>OY282558.1:123061593-128194093 GCA_958295665.1 Tipula vernalis | reverse complement strand
GCATTGGATCAATAGGGAACTGAGATACCATGCCAACATTTATACATATCTTCCAATAAAATTTTGCGAGTGAGAAAATCCGTTTGATGGTGTTTTTGGTTTGTCCTTTCTCTAAAGGACTTGTCAGATCTCTGAGTGTTTGTCACAGTTTGGAATGTCACTCTTTTATTTATATAAGTTCCAAGTTGGCTGCATTTTGGACAGCTATTTTTCCCTGTATGATATTGTGCTCCAGTTACAAATGCCCTAGCTGGACTGTCACATACAAACAATCTAATTTCAATATCCTTTTTTCTTTCTAAAGCATTAATTGTAATGCCTTTAGCTTTTATAAGCTTCATTTCCTCAACAAGAGGCTCCAAAAAATTGTTAATTGAATAGGGCTTTTCAAAACCAGAGTAACAACCAATAAGAAATGGTTGTTCTGTGGGAAATTCCGAAAGGCTTCCTATAATAGGCCAAAGTACACGGCGAGAACTTTTAAAAACTTGCAGCCCATCAATGCCTACATCAATGAATATAATTGGTTTATCTGACAAAAAATCAAAATTCTTGGATGTACAAATAAAATGGTTTTCTATTCCAAAATGTAGATATTCACCGGGTAAAATATTACTAGTATTAATGGCACAAGTTTTAGTTGCTAGGAGTTTTCGTGCTGTCTTCGGTAATATTAGTAACACCAGATTCGTTTAAAGTTTTTAAAAGGTCATCGATGTGGTTGTGTGGAATTTTGTTCCGAATAGCCCAAGCTATTAATATAATATTCATTACATGCAAAAGTTGATGAAGGTTTCGCGAAATCGTTTAAATTTTTATATCGTTCAATACGACTTTTATATGTCATTTTTTCCTTTGATATTCGATTTGATATAGATTTCTTTGACAGTTTTATAATAATAAATTAAATTAACTTACTTCAATTAATTGAACACTTGACTGTAACAATATTTGTAATGATTTTTACTTCAATTTTCACTTTACATACAAACAATAATTAACAGTTTAATATACGTACAAACATACACGTGTTTTTATGTTTGTCCTTTACAACGGAGCACTACGAATGAAATAAAATGCGATATCAAAGTATCGATACCAAAACTCAACAAAAATTATTTTCTTTCTCTTTATTATAGGGTGGGCCAACTAACTTTTTTTTTTTGAACTAGCGGAGTATGGTAAGGGTTATGTCACTTTTGATTTGACAGAAAGTTAGTTTTATCCTTCCGCTGAACGAAAATGGTGGTGTATTCGCTTGAACAACGCTGGGAAATATTGAAACATTACTTCAAAAATCTTGGTAAAAAAATCATTTTGTCGGATGAGGCGCATTTCCATCTTGGCGGCTATGTAAACAAGCAGAATTGTCGGGTTTGGGGCACGGAGAACCCGCACGTGATCTTAGAGAAGCCGATGCATCCTCAACGAGTGACTGTTTGGTGCGAATTTTGGTCCGGTGGTATCATTGGGCCATTTTTCTTTGAAAATGAGCAAGGAGCCGCCGTTACTGTCAATGGTGAGCGCTACCGCGCCATGAAAAATGATTTTTTGTTCCCGGCACTTGAAGAGGAGGACATAGGCAACATTTGGTTTCAACAAGACGGCACTCCGTGCCACACAGCACACGTTTCAATTGATTTTTTGCTCACTGTCTTCGAAGATCGAATTATCAGCCGAAATGCTAATGTGATTTGGCCGCCTCGGAGCTATGATTTGACGCCGTTGGACTTTTATCTCTGGGGTGCCGTCAAAGATAAGTGTTACGCCGATAAACCAGCAACGATTGACGCTCTCAAGAACAATATTCGCATTGCCATTGAAGACATAATGCCGCATACCATCGAAAATGTGCTCAAAAATTGGATCGACCGTATGGGGTACGTCAAGGCCAGCCGAGGCAGTCATATGAATGAAATAGTATTCCATAATTAATCGGAAGGATTGTTCTTTACAATGAAAAAATAAATTTGAAAAAATATTGAGAACTTTTTGTTTTATTACGTTTAAAAAAAAAAAAATTATTTGGCCCACCCTGTATGTATATTTTGAATTACAGTAAAATTGTACAAGTGCATATAGGTTGTGAGAAAAAGTACACTATATAAATTTTTATATATAACATAGCTCGGTTTCATCTAACATTTAATTTTATAGTTTATGAACTTTTTATATATACAAATTGTGTGATTGGAGTAGTAACTACTGAGATTTCTTTGCTGGGACGGTTTAAGGTGGATTTATATTATCAGTTCCTTTCAGTTCCTACTCGTATCGTGTCAGACATAATCAATTTATACTATTCGTACCTTTCAATTCAGGCATTTTCTTCGTATGATTATCATTATATATTCGTATCTTTGGGTTACGTATAGAGTAAAGATAACACACAAAAATGTTTTAGTAGCAATTTACAATTTTTGTTTGTTTCGCTATTCTTTCGTATTTTTTCGCCTTCTGATATCAGACAAAACATTATTTTCAACAATATGTGTCTGTGTCGGTACGAGTAGGAACGGAAAGGAATGGATAATATAAATACTCATATAGAAAGTACATGAAACCATGTTTTTTTTTGTCTGACACGATACGAGTAGGAACTGAATGGAACTGGTAATATAAATCCACCTTTAACCAGGAAAAAGTATTTTGTTAAATTTACAAAAGATACCTTTAATTTCTGACATGTTTGAGTATGTCTGCAAATAACAAAGAATAAGAACAAGAATAACAAACTTTATATATCAAATTTAAATTTGCATACATTGCGTTCAGAACAATTCTTCCGAAAAGTTTCCTTTTGCTCAATCCAGAAACCTCAACCATACGCTACTTACAAATTATTGTTAACTTATCTTTACAACCCATCATACTGTAAAATGCTATTAATTTAATTACAAAACTAAATTTTTTGTCTCAAAATGCTAGCGGATCCTAATTACAATTGTTGTTCTTAGAATCTGCCCTCAAGAAACCATCGAGCGACAAAAGCAAAAATATTACACAATCTTAAAATATTGCATTCAAGCACATAACATATGCAAGAAGTTTCCATATTTCAAAATCACCTTAAATTTGAGAATTGAAGCATTCCAATATTATACGAGGTGGAATAAATGAGGTGTCATAATTATCTGCCTGCAATACAGTTTCGATGGAAAGAATTGCAAAACTTTCACAGGACGGTAATATTTTTAAAACTACCAGAAGATTTAATCGTAAATATAAAGATTTGTGTGAATTCGTCGAATAATCTAACATGGATCAAATTCAGCGAGTGTCTCATTTAATTTCATTTAACACAAAAGTTACCGATCCCCTTGATTTAATTTGATTGTTGATACTTGAAATACCAAACAATTTATCAAGACTGTAACAGATTTGATATAATTTAAAACCTGATTTAATTTAACTAGAACTTAAATTTAGTTCGACTATCATACATACGAGATTCTAACAAGAATTTTAATTAAAACAAAGAACATCTATAAGATGTCTACACCATTTTTAAAATTTCTCAAAAGTAGTGCTTCCGTAATTAACCTTTTCCCTCCTACAAAAAGGCTTATTCTCAAAATTCTGACTAGCGCCTTAACCAGCTCAAGTGCAAAGTATTTTTTAACGAGGTAAAAAAAAACATAAGATGTATCCATAATTAGCTCAACACAAATAAATAATTCATTAAATCAAAAAGCCGATGAAAAGCATCCCCAGCCGCAACTTTCTTTTTCCGCACTAACACCGCGCGCTGTATTGTCATGGGAATTCTTACTAATTTGTGATATTTTTATGTCTAACAACAGTAAAAAAAAAAAAAAAAAAAAATTTAAATGACCCTCAATAAAAATTTAAAACCATTTCATCCTTAAGTACCAATAAAAAGACACAAAAAAATCTTGTCATTTGGACTGTGTTTTTGTGTAATGTACTTGTGTTTCAAACCCTTTATTTCATTTTTTTTTATGTTCTGTAATTACATCTTTAATTTACACTAACCCTTTCTGGAAACCAACAACAACAACATTATGTTTTATATGTATGTATTTATATACAGAGGTGTTCGTTTGGATATTTTCATCTTAAGTCATCAAATTTAATATGCAACACTTTAAAGTGGTTTTAATAGTTGCAAACACAGCTGGTTTATTATTCCATTTGCGAGCGGAACACAATATTTTCACTCGCCATTATAATATTGTACATACATACAAACAAACAAACGAAAAAAATGGTTTTGTATATGGAAAGAGGTGTTTTTTGTATATCAGCTTTCAAATGAAAATGAACAAAATAAAAGGAAAAAGTTTTTCATTTCCACTTTGAAATTTATATAAAAATTCACCTTTAAATGTTCGAAAAAGAACGGAATTAAATCATCTCCCTTATTTTCGTTGTGCTGCTCTGATGATGATTCCCGAGTACATTGAAAATAAAAGTGAATTTTCCATTAAAAAAAGGTAACATCTTTTTTACGCTAAATAGCCGATTTTTTTTTTTTTTTTTTTTTCGTAATCAAAATATATAGACAGACGTGGCCTAATTTACTTGTTTTGGTTTGTGTGTTTATTTTTATGCGGGAATAGGAATTACCCCACATCATAATCATTGTATATGAAAAACAAAAATTTAATGTCTTAAGAAAATTACTCGAGGATTGTTGCAATCCAGAAGAATAAAAAAAAAAAAATTATTCATTAATTATGAATGTGCGGGAAGGACGAGAATAGCATAAAGGTGGAAACACTTACCACTCGAAATAACGATGCATTCATATCTCGTATATTACATTTTATTCCTAGAAGTCCTCTTCATTGTGCATTCCAATTTCAAATTTAATTTAAAACGAGAAAAACATAAGAATCATCATCAAAAGTATTTTTCATTCGTGATAACGCATTTTACTGTGATATGATGAATTTAATTTGAAAAATGTAAAAAGGATTTTTTGTGCTCTTTCCTAGATAAATGTGGTAGGGGGGAGGGATAAGATTGGGATATAAATATAAAAATAGAACAAACAGTACTTAAGGATTTTTATATGGAATTTGTTTTCTTGTCTTGGGTGTTGTTGTTGATTAGTTTTCAACTCACAAACAAAAAATATCATCAACATCCTTGTTACGTATATATGTTACGAGTATATGTTACAACCGAGAAAGGATATATGTATGTACAAACATATGATATGATAAACAATAAAAAATACAACGAAAAATACAATCTAATTTTATATTCATACATAAACATATTTTTATTACTTATATGATTATGATTATGATGATGTTTTAAAAAAAAAAAAAAAGAAAAAAGAAAATTCATTCCTTTTTTATTTTTCCTTTCTCACATTTTCCCTCCTCACCCGTTTTTTTCTGGTTCTTTCACTTGTGATTATATGATATTGTACAAAAACAACAACAATCTGGGTTATGGGTATTTATAAACCGAAAATCCAACCAAACTAATCTAAATTTTTCACTAAACAATATTATTAAGGAAATAATATGTATGTATGGGTGAGTATGTATGATGGGAAGAAGGGGTGGATGCGGATAAACGAAAATGGGAGTGGGAAAATTTTGTTTATGCGATTTAGCTTAAGAAAAGCGGATATCAGAAGTTATTTGATATTACATTGTATGTTGTTGTTGTTGTTGTTGTTGTCATTGGCGAGTATGAAATGAACATGTTTTATTTTGCTTTTAAATTACCACAGATTTTTTTACATAAATAGGCCTGTTTATGTCAGGTGCTATTGGATTTCCGGATTACTGGATTTTTGCGATTGATTTAATAATTGTCATCTTGTCAAAACAAAACATAAAACAAAAGTTGACAGACATTAATTTCGCGGATGAAGATTTTTAACGCATTTTTCGATTAATTGAAACATCAGTTTCAAGTAGTTTTTGATTTATTTGTTCTCTTTAATCACGGAGCTATGTTTACTAAAAATTTACAAATTTTAAATCAAATTTTGCTCAGTTATGATTTTCAACTAACTTATCAATTTAACATTGTCTGTGCCAAATTTTTAGAAAAATCTCTTTAATTTTTCTAATTCCTATAAGATAACGGAATTGAAAATTTCTGGTTTCAAAAAAGGAGCGTTGCAACATTTAAGAAATGTTTCTAAAAAATTGCATTTGATTAGTGAAGTGTTTCAGTGTAGTGCGTTATTTTAGATAAATTTGTGTATTGCTATATCTCAGCTGAATGTTCTCAGCTATGTCTCAGTGAAATATTTCCTAAATCCAAACTTATTAACAACTTCATTTGAATTTAATTCGAACGTTTACCTTATTTCCACAAAATATTTGGAAAATCAGAGAATAATTTGTTGACAATCCTTTTTGCAGATAAAGCTCAAAATCTCAAAGTTAATTGATTCCAGCGGATCTGCAAATTTAATAGTTTTAGAGATATCGAACAAATGGCGTCTATTTGGATGGACCATCTAATTCTATTGGGACTATTTGGTGATACATCCAGAATAAAAATATACAAAATGCTACAATATGGAAAATTAAAATGAATATTTTTGAAGTGATTTAAGCTAATGGAATCCGGTACGCTAAACACGTTGAATGATATGGGGCTTGCTCCTGTCCTATGTTGATCAACTGCCCCTCATATATATTCATCAGAAGTGATTCGCACGCATCTAATATCAAACTCTGGTTGATTTGTTTAATATTTTTTGAGTTCACCAAATCTATGTTGTGAACAAATATGATCTGCGACACATGGATTTATTCCACTCATTGCTTTTTATTGCCAATGAGTGTTCTTGAAGTCCTTTAACGAAGGTCTGTTTCGTTTGACCAATATGCTTTTTTTTTCTCATAATTTGCAACATGACAAATCCGAGAGTTCCTTTTCTATAAGCTCTTCCCATAATTCACAAGCCAGGTGATCAAATGATACCAATTGTTTCGAATATTTGCACGCCAGACGGAAAAACTTGCAAGATGGCTTGTAAATGAGCTTACAAAAATCCCATCATCGTTGGGAATATATAAGAAAAATACCGTGAATTTGTTAGCAACTTAGAGTAATTGTATGGAAGAAACCACCCGTGTGAAGTATTTCACACAAAGTGTAGCTAAACAAATTAACGAAAAGTGTACGTGTACTGATAATGTGTAGGCCTACATAAAAAGTGTAAATAACCAGTAGAACAGGTATAGGGCGATATTTTCATAAAGTGGATAGATCAAGCTTTTCGAAAAAAAATTTGTTATTTAAATAAAAAGACTTTGGCATGTTCGGCAAATTTTTGCAAATTGTGAAAAGGATAAGCCTGTTGAAATTGCTGCTACACTAGGTCATGGCCATTTTCCAAAATCTCATAGATATTGTTAACAGGTGTTGTAGGCTTATATTTAAAAAAAAAACAAATCGGAAAGCTAGACCTGGTAACATCTCTTAGATTTTGGAAAATGGCCATAGTCTAGCATAAGGTTTCAATATTTTATATTGAGTCTGAAAAAATTCACGAACAACCGGTAAAATCATCAAACGACAAAAAATTTCCGAGTACTTGGGAGGTGGAAATCTCCAACGATCATTAATTGCTCATAATCAGTAATTGAAAATCTCGAGGTAGAGGTCCAGGTTTGAGGTTTAACGCGTACAACGATAACGTCGATAATATTGACGTAAGCCCACACGAGGTAACATCTCTGAGATTTTGGAAAATGGCCATAGCGTAGCAGCAATTCCAATAGGCTTATCCTTCTTCACAATTTTCAAAAATTTGTCGAACATGCCCAAATTTTTTTATTTAAATGGCAACAATTTTTTCGGAAAGCTGATCTGTCCACTTTATGAAAATATCGCCCCATACTTGGTTCTACTGAACCTAAAACTCTACTTAAAACTGAAATGTTGAGGTGAACCTTATTTGCACAAAATATAATTTTCAATATAGAAAATCAGAGAATAAATAGTTTACAAACTTCGAAAGGCGAACTTTACAGATACGGTTACGTTTCTGCAGGTAAAGTTCAAAATCTCAGGCACCAAAAACTCTGACTTCCTAGTGCAATCTTCCCTAACGCACATTCCCTAAGACATTCATAAACTTTTGTACACCCTATTTTGAGCCATAGCTCATTCCTAAGAGTAGTGCTTAGGTATCAAATATAAACTGTATTTTACAGAAAAATCAGCTATTCCATAGCGTTTATCATTGTTTATTGCCTGGTTTTTATTTTACTTTGCTGGTCTATTTCAATATATTGACCCTTTCGATTGATGAATTTTGGCCAAGTGCTTACGGTAAACTTCACAATTTCCTCAAAAATTTATACACGCGTATGATAAACCTCGACATGGTGAATTTTTACAGACATTTTAAATATTATCTTGATTTACGTGGAGCAAAGTTTTAAAATCTTAGTTTCCCAAATGAACATCCAAAGTACAATAATTAGAAACAAATTCATTTGACACTTCAACCATTTTATGAAATCAAAATGTTCCCTAATTTACACTATTTCATTAATCTGTTTTTATTTTTGAGTTTTAATAACCACAAAACCCGTATTAGAAGTTTAAAAGAAGTTTAACCCATGATGTACTTGTGAGGTCTGGAAATGAGCCAATATTAAATTTGCTGAAAGCACACCACAATGACTTGGATAACTAAAGTGAAATAATTTAAGTCGTTGGATTGTCAAGACGTTTAGAACGATATGCTATTCGGTTAAAGTAATCGACTGAAAAGTTTTTTCATCATGGTTAAGATTTTCTTGCTTACTCTAGATCAAGACATTTCCAACAGTACGCACTTCAAAATCTAGACGGCTTCGGTAATTGTAAATTTGGTAATTAAAGTATCTGAATTAAAATGTTTATATTCTTCAAGACCTGTACAACAATATACAGCATCGTTACATACTTCTAGGAAAATATCTTTTCACCTCATCGTGTTGAACATTTATAGGCGTGGTGGAAAAGTTTAGGATTTTCTAGCGTCTGTATATCATTTTCCAATGGTGCCTTTTTCAAGTTTCTACGATTCCTGCAAGGATTAATCATATATAGCGGTCAGTAGCGCTATAACGGTCGTTTTGGTAACTAATATGCTAGAACTAAAATGGTTGCATTATTCAATACTTTTACAATAGTGGGTCCCAGAAGTTTTTCTAATCCCGGGAATCAGGATCAAGTTTTACACAATTTCCCGGGTTTTCATGGTCTCTTTAGGTACAATTTATAAATATAATTGTGTTGGCTTTTAAAGTATGCCTTTGAAGACAGGCAACCCTATTTTTTCGTAACAATTGCCAAAAACAGGCAAAACAATTTCGGATTCAGTTTAAAGTTGACTGAATCGTTTGATAATGTTCCAGGGATTATCAATTTCTATCTCCTTTGAAATCCATATTGATTGTTCAAGTTTTAGTTTCTGTATATAAGTCTTTGGTTAGTAGTGATTGCCTTTGCCGAGACAATTTATAGAATGGTTAGTTGCGACCGGAAAAATAGTTGAGTTAATTTAACTCTATCTTCACTGTTATTGAAATATTTATTAATAAAACATTTTTTATTGGTTCAGGGCCCCTCATCACTAAATTGCTCTAGATAAAGCAACAGTGTTCAAACCCTACTCGGGTTCATCTTAAAAAAGTAAAGAGAGTCTCTCAAAAATTACTTTCTTCATTGACAAATCAAAAAGTAAATCAATTACAAAAATTTACTATAACCGACTTTCCATACCAAACCTAACGTATTAAAGTTTGTATATTTGGACAAAAATTCGATATTTGAGACAAAAATAATTTGGGTGAAAACATCATATGAGTTGAAAGCCCAAGCACAATCTTCAGCAGCACTGATTGAACCTGTATCCGATCCAGTCTGTAGCCAAAATTGAACCCCCTCCAAAATTATCTTGTTTATCGAAAATTTTCATATAGATCAGCTTCGTGGCGTGCATGGTTCAAACATCGTGCAATACTCCAAATTTGATTGTTTCTTTAAAGAAGTCGAAACAACTACTTATTTGTTTTACAAAAAGTTTCACATAACATACCTTTAAAGAAATAGTTAAATGTTGTTTAATAAGCTTGAAGTGTTGCAATTGCAATGGCACTTGTACAAGGACATACAAAGCAATTTAAAAAAAAAATCCTGTTTCAATGCAGAAGTGACCTCAATAAAGATCAAAATTCAAACATTAGTGCACCTACACGCTAAATTTTATCTGCAGTCCATATGATTTGTTCTTCCAAACCGCTTTCGCCTTACCCAATCCTACACCTATTCAAATGTGAAACGTCCTTCTGCAGATTTCTTTCGAAAAACTAGAAAGCTGTCATAGCTATTTCGAAAATTTGACGATGTCTTTGCAGCTGTTTGCAAGATTTAAAATGGCCCAAAACCAAATAATCCAGAAAGTAAATCTAAGAGAAATTTAATCATTCCCGCTAAAATAAGTAGTACAGCGCTCCTTTTCCTCAAAGCTTTAACTGTTTTTTCCAAGGGTTTTAAAATTTGGAGCAATTATTTATTAGAAGTCCATTTTGACAAGTATTACTAGGGAATTTATACGGTATTTATTAACAAATATCCAGCGATGGTTTTCAATTTTTTAAAAGTTCTAATATTGTGCAAAAAAGGATTTTCGCTATATTCCGGTATTATAAAAAATTACCAATTTCCCCGAATTTTGCTCCCGGGAATTCCAGAGAAGAACCCACTATTTTACAACACCATGCTTTATGCAGTATTGTCTTGTAAATAACCTTCTGCTGCTGTACAACAAGCTATTATTCTTTTACTAAAATTTTCGACGATATTCTGGCATAACTGCGGCTCAATTGCTTGAATACAATTAATAATATTCTTCTATTTGCATAGACGATAGTTCGCATAGACTTTTTCCTTCAAATAACCCTTTAGGAAAAGTGTAGGGGTGTTAGATCGCAAGAACTAAGTGACCAAGTAATGTTCCCCCTCTGAGAAACCACATATTCTGGACGCCCATACCTTCCAATCCATCAAATAAACAATTCGTAATCATATTCCGATATCGAGGTCCATTTACAGTAGCAATAATCCCATCCCAACCCAAAAACCACACCAGACGATCACTTTCTGTGTATGCATCGGTTTTTCCCACGTCAATATTCTTCACCCCAGATTCGACAATTTTGTTTGATTCAAAATGCACCCAGTTCAAAATTTGCTTCGTCACTAAAGATGACTTTGTTGAGAAAATCCGTATTTTCAAGTTTTTTTTTTTTTTTGTATAGCAGAATTAGCGAATTGACAAATAATTTTCTCTTCCATAGTTTGAAATTTTTTTACAACTTCTGCATAACTTTCACGAAATTTACACAAACATGTAAATCGCGGCAAATTTAAAAATGAGAACACCCTTTGCTGATTCCAAAAGTAACCGAATTGGTGAATCTGCCGCCGGCGCTTTAACGGTGAATTTAATACTACAATGCCACAAAAGTTGTGGCATTTTTCGACACGGTCACATTCGATAGAAAAAAATTGAGTTACACCTTTTCGTGCTGAATATTTTTATAGGCGTGGAAAAAAGGAAAGCATTTTTTTTTACTTCTCTAATTAAAGACGTTTACAACAGTATCACTTCCAAGTCAAAACATATCTGTTTATAACCAGAGGGGAATATCTATAAACGACGGCATAATGATCGATAGCTTTATAACTAACGTGGTAGAACTAAAATTGTTTCGTTCTGCAAGACCTTTTCAACGATCAATGGCATCGTAATATTGAACTGGAATAAAAAGGGATTTTAACTTACCGTGGTGAGTTTTTATAGGTAATGTGTAATGTTTAACTCCTATTGGCCTCTCTAGTTCAAGACCTTTTGAAAAGGTTCAAGCATGTCAACTGCGAAAACATACATTTCGCCCACCAGCGCTACTACGGAGATTTTAACAACCTTAGGTGTCAGAAGTAAAATTGTTGCATTTTTCAAAAACTTTAGATATGGCTAGTGATTCCGGCGGTTTCAAAACCTTTCGAACGGTAGTACAGGTGGTTGAGACGCATTGCTTATATAATGAGCCTTTGGTGTCTAATTGGCTAGCCACCTAACTGGAACTATTGCTTTTAGTTTTGCTCACGATTTTTTGAGAATATTCGCTTTGAAAACTCTCTTTCCTAGTCATCATTGTCGATTCCTTATTTTCCGCATAACTTGCTATCCACTCTAACAGATCATTATTTCAGTATTTTTCTAAGGCACACATATGTACTTCGATGTCGTCGAGTAATTTTCTAAGTAGGTTTCCTTGTTTTACCTTCTAATAGCAGTGATGTGATATTCAGCAGTGATGTGATATTCATTATGGACTGAAAATTTATTTAGTTTCTTTTAATTTCCCTTGTCCTCTCTGCTATTGATACTTTAGTACTTTCTGATGTAAATCATTATTTTTAATAACTGTGCTTGAGATTTGTTTCAGAAAATGACAATTTTAATTTGCTTCAAGGATATAAGGATTAAGGATACAGGCAAAAGTATAACTTTTTAGATCCTTCGTCTAGGTTTTGACCTTTCAAATTAAAGATATTAAAAAGATAGACAAGCCACCGAAGATTTTTTTAAAACCGTATTATTATAAAAATTTTTTTACGAAAGTGTCTGTTTTGTTCTTTACACATTTTGTAGTAACTAAGTCTTTAAATATTCGAAAATTGATCAACTCAAATAAAATATTTAAGCCTAATTTTACACTTCTATTGTTTGTGTCTATAATAAATCACTGTTACGAAAGGCTGCTTCGTTCGAACTTAAAATTTAATAAAACGGATTTAGTGAATTTTCCGAGTTTAGTCGTATGTCATTCCAATTTTTTCTAATCGCGTTTTATTTCATAGAGTATTGCGGATTTAATAATCCGCAGTATAATAACGCTATAACACAGTTTTAGTTGGGCTTCAGTCCTGATTTTTCCCGTATTGGCGGGATTGTTTCGAATTTAAATATTTCCTGAATCTAGGCTTCATTTGATGTTTTAAATAAATTTGTATCCAGGAGAAATTTCGAGATTTCAAGTTTTTCGAGTTTACTGAAGATTATTCGAGATTTTACGAGATAAGATTGCTTAAGATTTTCAAAATTAATTAGTTTTATTCGTGAACCTGCTCAGCGTTAGATTAAGCTTCTTGACATTAAAACATAGTACACTTGAGGTTATACTTACTCGAATATATAATTTGGAATTTTTGATCTCAATCGAAATTTTAATGACATCGATTTGTAAATCGCTGAGTTTGTTGAATGATTCTTTTTTCCATCGGCTTCTGGGGCTCTATTACGAAAAAATATAATTTCGCATTTCGGCATTTAGACATTTTTGTAAAAATGCGCTCTTGGTCAAGTGATTTGCCTTATTATAAAATGCGATATGGGATTTTTGTGAAATTAAAATTAAAATATGCGACCACTCAATAGCAATCGGATATCGTATTTGCACATAAGCCTTAACAGCCAAAATTTGCCTTATAAGAAACGCGAAATGCGATAGTCCAAACCGGTTTGTTTAGAAATCTATACTCGTCTTTTTGACCCAAAGAATTGTTTAATTGATATGTAGTCATTTTGGTGGACATACCTATGTAATTTTAGTCTTTTTAGTAAATATCTGTGAAAAATCTGATATTTTGTCAACCATGGTATGCTAATTTTTTACCCGAAAAATTTATAAATGAGAGATCATATCCTACTAGTCTATAAAGTTTGGTTTTTCTGTTACATCTGTTCGTTGATTTAAATATGTCTTTAAATTATTTCTTAGAATTATTATTAATTTATCACAATATTATATTACGACGGCATTTATTTTCATTATTCGCACCTACTAATAGAAAAACATACCACCATTTGTAAATATGAACACTGAATTTCAGGTGTTTTCTTAATATTACCCGCATCTTTATTATCATTTTCCATTTTCATTCACGTATTTCCATTGTTATTGTACATAATATAATCATAATTTTCAATTATCTTCCATCCGCCCGCCACCGTAACAACCAAAAATATGCTGCGATACCGCAAATATTTTTGGTCGCATATGTTTGTTGAAATTTTTTAAGTGTTTTTATTGGCATTTTTTACAATTGTCAAATGAGCCGCGAATTCCCAGCCAAAGAAAATAATAATAAAAATGTATATAAAACTAATTTCTTTAATTCTATTTTTATTTTTTTATTATGATTATTATTTTTGTTAAAATTAAAAATTAAATTATTTACAATATAAATAAAATTTGCACACACCACCATCGTCATACCAGTACCACCATATACATCCTATATTTGGGACAAGTTGTAAAAATGGGAATAATAAAAAATGTGAAAATGCGACATATATTTTATAACAACATATAGAAAACTTGGGGTTGGAAAATTACAGATGAAATATGAGATTTTGAAACGAAAGTACTTGAGAAAAATCTTGATGATAATTTTAATATTTGATTCTCTCGCAGTCTTCTTGTGTACTCGTAGTGTAGGTACAGACAGCATCGAAGAGCTAAGTAAATTAAATTATATTTTTGTTCGTATATGCTGCTTGGGGTTGGACAGATTTTTGATGACATAACACATCATATTAATGAATTACTAGATTAGGCTGACAAAGTATGTGTTGTAGACAATGTGATGAGTAGGAAATTTGAGTTGGTTTTAATGGGAATTGGTTGTCTTTGTATCAGTTGCGATTATGTGGATGTAAATATATATTTATTAAAATAAATATTTCTTAATAAAAATTTCAATCTTAAAACCAGAATTCAGTGCGGATCTGTGTATATTCGCACTATTCCAGTTTTGATTTTAGGATTGATCTAAAATGTGGAAATTATAGGTCCTGATACTTTATATTGGCTAAAATAAATACCTAAAAATAATGCCAAAAAAATACAAAGTAAAGTGTTCCGTTGAAAAGGGAGACTTCATTAAGCACAACATGAAAACTAAAAACTGCTACATAATTTTTTGTCATCCTTGTGCACCCGAGGACCAGTCCTAAGCGGCTTTGAGGAGTTTTTTATTTTAATATGTGTATAATTATTAAACAACGCAAATTTTCAAAAAATGTTTTAATTTCTAGGAATGTTAGAATTCCAATAAATCGTCAAAAGGGAGGTTTGGCGGCATCCCCATTCTCTAAGATATTCAATGAATTTAAGTAATATTTTAAAAATTTGTTTTATTTAACAAACTTGATTTTTTGGAATTTTTTGTGGATTTTTTTTTTTTTTTTTTTTTTTCGATATTTTCACCAACCCTGCAAAATCATTTGGAAATGAAAATAAATTTAACGACAGACGGTAAAAATAAAAAACCAAAATATTTTATTGATTTACAGAAATTTTAGTTAATTTCACGGGATCTCGGGAAATTCGGTTTTTTTCGCTCCCAGATCCTGGAAGCTGCTAGCTTGGACTTATCCTAAATTTGTTCTATTTGAATCGTCAGTTAAATTATTCATAAATCTTCGTATAATGAGATTTCTCGAGATCTAAACGAGATAGAGAGGAATCTCACTTGGTCATCTTGAAAATTGTGATGATGCATTGTTATATTGCGACTACAACTATTAAGCGGTTGTCTTTTTCATAGAAGGAAATATGGTGCACTCGAAGTTGGGTTGCCTGTCATGTACTGATTCAATGATATTTTTAAAATTAAAGCTTACCATTCCTCAGAAGTGATGGATAATGGTAAACTGCTATGGTAAAACCATGGCCGCGCCTGGAATTTAATTAAATCTTTTGTCCTATAAAAAAAACTTTGGTTTTGAATAAATTTTTTCTTCTCGAAACGGGGAATAACGTGAAATACGTTTAGAATTTAAAAATTTAAAAAAATTTCTAATTTGTTTTTAAAAACATTTACAAATTTAAATTATTTATAATAATTTTAATTCACCAAGAGTTTTGTTGAATTTTAGACTTTCAAGTAGTCAACTCAACAGTTTTCCAGAAATTTGACGAATTATAATTTTGAGAATTTTAGAATATCAAGAAGGTTTAAGAATTTTACGAAGTTTTTAACCAATAATTTTAAGTTTTCCTAGCAAATACTGGCATTAAAAAAATTTCAAAATTTCAGAAATAGTCAAAGAATTTTTTTAAAGTGCTTTGGAATTTCAAAATTTCAAGAATTTGGAAATGCAAATAGTTTTAACATTTTTAGAGAATTTTGATTGATTCTTATTTTAAGAAGTTATGGATTTTTATTTCTTAGAATTTTAAATATTTTTAATGTTATGTTTTTTTTAAGGATCAACTCTTTTTAAAATTTGAATCTAAAAATTTGAATTGCTTCTAGACCACGTTCTTGCTTTGCTAGCCGTATATTTATGGCTTCTATACTTCGACATATCCTTTCAAGGGGGTTATCATTCATAGTATTAGATGATTGCTATACAATTTCTGAATAACTTTTCTACGCTGTACCTATAACTGGTGGTTTAGGTTCCGCTTGGGTTTTAGTTGGTTTCTCTCTGGTAACCTTAGGGTTTTGAGGAGACTGATGCATTTTGTTTCTTAGCCTTTGAACTTCTTTGGCTACTTCACAGCCTCTATAATTTGCAGGATGATGCCCTTTACAGTTTATACATTTTGCAGGGGTGTTTCTACTTTCTGTTCACTCTTTCTCATTGTGTTTTCCAGCACATTTTATGCATCTTGGTTCCCGTCTGCAATATTTTTGCGTGTAATTGAAACCATGGCATTTTTTGCATTGAGGTTGGGATGTTGAAGATGTTTTCAACGTTCTACTTTTTGTTAAACGTAAGCATGAAGAGTGGAAGCTTACTTTTTTTGACTTGATTGTTGTCACTTCTCTCTCCTTTTAGATGCAGATCTTTTGCCTTTAGGTCCTCAATTATGTCCTCCTTCTTACACGTTGGATGAAGGCCTCTCGCCATAACCTTAATTGCGCGTTCGTTTTTATCTTCGTATGTGAACCATTCTTTACCTTCCGCATTGGGCTTTGTTGCTAGAGCTCTATATGTATCGGAATCTGGTGTATTGATTCTCCACACGTTATTGTTTAGTGACACTACTCTATATTCCTTAGCTGTCACTGATTTCAATATAGAGTGTATACTAGCAAATTCTGTTATGCCGATTACATTAATTGGCGGAGGCGCCTTTTCTTTCGGTACAACCTTTTGTTGCCGATTTTGTTGCCGATTTTGTTGCTGTTGATGGTGAGCTCGTTTGGTATTAGTATCACCAGTTACTAATACATTAGTTTGCGAATGATCTCCAACTTCAGGCGAGAATTCTGCTTTTCGTTTTTTGGTAGGTCTTTTCTTCCTTTTCAGTACCCAATCTGTTTCTCTCATGAGATCATCTTCATCAGTATGAAACTCATTGTTATAACTGGTGTAAGTACTTGCTCCATTATAACAAGTTAGCAGGTTTTCAGAAATCTCCATTGGTTTGGGCTTCTTCAATTCTTAATTTTTTTTTTTTAGTTTTTCAATTTCGCTTTTTAGTTGGGTTAAAAGTACATCTACTTCACTGAGTTTTCGACAGAGTTCAGCGTTTTCGTCTATCTGCCGATTTGCAGAGTTAGTATGATTGTTTGGTGATCTTAACAACATTGAACTTCTTTCGAATGGGTTTAGCAATGATTGGCTCACCCCAGAATCCATTGAGCAAGCCTCGTAAGAGGGTGGATTAGCCAACTGGGTAGTTGGTTTACCACCTGGGGTATTATTTCCTTTTTGTGTTGCATTCATTGCTTAAAAACTGGTTATGTATCAACTACCAACCTAACCAGTACAAGTTGGTAGTGGATCATTGAAGAGAACATCATTTGCTATGTTCTCGGTGGTCGGTTATTCTGCCGTATCTCGGTCGCCAGAGCCTCGTTAGTTAATTAGCAGGAAGTACAACGTGCAGGTGATGTTGACATTTAAGCTAGTATATTAAGACCATCTAAACCGGCGCCCCTTACCCCCCAACTGCCTAATGACAACACCAGAACAGCTCACGCGATGCGCACCCTACTGGAAGGTTACAGAGCTGGTAGATTAATCTACTCAACTTTGGTCCCCCCTCTCTCCAATAGACGCCAAACCACCTCTCATTCTAGTAACTTTTGTAAAATTTGTAGTCTTTGAAAGTCTTAGAAGACGGCTTTTAATTCTATTAAAAAAATTTACTAAGATTATTTCGGCTTTTATAGACAAAATATATTAACAATAAGGCATTCACAAAATTTTGCGATTCGTTAATCATAAAAAAAAGAAAAGGCCAATCATTTATAATATATCTACCAAAAAAATAGAAATGGCAATCCCCCCCGTACCCCAAGAGTTACACAAAGTGTATAACACTGAACAAAAAAATTAAAACTTTCCTTGAGCTCATTGTGTTGGTAGTTTGGTTTCGTACTGAAAAAGTTGGTCTACTCATCAGGTAGCTGCGACCGAACTACAAAAATACAATTCCTACTTGACACAGATAGTGTCAAGTACGAACGTACTGATTTAGCGAATTATATATCCTAAATCAAAAAACTCTAGGAAAACCCTCATTTCTGCGTGTTTTTTGCCCACACCAATAATTAAGAGAAAGAGAAGTTTGTCTGTATATTAAATCAATAAGATTCTTTCGGCTTTTTATAGACAAAATATATTAACAATAATGGCATTCATAACAATTTCGACTTGTTAATCAGAAAAAATGAAGAGGCCAATCATTTATAAATATATCTACAAGAAAAAGTAGAAATATCAAAATCCCACCTGTACTTTAACCCGAGGTCAATACAAAGTGTATCGATTCCAAAAAATGAAAACTTTCCTTGAGCTTTCTCTGTGGTAGTTTGGTTTCGTACTGATAACGATAAGTTCGTACAAACAAAAAGTTCGGTCTACTCATCAGGTAGCTACGACCAAACTACAAAAATAAAATTCTAACTTCATACATTACGTATGAGACAAGAACGCGTTGACTTAGCGAATTATAAATTTCACCAATTTAAAAAACTCAAGTAAAACTCTCATTTCTGTGTGTTTTATGCCCACACAAATAATAGAAAGAGAAAGTTTGTCTGCATTAATTAAATCAATAAGATTCTTTCGGCTTTTTATAGACAAATCTTATTGATTTAATTAATACAGACAAACTTTCTCTTTCTCTTAAAAAGGATACAATCAAACTAGATTAAATGTATCGTCTTTTGAGGCGACAAAACTAAAGCACAACAATTTATACTGAAAAAAATAGTTTCAACCCATCTGAAATTGGTTAAAAATTACTCCACTATTCTAGCAGGTGTCTCGTTGAATAAGCCAAATCTGTAGAATTTCCAAAAAAAAAAATTTGTGACCGACCAAACGGCGCAGTGGTTAAAGCTGCGGCGGTTGGATCGGGAGGTACCGGGTTCGAATCCCGATAGGCGCAGGATGCAAAAGGGATTTTTCATCACCTGATTACGATCGGTGATGAAGATGAACACATCTATGACCCCCTGTTGAGAGTGCAGAATCCATGAACCCACCTTTCATGTCAGCGCTATAGGTTGGCATGAAGCAATGCAATGTGCAGGTGGTTTATACAAAACGGGTCTATAGCCGTACGTCCTCGATTTGGCTACTAATGCGTAAAGTAGGACGGTAAAAGTAAACTGCGAAAGAGTTGGGAGTGCCTTGAGCCCCAAAACAGATTGCATAGATTAAAACTATTAAAACTAAAAAAAAAAAAAAAAAATTGTGAGGGATTGAACTAGGCTCAGTCAGCGGGCCAGTGTAAAACATTCATTTTATTTTATATAAAAACGTTCTTATTATTTCTTTAGGTTCTTAAGCTTTGAATTATTGCCTACGGTAAACGGCATGTTAACGGTAAGTTTACGTCCGCGTGAGGCGGTAGCTCTCTCGATCGGTTCTCTCGTGCAAATTTTACTGTGTAAAATGTTGAAGCGTTGAAATTGAACTAGTCGGCTGTTGGAAGAGCAAACATTTTAAATCCTTCTGAACCTTTCAAATTAAATTTGCTATCGGTTTCTTGATTTCTCGCCTATCTACATAGTTATTCTGAAGTTTCGTGAATCCAATTCTACTTTACCTATATTTTGCGTAGCTAAACTACTTTTTTAACAGTTCTGTAATGCGATAAACCTTCGCGTCATATCTTTGGATATTTCTGCAAGAAATGTGCAAGTTTAGTCACCTGGATGGTTCATATATCTTCACGGAAAGTGGTTTCCAGATTCGGCTATATTCGGTGGATAGTTCAAGAAGAATGATAATTGTTTATTATTCGTGATATAATGAAAAGGTTCTATACTTCGATGTTCGATGTTTATTAGCAAACAATTTACTGTTTCACCGTTAAAGAAATCGCAAAGTAATGTATGCTTAAAGTAAGATTTATTACACGTGACACTGTTACAAATTAAGAATTTGAAGAAACAAATAATTTACGAAAGAATTTTAAGAGTTTATTCACCTGGGCGAGTGAATTTGATGAAGATCAGAGTAGAATTTTCTAACTTGGATATAGTTATGTCGCTTAGTTTCATTTTTTCTCTATGAAATAACTGCAATCTTTATAAATGACAAACAGAATGCCAAGAATGAAGTTGATCGCCGTATTAGGACTAAGGTAAATAAAGCAAAGCTATTAAAATGGTCATACCAAAATGTCATGTTTTCAGCCATGTTTTAATGTAGATCTGTGGAAATCTTTTATCTAGATTAATTCGAAATTAGATTTTCTAAATTGAGTTAACTAGAATTTTTACAAGTTTTTAAGGTAGAATTGAATTGTTCTAAATACTTTGGCATTATTTCTTAAAATTATTTGAATCAAGTGTGTATCTGAATGAACCCTTGTTTTGAAGAATATAAACAGCAGAAATATCACAAATTCTTATTACTTCCAATTCAACAAAAACATACATCAGCTTCAGGTTCAAAATAATCCCATGGTAAAAATATCTCACAATCTAAATTAATATTATACGAGTATATAACTAAACTCCCACGTGAAACAGAATATGTATATCTATAGCGTTACGATTTATCAAATTAATTCATGTTTAATATTAAAGTTACAAAAAATACCCAAAATATCATAATTTATCAATTAAAAAAATACAATAATTTGATTATAAACAAATTAAAAAATGTTCCCTAATTTTAAATTAAAATCCATTAAGTTGCTGATTGTATTTATAAATTTGTGTATATTTCCAAGTAGTTTGTTATTTTTTTCTAAATTTATCTAACGAAAGCTCTTTCTCTCTAATAATTGATATAGCAAAAATAAAAATAAAAAAGTTCAACACTTTTTATTTATTTCAATCCCCTTGTTTGCTGTAATAAATATTTAAGAAAAAATTCTGTTTGTTTTATTAATTTTAGTTATAAAATTTTGAAAGTTTTTTTTTTTATTTTAATTGATCTTAAATGATGAGTGAGTGAATTATCTTTTCAAGTTTTTTTTTTTTTATACATTTTCTGAGTTCTACGTTTTTTTTAATTAGCGCGTGTCTTATTTTTAAATAAATATAAAATAACGTAAAGAATGTTATAAATGTATGTCGTCGGTATGAGATATATAGAAAAGGGCGAGTTTGATTTCAAATCCTGTTTTTTAAGTAGATACATTACGAAAGGGATGATGTACTGACGATGATGATGATGAGAGATGAGGAAGAAAATTTTATCCTCATTATCTTTAAACTTTATTCATGTCCCTTTATGCGTAGCTACTCTTTTTGTTGTTGTTTAATCGAAAAGAAAAATAATTATAATTGTTGTTTGTAAATGAAAATAAAGTAAAATAATCATCCATCAAAATATATTACATTTTTATCTAATTCAGTCAGACTCATTCATTCATATTTGTTTAGATATTTAAATATGAATTTTTTATTCATTTACTCCTTTCGACTAACAAAAAAAAAGGGTTTTTTTCAGTATAGCCCACCTCAAATTTAGAATCAACATACACACGGTACTCACTCATACAAGATACGTTTGTCCAGTTTTTATCTTTATTTGAAAATTATTAGATTTTTTTTGTATATTGTTTAGTTTAGAAGAGACATGGGAAAAAGGGTTGATTTGTAATGTAACACTGTTTTCAGTTTTATTTGATTTCAAAGTTTACACTCCTTAAGGCTATTCTGTACTCGTATGTGGACATTATTTGTAAGGATATTGATTTTGAATATTTTAGATTTAGAAAGGGGTTGCAGAGAAATCTTGTTCACATTTTAAATTGGCATATTTCACCAAATTATAAAATAGCAGACGCTAAATCAAAGAGGTATAAGAACTTTAAAATAACATAATCTGTAACTAATCAGGTTCGCATAATGTAACTTAATGCAAAATTTTTTAGTTCCAATACGTTTGAGCAAATTTAAATTTTTATTTGATTACTTCAATATGTCTTTTCCAAGTTACGGTCTGTGGTCCAGCTGAAGGCCTAACTACTTAAAATTGCTCTGTGAACGTAACGCTCGCTGATTTTTTTTTTCGTTAGCTTTTATTGGCCATTTACTTAGCTAATCTTCCATTTTGAGCAGTTGGTGAGTATATCGTTTATATACAACAAGCACAGAAATTATTCGGCGGGAAATTTTAGTTTTCTAATTTTATAAATCAATCGATCAAGCCAAACATTGTCGAAGATTTCTGAAGGGAAGTTAAATTGTGGTTAAGGCCTAGCTGATAAATTCGACTTAATGATTTGGCTTAATATTCCAATCATCTGGTATCGGGTTCTATTTCTGTAGTAACAATTTTCCGAATAGTTTTGAATTTGTTGGTTGCATCTGGGTTCTAATCCAGCATCCATTTAGATTTCTGGTTGCTCTCCACCGTAAATAGTTTGTTCCGTCTATTGGTGAAAACCCACTTAAATAGTTCTAAGCATCGTCGAATCCTTCTTTAATTTCAATTTTAGTAGCGGTGTTTTCTGCTGTTGCCATTGCTGTAGAATTTTTTGCTTTTATTGTATTAGTTGCTAGATATTATGACGGAGTTTGTTTATTGACATTTTTTTTTTAAATAATCGATGTTAGGTTCCTTTCTGCTTGCTCCTGTATATCTTTTAGATGTTCTCCTGCTACAACAATATATGCCGGTGTTCTAGTACAAAGAGCTTTAGCCTCATTGTAATCCAGGTAACTGTACCTCCGTGTGCTTTGCCATCAGAATGTTTAGACTAGGTTCCGCACCTTTAAAATTCCCATAAATAAAGTCTCGGAGTTTTTTACCACATATAAACCCCCATTTGTTATCCAAGTGTTATAAGGGTACCCATTTAAATATTTTCACATAATTGTCTGCAAGAGAGTTGGGGTTCATAGTTCTTCATACCGGCTGAAAATATGTGAAAATGTAGATTTTTCATTCCTAAAAGGTTTTCGATAAGTGAATGAAGTTTATCTTAAATTAATTTTAGATTAAACAACACAACTAAAATGTGTATTTATGTGTTTAAAAAAACATACATTCGGGCGAATTTTTTATACAAGGAAATTCGTTGAAATTTGAACTTAACGCAAAATTTAAAAAAAGAATCAAACCCTAAATTTATCAAGACATAAACTATTTGAAGTTTCAAAAGCCAATCCATTTAAATTTAATAACGCCTCAAACCTATTAAAATTCGCATCATTTGACAATTTATACATGTCCAATCTTATCCAAGTCTAGAAAATCGGCATCTCAAAATTTCCTTCTTTCGGCAAATACTTTGTGTATACTTTAGGCATGCATAGTTAAATAACAATTTTTCGAAAATTTTAAAAATTTAGTCTAGCAGAAAGTTTTAAGAAATCGAAGATCCAATTTTCGAAAAATCGATATTTCAATAGGTAAACCCAATCTGAAATTTTAGCGGATAAGCGTGATTATTCTACACAGATGGGCCTATCGAAAAATCATAGTAAGATGTTAGTCGATAGAAGAAAGTTTTGAGATATCGATTTTCTTAGACATAGGTAAGATTAAATTTTTAAAAAGTCAAATGATTTTATTAGGTAATCTTTGAAGCTTAAGGTTTTGTGAAAGTCTAAATAGTTTAGGTCTTGATAAATTTTTTGTGTTCAAATTTCAATAATTTCCTTATGTAATATTATAAGTTCGCCCGAATGTACCAGATGATTTGAAAAGTTCGTGGAACGGAAATGAAAAAATAACCTTTTTGGTTTGAAAATAACTTTATTCTTCAATATATTCTCCTCTAAGCTCAATACATTTTATTCAGCGATTTTCCAAATCATTTATCCCGTCTCTGAAGTAATTTTTCAGAAGACCTTCAAAATACTCCTTTATGGCAGCTACAACCTCGTAACGCTTCCTATTCAGAAATCTCTTTTAAAGCTTCGGAATAGATGAAAGTCAGAGGGAGTCAAATCTGGAAACACCTTTGTGAGTCGTTGCATTGTCTTGACGAAAGATATTTTTTTTGTGTTTTAAACCGAGTCTTGTTTCACGAATTTATTCATCCAGTTCATTCCAAAGTTTTGAAAAATATCCTCCAGTTTTACTGGTTTGCTTACCAAAAAATTGATGCCATTACCTTCTTTGCCGATTTTGACCACTTTGGTTATTTTGGAGCAGAAGTACCCGGATCAATCCATTGTGCACTTGGTTGTCGCAATTTCTCATAATTAATTCATTCGTTACAGTATGGGTTCAGTTGAGATGCTCATATGGCCTCAGTAATTTGAGAATTAATAATTCGCCCGTCTTCCATAACCATCTCATGTACAGAATCAATCAAATAGAACGAGACTCATCTTCAAGGCGTACAAACCACGTTGAAATTCGGAAGCATATTGATTTTGAAGGAGCAGTATCAGTTAATACATTCACCATTTCATTATAAATTTCCATAACCTTTAATCCTTTTTTACTCAAAGAATTTAATGGCAGCATGATGTTCAATTTTTTCCGTTTAAAAAAAATACAAAAACATGTCAACTTTAATCAGCTACCCGAACAAAAATATTTGACAGATCGACTTGAAATTTCATATGGGTTCATTTGAAGAGTGAATTCGTTCAATGTAGTTATATACATAACACATCTTAGTTATTGTTGTTTAATCTAAAATTAATTTAAGATAAACTTCATACGTATGATTTAACAACTGGGCTCATTCAAACTCCGGGCCTAAAATTGCATTAAAATATGGGCACTCCAAAGTGAAGTATGTACATATATCGCTCGAATTTTGGAAATCCATCCGTATTTTAGACCGTGAAGTGAATTAACGAAATTCGAACGCCCATGGTATTAATACCTATGGGCCTTATTTAAGGTACATGATCATTATTTCTTTTCTGAGATGGCATTAAAATTCAGCGTAGAAATGAAATAAAGCCCGCTGTCGTTATTAACTTTTCAGATTGGCATTAACGATAATTTATTTTTTAAATGTTCTGGAAAAATGCAGATAGATTTCCATTCTAATTTGAAAATTAAATCTTTCTTTTCCAGAATCAAATTCGCAATATGCCCTAATACGTTCGTCTGTTATACCATTACTCAACTGATTAGCCAAACAAAGAACAACTTGAAATAGTTGTGATCTGAGTGATACATTTCCTTTGATCTCTATCTGTAAGGTTGACGAAGCATTTACAAATTTAATTGAAATTCGCAATCCGCTCGCTCTCTTTGCCCCTTTGTTCTCTGTTTTAACATGCAATGTACATATGACCAGTGGCGTAACTACATATTTCCCCCCCCCCCCCCCCACCCGCAAAATTTTTCTTATCCCCCTAAAAAATGCTTCTTTTACCTATGAACAAATAAAGCTTTTATTTCATATAAAAATTTGCTTTACGTCCTTTTTTAATTAAAAACTTATTTCTTCCTGTTATCTAGTCTCCAGACTCGCATTGTTTAAAATTATCTGATTTCGAGAGGAGGATTTAAGAAATTGCGCAAATTTTAATGTTTACAAGTTCATGCTTAGACCATGCAGACTGTTTGCAGTCCGAAAAAAAATCTCAACTAATGCAGTGGAAATAATTTCTTTACCAGTGAAACCCTTTACCATTTATCGGTAAACTTTGCGATTTTTCATTTACCTCAAGTTTTTACCAGTGATTAAAATTAATCGAAATGTTATTTAAATTCGTTATTGAATAGAGAAATACAAAATTTTACACCACTAACCAAATAGTATTTTATATAAAAGAAATGTGACACTCAAATCTGACATGAAACAAATAATATCAATAATTTCGAAATAATCTAAAAAATGTCCAATTTTCAAAGCATCTTGAATATTCTAGAAAGTTCTCAAACGTCGAATTATCCGTATTTATGTAAAACCGAAGGAAATCCTATACGCGATAATCACTGTCATGTGAAATATAGATAACTTGAACATTGTTGAATAATTTCGAATATCCTAGGAAATCGATGAAAATATCGAAATGTTGGCATAATCTTTATATGTATGAAGCGCAGAACATTACCACACAAAATTCGAATAAAATTCTCGAAATTTTCGAAAAACTTAAGAAATCAGAAAAATTAGAATAATCTCTGTATTATATGAATCTCGATTGATCTCGAACAATTTCAGTAATACGGAAAAGTCTGGATATTAATACCCAAGAACATTTCGAAAAATTCAAAAAATTGAACAAAATTACCGAATTATTTGTTAAGTAATTTAATGTTGCTGATCCCATTAAGCAAAATGCTACTAAGTAAGATAAGGCTGTAAGCTCAACAAAACGTAGTAGTATCGGATAATCATATTCCTCGAATAAGCTCTACAATTCTCAAGTAATTATGTATTTCATCTCCATGCTAAACTTCAATAATCTCGAGAAATTTTAGAATGTGATCAAAAGATGAAATCCAAAGCAAGCGGATATGAAATCGGGAAGCGATGAAAATTTCCAGAATCAGTAGAA
Source organism: Tipula vernalis (assembly GCA_958295665.1). Classification (NCBI taxonomy): domain Eukaryota; kingdom Metazoa; phylum Arthropoda; class Insecta; order Diptera; family Tipulidae; genus Tipula; species Tipula vernalis. Next base: position 128,167,168 of record OY282558.1, on the reverse strand, counting down.
TTTCAACGAGGACAAACAAAAAAACACGGGCGGTAATCAAAAAGAGCAAGTAAATAAGATACTATAAGCCGAACAAACGCTAATCCATTATAGAGACTGACTAGTTTGGCTCAAATATCCATTGATTCCTCCTCTAAAGCAAAGCCGTTTCTAATGAACGAAATTATATTCAGTGTGGTTAGATATTTGCCTAAGAAGAAAGTTTCAACAATTTATTTCTTCTTAATTTTTATGAACATTACAATGATTCTTCGCTAACTGCTTATCAGAAATTAGCTCTCTTTTGCAAATTAGGTTCATCCTTTTTCAAATCATATTCAACATTTTCTAATCAAAACTTAATTTGGTTTGTAAAAGATTGAAGTTGAAGTGCAAAAGGAGTAAATATGAAGTGTAAAACTTATACTACAAATAAATCAATTAAGCAAACGACTTTAGTGAATTTTCTTCTAAATCTAAATATCTGTCAGAACCTAGAGGCATTTTTATTATTACCATTAACCTTAAGCAACAGTGACAGAAACAATTTCTTTATTCCCTAAAAATTAGACCACCGCTTTGCTAATTTGAAAATGTGTCCTAATTTAAGGTTAATCTAATATTCGAACGCTTGATAAATATCTTGGGGCCCCAATAACCACGGCCCTACCCCCGGCTACAGGTGCTGCGGGTACCTAGTTGCGCCACTGTGTATGACTAATTATTAAAAACATAAATTTTTGAAAAATGCTGGAATTCTTAGAAATCGCCAAAGCGGACATTATGGGGCGGCAGCTCCCATCCTCTAGAGTCTAGAGTATAAAGCGAATTCTGTCCAATTTGTTTATGTAATGTTCTAAAGCAATATAATTTGATAATTTGATGTATAATAATTATGATGCGGATAATTTGATGTTATAGGACGGCGCCATAAATTTTATTTGACTTTGCATTTATTTATATTGTGAGTTTTATTGCTTTCCCAATTGAAATTAATACCAACAGTAAAATGACATTAAAAACGTGGCGCTGTAATATCATTTTAGAAACAAAATAACGCCCAAGAACTTTGTTTGTACTTTATCTTTGATATCTTTTCTGGGGCCCCAAGGGACTCCCAACTCTTTCACAGTTCGCTTTTAACGTCCTACCTTACGCAGTAAGTAGCCAAATTGATGACGAATCTAGACTCGTTTTTGTGTAGACCGCTCCGCACATTGCATTGCTTGCTTCATTTCAGCCTATAGTACTGACATGAAAGCTAGGTCGGTCCTTGAATTCTACACTTTCAATAGGGGGTCGCAGTTGTGTCCATCATCATCACCAATCGTAATCAGATGATGAAAAATCCTTTTTCCATCCAAACCTCCAGATTCAAATGCCACAGCCTTAACCAATGGGCCATTCGGTCGATGCCCAAGGACCTTAACTTCTCCAAAAAATAAAAAAAACAAAGGAAATAATATCTGCCATTTAGTTTGCATTTCATAAGCAACAAACAACAAAAATGACGTATTTTGCATTTCACACATGCATTCAAATAAAAGTTAAACAATTTTTCTAAATAAATGAAACCTCTTCTGATCTTTCAGTTCTGAAATAGAGACATTTTAACTATGCAACTAAAAATTGTAGAAGAAAATTTGAATCAAAAGATAGTTTTTTGCAAGAAGCCTATTAATAATAATTTTTTTATTCATAATTTTAAAACAATGAACAATTCTGCGCTTTATATCATTGGACACACGTTTACGATAAATAAAATTTTATTTTCATACACGTTTATCCGTATGCTACTCTCTGTGAGCCTTGATGCATGTTACCCTGAGTTCGGAGGTATGCTTCATTTATGTGTGACCTCCAAAATTAAACAAATAAAAAAATAATGATAATGTGGCACCTGGTCGATTTTTTATATATATATAGAAATATGCTAGTTACCAGCCGCTCGGCACGGGTTTCCGAACCAAGCGTCGATACAATGTAGCGGGGAACAAATGAGTGAGCCGCTACAGGACTCCCTCGCAAGTGATTTTCCCGCTACAAAATAATAATTTTGATGTCTATGAATAGATGGCAGCACCATCATTATGATTACGAAATTAATTAATTATGCTAATAATGCTGATTTAATATTCTGTGACTAAATGCAAAACTGTCTTTATCTGACTAAATGCAAAAGTGTTTTTATCTTAAAAATTAAATAATTAGAAATCGATGGATTACAGTCATAACGATGGTAATACCATAGACATAAAAGCGATTAGCTAAACGCGATTAGTGAATTTTTTGAGATTAGGTACAGTGTGCCCAGTTCAAGATTAGCTAATCGCTTTTTATTCCAAGAATAGTGACTAAGCGCGATTAGTGAACTAATCTCTCAATATTTTGAAGTTTATCTCTTTTTATTGAGTTTAGTGGAAGTACAAATGGCACCGTTATTGTCGAATGTAAATTTTAAAATAAAATTGCAAATACAAATTGCGCTATATAGATGAAACTATCATTGACATTTTAAAAATCAAAACAATTTATAACAAAATATTTGAAAATTTTAATTAATAATTAAAATATTTATAAATATAAATTATAATTTATATATTTTAATATTTATGTTGCTTTTGGTTTTTTTAAAAATAAAAATAAAATTTGAGATTAGTGACTAAGCGTGATTAGTGGAGTAGTCTCTCAATATTTTGTAGTTTATCACTTTTCATTGAGTTTAGTGGTAGCACAAGTGGCGCCATTATATGTAAATGTGACAATAAAAAAAATTGAAAATGTTACTTAATAATTAAAATATTTAAATTATAATTTCATTTTTTATTGTTTACGGTGTGTTTATATTTTGAATTATTTTTTAAACAAAATCAAAAAAATTAGCCCAATTAAGAGTGGCAATATTAGTGGCGCCGCTAACTAAACCCTACTTACAAGGGAACCTTTTGAACTGTCAAATTCAAAAAATTATAAAAATTCTTGAAAGTTGTAGTACTCTGTGAGACATTTACGGAACCATTTTTTTATCGGCAACCAAGCCCTTTTTGGAGGTTATAAGCACTCCTTAATTTTTGAAAAAAAGTTAACTTCATCCCCTAAAAAACAGAGATGCAACCCTCTTAATCTAATTTACTATTAGGTACGCAGAGATATATCTTCTACTAAGCAGAGATATATCGAAACAAACGTTTTTTGCGGGTTAATTATGGGGTGGTTTGAACCCCTGAAAAGGTCTTGATTGTCTAGAGACAGAGTACTACAACTTAGAATAGTTTTTCTATTTATTTTTCAAATTGGCAGTTCGAAAGGTTCCTTTGTTAGTCTGTCAATGCAGCTTAGGTAATTGCGCTTAGCTAATCCCTATTCTATCAGTGGTATAACACCACTGACAGATTAAGCATGTTTAGTGAGTTTTTCGAGATTAGCTCTGGTGTGTCAAATTCAAGATTAGATAAACGCTTTTTATTTCGCCATTAGTGACTACTGCGGCATTATACATAGTGTTATGTTTTTGCCTTGTCAATTAAGGTTCGTATCACTGGATTATGAATAATACAAAATCAATTTAATTTATCACCAACGAATTTATTTAGTTAACACAAGAATTATTACAACACAGTTTATTAATAAAAATTCACAAAATCACTTTACATAAATTATTCTCAAATTTTACTGTACACTTATAATTTTTATTTCCACTAAAACACTTTTTAAATCACTCTTTAATTCCGTTTTAATCTTCACACTATCGCCTTCCAAATACTAATAATAATCTTACAAGTTTACACTATCGCGTTCCAAATACTAATAATCTAATTTGATTTCGTTCGCCTTTTTATATACACAAACCAAACTTCTAGAAAGCTCATGACTTTTCCAGTACTAATAGTGTAGAAACATTTAGAATTGTTTTATCATGGAAAATTCCAGTTTAGTACAGTTACACATTGAGCTATTCATTTAACTTATTCTATCACACCCTAGGTGGTACCGTCACAATAGTAAATATTACAGTGTAATTGTAAATACAAGTTGCGCTATTTTAATATAGATGGGGCTATTATTAACATTGTTAAAAGTACAAAAAAATTTGTGGTAGCTGTAAAAAAAAAGATTTAACATTTTAATTAATAATTAAAGTATTTAAATTATAATTTATTTTTTAATGTAAATGTTTGTTTTTATTTTGGTTTATTTATTGAACAAAATAAAAAACAAATCTGCTCACACAAAAGTGATGATATTTTTGTTAATACCGATGCCATAATCTTGGGGCGCCACTTACTCAACCTTAGTCTGTCAATGCAATTAGATTTGTGCTAGATTACCTAATTGAGTTTAGCTAATCGCGCTTAGCTAATCCCTAGTCTGTCAGTGGTATAACAAGGCTTAAAAGTTTTGAAATATTTGTTCTAATACTAAGGTTTCAATGCATTGATGATGCCACCTTTCGATGATACACGCATTTATTATAGTAATCTCATTTTTCAATAGATGGCGATACTAATGATTAGCGAAAATGTTTGACAATTTAACAAATTTTTATTAAATAATTTCTAATGTTTTTTAATAGAATTTAATATTAATTTGTTGTAGTTTTAGTATTAAGCCGACCTCTCACGATTTTTATTGTTTTATTGAATGCCTTCACTGAGTCTATGTACGAAATGAAAAAAAAAAACATTCATTGACGAAAGAACTGAATACAAATACACTAAATTGAATTTTCAAAGTAAACATTTTAATTCATTTTTACATAATTTTTAGCCTCAATGGATTAATTTAAGGCAATTTTTTAGAAATTTCATCATACTTTAGAACCATAACCACATCCACCTTGGAACTTGAACATACATATGTATATTAATTCTACCTGGCTTTTCGAATAGATTTTAGTAAAAGTTTTCAAATAGAAATTCTTTCAGGGAATGATTTGGACCCAATTACTTATTATCTTCTATTTAATGAACAAATGACGATCTTCGTCTTAGCTATCAAAAATTATTTTTCTGTCTTGCCAATTATGCCAAATGCATAAATTACCGGGGCCCCCACCCCATAAAACGAACCGTTTGGACAATTAAATTTTTTAACCAAATAATCAAATTATTCACAAAATTTCTTGTCGGGTGCGAGATATCGAATTTCCCTGCAATTTTCTTTTTCCGATAATTTTGTTTATACAAATACAAGACGATGATGGTTTGATTATCAAAAGAATTTTCCAAAAAAAAAAACGAAAAAAAAATTATTACTTTGTTTACTCTTAAGGTAAAAAAACAAAAATTAAATTAAATTATTTTCTATTTCGACGGTGTTGTTGTTGTTCGTTTTGCGTTAAATGCTAAATGAAAATTGTAAACACTGGTTGATTCAGGGGAAACATTTTCATTTTAAGGTGTCAGGTTTTTATATTTTTTGTTTTTCGTGTTTTATTTTATTTCCGAGCGCAAGCAAAGAAGGGAAATGATGATGATAATTTTTTTTTCGTTCCTTGGCCACTTTTGTCTTCGTTTTTGTTGTTGTGTTATTTAATATTGTAAAATAATAAAAGGATATTATATGAAAAAAAAGAAAAAGAATAAAACAAAAAAGGAATATTTTGATGGTATGATGAGGGTTTTCTGTTTTGGTAGTGGTTTGGTTTGATGATAATGATTACAGAACCGCCGCATCTATTTTGTGTGTGTGGTATGAAACCTCGAAATGGATTTCATAATCTCATTATTATTATTTTTTAATTAGAATAAATTTAATTTTTTTGTTATAATTGTATTTTTACTTTATATATTTCAAATTTATTATTTAAATGGTGATTTTATTTTGGTTCTATTTTAAAGGGATGGAAAATTATTTTCTTTTTTAAGACGTTATATGTATATGATTCATTGTGTTTTTTTTTACATTATGATATCATTATAACCTCGAATTAATTTTTTGTTTTAAAAGGTTTCACATTTAATAGCCCCCTCGGCTAATTTATATAAGCGAATTACATTTAAATAGGTTATGTAAATGCATAATGCGTGCATACAAAGCAGAGAGTGGTTCATTCGGTGTGGCGTATAACGAAGATCAAACTCATACTCTTATTCGTCTGTATGTATACGGCTTTGTTTAGACAAAAAAAAATTATGCATAAAAAACCCATTGACTTAGAAACAAAATTATTTTTTTTTTAAGGATACAAAATAATACCTTAAGGCTATTTTCTTAATATTTATTTATTTTTCCGATTCCTTGCTCAGTTTTATTTTTTACTCGAACAAATCGGAATTATAAAATATATATTTTCTAAGGGTGAATTAGAAAATTAAATTGTAATCAAATTTTAAGAATACGTATAGTTTAAATAAACGTACATACATAAGACTAAGGCGAAGAAGATGCGCGCTACTCTAAAATCACTAATGACTTTTTAAAATGTGGTGAAAGCTGAACAAATTTGATTGACATTTAAGAAAATTTCGAAATTAATTAATTTTTAATTTAGTTTACTATTCGCTTGATTGACATCTTGTCTTTATGTGAATATATTGATTGATCAAAAGAACGGCAATATGTTATTTAATGAATAATGATGGACCACCGCCGCTGTATATAGGCGGATGTAGTGTTCTTGAAGTATTAATTTCATGCAGATAGGTATAAACCGGATTTATATACCCTTATACATTATTTAATTTCACCCTTCACAAGAAAATAGTTATTAAATCTAAAATTTTCTTATTTCGATTTTAACTTATATGTTCTTTCTTATTATTATATATTGTTTTAATTACAAACCACCATTTACATTTCTGTTGTTTTATACTCGAACAAAACACGCGTATTTTATTTCATATTTTTTTGGAAGCTGGCATAAAGAATTAAATAAGAGCAGCAACAACAACACAATGAAGGAAACGAAAATTATGAAATAATAATAAGACGATGGAATAAAATATTTATATTATGTAAAAGAGGTAAAATGATCATATCAAATAATAATGGAAAATGTGGGTGGTTAGGCAATGGAGGGGGGGGGGGCGAACGAAAGGGTGATATGAATCAAAATAAGCACAATAACAAAAACATCCTTAAAAAAATGTAGAGTACAAAAATAAAATAATAATCCTTTAAAATAATAATAATTCGGCTTCGTCGTTCACAACCCTTTTATTACTCCAGTTTATAACATTACTTACTTACTTACTTTTCTCATTTTATTTTTTTTATTAAATATTCTATTTTCCACGCTACTTTAAGGTCTGTAATTTAAGGATTTAATAAAATATTTATTAAAATAAAATGAATTTTTGCGTCTATACCATTATTGTGTGTGTGCGTACTCGTATATCGTCGAAAGAAAGTCTTGTGTTTTTTTTTAGTCAAATGACAATCACATCTGGCAAATATTTGCTCGTATGTTATTTTTTTATTTTTTTAGTTTTTTAATATTCAAAATGGCCTGTTATTTTTTTATGATTGATATTCAATCAAATTCAAATCAAATGGAACAACACACAGTCTAATTCATCTTTTTCTTTTAAAATTTTATTAAAGTTTATAATTTTGGGTTTAGATCTACATAATTCATTCACCCTTTTACCAAACATACATTTTTGTTTTGTTGAGATAACCTAATTTTTGGAATTTACATTATATTTACTGCCCTGTAATTTAATGGTGCATCGATGTAAATTTTTGTAAGGGGTTAGTGAAAGGGGAAGCAAACAAATGTGAAACCTTTTAAATTCATATATTTTTATGATTATTAGGTTTTATAGATTGTGTTTTAAGGATAAAACACCAAACCATGAAGTGGTAGAGTTCCGGTAGTAAAATTAAAATACAGTTTTCTTAATATAAAAACTAATCACCAAGTATTTATTTTATTTTATGGTCGATCGATTCGGACAACTTATTATGACAAGAAATTGAGCAATATAATTATTGGGAGAGTAATTTAAATAATATCATACAGGGTGATTAATTTGCCCATGTCCGGAAAAAGCAACCAAAAATATATATGAAACAATCACATTTGTGACTGCATAAAAAACCGACAGGCCTCAAAATTGGATAAACAAGAATAACACAATAATTTATAAATAATGAAACAGTTCAATATTCAACATGCTCCCGTCTTGAACTGTCCGTGGCATTTCAACCATTGTGTTGACCATCTTTATCAATTGGCAAAACTGCTACTCCCGAGATTGATCTATCAAGAGTATTGGCCGATGTGCGAATCGTCAGAACAGATTGCATAGATTAAAACCAAAAGCTAAACCACTTTGTTCGAGTCTGTAAAGTTGCTAGGTATTCGGTGCAAAATCTAGCCCCAAAATTGCTGAACCATCCAATTGATTCGTTGAAACATTTTTACCCGTTTAATATTTTCTTCCATAATCGGCATTTCCGGCAAAGCAATTGGCGCTCCGCCATATAAAAAGTGACCTGGGGTCAAAGTTTCCAAGTCATTCGGATCAGCCGATAGCGGGGGAGATTGGACGAGAATTAATGATCGTTGCAGCTTGACGAAAAACAGTGTGCCGCTCATCGACTGAAACTTCCATACTGCCAATGACGTTTTTGATAAGGCGCTTCGTGATTTTTATCGACGCCTCCCAAAGTCCGCCGAAATTTTGGGCTCTCTCTTCTAAATTGCGTCTTTATTGTTAATCATCATCTGTTGGGCCTCATCCAGTTGGTTTGCCGTGCCCTTGAAATTGGTTGCATTATCGGAAAATATTTTCTTTACCATGCCTCGATCGGCGATAAATCTCTTCAAGGATCGGATGAACGCCTCTGTAGACAAATCAATCACCAGCTCCAAATGAACCGCTTTTGTCACAAAACAAATAAAAAGAGTTACGTATACTTTTTTCAGAGCCTTGCACCTAATATGATGACGCACGCTTGAAGGCCCCGCAAAATCAACACAACTAACAGCAAATGGTCGAATTTTCCTGTAATCGAGTCTATCCTCGGGCAAATTTCCCATAATTTGTGATATGAATTTAGGTCGCATTCGAAAACAGACAGTGCACTTGTTAATAATGCTTTTGATTTGAGCTAGTCCATTGATGGGCCAATACTTTGCTCGAATTGCGGTTAGTACGATGTGCGGTCCTGCGTGAAATGTCCTATGAAGATGAAAAAATCATATTAATAGCTTGGTAAATTCATGATTTCTGGGGAGAAGGATTTGGTGTTTGGAATTATAAGGAAGTTTGGCTTTTTTTAGTCGTCCACCCAATCTTATAAATCCATACTCATCAAGAAAAGATGCCAAACATTTCAGTCGACTATTCTTAGCCACAGTATGACCAGCTTTCAGCAGTTGGTAGTCTTCGGCTTCCTCCTCTTTAGCAATTGTGGGTCTCTCCACTTTCGTGTACAACTTCATTGGGGTCAAATTCAATAACGGTTTTCGCGTTTCTTTATTGATCCGCTTCGAATGGCAGTTTCGAATATATCGCATTAAGCAGAAATAGTGCCTCTAAAATTCTGCGAGTAGTGCATGGTACTCGTTACATCCTCGACAACTTTTGTGGAGAAAGCAAACTTAACAGTACACTTCTCACGAATTTCATCACACGGCTGAGGTAGTTTATGAATTGGTGGCCAAAATAATTCGCCTCCTTTCAGAAAATTAGGGCCGCAAATCCAAAACTCAAAGTTTGCAATATCAGCCAGCATCATACCTCTACTAATCAAATCGGCGGGGTTTAAATTACCAAAAACATGCCTCCAAACTCCGGAACTGGTCTCCTCCTGTATCTTGGAAATAAGGTGTGCAACAAATATGTTCCAATTATGCGGTTAGCGAATCAGTCCAATAGAAAAATTCTCTAACGGTTAGTTTCGCAGCCAATAGTTCGAGGCGTGCAATACTGATTGTTTTCGCTGGAGCTACTTTATATTTTGCACAAATCAGCCTGGACGAGATAATATCATTGTGGTATCCACATCGCAAATATACACATGTTACATATGCCTTTTCGCTAGCATCTGAAAAAGCGTGAACTTCAATAAATTTACATTCACCCTTAGCCATGACAAAACGAGGTATCGAGAAATCCTTTAATCCTGTATTTACTCCATTTCGCAGTGAGAACATTATCTAGGGGCTGGTCCCATTCGATATTGAGCTTCCAAAGATCCTGGTAAAAAATCTTTGCCAAAATTATGACAGGACATACAAACCCCAGCGGGTCAAATAAGCTTGCCATTTCCGATAAAACCACTCGCTTTGTAACTGCTGCTGACAATGGTTTGGGTTGGTGACTAAACCGAAAAACTCTGGTTGCCAAATTAAACCAACGGTTTTACAGCAAGGTATGACCCAGATGCCGTACCATAGGTCACGGTACGAAGACGGAGTGGCTTGATTGGTCCATCCTTATTGTTGCGCCACAAAATTAATTGATAGTTACTATCCGGCACATCCACTCCAATTTGGCGGTACATTTTCTGAATGTCACCAGTCACGACAAACTCGAACAGTCTGAACCTCAACAAAATAATGAACAAGTCATCTTGCAGTTTTGGCCCAGTATGATGAATATCGTTCAATGCAACGCCAGAAGACGTCTTACAAGATGCGTCGAACACCACTCACAATTTCGTGGTAGAGCTAGATAATTTCATTACACAATGATGAGGTAAGAAACAATGCGGGGTTGACGGGTTAAACTCATGAACAACTTCCAAATGGTTCAGTTGCTGATATTCGTTGACAAAGGATGAATACATTTCCTTTATTTCAGGCTGCTTCTCCAATCTTTTTTCTAAGCTCAACAAACGTCGAATTGCGATTTGGTATGATTCTCCTAATAATGACGGATCTTTAGAAAATGGTAAGCGGACGACGTATGATCCATCGGCATTTCGACGAGCATGAAGCGCATAATGATCTTCGCACTCCTGATTTTTAGAGCTCAACTCCGTGGCGTCGCCAATGGGGAAAGTATTTACTTTCCAAAATCGCTGAACAAGTTCAACTAAACTTTCATCAGGTTCGGTTGACCAACATTTTTCGTTACTAGTCAATGCCGTTAAATTATGGCCATTATTCGACAGCAAGGGACCACCAATGACCCATCCCAGCTTGGTCTGCTGCATCATCGGTAAATTTCCGCCCAAACGAGTTTGACCAGGTAACAGAAGATGCCAAAATAAGCCAGCACCCAACAACAAATCAATCTTCTGAGGCTTAAAAAATTGAGGATCAGCCAAAAAATGTGACTTCAGAGGGGATGTTATTGTTCGATAATGATATTGGATGAGCTGAATGAGCGCCCGATATTTCTGGAAGTCATTTACTATGGAAGTAGTAAGAAACGCTGGTTCATCAATAAATGATTCTGAAGTTAACAGTGCTTTGTGTTTCACTCCGGAAGGCAATGGAGGCTGAGTAACAGGTTGCTCAAAATGAATCAATGTGTGATGTCCCTTTTGGCATTTATCGCATTTCAAAACCTTGCAAAAACGGTAAGAATGTTTTGTTTTCAGACAGACAACGCATAAATGCAATCGTTTAACCTCGTGATATCGATCCACAGGCGCCATGACGAGAAATTGTGGGCATAGCTGCAAATTGTGATCGGTAGATGCACATTTAGCACACGAATTCGAACTCGATGTCGTAAAGGCAGTATGCTCAGACTTAGGTGAATGAACATTTCGTGTTGCGGATGCTTTTGGTTTACTAAATTGTTTTTTGTTATACTCAATCTTCTCTAAAGTTGTGGCACGTTTCTCTAAGAATGAACAAAAACCAGCCCATGTCGGGACCTCCTTATTAGTGGACTCTTCCCATCTCTCCACATTGTTAGCATCCAATTTCTTTAACATCAGACAAATCAAGAAATTTTCAGCCACTTCATGCATGGACCCCATTGATTTTAATGCACGGTAATGTGCACTTACTTGATCGACCATTTCCCTAACACACTCTGAAGATTCTTTATTCACACTATTCATCTGGATTACCTCGTTGATGTGAGACTGTAAAATTATCGCCTTATTTTCATATCGAACACAAAGTGCCTTCCACGCACTTCGAAAATTCTCTTGTGATGCTTCCATCCTTGATAAGATTCGTGTTGCACGACCAACCAAACATTATTTCAAAAATCTGAAACGATCAACATCGTTTAAATCAATCTCCTTTATAATCATTGTTGTGAACTCGTTCTTAAAATCTGTCCAATCGCTGTATGATCCGCTGAACTTTGGTGGCTCTAGTTTGGGAAGCTTAACATTCTTCGTAGAAACTACAATCGATTGATTTTGAGAAGTGTTCATGTCTTGGATTGGTTTAGCAGCGACCGCCTTTTCATCAATCAATGTTAAAAGTTCGGCCTTTGTGTCAATGTACTTTCCCTCAAAACTAGAATATTTCGAAGTGAAGTCGTCATCATCTGAATCAACCTGTTCCGTTAATAGCTCCTCGTTATTTAGAAACCTCGTGTAATGCGATTCAAGTTGCTCTAATTGAACCTTAAGTTTGGAAATGGTTGCCGATTTTCCGTCAGCTGGTACCCAAGTCGCTATATTATCGTATGTTATACCACAAGACGATCGAAAATTTTCGATTATACGAGACGTATTGCCTGAAACACCACGAGACCGAAGGTCGAGTGGTGTTTTGCAAAGGCAATACGTTGAAATAAGAGAAAATTATCCATTGTCGTGTGGTATACAGGAGACTATATCTTGAATAAAGAAAACAATAAATTTAAATAGAAAAGTTACAATTTTAATAATTTATTGAAGTCGATAACTGGAAACTGACATATATAAACAGAATTGTTGTTTTTTCTTTTGTTAAATTTCAAATTTGCTAAGCCTACACGATTTTAATTATGCTACTACATTTTACAAATGTTTATATAATCGACTATATCACTCATTAAATTATAAAAATCAATGTATGCCTGGTTTTTCTAATAGTTAAAATATAGTAACTATGGTTACATCGATTATATAAGCCTTTGTATAATCGATTATATAAACATTTGTAAAATGTAGTAGCATAATTAAAATCGTGTAGGCTTAGCAAATTTGAAATTTGACAAAAGAAAAAACAACAATTCTGTTTATATATGTCAGTTTCCAGTTATCGACTTCAATAAATCCAAAATCCACTTTTCTATTTAAATTTATTGTTTTCTTTATTCAAGATATAGTCTCCTGTATACCACACGACAATGGATAATTTTCTCTTATTTCGACGTATTGCCTTTGCAAAACACCACTCGACCTTCGGTCTCGTGGTGTTTCAGGCAATACGTCTCGTATAATCGAAAATTTTCGATCGTCTTGTGGTATAACATACGATTATACAAAGGCTTATATAATCGATGTAACCATAGTTACTATATTTTAACTATTAGAAAAACCAGGCATACATTGATTTTTATAATTTAATGAGTGATATAGTCGATGATATTCACACTTAAATCTTGTAGCTTGAGTAATCTCTTTCGCTCAGTAGTTCGTTTTACTTTAGCCTTGTCTGCCATTTCTGATAATTCTAACACTCAATAACAACTGTCCAGTAATACCCACTAATTGATGGCGTCCTTGAACCACAAAAAAAACGTGTTCGAAAATTTAATTGCTAAACAATTACGGGATACTATTGAAAACGGTTACTCTCTAGAATGTACTCGAGTGTTTAGATCGTATTCAAAATTTCAGTGAATTGACCACACAAAACACAATTCACCGGTGTACTTATTCGGACACTTTGAGAACTTATACGTATATTGTTAACACCGAAAAAAAAAAAAGTTCTTAATCACAAAAACAAATTTAAGAAAAATATTCTTCCAGTTGAAAATGACTTTGAATCAAGCGATGAACGAACAATATAATATTTTTCACCGATATGTAATGTAATAAACCATAACAGCATCGCACATGTACCAAAAATACTTTCTCGCCCGAATCAAATAAAGAAAACTTTAACACTTATTACAAAAGAACTCCACGAAACTATTAAAACAACTACGGTCTGCTACCAAATGTTTTTTAAGGATAAAACACCAAACCATGAAGTTGTAGAATTCCGGTAATGGTCGATCGATTCGGACAACTTATTATGACTGACTGTGTAGTGTGCAATGTAAATTAATTATACCGGTACGCGAAATTGAGCAATATAATTATTGGGAGAGTAATTTAAATAATATCATACAGGGTGATTAATTTGCCAAAGTCCGGAAAAAGCAACCAAAAATATATTGAAACAATCATATTTGTGACTACATAAAAAACCGACAGGCCTCAAAATTGGATAAACAAGAATAACAAAATAATTTATAAATAATAAAACAGTTCAATATTCAACATAGATATTTTGTATAATAAAATTTTGTTTTAAATTTGTAAGTGGTCGTCGAGATATACATTTATATCGTTCAGGTGTTGTATTCACCATTTCCACATAAAATTAATTAAAATTCGTAATTTATTAAACAAACAAAAAACGAACAAGTAACAAGATAATCTCATCTTATTTTCTTCCTAACTTATTATATCGTTTTATTTAAGATTTAAGACACCAAACAATCCGATTTGTACCGATTTTTTACCAAGATAAATATTTCTCTCCTATACATACATATATAGAAAGGTCTAGACCTTTTATTTTGTTTTTCTTGTATTTTTCACATCAATTCACCAGAAAAATAATAAATTTTCATTTTTTTTTCTTGCTTTAACTTGTTGTTGGTGTAGCTTAATTGCACGCGTATTATAAGAAGTCTATATACCTTTCCACCTTAGCGCGCGCTCTGTTATTCCTTTTGTATTTTATCTTCCTCCGAACAAAAAAATATAAATCCTTATAACAACTACACAATAATACTTCTAACAACTAATATTAAAAAAAAAAATAATAATAAATGTTTTTTAAGGTTTAAAATATAGAAAAAAGGGTGAGATTTTCTTTTAATTTTTTTGTATGGGGAAATTGTTAACACAAAATTTATGAAATATACCAAACCAAACCAAGAAAAGCACCAACCGTCTTTCTTATTTATTTCGTTTTTTATTGCGAATTTAAACTGTTGCTTTTATTATCTCTTTATATTACATACTATATAGTACGTGTACGTATTCGACTTTGTTTTCAACTATAAACCAAAGAAAGAAAATTTATTCTATGTATTTTTCTTGTATTGTAGAAAAAGGATTGGATTTTGTTTTGTTTTGTGAGTTTTCTTAAAATGAAAATGAAAAAAAAAAAACAAAAGAAGGAAATAAAATAGGGATATCTAATGGGTATCAAATTTCTAACAATAGTTGTGTATGGTAAATATCATGTTCGGTTTCTGTAATTTTCGAAATTACATAATATTACAGTGAAAGGTATCAACACATTAAATGTTATTCATAAATATCTGTTAGTTTTATTAACAAAAACTATCTGTAAATTTGTCCTAATAATGAGGGCTCTTAGTTGAGTTATTGATTTAGTTGTCAGTATTTAGTTGCGTCAAGTAGCTTGGAGTTCAAATATTTCCAAACTTCTAAATTTCTATTCCTATTTTTGAATTTTCTAATTTGCAGAATTGTTAAATTTCAAAAAAAAATGTTTAATGAATTCTTTAATGTATAAATTAAATTAAAAACAATTTCTAAATACTCTGCATAACTCCCCAAATGGACCTCCTAAAACCTGTTTTTTATCACAATTCTGTAATTTGCTGAAAATTAAATTATCGAATTTCTAATTTAAAAATTTCTCAAAAACTTTAGTTACTTTATTCAAATTCCATTATCTCTATTTAAAATTTAAAAATTTTCAAACGTCAGTATAAATTTACAAATTGCAATTATTTCCTAATTTAAAAAATTTCTTATTTTTTTAAAGTTAGACCATTTTAATAATACAAATTTCTTTAATATCCTAATCCTAATTTCCCAATTTCTTATTTTTAAGTTCCAACCATAAGTTATCAAATTTCTTGATTTAAAGTGCTAAATAGAAAATACATTCCCACGATGAATAATTCCAAATCCCAAAATTTTTCAATTGAATTTTCTTGTCTTAATAAGAGTGCTGCATTAATTAATTTAGGTGTGCATATAAATTTTGTTTTCGAGTTATTACACTAACGCCAACTATTCCACAAACAATACCTGAGTCTAGAAAAATTAACGTGTCCCTGTGCCATAATTGGCCATAGAACATCATCTTATTATAAAAGCGCGGTTTTCCGAAGAGATATTTAGATAATTACCAGAAATCGCATCTTTCATCAAGAAGTGACCTAATCAAAGTACACCTGTCCCTCGATTAACACGGTACTTGATTAACACGGATTCGATTTAACACGGTCAACGAATTGAGACAAAGTCTTGATTAACACGCACAGAAGTTTCGCCGCGTTAATCAAGCACCGTGTTAATCGAGGGACAAGTTTATTAGTCGCGATTAACACGGTTTTGAGTTACACGGTAATTTGGCGGAACGTAATTACCGTGATAATCGAGGGACAGGTGTACGTTAAATATATTGGCCAATATTCATGTTTGTCCATGACATATTTTAGGCCGAATCGATCGTAGAACTACGCGAAATCGCGGTTTTTCGAAGAGGTTATTAAAAGATGAGATTTCTGAAAATCGCCCAATTGAGAACTCGAAGAACCATAATTTTGGTAAATTATACAGATTTTATGACCAGTTCTGCGCAATGCAGACTACTTTTAGGTATCACAATCATAATAAACCAAAAAAAAAAAAAATCCATGCCCTAAACGGAATATATTGGATTTCTGGTGTGAAATCACGTGAGAAATCTCTTCCCGTTTCCTCAAACAAACTTTCCACTAATTTTATAATTACCGGCAAAAAATTACACAACCATAAATAAAGCGTGATTTCTGGCGTAATTTAGGAGGAGACGGGGTACATTTAACACATATTTCGAAAAATTAGATAGAAGTTGCATTTTCAATTTTTAGTTTCCAAATTTGTTTTTAAATCGTACAATGATGTTTTTTGTGTAACATAAATATGGATTATGTTTTGCCTTTACACTTTTTGTATGAAAAATTTTTAAATGTAAAAACGTCTTCGAAACGTCAAATGTTCTTCTATGTATCTTTGTAGGCAAAATTCATTGAGTTAAATGGTATAATTCCTGCTGAACTAAAGCCTTTTATGATATTTTCCGTCGAAAATGATTTATTGATTCATTAGTTAATGAAGCTACATCGTATATAGTAATCTTCTTCCCAGGATTATTGGTCATGTAATTATTAAACGCAACCATTAAGTTGCTTTTAAATTGCCCATATACAGACACGTCCAATGGTTGTAGACGGTGCGAGGGATGCGAAGTTGGACAATACCATTATCTCTACAATACACAATGGAGTCAAAACTGAAGTGCGATGGATGAATGGTTGTCTTTGCTGCAGTTCACATTTTTTTATATGCTTCAAAACATCTAGGAATACTTTCACAGTCATCCAACCACTTTTTGTAGCGAATCCAATACATCCTGTCGGTCCTCCTTTTATAAATAATTATTTGTTCCGTTGTGTCGGAAAAACATAGGCCGGTGGAAGATGATTGTAAATGTAACAACAAATGTAACTAGCGAACCACGTTCCTCCGAAACACATTGAGAAACTGTTTTATTCCTTTTTCAGCTAGCACCTAAAAATATGTAATAAAATGTAAAGTATGACCAAAGCTCTCGATAGGCTAGGTAGTTAGGAATTTAAAAAAAATGATTTTTGAAATACTTACCTTTGGAATATCCATCACCGTTGTGACACCAGTTTCACCCGTGTTATATATATCCTTAGGTTGAAAATTATATTTTTTTAATACTTCTTCTAAATTCCTAAAAAAATCTTCAACCACACTTTGGTTAAGCCCCGTCAACCTGGCCAAACTAGTCTTCTCTGGTTTTCTTAAAGAAAGAGACTTGTTTCTTTTCATAAAACCACTTAACCAATCAACTCCTGCACGTTTAGAATCATCCCAAGAAGATCGATGATCAATATGGTCGGCTTTTCCAAATTGATAAACGAACTCGCGTATTTTATAATAAATGTGAATAAGGCAATCTGCTACATTTTTTAATGTAATCTGCTACTTCAGTTTCCTGATCCTTTGTTAAGGTTTGCTTCGCCATTCCCAGTGTCAAAATTTTGAATTTTTTTTAACCTCATAATTATTGTGGTTCGGTTAATACTGTATTTCCTGGCTGCATTAGATCTACTTTCCTTTTTTCGAATGATATAGGTTATTGCATTTTTCATTGCGGCTTCGTCAATTAAGTGGCTTTGAGTTTTCCGTTGGTAATTTCGAACCATCTCCTACAATGTTCTTAACAAATCAATAAAATTTCATTTAATGGGGCACATTTGACAACTATTAAATGTACCCCAGTGTGGTTCATATGACATCGTCAAATGTACCCCATTTTCATATGTCAAATGTGCCCCGTTTTTATACTTTATACCGAAACCATGGTATTTTTATTGCAGACGTATTGCAGGACCGTTTGCGTAGGTTCTCAATAGGAGAATTCGAAAAAAAATGAATATCGTCAATTACAGCGCCATCTATCACGAATCGTAAAAAATTGTTCAGTCGAATCCTACGTATTTTTAGCCGTAGAATCCGAATCTAAAAAATAGGGGTTAATATTTTAGTTTAAAAGTTTCCCCCCCCCCTCCACCCACCAACAAGAAGGAGGGGGGTTACTAATTTTAGCACTAATTTATTTCTCCCACGGAATAATTAAATTTTGATTTGCACCATTTTTTTCGTAGAGTGCTTATTTCCCGAAATATTTGAGTGAGAGAACTGATTTCACAGAAATGTGAATTCCTACCTCATTGACTAACTTTTCCTGTTTTGGCAAAGCAACCTTAATTTTACAAAGCCATAATGTAAAAACCAAGCTTTTTTATAGGAATTAGAAAAGAGGAAATCCAAACTTTTCATATCTAACAAATACGAAATCACTTTTTTTAAGACAGTTTTTTAAAATAAAACATCCTTATAAATTCGTTTGTGGTCTAAAAAGCTTCCTCCGTTTTGACAATAATGTCATTAGTGTTTTATATTTTATTTGTTTGGAGCGTGACATGTACAGTGAAAGAACAGCTCGTTAATGTTTTGTTCGATTTCGGTTTGGAAATTTCTATGTCAAAAATGTACCGCACTCTGTCCAAGCTCTGGCTCAGTAATTGAAAAAATCAAAGCAAGCCATCACATCGCTAAGAACTCAACATTCGCCATAAAACAGTTTTAAATCATTTGGAGAAAGATGGATTTAAAAAGAAGCTGGATACGAAATTGAAGCATTTTTGAAGCTATAATTACGGGTAATGAAAAAAGAATCATGTACGACTATAATTTGCGAAAATGATCTTAGTCAATGCGTGGTGAGATGTCTCAACAAACGGTGGCAAAACCATCTTTTACTTTGTTTGGTGCGGGACTAGAAGGAAATCGTTTATCATGAAGTGCTCCAACCAGGTCAAACGATTGATGCTGATCTCTACTATCAACAGTTAACCGGATTACAGCAGGAATTGAAGGGGAAACGGTCATTATTAATAGAATTGATTACCATATAAGGAGCTGTATTCCATCATGACAACGCCAGACCACACATTTTTTTTGATGACTCAGCAAAAATAGAGAAAGCTTGACGGCGGAAACTTTTTAGACTATCCAATATTTTAACCAAAATTTGTAAAATTTGTATAACACTACAAATCGGGTGGCCACTAAATCAATAAATACAGACACATCGTGATAATGTGAGAAAATTTTTTTCTTCAACACTAGTAAAACTAAAGATAACTTTAGCACGTTGTTGTCCAGCCAAAGTGAGTATTTACCATACATTTTCAAAGTAAATAGAGCAATAAAAGTGTGAAAAAAATCAGCTGGACAGTGTGGTCATTTTTCATAATAGTTATTCCGAAAGATGGAATTCACCGCAATGGCCTTCACACTCATTTCAGTGTGCTAAATCTAGTGGCCCTTGTATTGTTCTATTAAACTTGAAAATTTATAGTAAATACTCGTCACGTTCGCTTTAGAAAATACTTTTTCTGCTATTTAGGATCAAGTTTATACGAATTTTTAAGTCATCTTAAAACGTGTTTTCCATGAGAACTGCACTAGAACTCGATAAACTTATATAAATTTCTTTTATGCTATGTAAGCCGATAAAAAAATGCATAAAGCGCTATTGTGAAAGGAACTTAACATAAATACACATTTCTGTAGCAACTAGCAATAAATAGTTACAAGTATCGCTTATATGTATATTATATGTATCAGTCGAGAAGCGAGATGAGAATAAAGAAAAAAAAATATTTTGTTTTTTTGTTCGTGTTGTCTCTTCATATGGAAGAGACAGTAGTTTTATGGTTACATGCGTGTGTTCCCAAATGGTACAACATTGAGCGGCGTGAAGACGTTGCACTGGTGGTTGGGTGCACTCAGACGCCAATGCATGTGGGTGATGCGTTGTGGCGGAGCATGCATGAGTGAGCCGCTACAGGACTCCGACGCAAGTGATTTCCCCTCGCAAACCAAACATGGTTGTTTTCGGTCTGTATGTGTTCAGATCAGCTGAACAGAGATGGCGATCGCTCCGTTGAAATGTCTTATCTCGTAAGAAGCATTAACGGAGTCGATGGGCCGAGACAGAGTGAAGGGAGGAGAACGTGATCGTTCGATGCTTGTGTCATGGTAGGCAGTGGTGAAGGAGAGAGTCGAGGAACACGCCAGATAGGTTGGGAGCAGGGGGCTTCGACCATTTACCTGATGTGCACCTCTTATCTATCCCCACTGACTGCTGTGCCGAGGACAGTGCTATTTAATGATGTCCGGTGAGTTGACACAAGTGAAGGCAGAGTGGTGCGTCGACCAAGTTTCCATGTAGGCAAAGCTGTGACATGCCAGACCAGAAAATTAATTCTAAAGTCTGGAGTCGATGGGCGTTGGGGCCAGCCAATAGGTGTTGACTGTTACCGCTTTGAGGCCAGTCTTGGCCTTGACTGTGGCCGGTTAAGGGTAGGACAGTCGATGTAGAAAATGAAGAACAAAGTTCGCAAAACGTCTGAATACATTTTATTTCCTTGTGGTTTCATTGGGCGGGCTCAACTTTAGTTTTGATTTTTACTCGTGTGATATACTCGCCGCGAACGATGTGACTAAGTAAAAAACTCAGAAGTAACGCAACAAAGTTGATCTAACTTTGACTTTTTGTTGTTGTTTAGTGCTAAAGTGACATCTTACAGAAATTTTAAGAAATAATGACTGGTCTCCACTTAGATATTTTTCTCTTGACAAAAAATAAATGACAAACGGCTCGTGACATTTTTTCTACAACTACTAACATAAAGAATGTAACTAATTTCTCTCTTTGAGAATAAGAAAAAAATTTGAATTTGGTTCGTTTTTCGAATACGACAATTTTTGGCATATTACTTTTGTATTCCACGATTTATTATTTATGTTTTATTTTAATAACACAAATTTTATTACATTTTCACCTAAAATTTATTAAAAGGACAAAATTTTGTCAAAAAAGAATGAAATTTTTATTTTATTTGTCAAAATATTCATAAAGCATAAAATCATTGAGCATTTTCCTCTCTTGACAAAATTTCAATGCGCATGCTCAAATCAATTTTTGTGTATGTATTTTGGAAAATGTACTAAAAATTGTCACGAGAAAAAAAATGGACTAGATTTTTTTTTTGTCAAGAATAAAATACGAAAGTGGAGTAACGTGTGGCTTAAAAAAATGGAAGATGGGATTTAAAAAAAACGATGAAATATCGCGTAATCGGAAACCTGGTTCGGGCGGAAAAACTACTTTATCCGGTTATCAAATGTGTACCTGGCTGAAGGCCGAAACCCATGGCCGCAGTGCAAAATCGTATCGTGTTTTAGCCAAAAAATATGAAACCAACTATTCAACAATCGAAAAGTATTTAGAAAAGATAAACATCGGAAGATGAGCAAAAAAAACCGCTTAGTCAAACCGAGACCAGATCGGCAGAAAAAAAGTGATAAAAAATCGATTGAGGCTACTTTCCTAAAATTTGTTTCCTGCACAATGAAATTATAAGTGTGTCATGGACGATTAGTCATATTTTACTCTGGAAGGGAATGAATGGCATGTAAAATCATACTACGAGTCTGCTGAACATCCTGCACCAGAAAGTGTCAAACTGCTCAAAAATTCCAAGTTTCCTCCTAAGCTTTCAATGTGGTCAGTCATCAGCGAAAAGGGAATAAATGAACCCGTGTTTTTCAACAGCGCAGCGGTTTGGCAGTTAACAATGAGATTTACATCACAAAATGCTTACCAGTGCTTGACACGTTTATAAAAAAAAAACATCATCAACATGATGAACTCGTTTTTAGGCCAGATTTAGCGACCGCACATTACGCCAAAGACACTTTGATTGATTTATTAAAAGGGCAGATC
The DNA here is from genome assembly GCA_958295665.1 of Tipula vernalis. NCBI lineage: Eukaryota > Metazoa > Arthropoda > Insecta > Diptera > Tipulidae > Tipula > Tipula vernalis. Next base: position 128,144,700 of record OY282558.1, on the reverse strand, counting down.
GAATATGTGCCAAAGAATTTCGACGCCCCAAATGTTCCGAAACTGGGGCCGATCGAAACTTTTGGGCTATGTTGAAGAGGAAAGTCTACCACAATAGCTACCAAGCCAAAACATCCAAAAATTTGATCGAAAAGATCAAAAAGGAACTGAAAATAATTGCGCTGGATGGAATCCAGAGAGTCATGGGAGAAATGCCCATGAAAGTCAGAACGGCGACAAAACTCGGGGTGGACTACTTTTTAAAATAATATACATGTAATAAAGTTTTTAAAAAAATAAAAGTAAAATTTTGAAAAGGATAAACTGTTTTTGAAATATGCTTGGATGCTCCAGTTCCATTTTTTTAAGCCAACGTTATATCTCCATCATTAATGTGTAAGATGTTTCAATATTTGGGCTTCATAAATTTTTGAGAAATGCGATTTTTTTTTCGAGAATATAGTCAGAAATTGCTCATTTTGGAATGATTTTGGTAATTTTAGAGCATAATTGATAAAAATCGTTATTTTTATTTTTGCCGCCCTAATTTTTCGTTGATTCGTTCAGCTGCATCATGTGCGACATCTATATACGAGATGTCCCTAGACGCCATGCTGCAGGAAACCTAAATAAATTAAAAAATATTGTTAATTCTCACATTTTATTGATATGATTTTAGAAGATTAGAAATATTAGAAATTTTGAAAACTTTAAATGTTCAGACCCAAAATTGTCACTTGTCACTTTCCAATTTGGTTTTAATTGTTAGAAATTACCAAAAATTTAGAATTTCGAAATTTTCGAAACCGTTAAATTAATTTTATGAACTCGAAAATCGGGTTGATAGCACGATCAAAAAATAAATAAATCGATCTTATGACTAGAATATTAATTGACTAGAATAAACGAATCAGAAAATTGAATGACTAGAACAGACGAACGAAATATCTGACTTATATATTAAATGTCAGATTCTTTTTTAATACTATACCGGGTTCTTTTCTCGTCAAACGATCTATGCAATGATTTACGTTTTATATCGTCTTTTGGTGTATTCCGTTTTTGAATCCAACAGAAATCTGCCATCATTCCTCCCATCTTTGGTGGAAGCGTTCGCCCTATTCTTCACTGAAATCTATAAGATTTTCGGGAAATTTATCTAGATGTGAGTGCAAAATATGTATCTTTAAATTCATCAAACATCCTAAATTTTTAAAGTGTTCCACCATCTTGGCCACAATTTTTTCATACTGTGAACTTTTCTTATTCGCTAAAAAGTTTTTGTGGAACGTCTCTGAAACTGAGCCAAACTGCTTTCTAAACTCTGCTTAGTATCTCTGAACATAGTGCGAATCTGTGGTCCATCAAATACTCCTCCTAGTTTCGAGAATTTCGATTGAAGATATTGAAAACATTTACCCGTTTTATCTATGTAGAGCCTTAATAAATTGTTTCTTGAGGTCAAAGTTTTACGTGTAGAGGTTGAATAAGGATTTTCGATGGATCCACTAAAGACTAGTCTACTACGTGATCTCTAATATCCCACAAACACAAATAGCAAGGATATTTGATCAATCCTAACATAGTTATAATTTTCAAATCTTCGCAAATCTACCATAAATGCTTCTTATTGCATGACGATTGAATGAGCTTTTGGTTTTGGTACATATCGTGTCGTGAAGTAAGACTGTTGTGATTCTTCGTTCGGAGGAGTCGATGAAAAATCGCCAATCACTAGCTCTGTAGGATTCCCCTTTCAACTGATTTATAAGACCTTCGATATTGGTGTAAAATACTAGTAATATACCGAAGAACTTACGGAACCCTGAGTCTCGGTTTCTATAAAAAGAAACTTTACTTTTAGGTTGTAGAAAATTTTTCTTTTTAAAGAATGAAGCCAAGAGCTCGGAACCATCTTTTGCTAAACCTAAGTCTCTAACAAGATCGTTTAACTCCAATAACGACACCAATGATGGAACTGCTAATTTTTTTGTCGAATGTTGCTTACTCCGATTCGCTACAAAGATTAATTTTCTTCAGCAGACTCTTCGACACCTTCCATTGATTCGATACCTTCAAAATTACGGCCAATATCAGTTTTATATTCCTTTTGATCAACTAAAACGGGAGTCGTTACCGATGTAGCGCCTATAATACAATTTTGTTCTTATTTTTAATTTCGTTCAAATAAAAACAACATTCCTCCGCATTACCCGGATTTCTCCAAATTGTCAAAATAGAGAATTTAATATCCTCCTTACTCTTCTCCTTCTGGGGCGGGGCCCAGCTGCTAAGCTGATCCACTTTCAAACGGAAAATTTCCTCATACATATTACAAATATCATCGTCAATGGTTTTTCGAAAAGATTTAACTTCAAATTTTGAACATGTAATAGATAATCATGCGATTTCGAGACATTCTTGAGTTTGCTTTCGCACACGGACTAGCCGCCGATACTGAGGTTCTTTCGATGAAAGAATTTAAATACGAACAGTATGAGTTGGAGTCGGAGTCGAAGAATTATTTTACCGACTCCACAGGCCTCCGGTTTGGACATTCGTTTATTTCAAAACTAAGTTCAACTTCAAATCAAATATGCATAAGTCACCTGCTGTGACCTCGACTATATTTTATAATCAATAAATTAAAGTTCTTTAAACATCATATAATACGATACTTTAATTGTTTGCCTTAGGTCAGGTATATTTTAACAAATCAACCGTTAAATAGAAATTTTCATCAAATTCATTATATGCACTTCTAATACTGATACATAATTTTTTTTGTACACCATAAACATACGACCACCCAAATAGGCATTCGAACAAAAAAAAAATAACGAGACACAATAAAAATAAACTTCGGTGCAAAAGAAAATTATTTTATTTATATATTCATATGCAAAATATATACGAGTACATATATATGTACAGTACATAGACTAACAGTTTGAAAGAAAATGTTTTTTTTTCTTCTTCTGTTATAATATGAACAGTTATCGTTGCGTGAAATTGAATAAACTTTCTACTTTACTCATTTTCAATAAAATTCTTTTTGGCAAAACCACCGTATTCCCTCAAACCAAAATCTATATCCCTCTATACATGTAAACTGTTCACTCCACTATATGTACATACAATAATAATATATTCTCATTCCCGTCAATTTACTTGGGAAAATATTATTTTGATTTCTGCTTTGTTTTTTACCCATCAATTTTCCTTTCTTGTGTTGTTAGCTCTAGTTAGCTGAACGAATATTGTATATAGCTATATGAAAAATAATATTCCAAAAATTCATATACGAAAGAAAAACTCCTTTTTGCCATATTTTTATGTTGCCTTTTTATTTCTTCTTCTGAATTTCGTAAGTGCATGGAATGAGTCGTTTTCGGGATACAAAAAGGAAGTAGAAATGTATATAAGTAAAATGTATTTATATTTTTTAACAAAAAAAGAAAAAATCATAATAATAATAATAACAACAACAACAACAAAAATAATAATAAGAATAAGAAATCAAACCTTCAGGGTACAACATGGTGTATATCATCAACATAATCATAATCATCATATACAACATACAATTCGTATAAAGTAAAAAAGTAAAAAAAAATTAAACTTTATATATTATAACGGCGCCGTTACATTTTCATTTAAATAAAGAAAATTTTCTGCGCTCCCTTAATTTTTTTTTTTTTTTTTTTTTAACAATAAAAGAGACAAACAAGATTATAATATAATAAACATTTATATAATAATAAAAATAATAATATGTAATCTAACTTTTATTTAAATTTTAAACAAAAAAAAAAAAAGTTTTTATTTGAAATTTATATTTATAAACACACACACACGGATATACGTACAATACTCAACATGCTTTCTTACATAACCTTTTTAGAATTAAAATTTAGATTGAAATTAGAATTTTGATTGATATTCAAATAAAATTCGCATGCTATAATGTATGCATTGTACAATGTATGTATACGTATTTACAGCAAAAGAAAAACGTAAGACGTTTATGTAATTTATAATCAAATGAATTGAAAGGTGTGTTATTCGAATTGTTTTTGTTGTACAAACATTTTATTGCCGTATCGTAATCGGGTGTGAGTCTGTAATTGTTTATTATTTATCAAATGGGTTGAGTATATCGATTAGCATAACACCTATACTCTTTATCGGCCTACGGTTAGAACAGATTATTAGGCCGAGTTTTCTCGTTTTTCAGTATGTATGTATCTAATTTTTGTTGTTGTTAATGTTGTCCAGTAGAGTGTTACTTCACTTCTTTTTTATATCAGATTGATCTACTTTTTAAGGTTATGCTAACTTTTTCTAAAGATAATAATAAAAATTTTTGTGTTTCATAAAACTCTGCTTTTATTTCACACTTGTATACGATTTTCCCGATCACATCAATTTTTATAAGAAATCACGGTAGAAAGTAAATTTAGTAGATTGACATTGAAACAAGACTATTATTGATGGAAAAGGGAAGGCTCGGACTAAATTTTTTGAAGTAAAACTTTTCTAGGCAGGGTATGGTCAGAGCACCCTGTATTTTATAGAGCCATAATCAAAAAATCTGAGTTTTTGTAAGGGAATTAGAAACGAGGAAAAAACCGAACTTTTCATAGTAAAACACACAAAACATATGGGAAATCACTTTTTTTCCTAAGACAAATTTTTAAAAGAACACTTTATAAATTCTTAATTATGATTTCTGAAATACTTTCATAAATGTTTGAATTTCAACATATATGAATATCGTTTAATAAAACGTTTTCATTTTCTTGTAATAATCGATTTATGTAAACCAAAATATAAAAAAAAAATTCTTAACAACAGCATTCTGGTCAAATTGAAATAAAAGCTTACTACAATTCGTTTGGTCATTAAGTCAATATACATTACATAGATGGCAGTGATGGCCGTACAAATTTGGTAAAATCGTACCAAAATTTACCACCTGGGGAAATTTCAAGTTCAAAAATTGTAGGAAAAGCAAAACAAATTCACAAAATGTTAAGAACGTGTGATAATTTTGTAATTAAATAATTTTTTTTCGTATTTTTTTGTAAAAATTTTAGACATCTTACGTACACAAGTAAAACTAAAGATAAATTTAGCAAGTATTATTTTAATTCGGCAGAGCCAACTTGATGTATTTTTCAAAATGAAAGTTCGAAAAATATTATACAAACATAATTACGATACATATATGTATGTATATAAATGTAATTTACCAGTTTTCCCAGTTTTTGTCACTTTTGTTTTCAATTGGAAGAAGCATGTTAAACTCATCCTCGGTTGGGTCGGAAATGATTTCGTTAATTTTATTTTTAATAATCTGGCATGTGCAAAAAGTTTTGCGGGGCAATTTATTATCCGCTTTTTGTCGTGCCCTCATTTCACTTTTGTATGAAATAAACTGTAAAGTAGCAAAAATATCTATTTAATCTAATTGGCAGACAATAAGTTTAATAAAATATTTTTTGTCATGATAATTTAATGTATGAAATAATTTCTGCACTCGAACTCTGAAATGACAAAATTAATGTCACCAATTATTTTAGTAATTTATTAACAATATCTTACGGATTTCATTTTTTTATTCGAGTTCTGAGGGTGTGTTTCTTGGGCGATAAATATCCGTCTCTCAAAAATAGAAGGGCTGCAGTGCACTTGAGGAGTGGAAGTAATAAATCCTGCACTGATATCTTCGCTATTTAATACGTTGATCTGTTTGGAACACAATTTTATTATTACGGTATATTCCAATTTGCGTGCATTTCGGACAACTATTTTTTCCTGGATGGTACTCTGCCGTGCTAAGAAAAAAAGTCGCAAACGCCAAAAGTCATATTTAGGTTCTGCAAACAAATACCTATTTTCTACTTTTTTAAAAAGACAAATATCCTTCATTAAATGCCATAAAACCATTTTATTTAGTAGTCAAGTTTCATATTAACACATGGCAAACAAAACCAGAAAAATTGAAATTACTCAAAATTAGAAAAAGGCAAATATGACTTTTTTTCTTAGCACGCCAGTACTGTGATCCGGTAACAAACGCTCGGGCTGGTGTATCACATGTAAAGGCGCGTATTTTGAATATTTTTTTTATCATGTTTTCACCAACTTCTATGCCGTTTTGCAAAAGATGATTTATTTCATTCGAAAAATTTTCTAAATATTCATTAACCATATAATGGCTTCCCTTTACCTGAGTAGCAGCCAATTAGAAAAGGCGGAATATTTTTTTCGGTCACAAATGAACCCGATTCCATCAATGCCTATATCCAAGATTATTTCTTTAGTTTCATTTAGGTTTTGAAATTTTTGATTTCTAAGATAAGTTTGTATGCCAAAATGGTAATATTCTCCTGACCTTGCTCCTGAAAGAGTTTTAGCGCATTTTGGTAAATTTTTAATACCAGAATCGGACAATGATTTAAGAAGATCAGATAAATGAGCATAACTTTATTTCGTAAAGCCCAGTTTTCAATATTCTCACAAACGCTTGGTTGTTCGGTATCACCTGGTTCAGTATTGCTCTCTTCATTATATTGTCTGCTATAACTCTCAACAATTTCACTTTTATCGATATCTCGGCTGAAGTAGTGGCAGAAGCATATTTAGTTAACAAACACATGATTTTAATTGTCTTTACAAAATTTATAAGACTCTGTTATCCAAACAAAATATGGAAAATACATTGAATATTTTAGATATTAATGACTTTGTCTTCCTGCATGACGAATTTCAACTGGAACTAGAACCAAGGGGAACAGTGGAACAAAGTGAACCAGAAATCGTAGAATTTATTGAAATCCCTTTTGTTTTCGCAAATAATTTAGAACTACCAAAGGTAGTTCCACCATTGAAAAACATCAACCAGTATGGGTGAAAACTCCAGAAAGTAAAAATACAAATAAATCTAAAGCAAATGTACCTTTCGTTGTGACTTCATTTTGTTATTAAAAAATTTAAAAAGAATAACGAAAACAAAAAAAAACAGAAAGAACTTGAAAAGGAACAACGGTAACTAAAAAGGAAACATAATTTGGAAGATAAATGCAAATTAAAAGATAAACCTTAATTTAAAATCCAGAAAAAAAAACAAAAAAAAATCTTCCTATTACAAAACTTATATTTGAAGAATTCGTACTGGGAAATTTAGCGCAGAATAGCTCTGCAGGCTTTTAAAAAAATATTAAAGTTCTGGTGACTCCTGAAAAGAATGATTCTAATAATACGGAAAACATTATAAGAAATATTGATTCAGGTCAACACCTACCGCAAGAGAAGGAACATTTTTCGACAGGTAACACTAAGGATTTGGTCTTGATTGAAGCAGTTGGCTCAGATTTATCGCTCAACAATGTTTGATCTTATACCCATCTCATCTTTATAGCTCCAGGAAAGGTGGGTTACTCAGAAAAGGAAAATACCTAAAATAAAATTATCGAAGAAACGACTTACACTTAAGATTTTATACCCTTGGAAAACACATTATTTTTGAAGTGAAACTTTTTAAGGCAGGAATGATTCGAAAAAAAACCAAAAAATCTTGAAACGAAATTCCGTGACGGTCATGTAAAATTAATTTGTATATTCGGAAAAATGAATTGTATGACGAACAAAATCAACACACTCATATTACATAGCAATACAACAGCAACATTTTCTACGAACAATTGAATCAATGCCTCCTAGATTTATATTGAGGTATTGGTTGCATTGTAAAAGGAAAATGCTTACGTCCGTACATACATACAAAACAAGTGTGTTTGTAATTAATTAGCTTACCCTATGACTTTCTCGTTCTTTCGTTCGTTCTATAAACTTCTCCCAGCGATGCTTCCATCTCTTTGACCCGTCCAAATAGTACTCGGCGTCTTTCTCTGCCAAATAGTTGTCTACGAAGGTGATAGCCTCCTCATTCGACGCAAATCTCTGTTAGTGAACAAAAAAAAGTTGCTCGTGGCTAGATCTGGTGAGTAAAGAGGGTGGTCAAGCAACTCAAACCGTAATTCGTGGATTTTCGCCATGGCAACCGCTGAGGTGTAAGACGGTGCATTGTCTTGGTGAAACAAAAAATTGTTTTTTCTGAAAATGTGGCCGTTTTTCTGCAATTTCTACCTTCAGCTTATCAAGTAATGATGCGTAGTATGCTCCTGTAATGGTTTTTCCTTTTTGAAGATAATCGATTAAGATAACTCCCAATCGAATGAACAACATTTGCCTTTTTAGGAGACGATTCCCCATTCGTAGTCCATTGTTTTGGCTATATTTTTGTTTCTGGAGTGTAATAGTGTATTCTAGTTTCACCTACAGTAATTAATCGGCGCCAAAAACTCTAATTTATTGCGCCTAAACTGAGCCAACAGAGTGTTGGAGCGAGCGTTTTCGGTCCAAAGTGAGCAAAAGCGGCATCCAACGTGCGAACAGCTTGCTCATGTCTAAATATTGATTCAATATGTGACAAATACGTTCTTTGGAAATATTCATAGCCTCTGCTATCTCTCTAACTTTAATTCGACGGTTGTCTAGCACCATTTGGTGAACTTGAGCCCTGTTATCGTCAGTGGTTGCAGTTTTTGGTGGTGGTGCGGCCACGTTTAAATTCCCCGTACACAGCGTCCAACTCGTTTTTGATTTGCGTAGGCGTATTGACTTTCAAAAATAAAATATTTAGACAGCTCGATACTCGATTTTTTCCATTTCACCCAAAACACTCATATCGACTCACTGAAACGATTGTTAAACAACAACTACGGGTGCAAAATGGCTTAAATTTTTTGTGAATACCTTTCAACGTATGCACAAACCTTATTCCCACACTTTTGTTAAGGAGATCTGCCATCTACAAGTTGAGATCGACCACTTTTCAGACAACCCTGGTATAATATTTACACAAATTTCACCAATCATCATAAATCTTGATTCAATATCTTCTTCGGAAATATTCATAGCCGCTGCTATCTCTCTAACTTTAATTTGACGATTCTCTAGCACCATTTGCTGAACCTGAGCGATGTTATCGTCAGTGGTTGCAGTTTTTGGACGTCCCGAACATTCATCGTCACCCAAGCTGGTGTTTTCAATGTATAGTACCTATTGAATAAAAAAAAATTTGGGAAAGATTTTTTTTATTATTGATACGCAAAAAAATGTACGTCCGTCTGTCTGGACGCCTGGATGCCTGGGTGTCTGAATATCTGTACCAATGGTATCTCGAGAACGGCTTGTCCGATTCGGAATTTTTTCGCAAATCTGTCTCTATGGTCAAAGCAGAGATTTGAAAAGCTTTTGGAAACTATACGTCAAGAGGGTGAGGTACTGCCATGCGAATTGAATCAAAACACCTGAAAATATAAAAATATTTTCCAATTTTATATAATATGTTGGTTTGATTTTTGAATTGGGCATTGAATTTGGGGTTGATTCGAAGGTTAAGTTTGGCGTAAAGTTTGCGGTTGAGTTGTGGGTTAAGTTGGGTTCCGTTCACCAGTTGAATTAGGTAGGATTGAGTTGCGCTTGGTGGTGTCGAACGAAGTTCTGGAATATGTCCAAGTAGGATGTAACTTGGCTATTCCTTAACCAATGAAGAAAATGGGGTTCTAAAATGAGTTTTAGATAAAGTTGTTGTCATATTCCATAACTTCATCTAAAAATCATTTTAAAATTCCATTTCCAACCATTTCCAAATTTCATTTATTTATTTTTTTTTGGCCATATTCAATAATCTTATCCAAAAATCATTTACGAATCCCATTTCAGTCATGGATGCCAAATTTTACTAAAACCGGGTAAGAAATAGCTAAGTTCTATCCTAATTGACCATACATATACATAATTTACTAAATGATCAATTCGAAGTGTAAAAGGAACAAATTGAAGTGTAAAAGTTTCAATTTGTAAAACCTGTATAATCGCAGAAATATTTGTTCGTGTCCGCTCTAATAAAATATCAGCTTATCTAAGGGAGGTTTTTATTGAAAAACTTCAGTTGTATGGGACTTAAAGGTTTGTCCGTTGAAGTGAGGATTCCGCTAAATTGAGTGTCCGTTGAAATGAGGTTTCACTGTATTAAAAAGTGAGTGTTTATATGTATTATATTATATGATATGTGTGATATTTTAAACATTTGAACCAAACTTTACAGAAATATTGTTTAAGACCTAAGAAAGCGCACTGTTAATATCTCAAACATTCATCTCTTACTATAGAGGAATTTCTAAAACTTCAAAAATTGAAATGATTTTTCATGATAGTATGATGATACGATGTAAAGATAGTATAATGGTACGATGGTTTGTATATAAGAATTGTGTGATAGTTATGGTATGTTGGTAAGATGGTATGAGTTTGGGTTGAGATTTGGTTCGAGCTAACTAGAATTGAAGTTGAGTTAGGGTTTAGTCAGCCTGCATTGGGGTTATGTGAGTTGTTCGGTTGGGGCATTATTTAAGAGTTGATTTGGAGTTAGGTTAAGGATTGATTTGAAAATTGATTTGGTGATTGATTCGAGGGTTTGGTTGGTGGTTAATTTGGTGGTTGCGTTTAGAATTATGTTGCGATTGAGATGGAAGTCGATTTGTATATTTAGTTGGAGGTTGAGCTGAAGATTGACTTAAGAGAATTATTTCGGGATTGATTTGGGAGTTAAATTAATCAAAACCGAAGTTTTGAACACCTCATGAGGTTTGAGCTGAGCCCTTTATATATTTTTATTATTATAAATGACAGCTCAAAATCTAAATACACCATTATGGTTGGCATCATTCATGAATTGAATGTTGTATTATGAGTTTAACAATACAAGCAACTTTATTTTAACTACAGATTATGAGTGTAAATAATAACCGACATTTTAAAAATGTCAACCCAAACCACTTTTGAATACCGGCTTAACTACAAAAACGGATCATATGTTTTTGTGTTCTATTAGAACCATCAAATCTAGATTTTTCAAAAAAAAAAGCGAATAGAATTCGACATTACATTGCTCTTTGTATTTCTTTGTTGTTTCATCCGGATCAGATCAAAGGTGAAGAAATGCAGCTATTATCTGAAAATAGTAAATTGAATAGAATAACGTTTTTTAAAACAAAAATTTGTCAAATAAACGAATTTATTTAGCATGGTTAAATTTTCATGGGTTTTTCTTAATTTTATGGTATACCTAAAAACTAGCTTCTCCCTTTTTGTATTTCCTTGCCAAGTTCATTCACGTTTCAATTTGAAAGTACTAAAGTATCGATAGGCGCATTTTATTTCACCATTTACAACAACAATGCCATGAATCCAATTTCATTTTGGTATTCGTGAATACCCGCTGTGTACGTGGTTTTCAAAATCCAATAATACTTTTTAGTTATTGTGTTTAGCACCAGGCTCATCGAATCTTCGCAAAATTATTTTTAAAGTTCTAACAGTTGTCGATACTGTCATGTACATTCAATTTATTTTGAGATAACAAAAATTGTTTTTTGTTTGGTGATTTTGATCTTTTAATTTTCATGCCAGTGTCTAACGTAAATTACAAAATAATTGTTGTATATGAAAAATGTTTTGAGTCACATTTTTAGCCGTGATTTTTTTTCCGAAATTCAGCGGGAACGCGATTTCGAAATGAATACCAAATCTGAATTTGGTCAAATAAAATGTGCCTGATATTTAATTGCTCAAAAATTTGTCTAAACTAAATTGTATCGATAAAGGCTGATTTACATTCAAAGATTTTCCCAGATGCAGATTTCAAATCAAAATATATATATATATATATATATATATATATATATATATATATATATAAATAAATATATATAAGTTAAGATTAATAATTCATTAATCTTTAAAAAAAATGTTTTTTATTTGGACTATGTCCGTTTTATTCTAAATCTTTCTTAAAACTAATTATATTTTTACAATTTTTGAATTACAAAAGTTCTATATTGCGAAAATGCTGATTAAAGAAGTTTTATGGAAAATTACAGAAATTTTATTTACATATGTGAAAATAAATGAAATTTGAGTGTTAGGAATTTTACTTCTACGCAAAATATGCAATGTTGCGATTTTACTATACATGTTGACTGATGTTAAATATTGATGACGATGGTCATTATATTGTCTTAACTCTTCCCCCTCTAAAAATCCTCGTCCCGTGGATTTAAAAATTCAGCTGGACTGGTTGTATCCCAAGCGGTACAGGATGTTGATTTGTCACTTCGTTGTTCTTGAACAGGGCTATTCCTTTGCGGCTCCTTGATCTATAACTATGGTAATTATGATGATAGTGTCCGTGACATTATTTATCTGATGATATGTTGATAACTTCTGCAGTTTCCCTATGTTGTTTACATGTAGGTCATAAAGGTATTCCAGATTAAGTTTCTTCTTTCCTTGTTCTGTAATATTTGTTTGCAATACTGGTGGTAATATTTGAATGTTCTCATTTCTTTGTTGGTGAAGATCCATCCTTTTATTTCTACTGAGTCGTTTTGGTATTGAACCAAATAGATGCCTTCTAGATGTTTGACTGAATTGTTATATGTTATTGCGCCATGAAAGTTGTTTAGGAAGATAGTGTTGTCAGTTATGGGTTCTATTAATTCCTTTTCATTAAATGTAAATTCACACCCGGCATCCAATCCCTTCAGTAGTTGGGTAACACAATGGTTTTCTTTCAATTCTTGTAGTTGGCCGAGGTCACAATTAATGGTTTCTCTTCTGGTTTGGCATTTGTCACTAATCACATATTTGTTTTGTTGGTTTATAAGGATTTCGTTGTATTCCAAATGAATTTGTTTGTTATTTTTTATTGTAGATTTTATTTTGATGTGATGGAATTCTTCTTTGCTCGCTTTAGGGATTGATATGACGTATAAAATCGTTGCGTTTTTGATGATCATTGCAGGTTCGGCTTATTCGATGGCTTCGATTTCGTTAGCGTAGGGTACGGTTTAGATTTCTGTCACTAGACTTCCAATTTCGACTTTGTCTAATAAGTTGGAATTGATTATCCCACCTTTAACAAGTTGCGTAGCTCTTACAATTTCTATTACTTCTTCTTTAACTATTTGTAGTCGATTGAACATCATTTGTTGAAAAACCTCGTTTGTATGGTCATCCAGATGTAGCAATATTTCGTTATGTTGACCGAGAAGCTTTTGAATCTTGTTCGTTATGGCAGTGTTTATTCTATACTGCTTGTTGTTGTTCTCAATGATCCGGTCCTGACTTTTAAGGATCTCATCCCAATCAGTTGCATCTGGAGAGCCAGCGATCCACTTCAAAGCAGAGCCAATCCAGTTGATTGCTCGTTTCACCCTCGAAGGTTGACCTTGAAGTTCTTCCAGTAGTTTTTCTGTTTCATTGATTTGGTATTTTAGTTGAGATTTCATGATGTTTGTTGAATCGGTTCCTTTTAATTCAGATTTGATGTTTGCCAATATTTCCACATAATTCTGCAGGTCAATCTGATGTTTGATCTTGAAGTTTCCGCTTATTATATTTCCATTTCCTTGTTTTACAGACACTATTGGAGTGTCATACTTGTGTATGCTCAAAGATGTCATTATTGTCTATAGACATGAGCTGGAAAGATATACGTAAAGTGATTTAAGTTGGTGAGTTTTTTATATGAGTTTTATGAATTCTTTTTCCCGAGAGTATGGTCACGATGACTCTATTATCCTTCGCCACGATTTCTTTTCGAAATTAAGGTTTAGTTTTTTCCTGAATTTGTTTAACAGCTATGTATATTGGTGCTCCGACTTCGTATGTTCTTGGCAAATTCTTTTTCAAGTTCTCTCTTTGTAATTTAAGCCTCTGATTATTTCTGATCCTTTCTTTGTATTACATTTTCATTTATTTTCTCCTTGAAGTTTAATAAATTTTGATAATTGACTCATTGTGTCCGTCCAAAAAATATGTCACTAGGCTTCCTTCCGGTGACAGAGTCCGCTATATTGACCAATTCTTTAGTCGTGAAATCCTTGTATTCATTTTACAGACATCGGATTATTTCGATTATGGTGGATTGAAACCTTTCCCCTGTTCTGTTTACTTCGCTTTTTTGTGTAGGAGTTAATTAAATTTGAATCCCTAGTATTCTTAGGTAATCCGCAATGATGGGACTGATGAAGCTTGCTTCGTTGTCCATAACCATTATTCTGGGTGTTGTGAAATAATGCAAGATTTTGTAAATTTTGTCTCTCATATGTACTGATGTTCTGTCCTTGATGCGAAATAGTTTGACGAGTTAGTTTGACGTTAGAATTTCTGCAGAATACGTTCGTATTGGTGTTTCCTGGTTGCATATGTCGCAGTTCTGCGTATATTTTTCTATAATACTGGTCAACTGAGGGAAATAATACTTTTCTAGTATTTGTTCCTTATTTTTCCGTGCATTTCGATTCGATGCGCTCTTCTGTGTTCTTCTTGTATAATGCGGTATTTACTACTACTATCCTCTGTGTTATCCGCAATTTGTAATTGTGCAGATGTTCTGCGTAAATTTCCTGAAGTAGCTGGAGATATCCTTCCGGAATTTTGATTCCATTTACAGATGTTGGGTGTAGTCTTTCTTTCAGATGTTTTATAAGTTTCTCCTTTGCCTGATCTTCTGACAGGGAGAAATAGGGCCTATGATAGTTCTGGTGTGGTTCCTCATAAGCGTAAATTCCGTTTCCCTCGGATGTTATTAATTTATTTTTAAAGACGTTTATTGGAGCTTCGCAATGCGGAATAAGTTGTGTGCTATCTTCTTCTGCACTATGTACGGTCTCATCGCTTGTTGACGAAAGTGTGTTGACCTCCAACTTCAGTCTTGATAGTGCGTCCGCTACTTTATTTGTAACTCCGGGTTTGTAGACAATCTTGTAGTTGCATTCCATCTTTCTTCCTATTGCTGAGAGCGAAGGTCAGTGGCTGATGGTCAGTAAGAATCCTGATTTTCTTCGCTCCATAGAGGTAATTCCTTAGGTTATCTAGAGCCCAAACGATCGCTAATATTTCTTTCTCGTTTGTAGCATAGTTTTCCTCAGTTTTATTGAGGGATCTAGATATATACGTTACAGGTTGGTCCTTGTCAATATCTCCTTGCGTGAGTAAGGTCCCGATGCTGTGGTTCGACGCATCCGTTGTTAGTATAAACGGTTTGTCGAAGTCCGGAAATATCAATAGGTCCGCCGATGACAGTAGTGATTTTACATGTTGGAATGCTTTCAACTCGACGTCTGTTAAGTTTATGTCTACTTTCTTTGACTGGCTAGCTTTTATTTGTACATTTTCTCCTCTTGTAAGATTCGTCAAAGGTTTTGCTACCTTTGCGAAGTCTTTGATGAATCGCCTATAGTATGGTGCTAATCAAAGGAAACTTTTCAATTCTTTAAGGTTTTCAGGTGGTTTTAGTTTCTACACAGCCATTACTTTTTTTGGATCCGTTCTTATTCCTTTGTTCGTTATTATATATCCTAGGAATTCGGTTTACTCTTTTAGAAATTCGGTCTTGTCTAAATTGACTCGGAGATTGGCTGTCCATAGTCTGTCTAGAATTTTGTGGACATTTTTCAGGTGTTCCTCTTCATTTTCTAACATATTTTAGAACATATCATAGATAAGTCTGTTATTGGATAGGTGTCCGACACGGTGACTGCGTTTAATCTTTTATAATCTATGACCATTCGATACTTTTTTACTCCCGATGCATCCATTTTCTTCTGTACAATCCAAATGGGTTAATTATACGGACTTTTTGATGGTCTTATAATGCCCTCATGTTGATTGTTGTATGGATACGATTTTGTGTAGATCGGGTCATTCGTAGTAGTTTTGATATCCGCCCTCACGTTCGTTTCAATAGTCGGTTGGTCTCCAATAACTCCGAAGAGTGGTAGAAATTTATTGATTATGGTTTTTAATTTTAGCTTTGTTTCTTCGTCCAATAATGGTTGACTCTCATTTCAATGTTGTTGACTTGGGTTGAAATCTTCTCTTTCAATGGGATGTCGATGCCTGGAGAGATGGTTAAGATATTTTGTCTCCTGTCTATCATCGCCTCTACTTTTTTTAAGGTATCCTCCCCATTTATACAGTCGAATGAAGTTAGGTTCGGTAATATAAAGAAGTCTACTTGCATATTATTTCCAAATTTTTTGAATATATGTGCGGTTATTTTCTGTTTTATTCGTATATCACCTCCAGCTGATTTAACGGTAAATGGTTTATTTACGGGCTGAGCACTCTTAGCGAGTTCCTTTTTTACAACGGTTTTATTTGCGCCCGTGTCTATGAGGAACTTTAATATTTTATTATTGCGGCACTGGTATTCTATGTAAGGTAGACTAGAGTGGACTCCTCTATAAAATTTATTTCATCGTTTACATCTGAGTCTTCTTTCTCGTTGTCATCGTAATTTCTAATATATTCTTCATACGGGTCTTCGTCGTTTTCCTGTTCCAGGTAAAATATTCTTTGTTGTTTCTGAGCTTTTTCATTGATATCCGACTTTTGTTCTCTCTTGAAGGTTGGGTTCGGATAATTATTTGGTCGGTTCTTGTAATCGACCTTCCAGACTCGTCCACCTCCATCGGTGTTGGTGGTTTTGGATGTTGTGGCCTTGCTGGTGGTGTTACAAAGTAATTTTGTTGTTGCAGGTATGGTTGTTGATACTGCATACTGTACCCCATATTTCTCTGTTGCAGCGATATTCTTGGTAGCAGTGTATTGTTGAACTCTATTCGCATTGATTTGGTTTAGGGAAATCGTGATTGAATTGTTAAAATTTCTATTGTGTATTGGCATACTCCGGAAATTGAGATTTTGTATCTCCAGACATGATGAATACGCCTCTGGGAGATTCATCGGTCTCTGAATAGTTAACATTCTTCATATATCCCCAGTTAAACCTCTAACGAAGACATCCAATGCTCGATTTCTGTATGTGTCTATCAGCACTGTCATGATGTCTGCATTGTAGTTTTCAGTTTTAACTTTGTTGATAATAAGGGATAGTTGATGGATTACAGCTACGTAAAATTCGTCGATACCTTTCTTTCCCTAAGTTAGGCTGCCCAATTGATATTCGAGTGTCCTCACGTTCCTCGTATTTTCTGTCTTATACTTTGTAATATGGCTCTATATACAGGTTTATCCTTAACTATCTCGTAGTCTTTTAGGATACTTTCTATACACTGTATATCCATGACACATAAAGTGATGGATTTCCGTCAAAGACCTGTAGTTCTTTGACGCAGTCTGGCAGTTTGCTGATGTCTTTAAGCTCCTGTTCTGTTCTGGGTGTCACGAGTATTGTATTGTTTGTTGTGTTGCTTCCCCCTCTATTTTCTAACTTACCAATTCTTCTTTCCAATTTTTCATTTAATTCGATTTGGGCGTTGAGTGCCCCCGTCAACTGTCTTATTGTTGCCTGAATTTCTTCCATTTTTACACTCTTTGCAATTTTGTTTTTAAATAAGTTTCGAATTTCGAATGACTATTTATTTGTAT
This sequence comes from Tipula vernalis, assembly GCA_958295665.1. NCBI lineage: Eukaryota > Metazoa > Arthropoda > Insecta > Diptera > Tipulidae > Tipula > Tipula vernalis. Next base: position 128,127,189 of record OY282558.1, on the reverse strand, counting down.
GCGTTTTTATTACGATTTTATTACTTGTACTTAAAGATTATTATTTTCATTATTTTTGAGGAATTTCTCCGAGGTAATTCTTGATCTGAGGATTAGAGTTTCCTCAGAGGTTTTTTAAGTGCACTCCGGGTGTTTGTACACTTGAGTCAGCTACCAGTGTCCGGCTGATCCGTAATTTCCCTTTTTAGCTGATAGCGTTTATGGTTGCTGGCGGCCTACTGCGGTACGATATTTACTCACGGTAGTGTGTAATAAAATTGGATATATTCTCGTGGGTATAGCTGTATTTTATTACGTTAGCAGACAAAATTCCTAAGTTCTCGTTGGATTAGTTGTCTTTTGCCTGTTATTATGTTCTCACAGTAAATAATAACTTGCATTTTTACACTATTCACTTTCACTTAAGTCACTGTATCGGCGCCAGTTAAGATTAACAATTCATTAATCTTTAAAAAAAATGTTTTTTGTTGGGACTATGTCTATTTTATTCTAAATCTTTCTTAAAACTTATTATATTTTTACAATTTTTCAATTACAAAAAGTTCTATATTGCGAAAATGCTGATTAAAGAAGTTTTATGGAAAATTACAGAAATTTGAGTGTTAGGAATTTTACTTCTACGCAAAATATGCAATGTTGCGATTTTACTATACATGTTGACTGATATTAAATATTGATGAATGACGATGGTCATTATGTTGTCTTCACTTATATAAGTTATCGGCCCATCGAGCGTTGAGTTTTGCACTTAGTCACACTGTTTACTGGTCGCTTAGTTTTTTGAAAGTAGAATACAAATTTATTTAAGAGAAATGAGAACTGTCTGGATAACAATTTAAATTGGAAGCCTAATATTTTGAAAAGGGTAAAGAAAGCTATACTAAAGCGCTATACTCTTGAAAAACTACCATTGGGGGAGGATTGGTGGCTTGCTCCAGAACTGTCTATCATCTCTTAACAAGAAGGCAGACCAGTTCAACAAGCATATAATATGGGTGTCAGGACATTTCGATATTACTGGGAAGACAGACATAAATGCCGATGAGCTTGCTCGACCTGGCATCGCAGGCTATTTCACAAAAAGCAGAAGGTATAATTGAATGCCTCTTGCTTAATGTTCACTACTTCTTCATGAAGAAGCTAGTATTTTTACGAACGACAGATGGTCAAATAGTATCTCATGTTTGATAACCCGGCCGGTCTGGCTAGCTGGCTGTCGAAGTGATTACAGTTCTCTGTCTCGGATTTTGTCTGTGCACGGGTTGTTCTCATATGATTACTGCCGCAGTTTTAAATACGAAGAAGATGATTTACATCTTTTTTGCACCTATTCTCGTCTGGCGCAAAAAAGACTAAAGTTTCTAAAGGAATTCCTTTTCAAATGACCCGACATCAAGAGTGTCCAACGTTTTGTATCAAAATGGTTTCAATGAGTAGGTAGAAAATAATTATTTGTTGTATGCCTATGGACCTGTCTGTGTCTATGCCGGTCTTCTTTGGGCCTCCACTTAACGAAATAGGGATTTGAGTTTCCAATATATCGATTTTATTGTCCACAATATCATGTACAGCGTTATTTAACCACCATCAATAAGTCAAACATAAATATTTTAAATCTTCATATCCGTATCAATGTTCAACGAATAAATGAAAAATGTGAAACATACCAACCCCCACATTATGAGAATTTACGTCTTTTACGTAACACAAAATAGAAATTATTATTTAATTTCTTACTTTTCCATTTAAATAAAACAAAATAAAAAAAAAACTTTTATACACAAGGAACTTAAAGGGGGTTGAAATAGGATTAGAATGTTTCCGGCCCCCATATATACCATTCTATTTATTTATAGCATATATTAGCATATATACAAAGGTATATTTAATCTAATTTTAATTTTGTATTTTATTTACAGATTCAATTGCACATGAAATTGAAATGGAACGTAAAGTACGCCAGCAAAGTGGTGAGCCTGATATAAAAAGTCCTATACAAGAACGTCCAAATTATTATAAAAATTCAGTTTTATTTACGAGTGCTACTTAAGAACAAACAAACAAATAAACAAAAAATAATATTATAATTAAATAAATAAAATAACAACAAATAAAATAAACTTATTACTATTAACAATAATTAATACATTAACTATATAAATGTAGTTGTAGAAATTAAACAAAAAATTATTTTAAAGTCACAAAAAATATTAATTTTAGAATGTATAATTAAAATAAAATAATTTGATTAAATATCTATAGAAACATAATAATATTAAAGATGAGTTTTTATAAAAAAAAGAAAGAAAGTAAAATTAATTTCTAATTGAGGTTTATAATTAAATTTTTTTATTTTTTTTTTTTTTTTGTTATTTTATTTTAAAAAATGTCAATTGATTGTAATTAAATTAGTAGGACGACGGAGACCCTTAAATTATGAAAATAAAATAAAATATTGAAATTTTAGTTAATAAAAACGAAATATTAACTTAATTAGCAAAAAAAAAAAATATACAACAATAATATTAGATAAGAATGATGATGATGATGATGTCTTGAACCAAGTCAACCGAAAGTAATAATAAAAGAAAATTAAATTTATATCAATCAAATTATGTAAAATGTAGTATATACATAGGTACATATACAAGGAATAAGAAAACAACACGGTGCACAGGAATTCATTAAATATAATTAAAATTTGTTTTTCCCTGTTTAAATTAAATTGTCCAAAGAGCATAGCACTACCACACCACCACCACCCTCGGAAATCATTTTTTATGTCTTTCACCTTATGCGGAAAGAAATAAAAATTTACACACAAAAGGATCAAATTAAACGATTTACTTACTCTAAATCTTGATGCGTTTTTATTATTTTTATTGTAGTTACTATATACATACACCGAATTGTTGTCGGCCTCCACTGGCGATAAAAAAATTCGGAAGCTAATTTTTTTTATTTTTTTATTCTACACGATTTAAAGTATTTAACTTTTCATATCAAAATCGTATATATCTTAAGGATATACAAAAAAAAAAAAAAAAATACTTTTATATTAACTCACGGTGTATAAATGTTCCCTAAGGATGATTTTTTTTTTTTTTTTTTTTTTATATAATTTTCTTGTAACTTGTCGTCGTCGTTGTCATTCTCCCCCCTAAACATATTTTTCACTGCTCTACTACGCTTTTTCTTCCATCTCGTACATGAATAATATATAATATAGAAGTCGTTCTGCTTGTCTTCAAGAAACATGCGACTATACGAATTAAATGGTAACAAAAAAAAAAAAAACCTAAGACCAAACGATGAGGTCGTTGTTTTGTGTTATACACAAAAATAAAATGTAATTAATTTAAAATTTAAATTAATTAAAAAATACAACAACAACAAAAAAAACTTTCGGTTTGTAGGGAATTAGGACAACACAATATATAATACGCGGGCATAATTTTATTATGTCGCCCTGATAAATCAAAATTCCATTGAGACAAATTTTATTTTAATTACGCGCACCAAATTGACATTTTTTTTACTGTAATATTTGTTTTTTTTATAAATTAATAATTATAATTTATATTTATTTTCAAATTATCGCTATACACATACACACACCACAAAAAATTATAAGAAACGAATTTTCGTAATGTTAATAAAAAATAAAACGTTAAATGTTACATATAATAAAATAGCAAACTAAATCCTTTTCCACTCTCTATAAAATATATTTATCCTTTTTGCCATAATAATCATAAAAACACAAAAAACACATACACACACACATTAATTATTAAATCGAATTAAATATATAAATGCATAAATATATTTATTTGTAACGTTATTTCTAATTAACATAAATAATATTAAGTACTAAAAAAATAAATTAATATTAAGTACTAAAAAAATAAATTAATTAAAAATCTCTTAAAAATAATTAATAAGAACATAATATTTGGTTGCGTACTATTATTTTTAATAACAAAACAAATATGTAAAAAAATATTAATTGCTCTAAGCATTATTTTAATAATTTTAAAGTAAATAAAAAATAAATAAAAACAATTAATAAATATAATATATATTTATAGGACTAAAATTTATATATTTTAATTTTATTTGTATTATTTTTTAATTAATTATTTCAATTTCGTCTTCTTCTGTTAACTAGTATGTAGTTTAAAAAAAAAAAAAAAAAGATTAATTAAGAAATAAAAAATTATAAATTTAATTTGTAGACGCCATTTTTTCGTTATTTAATCTACACTACTTAAATATTATATTAACATTTAACTATATATAATTTCTATATTTTGTAAAACAAAAAAAAAAAAAAATAATTAAATGAGATTAATTTATTATAATTATTATTACTATTATTATTATTATTATTAATTATTACAATGTAATTATAAAAATTATGAATTTAGATAATAATGAAATAGAAATTTGATGAAAAAAATAAATGATCGTGTTTTTTTCGGTTTTAGTTGTGGAAAGCTTTTTGTTTCCGGATCAGAGATGTCGCGACCAACACTACAAAATTGTTAGTATTTTTGTGTTTCAGTTTTTTTGGGAAAGGACAATGAATTTTTGGTAAGTATAGGAAAATGTCGGTAAGTTATTCAACCAAAGCGGACGGTTTATTAGACAAAGATGATTTAGGACCCTCCACCTGGTCGCAAATACGCTATTTACAATATTATTTACATACAACTTACTTATACATACGAGTAGCTAATTTTTCTATTACTTCAATAGAAAATTATTTCTAAAAAGATATATGTAATTAAAAACTTAAGTATAATTAATTAATAGAAAATATAACGTGCCGGCGTGGCGCAGTTGTTAAACGTGTAGCGTATTAGTGTGATGGTCTTAAGTTCGACGCTCAACGGTGAAATTAGTTTTTAAACGTCGTTTCTTCCAAGTTATGTTTGCTTATTTTAATGTGTTATTGCATATCGCTTGTGATCGTTGGAACAGATTTTTACTAATTAAATTATTATCCAAAAACAATAAATAAAACCTTAATTTAATGTTTACGATGCACATAACAAATAGCGAGTGCAGACCAGTGGTTAAGAGAGTTGGTATTATTGTTTTGTTTTGTCAGTCGAATTGATCTTGAGTTCGAATTTGGTCACTTGCCACCATTTTTTCAAACATTAAGCATTTTTTCTATTGGACTTCGTGGACCGGTTGCATCAAAAATATTCTAAATGAAATCAGCCGATCAAAAAAAAAAAATCTGGAAAAAGTCCCTTTAAAAAATAGAAAAAAAATTTAAAATTGTAACAGGCGCACAGAATTTAAAAAAAAAACCAATTTTCGTATCGAACACGTGTTATGAATTATCGATACTACACTGTATTGATAATTTAATACCCGGCTCTTTTGAATTCTGTTTGCCTGTTAAAACGAAAATATTCAAAAATGAGTTTTCTAATAAAAAAAAAATATTTTTTTAATTCTGTGCGCCTGTTACAACCGATTTATTATTCGTGTTTTAACAGGCCAACAGAATTTCAAAGATGTATTCCGTAAATCTCGAATTTTCTTTTAAAAAATATTTGTATTGTAACAGGCGAACATAACTCGAAAGAAAACAAGCAAAATTAAAAAAAAATTAAAAAAATATTTTGTATGTAATGAATTTTGCCAGCGCCGCGCCGCGGAGCGACGAACTCAAGACCCTCTCGTCAAAAAGATATGCGCAACACACTCTACCACCGCGCTAGACAGTATTTAAATATGTCTTATGTTATATTCTACATAATCCTTTATAAAAAATCATACGATTTGATATACAGTTAATTGATGCAGTTACTAAGATAGACTATACACATTTTTGGGTTTCGACTCTTGCGATTTCCATTTTTCTACCCTACTTTAGTCACTATAAAATGTATATCAATTTTTATATTTACTCATACATCAACATTTAGGGTCAACAAAACTTAAAAGTTCCGTATTATTTTTAAAACGCATTTACAACAACAGCAAGAACTTTTAAACATAAATACTATGTGTAGAAGCAAATGTTAACAAATATGGGCCCAAGTAGTATTAGGAAATGTTTAATTAAATCTTTGTTTGAAAAAAAATTGGTCATCGATCGAAGAGAGAACGAACTAAAGACCTTTTAGAACGTGAACAATTGTCCCACGCGTCTTAACCACTCCTCCTTACACCACCATAGAATTATAACTGATATTCAATAAACTTAAGTTTTTATTTATTTTTTGGTTTTTAATAATTTGATTAGCAAATGTGACTTAACCAGTATTTAAATTAATTTTTCGTTCCCTTCTTTAATCTCTCATTGCGGAAGGAAATATTGGGATATAATCTGTAACTCGATTCGGCTGGAAAAATTTCCAGCGAAAAATGAATGGTGGAATTTTAACTATGAATTTCATTCCGCTGGAACTTACCTATTCTGTTGGAGACGAAATTTTTTTTGTTCTTACGGTAAATACAGCCCATATAGGTTGAAAAGTTTCCTATATTCATAACAAAACGCAACGTTTTTGGTAATACTTTTATTTAATATTCAATATAATCTCCTTTTAACTGAAATACACTTTATCCAACGATTTTCCGCGGTTTTCCGTAAGCAAACGCAGTGTCCATGCAAGACATTTTCTGTACGTTCTTCTGAAATGTTTACGATGTCAGCAATCTCCCTAAGCTTCGCTTTACGTTCTCTCAATACAATATCATGAATTTTTTCAATCATATCTGGTATTGTCATCTTTTTGGGTTCATCATTGACACGAAAAACTGTTGACCAACTTTGCGCTCTAATTTCTATTAATATTGGAATTTCTAAAAGTCGTCAAGGCGGGGTACCCCATTCTCTAAGTCTAAAGTATAAAACGAATAAAAATAATCGTTGGAAAATTTGTTACACAAATTTAAAAAACTGGCTTTCTGGGGATATTTTGGGGGGATTTTTGTTTTCATGTCAAATCGTAGGTAATCCCTGTTCTAATGCTGTTGAATTAGATATGGAGACCGCCGATTTTTATTTACGTGAATTAATATTGGTTTTATAATGCTGATGATTTAGTTGTGAACCAGATGAGGAAAGCTATCAACATCATTGGTTTACCTATAACGGTACATGATAATGCAACTGTTGCATGCTCTAGTACCATATATCTTTATACGATGCCCTTTATCTCTCGAGATCAATTATCTGCCAATCACGTTGTTCACGAAGTTTAAATAAATGTACCCGTTTTAAGTAATAACGCCGCTAGATCTTAATTACAATATTTTGATAAAATCTTCTTAACTATTGGAACCATTCGGCGATAAAGGTGATAGTCCAATCATCATTGTACCATGTTGACTGGGTTTATTATACAAAAATGTGGTACCATGAGATGAAGACAATACATTTTGTGTTCTATTTGTATTATAACCGTTTCCACTATTTGGAGTTTCGCCAATCAGTTTGTTTCATCTTATGAAATCTGCAAATTAGAAGAAAAAAAATTTAATGAATAATTTAAATTACATGCATAATATAAGTTGACCATCCGGTCATACCATCCGGGACATCATGAATTCAAACACATAACAAACTAGTTTTACTAAGATATCTCTTCCATTTTAACTTAAGTAAAGACAGCTTTAAACGTAGGTTGAATTAGGATTTCTCAAAGCGGGTGGGCCAGTAGGCGGCCAATTAGGATAGGCTAGTATGATCGACCTTGTCTTTTATTGTAAGAGAAATTGCCGACATGAAACGAAACATGCATGCAACTAATAAAAGTTTATCAAAATGAACGAGCAAATTACCACTATCGTTTAGGTCTTTGATAAAATGAAAAATATTACATCAGTTCAAAATACATTAATCCAACGAATATCACACCTCGAAACCCGCTTGGATGAGCTAGATCAGCAAAATAAAAATAAGGCCCTTGTTATTCAAGCCCTGAAAAACTTAGTTCAGCCACTGGATCATTCCATAACAACGCTTTTAAACGAAGGACTAAATATCAACAAACAACCACAAGAAGTTAATGATTATATCAATTTAAATCCAAAGTCGACTATATCACCCGTTCTCATTAAGATTTAACTTGAGACTTGTCGTAGATAGCTTTTTAAAAGCCAAATCGAAAATTTAAATTTTACTTTATTGCTGTTTCATTTTTACTCTTAAGTTTATTTTGTCGATTAAATTGGGTTTATATCCGTTTCTGTTGGCTATATGTTTAATAATTATTAGTTTTTTATCGTAGTCAGTTTTGTTCATTGGTACATTATTTAGCCTATTTATAATCACATGATAAATAGGATAAATAATGTACCAATGAACAAAACTGACTACGATAAGGAACTAATAATTATTAAACATATAGCCAACAATAGCTCATACAATAATTACTTTAATAAATTACTCTAGATAAATTGTTTTTAGGTAAATTGCTTTAGTCAAATTGGTTTAGATAAATTGTTTTAGACCAAAAGTCCGCGAATCGCATACAAACATACCAACTCAAGAGACAATTCAAAGAACCGGAAATGTTACAGAAAAACGGAACCAGGAAAGAAAAAATTGACGAAATTATCACTCTAATCAAAACAGTCACAGAACAAAACTATTTTCAACACAATAAAAAATTCTATTCACAGACTGATTGACTTCCAATGGGGAATCCTCTATCAGAAACCTTATACGTGGACGATATTCTAATACTATTTAACGGCACAATGAGACAGCTAAGCAATCTTCACAAAAACATAAGCAACAAATTTATTTATTTATTTATAGTATTTTATAAATAATTTAGTATTAAAAGGAAAAGCACACATGGAAACAAAGCAATCGAAACAATAAACTATAAAATTGAATTTTCTACGAAATGTGTAGAAATATTCGAACGATCGAAATGTCCGTTGGCATGACAATTATATGTCTCAACGCCTATTGATAGAGGTATCAAGCATCGAAATCGGAGCACAATTGCAGATTTTCAATTTTCGGGCTCCGAATTCGTGGTCTATAGTTAAGTTGATTTTCAATAAAATTGAATTTTCTACGAAATGTGTAGAAATATTCGAACGATCGAAATGTCCGTTGGCATGACAATTATATGTCTCAACGCCTATTGATAGAGGTATCAAGCATCGAAATCGGAGCACAATTGCAGATTTTCAATTTTCGGGCTCCGAATTCGTGGTCTATAGTTAAGTTGATTTTCAATAAAATTGAATTTTCTACGAAATGTGTAGAAATATTCGAACGATCGAAATGTCCGTTGGCATGACAATTATATGTCTCAACGCCTATTGATAGAGGTATCAAGCATCGAAATCGGAGCACAATTGCAGATTTTCAATTTTCGGGCTCCGAATTCGTGGTCTATAGTTAAGTTGATTTTCAATAAAATTGAATTTTCTACGAAATGTGTAGAAATATTCGAACGATCGAAATGTCCGTTGGCATGACAGTTATATGACACAACGCCTATTGATAGAGGTATAAAGCATCGAAATCGGAGCACAATTGCACATTTTCGATTTTCGGGCTCCGAATTCGTGGTCTATAGTTCAGTTGATTTTCAATAAAATTGAATTTTCTACGAAATGTGTAGAAATATTCGAAGATCGAAATGTCCGTTGGCGTCACAATTATATGTCTCAGCGCCTATTGATAAAGGTATCAAGCATCGAAATCGGAGCACAATTGCAGATTTTCCATTTTTGGGCTCCGAATTCGTGGTCTATAGTTCAGTTGATTTTCAATAAAATTGAATTTTCTACGAAATGTGTAGAAATATTCGAACGATCGAAATGTCCGTTGGCATGACAGTTATATGACTCAACGCCTATTGATAGAGGTATCAAGCGTCGAAATCGGAGCACAATTGCACATTTTCGATTTTCGGGCTCCGAATTCGTGGTCTATAGTTCAGTTGATTTTCAATAAAATTGAATTTTCTACGAAATGTGTAGAAATATTCGAACGATCGAAATGTCCGTTGGCGTGACAGTTATATGTCTCAGCGCCTATTGATGAAGGTATCAAGCATCGAAATCGGAGCACAATTGCAGATTTTCCATTTTTGGGCTCCGAATTCGATAGTTCAGTTGATTTTAAATAAAATTGAATTTTCTACGAAATGTGTAGAAATATTCGAACGATCGAAATGTCCGATAGCGTCACAATTATATGTCTCAACGCCTATTGATAGAGGGATCAAGCGTCGAAATCGGAGCACAATTGCAGATTTTCGATTTTTGGGCTCCGAATTCGTGGTCTATAGTTAAGTTGATTTTCAATAAAATTGAATTTTCTACGAAATGTGTAGAAATATTCGAACGATCGAAATGTCCGTTGGCATGACAATTATATGTCTCAACGCCTATTGATAGAGGTATCAAGCATCGAAATCGGAGCACAATTGCAGATTTTCAATTTTCGGGCTCCGAATTCGTGGTCTATAGTTAAGTTGATTTTCAATAAAATTGAATTTTCTACGAAATGTGTAGAAATATTCGAACGATCGAAATGTCCGTTGGCATGACAATTATATGTCTCAACGCCTATTGATAGAGGTATCAAGCATCGAAATCGGAGCACAATTGCAGATTTTCAATTTTCGGGCTCCGAATTCGTGGTCTATAGTTAAGTTGATTTTCAATAAAATTGAATTTTCTACGAAATGTGTAGAAATATTCGAACGATCGAAATGTCCGTTGGCATGACAGTTATATGACACAACGCCTATTGATAGAGGTATAAAGCATCGAAATCGGAGCACAATTGCACATTTTCGATTTTCGGGCTCCGAATTCGTGGTCTATAGTTCAGTTGATTTTCAATAAAATTGAATTTTCTACGAAATGTGTAGAAATATTCGAAGATCGAAATGTCCGTTGGCGTCACAATTATATGTCTCAGCGCCTATTGATAAAAGTATCAAGCATCGAAATCGGAGCACAATTGCAGATTTTCCATTTTTGGGCTCCGAATTCGTGGTCTATAGTTCAGTTGATTTTCAATAAAATTGAATTTTCTACGAAATGTGTAGAAATATTCGAACGATCGAAATGTCCGTTGGCATGACAGTTATATGACTCAACGCCTATTGATAGAGGTATCAAGCGTCGAAATCGGAGCACAATTGCACATTTTCGATTTTCGGGCTCCGAATTCGTGGTCTATAGTTCAGTTGATTTTCAATAAAATTGAATTTTCTACGAAATGTGTAGAAATATTCGAACGATCGAAATGTCCGTTGGCGTGACAATTATATGTCTCAACGCCTATTGATAGAGGTATCAAGCGTCGAAATCGGAGCAAAATTGCAGATTTTCGATTTTTGGGCTCCGAATTCGTGGTCTATAGTTCAGTTGATTTTCAATAAAATTGAATTTTCTACGAAATGTGTAGAAATATTCGAACGATCGAAATGTCCGTTGGCGTGACAATTATATGTCTCAACGCCTATTGATAGAGGTATCAAGCGTCGAAATCGGAGCAAAATTGCAGATTTTCGATTTTTGGGCTCCGAATTCGTGGTCTATAGTTAAGTTGATTTTCAATAAAATTGAATTTTCTACGAAATGTGTAGAAATATTCGAACGATCGAAATGTCCCTTGGCATGACAATTATATGTCTCAACGCCTATTGATAGAGGTATCAAGCATCGAAATCGGAGCACAATTGCAGATTTTCAATTTTCGGGCTCCGAATTCGTGGTCTATAGTTAAGTTGATTTTCAATAAAATTGAATTTTCTACGAAATGTGTAGAAATATTCGAACGATCGAAATGTCCGTTGGCATGACAATTATATGTCTCAACGCCTATTGATAGAGGTATCAAGCATCGAAATCGGAGCACAATTGCAGATTTTCAATTTTCGGGCTCCGAATTCGTGGTCTATAGTTAAGTTGATTTTCAATAAAATTGAATTTTCTACGAAATGTGTAGAAATATTCGAACGATCGAAATGTCCGTTGGCATGACAGTTATATGACACAACGCCTATTGATAGAGGTATAAAGCATCGAAATCGGAGCACAATTGCACATTTTCGATTTTCGGGCTCCGAATTCGTGGTCTATAGTTCAGTTGATTTTCAATAAAATTGAATTTTCTACGAAATGTGTAGAAATATTCGAAGATCGAAATGTCCGTTGGCGTCACAATTATATGTCTCAGCGCCTATTGATAAAGGTATCAAGCATCGAAATCGGAGCACAATTGCAGATTTTCCATTTTTGGGCTCCGAATTCGTGGTCTATAGTTCAGTTGATTTTCAATAAAATTGAATTTTCTACGAAATGTGTAGAAATATTCGAACGATCGAAATGTCCGTTGGCATGACAGTTATATGACTCAACGCCTATTGATAGAGGTATCAAGCGTCGAAATCGGAGCACAATTGCACATTTTCGATTTTCGGGCTCCGAATTCGTGGTCTATAGTTCAGTTGATTTTCAATAAAATTGAATTTTCTACGAAATGTGTAGAAATATTCGAACGATCGAAATGTCCGTTGGCGTGACAATTATATGTCTCAACGCCTATTGATAGAGGTATCAAGCGTCGAAATCGGAGCAAAATTGCAGATTTTCGATTTTTGGGCTCCGAATTCGTGGTCTATAGTTCAGTTGATTTTCAATAAAATTGAATTTTCTACGAAATGTGTAGAAATATTCGAACGATCGAAATGTCCGTTGGCGTGACAATTATATGTCTCAACGCCTATTGATAGAGGTATCAAGCGTCGAAATCGGAGCAAAATTGCAGATTTTCGATTTTTGGGCTCCGAATTCGTGGTCTATAGTTCAGTTGATTTTCTATAAAATTGAATTTTCTACGAAATGTGTAGAAATATTCGAACGATCGAAATGTCCCTTGGCGTCACAATTATATGTCTCAACGCCTATTGATAGAGGTATCAAGCGTCGAAATCGGAGCACAATTGCAGATTTTCGATTTTCGGGCTCCGAATACGTGGTCTATAGTTAAGTTGATTTTCAATAAAATTGAATTTTCTACGAAATGTGTAGAAATATTCGAACGATCGAAATGTCCGTTGGCATGACAGTTATATGACTCAACGCCTATTGATAGAGGTATAAAGCATCGAAATCGGAGCACAATTGCAGATTTTCGATTTTTGGGCTCCGAATTCGTGGTCTATAGTTCAGTTGATTTTCAATAAAATTGAATTTTCTACGAAATGTGTAGAAATATTCGAACGATCGAAATGTCCGTTGGCGTCACAATTATATGTCTCAACGCCTATTGATAGAGGTATCAAGCGTCGAAATCGGAGCACAATTGCAGATTTTCGATTTTTGGGCTCCGAATTCGTGGTCTATAGTTAAGTTGATTTTCAATAAAATTGAATTTTCTTCGAAATGTGTAGAAATATTCGAACGATCGAAATGTCCGTTGGCGTCACAATTATATGTCTCAACGCCTATTCATAGAGGTATCAAGCATCGAAATCGGAGCACAATTGCAGATTTTCCATTTTTGGGCTCCGAATTCGATAGTTCAGTTGATTTTAAATAAAATTGAATTTTCTACGAAATGTGTAGAAATATTCGAACGATCGAAATGTCCGATAGCGTCACAATTATATGTCTCAACGCCTATTGATAGAGGGATCAAGCGTCGAAATCGGAGCAAAATTGCAGATTTTCGATTTTTGGGCTCCGAATTCGTGGTCTATAGTTCAGTTGATTTTCAATAAAATTGAATTTTCTACGAAATGTGTAGAAATATTCGAACGATCGAAATGTCCGTTGGTATGACCGTTATATGTCTCAACGCCTATTGATAGAGGTATAAAGCATCGAAATCGGAACACAATTGCAGATTTTCGATTTTCGGGCTCCGAATACGTGGTCTATAATTCAGTTGATTTTGAATAAAATTGAATTTTCTACGAAATGTGTAGAAATATTCGAACGATCGAAATGTCCGTTGGCATGACAGTTATATGACTCAACGCCTATTGATAGAGGTATAAAGCATCGAAATCGGAGCACAATTGCAGATTTTCGATTTTCGGGCTCCGAATACGTGGTCTATAGTTGATTTTCAATAAAATTGAATTTTCTACGAAATGTGTAGAAATATTCGAACGATCGAAATGCCCGTTGGCATGACAATTACATGTCTCAACGCCTATTGATAGAGGTATCAAGCATCGAAATCGGAGCACAATGGCAGATTTTCGATTTTTGGGCTCCGAATTCGTGGTCTATAGTTCAGTTGATTTTCAATAAAATTGAATTTTCTACGAAATGTGTAGAAATATTCGAACGATCGAAATGTCCGTTGGCGTCACAATTATATGACTCAACGCCTATTGATAGAGGTATCAAGCGTCGAAATCGGAGCACAATTGCAGATTTTCGATTTTTGGGCTCCGAATTCGTGGTCTATAGTTAAGTTGATTTTCAATAAAATTGAATTTTCTTCGAAATGTGTAGAAATATTCGAACGATCGAAATGTCCGTTGGCGTCACAATTATATGTCTCAACGCCTATTGATAGAGGTATAAAGCATTGAAATCGGAGCACAATTGCAGATTTTCGATTTTTGGGCTCCGAATTCGTGGTCTATAGTTCAGTTGATTTTCAATAAAATTGAATTTTCTACGAAATGTGTAGAAATATTCGAACGATCGAAATGTCCGTTGGCGTGACAATTATATGTCTCAACGCCTATTCATAGAGGTATCAAGCATCGAAATCGGAGCACAATTGCAGATTTTCGATTTTCGGGCTCCGAATTCGTGGTCTATAGTTCAGTTGATTTTCAATAAAATTGAATTTTCTACGAAATGTGTAGAAATATTCGAACGATCGAAATGTCCGTTGGCATGACAGTTATATGTCTCAACGCCTATTGATAGAGGTATAAAGCATCGAAATCAGAACACAATTGCAGATTTTCGATTTTCGGGCTCCGAATACGTGGTCTATAGTTCAGTTGATTTTCAATAAAATTGAATTTTCTACGAAATGTGTAGAAATATTCGAACGATCGAAATGTCCGTTGGCGTGACAATTATATGTCTCAACGCCTATTGATAGAGGTATCAAGCATCGAAATCGGAGCACAATTGCAGATTTTCGATTTTCCGGATCCGAATTCGTGGTCTATAGTTCAGTTGATTTTCAATAAAATTGAATTTTCTACGAAATGTGTAGAAATATTCGAACGATCGAAATGTCCGTTGGCGTGACAATTATATGTCTCAACGCCTATTGATAGAGGTATCAAACATCGAAATCGGAGCACAATGGCAGATTTTCGATTTTTGGGCTCCGAATTCGTGGTCTATAGTTCAGTTGATTTTCAATAAAATTGAATTTTCTACGAAATGTGTAGAAATATTCGAACGATCGAAATGTCCGTTGGCATGACAGTTATATGTCTCAACGCCTATTGATAGAGGTATAAAGCATCGAAATCGGAACACAATTGCAGATTTTCGATTTTCGGGCTCCGAATACGTGGTCTATAGTTCAGTTGATTTTCAATAAAATTGAATTTTCTACGAAATGTGTAGAAATATTCGAACGATCGAAATGTCCATTGGCATGACAATTACATGTCTCAACGCCTATTCATAGAGGTATCAAGCATCGAAATCGGAGCACAATTGCAGATTTTCGATTTTTGGGCTCCGAATTCGTGGTCTATAGTTCAGTTGATTTTCAATCAAATTGAATTTTCTACAAAATGTGTAGAAATATTCGAACGATCGAAATGTCCGATGGCGTGACAATTATATGTCTCAACGCCTATTGATAGAGGTACCAAACAACGAAGTCGGAGCACAATTGCACATTTTCGATTTTTGGGCTCCGAATTCGTGGTCTATTGTACAGTTGATTTTCAATAAAATTGAATTTTCTACGAAATGTGTAGAAATATTCGAACGATCGAAATGTCCGTTGGCGTCACAATTATATGTCTCAGCGCCTATTGATAAAGGTATCAAGCGTCGAAATCGGAGGATAATTGCAGATTTTCGATTTTTGGGCTCCGAATTCGTGGTCTATAGTTCAGTTGATTTTCAATCAAATTGAATTTTCTACAAAATGTGTAGAAATATTCGAACGATCGAAATGTCCGATGGCGTGACAATTATATGTCTCAACGCCTATTGATAGAGGTATCAAGCATCGAAATCGGAGCACAATTGCAGATTTTCGATTTTTGGGCTCCGAATTCGTGGTCTATAGTTCAGTTGATTTTCAATCAAATTGAATTTTCTACAAAATGTGTAGAAATATTCGAACGATCGAAATGTCCGATGGCGTGACAATTATATGTCTCAACGCCTATTGATAGAGGTATCAAACAACGAAGTCGGAGCACAATTGCACATTTTCGATTTTTGGGCTCCGAATTCGTGGTCTATTGTACAG
This sequence comes from Tipula vernalis, assembly GCA_958295665.1. Classification (NCBI taxonomy): domain Eukaryota; kingdom Metazoa; phylum Arthropoda; class Insecta; order Diptera; family Tipulidae; genus Tipula; species Tipula vernalis. Next base: position 128,110,754 of record OY282558.1, on the reverse strand, counting down.
TTGATTTTCAATAAAATTGAATTTTCTACGAAATGTGTAGAAATATTCGAACGATCGAAATGTCCGTTGGCGTGACAATTATATGTCTCAACGCCTATTGATAGAGGTATCAAGCGTCCAAATCGGAGCACAATTGCAGATTTTCGATTTTCGGGCTCCAAATACGTGGTCTCAGTTGATTTTCAATAAAATTGAATTTTCTACGAAATGTGTAGAAATATTCGAACGATCGAAATGTCCGTTGGCGTGACAATTATATGTCTCAACGCCTATTGATAGAGGTATCAAGCGTCGAAATCGGAGCACAAGTGCAGATTTTCGATTTTTGGGCTCCGAATTTGTGGTTTATAGTTCAGTTGATTTTCAATAAAATTGAATTTTCTACGAAATGTGTAGAAATATTCGAACGATCGAAATGTCCGTTGGCGTCACAATTATATGTCTCAACGCCTATTGATAGAGGTATCAAGCATCGAAATCGGAGCACAATTGCAGATTTTCGATTTTCGGGCTCCGAATACGTGGTCTCAGTTGATTTTCAATAAAATTGAATTTTCTACGAAATGTGTAAAAATATTCGAACGATCGAAATGTCCGTTGGCCTGACAATTATATGTCTCAACGCCTATTGATAGAGGTATCAAGCATCGAAATCGGAGCACAATTGCAGATTTTCGATTTTTGGGCTCCGAATTCGTGGTCTATAGTTCAGTTGATTTTTAAAAAAATTGAATTTTCTACGAAATGTGTAGTAATATTCGAACGATCGAAATGTCCGTTGGCGTGACAATTATATGTCTCAACGCCTATTGATAGAGGTATCAAGCATCGAAATCGGAGCACAATTGCAGATTTTCGATTTTCGGAATTGCAGATTTTCGATTTTCGGGTTTCGAATACGTGGTCTATAGTTCAGTTGATTTTTAAAAAAATTGAATTTTCTACGAAATGTGTAAAAATATTCGAACGATCGAAATGTCCGTTGACGTGACAATTATATGTCTCAACGCCTATTGATAGAGGTATCAAGCGTCGAAATCGGAGCACAATTGCAGATTTTCGATTTTCGGGCTCCGAATACGGGGTCCAGTTGATTTTCAATAAAATTGAATTTTCTACGAAATGTGTAGAAATATTCGAACGATCGAAATGTCCGTTGGCGTGACAATTATATGTCTCAACGCCTATTGATAGAGGTATCAAGCGTCGAAATCGGAGCACAATTGAAGATTTTCGATTTTTGGGCTCCGAATTCGTGGTCTATAGTTCAGTTGATTTTCAATAAAATTGAATTTTCTACGAAATGTGTAGAAATATTCGAACGATCGAAATGGCCGTTGGCGTGACAATTATATGTCTCAACGCCTATTGATAGAGGTATCAAGCGTCGAAATCGGAGCACAATTGAAGATTTTCGATTTTTGGGCTCCGAATTCGTGGTCTATAGTTCAGTTGATTTTTAAAAAAATTGAATTTTCTACGAAATGTGTAAAAATATTCGAACGATCGAAATGTCCGTTGACGTGACAATTATATGTCTCAACGCCTATTGATAGAGGTATCAAGCGTCGAAATCGGAGCACAATTGCAGATTTTCGATTTTCGGGCTCCGAATACGGGGTCCAGTTGATTTTCAATAAAATTGAATTTTCTACGAAATGTGTAGAAATATTCGAACGATCGAAATGTCCGTTGGCGTGACAATTATATGTCTCAACGCCTATTGATAGAGGTATCAAGCGTCGAAATCGGAGCAAAATTGCAGATTTTCGATTTTTGGGCTCCGAATTCGTGGTCTATAGTTCAGTTGATTTTCAATAAAATTGAATTTTCTACGAAATGTGTAGAAATATTCGAACGATCGAAATGTCCGTTGGCGTGACAATTATATGTCTCAACGCCTATTGATAGAGGTATCAAGCGTCGAAATCGGAGCAAAATTGCAGATTTTCGATTTTTGGGCTCCGAATTCGTGGTCTATAGTTCAGTTGATTTTCAATAAAATTGAATTTTCTACGAAATGTGTAGAAATATTCGAACGATCGAAATGGCCATTGGCGTGACAATTATATGTCTCAACGCCTATTGATAGAGGTATCAAGCGTCGAAATCGGAGCACAATTGAAGATTTTCGATTTTTGGGCTCCGAATTCGTGGTCTATAGTTCAGTTGATTTTCAATAAAATTGAATTTTCTACGAAATGTGTAGAAATATTCGAACGATCGAAATGGCCGTTGGCGTGACAATTATATGTCTCAACGCCTATTGATAGAGGTATCAAGCGTCGAAATCGGAGCACAATTGAAGATTTTCGATTTTTGGGCTCCGAATTCGTGGTCTATAGTTCAGTTGATTTTTAAAAAAATTGAATTTTCTACGAAATGTGTAAAAATATTCGAACGATCGAAATGTCCGTTGACGTGACAATTATATGTCTCAACGCCTATTGATAGAGGTATCAAGCGTCGAAATCGGAGCACAATTGCAGATTTTCGATTTTCGGGCTCCGAATACGGGGTCCAGTTGATTTTCAATAAAATTGAATTTTCTACGAAATGTGTAGAAATATTCGAACGATCGAAATGTCCGTTGGCGTGACAATTATATGTCTCAACGCCTATTGATAGAGGTATCAAGCGTCGAAATCGGAGCACAATTGAAGATTTTCGATTTTCGGGCTCCGAATACGGGGTCCAGTTGATTTTCAATAAAATTGAATTTTCTACGAAATGTGTAGAAATATTCGAACGATCGAAATGTCCGTTGGCGTGACAATTATATGTCTCAACGCCTATTGATAGAGGTATCAAGCGTCGAAATCGGAGCACAATTGCAGATTTTCGATTTTCGGGCTCCGAATACGGGGTCCAGTTGATTTTCAATAAAATTGAATTTTCTACGAAATGTGTAGAAATATTCGAACGATCGAAATGTCCGTTGGCGTGACAATTATATGTCTCAACGCCTATTGATAGAGGTATCAAGCGTCGAAATCGGAGCAAAATTGCAGATTTTCGATTTTTGGGCTCCGAATTCGTGGTCTATAGTTCAGTTGATTTTCAATAAAATTGAATTTTCTACGAAATGTGTAGAAATATTCGAACGATCGAAATGGCCATTGGCGTGACAATTATATGTCTCAACGCCTATTGATAGAGGTATCAAGCGTCGAAATCGGAGCACAATTGAAGATTTTCGATTTTTGGGCTCCGAATTCGTGGTCTATAGTTCAGTTGATTTTCAATAAAATTGAATTTTCTACGAAATGTGTAGAAATATTCGAACGATCGAAATGGCCGTTGGCGTGACAATTATATGTCTCAACGCCTATTGATAGAGGTATCAAGCGTCGAAATCGGAGCACAATTGAAGATTTTCGATTTTCGGGCTCCGAATACGGGGTCCAGTTGATTTTCAATAAAATTGAATTTTCTACGAAATGTGTAGAAATATTCGAACGATCGAAATGTCCGTTGGCGTGACAATTATATGTCTCAACGCCTATTGATAGAGGTATCAAGCGTCGAAATCGGAGCAAAATTGCAGATTTTCGATTTTTGGGCTCCGAATTCGTGGTCTATAGTTCAGTTGATTTTCAATAAAATTGAATTTTCTACGAAATGTGTAGAAATATTCGAACGATCGAAATGTCCGTTGGCGTGACAATTATATGTCTCAACGCCTATTGATAGAGGTATCAAGCGTCGAAATCGGAGCAAAATTGCAGATTTTCGATTTTTGGGCTCCGAATTCGTGGTCTATAGTTCAGTTGATTTTCAATAAAATTGAATTTTCTACGAAATGTGTAGAAATATTCGAACGATCGAAATGGCCATTGGCGTGACAATTATATGTCTCAACGCCTATTGATAGAGGTATCAAGCGTCGAAATCGGAGCACAATTGAAGATTTTCGATTTTTGGGCTCCGAATTCGTGGTCTATAGTTCAGTTGATTTTCAATAAAATTGAATTTTCTACGAAATGTGTAGAAATATTCGAACGATCGAAATGGCCGTTGGCGTGACAATTATATGTCTCAACGCCTATTGATAGAGGTATCAAGCGTCGAAATCGGAGCACAATTGAAGATTTTCGATTTTTGGGCTCCGAATTCGTGGTCTATAGTTCAGTTGATTTTTAAAAAAATTGAATTTTCTACGAAATGTGTAAAAATATTCGAACGATCGAAATGTCCGTTGACGTGACAATTATATGTCTCAACGCCTATTGATAGAGGTATCAAGCGTCGAAATCGGAGCACAATTGCAGATTTTCGATTTTCGGGCTCCGAATACGGGGTCCAGTTGATTTTCAATAAAATTGAATTTTCTACGAAATGTGTAGAAATATTCGAACGATCGAAATGTCCGTTGGCGTGACAATTATATGTCTCAACGCCTATTGATAGAGGTATCAAGCGTCGAAATCGAAGCACAATTGAAGATTTTCGATTTTCGGGCTCCGAATACGGGGTCCAGTTGATTTTCAATAAAATTGAATTTTCTACGAAATGTGTAGAAATATTCGAACGATCGAAATGTCCGTTGGCGTGACAATTATATGTCTCAACGCCTATTGATAGAGGTATCAAGCGTCGAAATCGGAGCACAATTGCAGATTTTCGATTTTCGGGCTCCGAATACGGGGTCCAGTTGATTTTCAATAAAATTGAATTTTCTACGAAATGTGTAGAAATATTCGAACGATCGAAATGTCCGTTGGCGTGACAATTATATGTCTCAACGCCTATTGATAGAGGTATCAAGCGTCGAAATCGGAGCAAAATTGCAGATTTTCGATTTTTGGGCTCCGAATTCGTGGTCTATAGTTCAGTTGATTTTCAATAAAATTGAATTTTCTACGAAATGTGTAGAAATATTCGAACGATCGAAATGGCCATTGGCGTGACAATTATATGTCTCAACGCCTATTGATAGAGGTATCAAGCGTCGAAATCGGAGCACAATTGAAGATTTTCGATTTTTGGGCTCCGAATTCGTGGTCTATAGTTCAGTTGATTTTCAATAAAATTGAATTTTCTACGAAATGTGTAGAAATATTCGAACGATCGAAATGGCCGTTGGCGTCACAATTATATGTCTCAACGCCTATTGATAGAGGTATCAAGCGTCGAAATCGGAGCACAATTGAAGATTTTCGATTTTTGGGCTCCGAATTCGTGGTCTATAGTTCAGTTGATTTTTAAAAAAATTGAATTTTCTACGAAATGTGTAAAAATATTCGAACGATCGAAATGTCCGTTGACGTGACAATTATATGTCTCAACGCCTATTGATAGAGGTATCAAGCGTCGAAATCGGAGCACAATTGCAGATTTTCGATTTTCGGGCTCCGAATACGGGGTCCAGTTGATTTTCAATAAAATTGAATTTTCTACGAAATGTGTAGAAATATTCGAACGATCGAAATGTCCGTTGGCGTGACAATTATATGTCTCAACGCCTATTGATAGAGGTATCAAGCGTCGAAATCGGAGCACAATTGAAGATTTTCGATTTTCGGGCTCCGAATTCGTGGTCTATAGTTCAGTTGATTTTTAAAAAAATTGAATTTTCTACGAAATGTGTAAAAATATTCGAACGATCGAAATGTCCGTTGACGTGACAATTATATGTCTCAACGCCTATTGATAGAGGTATCAAGCGTCGAAATCGGAGCACAATTGCAGATTTTCGATTTTCGGGCTCCGAATACGGGGTCCAGTTGATTTTCAATAAAATTGAATTTTCTACGAAATGTGTAGAAATATTCGAACGATCGAAATGTCCGTTGGCGTGACAATTATATGTCTCAACGCCTATTGATAGAGGTATCAAGCGTCGAAATCGGAGCAAAATTGCAGATTTTCGATTTTTGGGCTCCGAATTCGTGGTCTATAGTTCAGTTGATTTTTAAAAAAATTGAATTTTCTACGAAATGTGTAAAAATATTCGAACGATCGAAATGTCCGTTGACGTGACAATTATATGTCTCAACGCCTATTGATAGAGGTATCAAGCGTCGAAATCGGAGCACAATTGCAGATTTTCGATTTTCGGGCTCCGAATACGGGGTCCAGTTGATTTTCAATAAAATTGAATTTTCTACGAAATGTGTAGAAATATTCGAACGATCGAAATGTCCGTTGGCGTGACAATTATATGTCTCAACGCCTATTGATAGAGGTATCAAGCGTCGAAATCGGAGCAAAATTGCAGATTTTCGATTTTTGGGCTCCGAATTCGTGGTCTATAGTTCAGTTGATTTTCAATAAAATTGAATTTTCTACGAAATGTGTAGAAATATTCGAACGATCGAAATGGCCATTGGCGTGACAATTATATGTCTCAACGCCTATTGATAGAGGTATCAAGCGTCGAAATCGGAGCACAATTGAAGATTTTCGATTTTTGGGCTCCGAATTCGTGGTCTATAGTTCAGTTGATTTTCAATAAAATTGAATTTTCTACGAAATGTGTAGAAATATTCGAACGATCGAAATGGCCGTTGGCGTGACAATTATATGTCTCAACGCCTATTGATAGAGGTATCAAGCGTCGAAATCGGAGCACAATTGAAGATTTTCGATTTTTGGGCTCCGAATTCGTGGTCTATAGTTCAGTTGATTTTCAATGAAATTGAATTTTCTACGAAATGTGTAGAAATATTCGAACGATCGAAATGTCCGTTGGCATGACAATTATATGTCTCAACGCCTATTGATAGAGGTATTAAGCGTCCAAATCGGAGCACAATTGCAGATTTTCGATTTTCGGGCTCCGAATTCGTGGTTTCAGTTCAGTTGATTTTCAATAAAATTGAAATTTCTACGAAATGTGTAGAAATATTCGAACGATCGAAATGGCCGTTGGCATGACAATTATATGTCTCAACGCCTATTGATAGAGGTATTAAGCGTCCGAATCGGAGCACAATTGCAGATTTTCGATTTTCGGGCTCCGAATTCGTGGTTTCAGTTCAGTTGATTTTCAATAAAATTGAATTTTCTACGAAATGTGTAGAAATATTCGAACGATCGAAATGTCCGTTGGCATGACAATTATATGTCTCAACGCCTATTGATAGAGGTATCAAGCGTCGAAATCGGAGCACAATTGCAGATTTTCGATTATTGGGCTCCGAATTCGTGGTCTATAGTTCAGTTGATTTTCAATAAAATTTGATAATGAGAATACTCGTGCGCAACGGATACTTGCTGTCTTGTAGCTGGAGCAAACGTTACGATTGATGACGTTTCACACAGTGCATTCCTTCAAAACCGGCCAGATATGGAATTAAAGTATGGTGGGTGTGCGACTCCACTACCTCGTATCCATTGAAAGAACAAATCCACACTGGAATCGCTGCAAACTCACAAAGGGAAAGTATCCAAGGAGAACGTGTTGTTAAAGATTTATGCTGTACTATTTTTCGTAAAAGTGGTCGAAATATTACGTGTGACAATTTTTTTACCAGATACAATTTAGCTTCAAGTTGACCACACGTCGTATCAGCGGAGTTCCTATAGTTGTAAAAGGCCAACCTTGACCTGTCGAATCGTCTATTTTTTGGATTTTCGAACAACATCACAATGTGTTGGTATATTCCAAAAAAAAAAAACAAAGCTGTGGTGGTTTTATCCACTATGCATTATGATAAGGAGAAACAAGGATCGGCCATTAAACTAACAATGACCCTAACAATGATATTATAACTGCTAATATTTATGCAAAATGTCTGAAATTAGTAAGCGTTCCAAGAGTCTGCAAATAAAGCGATATTTTGCTACCAAAAAGGGTATCGAAAGTATTTTAGGCCATACTGTGAAAATTAAAGCAAGAGATGTACAAAGCACATCTATCGCAAAAAAACGTGACTCAAGCGGTAGAATTATACACAAAGGAAATTGCCACCGCTGTTCTAAGAGAAGATTGACCTGGAAAAATTGTGCGAATTGCAAAAAAATCAGTCTGCGCGCAGCGTACATTGACTGTAGCAACTTGTTGGCGATGTACCACAAACACCGGGAATTAATTTTTATGTAATTTTTTAACTAAATAATGAACTAATTTCTAATTTTTAATTTTCATTTAGTGTTAACATTTAGCTACATACCCGGGTACGTTGGTTGTCAATTTGAGGGGTTATTCAAAATAAACTATACTAAAAACAAGTTATAATCGAATTTTGGGAAAACTTTTCTTGAAATTCCATTCAGAACATATAATTGTTAAGCTATTGAAGGATTCATGTCGATAAGATACCTAAATCAATAAAATTTTGGTCATTAAAATTTAAAAACATATCCGGGTATGCGGTTGTAAACATAAAGGTTAAACTGACATTTGAAAAACAAATAAAAAAATTAAATGGAAGATTACCAGACTCTAAAATCTTTAGAAATTCTCTTTGGTTTATACGTTTTGTATAAACAATAAGTGTATTGCTTTCAACCAAAATGAGTTAGGTATTTTATTTGGTTAACGACTGATCAAAGCAACAGCAAAAATTAACCAAATTTTGGTCTAATTTTTTTCGTGTATTTTGTGGCAGGTATTGAAACTAAAAATTTGGTTAAGATTTGTTTAAGCACTAATTTTTTTTGGGTTAGCTAAACTATTTTTTGGTCTATCTAGTATGATTATTGTTATAATTTTTTTTTTGTTTGGTGAAAGCAATACAACTAATATTATAGAATTTATAAGGAAAAAAGAAGATGGTGGCGTCCATTAAATCTGGAGACCGACATTTCCGTGTAAAATATAACCGAGAGTACTCTGAACTAAAGAGAATATCAGCAGGCATACCACAGGGTAGCGTACTGGGTCCTATATTGTACATACTGTACACCAGAGATATGCCAAATACAGAAGGTGCCACCATAGCAACATTTGCAGACGATACAGCTATTCTGGCAACTGGAAAGTGTATATCAGAAGCAACGACCAAACTTCAAAAAGCAACCGACACAGTGAGTAGTTGGACAAAGAAATGGCGCATTAGCCTAAACGAAGCAAAGTCGGTTCACGTAAACTTGACAAACCAGAAAGTTAACTGGATTCCAGTGAAACTTAATTCAAGGCCGGTTCCAAATGCAAATACAGCCAAATACCTCGGCATGACTCTCGATTGCAAGCTTAGATGGAAAGGCATGTTGAAAATAAAAAAGAAGAATTGAACATTTAATAGGAAAATGTATTGGCTAATGTAGAAACTCTGAGCTTACAATACATAACAAATTGCTATTACTCGTATATCAGCAAATACTTAAACCAGTATGGACCTACGTATTCAACTTTGGGGTTGTACCAAGAAGACAAATGTACAAATGATTCAATGTTTTCAAAACAAAGTGCTGCGTGGCATTGTAAACGCACCATGGTACATTAAATATGTAAGTGAAGAAATACAAAATCATGCGAAGAAACACATTCAGCGGATATCTCGGCACCAAAATGCAGACATACGAAGTTTGTTAGATACCACCAATGCAGTAAGAAGACTTCAAAGGCAGAAACCTTTGGAATTGGGCAATTGTATTTAATTAGGATAGAGAAAAATAATTACTATGAAAATTTAAACGGGAGTAACCATTGGGCTCCTGCCCGTCAAATGTGAATCTTCATTTAAGAAAGATAAATTACTAAATGATTTGTAAATTAGTTGTAATATTAAATAAAGGGAAAAAAATATATTTTTGATTGGTTAGGTTAAGATGTTCCGTCTTTCCGTAAATTCTAAACGTTTTAAAAAAACGGATGAGCTCGTTCCATTTTATGATAACTAACCATTCCGTTTCTTCATACAAAATGTACGGAAAATATCTAGAACTAATTTGGACAGAGAAGCGGAAGGGAATGGGACGGATCCATTGTAACTCGTCCTTAAACCGCAATAGAAGATATTGTTCTGTTTATATATATTCTGTGATATTAGTCCACGGGTAAACAATAAATATGTTAAGTTTAAATAGGAGCACCACTAGGTTTTGCCTTAGGTCGAGTTCTGTTTTTAATTTATGTGAATTCTGTATTTTCTCTCTCGACTTCCATGGAGAATTGATTGCTTTTGCCGATGGTACAGCTATTATATAATCAGCTACAAATCATTTGATGATAGAGAATCGTATTCAGGCCGATATGCGAATTTTACGCAAGTGGTTTGACAATCATTTTATGATACTAAGGCTGTTAGTGAATGTGTTAAAAACTTGTTAAAAATTAAAATTTTGACAGTAAATTTAAAATATTTTTTTATTCACCACAATAAAAATGTAACGCGATAATGACCGTATATAAATTTTGACAGATGTTGTTAAAAAAACATAACCTAATATTTCATTAATTCAGAGTTAAATGTTGTTTTAAATCTTTATTTAATCCATCTATGCCATCAACATATCCATTTAATTTGAACTATGCATTTAACATCATATTTTTAAAAAGAAGGAAAACGGGCCAAATTTAGCTGTAGAATTTCTACTATGGTCGGATGTCGGAAACTATATTCTGGTATAACTAGTAGATGTATTTCAAAACAGAATGAATTCATGTTTGATTTGTTTCGAATTAAATACGTTTATAAATTATGAGAAATAAAAGAACGTAATATGGCAACATACACTCCCAATCATATGAATAGGTTCACCGAAATTTTTCAATTTTTTTAAAAACGGCAAAGCTTTTAACGGTTTTTTCAATTGTGAAATCAAAGTGTGCCATTGTTACGTAGTTTAAGAACAAAATTTGGTATTTTGAGAGACCCGTTAGCTTTTGTTTTAGATTTAAAATAAATTTATCAATAAAATATGCGTCATAGTAATAGGTTCAGTTTTATTTTGACTTCATTCGAGGTAAGCCATAAAATTTTTTCCATTTTTTTTTCTAATATTTCAAAAATTTATGAAAATATTTCAAATTAATTACAGAAAATTTGTTGTAGCAATAAAATGGGCAGAGGAAAAGCCTTGAGCGTGGCGGAAAAATCAAAAATTGATGTTTTACAAGAAGAAGGATATTCCCGCCGAAATATTGGAATCAAAATAGGTCGAAGTTGCAACGTCTTCAATTCGTATTTAATGGATAAAGAAAATTATGGAAGACTCATGAAAGGGAAAACTTTTAGAGCAACAACGGAACCGGAAAATCGGTTGATCATTAAAGAAGCCTCCAATGCCGCTATTTCAGCTGTGAAAATCGCAAATAGAGTAGGTTGTTCCGCCAGCATTTCGACGGTTCGAAGGGTCATCAAAAAACGCCCTTACCTAAGAAGGCGAAAAATGATTAAAAAACCACTCCTAAATGCAAAGCATCGAGATCGTCGTTTGATCTTTGCAAAAGAAGTGATGAGTTGGTCTGAAAAGAGGCGAAAAGTAATTTTTACTGATGAAAAAAAGTTTAATTTTGATGGCCCGGACGGATTCAACTATTACTTTCACGATTTGAGAAAGGAGGAACGAGTTTTGTCGAAGAGACACAGAAAAATCGGGGGTGTTATGATTTGGGGTGCAATCAGTTATTATGGGACCATCGAATTGCAATTTATAAAAGGTAAAATAAAAGAAGAGTCATACAAAACCATATTGGAAAATGCTCGTTCGAAAATCGATACCATTTTTGGACCGACGCAATGGCTTTTTCAACAGGATAACGCGCCTGTCCATAGGGCTCGTATAATTAAAAGTTCGTTCCATGCGGAACACATCGAAGTTTTGACATGACCACCATATTCACCTGATTTAAATATTATTGAAAATGTGTGGGGGTGAATGGCAAGAAATGTTTATGAAGGTGGAAGGCAATTTGAGGACCAGGACTCGCTCATCGCAGCTATAAAGGATGTCTGGAAGGAACTGTCCTTGAATTACTTGAAATCTTTATACGATTCAATCCCAAATAGAATTTTTGAAGTGATTTTAAATAATGGAGGTAACACTCACTACTGAATAATAAAACTAATGATTTCTTATAACATAAACACTGTTTTATTTGTAGTTTTTCAAGTGAACCTATTCTAATGACGCATTTTTTATTGATAAATTTATTGTAAATCTAAAACAAAAGCTAACGGGTCTCTCAAAATACCAAATTTTGTTCTTAAACTACGTAACAATGGCACACTTTGATTTCACAATTGAAAAAACCGTTAAAAGCTTTGCCGTTCTTAAAAAAATTGAAAAATTTCGGTGAACCTATTCATATGATTGGGAGAGTATGTATAATTGGCATGTGTATAACGTATGAGCTTTAATGTAATAAAAGTGTATTCCGAAAATTTAAAACTTCCATTATTATAGAAAATCTACATATGTATGTCGCATAAACATGTCATTTAATCTTTCATAAATTCAATTAATTATTATTAATTAAAATAAACGATTGAAATTCGTTTTGTTGTTACAATAATAAGGTACATTTTGTATAATTTAAGAATGTCAAAATTTTAGCCAATTCACACAGCAAAATATGTTTTGGTAGTTAAAAATATTTCACCACGATTATTTATTTTCACCTAATTTTTAACTAAATATTTTTAACACATTGACCTTAGTAGTATAATTAAATTGATAATTAGTTATTGTTCGCCTGCTGTTCTACAAATCTACTACCAAGCAATGGTTCACTCGCGAATTCAGTATGGCATAGAATGGTGGGGCGCCACATAGTTTTTCAATATTAATTTCATTGTGGCTGATCAGAAATGCTGTTTAAAAAATATTTACTCCAGATGTCGCCCCATCGCCTTCTTTTCCGCTTTTTCCAATATATTTCTGCCTTGCAATCTGTATGTATTCAAAGTGTTAAAACTATTTTTTTTTAACTAGCTGATTACAGCCTGAGATTCAGCAATATCTGCGTGATGCTATTGTTAGAATTTTTTCTGGTAAATTAGTATAAAATATTTTATTAATTGTTAAATTTGTTCAGAACATGGATCATCATAAGTCGCTGGTAGCAGTGAATTAAAATCTCACTAGACAACAGAAAAGCATATATACATATATTTGTATTTTTTTTGCAAATATTAGGCAAGTTACATTGCTTTCTATATACATATATACTTGCTCAAGAATATTTACAATTATGAGAGCCATTTCAGCGAAATTCTCAGCAGGCGCTTTCAATGATACAAAATTCGTTGTTTTGTTAAAGTTTTTCTGGCATAGAAATATTTCGGACGGTGATGTTACTGTAACGATACTATGTAAGCTTACCTTAACCTGGTAATGTAAATCCACCTTAACCTATGTACAACTGTCAGATACATGTGAATACCAATAAAGTTATATCTTAAAGCATGGTTTCCACGATGGCGAGGCGATAAAATTAGTCAAACTAAAAAGAGAAAGCAAAAATTCACCAATAGTACGATAGAGAGAAAATACCATTTTGACAGAAAAATTGGGACGTCCAATTTTAAAAATTTTAATTCAACACTCCAAAATAGGACGTCTAATCCGAAAAAAAGATTAGATGCATCATCTTTTTTCGGATTAGCCGCTGATTTTCGGAATTCATATTGTCAATTTAAAGAAAATTTTATATTTATTTTATTATTAAATATATATATATATTTTTTGATTTGGGGAACACATTTTTCATCGCCAGAATCACTCTCAGTGCTACTTGAAAACATAACGGCATATATTGCCATTAGTTACTCAATAGTATCCATTTTTAACAAAATTTAATTTTAATAATTGAAACGTCAAAAATAAATAAATAAAAATTCGGAGTAACGACTTGTTGCAGTTTCATTCACTCTTATGTTATTTTTTTTTAGTCCTTCCTCTTTTTAATTTGACTAATTTTTTCGCCTCGCCATCGTGGAAACCATGCTTAACACCCGTCACGAATAGTTGCAATCTTATATATAGTCAGAAGTGAAAACTAAAAAAAAAAAAAAAAAAAAAATAAATTAAAAATCGATTATCATCGGAATAATCATTGATCGAAACGTTTCAAAGAATAAAAAACACGAATCAATAATAATTACTGAGTAATAATTAAATAAAATAAATAAAAACATAAAGCACGCGGAAATTTTTTTTTCATAAAAATTTAAAATAGTAGCCCTTATCGAAGAAAAAGTAGTTCGAGAAGACCAACAACATGGCGGAGCATCTTCGACCACCAAAACAATTAATCATCACAGAAAATATAGCGGATGATTGGAAAGTGTGGATACAACAATTCCAGTTCTATAGCAAAGCAACGAAGCTAGACAAACAAGAGGAAGAAATTAGAGCGGCTACGCTGATGACGTGTTTAGGAATCGAAGCGGGAAAAATCTTCGAGACATTCCAGCTAAAGGAAGACGAAATTAATTACGACGCAGTGGTAAACAAGTATTTTACACCAAAGAAGAACATCACGTATGAACGATATGTGTTTAATAAAATGTCGCAAGCGCAGAACGAAATTTTTGATGAATTCTATACAAGAATCAAAAGTCAGTTAATGAAGTGCAATTTTGACAAATTAGCCGATGAAATGTTACGTGACAAGATATGTAGTTGTAGGTGTATATTCAAACAAAGTAAGAGAACGTTTGTTGGTCGATACTGAACTACAGCTAGCTAAAGCAATAGATATATGCAAAGCGAATGAATCAACCAGCAAGCAATTATCTGAAATAAATCAAAATCAAGCATTGCATGTTATAGAAATTAAGAAATCAGATAGAATTAAGTCAAATGATACAAAAAAGTCGAGAGATGACCAGGTTTCTGACATGACACATAATAATTGTAATCTGAAAATTTTCTTTTGCAATCGTTGCTAAACTAAACACGGTAGGAAAAGTTATTTGGCATATGGCAAGAAATGTGGAAAATGTGAGAAAGTTCAATAGCATGCAGAATGAAAGATAAAAACATTTATGAATTAAATGAAAATTTCGACGACGAAGCCGAAGAATTGTATCTCGATATGTTGGTCAACGTAGAGGAACGAGAGAAATCGAAAGCGTGGTTTGAAAAAATTAAAATAGGCAACGATGTGATAGAATTCAAGCTTGACACTGGGGCTCAATGTAATGTGATAAATAAAAAGTTGGCAGACAGTCTTAATTTAAAAATTGACACGTCGAATACCAAAAGGCTAATTTCATTTGGCGGTCACAAAATTAGGGTTATGGGTCAAGCAACCATAAATTGCATAGCAAAAAATAAACCAGTCTGGGTAACCTTAAAAAATCATAGACGAAAGTACAGGCCCAATATTAGGAATTAATTGCTAATGCATAGATTTTGGTCTAGTAAAACGAACGGACGAAATAAACATACAATCGAATGATGAAAGTTTAGCAATCGAAGATCATGTATTCGAAGGACTAGGTTGTTTGAAAAATTACGCTTATGATATTGATCTCAAAGCTAATCCGGACCTTGTAGTTATCCCGGCGAGACGTATCCCGCACGCGATAAGAAATGATGTAAAAAACGAATCCAATGGTGCCAATGGTGTCACCAATGGTCATTATAAGAAAAAAAAAATAAGATGCGAGTATGTACAGATCCTTCTAAATAAATAAAAATATTCTTAGACGTCATTATCCACTAAAAACTTTAGAAGAAATATCAGCACGAGTTAAAGGATCAAAATTATATACAGTCTAAAAGTAAACGTGGATTCTGCCAAATCAAAGTCACCGAAAGAACGCAGAAATATCTGGTGTTTTCGACACCATGGGGTCGTTACACCTGCCTGAGATTACCGTTTGGGTTAGCGTCGGCTCCTGAGGTGTTCCAACAAATAACGTCACAAATGTTAGATAGTTTCGAGAATGTAGAATGTTCGATGGACGACATTCTTATTCATGCGGCATCGAGTGAAGAGCTGGAAGTCAGAACAAAAGAGGTGATTAAAAAACTCACATCAGCTGGCTTGAAGCTAAATAGGGACAAATGCTTGTTCAATAAAAAAAAAAATTAAATTCCTAGGGCATATTTCATCATCTGAAGGGCTAGCACCAGATGATGAAAAGATTGAGGTCATCGGAAAAATCAAGACACTCAAAAATACGAAGCAACTACAAAGGTTTCTGGGAATGGTTTCGTATGTAGCTAAATTTATCCCCAATTGTTCTGAAATTACTTCGCCACTCAGGGAATTAGTGAAAAAGAAAGTTAGCTTTGTATGGGATTACGAACAACAGCAAGCATTCGACAAATTAAAACAACTTTTAGCTTCAGCTCCAGTCTTAAGATATTATGTTGTCAATGCAGACATTAAATTGTCAGTGGACGCAAGTCAAAAAGCGATGGGTGCGGTATTAATGCAAAATGACCAACCTATAGCATATGCATCAAAAGCTCTAACCCAAGCGCAACAAAACTATCCGCAGATCGAGAAAGAAGCTACCGCCATAAAATTTGCTTGTAATAAGTTCCACGAGTACATATACGGTAAACGCCTGGAAATAGAGACAGACCATAAGTCTTTAGAGACAATCTTTAAAAGGACAATCGAGCATGCTCCAGCTAGATTACGTAGAATAATATTCGATGTGCTGCAATATGCACCTAACGTAGTATACAAGAAAGGTACTGAGATACCAATCGCGGATACATTAAGCAGAGATTGCATCACGGAACTCGACAATACGGAGGAGGAAGAGTTACAAATACAAATAATCCTGCCTATGTTACCAGAAACGCAGTATAAATTGACAGAAGACGTCAAAATGGACAAAGATCTCAGTCAGGTTGTCTCATATATCATAAATGGGTGACCAGATAAGGAAAGGGACATCTCGCAAAGTATTGGGCATTTTATTAATTTCAAGGAGGAACTGGCTGTATACGAGGGAATTATCTTTAAAGGTGACAAAATAGTAGTGCCAAACACACAAATTGAAAAAATACTAAACACAGCACACACTGGTCACTTGGGCATTATGAGCACACTGAAACGGATAAGACAATTATTCTATTATTATTGTCTTCGTACAGAAATGCTCAATATACAAACACAAAGGAAAAATGTAAAAGAACCAATCTTGAACAAGGAAATTCCAGAATATCCGTAGCAAAGAGTAGTAACCGACATATTTACATTCGAATCACAAGAACATCTGGTAATAGTGGATAGCTACTCAGGGTATGTGGACTTCGAAAAATTACAAACTAGCACGTCTGCGGAAGTAATAAAAATTCTGAAGAAATCGTTCGCTATACACAGAACGCCAGAAGTGCTAGAGAGCGATAACGGCCCTCAAATCTCATCACGTGATTTTAAAAATTTCGCAAGGAATTGGGAATTTGTTCAAGAAACATCTAGTCCACATTTTCCAAGGGCTAATGGTTTGGCGGAACGAGCCGTTCAAACCGTTAAGTCACTACTAAGAAAATGTTCCAATGACAAGACAGACATTTATAAAGCATTGCAAAATCTGAGAAATATGCCAAGGGATAATAGCCTAGAATTACCGAATCAGAGATTGCTAAGTAGAATGAGTTGAACGAATCTACCGATCAAAAAAGATCTTCTTAAGCCAAGACCAATTGAAAATGTCACAGAAAATTTACAACTAGTAAGACAGAAATCTATGCCGACAAAGGGACTAAAGAAGCTCCGGATTTAAAAATCAAAAACAGAATCAGATCAATTGATCACCCCGGACACTTCGGATGACTCAAAAAGAAGTAAATCAACCCGAATAACGACAGAAAATAATGACTGTGAATCTCGAAGAAGTCAACGAAATAATTCAGATACTGATCTAGGAGACTGTAATACAGAAGTAATAACGACACGATCGTGAAGGGTAATGAAACCATTGTCAAGGTTGAATCTATAGGTCAGGTGAGAGAAATAATAAGGTTGCACAGTTCGTTCCTTTGACGTTGAACAATAAAAATAGAATAAAAAAATTAGTTTGGATTTGTATAAAATTGGTTATAACTGAATTATATTTTTATAAGATTACATAAGCTAACCATCCTGAAAAAGATAATAATAAAAATAAAGAAAATGAAATTTAGAGTTAAGTAAGACTATGTACATACAGTAGTGTGCATTAAAATAGGTAATTCAATTTTTTTTTTTTAAAGTCAAAAGTAAAACAAACTTAGGAATAAATCATAATAACATGTATTTATTTCAATTGTACATTTCATAAGTAATTCAAATTTTAAAATGACAGTAGTTCTTTTAATAACAGATGTTTTCTATTACTACGAATTTAAGTTTTTACCATTTTTAGCTGTGTACGAAAATAGGTAATTATTACGTTATAAATTATAAAAACACAATAAAAAAAAAATTAAATCAGCTGTATTTCAAAATTCAATATTTGGTTGTGAAACCTTTATTTGCGATTAGAGCATTGCATCGCCGGCCCATAGAATTAACTAATTTTTCGCATTTCTCCGTTGGTATGGCCATCCAAACTTTTTTGACATTTTCCCATAGTTCGAGTCTATTTTTTGATTTCGGAAGTTTACCTAATGCACGTTTAACATCCGCCCAGAGATTTTCTATGGGATTTAAATCGGGCGATTGGGCTGGCCATAATTGTAATTTTGTTATCCTGGAACCATTTTTTTACCACCTTCGCCGTGTGTTTCGGATCGTTATCTTGTTGAAACACCCAGCGAAGGGGCATGTTGTCCTCAGCAAACGGTAGCATTGTATTGCACAAAATGTTGTTTAAATAAATATCTTTAGTCATAGTATCTTTAACCCAAACAATAGGGCCTACACCACTATATGAAAAACAACCCCATATCATAATATTACCACCGCCATGTTTTACGGTTTTAACTGTGTATCGCGGGTCATATTGCTTTTCTTTCGGACGTCTAACATATTTTTGTTAGGGATCCAGGAATCCAATCCGATCCAAATAAATTAATTTTTGTTTCGTCGGACCATAATATATTTCGCCATTTGGTAATTGGCCAATGCACGTGGTCTCTTGCGAATTCCATTCTGCTGCGGATGTTTTTTTTAGATAGCATGGGACACTTTTTGGGCAAACTAGCTTTCAGATTGTATTCTAATAAACGTCTACGTATTGTTGAACTATCAATTTCCAGGTTAAGTTCTTTTTTAATTTCACTAGATGTTGTAAATGGATTCTTCTTAACGAAGCGTATGATTCGAGCGTCAGTTTTAATTGATTCTTTTTCCACCCCGAGTTTCAGGTCCATTTTTATGTTTCAGAGCATTTGAGACCATGTTGATCGATCATCCTATTAAATCCGCTATTTTTTTTAATGTTAGACCACTCTGTCTAAGTCTTTTGATATTCTCTCGTTGGCTTTCAGAGCAATGCGTACTTCGTCCCATTTTGATTAAAAAATTTTTTTTTTTCTAAAAAGAAATATTTCAGAATTTACTTATAATTGTGAAATATAATCTAAAATAATAAATCACTATTTAAACCACAATAAATAATAATTAACAACAAAAAATGAATAATTACCTATTTTACTGCAAACAAAAAATGTATCAGAGGTAGCAATAATATTTATTTCACAGATAATTTACGCCCTATAATAGCAAGACTGATTGTAAAAACTAAAAACAATATACGAAAATCTAGTCATGAAAGTAATTTGGGGAATTCCCTTTTTGTTTCAGTTCAACTGTGGAAAGTTTTCAAAACAATATAATTACCTATTTTGTTGCACACCACTGTAAATATGTAATAATAATATGTAAAAAAAAACAAGGGGGATGTAACGATACTATGTAAGCTTACGTTAACATAGTAATGTAAATCCAACTTAACCTACATATATACAACTGTCAGATACATGTGAATACCAATAAAGTTATATCTTAACACCCAACACGAACGGTTGTAATTTTATAGTTACTACATCGTTTTCTTTTAACAGTTTTGTTCTGCATGTACTGCATTTAATTTTTTTATGTGCGGAGAATCCCGCATAATATGCTAGAGCATTTGATTTAATGAAGTCTATTTCACAATTTAAGATTCATGAATCCCTCATCCACTATTTCAGAATGCGACAGAACGATATTTTTAAAATTTAGATTTTTCATAAAATAACAAAAAACCCTAACCATATAAAAAATAAAAAGTAGAAACAAAAAAAAAGTTATAATCGAAACATCAAGAAGAAAAATTAGGAAACTTTAACAACCTTGACAAATAAAAGAAGAAAAAAAATACTCGAACATATGATCGCATATTATCCGAATTTTACATACATTTGCCGTCTCACAGAGCATTCACAATGCAAAAACCTTTTACCTTTTACTTACAGGTTTGTATAAATTTCCAACATAACAAACAAAAATTTTTTTTACGAAGGGAGAAATTATCGAGAAATTTTGCAAGTTTTCAGTTTCGGTCTGAGTGAGAATAACGAAAAATTTAATTTTTTACCAATCAATCTCATCAGGCTATAGCGACTGAAAATGCTAATTACACTTTACATTACTTTAGTAGTTAAGTATTAGCGAATTATACGCAAACACAAATATTAAATTCTTAATAAATTTCAATTTAATCTTATTTGACGCATAAATACGATTTCTGTTTTGAAAATGTTAGGTTTTATCGGTACTGGACTGGTCATGATATTCCTATACGTTTTTCAGCTAAAAGAGTACATAATCTAAATAAATCGAAAACCTGAAAATCCCGGGAAATCCCCGGCAAAAAGATTTTTAGTTATTTGCCAAAAACTTTACATTCGTCACTTATTTATTTCTCCACATGGGAAGAGTCGATGAGTAAGCTTAAAAATTCAAATTTGGATTACTCATCGCTCAGAAGCCTCTGATCTTCATACTAGCTTTAAACAATTAACTTAATTACCTTGTAATAATACGCTATTTTATCAGTTGAACCGATTTGTAAACAAATATCTCATTTCAACATCTGTGGTTTTTGTAACCAAATAAAAACAATAATTATTGATTAATAATTAATTAAAAAAATTAAAAAATATCAAAACAATAAACGCACGAGGCACATTTTTTGTGGTCATACAATCATATATTATATGTTTAAATAGCCATTCATTTGCAACATACATCGAACGGCACAGCACATACTCGTATTTGTATAGTAAACATATACATAATAAACTTAAAATAAAAATTACAAAATAATATTGAAAAATACTAAAAAGCACTAACATCATATGTGGTTTTACGATTTTTTTTGTACATTTAGTTTGGAAAATTGGGGGACCCTTTCCCCCCTAACAAATAAAAATTGTTCATTCTCGTATATATGCACATATTATGATATTAGGTAAAGTTGGCATAATGAATAAAAAATTAACTGGTGGTCAAACAGATTTAAATACTCTCTGTGCGTAATAAATATCTGTGGTATTTTTAATTTGAGGTATAAAAAGTAAAAAAAAAAATCGTCGGTTTATTGAATTTTCAATATACACAAGATCTGTGTGTGGAAATTCGACTTTCATTATTTGGGTTAAGGTTTAGTATACAGTATTAGAATAGGTTTTGTGGAATAATAGGGTAACCTAGTTTTATTGTTGGAAAATATGTAACAATTTTTAAAGCAACTGTTGTAGTCGCAAATTCAATAAGATGGATGCAAATTATTAACACTTCGTTTTGTTATTATTTTAAACCCTTCAAAAATATCCCCCAACTAAATTTTTTCTCAATACATCACACTACAAATAATTAAAATACAGATTAATTTTGTGACAAACATATTTGTCAAACAATAAATATTCATTGGAATAATTCCAATAAATAAACACACGACCAACAATATCTTCCTTATCCATTATCTATCTATATATACCTCTGCTCGTATTTAGTAAATGTTCAGCTTTGTTGTGTACACACATCCCATAATTTACATATTTTCTTTTCATGTGATGCGCGCACCCAACCCAACATTATAGATAGGATACATGATAGAACATATTTTTTGTATGTTGGCTGTTTTTTTTTTTTTTTTTTGTCAAATAAAATAAAAATCCATTTATGAATTGCTGATTAGTGTGACTAGAAAAACAATTCCGTTTTGGTTCGAGTCGACTGAGAGATAAATACGCATGAATGAATTTTCGAAATGATTAAAATGTGACATACTACTAAATGACATATTTATTTAATTTATTTTAGCTTTAATGTGTTTTACACATTACCAGTTAGCATTATTTGTTATCGTCATTAATTTTTTGAGCATTTTTTTACTGTTTAGGCATATAATACCGTGCTAAACACATTTTACATAACTACATTTTTAGCCAAATTGAGTTATTCATGCCAATCGATCAGCAAATGCAAAAATTTATTATCATAAATCATTGTCCGTATATTAATTAGGCCACAATCGATTAAAAAAATGAGTCAGGATACTCAAAATACACCCCACCTGAACAAGGTGAACCATAGCTGAGGCGGGAGTCCACACAGGTAAAATAAAAATCTGTTTGAAAATGTAATTTCCAATTTAAATTTGCATCAACGTTCAATCCTAAATATTTAAATAAATGAACATTTTCAATTTTAGTGCAAAAGCCGTTGCAATTACGTAAGTTACAATTACGTGCTTGATAAAAAATCTTAGGGATGAATTTTCGATAAGGAACACCACTCAATTTGAAGAATATTACCTTAGTTTTTTCACTTATTAGCAAAGAGTGATTGTCAAACCCTATGCGTAGAAATTTCATGTCTGAGATTATATGGTAAGTTAGAGTATAATAAGAGTTTGTTTTTACAAGACAGTTTCGATCCTCTGTTAATAAGTGAATTCCAGTGGCGTAACTAGGTACCTGCAGCACCCGCAGCCGCGAGGGCCCACGGTCTAAATTTTAGAGAAAAAAGAAATCATTCCTGTTGCTATTAAATATTTTCTTAAGATAGACTTAACAATTTCTTCTCTGTTGCTCAAGGTGAAAAAGTTCCGAATAATTACTCGAAATCTGATTCCGGCATAAAAATACATATGCATTAAGAAAATTTGCTAAACTCGTTTGCAATCAAAGCTTTCGACATCAAAGGAAAACGATTTTAGTGTTTGCTGGGTTCATATTTATAGTATACATTTTGCACTCCAAGTTAACCCCTTTTACAAATCAAATTAAGTATTTAGCCAAACAAACTCAACATTTTACAGATCAAGTTTTGATTAGAAAAGATTGTTTTTAATTGCAAAAGTTTGATTGTGATTGACAACAGATTAAAATTCTTTTGCATAAGGTTATTGCTTCTAAGCATCTTGTGAAATATCATTTTGATGTTCATAAAAATCAAAAAAAAATTGTTGAATGTTTCTTCTTAGAAAAATATTTAACCGCAACCATGAAAACCATTTCTTATTTCCTTCATTAAGTGCGCCCTTGTCTTTAAAAAGCGAATCAACGTATACTTGAACCAAACCAGTCAGTTTCTCGAGATTTTTGGAGTTTAGCATGGAAATGAGAAACGTGATTTTCAGGCCTTAATTAGTGAATCGGTGTTTCGAAACGAAGGTTATTCAAGGTTTTCGAGATTTTTCGAATATGTGTGAGATTGTCGAGAGATTGTCAAGAATCTTAGAGCCTATTCGAAGAAAATGATCGTTCCATATTTAACGGATTATCCGATACTATTTAGGGGTTCATTTTTATTGGATATCGTTTTGTTGACATAAATTTTCGAAACTTTTCGAGATTTTCGTGGATTTTCTAAGTTGTTCGAGATCAATCGAAATTCACATAATATAGAAATTATTCGAATTTTTCTGGGTTAATCGAGATTTTTCCTGGTATATTCTAGATTTCTTAAGTTTTTCAACATTTCTAGGATTATTCGAGATTATGCTAAAGATTGTCAAATTTATTCGAATTTTGAATGGTATAATGTAACTGTGCTTAGCTTTGAGAACTTAGTAAGTAATATTTAGTAAATTTTTCGAGATTATGCCAAAATTTCGATATTTCTCCGATTTTCTAGGTTATTTACGTTTTACATGGTGGTGATTAGCCCGTATAGAATTCCCTTCGGTTTTACATACCTAAGGATGATTCGATGATTGAGAACTTTCAAGGATAATCAAGATATACACTTAGAAAATTCGACATTTATGAGATTATTTCGAAATTATTGATATTTTTCAAATTATGTATACTATATTCGAAATTTGTGAAGCTTCTTCGATATATTTAGAAAACGTCATAACGCTGAGTTGCAAGATGTTTCGTTTTTTTTTTTGGCTATCGAATTGAATCACGTTCTGTTTCGTCTACTCTCGAATCAGAAACTTAATTAATACGAGGCTTGATAATAGGAAAAAATAAGTTTTTAACTAAAAGCTTTATGTGTGGTACAACAAGTATGTTTAGGGGCCAAAGAAATATTTTGCGGGGGCTTGGAACTTGTAGTTACGCCACTGGTGAATTCAATAGTTTAATAAGGCGTAAGTTTTTTTAATGACTATACTATAACTTGGTAAATATCGTGAAGTTCGCCTTCTAGTGAAGAATATAGCTAGTGATTTACTGTCATTTAAATTAATATTCCATTTATTAAAGTATTCAATCAGATCGTCATTGTTATCTTGAAGCGCATCTACTATTGTATCAGGACACCTATAGGAGATCTATATATCGCCGTATCGTCCGCATATAATGCATACTCTGAACCTGTCCTAAAGATATATTGGATAACCGAAGTAAAAATGTTATCCAGAGTTAGCGACAATAAGGCACCCTGTGGTACACCACTAGTTAGAGGCCTTAATGTAGATATTTTATCATTGACGGAGATGTAGAAAAACCGATTTTGTTGTTTAAGTAGTATATAGGTATACTACGTTCGAACAGCTATCCAATTAAGAAGACTGATGGGTCTAAAGCTATTAGGATTACTTCTATCTTCGCGTGTATAAATATGGGGATAACTCGGACAATTTTCCATTTTTTAGGAAGTATGATAGTCTAAGGCACAAGTTGAAAATTTGCGTTAAAAATATTATCGCCTTATAAGGGACATTTTTTATTAGCCGATTATTCAATTTGTCATCACCAGGAGATTTCTTTGATTTGAGCCTGCGAATATAGTTTTTCAGCGAACTGGCATTAAAACCAGTTATGGCCATAGTTATTTCAGTATTGTTGGGGCATTTATTAATTTGGTATGATCCAAAATTATCTGCAAAAACGTTAATAAAGGGATGCCATTAAAATTTAAGATGGGTAACCGACGTTGTCGTTTTCGTAGGATCTGCCAGATTCCACATTTTATTAGTATTGTTTGTGTTATCAATGTCTTCCAATAATCTCTGAAACCGTATATTTCTGAGATACTGAATTTCACTTTTTATTCTCTGATTTAGTTCCTTAACAACATTTTTAAGTAGGTTACTATGGTTTCAAAGGTATTGCCGTCGTCTAACATTGCGAACTTTCATCAACATCCTAATAGAATCAGGAATGACTAATGAGTCATTTTTATAATGTTACGATTTGAAGATCTAGGTACTGCAATATCTTCGGTCTCAAGTAACAAGTGATAATACGATCGATATCCTCCGGCGATTGAATATTTTTTATGGCTGAATCAGACGAGAGATCAATTTTGTTATTTATATTGTATTTAGAGTGCACCAATCTGCAAGTGCATAGTTGGGACTACTGCGGTTATATTATTGAGCTCTATCCCGTCTGAGTTTAAATCAAACAACATGGGAAAATGTTCTGAACTAAGCCCTTATTTAGTTCATTGTATAGAATTATACCAGCCCTATTGCTTTTGATCGGGATAATAATCACAGTTTTTAACTCATTAGGAATAAAATCTTAATAAATCGAAATAAAATTGATGATATGTCTTGAGCGTCAATTTACGTATATTCGAGCTAATACCAAGAATGTCACCTGCATTAACAGTTTAAAGTCCTTTAATAATGTTAATAATCTATGCGTGTGAAGTTGGAACTAGATTAGAACTAAAAAAAAAAAAAAATTTAGTGCCAACTTAGGAAAAACTTCACACGTCATATATGTTTTATGAAGTTTATACTAAATCTAAATATTTGTAATTGTATTAGTCAGAAGGTAGTATTAATAGTTAGTCGGTCATCATTTAGGCAAATATAATTTAATATTCAGAATTAAAATATAATAAAAACGTTACTTTATTTTATCAGATTAAATAGGTATTACAATTTTCTTAAGAAACTCAATATCTTAAGATTTTCGATATTTAGCAAGAACCCCACTATGGTTTTTTGATAGGTCCATAATAGGACTACAAAACTGCCGAACCATATAAAAATCTTATGGCTTTCACATATTTAAAATTAAAAATTTCTGTACAGACATATTACAATTTTCTTAAGAAACTCAATAAC
Organism: Tipula vernalis; assembly: GCA_958295665.1. Lineage (NCBI taxonomy): Eukaryota > Metazoa > Arthropoda > Insecta > Diptera > Tipulidae > Tipula > Tipula vernalis. The sequence goes on along the minus strand of OY282558.1, from coordinate 128,084,442 downwards.
TTATTTAGCTAGAACCCCACTATGGTTTTTTGATAGGTCCATAATAGGACTACAAAACTGCCGAACCATATAAAAATCTTATGGCTTTTACATATTTAAAATTATAAATTTCTGTAAAGACATATTACAATTTTCTTAAGAAACTCAATATCTTAAGATTTTCGATATTTAGCAAGAACCCCACTATGGTTTTTTGATAGGTCGATAATAGGACTACAAAACTGCCGAACCATATAAAAATCTTATGGCTTTCACATATTTAAAATTAAAAATTTCTGTACAGACATATTACAATTTTCTTAAGAAACTCAATAACTTAAGATTTTCGATATTTAGCAAGAACCCCATTATGGTTTTTTGATAGGTCGATAATAGGACTACAAAACTGCCTACCCATATAAAAATCTTATGGCTTTCACATATTTAAAATTACAAATTTCTGTACAGACATATTACAATTTTCTTAAGAAACTCAATAACTTAAGATTTTCGATATTTAGCAAGAACCCCACTATGGTTTTTTGATAGGTCGATAATAGGACTACAAAACTGCCGAACCATATAAAAATCTTATGGCTTTCACATATTTAAAATTAAAAATTTCTGTACAGACATATTACAATTTTCTTAAGAAACTCAATATCTTAAGATTTTCGATATTTAGCAAGAACCCCACTATGGTTTTTTGATAGGTCGATAATAGGACTACAAAACTACCAAACCATTTAAAAAGCTAATGGCTTTCACATATTTAAAATTACAAATTTCTGTACAGACATATTACAATTTTCTTAAGAAACTCAATAACTTAAGATTTTCAATATTTAGCAAGAACCCCATTATGGTTTTTTGATAGGTCGATCATAGGACTACAAAACTACCAAACCATTTAAAAAGCTAATGGCTTTCACATATTTAAAATTACAAATTTCTGTACAGACATATTACAATTTTCTTAAGAAACTCAATATCTTAAGATTTTCGATATTTAGCAAGAACCCCACTATGGTTTTTTGATAGGTCGATAATAGGACTACAAAACTGCCGAACCATATAAAAATCTTATGGCTTTCACATATTTAAAATTAAAAATTTCTGTACAGACATATTACAATTTTCTTAAGAAACTCAATAACTTAAGATTTTCGATTTTAGCAAGAACCCCATTATGGTTTTTTGATAGGTCGATAATAGGACTACAAAACTGCCTACCCATATAAAAATCTTATGGCTTTCACATATTTAAAATTAAAAATTTCTGTACAGACATATTACAATTTTCTTAAGAAACTCAATATCTTAAGATTTTCGATATTTAGCAAGAACCCCACTATGGTTTTTTGATAGGTCGATAATAGGACTACAAAACTACCAAACCATTTAAAAAGCTAATGGCTTTCACATATTTAAAATTACAAATTTCTGTACAGACATATTACAATTTTCTTAAGAAACTCAATAACTTAAGATTTTCAATATTTAGCAAGAACCCCATTATGGTTTTTTGATAGGTCGATCATAGGACTACAAAACTACCAAACCATTTAAAAAGCTAATGGCTTTCACATATTTAAAATTACAAATTTCTGTACAGACATATTACAATTTTCTTAAGAAACTCAATATCTTAAGATTTTCGATATTTAGCAAGAACCCCACTATGGTTTTTTGATAGGTCGATAATAGGACTACAAAACTGCCGAACCATATAAAAATCTTATGGCTTTCACATATTTAAAATTAAAAATTTCTGTACAGACATATTACAATTTTCTTAAGAAACTCAATAACTTAAGATTTTCGATTTTAGCAAGAACCCCATTATGGTTTTTTGATAGGTCGATAATAGGACTACAAAACTGCCTACCCATATAAAAATCTTATGGCTTTCACATATTTAAAATTAAAAATTTCTGTACAGACATATTACAATTTTCTTAAGAAACTCAATATCTTAAGATTTTCGATATTTAGCAAGAACCCCACTATGGTTTTTTGATAGGTCGATAATAGGACTACAAAACTACCAAACCATTTAAAAAGCTAATGGCTTTCACATATTTAAAATTACAAATTTCTGTACAGACATATTACAATTTTCTTAAGAAACTCAATAACTTAAGATTTTCAATATTTAGCAAGAACCCCATTATGGTTTTTTGATAGGTCGATCATAGGACTACAAAACTACCAAACCATTTAAAAAGCTAATGGCTTTCACATATTTAAAATTACAAATTTCTGTACAGACATATTACAATTTTCTTAAGAAACTCAATATCTTAAGATTTTCGATATTTAGCAAGAACCCCACTATGGTTTTTTGATAGGTCGATAATAGGACTACAAAACTGCCGAACCATATAAAAATCTTATGGCTTTCACATATTTAAAATTAAAAATTTCTGTACAGACATATTACAATTTTCTTAAGAAACTCAATAACTTAAGATTTTCGATTTTAGCAAGAACCCCATTATGGTTTTTTGATAGGTCGATTATAGGACTACAAAACTGCCTACCCATATAAAAATCTTATGGCTTTCACATATTTAAAATTACAAATTTCTGTACAGACATATTACAATTTTCTTAAGAAACTCAATAACTTAAGATTTTCGATATTTAGCAAGAACCCCACTATGGTTTTTTGATAGGTCGATAATAGGACTACAAAACTGCCGAACCATATAAAAATCTTATGGCTTTCACATATTTAAAATTAAAAATTTCTGTACAGACATATTACAATTTTCTTAAGAAACTCAATATCTTAAGATTTTCGATATTTAGCAAGAACCCCACTATGGTTTTTTGATAGGTCGATAATAGGACTACAAAACTACCAAACCATTTAAAAAGCTAATGGCTTTCACATATTTAAAATTACAAATTTCTGTACAGACATATTACAATTTTCTTAAGAAACTCAATAACTTAAGATTTTCAATATTTAGCAAGAACCCCATTATGGTTTTTTGATAGGTCGATCATAGGACTACAAAACTACCAAACCATTTAAAAAGCTAATGGCTTTCACATATTTAAAATTACAAATTTCTGTACAGACATATTACAATTTTCTTAAGAAACTCAATATCTTAAGATTTTCGATATTTAGCAAGAACCCCACTATGGTTTTTTGATAGGTCCATAATAGGACTACAAAACTGCCGAACCATATAAAAATCTTATGGCTTTCACATATTTAAAATTAAAAATTTCTGTACAGACATATTACAATTTTCTTAAGAAACTCAATAACTTATTTAGCTAGAACCCCACTATGGTTTTTTGATAGGTCCATAATAGGACTACAAAACTGCCGAACCATATAAAAATCTTATGGCTTTTACATATTTAAAATTATAAATTTCTGTAAAGACATATTACAATTTTCTTAAGAAACTCAATATCTTAAGATTTTCGATATTTAGCAAGAACCCCACTATGGTTTTTTGATAGGTCGATAATAGGACTACAAAACTGCCGAACCATATAAAAATCTTATGGCTTTCACATATTTAAAATTAAAAATTTCTGTACAGACATATTACAATTTTCTTAAGAAACTCAATAACTTAAGATTTTCGATATTTAGCAAGAACCCCATTATGGTTTTTTGATAGGTCGATAATAGGACTACAAAACTGCCTACCCATATAAAAATCTTATGGCTTTCACATATTTAAAATTACAAATTTCTGTACAGACATATTACAATTTTCTTAAGAAACTCAATAACTTAAGATTTTCGATATTTAGCAAGAACCCCACTATGGTTTTTTGATAGGTCGATAATAGGACTACAAAACTGCCGAACCATATAAAAATCTTATGGCTTTCACATATTTAAAATTAAAAATTTCTGTACAGACATATTACAATTTTCTTAAGAAACTCAATATCTTAAGATTTTCGATATTTAGCAAGAACCCCACTATGGTTTTTTGATAGGTCGATAATAGGACTACAAAACTACCAAACCATTTAAAAAGCTAATGGCTTTCACATATTTAAAATTACAAATTTCTGTACAGACATATTACAATTTTCTTAAGAAACTCAATAACTTAAGATTTTCAATATTTAGCAAGAACCCCATTATGGTTTTTTGATAGGTCGATCATAGGACTACAAAACTACCAAACCATTTAAAAAGCTAATGGCTTTCACATATTTAAAATTACAAATTTCTGTACAGACATATTACAATTTTCTTAAGAAACTCAATATCTTAAGATTTTCGATATTTAGCAAGAACCCCACTATGGTTTTTTGATAGGTCGATAATAGGACTACAAAACTGCCGAACCATATAAAAATCTTATGGCTTTCACATATTTAAAATTAAAAATTTCTGTACAGACATATTACAATTTTCTTAAGAAACTCAATAACTTAAGATTTTCGATTTTAGCAAGAACCCCATTATGGTTTTTTGATAGGTCGATAATAGGACTACAAAACTGCCTACCCATATAAAAATCTTATGGCTTTCACATATTTAAAATTAAAAATTTCTGTACAGACATATTACAATTTTCTTAAGAAACTCAATATCTTAAGATTTTCGATATTTAGCAAGAACCCCACTATGGTTTTTTGATAGGTCGATAATAGGACTACAAAACTACCAAACCATTTAAAAAGCTAATGGCTTTCACATATTTAAAATTACAAATTTCTGTACAGACATATTACAATTTTCTTAAGAAACTCAATAACTTAAGATTTTCAATATTTAGCAAGAACCCCATTATGGTTTTTTGATAGGTCGATCATAGGACTACAAAACTACCAAACCATTTAAAAAGCTAATGGCTTTCACATATTTAAAATTACAAATTTCTGTACAGACATATTACAATTTTCTTAAGAAACTCAATATCTTAAGATTTTCGATATTTAGCAAGAACCCCACTATGGTTTTTTGATAGGTCGATAATAGGACTACAAAACTGCCGAACCATATAAAAATCTTATGGCTTTCACATATTTAAAATTAAAAATTTCTGTACAGACATATTACAATTTTCTTAAGAAACTCAATAACTTAAGATTTTCGATTTTAGCAAGAACCCCATTATGGTTTTTTGATAGGTCGATAATAGGACTACAAAACTGCCTACCCATATAAAAATCTTATGGCTTTCACATATTTAAAATTAAAAATTTCTGTACAGACATATTACAATTTTCTTAAGAAACTCAATATCTTAAGATTTTCGATATTTAGCAAGAACCCCACTATGGTTTTTTGATAGGTCGATAATAGGACTACAAAACTACCAAACCATTTAAAAAGCTAATGGCTTTCACATATTTAAAATTACAAATTTCTGTACAGACATATTACAATTTTCTTAAGAAACTCAATAACTTAAGATTTTCAATATTTAGCAAGAACCCCATTATGGTTTTTTGATAGGTCGATCATAGGACTACAAAACTACCAAACCATTTAAAAAGCTAATGGCTTTCACATATTTAAAATTACAAATTTCTGTACAGACATATTACAATTTTCTTAAGAAACTCAATATCTTAAGATTTTCGATATTTAGCAAGAACCCCACTATGGTTTTTTGATAGGTCGATAATAGGACTACAAAACTGCCGAACCATATAAAAATCTTATGGCTTTCACATATTTAAAATTAAAAATTTCTGTACAGACATATTACAATTTTCTTAAGAAACTCAATAACTTAAGATTTTCGATTTTAGCAAGAACCCCATTATGGTTTTTTGATAGGTCGATTATAGGACTACAAAACTGCCTACCCATATAAAAATCTTATGGCTTTCACATATTTAAAATTACAAATTTCTGTACAGACATATTACAATTTTCTTAAGAAACTCAATAACTTAAGATTTTCGATATTTAGCAAGAACCCCACTATGGTTTTTTGATAGGTCGATAATAGGACTACAAAACTGCCGAACCATATAAAAATCTTATGGATTTCACATATTTAAAATTAAAAATTTCTGTACAGACATATTACAATTTTCTTAAGAAACTCAATATCTTAAGATTTTCGATATTTAGCAAGAACCCCACTATGGTTTTTTGATAGGTCGATAATAGGACTACAAAACTACCAAACCATTTAAAAAGCTAATGGCTTTCACATATTTAAAATTACAAATTTCTGTACAGACATATTACAATTTTCTTAAGAAACTCAATAACTTAAGATTTTCAATATTTAGCAAGAACCCCATTATGGTTTTTTGATAGGTCCATCATAGGACTACAAAACTACCAAACCATTTAAAAAGCTAATGGCTTTCACATATTTAAAATTACAAATTTCTGTACAGACATATTACAATTTTCTTAAGAAACTCAATATCTTAAGATTTTCGATATTTAGCAAGAACCCCACTATGGTTTTTTGATAGGTCGATAATAGGACTACAAAACTGCCGAACCATATAAAAATCTTATGGCTTTCACATATTTAAAATTAAAAATTTCTGTACAGACATATTACAATTTTCTTAAGAAACTCAATAACTTAAGATTTTCGATATTTAGCAAGAACCCCATTATGGTTTTTTGATAGGTCGATAATAGGACTACAAAACTGCCGAACCATATAAAAATCTTATGGCTTTCACATATTTAAAATTACAAATTTCTGTACAGACATATTACAATTTTCTTAAGAAACTCAATAACTTAAGATTTTCAATATTTAGCAAGAACCCCATTATGGTTTTTTGATAGGTCCATCATAGGACTACAAAACTGCCGAACCATATAAAAATCTTATGGCTTTCACATATTTAAAATTAAAAATTTCTGTACAGACATATTACAATTTTCTTAAGAAACTCAATAACTTAAGATTTTCGATATTTAGCAAGAACCCCATTATGGTTTTTTGATAGGTCGATAATAGGACTACAAAACTGCCGAACCATATAGAAATCTTATGGCTTTCACATATTTAAAATTAGAAATTTCTGTACAGACATATTACAATTTTCTTAAGAAACTCAATAACTTAAGATTTTCGATATTTAGCAAGAACCCCATTATGGTTTTTTGATAGGTCCATAATAGGACTACAAAACTACCAAACCATTTAAAAAGCTAATGGCTTTCACAAATTTAAAATTACAAATTTCTGTACAGACATATTACAATTTTCTTAAGAAACTCAATAACTTAAGATTTTCGATATTTAGCAAGAACCCCATTATGGTTTTTTGATAGGTCGATCATAGGACTACAAAACTACCAAACCATTTAAAAAGCTAATGGCTTTCACATATTTAAAATTACAAATTTCTGTACAGACATATTACAATTTTCTTAAGAAACTCAATAACTTAAGATTTTCAATATTTAGCAAGAACCCCATTATGGTTTTTTGATAGGTCTATCATAGGACTACAAAACTACCAAACCATTTAAAAAGCTAATGGCTTTCACATATTTAAAATTACAAATTTCTGTACAGACATATTACAATTTTCTTAAGAGACTCAATATCTTAAGATTTTCGATATTTAGCAAGAACCCCACTATGGTTTTTTGATAGGTCGATAATAGGACTACAAAACTGCCGAACCATATAAAAATCTTATGGCTTTCACATATTTAAAATTACAAATTTCTGTACAGACATATCACAATTTTCTTAAGAAACTCAATAACTTAAGATTTTCGATATTTAGCAAGAACCCCACTATGGTTTTTTGATAGGTCGATAATAGGACTACAAAACTGCCGAACCATATAAAAATCGTATGGCTTTCACATATTTAAAATTATAAATTTCTGTAAAGACATATTACAATTTTCTTAAGAAACTCAATAACTTAAGATTTTCGATATTTAGCAAGAACCCCACTATGGTTTTTTGATAGGTCGATAATAGGACTACAAAACTTCCGAACCATATAAAAATCTTATGGCTTTCACATATTTAAAATTATAAATTTCTGTAAAGACATATTACAATTTTCTTAAGAAACTCAATATCTTAAGATTTTCGATATTTAGCAAGAACCCCACTATGGTTTTTTGATAGGTCGATAATAGGACTACAAAACTGCCGAACCATATAAAAATCTTATGGCTTTCACATATTTAAAATTAAAAATTTCTGTACAGACATATTACAATTTTCTTAAGAAACTCAATATCTTAAGATTTTCGATATTTAGCAAGAACCCCATTATGGTTTTTTGATAGGTCCATAATAGGACTACAAAACTACCAAACCATTTAAAAAGCTAATGGCTTTCACATATTTAAAATTATAAATTTCTAAGATTAGACCTATCAAAAAATCATAGTGGCGTTGGTGATAAATATGGAAAATCTTAAGATATCGACTTTCTTAAGAAAATCCTAAATACTAAATTTACAAATACGACAATTTAACCATGTGAAAGGCATTAGCTTTTCAAATGGTTTGGCACGCTTATAGTCTTAGATTAGACCTACCAAAAAATCATAGTGGCGTTGGTGATAAATATGAAAAATCTTAAGATATCGACTTTCTTAAGAAAATCCTAAATAGTAAATTTACAAATACGACAATTTAACCATGTGAAAGGCATTAGCTTTTCAAATGGTTTGGCATGTTTGTAGTCTTAGATTAGACCTATCAAAAAATCATAGTGGCGTTGGTGATAAATGTGGAAAATCTTAAGATATCGACTTTCTTAAGAAAATCCTAAATTGTAAATTTACAAATACGACAATTTAACCATGTGAAAGGCATTAGCTTTTCAAATGGTTTGGCATGCTTGTAGTCTTAGATTAGACCTACCAAAAAATCATAGTGGCGTTGGTGATAAATATGAAAAATCTTAAGATATCGACTTTCTTAAGAAAATCCTAAATAGTAAATTTACAAATACGACAATTTAACCATGTGAAAGGCATTAGCTTTTCAAATGGTTTGGCATGTTTGTAGTCTTAGATTAGACCTATCAAAAAATCATAGTGGCGTTGGTGATAAATATGGAAAATCTTAAGATATCGACTTTCTTAAGAAAATCCTAAATTGTAAATTTACAAATACGACAATTTAACCATGTGAAAGGCATTAGCTTTTCAAATGGTTTGGCACGCTTATAGTCTTAGATTAGACCTACCAAAAAATCATAGTGGCGTTGGTGATAAATATGGAAAATCTTAAGATATCGACTTTCTTAAGAAAATCCTAAATTGTAAATTTACAAATACGACAATTTAACCATGTGAAAGGCATTAGCTTTTCAAATGGTTTGGCATGTTTGTAGTCTTAGATTAGACCTATCAAAAAATCATAGTGGCGTTGGTGATAAATATGGAAAATCTTAAGATATCGACTTTCTTAAGAAAATCCTAAATTGTAAATTTACAAATACGACAATTTAACCATGTGAAAGGCATTAGCTTTTCAAATGGTTTGGCACGCTTATAGTCTTAGATTAGACCTACCAAAAAATCATAGTGGCGTTGGTGATAAATATGAAAAATCTTAAGATATCGACTTTCTTAAGAAAATCCTTAATAGTAAATTTACAAATACGACAATTTAACCATGTGAAAGGCATTAGCTTTTCAAATGGTTTGGCACGCTTATAGTCTTAGATTAGACCTACCAAAAAATCATAGTGGCGTTGGTGATAAATATGGAAAATCTTAAGATATCGACTTTCTTAAGAAAATCCTAAATTGTAAATTTACAAATACGACAATTTAACCATGTGAAAGGCATTAGCTTTTCAAATGGTTTGGCACGCTTATAGTCTTAGATTAGACCTACCAAAAAATCATAGTGGCGTTGGTGATAAATATGGAAAATCTTAAGATATCGACTTTCTTAAGAAAATCCTAAATAGTAAATTTACAAATACGACAATTTAACCATGTGAAAGGCATTAGCTTTTCAAATGGTTTGGCATGTTTATAGTCTTAGATTAGACCTATCAAAAAATCATAGTGGCGTTGGTGATAAATATGGAAAATCTTAAGATATCGACTTTCTTAAGAAAATCCTAAATAGTAAATTTACAAATACGACAATTTAACCATGTGAAAGGCATTAGCTTTTCAAATGGTTTGGCACGCTTATAGTCTTAGATTAGACCTACCAAGAAATCATAGTGGCGTTGGTGATAAATATGGAAAATCTTAAGATATCGACTTTCTTAAGAAAATCCTAAATAGTAAATTTACAAATACGACAATTTAACCATGTGAAAGGCATTAGCTTTTCAAATGGTTTGGCTTGTTTGTAGTCTTAGATTAGACCTATCAAAAAATCATAGTGGCGTTGGTGATAAATATGAAAAATCTTAAGATATCGACTTTCTTAAGAAAATCCTTAATAGTAAATTTACAAATACGACAATTTAACCATGTGAAAGGCATTAGCTTTTCAAATGGTTTGGCATGCTTGTAGTCTTAGATTAGACCTACCAAAAAATCATAGTGGCGTTGGTGATAAATATGAAAAATCTTAAGATATCGACTTTCTTAAGAAAATCCTAAATAGTAAATTTACAAATACGACAATTTAACCATGTGAAAGGCATTAGCTTTTCAAATGGTTTGGCATGTTTGTAGTCTTAGATTAGACCTATCAAAAAATCATAGTGGCGTTGGTGATAAATATGGAAAATCTTAAGATATCGACTTTCTTAAGAAAATCCTAAATAGTAAATTTACAAATACGACAATTTAACCATGTGAAAGGCATTAGCTTTTCAAATGGTTTGGCATGTTTGTAGTCTTAGATTAGACCTACCAAAAAATCATAGTGGCGTTGGTGATAAATATGGAAAATCTTAAGATATCGACTTTCTTAAGAAAATCCTAAATTGTAAATTTACAAATACGACAATTTAACCATGTGAAAGGCATTAGCTTTTCAAATGGTTTGGCACGCTTATAGTCTTAGATTAGACCTACCAAAAAATCATAGTGGCGTTGGTGATAAATATGGAAAATCTTAAGATATCGACTTTCTTAAGAAAATCCTAAATTGTAAATTTACAAATACGACAATTTAACCATGTGAAAGGCATTAGCTTTTCAAATGGTTTGGCATGTTTGTAGTCTTAGATTAGACCTATCAAAAAATCATAGTGGCGTTGGTGATAAATATGGAAAATCTTAAGATATCGACTTTCTTAAGAAAATCCTAAATTGTAAATTTACAAATACGACAATTTAACCATGTGAAAGGCATTAGCTTTTCAAATGGTTTGGCATGCTTATAGTCTTAGATTAGACCTACCAAAAAATCATAGTGGCGTTGGTGATAAATATGGAAAATCTTAAGATATCGACTTTCTTAAGAAAATCCTAAATAGTAAATTTACAAATACGACAATTTAACCATGTGAAAGGCATTAGCTTTTCAAATGGTTTGGCTTGTTTGTAGTCTTAGATTAGACCTATCAAAAAATCATAGTGGCGTTGGTGATAAATATGAAAAATCTTAAGATATCGACTTTCTTAAGAAAATCCTTAATAGTAAATTTACAAATACGACAATTTAACCATGTGAAAGGCATTAGCTTTTCAAATGGTTTGGCATGCTTGTAGTCTTAGATTAGACCTACCAAAAAATCATAGTGGCGTTGGTGATAAATATGAAAAATCTTAAGATATCGACTTTCTTAAGAAAATCCTAAATAGTAAATTTACAAATACGACAATTTAACCATGTGAAAGGCATTAGCTTTTCAAATGGTTTGGCATGTTTGTAGTCTTAGATTAGACCTATCAAAAAATCATAGTGGCGTTGGTGATAAATATGGAAAATCTTAAGATATCGACTTTCTTAAGAAAATCCTAAATTGTAAATTTACAAATACGACAATTTAACCATGTGAAAGGCATTAGCTTTTCAAATGGTTTGGCACGCTTATAGTCTTAGATTAGACCTACCAAAAAATCATAGTGGCGTTGGTGATAAATATGGAAAATCTTAAGATATCGACTTTCTTAAGAAAATCCTAAATAGTAAATTTACAAATACGACAATTTAACCATGTGAAAGGCATTAGCTTTTCAAATGGTTTGGCATGTTTGTAGTCTTAGATTAGACCTATCAAAAAATCATAGTGGCGTTGGTGATAAATATGGAAAATCTTAAGATATCGACTTTCTTAAGAAAATCCTAAATTGTAAATTTACAAATACGACAATTTAACCATGTGAAAGGCATTAGCTTTTCAAATGGTTTGGCACGCTTATAGTCTTAGATTAGACCTACCAAAAAATCATAGTGGCGTTGGTGATAAATATGAAAAATCTTAAGATATCGACTTTCTTAAGAAAATCCTTAATAGTAAATTTACAAATACGACAATTTAACCATGTGAAAGGCATTAGCTTTTCAAATGGTTTGGCATGCTTGTAGTCTTAGATTAGACCTACCAAAAAATCATAGTGGCGTTGGTGATAAATATGAAAAATCTTAAGATATCGACTTTCTTAAGAAAATCCTAAATAGTAAATTTACAAATACGACAATTTAACCATGTGAAAGGCATTAGCTTTTCAAATGGTTTGGCATGTTTGTAGTCTTAGATTAGACCTATCAAAAAATCATAGTGGCGTTGGTGATAAATATGGAAAATCTTAAGATATCGACTTTCTTAAGAAAATCCTAAATTGTAAATTTACAAATACGACAATTTAACCATGTGAAAGGCATTAGCTTTTCAAATGGTTTGGCACGCTTATAGTCTTAGATTAGACCTACCAAAAAATCATAGTGGCGTTGGTGATAAATATGGAAAATCTTAAGATATCGACTTTCTTAAGAAAATCCTAAATTGTAAATTTACAAATACGACAATTTAACCATGTGAAAGGCATTAGCTTTTCAAATGGTTTGGCACGCTTATAGTCTTAGATTAGACCTACCAAAAAATCATAGTGGCGTTGGTGATAAATATGGAAAATCTTAAGATATCGACTTTCTTAAGAAAATCCTAAATAGTAAATTTACAAATACGACAATTTAACCATGTGAAAGGCATTAGCTTTTCAAATGGTTTGGCATGTTTATAGTCTTAGATTAGACCTATCAAAAAATCATAGTGGCGTTGGTGATAAATATGGAAAATCTTAAGATATCGACTTTCTTAAGAAAATCCTAAATAGTAAATTTACAAATACGACAATTTAACCATGTGAAAGGCATTAGCTTTTCAAATGGTTTGGCACGCTTATAGTCTTAGATTAGACCTACCAAGAAATCATAGTGGCGTTGGTGATAAATATGGAAAATCTTAAGATATCGACTTTCTTAAGAAAATCCTAAATAGTAAATTTACAAATACGACAATTTAACCATGTGAAAGGCATTAGCTTTTCAAATGGTTTGGCTTGTTTGTAGTCTTAGATTAGACCTATCAAAAAATCATAGTGGCGTTGGTGATAAATATGAAAAATCTTAAGATATCGACTTTCTTAAGAAAATCCTTAATAGTAAATTTACAAATACGACAATTTAACCATGTGAAAGGCATTAGCTTTTCAAATGGTTTGGCATGCTTGTAGTCTTAGATTAGACCTACCAAAAAATCATAGTGGCGTTGGTGATAAATATGAAAAATCTTAAGATATCGACTTTCTTAAGAAAATCCTAAATAGTAAATTTACAAATACGACAATTTAACCATGTGAAAGGCATTAGCTTTTCAAATGGTTTGGCACGCTTATAGTCTTAGATTAGACATACCAAGAAATCATAGTGGCGTTGGTGATAAATATGGAAAATCTTAAGATATCGACTTTCTTAAGAAAATCCTTAATAGTAAATTTACAAATACGACAATTTAACCATGTGAAAGGCATTAGCTTTTCAAATGGTTTGGCATGTTTGTAGTCTTAGATTAGACCTATCAAAAAATCATAGTGGCGTTGGTGATAAATATGGAAAATCTTAAGATATCGACTTTCTTAAGAAAATCCTAAATTGTAAATTTACAAATACGACAATTTAACCATGTGAAAGGCATTAGCTTTTCAAATGGTTTGGCACGCTTATAGTCTTAGATTAGACCTACCAAAAAATCATAGTGGCGTTGGTGATAAATATGGAAAATCTTAAGATATCGACTTTCTTAAGAAAATCCTTAATAGTAAATTTACAAATACGACAATTTAACCATGTGAAAGGCATTAGCTTTTCAAATGGTTTGGCATGTTTGTAGTCTTAGATTAGACCTATCAAAAAATCATAGTGGCGTTGGTGATAAATATGGAAAATCTTAAGATATCGACTTTCTTAAGAAAATCCTAAATAGTAAATTTACAAATACGACAATTTAACCATGTGAAAGGCATTAGCTTTTCAAATGGTTTGGCACGCTTATAGTCTTAGATTAGACCTACCAAGAAATCATAGTGGCGTTGGTGATAAATATGGAAAATCTTAAGATATCGACTTTCTTAAGAAAATCCTAAATAGTAAATTTACAAATACGACAATTTAACCATGTGAAAGGCATTAGCTTTTCAAATGGTTTGGCTTGTTTGTAGTCTTAGATTAGACCTATCAAAAAATCATAGTGGCGTTGGTGATAAATATGAAAAATCTTAAGATATCGACTTTCTTAAGAAAATCCTTAATAGTAAATTTACAAATACGACAATTTAACCATGTGAAAGGCATTAGCTTTTCAAATGGTTTGGCATGCTTGTAGTCTTAGATTAGACCTACCAAAAAATCATAGTGGCGTTGGTGATAAATATGAAAAATCTTAAGATATCGACTTTCTTAAGAAAATCCTAAATAGTAAATTTACAAATACGACAATTTAACCATGTGAAAGGCATTAGCTTTTCAAATGGTTTGGCACGCTTATAGTCTTAGATTAGACATACCAAGAAATCATAGTGGCGTTGGTGATAAATATGGAAAATCTTAAGATATCGACTTTCTTAAGAAAATCCTTAATAGTAAATTTACAAATACGACAATTTAACCATGTGAAAGGCATTAGCTTTTCAAATGGTTTGGCATGTTTGTAGTCTTAGATTAGACCTATCAAAAAATCATAGTGGCGTTGGTGATAAATATGGAAAATCTTAAGATATCGACTTTCTTAAGAAAATCCTAAATTGTAAATTTACAAATACGACAATTTAACCATGTGAAAGGCATTAGCTTTTCAAATGGTTTGGCACGCTTATAGTCTTAGATTAGACCTACCAAAAAATCATAGTGGCGTTGGTGATAAATATGGAAAATCTTAAGATATCGACTTTCTTAAGAAAATCCTAAATAGTAAATTTACAAATACGACAATTTAA
Source organism: Tipula vernalis (assembly GCA_958295665.1). NCBI lineage: Eukaryota > Metazoa > Arthropoda > Insecta > Diptera > Tipulidae > Tipula > Tipula vernalis. The sequence goes on along the minus strand of OY282558.1, from coordinate 128,069,144 downwards.
CCATGTGAAAGGCATTAGCTTTTCAAATGATTTGGCATGTTTGTAGTCTTAGATTAGACCTATCAAAAAATCATAGTGGCGTTGGTGATAAATATGGAAAATCTTAAGATATCGACTTTCTTAAGAAAATCCTAAATAGTAAATTTACAAATACGACAATTTAACCATGTGAAAGGCATTAGCTTTTCAAATGGTTTGGCACGCTTATAGTCTTAGATTAGACCTACCAAGAAATCATAGTGGCGTTGGTGATAAATATGGAAAATCTTAAGATATCGACTTTCTTAAGAAAATCCTAAATAGTAAATTTACAAATACGACAATTTAACCATGTGAAAGGCATTAGCTTTTCAAATGGTTTGGCATGCTTGTAGTCTTAGATTAGACCTACCAAAAAATCATAGTGGCGTTGGTGATAAATATGAAAAATCTTAAGATATCGACTTTCTTAAGAAAATCCTATATAGTATGTTCCAAATGTGGCAATTTGATTAAACGAAAAGCATACTTTTAAAGTGGTTAAACAGTCACACACTTTTCTAATTAATTTATTTTATAGATGTGTAGTTATGTATGTTAATCTGCTTATTTTTTTGGTTAAATAAAATAATTCGATTTCAATATAATTAAACTTAATTTAAACTTTATTAAAAAAATAAATAAAAGTTTACAAATTATGTATTGGGAAATGTTCGCCTAAATGTCATTATTTTCATTTTTACTAATATTTTTACATATTCTGTTGTTTTTGTTGGTTTAGTTCTAACTTAGGATAAACTTCACAAGCGTAATAATCTCGGATTCGTCGACGGGTTGTTAAAAAATGTTCCTGGTGGAGTAAAAACAGCAATTGATTTAGAGTCAGTTATCGATGGTCAATCGCATAAATGTTGTAAGTACAAAATTGGGCCAAACCGAGTTAAGTATGGACATGTGTCCGTTGGTAACTAATTCATGTTATGCACACATGCTGTAAGCGATTCTTTCACTGGATTGGTGTAAATAAGGTTGTTCCAGATGTTAAAAGTACATTTGGTTCCAATTGTACCAGCACAAGTAGGACATTTAAAGCTAAATTTAAATTCTTATTTTCAACTGCACAGATGTGGTAAGTGTACTTACCACTTCTGCGCATAATGGATTCCCCGCTTATTGCTGGATATAGTTCAAATTGAATCGTTTAGTTTTGAAAGAACTAGAAAAAAACATTATACTGTAAGTAAGTAAAAATCGGTTTAGAAGAGAATTTATCTTAATTTATGAAAACGTGAGTCGCCGTGTATCGTCTATGATACAAAACCGTCGTAATACTAATTTTGGCAAAAGTATGCGGCGTTAAATACAATGGTTTGCGAAGTTTATTTTTCATTGTCATATATTAAAGTTTGAGTAATGCGATAATTGAAGGGTTGATCTGGTGTAATTTTTCTTCAATGGCTATTAGCTGGAACTCGACATGTATTAAAATTCATTTAGGGTCTAGCGTTAGGATTCCTGATTTATTAAAAATTATCGTGCTTAGCTCCCGATTAGATATTAAGTTGACCGTTTGGGGAGTGCTTACTGAGAATGTCCATTGATTAGTATACCTAAATGAGTCCAGTAGATTTATTGATTTGCCGTTCTTATTGTACAGTTTGCGAGATTCTCGCTTACGTGCTTCAGTAGATTAACTCTACATTGTGACTGGAGATTTTGTGTTATAAATTGGTGAAATATTGCACAAATGCTTTGTATGCTTTGGTTCAATGAGCAAAATGGTCGAATGGTAAGTTGATTATCAGCAGTTCTGTTGTTGATGTGAACCGTTAATATTTTGTAAATGTGTCCAAGGGCGGTTTTATTGTCTCTGAATGGAAATGACCACGATGAAAGCTAAGGATAACGTCGATAATAATTCTGTTTTTTTGGCTATGCGCTTGATGACCAATAATATTTGAGTGAAGGTTGTGATAGTCTGCACTCTGTTGTAATGATCACTATTTGCGATTACTCAGCCGGTTTTATTGTCAAGATACTAGAACCTCTTGGCGATAACACAACAGTTCTTGTATCTTGACAATTGTTTGAATGACAACGGGTTTGGATCCCGTTCTAATAAATATCCTTCGTTGGTTTCTGCCTTTCCAAGCTGAATGTTTATGTAAATGTTGTATATGTTGATTTAAACATTCAGAGCCATCTTATTCAGAAGTTTTGTTCAAAGATGCACCGATAAATAAGTGGCTAGGAGTTAAGAAGGTGATGTCTGAGGGCCCAGATGTGATTTGTGCCAGAGGTTTAGAGTTAAAGCAATCTTCTACTTGTCAGGTGACCGTTGATAGTTCTTCGAAAGTCAAAGTTACTTATCCAATGACAATCACTAAATGTTTTTTTAGATGTTAGAGGTATGAAATACCATGTTGTTCCATTGTTTGCCAATAGTTGGGCAATTGCTTTAGATGATTTACGAATCAACGAATCAGTTCAGCCAATTCTAGCTCAAGTTGATTATTAGCGCCAAAATAATTAGAGCCGTTGTCGCTGTACAGATCACCGCATAATCCTTTACGTGCTGTGAATCTTTTATAAGCTGCAGTGAACGCTTCAATGGCTAGATCACTGGCTGAGAAAGATTACCAAATATCCTTTAAGTCTTGCGAGTTGCGACCTCTTGCCTTTGTTAAACGAATCAGAAGTGGTCTCACATATTTAACTATCCGATTCTCAAAAATGGTCTTCCAGGCGTGATACGTACTGCTAATAAATTTTCCATGAGCGCTGTGTTCTACGTTTAGAATTAAAACAATGACACCTTATACACTTTGATATAAAATGTCGTGTCAGATTTTCAGCGTGTATGATCCAGTATCTGGTGCGGAGATGAGCCAAAGTTAATTTTGTTTCTCCATGCATCCTTTGTTCATGTGCTTCTTGACGAATACCTTGGCATTTTGAAATCGACTAGCGACACGTAAAATATCATCATATAAGAATGGAGACAATGATTTAATCTTATACTTGTTTTTGCTATTATCTTCTGGTTTACAAGATCACGAATTTCCTTTTTATCGTGGGATGTTCTCAATAATATTTTCTGGTACTAATGATCTTCTATTGATGCTACCTTAATTATGCTACCGTATTTTGGAACCCGTGCTCGCCAATGACAAACGACAAGTCGGACTATGTAGCGGCCATCTGTATCTGGACGATAATTCTGCTGATAATGTTCTTCACATAGCTTTCCTTCTTCTGTCATAAGTTTTTTGGGTTGTATTTCTTCTATTTATCAACATTTCTTCAACTGGTTATCGATTTAAATATATTTGGATTGTAATCGGCACCCAATAAGATGTCGATTTTGCTTGGTTGGGTAAAATTCGGATCGGCCCACATTAAGTTATTTAAATGATTCCACTTTTTACTGTCAAAATTTTGTTCAGGCGGGGACCGATATTCGACGGAAATCTTGCTGCTACGCTTATGGTGACTATTCTGGTGGCGGTTGTGATTTCCCTCTCGTTTACACCACCAATCCTTACATGTATTTTTTTTCATTGGTGGTTTGATTTGCTTGGGCGCCAGTTTTGATTATTGTTTTCCAATCTGCACTTGGACCTTATTACTGTTGTTGATTCGAGGTGTATAACTGGGAAACTAAGCTTCGCAATAACATGATTCCAGCTGCCTTTTATTTTGGTATCGGTTTAGCAATGGTTTCCAAGCGTCATAATAATCATCAGCCATTGTCTCCAAGTATACATAACAAGACGAAAGAAACGACAATGGCACGAACAAAAGGCAATCAACATCCCGAATTGTAAACTATAACAGATAATAAAAAAAAAAGAGAACTAACTACATATTTTCATCCACGTAGCAGCGCTATTCGCGAGGAATCTTGTGAAATAAAGATGCACACTGAAACCGTCTTAAAAGTGTGGCGGCTTTTAAGAGACAGGCACCACCTTCCGAATAATAACCACTCTTGCTTCAATGCGATATCAATGTCTAGATGCCCCCCACCAGTCCCTCCATCTTATGTGAGGATGTCATCGGCAACGAAATGCTCAAATATGGCAGGGTTTATCTATTCTACTGCATATTTGAGATCATAAACAACATTTTGATCTCCAGATGAAAAATGGAAGACACCTCTTATCTGTTCACTTCATAAAAAGGGAGATCGGGTAAATTGCAACAATTACCACGGTGTAGCTTTAGTAAACACTGGTAATAAGGTTTTGGCTAATGTATTCGCGGCAATTTTATCAACATATAGCAAGAGAATCTTAGGTGATCTTTTCGTAAATACAGTAGGTCAACCACCGCGGGGGTACAATTGGTAGAGCTTTGCTTTCCAACTTGATGGCATGTGTTTGAGTCCGGTTAGGTGCCAAGAACAAATTTGTCACGATTAGGTGTTGTTTATGCTGTAGTGAGTGTTGATGTAGTGAGTGTTTCTAGCTTTCCACTAAAAAAACTAAAATAAAAAATTACTCTGAGGAAGGTATTAGAGAAGTACTAGGAAGATATGAAAAGGAAATCCATGTACAAGATTTATTCGGCAGCTCCCAGCAGGCGTCCGACAACATAAAAGGAACACATTATGGAGCATCTGGTCATATCTGCGCATACCATCAAAATTGTGGTACCTATGTATATGGATGCCCTTAAGATACATCCGAAGGGTAGCAAGGCGATCCATTAGTGCAAACTTTCTTTAACATTTCAACAGTAGTCTCAATTATAAACAACCATACCAATATGCTGTCATTATTTGAATTCTGGGTCTCAATATCGTCTTCCTGAACAAGGCTCTCCTCTCATTGGAATTAACAGGCCAACAATTTTGCCAGCGAGAAGTAAATATGTGGTCAACACAAGAAAGCAGACACGTACAGCAGAAGATGGAAGGAGTTCAATATTTAGAATACCTGATCACTAAGGAAAAATCAGTTTAGATTCGTATTTGATGTCAAGTGTTTTATGCAAACATTAAATGTTTCAAGTCTCCTCATATATTATACAACACAAAATTGGATACATACAAAGCACTGATAAGACAAGTTTTCACTTTTGGTTGCGGGTCTTCGACTGTAACAGCACAAAACATCCAAAAACTTGCTGTAACTTAGCGTAAAAGCATTAGAATAATTCTACGCCACGCATAGGATCTCGATAAAATGAATATTCGATCTAATAATCGAACCACCAACTAAACAGGTCTTAGAGACGGCACAAATGGAAAGTATGGGACGCTCGCTGAATACCCCCTTGGATTGACGATATTGGAAGTGACCTAAACACACTCGGTCGCCGGGTCTGGCGTTCTTTTAGTGTTTTACGGATTATTCGGAGAAACATCGTTGAGGAGGCCAAATCCCTTCATGGAATGTAGCGCCAGCTGAAGGAAGGAAGAAATTTTCGATTAATCGAAAAATTTTACGCCATTTTTCTGAGTTATGAAACTTTTGTTGGCCATTGTGGAGATAAACTTGGAACTTGTGACTGGAGGGTATCTTTCGTTTGTTGAGAGCTTAAATAACCCGTTTGCTTTTTTAAAATACAATATATTTTTGAGATACTACTTTATTAAGATCTTCCTTATCGTGCCTCTGCAATTACTTTTTCATTGGTTTTGTGTGTGACGACATCTAAGGGGCGTAATTTTTGTACTAGAAGAATAGTTTGTAATGGTCAAACCGTTATTATTAATAGAATTGGAACTAGACAGATCTTGATCTGAAGTAACAATATTATTAGAAGATTCACACATTTTCTTGATGACTCTTTTATTATTAGACCTATTAATTACAGAATTGATCAACTTCCATTAGGATTTTTAGCACTACCACTATATAAATCGAAATTGAGCTTGTAACAAATTAACTTAGCATTTTTAACAAAAACGGCTAATATTTTCGATAATTTATCGAAATATTGGAAATTTCTTAATCGATTTACAATTTTTTATTTTTTTTTATCTAAACATTTCAAGAGTCCAAATTTCATCCTAGCTTTAAGTGGTTTATTTTTAGATTTGGGTCGTTTCTGACTCAAAATAATGTACTTATTTAATATAGAAAGAAAGTTGCCATAAGCAACGACATGACAAATAGATTAACCGATTGGCCATAGTAAAATTACTAAAAAATCTATGATCCATATATGTGGCATGCATGTTTAGTAGTAGGCCTATTAGGTGAGTTAATTAAAGATTGTAAAAAAAATTCTTAACCATTATTGACATTAAAAGTGATTTAGATTCTTTAATAGATGTATAAATTTGTTTTAAAAAATTAATTGAATGTACACAAAAATGAAACAAAAACAGTTAATCATTAATAAGAACGTTTACCTGTTGTAAACAATTCGCTGTTTTAAGACTATAGTCTGCCATATATGACAAAATATATCACTTATTGTAACATTTTTATGTTTATAAATGCAAATACCTGTTACAAGGATAGATTGAAGCAATCGAACGTTCTGCACGATAACAAACCTATGATCAAAAAAATTAAAAAATAAAAATGGAGAACTTCCAATTTCATTTCAGTATTTCAACCGTTACACAAATTCGAATCACTATTCAAATTCTGCTACGCTTCATCTGTCGGACAATAGCCCAATCTCGAAAAAACATAGAAACAGAATCACACTAAAAAAGGACTGAAAGTAAAACGAACGGTTTTTTTTTTTTTTTTTTTGAGGCCGATATATGATCAGTTGAGCAGAGTATGCCGTATGCTGACTTGAGTCGATCGATTGAAATGTTTTGATTCTTGTCATTAATCGATACGATGAAGTGTTTTCGTAGTCGACGTATAACTTTATAACGACCTTCGTAGGGAGAAGATAATCCCGTGCGAACCCTGCCTGTCTGGACGAAAACAAACTCACAGTTGGCGAGTGATTTCGGGACAAAAATATAGTTTTGTTTTGATGGACAAGTGGATGTGGGTACAAGGTGTTGAATGGTTTGTTGCAGTTGGTCGTTGACTATGTCGCTGGTTGGTAAAGGTGAAAGAGGATTTTCGACGAGGAACTCACCGGGTAGCTTAATGGTTTGACCGTAAACCATTTCAGCTGGTGAACACTTCAGATCTTCTTTCACTGTTACTCGGATTCCTCGTATTTCCGAGCTCCAATAAATTGTGTTGCTTCTGGCTATGAGAGCAGCTTTGAGCTGTCTATGGAACCGTTCAACCATGCCATTGGCTTGTGGGTGGTAAGCCGTTGTACCTATCCGATTTGATCCGAGGAGTTTTGTTAACTCAGTGAAAAGTTTGGACTCGAATTGAGTTCCCTGATCAGTGGTGATGTGAAGGAGTACGCCGAATCGTCACACATAGTTGTTGACGAATGCGATGGCAATGGTTGCGGCTGACATGTTTTTCATGCAGTAAGCTTCGGGCCAGGGGGTGAAATGATCGACACAGGTTAGCAGATATGAATATCCATTAGATGGAGGAAGTGGACCTACGATGTATATGTGGATATGCTCAAATCGACCGGGTGGAATGTCGAATTGTCCATGGGGTGATTTTGTATGCCGTTGGTACTTTAGCACGTTGGCAGGATAAAGACTGAGCCCCTACGTCTTTGTTTGTACTGGGCCAAAAGTAGTAAACAGTAATCAATTTACGCGTAGCACGAACACCAGGATGGGAAATGTTATGTAATATGTCAAAGATGGTTTGACGTAGTGGTTCTGCGATGTATGGGCGGTTGTACCCAGTGGAAGTTTCGCAGACGATTTCGAGGCCAGGTAGTTTTAAAAGCTCTAGTTTCATTGAAGAATTAGTGTGACATTCGGAAGCAGAAACTAAATTCTGTAGTTCTAGGTCGGCTTTTGGTGTGTTTGCAATTTTATTTAAGTCGAATTGAGTCTCGACTGTGATAGTCTGTTCGCAGCTACGTTGTCATGTCCGTGAACATGCTGAATATCCGTGGTAAATTGACTAATGTAATCCAAGTGGCGAGCTTGCCTCGGATTACGTTCAGTTTTGGCCTGGATTGCTCTAGTCAGAGGTTTATGATCGGTGTAAATGGTGAAGTCCCGACCTTGGACAAAATATCTGAAGTGCTTGACTGCCAGATAGATTGCGACTAATTCCCAATCGAATGCGGAATATTTCTTTTCGACATCCGATAGTTTCTTTGAAAAAAATCCCAGTGGTTCCCAACAATTATTATTGTACTGTTGCAGAACTGCCCCGACGGCACTGTTAGATGCGTCAGTAGTAATGCTGAGCTTTGAGTTCCTCAGTGGGTGTGCCAGAAGTGTTATTTGTGCCAATTCAGTTTTGAGCGATGTGAATGCGTGTTGACATTCGTTGGGTCAAGATCGTGAGGATTAGATCCAATGCTTTGTACAAATAGAGAAGTTCACAACTATAATATGAGAAACACTCATTTTAGATTGCCGTTCATTAGGATTAAGGCTGTTTCATTTAGTTAATAATTTTTGATTTTTTTGGCTACCACCGAACAATGGCGGACTTACAAAACGTCAATTTCTTTCCGAAATGTCAAGAATTGTTGACCCATTAGGATGGCTGGCACCACTAATAGCCAGCTGTAAGAGAACGTATCAGACCTTATAGAGTATGGATTTAAGTTGGGACGACACGCTTCCAACACAGTTCGCGGACAAATGGGATCAGATGAAATTAGAACTGAAAGCTACTTAACTCATTCGGATGCCTAGTTTGATTCATAACAACAAAAACAACCGCGTTGAACTCCATGGATTCTACGACGCCTCAGAACAGGCATATGCGGCGGTAGTCTACTGTAGAATCATAACCAACGGCCAAATAGCACTGCGTCTTCTAGCAGCAAAATCGAAGGTCGCCTCACCTAAAAACCGCCGTTAACCCCAGCATCAAGAGACCAATCACAAAGTTGTCACCATTACCAAGAATTTGAAAAAGAATCAGCGATGTGCTCAGCGATGCGACTGATACTCTTGATCATAGGAATAGTACAAGGAAGGAAGGAATTTATTTTCACAATTTCGGAACTGTCAATTTAATGGCATTGCGGGGGAAACTCATCATAAATTATAAAAACTAACCGGATATTGGGAAGACATCAGATCTTTTATTTTTTAATTTATATGATTTTAATACGTTCCGAAGATTGTAAGAGAATTTAATCCAGTTTTGGACTGATAAGCTTATGATTATGAAAAAAATCAATCTTCTCATCAGGCCGCGGCGACTGGACTGATTATACCACAATTTACATTCTATATATACAGAATATGTTGTGCGTTATGTACTAGCGAATCATACTATTATTGACGGATAGCAGAAAAGCAGAGAATCATTCTCGACATCATCCTTAGCTTTCATCAAGGCCGTTTCCATCCAGCCCTATTGACCCCACAACAATTAAAGGATGAAATCATACGAATTCAAGAGTACGTTCCAGCAACAATGCAAATTCCGGAGAGAGAGAATAATAACGAGCTGGGACACATTTAAAAGATATTAACGGTTCACACAAGAGTTACAGCAAACAACATTATATTCCTTATAAAGATACCATTAGCATAAACACACGTTTACCAATTATTCAACATAATTCATATCGCCACAATAGTGGACGGGCAACTGCTCATCATAATACCTACAACAGTACTGCTGATGATCGGCTTAGCCACAGTATGAAGTAAATCTGTTGAAGCATGTGAGCCGGAATCGCGCAAACTGACTATAACAACCATAAAAAAGCAGGTCTATTGGACTCAGATAGGCGTCAATCAATGGACATTCACAGTGAGCAAACCTCAAACCAGCAACCTAATCTGTAATCGTGAGGTAAACACAATAGTTCTAGACAAATCAGGAATTATAACGTTAAATGCTGCAGAAAAGCAACGAAGCGAAGTTGCCAGACGTCATCGGGTTGGCAATGAGTCTTGTTTATATTTACCGGCGCGGAACTCGACCACAGCCAACGGTTATGGACAGGCCAATGTAACAAGCCGCCATATCAAGGTATCGATCCTTGAATTTGTTGGTCCCGCAGTATGTTCAATCACAAGTTTATACTTAGCAGACACCGGAATGTAAACACCTAAGCATTTATCATATTACTATTATGTATTTTGTATTACTATACATAATTTTATTGTACATCGTATTTATATTGATTGATTGATTGATTGATTATGAGTGTACGACCAAGCATTATAGCAAGATCTCCCAGACTCCCGGGCCCATGCCGTACACCCGTACACAAATAACAAAACCGAAGGATAGGATAGGATTATTATTTGGGACAGACTCGACCAGGTTACAGACACCAATGCGATCGATAGTTGTAATATAAGATTTACTACGCCGTATTTCTATTTAAGTTAAAATCTATTTCAATACTATCCAATTATTAGACTTTAGTAATTAAAAATTGAAATTTGATTTTATGTACAATCCCACAAAATACCAAATCATGCACTTTTAATTTTTCTATCTACAAAAATAAAAATATTGCCTGACAAATGCATTCCCGGTGGATTGCATTTTCCGAAATTACACTTTAATTATTTTCACTACACTTTGATTATAATTACACTAAACTTGAATTTAATTAGAATTAAATTTAAAATTTAAAATTAAAATGTATATACATATCACTACATAAGAAACAAAAATAATCTCTTCGACGAACTCTCGCCAACCATAAATAAATTCACAACTGTAATGGAAATAAACTCAATTGAACTTGATGCAAAAGGATTTTGTGATTCATATTTTTGATTCATAAGTATCTGTGATATGCAGAAAAATTAAAGAACAACCAGTAAATCAATTAAATCCAAAATTACCCTTGACCAATTAAATAGTGATTCAGACACCTACAACTTGTGAACCATTGGAACACCCCCATTACGTCTCTAGCACGTCTCGAAATTGGTTCAAACATTTGTCCATTATAAATTCCTGGTCTCACCAGACCGCGAACATCTTCCGCCCCCACTTGAACATTTAAATATTTTTAATAATTTCGAGGCAATAACATCTTGCGTTATTGCGCGGAAGAGCAAACCGAGAGACGACCGACCTTCTAACAACTGGAAATACTGCCTCATTCAACAAACCGAAACTGGACACTGCCCATGAAGTGTTGTAATTAGCACAACCTTTCATTTCTTCCGAAAGAGATACTAACGGAAGAAGTAACCACACTTTCATATTTAAACTATAACGATTCTATAACGAAGGCAACAAACATAAACGCCACCACAAATCCCCCATCACAACCACTAATGAATCGGTTAGTAGCTTTATAATTTTAGGTGTTTCTTACCAGATGAGATGCTGTTAGATTAAATTTCATCTTTCAAAGTGAATCTCCACAAGTGCATATGTTGATTTCAGAAGTAAGGCAGTTGTATTTAAAGATATTTTGTTGATTATCTCCGACGTCGCTTTTTAATAAACTCGATAATACCACTCCGGGTATTAAGAAAAACTTAGGCAACATTTACTAGGGTTCTGAAGTTATACCAGAATTATCAACCACTCAGTTTTAAACCAGAAATGGCGAAATGGATGGCTTATGCTGGAGATATGTGGTTATGAGAAAAAATATTTCTATAATACGTTTATGCAAATTATTACCGCATATCATTGAAATGGAAAACTTACAAACAATTGAAGGTGAGTGGCGGGAAATTCAGCGGCTCGATTTTAAATCTTTAAATATTGCCGAAACTGTATGAAGAACTTATCTACATATGTGTAAATATTGACATTTTCATATATGAGGAATTCAAGAATACATGAATTACAATTTCCGAACGTTAAGAATTTTGACGAAATGTTCGCATGTGGAAAATCGAAGAAAAATTGAAGAGAGGCGAATATCACAATTATACCTATCCATCTTTTTTTAAATTTTGTCTCGACGAAGTGAGAATAATTTGTGTTTTACTCTCTATTATTTGTCACGGCGAGTGGAGATTGGCCATCACATGACGAATTGAAATGAAGCCTTTGGTTTTTCTCTTGATCCAAATTATAACATCAATAAGGGGCATCGCTGTCAAAAAATGACCGTAGACAAAAAAAAGCAACACGAATAAAACTGACAACTAGACATGCTCCAAATGCCCTTCTAGACATGTTCAAAAATTGGAAGGGCTTTTTGAAGTTTATATTCAAAAAGTTATTGACGTAGGCTGATTTTGTGATCAAATTTTTGATAAGAGAGGATAGATGTCACACCACCAAATGCAAGCCCAGACATTTGCTGGCAACAACGTTGCCGAACGCTTTAATGTTGCTTTAGGGTTTAAGCAACTTGGCGAAGGGAGCTGGAGAGATATAATGATACGGTTCTTGGCTTGGGACCTAGTTGAAATTGGTAAGCGAAATAGTTTTAATTCGTTTCGTTTATTGCATGAATGAATAGTTTAGGCATTACTGAAATTACGAATAGATTAAGGACTGATATGTGTTACAGGCTAGATTTATGGACGGTCGTGAATTACCGTAGTTAATCTTGGTTAGTTATGCTGATAGTGACTAGTGCATTTTGAATAGGTTATTCAGCGTCGCTAGTATAGTAGATCGGTTTTAATGTAACACATTTTTGCAATCACTTGGGCTCGCTCTACTACTACTCTTGAACTCTGTAGCGGGACTTGTTGGGCTTGTCTGATTCGTCTTAAGATGCTCACTTCGACTGACATCCCCCCGTCCACTTTCTTGTTCTCTATATGTTTGAATTTCAAGGCATTTTTAAAGTTTTCGGATTTGTAAGTCTGGTTTTTGAAAGATGGGGGTCCAATTTTATAATTTTACCTTTATGCAGTAAAGATTCGTAGCGCTTGATCGACCGATACCTCAAATAACCGTATCAGTTGAGCGCTCACCAAGTTATGTGTATAAATTGGTCGGCATAGGGTTTTTGAGATATATTTTGCGTGACCTAGAAAATATACACGCAGAGGCGGTCATCTGTGGCCGACTAAATTTGGGGTAGGGTTTTCCAGACCATATATGAACCTTGTTAGATCGCAAGGGAAGGAAAAAGAAACAAAAGAGGAAGAACGGGATTAAAGGTAAGGACTAACGTACCAAATGAGACTGTGACACACACTCACCCACCGCATCATGTACCCAGGCTCTTAGTCCCTCATTCTCTTCACCAAAATATTAGGACTCAAATAGTAAAAACAAGCAAAAAAGCGCAGTGAAAAAAAGTCCAACCCAAAAGACTAATAAAAAGATAATCTCAACGATTTTATGATATTAAGAAAAGAATTGTGAATAGGAATTGAATTTCAATAGTCGATATAACAAAAAGAATTTTAATAAAATAATAATAATAAAAAAAATAACAAACTGTTTCTTTTACTCCTGGCTGCACCCTGCACCTGCAAAACGGTCAACTCCAAACCGCCATCGCGCACAATGGGCAATTGGTAAATTGACAAACTGTATCACAGCCCATAACAGCAAAGGGTCAGCAGCTTTGGGTTTACAGTAACACCGCTCAATTATAACGCCCTCTCAGGTAATCCACTAACATCAACTTATCAACTTATAACAAAAAAAAAAAAATTATCCCGCATTAATTTGGCACAAATATCGTTCCACAAATTAAAATTATGTAATACATCAACTGTTATATCGTTATATCGGATATGGCTTTCGCCATAGTTCTCACCAAAATTGAAAAATTGTTAATTGAACATTGACGAAAAACAAAATGGGATCACATTATTTTGATATCTTTAACACAAAATTGTTTTATCGGTTTTATCAAAAAAGAAAATATTAATTATTTTATAACTATGTCTGTAATAATGGTTGGGTGCATCAAAAAAAAAAAAAAAAAACTCTAAACCAAACAAACAAAAAAAAAAAAAACTCGACTAAATAATTACAACTAATACTAAACTTGACCTTGTCTCCTCGAGGAGAGTTGAGATGAGAGTTTGATACCAAAAATTACACTCTTTATTGTTTATCGTATTTATATGTGTATAGATTGCATTATACTAAAATGCTTCATTAAGCATATTATTAGTATATAACACTATTGTTAAGACTAAACACCATTCAACATAGTTTTATCTCTTAACTAGTTTGGCCCCACCAGTGGTAACTTGACGAGTTACAATATATAAAAAAAATAAAGTAAAAGACTTTACTAACGATTAGACAAGTTATCTAGTGCTAAGTATAGCACACAACGAGCACTTGAACGTTAACGTGTGAGATTTAACAAAAAGTTTCAGTATACATTTCTGTTTTGGACACACGTTAGTCGTGTTGAAATTTATTTAGAATAAAGCATTAACTAAATTTAATTCTAAGTTTTAAAGCGAAATAGAACATCTTCTGGCTAAATGATTTCCATAACTAGTTTCCTATAAAAGATCTGTAGTGAATAAACGTAAATTTACAGGAGTTAATTATAAAACTTGGCATATACCTGCATTAAAATAAAAATGGTAAAACAAAAATTTTTCCCACTTAGGTATTGAATTCTGGTGCCGCACACCATTAACGTTAAATATCCTTTCCTCCCTCGTCAATATTAAAATTTTTCCATCTTTCTTTTATTCTATGTAATATTAATGATAATTATAATACAGTCTTAATGAAATTCATTACAAAAAAAAAAAAAAAAAAGTATCCTTAAATTCAATAAACAGAAAAAAAAGTTTTTCTTTCTTTTTCCACAACAACATTTTCCGATCAAAAGAAAATGAATTTAAAATTTTAATTATTTTCATTTTCTCATTTTATTTTTGTTTTATATAATAAACGAACGACCGGTCTTGTTTCAATTTCGTGCGGTTTTCCAAGATAAAACAAACATCAATAATCGTAATCATAAGTAAATCGTTTTTGTGGTCTACTCATTGTTCGGTGTACTATGGAAAACACACACACACAGTACATTCAAATGACATAAAAACCGCCTTACATTCATCCATCAAATTTTTTTTTTTTTTATAAATCATATTTCGATAAAAAAATTGTATCCATTTTTTATTATTATTATTATTATTAGTATTTACCTCCATCCATCCATTTATCCAAGCCATTCATTTAGTCAGCCAACCCAACCCACACACACACACACACACATTCCCACACAAATGCAGAAAATATGAATAAATCGCGTTTTCTCCCCATAATTTTCTATTCATCAATAAAAAGGGATAATATAATATATAGTATATATCCAAGTGAGCTTTTTTACCACCCAACCCGAAACAGGTTTACTGTATAGTGTGAGTTTGTCGAAAAAAAAAAAAAAAAAACGAAATAAGGGATACAAAACAAAAAAAAATTGAAAATATGAAAATGATGATACAAATTTTTATTTTATTTTTTATCTTTCTGTATACAACTTTTACTTTTGTTTTTTGAATAAACAAAAAGAAAATATAAATTTTCCTTTATAAAAAATTAATTTAACATCTCGCTATTCCTGCGCGCATTCAATTATTATTGTGTTGGACAAAAATTTTATTTAATAAGGAATACAATATACTCCTGTCTTATGTCGACATAATAATAGAAGGACATCCTTATGGGTAATATAAATTTTGATTTTATGTCCACCAAAAATGTTTTTTTTTAGGTTATGTTGCCGTCCTGTTATTGTTTGATATTTTTCGTAAAATTATTATTTGTTCGTTAACTTATTTAAACATTTATTATTCAACAGATTTCCAACAGCGGGACAGAAGTTGATTTATTCTAAAAGAGATCCAAGGTCGGGAATTGCAAAAAAAAGGGTTCCCAACAGTGACGAAAGAATGATATGTTCGAATCTATACACTAATGTCTACACAAAATAAGATATGAATCCTTCTGTCTGTTAGCTATATTCTATAAAAATCGGTAGCATAGTTTCATAGTTTTGGTAACAATTTTCCCCAGCTGGTCTTTTATTTCCGAAAAAAAAACTATGGACCCTTCTATTTTGATTGCTGTTTTTATTTATTTTATTATTGCACAAATGTAGTGTTTATGTAGTGTACCACTAGTACCATCGGTACTGTGGGAATATTCCCATCTAAGACAAAAGTTGGTTCCAATAACCGATACACCGCTTTTAAGATAGATTGCTTTCGTACTCTTTGATGTATTGCTTTGGTGAAATTATGCAGGGCTTGAAAGCAAACTGTCAAAAAGTCAGATTCTCGATAAAATAATAACAAAAGAAAGAAATGTGTTGCATCATCAAAGAGGAATGGCAAGGGGGAAGGAGAATTTTTAACAGCCCACGTGTTTAGAAAACGTTTCACAAAACTATCATTGTCCAAATTCCTTTTCATCAACCAATTAGAAAACTAAAATCTTTTATTGTGGTTTATCGGTAATAGTCCTTCAACGCGTGTTATATGAAGTTCATTTTTCGGCATTTTTTATAGACAAATATATTAATTGTACATGGCAGGTTCGTCCAAGTGCTGTCGCTCTGAAAACATTGAACGGAGTACGTTTCAAATTTTCAGGGAAGTATTTCTAGTCAAAAGGGAGTAGGTACATATGAAATACAATAGTTATACCTTACACATAAATAATTGTTGTTGTTTTGTGCACAAACCACGATCCAGTAAATTACACTAAAATTATTTTTAGCTTTTGAGCCAAATTTGAATATTAAAACTGTTTTAAGACCGCCACAACTCTCCACGAAATCACAGATATTTTTAAATGATCGTTTTGAGATTTTTAAGTTTTTCTCGTAGAGAAAAGTACCGATCAACGAAACCGTAAGCGAAATTTTTAATTTTTAAAGAAACTTTAAGTTCGAACCCTTTTCATTTTCAAAAGCGTAATTTTAGTAGATATGCGAATTCAGACATGTCAAATAAACGAACTTGTATGTTCGTCATTTTTACAAAGCTGATTTTTGAGAATTGGAATATATTTTGGTGCAATTTAAAGAAATGTCATTGCCAGACGACACCATACCTTCCCCCAACAATCAACAGACTGGTAGAAGGAGGATCAGCTAGTGGAAAAGCTTCAGCAAATGGAAGTGCCTCCTCCAAATCATTGGGTCGCAGATTTGATGTTATGCTGGATACAATTAATGCGACTATGTTGATCAAGTAGCTGTGGTCTAACCTCGACCTTATTCTAATATTGGCATCGCCATGCGAGTTACTTGCTCTGAACTGGTTGATTGTGTTTATAATAACTCGAGCAATATATCTGGCAATTGGCAACCCATTGCCACATGATTACCACATCCCCACCCATTGCCACAATGACAATAGGTCCTACATAGGTTGACCTGGATTAAGCCTGAAAATCGCCTTAAAAACAGGACTTCGAACAGGAATTCGTGCATAATCACAGCAGTTTAATATTTTAAATAAAACATGGCCAGAATTCAATAAAGATTGCAAGACGCTATAATAACATTTTGGTTATTAGGAAAAAATTTGGAGAAATTAGATTTGCTAAAGAAAAATTTGTTTTTTACTTTCATACCTACTCCAGGCCTTTACTAAATTTCTTAGTTCCAGCACTAAATGGAGCACGTTTGTCAATGGATTTTAGTGAAGCATCAAATGGATGATGGAACAAGAACATTTGTTGAGTGAAATTTATTATCTGCAATATTTTGTAAATTCTATAAATAGTTCCTATTATTTTAGGGCCCGAAAAAAATGTCTATCTTAAGGTAGGGTTGGGATCAGAATTTTTATAATAAAACATGGTCCAACGACAAGAAATATTTTGGAACACTATTCGTACTAATGGCATTTTGATCGATACTATAAATCAAAAATTATATTTACCAGTTTTGGTTTTTCATACACAGCTAACCCAGACAATTTTCTCCGCCTCCAGCATCGAATAGAAGACACACTTTTGTCGATGTACTTTAGCGATATTTTATTTCGGAGATATTAAGCCGATTCGGTATAATGAGTTCCTAACCTTAAACATATTAAATCACGTCCTAACGAATTTTTTGAGCCGGTCGTTTGGGCTGGAGTTCGAATTAAATATTGTTGAAATTATTTTTTTCTGATCCCTCTTGAATTTTGCATTACCGCTAAAAAATTTAACATAAAAGTTTGAAACCCCAAAAAAGGTCTAGAGAAACCTAAACGTCTGCCACCCTATTCTTACCTAGTTCCTACCTAGGCGAAAAGGAGAATGTTAAAATAAAACTGAAAAACAGTGTCAGAATTTAACCTTGCCATTCCATACAACTTTCTAGTCTGGAAATGTTAAATTACTGCAGAAATTATCTTACAGTATTATTTGTATAAAGAGGTTGTAGTCTAAGTTTAAGAAAGGATTTGAGAGTGTTGTAAATCCAGATTTCCATATATCGATTTTGTGTGGGAAGGCTAAATGACCACATAATTTGTTGGGTAACGTAATTTTTGTATTCAGGTGAATTATTTAGCCAAAGCAGATAAAAGTTTTTTCATAAAATCAGGTAATCTCTGTTTTGTTTGAGTTTACCTGGTGCCCCATACAGAGTGCCTTGATTTCTTTATACATAGTTGTAAAACACTCAGAACTATCTTTTTCTAACTTTTACCAATAAATCTTTAGATTCTAAAAGAGAAGCATTGTGAAGTTGGAGTAATTCAGTTCAAAAATTTGACATGTTTGAATTGATATTGTGTGGTAAAGTGCGGGCTGACATATTAATGCAAGAAAACCATTTTATGGGTTTTTGCTGGAGAATGACAGAAACCATTATAAATTAGCTTTGAAAAATGCTTTATGAAACAGCCAGCTATCTCCCAGAATATTATAATTACTGCATCTAAAAGCTGACAAGTTAAAATATGTTGTAAAAATATTATGTTTTAGTATAACAATTATTAGAATAGGGGAGTACAAAATGAAAGTGTGGAGTATATGAGTAAGCACTAGTCGAAAGTAGTACATATATTCCGATCGTACTCACTTCGACAGCCGTGGTTCGTCCCAATATTTTTGATTTGGTAAATCAGAAAAATACAGAGGCCAATCGCTCATAATATATCTGCTGAAAAAAGTAGAAATATCTTCCCCCCCCCCTCCCGTAATTTTGGTTGAAGGGCCAGAGTTATACCAATGTACCACTCTGCAAAAATGAGAACCCTCCATGAGTTCTTTCTGTTGGTAGTTTGGTTTCGTACTGAAAAGTATGGTCTACTCATCAGGCAGCTACGACCAAACTACAAAAAATTCCACTCTAACCACATACATTAAGTATCTGGCCAAAACGCACCGACATAGCGAATTATTATTCACTACATCAAATATAAAACTCCATGGAGAAACTTCATTTGTGTGTGTATTATGCCCACACGTTTATTTGTTAAGAATTTAATTTGTCTGTCTGTAATAAGTTGATTTTTCGGCATTTTATTTGGTTTGGAAAAAGATTCTCTTTGTGCAATACTTGATGAATTCGGTAGCGAGAAACGTTGAATTGTAAAGCGAGCCCATTATGCCAATAGAAGGATTTGCTGTTACATCCAAATAATTTGGTGAGACTGAATGGGGCTCCACCCAAGTAATTGCTGTTGTTACGATACCTCGCAGTTTTATATGAATATTTGTAAATCCTCTTACGTCAAGAACGCGACGCGTTGGAAATCTGGAAATGGATACGAACGTACTCCTCACCAATTATTCAAAATTTTTGATTCACAACACTGACACAACACTAGACAATTCCTCAAAACTAATGACCGAAGTAAAATTCTTCCTAAATAATAAAAAATATGTATGTATGTATTGTACAAATTCCAAAAAAGTTGAACTTGAAATCAGAAGTATAAAATAGTACAATACGCTACTAGCTATGTACATCAAGTACACTATATGTCACGATGTCGATCACATAATCAATCCTATGCGGCATGTTGCATCAAATTTCAACGACGAAATCTGTTCGACAAAAATCAAATGATTGATATTCGACTATGGTTTCTGGGATCCCTATATCACATACAGCCTTGTATGTAAAATATCACATGGTCAATCCTAGGAATTGGCGATATAAATAACAGGCAATCTATAAACGGCATGTTGCATATGCGACGACGCTCGAAACGGAATCACTAGACTTACAATTAATTTCCAGTATGAAAAATTCCTTATCACGTGTACTTTCGAGGACGCGACGAAAAATTGTTGAAAGAACATACACAGTTAGAGAAAATGATTTGTTTTTGTTTGCGATTGACGCTCTTGGAGCGACATCACTTGAATAGCTGTGCGAACTGTCAATTATTTTGAATGTTCAAACTTTAAGGAAGCAGCGTTTCGTCGCAATTCGTTGGACTCAGAAGAAGAATGGGAGAAATGTTTAGATGAAGCATTAGTATTTCAAATGTCATACCAAATTAGGCAAGCTTTTGCATTCATTTGTGTTTTCTGCAATCCTATAAACGCTTTGGTTCTTTGGGGTAAATTCAAGTTGGCATTGGCTTTAAGTTTTTTGCGAGATTATGACAGTGAAGTGGCATGTAATTTAATGTGCTACGTCAACATGGTGCTGAGTGTACTAAATTCAGTCTACTCAAACAATGGGAACTTGAAATATTTCTAAACAATTCAACGTACTCGAGAAAGAAGAGAAAGTAAAACCTCGCATTCGAAATTTGAATCAGCAGCTGTTGACAGCATTCACAAATATATTTTTCGCTATACGTAGATTTCTAAGAATAATCAGGGGCAGCTTCTTCTTAGATGGCCTAGGAGAATCCAGTATGACAAACCTTTATAACATGTTGATGCATTTTAATAGAGATATGGATAAATAGTAATACAATTCGCCACAAACGTGTGTACAAATAATGTATTGGGGGAATGTAGGGGAGATCATGGTTAAGGTTTTTTTGAGAAAATCTCCATTTTATACAAAAAAAAAAAATTTACTTTAAATCATATCACTCAAACGGATGATGATGCAAGATAACCACTTAAATCTTAATAAGAGCCTATACAATTACAAATCAAATAAGACTAAGCTAGTTGCTCTCCGACTGGAATTTACAGTTTAATATTTGGGTGTAATTTTGGTTTGGTTTATGTACATAAAAAGGTGAACGAGATCGAATTGGATTCATTGGATTTTGGTAAGCGAAAGTATAAAGATTAAAAAGTATATTAGTGAGATATAGAAAGTAAAAGTATCAATAAAATTTGTATTGAATTTATTTCTGGTGCTAAATAAATAAATTCGTTCGTGTTAAACTGAAGTATTTTATTCACAATCCAGTGATACGAACCTTGATTAACAAGGCGAAAACGTAGTAATATAAATGTGTAATAGGCTCCAACCAAATTAAAATTGGTATTCATTTCGAAATCGCGTACCTGCTGAATTTCGAAAAAAAATCACGGCTAAATTTTTGAGTCACATTTTTAATATCAGCAATTATTTTGTAATTTACGTTAGATACTGGCACGAAAAGTAAAAAAAAAACACAGTCAGCAACCAATAATTTTTTTTAGTTTAAATCAATGGAATATACCAAAGTACCATACATACATGACTATATCGACAACTTTTAGAACTTAAAAAATAAAATAGCGAAGATTCCGTGAGCCTGGTGCTAAACACAATAACTAAAAAATATTATTGGATTTTGAATACCACGTACACAGCGGGTATTCACGAACATCAAATTGGTATTGGATACAGTTGTAAATGGTCAAATAAAATGTCGTCATGATTTATCCACATATAAAACCAATGGAAGAAAAAAGACAACATGTCTCCGCTCAACAATCGAAATTAAAATAAATCAAAAAGAGCCAAACAGAAAAAGTTAAATCAATACAATGAGCGTGAGGAAAACAAAAAATCTAAACAATCTAGCATGCTTTGCAAATTCAAAATAACAATAGAAAGATATTCGAATCCAAATTTGAATGGAGGCAATGAAAGAGATGATTATTGTGTTGTTTATAAATTTCGAGTTATAAAATTATGACGTAAATTACAAAAGCAACAACATTTTAAAGTTCAAAAATACACGGCTGTGAAAAATTTCTTAAATCATTCCTAAATGAAAAAAAATTTGAATATATTGGTGTGTATTTAAACAAAAACAAAGAGCACGAAAACGTTAAGGCGAAATGAATTTTTAATACATATTTAAATTAAAAATAAACCCATTCACATAGATTTATATTTCGTAAAAAATCGAATTTTATTAAAAAATTCAAAAATAAACTAGCTTTACATTAAGTTTTAATTTATAATCTAAAACTGTCGTTGCTTGAAAACATTCATTATCAGTCGTAAATAAATTGCAAACGAATGCAGAATTTATGAGGTGTATATGTATCGCCCCATAATTTTCTGTTAGTCCTATCGATTGCCAGTACACAGAAATTTTTCCAAATTTCTGTCATTGTTTTGGAATGACTAAAATTGGGCCCGAAATAAACGACTCAAATATGTAGATATTACTTCATTTTATTAATTTAACGGAATACAACTCCAGATTTTGCGAGGTGGAAATTGATCCCACTATATGATCCTGTTCGTCTTATCATTTGCATGTATTTATGAATAAATAAATTTCATCTAGTGGTTGGCTGATTTTGAATCTACAATTGAGTTTGTCTTTACGAATATATTCAAAAAGATTTCGGCTTGTCGTTATTATTGATTAGTGATTACATTTGTTTGAAGCTCTTCTCATGTCTTTTTGCTTCGTTTAAGCCACTCTGCCACGTCAATGCTGTAATCATAGAGAGTTTCCTTGTTGTTGGTTTTTATTTTGAAAATTAATAAAATGGAGGAACTGACTTAACTGGAATGAAGTAGTGCTGCATAGTATGTATTCTTTATTTTGACTTCAATCAATATTTATTTACACCTTACTTTAAAAACAAAATTTGCATAAATGGTCCAATTTTGAAACTACTTGATTTATGTTACAAGTATTATGAATTTTACGCAAGCACTGCAGACATTCGATAATAGTATCTAAAGTTTTAATTGGTTCGAAACATATTAAACAATTCATTTTTATGCAGTCCGAACTATTTGCTATTGTTTCTTTCAAGTATGTGCGGTACAAAGCGATATGTTTAAAATGATCATTATCATTTTCGGAATGAATGCCTGGTCTATGGTTGCTATTTGAGGTCAAATCAATGCCATACAGAATTAGTGGTCCGCAATTGTATCCATCTCTTTGAATTGGAAAGTTGTACGTCACTTCTGTGCGAAAACACTCACTTTTTTCATTCCACGCTGTTTTTAATTCATTTACGAACTGCTGCGCCTTTTTAATTAACGATATTAACTTTCGGTCAGGAGATAATGGATCATAAGATGTAATTGACTTTTTTTGTAGATCGATTATTATCAAAACAAAATGATTATTCTCGCAATGAGGAATGTTAATTCTGCGTTTATTTTTGCAAAGTGATATTTCCGGATATTTTTTTCTTGAGAGCGGATAAACAGATTTATTTAGTTGCATAACTTGATATGACTGATAAGGATCCAAACAAATATCATTAGTATTTTTAATTAAAACGCTTGCCGCAACATAAACTAAATCGGTAGTTAAATAATTTGTTCCATTTAACAAAGAATAACATGGGATATTAAAATCCGTCCATTCGTTGTAGAGTTACACCTTAGACGGAGTTCGACATTAAAAAAAAAAAATTAAAAAAAGAGAAAAATTGAGTTTTTGTGCGAGTATATAATAGTACATTGTGTCATTAGGATTAAAAGTGATACTTTGTTTGACGAGCAATTATATTTGCATGCGAGGCGAAGCGCAGCGTAGCCGAGCAAAAGCAAATATTTGCGAGTCAAACAAAGTCACTTTTAATCCGAATAACACATACTATTTTTTCTTCAACGAAGAAATGCTTATTATAAACTAATTATACAAGTAAGTACAAATTATGTAATTAAAATTTCAAAATTGAAAGTAATTTTGTTGAAATATTTTGTGAAACTAAGGAGATCATGACTTTTGTTTGGTTTGACTATTGTAAGTGTCAAACTGCCAAGCTATAATTATAATATTTTTCTTGCGAACAAAATGTTTGAATCAGAAGATTTATCAAATTTACCTCCGGATGTGGTTCAAACAGCAAAGGAAATTGTATTAAACCTATTGCCATCAAAATCACGTAAGATTTACGAGTGCGCATATAACCGATTTTTGAAGTGGTGTACTGAAAAAAATGTGCAATCTGGATTATATTCAGAAAGCGTTCTATTGGCATACTTTGCCAATTTGTCTACGAAGATGAAAAGTTCGACTCTTTGGGCGCAATATTCTATGGTTAAGGCCACATTAAATTATAAAAATGGCGTAAACATCGAAAAATATTCCAAATTGCGAGCATTTTTAAAAAAACAGAATGTTGGTTACACAGCAAAAAAATCGAGGGTTCTCGATAAAGCACAAATCGACTTGTTTTTAAATTTTGCTCCCGATAAAACATATTTAATGATGAAGGTAAGCTTTAAAACTTAAAGATAATATTTATACTTATATTTTGGTATTTTTCTAGCAGGTTGTTTTAATACTGGGAGTAGCGGGTGCATGTCGTTGCGACGAACTAGTAAATTTAAAGATAGATGACATTGAAGACGTTCAATCAGCTTTGTTGGTAAAAATTCCCAACTCCAAAACAAACAAATCGCGCCTCTTTACTGTTTTGGGAGAAAATTATTTGGGGATTTGCAGAAAGTACTTTGCTCTTCGCCCAGAAAATTTCGAGGAACGACGTCTTTTTATAAAATACCAGGGTGGAGTATGTCATCGGGTAGTAGTTGGTATTCACAAAATTAGTAGCGTTGCAAAAGAGGTGGCATTGCATTTAAATTTAAAAAATGCAAGTGAATATACCGGTCATTGCTTGCGTCGAACTTCAGCTACACTCCTTGTAGATTCTGGCGGTGACCTCACTTGCCTTAAAAGGCATGGTGGTTGGAAATCTAATACTGTAGCTGAGGGATACTTGGAAGATTCCACAACAAATAAAACAAACACTGCTATAAAAATATTACGGCCCGATGAACTTAGTACCAGCTACAGTACTAGTACCAGCTACAGTACTACTCATGAAAATATAACCGCTCATGATACTGTAGAAAATGAGGATACCTTTGCTGCAGAAATATTACCCCCCGAAGATCCCAGTACCAGTCCAATTACCAATATTGTTGGCAATATGGTTACAAATGATAATAATGTTGACAAATCCGGTTTGCTTAATTTTTATCAAAGTTGTTCAAATTGTACTTTTAACATTAATATCCAGAACAAATAATTTTTTTAAATAAGTATGTAAATTGAGTTTTTTGTGTTAATGAATAAAAAAAGTTTTTCCGAAATAAAAAAAATAAAAAATACTTTCATATATACATTATACATATTATTGTGTCTTCACTATAATATTTTTCTCCTATAGTATTAAAAATACCTACTTTTACACCAACGATTAAAAGTGTAGCTTAGCAACACACACATTTTATAAAATAGTAAGAAAAAGGCCAACTTTAATACCAAAAAACAGTATTAAAACAAGAGGCTTTTAAGACGTTGGGAGAAAAAAAAAGTTTTTCTCCAAACGTCTTAAAAGTAGCTTGTTTTAATACTATTATTGGGCATTAAAGTTGGCCTTTTTGTTACGATTAAAAAAAATGTAAGTGTTGCTAGGCTGAACTTTTAATCCTAGGTGTAAATGCTCTTTTAACACTATTTTCAATATTAAAAGTAAATGAGACGTCATAACTTGGTAAGATACACAAACAAAAAAAAAAGTCAAGGCCTCCTTAACTATACAAAATATTTCAATAAAATGTTCAATCTTGAAATTTTAAAGGCCTTCTATTTTGTACTTATAATTAGTGTACGCAATGAATTTCGAGGGTTCTCGATAAAGCACAAATCGACTTGTTTTTAAATTTTGCTCCCAAAGAGTCGAACTTTTCATCTTCGTAGACAAATTGGCAAAGTATGCCAATAGAACGCTTTCTGAATATAATCCAGATTGCACATTTTTTTCAGTACACCACTTCAAAAATCGGTTATATGCGCACTCGTAAATCTTACGTGATTTTGATGGCAATAGGTTTAATACAATTTCCTTTGCTGTTTGAACCACATCCGAAGGTAAATTTGATAAATCTTCTGATTCAAACATTTTGTTCGCAAGAAAAATATTATAATTATAGCTTGGCAGTTTGACACTTACAATAGTCAAACCAAACAAAAGTCATGATCTCCTTAGTTTCACAAAATATTTCAACAAAATTACTTTCAATTTTGAAATTTTAATTACATAATTTGTACTTACTTGTATAATTAGTTTATAATAAGCATTTCTTCGTTGAAGAAAAAATAGTATGTGTTATTCGGATTAAAAGTGACTTTGTTTGACTCGCAAATATTTGCTTTTGCTCGGCTACGCTGCGCTTCGCCTCGCATGCAAATATAATTGCTCGTCAAACAAAGTATCACTTTTAATCCTAATGACACAATGTACTATTTTTTCCTTTTTGTTTTAATCGTTATTCAGACTTTGTGTTGTTCGCATACAGCTTTGTGTTTAATTGTGATTCTTCGTTTTTTTTTTTATAATAATAACAGTTTTTTTGAAAACTATATAATCGACCTTTGCTTTTCCTTTGACATCCTATAAAATCTTGATTCTAATTTTTTGCATTATTACAGTTACATTAAACTTTATATCGACCTTTGCTTTCTCTCTGATATCCTTTAAAACCTTGTTTCAATTATTTTGAGTGTGTAGTTTAGTGCTGATTTCGAAAGAGCGCTGCTAAAGAAAAATGGATGTTTTAAATTTAGATAAACAGCTTCAGGGTCGACAAAGGTTTAGAACTATAAAAAACCTACAAAAACTGAATGAGATGTCAGTTTATAATGCAGTTTTGAAGGTTTTTAAATGTTATTCAATTCAAAATATTAAATTACCTCGGTCAAATTCTCCTACTATGGACAAACTATGTAAGTTCTTAAAAGTAGCTAATAACTGTTCCAACCGATTAAAAATTTATAAGTTGTGAACTAAAAAAACCACAATACATTTTGAAATCTATTCGCCATTTCACAACTCAAATACAACGACTCCAGAGGCAGAACAAACCAAGACCGTTTTTATTCCCCAAGCTTCAATGGTAAATGAAGAAGCCGTGACATATTCTAATCGAAACGAAGGTACTGCTGGTAATAGATGGGAACTTTAAAACTTCGATGATGAAATTGCTGAAATTCCTGTCATCTTTCAAGATGCAAATATAACGGGATGGCGGCCGCG
This sequence comes from Tipula vernalis, assembly GCA_958295665.1. Taxonomy (NCBI): domain Eukaryota; kingdom Metazoa; phylum Arthropoda; class Insecta; order Diptera; family Tipulidae; genus Tipula; species Tipula vernalis. The sequence goes on along the minus strand of OY282558.1, from coordinate 128,041,869 downwards.
TGGAGTATTTCAAAGTTTTCTTGCCGAAAACTTTAGCAACGAAATGCTAAGAAATTCCATAAGGGATTTCCTGATTTCCGCAAAAAATACGTGTGTGCTTAGTTTTAAAACTATTAATAGAAATAAAACGGATCAAATGATTATTTTGTATGGCATTTGCAAATATAAACATCACGCACAAAAATACAAATTTGTAGTTAGTTTGAATGGAAGTGTAGAAATGTACACAGTAGGGGAAGATATGAAGTGTCATGGGGAAGTGAAAGAATTTTTTCAAATTAGAGGTATCGAGAGAATACAAATGCAGGATATTTTAAAAGATAAGTGCCCTAAGTTGGTCAACCTAGAAAGCCTTAAACATGTTGATGTTGGGCTTTTAAAGGCCGGCAACACTCAAAAAATTTGTAAGCCCGATGTATTACGGAAAGTACGTTCATAGAAGCTGCAGCTGAAAGATATTATTTCAAATTGTGATTTGGCCGATGCCTCAGCCCGACAAGCAAACGACCTGCTTAATAAATATATTTACCTAGCTGGTGATCCGCTTTATTTTATTTTGATGAGGCGTTCATTTTTGAATCTTTTGGGAGCAACTGGTGGAAATATAGTTTATATAGATGCTACAGATGGACTGGTACGGAATCCAAAATGTTGCATGCATCATAAATTTAGCAGAATTTTATATTACGCATGCGTTGTTAAGGTCAATAACATATTAATTCCTGTTGCGGAACTAATTTCGTGTCGTCATGACACTCATGCCTTATTAGTTTTTCTCAGCTCTTTCAAATGTGAAATTCAATGGGTTAAGCCTAAAGTTACTTTACCCAAGTACTTTGTAACTGATTGGTCTTGGGTATTTATAAATACGATTACCCTCATATTTAACGAAATGAATATCATGCGATATATTAATTTTTCGTATCAAATCATAAAAGGAGAGAAAAAATTTGAGAATTTACAGGAATTTTTATTTGCTGTTCACATTTTGCGGCAATTATTATTCGACAAATAAAATCCAAAATTATGAGTTGCACTAAAAAATTGCGGGAACGGATAATGATATCATTTTTTTTAATCGTAGACGCCAAAACATTAGAACATGTGGACATTATTTTTAAAATTTTATGTACCATTTGTTGCTGCAAATATAAAAATTCAGCGTTTAGTGCAGCATATAGAAATTTTTTAAAATACATTAAAAATAATTTAGAAGGCTTTTTACCAGTTGAAAAAATGCCAAACACTTTTGAAGCTACTGACGAAAACTCATCTAATGACAGTAACTTAGATGAATTTTTTGAATTCTCTGAATCATTATACTTCAAAAAATATAATGATATTTTACAAAACATTTTAAGAAACAGTGAAGTATCTGAAAATCCAGATAATTTATTAAATTATTACTATTGTAAATATTTCATTGAATTTTGTACAAAGCGATATTTTACGTACCTTCCGTTATGGAGGAAAGCCGTAGAGTTTCAAACGCCAATATAGAAAATTGGTTCAACATTATAAAAAATAATTTAATTAAGGAGCCTCATCAAAAATTAGGAAGATTTATCGATGCTCTGGAAGAAAAAACCGAATTGATTTACAATTCTATTGAACTAGCCCCACATTTAATTTCAAAAAAACGTAAATTACCGCCTAAATTGCAAATCTCGCCTCTACGTGTATCACCTATCACTGAAAAAAAGCGGCAAGATGAAGTTGACCCATTTGATACAAATATTCAAGAGAGTTGGGAGAAAAAAACTCGTCGTAATACGAAATATTCTGGTAAGGTGGCTCTTTCCAAGTACGTTGTTGCGAAATCATTGACTTATGTCAATAATGAATATTATAATAATATAACAAAACACAAATTTTGCTTAAATATTTTCAAATTCAATTTCACAGGCCTTTGGGAAACGACATTAAAAAACATATGTTATTCCTCGTTAAATGGAACAAATTATTTAACTACCGATTTAGTTTATGTTGCGGCAAGCGTTTTAATTAAAAATACTAATGATATTTGTTTGGATCCTTATCAGTCATATCAAGTTATGCAACTAAATAAATCTGTTTATCCGCTCTCAAGAAAAAAATACCCGGAAATATCACTTTGCAAAAATAAACGCAGAATTTACATTCCTCATTGCGAGAATAATCATTGTTCAACACCTAGAGAAACACAACTTAGTCTAAGAAAATTTCCATACATTTATTTATCAAACTATTTTACACCTTTTCATTTTTCTTATATTGTAGAATCCAAGATGTGATACTGTGATGATTTATACTGATCCATATCGTAATTACCTGAAAAGAAAGTTCATTAGTAAACAAAATTCAATTACACATATTATGTAAATAAACTTATCGCAGAATTCCCGAATTATTACCCGGCTGTATATATCATCCGGTTGACCATCAACAGCTCCACATATGCAGTTAATTAATATAAAAAGAAATTATGTATATATAAGAATTAATTCTATTTAATTATTGTAAAATTTGTTACTTACCAAAATCTGTATATTATTGACATTGTATTTGTTGTAAACGTCAAAACTGTAGAACAGTTATATAACAGATTATAACACTTCGCCATTTTTATATTTGCTGAATTGTAAAACGTAGATAACTTCATATTATAGCAAGTAATTGTAGATGTCGCATCTGGCGTAAATTGTTAATAAAAATAAGATTGTCAAATAAAATCACTCTCTTCCATTCGACATCTACAGCGAGCAACACGTCAAGAAATAATAATTAAATTTTATATAATTCAAAATTATAATTGTTAAAAATAAAATAAAATAAACTTGTACAACAAAAATAGTAATAAAATAAAATTTATAAACAACTATAATTAATAAAAACTAAATTCCTACAAATTATTGTTGCCAAGTTTATACATGGTCCTTCGAGCCGGATTTCTACACACAGTGAGGATATTTTTTGAACCGTCGCAACGTGGAATTGTTAACCAAGAAAACGACAGGCGTACAAATATCAGATAAGTATCTGTTTAATACCATATAATTGTTAATAGTGGAACCGTCGAAACGTGGTAAACCAACCGAACGTGAATCTTATTACCAATATCAGAAAAAGGTCTGATTAATCAATTTTTTTTGTTTCAATTTGTGCGTGATTTCATAAAAAAAAGGTGCTAATTAACCTAGAAATTTCACAAATATTGAATTAATTGGATGAACCGTATCATTTTTACCAATTACAAATGATTGAATTTAATTAATTCATAACAAGATTATCAAGTATTTAATTAGACATTTTTTAAATATCAAATTGGTGGGATAAATACCTAACACATTAACTAGTGTTGTAATCAAAATTTTACCACGCGGTAAAATCAAGCCACCATTTTGATCTTAACCTAAAAATTGATAATCTACAATCGGTTTTACCACATTACCAATTAAATAAATCAATTAAACAATTATTATTTTGAATTGTTTTGAATTTGGTGATCGTGCTAGTAAGTCAATAACGTGATTGTGAAATGGCTGATCTCGAAAGTTTGCAAAAACAGAGAAATAATATTAAACGAAGTTTTGGTCGGTTGGAAAAATTTGTGAGAGAGTTAAAACCAGGAGATGTAATCATTGATGAACTGCAAGTTAAGCTACAACGTATCGAAGACATGTTTCGAGAAGTAAGAGAGATTGAAAATGAAATATACAGTATCGACAGAACCGATGAACCACAATTAGAACATTTTGAAGAACTATATTATTACATCGCAGCTCATCTCAAAAAAGCTATCCGTGAAATTACGATGTCAATCGACCCAAATATAAGTGTTGCAGTGAATGATTCGATCAATAATTCCCGTGACATTCATACTGATGTTAAATTACCTAAAATTAACATTAAGCCGTTCAATGGAGAGTACACCGAATGGCAGACATTTTATGAGATGTTTGTGTCTTCAATCCATAATAGTATCCTACAACCAATCCAGAAATTTCAATATTTGATGAGTTTATTGAAAGAAAAACCGGCCCGGTTATTAAAGCATATACCGATAACAGAGGCGAATTACCTGTTAGCCCTAAACAAATTAAAGGCTCGCTACGATAGGAAGAAATATACGGTGGAACATTTTATCCAGACGTTCATGAACCAACCAAGCATTAGTCAAGTAAATGCCGATTGTATTCATCAGCTGCATGACGAAAGTATTCATCAGCTGCATGACGTGTCCGACGAAATCCTGAGAGGATTGAAGGGATTGGGCGAAGAAGCCGAATCAAGGGATCCATGGCTCTTATATATTTTAATCGGCAAAATAGATGCGGAAAGTCGTAGTTTATGGGCACAAAAGATTGTAGACGACGATTACCCAACCGTAAATAAGTTTTTTGATTTTTTGCAAGATCGGGCTGATGCATTGGAGACTTTCTCATCGGAAGGAGCAGTAAATCAAGCTATTAAAACACGTAAGACCAACACGTTCATAACCAGTTTTACCTGCTCCATTTGTCACACAAACCAGCATCAGTTATATCAATGTACCAAATTTCAAAACATGAGTGTTGAAAGCAGGCGAGAGTTAATGAAAAATGAACGGAGGTGTTTTAATTGTTTAGCTGATAATCATTTAGTGTATCAGTGTAAATCGAAGAAAAGTTGCCGTTTTTGCCGTGGAAGACATCATTCCCTATTACATATTGATAATCAAACATTTAATCATTCACAGAAGCAAGTCAATACAAATTTAACAACCGCTGAGAGGGCCTCACGAGTTTCAAACAATTCCGAAACTGTTCAACAAACATCCTCAGTGACACTAGGAAACCAAAGGAATGAGGAAATTAAACCAATAACTAGTAAAGCAAAAGATGTGACAGGGAAAACGTGTATGCAGCAATCCTTAGAATCAACCGGTACGTTACTACCAACTGCCCTGGTAAATGTATGTGATTCAATCGGACAATGGCAACCATGTAGAGCATTACTGGACTCAGGTTCAGAGTCTTCATTTATATCAGAGGAATGCATTAACCGTTTGGGACTTACAAGAGAACATGCAAGGTTGGAAATTTTCGGTTTAAACCAATTAAAGGCCGGATACACCAAGGGTATAACATCAGTGGTAATAAAGCCACATTTCAATTCAGAATTCCAGTTGTTGGTTAAGGCATATATTACACCTGCAATAACCCATGTAATAACACCAGTATCAACGAACATTTGTTTTATGCAGCAACTAAAAGGCAAACATTTGGCTGATCCCAGCAAGTCCTCTAATAAACGGATAGATTTATTAATTGGAGTTGAACACTTTTTCTCATTAATGCTTAGTGGACAAATAAAGACCAAAGATGGTTCGGTGATAGCCCAGAAGACCAAATTGGGTTGGATATTAGCCGGACATTACCTACCTGAAAACGAAAAAAGAACTTCATCATTATGTACCGAACTGAGCGAAGTAAACCAATCATTACAAAATTTTTGGGCAGCCGAAAGTTTACCTCACTATGAAAGCGCCGAATTAGAACCAAATGAAGAGTACTGCGAAAAATTGTTTTGTCAAACTACTACAAGGAACCAAGATGGTCATTACACAGTAAAATTACCATTTACCGACACAGCCAAATCACTTGGTGAGTCATATGCTACCGCTAAAACCAGATTGTTATCAATGGAAAGAAAGTTCAACCGTGATAGCAACTTTCATCAGTTATACCGAGAATTTATGTCGGAATACGAGATATTGGGTCATATGACCAAAATAGATACCAATAAAACCGAATTTTCTGTTTTTCTACCTCACCATGGAGTTTATAAGGAGTCCAGTTCCACCACAAGGCTTCGAGTCGTGTTCGATGCATCCTCAAAAACGAGCACCGGAAAATCTCTAAACAGCACTTTAGCAGTAGGACCAACAATTCAAAGATCTTTATATTTTATATTATTGCAGTTTAGATGTCATTCCGTGGTTTTCGTAGCTGATATCGAAAAGATGTACCGACAGGTGTGGGTAGATCCAGAAGATAGAAAATTCCAACGAATTTTATGGCGACAGCATCCGAATCAACCGATTTCGGTGTTTGAATTGAACACCATTACATATGGGATGTCACCATCATCATATTTAGCAACCAGGGTGCTTAAATTAATAGCTGATGAAAATGAGTCCAATTATCCTGAAGCAGCCAATATAATTCGTAATAATATATATATGGACGATCTGATGAGTGGTGCTAATTCAGTCACCGAAGCAATCCATCTTAAACGAGAGATAAGTCAATTATTCCAAAATTCGGGTCTAAAGTTAAGAAAATGGTTGTCCAATTATCTAGAAGTATTGGATAATTCAAAGCCGGAAGACCAAGGGATTCAACAAAAGGAGTTTGATAGACACTCTGATACAACCAAGGTATTAGGGCTGTTATGGTCACCTAGTGAAGATGCACTAACCTATTCAGTACATCTTGATCCACAACCAAGTACAACCAAGAGAAAATTATTATCAGAATCCAGTCGTCTGTTTGACCCTTTGGGCCTCTTGTCTCCGTTTACTATTAAAATAAAAATAGTTTACCAAAGCCTCTGGCCTTTGAATCTTGGTTGGGATGATAAAATACCACTCAAAACATTAAACGAATGGTTGATCATTCGAAACGAAATACCGGAATTAACCACAATAAAAGCACCAAGATGGATGCAGATTAATAATAAGTCAAATATGACTTTACATGGTTTTTGTGACGCTAGTGAGAATGCGTATGCCGCCGCAATCTACATATGTGATAGCACAAACCAAAGCAGCAGATTATTAACAGCCAAAACAAAGGTAGCTTCACTCGAAAACATTTCAACAGCAAGATTGGAATTAAATGGTGCTTTGATTCTAACGAGATTAATTAAATATGTTCGAGAAATTTATCATATCGAAGATGAGGAAGTTTTCGCCTGGACAGATTCTAAAGTCGTTTTAGATTGGCTGTCTCATATACCGAAAAAGTGGAAAGTGTTTGTAGCAAACCGCACGAGTGAAATTCGAGAAAGTCTGCCAAGAGAACGTTGGCACTATGTACCTACTACCCAAAATCCAGCTGATTGTGCCACAAGAGGTTTAACACCAACACAGCTCAAAAATCATTCGTTATGGTGGAATGGTCCTAAGTTTATTGTTCAAGAAAAGTCGTATTGGCCAGTAATGGGAAATGTCGATGCAATGAATCAAACAGAAGTGCGGATCAAAATAACAAATATGAATTTACGCATATCTGAGAGTCAATCAATCATCTACCAAACGTATGAGCACAACGCTAATTATAGACGGTTTTTGGTAATTTTAACATATATTTACCGTTGGTATTTAAATTACAAAGAACCAATTAAAAAAACTGGAAGTCTCAAACGTGAAGAAATTAACAGTACCAGTAATCGTGTGTATCGAGAGATCCAGACTCGGCACTTCATAGATGAAATAAAAGCCATGCAGAACAGCAAGCAAATACCCAGCAGCAGCAAATTGAAGGCACTGGATCCGTTCTTAGACAGTAACGACATCATACGAGTAGGTGGGCGCATTCAAAGGGCACCTTTACAATTCAACCAAAAACATCCGGTAATGTTACCTGGAGATGATCCAATAGTCAAGGGCATTATTACATACTACCACGTAAAGCATTTACACTGCGGGCCATCTTATTTGTACACCACCTTAAAAAAGGAGTTCTGGATTTTAAAGGTTAAGAGCGTAATACGAGAAATAATAAATAATTGCGTCAATTGTACCAAGCAGAAGCGAAAATGGTTAAATCAAAAAATGGGAATGCTGCCGAAGGAACGAGTCGAACTAGTAAAACCATTCTTGAAAGTTGGAATTGATTTCGCTGGACCAATAAAAACTTATTCGCTTCGAGGTCGAGGTCAAAAATCAAATAAATGTTATATTTGCGTGTTTGTGTGCATGTGTACTAAAGCAATCCATATAGAAGTTGTTTCAAATCTATCAACAGAGGCGTTTTTGGCTGCTTTCAACAGGTTTATTGCCAGAAGGGGATTGTGTACCGATGTGTTTACAGATAACGCGACGAATTTTCATGGAGCTCAAAGAAAACTAACCGATTTCAATCAAATGTTGAAGGATAATAGCAATTTAATAGCAACCAGGCTGTTAAGAGAACACGAAGTCAACTGGCATTTTATCCCGCCATACTCCCCACACTTTGGTGGATTGTGGGAAGCCTGCATAAAATCAATAAAAACCCAACTAGAAAGAGTTATTGGAAACCAAATATTAACCACCGAGGAATTAGAGACGCTTCTAATACAAATAGAAGGAATGCTAAACCAACGACCGCTCTACAGAGCTAGTCCAGATGATGATGACGTTCTCACTCCAGCACATTACTTAGTGGGTCAATAGCTACTACCATTTGTCCAGCCAGATATTGCAGAGGGATACAACCGCTTAAACCATTGGCAAATCGTACAAAAATTGGTGCAATTAGTGTGGAAACGGTGGTACAAGGAGTACGTCAATACGTTACAACAGCGTACCAAATGGAAATTCAAAAGTAAAAATTTGATGATTGGAGACGTCGTTATTATCAAAGAAGATAATCCGCTACTCAACCAATGGAAGATGGGCAAGATTACAAAAATACACCCAGGGGATGATGAACTCGTCAGAAAGGTAACCATAAAAACAATTGACGGCGAAATAGATCGAGCAGTAACAAAATTGTGCGTCTTACCCGTACCAAATCGATGAAATCTATGATATTCATGGGCAGTGGTATGTTCAACACCTAGAGAAACACAACTTAGTCTAAGAAAATTTCCATACATTTATTTATCAAACTATTTTACACCTTTTCATTTTTCTTATATTGTAGAATCCAAGATGTGATACTGTGATGATTTATACTGATCCATATCGTAATTACCTGAAAAGAAAGTTCATTAGTAAACAAAATTCAATTACACATATTATGTAAATAAACTTATCGCAGAATTCCCGAATTATTACCCGGCTGTATATATCATCCGGTTGACCATCAACAGCTCCACATATGCAGTTAATTAATATAAAAAGAAATTATGTATATATAAGAATTAATTCTATTTAATTATTGTAAAATTTGTTACTTACCGAAATCTGTATATTATTGACATTGTATTTGTTGTAAACGTCAAAACTGTAGAACAGTTATATAACAGATTATAACACTTCGCCATTTTTATATTTGCTGAATTGTAAAACGTAGATAACTTCATATTATAGCAAGTAATTGTAGATGTCGCATCTGGCGTAAATTGTTAATAAAAATAAGATTGTCAAATAAAATCACTCTCTTCCATTCGACATCTACAGCGAGCAACACGTCAAGAAATAATAATTAGGTTAGGTTAGGTTAGGTTGGAGTGGCTGCTTACGCACACTTAGAAAATAATAATTAAATTTTATATAATTCAAAATTCTAATTGTTAAAAATAAAATAAAATAAACTTGTACAACAAAAATAGTAATAAAATAAAATTTATAAACAACTATAATTAATAAAAACTAAATTCCTACAAATTATTGTTGCCAAGTTTATACAATCATTTTGTTTTGATAATAATCGATCTACAAAAAAAAGTCATTTACATCTTATGATCCATTATCTCCTGACCGAAAGTTAATATCGTTAATTAAAAAGGCGCAGCAGTTCATAAATGAATTAAAAACAGCGTGGAATGAAGAAAGTGAGTGTTTTCGCACAGAAGTGACGTACAACTTTCCAATTCAAAGAGATGGATACAATTGCGGACCACTAATTCTGTATGGCATTGATTTGACCTCAAATAGCAACCATAGACCAGGCATTCATTCCGAAAATGATAATGATCATTTTAAGCATATCGCTTTGTACCGCACATACTTGAAAGAAACAATAGCAAATAGTTCGGACTGCATAAAAATGAATTGTTTAATATGTTTCGAACCAATTAAAACTTTAGATACTATTATCGAATGTCTGCAGTGCTAGCGTAAAATTCATAATACTTGTAACATAAATCAAGTAGTTTCAAAATTGGACCATTTATGCAAATTTTGTTTTTAAAGTAAGGTGTAAATAAATATTGATTGAAGTCAAAATAAAGAATACATACTATGCAGCACTACTTCATTCCAGTTAATTCAGTTCCGCCATTTTATTAATTTTCAAAATAAAAACCAACAACAAGGAAACTCTCTATGATTACAGCCTTGACGTGGCAGAGTGGCTTAAACGAAGCAAAAAGACATGAGAAGAGCTTCAAACAAATGTAATCACTAATCAATAATAACGACAAGCCGATATCTTTTTGAATATATTCGTAAAGACAAACTCAATTGTAGATTCAAAATCAGCCAACCACTAGATGAAATTTATTTATTCATAAATACATGCAAATGATAAGACGACCAGGATCATATAGTGGGATCAATTTCCACCTCGCAAAATCTGGAGTTGTATTCCGTTAAATTAATAAAATGAAGTAATATCTACATATTTGAGTCGTTTATTTCGGGCCCAATTTTGGCCATTCCAGAACAATGCCAAAAATCTGAAAAAGTTTGTTAGTACTGGCAATAGATAGGGCTTACAGAAAAATCTAAAGTTTTATTCCGTTAAATTAATATAATAAGGAAAGTAATACGTATGTGAGTCACGTAGATCGGATAAAATTTTGGCTATTCCAGAGCAATGGCGAAAATCTGAAAAAATTCGTCAGTAGCATATTGTGAAATATACAGGAAAGAAATTGTAGTGGGCTAAATGTTTACCTGGCAAAACCTGGAGTTGTATTTAATTTGAATATAAATTATTCAATAATTTATTAAACTATATTACGCCTAAATGTTTTTTCGTTTTCTATTAAATTTTGTTTCTCACAAATACAAACAAAGCGGTTTTATTTCAGGAATGATTTATGAATTTTTTCATAGCCGTCCTCCGGCGTATGTAATTTTTCCTAAACCATTCCTAAACATAGTTTTTGTATTTAGGATTAATCTAGGAAATATTTCACGCGCATAAAAATACCATATTTTTCAAGAAGATTTTCATTAAGAACAAACATTTACATGACTCGATTTTTCAACCAAATAAAATTTCGTGTTTCATGAACATTTTCTTATAAAAACAAAACAAAAGTTCATAATTCGAATAAACTAAAATTGTAAATGAAAATAATCGTTTTCCCATTTAGTTTCATAGTATAGAAAAAATTGTATGTACTTTATTTTAAGCTTAGTAAGAGAGGCTCTTGGAGGCTCTTATTTATACAGTAGGTTCTGATTATACAAAGCCATAGTCTAAAAAAGGAAACTTTTATAAGGGGATTAGAAACGAGGAAAAAACCAAACTTTTCATAGTAAAACACACAAAACATATGGGAAATCAATTTTTTCCTAAGACAAATTTTTAAACGAAAACGTTACAAATTCATAATTATGATTTCTGAAATACTTTCATAAATATTTCAATTTCAACATATATGAAGGTCGTTTAACTAAATCGTTTTCATTTTCTTGCAATAATTGATTTATTTAAACCAAAATATAAAGAAAATTTCATAACAACAGCATTCTGCTCAAATTGAAATAAGAGCTTACTACTATTCGTTTGGTCATTAAGTCAATATACATTACATAGATGGCAGTGATGGCCGTAAAAATTTGGTAAAATCAAACTAAAAATTACCACCTGGGCAAATTTCAAATTCAAAAATTGTAGGAAAAGCAAACCAAATAAAAAAAATATAGGAACGTCTGATAATTTTGTGATTAAAAATTTTTTTTTCGTATCATTTTAGACATCTTACGTACACTAGTAAAACTAAACATAAATTTAGCAAGTATTATTTTAACTCGTTGGAGCCAACTTTGATCCATTTTTCAAAATGAAAGTTCGAAAAATATATTTTAGAAATAATTTAATTTTAATATTTCTGCAATTAATATTTACTTAATACCAATATAGCCTTCTTGTATTGTATATTGTTGTTAAGGATATGTAGTAAACTTTTATATAAACATTTTGTAATATTTTAGCTTTTAAGCTTCTAAAAAATACGTCATTATGATTATGGCTCTATACTCTAGAAGGCTCTGCTGGTACGATGCTTTAGTTTCGGGCGATAGGTATCGCATTTCCAACTTTACAAATCGTCAATTGCGTGTTTTAAAATTTAAGTTAGCAGCCACCACTATCAAGAAACAATAAGTTTAATAGGCCTAATATTTATTGGTATCTGCTTATGAAAGTTGGCTCGAGGATATGCAGAATTTAATAAATTGCGGCCTCTTTTCCCAACATTTATTTAACCCAGAAACATTATAGGTTATGTACATACATATGTACGTACATAATGTTAACATAATAAACACGTCCTATCTGTGGACTAGTTCCATATCGACTATCGACGTTTTATTGACATTTTTATGAAATTTTACTGATTATAATTTCAATGACATATTGACCTGGAAAATTAAAATCGTCTTAAAGGTATTATTTCCAAGTAATACATTTTCTTGGTATTAAACCTCGTTTACGAATCTAAAACGCAAGTAACAACGGGACGTCTTTAAATGATATCACTTTGTTAGGGGGAGGGGGACCGGTTTAGCTTGGGGAAGGAGACAAAAGGATGTTGCATCGATCACTAAATGTATGTCTTATTAATTCTGATTTTGTATTCTTTGAATTGGTAAATAATTATATGCCAGACTAATCTTTAAACAACAAATTTTGAATATTCTTGGTTACTCTCAATAGTAGTAGAGATTTATACGTGGTGGAGATTACCGGAACTATCTCTTACAGGTACGTGCAATGAAAAGTTAGTAATACGATAGTTCAATACGTCGCTTATAATTGTGAGTCTGCGTTTTGCTGGGTTGGGGATAAATAATTTATATTGGCTTGACCAATTGTGATAGTTGGCGGATAGATCTCGATTAGACAATAAGCAAATATCTTGTAATCCAATAAACCGACGATTCTAAATAAATTTCCAAACCTTGCGATTGCTTTGCGATTAAAAGCTATTTATGCGGCACTTTAGACCAAATTCGCTTGAGTGAACATTTGCTCTCTGTCTGTCTCTTTCCGTTCAACAATCTGAATGTGATTAATTTTGATGATTGATCCTCATAATTTACATTTTTATTACATAGAACTTACTATGTACAGGTTGTATTAGCGAATTATACTAACACACCCAAATTCCCTTACAAATTAAAACACATTAAAATTATCTTAGAACCGGTTGCATATTTCAGATTACACGAAATAATTAATTAATTTAAATTAAATGTGAAAATTAGTATAGTTATAAATAATTGTGTCTAAAATAAAGTTAAAATTTGGCTTATGGCAAACGCAAATGTTGACATTATCTATGATTATGTTTAGTGTAGGCAGGTAATAGGTTACGAGAAAACGTAAATTTAAGGCGGATTTACGGTTGGCTTCGTTCATTCGTATTCCTTAAAAATGACGTTATTTTTCGTTCGTGTTCCTTTGATTAGATAAAAAAATTATCACAACGAATGAACGAACGAACGAATGAAATCATGAATCCGCCTTTAAAACGTCGCATTTAAAAAAATAGTTTTTTTGGATGGAAACTTTCTAAGCTACTGCCCCGCTCTTTTTTAAAAATCGCAATGGAATAAGGTTTAAGCCTTAAGTATTTTGTCTCATTTAATTCAGCTTGAAAAATTGAATTTTAAATATTTAATTTGCCAAACAACCACACGAACAAAAACAACATACGTATATCTACATATCTATCTACATATATACTTATCTATTTAAATTATCCACCCCTTTTCTTAAATAAATTTTCCCCGACTTAAAAACAAAAAAGGAAAATAATCATAAAAAGCTTAAGTAGTACAATATAAACAATACATTAAAAAATATCTCTCTCACCGATTTGACATTTAAATTTTAATCTAAGAAAATCAATCTATTTCCCTGAACTAATTCCTGTGCCAAAAAAAACCGTTTTTTTCCGTTGCGGAAATGCAAAGTGAGTGAGTGAAAATGCGTATATGTACACGAGTGTATATATAAGAAAATTGAAATGAAAAGTGATTAAAATTTATATTTTTATGACGATGACTACAATAACAACAACAGCATGGTGATGACGATGATGAGATTGAAGATTTTCAAATGATTTTTGATTATGAGAACGAAAATGGAAAATGACATTAGCATTAAAATAGGAAAAACAACGGTTATTAACATAGAAAAATTTTGTTCGGTGTGCGAATGTTTATGTATGTGTGTGTGTAGAATAGTAAAAAAAAGGGTTGAATGTAGTACAAAAATGTATATGATGATTATATGGAAATGGGGATCAGAGTATTAATTTAAGAATTTTAATTTGATTTTTCTTTTTTTTTTTTTTGGTTGTACACGTTTTTGTTCGTCTTGAGATTTCCAAAATAAGATTAAGTAGAAAACGAAAAGAAAATATTGTTTTTGATTTATTTTTAATTTTTTTTTTTTTGAAAAATATTTATACAAAGTTAGAGGGAAAATTTATTTTACGTTCCTCGTATTCCGAATTTATTGATTCATTAATCTTTGTCGATTCAAAGATTTTTTTTTTGTTTAGATTAATTGAATTAAAATGAAATTTTTCAAAAATTTGTTTCGCTTTAGTCGCATAAGACAGTCTGACACCAACATCGAGAGTTAAATAAAATTGTGGATGTTTTATAAGAATTTATACGATTACAAATGCCGAACGTGAAAACGTCAAATTCATAAAAGATAATTAATTAAGAAATAGTACAAAACAAAATAAAGAAAAAGCAAAAATTAAATTAAACAAGAAAATTTATTGATTTATTTCAATCATAATTTTATGAAAGTAATCAATCCTTCCATCAAGTGTTGTATACGTATAATAAAAGGTATACATACAACGTATACGTTTCTTAGTTTCGAAATGAAAAACTTGTATGAATGCCCTGAAAATATATAAAATGCAAAACATAAAAAAGCGACTGTTTTAGCATAACCTGTTGAAAATAATAAAACATAATTTGTACACACATACTCGTATATGTATGTCTGCGCGGGTATATATGTAACTTATAAGGCAGCAAAGAAATTTAATATTTTATTTTATTACAACAACAGTACGCATTTTATATAAATAAATTATTTGATTTTGTTTTCTTGAAAACATACTTCTTGAAAATGATAAGAAACTGAAAATAACTATGGTGATTTTTAATGGATGATAATAAATAATTTTATGATAAAAATGTTTTTTTTTCTAGACGAGAAAATTGGTTTTTAAAAGCCAAGTTGCAGAAATGGAAAAGCGGGTTGTTTCAAGATTTATTAGATTTGACTCTGGGTGATTTTGCCTGCGTATTTACATTAATAAATTGTGGTGCGCGATTGGTCGTATTTTAATTGACGGTATTATATGACATCCTCCTTCGAATAGTTAGTTTTATTATATTCAACGTTATTGTTATTAAGGTGATTTTTAACTATCTACTGTGTAAATATGAATTTTCTATTTTGTATATTCTGCAGTCACTTTGGAACTTTTAATTTTGGTACACTTGAGTATTAAAATATTAAAAGTTACTATGAATTAAGGCAAAACACAAATACATGTTTTAATAAATGTTTCTAAATATTAAATTCAGATTTGGAATATTCCAAAGCAACCGTTACTTAGTCCAAGTCTTTACCATGTGCCTTGGAAACATTCAGAATTTTCTTAAACTTAAGACATCGTCTCACACAGATTATCTCTGAAGTTTTTCATGTAAGTTTTTCATCTAAATGCTTTAGATTAATTCAACTGTTATTTTGTCCTAACCTAACTTTTGAATGGGTCACATAAAAATTCTGAATATGCTAAAGAATTTGTATATATAAAGAAATCAACACGGGGATTCACAAATTAACGGTTGAATAATTAATAAGCTTTCAGTATTCTTATGAAAAATTTAAAAGTGGAAATATGTGAGACCCTCTCATAACTTTTGACTGGGTGTTTTACCAAAATTATGAATATGGTGTTATGTCTAATATCAATCTTAGCTTTAATTCAATATTTTTTATTAATCACCTACGTCAAGCTCTTTTTGAACTGGTCTGCTGCATAACAAACAAGATTGTGATAAAATAAGTCCTCAAACAAAAAACGATTAGATATTCTTGCTGAACATGAACTGCCGACCACCTCCGAACCTAGAATTTGGCCTAATTTACTAACAGTGTCCGGATCATCGGTATCATCAACATCAACATCAGATAATTTTAAGTTTAATTTTAAGTCAATAATTGGCAATGATGTACAATTTTTTGGGACGAATTGGGTGTAAATTGGGGTTTCGTTAATCGAATTTTTCGCGAATTTTCCGGGGATTTGCAGGAGGGATTTCGTGGATCGAGGGATGGATGTATGGTATTCTTGAAATCACGAAGTGTGTGAGTACAATGAGATTTTATATTTTCGACTCAAACAGGATTCTTATACTTTGTATAATCGAATGGGTTTGAGTCGAATTGGAATTGGAAGCTGTCTTATACATTTCATTTAGAATGGTTTATTTGGGTAAGATTAGTAATTTTTTACAGGTATTACAAACTGCATCAAATTGGTTTTAAATTGATTTTAATTTAATTAATATTATAAATTTTAAATTGACTAAATATATAACGAAAATGCGAATTTGGAAATGTTGGTTTAAGTTGAGTTAAGATTTGATTTTTAACACAAAATGATGTGTTCATTTATGTGAACAAAGTGGAATTATGTTAAAATATTTTGGAAGGCTAAATGTTTTTGAGTTTAATTGTTGACTTAATGGATTTATTCAAATTTAGATGGCGGGTTTCACACAAATTGCGATTTTTAAAAATTGCGAATATCAAACTTTCACTTCTCGAATCATTTTAAAACGAAAGCTGAAAATAAATTGAAAATTTTGTATTTTAAATTTCACACAAAATTATAATTCAATTCCTACTTCAATTTTTTCAAATCGAGTTTGGAACTTAGAACGAAAAAAAATTTTGGAATTCAAAAACAACTTTTCTCAAAATTTTGCTCTCACTAAACACCACATTTCTGCTATAAATCTATTTTACAACTGTAACATTTAATCTTTATTTTTTCTCTTGCCAGTCTCCAATTCGAAATACAAACTCAACTTTTAAAGTAAAAACTACATTACAGTTATGTTTTTGCTCAAGTTCAAATTAATATTCAAATTCGACTTCTACTCACATTTCTACTCAATTACTCAAATTTAACGAAACCTTTTGACGCAAGCATTTCTAATAAAAATCGAATTTTTCTTAAATACACTTGCAACTAAAGCTGAAGTTGTACTCCAAATTTCTAATCAAGCACATTTAGAAAAATCTAGATTGAAATTTTTACTTAATTTGTAAACAAAATATCATAAAATTTCTAGCTTAATTTCCACCAGAATTTTGTGTTAATTAAATTTTGAATTCAAACTCAATTTTTAAATATTATTTAATTAAATTGCATCCAAATTTTTGCTCAAACTCTCGATTGGATGGAAAATTTTGCTCGAATAATTTTAACTAAATGTTTAAAATTCACTCAAACTGTTATTAAATTTTTAAGCTAATTTAAATTTAGTTTGAGTTAAGATTTTATTCAATTACGGTATAAAATTGATTGCTGATTTTCTAGTTGAACTAAAAAATTTGTTGAAATCGTGTTTAGCTCAGTCACATAAAGTGCACTAAATATTCTTAATCAATTTCCTTTTTGCCAAATGCAGTTAACCAATTTAGACTAGATTTATGTTCAAAATTCCATTTATCATTTTGTTCAACTTCGAAAACAGCTTGGAACTAAATTTCTGACTCTAAAATCTTAATTATTTTCGAATACATTTTGATTTTAAACTAACTTACTGGTCTGAATACCCCTTACATATTAAAAGGAAAATTACAATAATCAATTGGTAGAATACCTAAATATTTGTAAAAACTCTAAATAAACTTTAAATTTCACTCAATGAGCATGATCAAAATTACAATCAACATTCAAGTACAGTTTGGAAGTTTAACTTAATTTCGGATTAAAATGTGAATTGTAAGCTAATTTTATTCTGGATACATCCAAGGTTTTATTCGAATTGTTTTTTTTGTTTGTTTTCCAATTGAAAACCCACTCAATATTCCCCCACATCTAATGTGCAATGGTAACCTTATATTTCTCTCAAAATTTTGGGAAATCAAAATTCGAATTGTAACTTAATTCTTATATATAATTTATACCAAAGATTTAATTTGGTTTGGAATGCCAAAACCATGTTTTAAAATTTAAATTCCTAATTGAAGTTTCACTCAAGTTTCAGTTTTCAGACCCAGTTTCGAACAGATGAGCTTATGAATATGAAAAAATCCATCTTCTCATCAGGCCGCGGCGACTGGACTGATTATATCACAATTTAAATTCTATATACACAGAATGTACTGTGCGTTAAGTACTAGCGAATCATACTAATACAGATGAATTCTCTTACAATTTTTCTTCTATTAGCTTACACACAGAGCTGTGTGAATATCGTGAAGAAGAAAAATTGTAAGAGAATTCATCTGTATTACTTAACGCACAGTGCATTCTGTATATTTAGAATTTAAATTGTGGTATAATCAGTCCAGTCGCCGCGGCCTGATGAGAAGATGGATTTTTTCATATTCATAAGCTCATCTGTTCGAAACTGGGTCTGAAAACTGAAACTTGAGTGAAACTTCAATTAGAAATTAAAATTTTAAAACATGGTTTTGGCATTCCAAACCAAATTAAATCTTTGGTATAAATTATATATAAGAATTGCGTGTGCACATTTTTCAAAATTTATTTTGCTAATGCCTATATGACGGTTTCTACAATTCATACACTGCGATCCAACACGCTACCTCGGAGGTTTAGGTCCGGATGGTAACTCACCATTTATTTTAAATAAATGCGCATGTTCTTTATGCGAACCTTTACTTCATTTGGTTAACGTTAGTGTATACTATTTCGATTTCCTCTGTGAAACCAAAGCTTTTTGAATCGTTGGTTAAATCTAGACTAGAATTTCATACATAAAACAGAATAAGTTCCCGCTAACACAGTTTTCTTTAAGTTAAATCTACAATTACCAATCTGACGTTTTCTTCTAGCGACATATTCGAGACTGTTGCAAACCGTGGACAGATTTTTCGAAAGCTTTCGAAAAATTAGATCACGCAATTCTTGTGCGTAAATTAATTGTTTTTGGGTCCGATTTCATTCCGATTAAAATGGGTTGCCTTTGAATCTTTCTAACCGTATGCAATGCATAAATATCTCACAGTCCATTTCCTTCTGGCGTTTCACAAGGTAGTCAACTTGTACAATTACCAATCATAATATTTATTAATGTTGTAGTCCAAAGCTTTAAGTTTTGTAAGTCTTTATTGTATAGAGATGATCTAAAGATGTATGCGAACATTAAGTCCATTATTGACTCTGATTGAATCCAAGAAGAGCTCGATGAATTTGTAGTTGGTCTACAATAAATAAGTTGCCGTTAAATGCTGACAAATGTAAAGTTATGACATTTTCTAGAACGCAATTGTCGTGAGCGGAGGGCACCTTATGTTTTATTTAACGTATACAGATATAGAGTTTCGTGATCTTGGAGTTATGTTTTCTCAATCACATTAGCTATGTATATAATAATAAATAAAGCGTTTGCTATCTCGGTTTTATTAAGTGTCATGGTGGTGAGTTTTGTGTTCCTTTCACTATAAATTTTTCTTTACGTTACCTACTTTAGGTCACTGTTAGGATATGCCTCAGTAATTTGGAATCACTTTTATCAAACGCATTCTATTGGAATTGAAAGCACCGAGAAACAGTTTTTGATTTTTGCACTTCGACGTTTACCAAATTTGAATCAAAATTAATTTTGTTCGTGAGCCTTACGTAAACCGTCTTTATGGTGAATTCAGCGAGGAAAAGCTAGCTCGTGATCACGAATTATTGAAATTTCGTCAACTTTTTTACAAAAAAAGTATAGAGCAACCATAAAAAAAACAAAAAAAATTGGAGGGGGTAAAAAACTTGACGAAATTTCAATAATTCGTGATCACGAGCTAGCAAATTTTCCTCGCTGAATTCACCATTAGCGCGTAGGAAATAGCCTGTGTCATTTTTACTCTTGTCATTTTATGATCTAGAATTAACAGCTCTGAACCGTTTGAGAGATTTAGCTTTTATGCTACACAGCGATCTTTAAGAACGCGATATCCTGTTTTGCCCAAGTGGCCCGTTATCTCAGATTATTGGTGGTAGAATTCCTTATAAATTTTTGAGAAATTTCGTTTTTTGCAATCAATGTTTTGGAATGTTTTTCTGAAATCAATAAATTAAAACACAAAACATATGAGGCCTTTGATGCGGAGTAGATAATTTGTTTGTCAAAAACTATTCTTGGTATTTGGTAGGAGTTCAGAATTTTCTATTTAATTTGAATTTGAATAGTGGAATATTTCCAGATAAGTTAAATATTACAATCAAAAAAATTTTGAAACCAGTTTGAATTTATTGCTGGGGAACTCCTTTTACTTATTTTAACCTCTTGAGTACTAGCTTTTCAAATAATTTTGAAATTGTAGGAAGCAGGGAAAGCGGCCTGTATAATGTTTGCGGCTTATTAGGTTTTACAATCATTATCACCTCTGCCCCCTTCCACTGGTATGGAATGTATTTTAGTCTGAACGATGCGATGATTACCTGCAGTAATTTTCTTCATCCTTTTTTTGGTTTAGTGCTTTAACTAAAAGTCCAGTGATTAGGTCATAACGTAGAGATTTTTGTTGAGCTTAAGTTATTGTTAATTTCATCTATTAGCTTTTGTAGTGTTACAGGTCTTATGTTTTGAATATCCACTACATTTACTGGAAATATATTTTCTTCAGCTGTTTGCCTTGGAAGAGGTTGAAATGTGTCTTCAAGACTTCAAGAAAGGCTGCAAATAACGCAGACTTATCTTTGGTACTTCTATCCCAAGTTCAATCGTCATACTTGATAGGAGCTGTTTGTATTTTAGGCCCTTTAAGTCCTTTAGTTGCTTTCCAAAGAGAATAATTAGTATCCTTATTGCCAGAAAGACCTGATTTCTTTGATAAGCATTTTCAATTTGTTGCTGAAATATGTAATTAAGTCATAATTTGGTTTGTGGTACTCCATTCCTGTACTACATTTTTCGCGCTTTCCATTTTTCTCTAACCAGATCACTCACTTCTACTAAATAGTTGATGTAATTTTCCATTTGGTATCGAATATGAGGAATACTCTGCCACGCTGCTTGTAGTCTAATGTTGCTCAGCAGCTCTATTGGTCATCAAACTATGCCGGAGTTTTAAATCGTACTTGTAATTCAGTATTGTCTTCGACTAGGTTCCGGAAGAGATCCTAGTTTTTTTTTTTTTTTTTTTTGATCGTCATAATAACTGAATGTTATAATAACAGGCGTGTGGTCAGACGAAATTCCTTCACTGTTTTCGAGGTAAACGTAGTTTTCAGATATCCTTTTTGTTATAAAGAAATCTATTAAATCTGGTTTCTTATTTGTTTCCCCTGGCCAATTTGTTGGTTTACCTTCAGACAGGAAGTCGCAGTTTAATGTCCGACCAGGTGCAAACGGTTCCTTACTCTTATGGGTTGTTAGTCTTGATCCCTCATATATATTTTTAGCACTGAAATCGCCTCTGATTATAAAGTTAAAACCTAGGGATATGAGTAACATAACATAGTTTTCTTTATTCAGAATATAACGTGGCGGGCAATATATTGAAGATATGTTGATTGCCTTTTGATTATTTAATCGAACATTAATGGTGGCTACTTGCATAATTTCTTTTTCAGTTTTTACTCCTTTATAATGATTGAGATTTTCCTTCACAAATATGCATGAGCCTCCTCTTGCTTTTCCTGAGAGGCGGATCTCGTGGTTGCAGTGGTATCCTCGAATTCTGAAAATTTAAAGCTCTGGAATGTGTTATTCCTCTTCAAATATTAGTACATAATGGAGTAATTTCATTTACTATTTCTTGCTTATTTAAAGCGTCCAGCGTTAATGATTCCCGCTGTTATACAATCTGGAAGTATGTTTTCCGGCTTACTAGTGCACTTGTTTGTGGTAGTTCTGAGTTTTTGGTCATTGTCGTATTACTGTGCATTCTACAGTTTAATGAACCGTATGGTTTTTTCTGTTTCTCGGATTTTGCAGTGCCCTTGCTGTTATAGTTTACGAATTTGGAGGTGTATGTTTTGTCAAATTACAAGCTTGGGCCAGATCCGATTTATCCGAACATTCATACGTCTACGCTCTCTGAGGTATTAAGCCAGTGGATTTTCTTAATGCTTCTATTCTAACTCTTATGTTAAGGACTGCCTCAATATTGAAATTTTTTTCCATTTTTTCTTTGCTATTAAAAGTAACTGTAAACGATGGAAGCCCCTCTTTTAGTAATTTCAAATCCATGATCAGTACGGGTTTTTCTTTTTTGAGGATATTTGCCGCATCCTCTAGAGAATCCTTCATTTTCTATCTCAACACCTCTAGCTGAGGATGTTGGTGATCTTTGCACTATGGAACTTCTTCCAAAAAGGGTTTTCAGAGTTCATTACTTCTGAAGTATTGCGGTTACTGTATATCGGCTACGAAGTCGCCGGTACTGAGTATCCGTTTCGCTGCGCCTTAAAGCTTACTCCTTTTGGGTCCACGACAAGTCGGTTAGGATTTACTCCTATCTGCCACTTGGGAACGCGCCCGATGGAAGGCTAGCAATTTCACAAGGTGCAATAATGAAAATTTGAACGAGTATATGGCAGCTGCATAACCTTGCGGGTTTTATATTTTACCAAAACATATAAAAATCATCTCTTCTGAGTGTAAACATCTAAAAAGAGAAACTCGGTTGCGGCGGTTGTTTAGAATTGATAACATTGACGAATATTTCTAACAGACATTTTTGTAATGTTAGTTTTTTAAAGTCAGCTAAGTGAAAAATGGGATTTGGACAAGGTAACAGCAAGGAAATAAGCTAATCACTTAAATTTGTACTATTTTTACTGTTTTTAAGGAAATACACTACTTTTAATATATTTAATTGTAGCTTATTATTAAAATTATCATTAATTGCAACCTAACTCCGTTGAAAGCAGGATACCTGCTCCTCTTCAAGGCAATCCTCGCATAGAGGACATCATGAGTTAGCCTCATGTGCTTGCACATCATGAGTTAGCCTCATGTGCTGAAGATGTACTTTAAAATGGCCGTGACCAGGAAGAGTCGCAATCAAGACTCTCAACTGGTTCTTGTTGAGTCATAAAGCAAACCTAGTGTTGCTCAAATAAGGTCCACTAATAAAAAGTTTCGCAATGCGACAGCTATCAGTAGCAAACCATTGCTATTTTAATTCACTTATAGCGCAATTTTTGATCGTCTTCTTAACAAAGTTAAATGGTAAGGAATCAACTGGTTCGCGACCAATAAATTTAAACCCAGTCCAGGATTTTGATAGAGAATCAGCAATATCACTGGCATCAATACCACAATGGGCAGGAATTCACATAATCGTCACTCTATTACTTGAACAGAGAAGATGTATTTACAGTCCTTAAAAATTTTTGACATAGTCATGGGATTATCCAGCTCTGTACAGAAAACTAAGATTTTATTTGTAACATCGAGATTCAATGCCTCAATGACACAGAGCATAAGTGCAATTGCTTCCGCTTGAAAAACTGTGCAGTACCTACCCAGCCAGCCCTTAAAATTCAGATCAAACTTGGAGCAGTACACTTCATAACCAGAACTATTGATGGTGCGAGAGCCATCAGAAAAGAAAACTCTGGACTCATGCAAGTTCTCAAGAAAATCCGGTGATCTTCACTAATCTCTCGAAGGTCGCATCACCGAATATAATTTAGTGAAATTGAATTTAGACATCAGTCTACTATTAACCATATCAATTTCTAGTACTAATGATGCGTGATCATTTAAAATTGTTCTAGGCCCACGACTGAACCAATAATGTTCCACATTCCTATGCTCCTTAGCCTTAACGCAGCAGAACAAGCTGAGCAAAGAATGAAAGAATGTAGCTATGGAAAGAATAGAATTGATTCCATGGCAAGAAGGAAAGTTGCTACCATAGCTCCTGTGATGGCCCTGCAAGCAATAATTTTTAGATCATTAAGTTTTTATAATTGTAGCCTTTAATTTAACCAATGGCCACCAAACCAAGGAAGCATAAAATAACAGCATTTTTCGAAGAAGTAACCTTGTCATTCGATTTACGAAGAGGATCAAGTCTACAGGTATCATTTTTAGCCAACGCTCTATTAAGTCTAGCGACCGCAGAGACACTATTCATTTCCTCACAGATGTTTGTCCATGCGGTTCTGTGAGCGGATCATAAGCTTTTTTATACTCCTTTTGAGCTATTAGGAAACAATCTCAATCACATTTAAGATTAGCATTTTTTGCTTTATTCTTCAGTAACCTAGTTTTTTTAAGAGCAGAGCACCAAAAAGGTCTTTTCCCAATCTTGTGTTTAGTATACGAATTTTCAAAAACCGTCTAGAATGCTTTTGTAAGTTTTGAAGCTTGTAACTCAATGTTCTTAACCGAGCGAATATCCGTAGCAGGATGAATTAAGGAAATAAGTTCGAAAGAGAATAAATCCCAATTGGTTAATTTGCGATTACGATACGGTTTAAGATGTGGTCTTTTAATATTGGTGTTAAAAGTGATGCACCTGTGGTCAGAAGTGAGAATATCATTTGTCACCCTCCAATTAAAAATTAAGTCAACAATAGTCAACGAACACAGACGATATCAATAACTTCCTGCCGCGCACAACTGACAAAAGTTGGCTCACAACCTTTATTGAGTATTTCTACCACAGGTGAGCTTATAAAATTTAACAGAGCGGAACCCCTGTTATTAATATTTGTGCTATCCCAAAGAGTACCCACTTTAAGAGTTCAGTCATTCCTCCGAAGGGGGAGGATGAGAAGAATCAAATGGAAGATAAATTGAGGTAACGATCAGTTCAGTGCAAGCCTTACCATATTTGAAAGTGATGAGAACCGCTGAGAACGATCGAGAAAATAAGGTTCCTGAATAAAACATAAGTCTGTATGTGATGCGATGCAAGCAACTTCCTTAATTCAAATGAAGCTGACTTGCTGTGAAGTGCTTGCTGTGTCTGTTGTAAGTTAATCTGTTTAATTTCAAACGAAACGTTTTCCATTCTACGTTTAGAACTTATGGTCCAGAGATAAACTTAAACAAGATCCTCTCAAGAACATATTGTAAACAAAGGCTGGAACCAATAATATACTCATAGGTCTTAAAGTCAACCCTCAGAACAATCGATTGGCGATTGGCCTCTTGTTTGTACCGGACGACTTTCCAACCCTCGACCAAAATATTTGGATTCATTATACCAATGTTGGTAACAACAACGCTGGGATCCTCCCTGGGTGGACCAGGGACCCAATTGTGTAATATAATAGCCTTCGAAAGTCGAAAACCACTTCATGTATCCTTAATACTGGAAACCTCATCGCAAAACTACTTATAGGTTTCCTCATTACTGCTTTTACAGATGAATACACCATCTGATAAATAGCACCCAAGCATGAGTAGTATAAATCCAGAAGATTTCGCCGAACTAAGAATTCGCTGGCTCAACTCCATCCGGAAAATTACCAGCTTTCACTCGTCCAGGATGATATCCGGATTATCGTTACGAATACAAAATTTTAAATTGTAGCTTCATTTATATTTCATATTTTGTTAAATTTATTTATTTATTAACTAATATTAGAGGTAAACCAGATTATGATGATGCGTTGTTTGAACTTTGGTAATTGTTGTTACCAAAGTAGAATTTACCACTTGGCCCTAAGGAATTTAATTTCGTTACATTACAAGTGAAATATTTTATTTTATTATTTTGAATTCACTTGCAACGTGCGTACATTTCTAAAATCGAACAACTTTAATTTCAACAGAATTTTATAAATTAAATTAATTTGCATAATCGATTCCAATTCCAATTAATGAATTAACACATACAATCATAAAAACTTACAATCATAAACTATTTAAATCCAATCAAATTAATCATTAAAATTAAATTCATTTAATAAATATTTTAATTACAAATTCCTCGTCTGATATGTAACGGGTACACAAGTATACATATGTCTTAATAAAATATAATTGATTTATTTTAATTTTTTTTTTTTTTTTTGAACTATAATTTAATAACTTGTTAAAATGTATTTATTTTATATATCGGAGAAAGATAGACAAGGTTTGTTAATACATAGTTAGTTCACCTGTAATTATGGATACGAGGTACATATGTATATATAGTTTATATAAAATAAGTTTAGTTTTGATTTAATTAAAATTAAAATAAAAACAAAGTGAAAAAGAAATATAATTTTATAATAATAATTTAAATAATTATTTTCGATTTTCATTAAAATCCTTAACTATATCAACACAGTATAAATATAGGTGGATATGGTAGGTTCGTATCCTACATCTCCTTATCATCATATCATTTATTTTCATTTTACGATCTGATAAGTTTTTAAAAAGCGTTAAATTTTTTTAGTACGAGATATGTCTTTTACGAGTAAACGAGTACATAGAGTGTATTATATACTATCTAGTTGTATAGTATACTTTACAAAAAAAAAAAAGGGTTAGCATTTTTCTTTAATTAGTTTTCACACCATACACATTTTTAATTTTTTTTTTTTATTTCGGTTTATTTTATTTACACTTCAAACAAGATACTGCAAAAGGAGATACTCATCTCAATTTTGTGTTTCGGGATGTGATTTAAATTGTGAACGCAACTTTTTTTTTTTTTTTTTTTTTTTTTTTTAAATCGGTTAAATCTATTTGGGATAGTGATATATTTAGATTAATTCGGTTTTGGGCGAAAACACTTTAGAACTTATATTTGTTTTTTTGTTTTTTAGGGGGCTGAATATTTTCACCATTTTTCTTATACCATATACATACATATATGGGGAAGTCTAAAATAAGAGTGACATTTAGTGGAAAATTGCGGTCAAGGTTTTTATAAATTTATAGCTATTTTTATAGTTTGGATAATTAATTGTATTAGGCAACGAAACGAAAATATTTGTATCGCACTTGAAAAAGCTTCAAAGAAAGCTAATCCATACAATTCCCTTTTATTTAAACAACGTTATCAATATCCGTAAACATATACACAAATAAATAAAACTGTTATAAGAAATCTATTTTCCATAAAAGAAGATGACTTGAATAAATAATACAATAATGCGAAAATTAATAACCTAAAAATACGAAATAGACATGAAAAAAGGATCAAATCACAGAAACACAATCTGTTTTGCTGAGG
This sequence comes from Tipula vernalis, assembly GCA_958295665.1. Classification (NCBI taxonomy): domain Eukaryota; kingdom Metazoa; phylum Arthropoda; class Insecta; order Diptera; family Tipulidae; genus Tipula; species Tipula vernalis. Next base: position 128,014,366 of record OY282558.1, on the reverse strand, counting down.
CTACGAATACCCAAAAAAAAAACCGATAAAAAATTTTCTTGGTTGGTATACACTCGTTCATGCTTTCCGTTATCATTTTCCATTATCATCATTACTCTAGTGATTTTGATTATTTTATAATCAAATGAATTTTCATTTAGCTATTTGCTTATGTATACATGCTTATATTATTTTGGGGGGGTTAGGAAATCAAATAAAAATAAATACCAATTCACCTTTATATCCTCAATACATGTTCATGATTAAATTTTATCAATCAAAAAAACATAAAAACAAAAACAATTTTTAATCAACAAGTTTGTTCCTATTCCATATATTCACTTTTATAATATTTTGGTTGTGTTCAAGGAGGAAAAACTACCAAAAAAAACAAAAAAAAAAAACAATCGAAACCAATGTTTTTGATAATAAGAAACAACAACAAAATAATCAAAATTAATTTTGACTGCCAAAAAAATAATAAAAACCCAATGATTGAAGGAATTAAATAAACGGAAGTATTAAAAAAAAAAAAAAAAGAAAGAGGAAAATTCAAATTTTCCATCAATTACAGCACAAAAAGAACATAAATAAGAAAACTTACCCTTCTTATTTTTATGTGTGTGTGTGTGTGTGTGTGTTATTTTTCCGATTTACTCCTTATTTCTATTTTTCTTATACATAGTTGTTGTTGTTGCTGTAATAACATTATTACATTTTAATTTCTTATTCTTTGCCCCATCTTGTTGTTGATTGTTCAACTATTTTCTCATGCTAATTTTCAATTATGTAAATAAAAATGGCAAAAATGAGAATTACATGTTAAAGGAAACAAAACAAGGAAAAACAAAAACAAAAAAATAGATAGGATGAAAGGGGTATGATTTTAATTCCTGTTTTATTTGATCCATTTGATTTTCATTTACATTCATCCCAATTTTTCACTTCATCAACAAATTAATGGTAAAATCTTAATGTTTAGACATTCATTTAAGATAAAATAAATAGAAAAGGAAGGAAATTGAATATCCGGACGGATTATGTTAGTTGTGATGGATTGAATATTTATATTGAATTATACAGTACGGCACCTACTACACAAATTCTTTAACTTGGTGCAAATAATTTACCAAAATTAGATTTTGCTTAATTTTATGGTTATACAACTTTCAATGTATTTAAGAGCGCGTGAAATTTTCCAGAGATTCTTCCATATGTATACGTATACGAATCCAATTAGTTTATATTGGATTGTTATAGATTTGATACGTAGTGGTGCAGAGTACACTGCTAAATTCTAATGTAAAGAAATTTTATTAAAAGATTTTTAAAAATGAAAATAAAGAAATTATGAATTGTGTGGCAAATTTTAGTATGCTTTAGATAGCCATTTAAACTTAAAACCTATATTTCAAATGATTAAAGCCTATCACATTTATAATTATCAACTTCCATGCTTGCTGTTATTTATCTCGTTTGAGGAAACATCGACAGTACTAAAAAAAAGCCAGGATTTAAACTAAAGTTATTGAAATAAAAACATTTTGGAACTCTTTCAAGTGTATAAATCACTCCAAATTTTAAAAATGTAATTTTGTAGAACTTTTATTAAATGAAAGATTCGTATAGATTAGGATTTTTGAATAGCAGATGCCTATACCTTGTGCTAGCCAAACCTTTGTCATCATCGTTGGCAATGGCCGACATTGGTCCTTGAGAGTAGAGTGCGATTTCAAAAAAATAGTTTTGTAGAACTGTTACAATTCTTATGAGATGTTTCATTATAATTGTTGGGGCAATGGCTTATTGATGTGCCTTTGCGTTTATCCCAAGTTAAATTTATTAAAAAACACTGGTATAATTTGCAAATAGAAATAAAAAATATATCTTGAAATTTGAGAGAAAAAAAATATATTTATTGAAAATTTTAATAACAATTTCTTTTATTTGCGTTCGATACGGCAGTTCGTTTTATAATGATCATGACTAATTACGTACAATAAAACGTTACATAAATCTATTATTGAGACATCTGCGTTGCTATAATAATATTTTTTGGTATTATTGAAAGTTAGCGACATCTAAATTAAAATATATATTTTTTTTTTGAATTCAATTCAAATGCAACTTAACTAAGTCCATGTAATCACAATGTTTGTTGTAGTAATTATGTCATAATTTTGACATAAATCAAATTGAAATTTAAGTTTAAAAATACAATATTTTGGTAAGTAAATTCAGAATTTTAAATTCATTAATAATAATAACTAAAGTAAATTACATAATTTTGTTTTAGATATGGTGCACAAAGAATAACAAATTGGAAGATAAGTTTAAATTTACAAATACTTAAATATTTTCTTAATTTAACTTTTGGATTTTTCATTTCAGGTTATTTTAATCCAGAAGCCAACATACCGCCGGCCTTGAATTATTAATTCAATAACAATTTTGCTTGGGTTGCTTCAATGCAGTGTTCAGTGATATTTTGGATGAATTTGTGGATGTTCTGATGTCTTCGATAATATTGCAGTTCCAGGTGTAAACAAACGGTGACAATTAAGTGGATGATTTTAAATAAAGTGTGTGAATCAGTTTTTTGCTTCACCAGAATCCTCCTGTGCCACCGGTAGAAGGCACAATTTGTGAATTGGACGCTTAAGTTCACTATTCTTTGTTTTTATTGTGACTACTCGGACGATTCCATCAGAACCAGGATGTGTATTAATGATTCTACCAAGTAGCCATTGGTTGACTGGCAGATTACTATCTTTGACGATGACAATGTCGCCTATTTTTGCAGGAATTCTTTTAAATCTCCATTTGGGACGCTGTTGTAAGGACGTTAGATACTCTATATACCATCTCTTCCAGAAGTGCTGGCTCATTTGTTGAACTATTTGCCATCTAGTAAGGTGTGACATTTTTAGGTTGGTAACATCTATTTCTGGTATTTTGTTAGTGGGATGCCCAAGTAAAAAATGAGATGGCGTCAGCGGGTTGATGTCGGTCTCATTGACACTACACAATGGTCTGGAATTTAATATAGCTTCCACTTCTGCCAAAAGAGTATGCATTTCCTCTAACGTTAGGATGTTCTTGCCGATCACGCGTTTCAGATGAAACTTGGTAGACTTTATTGCAGCTTCCCAAATACCTCCAAAGTGTGGTGAATTTGGAGGAATAAAATGCCAGGTAATACGGTGTCTGGAAAAGAAATTGGAAATATCGTAGGAGTTTTTTATTATTTTGGTAAATGCTTCCCTCAATTTAGCTTCGGCGCCTACAAAATTTGTACCATTGTCACTATGCAATTCTGTACAAACGCCTCGTCGAGCTGTGAATCTTTTTAGGGCCCCTAAGAAAGCATCACTTGATAAGTCGCTAGCTAATTCTAGATGGACCGCCTTGGTGCTTAGACATATAAATAAACATATGTATGCTTTGTACGTTTTTTGTCCACGGCCTTTCGCTAAATGGATCGCCATGGGACCAGCGTAATCAACTCCGGTTTTTAGAAATGGACGTACAAGTTCAACCCTCGAACTTGGTAGATTACCCATGAGCTGCTGTTGACACACTGCTTTAAATTTGCTGCATATGACGCACTTTCTCACAATTTCTTTGGCCTTCGATTTACCATTTGGTATCCAAAACTGTTGTCTACAGATGGCTAACAGGAGTGATGGTCCAGCATGCTTATTGTCTAGATGAGCATCAAGTAAAATTAATGATGTAAGTTTGGATTTGGGATGCAAAATAATCGGGTGCTTGGTAGAATATGAAGCTTCGCTGTTTTGTAATCTTCCTCCAACACGGATTATTCCCATATTATCCAAATAAGGATTCAGCGATTTGAGACTACTGCCTTTTCCTACTGATCCATTAGTTTGTAGTGATGAAATATCTTCACGATAATATTGATGCTGGTCGTATTGACATAGAATATATAATGCATGGAATATCTCCTCGCGGTGAAGATAAATACCATCGACTCTGGACCCCTTGAGCTTAGTAGAATTTTTATAATAACGAAATATATAGCTAATCACTCTTTGCAATTTAATGAATGATGAATATTTGGCAATTAATTGATCTAGCCATTCATTTCGAGGCTTTATTGTTATGGTGAATGTAAGTATTTCTTTGGATTTCTCTTCGACATTGATCGGTTCTATTATTTGTGGTGGCCAATATTCTTGCGATTTTTGTAACCACTCCGGTGCATTCCACCACAGTCTATGTGATTTTAATTCCAGTGGTGATAGACCTCGCGTCGCGCAATCCGCAGGATTATCTGCGGAAGGTACATGCCTCCAATGACTTCTAGGAAATGATGATATAATTTCAGCCGTGCGGTTGCCGACGAATGTATTCCAACGTCTAGGATGACTTCCTAGCCAATCGAGAACTATTTTCGAATCGGTCCAGGCGTATATATTATTTATATTCGTGTGAGTTTCTCGTCTTATTAGGTTTATCAAATTAGTAAGTAGTACCGCAGCGCATAATTCTAGCCGAGGAAGGGTTTGTTGTTTAATAGGAGCCACCTTGGTCTTTGAGGAGACCATGTTACTAAATATGTTGCCATTGGGCTCGATTACCTTGAAATAAACCACTGCAGCGTATGCCATTTGACTCGCGTCACAAAAACCATGGATGTCGACTATATTTTCGGAATGCGTCTGAATAAATCTGGGAATGGAAATTACTTTAATTTGGTTTAATTGGCTTCTTATTTTTTCCCAACAATTTCTTTTATTCACAGGTAGTGGATCATCCCACTGAAGATTGTCTGCCCAAAGCATTTGTAAGAATATTTTTGTATTGACAACTACAGGAGCTAACCAACCAAGTGGATCAAAAATCCGACTTGCTTCCGACAAAACTATTCTCTTTGTATAAATTTTTGTTTCTGGTAAATTGGATGTGAATATGAAACAATCAGTTTTAGCATTCCATGTGATGCCCAGAACTTTATCTGGATTGGAAGATTGTTGTATGTGATCTTGGAGTAGCTTGAGTTGGTCATCTTGTTTCTCAGTTGGAGCCTTGGTCAATATTTGACTGCTGTTTGACTTCCACTTTCGGAGTTGGAACCCGTATTCGGCTAGCAATCCGGTAATATTTTCTTGCAACTGCAGTAATTCTTTCTCATTGTTGGCTCCAGTCATTATATCATCTACGTACATGTCATTAGAAATAGCCTTCGCAGCGAGTGGCAAAGAAGAATTATTGTTATCGGCGGCTTGTTTGATAGCTCTAGTAGCCAAGAAAGATGATGATGCCAATCCATATGTCACAGTGTTCAATCGGAAATGTCGGATAGGCTTCGATGGATCATCTCTCCAAACAATCTTCTGAAAATCGGTGTCTTCTCGCGACATTACCACTTGACGGTACATCTTTTGTACATCAGCCGAAAAAACCATTTTATGCTCCCTGAACCGCAAAATTATAGCAAATAGCGTTGACTGGATAGTGGGGCCGACTGCTAAACAATCATTTAGCGATATTCCGGTACTGGTTTTAGCGGAACCATCGAAAACGACCCTCAAACTGCTTGTGGAGCTTGACGATTTAAATACACCATGGTGAGGTATGTAATATCCTGTATCTTTTATTTCATCAGTGGGAATTTCCGTCATATGATTTAAATGCTCATATTCTCGCAGGAAATCGTGGTACTGCTTTGCAAAACTTGGATCGCGAGCAAAGCGACGTTCTAGTCCTCTGAACCGTTGAATAGCTGGAACTAGAGAGTTACCCAAATTATTAGAAGATTCCTTGAAAGGGAGCCGGACAACAAAACGGTTGTTGTTGAAGTGGGTTTCACAAAAAATTTCCTCAGGTGATAAAATGGTTTTCTGATCATTAATTGAGTCAAGTTCCCAAAATCTTCTTAAACTTCTATCGATGTCAACGATTTCATCCTTCTGATTTGTCGTAGCTAACATGGTAGTGGGAGTGCTGCATGGAATGTCACTTACACGCCCGGAAACAATCCAACCGAAGATGGTGTTTTGTAAGATTGGTTCATTTGGATTATTTCGAATTTGCCCATCTTGTAAAATATAAAAAAAATGATCTGCTCCTATAAGAATGTCTATTTCACTTTTATTAGCAAAATTTGGATCGGCTAACTTAATTCCTTTAAAAGTGTTGAGCTTTGTGATATCTAGGTTCTGCTGGGGTAATTTACTAGTAATCTTTGACAGTACTAGTGCAACGACTGGAAATTCTGGGCTTACTTCTGGTTTGACAGTCACTGTAACTAAACCTCTAGATATTAATGGGTCAGAGTGGCCTAATCCACTTATGGAGACACGAGAATTGCGCTTTTTAATTTGCAGGCGTTGCACACAAGATTCTGTGATAAAACTTGCTTGAGATCCTGAGTCAAGCAGTGCCCGACAGGATATCAGTTTTCCAGAAGCATCCATTATTTTAATTAGCGCCGTTGGTAGTATTGATGATACATGGACTTTCTCAGAAGTAGAGGTTGCAGCATGAAGCGAATTTGTATCGGCCGGAATTTCTTGAATTGGAGTTGTAGTCCCAGATTGTTGATCGTCCAGATGTAGCAAAGAGTTGTGCTTCATGCCACATTTTTCGCATCTTCGACGTGATAGACATTTAAATATTGGATGTTTACTACTGAGGCAATTGAAACAACGATTGTCCCGTTTGGCAAAATCTCTTCGTTCTTTTGCACTTAAGGCATGAAAATCTTTGCATTGAAACAGAGAATGAGTAGTATCTTTGCACATTGCACATTGGAACGGATGTTTATTAACAACAACATATGATTTAGTGGTTGTAGGTTCTTCGGTTACTAAGTGACCTTTAATCTCAGATTTTGAGTTGAAGCGTCTGCCTGATGTGGTGAGAGATTCCAATGTATCAATGCGCTTTGCAAGAAACTTCAAGAATTGTGGAAAATCTGGATTGTCTATATCTGCAGCTGTTTCGGCCCAAATCGCTTTGGACTTATCATCTAGCTTGCTCATCAAGATATAAATAAGCCAAGGATCACGAGATTCAGCAACGTCTCCCAATGCTTTTAAGCCACGAATGACTTCGTCGGATGTGTCCATAAGGCGTTTAATATTGGTTGCGTTCGAAGTGTGAATTTGTGGCTGCTCAACGAAGGTGCGTATAAACGAATTAATGATATGTTTCTTCCGGTCATATCTTTCTTTTAATTTGTTTAGAGCCCCGATGTAATTACCTTCAGTAACATTTATGTGGCGTAGCAATATGGCGGCTTCTCCCCGTAATAGACCTTTTAGGTATTGAAACTTCTGCACGGCATTTAGCGAGGGAGATTCGTGAATGGTGGTGGAGAAGAGATCGAAAAAAGATTGCCATTCGGAATATTCGCCAGAGAATGATGGTATGTGAATTTTAGGCAGTTTCACTTCTGACCGAGCGCCAAATTGAGTCGCGTTATGTGAAGTATCCAGATTGATGATGCCGTTGCCCGCGCTAAGATTCTTTTCTCGAATCAGAGTGTTTAGAGCTGCGACCGCGTTGTAGTAATTTTCCTCGTATACGGCGTCACCTGATTCAGTTGCATCAATCTGGAATATTAAACTCTCCAAATCTGTGAACTCCTGCATTAGCTTTTCCACGCGATCAAGACGCACGTTTAATTGCGCAATGGGAGTGTCTATGTTAGCCTCCGTTGCAAACTTAATGATATTTGTTAGCTTTCCTTTATTTGTAGCTCTTTGTTTTTTAAGAGCGGCTAGTTCAGCCATTTTAGGAAACTCTTATTTCAATAAGTCGTAAGTTTATAACTTGATTATCACTTCGCACTTATCTTGAATAGCCACTAAGATTTCACCAATTAAATTTGAAATAAAATTGCTACTTATCTGACCATGTGGTTTTCCAATCCGATGAATGAAAATCTTCTACTTTTCCAGAATTTTCCAGTTACAGCGTTTTTATAGTTTGATCCAATAAATAGCTTGATTAAAGCTGATAAGATGCTGCTTTTAAGATGGCGATGGCAAAAATGTGGATGCTCCAAAACGAGTTTTTCTTTCTTTATGTTTCGATGAAAAAGAGCCTATCCGGCTCGAAGGACCAATATGTTGGGGCAATGGCTTATTGATGTGCCTTTGCGTTTATCCCAAGTTAAATTTATTAAAAAACACTGGTATAATTTGCAAATAGAAATAAAAAATATATCTTGAAATTTGAGAGAAAAAAAATATATTTATTGAAAATTTTAATAACAATTTCTTTTATTTGCGTTCGATACGGCAGTTCGTTTTATAATGATCATGACTAATTACGTACAATAAAACGTTACATAAATCTATTATTGAGACATCTGCGTTGCTATAATAATATTTTTTGGTATTATTGAAAGTTAGCGACATCTAAATTAAAATATATATTTTTTTTTTGAATTCAATTCAAATGCAACTTAACTAAGTCCATGTAATCACAATGTTTGTTGTAGTAATTATGTCATAATTTTGACATAAATCAAATTGAAATTTAAGTTTAAAAATACAATATTTTGGTAAGTAAATTCAGAATTTTAAATTCATTAATAATAATAACTAAAGTAAATTACATAATTTTGTTTTAGATATGGTGCACAAAGAATAACAAATTGGAAGATAAGTTTAAATTTACAAATACTTAAATATTTTCTTAATTTAACTTTTGGATTTTTCATTTCAGGTTATTTTAATCCAGAAGCCAACAATAATATATTGTTACGTTTTTGCCTTGTAAATCAAGGTTCGTATCACTGGATTGTGAATAAAACAAAATCAATTCAATTTATCACCAACGAATCTATTTATTTAGCAGAAGAATTATTACAACACAATTTCAATACAATTTATTAAAAAAAATTCACAAAATCACTTTATATAAATTATTCTCAAATTTTACTGTACACTTATAATTTGTATTTACACTAAAACACTTTTTAAATCATTTTTTAATTCCTTTTTAATCTTCACACTGTCGCTTTCCAAATACTACTAATAATCTTACAAGTTTACACTATCGCGTTCCAAATTCCAATAATCCAATTCGACTTCGTTCGCCTTTTTATATACACAAACTAAACTTCTAGAAAGCGCATGACTTTTCCAGTTAGAATAGCGTAGAAACATTTAGAACAATTTTACCATGGAAAATTCCATTTTAGTACAGTTAAACATTGAGCTATTAATTTAACTTATTCTATTACAATCTAGGTGTCACCGTCACAATATACACTTAATTTAGTACACATAAAATTATCAGATACATAAACTTCTTTTAGCTAATTTCCCCACCAGTAATATTTAGTACAAAAATTTATGGTTTTCTTCAACCGTCGTCTCTTAAACTCCATATAAAATAAACGTAAACAAACGTTTTTTTTTGTACACAGACTAGCGAAACTAACGAAAAGTGTATGAACTAATTGCACAATCTATAGACCGTGTTTCAGTACATCAGCTTCACATACATTTCTGCAAGAGACGCTAGTCCGTGTACAAAATTGTTTGTTTAAATTTTTTTTTTATAGAGTTTGGGTAAAAATATGTCCATTAAAATTGCACAATTGTGAATTAAATTTATCTTGAAAACACGTTCAAAGTTTCATTAAAAAATTAAAATACTATTAAACATATTTTATTTACACTAAATATACCGTTGACCCTTTAATATCTAAGAAAACTACAAATACAAATATGCTAAATTTTGAGAATTTTAATTGAACCCATTTGGAAGTTGGCCGATTGTGGAAATTGCACCTATACGGCTGATCTTAGATTTTCACCAAAGTTAGTCTATACTATTACCAACTCAAAATATAAAGAATCATTTCCGGCCAATTAAGTTCTTATGAGATAGTTAATAAAGAATTTAAAATTTTGATTATTTTTTATGAACCCATTTGGAAGTTGGCCGATTGTGGAAATTGAACCCATACGGCTGATCTTAGATTTTCACCAAAGTTAGTCTATACTATTACTAACTCAAAACATGAAGAATCATTTCCGGCCTATTAAGTTCTTATGAGATAGTTAATAAAGAATTTAAAATTTTGATTATTTTTTATGAACCCATTTGGAAGTTGGCCGATTGTGGAAATTGCACCCATACGGCTGATCTTAGATTTTCACTAAAGTTAGTCTATACTATTACCAACTCAAAATATAAAGAATCATTTCCGGCCTATTAAGTTCTTATGAGATAGTTAATAAAGAATTTAAAATTTTGATTATTTTATATGAACCCATTTGGAAGTTGGCCGATTGTGGAAATTGCACTCATACGGCTGATCTTAGATTTTCATCAAAGTTAGTCTATACTATTACCAACTCAAAACATAACGAATTATTTCCGGCCTACTAAGTTCTTATGAGATAGGTAACAAAGAATTTAAAATTTTGATTATTTTATATGAACCCATTTGGAAGTTGGCCGATTGTGGAAATTGCACTCATACGGCTGATCTTAGATTTTCATCAAAGTTTGTCTATACTATTACCAACTCAAAACATAACGAATTATTTCCGGCCTACTAAGTTCTTATGAGATAGGTAACAAAGAATTTAAAATTTTGATTATTTTATATGAACCCATTTGGAAGTTGGCCGATTGTGGAAATTGCACTCATACGGCTGATCTTAGATTTTCATCAAAGTTTGTCTATACTATTACTAACTCAAAACATGAAGAATCATTTCCGGCCTACTAAGTTCTTATGAGATAGGAAACAAAGAATTTAAAATTTTGATTATTTTATATGAACCCATTTGGAAGTTGGCCGATTGTGGAAATTGCACTCATACGGCTGATCTTAGATTTTCATCAAAGTTAGTCTATACTATTACCAACTCAAAACATAACGAATTATTTCCGGCCTACTAAGTTCTTATGAGATAGGTAACAAAGAATTTAAAATTTTGATTATTTTATATGAACCCATTTGGAAGTTGGCCGATTGTGGAAATTGCACTCATACGGCTGATCTTAGATTTTCATCAAAGTTTGTCTATACTATTACTAACTCAAAACATGAAGAATCATTTCCGGCCTACTAAGTTCTTATGAGATAGGAAACAAAGAATTTAAAATTTTGATTATTTTATATGAACCCATTTGGAAGTTGGTCGATTGTGGAAATTGCACCCATACGGCTGATCTTAGATTTTCATCAAAGTTAGTCTATACTATTACCAACTTAAAATATAAAGAATCATTTCCGGCCTACTAAGTTCTTAGGAGATAGACAATAAATATTTTAAAATTTTGATCAGTTTATATTGAATATTTTGTATTGGAATTACACTACATATATAGAAAAAGCTGGGATGGGATGAAAAATGTAATCATCATTTTATTTTTTATTTATATTTCTAATATGTATAGAAAAAAACTGGGATGGGATGAGATAGTGTTACCTGATGCACATTTTTATTTTTTCTGGGATGAAAAACTGTGATATCTTCACATGCTTGAAAGATTTATGAACTAATTTGACAATCTATAATAGTTATTCGCGTAAATATCGTGTACGAAATTTAAAAAATACCCAAAATATTAATTATGAGACTAAAGCTTGATACTTTAATTTTTGTAGCCACTACGATATGGTACAAACTACTAAATTACATTGCAATGAAGTTGACTCCGTAGTAAAGAGACAACGGTTGAAGAAAACAATAAATTATTTGTACTAAATATTACTAGTGAGGAAATTAACTAAAAGAGGTTTATTGTATCTGATAATTTTATGTGTACTAAATTAAGTGTATATATCGTTACGCTTTTCCCTTGTCAATTAAGGTTCGTATCACTGGATTGTGAATAAAACAAAATCAATTCGATTTAATTATTTCACACAAAAATTATTACAATACAATTTATTAATGATAATTCACAAAATCACTTTATATAAATTATTCGTACAATTTTACTGATCACTTTTACTTTTTATTTTGCACTAAAACACTTTTTAATTCCTTTTTAATCTTCACACTATCGCTTACCAAATACTAATAATCCAATTCGTTCTCGTTCGCGTTTTCATATACACTAACCAAACTTCTAGAAATTTCCTGACTTTTGCAGTAAGAATAGTGTAGAAAAATTTAGAACAGTTTTATCATGGAAAATTCCATTTTAGTACAGTAAAACATTAAGCTATTAATTTAACTTGTTCCATTACAATCTAGGGGTCACCGTCACAATATTATAATGAGACATCTTACAAGAATTATAACAGCTCTACAAAACTATTTTGTTGAAATCGCACTTAACTCTCAAGGGCCAATATCGACCATTGCCAACAACGATGACAATGGTTTGGCTAGCACAAATAATAGGCCTCTAAGTTACCTAGTTTAAAATTCCTAATCCATATACAAATCGGTCGTTTAATAAAAGTTCCACAAAATTATTTTCTTTGAAATCACACTTAACTTTTAAGGGCCAATATTGGCCATTGCCAACAATGATGACAAAGATTTGACTAGCACATGGAATAGGCCCCTAAATTACCTAGTTAAAAAACCCTAATCCATACGAATCGTTCGTTTAATAAAAGTTCTACAAAATTATTTTCTTTGAAATCACACTTTAACTTTAAAAATAAACCGTTTAATATATACCGTAGTAAATATACCGTCTTTTTATGAACAATTAAAAAAATCAAATTCACCAACAGCATGAGCAATACTATAACAAAGCATACCGATTAGACAATTTTAATAGTATATTATTCAACGAGCATAGAATGATAGCTGTTATTCACGACAATGAAATTTACCGTCATGAGCCGATAGGCGAGTGTCGTAAATCATCTGAGTGAATAACAGCCATTATATGCGAGTAGAATACGATACTTTGTCCATGACAAAGTAATTTAGGTCGACATTTTTACGTCTCAAATTAATAATAATGAAAATAGCAGGAGACTGCTAGATAAAATTTCAAAAATGAAATTTTTACTTGGTAGTAGTGAATAATGGAAGAAGAGACTACTAGATAAACTAGCAGTGAATAATGGATATCATTATAATTGAAGAAACAAACGTATAATGAGTATATTATACGTTAGCCGTAAATAAAATTATTATTTTATTATGTATCAATGTATATGTGCCATTTTCACAACTCGCTATTTCCATTTCATTTTTTCGAGTATATACATATGCATAATTTATGCTTCTTTTACCCGTATGTGAATTTCATTTACAAAAATATTTGCTGCTCCGGTAATATAGTAGATATTTTCACAACAAAATAAAATAAAGCATGCGATTTTTTTTTTAAATTTTTTTCGTATTTGGCGCACGATAATTTTGAAATGCCGGATGATGTTGTATATTACCAGAGCCATTTAGAGTATAGAGCCATAATCTTAATGACGTATTTTTTAGAAGCTTTTTTAGTGGTATAACTTTTCAGTGATTTCCATATGAATCCATAGTAAAAATGGTGTTTTTTAGCTTCAAGTTTTTCAATGAAAAAAGCAAAAATATTATAAAATATTTTTATAAAACTTTTCTACATATCTTTAAGAACAATATACAAGAAGACCATATTGGTATTAAGTAAATATTAATTGCAGAAATATTAAAATTAAATTAATTCTAAAATATATTTTTTCGAACTTTCATTTTGAAAAATACATCAAAGTTGGCTCTGACAAATTAAAATAATACTTGCTAAATTTATCTTTAGTTTTACTAGTGTACGTAAGATGTCTAAAATGGTTATAGAAAAATACGAAAAACAATTATTTAATCGCAAAATTAACACACGATCCCATATTTTGTGAATTTGTTTTGCTTTTCCTACAATTTTTGAACTTGAAATTTCCCTAGGTGGTAATTTTTGGTACGATTTTTCCAAATTTTTACGGCCATCACTGCCATCTATGTAATGTATATTGACTTAATGACCAAACGAATCGTAGTAAGCTTTTATTTCAATTTGACCAGAATGCTGTTGTTATGAATTTTTTTTAATATTTTGGTTTAAATAAATCAATCATTACAAGAAAATGATAACGATTTACTTAAACGATATTCATATATGTTGAAATTCAAACATTTATGAAACTATTTCAGAAATCATAATTAAGAATTTGTAACGTTTTCAGTTAAAAATTTGTCTTAGAAAAAAAAGTGATTTCCCATATGTTTTGTGTGTTTTACTATGAAAAGTTCCGTTTTTTCCTCGTTTCTAATTCCCTTATAAAAGCTCAGATTTTTTGATTATGGCTCTGTAAAATACAGGGTGCTCTGATATTACACGTGGTATTATGCGTAGATTTTATGTTGATTTTAGGTTGCATTTATTTTTTTTTCTGGTCGATATTCACACATATATGGAATATTATTTGTTCGGCACATATGTCTCCGTAACATGATTTCATACAATTTTTTACGTACTCCTGCCGCTAAAAATGTTTTCACATCAAAAATATAACTATTTATATTCAATTACCAATCAGGTATCTAAAGAAAAAAAGTTTTTAATATAAATTGAACAAGTTATACGTAGCTCTTGAGAGAATTGGAATAAACACAAGACGTCTGGTGTTTCAAATAGCCAATCTCTAATGTAGGATAAGAACTGTTTCGAATAAATGTGACGTCTAATGTGTTTGGGTAATGCATTGAAAACATCGGAGCAGTAACAACTATATACAGCGATGACTAGCGCGAAAATTATATCGAGCCTCACCTCTTATTACATGCTGACCAGTACGCCTAAAAAATACTCTTAAAACCTTATTAACATATAAATGTTGTAAAGGTAGAATATTGGTCGACTTGAATAAAGGCCAACATGATTCGAATCTATTTTTCCTCAAAATTATTCGTAAAATCATTTTCTATTGTACGTAAAATGGTTCTAAATTAGTTGGATAACAACGACACCAGCACGACAAATCGTATTCCAATTTAAACATTACGAAAACATGAAACGTAATTTTCAACACAGAAACAGTGCATAAATAACAGTGGAAGTAAAAAATACGTAAGGCAGACGCCATTTAACTTTTCAACGTTGAAATATGAATTTTCCAATTAAGGTTTCTGTCTTCTACCGTAAAAAACGCCTAGGCGTTTTAAGCGAATAGTGTGCGTATTAGTACGCCCAGAGCGTTTTATTCAAGTTAATTGATTTTAGTTACTAAAATACCAAACAATACAAATATTGTTTTCGGAATTTGAATAATTCGCCGTAACACTGTGAGGTATTTCATTATAAAATGTATAAATTAACTCTAAAAATTCATATATTACTTGACTTTGATTTTATCTGCTTCGTCGTAAGAAGTTCAACAGCTCGAAAATAAGACTCGAGAAAATAAATGCTCAAACTGCCTTCAAACTGCTTTTGAAAGAACAATAGCCAATCTTAGGAATTATATGCATGTTGCATTGTGGAAACCAAACCACGGATATCAGTACAAAAAGCGAGTGAATTATTCTCAATAGATTTTGCTTGATTTGAATGTGATTGCATGGCGCATTGGCATTTGATGGTTGATACATTGATATCAGATTCAAATGCTAGTGGTAAATATTCTTCAGTTGGGTTTGATCTTTCCGGAACAGGAATTTCATATGCCGTTGCAGTGTATGTCAAAGAACCAAATTTTTTCTGTTTTTACCGAGAATATAATTCACACACCCATAACACTGGACTGGATCATGTACTTGGACCACCAAATAACATTGCGGCTTCAGTGTTTTGCCATCTATGCAGATGGAAAATTAATGCCGTACAAACAATAGACGGCGTCCAATTTACACCACTAAGAACATTTTTTGAAAAGTATATTCGATATAAATCAGGGGTTTCGTCACTTATTTTGCGGCGATTGGTCATAATTTTAAATTGTCTATACCCATAACAAGAGCAATTGAGTTTAAAACATCTTTCCATATTTCACCAGATTTCACAAGCCGATTTTCATTTAATTTTTTGTGTTATTTTGTCAAAAAACCTAGTTTTTATTTCTTCCTTATTGTGACAATTTTTTAAGTTTTTTAGAAATATCGATTTCGAGAATAATCTTTTCTTCGGTTTCTTTTTTTACTACTAGTACATAATTTATTTTGAAGCTGTTTATATACTGTTGCTATGCGCTGTTGTTTGGCACCTCCTTTGTTTCTAAGTTATGGATAATTAAGTCGAAAATTTTATTGGATTTGCTGTTGATTTTGTCTTTAAGTAAATTGTTGTTGTTTTTGTCTTTATATATTTCCAGATCTTCTAACCTGCCTAATTTCGGTCCTTTTTTGATTCTGTGTAAAATGTTTAAATTTTTATTGAATTCAGTGTACCAGTGTATATATTTTGAAGTTATCCACCTCTTTTGGTACACTCTGTTACGAATGAGTTTTGCTCAAAATAGAGTGTACTGAAAGTTAAAAATGTATAAGTCAACAATAAATAAAGTAAAATAAATAAATAAATAAATAACTTTTAGTTTTTATATGTTGTGCAAAATTTGATTTTAGTCGTGTTTTTTTATTCGCTCCGGATAGCTGCTATCGAGAGCCGTCATTTTTCTACGCTTAAATTTAAATTTAACGCGCTATTTATTGGTAAACTAAGTTGATTTAACATCAAGCTATCATTTTTAATTCAACTGTTTAGCGAAAACTTGATATAAAAAATATTTGGCTCCATCTATTTATACGGAGCGCTATCGGGAGCCGCTTTTCATATGACGGCTCTCGATAGCAGCTATCCGGAGCGAATAAAAAAACGCGCGCTTTATGTCCTTTTTGGTTATGTTACATGCCCATGCATTTAACTAGATTTATAATTGAAATAATGGAAACAAATGCAAAAATGTTGATTTTTTTCCGAAAAAATGATGAAAAATCACTATAAAATCGACCGAATCGATTCAATTTTTTTTTTAAATAGTATCCATTGGATCTATATATTTGTTAATGCGATGTTTATTTGACGGATTTCAATCGATTTAAATTCAAAAAATGGTCAAAAAATGATAAAAAACAGTGTTTTTCGTCGAAATAAAAAGAAAAAAAACGTTCAACAAAGTTGTTTGTCTTGACTTGCGCAACAACTTTGCTGAAGAAAGTATAACGAAAATCTTAATGGTTCAAGAGCTATCATCGTGAAAATGAAAGGTACAGTTTGACAAGTTTTTGTCTCTGAGCCAAAACATGTCGAAAGCGATATCTGAAAAATGGGGACTGACTTTGATGTTGGACTAGCACCAATGGATTCGGCATACTTGAATTAGGTTTACCTCCTGGGTGCCCAGCTTGTTACAAGAAAAACACTCAGCCATTCAAGCAGAGTATTATCATTATCTCTTTCCATAATGAAATGTCAATACTTGTTTTATTAATATTTGAAAATTTCTCATAAGAGTCCAACCGGGGGACAAAAAAAAATTAAAATAAATATATGACAAAATTCTTTGAACTTTTTAAACTAACTGTGTTATTGCACGTGATGAATGGTAATAAAATAAAATTTCTGCGAATGACACATTCTATTTCGGTTCCGTATAGATAACTATGTCTATTAGGGAAAAAATCGAAATAGTCGAACTGTTTGCATCGGGCGTTGTGTTTGCGATGCGTAAAAAATTGCTTACGTATAGCCTGAATTCCATTGCAAATAAATTTTGTCAGTCAAAATAAAGGAGATAAAAATATAAAATCGGTGGTTGTGTGAAAGAAACACAAAACGAAGTCAGTCAAGGTTTGACTTACATCAAATGTGTGTTTGTATTAGTGGATCGCCATATTTATGGTCAAAAATTATCAAATCGACATCATTTCAACTAACACATCTGCATAAATATTGTGTACGATGAAAAATATTTCTCGCACACACTAATAATTTCAATAGCATGGCGATTTTATGGTAGAGTTTTTTTAAATTTTTTATTATATGACGGAAATTATTCGAAAAATAATAATTCTGATATGAGTATTAAAAATAATTAATTTTTTAGATAATTTTGAGATGTGAAAATAATCGAATTAATGCTAATACTTAATTTGTTTAATAATTGTTGGTTATGTTTTTGTTTGATGTCAAAATTTAACCATAAAATCTTGATAAAAAAAAAAATAATAATAATGCTTTTTCTTTGTCACTCTAATGGATTAGTTTTTTTTGTCCTCTTTTGACTTGAAGTCAGTTCAGTCAATTATTCATAGTGGAATACAGACTTAACGTAAGCAACATTTAATTTTCAATAACAATAAAGTTAATTTCTTTTCATGGTTGCTTCATTCATTCGTTCAGTGACTTTTTAAACCAATCATACTGGTCAAAAATGACGATTTTTTTAGCAATATACTTGGCCTAAAAAATCTCTGAGTTAATGAATGAAGGTAACCATGACATGTTGTTCGTTATTTAAAGTGCATACAGGGTTTGTCTTTCTAATGTCGACTTCTTTGGGAATAAAAAACTTGGTCCGGATCAAATACAAATTGATTTGGATAAAAAAAAAATGACATTTGCGTATTCTTTCGAAGAAAAAAACAAATGATTTTTTTGATCCGGATCATTTTTAATATTGTTAAAGTTAGCCGAAATTTGCCAGCCAAAAGTAAAGAAATGGTAATGCAGTTTGTGTAATCAAAGCCGAAAGTAAAAACTCGATAATGCAGATTATGTAAAAAAATAAATTTAGTGATTTGTTGCATTGATGTGATCGTGCTATCGCAGGAAAACAATTCAGTTTAAGTTTCCCGTGGGAAATCTCAGAAAATTCGAATTTCCAGAATTTTAATTTTTTCGAGATTTTCCACGGGAAAATTGAACTGAATTTTTGTCCTGCGATAGCTATTGACAAATCACATCAATGAAATCCATCTCCAGACATAACACTCTAGAGCGGTGATTCTCAACCCTTTTTTTTTTTGCGACACATGGATTTTTATGGATTTAAATATCTATTCCTGTTAAAAGGATTTTTTTTTAAAATCATATAATTAACATAGTTATATATCTAAAATTTGGCGGCACACTTTTAGAATTTCGTGGCACACAAAAGTGATACGGCACAGTGGTTGAGAATCACTGCTCTAGAGGCTGATTTTATACAAATTTTCTAATGAGTTGGAAAATCGAATTTTCCGAGATTTCCCACGGGAAACTTGAACTGAATTTTTTTCCTGCGATAGCTATTGATAAGTCACATAAATGCAACTCATCTCCAGCTGATTTTATACAAATTTTCTAATGGTTTTTGGAAAATCGAATTTTCCGAGATTTCCCACGGGAAACTTGAACTGAATTTCTTTCCTGCGATAGCTATTGACAAGTCACATTAATGTAATCCATCTCCAGATATAACACTCAACAAATCACATAAAAACGATTCAACTTCAGATGTACACTCTAGAGGCTGATTTTATTCCAATTTTGTGAATCCTTCTGATTTTCCGATATTTTCCACGACTAGGTTAAACAAAGTTTTCTACGTAAGACTATTTACAAAAGTTTTTATTACAATCTATGTATCCTATTTACTTTTGGCTGTCAACCACTGTCTTGTTTATTTTCGGCTGGAATGTTAATAACATAATCTGCATTATTTTTGAAACTTTTGGCTAACTTTAACAATGTCATTTTTTAGAATTCTCGATTTTTTGTTATTTACGTTATGTTTATCATGTTCTTTCGATTTACAAAAAAAAAAAACAATTTTTTTTTTGTGCAAGGAATATAAAAAAAATCTCCATTTTTAGTTGTTGATAATATAAAATTGAAGTTTTCTTTACTCATTTTACATATTGCAATGAAATCTGAAAAGTTGGAAACTATTAAGTTATGCGAATTTAAAATTTGTTTTAATAAAAACGGCTTCGTACTGTACGAAAATGAGTAGTCTTGTTTTTGTTTTATCTCATTTTAACGGCTACATTATGTAAACGTGTTGGTGAAAATCGTATCAAATCTACCATCAAATCGAGATTTTTTAAAAACGACCCGGCTAAAAACAAAAATCAATTTTTAATTTCGATCAAAATCATTTTTATGATCTAAATCAATTTTTTTTAATTCGAAAATGGAAATGTAAAGGTCGTAAGCAAAACGACGCCATTTTCATAAATCATTTTAACGCATAAATTAATATTTTACATCTTTATTTGGTAACCTCAGATTTCACACTTCAATATGTAAAATGCTGAAAAATGAGTAAACATAACCTTGTTCTTTAGCACATAAAAACTTGATTTTTTTTTATAATCGAAAGACATAAGATAGTTTTAGATTAAGTAGATACATGTTATGTCATATTCTTTCAATTTCCAAAAAAAAGAAAACCGATTTTTTTATGTGCCAATTGCTAAATAACGTGAAAAATTGACCTCCATTTGTAGTTGTATTGTGAAAAACAACAAATAAAAAAGCGAGGTTATGTTTACTCATTTTGCAGTATTTTACATATTGTAAAACACTAATAGCACCAAATTATAACCATAAATGATTTATGAAATTGGCATATATGTATTATATTGATGTATATTTCTGTCCTTTTGAAAGGCGGATCAAATCTAACAAAAACTCGAGATTTTTTTAAAAATGATAAGGGTAAAAAAAAGTCTATTGTTTTTTAAAGAATATGGAAATGTCATTTTCTTGATCAAAATAAACATCTTTTTTGATCCGGATCAAATTTTGTCTGACGATAGAAAATAATCTAAGATTCGTGTTATCTAGCAAAGTGTAGAAATTATGTATTTCAACATTTATTGTGTCTTTTTGCTATTATTTGAAACAACAGCTGGTATGTTTCCGATTACCATCTTGCTGTTATCTGTTAGTGTTGCTAGCCTTTTTTTCTTTCATTGCTCTTCTTCGTCTGGAAACTGGTTTATGCTTTCTTCGATGCCATCTTGTTGTTTCGCATAGTATGGTTCGAATAGCATAGGGAATCCTATCAGACTCTTATTAGTCAAGTCATAGTCGGGAAGTTCAAATGGATGCTTTTTCCATGCTCTGTCACCAGATTATAAACGCTTCTGAGCTATCACCAGATGCTATACGAGTACTGTCACAAGCAGAACAGCGTTTGTTGCCAAGAATCTATACCTTCGCCAAAGTTGTAAAGTTCACCGGATTATTTGGACAGTATGGATTTCGAGGTCAAGCAGTTCGCTTCGCTGAAGTAACTGAGAAACTTCCAACTATATTAATTGATAATTACATTGATGGATAGATTAATATTGTCATACTTCACAAGAGGAGTGAAGTTAAATAAAATCTTGGAAAATCTTATAAAAATCTTGTAAAAACATGTAATATATATAATCAATGGTACAGTTTTCAAGGATGAAATTAAATATTTTAAAGATACCGATATTGTTATACCTTATTTTATGTATATTGATGAATTTCAATTTAACAATCTCCTTGGTAGTAACAGTGGTGTAAGCAGCGTAGCAGGTTTCTTTAAAAAAAGACATTAAACAATATGGATTTCATCGTTGCTTATATCCATTAGTAGAAAAAATAATTCAGTTACAAAATGGTATATAAATTAAAACCGATGAGAAATTGTAGCATGTTAGATTTATCTTAGGCCAAATTCTAGGTGGTTATACACAATCATTCAATGGTAAAAGATAATACACAATTTGCAGAAGACTAAAGAGTGAGATGGAGTTTGATCTTGCTGAAAAGGAGCAGATATTAAGAAATAACCTAAATTATGAATAGCGTCAATGCGTTAACAATCGATACCATAACCTGGAAAAGCGACATTTTATACGATTATCGATTGTTAAATACGATTAATTTGAAAAATGTTAAATTCAACAATTCAAAATAATTGGTGTTAAAAGAATCGTCAAGAACTCTACATTAAGACACATTTTTTAGACTATACGGAGGCCACCTATCTTTCGGAAATTCTCTATACGTATTGAAAAAAATTAGAATTACAATTTGACATAATATTACCAACAAAAACCAAAAAAAAAAAAAAAATCGATCATTAAGCAAATGAGCCGTAAAGGGTAAAAAAAAAAAAATATTTTCCACCAAAAATATTATTTTACAGTGAATTTCTGTGATGATGAGTGAAGACAATTTCGAAATTAAAAATTGATGAGTTTATTTTACATTTAAGTTAAGGAAAATTTTAATTAATTTGTCAATGTTGATGTACAAATTACAAACGATATTATATAAATTTTAGTTGTGTGTTGTTGTTTTTCTTGTATCTTTTTAATTTGATGATAGTTAATTTAAATTCAATTTATTTATTTATTTTTTCTTTTTTAATTAGAATTGAATTTGATGAAAATGTTGATATGCTTTAGTTCGCATCTCGTATCTTGGTAGGTACACACAAGATCCAATAAAAATAAAATATAATTAAATTTTCCCAAAAAAAATTTCATAATTTTTTTAATCATATTTTTCCCGTCTGGATGAGATGTCTGTACAATAAAAAAAAAAAGTAGTAATTAAAAAATTAAAATAATAAATAGAAAAATAATTAACCCTATTACAGAATATATGTACAAAGGTGGTTAGGTAGCTAGCTGCCTTGCCTTTTTTTCAATTTTTCACTCTAAAATATGAATAAAAACTGTTTAAGATTACTACTTTTTTTATTTTTATACCCCCTTCAAGTTATTATTCCACCTTTCGACTTTCTGAATTTTCAAAAAAATAAAAATATAAAAAGATGTAATTCTTTTTATTTTGAATTTATATTTTAATATTGTTGTAGTACTTAAGACGGTAATTTTTCAATTAAGATTCGATTTAATTTATTGATTATATTTGTTAGGTTTCTCTCTAACAAAATAGACAAAAATAAAAAATTATTAATCCTCAAGATTATTAGATTGTTAACCCCTTTTTTGTACTTTGTGCTACGTAGGGGTTGAACATTTTATGCAAGTAGAGAAGATTTGAAAGTATTAAATAAAATTTTAATTACCAAAAATATCGATTATTTTCGGTCAAATTTTATATGGCAGTTAATAAATCGTAAAATAATGTTAACAATTCCATTATAAGGGCAATTTCATCCGCAACTAACTTGCTAATGTACATTTACATAATATTTCAATTGCTCACATAATAAATTGACATTTTTTCACAACCTCTTAACTTTCACTTTTTGCAGTATACAGAATTATTCTATGCTACGGTATAAAAAAATTTACCAACGTTTTTTTTTATTTTTTTTATTATTTTTAATTTTCGCAATAAATAAAATTTTGTTGAACGAATTTTCCTGCAAACAGAAGGAAAACGAATTTCCCAAAAACAAAAGAGTGGCACATAAATTCTATACTAAAATGTAATGAATTGTAAAGAATTTTTTTTTGTTTTGTTTTTGTTGTTTGATTCATCAGATAAATTACATTACAAATTATAAATGACATAATAAAATTCAATTATAAATCATTATCAAAGAGTTGAGAGTAGAGTAGTATAAATTCATCGAATTCAAACGTTATATAACAAAAGGGTTAAAAGTTAGATATGTATAGTATATGGGTGTACGTACATTCGTATCATAAAAGTTTAAAGTTATTTTTTTATTAAATTACTTGAAATGGAATTCTACATACTACTTGTATATCTACATACGTTATAGTTACATAAAGATTTATTTCTTCATTTAAAATAAATTCGTTAGAAATACATTAATTTATACATATATAAGATTGTGATATGTGGGGGTACACGTTCTTGTTTTTGCCGAAAGAAAAATTATTTAAATTTTGTAGGTGATAATCATGATATGCATCGTATGTAAGTATGTTTTATTACACCGTGATATTAATTACATTTATTTTTTTCATTAACAATTTCTTAATTTATTTCCCTATAAATTTTACGCTATATGTTCTCAAATATTAAAAAGTCCCATTATAAGATTCAAGTACGAAAAAATTCTAAGGCCCCAATTTACAGTCATTACTACAACTATAACTACTGTTATAGTAACAATTTTCGTATTTTAAACATTGCTACTATAAACATTGCTAGAAAATATCCAAAACAAGAAAGAAAATTCGAAATTCGCTGTCTGGTGCATTGCAAACATTTAGGCGATTTAAGAATTTTTATATTTTTTTATATTTTTAGACTTGAAATTTGAAATCATTAAATTTATAATTACAGGGTGGCTGAGACCAAATGTTACTAACTTCACTCTGCTGTCATTTGTGTAGTTGTCATTTTCGCGCATTAATTTTTTGACAGATTGAAGTTTGGTTAGTTGTTTATATGTGGTCAATAAATAATTGTTCTAAATTAATATCTTAATAAAAAAATCGTAATGGAATTCAAACGT
The DNA here is from genome assembly GCA_958295665.1 of Tipula vernalis. Taxonomy (NCBI): domain Eukaryota; kingdom Metazoa; phylum Arthropoda; class Insecta; order Diptera; family Tipulidae; genus Tipula; species Tipula vernalis. The sequence goes on along the minus strand of OY282558.1, from coordinate 127,990,065 downwards.
AATAGTGTAATTGCACTGTATTTGGGTGGAAATTCACAAACAGCAATAGTTCGTCAGCTCCAGCATTTGAATGTGAATAAAATGTTTGTGTATCGAACCATAACTCGATACAACGAAACTGGTAGCATCGCTAAACGCAACAGAGGCGGTCCTAAAAAGACAGCAACATCAAAAGAAATGATACGAAAGGTGAAGAAACGAATCCAACGAAATCCTCGTCAAAGTGCCAATCAATTAGCCGCACGTCTACATGTTTCACGATACAGCATTCAAACCATATTGAAAAATGAACTACACTTGAAGCCCTACAAGATACAAAAAGTTCAAGATCTTACGGAGGCACAAAAAAAAGTTAGGCTTGAAAGAACACGAGCATTGAAGGCCTTGGCCGAACGTGATGAGATTCCAAAAATTGTCTTTTCTGATGAGAAAATTTTCACCATTCAACAGCATGTGAATAAACAAAATGATCGTGTTTGGTTAGAGGACAAGTCCAACGATAATTTGGACACAAGAGTTGCCATGCGCAAGCAATCACCAGCTTATGTTATGGTTTGGGCTGCAGTTACTGCAGATGGACGCACTCCTCTGGTTTTCATCGAACATGGAGTCAAGGTAAACCAAGAGATGTACCGCCAAAAGATCCTAAACGATGCTTTGCTACCTTGGGCACGTAAACACTTTGGTACGAACCGTTGGACATTCCAACAGGACTCGGCACCGTCACACAAAGCTCGAGCGACACAGCAATTTTTACAAAATTGCGTTCCGCGGCTGATTTCGTCGAAAGAATGGCCACCATATTCACCAGACTTGAATCCCATGGATTTCTCCATATGGTCCATTTTGGAGAGTAAGGTGTCCACTAAAAAATACGAAAGTGTTGATGCATTGAAGTCAGCTCTTGTTCGAGAATGGAATAAAATTCCGCAAGCCCACGTTCGGTCAGCATGCAATGCTTTCTATGGAAGACTGAATCAAATAATCAAAGCCAAAGGAGGTCATATCGAGCAGTAACATGTTTTTCATAAAATGTAATATGTTTTCAACATATTCCACGAAATTTCAATAAAAAATAATCAAAATTAAAAAAATTACAGCGTTTTCATTTGGTAACACTTGGTCTCAGCCACCCTGTACAATCAAACGATTTTTTATGGCTTGGTTTCATAATCTCTATACAGTTGAGAATTTTTGCTATTAGCATCGCATATTGATCGAACTTAAGTTTATATCACTTTACGATACTAGCCTGAAACCTTACTTCAAAATCTGTTCCAATATTACATGCATCGAAAAATGAATTTAGATGCAGCCGAATTGAATCGATTTTATTCGATTAAAATAAAATTTCCAATTAGATCGAAAAAGCGATTTTGATGCAAGTTTTGCATTAAACAGAATTGCGACGCTAATCGCGAATCGCAGCGCTGTTACTTTGTGTATCACAAATTCTTTAATTGAAAATAAAAATGTTGATATCACTTAAAAAAATTGTATTTCTTTCTAGTTAGATAACCTATTTGAAGACCGAAGTGAAGTTCTTCGCAAATAACAAAAAATATAGTAGTGTGAGTAAACTAAATAGTATAAATTTTGGTGATTTTTGTGTCATCGAACAAAGATTGAAGTGACTAAATTTATTCAACAAAAAAGTCCCAAAGCCAAATGATTTTTGTCGAATATTCGTAGTTTGCACTTGATGTAAAAATTATCAAACGGTCGGTCCCTGGGGTCGGTCATATTAATAATAATCAATATTTGCATCAAATGTTGTACGATATTCCGTCGACGAGAAAAATGAATCGCTTGCAGCGCATAGTGGAATCAGCACCAGGCATTTCCAATAGCTGATGGACACGATGCTGGGAGGAATTCACTTAATTGCAGCATATCTCGACGATATCATTGTGGCTGGGATGAGCGAGCAGGACTATCGAAAGAATCTGTTTTCTGTCCTCGGCCGCATCCAGGACTAAGGGTTCACTCTTAATGGGTTGCGCCCCAAACAAGCCAAGCTCGAGGTGATTCAGAAATTGCCGGCACCAACGGATATCAAAACTTCTTTCATTTCTGAGCGCCATCAGTTGGTACGGCAAGTTTATCAAATGAATGAAGGACCTACGAAAGCCATTGAATGAATTGTTGCGGTATGACGTGTTCGTAAATAATATATAGGCTATTAACATGAAAATTACATAGGCCTGCAAAGAAAGGTTTAAATATTTTTATTTATTGAATAGTCGTATCCGAAGTAATTTTTTGCGCTGAATCCGAATCTTACCACAGAGTTACCCTATCACGACAGAATTTTGAGATATTCTAACCCAAAAGTGTCAGAAAGCGTGTTTTTGGCACTTTTGTACATGAAATAACACAAGACTAAAAATTTTTTAGAATCTTATGGGCAAATTTGACAATGGGGTCATATTAAGTGTTCCAAAATCCACCGAAAACCCTTTATTAAGCATTAAAAAATTAAAAGAATTTTTTTGTATTTACAAGTCCTGTCTTCAAGGAGATTATGACTAATTATAATAATCGAATTCGATGCTTCAATTTTATAATTACCAGAACTGTGAATGTTATTTCACAAAAGTCGTTGAACAATTGGCAAACCCTTTAGAGGTGGCATATATTTGTGGCCCCAAATACATAGTTTTAACTGTAAGTTTGAGTTTATTTCAATCAGGTTGTCACGTTTTTTCTCCATCAATTCAATAATTGATGATATTCAATTATTCTTTGGGCAGAAATTTTCAAGAATTTTTAATTTTAGTTTCCGAAAAAAAAAAAAAATTTTGATGTTTGGTTTTTGTTGAAAAAATTTCGTCGGCGGAATATCGTACAACATTTGATGCAAATATTGCTTGCTATTTATAAGGCCGACCCCAGGGAACGACCATTTGATAATTTTTGCAAAAGTGCATACTACAAACATTCGACAAAAATCATTGGACTTTTGAGTTTTGTTGAACAAATTTCGTCGGAGGAAAATCGTTCAACATTTGATTCAAATATTGCTTGTTATTTATATGGCCGACCCCAGGGGCCATACTAGAGTGCATACCTCGAAAATTCGAGAAAAATCATTTGACTTTGGGACTTTTGATTTTTGTTGAAAAAATTTCGTCGGCAGAATAAAGTACAATATTTGATGCAAATATTGCTTGTTATTTAAATGGCCGACCCCAGGGACCAACCATTTGATAATTTTTGCATTAAGTGCGTACTACAAACATTCGACAAAAATCATTTGACTTTGGGACTTTTTGATTTTTCCTGAACAAATTTCGCCTTCGGAAAATCGTACAACATTTGATGTAAATATTGCTTGTTATTTATATGGCCGACCCCATGAACCGACCATTTGATAATTTTTACATCAAGTGCATACTTCGAACATTCGACAAAAATCATTGGAGTTTGGGACTTTTGATTTTTGTTGAACAAATTTCGTCAGTGGAAAATCCTTCAATATTTGATTCAAATATTCCTTGTTATTTATTTGGCCGACCCCAGGGACCAACCATTTGATAATTTTTGCATCAAGTGCATACTACAAACATTCGACAAAAATCATTGGACTTTGGGACTTTTGATTTTTGTTGAACAAATTTCGTCGGCGGAATATCGTACAACATTTGATACAAATATTGCTTGTTATTTATATGGCCGACCATTTGATAATTTTTACATCGATTGCATACTAAGGACAAGTCTTGTTTGGTTTCTTTATTGAACAAAAATTGTCACTGAATTGGATTATAAAGTTACGTAATTTCTTTTAATCCACATTCAGGCGTATAATTTGTATTACCACTACATATAAATACGTACACGTATGTATATGAGAAATTTGCAATTTTTTGTTGCTACGTTCTTCACAGCCATATTTGAAGTAACAAAAACTACTAAAGGTCGATCATAAACTCGTAGAAAATCTTCGAGGAAGGCATAGTTAATGTTTCTTTTGTTTCTTTTTCTTTCCTTTAATGTTACGCAACTAAAGATTAACGGAAATATAGTATGTGTTAAGCTTTTATTTTTATTATTTGTCACCATTTGGACGATAGCACCAAATATGATGGGCGCAGGGCGATTAACAAACACCACGAGCGATGTATTGTCGCTGCAGAGAACGAGAGCAGACTGATTTAATTTATTTATTTTGTTTTGTGTTTGTTTGCGTTGTATGCCATTCGTATGTTCGTCATGCTGTGCCTCTGATTGAGCAAGAAAGGGGAAATCGACCCAATGCACCAGAGCTATTTGTCATTTAATGTATGTGAAGCGATGGCAACGTTGAGCGGGGTGGAGACGTTGTGGTGGTGATTGGGTGAGCTCAAACGGCAGTGTTAGTTAATACATTGTAGCGGAGAACGAATTAGTGATTTTCTCGTTCCTGCGAAACATGGTTGATTTCGGTTTGTCTGTGTTCAGATTCGCGATCGCTTCGTTCAAATGTCTTATCTCTTAAGATTCATTAACGGAGTCGATGGGCCGAGACAGATGGAAGAGAGGAGAATGAGATCGGTCGATGAAGGAGAGTTGTTGCAGCGGTGAAGGAGAGTTGTTTTAAGATGTTCAGTGAGTTGACAAGTGGAAGCAGAGGGATGCGTCGACCGAGTTTCCATGTCATGTTAGGCAAAGCTGTGACATGCCAGACCAGAAAATAAATTCTGAAGTCTGGAGTCAGCTTTGGGGCCTGCCAAGAGCTGTTAATAGTGGCCGCATTGAGGCCAGTCCCCAGATTAGACTGCGGCCGGATAAAGTCGATGTGAGTCTCGACTTTCTCGTCAAAGGGTGGGATAGTCGAAGTGAGCCCCGACTGTGTACCGGTGACGTGGAAGGTTTATACGGCGGCAGTCAAAGTGAGTCCCCACCGTGGCCGTATAAAAGGCGGTGGTGAGGAGCCAGCCATTTGAATAAAACAAAATAAAAAAATTGATTAAAAAGAAGCTAAATAATGAACAAATGTTGAAAAAAAAAATATGAGAGGAAAAAAAATTAACCCGGAAAAGGCAAAAAAGGAAAATACTGAAAAATGTACAGTATATGTGTGTGTAGGTGTGTGACGTTGTCGCCGAAAATACTCAAAACCAAAAACACAAAAGAAACAAAAAATAATAATTAGTAAAGGCCTGTGGCCAATTTTATTTTTGTTTTATACGTACCATTTACCTGGTACGGGTTCGTACTAGGTGTTCAAAACAATTTTAACACAAAAAAAGATCTCAAAATAGTTGCGCCGATTTTTATTAATATATTTAGGCGTGACATGTTCGTGACCATAGAAACGGACGTCAGTGGTAACCAAATGTTTCATTTATTATCATTCGTATGTTCGTCGTGCTGTGATTGAGCACGAATGGGGAAAGCGACCCAATGCACCAGAGCTATTTATTATGTAATGTATGTGAAGGAATGGCAACGTTGAGCGGTGTGGAAACGTCGTGGCGGTGATTGGGTGAGCTCAAACGCCAATGTATGTAGTTGATACATTGTAGCGGAGAACGAATAAGTGAGCCGCTACATATGCTTCTTGGTACCATGTGGAAATGCTTTATCAGCAAGTATTTTTAGAAAATACACAAAACATTTGACTTTTTTTTTTGATTTTAATCAACTTTCTGTGTTAATTTAATTTTGAATAAAATGGTTGGAAAACTGGACTTCCGATGTTGTTTTAAAATTATAACTGGCCTTCCGTTACTTATGTATTCCTCATGAGTAAAGCTGGCCCGGATTTTTATGTAAATACAAAATGTTGCTAAATATAGCTAATTCCAGATGAATTTCGTAGTATAGTACAATATAAACGAAAAAATCAAAATACACTTGTTTCCAGGCTTTAAACGTATGTGGAGGTGGAAAGGAGCTTTTCGAAATCTAAATAAGTAATGTTAAGCGATGGCAACAATCGCTTACATTTGATAATTTTTTAATCGTCAATATCGATTTTTTTCTGATTAAGAGAAATTAAAAAAAAATAAAAATTATGGAATTTACAGAGTTTAAAGAATTTGTAGAATTATTAAAATTTATAGAATTCATCGTTTATTAAATTTGCAGAACTCAAAGAATTTATAAAATTTATAGTATTTATAGAAATTAGGGAATTTTTAGGAAAAAAAATGGAAAAGTTGAGTTTGAGAAATCTTTAAAACTCTGTCAGTTAAAACAATTTATAGAACTTAGAATCTTCAAAATACAAAGAGTTTATAAAATTCATAAAATTTATAGAGTTTATAAAGTTTTTAGAATTTGTAAGATTTGTAGAATTTAAAAAATTTATGGAATTTATAGAATTTGTCGGGTTTACAGAATTTATATGATTTATAGAATTTAAAGAACTGTGGCGGCTCATCCATTCATTCATTTTTCATTTACTCTCCACCACACAATTAGTTCGCACGAGAACACAACAGAAACAAAGAAACGCACCTTATTCATTCGCAATTATACCAACTGCACGACAAAACAAAACAAAACAAAACAAAACAAAATTCTACATAAAGTTTTTATTTGTAATCAGTCTCGTCTCGGATTGCATGGCTATAACAGTGCGCGCTCGTTTCATTTCTCACCGGCGTTATGTCGGATATGGTAGTAAATTAAAATATCATTAAGAAATTTCAATTGTATATATAGTATATACAATTGTGTTCATAATAATAGCAGCGCATTATCTTGCTTTAATAACTGTTTAATATTTTTTACTCTTTACTCTTTTCCAAGGGTTACAATGCTCTGAAAGTTTCTTCTCTCCTCTCTTATTAACGGTATATCATTACTGTTTTAAAAAATGTTAAATTCTTTTTTATGAGATTACATTTGTTAGCGAGTGTTTGAACCAAGTTGTTCATAATAATAGCGGCAACGCAAGAAACGTAATTTCAAGCGAGGTTTCCAACGAAGAGTTGAAACTTTTGAACTAATTGGTAAGTCCAAATTTTTCTCGTAATTCGTAAAGTGCTAAAACCATATTTAAGTGGATTTTAGAAAAGTAATGAGTTGATCCAAGCACTGCACGGAAGAAAAGCGAAACCTTGTTAAAAAGCTTCGATGTGAAGGAAAATCTTACAGCGAAATACAAGAAATTATCTGATGTTCTGCGAAAATGTTCTGTAATTCAGTAAAACGGGTTGATAAGGCTGAAACACGTGGGCCAAAAAGGAAAACAACTGAGCTTATTGACCGACAAATCATACAAATGGTAAAGAACGACTCTCATATCAGCTCAAAAAAGATTAAGAAGGAACTTCAGGTAGGTGCGGTGACTATACGGAGGCGCCTAATAGAAGCTAAATTGGCCGCCAGGAGTCCGAGAAATTTACTATTGCTCAGCAAGAGGCACATAGCAAAAAGAATCCGTAAAATATGATTTATATTTGATAATTTAAAAAAAAAAATGTTCGACTTAGAACAAAATCATATTATATCGATTATCACATATTATATCGATTATCCTTAGAATGGGATCCTCTCGAAACGTGATATTCCAAAGCGCGGTATTTCAAAACGCGATATTTTGAAACGCGATATGGTACCAAACGTGATATGGTACAAAATGCGATATTTTAAAACGCGATATTTCAAAACTCGATTAGGTAAAAAACGCGATATTTTAAAATTATTAATCTTCCTTCATTTCACATATAAAATTTTCCTTCACCTTTATCATGAAATTGAACATGTACGATGGAACTAGGTTTTGCGTTTTGAAATATCACCTTTTGAATTATCGTGTTTTGTACTATATCGTGTTTTGTACCATATTGCGCTTTGAAATATCGAGTTTTCAAATATCGCGTTTTGTACCATATCGCGTTTTGTACCGTAACGCGATTTGAAATATCGCGTTTTGAAATATCGCGTTTTGTACCATATCGCGTTTTGTGCGGTTTTCAAATATTGCGTTTCGTCAAATCGGCGTTTTCAAATATCGCGTTTCAAATGGGACCCCCTTGGAATAGCATTTTGCCAAAATGGCACGCTTGTAATCCGATTAATGAATTTATTTGTTTCATATCTAATAAATTTTCTAAAAAAGTTTAGAAAAAATCTCTTTTTCTGTATTTTTATGCACAACATTTTCATAACATACATATTACAATTTGCCCTATAATTACGCAAAATAAAATTCGAATTATAAATAATACTGATCACGAACTAAATTCATTACTTAATATTAGCTGTCTTCTAAAGGGACAAATAAGTTAGTAGATAACTGAGTAGACAATGTGTGAGTGACAATGGAAGACAGCTAATATGCCATTAATACTTTAAAATATCGCAAATTTAAATTTTATATAATTTTATACCTGATGACACGTAAAATGAAAAGTAACCTCGCAAGAAAACTTCTCGATACCCGTCTAGTGGTGAATAGCGTAAGGTGGTTTCGAAATGAAAGGTCCAATATTAAGTCAAAAAATTCAACCTGAGGCACACAGCATGAGAGCAACATTTTATTGCCCAAAATATTTAAAAATTGAGATACTTATAGAATCTCAATATATGTGAGGGATATTACACACGGGTCCCGGTCGATATGGCATAATTCACTACGGAATATGACAAACCGGCATATTTTAAAATGACAGATGGTACACTACGACATAAGGTAGACTATGGAATATTTCAAAACGGCATTTGGTACACTACGGCATGTGGTACAATACGACATATTTCAAGACGTCATACGGTACACTACTGCATAATGTACCCTATGGCATATAGCAAAACGGCGAGTAATTTTACACCCTTCATTCAAAATGGATTAAATTTACACGGAAACTCATTAACACGGAAAAACCCAACATTAGAAATTCACGATTGATTTTATTTCTAAAATAATATTTTGTAATAAATAAATTTTACTTTCAGTGGGTTTTTCTGTTGTACTTGGTCAGTTATAAGTCAAGTTCCATCATTATTCTTCCATCGTGTACGTTTAATTTCATCATATTCGGTTAATAAACAGCCAAGTTCCACCCTAATTGGCTATATTTCAGAACATCGTCTAAAATCCATTTTAGTATTCCATTTTCATTGCAATATGCCATATCATACCATATGCCTTATTGAAATATGCCGGCGAATATCTTATGCCACAGGGTACCATATGCCGCACTGAAATATGCCGTTTTGAAATATTCCGTAACGTACCATAGCCAAATTGATGTATGCCGTTTTGAAATATTCCGTAGTGTATCGTAATATACCATATGCCGTATTGAAATATGATGTACTCTAAATATGGCACAGTGCACATGCCGTAGTGTACCATATGCCGTTTTGAAATATGCCGTTTTGAAATAAGCCTTGTTGAACGGACCCCATAACACAATCGTCACGAAAAGGTTTTAAGAAATAACCGCTCCACGGCGGTATATTTTTCGTTTGGCATGCACTCTCTGAAATTTAAACAACATTCAATGATACGTATATTGATCGAATAAATGATAGATCAAAATAGTAATATTTGCAAAGAGATTAGAGTTTGAAGTAAATATAAATCCTCCTCTAAAAAACTTTAACATATTCGTACGTAGTTCTGAAATTTGTACTCCATACGGTTCTGAAGTGAAACGTAGGTATGATGTTCTGGAACAGCCTAAAGAAATTTATTTTAAAAGGAATTACATTGTATCCTCTCTATATTGAAACAAAACGTATGCTATTATTTTAAAAACATAAAGTATAATTAACATTTAGAAATTTTCCAAACATTGTTTTACCATATGAACAAGAAAAAAATAATAAAAATTAATTTCCCAAAATGAAAATAAATTTGAGCACAGAATTTTCCAAACTTTCCTTTAACACATTCTCTATATTTACATTGTACATACATACTTATATGTATGTAAATGTTTATGTACATACATGTACCAACCATAGTGTATACAGCACATTTTGTTTATAACGAATTCAACTTAAAATATTGAATAAAAATTGCAATTTTCCAAAAATAGAACAAAAAAAAAACAAAAAAATGGGGAAATGAAAACATTGCAATGTTCTAAAAATTGTGATACAAAATTTTAGATAAAAATGTTTTGTTTTGTAATCTAAAATTTATGTTTGAACGTTTTTGTATATTAAAAACTGTGTGTGGATTTTTTTTTATTTCTTCCTTATTCTGGGTTGTTTATTTTAGGGATGAGGTAAAACTAGAAATTTGAATATTTTTAATACATATAAACTAACTAGGTATATAAATATGCTAAGCTTAAAATAATTTTAACTATTTCCTTTTGTTTTTTTTTTATTTTTTATTTATTTAAATTTTCTTTTTATCTTATACTCGCAAATATGTATATGTAAGGATATTTCATATGCATAAAAGGATAAATGGAAATTCCATTCCATTTTGCCTTTTATTTCTAAACCGTATGTTCTGTCGTTGTCTTCCCTATGTTTAAACGGAATTTGAAGACAAAAAAAAATTTTCTTTCAACTTAAATTAGTTACTTACATATGTAATTGTCTGTTTACAAAAATATTATGTAAATCTAATATTAAACGATCCCAATGGGAATTTTGTTTGATTTAAAATTTTACACATTTAAAAATGACTTTTAAATATTAATAAATGAGAATCTGAATCGATCGATACTATGTATATCTTCATGGAAAGCATAACGACAAACTTAAATTTCTCCTGATTTTTTTTTTTTGGTTATGTCTAGACATCGATATGATAGCTACCACCAGGCACCACCAAAACAAGAATTGTTTCAGTCTAATGAAATCGAAGACGGTGAAAATGATAATGTTGATGAGTATATATAGTAGATTTTTCATAGTTTTCTTTTTTAATGCGGAACATTTTACGAAAAGGTAGGAATTTTTTTTCAGATTGAGTGCGAAATATCAAAATATGTAATGGAATTTGGAAAAAAATCTTATTTGAATGATTGCTTAAATATTTAACTTAAATTAAACTGATGCTAGGAGCGTTATGGAATCGCTTTGAACTAAAAAGTTTTCTTGCTGACAATTTCGCTGACTGCTTCTTTCTTTGTGTCCTTTTAGTGTCACACACACACGCCCCTTAGGTTTTTTTTTGTAATACCCACCTTTATTTAATACCAAAAGCTTAATAATATTTGCAAGAATATTGCCTTAACTGAATATCTTTTTTAATCAGAAGTGGGACGATTACGCAATTTTTCCTATTTTAAGCTGCCTGCTGATTTAAAAGAAAGGTTATCTTTCTATTTTATAAGTTCCTGCTTTGCTCAATGTTGTTTTGAATTTTTGAAAAGTGATTCGATATTCGATTAAATATAAAGAAATGTGGTCGGACTATTTTTATATAAAAGAAGTACTTGGTTATGCCAAATTCTGAATTAACCTTAGTCATCGGACGCATTCAGTTCTACCACCCTGGTAAGATCACTCCGTCGAAATCTGAACGTGTATGATTCATTAAAAATTGCAAGGCAATATGATAGCTTAATATTTTCATTCGGTAGGTTCCCGATTAGGGGTACCTGCGACCTATCGGTGTCTATACGGTTTTAGGTTATTTGTAGACACAGGTAAATATCAGCATTAAACTTGTTTAAGTAAAAAATTTGCAAACAAAAATTGTAAAATTTAAATTTTATTTTATTCTGAAAATTTTACTAATTGAATTTAGTTTGGACGATTTTTTGCTTCCTAGAGCAAAATACTTTGTTTAAACTGAATGTGTCGACACGTGTATATTCAAAGACACAGCGCATATGCATGGACAGAATGAAAGGACTAAGGAGGAAATGACAAGAGAGGATTAAGCATGATTTTGAGTTCAGTTTTCAAGAATTCTACTTTTGATATAGAGTTTGAATTTCTGTAAATTGTATGCCGCATATGCCTACTTCGAAGAAATAAAGAGTTTTGAAATTTGTTAATCTTTGCAAATTTTTAGTCCAGGTTATACCTGTGAACTGCTCGTCTTAATTTAAGTATTTGCCTGGAGAGAACAGGCATACGTTCGCAAAATTTCTTCAAATACTTGCCATGAAAATACATATTTCTAGAATACAGATTCCGTCTGTGGGAAAGAGTATCAAGGGTAGAGGAGATGTTAGAATCCGAAATCATACGACATACTCGGCTCTGAATGCGGTCCTCGGAGCACCAACCCAGATATGTCAATTATATTCTAACCTGGGCCTGATAGGAGCCTTGTAAATTTTAAGTAGTTCCGATGAATTAAAATAAAATGCACATCGTCATAAATAACCAAGGCGACTAGCTGCAATCAACGGTGCCTTATTTATTTGTTCCCAGCCCAAGAAATATTATTAGATATAGTTAAGCCGAGTATGTCAACAGATTCGTAGTTGTTCACACTAGAGTTACCAGTAGCGAAAGATGGTGCATATTTATCGTTTGTACCAAACAGACGATTGAAACTTCTTCGGGTTCATTTCAACCATGTTTGACCTCATCCCATTTGAGAATCGTGAAAAATGAACAACAAAAAGCGGATCAAAGTGAACTGCCATCAGCATAAGAATGAATCGGGATAGATCATTAATGAAAACAAGAAAAAGTGTAGGGGACAGGATGGATCGCTGAGGACACCAGCATTTGTAGTGTAAGTGTGTCACCCACCACCACTTGAATTCTGTGGCAGGAAAGAAAAATCTCAATCGCAGAAACTAGCATACTAGGAAGTTCAAATGCTCCCAACTTGGACAGTAAAACCTTGTGCCACGTACAATCGAACGCCTTCTAAACATTTCCAAAATTTTGCGTATACTATAAAGTAAAGTGGAAACAAACACTTTTTTGATGATTTACATTTTATACGTATTTGTTATCTGATGAATCACAAATGAGGTGCGTACTCAATTGTTTTTGTCATTAATCGGGTTGGTGACATATTCCCTAAAGACAAAATCCCGCGTGACATAATCCCGAGAGGCAAAATCCCGAAAATCAAAATTGCGAAAGTAGAAAATCCCGAGGGTACAACATCCCGTAATCGCGAGGAGATTCCGAATAAAATTGAATTCCGCGCAGAATTCAATTTTATTCGGGATTTCTTTGGGATTACGGGGTCTTAAATGATTTTCTGAAAGAGGGTTGGCTACCCTATCTCGAAAAAAACACAGAAATTAAAAATTCCGAAGAAAAAATCCAGAAAAAAAACAGAAACACAATTACCAAGGTGTCGGCCAGGTTAAAACTAAAATTTATAAAATTTCTATAAAATTTTAGTTTTTTCATAAGAGTTCTTAATATTTGTGATAATGAAAATTGCTTCGTCAACCTTTCATATATAGATCAAAGGAATTGTATCGCTCGTTTCGCTTGTACTGATAGATGTACCAAAAATGTTTCAAGTGATGATAAAAGTCTAAAAATGCCTATAACATTGAATTTTTTTTCACTCACATAATTTATCAAAATATTTATCTGGTAATCTCTAAATTTTTATTTCGGGATTTTTTTTTCTGGATTTTAACTTTTCAATTATTCTGCATTTTAAAATTTGTGGATTTTTTTCAGGCAATTGTAGTGATCCCAACTAGATTTTAAAATTTGCATAGGCTTTCGGGATTTTGTACCCGCAGGATAATGTATCTTTGGGATTTTATACTTTCGTGATTTTTTCAAACCCCCGAAGGGTACTAACTTTCACATTTGTTGATGTTTCCATTAAAGGACCAACGTATATTAATAATCAATTTTACGTTACAAGAATTTATTCAGAAATTTTTTTTGCCAAAATTGTCGCTGATTTTTCTCAAACGTTTTCTTATTGTTCTCTGATTTTGCTATGATTCAGAAATTACGCAACTTCTAACACTAGCTAGCAAATAAGTTTGCTTGATCACTCTTTTGCTGTTTTTCAGAAGGAATTCAGAACGATTTTTATCTCTACTTGGTTCTGAATTTCTTCTGATTTGATAAAAAAGAATATTCATAATTTAGCAAACTGGGCTTAGCAAACCATTTCAGAGAAAAATTTGGTTTATTTTGTTACTTGGGATATGGGATGACTTAATAAATATAATGATAGATCATATGAATTAAGAAAGAAATGAAGAATTGTTTCCACTTTTTGTACTTAAATTGAGCCAAAATTGCGAATATTTAGCTAGCTATCATCTAATTTATTGCTTAATCCCCCATTATATATCTTAAGATCATTTTACAATGTTCTGAAATATTAAAATTACATAAATCCTTTCATACATAACTATAGGGTGGGCAAATGTTCGTCAAAGAGGATAGACGTGTTTTCTCTATCCTCTTCAAAAATTTAATTTAATTTAATTTTTATTTTGTTTTATTTATGTAATTTATGTAGTGTTATGTATATACTGTATATACATATAGTATATAAAGTTTAATTATAATTATAATTATAATTTTAATTCTATTTAATTAAGTTTTTAGTGAAATAATAATTAAAGTGGAAGTGAAATAAATTAAAGTGTAATTTTGGAAAATGCAATCCACCGGGATGCATTATCAGGCAATTTTTTATATTTATTGGGTGCATGTTTTTAACGTGTGTGTGATTGTACATGGATTTTATTACTAAAACCTAATAATTGGATCGTATCAAAAAAGTTTTTAACGTAAATTAACATACGTCGTAGTTAATTTCATATTCGATTTATATTTACGCATAATTGAATGCGTTCTTGCAATGCCGTCTAGAATATACAAGCCATACTACTGTCTACGTCACTCAATTTATGTCGACAGTTCCAATAATCTTCTGCAGAAGGCATTAATGCTAGAAAAATGAAAGAGAACAAAACTTGAAACTGAAGAGATTAAAACATGTGAAAATATAAAAAATAAATGAGTACTAATCCAAGCGCAAGAAAGGGAGGTTGTACATCGTGTGTTTTTTTATAATTTAAAATTATTAATAAAAAATAATTCATATAAATTTTTCCAACTCATATTACATTTTTAGTTAATATTTATTTATATTTAAATCATTATTTTATTAATAATTTTATTAGTTTTAAACTATGCAGAAAATAAAGAGATAAAAATATGTACAACCTTCCTTTCGTACGCATGAGATAATACTAAATATTTTTTTTATTTTTGAAATGTTTTATTCTGTGTTTCTCTCAACTCTTTCATTTTTCGAATGTTAATTGCCATCTAGGTTATGTCGATGAAATAAAAAATAATAATTTTTGCTTTTAGCAGTATGGCTTGTATATTCTAGACGGCATTGGTTCTTGCAAGCCAAACAAAGGTGTTTATACATACATACGTATAAACATTTTTGTGGGTTTCGGTATGGTTTCGGTTCTTGGTTTTTATGTTATGTACAAAGTATAAAAGACAGAAATACATTCTTGAAAATTGATGCATGACAAAGCCAACGAAATGTTTGTACGGGCCGCCTCGATCGCTCTTTACGCGGATCCTGTTAGGGAAATGTACTATTTATTATTGGTTTTTGCTATGTATTAGTTAAGCAAAAACAACAAAAACAGAGAGACTTTTTTATGGGTGTTGGTATAGTTGTTCCCAATATTTTTCTATAGCTTGATATATAGATCAGGATTGTTTTGTATGTGCGCTGTAATGGTATTAGCTGTATATAAAATAATGAAAACATGATAAGTCTTCTGCTACGCACATGGAAGATTGTAGAGATATTTGCTTTTAATGTGTGTTGGTGGTTTAGTATATAAGAATATTTTTTGTTTTTATTTTATTTTGTTATTTCCCCTCTTTTTGTTTTTGTATTCATGTTACAACCAATGCCGTCTAGAATATACTATGAATATAATATAATTTAAGCTATTAATCTATGTTAAGACGCTGTATTAGCCACGTTTATGATATTGTTCCCATTCCAAATTCAGTCACTATGTTGCTTAAACGTTTTTTAAAATTTATGCTTTGGTGAAAGTATTTTTTAAATTTCCAAATCAATAATATTGTGGAAAGTTTGAACCTTGATAAATGTTCAGTTGTTCAGACCTTTTGTATAAATTTCAGAACTTCCTAGCTATCCTAGTCAAAAATGTGAGAATGTATTGTAGGTGTTATGTAGTGGTTTTTTAATTTTATGTATTGTTGCGTAATTTCATTAATCGGAAGGAATAATGCATGCCAAGCGGTCGGTTGTCTTTTATTTTTTCTTTCGCGTTAAAATTTTCTTTTTGAAATTTGAAATTATGATTTAATTAAAATACTCATATATTTTTATAAAATGTTACCTATTAATGGTTACTTTTTAGTGTTTTGTGTATTCATTAGTTATTTTGTGTTTTTAATGTGTCTAATCATTGATAATTGCACTTCCATAAGTTCGCTGCATACTTACAGAGAACTGATATAGTTCTGGGATTTCTTGTAAAAATTCCTGTAATGAATACTTTCTATTGCTTGTGTGAATATTCCGATAAATCTTCTCGACATCATTCGCAGTAAAACAACAGCTTGGATTTTCTGCATTGTAAAGTTTCTGCAATTTGTTATGTTTGGACATGTGGCATTTTTCGAAATGCCCCTGATAAAAGCCTGGTTTTTGAACAAATTGTGGATCGGGCCCCGAAGGCGGGCGAGTATACATTGTGTCGTTACAACTGAAACTGCGCTCATTCAAATACAAATTTTTATGTTTCTAATAAAATTCTCTTTGTTGGAGTGTAACCCAATGGTTAGTCCCATAATTAATTAAACCTATTTACTAATTTTAGTTTGGTAAGTTCACTAGGTCAAGTGGCCTCGTTCTTGGGAGTCTTCTTTCAACGACAAGGTTTTCTATCATATGGCGAATAAGAGGTTTCCATGATCCTGGAGCATTATTTCGTGTTTTGCGGCATTCGTTTTTACTTCATCTTTGATTTATTCCATCCGTAGGTCCCTGTGAAGGTCTTCATTTCTTGTGTGCCACGGAGCATTGACGATGCTACGAAGAACGTTTTGAAACGTCTGTATTAATTTTTGCTTAGTACATCCCTAGAGTTGTATACGGTAGGTCCATATCGACTTCAGAATTTGCCGATATAGCAGCAGCTTGTTGTGAATTGTGAGCTCAAAGTCTCTACCTATGAGCCAATACATTTTCTGAACTTTATGTTAAGTTCTTCTTTTTTCTTTTTGGCGTGCTCTCTCCACTTGAGCTTGTCATCGAGGGTCATGCCAAGGTATTTAGCTGTATTTGCATTTGGCACGTGTCGCGAGTTAATTTCTATGTGTATGTGCATTTTTATGTGTAAAGTTATTAGGCGTGTATTTTGTCTCATTAAGCTTGATTCGCCAACGCTTTGTCCAGTTACAAACCGCATCGGTCATCCTCTGGAATTTGTTCGTTATATAACCGACACTACCTCCAATCGCTATAATTGCTGTGTCATCTGCAAAGTTGGCTATGGTTCCTTCATTTTTAGTTGGTATGTTCCTTGTGTATAGTAAATACAGGATTGGTCCTATAACACTTCCCTACGGGACACTGGCAAAGATTTTCTTTAGGCCGGAGTATTCATCCTCTTATTTCACTCGAAAATGTATATTGTAAAGAATTGTCTCGGCAAATCTCTATGCAGCTTGTATTCCAAACCACTGCGCCAAACTTTATAGAATGCTTACACGACGTCCAGAAATATGCTTGAGTATACTCTTTTACGTTCTAACATTCTTTCAATTATGTTTGTGATTCTATGCACCTGTTCAATTGTAGAATGCTTTTCTCGGAATTCAAATTGATGTGGAGGAATTAGTTGTCGGTCCTCAATTATTGGTTTAAGTCATTAATAATTTTTCAAAGAGTTTTGATATAATTGGCAGCAAAGAAGTTGGACTGTATTATTTTTTATCGCTAGGTGGCTTACCATTTTGCTATCACGATTACTTCTGCAACTTTCCATTGATGCGGAACATGTTTTAACCGAAGGGTCACATGATTATGTGTAATAGCTTACGAAATCCTTTGTCAGGTAGAGCCTTCCTCTACCTGGAGCTGTTTTAACATTCATCTTACTTTTCACTTCTTCTTTTAATTCTTTGAGAGTTACTATATCAATATAGCTAGTATGTCAAACTCATCTAGCTTGTGAATTGACATTATATTTTCATTGGCAGTTTGTATTGGTAGTGGTTGGAAGGTTTCCTGGAGATAATACGCAAACAGATCAGGCTTCTCTTTGTGACCTCTTGCCCAGGTCGCATTATCCGTTTTAAGTGGAAGCACTTGCATTTTGGGTTTTCGAGTCCCTTCGTCGCCTTCCACAGTGAGTAATGAGAATTTTGTTAGGCTAACTAGATATCTGTTGATTGATTCATTTTTAGCTTTTTAAGAAGTTATTTGAGACTGTTACATAAATTGTTAAGAATTGTTTTGTCCTCCGGGGTTCGATTAATTTGCCATATTTTACGTGCGCGTCGTTTTTCTCTTACCAACTCCCTACCGTCCATTGGATAGGATTCGTTAAGCGTCTTCTTATTTTGTATAATGGGGGTGCTTTCCAACGCAGCATAGTGAAATATTTCATTGAGTTGTTCCTGGGTACCTGGTGATTGATTTTTTCCCACACTAATTCACGAAAGAGATCCCAGTTTGTTTTTGAATTTGTTAATCTGGGTGCACCTTTTCTTTGAATTACCGTTCCACTGACTGTCATGATAACCGGTGAGTGATCCGATACTAGAGAATTGCTGTTTTTAATGTGAACATAGTTCTGAGATATACCTCTTGCTACATAAAAGTCTGTCAGGTCCGTTATCTTAGCTTCGTCACTGGACCAGTATGTTGGAGAACCACCAGAGTAAAATTCACATTTTGATGCCTGCACTGCTTGGAAAAATTCTTTACCCTTTGACGTCGTATGTCTAGATCCCCACAATAGGTGTTTTTCGCATTAAGGTCGCCTACAATAATAAAATCACGTCCTAGCGATTTAAATAGTTCAATGTAGTACTCCCTTTTCAAGTTATGCCGGGGAGAACATTATATTACAGAAATCGTAAGCTGTCTGTGTTTAATGTGAATCCTTACAGTAGTGACTTGCATTGCTTCTTCTTCGATTTTCGTTCCTACATACCCGAATGAAGATTTTACTAATTTTTACTAAATAAAAATGGCGGCAGTAGCTACTCAAATGCATACCTTCAGGGGTATTTCATCAAGAAATAGAATTATCACAGTTAATTTTGCAAATTTAAACTTTAATATTGATAATTTTTAAAAACTTTTATTTTACATTTTTCTAAATAATCTCGCCATAAAATATTAAATTTACTTGTTTAAATAAAATAGAAGGACTATTTAGTATGAACTGAAATATATATTGATTTATTTAACTACAAGCCAATTATAAAATTAGAAGTTTAAATTCAGTTATATCTCTGCAAAAACTTCGAAAATCTATTAAACTTTGGAAACTTAGTATTAAAACAAGAAATCATAATTTACCGGTAGGGTCAAAATATCAAATTATATCATTCAATATTATTTGTGAACATTTTTAAAAAATTCTCTTGAATTTACCCTGGGGGACGTCAAGAGAAAATAACTAATTTTAGTTGAATATCATAAAAATAACTGTAAATTATGCGAATTTACCATCGATCTCGTAACGTTTTTTGGTTAGCATATCAGATTAACAATATATGTGCAAATTTTCAGAAAGTTGTCATGGGGTTTACTACCCTTAGTAAGCAATATTACATTTTGTGTGTTATTCAATTTACATTGAACATCTTAAATTAAATAACTGTAAATTATGCGAATTTACCATCGATCTCGTAATGTTTTTTCGTTAGCATATCAGATTAACAATGTATGTGCAAATTTTCAGAAAGTTGTCATGGGGTTTACTACCCTTAGTAAGCAATATTACATTTTGTGTGTTATTCAATTTATATTGAACATCTTAAATTAAATAACTGTAAATTCGAATTTACCATCGATCTCGTAATGTGTTTTCGTTAGCATATCGAATTAGCAATATATGTGCAAATTTTCAAAAAGTTGTCATGGGGTTTACTACCCTTAGTAAGCAATATTTCATTTTGTGTGTTATTCAATTTATATTGAACATCTTAAATTAAATAACTGTAAATTATGCGAATTTACCATCGATCTCGTAATGTTTTTTCGTTATCATATCGGATTAGCAATGTATGTGCAAATTTTCAAAAAGTTGTCATGGGGTTTACTACCCTTAGTAAGCAATATTACATTTAGTGTGTTATTCAATTTACATTGTAAATTAAATAACTGTAAATTATGCGAATTTACCATCGATCTCGTAATGTTTTTTCGTTAGCATATCGGATTAGCAATGTATGTGCAAATTTTCAGAAAGTTGTCATGGGGTTTACTACCCTTAGTAAGCAATATTACATTTTGTGTGTTATTCAATTTACATTGAACATCTTAAATTAAATAACTGTAAATTATGCGAATTTACCATCGATCTCGTAATGTTTTTTCGTTAGCATATCAGATTAACAATGTATGTGCAAATTTTCAGAAAGTTGTCATGGGGTTTACTACCCTTAGTAAGCAATATTACATTTTGTGTGTTATTCAATTTATATTGAACATCTTAAATTAAATAACTGTAAATTCGAATTTACCATCGATCTCGTAATGTGTTTTCGTTAGCATATCGAATTAGCAATATATGTGCAAATTTTCAAAAAGTTGTCATGGGGTTTACTACCCTTAGTAAGCAATATTTCATTTTGTGTGTTATTCAATTTATATTGAACATCTTAAATTAAATAACTGTAAATTATGCGAATTTACCATCGATCTCGTAATGTTTTTTCGTTATCATATCGGATTAGCAATGTATGTGCAAATTTTCAAAAAGTTGTCATGGGGTTTACTACCCTTAGTAAGCAATATTACATTTAGTGTGTTATTCAATTTACATTGTAAATTAAATAACTGTAAATTATGCGAATTTACCATCGATCTCGTAATGTTTTTTCGTTAGCATATCGGATTAGCAATGTATGTGCAAATTTTCAAAAAGTTGTCATGGGGTTTACTACCCTTAGTAAGCAATATTACATTTAGTGTGTTATTCAATTTACATTGAACATCTTAAATTAAATAACTGTAAATTATGCGAATTTACCATCGATCTCGTAATGTTTTTTCGTTAGCATATCGGATTAACAATGTATGTGCAAATTTTCAGAAAGTTTTCATGGGGTTTACTACCCTTAGTAAGCAATATTACATTTTGTGTGTTATTCAATTTATATTGAACATCTTAAATTAAATAACTGTAAATTCGAATTTACCATCGATCTCGTAATGTGTTTTCGTTAGCATATCGAATTAGCAATATATGTGCAAATTTTCAAAAAGTTGTCATGGGGTTTACTACCCTTAGTAAGCAATATTTCATTTTGTGTGTTATTCAATTTATATTGGACATCTTAAATTAAATAACTGTAAATTATGCGAATTTACCATCGATCTCGTAATGTTTTTTCGTTATCATATCGGATTAGCAATGTATGTGCAAATTTTCAGAAAGTTGTCATGGGGTTTACTACCCTTAGTAAGCAATATTACATTTTGTGTGTTATTCAATTTATATTGGACATCTTAAATTAAATAACTGTAAATTATGCGAATTTACCATCGATCTCGTAATGTTTTTTCGTTATCATATCGGATTAGCAATGTATGTGCAAATTTTCAGAAAGTTGTCATGGGGTTTACTACCCTTAGTAAGCAATATTACATTTTGTGTGTTATTCAATTTATATTGAACATCTTAAATTAAATAACTGTAAATTATGCGAATTTATGATCGATCTCGTAATGTTTTTTCGTTAGCATATCGGATTAGCAATGTATGTGCAAATTTTCAAAAAGTTGTCATGGGGTTTACTACCCTTAGTAAGCAATATTACATTTAGTGTGTTATTCAATTTACATTGAACATCTTAAATTAAATAACTGTAAATTATGCGAATTTACCATCGATCTCGTAATGTTTTTTCGTTATCATATCGGATTAGCAATGTTTGTGCAAATTTTCAAAAAGTTGTCATGGGGTTTACTACCCTTAGTAAGCAATATTACATTTAGTGTGTTATTCAATTTACATTGAACATCTTAAATTAAATAACTGTAAATTATGCGGATTTACCATCGATCTCGTAATGTTTTTTCGTTATCATATCGGATTAGCAATGTATGTGCAAATTTTCAAAAAGTTGTCATGGGGTTTACTACCCTTAGTAAGCAATATTACATTTAGTGTGTTATTCAATTTACATTGAACATCTTAAATTAAATAACTGTAAATTATGCGAATTTACCATCGATCTCGTAATGTTTTTTCGTTATCATATCGAATTAGCAATGTATGTGCAAATTTTCAAAAAGTTGTCATGGGGTTTACTACCCTTAGTAAGCAATATTACATTTTGTGTGTTATTCAATTTACACTGAACATCTTAAATTAAATAACTGTAAATTATGCGAATTTACCATCGATCTCGTAATGTTTTTTCGTTAGCATATCGGATTAGCAATGTATGTGCAAATTTTCAAAAAGGTGTCATGGGGTTTACTACCCTTAGTAAGCAATATTACATTTTGTGTGTTATTCAATTTACATTGAACATCTTAAATTAAATAACTGTAAATTATGCGAATTTACCATCGATCTCGTAATGTTTTTTCGTTATCATATCGGATTAGCAATGTATGTGCAAATTTTCAGAAAGTTGTCATGGGGTTTACTACCCTTAGTAAGCAATATTACATTTTGTGTGTTATTCAATTTATATTGAACATCTTAAATTAAATAACTGTAAATTATGCGAATTTACCATCGATCTCGTAATGTTTTTTCGTTAGCATATCGGATTAGCAATGTATGTGCAAATTTTCAAAAAGTTGTCATGGGGTTTACTACCCTTAGTAAGCAATATTACATTTAGTGTGTTATTCAATTTACATTGAACATCTTAAATTAAATAACTGTAAATTATGCGAATTTACCAACGATCTCGTAATGTTTTTTCGTTAGCATATCGGATTAACAATGTATGTGCAAATTTTCAGAAAGTTGCCATGGGGTTTACTACCAATAGTAAGCAATATTACATTTTGTGTGTTATTCAATTTATATTGAACATCTTAAATTAAATAACTGTAAATTATGCGAATTTACCATCGATCTCGTAATGTTTTTTCGTTAGCATATCGGATTAGCAATGTATGTGCAAATTTTCAAAAAGTTGTCATGGGGTTTACTACCCTTAGTAAGCAATATTACATTTTGTGTGTTATTCAATTTATATTGAACTTCTTAAATTAAATAACTGTAAATTATGCGAATTTACCATCGATCTCGTAATGTTTTTTCGTTAGCATATCGGATTAGCAATGTATGTGCAAATTTTCAAAAAGTTGTCATGGGGTTTACTACCCTTAGTAAGCAATATTACATTTAGTGTGTTATTCAATTTACATTGAACATCTTAAATTAAATAACTGTAAATTATGCGAATTTACCATCGATCTCGTAATGTTTTTTCGTTAGCATATCAGATTAACAATGTATGTGCAAATTTTCAGAAAGTTGTCATGGGGTTTACTACCCTTAGTAAGCAATATTACATTTTGTGTGTTATTCAATTTACATTGAACATCTTAAATTAAATAACTGTAAATTATGCGAATTTACCATCGATCTCGTAATGTTTTTTCGTTAGCATATCAGATTAACAATGTATGTGCAAATTTTCAGAAAGTTGTCATGGGGTTTACTACCCTTAGTAAGCAATATTACATTTTGTGTGTTATTCAATTTATATTGAACATCTTAAATTAAATAACTGTAAATTATGCGAATTTACCATCGATCTCGTAATGTTTTCTCGTTAGCATATCGGATTAACAATGTATGTGCAAATTTTCAGAAAGTTGTCATGGGGTTTACTACCCTTAGTAAGCAATATTACATTTTGTGTGTTATTCAATTTATATTGAACATCTTAAATTAAATAACTGTAAATTATGCGAATTTACCATCGATCTCGTAATGTTTTTTCGTTATCATATCGGATTAGCAATGTATGTGCAAATTTTCAAAAAGGTGTCATGGGGTTTACTACCCTTAGTAAGCAATATTACATTTAGTGTGTTATTCAATTTACATTGAACATCTTAAATTAAATAACTGTAAATTATGCGAATTTACCATCGATCTCGTTTGTTAAGTGGGCTTTGCTAGGATCCTTTACAAATAGGGTAGGTGGTGTTACTTGAATTATTTTGAGCCCAAAATAAAATATTACAGACATTTTTTATACTGGGTTCCATTTCAAAAAACCGCAAAATCATTCGGACTTGCTTCGATTGATATTCTTATTTGTACTATTATGAAATTATGAAAAATTAGAAGAAGAAAAATAAGAAAAAATACAAAAAATAAATTTTTAAGAATTTTGCATAACAATTTTCTCAAAATGCTCTGTTCGTAAAAGAAAGTCCTGTGTTGGCCACACCTCCATTTTACTTAAATGTATTACCTAAACATTTAATAAATTTATACAGACCGGAAGTTCTCTGTTTGACGTTAGGGCGTCGGTACTCACTGTTACTATTACCGGTGAGTGAGCGGAAGATAGATCATAGCAATCGGCTGCCGTCACATACATATGTGGAATGCCTTTAGTTACAGAGAAGTCAATTAAATCAGGAACTTGCTTTTGGTCCGTGGCCGGTAAGTTGATTGACCAACAGATCAATAATCCAGAGACTGCTCCTTTATAGCTTCTTAAAGTTATTTGCCTTTTGGTGTCGACAATCTTGACCCCCATTGCTAATGTTTAGCGTTGTACTCGCTACCGCAAGGAATTTTGTTGCTCACCTGGTTGCATGTTTTGTTGGGCAGTAAACGAGCGATATTCTACATTTTCCAAACCATTCTTCTAGACAAATATTAGTTGCTTGGTTGTGCCCTTTTTCATACTTGCTTGGTTCATAATGCTTTATTGTTTTTTTGATCAAGACGGCAGTCCCACCGTGTGCTTTTCCATCCGAGTTTTTTTTTTTTTTTTTTTTAAAAACATCTTTATTGATATGGCTACTACAATCTTAAACATTATTAATTCATTAGTAAGGTTGACATTAGTACTTATAAGATAAGCATAAACTTGTGTGGGTCTGCTGGACCAGTATCCAGTTCCCTTAAACTGGATCCGAGTGTTGGGTATCGTATACTGAATATCCGTTAATTTTAAAAAAGTTTTTGTTCGTGAATCGTTTTTCTGATATTAGCATAATTTCTATATTGTGCTCGATGAGAAGAAAGGCTTGCAACTCAGCTTTGTACTGTGAAAGACTAGTCGCATTCCAAATAGCCATTTTTAGCATAGTCAGTTTTGCATTAGTGTGTTTATATTTTGCATCGTCGTGCTCATTTGTTTCTCCATCATATATCAATCATGACGCTTTGAATCGTTTCGGTTAGTTTGTTTACCGTTGCATAAATTGATACTTCTTCTTCAAGAAAATTAACTTTTGCTTTCGCAGCGGCACCATTCAGAATGTTTGCTTAGGTGCGATCCGTCCGAATTTTCGGTTTGTTGAACAATTGAAGTACTTGGCATCAAAGTTCTTTGATTGTAATTTGTATTGAGCTCTATTTGCTCATATCGCAATTTTGGATTACTTTTAAGCTTCAAATCCAAATAAACTGGGCAACCTCTGTAATTTGCGGTACGATTTTCGCCAGCGTTACTATCGTTTTACTGTAGGATCGTTTTTTACCTTGTTGCACTGCTTCGAATCGTGAAGTTCACCATATTACACAAACTTCGTGCAAGGTACAGTAAGCCTTGCTGTGGCCGTATTCTTGGCTCTTGACGGATTGAACGAGGTTAATTGGTCCGGTCCTCCTCTTGGGTTCCTCGACAGTGATTTTGCGATAGAGTTAATATTCCAGGTTGTATATACCGTACCCTTTCTCTTTTGCCGCATCTCGCCCTAGTTCTAGGCGAAACATAGGTTGAGGTTTCTTTTCGCGGTTTATGATACTCGTTCGATTTGGCATGAAAGCCTTTTTCATTAAGAGCTTAAATCTTAAACATTGCTCTCAATTCCTCTTATGATAACTGTTAGCTCCTGTTACTTTTTAGCTATATTGTACCGTTCAACAGCTTGGTCGAAATGATTAACTAAGGCTATGAACCCATTAACCTAGAATAGCTGTATCTTTGCATCATTTATCTTACCCTTCTTAAGTAAGGTAATATAAAATTTTAAATCGGTTAATGACTTGATTTTTTCCAGAAGTTTATTATTTTAGGCCTCTCTTAGGTAAATTGACGGTGGCTTCTCACGTAACATTATCTGCCATAGCTTCTGGAGCTTCTACCTCTAAATTGCAATACCTGTTATTGAGAGATATTTGGTCCATTCCTTGGGTGCGTCCGAAATGGAAAATGTGCATTTGGCGAAGACACATTTCAAAAAATTACATGCGATATAGTTTTTATGTGCATTTTTAACATGTTGTTTGATGTCAATTTATATTTAAATTAATCATAATTATCGATTTATCAATTCAGAGTTGTCGAAATTCAATTTATTTAATGATTATAGAGAAATTTAATTTTATGCAAAAATGCGCATTTTTAAAAATGTGCATTTAAATTCGCATTTCGGACGCACCCATAGTTCCATCCTTGTCGCTTTGCTTCTGTTAGCGAGTTGCGCGGTTCTTGGACATCGTTTTCGCTTGGTCTGAACAGTCAAATTCCTGTCCGATTTCATCTGCACTAATTTTTGTACATTACACAGGGTGCGCCCGAAATGGAAAATGTGCATTTAGCGAAGAAACATTTCAATAAACTATGTGCATTTTTAAAACGTTCTTTGATGTCAAATTATCTTTTAATTAGCCATATTCATCGATTTTTGAATTAAGAGTTGTCCAGTATGAATTAATTTAGTGATTTTAATGAAATTTGATTTAATCCAAAAATGCGTATTTTCAAAAATGTGCATTTAAATTCGCAGTTCCGACGCACCCATCTTAGGTCACTATCAGAATTTACATTGTCAGTTTGTCGCACTGGGTTCATTATTTTTGTTTTCATTTAAATCGTAATTTATTATATTAAATTTGCTGTTGAAGCAATTTTTTCTTTGCGGTTTTGTGTTGCATTAGACGACGGTATAGTTAAGTTTGTCATTGGTGTATATTCCTTGTACGTTATTGTTTGTTTCTTTGGGATGTGTTGCGCTTTGCCCATTTTAGTTTCACTGTTTACCTATAAGTTCTCTATTTAGTCTCGTCTAATATAGTTCGCGATCTTTGTTGTGGTACGGGCTGTACACTGCACTTTTTATTATATTAATTTGAATTAATTATGCGCACATCGATTTTACGTATATTCTTCACGAAGGTGAAATCGATACTGATCTATCTATTCGTTAAAATAAATTCAATTGTATAGTTACAACATAAGTCAGTCATCACTGTCACCCGTCGAAATCTCTTGAATTTATTCGTTTTTCTAAATTCAATTGATCGACGCAAATTTCTTTCAATTTATTCGTCTTAGCAAATTTAATTGTAGATGGTTTACCGTTGAACCAAGAGAACCTGTCCCATGTTGCCGCTGACGTACCATATTTGAATAGCGCTGTGAACACACAGTTAAGTAAACTTACATTGATTTGAAATTTAAGTACATGTTAACGTCTAAAAGTATAAATAAACGACACATAAAAGTTCTTTATTATGTCCCTTTAAATATTCACAGTCAAAATTTATTTGAAGTGGTCGTATGTTATGTTCGACTCTTTAATTTTTAGTACTTTTGCCCTATGCGATAGGACTGCTCAACTATTATCCTTTCTTTTAAATGTTCCCTGTTAGTAAGGAATTAACTAGATCATTAATTAAACGATATTAAGTGCGGATATTTGGTAATAATGTTTTTCACCTTAATAGAAATATGAAACTAAATAAAATAATACATTTCCCCTAAATGTCATTAATTGAGTAGCAAAGTTTGTTTGTTTAGTATGTTTTAGTAAAATTTTCATTGATCTATATACTCCAATGAAGAATTTACTAAAATAGAACTAAAAGCAATTTAGTAAAATATAGTAAGAACTTCATTACCATTCCTACATGGTGTTTTATATTTTGTTTTGTTAGTAATGCCGAACCACCTCTTGCTCTTTCCGCTGGATGAATGGAATAATATAAGTCATAATCGCGGATTTTAACAAACGCAGATTTTACAAAATGGTTTTCCGATATTAGGAAAATGTCGATTTTTTATGGATTTAAAAATATTTTTTTCTGGAATATAAGTTGGGTTCTTACTTAACATGCGTTGGGGGAGCTACATTTTCTTCAGTTGATCAAATATCATGTTGTTCAGATTACTTTGGTTCTAACCGCTTTGTAATAGTTTCGATGCTATTCATAATGTTTTCCGTAATTCGGTTATTTTCAGAGCCCATATATTTGGTTGAACTCGAACCTTTCACTACTAAGCAAATGTTCTTCTTTGCCCTGCGTTGCTTGGTTGTGGGTTTTGATCCATCTGATTTGATGTTTGAATCCTTTGAATTTCGTGATTTTGCGGTTTTATCTCTTAATTTTTATAGTTGTTTAGCAACCTCACAGCCTCGATAATTAGCCGGATGTTGATCCTTACAATTATTCACTTAGCTGGCACATCTCCCCCTATTGCCTGGGTAATATGTTTACCTGAGCGTTTTACACATCTCGGATCCCGGCTGCAATATCTTTGCGTGTGATTAAATCCCTGGCATTAAATGGATTTAGTGAGGAATGTATCGTAAACGGTAGGTCTGTTTTATACATGTCTGATGTGTATTTTGTGGAGGGTTGCTGCAAGATCGATTTCTGCTGGTCAAGTCTAAAGCAGAATAATAGCTGATGTTTTTGGTTATTTGACTTTGTTTGTATACAATTTTGCTTACTTTGACATGATGGATGATTGTTACGCGAAATGTCAGTTTAGCTGTATACGAAGTTGGCCTCAATTTGTAATTTCTTTGCGATGTTGTTTAGATAAATTCGATTAATATTATTAGATTAATTTGTTAATTTGTGCATGTAGATGATTTAAAACAAACTAAAGCATGAGGATTTCAGAGTTTAATAATTTTTAGTTTATTTTAAAGGAGTACCTAATTAACAAATTTTATCTGGATTTTCAGAATATCGGAGGAACCTAATGCAGATTTGCAGGAAATTTAAGCACGCAGCGGACAATTGAGAAATTGTGTTGTCTTGATTTTTGTAATCTAAATTCACAGTCAGACCATCGTACGTTTGAAACTAATTAGTATCTTATCATTTTGATTTAGGCTACTGGGGCCTATTCTCGAATTCCACATCCATTTTCCACATGTGGACATCTGTCAAAGTTCACACAAAAACGTTCTTAAATTTTAATTCGTATATAAAACACCTACTTATACCCATTCGGAAGTATTCCGTTAGTACCGGAAAAATTCAGATTTTATAAATTTTGAAAGGATGTGGAATTCGAGAATAGGGCCCCTGGTGGCGTTAATTGTAATTCGTTACAGGACGGCATCCAACACAGATAAAACATCTATAATCTTAGTGGCAGGCCCGCGGAAATGCTTCATTTATAACAGCAGTTGTGTTAAACTGTAGTTCTAGTTGCGATAGTGACCAGTATGGCGGAAATCATTTGAAAAAGTAGCTGATACTAATTATATTTAATATGTTAGATAGTCTCCGAAGTACTGTTGATAAGGTCTAAGTGAAATTTAAATTAATAATGATTACAATTTAAGAAGTGTACAGATATCTGACCCAGCAAAATAATAAACGCTATTTCAGAATGAATGCAATTGTTTCTTAATCATACTGCAACAACAAATTTTCGAAGGCGGGTTCTGGAATCTGAAGCAGCCAAAGGAATCAGACACTAATATTAACATTAAGGTTTTGTAGTACTTGAAGTTTAATTCTTAACAGGTTTATAGAAATTAAATTGAACTTAAATTTAAACTTAATTGATTGAGAGTATGATTAGTTATTCAAAAACCAATCAATCAATTAAAAACGGCCGGAGGAAGTAAGCTAACTAATTAACATTTGTAACCGGGTCGATCTCAACCCTAGCAAATCCTTCCAAGTAAATGTAAAATAGGGTGTACGGTGGGCCCGGCGTCAACCGGGAGTTGTACACTCAAAATCATTCGAATGTTGCGTAATTTCATTAATCATTTACTGTTGCACAACTCCGGCAGCACTAACTATACAGCTCTAAAAACTCTTAATATAACAAGAACCAACTGAAAGGACTAAAAACATTTAGATAAATAATACTTCAAATAGAGAATAAAATTCACAAGACATTTTAACCAAACTAAAGATGACCCTCTACCATTCCATCTCCTTCCTGATAGAATACAATTCATTTATCATGATACACTTGTCATGTGCGTAACAATATAAACCCAAAAAATGTATAACTATCTATGAGTATGTACATATGTACAAGAAAATTGATAATAAAAACGATATTTTATATCAATCCATAATATATTTTGTCATTCAAGAAATCCAAACACACCCGCTCTCAGTCACCAACAAACGCACTACATCGTTTACACATAATACAATTTCAATTACATTTTACGAGTATATCATTTTGACACTTGTCATAAAAATAAAACTGAAAATGAAAAATAATAATTTTTTGTTTTGTATTTATTTTAATTTTCCAATTTTTATGTTGTTGTTTTTGTTATTATTAATAATAAAATCAATCATAAAAAATAGCAAAATAAAAACCTTTTTTACAAATAAATTACATTTGACTACATTTTATGTATATTCAGCCAAAAAAAAAAAAAACACTTGTACATATTGTTTCAATCAAAAAAATGAAAATCAATTAATTTATTATTTATGCATAGGGAATATTTGCTTTTTATCATTTCAATTGGATATTGATAAAAATAATTGTGTAGCAATCAGTATGGATGTATGTTTATATAGTATGTAGATTGATATTGAGTTTGTTTTTTATCATTAATGTTATTTTCCCGAAATAATTTACAACCCATATCAACAATATCACTCATTCATTTATATTAATGTAAACACAACCCTACGAGTATATAACTTAATGAGCAAAAAAATTTGAGGACGTCTAAAATCGAAGTTTCCACATCTAAATTCCATGAGCCAATTACATTTCAATCCACCAATTACCATTTCTTCCATTGTCTTCTACAACAACAAAGAAGTATTGTTTGAGTTCCCCTGTATGTATTCTACCGTATTACACTTTAATGTTGATCTGCGTATAAAAAGAAGCCTGGAATTGACGAATGGAAAACTTTAAAAAGCGCCTTAAGCGGACAAAAGTAAAACATGTGATAGGCTGTAACAAAAATTTGCTACATGAAGTTATACGGAAATAGTGTCTATTTCTATTACATTTTCATTTGTGAAAATTGTAATGATTGGAAAATTGAAGTAATTCAATATGTAGTTTGAAGTGTGATTTTTGTATATCTGATTGATTTGGGACAATCTTTTCATTTTAAATATTAGAAACGTCTACTTAAATATTGCAAAAATTTCCAAATAAGCTAGTGTTACTAAAAACATAAATGTTTTAAAAATATTAAATTTTAGATTGTATTAATAAATCAAAGTGTGGTAACTGTGGTCTAATAAAGCTCCAAAATCGTTTAGTGACCCACATATACATATATTATTAGTGAGTTTAACAATAAATTTCTGCAATTTTTAAGCACAATTTTCTGATATTTAAAATGATAAGATTGTTAAAATGAATCAAATTTACAAAAATCACACTTCAAACTACATATTGAATTAATTCAATTGTGCAATCATTACTATTTTCATAAATAAAAATATAATATAAATAGACACTATTTCCATATAACTTAATGTAGCAAATTTTTGTTACAGCCTATCACATATTTCACTATTGTCCGCTTGAGCACACCGTTCCATTCGTCAATTAAGAATTTTTTTTTGTTTTAGTTTTGTTGGTTTATGAAAATACCTATGTATATAGAAAAAATCCCACCTATATAAAATTGTTCAAACGAGTAACGTGGTAACAGAAAGACACTTCGAACACAACTTTTTTAAACGAAGAAGGGTCTCGATCGAGTTCGATAATTTTTCATAATACATTGACAAAAATGTGAAAACATTGATCAATTCTTTTTGGCATATGAAACGTTTAAGATTGATATCAGTCGGTTGCTGTTAAATGTTTTAGTTTTGATAAAAGAAGGTCTATGGCGCTAATGATAGCGCATTACGTTTAATAGTAATTACCCTAAATTATGAAAGACATTTTGAAGGGGTTAATATTGTTAAAAGAATATGGGACCTTGCGATAGTCCTAAATTAATTTGCTTTCCTGTTTTTTTTTTAAATTGCTGTTTTAATAGCATTGAATTTATATGCGAATGAACTTTATCCTAAATTAATATAGATTTTACAAAAACAACAACAAAATTGCGTTTGAATGTGTTTAAAACGCATACATTCGGGCGAATTTATTATATGCACAAAGAAAAATTCAATCAAATCAAATATTTAAACTTAATGCTAAACTAAACAAAATCCAAATACACAAAATTTTTCAAGATTTAAACTATCCGTTATTAAGTTTAAGGAGATTACAAAGGTAATCTCCTTAAACTTAATAACGGATTAAAGCGTTAACCTATTAATCGACAATGTTTGACAATTTAAAAATTTAATATTATCCATGTATAAGAAAACTTTCTTCTATCGGCAAACATCCCACTATGATATTGTGATAGGCATATGCATATACTTTAATCATGCTTATCCGCTAAAATTTATTATTGGGTTCACCTATTGAAATATCGATTATTCGAAAACATTAAAAATTGGATATTATACATATCTAAGAAAATCGATATCTTAAAACTTTCTTCTATTGGCAAACATCTCACTATGATTTTTGGATAGGCCTATGTGTGTAGTATTTATAACTTCTTATTTTCATCGCAAAACTGATAGCTGAACATTGGCCGTTGAAAATTTCAAATTTCAACCCAATTTATTCCTTCTATCCCACTATGGTGTAAAGGTACAATACTCAACGTATTTCTAAATTACCGATACCCGCATCTCCAAGAGATCGTCTATTGGTTGCAGGGACGGATAACGTTATATAACGTTACCCGAATAACGTTAAAAAACGCTAAAACTGCGAAGTTTTTCAAGAAAACGTAACCAAACCTATTAGGTTATGTTATAACGTAACCGTAACAGATAACCTTATAAAATTTTGATATAACCAAATAAAATAACCTTATAAAAAATGTGTTTATTTCTGGTAGAATTATTTAACACTAGAATTATTGATCCGTCAAAATGACGGATTGTACATTTATTGAATTCACTCTTTTCCCTCATTCTCGAATCCTCATTTTGACTTGTCGGTAGCGTATATAAAAATAAACAAAAATTATCACAAAAATAGAAATATCTATTTAATAGTGAAATAAAAATAGAAAAAATTGTTTTTCTATTTATATTATATAAAAGTGATAAAAGCCGCAAAAACCAAAAAAGTGAAAATGGACAAATACCATCTTTACAATACATATATAATAAGCATGATTAAAGTGTAGCATAGGCCTATCAGGGGGGGTAAGGGGCGCCGGTTTAGATGGTCTTATTATACTAGCCCAAATGCCAACCTCACCTGCACGTGGTACTTCCTGCTAATTAACTAACGAGGCTCTGGCGACCGAGATACGGCGGAATAACCGACTACCGAGAACATAGCAAATGATGTTCTCTTCAATGACCCACTATCAACTTGTACTGGTTAGGTTGGTAGTTGATACATAACCAGTTTTAAAGCAATGAGTTCAACGCAAAAAGGAAACAATACCCCAGGTGGTAAACCAACTACCCAGTTGGCTAATCCACCCTCTTACGAGGCTGGCTCAATGGATTCTGGGGTGAGCCAATCATTGCTAAACCCATTCGAAAGAAGTTCAATGTTGTTAAGATCACCAAACAATCATACTAACTCTGCAAATCAGCAGAAAGACGAAAACGCTGAACTCTGTCGAAAACTCAGTGAAGTAGAGGTACTTTTAACCCAATTAAGAAGCGAAATTGAAAAGCTGAAAAAAGAAAATGAAGAATTGAAGAAGCCCAAACCAATGGAGATTTCTGAAAACCCGCTAACTTGTTATAATGAAACAAGTACTCACACTAGTTATAACAATGAGTTCCATACTGATGAAGAGGATCTCATGAGAGAAACAGATTGGGTACTGAAAAGGAAGAAAAGACCTACCAAAAAACGAAAAGCAGAATTCTCGCCTGAAGTTGGAGATCATTCGCAAGCTAATGTATTAGTAACTGGTGATACTAATACCAAACCAACTCACC
Organism: Tipula vernalis; assembly: GCA_958295665.1. Taxonomy (NCBI): domain Eukaryota; kingdom Metazoa; phylum Arthropoda; class Insecta; order Diptera; family Tipulidae; genus Tipula; species Tipula vernalis. The sequence goes on along the minus strand of OY282558.1, from coordinate 127,955,617 downwards.
AGCAACAGCAACAAAAGGTTGTACCGAAAGAAAAGGCTCCTCCGCCAATTAATGTAATCGGCATAACAGAATTTGCAAGTATACAAACTATAATGAAATCAGTGACAGCTAAGGAATATAGAGTAGTGTCACTAAACAATAACGTGTGGAAAATCAATACACCAGATTCCGACACATATAGAGCTCTAGCAACAAAGCTCAATGCGGAAGGTAAAGAATGGTTCACATACGAAGATAAAAACGAACGCGCAATTAAGGTTATGGCCAGAGGCCTTCATCCAACGTGTATGAAGAAGGACATAATTGAGGACCTAAATGCAAGAGATCTGCAAATAGAAGATGCAGTAAACATCCTAAAACGAGAGAGAGGTGAGAACAATCAAGTCAAAAAAAGGGGGCTTCCACTCTTCATGCTTACGTTTAACAAAAAGGAGAAAGTTGAAAACATCTTCAACATCAAAGCAATTCTCAACATGAGGGTTAAAATAGAACCGCTTAAGAAAAACACGAGGCTAATACCTCAATGCAAAAAATGCCAAGGTTTCAATCACACGCAAAAATATTGCAGACGGGAGCCAAGATGCGTAAAATGTGCTGGAAAACACAACGCGAAAGAGTGTACAGAAAGTAGAAACACCCCTGCAAAATGTATAAACTGTAAAGGGCATCATCCTGCAAATTATAGAGGCTGTGAAGTAGCCAAAGAACTTCAAAGACTAAGAAACAAAACGCATCAGTTTCCTCAAAACCCTAGGGTTACCAGAGAAGAGAAACCAACTAAAACCCAAGCGGAGCCAAAACCACCAGGTATAGGTACAGAGCGGAAAAGTTATTCACAAATTGTACAGTAATCATCTAATGCTACGAATGATAATCCCCTTGAAAGGATTTGTCGAAGCATAGAAGCCATAAATATAAGGCTAGCAAAGCAAGAACGTGGTCTAGAAGCTTTATATAAGCGTCTAGATATGCATCAAACCTTGAACGAGGCAACAGCCCTCATATACTAAAATGAGCAGATCACTAAGAATTGTCACCTGGAACGCGAACGGATTAGCGCAACATGTTCCAGAGCTAGAAGTTTTTCTAAATTTAGAACAAATAGATATCTGCCTTATATCGGAGAGCCATTTGACAAAAACATCATTTATTAAAATACGTGATTATGAATGTTACCATGCTGTTCACCCAGGAGGAAACCCAGAGGAGGATCAACAGTAATAGTGAAAAAGAGTCTCAAACACTATGAAGAACCTAGTATAGAAGAGGAAAGTATGCAAGTTAAAACCATAAAAATTGAAACTAACAATAATAATGAATACAGTATTTCCTCTATCTACTGCCCTCCACGCTATAATCTAAACAAAGAAGATTATAATAGACTCTTTAGATCACTAGGATCCAATTTTATTATTGGTGGTGACTTTAATGCAAAAAACACCTATTGGGGATCAAGACTTACAACCCATAAAGGAAAAGAGCTATTCGAAGCCGGACGAATAAATAACTGCGAGTTCCACTCTGGAGGTAAACCAACATACTGGCCTGCTGATATAAATAAAATACCAGATCTCATTGACTTTTATGTAACGAAAGGGATCTTCGAGGATTACATGTGCATCGAAAACAGCGAAGGGATATATTCCGATCATACACCTGTTATCATGACACTCAGCACAATGATAATTAATAAGGATAACCTGCCTAAATTAACAAATAAAAGAACTAACTGGGACCTATTCCAAAAACTAATTGAAATGCAAATAAATCTACGAGTGCCGATTAAAACACCGGTACAGTTGGAAGACGAACTAGAGATATTTAACAGTACTATTCAACAAGCAGCATGGGAAAGTTCTCCTGCTAGTCACACCGAATGCCGTAGGAATCAAAATTATCCTATTGAGGTCAGGGAGTTAGTTAGAGAGAAACGGAAGGCAAGAAAAACCTGGCAAAGGACACGCGCCCCGGAAAACAAAAAAATCCTCAATTTTCTATGCAATAAACTAAAACAACTTATAAAAGAAATTAAGAATGAAACTATCAACAAGTACTTAAATGGTCTCACCGAACATAAAGATACTGATTACTCTCTTTGGAAAGCAACAAAGGGATTAAAAAGAACTAAAATGCATGTGCCACCTATTAAAAATGGGGAAGGAACCTGGGCCAAAAGTGACAAGCAAAAAGCTATTTTATTTGCAGCTCACTTGGAAGACACCTTTCAACCGCTACCTAGGCAAACAGCAGATGAAAACATAATAACAATTAGCAAAATTGATGAATATAATATTCGATGTGTAACATTACAGGAATTAAAAAATGAGATCAAGTGTAATTTGAACGCAAAAAAAGCTCCAGGATATGATTTAATTACTGGACAAGTCGTAAAAGCCATTCCCGAGAAGGGACTACGAAAATTGGTTCAAATTATCAATGCTGCCTTCAGACTAAAATATGTCCCACGGCAATGGAAGGTTGCTGAAGTAATTATGATCCCCAAACCAGGCAAACCAGCGAACGATAAAAAGTCATACAGACCGATTTCACTACTTCCTGTAATTTCAAAATTATTTGAAAAATTACTGCTCAAGAGACTCAAGCCAATAATAGAAGAGAGAAATTTGATTCCACCACACCAATTTGGATTTAGAGAAAGTCACTCTACGATAGAACAAGTTCACAGAATAACGGATATAATCGAAGACTCACTTGAGAATAAGAAGATATGCTCCAGCATCTTCTTAGATGTAGCACAAGCTTTCGACAAAGTTTGGCACCAAGGACTTGAATTTAAATTGTATCGAGATCTACCTAAGCAATTCTATCAAATTCTTAAATCTTATATCGCAGACCGACATTTCCGTGTAAAATATAACCAAGAGTACTCTGAACTAAAGAGAATATCAGCAGGCATACCACAGGGTAGCGTACTGGGCCCTATATTGTACATCCTGTACACCAGAGATATGCCAAATACAGAAGGTGCCACCATAGCAACATTTGCAGACGATACAGCTATTCTGGCGACTGGAAAGTGTATATCAGAAGCAACGACCAAACTTCAAAAAGCAACCGACACAGTGAGTAGTTGGACAAAGAAATGGCGCATTAGTCTAAACGAAGCAAAGTCGGTTCATGTAAACTTCACGAACCAGAAAGTTAACTGGATTCCAGTGAAACTTAATTCAAGGCCGGTTCCAAATGCTAATACAGCCAAATACCTCGGCATGACTCTCGATTGCAAGCTTAGATGGAAAGAGCATGTTAAAAAGAAAAAAGAAGAATTGAACATTAAATATAGGAAAATGTATTGGCTATTAGGTAGAAACTCTGAGCTTACAATACATAACAAATTGCTATTATATCAGCAAATACTTAAACCAGTATGGACCTACGGTATTCAACTTCGGGGTTGTACCAAGAAGACAAATGTACAAATGATTCAATGTTTTCAAAACAAAGTGCTGCGTGGCATTGTAAACGCACCATGGTACATTAGAAATGATAACCTCCATAGGGACTTCAACATGGAATATGTAAGTGAAGAAATACAAAATCATGCGAAGAAACACATTCAGCGGATATCTCGGCACCAAAATGCAGACATACGAAGTTTGTTGGATACCACCAATGCAGTAAGAAGACTTCAAAGGCAGAAACCTTTGGAATTGGGCAGTTGTATTTAATTTAGATAGAGAAAAATAATTACTATGTAAATTCAAACGGGAGTAACCATTGGGCTACTGCCCGTCAAATGTGAATCTTCATTTAAGAAAGATAAATTACTAAATGATTTGTAAATCAGTTGTAATATTAAATAAAAGGAAAAAAAAAAAAAAAAAAAATAGGCCTATCAGAATATCAAAGTGGGATGTTTGCCGATAGAAGAAAGCTTTCTTATACATGGATAATATTAAATTTTTAAATTGTCAAACATTGTCGATTAATAGGTTAACGCTTTGATCCGTTATTAAGTTTAAGGAGATTACCTTTGTAATCTCCTTAAACTTAATAACGGATAGTTTAAATCTTGAAAAATTTTGTGTATTTGGATTTTGTTTAGTTTAGCATTAAGTTTAAATATTTGATTTGATTGAATTTTTCTTTGTGCATATAATAAATTCGCCCGAATGTATGCTTTTTTAAACACATCCAAACGCAATTTTGTAGTTGTTGTAAAATCTAATACTAATTTAGGATAAACTTCATTTTCTTATAAACTTCTAACTATTTAAGAAAAATCTCAAGTTTTAAATCCATAAATGTTCAGTTTGAAATTAAACAGATACAATTTTAATTGAGTTACAATTCGAACAACGACACCAACAACATTTTGAGTGAAATTTAAAATAGAAAGTAACAAAATCTTTCTGGATTAAACTACATTTTGCATGGAATTAAATAGTTCAAATTGTTGTACAGTGTTACTTGGGTTAAAAATTGATTTGGAAATTTAGATTAGAAATTGATTAGCACATTCTGCTTGGTTTTGAGCAAAAATTAAAGTGCAAATTTGTTTTTCCAAACTAGATTTAAACATAATTTTAGTAAGAATTGAGTCGCAATACGAGATTTGATCTCAAACAACCAACAAAATTTCCTTTGAATTTAGTCTAGAAATTTGAATCGGAAATTTTGAGTGAAATTTGAATTAAGAATTTAAATTTAAAATGGTTTTGGCATTCCAAACCAAATAAAATCTTTGGTAAAATTATATTGTATATAGGAATACAATTACGTGAACTCGAATTTTGATTTCACAAAATTTTGAGACAACAATAGTTTACATTGCACAATAGATGTACTGAGTGGGTTTTCAACTAGAAAACCAAAATATGATGCAAAATAAAATTAGATTACAATTCGAAGTTGAACAAAATTGTTTTTGAAGTTGAACAAAATGATAAATAGATGAATGACAAATAACCTATTCTAAATTGGTCAACTGCATTCAACAAAGAGGAAATTGATTAAGATAACGAAATTCTAAATAGAGAAAATTGGTTTGAATTTTAAACTCGATATAATGAGTTTGAGTTAAATTTTAAGGCGAAATTATCTTCTTTATATTGCATTTGAGAAACACATTTTGAAATAATTCTAGCAAAATATTTAATGCACTTTATGTGATTTAGTTTAAATTCTAAACGAATTTCAACAAATTTTTCGGTTCAACTAAAAAATCAGGAATCGAACAAAAATCTGAATAGCTTTTGTTTTATAACAGAAGCATTTCAATTTTAAACCGTAATTGAATAAAATCTTTAGTAGGAACTTACATTAGCAATAGAGTTTAAATTACAATTTAATTTAAGCAAATATATGAGCTTAAATTAGCTTAAATCTTGAGTTTGGAATCTGGACTGCCTTTAATAACAGTCTCAGTGAATTTTAAAAATTTAGTTAAAATTATTCGAGCAAGATTTTTATTTCGAACGGAGTAAAACAAGATTTGAACTAAATTTGAACTAAAAATTCAATTTCAATCCAATCGAAAGTTTGAGCAAGAGTTTGGATGCAATTTAATTAAAAAAATATTTAAAAATTGAGTTTGGATTCCAAATTTAGTTAATACAAAATTCTGGTTGCAATTAAGCTAGAAATTTTATGATATTCTGTTTACAAATTAAGTAAAAATTCCAACCTAGATTTGTCTAAATCTGCTTGATTAGAAATTTGGAGTACAACTTCAGCTTTGGTTTTGGTATGTTATTAGAAATGCTGAAGAGTAGAATTTAAAATTCTAGTTTGCGCCAAAAGGTTTGTTAAATTTGTGTCTCCAAGCCGATTAATCGACCAACGCTCATTCTCACTAAACTATGCACATCAAAAATCGTCTCAAGATAAATTTAAAAATTAATTTTTACGGTTTCGAATTAAATAACCAATCTATTATGTATAAATATAAGATTGATGTTATTCTTATGTATGTACATATATAGTATACATATACATATACGGGTTTAATAAAATAAAATATTCAAGATGAAAATTGATGTTTAAATAAAATTTTTGAATCATTTTTTATATTTGTTGTATGAAATAAGAAATAGTATTAAGAAAAGGGTACACTAGACATATTTCTTAAATTACACATATACATAAACATATAATATTTACGTAAGAAAAAGGATTTATTTAAGGGATGATTTTCCAAATTTAAATATTTTATTTTTTTATTGTAGTAATGGGAAATTGAATATATGTTAAAAATTTTTGGTTATTTAACAAAAGAAGATGAAAACGGAAAACCCACAAATCTTATCAATTTTCTTTACTTATTGGTTAATTGATTTAGATATATGTTCTCGTACATTATACATATATAGATGTATTATAAAATAACAAGGATAACTAAAAAATAATAATGAAAATCAAAAATCTTGTATTTTTTTTTTTATATACCAGAACGTATAATTTATTTACAGTAAATTTTAATTAAAAACTTTTATTATATTTAATTTTTTTTTTATAAATAAAAGTTTTCATTTATTTTTATGGTAAAATGAAAACTTATATGGAAAATTTTTTTATTTTTATTTTAAGAAAATTTGTTGGTTGAATAAATTTTTGAGATTAGTTTTTTGGGGAATAGTGTGAAGGTTTTTTTTCGAGAAACATATTATTCTATATTGGGGATTGGTTTTCATATATTTGGTTAAATTTTTATTCTCACATCTTATTCTTTATATGAAATTGGTCTAGTTGAACATAAACATGCCAATAATTTAAAACTAACGATATTTGAAAACTTGCAACTTTTATAATTTCGTTGAAAATCCGTTACAAATTAATGATTAGAACCTACCTATTGATATACAAATAAACTGTTATTCTCCTTTTCTGTATTTGGCTATTATTTTACAATGCAATAGTCACATCGTCGTCCAAGGATTATAAGGTTCTATGTAACATGTGAGTTGTTTTGAGATATCAAACGATTTTAAAGCAGAATAGTTGCTTTCTACGGATATTCTATTCGTAGTAACTATACAAATTCAAGATTTTTGTGAATAAATTAAATGTTTCATTCGTTAATTGGGTTTCTAATTTTATAATAGAACTTTCTTTCGTAAACTAATTGATTTTTTCAGTTTTTTCCGTTCTATGAGCATTTAGAACTTTATAATATTAAGTCGAATGTACGGCATTAGCAGATATAGTAGAACCTATAATATTTTATGATAGAATCAACAATTATAAAGTTATATACTACAAATGTACAAATATAAAGTTCTATTTAACATAATTTTAATGTATTTTTAAATCAATTTCGGATTGATACAAAAAGTACTATAGTCAAATAGACCTATGTGCTAAAAATTTATAGTGAAAAAGCGGATAAAACATTTTAATTTTGCTGATATCTCCGTAGTGGTTACATTTAAGGTTCAAATATCAATACAGGAAATGCGTATTCTATAGCAGAACCTAATCTCATCAATATCTCTTTTTTAAAAAAATGTCGTTTATAATCCTTAGACGAAGATATTGCAACCGCATGACTGGAAAAATTACAGCAAGATTCCACTCAAAACTTAGAAATACAACGATTATACAATGCTATGCGCCTACAGAAGACGCAGATGACACAACAAAGGATGAATTCTACGAGCAACTACAAGCCGCCATATCAAGTGCACACCGAAATAACATCAAGGTTATCCAAGGAGATTTCAACGCAAAAATTGGAATTGACAACACCGGAATGGCGACAATCATGGGTAAACATGCACTAGATTCTGCTAAGAATAACAACGGAGACAGACTCATTGACTATTGTGTCACAAATCAGCTATTCATAGGCGGTAGCAAATTCCCACATAAGAATATTCATAAATACACCTGGACATCACCAGATGGCAGAACGAGAAATCAAATTGATCATGTACAGGTAAATATGAAGTTTCTATCCTCCTTACAAGATGTCAGAGCAATGAGAGGAGCAGATGTACACAGCGTTCACCAATTGTTAATAGCAACCTTCAAAATCAAACCAGCTACTGTGAAAAATGTAAGAACTAATCGGAGGAAATTCAACATAGATAGATTGAGAAATACTGACATAAGAAACACTTTCAATGAAACGCTCCAAATCAATCTACCAAATAACGAAACCAGCGCTATAGATCAAAAATGGGAAGAACTAGAAGAAGCCTACGTAAAAACTACTACAAGTGTGCTTGGCTACAAAGACAACACAAGAAAACCATGGATTAGAGATGAAACGTGGAAGAAAATTGAGGAACGCCGCCAACTTAAAATACAACTATGCAATCAAAATACGGCGGAAATTCGAAGAAAATATGAGGACACAGCTAGACAAGTGAAGAAAATGGCAAGGAGTGATTGCAGGAAATATACGGAAGGCATTCTCACCTTGCCGAATCAGCGGCAGCAAATAGAAATATGCGCGCATTACAACAATGTGTAAGAAAGGTTACCCGAAAATTTACAAATATACCACCTATAAAGGATTCAAATCGACAAGTCCTAACTACAGACGATCCACAACTAAATAGATGGAAAGAGTTCTTTGAGAACAACTGCGTAGATAGCGAACCAGTTGAGGAGCTTACAGATGGCAATTATAACAAATCCATTAATACCCATCCACCAACGGAGCGGGAAGTTACAAGTGCCATAAAGAAGCTGAAAAATAACAAAGCCGCTGGAACCGACAACATACCAGCTGAATTACTCAATGGTGACGCATTTACAACTGCAGCAGCACTAACACCACTATTAGTAGAAGTGTGGAATACCGGAAAAATTCCGCAAAAATGGAAAGAGGGCTTAACCATAACGATTCCAAAGAAAGGCGACTTAAGAGAATGCAAAAACTGGCGAGGCGAAAGAAGCGCAATCTGGAAAGCACTCTGCGAAATAGGCATTCCGAGAAAAATAACCGAACTCATCCGAGAAATGTACCGGAATGCTGGAAATAGAGTTCAACACAAAGGAAGGCAGAGTGACACATACTACAACACACAAGGAGTCCGACAAGGATGTGTACTTTCTCCACTACTGTTACTCATAGTACTGGATAGTGTCATGCGCAAGCTAGACATCGCATCACCAAACGGAATCCAGTGGGATCCAATTAGAAGACTCAATGATCTCGACTACACAGATGATATCTGCCTGCTAACACACAAATACACAGACATGCAGCAAAAGCTGCAGAAGTTATCAGAAATAGCACAAGATGTCGGACTCAAGATAAATGAATAAATAAATATAAGAAAGACAAAGGCCCTGAGACTAAACACGAGCATTAGTACACCACTTCGCATCAACCAAGACACAATAGAAGATGTCGAAAAATTCATATACCTCGGCTGTACTGTGTCGAGATCATGTGGAACGGAAGAAAACATTAACCAACGCATCAACAAAGCGAGAAACACGTTCAACATGCCCCATAAGATCTGGAATGCATCCGTCCTGTCAAGAAACACCAAGATACGAATGTTCAATGCCTGTGTAAAATCAGTAATGCTATATGGCTGTGAAACGTGGAAACATTCGCAGAAAATAACAAGAAGGCTCCAAGTATTTGTAAATAAATGCCTTAGGCGATTGATCAAATGCTTTTGGCCGAATACCATCACAAATGAAAAACTGCTGCGACAAACTAATCAAGTGGACATTGAGAATGAGATCAGAAAACGGAAATGGAGATGGATAGGACACACGCTGAGAAAGACACCAAGTGATATAACCAGGATGTCATTGGAATGGAATCCGCAAGGAAAAAGGAAAGTTGGAAGACCAGCAATGACATGGGAGAGAACGATGCTAACCGAAGCAAAACATCTCGGGAAAACATGGGGGGAGCTAAAGACAACAGCCCCAAATAGAGTTCGATGGTCCAGTCTAGTAGACGCCCTATGCTCCTAAATGGAGATAAAGGGGGGAAAATGACTGGAAAACAATACAATGCATTTCAGCATTTTGCAAATTTTACAAAAATTATCGATAAGATCAGAAAATATACCTCCTTCAAGGTATACTTCTGAAAGTAAGCAAACTGTTATATCATTGAGCGTTATTTTATTCAATAGTTAATTAACAATTTAATACCGGCCTCTCTATTTGGTATCCAATCTTTGTTTGATCAAAGCTGTAAGAGTGGTCACCGATGAATTTAAAGCTTCCCGTTCATTAATATTCAGTAGCCGCCTAACAATTCTTGGAAAGTGCCAAACGAGAAAATCATGATCTAAGACGTGACGCCCATTACTATTTTAGCATTTGGAGCCATCATAATCATTTTTTTTCCATAGTTATACATATGTGAAAAGAATTGTTCAGAAATATTGGCGAACTGACGGCGGCGGTTGTTTTTATGTCTACAAAGGGGATGAAAAATGTGGAAATCAATTGTTTGACAGTTTTGATCCGCTTTGCTGTATGGTAAATTTGGATTATTGCTTTGTTAACCGGGTATCAGCTACTTTGGTGGAAGACACAAACACGAGTCATTAGGTTAAATTTCTAAGAATGCCAGCGAATTTAACAGCTTAAATTTATTATCACTTAGAAATAAGTTTCCAAAAACTGAATAATAGTATAAGACGAACCATTTTGCAATTCGTATTTCATTTAAAATATAGAAATTCTGTATTGTGGAAATATATAATTCGGTTAAACTATAAGTATAACACAACAATCGGCTCTATGATAACTTATGAATTAAAAACGGCAGCTCTTACTTTCGCAAATCATGACAGACAACATGAGCTATTTTTATTGAAGAAATTGTCTGAGTTCAGTACCCATAAGGCAACTTCATAAAAGCTCAGGGAATTATTAAAAGAAAGAACAATCACCAAACGAATTAATATTGAACTCATCCTAACCATCATATTAAGGTACTCCGCCGGTAAAAAGAAACTGGGCCGCCCTTACTTCACATGGAATGATTCACTTAAACATGATTTAAGTGACTATTATAAACAATCCACCGGAAAGATGACTCTTATGGCTCATCGGAATAAATGTAGAAGGTAGCTGAAGAACTTTTTGTGTCAGATTAATCCGACTCCAGCGAATTCGAGAATCCGGAGGAAGAATAAAAAATAGCTTGCCGTAATAAATGACAATACCTATTTTATTTTTTGTATGTTTAAAATTATTTAATTCTTCCTTGTTATTATTAATCCCCACACCAAAAAGTAATTGATCAGATGAGTGAACTATAATACTTCCTCTTCCAGACCGATACATTATCTAATTAAGAACCCATTTAATGCTCTCCTATACACCTTAAAATTCTGCTAATACTTTATTCCGAGCAGACTCAAGCCTCGGTCAAACCGAGAAGTTTGTTACTGAGAATTGTCGTAAGATACCTGCTAGAATTGCCAAATAAATCAAAGTAGAATTTATTTTGGAGTAATACTTTAAAGAATATATGATCAGTCTTCTGCTGCCTCCCTTTAAAGGATAAGATTGATGTACATTGATTGGTATGAAGCATGTAAATAGTTTTAGTTTATTCTTTACATTTCTTTCTTTATTATCTGCCTCTTTGTTCTTCCATTACATTTGGTTTGTTTCTAAATTAACTCAACTCCTCACAACAATTGCGCTCTTTGGAGACGAATCTGAAATCAAATTTTGTACACAAAGGAGTGGGTTTAAAAATTTCCCGATTTAGAACCTTAGAACGGGAACCAGAACACATTCTATGCAATGAATCCTTCAGTTAGAACCGAAATGAGAATAATTTGAAATTTTCATTTCCCCTTTTTAGTTCCAGTATGCAAAGGATTTCAAAACTTCAAAAGGGAATCATTAAGAATGTAAACACTGCAATTTTCTCGCGTTTTCATTTCCTTTACGTTCAAGGGTAGAGAATTTATTATTTTATAATTCTGTGACGGGAACCGAAGGCAGTATTTAATATAATTGATTGGTGTTAAGTAACGGCTTATGTCGCATTCCAGAGGTGCTCGAGTAGCCGGACAGCATTCCAGAATTTCAAGCATACAACGAGGGCGGAGGAAAGAACTTGGGGGCTTGCACTAACCTATTTAACTAATATGTTTCATATTCTAAAATAATTGTTTCAGAGTTTAAATTTAAGTAATTTCAGTTTGGTTTATTAGGATTACTTAGAATAACTGAATTTGATTTTGATTATTAGAGATGCCTGAGTAACCGGACAAGTAGTTTAAAATTGTTTTGTCTTATGCTAACTAATTTATCATAAATACTACTAACAATTTTACTAACTATTGACTACATAGGTGTCTGTAACAGGGAAAAGTCTTTAATAGCATTCCTTTCCTGACCTTCGGTTTTGTTATGTGTAATAGGTGTACGGTGTACCCGGCGTCGTCCGGGAGACATATCTAGCCTTGGTCGTACACTTCAATGAATCAATCAATAAATTAATGAAATAAATCTATAATAATTAAAGTGGCAGTTGACAGTAGCAGTTACAAAATTGCTCTTGCCCCCAAAACAAAATGAGTTTTACATATACCGTTCAATATTTCAACGCATTATGAAAGAGCTTTATCGCCTCCAAATTTTGGAGATGATAAAGCTCTCTTTGCATCTGAGGTTATTTCCGTTCAAAGTGTTCCAAGGCTGTGAAAAATCTACGTGGATCATAAACACTCATGAATTAGGCATTGATCTGGTCTTCTTATTACCTGATCTCAAATCTAAATTACTGCTCATTGCATTAAGGAGAAGACGATTGCTTCCTAACTAATTAATGGAACCTGAAATTATGATACGGTATTTATTGATGAATATATGATTATACATGCCGGTTGTATTGAACTTGTCGTCATGCTCACCAGATGTTCAAAAATATGTCTTCTTGGGGATAAAAATCAAATTCCATATATTGACAGATTACATCAGGTTAATATGCAATTTTAACGTTAGCACTAATTATTTTACGTTAGCACTAAAAGAATTTTATCCCGATGTCAGTACTAAAAACACTTTAAATGTATCAATGGAATTCTTCAAGTTACCACCAAATATCGCTGCATAACCACTTCTATGATAGATAGTACGTATTGTCTAACTTTCACCAAAGCGGATAAGCGTTTATTAATCGCCCAGCTTACGTTATTTCCAACAAGTAAAGTCTTAATGTTTATCGAGGCGCAAGGACTAACTAAAGAATTCTCCAATAAGAGGTTTCATTTTGATGGTGCCGTCAATGGAAGATTAGTTGTGAAGTTGCCGTTTTAAGAACCCAAGCCGGCCCTAGGAACATCGCTCAATTTAATAATTAGCAGGTAGCACGCCAGGGAGAGAAAATTAGTCAAAAGCGAAGAATATCAAAAGATATATAAATCGTTCATGCATTAATATATTGAAGTCGGACATTTGATGAAAATTAGCACAGAAAGGGTGACCCAAGATACTTGTGTATTTTTACCACATCACGGTGTTTTAAAAGAAGATAGCATCACGCAATGTTAATATTAGTATTCGATGCACCAGGCAAAACCGGATCGACTGCTTCGATCAATGATGAACTCCTAGTTGAACCAACAATACAATCAAGTATCTTCGAAATAATTGTGCGGTTTCGGGAACATGCCTTTCTCACGAGTTCAGTTGGTACCGCTTCTTCCCCGGCTGCCGCAACTTTACTTAATGCTAACATGTATTTTGAAGAACTGATGACTGTGACCAACGATTTGAGGGAAGCAATAACTTTGAAAGATGATATAACTAAAACCCTGAAGGCTGCGGGAATGCACTTAAGTGACTGAGTCACTCAAGTGAGCGACATTAATAAACAGAAAAAAATTGAATGAATTTCAAAACAGTGAATTATTCAAAACAGTGAACTATCAAAAGTTTTATTTTTCTTGGAAACAAACGTGCAGGTTAAACTTCTGGATCATCTAATATCGACCATCGAATGTTACCTGGCTTCAACAGTGATTTTTAATGAAAACTTTCACATATAAAATACAACACATACACTACATCTCTTTCTAGAGCTACGGATTAATAGTCGGGTTAGTTGTTCTTTTACCTACTTTTTTAACAGTGTATAGGTTAAATTCAAATATTGTACTAAAAAGTTGGATAAAACATGAAAAAAAAACGTTGTTTTTAACTTTTTCATGTTTCACTAATTTTTGTTAAAATTTTCGCGTTTCCATTATGTATATTAAATGTACCTACAGGTAATTGACGAATGAAAAGCAATAAAAATATTTGACGTTTTTTTTTTTGCATCTAATAGCCATCGATTTCAACCCTCCAACTCATAATTTGTGCCCATTAAACCATTCTTTACTTCTAGAGAATTGGTACGCCAATTGAGGTAAATTTGTACTAAAATTAAAAGTTACTGTGCTAAATGATTTACCCGGCTATTGGTCTGCAGCCTGGGTTATGAAAAACTAACTCATATACGTTTTCAGACGTTTGGTTTTTCTGATATTTTTATGTTAAGGAACGATCGTATGGTTGTAGAATGTAAAGCACTCGAGAAAACCAAGAGATAGAAGCTAATGTAAATGAAGATAATTTTATGCAGTGTAACATTTCATAGAGAAATAATCAAACGTTATTTTAGTTCCCCTTTGGAATTTTGTTTCAATTAGTATTTTACATTTAGAGCGGGTAAATAGATTTTTTTAGAAAAACGATTTTGTTCGCTCTCCAGCCAATATGAAAATTTTAAAGATCATGTAATGAAGATTTTGAGTTAGAATTATAGCCTACGCTACGCCCCTGATATATATATATTGAGAAAGATAGAGATAAATTGGGAATATTAAAGCTCAATTTAAGAAAAACTCGATTATTTTATGTATGCATTTAACTTCACGAACGAAGTAAGTTTAAGTCATAGTTAAAGCAAAATGATCTTAACTTGAGAAGGTTTAACGTTTGATATCAATACATTATTCCTAATTGAAGAAGATCATGTTCTCTATTTGTGGTTACCGTTCTGTAAATTTACATTTTAAAAGCTCAAATTTATTACCGAGTTCTTAGAATAAGAAAAACGAGTTCTTAATTTGTGAAAACAGTCCTTTAATTAAGCAGATTGTATGATTATTTTAAGAATTAACTTTTTAACACAATAATTTTAATGAATACTATGACTAGATAGATTTCATTATAAGAAGAATGAATTACCAATATATGAATTAAGTTCTTAAATTAGCAACATGCAACACGGCAATCAAGAACTAAAATAGCAAATCGTACAATTTTAAATGTGAATTTGCGCTTATAGTTTGAAGTCAAAATTGAGGGTACAAATCGTAATTTAGCGAATAATATTCTTAGTGCCAAATTGGTGTTGAATTTGAATAATTTGTGACCCAGGGAAGTACTCGTAGTTTTTTCTTTCCGTGTCATTAGGTTGTCACAATCGAATTTAACAAATACAATGACAACCGACAGATCACGGTTGGGCACTTTTTTGATTGTGACAATCGAATTTATTCTCTCGGTGTATAATCTCAAATTATAAGAAATTTAAATTTTTTGGAAAAAAAAAAAGGAAAAACAACTGAAAAAGGAAATTAAGTTCTTAGTTTCTGATGGTGTTTATACGTTCTTCTTGTGTGTTGTATGTAGTATGTATACGAGGAGGATAATACAACAAAAAAGCAGCAAGCAACACAATCCTACTCCATATATAAAAATTATTATTTGTCACTGTGTATTTCATGTTCTGGAGAAGCCTGAGCCAAGATATTAAGGCTCAATATCATCCCCGGTGATGCTGTATCGTAAATCTAAAGCTGTAATGTTATGTTCAAAATCATCCCCCCGTAGTACACAAACCACAACAACAAAAAAGAAACATGTATCTATATTTATGTACACATTAGTTAATTTGAATGTGTGTGCAAAGGGTCAAATAACGGGACCTTTTTTATTACGTTTGTAAATCACAAAATTGATTTTTTTCTAATTTTTTTAATTTTCATATCGATTTTTAATTTTAGAATTTGATTAGAACGAGATGGATATATATCGAAATTACGGCATAAAACGAAACTTGTATAGGCGCTTCCGCGTCGCAGTTATTTTTGATGTTAAATTTATAAACACACACATACAAACATAAACATGTATTGTTGATCTGAAACTTATACATACATATACAATCACACCGTTAATTTATATATCCATAAACAGTATGGCCAGCAACACTGCATTACTAAACAAAATATACCCGATAATCGCGTTCACTACACACTACAATTGAAACTTTCACACACTATTCACTTTCACTGTAACTCGCGAGCGCGCACGTTATTATAACACTCTTTTTACCTTTGCTACGTTTGTAGTCTTTAAGGGGTAAAATAAGCAAAATAGCGCACATACACGGAAATCTAATTAAATTTATTATTTTTATTTAACACATACATACAATAGATACAAAAATCCGACGCGATTAATTTAATTTAAATTTTCACCCACAAAGTAGTTTCACAAAATACAAACTTTGCACAAAGTAAAAAATTAATAAAAACTTTCGAAGAGGACAACGAAAACACGCCTTTCCTCTTCGATCGTCAATGACCGACCCTAAACTTAACTGTTATTTATGACATAAAATAAACCTAAAACAATAAAAGTGGATGTATGTGAAGTTAGCCCAGACTTTCATCCCAGAAAAAAAAATATATTATCAGGCAACACTAAAATTACAACGTTATCCCAGCCCAACATTATATTTCATATGATATAATTTACTCTAGCCCAGAAAATATTTTTTATTTTATTTTATTAACCCGACTTGTCCTAGAATTTTTTTTAACGGTTTTTTTTTATTTAAACCCCAAATACAATGTCTCTGGGGTCTAAAACATTGGAAAATATCTTTGGGACATCCACCCCATTTGTAGTTTTCGGGAAAACTCCCGTTGTCATATGGCAACACGGGGACATACATAGAGAATTTTTTCTACAAAATGATTTCCACATATAACTAAATATACATTTGAAATAAAATATAATTTTTATGTAAATTTCTTGTAATTATTTATTAAATTCTGTATTTCTTATTGTTTTGTGTGGTATGGCTGAAAACATTTTACACAAAGTCCAACGTTGCATTTGACGCAAGCAGTACGTCTAATAGATTTGCAAAGGTCACCTGCGCAGCGTCTTTTATTCGTTATGGAAATAACTAGGTGGTTAATTCCATCGAAACGGATTGTTGTTTCTACAGTGTTTTCGTTAACTTTACGCTTCGGATTGACTGATGGACCTGATCGCTTTGGCTCCTCACCGTAATGTTGACAATAGTATTTGGCGATGTGTCTTCTGAACTCGAGCTGCGACATTCTCGATTGACCCAAACGATGTAGTTGCCATGCATTCTGTACAGAAACATCTACCAGCCAGGTAAAAATAGAGCTCCACCACTTTTTGCCCTTGTAGGCAATGCGATAAAGAGCCACATTTTGATCTAAACGGTCGACCCCACACATATATTTGTTGTATTCCGTCACAACACAAGGACGAGGAACAACGACTTTGCTCTTTTGTTCTTTCGAGTAGCGAAACGCGTTAGAATACGGATATGTCCCAAAAGTGGTTGAAGCCATACAAACTACACTATTATCGACCCATTTTGTTAGACGAACTCCACATTCATTTATTGTTGCTGATTTGCAGTGGCCGCGTTTCTGCTTCTTCATCTGTTTTTTTCAATGGAAGTGGACATGATTTAGGTATACGGTTTTCGCGGATTGTTCCAATGCCACTATATCCGCGTGACTTGCAAATGGCAAGTTTATATAGCCTCCGGTAATTCGTCGATCATGCTCACGAGTGGTGTAGCGCATTTGCCATATTTTTCTTCGTAGTCTACATTCGAACGAGGATTTCTTCCTTGATACACTTCGAAATTCACCATATATCTAATAACCAGATTTTGTAGCCAAACCGCAATGGCTCTCCTTTCATAAATTGCTTACATCCGTGTCTTCCAAAGTAGCCTATCATACTTTCATCATATGATAAATTTGGTTCTGGATGAAAATGTAACTACATTTTGGATTTTAAACGGTCCGTAATTGGACGAAGCTTCCAAATTTTATCTGGATTCGGGTTTTCACTTGAGCCGGCATGATTACTATCTTCAAAGTGGAGAAATTGCAAAATTTCGTTGAATCGGTTTTTTCGCATGCTCTTGAACACAAGGTAGTTCCGCAAATCATCATCGTTGCTCCACATACTCCGAAGACTGGTGTGATAGTTATAACCACTGATCAGAAAAATTCCAATAAATGTTCGTAGTTCAGCAACAGTAATTTTAGGATTGCTTTTCTCGCGAAACACCGCATATTTGGCTGATTCGTCTGCTATAAGTTGCATCGACTCGTCGTCAAAAATTTTTTCGAACTGCTCATGGGGCTTAAAATTTCGACAATCTTCATAATTCCCTTCAGGAAATATTGGAGTTATGGCGGTGGAATTGTCGTCGACGTTCCAGGTGAAAATTGCATCAATTGTTCTAGTTGATTTACGTTTAGCAGGTTTTTTTGTTTTAGGTTTCATTTTCCGTTTTCTACGTGGCTGTTCGATTGAAGCTGAAGTTGATGGTTCGTTTGATGTTGGAGAACTAGGCTCGTGTACATCTGCAAATAATGGGATAAACGATACATTTTCCACGTCCAATTCAAAGTCGGAATCATTTTCATCGTCCAAAGTTGTAATTCGGCGACCACTTCGAATTTGCTTTTAGCTGGCCAGGGCGGACATCATCGGGAACCTCGTACAACTCATCTTCGCCATCGCCCTCCCCGCTTATAAATCCATCATTTCCCGGAGGCTCAATAAAACCAGTACTAACCTCGTCCGTATCGTTATCCTCTAAACCTTCGAGTTCTTCGAGGTAATCAAGAGCCTCTTTCAACGTAAGTTTTCTTGAAAAACACATAAATAATTGTAATAATTGTAAAACGGATAATAAAATTTAATAAAAAATTACCAAACAACAGAACACAACGAAACAATAAAACAAAAAAAACTAAAGCCGCAATGAATATGCACATTTTTAGAAAACGGAAAAAAATCTCTGCGTATGTCTCCGTGTTGCCGTATGGCAACAGGCACAAAAACAGGTGCAAAACCCCTTAAAATAATTTTTATTACGTTATATAGCATATTCAGGGTTGATTAGCATAAAGAATCCTTAATTATTTTCTAAAAATATTTTGTGGAAAAATAACGGAACTTAAAAATAAAATCTAACTTACTTTTTCATATAGTCCATTTTAACTTTTTTCACAATATTTTTTTTTTGCTTAATTTACAACCTCCTTCAAGTAAGAGCCAACGCACAGCTGAAATAATTTTCCTAGCCAAGTAACTGTTGTTCCTTTACAAAACAAAACTAACGGCAAAACGTTTTTAATTTTGTTGATTCTCTTTCTATATCGACACAAAATGAGATATAATTTTTGTTGCCATATGGCAACACGGGGACAATTCAGGCATTGCCACATGCAAAACGGAAAACCGGCATTTAAAACCGTCAAACCCAATTTATGGTTAACTTTGCAATATGAAAATTATTAATAAATAGTTCAAATCTATATAAGTTACACCTTAATCTAAGAAAATTGTATTAAAATGAATTTAATTTCATTCAAAAAACCCCAATTTTATGTTTTGTCGGCCGTCAAGCAAAAATCCGTACGTCAAAATATAAAATTGGGGTTTTTTAAATGAAATTAAATGAATTTTAATAAAATTTTCTACGAAAAAGGTAGAACTTATACATTCGAACTATTTTTTAATAATTTTGATATAGAAAATCAAACAATTTTGTCAATAATTGGATTTGACGGTTTGAAATGCCGGTTTGCCGTTTGTGCATGTGACAATGCCTTTCGGGTTAAAATGGAAGCGATTTGGTCCTGGGATGACCGAGATATTTCTTTTCCGGAAACCATTGGAATGCCATTTGATTTGGCATTACATTATCTAATTCCAATAATAATATCAAGAAGATTTGTATGTTAGGATTGGCGCTATAATTATTTAAATTAGCATAGAACTAAAATTTCATACAAATGGAAGCGATTTGGTCCTGGAGTGACCGAGATGTTTCATTTCCTGAAACCTCTGGTATGCCATTTGATTTGGCGTTAGGTTATCTAATTCCAATAATAATATCAAAACGATTCGCATGTTGAGATTGGCGCTATAACTATTTAAGTTGGTGTAGTACTAAAATTTCATACAAATGGAAGCGATTTGGTTCTGGGATGACCGAGATGTTTCCATTTGTATGAAATTTCAGTACTACACTAACTTAAATAGTTATAGCGCCAATATCAACATGCAAATGGTCTTGATATTTTTAATGGAATTAGATAACGTAACGCTAAACAAAATGGCGTACCGATAGTTTCCGGAAAAAAATATCCGTATCATCCCAGGGCCAAATCCCATCCAGTTGCATGAAATGTTGGTACTATATTAATTTAAATACATATAGCGACAATCTCAACATGCAAATCGTCTTGATATTATTATTGGAATTAGATAACCTAACGCCAAATCAAATGGCATACCGGAGGTTTCCGGAAAAGAAACATCTCGGTCATCCCAGGACCAAATCGCTTCCATTTGTATGAAATTGCAGTACTACACTAACTTAAATAGTTATAGCGCCAACCTCAACATGCAAATCGTCTTGATATTTTTAATGGAATTAGATAACGTAATGCCAAACCAAATGGCATTCCGATAGTTTCCGGAAAAGAAACAGCCCGGTCATCCCAGGGCCAAATCCCATCCAGTTGCATGAAATTTGGTTACTATGATAATTTAAATAATTATAGTGCCAATTTAAACATGCAAATCCTCTTGACATGATTAGTGGGGTTAGACAACCTAATGTCAAATCAAATGGCACAGGTACTGATAGTTTCCAGAAAAGAAATTATCCCTGCCAAATCCAGGTAGTGTACTAACTAATATTCCATTTTCTTTAAAATTCAGTATTTGCTTCTATAATTTCCTGTATAATGTCAAATTTTAATTTTTGCTATTTTCTGTAATAAAATATGTTATAAAATTAAATAAAAATTTTTTTCAGGGCTAGAGTAAATTATATCTTATGAAATAATGTTGGGATGGAATAACGTTATAATTTTAGTATTGCCTGATGATATTTTTTGTTTTTCCTGGGATGAAAGTCTGGCCTAACTTCACATCGGTTAAAAGTGGCACTTGACAGTAGTAAATCGTATTCATTATCGAGGATGCCATTTTGATGTCGCAATATTAACTGTGGCAAGTCAACCATTGTTCGACGGCGCAAGCTAATATTTTGCGACTGGTGACTGAAATGATATTAAAAAAGGTTTTTGGTCCAAATACTCAAAAGGCATTTCAGTCAAACAGTTTTCTGGCAGAAAAACGTTTTTTAGACTGAAGTTCCTTTTTCATAGGGATTTTAGTAAAAAAAATGTATATGAGAATGTTTGCATAGAATTTTATCAAAAAAACTTGAATATTTAAGCAGTTTGTAGCACACAGGCTAGTAAAGTCATGTTATTCTTGTTTCTTTGTAAATACAAATTTCAAACCTAATCATTGTGGGGCCTAAACCTTTTTAAAAAGGACTCTTGAGAATCAATATTTACGATTTTATTAAAATATTGCCCAAATTTATCTGAATTTCCTAGTTAGCAGAGAAAATATTTATTCCACCACGAAATTTATTTTAAACCAAATACTTTAACTAATAATAATAAAAATCAAATTAAATAATAATTCATCGTTGAAAATAACAATTGATTGTCATAAAAAAGCAAAAAAAAAATAAAAAATAAAATGTTACATTAATAAAAAGAATGGAGGATGAACAACAAATTTGAATAATAATTTTTTTTTTTTTTGTTTTGGATCGAAAAAAAAAAATTTGCATAACCATTTTTTGGTTTATTCAAATCACATAAATTGGTTAAGTCATCTTAAATTATAGACAACAAGAAGAGAATACATACAGCCAAAAAAACAAAAAAAAAAAAAACGTTTCTAATAGTAATAATACAAAAAAAAAAAAAATTCAACACAACACCCTTGTTTATGTTTAACATGACATCTCACGCTATCTAATAGTCTTCTCTAACATCTGTCGCGCGAAAAAAAATGAACTTTCGAAAAAATAAAAATAAAAAAATTAAGCACCCCCTCAATACGTATTCGAAGACGAGGAAGAAACCCAATTCCACAAAAAAAAACAAAAAATACAAAACGGTATATGCAAAATAAGGAAATAACAGTGGAATAAAATTAAGATCAAGTCAATTTTGGTTCATCTTTCATCATTTTATGCGGTTTTTATCAAGGTTGATGTTGTTGTGTTTTGATTGCTTATAAATTAGTCACGAGATTTTGCGTTTTGGTTGAATTGGTATTTTAGTATGGTTCGGATTTTGGAATAATATTCAGATTTTTGTCGGTTCAAGAATTTAATGATGGTTTTTTTTTTTTATAACTGCGTATAGATTAGTGACGGAAACGAATGTTACATTTGTTCAATATTAAATTTTTTGCACCCTTGGCGCGCTGCTCTCACTCTCATACATATATGTATGCATTATGGTTTAGTTTGGATGATTGATGAATTTTGAACTATCAGAATATTTCATTTTATCCTCACGTTTTTGAAAATTTTGAAATAAGTCGTCGAATATTATTTATACTCGACACGGATTATTTGGAAGAACTTTTTTTTTGGATGTGATGCAAGGAAGTACATACATACATACATATGTGTAATTATTATCATAACATATTTTGCTCGAAAGTCGAAATACATAAATCTTGGCCAAGTAACATATAACCATTTAAAATAACACAAAATAAAAAATGTCGCCCCTACGGCATCACCAATAATTGGCAATAACCATCATAATAAAAACAGAACACACTCTACTCAGTTCAGATTTTTTTTTTTTTTTTTGCCAAAATCACACACAAAGACACATTTTCATGAAAATGTGTTTTCAACTTTTCCATTATATTTGAATTTTTATTTTTTAAGTGGAAATCATCGAAAATTCAACACACAATAAAAATGTTTTTGCCAACGAAAAAGGAGTTCGTGTATAGTACGAGTAGTAGGAGTTCCAAAAACAATAAAAACGGAGGAAATATTGGATTACTTCTTAATATATTTTTGTTGTAATATTTTGTATTGTTTTTAAATCGTTTAACATGCATATTATATTTTTATTGGAAAATCACAAAAAAGTGGGGAATTAATTTTATGTAGATTTGAGTATATGCATTTGCCTCCATGTAGAATTTAAACGTTGCATTTTATCAAAATTAGGGTGAAATTTATGGAGTAAATGGTAAGGGGCCTCATTCAAAACATACAAATGCGATGCATTCTTCAATTTTCACTTTATATCGAAATTTTTAAACGAGTTTTGCGCAAATTTTTTTGTTTAAAATCCTAATAATAATATTTATAATTATAGTAATAATCATAATAATAAAATAATAATAGAAAATGGAATTTTCATTTAATTATTATTATTATTATTATTTTTATGCAGTATTAATTCAACTAAATATAACATTAAATTATTTTATGTGTACATTATATTTGCAAAATGCATTTTTAGGTTGGTTTATCCAATAAAATAAAATTAAATCATTTTTAATTATTTAATTTAATATAAATTGATCAATTTGAAATGAAATTAATAATGGAATTAAAAATTATTTGGATTATTGTATGTACGGTATATACACATAATATTGCAAATAATAGGATGAGATTAATTGTGATTGATTTACGGTTACCGTATAGGGTAATGTTCGATTTGAACTTGAAACGAAAAATGCAAATAACTATACACACTTGCATTTACTACGTGCCACATCTTATAAAATCACCCTTAAATTTATTACTTTGTATGGTACATAATTTCCATTCAACCCAAATCAATCATTCTATAATAAAATTCACCCAGCAAAAAAATTAATCTCCATTATATTTAGTCCATTATGAATTAACAAATATTTATTAATTTAATGCTTTAATTATTTCCTTATCTGTATTGTATGGTATAATATCCAGAGTATTTTTCCAATAACTTTTTATAAGAAATTTCCTTATCCTTTTCCGGTTCTATATGGTGTACATAGTGTGTTGTGCTGCTTTATACCTTTTTTACTAAAAAGGGATATTTAAGATTATTAAATGTAGTAGCAATAACAAATGAAGACAATTAGTCTTCATAATACGGTTGCAGCGTTATGTTTGTTGTAAGAAATGATCTTATCCGTGAAGGAAGATGTGATTTTATGTAAAGCAGCACATCACTCGGAAATATAAATTCCGGAATATAACCATCAAGAACAGGTTTGTTAAAATCAAAAATTTGGCCCACTGACATACTTTTTCACGCTTAAAACTCTAAAAAATTGAAAATTACCAAATTTCAAAGTTTAACGAAAATGTTGCGTGATGTTAAATCCTATATTTAGGCAATTGTTAATTTATATTTTTGGGAATACTCGCCCAAAATTGCTGGACCTATTTTTATTTTTTTTTATTTTGGGCAATTTTGGTTGATATTCAATCGTCCATATTTAAGCTCGAACAATCACTCAGACAGTTGAAAATTTTTGTGATATGCGATCTATTCCCAGCAAACCACAAATCATATAAGAAGTATTTAACTTGATCATATACAATTTTGTATGATTTGTTTATATGACATAGTCATGTAATAAAATCATAAAAACGTCATTATTCACCAATTATAAATGTTTGTGTGATCAAAATGAAGTCATATAACGGTCCTAAAACTATCATATTAACATCCATATGACTTTATTTATGGCCAGAATCTATAAAGCAATCACCGTACGACTCTTTTATTACTTTTAGTGTGACTAATTAATGCTGGATAAACGGCAGGCGTATTATAAATTTTTTAATGATTTTTATATGATTAATCGTAATGACTTACATCATGATCCATATCTGACCGAAATATGACTTTTCAAAAAAATCCATAAAATTGTAGTTTTTTTTACTTGTTGTGACCTCCCCCTCCTTTTTTTCTTTTTTTATTTTCAATTTTTTTAATTTTATATTTTTTAACCAATGCATTACCAAATTATTTATTTTATTTATTTAGGACGTGTCCGATTTCTCTGCGAAATAATTTTTTTGTAATAAAATAATGTTAAACTGTACGCAACCAAATTATCACAGCACAGGTGTGTTATAATTTTGACATGTCCGTAATAATTCTTGTTTCTGTGCCGGTGAAGTAAACAAAATAAGTTTTATATATTTTAATTTTATTTTATTTATATAATATAATAAGTTCTAGCATTTTCTAGTGTCCAGCATTTTGTGAACAATATCACAAACTGGGGATGTTGATATGTTCATTGCTGCACCTACAATTCTATAACTAGTCCCACTTGCCAGCAACAGCAAAAATATCATTAGTTCCATTTTCGGTCCCCAACCATGGTTTTTATTGGGCAAGAATTTGCTAATAGCGATGAAAGCGATTAGACGATATTCTTAAATGCATTCTCGTCACCGGATCATTATAACTAAGTATTGAATTAACAATACTGTTTGTTGAGAGAATTGTGTACATTATTAGTCACTGCAAAGGATGAATTTTATTAATATTTATAAATACCCAGAGAGCAATATCTAACATACATACCTGAAAGGAGTTTAGGAGATCCATTATTAAAGGTCACGCAAGGTTCCGTGTTCTTCTCATTAAACACAATGAACCCGAAATTAATAGAAATAATACCATATTTTGATCAAATTTGGCCTCTATCATTTTGATACACACTTTTAAATAACTCTCTACGTACAATTTGTCGTTTGTTGTATTTCCAAATGTCAATTTTATTATGTCAAAATTATTTCAGTATTCGGACAGCAAATGAACTTATTTCAAATATGGAAGAGAAAATTATTTCACTAATGTCAAATTTATCACAAAAAAATTATTTCGCACAGAAATCGGACACGTCCTTAAAATTATTATTTAAGAATTATTATTTAAGTTCATATATTATTAATTTACTTACGTTTATAAATCATTCGAACTGTTACTTTTTGCAATATCCACATATACTCGTACGTCGCGCGTTAACCATCTATGCTACCAGTCCCATATGATTTACTTATGTACTTTTCGATATTATCAAATTAATTTTCCTTCTCTGTATATTTTTTTTCTATTGAAATTTATTGTTAAAAGAAAAAGAGAGTCAGCATACAATTTAATTGTCAAGTTTTAACCTCAAAAGATTTTCAATTTTGTTGTGGTGAACAACGTTTTACAATAAATAAATTGAATTTTAATTCTAACGCCTAAAGTACGATAACATAAAACTAACCAAAGTGTATCACGTGTATTGTGCAAGAGAGTAACGACATACGTACATAATAATATAATAATATCAGTTTATAATAACAAAATTAAATTTTTCTTTAAAAATTATTAATCTGGTGCAACTTCGCATTATATTAGTATATTATAAATTTATTATAATGGCGTATTCAGTAGTCCAGACCACCGAAAACAATAAACCGTGCCTCTCAGTTGTCCCTAATTAATGGATTGTAGAAAATGGGTGGGTTAAGTTTGTCGACGGTTGCGCCTATGGTATCGCTGCCAAAGCAGATGGCATTGACTCCTTATATTGGCCACCAGATAAAGTCAATGATTTGTTAAGGCAACCAGATAGCGTAACACAACCAAGTTGGAAGGCAATTTTTTTAGCTTTGTAGTGAATTTTGAAACGTTTTACTTTTTCATAATGTTTGACCTACTGCAGATAACGAAATGTAAAATTAAACGACGCGATTTGGAATGGCATGTGGCCAATAAAATACAAGGAGATATGATGGAAAAATCAGAAACAGAAGAAGAATGCCATGCTGAGGTTAGGAAAAAAAGAAGAATCGATAAAATGAGATCTTCTGTGCTGTTAGATTCAAAATTTAAATCACAGCTCAAGGCGATAAATGGTAAGTTATTAGTTTTTGTGGAAATATTATAAATCTAACAGCTGAACTGTTTTTAGGTTCTAGTAAATGAGCTAACATTATGAAAACCAAAAGAAATTTATTCGTAAATTGCAAGATAAGCCGTATGTATTTCAACAAAACATCAATTAAAGTACAAAACCAATCCAAAAATGCTGCGAATTCCGATTTCGAGCTACCGCCACCAAATATTTCCACAAATGATATATCGTTTATACAGGACAATACAAATAATGCTGACACAAATAGTACAATGGTTTTGCAGAAAATTCTGGAAACGGTGAATACGCTTAAAGACACCATGGAAACGAGAATATCAGCATTAGAACTAAAAGTCAATATTATAGAGAACCAAATTTAAAAATTACCATTTTTAATGAAAGAAGCTGCCAAGTAAGATTTTTGTAAAGGTATTTAATCGCTTCTTTTTAACTTTTAAAAACTTCTAGGCCTTTGTTAGAAGAGTCTGCCAAAATTCAAATGGTTATAGAATAATTGTATTCAACAAAAGATGATTCTTTAACCAACCGAGTATCAAACGTGCAGCTTGAGATGCCAACCGACATTGCGGGGTTTGACGTTATCGATTCTTTGTCGAAATTAGAGCAACTAGAACAGAACTTAGCTGACTCAAACTTTTTCAAAAATTTGGTAAGTAATTTTCAAATGGTTTATTTCTTAACACGTTCGCTGCCACCTAAGAGATAACTCGTAGTTGACGGTGTTTGACGGTGTACCAAATTTTGCCACTACAAGTTATAGTGGTAAAATGTGGTACACCATCAACTACGAGTTATCTCGTAATTGGCAGCGAACGTGTTAATGGCTAGTATTTAACCTTACATAAAAAATAATTTTTTTTGCATAAAAATACGATTAATAATATCTCTTTCTTAATTATATACACGTATTTTAAATGATAGAAATATACATTTTTAATTTCATACAAAAATATTCATTTAAATTATTTGTTAATTTTATAATTTTTTCTTTTAGTTTAATAAACTTAAATGTTATAACCGGCAATGTAGCGGAAGTGACCAAACAGTATGTTATGATCTATTAGACCGGATTTTCACGCGCCCATTTTTAACAGAATGCTCATGGACGGGATTAGGACGTCAAACAGCCAAACATAGATTTGATAATAAATATCGCACTATTAAATTGTTCTGTGATGTTGTCTTGGCAGCGGATTCGGCATTCTCAGTTTCCCAGTGCGAAGAATTTTTAAAAAAACAATTGAGAAATTCAACTGCTCGGTTAAAATCGAAACAACTGCGCAGATCGGCACAACGCTCGCGTGGTTCTAAAAACCGCACTACATTAATAATTGATGAGTAAGTAACCAGTTGAAGACGGCGCGGTGGTATGAAATTTGTACTAATTAAACACAATAATGATTTACTTGCATACTGCCACTTTAAGAAACACTTGGAGTGTATAAAAATTTCCGGAGTGGTGAAATATCTTGGATGGATGATTATGTTTATTTGATTGTGAGATGATATTTAAACCCCTCTCAAAGGTTCAGTAACACTTTGAATGGTAACCCCTATTTTTTATTATAGAATCGTGGGGCTCAAGTCAAGATATTTTTTAGATTATTATTATTATTTACTGGAGGGCCATGTGGGCGATAAGCCACCTCGCACCGCGACCTAAAAGATCTATTGTGCTGGACCCTACTTAATTATCCGTCCAGTCAATATTCAGGCTCTTAATGAATCTGACAATACTACTGGCCGGTACAAGATACATACTATCCGGGCTCATTGTTCTCCCTCCTAGATGTTGCAGTCTTTGCTGGAAAATGGCTGGGCAATGGCACAGAACATGTTCCGCTGATTCCGCTTCCAGACCGCAGAAGCGGCATCCATCTGTCGTACTTAGGCCCATCTTCTTAAGGTGATACCTTAAGGGGACATGACCTGTGAGGAAGCCAGTAAGCAGCCTCAACTCAGGTTTTCTAAGTTCAAGACACTCCTTAACCCTGACAGACGAAGGTGATATAAATTTCTTCGCCTGCCGTAAACCTGGAATTCTGCGCCAGTAGGAGGACTTTTGAACATCCTCCCAGCGTTTTACCGCTGCTCTAAGGTGTCCCTTAGTGACACCGCAGAAGGGTTCTGGTCCAAAAAATGGAGAGACAGAACCCTCACGGGCGAGGCCATCAGCTGCCTCGTTTCCTTCGATTCCAGTATGACCTGGCACCCACATAAGTGTTACCTTATTTGAGCCTGCCAGATGTTTAATAACCTTCAGACAATCCCATACCAGCCTTGACTCAACGGTACAAGACCTAAGAGCTTTTAAGGCTGATTGGCTGTCTGATACAATATAAATCTTTGCATCGTTTAGGCCTTTTGCTATGCCTAACCTAGCGCAAAGTTCTATAGCATGTACTTCTGCTTGAAAAACGGTGGCATTGGTACCCAAGGACTTCGAGAGGGTAGTGCCACTCCCGTGTATTCCTATCCCCGCCCCATCTTCCGTTTTTGATCCATCTGTAAACCATACCATGGACCCTCGCTCAAATGATGGTCCACCTGTCCTCCACACATCCCGGTCAGGTAACCTAACACAGAATGGTTTGTGGAAGTCCAGTTTAGCTGGCATACAGTCGGAAGGCATTCCTATGGTAGGGTCTGTCTGAAATTCCTTAAGGATTTCCATATGACCCACCATATTGCCTGGCTTGATATTTCCTTCCGCCTGCATTTTCAGGGCCATACTTGCAGCGTCCTTTTTAATATGCAGGTGTAACGGTGTCAGTCCTAGAAGTGTCTCCACCCCCGCGGTTGGACACGACTTCATTGAGCCCGTAACACCGATGCAGGCTACACGCTGAACCTTATTCAATAAGGTTTGCGTTGTCTTCTGCTCAGTTTTAGGCCACCATACAACCGATGCGTAGGTGACCATAGGCCTAATGATTGTAAGAAATGACCAGTAGATCATTTTTGGTTGTAGTCCCCAAGTACGCCCATAGAGTCTTTGACAGGCCCAGAGAGCCTTGATGGCTCTATTTTGAACTTTCAACAAATGTTGGTTCCAGTTCAGTCTTTGATCTAGGATAACCCCTAGATATTTAACCTCGCTGGAAAAAGGAATAGTAGTACCGTTTAACGAGGGAGCTGTAAGCGCAAGCTTTGTCCTCCTCGTAAAAGGAACAATGACAGTTTTGCTTGGATTGACACTGAGTCCTTCCTGGTAACACCACTGCCATATTATATTGAGTGCATTTTGCATGCGATCAGAAATGACCTCATCAAACTTGCCTCTGATTATGATAGCCACATCATCCGCATAGCCCTGGACATCAAACCCATGGTTACTCAGAAGGACCAGTAGTCTGTCAATAACCAATGACCACAAAAGAGGAGATAATACCCCTCCTTGGGGACAGCCCTTTACGGCCTTGATGGTTACTGATTCGCCACCTAGTCTGGCAGTAATCTCACGATGTTCCAGCATGGAACGGATCCACCTAATTGTGGAAAGTGGAACCCTTTTTCCCATTGCTGCCCTCTCTATAGATCCATAGGAGGTATTATCAAACGCCCCCTCAATGTCCACAAAGGCACAAAGGGCAATTTCTTTATATGTCACTGCTTTTTCAATCCTCGTGACTAGCCCGCTAAGGGCCATAACCGTGGATTTACCAGTTTGGTACGCAAACTGGTCCCGATGCAGCGGATTCTTTCCAAGGACCTCACTTCTTATTTGATAGTCCAGGATTTTTTCCATCGTCTTCAAAAGAAACGATGTGAGGCTAATTGGCCGATATGCCCTGGCCTGGGTGTCTGGACGACCCCCGCCCTTTGGTATAAAGACCACATTTACTTTCCTCCACAGTTTCGGAATATAGTTAAAAGCATAACTTGCCCGAAACATCTGGATCAAGCTGGGGAGTATTTCCTCAATACCTTTTTGAAGTAAAGCTGGAAAGATACCATCCCCTCCAGCGGATTTGAAAGGTTTGAAAGACCCAATAGCCCATCGAACCTTACCTTATTTTTTAGATAAAAACAATTATTTTCGAAATTATAAGGCGTTTAAAATTATGACTTTTAATGGTTTTTTCAAGGCGGCCCAAAGTAAAATATATATAATTTAATATGATTTTTTAAACCCTACAACTTGTAACTGGGTTGATTTTACCGCAGACTTAATCCTTCCAAGATATTTGACCGGGTCAAAACTTTTTGTACACTCATATCTATTGAATTAATGTAATAATTAATATATCGTTTGTTGCTGATCAACTACTTTATATAGCTCATATGATCAGATGTATGATACCATTGTTATAACCTGTCCCTCAGAATTGTAAGTATCTGATTTATTTTAATTTAATAATATCTGTATTTCATGACCACTAGCCCATTCTGGGTTTCCCTGCGAATAGAGAATTTTGAATTTTTATCTGTTTCTATAGTAGTCGTGTT
This sequence comes from Tipula vernalis, assembly GCA_958295665.1. Taxonomy (NCBI): domain Eukaryota; kingdom Metazoa; phylum Arthropoda; class Insecta; order Diptera; family Tipulidae; genus Tipula; species Tipula vernalis. The sequence continues at coordinate 127,924,117 of OY282558.1, read as the reverse complement.
TTTAAAAACACTCAAAAATTCCCATTTCCCTCTGAAAAACCAGAATAGGGCCACAGAAGTGATCGGGATTAAATTTTGTATAGGAAACGTCCCAAAAATTGTGTTATTTTTTAATTCTTTTAGTAAAAGAAAATACCAAAATTGTTGTTGCTTTCTATATAAAATTTAATCTGGATCAGTTGAAGTCATGAAATGCAGCTGATACTAAACTAATATTATATATATTTTTGCAGAACATCTTCAGATTTCGGAGACGCAATAAATCAATAAAGTAAAACTTTATTAACTTGAATGAATTAAAGACATATTTATTTTATTTTTATTTTATATTTATAAATTTATTTTATCTAAATAAACTGACTGAATTAATATATTTTATATAAAAAAAATATTGGTTTGTTTAATTATTTCAAAGAAGTATTATGTAGATATTTAGAAAGATGTAATCATTTATTTTAAATGTTTGTTGTTGATCCTAAAATTTAATGGACAAATGTGTGCTGTAGCGGTATAAATACAACATGAAAGTTTTCGTTTTTTATTGCAACTAACTTGCATAATATTGAATCAATCGGAAACAATTCACTCGCACTAAACTCCGTGCAATTTGTGGTATAAAATACATTAATAGTGGAAGATTCTTTTGGGTCTTTGAAAAAATCATCGCGATTTTTTATCTTATGTCCATAAATAAAGCAGCTTCCATTTATTTCAATAGCATACTCCATTGCAATGATATCTTTGTATAAGCCTAGGAACCACTTATTTTCAAATGTATTTTTTAAAATTAAATTGTTTCTTAGTTTTACACACAAAAATTTTTTGCAGTTTGATTCACTAGTTTTTAAAGGTACTGTAAAAATTGGATAATTTTTTTTTTTTTAAACCAGAGGAGCAGTACGTTTGGTTACTTCAGAAAGTCGATTTGCTAGTTGAACCAGTGGTAAGCGCCCATTCTTTATTTTCTTTTTAATTTGATACAGTGCATTCTCAAAAGAATCCGTAGAAATAGTTGGCAATGATCCAAAACGCTCAACCTCATCCGCTATATGACAAAAGTTATGAGGATTTGACGTTACGTGGTCCGGATAAAGAAAGGTATAGTTATCAACGAAATGTTCTGATAAAGTTCTTCCTAATGGCCAGTATATTTTATAGTAATCAGATGAGAAGATAGTAGTGGCACAGAATAATACAACAAAATTATAGTAGTCGTCCACAGGTAAATGATTTTTTAGGACTACAATCCCTATATAGTTTAAGAAAGATGCAAACTCGCTTCCTTTCCAAAAGGCAAGAATATCTATTCCCCTTACTCCGCGATGTATTTCATCAGGCAATTTAATATTTAACAATTTTTCATTTATTATTTGTATTGTTTTGGAATCCCATTTCGTACTGTATCCTAAACTTCCTTCTTTGAAGCCCACTAAATAACGTTTTACTATGCCTAGGTGTAAAATATGTAGCGCATCTGCAGTTATTATATCTTCAATCATATCCAATGATTGAATTCGTAATAACGGTGTTATAATTGGTTCAAATTTTGTTCGACAAATAGGTCCCTCGGGTACTTTTATTTTATAGTTTCTGTGATGTAATCCATAATTTTTGGATCGAAAGCCCTCATTTGTCCTAAGAGGAGCGTGATGATTGTGGAAAACTGTTGTATTAGAAGAATGAGAAAATTCTCCTACTGTAGTGCATTTTAAGCATCCATGCTTTCCATTAAAATATGACGTTCCTTTGATAAATGATCGTGCCGGTGTGTCACATAAAAAACATCGAATTTTCACTTCCAGTTTGTGACTATTTATTTCTAATCCATTGTCAATGATTGGAATTATTTCATCTACGAATGGAGTTAAAAATTCTTCTACTTTTTTTGGTTTGGTGTATCCATAAAATACTCCAATTACCATTGGTTGAAATTCTGGTATTTCAAAAATATTAAAAAGAATAGGCCAAAATTCTGCTTTTGAGCTTCGGAAAATTGGCAATCCATCAATATTTATGTTTAAAGAGATCGACATAATTTTCCTAAGATTAACGACATATGATCTTAAACAGACTTCAAGACCCTGATGCCAATATTCTCCTCCTTCTATTTGAATGAATGTGTGGGCTGTGTTACGAGGAGTTTGCATTATCGTCCTTGGATCGTTTTGAAGTTTAGCTTCAAAATTTTTATTTAGATAATTTATCAACGGTTTCAGGGCGGCCTGGTTAATATTAAATTGGTGAGTCCAGGATTTAAGAAATTCGTTTAATGGTATGTCATCTTCATTACTAACGGGTGATTGTGAATCATTATCTATATCATTGTTTTCAATTTCGTCCGTAATATTTTCATTTGGACTAAAATAGCCGTCATAATTACTTGCATCAATTGTATCACTACTGATACTATAGCTTTCATGCTCATAATCACTTAATGCGTTAACATTAGAAAAAAACAACAATTTTGAACATATATATGTGTATATTTTCTAATGCTATTTTTTTTAAACGCAGCTGATACTTTCCACTTCGTTTTAATTTTTTCCAATTGAACGAAAAATTTTTTGCTTTATTCATTTTGAATTTAATATTAATAATATATTAATTTTTATTATTTCATTCAAGTTAATCTGCGATAAATGTCACAAATGTTGAAAGTACTGTATGACCTATTAAAAACTTTATATGAATTAAAACTAGATTGAGACATATTTCGATCATATTAGCAATAAAATGAAAACAAATGACCAACTAAAACTATGATTGAATAATGATCATTTTATTTTTTAGTCCATTGAGAATATTCAATATATGATTCATTATGGCTATGTATCACGAAAAAAACTAATATATCATATCTAACTGTATATCGACTAGAACAATGACCACATTGTGATCTACAAAACAGCTTAAAAAATTTACATTTTAAATAGCCATCGAAAAATTCAATATATGCGTCCTTATGACTTCGTGTCATACAAATAACTCATTTATGATGTTTTACTGGTAATTAGCCAACCCGATGACCGAATTATGATGTCCACTTTTAAATTGACTAACTTAGGACCGATATATGATCAAAGAAAAAATATTATATGAGTTAAGGTTTACTGGGTTAGCATCGCATATTGGATTCAACTTAAATTTACTCCACTTTTTGATAAAATCCCTCTAAATTTATTTAAATATATTGACGAGTGTGAAGTTTGTCCGAAATTTGAGCTAAATTTCTTCACTTGAGGATGTATTGAATCAATAAGATTCTTTCGGCTTTTTATAGACAAAATACTTTAACAATAATGGCATTCACAATATTTTTCGATTGGTTGCCCCAAGAGTTATACAAAGCGTATAACTCTGAACAAAAAATGGGAACTTTCCTTGAGCTCATTCTGTTGGTAGTTTGGTTTCGTTCTGAAAAAGTTGGTCTACTCAGCAGATAGCTACAACTACGACCAAACTACAAATACAATTCCTACTTAACACGTACTATATAGTGCCAAGCGAGAACGTACTGATTTAGCGAATTATATTCACTAAACCAAAAAAACTCAAAGAAAATCCTCATTTCTGTGTGTTGTGAATGCCATTATTGTTAATATATTTTGTCTATAAAATGCCGAAATAATCTGATTGATTTAATACACAGATAAACTTCTCTTTCTCTTAATTATTTGTTTGGGCATAAAACACACACAAATGAGGGTTTTCCTTGAGTTTTTTGATTTAGTGAATAAAATTCGCTAACTCGGTACGTTCGTACCTGGCACTGTCTATGTTAAGTAGGAATTATATTTTTGTAGTTTGGCCGTAGCTACCTGATAAGTAGATCAACTTTTTCAGTATGAAACCAAAGTACCAACATAATGAGCTCAAGGAGGTTATATACTTTGTATAACTCTTAGGGTAAAATACGGGGGGATTGATATTTCCACTTTTTTGATAGATATGATTGGCTTCTTAATTTTTTTCTGACTAACCAATCGAAAAATATTGTGGATGCCATTATCGTTAATATATTCGATCTATAAAAAGCCGAAAGAATCTTATTGATTTATATCACAGACAAACTTCTCTTTCTCTTGAGAATGTATTGGTTAATTAAATTAAATCTCTCGTTATTTTGAATTTTTTTCCCAATTTGGGATTTTTGATATTACCTGAATAAACAACATTTAAAAAAGCCACGTATTTTTTCAACGTCAAATAATAAAAAAAATTGAGGTGCGGCCAACACACGACTTTCTTTTACGAACAGCGAATTTTGAGAAATAATGTTTTTTTTTTTGTTATTTTTTTGGAACGATTTTCTATTAGGTAAGCAGTTTTTTGTAAATCTTATACTTTATTTGCAAAATAAATTTTCTGGACCAAGCAAGTGGTCACTTTCGGTTAGCCAATTTGGAGTAAAATTCACTGGGACCTCCCGATTTATCAAAAAAGCCTAAATCTGAAGTATCAGTTCGATTGGTTAAACCGTCTGGGCTGCAGAGAGGACACAGACTGACATACTGAGAGACTGACATACCATTGCGAAACCCACTTTTTCGTACTCAGGAGACATCAAAACAGATAAATCTCTAAAAATCTCAAGGCCCAAAATTTTCATGATTACTATTTAAGTAATTTTTAATTAGATAAGAGGAAAAATAGAATCTGCTTATCTATACAACATGCACAAAAACACAGTATCAACAAATTGTTAGTAATGTCGTAAAAAAAGCAATTCATGGGACTTCCGCTTTATCAAGACATGGTCATTAAAAGTAGTCCTTAAATATAAGTAGTGGTCTTTAAGTTGTCTTTATAGTTCCAAGCTCTGTCTCGCATACCGTTGGATTCGTTATTGTTTTTCTACCGATTGTCAGAGATTCGAAAAAAAATTTGCGTGTGGTCACTAAGCCAATAAACGTTACATAGATGGCAGTACAAATTTGGCAAAATCGAATCAAAAATTACCACCTGGGGAAATTTCAAGTTCAAAAATTGTAGGAAAAGCAAAACAAATTCACAAAATGAATATTAGTGATAATTTTGTGATTAAATAATGTAACGGTGACACCTAGTTTGTAATAGAATAAGTTAAAATTAATAGCTCAATGTTTAACTGTACTAAAATGGAATTTTCCATGATAAAAATTGTTCTAAATGTTTCTAGACTATTCTAGAAGTTTGGTTTGTGTATATAAAAAGGCGAACGAAGTCGAATTGGATTAGTAGTATTTGGTAAGCGACAGTGTGAAGTTTAAAAAGGAATTAAAAAGTGTTGTAGTGCGAAATAAAATTTATAAGAGTTCAGTAAAATTTGAGAATAATTGATATAAAGTGATTTTGTGGATTTTTATTAATAAACTGTGTTGTAATAAATTTTGTGAAATAAATAAATTCGTTGGTGATAAATTAAATTGATTTTGTATTATTCACAATCCAGTGATACGAACCTTGATTGACAAGGCAAAAACGTCACAATTGGTGACAGCGGTGGGATTGTGAATAATTAGATAAAGAAAATAATAATAATAATTCTGAATGGACCATTCCATAAAGTATCCAACTTTTCGTTATTCATAACTTCATTTTTTAATAGAACTAAATCTCCAACCTGAAAATTTGGATTATTTGATGTCTTATCATAATGAATGTTCTTTCGAAATTTCCTTCTTCTGAATTAATTTTTCTCTTGTTAATTTCCAACAATTTTGAAATCGGAACTTCAGATCTGAGACATAAGCGAAAACAAGTTCAAAAGGCATATAATTAGTTGCTGAAAGAGGTGTAGAATTATAAGTAAAAAGAGCCATTGCAACCCATTTGTCCCAGTTCTCAATATCATATGTAGTAAAATTTCTTAAATATTCGCCTAATGTTCGCTGGGAACGCTCTAGTGCCCCATTTGACTGTGGATGATAAGCAGTTGTATTTAATTTACTAATATTTAAAATTTTACAAACATCCGAAAATATTTGTGACATAAAGTTGGAACCCTGATCAGTAACAATAGATTGCGGACAACCGAACAAACAAATCCAGTTTTCAACATATGCCCGAGCTATTGTTTCAGTCTCTTGATTTGGCAAGCATATCCCAAATGAAAATTTAGACAAGTCATCCTGTAAGGTTAATATGACTTTGTTATCGTTTTCAGTGATTGTTAATGAACCCACGATATCTAGAAATAGTTTCTCAAAAGGAACCTTAGCTGTTGATGTTATTTTTAGTGGACATTTATTCGATTTTGAAACTTTATTTTTTTGGCAAAATGGACATGTATTTATATAATTTCTGATTGTTGTTAACATTTTTGGAAATGAATAATAACTTTTAATTCTTTTATAAGTTCTGAACACGCCCTGATGCCCTCCTAATGGGTTATAATGAAAATCTTGCAAAATTTTTTCGATGTCCTTCCTATTTTTGAGGTATATAGAGCTAGAATTATTTATTGAATTGTCAAGGCTATCCGAAATTTGTGAAGGATTTTGAGACATTGAATTCGAAGTAGTCAATTTAGCTCTAGACCTAGTTACTATATCAATAAATGGTGTTTCTTTTTCAGAATTTGGAAGTTCGATTCGACTTAAGCAGTCTACGTTTTGATTTGATTTGCCAGACTTGAATTCTATTTTGTAGTCGTATCCGTCTATTTAAATTCTCCAGCGAACAAGTCGAGATGCAGGATTAGAAATTGATTTGAGCCAAATTAATGGTTTGTGGTCGGTTCTTATTATAAAGTTTTGTCCGAAAAGATAAGGTCGAAACCGTTTTAAAGCCCAAAATTGTCGCATAATGTTTTTCTGATTTCTGTAACACCCTACTCGCATACGCAATAGGCAGGCCAACATTACAATCTGCGAAAGTAAAGCTCCAATGGCTACATCGCTTGCATCAGTAGTAACTATAAATTTTTTTCTAAAATCTGGATACGCAAGGATAGGAGGATTAATTAATATTTCCTTCAATTTGTCAAAAGATTCTTCACAACAAGCCGACCAACTAAACGTAACATTTTTTTTAAGCAATGCTGTAAGAGGTTCTGTAATATCGGAAAGATTTTTTATGAAGCGCCCATAATAACTGCATAATCCTAAAAATGATTTGATTTCCTTGGTATTTTGTGGTCTTGGGTATTCTTTGATAGCCCTAATTTTCGATGGATCCGGTTTGATTCCAACATCAGTAATAATGTGTCCTAAATAACTGATTTCCTTCTTTCAAAATTTACACTTAGATGCTTGTAATTTCAGATGATTTTGTCGTAAACGAGGAAAAACATTTTGTAATTTAACATTATGATCTTCTAAACTGTAACCGATAAATAACAATATCATCTAGATATACAAAATACTTTAATCCAGTCAATCCACATAAAACCGAATTCATCATTTGCTGAAAAGTGGCTGGTGCGCCTTTCAATCCAAACGGCATTTTATTGAAGTGGTAATGACCAGAACTAGAGCTGAACGCAGTTTTTTGTTTGTCTGCTTCATTCATTGGGACTTGGTGGTATACCCATCAGCTAGATCTAATGTTGAAACGTAGGTAGATATACCAAGTTGGTCTAAAATATCTGTAATATTTGGGAGTGGGAATGTGTCGGAAATAGTGACATCATTGAGCTTTCTAAAGTCAACTACTATTCTCCAACGTTTATTACCGTTATCTGACTTTTTTGAGACAACTAATAACGGCGACGTTCCAAGGACTATGTGAATGTCCAATAATACCACTTTCTAACATAGTTTCGATTTGTTTATTTATTTCACTTTTGGTCGCATGTGGTAATCGATATTGTTTTATATTTACCGTGCGAGCATTGGGAATTAAATGAATTTCGTGTGAAACTGTATCGGGGCTAGTTAGTTTGTCACCTTGTAGTAAAAAAATGTCATTATATGATCTACAAATCTTAAACAGAGAATCATGTTCCTCTTGGTTTAAGTGACTTATTTCAAGGCTGTCTTCCAATAGTTTTAATCTATGCTCGATTGGATTATTCCAATGTTGCTATTCAAGAATTTGATAATTTTCTAGAGGTTCTGGACAAATATTTAAATCATTTATTTCAATAGGAAACTCTGTTGAATTTAAAATTGCTAGGCAAAATTGGGAATTGTTTATTCGAATAATTGTATTGCCTACGTAGACACCTGGTAATAATAGTTCAACAGAAGGAGAAAAATAATTTCTATTGTTTGGAAGTAAGTGAGAAACACTAATAATTTGTTCAACTCTAGGCGGAATAAGGTGTTGTCTGCCATAAATTGGGAGCAAAGTGGTACAATTTTTGATTTGCTGGAATTTATGGGAATTTCAAGAACTTTTCGAGAATAATCGATCTTGCAGCAGTTATTTGAATCCAAAAAATCTTTTCCTAAAATCCCCATAGATTTTATAGGGAATACATCTTCGACTATGTGGAATTAGTGTGGAATTGTATCGATTCCACTTAATGCTATATTTCCTTGGCACAAAGCTAAAGTATGCATTTTAGTTAGATTTATTCCTGTAATGGAACATTTTATATAGGATTGACACAGAGAACTTTTTTGTTGTTGTAGTTAATAAATTGATTTGAATAGTTTCATTGGAACACAAATTTAGAGATTCTCCACTCGAACAGTTGTGTTCAGCTCGGTCTGTGCGAGTGGCTTGTCGTTTTCCGTTTGCTTAACGGTATTTATTGACTGAATGTTATTCGTGACTCTACTAGCTTCAACAGACTTCCATTTGCGACAATCCTTAATATGATGTCCAATTTTTTTACAATAGTCGCAAGTTAAAACAAATCTGAAGATTGGTATAAAAGATTTATTAGAATTTTCATAAACTTTATAATTAGTTGGGAAATTTTTATGATCGGTTGTATTTTTGCGAAAACAGGTTTCAGCTGTATGCCCAATCTTTCTGCATATTTCGCAAGATGGACGAAAATTTGATTTCGAAGTGCTGGCTCTCGGAAAAATCACGGATGTCATTTTGTAATTTAAAGTTCCTTCTTCTGCTAAAGCCTTAGAAATTGCATCTTTGAGTTTTGTAAATCGGCAGGCTTTTGTTATGACTTGTAGCGATTCTTTAAGTTCCATCTTCAAATGGTTTTAGCGCTGTTGTTGCGTTGAGAATTTGTATAATGTTTGAAGAAGCTGAGCCTTCTCGTGCAAAGCAAGCATTATTCAAATCGTGTAACAGTTGTTCAATTTTACGTGCAAAACTTTTATCATCTTCGTTGTTTTGCCCTAACGAGCTCTACTTGTAAATACTCAATGGGTCGGTTTTCAGAAAATTGAGAAGTTAAATTTAATTTAATTTCCGCGGTGGTTTCAGCCACATTTGTAATGATCGTTATAATTTTAATAGCAACGTACGTTACGCTACAAAAGTATTCATAACACGTATAGCGTTGATAAAATTTAGCATTTTGGTCATATTGCCTTTTATGTAGACTAGTCTCTTTTTTAATATTATTTTGTCAGCCATTTTCGGACACTTTGGTATCACAGACTTTATGTTTTACCACTATGCACTACTTGTGCTGTTGGTTGATTTTAGAAGGGATTTATTTTTTACAGAAATTTAATTTTTACAATGGTTTTAATTGGTATTAATTATGATAGGTTAATAGTTATGGTTAAGCCATAATGGTACTGAACGTGCACCCGCTAGCTAGCGGCTCAACACTATACTATTTGCAGCAAATTAACGTTGCTTGAACACTGAAAAAAATTCTTGAACATAAACTTGATGCCCCATCATGGTCTCTTCAATGAGTTTAACTTTTCCTTAGAATAAGTCAAAAAACAATGGATTCACATAATTTATATGGAAAACGTCATTAAAATTATGCATTGATCAAAATTAAATTCAGTTGGAAAAAACCATTCTCTGATGTATGTTATTTTCATTAAAATATGGATTAGTTTTATAAAAAAATCATTAATTCTAGGATATAGACATCCAATTTAATAAAATACACCTAAAATTAAAGCAAACATTACTTCATAGATTTTAAGAATTTGATTGCCTAAAATTTGATCACCCAAGTTAATACAACTAATGTTTTTGTTGCATAAATGTTAATAAAGAAAAATTGCTAAACGTATTCATCTTATTTCCACATTCGAGAGTTACAGTATTTTTATTATATTTCCATACTAACACTTTCAACAGTCTTGTAGCACATTAATGTTGGTTGTATCAATATAAGATTAGACATAAAAGTTATATGTGTATGTATTTAAATATTAATGCATGTATCCTCAATTCTAAAACCTTAAACATCATTACAATGTAGTAACATACAAACAATGAGGAAATACCAAAATTTAATGTTTTTTCAGGACAAAAAAACTAAAAATTTACAACGGGATCTCTTATGAATCTAGAAATTGTTTGATGCGTGAAATTGTTTGATTCTTTATTCAAATTGAACGTAGCAACTTGTATAGTGCAAAAATTATAAAATATAATAATATTTTTAATGATAAATAATAGTGAGTGTGTTTAATTTAAACTATATGTACATAGTGTTTAATTATCATTATTTGATATGTTGAAAAATTCATACACACTTTAAGGGTGTAAAAGTGAGTAAGTCATTTATAGTGATTTACCTATAATTATAATAACTAGTGATAGATTTAATTAAATAATTGTGTTGCTTGCTCCATGCCATTTTTTGATTGTTTTGCTATTTTCGCACAAATGTATTAATTTATAATATATTTACATATATAAATTAATTTGCAATTAAATAGTAGATCAACAAATTTAATATAAAAATTCGCGAGCACATATGCAATTTCTTGTACAGTATATATTTGTACAGTCAGTCACGAATGTCAACATAACCAGTCGAAACATAAAGCAAACGTAAAGTTTATCAATGCCCGAAAATAAGCAAGGGGCCTCAATTTTCGTGGCGAACTATTGTACATAAATGTATCCTGGACATAAATTGCATATTATTTATTTTACATTTGTTTTTAATGATTATTTTTTATTATTATAAGCCATGATAATTAGCCATTTGTTATTATATATCATATACAATTTATTATGAGTGAATACAAAGGTAAATTAATATTTTTTTATTTGGATTTAACACATTAAAAATATTGCTTGATTTATGTTCAAATTTAAATTTATAGATATTTTTACCGTTTTTTTATTATTTATAGAAGCTTCCGTTATTGATGGTGAACTAGTCAGTTTTGATGAGTTTTGTGCCAATAAAAATATTGTAGTGCATATTGGTGGTACTAACGAAGCTAATCTCAACATGGGTTCTCAAAGTCAACAATTAATATTACAAGATGCATGTCCTCAAACACAAATTTTACATGTGACGTTTGAAAAGGCAGAAGAGGAATCATCGAACCAGGAGTCATTAAACGAACTTGAACTGATGTTACAAGAATGGAATCTTTTACATCTAAAAGATAAATTTGCAGGTAACCTTATTAGTCAAAAATACAATAAACACGTCACATATTAAAATTTATCAAATTTATTAAATTTCTATTTTATATGGGATACTATCGAGAAGCGAGTGGATACGATCTAGTTACTGATTTCAAAATCATAGCAGAACCCGATTTGGATACCATGTTTCAAAATAAATCAGAATTAAGCCAGAAATCAAGACTTCGGGAGAAGCTTGCCGAATAGCGAGGAAATAATGTATATATCTAGATATTACAATGCCGTATAACATCAGTTATAATTAAAATTCATATTATTTACATTAGGGTTTTAAAACGCAAGTCAATCTTTTGTCTGGAACAACGGCATCGGTGACTACTTCCGTTAATAAATGGTTGGAAACCCAAAATAGCACATCAACAATGTCGCAGTCGCCAGCCACACCTATCCTAAATTCACCTTCACGTTTTGTAAGTATAATTTTTTTTAATAATATGTATCCATATAAGTGTAATATATGCATTTCGTTGTAAACTACAATATTATTATTCAAAGAATTATAACTTTTCAGTAACTAAGCCTTTTCTTTATATTGCAGGATTTAAAACATTTCTTAAATACGGAACGAGGCCGTAAAATCGTTCAATGTTATAATAACACAATTCCACCAAGATTAGGAGAATACGAAAAAAAAATGTTAGTACATAGCATTTTAGAATACCACTATACTATGAATTTAAGTATGATGTGATGACTTTGATAGAATTGCGAATGATATCGAAGCCACATTTTAGGGAGAAAACAAGGTAGCTGGTTATTTACTCGCTGAAAACTTAATAATTTATGGTGATGTAATATATAATGATGTAATATGCCATTCTATTGTGATGGTGGCATAACATGGTTGATAATATAGCGTTTTCGAGAGATTTGTTGCACAATGTATTTTTACACCATTTAATTTGTTTGAAAAACGCAAGCAGAATATAATATGTTTACATATTTGCCTATTCAGCCGTATTTTATTAAAAATTTAGAATATGCTTTAGTTGGGATAATTTATTTCTTCCAAAGCAAACTACGCGATTTAAATAAACCCCAAAATATTTAATTTATTTAAAAATTTTGAGATTATTTATATGCAATTTTTGTTTTATCCTAGCTAAATCATTTGTCAGTTTTTCAAGGAAACATAGCAAATATTTTGAAAACTCGAAACCAAGTGAACAATCAAACTGATATGACATAAACTATTGAAGTGATTATCGCTTGGAAAAACCATTTCGCCAAATCACCATATCACTACATCGCTGAAGTGTAACATTGACGTAATGCGCCTTCTTAATTACAACATAAACTTTGACAGTGAGTTTCTTAATTATTTCTCTCGGTAGCATTAACTATATTGAAACTCAAAACTGTTTTAGAATTGGTTGTGCTCGCAGTGGCGAATTAAGGAAAACCGGGCCCTAGGCTAGCTTTCGTTTCAGGGAACCGTTTCAGTGTATTTTCTAGGCAGAAACTTTCAACAATTTTTCTCTTTTTCAAATCAAATTTAACCTTTTGAATATCATTATTTACAAAACTGCCGAATTATCCGGAAAACCGCGTAAAACCTTTAATAATCTCGAAAATATTAAATAATACCCATGTTTTTTGTGATAGCTAAATTGCAAAATTATGGTCACATCGATTATACGAACCTCCACGTTAACCTGACGATAATCATCTTAACCGTGCATTAAAATTCTATGATATAGTTTGCCTCTAGACAATCGAAGATTCTCTTAACTTGACGAATTGCCTATGAAAAACACAATTCGACTTTCTGACTCATGTTATTTCCGGCAAATATCTAGATGTCGCCTAATCCAATACTATACTTAATTTAATCTAAACTAATACCATTTCAAATTTTTCGCATTTTAAATTGTTTATTTTACTTTTTATTAATAAATTGTATTAAAACGGTTAAAGTGTATACACACAACTGTGAGTGTGACCTTTCTGAAAATTTTGCGCGTGTTTGTGAAAATTTATCATTAAATAGGCGAAAACATATTTAAAAATAATATCTTTTACCCTACGGACCCTAGGCACGTGGCTAGTTTGCCTAGGCGTTAATCTGCCCCTGCATGCTCGGTTAAATTATTTCACACTTTTTTAAACTTAAATTATATTTTTATCAATTTTTAATTAATCAAATCCTAACATTTTCAAGAAAATATTTTTGAAAATGACGGCAAACATCGTCGAAATGCTTGCACTATATAAATAAACTTTTATAATCGTAGGTTATTAGGCTTGGAACTGTTTTATAGCCTAAGTTTTTTAATGTTTATTTACATACGTTCACGTTTCAAGTATCAATTTATAATTTTAAAATTGATTTATTTTATTTTTTTGCTTACCTTGCGAGTTTCTATATATTTTTCCTTTCCGATTATTTTTAATTTTCTATTTTCATTTTATTTATATTAATTAAATTGGAGATTAAGTTCTGATGATGAATATAAATTACATTCGAAACGTTAACGTATATGTATATATGTAAATAAACGTTATAAAAACTTAGGCTGTAAGCCAAGTTATTTAAATAAACATTTATTGCAAATAAAGATTACAAATATTTTAATATGTACCATGCATATTAAGAATTACATATTTTACTAATTAATTAATAATTGTAGAATCATCGTCAGAAAACGAGTATAAAAGCGACGAGGCATACGAAAATAATAAAGAATGGCTAGGATGTATGAACACACCGTGGAAAACGGTGGAAATTAAATTTACCGAGACCTTCAACGGAAGACAGCAAGAGCTGACTTCAAAAAAATACAACAACGCACAATTTTATAAGGAATGGTTGATATATCTACGAGTACATCAAGATGGCCATCGACTAGTTTAATTTAAAAAAAAATAAATAATTTAAATATATGAAAACTGATAGTTTAATTTTCCTTATATTTCGACCTGTTGGTCATCTCCAAATGTTATACTAAATTATTATATATAAAAAATTTATTTACATATTTAATATATAATAATTTAGCATAACCTTTAGAGATCTGACCAACAGGTCGAAATATAAATAAAATTAAACTATTAGTTTTCACATATAACCACCGTTTAAAACAAAAATGGACCCAATTTGAAACAGCAATTTTACCAATATTAAGAAAGAAAATTAGGGATAAATTTATTGTCCAAGAATTGGATTCCTTTACTAAAAATGGTAAGTACAAACTTATACACTCTTAATTTTTATGGCTTATGACAATAAAAATTGCAATACCGTAATATTTAAATTATTATATTTAATTTACATAAATAATGTAGGTAATATGTGTTTATACCCACAAGACAGAATTTAAGTCGACTTAAGTAAAAATGTGTTTAAACTGTTATAACATATATTTCTAGAACAGTGAAATCGAAATGGTCTATGAGGAGCTTGTGAAACTGGCATATCTATATTTTGCAGAAATTCTTACATAAACCGTTTTAAGTTTTATACTAGAAATATGCTTTTGAGCGGCTCAAAGTACGTTTTACTTGAGTCAACTTAAAATGATCTGCCTTTTGGGAGAATTAACATAAATACCAACACAAACTTTATAATAAATATAATATAATTTACTTAATATCTGTTTATTAATTGGTTTTTATTTACTTAATATTTTCAGACTCTAAAATTTTAACTATATTAAAAGCAGTACACCACATTTTGAAGCCACCGGGTCATACAATCAGAAAAAACGATAAAAAAGTTTGGAAAATATCTATTAAAAATTCCATTGAGTCATTTTTAATGGAAGTGGGACCTACAAACAATCTACGAAATGTTATAAATCAGAGAAAGGAAATTTATTCGCAATATGCAATGACGCTCCAACCATTCATGATAATATTATTAGAAGAAGGTTGATATTCGACCTGTTACGATGACATTTTTTATAAATTTAACAATATTCTAGATTGTTTAACGACAACTTTCAAAATACATTTCGCGTTTAATTTAAGTTATTCCAGGGAATTCTACAAAGTTTGGCTTTTCATCCAAAAATATTTTTTTGATTGTACATACTGCTTCAGATAAATCGAACGTTGACATTTCAACGTTAATTGCAGAGTTAAACAAGTAACTTGATTCTATAATACGTAGACATTTCTTCTTGAAATAATTTTAATTTTTTTTTTTTTTTTTTTACATAAAAATGAATTGTGATAAATGTAATTTTGTTAGTTCTAATATTCATTTATATATTGAACATTTAAAATTGGTTCATAGATTTAAACCTAATTGTTGCAGTTATATATGCCCTAATAACAAATGTATTTCGACATTTGCTGATTCAAGTCGTCTAAAACGTCATTACAATAGTTGCAAAAAATATAATGTAGTGGTTGCCACCAATGTAAAAAAACCGAAAAGAAGCGAAAATTTTGAACTTCCAGATAATTTTTCGAAAAACTCATTGGATATTAGTGCTTCAACTCAAAATCATGTTTCTAATAATGAGCAATATTTTCAAGTTATTAGTCCTTCTATGTTCCAGAAAAAAATATTTGATTTTATGTTACTATTTGTCTGTAAATTAAATAGTATGAACAATGTGATGACAAAATTGTTAAACAGTATTGTATCAGACGTTTCAAATATAGTGGTTAAGAATATTGTTACCGAATTAAAACATCAAATATTGCCTTGTATAACTGACGAAGAGAAAAGACACAACTGCCAGTTATTATTCGATGTATGTGAAAAGCCTTTCACAGGAAGTTTTTACTTTTAAAAAAATTGAAAGAATTAGACCTATATAAACCAATATAACCATTCGTGATTCACACAGAAACATCAGAAGTAAATAGAAAGGGTATTACTCAATTAAATAAGAATGTCTCAATTGGAGTTTTAATGCCAATCGAATTCCAAATTCGTAAATTTTTTGAAATGCCTGGCGTTTTATTACAAACTTTAAAACATATTAAAACTCTTCAAGAAAATCATTCTCACAATTTATCTAGTTTAGTGCAAGGAGATCATTGGAAAGAAAAGATTACTAATTTTCAGCATGAATATATCATACCAATTAACTTATATTATGATGATTTTGAGACAGGCGATTCACTTGGTAGTCATGCGGGAAGTCAATCCATAGCCGCTTTTTACTTTAATTATCCAGTGATTCCTTTAGAATATTCATCATTGTCAACGATTTTTCCGGCAATGTTTATAAGAAGTTCGGTGATAAAAACATACGGATTCAATAGATGTGTTAAGCCACTGGTAGCTGTGTTAAATTATCTAGAATCTAATGGAATAACAATAAATGTGAATGGTTCCAAATTTCAAGTATTTTTTATTTTGGGAAACATAGTTGGCGATAATTTGGCTTTGAATTTCATGTTAGGATTTAGTACATCATTTAATCACAAATTTTTTTGTAGATTTTGCAAAATTAATAAAAATGATATTGCCGAGTATAATTATGAAGATAAAACGAAGCTTAGAAACATACAAAATTATAATCATGATTTGAGTCAATCATCAATCAGGGATAAAATTTAATTCTGTTTTTAATACCCTACCAAGTTTTCACGTAACACAAAATTTTTGTGTAGACGTCAAGCACGATTGTTTTGAAGGTATTATAAAATATGGTTTATCTAATTCTTTGAATTATTTTATTTTAGTAAAAAAAATATTTACCTTAGATTAATGATCGTATCCAATACTTCGATTATGGCGAGTTGGAAAATAATAATCAAATCCCTATAATAAAGCTCGATCACATAAAAAATCGGAAACTTCATGTATCTGCCAGAGAATCCGTCAAATTACTATATTTTTTTACTCTTTTTATTGGTGATAGGGTACCAAGATACGATCGAGTTTGGAAATATATTTGCTTGCTTGAAGAAGTTGTTAATCTTTTGTTATATGACTCTTTTAATGATAATATATTGAATCTATTGGCAAATAAAATAGCATTACATAACGAGCTATATAATGCTTTATTCGATGATCGCTTAAAACCGAAACACCATATTCTAACCCATTATCCATCTATCATTAGAAAATCGGGTCCCCCCATTCAATATTGGTTTATGAGATTCGAATCGAAACACCGAGAGATTAAATTTTACACAAATGCTACAGTGTCACGAAGAAATCTCCCAGTGTCTATAGGAAAAAAATGTTTGACAAAATTTGCATACACAATTTTAGAAAATATTGGTTTTAAGGAATCACTTGTAATAAATCAATTAGGAAACGCTTCATAAATCACGGAAAATCCGTATTTTGCATTAATTGGCGTACAACTTTGTTTAGATTACTTTTCGTAAGACGTTATAAAAAACTAATTTTTATATATTTGACAAAAGTAAGAATAAATTAATGAAAATTAATGATATTTTAATAAGAAGCAATGTCAACACAATGTCGCGTGATTGAATTATACGACAAACATTTGAGAGCATTTATAGTTGGAAACTTAAAATTAGAATATGATATTGTAAAATTGGGTGAAAAAAGTATAAAACCCTTTCTATTCTAGCTAACTCTAAAATTTGTTTTAAGCCAGCTTTAATGTAAATAAATGAAAAATAATTAAATGAAAAATGAAGAAAATAATTAAATATGGTTATCTATAGTTTTAGTATTTAAATAAAAATAAACTAAATTGAAATACACTAAATTTTTGTTTTATTAATTTTGGATCACAAAAAATAAAATACGGAATTTACAACAATATATTATATTAATGATTATCTGCTTTGACCGATGGCATTTATGTCCATAAATCTAGGATATACTGATCCATAGGTTAAGGAGCCACTCTTCAAATCTATACTTACACATGACACATGCTTTATGTAAATCAACCTCAGCGTTTGGTTAGCTAAATTGAGTTTTAATGTTTCAAATAACAGTTATTTATGCATATTACCAATAAAATTGTGGATTATTGAGTATATAATCAAGGAATAAATCATTCAATCAAAGAAATTCCATCCAAAATTTTAATTTCGAAGAACAGTGAATAATGTATTGTTTCATAAAACCAATGAATGAATGTATAGTTTAAGTTACATTTCTATGTATAATCCGATGAAATTCAATGTTCATTTCTTAACATTAAGTTTGTTCCACTCATCATTACGTTAAAGCCAAAAAAAACAAAAGTTGGAAAACAAGTCATAACACCATTGAAATTAATTACAAAAACATCGAATATAGGCAACAATTTTTTCAGTGAAGTAAACGTAAGAGAACCCCGATTTGTAAATACCACAATCATTTTGTAAACTATGCTTCTACTGTTTACTTACGGTAGTCTACTAGAAATGTTTAGTAGGTACAGTAAACGTACCAAATATTCAATATTTTCATTAAAATTATGTTATTCGTACTCATAAGTCTTTATTTATTATAAATTTGTATGTGCATTGTATATACTATGTACTGCTACTTACTTTTCTACATAATTTTCTGCACTCAATTTTCTTCTAGTTTGTTTATAAGAATAAACATAAAACATTGTTTTCCGTTTTTACTGTAGCGTATATATGCATACTATATAGATACACGTACATACTATATTCAAAACATATATAAGCAAAAGCGTCAGAGCATATATGTAAGTACAAATAAATATAAAAAAGAAAAACAAACTGCGTAAACACAACGAATTTTTAACAAAGGAAATTACTTTATGTGAATTACGCGGAAAATTTATATTTTTACCATTCATTATAAAATGTTCTCGTTTGTTAGAAATATCCATTTCGCTCTTAACTTAAAATATAACAGAAACTGGAAAATAGTAAATATCATCATACCATCTTTTATTCTATACACTAATTCATTGATTAAATCATTATATTATGGTCTAATATTACCACCCTTAAATATTTTAATCTACCTAATAAAACACGATGTAATTGCAAGGCAATAAAAAAATTAATTTACATTCATTTGTATATATATGTATGACATAATGCTGATACGACACAAAAATATTGTTATGCCACTCCACTGCTGTACCATTTCTTTTTTTTTTTTATCTTCAACATCATTGCCATCGTCGTCATCCATCGTCCTCACCTTTATTGTACTCTATTATGTCTGTATATGTATATATGTACGTATATCTTGTTCCCAGTTCCACTTTGTAAACGCTTTATAAAGTAGTGAGATATATTTAAAATTCACGTAAATCTTATGGTTTGGTAAGACAATTGAAATTTTCTATTGTTATCGAAACGAAATTTTTGGAACACGGATGAAGAAAAGAAAAAAAAAATTATCACCCTCACAATTTTTTTTTGCTTTTTTTTGTAAAGGGATATAATTTCAAGGAAATAGGAATAATTCGATTGAAATGAAATATTTAAGTGGTTTTTGTTATGCAATTGACTTTTATATAAATATGTTAATCCATTTGTTTGGTTGAACGGTTTGTCACAATCAATGTATTATAGTTTTACATACAATACATAAATATAGAGTGGGGCAGCAGAATTATAAATATGAACCAGTTGGTACATTTAAGACTTTAGACAACCCAAAGTTTTTAATATTCAATAAAAGTAAATTCTAATTATGCATATATTCCTTAAAACCAACAATAAAAACCATAAAAATTTCCTTATTGTCTTCTGAAATATGTGTATGTTTACTATTTGGTATTTTTTTATTATTACTAAGTCCTTCTGGTACACAGCACAGAAGCATAGTAATATTAGAGATTAGGATATTATTCTTACAAAAAAATATTGTCTGCAAGAAAAGAATGATGATTAAATAATAAGATGAAAAACATAACTAACATATGTTTCTTATTGTTTTCCTAAACATAAACCAAAAAAATAAAATTCTAATAAAATGCTTCTGATGAGTAGTTAGATGAACATTTTATACTAGTTGTGTACATTATAAAAACCAAAGTAATAACAAGAAAATTGTTTCAATTCATGAGATGAGCATGAGAGACGATTTTAACAAAAATCTATGTAACATGGTAGTATGCTACTAATTACATTGTTTGTGGTATATAGAGATGTTTAGCTTCTTAACAAAATAATATTTCAAATATTTATCAAATAGAACGAGAATGATGAGTAAAGAGAATAAATCGTACGAAAAGGGCATTTTATTATTTTAACTTCTTGAAAAGTTTTTAACTCCTTGCAAATTATTAAATTAGTATTACACATGGTGATTGATATAACCCCCCCCCCCCCATTTACCTCGTAGAGTTTATTTTATTCGAGATACCTTACGTAATTCGATAATGCTATGCTGCCCCTTCTTTAATAGCTCCGAAACGAAAATCTTAGTTAGCCTGCTTTGAACCTCGATGTATCATTATAATAAAAACAACTCAGTTATTTTTAAATGTAATTTAATTGAAAACAACTTTTCCTTATAGTAACAATAGTTGTTTTCCAATCGACCAACCGCAAGCACCCGCTAGCAAACCGCTAGTAGAAAGGTTTTAGTCCTTGCTATGATCGATTGGAACGATTAAAATGGATGATGTGAGTAAAAATACCCTATAAATCGTATATGTTTTGCAATTGCTGTCAAAACTTTGGTGCGGCGAACAATTAAAAATAAAAATGAAAGACAATGAGAAGACAAAAAAAAAAATTGGACATTCGCAGGAATATTACACACAATAGTTAACGTAAAACGTACAACAGAAACGGACACAAGAGTTTAATTTCTCAAATATCCAGTAATATTAAATATTTACTTTCAATTAAATTTTTTTTAACAACGACGTTATAACGTATTGAAAAATGCGATAGAAAATTTTTTATTTTTGACACAACAAAAATAAATATTTTTGACATAAGAAACCTGTTTATCAAGCGGTTCTACACTCCATCGTCTAGCGGCGAAATTATGCATAACTGCTTCTAACTGCTTGTGAAAAATAACAAGAGCAGTTACGAGTAGTTCCTTGAGCGAAGACAAAAACCTTTCTACTAGCGGTTTGCTAGCGGGTGCTTGCGGTTGGTCGATTGGAAAACAACTAATACTTTAGAAAATCGATTTCGGTTATGTGTAGCGTTCCATACGGTAGGGCAAAATTGTCAGATGTGGGCTTGGATAGGAGAGAGTATGCCATGAAATTGATGCACTTTCAATTGTTATTGGAGAGCTGTTCTTTGTAATCATAAATCAGTCCATTCTGTGCATTCCCTAAACCGACTCCATTTTTAGTAGCGACAAATCTCCCTTAAGACTCATCGTTTAATTGAAAACCAATATTGATTGTTTTTTTTTTTATGGAACAATAAAATAAAAAAATTGAGGTGTGGCCAACACACGACTTTCTTTTACGAACAGAGAATTTTGAGAAATTTTATTTTTTATTTTTATTTGTTTTTAATTTTTGGAAACATTTTGTTTTAATTAGTTTTTTGTAAACCTTATACTTTTTAAAATATTTGCAAAACAAATTTTCTGGACCAAGGGAGTGGCCACTCCGGTTAGCCGATTTAGAGTAAAATTCACTGGGACCTCCCAATTTATCAAAAAAGCTTAAATCTGAAGTTTCAGTTCGATTGATTAAACCATATGGGCTGTAAAGAGGACACAGACAGACTGACAGACTGACAGACTGAAAGACAGACACCATTTAGAAACCCACTTTTTCGGACTAAGGGAACCTCAAAACAAATAAACCTCTAAAAATCCCAAGGTCCAAAATTTTCATGATTACTATACTTTACTTTTTAATTTTTGTTGAATGTTAATTAATTCTTGTAATTTCTAAATATACTACCGGTCTTACGACACTTTTAAATGTGTTTTTTTTTTATTAACACGTAGAAACATTTTAGTATTAGTTATTTAGTTATTATTTAGAAATTACAAGAATTAATTAACATTCAACAAAAATTAAAAAGTAAAATTAGCGTTCACAGCTTATGTGATTGTCGTGAAGAAAGAAAAAGTGGTAATTGAATTTATCTGTATTAGTACGATTCGCTAGTACATAAAGCACAGGACATTCTGTATATATAGAATGTAAATTGTGGTATAGTCAGTCCAGTCGCCGCGGCCTGATGAGAGGATTGATTTTTTCATAATCATAAGCTCATCAGTTCGAAACTGGATTGAATTCTCTTACAATCTTCGGAACATATTAAATTAAAAATTAGATAAATAGAATTCTGTCTATTAGCCGGTTTTCGTTGAATTACCGTTCGTAAATACTAAAATGTTTCTACGTGTTAATAAAAAAAAACACATTTAAAAGTGTCGTAAGACCGGTAGCATATTTAGAAATTACAAGAATTAATTAACATTCAACAAAAATTAAAAAGTAAAATTAGCGTTCACAGCTTATGTGATTGTCGTGAAGAAAGAAAAAATTGTAATTGAATTTATCTGTATTAGTACGATTCGCTAGTACATAAAGCACAGGACATTCTGTATATATAGAATGTAAATTGTGGTATAGTCAGTCCAGTCGCCGCGGCCTGATGAGAGGATTGATTTTTTCCTAATCATAAGCTCACCAGTTCGAAACTGGATTGAATTCTCTTACAATCTTCGGAACATATTAAATTACTATACTTTATTTTACTACAGTAAAAGAAAGTAAAAAACCCTAATCCATACGAATCGTTCGTTTAGTAAAAGTTCTGCAAAATTATTTTTTGGAAATCGCACTCAACTCCCAAGGGCCAATATCGGCCATTGCCAACAATTATGACAAAGGTTTGGCTAGCACATAGAATAGGTTGCTCAATTAACCCTGTTAAAGTTAGCCGGAAGTTTCCAGTCGAAAGTGAAAAGTCGATAATGCAGATTATGTTATTGATTTTACAGCCGAAAATAAATCAGCCTATAGAGTGTTATGTCTGGAGATGGATTACATTGATGTGACTTATCAATAGCTATCGCAGGAAAAAAATTCAGTTCAAGTTTCCCGAGGGATATCTCGGAAAATTCAAAAAAGTTTCCAGCCGAAAGTACGAAATGGATGAATAAAATCAGCATCTAGAGTGTTATGTCTGGAGATGGATTGCATTGATGTGATTACTCAATAGCTATCGCAGGAAAAAAATTCAGTTCAAGTTTCCCGTGGGAAATCTCAGAAAAATCGATTTTCCAAATTTTTTTACAAAACTTGTATAAAATCAGCCTCTAAAGTGTTATGTCTGGAGATGGATTGCATTGATGTGACTTATCAATAGCTATCGCAGGAAAAAAATTCAGTTCAAGTTTCCCGTGGGAAATCTCGGAAAATTCAAAAAAGTTTCCCAACACTCTAGAGGCTGATTTTATACAAATTTTCTATTAATTTTGGGAAAATCGAATTTTCCGAGATTTCCCACGGGAAACTTGAACTGAATTTTTTTCCTGCGATAGCTATTGACAAGTCACATAAATGCAATCCATCTCCAGACATAACACTCTAGAGGCTGATTTTATTCATCCATTTCTTACTTTCGGCTGGAAACTTTTTTGAATTTTCCCAGATTTCCCACGGAAAACTTGTACTGAATTTGTTTCCTGCGGTAGCTATTGATAAATCACATCAATGCAATTCATCTCCAGACATAACACTCTAGAGGTTGATTTTATAGAAATTTTCTAATAATTTTTGGAAAATCGAATTTTCCGAGATTTCCCACGGGAAACTTGAACTGAATTATTTTCCTGCGGTAGCTATTGATAAATCACATCAATGCAATTCATCTCCAGACATAACACTCTAGAGGTTGATTTTATACAAATTTTCTAATAATTTTTAGAAAATCGAATTTTCCGAGATTTCCCACGGGAAACTTGAACTGAATTTTTTTCCTGCGACAGCTTTTAATAAGTCACATCAATGCAATCCATCTCCAGACATAACACTCTAGAGGCTGATTTTATTCATCCATTTCTTACTTTCGGCTGGAAACTTTTTTGAATTTTCCCAGATTTCCCACGGAAAACTTGTACTGAATTTGTTTCCTGCGGTAGCTATTGATAAATCACATCAATGCAATTCATCTCCAGACATAACACTCTAGAGGTTGATTTTATACAAATTTTCTAATAATTTTTGGAAAATCGAATTTTCCGAGATTTCCCACGGGAAACTTGAACAGCATTTTTTCATTCGATAGATATTGACAAATCACATATAAACGATTCAGTTTCAAAAGTATACTCTAGAGGCTGATTTTATTCCAGTTTTGTATATTCTTCTGATTTTCCGATATTTTCTACGAAGCAAAGTTTTACACGTTAATTTATTTATAAAATTTTTTATTTAAATCTATGTATCCTATTTACTTTCGGCTGGTAACTACTAAATTTTTTATTTTCGGCTGGAATGTTATATCATAATCGGCATTATCGACTTTGTACTTTCAGCTGGAAACTTTCGGCTGGGATTACACAATCTGCATTACCATTTTTTTCGGCTGGACTAACACAATCTGCAATATCGACTTTTCACTTTCGGCTGGAAACTTTCGGCTAACTTTAACAGTATGCTCAATTACCTAGTTAGAAAACCCTAATCCATACGGATCGTTCGTTTAGTAAAAGTTCTACGAAATTATTTTTTGGAAATCGTACTCAACTCCCAAGGTCCAATATCGGCTATTGCCAAAAATGATGACTAAGGTTTCGCTAGCACATAGAATAGGTCCCTAAATTACCTAGTTAGAACACCCTAATCCATACGAATCGTTCGTTTAGTAAAAGTTCTACGAAATTATTTTTTGGAAATCGCACTCAACTCCCAAGGACCAATATCGGCTATTGCCAACAATGATGACAAAGGTTTGGCTAGCACATGGAATAGGTCCCTTAATTACCTAGTTAGAAAACCCTAATCCATACGAATCGTTCGTTTAATAAAAGTTCTGCAAAACTATTTTTTGGAAATCGCACTCAACCCCCAAGGGCTAATATCGGCCATTGCCAACAATGATGACAAGTCTTTGGCTAGCACATAGAAGAGGTCCCTCAAATACCTAGTTAGAAAACCCTAATCCATACGAATCGTTCGTTTAGTAAAGGTTTAGCACATGGAATAGTTCCCTTAATTACCTAGTTAGAAAATCTTAATCCATACGGATCGTTCGTTTAGTAAAAGTTCTGCAAAATTATTGTTTGGAAATCGCACTCAACTCCCAAGGGCCAATATCGGCCATTGCCAACAATGATGACAAAGGTTTCGCTAGCACATGGAATAGGTCCCTTAATTACCTAGTTAGAAAACCCTAATCCATACGAATCGTTCGTTTAGTAAAAGTTCTACGAAATTATTTTTTGGAAATCGCATTCAACAATGATGACAAAGGTTTCGCTAGCACATGGAATAGGTTCCTTAATTACCTAGTTAAAATTGAGGTGTGGCCAACACACGACTTTCTTTTACGAACAGAGAATTTTGAGAAATTTTATTTTTCTCTTAATTTTTTTTTTTAATTTTTTATTTTTTATTTTTATTTATTTTTAATTTTTGGAAACATTTTGTATTAATTAGTTTTTTGTAAACCTCATACTTTTTGAGATATTTGCAAAACAAATTTTCTGGACCAAGGGAGTGGCCACTTCCGGTTAGCCGATTTGGAGTAAAATTCACTGGGACCTCCCAATTTATCAAAAAAGCTTAAATCTGAAGTTTCAGTTCGATTGAATAAACCATATGGGCTGTAGAGAGGATACAGACAGACTGACAGACTGAGACTGACAGACTGAGACTGACAGACTGAGACTGACAGACTGACAGACAGACAGACCCATTTAGAAACCCACTTTTTCGGACTTAGGGAACCTCAAAACAAATAAATCTCTAAAAATCCCAAGGTCCAAAATTTTCATGATTACTATAATTTATTTTACTAGAGTAAAAGAAAGTAAAAACACACAAAATACACAAAAAACTAATGCTATTTTGTACATACTTTGATTTCATGTATACATTCGCGGCACAAATAAGTAACTTGCTATTGACCACTAGGTAGCAGCGCGCAGCTTAAGTAGATGGATCCTATAAATTTGAGAGATGGCAACTGTGGACAGGCAATTTTGGTTTTATGGTGGACAATTTCGGTGACATGGCGATGGCAGCAAGAGAGAAAAATCAGTTAAAGTTTGGATTTTCACCAAGTGCGGAGCAAAATAAAAATATTAATTTATTTTGTCGAAAATAATAAAATAAAGTTATGGCTTTAAGTTTGGCCTAGCTTAGTTACTAAATGTAGATAATTTTTTTATAATTTAAAAAATTTAAAAAGAAACTCGTTGTAACAATAAATATTATAAAATAAAAAGCTGTACATAAAAAAAATTGTTAAAATATGGATTGATTGTTGTTATTTAAGTGCGTGTAATCATAAACAAAATAAATATAGAAAAGGAAGTATTATTAAATGAAATTATTTTATAATAAAAAAAAATAAAACATAGCACGGCAATAAAAAAAGAGTTGTTTTAATCGCCATAAACTTTCGGCATGAAAGAAGAGTTGTGTGTGTGTGTGTATTGTGTCATTCATGTTTTTCTTTGCTAAATGGTGAAATTGAACGTTAGCTAGTCAAACGTTATAAGGCTGGCTGATAAATTAAAATATAAGTGCCGTTTATATGTAGTGCTATGAACACCACTGCCAAATATTCACGCTCTGTGGCTGGATATTTTCTTTGCGTGGATGTTAGTTTCTGACTCATATACGCTATCACTCTCTCGCTGCCATCTATTTCTTGTGTCAAAACAGCACCTATTCCCGTATCAGATGCATCGGTCTGGATGGTGAACATCCTCTCGAAGTCTAGATTGAATAGAATTGAAGCGGACACAAGCAAACTCTTCAATTGAGTGAAGGCGGCCTGAGCGGCGGAGGTCAACTCAAACTTCTTACTGGCAGTTTTTCTCAAAAGGTTGGTGATTGGTGCTATAACTGTCGAGAAATCGGGGATAAACCGCCGATACCAACCAGCCATCCCAATGAGCCTCCGAGCGTCTTTAACAGATTTCGGTGTTGCAAAGTTGAGGATTCCGGTAATCTTCTCGGGATCGGTTCTTAATCCGTGCTCGTCAAGGATGTATCCAAGATATCTGATTTCGTTTAGACAAAACGTTTGCGACTTCACGATTAACTGTAACTTCATTTAATTTGCGCGCGTCTACACAGAATCGCATTTTCTCTGAAGGTTTTGGCACGCAAACAATAGGGTGTGCCCACTCAGTTGGACCGGCCTCTTCCACCACTCCCAACTTTATCATACGGTTCAATTCTGCGTTCATCTCCTTCTGGACGTATGGGGACATAGGTCAAGCCCTCCTTTTAACCGACTTAGCATTGCCAGTGTCAATATTGTGTTCTATGACACTCGTACAACCAAGTTTATCAGGCTAGGTTACTAGAAAGGAATTCATCACGTGGTTCAGCGTCACTTTCTGTAAATCACCCACCCGATGTTGATCATACGTGCCCGTGTTTTGGACAACATTAACACAGTCAACGCTAAGCGGTTCGTTGGACACAACTGATGACAAGATGCGGAAAGCTTCCCAAAAGTCTATACCACAGATCAATTCTTTGGGAATGGATGGGACCACCAAAGACCTAATCACTTTACATTTAAAATCGACCAAAAACGGTATATCCACAGAATACTTAACATCGTGCTGTTCCATCCGCGGTTTTAATGCGGGAATCAGCCGGAATCAGATGTAAACCAAGATGCTCCAACCGCACATAGATGTCGTCATTACCCAGCAGCCAGCACCGCGCAACTGGCTCCTGAATCCAGCAACCCAGCTACAGTGTACCCAATAATTTCCACCTCTATGTGTGGTCAGTTATCTCCTTTAATGTTTATCACACATCTGTGGAATACCAAGTAATTCGTTACTGTTTTCACCAAGTTTGTCTGTAGATCAGCTTCAAGAATTTTCTCTTTTTCGCTTCCTAATCTACACCTATCGCCTTTCTTACCACTATTATGTTGCTTTTTCCCTTTTGACTGTTTCGCATATTGTGATCTACGATGAAATATCCCAATTCTCAAACTCCGCGCGTCTTGATTGTTATTCTGCTCATTACCATTATATCGGATGTAATGGAAATTGTTGCTAAATGCGTTTTGAAACATTTCAGTTTGAACTTCTTTTGTTTGATATATTGGGATCTTTTTAGAATTGTCTGGGACGACGAGATCCCCTAATCGCCCAGATTGGATTTTTCCGACGGATTTGATGGTTTTTATTTCGGTCCATCCATATATACAAATAAACCGCCACCTTGGTGATTTCTAGGGCACTGGTCTGCTCGGAAGCCATCCTTTCCGCAACACCAACAATAAGTCCTCTGTCTGGGTTTATCACATCGAAATGTCGATGTCCCGTCTGTAAGCAGTTCCAGCACTTTATATGTTTGGATTGTTCCTACTTGATTGCTGTCTTCTAGCAAATTTACTGGTATGGGTGGGATTATTTTGCACGACTTCAACAGCTGCCACATTCCTCATATCGCCTCGTCTATATGTTGGTCTACGTACTGGGGCAGTAGGAGGTGGGTTTGTTTGTTGCTGGTTGGACTGATGTTGCGTCCATTAGTTTTGCCTCATCCATGTTTTTACATAATTTCTCCAATTGTGCCACCGTTGATACATCTGCAACCGTCAGTTGTAACCGATAATGAGATAACATATTGCGTTGAAGCACGTACACTTTATACCCTTCGTCTAAAGGCGGATATACATTGAGGAACAGCTTTGTCATCTTGATCAAGTAGTCTGCGATAGGCTCACCCGGTAACTGCATCCCTGCCAAAATCTGTTCTCTTATCATAAAGTCATAGTTATTAAACAGAAATCGCGCCTTGAGTCCTGTTACTAAGTACTCCCAACTACGAATTTTGCCTGCATTCACTTCATACCACTCCAAGGCAATTCCTTCCAACAGTTTAAAAATGCCTCTAAATACGTCTCTCATAGCGAACTTATCGGCTTCCGCACACAGCTCGATTTTAAAAGTAAAAATTAATTTTTTACGCGATTTTAATGTAAAAAGTCGGTTAACGGAAGAGACACATCACCAGAAAATCTCACTGATCATTTTTCTATAGCCACTCGACGTCTTTCTACATAATTCAGCACTCCTGAGTCCATAGATCTTGGAACGGGACCATTTCGATCTCTTACGGGTAATTGTCCTTCAACCTCTGCATCACGGAATCGCAAATTCTCAAACAACTTATCAAAATTCCTTTCATCACTTCGAGTATGTATGGATATGTTGTGGTGGTCACGGTGTGATGAAGAAGAGCCGCCCTGTGCACGTCATTTTATAGTCTCCTCTCGACTAGTTGTAGCTGGCCTTAAATTTTCTACTATCTGGGAATCGGCGATTGGCTTCTTTCCTCTGGCTCTACCCATCAAGGAAGTTCGAACGTCATCTTTCTGACTTGCTTTCGTCAAAGTGTGGTAAGGTGATCGTAGATTTTGCTCTGCACCGATATTTCTCGTTCTTCTGATGACATTCTCAATGTTCGTTTAATGTTCCGCACAACCCGCTGCTCTAAACGTACGATCCTGGTAATGCCTAATTTTAGATTTTACAATTTTTTCATTTATTATGTCCCCTTCTCTAATGACATCTCTCAACTCCTTTTGCAGTTCCCCTAGCTTCTCAATTGCTAAATTAAAATCATCTTCATTTACCGCTGAATCCAATGGTGGCGCCTCCTCTGATTCCAAAATTTTCCTTAGCTCCAATACTTTCTGGCGTGACGTGCCACTTTCTTCAATGTTTCTCACTCGCAATTCAAATAATACCTCCTCAATGTTAAGTGTATCAGCATCCAATTTAAAATCGAATAATTCCTCCATAATGGTTTTCACAAACTTTTTTTTAATATATCGACAATCAAGGCTTTACGATTATAATAAATTAAAGAAATAGAACCAAAAAAAAAACAAATTAAACGAAAACTAAACAACTCACCCTATATCGTTTTTAAAATCATTAAATCCAAGCAAACTCTCTTATCTGACGTTGGATTGATTTGTCTACCCTCAGCACAATTATAAATTAACTCTCGCGTTGACAACAATTTCTTTGCACTTATTAAAATGTTCGAACATATCTCGATAGTTAATATTCTCATTTTTTTTTTTTATTTGGGATATCCTCTAAATCTCACTTAAAATCTAACCATTTCAGACCGAAAATGGTGAATAAATGCTAAGCTAAAGTAATTACTAACCTAAAACGAATTAAAGTAATACGAATCTAATTGACTAATTCAAAGATCCACCACCAAATATGACTTAGAAGTGGCTAGAAACTATCGAATAAATAGAACGTGTAGAACAAATAGTGTAAGAATAGTGAATTTGAATAACAATAACTAGCTCAATGGACAAAATAAATTAGAATAAATTATTGAATTAAATAAGCATAAATTATTTATAAGCACATGGAAGACAAAAAAAAAAAATTCATCAATGCATCAATATAATTTGTATGTACGTACTATATGTCGAGAAAAACTTGTTAAAGTTTACTGTAAAGTTAATAATTGCCTCAAGTAACTGCAATTATAAAAAAAATATTTACCGTGAAAATAATTCCCGACCGTTGAAATTTATATTACAATCTTTTCTATTGTTATAATTGTATAACTGTTTTTGTCGACACCCGCTTAACCCCACGTTGTGCGCCAAATGTAACGTGCCATACACACTATAGCGTTAGCTTCGGCAGACAACTATATAAAAAATCACTAATTGGGTGCCAGTCTGCCGGCACGTAATATTTCCCGGCTAAAACTCAATGAGCAATTTGACTCGGGAAGTTACTTGCAGTGGAAAGAAGCTACCACTTCAATTGAACACCTTCAATTGAAGTGGTAACTTCTATCCACTGCAAGTAACCTCCCGAGTCAAATTGCTCATTGAATTTTAGCCGGGAAATATTACGTGCTGGCAGACTGGCGAACAATTAGTGATTTTTTATATAGTTATCTGCCGAAGCTACCGCTATAGCGTGTATGGCACGTTACATATGTTATAACAGCAATTCAGCAATTGATCCAACATTATAATAGTTGTTAAAAAAGAACCGACGAAGCTAAGATAAGAGAAAGCAAAACTGTTGTACAACACGCTTGTGAAGTTTATCCTGTGTGAAGTTAGAACTAAACCAACAAAAACAACAGAATATATAAATGTATTAGTAAAAATGAAAATAATGACATTTAGGCGAACATTTCTCAATAAATAATGTGACAACTTTTATTTATTGTTTTAATAAAGTTTAAATTAAGTTTCAATATAAATTATTTTATTAAACCAAAAAAAAAAAAATAAGCCAGATTAACCTACATAAATATACATCTATAAAATAAATTAATTAGGAAAGTGTGTGTCTGTTAAACCATTTGAAAAGCTAATGCCTTTCACACGGTCAAATTGACATATTTGTAAATTTACTGTTTAGCATTTTCTTAAGAAAGTCTATATCTTAACATTTTCCATAATTATCATCAACGCCACTATGATTTTTTGGTAGGTCTTATCTAAGATAAACGCATGCCAAACCATTTGAAAAGCTAATGCATTTCACTTGGTAAAATTGCTAAATTTGTAAAGTTATTGTTTAGATTTTATAAAGAAAGTCTGTAACTAAAATTTTTCCATATTTATCACCAAAGCCACTATGATTTCTTGGTAGGTTTAATCTAAGACTAAAGGTGTGCCAAACCATTCAATAAACCTTTTGAGGATATTTTCAATAAACCTTTTAAGTATTTTCTATTATGGCCAAAATAACATTCACTCCCGTAGATTTGTGAAAGGTTCGGCTATATAGGTCATTTATAAGCCGAGGTATGGGGCACATTATCCAGAATAAGTTTTTTCGAAACGGAGGATTTGGAATCTTGTAAATGGCAGTTTTTCACTTAAAATGTTGAGTATTTTCTATTAGGGGCCCATTAACAAGCACTGCCAGAGATTTGGCCAAGGTTCGGCTGTATAAGATACTGTTAAAGTTAGCCGAAAGTGGCAAGTCGATAATGCAGATTGCGTTAGTCCAACCGAAAGTAAAGAAATGGTAATGCAGATTGTGAAATCCCAGCCAAAAGTAAAACGTCGAAAACGCAGATTATATTCTTAACACTCCAGCCGAAAATAAAAAATTTAGTAGTTATCAGCCGAAAGTAAATAAGATATATGGATCCACAAATCACATAAAACGATTCAACTTTAGATGTACACTCTGGAGTTTTTTCCAATTTTGTGAATCTTTCTGATTTTCCGATATTTTCAACGACTAGGTTAAACAAAGTTTTCAACGTAAGACTGTTTACGAAAGTTTTTATTGCAATCCTTGTATCTTATTTACTTTTGGCTGTCAACCACCAAATTGTTTCGGCTGGAAATTTTCGGCTAACTTTAACAAGGTCTATATAGGTCGTATAAGCCAAGGTATGGGGCACATTACCCTGAAGAAGTTTTTTCGAAACGGAGGATTTGGAATCTTGTTAGTGGCTCTTTTACAAACAACCATTTTACTAACTATCGACTACATAGGTGTCTGTACTGGGTCGAATCTATAATATTAACATTCCTTTCATATCCTTCGGTATTGTTTTGTGTAATGAGTGTACGGTGGGACCGGCGTCATCCGGGAGATAGGTCTGGGCTTGGTAATACACTCCAAATCAATCAATCAATCAACGATATTAATTCCGTGTAGCGTATATTATATGATAGTAGAACACTTGTGTTACTTAAAACAAATTGTATTTTTTTTTCTTTTCATTGTGCGAACGGATAATTAATTGGACGTTAAATTTTAGTGCATATTAATATATGCTAACGAAATTTTGCAATTTTGTTCCATGCCAAACCGAACCTTGCCCAAATTTCAGGTAGTGCTTGTTAATGGGACGTCAAAAAAAAAATACTCAACATTGTAAGTGGAACACTGCAATCAAGAAAATTCCAAATCGTTGATTTCGAAAAAACTTCTTCTGGATAATGTGCCCTGTAGCGGTCCACCCAATGCATCACTACAATCCATCCGGCGCCAACGCGAGCTCGCCGCACATTGGGTGCCACCTGTACCAGCACATTGGGTACTATGTCACATGACATAGAACGACCAACCGCTGACCGGCTTGTAAAAAACTAAACGAAACGAACACGAAAGTCACACAACATAAAACAAAATAAAAATTAAATAAATCAGTCTCAACCACAGTTGTTTGTGTCATATATGGTGGTGATTAATATTAATAAAATTTGTAACATTTTTAAATAAATAAATAAATTATATTTAATTAAATTATGATAAAAAAATAAAATTGTGTTAAAATTGTACGTCGAATTATTTATAACACTAAACGTCATAGCACCATATCTTAGCTTATATGACCTATATAGCCGAACCTTGCCCAAATATCTGGCAGTGCTTGTTAATGGGCCCCTAATAGAAAATACTCAATATTTTAAGTTTAAAACAGCCATTAACAAGACTCCAAATCCTCCGTTGCGGAAAAGCTTCTTTTGGATAATGTGCCCCATACCTTGGCTTATATGCAAAAATATTCTATAAGATTTGGGGCTTTTATTAAAACCACACAATCTTTAAATTTAATTCAGTTTTTTTATTTATAATACTAAATTTATCTTTATGTAAAGAATTGTTTATGTATTTATTGTATTATAAACTTATTATTAACACAAGTTTTTAATTTAATCTCGATCACTACCACTTTATTATTTTCGTTTAATTTAATTTTAATTTTGATA
The DNA here is from genome assembly GCA_958295665.1 of Tipula vernalis. Lineage (NCBI taxonomy): Eukaryota > Metazoa > Arthropoda > Insecta > Diptera > Tipulidae > Tipula > Tipula vernalis. The sequence continues at coordinate 127,889,893 of OY282558.1, read as the reverse complement.
CCCAATTATTGTTGTGTAATGCATAACGAACGCCGAAAAAAGTTGTAGCCATGTTTTTTGTTATTCATTTCGCTTTTTTTATTTTTACTTGTTGTGTTGGCATGTAGAGTTATTTGTTTTTGAATTGATTTGTGATTTTGTTACCTATTTGTTCAGGCAAAAATGTATTTGTTTGAAAATATATTTCATTTGTTGTGGATGGTAGAACCGCCACAGGACTCCCCCGCAAGCGATTACCCTCATTGGAGAGAATAATTTTTTCTGTTTCGGCAATATGGACGGCTTTATACGTTCGATGGCTTGATGCTCGATCAGCCGAACAGAGAATTCCGTATGCTGGCTTGAGTCGATCGATTGAAATATTATGGTGTTTTCCATTAATCGATACGATGAAAAATTTTCGAAGTCGACGTACGACTTTATACGAACCTTCGTAGGGAGGGGATATCCTGTGCGAACCTTGTCTGTTCTAATGAATACAAAATAACAGTTGTCGAATGATTTCGGAACGAAAACGTCATCTTGCTTGGATTGACGTGTTGATTTGGGAACAAGGTTTTGCATGGTGTGTCGTAGTTGGTCGATGACTCTGTCGGTAGTTGGTAGAGGTGAAAGGGGATTTTCGACAAAGAACTCACCAGGTTGTTTGATGGTTTGACGATAAACTAGTTCCGCTGGTGAGCACTTCAGATCTTCTTTCACCGTTGCTCGGATACCTAGTAAAACGATTGTTATTTCCGAGCTCCAATGAATTGTGTTGCTTCTAGCCATGAGAGCAGTTTTTAGTTGCCGATGAAAGCGTTCGACCATGACATTGGCTTGCGGATGGTAAGCCGTTGTTCGTATGCGATGTGATCCGAGGGGTTTTGTTAACTCAGTGAAAAGCTTGGACTCACCGAATCGCGATATCTAATTATTGACGAACGTAGTGGCAATGGTTGCAGCTGACATGTTTGTCATGCAGTAAGCTTTAGGCCAGCGAGTGAAGCGATTGACACAGGTGAGTAAATATGAATATCCATTAGATGGACGAAGTGGACCTACAATGTCTAAATGGATGTGTTCAAATCGACCAGGTGCGGAATTTGAAAATGTCCATGGGGTGATTTTGTGTGCCGTTGGACTTTGGCACGTTGGCAAGATAAACAAGACTGAGCCCAATGGCTTACGTCTTTGTTTATGCTGGGCCAAAAGTAGCGAGCAGTAATCAATTTACGGGAAGCACGGACACCAGGATGTGAAATGTTATGTAATGTGTCGAAGATGGTTCGACGTAGTGGTTCCGCGATGTACGGGCGATTGTTACTAGTAGATGTTTCGCAGACGATTTCTAGGCCAGGTAGTTTAAAAAGCTCTAGTTTCATTGATGAACTAGTATGACATTCGGAACCAGAAAATAAATTCTGTAGTTCTAGGTCGGCTTTTTGTGTGATTGCGATTTTGTGCAAGTCGATGTGAGTCTTGACTGTGGCCGTTTCGCTGTCGGTTGTGCGGGATAGTGTATCCGCGACAATGTTGTCATGTACGTTAACATGCTGAGTGTTTTATTTACCGCTACCACGACGACCTTTAAATTGTTTAGTCAACTTAGAATTTGAGCTCTTATCACCAAAGTTGAATCCAGTAAAAAATAAACAACCAAAAGAAACTCTATGAATAATTCATCCGGATCCTAAAAATCAGAACTGGAAACATCACTAATATGAGCAAAATCAATAACAGATCGTCGACACTGATTGTTGTACTGTTGTTCTTTTAGATTAAATTCTTTGGTAGCTTAATTAGATTACCAGGATTTTTATCGGGATGCCATTTTAGAGGGAGTGTCCGTGGTAAATTGACTTATATAATCCAAGTGGCGTGATTGCCACTTGGATTGCGTTCAGTTTTAGACTGAATTGCTCTAGGCAGAGGCTTGTGGTCGGTATATAAATGGTAAAGTTCGACCTTCGACAAAATATCTGAAGTGTTTTACTGCAAGATATATTGCGAGTAATTCCCGATCGAATGCAGAATATTTCTTTTCGGCATCCGACAATTTCTTAGAGAAAAATTCCAGTGGCCCGCAACACTCGTTATTGTACTGTTGCAGAACTGCCCCGGCGGCAGTGTTTGATGCATCACTAGTCATACTGAGCTTTGAGTCGCTTAGTGGGTGTGCCAGAAGTGTTATATGTTCCAATTCAGTTTTCAACAACGTGAATGCTTGTTGGCATTCGTCGGTCCAAGAAAAGTTCTTGGCGGACTTGGGCTTTTTGAGTAAAGCGGCCAAGTGGCCATGAATTGGAGCGAGTGTTTGGGCGAGTTTCGGTATAAATCTATGGTAGTAATTTACCATACCGACAAATCGATGAATACTTTTGATTGAAGTAGGAGCTGGGAATTCCCTAATGGCGTTAATTCGTTCTTCAGACGACAGAATACCATTAGGGGTTATCTTGTGACTGAGGAAATCAAGGTGGATGCGCCAAAGACGCATTTTGAACTCTTAATGTGAACATCAAACTCAGATAATCTATGGAAGAGTTGTTACAGATGGAGTTTGTGTTGTTCCTCAGAGTATGCGAAGCTACAAGAATGTCGTCAATGTAGACGAAAACAAAGTCTAAGTTTCGAACGACTTCGTTCATGAAACGCTGAAACGTTTGGGCGGCATTGCGCAGACCAAATGACATTCGAGTGAATTCGAAGAGGCCAAAGGAGGTCGTTATAGCCGTTTTATGAACGTCTTCAGCTGCGATGAGAATTAAATGGTAAGCCATGACAAGATCGATTTTTGAAAAAAATTTGCAACCATGCAAGTGCATGGAGAAATTTTGTATGTGTTGTCGACTGCGAAATGGATCGGTGTCGATGTGTCGACGCAAATCATTGTGGCATTGTTTGACAGCTTTGTCGCTGAATCAACCAACCGTTTATTTCTGAGGTCTACAAGGAGGCCGAATTTACACAAAAAGTCAGCGATTCACGTCAGCTAAGGCAAAAGCATGAGTGAAGGTTCGTTTTAAACCGATATCCACCTGAAGCAATTTTGTGCCGTAGGTGTGGATGATTGTGCCATTGGCGGCCGACAAGAATAGATCAGATTTGCCTGTAAAAAACGAGTAGTAATTGCGAAAAGGAATGACGGAAAGATCCGCGCCACTCGAATCACTCGAAAAAATAGTACAATCCAAATGAATTTTAAGATTATAGTAGCGGGTCAAATATCTATTGTTAAAGGTACAAACAATCGTAATCTAACAAGGAGACGGTACGCTCGGTAACCTCACCGATTTAGATAATATTCTCTGTGTGAATAGTAATTTACACACATTGTTTACCCTGAAGAGATTAAACGTCCCCAAGTTTATTCCGTATGTTAATTTGAAAAGTTCTCACCCGGATTATTTCGAAAACCAAGCGTTTCTAAAAAATGTATTACATGCAAAAGTTGTTCCATGCAAAAACCAAATTACGAAGTGGCCAGAAAGATACTAAAAGAACAATTGAATCAACCTAACCGGATCTATGAACATTAAATCAAATGTTTGTTCACAGAACGCTTTTGATAAACCTTGCTCACGCCGGTTCAATTTGCATTTGCGTTCTCTTCGAACGCTGCATGGACCAACGGCACAATGGGACGACTTGATTGTATTCCTAATCTCAATAAATTTGATCTTTAAACAAAGGAAAAATGCCGTGAAGCCACCCGCGTGGATAGAATGATATTTCCAATTAGATCTGTTGCCAAACAAAGCTTTAAGTTCTTCTGCACATGTGAAATCTCATTTTACAATATTTCGAGTTCACATTATGCAACATCGAATATCTACTATTGTATCCTAAGTAATTAAAATTCACATTCCATTCTGTGCTGTTTTGCATTCTTAAAGACGTCAGTTTGAGATCGACGAGAACAAGTATAAAATCTTAAGCTTAATGTTTTAATTGTATCAAACCTGGTCATTTGACATCATCACAAGGGTTCATTGCAAGCTGCAACGTCAAACAACGATAAGGCTTCGCCACTATCTTCAGCTATTCCAACGTTGTCCAAGTTTGCTACAGTTCACATGTGTTCTTGGATACTGCTCTGGTGTAAGTTTTAGACAAATTTAGTTACCCAATTGTGGGACGGGTATTTGCATCCTGCGGCTTCCACTAAAACAGGTGTTTGTCAAAATTGGAGGAATTGGTACCTCATCTATACAGTTTTCTTCCAGTGGATGCGTCGAACTACGATCAATGGTAACCAATTTTGCTTCTGACCTTGAGGTATTAGTTCTACCTGTAATTAAGAATATTGCCCCATCGGTGGCGATAAATGCTACTGGCTGGTCCATTCCAGGCAATCTACAATTGGCTGAGTCAACTTTGGCAAGCACCCAAAATATCGACCAGCTGAAAATTTTGTGTCTTCAAAACACTGTCCTGGGTTGGATTATATCAGAACGTTTTTCGTACACCCCATGTGGTATTCTATATCGTTTTAGGTCACACAAATATGCATTCTATGCAGACGTTTCGAAGATGTACCACCAAATACTAATGAATGAAGAAGACTCCAAATATCAGATTATCTATTGGCGAAGTAATATATATGTATGAACCTCTACAGAGTTACCGCCTAAAAACTACAACGTACGGTAGATCTTCAGCCCAATTTCTTGCCACCCGTTGTCTCATACAGTGACAATCAAGAAAAGTTCCCTGCAGCTAGCGATGCAATCCGACATGGTGTGTATGTCGACGATATGTTAATTGGGGCCAATTCTATAGCTACAGCCAACGCATTAAAGGCGTCAATAATCAAGGTGCTTTCTACGAGTACTTGCGGTATGGAACTACCTACGCAAATGGTGCGCCAATTCGCCCGATATTCTCGCCGATATTCTGCCATGAACATCATGAGCAATTGATGCAGTTTGATAACGACGACTACATAAAGCCATTAGGGATTTTCTGGCAACCACAAAAACATGTCTTACAATTTCGTTTACAACAAATCTCTGGACTGGTCAACAACTAAACATAAAAATTGGTCAAATTTTGCTGGTTAAGGATGATAATCTTACTCTCTTGAAGTGGCAGATGGGGACTTAGTCCGCATAGTCAGCGTTCAAACCGAAACAGGAGTCGATTAACGAACCATCTCGACAAGAGTTCAAGGCGGGAAGAATGAATACGGGCAAAACAGCAGCATCATATTCATCTACACAGTACATTGATAAATATCTGACATTTTTTCGAAAGTTTTTTATTGATACCAAATGGTTCATCGTGAGAAACTCTGTCTCAATTTTTTCACCTGCGTTGGTTCTCCGTTAGGACGACGACGTCGTTCTAACAGTCAATTAACGTCGGTGCAGGATTTCGGGCGCAGTTTCTCACGACGAGTTAATTCATTGTTAGGTCGACGATTTTTATATATTTGACTGTCAAAGAGCGTTATAAATGTCAATATGGTATGAGATTAACAAATGTAATGCTTCCGTTCTTAATCAATCATTATATTAGTTATGCACATTTGTAATTAATCGATTTATTATTAAAATTATAATTAATTTATATTATGTTATTTGCTATATTATCGAGTATCTCATTTCTAGCAAATTATGAAAAAATGCCTGTTTATCTGCTTACTTGAATATCGAGTCTCCGGCCCTTTATCAAATTTTATGTGCGAAGTCTGAAGTGGAAAGCCGATCGAAATAAAGGTTTATTTATTTTTGAAACTACGTACTCTTTATTTTTAATGTCGAGATTTTAGAAATATCTAAAATAATCGTCGAACCCCTTAATTACGAATAAGAAATGTTCGCTTTTGTAACCATTTTTGAATGTCTGGAATTATTGGGACAATACATAATCATAAAATGTATGTAATTGCAACAGAGTCAATAATAAAATTAAAACAAAATAAAAAATTAAAAACGTAATGGTTTAATAAAAATTTTGATGGAAACCAAACATTACAATAAAGTTAAAAATGTTCCATCCTTAATTTGAACCGCATCGCCCATTCGATCAACATTACACCACCAAGATAATTTTATTTTGCCCAACTTTTAACTCGCAATATATCATTAAAATCCTAAAAACATTTGCCATCAAGTATTGATGACGATCAAAACGATGATGATTAGTTCTTCAATATGACGACAGTTGTTATACATATACTTACGATTTTAAATAAAGTATAGTTGAATTCCAAAAAAAAAGGCAGATGAACAAAAAATCTTTAAAAAAATTTTGTGGGTAAACTTTTTCGTTTCTTCTGCAGGAAAAAATAAAGAAAATCCACCAATTATTCTATTAATCTTATATTTTTTGACAGCCTGTGATGGATTGTAGATTATGCTAATGACAACTTCGATATTATGAGACTTTTTTTTCTTTTTGTGAATGTAATATACATAACCACATTTGAGAGACGACGACGGATGGATAATGATGATTTCTTTTCATTTTTATATATTTTGCTACGGTAGTTTATCTTCTCTTGGTACAAGTGTTGAATTGAAGTAAATACACTTTGATTTTAATATTTTTCATCTTCCCTTTTTGTATCCCATTCTGTTTTTGTTTTTGTATTTTTAAATCGATTCATAGTTTTTTTTTTACGAATTTGTTACTTTTATTAAAATTTGTCATTAGAGATGAATGTACTACTGCTATGTATGTAAAATGTATGTGGTCGAACTATTGTACACGATATTCCTATACACAAGGTACAAGATTTACCTCTTCTTTTGAAAGCCATTAAATATATTTATTATGTAATATAACAGAACAAGATGAACAAAAGATGAAAATTCTATCCACAGATGATGAGAGACGCCCTTTTTAATATGTTGAATGCAATTTTTATACATTACATTACATACGTACATATTTTTTTATTTTTGTTATTATTTTAAAATCGAATTTTAAATTAATGTTGACACATGGATACATATTTTATCTCAATCTACTTTTTATTCCAGGTTTGGTAAAGTGCACATAAAAAAACCAACATAAATATCATGTTAGGTTGCTACTTCTCTCCCGTATATATACTCGCATAAAAGTACTACATGCATTTCGAATCAAGTATTTGTTGATAATAGTTAAATGGTTTTATTGAAATGTTGGATAAACACAACGCAATATATACACAATATTTCTGCACTCTTACACAAGATTTCGTTTTAAACTTTTGTGTTCTCTGTTTGTGTGCCTCCTCAGTATTTATAATTACTGTTTGCTTTTATAAGATAAAGCACTTTGATATATAAATGTGTTTTACAATGTACGGAATCAGAAAGGAAGGTGATTTTTTTATAATTTATCAAAATAAGGCAATCACACAAGTAATTTAAATACTTCTGACTTAGTCCAAGTTTCAGCAAACTCAATAGAATTAACATCAAAAACTGAAAAAAAATTAAAACTACTCACAGCAGTTTAGGAACTAGAATCGAATTTGAAGCAGAGACTTAAATTTTGATTAGACATATAAGAGATGAGTCTTTGGAAGCTTAAAGACTATAATTTACGGATAGAGGAACGTAGTATGTTGTAGTCGGGAAGCTTGCAAACTAGAGGCTAAGATTCTTATATTGCATTATATTGAAACTGCACCTTTTACTCTACGGGCTGAAAAGATTCCCGTATTGATAATAAAACACAACTTTTTTGGCAATGTTTTTATTTAATTGTCAATATACCCTTTTAACTTAATCTAACGATTTCCCATCACGTTTTTCCAAACATTGTTGTGAAGTTTTTTATCGATATAGTTACGGAACGCGGCACCTTTCCTGCTTTAACTTTCGAAATGTTTACGATGACAATAATAGAAGTCAACTTCACTTTACCATCACTATAAAATATCATTGATTTTTGAATCATTTCTGGTGTTGTTACCACATTCGGCCACGTTTAAATTCACCGATCCAAAAACGGACAGTTTCATAGATCAATATTCGTTTTGATATCCTCTGCTGATAATTTTTTCAAATAAAGATATAGCACCGTGAACCAGTGGTGTAACTACAAATTTCGGGCCCCCCGCAACATTTTTTTTGGGCCCTAAAAATACTTCTGGTATCTATGAACAAGGAAAGCTTTTAGTGAGAAACTTATTTCTTCCTATTGTCTAGCCTCACATTAATTAAATATTGGATTTTGAGCGTAGATGACACGAAACATCTTGCAACTCAATGCTCTGACGAGCTTTCAATTATCAAAACTTTTTTAACCAAACTATTTTACTCAGAAATATGAATTTACAAAGGGTGACAAAATTTTGGCTAAATTTTAGAATATTTGTTCTCAAAGTTAGTCATCAATCATCAAAAGCTTTTAGTTTTAAGAGGTTTTCAAACCAAACTATTTAGGTAACTCTAAAATTTAATATTATAAAGGAAGGTGGCATTTTAGGATAAATTTAGAATGTTTGTGTTAAATGAGCTTTAAGCTTAATTAATAAATTATACCTTTTAGGTGTGAACTTAACGTTTGTGAGCCTTTTCATAATTTCAGGTTTTCATAATTTTAGAAAAGCTTTCTAAACTAAATCATTTTACTCGGAAATTCGATTTTATAATGGGTAACGAAATTTACGGTCAAGTTAGTATATTTGTTCTCAATGTAAATTATCAAGAGCTTTTAGTCAAACCAAACCATTTTACTAGGAAACATGGTATTATAATATAAGCTTTTTTTGAATCAAATTATTTTACTCTGAAATTCGGTATTGAAAAAAGCGACGGAATTTTGGGATAAATTTAGAATATTTCCTTTCAATGAGCTTTAAGCTTGATAAATTATTCACACTTTTTGGGTTTGAATTTAACATTTTTGAGCTTTTTAATAATTTCTGTTTTTTAATCAAATGTTTGATGAGCTTAAATTTTGTATTTGAAAAAATTGCTAAGAGCTTTAGGTTAAACAGCTTTGACTTATCGAAGCATTTTAAACAAACCGTTGGTTAGGATTTAGAATATTTGTGCTCAATGTAAACTATTAAGAGCTTCTCAAACCACTTGACTTTCAAATTTGACGAAATTTAGAGTATTTGTTTTCAATGAGCTTTAAGCTTGATAATTGATTTATACTTTCTCGGTGATTTTTGTGCCTTTCCATAAATTGTCTTTCGTTAAAAACTTTTTTGAGAAAAAATTATGTTTTGCAAGAAATGTCAAGAACTTTTAGTTTTAAGAGCTTTCACTTATCGAAGCTTTTCTAATCAAATTACTTTATTCAGAATATTGATATAAAGAGTATTTTTGCCGGTTTCCATTTTCGAGCGATACATGTGTAAGAAAACCAATTGGTTTACTCAGATTTGTGGACATATTCGGGCGATCGTTCAAAAAACTGATGATAACACTAGATGAAAACACTAGATGAAACAGAACATGATTCATTTGAATGGCCTCACATAAAATGAAACATCTTGCAACTCAATGCTACGAAGAGTTCTAAATATATCGATAAAGCATCAAAATTTTCGAATATAATTTCAAAACTATCAAAATTTCGAAATATAGTAATCTCAAAAATGTCGAATTATAAAAGTACCTTGAATATTCTTCAAACTTCAATATCAAATTATCCGTAAGTATGTAAAATCAAAGGAAATCCTGTAAGTGCTATGCTAATCACTGTCATGTATAACGTAAATAAACTGGACGTTCTTGAATATCGAATAACCATCAGGAAATCGGAGAAATATCAAAATTTTGGCATAATCTCACCAAGATCTTTTAAATATCACCATCTACATTTATATGTGTAACTCTGCAAGTTCTTACAACTGAAATCTCGAATAATCCTAGAAATGAAAAAAAATTTAAGAAATCTAGAATAAACTCCGCGGAACAATCTCGATTACCCTAGAATAATTCGGAAAATCCTTATATTATGTGAACGTCGATTGATCTCGAAAAATTCAGCATTTCCGTTTTCTCCAAAGCTCTCAAAATATGGTTGAAACTAAACAAATCATTTGAGCATCTATTTTTTGTACTATTATAGTTTTGTCTTTTATTTTATTTTATTACTTTTACTTGTATAATGTTCAAAAAAAAATTTTAAATTCGTGTAAATATGGAATTATTTGTCAAGTAACTTAATCTTACTAATATTACTAAGCAAGTTAAGGCAACAAATCGATATGCAATAATAATAGAACCTTCGGACCACATCGGGTATTTTTTAAATTTTGAATAATCATATTCTTGACTGCTTCGTAACACCGAATCACCAATTAAGTCTCAAACATCACGTATCTCACTTCCTTGATAAACTACAAAAATCTCGAGAAATTTTAAAACGTGGCAAAAGTTGAAACCTGAGACAAGCGAATATGAAATCGGGAAGCGATAATTTCCAAAATAAGGAGAACCCCACTCAACACAACCAAAAAAAACCCGATCACTAGTTGCAAAATTAAGTTGGAATTTGCATTTTCCTTATATTTAAAATAGTTTTCAAAAACAAACTTGTAAATTTCATTTTTATTTACCGTCTACTGACTGGTAACCAGTAAAATATCCGCTAAATAAGTCTATACGTGATTAAACAGACTGACTGGTTTGGCCCAAGTGAGGTAAACAAGAATTTTTTTTCAGTCGCGGTTATATATTTTTCTAGTTTCTTCTTGATTTTTATGAACATCACAATGAAAGCAGATTACTATAAGCTCCGTTTTTCAAATCAAATTTAACCTTTTGCTAAAGAAATTTTATTTGTAGGGAAATCAAATTTAAGCTTTTCTAATCAAAACGTAATTTGCAAAAGGTTGAAATTGTTTGGCCAAAGGCTCAATTTGATTTGTGAAAGGTTGAATTTTGATAAATGCAAAAGGGGTAAACTTGAAGTTGCGCAAAAGGTATAACACAAATAAATCAACCCAGCAAACACAAAAAACGTTGTCGTTTGATGTCGAAAGCTTCTACAGCAACAGGAACGGTTTCTTTTTTTTCTAATAATTAGACCACCGCCTTTTCTTAAAAATTTCCAAGAAATGTAGCGTTCTGCAAATTTACACTGTAAGCTAAATCTGAGCTATAGCTATATAATCTAAATTTGAACTAATAAAGAAAATTTAAAAAATTCTAAAATATAAATATACTATCGGTGTGAAGTTTCTGACAAAATTTGTCAAAGAGAATATTGAAGAAAGCGTACATATATTTTTGACAGTGTACTTCAATAAAAAAAAAAATTAAACGAAATACCATATTACGTGGATAATGATAAAATAAAAACAAACAAGACAAAAATTTAAGTTGCACTTAGAAATCTTAAATCAAATCAATTGACAAGTTAAGATTGTCAAAATCCACGCGATCCTAGAGTTGTCCGACATATCACATCATATGCTTTAAATAGCTCATATTATAATCTATCGATATGATTATGCCAAATTAATGACTAGTGGGGAACGCTATGAATTGACATGCTCGTGATTTTTGACTATCTTGGCAATTCAGAGCTCGTCAATTCATAGTGTTCCTCAACAGCCATTAATTTGCCATGGTCATATCGATAGCTTATAGTATGAGCTATTTAAAGCATACGATGTGATATGTCGGAAAACTCTATAGGATCGCTCTGACAAAATTAATTGAACAAACGTGTGAATTTTGACAATCTTAACTTGTCAATTGATTTTATTTAAGATTTCTAAGTGCAACTGAAATTTTTGTCTTGTTTGTTTTTATTTTATCATTATCCACGTAATATTTCGTTTCAATTTTTATTTATTGAAGTACACTTTCTGCAATATTCTCTTTGACGAATTATGTCAGAAACTTCACACCAATAATTTACTTTATTAATTATTATATTAACTCAGCGAAGCATTTATAGGCTTTTGAAGACATTTTGTAGTGCAGTGTCATTCAAATCGTCGAAAATAAAATTGACCACCACATAGTTTACAGAATTCAATGATGAAGATCTTAAACTCAGTGAAACTATATCCATAGAGCAAATTGTTAATTAAACTTACTGAGCCTAACTGATGAAACTATCAAATCGTATCAACAAGCTGAAAATGATGAATAAACCCATACACGCTGAAACTTGTTGAACATCCAAACCAGTACGGCAGTAACGGTATTTGTATTGTTTCGAGCATATAGAACAGATTGACCGGTATCCTGACAAAATATTTTTTAACAGAAATTTCATAAAGTGGATTCCTGCAGACTGAATGATTGAAAATGTTTTAAGGGAAGTTATTGTACCCGATTTAACAACGATAATTTATGTTACCTTATTTCCCTGCTTCTTATTTGAATTTGTATTAAAAATTGAAAATGGCGTAACATAACATAATATACAATTTTAAATCTCATGAATGGTGCCCATTCCGTTCTGCACAGTTGTTTCGTTTCAATTTACGCTGCCATTATGCATGAAAGTTGGAAATTTGAACCTTGTGAACGAAGGAGAATAATACGAATTAAACGTTAAACACTAATTGTAATATTGGAATAGATGAAACGGCTGCGGTGGAGCTGATAAGAACCGAACGGACTTGGTGCAAAGCCTTCGTAACAGTTCACACAAAATTTTAGAACTCAGCAAGCAAAGAAATAAAATAATTCACTATACTATGCAGGTTCACGTATTTCAGTGTTTCAGAATAAATAGATAGATTATGGTTTAGAGAGATGAAATAAAATGGACTGGCATTTTTTGTTATCTCGAATTTCGAATTCCCACAGAATAATTTCGTTCCTCAAAATTGTATTCTGGTTCTGTTTACGAGATAATTTGTTTAGTACTAGTTGTAAATCGAATAAAATGTGAAAAATGGAAATTATCTGTTTTACTATAGATCTCACAACTAGATTATTATAGTCAAATTATATAAGCATGGTAATCCTAATGGAGATTTTTCTTGATCAACGCTAAAAAATATGAAATTGACTGTTTGTTTGCGAATATTCATAACAAATCAATCCAAAATATCTTTTTAGTACGCTTGTATGCGAATTACTGATGATTCCATCACCGATTTAGCTTCACATTTCGTGACGAGAAACTTTGTCTTTTAATCTCATATATGCGAGATTTATTTTCTCATTTCACTGAACCAGAATGGAAAAATATCGTTTAGTACAAAAAGCTCATCAAACCGGAATTGGCACGCCAATAACACATCCTCTTGCAAACACTACGTGTTAAATTCACTAAAAATTGAAATTATTAACTGATTTGCTTATAATTCGCTATTACTTCGACTACGTGGTTGCTTTTTATTGTACACACGGTAATTGGTGAACGACAAAGTGTTTATACCTTATACGTCAAAAATTGGTGGAAGGTGATTTGTTCATCTTGTGGCATGATATCGACAACCTGGCGGGCAACTCCAGACAAGAGTCCCCCCAGAATTTTTCAAAGTTGCATATAGTACATTTCTATTGCTAGAGAAAGATCAATCATTTAAAGCCAATATTGTGACCTTAGAATTACACTGTTGTAACTAGCATTTATTGACTTTTTCAGTTATATACATATGTCAGTATACTAACATAATTTTAGAGCCGTATCTTTTTTCATTAAGTAAACAAAATTGTATCTACCACTTACAACTTTGTAATCACTATAAAAAATATTTTTCATGTAGATACTCGTACCACTTTGTAATTTCTTTATCTGTACAAACAACTTTGTTATGTTCTATTATACCATTTTCAAATGAGTTGTTAGTATTTTGTAATGCTCAAAAATGCTTATTGATTGTTAAAAATTGGCCAAAAAATTTGACGAAGAATACCCAAAGGATTCAGTGTCAATAATTGAAGGAAAATTTGTTTCGTCATATTTGTTCTTTAAAATTTGATATCACCTTTCAAAAGTCTGATAGATGTGGTTCTGTCGAAAAACATAACTGCTGAGCTTGATCTTATGATCCAGCAGAAAACTATTGACGAGGAAGGGGAAGTTCACTGCCTCTGTTCTATCTAAAGAACTTTTAAGTTCAGAAATCGGCCCTATGCTTTACTGTTCTAAATAAGCATCTATAATTTAACAAATTATTTGAGTAGCATAAAAAAAAGATATTACTCCTTAAGAACGGAATAGAAATTAAATAAATTGGCAATGATTTAGTATCTGCATTGGTGAACATTTTCAACAAAGTTTTCGAAGACAATAGTGAAACTTTCGACCTAGTGATTCGTGTTGGCCACAAAACAAAAACTCCTTCATGTCAAAAGTCATTTTCATAAACTTAACCCTTAAATAAATTCAGTTTGCGTAAAATATTCAGTTCCATGTTATGGAATAATCCAAGAAGTACACCATTCCGTCGTTCAATTGAAAATAATTTGAGTGCTTAAAACAGTCTACCGGAGAAATCTCTTGATTATTATGCAAATGTATGCTTGAGGTTTCATGGACTTTAGACAGTAACAAAAAATCTGTTTTGATCTAAAATTTCCTATAATAACATAAAACTGTTGATGTATATTCGGTAATGCGAAGAAGTTGCATATTCTTACTACTATAATAAAGCACAAAGCCGCTATAGAGATACAGGAAAATCAGGATTTTCAGGAAGAGTTCTATTCAATTTATTGCTGACCTAAAGTAAAAATGGTGGCCAAAGACGGAGCAGACTAAATTAAACTTTAAGGAGGAATTGAACCAACTCTCGGATTTGATGGTAAGGACAATAGACTGTAGGAGGAATTTTACTGTTAGTTTGCGGGATAGGGCACTGGTAGAGAATATTATCTCCTCCCTCCCCCGCCATGCTTCTGTATGGTATACGGATGGGTCAAAAACAGATGGGGGTACCGGTGCAGGGATAGTCGGGCTCGACCTAGAACTATGCATACCACTGGGTAGCACCCCCACAGTTTTTCCGGCAGAGACCTTTGCTATTGAGGTATGTGTGCTTCAATGTCTCAAAAAGAAATATAAGATATAAGAAGATCTATATAGTCTCGGACAGCCAGGCAGCTCTGCTAGCCTTAGGAGCTTCAGTGTTGAATTCGAAATTGATATGGAGCTGCTACTGTAATTTATTAGAACTGGGTAAAGCAAATAAAGTCACCATTTTGTGGTCTCCTGGCCACTCCACCATTAGAGGAAATGAGGCAGCAGACCGATGTGCAAAAATGGGAGCAAGCCGAGATTTCCCGGGCCCCAGTCCTAGTATTGCTTTTTCCAAAATACATTTGGCAGGTGGTATAAGGGACTGGGAGCAGAACTATAGGAAATTAGTCTGGGAGAGGCACATAGGATGGACCGCTAATCCCTAAGATACCTTACCTGGTTTTTAACAGGGCACGGCCCTTTTAAGGGTCATCTACATAAAATGGGAAGGTCCCTTATTCTGCGACTGCGGTAAGGAGACATCGGAACACCTACTTTCACATGCGATGCTATCATCCTAAAAAGAATAAAGTTCGTCAATGCGTACATAATCCAGTGGCCTAACGCCGACCCACTGGATATGCATCAGGTAGCGGCGTTTATCAAGGATATAGATCTACATTTCACGTAGGAATCTCTAGGGATGCACAATAGACCTCAATGGCCGCAGTGCTCTGGGCTACATACACCCACCCTTTTATAAAAAAATAAAAAAAAATTAAAAAAAAAATAAAAGTTGCTGAAACGAACAATCTTAGTTCTAGAACTAAAACGTTACCCAAAAATTCTAGCGAACACTTCAAAAATATTGACTTCATTTTGTGATGGCACTTCCAAAGTTTGTCTTTAGTTCGTGTGTATACGGAACAAATAATATTATCTTGAATGTGTCCTCCCGTGTGAAACGAAACAAAGAATAAGAAGTGTGTTGAGCTACACTCTTGGTTGTTATATTTATGAATTTTTGTTCGTTTATATAATTGTAATGTTCTCATCCTGTATAAATGTTCGCACTCTGTGTTGAGGTTAAAATAAATGTTGGCTCGCTATGTTGGAAATTCATACAAACCTGTAAGTCAAAAGTAAAATTTTTTTTCACTGCTTATGTTCTGTAAGTGAATACAATGGGCGGATTCAGGTTCGCCAACTGTTGGTAACACGTTGAGTAAATAATCATGTTATTTTCTGAATGCTATGTCGTTTTTTATATCCGTAAATTTACAAAGCCAACATGTTGTAAGAACTGAAAGCGCCCAATGTCGCAGACATTTAAAAGTCAAACTTGGGCAAAATTTGTTTTCTTGTAGTAAAGTGGGCAATTCTGAAATGCTATTTTAATTTTTATCATTTACGAAACTCAACAAAGAAAACATCGAATTGGACTTGATTATTACTATAAATAATAGCAAATTTTAAGTTTTGGCATATTTCTTAAAAAAAAAAAGATAAATCAATTTGCAGATGATGTGAAATATTAAATTATTTGACGTTTAAAAATTGTGTTGCCTTTTCTGTCTCATTGCTTCTGTCCTAGCCTCGCATTACTTTTTTTATTGGACTTTTTTCTAGCCAGTGTCATAATATCATTACTTTTTGTGCTACTAAATTTTTCCTAGCAGTTAATCGAGCAATTATCAACTGCTTGAAAAAACTGAGCTACGACTTTTTTGACCTTTCATTATTTTTAACATGACTATGTTGTGCACACTCACGCTTACAATAATTTTCTCTTCCTCCAATTCTCTTTTTTAAAGAATTAAAAACAAGTGAGTGTCATATACCTTCAAAAATACTCCTGGGTTGCCCAACAAATTGTTGTTTTTTTAATTTATGAACTTCATCTAAAAACCATTTTAAAATCCCATTTTCATCTCATGTGCCGGATTTCATCTAAATCGGATAATAAATAGCCAAATTTCATCCTAATTGGCCAAATTCCAAAGCTTCTTTTGAAAATGATTCTAAAATCTTATTACTCACACTTGTTGGATTTCACTAAAATTGGTTTAAAAAATTAAAGTTCCTTCCTAATTGAATCTATTTTCCAGAACTTCATCTAAAAATCATTTAGAATCCAAAAGTACATGCAAATGTCCAAATTTCATCATAATTGGCCATATTCGCACACGTTCAATATCATTGAACTCTGTTAAGAAATAGCCTTATAATAGACCGTTTTCCAGAGCTGCATCTAAAAATCGTTTCAGAAACCCATTTGTTTCATAATGATACTGCAATTCTGGCAGTAGGGGACAATATAGTGTTCGCGTGAAGTATTTGCTAGATTATTCCTAAAAAAAGTTAGGAACGTTTTAGGAAAAACTTCACGAATTTGTGCACAAACGTGAAATTTTTCCTATTCCTAAATATTTGCGAGTGTATTTGTGTAAATAATATTCAAAAATTCATTTTAATTGGGCATTTTATTGGTTATTTTATTTTTATCGGTTAATACGATTATTATTAATTTATTTGTAGTATTTTATTAATATTTTAGTATTAAAAGGAAAAGCACACTTGGAAACAAAGTAATCGGAACAAAAAAATAATGAAGTTGCTTCCATTAGGCATAAAAACCTCTTGAATTTTTTCAAACAATTTCCACCTCATGCCTATACATTCTATTTTGAGCAGTGGCTCATTTACAATAAAATGTACAGTAAGAGGTGAAATAACTAAAAATTAACAATAATGAAAACATTAATAAAAATAATTTAAAAAGCTACGTATGGCCCCTCAATCACCCCACTAGAAAAATGATGACTTAAATAATCCTGCCGATTATAACCTTTTGGTTGTATATCGAATTTCCAAAATTTTCCTGCTGTTCCTGAAAAGCGGGCATTCTAACGGAGACCAATTATAAGTTGCTGTGGACCTATTCTAAAGGAAAATCATACAGATTTTTCGAAATCTAGGGAATAGGTAGTTAGGATTGAACATTTCTGAATTCACGTGTAGTATGATTGAATACCGATTTTTCAAAATTTTCCTGCTGTTCCTGAAAAGCGCGCACTCCTACAGGAACCAATTATGAGTTACTGTAGACCTACTCTAAAGGAAAATCATACAGATTTTCCGAAATCTAGGGGAATAGGTAGTTAGGATTGAACATTTCTGAATTCACGTGTAGTATGATTGAATACTGATTTTTCAAAATTTTCCTGCTGTTCCTGAAAAGCGCGCACTCCTACAGGAACCAATTATGAGTTACTGTAGACCTACTCTAAAGGAAAATCATACAGATTTTCCGAAATCTAGGGGAATAGGTAGTTAGGATTGAACATTTCTGAATTCACGTGTAGTATGATTGAATACCGATTTTTCAAAATTTTCCTGCTGTTCCTGAAAAGCGCGCACTCCTACAGGAACCAATTATGAGTTACTGTAGACCTACTCTAAAGGAAAATCATACAGATTTTCCGAAATCTAGGGGAATAGGTAGTTAGGATTGAACATTTCTGAATTCACGTGTAGTATGATTGAATACCGATTTTTCAAAATTTTCCTGCTGTTCCTGAAAAGCGCGCACTCCTACAGGAACCAATTATGAGTTACTGTAGACCTCTCATTTAGAGTAGGTCTACAGTAATTATGGGTTACTGTAGAACTCAAAATTGGTTCCTGTAGGAGTGCGCGCTTTTCAGGAACAGCAGGAAAATTTTGAAAAATCAGTATTCAATCATACTACACGTGAATTCAGAAATGTTCAATCCTAACTACCTATTCCCCTAGATTTCGGAAAATCTGTATGATTTTCCTTTAGAGTAGGTCTACAGTAACTCATAATTGGTTCCTGTAGGAGTGCGCGCTTTTCAGGAACAGCAGGAAAATTTTGAAAAATCGGTATTCAATCATACTACACGTGAATTCAGAAATGTTCAATCCTAACTACCTATTCCCCTAGATTTCGGAAAATCAGTATGATTTTCCTTTAGAGTAGGTCTACAGTAACTCATAATTGGTTTCCGTTAGAGTGCGCGCTTTTCAGGAACAGCAGGAACATTTTGGAAAAATCAGTATTCAATCATACTACACGTGAATTCAGAAATGTTCGATCCTAACTACCTATTCCCCTAGATTTCGGAAAATCTGTATGATTTTCCTTTAGAGTAGGTCTACAGTAACTCATAATTGGTTCCTGTAGGAGTGCGCGCTTTTCAGGAACAGCAGGAAAATTTTGAAAAATCAGTATTCAATCATACTACACGTGAATTCAGAAATGTTCAATCCTAACTACCTATTCCCCTAGATTTCGGAAAATCTGTATGATTTTCCTTTAGAGTAGGTCTACAGTAACTCATAATTGGTTCCTGTAGGAGTGCGCGCTTTTCAGGAACAGCAGGAAAATTTTGAAAAATCGGTATTCAATCATACTACACGTGAATTCAGAAATGTTCAATCCTAACTACCTATTCCCTAGATTTCGAAAAATCTGTATGATTTTCCTTTAGAATAGGTCCACAGCAACTTATAATTGGTCTCCGTTAGAATGCCCGCTTTTCAGGAACAGCAGGAAAATTTTGGAAATTCGATATACAACCATAGTGGAAGCGAATTCAGAAATGTTCAATCCTAACTACCTATTCCCCTAGATTTCGGAAAATCTGTATGGTTTTCCTTTAGAATAGGTCCACAGCAACTTATAATTGGTCTCCGTTAGAATGCGCGCTTTTCGGGAACAGCAGGAAAATTTTGGAAATTCGATATACAACCATAGTGGAAGCGAATTCAGAAATGTTCAATCCTAACTACCTATTCCCCTAGATTTCGGAAAATCTGTATGGTTTTCCTTTAGAATAGGTCCACAGTAACTTATAATTGGTCTCCGTTAGAATGCGCGCTTTTCGGGAACAGCAGGAAAATTTTGGAAATTCGATATACAACCATAGTGGGAGCGAATTCAGAAATGTTCAATCCTAACTACCTATTCCCCTAGATTTCGGAAAATCTGTATGGGTTTCCTTTAGAATAGGTCCACAGCAACTTATAATTGGTCTCCGTTAGAATGCGCGCTTTTCGGAAACAGCAGGAAAATTTTGGAAAATCGATATACAACCATAGTGGAAGCGAATTCAGAAATGTTCAATTCTAACTACCCATTCCCCTAGATTTCGGAAAATCTGTATGGTTTTCTTTTAGAATAGGTTCACAGCAACTTATAATTGGTCTCCGTTAGAATGCGCGCTTTTCGGGAACAGCAGGAAAATTTTGGAAAATCGATATACAACCATAGTGGAAGCGAATTCAGAAATGTTCAATCCTAACTACCTATTCCCCTAGATTTCGGAAAATCTGTATGGTTTTTTTTTAGAATAGGTCCACAGTAACTTATAATTGGTCTCCGTTAGAATGCCCGCTTTTCGGAAACAGCAGGAAAATTTTGGAAAATCGATATAAAACCATAGTGGAAGCGAATTCAGAAATGTTCAATCCTAACTACCTATTCCCCTAGATTTTGGAAAATCTGTAGGGTTTTCCTTTAGAATAGGTCTACAGCAACTCATATTTAGTCTCTGTTAGAATGCGCGCTTTTCGGGAACAGCAGGAAAATTTTGGAAAATCGATATACAACCATAGTAAAAGCGAATTCAGAAATGTTCAATCCTAACTACCTATTCCCCTAGATTTCGGAACATCTATATGGTTTTCCTTCAGAGTAGTTGTGTAGTAAGTAATTAAATATAAGTTTCCGTTATAGTTGCTGTAAATTAGGTTAAGTTGGAAACAGTTTTAATTTTAAAATAATTAATTTAACCTTATAATTTTTTTTAGTTATTTTTTTATTAGTTATAAATAAAATTGTATTGCTGTAGCTTAGGGAGATAAGCTTTTTGTTCAATTTTTGTTCGGTTAAAAGAAATTCTTTTAAATATTTCTTAATATGAATTTTTCGTTTATAAGTAGTTTTTTATTACGAAGGTTTTACACATACATTCAAATGATTTGTTAATTTTAGGAAACTTAGGAAAAACTTCACAATCGTAATATAGTACAAGCTACAAATAAACATCAAACATCGATTAATACATTTAGCAACTGGCCTGGATGAAAAAACGGCGAATTATCTATATATGATGCTATAGATGCTAATACAAAATGGAAAGAACATGTCAAAAATAAAAAGGAAGAGCTGAACATAAAGTGTAGGAAAACATACTGGCTTATAGGTAGACATACTGAACTATCCATACACAATAAATGCTTCTGAACCGGCAAATTTTGAAACCAGTATGGACCTATGGTACACAGCTTTGGGATCGTACCAGAAAACGAATGTTAAGATGATACAGATATTCCAAAATAAAGTATGGCGGAACATTGTGAATGTCCCATGGCATATTAGAAATGAAGCCCTTCACCGAGACTTAAAGATGGAATACATTGGTTACAATTGAATTTAGTCGAAATTCGAAGAGTTGTCCAACGAAAAATGATTCGATCGTCGAAAAGAACTACCACCAGAGACAACGTATTTATCATAGATTTCTCATTTTGCTTAAAACATGAAAAAAGTAAACTCCTGATATTTCCAATGTTATCGTTATATACGCAACACATTTAAAAATCATTACCTTATAAAATACATTAATACAATGATAAAATTGGAAATGTATATCAGTAGTTTACTTTTTTCGTGTTTTTAGTAAAATGAGAAATCTATGATAAATACGTTGTCTCTGGTGCTACCTAACGTTTACAGAAAAAGTCGAATATAAATATTTTTTTCGAAAGGCCTAAAATGTTGATATCAAAAGTATTGAAGTAAATTTTATTTTCGAAACGTAGCCATATAGAGAGGTTGTACCTATTAAGTTCGCTAGATGAAAATCTCTTCTGAACAAAACCTCTTCTTCTTTTCGATGATATTATAAGCAAAGCAGTTTTAACTTAAACGATTTTTTCCTCAATCCTTACCATTCATCGTGTGTAGTGAACGATTTTCTGTGACATGGTTTTGGCTTATTTTGTAATCTTCCTTATAATGTTGAGTTGTCTTGTTCGTTTAGATGCGGTTTAATATTATATTAATATTATGTAACTTATTGTCCTGAATCTTTTTTTACTGTGAGTCACTGTATCCTAAAATGTGTATAACGTTTACAATTTTTAAGGTGAAATGTTTTATTACTTTGAAATTAAATTTTATTTCCATGACGCACCATATGCTTAAAACATAAATCCCTAAAAATAATTACATAAATCATATAAATAAAATAAAAACTAAAATTAAATGTTTTTATTTTGGTTATACATATTTTGTTGCGTTCTGATCATTTGAAATAAAAAACAAAAAAAAAAAAAAAATCAATTCTTTTATACAATATTATCATTATCAATATTAATTTGTAGTATTAAATGAAATCCAATTTTTGTATTATATATACATAGGTATATACGAGTGTAGGTATACAGAGGTACAACATAAATTTCTGATTGCATGATTTAAAAACATAACATAATATTTCTTTTTGACCAACAACATTCGATTAAACTTAATAAAAACTTTATTTTTATTTATTTATTTATTAAGTTTTTTTTTTTACGTTATACGTTTTGTGATTTATTTATTAACTTTATTACGATTGAATCAATATTATTTAATCGGTGTTATTATTGAATTGAATGCAGAGATACATGTAGTTATGTATATATAAATTACAAAAATAAATGAATTTTTTTTTTTTTTAATTTATGGCCTTATCGATAGGTATACGCATACAAACCACATGATAATATAATAAATCTGCTAACCAATTGTGCTTGTGATAAATTCACACTTAATCAAAATTTTAGAAGCACACAAAGAAATATATCCATCATTATAGATAAAAGTAATTGCGCTTTGTTTAACCAAAAGAACTCATCATCATCATCATATCGTATACACTTTAACAATAACAAACCAAAAACAAAAAAATTCAGAAAATGGTGAAAATTTGATAAACAATAAAAGATTCATTAATTATACAAGTTCATTATTAGATAAGCCGAACGAAATTAATTAATTAAGCATTACACAAGACATTTCAATTTTGTGTGAGTTCTTCAAAATACCTACTACACAGTACAATAAAGTAACAAACCACTTTGATTATTTTCAACATTGTATACCGTTATCAATCTCTATAAATCATATATCACGTAGACGATGGAAAAACCTTAGTTGTCATCATGAAAATTGATAATACACTCTTGTGTGATATTATTATTCATTGGATTATTGAGCGTTTTGCACAAATAGTTGAATGTCATTGCAGGAAATGGAAATCTTTAATTTGAATTTTAAGCAGGTGCCTATCATGTATCCTACATTATTTATATATGGCAGTGTCTTTGCGGTAGTCTATTTTATTTATTTTAACGGCGTGGCCCTTTCGTGGTTTGTAGTATATCAATGATCCTTCACATAACAGACAGAATTTAGCTGCTTTTATATTCCGCTTATAGTATTTAAGTAACTCAACAAATTTAAAGAATATTTTCTTGTTTTATTTGCAAATAAATCAAATAAAAAATCTTTAAATATTTTTGTTTGTTTCAGAAATTTCTTGATGTGCAAAACTTTCTATTCAATTTCTTTTGTTTGCTTTGTTGATTTGAAACTCAGGAACTAAATTGTTTTCCAAAATTTTAAAAATCTTCTAAATATTCTCGCTCGATTTAACGAATCGAGTTTGAAAATTATAAAGTACATACAAAACAAAATCAGAAAGTGGTGTAACTCCATTTTTCAAAAAAAATTAAGTTAATGATAACATTAGAGATATACATCGGTAAAAAAAATTAAATCCCTAACACTTTTGCAAAAAATAACAAAATTAAAAGTACCAAGAAATTTTTCATTTATTGATTCTAAATTCTTTCAATATATGATTTCAACAAAATGGGACCGAAAGTCATGTTTTAATTTTATGATTTTTATTTTTTAAATGGGTAGTACTAGGTAAAACCAACAATTTATGCAACACAATTTAAGCAAAAATCATTTTTGGTTGTTATTGCTTTTTTTAAGATGCAGGGGGTTGTATTTAGTTTTAGAAAACAAAAGCAATTATCCGAAAATTATAACATTTTAAAGATAAATAAATAGGGATTATAAAATACTGATAAATATGGTACCACCTTTAAGTTCTTCTTTTTTAAAATGGCCGCCAAAACGTTCTTTTTAAATTTTCTTCCATATTCATCTGTTTTTCTTATCTCTTTCCCCATTTAGTTCTATTACACACGCTAAAAATCAGCATATCACCTCAATTTAAGTATAACAATCTATAAATTGTTTGTATTTCAAAATAAAATTTAAAACAAAAATTATTGATAAAAATATTTTATTACAAAATAAAGACAAAAATTTGGAAATATGTATGTACTTACAGTTAGGCGCTTTACCCACTGAAAAACGAAAAGAAAAATCAGATTTAATTGTTTCGATATAATTTATCGAATGTACCGCACAATACTGTTTTCAATTTAAAAATTTTAAAAACATTTTTTAATTGGCTGAGAAAATGAAAATTTAATATTTTCAGTTTTAAATAATTTTTTCGGACCTTAAAATTCAGTAGCCTTCCTTTAAAGGAATGGTTGCGCGAATATCGCGAGTTCCCTTTATTGTTTTTAATTTCTCGAATCTACTAGTTTATTGGATGTACTCGGATTTATATTCAGTATCTGAACAAAATTCAAATAATCAGTTTTCAAGGCTTTTGCTCATTTCAATAATTCTTCCGCATTGGTTATAATATCATCATATTGGCTGGTGATATTCCATCACACGGTCCCTTTCCATGAGCTGTTCCATGTAAATGTTACTCATAATCGATGCAGTTACTGCATCCAACATTAATAATATAATACTTTTTAGATAAATCTTTAGATTTAGTTTTCAAAAAGATCAATTTTTCGATAGCAAGTAAATTGCTACAGTGTCATGATAAAAGATAATCTGATATTATAATGAAGCTATAGTGTAGTAGTGCTGCAATTTTTCTCTAACTTTTCTGTAAATTACAAACGGATGAACAGTCACTTGTTTGTTGTTCCAATGAAAAACTTGTGCTACATTTTGCAAAGTAACAAGAAACAAGGACCTCCGCAGGCTTCAGACTTAACTTTTTGTGTTTGAAGCAATGAGGAATCGGTTTTTTCAGCTTAATTAAGAAATTATCCAGAAATTCATTTAGTGGTTTCGAATATTTTTCCAAGAATTGTAATACTAACATTAGCATTTCTTAAATTTTTCGAACTGTTTGACCCAGGAAACGGCTTACAACACTTTCTAAAGCTACACATTATTACACTACCACTTATTGAAATAAACTTAAACTTTTGTTTTTTTTGTTTTGTTTAATTCAATATAGTCTATTAGAACTAAATGGGCAAAATGACAAAAAAAAGATGAACATGATCCGCGGCCATTTTAAAAACGGAGAAATTTAAGGTGGTACCATTTTTATAATTATTCTATCTTTAAAATGAGCCCAATTTTTTAATTTTCGGATAGTTAGTTTTTACTCTATAGCAATAAATACAACAATATGTGCATGCAATTTTTAAATATTTAACACTCTGTACCTTTAAAAAAAACAACAAAAAAAATTAGGTCCCATTATTTTTTTTTTAATTATAGTGCTATACAATCAAAACATAAAAATCATAAAATTAAAACATGACTTCCAAACAATGTGATTTAATGTATTTTTCACCTTATACATATGTTTTAAATCATGATTAAAATTTTAATAAAATGTATTTCTAAAAAAATTGTGTGTTGACAGAAGGTCAATTTTAAATGATACTGTAATAAGACTGAAGTAGATTTATGTATGATTTTAAATTGTGATTCCCCAACACGTGAGTTTTGAAGTCGGATTCGTTATACTACATAACCAGACTAAAGGTTTATGATCGGTGAGTATAAAGATAGCACCAAACAGCAGAAAGCAATTCCTTCTCGATAGCGGAATAATTTCTCTCTGGTTTGTTCAAAACACGGCTAGCAAAAGCAATTGGCATATCCTTACCATCTATCTCTAGAGACAGTACAGCACCTATGGCCAAATCACTCGCATCACAAGTAACCGTAAACTGTTTTGCGTAATCAGGTCGTGCGGTGCGCTGTTTTTAAAGGTGTCCCATTTGTAAATAACGTCCTTTCTCAAAAGATGAGTCAAACACTTCGCAATACCGGAAATGTGGATATAAAACGTTGATAGTATTCGGTGACACCCAAAAAAGACTTAATTTCTTTAGAGATATTTGGAATTGGATATTTAATAACTGCTGTTATTTTGTTGGAGTCCGATTTTACTACTTCCGGCATTATGACATGAACCAAGTATGTGATTTCTTTACGAAGGAACTGACATTTAGTTGGATTAACTTTAAAATTATGGTTACGAAAGTAATCAAAAACTTCTCGAATTTTCGAATTATGGTCAGTTAAATTACATCCGTAGACGACCACATAGTCAAAGTAAAAGAAACATTTAATACCATTAAGCTCACTTAACACACAATTCATAAGTCATTGGAAAGTCGTATAGGAGCGCCTTTCAAACCAAAGGGTTAAAACCATTAGTTTGTCTGATGGTAACCATCAGCTACATGTATTGTGCTGAAGTATGAACTTTTCCCAAGTTGATCTAGAATATTCGTGATATTCGGAAGAGGAAAACTGTCGTCTACCGTGATGTCATTTTTACGGAATCAGTAGAGGGAATTTTTGATCATTTTGAAAATTTACGATTTTTAAAGTTGTGGTAACCGATATTGATGAACATTGATTGGACTACTATTAGAATTCGTCAAATTTTGTGTATAATAGTCTCGGTAACCATTAATTCATCACCATGCAAAACAAAAATGTCGTTATACTCCCGACATAATTGTATAATTAAAGATTTTTCTTCGGATCTCAAGTCAATATTGGTACTGTTTTCTAATGTGTTTAGCCTTTTCCCCATAGGTAAGCATTTTGTGATTCACTTTGATAAACATTATAATTTTCTAAGGAATAAAGTGTAAGAGAGATTTCGGTAAATTCATAAAACAATTAGTTATAGTTTTAATTAATGAATCCCCGATGTAAATTCCTGGAATTATTTCTTTAGAACAACATAAATATTCCTAATTTTCTTTATCACGAGAATTTAATTGAAGCAAATTTTCAGATCTGGTCGCAATAAAATTTGAGGGAGCATGGCACAAATTTTAAAGACAGCATACTTTCCTCAACTGGAATTTGGATAGAGTTATTCTGAAAATCAATGTGGCACTTAAATTTGGATAGGAAGTTTTTTCCAATATACTGCAACATGCTATCGGAAAATCGTTCTTCAATTCAAGGTAGATCAATTTTTACATCGCAGACAGCCAGTGTTTCAATATGATCGTTTGCGATACGTTTTAGAAAAAAATTTAATTTAGGATGGCAAATAATATCTGGTTTGATAAAACTCTGTTTGATTAAACATATATCAGCTCTCTTGTCTACTAACAAAAGTAGTGATTTACTATTTACTATAAACAATATCAAGTTTCAAACTAATATTTTACTATTGATTTTATGTGCTCATGAAGACCTCCATGGAAATCTCGTAAAGCGGTTTTAGAATTAATGCTTTTAATGACTTTCAATGTCAATATCTTCAGCCCAAATGCAAGCTTCGTTTAATTTCGACAAAATTTGGAAGTGTTCACAAATATAACTCTGAAAACACGTTTTTCAAGTCTGAGAAAAGAATTAATATTCTTGTCGGCGACACCTTTAAAAACTGAATCAAACAAGCAATAAAGTGTTGCAATTTTTAGTAGAATCATCGTCAAAAGAACCGATTAATTTTAGTGCTGTTTCTAGTTTAAATGGCATGGTTTTTAACTATTTTTGAAATAGAACTGGGGAACTAACACTAAGATTGAAAACTCTTTCAGTTACTTGACCAACTACATAAGCAAGATCTTTACGAGAACCTGGTTTTAAAAACAGATGCGATGTTGCACGCATATGATTAAAAATTTTATAGGTAACAAGAGTATAACATGCGAAAGCAAACAATCGAATTATAAATTGAACGAAGTCAATGTTATAACCCTTTTGTACGAATGGTCACATAACAGTATCCACAGCCCCTTATCGGAATTTGAACCCAGTTCCTCCTGATCCAATACACATGTTCCATTTGGTTGGAGGCTTTTAAGTATAGCACCACATAACTGCTGTTCAACGAATGGCACTCGATAAGTGAAAATGATAAGAGATCAAACTAAGTGGCTATAATTTGTTTAATTTATTTACTCTTCTAATTTCTATAATAATTTTGTATATTAATACTTACAATTTTATAAAATTTTCAGATAAAGTAAAATAAGGATTACAAAAAAAAAAAAAAAAAAATTAAAATAAAAAATGATAAACTGAAAAAGAAAATATTAAATGGCTTGGAAAATCTGTTTACTATTTAAACAAAAAAAAATTATTTGACAGATTGCGGAGGAATATTGATGATAAAAAAAGAAATTAATTTAAAAACATAAAAATAAAAATCCCAATTGTAAACAAAATATATTTTATTTATATTGTTTTAACATCAATGAAATGATATAACTGAAGAATTTTGTATTTTTATTCCTCCGTGAAAATGGAAATTAATTTTAAATTCTGTTCTCTCTCGTTATTTGGAAACTGAAAAGGATGTAGATTTATAAATACCATACAAAAAAAAGGGATTTATTTATTCCATTTCATTTGATTTTTTTTTATTATGTTTTCGAAAACAAACAGCAATAAATAAATGACTAAAAATTAAATAAAATAAAAAAAGTAATTTTTAAATCACTGGAGTGGAGTGGATTAATAAAATAAACTTTATCATTTATAATTTTTTTTTTTTTTTTTTTTTGTTGAAAATTGATTTTAATTTTTATTTGGATTGATGACAGGTAGTTTTGTGAAGATGGAGCGGAACAGGTAGTTTTAAAGGGCAAAAAATTGTTGAATACATAACGTTAAGGAATCTCGTAACAACTGCTAAAACTTTAACAACAATGTACAATCATGTCTTACCCTAAAGACCGAACCGAGATGCCTTTAAGATAAGTTTTGTTCTTTCCGCTATGAAAATAATAAGTGTGAAGTTTTGCAAAAATTACCTGTAGATGATCTTTACAAGATCAAAACTAGTAGTAATTTTAAATAAATAAAAATTTTTGTTTTTATTTTATTTTTAAGTAAGTGAAAACTGTTGGTGTTTTGTAATTGTACAAAATAATATTAATTATAAAAAGATCATTTACGTCACTCCGCTTCAAATTTTTTTTTTTTTTTAAATTTTTAATATTGAATTTTGATGGTTTAAATAATTATTTAGCGCCGATCCTGGAAATGTCCCGAAGGACCCGCACGTTTCTTAGAACAGCTAAGCAATATAACGGTCAATGTCACCAAGCCGATCCAATTATGATGAACTATAATATATTTCACAGTTTTTGAAATTTTTAATAATTTTGGATTATATTAAAAGTTGTATATCGCCGACCGCAGAGATGACTACAAGGTCTTGCACATATTCTCGGATAGACCATATCGTCGGATAACTTATTGGCCATAAATCAGTCTACGTGCCCAACCTGATCCACGCGAATGAAGTTTTTACTAATTTTTACTAAATAAAAATGGCGGCAGTAGCTATCCAAATGCATGCATTCAGGGGTATTAGAAATAGAAATTATCAAACTTACTGATAACTCTTATCAAAATACAAAACTGCTAAGTCATCGTCAGTCATAGACTTATAAGCCATTGAGTAAGTCTTCAAACTTTGTTTGGTATAGTCTATCAGATAAATAAGATGAAAACCAATCAGACACCATACCACGAAAACCTAAAGTATGTGTTTTGTTTAAAAATTTTAGAATTTTGCATTTAACTATTTTCTCAAAAATTTTGGACAAACATGAAAGAAGATAGATGAGCCTATAATTATTTAACTCTGTTTTACAATCTTTCTTAAAAATTGGAATAACTATACCATGTTTAAAGTGACTTGGAAAAATTCCAGTTTGTAAGCTAATGTTAAAAATATGAGCCAAAATATTACAAATGTTGTTACTAACCATTTCTAAGGTAGAGTTACTAACACCATCTATTGAGTTGGAGGAATATTTGTTCTTTAATGTTTTAATAGCAGTTGCCACTTCAAAGACCATTAAACAAAATATTGAGCAGAAAAGTTATTAAACACTTCAGTTGTTTAAGCTGGATTTGTAGGTAACTGTTTTGTTATTAGTGTCAAAGATGCTCGAAATAACATTATTGTTACAATTCTTTCCAATTATATTATTTACAATAGCCCATTGTTTCTTGCTATCACCTTGTAAATTATGAAATTTAGCATTATAGTAAGCACGTTTCTGGTTTTCGGAACTCGAAGCCTTTTATTATTAGGATATTTTTTAGTAAGTGCAGCTAATTTATTCTTATTAAGTTCGTATTAAGTTTATGTAGGATTTGTTTATTCATCCAACGTCGTAATGCCTTATTTTTCGTAAATTGTTCGTGGTTAAGCAAAATTGAAGTATTCCTTAAAATTTTGCAAAAATTTGCTAAAAGCCTGATTTGGATTATCTAAGGATAAAACATATCTCCAAGTTTCAGAATTTAGGTAAGAATTTAATTTATTATAATCAATACTTTGTGCATTATGGATGACTCTATTATTGGACTCTAATTTAAGTGATTTATCCGGAACGGCAATAGTGCATGTGATCATAGAGTGATCAGTAATAACATAGTCAAGCACAGTGCAATTTATTATGAAGCTTATTCCAAAATTATAAATAACATGATCAATGAAAGAGCAAGATAATTTACATGTAGCTTGTCATATATCCCATAAATTTAAACCCAAATGAGAATAACAAAGTCACATAATCATAGCTTTCTGAAGGGTAGTCTAAGATATTTATATTAATGTCGCCCAGGATAATGGTATTTTTAATTCCGCTCTTCTTGAAATTAAATAAAATGCTCGATAAATCCTCAACAAATCCGACAATAGACCCGAATGCAATCTATAAATACTTACTATAACAATTTATTGATCCATTAGCGCACGTCAAATCACTTTTGGTATTACTTTTTATAAAGACTGAAACCTCTCCACATTTATAGTTGTAGTTTTGAATACTATAGACAAATATATTAATTGTTCATGATAATCCCAATATTTTCGATTTTGTAAATTAGAAAAATAAAGAGGCCAATCTCTCACAACATATCTACTGAAATAAATAGAAATATTATCCTCCCTCCCCATACTTTAGCCCAAGGGCCAAGAGTTATACAAAAATACATTACTCTTCAAAAATGAGAACCCTCCATGAGTTCTTTATGTTGGTAGTTTGGTTTCGTACTGCCAGTACTTTCGTCTAGTGCTTACTCCTACACTCCGCACTTTTATTTTGTACTCCACTGTTCTAATAACTGTTATACTAAAACATAATATTTTTACAAAATATTTTAACTTATCGGCTTTTGCTTGCAATAATTAAAATATTCTGGGAGTTAGCTGGCTTTTTCATAAAATATTTTTTCAAAGCTAATTTATAATGGAGTCTGCCATTCTCCATCAAAAACCTAATGTAATGTGTCAGCTACTTTAGCAGACAACATCAATTCAAATATGTCAAATTAAGAATCTAAAGATTTATTGGTAAAACTTATAAAAAGATAATTCCGTGTATTTTACAACTTATAAAAACATCGAGGCACGCTGTATAGGGCAACAGGTAAACTGAAACATGACAGAAATTACCTGATTTTATCAAAAAACTTTTATCTGCTTTGGCTAAATATTCACCTGAATACAAAAATTACGTTACTTAACAAATTATGTGGTCATTTAACCTTACCGCACAAAAACGATATATGGAAAAAAGATATCTCAAAGTCTTTCTCAAACTTAGACCTCTATACAAAAATAATACTGTAAGATAATTTCTGCAGACATTTAACCTTTCCAGACTAGAAAGTTGTATGGAAGTCTGGATTTATGCAGTGACTCGGTGAAATTTCATTCGTCCTCTCAAGTCCTTCGTTTAGATTTGAATAAAACCCAGACACCCATGCATCTTTCTTGTCTGGCAAGGTTAAATTTTGACACCAGAAATTGTCTATCAGTTTTATTTTGACATTCTTCTTCTCGCCTAGATAGGATCTAGGTAAGAAAAGGGTGGCAGACGTCCAGGTTTCTCTAGACCAATTTTGGCTTTTCAAAAAAAAAAAAAAAATCAAGAAAACATTATATCGAATCGGCTTAATATCTCGGAAATAAAAGATCACTAAAATACATCGACAAAAGTGTGTCTTCTATTCGGTGCTGGAGGCGGAGAAAATTGTCTGGGTTAGCTGTGTATGGAAAACCAAAACTGGTAAATATAATTTTTAATTTATAGTATCGATCAAAATGCCATTAGTACGACTAGTGTTCCAAAATATTTCTTGTTGTTGGGACATGTTTTATTTTAAAAATTCTGATACCAATCCTACCTTACGACAGACATTTTTTACAGGCCGTAAAATAAAAGGTTTTATAATAGAAAATATTTATAGAATTTACAAGCTATTGCAGATAATAAATTTCACTCAACAAATGTTCTTGTTCCATCCATTTGATGTTGGAGATGGAAGAGATAGTCTGAATTAGCTAAGTATAAACAAGTTAATTTGAAAATCTGCTGAATTTGAACCAGATTTAGTTAAGAAATCCGAATAATAATTAATAAATTTTATATTAGGAACTACTTAAAGAATCGACTTAACCTCTTAAATCTCAGATATAAATTCTATTAAAATTCATCCACAAACGTACCATCTAGTTCCATTTGAAGCTGGAGACGTAGTATACTGCCTGGATTGGTTCTTCATGTAAAAATAAGAAAAATTGGTGGAACAATGTTTCTAATAAATGGCTTCAACCAAAATATTATTAGTGGTGCTCCGCAATATTTTTTGAATTATGTTCTTATTTTATTTAAAAAATCTGACCCCAAATGCGGTGACCCAAAAAATTCTCAGAATGTGAATAATTCGGTTTTATATTGGGAACTACTGATAGAATCGGCTTAATAACTCAGATATAACATTTCTCGTGCTGGAACCTGGAAATATAGTAAAGGCCTGGAGTGGTTATGAAAGTAAAAAAAACAAATTTTTCTTTAGCAAATCTAATTTCTTCAAATTTTTTTCTAATAACCAAAATGTTATTATTGTGTCTTGCAATCTTTATTGAATTCTGGCCATGTTTTATTTAAGAAACTCCATCCCTGTACCAAATGGATCTGCTGTGATTATGCACGAATTCCATTGAAATTTATTATCTGACTTAACCAATATGAATCAAGTTAGCGGATTTAAAACTTTTCTAAAAGAGATTTCACCACGTCCATATATTATGCCCAGTCGTCCTCACCAAACCAATTTTATGTCCTGTGTTTTTTAAGGCGATTTTTCAGACTTTCTCCAGGTCACTATGTAGGTACCTACTGTGGTATCGTCTGGCAATGACATTTCCTTTAAATTTCCCAAAACATATTCCAATTCTCAAAAATCAACTTTGTAAAAATGAAACATACACGTTCGCATATTTGACATGTCTGAATTCGAATATCTACCAAAATTATGCTTTTGAAAATGGAAAGGGTTCAAACTTAAAGTTGCTTTAAGATTTCTTTACGAAACTGAAAATTCTCACAATGATAATGTAAAAATATCTGCGATTTCGTGGAGAGTTGTCGCTATCTTAAAACAGTTTTAATATAAAGTGTAATTGTGAAGTGCATTAAATGGTTGACCGACTAAAACGTTTGCGTTACCGAGCACATGCTCAAATGGTTCAAATTCTACGATTTGGAGAGAATATTACGGAGGATACCAATCTCGAGGCTAAAACCACCCGATTAGAAACATTAGAAGCCAGTTATCAATCCTTCAAAGAGTTAGAACTCCAATTATTCGAGATCCAAAGATATAAAGCGATCTTGTGGCCGTCGTGGGCGAGTTGACGTTAATCACAATCGCGATTTAAATACCACGCTTGAACAATTCTTTGATCAACAAAAAACATTTTTTGAAGGTGTTAATACGTCACAGCATGTGTGGTTTCCAAAAATTAACATCGAACCGTTTTCGGGTGACTATAAAAATTGGGCATCTTTCAACGATCTTTTTAAAAACAACGGTGCATAATAATCACAGTATTAGTGACGTTCATAAGCTGCAAATGCTCAAAGGCTTACTTAAAGACGAAGCTGCTGCGCTAATTCGTCATATTTCAATTACCGAGTCCAATTACGCAGAAGCTTGGGAAAAATTATGCAAACGCTATAATAAAATGACTCCTATAATAGCAACGCTGGTGCAATCATTTATGGAGCAGAAACCATGTGTAAAAGGCAATGGAAAGGAGCTGCAACGAATTGCGGAAACTTCCGATGAAATTATTCGTGGGTTGCGGGTACTTGGACCAAACGCTTAAACGCGTGATCCATTCCTAATCCATATTTTATTAGGAAAGGTTGATGACGAGACAAAACAATTGTGGGCAAATGAGTCTGTAGACAAAGATTTTCCGACGTTCGAAAATCTGTTGTTATTTCTGAACAAGCGATGTTATGCCCTCTAGAGATTTGCGGGTCAACCAACAAAAGAATGACAACCAGACTAAGTTCAAAATCATTTGTATCAACTCAGCCAAGTCCAACATTAAATTGTGTCGTTTGCAAGCAGCAGCACCCTACATTCAAATGTCCTGAATTTAAAAATATGAATTTTGAGACTAGATCAAAATTTGTCTTGGAAAATAATTTATGCGCCAATTGTTTGAAAAGGGACACACTAGTGCTAGATGTTTTTCCAGAGCGTCATGCATCATTTGCAGAAGCAGACACCACACATTGCTGCACCAAGAGCAAAAGGAAATGCATAGCTCTAACTTAGTGTCAACCAATCATCATACTGCAGTGGATCAATCACCAGAAGACCGACCATCCCAATCAAGCTGCACAGGACCGTCAAAGCCAAACCAGGTACCACTACTGAAGAAACGTAAAACTCCAAAAAGCAGATTAATACAGTTGTACACACGCACTACTCGTCTATAAGCATGTTACTACCGACCGTTACTACATTCGGGCTCACAAACTTCGTTCGTTACCGAATCCTGCGCTCAAAGCCTAGGCCTAAAGCCCAATCTTCCGTATCCATTTACAGTCTAGCATCAGCACCGGCTGGAAAAATAAGAGGACAAATCGATATGACATGTCAGTCACAGCTCTTATCTTAAAAATATCACAACTTTATTACCAACCAAACCAGTAAATTTTAAAAATACTACTATATAGTTGGAGTTAGCCAATCCCCAGTTTTATATACCAAATAAAATAGACGTTCTTCTTGGAGCCGACGTATTTTTCGCAGTACTCAATCCAGAAAGGCGTGAAATTGACGGATTGCCAACTTTACAGTCTTCCAAACTCGGCTGGTTAATAGCAGGAGCGTGGCATAATTCAACAGCAAGTTTGACTAACCTACATGTCACTACTGATCCAGTCATTCAAATCACGAACGAAGATCTACATCGGGAATTGAAAAAATTCTTGGAAGTGGAAGAACTTCCGTCCCATACCAATTCAGTTTCCAATACACATGAATGTGATCTATTTTACGAACAAACCACCACCCGAAGAGAAAATGGCCAATTCGTAGTTAGGCTACCGTTTAAAGAACCAACACCTCCACCATTAGGCACGTCTTTTAAAGCAGCATATCAGCGACTACTTGCCATGGAAAGAAGATTTTCGAGAGCACCAGAATTTCTTACGGAATATCAAGAATTTTTGAACGAGTACATTGCACTAGGACACATGAGCTATGTACCATTTGAAAATTTTCCAGCGCCAGAAAAACATAAATATTATTTACCGCATCACGCTGTTGTCAAGCCCAGCAGTACTACCACCAAATTAAGAGTCGTCTTAGACGCTTTATGCAAAACTAGCACGGGATTGTCTCTTAATGATGTTCTACAAGTTGGTCCAAATCTACAGAGTGACCAGACTACAATAATCTTAAATTTCCGTAAACACGCAATTGCACTAGTAGCTGACATAGAGAAAAAGTATAGGCAAATTCTGGTAAACGACGATGATGCAAATTTCCAACTAATTCTCTAGCGTAAAAATCCAATGGAGCAGGTGAACACTTATAAATTAAACACCCTATTTAGACGTAAAAACCTTGAAGAAAGCATCCGAAAGTGCTGCTATATTCTACCCAAAGGCTGCAAATGTTATTAGTCATGATTTTTATATAGATGATCTGCTCACTGGCTGTGATAACGTTCGAGAAGCTGTGCTACTTAAGGAACAACTAAGTAACATCTTGAGAGAGAGAGAGAGCGGTTTCAATCTAAGAAAGTGGAAATCTAATTCACAAGAATTTCTAAATTCGTTTCCCCAACATGAGATTCAAACCATACCGAAACTTATTGAAGACGATTCCAACATCAAAACTATTGGAGTTATATGGAATTCGGAATTAGATACCTTTTCTTTC
Organism: Tipula vernalis; assembly: GCA_958295665.1. Taxonomy (NCBI): domain Eukaryota; kingdom Metazoa; phylum Arthropoda; class Insecta; order Diptera; family Tipulidae; genus Tipula; species Tipula vernalis. Next base: position 127,853,403 of record OY282558.1, on the reverse strand, counting down.
AAGATACAGGAAAGTATGGATCAAGATAATTGGACAAAGAGAAAGATTTTGTCAACGACAGCCAAACTATATGATCCATTGGGATGGCTTGCACCTACAATAATTTTATTTAAAATGTTGCTGCAGAAGTTATGGCTACTAAAACTGGAGTGGGTCGCTAACTTATCAAGCAACATCACTAAAGTATGGCTATAACTGTATCTGTCATTATCAGAATTGGAAACAGTACAACTTCCTCGGCGTTTAACGTTACTAGAAGGCGCAACACACTATCAATTGCACGCATTTTGTGACGCCTCTGAAGCTGCATTTGGTTGCGTTGTATATTTAAGAGAGATCACCGAGTTGGGCAAAATTTCGGTCAACATTATAACCGCAAAAAGTAAAGTTGCACCGATTAAACAAATATCGCTACCTCGATTAGAATTGTGTGGGGCAGTCTTATTATGTAAGGTTGTAAAAAATTGCATAGAATCTCTATCTTACAGGAATATAGAGGTTTTCGCCTGGACCGTTTCCATGATAGTACTCCACTGGCTGTTTGATGTTCCTTGACGATGGAAAAGTTTTATTGGCAAACGGACGGCAATAATTTTGGAAGAACTGCCTCGAAACAAATGGTAATATGTTGACTCAAAACATAATCCTGCAGATGCAATAACCAGAGGAGTCAAACCGAGAGTATTACCAAAACTCCAGATTTGGTTTAAGACACCTTCTTGGCTGAATGAGCACGAAAATAGCCGGCCAAAATCAAAATCAACTGCAGCAGATGTGGATGACGCCTTTTTGGAAGAACGGTCCAAATATATTAATGTCTTGACAGCAGCGTTTACGGAAGAAGATATAGTTATGGACCTAATAGCAAAGACGTCATCTTGGTACAAAATTCGTAAGGTAATTGTCTATATTTTAAGATTTGGAAGACCAGCACGAAAGAGACACCTCACTAACTACCAAAGGGATACAACCACTCCAGCTGAGCTGAAGGACGCTGAAACAAAAATTCAATTGTCCTCGCTAGATCCTTTTATTGATTCGAATGGGTTACTTCGAGTAGGTGGACGACTCAGAAAATCTTCACTACCGTATTCGACAATGCATCCAATAATACTTCCAAACAATCACAATGTTTGTGAAAAAAAATTTCGAGATTTTCACTTCGACCATATACATACATGCTGGTAATTCTCTGACGTTAAGCATCAAAAGAAGCAAGTATTGGATGATAGGGGCACGACATATTATTAAACGCTGTATAAACGCTTGCTCCATATGCAGTCGTCATCGCTATCACAGAAACGAGCAAAAAATGGGCGATTTACCAGGAGCCTGTTGTACCCAAAGCCGACCCTTCCTAAAAACGGGGTTAGATTACGCAGGGCCAATTTATATTAAGAGAAGTAAACGCCAAACCTCTTCGGCAGAAAAAGCATACGTGGCAGTTTTCGTATGTTTAGCTATAAAAGCAGTTCATTTAGAGGCCTTGATTCAGCGTCATTCTTGGCAGCACTAAGGCGGTTCATTGCACGACGGGGAAATCCTCAAGAAATTTGGTGTGACAACGGGTCAAACTTTGTTGGAGCTAACCGAGAGTTACAACAAATGAAGCAGCAGATAATCAATCAAACAAACAATGTACTAATTTCTGATTTTCTCTTGCAGAAAGGCATTAATTTCCAATTTAATCCACCACACGCTTCTTACTTTGGCGGTCTGTGGGAATTCACAGTCAAATCATTTAAATACCATTTGAAGAGGGTCACAAATATTAGTTTTACGTTCGAGGAGATGAAAAAACTTGTAATTCAAATTGAATCACTACTGAATTCAAGACCATTATGCAAGCTGAATGATGATCCAGCCGATTTACAAGTTTTAACTCCGGCTCATTTCCTGGTCGGAGAAGCCCTGACAGTTATTCCTGAGCCAATGTTAGACGAAATACCCCAAAACAAACTATCAAGATGGCAGAATATCCAACAACGTACTCAGGGATTTTGGAAGCGATACATCGAGATTATCTCACGACACTTCAACGACGTTTTAAATGGAAATCCAAAACCGAGCAACTGGAAGTCAATGACGTTGTCCTCATAAGAGAGAATAATTTATATCCCAGCCAATGGGTACTTGGCTAAGTAACAGCAATTCATCCTGGGAGTGACGGCATCACAAAAAACAAAATTTAATTCACTTTTACTGAAGCCATCAACAAGTTTTAAGCAAGCAAAACAGTGTGTTAAAAGTATTAAAAATAAAGAGTATATATCTTAAATCTGGAGTTACAATTTTTTGCATTTTTTGTTTAATTAAGTTCATCTGGACTTTGAATTAAGATTGGCCTTGTATCAGTATAAATTTCATCAATTCGCGGCCACAAATTTTTCTTCAATTAACTTCCGCATTTATTTCTACAACAACAATTTTTTCAACAAATTCCACCATCTTCTCGTCCATTTCATACATACATCTTCAAAAATGAGAACCCTTTATTAGTTCTTTATGTTGGTTTCGTACTGAAAAATTGGTCTACTCATCAGGTAGCTACGGCCAAACTACAAAAATACAACTCTCACCATTCACATTAAGTATCTGGCCAGAACGTATTGACATAGTGAATTATATTTACTATATCAAAAAACACTACAACATGACAATCCCAATATTTTCGATTTGGTAAATCAGAAATATAAAAAGGCCAATCCCTCATAACATATCTACTGAAAAAAGTAGAAATATCATTCCCCCCCCTCCCCGTACTTTAGCCCAAGGCTACTTCATAATCAAATATATGAGTCTCGGTCAATATTATCACATCGGGCTTTGTGATGTACATCTTACATACGTCATGTTTGTGTACATCGTACATACGTTTTATAAGTTAAATTGGTTTTCGGAATGGTCTCTTTCCTACCAAAAGTTTCTTTCGAAAGATTAAGGAGATCATTAATTAGATATTGTTCGTTTCGTTCATTAAAAATTTCAAATGAAACCTCAAATTTGAATACCCTTTATAACGTCAATTAATAAAATACTCTTTAATTTGATAATCTTGCCAAATTAAGAGACTCAAGTTTAAACTTGGAAAATCTCAAAATCTTCTTGGTGTCAAATTAAATGGCTCAGAATGACAGTTAATAACTTTGTGTGAATTGATAAAAATCAATCTTCGATCGAAATGCATTTTTCGAAAAAATTTAAAAAACTTTTCAAATACAACCATACTGTGCACTGTATTCAAGACGTGACAAGCTTTCCAATTTTTTAATTAAAAATACATAAACGAAATTAAAAAATCAAATGAACACAAAAAAGAAACTTTTGAAATAGGATTTGTAATTTTTGAAATACCATATTGAATCGTCCATGTATATATATGTATGTATATATACATAGGAGCGTACATTTGTGCTTTCCTATTATGTATGCACTCGTATATAGGAAAAAAAATTTTATATAAAACTATTCTACTTTAAATAGATACGCTTTCTCATATCTGTATACATACATACACATACGTACATACCATAAATATATTCATCTGCCAAAAAAAAAAAAAAAAATCGAAAAATAAATTCACAGAAACTTTTATTCTTCTTTTTTTTTTTTTGGTTTATAAGCTTTTCTGTGAGTTTTTAGCAAAAGAAAAAAATTCTCGACACGAACAGTACGAAAAAAAAAACTGGAGGAGACATAAAAAAGCTACACATGCGCTTCGAAAATAAAATATTTTGAATAAAAATACAAAAAAAAAAAAAAAAAAATTGGGAAAAATTATTATTTGTAGCAAAAAGGAAAAACCCAATTCTACCAATCACAATCACACATAACGGTAATTCATATTTCTATCTCATTTTTATTTGAAATACAAAACGAACCGTATATAAGTACATTTATGTATGTACCCGTACATAAAATACAGAAAGCTTTTTTTTGTTTTCTTTTTTGTATGCTGGCAATACTATTTGAAAAGCATTTTCTTTATATTTCTTTTGCGCTATGTGTACATATATTTGTACATTTTATGTATGTACATTAATATTATTATTCTGTGTGTATATTTCAATTTCGATCAGAGAACGAAAAAGCTTATAGTAATAATACCAAACAACAACAAAATATCAAGTCGGAAATGTTTTGTTGTTGTTGGTTTTGTATTTCAAATAATATTGTAACACAAAAAAAAAAAAAGAAGACGACGGTTTTTTTTTATTTATTTTTATAGTGTATTTGTATTGTCGAGAGGTAAAACGCTACAGATTGAGGGGTTTGGGAAATGGAGATCCGACTCTAACAGAAAAAAAAACAATAACAAAAAAAATACGAATATATCTCGGGAGAAAGAGGTAAAGGTTAAGATGAAGCTTTTTTTTTTGTGTATTTTGAAAGCTTTTTCTCAGAAGGATGGGTGAATAAAAATATTTTTTTAATATTAAATTGGAAAATCCAATACTAAAATGAAAAATAAGAAATGAAATGATTATAACCAACGATCATGCGCCTTTATTCTTGGTATATACGGGACATTACTTTTTTGATTCCATTTACATATTTTTTGGAACAATCAAATAAAAATATGAAACTTAAATTGAAAAAAAAAAAAAAAAAAAGTGGTTTGTGGTTGGAGCTTTTGAAAGAAGATCAATATTTTTTTATTGTTATTTACCTATTTGTAGTATCCAATATTTTAGGTGCAATATACGTTTCTGTATTATGCGGATAATACAATTCCTGGGGGTTGCATTCACAGAAACTTATCAATTATTCCAATATGATTTTTAGAATTTCTATTTATTTCTGGTTGCCATTTTGAATCAAATTATTTATTTATGAAAATAAAAAGAAGGTAAGTTAATTTAATTTTTTGTAAGAAAAGGTGAAAATTTAAATAAATTAATTTAATCTTTTATGCTGCGTTCTTGGAAGGATATCATGATGTATTACAAATTGTATTTCTTGTTTTGCTCCTTCTTGTGTTTCTCTCTTGGGTTTTTATCAAAGGCTGTAGGCGATTTTGTTGTTGCTTTAATTATTTAAAGGAGCATTATGTTTTTGTGATCAATTTATTGTTGTTCGAAATTTATCTCAATGTAAACCGAATTTTTCAAAGGTTTCGGATTTCCAAATTTTAAATTCCATTTTTTGTTCATCAGCATGGGTTGAGTCTCGCAGACTCATTTTAATTATATTAGCTAAAAATTAACCGAAAAATATTTTTTTTATGAAAATGAACTTTATGTTTTCTAATAATTATTATTTAAGATCTAGAATCACCTACTAACAAATTTTTTACTTATACCGAATATAGGTCTAGCCCGCCCATTTTCAAAAAACAAACATAAAAGCAACATACCAAAATTTATGAAAATATACGGTTTTATCTAACCAGTTTTTGTAACCCGTTTTGAATAGGTGTTTTCCGTACAGGGTGTTCCCACAATTCGGCCATCCTCGTTAACATCGCCTCAATGTTTTCCGTCTTTTTGGTGTTGTCGTCTTCTATTACACATCTTACCGTCTTTATTTTCACCTTATTCGTCTTTTATTTTGATAATACAGGCCGTCGTTATGGCTTCAAACTGGGTAAGTAATTTAAATATACATTTAACGCTACAAAATTCTTCTTCATACGTTTTGCTTATCTCCAGATTGTCTTCATCGAATGTCGCCTCAGTAGACAGCAAGGATACAACGGCATTCGTTGGACCTAGTTCATCTTCTACACAGTCATTACCCTCGAAGTCGATTTCGATTTCTCTCAGCGTTGTTCTCCACATTTTCATATTGTCTGCACTTGTTGTGGTTTTTTATGGGCCAGGAGAATCGCCAATTTTCTCGATATATCATATCGATCGTTCGCCTTTACAGAAATTATTTTTCCCCCTTATACTTAGACAGAATTTTTGGCCCAGTTTCAAATTGCTTTTTCTTGATAGCTATGACATCATTCAATTTGTATATGGTCGCTTTTTTCCGCACACTGGTTCGCTCCTGGTTAAGCTTAAGATCTTCTCTCATTCGCATCGGGACTCCAAATAATAGTTGGAAAGGACTCATTCATGTAGTGTACTAACGTTCATTTTTGTAGTGTACTAACGTATTTAAATCAACCTTCTGGGTTCTGCAACGACAACTTTGGTGTATTCTTTCTACTTGGCCATTCAATATGTTCTCATCTGAGCAATATTTTCTAAAGTCTGGCTGGGCTACCAAAATTTGTGTTTTGAACTTCAAGCTTCTGGATTACTTCATTTCAGGGTGTATCAGGGTTCATCCACACAAATTTTGTGAATCCATCAATCATGACTAAAATGTATCCATATTGTTTTTTTTGTCAAAGTTATTGGCCCCAAATGATCAATGTGATAAGTCGACAGCGGTAATTCTTCATTCGGTATAGAATTTAAAAAACCTTCTTGTTTGCCAATCTTTCGTTCGGAGAGAATACAAGGTACGCAACTACGAATTACATTTTGAATTTTTGGCAACAAGCCCGGCATATAATATTCTCATTTGAACAGTTTAATTGTTTTCTTAAACCCAAAATGACCTCTTTCGTGTTTATCTTTAATAATCTGGTATTGCATCCCTTTATGTTCAATACGAAGGACCACTCCTCCATATAAGCGATAGTTTTCGACTGGACCCTTCTGTAGGCATTTCTTTAACAGGCGTGGGTGCTCAATTTTTACCTTCTCAATAAATGCATCAGAAACAACAGCTATTATTGGATACCGACTCAATGCATCTGAATGTCTCATCTAAGTAGCAGTCCTATGTTCGATGGTATAATCAAAATCTTGAAATTCGTGGCAGCAAATCCCTCTTCTCTCTCGATTGTAGACTTAAACGAAGCGCAATCTGTAACTATCTTAAACGTGATACTTAGCAGGTAGACCCGGAACTTCTTTAATGGGTTTATTATGTGCAGTACTTCCATCTCGTAGCTACTATAGTTTTCTTCGGCTCTTGTGGTTCGCTTATTGAAATAATAAGTAGGATGTTATGACTGATTTTCACTTTTAAATTGTAATAATGTATCTCCAAAATCAAATTGTGAAGCATCTGTAAGGACTTCTGTTTTTCTGTTAGGGCTGAAAATATGAAGCATTGGCGGAGCAGATAAACAATTTGTTCTTGCTTCAGACCAAAATCGAACTTTTCACCTTTTTTCAGCAGTTGATACAATGGTCGTGCAATTTCAGAGAAGAAATCTTTCGAGGGCTTCTATATTCTGCGGCTTAGGAAAATTCAGAATTGATTTGTTTTTGGCTACCGAAGGTTTTATTGCGCCGTTTGTGATGTCGTAGCATAAATACTCGATACGCATCAACAAAAATGAACATTTTTTCCACTTAATCCTGAGCCCATATTCTGCAGCCGTCTTGAGGACTTCTTTTAGAACATTTATATTTGTTTCGAAATCGCAGGTTGGAATAATTATGTCATCCATATAAACTTCGATTAGATATTGGTCGATTAATGGTTTGTAAACAACATGAACAAATCGACTAAATATTGCTGGTGCGGTACATTATCCGAACGGCATAAAAAGAAATTCGAATTGGACATTCGACATTTTTCCTTATCGACCGGTACATGGAAGAATCCATTTTTGAGGTCTAATGTAGGGGAAAAAAACACGCGCTTCATGCAAATTTGATCTTTAATAATCGGTAAAGGGACCGATAAAATCAATGATTGCATTTGATCTTTAATAATCGGTAAAGGGTATCGATCCATTATTATCCTTTTATTCAGCCATCGATAGTCGAAACGCAATGGTTTGCTCCTATCTTTTTTATTTGCAAGTACGACTGGACTTGCAAAATCAGAGTTACTAGGGCGAATTATGCCTTCTCTTAGCCATTCCAAAATTTGATCTTCGACGATTTTAAATGGGAGAATCATAGGTTTAGACTAGGCCCACTTGTATAGGGCATTCTTTAACTTTTAATGGCATACAACCAGTTACTAAATCGTTAATTTCATGGTAATAATTCAGACGAATAATTGACAAATGACTTGCTGATTTTGATTTCATTTTCTCTTAATTCTATTTTAGTACCATGAAGAACATCATTTCCTACAATTACTCCAAGGCCTGGCATATTTTCATCTATAAAATATGAACACGAACATTAAATATCTCACCATCAATATCCAAAAGTCCATCAAATGTACCAGTAGTAACCATTGCTAAGTTCCTAATACCCTTAATAGTGATATACCATTTCCATTAAATTTTGGACTTCCCAAGTCGTCATAAATACTCTTAGCAATACAAGTGATGTATCCGCATTGGATCGCAACGATGCTGGTTGAGCTCCCAAAAAAGTATCTATCGTTTTATGCATTTTGATTATATACTCCAATCAGAAGCGGCTTGTTCATTAATACAACGAATTCACTGCATGCATGCAAACGAGCGAAGCAAAAATAATTGTTCAATTTCATCATCAACTTTTGCGTGAACCATAACTCTTCTTTTTATCTCTTTCTTTACGTGTCCCTCAAAGTTCTAACACAACTAACAATTTTTAGGCAAATCAAATTTTCATTTTATTTTCATTCATCACACTACCTCGTCACAGGCTAAACTTGGATGTAATCGCTGTTTAAATGCAGTTTGGGTCACCTCGACCAAAACATTGTGGTGGCAATGTTTAGGGTACGTAAATGGTCAAAAACAATTTGTTTTCAAAATTTTTGTTCCAATAACAACTTTGCTTCAAGCAGAGGAAGACATGAGACCAGCCTCTCAACCCTCACATACTTTAAAAAACACAGTCTTACCCACAAGCAATCAAAAAGGAATTCAAAAAGAAGTAGAAAAACCAGTTGAAGAAGAATGGTCACCACGAGGCAAAATAATCACTAAAGCACAAATTAACACAAACAATGAAAAAATTAACAATTCGCCCCTCCCGGAATACAATATAAATCTAATCTCAAAAAGAAGTTTTACACATGACACAATTACATTAAACCTAGGAGACACATACAGAACAGAACCAAACCTGCTGATAGACTCAGGTGCATCAGTGTCAATATTAAAAAAGAATTACCTCCCGAAACTAAATCAAATAAACAAAGGAAATAAAGCTATACTAAGCGGCATAGGAAAAGGAACAATAACGTCAATCGGGAGTAGTGAGGTAACAATTAACATCAATCATTTACTCAAAGTCAAGCAGGATTTCCAGATAGTAGAAGAGAACTTCCCAGTAGAAGAGCAAGGAGTCATAGGTAGAGACTTCCTCAGTAAAAAATAAAATCAATAAACTATACAGCACGAACCAACTACAAATAAAAGATATTTTACTAGATTTCAATAACAAGCCAGCAACAATAATTATACCGCCAAGAACGGAACAAGTAATACGAATATCATCAATTATAGAGAAAGATTACATCTGCCACGCAAAGGAGATCCAGGAAGGAGTTTTTATAGGAAACTGCCTAGTGAAAGCAAACCCAAAGTCCACAATCAGCATAGTAAATTTGAACAACCACGAAGTGATAATAAAAGACATACAACCAACAACTTCACCTATATCTGAATACCATGTATTAAGTCTGGACAACCTCATGGAAAACAAACAAGAAAACACAACCAGAACAGAAGTAATTATGGAGCAAGTAATCTCATCACTGGACAAAAACCTAAGCAGAGAAGAGTCAACATCAATACTACAGATAATACAAGAATACCAAGATATATTCTATATTAAAGGGGATAAATTATCAAGTGTGCCCGGCGTCAACGACGACATCACCCTCCACTCCGATTCTAAACCAATAAATGTAAGGCAATACAGATTACCCCAAACACTTAAAGCAGAAGTAAACAAGCAAGTACAGGAAATGCTTGAGAATGGTATTATTGAAAACAGCATAAGCCCATACAATAGTCCCTTACTGGTAGTACCGAAAAAACCAGATAAGGACGGTAAACCAAAATGGCGAATAGTAGTAGACTTCAGGAGGTTAAATGAAGCAACCATTGGCGACTCTTTCCCACTTCCGCTCATAAGCGACATCTTTGACCAACTAGGCAGGTCACAATACTTTTCAACACTGGACATGGCCAGTTGATATCACCAAATAGAAGTCAACCCCGCGGATAAACACAAAACAGCATTCAGCACGGACTACGGACACTACGAGTTCTTGAGAATGCCGTTCGGAATGAAGAACTCCCAGAGCACGTTCCAAAGGATGATCAACAGCGTATTATTAGGACAACACGGTTTAAAATGCTTTGTATATTTGGACAATGTGATAATATATGGCCGCAGTTTGAAAGAACACAATAATAAACTAATAGACATTTTTGAAACACTGAGAAGGAGCAACCTAAAAGTACAAACAGAGAAATGCCAATTTTTACGAAAACAAATACAGTACCTAGGACATATAATCACCACCGACGGGATAAAACCAAATCCAAAAACAGAAGAAGCTATCGTGAACTTCCCACAACCTAAAGGCATAAGAGAGATGAGAGGATTCCTAGGGCTAACCAGCTACTATAGGAAATTCGTACCAAACTTTTCCACTATAGCAGAACCCCTACATAAACTAACGCGCAAAAATCAAAAGTTTAATTGGACGGAAGGTGCAGAGAAAGCATTCACCACGATAAAAGAAAAATTAATCACACCACCGATATTACAATATCCAGACTTCGATAGGAAGTTTATAGTCACCACGGACGCAAGCGAATACGGAGTAGGAGCAATTTAAAGCCAATTATATGGAAAAGACGACCTTCCCGTAGCATATGCCAGCAAAGCATTGAAAAACGCTGAAAGAAATTACTCCACTATAGAGAAGGAAATGCTAGCAACAAAATGGGCAATAGAGGTATTCCGACCATACTTATTCGGAAGGAAATTCACTTTAAGAACGGACCACAAACCACTGATTGGCGACTTAAGAAACGCATCTAAAAGAATACAAAAATGGAGAATACAACTAGCAGAATACGATTACCAGATAGTCCACACACCAGGAAAATTGAACACAGGAGCTGACGCGCTCAGCAGGATCAAAAGGAAGGAAGTGAATATAATAACCAGAGCAAGAGTAAAAATCGAAATAGAACGAAATAAACCAATAGCAAAAGAACAAAAAATAGTAATGAATACTCAAGATCTAGAAGCCACTAACCACACACAGCACGTAAACACACAAATAATAACTGATCCGAAAACAAGGCAAATGATCCTACACGAGAAATATAACTTACCTCTCGGAGGCCATGAAGGAATAAACAGGACGTACAAACGAATACGCCCACAATACTACTGGCCAAACATGCTTAAAGATATAGAAAACTTTATCAAGAGCTGCAAAAAATGTAAAGCCAACAAAAGCAGCAGGCTAACAAGAGTACCATTAGCACTAACAGATACATCCAAACTACCTTCCGAACGCGTAGCACTGGATATAGTAGGACCCCTACCAATAACTAAAAACCATAATACATACATTTTAACCTATCAAGATGACCTGACAAAGTTCTCAGGCGCAATAGCATTACAAGATGAGAAGGCAGCAACGATCGCAAAGGCAATATGCGAACAGTACATTACGAAGTTAGGAGCACCAGAGAAAATATTAACGGATATGGGAGCAAACTTCATGAGCAAAATATTCAACGAGATGTGCAAACTATTAAAGATAAAGCATATTACCTCAACCAGCTTCCACCCACAAACAAATGGCGCGCTGGAAAAATCTCACAACACGCTGAAAGAATATTTAAGAAACTTTGTAGATATCGATAAAAACAACTGGGATGACATGATTCATTACGCGATGTTTGTTTACAACACAACACCACACAGCACTACTAAATTCACACCATACGAACTACTATTCGGCAGACAAGCTATAGTTCCTTCCAGCATTAAAAAAGACCCGGAACCAACATATAACTATGAAGATTACGTATTCGAGCTGAAGAACAAACTTAGGATCGCACACTACGTAGCCAGATGGAACACCATAAAAAAGAAAGAATCAACGAAGAAAACATACGACAAAAACACAAAAGAATTCAAATCTAAACCCGGAGACCTTGTTTGGATAAAAACCGAATCAGTATAGGACGCATTAATTTCTTCGTTCATTGATTTGGTTAGATGACCTGTAAATGTACCCAAAGATCTTCTTTATCAACGAACCTTTTTGCTTTGCCCATACTGATTTTACCCAGTCAATGCACAGATATTCAGCCATCCTTCCTTTGTGTTGTCGCCATTCTTTTTCTTTTCAACATATTTTGTGGAGGCAGCTTAGTTCCATCAGCCAGACAGCAGAGCATAACAGTCATTTTTGTATTTTTAATTTCCAGTCGAATTCACAAGAAGCGATTTTTCTCCTTTTTATACTAACTGTAGAAGCTACCGGCATGTCAAAAAATACGGTTTGACCAGAATTACCGATTTGGTTAAAACAGTAGTTGTGCTATTACCTCAGTTCGATAACATACTTTTGATAACTGAGAAGCTCCACATTGTAGTGATTCGGAGGTTTTTGTGCTAATGATGTTCGTCGCCTTAGGGAAAACCCATTTTGTCTCATCACTCTCACGCACCATCCATAGCTGGCTCTAAAACTGTTGTTGCTATTGGGAGAAATTGATTCTCGCAAACTCAACGCTTGCATCTGCATTATGGAAATAGTCACCGGCATTGCGTTGTTTCGTTATTAATAAATTCAACTAGCTGCTTTTCCACATCATCATAACATCCCTTTTTAGGGCCAAGAAAGCATTTCCGGGTAGCAGAAACATTTTCCATAATCGAATATTAGCATCGTTTGAACCAAACTGCGTAGAAGCCTCACGACTTCCTTTTTTGAATTTTTATACCGGCCACTTTAGACAAAAAAATTCGTGTTAGAATCGAGTAAATACGTAATATCTACTACATTACACTCTCGTAACCCGTACATATATAATTCCGTTTTCCTACAATCTGCGTACATGGTACCTACATTTCTGGTGAAAAATGTACACCACGAAGTTAGCTAAGTTAGTTGAAATATTCTCAACTCGCACAAAAAGTTCACCAGGGTTACCAACATAATGAGCCAAAATGGTTCACAGGGCAACAATTTTGGTTCAAAGCACAGAAATTTAACCCGCAGGGTTACGAACCTAGCAACCAATTGGTTTCGTATTAAACTCATGCAGCTAACTTCGTGATGTATATTTTTTCACCAGAAATGTACCACGTAGCAGCTACAATTGCGTCTTTGTAAATTGAGTTTTCGAAACTTGTAGCTGTAAAAACGAGAGATACATAATGGGCACTGAGAGGTTGAGAAGGTGAAATTGAAATCTGAATGGATTACAATAACAGACAATTTGCTTATTGATTCTAATTCTTTTGAGAAATTATTTTTTTCACTTTAAAATTTAATAAATAATTCAAAATACGTTTTATTCTCGGTAAAGATCGATAACCTTAATCGTATCTGTGATCGAATTCTTTCAAATTAGATGCCAAATAAAAGGTCAAATAAAAAATCGAATCATTTCTACAGGAATGTTTTCAGCAAATCAAAACAAAATCACAAGATGTCAATATTCGAGATTTGACACTTCAGAAAATCAGTCCAAAAAGTCATAAAATTTCCGTACTATTGATATTGGGATGTAACAAATTCGAGAAATACTTCTTTCCAGCACTACATTTCATCTAAACTTGATAAAAATAGAATGAAAATTTGGTAGATTTGAGCTAGTTAAACAACAAATCCATTGAATTCCTGAGGAATTTCTCTTTTTGAAAATGAGTGTGCTCTTAAAATGTTGAAGAATAGCTGTGTACTTCGTATTACAATAGTCATTGCAGCGTCACATTGGGGCACGTTTAGAAGTTTTGGATTGGTGCAGAGAGTGCTGAGTATAGAATTTCATATATTTTAGTAAATTTCATTTTTAATGAATGAAGTGATTTCGCTTATTCAAAAATTTAGGCTTGCTCAAGAACAAAGTCGAACCAACATATTCTGCAAAAAAAAAGAAACCTGGCCTGAATGACCCCTGGCCTTAGTTTTTAAAATATAGATTAGAGTATAGCAGCAATTGTAATGCTATAGCCAGCCAATTAGCAAACAATAAATGGCGATTATTAAAATATATCTTGTAAATTAGAACAGGAATTCGTTGAACCAAATAGGAAATAAACGCAGGTCTCTCAGTTCTTAACGAATTTACTCGAGAATTCGACCGCAGCCTAAATCTAAAAACATTAAAAAAATCATTAGTTTCCCGTACTTTGCTTATTACCGAGATATGGCTATACTGAAATTTGAGTCGTTTATATTTTTCTTTGTCAACAAATAAATTATAAATTTCAATTTTTAATTAAACAAATAATGTTGGTCGTCCTACAAACCCAATATAGAATTATGGACTTTTTAAACCAAAAATGTAACGCAATTTAAATACTGAACGAACGGCAGCCGTCATTGCTATCGTCTATCTGCATTTGTTTCTCAGGCCCATTGAAGAGGCTTGAACTGATTCAATGGATACTTATACAAAAATGGTTTCCACATAATACTTTTGCGAGTTGAGCGTGAACTCGGCCGTTGTTTTTTATATCAAGTTTTCACTAAACATTTGAATTAAAAATGATAGCAGCTATCGGGAGCGAATAAAAAAACACAGCTAGAAGTACCTTTTGACCTTACTTAGTTTACAATAAGATTCACTGCTCCAAAATGACAAAAAGAAAAATTTTATATGCCACCAAAAAAAAAATCAAAATTGTTTTTAATCCATGTGCTGACATCTAATTTTCAATAGCGAACTTGCAAACATTTCAATAGCGTTTAATTTGATTTGGCAATTCAAACGCCAAATACATGTAGAATATAATTAATAGAAACCAAATTTAAAATCAATAAATATTTAAACAATGAATGGAATTGATAATGATTGATGGTATATACAAAAAAAAATTGATAACATTGAAGAAAGCGAGAAACTACTCAAATTAAATTGTGTTTTGCAATGGCCTGCATTCAGGCGAATTAATTTATATTTTTGTATTAAGTTCGTTTAATTTTTACAAATTCGAAAGCTTTTGCTGTTAAAACATAAAAATGTCCAAATACAAATAGATATGTACTCGTACAATGTGGAAAATCAATTTAAAATTAAGGTATGAGGCGCTTTTTTTTGCCATTTTTCTTCTTTATTTTCACAAACTATCGAAATTAATTTATTTATTTAAATACACAGCAAAAATGGAAAAACCAAGTAAATGGTACATTATATAAATGTTTATATATTTCTAGATACGCCCTCAATATTTTATTCATAATAATATACTACTGATAAAAATAAAATATTTCCTCTGTTCAGAAAAAATATTAAAAAAAAAAAAAAAACGGAAAAAATGTTTTTCTTATTCCACTTTGAACTTTTAAATTATTTCCTTCGGTTTCTGTATTTGTTGTTGTTGTTGTTTTTTTTCGTTTTGCCATCTCGAGAAATAAGCACATAGAAAATAATAAAATAAAAGAAGCTTTTTTCGTATTCTTATTTTTATCATTTCTATCACTTAAGCTGTTATGATATACATAAATGTGTTTTTATGTACGTAAAGAAGAGAGAAATCTATATAACTACACCCAATCGTTCCAGCATTCAAGTAGATACTGGAAAAATAATTTAAGAAAAAACATTTTTTTTTTATATAATTTTGTGCCAGAGAGAAGATATTTGTGTTATAATAATATTTTTATATGTTTGTAAAATAAAAATTATTTTTTTTTGCTAAATATCGAAGTACTAGAAAACTATAGGACATGCGCTTTTTGCAATTTTAAAATAATTGGTGGAAAAAATTATTTTTTTAACTATTTATGGTGCGGATTTTATTTTATTTTCAATTATTATAGTTTTTAGTTGTTATTTTATTAAACACCAATAATTTGGTTTACCTGTTTTAAAAATAAATTGCTTACAAAAATATTTTTTGTGGATACATACTTTTATCATATTTAAGTATTCTTGAGTTCGTTAGAACTTCCAAATTTTTTCATCTCACCGTATTTAGATGTCTGTACCTCCAGTATAAAGCACATCAATATGAATTCCTTAATAACCAGGAATTATTAAATCTTTATAACATTTATGAAGAGCTTGTAAAACTCTTAATTCTAAAAATTATTGACATTCAATCAAGTCTGAAATTTTGATAGAAGACTAGGAATAAATGTTCTGAACTTCGACACAGTTTCCATATTTTTCATGAGTATACATTTGACTTACAATTTTAATTTATTACAATCTATTCGCCTGGATCAACGAGCAATTTGTTTCTGACTTAATTTACTAACCTATATTAATCTATGGCTTCATCCCATTGGCATTCCATAGTGTCTGGTAAACTGAAGTAAAACACATTTTTGTAGTGGATTTTAGATCAGCACAATACTGTTTAAGCTAACAATCACAACTGCTCAAAAGGTTTGATTCTTTTAAATCTGATTACTAAATTCGTGTTGCAGGAGCTTTTCTTCATGTCTCCTGAATTTCATTTAAGATGAGGTTTACTTATGGAGGTCATTGTCCATTGTTTAATACTATGTATATTCTGAATAAGCTAAGTCTAAATCGGTTTCAATATTATCTTATAAAGTAGAAGCTTGTTATATGTTGATAAAGAAGAGTTATTTCCCATCAGCCAATACATCTTTCTGTATTTAAGTCTTAGTTCTTCACTTTCCTTCTTAACGTGTGCTTTCCATCGTAGTTTAACTGGGTCATGCCAAAATACTTAGCTGTGTTCGCAGAACGGTACTGTTTCTCGATTTATGGTAACCGTAATATATTCGAATCGACTGCTTGTAAAGTTGATGTTCAATTTCAGAAATTAGTTTTATTCGCCATCTTTTTCCCTATTTAAATATTTGAGTTAGAGCTGATTGTAACTTCTGTCTTCACTCTTCATTGCCATCTGCAAAAGTCGCCACTGTGTTGTTTTCTAATGCAGGAATATCATAAGTACAGTAGGTACAAAACCGACCCTAATACACTGCCCTGTGGAACTCCTGCGTTGATTTATTTCAAGCTATCAGTATTTTAGCAAATTGCATTGGTAGAAGATTTCTTAACTTGTGGTTAAGTACTTCATGCCACACTCTTATCAAACCCTTGTGCAATGTCAACAAAAATCGTTAAACAGAATTTTTTCTCCTTCAGTGCTTTCTCAATTATACTTGTTATTCTGCGAACTTGATCAATTGTTGAGTGTTGGTTACGAAAAGCGAACTGATGATTTGGGATCAAGTTTTTCTCTCAATTATCAGATTTACCCGATTTACCAGTAGTTTCTCAAAGAGTTTGGACGTGACTGACAATAGCGAAATTGGCCTATAAGACGAGGTCGGGAATGTGTGGTGGTTTCGAAGGTTTTGAGATCATAATTACTTATCCAATTTTCCACCAAGTTGGTACACATTTGATTCTAAATGCTGCATTTCTAAGATTAGTGAGCTTCACCAGAGCTTTCCTTGGCAGTTTTTAGGCATTTAGCCCATTTCTCACCTGCTATTTTAATTGGAGGAATTCTGCATTATTGGTCTTTTAATTCTTTTGGTTGCTTTCCAAAGAGATTAGTCAGGACTGCTATCATTAGATAGAAATTGGTCTCTTTGATCTCTCTCCTTAATTGTTGAGTGAGATTGTTGAAATTAGTTTAACCTTGGGTGCCCTCATATTCTTCTTTTTTTCTGCTAGGAGTTCCCTACCTTGATTTTCTTTTTAATTTTCGGGATATTTTCCCAAGCTGATTGCTCTATATAGTTTACAAATTTGAGAATTTCTTTGTCTAATTACTCCTCGGCCTTAAAGGAACCATTAAGTTATTTTTTTCTTCTTTATCGATAATCTAAGGCACTTTCAATTAGTATGATTATTTAATAGAAATGGATTTCTTTCTTTCTGAATGATTTTTTAACGGGCCACCTGCAATTCTTATTGATGTTGCATCAGTCCATTGGCATTTCAAGATTTTTTTTTATTGTATAAATATTACGAATATCATTTAATAATAAAAATTGCCTTTTTATCTTGAAAATCTTTACTTTTAAAATTATTTAATTAATTATGGTTAGGATTTCATGCGACTATTATTAAATAATTGTTTTTCATTGTTGTATTTAGTTGTGGAAAATTGATTTACGAAATTCGGTTCAAATTTGAAGCATGTTCTAACACCTAATTCTGTTTCTGTTATTACGATGCAATAATATGATTTGATTGTACTGTTAAAGCTTACATTAATAATTCAGCGTACAGCCGTATGCATTCAATGTATAGCTGTAGATGCTTAAAATAAAAATCAATTTGGTTGCTGAACGCAGCCAAATTTTGAATATTTTGGTATTAAATTATGAGCTGAGTTTGTTTTCGTTGCCGTTTGCATCTCGAATTTTATTTTTTATTAAATATTTTAAGCCAAGAATAATGGCATAAATAAATGTTTCCATTCACGTTTGGTGTTATCTTTGGACACGACCCGACTCATAATTCAACTCGCTGCAAGAATATATTCAAACAAATCAAATCAAGAATCCACGCGAGCACATTTTAATCGATAACGAAACGATTAAAGTAGTTCGATCCGTCCAGTAGCGCAAAATCCAAAAACCGCTTAATCAGTAGTTAAACTGCGACTGTACGATAACAATCGAAGTTTAAAGCAAGGTACAGAAAGCTCCTGAATTCTGGGAATTTTCTTATCCGATACAAATCTATAAGTCAGGTTTCCGGAATGATATTAATAGATATTGTGGAATAGCTATATTGCCTTATATTCCTAAATCGTTCGACTCAATCTTTTATGGGGTGTTAAATTTCCATTGCAAGCAATGGATTAGTTCGCATCAAAATAGATTCTTTCCAGGTCATTCGATCATTACCAACTTAACATTATTTCTGAAATTCAAGTGAATGTAGTGCAATCTAACTTTGACAAATTAAATTGTAGAGTTTGGCCATTGAATTGGTTACGGGCGTACTTCTAATATATGTTAAATTCAATGACATATCTTCAGACAATTTTAATAATATTGACAACACACTCAAGTTTGCGAATTGCGAAAGAGCATCGTTTCATAGAGACCTTAATGCATCTTTGTCGGCTACTAACCTAATTTCGTTGAATGTTAAATAAATGTCTAGTTACAACATACCATAAGTTCAAACAACCGTTAATTTCCGATTATTTTCTGAAGGATCAGTTGCTTAATAGAGACGATTTCAATAATATTCTAGGTGTGCTCTCCAGTTCGAATTTGTCGTTCAGCTCTCTTATTAATGCAGTCGCCAATAAAGCATATTCAATGTTGGGCTTTATTAAATGTAATTCGAAGGTTTTTCGCAACACTTTAAAGACATTATACATCCCTCTAGTGCGTAGCAAATTGAGTATACAAGACAAGTATCATATGGTCTCCATTATATGATAAATTGATTATTACTCGGACAGAATTAAGAAAACGGTCATCCCTGGTACATGATGATCATCAGGGCTCTTACTATTTACGTATCTATGCGATTTTTTGGGTGTTCAAACTTTATCCTCTAGAGGTAAATGTGAAGGTGCCAAGTAGTAAAATTAATTGCAAAGAGTATGGCTCTTTTCAGTTTGTATTTCTCAGTACGAATTACGCCCGAGAGATTTATTTCACATTTTGTCTTCAATCACAAACTACAGCTAACATGAGCCTGTTCAGCTCATACAATATTTGGACATCCACATCACAAGGGAATCATTCAATCGATCTATATCAAAGCTAATATTTTATAGTATTGTTTAACACGCAGTTATTAAATTTTTCATTCTTATTTGAATATATTATGTGTCAATTTTGAACTGGGTCATATTTCAGTTTGTCCTTTAGAAAGATACATATATGTTCTGAAAAGTTCCTCGGATTTAAGTGTAAATTCGTCAAAGAGGATCGTTCGATTTTATATAAGTTCGTCATTTACAATTTTTCCTGTTACTTAAGATAAGAAAGAACCTAACCTATAACCTTATGTCAGAATAGTCGTAGATAAACGAAAAACCTACTTCAAGCAATAACTGATTAAGAAGATCAAAATAATTTTTTTTTAATTAAATTTAACAGAGTTATCAACAATCACATCATTTACAGCAGTCGCATAAGCAAAAGTTAAAGATAATGGCGGAGGATACTTGTTGACTTTGCACAAACACAGATTTGTTGCGTTAACAAACGAGCTATAATACATCCATCAGAGGTAAAAACTAAATCTAGCTGTCCCACATCAATATTCAATATTTGACTAATCTGTTAAGTCGAATTATTTGAATTTATACCATCAATAAACAGATAGTCGTGGACGGCAAGTTTTGTAACCCCAGAATAATGAAGTCAACATGAACTGTAAGAGCATCGAACACGTATATCGCCAATCAACCTCTGATAGTAATCAGGTTTGTTCAGAAGCAAAATACTTGGACATATACAAGTTTAAAAAATAAATTTTCTTGCCAACTTTAAGTGCTCGATCGCCAGTGTTCGAAATCAAGAATCCAACGCGACCTTCATCAGAAGTAATATAACGATCATTGCGGTAGGCCTAAAAAACTGAGGAGAACAATTCTTGTTCAAATCAGGTTTCAGGCAAAGCAACAGCATCATGAGGTTAAGGACGAGTTTTGGATAGAATAGCGTAAGCTTTAGTCTGAAGCCTTCTTACATTTTGGTAAACTAACAAGAGCGTCTACTTCCCAGGTTTGAGTATAAGCTCCTTAACAAAAGTATCAACAGGCCTTCGGGCTGGAGAAACCAATTCAAGAATAATATGCTCGGGAACTAACCCAGCTATTCATAATATTATTTTGGCTGAGAGTATCATGTGGATGTGTGGGTTGGAATATAATCCGAAGAAATTCTATAACAAAAATGGCCATCTGTTTCCATACTAGAACCGCACCTCCACTACTTTCGGATTGAAGGTTGGATTTAGGTATGTATTTCGAGAAAATTCGGTAAATCCAAGACTGACGTTGGAACTAGAACTATTGCTACATGAAGAGCACGGCGTAATACATCGTTTGCAGACTCGGAGAAACCAGTAGTCTGCAAATTCGCCACTTGCCATCCGATAAAGTAAAAATATCCCAAGCAGAATTCGAATAGGTCATGGCAGTAGAAATTTATCGGCTCTTGGTCTAACTACTTAGACTAGGTATAAAAATAATGAGATTAAGAGACGCTTAACATCATCACAATTCCGGAACGATATCCATTTCCACATCTTCAGGGTGGTCATTTTGTGGTGCTATATCACATTTGGTGATAAAACTGTGATAAACTGACATTTGTCGTAGCTTACTGCGGTTTCATCTTGGATGAACAACGTCACGTCGTATAATGATTTGAATGAAAATGACCACAATATCTTCCGTCTTACTTCTACAAGTGGAAAAAATTGTTTATTTTGTTGTTTAAATTTTTTTTATATGGAGTTTGGTTAAAAACACCTCTAATCAAAATTTCAAAAAATGAATGAAATTTACATTGACGCTAATGATAAATAAATGATATTTATTAACAAAATAATCATTTATCTATTATTGAAATAAAATTAATGGATTATTGTTAAATTAACAGGAAAACGGAATATAAAAATCAACAATTATTTTAGTTTTGTGTAGTAAATTGTATGTTAAAAGAACCATTCTAGTAGCCTAGAATAACAAATTTCACAGAAACAATCATCCTCCTAACAGAAATGGACAAAAAATAAGCAATTCTTAAACGAAAATCAACATAAACCATCTGACATAACCTCATAAAATGCAAATAATGGTCGGTGTTTAAACATGAAATTCTAATATATCGAAGGGTTTTCTAGTTATGTTAACTTAAAAATATAATAATTAGTCTTTTGTTAATCAACAATTTTGGTTTGCAGTTCGTATCACAGTAATTTTCATTCATTTTTTTTAAATTTTAAATTAATTTTTTTATATCAAACTACATTGAGTTTGATCGAAAGCAACTAAATTCAAGTTTTAACCACTGCTCTGTGTGTAAGCTAATTTTTACTTTTTATTAATTTTTTTGGGGCTTTCAAAAAAATTAATAAAAAGTAAAAATTAGCTTACACACAGAGCAGTGTGAATATCGTGAAGAAGAAAAAAAAATTGTAAGAGAATTCATATGTATTAGTACGATTCGCTAGTACTTAAAGCACAGCATATTCTGTATATATAGAATGTAAATTGTGGTATAATCAGTCCAGTCGCCGCGGCCTGATGAGAAGATTGATTTTTTCATAATCATAAGCTCATCAGTTCGAAACTGGATTGAATTCTCTTACAATCTTCGAAACATATTAAAAATCGTTTCTACACTATTGGTACAGGAAAAGTCATGAGCTTTCTAGAAGTTTGGTTTGTGTATATAAAAAGGTGAATGAAGTCGAACTGGATTATTAGTATTTGGTAAGCGATAGTGTGAAGATTAAAAATGGAATTAATAAGTGATTTAAAAAGTGTTTAGTGGAAATAAAAGTTATAAGTGTACAGTAAAATTGTGTAAAAATTAAATAAAGTGATTTTGTGAATTATTGTTAAAAAAAATTGTGTTGTAATAATTTTTGTGCTAAATAAATAAATTCGTTGGTGATAAATTGAATTGAATTTGTTTTATTCACAATCCAGTGATACGAACCTTAATTGACAAAGCAAAAACGTAACAATATAAAAGAAATCGAAAAATCGACTCGAAATACTCATATAGACAACACTTGACGACAGAAAAACATAATTACACTGACATCAATACAAACACACAGGTATTCCACAGAACACGAAAAGGACCACTAATGAACAGATTAGAAGAACTGGAAATATACAAGAAATGATACAACCCCTTATTACTAAACGAAAAATTGACCACAACAAAATTTACCACCTAATTGTAAGTCCCTAATAAATATCATTTGTACACACACACAAACACCAGATGGTTAGAAATTCTGTTTCTTTTTTATTTAATAGTTCTCGTTTTTTTTATATAAATAAGAAGGACGGAACCAGCCCCTTTTTCTTATTTATGTGATAATAAAAAATAAAATAGAGAGGAGAGAAGTTTCATAAGTCACTTAGTCACAAATAATAGGAAATAAAAAAGCTTTTTAATATAAGTTTAGTTAGTATTTGTTAGAAATTAGACAAAGGAGTAACACCCGAAGTGATCGTAATTTCAATTTGCAAATTAAAATATAGATATCACAATAAGAAAGTGACAAAACCTTAATAATTCTGTTTCATTATATAAAATTTTGAATAAATAGAGTAATGTACAGGGTATCGATATTCTCAAGTATTATTATTAAAAAAATTGATTGTTACTATAAGGAATAAAAAATTAAATTATAATAGTGTTTTTCATAAAAATAGCACTAGAACTCGATAAAGTTTAAACTCCTATTATTCTATGTAAATCTATGTAGTGTTTTTAACATAAATACACATTGCTGTAACAACTAGCAATAAATAATTACAAGTTTCGCTTATTTTTGGTTACACTTGATAAACCTATCAATTTTTCGAGTGTAAAATATTCTTGGGTATATCAAGTGTAACTAGAAAATATATAACTGTAATTATTTATTGCTAGTTGTTACAGGAATGTGTATTTATATTAAGTACACTACACATTAAAGCCTTATGCATTTATTTTTTATTTTTTGGTTTAGTTAGAATAAAAGGAGTTTAAACTTGCTGTTCTCATGGAACTTTATCGAGTTCTAGTGCTGTTCTCATGGAAATTTGCTTTTATTATAAAATATATAAGTGACAAAAAATTTAAACAAGAAATAGATACGGATATACATTATTATAACTTATATAGTGTACAGGGTCAGCAAGCCGATCAGATGTAAAAATGATTCCAGTCAATCGCCTAAAACGAAAACATTGATGAAACTTTAAAAGATTGTGATCATTCGTGATATTTGTCAGCACAGAGTTTGAGAAATCCGATTTGCCGTCACTTTTAGTCCTTGGTTGACAATTCATCAACGCGAAAATACTGGGAATTAAGGATCTCAAATAATACAAATAAGAGCTTAGAAAGTGAGTCAAAGGGAGTTATAGTAGTTTTTTATATCATTCATTTAGAAAGAAGGGGAACATCTTAAAGTTATGACGATGATGGAATGAAATCTCGCCACTCCTCCTACCTTCGCTCGAAAAATAGTGTAAAAAAACATACTAAATATTAACTTAGGTATAATGGAACCGGGCTAATTTCTATAATTATTAATATACCTTCCTTATCCTTCGGACTTGTTGTGGGTAAAGAATGTTCGGAGGGCCCGGTGTCATCCAGAAGTCTAGCTTAGACATGGTCGTTCATTCTGATCAATCAATCAATCAAATTGACTTAGAAGGAGAACATCTTTATGGTTAAACGTTAATGAAATTTATCAGTTTCAATTAGTTAGGTTAGGTTTGGTTAACGTGGCGGTCCACTAGGGCCGCCATAGACACAAAACTGGTTCGTAGCCATAACACGATTAATTAGTTTGTCAAACAATAAAAAATTAAAGGAAATTTGTAGGAGTTGTTAAGGAAAGGGACGATTTGAAGGTTAAGGGAAATTCAATGGGGTGGCGAACACATTGAATTAACACAGACGTCAAACTACATGATGTCCAAGGACGGAAAATATATCATGCAACTCCCTTTCATTGATCAGCCATTGCCACTCGAAACCTCTAGAGAAGGCGCGATCGTGAGGCTGAAGCACATGGAACACCGATTCTCGAAGAATCCGCAGTTACGTATCGCATATCGAGATTTGATGCAAATCTATTTCGAGCAGAATCACATGGAGGCAGTGCCATTCGACGACGGAGATCCTACAAATCAAAGGTGCTATCTTCCACACCATGGCGTGATACAGGGTTCGAGTTCCAAGCCAAAATTACGCGTGGTCTTTGATGCCTCAACCAAGACGACTTCTGGAGTTTCACTCAATCAAAACCTTCGTGTCGGTCCTAAGCTTCAACAGAATCTATTCACTATCCTCACTCGATTTCGACAACACAAATACGTATTCATCGCAGATATCCGACAAATGTATCGACATATTCTGGTGGCCCCTGAGCACCAAGATTATCAACGGGTTGTTTGGAGAACAACGCCTGAGGACCCAGTTCAAAATTATCGTCTGCGCACAGTAACCTACGGTACCAGCTACGGTACGATCCACCAATTGGCACAAGACGAATCCAAGCAATTTCCTATCGCTGCGAAGGTCGCTCTTGCCGACTTCTGTGTAGGCGACCTGATGACGGGCACAAACAAAGTCAAGGAATTGGTTGAAATACAGCAAGAAATGGTGGCTTTACTTCAGCGTGGCGGTTTCGAGCTTCGAAAATTGTCTTCAAACTGTCAAACCCTATTGGATCAAGTGTCATCAAAATACCATGAACATGGACCATTGCGGGAGTTAAAGTGGGAAGAGTCGGTCAAGGCGCTTGGGTTACATTGGGCACCTTCAGGAGATTATTTTGCATTCAAAATCGAAGACTTACCAGAATTGCCTGTGACAACCAAACGAATCATCCTCTCAGAGGCTTCAAGGATCTTCGACCCGCTCGGCCGCTTATCCCCTAGTGTTGTCATCGCAAAGATCATCTTTCAGGAGTTATGGGTGCTCGGATTATCGTGGGACGAGTCAGTGCCGAAATCAGTTGCTGAAAGATGGTCGAGATATCGAAAGAATCTGGGATTGTTGGGATCAATTAAAATCACTCGTTGAATGGATTATCGAACATGTCGCAGAAATCTTCAAATACACGGTTTCAGCGATGCCTCCATGAAGGCATATGCTGCGGTCGTATATGCTCGCACCACGTCGACAGATGGATCAATAAAAGTCACCATTCCAGCAGCGAAAACCAAGGTCGCCCCATTCAAAGCCATCAGCCTACCGCGATTGGAACTATGCGCCAGTCTGCTACTGGCCACTCTCATGCGCAAGATCGTCCAGTCACTCAAACTCAACGACATCCAACAGTTTGCGTGAACCGACTCACAAGTGGTTCTTGGATGGCTCCGCAGTCCTCCCAGCCGATGGAAAACTTTCGTGGTAAATCGCGTTTCGCAAATTATCGACCATCTAAAGCCTAGTGAATGGTGGTACATTGATACTCGACACAACCCCGCAGACTGCGCGTCTCGCGGCGTCGAACCTTCGCTACTTCACGATCATCACATTTAGTGGAAAGGTCCTGAATGGCTGTCGAAACACTCGGACACTTGGCCATCCCATTGGAAGAATGCTGAATCGTATCTTTGGTCGCCACGCAGTTAAACGAAGCACCAAAGTCTGACGGGATCTATCAACTTCTGAGTCGCTATTCCACTCTCGAAAAATTACTTACAGTCACAGCCTATTGTGGACGCTTCATTCAACATTTTCGTATTATCAAAGCCGATCGCAATGGCAGTTTCATCAGAGTTCCCGAGATGAATCGGTCATTCCGCTTTTGGATCCGATTCGTGCAAGGGGCTCACTTCGCTGATGAAATTCGACGATGCCAATCCAGAGAAAACCTGCTGAACAAAAGTGTGCTTCGCTCACTTAACCCATTCATCGATGATGAGGGAATTTTACGAGTCGGTGGACGACTAAAACATTCGTTCTTGCCTTATCAAAGCAAGTATCCGTTAATTCTGCCAAAAACCAGTCCACTAACTAATTTAATCGTCGCACAGGCACATCGAACCACACTTCACGGTGGTCAACAATTAATTTTGGCACATCTTCGAAGCCGTTACTGAATCATCAATGTCAAGAGGCTAGTCCGCACGCATGTTCGCCGTTGCGTGACATGCTTTCGCTATCGCTCAACCACCGGACAGCAACTAATGGCCAACCTTCCAGCACCACGCGTCACCCCATCGAGAGCTTTTATACACAGCGGAGTGGATTACGCAGGTCCGATCTCGATTAAACCAAGCAGAGGCCGTGGCGTAAGATCAACAAAGGGGTATGTCTGTTTATTCGTGTGCCTATCAACAAAGGCGCTTCATCTGGGGATGGTGTCAGATCTCACCGCAGACGCATTCATCGCTTCATTCAGACGGTTTACCGCTCGAAGAGGCAAAATCCAAGCCCTGTACAGCGACCGTGGCACCAACTTCATTGGATCCAACCGTCAACTAACGACTAGCTACTTAGCTCAAAACAATACGGTCTGGTGCTTCAACCCGCCCGCTTCACCACATTTCGGAGGCTTGTGGGAGGCAGCGGTGAAGTCAGTCAAACACCACCTTCGAAAAATCATCGGCAATACACTACTCACCTTCGAAGAGATGACAACGTTATTGTGCCAGATAGAAGCTTGCCTCAATTCGAGGCCATTGTGTCCTATGTCGGATGATCCCTAGGACTATAAGACACTCACCCCCGGTCACTTTCTCATCGGAGAGCCACCCATCACCATTCTAGAACCGTCAGTGCTTGACATCCAGTCGAATTGTCTAAAACGATATCAGCAAATACAACAGATGTACCAGCAGTTCTGGAGGATCTGGTTGACCGAATACCTGTCACGACTGCAGCAACGTCCCAAATGGCTCAAAATGAATGTTAACTTCACGGTCGGTCAACTAGTTCTGATAAAAAATGAACTTTTCCCACCATCCAAGTGGGCAATGGGCCGAATCACTGCTATTCATCCGGGTACCGATGGCCTTATTCGCACAGTCACGCTGAAATATCAGGGCAACACACTCACGAGACCGGTAGTAAAATTGTATCTACTGCCGATCCCAGACAACATCGACAAGTAAAGGATTAATCCTTTAGGCCGGCCGGCAATGTTGGCGCCACCATAACAAACACACCATCTTGTGGCGAACAAATTGAATGACGTCAAACTACATGATGTCCAGTTTTTTCTTTCTTTTATCTTCGACTGTCGACCAAACAACATCGTGTTCATCAAAACATTTATTGATAATAAATTATAATACAATTGATAAAAGTATTTTTAATTCAAGTGTCACCTGCATTGAACATATCGCACACACTCGTAACATCCGAAAAATGCGCTAAGCTGTCGTGGCTAACATGGGGTCCATTAAACTTCTTAGGTATCATCAAAAAGCTTTCAAAAATCTATATACAGTAAAACTTCTACAAACGACCACCTCTAGAAGAAGACCCCCTTTCTGTACGATACAATTGATCATTAAACCGTTTTTATTTAATGTAAAATCTTCTCTGTAAAAAGACCACCTCCTAAACCCAACCGCGACCATCGTATAATAGTATATCGAGAAACAATCACACTCTTCGAAACGACCGCTCTTCAATACATTTATATTATTTTTTTCTAATTAAAATACAAAAGCAATTTGGTTTGTATTATGTAACTACACAAAACCAACATTATGTATTACATTAGTATTGATTTTGAACTACATACATATCTAAAACATTTAATTTTTATAATTGTGTGTTCTTATTTAAGCGCAGTGTGTTTCATTGGATTTTGTAGAAATCTTTAATTACATACATCCATAATGACGTAGTGTAATTCATACGAAAATTTTTGTTTTGAGTTACCCTTTACATTTATTACTGTTTAGTGTATGTAATATGTATGTATTATTTGTTTTGATTTGTGAACACCAACAAACATAAAGAAAAAACCGTTAACTGTTTTGTATTTTGTTCGACTTTTATTTTCTTCAAATTTACCGACAAAAAAAGACGTGATTATTTAAGGTTTGTTTTTTAAACATATTAATAAAACTGCCGATTAAATATAAATTTACATATTTTAATCTACCTTTACAGTGATACAGTACATTAAAATGAAATTTTTGAAGTTAGGAGACAAAATAAATGTGATTGAGGGTTCTGCAAAAGGCCTGTCACAAAGAAATTTGGCTGATAAATATGGTTGTGGCAAAACCAAGGTCGCCAATATTTTGAAAAACAAAGATGCATTAAAGGCAAAGTGGTACAAGAATGCAAATGAAAACACAAAACGACAATCATTTCAACCATTTAAGCAAGTGAATGAATTAACTTTGGCGTGGTTTGAGGGAGCGCGAGCAAGAAATTTACCAGTAAGTGGCCCAATCCTACAAGAAAAGGCATTATCATTTGCGAAAAGTTTAAAAAAAGATAATTTTGTAGCAAGTAACGGGTGGCTCAATAAATTTTGTATCAGAAACAATATTGTGTTTAGAGCATTGAGTGGCGAGAGTAGTTCAGTAAACAGTGAAATTATTTCGAGTTGGTATCAACGTTTGCCATCAATGATAGCAAATTATGAATCCAATAATATTTATAACCTCGACGAAACTGGCCTTTTTTATCGAGCGTTGCCAACAAAATCTCTCCTAGCCAAAGGGACCAATGCACATGGCTCTAAAAAATGTAAACATAGAATTACTGTAATGTTGTGTGCAAATGCGATTGGACAAAAAGAGCGAGCTCTTGTAATCAACACGTTCAAAAGGCCAAGATGTTTTAAAAATATGAATATGAATAATTTAGGAGTGGAATGGCACTCAAATAAAACAGCTTGGATGACCCATGTTATTTTTGATGAGTGGTTAAAAAAATTTGATAAAAAAATGATCAAAGAGAAACGAAAAATTCTATTAGTCCTGGACAATGCAGCCAGCCACTCGGTCGACTTACAGCTCAAAGCTATTAAATTATTATTTCTGCCTGCAAATACTACAAGTGTAAGTCAACCACTTGATCAAGGCATCATCCAAAATTTTAAGCTACATTATCGGCGCAGAATGCTGACCACTTTAATCGCGAAGATGGATACTGTCGACAATGTTGACGAATTAATAAAACAAATTACTTTGGCTGATGTCGTTGAATATATAAAGGAAGCGTGGAATAATGTCTCCCCGATAACCATTGAAAAGTGTTTTTCGAAATGCGGATTGATACTGCCAAGTTCTAACACTGACATAAATATTTCTGAAAATGTGGATATTCAAAGTGACATAATATCTTTAGCAAACCTTGTCAATTTAGAACTTGACTTCGATACCAATATTGACTTGGATGATGTGTCTCCACCTTGGGACAATGACGAATGGGAAACCGAGTTGTTGAATTCAAACGTGACAAATTTGAATAAAGTCGGGGAAAACGAGGAATCCGATGATGAGGAGCTGCAACCAATGTTACTACATAAACGCTTGGAAGCAGTAGCTAGTTTAAAACGGTTGCCGTTGAATTTAGGAAATTGTGAGTTAATGACTCGTTTTTATGAATGCGAGCGATTACTAGAAAAAGAAATCATTCAGCACAAGGCCAGATCATCGGAACAAACAAAATTAATTGATTATTTTACGCCAAAATAATACAAAAAAAAGATTAATAATTTTTTAATTTAATTAAATTTTGTTAAGTATGAATAGAAATTTGTTCCTGAAATTATAATTTATTTTTGTGATAAATGTATCGTATGATGTGAAATAAATAAATACATACATATTTGTTACATTTTTGAATTATTTGTATTTTTTCCCTAATACGTCCACCTCTCAAAACGCCCATTTTTCCTCTGGTACGCAAGGTGGTCGTTTTACAGAAGTTTTACTGTATCCATCCACAAACCCCCCTTCAATCACAACCTTTTAACTTTCTATTCGAACCAAGCTTTTATTATGTATACAGATTGGCACAATACCAAAATCAAAATAATCATGATAATAAAATGAAAATGTTAAAAAGAGAGAACTACTTTTCCTGTTCGAACTCAATTCCAATGGTCTACAATTTTACTTCATAAATGTAAAAGGGAAAAAGTCATAAAAAATATAACTGATTTTAACAATAACTTATATGTATATAAAGTGTATGTACACTAGAAAATGATTCATAATAATATTTTATATATGGAAAACGTAGAATTACGAATTTAGACCCTTAATTTCATCACTTATAGTGTTTCTACTGTGGTGTCAGTGTAAGATAAACCTAAACTCATAAAATACTCTCAAAAACGTTATCGCCATTATCGATTATAATCCCATAATGATCTCGTACTAAGATACCCAATTATAATCTACCAATTCACATAAATCTTACAAGAAGATAAGTACTCGAGAATATTAAGCCAACACACTATCAATGTACGTATACATACGTATAATAGTGTGAGTTAAATTTATAACAGATTTAACAACAAATCTATAAAGAAAATACCATCTTTTCTTGATACACATTTTTAACATTTTTATTTATTTTTTATTAATATAATTCTTAGATACCACCCCAAACCCCTAGTCAAGATTCCCTGAAAACCAAAAACAACAATAGTGAATCAAAAAAAGAAAAAATCAATTTAAACAATCTAAATCATCATATATCGCCATCAATATCTCTATAATGTACAATATTCCCTTTTCTGTTCACATAACGTACTTACACATACGATGTATGTAGTGCCTGCCTATCATCATCATAAAAAAAAAAATATGAAAAATCGTAAGAAAAGGAGTTGAGAATATGAAAAAGATATTATTTTCTTCCATTTTTATGAGGATTGTGGAGAATTGAGATAAAAAAATAATAATAAAGAATCTTTGAGTACAAATGTATGTTAGATTGGATACAAAAATCAATGAAAATCTGTAAAATATCAATTCACATAAGACATGTCCCCCCATAATGGACTTTTGATGCTTTTGGACTTTTTTATAACAAGAATGGCTAAAAGGCATTTAATAAAAACAAAAAAAACGTTATATTTACTTTATTAAGGTTGGTTCGATAATAAGACGGGGATTTGAAGCCTCAATAACATTTTATTAAGGCAAATTCTATGAAAAAAATTGAATTTAGAAATTGGAACAAAAAAGCACTAAATGAAGCTTAGTAACTAAAAATATTGGTTAAATACTCAAATCTATACCTCAAATTTTGCATATTATCCCGCACTTGTGCAAAAGTTTGTTTTCACATCTCCCGAAATTTCGGGATATTTCAACACGACGAAGAGCTAAATGGATACAGATTATAAGGAAATTGAATTATTGTTTAAAATATATGCCCACTGCTCATTCCATCAAAATTAAATCGAAATCACAGCATTTTCCAAAATTTGCGAATATTTGTTGTTGCGAATATAATAGACATCAAGCAGTTTGAATTAATTAAAATTGCTTAGCAATAGATTAGTTCAAGTTTACATGTAGCTCAATATAAAAAATATAAAAAATTATTTTAAAATTTTGCTCTGCAAATAAATAACCACCACACAGTTTAATTTTACCTTGTTTTGAACCGTTCATGTATGCAACATTATCCTGAACGGTAATTGAACCACTCAAAACTCAATCCTTTTTTAACCTGACAATTTACATATTTTAACCACACTTTCTTCCTGTAACGTCTTTCTTGAGCCGGTCCTCGAAATCGAAATGGATCGATCAAACTGCATAGGGAGTTTAACATGCATGAGGTAGAGTTGCTTACTTTTGATCTATATGTATCCATAACGGACGACGTTGATAAGCTATATTTGGATATCACGTCAATTTTAAAAGCTGCGATAAAGACAAGATTTTCAAAGGAGTCAGAAAAAAATAACGAAAAAACATGATTTGAATATTTCTCAAAACATATGATTATCGAAAATCAACATAGAGCCGTTTGCGAACGGTATTTCATGATTTATACATAGCTGCGGTTCATGAAGACATCATTTTCAGTGCAATGCATAACCTACAAGAGGTGGGAGTGCAGCATTAATAAAAATAGGTAGAACGGTATAACCTTTCACGTAGGATCCAATAGTAAAAATATTGCTTTTTAGCTTCCAGTTTTGGAATGAGAAAAGCTTGAATCAAAAACTATAGTAGATTTCATAGAGACGTCTCGTGTCGAATAAATAAACATTCAAATTAGTTGGGTGTAGAAAATACCTATTTGGGTGTAGAAATTATATTTCGAACAATACAGTGAGCCCCTACGCAATATACTTAAAACCACAAAAACATAATTCTCTCTTTGAGTAAATTTACTCTTCAACTAATGCGAGATTATTTTGAGCGAGGTCAAAAATATGTATTCAGAAAAATTTTCGTGTGTTATAGTTAGTATGCGCTGGTACAACGGTGAGCATGATTCAAGTAAGGTTAGCTCGATGTTTCGAGTCACGTGTTCGTGACGTCACACAATTCTGGCACGTGTTTATAAAGGTCGATTTATATTATCAGTTCCTTTCAGTTCCTACTCGTATCGTGTCAGACAAAAAAAACATTGTTACATGTACTTTCTATATGAGTATTTATATTATCAGTTCCTTTCCGTTCCTACTCGTACCGACACAGACACGTATTGTTGAAAAGAATGTTTTGTATGATATCTGAAGGCGAAAAAATACGAAAGAATAGCGAAACAAACAAAAATTGTAAATTGCTACTAAAATTTTTTTGTATTTTTGTGTGTTATCAAGTAACCAAAAGATACGAAGAAAATGTCTGAATTGAAAGGTACGGATAGTATAAATTAATGATGTCTGACACGATACGAGTAGGAACTGAAAGGAACTGATAATATAAATCGACCTTAATAAATAGAGAAAAATCGAGTGAAACATTTTTGTGTTTCTTTTATTTTTCGTTTTGGTACTTGTTGTTGGTTGTAATTTAAAGGTCTCCTTTAATACTAGAATTGAGTGTCGTCATAAAACCAAAAAATGATCATTTGTTTACATATTTAGAGCTAAACTGGTATTAACTGAATCACGACCGGTGAATACAGGGAATATATAGTATGTTCATTTGTTTTTTTCTTCATTAGCAAATTAACGATGGGTTTTCATTGGGTTATGGGTTATTTATTGTGGCCAACCAGCAATATACATTTGAATATGATACTGACTAAATGTGGGATTCTAAAATGATTTTTAGATAAGATTCTGGAATATGGCCAAGTAGGATGGAACTTGGATATTTCTTGAACTATTTTGGTGAAATTCGACTTGTATGATGGAAATGGGACATTCAAGTTTGATTTTTAGATGCAGTTTTGGAATATGGCCAAGTAGGATGGAACTTGGTTATTACTTGAACGATTTTGATTAAATTCGACTTGTATGATGGAAATGGGACCTTCAAATGATTTTTAGATGAAGTTCTGGAATATGGCCAAGTAGGATGAAACCTGGATATTTCTTGAACGATTTTGATGAAATTCGACTTGTATGATAGAAATGGGACCTTCAAATGATTTTTAGATGATGTTCTGGAATATGGCCAATTAGGAAGGAACTCGGTTATTTCTAAACCGATTATCATGAAATTCTACATGTACGACGGAAATGGGATCTTCAAATGATTTTTAGATGAAGTTCTGGAATATGGCCAAGTAGGATGGAACTTGGATATTTCTTTAACGATTTTGATTCAATTCGACAAGTGCGATAAAAATGGGATTCTAAAATGATATCTAGAAGAAGTTCTGGAATATGGCCAAGTAGGATGGAACTTGGCTATTTTTTGAACGATTTTGACGAAATTCTACTTATACGACGGAAATGGGATCTTCAAATGATTTTTAGATGAAGTTCTGGAATATGCCAAGTAGGATGGAACTTGCCTATTTCTTGAACGATTTTGACGAAATTCGACTTGTATGATGGAAATGGGATCTTCAAATGATTTTTAGATGAAGTTCTGGAATATGGCCAAGTTTAATGGAACTTGGCTATTTCTTGAACGATTTTGATGAAATTCGACTTGTATGATGGAAATGAGACATTCAAATGATTTTTAGAAGAAGTTCTTGAATATGGCCAAGTAGAATGGAGCTTGAATATTTCTTGAACGATTATGATGAAATTCGACAAGTGCCGTAGAAATGAAATTCTAAAATGATATTTAGAAAAAGTTCTTGAATATGGTCAATTAGGAAGGGACTCGGTTATTTCTCAATCGATTATGATGAAATTTTACTTGTGTGTTTACAGAGGAATACCATTTTGTGAACAATTAAAATTGTTGGTTTAGAAATTCGATATTATGTTTTGCAAGTATGTCAAAGGTGTTAAAGATTTTTTCTATTAGATTGATTATTTACTAGATGATATTTTTCCGCAAATAAAAGTAAATTATTTAAAATAACACTTTTGATTGAAATATAATGTGACTCTAAAGAAATAAAATAAACTTTGTTTGGGGGATTTTACTAACAGTTGAACTAATAAAAAGTAAAATGAGGGGGCATTAGAATAAATATTACCTGTCGCACTGTCGCTCAATTAGCAAAGCTGGTTAGAAACACTTTCTATGCAATAAGCATTAAGAAGCACAATGGAGATTGGCTGAAAAGAAACTCTTAGCCCTATTATGGTTCTCACCTCACCGAAAAATTTCATACAAATCTAGTCACATTTGCTTAGTATTTCTCGGTGAGGTGAGAACCATAATAGGAGTAATAGTTATTATTAAACATTTTGTTATTAATTATTAATAACATCTATTTTATTCATGATGCTATAAAGAAGCAAACTATTTATAGGGTCAGCCCGAGTCTATACCCCATGATTGTCCTTGTTCCGGAAGGACTTTGAATTTGGCAATGAAGGAACATAATAGTGCCTCTTTTTTCCGGAATATGTCATCAATTTATGATGTCGGGTCACGTGAAGGCGTTGAATCTAATCTACTGAACCGGTATTTTATGCAAGGTTTGGTTTTCAGAATAAATAATGTGCGGCTAATGGATCTGAAAGGCCTAACATTCTTAGGGGATTTTTCCACCATTTCTGGAATAAAAATCACACGCACATCCCTCCTGGTATAGGTAAATCTAATTTTAAAGCAAAGTTCCCAAATTTTCATGGATTTCCCTATTTAGAGAAAACGTCAAAAAATATTACTATAGCTTCTTGATTGACTGATCATTTTAAATTGTAGTCTAATTAACGAAACTGTAGTTAGTATCCCTGTAAAGTGTAAAATGAACATAATTCTAAAATAAATTAAGGGGTCTATTCGATCAAAAACTTTTCATTTTGCATATATCACTTATTATAATAATTAATATAATTATCACTTATATTTAATATTATTAATATCAATTAATAATATATACTCGTATATTTCATTAATTAATTTGCTTAAGTATTAGCGGTTTTTATATAAACTACTTATTTAATTACAATTTCAATTGTACAATAACCGTGCTGGTTATGTGCTTTTATTTATCAGGTGTTTGATATGTTCCATGATTTTTGATAAAGATAATTATCATCACGTCGTTCTTGACATCAAAAATGATTCGATTTGAATTATTATTCAAACAGTATGAGATCGACGAATTTTTGATATGTTGGCTTTAAAAAATAAAGTCGAAAATTAAAGCACTGACTCCAAAACAATCGCTTTTAGTAAGCTTTCAACGGCTTGGAAATAGGTGCCATTGGGCGCTTTCAGGTCCCGCAACATGTTGGCTTTCAAAATTTACTGATGGGCAAAATGATATTCGATACATAACATTGCCATGAAATTTTCGATAAATCGGGGCATTCAGAAAACAACAGGGTTATTTTAGTCAACATGCTGCCAACAGTTGGTAGAGCTGAAAGCGCCCAATACTATCTCATGTTATTCATGATGCTTGTGTAGTGTTACAAAACCAATTTCGAAAAGCTGTGTTATGGCCGAAAAACATCTGCATGAATAGGTCTAGTACAGAATTGTCAATTTCGTCATATTTAGAACTCTTTCTGCTTTATTACTAGCGTTTTCTCGCTTTGCCTAAACTAATTTTAAATTGTATATTAAAAGAATTCTAAAAATAAGAAAGACCGGCTTTTCCGCAATTCAAATAAATATTCTTTTCAGCCAATCTCCATTATGCTTCTCAATGCTTATTGTACAGAAAGTGTTTTTTAACCAGCTTTGCTAATTGAGCGACAGTGCGACAGGTAATATTTATTCTAATCCCCCTTATTTTACTTTTTATTAGCTCAATTATTAGTAAAATCCCCCAAACAAAGTTTATTTTATTTCTTTAGAGTCACATTATATTTCAATCAAAAGTGTTTTTTAAACAATTGCGGAAAACTATCATCTAGTAAATAACCAATCTAATAGAAAAAATCTTTAACACCTTTGACATACTTGCAAAACTTCATATCGAATTTCTAAACCAACAATTTTAATTGTTCACAAAATTTTATTCCTCTGTAAACACACAAGTAAAATTTTATCACAATCGATTGAGAAATAACCGAGTCCCTTCCTAATTGACCATATTCAAGAACTTTTTCTAAATATCATTTTAGAATCCCATTTCTATCGTACTTGTTGAATTTCATCAAAATCATTCAAGAAATATCCAAGTTCCATTCTACTTGGCCATATTCAAGAACTTCACCTAAAAATCATTTGTAGGTCCCATTTCCATCATACAAGTCGAATTTCATCAAAATCGTTCAAGTAATAGCCAAGCTCCATCCTACTTGGCCATATTCAAGAACTTCATCTAAAACTAATTTGAAGATCCCATTTCCGTCGTATAAGTAGAATTTCGTCAAAATCGTTCAAGAAATAGCCAAGTTCCATCCTACTTGGCCATATTCCAGAACTTCTTCTAAATATTATTTTAGAATCCCATTTTTATCGCACTTGTCGAATTTCATCAAAATCGTTCAAGAAATATCCAAATTCCATCATACTTGGCTATATTCCAGAACTTCATCTAAAAATCATTTGAAGGTCCCTTTTCGAGCATACAAGTCGAATTTCGTCAAAATCGTTCAAGAAATAAGCAAGTTCCATCCTACTTGGTAATATTCCAGAACTTCACCAAAAAAATCATTTGAAGGTCCCATTTTCATCATAAAAGTAGAATTTCATCGTACTCCGTTAAGAAATACCCAAGCTCCATCCTACTTGGCCTTACTCCAGAACTTCGTCTAAAAATGATTTGAAGGTCTCATTTCCATCGTACAAGTCGAATTTCATCTTAATCAGTTGAGAAATAACCGAGTTCCTTCCTAATTGACCATATTCCAGAACTTCTTCTAAATATAATTTTAGAATCCCATTTCTATCGCATGTGTCAAGTTTCATCAAAATCGGTTAAGAAATAGACAAGTTCCATAATACTTAGCTATATTCCAGAACTTCATGTAAAAATCATTTTATGATCCCATTTCCATTGTACAAGTCGAATTTCATCATAATCGGTTTAGAAATAGCCAAGTTCCATCCTACTTTGCCATATTCCCGAACTTCTTCCAAAAATCATTTTAGAATCCAATATCCAACGCACAAACCGAATTTCATCATAATTAGTTGAGAAATAGGCAAGTTCCATTATACTTGGCCATGTTCCAGAACTTCACCCAAAAATCATTTTAGAATCGCATTTCCAATGCAACTGTCAAATTTCATCATAATCGGTTGAGAAATAGGCAAGTGCCATCATTCTTGGTCATATGTCCCATTACCCCTTGGTCCACGTAAATCCCATTTTAAACGCACATAAAAAGTTTCATTATAAGCGGTTGAGAAATAGGCAAGTTCCATTATACTTGGCCATATTCCAGAACTTCATCTAAAATTCAATTTAGAATGCCACATTTAAATAAGTATCATAATCATATGTATATTCCCAGCTTGGCACAACAAATAGTTCATAACGCAATGTACACCCATGTTAGTAACAACGATTCGCTTTATTTTCATATAAAAAATATGAACTCCCGTCGAAATATGTATTTTTTTTTTAGCCGGGAAAAGGTTAAATAAAGGTTAAAAAATCCAAAACCAATAACATAAACTTATTAGGAAACTATGCAAGAAGCGTTTAATTTGTATTTATCTACAATACTATTTTTTGTTTATTTGTTGCAAACTATCACAAATTTTGTATGAATTGATGTAAGTACTCACGCATAAAAATTGAAAACACAAAAAATAAACAAAAATAAAAGGTGAGATATATTGTTCGATTTGTTTTTTGTATTTTTATACTCGTAGAAACTCAATTCAAAGTCAAACGCAAATCAAGAAGAAGTAAGAGGTAAGAAGAAATTAACAGCAGAGAGTCTGATTTAAAGAGAATAAGAAGATAAAGTTATTACAGTTCTACTGTATTTTCCATTTGTTGTTGTTGTTTTTTTATTTTTTGAAAATAAATGTTCATTAGACGTCTCGGTATTACATCGTTTTTGCTGTGATAATACGGCACCAATTGCATAATCGGTGGCGTCGAAATGCTTGGAGTTCCTTTCCTGTTAAGCTGATTTTCACTTTTTTTGATTGTATTGCATTAATTTGTGCGTTTTCGCCTCTTGTGAGGTTGGTTAAGATCTTGGTGATTTTTGCGAAGTCTCTAATAAACCGTCGATATAGTATGATGCGAGTCCAAGGAATGATTTTAACTCTTTTAAATTATCTGGGCTCTTTAGGTTCCGTATATAGCCGCGACTTTTTTTAAATCTGGCCTGATTCCTTGGTTTGTCATGATGTATCCTAGGAATTCTGTTTTTGTTTTCATGAATTCCGTTTTGTCAAGGTTGACACGTACGTTAGCTTTTTCAAGTTTCGAGAATATTTTTTGACATTGATGAGGTGTTCTTATTCGTTTTTTCCTCCGAATATGATGATGTCATAAATATCAACGTAGCAAATGATCCCGATGAATTCTTTCAATACGTCATCTATCATTCTTTGGAATATAGTCGGCGCATTTTTTAGTCCGAAAGGTAGTCTTAAGAATTCATCTTTTTAATTCATCGTGGTAAAAGATGTTTTAGATCCGGTTTAGCCGGATCGGATCAAACCAACGCACATTGAAAACAATTCCATGTGTGTTTAAAGCTGGTGTATACTCCTAGGAAATGGATGGAGGTCAAGGTGATATTTATCACACTATTAACCCCCACTTGCAGCGTAGAAAGACCAGTTTGGCCAAAATCGGACTTAGGCATAGACGTGAATCTATATTTTTTTATTAGGCTATAAACGGCATTAGCACACATAAGGCATAAGCACTTGTGTAAGTGTAAAATGAACAACCTCTTGAAACTCGAATGAGTAAGGTGCGAGATATATTACGCTTCATAAGTACTCCGGAATGGTTCCAATAAGGGTGAAGGGGAAATAAAATCCTGTGGTATCACAAGCCCTAATTCCGAAATAGGACCTATAGATTCATGAATTTCGTACCTCGCTTAAATTTTCCAATTTTCAATTTCAAATGTCTATATTTCTAAATTATAATGTTTCTCAGTATTATAAAATATAGCTTTTTACAATTTTTTTTTTAATTCGAAGCTTCCTTGAAACTTTCTTATTCTACGTTCTGCTTGCGCATCAAAATTCGACTATTTATTTCACTTTTTAATTATTATCACTTTTAGGCATATTGCTTTGATTATGCGTTAGAATTAATTAAATGGTGCCTACCTTAACAAGATGCTAACAATTAACAGCTAACGGTAACAAGAATTATTTCAGAAAACTTTCACAAGTTGAGACGGCTTCCCTTTAATTTCGTGTACTGCATCATTCGAAACCAATTTCCGATTTAGTGATTTTTCGAACAAATAACAAACGCGTGGCTGGTCTCTTGATCGTCATTATTCAACTACCTTTCATAATCACCCATTCATCATTGTAGCATCCAACTGTTACGCCTGATCAACTTTTAACATTACTCCTTTCCTTATATAATCACCACTGTAGTAACAAACTTTACATTGCGTCTTGGTCGTTAAAACCTTCAAATATTTTCCAACCCGGTTGCCAACAGCAATTGGGTTTATGTAAAATATGAAGATTTTATGGGCGAAGGATACCAAAAAAATTCAAAACATAGAATTCGAAGATCAAAGAAAACCTTTTTATCATCCCACTCCTCCAACCGTCCCGGTATACCATCTTTGAATCATGGGCCCTCTGTGGCAAATTTAACAGCCAGGTACAACATGTCTTGTTGAACTTATTCCCATCTATAAATGACTGGTATGAGGTAAGCAACTATTTCGATTTTATTTATACTGTGTATGTTGCTAAAAAAATTCAAGTCTTGCAGGTCATATCAAGCGTTTACAATAATCCAAAATTTTTTTTTTCTGTAGCCGGTATGCATACATAAAATCCGTTAGTTGTTATACATTCCATTTTCGCAAAAATATTTAACTAAATGAAATAATTTCACTATTTGTAAAAAGTGTTGACGGTGCAAAATTGTCTTGGACTTTTGCCATTAAATTGGTTTTATCGTGCTTTAATATTCTTGCAGCTCAAAACGAAGGTGGACATAAGGTGGGTTTTTTTGAAATAGTTCCATCTCATAATTTTTCTTTTTCAATTTTCATACTCTTTTAGATAATTCAAAATGTGGTCACCGTATATCATACACACACGTATAAAGGTACTAAGGAACAAACAAAGCGGACCACACCTTCTCCGACGGCTTTCCAAATTCAACTTTATTTATCAAATGTTAAAAACCGAAAACCTAACCTAAAAAATGCTCGACCTAAAGATTAAAGAATTCAAAATTGACCTATCCAATTTTTGTTTTACCCTGGATTTTTTTATTTTACCAAAGTTTACGGTTTAGGTATTATTTAGGGAATAATTTTCTGATACGCTTGACTCATTTTTTTTTTGTTGTTGCTCTTCACTGCTTTGTATTCTAATTAATGTAAGGTAATGAATGTGACAAGTTGCTAACAAAATTCCGATTTCATTTCTCCCATTTTATGCGGAATATAAATCAAGCTTACAAGAAAAACTGTTTCATAAATTACATAGAATTGTGCCTCAAAAAACTATAAACAACTTAAAAATGTATATTCGAGAATAATAAATAGATGTACCATAAAGATAGACAGGTAGATTTTTGTCTTCTTTTATAATTAAAATAATAGAAAATGGAAAAATTTTCTGGAAAAAATTAAGATATGGAAAAACACGTTTTTCTTCAAGATATTATTATTCTCCATTCCGTTGTTGTTATTATTTATAATCATTGAATTTTTTTTTTCCTAAAAGGTTGATTTGTACAATACCTAATGTACACATCCATTCATTATGAGATTAATAATTATTGTGCGTTGTTTCTTGTTGATTTATGAATCTGAATAAAATTGTTTGAAAAGTAGAATGTCAAATTTCTTATTTTAATTAACAGTCGTGAATTGGAAAATTTTTTTCATCGCCGGTTGCTTTCATAGTTTTTGATGTGTATGTAGAAACCAACAAGCATTAAATAAACTCCACTTCAATCCTAGACTAAATACAGCGTAAAAGTAAAATGTTTTTACTTTTAAATTAAAATTTTATGAATGTAAGATTAAAATAAAATTACAAGAATTCTATTATGTACTTGTAGTACGTAGAAAAAATATTCAATTTATTTATTAGAGATTAATTGAAATTTTAAAGCTTGCGATACTCTTGCTATATATTGCTTCTGTTTATAATAATTGGTTAAAACAAACGTGAATGAACCATAAACTAAATTACATCTAATATTGAAAAGTATTTCACAAGCCAATTTTGACACAAGTGATGTTAGTACGTTGTAACGTTGTTGATGAACAGAGTATGTATGGAAACAGTTCCAACGGAAAAACCAAATTTTATTTTTTAGATTTTTGTTTTTATTTTTTTTATAACATTGTAAGTCGAGTTCCTATAGTGAAAAT
Organism: Tipula vernalis; assembly: GCA_958295665.1. Classification (NCBI taxonomy): domain Eukaryota; kingdom Metazoa; phylum Arthropoda; class Insecta; order Diptera; family Tipulidae; genus Tipula; species Tipula vernalis. The sequence goes on along the minus strand of OY282558.1, from coordinate 127,810,634 downwards.
ATAAAGAAACTTCACGAAGTGATCAGGACTTTGATGAAACTCTTGGAACTCAAACTTCAGCTCAACATCCAACCGAATTTATAACTCAACCTCCAACTAATTTCCCTACAGAAGGCCTCAACTTCGACTCAAACTAACTCAACCCCAACTCAATTTGAACGCAACTTACCTCAAAGCAATTCTCAACCCTATACTCAACTCCACACTCAACGACTAACTCATACCCGAAATCAACTCTAATTAACTGAACTTAATTTCCCTGAATTTAACTGAAATTCTAACAACTAAACTGCTCACTCAAATCCAACTTAACTTCAACTCAACCCTCAACCCAACAATAATCTTAACCATAACTCAACTCCAACTCAACCTTTAGCTCAACGCCAACTAAACTTAATATAATCTCCACCTAAACCCCTGACTCAACCCCTAAATAAATCTCCAACTCAACACCTCAATCGAAACCTCTAAATAAACGCGGTCTGAAAACTGCATGCGTACATGAACTCAATTCAAAACCAGTAAGGCTTACTTTCAACTCAAATGTCAGCTCAACCTGCCAAAAAATCCCCAGCTGAACGGCTGAATGAACCCCAGCTGAACTGCAACCCAACAGTAATCAACTCCAACTCGACCACAAATTTGGCCCTCAACTCAACCACAAACTCATCGCCCTACTCAATTTCCAAATCAACAATGTTCGACAAAATACGTGCACACATAAACTCAACTCAAGTTAACTTATAACACAATCCATTCTCTCCCCAAATAGAATCGCAGCTTAACCCCTTACTAAACTTCCGCTTAACCTCAATTCAACTACCAACTCAACCCTAACTCAATCTCAAACTCAATCCCTAAACCAACACGGTCCGAAAATTGCATGTGCCTATGAACTCAACTCAATGCTAACTCAACTCAATTTTAGCTAAACCTACTCAACCCCCAACTTAACCCCAAAATCAATATCCAACTCAATACTCAAGTCGACACGACTCGAAAAAGCTATATTCGTAGATGAATTCAAATCAAAACAACTCAACCTAACTTACAACGGAATCCCCAAAACAATCCCAAATAAATTCGAAACTTCCCCGCTCTTCCTAAGTCCTAATCAACTCAATCTGAACTCAACCTTACTCAGCCATAGTCCAACCCCAATTCAACCATAACTCGACCTGCAACCCATCCCTTAAAACAACTCCAAACTTATGCCCAACTCAACGCCCAAATCAACATCGTCTTAAAAACTCAAGCTAACTAACTCTAATTCAACCGTGAGTTGAAGTAATTCAACCCCTCAATGGAACCCAACTCAACCCTTAACTCAACCACAGTCTCAACACCCAACTTAATCCACAAACGCAAATGAAACCCGACTCAACCTTCAACTCAACCACAAAATCACCGCGCAACTCAATCCTCAAACCAGAATACATAAAAAAAATGGTCAAAGTGGCAATATCGCCATTTATCAAGTGGCTTTACTTCAATTTATTTTCTTATTTCAAAGTTCTAAACGGATTTTTATGAAATCACATTTTAAAAATAAAGTTTACCGCCTGAAAAGGCTTGCTTACTGTTTTTTTACTGCAATAATGGTAATCCACTATTAAAATTTGCCGTTGCTTGTATCACTATTACATAAAATTTGTATATAAATTTACATATAAACCAACCCAACTATTAGTGTTGAATATAATACATCATCAGCCTCCAACAAAACAAAAAATTTGCTAAAAACTACCAGGTATATTAAACCTCAAGAATGCGGTATGTACAAATTGACGTGAAATAATTGTGAAACATTATATGTATATTGGACAGACTGGTCATTAATTTGAGATATTTAAGGAGTATTAATAAAAATCTACAAATTTTGCACAGGTCGAAAAATGATAGTATGATAGATGTAAAAGAAGAACTTGCAACGTAGAACAACGTAGCAATCATCTACTAAGTAATGTGAAAAAAAAACTAAATTCAAACTCTCGGGTCCAATATAGCCGTTTCAAAGCCAAAAATAATTGATTTATTAAAACTTTTTGAAATTTTGAGGCTAATTATATTCAAATAAGCATTTTGATGATAAATTCGTAATCAGCGATTACAAAAACTCTTGCCCATGAAGCTTGGAGCAAATATCCAATTTAGGTTAGGAAATATGGCCGCTGGTCAATATTTCAAAATTTTACACCAAACTTTATAAACAGGATTTTTGGAGTCGATAATTACGAATTTATGGTCAAAATTAGTACATAATTGAATAAAATTAACCTCAAAATTTTAAAATTGTTTGGCTTTAAAACGTCAATATTGGATCCGCCATTTTGAATTTCATTTTGTTTGCCTCAGGCTTTGTAAATTTTTTGAATAAATATGAAACAGTTCTTGATTGGTTTCGCCATCATGAATTATAAAATTTGGACCATATGTTCGTAATCAGCAACCCAAAAAACCTCTGGGTATGGAGTTTCACCGATTACATAAAAATTGGGTCTATCCGACTCTTCGGACACCCCTTTTCCCACAAAGCCTCCGTTAAATCTTCTACCCTTATGCCACCAAATTACAGACTCAAAAATAATACTAGATTATTTAGAATCGATCTCTAGCAATTAGATCCAGTTAAACATCTCTAGTATATATATACTGATGAAAATCCTTAAGAATTTAAATTACTCCGTTCAGAGAGTAGCCACAATATTCAAAATATATTTTCTGAAAATTTGTGCCGTCTGTTCAGATCACAATATTATGCGAACAACGTGAAAATTAGCCGATATAAATTTTTAGTCAGTGGACAGGGTAGATGATGGATTTTCAAATTTATTATCAACCTAACAAAAAAAAAGCGTCGGTCCCGTTTTTGAGAAAATCCGTTTGGCAGTTTTCTCTTTTACTACAACCCTCTCTATTCTGGACTCGAATGGAGCTTAAAGTTACACTGGAAGGGCGAACATGACATTTTTCTAATCGACGTTTTAAAGCCTTGGTAACCCAATTAATTAGTCGAGAAATGTGAAAATCTGGAACAAAATTTTTTCCGCGATTACCGTACTTACCCAATATAACTTTTCGGTATAGTGGAAAAAGTAAAAATAAATTTTGGTAAACTATCGTTTGTCTATTTTTCGACTGAATCAAGCACCTCTGCTTATAAGTTTAGTTGAAGAAATGTCGTTGGCGGATTTTTGTACCATCAACAACCGGCCATTTAATAATTTTTTCATCAAGTACAAGAAAATTTTTTTGACTCTGCCACTTTTGATTTTTGTTGAAGAAATTTCGTTGACGGAACTTCCGAATCGGCCATTTGATAATTTCTACATCTATGTAGTGATTCCATAAAAACCATTTGACTTTGGAATTTTTGATTTTTTTTGAACATTAATCGCCTAAATGTATACTATTCAGGGTCACAACAACATTTTTTGTTATTTGCCGAAAATTTCACTACGATTAGGCTATTAAAATCAATGTAACGTAGAGTTATATTTACAGGATGAACCATTTAAGTTGACATACAAAAATATTTTGAATCTAAAAAGAAATTGTTTTTTTATGTCATTTAAGAAACCGCAACCCACGTCATATCTACTTTCGCCTGTGATGCTTTCCTAATTTTCCCGGGGAATTTGGAATTGACGATTGGAAATAGAGAGAAAGCACTACCTATCGGAATAAAATAAAACTGTAACACCGTACAAAAATTAGCATCAGTGCTCGCAAAACGACTGAAATATGGTATAGTGGAAATTTTTTGAAGTTGTGAAGCCGACAAATATTTTGTCTAAAATCACGGTTCCAATCGTCAATTTGAATGATTAATGCTTTCTCTCTATTTCCAATCGTCAATTGGGAGTTGATTTGCTTTGCAAAAATAATACCAAATATTTGAAACAAATTCGGAATTCCCCGAGAAAACCAGAATAGGGTCACTGGTAATATTTAATGGTAGAACGATGAATCATTTTCATTGGCAATAACTGTTCTACTTATTCTTTAATTCGTCTCATCAAAATCTCAATACTCTGACAAGTATTTTCTGTTACACGGCTTTTTAAATAACCAAAACCAAAAATCATTGGGGTCAATTCAGTTGATCTGGGCTACCATGGAATTAGAAAAGGAGCTCTTACGGAAAGCTGGCGCAACCATCTTCGAGGGCAATTAACATCTAGGTAGTTTTTCAGCTGTGTTGAATAGTTTTGTGGGGAACTTCGCCATTCCAGTGCGGATTTTCATTCGACCGAATTTCGAAAATCTTGATCCCCACTTCCTATCAAATCAATTGGTTTCGAGTAAAACGGAACCTCCAATCATGATGCATTTTAAAGTATTTATTAATATTATGAATGCATATTGTGTGTAAATTCTGGGCCAAATTTAATTTTAAAACTCAGAAAACTATTTTTTGTTGGGCTTTTTTACCTTGGATTGGCTACAGCAATACCCAAGAGGTCCTAAAATGCTCTTAATAGGATCCGACTCGAGGTTATTTCGAAAAAACAGAAGTTTAAAAATTATACGTAGAAATTCAAAAACATATCATAGTTGATTTTATTGTAACAAAATGGAATAAACTTCTGAAGGTGAGTTGACATTAAGAAAACAATAAATGTTTATATTTTTTTAAATAGTTATTCGAGAAAAAAACGAATATATAGTACAAAATTTAAATATTTCTGCGTAATTCTGAAAAAAGTATTGCCTATGCCGATTTTTCTATTCTAGTTTTTAAATAAAAAATATTGTATGATTAGTTGTAAAAGTATTGTAGAAGAAAGAACATTAAAAATAAAACATTGTTTTTATATCTCTACGAAACAACTCCGTTAACTGGCGCCGAAACAGTGAGTCGTCACAAAAATTATTTAGTAACTGCATTAGTGAATAGTTAAGTTCTAAGTGATTTAATAATTTAGTGAATTGTGAAGTGAGAATTCAAACGACTCTATCCCCACGAGAACATAGCAGTCTAAGCCACTGAGAAGCACGAGTAAGTGATCTACAAATATAAACGCAGGCCACTCAAAGGGAGAAACTACGGCTTATCCGACAAACTAAGCGAGATACAATCGACGGTTAACAAGTGTACTTCACCGGCTGTACACTATAAATACCTTTGAAGAAACTTCAAATCTTCTAATAAATAAAAAATAAAAAAAAACCAGGACATGATCCTCATAATAGTAATGTAAGCAAACCAAGTAAATACCAACATATAATTAAAGTTTTATAAAAAATATAACAAAATACGAAATAATAAACTAAAACGATGGTAATTAATAAAAATAATATAAATAAGTAATAAATGATAAAAATTAACCAAAACAGGAAATCCAGTGTTAAAGTGAATAATAGAGATCCTTCTCTTAAATAAAGATAAAATTAATTAAAAGTGTAAACAATAAAAAATAATTTTTTAATTTTTCTCAACAATGGAGGAAGTAAAAAATTCTTTAAAAACCTTGGAAGGAGCTGTAAATGCTCTGATGGAGCAAATTAACGGAAGATGGGGAAAATTAGAAAATCCGATAGTTCACCAAACAACAACAACATTGACACCTCCAAAAACGGAACAAGATCTACATGACATCAGCAAATTACCGGACAGTGTTAAAGAACTTCAACATTTCGATGGCAACCCCACCCAGTACATTTCCTGGGTGCACAACGTGGAAAATATATTAAGCGATTATGAGATCATGCGCAACAAACCTATATATAGAGCTATACTTCAAATCACCAGACAAAAAATAAGAGGCAATGCAGATTCAGCGCTTATTTCATATAATATTTTCGATAACGAATGGGTAACAATTAAGAAGTGCTTATCCCTACACTACGCGGACAAAAGAGATTTGCGAACCCTCGAACATCAACTAAGCAATCTCTACCAACGAAACATAAGCTTGGATGAATTCTACGCAAACGTGAACCACCAGTTTTCGCTCATAGTGAACAAAATAAAAAGGGAGGACTACTCACCTGAGACTATTAAAGTTCTCATCGCAACTTACCGGAATCGGGCATTAGACGTATTTATCAGAGGTTTGAATGGCGACCTGTCAAGAATGCTAATGTTTCAAAGACCATAAACTCTTTCGGAAGCGTACACATCTTGTCTAGAAATACAGAATCTGAACTTCAGGAACATACCAATTCATAAAAGAAATTAGAATAATTCTGTAACCGTACCTATAAATCAAATTGCACCAGGACAACCGTACATTCCACAAAGAAAATCTGGAGCGATGCCACTACAACAGAGAACCATGGCATATAATATTCAACACCAAGCCAATCCAGTTCCGCCTAGACCAAACAATCCTAAACCACTGGTACCAATGAGTGTTGACCCATCGGTGCAAACAAGACAGGTCAATTACATCAATCGCCTGAACTGTCAAAATAATCAACAATTCAAACGGGAAAACTTGTATCAAAATGAACCACGGAAACTACAGAGAATTAATCACATGGAAACTCAAGAGGAAGTGGAGGATCATTATAACCAACTAGTGGAAGAAAATGTCGAAGAGGGAATAGCTGATGACGATGAGCCATTAGAAGAAAATCCGGAACTAAATTTTATGATGGATGGCTCTTTAGCATACCATATATAGAATATAAACTTAAAGATAACAGCATACTAAAATTCCTAATCGACACCGGAGCTAATAAAAATTTTGTAAAGCCAGAATTACCTAAAACCGCCGGTCCAACCACGATCAATTTAAAATCAGATCAGCAGCAGGAGATATAGGAATCAGCAAAAAAATTAGCGGACAATTTTTCAAAAGCTTAAGCATCAACAACGTGATTGAATTCTTCGTGTTACCTGGCCTAAAAACATTTGACGGTATTATCGGTAACGATACCTTGAAAGAATTAGGAGCAATTATTGATCGCGGGAACAACATATTAACGATATCACCGAACATCAAAATTCCACTCTACGAAAAAGTTCTGGAATATGGCCAATTAAGGTGGAACTTCGCTGTTTCTTGACCGATTATGATGAAACTTGACATGAGCGGAGATCACATCAGGTCAACAATATTGAAATTCGTGACAATCATCTGTTACCGAACACGAAGCAAAAACTCCAAACCATTGTTTCAACATTTCATGCACTTTTCGGACCTGTTAATAATAAGGAAACAATCACCACTGAAGTAAGAGCCGAAATTAAAACAAAGACCGAAGAACTAATCTATCGTTGAAAAGAAAATGGATGCGTCACAGCCAAAAAATATAGGATGGTGATTGACTTCAAAAGATTGAATGCAGTAACAACAACGGACACATATCCAATTCCTGATATAAGCAATACAATCGCAAATCTTGGGAATTCGAAATTTTTTACCCCCATCGATTTAACGTCAGGATTCCATAAGATAAAGATGAAGGAAGCCGATATACCTAAAACCTCGTTCTCAACAATGAACGGCCAATACGAGTTTTTAAGGCTCCCATTTGGTTTTAAGAACGCGCTCGCCATCTTTCAAAGAATGATAGATGACGTCCTAAAATAATTTATCGGCGTGATATGTTACGTCTATATAGACCATATAACAGTATTCGGAGGGAGAACTGAGGAAGAACATCTAACGAACATCAGGAAAGTTTTTTCAAAATTAGAAAAGGCCAACTTACGGGTTAATCTGGATAAGACAGAATTCTTGAAAACAAAAACCGAATTTCACGGATACCTAATCACGGATAAAGGTATCAAACCGGACCCAAATAAAATCTCCGCTATTCGAAGCATCAAGAAACCCAACAACTTGAAGGATTTAAAATAATTTCTAGGATTGGCATCATACTATAGACGCTTCATTCGAGAATTTGCCAAAATAGTGAAACCATTGACTAATCTGACAAATTGATTTGGATTTTTGAATGAAATATCGAGCAAGTTCGTTTACAGTTTCAAACAGCAGCAATTTTTTTTTTTTTCGACACCTTTTGTTTTACTCAAAAAAGTCATAAATAAACAAAATAAAATAAAATGGTTTCCAGTATCGAAAAGAAAACAAAATTTCCTTCAACTAGAAACAAAATTTTTTTTTTGAAAGGTGTTATTTCACCAAGATACAAGCGTTCAAATCTGGGTATTTTTCGAAGAAAATTTCTGTTCCGTTTTTTAATTGGCGCAGTGTAGTTCCATTTTGTGTTTTCACACTGGAGCATTGAATTTTGAAATACATTTTATCATAGTGATCGTTCTTTAAATTGTCATGGTGTACTTTCATTTAACTACTTTTTGGAATATAGTTTTTCATTCAATTTGGCTACGAATAATTTTTCAATGACTACTCAACATTTTGTTATACATAATATAACTCAAGTTGCCCCTAGCAGACATATAATAACAGTGGGCTATTTTACATTTTCTTTATTTGAAATCAGCATAGTTATCGGGCTATTATTTTTCAAAAGTAGGTAAGTACTTTTTATCAATTACCGCAAAACAAGTTAAAACCACATACACTTCTTAGTAAACATTTTGCACACTGCACATTAAAGTAAATCGTATAAATAAGAGTTGAAAGTGATTTTCCAGCAGTACCTGAACTGATTTTTCGATAATTTGGTGCCGTGAAATTTATCATAATGAGTGACTTTGTTTGTACTCGTAGGGTTTTGTGTGACTTTTTCGTAAACTCGGGAACAAACAATACCGAGTTACAAAAATATTTGATCGAAACTTTTGAATTATCATTAGAAAGAGCTAATATAGTTATAGCAAGTATTCGAAAAAAACTTACTATCTATTGTAAATTTAACGATCGATGGCAAAAGTGGAGAAGAACAAAAGATCTTTTTGAAAATACTAACAGTGCTTGGTTGGATGGTGAATTCAGGGTAATATTTACAGAAACTTCTGATGCAACTTCTTCAGGTGAATGTGGCCGACCTTCTAAGCCATATGGTGAATCACCTGAGAAAACAAAAAACGAAAAAACATGGAACTCGTGCAAGAATATGGGTTTGAATTTATACATAACGCAAATGTCCAACATTTACGGTCTATTGGTGAATTAGATGAAGCTTCAATTGTGAGTATTGCACGAACTTTGTCTAAGAAAGACAAAAAAGAAGTCTTTAAGTTTGAATTTATACATAACGCATATGTGCAACATTTACGGTCTATTGGTGAATTAGATGAAGCTTCAATTGTGAGTGTTTGTACCAAGGTTTTGGATTCCACAATAAAATAAACCCGGTACAAATTTGAAGGTGCGATAAACCTTTGGTTTGTTTTGTTCTCAAAGCAAAATAAATAAATAAAACTTTGTTGTATAATGGTTATACAAAATGGTGGTAGGTAAATTTATTATTTTTAATTATGATGTGAACACTTCGGTTGTTGGTTTAAAAAAAAAGTTTTTTATAATAAAAATGGAATTTTTTACAATATTTCTAGTTGGTTTGGTTTATGATAGGTGGCCAATATTATAGTTAAGCTATAAAGTTACTGAACGCACCCGCTTATTTCAATTGAATTATAAAATATGTTTTAACATTTGTAAGGTTTAAATAAGTTGTCAAATTAGAATTTAATTTTAGTAAACAATGCAAAAAAAAAGGTTAGATAAAGTGTTATTAAATTAAAATGTAAATTAATTCAAGTTTGTTTATAATTAATTCAGGACACACATATGCAGCAATAGTTTGTAATATCAAATCAACGTAAGTAATTAAGTTTAAATATGTATTAAGTTTGATTCTAGTTGGAAATAAATTTTACGTAAACATTTTTCTTATAAGATTTTAGGTTAAGATATTATACAACAACAATATGGATATAATGGATTAAATTCAAATGTTTAAAGATAAGTAATAAAATAAATTTTAAGATTAATTCTAATTGGTGTTTTGTTTTCAGTTTTCTTGCCAGCAGTGGCTCCAACATCCCGGCCGGCTTGAATCGGTTGATTCAACTTACTGGCAGTAAACATAATTTGTGTATTGGGCGTTTTATGACGCCGTTTGTTGTTTTCAGCGTAACAACTCTAATAATGTTGTCTGATCCGGGATGAACTTCTGTAATTCTGCCCATCAACCATTTTGATGGAGGTAAATTGTTTTCCTTGACGATAACGATGTCACCAATCTTACAATTGTTTTCTTTCTTGTGCCATTTGCTTCTATGTTGCAGGTTGGTTAAGTATTCCAAATGCCACCTCTTCCAGATATCTTGGTTCATTTTTTGTACCATCTGCCATCTGGATAGTTTGGATATGTTGACATGTTGGAGGTCATCACTTGGAAGCTGTGTTGTAGGACGACCGATCAAGAAATGACCTGGGGTCAAATACTCCAGTTCCTCGCTTGACAGCACACAAATTGGTCGGGAATTCAATATTGCCTCAATTTCAGCCAACAACGTTGTCATTTCTTCTGTGGTAATTGTGTGGCCGTCAGTTACTCTTCTCAGATGGTGTTTAACTTGTTTCACGGCGGCTTCCCATAGTCCGCCGAAGTGAGGTGCGCTTGGTGGGATAAATTTAAAAGTTATCTCATCTGTTAATAAAAATTTGGAAAAGGTGTTATTATTTTGTCTTAGGAAATTGTATAGTTCGTGAAGGTGATTGCGAGCTCCGATAAAATTGGTTCCATTGTCACTATGGATCTCCTTACAAATTCCTCTGCGAGCTATGAATCTTCGAAGTGCTGCAATGTACGATTCAGTGGTGAGCTCAGAGACTAACTCAATATGTACAGCCTTAGTAGCTAGGCAAACGAAGATACATATATAGCTTTTATAGATTTTTTGACCTCTTCCTTTGATCAAACGGGTTTGAAAGGGACCAGCATAATCGACGCCGACCTTAAAGAAAGGTCTTACCAGCTCAACCCTAGGATTTGGAAGATTTCCCATCACTTGATTCATTTCTTGTCCTTTGCATTTCAAGCACTTCACGCAGCCATGGACGATCTTTCTAACTAGTTGTTTGCAGCCCAAAATCCAATATTTTTGGCGCAACGTGGCGATCATTAAAGTTTGCCCAGCGTGAAGATAACGCAAGTGATGCTCAACAACAATTAATTCGGCAAGTTTGTCTTTCGCTGGCAATATTATTGGATGTTTTATCGCATAGGTGGTTGCCGCATTAGTGATTCTTCCTCCGACTCGTAGTAGTCCTGATTCGTCGAGAAACGGATTGAGATGCTTTAATTTGCTCGAGCCTGGTACTTCTTTGTTTGCTGCTAGTAGGTTAATTTCCAGTTCGAAATGTTTTGCTTGAATTTGACTGAAAATAAGCCATTGTGGTTTTTGTAATTCTCGGCTGAGCAGATGTGGTGAAACTGCGTTGTTCGGGATTCGTTTAAGTTTAATGTCGATAAATCGAAGGATGTAAGCTAAAATTCGGGTAATTTTGCTGAAGCTGGAAATTCTTTTGATTAAATCATCTATTATGTTTGGTTGATGAAGTTGAGCGTGTATCGATTGGCTACGCATTTCTTCGGTTGTATCTGAATGATTTTCTGGATTTTTTGGCCAAGCTGCACAATTCGCTAACCATTTTGGGCCATTCCACCACAAACTAAAATCTAGCAGCTTTTCTGGTTCGATTCCTCTTGAGGCGCAGTCAGCCGGATTATCTTTCGAATCTACATGCCTCCATTGCGATCTAGTCATACTTGTCAGTATTTCGCCGGTCCTATTTCCGATGAACGTGTTCCATTTTGTGGGAGGGGCAGACAACCAATCCAACACGATGGTGGAATCAGTCCAAGCAGTGATTTCAGTGATTTCTGTATTTAAAGTTTGCTTAATGGATAAGAGCAATCTATTGAGGAGCAGTGCACCGCACAGTTCTAATCGTGGAATTGAGATTTGTTTAACCGGTGCTACTTTCGTCTTTGCCGATAATAATCTGATAATTGAGTCCCCATTTGGTTTTATTATGAGACCGTACACAACTGCTGAATAGGCATGTCTTGACGCGTCTGAAAATCCATGCAAAGATAATTTGGTATCGGCGTTGGTATGTATATATCTATCTACTTCGATTAGCTCTATTTTGGGCAAATTTTCGCGTAAGTTTTGCCATTCGTTTTGTACGTCTGTTGGTAAGTGATCATCCCATTTTAAGTTCTTTGCCCACAAAGTTTGGAAAAATATTTTTATGCTGATGGTTACCGGAGCGAGCCATCCCAGTGGATCGAATAAGCGGCTTGACTCTGACAGAATTCCTCGTTTTGTCATGGTAGGTTTTTGATTGAGATTTACTTTAAATTGAAAGCAGTCTTTCGTTGGATTCCAATATAGCCCTAAGACTTTAACAGAGGTACATTTTTCTATTTCCAAATTTACAGTTTCTTCGGCGGGTTGAAAGGTGTTTCTTAGCACTGTTTCATCGTTGGCTAACCACTTCCTTAGCTGGAATCCGGAACGTGAGAGTACGGTGTTAATGTCATGTTTTAGTGTAATCGCTTTCTCCAATGAATCTGCTCCTGTCATGAGGTCATCTACGTAGAAATTGTTCATGATGTGGTGTGCTGCTTCTGGAAATGATTTTTGACATTTAGTTGCTGCCTCGTTAAGTGCGCGCGTAGCTAGATAAGATGCACATGCTGTACCGTAAACAACCGTTTTGAGTTCATACGTGATGAAGGGTTTGTCTGGTGAATCTCGCCACAATATCCGCTGGTATTTGGTGTCTTCATCTGCAACTAGTACTTGCCGGAACATCTTCTCAACATCTGCGGTGAATGCTATTTTATACATCCTAAAGCGGCTTAATATGTCATACAAGGTCGACTGGACGGTTGGTCCAACTGCAAGACAGTCGTTTAATGAACTTCCCGTGGTAGTCTTTGCGGAACCATCGAACACAACTCGGAGTTTGGTTGTAGTACTTGAATCTTTAATAACCCCGTGATGTGGTAGATAGTAGCCATTGTGTTTTATCTCAGTCTCATCGACGACTCTCATGTGTCCCAAAGTGATGTATTCTGACATGAAAGATTTGTACATTAAGGCAAATTCCTCCTCCCTGTTGAACCTTTTCTCCATAGAATGTAGGCGCTTTGCTGCTGTGCGAAATGAATCCCCTAAAATTGATGGAGAACGCTTGAATGGAAGGCGCACTTTAAATCGGCCAGTGTGATCAGTGGTTGTAGTATTTTGAAATTGACTTTCACATAGTCTTTCCTCTTCTGTTATCATGGGACTTGCGGTTCCTACTTCCTCAATCTCCCAGAACTTTCTCAGTAGGTTATCTAGGCTGTCTTCTGGATCATTCAAAGTAGCTGTTATTACTCGTACCTGACTCGTTTGTGTTTCGCTTGATCTGCCTGCAACTATCCACCCCAGAAGGGTTTTTTGCATTATAAATTGGTTTGGTGTGGTGATTTTTTCTTCAACTAACAATTCAAAAAAATTGTCTGCTCCAATAATAATGTCGATCTCTTTGCCTTTGTGGAAGTGGGGATCTGCTAACTCGTACCTTTGGAGAAATTCGATATCGATGTATCGTGAGACCGGTGGTTGTCTTGCGGTTAATTTTGGTAGGACAAATGCTTCGATTTGTAGGCTTGGGTTGTCTTTATTCCATGGTGTTATTTTCAGCGATACTGACCCCTTGGTATATCCGCTTGATGTGGCTCCTATTCCCGTGATAGCAATTTTAGCACTATTTCTGGGCAGCTGTAGTCTTTGTGCACAATGTTCACTTATAAATGAAACTTGCGATCCGGAATCTAGCAGTGCCCTATATAAATGGTTTTGATTTTTCGCATCGGTTACACGTACCAAAGCCGTAGGTAATATGGCGCTTCCTAGTTTTGTGCTGGTGGTAAGACTTGTCGCATTAATCTCGGTCATTTTATTTTCTAATTGAGCTGCGTTTGCTTGCGTTGTTACGGTAGAATTTTCGTGTAACAAACTGTGGTGTCTTCTATTGCATAGTTTGCAACGAAATCTGGATTTGCAATTATATACACTATGATTGTTGTTCAAGCAGTTGAAGCATCGGTTTTCTTGGATTAGGAATGACTTTCTTTCAACTACTGACATATTTTTAAATTTACCACACTCAAATAACTTATGCTCTTCGCTGCATAGTGAGCACTTTTGAACTTGGTTTTCACTAGCGACGACATGGCTTTTTATGTGGAGTTTCGGTTGTGCTGACTGATGTTGGAAACGTTTATTTTGACATTTTAACGATTCTAGTGCGTCGATTCTTTTAGCCAGAAAGTCAAAAAACTGTTTCAAGGTGGGTAGGTCGTATTCTGCGGAAGTCTGCGCCCATAAGCTGTTGGTCTCGTAGTCTAGCTTGCTCACCAGAATATGGATTAACCAATGGTCTCTCGTTTCTGCTTCTTCTCCTAGCGCCTTAAGTCCTCGAATGATTTCATCTGACGTGTCTAACAAAACTCTGACGTTTGTGCTATTTGCAGTTGTTACTGCTGGTTGAAACATGAAGGTTTTTATGAAGGCATGGATGGTGTGTTTCCTTCGATCGTACCTCTCTCTTAACTTGCCTAAGGCCTCGATGTAGTTTGCATCCGTTATGCTGAAGTGTTTCAACAGACCTGCTGCTTCTCCTTTTAAAGACCCCTTCAGATACTGCAGTTTTTGTGACGGTGTTAATCTAGTGTTGTCATGGATGGTTGAACAATATAAATCGTGGAATGACTGCCACTCGGTATAGTCTCCAGCGAAATTTGGAATAGATATTTTGGGCAGTTTTACGTCAATGTGGTTTCCCGCCAAAGTAGCATCCATAAATGTATCGTTCAACGAAACTGTTGGCTCCACCATTTTCCTCAACGCAAGGTTTAACCCCGCTATGGCTTTATAATAATTTTCCTCAAAATCTTGGTCTAACTCCTCGTTGTTATCCATGGCAACTATTTTATTCTCCACATCGATAAACTCGGTTCGGTATCGCTCAACGTTTGTTATTCTAACTTTGATATCTTCTGCGTTGGTGTTTTTGCTTATAGCGTTGATAAAGTTTAGCATCTTGGTCATGTTACCCTTGATGTACGCACGCCTTTTCTTTAGTGCTACGATGTCGGCCATATTTACGTATCACTTGATATCACAAATTTTATTTAAGTTTTCACTAAATGCACTTATCACTGATTCCGGAATTGTTTTGTTGAATTTTAAACTATCTTTATAGAAAACGTTTTGTAAAACGAGGTAAGTATTTAAAAAATGGATGAATGTTTGCAACAGGTGAGATGGTTTATCAATAAGGAAACGAGTATATAGGTATATAAATTATATTGAAATTAATGAAAATCACTTGATAGTTTATTGTTTTATAAATTTTTTTTTATTCTTTAATTATTAGGTAAGTGATACTTGCGGTTTTAATTTTCCATGCGGTTGTGGTTTCCATGCGGTTTCTCGGCAATTGTAATTATATTTCCTCGATCTTGATGCGTTGAATCCGGCTGGCTTAATTGCAGTTGTCTTGTACTACTGGTTTGGATTCGGTTGGTTGATTTTTGCAGGTTTGGTGGCTGAATCCGGCTCGAAGGACCATATGTTTGTACCAAGGTTTTGGATTCCACAATAAAATAAACCCGGTACAAATTTGAAGGTGCGATAAACCTTTGGTTTGTTTTGTTCTCAAAGCAAAATAAATAAATAAAACTTTGTTGTATAATGGTTATACAAAATGGTGGTAGGTAAATTTATTATTTTTAATTATGATGTGAACACTTCGGTTGTTGGTTTAAAAAAAAAGTTTTTTATAATAAAAATGGAATTTTTTACAATATTTCTAGTTGGTTTGGTTTATGATAGGTGGCCAATATTATAGTTAAGCTATAAAGTTACTGAACGCACCCGCTTATTTCAATTGAATTATAAAATATGTTTTAACATTTGTAAGGTTTAAATAAGTTGTCAAATTAGAATTTAATTTTAGTAAACAATGCAAAAAAAAAGGTTAGATAAAGTGTTATTAAATTAAAATGTAAATTAATTCAAGTTTGTTTATAATTAATTCAGGACACACATATGCAGCAATAGTTTGTAATATCAAATCAACGTAAGTAATTAAGTTTAAATATGTATTAAGTTTGATTCTAGTTGGAAATAAATTTTACGTAAACATTTTTCTTATAAGATTTTAGGTTAAGATATTATACAACAACAATATGGATATAATGGATTAAATTCAAATGTTTAAAGATAAGTAATAAAATAAATTTTAAGATTAATTCTAATTGGTGTTTTGTTTTCAGTTTTCTTGCCAGCAGTGGCTCCAACAGTGAGTATTGCACGAACTTTGTCTAAGAAAGACAAAAAAGAAGTCCTTAAGAAGATCACTTATGATACGGAAACAGTTACTAGTTATTCAAAAGACGAAGCTCTGTGTATATATATTGAGAAAAAAAGAAAAAATCTGTTCAAAGTAAGTTCCGAAATGAACTTGGCCTCCATATAGACAAACCTCGACAAGGAGCTGGTAATAGTAATGACGGCAATACTGCGTGAAGATTCTTTTCTAACTATCATTGTTCAATAAATATTACTGGAGTTGACGAAGAATTGATAAAACGGCTATACTTCATATTACAAACATTATCATCTGGAATCGCAGTAAATGCTTTCAAATTTGGTCAATGCGCAATGGATACCGCTCGAATATTTGTCAATAAATATAATTGGTACTGTATGCCTTCCCCTCTCCATAAAATTGAGATTTCCCCTTATTCATGGAGAAAGTGTTATAAGACATTTTGCAATTTTACCAATAGGCCAAATGTCTGCAGATGCACAAGAAGCGCGCAACAAAGATTATAGGCGATACCGATCACACCATTCCAGGAAGTGTTCTCATTCAGCAACCAATGAAGATGTTTTTTCATTCATTATTATTTACATCGGATCCATATATTTCAAGTTTAAGGGCTTAAACCGACATTGTTTCCAGGGATTTATTAGCTGAAGCTAAAATGCTTTTGGATCTGCCTGAAAGTGAATAATTCACAATAAATTATCGTCGACTTTATTAATTTTATTTGATATTTTTTGTTATTTTTATATAATATTTTTGACATTTTCATTTTCTTATATTTTTATACAATAAAGTTAATCGTTTATTTCATTAAAATGTATTTATTTATAAGGCTCATGTATTCAACAATTCATGTAAAAGAAATTAAGTGTTTATCACTTGAGACTAAAGAGATACACATTTTAGAGACAGTGAGCCGGTTTCGGTCCCACTGTGCAGCGCCTTGTTGTATATTCCGACCAACTTCACCGAAAAAAAAACTCCAATTCGGTATATTTATTCCGAAGCCTAAGTCAAGCTTAAGTTTTAAGTAGGTCTGATTTTTGCTAGCTCTAACATTAAAGATGCCGATCGCTAATCTGTCATCGTGGTTAGATCGCAAAAGATCTCCCAATTTTTTATAGAATGAGTCTTTATCAATCCTCAGGCCACATCATTCGATTATCGACTGCTTGGAAATCTAAAGCTAAACCAACAGTCCCATCATCCCACAACTTGCTAAACCCAATAAAAATTAATTATTTTAATATGAAAGTCTTATACATTTCGTTTATTATTTATGTAATTTATATTTTTAGATATTATATAAGCATAAAGCAATACACAAAAAAAAAAATGTTAAAATCGACCATCATCATAATCATCAATATGTTAGATAAAAATAAAACATCATAAATAATGAAAAGTATATTTATATATTATTTTATAATAAAATAACACAAAAAATAAAAATAAATTATTTTGAAAATATTTTTTGATGACATATTAAAAATTTAATTAATTTTAATGGTTTTATTTTTGTATTCATGAAGAATATGAATATAAATAATAACACCAATAACAACAATATCATTAGAACATGAAATTGTTTATTGTTTATTTATTAATAATAAAAATACTAAAATTCGTTCGGAAAATCAAGTTGTATGTACATATAACATACCAATGAGGAATATTTTTATACAACAACAACAAAAAACATTTTTGTTGTGTTATTAAATGTCATTTTATATAAACATAATAATATCTCTGTGCTATGACGATGATGGTAATGATGATGATTATGATGAGATTGAAAATACAAAAAAATAATAAAAATAAAAATCATGTCCACTATAAAGTTCTATTGTATATAAGGATATAAACGATACCCTCGTTTCTTGTATATAGATTGACGGAATAAAGAACTGTAGCTATAATGGTGCAGGTTGGCATAAAGGAGAGGGTTAAGCACAAGATGCCTGAAAATTCAGTTTTGCCTCGAGAATATAGTCAGCAAAATATTGTACAATAAAAAAATTCTTTAATAAACATTATAAATAAAAATTAAATAAATCACCAAATAAGCTTTAATTCTTCTTATTAAGTATCCCCATTATTATTATAATAGTAGACGAGCCTGTTTAAGAAAATATTCAAATATCAAGAATGGTGCGAGTTCCTTATCAACAATTTTCATAAGAAATAAAATCGAAATTTTTATTTATTTATTGCTGTTGTACGTGACCAAGAAAAGGTTTTTGGAAAATCTTAATGTTTTTTTGAATCTATTAGTTAATATCGCTATCAATCATTTTAATTATGATGACAATTTACGAATCCCTAGTGTTGATTTAAATTTTATGTTTTATATATTTAAATACTTCACCCATGATTGTTTTCAAATATTAAAATTCAGTGACAGTTCAATATACATATTTGGAGTGTGTCTGTATTTAGCAAATTAGAGTACACTGGAAAGATATTATGATTGCATTGATTTATTTAAAGGTTTTCAAGAAATATTCCCGCTAGTGTTGACAAATTCTTCAGTTTAAAACAGATAAAGTTGCATTCATCAACATCAATTCCAAATTTATTTATTTCATTTACAAAAATTTCAATAATAAACAATATAAACAAAAAAAAAATGAAATAAATGAGGGAATGCCTTTTCAACCGCAAGTAGGCATTCCTATAGCTGATAGTAAAAAATAATAACAATAATACAGTAATTGTACACAATACAACCAATACAATGTAAATGATAATGTAAGAAAAAATAATTTAAACAATTTAAAAATATTCGTTACAAAAAATTTCAGTTTTAAATTTCAGAATCCCTTATATCAACAACATCACAACTCCCCTTTTTCATGCAACAGTTAACCCCTCATCAAAAACTAACATGCAAAATGAGAGAACAATCAAATAATGACTTTAAACAAAAAATCAATATTGCTAACTTGGACTAGCGAAATTTTCAAACTTGATAAGAATTTAGTTATAGAATTCAAGATACGAATATCAATCGGAAATTTATTAAAAATGGTTGATGCAGTAACTAAAAAAAATTATAAAAAAGCGTTTTGTAAATAGATGTGACAACTCAAGTAACGATTCCCACTAATTTCAAAATATTTATTCATAACCTTAAAAACATAAAGTTGTTTCAATGGAAGAAGTCTACTGCTCAAGAATAACTATGTTTATTCTTGAAATGCATCAACCTAACTAAATGCTTTTGAGCTGTTACTAATGGTCTGATCATCTCAAAATACGTACCATCCCAGCAACAAATACCATAACGCAGTCTGAATTTAATTAAGGCGTGATAGAATATTTTAAGAGTACCAGGTGGACAGTGTGACCGCAGTAGATACATTTGCCTAATTCCAGAAAGAAAAGAGTTTGTCTACTTTAATTCTAACATATTTAGGCCCAAATATTAAATTTAATTCTAACATATTTAGGCCCAAATATTTAATGTTAGCAACAAATTCAATAGGCAAGCATTTATCAATGCACGGGTCATTCCTAGAGCAATGCCGGTCATGATAAATTATGTCATTATTAAACGAACTGTTATCATTTAAATTAAAGAGCATTGTTTTAATTTTGGAACTCAATAATAGCTTGTGCGCCGCGAACCAATTGGTCAGAGTTAGTAATGTATGATACTGCAGATGAATAATCACAACTATTATAAGCAAAAGTCAGATAATTGGCAAATGCAATAACTTTATCTTTAAAATTTTGTTTAAATACAGAATTTATGTAAATTAAAAATAAAATTGGCCCAAATACAGATCCCTTGGGGACACCCGCCTATAGTACCAATAAGCCACTGAAACTTGAGCCAGTTCAATATACAACCTCGAAAACCAATACTCCTCAGCTTATCCAAAAGTCATATCAAAAGTCTTTACCGTTAACTCCGTTTTTTGTTTTTTTTTGTTTTTTCGTCTATTCGTTATTCATATTCGGGAAGTTTACTGTGCAACAAGTGTCGATAATACGCGCCATTACGTGCCATATACTTGCGATATTCATTTTCGTGTGACACCTAACAAATAATATCACAGATATTTTGTCCCAAATTTGATTGCGTCGAGCGAAATATTATTTTCAATATTTTAATAAAATATTACATAATAAATAAGGCATATATAATATATTATATAGTAAAACCTAACCTTATCTTCAGCCTGCTAGGTAAGTTATTTAATAATTTTCTTGGATCAAATAAAACAGTTTGGTCTAATTTTTACATAAGAGAGCCATATTTTATCAGGATATTTACTCAACCACTGACATCTTGGAATTTTGACTGTAAAAAATTAAACTTTTACATAATTTGGTAAGTTTTATTTAAACATTTATTTCAACTTTAATTATTACAAATATTATTTTTTTCGTTCTTGTTCAAGATAAAATCACGTGCGTCCTATAGTTAAAATATTATACGTAATTCTAATTTAGTTAATTAAAAGTGCATCCAGTTTTGTTTATCGGTTAAAAAATGAAATGTTTTAAGTGCTCTAATTTGGTTAGTAATTTGAAAGAATTGATATCTCATTGCCATAAAGTTCATAAGTTAAAAACATACGATACCTATCGCTGTTGTGAAGATAACTGTTCTTGCTCGTTTCAAAATGTTCGGTCTTTTCGAAGACATGCCTTAGTAAAACATTTTAAAGGAAATTCAGAAATTCTTATAGAGAAACTCACTAAGAATGAGCCACAAATCCTCCTTCGTTACCACATTCTCAACCTAGTTGTTCAAATTTAGCTAGTTATACAAATGTTAATATTACATCATCGAAAAACGAATTTAATTTTAATGAAGCCATTAAAATCATTGAAAACAAGGCATGTCTATTTCTTCTAAATCTTCATAACAAAAATAACTTAAATAAAAAGGATGTAACAGAAATTCAAAATTCGGTTCAAAGTGCTATTTTAACACCTATTCTAGATTCGTTGAATAAATGCCTAATTGGGGGAATGGGTTGTTTCGAATTTAAAAAACTAATGAAATTTTGTCAAAATCCTTTTAGTAAGTTTGATACTGACTACAAATTCAACAAATATTTAGAATCAATTGATGCAATAGGACCTCTGAAAAACTTTACAATTAATAAAGAAATTACAGAAGTTTATAGAAACGGTGAAATATTATTCAATGAACTACATTCTGTCGGTACGCTTTTACCTCTTCAATTCCAATTTAGAAAAGTATTTGAGTGAGATGATTATTTACTGAAATGTTTAAATAGAATAGAAATTCTATCTGCAACTACTACTACAATTTCAAATTTCATACAAGCAAAATTGTGGCAAGAAAAAGTCTTAAAATATCCAAACAGTTTTTTAATTCCATACTTCTTATATGTTGATGAATTTGAAATCAACAATCCTTTAGGTTCACACTCCAAACATAAATCAGTGGCGAATTTTTACTATTCCTTCCCTATAGCTGAAAATTCTTCTAAATTAGAAAATATTTATTTAGCAGCTTCTATTAAAGCAACAGACTTGAAAGAATATGGTAATTCCATGGCGTTAAAATCATTAGTTAATGAATTAAAATATTTAGAAGAAAATGGTTTAAACATTGTAACTAATCAAGGGCCAAAAAACGTTCGATTTCTATTAGGATTAATTTTAGGAGATAACTTGGGTTTGAATGCTATTTTAGATTTCAATAGTTCGTTTTCATCTAATTATTTTTGTAGGCTCTGTCGAGAAAGTAAAATAAATACAAAACAGCTAGACGTGGAAAACAGTAATAGTTTACGAAATTCAACTAATTATAAACATGATGTTCAAGCAAATGAACCAAGTTCTACTGGCATACAGCGGGAATCTGTGTTTAACCAAATTACTACTTTCAGTGTGTCAACGAACTTTGCAGTAGATTTGATGCACGATTTATATGAAAGCATTTGCCATTACGACTTGTGTCACGTATTAAATCATTTGATTTATATTAAAAAATATATTTCATTAGAAATCTTAAATGTTTGTAAACAAAATTTTAACTATGGATACTTAGAATGTAAAATTATGTCACCACCGATATCATTGAGTGACATTAAAAATGTCCACTTAAAAATGTGCGCTAGGGAAATGAAGAGCAGAAAATCTTGATGATAGCTGATAAAATTCCAGAAAATGACGAAATATGGGGTTTTTTATTAAACCTAATTGATTTAAATGATATTTTACTAAATTATGAATTTTCGGTCACGAACATTTCACTTTTAAAGGAAAAAATTAAAACCCATAACATGGAATACCAGCGACTTTTCAATGATTCTTTAAAATCTAAGTTCCACTTTTTAACACACTATCCCACCAAAATAGAAAAATCTGGTCCCCCACGGCATTTTTGGAGCATGAGATATGAAGGCAAACATAGAGAATTTAAACTATATGCTAGTTCTACCACATCTAGGAAGCAAGTTTCAATAACACTGGCAAAAAAGTTTCAATTAAAATTTGCCAGTTCTGTATGTAATGACCTTATATCCGAACCTGTTCAGTTTGATCCAAATAATATTGTTGTGAGCAAATATTACGATTATATTTCAAATTATCTTAATATTTGTAATGCGGATTTTCTCTGTGTTTCTAGTATGACATATGATGGAATACTGTTAAAAAACGGGTTCTGTCTCACTGAAGATAAATGTGATGATGCTCTACTGAACATCTATAAAATCCTCGGACTGGTATTAGTTTATTCAACCGATGTCAAAGTTCTGTGTTCCAAATTACAAGTAAAGGGTTGTAGTTCACACCACAGGGGTTATTCTGTAAATTTAGAGTCTGATAATGTTAGCCTAATCGAACTAGATAAGTTTAATGGTTCCCCAGTTGAGATTTCAAAGCTTTGGCATAAATGGTTTACTTATGATAAGGCCTAAAAGTTTTATAAATTTAAGCGAATATAATAAATAATTTTACCAATTTTTTACTTTAAATTTGAATTATATAATTAATTCGAGTAATCTCTAGTTAATTAATTTAGATTATTTATATTTAAATTTTTGTTTTAAGTAAAGAAAAACTTATTCTTAAAATTTTAAAAATATCATACTTAAATAGTTTTAAGTTCCTAGTTTAAACCCTTCAACAAATAGTTTTAAAATTACTGTCTCCAAGATGGATTCGACCAACATTATTGAAGAACTTCCTCAAAACAACAAGGAAAACCAAGAAACCGAATTTCAAGCGGATGAGAATTTACGACGAAAGGATTTAACATATTACGTATTGGAACATAATAATACGATTTTATTTGAAACAAATGAAGAAATGGAGCTACAAAATTTGTTGAAGCACTGGAATTTAATTCATTATATCCTCGTTTATATGGCAAGTAACTTATACATATTTAATTTTTTATAAAATTGTGTTAATTACAAGTAAAGAAACTTAAACATTTTTTTCTTCCAGATGAGAAGGTTTACATCAGCAATTAAAACGGCTTAAAATATACCATATCGAAAAATTACTAAACGAATTTTCGTTTGGTGAAAAAATAGATTTCGAACATGAGCTCGTTCAATGGCAAATAATGCAGGGCATAAATATAAACAAACCATCAACTGATACATCAAGGACTGTTTCGTCATATTTGTCAAACATAACTTTGCCACGGTCAATAAGCCTTGATGAATTACTCTCTGAGGATACCCAAGGTCAAATGTTGAAAAGACACTATGAGCCAAATACTGAATTTAGTGATGCAAACCGTCGTTTATTGGTCGATATAATAGTGGATTATTTTCTAAAAAACAAACTTCCGTTTACGACAGATGATTGTGAATCAATGTCTACGGAAATAGTTGAACTACTGTATTTCCAAAAGAAGAACAAGTAAAATCTCTAAATTTAATTATTTTTGCTTGTTATTTATTTCAAAATTATTATCAATTTTAGACGGTTTACTACCAAAGAAGATAAAATCAAGCCCCTTTAGGACGCCTTTACAGCAAATATCATAACAAGAAGAATATTTATAAATCGAGCTGACTACTCTACCAGGTGACCTCTAAAACATTGAACAACATTGAGAATGGAAGTGCCACAAAAAAAATCGAACTGCCCACTGTGGAAGCTTTGGATAATCATATAAGAGCTATTAAATTTCAAGCGTTGACAGAAACAGAACCCCTTCATCATTGGGCTTGTACAACAGCTCATCGGTTCAAACAAATTAAAGTTTGTAGAAGTACCGCTGATTTTATTGAAGAGTGGTCCCAATACCGGGACTCAAATGGATTTAAATTGGTAATTTAAAATAATATTATTGAGTTAAATTTTATGTTTTAATACAATTTTTAATGAATTATTTCCAGATTGATATTGATTTCAAAGGTTTATACGCTCCAACATATAAATTATTTGACCAATTCGAAGATTTTGAAAGAAAAATAATACCAATATTTGAGAGAGATATTAGAGATATTGGTGCCGTGAAACTTTTCAGGACATAAGTCAAAACAGAATAATTTGTAAAAGTGAGTATTTTTTGTCGATATAATATTTCTTCTTTTATTTCTTCATTTTTACTTTTATTGACACTCGTATTTTTTTCAGCTGGTAAAGCAACTGCGGTGATTCATTTATTACGTGCTATTTTAAAACCAACGACTGCGAGATGTTCTAAATCGGCCGAGGGAGTAAAGCAGTACAATAAATTTTCCATTATTCAGTCGCAAGAAACTTTTATGAAAGTATTTCTCTCAGCAAATGAAATAAGTATTTTCATTGCAACAAAAAAAGAAATTCGTGAACGCATCCAGCCGTTTATTCTAATAGAAGGAAGTATCAGTGAGCCAAGATCCATATATGCGTATTTTGATGGCATTAAATATCATATGCCAAATATTCAAACAGCTGTTGTTTTTAAAATTTTTTATGTTTTTAATTTAAAATATCCCGAAGAATGTTGCAAAGTGTGGCAGTTTATTCAGGTTTATTTTTATGAAATAATTTTACAAAATGAAACAATTCATTCTGCCGTTACAACATTGATGAAATCGTTAAATTCTCAAACAAATGTTTAATTTGTTTTTAAATTTTTTATCATAATACTAAATTTTATTACACACTGAATTAAAAATAAAATAAATAAATTACACATTAGGAAATAGTATTAAATTGAACTTAAATATATGTAAAAAGATTATTTTTTAAATAAATGCATTGAATTTAAATTTTTAGTTTTTACTTGAAATAGCCTTATTTTAAATTTAGTTAATTCAAACAATAACTTTAGTTTTCATAACTAAATAGGTCCAATAAATAATACAAAACATTTAGTTAATATAACTTTAACAATAATTTACCGTTAAAAAATAGCATTGTTAATGGGAAAAAAGTTTTATTTTATTAAATAAATAATTGTTTTATCAGAAAAAAAAATGTTTTCATCGTTACTAAACAAATACTTATTACAAACAATTTATATAATCTTATTAAGAGAAATTCGTTTTGTACTAGAAATAATTTTTATTTGTATTTACAAAAATTTTTTTTTTTATAAAATTTACTAGTTTAACAAAAGTACCATTTTTATCATAACTAAATCTTTTGGTTACCCAAAACTTCAGTTGAGATCAACACGATTTTATTTAATAATAACTAGAGTTTTTTTTCAGCGTAGAATTATTAATACCTTCATGAAGAGGATTCATAAGTTCGTTCAAAGCATCCTCTGTACCCAAACCAGAGCGAAAATCAAATTGAAATTTACTGAAATAGTTAAAGTTATTCAAAAATTTAACGAAATTTAACTGCTTTTACCAAAAATCTTAGAAACAACAGAAAGGATTGATATTGGTCTAAAGGGGGGAATAACAGTGACCATTTTCAGTGATTCCGGAAATGTTTCTTCGGTTATACTTCGGTTAAACAATGCACTTAATATATCAACAACATTGAAACTAATTCTTTTAATAAATGAGAATGCGCTACTAATCAAATCTCTTGGAGGTTTATCCTCAAGGGAATTGATAATGAAAAATAATTCCCTAGAAGAAATTGGATGAAAGAAAAAGTTTAAGTTGGGCCTCATATCAAGTATAACGGAGTTATCAACTAGCTGGGAATTATTGTTGAATTTCAGACGCGTTTTTGAAACTGTAGCTGTATTTCAATGCGAAAAATTTAATTCGAATTATTTTTTCTCATAAATATAACTCGTGAATTATTTTTTTGAATTGAAATAAAACAAAAAGAAAGAACAATTTGGCATCTGGTGTCAGGTGGTCTAACTAAAATTAGGAATGAATGAATTAAATAATTCAAACTTTTGGTTTGATTTATTTAATTCGTGTCGCGAGCAATTGTTGTGGTAAAACTTACATGGAAATATGACTTATGTTACAAAAGTAATTGTTAAAACAATTAGCAATGTCTACTGAGGATGAGAGCTTAATACTTTGTTCGTCTAATATTTCATTAATTTCATTACTTGAAGTACCTTTGTTAAGTATTTCATTCAATAAGGACCATTGCTGATAGTAACCAATAACATTCTGGACCATTAACTGCTTTTTGGAATTTAGTCAAATAATATCTATTTTTAGCTTCTTTTATAACAGGTTTCAGATTTTTGGCATACTGGTGAAAATGATTCTTCAAATATAAATTATTGGGTTGATTTTTCAATTTTCTACTGATTCTATTTTTCTTGTTAACCTGAGTGATTAACGAATTATTTATCAAAGGTTTCAATCTATGAAGTTTCCTAGGCGGTTTAAAAAAAAAATTTACTTTGGGATATGTAGTGTGTGAGTGTAGCAATAAACAAATCAAAAGCTTCTGCTACTAATAACATATCGTTTAAAAGTTCAAAGTTTATCCGAAATTAATGTTCAACCTTGGACGCATAAGTTTTCAACTAAAGAATTTATCGC
Source organism: Tipula vernalis (assembly GCA_958295665.1). Lineage (NCBI taxonomy): Eukaryota > Metazoa > Arthropoda > Insecta > Diptera > Tipulidae > Tipula > Tipula vernalis. The sequence continues at coordinate 127,783,432 of OY282558.1, read as the reverse complement.
AACATTAGAGAATCATGGTCAATAAAAGATGAAGATAAGTTAGAAATTCTAAACTAAACCATTACTTGACATTAAAAATTTATATTCATCAATTAGGACGGAATTGTTTAGAATGTTAATATTAAAATCAACCAAGGCTAACAAATTATTACATTTTATTTTATTAAGGAATGAGCTAAATTCTTCCAGAAACAACTCAATGTCATATGATTGAAGCATGTAGACAAGGCTGGGCAGTAACGAATTACATGTATTTGAATTACGTAATTAAAATACAGATTACAATTTGTAATTTGTATTTTAATTACTCATTCTCCAAGTAACAGTATCTTGTATTTTAATTACTTAAATTCTAAGTAATTGTAATTTGTATTTTAACTACCCCAGTTTTTGAAATTTCTTATTTAAATTTTTACAAGGCTTATTAAAATTTGGTTCCAGAGTCATCTCATCAGTATAAAACATAATCTTAATAATCTTTTTCTAATGTTACGTGTTTTCACTAAATGAATTTTGTCAAATCAAATTTATCAATTTACAAATGTAAAGTAATTGTAATTTGTATTTTAATTACTGAGTTTGCTGTAACTCGGAAAAGTATTTTAATTACTCAGTGTAATGTAATTTGCCCAGCCTTGCCTGTAGACACACAATCGTTACTTAATTTGGAAAAAATACATCAAGTAGTAATAAATCAGCTTATCTTAAATTATTGCAATTAGCAAAAATATTATATCCCGTAATTGAATAATTATAACAAATTCATAATCGTGTATCCAGATTTCTGTTAAAATATCAATCCAAGCGTTTCGTCTTACGTTTGAATATGACACAGCAAATTGTAAAAATTTTTCCGTAAACTACGAATATTTTGAATCAGTATCTTGCATTCAAAACTTGAATCTCCTGAACATAAAGAGGAGAGAAGTAAATAACTGAATAAATCAGAATTAGACTTCAATATATCAATATTCAGAAGTCATTTCAATCCAATTTTAATTAGATAAGACGAATGATAAATGTTGAATAAATCAAAATAGATTGAAATAAAAGATCAAAACCCAAAACAGAAAAACTGAAAAATTTAAATAAAACTAAAATAAAATTCTAAAGCTAAGTAAGTATTGCATTTGTAAGGTTTTGATGATAAAAATAAATAAAAATAAACTATTCAAATAATTAATTTATAAGGTTCGAAATAAAATTTATAAAAAATTATAAAAAATTAAAATAAAATTTAGATAAAACACAAATTACCAAATTTAACATTACATCCCATTGTCCTTCGATACGACAGCAGTGTAAAAATTTTCAACTGCCATAGTGGAATCAGCTGAGTGAATGATCTGTTTAATTCGACAGATATTTTAATATCAGATATCAAAATTATACCAAAAGTATTTATGATGCGGATGTTTAGAAATATTTTGTTACCAAACGTAAATATAAAAGATGCATACGAGCCTGAAGATATCCAAATCTTCAAAAGCTACAGCCAGCGAATTGTAATAGCTTCGCTAGAAAAGCTAACTTATATACTTTAGAAAATCTAACTCAGATACGCGAGACGGCTGTGATCTGGAAGGAATCCCATCTTTTATACTGAAATACCATACCAAACAATTTACTCCACCTCTATAACTGAATTCTTCAACATGTCACTAACTAACCAAAATTGTTTGAAATACTTCCGTGCAAAAGTTATAAATTTGTCATACTGCGTCATCTTTCCAACTGCCAATATGAGCTTATAGATCGACCACGAAAAATATATGTATTTTAATTTACCAATGGAATTGTAAAATCCGTCCGATTTCAGCATTGTTTTTGATTCCGTTAGCCACTGCAAAGCGGTTGAAAGCTTGCATTCATTCCTCTGGATTTTCAAACGATTTTTAGTCTGGATTACTAATATCTTTTTGATATTATGATAGATTACAAATTATCGAAATTCATATGGACAATAATCAAATCCAATAAAAGATTTATCAGGAGTTTCTCAATGATCACATATACTAACATCGGTCTGCAAGGACCAAAGTTCCAAAGAAATCTTGTCAAAATGACCAAATATTTTTTTTGTCCAAAATCAATTTGGAGTTTTTTATCGCAAATCTGTTTCTGTAGACAATGAACAGAATTAAAAAGCTTTTGGAATATAGTATGTACGACAAGAGGTTGAATACGTGCCATACGAATAAAGGGGCCAAAACCTAATGGTGATATTAACACTACCATTTTTATGTATGCTGGTTTGAAGATTGAGTTAGGGGTATTGAATTGACGGTTGAGTTGAGGATTATGTTGGACTCCATTTGCTGGTTGAATTGGGGTTCAGTTCAGGTTGGGTGAAGTTATGTTAATTTGGGGATTGAACTTTGCGTTGAGTTTGGATTTTAGTTGAGAGCTGGGTTTGTCAAGTTGGGGTTCAGCTGGGGTAGTTTCTCGGACCGTGTTCATTTGAGGATGGAGTTGGGCGTTGAGTTAAGGGTTGCGATGAACGTAGAGTTGTGGTCGGGCAGGGGTATTGAGTTGTGGTTGAGCGATTATGTTATTTGGGGATTTATTTATAGGTTGAGTCGAGGGTTGAGGTGGAGATTAGATTAAGTTGAGTTTAGATACGCACGGAGTTTTCAAACTATGTTGATTTAGGGATTCAGTTGAACGTTGAGTTTGGGGTTGTGTTCAGGGATAAGTTGGAGGTTTATTTATTTATTTTGTTTTTCAGCTTCCGCTTCTTCAAGTTCACTTTAAACAAGCCTAACAGATTTAATTCATTTACATGTATGCACTCGCTCAGTTCAAGATGATTTGAAAGCTATAACGCGTGGATCTCTTTACACAGCCTCTTAAACGATCCAATAGACTCAGCAATCCTCACACCCGGTTGTAATTTATTCCATATAATCGCCCACCGAACCATCAATACATCGCTCATGTAACTCGTTTTATGCGAAGTCACAATCAAAACATTGTTTCTATATGGTCAAAACGTCGCAGGTCGTAAATATTAGAAAATCTGGACATCATCTGCAAACATAAGGTGACGTCCATTTAATGGTAAATTCGAAATGTCATTGATATATAATGTAAAAATGATTTAGCCTAATATGGATCTCTGACGATTCCCAACCATTGAAGGAAGTAGCGACGATCTACCACTTGTCATTAACCAATGTTGGGAGCGACCGGTCAAGTTACAAGACCGGCCTGAATATACCAAATTGGGATTATAATTTCCTATTCAATACGGTGAAATTTATCGAGTTAAACGTTTTAGAGAAATTTAATAGAACCAGTGCAGCATAATTTCCACTGTCAACACAACATCTCGTAAAATTAGCTACGTTAGATAGTAGTTCCATTGTGCTATGAGACTGTCGAAAACCAGACTGGGCATCAGAGAGCAACTGATTAGTCTGAAAGTGATATTTGATTTGGTCAGGTAGCACTCTCTCAAGAATCTTGGAAACTACAGTCAAAAGTGAGGCAGGGCGCATGTCAATATAAACTCAGGTTTGCACAGATGTTTTATGGTCACCAGGACCCTGGGAGAAATCTTCAAGACTCGAAAAGATCAAATCAATAAGCGATCCGCCATTTACATGATACCTAGTTGGCTCTTTTTGTGGGGTAAATAGATTAAAATGAGCAGTGAGGGCTTTCAGTTTTTTCCAATCGGAATCTTTGAGAAGATCCACGTTAAAATCGCGCATTAATATAATGTTATCATAATCCTCACATAGGGATGATAGTACTATATCTAATTCATCGAGTGGTAAACCTTTATGGTGGATATAACCTACTCCAATTACCAATCTAACCGTGCCGATGATACATTTTATAACAAGATGATCTAAGTTAACATAAGACCCCTCACTGACAATTTTAGGTGTAGCTGTTTTCGCTACATCATTTCTGACATAGAAGGCCGCTTAACCTTGATTGAGTTAGGGGTTGAGTTGAAAGTTGAGTTGGGCTGAGAAATAATGGCATTCGTTCGTAAAAGTCCAAAATCAAATATTCAAACCATTTTTCCAATTTTCGCTGTACGTTAGCTCTTTATATCAATCATACAATTATGGGTTTTTCTTTCCAAATGCCTATACATCATTTAGGCGCATAGACATTTTAAAAAATATGTTTGCTCATGCAAATAAAAGCGCGAACGAATTACATAATAATTTAAAAATCACTACCCTTGCCTGAAATGGCAAATGCATGTATAAAATATAAGCTATGTAAATGGGAAATTCAGTGATTTTTGCGCCACCAAATTTTGTATATAAAAGGCTGAAAAATACTGAATGGGGCGATACAAAAAGAATTCCAGCGAAGCGGTTATTCATAAATATTGAGTGTCGAATTCCTCGCCTCTTCTGCTGGCAACGTTAAGTTCGCCATTCGAATACGGTAGCTAAAAACATCCAAGGGGATTTCAATTCATGGGTCCGAAAATGTTTGTTTTTAAACTTTCCCTTTTTTTTTTTTAAATCATCCTTGAACAAAAGCCTAGAACTTTTGTTTCACAATTTCTAACAATAGAATGTGTCACCCTAACCCCCACGACCAATATACCTCTACCGGGCTTGAGCTCAGGCATATGCCGCACGGGGTGACTTAACGAGGCTGAATACAAATTTCTGTACGTTAAGCCGAGGAGACTCAGCTCAACTGTTACAATTCCAAAAGAATAGAAACACGGAGAACAGTGCAAATACATTTTATCCATATATAAAAATGAGAAGGGCATACTCAAATTTCATTTTTTCCTTTCAAAATGTTACTATGATTTTATAAATTTTAGGCAACATATGGTGCACCTTTTACGATAAAAGACAAATCAGTGCAGCTTCTTAATATTTTCCCATTCTTTTTCACCAAAAACAAGTTGTGTATTGTCTTAAGTAGTATTAAAAAATACTTTTTCAGTATTCCTTCTCATTTTAATACAAGGAAATCATACAACAGTGTCCTTTAGAAAAGAAATTAAATGTAAATCAACTATTACAACACTAGTTTTGCTTACAAAAGATTTGATATAGTGAAGACCCCAACCGAGAAGAGGAACTGTGCGAATAGTGAGGATTCAAATCAATATATTTTGATGCATTGTGGTGTATTTTTAGCTAGATGTCGCCTGTAAAATGTTGAGAGAATAATGTAATTGGCATGGAACACATAAGTATCATGTCACAAACATCAAAACCAATTCATCTTTAATTAATACTGTTCCAAAATTTAATTAAAAAAAATTAAGTCTCCGTCTCCTCCAACGACACTTTGTCCACAAATCGTCATCTTATAAAAATTTTTTTATATGTCGCCATTGGATTGACATGTTACTATAATTTTCCGTTATTTTGAGAAGGGAATATCCTTAAATGTGTCACGGGTTTTCCTAAATTACGGCACCCCTGCCCTTATATCACAATTGGCTACGACAATATCAATCCTCTAACCCACGCCGCCAAAACACAGACTCACAATAAATTATGCATTGTTTAGAACTGCAGCGCGCGTTGGACAGCAAGCAATATCGTGTACGTGCATTAACATGCAAGCAACATAAAATATCTTTTATGACCGGTACCCTTACCGCCTCTCTCCCAATTACATCAAAACTACATTTAACGTTTGGCTTTAAAAAATCTTTTGATTTTTATAATTTCCAACTGGCTTTTTCCGGCCACGAGAATTTCTCTAAATTTTTCAGAACTGGTGGATACTTTTTTTAACAAAATTAAAATTTTTTTATTAAATAATTGTCACCAACAAAAATTTCAATGATTTATGTAATATTTCGAAAAACTTTCATTCTGGGATTAAATGGGTTGATTAAGAAATAAAATTTGTTTTCGTAAATATTGAACTATATTTATGCTAAAGCGTCATCATTTCCCTCTAAAAATCAGTATTTGGTATGTCATTTCGCTGAAGTGTAAACAACATACTTTTTTTGTACTCTAACCATGTCAACATATGTGCCAACAAAACACAATTTGCGGGAAGCGCTGCTTTTTGGTTTTAATTTGAAGAAAATTGCAGCTGATAAAAATAAAAACATGTTAGTACTGGTCCCGGCGTTTTAAAAGTGACGATTTTGACACCAGTGACAAAGAACGCGAAGGAACACCAGTAAAGTTTGAAGACGCTGACTTGGAAGCGTTATTGGACCAAGATTCATGCCAAACTCAGGAGGAGCTCACTGAAACTTTGGGAGTGACTCAACAAGCGATTTAAAACCGTTTCAATACCATGGGTGTGGTGCAAAAACAAGGAAATTGAGTTCCTTATGAACTTAAGCCAAGAGACTTCGAACGCCGTTTTTTCACGTGCGAACAACTGCTCCAAAGACCAAATCGGAAGGGTTTTTGAATCGAATCGTGATGGGGGACGAAAATTAGATCCACTACGACAACCCAAAGTGAAGAAAATCATGAGGTAAGCCCGGTCATGCATCAACTTCAACGGCCAAACCGAATGTTCATGGCAAGAAGCTAATGCTGTGCATCTGGTGCGATCAGCTCGGAGTGATCTACTAAGAGCTACTCCAGCCTAACGAAACCATGACTTAAGAACATTATCAACAACAATTGATCCAATTAAGCCGAGCATTGAAGCTCAAACGGCCACAATATGCTAAAAGACATGACAAAGTGATCTTTCAGCACGACAACGCTTGGCCACATGTTGCAAAAGTCGTTAAGCAAACTTTGGAGGCGCTTCAATGGGATATCCTATCACACCCGGCAAATTCACCAGACATTACTGCTTCCGACTACCACTTGTTCCAGTCGATGGCTCATGGCCTGATCAAGCAGCACTTCGCTGCTTACGAAGAAGCCAAAAATTAGTTCGATTCTTGGATCGCCTCAAAAGGCGAGGAACTTTTTCGACGCGGAATCCGTATGCTACCTGAAAGATGGAAAAAAGTCATAGCTAACGATGGACCATACCTTGAATAAAATACATTGTAGCAATTTCTCTGAATAAAGCTTCGAAGTTACAAAAAAAACCTCAAAACTTATTTATACTCCCAATATAATTTGCAAAAGATTCAATTTGAATTGTAAAAGGTTGAATCTGATGTGTAAAAGGTTGAATTTGAAGTGTAACAGAAGTATGAATCTGATGTGTAAAAGGTTGAATTTGATGTGTAAAAGGTTGAATTTGAATTGTAAAAGGTTGAATTTGAAGTGTAAATCGTTGAGTTTTAAGTGTAAGAGGTCGAATTTGAATTGTAAAAGGTAGAGATTGAAGTGTAAAAAGTTGAATTTGAATTGTAAAAGATAGAATTTGAAGAGTAAAAAAGTTGAATTTGAATGTTAAAAGGTTGAATTTGAAGTGTAAATCGTTGAGTTTTACGTCGAAAGAGGTCGAATTTGAATTGTAAAAGGTTAAATTTGAATATTAAAAGGTAGAATTTGAAGTGTAAAAAGTTGAATTTGAAATGTAATTCGTGTAATTTGAAGTGTGAAAAGTTAAAATTGAATTGTAATAGATTGAATTTGAAATGTAGAAGGTGGAATTTGAATTGCAAAAGGGTGAATTTGAAATATAGAAAGAAGAATTTGAATTGTAAAAGGTTGAATCTGATGTGTAAAAGGTTAGTTTGAATTGTAAAAAGTTGAATTTGAATTGTAAAAGGTTGAGTTTGAAATATAGAAAATTGAATTTGAATTGTAAAAGGTTGAATCTGATGCGTAAAAGGTTGAATTTGAATTGTAAATTAAGTGTAAAATGTCGAATTTGAATATCAAAAGGTAAAATTTGAAGTGTAAAAAAGTTGAATTTGAATGTTAAAAGGTTGAATTTGAAGTGTAAAAAATTGGTTTTGAATTGTAATTCGTTGAATTTGAAGAGCAAGAAGTTGAAATTGAATTGTAAAAGATTGAATTTGAATTGCAAAAGGTTGAATTTGAAGTGTAAAAAAGTTGAATTTGAATTGATTATAAAAGGTTGAATTTGAAGTGTAAATCGTTGAGTTTTAAGTGTAAAAGGTCGAATTTGAATTGTAAAAGGTAGAGATTCAGGTGTGTAAAAAGTTGAATTTGAATGTTAAAAGGTTGAATTTGAAGTGTAAAAAGTTGAATTTGAATGTTATAAGGTTGAATTTGAATTGTAAAAGGTTGAATTTGAAATATAGAAAGTTGAACTTGAATTGTAAAGGTTGAATTTGAAGTGTAAAAGCTGAAATTTGAGGTGTAAATGGTTCAATTTGAAATGTAAAACATGTACAGGGCCCGTATTCTTGAAATTCACCCGAAAAAAGTCACCGACGAATATCTGTCAAATTACGTCATTTCAGTCGAATATATAAATTGCTGCATTCTTGAAATTCGTCGTCGAAAAATTTCGATCAAAAAACAGACGAAATGTCTCGTCTAGTATAAAGTCGGGGAATATCATTTTCGTTAACGTTTATTTGTCAAATTCAAATAAACAAAATGTTTTGTAAATGTTTATTTTGAAAATAAAGAGGTATTGTGGAATGAAAATGGAGGAAAAAATTGCAAGATAAGTTTTCTAGCAAGAAGTAATTGTACCATACACAGCTAACCTCGTAAATATATATGTATATGTTTAAAAAATGTGACTTTTTCTGTAATTCTAGAATTCAAACGTATAATGTAGCTGCTCAACACAAGAAACTAGATTGATTGCTATTCAATACCGAAATTGCATATTCTAAAAATATCAATAATAAAAGACTTGCATCTTATTAAATATTTTTTATTTTAAAATTTTACAAAATGTTGAGCAATAAAGTTTAATTTGTGAAATTCTCACAATGGTTTGTTGTATCTTCCTGCGTTCAAAAATGGGTTTGTTTTTAACGTAACAAGTGTTTATAATTGTAATGCTTTTACGTCTTAGTTAGATACGGCTGCAAGCATATTCTTTTTCAATACTCCATTCACGCCGCAGCAGGGACGTAAATCTGGGGTTTTATTAACAAAAGTCCTTTGCTGGGCAAAAAGTCTTAGTGATGCAAAAACACACATTCAAAATTTTTTAACTACATAGAAATTACTATAAATAGCCATCTTAAAATAATTTGATTCTATTTAATAAGCGTATTTTCTTGGTAATTCTAAAAAAAATTAAGTTTGCCAAAATTGCATTGAAAAATGTACAAAAAAATTGGCTAATTTACTTTTTGTGTATACATACTAACTACAACGCAATTGTTGTTGTAAGAGCTTTTTTTTTTTTAATTTTCAAGAAAATATGCTTATTAATATTTTTTTTGTCACAAACATTCCAAATTAAACAAATATTTTTGACAATATTTTTATATTTTGAAATAAATTTATCTACCTCAACGTGAAGTGGGTCAAAATTGAAGTGGTGAATATAAAACTCGATTAATTTCAAGAATACGGAAAAATCGTGTAAGTGAATTTTTCGGTGATTTTTTGAGGGAATTTTTATGATCGAAAAAAATCGTCGACGACTTTTTCGGTGAATTTCAAGAATACGGGCCCAGAGCCCTATTCAAAACGCGAGTCACTTTGATTTAATTATTTTTTTATTTTTATTTATCAAAGATGGTTTTGCTTTTTTAGTTCATAAAAATCAGTTCTGTATTTTGCAAAATGAGAACAACGAGCAAACGAACAAAAAATCTTCATTGTATCCAAATTTATGAGTGTAAAAGTCAATGAATGAATTTAACATGTACCGCCCATTAGATCTGCTACATTTCGGTTGATTAAGAAATTTAAAATATTCGGGACAGTTAAACATCAACATCGAGGTCTTATATTAGCGGATGATTGTTTGATGTCATATCGTTCCCAACCAAAAATTAGATAGAATTCTACAATAATTTTGGGGTGACGGATCAGTTAGGACACGAAACCTGTCGTTTCTAAACTGATTATAATGAAATTCAGAGAGTATATAAACGATGGAAATGGAATGCATTGTACAATTTGTAGGATTCTTTTTAAAATTTTTGTCTGATCCAGAGACAATTTTTTAATAGCGAAGTTGTAAGCCCCTGACGATCCGCAAAATAAGGAAAGTGTTTTTTATTGCTAAGAAAGCTTCTAGTTATTTTATTAAGTATGTAGCCAGTTTAAAAAGTCTCAAGGATCAGACCCAAAGAATTTTTTTTTAGCCAACTTTCAGTAGCAACGACATGGCATCAACCTGATGATCCGCAAAAATAAGGCGGGAGTAATTTACAAAATATCTAGGATGAGATTCACAGAACTTTACATTTTACCAATTTTTGTTTGTGGGTAATTTACAAAATATCTAGGATGAGATTCACAGAACTTTACATTTTACCAATTTTTGTTTGAAACGATATAGCATCATACGAAGTAGGACCAGACCATCCGCAAAGATAATGGTGGTATTGTTTTTGATACTAGGGCTGCTTATAGTTGCTTCATTATATATGTGGCCAATTAGCATAATCTTTTCGATCAGATCAACAGAATTTCTTATTTAACCAATTTTTGTTAGGAACATTAAATCATCAAACAAAGTTGTAAGCTACTGACGATCCGCAAACATAACGGAGATGTTCTTAGAAGCTGGAATAGTTGCTGGTTACTTTATTATGAATATGGCTAATTAGCTAAATTAAGAGATTCGCAAAAATAAGAGAGGTGTGGTCTTTGGCAAAATCTCTAGGATCAGATCCACATTTTCGATCAGATCAACAGAATTTCTTATTTAACCAATTTTTGTTAGGAACATTGAATCATCAAACAAAGTTGTAAGCTACTGACGATCCGCAAACATAACGGAGATGTTCTTAGAAGCTGGAATAGCTGCTGGTTACTTTATTATGAATATGGCTAATTGGCTAAATTAAGAGATTCGCAAAAATAAGAGAGGTGTGGTCTTTGGCAAAATCTCTAGGATCAGATCCACATTTTTATTAAATCAACTTTTGTTGGGATCGATACGACATCAAACGAAGTTGTAAGCTCGAGGTGATTTTGATACTGGGCCATTTTCGTCTTACTCAGTTAATTCCCTAATACATTAATACAAGTCAAATTAATCTCAATTAATGTTAAATAGAATCTTTGCGTATTTAGACCATTTTGGAAATTTCGACAAATGAATCATAGTATCAGATCGCTGTTTGAGAATTACAAAATATTTATTGTTTATTAATTGTTCACGTTCAATATTGACATCGATTGTCGGTGGACAATAAAAGTATTGTAGAATTCTAGTCCGTTTGTTTCTTATTTAATTTAAATGCGGACATTGGAAATGTAAAACCCTTTAAACTCTACATATAATATACTCCGTATACTAAATAGATATCGCTGATATTATACCACTATTCGCAACTTCCAGCCAAGTATCTGATAAATCATCGAACCATTTAACCAAACCAATGAACGCTGTCTACAATTGATTTAACCTTACAAATTTTATTTTGTTTTTCGCCATAAATATGAAGAGTATTTAGTAATAAATTAAAAAAATTCTTACCAATAAATCGAAATATTCTTATTGATGAATCTGAGGAATATACAAAAAATAAAGAAAAGGATTTAATAAGTTTGAAGTTATGAAATCGAGTTAAAACAAAAAATTGTGCACCGTTTGGAGTCAAATTTGCTATAGATTCCAGGCCAACACCAATTTTTCATAGTTTTCAATGACAAACTTTGTTGAACGAAAATTAAAAAGTTTTCAACAAAAAAAAATTAAATTTATATTTTCTTATGTTTATAACAAAAAGAAAACTGCTGAAGATCGCATCTTCGGAATATTCGGATAGCGCAACCTTTATATTAGGTTAGACATGTCGTACCAGACCAGTTTATGAAACAATAAAAACAATATTTTACGCCACGGTCATTAGATTTACCGGAACCTCCATAATTTAAATGTAACTGAAGTTTTAAGCTCAAAATATCAAATAATTTAAATTAATTCAAATTTACTTGCTAGGTACTTACTAATTTATATATTGGAGGAGTACGCTTAAATAAACTTTAAAAATATTACTCAATGGAATTCTCATATGTACCTACAAGAGAAGTTGGCATAAGAAAATTCTAAAACCATAGATGGGAGAAAACAAAAAACGTAAGTATGTACATAGAAGAAAGTGTTGAACAGTTGATAAAGATATAAATTATATAAGACGTACGTACATACATGGTAAATGTAATGTATATGGTAAAATATAGCAAAAAGCAAAAAATTAATAATAATATGTATTGGGGTGAAAATAAAAATTTTTGTTAGAAGAAGAAAATTATAGCGAAACGATGAAAATTTTTTTCATAAGATATTTTCTATACATATCTACATTTTTTATTTATTTTTTGCTGTATACGATTTTTCATCTAAATGTCTTTGAGATGTACTTCTTGTATTTTATAAACAATCTTTTTATTTTTGTTTGGAATTTAATGAAAATGATGAACGCTCATGTATAGGAATATGTGTATACAGATAGATACGATAGTTTGTTCATTAAGAAATTCTTGTGTTTTTAGTTTGGTTTTTTTTTTTTTGTCTTGAAGGAGGTGAAAAAATTATTAATTTTGTAATTACATATATGTACGTATGAAATAGTTTTGTATATTTACTCGTATTCTTACAGTTATAGGTTTTTCTTTTTTTGGGTAATAACGAAACGTGGAAAATATTTTTCTGGGATTTATAGTTGTATACTTAAGTACATGTTATGTATGTTGTACAGCCAAAACTATTTGGTATATTCCGTATTTAAAATAAAAATGATAAGAATATCAATGATAACGAGTTATTAATTAAATTTCTAAGAAATATATACGTCATTATATATTTAATAATAAGAGCAACCAGAATTTTCACTTAAAATAAATTAAGGAGATTTACTTCTTTTTACTTTCTTTTACTCTAGTTTGAGATCCCCTGAGTCCGAAAAGTGGGTTTCGAAATGGTGTCTGTCTGTTAGTCTGTCAGTCTGTGTCCTCTCTACAGCCCAGGTGGTTTAACCCATCGAACTGAAACTTTAGATTTAAGCTTTTTTGATAAATTGGGAGATCCCAGTGAATTTTACTCCAAATCGGCTAACCGGAGGTGGCCACTTCCTTGGTCCAGAAAATTTATTTTGCAAATATCTTAAAAAGTATAAGGTTTACAAAAAACTACTTAATACAAAATGTTTCCAAAAATTTAAAAAAAATTAAAATTAAAAATTAAAAAAAAAATTTAAAATTAAAAAAAAAATTTAAAAATTTAAAAAAAAAGAAAAATTACTCAAAATTCTCTGATCGTAAAAGAAAGTCGTGTGTTGGCCACACCTCCATTTTTTTTTGCTTTTTATAATCTTTGCTACATTTTTGCTAAAATCCAACTAATGTTTTTGGTTAAATAATTACACAGTTCGAATGTCCTTTTCTAAATTACCAGAATTAAAGCGATGAACTTTGTTTCAAAAGTTTACCTAATTTATTGGCTCTATGGTATGTTTTTGTCCAGGTTTGCCGTAAATTAATCAAAACCACATACATTCTGAACGGATCATTCAAAACTGATTGAATAGAGCGATATATATCAACTCCGATTTCACTAATCTCATTTTATTTCATAGAGCAAAGCTATAAGTCACATTGTGCAGCTTAATTTAATTCGGTTAAACTGAGTATATTATTAAAACTTTCAAATTTAACCTTAATTACGTTAAAAAAAAATTCGTTACAAAAAATTTCATTTAAATTTGTAGCGGCTCACTCAAGCGTGCTCCGCCACAAAGTATCACTCACATACATTGGCGTCTGAGTTCACCCAACCACTAATGCAATGTCTTCACGCCGCTCAACGTTGACATTACCATTTGGGAACACACCAGTGCTGTCGAAGTGAGTATGATCGGACTATTTGTAATACTTTCGCCTAGTGGTTACTCCTGTGCTCCGTGATTTCATTTTGTACTCCTCTGTTTTAATAGCTGCTCTGCTATACTAATAATACATTTACACAATATTTTAACTTATCGGCTTTTGTTTGCAATAATTATAATATGCTGGAAGACTTCTTTTTCATAAAGTATTTTTCCATCTTTTCGAATAGATAGGATATCGGTAGCTCACGTTTTTTAGATAATATTCATTCAATTGGGGTATTGAGAGCAGAAAAATAATAATTTCAACAAAATAGAATTCGAACTCCAACCCAAGTGACTGGCCCAATGTTTACTCTTTATATACCTAGCAACTCTTTATATAGAATCGGTTTATTACCTCCGAGTAGCCAATCATAACACACACTTCTCCCTTCGGCAAAAACTTTGAGCTTCCAGGTTGTTTGTTGAGTATAACCGCTTTACTGCCAAAAACTCGCATGTAATTAACTGTCGGTTCCTTTTTAAACCACAGTTCATAAGGCGTTATATTGTTTAATACTTTAGTAGGCGAGCGATTCCGTAGGTATACCGCTGTGTTAACAGCCTCTGCCCAAAGCATCTCTGGAAGTCCTGATTCTAGTAACATGCAACGTGTCATCTCGACAATCGTTCTGTTAGCTCGCTCAGCTAGGCCGTTTTGTTGAGGAGTGCACTCAACTAAAAGTTTTCGTTGAATTCCGTTTTCTTTCAAATACTTGGTAAACTCAAATATTCTTTTCCGTTGTCACTTCTAAGTATTTTTAATTTGTGTCCTTTTTGTCGGCTCCTCCAACAGACTGAGTTCGCATTGGGCTGCATATATTCGTATGCACCAGACAAAGAACCTCATCAGTCCTCGAAGACGATTGTTTTGGAAATTTAAAAATTTTGGAGCACCCTTCAAATTCAAGCCAATAATCATATTATTTTCATACAGCTGAAGCAATGATTTGAAATTTAAGTTACCGTACCTCTGGTGCCAGGTGCCACTTCAACAGACTATTTTCTGCTTGGTTTTCATCTAAATTTCCATTAAATGTAATTCCGTTGATTTGTTGTTGTATACAAAGCATTTCGTTTTTCGGCCTTCAAAATGATTTCATTACACGAATTCACAATATCAGCATGATCGTTATAAAAATATATACTATAGAGACAGCTTTGTTAACTGATATAAAATTTCCACGAAGCACCGGTACATATAAAACATCATTCAAAGTAATTTATTTCCCGTTCATTGTGAATTTGACAATGCCTATTCCATTAGCATTCACCGACTTATCAGTTGCCAATTGTACGGGGTGAGAAAGAATAGATTTTAATTCGATAAAATAATTTCTATTACAAGATATATGCGACGTTGCACCGCTATCCAAACACCACTCATTGCCACCAAAAATACAATTCAAACTTGATGAATACAATGCGGATGAACTATGCGGTTTCTCTTCATTCGGCTTCTTAAGTTCACAACTGTTTGCAAAATGGCCGCGTTTTCCGCAATTATAACACTTGAATCGACGTTTGTCAAAATGTTTCGGCTTTAACTTTACCGCTAACACTTGTTGCTCAATGTCTCGAATATCTTTTTCACCTCGTCGTTGTTCTTCTTCCAAAATCTTGATTTTTATCGTACTTAATTTTGGTAATTCATCTCTGGATTCAATTGCGACAGTAAAATTTTCATAACTGTCGGGCAAAATACACAATAGCATAATGGTTAGCACCTCCTCCGGTATGACAATATTCATTTCTTCTAATTTCTACGTGACATTGAAAAAATTTCACCCGTGACTTTTAATCGATTCACCGATTCTTGAACAATGAAACTTTACGAACCGGACCCTTAGGTTGGTATATGGCTTCTAAGTTTAACCACGCTTGCGATGACGTTACACAATTTCGAATATGTATTAACTGCACCGGTTTTATGTGTAGCGTAATTAACGCCAACGCCTTGGAATCTTTATTTTTCAATTTTTCTTTTTCCTCCACCGTTTCACATTTTACAGTATCATTTGTATAAGGTCAAAATTTTTGGTGTATCAAAATGCTTTTCATTTGCATTTTCCAGCCATCATAATTGGTAACATCCAACTTATCAATTTGAAAATTAGTCATTATACAACACTACTTTCCACTATAAAAATTACACGGTTAGTAAACCTGGGCCCATAACCTGTTGGGACTGAATAATGGCGTATAATAATAACAAACGCGGTTTAATACAAAGTATATCTTTATTTCTCAAAGGTTGGCGAAGTAATAATAAAATAAAGGAATACAAAAACCGTTTTGTAGACCGACTAATAAATACATAAATATGATTCAAACGTGTACCTATGAAGAGAACAAAAAAAATATTTATACATACACCAGACCAACTCGTACCATATATACTATACATTACATATGTATATTCAATAGAATAAAAAAAATTACAATTAACAATATGTAATTCAAATGTGAATATACATACATCCAACAAATAGTAAAATAGATAAAGAACTCTAAACCAATTTGGTTGTACTATTGTATTTCGTATGTACTCACTTCTGACTAGAAACACTGCCCTGAAAACGTACTCCATTTAAAATATTCAGAGCGACAGCAGTGCTCGACACGGAGCCTGATCCGATTACGTATACCACGTTTTAGATCACACAAAACTATCACACAGATACAATGACTTAGTGAATTATAAAATATTTTCTTAAAATTTTGTCCGTGTTGATTTTTTTGTTTTTAATAAGACGGCAAATTGGCAAAATAAGCAGGCTAAGACTTTACCCACTTGTGAATGTAATAGAAAAAATATTTAGATATTTTTATAAAAACTTCTTAAATGTTTTTCCTAAAAATATGATTTTCTCTGAATACATAAGCAAATTAACGTATCCTAATTTAACGCTAACACGTCATTCCTTGCGTATTTCACTTTCAACCTTAAAATTGTCGGCATCATTAATAAAAGTTCTTTATTTAAGGTTTGACTTCGAACTTCTCTAAATAAATTCTTTTAAAAATCCTAAACCATCTTCGTTTGATTATACGGAGGCTTTCTAAGGTTTAAATAGTTTTGTTTTATTGTTTGCTTTTTTCTAGTGCTCAATGTTAACCGTTATAAAATATATAGGGATAATTAATTAAAGTTATTCAATTAAATTTGGCGATTGAATTTGCGGTTTTTAGGATAAAAATAATTGACAGTCTTGTCTGGTTACACTTACTTAAGGACCAATTCCTTGCGGATTGAAGTTAAAACAAATTGTGCGCAGCTGAAGTGATGCTTCTAATAGTAGTATAGGCTCCTGGAATTAGAAACTTCATTTTAGAGTCCTATTTCCATCGTCTTGGTCGAATTTCTTCAAAACCGGTTAAGAATAGTCAATTTTCATCCTAATTCGCCATATTTCAGATGAAAATAATAACTGTACTGTTTTTATAAGGTGATTTTTTCAGACTTCGTCCAGATTTCCACTCTAGATACCTAGACGTGTGGTACGTCTGGCAATGACATTTCTTTAAATTGCATTAAAATATCTTCCAATTCTCAAAAATTAGCTTTGTGAAAATGATGAACATGTTCCCATATTTGACATGTCTGATATGGTATACATCTGCCAAAATTACGTTTTTGAAAATGAAAAGGGTTCGAAACTAAAGTTGATTTAAGATAAATTTTCCATTAACCACTTACGGTTTCACTGATCGGTACTCTTCCCTACGAGAAAAACGTAAAAATCTCAAAACGATAATCTAAAAATATCTGTGATTTCGTGGAGATTTTTGGCCGCGTTAAAAACTATTTAGCTACAAACAATTTAATAATTTCAATAAATAAATCATTTTTCTCTTAATATTCTAATTTGGCTCAAAAACTAAAAACCATTTTAGTGTAATTTACTCGATCGTGATTTTTTTAACATAAAACACCTACAATTATTTATGTATGTCTAAAGTCTAACTATTGTATTTCATGTGCTGTACTACCTTCTAACTTGAAATACTGCCCTGAAAATTTGAAACGTACTCCGTTTAAAGTTTTCAGAGCGACAGCACTGGAACACACGCATTCAACCAATGAACTACTGTCTCTTCCACATGAAGAGATATCAAAACAAAATAAAATTAAATCTTTCTTTTTACTTCAGTCTGCTCTCGATCTGTACACTGTACAGCGACAACATGTCGCTTTTTGTGTTTGCCGCCAAACCACGTTTTGTGAATCCAAAAAAGTGGTGGTGAATAAAATAATTAATAATAAAAATAATTTTATAAAAATTTAAGAAAAAAAAATGTTAATTAAATAACATTAAGAAAAGTAAATAAAATTAATTAAAATAAAATAAAAATATTAAATTAAATTAAATTGTGTTTACAATTATTTTTGTGAGAAACTACAAATTATTGTATAAATCGTATCCTCGAAAATGAAGCAATATACCGCAGAAAACTCAGTTTTATATACATAGATCGTTATACGTAGATCAAGCTTTTCACAACTCCATTCAAACACGATTCGATAACCGAACTGGCTTGGAACCCTAAATCTGCGAGGGTCTCTCTTACCATACCGAATAAGAACCTGTTAAAGGTTCTAACTTTTGCCTACAATTTAGTACAAGAACGAGCTGCCGTTTTTCAGTTAAAAATTAGGTGAAAATAAATAATCGAGGTGAAATATTTTTAACTACCAAAACACATTTTGCTGTGTGAATTGGTTAATATTTTGACAATTTTAAATTGTACACAATGTCCCTTATTATTGTGCCAACAAAAACAATTTCAAACATTTATTTTAATTAATAATAATTAATTGAATTTATGAAAGATTAAATAACATATTTATGCGACATATGTAGATTTTCTATAATAATGTGAGTTTTAAATATTCGGAATACACTTCTAATACAGTCAGCCCTCTTTCATTGCTCATAATTTGTAAGCGTATTCAATTTGAAACAAATCAAACATGAATTCATTCTGCTTTTGAAATACATCTACTCGTTCTACCACAATAGAGTTTCCGACATCCGACACTAGTAGAAATTCTACAATTACATTTGGCCCGTGTTCCCTGTCTGTTCTAATATGTATATCTTATAAAATGTTAAATGCATAGTTAAACCCATTTATTCCCGATGTATGATATATCATACGGAAATCGCTACTTTTTTAATCTCTTCTCTTTCGAATTCTATACATACATACATATTTCTTTTGCTCTCTCTCAAATTGTTGATAATGGTGTAAACTAAGGCTGTTAGTCAATGTGTAAAAAATATTTAGTTAAAAATTAGGTGAAAATAGGTGGTTTGGCGTCTATTGGAGGGGGGGGATCAAACTTGAGTAGATTAATCTACCAGCTCCGTAACCTTACAGTAGGGTGCGCATCACGTGAGCTGTTCTGGTCTTGTCATTAGGCAGCTGCGTGATGGGTACAGTTGTGTAAGGGGTAACCTGTGCACAATTCGCAAGTGTACGTACTGCCTCCTCGTGGCAACCACTGGTAACTAAGGCCACTTGGCACATTTTAGGCCATTTGGCACAGGCCAAAGTACGGCGCTAAAGGAGAAAACCTTGACAAAAAACCCTAATCTAAGGTGGAACAGCATATGCCGAAAGATGAATGGCTGATAGGTTAATCAGCCCAAAATATGCGGACTCTGGATACCAGGCACCCTCCAGTTTTATTTTTAGCCCTCCTGTAGTAAAGCTGGGTGACCTACAGGTGATTTGCAATTCCCAGCAACCCGTAAGAGTAAAATCAAACGGAATACGGGGCAGGAGTAGGAATATACGGGAGTGGCACAACCCTCTCGAGGTCCTTGAGCCCCAATGCTACCGTCTTTCTAGCGGAACTACATGATGTAGTAAACATCTAGGAGGGAGAGCAATATGCCCAGATAGTATGTATCACGTACCGGGAGGCAGTATTGTCAGGTTCATTAAGAACCTGAATATTGACTGGACGGATAATTAAGCAGGGGCCAGCACAATAGATCTTTTAGGTCGCAGTGCGAAGTGGCTGATCGCCCGCATGGCCCCCCCAATAATAATAATAATAATAATAGGTGAAAATAAATTCTCGAGGTGAAATATTTTTAACTACCAAAACATATTTTGCTGTGTGAATTGGTTAAAATTTTAACAATCTTAAATTGTACAAAATGTAGCTTATTATTGTGCCAACAAATAGAATTTCAATCATTTATTTTAATTAATAATAATTAATTGAATTTATGAAAGATTATATAACATGTTTATAATGGAAGTTTTCAATTTTCGAAATACACTTCTAATACAATCAGCCCTCTTTCATTTCTCATAATTTGTAAGCGTATTCAGTTTGAAAGAAATCAAACATGAATTCATTCCGTTTTTGAAATACCTACATCTACTCGTTCTACCAAAATAGAGTTTCCGACATCCGACCATAGTAGAAATTCTACAATTTTTCCCTGTCTGTCCAAATCTGTATATCTTATAAAATGTTAAATGCATAGTTCAAATTAAATGGACACGTTGATGACATACATGGATTAAATAATGATTTAAAACAATATTTAACACCGAATTAATGAAATATTAGGTTAGGTTTTTTTAACAACATCTGTCAAAATTTATATACGGTCAGTTCGCGTTAAATTTTTATTGTGGTCAATAAAAAAAATATTTTAAATTCACTGTTAAAATTTTAATTTTTAACAAGTTTTTAACACATTCACTAACAGCCTAATAAAAAAAAATAAAAAACCTAACGGAAAAAAATGGTTCAGTGTTGTTTTGATCGTTGTTTAAAGAGGACAATATGGATCGACGTTGGTAAGTAATAAATTTAGACAAAAATGAGTTTAAAATTAATTTTAATTGTGTATTATGTATTTTTTTATAAAAAGGATATATTAATTAATTTAATTTAAAATAAAATAAAAATTATAACTCGCAATTAAAGGAATTATAGTAATATATTTCCGATGGTATGATATATCATACAACGGGATATGACATATAAAAAAATGCAATTAGTGGCTGTGCTATTTTGTATATTTATATATTTTTTTCTGCAGTTTTCATGTAGAGCGTGACACGGAGGAAATTATAAAATATTTGGACGAATTAGATTCGGAAAATGTAGATGGAGTAGATGAATATAAATTGATCCTTATGCCGCCAAAGGATGGAGCAGATAGCAATAAAGACGATGCCCCCAGTGAATATGAAGGAGAACAAAACATTCAAAGCCTAGGAAGAAGAATGTTATCCCAAAATTGTGAACTTAATGTAATTCAGAATAGAGAATTGAATGAAATAGTTACCAACGAAGCGGAAAGCAGCTCGCATAGCCCGAAGCCAAAAAAAAATGAAAGAAATTAGACACTGGTTAAAACACAAGCTGTTTAGGAAAATCAATTCGGGAACAATCGGGGGTGTGCCCAACCAATTTAAACCATTCTGTGCCAACATATTTATTGAAGAACAATCAAAACCAGTAGACGTGTTTAAAAAATTATTCGACTGCGCCATCATAACAGAAATTTGTTCTCAAACCGTTAAATATGCCCAATCTAGAGGTGCAATAAACTTCGAGATAATAGAAGAAGAAATGTATAAGTTTGTTGGTGTTCTTTTATTGTCTGGATACGTCAAGGTTCCAAATCGTAGAATGTATTGGGAGATGCAAGAAGACGCGTTTAACATAATGGTTTCAAGTGCCATATCGAGAAACCGATTTAATGCCATTATGCAATATTTCCATTTAAATGATAACACCACCATTGGCATGAACGATAAATTATATAAAGTTCGGCCACTGATTGATCATTTAAACAACAAGTTCCAGCTCTACGGCAAATCATTGTGTACTGCATTTTCAATTGATGATGCAATGGAACCGGTTTGCTGTCTAAATACAAGCACGGGCTATCTTTTGAAATTTATGCCTTATACTGGTAAGCATTTTAGATCCAAAAACGCCCCTCACAATTATTTTATAAAATTGGTTATATTTTTAAGCAAATTCGGAAGAGATACAAGCACACCATTAGGTGAAAGTGTAGTAAAAACTTTATCAGAAAACATAATTACTGAAGGATCTTCGATTTTTATCGACAATTTTTTCACTTCTCTTCAATTGCTAGAAGAGTTCAAAAGCAAAAAAATTAACATCGTGGGTACAATAAGAAAAAATCGTATAGAGAATGCCCCGCTATTGGATTTAAAAAAATCGGAACGACGGTCTTCCTGTGCGATTCAAGACCGTGATACGGAAATCACATTGATTCGATGGCACGACAATAGTAAAGTCACTATGGCGACGACCTCAACCAGAACTAATAAAGCTTTATAATGGTGGAATGGGTGGGGTTGACTTATTTGATCAACAAAGGGGATTGTATAGAATACAAATTCGCTCTAAAAAGTGTTATTGGCGTATTTTTCGGTTCATGTTAAATGGAGCAGTCACTAACGCATGGTTTTTGTACAGTGAGGCACATCCAAATGTCCCACTCTTACAATTTACTAGAGAATTGGTTCGTTCATTACTTGCCGAGAATATTCAACAAAAATTATATTCCATATCTTCCAAGAGGCCAGGTCCCAGACCATCAAATAGTAGTATCCAATTTGACGGAGTAGGACATCTTATTATATATGTATAATCCAACTCAAAGAAAATGCGCTTTGTGTAAAAAATGTACTAAGTACATCTGCGAAAAGTGCAATATTGGGCTACATCCCAAAGATGTTTCAAAAATTATCATATAAAACAATGAACTTACAAGACTTATGAAATGAATTGTGATAAGAATTATTATTTTTTAAACTTTAAATGAATTGCTATATGTTTTATTTATAGTATTATTTAAGTTATATTTATCATTATAAACTGAAATAAATAAATAAAAAAATTGAATAAATAAAAATAATATACTGTTTCTGCCCATTGTATGATATACATATCATACCAGCCCTGAGCCCTATTCTCAAGCCTTTTTGAATATTTTTTTTCACAATGATATTGAACTTAAAATGTACATGAATTATGAATGTCAGTAAAATGGAGGCACTAGAACATAGTTCGGGTTTGAATGGAAATGGACATGTTGATGGCATACATGGATTCACGAGAGAGTTCAAAAAATCACGAGCGACTTTTTTTAATCGAATTTCAAGAATATGGGCCCGGACGATAAATGTGAAAATAAGATTTGACGTTTTATCATTTGAGTTATTTAAATAAGATTTGACGTTTTATCATTTGAATTCAATTTTAATTTTGTTTTTAAATTCCAAATTGAAGTTATCTAACATAAAATTTTACGAGAATCGACAAACAAATTTTTTACGTCAGATTTATCTTCCTATTTTTGGAGACGAGTGAAAATTTCATTTCACTTGAACAGACTAGGCTATTTTAGTTGTTTTACACATTGAAAAACGAAAACTGTTTTCTATTTTGAATACAATGAAAATTTAAATTAAAATTTAATGTCAGTTGTGGTTTAGTCACAGAAGAAAGATTAACCAGAATAGACCTTGCGTGGACCAAATTTTTTTTTCATCTTATCTTCTTTTTAGGACATTGAAGTATAATTATTTTTAAATATTATAGTAGTTAATACAAATTATGCTGTCAAAACAAAACTTGTCAAATAATTTCACTAACTACCCTCTTAAGGATTCTCAATTTTTATTATTTCAAATCAAAACCAGCAAACCAAAGAATACATAACCCAACTTTCACTTACCTTCGGCAAATCAAGGTCAAAAAAATAAGTTCAAATTTTTCCATACAAAAACAGCGTTATGTCTCTTCTGGTTCTATTCTGTGGTTTAATGGTAACGCAATGGACTAGAGCGACAAAGGTCATCGGTTCGATTCTCATACAATTTTAGTTTTCTTAATATTTTTTTTTTCTATTCATGTGTAATGACCAAATATTTTACTTTAAATTAAATCTTGCGCTTTATAGTTATTACAGTAATTACACAAAAAATATGTGATAGCGTTTATGATGCGCCTAAATGTATGCGAACACAACTACAAATTATTTAAAAACTGTTATATTATGAGTTGTAGTAAGCCATGAGTATTTTTCGGTAAAAAATTGTTTCCTTCTCATAATCTTTATAGCAGCTACGATTAAGGAAATAAAACAATATAACAATGAAAATTAAATACGTTGGGTTGGCGTTACGTTGAGTGTGGCGTAGTAGTAGCGTATTGAACTTGCTCAAGGCATTTTTTGATGAAAAGCACAGCTCGCGGTATTTGTCGATCTGTAAGTTTTTTTGTGTGATGTCCCACAACACAAGTAAAATCATCCTTTAAAAGCCCTTACTCTTTGGTTTAAAGTTTATTTAAGGTACAATAATCCTTAAAAGCCTTTAATCTCGAGCTACTCTTACTCGGCTAAAAAATAACGGCTCAAAAAATATCAAATGGTCAAATGGTGATTGTGGCAGCGGCCTCTGTACATCACCATTATATATAAATTGTATCCGTCCTAGGATGGGCTGTACCCCCTAGTAATTATTATAGTTAGGGAATTTTAGTGATTTCTTCCGTTACCATAAAGAAGCGTCGATTGTCCTTGGCTTGTATTTTTAATTTTAACCGTTAAAGCCCCCTTCAACTCGTCCTTCGAACGGTGCTTGCTTGTATTTCAATTATTACTTGTGAAATGTATAATTCAACTTGAAATAACACAACCCGCAGTGTCCGAAATTTCAAAGACTCAACAGTATCTACTTCCAAAAGACTAAGTGGCTTCCCAAGTCTTCGAAGTTTTGGACTTTTGAATTAAATCAGATTCGTGATTCTTATTTAAAAATACGAATATTATATCTCGAAGAGTGACAGTAAAGCTCTTTCTTCAAAAGAATAAAAGCATCCTGCTATACCCACAACTGTTCCACAATAACATCCATATACTTAGACACAACCACATCCATATACATATCCATATCCATTTCCATACCCAAATCCATATCCATATCCATATTCACAACCACATCCATATCCACATCCCCATCTTCATTCACATTAAAATGCACCTCCACCTCTACATCCACATCCATATACATATCCACATTTACATACAAATCTATATACACATCCTTATCCACATACACATCTACATCCACATCACCCACATCCATATCCGCATCCACATCGACATCGACATCTACATTTACATCCACATCCACATTCACATTCAATTCCACATCTACATCCACATCCACATACATTCATATCATCCACATCCACAACCGCACCCACATCCACATCTACATCCACATCCACATCAACATCCAGATCAACATCCAGATCAACATCCACATCAACATCCATCGACATATACATCCACATCCATATCCACATTCACATCCACATTCACATCCATATCCACATCTACATCCACATCCACATCATTCACATCCACAGCCAACTCCACATTTACATCCACATCCAAATCCACATCTAAATCTTCGTCTACATCTACATCTACATTCATATTCACATCCACATCCACATCATCCACATCCACACAAACATCGACATTCACATTCACATTCAAATTCACATCCATATCCACATCCACATCTACATCCACATCCACATCAAATCCACATTTACACTCACATCCAAATTCACATCTAAATCTTCGTCTACATCTACATATACATTCATATTCACATCCACATTCACACCATCCACATCCCCATCCACATAAACATCCATATCCACATACCACATTCACATTCACATCCACATTCACATTTATATCCACATTCACATCGATATCCACATCCGCGTCCACATTCACAACCACATTCACATTCACCTCCCCAACCACATCTATTACATCAACATTAAATTCATTGGAACAGTAAAGTTACATAAAAGAAATACTTTTAAATAAATTACCAGAGGTGGTTTGTAACAAATAATCAAAATTTCAAAAATTTATCAATTTGAGAATCTATGGTTACTTTTAAAATGTTAGCAATTTAGAAAATTTAAAAATACATAGACGGAGAAAAATACGTGAAATCACAAATCCTTCATATGGGACCGGAAGTCATGTTTTAATTTTATGATTTTTATGTTTTGAATGTGTAACACTGAGTAAAACAAACAATTTATGGAACCTGATTTTTGTTGTTGTTGTTATAATTTTATAAGATACAGGGTGTCAAATATTTAAAAATTTGAAGCACGTGATGTTATATTTATTGCTATAAAAAAACTAATTATTCGGAAATTAGCATAAGCATATCATCTCGTAGACATCCAAAAAAATAAGCATATCATCTCGTTTCGTTTTCTTGCTAAAAACACTTAAGTATGACAATCTACAAATTTTTTGTTTCTTAAAATGAAATTTAAAACAAAAATTATTGATAACAACTATTTTATTACAAAATAAAGACAAAAATTTCAAAATAGTCACAGTTACATTTTAAATTTTACATAATCTTCACTATTTAAATATTTTTTTTAAATTTATGTAGCCTTCCTTGAAGAAATGACTACAATAAAATCGCGGGTCCCCTTTATTGTTTTTAATTTGTTTGTAGCATCTGAACAAAATTCAAAAATCATGTCAGTCTTCAAGGTTTTTCCCCATTTGAATAATTCTTCCCCATTGGTTATGATACCAACGTATTCGTTGATGAGACTGGCTCTGGACGCCATTATTTTCCTACCTCCTACTCCATCGCACGGTCCCTTTCTTTGAGCTGAGAAACAAGTAGGTTCCTCCGTAGTCTTCATTCTTAAATTTTTGTTTTTTTTGAAGCTAGATTGTTATAGTGAAATGAAGCAATGAGGTTCATCTAATGGTTTCGATTCATCTAGTGGTTTCGAATATTTTTCCAAGAATTTTATTACTATCATTAACATTTCTTAAAGTTTTTGAACAGTTTGACTCAGAAAACGGCTTACAACACTTTAAAGCTACTCATTATTACACTATCATTTTTTAAAATAAACTAATTTTAATTTTTTGTTTTGTTTAAATCAATATTGCTTCACGCACAACTTAAAAAATTAATATTGATACTAATTTTAAACCTAAAGGATACAACCTTATTTTAATTACAATATACCTTTTGGTTGGACCTAACAAAATGCATGGCTCATACCAACATTTTATTTTTATTTTACTAATTGGTGACCCAATGTTTTTTCTTTTTTTTTTTTTTTTGTTTAACTTTATGAGGTCGTAAAAAACGGTTTTCAGAAAACTACAAAAACTACTTCATTAAAATTTGATTTGTATGCCCAACAAAAATGGTAGATCAACATGCTTAAACGTATTTTGCAAGAAAACGAAACAGGATGTTGCGCTGATCTTTATTTAGTATGTCTAATAGAACTAAATGGGGGGGGGGAGGGCAAAGTAGAACATGAAAGAAAATTTAAAAAGATCGTTTTGGCGGTCATTTTGAAAAAGAATAAATTAAAGATGATTCCATTTTTTTGATTATTTTATAATCACTATTTATTTCTCTCTAAAATAAGTCCAATTTTATAATCTTCGGATAATTAGTTTTTTATATGTAGCAATAAATATTTTTAAATATTGAATCTTTTAAATATTTGGCACTCTGTACCTTAAAAAATAACAACAACAAAAATGATGTTCCATAAATTTTTTTGTTTAATTGGTGCTACACATTCAAAAAATAAAAATCATAAAATTAAAACATGACTTCCAAAAAATTTTTGGTAATATTATAGTCTAATTTTGAGATTTATAAAACAGCAGAATTTCGAAATTTTGAAAAGAGCCGCCCAGTGTTTTTCACCAAAATATGATATTTCTGTGAAATGTGCAGAAATACTCGAATTGGTTAATCAATTACAGATCCCGAGACCTTTTGTTAGTAAGGTGAAGGCGTCCTGGTTTCTCTGGAGATGTTCTGGTTTTTCAAACTTCTGGGGGCGTCTAGATCGCTAAATTTACTAGAGGCAATGAAAAATTCCGGAGGAAGCAGAGAAACAATAATTTCAACACAATTTAAATGAATTATTTAAGAAATCAAACTCCAGCCCAAATAATGGGGCAAAACAACTTCTTTAAAACGCGATTTAATCTATTTTAGATTAGGAACATTTATAAGCTTAACGTCTCTGATACAAAATTTCACTAAATCCAAACCCAGATGATATGGCCGAAGGAATTCTCCAACTACTTCAAAAATCGACTTCACATCTCAAATCTGAGTTATAAAATTTAATTAAAATCGTACCCAGTTCTATTCGGAGCTGGATACGCAGTGTCTAACTGCCTGGATTGGTTGTTTATGTAAAAAAAAAAATTGGTGAAACAATTTTTCGATTAATCGTACTAACCATAATATCATTAGTGGTAGTCCGCGTATTTGTTGAATTTGGCTCTTAATTTGTTTAAGAAATGTGACCCCGAATGAAATGACCCAAGGAATTAGAACTACTTATAGAATTAGCTTAATAACTTAGATATAAAATTTCGCTAAAATCTATTGACTAAACGTACATGTTGCATTTGGTGCTAGGAATGTAGTAAAGGACAGGGATTGGTTATATAAGAAAACGCTAATTTTTTTTTTAGCAAATCTAATTTTTTTGATTTATGTCTCATTAGAAAGAGGTATCTCCAATATTTGTTGAATTCTAGCCATGTTTTATTTAAGAAATTCCCTCCCTGCCCCAAATGGAACTTCTGAGATTATGTACCAATTCCATTGAAATACGGTATTTGACTTAACAGACATATTTGATATCCAATGAATTAGTTGCAACATATTCAAATGATGAATCAAGGTAGCACGTTCGAAACTTTTCTAGAAGAGATTTTCCTATACATCTGATCCTCGCCACCAAACCAATTTTATACAGCAATTTTTTTTTTTTTTTTCAATTAAATACATACTTAACAAATTCTGAGACTTAATGACTGTTCTGGTTTTTTAAGTCAAAATGTTCTGGGTTTTACAAACTTTTTCAAACTTCGTCTTTGGCCACCCTATTTGGTAGAGATACCAACCACAATAACTCGTGCACAATTGAAAATTTTAGAGATTTTGCTCAGAATTTGTATGTTTTAGCCCAGTGTTTTGATAAAATGGATGATCTGAATAGAGGTGACCTGCAAACAGTTTTCAAAAATAATTTTCTGCCACAATAATAAAACAATTTTTTGACTTTATAGTGATAGTGATTGGGAGTTTTGATATTTACATATGTATATATGATATATATGATATACATAGTATATTTATTGTTATTGTTGTATTTTAGTCACTTTTCGTTGGTGTTGTGCTTTTCCTTGTTGTTTTCTTAAGTTCATTAAATTGAATTGTGGCAAGTGTGATTCGGATAAATCAACTTTGTTTTTGCAACAAGGTGTTATGGTTGTGCAGAAGTGGATCAAACGTCATTTATTGTCACGCTGAAATGCGCCAACATAATGTGGTTCTGCAATGATTGTAGAGACCTAATTAAAATCAAAATTTTCTTAAAAATATTTTCACCAAACTCTAACTAGGACATTCCCAATCATAAGTAAATTAATATTGCGCAGCGGGATATAGTGAAGTGCTTGCAGAAGGCGATTGAGACGAATATGAACAATATTACTTTAATATTAAACAAATTAGAAACTGTAGATAAGGTTGTATTTGACAGCACAAAGAATCCGATATATCGCCAAAAAGAACGCTTAACAAGGGGCAAAATGAAAGACTCCAACAGAATTAATAACTAAGCTCCCAACTATTGATTCATCAGAGGCATCAACTAGGAAACCGGATAACATTTGTCTTAGCAGCCCCTGAACGATGGGTTAATATCCGAAGCTATTACCCAGTCGAAGATACAGAAACTACAAGCAGTACGAGGTTCTAATTTCTTGATGATGTTTTAGCTCTGGCTAATAAGTGTTTGAGAACAAGTTTCTACCATGTTGGTAAATTGATCCCCAAAACGAAAAAAATTCAGGATCTGGAATACTTATGTTTTAAGTTGGGGATGGTGGTTTGGTGACTATTGGAGGGGGGGGCCAAAGTTGAGTAGATTAATCTACCAGCTCCGTAACCTTCCAGTAGGGTGCGCATCACGTGAGCTATTCTGGTCTTGTCATTAGGCAGCTGCGTGATGGGTACAATTGTGTAAGAGGTAACCTGTTCACAATTCGCAAGTGTACGTACTGCCTCCTCGTGGCAAGCACTGGTAACTAAGACCATTTGCCACATTTTTGGCCATTTGGCACAGGCTAAAGTACGGCGCTAAAGGAGAAAACCTTGACAAAAAACCCTAATCTAAGGTGGAACAGCATATGTCGATGGATGAATGGCTGATAGGTTGATCAGTCCAAATATGCGGACTCTGGATACCAGGCACCCTCCAGTTTTATTTAGCCTTCCTGTAGTAAAGCTGGGTGACCTACAGGCGATTTGCAATTTCCAGCAACTCGTAAGAGTAAAATCAAACGTAATACGGGGCAGGAGTAGGAATATACGGGAGTGGGACAACCCTCTCGAATTCCTTGGCCTCCAATGTTACCGTCTTTCTAGCGGAACTACATGCTGTAGAAAACATCTAGGAGGGAGGGCAATAAGCCCAGATATTATGTATCATATCACGTACCGGGAGGCAGTATTATCAGGTTCATTAAGAACCTGAATATTGACTGGACGGATAATTAAGCAGGGTCCAGTACAATAGATCTTTAAGGTCGCAGTGCGAAGTGGCTGATCGCCCGCATGGCTCTCCAATTAATAGTAATAGTAATAGTTGGGGATACACGAATATCTCAAGGACAAAGTTTTAAGTTGAGAAACCTGGCCAACTGACGTTTATATTAGACCATTTAAAAATCAAAATTTTCGGAAAGCAGTTGCCTCAAACGTAAAATTTCGGAACCCAACTGTATACATCAAGACTCCCAGAGTTTTTACAATATTCTCTATTTATTACCATAATGCATTCAGTATTCGAGGGAAATCTAAATTGTTTCTGTTGGGGATTCTCGATAACGATTATGATGTCATAACTATTTGTGAAACATGGCTTACAAAAAATTTCAATTCTAAAGAATAATTTCCATCAGATTACGTGGTATATAGAAAAGACAGACATGATTTTGTAACCAGCCTTAAGGTGTATTGATCGCTGTGAAGAATCACTTTCGAGTGAGGTTATAACGTGGCATATCGTATACGACATTATGGTTGTACGTTTTAAAGCCGATATTTCTTATATCTTATTGACTTTTTCAAAACTGTCACTGTCTTTAGTACATGTTGATGAACAACTCATGATCATTAGTGATTTCAATCTTGATGGTGTTCTCAAGCTCTCTTCTAACGATCAAAAAGCATTTTCCATCACCGATTACTTTGCTAGTATAGCAACCAAGCAATTAAACCAGATAAGCAAGAGTCGACGAAAACTGTTGGATTTTGCATTTTTATTTGAAGTTATGTATTCGGATATTTCTTCAGGTGATGATTTTACTGGATACGGGAGCGTCTACCGTACTCAAATAATTATAAATCTTTTTCATGAAAAATGCAATACTAGTTTTTCCCTTAATAATTCTTTTCATTTTGATTTTAGGCGCATGCTGACTTCATTTCTTTAAACTAATTCCCTGGCAACTCTGATTGGGAGTTCCTTAGGCATGGAAAAAATTTGAACGAATCCATCTTCTTTCATCCATTTAAAATATCCTTCATTCGTCCATTTTTTTAAATCTTTTGAAGTATGTAAAATTAGCAATTATCGAAAAATTGCTATTCTTGCTGTCGCACCAAAACTTTTCGAAGTCATGTTGCAGAGATTTTTGTTTTTTCATGTGAAATCTCTTAATTTGCCTGCACAAGATTAGAATTTATCCGGGAAGATCTATATTTACACTGACTTTTCAAAAGCTTTAAATAAAATTGATAATTCATTAGATTCTTATCTATATGCTAGAGAAACCAAATTGTGAGTTCATCCCTTTCAAACAGTTGCAATCTTATATTTCTGGCCGGTCACAATACGTTAAGATTAATGATTTTGCTTCTCATTTATTTCGTGTAACTTCTGGAGTACCGCAAGTTAGTCACATTGGTCCACTTCTGTTCTCATTATTTATTAATGATGTTGTAGAGCATTTTGAATTTGCACATTGCCTTCTTTACGCAGATGATAAGAAAATATTCGCTCTTATTTCTACAATTTCTGATTGTATAAAATTACAAAGTGATTTGAATACATTTTTCAGTTGAGCACTTAATAACAAATTGTTGTTGAATGTGGCCAAATGTAAGGTTATCTCTTTAGTCAGAATGCGACCACCTATTCTTCAGCAGTTTAGTTCATGTCTGGGTATAATTTTTTCTTCCGATCTATCCTTTACAAAACATATTGATTCTATTATTGCTAAGGCTTACATTAGGTTAGGCTTGACCCGCTCACACTAAAACCTTTATATGTGTCGTTTGTTCGGTCTATTCTTGAATTTGCTTCTCAGATCTGGTCACCATTTTATCAGCGTCATTCAGATAGAATTGAAAAGGTTCAGAAGCAATTCGTACTGTACCCTTGTTCTTCTTGTATTGACCTCACGAATTGATTGTGATGAAATATTTACGCGTTTAAATTTTTACGCTCCTACTCCTTGTTTGTGCCGACGAGATGGTTTCTTACATATCTTCTATATATATAAAAAGAAGTGTACATTTTGATTGTCACTCCATAACTCTAGAACGGCTCAACCGATTGCCATAATATTTTTAGGGAAGGTACAGGGAGGAGTGATGATGGTTAGTTGATTTTGAAATCCAAAATCGGTCCAGCCATTCTCGAGTTATGATTTTTTTCCTGAAATGAACTCGCTCTTTGTAAAACAACAACAAATACACGTAAAATCGAAAAATTGCAAATATCTCGAAAACGGTGCGTCTGAGCGAAAAAATAAGGTCACTTTCCCCCCCACACTCCATGCACACACTTTGTGATCGATTGGGTATGGTCCCAGCCCCCCCTGTTGAAAAAATTTTAATTCAACATTTGAAAAAAAAAGTTTAAATTTCGGTCCGACCTAATCAAGTACAACAATTACGAAACGCACGTCGTCATAGAAACGAAAAAAATCGATCCGGACTAATACGCAAACTCATAAATACACGCATTCATTTGATTGACAGCATACAAATGACAAATAGATGAACCTGTCAAAATGCACATGTTTCCCAATCACTTTCTTTCACTCTTGGATTCTGATACAGCCGGTCATACATTCGCTGATTTCCAATTGGAATTTTATTACAAGTGATTTTTTTTTAATTTCATAAATATTGGTAAGTATTAACAAAATAAAAAGTGTTTTTAAGTGTGTTCAGTGCAAAATATTTTCCAAATAAACAAAACAAATTTGTTTTACTTTAATGATTTTTTGGGAAAGTTTAATTGGATGCAACGCATAACAGCACTCACACACCAACAATACTTTTTTGAATTATTCTTAAATAAACAATCCTTAATTCATATTGAATTAATTTCATTGATTTAGAAAAAAATGCCACCAACAAGACGATCAACTATAGGTCGACGTACGCGTAATTCTACCTATAGATTTAATCAAAGGAGAGTGCAAAGTTTAGAGGAACACTCACAACAAAATGAAGTACAACAATTACGAAACGCACGTCGTCATAGATCGGCAGATGCAAATCCATTAAATCCAGCATCGAGACGAACGACACGACTTTCACATCGTGCTGTGCAAGAGATGGAAGATGCTGCTTTCGCTTACAATAGCAAAAATGATTATAGTGAACATGCCAATATTGGTGGAATGACGGTGAGATGTCCACATTGTGATGCAGCCAAATTTCAAGGTGAAATGCCTGGCATGTGTTGTGCTAATGGCAAAGTGAGACTGCCAGCATTTGAATCTCCCCCCGATCCACTTCATTCATTCATTTTTGGAACGTCGCAAACATCTAAGCATTTTTTGTCTCACATTCAAGAATACAATGCGGCATTTCAAATGACTTCTTTTGGTGCGACCAAAATTGTAAGAGACAATTTCATGCCGACGTTTAAGGTGATTACTTCATGCGGAATATCATATGAAAAATGCGATCTGAGCAGCAATTTTTTTGATGTGTTCAAGAATTCTGACCCAGCATCTAATTACATTTCACAAATATTACAGATTCAAGGTCAGATTTATCATCGAACTGATTCCTTATTGCCATATCCTGATGCTGATCACCAATTTTTGCAAATCTATTTTATCGGAGATGCAAATCGTGAATTGGATCGGCGTTGTACAATTGCTGCGCGTGCAAGGCGACAAATTGTTTCTGAACTTCAAACATTCTTACATCAGCACAATGTATTAATTCGATTGTTTAAAACCGCTCTCGATCGTATGCCATCTGATGATCACAGAATCGTTATCAGGGCTGACAAAACGCCCTTTGGAGAGCATGCGAGACGATTTAATGCACCAACAATTGTTGAAGTGGCCATTGTAATTGTTGGAGACCAGTTTCAATCTCGCGATATTGTGCTACATCGAAGAAATGAAGAATTACGGCGTGTTTCAGAGCTTCACCGTAGCTATGATGCATTACAATATCCATTATTGCACTGGAAAGGTGACGACGGCTATCATATCAATATACGAATGATAGATCCACGAACCGGTAAAATATATATGAATTCAATTTGTTTATTTCAAAACAACAAGACATGATTTTAATTTTCTGATAATGTATTCATCATAGGTCGTGAGGTAGAAAAAATGTTAGTGGGATGAATTATTATTCGTATAAATTCGAGATTCGCCCACAAGAACACAACTTTATTATGCGATGTGGCAAACTTTTCCACCAATACGCTGTTGACATGTATGCGAAAATTGAAGCAGAACGCCTTAATTACCTTCGATTCGATCAAGCCAAATTGCGATCGAAGGAATACATACACTTGCGAGATGCAATAGTGAATGATGGTAATGTTAATGATATCGGACGTTTAACTATATTACCATCGCAAGATGCAATGTCATACGTTCGCAAATATGGTCGTCCCGACCTATTCGTAACATTCACATGCAATCCACAGTGGGCTGCCATAAAAAACAATTTATTTGATGGTCAGAATCCAACAGATCGACACGATATAACAGCACGTGTATTTCGACAGAAAGTAAAAGCACTGATGGATTTGACTAACAAATTACGAATTTTTGGAGAGGTGCGTTGCTGGATGTATTCGATTGAATGGCAAAAGAGAGGGCTGCCGCACGCGCACATCTTGATATGGCTGGTTCGTAAAATAACACCCGATCAAATTGATAACATTATATCAGCTGAAATTCCAGATGAAATCAGCGATCCAGAATTATTTGAAGTTGTCACGAAAAACATGATCCATGGCCCTTGCGGTCAAATAAATATGAATTCACCATGTACAAAACGGTATCCAAGAGCATTAACTTCGGATACAATTACAGGTGACGACGGATACTCGTTGTACCGACGTCGGTCACCGGAGGATAATGGCCATACAACAACAATTAAAATACGCAATCAAGACATTGAAGTTGATAATCGTTGGATTGTGCCTTATACTCCACTATTGTCAAAAGTATTTCAGGCTCACATAAATGTTGAGTACTGTAATTCTGTGAAGTCGATTAAATACATTTGCAAATATGTGAATAAAGCAGTGATATGGGTGTTTTTGGAGTAGCTGGTGACAATAGCAATGATGAAATCGCCCAATATCAAATGGGGCGCTACATTAGCTCTAATGAAGCTCTTTGGAGAATTTATTCATTTCCAATTCAAGAGCGATATCCTACTGTTGTTCATTTGGCTGTTCATCTTGAAAATGGCCAGCGTGTGTATTTTACCGATGCAAATGTACAGCAGAGAGCAGCACAGCCACCAGCAACAACATTAACTGCATTCTTTCAATTGTGTATTCAGATGTAACGCATTATTTCACTTGGACTGCAAAGAAATGGCAACGACGTAAACAAGGAACACCTGTTGATGGCCATCCGGGTGGTGTTTTTGCAGATACCATGGGAAGATTATACACAGTTCATCCAAACAATGCAGAATGTTATTATTTGCGGTTGTTGTTAGTAAATGTTGTTGGACTACGTTCATTTCAACATTTGCGAAGAGTAAATGGTCATTTATGTGTGACGTATCGTGAAGCATGTGAGCAATTAGGTTTACTTGAAAATGATGCGCATTGGGATTTAACGCTTCATGATGCATCGATTGCTTCTTCCCCACATCAAATACGTATGTTATGTGCCATAATCATATCAACATGTTTTCCATCAAATCCACTTGAATTGTGGAATAAACGCAAAGATTTTGTGGCAGAAGACTATTTGATTGGAATGTGTCACCGCACAAGAAACGCTGATTTGCTGATTTCATTGGAAATGTATAATGAGGAATGATAGCGATTGAAGATATGTGCCTAACGATTGCAAATAAAGCATTAGGGCAATTAGGTTTGTCACCACCCAATCGTCCAATGCATGATTTATTTGATCGAGAATTGCAACGTGAACAACAGTATGATCCCAATGAATTGCAAACATTTGTGAATTTGAATGTTCCCAAATTAAATGACCATCAAAAACATGTCTATGATACCATCATGCAAGCTGTACAAAATGAAGTCGGTGGATTATATTTTTTGGATGCGCCTGGTGGTACGGGAAAAACATTTGTGATATCACTGATTTTGGCAGCCATTCGATCCCAACGAAAAATTGCATTGGCACTTGCTTCGTCGGGAATCGCTGCTACTCTATTGGATGGTGGACGAACAGCGCACTCTGCATTAAAATTGCCGTTGAATGTGCAGGTGTGCTTATATTTATTGATTGATCACTTTAAAATTTAATCGATATTATTGTAAAATATAATTATTCTCAAATTAACAGGTGATTGAACATCCCACGTGCAATATTTCAAGAAATTCTGCGATGGCAAAAGTTTTGCAAAAAGCAGCAATTATTCTTTTGGACGAATGTACAATGACGCATAAAAAATCGCTGGAAACATTACACCGTACAATGCAAGATCTACGTCAGAATCAAGAATTTTTTGGTGGTGCATTGATATTATTGTCAGGCGATTTTCGTCAAATATTGCCTGTGGTTCCACGATCAACACCGGCGGATGAGATCAATGCATGCTTAAAGTCTGCTCTTCTGTGGCGACATGTGCAAAAATTGACATTGAACATAAATATGCGCGTTCAATTGCACAACGACCAATCTGCAGATCGGTTCTCGAAGCAATTGTTAGATATTGGGAATGGCAAAGTTCGAGTCGATAATACAAATGAATTGATTACATTGCCGAACAATTTTTGTACCATTCTCCAATTAACAGAATAGTTGATTGAAAGTGTGTTCCCAAATATTGTTCAAAATTACAGGAATCACAATTGGTTGAGAGAACGCGCAATACTGGCACCAAAAAATGTACACGTCAATGCAATCAATTATCAGATTCAAGAAAAATTACCAGATGCAGTGACATCATATAAATCTGTTGATAGCGCAATGAATGCAGATGATGCAGTGAATTATCCAATTGAATTTTTGAATTCATTGGAACCACCTGGTA
This sequence comes from Tipula vernalis, assembly GCA_958295665.1. Lineage (NCBI taxonomy): Eukaryota > Metazoa > Arthropoda > Insecta > Diptera > Tipulidae > Tipula > Tipula vernalis. Next base: position 127,745,901 of record OY282558.1, on the reverse strand, counting down.
TACCACAGCATTGTTTGAATTTAAAGGTTGGCTCATCAATTATTTTACTGCGGAATTTAAATGCACCAAAACTGTGCAATGGCACAAGATTGGCAGTAAAAAAATTGATAGAGAATTTAATTGAAGCCACAATATTGACCGAAACAGCGAAAGGTGAAATTGTGCTCATACCACGTATTCCACTGATTCCAACAGACATGCCATTTGAATTTAAGCGTTTTCAATTCCCAGTGCATCTATCATTTGCCATGTCCATCAATAAGGCGCAAGGACAAACGCTTCAAATATGCGGATTAAATTTGGAGGAGCCGTGCTTTTCACATGGACAGCTATACGTGGCCTGCTCAAGAGTTGGAACTCCAAATTGTTTGTTTGTGCTCGCTTCAAATGGGCAAACGAAAAATATTGTATATCCAAATGTTTTGGATTGACATTAATAATTTTGAAATACAATGCATTCATTTCATAAAAAAAAAATCTAGAATATTTCATTTCTTTTTTTTGGTTGGTTCAACGAAGTGCATCGAGGTTCGCTATACAATATAATTTTTATGAATTAACATTTTACTAATTTAATTACCAAATTTTAAACCAAACAAATTTTCAAATAAAGAACGTTACAATAAATTTATACGAATTTCATTTCTCATAAAATATTTATTACATTTTTTAATAATATTCTTCCATCAGGTATCACTGTGCGGCATATAATACGAATCATCTACATTTATCTTTCCATTGTCATCATTTAACAGCAGTTTGCATTCCAATAGCTCATTAACAATATTGCCAAATCAATTTCCCGTTATAATGTTTACACTCTAATACAATGTACTTATTGTACAGATATAAGAAAAATGAATTTTCAATAACTAAATGATGTGACATCTATTTAAATCGAGAGACAATACAAAAGAAAAGGTTTACTTAGGGCCAGCAAGGCAGACCGAGCTCAGCTAGTTGATTCTATTACTATACAAACTAAGCACTTTCTGAACCAGTCTTGAAAATGTTGCGAATTTTTAACTCTGTTTTTGAAATTTTTGATTGTCAAGAAATTCATTTAAATTTTTTTCTGTTGATAATTAATATTTTTGTTATATTAATGTATTATTAATATGTTTGTATTGTATTATAATTTCTAAATGACCTTAATTAGTTTTTTTAATAAATAAATAAATAAAAAATAAATTTGTGATGCCATAAATATAATACTCCTCTTATGTCGAAATCAGAGTGATTTTCCAATAAGATATTCAATTTTGGTCCCAAACAAATATAACGAGTTTGACAATTTAAATTTAGTTTTAATAGAATTGTTAAATGAGTCTCTCAGATTTTGATCAAATTGAGTTTCTTAAATTAACTTGGAAATTCAATCATAAAGATAACCTTCTTGGTTTTTATTTAAGTCAATCTCACAGTGGTTTTGTTTTACATGGTGAACGGAAAAATCACTACACAACTATAGTGAAAGATTACCATTATAGAGTGAAACAACTCAACCATTGCACGCGATTTATTTTTTATTACTAAATTAATTTAACACTTATCACAAGACAACAACATTAACGCTTATTTCGCAGTATACAAGTCCATATATAATTTACGAAATAAAGAAAGTGTAACGCCATATACTAAAACAGTATCTAAATATATTTAAAAAAAAAAAAAAAAAATGTTTACCAAAATGTTTATAAAGTTTAATAAAGTTAAATATTCTTTACAAATCTCAAAAAATGTCTATTTGAATTCATTTGAATAAGTGATCTTATACTCGTATGTGACGCAACTATTTTCCAATGTGTAGTTTCCAAAGTTCACGTAATTCATTTGATAAAAAGTGACCGTTTGATCGCGTCAATGAATAGAACGTAATTATTTAGTAAATAGCGCTTAGAAAAACATAATGTCAATATTTGTTGATATTGCATTGTAGTTTTGATTAAAATCTTTAAACTTGAAAAATGTATTCATATGTTTATTCTCATTGTGTTACAATTCTAAAACTAAAAATAAGGTAATAAATTACCGTAAAAAATATCTTGTTGAAAACCAAATTTAAATATATATTCGGTCGCAATATCTAAACAAGTCTCAACGTAAATAGTACTTTGATTTTTGGGTAAGTGTGTTAAAATTGTTAAAGTGATTAATGTTGTGACTTTTGTTCATTGTGCGATTTATCCAACGAATTTTCCTATCCAATCTCAAAATAATAAACAATAAAACGATGCATAAACATAAAATTAAATTTTTTATATAATTTTGATAATAATATTATTGTGTGGATCTCTTTCAATAAAAAAAATTAAAAAAAAAAAATTCGGATGTACATATATATGCATATGTATATTTATATACGTAGATATGTATACATATAGCCATCCATTCATTCTTAAAATGATGAAAACGAAAAAACACCGAAAAATGAATCCAAATACTTTAAGATCATTGATCTTCTTATAATTTCAAACATGAAAACTAAAAACATAAAAAACACAACTAATTTAATTTTTTTTTTAAGATCCAAAAGATCCACATAAATATTGTTATCGTAAAATATTCAGTCAGTTGGCAGTCTGCTACTTACTAAAAAACTCCGCTTACGAAATTTTCTGTGAATTTTCTGTTTAAAAAGTGTTAAATTCTTAAGTGATAAAAATTTATTTCTAAAATTGGTAAGCCAAAATTAATAAATAATTAAATCCATTACCATTTCGTTCGAACATAACAAGATAATTAGTCCGGTCATCAAAAATTGCTCAAATTTCGAGTTTCTGTCTCTTCTTTAATAATTCTTTTCTTGTATACATACCATATATCAAATGATGATTTTTTTTTTTTTGCGTGATTATTGCTTAAATCCTCATACAATGGTCTAACGTTCGCCAAAATAAAAAACCTGAAAAAAAAAACGAAATTTTTATTTTAAACATTTCAAATATATATTCGTAGATTTAAAATCATGAATTGTGCGGAACTATACGAGTATGCAAACGATGCCCAGCGTCGTGATGCAAAACAAATTCTAAATGAATTTTCCGATTCATTCTGTTGGAAAAATGATGGAACGGATACAATACTCGATATTGGATGTGGCAGCGGCAATGTAACGATTGATTTTATTTTACCAATGTTACCGCCAAATTTTGAAAAACTTGTTGGAAGTGATTTATCAGAAAAAATGATTCGTTTTGCGCGCGAAAAATATGGAAATGCAAAAATTCAATTTTCCCAAATGGATATTGGCTCCAATTTGGAAGTAAAACATTTCAATCAATTTAATCATATAACATCGTTCTATTGTTTGCACTGGGTCCAAAATCAGGAGATGGCTTTACAAAATATATACAATATGTTGAAAAATGGAGGTAACTGTCTATTGACATTTTTGGCAAAGAATCCAATTTTTGAGATATACGAGCAACTATCGAAATCTTACAAGTACGGTGAATATATGACAGATGTTAGAAGCTTTATTTCACCGTATCAATTCAGTGCTAATCCATCCAAGGATTTTAGCAAGGTTATGTGTAATGCCGGATTCAAAGATTTTGAAATTGAAATCCGAGACCGAGCATTTGTGTATCATGGATACGAACATTTAAAACGTAAGCTAAACATTTATTTATTATTCAATAACTTTTATTTATATGCATAATTTTTTTTTTTTGTAGGTTGTGTAGAAGCGGTAAATCCGTTTTTAGAGCGGCTACCATTAAATTTGCGAGACGAATTCTTTCAAGACTATGTTTCGGTGGTGAAAAAATTGGATATAGCAAAATGCAATCCGAATGACAATAGTCAAAAAGTGAATGATACAAAATTTGTATCATCATACAAATTAATTGTATGCTTTGCCAGAAAATAGAACTTAGTTATATTTTGGGAACAAACCCGTTGGGCATTAGGATTTTATAAATGTACAAGGGGACCATGGAGTACAAGATTTTTTTTTATATATACTATTTACTTGTTTAATATACTATTGGGAAAATTAATTATGTATAATGGATATTAAAATTTGAACAAATTTTTTATTTGATTAATGATAATATCTCTCAAACAGCAGAAAAAATATGTTGACGTTTTTTTTTTATTTAAATTTAATAAAACAAATATTCTTATCAGAAGAGCACAGAAGTAAGAAAATATACATATAATACATATACGAGTATATTCAAATAAATGACGATTTTCCGCATCTTACCAAACAAATTTTTATCGAACCCTCCCTTCGTTCAATGTCGCATTTTTTAAATCAAATATGTTTCTAATCTTTCAATAATTCAAATTACACCCTTCGATTTATTCCTAAAAATAAAAGTTATCACTGGAAAAACCAAAAAAAAAAAAAAAAAAAAAAAAAATTGGGAATTTAAATTACTCTTAAAAGTTATTATTTTTTAATATTTTACATTATTTGCAGACGTACTTGAAATTTTTTCGCTTTATACCGTATAATCTGAAAATTTAAATTTTCCTCGTCATTTTTCTTTTATTAGTGTTATCAAAATGAAATGGTCACATCAATTTTTTTTATTTTTTAATGAATAATTTGGTTATAAAATATGGTAATGCTACGAACAGATTTTCAAATTATTTAGAATCTTCAAATGTACATACATGATCTCCTCAGGTTTTTGGTAACAGATTTTTATTTAGCATAAAAATTTAAATTTGCGAAGATTCAAAATTGAAAGAAAGAACCTCTTTGGGTTATACATAGAGGGCAAGATACTCGTTTTTTTTGTATTTTTCCAAAAAATGTAACCTTAGACGCAACACAATTATCTTCCTTTACTTCCTTCTTCGACTTAGTATCATTCAAACTTTCTGTAAAACACAATTTGGTCAGATTATGCCAATTTTTTCTCTTTTTGTATTAGGCTTTTATTACGTTTGTGAGCGTGATTGTTCAACAGATTTTTGCTATCTCTTGCGGGCTTTCTCTGCACTTTACTCCACATCATAGTAGTGTTGGGCTTGTTTGATTCATCTTGAGATAGCCATTTCTGGTGACGTGCTCATTTCCACAGCTGGTCCATTTAAGAGGTTCTAAATTTTTGATGAGTACTAGCTTTTACTTCCTTTTACGTAAGTAAAATAAAGTATAGTAATCATGGAAATTTTGGACCTTGAGATTTTTAGAGAATCCGAAAAAGCGGGTTTATCAGACTGCGTCCTCTCTACAGCCCAGATGGTTTAACCAATCGAACTGAAACTTCAGATTTAAGCTTTTTTGATAAATTGGGAGGTCCCCGTGAATTTTACTCCAAATCGGCTAACCGGAAGTGGTCACTCTCTTGGTCCAGAAAATTTGTTTTGCAAATATCTTAAATAGTATTAGGATTACAAAAAACTACTTAATACAGTTTCCAAAAAAAACAAAAATTCTCAAAATTCTTTGTTCGTAAAAGAAAGGCGTGTGTTGGCCACACCTCCATTTTTTACATAATAACCAGTACGGTTTTAAGAAATTTAGAAGTATGTACTGGAAACGCTTTATTAGAAATTACAAATTTATTTATTTATTTATTTTATTCCGTTTTTATTACAACATGACAACTAGGTCATTTTACGCAATTACACTGTAATTACATTGTATAAACAGCAACAAATCCACTTAATCTACATTAGTTTGTACCACAGATCAGTAAAAGAAGAAAAATTATATAAAAAATATGAAGAGATAAAAATAAAATAAAATAAAACTAAAACTAAAACTAACTCTTCAGATTTATAACTAATGATAAGTAACTGTAAACCAATAATTACATACAGCTATAGATTATTAAGATACTTCACGCATTCCAACCTAAACCTGTCCAAACATGTTAAACATTTAATATGTGTTGGAATAGTATTCCATAGCCTAGCACCTCTCCTTATAAATGACCCTTTCATATAATTAGTACGAGTGTTTGGCAATATTATGTGTTGTGTCCGTAATGACTGAGCAAATACAAGCTTATCATAGAGATATTGAGGTTGACGAGTTGTAATATTTTTGCACATAAAAACTAGAATTCTAAGATCAAAATAATTATCCAAAGAGCATCTAAAAATCTTATTATAGTAAGGTGTCAATCGATCCGTGCGTTTTAATCCAAAAATGTATCTTAGTCAAGAATTATACACTCTTTTAATTTTGGTAAATAAGCAAAAACTTAATTCGGAAAACATACATCACAATAAAACAGATTACTAAGAATTAAAGATCTAGCTAACAGCACCCTGACCTTGATTGGAGTAAATGCAGAGTTACGCCAAAACATTCGCAGCCCATTGAACATTTTCTGCATAATAGAATTCACATGCACATTCCAATCCAAGTGTTTATCCAAGGTCACACCCAAATTCCTTATTGATTCACTAAAAGGTATATTGTCATTACCAACTCTAACACAAGTTAAGTTCACGTCATAAGTAAAAGGATTACGCTTCTGGGAAAACATAATCACATGGGACTTTTTCTAATTTAATAACAATCGATTCTCCGCGACCACTCAATAATATTATTAATATCCCTGTTCATATATGCAATTACCTCATTAGTGGCTACCATTCTATCACAATTATCAATCTCAATTTCACTAAAAATTTGGAGATCACCCGCAAACAAATGATAGTGAGAGTGTCGAATAGAACTTCCAATATCGTTTATATACATTGCAAATATTAAGGGCCCCATAATAGATCCCTGGGGGACACCAGTAGGCAGAGGCAAATAACTAGATTTAACTCCATTAACTTCAACAAATTGAAAGCGATCAGTTAAATAAGATAACATTAATTCCGACGCATTAGATGAAAAACTGAAGCAGTTTCTCAATATACAACAAAATTTAACGAATGATATATAGTTAAAAGCTTTACTGAAATCAAGTAGACATAGCAGGACATAATTGCCCCTGTCCAAGCAGCTCCTAACAAATTCCATCAAATCCACTAACACCGTTGCAGTACTATGTCTTTCCCTAAACCCTGACTGCTGAGAAGATAATATTTTACTTGTTTTAAGGTATTGTTTAATCTGATCAGAAATAATTCTTTCGAACACTTTTGAAAGAACTGAGAGTTTAGCAATAGGTCTCACATCGGACACTAATGCAGGCTCCTTAACTTTAGGTAGCCCAATAACTTTACTAACTTTCCACACTTTAGGATAATATTTATGTTCCACAATACTATTAAACAAATACATTAAATGAGGTACAATCACAGGAGCCATAATTTTTAAGAATCTTAGTGGTAAATTGTCAGAACCCATTGCATTAGACGTTAGAGAGCCTATTGTCTTAAGAACATCGTCATCAGACATAATATTAAAATTGAAACAATTATAGTTATTAAAAGAGGTCCCAGTCTCCGAATGCTGCACCAGAATTTTAAACCCATATTTGTCCAAATTCCTCCACAATAATTTAGTGCCAAGTTTGGGATCCAACTTATCAAGCAAAAACTTTCTCTTAGCCGATCTCACCATCTTATTAAGTTCTTTTTCATAAAATTTATAGGTTCGTTTGTCTTCCTCACAACGATATCGTTTCCATACATTTTTAGCCATATCAACAAGTTGTTTTTTATTTTTAATAGCATATCTAAACCATGGGATAGGCTTGAGTTTTTTCTTAATCATTTTAAAGAGAGCATACTGATGCAGCCATGTCGAGATTTTATCATATAAAAACTCAAACTTCCCATCAGTTGTATCAATTCTACTCAATTCAGTCCAATCAACATTAAGTATATCACAATGAAGGCTGGGAACATCCATATTATCATAGTTGCACACAAACTTAATCTCATCATTGAGTTGGACCGGTATGTTAAAGTCAATTGATATAAGATCATGATCAGTGAAGGGTGACTGATGAAAATTAGATGATTCTAATTGGGTGTTAGAAACAATGTAATCCAGAAGTCTTTCAGTAGTATCACAAACTCTTGTTGGTTGAGTTTGCGTTGTATGCAAATTAAGTGAATCAAAGATATTTCTTAATTCACGGCTTTCAACCCTATCTAAAAAATCAATATTAAGGTCACCCACCAAAATAACCATATCAAAACCCACAACTAAATTAGACAACAGCTCACTCAATTCATTAAGAGTGTTAAATTACAATAATAATATATTAATTAAATGTTTTACATCAACCATTCACATAAAAAATACTTTATTTATACATACGTGTTGACAGCTCGGATGATGAAAAGAAATAGGAATATTACTACATAGTCATCAAAAAACTTAACAACACTTGACACACAAAATATTGTCACCCTTGTATTTGTAATTTTTACTGGTTTTCTCATTACCAAAATTGTACTAAAAATGTATAAACAATAAAATTTGATTTCTTCAATTCAAATACAAGTTGTGCATTCTGTGTTCAAGTTATAACATTTAAATTTATATAGAAATTGTGTTTGATCTAATGGAATCTTAAGTTAAGTACATTTATATAATTTAATCTTTATCCTTGTTAAAACAATTTTCTATTATCAAACTTATAATTATTTTAATTTTCAGGGGAGTTCACCGACGTAACAATATCGATGCATTAACGTAAATACTTTGATTTAAATTGTAAATTTCTATTTTAATTCTATTTTTATTTATTTATTTCTAGGTAGCATCAATTATTTATGTTACAAAAAAAAAGAAATATTTATTTTATGTAAATGAATCTTGAACAAAGAGGAAGGTCCCGAACATGCGTATAAGCAACACAAACAACTATTTTTAAAGAATTAATACTAAATTCAATTGTTAGATACTCTAAAGTCTCAGAAGAACTCTTTGAATGTATCTTCACATGATAATATTTAAAAAAGTCACTACGTACATAGAACGCACCAAATTTTTTATACAAAGGTTTGGATTAGAGAGAATCGGTTGGCTCTATTTTTGTAGATTTCACCAAAGCATTCGATATGGTTTTCGTAGTGTTACTTTGCAGTGGTTTCGATCCTCGTATTTATCTGAATGGTTTCAGGCTGTTAAAATAAATGATTCTTGGAGTCAAGGTATAACCATTAATGAAAGCGTTCCGCAAGGTTCAGTACTAGATCTTTTGCTTTTTTTTATTTACTTAAATTCTATTTTTTATATTTAATTCTAAGTTGATAGCTTTTGTTGAGGACTTACTGTTTCTCTATAAGCACCCTATTCGTAGCACAAACATTCAACATATGATGTATGCCTTCTAAAGAAGTGTTGTATTGCTCATTGTATGTTTTTGAGCACTAAAACCAAGGGCATGTTTTTCAAAATTAACGATGCTACTTTTGTAGATCTGATCATTATTTAACATGATATACTCGTATAAGCTGCATGACATTGACGCTTGTTTTAAAATTGAATTCGTTCAATCTTTCAAATATCTCGGTCTAACCATTGATAATTCCATGCATTGGAAAAACTACATTGATACTCTTCATATTTATCTGGCATAAGTGATTAGGAAAATGTATACATTACGACAAGTGTATCCAGTAGCCGTTTTAAGAATTACTATGCTAGAATTTATCCACTAATTATAATACAAAAACATATTATAAAAGTTATTCTTAATGCTAGCCTTTATTTCAGTCTTTGGAAATTCTTCCTTTTAAGCATTTATTTATGTTCAAAATTATGAAAGCTTTGTCAATCAGTCGAATGTCACTACTAATTATACAATTTGAGAAATGTTCAGTTTATTCGAGAGATTTACAACGACCAACTTTCAAAATAAATTTTTTTATTCTTGCTCCGAAAATCTTTAATAACCTTTCCCGTTTAATTGAGAGTTTAATTTTAACGCATTATTGTTTTGTATATTGTTCAAATTTTTAGTTTTATTCATTTACTAGTAGTCACTACTGGATTGTGACTATCCAAAGATGATTTGAGTGTAACGGGAGCAATGAAAACCGGCCCTACAGCTGCTCTTGAGAAGCTATTGGGGCTCTCACCACTACACTTGCACCTTAAAAGATTAGCTGGTTCAAGGGCAGTCAATCTAAAAATAACTTCTCAAATTAAAACTTTTAGATTAGGACATAATAGCATCCTGGACAAATTGAATCTGGACGAGGAAATAATCCAACTATCAGATGGGATGGTTAAAACTATTGACTGCCGGAGGAATTTCACGATTGAAATACCCGACAGGGAACAAGCGGGGAGTATCATCTCCTCCTTACCCCGTCACGCCTCCATATGGTACACTGACGGTTCAAAATCAGGAGTGGGCACTGGTGCGGGTATAATCGGGCCGAGTCTCGAACTCTGTATTCCATTGGGTAAAACCCCCACAGCTTTTCAAGCAGAGATTTGTGCGATCGAGGTATGTGTGCTTCGATGTCTCACAAAAAAATATAGAAAAACTGAGATTTACGTAATCTCGGACAGCCAGGCGGCATTGCTTGCCTTAGGAGCATCTGTCTTCTATTCCAAAATAATCTGGAGCTGCTATTGCAACCTTCTAGAACTCAGCAGGGAGAACAAAGTAACCCTTTTGTGGTCCCTCGGCCATTCCGATATACAGGAAAACGAGGCGGCAGACCGCTGTACAAAACAGGCAGCGGAGTGTTTTTCTTTGGCCCCGAGCCTAGTATTGGTTACTCCAAGAGCCATCTGGCAAATGTCATAAGGAATTGGGAACAAAAACATACGAAAATATTCTGGGAGTCCTTTATTGGGATAAGACTGACCAAAAAACTATTAAGCTATGATATTAGCCGTTTAGATCAGGTAATCAAGATGGATAGACAGTCTCTAAAATCCCTCACCTGGTACTTAACAGGACATGGCCCTTTTAATGGACATCTGGAGAAAATGGGAAGGTTCCCTACAGACCGTTGTAGATTTTGCAACCTGGAAAGGGAAACATCCGAACATCTACTATTCACGTGTGATGCTATAATCAATAAAAGACTTAAATTCCTCCATGCATACACAATACAGTGGCCTAACGTCGGCCCTTTAAATATGCATGAGCTGGTGGCGTTTATCAAGGACTTGAACCTCCACTTTACGTGAAACTTTCTGGGGATGCACAATAGACCTCAATGGTCGCGGTGCACAGGGCTAGTATAGCTCACCCCGTAAAAAAAAAAAAAAAAAATCCAAAGATTGTATTTTTATATAAATAAAATAAATAAATATGATTGTACTCATATACATCGAAAAAGTGTTATTCCAATGAGTATAATGGCAAAATTAATAAAACATCAATCGTTCGAATTTGTAATAGTAGGAGAGGTAGTTTAAAGGTAGTTTTTCTCGTCTTTCGACAACCTAGCTGGGCAATTAAAGGCCTGAGGCGGCCCAGAATTTTTCAAAAATGCATTAAAACATAGACTGTTTAAACATTTATACAACGTTCCACAAAGCTGCGGCTGGCGATATAAAACATTTTAAATGTAAAAAACTCAATAATGCCACTTTACAATCGCCCGGCAACAGGTTCGGCCCAACCAAATCGCCTATCAATTTAAATAGGTCTAAAATACATGTTGTCAAAATTGGAGTACTTTACCACACTTTACTTTGAACTGCATTTGCTTTAGTGCAACTTTCAAAAATGTCGGGCCGGTTGTTGTTACCTAGGGACGAAAATCTACTTTTTCACAAATTTTCAACCTGTATAAAATTCTTTATATAAAACGATCGCCAGGGATAGGAAATACATATATAAAGGTGGTTGGAAGAATAGTTTGGTACCTTTTATTCAGGTTAAAATTAATCTAAACTCGATAACTGCAACTACTCGATAGTTTAAGGTAACTTAGTCTAAAAATCTTTAGTATTGCAACGCTTAGAATAACTGCAATTTTCTGTTTGTTCGTTTTCCTTTAAAATGTCCGTTAAAATAATATAAAAAATGAAATGTATATATTGGGTGGCGAATACTGGTACATTGAGTATTTCATAAAAAATTGAGTTTTTGACACGTAAAATGTATGAGATTTGCTTGTTTATTAGTGAGGCCTCTCTGCTACTTTACTATTTCTTAGTATGCAATTTATAACCGAGAATTACAACAATTTTGCAATTTGCAACACCGGCTTGGCTTTAACTGCAATAAGCGAGAAGAATCTCTTTGATTTTCAATGGTGTGTTAGTTAAATTCAATTCTTAAGGATTTTGGACTAAGAGAATTTTTATGTTTTTAATAACTTTTCAGAGTTTTTTTTTAATTGAAATTTTAAGCCGATGTCACATGGCTTCTCTAACTACCCTCTTGTGTACCTTTCAATAATTTTTCAAATTTACATACAGGAAAGCCTCGAAATGATTTTCGAGAAATACTGGTAAAGCGGAGGTATCACCTCGGAAATTGTTGGTAGCAAGATTAACCACTGCTTAAATTGTTTGTTAGTTGTAATTGTTCACCAGTTGTAAAATCAATACAATAATTAATTGAATATTATTAAATAAATGAATTAAGAAATTTAGGATACTTAATTAAAAAAAAATACCGTTATTTATGTTTTACATTTACTAAATTTAGTAAACTGCTAGGAAACTTTCTGGACACTAGGGGTTTGTCAGTTAACGAAGCACAATATCACTAAGCGCGCTTTTTCGTTCCCATAAAATCAAAACTCTACAGATAAAATGGTGCGAATTATATATTTAAATAAATGCTTTGGAACGAATCGAGTTAAAAAATATCATCAGATTTAAGAAACTTAATTTTAGAGCTCTGCTAATATTATTAGCGTTGTTGTTATGAGTAAAATTATATAAAGGTTGCTTTAAAGCATTTAAATTCAATAATTCGTAAACTGATATAAGTTGGAAATTTACCGCCTTCAACATATGCCAAACTTTTTTTATACATGTTGATTCGAAAATCTGAAGTTATTATAATCACTAACTCTGATAGATGCTGCTGAACTAGTTCGAAAATCGCTTTGCAATCGTTCTGCAATTCTGAATTTTTATTAAAATTATAAATTACTTTATTAAAGCCCTGATTAGCATAAAACTCAGAAGCAAGAAGTTAAGATCAGAAGTTAAGTCTGTTTTCAGTTTCTTTCTCATCACCGACCAATAAAATGATTGTTTGAAAGATTATCTGTTGGGCTGATCACTTGCAACGTTCACCACTAAGTTATAAGTTCGGTTCTGAAGGTCTCAGTAAAGACGGAGTAAGGGTCGATTTCAACAAATGCGCACAATAAATTTGCATACTTTCCAGCTGTCAAATAGTAACATTGTGATTACGTATTTATTATTTATTATAACTATAACACGTATTTATTATTCAAATTTGTATCAATTTAGTGAAAATTTTCAGAAGTTGTAAGAAAATTGCATACAAAAAATGGTCAAATAGATGCTCCGCCGAACTCAGCTATTCGAAATATCGTTAAAATATATTAGGAACCAACTTTTTTCAAGATCAAAGGAGCTGTAGCGGCTAACCCAATCACCACTACAATATATTCACACCACTCCACACTCTCGCCGTGATCTACAAACAACATCACAAATATTGACTACGAACAATTTTTATTTACAATGTTCCTTGCTGGACCAATCGAGAAATTTCAAAGCGAAAACACAAAACAAAATAAATGTTTTTTTTAATCACGTCAGTCTCTTCTCGATCTTTAAGGCAAAGCGTCGAACTTTGGTTTTGCTGGTCAACCATGTTTTAATTTGGCATAACGGTGGTGACAAACAACTTAATAATGTTAATAAAATAAATTAAAAAATACAAAACTAATTATTATATTATACGAGGGTGAATCAAAATGTCTTGCAATATCATAGGAAAAAAAAAGAGTGAGTGAGACAACTATATATTTTTTTAAAAAAAATTTGCCGCGGTGAAACTTATAGAAACAAAATTCGATGTAAATTTTACAGTTCGTTTGTTTTCTTCAATTTAGTAGCCCGTGTTTTGAAAAAAAATTCTAAAATGAATGAAATTGAATATCGTGCCATTATTAAATTTTTCTGTAAAGATGGACGCAATGCAATATATATATTCAATTACATATCAAAAGTTTACAGCGAATTTGCACCATCATATTCCACAGTAACAAGGTGGGTAAAATTGTTCAAAAGTGGTCGGGAGTCATTAGAAGACGACAACCGCCCGGGTCGTCCCGCAGATGCTATTAGCCATGAAAACATAGTTTTGGCAGAATCAATTGTATTAGAGGACCGCCGTATTTCTGTTTCGCGGTTAGCGTGGAGACTTTCCCTTTCATATGGTATCACTTATACCATATTACATGACCACCTTCACATGTCAAAAGTAAGTGCGCGATGGGTTCCCCGTTTGTTGACTGCACAACAAAAGAAAATTCGTGTTCAAACTTCAAAGGCGATTTTAGAAATGTATGAAGAAGAGCCAGAAAACTTCTTGGATAACATAATAACAGGCGATGAAACACGGATTCATCATTGGTATCCAGAATCCAAACAAGAATCGATGCAATGGATTAAACGTGGTGAACCACCACCAAAGAAATTCAAAACTCAACCGTCTGCTGGTAAGGTTTTGGCAACAATTTTTTGGGATGCTGAAGGGATATTGATGATTGATTGTATGCCACCGAAAACCACAATCACAGGCATCTATTACGCAGAGTTTTGCAAAAATTGAAAAAAGCGATCCGGGAAAAACGGCCAAAGAAAGTTAGAAAAAAAACCTTACTTCTTCATGACAATTCACCAGTGCACAAGGCTAAAGTTGCTCAAGCTGCATTAGAGGAGTGCGGCTTCGTGGAAATTCCGCATCCACCATACAGTCCAGACTTGGCACCCAGTGACTACTTTCTGTTTCCCAATTTGAAAAAAAAATTAAGGGGCCGGAAATTTTCCAGTGATTCTGAAGTACAGTCTATTTTAAATGAATATTTTATGGAGCAAAAGAAAACTTTTTTTTTAGAGGGCTTAGACAAGTTAATTGATCGATGTAACAAATGTATAAACCTTAAAGGAGATTACGTTGAAAAATAAAAATATTGCTGTCTCACTCACTCTTTTTTTTTCATATGATATTGCAAGACATTTTGATTCGCCCTCGTATTACATTATATTTTCAATAATTAATTGTGAAATTAACGAAACTTTCATCAAAATTAATCGTTTAAACAAGAGTCGTGGTGAGCTGGGGGCCTATTCTCGAATTCCACATCCATTTTCCACATGTGGACATCTGTCAAAGTTCACACAAAAACATACGAAAATTGTAATTCGTATATAAAACACATGCGGCATGGACATTTTCCTATATGGGGAATTTTTTCCACATACTTATACACATTCGGAAATATTCCCTTAGTACGGAAAAAATTCAATTTTTATGAATTTTGACAGATGTCCACATGTGGAAAATGGATGTGGAATTCGAGAATAGGGCCCCTGATCGATGAAAAAAAAGAAAATTTCCGGAAGAAGTATACACGGATTTTTTTAATAATGCTTCGATCGGTTTTGATCTGATGTACGAAGAGGTTAGGTTAAAAACGACAAATTTTATTTATAAAATTTTTTGAATATGTTGTGCCCAGAGGTTTGTGAAACGCCAGCTTTGTCGGAACCAATTCACAGATTCAGCCAACTCAAGGTCAAATTGAAGGAAGGGGTATTATAACGAGGAAAAGTGGGTCGTAAATTTGACAAATTTGGAAATTATTGTGGACATCACAAAAATTTTAAAGTTAGGTAATAAGTTTTGTTTACCTTTTAAAAAAGAAATTGTTCCTTATCACAAAATTATAGCGGATGTGGAGAGTGGTATTCCATTTTTCGAAACATTTTCAACATTTTTAGAAAGAGACTAGTAAATATGAGAAGTGAATATGAGACTAGTAAATATGAGTATTGAAGAAATCCAACAGATTCGAGGGGCTCAAAAGGCAAAGCAATTTTTGAATGAGCACTCCGAATTGTGACATAACGGTACTTATGGCAAAAATGGAATATGTAGAAAAAATGGAGTTACTCTTGTCAGACAACACTTACATTGAAATTCGGAAAGTTGGTATTTCATCAATACAATCTAAATTAAATCATTGGCTCTTAAGAAGGTTTAGGAAAAATTTAGAAAAATTTGGCAAAATTTCTTGGTACGACCCCACGAATGTATGGTCGCTTGAGACCAAATGTAAGCTATTTAGGTACACCTTTATACAATTTATCCAAATTTTTGTCTAACATTTTAAATGTGATTGAATTTTTTATTACCCACAGCAACCAACAAGAGCAAGAACGAACTTATATAAAAAATATAATTTGACTATTCATAATTTGATTAGATTCAATTTATTATTTCAATTTATTATGTATACATGTATATTGAATCGCTGGTTCTAATATTTTGAATATGTTCATCCTCTTCAATTATATGTGGTATCATTTTCATGATTTTACTAAGGTCAAGCTGTACATGATCTCTTGTTTTTACCCAAATATTGTGAAAAGTGCAGCAAGATGCCACAATTTAATTCGAATTTTTAATTTTTGATTTTATTTTAAAAAAAATTGGCGGGGGAATTATCACGTAAAAAATATTATTGAATTGGGCAGTAAAAATAGAAGGGGAAAATTTCTCAAGTAAATGTCACAAATTATTATTTATCACGGTATTATCACAGTATTCGGGCACGGCCTGAGAAACAACTTATGTATGCTATGAAAACCAAGCTCGTAGTAAAAAAATTGAATTAATATAAATAAATAAGAAAAAGCAATGGTCCCAGGACGGACCCCTGCGGAACACCTACGTTATAAACACCCCTATCACTCAAACAGTTATAGAATTTAACTTGATTTACCCGGTTTTCTAAATAAGAAGAGAACCAATAGATAGCAACGCCTCTGAATCCTATATCATACAAAATAATCGCAAGGGCATTGTGAGCAAGGCTGGGCAAATTACATTACACTGAGTAATTAAAATACTTTTCCGAGTTACAGCAAACTCAGTAATTAAAATACAAATTACAATTACTTTCGAGTAGAGTAATTAAAATACAAGTTACAATTACTTTACATTTGTAAATTGATAAATTTGATTTGACAAAATTCATTTAGTGAAAAAACGTATCATTAGAAAAAGATTATTAAGATTAGGTTTTATGCTGATGACTCAAGAACCAAATTTTAATAAGTCTTGTAAAAATTTAAATAAGAAATTTCAAAAACTGGGGTAATTAAAATACAAATTACAATTACTTAGAATTTAAGTAATTAAAATACAAGATACTGTTACTTGGAGAATGAGTAATTAAAATACAAATTAGAAATTGTAATCTGTATTTTAATTACGTAATTCAAATACATGTAATTCGTTACTGCCCAGCCTTGCCTAATTAAAAAATCCTAATCCATACGAATCGTTCGTTTAGTAAAAGTTCTACAAAATTACATTTTTGAAATAGCACTCAACCCTCAAGGGCCAATATCAGCAATTGCCAACAATGATGACAGAGGTTTGGCTAGCACATGGAATAGGACCCTTAATTACCTAATCAAAAAATCCTAATCCATACGAATCGTTCGTTTAGTAAAGGTTCTACAAAATTACATTTTTGAAATAGCACTCAACCCTCAAGGGCCAATATCAGCAATTGCCAACAATGATGACAGAGGTTTGGCTAGCACATGGAATAGGACCCTTAATTACCTAATCAAAAAATCCTAATCCATACGAATCGTTCGTTTAGTAAAGGTTCTACAAAATTACATTTTTGAAATCGCATTCAACACTTAAGGGCTAATATCGGCCATTGCCAACAATGATGACAAAGGTTTGGCTAGCACATGGAACGGGCCCTTCAATTACCTAGTCAAAAACCCTAACCCATACGAATCGTTCGCTTAGTAAAAGTTCTACAAAATTATCTTTTTGAAATCGCACTCAACCCTTAAGGGCCAATATCGGCAATTGCCAACAATGATGACAAAGGTTTGGCTAGCACATGGAACAGGCCCTTTAATTACCTAGTCAAAAACCCTAATCCATACGAATCGTTCGTTTAGTAAAAGTTCTACCAAATTATATTTTTGAAATCGCACTCAACCCTTAAGGGTCAATATCGGCCATTGGCAACAATGATGACAAAGGTTTGGCTAGCACATGGAATAGGACCCTTAATTACCTAATTAAAAAATCCTAATCCATACGAATCGTTAGTTTAGTAAAAGTTCTTAGCACATGGAATAGGACGCTTAATTACCTAATTACAATACTGGGCAAATTACATTACACTGAGTAATTAAAATACTTTTCCGAGTTACAGCAAACTCAGTAATTAAAATACAAATTACAATTACTTTACATTTGTAAATTGATAAATTTGATTTGACAAAATTCATTTAGTGAAAAAACGTATCATTAGAAAAAGATTATTAAGATTAGGTTTTATGCTGATGACTCTGGAACCAAATTTTAATAAGCCTTGTAAAAATTTAAATAAGAAATTTCAAAAACTGGGGTAATTAAAATACAAATTACAATTACTTAGAATTTAAGTAATTAAAATACAAGATACTGTTACTTGGAGAATGAGTAATTAAAATACAAATTACAAATTGTAATCTGTATTTTAATTATGTACGTAATTCAAATACATGTAATTCGTTACTGCCCAGCCTTGATTGTGAGCCACTGTATCGAAAGCTTTTGCTAAACGGGGACGAAATCCAAATTGTTTATTACTGAAAAATTTGTGTTTATTCAAAAAATTTAACATACGTTTCCTCATCAATTTTTCAAATAACAGGCAAAATCGAAATGGGCCTTAGTTATTCATATCTGTTGTTTCACCCTTTCTTTTAAAAACCGGAACTACACATGCACATTTTAATTTTTCAGGAAATATACCAGTTTGAAACTTTTATTGAAGATATAAGTCAATGGACGGACTAAGAATTCAGATGTCTTTTTTCATAAATTCGTGTTAAAACGAAAGATATCTTGAGATTTTTTATTGTTAAGACGCGAGATATCATGAAAAACATCTTCAAGAGTAACTGGGTCAAAAAAAAGGAATCTCCGCAGTAGGTACTATGTATAATTAACATTCGATACAGGCTCATCAGGCGTACCATTGGTGCGTTGTTGTCCTGTTAATAATTTGTTTTTGATTTATAGAGTTTATCCTTTACTTTTAGAATTTTTTGTAACGCAAGTAGACATGATTGAAAGGAAAATTGAAAAGACCTCACTTCGATCTTGTATCATCGATTTTTCTCTTGATATACAGGCATTTTTATTAACAATGAAGTTAAATTTTGGTCAGATATTTTATAGTTATTTGAAGAACACAAAGATTGCAAATTCAAAGTTGGATTTAACCTTGGTACTACATGGTCAATGCAAGTAGTTCCATATTCAATAATTCGAGTGGGTTCTATCAACAAAGCTTCGAGACCTTGAAAAGAGAGAAGGGAAATATATTCTATCGAGGTGCTGTTCTAGGTATTGAAAACGTGCCGGTAGTAAGAAGTGAAAGCGATAAAATACACAAAAATAAGAATGCTACATTATTCGGTCGTTTTTTCAAAGAAAGATTTTCGAGCTGAGAACAATGGGACTATCCTAGTTTCATACATTGAAAATTTTTGTTTCGATCGCAAAATTATGTGGTGGTGGCTGGTGCATTCAGTCTACTGGTACTCACTAAATGCTGGTATTCGTAAGGTATTCGTCCTTCGAACCCTTTCTTTAATTTTCTGTTTTCTGAGTATTGATCTGTTTCTATTACGAAAGAAATTTTTTTTTATTTTATAAGAACAAAATGAACAATTTTTTAATAATTTAAAAAAAATTCGATTAGAGCAGAACTCTTTTTCCCAAGAATCTTTTTCAAAACTCTCATATTCTAAAATTTTAAATCCTTTAAAAATTAATAGAGCGTGCTGGTGGCATACTGACGGTTTTATTAAAAAGCTTCTACGGACATTTGCCTTCTGTTTTTAAGCAAAAACTCACATCTAAAAAGCGTGCAAAAAAAATTTGACGTTGTTTTTAAATTTAAAGAAATTGGTTCGAGAAAAAAAAAATTAACCGAAAAATTAATTTAACAGCTCGGCGCAATATTCTAAATTATTCATTAGAATTCGACCGAATGCATCCTTTTTTGAAAATGTTAAGTGGCGATATGAAGCAGTGTTTGAAAAAATTAAACAATCGCAAATTCAAAAATTCTTAAAAATGATGCCAAATTATCTACGGTGATTGCTACGCGATGTGGTACATCTTCCAAGGCATTAGAAAGGTTTGTAGGACCTGTTTCAGGCAAAAATCATTTAGGTCAAAAATTCTGTGCTCACAAGCCACAACAGCTTATGTCCATTTGAAAATTTTTCTAGAGGGATAGAAAAAATTTAATATTGAATTGAATTTCACTTATGCCGGCTAAAGCTATCGTGGCTTGCGATCACAGACTTTACTCAAAAAGCATTACCACTTAAGTCAAATTTAAGTCATATGGACGTCTGTGTTATTCCATGGGTCGATGAGAAAAAGTTTAGTTATTTTGGTCGCTGTTGTTTCAAGTTTATTAAAAATCGTATGAAGCTGGCGAATATAATTCGCGATACTTTGCAGAACTATATGAATACTTTTTGTTTTCTTATATAACAACTATTTTAAGTGAATTGGGATCAATTTATTATGTCCCACCCAATGCGAATGGCAAATGTAAATGTTCATGCTTCGGAAAAACCTTTAGGGCGAGCAAAATAACGGTAACGATCACTTTTGGAGTTTTATGCACAAAATTTTTTTTTTCTAGCAAATTCAGTTTTGTGTATCACGGTTCAACGCAGTCTCACAGCCCCGAAAGTCCAATATTTTTATTAAACTGGTTCGGTAAAGTATTATTGTAAAATGGTCCGCTCATCAATCATGCCAGTTGCAAGAACAAAGTAAGGGTTACCAAAGGTTTGTGTCACTTATTTAAATTATGTGTATTACCAATTGATTACGTTTCACAAAATAAGCAGTATCAAACAAAAATATGTAGACCGGATCAGATATTATTTTAAGTGTAAGCATTCTAAGGCGGAATGTTTTTATTTTGTATCAGAGATTTATAGAATACAAGTTTACTTGAGAAATATTGGTCTGTCGACTAATTCATGGGAAGGAGTTAGTTGACAAATCAACAATTTCGTAACTTTTTACTCTTTCCCTCATTGTGGTATTGAGCAGTTTGTTCAGCAGCTAGTTTGCGTGAATTGTCAATCTTAACTGGTGGTGAAATTCCTAATTTACTTTGTTATTTTGACTGATACCTTTAAGTCTCTATTAATTATGTCGTTTAATACTAACCGTGGTGTATCTACTATTATTTTCAGAAATTTAGAGTGAAAAGTCAGAATCGTCAGGGGAGAATGTCCAAGTTCGATTGCTAGCCGTTACCCACAGCTGTATACCATACGTCGAGATATGTTTTTCAGCATGTTTTAGAGCAATAATTTATTTTAAATCGATAAACTTGATTTACTGCAAATGAGCACAGATAAGAATATTAGATGTTTCAAGACGAACAAAATTTTTGGCGATTTATGCCGTTTAACCAAAGATAAGAATACACGGATAGTTCATCACACTTTGTCACGTTTTATATCTCTTTATTTTTCCAGCTCATTCGAAACTTCACTTTGAAGGGTGAGGGTGGCTTTACATACTACTTTTCCTTCTTAGAGTTGATGATATTAACAACATAGTGGCAGATCAAGTCAATTTATTCACTTTTTAAATCATCAGTTCGCTCCGTCAGGGACTTTAACAAAAACTGATATGCATGTGCATCTTTTAACTGAATTTTAACCTGGCTAATTCCAATTATTTGTAAATTATAATTGGCCTTAGCAGTTCTTTTAGCAATACAGATAACAGATTTATTGCTTCTACCCTGACACAATTTTTGAAGCTGCCATTATTTTTCTTGCAGTATTATTTGGTTTAATACTCGGTTCTTCGATTTTCTCCGGCAAACTATCGGAAAGTGTAGATAATAAATGACTAATTTAATTGTACGAGTATTGATACGACTCTGCTTAATCCGCTTGCTTTTCCACAAACCCGCGTGATTCCTTAATAGAAATTTCCCAAATTCCTTTAGTCCGAAACTATAACCCCTTTTTCCAATACAAAAACCAAAATTCCCTTTTTCACGATTAATTAATTTATTTTACTTTACTCTTTCGATCTCTACACCACTATCATCTTTTTTATATTAATTCCACATTTTTTTATATTCCTTCTTTTTTCTATTACCACGACATACATATTCCTTATATACTTTTCATATTATATACATTTCTTTTGCATACATATTTTCTATGTACACAAATACTATTACAATTTTAAACGTAACATTTATCTCTACAGGATCGCATAGAAGATGCTGCTTTTTTATACAATGCAAATTATATTATTTTCTATGTACACAAATACTATTACAATTTTAAACGTAACATTTATCTCTACAGGATCGCATAGAAGATGCTGCTTTTTTATACAATGCAAATTATATTATTTTCTACTACTCTATGGTTTTCCTTTTACGGCCGTAACAACCTGGCCACCTTGAGGGACGGAGTTCCTCAAAATCCTGTACTGATGTTCTTCTGTCATACTATAGTTTCTTCTCCTTACGGCCGTAACAACCTGGCCACCTTGAGGGACGACGTTCCTCCAACCTCTTTATTGGTGTTCTCTACAACTTTGCTTTTCTTGTTTCCGCTTGGTTCGTTCTTAACATTCAGCATTCGCTCGAGGACACTGGGAAAACCCCCAAAAAAAAAACCTTTCCGCAAAAAATGAGGAAAACCAGTGTCGAATGTTACGAACCCCTTAATCGACGGGCAGCAGACATAGTTGGGTGATGGGTCGCACTAATTCACCCTTTTCCGTCTTCACCTTACACGTTCGTATCTTCCCATCCCGTCCCGGATAAACTTCAATTATCCTGGCCATCATCCATCTGCTTGGGGGTGTTATCTCGTTCTTTATGAATACTAGGTCTCCGATTTTCAACTCTCGCTCAACCTCCGCCCACTTGTTACGACGTTGCTGTTCCGATATATATTCTTGGGTCCAACGGTTCCAGAATTGCTGCTGTAGTTGCTGTATTTTTTGCCATGCCGACAACCTGTTCATGGGTACTTCCACCAACAACGTTTCGTACGGTGATATGATGGGCTGACCCGTCAGGAAATGCCCTGGTGATAGCACTGACAAATCAGTAGGGTCATCGCTTATTGGTGTCAATGGTCTGGAATTCAGGCAAGCTGCTATTTTCGCCAGTAGCGTGGCTAGCTCCTCATATGTGTACAACTGCGCTCCTCCAACTCGCTTGAGATGATGCTTCATTGATTTGACGGCGGCTTCCCATAACCCGCCATGATGAGGGGCGTTGGGTGGGTTATAATGCCACTGAATGGAGTGGGATTGCAGGTGTTCTGCTACTGCTGAATTTTGCCATAATTCGAATGCCTCTCGCAATATTCTGTTCGCCCCCACGAAATTGGTACCGTTGTCGCTATACATATGGTGGACTGCACCAGCCCGTAGGTTTATAAACCTGGTCAGGGAGGCGACGAATGAATGGGCATCCATTTTACTTACTAGCTCGAGGTGTACCGCTTTGTACACCATACATACGAATACTGCGATATAACCTTTGACTGTTACATTCCGACTTTGCTTTAATTGAACTGGTCCCGCATAATCGACGCCACAATGGTAGAACGCTGGCGTTGGTGATAACCTATATCCTGGTAGGTCGGCCATTAGCTGTTGAGCTGCCTGTTGCCGGTGTCGACAGCATGTCACACATTTATGTATCATTCCTCGTATCAATACACGACTTCGTAATATCCAATATTTCTTCCTTAAATATTGTGTACAAAGTTGCGCGCCCCCGTGGCATAGTTCCTTATGAGCCCTTTCGGCTATTCTCCTGCTTATTAAGGCCCCTGGATCCAATACTATTGGTCTGCGCTGCTCTACTGACAACTGTGCATTCCCCAATCTTCCCGTTATTCTTACCAAACCTTTCTCGTCCATCCATGGCGTCAGCATCCATAGTCGGCTGGATCTCGATATAGCCTTCCCATTTTGTATTGCCTTGTATTCTTCCGGGAAAGATTGCTTCTGAGAGGCAATCAACCAGTAGTTCAAGCCATTGTCGATTTCTTCAATGGTTAGCTTCTTCACTGGTATCTCCACTTCCTTTATTTTTATAATTATTTCGTTCCCGTTGCCTGGTAATTGCAACACCTCGGGCGTATTTAATAGTCCCCCTCTTGTATCTTTATCATTACCTCTCCGCTTATATATAGGTGCGAAACATTGCCTACAAAATCGAATCACATATGCGGTAATTCTGCAGACAGATTCTATAGATGACACCTTTTCCAACAGACTCTTCGTTTCATCCTCCTCTAATCGGACGGTCATGAAAACGTTACTAACTTCTGTCGATCGTTCTCTGCATTCCGTTCGGACTTGGCTGTGGGTTTCCAAATCAATCCTTCTGGGGGTCCAGTCTGGCCATTCCTCTCTAGTACCTTCCAACATTGCTGGTCCTTGCCACCACAACTTGTTGTTTATCAAATTCTCCGCTTTTATTCCACGGGAGATTAAATCTGCTGGGTTATTTTCCGATTTAATATGCCGGAATTGCTCTACTATCGTTCCCCTCAGGATTCGGCTCACCCGATTAGCCACGAATGTCCTTAGCTCGTTGACCGGTTTCCTCAACCAATATAGTACAATTTCCGAGTCCGTCCATATATATATATTGGCTTCCTTGAACATGGGTGTTTCCATTAGCCTGGGAATTAGTTTAGTCCCCAGTTCAACTGCGCATAGCTCCAATCTCGGAATTGTGACCAATTTGATAGGGGCTACTCTACTCCGGGAACATAACAACTTAGCTGACCATTGATCTCCGACACATACTCTGGCGTAGACCACCGCTCCATATGCCTTGGTCGAGGCGTCTGAAAATATGTGAATCTGCATCCTGCGGCTAGCAGATGTCTCCAGCCATCTGGGTATCCTTAATTCGTTGATAAACTTAAGTTCGTCATAGAATATCTTCCACTCCTGCCTCAAGGATGTCGGCAAGGATTCGTCCCAACTGCTGCCCATACGCCACAGCTCTTGAATGAACAACTTTGCTTTCATTGTAACTGGCGTCACCCATCCCTGTGGATCAAACACCCTCGCTGCTTCGCTTGTTATGTAACGCTTTGTCATGAGATTCGGTTGATCCCGCTCTTGCACCTTAAATCGGAATTCATCTTCCACGAAATCCCAAATGACCCCTAGTACACTCGTGTTGTTTTGTAGTTCGACAACCTTTGCTTCCATCTCCTCCTCCATTACCTTCAAGCAATTGGAACGCCATTTTGTTAATTCGAATCCACCTCCTCGAAGTATTTTTGTTACATCCTTCTTTAACTCCATCGCCTCACCTTCCGATTCCACTGATGCTAACATGTCATCCATGTAGAAATCCTCGTTCACCACCTGAGCTGCCTTCGGCTTCTTCTTAACTGCTTCAACGGCACATTGATTTAAGGCCTTGACTGCCAAATATGGTGATGAGGCTAGCCCATATGTCACTACTGTTAGCCAATAATCTCGGAGTGGCTCGTTAGGGTCCGCTCGCCACACAATTCGCTGTAGATTCCAATGAATAGGTTGAATTCGTACTTGTCGGAACATTTTACAAATATCGGCCGATATTGCTATTCTCCCAGTGCGGAATTTGATTATTATGTCGAGCAGGTCCTTTTGAAGTCGTGGTCCTATGTATTGAATGTCGTTCAATGAATTCCCGTTGCTGGTCTTGGCTGATCCGTCGAACACTACCCTAAACTTGCGGTCCACCGCAACCGCGTGATGTGGGATGTAATTATGCAGTTCTCCCTGTACTACTGGTGTAGCCTGCATCATATGCCCCATCTTCTCATATTCTTCCATGAACTCGACGTATTTTTGTCTATATTCTGGGTCTCGTTTAAACTTACTCTCCTGACTGAAAAACCGCCTTACCGCCATAGCCTTTGACTCACCCAATTCTGCCTCTGGGCGTAATGGAATAGTAACGCTGTATCTGTTGTTTTCTTTTATAACTGTCTCCCTAAAATTGTCCTCACAGTATTGATCTTCCATAGATATTGGCCTCTCCTCCATTTCCTCGACTTCCCATAATCTTTGGATCAAACTCCTTATGTCTTCCTTGACTACCACTCCTATAGTCCTTGGTTCTTCTTCTGGACTCGCGAACCCTCCTTCACCTGAAATGATCCATCCCAATGAAGTGCTCTGTGCAAGCAATCCTGTTGAACTTCGTTCCATGCCTGGCTTAATGTGTGCTGCGGCTATCTCTGTTCCAATTACCCCCTCTATACTACCTTGCTCGAAATACCGCGGATCGGCTAAATCCTGTTTCACCGTATCGCTAAATTCCCCCGGTTGGAATGATCTCTGCGGGTGATCTGGTATCAAATTCATTATGATCACAAACCTTTTTGTAGTAATTGTCTGCCCCAACTGGCCATGCCACAACTCCAACTGCACTTCTCCTTTCGTCCTAGCAGCTTTGCCATCGATACCCTTTATTCCTACCTTTGCCGCTGATCGAACTAGTTTTAGTTCTTTTACTACGCTATTCGTTATTATATTAACCTGGGCTCCTGTGTCCCAGATCATCCTGATTGGCCGGGAGAAGGTTTGTCCAAATCTTAATCTTACCCACACCGTGGCTAACATAACCTGCGGTACTTTACTCACCACCTGGCATACCGACTGAATCTTGTGTTCCGAGGCCTTCAGTGGGTTTAATTGCTATTGATTGTTTCCTCTGCCTGAATTGTAGGCGTTAGATTGTGGCTGTTGATTGTGCCTCGCTTTATTGCACAACATGAAATGATGGGTTGCTCTTCCCTTTGGACAACCAGTGCAGCCTTCCTGGCTGCATTCTGCGGCTCTATGGCCTGGATTTAGACAACAGCGGCATACCCTGCTCCTGTGGACTGCGGTCCATCGCTCTGGTAAGCTTATTCTCTTAAACATGAGACATTCCTCTAGTTTGTGATTGTTCATACAACCTTGCATAACACAGCTTCGCTGTCGAAATTCGGGCCTTGCGATCCCGAGTGGGAAGCTTTCATTGGGTCTATTCGGTGTTGCCTGGTTATATCGCGGGATCTGCTGATCTTTACTCGTTGTACTATATGGCTGGAATCGCCGACTCTGGAATCGTTTGGTACGTCTTCCATGTTGTTCCTTCATACGTGATGATTCCTGGTCACCTTGGGTACTTCCCCCTACTACTTCGCTCTCTACTTCCCTTCGACCCTTTGCTCTGGTTTCCAGGAAATTCTTAAAGGTGTCAAGTGTTGGTAGTAGGGTTGCACTTAGATTATTCCGGTGTTGTTCCCATGCATCCAAGGTATCTCTAGGGAGACGCTGTTTGGCGTGATGGATCCAGAATTGATCCCATATATGAGACTGAGGAGCGATTGTTTCCAATTGGCGCGTGCCGCTGGTTACCGAGTCTAATACGAGTCGTAGGGAATCGTATGTCTCTCTTTCTTGTTTCTTCACGGCCTGCATCCTTCCCAATATACTGTGAATGACATGGTAATCATCGTTGTATGTTTTCATTAATGTTTCCCATGCCGCCGTATAGTTATCGCTCGTCAGTTGCCACGGACCCAATGTTACCGCCGCCTTGCCTATGCAAGCTTGTTGCAAGTACAGTAGCTTATTGATCGGGTCGTAGCCTTTGTGGTGGACTTCCGCTAAGAATAAATCGCGAAAGGCCGGCCAGTCAGCCGGGTTACCGTTGAACTTATCCAATCGTGGCGGCTGGACCGATTCCACCTTTATTATCGTCGAAGGCTGGCTAAATGGTTCAATTATGCTCTGATCTTCACTAATTTGCCGAGTACTTCCTTCTTTATCCAGTCTATCCTGGACTCGCACCATTGCCTTGATGAATAGATCCTCGATCTCATGGTACAGTTCCCCTGTGACTAAGAGATTCCCCTCTGTATACAACCGGTCAGTCTCCTCGAACGACGTGAAATGCTGCCGCAATCTTTCCTGGCGCATTCTCAATTCTGAGGTGGACATCGCTCCACTCTCCTCTTCATCCATTATCTGGCTCGATAATCGTTTCAACGATTCGATGTCTTGTTCCCTTCGGGCGTATAACCTGTCTTGTTTCTCCGCCCTTCCCTCTTTTGCATCTCTCAACTGGGGTGGTCTCCCGACCTTCCTTTCCATGATTCCCTGTAACTATAATCTTAAATATTCCATTACGATACTCCCTTTCCGTATCACCATTCTCCTGGTGAGTTGGTTCCCCTATTTTTTCCTTTTCTCAACCTTTCCTTTTCTCAATTTTACAGCTTCCTCGCATTGAGGACGTGATTACCCTACCTTCCTTATTTTTACCCTTCCTGACCAAACCTTTACTAATTGCTCTTTTCTTTTTAACAAAATTACTCTATTAAAC
Source organism: Tipula vernalis (assembly GCA_958295665.1). Classification (NCBI taxonomy): domain Eukaryota; kingdom Metazoa; phylum Arthropoda; class Insecta; order Diptera; family Tipulidae; genus Tipula; species Tipula vernalis. The sequence continues at coordinate 127,717,383 of OY282558.1, read as the reverse complement.
AATATAATCCATTTCTTTTTATTTATAAAACATCAAAATACAACTATTCTTAGTGGATATCACCAATTCTTCTCCTAACTTCGCCTCCCCCGATACAACCCTGCTTCTTGCGGTACAACTTAGCTTCTTCTGATACAACCTTGCTTCTTCTGGTACCACTTTGCTTACCTTCGCGCACTAACCCCGATTCCCCGGGTTCTTTGGGCACAGCACACTGTTGTGCCGAGTACCGCATCTTTTACATGCGCCTGGCTCACTACATGTAAACGAGGAGTGCCTTGGATACAAGCAATGTAAGCAAACTCCTTTACTCAATGCCAGCCTCCATCTTTCACCCAACCCAAGCTCCATCATCCTCTGACACCGATACATTTTATGGGACCCTTCGCATAATACGCATCGGCCGTGATCTCCTTTCGTGCTCGTGAATATCTCGGAATATCCTATCACTCTGCTGTTGTCACGTGGCAGTGGGTAAGGTAGCGCATAAGCCATTGGCGGATAGGCTACTCCTTTCTGTGGGCCCGTTGCTCTTGTTTGGGGTGCCGATAAATATTGTGCGGGCACAGCTCCTTTGTTTCTACCTGGGCTTCTCCGATCGGACTTTCTTCCCATCGGTACAAAATTGTTGCTCCGGATCACCGCAGAGGGTAATCGCCCCATCGCTACCGGTGTCCTAGTCGCCACTTGGATCTCCTTGACGGAAGTTGTCGACCCGCCCAATGCCGATGCCTCTTCTGGTTTTCCCTTTTCCTTTGGAAAGGTGTCCCAATCTACCGCTGACCATCGTTTTGGTGAGATGGATCTCAGTACTACCGCCAGCCTTTCGTTCCTCTCTTTGTCCTTATACCGCGCTTTGCTGATCTCTATCGAGAGTTTCCTGTATTCCACTAACAACCGGTCTATATTGGAGGTCCTTGTCATTTCCACTTGTCTGGCAACACTTCGTCGGATGCCATTCACTTCCTCGCCTATTTCCCCCAGCTCCCTCTGGTTATACAGCCTGCCCACTACCTTGCTCCGTATTTCTTCCAGTTGATCCATCTTGGCCCTGATGTACCCTTCCACAAACTGCTCTGAGTTTCCGCTGGCCATTTTTCTAAAAAACTCCTTGCTTTACAACATTGCTTATACTGAGTTTCACCATTCTTCCTGATCACACATTAATATCATTCAACCTTCGACCCTCTCTTTCCTCATTAAATTCATGACCTTGCTTCCTCCGTTCTATCTATTTAGTTCCTTGTTACAACTATTCTCCCTTTCTTTCACTAGCATTATTACCCTATTATGAACCTATATCCACTTTTATCACATGAGTCGGAGCCAATCCGGAAGAGCGGTAACACGTATGGCCATACTATCATAATTAATTTTACTCGACAACAAAAAAAAATGCAATATAAAATAAACACGCTCAACCTTCATAACTTCCTTCTCAGCAATGATACCCTAAACTAAATAGTTCTTTCACTGAATCTACTATGCTATTCTTAATATCTTATTATCTTCCATGCTGCCTATGTTTACTTATCAACTCCCTTACTACCTCTCTTCAATTTATCGTATCCTTTACCACTTACGATCCTGGTATTCGCCTGTATATCCCTTCACATTCCTTCTGCATTCCTAATCCAATGGTCTGCATTTCCTCATGTTTCTTCTAAACTCCTCACTACTTCGCACACTCTCTCTTACGACCTTTCTTTTCTTCCTTTACTTTCAGCTCAACCTTTCCTCCAATATTTCCCACTTTCATACTACTTTTCCCTGATTCGATTCCTTCTAACTATTATGCTCTTGAGTTTAACCATCGCAACCAACATGCGGACTCAACTCTTTCTACCTCTGGTACGGTTGAGTTTACTCATCGCATCTAATATGCGGCCTCAGCCCCATTCTCCCTATCGTTTGCATTAGCCCTCATTAATGAGCACGTTTTCCTGGATACCGGTACTTTCGGCTATAACTATTATTTGCCTTGACCTATCCATCGAGCCCATTTTCCAACATAACCACCTCGCTTCATAACCGTCATTCGAGCACATTTCCAAAATAATGACTTTCCTAAATTAACGGTACTCTCGATTTACCATTCGAGCATATTTCAAAACTTAACAATACTCTCGCTTTATTAGCCGAGCACATTTTATAACATAACAATACATACTCTCGCTTTATCAGTCGAGCACATTTTTAAGCATAACGCTACTCTCGCTTTATTAGTCGAGCCTATTTTCCAAAATAACCATACTCTCGCTTTATCAGTCGAGCACATTTTTTAGCATAACGCTACTCTCGCTTTATTAGTCGAGCCTATTTTCCAAAATAACCATACTCTCGCTTTATCAGTCGAGCACATTTTTTAGCATAACGCTACTCTCGCTTTATTAGTCGAGCCTATTTTTTAGCATAACGCTACTCTCGATTTACTATTCGAGCACATTCTCTATAATATCGGTACCTACTCTCGATTTCCCAATCGAGCACATTTTCAAAATAACGACCTTTCTAAATCAACGGTACTCTCGATTTACTATTCGAGCACATTCTCTATAATATCGGTACCTACTCTCGATTTCCCAATCGAGCACATTTTCAAAATAACGACCTTTCTAAATCAACGGTACTCTCGATTTACTATTCGAGCACATTCTCTATAATATCGGTACCTACTCTCGATTTCCCAATCGAGCACATTTTCAAAATAACGACCTTTCTAAATCAACGGTACTCTCGATTTACTATTCGAGCACATTCTCTATAATATCGGTACCTACTCTCGATTTCCCAATCGAGCACATTTTCAAAATAACGACCTTTCTAAATCAACGGTACTCTCGATTTACTATTCGAGCACATTTTCTATAATATCGGTACCTACTCTCGATTTCCCAATCGAGCACATTTTCAAAATAACGACCTTTCTAAATCAACGGTACTCTCGATTTACTATTCGAGCACATTTTCTATAATATCGGTACCTACTCTCGATTTCCCAATCGAGCACATTTTCAAAATAACGACCTTTCTAAATCAACGGTACTCTCGATTTACTATTCGAGCACATTTTCTATAATATCGGTACCTACTCTCGATTTCCCAATCGAGCACATTTTCAAAATAACGACCTTTCTAAATCAACGGTACTCTCGATTTACTATTCGAGCACATTCTCTATAATATCGGTACCTACTCTCGATTTCCCAATCGAGCACATTTTCAAAATAACGACCTTTCTAAATCAACGGTACTCTCGATTTACTATTCGAGCACATTTTCTATAATATCGGTACCTACTCTCGATTTCCCAATCGAGCACATTTTCAAAATAACGACCTTTCTAAATCAACGGTACTCTCGATTTACTATTCGAGCACATTTTCTATAATATCGGTACCTACTCTCGATTTCCCAATCGAGCACATTTTCAAAATAACGACCTTTCTTCATAACCGTCTAACGGTATTTTATTGCTAACCGTCTAACGGTATTTCATTCCTAACCGTCTAACGGTATTTCCTTCCTAACCACTCTTCACTATCATTCACGTTTTCCCACTGTACTTATTTTCCACGTGGATATCATTTTCCGCATCTAAGATGCGTACTCCTGATCTCCACGGTACCGATTTTCCGCGCGGTTTCACGTTTGCCTATCTCTCTCTCACCCTTTTAACTATACTTTTCCTATCCAACACGCTTATATTAACCAATTTGCACATCACTTTTACTTATTTCACTATTAATTACTATTACTTTCCGCTTACCACTTTCCTTCCTCGCGACGACACACAACTTTGCACTTGCTTACTGTTATTTGATTATTAGACTGAATTTCTGGTCCCGGCTCGTCCCGGTTTCTGGCACCTTGATACGACTCTGCTTAATCCGCTTGCTTTTCCACAAACCCGCGTGATTCCTTAATAGAAATTTCCCAAATTCCTTTAGTCCGAAACTATAACCCCTTTTTCCAATACAAAAACCAAAATTCCCTTTTTCACGATTAATTAATTTATTTTACTTTACTCTTTCGATCTCTACACCACTATCATCTTTTTTATATTAATTCCACATTTTTTTATATTCCTTCTTTTTTCTATTACCACGACATACATATTCCTTATATACTTTTCATATTATATACATTTCTTTTGCATACATATTTTCTATGTACACAAATACTATTACAATTTTAAACGTAACATTTATCTCTACAGGATCGCATAGAAGATGCTGCTTTTTTATACAATGCAAATTATATTATTTTCTATGTACACAAATACTATTACAATTTTAAACGTAACATTTATCTCTACAGGATCGCATAGAAGATGCTGCTTTTTTATACAATGCAAATTATATTATTTTCTACTACTCTATGGTTTTCCTTTTACGGCCGTAACAAGTATCTTATTATTTTATTACAAATAAATATGTTACGTTAATATTCATAAATATTAACGTCTCAACTCATATGATTTCCAGCAAAGTAGCTCACATCAGTTGTTGAAAAATGTAGATCATATTGAAAGCGCCACGGCGAATTTTATCTGTAGTTTCTTATGATTTTTGGTTTTTCAAGTTTTTGCGACTGAGCATGCGTTGATCTTACGTATGCGCTTCAATTTTATAAATGAACGAAGTCGCTTGGCATCTATCGTCCGAGCAACAACAAATTAACTATTATCCTAGTTATTTTTCGAATAAATAGTATTTTTTATATTTTCCATTCTAAGGCACGAGTTGTTTTATTACTCTTCCTAAAACGACTTTGAAACATCTGGCGACCGTGACAGGACAAGTTTAGTGTTGTTGCGAAGAAAATTTCAGTTAGTGTAAAACAATGGACGATATCAAGAAAGTTCGGAAAGTGCAGAGACAAGCGTTTACAAGAGGTTTAGGCAAACTGAACGCTGAAATGGAAAACGAAAATCCACCGGCCAATGTGGTAACGGCTCAGTTTGCAATACTCTCAGAAAACGCTTCTGAACTTGAAGAAACAAACAAGAAGCTTTTTGAACACATGATACAAGCGGATAGCTCTGAAGCGGATTTTGAGACAGAAGATATAAGTGCTGATGAATTTAAAAATAGTTTTCAAGTGGCAAAAACTGCATTCAATCGATTTTCCACACCGGTAACCCAAGAAAATGGTGGAAATAATTCGACAGTGATCTTTCCATAAGAAAATTCGCGAAAATTTAGACTACCAAAACTCGAGCTGAAGCGTTTTGGAGCATGTTTGAGAAAGTGCACGAAGACCCCCTAATTCGAACCGAAGATAAGTTCCAATATTTAATCCAATCGATGTGTGAGGAATCAAGAGAGAGCGAAGTTGTAAACAGTTACCCGCCGACGGCGGCAAACTACACGAAAGCAGTTGAAAGTTTGAAAAATAGATTCGGACGGGACGATCTTCTAGTAGAAATGTACGTCCGGGAATTATTGAAACTCGTGCTCAGCAAGTCGAAAGGTAATTTAACACAGATTTACGATAAGTTGGAAACGCATTTGAGAGCTCTTGAATCATTAGGCGTCACCACAGAAATGTGCGCCGCAATGTTATTTCCTCTCGTCGAATCCTCTCTACCCGAAGAGATTTTGCGTGCCTGGCAACGCCAAAATACTAGAGTTGATAATGCCCAAGATCGATTGAAAGTTTCGATGAAATTCTTGGAATCAGAAGTGCAAAACGAAGAGAGAATTTCATTAGCGATAAACGGATTCGACGAGCAAAAACCAAGTCACAACAACAACAAAAGTACGAAGAAAAACAGAAGTGTGACAGAAACTTCAATACCAACCGCGGCTGCTTTGTTTACATCGAACGAAACAAACAAAATTTCGAGTAAGTGTATTTTTGGCGGGGAGAGTCACGACAGCGATTCGTGTGAAAAAGCAAAAAAATTGAGTTTGAGTGCGAGACAAGATATTGTGAAAGACAAAAAAACGTGTTTTGCGTGTTTGAAATTGAACCACAGCTACAATAAGTGTCGTTCTAGAATAAAGTGTGCCTGGTGTGGTAAAAAACATCCTTTGTTGATGTGTCGGGAAGTGACCAAAAATGATAGCGATCAGACCGTGGGTGAAATCCAGACAATGACAAAAAATCTCGCTCTCGCCAACGTAACCTTCCAAGATCCCCAAGTTCATTTGCAGACGCTCCGCGACAAGTTGAAAGGGCCAACGAGAGAACGAGTTGTTCGCGCGGTCATTGACACCGGCTCGCATAAATCGTACGTGTTAGCCAGTTTTGCCGAAAAATTAGGTTTCGAAAATATCGGTGAAAAGAAGATGGTGCACTTATTGTTTGGTGGGGGGATGTCAGAACCCCGACAACAACAAGTTTCACGCATCACACTAAGTAAACTTGATGGTACTTTCAATTGTATTTTTTCGGCATTTCACGAGGAGATCATTTGTCAAAATATTGCGGCATATGAAAACAGCACACCTTTGAACGAGCTGAAAAGTAAAGGAATCTACTTATCCGACATTGGCAGCGACACCGAACCTATAGCTGTGTTGATAGGCGTGGATGTGGTCGGGCGACTGTACACAGGTAAAATTGTACAAATTCCCACTGGTGAGACCGCGGTGGAAACTCTCCTTGGCTGGACTATAATGGGGAAAAATTCAACAAATTTTTCGGAACGCCAAGATGCTGCTCTCACAGTTATTTCGATGTTTGCTAGAGAAGCAGATATTACGGATTTATGGAGACTTGATGCGCTGGGAATTACAGATCCAGCTAAGAGAGTTTCAAAGGAAAATTATCTCGCTCAAGCAAAAGCAAATTTTGTATCCACCACTCGGGTCAGTCAAGAAGGGCGCTACGAAGTGGCGCTTCCCTGGAAGGAGAAGCACCCCCCCACTCGCAAATAATCGTTTTATAGTCGAAAAGAGATTGATTAATCTGACCAATAAATTGAAAAATGAACACTTGTTTGAGAAGTACGACGATTTATTGACACTTTGGGAAAAAGACGGCATTATCGAAGAAGTGCCCAGTGATCAGTTATCATAGCATGATTATTATTTGCCACATCGTCATGTTGTAAAAATTAGTAGCCCCACACCGGTCGGACTAGTATTCGATGCTTCCGCGAAAACAAAAGACGGAATTTCACTCAACAAATGCCTTGAAACTGGTCCAAGCCAAATAGAAATGATCCCTAATATTTTGTTGAGATTCAGGAATCATGAAATTGGAATAGTTGCTGACATTGCAAAAGCATTTTTACAAATAAACATTGCGCCTTCGGATAGACAATTTTTGAAATTTTTTTGATGGAGCAAGACAGAACCAAGAAAAATTATTACATTTCAACACCGTCGCGTTGTTTTCGGGTTGACCTGTAGCCCATTTCTGCTAGGAGCAACAATCGATTGTCATTTGGAAAAAATGGTTCAAAAATCCACGAACATTGAAGAATCAGAGTTGATAGAGAAAATACGCGACTCATTCTACGTCGATAATTGTGTCACGAGCGTGAAATCGGAAATGGAGGCCCAGTATTTCCAAGACGAAACTACACAAATCATGAAAGAAGCCTGTTTTGACCTCCGAGGGTGGGAGATGACGCACGATAATGGCCAATCTAACAACAGTGCCGTATTCGGAGTGATTTGGAACAAGGACAAAGATACATTGGGACTTAATATAACAATAACGGAAAAACGACCAGAAAAAATTACGAAACGTTTTGTTCTATCCGCGGCGCATAAAGTTTTCGACCCACTCGGTTGGGCCACGCCCACTTTGCTACCTCCGAAAATATTGCTCCAAAATTTATGGGGAATCAAAGAATTAAATTGGGACGATGAGATCCCAGATGACTACCAAAAACAGTTTCAAGCCTGGTACGATCAGATTCCTGAACTTCGAGATCTAAGTGTCCCACGGTGGATTTTCGGAGACACACGTGACAAAGTAACGTTCCACATGTTTGTGGACGCAAGCAAAACCGTATATGCGGCTGCACTTTTTGTTCGAGTGGAAGGAGAAAATGGTATGTCCGTTCAGCTGGTACAAGCGAAATCACGAGTGAAGCCACGAGAAGATATTTCGATTCCACGCATGGAACTCTTGGCAGCAATGCTTGGAGCACGCTTGATGAAAACCACAATCAATTCGTTAAAATTAAAGAAGGTAGAGGTAATTTTTTGGACGGATTCGTCAACTGTTTTGTCCTGGATTCGTCGTAATGGCCAATGGGCAGTTTTTGTGTGGAATAGAATAACAGAAATACGAGCGACCACTGATATCAAAACTTGGCGTCACGTACCAGGCAATAAAAATCCGGCCGATCTGCCATCACGAGGGTGTACAACCAGACAGCTCATAAATTCCAGATGGTGGGAGGGACCAGACTGGCTAAAAGATTCTCCTGATCACTGGCCAGCTGATCGTTTTGAGATTAACGAGGATGAAGTTAACGCAGAGTTGAAGAAAAGCGCAGAGAAAACTACGCCCGAAAGTTTCATTCATGAGGCTACGGTACTCAGTTGTGCTAATGTGATTATCAGAGAATCTGATCCACCGTGGCATTTGTTCAGAATGTCAAGTTATTTAAAAACCGTCCGAATGATTGCTTGGATTTTTCGATTTGCGCGAAATTGCAAAGTAAATCCAGAATGCCGCCAAAAGAGTGAAATCAGCGCGAGAGAATTTATTGATGCCGAATCGCGAATTTTTAAAATCAGCCAAGACGAGGCCTTTGAAGGAATAAACGATTCAAGCATCGGATTAATCAGAACGAAATCACTGGTTTCAAATCGCGATGACAGTTTTGGCTTCAGATTTCCGATAGGTTTAAGCCATAATCATGAATTGGTCAAACTGCTTATTACGCATACACACCTGAAAAATAATCACACGGGCATCAATACAATGTTAAAAATTTTGAGAGAAAATTTTTGGATTTCTTCAAGTCGGCGTGCTGTAAAAAATGTCATACAAAAGTGTGTTACCTGTCGCCGTTTTGCAGGAAAAACATTAAAAGCACCGCCTACGAGTTTGCCCGCAAGGAGAGTCAGAGATGCAAAAGTTTTTGAAATCACGGGAATAGACTACGCAGGGCCTCTCTTTCTACGAGAAGGTCAAAAGTGTTACATCTATTTATTTACCTGCGCAGTATACCGTGCCATTCATCTTGAGCTAGTTACGACATTGTCAGCTGACGGATTTCTCGAAGCTTTGCGCAGATTTATACATCGTAGAGGAAGACCGAACTACATTTACAGCGATAACGGTACCAATTTTGTCAAAGCTAACCGTTTACTGCAACACGTCAATTGGGAGAAAATTTCGAGTTATTGTGCGACCGAAAAAATTGAGTGGGTTTTTAATCCTCCATCCGCCCCTTGGTGGGTGGGTGGTGGGAGAGAATGGTACGCCTTGTAAAAGATCTTCTGAAAAGAACCCTTGGCATTACAAGTCTCAGTTACGAGGAATTGAACACCACACTCTGCGAATGCGAATCGGCCATTAATGCTCATCCCATCACCTATTCACCGGAAGATAAAAACAACATTTGTGTCATAAGCCCAGACATGTTTTTGAAAGAAATTCACGTAGACGGCGTACCAGATATAGACGAAATTGAAAAACATCGCTATCCCGCAAGTTACGTTATCGGCAGCGACTACGCGAGGAAATCAATGATCGTTTTCGCACAGAGTACCTCGGTCAACTTTCCAGAAGAACAAAAGTCAATAAAGATCTCTGTAAAACTTTGAAGGTCGATGACTTATTCTTTATTTCAACTGATAACCAAAAGGCTTGCAAGTGGCCTTTAGCCAGAATACAAGAACTAATTCCCGGCAACGACGGAGAAATTAGGACAGTAAAACTCAAAACCTCCTCAAATGTATTGGTTAGACCAGTTCAGCGATTGATTTCACTGGAAGCGGATTCGGACGAATAACTCCCTAAATCCGTGGAAAAGTCGACGAAAAAGTCAGCACCAGAGGAATGTTCTGAAGAACCAATCGACGAAGATCGACAAGACAGAGGCGGATCAAGTTCGGGTGACACCATGGAGCCCCCACAAAACGCATCCGAAGTGCAGCAGGTACTGCAGACACGACGAGGGCGGGCAGTCAAGATGCCGAAACGCTACATCGAATGATATGTTAAAATAAATCATTATCTATATGGACGTTTGTTAAATTACCGAAATCGTCAATTAACGCAATTTAAAAAGGTGGGAGAATGTTGAAAAATGTAGATCATATTGTGAGCGCCACGGCAATCTGTAGTTTCTTATATTTTATCTGTAGTTTCTTATGATTTTTGGTTTTTCAAGTTTTTGCGACTGAGCATGCGTTGATCTTACGTGTGCGCTTCAATTTTATAAATGAACGAAGTCGCTTGGCAATGCATCCATCGTCCGAGCAACAACAAATTAACGATTATCCTAGTTATTTTTCGAATAAATAGTATTTTTTATATTTTCCATTCTAAGGCACGAGTTGTTTTATTATTCTTCCTAAAACGATTTTGCGACATCAGTTGAACAGAATATGAACACAATTTAACCACAACGTAAGGGGATCAGAACCGTCAAATATTGAGTTTGACAATTCTCGTCCCCCTTAGCTTTCTTAAACCAACACCGTCTACAGATGATGCAAATTGTCAATATAACAAAAATTTTAAAAACAGAAACAAGATCTTATGCTTGGCCTACAGATATTTTTGACAATACAATGAGATTGACAATTACGGAAAAACATCTATTAAAGAGTTATTTTCATTCATAACTCAAAATCGACAAAAATGCTGTTAACATTATTTCTCAAAAAACCACAGATTTGCAAAGATCAATATTATTTTCTCAACTATGGCAGTGTCGAGGTTTTTAGTTCACAATATCATTTTTGCCCTCGCTAATATCCCCGACAGGCACAAACTAGCTAATTGTGAATTCGATGTTAAGTAGTTATTTTGTCCAGTCTAGGATTGCGATAACCTCTAGTTGTATAAATTCGATAAACATGAAATACAAAAAAGAGGCAGAAACTGTAAGTGAGAAAGAATTATTTTATTTTGATGAAATTGAAATCGCAATCTGAGATTACCGCGATAATTTTTGTGTATGTCAATGGTATAACTGTTTTATATCCAAAAACACTTAACGCTTTATTAAAGAATATTATATTTAATTATTAAATAAATTTTACTTGTGTTGTGTTTAATAATTGACACAAAAATTTTTATTTTTTATTGACCTACATATTTCTATGTAGAAGCTGGCATATTTCTATGCTAGCCTGTGGCCACAAGTCATAATGGTACAAGTCTAAAATTCACATTTTTCAGGAAAACGTTTTTGAAATTAAAATGACCCATACACGATATGATTGATCGTACAACAAATCATACGACTTCAGTTGATGGGAAACTGTAATATGATATTCGGGATCGTATATACCGTATCATTACAGCTAAAAATCTGTTGTACAATTTGCACTACATCCAGACCGCTTTGATCGATTGTGTTTATTCATAAACTTATTGATACGACCTGTCAAGTGCGCCCTTTTAGCAAAATCACACATATTTAGGGTTTACGATCTGTAAAGTGTGCCCTTTTAGGAAAATCACACTTATTTAGGGTTTATCTGTAATGATAATTTCAAATTTGTAAAAACTGGTAAATCGGCTGAAATCCAAGAACCGATTTTCTGATTTAAACCCAGTTTTTCTTCAAAAGCTTTAATAAGATTTAAGTACCTTTTACAAAAATAAGAGAAACAGCAAGAAAAAAGGAAGTAAAATTTAGAAAACAAAACATGGAACTCGCCATATGAAATAAACCTAAGTACCAGAAGCTTTGCACAAAAATATGCTACAATTCCGTAAATTGGTTCGAGCAAGGTCAATATGAAGAATAACGGTTTAGAACTATATTTTGTGAAGAGGTATTAGGTAGAGAAGTAGGTATTTTGCTCTTATTAACAGATTTTTGCAATACTACAATAATGCAATAACCTTTGAAAATTGCGCTTAAAAATTGTATCTCTCCTTATAGAGAGAGGCCGTGTTATCTTCAGTTATTTAAAAACATATGTTTACGTTTATTCATTCGCATTGCAAATTAGTATAATTTTATATAAGAAATCTTCCTTCACGGGAACTGGGTTTTACCGGTATTTCTAGATTTTAAATTCCGAAAACCGGGCTTGTCAAAGCCCCGGTAAATCAGAAACTCTACACATATTTCAAGTTATTGTGCAGATAATTGGATGGATAAATCGTATTCGTCCGTGGATAAACCTGTTTACGATTTATCTGTCCATCTTGTTGTACAACTTGTAACACGATCAATCATATCGTGTATGCCCGTTCAAAAGTTAATCAAAATCTTATGATTTTTAGAATTTTAATTTTTGTAAACGCTTACTTAATACGGTTGTTTTCAGTTGCCGGAATATTAAAATTGAATTGATATGATATGAAATCGATTACAAAGATTCCGAATTTTAGATAATCTGTAATTGACTTATGCGATTTGTACGACTTGTGGCACAGATATTATAGTATTTTATCAGTGAAACAACCAGCGACATGCTGCTGTTTTATTTACCCGTATACAATACATACCTCTACCAAATAACGATTAAATTAATTGTTGCATACATTAAATATGTTCAAATAACAATAATAAACATAAAATGTTTATTAAACGTAGTTTCCTACATAATTTTATATTATAATTTTATACAAAATTTAATAAAATAAAAAATTTACACAAAACCACTAAACACGTTTTTTTAAACTAACAAGTAACAAATTTAAAACCTTGCTTCGAAAATTCGCCACAAATTCCAATGAACTCGATAATCTCGATTAATCTCGAAAGCAAATATGAATTCGCCGCTTTGTTGACCAATCATAGAACACCACGAAAAATTTGTGTCATGGCACCGGCTGATTTGTTTTGATTCTATTTGTTGAGCTGATAGCTACTTATAAATTGTCAAAATATTTTAAGCTTATTACAGATCCAGATAAATCAAAAGAAAGGAGAGCTCAAATTGATCTAAACCAAAAGAAAAAGTTTAGTAAAATTTAAAGCTAACGCACATACTTTTAATAGATAATTTAACAAATTAAAATGAAAACGATTGCAGTAATCGCTATTGGTGAGTATTTGTGAAATTTTATGGAAAAAATAGCGAATGTCAATAATTTATTTTTTGCAGCGATTTTGGCCACTTTCTGCACAGTCAATGGCTTATATTCATCATCCGATGATGTTGTCGAATTAAATGAGTCTAATTTTGATAGGCTGGTATTACAAAGTGATTCGGTGTGGGTGGTAGAATTTTATGCACCATGGTGTGGTCACTGTAAACAATTGGTTCCGGAATACAAAAAGGCTGCATCCGCATTGAAGGGTACCGTAAAAATTGGTTCAGTAAATTGCGATGAAAACTCTGGCTTAGCATCAAAATATGGTGTTAAAGGTTTTCCCACCATAAAAGTGTTCGGTTCAAATAAAAATGTGCCGTCCGATTTCAATGGCCAAAGAACAGCTAAAGGTATTGTCGATGCAGGTTTGGAAGAAGCTAAGAAGAAAGCACAATCATTCCTTGGAGGCGGTGATGGTGGTGGTAGCAGCGGTGGAAGTTCCGGAGGTTCTGGTAAAACTGAAGTTATCGAACTAACAGACTCAAATTTCGATAAACTTGTGCTAAACAGTGATGACGTATGGTTAGTCGAATTTTTCGCACCATGGTGTGGTCATTGTAAAAATTTGGCACCACAATGGGAGAAGGCCGCATCTGAATTAAAAGGAAAAGTTAAATTGGGCGCTCTAGACGCAACGGTTCACACAATCAAGGCCCAACAATTTGGTGTACAAGGATATCCAACGATTAAATTCTTCCCCGGTGGCAACAAAGATCCAGAAACAGTTCGGGATTATGATGGTGGCCGACAATCTTCTGATATTGTTACATGGGCACTTGAAAAGTATACAGAAAGCATTCCAGCACCAGAAATTCTTGAACTTACATCAGAAAGTGTTGAGAGAGAAGCGTGCGAAGGCAAACCACTATGTGTTATTTCGATTTTGCCACATATTTTGGACTGTGACGCAAAATGCCGTAACGATTACATCAAAATTCTAAAAGCAATGGCCGATAAATATAAGCAAAAGCAATGGGGTTGGCTATGGGCAGAGGGTGGAAAACAACCAGATATTGAAAATTCTCTTGATATCGGAGGTTTCGGGTATCCAGCCATGGCATTGGTGAATTTCAAAAAAATGAAATTCTCCCTTCTCCGTGGCTCATTCTCAAAGGATGGCATCAATGAATTTTTGCGAGATATTGCTTATGGGCGCGGACAAACAGCGTCGGTTCATGGCGAGAAGATTCCAAAAATATACAACACAGAACCATGGGATGGTAAGGACGGACAATTGCCTGAGGAGGAGGATATCGATTTGTCTGATATCGATCTTGATGAGAAAGATGAATTATAAACTTCCAAGACTTTTTTAACACGCAAAATTTTATAGTCTAAACTATTACTGACTGATAATTTGTATAAATGAAGTAAACAAAAATTTCGTAATAAATGATTTTGTTTTAATTGAGAGAAGACTTTTATGGTGGGATTCAATATTCAAAGAATTTTCAGATAATTTGGCCAAATAAAAGATGACCTACCCTTATCGTAATATAAAAAATAAATGCGATTTTATTTAATATTTGTTGTCTTTTCGTATAAAGTATAAAAAAAATTAATAATAAAACTTATTCTAAAAACTACAAAGAACTACTTTAATCCTTTTCCTATTTGGCATGATTCCGAATTTGGTACTAGGTACATATTTTGAGATTCGTACTCCGCAGTCTCAGAATTATGGCCAAACGGGGGAGGCATCATTACAAATTTTAAATTAAGTAATACATTTTCGGCTTACGTACTAATTTGGCGAGATGTAAAAGTAAGAATAAAATCTAAGGCTCGTTTATCGTTATAAGTCATGGTTCGTGTCAACGTTTTATAATAAGTACTAAGTAGAAAAATGGAACTTGATGCGTTTGATGAAATCAGAATAAATGACGGTGAGAGTGAGCATTAGTTAATATAAAAATGTTATTTTTGGATTAGAAACGTTCAATTTTTAAATTCCGGGTATAAGGCGACTTATTATTGCTTAGTTGCTCTTTATAGAGAAGTACGGGTAAGTCTTCGATTATTCTTGTTATATGGTGGTTAGTTTTCTAATTTTTTATCCTCTAAATAAGGGAAGGGATGTATATATTCCCCAGAATTTGTCCGCGTTGTCGTGACTGATGGTGCGCTAACTCTAGCATACGGTGTTGCATCATGTTGCTTTAGGAAGAATGGATAGCATATAATAAGCCAGTATCCAGCGAATCCTAACATTATCACAAGCATAATGATCATAATCAGACCCATTGTTGATATTCCAGATGTGTTCGTCGATTTAGGTGATGTGGTTGCTGGTGCTTTAATAGTCGCGCTATTGACACCACCATTGTTGCTTGCTCGTCCTGTTACACCCGCTTCACAAACAACTAAAATTAATAGACACAACAAAATTAATTTTCTTTACTAAATGTAATATTACATTTAATTAATTTACTTGTATACAAAACAATTACTAATAAAAATAAGGAAAATTTCATTTTTAAGCGTCCCTTTTATAAAAATATAAACAAAAACATTAAAATCAGTCTTATTTGGATGCTCGCGGGTTGACAAAACAAATATGTCCTTCGCCCCAAGATTGTAAAACATCGTAATTTATATAGGTTGTACCATTCATTTTCAGAATACACCCCCAATATTAGTTCGCGGTTCTAAACACAGATAACGCCACGGCTGTAATTAATCAAAAAAATAAAAAAATAATGATTTACTCTGAAGTTCAGAAAAATCAATTTAACCCAAAAATAAAAACTTTTTATAAATAAAAATAGAAAATGTTTAAATAATTAAAGTAAAATATTATTATAAGACAATAAATAAATAAATATGTTTTTAAGAAAATTTGTAAATACAACACTATGGAATGGTATTTGTATTCGTATGAATCACAGTAAAACACTGACCCCAGCTCAAGAGGTGCTGGAGAAATGGAAGACTCGATTTGAGACAGAGAAAGTGCCCGAAGTGAGCAGATCGATCAATAATATATTAGCACATGTGTTAGGAAAACGAAAGGTATGTCTAATTTTGCCGCACATCAATATGAAATCACAAATTTCCAAGAATGTAGCCACTTTTTGTTGTTTGTTACAGTTGATAGATGGAGAAAATGAAAAAATTACACTGAATTTAGAGCAAATAACAAAATTCGAAAATTTATGTGAATGCCGTATGGCTCGCATGCCAATCCAATATATTATAGGACAATGGGAATTCTGCGATTTAACATTGAAAATGGTTCCACCCGTTTTTATACCGCGACCCGAAACTGAAGAGCTGGTGGAACTGATACTGCAACAGGTCGATATGAATAAAAGTATAAAGTTTTTAGAAATTGGATGTGGTAGCGGCGCCATTAGCTTGGCCTTACTGAAATCATTACCAAAAGTATGACCTTGAATTTATTTTTAAAATGTGTCAGGTCGATCACCGGATCTAAATTCTAATTTTTTTTTTTTCAGTCAATAAGTTATGCGATCGACCAGAGTAAACTAGCTTGTGATTTGACCAAACAAAATGCCCAAATGTTGAAATTGGAAAACCGTCTGCATGTATTTCAGGAAAAATTAACACTGGATAATCAATTACCTGATATAAAACAAACTTATGAATTAATTGTGAGTAATCCACCCTACATTCGAACCGGCAACCTACCAAAATTACAGCCGGAAATTAAATTATACGAAGATCTTCGTGCGCTGGACGGAGGAGAAGATGGACTAAATGTAGTGAAATCAATTCTACATGTAGCATCATCCAAACTAAAGCCGAATGGACATTTGTGGCTAGAAATAGATCCCGGCCAACCGGCATTAATAGAAAATTACATAAAAACCAACGAACTCACATTAAAATTAAAATTCGTGGCAAGTTATCAAGATTTATTCCAAAAAGAACGTTTCGTTGAAATAATAAAGAATTAGCTGTGTATTTGTTTTTTTTTCTAGTTTTTTAGACTAAATTGTCAGTTTTTCTTTTTTATTATTTTCTATTCAGTATTTAGAAAAAATCATAAAAAAACTATTTCGTATACTTAAAATTATAATTTAATCATTATTTATAATCATTTGAGAAAAAAAAAAAAAAATTAAAAAAGCATACAAAAAGTTGTTACTTAAAAATTATTACTATAAAAAAAACTATTGTTACAATTGAGACAAAAAAAAAAGACGAAATTAAACAATAATTAAATAAATAAGAAAATTTAAAAAAAAAAAAAAATAGTTTTTAATCATCAACATTGAACAGGGGCATTTTATCGTATTTTTCTTTTGTGAGCTCATGTTCTGTATTCACTAACAGAAGCGTATGTGAATAACCCATCGCTACTTGCGGGATTTTCATTCCTTCTAAACGAGTAACTTCTCTTGGTGTTGATGACGATTTTTGAAGCTCTCCCAAACCCTAAAATTAAAATAAGAAAATGTATCCACTACTGCTTATCACTTTAAATTTTAATTATGCTTTACCAATTCTCCAAATGTGGGTGATGCTCCCCATGCAATTAAAGAATCATCTGCCGAAATCATGATAGAGGTATTACTTGTTCCAATGCAAATTATATTCCAACCTAAATTTGTAAATCGAACATCAAGTCTCATAACTAAAATATGTAATTTCAAAAACTATTTCACCTGCCAAATCTTGCACGGGTTTTGGATACATATTTGCTTCTCCAGTCTTTTTATTCTGTCCAAACATATACAACTGCCCTAATTCTATAACGGCCAAACTAAAAGTGGCTCCACATGCTATGGTGCGAACACCACGGCCTTGCGAATCAAAATGTTTTATCAAACGTGGTACCATCTCATCCTTTGTTTCGGCATGTCCAAGACGACCATAACCACCAAATCCCCAACTATAAGCACGCTTCTTGGAATCTATAGCTACCGTATGGTTATTGCCACATGAAAAATCAACAATTTGAACACCTTCAACCGGTACAACATGACCATCTTTTGCCTTTTCTATATATAATACAACTCGTTTTGGTGAGCTCTCATTATGGAATGACATTTTAGTAGAAGTTTGGAAATATTTTCCATCAGTATTATGACCCAATTGGCCAAATTCCGTTAAACCGAATGTGTGCAAATTTCCTTTTATATCCAATATAACAGAGAATTCGGCCCCACATCCAACTTTAATTACAGGAGCGCCCATATAATTAATTCTGGTAGCTTTTGTGATCATTGCGGCAGCATTTCCAACGCCGCATTGTCCATTACGATTATCACCGCATGAATAAACAGTTCCCGTATCAGTTAAGAATAGGGTATGATTTCGACCGCAAGCCGCTTGTATTATATTAACATTTTCCAAACCGGGCACCAATGTTGGTTTCTCAAAAATTGTTAATTCAGCTTGTCCCAATTGACCGTGCTGATTTCTTCCAAAACTTAATGCTTTGCGATCCATATTTATCAAAATTGAATGTGCGGCAGAGCAACCACCAAAAATTAATCGATACTAAACCAAAAAAAGCAAACAACAAAATCCAAATCATTTAGTCAGTCAAAACATAAATGTGTTGATAAAACTCACCTTTTCTTCGGTGAATCTATGAAATGAAAACAAATTTGGTCTGACTTTTGCTTGCTTTTGTTTCCCATTATCCCTTTTGGCTACAAGCTCCCACGTAACCATCCCAGCAATAAGTAATTGGCCACAATCTTTATCGTATGTTGCTAACAGTTCCTCTGGTAACTTGGTGGGCTCAAAATCATCAGGATGATTTTGAATTAATACTTCATCAGGTACTGGAACATTATCGTCAAGCCCCTCACAATCACTTATTTCTGAATCAAAATCATCGTCTTTCTTTTTATTGCGTTTGTTAATTTTTTTGTTGGCTCCTTCTGATTTTCGTTTACTTGCCATTTTCTTTTCTCACCACTTTTGTGTTTTGTTTACTACTTTAAATCGCTTCACACTATTGCAGAGAATATAATTGTATTAGTAATTGTTACAGAGCCAAGCAAGACAATAAACTTTTTCTATAATAATACATACTAAATAAAAACAAATATGTACATACATTTCTTAACAACAAAAAAACAAGTCATTAACGCTTTCAATGAAAATAAACGTATACAATATACACAACAAGATACAATTTTTGTTGTTTTTTTTACAATGGACTGATGACGAAAGTTATAGCGTCTCAAACAACACACACACTACTTCAAACAAGAAAAAAGCCGTATAAAATTGTTTAACCGATTTTCAAACTACTAATTTACACACAACTACAAACTAAAACTAATTCGGCATATCAGTTTGGTTTCTTTGTTATGTTTATGCAAACACCTTTATGCTTTTATATTTTTATTACAACGCGAAATTTGTGATATTAAATAAAATAAAAATTGCCAAAAAAAAACCTTTACTACAAAATGTCTCACAATTCCATTCATCTCTTTCACACCAATTAATTTTAAGAGTCCATTTACAGCATTACAACACGTTTCAATTATTTTCGAGTAAAGTTTTACCCAAAAATAACATGCAATTACACACATTTTAATGAAAAAACTTTAATTATTTCAGATTTAATTCATAATATTTACCCAATTTACTACAGAAGTCTTTTTTAATTTTAGAAGAATTTTTTCCAATAATTTTGTGTGCAACACAACAACACTCACTGGTAGTCGAGTACGGCAGATGAATACAAAATGCGATAAACAAGCAAATATCGTATAAAAAAAAAAAAAAACAAAAAGCGAGATTATTACTTTTGGAGCGACATCTTACGTGAATTTTGTATTAGGAGAGTGCATAGTTGAAAATATAGATGGTGGTATCTCAAATCAAACAATTTAATTTGTGATTTCAACGGAAACAGGTTACTACTACTACCTTGCTATTTCCTCTTTTGTTCAAATTAATTTTTAACTTAAAATCGGTTCATTACTAATTTGTAATGTTTGTTTTTTATTATTTAAATGATTATACATTTTAATTCAGACAATCTTAATTATCATTTCAAGATCAAATTCAAATAGGTAATATAATACGTAAAAATCTATTAATACAATATTTACTTGTTGAAACGTAAATTAACAAAGGTTTTCATTTCAAATATTTCATGCGATATTTACCGGCGTTGAGAAAAGTGAAATTAAACTTTAAATTAATTATAGTAATAGTTTCTACAATTTAAGAGAGCTTAAAATTTCTGGAGGCAGACAAGTTCGATTATAAAAGGGCAGTTCGCTTAGTAATTGTAAGTCTTCTTTAACTGGAGGCAAACACACTTTAGTCCATTATGTAAATATTTATTCGTAAATTTTGCATAAAAGGCGTCATCGATTGTAAGGCGCACTTGGAAATTCGGCTTGCTTCAAAGGTAAGAGAAAAAAAAATGTTTATAACTCTTAGATATACATAACAAATAGTGCGTGTTATAGGCGAAGAAATACGGTACATCAATCAATTAAATTAGCTGATTAACTTAAATATGGTGTATAGTTCAAGAAGTCCATGCGTAAAAGGAGACTACCAAAATACCTATTGGAAATGACCTGAAGGAGGATAAGCACCACCTAGTGTTAGATTAAAGTAGACTTTGAACTGAGTATTATACACTTCATTTAAGTTTCATAGGATGATGGAAGCATGGGTAAAATTGGGTCCAAACTTCAATGAGAGCATTTATACTGACGACTTTTTTAATTGAAACAGGTTGAAGATAAGTTACGGTGTTAAAATCACTGATGGTGTTATGGGGAAACGCTTAGTTGCAATGCAAATAGGATATAAAACATAGGTAAGTTACATCTACTCCCACATATACTCACGCGTGTGCTCCACTTTTAGTATTTGCAGGACAGTAATTTCTTCATTCCTACTCTCCATCATCGTCATTATCCGAGCCAAGACCATCCGGAAAGTGATGGTTCAGGATAAAGTGTTCGAGCATATCTAAGATACCATATCACTGAAGAGACGACCACATGGACTAACTGCGCACCCTGAATACGTTGAATTAGAAAATTTTCTACGTCATTTTCAAAAAACTTTTGAATGCTACTTAGTTCTGAAAACAACATCGGTTAAAATTATTTACTATGTACCTATTCTTAAAAGATTTTCTTGCCGATGATAAACGCCAACAATATTTTCCAAAGTATAATCTTTATATTAAAACCTTAGCGTGGGCGAAAAAGAATAAACTAGATAAGTACAATTCAGCCACAATTAAATAAAAGCAACATTTTCAGTTAAACCTACATACTAAAATGCTGCATGTGTGCATGTATGGTTTGCAGCGAATTCTATTAACAATTCAACAGAAACCTATTTGATTTGTCGGTGTCAATTTTTTTTTGTTTCAAGCGAAGAAAATGTAGTTGGGCTACTTTTGATTAAATTCAACGTAATCTTGAACAAAAACAGATCAGGTATTTAAATTTAATAGTTTAAGTTATTTAGTTTACTGAATAAACTTGCTAGATAATAACTAAAATGAGACAGAGGTTAAAGCTGAGATATCGGAATCTATGGACCGGATACGAGTAATGTCAAGTGTTATGAAATGAATTTGGGTTATCGCAGTCCCCATCTCTATGGCAGTCGCACTCCCCAGTAAACTCTTTGGGAAGATCGGATTTTTTTGTCTAATTGTTCAAATTAGTAGAGTTTTTTCTGCAAAAATTGCTCGGTTAAAGTACAACTAGTGAAAAAGTTGTTCATGGTAATTGTTCTTCTTTTGTTGACGTATGGTGCGGGCATCCGATGAACTAAATTCAAGGCGCAATCAACCGAATGGGTCCCTCCTGATTGGCCATCAACGTACAACTTAGTGTTCAATGGGTAAGAGTTCTTTGCGTCGCATAGCCAGAGTATTTTAATTCCATACTTCCCTGGTTTTGATGGTATCAACTGTCGGAAAGAACATCTCCCTCGAGTTAGAGCCAATTGTTCATCAATAGTTAAATTTGATGATGGTTTATAAGGTTCTTGAATGTTTGAAATGTTGTCAATTTAGCGGTTTTTAACCGCTTCTGTCAGATATCATAGCTCGATAAACTAGACGGTTGTCAAGACGGTCTAATTCATCCAATCGCTCGTCCCAGCTCTTATGAACGCCAACGTAAATTAAAATGCCGATCTGAGCAAACATTTCCACCAAATTGGTCTAACAAACGGTGTTTTTCTGTTGTTTTAAAACTGCTGCGATTTTCTATTGGTCTCAGCCAAAACTAATAACTGAGTGGTTAGCTTTTTGCTGTTTGTACCGTCAAGCCTTCTCTTTCTCGCAGTAGTAGAAAGTCGCATGTTCTGGTCACAATTGGAAGATTTACGCTCCACTTTCGGATACATTTTTTATTTTTGGCATAATACCACATACCAGTATCTGCTTCTTCATCTTCAATAGTGGCAGTTTCAACATTTTTTTGCTCATTACCTCGATCGTCAGCGCCAAGTTCAAAATTTTCATCATCATCAAAATTTATCGGCTCAACATACTCATGTTCGTCGTAATCAAACACGTTTATCGGCTCAACTTGTTCACCTCGTCGCAATCGAAAAATCCACACCAATATTGTTGTTTGCTATTTCCTCTTCATCTGATATCTCAGGAATAGAACTTTACCGAAAAATTTACGGCGCCCTTGTCTTTTCCGAGCCATAATAACTATACAACCAGGACTAATTATTTTTACTGGTAAGCACCTTAAATTAAAAAAAAAACACTAAACCAGAAATATCGTTCAATGATAGTTCGGAGCCGTATCTCTCTCAGTGTCACTTACTAATTAGCAGAAAAATTGCCCAAAACATCACAGACATATACATACAGTGCGGTTCAATAGATTACCGCCACTCAATTCTGAGAAGCAAAAGTCAATTTTCAGCCGGTGAGATAGAAAAAATTGTGAAATAGAGAAAGAAAGAGTATTTAATACTGAATACAATAGCAAAAAAACAAAAAACGCATAATTATGTAAATCTAAAGAATTTTAAACCGAATTATTGGTGGACTGATAGGAGAGCCAGCCAACAATATGTTTATAAATTTTGTCGTCAAAATAAAATTCCGAATTGTTCAAAATGATAATGACTAAAGCAGTGAGTATTTCCCTGGTATAGGAAAAGGGTTGAGTTGCATGATGCCATCGAATTAGTGATACGTTATCATTTAAAATAAAGCGCATCTTGGATGCCACACTACTACCTTGATCAACAAGTTCTCGGAATAACCACCGTGTGGCGCTCCCGTTGTTCCGATTTGAGTTCTGTTATTTTGTTAAGTTGGTACATCTGTTGTTGATATCCCCTCTAAATCTTAGCGTCATAGCTTGACAACATTTGCAAAAGTTACGTAGTCAAGAATACATCTACTCTGTGTGTGTTGGCGATTTTTCCATTATTTCCTCTCGGCTGCTGAAACGCGTTCCCCGTAATGGTTTTTTAACTCGATTGAACAGAAAGAAGTCACAGGGAGCCAAATCAGGTAAATTCGGTGGCTGTTGGATGGTATTTGTTGCATTTTTCGTCAAAAATTACGAATAATGATGGCACTGTGCGACGGTGCGTTATCATGGTGCAAAATCCACGAGTTTTCTGTCCACAATTCTGGTCTCTTTCGGCGAATTGCTTCACGCAAACGTCTCATAACGCCCAAATAATACTCTTTGTTTACGGTCTGGCCTTCTGGCAAAAATTCATGATGCACTACACCGTTGTAATCCATGAAAACCGTGAGCATTGCCTTCTTTTTTGACTGAAAACGACGTGGTTTTTTTTTTGGTGAACGCCATTCACTTGCCTGATGTCTGGATTGCGTTTCGTACTCATAAACCCACGTCTCGTCTCCAGTAATGATCCTTTTGATGAATGTGGGATCGGATTCAGCCTCGCAGATCATGCCTAAAATTGTAAATAATCGCCAACACACACAGAGATAGATGTACTCTTGACTACGTAACTTTTGCAAATGTCAAGCTATGACGCTAAGATTTAGAGGGAATATCAACAACAGATGTACCAACTTAACAAAAAAACAGAGCTCAAATCGGAACCATGGGAGCGCCACACGGTGGTTATTCCGAGAACTTGTTGATCAAGGTTATACATATACTGTTTACTCAACAGAATGGGTAAAGCCATTTATTCAGTCCCTTTTGGTAAACTCATTCCGTTTTTTACAACCATTCTTATGCTTGAAAATAAAATTTTAATTTGTTTATCAGGTTTGAACCTGACCGATCCTACATTTCCCAGAAAACCAAACTAGTAAAGTTGCTCTTGAAACAATAATCTAAACCAAAATTAAAAATAATCTTGATTTTTAATCATTTGGTCATTTTACACCTCGGCGATTGGTTTTAAATATTGATTTGTTTATTAGTATTATATCAAAGTCACAATCTCAAAAGAGAGCTTCTGTGTATAGTAGGTACTCTATATATTAATAAACAACTTTCTCTCTTAAAATATTTTCATTTGCATGCACAATTCAAATTGCTTTTTTCTCCATTTAAATAGAAATTTCTGCACGGGGTAGTGTGATGTATGAAAATACGAACGAGAAATGAATGTTACCTAACGTTGTTTGGGAGTGTTATAATTAAAAATTAGATGAAGAGTTGATGAGTTGGGAGGGGGGAAAAAACAAAGCACAGTTTTGATTTACGCGTTAATTTTGTTTTGAAAAATCTTGACTTTCTGTACGCAAAGAATGTATGCTTTGCATTCTTGTAGCACCCTCCTCTGATTATTATGCATTTAAACTTTATCTTTTTATTTGATAAGACCATTAATAAGCTAATTATAATAACGGAAATCTACGAAGCTCATAACTCGGAAAGTTCTATTCGGGATTAGGAGACAAAATTGGACTCCAATTAGTTGCTGTAGTTATCCTTGTGCCTATATCCTGGTTGATTCACTAAAGGTAAATTATTGACTTGAAGGTTCATTTAAATTTTGATTCAAGCCTTGTTGTAATAACGCTAAACTTTGGATTGTATATAAGTCAGTATGAAAACATTTATTTAGTTTAAGTCTTTATACTATCTTATGCATATAAAGTTAGTTTATTTAGAATATTTGTATGAGTCTAAGAGGCGAATTACTTCGGTCTAAAAATACCAAAGTATTGAAATCCTGTCAAAAATGACGAAAAATTTGGTTGGTTCAAAACCATTTTTTTCGACGTTTTGAAAGCCTCTGAGTCTGAAAAAGCAAAAAAAATCTGTTTCTATGGTCAAGGCGGAGATTTGAAAAGCTTTTGGAAACTGTACATCAAGAGGGTGAGGTACCTGCCATACTAATTGAACCAAAACACCTGGTTACGAATTTTTTATATACGCTGGTTTGATTATTGACTTGGGCATTGAATTTGGGGTTGATTTGATGGTTATGTTAAGGCGGGCGCATGTCAATAGACTTCAGGTTTTTCGACACGCAGTCTACACTAAAAAGATAAAATTTATCCATCTCTCTTTTGTTATATTCTAAAAAGTTACTAAATGTTTTTGTTGTTGTGTTATTTTTGGTAACTTTTTTAGAATATAACACAAGAGAGATGGAAAATTTTTATCTTTTTAGTTTATGTGGACTGCGTGTCGAAAAACCTTAAGTCTTTTGGCATGCGCCCGCCTTTAGGGGTCAATTTGCGGGTTGAGTTGAAGTTGAGTTGGAATTGAGTTGGGGTTGGATAGGATATAGTGAGTTGTTGACAAATTTTTTATGTATGATGGTTTGAGGAGTGAGTTTGACGTAAAGTTTAGTTCTATAATTGGCTATTTCTTAACCGATAATGATGAAATTTGATATGGATGATGGAAATGGGATTCTAAAATGATTTCTGGATAAATTTCTGGAATATGGCCAAGTAGGAAGGAACTTGGCCATTCCTTAACCCATTATGATGAAACTTGACAAGTGCGATGGAAATGGGATTCTAAAATGATTTTTGGATAAAGTTCTGGAATATGGCCAAGTAGGAAGGAACTTGGTCATTCCTTAACCGATTATGATGAAATTTGATGTGGGTGATGGAACTGGGATTCTAAAATTATTTTTAAATGAAGAACGGAACTTAGCTATTTCTTAACGGATTTCAGTGGAATTTGACATCTGCCATTGAAATAGCATTTTAAAGTGATTTTTGGATAAAGTTACTGTGGAATATGGCCAAGTAAGAAAAACTTGGAACTTGGCTATATCTTAACTGATTTTGATGAAATTTGACATGTGCGATAGAAATGGGGTTCTAAACAGAATTTTAGATAAAGTTATTGCCATATTCCATAACTTTATCTAAAAATCATTTTAGAATTCCACTTCCAATGCGCATGTCAAATTTCATTTATTTATTTTTTTTGGGCCATATTCCAGAATTTTATCCAGAAATCATTTAAGAATCCCATTTCAATCATGGATGTCAAATTTCACTAAAACCGGCATACATATAATTTGCTAAAGGTACAATTTGAAATGTTATAAAGGTTCAATTTGAAGTGTAAACGAAACAAATTGAATTGTGACAGTTTCAATATGAAGTGTATCATCGCAGAAATATCTGTCCGGGTCCGCTTTAATAAAGTGTCAGCTTATCTAAGGGAGGTTTTCATTGGAAAACTTCAGTTGCATGGGACTTAAAAGTTTGTCCGTTGAAGTGAGGATTTCGTTAAATTGAGTATCCGTTGAAATAAGGTTTCACTGTATTAAAAATAGAGTGTTTATGTAACTATATTTACAGTATATGTGTGATATTTAAACAAATGCACACGCATTGAACGATTTGAAACAAACTTTACAAAAATATTGTTTAAGACTTAAGAAAGATCACTGTTAATATCTCAAACATTTATCTCCTTCTTTAGAGATGATAATCAGGTCTAAAGTTACGATAGAGGAATTCCTAAAACTTCAAAAGTTGAGTTTATTTTTGATGACGGTATGATGGTATGATAAGAGTTGTGTGATGGTGATGGTGGTATGATGATGATGTTATGATGGTATGGTGGTATGATGGTATGGTGGTATGATGGTGATGGTATGATGGTGTTTCGGTACGATAGTATGAGCTGAGCAGAGGGTTGATATTTGGTTCGAGGTAAATTGAGTTAGGATTTAGTTAGCCTGGTTAAGGGTTGATTTGGTGATTGATTTAAGCGTTTTGGTTTGCGGTTAATTTGGTGATTGCGTTTAAAATTATGTTGCGATTGAGATGGATGATGATTTGTATATTGTGTTGGAGGTTGAGCTGAAGATGGATTTAAGAGATTCATTTCGAGGTTGATTTGGGAATTAAATTAATCAAGACCTGAAGTTCTGACCACCTCATGAGGTTTCAGCCCTTTATATTTTATAATTTGTTTAGGGATGTGAATTATTTTTGAGTTGGTTTAAATCACTTCGCATTTAGGTAATTTTGATTTCTGCTGGAATTTTTTGGGAACCTAAAGTGGCTTTCTAGAAATTTTAGTTATTCAACGAAGATAAAATTTATAAATTGTGTTTACTAACAAAACAAACTAAATATGGGTTACTTAGGTGTCTCTACATACATTTCCTATCCTTCGTTTTTATGTTTAAATAGTGGCTCCGTATACTATTTAAACATAAAAGCCAAGGATAGGTTGGTGTCACCCGGGAATCAAGCTTAGGTTTGGTTGCAATTAGGGATAGTAATCACAAGAATATTTTTCGATTCTCAAAAAATTAGCTTTGGCAAAATAACGTAAATTAGTTCAGTTATTTGACTTGCTCGTATAACATTTACCAAAACGACGTAAGCAAAAACCGGATATCTCAGACTATCAAATCGGAAATGGAATGATTTGCCGACAATGTTTATGTTCTTTTTCCATATAAATATAATTTGTTCCGTATAAATACAATTTAATTAATAATTAATTTTTCAAATTTCATTTATTTCCTTTAACAAATTTTTTATTTTATAATGACGGCTTACCTATGTTAAGCCACACATTTCAATAATAAGTTGTATACAGACAAAGTTTGTTACCAACAACGTTGCAGTATCAACATTTGCATTTTACACAGTAACCTTATGGTGCACATAAAAGTCCACAAGTTAGGTTAGCTGGATAATAACATTTAATATTCCTATTAATAGATTGGCCAAATCAATTTATTTGATTTCAACTTATTTAAGGTTTACAAGAAAAATAAAGAGCTCAAATGTAAAGAGCTACTTAATGATAACAATCCCATTTAAACTTAACGATTACTTGAAAAATTATTATTTCTTCCCAAAGGAATATCGAATAATACCCGATGAACTTTAGTCTTATTGGAGCTCCTATATAGCAGCGGCACACCTTAACTAACTATTACAGTAACTCAAAATACTATTTTATCGAATTCCGCGATCAATTAATTTGTTTGCTCTTTTAAGCTTTTGTATATACATAATAATGGTAAGTTAATCTGCGATCTCACAAATTTTACTCTTTAGCTCATAATTCTGTATAACAATAAGAATGAAGGAAGTAAATAGCCTTAGCTATACATAATTAGCGCATATAGAACAAAGAAATTAAAAACTCATTAGATAATTGCGATGATGATTCCCCGTGCCGTAATAGATCATCCCTATTGTCTCATCACATAAGTAAAAAAAAAATAACAATTCATCATCACTTTAAAATATGTACAAACATATCTGTATATTGATCTCAAGATCAATTTATTAGTATCCTCTATTTTGTAGAAGATGACATATACAAAACTACCACCACATCACACCGTATAATAATTGTAGTAATCTTGTCTTACAATCCGACCAAAAATGATGTCATTTTTATTCTTATACACGTATTCTTACTTACTATAAAAAAAAAAAAATGTTTAATTTCTTGTAAAATTTGTTGATCGATGATTTCGTTAAATAATAGATTTGTCCCACACATTCTATGACACTTACCTTAGTTATAACCATAGGTGTATAAAGGCGAGCATGAGAGATCTATGAGACCACCGCACAAAATAAGTGACATAAATGAGACATTAACACTAATTGTTTGCAAATGTATAATCTCAGTGTACATTGGATTACAATTAATTATTTATTTTATTTTATTGTATTTATATATTCTTTAGCTCTTTTATAAACAACATGATTTAACAAACTAAAAAACGAAATGGATAATTGTTAAGAGATCTTTAAGTAAAGGTCAATACTATTAAAGTGTTACGGATTTTATTTTTTTTATTGTTAAAATACTCTTGTAATTATATATGGGAACCGTATTAGGGTGATTTTAATGGTCACACTCTACTACTACAAATAATATAATGTTGCAATTATATTGTGTGGGATTTGTACAAAAAAAAAAATGAATCCAACCCTGAATAAGTTAATATATTTAATTAATAAAATATACAAATGGTGTAAATTTCTTAGAAAATCAAATAAAACAGTAACAACAACAAAAAAAAAAATGTTATCGAATTGATTCATTTGTGTTTAGCATACATGCACGGTTAAAGACATTGAGAAATCTGTTAAAGATAATTATCTTTCCTATATTAAATGAATGCAAATAGTTTAGCTACCATTAATTTTTAACTATACGTAGACTATGAAGTGGTTGGCAATTTTTCATTTGTTAATTAAAATTACAAAGACGTTTTCTGGAAATTATAAATCATATACCCAAACAGATGAGCTAATTTATTTCAATTTAATTGTGTGTATTTTCATAAACCGGTGAATTATGTTTTGTAATTATGATTACACAAAAACTTAATGTTTTTCTATACACTTGTACCGTTTTTATTTTTCAGTTCTTCAAAAACTTTTCACTTTGTTAGCCAACCTTGATACATGAAAGAAATTCTATTTTATGTGTGCTGTTGGCGTAATTGATTCGAAAAAAAAACACAACCGAGATTTTTTAAACGCAGAATATTTATATTCAATGTTGGGATACAACAAGCAAATAAATTTTATAGTCAAACGTAAAAGTTGTTTGGTTTTAGGGCTGGCGACAGAAGCTGTCCTGACTTTTACACGATCCTATATGTATATATTTTACTGTATTTTGTAATTTGTATGTAGGTATATATTACTATTTATGTGTTAACTCTATTATTATGTATTGGCAAGACAATTTATTTATTTATGTGATGATACAATGGAAAACTGAAAAAAGAAAATGTTTTACTGATTCGAAAGATTAATAAGCAAAGAAAAATGTCACGTTTATGTAAAATACACTCATACAATAAGTAATTATTATTGTCGTGCAAACCGGGAATACTGACTATACTGCTATCGAGTGAATAAATAATTCTTAATAGGTTTAAAGAAAACTACAATGCACGAGGTAGATACGGTGTATACAAAACTACAAAATAAACAATATGCATTCATATTAAAAATGGACCGATATTTATTTTTATATCGAGTTCCGCTTCAGTTAAATGGTAATGCGATAAATAACAAAACAAATAACAACGACGACCATCACCAATTTGAAAATTTACTGTCACTAAACAGATTCCAAATTTGGGAAATCAACTCGCCTACAAATTGATTTTTGGTTATATGGCTTGTGAAACAAACAATGGAGGATAGGCGACAAAGGCAAAAAATAAAAACTTTTTTATTATTATTATTACAAAAATTACAGTTTATTCTTGAATGAACAGTGGAGCAGATTGAACTTACTATCCCATGACATCATTATTATTTAAAGATGCTTGTATTATACGTTGTTATCACTGTGTTTTACACCGATCTATCGATTAATATCTTAATTTCTTGAAATCTACTGACTACTGTGCCGCTACTGTTACTGTTAGATTCTTGAAAGTAAAAAAAAAAAAAAACTACAAAATACAAAATAAAATGGTAGAATAATTAATAATCATCAAGCAATATTTATGGAATGTTATAAGAACTATAGAAATATTGTTCTATAATATTATAGAAATTCGTGGTAGATACGAATCTTAACAATTCATTCTTATGGTTTTTGTATTTTTTTTTTTTCTATTTTCTTTCTTTTCGTTTTCAACTCAGCCAGCGTACAGTCAATTAACTTAAGAATTTAAATTGAAATGCGTGAGTGAAGTTAGATGACTTCTGCCCTTATTTAGGGTTGGAAAGATATTGATTGGTATATTTATTAGTCATAAACATTTTTAAAATCCTTTAAAATTTTATTTACGTACCTTCATAATATTGTATAGTAATAAAACACATTTTATGTTCCAATAAATTTCAGTGACCTTTGTTGGAAAGAAAATTTTTATTATGATTTGCAAAAAATGTGTACCTCATGGTCTTCCAAAAATTATTCAGCTGAAAATTTTGATTTTGAATAATAATAATAATAATAATAGCATTGACCAGTAAGTATACTGACTAGATAGAATTCGTTATTTATGAGACGACAACATTTCAAATTCAATCACTTTATTATTATGTATATGCATTCGCTACAGCTTCTCTAAATATAAATCGCCGACCTTTGTTACTCATAAATAATTCTATGTATTATAGTCCGTGTATACATATAAAAAAAAATCTATTAAAGATCATTAAAATATAAAAGATATGTAGTTAAATTTTCATATTTAATATTTTTTTTTTCTTTGCGACTCAACGAATTCCATGGTCACAATTTATGATTGTGCGCTTTTTATAATAGCTTTGATTTGTCTAGCCTCGGTTTGGGCGTCATTATCATGCCTACACATAATTTGTCAATCAACAATTAAGTTAACAATTTATTTAGAATGTGTACATTATAAATCGCAAAATTCTTAATGTTAATCGAGTACCACTTACTATTGTCGATTAAATTTATACTGTGCTTCGCCGACAAATACATTTATGTATATGCTGACTGCAATTTGATTCTTTTTTTGTGAGATCATTACACTCTTCGGTCATCTGGATTTAAACATTTATTTGAGATGTATCCAAGTAAGAATATGATAAGTGAAAAATTCAGTTTTTTCTGGAGAGCAGGAAAGAGGTTTAATTAGTACTTTTCGCTGCTAGGAGTAAACGGACAACTTTTTGTTCTACATGGAAAAAACTAGGCTTGTTAAAAGCTAATTTTCTCTCTCTCTTTCGAGTTTCTCTTCATATAAGATTTGTGTTTCTTGCACTGATAAAAAATTTCTTGAGTTAAGATTTGTTGCATAATTGTAATCTGAGATTTAGTTTCTTGCTTCTATAACTGCTCAAAATTCTTGATTGAAAAAACAAAATCAACGAATGGAGAAAAATATGATGGTTTTGTTTCCAATTTTTCTTGCAACAAGAAATTAACCCTTTTCTCAAACTATATTGTCCAATTTTCTTGAAATTGGTTATTTTAAAAATTAAAAATTTTCTTGATGAACGCAAAAGCAATTTCTTGATTCGAGAAACTATTGAAATGTTAAAGATAAGATAGAATTTTTCTTAAAACGAAATGGAACCTTTTCTCAAAATATATTTTCCAATTTTCTGAAAATCTCTCATTTTAAAAATACAACATTTTCTTAATATGCAAATATACGTACGTATAAGTACATAGGTTTAATATCAAAATTTAAATTTATTATATCACTAATTATATTTAATTTTTCATCATACTTCCCTATCTTATAAATTTATAAACAAGAATAAAATTTGATTCTGAACTTTATTCAATTTTGAATGTAGGGTATAAATTACACGCCATTTTGAAATACATATGCTATGTGTACCATATCAAATCATTTAGATTAGTAGATCAATTAACCAGGTGGTACAACAAGAAAAGTTTCTTCTCTCTTCGAAACAACCAATTTTTCTATATTACTCTTGACATGAGAGAAAACCTTCAATTGAAGAAACTTTTTCTTAATAAATTCTCTTAACAAGAAAACTATTATTTTACGTTTCTCAGGACAAGAAAACATTTTCTTCTCTCAAACGATCTTATTTAAAAATCGCATTTTTCATTTGAATAAAAATTTCTCAATCTGAGAGAATATTTTTGATAAAAGAAATTATGTCATAATATGAAAAACTTATTTCTCATAACAAGAAAACAAAGTATATCAACTGACGAAGCCTTTCTTGATACAAGAAAAGAATAGTTAAATTGTTATAATGGTATACACATTACCATTATATAACAGATATATACCAAAAAGGAATCTATCGCGAACCTTCAACAGTAAAGAACGTAAAACGTTTTGTCATTTTAAAAGTGTGATTTTTTGAAAATATTTTTTATCTTTTGTTTAAGTAAAAAAACTTAGATTTTTTAAACTGTGGTGTAAAGTAAAAAAAAAGTGTTTTTATTTCATTGTGTTCAAAAAATTGTATTTAGGTAATTAATGTATCGGTAGGTAAAAGAGTGGTGGTAAGTGATATTAATTTTTATACGTGAATTTTTATTAATATAATTTTTTTTTTATAACAACTAATTATTGCGGCACTTGTGAAAATATTTTGTGTTTTCTTTAAAATTGAATTCAATAAAATTTTCCGATTATTTGTGAGATACATTTTTTTTTTTTAATTTGCTTATTACAGGATGTGGTTTGTAAAGACTAGCGACCTTGACGGAATATCACATAATGATAATGCTACAACAATATTTATATTTTATAGGAATATTCAACGGCCAATTTGTATCCAACTACTAGTTGTTCAAGTACCTGCTCAATAAACTGCTCCTTATCCGACTGGATCCAAACTCTGATTTGGTTAGTTTTGCAAAATAATATTAAGGATATAAATTATTATTTCATATTCTTGTTTTCATTTCAGAATTTGGGACAATTTCTTGAGACCAATAAAGGAAGTAAAATATTACGGATATTTAATTCGAACACACTACCACAATTAGACGAGAAGAGTAGAGAATTACTTGTTTCGTCTATTGTAGACGAAATTATCGAAGTCCCAGTTTCACCGACATATTTTGATCAAATTTCTACCAATATCCAAAAGGAGAAAAAAAGGTAAATAATAACAAATTAAAAAATAAATTTAAATACTAATTTGTATTTCGAATCCCTTTTCAGGATCTGTATTATAGAGGAGGACGGAGGCCGTCTGGAATATTATACCACAAGCTTAAAAATCGAGCTTCGAAACTCCGGAAATTGGGGTTCTAAATATTTTCTTTATATATATATATATATATATATATATATATATATATATATATATATATATATATATATATAAATATATATATATATATATATATATATATATATATATATATATATATAAATATATATATTTATATATAATTCAGCGATGGTGAGGTCGACAATGACATGTCAATTATTCAATTGTCGACGTGTCGACAGTTGTCATTGTCGACGTCTCGATTTAAAACAACAAAATGTCATCAATGTCGAATATGTCAACAATGTCAACAATAAATAATTTTTCGATATTCAAATGTTTTTCATTGAATTTTAATTTAATTTCATAGAACATAGAAATAAAAGATTATACTCTATTTCTTATTTCAAATTTTTTGTTTAAATTTGTTTCAGAATAAAAAAAAAATTATTGCACCGCGTCTGCTACTGCAATTAAAACAATTCCGTCTTACAGTAATGCAGTAAAAATAATAAATAAAAAAAATTGATATAAATTATAATATTATACTTTTTAAAGTTCTTTTAACAATACTAGTTGAAAATAAAATAGTAAAACTAATCTAATAGTCATCTGACTCATTTTTATCCAATAATTTTAAAGAATAATACATAAGGATTAGTTTTTTAGATTTCTCGAAAGTCAGACGGTTTCTATTTAACGAATGCAAAAAACGACAAATTTTAAAAAAGTTTCTCAATTTGTCCTGATGAAGCCGGTATTTTCAAAAGTTGAATAACCAAACGTACTAGATTTGGAAATTTGAGTTTTGCTGATTTCCAGTAATACACTGGATCGTTTATGTTTTTAGTTTTTAGCATATTTAAAAATGCTAATCTATCCTCCTGATATTCTGTCCATTCTTTAATGCCGTCTCCATCCAATTCATTTATAATGAATTCAGCAACAGACGATCGCTGTTCTTCGGATAGATAAGAATTGCAGTAATATGGGTGTAAATAGTATGCTGTAAGAGCAAAATCCTAACGATTTTTGTTTTGTTTTTTATTGTCGACGAATTTTCGACGTTGTCAACGAATTGATGACTTTGTCGACCTAGATGACGCTGAAATCTTATTGTCGACGCATTGTCAACGCGTTAACGTCGACAATAATAGATGACGCGTCATCAAACATCCCTGATATATATATATATATATATATATATATATATATATATATATATATATATATATATATATATATATATATATATATATATATATATATATATATATATATATATATATATATATATATATATATATATATATACACTCCCCGACAATGAAATACGTTCATTTTAAATTATCACTGTATTTGATAGTGCCTACTGTAAAAATATTTTGTCTGTGTAAAAACGGTACTTTAACAAAACATAATTATGTGTAGCATAATTATGTTATATTTGAAAGCGAAATTGGAAGGAAAACAGAAACAGACAAAAAATATTTCAAATAGAGCGCGACAAAAGAATACGTTCATTATTATTTTGTTGTTTTTTAACTATTGAAATTTACTTTTTTATTAAAAAGTTGTTCTACTATAATTTCAAGTAAGTATTTTAAAAACGTTTCTATTAACTGCAATAACAAACATTAATTCAATCTTAGGAAATGGGTCGTGGAAAAAAAGTTGAGCGTCATGAAGTTCAGACGGTATTGGCTTTACATAGAAATGGGCTTAGCAATAGAAAAATTGCTTCAGAAGTCAATCGAAGCTTAGATGTGATCAACAAAATTGTAAAAAACCCCAACTATGGAGTAAAATCTAATTATAAAGGTCGAAAATCCGCATTAACTGAACGAGAAAAACGTAAAATTACTCGAATTGCTAGAAATTCCAGCAAAACCGCGCGTCAGATAGCAGCTTCAGCCAATGTTACATCATCGGTACGAACCGTACAACGATTTTTAAAACAAAATACATTCCTGAAACGACAAAAAATGCAGCGTAAACCTTCATTAAGTAAAAGCAACATTCAAGCCAGAATGGTATTTGCTGAGAAACACATGAGCTGGACAAATGAATGGAATAATGTTTTATTCTCTGATGAAAAACGGTTTTGCCTCGATGGCCCGGATTGTTATAATTATTATTTTCATGATATTAGAACTCCTGAACTAACACAAATAAGACGGCAACAAGGTGGGGGTGGTATCACGGTGTGGGGTATTATATCTTCATTCGGCAAATAGAAATTTGAATTTATTGCGGAATCGCTTACTAGTGAAAAATATAAAGAATTATTAAACAATAAGTTTTTACCATTTTATCGACAACTTCGACGAAAAAAATTGATTTTTCAACAGGATAATGCACCAGCGCATAGTTCCAGACATGTACAAAATTGGTTTGAAGCAAACAAAATCAAAATTATGGAATGGCCAGCAAAGTCGCCGGATCTTAATATCATAGAAAATTGTTGGGCAGAATTATCGAGAACAGTTTATGGCCAAGGAAGGCAATATTTTTCATTGAACGAGTTACAAATAGTAATAGAACAAGCAAGTCTCCAACTTAACAAGAATTATATCAAAAAGTTGTATAAGTCATTACCAAAACGAATTTTGGAAATTATCAAAAATAAAGGCAAGAGTATTCATTACTAAAATATGCAAAAGTAGTTTTATTTGTTATTATTGTTAAATGAACGTATTTCATTGACGCACCACGAAAACCATTTTCTGTTGTTACACGAGATTACGAAAGAGAAGGACACCAATATATATCTCTAATCATTTAGCAATTCGAATATGTAAATAACCGTTGTAGAAATTTTTTCGATAATTGTTTGATTTCAGTAAAATCTAAAAAAAATTGGTGAACGTATTTCATTGTCGGGGAGTGTATATATATATATATATATATATATATATATATATATATATATATATATATATATATATATATATATATATATATATATATATATATATATATATATATATATACTATATATCGCACTATCCATTCAAAAAGACTATAAGTACTAGTTGGTGTCTTTTTGAATTTTTGCGTATTTCAGTAGCCCCTATTATACTCTATTGTGGAAAAAAAACCTCTTTCGGATTCGACTCTTCCTTCAGGCCTTTAAACAACTACACTACGTCAATATTTTTATAAGTTTCCATTCAAAAACACACCAAAATGACTTACAATCATTTTCAAATAAATTTATGTTTTCATCGGAATGGTAGAACTACTTGTGATTTTTTAGCGTGTATTAGATTTCTATTACACTAAGGTAAGTACACTCACTTTGATGGAAAAATTGTATTTAGTTATTTTACTTTAAGTGCTACTTGTAGTTTTTTTATACGATATTTTTAAATCAGTACTTCAATGCAAATAACAATTAGAATTTTTCAGTTTGGAAAATTTTATTCTATAAAAATGTCAACTAGTGATACAGAAGGTATTTTAAATTTATTTTAAAACATTTTCTAACTTATTCTTAATAGTTATTTAATATTTTATCATTTTCTAGATAATAAAGAAATGAAAACCCGAAAAGACAGAAAAACCAAGAAAATTGGAGCCGAAATAAATGGAGAAAAAGAAGGAATATGGGAGAAAGCTACGTAAATTATGTCGGTGTGGAAATGCCAGCAAAAGTATTGAGGAAAGGATGTTCAACGAAATGTAGAAATAAGTGCCAAGAAATTCTTCCCTCCAGTGTAAGAGAAGATATTTTGAAATACTACTGCAGCCTTGTTTCAAAAGAGCGTCAATGGGACTTCATAGTCAAGTGTATTGAAGTTGTTGACAAAAAGGTTATGAAAATTTCATCTAGACCAAGTTTTAGAAACTCTTCAAGAATATACAATTTAATATATTCAACGGGAACAGAAACTATGTCTCAATGTTTTTGGATACTTTATGCATCTCCAATCAAATGGTGGAGACAACATTATCAAAAATGGTTAGCGGTGAATCAGACAACAGAGGAATTTATTTATTATCTTTTTAGCCTTAGAACCTATAATTTTGTCTTACATTTAACTCAATCTTCCATGGTTTAGGTAAATTTACACGACAGGTGAATGAACTTAAGCAAACTACAAAAATCTATATCAAAGACATATCGCTATGTTTCCTAGAGTAAACTCTCACTACCTTAGGGCGCAGACAACTAAAGAATATTTGGAAGGTAATTTAAATATTTCAAAAATGATCAGGCTATTTCAGCAATGGATTCGTACCGAAGAAGTAAAAAATAGAGAAAGTATCAGAACGACAGTATAGAGATGTATTTAATAACAGTTTCAATATTAGTTTCTTTATACCAAAAAAGGATAAATGCAATGAATGTACCAAGTACGAGAATATGACAACAACTGAGAAAGGCGTTTTTAGAGACATTTACGAAAAACACCAACTTAACAAAACTGAAGCTCGAAGACTAAAAGATTTAGAAAAATCAGCAGCAATTTATAATGAAAACATTGTAATGGCATGTTTTGATTTTCAAAAAGTCTTAACATGTCCTTACGGTGAAACGAATATATTTTATTATAAAAGAAAACTAGCCATACATAATTTCACCATATATAATATGGGAAGAAATAAAGGTTACTGCTTTATGTGGGATAAATTAACTGCAAAGCAAGGTATTTGTGAAGTTGCGAGTTCCATATATAAGTTTATGTTGGCTGAAGTCTCGGAAAATCAAAATATCAAAAAATTTTGCTTTTGGTCTGATAATTGCCCAGGACAAAATAAGAACAAAATTTTGTATTCGTTTTATTCCTGGGCATCAAAAAAATTAAACGTCGATATTTCACTCAAAACGAAGGAGATTCTATACATGCGCTTATTGAAAAACGTCGAAAACATCAAGAATTACATATATGTTCCGTCACAGTATTTTGGGATGATCAGAAACGCCAAATGTACGGGGTTGCCTTATACAGTAAGAGAAATGGAACAAAAAGATATATTTGAATTTAAAACGTTCTCCGATAGTTTTTATTTTCAAAAAAATAAAAAAAATAAAAAAGTACAGTTTTTAGAAATTCGTCAAATTTTTATTTCAAACGAGAAACCAAATGTATTATTATACAAGACCGATTTCAATGATGAGTTCGATAATATTAATATGTATGATCCGGAAACGAAAAGAAGGGGGAGAAAATTGAAGAAAAGAAACGACAATCTACCCTTACTTTACGATGCCCAGATTAAGTTAAAATCCGATAAATACAAGGATTTATTGTATCTGTGCAATAATAAGTTTATACCTCCATTTTACAAGACATTTTATGAAAGTTTACCTCACGAATAATTTTTAGTTATAGATTAATATTCTGTTTTATGAATTTGTCATTTAAAGATTTTTGAAATCAATAAAATGTTTATTTTACTTACAAAATTTTTATCGTTTTTAATTATATGTGAAAATTGAAATACCTTTGAATATTAAACACCCATACAAAAAAAGTATAACACATTCTTATTATACTATTCAAAACGATCTCACTAAATGAAAATAAACCTAAGCTATCTTGGGTTTATTCATTTTCAAAAATTTCCAAGCAAAAAGATTCTAAATAATACTTAGTGCAGGAGTGTTATTAAACTGAACATAACGCAACAAGTTATTTTAAGGATCCAAATTAAAACACGTATACTATATATTGAAATTCAGGTAGATTCTCGCCATTCATTTGACTAAATTAAATAGTATAGTTTTTATTTAACTTCAAAATTAAAATATTAATAAGCCCAAAATCCTTCAAATCGTTCTACTGAAAATCGCTCATTTTGACTTAGAGTTTTCTTGAATGGATAGTGCGATATATATATATGTATTTATATAAATATATATATACATATAACATATTCATTCCACAGTCTTTATTATATATATAACGCTTGATAATTAAATTGTTGATTATATAAATATACATTATATTTCTAATGGTGAAATAAAAAAAAATCATTAAAATAAAATTTCATATAATTGTATTATTTTAAACAAATTGAAGAAATATTTCGGAAATGAAGAAATATTGCGTTGTCACAAGAAAATCGTTTCTCTAGTGATGAATACTCGTTCAATCGCCGCATGTACGTTGTGTCTCCTTCATTGTGAGTATGCCCTTCTTCTATACATCGATGTATAATACCAACGTCATATTTATGTGACACCAATGCATAAAACCTAAAAACTATTCGATTTCAATTTTGGCCACCACAATTGTCCGACCAAAATCGAAATTCGACGGCACCGGCTGAAATTTTATTTTCAATAAATTTCAAAAGACAGCTGGAAACTTCATTGGCGCCTTTCTTGGCTATACTCTCATCCCATATATAACAAGTAGCAACATGAGGTACCAAGCTCTATACAGTGAAATTGAAAACGTTAAACTCATGTTTATTATAAAATACATTCACTTCAGCTGCTGGTGTGGTTAATACCTTTTGGAAATCAAATGTGGCTACAACAATTTTTCCATTACTTTGATTTCCTGCAGTTTTATCTTTTTGTTTAATTTTCCGCGCTGCTTCCTTTGACGAAATATGGGTCTCGAAATTGTCCAAATTTAATGCTTTTTCAGCAGCGCTCAAGTTTTTATGGGATGTGCAGTCATTGCAATGATATCTTTTTTAGGCTTAGAAAAAGATACATTAAAATCGCTGCACAAAATATCGCGACACTGGCGAAGATGCGACGTCAGAAATTACATAATCAATAAATGTTCTGGTTGTGGTTTTTCTCACGTAATGGGTTATAATTACGTTATCTTTGCTATGAGTTAAAATAAATTCCCACTGCCTACTTTTGTCGGCAATATTCCAAAATCGTTTAAAAATTATATGACGTTGCCCGTCTGTAAATTTTTCATAACACTTTTTCTTACATTTATCTCTGCACTTCACACTCATTTTTCTGGCTTCTTTAGTTTTATTTTGCGGGTTAGTATAATTTGCGCCGGTATTAATAGCTTTCTTCGCTTTACTTCTTTCCCACTCATCAGGTACTGCTAACCGTTTTCTGTCCTTATTTTTTTATAGAAAATTTTCGTTTAACTGAGTTAGATAAGAATGGTTGCTCAATATCAACACTTTCTGATGATAATTCTGCGCTTGAGCTTGGTACATAATTGCTTTCGTTACTTCCAGGGAATGATTCGTCATCGTTATTATCAGAAGGATTACCTGAACTTAAAAAATTATCTTAATGTACATTACAAAATACTAAAATAAAATAAAGTAAAAGTAGGAACATTTACTAGCTTCATCAGACTGTTAGAATTCATGACAGGAGCGTATTTCTATATTATTATCGTCACTTGTTTGTTGTTGAAAATCTATTATATGAAAGATAACAGAACATTAACATTATTGTATTTCTACTGTATATAAACGATAATATAAATAAGCAAACCTTCATTTCCATTTGCTTTATTATTTATTATGATTTGTTGAACCATTTCTAGTATTAATTTTCCGCGGCTAATATTCATTTTAACTTGTTGCACTTTAAATCACACGTTCTCAACTACTGAGCAACAACATCAAATATCTTCATGAAATAAAAATGTAACTGTACTTACCGAATGAACAACACAAAAATATGTCCACAAAAAATAATATAACCGTCCCTTTCAATCGAACAGTTGGAAAAATATTCCAGGAATAAAAGTAAAATAAACTTTGTTACACATACACATGTATGACTTAATCGTTAATTACCAAACTAAGTTTTTCGTTATAAATTAATGTTAAACTCACTTATAAAATGTTAATTGTATTGTTTATACTGAAGAGTATTATAAAGTGACTTTGAATTCTTTTTAGTTAAAAACGCATTATTTTAAGAATATCAAATCAGACATAGATTTATCAATTTTAGTGATAAAATACTTAGATTTTGTCATAATAAAAATTCGACATCGTAGAGTACAAAAATCGTATTCCCATAAAACTATGATAACTGAGATTTGCATGGTCTTAATTCGATAGCTCGATATCATTTGGCAAAAGCTTGAGTGTGTCGTCATTTAGTATGTCTATAAAAAATTTTATTTTTTTATTATGAAATAGACAACTTTATAAAATTAAAACAGTTAATTTATGTGTATATGACATAAAGAATTTATCTAAATTAGATGTGTATTGACTTCTCGTGACTTGAAAAGAATTTAACTGTTAGAAGCTAGAATAAAAAATAAAACAAATCTAATAAAAAAAAAATAATAAAATTAATCTTGAATCGAATTTAGATATAAATCGATGCAATAAGTCTGTGGCAAATATTTAAAAGGTGTTAACTGAAATACGTGCTACGTGCAATATTTTTTAAATTATTGAGCCTTTCAAAATGTGATAACTTAAAATATTAACAATACCATACATTAAAAACGGGGTAACTCGATTAAAATCGAATTAAAAGAAACTATTGGGTGGTTCTGAAATAAATGTCCGAATTTCGAAGGGTACTGTTTTTCCTATCTTTATACTTGACAACTTTCTGATAACCAGTTATTGTTTTATACCGTTTTTTTCAGTAAACCTTTCTCTATGTTAGCACCACTTAGTTGCTTTTTATTTAGTTTTAGCCTAACGTTCTTGCAGCTGACAAAGCGAACGATGGAGAAACGCAACTTTCGTCCGATTTTTCTCTATACGAGTTCAAACTTGTAACTATTCGACGCTATTTCGAAAAGCTTTTTAACGTAGATGAGATTCTCGAAGAACAGGAAGGTAAAAGTCGGAAAGAGTCTTTTGACGATACTGTTCTGAAGCCGACAGCTTGCGGAAGAATTGTCTGTTGACATTGCAACCATTTCCCGTCTTCTGAACTACATTGGAAAGACGAAGAAGATGGACAAATGGGTTCCGCGCAAATGCACTGTGATCGGTCTCGCCGCTAGGAGATCAGCTCCGCATTGCTTCTACGCAATATAAACGACCCATTTCCCGACCGTAATAATACGAGCGACGAAAAGTGGCTCCTGTACGATAATTTTAAACGATGGCGAAGTGGCTGAACCGAGGAGAGCCTCCCAAGCACTTCCCAAAGCCAAGCACTCACCCGAAGAAGACTATGGTCAGATTCTGAAACCTATGGTGAAACAATCACAGCGATGAAGTACTGTTACGAACTGGGTGCGATGCACGAGAAATTTTGCATACTTCAGCCTGCATTGGTCAACCGAAGGGGGCCTAAGATTACAAGCTTGCTAACCCATTTCAAAAGTCAGTACCTTTCACATGCCCAAATTGTCAAATTTGTAAACATACAGTTTAAGATTTTCTTAAGAAAGTCCGTAACTTAAAATTTTCCATATTTAACACCAATGCCATTGTGATTTTTAGATGCGCCTATATAAGACGACAAGCATGCGAAACCATTTGAAAAGCTAATGCCTTTCACGCATCTCCAAATTGACTGTTGTGAAGTTTTTGGACACTTTTTTCGGACCAATGTATGCGAGTGTACATTACGAAGATTTTGGACAAAATTAAGTTATTGGACATTGTAATGTATAATTAAGCGAATGTACGATTTTCGCCTCGAACAAAGTCATTGTTCCCTGGTTGGCCCATAAAGTCAATATATAGGTTGTAAAGGGTATATATTTAGGATTTCATATCACTCAGTGCCATTTTTATATGAGTCGTAGGGCTCTTGAAATTTGTTTTCTAAAATTAACAAATCGACGAATTTCGCATGGAACAAGGACGTTGTTCCCTATTATGTATACAAAATAGTACGAATCACAGAGATTGGCTCATATAGAGACTATATAGGTTGTAAAAGGTATAAATTGAGGGATTTAAGCCCTTCACTGACATTTCGATATGAGCTGTAGGGCCATTGCAAAAAAATTTTGAAATTAACAAACCAACGAATTTAGCATTTTTTGAAAAGCATGGAACAAGGATGTTGTTCTGGCTACAGAGATTGACTCATTTAGTGACTATATATAGGTTATCAAGACTATATGTATATACATT
Organism: Tipula vernalis; assembly: GCA_958295665.1. NCBI lineage: Eukaryota > Metazoa > Arthropoda > Insecta > Diptera > Tipulidae > Tipula > Tipula vernalis. The sequence continues at coordinate 127,673,111 of OY282558.1, read as the reverse complement.
GTGGAATTCAATCCCATTTTGATATGATCCGTAGATTTTTTCGCAAATGGATCCATTTTTTAATGGATGAGATTTTGTCGCAACATCCGGAATAAACTTTGACATATATTTAATGAGTTCCTAAAAATTACTCATTTCTTCTACAGATTCTGCTTTTCTGAAATTGTTTTTTGCTACGATTTTTGAAATTGCTTGTGTCACACCATTTCCGGAAATGTTATGACCAAAAAACTGTATATTTACTTTGTATTAAATCGGCACTTTTCTTCATTTAATTCATTTTCATGTCCAATTGTTTTTTTTTGAAAATGTTTGTTTATTTTTTATCCGACAGTTAGACTTAATCATTCTCAATTTTGCCAATACCCCTAGAACAGCTTTGTTAGCTTTATGTTGGGTTGAGGGTTGTGTTCGGTTCCATTTGCGGTTTGAATTGAGGTTAGTGAGCAGTTGAGCAGTTTTTGATGTTTGCTGGTTTGAGGATTGAGTTGGGCGTGGAATTTGTCGTTGAGTTGAGTGTTGAATTGAGTTACATTTGCGGGTTGAATTAGAGTTAGGTTAAGGTGAGTTCATGTTTGCTTGTTGTTTTTAAGACCATGTTCATTTGGGAGTTGAGGTAGGCATGAGCTTAGGTTAATTTAAGCGTTTGATTTCAGGTCATGTTAAGGTTACGCTGAGGTTGGACTAGGGCTGAGCTCGTGTTGAGTTTAGTAGGAGTGTGCGGTTAAGTTGGGAATTTATTTAGGATTGAGAAGAATTGAGTTCAAAGTTAGCTTGAGTTGTTTCGAGTTGAGTTCATGTAGGAATGTAGTTTTTCGAGTCGCTTTGATTTAAGGATTGAGTTGATCGTTGAGTTTGGGGCTAAGTTATGGTTGAGTTGGGGTTGAGTTAGACGTTGATTTACGATTGAGTTGAGTTCATAGACACACGCAATATTCGGACCGTGTTGGTTTAGGGGTTGAATTTGGGGTTGAGCGTATTTGGGGAGAGTTGTGGGTCGAGTTGGAAGTTAACTCGAATTGTGTTCATTTACGCATGTATTTTTTCGGCCCATATTGATTCGGGGATTGAGTAGGGCGTTGGTTTTGGGATTGAGTTGAGGGTTGAATTTTTCGTCGAGTTGGGATTGATTACGGTTGGGTTGAATTGAGTTGGAATTCATTAGCTTGGGTTGTTCCGAGTTGAGTTCATTATGGTATGTAGTTTTACAGACCGCGTTGATTTGAGGGTTGAGTTAGACGTTTAGTTGAGGGTTGTGGTGGGAGCGAGTAGCATGCTGAGCTTATTTGGGCGTTAAAGTTTAGATTAGATCAAGTTGAGTTCTTGCCTCCTCGTAGTTTTCGAACAGTGTTGAATTAGTGTTTTAGATGAACGTTGAGTTTGGGGTTGAGTTAAAGGTTGAGTCGAGGGTTGGGTTTAAGGTTGAGTTGGAGTTGAATTAAGGTTTATTTTAGGATTTAATAGAGTTTGAGTTAAAGTTGAGTTAGATTTGAGTGAAGGGTTCGGTTGGGGATTAATTTGGAATCGAGTTGAGGGTTTAGTGGGAGGTTAGATTCAGTTGCTTCTGAGTTGAGTGCATACTATATATGCAAGTAGCTTTCGAATTGAATTTATTTCGAGATTGAGTTGGCCGTTGAGCGTGGAGTCGAGTAGCGGGTTGTGATTTGGAGATCTGATCACCTCATTAGGTTTCATCTCTTTATATTTTTGCTTATCCTATTATTTATCCTTTACATAAATATTTAATTGAGCGAAATCGGCTAGTCAAATATTTATCTCCGGACAGTTGGCGAAGTAATTTTAAATTTAAATCTCCCTTTTCCAGAATATTTTAAAACTAGAATTGTTTAATTATAATTTAATTGTTCATAACATTTAGTAAATTTGCCTGTTTGCAACAAATTATAAATGTTGCCAATTTAACTGTTGTTAAATAATTAACTGTTAATAAACTGTGCTGTTTTATTAAAATTTTTAGTATTTCTTTTTGACTGGAAAAAATGGATCAGAAAATCATAGTGACAGAAGAAACAATTCTGACGACAGAAGAAAGTTTTGAGATATCGATTTTCTTAGAGCATGCTTAAGATTCAATTTTTCAATTTTTCGAATAATCGATATTTCGATAGGTAACCCCAATATGAAATTTTAGCGGATGAGCGTGATAAAAGCACGCTCATAGAAAATTAAGGCCAGATGTCGGCTAATAAAAGAAAATTTTGATATGTCGATTTTCTTAGACATGGATAAGAATAAATTTTAAAATTGTCAAACAGTGTCGATTAGTTGTGTGTTTGGATTTTTTTTGCATTAAGTTCAAATATTTGATTTAAATGAATTTTCTTGCATAATAAATTGGCCCGAATTTGAAACACACATAAGCGCATTTTTATTGTTGTTGTTTAATCTAATATTAATTTAAGATAAACTTCATTCTCATCGAATAGTGGCATTTGGACAATAATCGCCCATTGAGTGAATGTAAACTATTTTCTAAATTTACGATTTGGACAAATCACGAATATTGGTTGGCGTTTCCCATTCATCTATCTGTGACTTAAACTGTTGGTTGATTGATTGAAATGTACGACCAAGCATTCGCCACCGAATTAATTTGGATGACGGATTGGATATACTTCGTAAGAATTTTAATGGTTTCAACAACGAATTCTCGACCGTATAAATATGGGCGAAAATTTTGAATCGACCAAATTACGGAAAGAAGTTCCTTCTGAATAGTGGAATAATTCAATTCCGGTTTCCTTAGAGTTCTACTGGCATATGCTACTGGCAAATCATCGCCATCAAAATTTTGTGACAACACTGACCCAATTGCAACATCGCTTGCATCGCACGTTAATTTAAATGTTTTTTCGAAATTAGGATATTTTAATATTGGTTCATTTACTAAACTGTTTTTAAGTTTACTGAAAGCATCGTCGCATAAATCATTCCATAGATATTTTGAATTTTTCTTCAAAAGCATGGTCAACGGTTTAGCAATTTCTGCAAAATTGGGAATAAAAGAGCGATAATAACCGCATAGGCCCAAGAATGATTTAATTTCGGTTGTATTATTTGGCCTAGGGTAATTATTAACGGCGTTTATTTTATTCAAATCTGGTTTAATTCCGTGTTGCGTAATCACATGACCTAAATAGATGACTTCCTTTCGGAGGAACTGGCACTTTTTTGCACTTAATTTCAAATTGTGCTGACGAAAACAATCGAAAACATTTTGGAGGCGTTCACTGTGCTCTTTTAAATTATGTGCCTATATTACCACGTCATTAAGATAGACGAAACACTTTATGCCGTTAAATCCAATCAAAATATTATTCATTAGGCGTTGGAAAGTCGCCGGTGCGCCTTTGAGACCAAATGGCATCCTGGTGAATTGGTAGTGGCCAAGGTTGGTACTGAACGATGTTTTTTCTTTGTCGGCCTCATCCATGGGGACCTGGTGATAACCAGTGGCTAGATCTATTGTAGTAAAATACATTGATCTGCCCAGCTGGTCCAGGATCTCCGTGATGTTAGGCAAAGGAAACACGTCTCCAACAGTGACCTCATTCAGTCTCCTGAAATCTACCATCACACGCCATTTTTTCTCAGGATCTGGTGATTTTTTAGGAACAATTAGCAAAGGGAAGTTCCAAGGACTCTTGGAATTCTCAATAATGTTGTTTTTTAACATATCGGAAACCTGCTTGTTAATTTCCGCTTTCGTTGATTCTGGAAGGCGATAAGGTTTGATGTAAATTGGATTTGTTCCTGGTAAAATGGGTATTTTGTGACTTGTTAGTGGATGATAATGTGTCGCCGGGTAAATAGAATATATCGTTGTAATTGCGACATATAGAAACAATGGAATTTCTCTCTTCATTATTTAATGTTTCAAGATTAAGCTCATTTTCTAAAATTGATATTCGATTCGTGTCACTTGAATTAATTTTTAAATTTAGGTTCAAAATATCATAATTCTCAATTGTGTCAATTTTGGGTATGAAATTTGATAGATTTACTGAATTCTCATTCGTGTTAATCAAACAAACTAGCGCCGAATTATTTAAAGGAGAAATTATTGAATTAGCTATGAATACGCCAGGTGATAATTCATTATTCAGACATACTGACTGTAAGATGTCAACCAAGACATATTGATTATTAATTAAAATTAATAATTTATTGGTTGAGAAATCAAGTGTACACTTATGTTTAGTAAGGAAATCCTTTCCTAGTATCCCATACATAAAATTGGAAAATTGTTATTGACAATGTGAAAAGTATGATTGAGTTTATCTATACCGAATGATAATGTTGCTTCAATTGCGGCTAGAGTAGATATCGCTGACTCAGAGATTCCTTGAATGGAATACGTGATCTCAGGGTAACAACAAGTATCCCTTTTAATGAAATTTTTCTTTAATAGACTGATATCAGCTCCGGTATCTACTATTAAGCATTGTTCAGTGTCTTGTAGTATATCGATATTTAAATAAACATACTTTCGATTGAATTCTTCTTCAGGATTAGATAATGATGACGACAGTATGATGGGAGATGCAGTTTCGTTGACTTTGGAACACTCGACTTCAAATTTTGTACCCGCGCAGGAGTGTTCGTCTGCGCTAGTTGAATGATCTTCGAAATTTTGCCTTCTTGCATCTGAATTTTTCTTTTTGAAACATTCTCTAATGTGGTGGCCTTGCTTTTTGCAATAAGCGCAAACTTGAGTGGATAGTGCAACGTTAAAATTCCTGTTAGGCATATTTGGACGACTACAATTTGAATTTAAATTTGAATACCTGTGATAACATTTTTCGGATGTGTGCCCTAGCTTTTTACATATTTGGCATTTATCGATATTTTTATTTGATGCTTGGTTTGCAAATTGGGAATTAGGACGCGGTTTGAGCAATTCTTCTTCACATGCCTTATAGCAATGGCTTTTTTCAGATCTGTAAACTAACAGGCTTTTACATATAAGCGAACGGGCTCCATAAGCCCTTCTTGGAAAGCTCTGATAACAGTTTTTGAATTTAGTTTTATAACAAACTCTTTAGAGTTCGTACCTAGTGTATCTATACAAACATCATTTAGGCTCGACATAAATTTTCAATGCGATCTGCAAAACATCTGACGGATTCATTTTTTTGTTGCTTAGCCGTAGTTAGCTCTAGCTCAATTTGTTCGAATGTACGGGTCTCAGCAAACCGGGATTTTAATTCTGCTTTAAGCGAATTCCAATCTTGAAAAGAACCGAATTTAATAACATCATATGCCCTATCGATTAGCTTGGTATTTAAAACTTTTAGGAATTTGGGAATTTCGATTTTTTTTAGTGAATCTGCGCTAACATGACACAGCATGCTAAAAACCGATGCAATTGCTTAGAGTTACCGTTGAAATCGGGTATGAGTTTAAGTGCGAGATTTATATCTAAATCGTCGATCAGTAGTCCAGTTAAAATGTACGATCGAAAGTTCGGTGGCCCTTTCCAGACTTCTTACCCTTTACGTTTTCTTGGGGAGTAGATTACGAAAAAATAGGAACCTTGGTGGATATTATTTTTTTAATCGTTACAAACAGCAACAAAAAGGGCATTAGGCCAAAAAATAAAACAAATGGTTATTTTAAAATTTTGAACTATTTAGAGGCAATCTCAACCCTAAGGGAGGTATTTAGAGGAAATCTCAACCTTGGGTACTCTAAACGCGACAAACGCCCCGAACATGGGTGCTGTTTGTATTTTTAGGGGTGAACCTTTTAATTTGTAATTGCGAACCTTATTTTATCATCATCTACGCCCCAAAATGCATAAAGTAGAAGTAGTATGAAAACGGCTAACAAACTTTGTTCATTTTGACTGGACTACAGTTACTTTGAGAAAAACAAAATTACTTATGTCAATTTTTTTTGTTGCTTCAATTTAAACTTTTATCTGATACTTCTAACTTTATGTTTAACAATTAAGTTTAAATCTTTAAGCGCCCATGTGTAACATTTACCTTTAATGCATCAAATTTTTGTGCATCATGACGTAATAATTTGACATTATGTTCTGTATTATATACATATTAGTTAAAATATTTTTCAACTACGGAATATTGCTTTTATTTATTCAAATGCACTTAAGTTTGTTTATAATGCGATAGACACCTCCCACGGTCGACGTTAAAAATCACCTTATTTTTACAAAAGGAAAATTGGCATTATGTATATTCCGCATGGCATAGCAGCTACTAGAAGGCCGTTTAAAAACAGTAATGTTTACGTCATAGTTAAATCTAAAAATTTTAATTTTTCATATGACGCACTGTACTACATAACACGAGTCAAGCTGATTTTTTTTTATGCGGTTTTATCAATATATTTTAAGTAACATATGAGCTCATACCGGTCGTCATTAGTAATTAGAAAAAAAAATGTTTGTGCGATTATTCGTTTTTATACATTTTTCAGTTGTCAAAATAACAGCCAAAATTGAGTTAAACAAATTTCAGAATTCAATTTCCAATTTTTTTTTGCAAAATTTATATCTAAAATATTTTTAATGTACGTCCTTCCAAACAGCATCCAAAAAGATGAATTGAGAGAAAAATTTTATTGAAAAAATATTTTTGTTACAATGTCAAAGAGAATACACATCAAGAGGAACATCTTATATGCACCTCTTTTGCATATGAACTAAAAATCTTAAAATATTTCAGAATTATTTGGTGATGGCAAACGAAATAGGATAAACATATATTTTTTATTTGGTTTTCTCTTTCGAACAAAAACAAAAAAAATTATTTTACTATTTAAAAATAACATAAACTTTCTCTTACTAATTCATATTATAATTCCATTGTAAAATGGAATAGATATATTCGTACAATGAATATTTTGTTTTCATTTTATACAATATACTCGTATGTATGTATTTGTTTTGCTAATAGTACTGTCCTGCGGACGGAATATATAAAGGAACGAAAAAAACGACGATAAATAGAATTTTATACGAATGAACAAATGAATTGTAAATTGTTTTGTAATGCATAAATGTTGATAATTTAAAATTTGTCTTATAGTCTCATCTTTCGCAATCGTATTAATAAAAAAATTGTGAAATTCAAACAAAAATTAATTTTGTACGCAAAAATGTACATCAACTATCTATTTTATTATTAATACCAGTTTACATAACTACAAAAATTTTACTAACACCACCGTATAATTAAAACATTCAAATACACTGTGATCTATAAAAATCTTTCACTTGTTATGTACAATTATATATAAGTTGTATATTGTCCTTTAGACTGATTGTATTTGATCGTATTAAGGAATACTTGTGGATTTGACCATGAAAATACAACAACACGGTTTCGTTATTTTTTAGATTTTTATTTTTGTGGATTTAACAAAACAGATTTCAATATTTTTTTACCTAGTATTTCATCGAATATGAAAACGCTGTAATTTTTTGGTTTATTAGCTGGATTTATTATAATTTGTTAGAAATGGTAGATTATAAAACTAGGTTTATTTTAAATTTATTCGAAAGGCCTTAAACACAAATTTCAATCGCTTTTAAAAAGATGCACACGATTTATTTTCTTAAACGGTTCCATTCAGGAGTCGGGTCTTTTTTCAAATCATCCAAAGTTGTCTGGTTTTTTTTTGGCAAGCTTGAAAAATTCCCCAAATTGAATAATACAACGGATTATCTGATGAATAGGCCGGCTATCAAAATAAAATATGGATCATTGAATGTAAACAGATGTTTTGGAAATGCTTTCTGGTCCATGGTAAAAAAGCGTAATTTAATATCAATTTTTGGTAAACATCGCCATTAATCTGGTGTTTGGTGTCTGGAAAATTAGCGGTGAACAAATATTTTCAGTGGCAACCGCTCAAACCATCACCAGTACTGCATTGTATCTTCGTGTGACCTTGAAATGCCCAGAATTATCATCGGAACGTCTCTTTAACCAAACAAGATAATCTTGTTTGTTGAGAAATTGTTCAACGCAGAAGGTTTTTTGATCCGAAATTATCGATGTTAGTAAAGAAGTGGCCGAGTCCCTGGGTCTGGCTGCCCTCATACATCTTTTGAATAAAATTTAAATTGTTTTCAAAACCACTCAACCGATCATCTTGGAATTTAAATGGAATAGGAATTTTTGTTTTAATTAATTTTTGTTTGAATTTCACAATTTTTTTATTAATACGATTGCGAAAGATGAGACTATAAGACAAATTTTAAATTATCAACATTTATGCATTACAAAACAATTTACAATTCATTTGTTCATTCGTATAAAATTCTATTTATCGTCGTTTTTTTCGTTCCTTTATATATTCCGTCCGCAGGACAGTACTATTAGCAAAACAAATACATACATACGAGTATATTGTATAAAATGAAAACAAAATATTCATTGTACGAATATATCTATTCCATTTTACAATGGAATTATAATATGAATTAGTAAGAGAAAGTTTATGTTATTTTTAAATAGTAAAATAATTTTTTTTGTTTTTGTTCGAAAGAGAAAACCAAATAAAAAATATATGTTTATCCTATTTCGTTTGCCATCACCAAATAATTCTGAAATATTTTAAGATTTTTAGTTCATATGCAAAAGAGGTGCATATAAGATGTTCCTCTTGATGTGTATTCTCTTTGACAATGTTTTAAAATTTAGCCAGCTTTACAAGAGAAAGGTATCCGGGCTGATCTAATTTTTCAATTTTTAATACATAAATTGTTTTCAAAAATATACCATACAACAGGGAATTGATTAAACTTTCGTCGACTTGTTGTTTCAGTTCGCTAAAACTTAGATATACTTTTTATTGGTCTACTTAGTGGAAAGAGGCGAAAGGTTGGCATAAAGGATTTGATTTATTTGGTAGATTAATTCAAAAATGACAAAAATGTGAACACTTACGTCATTTTCACAAAGCTGATTTTTTCTGAGGATTGGAAAATATTTTGCTGTAACTTAAGAAAATATCAATAAAAGACGATTCCAGTGGCAAGTAGAAGCGGTTAGATTTGCATAAAAATTGTTTGAAAGTGGGGTAATGCCTTACGTTATTACAGAGCTTTGGTTACAATTTTACATTGAGACAGAATTTAGCCTTGCCTGACAAGAAAGAAAGTATGGATTGTATCAAAATCTTTTGATTGTTCTCAAATCTTTTTTAGGCTTTTAGATTAAACAGGTTTCCTGAACATAAAAATTACGCTGCAAGGGAATTTTTGTAGTAATTTTAAACTTTTTGCCAGGATTTTTGCACACAACTGTTTTATTATGTTTTTAAGCACAAAAAACAACACCGAAGCTAAACCGGAATTTAATTAAATCGACCAACAAGGTACCACCAATGATTTGTAATTTCATTCGATTTAATACATTTAAAGACGTGAGCGATCTGTCACAATTTCGCCACATCATGAAATAACTATAATTACATCATATCACGAAATACAGATTATATATTTTATAAATTGATGATGCACTTAGATAGATCTTTGGTTGTACAATTGTAGTGTAGGTACTGTATTATTTGATGACTATACGTGCTGATAATTAAAATCAATGATTATCAGAAATCTGAAGAAGAATATTCTACATACCAAATTTATTTGGTCATCTGTATCGATGATCATTTTTAAATCCAAATGTTCATGCTGTGCTTGATTTTCGACGTTCCTGTTGTGGCAAGTTGCCAAATTATTTCGATATTTTATATTTATGTTTTTGAAAATTAATTAATTATTTTTATTTTTTTAGTTTCGTCATACGAATTTATATATAAGTAATTTTTAATTTAACAAAATAATAAATTTGTGCAAAATTCTGAAATATTTATTATAAGAGGATCTCCGACAGATTATAATCATGAAATATTTTTTTGTTTATGTTTAATTGAATTTATGCCTCGCCCTATAATTTTGTTCATCTATACTGATCTTAGAACGAACTTCCGGGCTGGTTTAACTCAAGGCTAAATAGATACAATAATAGCGTCTTCATTAACCGCACGTTATTAAAAAAAAAAAAAAAAAAAAATCTCTTTACGCGCTTCTGGACACTATCACGAAGTCGAACTCTTATATAATTGAAAAGAATAACTCAACAATAATTATTAATTTAAATCGGATGAGCGACCCTAAGTTTGTCAAGTTTTATTTTGAGATTCGTTTATGGTTTGTACATTATTAAAAATTAGAGAACATTTTTTTTTGCCCGAAGGTGACGGCAATTTTATTTAAGGTTCCACTTCTATGATAAAATGATTTTGACAATTTAATTTTGGTTCCCCGCCGATTTCATAGTACACAAGTATTGACAAGTACTGGTACATTTATAATTGTGTGCCTTCTTATACAGTAAAATTGAGCTGTTTATGAAAAAATAGATTAGGGAATAAATAGAACCAAAAATATTAGTGTCTATATTACCAAAATCTGGCCATTTGCGAGAATAGGGACACAAAAATAAAGACGAAAATATTTCCTTCATTAAATTCTTATCCCATTATAACTTCTTTATAGTTATAACACATTTCGTGACGTCTCAGTCTCACGTACAAAATGATAAGGTTTTATAACTTTTTATTTAATTTTTCCTATCAGATGACATTTAAACATGGATTTGCTTACACCATATGTCTCAAACTCAAAAATAAATGGCGCCAAAACTCTACAGGTTTCCGATTGGAGAGTGCCCGAATATTTAAATAGGATCTCTTTTGCACCCTAATTCTTAAAAAAAGTAAGATAACGCATAGAAATATGAAATCTAGTCAACTTTGCGACAAATAGATATAGAACTCTATAGTTTTCTTTGGCCTTGAGTGCATTTCGTTGTATTTATTCGAGATTTTATAGATTTTTAAAAATAATTCAAGATTTTCGAATTTAATCGAAATTATCAACAGTAAACAATATTTTCGAGATTATCGAGCTTTTGCAAATTATTCGAGTCTATATCTAAGTTTTTCGGTTTTACTCGAAATTTGCAAGGCATTGGAGTTGCATAATGTTTGTATTATGTCGCGATTTTCGATATTTTCTGGGATTTTCCGAAGTATTTAATTTGTTATCCGAATTTTTGTAGACTTCGATATTATTTGAGTTCCGCTTGGTGTTGAATTGTTCTAAATTATTTAGTTCTACATCTTCGGATACTGCGTGTCTTGCAATTATTGCATGAAACAATTTCATTACGACTGCAGTGGCATTGATCGTGCTGCCACCTACTCGATAAAAAATATTCTAGTGTTTGCTATTTTTGCAACTGTTGCAAAGTTTTGATTATTGATGAAAATTGATGTAATTACCGAAAGAGCCGCGAATAATATTGACCTGAAGAAGATCGAATCCGAGGTAGCTGAAAATCGAACAACTTTTAAACAACTATGGGAGTTTCACTCCTTCCAAACCATCATATGCAAAAGTTTCTGAAATGGACTCGGGTGCTGGTACAATCATTAATTCACGGAACCATACTCAAAGTATTATTGACACAGGTGATCCCGTTGATTTAATTAAAGCTGCCGTTATTCATGCCAATAATAAAAAATATTTGTATATACGTGGAATCGACCAATCCGTTTCACCTGAAATGCTTGTTCGCTACATTCAAAGTAAACTAGAAGATTGCTTGCCTGACGAGGTGGATTGTAAATTATTACTTGCAAAGGGCCGGTTAATTGACAATTCCATTACTTTCATCTCCTTTAAAATTGGATTAAAGGATGCTCATTTCAATATGCTAAACAGTTCTGATATGTGGCTTCGTGGTTTGTTAATCGTCCATTTGTAAATCATTCACGACAGTCAAAAAACCGAGCTGTTATAACGTTCCAACAACACCGATAACTGCTGATACAACCAAGATTATCAACGATTTCACCTCGATCTACTACCATAACGCCTTCAGTATTCGAGGTAAAGCTAAGATTTTCGTTTAGGCGTACTTGACAACGATTATGACGTCATAATGATTAGCAAAACCTGGCTTACGATAAATATGTTCTCCGAAGAATAATTCTCATCTGATTATCTCCTTCATAGAAAGGATAGATACGATTTTGACACCAGTCGTAAGGGTGGTGGTGTTTTGATTGCGGTAAAGAATTCGGTTCATAATAATGTGATTGCCTGTCATCCTAGACTAAACGTGATTGCTGTTCGAGTCCGATTGCGACGAGTATCGTGCGTTTATATACCTTACAAATCGGACTTGGATTACTACAACACATTATCAACTTCATCGACTCAGCTGTTGTGCCTCTAGTTCGTCCTAGTGACCAACTTATATACAAAGGGCTTCTGTTGATTTATACCCATCGCTCCCCTAGTATGTCATAGAAAATGATCGAACATAGAAGCATTAAACGAAGAACACGGCTATAGCTACTACATAGACTCGATTTCGAATCAAACACGCAAGTCTGCGAATGTAAACCGAACTAACATAACCACCTCCAAACAATATTTAGTTTGTTGGAATTTTCGGATGCACAAACACCGCTATCAAGACTGCGATTTACCACCTCAAGGATTATTTTGTTTAATCAAACCAGAATGCACACATCGCCAGCGGGTAGCGGAAAACTATTATCCGGGAGCGAGAAGAACGAGGGTATGACACTACCGATGAAGATTATGACCCAACGTCAGACAACGACTGCCATACCAGTAAGGAACTCTTCAGCAGTGCTCATTAACGAACCACCAAATTACCGTTAAATAAGAAACAATATCAAATCAATCGGATACAAGCAAACCGTAGAAACATTAAATATTGGAAAGCCCGGCGTTCCTTTGTTCGCACATGTGCAGAAACTTACATCGGTAGTGAACGCACTCATCGATATTAATGGCATTCAGATTCGTGGCTTAATGGATAGTGGTGCCTCTATAGAAAGTTTAGAGTTCCTCAATAAAATCAATGTTAAATATAAGCCCATCGTATAGCTGAAGTATCCACCGCAGACGGGTCAAAAAGTAAAATTATACCTTATGTAGATTTATCAGTGAAATTCAATAATCACGATAAACTGGTTCATTTTGTCATTGTCCCTTCTTTGCAAGGATCCTTGTACTTAGTATAACACTAGACACGTTTTTCAATTAAAACAATAAAACGTCTGTCTTACACTCGATATTAGCTGCATTTCTTGACGCATAGTGATCCGGATCAGATCAAAATTTACATGTGAAGCAACAACAACATTTGATCCAACATTCGTTTTGGATCACAAATGGTGATCTAAAAATAGTTGAACAATATTTTGTAGTTGAACAATATTTTGTAAAGACAAAGAATATAATGAATATAGTACGAGTATGAAGAGGCATTCAAAACGAAACTTATATGATGTTAAATACGAGTATGTTCCGAAGATTGTAGAAGAGAATTCATTTGTATTAGTTATGATTTGCTAATATTTAACGCACAGTACATTCTGTATATATAGAATGTAAATTGTGGTATAATCAGTCCAGTCGCCGCGGCCTAATGAGAAGATTGATTTTTTCATAATCATAAGCTCATCAGTTCGAAACTGGATTGAATTCTCTTACAGTCTTCGGAACATACTCGTATTTAACATCATATAATTAAATAAATAGAATTATGTCTATTAGTCGGTTTCGTTGAATTACTGTTCGTAAATACTAATATACTTCTCGTGTTAATCGAAACACAATTAAAATGGTCTATCCACCGGTAGCATATTAGATATCACATGAATTAATTAATATTCAACAAAAAAATTAATAAAAAAGTAAAAATCAGGGTTGTTTAACCTAACATTAGGTATAGATTTTTGGAATACTTTCCAAATCATGCCACAAGTCATAGACTCTTTAGAAGTCCCTACATCTATATTTCCCGATGATAATTAACACTCTTTAACGCCGGCTCAATAGCCCCCCCAATTAAACAACGACATTACGCAGTTTCTCCAGCGATTCAGGAACTTATGCACCAAGAACTTGACCGAATGTTATCTCTAGGGGTAATAGAAGAAAGCGTGAGTTCTTGGTCATCTCCGGTTGTGCTTATTCGTAAGCCTAACAAAATTAGATTATGCTTGGATTCTTGTAAGATTAATGCTGTGACGAAAAAAGATGTGTATCCTCTGCCACTAATAAACGGCCTGCTTGGGAGATTAAGGTGCACTAAGTATATCTCCAGCATTGACCTTAAAGATGCCTTTTGGCAGATCCCCCTCGCTTCTGCCTCTAGAGATAAAATTGCGTTCACAGTTCCTAGTAGACTGTTATACCACTTCCGCGTTATGCCTTTCGGTTTATGCAACTCTCCAATCTGAATGATCTTTTGATTACATCTGCCACAGTTGAAGAGCACTTCAAATTATTGGAACTAGTCTCAAAACGTAGTAACTCATAAATGAGTCGAAAAGTCCCTTCTTCATGAAAAAAATAAAATATTTGGGGTATATAATAGGAGAAGGTGGCCTTAGGACTGACCCGGAAAAGGTGGAAGCCATAAGGAATTTTCCAACACCAACAAGCGTGAAGCAAACCCGCCGACTTCTTGGGTTGACAGGATGGTACCAGAGGTGCATACCAAATTATGCCCTGGTAACCACTCCTATCACCAATCTCCTAAAAATGCAACCGAAATTTGTTTGGACTAGTGATGCTCAGATTTCTCTAGAAACACATAAATATTGGTTGACTACGGTTCCATTACTTATTAATCCTGACTACTCGAAACCCTTCTGGATTAGATGAGACGCTTCCAAAACAGGAGTCGGGAGTATCCTTTACCAAAAGCATTCAGAAGGCAACGAAAGAACGATTGCTTTCATGTCTAAGAAGCTTAATCAAGCACAGGGCAACTACAGTATCACTGAACTCGAATGCCTAGCTGCAGTGTTAAGCGTAAACAAATTTCGTCCCTATATCGAAGGTTACCATTTCACCATAATAACCGATCACTCTAGCCTTAACTGGCTAATGACACAGAACGATCTAAATGGAAAGCTTGCTCGCTGGAGTCTTAAGCTTCAAGCTTATGATTTTAATATAGAACATCAGCTTGGTTCTGAAAATGTAGTGCCTGACGCTTTGTATAGGATGTTTTGTGACTCAGTCATATCAGACTTGCAACGATTTGGAACATATTAAGCTCAGAAGGAAAATCCTTGAATGTCCCGATAAATACCCTGCGTTTAAGATATTGTCAGACCGTATTTATATAAAAATCGGCACAAATGGATGCTATGGCTTCCACAAAGTATGACGGAACATCTCATCCAACAGTTCCATAGTGTGCCTCTCGCTGCACTCGGTGGTATTTTGAAAACTTTAACTCGAACTTTAACTCAATATTTTTAGTGGCCAGGAATCCGAAACAGTTATATGATTTTGTAAAAACTTGCGTTATATGTAAAACTACCAATAGTTCTAATTGTATCACGAAGCCCCCTTTGGGTGATACCCTATTCGAGAGTTCTGGTTTTCGACCAATGAACCCCCCAATGCGACGAACATATCCCAACCAAATTGCCTGGTGATCGAAAAGTTTGCATTGTTTACAGTGGTACACTAAATAAGATCCCTTGTCAGATTTGACCTAACTTCTTTTGGTTAGGTTAGGTTAGGTTTGGGTGGCGGTCCACTAGGACCAGGCATAGACACAAAAATGGTCCGTAGCCATACCACGAATAATTGTTTCCTCCAACTCATTGGAACCATTTTGAGCTATTAAAAAAGCGCTGGATACTGGTGACGTCCATCCTACAGAGGTCCGACAGGTCCTTGAAGAGGAGTGCCCCTAGAAACTTTAGTCTGGTTCGTGCCAGACGAGGGCAGGTGCAAAGAAGATGAAGTACCGTCTCTTCCTCCTCTTCGTCCTCGCAACTACGACAGTAGTCATGTGAGAAGACACCAAGTTTACTCGTATGGCTCCCTATGAGACAGTGCCCGTAATCACTCCAACAACCACACTGATCTGACTTCGCTGAAGTGAGATCAGCTGCTTGGATCTCGCCAAGTCCAACTTTGGCTAGACCTGCCGAGTTATTACGCAAGAGGTGATACTTGACCATCTGTCATTCGTCAGCTTGCTAGCTTCTTCCAGAAGCAGCAGTTTGCATACCGCAAGAGGCATTTCAATATCCTTTCTGCTTTCTAAGAAGTGGTCCGTTGTACCACGTCGAGCCAGTTCATCGGCGTTTATATTCCCTGTACTTATGAAATGTCCTGGCACCCATAAAATGTGGATGTTGAACTGATCTGCCATCTCGTTAAGAGATGAGAGACAGTTCTGGACCACTTTCGACGTGAGGAGGTGTGATTGAAGCGTTTTAATGGCCACATGACTGTCCGTGTATATTCAGCTTGAAAAATGCTGCAGTAGTCGGGGAGACGAAAGGAGAGATTTAAGTGTAATCAATATCAGTGAAGAAGTTTATAACTCCTGGTTCCAAAACTGCACCCATCATCCAGTCCTCCCTGGATGGGATCCTAGTCCGGAACTTTGTGTCAAAAGATAGTGACGGGACAGTATAGTCGGTGGTCTTGGGAATTTGTTTGTTGCACAAAATAGATGAGTGCCCTGTATTGTTGCAGGTCCACATTAAGATGGATTTCAGCCGTATGGCAGTACAAGCTGCCAACTATTTCCCCAAGATATCTAGAGGAGTCAAAAATAGTAGAGTCTCTGGTGCCTGAGTGGATGTGCTCCTCAGTGCACCACTGATCCACAGAGAGATTGTTCTCTGAAATTTTATCAACAGCTTTTGGTTGACAGTTTTGTCCAGAGCAGGCCACCAGACTATTACCCCATACAAGAGTATGGGTCTGACTATTGCAGTATAAAGCCAATGTACAATGCGGGGCTCCAGCCCCCATCCTTTCCCAATGGCATTTTTGCAAGAGTATAGCGCTACCGTAGCTATCTTTACCCTTTCCAGAATATTAGGTTTCGAATAAAATTTGCTATCCAAAACGAGACCCAGAAACTTCGCTTCAACTGTAAAAGTCAAGCTGAACCCATTTAAAGTGGGAGGATCGATGTGAGGAAGTTTATATTTAATAGAGAAGAGAACCAATTCGGTTTTGTGTGGGTTCACATTCAACCCACAGCCTTTGGCCCATAATGAAAGAGTGCCCAGGCCATTCTGCATAAGCTCACTAAGGGTGCCGGGATATTTACCACGGACACCAATAGCAACATCATCCGCATAGGTAACCACCTTGAAGCCACCGTCCTCCAGTCTCAGCAACATGTCATTTATGACCAAGTTCCAAAGTAGGGGGGACAGTACGCCACCCTGCGTTGTACCTCTGCTTGCAAATCTTCTGACGGATTCCCCAAAACTGACATTTATGATCCTGCCTCTTAGCATCTGATCTATCCAGTCCTTGAGTAACTCATTTACTCCCAGATCTGAAAGTGCCCGAGTTATAGCTCCTGGAAGCACATTGTTAAATGCCCTCACAATATCCAAGAAGGTTACCATTGCGTAGTCTCTATATTCGAAAGATTTTTCAATGAAAAATACAAGAGAATGAAGAGCAGTCTCTTCAGATCTCCCCTTGCAATAGGCATGTTGAGAATTGGACAGCTTTTCCGACACAATCGTGCCTTTAATATGAGTTTCTATTTGTCTTTCTAGTGTTTTAAAATGGAAGGAAGACAAGCTACTCGGTCTAAGATCTTTGGGATTGCAGCGTGAGCGTTTTCCCGCCTTAGGTATGAAAACAACCTTCATTTATGTCCATTTACTAGGAATGTGACCTAGTTCTAGGCTGCCTTTGAAAATTACCTCTAACCAGGAAATTGTTAGATCCGTAGTTTGTTGAATATCCGCAGGGATAATACCATCGAGTCCAGGCGACTTATACGGTTTAAAACTGTTTATCGCTCACAGGATCTTTTTTCTGCTAATAATTTGGCCTATGAGGCTACTTGCCCTTTTACCTACTGATGTGCTAGGTACAGATTCGGAACAACCAGGAAAATGAGTCTCCATCAGAAATTCCAGCGATTCCGCACTATTAGTGGTTCATATCCCATCCGGCCGTTGAAGATAACGTGGGATGGAAGGACCAGTTGCTAGTACTTGGCGTAGCCTACACATCTCCGAAGACTCCTGAATCTCAATTGATATTTGTAAATTTTGAGGACTTCCTTATAGGAGTCCCAGTCTACAGCAGATTTTGTTTATCGTGCTGTTTTGAAGGGTCTTTTGCGTTTTCGACGTGTTTGTTGAATCTCTTTGAACCACCAGGGTGGCCGAGATTTACCCCCTAGGCCTGCTAAGGGGACTAGAGCTCAGTATCGCTTAATTAAAAGCGCTGGACAACTCGCCCACCAAGCCATCGAGCTCTTGCGCAGTTTTTGGAGGTTTTGGCACCGGAACTGGTAGTAAATTACCCAGAATAGTTCTAAAGGTATCCCAGTTGGTTTTCCTCCTATTTCTGTAGATTGGACGTTTTGGAGAAGTCAAGTCCATTTCAAATTGAAGATAACAATGATCAGAAAAGAAGTGGTCCTCCGACACTCTCCAGTTTAATAAACGTCATTCTGTGGCAGATTCGAAAAATTGTTAAAACTTTTTTTGCAGGTCTGTGTCATCGATGTCATATTAAGTGGAACGAACAATATCTTCGTGAAATCTTCGTTTGGCAGTATACCGAAAAGCTATGGGATGGGTAATTGCCCCCATTACGTTCCCACACAAAAAGTAATTCCTACATACAAATTAATTTATTTATCCCACAATAATAACTAATTCACTTAATATACACTTTTTAACTAATCACCCGTTTTTATTTACCTCAATTTCAACGTTAACCCTATCACGTTTTAATATCTAATCGTCCACTAAAGTAATTATATTTAATACCAGAGTGTTCTAGATTAGTCGAGACACTTTTCTAATATGAGTACACCTAAATCTCTTTTTACATGGTCCTTTTTACACGTTTTTTTTCACGTATAGCTGCGGATATATGGACAAATAACAAGAATATTATGTTTCTCACTTCATCCAACATTTTCGAATGCCTGAAAAGTAGATTTATGTTTGTAAAATATTGATTAAATGCGAAATCTTCGTTCTACATAATCAAATGTTTAATTTCAAAGCGTTCACTAATCACCGCAAAAACTCTTGGGAGTTGTGAGCAAAAATCGTGTGTTTATTTATGATCGACAGTTAACAGTTGCGATACTCAATACGAGGTCACATTCAGTTTTTCGAGTAAAGGATATTACAGACATTTCTCAGATTCTACCCTGGTTAGAACCTTCTTTGATTATGAAATATCTAAAGTGTTAGTGACCAAATTTTTACAACTAATTCTTAAATAAATTCATTTAGCTTAATTAATAGTTATGATTACTAAATATAATACAGTATGACAAATCTTTACATGTTTCTTATATTTAATCGAAAATTCATACCATTAAATTGGGTTAAGTTAACAAAAAAAAAAGGAAGAAACGTTTAAAACGTATTGTTAGTTCTAATAATTCTCATATAGCAATAAAAATTTACAATTACCATTTCCATAAAGTAATTTAATTTACTGCATGCTAGCTAGACATTGCTATTGTTTTTAAATCAGCTAACTAAAAAGACGCTATATTTCATTTAGATTACTGAAACGTTAACAAATTGCGTGAGAATGTATATAACGCCTACAAGATCTGTACCTATATTGTTTATCAGAAATTATTATACTTAAGTATGTTTCGTCCAAGGTGAAAATTGATTTCTGTAACCAAAACAACTTGTTAATTGATACTGGCATATGAACATTTAAAATCTTCTCTATTTAGATCGCACAGGACATTTAAGGAAACTCGTACTATTATAAATCAAATTCACTTAGTGTGATGACATCAAATCATATTAACATCCCTTTTAGTAACACAAAAACTAATCGACCCAAAGATTTATTATTTCGATCTATTCAATACGTGATCCTCATATAAAAATATAAATTTATTCAACTTATCGATCAATATCTACTATATAGAGCTGTCAATCATTGCTACAGAAGCGCTAAAGTAAAACAAAAATAACAAAGACATCTCCAAACAGTTTTTCTTTCATCTTTTTACTTCGAAGATTGTGTTTTATAAAAATTTACACAAAATTAATGAATTGTAAAACAATCGTCTTAGTACGTATACGTCGTTTGATGATATACTAAACTGAAAGATTAATGTCCTCTCGGCTGATGGATGATATGTTATATGTTAGGAGGAGGTTATTATTCGAAAAATTTGTTTCACAATATGACTCAATTTTTTGTTGTTGTATACCTATTACATTTGAAAATAAAAACTCAAAATCACTTTCATTGCTTAAATTAAAAAAAAATAAAAAACTATTTCATTTTATGTAGGAGCCAAAGACACCTACCTTGTAAGGTTACACACAAAAACTCTAAAAAAACAAGTTTATAAATGTTTTTCCAAATTTGTAAAAGAAAAAATTAATTATTTTCTGTGAAGTTTTATATTTTTCAGTATACATGTAGATATTTTTTGTGTTATTTGAACTTTAGAGAAAAATAACAAAAACAAAAGTGGCTATCGAATAAGACGACGATGACGAAGATGATGATGAAGATATGCTGATCTTGAAAAGATGTTATAATAATAATTCTAATAATCAAAATGATTTCTCTAACATTTTTTTTTTGCCATTTGCCAAATTGAGCAAAGCGCTTTTTCTTTGTTTCATTTTAATAGCTTTCAACAACATGATCTATTTGTAGTAGGCAATAATAAATCAAAAAGAATAAATTCTAAAGATTGTAATGGGAGGAAAATTAATTGAGTTTGGTTTAAGATGCGATTTTATGTTTTATTTAACGCCTTATTTGTTTGTCTGAATAATACCTAATACTTTTATTTTTGTACAATTGTGTACATACTCAGTTTAATTTTAATCTTTCGGATTTGTTTCCTTATATCCGAAAATTTAAAGTAAATAATAATTCTTAGAATTTACAAGTGGAATAAAATGTTTACAATATACATACGTATTTGTTAGCTCTTCTTAAATAATTCATTTACGATACAGTCATTGACTTCTGGAGCCAAATTTGTTACGCCGCTTTGGTTTGGGCAATCAAAATGCTTTATCGGCTTATAAAAAGTGCTTTGTTGAATTATGCAAAATAAATTTGCACGATCAAATCGACCCATCTACCAAAAGATATAAAGACTATTGAGTATAACTTATAATTAATAGGCTAAATTTAATATACAACGTACATAATGTGTAGGCAAATTTTATCCGCGGTTTTAATATCTTTTTCAAAATTGTATGACTTCATAATGTAATTATTTCAGCTTTCTAAATGCCCATACATATTTATCATCACTAATCTTTGTCAAAATCGAATTATACCTTTATTCCTTGCCATAAATTTAGCCTAGAACTTTGTAAATTATTGTGGATACTCCAAACTTCGATTATACAAAAAAAGTCATTCAAACTGGTGGACAACGCGATAATTATTTATCCAGTACGTGAATTTTGGTCGCAAAATTCCTCACTGCCTCATGAGAATTTTGTATACGTACAAGACGTATAACATACATTTTGTTATTGTGTGCTATCATAAACGTTATTTGTATTAGTGTATCGTTTTGTGACGATAAGTATCAAAAGTAAGCCAATCGATTGAAATCGGTTCAAATTTTTGGTGCTTATGCTCGTGTGTGACAAGATATCACTCTACTTTTAGTAAAGTTCTATTATTGTATAATAAAAAAATGTATTTCTTTAGTTAAAACTATAGAAATTCATTTTTTTATTTTGTGAATGTAACGTAAATTAACGATAATTCGTATTTTTAATATGTAATATATTTAATTGACCAATGAGAAAGTCTTTAAAGTGCGCCTTATTAAATAATATTATAACAATCTTTGGTAGTAAGTAAGTTGTGATGAATCCAACACCACAAAATACCTAAACGAAAAACTAAAAAGAGCATGAAGAGCATGAATCATAAAAGAGCATTCGCACACACACACACACAATAACTAATACCATCACGATCCGGTAATTCTCTCCTCACTGACTCATGAGGTGACCAAAATTCATGTCCTGTTGACATGCGGCCATATGAATGACCATAATATGTTGTGAAATTAGTTATACAACTAAATAGCGTTTCATTTGCCACGCGTTAATTTAACAAAAATTGTGGGCTGAGACAATTTTCTGCTAATGTATTTAACTTTGCTTGCTTAAAAATTATTTTAAAATCATAATCCATTAAATCTAACCTAATTCTAGTCATTTTAGACGATGGGTTTTTATTAAACTGTTACCATATATATACGGCCTGAAATAATTTATGGCCCAATGGATTGCTAAGAGTTCCTTCTCTATTATCGGCTTATTTAATCCATGTTTGTCCATTGATCTACTAACATACACAATCGGTAGATCTTTTCCAACGTCTCTTAGAGATAAAATCGCTCGATTGGTGGATTCATTAGTTTTGTTTTTAAAAGATTGAAGGTTTGTTCACACTCATGTGTCCAAATATATTATATGCCTTTTTTTAACAATGTATTTAAAGGTTTTGCTATTAATGCAAACTCACGAATGAATTTTCTGTAGTAATTGGAAAATGCAACAAATCTTCGTGTATACCATCTGCATCGGTTGGGCGAGGATAATTTTTGATTACTTCATATTTCTCAAGATCTGGTTTTACACCTTTATCGGTAATGGGATGACCTAAACATGTATTAGAAAATTACATTTTGATGGATTGATTTTTAAATTATGGGACCTCAGTCTCTATAATACTTTAATTAAATTCGAATTATGATGTATTAATCCACATCTAAAAACAACTACGACTCTTTGAAAACTATTTGTGGAGATTTTTAGCCCAAAAGGTAATCTTTTAAAATTGAAAATGCCCTTGATTCTCTATCTGGTGAAATGAACTTGTCAGATCAAGCGTCGAGAAATACTTCGCTCGGCCCATATTGTCTAACACATCCTCTAGCCGTGTTAACGGAAACTTATCACCTATTATTGTTTTATTCAATTGCCTGAAATGAACCACTAATGTAACTTTTTTATTTCCATCTGAAGATTTTTTTGAAACTACTAACAAAGGTGAATTGTAAAGACTTCACGGCTCGTCTGAACGCGGCTCAACCCAAAAGTGCTTGCACTTCTGTTTTTTTTATGGCATCATGTTCCCTAAGGTCTAATGAATAAGATAAAAGTTTTTTTGAAATCATCCACCGACCAGTTTTCATTTTAGCGATAGATTCTTTGTAACAATCATTTAATTCGATTCCAAAACAATTGTGAACTACAATCAAAATCCTTCAGTGTTTCCACATATTTCAAACAACCAATGCAGCAAAACGATCGGAGACTATCCACTTTTTTCAATAATATTCTACATGAATTGCCATTGAATTTGGTACCTCCTTGAGTAAATTCTCGTTGAACATTGCATAGGTTGATCCATTCTGTTGTTTCAGTAACAAATTCATCTTCCATATGGCTGACTATTCTATTAACCAAACCAAGCATTAGATGTAGTTCTGGAGGAGGAATAATGTCAAGAATCTTTTTATCGTCATCAGCTGAAAAAACTGGAGGATTGATACAGCTTTTGAAATTTTTCGCATTTTTCATTATCGATCCGCCAGCGTTCCTCTAAGCTTCAAAATATGACGTTGACATGTACAAGGGTACGTCGATGAATGAGACATAATCCCTGTCAGAATATTGGCTAATTTGAGATCAGTCGCTATCGTACCAGAAAAATCCGCAATTTTCAATATTTTCCATATTGCTGACACGTTTTCATAATTCTCTTAAGCCGATTTCACAATAGCAAGAATAAAGATTTTCTTAACGCCTGAGACAGCAAAAGCTTTAGCAAACACGCCATCATCATACTTTTGACGTTTTTTCTCCTGTTGACAAATTTCAGTTGAATCATCTTGAACAGACAGGCACACCTTCAAAAAACCACCGCCGCCGTCAATTCCAAATTTTAAGTGCTGATTTCTAATATCCCGCTATTGCTCGATATGAGAAAGAAAATCTTCAAGAGTATGGCAGTAAACTATGGGACATTGGATTGGTGTGCTCATTCGAGCTTTGATGGTTACAAAATCTATTGTCTTAGCACAAAAGAAACTTTTTACCTAGCCATTCTTCTGTTCCAGGATTTTTTTCAATCCCCGCTTTTTGGTAGCAACTCTCAAAGCGGTTGCTATATCAAGAGTAGTCTTTGTACTAACATTAAATTTTGTTTTGATTTTCAAGAAATCGGCTGTGGATATATTCGAAGCTGGTTCCTCTTCATTTTTCTCGTGGGGATTTATGAATAATTTCATGGAGTTTCCTCCGCGTGCCTGAGTAAGGGAGACCGTCGAATCTTTTTTGTTTACTTTGTCATCAATGTCATGTTGTTGAATTGCAATTTTACTGATTAATGTTGACGCCACTTGTTCCATTACTTTCTCCCCCATTGTATTTATATAATTGCATACATTATCAACTTGGGCAGTTTTGGTGCTTTTATGAGGTGTTCCTCGTTTGGGATCTATAAAACATTTGGAACAACGTTTGATGCATTTCCCGCCAGCCGATTTTTTTTTGTTAAGAAGTTGCATGGATATCACATTACTTCGAGCAATCTGGCACAAATAGCACTGACAGGGATTTTGTGTCCTAGATCTCGTAGTTAAACTTACACTCAAAAACTTAGAATAATCAGGTAGCTCGACAGTCTTGGAGGGAACGATTCCTGGATCGGCACTGGGAAATTGTCGGTAGACGTTCCGTTTGCATCCGGCACAAAGAACATTCGGCAGTCTTTATTCACAGCAGATATTGTCTACACGATGTTTCAGTAATTTTTCTAGATTCGATTGCAGCGAGGCTTCTATCTTGAACATGGCATTATTCTTTTTTAAGCACAACAAACAAATTTTACTCCGGTTCTCTTCGTGTGAAAGTGCGCGGGCAACTTTTGGAGGATTAACAATTTTCGACATTATGGAAAACTGAAATGAACTGATCGAGGAAGAAAAGTTTCCTGATTTTCTTGTAACCTGCCTACTGCATTCTTTTCATGTAACCTGCCTACTGCATTCTCTTTCTGAGACTTTTTATAAAACTATATTAAGCTTAACTATAACGATATTTCACTTTTTCAGACCAAAAAATCATTTTTTGGTTCCAATTTTCGAATTTTGGTGCGAAAATGAAAACTGGTCGGTGGATGATTTCAAAAAAACTTTTATCTTATTCATTCAGACCTTAGGGAACATGATACCATAAAAAAAACAGAAGTGCAAGCAAGCACTTTTGGGTTGAGCCGCGAAAATAAAAAGATTCTTGACATTATTCCTCCTCCAGAACTACATCTAATGCTTGGTGTGGTTAATAAAATAGTCAGCCATATGCAAGATGAATTTGTTGCTGAAACAACAGAATGGATCAACCTATGCAATGTTCAACGAGAATTTACTCAAGGAGGTACCAAATTCAATGGCAATTCATGTAGAATATTATGAAAAAAGTGGATAGTCTTCGATCGTTTTGCTCCATTGGTTGTTTGAAATATGTGGAAACACTGAAGGATTTTGATCGTGTAGTTCACAATTGATTTGGAATCGAATTAAGTTTGGCCCTAGGGCTATCAGTCACACCAAAAGTACATGTAGTATTTTATCATATAGAAGATTTTTGTGAAGGCCATAGAAGAGGGTTGGGGTTTTACAGTGAACAGGCCATGGAGACAGTGCATTCTGATTTCAAGACAATGTGGAACAAATATCAAGTTTCTGAAAACCACCCAGATTATAATGATAAATTAATGAGAGCTGTAATTGAAAATAATAGTTACCACATATAATTAATTGAATCAAACTTGAATTAATGTTACTGAAATAAAGGTTTTTGTTCTTCTCGACTTTTATGAGTTTTGATTTGTTTGAAATAATTCATTATATCCCCACGTATGTTTTTAGAAGACATCTGTCGACAAAGAGAGAAATAATTCGCAAATTAGCAACCTTTTGACCTGTACTTTTCTGCATTCTCTTCCTGAGACTTTCCTCTTTCGATCTTTGTATGCTGGAATCCTCCGGAAGGGTATACAAAATAAGATATTTCACTTTTTCAGACCAAAAAACCGTTTTCTTGGTTCCAATTTTCGAATTTTGGCGCGAAAATGTAAACTGGTCGGTGGATGATTTCAAAAAAACTTTTATCTTATTTGTTAGACCTTAGGGAACATGATGCCATAAAAAAACAGAAGTGCAAGCACTTTTGGGTTGAGCCGCGTTCAGACGAGCCGTGACTTATTGAAGGTTGTATAATATCATTATATCTATTAGTTTCTTTCCTTCTTAATTTATTTATTCATAGTGAACATGTGGTAGCCTATAATTCTTTATAAAGACAGCAACATTGTCTTCTTTTAATATTTCTTGTTTATAAAAATTATTTGTTGTTATCTTATCACCCGAAACATAAAATACATCTAAATATTCTCTACATATTTTAAAAATTTCTTATTTTCTAAATTAATTTCCTTAATTATTTTCTTATATCTTTCTTCATTCAATATTTGCACTATGTGGTAGTCACTCAAGCTGTCTGTCTTTGGTTAAAAATTCTCTATTTGAACAGCTTCTTCTATACGATTTATTATTTTTATATGCGCAATACCATTTTTCGGAAATATTGTGTTGCAAATAAATACTCCTTTTCTTATTTCATTACTTAACACTATACTATCACTTAACGTGTTTTCTATAAGAACTGCACTAAAGAGAAAAATTAATAAATTCATAAAGTGCTAATGTGTAGTGTATTTAATATAAATACACATTTTAAGTTGTTACAGCAATAAATAATTACAATTATAGCTTATTTTTAGTTACACTTGATAAACCCATGAATTTATCGAGTGTAGTTGCGTGTAATGACGTCAGCAATAAAAAGGAAATGTGGATGAAATAACTGAAGGGGGAAATTTTTAAACTTAAAATGTGTATTTATATCAAATACACTACATATTCGCGCTTTATGAATTTATTTTTTTTCGGTTTACATACATAGAATAAAAGGAATTTAAAGTTTATCGAGTTCTAGTGCAGTTCTCATGGAAAACACGGCTACTATTTCGCTTAGTATTTAATGCTTGTAAAATTTCTTCTCTAGGGGGTATTTTAAAAATGTTTTGCTTGGGAAAACTTGTTTCCATTGGTAAGACAATTTCCTCTTCTTGAAATTTTATCAAAATTGTAAAGCTTTCATAATCAATTATACACTGGTTTTGACTCAAAAAATCTCTACCTATTATACCATCGGTGATAATGGGAAAATGTTGACCTACAATTTCTGCTTTATTTTATACATTGTCTATCTATTTTAAAATTTGCAAACACAGTCCCTAACGAATAAGTTTCAGAGTCTGTTACCCCTCTAATTCTACATTTTTCTTTTTCATTTATTCCTAAATCCCTAATTATCTTATTTACTTTAATTACAGATATATCCGATCCTGTATCAACCAGATATAAGTCAAGATGAGGTTCTCTGAATCGTTATTTATGTGAAATATGTGAATGATTCGTCCATTTGCGCTATAATTTCCTCTTGTGCTGTTGTAGGAGGAGGCATCCTGTTTCCCGAATGTTGTAATACTCTAATATTTTGATTTCTGGGATTATGTCTATTTTATAGATTAACATTATTATTGAAATTAACACGGTCATTGCAATATCCAAAATTCCCACGATAATTATTAATATTACTAAAATTCCGACCATTATACTCTATAAAATTATTCTAAAATTGTGGTCTATTATTCATACTGTTATGGAAATTTCTATTATTGCCCCTAAATCTATAGTTTCTATTATTAAATTGAACCTGCTGATTATTAAAATTTCTTAGATGCGAAACAATATTCGTGTCATGTTCCAATATTTTTGAAGCATCACAAGCAATTTCCTTAGCTTCACTCAACGTTTTCGGTCTACTGGCTATTACAGTAGGTTTTAACTTATCTACTAACCCTTCTTTAAATGCATTCAGCCCTATTTGATCTGATATTTTATAGATTGTTTCACAATCAACATCCTGAAGGTTTCTTTTCTGAACTATACTCAATTCATTAACTAAACTTTCTATTTTAGTAATATAACCCTCAATTCTACAAATCTTCCCCTGTATTTCCAGTGCAGTTCTTCTCGATACAAAAATTTTATTGAAGCAATTTTTTATTTGATCAAGAGTTATTAATTTATCCTCTAGCTATTTTGGATCTCACTGTATCAGTAATTTTAAATGCAAGTATCAAAGTAATCAATTTTTCTTTCTCAGCTGGTTTTAATGGGTCATGAATTAACTGGATTAAATTAGGAAAATTCTCTAAGTTCCAATGCTCTCCATTGAATACAGGGAGAATTTTAACAGCATCATCTTATCCATCTTTTTTTTTAAATGGGAGAATTACGACTTTTAAGCTCATTTACTAATGAAATTTGAAATTTATAAATTGATTCACATAACATTCGACATAACATTTTTTAATTGCCTTTACGATATTTAATTACGGATTAATGCTTGAGGTGAAATAAACAAATTATTAATAATAATAATTATTCGAATTTCTTTGTAGAATTATTATTAACGGCTCTCTAGAATTTCCTGCAAATTATCGAAGTACCCGAAATCAAGTTTATTATTTCTTTTATTTGTTAATTAATAGAAACTTGTCCAACATTTTTATATTTAATTCATCTAAAATTTTAATACAGCTTAAATTTTTACATTTGTGCAATTGCTATTTTCGAAATTAAATTTGGAATTTTAAGACCAAAAATATTTCTTAATAAGTACTTGCACAGTAAATTATAAACAATACACTTATCCCTAGCTTAAAGAATTTATTCGTTCCAAAAAATTGCATTAAAATCGAAATTTCGTTAACCGAATTTAATTTTGGTTAAAAAACGAAGAACTATAAATTTATGAATGAAATCAATGAATCAATAATTAAAACTTTAGTAATACGAAAACAAAAATGTATTCATATAAAACAAAAGGGTGTTGGGTGCGTCTCAATAGGGTAGGGGTTGACCGTCTATAGCCATGTATCTCGTGGTCTATATTCCAACGCTGCAACTATGTAGAAACCACCAAATGTGTCTAGTATAACTCCACGTCGTAACACCGGGGCAACGATGTTAAGCATCGGCAAAATACTAGACTACTACCTCGAAAAAATATTCCATCATACATGAGATAAAAGCTAATATGAATACGAAAAAAGCTCCTGGATACGATCTTATTACTGCAGAAATCTTAAAAGAACTGCCAAGGAAAGTTCTGGTGAAACTCACCAATCTTATAAATGCAGCATTTAGAATCAAATATGTACCAAGCTTATGGAAAATTGCAGAAGTAATTATGATCCCAAAACCTGGAAAACCACCCTACATAACATCGTCTTATAGGCCAATTTCGCTATTGCCAGTCATGTCCAAACTCTTTGAGAAGCTTCTGGTAAAAAGATTAAATCCGATAATCGAGAGTAAAAACTTGATCCCAAATCATCAGTTCGGTTTTCGCAACCAACACTCAACAATTGATCAAGTACACAGAATAACCAGTATAATTGAGAAAGCATTAGAGGAGAAAAAAGTCGGTTCAACAGTATTTCTAGACGTTGCACAAGCGTTTGATAGAGTGTGGCATGAAGGACTTAACCCCAAGTTAAGGAATCTTCTACCAATGCAATTTGCTAAGATACTGGATTCTTACTTGAAAGATAGGTTCTTCAGGATTAAGTTAGATGATACATTTTCTGAATTGAAAGAAATCAATGCCGGAGTTCCGCAGAGCAGTGTATTAGGGCCGGTTTTATACCTACTATACACTTATGATGTTCCTACATTAGAAAACAACACAGTGGCAACTTTTGCAGATGATACGGCGATCTTAGCTGTTGGAAAAAGCAACGAAGAATCAACACAGAAGTTACAATCAGCTATAACTCAAATATATAAACGGACAAAAAGATGGAGAATAAAACTAAATGAAGCTAAATCAGTTCACATCGAACATATTCCGATTACCATAAATTGGGAAATAATACCGCATGCGAACACAGCTAAGTATCTCGGCATGACCAAAGAAGTCAAGAAGAAAAGTGAAGAATTAAGACTTAAATACAGAAAAATGTATTGGCTGATGGGAAGGAACTCTTCTTTATCAACATACAACAATCTTCTACTTTATAAGCAAATATTGAAACCGATTTGGACTTATGGTATTCAGCTTTGGGGTTGTACCAAACAGAGCAACGTAAATATCATCCAAAGATTTCAGAATATGGTATTAAGGAACATCGTTGATGCACCTTGGTATGTTAGGAACAATGACCTTCATAGGGACCTTATAATGAACCTCATATTAAACGAAATCCAGGAAAAAGCACGGAGACATGAAGAAAAGCTCCGCCAACATGTGAACATTGAGGCAACTCAGCTCCTAAGCATCACGAATTTAGTATGGAGACTTAAAAGAACCAAACCTTTTGAGCTGGTGTGATTGTCAGTTTAAGCAGCATTGTGATGATCTAAAATCCACTACAAAAATTTGGTTTACCAGTTAATGGATTGAAGGTTCTGTCTGGAAGCTTCCACAGGTATTTCTAAAAATCAAATATGATAAAGATAAAGGTTAGCACAAGACGACACAATTCTAAAAACTACTTACTTAAATAGAGTTGAATTTATTTAAATTCAAATTTGGAATATAAATTAAAAACTAAAATTTAAAGTTTAAAAAATTTTTAATTGAAACTTTAAGCAGAAAGTTATAAATTAATAAATAGATTAAACATTTTTAATAAATCCTAACAAGAGTCCATTATCTCCCAAAGACACATTTTCAAAATTTTTCCTTCAACTTTTTATGCGAACCAATCAGCCTCATTGTTCTTAACTCTTTCTCTCCATAATTATAATAATCCCTGAAAACTTTCAGGCAACAAACATTTATCGTTCGTATTT
The DNA here is from genome assembly GCA_958295665.1 of Tipula vernalis. Taxonomy (NCBI): domain Eukaryota; kingdom Metazoa; phylum Arthropoda; class Insecta; order Diptera; family Tipulidae; genus Tipula; species Tipula vernalis. Next base: position 127,642,008 of record OY282558.1, on the reverse strand, counting down.
TAATACTTCAAACTATATGGAAAAACTTCTTTTCGCTGTTTAAATAGAGAGAAAAAAGCAATTTGAATTGTGCATGCAAACGAGAATATTATATGAGGGGAAGTTATTTCAGCGATATTAAAAGTACTATAGAAGGTCTGTTTTTTGAATATGACTTTGATTTAATATATGTACAATAAAGAAATCAACATTTAAACCAATCACCGAGTTGTAATATGATCAAGAGATCATCAACTTTATTTTTATTTTTTTATTGATTTTGCTTTTTGGGAAATCTAGGATCGATCAAGTTGATACTTGATGAACAAAAATGGTTCTAAATAAAATGTAATGCATTTCCAAAAATGTCTGAAAAATACCCAAATGGTGTTACCAATTGTAATGAGCAAACATTATACATAAATACCTATGTCATTACGCAAACCAAGAGAAAAATGTCGAATAGCACAGCATTTTCAAGGTAAATGCAGGCATATTAATTCAGCATGCACGTTTAAAATAGTATTCTAAAATGAGTTTTAGATGAAATTCTAGAATATGGCTGAGGGAGGAATGAACTTGGTTATCTATTCAACGATTATTATGAAATTCGATTTATACGGTAGAAATGGGATTATAAAATGATTTTTGAATAGAGTTCTGGAATATGGCCAAATAGGATGGAACTTGTCTATTTCTTAACCGATTGTGATGCAATTCGACATGTGCGTTGGAAATGGGATTCTTAAGTAATTTTTAGACGAAGTATTACTGGAATTGGCCATACTCCAGAACTATAATCCAAGGTTAAAACGGCCAATTTCTATCTTTCTTACCCAAATTTCAGAACTTTTTCCAAAAATTATTTTAGAATCCTATTTCCATCGCACATATCGAATTTCATCATAAACTGTTAAGGGAAAGTCAAGTTCCATCCTACTTGGCCATATTCCAGAACTTTATCCAAAAATAATTTTAGAATCCCATTTCTATTATACCTATCGAGTTTCATTGTAATCGGTTGAGAAATAGCCATGTTCCATTCTAATTGGCTATATTCCAAAACTTTGTCCGAATATTAAAGAAATAGCCAAATTCCATCTAAATTTATCGTAATCTGTTGCGATATAGCCAAGTTCCATCATAATTGGCCATATTCAAATAATTCACCCAAAAAATAATTTCAGGATCCCTTTTCCAAGACGCATGTCAAATTGCATGTCCGTTTTGTTCGAAACCCGATTAATCATCTATGCCCTACTTTACAAGTCCCCATATTGGCGCCTTTCGATTCTTAGTTTTGGAATAAGGTCAATTTGGAAGGAATTCGGTTGTTTCTTTACCAATTTCATGTCATATTTATCGAATTTCATCGCTTTAGATTTATAAAACCGAGTTTCATCATAACTGGTTAAGAAATAGCAAAGTTCCTTCCTAATTGATCTGAATTTGACTTGAAAATGCTATATATGGATAAATTTCTGATCGAGATATTCAAATTTTCTACATTCAGTTCTAAGGGGCAGTCGTGAATAAGAGACAGGCCAATCCCCAATTAGTCTTCTTCAATATGTTAATGATATGTGATTATTGAGTTACACAATATTAAAAAATGAATCGAAAACCAAGAAATTCCAGGAATTCCCTGTCATACTTTTGATACAGAAAACGGGATCTCAAAATTCTGTTTGAAAAATCCTAAATTTCCTAAGCAGTTTTGAAATCAAAGAGTACATAAACTAAATAACCCCGTTATTTCCCGGTCATATTTTTTGAGGCCAGGATCCCTTTTGAGAAACCCTAGTTCACGCACGAAAATCAGCTGCGGATCCATAACTTCTGCCACAAAAAGAGTTGTGCGGTTACACTTCCCCAGGGAACATCTTAATTGGACTGAAGATGAATAGGCCCAAGTATAGTTTATATACAGATGATTCGAGATTTTCTTTACGGTTTGCAGATGGCAGAAAACGAGAATAGCGGAAAACGAGGTTAGTTATCAAACCGGATCAGTCGTGGTATATTGGCAGGAATCACGAAATATTAGAAGAATTTGTGGTTCGCTACGCACTATTTATTAGTGAAAAATTTATGGTTATTTGCGATAATGCAAGACCTCGTCTCAAGGCCGGCGCTGCAATGGATTCAACAAGGGGAGTTTTAAAAAAATCGCAAAATTATTGCTTATAAGATAAACAAAATTTACAATACACACATTCTTCACAAAATGCAGAATACGTCAATTTTGTTGCTTGTGAAATACAAGATAAATTCGACTTGAAAATGTAAATGGCGCCTAATAAAGCGCTAAAAGTGGTAAAACAGAAAATTTTTCAGCTCATTTAGTAAACTAAAACCTCCGATTCTGACGTTGAAACTCCTAAGACTGTCATAGCTAAAACATTTTTAGGGAAGACTTTTTTTAAGACGAAATATTTTACTGGTATTCTGATTGTAGCAGTCTTAATTTTCTGCTTGCAAATTCTTCAAAAAATATTTGTAGACCTGTCAAATACCAATATTTTCCTATTTTTCATTAGTTTTTCAGCTTTAATTTATATTTTGAGATATTTTCACTATTGGAAAATAGATAAACAAATACAATACACTTATGCGGATACACGAAAAATATGACGGTAATTTATTGTAAAAGCGACATCACTTTGTTGCAAGAGAAATGTCAAACTAAGACCATTAAGACCATAAAAATTGTCGGTTGTACATAAGACTATTTCGTAGGACTAATAACAACTAAGACTACTTGTAGAATACGAAATGAGTCTTAACTAAGACTGTTCTTTAGTCAGTGACTATAAGTTAGGATGGGGGCTAATATTCTCACCGTATTATATATAAATAAAATCAAGTTTTGTTTTTCAAATCTGGACATGTATTTCAGTCTGCAACATGTGCTATGTGCGATGTGCGTTTCGTATACGTACACGGTGTATAGTACACTTTTTGCGATTGTGTTGTGTCAAATATTTTACTTGTGTTAGTGCACTTTTTGTGATCGCAAGTATCAAAAATAATAGAATCGGGTGAAATGGGTTTAAAATGTTGGTGCTTACATTCCCAAATTTCACAAGTCGCATACATGCTTTTTTGATGGTGCGTTATGATTTTTGTTTTTGTTATTAGTCAATTATCGAAGATCCTTCACAATGGTATATATGTATATATGTGTAAAATATATACATATATACACATATATAAATAAATAATTTTTATAATGAAAATTAAAGTTATTCCACTTAGACCATTTGTGTGTGGTTTTTTTTACAGCAAAACCTTTTTGGTACTCCCGTCTGAAGAAATTAAGGAAGGCTACTACAAGGCTGAAGAGTAAGACCAAAAGAACTCATATTTTGGCTGATCGGTCATGTTTCCTTGATGCTGGAAAATACTACAAAATAACTTAAAGATCCCCTCACAGAACTTCATGGATTAACTTCTGGGCGAGCCATGGCTAAAAATGATGCTTATCGACTTGATGTCCTTCGTTTTCCAAAAAGGGGTTACACTTTCAAAAAGGAGATTGGCTCACCAATTCCATCAAGGTTTTCCTCTTATTCAGAATTATTTGCTCCAACTCTTTCCCACATTTGTGGAACAGAACTATAGAGTTGTTTGTATTCCGAAAGCTTGCGAGTGGGTAATGTGAAACTACTCTATATATGAACTTGTTACACTTAATAATAATGAGCTTCGAGTGGGTACTTTCTTGGATATTGCAGGACGTTTCGATAGAGAGTTGCACCAAGGGATTGTGATTTAACCATTTTAGGTAAGCATATAAATGTCTTACCTAAATTAACGATCTACTTATTAAAGAGGAATGGTACCGTGAGAAAAATTTGCACATCAATCCATCTAAAACTGATTTGGTTGTCTTACTAAACGAAAATCAACCCACGCTTCTGTGGTTTTGTAGACTATAGTTAATATAAAGTCCTCAATAGCAAAACGTAATATTTTACAGGTTATTGTTGTAGGACCATTCTGTTCCAGCTCCAATTTCAGTCCTTACTTCTGTATAGTACTTGTTCTATCGCGTTCTTTGTGCGACACAAAAAAGTTCGCAATTCTTACAGCTCGTTTATATCAGAAATCTACCTAGTTATTGTTAGAGCGATACTCGCATTTGACTTTTCATTTTCTTTCTCTATGATTTATCCTTCGGCAGTTTTATAGTTCACGCCAGACTTTCTTAACTGCTCGTAGATGGCTCGTTAGTCTATCATCCCATGCCTACCTTCAAATTCATTCAGTTTGCTAGCTAAGGATGTAGTCAATTAGATTAGAATCACTGGCTTGCGACATGTGCCCATTGCGGCATTGATTGCGGGACCTCTGTCAGTTCTAGCCAATCGTACTGTTGTAAATTTTTGTAAATTTGGAAAAGTAATACCTGCAACTAGACTTGCGTCAACCAAATATACCTTAACGCAATCCAAACTATAACGTAGCGTTATCTGCTCTAATGTCTAAACAACAAATAATATAAATTGATAAATTAAAGAAATATTCGGTACTCTTCTATTCGAAATAAGAAAGTAAAAGTATTTACAACTATTTAGGAATAATAAAATTCACGCTGATCCACAGGTTACCTGTGTGTTGATCGCACAGATTACCTGTGTAATCGTCAGTTGTATATAAAACTTGCTTCGGCAAATCGGTAATCAGATTTTTTACTCTGGTTTTTTGCAAATGTCTGTTGTTACATTAAAAAATGCAAGTTGTACTCAAAATAAAAACCAAAAATAATTTTCTTTTTACTTGAAAAATTTTTCAAAATTATTACTAAAATAGTTCTATACCAACAAAAACTTGGTTTGAAACTATTGAAATGGACCCTTGGTTTGAAACTATTGAACTGGAATGAAAATATGCGGCATTGTTGTTGTAAAATTCCCAAAGTAAGACTACATCTATTTCGTATTGCTTTTCCTTTCCATAGGATAAATGTTTTTGTTCGCATACACATATATTTAATGAATACTATTACTTTCCGGTTCGCACTAACACATCGTAAAGGTCTTAAAAGGCCTAAATTACAAATAGTTCCTATCAAGAATGATGATGGAACTTGGGCTAGAAGTGCCAAAGAAAAGTCTGCATTGTTTGCAGCGTACCTTGAAGACACATTTCAACCTCTTCCAAGTCCGAGTTATAGTTAAAGCACTACCACTATAGTTCAGACTAAAATACGTTTCATACCAGTGAAAGGTGGCATAGGTGATAATGATTCTAAAACCTAACAACCGTCAAACAAGAAAACATCGTACAGGCCGATTTCCCTACTTCCTACAATTTCAAAATTATTTGTAAGGCTACTACTCAAGAGGTAAAAATCAGTAATAGAAGTAAGAAAACTAATTCCTTCTCACCAATTTAGATTTATAGAGCGACATTCTACCATAGATCAAGTGAAAATAAAAATTTGCTTCTTTAGCTGCACGAACGCGTCTTCATGCTCCTTTGCCCAGTTAAATGGCTGAGTTTTCTCCGTAAGTCGATGCAGGCTTCTGGCGACATCCGCAAAGTTCGGAACAAATCGTTTATAGTAGGAACATAGCCCTAGAAAACTCCTCAGCTCATGTATGTTTCTAGGAGTGTGCCACTCTTCTACGGCTGCTAGTTTTATTGGATCAGTTCGTACTCCTTGCCTTGATATGATGTGGCCCAGGTAATTGACTTCATTTTTGAAGAGACTAAATTTGGATGCGTTTAGCTTCAATCCGGCTGCTTTGATGGTTTGAAGGACTTGTTGTAGATTCTTCAGGTGCTCGTTAAATGTTCGTCCTAATACGATGATGTCGTCAAGGTATACTAAACATGTTCTCCAATTGAGACCCTGTAGAACGTGCTCCATCAATCTCTCAAATGTGGCAGGAGCGTTGCATAGTCCAAATGGCATTATTGCAAATTGGTATAGGCCATTACCTGCAGTAAAGGCCGTCTTTTCTCTGTCCTCTTCATGGATTGCTACCTGCCAGTACCCACTTTTGAGATCCAGCGTGCTGAAGATATTTGCTCCTGATAACGTGTCCAAGGTATCGTCAATTCATGGCAATAGGTAGCTGTCCTTTTTAGTTACATCACTCAGCTTACGATAGTCGACACAGAACCGCATCGAACCGTCCTTCGTTTGCACGAGAACCACCGGCGAACTCCAAGGGCTGCTAGACTTCTCTATTACTCCACCGCGCTCCATTTTCTTGATCAGTAATTCGGCCTCCTGTTGTATGGCTAGCGGTAATCTCCTTGGCGTTTGTCGTATTGGCGTTGCGTTTCCAATGTCGATCCGATGTTGCACTATATCAGTTCTTCCCATATCATCATCGTTCAAGGCAAACACATCGGCCAATTCTTCTAACACTCCTACTGCCGCTTTTGCCTCCGTTCCTGAAAGATGATCACATAACAAGTGAACGATCCGCTTCCTCGCTGGGTGTATGGCCTTGTTATGTTGTTCTCCCGTTGCACAACTTGTAATGGAATTAACCCCTTCAGCTTTGCCAATCACTACCCCTTCCTTGATCACGCGTACTGTTGGGCTCACATTCATAACTCTCACTGGTATCTTTGGCATGAGTTTCACAAGGGTTTTTCCGCATAATACCCCATCTTTGCCTGTATTGGCTGGCTCCACTACTCCTACCTTGCTGCCCCCAAGGTCACCGTTGATTCTCCGGTGTCCAATTCTCTAATGCGCCGTTGATAACTAAGCTGTTACAGTCCTTCCCAAGTTGGGCAATTAAGACGGTGACCTTGGGGCACTCTCCTTCTCTCACCAGCTTTCGCCCCGCAAAGCTGGTGGCACTTAGTTTCCCTGGTCCTCGCCCATGAGGCGACTTAAACCAGTTGCCTCACTCTCCTCCTGCTGTAAATCGATCTGTCTCAGTTTCTCTAGCGGTTTCTCTCGACTGTCTAGCTGTCTTGTGGTCCCGGCTGCTGGTTGTTTACAGTCTCTGATGTAGTGTCCAGGTTGTTAGCATCTAAAACATCTTGGCTGTGAGCGAGATCTGCGGCTTCTGTTGTTCTGGAAGCTTTGTGCTGGTCTTCTCATCTTTGCATCTATCATGGCCTCTATTTGTGCTATATCGTCGACATCTAATTTTCGCAGTTTAACGGAATCGGAGGTAAGGCTGGCTCTAGCTGCCTCGTATTCTAGAGCTGATCCCAATACTTCGTTCATTCCTTTTCCCTTTGATGTCGTCCGCAAGTGCAGTTTGGGCTGGTCGTTTCTCACAGCGTTAATGAAAGCATCTACTGTTAGCTCATTCAGGATATCACTCGGCACTTTACAATACGCTTGGCGAGCTAACTTCGTTATTTCTCGTTCCATATCTTGTAGACGTTCACCTCGTTGTTGTTGGCGGTTTTGAAGCTGTATTTTGCATAACTCTTGGACATGAGACTGTCCGTACCTCAGCTCTGCTGCTTTGCCTCGTAGCGCCAAGATTAATGCATTAAGTTGTTCTTCTGCTCCCCATCCGTTATGTTTTACTGCGGCTTGAAATTGTAGCTTGAAGTTCTCTATTGGAGTTTCGCTATCGAATAATGGAGGTTTCAACACTCCTTTATGGCCTCCATTATGCGGTTTGTTTGATGTACTCGTGTTATTTGGTTGGGAGGTATTGTTGTTGTTTGTCGGACCTTTTTCCTGGCGGGTTTCGATCTTTTTGATCCAGCACTCTAATTATTGCATTTGTCCTTTAACGTCTGCCTCTAACTTCTCCTGTTGTGCCCCCAATTTCACCAGCTTCTCATCCTGTTGCAGAAACCGCTCATTCAAATTCACATTTTGTTGTTGAACTTGTAGTGTTAACGCACTAAGTTGGTCGAGCTTTGCGTTTTGTTGTTGGCCTTGTAATGCCAGCAGATCAAATTTTGCGCTTTGTTGTTGGACTTGTAACAGTAAGGCGTTGAGAATAGCTCCAGTATTTGCTGGATCCTCTGGCTTTGCCGTATACGTCAGTACAGTATTATGTTGCTCTTCCCTCGCTACTGTTGTTAGGTTCACTTTAGTTTCGGCAATTTCCCCATCCTTTTCTTTAATTGGGGTTACTGATGATGATGGTCGTGACACTATGATCTGTACTGCAGGTGATGTTGGTCGCGATTCAGCGGCTTTCGCGTCTTCGCCGGTACCATCGTCCGGGTCCTCTTTAACAGCATTTTGAAGCCTTGTATATAGCTCCGTCTTATTGCCAACCGTTGGCCATCCTCGTTCCTCCAACTCTTGTCGAAGCTGTTGAGATGTGTTTCCGCCAATGTTCCTCAACATTGTATATTGCAAAATCCCACTTCTGACACCAATTTGTTACGAATTTCGGGCTTAACAGGGATTCGTTACGGATTTTGCAATAATAACACTGATTCGTTTTATTTACACGGGTGTACAATTTATTTCTCAATGAATTACTACACAGTTCAACATTTTGACTACTTATTTTATTCTCACTGCTTACTTTTTAACTGTATACACTTGCTCACTGGTTAAATCAAAACTGACTTACGCTGCGATTTTGTCCCCTTTTTATACTCAGAAATGCGATTCTCGATCTTTCCATATTGCGTGTAATTGTATACATCTTCCATGCTCTGCTTCCATCGGTCACGCCCATCTTCTGGAATATTTTTGTGTTTTGCTGTAATGTAACAATCGTCAGTCTGTATTTGTAACTCATCGCGTTAATATCTGTAGTTTGATGCCAAATTAATATCTGCCATAAAAATTACACTGCCCCGATGAGGTTCTAACCATAGATCTTCACCTCACCATCCTGCAATCTTAACCACTCGGCTAACGACGACTCGGATGTGATTTGTGTGTATGTTAGGCATAATCGTCACAATACTTAGGAATAATCCTTGATGCTAAACTCAAGTGGAAAGAGCATGTTAAAAAGAAAAAAGAAGAGTTAAAGATCAAATATAGAAAAATGTATTGGCTCATAGGACGAAACTCTAAGCTAACATTACATAATAAACTGCTATTATATCGGCAGATATTGAAACCTGTTTGGACGTATGCTGTACAACTATGGGGCTGTGTCAAGAAAACTAACGTAAAAGTAATTCAAACTTTTCAAAATAAAGTCTTGCGTAGTATGGTCAACGCGCCATGGTTCATAAGGATTTAAAAATGGAATTCGTCAGTGAAGAAATTTAAAAACATGCGAATACGAAAATGCGAATTTGCATCGAATGCTGATCAACCCAAACCCAGTAAGACGGCTTCGATGAATGAACCAATTGGTTATACTCCTCACACAGTTAATAACTTTTAATGATCAAAAAAATTAAAAAATTAATAAAATGTTTTGTGTACCGCAGGAATAGCCTCTTGAAATTCTGATCTATTTGTATTAGTAAAAAGATTTTTTTTATTTTAATGCGGCAACCAAAATTCTGACCATACTCATGCCACAATAAATTTATTAAATAATTACGATTCTCAGCTATTCAATCTTAATTTCTTTTAAATTCAATTAACAAACAAACCGCATAATTACTATTTATTGTATACAGATAACAGACATACATACCAAATCAATTTCATATAACTTATTCATACCTATAAAAGGTAAATTCCACTATATATGTATAACTATACTATGCTGCAGCAATTGTCATAGACAACATCAAATACAAACAATTTGTAAATAATCTCTATTTCATAATTAAAATGCAATTCTATATAAAAGTGTGAATAAAAACTATTTTATGTATTTAGGTGTACATACAAAAAAAAAAAAAAAAAAAAAAACAAATAAACACACACATATCGTATATACAAACTGAAGATGGCTTATTCATGATAGTTTGGAAAATACAACAAAAAATTTAATTCAACTCACGCAATCAAGAAATTTTATATTGTGTTCGTATATATTCCTTTTGGAGGAGTCATGAAATTTATATAGAATGTATGTACTGTACATATATACATATACACGACACGTATCTTATATAGTGGTGTTGTAATAAAATATTCAAGACATTTTTTGTCCAGAGTTTTATAACATTTTTTTCATCATAACTTGCTAAATTATTTTCGGTGTATCTTTGAGACAGTATTGAATTAATATATTATTCTCTCTTGAATTTTATTTTTGATTATATTAATGTATTGTGTTGTCTGTTCATATATTTATCCACCTTTTCTTATTAAGTTAAACCGACTTAAAGAAATATAACAAAAAAGCAAAAAATAAAATAACGTCATCATCTTAAAATACAACGAAACAAAAGTATGTGAGAGGCTTAATGGGAGAATTAAAATTTACCTTTCTTTATAAAATTTATAGAAATTAAAATTTAGTCTTTCTTAAGACTTGGAGTGAAACACGAGTGCTTAGTTTTAGTAGTAAAGTGGAATTAAAAATAAATAAAAAAACGCTGTGGCCAAACAGCCATGGTGACTGGTGAGTTAATTATACAAGAAAATAATTAAAAAAAAAAAAATGTGCTTTAAATTAAATACAAAAAAAAATAATAATAGTGCTTAAATTTACAAAAGCTTTTCTGTTCATTTTGCTTATTTTAATAACTTTAAAAGAAAAATCTTTTTATACAAAAGACTTAAATGCTAGAAAGGCGATGAACTTGTTTTTTTCTACTTTTTACTTTTATGTACATTGTATATAGTTTGAGAATTTTTTAATATAAAAAATACATTATAATATAAAAACTAATAAAAGTGAAATAAAAAATAATAAAAAAATAATTATAATTTAAATAAAAATTATAATATTTGTGAAAGTGCAATAAAAATTACAATAACCGAACCATATATACCTTATTTTTGGATTACCACAAATGGATTCATATTGGATTTCTAAATGGATTAAAAATTATTTCTAGTGAATTACTTAAGTGAACAAATAAAATATAAATTTTAATATAATATAATTTATAACCAAAAACTGAAAGAAAAAAAAAATTCTCAAACGCAGATAAAAGCTTCTAAATTATTTTTTTTATTTTTTTACTGTTAAGACTAAATTTGCAAACTAAAAAATAAATCAATGAACTTTATAATTATTAGCTTGGTAAGAAAAAAAAACTATATAAAAGATAAAGTTTTATAAATTTATATTAATAAAATATAAATATAATAAATAAAAAAAAAAAACAAGTTTCGCTGGCAAATCTTAAAGAATATTTAGAAAAAAAAAAAAAATTAATAATCCGTTGGTTGTTTCGATTACGTGACATTTTCATAAGAAATTCGCGGATACATAAATTTAAAAAATTAATTTAATTAATTACAAAAAAATTTCTTGCAAAATTTTACTAACTTCCTATCGGCCTAATATACATATACCTACGGCTTTTCCTAAATTTTTTGTATTTAATTAAATTATTAACAAATAATTAACAAAATATTTCAACAAAAAAATTAAAAAATGTCATGGTCTTATTTCACACGGCATAAATTTTGAAGATGTTATTTTACTTTTTTGCTTAATTAAAGTCGAAAAATGTTTTAAAACGGTATTTTTATACTGTGTAAATAATTAGAAAATTATATTATGCACCTTCTAAAGAATAGAAAAATACATTATAATTTTTATGGAAAGCTTCAGCCTTTGTAGAAATTCATTGCTCCTTTGTATAGATTATTGATTTATTTATTTTTTATTTTTTTTTTTTTCTATTGCTATTTAATTAAAAACATTTTTTTAACGATTTTTTTTATTCGCATAGACATTTTTTATGTTTCCCGTCTATTTTCTTTTTATGAGTTTAAATTTTAATTATGTAAATTCGATCAAGTTGGTTAATATTCTTAGAGGTATTTACGAATAATCACTTTTTTTATTTGCAAATCATTCTGCAAATCTTCCAAACAAAATCTTTCTATAATGTTGAAGTTTTAAAGCTAAACAATTCTTAATTTTTGTTTAATTATTTGTGCTCTGAAACATTTCCAAACATTTTTAATAATAACTTGGAAACAACTTCTATAGATTAAGTTTTGTCCTATAAAATCTTTTCTTACTAAATTTACAAGCGATATTTAAAAAAAAAAAACTGAAATTGCTATACCGCGGCGGTTCGATAATAATCGGTTTTTTTCACATGGTTTTAACACAGTTATTAAATTAAAATTCAGATTTTATTATTTTACTAAACGAATTATTTTAAGTAATCATCCATACTAATTAATATGTAAAGAAACCATGTTTAGGTTATTAAACTTGCTAGAATGAATCTGATTTTTTTGTAAACTGGTTAAACCAAAAAAAAATTGCTTTTCATTTCCATTTAGGACCTTACAAAATTATAAATATTCTCGGTTCGTGAATTGTTAAAATTTCTAATTAAATTTATTTTATTTTTTTTTTACCCCATTACATTACAAAATATAGTTTTAATTATTTTTTATTTTGTAAAATGATATAATAAATAAATCACCCAAATGTATATATGGTTATAACACATCAATTTCAACATAAAGTCTGATTAAAATAAAATTTATGAGCGCACCATCGCATGTTGATAATTAAATTAAAACATTTTTATTAATTTTAAGCGTGGCGCATGTATTTTATGTACTGAATTCGATGTGATCCATAAAAAAAAAAAATATATTTTCACTTACTAGACAACCCATATGCTTATTTTTTTTTTTTTTGGATAAAAACGCGATCTTATGCTCATGCAATATTAAAAAAAAAAAAAAAAATATTCATTCATAAATTTAGTTGTTATAATTGAAAACATAATACTTTTGATTTCTCTGTGTTTATATTCTTTTACGAGTATGCGAACAGCCTACATCTCTATTAAATTGACCTTCCTAAATATAAAAAAAAAAACTACATAAACAACATTTAGTAGTATGACGTTATCTCAGCTCGCGGTAGCAGTTTAATTTACAATTATTACGTTTGTCCGATGTTCCACTAATATAGCTTCAACTATACATGACGATTATTATTATAGTGTTCTTGCAATAACAGAATTACTATACATACCTACATACAAAACAACAGTAATTTATTATTTAAATCTAACGATTGTCTTAAATAACCGTGACATAAACGTAAAATATGATTTTTATTTTAACGGTATATATCTTAAGTAGTTTTGTCTATATCATTCCACCACTTTTTTGTTATTTAAATTTGGCAATATTAAAATCTATATGGTTCTAGCTTATGTAAAGGATTTATAAATGGTTCAGCCTCCAAAGAAAAAGCGTGTACATCAACACACCTTGTCCTACTCTAATACAAACCACCCATGTACCAAATCTTTTGCGTGTATGATATATACAAATTAGATACACACACACGTATTTATGTATATTACTTAACTTGCACCAAAACAATCATTCAACAAAACGGCGAAAGATGTTAAAAATATTGTTTTTTACAACAACCGACTCGGAACATCAAAACTTTATAATAAAACCTACATCTTTTACATAAAACAACAAAATTTATTATGCACGATGCATATAAGCTATACATCTTTTTTTTACATAACGAAAACTTTTGCAATAAAACTTAAACAAAAAAAAAAAAATACATGACGCCATTTTGCTTCTTTTTTTGAAAAACAAGTAAAATTTCTTTTTCTATTTTTAAGTTTTGTTTTACTAAAGTTCGCCTTGAATTCAAACTACTGTGAATTTATAGCTTTTTTTATACTTGTACGTACTCGTATAATTATATTTAAAGCTTGTAATAATAATGCCAAATGTTTATGTAAATAAAATATAAACGAATCGTGAAAATCGATACACAGTGCTATATGCGCTTAAAAAAACATAAATTATGTTGCCGATCGTAATAAAAAAAAAAAAAAAAATTCACGCTTCGAATGAATTTGGTTAAATTCGTTCACATTGAGCATTCATTGATTTCAAAAGAAATCAAATTTGCCAATTTTTAAAACCTCAAAATGGAAATGATGTCACCCGCCTTTTGGTCTTTTTTCAATTATTTCTGTGAAAATTTATTTTTTTAAATTTCTCATTCGCCTTTTTAAAGCTACATTTAGAAGGACACGCATATACTCGTATGTATATGTGAAAGTCCGATTGACGTAATTTCACTTTATATATATATATATGACATTAAGATCGAAGTTTCAGGCTTTGCACATATTTTACAAAATTTAATGTACATATTTAAAATGTCAGCTTCAGCAATATTTTATATAAGGGTCGTTAAAATTCTATTCTATCTTAATTTGTGTTGAAGCTTTGCATACCATATGTAAATCTGGTTTAGTTTTGCTGGGATTGCCTCTAGCGTTGTTTCTTGACTATGTATATTCCCTTCTTTGTGCAGTTTCCCTGACTTTTGGTTTAGTTAGGTGACATATGTTCACGTTCAAGTTATTAATTATAGGTTCTAATTTATCAAATTTCCTAAGACTGCAAAACTGATGAAATTAAAAAACGAACGAATTAAAAAATTTAAAATACTGTCAAAATCATTAAATCAGCGTATCGATCCCTATCAGTGTCGGGTTGTCTTCGGTTTCAGGTTCGGTACAATTTCATGTAAAAAAAAACTAATTTTTGGGTCAAAATAATTAATTTAAATGTTGTTTTGACTTCTATATTCTAAATCTCCTCTGAATCGGAGCGGGTTCTTTTCTTGGTTTAAATGAAATTTTACAAATATTGCAGAACATATTCAACAAAGAATTTATTTTAATACTTTACTACCCTTTATTTTATCAAAATAACAATTAAATAATTTTCAATATATTTTAGAAACCTTAATTACCTATTAATAACAAACTATCAAACCTACTTTATGTTTTTTTAAGTGTGAAGCATTAAGAAGTTCTTTAAATAGAAAATTTATTCCCTAGGATAGTGCGAATGTTTCCAAGGGCGTTCTTTACTATATGTCGGATTACTCAAGGTAACCTATCTGTTGAAATTCAGTTTTGTAAGTTATGCGATGCGGCATTTCGTTTGGCATTTATAATTAAACAAGCCAAAACGGTATTTGACTAAACGCCGAAACAACCCACCTAACTATTTCTTTAATGATATAGCAAATTTCATTAGGCATTAATAATCGTTGAAGCCCACAGAGATTTTGTATATTTCGGTATTGCAAATCAACAGCTTTTCCCCAAAAGTCACGCGCCAAATTAGTTTTTTACAAAAAAATCAAGTAAAAATTTCACTCAATGTTCAGTTCTGAACGTTTTTTATGATACGTTCACTTTGCAGAATTTTTGCTGTAGATACTGAACAGTATTTCGGAGTAAGAAAATATTTAAAAAAATCTGAAACTGAATGGATTATCATAACCTCAAATTCATTTTTATTTTCTACTACGGTCTCAGTGTTTAAGGCATTTTTAACAACTGAGACCTAGAATGATGGTACAAAATTGGTACAAATTTTGTTCAAATCAATCTTCAGCTGTTTTAATAATAAATAATAAATTAGGCATTGGCAACTTTGACAAATGTATGATGGTAATATGTATCAAATAAATTCAGAAATTCAAACTGTACAAGTTTGAACTGTAGAGTTTAAGCTGTACAAGTAAAATTTTTTATTGTGCTTTATTTGAATTTTATCCCAATTTTAAGATGTCATTATATGAGCTCTACTTAAATTTCAAATTGAAGCAGCATCCTTATTCTCTACAAAATAAGATACATAATATGAAAAGGCGAAAACTCATAAAAAGCATTCATAAAATTATTCTTTGCTTTTTACAAGTTTACACGTTTAAGCATTATCTTATTTTTTGGAGAATAAGGGTGCAGGTTGAAAAGTCAAAACGATCTAGTTTTAATTTTTAAATAATTTTCTTGCACTTTTGGGGGAAATTCTCAGATTTAATTTAGAAAATAAAATAATTTGAAAGCCATCATTGGTTTATTTTCTTTTAATTTAAAATTAATATTAAACCAATATTAAACGATTAAATGACATTAAATATCCAAATGTAACAAATTAATTTTAACAATTTAATTAAATTAATTAAATTTGAATTTCGCATGTTATGGATTGCAATTATCAAAAAATTGTACATTCTTTTGTCACTTTAGACAAAGACTAAATTTGTTGAACAATTATTGAAATTTACATAAAATTTGTCTAAACTATTTAAAGTCAAAGATACCACCCTAAACGCTTAACCATTAGGAAAGCGAAAGTGAGTAAAGCTCCATTTCGTTTTTTCGTAATATTTCCTAAAGTTTGGGTTTATTTTAGCTAAAATCTTCTGCTACTTCTATACTTTGTTTAATTGGCTTATAAAATTATATTTCAATATTTTCCGTAAGTGAAACTTGTATGGCGGCAACCCATGTGAGTCCGAGAAACATTTTCGGCCAACTGTTATACGCTATTTTTTGTTTGATTGTAATTTCATAAATAAGTCAAATTATTACATATTTATTCATAAAAAATCCAGTTTAGTCTATTGTGTTCTAAAAAAAAATTGGATGAAAAATTTTAAAAAGTAGGACGAAACAAATTTTTTTCTCCTACTTTTTTCTCAAAATCTCGTCCTACCTTTTTCTCACCAATCAACCACAGCGGATATTACTACCGCCCAATAAAACCAACTTTTCAAACCACTATCTCAAACAAATAACTTCAATTTTCGATAAAATAGAATAAAAAAATATTGTTTTACAGAATAGCTCAAGTACAATTTAAATTAACGTACAATTTTTCATAATAATTTCAAATGGTGAAAGCAGCAAATTTTAATAAAAACTCCAGTAAAATTTATTATAGAAACACTTTAAAAATAATAGGATTGTATTTCAAAAGTAACTGATATTTAAATTTTAATTTAACTATTTTAATAATTTTAAATTCAAATGGTGCCTTCAAATAATTATTAAGTTAAGAGTTTGAAATGAATTTAGTGAAACAACCTGAATTTTGGTATGTTAAATTTAAAATGGGAAAACAGTAAATATTATACCGTAAAATTTCTCTCAGTGTAGATACCGCAATATTATTTTTATTCCATTTTATTCTCGGACAATATTAATATTTGCTGCAGTTGCTTGATGAAGTAGGACTTGATGATTTTTTACGTTCATTTCGGTATATTTCTAAAAAGTAGCCTGTAATGGAACCTAAAAATCAATAAATTCAAACCGACAATTCGCTTGGAAGGTTTGCATGAAAGGAATAGAAGAGATATGAGAAATATAGGTACTTCTGCATTTTACTAGCACACTACATAAATTTGCATATTTTTTACTTGCAAAAATAGTTCATTTCACAGCACAATTCTCTAATATCATATTTTAATAAATTTTTAAATATGGCAGCACTTAGTTTATACTAATAATTATTAGCAGCGGCCTATTTTGTTTCGTTATCCAAAATAAAAACTCCAAGCGAATAATTAAATTATTTGCATACCAACGTGATTAATTTTGTTCGTATCTTTTATATTATTTGCCTTTATTGAAAAATGGTCGATAATGAAATATAATTTCTAAATTTTGTTCAATAATATAAATGCTATGAATGTTCTACGTCCAAGATTTTTCTCTCGGTAATGAAAAAACGTTATGCGTAAGCGCAACACACGAGCAATTTTTTTGCTTTTCGTGATTGACTATAAACTTCGCATTGAACAGCGAAAAATATTTACCGCCACCAAAGAAAGTAAACTAATTATTATTAATTAAAATAAAATAAATAAATTATTTTAGTATTAAAATTTTAATAAGATCTTGTTTGATTTAGGACCTGCTTGAACACTGTGGTAATAATTTTCTCGTTGTAGTTGTTAAAACATGACATAAAACGCACTCATTTGAATTACGAGTCTTACATCATGTTAGAATTTGACATTTGTGCCGATTCACGGGTTTAAAAAATATAAATTTCAGACGTTTAGGGAATTTATAGTTTCATGACAATTAACGTCATATGATAAGATTGATCCAATATAATATTAAGTTTATTACAAAAATTTACTAATTTTCGGTTATCTCGGAATTATTTAAGAAACTGGAAATGAACCATCTTGAATGATTGTGTCTTTCAAGAAACCACAATTTCATCATATTCATTCAAATTTAAATATGCAATTTAACAATCGAAAACTGTTAAGTTATTCAATTCACATTTACACAATAAACGTCAAACAAAAATAGTATTCGGACAGTGAAAACAGCGTAGGAGAATATTTTTACTTTAAAATGTTAAGAACTACAATGTGAAAATAATTATCACAGTATTCGGGCAGCCTCATAAGTAACCACCTTAAATTATCGAACTGTAAAAATAGAGAAAATACAGTTTTCCACCATTACACCATAAAGAACGTTTAATGAACCAAGTTCATAACAGTAGATACCTTATGTTAGACCCTTAAGTTTCTTTTAAACTTGTCAAAAGACATTCAATACGATCTAAAAATTTACTATTCAAGAAGAAGTCGAGAGGAAAACGAAAAGTGTAGTCCTGCCTTAAGAACACGATACACCATTGTTCAATTGTTATGTAAAATTAGGACGTCAGATAACTTTTTGGAATATTAATTCTTATTATTTATACAGAAGTCTTATGTTTGAATTCATTTCGGGTTACAATATATTTGGTGATATTTAATTCTTCTAATAGTAGTAGGATGAAAAATATATTTCATTTTGCAACCAAACAGCTGTATCGAAACCATATTCAACTCGAAATCATAGCTTCGCAATTAGAAGTGGTACAGTAATATAATTCTATTGACACATATCGAATTTCATAACAATAAAAACAAACTATGATTTCCCAAATAAGAAGGTCATTTACACTAAAATAATTAATTTCGTTTATCAATGAAGTGAACATGACACAATGAAAACGTAAACCAAAAAGAATCTGATTTTAGTGTTTGGCAAATTGAATTGAAAGAATTTATAAATAATATGCAATTTGTTACAGATGCATTTAAATGTAAAAATATTTGGTTTCATACTTGAAATGGCCTTAAATTTTGTAAAAATATTTCTTATTTTACTTCGAAACTATAACTAGCACAGTGGCAATTCCTTTTTAGACCAATATTGTGCTGTTCGCTGTAACGAGGCTACGAAATAAGATGAAATATATGTATCACTTTCCGAAAATTAACTTAAGATTTTATTTTTGGAGTGAAACCTTGGTTAAAATTGAAACATTTTATTGAAATTATTTTGAGTCGAACTTATGTAATGTTTTAGTAAATTCGATGTAGCAAAGATCTTTTTCATAATTTAAATCACGTTAAAATCTAGATTATCATTCATTTTTGATATATTCAAGTTAATTCGAGTTTTGAATGTTTCTAGTACAAACAATTTTTTTTTTTTTTTTGTCGTTTTGGAGTAATTGAATTAGGTGTCAGTGTGCCAGATGCTAATTTTTATTTTATGTGGTTTCGTATAGGATTAGATGATTATTTGTTTTTTTATTATTTTCGAAATTCATTTATTCGGAATAATATTCGTCATTGAAAGAACAAAAAAAAACAATTTTTCAATATCCAGCCTTGTGGAAATACAAGTGTGTGAAGTTATCCCAGGATTCCATCGCAGGAAAAAAAATTGCATCAGGCAATACTTTTATTATTTCATCCCAGGATTTTTTAAATTATCCCAAAAGTGCCCAAAATTTGCCTAATAAGTGTATAGTAGCATTCCTAGATTAAAAATTATAATCTAAGACATCCATATTGATATTTTCGATCATACAAGAAGGCTCTGACGATTTTATTGCATATAATTCGAATTTAAATTAATGGTTCCCAGGAACCTTAAGTGTCGTGCCCGATCTCTTTTGATATCGACACAGTACAATGTCCAGTACCTAACCACACATTTGCAGATCAGCCTTTTTTTTTTTAAATTTTTTGATTTTATCTTGCGGTCGGGTCGGCCTCTAAGTATATTGTAGTAAGGTCTTCAGTACCTTACTTAATATTCACTTGGTTTTGTTTTTAGTTTATTTTATTTAAAAAAAAATCTCTGATAATCTTAACATCGCTCAAGATATTAAAGATATTAACACTACTCTACAAATTAATTGCAATCAAAAAAAATGAATTGGAATATTCAGATAATGATGAGAGTACATATTTCCAGACACCTAAAAAACATACCGTAATTTGTAATAACGTAATATTTAATGAAAAGAAAAGGAAAATTGACACTTATACTGAATCAAACGAAAATATTCATGTTCCTAATGACGTTTGGAGTACTATGGTCCACAAAATAAAACATTTTTAAAAAAATTATGCCCAAGTATAATAGCAAATATTTTGTTACAAAAAACCGGTTGCTTAATAAACATCAAGTCTATAGACTACGGAAAATATTCTGTTAGCATTCGAGCATACTGTGGACATAAAATTTACAGAACATACAAATTAAAAAATAATAACTTGGCAATAAGGAACTTTGAAGTTCATAGTTCTAGCGGTACAATTTGTCATGAGTCTGTATAGACACGCCAAATTAGAGGTTCTGAAAGAGATCAACTGAAAAAAAACCTTACTTCACACAAAACTGAATGAAAATGTAAAATTTCTTCGAACGTTTAACACAACTGGTGTTAAATCATTAACTTCTATTCGGAAAGTGCGATCTGAATCATTACAGGAGAATGATAATAATCCAGATGATATAGTGGATTTAATTGAAGAAGCAACGTATAACGATGGCACTCTTCAACTATTGTCCATCAAGCCATTTTGTGTGATTACTCACACAGATGTGCAACATAAAATGTTGGATATTATTTTGCAGGAAAACAGATCAAAGAATTTAATTGCATACGTTGACGCAACTGAAGGTTTAGTGGGAAATCCCTTGCCAATCTCGGCATGCATTTTATACTACGCACTGGTTGTGCAAGTCAAAGTAGACGAAGACGAACCAAATGATCCATTTCCCTTGAGCGATATGGTCAGTTCTCGCCACAATATGGATACCATCGGCAGTTGGTTATCATTGTATAGGAATGAGGTAGTGAATAGAATAAAGGCTTGGCCTCCATTTCGAACCATCGTAACGGATTTTAACTTTGCTCAAATCAATGCTATTTTATTAGCATTTAATAGGTTGGATATAGGGCAATATTAGGATATAATGAACAAATCAATTAATAATTCTGTGATAAAAAATGATTTAATTCTTATTCATTTATGCGTTTCGCATTTAATGCACTGTATGACCGCCGATGTAAATAAACATTTTCCAAAAAATTGTAATACCAAACTGTTGAAAGAAATAGTAGCTTCTTTTCTATTTGATCAAAAAGTATGAAGAACTGAAGGAAATTTGGCGTTATTTTTCTATTGTTTTGCAGCATAAATATCTTTCGCCATTTGTGTACAAAGCGTTAGAGGCTATAGTTAACCTATCTAAAGATTGTAAAATTAATATTATTAACGATAATAGAAATATAGAAAATAGTTTCTATCATATAACAGAACAGGAAACGTGCCATCGGCAGTTTAATGAAACTCTGTACCAGCAGAGTAGTTCGGATTGTTGCTTGGATGAATCTTCGATTGATGGTCCAGTTAATATTTATTATAATCCCAATTTTGCTGATATATTCTTGAAAAGTATTTACCGTTTTTACCATTATGGTCAAATATTTTCCACGAAACCACTTTAAGCAATGGTCCAGTTGAAAATTATTTCGCTACCATTAAAAGACGAATGAAGCAATGCAAGACGCTTGAAAACCTACCAGCAAAACCTCTCAAGTTTCTTAGAGATATAAATGAAAAAAATTTCAGTGCAATTTTAAAAAAAGAAGAAAATTGGAAAGGGCAAGCGAAAAAAAGGAAGCAATTTTAATCTTAGTAATATTACTAAAATTAAGAATTTCGACCACGACAAAAAAATGGGAACTTTAATTGAATGCCTTTCCGTTAAAAAACAAATATTTACGATACACCTAAAACTTCATTATGTATGGCAAAAGAATTAAAATATTTCGAAACCAAGAATCTGACAATCTAGCATTTTTGAAAAATGGAACAATGCGTAATGAAAATTATTATTATACATGTGCTTTTGATTCGTTTGTCCAATGCTTGTTAAATGTTGAGACAACTAATTGGTTAAAAAAAGATAATGTATTTACGGAACTGATAAGCGCTCTAAAAAATAGAAATGTTTCCCTGGCTGAAACCAAAAGATACAGTATATTGGCTAGATTATATGGATTAACATGGAATTGTACCGCAAATATCACAAAAATCTCAACATATTTCTGCAAAGAATTAAATTACGCGGAAGCATTCAAACAAAGGTAAATTGGAACAATTAAATATCACTAAATTAGACGAATGTCTGAAAGAACCCGATACATTATATTGTCTCTGTGGAACAGAGAAAGTTATAAGCGAAATATCAACGAACGATGTGGTATTTATTTATGTCGAAGCAGCCAAAACTGAAGAAATTACTGTGTCCAGCATACCAGCAAACATAAATTACTTTGGACAAGATTTCAAACTTAACAGTTTTATTAGTTATCTCAAGTCATCCAAGCAATATGTAAGCTATTTAAAAAGAAATGGTCATTGCGGACGAAATATGATGACTTAATGGAACACGCAATTCTCATTACATTTCCACATACATTAAGAGAGTCTCCGCATTTGCTCATATACACAAAATGTATCGCAAACAAATCGCTAATATAGCTTAATACAATGACACACAGTCAATACTAAAATTAAATAAAATTACATACACTATGCACTCGTTTGTGGAAACCATAATTAATTTAAATTAAATTTTGTAATTTACGAATAAATCACTCGGTCAAAAATCTCAAAATGTCAAATTCAAAAGAGGTCAGGCACGACACTTAACGGCTGACCTGCAAATGTGTTGTTAGGTACTGAACATTGTACTATGTCGATATCAAAAGAGATCGGGCACGACCCTTAAGGTTCCTGGGAACCATTAATTTAAATACTAATTATATGCAATAAAATCGTCAGAGCCTTCTTGTATGATCGAAAATATCAATATGGATGTCTTAGATTATAATTTTTAATCTAGGAATGCTACTATACACTTATTAGGCAAATTTTGGGATAATTTAAAAAATCCTGGGATGAAATAAAAAAAGTATTGCCTGATGAAATTTTTTTTTCCTGGGATGGAATCCTGGGATAACTTCACACACTTTGGAAATACTGGAATTATTATCCATCGGCTTAGTCGCCTTATATTTTAACCTAGTATTTTAACTAAGGACTGATTTGGACTGATTTCTAAAAGTAAGGGAGTCGTTCAATTAATTATTTTGAACCAGTAACATAACAAATACAAGCAGACAGAATTCATGACAAAGATCCGTTTTATGACCAAAAACTATCGATTTCGATACTACTGGTATCTTTATTATTGCAAAAATCCGTTCATTTGTAACGATAGTAGGCAAAAATAAAATCGATAAAACTATCGATAATTTTCCAACACCAACACTAATCTGTCTCTGCAATGTCCCCACTGACAATTTTTCTTACAATATTTCAAAATTTGAATAAAATTATAAAGAGTTCAAAGTTTTTAAACCCAAAGAGCTAAAAGAGCTTCGTTCCTTCTTTTCGAACTTTATCCGTATTTCAGAACTCAGTCCTTTTGACTTATTTAGAAATGTTAAAAAAAAAAGAATTTGGAATTATTTTCAGTTAAATCAAATTTATTTCAAAAATTTCCTAAATGCGCGAATAATTTATCGAAATAAAAACAAACATCACAGAACGGTAAAAAAATTTTTAAGAAGTTCATTTACAGGGCGGCGAACTCACATTTACTAGAAGAAAAAAATTAATTGTATGCTGGCGACCACGAAACAAATAATTTTTGCCAAAAATTGCGCATTTCTTACCCAAAATCAGGTTTAATGATTAAAAAGATACCGTTACATTTGATTCCATAAAATATCTCCAAAATCGTATAAAAAAATTTTATTGCTTGATATATAAAATTATATATACTTTACAAAAACACCACACAAAACAAATTTCGTGCTAAAACTTAAGATGAAATAAACCAAACAGTTTTGAGTGTATAAATTATTCATATATTATGCAGTTAGTCACTTATATTTATTTAATATTTTTTAAAGTACCTATTAGATTTTTCTGTATAATCTTATCGAGTACAGAGTCAAAGTGTGCACGAGTTAAACAAACCTTCTGCGAAATTATATTTATATATTATTCGACTTAATACATTTTTTTTATTGTTTTTATGCTAAATTTATAAATAAATTCATAAAAAAAAAAAAAAAATATTACAAGGCTGTGTTATTTCATTCGTGAAATCATTTTTTTTTTCTATATCACTCAAAACAAAGTCGAAAGAAAATTAGAAGTATAAAAATGTATTTATCGTACGCATAGCAAAAAACTTAAACCTTTTGACAGACAAAAGATCATAATGACCAATGTCTGGTTACTTATATAAATTACATTTCACATTTCGATCTGTTAAGTAACAAGAGTATATAATAAATATTCCGCACCAACCGGTTTCAATTTTGGTGTTATTTCCATTTTGAATACTCAAGATAAAAATAAGAAACAAAAAAATTACTCATTTTATATATCTTTTTCAAAATGAATAAAAAGTCGCCATTCTTTATTAAAAAAAAAAAAAAAAAAAGTTTAAAAATCACGATATTTATTACACTACTCGCGATATAGTTTCTATACATAAATACCGAGAAGAAATCCTTTCAAACAGTTATAACTAAAAATATAAAAGTCATTTTCTAATGGAATATACATGTACAGTTACCCGTATATATGTATATGTATATCTATTCTACATAAGCAACAATTTTATTCAAATATTTATATTATTGAATTATTAAATTGTTTGAGAACACACTTAAAAATGTCATTGGTGTTCGTACATACTCGTATGTTCATAGGGCGATCGAAAATTGTACATATAAGCAATTTTCCAGTGGTAGGGGGTGATTTCATTCAATCCATACACCTCCATTAAATGCATAACAATAAGTCTTAATTAATTAGCTTGACTTGTGATTAGAATTCATAATTACTTAATTTTCCGCCTGACTATTAAATCACCCTATACGCTTTAATCCCACTATATTATACTTGTATACACATACACATTGGCTTTATAAAAATTGTTATTTTCTTAACGAAATATAAAAAAAAAATCGCAACAAACAAGTTTCTTTTCTTTCGATTTTATTAAAATATTTGTATACAATACATAAGACATTTTCAGCAGATGCGGTGACATGATGTCAAAATTTCTTACTAAATAATTTGTATTTGTTTTAAAGTATTATGGTATTGATAATAAGTATAATAATTTTCTTAAGAAAACATTTCAAATTTAATATACCAATAGCATTGAAAAAATATTCATTGTGTTTCAATTGAACTCCTACATGAAAACGCAGTGAATGTTGGTATACTCAGACTTTCATACAAAAAAAAAACACCTTAGTAAAATAAGACGGATTTAAAATCATGTCTAATCGAATTCATGGTATATTACCGGAAATGGTAAAATGCCACGACACTACAATAGCGCATTCACATTGTGTGTACGCATCTTCTCTATTTATACATAAACATTTATGGAGATTCTGGATAAAAACTAGAGAATTTTTAGCTCATTAAAATTTCAATCAAATACCATCATTATTTTATTTTAATTGGAAAAATATGTCAATAATGTCAATGGTTAAATTTGTATAGACTACTTTTTATAATAAACTTAATTAATCCTTGAATTGTATTGTAATTCAATTTTTTCTTTTCAATTCTTTTGGTACACAGTACACGAACCGCGCGCACAAAACAATGACAAATAATATTCAATTGAAAATAGCTTTAATATTATGTCACACATGCATATACATAAATACAATTTTCTTTTGCTTTAGTTTTTTTTTTTTTTTGTTCATTTTAAATATCGGGTTCGTCGTCTAATTACATATCACCACGTATTGAAGTCTTTTGTTTAAAAAGAGATATATTTAAATCTTAACTTTATGTATAAATGTAAAGTTAATAATTCCATATATAAATCAACCTCCACATTATATGTTAATTAAGGTAGATTTACAGTACGCGACTTAGCACAAATCTAAAAATTGCTTATAGCCACGAGTATCTATAAAATTTGTATTAAGTTATTTAACGTTTTTTTTTTTTTTTTTTCGGCACAGCTTGAATGGATTGCATTAATCAAATATCTAATTTTTTTGCTGGTTGTTTGTTTCTCAGTGTGCGCACTATTATGTATTTAGAGTTCATCTCATTTCGATTGGATAAATGACCTCAAACATATAATTTAGCTCAGGCAAATACATATATTTCCTCTCCCACATTCACTCGAAAAGTTGTAAATAAAAATAAATGGATTACAATACTGACATTGAATCCAACTGAATCGATTAATCTTAAAACATAAAATACTTTTACTTTTACCAATCTCTAATATATAAATTTTAAACGAGAAAGGGTAAATTGTTTAGTATTTCTATGATCGCCAAAACAAATTTTTGTTCACCCGGTCATTTTAAAATAACTGAATTTTCTCTCTTCTCAATTTTTGGGTATTAACACTATGTGGATAAAATTTATTGGTGCTTATCTTATATATTGTGGGTGACCAGTTAAATATTACTCTTTATACGAAATATGTATAAATATTTATTATATTTATTATAGTCGGATACCTTACTGAAAATGATTTAAATATTTCTTATGTTGAAACCAAAAAGGCGAGCGAGGAGTGCCACGACTTTAGGTCACTTTAAACCCTTTACCAGGATATTGAAATGGAATGAAGTTTTCCGTTGGTCTCCAAATCAACAAGCTAAATCGTGGTGAAATTTATTTAATGAAGAAATAATTTTGTCGACTTTCAAATTTCATAAAAAATATAGCGCTAACTAACTTGATTGTTAGTTATATGTTATTGATTTGACAAATCATCATTATTTTATGGTTTTGTGATTTTTAACAAAAATAAAGGCGGATTTTTGGATATGTGTATATATTTCACGTATTTCCTCTATAAATTTAAGCAATAAATGTTAAAATGTCAAAATTGACCGACGAAATGGCTCAGGATGCAAAAGAGGTCAAAAGAGAGTGCAGAATCCAAGAGCCGACCCACCTTTTATGTCAGTACTATAGGCTGGCATGAAGCAATGCAATGTGGAGGTGGTTTATACAAAACGAGTCTATAGCCATACGTCCTCGATTTGGCTACTACTGTGTAAAGTAGGAAAATTTAGGTCAATTTAATATGAATTTCTTTTAAACCTCACACTATTAAAACTTGTCTTTCTAAATTTTAATTGGCGAAACTGTTGTTTGTGAGCGAGACGTTGTAAATTTTCTAGCAAGTAAAGGATTTTATTAATAATTAGGAACTGTCTCAATGGATATCCGCCTCAGACCGGCAAAGTGAATTGTTACTGTATTAGTTCCATTTTGCACGCTTTCTATGCCGTTAAATTTTTGAATTTGATCTTCCTGTCAAATTAACGGGTTTTGCTGTTATTAACATTTTTGCCTTAACTGAATCACCCATTCCTGCAACCTGACGGAAATTACCGAACGTGATTAAGAGGAAATTATCAAGCGTGATTGACAAGTAATACGGCTTGTTCCTTTTTTTTTTGTGATAACAATTTTCCATTTGCCAAATTCAATTTTTGGTTTTATCTTTGCTCGCTGGAACAACGCTGCTATAATATACCGTAGGACAGTAAAATTATAAAAATATATGTGAAAAATTTTATATAAAAACAGGAAAACTGTTGTTGTAAAAACAAGGTGTCCATTTACATACTATGGAATAAATATAACGTTTTTAGTATTAGATTTCATTATTAGACGCATATTGTGATGTTTGAATTGAAGCAACTATTAAATAAGCGGAATCAGAAACACGATTTGGTTAAAATAGTGAGGTTATGTTTCGAGGTTTTTTGAATTTTTTTATTTTAGACTGAAAGAAGCAGATCAACAAGGACTAAATTAATTAAAATCACTAATTAACAAGAAGCTTACTTGATCAAAATTGTAGTTCTACTCCTTTTCATAATTAGAACTCTTTAAATTATTAAACTGTTGGTATTCTTCAAATTTGTCATTTTTAATAATGTCATTTTCAAGGAATATGATTGATTTAAAAAAACCAGAACGAATGAACAAGCGAAAGAAGGCAACTATGAAATGGCTTTAGAATGTTATTGTGGAGCTCTTATAATGAAAAAAAGGTTTTTGATTTTTTGTGGTCGGTTTAAATGCGATTTAAAACAAACTTTACCATCTAACAATGCTTGTCAATTTTATTGATTACGAATTGATGGTCTAAACTTTATAATTGGGTGGCCCCTGTATAATTTTTTAGAATTTATGGAAATTTTGAAGTTAAATGTATTCAAATAAACATATTGACCATAAATTGGTCATCAACGACTCCAAAAACTCCTTCCCATGAAGTTCAGAGCAAAATTTCAATTTATGGGATTCAAGAAATTATGGCCACTATGAAAATTCATGAAAGTGGGTATCTCTCGAAGTAATTAAAAATGTTGCACCAAACTTTGTAAACAGGGGATTTTTGAGATGATAATTATGGTGCTATGGCAATATGGCCGCTAAAATATTCTAACAAAACAAATGTAACGTAATTTTTTGAAGAAAAAAGCTTTACGGCCGCTGATTACAAATTTATGGGCAAAATGATTATTTGAAAACAATTAACTATACAATTTCGAAAAGATAAGATTCGTAAACAGCTACCCTAAAAATAATTATCTATATAAACAGTTTTTAACTGAAGGTTAGAGGGGTAATATTTGACCCGCCATCTTGAATTATAAAATTTTAAAAATAAATTCATTTTATTTTGCAATAAAAATTAGTGAGCAAGCCTGTTTAGTGTTTAGGTGATAAACTTTACTTTAAAATGCACTTAAAACCGATCATAACAGATCACATCATCTTTAAGTTGTAAATTCTTTAAATGTTTAAAATTCTTAGAATCTGCAAATTTTTCTAGAAATTGTTATTTTAACAAATTCTAAGAATACTTTTTTTAAATAATTTTTCGAGTTTTTACACTTCAAATTGCATATTCTTGAAATCATGATGAATTTGAACATCTTAATAGTTTTAAAATTTTTTAAATTATTGAAATATCTTGAAATATTTCAAAATTGTTGATTTTTGGAAAATCTTGAAATTTCCGTTAAAAAGGAAGACCGTCTTCGAAAGGTTCTTGTCATGCTTGCGCACCGGGGAGACGTGAATAATTATTAAAAACATAAAATTTCTATGAATGTTAGAATTTCAAAATCGTGGAAGGTTTAAGATCGTCAAGGCGGGAAACCCCCATCCTTTAAGGCACAAAACGAATTAAATAAATATTTCAAAAATGTTATATTTAAAAACCCAAATCTTTATGTTGACATTTTTAAAACTCTTAAATTTATTTTGCTTAAAAATGTTCTTAAAGAACTTTTCAAATTCTTTTGAATATTAAATGCTACATCTAGCAAACAAATCAGGATAGAATAAAGATTTCACAGGAAACGAGAAAGCAAAATACATATATCAAACTGTCTTGCAAAATTCCTTCCTGCAAAAATGTGGAAGATGAAATAAGAGGTTTAATAAAATGGTTTTCGATTTCGTTGATCTTTCAAAAGGTGCAAAACCTTGGGTCACCCTAATATGCGCGATCCTGGTGAACAATGAACAAAATTGTGCCCCAAAACACCTTATATAGATCCGATTATGAATCTAGACACCAGGGCCTAGATCAAGTGACAAATGACAATTTTTTGTGACTTTGTACTAAAATTTTAACTGCTATAAAATGATAATATAGTTATG
Source organism: Tipula vernalis (assembly GCA_958295665.1). NCBI lineage: Eukaryota > Metazoa > Arthropoda > Insecta > Diptera > Tipulidae > Tipula > Tipula vernalis. The sequence continues at coordinate 127,612,132 of OY282558.1, read as the reverse complement.
AGTTCTAAAATGCGATTCTGATGAAGTGACTTTTTCAAAATGTCACAAGAAAAAAAATGACAAATTAAATAAAATTGTCATTGATTTGGTTTTCCGTGACAAAAGTCAGCTGCATTTTTAAATAAAATATGTGTGAGTGTATTTTGTAATTTTTAATAATTCTTGTTATAAATTTTAATTGTTTATATTTTAATTAAAATAAAACAATATTTTATCTATTTTTATATATGTATATAATGTGTATGTAGCGTGTAATATCATTAAAATTAACCTTAAAATATAACTGTGGTAAACTAGAAATGCAACTGCTGTAAACTGCTGTTAATGCCATAACTCATTTCATCAGAATCGCAAATTTTCCGTGACAATATTTTGTACTAATAACAAAATGTCACGAAAAAATATCATTTCATCAGAATCTACCCCCAGCAGCGGGCTGGCAATTGAAACCGGTCCGAGAAAGCATTTTTAGACCAGCCTTATAAGAGTTATATTTTGGTTACTTGTTTTTTGTAACAAATTTTTACCGTATCATGCTGTGTGCCTCAGAAGACTTTTCAAATTTTAAAGTTTTCGCTATTTCTTCATAGATGCTTGGTGAAAAGGCACTTTACGAGGTTACTTTTCGACGATTTTTCAATTTGTATGACGTACAGTTTAAAATACGTAGTAAGTAATGGAAAGTTGGAGGAGGCTCAAATCACCACAGAAGACTGACGAAAATTAAAAAAAAAAATGTAGCAACCTAATGACTATACACTCCGCTTCATTTATATTACTTTTTACATGCATTTTACATAAGTAGCTTGAAATGGTTCCAATAGAGGTAAAAGGGGATACATCCTGTGGTATCACAATGGACCGTCACCGGTCTAAGTGTGCGTAAGCAGCCACTCCAACCTAACCTAACCTACATGCATTTGAGAGTACATTGTTGCTTTTTGAAATAACTGTAAAACGGGTAACAACAATAAAACTATTACCTCTGTTTTGTTCGTTATTCGTAATCTAGTAAAAAATCGTGCAATTAAAATGCGTCACATGATTACGACCAGTAGTAAATAGTTGTAGCTTATGAAAGCTACGGTAAAAAACTTTGTTAATTAGTCTTGATTTATTATTTTTAATTAAATTTATCATCAGGCATCAGTTTCATTTCCATGAGTCCGAAAATGCAAACCGGTTCCGTTCTTGCTTCCATGACATGAGGTTTTTGGCAGATTCAAATCAGTTTGCTTTGCATAATGCATTCAAAGGAGGTTTATTTTGGAGTTTTTTTCAATTTAAGAAGCGTAGCATTTTTAATCACACGTCGAACCGTTGATAAGATTGCTTTGACTCCGGTTTTTGCCTTAATTTTTTACGCAAATAACCATGAATTTGAAGCTGATCGAATAACCGCCCGTTTATCCGTGGCCGCTGTAGTCTCTGCAATGCGCCCTTCTCTATTTTTACCATAATTTTTAATATTATTGATAAAGAATCCAGAGGATCGAAAAACGGTTTCCCCTCTATCAATTTTTTCCGCTATTTGACGATTTGAGAATCCTCCTTCATTTAAACCCATCGTCACCTAATAGAAAAAAATACATGAGGTGGGAATGTTTGTTTGCGATATAATTGACTATTCCGTAGGACCCTTTGTTCAAGTACGGAATCCGGGGGTACAACAAATATTAATAAATTTACCAGAATTATCTCATATACTGCCATTAAATTAATAATATAATCAAGTTTATGATTTATATATTGACAGTGTAATGCAGTTGGTACAACAATTTTTATGTGGCATCCATCGATAGCACCTAAAGCTTTCGAAAATATTGATGTGCCAATTTTATTAGCTTTGGCAATTTTTTTACCGTTGGTGCAAGCTTCAGAAACATATCAAGAATTTTGTGAACAATTGTTCTCACAGTATAGTATATCAATATATCAATTCAAACTTATACCAATGACCCTATAGCTCGCTGCACTGGTCAGTCAATATAGAAACAACAGGTGCGTCCGAAATGCGAATTTAAATGAACAATTTTTTAAATGCGCATTTTTGCATAAAATTAAATTTCTCTATAATCATTAAATTAATTGAATTTCGACAACTCTGAATTGATAAATCGATAATTATGATTAATTTAAATATAAATTGATATCAAACAACATGTTAAAATTGCACATAAAAACTACATCGCCTGTAGTTTTTGAAATGTGTCTTCGCTAAATGCATATTTTCCATTTCGGACGCACCCATAGAAACACGGAATTGTATTGAAAATTTGAAACATTTAAAAGTTTTATGTTGGGCGAATGTACAGCATATTTTATTAAGTGAATGAGCAGACAGTCTTAAGTGTTTGCGGATATAATCATTATCATTAGCAAATTTATGCTTGTAAATTTCAGTTTTGTTTTAGTTTCGTGTTCTGTACAAATAACACAAAAATGTTACTGTAACATAACCTCACAAATTATATATACATAAGTTATATATAAAGGATTTTCAACTTCGAGGTATCTTTTTAAATATTCCGCCGTTTTATTTTTTTGTACTAGACATGTACCACATGTTATTTGGCTGATGACAAGTACAAACATTTCGGTTAGTTAAACTGGATCGCTTCACGAGTGAACAACGTGCTTTCATTATTAAAACTTATTTTAAATATGGTGAAAGTTATTCCGAAGTTGGAAGAAAATTTCCACAAACCGTGCTATTAAACTTATCATTGATAATTTTGAAGAAACTGGTTCAGTTCAAGATCAGAGAAGCAGAATTTATTATCGTAGTGGTTGTTCAAGTAAAAATATGCCAGCTGTTAGCACAAGTGTTGCTGGAGATCCAAGGACATCTATTCGTCGTCGTTTACAGCAATTAAGCATCAAACCAAGAACTTTTGTGGAGTCAATTCAACCAATGCAATCAATCGATCTTTTGAAAGAGAAATTTAATAATTCAATAATTTCTCAAAGAACAGAAGTGAATTGGCCACCAAGATCATGCGATTTAACGCCATTGAACTTCTTCTTATACGACTCGGTTTATTTTTTATTAGACGTCATTTATTTAAACGAGACATTGAAAAGTTTAGTTAGCTATAAGGCACAATTGAATACTTTTAACCTAGTGACATCTATTTAAATATTGCATGAATTGCTGGGTCTTACAAAAGTTTCGTTTGACAAGTATCCTGAGGCACACAGCATTAGTAAGAAATTGTAGTTAAAAATTTAGTTCCTCATTTACCGGATTTATTTTATTACCGGTATACATAAACGAAACTTACCAGTAAACCCGGTTTATTTGTGAAAAACTATATTTATGTAATGAAACTGCAAATTCAAGTCCCGATTTGATGTTTTCATAACTTTTTATAGTTTCTCGAGATTTTCGAAATTATTCGAGTTTTGCATAAAGTCGATTTGCGAGATGTTATAGAGACTTACTGATGATTCGAGATATTACGAGACAGTTTTGTTATTCCAGATTTTTGAGATTATTCCAGTATATTTGAGATTGTTATGGAATACTATTTAAGAGTTCCAATATTATTCGAGTTTTGTTTAGTTTAACTTACTTAACTTTCACAAATGATTCGATAATTTCACAACCTTTCTTAATTTTTCGAAATTTCGTTAGATTTTCTAGATTTTTGTTACATAAGTACTTACCAACTTTTCAAAATTACTCATTAATATCCAGATTATTAGATATTATTGAAATCGAGTTTCTTAGAGATTATTCGAGTTTACGAAAAATTGAGTTGGGATCTTATACAGCGAATTTAGTAGATTTTAAAGATTTTTCGAAATTAATCGATTCGATATTTTCTAGGTTATTCAAAATTATTCGAGAATACAAAGGTTATTCAAGTTTTACGTGGCGATGGTTAGCACCGTGTCTTTAGTTTTAGAAACTTACTTAAACTTCTCAAGTATTTTCCATAGTGGTGAGTTGTCTGAGATTTTGCAGGATATTAGAAATCTGTTTTCATAGAAAAAATCAAGCTAAATTCTTCAATACTCTGACAAATTCTGTCAATTGTGATATTTTACAAAATATAAACTTATACCTTTTGAAAGAGCTTTCTTTCCCTCTTATAAAACTGGAAATTCAAGAACTTTTGCTGCTAAAATTAAGTATATTCAATGGTTCAATCTCAAATCAGCCAAGAGCTAGAATCTACTTGTTTTATAGATTTTCCATTAATTGATGACCCCTTTACTTAGTTGCAGTTGCTATGCCACAAAAATTTAAAATCGGTTGATCTGCGAATAGATATTCTATGGAATGAACAGTTGTGTAAAAAAAATTATTAAAGGCATGACCACTGTTTGGTCATCTGCCAATCGCTTTCGTTTATTGATTCGCTCCTTTAGAATAATTTTTGCCTCGATTTGTAACTATAACAATTGGAAGACAATTGTTTTACAGAATTGGCGAGGAACCGTCTTGAATGCTGTTAGATAATTTAAGTAACATCACGGGTCAAATTGCGCCCGGTTTATAATCTAATATTCTATAACTCCTTCTGCTTGCACACAATTTTCATCCAGTTTAGTAGATGGCCGCTATAATATCCTGAAGAATTCAGACTTTGATATAGTTCACAGAATTAGAGACACTAGTAAAAACTAAAATATTTTGTTTTAATACACTGGCCTTATAAAGTGTTTAGGGAAGGAATACCATCATATTGGAAATAAGTCTCATATTTTCGAAGATTTTGTAAACTTTTTAAACAGATAGTTTCAATACAGGTTCCATCATGGAATTCACATAAATAATTATTTCCAGCCAAGTATTACTACCCACTACAAGATTAAAGTGGCGTAACTACAAATGCCCGTCGTTTTGTAATTAAAAACTAATTCCTTTATATTATCCAGTCCATTGGTTAAAATTAGGTTTTCATTGAAATAGTTAAGAATCATACAAGTTCCAAAAAATCACAAATATCTTTCGGTTCATCTGGAAGCTAAATGGTGTTGTTTTGTGCATTTCTATATTTTTGGTAGTCACTGAAAGAATAGTATAGTACCTATATGCATATAAAAAATATAATGTTCATATTATGTAACTTATTTATTATACTCGGATACAAGAGATACGTGTATTTATGCATTATTCTTGCTTAATACAACGTCTTAAAGATAAAGAAATTCCGGCCAAAATAAAACTTGATTTCTTTTGTATTTGAAAAATAAAAAAGAAAAGATTTTATTCTTTATATTTAACATTGCTATAAAATGTACATAAGTTTATATAAAAACGACAAAACTTGAAGAGTTGGCAAAAATGTTAAGTCTTTTCGGTTATTTTTTTTTCTTTCGTACATGGAAGACCAAAAATTAATTAATATTCTTAAAACATAAAGAATGAACCTGTTAAAGATAAAACTTTTAATTATAAAAAATTTTGCTGCAAACTAATGTACTCATACTTGGCTAGTCTACTCGTGTTTTGTAAAAATATGCATCCGCTTAATTTCGTAATATATCAATTAGTCATATCATCAAATTTGCCATTTTAAATCCATCCAATTTAGTGAAAGTCTTATAATTAATTTGTGGCTATTATTTTTTATTTATTTTTTTTTTTTAGATCGATTATAATTTATAAATTTATTAAATGCCACAGGCGCAAAACCATTTAAACATAACGAATTCATTTTTATAAATATTATGTGTGAGATCTGGTACTGAGTATCAATTCTAAACAACTCTTGAAAACTATAGGATTATTACAGTTACGTAAGAATATAAAATCCAGATGGTTCTACTGCTTATTGAATATTAAATGCGCATTTTGCAATATTAAATTTAATACTTAATACAAAAAAAAAAACTAAAAGTTGTCTTAACCATATATTTTCTTGCTATATTGTGTTATTCGATGATTTACTTGTAAAGAGAAAGTCGTTTTAATAAAATTATTAAATAATATTAAATTGGAGTACATACAATACAAATATTATAATACAATAATAAGTCAATGTAAATCTTTATCCCGGGAAACAGAATTAAAATTCCCAGAATAGAATCTCCACCAAATTTACTCATTCATTAAATTGGTTATGCTTAACTAAACTTCAAGAAGAGAAATAAGAAAATAAAAAGATTATTTATTAATAATAAAAAACTTATAATTGTATTTTATTGCTTTTTTCAAACAAAACCTTGGGATGAATAGTTCTATAGAGATTCATAGAGTTTGGGAAAATATTATCAATTTAAAATATGTATAGTATATCACTAACAACCTTGATGACGAATATATCTTTTAATAAAATAAAATAAAAAAACTTGCCATCATGGTCTCTCGTACGAGTGCTAATAGTATACATACATATATGTATATATTTATACATATATATATATATTCGTAAGATGCACAGTCATATGTGTGTTTAGGTGTATGAGTAAATTTTTAAACTCGAAATTAGTTGATGTCCTCGTTATTTCCAAAAAGATCAAAACATATATAAAATATCGCACTGTTTACTTGACGAAATGCTAAATGGTTAATAAAAAGCAAAAAAAAAACGAAACTATTAATATTCGTCCCACCAAAAATGTTACAATTTACAGTCGCGATCATCATAAACCAGCAATCATCGCATATAAGGATGTAAGATAATCTTATCCGTACAATTTTATAATTTAATTTTCCTGTCGAACATTATCCCGCGTGCTACACGTTTTTATTTCAATTGATTTAAAATGTACTAAATACATTACAATGTAAAATGCAGTTATACAAAGTTTTATCGTAAAATCTTATCTTAGTAAAAAATCAAATTATGATATTGTTGGGAGAAAAAAAATTACGTTGGCTATACATGTTTTGAATAATTCATGAGAAAATATTATACGCGAGCACTTAATTCATGCGCGCTGATTTTTGTACTTACATAGTCTAATAATGAGATTAGCACAACAATGATTTAAATGTAAGCCCAAAATTAATTCATTGTCTCGCTCATCATAACACACAAAATTAAAAAACAAACATGAATAATTATTAACGAAACTCACCAAATCGTATATAGACATCTTAAATCAAAAAAAAAAAAAAAGTCTTCTTATTTTTTAAATTCTTGATTTTCTAATTCAGAATTTGTGAGACGGTTTTTTTTTTTTTGTTAACAGACATTAAACCATTCAAATTACAACTTAACTAATCAATGTATATTGTTATAAGACAAAGTACAAAGTAAAAAATACTCAATGATTAATATCTTCGAATATTATACATAAATACGAGTATATATAACATCTTCCTGTGTATGCTTGTTTAATTGTATATAAGAAATAAGGATATTATTTTAATTTATGAACAGAATTTTAATTAAGAAAATATATTAACAATTTTAAAATAATAACTAATTAAATTTTTAACTTTTATTTTTTTGTTTCTTTTTATGTTACAGCAAAAATGAAAATATTTTTGCCCCTAGTCGTGTGGATATTGTTGTGTCTTGATACGGTAAGTCAATTTAGTTTTTAAATCTTTTATATAATATAAGATCCGTTACCTTGATCTATCAAGTATAATGATTATATAATTTATTACTTAATGACTGTGATAAAAACAATAAAATAATACAAATTGTACGATTTATAAAAATCTATGTTTTATATAACATCTCATTTAGAGTCGCGACTAAAGTACGTACAAATAAAAACTTTTTTTTTTATTTCAAATTTTATTGCGGTTTCGAATATGTGCAAAGTCATGGAAATTTATTTTAAAATCGCATCGCTACTGAATACTGACTGATATTATTGATGATCATTAATTAGACATAACTGAAATTTGTCTTATGGCGCTTAATGAGTTGCCCGTTGAAAAGATAATAAACCGCTTGTATGAGAAGTTAGCATGAAATTTGTATCTCGAAAAGGCCTTTTTTCAAAATATGTATCTCAGCTAAAATATTTTTATTCCCTAAACCAATCGTTATTTTTACCGAAAAATATTTTCTAATAATTATTTATTGATAGTTCCTGGCATAAATTTGTTCTGAAAATTCTTTTTTTTTTTTAACTCTTTTGAATTAACCTGGTGCAATCAATAAATAATTGAACCAAACATTTTATAGAAATTTTTCGCTAGTTTTTAATTCTACACCGCCACCGTTGGACGGGATTATTTCCAGTAGTTCAAGCGATTTTAGAAAATCTATTGTCCAGAGGAGTTTTTATTACAAAAAGGCTGTTAATCTAATAATTAGTTTTATTATTGAACATTAAAGTAAACAAAGAGCAAATATTAATATATTCTGGAAAATTCCAGAATCTGGAAAATTTGAAATAATCTCGAATAATCTTCGACAATTTTGAAAATCTGTAAAATCATATAAATCGCCGAATAACCTCGATATACGCTGAAATAGTAGAAAAATCACAGATTTTCTCGAATAGGCCCATGATAAATTTTTAAATAATAATACCAATACCGTTGATCTTTGATACTCGGATAAGCTTAAGAATATGTAATAAGTACATTTAGTAGACTAATATAAAAATCTTAAATAATCTCAAAGTTTGAGAATCTCTGCCCCATATCACAACACTATTCATAACGCATTCGCCACGTAGAACTTGAATCAAATCGATCAGAATCTCAAGCAGACTTTATTGACCTTGATATTAGGAAAAATCTCGAATAAATTTAAAACTTAAAAACTCAAAAAACACTAAAAACATAAAAAGTCATTTAATAATCGTCGTCTAACGTTGTAGCAGGTGTACGTCAGATGTAGAAAGAATTAAGTCTAATCCAAATTCGATCTTTCATCTTGCAAAAAAAAAAAATTAGAGGCAATACCTGAGGATTCGGGCGCCGAAAATTTCTCCAGAGGTTTCAGTCTTATCAAGATCGGTTCCGTAGTTTTTAAGACTACCCCATACAAACAGAGAGACGCTATCCCATACATACAGAGAGAAATGCTAACACTAAATTTTAATTTCTATTCATCTTGTTTCCATATGGGACTTCTTAATCTTTAGACCATTTAAAACCCTCCCCCATTAAGAAATAAGGGGGGTTAACGGTGAAAGTTAACCATAACGTCTTATGTAATACTTAAGATTAAACATGACCATTTTCGAAATTTATTGAGCCGATCTCAGAGAAATTTCCCTGAAATGGCATACAGACTCGAATTCTAAACATTTAAAACCCGTCCCTCATTAAGAAATCATGCGACTTAATTGGGAAAATTAACCATGTCTTACATAATATTTGGAACAAAATACCGCCATTTTCCAATCTGCTTGCGCCTATCTTAGAGATGTCTCCCTGAAATTTTGGTTTGTTTTACAAGACTTCTTAAACCTTAGACAATTTATAATCCGAGCCTCATTAAAATATCACAGGGTTTAAGGGGTGAAAATTATCTTAACGTCTGATATAATACTTACAATGAAACACCTGAAATGGCTCAAAAAATTTCGAAAATGGTCGTGTTTCATTGCACATTATGGTTCGTTATACATTTACGTTGTGGATAATTTTCATCCTTAAATTCCTCAATTTCTCAATGACGTTAACATACGCCATTTTAACGAAAAATCTCTGAGATCGAAGCAAGACACATAGAAATTGAGATTTGATATGTTTGTGTTAATTCACTTTAAACATATACAGTGTGGTTCTTAATTATATGAACGATTTGTTCGTTAAATTCGAGTAACTCAGTAACTTAAAGATAATGCTTCAAAATTACGATTTTTTCTATTATTGACATCACTACAATTCATTTTGGATTCTATAAGGTATGAAATATTATGTCGGGTAAATGGTCACCTCTAAGCATTAATGCAAGATTCGGCTCGTTTTTAATCACTTTCCTTGATATGCCGCAATGCTTCGGTTGAAATGTTGGCCATTTCTTATCGAACTTTGGCTTTCAGATCGGCAGGATACTTTGACAGTTAGCGTTACAAAAAAAAATCTGGTGGTGTCAAATCGGGATATCTGGGTGGCCATATGCTAACGCCAATTCCCATATGACACGACCACCATCCTGTTGAAAGTAAAAGCCTTCTACACCAAGTTCGTTCACTTTTTGTGCTAAAAAGTCACGCAGCTTAGCTCTGTACCGATCACAATTGAACGTAACTTTTTGTCGAATTGGAGTTTCTTGTGAAAAATTCGAAAAGTTACAGTTCCCCAGTAACGGCTGTTTTGCTTATTGAGACTGACCCTTAGACAAAAGTGCGTTCACCACTAAATATTAAACAAAGTTCTTTGAATTTTTTCTATTTTAGTTTATCAAGACATTTTGGCGAAATGGTAGAATCCGGAAACATTGTTTTGATCAGTGAACTGGCACAACCACCATAAACATAACTGTGTGATTGCACATGATAAATGTCCAATTCTTTGGATCAAGAAAATAACATTTGCATATTGTTTCGAAAAAAAAAAAATATATTTTTTTTTTATCCGGATCATTTTAAAAAAAACTAGATTTTAAAAAAAAAATCAATTTTTTATGTGCCAAAAAACATGTAAAATAAATTAATCACCATTTGTATCGGTGGAAAAATAACAATTAAAAAAGCGAAGTTATGTTTACTCGAGCGTGTTTACCTTGGACTAAGTGAGCTTAGATAAATTAAATTTATATTTGTCATTTTGACATTTACATTTCTATGTGTTTGTGAAAATCGGATCAAATCTACCAAAAAATCGAGATGTTTTCAAAATGATCCGGATCAAAAAAAAATCAATTTTTATTTTCGAAATATTATCCAAATGTCATTTTTCAAAAATCAAAAGAAACCTAAAAAATGTCGAAATCCTTGGGATTAAATTTTTTATTCCAAGGGAATTCGACATTAGATTTCTTTTCACAAATTCAAGGAAATGTAAAGGTCAAAATATACATAAGCAAAACGACGCCATTTTGATGCGAATAATTTTGCTCAAATAATAAAACAAAATTTAAAATCGCATTAAATACTATTTTCCAACATTTTACGGTAAATTCATATTTCAAACTGCAATATGTAAATAAAATACTGTAAAGTGAATAAACATAACCTCGCTTTTTTATTTATTATTTTTTTCACTAGATGGAGATAATTATTTTACATGTTCTTTGGCACAAAAAAAATTGATTATTTTTTTTGAAAATTGAAAGACATAAGATATGTTTAGATTAAAGAGAGAACCAGCCAAGATTTAAGAAATTTAACGTAACAGTGCGGTATATGAAGTTTACATGTTACTGCCCAGCGAACCATTAAGAAATGTTCGTTCAGTTTCGTTAAATTGAAGTTTCAACTTAACAGAGCGAAAATTATCGCGCAATAAACTGAAGGAAATGTCAAAAATCCAAATTGCCCTTTGTGCAAATCTTCTTGTGAGAGCTCATTGTACATTTTAACCTTAAATTCAAAATTATTTATTTATGTTCATGTAGGTAAATTGAAAACCGAATTATTAAAGACTTTATGATTTGTAACATCAAACTATTTATTTTCAAATTTATTTATTTTAGTTTTTTTCTTACGCCACAAGATCTGTCCTGTCAAGATTTATGTCCTTTAAGAATTTAAGGCTTTTTAATAATTGAAATAATTTTCGAAGTTCCTCCAATTCCATCGCCAGTTCAAAATTCTAAAACACCAATTTTAGAAAAATATTAATACGAGCTATCGTCATCATGAAAGCAATTGACAAGTTGTGTTACAGTTTCGCTAGCCAACTTGTCAAATTTTCCGTAAGAAAAAACCTTTCGCTAAATTCTGTTAAATTTCTTAAATGTTCGCTGGTTGGCTCTTAAGTAGGTAGATAAATCGATTTTTTTTATGTTGTGCCAAAGAATATGAAAAAAAATTAATCTCCATTTGTTGGTTTAAAAAAATAAAAATAAAAATTAAAGCATTTACAGCATTTTTACATATTGCAGTTTGAAATCCAAAGTTACCGTAAAAAGATGGAAAAAAATAATTTAAATTTAAACCCGACAAATGATTTACAAAAATGTCAATATGGCATCTTGATTATGTTTATAACTCATTTTGACATTACATTTCTATGTGTTTGTGAAAGTCGGATCTACCAAAAAATCGAGATTTTTAAAAATGATTCGGATAAAAAAAAATTATTTTTTTTTTCAAAATAATATGCGTCATTGTTTTGATCCGGATGAAAAGAAAAAAGAAAGAAAGATGGGGACAATCAGGGACGTCTGGCATTCCTGTAAATGAAACAACTTCTTTTTGAAGAAATCCTACAGATAAACATCGCACTATTTTAACATCTGGTGCTTTTACACAACGATTGCACGATGTATTTCGAGAACGACGGACGGAGAAATGTTAAGAAATATGAAAACGGCGCCATCCTTTGATCGTTCACTTAATTACGCCCCGTAAATAATCATAATGCGGTCAAATCTCAATCATTTTCTCTATAAATATTTCTCGGGATGTAGGTATACGATTTTGTGTGTTTTAATTTAAATATTTGGGATAAAATGAAAATTTCGTTAAATTTTAGTCAAGACACATATTTTGGAAAAAACCGTTTCGGTGTTAAAATTTCGTGCTAATTTTTCATAGTACAAATCGCATCGCGGCACAAAACTATCACGGGTCAAGATTACTAAATACAAACTGTAAACAACGCAAAATTTAATGTTTATTCAATTTAAGAGTATTTGTGTGCGCGCATGCAAAAACTATTCAATGCTATAATCAAATATTAATCTAACCTAAATTTCAAGTACACTTTTGTAACAAAACAATGGTTATGGAGTATAAAATAGCTATATAGATTCTAAATAAATAATTCAAATATGTAAATACTTACATAAAAATATTTTAGATTTGTATAGAATAGAATAAATTAAACATAACACATTTCACATAATTAAAGACGATTTGTTAAAATACCGCAACTTGGCGTATATAAGCATATACACATAATATTGTGTGCAATAGAAGATTTGGAAATTTTTAAACATACATACAACTCGTATAACATACATTCTAATTACAAAATGTTTCGCTCAACAAACTGTATACAAATAATTGCATGCTAAAACTCACTTTCGGTAAAAAGCAGCTCTGGAAGAATACACCTTCTTGTGCATATGTAGTCAATAAACTTATCTGCTGTTTGTTTATTTTAAACTAATAATATTCTGTACGGTAACTGTTCAATTTCCTTTCAAATTTACTTCCGTTTGGTGAATTACTGAATAGGCATTGATGTCATCAATATTGATTTGGTATGGCATAACAAATTAAATTTAAATATTTTACAAAAAAAAGAGTTTAGGAAATTAGTCATCCGCAAGTTTCAGCACAATCTTATATATGTATAAAGAAAAATGTCCCAAGAATTATGGTGGATTTTGTGGTTGATTTGCATTATAAATAAAAAAAATGTACACAGTGACTATGCGTAATATTTAAAGCAAAATTACCATTAGGTCATTATACTTTTCGGATGATGATTTTGGTACATTATTGTACTTAGTACATTGGGCGACCACCAACCATCTAACTGCATAAAGCTCATTTACTGCCCATACTGAGTAAAGATAAACATTACAATTCCTGCTGCGAGACAACAAAACATTTTCAGCACATTTTTTAAAAAAAAAATTCTAACGACAATCATTTATATTCACATCATACAGGCATGAGAAAGGTATGTAATATAAATTTTCTTATCCGTCCTTTCCTCTCTGACAAAAACAAAATATGCACACATACACATAGTTATAATCATAAAACATGACTTCATCATAATTTATTAAGGGGTTTAATGTTCATTTTTTTTTATTTTTATTTCACAAGTCATATATTTATCAAACTAAAGACGTTCTTCGATATTTAGTTTGCGCCAAATCAACACAACGAAAATGGGTTTAGTTCATCTTTGTCTGTATATAGGTATATAAATATGTGGACGTAAGAACTCAAAACAATGTTAAATGACCTCGAGACTTGTCCTTGGACTTGGACTTTTCTTATAGGTATTTGTTGTATATTTAAAAAAAAAAAGAAAATCCAAAAGCAAAAGTGGAAAAAACGTTAATAATTCGTTAAATTTATGTTTATCGCAAAAAATAAACCATCTTAACAACAATTAGAAGCCAAAATTCAATTTTTAAGAGACGCATCACTTAAAATAGTTCGCGAAACAAATTGAACTACAAAAAAAAAAAGAAGAATTTAAATTAATAGTATTAAGTTTATGATCTGAAACAATAAAACATACCAATAAATATATAAAACAGAAATGTTCTGATGTAATGAACTTCCATTAATTTGTTCTCGTGCTTTTCTGAACCAAAAGGTATTATATACAGCAATAATTTTATTTATAAAAAAAAAACATCCAGACAGAAATCTTCTTCTTCTAGTGTTTTGATTTATAAATAATAATACCGTACCTATAATGAAATTGTGGTTCTTATTTTGGCATGCAAAATGTTTTATCATGTTTCCATATTATACGTATGTAGAATATAATTTGCGAATTAATATTTAAATTTTTTTTTTTTTTAGTATTTTTTGAACCATTTTATAAATATCGCTAAAAAAAAAACAGTCGGTAAAGACTTAAGAATATCAAAAATGTGTAGGCCCTTAATGGATATGTGCGCGGCATTAAATTAATCTTAAGTAATAACCACATGACGTGGTCAAATTTTGTCTAACAAAATACATAATTAATTGTTTAGCACGATTTGCAAATCTGTAAGGCAAGACAAAAAAAAAAAACTTTCACCTACATTAGACGCCATTCAATATATGTACATACATATACTGAAGAAACAAAATTGTAAATGTATTATATATTTATGAATAAGAGATGTTTGTCGAATGAATAATTTAACGCAAGTTTTCGCAATGGTTAAAACCGCCAATATGTATATACCACAATTCGGCATCCTAAAATTTCTTTTTTAACTTCCAAAACTATAATAATCCTGACCCACGTAATCATTATGTAGGCTAATCTCCGTCGACGCAGACAAATCTTACGATTTAAAGGCCAACCACTCGAACAAGAAGAATATTTTGTTTAGTTTCATTTAATATACCTCTCATTTAACAGAACAGTAATGAACCCACCGTTGAAAGGTATGTCAAAACAAATCAAAACATTTTTTAAAATTAATAAATTTTACTATTCATGTTACAATTTCAATACCCTTGACTATTAAATTATTAAGACTGTTCATTTATTCACAACGTGTAGCATATAATTTGTTCGTGTTGCAAAAGCAGTTAAAAGATGTAGCTGCCCCTCATGGACACATGTTCAGGTTTGGGGTAAACAAAATGTCACCTATTTTTAAAATTGAGTGCAATATTTCAACCTACAACTTTTCTTTAGTAATTTCTTTGGGAAACTCAGATAACTATACTTCTTATAATAAATTAGAGAAAGACAAGAATCGTAATTTCTTGATTTCTTGAAAGCTGTGTTTATTTCATGAACTATATATTTAAATCCATTTACATAGAAAATACG
This sequence comes from Tipula vernalis, assembly GCA_958295665.1. NCBI lineage: Eukaryota > Metazoa > Arthropoda > Insecta > Diptera > Tipulidae > Tipula > Tipula vernalis. Next base: position 127,596,621 of record OY282558.1, on the reverse strand, counting down.
GGTTTGACCTGAAAGAAATTTAATAATTTGTTGTATTTTACAATTTGTGGACCCAATAAAAAACATCTTTCCTAAAGAGCTTATGTATACCAGACACCCTGCATATGTAACTTAAATTTCAAATGTGATTAGTTGGTTTTAAGCCGCTGCAATTTTATTTTATGTTTGATAATGAAACGGCTCAAGTGCAACCAGGCCCAATGAGAGGCGATACATTAGACAGGGAACCAAAAGATTCGAGGAGCTTTGATTTTTAATTGAAAATTAAATGTTTCTATATTTAAGAGGTACTATACTACTACCAATTAAACTCCTAAATACAATGTACAAATTAAAATTGGAAAGCTTCTTTTCAAATTCAATAATAATATTAAGAATATTTAGTTGGACACCTGTTAAAGTCACGACGATTTAACGATCGTTCAATACATTAGCTCGAGTAAAAAACGTGTTAAGATCCGTGATGGGTTAAATGGGATGAGTCGATTTAGGTGTGATAAAGTTAACCCTACGTTACTAACCATCATTTTTGGTAATAAAGTACTAACTATGGGTGCGATTAACCCATAACTTTTTAACTCATAGGTCCGTTAGACTTGGTAAAGTTCTAAATATATTCTCCGACCGTGCTCTCCTAACAACGAAAGGCTTTTTTTTCCAAATTGAGCCGTCTTTACCAATAAAGTTGTCTTCATTTGATTCATCAGCATTATTTTCGGTATCTAGCTCTTGTTCGGTGTCTGACTCATGATCACTTTGTATTTCTTTATCGCTCTCATTCGATGGTTGGTCACCAATAAACTCATCCTTACTGTCTAATTCCGCCAATATTTTTCGTTGTCTCTCCTGTTCTCTCTCATAACTGCATACATCTAATAAAAACATATATGTTTACCGTTAATTTAAACCGTTAAAAAATATATTGTTTGTTATTTTCTATTTACCTTTACTTTTATAATAATCTATCTGCCTGAATAAATAACCTAGATCCTAGGTGTAAGACACCCAAAAACTTAAAACGTAATTACTAACCTGGGTGTAAACGACCCAAACACTTTTTGTTTCTGGCGATGTTAAACCTTCGAATGACAAAACGTAACTGAAAATAATTTCAAGATGGAAGAAAATATACAACATACAAGGCTAAAATACATATTGGTCTGAAGTTAGTGATGATTGTTTATTATCCAAATTTTCGAACTCGAAAATAAATTGGGTCGATTACACCCATATGTTAGTAACGCAGGGATAAAGTCAATCCATGTATTTTACCAAATTATCCAAAATAAATTCAATACATACAAAAATTTAACACAATTCAGAGTGGTAAATGCAAAATTCCAAATGATTCAAGAACAGGATATTTGGTTGCATATCAGAGGCCCTATTCTCGAATTCCACATCCATTTTCCACATGTGGACATCTGTCAAAATTCATAAAAATTGAATTTTTTCGGTACTAAGGGAATATTTCCGAATGGGTATAAGCATGTGGAAAAAATTCCCCATATAGGAAAATGTTCATGCCGCATGTGTTTTATAAACGAATTACAATTTTCGAACGTTTTTGTGTGAACTTTGACAGATGTCCACATGTGGAAAATGGATGTGGAATTCGAGAATAGGCCCCCAGATTAGTAAAGGAATTTTGACAGAAAGTCCCACACGGAGAAATTGGTGTGGAATTCAAGAATAAAATGAGTAAAGTATACAATATTTTATATACAACTGTTAGTCTAAGAAGATCTGTTTGATTATTTAAATGATTATTTAGCCACAAAATCTTTTTTAATGATTTTGGACTCCATAATGTTTTAATTTTTTTTAAATAATTTGAGCTTTCGGACTCACTTCGAGTCCTTTCTCAAAAGCGTTCTAACATTTTTGATTTTCCGTGAACCCTCCGGTCCCGAGCATTATTCGAGGAAAGAGTCTTTCGGAATCACAGAAACTTGAAGCGACTGAATTTATTTTTAATGTCGCACAACTTCACCCAAAATATAAGGACAAGAAATATATGAGCAACCAAATATATGAGTCTTTGGAGCATTACAATGTTTGATGTTTTTGGTTGCACATTACTACCTATGGTTTTATACACATAGCTCAACATGTAATCCATTGACTGTTGATCGTACAGGAAAACTAACGTATACATTTTGCACAACTTAAACCTGTTGAGATCGAATGTAGGAAGTGTGGATAACGAATTCCTGCTGAATCAAATACAAACTAGTATTAATGGATGAAGCTGCATAATCATGACTTGGAGGAAAGTAAGAATAATTCGGTTATAGATAATGTTGAGGGTTGAGGCTGAGGTGAACCATACATTGATTAAAGAGTTTAATTGATCATATTTATGTAAAATTTTTTATTTTCTGTAGACGTTGAAGACGACTTTGCCGTCCTTCGACGTCTCACACGCATTGGTTGTACGTGACTATTGGCCAAAAATTCGACCCATATTGTTTCGCAACTACCCTTCGCCTGATTTAGCTCCGCTTGACTTCCGACTATTCCTGAAACTCAAGAAACAGCTCCGGGAACATGACTGACAGGACACGATTTCAAAGAGATTCAAGCCGAATCGAAGAAGGTTTTGTAGGCCATTCCGGAAATAGACTTTAACAACTGTTTCGAAGACTGGAAAAAACTTTGGCATAAGTGTATTCTACCCGAAGGAGATTATTTTGAATAATAAGCCGTTTGTGTTTTAATTAAAAATCTTACTACTTTTGTTCAGACGTTAAAATATTGCTAGTGTTCTTTGGTACAAATTGGAATTAAAATATTGAATAAAAAGTGTGTTACCTATTTTACCCGTGTTACCGGTAATATTACCGGTAACATTACCAAATTTAAAAATATCGGAAATTTTACAAATTTAGATAAGTAAATCATAGGAATTACCAATGCAATCATAATCTCCAACAATCTTTATTGAGTTATCACTGGATTTTATGTGTAACATTTCCAAAATCGATCTTTTCCTAAAATTTCTTTGGTGTTCCAAAATTTTTACATTATCTAAAGTTACGTGATGATTTGTGCTTTTTAAATGTTGAGTGAGGGCACCTATTTTGGTTGAATTTCGTAATTTTTTAAAACGTACATTGTTGATGTTGCAAACTGATCAATAAACAACATTTTTTACTCCAATGCCGAAAGGAGAAAGTATTTTTAAAATCAAGAGAATTGAAGAATGTCTGCAACATCAACAATGTAGTTTTAAAAAAATTACCAAATTTATTCATTTTTAGAGTAATCAACCGAGAAATTAGTGAAACAATTCAGGGCATCAAAATACAAATTTAAATTTCCTCCATCGAAGAATTTTTTCAACAATCAACGAATGAATGGTTCAATAAGTTAATGTGTAGAAATATCGATCTTCGCCTTCATGTCAAAATTATTTTAAGTCTATAGGCAATAAATTCTATCTGCCAACTATCGAAAATTCGGTCCCATATTTCAAAATGATATCCGATGTTAAAAGCGCGATTTTTAGTTTAAATGATGTAGATAAAACTGATATCTGGAATCGTTTCATGAATATAATAACAAATCATAAAAACGGAGCAAATTCAAAAAAGTTATCACCTTTCGAAAAATCACATTTTAGGCTATGTTAAATACGCAACCGTTTTGACATTGAGAACTGACAATTTAGATAAAATAAATTGTCTTCTTAATGATAATATGTACTACATACATTCAAATTTCTAAAGACAATTCAATACCAGTCCAAACTAAAATCAATTCAATGGTACACAATTTTAATGAATCGAGAAATATTGATTTAAATATAAAAAAGAACCTAACAAATTATAACTCGGTTATTCCTAAATTATACCGTTATGGCCGAAAATAGAAACCAAAATTATTTATTGATCCTCTGTTTTCTAAGCTTAAGGATTCAGTTCCTCTAAAGAAAAAATCAAATATTGTCTATCAGATCCAATGGGAATGTAACGTAACGTATACTGGGCAAATGAAACAATTTAATGAAAAACGGTTGTATCAACATAAAAGTCCAGTTTATCGAAATTTAAACCAAAATGGTGTTCTCACTCAACATTTAAAAACACAAATTATCAAATAACTTTAGGTAGAAAAATTTAGATAGAACACTTTAGATAGAAAAATTGTTTTTGGAAATGTTACACATAAAATCCAGTGATATCTCAATAAACATTGTTGCGCAGATTATGCTTATATTGGTAATTCTTTTGATTTACTTATTTATCTAAATTTGGTTTTTTGTCTTATATACAACTGCTTCACACAGTTTTTTCACTCATACACAGCTTTTTCCTAAAATTTACCACAAGTTTCTTTTGTCACGGACTGAAACACTTCAAGTTGTTGGTTTTGTTTTTGATTTGTACCATTGAATTGATTAAATTGTATTGAAAAAATTTTAGAACGCTTTTGAAAATGGACTCGAGCCCGAAAGCTTATTTTTAAAAAATAAAAACAGTATAAAGAGCCCAAAACCATTAAAAAAGATTTTAATTAAATATCAGTGTTGTTTTGACGTTTTCTCATAATTTGATTTATTTGCTATGAAATAGGAATATACCTCGTTTTGTTTTTGTCTCGTTTTTGCCTAAGAAACTTTTGGTCGCATTTTGGCGTTTTTACCATGTATGGCATATATACACGATTTCATTGAATGCAATCGGTTGTTAAGTTACAAAACACACATATAAAAATCGTGAAAGGAAAAAAAAACTTTAAATAAAACAACAATCGGCATACGCAACTTGATAAACAACCTCAACAAACGTGTTTCAGTTATGACAAGTTAGCAAGTCTTTCGTTAGTAAAGCATGCAATATTCACGTCGTCAAAACCGTTAAAAACTTATTTGTGATATCACCTTTTGGAATTTGTTGATCTCTAATCGTTTTTTTAATCTCCAAAATTAACCCAATAACTGCCACTATAAGAATATCAGTACCTTAGGACACCGCGTTAAAATGTATCTCATTTGGCACGACTGTTTTAGATTTACCGAAGAATTTAGCCTTTATGTATGTTACAAATTCAAATGAACCAAAAAAATATATTTGACAGCAACTGAATGATCAAAGTTCTCGCCACCGGTATGAAACGACCTTCAAATTTGTGATAACTAAAGAGGCCAGGTTTCTGTTATGGAACTTACATAAAAAATACAAAAAATATTGTTGATAGTGGTGATATGAGTGGTGAAATTTTGTTAACTAAAATTTAGTAATTTGTAAGGGTCTTTCCAAAACCGTTACTTATTCCATACTTATTCATTTATTTGGCGCCTTTTTAAGCAAGCAGTTCAAGCCGTTCACTTACTTATTTTGACAGCAACAGGCGGTCATTAAATGTAAATTTTAAATTTTCTGGAGGAAGCCATTTATTTTATTTTGTAAGAAAGAGTTGGCAAATAAGTGCTCTCGCCTCTGTGTTTCACTAATAAATTTCTGAAACAATAAATATAAATATGCAACTATTTAAAGGCCACATAATGACATTCATCGCTCTTTCCCTGTCGTGTCATGTACTCTACAAGAGTGGTTTTGCACCTGATTGAATCGTCTTGAGATATTCTCTTTTGAATTCTCTAATTTCTTTCTTCTTTAAATTTGTACTTTTGTCTTACCGAAACGTCCTTATCGTCCTTGTCGGAAAGTTCGAAATGTACACCCTACTATTCAACTACTCTAGCTACACGAACATCAAAACTAATAATTGAGTTTTAACCCTACAACTCATGATTTTATTTTTTTACCTTTAAACTCATGACTGCGGTCCGAACGCACCCCACGCTTTTCTTAATCAAAAAACGAGTCCTATGCCGATAAACAGACTGTATTATAAATAGTATTCTTCGTTTTCTCATAAGGAAGAGAATGTTGTAAGATAAATCGGATTTTATCTACAGTTAGTTAATAAAAAACTCATTCGAAAACTAAAAACCGAAGACTAAATTTGTAACTTTTCAACCGTTTAACCGATCTTAAAATCACAAGCAGTATTTTGAAGGGGAGATATCAGACTATTAAAAAAATTACTGTCACTTTATTCAGTTAAAAAAGTATGTATATTTATTTGGGCCATTGCAATGACAAAAATCCAAAAACTGAGACCATTGATTACAGACCAAAAAATGAGTTTTAAAGGTTTCTTTTATTATAAATTCGTACATAAAGTTAAACTGAGTTAACAAAATATAGTACCGTACAAAAATTGTATCAATTGCCGCACAATCGGTGCAAAATATAGGAGTTTGTGCTCTCCGATTGTGACGGTCCGTTGGTGGTTTTCCAGGAGTTCACTGTATTTGAATATTATCCTCAGATTACGTAATAATATACATAAAATGTTAATTTCAATATAAAATATAAAATTAACTTACTGCCACAAAAGTTATATGTCAACTCATGACTAGGGTTCGTTCACACCACATACACGATTTCGACCTGTCACCACTCATAGACCTTCGAATTGAATTATGGTTCAGAACAGGAGTGAATAATATTCTCGCAAGCCCAGGAGCGTAGTTCAAAAAGTTAAGAATATTTAATTAGTGTAACAAATAGCTAAGTAGTCCTAATCAATGTTGACGTTTTGAATATTTTAAGTATTTTTCATTTTTCATAGGATTATTTCGATGCAAAAGGAAATACGAATATAATAAAATTATATCAGATAATTTCACACTTTCGTATCAAAAAAATGAAGAGTATAATAAATAGCACTGAGTGATTTGAAAGTAGTGGAACTGAGAGACGCAAACCTGAACGAAAACCGAAAACCCGAATTTTTAATGAATCGAAAACCGAAACGGAAACGAAACAACGGTTCCGTAACTGAACCAAATTTTCATTCAGCTTCTTTTGTTCTTTATCGTTTCAGTTTCTAATTTGGTTTTTTAAGTTTCTACGACTAATACTTTTTTACTTACACATCCATGGGCTTGTCCATTTTGAGTTAATACAACTTTCGCTTTTTGATATTTGAAATTGTGTTGGAGTTCTAATTATATGAACGTTTACTAATAGAAACTAAAAAGGGGTACACCACAAGAATTAGAATAGTTTAAGCCGATACAGAAAGGGAAATAAATTTCTTAAATTTAAACTGTAAAATATTTTTCATTTTAGTAAAAAATAGTTTTGTTTAATAATATCCGGTTATATGAACTGGTTTCCAATCCAAAACGTAACCGGAGCATTTAATTCAATAAAAACCAAAACCCACACCGTATACTCTGAGTGGAATACACACAGACTGTAGCAGATTCGGCAGCACCGGTCCTAATTTATGTTAAATTTTTAAAAACATGTTACTAGAAACTTGTGTAAAAAGTGTACCGAACGTAGTGGATAAATATGGGATAAAATGGTGTTTTACGAATCTCTGAAACCCTACAAAAATATTAAGAAATTTGAAATGTTAGGTTTTGTCGGTACTTGACCAAATTATAATTTTTTACGAAGGGAGAAATTATCGAGAAATTTTGCCAGTTTCAGTTTCGATCTGAGTGAGAATAACGAAAAATTTAATTTTTTTTACCAGTCAATCTCATCAGGCTATAGCGACTGAAAATGCTAATTACGCTTTAGGTTACTTTCTATATATAGAAAACAAACGTGTAGTTAAGTATTAGCGAATTATACGCAAACACACATATTAAACTCTTAATAAATTTCAATTTAATTTTATTTAATGCATAAATACGATTTCTGTTTTTGAAATGTTAGGTTTTGTTAAATTTATTAAGAGTTTAATATGCGTGTTTGCGTATAATTCGCCAATACTTAACTACACGTTTGTTTTCTATATATAGAAAGTAATCTAAAGTGTAATTAGCATTTTCAGTCGCTATAGCCTGATGAGATTGACTGGTAAAAAAAATTAAATTTTTCGTTATTCTCACTCAGATCGAAACTGAAACTGGCAAAATTTCTCAATAATTTCTCCCTTCGTAAAAAATTAAGAAATTTTTTAAACAAAAATGTACAATAAAATTTGTAATGATTAATTTTCGGATAATCCGACAACTTGTACTTACTGTTCGAATAAATACCATATGTATCAAATATTTGCAAAGCCGGATATAATTTTATTACAACATATGGAAAATTAATAATTACAATTAATGACTGAATTAATACTCGCAACCAATTGACGGGCGACATCATTAATATTTAAATCATATCAAAGGTTGCGACAAAAAAGTCTTAACATTTCCAATCTCAGATTTAGCTAAATTATTGGTACACTTTCAATTGCTGAAAATTGTCGAATCTGTTCAATGGTATAACGAGTAGAAAGGTATTTGGCAAAAGGTTGATAAGCTACCAACGATTTTAGTTTATAACAGTAAAAAACATAGTCTTGTTTTACCTTCAAGGGATAATTAATAACAGTGACTAAAATAATAAGAATGTAAAATTGATCAGGCGATTACATAGACAATTTTAAGAACTATAGAAATCAGTGAATTAAAGAATTCAGGGACGAACTACTGAAACCAACAAGGCAACCTAGATAACTATAGTCACCAACAAAGATATTTATGTAAATAGGAATCCATATTTCAATCGTAAGTCTCGGAATTCTAATCTCTTGAGGCTGAAACCTAATTTCCAAGTCGAAAAAACAAAAAAAAACTTGTATTTTGTTACGAAAAGGTTAAATTTGAAATTAAAAACCTGTAGTACAAGCTGCAATATTGTAATCACTAGTATTATTACCAACATTTTAATTTACTATACTCACTGTCCATCCCGCATAACATAAATAAATAAATTTAATTGAGACAGTCGATTTCCTTTTACCATTTGTAAACCAAACATCTAACGAATAAGAAAACTTCAACTATCACAATTCACAATACAAGAAACCTAACGATTTTTTTTTTTTTAGTTTTTTAGTTTTGTGTTAGAAACTTTTGAATTTCTAAAATCAAGATAAATGTTTTTATTTTTTGTGTTGTTACTGGTTGTGTTGTTGTTTTTGTTTGATTATATAATTAAAATGATCATCACGAGAAAATAATTTGAAAATTACTTATTGTTTTGTTTATATATTTGTTGTGTTGTAAAAGAAAATTACAGTTAAAATAGTATGTTTCAATTTGAGTTTAGTTTTATGTTTTTTTTGTATTCATTTATTTAAAACAATAAAATGGTTTGTTGTTATGTGCTAGACACCATAAACTTTCTATTTATGTTGTAAAATTTTGAAAAAAAAAAAAAAAAAAAAAAAATGAATCTTCTCAATTCAAAACAAAATTACAAAACTTAATTGATTATTATTACTAAATTACGTTTTAATTCAAAAAATTGTATAACTAATTTGAAAACGTAAAAAAATCAACCATCTTACTAACCGGTATTTAAATATTCGTATAAATTAAAGTTCCATTCTCTATTTGTGGGTGGTTGGTTACTGATCAAAAATATACGCGCTCGATGACAATTCAAGGACGAATTTTTCTAATTTGAAATTAATGAAAATATTTCGCTATTTTGACAAATTTATTAAATAACAAGATGTGTACGCGTCAAATATTTATAAAATAAAATACTGTTAGCTTAGTGACAGTAATTATTATTGTGTAATATGTATGATACATATAACAAACTAAAGTATTTCAGATAGATAATAATTCAGAATAATTCATTCACGATAATTTTATTCAAAAGCCCACATTGTGTGTTTTGCGTATACATTGTCACTAAAATATGTAGATTGCTCGTCATACATATGTGATGAATTCATGTACATAAATTATCTACAAATGACTTACTTAAGAATTCAAATATTTATTTTGAATGAGAAAGTATTTTTTTTTTTCTGTACAAAAATTGGATCACCCATTTCAAGTAAATATTTGTGTATTATGTACATTATATAATGCTAAATATGACTCACCGCTTATTACTATTGTGTAAAGCTCTGGTTGTTCAAAATCCCCCAATTTTAACACATAAACACTAATTAGATTGTCAATTAAAAAAAAGGTTAAGTGTCTGCATGTCAAAATTAAAATAAACATATCCTCCCAATGTCTGCAATTTTTCATTGAAGCGGTAAGCGACCAAAACATTGTATTAGATCATTTCTTGTGTCATAAATCTTCTGTTTGATTTATCGTGTGTATAGTATATAAAATAACAAATCTAAGAATATTCTCGCGCAACAAGAAAAAGCAATTTATTTTTTTTTTTCACGAACCTATTGTAAGCATATATCCTTGACTTTGCATAATTAATTTTAGATGACCTTTGTGATATAATCATCTCTTCATTTTAGAATATTATAATCAAAATAGAATTTAATGATTCTTTTTAGCGTCATCACTTATAATTGACATGTTGCGTTCATTCAAGAAGCAACATATTTACTTCTTATTACTGTTATTAGTATTTATTGTAAAAATAAAAATAAAAATTGTTTATAAAGCTGAGATCACCAATTGAAATCTATTTTTTACATATACGCCTCGTTACAATGTTAGATCCAACCAAACAAAACAAAATATTTGGATTCTTAATTAAACGCTAATTTTGTTTTAATTGAAAGCAAAAAAAAAAAAAAAAAAACACTTTCAACAAGATTAAAAATTATTATATATTTAACACTGACCTGAAATTAAATTAATTAGCTATAATTTTTCTACTAATTTATAAAAGATTATGTATGTCCTCGTCTTTAAAAAAAAAGAAGCTTTCATCACTTTTATTTATTGGATAACTAACTACATTAGCATTGTCTAATTAGTCATCTAAGATCTAACAATCGCATTTTGGGTAGGCTACACCTACGACTACCTATTCAATGGGTATCTACTTGGTAACAATTTATAGTAAATACCAAGACAAAATAAATAAAAATGTAAAGCTAATATTGATTGTTTTGTTAAAGAATCTGCCAAAAATTAAATTTAACAAAATTTTAGTTTTCACTACCTACGCATAGTTGCTAAATTGGGCGTTAAGAAATGTATTTACCAAATTTTAATTTGGACAACTATGCTATTTAAAGTGCTGTTTCTTAAAGAACTATATTAAACCCAAAAAGAGTTCCATAAACTAACATTGTATTTGTCTGCCCTGCTAAATACTACCTTTCTGGCTGTCATTGTTACAATATCGTAACAATGTAGCCGACAAATATTCCAATCGTCAATAGTTGTATTGCTTTCACCAAAAATAAAAAAATTACAACAACAATCGTACTAGATAGACCAAGAAATAGTTTTGCTAACCCAAAAAAAAATTAGTGGTTAAACAAATCTTAACCAAATTTTTAGTTTCAATACCTGCCACAAGAGTCGAATTGACAAGAAAATAATGAAAAAAATAAGACCAAATTTTGGTTAATTTTTGCTGTTGCTTTGACCTAACTCATTTTGGTTGAAAGCAATACACTTAATATAATCGTTATGCTTTGTTTAAGCCAAAAATAACATGTGTAATACCAAAGCAAACTAGATTATACAAAGCCATATTAAAAAAAAAACGAAACTTTTATAAGGGAATTAGAAACGAGGAAAAAACCAAACTTTTCATAGTTAAACACATAAAACATATGGGAAATCACTTTTTTTCCTAAGACAAATTTTTAAATGAAAACGTTACAAATTCTTAATTATGATTTCTGAAATATTTTCATAAATGTTTGATTTTCGACATACATGACCATCGTTTAAGAAAATCATTTTCATTTTCATCTAATAATTAATTTATTTAAAACAAAATTTATAAAATTTTCATAATAACATCAATCTGGTCAAATTGAAATAAAAGCTTACTACGAATCGTTTGGTCACTAAGTCAATATACATTACATAGATGGCAGTGATGGCAGTTAAAATTTGGTAAAATCTTACTAAAAATTACCACCTGGGGAAATTTCAAGTTTAAAAATTGTAGGAAAAGCAAAACAAAGTCACAAAATACAAAATGTTAAGAACGTGTGATAATTTTGTGATGAAATAAATTTTTTTCGAATTTTTCTGTAAATATTTTAGACATCTTACGTACACTAGTAAAACTAAAGATAAATTTAGCAAGTATTATTTTTAAACTCGTCAGAGGCAACTTTGATGTATTTTTCAAAATGAAAGTTTGAAAAATATATTTTCGAGTCTTCTTGTAAATTGTTGTTAAAGATATGTAGAAAACTTTTATGTAAACGTTTTATAATATTTTTGCTTTTTTCATTGAAAAATTTCAACCTAAAAAACATCATTTTTACTATGGATCCCTATGGAAATCAGTGAAAAGATATACCATAAAAAAGCTTCTAAATCGTCAAGCGGTCGTACTTCACTGCGATTTCGCTTCATTAGCTTTAAAATCTCCTCGGTGTTTGATTGCCGCCCACGTCGTACTTGTGGCACAATGCATGTTTCAATCCACAAAATGAAATATTATTCTCAATGTCCATTTCTTCGACTTTAAAAAATGTGATAATCACTCATTAGCTGATCTATTAGATCTAATCCTCCCATATTTTCATTGTAAAGACCGACTATTTCAGGCGGATGGGATTTACTTGATTTATCTCATCTTCGGACCGCGGTCATTTCATACCAATACCCATAAAATTTGATGTCAAATGAACCAGTTTATTGTCATTCCATCTAACCATGACCACCTTATCATCTACACTCGGAACCTCCACCCAAAATCCTCTGGGCTTTTTTTCAACTTCTTTGTTTTCAAGAAAAGGCAGATTGGCAAATCGGTTGACTCACGCTATTCCTCCGGCGTTTATCTTTTTTAATTGAAGAATTTCGATCAACGCGAAGGATGAAAAATAATTGTCAAAGAACAAACTATGCCCAATATTTGTAATATGGTTACATATATACATTACCCTCTGGGAGACCGGTCGATGATCCTTTATAAATTAAGAAGTCATATGGGAGCTCACTTTTCTACACAACATATAAATTTGTATAGCCCAAGGGCACGGTTTCCCTTTCACGTATATTGTTTAATGGCTAACCTGCCTTTAAAAGGCACAATTTGTTCGTCGATACATAAATATTCCTCCATCTCATTCTGTAAGCATCTACTTCGAAATGAATTTATGATGGGACTTAGTTTATAAAATTTATCGACGGATTTGGCATTACTGGGATCCATTACATCAAAGAAATGTAAAACGTTCCTGAGTTGAGAGAAGCGGGCATAATTCATCGCTTTTAGGAGCAGCTGAATACCAAGTAGTGAATTCCAGTACAAACGTGGCTGGCGAAAATGTAGAGAACCCATTAGAATATGTAAGCCAAAGAGTTTTTTTAATTCGTCAGAATTCGTGTGTTTATATCCCCGAATAGACTGTTGTCAAATCATCTGGATAATATTTATTAAAGTGCATCAGAGATGTATCCAAGTCTTCTAAAGGATCATCTTCCATCTGTATTTGACTTTTTTCGGATTTAATTTTCCTCGATTGGAACATATCACTCTCTTTTCGCCATTTTATATCGGCTTTTTTAGTAAATTCAAATTCCTGGAAATTATCGATAAATTCAATTTCGATGTTAGCGTTTTAGCAACTGATAACTGTGAACTTCTGCTTGGTTTTCAGAAATGGCAAATTCTTCATCATCAGATTCATTTTGTAAAATTTATAAACAATTAAAGTTTAACACTAAATTTGAGATAAATTCGGCATACCTTTACCAGGATGTTCCAAGCAAGGAAATTGAATATCGTCCAGATTAGTTTGAGTGGCCAAATTGAAAAGTCAAATTCCGAGTCGGATCCATTTAAAATTTCCACCAACTCGTCCAACGTAAAAAATTGTTAACGTTTTTTTTTCATTCGGCATCATTTTTGAAGTTCTATTGGAATAATATTTGATAATACACAAATATATAACAGCAAATATGAAATAATAGTACTGAAGAAAATACAATGTTCCAAAATCGGAACATGAGTGTTGTGAACGTTTGTCCCGATCTCGAAACATGTATTTTCTTACCAAATTTATTTAATTTCCATAAGATGTAGTGCTCAATTTTTTATTAAAATGATATTTGTCACTGTTAAATTAAATGAAACTGAAAAATTACAACAAATACACTTGAAAAGTAGCACTAAATCCACGTCCTATTTCGCAATGTCAAAATTTTGCTCCATTTCGTTAAAATATTTGGTAAATGCATGCGCAATAGAATGAAGAGAATAGGGCTAAAATAAAAAAGTGGAGTAGGAAAAATAGAACCATATTTTGATATGGAAAAAAATAGTCAAAAAGTGTGTTCCGAAATCGGAACATTATGGCCCAAAGGGTTAAGCTAATTATTTGCATGTCAACGTGATTTATTTTTTTTTTCCATATTTATATTGTTTATTTAATTTGTCAATTTGTCTTTCTTGAAAAATCAGGTAGGGGGAAGGGGGAGGGGGGGGGGGGGAGGGGGAGGGAAGTTTTTTGCTTTACTCGGTGTAATTATAAACCTCGGCTTCGCCTCGAACTACTAACTTCTACGTTGTAGAACAACACTAAAATTCGTTTTACCTTCAGAAGGAATTCAGTTAAAAGTAAAGCGTCCATCACAGTGTTATGTATGTCAATACTATGTCTCCTATTTGATAATTATAAGGATTATTTCCATTTAAAGTCAAACAGATTATTATTCTTCAACTGAGCTTTGATAGTATTTTCTACCACTTGTTCCTGAATTTCACCTAAATTTCTGATTAACACCAAACAGGATTCCTAATGCGAATCCCAATTTTTATAATTCATTTGCTCGATTTGCCCATCTGACTGCGGCGAAGCAGTAGTATTCTATAGAAATTTGATGCCCAGACAAGCCCTTAATCTCGAGTTCAAGATATTTATGGAGTCTTGAACTGATTAGAAGTAAAACAAGATCGCCTATCTGAGATTAAACTGATTGGGACATCGAACTAAATAAAATGTTGTTTTCTGTATTTCATAACTTTGACCTTAGTAGGGAAAAATTTTACAAATTTGATAAAACCAATTTTACTAGCAGCCGTATGGAGTTCAGTCTCACTGTGCAGATTATAACTGCATGGAACGTTTCAATATGATGAAATGAAGGTTTTATTCCCATAGGGTTAATCTCTTATCCTAAATAATCGAAATTTCCTTTTAAAAAATTAGCATTTTGACGGATTGATCTCGAGGAAATTATTGCGGCAGCAGAAGGGCGGTGTTCAACAGTTTAAAATTCTCTTCGATGGAATCAGTCGTGAGATCTCGATACGAGGGAGGGGAATTCGGTCTTTTACGGTGATTTTATTAATTTGTCGATAAGCTCCATAAAAACAATGTGCTAACCATCCTTTTAATAAATCAATTAAATCACAAACATTTTTTGTGATTCATCATGGATTTAATTCGCGGCGGAGTTACAAAGTACTCACAATCACAAGTACTTCTGACTAAACGCAACAACTCTTGCTAAATTATATGTCTAGTTTTCTTTGTGAATATATGGCGGCCTAATTACCAGGCTATTTAGTGCTATTAATGAGGCAGTTTACACTGTTATATTTAGTCCGTAAACATGGTTAGGTGACCCAACATAGGTTAGGTAACTATAATAGACTTGCCAACCGTCCCGTTTTCGACGGGACAAACCAGTTTTAGAATGGAAAGTCTCGAATCCTGGCTTTACTATGAGTGAGACGCTGTTTCTCCTGTTTTGATCAAATTAATTATATTTTAGCAATTTTGAAGAAAAGGGCAAAAAACGTCATTGTCATTTTCACTTTCGCATTGGTTAAAATTTTCTGGTTTCGAGAATTAATTAAGAAATTAGACGAAATGAGCGGTTTAATTTTTATATATTGGTAAAAAATATTAAGGCTTTGGAGGAGAATCTTAGAAATTTCTTTAATGGAACCCCACAATGTTCAATCACATCGAATGAACAAGAACTATTGAATTATTTAATCTATCAATAATGATTTTACTTCAAGTTTACTTGAGGCTCGTTTGGTTTTCTAGTTATTTTTGCGAGAAAGAGTTTTTCTTTTGAATTACTTAGTTTGAGAAATCTCAAGTTTAATTATTTCTAAAAATTTAAATTTATTCGAACTTTTTCAAAATTATTCGAGTTTATTCGAGCTACTCGCTTATACTCGATATTTTAAATGTGTTATGGAGTTGCGTGATGTTTCAGAATTAGTGATGTAACGAGATTTTCGAGATTTTCTGGGACTTTCCAAGGTTTTTTGGTTTATTATTCGAAATAAGAGTTTAGCTTGTAATTGAATTACGAGTAGGCGTGGCAGTATAGATTTTCGCAGATTTAAATAGCGTTCTTTAGCTTAGCTTAATATCGAAGCCATTCGACTGTTTCGTCATTTTCAGTAAATTGCAAAAGAACGTCTCTTCTAGAATTTTAAATCTGCAGTCAAAAATGAATTAATTTGGCTCAAATAAAGTCTTTACAGAATCTAATTGATTAACTAAATCTTAATTTATTTATTTTGGAAATAAATGTTGAATAAGGCTAATTTTGTTGTTATGGCGGTATTTAAAGGGGACGTCGTTTGAAAATAAAACAATGAAATCTTGGTCACTTTCTGTACTTAGTCGTGCTTATCTTCCGAATAGGTTTCAATGCCATTGGTCTCGGTAAAATCTTAAGTTTCCTAAAGCAACCAGTTTACAACAAAATATTTTTCTGAGCCTAACCCCTTTCTATCACAGAAGAGTTAATTTTGGAATACCAAGTGGATATCGGGTTAAAGATAACGTTACACATGCTTACCTCAAAATGTGAAAGAAATACAATAGTGAAGAAGGTTCTGATTTTTGAGTCAGAAGATATCCTTAAAACTAATTATTTTATTAAAATCGTATTTTTGTTATTATGCAAAACGATTATAATTCCAAAATTGTTGTAACTTGTGAACCCGTCACCGCTAATATATGTAAATATTAATGCATATATCCAGATGCTGGAAAAGAGGGGTATTTAATTCGAATTGAAGGCAAACAGAGTTGAGCGATTGTATGCTATGATATTGACTACAGATAAGATGTCTACCCTTTCAACGGTACAACTGCAGTTACTAGTGCAAAAAGGAAAACTCACGCTTCGCCACAATCGTAGAGGAATAGTTTATGTTTTGGTATTATATTTTTGAAGTTTGTTTCTTTTGGTGCACTCTATTTTACATGAGCTTTTGCGAAAAATAAATAAATATTCCGGTTTACTACGCAGCCACTCGTAATTACTTGAACATTTTTAACTTTTTAGTTAACATTAAATGTTTCTCTTTAACTAGGATGCCGACGGAATTTGAATTGAGTCGATAGGAGAGATTGTTTGTTTCCATGAATAAAATTAAAGTGTTTTCTGGGGGTATCGACCAATTCCGATGATTTTGAGCATATTATAAAATTGTATATTTGCCGTGAATAATATGATGTCTAATGACATAGTTTTGGAAATGGGTTGAAAGAAAAACGCTACTAGCACATAAACAACTCACTTGAAAATATATTGTGACAAGTATTTGAACTCATTTGAAATCACTTCAGACAGGCATATCTTTCCTCTAGAACTCTTGTATTATGGAATGTTTGGAAGTTTATTAAGATCATTTTTCGTGCACTTTATATTCAAATTGCATTTAATTTTATTTATTTCTATTCACACGTTTCATCGCTACAACTAAAAACTACTGATGAATGAATTTTACTTGAAAGCAAAGACGAATTTTTTATATTTAATATTAAGTATAATAGAAAAAATGGAAAGTATTGTAAATAATTAAAAATAACCAGTTGGAAATAATCCAAGACACCAACTATTTTTTGGCAAGTTCTGATACTTTACGTCACTTTTTTAAAACATTTTATTCCAAATTCAACTGGTTCTATACCAACAAAAAATTAGTTTAAAGGTATTCCAAGTCCGTTCTTGTGGCTTATGTATGGCATCAATTGCAGGAAACTTTCGTTGAATGATTGCTGAATCAGTGGTGTCCCGGTAGTATGTGGCTAAATAAGTATGTTATACTACATATGTACATAAATTATATATCCACGTGAAAAAATTATTGTGTAGACACACCCTTCCGCGTCGAATAATATTGGCTAAAGAGCCAACCAACGAAATTGTAAGAAATGTAACTCTTAACTGATTTGTATTTCAAAATTACAAGCAATTTATACTCGATGTTACTCAGACGTTCCAAAATGTCATAAAAGCTCTTACAATTATACTCAAGATAAACTCACTATTGACGATTGGAGCATCACAGATTCCACCTAGAGGAAAATTTTTAAACTGAGATAGCTGCTAATTTGACGTTCGAAATTGTTGTAAACAATTCCAATTTTGAACTGTAAACATAATTTTTACCTACCAGATTAATAATAATTGTAAATAATTCCAATTTTGGATTATAAAAACCATTTTTAATTACCGGATTGCAAAAATTTCTTTCGTCGCATTTATGAGAAATGTCATTTTGGCTGTTGCCTCATTTTAACTTTTTCCTCGAGAGGCGCTTTCTCTACTTTTACAATCGTCAATAGCTCATGTTTTCCGAAAAAAGCAGCACGATCAAAGAAAAGGTACAGAACGTTTCCCACTAGATGTCACTACACAATCCAAAAAATATTACTGACGTTTTTCAAAAGGACGTTTATAAAAACTTCTCAAAATCAATTTAATTATCACGTATTAATAATAATCACTTTTATAACACGAAATTATTTTTGTTTATGTTTACAAAATGCACATAAACTAAACACATAAAAATGTCATACAATTTTTGACAGCAAATATGTAGTGACACCACAGTGGTATTATGTGAAAGTTGCTATGCTTTCGGAGTTTTCCAAAAGATGGTAGCTCTTGCGGTTTAAGAAAATTTGACATTTAAACTTGATCTATTGAATACGCGTTTTTGACATATGTGACACATTAAAAATCAAAAGTGATTGCATCATTGTTACTCAATTATTATAGAAATAATTATAAAATGAATGTAGTAATGAATGAAGATCGAATAAAAAAATTAAAACTGATGAAGAGCGGGATATTAGTTTGCCTTTTAGCGCAACAAATAAAAATAAAAAAATAAACGAAACGTCAAAATTATAACAAAAATAAAATAAAAATGGGATAGTATTTCTTAAAATTTCTGTAAGATGTCACTTTAGCACTAAACAACACTAAAAAGTCAGAGGTTAATCAACTTTTTTTTGTTACTTCTGAGTTGCGTCGATTAAATCACAAGGGTAAGGAAAATAGTACGCTTACGCTGTGATTTTTCCTTTGACTGTCTTTTTAAAAAGAATAACGTTTTTATTCTACTGTTTGTATCTGTAAGGGGTCCGAAAAGTTAGCTTAATCGGGCATTTTTAGTATGTGCTGCGATTGCTTGATGAAAAAAAGAAGCACGTACAAATTTTTATTCAGAATTAGTTGGTAACGTACAGCGTTTCCAACCTCTTAAAGGTTAGAAAGTGAGCGATTTCCATGGATACACTTCAAGTGGTCAATAATAGTAAAAAAGGGGCTAGTAATGAGACGTAATCGGTCAGTAATGAAAACTCGCGATATTTCGCCTGGAAAGTTAGCAAAAATTGTTAGTAGTTATTTAATGATATCTTGCGACTTATTTTACTTGGGAGGGGGGGGGGGGATAGAGTCATTTAATTCAGCCTATTTCCACGAAGAAAAGTGTTTCTATAGCTACTGCTTCTATAGCTAAATAGCTACTGTTTTCTATCGAGAAAAGACGTTTTTATCCATTAAGGGGGTGACAAAAAATTAAAATTAAATAAGTTATAAGCTGGTAAAGTTGGGGGTAAAAACAAAGAGTATGCTGGTTGACACGATTCCAACCCTTCTCGTCATCTGAAACAAAATTAAAAAATGGATTCTCAATTAGTCAGAATATCGTTATAGCACCCCTACCTAAGAGAAAAGGGGATTTTTTTTTTCACAAAATGGCGGCTCTCTGAAAAAAAGGTATTTTTAGACTCTTTTTTTTATTCATAATTACTTCGGTCTAAAAAGACCAAAGTATTGGAACCCTGTCAAAAATGATCAAAAATTTGGTTGGTCCAAAATTATTTTTCTCTTTTACTGCATATTTATGGGCTACACGAATTAAAAAAGGCTGAAATAAAAATGGCCATCAAGAAATGTTCATTAATGAAATAAAAAAAGCCTTAAAAGAATATGTTGTGAAATCGAGAACAACCACATTATGGCTATTTCAACGATTCTCGATCCCCGCTTCAAAAATATTAATTTCAAAGATACCTTAGCTGGTGCCCGTGCTATTTCATCCATCAGAAAAATAATGGACGCCTCTGATAACACATCATCGTCGTCTGAATCAAATGATGAAGGAGATCGGCCAGAACTGCCCTCAACCTCATACGTTTTTTGGAGCCATCACGAAAAATTAGCTCACGGCCGTCGTAAAAGGCGTTCTGACAAAGATGGAGACAAAGATGGAGACAAAGATGGGCTGAGTTTATATTTGGCGAATTAAGTTTGCTCACTAAAATCGGATCCTATAATTCAGTGAGAAGAAATTGAAAACGTTTTCCCTCACTTGTACCGCCTTGTCAAGAAGCACCTGACACCCGGTACCTCCGTACCATCAGAAAGATTGTGTAGCGGCTCACTCATGCATGCTCCGCCGCAAAGTATCACTCACATACATTGGCGTCTGAGTTAACCCAAACAATAATGCAACGTTTTCACGCCGGTCAACGTTGACATTACCATTTGGGAACACACGCATTCAACCAATGAACTACTGTCTCTTCCACATGAAGAGACAACAAAACCAAAATACAATATTTCTTTTCACATCACTGCTCTCGTTCTCTGCAGCGACAACACATCGCTGATCGCTCGTGGTGTTGGTCGCCCACCATATTTGGGGCTGTCGGCAAAATGGTGACAAAATATGTATTAAAATAAATTTTTATAAAATAATTAAATTAAAATAAAATTAATTTATTAAATTAAGTTCATAATTTGTTATTATTTATTTGTGAACGCTAAAATTGTTTTCTAAAGCTGGAGCGATTTTAACACAAACCCGAAACAGACTTATGGGTGACAGGGTGAACAAACTTGTCTTTCTCAAAATTACTAATTATTATTTGTTTTGTGTTTCTTTTGTGTAGTAAACACATTATAACAAATATAAATTTACATAAATGCCTTATTGGTCCCTCCCTATTAAAAAACATATATTAGAAATCAGCTAAGTGTTTTTAAATTGTACCCGATACTTAAGAGTATCGATACTTTCATTTCGATACCACATCCCTAGATATAGTGAGCAGTTGACCAATTTTTTATATATGCTGGTTTGAGAATTGAGTTGAAAGAGAGTTTGCGGTTGGGTTAAGGGTTGATTTGGGGGCGGTTTGCGGGTTGAATTGGGGTTGAGATGGTGTTGGACCGGAGTTACTAGTATTTGTATGTACAGCATATGTTTATGATATTTAAACAAATCCACACGATTTGCCCGATTTGAACCAAACCTTGCACAAATATTGTTTAAGACTTAAGAAAGGTCACTGTTAATATCTCAAACCTCCAATTGTACCCTTCACATTTCAAATTAGACTTTTAGCAAATTAAATGAATGGGCAATTAGGATGGAACTTATCTATTTCTTCTAAAATGAGTTTTGGATGAAATTCTGGAATATAGCCAAGTATGATGGAACTTGCCTATTTCTCAACCGATTATGGTTAAATTTGATACATGTGTTGGAAATGGGATTCTACACTTCCATTCTATGGAACTTGCCTATTTTTTAATAAATTATTATGAAATTCGGCTTGCACATTTGAAATGGGATTCTAAAATAATTTTTGGATGAAGTTCTGGAATATGGCCAAGTATGAAGGAACTTTCCTATTTTCCAACCCAATATGATGAAATTCGACGTGTGCTAGGGAAATGGGATTCTAAAATGGTTTTTGGGTCAAGTTCTGGAATTTAGCCAATTAGGATGAAAATTGTCTAATTCTCAACAGATTATGATGGAATTCGACATGTGCGTTGGAAATGAGATTCTAAAATTAGTTTAAGATGAAATATGATGGCACAGTAGGTTGGAACTTGACTATTCCTTTACCGATTATGTAGAATGAAATTCGAGAATGGGAATGAGGATTTAAAATAATGTTTCTAAACTTACCGCTCTAACAGCAAATACTCAGACAACATAACCCAAAGTTTAAAGCGAAGGATTGGCAAGAAAAATGTCTAACCGAAACTTTATTACAGAGATAATATTGATTGAAAACAATTGAAGAATTATTTTTACGCTGTCCCAAAGTAACCTCAGTAGCTGCATGATTCACAGAAACCTAAACAGACAACATTATAGAAGCCATATTTTAGCCTATTTCTCACAACCTCGTCTAAAATTAATTGTTGGGTTACATTTCGTTCGTTTCGTTGGAAACGTCAAATTTCATCATAATCGGTTAAAAATAGCTAAGTTATATTCTTACTGACCATATTCCAGAATTTTATCTAAAAATCATTTTAGAATCACATTTCCAACGCATATATCAAATTTAATAATAATCAGTTAAGAAATTGCCAACCTCCATCCTAATTGGCCATTCATATAATTTGCTAAAGGTTCAATTTGGAACATAAAAGATCCAACTTGAAATGCGAAAGGTTCAATTTTCGATGTAAAAGGGTCAATTTGTAGTGTAAAATCTGTATGCTGGTATTATGGTATGATGGTAGGTACGACGGTATGATGATGGTACGACGGTATGATGATATGATGGTATAGTGGTAAAATGATACGATGGTATGATTGTACGATGGTATAATGGTATGACTATGGTATTTTGGATGGTATGATGGTGAGTAAGGTTTGAATTAAATTTGAGTTGGATTTGAGTTTAGGGTTTGTTGAGAGTAGTTGAGATAAGCTGAGCTAAAATTCAGTTAGGGTTTAGTTAGCTTGCTTGCCAATTGGGGTTCAGTGAGTTGCTCGGTTGAGGAATTATTTAAGGGTTAATTTTAAAGTTGATTTACTGTTGATTTGGAAATTGGGTTGAGTTGGAAATTGGGTATTTTCTTGACTGCGATTTGACCAAGTTTGACTTAAGTGGTTCAGTTAGGGATTGATTTGGGGGTTCAATTGACCGAAGTTCTGATCACCTGATGAGATTTCAGCCTTTTATATTTTTTAATTATTTAAAATAGTAAAAACCAATTTTCGGTTAAATAGAACTTGAGATATCGGCCTTAAGTGTTTTCAAATTTTTCGGTAGATAGTTTTACAAATGCAAAAATCTTATTATATTAAGTATGAATAAAATTATTTATAAAAATGTAGTTATTGACATATTGACCAAATAAAATAGTTCTTGTGGTGTAAACGGTCATAAAGTGTAATACCTTCTTACCAAAAGACACATTTTTTTTTTATATTTATCGTTCAACCAGACACACAATAAATTTTTCTACTTCCCAGTTGGCTAAGTTTAAAAGGTTTTTAGTGCATCCTGTCAGTAGTTTTTATATTATTTATTCTCACTCTGAAATTAACAGGATATTATAGTTATTAAGTTATTAATTTATATTTAAAAAAATTAATTGAACATCGTAAATTTTTTAACAGCTTTTCACAACCATTCCGTTTAAGCATTACAACGATATCCCATCTGAATATCGCCCATAATCAAACAAAACAAAAAACTAAAACTAACAACAACTCTTATAATATCATTCTACATGTAATTGCTATCTGTTTATTTTGCAAAGATGATTGTTCAATGATCTGAGCCTAACCGACCTTCACATCCTAATCACATTACTGCATCATCTAGTATATACGATGTGATTCCTTTATTCTTCTTATATACACATAGAGATGTACATACTAAAAATAACTCTTTTATATATTAAGTTTAATTCTCATATTTACAAGATACACATATAGGCGAGCAATGCAAGGTGTCAACAGTTAAATCAGTTCATTTTAAAAGTAGTTAACTTGTTCTTAAGTTCAATGCCATTAAAATAAGCCATAAAATAAAATCGTGAATTTGATGCAGATTTTTTATTTTTTCGTTGGCTGCGTATTAATTAAATTAGTACACAACAATGTATATAATATTTGATAGTTTACACGACTACAAAAAAAAAAACTTAATGATATAAATAATAAAATATTTTAAGAATTTACGGTTTATTTTAATTATTTACATTTATATATTATTATAATGGTATATTTGAATATCCAAAGTATTTACATTATTCTTTTACCATCTTCTTCTTCTTCTTTTTCTTCTTTATAACATAAAGAAAGAGAGAATAAAGTTCAATGTCCCGAAAGATGTGTATAATATACTGTAATTAAATAGAGTTAGAGTAAAAAAAAACAACAACTAAATTGAATTTTTATTTGATTAGATAGGTTTTAGATAATTACAATTAGGATGACTAAACCACACTAATAGATAAAACGACATTTCAATCGTTCATTTTGCCTTAAAACAACTACACAGATATGGGGCCTATTAAAAGAGATCATTGAAATTATACCTACATATTCAATTTTATGCAAGAAACTTTTAAGAATGTGGGCAATTTTTTTTTTTTTTTATCTTATTTGTTATTTTCTTAATATAATTGTATAACTGTTTAAGAACCGGATTTCAACATCTCAAAAGTTCGTCATAAACTTGTTTGCCAACTTATATTTTTCTTTTACTTAGGTATGTATACACATATACTACATGTCGTTTAGTTGTGTGTACGCTTTATGAAAGGTCATTTGAAATTGAAAATGAAATTAAAACATAAATATCTTTATAAATCGATTGAAATAAGAAATCGAATTATATAGATTAAGAAACTAATCGATTTGCTCATCTTTAATTTTTTTTTTTTTTTTGTTTCTTCACAGGCATATTCACAATCTAAATCACAACGAGGTGTGGGATTTGGATTGAAACGAGAAGTATTCTTCTTAAATTTAGAAGATGGATATTTCGGTTGTCAAGTCAACGAGTCCACAGATTATTTACAATTATATGAATTATCAAAATTATGCGATGGAACCCAAGATTGTTTTATGGGTTCAGATGAATTAAAAAAAGAATTAAAATGTACAAGTAAGTATTCAAATTTCTTTCGGAAGTATCTATTAATTGAATCATTCATCAAGCAAAACAAAATAAGAAAATGAGTAGCCTCATTTCTCAAGGTGTTGAAGATTAATTACCACATAGTTTTGGCTTTATATGGGAAAGTTTTTACCCATTTAGGTATACATACTAAAAAAAAAAATATAAAAATGAAACTAGACTTATGCCAGTGTAACTTAATCGGAAATATTCTTATCGCTTTGATATATTCATAACCACAATTCTCGAGACAATTGAATTTATAAATAAAATGTTTTTTTTTTGTTCTCAGCCGATTGTAGCAAAGATGACGGAACCGTTTGTACAAACGGTGTTTGTTTAGATTCCCAATGTCATTGTAACGATGGCTTTGGTGGATGTAATTGTCAAGTTGCCGATGAAAATGAATGCAAATATCGGCCTTGTGACGTTTTTTCTCATTGTACAAATACCCTGGGAAGTTTTATGTGTACATGCTTTCCGGGCTATCAAGGCGATGGCCTAAAATGTGAAGATATCGATGAATGCGCAGATCCAAGTATTGCCGCCCGGTGTGTACAAAATGCTGAATGCTGTAATTTACCAGCACATTTTGTATGCAAATGTAATCCTGGCTTTGAAGGAGACGGCGAAGAATATTGTAACGATATTAATGAATGTCAAAATCAAAATGCTTGCGGTATTAATTCAGAATGTATTAATACGCCGGGAAATTATTCGTGCGCTTGTTTGCCAGGATATATTGGTAACGCGTATGATGGGTGTGTTGATTTAAATGAATGTGATTTACCAAATCCTTGTGGCGCCGGAGCATTATGTACCAATTTGGATGGAGGATATCAATGTGATTGCCCGCCCGGTTATGATGGTGATGCACGATCACCCGAAGGTTGTGTTGACTTTAACGAATGTAATAGATCACCTTGTGGACGTAACGCTCAATGCACAAATATGATTGGCAGTTTCAAATGTGCATGTCCAGAAGGTTTCTCCGGAGATGCAATGACATCGTGTAATGGTGAGTAATTTTATTTTTTGGTCTAAGCCCTTTATTAAATCCGTCAATTAAATCTAATAAAAATAATTGTGTAAATAATTTCTAATATAAACTAATCATGTATGTATACAACAATAAATTTAACAACTAGATATAGATGAATGTGTAAATAACCCATGCAGCGACGGAGCTCAATGTACTAATATAATTGGATCATTTAAATGTTTGTGCCCGGACGGGTACGAACAATTGAACAATGGAGAATGCGTCGATATAAATGAATGTGGTAAATCCAATGCGTGTGGCTTAAATGCCAAATGCATTAATATTCCAGGTTCATATAAGTGTATTTGTCCACCAGGATTCCAGGGGCAAGGAGAACTTTTATGTGAAAGTTAGTAAACTCATACGAAATTTCTAGTAACTTTTTTTGTCTGGGGTTAATGGGACTGTACAAATGTACATATATGTATATAAAAAAAAAAATTCTGCATGTGGCTTACATAATTTTTCGTCGAACTTGTCTCAACAATTTAATACACAACCAATTTTCTTTTTAATAATTTAGATGTCAACGAATGTCAAGACAAACCATGCGGTGAAAATGCTATTTGCACCGATACAATAGGAAGTTTCATCTGTTCCTGCAAAGAAGATTACACTGGTGATCCGTTCCGAGGATGTGTTGATATAGATGAGTGCATTGCACTAGAAAAACCTTGTCCAAATAATGCTATATGTGAGAATGCCTCGCCAGGATATAACTGTGTTTGTCCTCAAGGGTTCGCCGCAAAACCAGATCCAAAAATTGCTTGTGACCAAGTTGATGTAAATATTTTGTGTCACACCAATTTTGATTGTACAACAAATGCTGAATGTATAGAGGGGCAGTGTTTCTGTTTGGATGGATTCAAACCGAATGGTCCTAATTGTGTTGATGTTGATGAATGTACCAAAAATAAAACTCTTTGTGGTGTTCATGCAGCTTGTTATAATACGCCCGGTTCATTCCGTTGTGATTGTGAGCCAGGATACGTTGGCACACCACCACGAGTTCAATGTAAGGCTCCGTGTGAAGATGTTGAATGTGGTGCTCATGCTTATTGTAAACCGGAAGGATTAGAAGCGTATTGCCTGTGTGAAGAAGGATGGACTTATAATCCAAGCGATATTGCCGCCGGTTGTATAGACATTAATGAATGTGACACGATTCATGGCACATCAGGCAAATGTGGAATTGATGCAATTTGTAATAATCAACCAGGAGGATATGATTGCCAATGTCCACCAGGATATACAGGCGATCCAACAAGAAAATGTATAGATCTTGATGAATGTTCAAGGCCGAATAATTGTGGAGTAGGCGCTCTTTGTAGAAACAAACCAGGCACATATGAATGTGTATGTCCAGCCAACACAATACCAGATCCTGATCCTACCGTTAGATGTATTGCCATTGTTACTTGTAAAGTGGATAAAGATTGTCCCGGTAATGCAATCTGTGATAATGACAAAAGATGTCTATGCCCCGAACCAAATATTGGTAATGATTGTCGCCATCCATGTGAAACTATCGGATGCAGTCAAAATGCACAATGTTTAATGGTTAATAATGCACCAAAATGTTTATGTACCGAAGGTTTTACTGGAACCGCAGATAAAGTTGGTGGATGTGTTGATATTAATGAATGTATTGGAAATCCTTGTCCGGAGGGAGCTCTTTGCTCAAATGTTCCTGGCAGCTATTCATGTCAGTGCCCAAGTGGAAGTTCCGGTGATCCATACCATGGTGGATGTCAAAAATCAATCATTAAATTTACATGCAATGATAATAATCCATGCCCGTTGGGCGAGAATTGTGTTACGGACACATATCAAGGATCCAGTGTTTGTATTTGTCGCCAAGGATATATACGTGATCAAGAAACCGGATTATGTCGCGATGTCAATGAATGTACGGAAAACAAAGATAAACAAGCTTGTGGTTTGAATGCAATTTGTAAAAATTTACCAGGCAGCTATGAATGTCAATGTCCACCTGGTTTTAATGGAAACCCATACTCTCTTTGTGAAGAATGCAATGAATTGGCGTGTCAATGTCAAGCCCCATATAAACTTGTTGGAGGAAATTGTGTTTTAGCTGGGTGTACGGATGGAAAATGTCCTACCGGAGCCGAATGTATTTCAATTGCTGGAGGTGTTAGTTATTGTGCTTGTCCGAAGGGATATCGCACTCAATTTGATGGATCTTGCGTTGATATTGATGAGTGCAGTGAAGGATCTCATTCATGCTCATATGGAGCCGAATGCACAAACACATTGGGAGCTTACGAATGTATTTGTCCAAAGGGTTATGGCGGTGATCCATACCATGGTATTTGTGCTCCAGCTCAAAGACGTTGTGCAGCGGACAAAGAATGTTCTGCGAATGAGAAATGTGTACAGCCAGGTGAATGTATATGTCCACCACCTTTCTTCTTAGATGTTACAGATGGTAATAAATGTAAGAGCCCATGTGAACGATTCCCATGTGGTATAAATTCCAAATGTACACCAAGTGACCCACCGCAATGTATGTGTGAAGTAGGATATGCAGGTGATCCATACCAAGGCTGTTATCTAGAAGATAGTTGTATAGCAGCTCCTTGTGCTTATGGAGCCCATTGTATAAGTGAAAAGGAAAGCTATCAGTGTGTATGCCCTAAAGGTACATATGGTGACCCCTACAAAGGGCAATGTATATTGGAGAAAGGTATAGTACCTCAATGTTCATCAAACAATGATTGTGCTCAAACACTTGCCTGTGTTGCCGGAAGTTGCGTGAGTCCGTGTATTAGTTTGAGATGTGGTCCAAACGCTTATTGTGAACCTGAAAAACATGCAGCTTGGTGCAGATGTAAAGTTGGATATTCCGAAAATTCAAATGGTGAATGTGCTTCAGGTAATACACATACACAGTAATATTAAATTTAAAAAGTCGATCAGTTTCTAAATAGGAAATTTATTTTCAGAATGTAACGGATATTTATGTGGTCACGGAGCGTTATGTGTTGTAACCAATAATGGACCAACATGTAAATGTCCTCCAGGTGAAAATGGAAATCCATTCCCTGGAGGCTCCTGTATTGTTGACCAATGTTCAAGTTCTCGACCTTGCAGTGAACCTTACGCATGTGTTAACGGTCGATGCAAACAACGATGTGAAAATGTTATTTGTGGAGTAGGAGCGTCTTGTGATTCGTCGACCGGACGTTGCGTCTGTAATCCAAATTTCGATGGCAATCCAGATTGGTTGTGTATGCCACGTAAGTTCTTTTTCAAAATTGTCATCTCAACTTGTCGACTAATATTTTTGTATATTTTCTTTAGCTTACCAACCATCCAAGTGTCAACCCGATTGTGGCCCAAATGCTCATTGTGAATACGGTACTGCTTCTAATAATTGCGTTTGTAATACTGGAACCGGAGGAAATCCATATGAAGGATGTGTTCAAGAAGAAAAGGAAATCAAATCAAAATGCGCTAAAAAGTCGTGTGGAGAAAGTGCCGAATGTATCGAAACAATGAACGGTATTGAGTGTATTTGCTTAAATGGTTACACTGGAAATCCTTATATTCATTGTAACGATATCGATGAGTGTGCGAATAAACCGTGTGGTCAAAACGCTCTGTGCATAAATACAAGAGGCGGGTATGACTGTAAATGTAAACGTGGAAATGCTGGTAACCCATACGTTATGTGTTCGCCACTTCATAAAAATGTATGTGATGATCCTCGCTCTTGTACATGCAATGACATAACACAATGCCCATTAGGATTCGCATGTCGAAGTAATCACTGTATTGACTTATGTGATCGTGTAACATGTGGTCCACGCGGCGCATGTAATTCTGGTCAATGTGTATGCCCACCAGGGCATATTGGTGATGCTAACGATCACATTAATGGTTGTTATAGAATTGGCCAATGTAAAAATGATGCAGAATGTAAATCATCAGAAATATGTTTCCAAGTAGGAAGGGGTGTACGAAAATGTGTTGATGCTTGCAGCAAATTACAATGCGGTCCAAATGCTTTATGTGTTTCAAACGACCATCGTTCTGCTTGTATTTGTGCGGATAAATTCAAAGGTGAACCAACAGATTTAAGAGTTGGTTGCCAACCAGAAACTCCACCAAAAACACCAGGATCATGTAACATAAATAGTGATTGTTCATCAGGTTTAGTATGCGCTGTCGATAAAACAGGATTGAAAATGTGTGTACATCCGTGTCATGCAGTTGCATGTGGCGCAAACGAAGAATGTAAATTGGATGGTAATAGCAGACCTGCTTGCCATTGTAAGGAATCGTTCTTGTGGAATCCAGTTTCATCAACTTGCGAGAAACCATCTATACCTGACTGTACAGACAACAATGAATGTCATCAAGTTGCCGCTTGCAGATCAGATGTATTGGGCGTCTTAAAATGTGTACCAGTGTGTGCTGAATTTACATGCCCAACAAATTCAATATGTGTTGCAACCAATCATCAAGGCAATTGCCAATGTTTACCAGGTTACACCGGAAATCCAAATGACCGAAATGGATGTCGACCAGAATTACAAAACCAATGTGAAACTAGTGCTGAATGTCCAGAATCTGAAATGTGTATTAGTTATGGTCCATCAAATGTGCTTATGTGTAGATCTGCATGTGAAGAAGTGAAATGCGGTCCACGTGCTGTCTGTATTACCAACAACCATCAGGCACAGTGCCAATGTCCACCAGGTCCATTTGCTGGTGATCCATATGATTTATTAAATGGATGTAAAACAGTGCCATGTGTTTATAATATAGATTGTCCACCAACGCAATTATGTAATCGCCTCACACATACCTGTTATGATGTATGTAACGAAGAATCATGTGGTGAGAATGCTGTTTGTATTGCAGAAGACTATCGTGCTATCTGTCAATGTCCATCAGGGTTCAAGCCTAATCCATTACCGGATGTAGAATGTGTGCCAACTGACTCATGCAGTCCAAATGCATGTC
The DNA here is from genome assembly GCA_958295665.1 of Tipula vernalis. Taxonomy (NCBI): domain Eukaryota; kingdom Metazoa; phylum Arthropoda; class Insecta; order Diptera; family Tipulidae; genus Tipula; species Tipula vernalis. The sequence goes on along the minus strand of OY282558.1, from coordinate 127,565,429 downwards.
ATGTAACAGCTGTTTGCGAATCAAGTGCAACGGGCCACATTTGCAAGTGTCCAGAAAATCAAATTGGAGACCCATATACAACGGGTTGCATAACAAAAGGAAATTGTCCAAACGGTGATATCGATTGTCCAAAGAATTTCCGATGTTCGAATGGACAGTGTATAAATCCATGTGAAGGTGCCTGCGGACCAAATTCAGTATGTAATGTTGTTAATAAAAATCCAGAATGTACGTGTCCCGCGAAATTCATTCCAGGCACCGGAAATGCTCGTGACGGATGTATTCGGTCGATTCTTAAGTGTTCCTCAGATCGCGAATGTAATGGCGATGTTTGTCACAATGGTAATTGTAAAGCCATTTGTCGAAATGAGAAAGATTGCTCGTCGGGAGAAAAATGTATTAACAACGTTTGTGTAATTCCATGTACAAGTCATGGTTTATGTCCAAATGATCAGGCTTGTTTCAATGGAGTGTGCACTTTGGGCTGTAGAAGCAATAAAGATTGCGATAGTAACCAAGCATGTTTGAATAATAAATGTAAAAATCCGTGTGAAATGGAAGGAACATGTGGTCCAAATGCTCAATGCGATTGTCTTGATCATATTCCGAAATGTAAATGCCCAGCCGGTTTTGAAGGTAATCCAACACCAGATCAAGGATGCGTCAGAATACCGTCCGTTTGTATTACGACGAAAGAATGCCCAAATGGTCATATGTGTATCGCAGGACAATGTAATTTACCGTGCAGTGATACAACTTCATGTGCTGTTGGCGAAAGGTGTTTCAACAATATTTGTACCAAAGTTTGTTACACAAATAATAATTGTCTGCCCGGTGAGATTTGTAACGAAAGCGGAACATGTCAACCGGGATGTGCTACTGATTCTGATTGTCCAGCAACAAAAATTTGCGTCAATGCCAAATGTAAATGCAGCGTCGGATTTATTGGAACACCGTACGGTTGTTCAGATATTGATGAGTGTACAGAACGGCCATGTCATCCATCAGCTATTTGCGAAAATACTCCAGGATCGTATAAATGTATATGCTCAGGAAATATGGTTGGTGACGCTTATTCAGAACCTGGTTGTGCCCTTCCAAATCAATGTTACAAAAATGAGGACTGCGACAATAATCTAGGTTGTATTAAGGGAAAATGTTCAGATCTTTGTACACCAACACTTTGTGGTATCAACGCTAATTGTCAAGTGACAGACCATAAAGCCCTTTGTCAATGCCCGATAGGCTATCTGGGTGATCCAACCGATAAATCAATTGGATGCTTTAAAGTAGATTGTATCACTAATGAAGATTGTGCAGCGGATAAGGAATGCCACTCCGAAGTCAATAAATGTGTTAATCCATGTGACTACGCAAATTGTGGAAAAGGAACATGTGATGTTCAACGTCATCAAGCTGTTTGTTATTGCAACAAAGGCTATGAATTAATTGAAGGAAAATGTCAAGATATAAATGAATGTTTAAATAATCCATGTCATGCTTCAGCCGTATGTCAAAATATACCAGGAAATTTCATTTGCTCATGTCCTGAAGGTTTGGTTGGTGATCCAATATCCGTTGGCTGTCGAAGTCCAAATGAATGTTTTACCGATTCAGATTGTCCAAATTCAGCCGCATGTGTAAATTCAAAATGTCAAAATCCATGTGAAGCTTTAAATGTTTGCGGGCAAAATGCAATATGTTCAGCGCTTGCGCATAGACCTGTTTGCAAGTGTCCAGCCAATACAAAAGGAGATCCAAAAGTAAATTGTATTAAAATCGAATGTACCGATAATGATGATTGTGCATTTGATAAATCATGTTTCGATTCTAAATGTGTCGCACCATGTGAATTACCAAATGCATGCGGTCGGAATTCCGATTGCATACCTAAAAATCATGTAACAGTTTGTAGTTGTAAAGCTGGAACCACTGGTAATCCTCAATTGGGATGTACACAAATTCAATATTGTAGCAGTGATGCACAATGCCCAGCTGGCACCAAGTGTAATGCTGGAGTTTGTGCATCAGTATGCGCCAGTAATCGTGATTGCTACGGTGAACAATTGTGTATTCAAAATGTATGCCAACCAACTTGTAAGACTAACTCAAGCTGCCCAGATTTCCAATATTGTTTAAATAGTATTTGTACGCAAGAAGTTTTGTGTAAGACGGACGATGATTGTGATATCGATGAAGCTTGCGTTATTAATTCAGAAGGACGAAACGAATGTCGAAATGCATGTTCAAGCCGAAGTGTTACTTGCGGAAGAAATGCCGCATGCGCAGCTCGAGAACACAATGCAGTATGTTCATGTAAAACAGGATTCTTCGGTGACCCAAAGATTGGGTGCAGAAAAATTGAATGTAACACGGATAATGATTGCTCCAAAGATAAATCTTGCGAAAATTACATGTGCAAAATTACTTGTTTATTGAAACCGGGTTGTGGCGAAAATGCTTTATGTACCGCTGAAAATCACAAGCAAATATGTTATTGCCAACCAGGATATACAGGCGATCCTCTAAATCAATGTAATGTAATCGATTATTGTCGAGATGGTCCATGCGGACCAGGATCCAAATGTCGCAATAATAGAGGTTCATTCCAATGTACTTGCCCAACTGGCCTCGTAGGTGATCCTTATAAAGAAGGTTGCAAGGCAGCAGTCGAATGTGAAAGAAATATGGATTGTCCTGAAGCGGCTGAATGTGCCCAAGTCAATGGAATTCCAAAGTGTAAAGATGTTTGCGAAAATGTTTTATGTGGACCAAATGCCGAATGCCAACCTAAAAATCATGTTCACAGTTGCGTTTGTAGAGGTGGTTACGATGGAAATCCAAATGACATCATTCAAGGATGTAGACCATTACCTACGCCCTGTGCTTCATCAGCTGATTGTCCAACAAATTCATATTGTTATGCTGAGATTTGTAAGCCAGCTTGTATTTTAGACACCGAATGTGGATTACAAGAAAAATGCTTAGGTGGACAATGTCAAAATCCATGTGATCAATCACAACCATGTGGAATGAACGCTGAATGTTTTATTAACAATCACTTGCAACAATGTAATTGTCCAGCCGGATTTACTGGAAACGCAGATGCAGAATGTGTTCGAGTGCCAATCGGATGTAGCACGAACGATGAATGCGCCGTCGGTAATGTGTGTCGAGATTCAATGTGCTTACCTAATTGCAGGAGTGATCCAGACTGTGCATTAAATGAACAGTGCTTGAAAGGTAGCTGTATGCTTACGTGTCGCGTTGATAATGATTGTTTCTTGGGACATATTTGCCTTCAAAACAAATGCGTTTTTGGTTGCCATTCCGATGAAGACTGTAGCTCAAGTGAAAGTTGTCGAAGCAATAAATGTGAGAATCCATGTTTAGCAAGTCCCTGTGGACCAAATACCGGATGTTCAGTAACAAATCATCGTGCCACATGCTCATGCTTATTAGGCTTGGTACCAAGTCCAACTGCAAAAATAGGATGTACACGAGCCCCAGCATTATCATGTACGGAAAATCGAGAATGTTCTAATGGATTTTCTTGCTTTGATCAAGTGTGTAGACCAGTTTGTGCCAACGATGCTGGTTGCTTGAATAATGAACGATGTGAACAGGGCGCTTGTAAACCAATATGTCGTCGCGATGATGATTGTAGAGGTGGTGAAATTTGTCATGGATTATCATGCATTGCTGGTTGCAGATCAGATCAAGGATGTCCAGAAACATTATCGTGTATTAACCAATTCTGTGTTGATCCATGCCAATCGCCAACCGCTTGTGGAACAAATGCTTTATGCTCAGTATTAAATCATGCTAAACAATGCTCATGTCCACAACCATTGGTCGGTAATGCAGAAATTGGTTGCAGGCACACATTGACACAATGTAGTAAACACAATGAATGTCCAACCGGGCAGTCGTGCTATGGAAAATCATGTCAAAGCACATGCAGAAAGTAAGTTACTACTTATATATAATATAATTAATTAGAAAATTGTAAATTTATTTTGTTTTACTCTTATATTAGCGATCAAAATTGTTTGGCCGATGAAAAATGTATTCGTGGTGTTTGCCGTACAATATGCAACAACGATGCTACCTGCGGCCAAGGCCAAATTTGTGAAAATCGTATTTGCCAAATAGGTTGTCGCACTGATACAGTTTGCCCAAGTGAACAAGCATGTGTTAATAAACAATGTGCCGACCCATGTGCCGTCGGTGGACAATGTGGTGCTTGTGCTGAATGTACCGTAATCGATCATGGTGTACAATGTAGCTGTCCAGCAGAATATTTAGGTAATCCGATGACAGGATGTGTATTACCACCGCAAAAATGTAACTCATATTGTAAATGTGATGAGTCTGGTGTATTCTGTGCTGAATCGTGTAAAGCCAATCAAGATTGTACATGCGGCCAAATATGTAATCGTGGCAAATGTCGAACAAAATGTAATCCAGAACCATGTCCACCCGGGCAATTGTGTAAAAATGGTGCTTGTATAGCTGGATGTAAAACAAATTCAGATTGTGGTAGTGATAAATCATGTATAAATGGACAATGTTTGGATCCGTGTGCCATCAAAAATGCATGCGGTGAAAATGCTATTTGTAAAATTGCTGATCATCGTGTACTATGCTTGTGCCCCGATGGTTACCAAGGTGAACCAACCAAAAAATGTACATTATTTGAGTGTCAAATTAATGATGATTGTGAATCGGATAAACATTGTGTCGAAGGTTTTTGCCGTAATCCATGTTTAGATCCAAATGCATGCGGTATTAATGCACAGTGTCGTGTAAATCAACGTAAACCACAATGTAGTTGCCCGCCAGGATTTATTGGTAATCCAGAACAGGAATGTATTCAACATGTACCGGGTATTTGTCTACAAAATCCATGTGGTGAAAATACGTTGTGCACTGAATTAAGCATTGGATATGAATGTAATTGTTTGCCCGGTTGTATGGGTGATCCAAAACGTGGTTGCATTTGTAATCAACCACATTTGAATCCATGCTCAAGACAAACATGCGGCCGAAATGCCGGTTGTCGGGTATTACAAAATGATGTTCCGGAATGTTATTGTCCGGCCGAATATCCAACGGGTGATCCATACTTTGAATGTAAGTGGAAAATGTCTGGAAATATGTGTATGCGGGAAATCTAATTTTTTTTTTGTTGTTGTTATTGTGTACAGGTTCACCTGAACGACGAATTGATGATTGTCGTTCAACAGGATGTGCAACCGGTGAATGTATACGGCAGGGAGTTGTGTATGTATGCAAACAAGGTAGGAACAATTTGAATAAAACCTATACCTATAAATTCAATAAACCGATTAAAAGACAATTTTTAGAATTCGCACGTAATTGTTGTTTTTTTAATTTAAATAATTAATTTTATTAAACAAAAAGTTTTTAATTTTTGTATTTATCGTTAATTATAATATATAACCATGTAATTGAGTTAGGCCGTAGAGGCTAACGTATAACACATGGATAGAGAGAGAGAACCAAAGATTTTTTTTTTTTTTTTTAATTTATTTATGTTGGATTAATATTTATATTTATTTATTTTGTTTAATTTTTGATTTAACGAATTAAAAAAAAAGCAGAAAATAATTAATTTTTGAAATACTTTTTTTAGTTACAAATTAAAAAATTTACACATATTAATTTTTAGTATACATAGATAGGGTGATATGATCGATCATTTTTATAATGATCGTTCAATTCAGATAGATAATGTACATACAAATCATAATATATACAAAATTTTTAGACTTACACTTAGACACGTAAGAATATTATTGTGCAATGAAAGTTGAAAGCGTGACGAATGTCTAGAGTTCATTTTTTTGAACCAAATTTTAATAAGCGTGTTCCATTGGCGTTAGCAAACTACTCACAAGTACTTGTATCTACTCGCAACTACTCATGCTCAAGTGATGGTGTAGTTGTTAGAAGTAGTTACGCATATAATTAACGAAAGAGGGATTTAGTTTAAAAAATTGTAATAGATGGCTCTATACCAATTTTGGTTGTGTGAAACGTCATTTTTTAACCCTAATCCAACCAAGGTGTGCCTTTTTGGCTCGTTTGATAAATGCATCGATTTTTAAAATAATGTTAATTTAGTTATAAACTTGTATGTATTTTATAAACATTGCCATACAACGTACTTGACATCTAATCATTCTCTGAAAAAATTTTCGTAAATTATTTGATTAGAATTTGAATTGGCTGACATAACAAAAATATGTTGGTTCGATTAGGGTTAAAAACAAAAAAATTTGTTTATGCTAAATCGAAAAAATATTTTAATTATTTTGTTGTTTAATGTTTTATTACTTATTATTATTAATAGATCAACGTATCTTTTATTAAAATCTAGCAGTTTTATTTAAATTGAGGTTATGTTTTACTAATGTCACAAAAATTTGCGTTCCATTGAACATCTACTCACAAGTACTTGGCAGTAGCAAATTGTTTCCAATGGAACACAGTGAATATGCGGTATGCGTAAATTCTAAATAATACAGTGGCGTTTCAAAAGTTCTAAGGGGCTTGAAATACAAATTTTGAAAAAAAAAAAAAAAAAAAAATTGACTACAGGCAACACGTGATTAATGACTATTGTGCGAATATTTTTATGTGTGTAGTGTATTATACAACAAAAAAAAAAAAATCACAGAATTATTTGTTTGTTATACTTTCGAGAATCAAATTTTATGTGTTTATATAGTTTTGTTTGCACTTTTATGAAATTTAAAAAAAAAAAAAAACAGTAAATTACGAATGTTAGCAGACATAGCGTGGAATGTTACTGTCGCTATCGCGGTTTCCCAATCTGTGCCTTTTTCAATCCTGTTTGCCTTTCTCCTTCAAAAAAAAAAAAAAAAAAAAAAAAAAAAAATCAACAAAATGCCATTTTAAAAAATAAATCACATCCATTACATTATTATCCATTATTAATTAATAATATTACGATATATTTCATTAAATTCATTTTTAATATTAATATTATTAGAAATATATTAAGAAAGATTCCTATATGTTGCGACACAAAAAAAAAAATCCATTCTAAAGCGAGAAAATAGTATAATTATCATAGCGAATGTTAATTAGCGAATTTATTTTAATTTTGTTTTTAATTAATTTAATTAATTTATATTTTTTTTTTGTTTTTGTAAAAAACTAATCGATATTTCGAATCGTATCCGTTTGTCTATCAATCGAGAATTTATACGTTTTGAGAAAGATAAGCCAGATTGGGAACTGTGGATGGGACAATTTCTCACATAGTTCATATTGCTTGCACGTGTGAGGCTCGGGGTGTTGTTATATTTTATGGGGTTCCTTTACAATACATAAAAAATGTTATTTACTTTATCTTAATCTTATAATTTTTTTTTTTTTTGTTTTTTATTTTTTTTGTTTTATTTATTATAAGCTTAAGTTGTACATATATTATGAACTTTCTCTTATGCCTGGAGTATTGCATAATTTTTTTTTTTTTATTTCGATATGGACATGAAAATTAAAAAAAATATATGAAAATATTCTATTTAATTGAAACGTTGCTAATAGCAGTATATCCATTCATTTTATATCTATTTGTTTCATATTTTATTATCCTATTTTGATTGACAAATTTTCGTGACTCTCCCGGGCAGAGCGCATGTGTTGGATGTACATTTAAAATATTGTGAGAAGATCCCTTTCACAGTTCTATGTTGGCTTTTCTTTTTCCTTACAAATTATTATAATAAATTCGATAATTCGAGAAATATTTACTTATGATACAAATTATCCTTTTTTTGTCCAAAAAATGTAAATTATTTATATAACTGAATTTATTATATACAAATTGAAATTCAAGTTACAAACAAAAACAAAAAAAATTTTTATCAACAATTATCCACCTTAAACAAAAAAACACAAATCCCAATATTATTCGACTTATATTTAGAAAACGAATGCAATGTTGATTCGGAATGTCCCAACGAAAAATCGTGCATCGGAGGAATATGTATCGATCCATGTACTTTACGTGAAGCATGTGGAGAAAATGCATTATGTCAAACTGTATTGCATAGGCCAAGATGCTCATGCCCTAGTTGTTATATCGGACGGCCCGATATTAAATGTAAACCGGATCCAAGATGTGATGAACCAGTGACACCGACACCGACACTTCCAACATTCTCTGATGAATGTCAAAATGATTATGATTGTCACGATAGTTTACGTTGTGATCAATTTAGACAGTGCCGAGATCCATGCCAAAATCCAACATACACATGTGAAGAAAATAAAAAATGTGTAACACGTAAACATCGCCCAGTTTGTGTATGCAAAGCTGGTTTCGTTGTAAACGAATATGGTGAATTAACGTGTGCACCAGAAAAACGTGAATGTACACATGATGAAGAATGTGCATCGAATATGGCGTGCATAACAAGTAAATGTCAAAATCCTTGTGTATCAAATCGAACGCCACCATGTTCTGGAAATAAACAATGCCAAGTATATGATCATAAACCAGTTTGTATATGCATGAAAGATTGTAATCCATCTGTATCAATATGTTTGCGGGACAATGGATGTCCTGCTGGATTGGCGTGCCGAAATTATCAATGTGTCAATCCGTGTGACGCGGCATCGTGTGCTGAAAATTCGCCATGCTTTGTTGAAGATCATAAGCCCATCTGTAAATTTTGTCCATCTGGTTTTGTCGCTGATGCCAGATATGGATGTCAAAAAGGTAAAAATTTCAAACAAAAATCCGCGAATAGCGCGAGATTTAAAAAAAAAAAAAAAAAAAAAAAAAAAAAATGATATTTCAGCCCAGAAATCCTACTTCTCTTATTATACCAAACTTCTATTTTGGCCAAACTTATATATGAATTTCACTTACTTTATTATACCCAACAATCAAATTAAATCAAACTAAATCAACCTTATCCCAATAGTCCCCTATATACTATATAAAAAATTCTTATCTCCTCGGATTATTATTTTTTTTTTATAAAATAAAAAAAAAAATAGATATACATATATATATCTTTACACACATGCATTGCATATACCTTAATATTATTTCAAACATTCACACACGCTCATGCTCACTTTAAACACCTAATAATACTATAATTTAAAACATAACATACTCAAACTCTACTACTAAGTATTAATTTTTGCACTAAATTTTAATTTTACTATTCTTTAAAAAAAACTTGTATTAAACCTAACTCCCTAAATACTAATTAAACTTATTAAATTAACTATATATAATGTATTAATAGTTTTACTAGATGCAAATTTAATTTTAGTTTTTTTATATATTTTAATGTAAATATATGTAAATATTAACTATTATATCCACAGCAAACGAATTTAATCCACAAATCATCTGTTCTAAACATTCCGATTGCGGTGATCATATGCAGTGTCAAATGGGTCTCTGTCTAGATCCTTGTACAACTGTGTGCGGTGAATCTGCGATTTGCAAAGTAAAGGCACATATACCTAAATGCCAATGTCCTCCTAATTTTACTGGTAATCCCTCTGATAAATGTTTCCCACTGGAATTACATAGTACTACATCCAAATATTCCACAACTATTGAAGTAGAAAATAATACTTTATCGGTACTAGAACAAAACAATACATCATTGCCACCTTTCAAAAAAGAATCGACCAATAATTATGACTGTACAGATTTTGAAACTTCAACTATTAACTGTAATACATTTGTTACTAGTTTTACAACAACACCAATAGAAGGTAGAACAACTGAATTTGGTTTAGATATTGACACGTTCCCCGAAGATGTAACGACGCAAACGACTGAAATATCAATTACAAATAGACCTGAAACAAGTACCAAATTAACAACCAAAGCAATGGATGAAGTAACTTCATTTACTGATATTACCACCAATATGCCATTTAAAGATGACACCGAGTACATAGATAAACCAACAACAATAACTTTATTAAACGAAACAAGTGATGAAGATGAATTCCGAACTGACACTAGCTTGGAACAAACTGATAGAACGGCAAGCACTATAGAAAATATAAACATTAGAACCACAACTCAATCAAGCACAAGACAGAAGACTTTTTCGACTGTATCCAGTAGTACACAAGCTTATCTCACAGGAACGGGAAATTCTGGTGATTTCTTGAATTTAACGAAACCGAACCATCCTACAGAAACTACAACTAAATTAGATAATGAAATGACTAATACACAATTTGTTGATACTACACCATATTCGACGGACTCGAATACAACACCAGAAACAACAGAAAATTATGAGTTTAGTAAACCAGAAAATACTACTTTCAGTATACCAAAAGCTTCACCTACATCTCAAACAGAAACGACGACAGGACTAGGAGTAACAACGCAAACAGTAACAACAATTGACACTACTGAATTAGGACAAACAAATTCTACTTTGGGATCTGTTGCGACTAAACAAACTCAAAACCCTGTTGCTTACACTACCACTGAAAATATACAGATTACCACAAATTTAGAAGCAAAAACCGTGACTACAACATCCAAATACGTAACTTCAAAAGAAGCAACAGAATTTGGACAAACACAACCTATAACTACTAATTTAAAGTCCATGGTTGAGACTACGACAGAATATATACCTAAAGTTTCTCCAGAATCAACTTCACAATTTGATAAAAATGATTTCACTTCTCCTGAATCACAAATCGGTGAGACCTCGACAACAGAGTCTAATTCACAAACGCAACAGACAACAAATAAAAATGTCGAGACAACAATTACAACAGAAATGAATGAAATTGAAACACGTTATTCTTCTCCATCCACATTAAAAGATGAAACGACTCTCAGTAATAGTGATAAAATGCGAACCACTTCTGAATCACAAATAGGTGAGACCTCACAAACTTCAATTATTCCTGAAATAACAACAAATAAATATGTCGAGACATCAATTGCAACACAATCGAGTGGAATTGGATCAAAATATACATCTCCATCTACATTAAAAGAAGAAACAACTCTCAGTAATAGTGGTAATATTCGAACCTCTTCTGAACCACAGATAGATGAGAGCTCACCAACTTCATTTATTCCTGAAACAACTAATCCTGAGACAACAATGACAACAGAATCGAATGGAATTGGAACACGATATACTTCTCCAACCACATTAAAAGAAGAAACAACTCTCGGTACTGGTGATAAAGAGAGCTCGCCAACTTCATTTATTCCTGAAAAAACAACAAATAAATATGTCGAGACAACAATGACAACAGAATCGAATGAAATTGGAACACAATATACGTCTCCATCTACATTAAAAGAAGAAACAACTCTCAGTAATAGTGGTAATATTCCAACCTCTTCTGAACCACAGTTAGGTGAGAGCTCGCCAACTTCATTTATTCCTGAAACAACTGATTCTGAGACAACAATGACAACAGAATCGAATGGATTTGGAACACGATATACTTCTCCAACCACATTAAAAGAAGAAACAACTCTCAGTACCGGTGTCAAAATGGGAATAACTTCTGAACCACAAAAGAATGAGACCTCCACCACTTCTATTATTCCTGAAATAACAACAAATAAATATGTCGAGACAACAATTCCAACAGAATCGAGTGGAATTGGAACAAAATATACGTCTCCAACCACATTAAAAAAAGAAACAACTCTCAGTAATAGTGGTAATATTCCAACCTCTTCTGAACCACAGATAGGTGAGAGCTCACAAACTTCATTTATTCCTGAAATAACAACAAATAAATATGTCGAGACATCAATTGCAACACAATCGAGTGGAATTGGATCACAATATACGTCTCCATCTACATTAAAAGAAGAAACAACTCTCAGTAATAGTGGTAATATTCGAACCTCTTCTGAACCACAGATAGATGAGAGCTCACCAACTTCATTTATTCCTGAAACAACTAATCCTGAGACAACAATGACAACAGAATCGAATGGACTTGGAACACAATATACGTCTCCATCTACATTAAAAGAAGAAACAACTCTCGGTACTGGTGATAAAGAGAGCTCGCCAACTTCATTTATTCCTGAAAAAACAACAAATAAATATGTCGAGACAACAATGACAACAGAATCGAATGGAATTGGAACACAATATACGTCTCCATCTACATTAAAAGAAGAAACAACTCTCAGTAACAGTGGTAATATTCCAACCTCTTCTGAACCACAGTTAGGTGAGAGCTCGCCAACTTCATTTATTCCTGAAACAACTGATTCTGAGACAACAATGACAACAGAATCGAATGGATTTGGAACACGACATACTTCTCCAACCACATTAAAAGAAGAAACAACTCTCAGTACCGGTGTCAAAATGGGAATAACTTCTGAACCACAAAAGAATGAGACCTCCACCAATTCTTTTATTCCTGAAATAACAACAAATAAATATGTCGAGACAACAATTCCAACAGAATCGAGTGGAATTGGAACAAAATATACGTCTCCAACCACATTAAAAAAAGAAACAACTCTCAGTAATAGTGGTAATATTCCAACCTCTTCTGAACCACAGTTAGGTGAGAGCTCGCCAACTTCATTTATTCCTGAAACAACTGATTCTGAGACAGTAATGACAACAGAATCGAATGGTATTGGAACACGATATACTTCTCCAACCACATTAAAAGAAGAAACAACTCTCAGTAATAGTGGAAATATTCCAACCTCTTCTGAACCACAGTTAGATGAGAGCTCGCCAACTTCATTTATTCCTGAAACAACTGATTCTGAGACAACAATGACAACAGAGTCGAATGGAATTGGAACACGATTTACCTCTCCATCTACATTAAAAGAAGAAACAACTCTCAGTATTAGCGCTAATATTCCAACCTCTTCTGAACCACAGTTAGGTGAGAGCTCGCCAACTTCATTTATTCCTGAAACAACTGATTCTGATTCACAAACGCAACAGACAACAAATAAAAATATCGAGACAACAATGACAACAGAATCGAATGGAATTGGAACACGATATACTTCTCCATCCACATTAAAAGAAGAAATAACTCTCAGTATTAGCGGTAATATTCCAACCACTTCTGAATCACAAATGGATGAGACGACCACGAATAAAAATGTGGAGACAACAATTACCACAGAATCGAGTGAAGTGGGAACACGATATACTTCTCCTTACACATTAAAAGAAGAAACGACTTTCAGTACTAGTGACAAAATGTCATCCACAATAGAAATAATGAACTTCGAAACAGGAACAACAGCAGCAACAATGAAATCAACAACCGAATCAGAACCATCAGTGGTTTTAACCGATTTTGACACAACAACTGAATTCAATTCAGAAACAACAAAAATTAAACCACCACCAACAACCCAACCTCTAATTACGCAAACGACAGGCTACGACACCAAACAGTATATGACAACCGACTCGACAGAAAGAGACAAGGGATTAAAAACAACTAAGCCGACAGAATATTCTACGAAACAAATATTGAATATTGAGACAACAACCCAGTTTGACTCAGAATCAACACAATCTTACACGCAAACCGAAGTAACTTTCGATGTAGATATTTCTACAAGAACCGAACAAAAGACAGATGAAACGACAATTAGTTCTACGATTGCAGACAAATTGTATCCTACGACAGGAACTGAACCATCTCAATATGATGATACTACAACCATCGATTTCAAAGATGATATGCAAACAACTGAATCTGCAGCAACAAGCAAATCTGATGAAGGAGCAACGTCTGGTTCAAAAGAACCAATAACGGCAGTATTCGAAACGTCAACAACATCATTATATGTTGAATCAGAAAAATCTTCTACCGAAATAGACGCCCCAACTGAATTTGATAAATCACAATTTACAACCACAGAATCAATAAAATCTTTTGTGGGTAAAGTCACTTTACCATCCTCTGGAGATAAGACGACTACAACTGGATTGGAATATACTGAAAGTAGCACGCAAACTCAAAAATTCACGACCACCTCAGAACTTGAGAAATCACCGTTAACAACATTTAAACCAGAGCCAACTACCATTGATGAAACCAGTTTAACTTTTGAAACAGAAATATCCAAAACCACCGGTTATGATTCAACGACTTCCAGTGGACAAACAAAGCAGTTCCCAACATATGAAACGGAAACTACAAACAAACCTACGACTCAAGCTAATACATTTGAAACTGATACTGGCAATATTGTAACTGAAATAACAACAACATCTATTAAAGAAACAACCGCTGGAACATTGGGATACGTTGACACGACTATAAATACTAAATCATATTCAAAAACAGAACAGCCAAATGAAACGGCCCAGTTTAGTACTACCCAAACAATGGAAACAGAAACCACAACACAGTATACTATAACAGAAGTACCTGACACCACAAATACGACTCAAACTACTACGTTTGAAACTGGTACAAAAGCAAGCACATCACAAACAATACTGAACAATGTGATAACGGAATCTACGATCTCCGAATCACAGGCAGCACAGCCTAGTACAACTGAAATTGTTAAACCACAACAAACAACTCCGAGTATCGTAAATTTTGAGACAACCACCACCGTTGAATCGACAAGTACTGACTTACCCGCAACACGGTTTTCACCGATTACAGAAATTCAACAAGAATACACTAAACTTTCAACTGATAAACAAACGACAAAAGTACCTTCTGAAACAGAACCTACAACCACTAGATTCGATAGGACAGATAAGACAACCGAATTTGACTACAGTACAACAGGAGCAGAAATATCAAGCGTTAAAACTACGTCCGATTCCATAATTACTACTGAAAAATTAGAGACGGACAAATTAATACCGAAAATCACAACTGAATCCGTGATTGACCAGTTCACAACACTTGAACCATTAAGTGAGTTAACAACTACTGAGAAAACTCCTTCGTTCATGATGATAGAAAACAAAACTGAAAGTGACGTATCTTTAATATATACGGATTCATCAACAGTTAACCCACCTATCTGGGTATTAAATAAAACTACACACAAACCAAAAAATACACAACCTGATTCAGCTATCTTCTATATCAGTAAAACTAAACCCGGACGCACAACTGAAACATTCAAAACTACAACAGAACCTACAAAATCAACTTCCAGGCCAAAAATTGTAGAAACAACAACGGAAATCATGCGTGAAACTACAAAAATTAATGTTAAACAACCGACTGGCTTTGAAGACAGAAATGACTATAATATCACTACCTTCAATCCTTTAAATATGCTGGAAATAACAACCATGCAAACTGCAACAAAATACACGATTGACCTAAGTACTGGAATACCTACATTGAAACCGTTAATTCTAAATGAAACAACTACATTCGAGACTAGTACTCCAAAATATACTTCAAGTTTAAATGATACATCGACCGTTTACTATATAGACGTTACAACCGGATTTCCAATTCTTAGTCCCGTGACAAGTGACATTGTAAAAGAAAACATTACTTTAGAAAATACAACCATATTTGTAATTGATCAAACAACCGGCACTCCAATTTTAAAACCTATTACAACTGAAAGTTATGAAACAGAAAATACGACGGGAACTACTTCCCAGACCACAGATGATAATGTAACTGAATCAATAAAGACGACGACCGATATATTATATACAACAACAACAATAAATAATCAAGACAAATCTACTTATCCGGAGCAGACAACAAAATCAAATTTAAATAAAACAACTCGCATTGAAAATACCGATGACAATACAAAAATTACAACATTTCCACCCATCCTATCAGTATCCGATGTAGATGAAAAATATTTTACTACAGCCCAACCGTTAAGTTCTAGTACAAGTAAAGAAATATTTGATCCTGAAATTGAATCCTATTGCTTTATTGATTATAATTGTCCCAAAAATCAAAGTTGTATAAATAGTAAATGTATAAATCCATGTAATTACTATCAAAACTTGTGTCAACCGAACACCGAATGCCTTATAAAAGATCATTCTATAATGTGCCTTTGCAAAAATCAAACTCTATGTGACTATTTAATACCAGGTAAATTTAAAACAAAAGAATACCCATATACCCTTGATTGATTGATAATAAGATATATCTTGAAATTTGTACGCGAAATATTTTATTCAAAAAAATAAATAATTTTGTATCATTAGCTTGTTACCCAACCATCAAGTATATCTTATTTCAATTAATCTGTCAACATATGTTCGCTACTTCACATGGATGACAGAAATATTATATCATATTATATATAATTGGCATTACGCAAAAAAAAAAAAAAAAAAAATGGATGTATGTATATTATATGCAAACAAAATCGATGGTGCACACAATTACTACATATGGCAATATGGCAGCCCATTGTACTGCAGAAACTTTCTGCAGCTGCATGTAACCAAAAAAAAAAAAAAACATCATAAATTTACTTTTATAGTTTTTTAAATGTATTAGAAATTCATGTAAACCCAAAAAATCTCTCAACTTTTCATTATTAAATCCTGGATGGTATTTCGACTTTTTTTTTTTTTCTTGTATTATTTTATATAGAAAATTGCAAATTTTTAAAAATCCTTAGAAAAATCTTGTAATTTTTGTTGTCGTTACAATTTATTTTGTAAAATATATTCATGTTTCCAGATACGACGTGAACATGAATATGATGGATATTCTTCATACAAAATTAGATTCGTTACATATAATTTATGTAACAAAATATATATAGGAAGTGGAACAATATTCTTATTCGCATAACAATTGTGAACCACATATTTCTTCCCCACATTATTAGAACCTTGTGTAAATACTGTATTATAGAAAAAAAATAGTTTGTAAATCGTGGTGGATGGTTGATGGGGTGGTGTAGAAACGGTTATGGTTACTAAAATTATATTATAAGTTTGCTTGCTGCTTCAAAAAATTATTATAATATTTAACAACAAACATATTTAAAATGGTTAATTGTTTGTTTTGTAGAGTTTTTAGAACTTGTGTAATTTGTCTGCTATTTACTGAAATTTAATAAAGTTAATTCAAATAATAATTTAATAGTTATTATAAATTAAATTAAAAATAATGTTATTATATAAAAGTTTTTAGTTTGTTTCAGAGTAGCAATTTAAAATTATCTTTATTCTATTCTAATTAATTGCGTACATTTTACAGAAATAGCATGTGAATCGCACACAAACTGCCCAAATCAAAAAGCATGCATCAATACGGTGTGTGTTGATCCATGCCAACAATCGAATCCATGTTTACACGATCAAGAATGTAAGGTGCAAGATCATCAACCAGTATGTATGAAAGGTAAGTGAAACACCAAATATGTACATAATATCATAGTTTATGTTAACATAGTTTATACATTATGTCATGTTTATTTTTTATTTTTTTGTTTGTTTTGTGTTATATAGTTTGTCAATGCCAAAAAGATTCAGATTGCCATTCTAAAATGTTATGCGATGGATGTAACTGTCGTAAGTATTCAAATTAATAAGTAGCGTACATACACCCTGTGAAATAAAATTACAGAATTTTTTTTTTTTCTACCATAATTTACAATGGTGATTTGCCGAACTAGTGCGATAATATACGAAATATTTCTACATTGACATTTAAGAATCATGGTAGAATTAAGAGGTTTGTGTTTATTCGTTCGTCTACGAATTTACGATATTTGTGATCCGAATGACCAAATTCATTCCTTTGCTACCTTTCCTGAGCTACGAAGCCCTGTGCACTATAACCAATAAGGGTAATTGAGCATCCCTGAGTAGATAGTCACATGAAGTGAAGGTTCAGAAGAGTAAATCTTCGGATATCTCTTTTGCTAGATTGCAGAATATTTAATCGTTGCAAACCTCCACATCCCGTTTAAATGGTAATTGAACGAACAATGCCCTATTAAGTACCAATCAAGGATTTTCAAAGGTTGACGGCCAATCTTAAGCCGCTCTTCCGGGTTTCTAATATTATAACTAGAGTTTTTTAGCATGTCTTATTCCAATAGAGGACTTGTAACCGCCCGTGGTCGCTTTGTTGCATACGCCTGATTCGTCTTTTTTTTTTTATTGGAATACTCAGGGTTGGGAGGGTAAAATAACGCAACTACTAAATAAATAAGAAATAGGTAACTAAATAACTGAGTCACCTCCTACATCCATCTGCTCGATTCTCTTTCCAAAAGATCGGTCAATTCAATTACATTAATTGTGGTTAGATAAAGCAATTTTCGTTAACTAAATGTTAATGGCGGTTTCATTTAACCGAGAAAAGAAATATTCCAGCAATTATTTCTTTCGCCGTAACTTTAGTCTATTAAACGACTCTTACACGATACTATTGGTCGTACAACAAATCGTATGACTTTAGTTGGTTGATTTGACAGATTGAAGTAAAGTTTTATTCCAAAGAAATATTCCAGCAATTATTTCTTTCGCCGTAACTTTAGTCTATTTTTTTAATTTGTTGACAGAAAATATGTTTTGTGTGAATAGTGTCAAAATGGAGGATAAAAATTAATTAATTTTTGACAAAATAAGACAACATTCACACAAAAAAATTGTATATTAAAATTAAATACATATGTATAAAATAAACGTCAAAAAATAAAGAACTGCATGCATTACGTGTGTTTTGAACGCAGATCTGCAGGCATCACTGCATGCATAAATTCTGCACATCTGTTTCCAGCGTTACGCAGGTTGCTTCTATTTCTAATTTTGCTGCGAATCGGTAGGCTACACTACGTTTAAGTAATCAAATCTAGTACGATTTTTCTACATTTTCATTTTTCCAGTGCAATTTTTAAATTTTGTTGACTGAAAACAAACGTATGCTGACAATTGGCAAAATGGAGGATACAAATTAATTCATTTTAATTGTATAAAAATTGTATATTAAAATTAAATACGTGTAAAACAAACGTCAAAAAATACCCAATTTTAAGCAGTCCATGTGTTTTGGGTGCAGAAAAACGCGCGGTGCTACAGACAAAAATTCCGCAAATCTCACAGCTTTGATTGATTTTGTTTATTCATCAACTGGTTGATATAATTTGTCGAGTGCATTCGTTTAGCAAAGTCACACATACTTCAAGTTGTAAAAACAGGTCGTACAATAATCGAATAGACAAATCGTACCGGTCTGTGTGTAAAACTATCTACGATTTATCTATCCAATTATCTGTACAACTGGTTGGACAACTTAGAATACAACCAATCGTATTAAATAATGGTGAACCAACGATCCCCAAAAAAATATATATTTAAAAAAGGAATTGTTTAACTCACCCAGCCGCCAGAACTCTGTAACGCGAACCCTTAAAACACAGACACTTATATTTTTTTTCTTGTATAATTCACCACAAAATTATATTGTTCACCAATTCGTAATCACTAAATTAGACTAAATACTAATTTTCCAAAAATTTCACATTTTTTAATAATTATTATTTTTTCTTTTATTTACAATTTTAATTTCCTATAATTTAATTTTAATGCACAACTATAAAAAACTAAAAATTCACTTATATACTTCCACTTATTCACTTATATTCCTATCCGCGTAGCGGATTACGGCAAAATTATCTCGACGATATAGTCTATACCCGCTCGATGACCTTTAGTAAAATCGATGTGATTTAAGTTGATTTTATAAGGACGATACCTTATAACGTTCGACGTTATAAGGTATATTCACTGGACAATTGATTTATGATTGTATGAAATGTACAACGAAAAGACGCCAAAATTATAGCTGGCCCAACACTAGAGGGAACCCAGGAGATAAATATTTCCCGTTTTTTTTTTGTTTTGTTTGTGACTCAATTTGGCGAAGCAGAATTTGTGTTGTGAAGAATTCACCTTGAGTACCTTGCTTGAAATGATCGATTATAATTTTAAATTTTTTTATAATTGGTTTGTGTACGGTACTTTTCGCAATTGCTTTTTTTTGTCAAAGACGACCAGATCTTCGTTATAAACTCCTATAATACTTTTCTGCATTTTTATTCCCAATTCCTAACGCCATTCACCTTGGTGGTATCCTTCTTGTAGCCGCAATTTTGATTGCCTTATAGCCAAAGAAGGCAGAAATCCTTCGGCTTCTTTATAGATCCATTTCTATTCAATTCTCAATCTAATGACCACGTTGTCTTGTGATCTTAGAGATACCTTTGGAGGGAATTGGTCTCATATACAGGAACTTTATTTTCTCAGTGGTTTAAGTATAAGTGATGTATGGCTAATAGGTCTGACAGATATGTCCTCGAGCTATTTTCTAGCCATCTTTGGAATCAAAATCACCGAATATACCTACAGCATCTTGGAATAATTGAAAGCTGTTGCTGGCTCTTTTCACCCAAATAAGGCAATAAGAGTCCAGGTCTCATTGTAAAAATGCAGGATATACATTTTGTCACCTCCCAGAGACTTGTAGGATCCGAAAGAGTTGTCCGCCCAACGTATTTCTCGTCACTTACATTGATCCCTCCTGGTCTCCAAGAACTGTATACTCGAGTCTCTCTTTTCGATGTAGTTGGAGCTCCGTTTGGCTTTTTAACAGATCTCAGAAGGTTACTGGATTCTCAGGATAGTACTTGTTGGATTCGTAAGCTGCAAGTAGTTTGTCTATTTTCTCGCAATAATCTGCCCAGCTTTCGCTTTCGATCTTTTTTAGAGCTCCGTTATATTGGATAAGAAATGGTGATAGATGGTCAGTCATTCGTCATCTTGCCCCTGTTGCGATGCTTAACGTAACTTTACATCATCTGCCAAAAGGTACCTCTAATGAGATTTCTATGCTATTCCTATGCAAATAAATTTGTTTATAGAGAAGATATTATACGATCAGCGAAAGACAATTGCTGTCGGGCTTCTGTATTTCCATATTGTAGAATTACTTACTGATTTTAGTTGGCAAGCCTTTAATCCTTTGAAGGTTTATTTGCACACATCGTAAAGAGCTCTTTAGCGGTTTCGTGGTTTATGCAGCAGCAGAAGTACCCGGTCTGTAAATATACTGGTCTTCCCCACATGGCCAGTATACCTTCCTTGCGTCTCCGACTCCCTACTTCTAAGTTTTGGGGAGAAAGTAAACGATTCCAAACAGCCGGTCCACCTTGTTCAGCCACTAGACGGCAAAGTATCTTATCCTTCCTCATTCATATTTGCACCCTTCCATGTCTTCTAAATAGGCGGCACTTGTCTGTAAGCCAGATAAGAAACGTGGGCCTTATATAAGCGGAAGGTAAAGTAAAATCTCTAAATCATTCTTGATGCCCTCCAGTAACCGTAAAATCGGTCGACAGCACACAGCTTGGTGGCAGGCAAGCTTAGTGTAAATTTCCGACCTTAAAGTCTTCACTATGTTGTTACACCTCATGTCCGTAGTTCGAAGGAACAATTTTCAATTTGAATCATTTATTTTGGTGTCCTCTATTAGGTAAACTAGTAATACAAATTTTAAATTCGAGGATTACACAAAAATCTGGAAAAAAAATTTAATCGTAAATTCTCAAGATCTTGCAAAAGTTTTAACTTCAATAATATTAAAATAATTCGAAATTCATAAATTAAAGTAAAAAAATTCGTTAATTCTCTCTCTCTAAAGTGAGTTTGAAAATCCACGGAAATCTATAATTTAAAGTCAATATTCGGAATTTAGGAATAAGAAGATTTATAAAACTGGTTAATTTGAAATGCCAATTTAACTGTATACGGTTAGAGTTGAACATTCCAAATAGCGACTCCTGCCCGGAAATTCTCGGGAGTAAAATCTCGGTAAATTAATAATTTTTTATAATCCATGTTCACGGGAATTTTAATTAAAACATTTACATATATGCTGAATATATGTGGATACATGTTAATGAACACCATTATCAAAAAGATATTGAAGGATCGATCTAAATTCGGTAAGCCGGCTCCAAATTGTAAAACCCTTGGAAAAATCAGTTAAAGCTTTGCTTTATAGAATACCTTTACGACCAACAACTGAGTTGCAGACATTGTAAAATTTTCGAAACCAGCGAGAATCGCTAAATATGCAAATGTTTATGTAACAAATATTTCAATTTATTTTTTATTTGTTGGGCTGTTTTCAAAGGTTGTTCTTCTATACGCAAATCAAGGAGTGAGACAATCACAAGGATTTAATAGCGATTTCCACTGATAACTTTTCAAATGAAGTTTGTGCTAAGGTGTTTTCGCATAGAGGGGATTAGGGAAGAACAAATCATGTTTGGCAAAACAAATCATGTTCCAATGTCGATCTTTTTCTGAAGGTTTTTTCTTTATCGAGAAGGTCGAGTAGTCTTTCTAGTAAAGTGGTTTGGTTCTTTCAGTTATCGTATAGGTGCACTAATATTTGGATTTGGATTTTGATCAATATTAATGTCACTTCTGTGTTGATAAACAGCCCTATTCCCATAGTCGCATCACTTCATGTGATGTGATAACTATCACATCACTTTAATTTTGGTATTCTCTTAGTGGATTGAAGCGACGTTTATCGTTTGGTGTGATAACTATCACTTGAAATCATATTCTCTTAGTCGTATAAAAAGTTAAACATCACTTGAAATGATATATTCATCACCTGAAATTTATAAGTGATAGATCTATAAATGTCAAATATTACGTCAGTTGTAAGGATATTTTTATTGCTGCCAGATATGTACAGTTTCTGTCATTTGTCGTATCACATTATATGAATCGACTAAGAGAATACCAATTTATACTTGAAGTCATGTCATAGTTATATAGAGGCTAGAAACAATAGGAAGATAGGGCTGAAGGTACATAGAATAGGGCTGAAAGTTTTTTTCCTAAACTTGGTTTTGTCTGTTCTTTAGAAGTGGCGGATTTTTTTCCAAAAATTATGCGCTTATAGGTACCCTAAACTAACAAAACTCGTTTTATGAATAAATATTTCAATAATGGTGAAGATTACAACCCAATTATATCGAATACTTTTCCAGTCGCAACAGGCCATTCTCTTGGTTGTCTCTGCAACGGCAATTAAAACCCAAAGACTTTAGCAACAAGTAAATCTTGAATCAATTAAAATCAACTTCTATAATAAAGTAGATACAACTTTGTAAAATCACAGGAACATTCATTGTGATACGATTCAGCCAACTTCAACTGAATCCGAAAAGTTTTTCGTCTGTTTCAAGCAATCTTCACAAAAAAACCGTATTACCATCTGACCATTTGATGTCGACATTTTGTGTTTTTTAAAAGGCATAAGAGCCCGGGGAAGCCCGAGAAATCTCGCGATTATGTAAAACTTTATCACGGTACCCACTAAAGCCAAACCGAAATTTTCAAAGGTTCTAAATAAAATTTTGAAGATAAAATTGGTATGCGAGTTAAATTTTTAGAGATTAGTCGAAAAAATAAAAATAAAAATTCGTATACCACTAAAAGCTGTAGACTTACAAATTTTCAATAATATTCCGTGTTTAGCGAGTGTAATGTTGTTTCATTCATAGAAGGAGAATGTGATAAGCCACTTTTGCAAACTGATGTAGTTAATCTGAAGAGTATTCTAAAATTTTATTTATTGACTTACGTAAGAAAACAGGCTGCATACGTATAATTTTGCATTCGGGTTTTTTGTCGAAATATTGGACAGTTTATTTAAAGTTCGGTTTCCACACGGTATTTGACCGATCAGGGTTTTTCAGGTGTCACACATTTTTTTGAATTATTAAAATATTATTTTATAGTTTATTGTTCGATCGTGATTCTTCGTTTTCGTATTGCTCCGACTGCTTTAATTCCTTGAATAAAATGGCTTGTTTGCCATGTTTCTTTCCTTTGTTGCCATTGCTTCTTTTTAGCTTCTTCCACCGACATTTTTATCGCTCAATTATTGTGTTTTTTAGTTCCAATTTAATGTTTAATTTTTACACTTTTTGCCTAGAATGAGAATTAAAAAAATTGGGTATTAGAAAACAAGTTTCTTCGAGCTCACTTCAGTAATTTCAATCGGATTATAGGAATGCGATTCTTAATTTGCTGCTAACCTTTATTTCGCAAAGTGTATAATTGCTTAGTATTGGCGTAAAATTACCTAAATAATTAATATTTCTTTATTCAATTTTAGAACAACGATTAAATGACACAGGATGTGAACACTGTCCGCCAGGACTTATATGCAACGCACTCACAGGTGGTTGCGTTCAAGGTAACTGGAAATCTATTATATTTTATGGTGGTACTAAGAATCAAACTTTTAAATGGCTAGATTGCAAATACACTTAATATTTTTTTTATATTTATAATATACATAAAACAATTTAAAAACCGCATTGTATGTAAAATAATTATAACTATTTCATAAACATTGGCACTAATGATTTAGTTTTATAAAAACTATTGCACCACAACATAAAAATTCATTTCATATTTAAAAAAAAAAAATTATGGGCATGGGCATGGAGTTAATACATATTTGTAAGGGAAGATACATAAAAAGCTATTGTACATATTATAATTTCAATGCTAAATGTTAATTTTATTATATACTCTTCTTAAACTAGATTTTGTATCAACTACCCAGAACCCATTATTAACTGATGTAACCCAAACTGATTTTAATAACATTACTACTACAGAAATTACCACTACTACAATAATTAATGAATTTATTACTACTACTAATAATAAAGAGTTAAATGAAATGGATAATGATACAGCCACTTCAGAATCCACGCTTATAACTAATCTAACAAAAGGATATCGAGAAGATTCATCTGAAATCGATCATACATTTGATACGACAACCGAATTCTCCGATATTATGACAACGCAAAGCGATGATATTGTGAAAACAACACAAATCTCCGTTAATACTAAGAGACCATCAACTCGAGGTGATACCTCACTTGAAATTGAATCCTTTAACCAAACAACGAAATTGGAAAATGATATTATCTATGAAAATACGACACCAATAAGAATTACCACATTATTAGACAATGAATTGATTGATGATGTAACCGTTTTATCGACGACAACAACTGAATTTCAATTAACGACATTAAACTACAATGAAAAATGTGGTAAAACCTCGAACGATTGTCAAGCGAATGAAATATATAAAAACGGGTGTTGCTACAAAATATGCGACTCAAACAATTTCAATGGCATCGATTGTATAAAAGGTATACTAAAGTTATATGGGTCTACGAATCTAATCTTATTAATTAAAAAAAAAAAAATCCAAAATCGGGTATTATGTATAAAAATTGTTCAACAAAATTGGCAGATCATCCTCCCCCCGCCCCCGCCCCCCAAATTCATTGTATATTTTTATCATTTGTGCTATTTCTTATCTATCTGCTTTCAAAATTTTACTTATTATTATTTTAAGTTGCTTTATTGTAAGATGTAAGAGAATTTTTGTACATTCTACTGTTTCTTGTAAATATTTTTTTTATCAAACTTAAAGCTTTTGTTACATAAACATATTTTAAATTCTTATATTTAAGACATAAACTATTTTTTTCCTTTTATCTTATAAACTTCTTAATATTAAATGTATAATAAAATTTGTTGAGTAGAACAACATATGCCAAGGAGGGATCCATGCAAATCGGATAACGATTGTAAAGAAACATTAGTTTGTTATATGGAACAATGTGAAAATCCGTGTGATTTTGATAATATATGTGCCTCAAACGCAATATGTCAGGTTAAAATGCATCGACCAATATGTTTATGCCCCGAAGGGCACGAAGGAAATCCAACTGAAAATTGTAGCCCAGTCAAAACACGTAAGATACTAATTATTAACAATTTTTAATTAATTAAAAAACATTTTTTTTTGCTCAATTAAATAATTTTAACACAAACTCGGCGTGTTTAATAGACACATCTGGTTTGCCAAAGGGTTGTAACTAAAAATTAATTATTATTAATATTAATAATTTTAATTACAAACATTTACATACACAACTTACATACATATATAATACACTGACATGCACTCTGTAAATATGTATCTAATACAATTCAATCACTTTCTCTCCTATATGAACGTGCACACATATACACACAGTAAAATGCACTCGAAATGAAGATTGTTCATTGACCGAAGCTTGCATAAATAATGCATGCCAAAGACCATGCGATTTAATGAATCCATGCGCCTACAACGCTGTTTGTATAAATACCAATCACGGTTCGGATTGTAGTTGTGCTGAAGGATATCACGGCAACGGATATGTAGAATGTCGTCCAGGTAAATTTTATTTAAAATTCAATATAATGTTTCTGAAAATTTATCATTCCATCGTTTAAATAATCCTATAGTGAGGGATAATGAAAACATATGTCAATACAATGAAGATTGCCCACCAGAGAAATTGTGTGACCGCCTAAATCGTAGATGTATTAATCCATGTTCAGAAGATTCTTGCGGCGAAAATGCCGATTGTATTCCACTCAATCACGGGATTGAATGCCATTGTCGAAAAGGATTTGTAGGAAATCCCTACATTGAATGTGGCCAAATACAAGGTTGTCGAGGGGATGGAGAATGTCCCACCAATGAAGCATGCATTAATGGAAAATGTGCAACGCCATGCCAATGTGGTGCATTCGCGATATGTGATGTTAGAAATCACAAAGCAATTTGTAAATGCCCCGCAGGCTATGTTGGAAATGCTAAAGTAAGTTGTACGCCACCATCTGACCCTTGTCTACCAAATCCATGTGGTACGGGTGCATTATGTGAACTGGACAACGGAAACCCAATCTGTTTCTGTCCTAGAGGAACAACCGGAAACCCATTTAAAAATTGCAGTAAGTATATCTTATAAAAATATTTAAAATAATTTATTATTTCATTAATTGTTATAAAATCACAGTTCCCGAAGGAAGAGAATGTAATCCAAATCCGTGTGGACCAAATAGCGGATGTCGAATGGTTAATAATAAACCAATTTGCTTCTGTCTTACTGAGTATGAAGGAAATCCACCAAGTATACAATGTTCATTACCCAACAAACCTTGTGAACCATCACCGTGTGGTCCAAATACACAATGTACAATTTTAACGAACGGTTTTGCTAAATGCACTTGTTTACCTGGCTACATTGAAAGTCCAAATACGATACGTGGATGTATGGAACAAATCGATGTTTGTGATCCAAATCCATGCGGAGTTGGTGCAATATGTGATCCAAGCCGAAAACAACCATGCTACTGCCCTGATTCAACTTACGGCAATCCCTATCGATTATGCCAACCCGAACCAGTCGTCACAGAATTATGTAAACCAGGACCTTGTGGTCCAAATGCCGATTGTTATGTAACAAGTAATCAAGAAGAATGTTATTGTAAATCTGGATACATTGGTGATCCTTATACAAGATGTGTAGAACCAACCAGAGATGTATGTGAACCAAATCCTTGTGGACGTGGATCAAACTGTATTGTAACTCCGGATGGCAGAAGCATTTGTAAATGTCCGGATGGATCAACAGAGGACCCAATTAATGGCTGCGTTCATTACGAATGTCAAAAAGATGATGAATGTAGTAATGATAAAGCTTGTATTGGTTATCGATGCAGAGATCCTTGTCCCGGATCATGTGGAGTTGCAGCACATTGTAAAGTGGAGAAACACCATCCAGTTTGTTATTGTAATAGCGGACTTTCAGGCAACCCGTATGAAATTTGTACAGTAATTCATGATACCAAAATTGATCCTTGTACGCCAAGCCCCTGTGGATACAATACAAAATGTCAAGTAATGAAAAATCGAGCCGTTTGTACATGTTTACCGGATTATTTGGGTGATCCACAGAATGGATGTAAAGCAGAATGCACACTAAATTCAGATTGTCCAAATGATAAGGGATGTATTAATAAAAAATGTGCTAGCCCTTGCGAAGGCAACATTTGTGGATTAAGCGCCGTTTGTAGAGTAGAATATCACCAACCAAGTTGTGATTGTCCCCCAGGATATATTGGCGATCCATTTTATCAGTGTATTAGAAAACCCAATACAACAGTAAGCTATAATCCATGTAATCCCTCACCTTGCGATGCACACAGTACTTGTCTAGATTACGGTAACGGAATTGCAGTTTGTGACCCATGTGGAGGACCACTAGGATGGCAATCACCACATTGCCGACCAGAATGCTTGTCAAACGCTGATTGTCCCTTCGATAAAGCTTGTTTGGGACAGAAATGTATAGATCCTTGTCCAGGTTCCTGTGGCCATAATGCTGTTTGCAATGTAGTAGCGCATGGCCCATTATGTAGTTGCCCTCAAGGATTTTACGGTAATCCATTTGAATACTGTTTCGTACCAACAGAAGAACCAAAACAATCGTGCAATTCGATTCGGTGCGGAACCAACACAGAATGTCGTCAAAAAGGTGGTGCACTAGCATGTGTCTGTATTAAAGGTTATTACGGTGATCCGTTACAAGGATGTCGCCCCGAATGTGTTGTAAATTCAGATTGTACCTCGGAACGCGCATGTATCAATAACAAATGTGAAAATCCATGCATTGGAGCTTGTGGAATTGATGCTCAATGTGATATCGTAAATCATTATCCAGTATGTTTCTGTTCTCCAGGCTATACCGGCAATGCGTTACTTAGTTGTACTCTAACTAAAGTATATCCACCAATTGAAAATCTCCCCGGAAATCCATGTGAACCTAATCCATGCGGATCGTATAGCAGATGTTTATTGTCTCAAGAGAAAAGACCAGTTTGTTCGTGTCTTCCTGGCTTTAGAGGAAATCCACCGTTATGCCAACCAGAATGTATTATTAGTTCAGAATGTTCACAAAATAAAGCATGTATCAATCAAAAATGTAGAGATCCTTGCCCTGGAATTTGTGGAAACAATGCAATCTGTGAGGTAATTAATCATAACCCAATTTGTAGTTGTCCACAAAATTATCAGGGCGATCCGTTTGTCGCATGTGACATAAAAGAACAGGATAAAGGCGTTTCGGAAAATCCATGCACTCCATCGCCATGCGGGCCCAACTCAATTTGTCAAATAAAACGTAGCCGACCGGTATGCTCATGTATGGCTAACTTTATTGGTAGTCCACCATACTGTAGGCCAGAATGTGTTATAAGCAGTGAATGTCCAAAGGATAAAGCTTGTATAAAAGACAAATGTACTGATCCATGCAATGGAATCTGTGGTAAAAACGCCATTTGTCAAGTTGTATCACATTCCGCATATTGCAGTTGTAAATCTGGATTTGATGGAGATGCGTTTATAGGTTGCTCAGAGAAACCAAAAGGTAAATTTATCAACAATTTTTTTTTAACTATTTAACTGCATACTAATCGATTATTTTGTTCAGATCCACAACGTGACCTTTGTTCACCATCTCCCTGTGGAGAAAATACTCAGTGTTCGGTTAGAAATGGTGCAGCGAAATGTACTTGTATTCCGCCATACATCGGAGATCCGTACAGTAATGGTTGTCGCCCAGAATGTATCTTGAACGCAGAATGTCCAACAGAATTATCTTGTATAAAACAACATTGTCGAGATCCATGCCCAGGCCTATGCGGTTCGAAAGCAGAATGTTCCGTTGTAAATCATATACCAGTATGTTCTTGCGTTCAAGGATACGAAGGAGATCCATTCACAGGATGTCGCCCTAAATCTATTCTTCCACCAGTAAAATCGAATCCATGCGAAGGACAACCATGTGGACCAAATAGTATGTGCCGTGTAGTAAGTGGAAGGCCAACTTGTTCTTGCCAACAAGGTTTCTTTGGTACTCCTCCGTCATGCCGGCCAGAATGTGTCGGAAGTGCAGAATGTAATCCCAATCTTTCTTGTATAAATCATAAATGTATCAATCCATGTCCAGGTACATGTGGTGATAGGGCACAATGCGAAGTTATAAATCACAATCCGATTTGCAGTTGCCCCAACAACTATATTGGTGATCCATTCGAAAGATGTTATCCAAAACGTACGTTATACTCGTAAAATTATAATTAACAAATCATTACGTTTGCCTATAATTAATATTTGTAGCAATTGAAGACCCACAAACCAGGAATCCATGCTTCCCAAGTCCATGTGGACCGAATTCACAGTGTACAGAAAATAATGAGCGCGCGGTTTGTTCATGTCGTGCAGGAATGTTAGGTACACCACCAAATTGTAGACCAGAATGTGTTATCCATCAAGATTGTCCATCAAATCGGGCATGCTTAAATCAACGTTGTCAAGATCCATGTACCGGTTCATGTGGATTTAATGCTCAGTGTATAGCACAAAATCATAAACCAGTTTGTTCATGTTTTGAGGGACACGAAGGTGATCCATATGCCGGTTGTAATACGCGAGCTGGTAAGTCGACTTTATACAAATCTAGACATTTAATTTATGTTAAAAAATTGCCTTAATTTATTATTACATTGCATGAATATTTTTTATTGTTATTTTATATTGTAAAATGAAATTTTAAATTAGATCATCAATATGAATTAAGAAATCCTTGTAATCCATCACCTTGTGGATCAAATGCAATTTGTAAAGAATTAAATGGTGCTGGAGCATGTATTTGCATGAAAAACTATTTCGGCAATCCTTACATTAATTGTAGACCGGAGTGTATACAAAATTCCGATTGTACATATGACAAATCTTGCATGAACAAAAAATGTGTAAATCCATGTTTGAATGCGTGTGGTTTTAATGCTATCTGTGAGATTTCGAACCATTCGCCCGTATGTAAATGTAATAATGGGTTTATCGGAAATCCGTTAGTTATTTGC
The DNA here is from genome assembly GCA_958295665.1 of Tipula vernalis. NCBI lineage: Eukaryota > Metazoa > Arthropoda > Insecta > Diptera > Tipulidae > Tipula > Tipula vernalis. Next base: position 127,534,542 of record OY282558.1, on the reverse strand, counting down.
CACCAACAAATTAGTAAGCAGTTGTTTTTCATTCGCGATTTATATTAATTAAGGAATATAATATTATTATTATTTACTTTTCACAACCATCTATTAGCAAACAAAGATGATATATCTGAAAATCCATGTTTACCATCACCTTGTGGCCCTTACAGTTCCTGTAGAGTACACAGTAATCGCCCAGTATGCTCGTGTAGCGCAAATTATATTGGAACGCCCCCAAATTGTAGGCCCGAATGTGTTATAAATTCAGACTGTTCACGTGACAAGTCTTGTATTAATGGAAAATGTATGAATCCTTGTAATGGTTTATGTGGACACCATACAACTTGTCAGGTCATTAACCATAGTCCAAAGTGCGCTTGTTTAAGAAATTATATTGGTGACCCAATGGGCGGATGTAGGCCAATACAAAGTAAGAAATGCCAATGGAGAAATTTGCTTTTGGAATATAAAAAAAAAATAATGCTTCAATTGCTGTTTTAAAGCTAAATATTAGGCATATCCGTAAATAGACCTTAGGCTACTTCAGAATAAGTTTCGATCATTAAATTAGATCATTAATAGTCGAAACTTACTCTAAAGTTACCCAAAATACATATATACGAATGTGCCGAAGCTTCTTTTATTCAATTTTTGCTTTTCGCTTTATAAAATTATTTTTTGAAATAATTATACCTTTTAATTATAAATACGACTTTTAGTGGAGCCAGCCTTAGTTGAGACACAAGAAAATCTTTGTAACCCAAGTCCATGTGGTCCAAACGCACAATGTCGTATCCACAACTTACGCCCAGTTTGTTCATGTCTCTCGAATTATTATGGAAAACCACCATATTGTAACCCTGAATGTGTCATCAATAGTGACTGTGCGCTTAACATGGCCTGTAGTAATGGGAAATGTAGAAATCCTTGTGCCGGTACTTGCGGCTTAAATACAGAATGTAGAGTTGCATCACATAGACCAATATGCTCATGTTTGCCTTATTATTCTGGTGATCCATATATTAATTGTAGAAAAGTTGAACAAAGTAAGAAGGAAGCACCAATAAAAGCCATTAAAAAATTAAAAACTTCAATATTTATAAACCAATAATACGTTTATGAATTATTTCAGTTGTTTACGATCCACCCTCAAATCCATGTTCACCTAGCCCTTGTGGTGTTAACTCAATTTGCAAAGTAAGAAATGGTGCTGGATCATGCCAATGCCATCCAGAGTACAGAGGAGATCCGTATATTGAATGCCGACCAGAATGTGTAATGAACAGTGATTGCCCTCGTACCCATACCTGTATTAATAATAAATGTGTTGACCCATGTATTGGTGTATGTGCCGCATATGCGGAATGCAGAGTTATTAATCATTCACCAATATGTAGTTGTACAAGTGGTTATACCGGAAATCCTCAAATCATGTGCCAACCAATAAGGCGAAGTAAGCATTTTAAAACCTTTTCAAAAAAAAAAAAATAAATAAAATACATATTTACTGACCATTTTACACTAACCAGTTGAACCAACAGTCGTTGAAAATCCTTGTATACCAAATCCGTGTGGCGCTTATAGTAAATGTCGGGAAATAAATCAACACGCAGTTTGTAGTTGCATACCAAATTATATTGGGGCACCGCCAAATTGTCGTCCGGAATGTACCATTAATTCGGAATGTAATTTTGAAAAGGCTTGCATAAATATGAAATGTCGAGATCCATGTCCGGGAACTTGTGGTATTAATGCCCTATGCCAAGTTATAAATCATAATCCAATTTGTGGCTGTCTAAAAGGATATTCTGGAGATCCATTCGTTCGTTGCCATGTAGAAGAGAGTAAGAAACGAAATATAGAGACACAAACAAAAAAAAAACAGATACTTTATTAATAAAGCCAACTTTTAAAAATATTTTAGAACATCCTCCACCACGAATTAATCCTTGTACACCATCACCTTGTGGGCCAAATTCACAATGTAAAGTTTTAAATGAAGTGCCAGTATGCACATGCCTACAAAATTATATAGGGAGATCTCCAAATTGTAGACCCGAGTGTACAAGTAATTCGGAATGTTTCAGTAATTTAGCATGCATAAATGAACGTTGCAAAGATCCGTGCCAAGGATCATGCGGTGAAAACACAAGATGTACTGTAGTAAAACATCAGCCTATGTGTAGCTGTGAAACAGGATTTAAAGGGGATCCATTTTCGGGTTGTTACCCAATACCTAGTAAGACTAACATATCGACATATGGTATTAATTCATATACTGAACGTACTAAACATATTTAATTCATCTATTTAGTTTATCATGAACCTGAAATTGTTAATCCTTGTAATCCGTCTCCGTGCGGAATTAATGCTGAATGCAAAGAACGAAATAACGCTGGAGCGTGCTCTTGTTTACCAGAATATTTTGGAGACCCATACACAGAATGTCGACCAGAATGTGTTTTAAATTCAGATTGCCCAAAATATAAATCTTGTATAAATAATAAATGTAAGGATCCATGTGTTGGTCTCTGTGGACTAAATTCAGAATGTCGAGTTGTAAATCATTCACCGTCCTGCTCTTGCCTTGCGGGGTACACAGGCAACCCAACAGTTTCATGTTACGAAAGGCCAAAGAGTACGTTACCTTTATATATAAATTATAACTTTTGAGCGAAAATCTTATTTTAATATCTAATTTACTGTAGTCGCGGATGTACCAAAGCATCCGTGTTCACCTTCACCATGTGGACTGTATTCTGAGTGTCGCGAATTAAATGATTATGCCGTTTGTTCATGCAAATTAAATTACATCGGAAGTCCCCCATCATGTCGCCCAGAATGTGTTGTGAGTTCGGAATGTACGCAAGATAGAGCATGTATCAGTCAAAAATGCGTAGATCCATGCCCTGGTACATGTGGCTTAAACACCAAATGCAACGTAATCAATCATAATCCAATATGTTCATGTAAATCTGGATACGTAGGTGATCCATTCATTAGGTGTTTGGTGGAAGAAAGTAAGAATATTTATTTTCATTTCTATTTTCTATTTCTATTGCATGTAAATCATATAATAATATTTTATAGAAACTCCAGTTGTGCTTGATACCCCAAGAAATCCTTGCATACCATCCCCATGTGGTTTGTATTCGCAGTGTCGAACAAATGGTAATATACCTGTATGTAGTTGTTTACCAAACTATGTCGGTAAATCACCAAATTGTCGACCTGAATGTACGATAAATTCTGCTTGCCCGGGAAATCTTGCATGTATAAATGAAAGGTGTAAAGATCCATGTCCGGGATCATGTGGAATAAATGCTTATTGTAATGTCATTAATCATTCACCAATATGCTATTGTGATACTGGCTATACTGGTGATCCATTTTCAGGATGTTCACGAATATCAAGTAAGATCATTGCTTATAGATGTGATATAAAGGAGTGGCGGCGCTTTATGTTTAGCTAACAAAATTTAATATTTAAATTGATTTATATTTTTTCCAGTACCTCCAACAGAAGAACCTCAAAATCCTTGTAATCCTTCCCCTTGTGGAACAAATGCCATTTGTAAAGCGCGTAATGGTGCTGGATCTTGTACATGTATTGCTGAATATTTCGGTGATCCATATAGTGGATGTCGTCCAGAATGTGTTACAAATACCGATTGTGCACGAGACAAAGCATGCGTAAATAATAAATGTAAAAACCCTTGTCCCGGTGTGTGTGGTTTAAATGCTGAGTGTAGAGTTTACAATCATGCACCAACATGTTCTTGCTTAACAGGATTTACAGGAAACCCATTATCTGCATGTCATGAACCTCCAGTCGTTACTTGTAAGAATAATTGTAGCAACAAAATTATATTTTACAATTACTAAACCTTTCAATCATTTAGCACCAGAAACCAATCCTTGTGTACCTTCTCCATGTGGACAATTTAGTAAATGTCGCGAAATAAATAATCATGCAGTTTGCTCTTGTATTGTTGGGTATATTGGAACCCCACCAAATTGTAAACCAGAATGTATTGTTAGCTCCGAATGTCCCCAAAATAAAGCATGTGTCAGAGAAAAATGTATAGATCCTTGCCCTGGAACATGTGGAATTAATGCACGATGTACTGTAGTTAATCATAACCCAATATGTTCCTGTAATTCAGATCATACTGGAGATCCTTTCATTAAATGTACAAAAGAACAAAGTAAGCACACTGCTCAACAGAATGAGAAAATTTTGAATAAAATTATTTCACGGTGTAATTAATTAATAATAATTTAAAATTTGAAAACACCGCGTGACATAATTTCATTCAATTTGCATGTTAATTATTTTAAATAAAATTAAATTTTATCCTTGTAGTTGAAAAGAAACCTCCTATTAGTGGTGATCCTTGTATACCTTCACCGTGTGGTCCTAATTCCCAGTGTCGGAATATTGGTGGTAATCCTGCATGTACATGTCTACCAAAATATATTGGTAGGTCACCAAATTGCCGACCAGAATGTACTATAAGTGCAGAATGTCCAGCTAATTTAGCATGTGTAAATGAAATATGTAGTGATCCTTGTAAGGGAGCTTGTGGTATCCATACAACGTGTACAGTTGTTAATCATAATCCAATATGCTTTTGTGAAAATGGATATACAGGTGATCCATTCTCACGTTGTAATGAAATGCCAAAATGTAAGATATTTTTTTTTAGTATCTATTATGCACACTTTGTTGTTTTCTCCTAGAAAGTATTTTAAAAAATCATTTATTAAACCATTTATAAATACGTTTTATTATAGTGGTCCCAACACAAGAACCACTTACACCATGTAATCCATCGCCGTGTGGTGCAAATGCTATTTGCAAAGAACGAAATGGCGCTGGTTCTTGTTCATGTTTGCCTGAATATTTTGGTAATCCTTACACTGGTTGTAGACCAGAATGCGTACAAAATTCTGATTGTGAAAAATCTAAGGCTTGTGTAAATAATAAATGTAAAGATCCCTGTCCAGGGGTATGTGGTGTTAATGCCGCATGTCGAGTTCAAAATCATGCTCCAAACTGTTTCTGCCTAAACGATTATATTGGAAATCCATCAATAGAATGTACTCCAGCTAAAATCGGTAAATTCTATTCTTAACACACAAATGTTCTATACGACCTTACATAATTCCTGTTTTAAATTATTTAGATAAAGAGCCAATAAACCCATGTGAACCATCGCCATGTGGACCTTACAGCAATTGTCGCGAAATTAATGCACACGCTGTTTGCTCCTGCAAATCAAATTATATTGGAACACCACCAAGTTGCCGACCCGAATGTGTTGTAAGTTCAGAATGTGCTCAAGATAAAGCTTGTGCGAATCAAAAATGTAGTGATCCATGCCCTGGAACATGCGGAATTAATGCTAGATGTCAAGTTGTAAATCATAATCCAATTTGTTCTTGTTCGCCTGGATATTCGGGAGATCCATTTACTAGGTGCAACAAACAAGAAGAACCCATTAAACCTAAAGATAACGACACTCCATGTTTACCGTCACCATGTGGCCCCAATTCTCAATGCCGCGTCATTGGATCACAAGCAGCATGTTCATGTCTTGAAAATTTCATTGGACGGGCTCCAAATTGTAGGCCAGAATGTACAAGTGATTCTGAATGTCGCAGCGATATGAGTTGTAGAAATGACAGATGTGTCGATCCATGTATCGAACGATGTGGACAAAATGCCATTTGCAAAGTTGTAATGCACAATAAAATTTGTACGTGCATGCCTGGATTCGAAGGTAATCCAACAACACAATGCCGTATTCCAATAGCTACACGTAAGTTAAATAAAATGGTTACCATAAAAAACAAATATTTGAATACATTCTTCTCCTTGAAAATAGCTCCAAGTGTTGAACTTACTTCACCATGTAATCCTTCTCCGTGTGGCCCTAATGCTGAATGCAGAGAAAGAAATTCAGCTGGTGCTTGCTATTGCTTCGAAGGGTATGAAGGAAATGCTTACGACAAAAATATCGGATGCAAAAGAGAATGTGAATCAAATCAGGATTGCATCGATGACCTTGCTTGTGTTAAATATAAATGTGTTAATCCTTGTATTGGAACATGTGGAACGTATGCCATATGTGAAGTTCAAAAACATACTCCAGCCTGCACATGCCCTCCCGGCTACACTGGAGATCCGTTCCTTAGTTGTCGCGAAAATCCCGTAACTGGTAAGCTTGTTAAAATACTATACATTCTATACGCCCATTACTTTAATAATTTTCCTGTATGTAGAACGACCAAGACCATCAAAACCATGTCAACCATCTCCATGTGGGCCAAATAGTAACTGTAGAAGTTTAAATAACCAAGCAGCGTGTTCCTGTATAGATGGATTTATAGGCACTCCACCAAATTGCAGACCAGAATGTATTGTTAACTCAGAGTGTCCGTTCGATAAGGCATGCGTAAATCAAGTATGTTCAGATCCGTGCCCGAATACTTGCGGTGTAGCAGCTTTATGTAATACAAAGAATCATAATCCAATTTGTACATGTCCAATTGGTTACACGGGAGATCCATTCCAACAGTGTACCAGAAATGGTGAATACAATAATATAAATTTGTGTAATTACTCATTTTTAAAATGTTTATGTATTTTAGTGTTAAAAGATGAAATTACAACTGAGCGGCCACCTAGTTGCATTCCATCACCTTGTGGTCCAAATGCAAAATGTCAAATGATTGGCGGTACGCCAGCATGTTCATGTTTGGATGATTATACAGGTAGCCCACCAACTTGTCGACCGGAATGTGTGATCAATTCTGAATGCAATAGTCAAGAATCTTGCATAAATCAAAAATGCCGTGATCCATGTCCGGGATCTTGCGGTTTCGAAGCAACATGCAGCGTTTTAAATCATTTGCCGATTTGTAGATGTAATGAAGGCTATACAGGCGATCCATTTGTCAAATGTGATTTTATGGTTCCAGGTAAATTTCCAGAATGGATTCTTTATTCGTAACGGCAATTTAATAATATTTATAATCTATTTGTAGCAACGGAGCCAACCATAACAGATCCGTGCGATCCGTCACCGTGTGGTTCCAATGCAAACTGCTTTGATGGAGAGTGTATATGTATATCAGAATACCGCGGTGACCCCTATCAGGGTTGTCGTCCAGAATGTACATCTGGTCCCGATTGTCCACGAGATAAGGCTTGTTTAAGAAATAAATGTTTAGATCCATGTCCCGGAACATGTGGACAAAATGCCATTTGTGAAGTTATTAATCATATACCTGTTTGTTCCTGTCCAGAATCGCACACAGGTGATCCATTTTCACATTGTAGATTGCAAGAAATGGACAGAACACCACAAAATCCTTGTTCTCCGTCACCATGCGGGCCAAATAGTCAATGTAAAAATACAAATGACATACCGGTATGTTCATGTCTCCAAGGTTTCGTCGGAAACCCGCCATCGTGCCGCCCAGAATGTGTTGTTAGCAGTGAATGTGCACCAAACCAAGCTTGTGTCAATCAGAAATGTAGCGATCCATGCCGAGGTTCATGTGGCTCTAATGCAAGATGTGAGGTAATAAATCATAGCCCTATTTGTAGTTGTAATGAAGGCCAAACAGGTGATCCGTTTAAACGGTGTTATGAAATCATAAAAACACCAACACCGGAGGTTAAAAATCCTTGTGATCCATCTCCTTGTGGTTCAAACTCACAATGTAAAATAAATGGTGCCCGACCAGTTTGTCAATGTGTAGCTGGATACATGGGAACGCCACCTAATTGTAGACCTGAATGTATTATAAATCCAGACTGTCCAAGTAACCAGGCTTGTATCAATCAGAAATGTAAGGATCCATGTCCTGGGTCATGTGGCACAAATGCAGAATGTCGAATAATTAGTCATGCCGTTTCTTGTACTTGCTCTAGTGGATTTACTGGAAACCCCTTCGTACAATGTATTACAGTTCAAAAAGGTAAGCTTAATGCAAAAAAAGGTCATTGTAAAATGAAAACAATTTAATGCCATCCATAAATTCTAATTTTAGACGTGCCAACACAAAATCCATGTGAACCTTCGCCATGTGGTTCAAATGCACAGTGTATTCAAAAGAATGATGCAGGATCGTGTCGCTGTTTGGACAACTATTTTGGAAATCCATATGAAGGATGTCGCCCAGAATGTGTTCTAAGTGCGGATTGTTCAACCGATAAAGCTTGCATTAGAAATAAATGTGAAGATCCTTGCCCAGGTGTATGTGGACAAAATGCTGAATGTATTGTTGTTAATCATATTCCTACCTGTGGATGTGTTAGAGGTTTTATTGGTGATCCATTCACTATTTGTCGATCACAACCAACATTACCGCCAGCCCCTGTTAATCCTTGCAATCCTAGCCCTTGCGGACCAAACAGTAAATGCAAAGATGCCAATGGCCTTGCAATTTGCTCTTGCGACCAAGATTACTATGGTTCACCACCAAACTGTAAACCGGAATGTACTGTAAATGCTGAATGCCCCCAAAATAAAGCATGCCACAAATTTAAATGTAGAAATCCATGTGCTGGTACTTGTGGCACACAAGCAAAATGTGAAGTTATCAATCATAATCCAATATGTAGTTGTTCGCTCGGCATGACCGGCGATCCATTCACACGATGCGATGAAACTCCAAAGAATGTAGAACCACCACCAAGGAGACATCCTTGCAATCCGTCGCCATGTGGTTTATATTCAGAATGTAGAGTGAAAGATGATAGCCCATCATGTGTTTGTTTGGCTAACTATATAGGTTCTCCGCCAAATTGTAGACCAGAATGTGTTGTCAATACCGATTGTTCATCTAATCAAGCTTGTATAGCAGAAAAATGCCGTGATCCATGTCAAGGATCGTGCGGACTTAATTCAGAATGTCGTGTGCAGAATCATATCCCAATATGCTCTTGCATACTAGGATATTCTGGTGATCCATTTGCTCAATGTATTAAAAAAATAGGTAAATTATTATATTGCGTTTACATTTATTAAGAAGTTTTGATTACTATCTGTTTATTTTTATTTCAGACCACTTACCACCTGTAGCAGGACCAACAGATTTATGTGAACCCAGTCCGTGTGGCTCTAATAGTAGATGTAATGATGGGGTATGCTCATGTATTGATGGTTATTTCGGTGACCCATATGTAGGTTGTAGACCAGAATGTACATTAAATACCGATTGTGCCGCAAATAAAGCTTGTATCAACTATCATTGCATTGATCCGTGCTCAGGCACTTGTGGTGTAAATGCCAAATGCGATGTGAATAATCATATTCCAGCTTGTAGTTGCCCATCTGGTTATAGAGGTGATCCGTTTACAATGTGCAGAGAAATGCCAAGAGATGGTAGGTTCATTTAAAATGTGTTACAACTATACATGGAACTAATTCAAATTATTTGTTTTACTTTTTTATAGAAACACCGAAAAATCCATGCAATCCAACACCATGTGGATCAAATAGTATTTGTCGAGTCACACAATCTGGAGCAGTCTGCAGTTGCCAAAAGGGAATGACAGGTTCACCACCCAACTGTAAACCAGAATGTGTTATTAGCGCAGAATGTGATTTACAAAAAGCTTGTGTCAATAATAAATGTCAAGATCCGTGTCCAGGAACTTGTGGCATTAAAGCAAAATGCCAAGTTTTAAATCATAATCCAATGTGCAGTTGTGATACGGATTATACTGGAAATCCATTTATTCAGTGTAGTCTTGTTCCAAAATTAGAAAAACCCGTAGACCCCTGTTCTCCATCACCATGCGGACCTAATTCCGAATGTAAAGTAATAGGAGAAAAATCTGCCTGCTCTTGTTCAAATGGATTTATGGGAGCGCCACCAAACTGTCGTCCTGAATGCGTAACTAATTCAGAATGTCAAAGTACAAAGGCTTGTATAAAACAAAAATGTGTGAATCCGTGTCCTGGATTATGTGGTACAAACGCCGAGTGTTTTGTTATAAATCATATGGCAAGTTGTTCTTGTATATCTGGATTCATTGGAGATCCATTTGTAAGCTGTTATGCAGAACCAGGTAGGTGACATTTTTATTAACATTATTTGAAATGATTTTTTAATTGCATTACACAGTAAGTGTATTACAAAATGCTTTTATTATATTATAATATTTAGTCGAATGCGTTCAAACAATCCTTACTGCGCTTTTAAACGAAACTCAACTTAGTTGTATAGTGAACTAATTTTTTTTATAAACTTTTGAATATCTTTAATTATATATTTCGATACTGATATATAATTACGGAAAATTAACAAAAAATATCAAGCTTTATGATAACGATAAAAAATAATTTATTATAGTAAAACTGCTAACTAATTTTACTAAAACATATCAAAGCTTGGATATAGCTTCATTGAAATGAAAAAAATAAACTGCTTGAAATTCAATATATGCGTATTGAACTAGCTTGCCTGTATACTTTTACTCCATGGTTTCTGAAAATAATCAAATGATTATAAAAAGCTTACTTCGCAATGATAACAATAAAAGTGCTAAGCTAAAATCCGCTATTCGTTAAAACTCAACTGATCTAAAACAAAAAAAAAAAAACATTATTCTCTTATAGTATATAACATCGAAGAAAAACTAAATCCATGTACACCAAACCCTTGTGGAACAAACGCAGAATGTAGAGAACAAAACGGGGCTGGTGCGTGTACATGTCTACCCGAATATAAGGGTAATCCATATGAGGGATGTAGACCTGAATGTGTTCTAAACTCCGATTGCACATCAAATCGAGCATGTATCCGAAACAAATGTGAAGATCCATGCCCAGGAACCTGTGGCCAAAATGCCGAATGTCAAGTTGTAAACCATTTGCCATCTTGTACTTGTCAATCAGGTTATACTGGAGATCCATTCCGTTATTGCAATGTCCAACCACGTGAACGTAAGACTAAATTTTTGATAAATTATTTAAAGTACTAACATATAAAAAATAATCAATGGCAAACAAAATGTAATAACTTAAATGGTTCTCTTCGTAATTAATAATCAACCCAACTTAATTACAGCAATCTTATATGAAAATCTTAACCCATGTTTACCCTCACCGTGCGGACCAAATAGTCAATGTAGAGAAATAAATAATCAGGCAGTGTGTTCATGTCTGCCTTCTTACATAGGAAGTCCACCAGGTTGTAGACCCGAATGTGTCGTAAGTTCTGAATGCTCTCTGGAAAAAGCATGCATTAATCAAAAATGCGCCGATCCATGTCCGGGCGTATGTGGTACAAATGCTATATGTAGGGTAAATAATCATAGTCCAATATGTTCATGTAAATCTGGATATATGGGAGATCCGTTCTCAAGATGCAACCTAATTCCACGTAAGAATTTGTAAAGATTGAAAACTTCGAAAATATTCTATTAATAATATTAACTAATAACAGCACCACAAAGAGACCCGGTGGTTTATAAAAACCCTTGCAATCCATCACCATGTGGACCCAATTCACAGTGTAAAGCTTTTGGCGAAACACCATCTTGCAGTTGTCTATCAACGTATGTTGGTGCACCCCCCAATTGCAGGCCCGAATGTTCTATAAGCGCTGAATGTCCAAGTAACTTAGCCTGTATTAGAGAAAAATGTCGTGATCCATGTCCTGGAGCCTGTGGACTAAACGCAAAATGTAATGTAAACAATCATATTCCAATATGTACTTGTATTGATCAATATATAGGGGACCCATTCTATAATTGTTATCCGCAACCACAACGTAAGGAATCAAAAATATTAAATAGATCGATATCTACAAAAAGGTTGCAAATTACATACATAATATTTTAGTTACAGAACCAATTGAAAGTGATCCGTGCAACCCATCACCTTGTGGGCCAAACGCTAAATGTTTTGACCAAGGTGTGTGTAAATGTTTACCCGAATACCAAGGTGATCCATATTCCGAATGTCGTCCAGAATGTGTCCTCAACTCTGATTGTTCTCGAGACAAAGCTTGTATACGAAATAAATGCGTCGATCCATGTCCCGGAACATGTGGCCAAAATGCCATATGTGATGTAATCAATCATGTACCAATGTGCAGTTGTCCATCTGGAATGAGTGGAAATGCGTTCGTAGAATGTAGACCATTCCAATGTATGTAGTATCATTAAAAATGTTTTCTAACATCATTTAGATATGTCCAATATAACATTGTTACTTTTAACAGCTCCTGTTGAAGTAAATCCATGTAACCCATCGCCATGCGGTCCCAATAGTCAGTGTCGAGAAATAAATGGCCAAGCAGTATGTTCTTGTGTCCCAGGATATATTGGAAGCCCTCCAACGTGTAGACCGGAATGTGTAACCAATTCCGAATGTAGCAAGAATGAAGCTTGTAGTAACCAAAAATGTCGAGACCCATGCCCAGGAACATGTGGCGTAGGTGCCAAATGTACTGTAATTAATCACAATCCAATTTGCAGTTGCTTGCCAAAATATACAGGCGATCCATTTATTAGATGCCGACCTATTCGTAAGAATTTCTAGCTATAACCTAACCCAAAAATATCGAGGTTTAATATATTAAAACGATTTTTTTAGCCGAAACCCCGTTGCATACACCATCAACAAATCCATGCCAACCATCGCCATGTGGTCCAAATTCCGAGTGTAGACCAATTGGAGATTCTCCGTCGTGCTCATGCTTAAAAGAATATATAGGCACACCTCCTAACTGTCGCCCAGAATGTGTTAGTAATTCTGAATGTCCAAGTAATCTGGCCTGCATAAACCAGAAATGTCGAGACCCTTGCCCAGGAGCATGTGGTACGAATGCTGAATGTCGAGTAGTAAGCCATACACCTATGTGTATATGTTCACAAGGTTACACAGGTGATCCTTTCATTCGATGCAACGTTCCAATACAACATTTACCTGTTGAACAATCATCACCATGTACTCCAAATCCATGTGGTACAAACGCAGAATGTAGAGAACAAAATGGTGCTGGTGCGTGTATATGTCTACCAGATTATTTAGGAAATCCATATGAAGGATGTAGACCTGAATGTATATTGAATTCTGATTGTGCCTCTAACAAAGCTTGTGTACGAAATAAATGTCAAGACCCATGCCCAGGAACTTGTGGCCAAAATGCAGAATGCCAAGTCGTTAACCATTTACCATCTTGCACTTGCCTAGTGGGTTATAATGGAGATCCATTCCGATATTGCCATATTCAACCGCCCCAAAGTAAGAATAATCTAAAATATTATACAAATTTATATTCAAGAACTAATATAGATTAAATTATTTACTAAAACCCTATTAAGTTAATCTGAATTAACCGAAATATCTTAAATCCCACAATTGCAGCAATCTTATATGAAAATACTGATCCTTGTGTCCCCTCACCTTGCGGGCCAAATAGTCAATGCAAAGAAATGAATGGCCAAGCTGTTTGTTCATGTTTACCGTCTTATATAGGAAGTCCCCCTGGATGTAGACCCGAATGTGTCGTAAGTTCCGAATGCCCGCTAGAAAAAGCTTGTATTAATCAAAAATGTGCCGACCCATGTCCAGGCGTTTGTGGTACAAACGCAATATGTAGAGTTAATAACCATAGCCCAATATGTTCGTGTAAATCTGGATTTACAGGAGATCCATTCTCAAGATGTAATCCAAATCCACGTAAGAATTTTTAGACCCATTTTATATTTCGATTGGCTTTTACTATTAATATTATTAAATCAATATAGCACCACAAAGAGATCCTGTGGTTTATAAGAATCCATGCAATCCATCGCCATGTGGACCCAATTCACAGTGTCAAGCATTTAGAGATACGCCATCATGTAGTTGTCTCTCAACATATATAGGTTCACCCCCTAATTGCCGACCCGAATGTTCTATAAACTCTGAATGTCCAAGTAACTTAGCGTGCATTAGGGAAAAATGTCGTGATCCATGCCCAGGAGCTTGTGGCTTAAACGCCCAATGCAACGTATTTAACCATATTCCTGTGTGTACGTGCATTGAAGGATATATGGGAGATCCGTTCAACAGTTGTCATCCAAAACCACAGCGTAAGATTAAGCATAGTTCAAGTGGTCTATAGTATACTCAAACATGATTAAACCAATTCTAGAATCAGAACCAATTGAAAGTGATCCTTGCAATCCATCACCATGTGGTCCAAATGCCCAATGCACAGGCGAAGGTGTGTGTATCTGTTTACCCGAATACCAAGGAGATCCATATTCAGGATGTCGTCCAGAATGTGTCCTCAACTCTGATTGTTCTCGCGACAAAGCTTGTATACGAAATAAATGCGTCGATCCATGTCCCGGAACATGTGGCCAAAATGCCATATGTGATGTAATCAATCATGTACCAATGTGTAGTTGTCCATCTGGAATGAGTGGAAATGCGTTCGTAGAATGTAGACCATTCCAATGTATGTAGTATCATTAAATATGTTTTCAAACATCATTTAGATATGTCCAATATAACTTTGTTACGTTTAACAGCTCCTGTTGAAGTAAATCCATGTAATCCATCGCCATGTGGCCCCAGTAGTCAGTGTCGAGAAATAAATGGCCAAGCAGTATGTTCTTGTGTCCCAGGATATATTGGAAGCCCTCCAACGTGTAGACCAGAATGTGTAACCAATTCCGAATGTAACAGGAATGAAGCTTGTAGTAATCAGAAATGTCGAGATCCATGCCCAGGAACATGCGGCGTAGGTGCCAAATGTACTGTAATTAATCACAATCCAATTTGCAGTTGTTTACCAAAATATACAGGCGATCCATTTATTAGATGCCGACCTATTCGTAAGAATTTCTAGCAAAAACCAAACGCAGAAATATCGATGTTTAATATATTAAAACGATTTTTTTAGCCGAAACCCCATTGCATACACCATCAACTAATCCATGCCAACCATCGCCATGTGGTCCCAATTCCGAGTGTAGACCAATTGGAGATTCTCCGTCATGCTCTTGCCTAAAAGAATTTATAGGAACACCTCCTAACTGTCGCCCAGAATGTATCAGTAATTCCGAATGCCCAAGTAATCTGGCCTGTATAAATCAAAAATGTCGAAACCCTTGTCCCGGATCATGTGGCACGAATGCTGAATGTCGAGTAGTAAGTCATACACCTATGTGCATATGTTCACAAGGATATACAGGTGATCCTTTCATTCGATGCAACGTTCCAATACAACATTTACCTATTGAACAATCATCACCATGCACTCCAAATCCATGTGGTACAAACGCAAAATGTCGAGAACAAAACGGTGCTGGTGCGTGTACTTGTCTACCAGATTATTTAGGAAATCCATATGAAGGATGTAGGCCTGAATGTGTTTTGAATTCTGATTGTGCCTCTAACAAAGCTTGTGTACAAAGCAAATGTATAGACCCATGCCCAGGAACTTGTGGCCAAAATGCAGAATGCCAAGTTGTTAACCATTTACCATCTTGCACTTGCCTAGTGGGTTATACTGGAGATCCATTCCGATATTGCCATATTCAACCGCCCCAACGTAAGAAACTAAAATATTATACAAATTTATATTCAAGAACTAATATAGATTAAATTATTTACTAAAACCCCATTAAGTTAATCTAAATTAACCGAAATATCTTAAATTCCACAATTGCAGCAATTTTAAATGAAAATACCAATCCATGTGTCCCCTCACCGTGCGGACCAAATAGTCAATGCAAAGAATTAAATGGCCAAGCCGTTTGTTCATGTTTACCGTCTTATATAGGAAGTCCACCTGGATGTAGACCCGAATGTGTCGTAAGTTCCGAATGCCCGCTAGAAAAAGCTTGTATAAATCAAAAATGTGCCGACCCGTGTCCAGGCGTATGTGGTACAAATGCAATCTGTAGAGTAAATAATCATAGTCCAATATGTTCATGTAAATCTGGATTTACGGGAGATCCTTTCTCAAGATGTAATCCAAATCCACGTAAGAATTTCTAGACCCATTTTATATTTCGATTGGCTTATAATATTAATTGTATTAAATCAATGTAGCACCACAAAGAGATCCTGTGGTTTATAAGAATCCATGCAATCCATCGCCATGTGGACCCAATTCGCAATGTCAAGCATTTGGAGATACGCCATCGTGTAGTTGTCTGTCAACATATATAGGTTCACCACCCAATTGCCGACCGGAATGTTCTATAAACTCTGAATGCCCTAGCAACTTAGCATGTATTAGGGAAAAATGTCGTGACCCATGCCCAGGAGCCTGTGGACTAAATGCCCAATGCAACGTAATTAACCACATTCCCGTATGCACTTGTATTGATGGATACATGGGAGATCCATTCAACAGTTGTCATCCCAAACCACAACGTAAGGATAATTAATGTTCAAGGTATCGTTAAATTCTCAAAAATGATTAAACCAATTTTAGAATCAGAACCCATTGAAAGTGATCCATGCAATCCATCACCATGCGGTCCAAATGCCCAATGTACAGGCGAAGGTGTGTGTATCTGTTTACCCGAATACCAAGGAGATCCATATTCAGGATGTCGTCCAGAATGTGTCCTCAACTCTGATTGTTCTCGAGATAAAGCTTGCTCGCGAAATAAATGTATCGATCCATGTCCCGGAACATGTGGCCAAAATGCCATTTGTGATGTAATTAATCATGTACCAATGTGCAGTTGTCCATCCGGAATGAGTGGAAATGCATTCGTAGAATGTAGACCATTCCAATGTATGTAGATCATTAAAAATATTGTCAAACTTCATTTAGATATGTCCAATATAACATTGTTACTTTTAACAGCTCCTGTTGAAGTAAATCCATGTAATCCATCGCCATGCGGTCCCAATAGTCAGTGTCGAGAAATAAATGGCCAAGCAGTATGTTCTTGTGTCCCAGGATATATTGGAAGTCCTCCAACGTGTAGACCAGAATGTGTAACCAATTCCGAATGTAGCAAGAATGAAGCTTGTAGTAATCAGAAATGTCGAGACCCATGCCCAGGAACATGTGGTGTAGGTGCCAAATGTACTGTAATTAATCACAATCCAATTTGCAGTTGTTTACCAAAATATACAGGCGATCCATTTATTAGATGCCGACCTATTCGTAAGAATTTCTAGCAATAGCCTATTGCAAAAATATCATATATTAAAACGATTTTTTTTAGCCGAAACCCCGTTATATACACCATCAATAAATCCATGCCAACCATCGCCATGTGGTCCAAATTCCGAGTGTAGACCAATTGGAGATTCTCCATCGTGCTCTTGCCTAAAAGAATTTATAGGATCACCTCCTAACTGTCGCCCAGAATGTGTTAGTAATTCTGAATGTCCAAGTAATCTGGCATGTATAAATCAAAAATGTCGAGACCCGTGCCCCGGAGCATGTGGAACGAATGCTGAATGTCGAGTAGTAAGTCATACACCTATGTGCATATGTTCACAAGGTTACACAGGTGATCCGTTCATTCGATGCAACGTCCCAATACAACATTTACCTGTAGAACAATCATCACCATGCAGTCCCAATCCATGTGGTACAAACGCCAAATGTCGAGAACAAAACGGTGCTGGTGCGTGTATATGTCTACCAGATTATTTAGGAAATCCATACGAAGGATGTAGGCCTGAATGTGTATTGAATTCTGATTGTGCCTCTAACAAAGCTTGTATACAAAGCAAATGTCAAGACCCATGCCCAGGAACATGCGGCCAAAACGCAGAATGCCAAGTCGTTAACCATTTACCATCTTGCACGTGTCTAGTGGGTTATAATGGAGATCCATTCCGATATTGCCATATTCAACCACCCCAACGTAAGAAACTAAAATATTATACAAATTTATATTCAAGAACTAATATAGATTAAATTATTTACTAAAACCCCATTAAGTTAATCTAAATTAACCGAAATATCTTAAATCCCACAATTGCAGCAATTTTAAATGAAAATACCAATCCATGTGTCCCCTCACCGTGTGGACCAAATAGTCAATGCAAAGAATTGAATGGCCAAGCTGTTTGTTCATGTTTACCGACTTATATAGGAAGTCCACCTGGATGTAGACCCGAATGTGTCGTAAGTTCTGAATGCCCGCTAGAAAAAGCTTGTATAAATCAAAAATGTGCTGACCCATGTCCAGGCGTTTGTGGTACAAACGCAATCTGTAGAGTAAATAATCATAGCCCAATATGTTCGTGTAAATCTGGATTTACGGGAGATCCTTTCTCAAGATGTATTCCAAATCCACGTAAGAATTTGTAGACACATTTTATATTTGGTTATCATTTACCATTAATATTATTAAATCAATATAGCACCGCAAAGGGATCCTGTGGTTTATAAGAATCCATGTAATCCATCGCCATGTGGACCCAATTCACAGTGTCAAGCATTTGGAGATTCGCCATCATGTAGTTGTCTATCAACCTATATAGGTTCACCCCCTAATTGCCGACCCGAATGTTCTATTAACTCTGAGTGCCCAAGTATATTAGCATGCATTAGAGAAAAATGTCGAGACCCCTGTCCAGGAGCCTGTGGACTAAATGCCCAATGCAACGTAATTAACCATATTCCCGTATGCACATGTATTAATGAATATATCGGAGATCCATTCAACAGTTGTCATCCCAAACCACAGCGTAAGAATAAATAATGTTCAAGTTATGGTTAATGTACTCAAACTTGATTAAACCAATTCTAGAATCAGAACCTATTGAAAGCGACCCGTGCAATCCATCACCATGTGGTCCAAATGCCCAATGCACCGGGGAAGGTATTTGCAACTGCTTACCCGAATACCAAGGTGATCCATATTCAGGATGTCGTCCAGAATGTGTCCTCAACTCTGATTGTTCTCGAGACAAAGCTTGTATACGAAATAAATGCGTCGACCCATGTCCCGGAACATGTGGCCAAAATGCCATTTGTGATGTAATTAATCATGTACCAATGTGCAGTTGTCCATCCGGAATGAGTGGAAATGCGTTCGTAGAATGTAGACCATTCCAATGTATGTAGTATCATTAAATATGTTTTCAAACATCATTTAGATATGTCCAATATAACATTGTTACGTTTAACAGCTCCCGTTGAAGTAAATCCATGTAATCCATCGCCATGTGGCCCCAGTAGTCAGTGTCGAGAAATAAATGGCCAAGCAGTATGTTCTTGTGTCCCAGGATATATTGGAAGCCCTCCAACATGTAGACCAGAATGTGTAACCAATTCCGAATGTAACAGGAATGAAGCTTGTAGTAATCAGAAATGTCGAGATCCATGCCCAGGAACATGTGGTGTAGGTGCCAAATGTACTGTAATTAATCACAATCCAATTTGCAGTTGTTTACCAAAATATACAGGAGATCCATTTATAAGATGCCGACCTATTCGTAAGAATTTCTTGCAAAAACCAAACGCAGAAATATCGATGTTTAATATATTAAAACGATTTTTTTAGCCGAAACCCCATTGCATACACCATCAACTAATCCATGCCAACCATCGCCATGTGGTCCCAATTCCGAGTGTAGACAAATTGGAGATTCTCCATCATGCTCTTGCCTAAAAGAATTTATAGGAACACCTCCTAACTGTCGCCCAGAATGTGTTAGTAATTCTGAATGCCCAAGTAATCTGGCCTGTATAAATCAGAAATGTCGAGATCCATGCCCAGGAGCTTGTGGAACGAATGCTGAATGTCGGGTTGTAAGTCATACACCCGTATGTATATGTTTACAAGGTTATACAGGCGATCCTTTCATTCGATGCAACGTTCCAATACAACATTTACCTGTTGAACAATCAACACCTTGTACTCCAAATCCATGTGGGACAAATGCAAAATGCAGAGAACAAAACAGTGCTGGTGCATGTATATGTCTACCAGATTATTTAGGAAATCCATATGAAGGATGTAGGCCTGAATGTATATTGAATTCTGATTGTGCCTCTAACAAAGCTTGTGTACAAAACAAATGTCAAGACCCATGCCCAGGAACTTGTGGCCAAAATGCAGAATGCCAAGTCGTTAACCATTTACCATCTTGCACTTGCCTAGTGGGTTATACTGGAGATCCATTCCGATACTGCCATATTCAACCACCCCAACGTAAGAAACTAAAATATTATACAAATTTATATTCAAGAACTAATATAGATTAAATTATTTACTAAAACCCCATTAAGTTAATCTAAATTAACCGAAATATCTTAAATCCCACAATTGCAGCAATTTTAAATGAAAATACCAATCCATGCGTCCCCTCACCGTGTGGACCAAATAGTCAATGCAAAGAATTGAATGGCCAAGCCGTTTGTTCTTGTTTACCGACTTATATAGGAAGTCCACCTGGATGTAGACCCGAATGTGTCGTAAGTTCCGAATGCCCGCTTGAAAAAGCTTGTATAAATCAAAAATGTGCTGACCCATGTCCAGGAGTATGTGGTACAAATGCAATCTGTAGAGTAAATAATCACAGCCCAATATGTTCATGTAAATCTGGATTTACGGGAGATCCGTTTTCAAGGTGTAATCCAAATCCACGTAAGAATTTGTAGACCCATTTTATATTTCGATTGGCTTTTACTATTAATATTATTAAATCAATATAGCACCGCAAAGGGATCCTGTGGTTTATAAGAATCCATGTAATCCATCGCCCTGTGGACCCAATTCGCAATGTCAAGCATTTGGAGATTCGCCATCATGTAGTTGTCTATCAACATATATAGGTTCACCCCCTAATTGCCGACCCGAATGTTCTATAAACTCTGAGTGTCCAAGTATCCTAGCGTGTATTAGAGAGAAATGTCGTGATCCATGCCCAGGGGCCTGTGGACTAAATGCAAAATGCAACGTAATTAACCACATTCCCGTATGCACTTGTATTGATGGATATATGGGAGATCCATTCAACAGTTGTCATCCCAAACCACAACGTAAGGATAATTAATGTTCAAGTTATCGTTAAATTCTCAAAAATGATTAAACCAATTTTAGAATCAGAACCCATTGAAAGTGATCCATGCAATCCATCACCATGTGGTCCAAATGCCCAATGTACAGGCGAAGGTGTGTGTATCTGTTTACCTGAGTACCAAGGTGATCCATATTCAGGATGTCGCCCGGAATGTGTCCTCAACTCTGATTGTTCTCGAGACAAAGCTTGCTTACGGAATAAATGCGTCGATCCATGTCCCGGAACATGTGGCCAAAATGCCATTTGTGATGTAATCAATCATATACCAATGTGCAGTTGTCCATCTGGAATGAGTGGAAACGCATTCGTAGAATGTAGACCGTTCCAATGTATGTATTATGATTAACAATCATCGCCGATATCATTTAGGCATTTGCAATACAAATTTATTACTGTTAACAGCTCCTGTAGAAGTAAATCCATGTAACCCATCGCCATGTGGCCCCAATAGTCAGTGTCGCGAAATAAATGGCCAAGCAGTATGTTCTTGTGTCCCAGGATATATTGGTAGTCCTCCAACGTGTAGACCAGAATGTGTAACCAATTCCGAATGTAGCAAGAATGAAGCTTGTAGTAATCAGAAATGTCGAGATCCATGCCCAGGAACATGTGGCGTAGGTGCCAAATGTACTGTAATTAATCACAATCCAATTTGCAGTTGCTTGCCAAAATATACAGGCGATCCATTTATTAGATGCCGACCTATTCGTAAGAATTTTTAGCTAAAACCTTATCCAAAAACATCGACTTACTGTATTAAAACTTTTTAGCCGAAACCCCGTTACAAACACCATCAACAAATCCATGCCAACCATCGCCATGTGGTCCCAATTCCGAGTGTAGACCAGTAGGAGATTCTCCATCGTGCTCTTGCCTAAAAGAATTTATAGGATCACCTCCTAACTGTCGCCCAGAATGTGCCAGCAATTCCGAATGTCCAAGTAATCTGGCATGTATAAATCAAAAATGTCGAGACCCGTGCCCCGGAGCATGTGGAACGAATGCAGAATGTCGAGTAGTAAGTCATACACCTATGTGCATATGTTCGCAAGGGTATACAGGTGATCCTTTCATTCGATGCAACGTTCCAATACAACATTTACCTGTTGAACAATCATCACCTTGTACTCCAAATCCATGTGGTACAAATGCAGAATGCCGAGAACAAAATGGTGCTGGTGCTTGTACTTGTCTACCGGATTATTTAGGAAATCCATATGAAGGATGTAGGCCTGAATGTGTATTGAATTCTGATTGTGCCTCTAACAAAGCTTGTGTACGAAATAAATGTCAAGACCCATGCCCAGGAACTTGTGGCCAAAATGCAGAATGTCAAGTCGTTAATCATTTACCATCTTGCACATGTCTAGTAGGTTATACTGGAGATCCATTCCGATATTGCCATATTCAACCACCCCAACGTAAGAATAATCTAAAATATTATTCAAATTTATATTCAAGAACTAATATAGATTAAATTATTTACTAAAACCCTATTAAGTTAATTTGAATTAACCGAAATATCTTAAATCCCACAATTGCAGCAATTTTAAATGAAAATACCAATCCATGTGTCCCCTCACCGTGCGGACCAAATAGTCAATGCAAAGAATTGAATGGCCAAGCCGTTTGTTCATGTTTACCGTCTTATATAGGAAGTCCACCTGGATGTAGACCCGAATGTGTTGTAAGTTCCGAATGCCCGCTAGAAAAAGCTTGTATAAATCAAAAATGTGCTGACCCATGTCCAGGCGTTTGTGGTACAAACGCTATATGTAGAGTAAATAATCATAGTCCAATATGTTCATGTAAATCTGGATTTACGGGAGATCCGTTCTCAAGATGTAATCCAATTCCAAGTAAGAATTTGTAGACCCATTTTATATTTCGATTGGCTTTTACTATTAATATTATTATATCAATACAGCACCACAAAGAGATCCTGTGGTTTATAAGAATCCATGCAATCCATCACCATGTGGACCCAATTCGCAATGTCAAGCATTTGGAGATACGCCATCGTGTAGTTGTCTGTCAACTTATATAGGTTCTCCCCCTAATTGCCGACCCGAATGTTCTATAAACTCTGAATGTCCAAGTAACTTAGCG
Source organism: Tipula vernalis (assembly GCA_958295665.1). Classification (NCBI taxonomy): domain Eukaryota; kingdom Metazoa; phylum Arthropoda; class Insecta; order Diptera; family Tipulidae; genus Tipula; species Tipula vernalis. The sequence continues at coordinate 127,511,413 of OY282558.1, read as the reverse complement.
TGCATTAGAGAAAAATGTAGAGATCCATGTCCAGGAGCCTGTGGACTAAATGCCCAATGTAGCGTAATTAATCATATACCCGTTTGCACTTGTATTGATGAATATATCGGAGATCCATTCAATAGTTGTCAGCCAAAGCCACAACGTAAGAATAAATAATGACAAAATGAGTTGTTAGTATCCTAAATCACTACTAATCCACTTTTAGAATCAGAACCAATTGAAAGTGATCCGTGCAATCCATCACCATGTGGTCCAAATGCCCAATGTACAGGCGAAGGTGTGTGTATCTGTTTACCTGAGTACCAAGGTGATCCATATTCAGGATGTCGCCCGGAATGTGTTCTCAATTCTGATTGTTCTCGAGACAAAGCTTGCTTACGGAATAAATGCGTTGATCCATGTCCCGGAACATGTGGCCAAAATGCCATTTGTGATGTAATCAATCATATACCAATGTGCAGTTGTCCATCTGGAATGAGTGGAAACGCGTTCGTAGAATGTAGACCATTCCAATGTATGTATTATGATTAACAATCATCGCTGACATCATTTTAACATTTTCAATAAAAATTTATTACTGTTAACAGCTCCTATTGAAGTAAATCCATGTAATCCATCGCCTTGTGGCCCCAATAGTCAGTGTCGCGAAATAAATGGCCAAGCAGTATGTTCTTGTGTCCCAGGATATATTGGAACTCCTCCTACATGTAGACCAGAATGTGTAACCAATTCCGAATGTAGCAAGAACGAAGCTTGTAGTAACCAAAAATGTCGAGATCCATGCCCAGGAACATGCGGTGTAGGTGCCAAATGTACTGTAATTAATCACAATCCAATTTGCAATTGTTTACCAAAATATACAGGCGATCCATTTATTAGATGCCGACCTATTCGTAAGAATTTTTAGCTAAAACCTAATCCAAAAATATCGAGGTTTAATATATTAAAACGATTTTTTTAGCCGAAACCCCGTTGCATACACCATCAACAAATCCATGCCAACCATCGCCATGTGGTCCAAATTCCGAGTGTAGACCAATTGGAGATTCTCCGTCGTGCTCATGCTTAAAAGAATATATAGGCACACCTCCAAACTGTCGCCCAGAATGTGTTAGTAATTCCGAATGTCCAAGTAATCTGGCATGTATAAATCAAAAATGTCGAGACCCGTGCCCCGGAGCATGTGGAACGAATGCTGAATGTCGAGTAGTAAGTCATACACCTATGTGCATATGTTCACAAGGGTATACAGGTGATCCTTTCATTCGATGCAACGTTCCAATACAACATTTACCTTTTGAACAATCATCACCATGTACACCAAATCCATGTGGTACAAACGCAGAATGTCGAGCACAAAATGGTGCTGGTGCGTGTACTTGTCTACCTGATTATTTAGGGAATCCATATGAAGGATGTAGGCCTGAGTGTGTATTGAATTCTGATTGTAGCTCTAACAAAGCTTGTGTAAGAAACAAATGTCAAGATCCTTGCCCGGGAACATGCGGGCAATTTGCAGAATGCCAAGTCGTTAACCATTTACCATCTTGTAGTTGCCTCGTCGGTTATACTGGAGATCCCTTCCGTTATTGCCATATTCAACCACCACAACGTAAATTATTGAGAAAAAAAAATGTTTCATGATAATTATAATTAATCAAAAACTATTAAATTTCAAATTTACAGCAATCTTAAATGAAAATACGAATCCATGTGTGCCATCTCCTTGTGGACCAAATAGTCAATGCAAAGAATTGAATGGTCAAGCGGTATGCTCTTGCCTACCATCTTACATAGGAAGTCCACCTGGTTGTAGACCTGAATGTGTTGTAAGTTCTGAGTGTCCGTTAGAAAAAGCTTGTATAAATCAAAAATGTGTCGACCCATGCCCAGGCGTTTGCGGTACAAATGCAATCTGTAGGGTAAATAATCATAGTCCAATATGTTCATGTAAATCTGGATTTACAGGAGATCCGTTCTCAAGATGTAATCCAAATCCACGTAAGAATTTGTAGACACATTTTATATTTCGATTTATATTTACTATTAATGTTATTATATCAATATAGCACCACAAAGAGATCCAGTGATTTATAAGAATCCATGCAACCCATCACCGTGTGGACCCAATTCACAATGTCAAGCATTTGGTGATACGCCATCATGTAGTTGTAGTTTAACATACATTGGTTCACCACCCAATTGCCGACCCGAATGTTCCATAAATTCCGAATGTCAAAGTAATTTAGCGTGCATTAGAGAAAAATGTAGAGATCCATGCCCAGGAGCCTGTGGTCTAAACGCCCAATGCAATGTAATAAACCATATTCCCGTATGCACATGTATAAATGGTTATATAGGAGATCCTTTCAATAGTTGTCATCCCAAACCAGAACGTAAGAACAACAATCTAATATTCAGGTGACGAATTGTATAATCAATCTAAATAAATCAATTTTAGAATCAGAACCAATCGAAAGTGATCCATGTAATCCATCACCATGTGGTTCAAATGCCGAATGTACAGGCGAAGGTGTGTGTAAATGTTTACCCGAATACCAAGGAGATCCATATTCAGGATGTCGCCCGGAATGTGTTCTTAACTCTGATTGTTCTCGAGACAAAGCTTGCTTACGGAATAAATGCGTCGATCCATGTCCAGGAACGTGTGGCCAAAATGCAATTTGTGACGTTATCAATCATGTACCAATGTGCAGTTGCCCATTTGGAATGAGTGGAAATGCATTCGTAGAATGTAGACCGTTCCAATGTATGTAGTATCATTAAACTATTCTCAAACAATATTTTTGTAGATATTCTCAATCTAATTTTATTATTTAAAATAGCTCCGATTGAAGTAAATCCATGTAATCCGTCGCCATGTGGTTCAAATAGTCAGTGTCGAGAAATAAATGGCCAAGCAGTATGTTCTTGTGTCCCAGGATATATTGGAAGTCCTCCGACATGTAGACCAGAATGTGTAACTAATTCCGAATGTAGCAAGAATGAAGCTTGTAGTAACCAGAAATGTCGAGATCCATGCCCAGGAACATGTGGCGTAGGTGCTAAATGCACTGTAATTAATCACAACCCAATTTGCAGTTGCTTACCCAAATATACAGGCGATCCATTTATCAGATGCCAACCGATCCGTAAGAAATTGCGCTTATTCTGTAGTCCAACTTAGAAACATCTTAATTTAAAATCATAATTTTAGCTGAAACTCCGTTACATTCACCATCAAAAAATCCATGCCAACCATCGCCATGTGGTCCAAATTCCGAATGTCGACCAATTGGAGATTCTCCATCCTGCACGTGCTTAAAAGAATACATTGGTTCACCCCCTAATTGTCGCCCAGAATGTGTTAGTAACTCGGAATGTTCAAGTAATTTGGCCTGTATAAATCAAAAATGTCGAGATCCATGTACAGGAGCATGCGGTACTAATGCTGAATGTCGAGTAGTAAGTCATACGCCAATGTGTTTCTGTTCACAAGGATTTACTGGAGATCCCTTCGCACAATGTAATGTTGAGGAGCAGCGCTTGCCAATAGATCAACCAACACCGTGTATTCCAAATCCATGTGGCTCAAACGCCTTATGTCGAGAACAAAATGGTGCTGGTGCATGTACATGTTTACCAGATTACATCGGAAACCCGTATGAAGGTTGTAGACCTGAATGTGTTTTAAATTCCGATTGCACTTCGAATCGAGCTTGCATCCGAAACAAATGTAAAGATCCTTGTCCAGGAACGTGTGGCCAAAATGCCGAATGTCAGGTCGTTAACCATTTACCATCTTGTACTTGTCGAATTGGTTATACTGGAGATCCTTTCCGTTATTGTCACACTCAGCCGAGTGAACGTAAGATTTTTGAATAATTACTCTATATTACTAACAAAATATTTACATTTACGTTCTTAACGAACTCGATTAATTCATCAAATATAAGCTAATCCAATACTTCTTAATTTTAAAGCAATCTTAAATGAAAACACCAATCCTTGTGTACCCTCACCATGTGGTCCAAACAGCCAGTGTAAAGAAATTAACCAACAAGCTGTCTGCTCGTGTCTGCCATCTTACATAGGGAGTCCACCTGGATGTAGGCCCGAATGTGTCGTAAGTTCTGAATGTTCCTCAGATAAAGCATGTATCAACCAAAAATGTGCTGACCCATGTCCAGGGGTTTGTGGTACAAACGCTATATGTAGAGTAAATAATCATAGTCCAATTTGTTCATGTAAATCTGGTTTTACGGGAGATCCATTTTCAAGATGTAATCCAATTCCACGTAAGAACTTGTAGACACATTTTATATCTCGAAAGACATTTACTATTAATATTATTAAATCAATGTAGCACCACAAAAAGATCCAGTTGTTTATAACAATCCATGCAATCCATCGCCATGTGGACCCAATTCACAATGTCAAGCATTTGGAGATACGCCATCATGTAGTTGTCTATCAAAATATATAGGTTCACCCCCTAATTGCCGACCCGAATGTTCTATAAACTCTGAGTGTTCAAGTAACTTGGCGTGCATTAGAGAAAAATGTCGAGATCCATGCCCAGGAGCCTGTGGACTAAATGCCCAATGCAACGTAATTAACCACATTCCCGTATGCACTTGTGTTGATGGATACACGGGTGACCCATTCAACAGTTGTCAACCCAAACCACAACGTAAGAATAAACAATTTTAAACTGGTCGTTAGTATAATCAATCTCAAATAAACCAATTTTAGAAATAGAATCTATTGAAAGTGATCCATGCAATCCATCACCATGCGGTCCAAATGCCGAATGTATAGGCGAAGGTGTGTGTAACTGTTTACCTGAATACCAAGGAGATCCGTATTCAGGATGTCGTCCAGAATGTGTCCTCAACTCTGATTGTTCACGGGACAAAGCTTGTATTCGAAATAAATGCGTCGATCCATGTCCCGGAACTTGTGGCCAAAATGCAATTTGTGATGTAATCAATCATATACCAATGTGCAGTTGTCCATCTGGAATGAGTGGAAATGCGTTCGTAGAATGTAGACCATTCCAATGTATGTTCATTAAAAATGTTTTCAAATATTTTTTACACATTTCCAATATAACCTTGTTACTGTTAACAGCTCCTGTTGAAGTAAACCCATGTAATCCATCACCATGTGGTCCAAGTAGTCAGTGTCGGGAAATAAATGGCCAAGCAATATGTTCTTGTGTTCCAGGATATATTGGAAGTCCTCCTACATGTAGGCCAGAATGTGTAACCAATGCCGAATGTAGCCAGAATGAAGCTTGCAGTAACCAGAAATGTCGAGACCCATGCCCAGGAACATGTGGCGTAGGTGCCAAATGTACTGTAATTAATCACAATCCAATTTGCAGTTGTTTACCGAAATATACAGGCGATCCGTTTACCAGATGCCATCCGATCCGTAAGAAATTTTAGCTATAACCTATAATGCAAAAATGTCGACCTTTAATATTTTAAAACGAATGTTTTAGCTGAGACCCCGTTACATGTACCATCAACAAATCCTTGCCAACCATCGCCATGTGGCCCCAATTCCGAATGTAGACCAATCGGAGATTCACCATCGTGTTCATGCTTAAAAGAATTTATAGGCTCACCTCCAAACTGTCGCCCGGAATGTGTCAGCAATTTCGAATGTTCAAATAATCTAGCATGTATCAATCAGAAATGTCGAGATCCCTGTCCAGGAGCATGTGGAATGAACGCGGAATGTCGAGTTATAAGTCATACACCAATGTGTGTCTGTTCATTGGGTTATATAGGTGACCCATTCATACAATGTTCTGTTGATCTTAAAGACTCCCCAATCGAACAATCGACCCCTTGTATTCCAAATCCATGTGGCTCAAATGCGATATGTCGAGAACAAAATGGTGCCGGAGCGTGCACTTGTTCAACAGATTACATCGGTAATCCTTACGAGGGATGTAGGCCCGAATGTGTATTAAATTCTGATTGTGCTCCAAATCGAGCATGTATTCGCAACAAATGTGAAGATCCTTGCCCAGGGACTTGCGGTCAAAACGCCAAATGTCAGGTTATAAGTCATTTGCCATCTTGTACTTGTGAAATCGGTTATACCGGAGATCCTTTCCGATACTGTAATATTCAGTTACCTCAACGTAAGCCATTGAAATTAAATTTTACTTTACTAACAAAAAAAAACTTTATTAAATTATTAATGGTTATTACAAACCAACAAAATATTCTAATGAAAACCAATGATTACAGCAACCTTAAATGAAAACACAAACCCATGTGTACCATCACCATGTGGGCCAAATTCTCAGTGCAAAGAGCTTAATGGTCAAGCGATATGCTCATGTTTACCAACGTATTTAGGTAGTCCCCCATCGTGCCGGCCAGAATGTATCGTAAGTTCGGAATGTTCACTAGAAAAAGCATGTGACAATCAGAAATGTATAGATCCTTGCCCAGGAGTATGTGGTACCAATGCAGTTTGTAGAGTAAACAATCATAGTCCGATTTGTTCATGTAAATCAGGATACACAGGTGATCCGTTCTCAAGATGTAGTATTATTCCACGTAAGAAATTCTGAAATTCTCAAACCTGCATAACTTATTTATTCGTGAAACATTTTTAATTTCTAACCCAATTAGCACCAGAAAAGGATGTTACTGTTTACAAAAATCCTTGCAATCCATCACCGTGCGGATCAAACTCTCAATGTCAAGCGTTCGGCGATACTCCGTCATGTAGTTGTCTACCAACATATATTGGATCACCTCCTAATTGTCGCCCAGAGTGTTCAATTAATGCTGATTGTCCAAGTAACTTAGCTTGCATTAGAGAAAAATGTCGAGATCCTTGTCCCGGAGCCTGTGGCCTTAACGCTAAATGCACAATTATCAGTCATACACCGGTATGCTCGTGCATTGACGGATATTATGGAGATCCATTCAATAGTTGCCAGCCAAAACCACAACGTAAGAACGTGCTTTTACATAAATCTTGTTTATATTCTTTAATCAAAAACCAATTTTAGAAATAGAACCTGTTGAAAGTGACTCCTGCAACCCATCCCCATGTGGTCCAAATGCCGAATGTATTAATGATGGTAAATGTAGATGTTTACCAGAATACCATGGAGATCCATATTCTGGTTGTCGACCAGAATGTGTACTCAACTCTGATTGTTCTCGAGACAAATCTTGCTCGCGAAATAAATGTGTCGATCCATGTCCCGGAACTTGTGGTCAAAATGCCTTATGTGAAGTAATTAATCATGTACCAATGTGCAGTTGTCCCACGGGAATGAGTGGAAACGCATTCGTAGAATGTAGACCATTCCAATGTATGTATAATTTATTGCACAAAAAACCGCAGAAAGTAAAATTTAACTTTGAACCTTTAACACAGCACCTGTTGAAGTAAATCCATGTAACCCGTCGCCATGTGGTCCCAACAGTCAGTGTCGAGAATTAAGCGCCCAAGCAGTATGTTCGTGTGTAGTAGGATATATTGGAAGTCCCCCAACATGCAGACCAGAATGTGTAACCAATTCCGAATGCAGCAAAAATGAAGCTTGTAGTAACCAGAAATGCCGTGATCCTTGTCCCGGAACATGTGGCATAGCTGCCAAATGTACTGTTATTAATCACAACCCCATTTGCAGCTGTTTACCTAAATATACAGGCGATCCATTTATCAGGTGCCAACCGATCCGTAAGAATCACTTCATTTTGAAAATAAAAAATTTTCCACTTCTAAATTTACATGAAAATTTTAGCTGAAATTCCTCTACATACACCAACAACAAATCCATGCCAACCTACACCGTGTGGCCCGAATTCCGAATGTCGACCAATAGGAGATTCACCATCATGTACATGCTTAAAAGAATATATTGGTTCACCTCCAAACTGCCGCCCAGAATGTGTTAGTAATTCCGAATGTTCAAGTAATTTGGCATGCATAAACCAGAAATGTCGCGATCCTTGCCCTGGAGCATGCGGAACAAATGCTGAATGTCGCGTAGTAAGTCATACACCAATGTGTGTATGTTCACAAGGATTTACAGGCGATCCATTCATACAATGCAACGCTGCGATAGAAATCATTCATAAGGAACAATCAACACCATGTATTCCCAATCCATGTGGCACAAACGCAGAGTGTAGAGAACAAAAAGGTGCTGGTGCATGTACTTGTTTACCAGACTACATCGGAAATCCCTATGAGGGATGTAGACCTGAATGTGTATTGAATTCTGATTGTGCTTCTAATAAAGCATGTATACGTAACAAATGTGAAGATCCATGTCCAGGAACTTGTGGCCAAAATGCAGAATGCCAAGTCGTTAATCATTTACCTTCTTGTACTTGTCGAATAGGATACACAGGAGATCCGTTCCGTTATTGTAACATTCAACCAGCCCAACGTAAGATTTAAATTTTAATAATAATTCTGCTTTCTATCAAAAATTGCTTTTAAAAATGAAAATTAGCTTATTACAAATAACGCAGAAAAGATAAATTATATGTATAACTCCAAAATTCAAAAATTACAGCAACCTTAAATGAAAATACGAATCCATGTGTACCTTCACCATGTGGTCCAAACAGTCAGTGTAGAGAATTGAATGGCCAAGCGGTTTGTTCATGTATGCCGTCTTTCATAGGAAGTCCACCTGGATGTAGGCCCGAATGTGTTGTAAGCTCCGAATGCCCACTAGAAAAAGCGTGTATTAATCAAAAATGTACAGACCCATGTCCAGGCGTTTGTGGTACAAACGCGTTTTGTAAAGTAAATAATCACAGCCCAATATGTTCGTGTAAATCTGGGTTCACAGGAGATCCATTCTCAAGATGCAATCCAATTCCACGTAAGAAACACTTCATCATATACCGCTTTACATTTAACAAACTAAATCAATTTTCTGAACAGCTACACCAAAAGATCCAGAAATAAATAGAAATCCTTGCAATCCATCGCCTTGTGGACCGCATTCTCAGTGTCAAGAATTTGGAGATACACCATCTTGTATTTGCTTACCACTATATGTTGGATCACCTCCAAATTGCCGACCCGAATGTTCAATTAATGCCGATTGCCAAAGCAACTTAGCTTGCTTTAGAGAAAAATGTCGTGACCCTTGCCCAGGAGCCTGTGGTTTAAACGCAAAATGCTCTGTTATAAACCATACACCAGTGTGTACTTGTATTGATGGGTACACAGGAGATCCATTCAACAGTTGTTTACCAAAACCGGAACGTAAGATTGTCAAGATTTATTCAAAAGTAAGAAATAAAAGATTAAAAATGAAACTCGTAAATTTCAGCAAAAGAACCAACCGTCATTGACCTTTGCAATCCATCACCGTGTGGTTCAAACGCAGAATGCTTTAATGAAGGTAAATGTAGATGTATTTCAGAATATCAAGGCGACCCTTATTCAGGATGTCGTCCTGAATGTGTCCTCAACTCTGATTGTTCGCGAGATCGGGCCTGTATTCGTAATAAATGTGTCGATCCATGTCCAGGAACATGTGGCCAAAATGCAATATGTGACGTGTTTAATCATGTACCAATGTGCAGTTGCCCAACGGGAATGAGTGGAAATGCATTTGTAGAATGTAGACCTTTCCAATGTATGTAGAATATTAACAACATTGTCAAAATCGAGGGCATGCCAAAATAATTTTATTGTTTTAAAACAGCTCCAATTGAAGTAAATCCGTGTAATCCATCGCCATGTGGTCCCAATAGTCAGTGTCGAGAAATAAACAGTCAGGCAGTATGTTCATGCGTACTTGGCTACAGTGGAAGTCCTCCAACATGCAGACCAGAATGTGTAACCAATTCCGAATGTAGACAGAATGAAGCGTGTAGTAATCAGAAATGTCGAGATCCATGCCCAGGAACATGTGGCGTAGGTGCCAAATGTACCGTAATAAATCATAACCCCATTTGCAGTTGTTTACCAAAATACACCGGAGATCCATTTATTCGATGTCAACCGATCCGTAAGAATTTTCAAAAATTCAGAAAAATACAAATTCTCAATATTCTAACCACAAACGATTATTTTAGCTGAAACTCCACTACATGTACCGTCAACAAATCCATGCCAACCTTCACCGTGTGGTCCGAATTCCGAATGTAGACCAGTCGGAGATTCTCCATCATGCTCTTGCTTAAAAGAATATATAGGATCACCTCCTAATTGTCGCCCAGAATGTATTAGTAATTCCGAATGTTCAAGTAACCTTGCTTGTATTAATCAGAAATGTCGAGATCCATGTCCAGGAGCATGTGGAACCAATGCTGAATGTCGGGTTGTGAGCCATACTCCTATGTGCATTTGTTCAACAAAATATACCGGCGATCCTTTCGTACAATGTTATATTGAAGAACCGCGCTTGCCACAAGATCAAACATCCCCTTGCATTCCAAATCCATGTGGTTCAAATGCAGAATGTCGAGAACAAAATGGTGCTGGAGCATGTGCATGCTTGCGTGACTATGTAGGAAATCCATATGAGGGATGTAGACCAGAATGTGTATTAAATTCCGATTGTGCCTCAAATCGAGCCTGTTTACGAAACAAATGTGAAGATCCTTGTCCCGGTACATGCGGTCAAAACGCTCAATGTCAAGTTGTAAATCATTTACCGTCTTGTACGTGTATAATAGGTTATACAGGAGATCCATATCGTTATTGTAATATTCAACCAACTGAACGTAAGATTTATCTTCTTAAATTACATACGATTTCAATACTTAAAACAAAATCTACTAATTTCCATAAAAATACTTTTACTATAAAGCCAAATTTTCGATCTAAAAATTTCCCTTTTAACAAATATTACAGCAATAATAATAGAAAACAACGACCCGTGTAGACCGTCACCATGTGGGCCAAACAGCCAATGTAAAGAATTGAATGGTCAAGCCATTTGTTCATGTATGCCATCATACTTGGGCAGTCCACCAGGTTGTCGCCCAGAGTGCGTCGTAAGCTCAGAGTGTAAGCTAGAAAAGGCTTGCGTCAATCAAAAATGTATCGACCCTTGTCCAGGCGTATGTGGAACAAACGCAATTTGTAGAGTAAATAACCATAGTCCAATATGTTCATGCAAATCTGGATACACAGGAGATCCGTTCTCAAGATGCAATCCAATTCCACGTAAGACATAATTTAAACAATTTCGCTTTTTAAACTATAACCATTTTTTAATACACAATAACCACCACTATACAATAGCACCCTCGAAAGACCCAGTGGTTTATAAGAATCCATGCAATCCGTCACCATGTGGACCAAACTCTCAATGTCAAGCTTTTGGAGATATTCCATCATGTAGCTGTCTACCGACATACATTGGATCACCTCCAATTTGCCGACCTGAATGTTCAATTAATGCAGAATGTTCAAGTAACTTAGCCTGCATTAGAGAGAAATGTCGGGATCCTTGTCCAGGAGCGTGCGGTCTTAACGCCAAATGCAATACTATCAATCATACCCCGATTTGTACTTGTTTCGAGGGATACACTGGAGATCCATTTAACAATTGCCAGTTAAAACCACTACGTAAGAAAATTGGTAATTAAATATTAAATCAAAACATTCTAGCAATGATTACAATTTTAGAAGAAGAACACATTGAACGCAATTTATGCAATCCATCACCGTGCGGCCCAAATGCCGAATGTATTAATGATGGTAAATGTAGATGTTTACCAGAATACCAAGGAGATCCCTATTCAGGTTGCCGACCAGAATGTGTACTCAATTCTGATTGCTCTCGGGACAAGGCTTGTTCACGAAATAAATGTGTCGATCCATGTCCAGGAACATGTGGACAAAATGCTTTATGCGATGTTATCAACCACGTGCCAATGTGTAGTTGTCCTACCGGAATGAGCGGAAATGCTTTCCTAGAATGTAGAATATTCCAAAGTATGTATACCTTAAAAAATGTAAGAAAAACTGATGAACTTAAACTCAAAAGTATAAATTTTAAAATAGCACCTGCTAAAGTGAATCCATGTAATCCAACGCCATGTGGCCCCAATAGTCAATGCAGAGAAATAAATGGACAAGCCGTGTGTTCGTGTGTATCGGGCTATATTGGTAGCCCTCCCACTTGTAGACCTGAATGCGTTACTAATTCTGAATGTAGCAAAAAAGAATCATGTACTAATCAAAAATGTCGAGATCCATGTCCAGGTACATGTGGCATAGCTGCCAAATGTACAGTTATAAATCATAATCCAATTTGCAGTTGCTTAGCCAAATACACCGGAGATCCATTTGTTCGGTGTCAACCAATTCGTAAGAACTACAAAATTAACTTTTTACATCACAAAATAGATTAAATAATCTTTAAATGATTATTCTAGCTGAAACTCCATTGCATACACCATCGACAAATCCATGTCAACCGTCACCATGTGGTCCCAATTCCGAATGTCGACCAATCGGAGATTCGCCATCGTGTTCTTGCTTGAAAGAATTTATAGGAAATCCGCCTAATTGTCGCCCAGAATGTGTCAGTAATTCCGAATGTCCAAATAATCTCGCTTGTATCAATCAAAAATGTCGAGATCCTTGCCCTGGATCATGTGGAACGAACGCAGAATGTCGAGTTGTAAGTCATACACCAATGTGTGTATGTTCACAGGGATATACAGGTAATCCCTTTATACAATGCAATGCTGCTATTCCTATTCTGCCAATGGAACAAACTTCCCCATGTATTCCAAATCCATGTGGAACTAATGCCTTATGTCGAGAACACAACGGAGCAGGCGCTTGTACTTGCTTACCAGACTACATAGGAAACCCCTATGACGGATGTCGACCTGAATGTGTAGTTAATTCCGATTGTGCCTCCAATCGAGCATGTATTCAAAATAAATGTGAAGACCCATGTCCAGGAACTTGTGGTCAAAATGCAGAATGTCAAGTTGTGAATCATTTACCGTCTTGTACGTGTCGAAATGGTTACACTGGAGATCCGTTCCGATATTGCAATAAGCAACTTCCCCAACGTAAGACAAACTATACTTTATTTTATCCAACACATAGCAGAAAATATTGTTACCTCTTTGATTATTGTAGCCACAGTCCACGATAACATCAATCCATGTGTACCCTCACCGTGTGGTCCAAACAGTCAATGCAGAGAAACAAATGGCCAGGCAGTATGTTCTTGTTTACCATCATTCGTAGGAAGTCCACCTGGTTGTCGACCAGAGTGTGTCGTTAGCTCAGAATGTACATCGGAGAAAGCATGTATTAATCAAAAATGTACAGATCCTTGCACAGGTGTGTGTGGTACAAACGCAATATGTAGAGTAAATAACCACAGCCCCATATGTTCCTGCAAAACAGGATTTACAGGAGATCCATTCTCAAGATGCAATACAATTCCTCGTAAGAACTAATCATTAATAAACCGCAAGCAAAATGTTCAATTTTTAAAATATTATCTTCCTCAATAGCTGAAATAAAAGACCCGGTAATTTATAAGAATCCATGCAATCCATCGCCATGTGGGCCCAATTCTCAATGTCAAGCATTTGGAGATACTCCGTCATGTAGTTGTTTATCTACATATGTTGGATCACCTCCTAACTGTCGTCCAGAGTGCACAATTAATGCTGAATGTCACAGTAACTTAGCCTGTATAAGAGAAAAATGTCGTGATCCTTGTCCAGGAGCCTGTGGTTTAAATGCAGAATGTAATGTTATCAACCATACACCAGTTTGTACATGTTTCAGTGGACACGTAGGAGATCCCTTCAATAGTTGTTACATACAGCCACAAAGTAAGACTAGACTATATTTCCGCTAATTAACGTTACTAACTCAAGTACATTTTATTAGAAGTAGAACCAGTTGAAAGTGACCCTTGTAACCCGTCGCCTTGTGGAAGTAACGCCGAATGCGTTAATAACGGTAAATGTAGATGTTTACCCGAATATCAAGGTGACCCTTATTCGGGATGTCGCCCAGAATGTGTATTAAATTATGATTGTTCACGCGACAAATCATGTATACGAAGTAAATGTATCGATCCATGTCCAGGAACGTGTGGTCAAAAAGCCATATGCGATGTAATAAATCATGTGCCTATGTGCAGTTGCCCAACTGGAATGAGTGGAAATGCATTCGTAGAATGTAGAATATTCCAATGTATGTATCAATACAATGATAATTAGAAATATTAGCATATTTCAATTTCTTTCTGTTTTGAGTAGCACCCGTTGAAGTAAATCGTTGCAACCCATCACCATGTGGTCCAAACAGTCAGTGTCGTGAAATAAACGGTCAGGCTGTATGTTCTTGTGTATCAAGTTTCATTGGCAGCCCACCTACTTGTCGACCGGAATGTGTAACTAATTCCGAGTGTAATCAAAATGAGGCATGCAACAATCACAAATGTCAAGATCCATGTCCTGGAACTTGTGGTATAAATGCTAAGTGCACAGTGATAAATCACAATCCAATTTGTAGTTGTTTACCAAAACATAACGGAGATCCATTCTATAGATGCCAACGAATTCGTAAGAATTTTCATTTTCTCAAACGAATCTAGAACCACATTTTGTAATTGACAAATTCTAAATAATTATTTTAGCTGATTTACCGTTGTACGAACCACCTAAAAATCCATGTGAACCTTCACCTTGTGGGCCCAACTCAGACTGTAGACTTGTGGCAGATTCTCCATCATGTACATGTTTAAGAGAGTATATCGGTTCACCACCAAATTGTCGTCCAGAATGTGTAACGAATCATGATTGTAAATTGGACCAAGCTTGTCAAAATATGAAATGTTATAATCCGTGTAGTAATGATATTTGTGGAATAAATGCAAACTGCCGTACCGTGCACCACAATCCGGTATGCGAATGTATTGAAGGTTATATCGGAGACCCATTTTCAAGATGTTTAATACGCGATAGTAAGGATTTTTGAACGCTTTTTATATTAAAATTAAATAAATCTCTTAATACTGTATAAACTTAATTTACAGATGAAATACCAACACCAATTGATCCATGCAATCCATCGCCATGCGGATCAAATGCCCATTGTAAAATTGAGAACAATTTTGCCGTGTGCGAATGTATTCCAGAATATTTCGGAAATCCGTATCAAAATTGTCGTCCAGAATGTGTTGCAAATACTGATTGTTCAATGAATAAAGCGTGTATTCGGAATAAATGTAAAAATCCTTGCGAAGGAGCTTGCGGATTACAATCTATTTGCACGGTAATAAACCATATACCGGTGTGCTCTTGTCCAGAAAAAATGACAGGTGATGCATTTAGACAATGCGTTGAGTTTAAAGAAGGTAAAATGGATTATCAAAAATTATCTTGGTTATCACATTCAGACCTTAGCTTAATGGCTAAATGTGACTAAATTAAACACCATTAAGCTTGGCTTAAAAGAATGTGAAACCTCTAGTTCTAACTCATTTTAAATTTATAATATTTTATTTTAAAGTTGAATATTTTAAACTAAAGTACGTATAAAAGCTTCTTAGTCTAAAGTAATAATTATTTTTTCAGTTGAGTTTAAAGATCCATGTCATCCAACACCCTGCGGAAATGGAGCAATATGTCGAATAAGCAACAATAACGCAAAATGTGAATGTATACCAGGTTACTTTGGAAATCCATATAGTTCAGGTTGCAAACCAGAATGTTTGGTTGATACAGATTGTTCACTAGATAAGGTATGCTTGAATCGCAAATGTGAGGATCCATGCCCATCAGTTTGTGGTTATAATGCACTGTGCAAGACAATTAATCACAGTCCAATATGTTCATGTCCAAATAATATGGTCGGTGATCCATTCAGTGAGTGCGTAGCGGAACCAAAAACAAGTGATCCATGCAACCCGTCACCTTGCGGTCGAAATGGAAACTGTAAAGTACTAAATAATGCAGTAACATGTATTTATCCTGAGTGTGTAGTTAATTCAGATTGTTCTCAAAATCGTGCTTGTTACAATCAAAAATGTACTGATCCATGTTTCAATGCTTGTGGTAACAATGCTTTATGTAGTACAATTAATCATAAGCCAGTTTGTTCCTGCCCTAGAGGTTATATGGGTTCGCCGTTTGTTGAGTGTACAAAACAATTTGATCCAATACCAGTAGCAGAATGTGAAAGAGATTCAGATTGCACAAATGATAAAGCTTGTTTAAATCAAAAGTGTGAAAATCCTTGTACAAACACCAGAGGATTATGTGGACAAAATTCAGAATGTCATGTACAATTACATCGACCTCTTTGCGTTTGTAAATCTGGATTTACAGGAAATGCTCATAACGCTTGCTATGAAAGTATGTATATGAATTTTATTAGAATTAATTTAATATTTAATAAATATATATTTAATTTGTTTAGTTGGTTGCCGATCTGATTCAGAATGTCCCTCAACACAAGCTTGTATTAATAAGGAATGTAAAGATCCATGCACGTACACACAATGTGGCATAAATGCTATATGTAAATCTGATTACAATCATCGTGCACGCTGTATTTGCCTAGACAGCTACAAGGGTAATCCATTAGTACGTTGTTCACAGCCAGAATGCATTAGGAATGACGATTGTCCAACAAATTTAGCATGTACCAATGAAAAATGTACTGATCCGTGTAGCTGTGCCCCCGGAGCACAATGCCGCGTAACAAATCACCAAGCTCTATGTAGATGTCCACCAGGATATAGCGGCAATGGAAGAGATTCCTGTAGTTTAAGTAAGTAATAATTTAAGTTGCTCTTGTCGTTTTATTAACATTTTTGTTTTAACGCAGTTGTTATACAGTCCCAATGTACCGTCGATGCAGATTGTCCAAATAGTTTAGCTTGCTTTAGTGGCAATTGTAAAAATCCATGTATAGAAATAAAACCATGCAGTGCACATTCTACATGTTCTGTTGTAAATACACTACCACTTCGTACAATGATTTGCCAATGTGATTTAGGTTATGTTGGCGATGCTGATAAAGAGTGTAAACAAGGTAAATGGCCCAAATATTGGGTTTTACATTTTTATTTAACAACGATTTGTTTTTATAATATAAACTACGTCAATTTTAAGATTAATATTTTATGTTTCAGCGTTATTAGTTGTATATATTTTAAATATGTGCACTTTATTCTAGACATTTTATAACAATTGTATATTTCATTTTAAGGACAAACAATGTATTAATTCTTAAACTAATACTAAATTTTTTTTCTATATAGTAAAAATTTCACAAGGTGAATGTACATCAGACAATGAATGTGATAGTACTGAAATATGCCAGAATAGAAAGTGCATAAATCCTTGTATTTATAAGAATCCTTGTGGATCGACAGCAGAATGTTCGGTTCAAAATCACAAAGTGAATTGCAGATGTAAAGAAGGTTTAGTTGGAGATCCATTTATTAATTGTTATAAAGGTAACGTGTTGTTGCTACAATTTTTTTTTAATCATTTTCACTAAAATTTATGGAAAATACATATTGACTTACTTTTAGATGCCGTTATTATTCAACCAGGATGTACATCAGATTATGAGTGCAGTAACACCGAGGCTTGTACCAATCAAAATTGTAGAAACCCTTGTGCTGAAAGTAATCCGTGTGGTGGTAATGCAGAATGTCGAGTTTCATTACATCGACCGTTATGTTTCTGCCCACCGGGATGGGGAGGAGACCCAAAATTACAATGTTATAAACGTAAGTAAATTTGTGAAAATTTGTAAATTGTATTTATAATTGTTCTATTAACAAACGAACAATCAAAATTTAATTTATAGCCGAATGTAGTAGCGATAATGATTGTCCATATGATAAAACATGTTACAATGAAAAATGTTTGAATCCATGCATATATAGTTCGGTTCAATGTGGTCACGGAGCACAATGTCAACCCCAAAATCATAAAGCCAACTGCATTTGTCCGAGTGGAACTCAAGGAAATCCATTTATTTCTTGTATTTCTGGTGTATGTCAGTTTAATGAGGATTGCGCTGATGATAAAATATGCGATCGATTAAATAGAATTTGTGTCCCAGTATGTGACAGTAATACATGCGCACCAAGTGCTAATTGTATAGGCAGAAATCATGAACCAATTTGTACTTGTAAATCAGGAACATTTGGAAATCCTTTCGTTGAATGTAATGAATTTAGAACCCCTGAAACAAGTGAATGTAATTATGATGCTGATTGTCCGTCACAGTTAGCTTGCTTTGATAAAAAGTGCGAGAATCCATGTAGTAAACCAAATATATGTGGATCAGAACAAGCATGTTCTGTTTTAGATACGTTGCCGTTACGTACAGTTATTTGTAAATGTCCACCTGATACAATAACAGATAATAATGGAAAGTGTTCTGTTATTAAACAAGATCAACCACAATGTAGAACTGATACAGATTGTATTGACACAGATAAATGTATTCGTGGTGTATGCTTATTAGCATGTGCCGTCGAAAGCTGTGGAGTAAATGCTTTATGCCAATCGATAAATCATCGTGCTAAATGTGAATGTGCAAATGAATATAAAGGAAATCCTTTAATAGAATGTTCATTAGAGCCACGAGTACCGGATACCGATGCAGAATGTTACACAAATCCGGACTGTCCAGATGATCGTATATGTTATAATAGTGTTTGTACAAATCCATGTACAATTCCAAATACTTGCGGCAGAGGCGCATTATGCTATACAGAAAAACATAAACCAGTTTGCAATTGTCCAATAGGATACAGCGGAAATCCGTTGGTATCCTGTGCTCCACCATCAGATGCAACTACCGGTTGCCGAGCAAATAGTGATTGTACTTCATCTGAATCTTGTGTCAACCAACTTTGCATTAATCCTTGTAATTGCGGAGAAAATGCAGAATGTTTCGTCAATAACCATCACCCAATTTGCAATTGTAAACCAGGATATTCCGGTAATTCATTAAGTGGATGTTACAAATTAGAATGCGAAACAAATAGCGAATGTACAAATGACAAACAATGCTACAATAATAAATGTATTGATCCATGTACTATAAATGATCCATGCGCAATTAATGCTGTTTGTTATGGTGAAAATCATCGCGTAGCATGTAAATGTGGTTCTGGAATGGAAGGAAATCCTTTTGAAAAATGTGAACGCGTTGAATGTCATTCAGATAATGAGTGTCCAAACGATCGGGCATGTATTGATAAACGTTGCATTAATCCGTGTTCGTTTGAAGCACCATGCGCATACAATGCAATTTGTACTACAAGAAATCATATTGCAAGTTGTAGATGCCCTGATGATATGCCACTGGGCAATCCATTATCTTATTGTGAAAAACGAAAGGAACCGGAAGTAGCTTTAGAATGTATCATTGACGGAGATTGTAAATCAACAATGGCCTGTATTCAAAACACGTGTGTAAACCCATGTATTACTCTGGAACCATGTAAACGTACCGCACATTGTAGTGTATTAGATAGTTTCCCAGTACGTACAATGGTATGTGAATGTTCAAAAGATTTTGTACCCGACGTTGGAGGAGAATGCCGAAGAATTGGACCACCTGTTCAACCAGGATGCTCGTCAGATAATGATTGTTCCGATAAAGAAGCTTGTATAAACAGACAATGTAGAGACCCATGCAATTGTGGCGAAAACGCTTTATGTACAATTAAGAATCATCGCAGCATATGCTCGTGTGCTGATGGTTACGATGGTAATCCAAATATTGGATGTCACGCAGTAGGATGTAGAAGCGATAGTGAATGTGATTCAGGTAAATCATGTATCAATGGAAATTGTGTTAATCCATGCTTAATAAATGATCCATGCGGATTAAATGCCGAATGTTTTGTGAGAGATTCAAAACAACAGTGTCGTTGCTTGAGTGGTTAT
This sequence comes from Tipula vernalis, assembly GCA_958295665.1. Taxonomy (NCBI): domain Eukaryota; kingdom Metazoa; phylum Arthropoda; class Insecta; order Diptera; family Tipulidae; genus Tipula; species Tipula vernalis. The sequence continues at coordinate 127,491,476 of OY282558.1, read as the reverse complement.
CGTGGTGACCCTTACCAAGTATGTTCAGTGATTGGATGCCGAAGTAATACCGATTGCCCTAACGACAAACAATGTATTAACACGCAATGTATTGATCCTTGCCTGTACAACATATGTTCATCGCGAGCAGAATGTAAAACACAAAATCAAATTACTATTTGCAAATGTCCAGATGGACTAATTGGAAACCCATATATCGATTGTAGACGTGAACCTCAACCCGAGTGTACTTATGATGTTGATTGTCCATCACGGTTAGCGTGTATTGAAAATAAATGTAAAAATCCGTGTTCCGAATTAGAACCTTGCCATCATCCTGCAAAATGTAAAGTTGTTCCATCAATACCAGTTCGTACGATGATATGTATATGTCCTGACGGGTATGTAAGTAGCGGCAGCGGAACGTGTAAACCAACAAAGCCAGTTTTTGATATTGGTGGTTGTGTGGCTGATTCAGAATGTCCTGCCGATAAAGCATGTATAAATAGTATATGCCGTGATCCTTGCAACTGTGGTTTGGATGCTGAATGTCGAATTAAAGATCATAAACCAGTTTGTTCGTGTAAACAGGGATACGACGGCAATCCAGAATTGGGTTGCGTTAAAATTGGATGTCAATCAGACTTTGAATGCTCAAGTCAACATACGTGCATTAATCGGCAGTGCTTACCAGCATGTGAAACCGATGGAAGCTCGTGTGGTAGAAATGCTCAATGTTACGGTTTAAATCATCAACCGGTTTGTGAATGTTTACCAGGATACAATGGTAATCCAAGAATAAACTGTGTTTCATTGGGATGCCAATCTAATTCTGACTGTCCAAGTAACAAGGCTTGTATTAATGCTCAATGTAAAGATCCATGTGCGGAAACAGCAACATGTGCTTCAAATGAAATGTGTCGCGTTTATAATCATAATCCCGTGTGTTCTTGTCCAACTGGTCATATCAAAGATTATGATGGTACATGTCGGACTTTAGATGAAATATGTCGATACGATGAAGATTGCCCTTCTCAAACAGCCTGTATTGCAGGTGAGTGCGTTAATCCTTGCAATGCCACAGAACCCTGTGGTGTTAATTCAGATTGTAAAGTACTGGATTCTGTACCAGTAAGAACAATGATTTGTATATGCAAAAAAGGATACCAAGGCAATGCCGCAGTTCAATGTGATAAAAGTAAGTTTTAATTGGGTATTAAATTTAATATTTGATAATTTAATCGTACAATTATTTTTCCTTTTAGTGGCGCTTTGTCGTACAGAAAAAGGTTTCGTTCGAGATGATTTTGGTAAATGTGTTTGTCCACCAAATTATGCTCTAAATATACAAGATGAATGTACACCATGTAGCACAAGTAAAGGTTACAAGGTAGACGAAACAGGTCATTGTTTGTGTGCCTTAGAACGCGGCATGGTGATAGATGAACGTGGACGTTGTATTTGCCCTGTGCAACATGGTTACAAATTAACTGAACGTGGTGAATGTATAAGAATCGATAGACCAGAATGTGAAACCGACAATGATTGTCCAGATGATCATTACTGTAACCAGGAAACCAAAACATGTGATAATCGTTGTGCGACTAAGATATGTGGCGTTAATGCTTTATGTAATGCAACCAATCATCAAGCAATATGTCAATGTATTACTGGATACCAAGGCAATCCTGATATTTTATGCAGTATGTGAAAAATCAATTTTTAATTTTTGAAAATAGTAGTGTGTTAATGAAATTTTTTAATAATTTTCAGATCATACAAACTTTAGAAATGATGACTTCCCCAGACCAGATATGATCGTAAGTTGTTTGGCTGATGGCGTTAAAGTTGAAATTCACATTGCAGAAACCGGCTTTAATGGTGTATTATACGTAAAAGGACATAGTAAAGATGAAGAATGTCGTCGTGTTGTTAATTTGTCAAATAATACCCCAAGAACTGAAGTTTTCAAAGTTCATTTCGGAAGCTGTGGTTTGATTCATGTTAATGGCATTGCCAGCTTTGTGCTAGTCATTCAAAAACATCCTAAACTAGTAACATACAAAGCACAAGCTTATCATATAAAATGTGTCTACCAAACTGGTGAACAAAGTGTTACACTTGGATTCAATGTTTCAATGTTAACGACGGCTGGTACAATTGCAAATACAGGACCGCCTCCAACATGTTCGATGCGAATTGTTACCAACAATGGTGATGAAATCAACTCAGCTGAAATTGGTGATAATTTGATGTTACAAGTTGATGTACAGCCACAAAGTAGGTTTTTCAAATTTTAACTCTTCTCTCTCTCTCTCTCTCTTAAACAAATAATAATACATTTTATTTAATCTTCAGCAATATATGGCGGATTTGCTCGAAGTTGTATAGCTAAAACTATCGAAGAAAACGTTGAAAATGAATATATTGTAACAGATGAGGACGGTTGTGCAACAGATCCCACTATATTTGGCGAATGGGAATATAACGTTGGAACAAATAGTTTATTGGCTAGTTTCAATGCATTTAAATTCCCGTCTAGTGATAATATTAGATTCCAGTGTAATATAAGAGTCTGCTTTGGACGTTGCCAACCTGTTAATTGTAGAGGATATGACGCATTTGGGCGCAGAAGAAGACGAGCTATTACTGATGATAACACAAATAAAACATCGGAAACAGCTTTGGCTAAAGATGATGCTGGTATGGAAGGTCAATTACGAGAAGAAATTACAATCCAATCGAATGCTATCCTAACATTTGAGAAGCGAGAGGAACGATTAGGAGAATTTAAAGATAGTAAGTTTCAACTTAATTTTATTCTTTCAATAAATATCTATTAATAAATTTTATCCTAAATAGTTAAACCGGCTGCCCAAAGGGTAGAAGATATTTGTGTGTCCATGGTAGGACTCATAATAGCACTAGTAATAACAGCTTTACTTGCTCTAGTAGCAGTGGCGGTAGCAGTTTCTTGTTGGTTAATGGCCTATAGAAGGAGGCCGAAAGCATCTGGCCCATTACCTCATCCACCAGAATTTCCAAATCCATTATTTGCAAATCCAGATGCAGTACCAGAACCAACACCTGATTATTTATCATGATAATTTAATCAGATTTTAATTTCATTAAAAATGTAATTAATTTTATTATTATTATTTTATAATTACTATTAACTTAAAAAAAAAAAATGCAAATCGAAAAACCCTATTTTAATACTATTATTTAAGAAACCGCGTACAGCAAATATTTTATTTTTATTAAAATGTTCTAAAAACAAACCCAATTGAAACTGCCAAATCGAATTATTATATTTTAATAAAAATAAAATATTTTGTTATTTTAATAATAAATTTACAACTCTTCCGATGGCCGATTATACTAATTCCATGTGTCTCACTAAATAATATTTTTTTCTCGTTAAAATAATTCCTTAAGAAGGTGAAGGCTTTAATTTTAAACTATTTATCTAAGTACTGTGAGCTACTTACTCGATAGTAGTATTTAAATTCACTCCAATTATTATTATAGTTTTTTTCCTACTTCTTATATTTTATTATTATTACTCGACGACCATTGGACGATTTGTAAAATAATTTTAGTAATCGTTAATTCTAGACTAAAAATAAAAATAAATAAAAACTGTTAGTCATAAAAATATGTTTCTGTTTATAAAAATTAAAAATAAAAAAAATTGTAAATTTATAATTTAAACAAAAAAAAAAGAAAAGAACGGTGATATTTTAAGTGAAATAAAATACTAAAGTCTTAAAATGCATATATTATGTAAATGATTTTCAATAGAAATATTTAGTCACTATTTTTATTATAAAGTTATAAACCTTTTTTTTTACATTTTTCAAGAAACGCGAAAATTGTTAACATATTTTTGTTATTTTTGGCTTAAATGTAAATTTCTATTGAAAACATTAGAAAAAAAAATAAATAATAAAAAATATTTTATAACTAATTAAATGAACATTGTTTTATTGAAACCTAAACTTTTCTTATAAACACACACGATGTCACTTGTGTTAGCTCTGCCTAAAAATAAGAATCTCATCGTCTTCACCTGAATTTAGTCAAAGTGTATCTCTCTACATATGTATATAAAAATCAAGCGTATCAGCATAAATGCTTCACCGAAAAAAATTCTATTCGTCTTTTGATTGGGTGATGGAGTTATTTTGTTTTTTTACATTTTGTATGTTGTACAGTTAAATTAACAAAATTATTGGTACTTGCTAAATTTTTAACGTAACTTAACACAAACAACTTTAAAAATTATATATTGTAAGTTGCAATTTTGCTACCACCGAGTAAACATTTAAATAATTTACTTATTACTTGTGTGAAAAGTTGAATCAGCAAGCAGTTTAAATCTTTTTTTATTTTTTTTTTTTTAAATATTGTGATGTGAAAAATAAGATAAATCGTGATGTTCTCACCTCCGCCTGAAGTAAAAAAGGCTGGGCCAAATCGGCAGACAGCGATATCCACAAGCGATTTGCCACCGAACGTCACGACCTCAGATATTTTTAATAAAAATACAAAAGTGCAGCATAGTCCAAAGCGACAACAAATTTTAAATGTTCAAAAAATTACCTTACCAGGCAATTTAAATCAAAGTGAAATTATTAATTTAAATAACATTGGTGTGTTGAACCATAACGAAACTAAAAGTGCATCATCGCCAAGTATTGACGATAAAACAAACAATGACAGTGCATCGACATCGGAATAGACCGGTATATTACTGTCCGATCAAAACGAAGAAGCCCTAGATCAGCGGCCAGTGCAAGCGCGAATAAATTCACTAAGCTAGCTAGCTAGCGTTGAATTAACGCATGGTAATAGGTATTCTTGCTTGGTTGTTGGCGAGCCGACGCCCGAAAAAACTTCAAAAGCTGAGAAGCCGCCACCCATCTATTTGAGGGAAGAATCAAGTAGAGAACTTGCTAAACCGATCGAGTTCATTACTGAAGGTGCATTTTATATTTCCGGGATCAAAAGAGGAGATATAAAAGAAACAAAAATTCAACCGTTCAATATTGATGCTTACAGAGCGTTAATTAAACAATTTGACCAAGTTGGTAAACATTACTACACGTATCAACTAAAGAGCCAAAAAGGATTGGTTGTTGTGTTAAAAGGAATAGAGAGTTACGTGGATGCAAACGAAATTCAAGCTGATCTCGCTGAAAAAGGTTTCCAGTGCAAAACTATTACCAATATTTTTAATCGGGAGAAGGTTCCTCAGCCATTATTTCGTCTGGAATTAGAACCAGACACTAAAAAGGTTAAAGGCTACCATGCAATATTTGACCTAAAATATCTACTGCACAGGAGGGTTACCATCGAAGAACCCAGGAACAGAAATGGGCCGGTACAGTGCGTTAAGTGCCAAGAATATGGGCACACTAGAGCATATTGCACTTTGAACGATGTGTGTGTTATATGTGGTGAACTCCATAATTCAAAGGTTTGCAATAAAGCAAAAAAGGAAGCATCAGTGAGAAAATGCAGCAACTGCGATGGAAATCACACAGCTAATTATAGAGGGTGCCCAATTTATCTAGAATTGAAAAGGAGAATCAATCCAAAGCAGCGAGCAGAACAACGAATCCTTAATCTTCATTCTTCAGCTAGAAAAGAAGCACGACCAGAAATTCTAAACACAAACGCTCAAAATGGAAAACAGTACGCAAATGTAAACGGCAGCGTGCACCAAGGGGTGGTTTCATACGCAAGTGTTCTTAAAGGTACCGCTCCTAAAGTTCAAGCAAGGGAAGAGGGAAACATCTCAACAGCTTTAAATAAATTGACTAATATGATGCAAAGCTTCATGGCGATGATGGAGAGAACCATGGATCTAATGAAGCAGAATATGAGCACGCTGATGCGGATAGTCGTATAAAGCCAGAAATGACCATCATCAAAATAGCCATATGGAATGCAAACGGCCTAGCACAACATAAAGCGGAGGTACATGCATTTCTCACTGAGCACAACATTGACATATTGTTAATATCAGAAACACGCTTCACCAAAAATAGCTATTTCAAAATTAATGGGTACTCTATTTATGACACCAAGCACCCAGATGGTAAAGCACATGGAGGCACTGCTGTATTGATTAAGCGAAGATTAAAATACTACAAACTTACGAAATATGAGAAAGAACATATACAATCAACGAGCATCTGTCTGCAGGAGTGGTCTGGAAACTGCGTCATATCGGCAGTGTACTGCCCTCCAAAACATGCTTTAAAAAAACTCCAGTTCTTGGATTATTTCAGCCAGCTGGGTAATCAATTTCTTACGGGCGGTGATTACAACGCTAAACATACTCATTGAGGTTCCAGATTAACATCGCCGAAAGGCAAACAACTTTATGATGCTATAGAGGAACAGTCCCTGGATTATTTATCTGCCGGTAACCCAACTCACTGGCCCACAGATAAAAAGAAAATTCCTGATCTAATTGACTTTTGTGTAACTAAGGGCATTCAACGTACATACGCTAAAGCCACCGATTGCTATGATCTGTCTTCTGATCATTCACCGGTAATAGTAACATTGAGTACTGATGTCCTAAGGAACGAAATACCGAACCGTCTTACAAACAAGAAAACTAATTGGGATCAATATAGGAGGCTAGTCGAACAAAAGTGTCTACTTAATATTCCTCTGATCACACCAGCTGATATTGATGCGGCGGCAGAAAATCTAAAACATGTCTTGACATTATCCACTGAAAGGGCTACACCCGGCATAAGCAGTTCTGAAAAAGTTAATAAACTGTCACGTAATATACAGGAAGTAATCCACGAAAAGCGACAAATTCGCCGTCAATGGCAGCAAACAAAATCACCGTTATTGAAATGGAAATTAAATCGAGCTATTAAGGCCCTAAGATTTGCTTTGAGCGAAGAAGAAAACCAGCGCGTAAAGAACTACTTAAGTGATCTCTCGGCAATCGAGAGGACAGATTATTCTTTGTGGAAGGCAACAAAAAATTTAAAAAGGCCAACAAATTCAAATCCACCGATTAGACTACCAACTGGAAATTGGGCGAGAAGTGATGAAGAAAAAGCCAATGCTTTTGCTGCTCATCTAGGAACAGTATTCGTCCCACACGAAGAAGATAATTATTTCGTGCTACCCCAGCGAACGGATGATGGTTTATCCTACAAACCTATAAAGTATAACTGGAAGAAAGTTAAGAATACAATTAAAACTTGCATAAGCCCGAAAAAGGCACTAGGACATGATCTCATTACTGGAAAAATGATAAGGGAATTGCCAGATAAATACATAAAACTAATAACATTTGTATTCAACAAAAACAAAGACTTAAAATATGTAATAATTTTTAGCTTAAGATTTGATTACTTCTTGTGAGTTTCTTATGTAGAAAGATTCAAGAATAAAGCCATTGGCAATATTTAAAAAAAAAAAAAATATATTGTAAATAATAAACTTTTTGAAAATACCAATTTAATTAACTTAATTACTCTGCTTTATTTACATTCCCATCAAACCATTTTTTTTTAATTTTAGTTCGAGGAAAAATGACAGCCAATTTTTTTGTGTAACAAAATTATTTGTACCTACAAATAGTACCTAAATTAGTTAAATTTAAAATTAGTTTTAGCTAATTAAATATGTAGTGTTTTTTTATTCGCTCCGGATAGCTGCTATCGAGAGCCGTCATATGAAAAGTGGCTCCGGATAGCGCTCCGTATAAATAGGTAGAGCCAAATATTTTTTATATCAAGTTTTCGCTAAACAATCGAATTAAAAATGATAGTTTGATGTTAAATAAGTTTAGTTTACCAATAAATAGCGCGTCAAATTTAAATGTAGGCGTATAAAAATGACGGCTCTCGATAGCAGCTATCCGGAGCGAATAAAAAAACGCTACAATAGTGATCTTATGTTTTGTTTTCCCGTGGTCATTTTGTAGTGCGCTCCAAGTCTAGCTTTAGTAAAACTTGTCTTGCTAAACTACAGGTGAGCCTAGCGTGTTAGTCCACCTTTCTTCTGCTTTGGTTAGCGCCTGATTCCTAAGTGCTAGTTTTACCGAATCATACCGTGGCTAGCAAGCTCATTCGCCCCGCAGTTCCCCATGACGTCGGAGCGACCCAGATTAACTGAATGTTGAAATGCTCCCTCATTTAAGAGATGAGATACTCCCTCATTTACTCAACGCGACCCGTGACGACAAAGAGACTGATTCCAGCTACCTGATTGCCGCTTGACTGTCCACATAGATTGCGATATCACCTGAGGATACAACATTATGCTTCAACCACGTCAAGACCTCTTCAATCGCTATCACCTCAGCTTGGTACGCGCTGCAGTAATAAGCGAGACGAACAGAAATGTTTACAAATTTGTTGATAAAATCACTTAGAATATTATCCCTTACGGTTTTATTAGCACCCTACTAGAAATTTCTGATGTTTCTAGTTCGTGAATATCCTCCGCTTTAATTTAAATCTCCACAAGTTTAAATCGAGTTAGCTTTCATAACAATTAACCAACAAAAATAAAATTACTTATTTAGCTTACATACGAAACGAAACTATTGCAGTACTTCCTTGTAAACAACTTTAGTAGTTTTCCCTTCAGATTATAGGATTACGAGAAAGTTGTCCATGAGAGGGCATTCACTCGCATCTGGCGCCATTACAGAGCATAAGTGGGTTGAGGTTCCACAATAATATCACAAGTGCTTCCACTTTGAAGAAATCTGCGTTTTTGAGAAGACTAGGAGGAACCAACAGGTTAATCGGTAAATTTTGTCTTCCGATAAATTCGGCCAATTAATCTGTAAATAAATTGAACTAACGATGGTATTTTTGAATTGACCTTTTGAAGAAAAAAATATTATTAAGTGCATGGATATTCTAATATAATTACATAGATAAAAATTAAAAAACGGTTAATATGTAAAACACTGAATACATAAATGTGGCGAGCACAATCACATGATTCTTTTGAAAGAAATTCAAATTGATTCTAATGATTTTAAAAGTTATTTACATACGATTCGTTATAATAAGACTGGAGGATAGTGGCTTCAAGGTGGTTGCCTATGCGGATGATGTTGCTATTGGTGTACGTGACAAATATCCCGACATCCTTAGTGAGCTTATGTAAAATGCCCTGGCCATTCTTTCATTATGGGCCAATGGCTGTGGGTTGAATGTGAACCCACACAAAATCGAATTGGTTCTCTTCTCTGGGAAGTACAAACTTCCTCATATCGATCCTCCCACTTTAAATGGGTTCAAGAGCTTGACTTTTACAGATGAAGCGAAGTTCCTGGATCTCGTTTTGGATAGCAAATTAAACTGGAAACCTAATATTCTGGAACGGGTAAGGAAAGAGGGTAACAGGAGGGGTAACAGTCTGATGGCCTGCTCTGAACAAAACTGTCAACTAAAAGCTGTTGACAAAAGTTCAGAGAACAATCTATCTGTGTATCAGTAGTGCACTGAGGAGCATATCTACTCAGTCACAGGAGACTCTGCTATTTTGTACTCCTCTAGATATCTTGGGGAATAGTTGGCAGCTTGTACTGCCATACGATTGAAATCCACCTCAATGTGGACCTGCACCAGTACAGGGTACTCATCTATATTGTGTAACAAACCAATTCCCAAGATCACCGACTACACTGTCCCGACATTATCTTTTAACACAAAGTTCCGAACTAGGATCCCATCCAGAGAGGACTGGATTGTGGGTGCAGTTTTGGAACCAGGAGTTATAAACTTCTTCACTGATGGTTCAAAATAGGACGCGAAAGTCGGGGCTAGGGTGTTCTGCGAGGTACTTCTGTTAAACTCTCCTTCCATCTCCCCGACTACTGTAGCATTTTTTAAGCTGAAGTAACTGCCTTAAAGGAAGTCGTAGACTGGTTGAAGTTTATTGTAATATCGGCTTGTGATATTCGCATAAATACGGATAGTCAGGCTGCCATTAGAGCGCTTCAATCACACCTCCTCACGTCGAAAGTAGTCCAGAACGGTCTCTCATCTCTTAACGAGATGACAGATCAGTTCAACATCCATATATTGCCCCGTATGGGGCTGGTACCATAAAATCTATGTTATGTTATATTATTCCCCGCTTCCTATTTGAATTTGTATTGAAAAAACAAAAATAACATAACAACATAACATTTTGGAAGGCAGAATCAGGCCTATTATGTGGATGCTAGAACATTTCATAAGTATAGGGAATATTGTTAAAATTTGCATTGTCTACTTCAATTCAATATTGTTTATTTAGCCTTGCGCAAGTCAATGTAGTACTGTATGAGTTAAATCAAAAATGTCATTTTATTTTTTTGTTCATTCCTTTGTAAACCTCTATTGAATAAACAACAAGAAACAACAACTGCGTTATAATAAATTCAATAGGTTATGGGCCCAGAACACGTGTTTGCATTGTAAAATAAAGTGAAAGTTAAACGCGGTTTTGTCTATATGGTATAATGGCATCGAAATCAATGGATCAAATTTTCTTGAATCATCGCTTGGATGGGACGAATTTCAAGTTATGGGATTTTCAAGTAAAGGCGTTATTACGTGCACAAGGTTTGCTGGACGTAGTGAATGGTGAAACTTTAATGCCAAATGAAAAAGACGAAAAACAGAAATGGATGCAGCAAGATGGCAAATCATCATCGATATTGCTTGCTTCAATGAACGAAGAGCAAGTAAACCACATTTTAGGCTGTACAACATCAAAAGAAATTTACAAAAAAATTGAAAATTTACACAAGGTGAAAAGTGAGGTTAGAATTATGAATTTGTATGAGCAATATTTTTCACTGAAAATGACTGAGGAGGATTCGGTAGTGGCATATGTATCGAAATGCTCATTGTTGGCAGCTGAAATTGAAGATCAAGGGGAGAAATTGTCCGAAAATATCAAAATGATGAGAATCATCAGCAGCCTCTCCTTGAAGTTTAAGAATTTTCATACGGTGTGGTACAATGTGAAAGAAGGTCGCACATTAGATAATTTATTGCCCCGCTTGAAATTGGAAGAGGATCAATTAAAAAAGGAAGTGGATAGTGAATCGACCGAGACAGCTTTTTATGCAAAGTCTCGTGGAGTGGGAAAGAAGCCAAACGCGTCCATTGAGGAGTTGAAGAGGAATTCGAGGTGCAATTTCTGTAAGGAGGTGGGTCATTGGCGGCGTGAGTATCCAAGGCGCAACAAAGGTGGTGGTTCATCGGAGGAGAGGGAGTCAAGCGAAATGGCTTTTACGGCTGCGGTTTGTGATGTGATTTCGGCTAATTATGGCGATGTTTGGCTGGCGGACTCAGGCGCATCGAGGCACATGACATCGAGACGAGAATGGTTCAGTGAATTAAAGTGTATTGAAGGTGATTGCTACGTTACCATTGCAAACGAGCGTTTGGTTTCAAAGACGCAAGAAATCAAATTCGAATGGCTTTTCGAATGAAACAGAATGAGCATGCATATGTCGGTTCAACCAGCTCAGCTTCTCTGCAACAATGGCATTGTCGTTTAGGCCATATTAATGTGACAACAATTAAAAAATTAAGCAACAGTAAAATTGTCGACGGCATACATTTTTCGGACGAAAAACCATTTTTTTGTGAGGAATGTCAATATGGAAAAATAAAGAAAACGTCACATTTATCAAGCAATATTCGTAATGCGGAGAAGGGACAGTACATTCATGTTGATGTGTGTGGAAAGATTAACGAGACTGGAATCGGTAAAACCCTCTATTTTTTGCTTCTAAAGGGTGAGGCTACGAGCTTCAGAGGTATGTCTATTTCATGAAGCACAAATCTGATGTTTTCAAAATTTTTAAGGTATTTTTGCCGATGGTGAAGAATGCTACTGGAAATCAGGTGAAGTACATTCGATGTGATAACGGAACGGAATTTATTAATACAGATATACAGACATTGTTATCAAAGAAGCGCATTATTATTGAACGTATTGCAACGTACACACCTGAGCAAAATGGTTTCATCGAACGAGACAATCGCACGATTCAAGAGTCAGCGCGTACAATGTTGATTGCAAGTGGTCTCGATAAAATGTTGTGGCCAGAAGCGGTACGAACGGCTGTCTATTTCTGGAATAGATCATGCAACACACGAAATCCAGAGACGACACCGAATGAATCATGGACTGGTGAAAACCGCAATTGGGTCATGTCAAAGTTTTCGGCACAGTAGGATTTGCATTAGTGCCGAAACAAACAGATCGAAAGAAATGGAATGCGAAGGCACGAAAAGTTCATCTCGTTGGTTATGAGCCGACAACAAAGAATTTCCGTTTGTATGATGTGGAATCGAAAAAGGTGTTCATCAGTAGTGATGTGAAGATCAACGAAAACGATATGCAGGACGAGATGATGCAGTATTGGGTTGAATCTGACGAGGACAAGAGCATGTCTGCAATGCGTGAAAGAGAGACTAGGCTTGTACCTAATGCAGATGAATTTGATGAAACAGAGACGGTCAAAACAGGGAGGCCAGTAAACCCCAACTCGGGAATTTCAAATTATGCATTGCATCCAGTGATCAATGCTCCGAGAAAATATGCGGATGAATTTAGTTACTCAGCAATCATGGATGAGCCACTAACGTACAAGGAGGCAATTCAGTCAGATCACTCACAGAAATGGTTGGGAGCAATGAGCGACGAACTTGAAGCACTCGAGAAGCGCACATAACACATGGTATTTGGTCGACCGACCAAATGATCGTAATATTGTTGGTTGCAAATGGGTCTTTAAAGTTAAAATGCAACCAAACAGCGAACAACTGAGATATAAGGCGAGGTTGGTCGCAAAAGGGTATTCCCAACATGCAGGGATTGATTATGGTGAAACGTTTTCGCCTGTCGTCCGATATGATTCAGTGCGAACGATCTTGGCGATTGTGGCAGCCGAAGACATGGAAATAGTGCAGTTTGACATCAAAACTGCTTTCTTGAACGGTGAGCTCGAAGAAGAGATATACATGGAGGTACCAGAGGGAATGGATAATACTACTAGTGGAAAAGTTTGTCGATTGAAGAAAAGCTTGTATGGACTTAAACAAGCATCAAGGCATGGAACAAGAAGTTCACTGTGTTTTTAACTGATTGCGGTCTGGTACAATCTGATGCTGATAATTTTGTATTTCATGGTATCATTGATGGCGATAGGGTAATTTTATTGCTCTATGTTGACGATGGCATGATTTTGTCCAGCAACGGGGAATTACTGAGTGCATTGATTCAGAAATTGGAGAATGTGTTTGAGGTAACACATGGTGACGTTGATTGTTATATTGGGATGAAGATCAAACGGGATCGTGAGGCAAAAACGATCAGTATTAGGCAGTCGGCATATATAAGGAAAATCATTGAAAAATTTAATTTGACTGATGCTAAACCGATATCGACGCCAGTCGATGCAAGTGTCATGTTAAAGAAATCGGAAGAACCAAATGAGCCAATTTTCCCATACAGACAGGCAGTAGGGTCGTTGATGTATGCAGCGACAGTGTCAAGACCAGATATTTCTTATGCAGTGGGAGAGGTTAGCCGTTTTCTGGAGAATCCATCGTCCGAGCATATTGCAGCTGTGAAGCGAATCATTCGTTATTTGAAAGGGACATTGAATTATGGCATCATATACGGAAGCGTGAAAGTCAATGCCTTCGTATTAAGTGGCTACACTGATTCTGACTATGCAAGAGATATCGAACGTCGTCGATCAACAACTGGATGTTTCCTGATTGGTCAAAGCAATGTTACATGGCGAAGTCATCGGCAGCAGACTGTAGTATTGTCTACAACTGAAGTGGAATACATGGCCGCAGCCGAAGGGGCCAAAGAGGCAGTTTGGATACGTCAACTGCTATTTGATATTGGACATAAACAGAAGGAGTCAACGCCGTTGTTCATCGACAACCAAAGTACAATTCGGCTTGTACGAAATTCCGAATTGCATCATCGAACAAAACATATTGATGTGAGGCATCATTTTATACGTGATCTCCATCAGTCAGGCATCATTTTAATTGACTATGTCCAAAGTGAGGATCAGCTGGCGGATGCATTCACAAAACCACTGACACGATATAAGTTCCAAAGGAACATGAGCGGCTTAGGAATTGTGGAAGTTAACCAATGAGTGGGAGTGTTAAAATTTGCATTGTCTTACTTCAATTCAATATTATTTATTTAGCCTTGCGCAAGTCAATGTAGTACTGTATGAGTTAAATCAAAAATGTCATTTAATTTTTTGTTCATTCCTTTGTAAACCTCTATTGAATAAGCAACAAGAAACAACAACTGCGTTATAATAAATTCAATAAATATAAAAGCCGATGAACTGGCTCGACGTGGTATAACGGACAACTTTTCAGCGGAGTCAGATCAGTGTGGTTGTTGGAGTGATTACGGGGCATTGTCTCATAGGCAGGCATGCGAGTAGACTTGGTTTCTTCTAATATGGCCAAGAGAAGGAAGAGACAGCACTTCATCTTCTTTGCACCTACCCTCTTCTGTCACAAAACAGACTATAGTTTCTAGGGGCACTCCTCTTCAATAACATGACGGACTTCAGTATGATGGACGTCAGGAGTATCCAGCGCTTCGTAACAGCTCAAAATGGTTCCAACGAGTTTGATGATAAACAACAATTCGTGGTATGGCTACGGACCATTTTTGTGTCTATGCCTGATCCTAGTGGACCGCCACTTAAACCTAACTTACATACGAATGAAGGGGTTTTTAATTTCCTACTGTTCTCAAAATTGATCTTAAGGATAGATAGACTGACTAAAAAATTCATCAAAATGTGTCAGACTATTTCCCCAGAACATATTATTGCTACTCTTAGATTTGTTGTGGACGATGGTTACCCGACTTTTTAATCAAATAGGAATCGCAAGACCCTTTGGTTACATTCTCACCTTTTGTGCCAAATAAGGATCGTTTCTGAAGGCAATCGATTTGGATTTGATTTTAATAAGAAATGAGCGAATATGATTCAAATCAAAAAGGAATGTTACACTTATGAATTCGTGTCGTATTCAGAAAAGTCCCTCAATTATACACCGCAATATGATTGTAATAAATTTCCTGTGAAATGTGAAGCATTCAAGTGCCAAAAACACACATATGAATGTGATATAATTATTTATTTTTATTCTTTTTTTTCCTGAAGACGCTTCTAAATAAGGTAAACAGGTAGTAGGTAAACAATTTCTAGTCCCTGCAAGAAATTTTTCAAATGGTTACTCGCCTAATAAAATTGTAGGTCATCAGCATTCTTAAACTTACCTTAGTTACATTCATTAATCCAATGGATAATGCATACTTAATTTACTGGAGTTAATTGCTGGGCTTTGATACGAAAGGTTTGTTCTCACACAAGTTTATCTATATTCTGAACTGAGGATCCTGGATCCTACATTTTTAGTTTTATGGAATCAGATTAAGTGCAATTATTAGGGCATTCATCACAATCATTAACCACAAGAAATTGTTGAGCCTTTTCGCTCTAAATATTACCTATACAGCTTGGACGACCGAACTCAATTTTTTCTTTTCCCTAGTTCTTCCCATTTCCTGAGATTTTTTCGAACCTTAAATATTTTTTCATCTGTCCTCATCATTTGTCTTGCTTAAAAGCAAATGAAAAAGAATAAGATTCAAATTTGGCCGTAGCGAGTGTACTTGTTTTAATATTGAAGTAGCCACAAATGATCCAGCTCGAGTTTTTCCGCAGGTGTTGGATTATTATGTTAAAACTTAAATCTATTGGAAAATTGAAATTTTTGTTTGCACTTCTCACATGGAAAACAATTTTATCTGCAACTTTTTAAAGCCCGGATAGATGGATATGTATTTATTATTTTTCTTATATTAATAAAATGTGCCGATACTTACAGTTACAATATATATTATGATAAATGCTTTTGCATTGCACAATGCACAGCAAACCGTTTCGATTCGCCTTTGCATGCAACGTCCAACGTAAACAAAACACTATTACACATTACACTATAATCAAGCATTTTTGGTATTTAAAATAGATCCAATTCAAACACAGTAACACACACTTTCTAAATCACTATTCTTAAGAATATCTATTTTTTTCTGTACAGTATTTAGCCACATTCATACAATTTCACGATTCTTTTATATTAATTTTCAAATTTTTCCAAAATACAAGACGACGACACGACAAAACACGATTAAATTCTAGAGAAAACCAAACACTAGATGACTCGTCGGACGTTAAATTTAGGGCCTGTTAGTAAAGGCAGTGTTACAGAGCATTGACAATGAAAAATGAAAAGGCTTTTTATTTTAGAATTGAAAAGGCTTTTTACTTTTGAATGCTCATAACATTTTGCTCAACATTTTTGTTCGTGCCTAAAATATTAAAAAAGTAAAGTACTTTTCATATCGGACGCCTCGCCTCAAAATTTTTAATTACCACAAATGTGAAGCTGAGACTCTTTCATACCGGTGGCGTCAAATTTGAACATTTGTTTGCCATTGAAAATTTTGGTTTGTTTCATTTTCCATGTGAATTAGAACAAGAACTAAGATATTCTGAATTTGTAACGTACTTATGACCTATATTCTTCGGTACCACAAAAAATAATTATTTTTACTGATATTGAGTTAAACATTTAACCTTAATTTAGTTAAACTGACAGATTTATTCAAACTGGTCTTGTTCAATCAGGCAAAAGTGATAAAAATGATCATGATGGTCATGTTCAGTCGGGCAAAAGTGATAAAAAATATAATGATATATTTTATTACTCTAACTTCACTTCGATGTATTTTATGTCATATCCCACAAAACAACCAAATTGAAAAAAGTGATTTTACATGTCGAACTTCTGTAGAGCATATTTATTTGGGCAACATCAAAACCAATTTATCGCGATTTTTTATAAAATAGTAAACAATAATACCCTTCCTGAATATTATTAAATATCACACCACAATCATAAGCCAAATATTTTGTTTTCAAATATGTATTTATTTTGACAGCCAAAACCTAAAACCCTAGTGTTCAGTCGGGCAAACGTGATAAAATGTACCATGATATTCTTTATCACGTTTAGCCATAAAACCCACTCATTTATCACCAAAAAAAAACAAGTTTTTTTTGGTTTTAGCTGTCAAAATAAATACATATTTGAAACAAAATATTTGCCATTTGATTGTGGTGTGTTATTTTTAATATTGGTCCTGTTTCCTCGGGCAAATTTGATAAAAAATATAATGATATTTTTTATCACGTTTTGCCGTTAAACGCACTCATTTATCACAGAAAAAAACCAAGATTTTTTTGATTTTAGCTGTCAAAAACTATGGTTTTTTTGTTTATGCGAAAGCAACTAAATTAATAATTTAAAATAATTTCTATTTCCATAATATATACCTGTAAATATTTAAATAGTTTAAAATACCACAAAAAAGTATAATTAATTATGTTTAAATAAAATTCACGACAAATTAAATTGTTTGACGTTTAATTTTCATTTTTATTTTTATTTATTTATTTCGATCGTTTCCTCGGGTTTGACATAAAAATTAACGAAATGAAGTTAAGAACATACGAAATTGACGTGCGGTATCATGATATTTTTTATCACGTTTGCGCGAGGAAACACTAGGATTATTGAGGAAGGGTATTGTTTATTATTTTATAAAAAATCGCGATAAATTGGTTTTGATGTTGCCCAAATAAAGATGCTCTACAGAAGTTTCACATGTAAAACCACTTTTTCCATTTTGGTTATTTTGTCGGGTATGACATAAAATACAACGAAGTGAAGTTAAGGTAAAAAAAAAATATCATGATATTTTTTATCAATTTTGCCCGAGTGAACACGACCAAAAACTTGGTTTTTTGGGTGATAAATGAGTGCGTTTTATGGCAAAACGTGATAAAAAACATCATGCTAGATTTTATCGCTTTTGCCCAACTGAACACTAGGGATATTTTTATCACTATTTACCATAAAACGCACTCATTTATCACCAAAAAAAAAAATTTTTTTTTGTTTTAGCTGTCAAAATAAATACTTATTTAAAAACAAAATCTTTGGCTTTTGATTGTGGTGTGGTATTTTTAATATTATTGAGGAAGGATATTGTTTATTGTTTTATAAAAAATCACGATAAATTGGTTTTGATGTTGCCCAAATAAAGATGCTCTACAGAAGTTTGACGTGTAAAATAACTTTCTCATTTTGGTGGTTTTGTCGGGCATGACATAAAATACAACGAAGTGAAGTTAGGGTAATAAAAAATATCATGATAATTTTTATCACATTTGCCCGACTGAACACTAAGAATGTAATGGCAGAAGGGTTTTACCAATTTTCGAAGTGATTTTAGTAGTTTTAATCAATTTTTTAATAATTTAAATGTAATTTCACACCAAAGTGACGTTTAAACAGTCAATTCAAATCAAATAAAAAAAAACATATAACCACCAATCCAAAGTTTCAGTCAGATCTAATTTTACTTATCTGGGCAGGAATGCGGTCACGATTATAGTTTTCGTAATCCTTGTGTTCAATCGGGCAAAAATGATAAAAAATATCATGATATTTTATCCCACCCTAACTTCATTTCGTAATGCTGTACGTCAAACCCGATTGAACAACCAAAATTGAAAAAAAAATGATAAATTGATTTTAAATGTTACATTTTGTTTTAAATCACTTTGTAAAATTCAATAAACTCGTTTTGTCGTCAGGTTTTTAATTAAATGTTATATTTTTTAATTATTTCTTTTTTATAAATTATTTTGATATTGAAACTATTTGGTTTATATCCAAATATTGGTGATGGTGTAAATACCATATAAATATCTTAAGAAATCAAATTTAATTTAATTTAAATACCGAAAATATCATAAAGAAAATAAATTCAAAATTGACAGCTGGAACCAAGAAAAAAGTTGGTTTTTTGTGAGATAAATCAGTGCGTTTAATGCCAAAGGTGATAAAAAATATCCCTAGTGTTCAATCGGGCAAAAATGACATATACCTAGTGTTCAATCGGGCAAAAATGATAAAATATATCATGATATTTTTTATGACTTTTGGCATTAAACGCACTCATTTATCACACAAAAAAACCAACTTTTTTCTTGGTTCCAGCTGTCAATTTTGAATTTTTTTTTATTTATATTTTCAGTATTTAAATTAAATTAAATTTGATTTTTTAAGATATTCATATGGTATTTACACAGTCACCTATTTATTTAAACATAAATAATAATTTATATTTCGAAGTTTTGTCTGAGAACACAAACACATTAAAACTCAAACTAAAATTATTTGTGTCTCCAATATTTGGATAAAAACCAAATAGTTTCAATATCAAAATAATTTATAAACAAAAATAATTAAAAAATATAACATTTAATTAAAAACCTGACGACAAAACGAGTTTATTGAATTTTACAAAGCGATTTAAAACAAAATGTAACATTTAAAATCAATTTATCATTTTTTATCAATTTTGGTTGTTCAATCGGGTTTGACGTACAGTATTACAAAATGAAGTTAGGGTGGGATAAAATATCATGATATTTTTTATCATTTTTGCCCGATTGAACACGTCCATAATATTTTTTATCACTTTTGCCATTAAACGCACTCATTTATCACACAAAAAAACCAACTTTTTTCTTGGTTTTTTGGGTTTCTGCTGTCAATTTTGAATTTATTTTCTTTATGATATTTTCGGTAATTAAATTAAATTAAATTTGCTTTTTTAAGATATTTATATGGTATTTACACAGCCACCTATTTATTTAAACATAAATAATCATTTATCCTAGTGTTCAATCGGGCAAACATGATAAAAAATATCATGATATTTTTTATCACTTTTGGCATTAAATGCACTCATTTATCACACAAAAAAACCAACTTTTTTCTTGGTTGCAGCTGTCAATTTTGAATTTTTTTTCTTTATGATATTTTCGGTACTTAAATTAAATTAAATTTGCTTTTTTAAGATATTCATATGGTATTTACACAGTCATCTATTTAATTAAACATAAATAATAATTTATATTTCGAAGTTTTGTCTGAGAACACAAACACATCAAAACTCAAACTAAAATTATTTGTGTCAAATATTTGGATAAAACCAAATAGTTTCAATATCAAAATAATTTATGAAGTAAAATAATTAAAAAATATATACATTTAATTAAAAACCTGTCGACAAAATGAGTGTAATGAATTTTACAAAGCGATTTAAAACAAAATGTAACATTTAAAATCAATTTATCATTTTTTATCAATTTTGGTTGTTCAATCGGGTTTGACGTACAGTATTACAAAATGAAGTTAGGGTGGGATAAAATATCATGATATTTTTTATCATTTTTGCCCGATTGAACACGTCCTATGTTTCGTAGTTTTGTCTGAGAATACAAACACAATAAAACTCAAACTAAAATTATTTGTGTCTCTAATATTTGGATAAAAACCAAATAGTTTCAATATCAAAATAATTTATAAAAAAAATAATTAGAAAATATAACAAACATTTAATTAAAAACCTGACGACAAAACGAGTTTATTGAATTTTACGAAGCGATTTAAAACCAAATGTAACATTTAAAATCAATTTATAATTTTTTATCAATTTTGGTTGTTCAATCGGGTTTGACGTACAGTATTACGGAATGAAGTTAGGGTGGGATAAAATATCATGATATTTTTTATCAATTTTGCCCGATTGAACACGACCATCATGAGATTTTTTATCATATTTGCCCGATTGAACACAAGGAATGTTGTTCTGGCTGTTATTGTGTTAAGTTAGATTTTGTAAAGCACTCACTAGACTGCTGGCAGTACTCCACTGATTCTAGTTTGATCTATCAAAATCAGGGATGATATGTTGAAACCATCACGTTTTTCGCTTCGATGCATTTTCGATAGAATAACTGTACTGCTTTGTTAAAAATATAAAATTTTAAAACAATTTAGTTCTAAAATACCGTTATTCTATCGAAAATGCATCGAAGCGAAAAACGTGATGGTTACAACATCTCACCCCAGGGCCAGGGGTGACATGTTCTACCATCACTATTTTCGATGTTCGGTTGGCTTTGTTTCTCTTTTTTCAAGAACAAAATTGTACGCTGTTTCGCTTATTTTATTACGTTTTTTTTATTATGCTTTCGACTTGTTCAATTCATCGTGCTATTTATTCTCCACTTCATCACCAACATTTTTTTTTGCGATACCTTATCGATTACGATGGAATTAAATAGTATAGAAAATTATACTAATGGACGGAGATCGCAATAGATAAAGCGTTATTAAGAAAACGAAAAAAAGAGATACAATGTTCGATCGAACATCGAAAATAGTGATGGTAGAACATGTCACCCCAGATATCGCTGCTATGCAGTCAGTTTCTATTTATAAACAAAAATATTATAGTAACGGTAATGAGGTTATGAGGTAATTTTTTTCGCATCGTTATTGACACTCCAAAGATTCAATAAGTTTGTGATATTATTATTGAAAGAATTTTAGTGATAAAACTGTAAATACTTGTATATCCAGGAAATTTATTCGATTTGAGCCGTATCCTGATGAAACAAAGTAACCGAGATTACTGGCTACGTTGAACTCGAAACAGTTTCTTTGGTAAGTTTATAAGATGAATAGTAAGTATGTAATGTGCAATGCAAACTGTTGAGCTGTACATAAGTAGTCCTGAATGATTACCACCAAACAATTATAGTGAATTCCTCTTGTATCTTTTAACAGTGAATGTGAATAGCCGTATTCGACTTTTGTCGTCACAGGGTCGCTTCAGGAAAAATTAGGAAATTTATGGTTTAGTGGGAATACAGAATCTTACATATTATAGGAGAGGGTTAGTGCCAATTGATTCTCTTTTAAATTAACACCCAACAGATTTTGGGAAATTAGCCCGGTGTCAGTAAGAGCGGCTGCCGTAAGAAACCTAGGTAGATTCATGTACAGAATTGGGATAATTACCTATTGCCAGTTCCTTTATTTGTTTTATATGGATTACAAAATTCACTGACTTTACTTACGGAGGTCGCATGGCAATAACCTAACAAATTCAATTTGGAAGTGTAAAGAGTATAGAAATTATGTAGTTTTGATTTTGATTCTATACACGCATATGCGTGATTTATATTCAACGAAATTTTTAAAATTAAATTGAAAATGGAGCCTATTTTCAATATAAAAATTTCGTAGTTTTCACAAAAATTGTTATGAAATGTAATAATAAATTGGCTTTCAAGTACGTATTTGTAAGCGTATCTGACTTATTTTATGCATTCACGTGTTTACACAAAAAATATAACGATCGTCATCTTATCATCTTGAAAAATCGAATTTAGGGATTGTTTCTCGGGTTTAATCTGAGGGCTATTTCTGAATAATTAATTACATAGCTATATGATTCTTAACTCGTTTCTTACTTAAATCAAATACGAACGAAAATTAAGTTTTTCTGTATTCCTCTTTAATGATTTTTCAGTGTTTTAATCTCATTTGTTTACAACATAACATCATCTTTAAAATTTCGTTGAATGTAAACATAGATCGCGAACTTCGCGAATTGCTGAACATGAATGTCCAAGAAACCCTAATTCCGATAACGATTTCTATATTTGCTGAGTTAATTTATTTGTAATACTGGTTTTGTACTCCAAATTTATCCGTTTACACTTCAAGGTGCGTACCTACATGATGCAGGCCACAGTGGCGCTATTCCCTGGGAATTGCGATTTGGGAATTAATTTATTGTTACCTTTTAGTGTATTTTGCTTTTCTTTTTTCCAAAGCACACTGAGCGATTTGTATTTTGTTCATATCTTAGGAAAAAATAATTCCCAGTCAAATTTTTAGGGGAAAATAAACAACAAAATTGCTATGAAATAGAACTATTTTTCCCAAAAAATTAGTATACTTTAGAAAAAGAAAACCAAAATACACTACAAAGTAACAATGAATACGTTTATGCTCAGAGTCGAGTCATCTTTTAGTTAACTTTGGATCATCTTGTATAGTTATCTTTTTTAGCGTTTATACTGCAGAGTCAAATCGTAGTCGAGTCGAAACTAGGTTGAAACCGAGTCAGAAACGTCAAAAAAAATCATTTACTATCGTATGTTTATATGTTTTTCTTGTATTATTTTCTGAATTTTATAAAAATAAAATAACAAAGTTTTATTGCCACACAAAAATCGAAGATTCGCACACGAATTAAGAAATCAAAATGGTGTCTTTTTATTACTATTTTTTTGTTGTTTTTATTTTTCGACTCGACTCCGTTTATAGTGGCTGTTTTTAGAGTTAACTCGACTCGACCCTAGAAATTTTTTAGGTCGAGTCGAGTTAACTACAAGATGACTCGACTCCGTTTATAGTAAAAGTTAACCTACTTAGGTTCAAACCAGGTTGAACCCTAAGCATAAACGTACTCAATAAATTAATTCCCAATTCGCAATTCCCTGGGAAAACCAGAATAGTGCCACTGGTGAAAAAATGTATACCACGAAGTTAGCTACTTGAGTTGAATACGTAACCAAATGGTTGCTAGGTTTGTAACCCTACTGGTTAAATTTATGCCTTGTGAACCAAAATTGTTCCCCTGTGACACATTTTGGTTACGTTACATTGGTGACCCTCGAGTGGGAAAACAAAAGCGAGAGCGAGTGTCTCTAGTGCAAAATCGCTTTTCTCGCTTTTAGCTAAAAGTCGCTCAAAAAAGGCGACTCGCTGTGTGCAAAATCCCAGTCCGGAATTGTACCATGTACGCAGCTTCAAATTCAACCTTTTAAATACAAAACCAATTCTCCTTTTCGCAAATCAAATTCACCCTTCTGCAAAATAAATTCAACTTTTTGCAAATCATACTTTGATTAGAAAAGATTGAATTTGATTTGCAGAAGGTTAAATGTGATTTCTACCACTGCTGATTTGCCAACTGCAAAAACTATTAACTAAAACAGCTTTCGGTGTACCATTATGATATTTACAAAAATTAAGAATACATTGAGGAAACTTTCTTAGAAAAATACCTAATCACGACTGAAAACAATTTATAGGGCCTTTAGATGTTTGAAAATTGTTTGGGTTTTTTGGGGATTTGAATGCTTTTTAACTATTTTAAGATCTTCAAAACTCGCTAGAATACAATTTGTGGTCGTTTAGTGCATCTTTGTAAATCCAACTCTCGAAATCAGATAGTTTTAACCAATGCTTGTTTGAATATTAGAAATGAATAGGAAAATAACAATTAAAAAATTACGTAAAACAAATTTTGTTTTAAAACAAAAGATTTGCTTGTTCATAAGTTCAAGCATTTTTAGCGCCCCAAAAAAAATTTTGCGATATTTGGGGGGGGGGGGGGAGGGGTGACATTTATAGTTATTTATAGTTACGGCACTACCATAAATTGAAGTAGAAGTGAAATAAGCACTTACTCATATAGTAAGCTTGGAGTTTTAACTACTTATATTATATATTTAGCAATGATTTATTAAAATTCACAATTCATTAAAATTCATATTCTGTTGAAAAATTTTGAGCAGGATCGCGTGTTAAGTGCGAGTTTACGACCATTTTCTGAAGAAAAATTTTCAACAGGCAACCAATAGACGTAGTCTATTTTGTAAACAAATTTCCCCTTCCGTACATAATTCTTTTGTTTTCCATTTAAAATATATTGAATCTGCTGAAAATTTTTCTTCAGAAAATGGTCGTAAACTCGCACTCAATATATTTTAAATGGAAAACAAAAGAATTATGTTCGGAAGGGGAAATTTGTTTACAAAATAGACTACGTCGATTGGTTGCCCGTTGAAAATTTTTCTTCAGAAAATGGTCGTAAACTCGCACTAAAATTATTTTATTCGGAAGGGGAAATTTGTTTACGAAATAGACTACGTTGATTGGTTGCCTGCTGAAAATTTTTCATCAGAATATTTATGTAAACTCGCATTCAATAAACAAATTCAAGTGTTTCACAAATATCTAGGTAGAGGCGTAGAGGTGAAGCTACACTTTAGATTGCCAATCAATTAATCTAAAATATCAAAATGTTTGTTTTAATCTTTTAAATTGCATTTATTTCCTCAAATGGCTTTCATTATGTATAATATTGTATATAATTGGTTTTATTTTTTAATTATATAATTATAATATATAATAATAATGTACTATTTTCAATTTGTAATTTTTTTTTGTGATATGATAACGATTTTGAAGACATTTTGTTTTTGTTTTGCTTTATTTTTTTATTAGATTATTAATTAAATCGTAAAATTTATATAATAATAATACATAATTATGTATACAATAATATAAATGAAATGAATTAATAGTTCAATAAATTATAACAGTGGCTTATTAAAATATGTATACAATAATAATAATAATACATAATACAGAAAAATGAAAATTATAATCAAACTAAAATAATATTTATTTATAATTGATAAACTACATAGTAATTACTTATTAAATTTGTCTTTGGCTTCAGTGCGTAGTTTTGAAAATTTATATTAAAAACAAATTACAAAATGTAAAATACAACAGTTTAAATTTAAAGTTCGGCTAGTTCATTATCAAAGCGGTCTCTCCTGAAAAATAATTGATTGATTTAATTAAAAATTTATTATTATTTATTTAATTTAAGTTCATGGTAAAACTTCTTACATACCGTTTATTTCGATAGCGCATAATTATAACAAATACTATTCCATTGACAATGAAGAGGGCGGCAATTAAAAACGATGGGATTATAATATCTGAAAATTAAAATTTACGTAAGTAAAAAAATATGTTTACTACTTTACTACTTTTAAATTAATAAATTTCACCATAAAGTGTATCAGTGTTGTCAACCATACTGGAAGCCTCCTTTTTATTGTAATCTATATGCTGAATTAAACCACTACCCTCAGCGGCAGCTTTTTCTAAAATAAAATAAAAAATAGAAAGGTTAAATACAATTTTTTTTATGTCTAAAACATATTTGATCTCATTATGTATTTGTTGGTTATTTACAAATAGAATATGCTTATATGTATAATATGTACTTGTACACACATGTAGATAATGTAAGACAAATATGACTTTTTGTTTGTTTTTAAAATTAAGATAAGACATTTGAAATATTTCAATTATCATAACTAAATACCTATCGTTAAATTAGATAATAATTATTATTTGTTCTGTGTAATAAATAAACTGTTTGCTGAGTTGTATTTATTTTGCTATAAATTAGTTTTGTTTATTGATTATTAATTAATGGATTAAACTGACCTTTACTTTTTGTGTTATTGAAATGATATTTTATTCTTTAATTGTGAGATTCGTTCGCGTTAATTTATAATGCTATTTTGAAAATGATTTATGAAATTGTTTTGTATCGCGAAAAAAGAATCAACATTGTTTGGTATTGCCAATGATGAAGCCAAATAAAAGAATATCTCTGAATAAAGGAGCTCGAACATGTAAGAAAGAGTTAACTTGAAATCAATATTATTGCTAATGAATGTAATCAATCTAAATTTTCCTCCTCTAATTACAGATTCTTATACAAATTCAAAAAACAGACGTCAATCAATTGTATATATTTATACATTTTTTTTCGGAATAAAATTATGAGAAAAAGTATCTGTTTTTGTGGTTGACATAGATGCTGGTGGTAAATCTATTCAAACAGCCAGACAACACACACACACATACACACATACAAATTTTCAAAACGATAAAAAAATAATTCTTTGAACAAAAAATATCACACAATATAAGACTCTTAAGGGTATATATAACTCAATTAATTGTGTATTTTAGGAAATTAATTAATATTTGAAAATGAGTAATGTGTTTTGGTTTGGGTTCAACTCGATAAGAACAAAAACACTGAATCCGTTTGCTGCGTGTTTGTGAGGATTAGTCCATTCACTGGTATAAATAATAAATTTATGTTGTAAATTGTAATATAAATACACGGTGTGTAAAAATTTCGTCATCTTACAAATGTGTGGTTTTGGTCTATTTTTAGACACTATCATTCTTTAGAAATTTATTTTATGTGTGTATAATTAAAAAAATTTACAATATACTTGCGTAAACATCACACTGGGTGTGTTTAGTGAAACATTGCAAACAAACACACACAGCACTAATTCAACATAACGTGGAGTTAGTCTTTTGAACTTATGTGTATATTTTTTTTTCTATTATTTTATATTCCTTTATTGAACGATCAATACGTCGCGACATTAAAAACATTATGTACATAATAATTTTTTTAAAATGAAAGTTTGTTTTGCTGAGCAGCTAATTTATGGTAGATTAAATTTTAGATTAATTTAGTATAATTTAATTCTGTCTTTTCAAGAGGAAACGAGATTTGATAACAAAACAAATTTTTTGTTTACATTTTACACTAATGGAATTACAAATTATAAAACCTACTCAAATTGGTTTTGTTAAAGTTTTATACAATGATATTGATCAAACAATAACTGCTTATTATTCATCACCACCACGTTTTAAACACTTCACTTTATTTATAGCGATTAGATATACAAATTAGGAAAAAATAACACTTCTTATTGAACATTTCAATTAGCACTATCAAATAGTAAAATTACGAAAAATGTGATTTTAAAAATTTTCAATAACAAAAACTAATTTATTTAAAATGTATTTTTTTTTTTTTAAATTTAATAATAAATCGTTGTTAACTCACCGATGCAATCCGGTAGAATGTTGTCCCACGTGTGTCTCTCTGTGCAAACTAACTCTCGTACTGGAACAGCTGTGTCAGGAAACACAAACGATGAATCACATATATATTTGACTCTATCTTCAGTTCGACTAATCAGTTGTGAATTCAATGGTGTTGGTGGTGTTAGGCAACCTAATGCTGTTTCGTGAATGCGAGAATGAGACAAATAGTTTTACACATTTTACAAGATTTAATAACATATTTTGTGAATTAAATACAATATGTACATAATAGAGTAGAGTTAAAATAAAAAACGAAAATCAATGAATTAAAGATAGACATCTAACGAGAATTATTTTCAATTGTAACTTAAAATTGAGAATGGTTTGAATATAGAATAAAGCTTTTTCTAAGTACATACAAATTAATATTTAGTACATTGTATTTAATGTTAGTAGTGGAATCAATTGAAATTATTTGGATGGACACCAATTTGCAAACTGTGGATTAACCAGTTAGCATTTTAAAATTTGTTTTCATTTAGGATCCCGTTTTTGTCCAGATTTAATGCAAAATGTCACACAAAGATATTAATTTTTTTGAGAAATTTAAACTTTATTGCTTATATGTATGTATTCAAACCGACACAAATCTAAAGAAATATTTTGCTGCTGAAAATGTTTAGAAATACAATAGCAATTTCAGTATACATTATTTTTGAGTTGATTTATTACAAGAATTGGAGATGTTCAAGGTTTTAGTAATAATCAGCTCCATAAAGAGACAACTGAACGTTAAAATAAAGTATGCAATTAAATCAACACCGTACGTTTCTTGGGTTTCGATTGTTCTAGCTTTAGATAATAATATACGAGTATCAAATTTTTTTACAAAGTGATTACCTAAATATTCCCATCAAAAATATTAAATTATTTGGGTACAATAAAAAAAACTGTAGCAAAATCACAAAATTAATAAAATTGAATCTGAAAAACTAGCAGATTCCAGAATTATAGCTCCAATTAACAACTTTTTTCTATTTGACGTTTATTGCATTCGCATCGCTTTCTATTAGCTTGTTCACACTATGTATACAGCGCATCGCAACACTTCCTCGTGTCATACCGCTTTGCCTACAAACTTTGATTTATTTGTCCAAGTTGTATGCAAAGAGGTATGAAACGAGGAAGTGCTGCGATGCGCTGTATACATGGTGTGAACAGGCTATATGTGTGTTTACTTGCGAATAGTAAAAATAGTGCACTTGGATTAATCCCGCAAATTCGAAAACTTTCGACAGTAACTTTTTTGGTAATTTCAAAACATGAAAATGACGGAATTAATTTTTCCTCATCTTTTCAAAAAATTACTAAAAAATTTCTCGCCGTCAAATTCTTCTCTTGTGAAATTTACCAAAAAAAGTTACTGTTGACAGTTCTCAAGTATGAGGTATAAGCGGTAAACCGCGTATACATTGAGTGAACGAACACCGAATTTCGTTCGATCGGTACTATGAAGCAAACGCAAACCGAATGTTCGTATTCGCTTGTTGTTGGCTCCAACTGTGGAACATCAAAGTAATTCCATGTTCAGTGTGGACGGACAAAAATTCAAAAAATAACTATTCAAATTAGCTTAAGAGCGATCCTCGAAAGAAACTGTTTAAGTCTTTTTGGAATATGAGTTGGGAATAAAAAGAAATGTATATTCGAAATCATGTTAAACGGGTTTCTAAAAAACTTTCTACCTTAGGTACTAATTATAGTAGGCTAAAAATCCTGAGGTATTATTTAAATGTTAATTCTGCGTATGTACCTATACTGTCTCAAAAAATTGTCCGTACACCCAAAACCAACAAAAATGTTTATACAAGCCGTCTCGTTCGCTCCTTAAGCCTGAATTCCACTGTGAATAA
This sequence comes from Tipula vernalis, assembly GCA_958295665.1. NCBI lineage: Eukaryota > Metazoa > Arthropoda > Insecta > Diptera > Tipulidae > Tipula > Tipula vernalis. The sequence continues at coordinate 127,461,778 of OY282558.1, read as the reverse complement.
TTGACTGAACTGACTTCAAGTCGAAAGAAGACAAAAAAAATAAAAACCATTGGAGTGACAAAGATAAAACATGTTTTTTTTATTTTTTTATAGCACAAATATTTTGATAAATTTTGACAGCGACAGCAAAATATAAAAAATAAAAAAAATAAATTTTTGGTTATCACTTCGAGTTTTAATTTGGCTTTTTCACCACCAATAAATTATTTAAAAATAAAACGATTACTTTGTTAAATTGCCAATAATAGTATTTAGCGATATTATCACAATTGATCCCAATTTATCACAATTTAACTGTACACCAACTTTATATTTTTTTATTATCACAGCTATTTTAGAAGCAACTCCCAAAAAAAATTATGACACTTACCATAAAAATAACAAACTTTTAATTAACTTAGTGTGCGGAAAAAAATTTGCGTTCGTACACAAAATTTGTGTGCGTATATTAGTTGGATAACCATAAAATGACCTCGATTTTGATAATTTTTGACCATAATAATGGCGATCCACTAATACAAACACACATTTGATGTAAGTAAAATCTTGACTGACTTCGTTTTGTGTTTCTTTCACACAACCACCGATTTTATATTTTTATCTCCCTTTATTTTGACTGACAAACTTTTATTCGCAATGGAATTCAGGCTTTACACAGATCCTATTAAAAAAATGTACACTATATTTATTATGAATTTATCACCTATACCAAAACCAACATTAATGTACTACAAGCCTGATTGTCACCAATATTATAAATTTATTTTGCCCTTATACATGGAAGTATTGGTGATCGACAGATTATATAAATGAGTGAGAAAAATATACAAATTGTAGATAAAACAAAACAACCGAATTGTGGAGGGAAAATTGGGTATGTTAATTAATAATGAAAATACTAATTGGGATTGGTTAGATGAGAGTATTTTTATTCTATTTTCGCACTAACAGTTTCACGGATAAGGTATTAAATGAAAGAGAGTATCTGTGTGCTTCATCACTGAATCAGGCTTGTAGTATTACATTAGTGTTGGTTTTGCCTATACTTATAAGCGTATAAACATTTTTGTTGGTTTTGGTACACCCCTCGGTTAGAGAAACATTGATAAAAAAAACAATTACAAATCATACAAAAAATTCAGTTTTTGAAAATAAAAATATTATGATGCAAATTAATTTATTTATTTATTTATTTATTTATTTACTAGTTGCCAATAAATTTGATTAGTACACCAATACCGATCCCACTTACACAATCCACTTTGAGCTATATAGCTCATTTATAGCAGATTGTGCAATATGAGGTATGAGTAGTTTTATAGTGTAATAAGATGTAATAGCCATGTCCTGATAGCTCAGCTAACTCTGGATTTCTGGATTTAAGGCATAATTGCAGACCTTCTACTGGCACTTCAGTGATCTACGGCTGACGGTTACCATTTTTCGCAACTCTCACTGAATGGAGCTGTGGCTGCTGCTATTGTTTCTTGCTGAACCATCCACTGCCAATACTTAACCCATTTTGCCATACAACAAATAACACAAGGTAATATTAATATTTCCATGCCGCCACTATTGCTTGGCTTAGTTTTGGTCCACTCGGGGAATTTTATTTTCTCAAATATGAAAATTTAAATTAAAAAAGAAAAAATTGCAGAAAATAAAATATATAAAACCGACGACGTGAAAGTCTAAGGCAACTTAGACGTAGTAATTTACTTTTACGTTTGATATGATTTACTATTTAAACATCCTAAAACGATCTCAAATAATTGTCCGTACACTTGCACGTTTGCGAAAATTAACACGAGCACATCAACAATTTATTATTTGTTGTACTCCTATTTTCAACTAACGGTAAATTACGAAATTTTTTTTGCGTAGAAGTTAATTAGTCGTACTTTTTCATGGCGAATGAAATATTGTCCAGTTAATTAAAAATGTGTGATTCTCGTATCAAAAATAGTGTAGAAATTAAAAAATTGATTATTAAATTGGAGAGTTAAGGTAAAAGTTTACAGGAAATATCTAAAATAACTAATCGCCTGCGATCTTCGATTCAATATATCATCCAGAACTCCCAAAAAACCAAATCGCTAAAGATGGTTGCTATGCGTGGTCGCAACCGAAAGCTGAACAAACGTCAAATACATCTAATAGAGAAGGAAATAAAACAGAATCGATAGCTTAGTGCTCCAACGATCGCTGCCAAAGTTTATCAACGCGAAAAAGCAGCGATAAAACCTCAGATAAAAAGCAATATTTTGCATAAACAAAAGTATCGTCGATGTGCAACACGCAAGAAATGTATTTGCCGACAAAAAAAATATTAGAAGTGCTTGGAATATGAATTGGGATATGTGAGTGAGCTCGAAGAGTTCTGGGAAAATGTTATTCCCTCGAACGAAAGTAAATTTAACGTTTTTGGTTCAAATGGGCGAGTTATGGTGTGGCGCAAACCCTAACACTGAACTTGAGTAAAACATGGTGGCGGAAGCAAAATGATTTGGGGAACTTTTAGCTGAAGGGGTGTAGGACGTTTGACCTTCATTGAAACCATAATGAACCGGTTTAATTATTTGGATATTCTGAAGGATAATTTGTTAATAAGTGCTGAGAAAATGGGACATGGGCAAGATTTTCGCTCCGTACATGACAATGACCCGAAGCATTCGTCAAAGCTGATCAACGAATAGTTATTGTACAATGTAAAGTCAACACTTCCTCATCCTCCCCAGCCATCAGATCTCAACCCCATTGATAATTTATGCCATTATTTGGAGCGAAAGACCCTTGAACACCAAATTAGCGATAAAGAACAATTAAAACGGGTTCTCAATGAAAAGAAAGTTGCGAAGTGTCATTGCATGAATAGGTTATAACACCAAATATTAGACCTAACTTTTTTACAAAATTCCCTTAACTTCTTTGTCTGTACGGAGAATTATTTGAGATCGTTTTAGGCGGTTTAAATAGTAAATCATATCAAACGTAAAAGTAAATTAATTTGCATCATGATAATTATTATGTTCACGTTCATAAATGTAATTTGAGTTTTAAAAAAATAAAAACTGAATTATTTGTTTGATTTGTAATTGTTTTTTTAATCAATGTTTTCTTAACCGAGTGCTGTACGGAAAATTTTTTGAAACAGTGTATGTATAAATTATCTTTCATTATTATGAGATAGAATGAATACCAAAAGCGTAGTAACGTTTTATGACCAACTAAATAAGCATAACAAATAAGTAAATAATATTTACAACAACATTTTACAAAGGAACTGAAAGGAACTGATAATATAAATCCACCTTTAAGGTGGATTTATATTATCAGTTCCTTTCAGTTCCTACTCGCATCGTGTCAGACATCATCAATTTATACTATCCGTACCTTTCAATTCAGGCATTTTCTTCGTATGATTATCATATATATTCGTATCTTTTGGTTACATATAGAGTAACGTTTAGGTAACGAGTAACGATACATGTAGGACTGAATAGTTTAGAGTAACTATTCAGTCCTACACGTATCGTGTCAGACATCGTCAATTTATACTATCCGTCAGACATCACCAATTTGTTCAACAATATTTGCCTGTCCACTTTTATATAGAAGTGTATGATGCATACATATAAAGAATTTTGTTCAGTTGAATCGGTACGAGTAGGAACGGAAAGGAACGGATAATATAAATACTCATATAGAAAGTACATGTAACAATGTTTTTTTTGTCTGATTACGATACATGTAGGAACTGAAAGGAAAGGATAATATAAATCCACCTTTATATAGAAGTGTATGATGCATACATATAAAGAATTTTGTTCAGTTGAATCTTTATTTAAAATTCGAATCACAATGACGAATTTAGACAAAAAACTTTAGCCCTCTATATTCCAAAAAAGATAGATGTGACATTTGTGTACAATTTGAGGCAGGCAGTTATGGACAAGACTATTACAATATAAATGTTAAAAATAAAGACAGGACTCAAAATGAAAAATCATTAGACAAATTCAAAGTGGAGGCCGGAAAATGTATTGTTCTTTGCATGGACTTACACGGTGTGAGGACATGCCAATTAATAAATGCTAACAGTTCTTATTTCAAAACCAAACTGTCCTTCCCAATTTTACGATTTACAATGAAGCAACAAAACCATCAATTTGTTACTGATTGGCGAGACTATTCGCATCATTTTTATTGGATTATTCAAATAGAAAGGTGTTACATACATGAATGTTTTCATCTAATTAACTAATCGATTATATTTATAATTTACTATAGATTATATTTATAATTTACTATAGGTTCTAGCAGTCGAAAAATACAAAGGGTTGTCAATAAAAATATATTCTGATGGTTGTTGCTACCAAAATCAGAATTCTGTTTGGTCAAACACTCTCCTTTTATTTTCTACTGAAAACAACATTTGTATGGAACAAAAATTTTTAGTGAAAGGGCATACATACATGAAGTGCGATTCTGTAGATGCCACAATTGAACGAACCCTTAAGAAAAAGATAATTGAAGTACCAAAAGATTATTTATTTTATTCGCAACGAGCTTGTTGTAGGAAAACACCGTTCGAAATAATTCAAGTGGATCAACGTATTTTAAAAAATCTTAAATCAAATTTAGTTTATAACTCAATTACTCCTTGGAAAAATCTTCATGATCCAACCGTCTTTGATATTCCTGTTTTGAAAAACGAAAACAAAATTATTTTGTATCTTCTTAACGTTGACGAACAATATGAAAAAATGCAAATTGCAGAAAGACGCAGGGATTCCAACGAAAATTGCAAGACATAATAAGTTTTTGAAGAACGAATATCTATTATCAAAGCCAAATTTAAAGATTTACAAAAAAAAATCATTGAAAATTTTATGATGAACTTAAAACTGATTAGCAGGTATGCAAAAATAGTACATTTGTTTTAAAATAAATACATGAAATTTTTAATTATTATTTCGATTCTACAGTACAATATCTAAATCTATACAACCCTTAGACCATTTTCTTCTAAAATTATAACCTTTACAAACCTACCAATCAATCAATCCTTTGAATAGCTTCGTTTAATTTAAAACATCATAAATCCTGTTTGTTTACATTTAATGGAAATAAACATTACGAAATATTAAATAATGGTTAAAGGCTGTAAAGACATTTTGAATCATACTTAGGTGGTCAATTGATTTTACACACAATAGTTTTTTATGTCTTGTCGAACCATGTTGAAATTTATTAAATTTTTGGTGAGCGGCGAAAATCGAACTCATGACCGCAGAGCGTGCTAAGCAATACGCTTAACCACTGCCCTACAATCGACAAAATATTAATATCAAATAAAAAATCCAAACTATTCATTTCATTTTAACATATCTCGATTTTAACTATTGGAATATTTTTTAAACTATCAAATATTATATGATACAAAAACTGCCGCAATAAAGTTATTACTATTGGTCACTTTCATCGACATTAGTCTGGATGTACGACCAATTTTAAACGTTTTTTTTTATTACTGAAAAACTCAATATTTTTAGATACGTAATTGTGAATTGACATTTGTGCATGCTAAATTTTTATTACAACGCCGCACAAACTATCTTAAATTTGACAAAAACAATAAAATTTTCAAAGTTAATAATTTTAATTAAATTAGATTAATTATTCTGCTTTACAATTCCAATCAAAATATTTTTTAAATTTTAATTTTACGAAAAGTTACGAAATTTTTAATTTCATTCAAAATTATTTGTGCAGAAAATTTTTGAAATTATTTTTCATTAATTAAAGTTCAGTTTTTATTACGTCTCTAGGTTATTCCGCACAGTTTTATTAGCACCTCACTAAATACGTTTGCCCTTGCTAGATCCCAAATATCTTTCACTTTTTGTTAAACCTCCGCAAGTATTGTATAAATCGATGCTTTTCCCTGGTCAGGGCAACTAAATTTGTTCATAATTTTTGTGCAATTTTAAGGGAGCATCATTGCACTAAAAATTGTACATTGATCTTGAACTGTTGTAGTTTTTACAGCCGCTTAACCCTTTATTTGTTCTGTAAGAGATACTGTCAGAGACAGCAATTATCCTATTTGATAGCAGTTAATGTAATAATAAATGTTTCTTCCACATTATCATATTACCTTAAAAATTCCAATTTGGACATGTCGACGTATACATTTTGTTTCCTGATGGTAAATCAAATCTTGTTTATGTTTATGTTATCGGGGGTTTAAATGACGACGAAAAATTATCGCGATTTAGCCAGATAAACATTTGTAGTTGAGTGCGCTAATTAAATCGTGTGGAATAAGATTACATAGGTAATTTTGCCAACAAATCAAGACGTTGTAGAGACGTAATTAATAGTGTAGATGTATACACAAAGCGTACTAACTCGCTATTTAATTATCCAAAAATAATTTTAAATCAAAATTTCAATGCCCAAATAATTTTGAATAAAGCTGTAATAACTACACTTTTCCTTAGAATAATATAAAAAAAAATTGAAAGCTAGTAAATTTAATTTATTTATTTAAAATCAAAAATGTCTAAAAAAATATTATTTGTTCAATTTTTAAAGAGATTTGTGTTTATGGTGCAATGCAAATTTTGATTACACAAACAATTTTGAATAGGATAGCACATAACACCATTCAAAATTGAACAATTCCCTGAATTTTTCTTGGCTGAATCAATTAAAATTATTGTACATATTAAAGAAGATTTTTTTTAAAAGTTTAAATTCTTACCAATTTTATAAAATTTTTAGAAATCTAACCTATTCCGGATTTCTCTGGTTTGTGCAATTATCAATTTAGGAAATATTCTCTAGACAAAATTTGACTTAATCTAGCTAATTAACACTCATTTGATAATTGCTTATTTTAATAACAACATTTTAATTCGATTCTTTAGATAAAAATCTAATTGGAATAAACGTTTTATTTCGCAAATTAGTAAAATAAACCTGCCCAACAAATTTTATTAAAACACGATATTTGAAACGTACCAGAATAATGAAACAAAATTCCTCTCTTGGGAAACATCATTTTCGTTGTTGTCCTGAAATTTATCTAGAATAAAAAAAAAGTTTATTTTAACACTATCAAAAAATATGTATATTTTATTAAATACCTTAAGTTGGTTCGATTCGCTTATTACTTCCCTTGGTTTTAATAATTCACTACAGCTATTAAATAATACAAAAATTTTTTCCACATCAACTACTTCTATATAATCACGGCACAATGGATCGGCTGTAAATATAGATGTAAAATAAAAAATTTTTTTACGTACATACAGGCTAAGTATTTAAATTGTAATATACTTCGAAGTGATATGTCCAAAAATGTTAAACGTATTTTTTGGTCATAAGGTGCAATTATGGTCCATTCACAGTCGGTTTCACCAATATAAAATTTTGGATAGCCGGGTGACATTGCAAAACCTTGAACTAATGGATTTCCTAAAGCAATTCGTTGAATGCTTTGATGTTTTATTTTCCTTCTTGATGAATATATACTAAAATAATCATCGTCCTCGTAAGAAATGTCATCATCATTATCATCATCATCACCAATATCATAATTATTAACATTTTTTTCAGATTTATAATTAGTATTTATCACAGTTTTATCATTAACTAATATTTTTTCATTTTTATTTAAAGTGGTTGAATCAATATCCAAATGTTCAATAACATCTTCATTTGTACTAACATTATCACTAACATTAAAAATAATACTATTTTTATTACTATTATTATTATTATTATTATTATTAAATAATTCATTTCTATAGTTTATGGTATTTTCTTCTCCTGCACCATCATCAATTTCGTTATCATAATAGCTTTTCCCATTTGCATCACCTGAAGATGTTGACGATGTTATTAAGAGTGTATCACCAATTTTATTATTTGGGTCCATTTCATTTGCGTCCGCGTTTTTTGGTGTAGTCAATGTACTACTGATGCTGGCTGTTGTAGACGTTATGGATTTTATTTTGGAACGCGTCGTTAATTTCTCATTAAAATTATCTAAATAACTTTTATTACTTTTTGGTAAAATATCCAAATCAATTTTATCGATTATTATTGTTGGCAATATAATAATTTCTGAATCTTTAATTATTGATGATGATGATGATGGTGGCATTACTAGTGGAATGTTTGTCGAAGGTTTATTGATTTCTAAAAAATTTGTTTTCGATATTTGTTCGATTGTGTCTGGATTATTATCTTCTTGATCAATACTATTCGATTCATCTTTTTTGAAATAAAATTCGTCTCCTATTTGCTCGATGGTGTTAAAATGATCCAATTCTTTTGGTAATATTTTTAATATTTTAAAATCCTGAAATGACAGAGCATAAATACTATTAAACGGAAATCTCCACTTTATTTTTAACAATAAAATTAAATTAAGAATTTTAATGACTATGTAGGATTTTTAAAAGAGAGGGTCATTTTTCGTTTATGACACGTCATTATTATTCTGACGTTTATTCGTATATTGTATTTTTAATTATTGCAATTTTATTATATTTAGGCGGAAATTTGATAATGTAAACTACCATTACAATATTTAAAAAAGGGACTGCACAGCTTGAATAAATCAATAATTTTGAAATATATACGTGTCGCGTATTTTTATGCATCGCTAAACTAAATAACATAAATTGGAATTATTGGTTTTGCTTAGTAGTATTGTAGACTTATTATTTTATTTTGATAACCACTCTATGTTTATTTTCATTATTCAACTAACAACATTGTTTTTGTAAAATAATCTTCATTAAACGTACTTTTTTATTGTTTTTAATATTAGAATCACAATATATGGGTAATTCCGCTAAATTTTGAAATCATTTAATTTAAAAAAAAAACATTTAATTTTCATCCCGATTATAGTAATTAATCTGCTTGAGTTCTGTAATGTTACAATCTTGGCACAAAATTTACTCTATTTTAAGATTTATATATGTATAAATAATATTTGATTTCAGAATTGATTAAATGCGAAACAAAAATATATTGCGTGTTTTGAAAATAAAACAGAGGGTAGCGTATTATAGACCCCTTTCAAAAGGTGAAACGAAAACAAATTCTGAAATTTAAGACGTTTGAATGAGTGTATCCTATTGTGAAAATAATGTATTTGTTTTTCAATATTTTCGTATAAGCAAAATATGAAAATTAACATAAATTTAAACCCTACAGTATGATTTATTTACCTGTGAGTATACCCTTTGTTTTTGTCGATTTTCATTTTCACTTAATAATTTTTCATTTTTTCCATTAGGCTTTATCAACTGCTCTTCAATCGTACTATCATCAGGTGCCGCTTTTATTATTTTAACATTTGTAAATTGATGAAATTGTTGATCGTGTTGAATACGTGCTTCGGCCACTGGTTCACCTCGAGATTTAGTATACAGTTTATCTTTTGAAATATAGCGTGCATTATGATTAAAATTTTCGTTTAGTTCCATTTCATTGCCAATGATTAAACGTTCGGCACAGTATTTGTTTATACGAAATGCTGTAAAATAAAATTAAAATATAAACATGAAAATATTTATATATGTGATTTGATTATTATCGGAAAATTTGTAAAAAAAAAAAAAAGAAAATTATTCTTCAGATAAATTTGTTATTTATATTCACCAAGTTTAATTAAATGGAAAAGAGTACAGAAAAATTTTATAACTTAAATACCAATACTACTACGTAAGATTAAGTAAATTAGGTATGCTACAATTTGTGAAGTATAAAATGTTGTGTTTTATAGAAATATTTTCTATAAAAAAAAAAAAAATCGATGCTATCATTTAAATTTGAAGGCTATCATGTCGCGTCTCGCAGTCTTCTTAAGGAGAAGTTAGAAATTTAAATATGTAAATATCTTGCAAACGATGAAATGGGTGAAAAGCGGAATTTAATAATGGTACTGAATTTCCTCGGTTGATTGTGGTTTAACAGAAATGTTATGAATATTTAAACACATATGTTTCATTTTTACATTTTTATTATGCCTCAATATTTTCATGGTTTAGAAGTATGAAAAGATATCCTTTAACGTTTATTATTATTATTATTTTAGAAAATTTGTACCAAAATACTAAGTTAGCAAAAATCAATTACATTAAAGAAACATCCGTCTAGGTTTGCTACACAGTTTTGTTTGCTATCAATTATCAATATTTTTTCTATTCCTGTTTAGTTTAAAAAGGCTGGAGTCTAATTCCCGACTTATTTCTTGTAGACTGACTTATTAGAAAATCCAAAATAAACCACCCGGCGGAAGGACTTATTGTAGATTTTCATGACTGATTTGGGACGGGAATAGAAAGGTAGCCCTTAGCACCTTTTATGCCTTACATATTTTAAACAAGAACACGTTCGTAGAAAAACGCAATTTATTCCAAACCAAACACCAAAACTTCAAAGTCGATTTACCCTACAAAATAACTTACAATTTGCGCAAAATTAAATGCCATTAAAAAAAATATTGAATTGTAACACAAAAAATGAATTTGACCTTGGTATGACCTTGATATATAATTTCGAGGCCATAAAAAATAATTTAATCAGGTTTCTGGCCGGAATTCAAACCACTTTTTCTTCAATGAATTGAATCAGATTCGCTCGTTTCTTTAAATCAAATACGAATTTTATTCATTCGAATTCTTATCGTATTGCAATCGTGTTGGAATTTTTTTTGATTTATAATCATGGTCAAAATTATTTGTATCAAGCGAACATTTTTTATTTCATAAATAAAATTGCTTCGGAAATAAGATCTGGGCCATATTTTATTAAGAAATAAATTTCATTTCTTACTAAGGCAGCAAACCCTGACCAAGGCAGGCAACTAATTAAACTCAATGATTTTAATTGTGTACGGTAGCATTATTGCACTGAAGAAGTAGGAATGTTACCTTATTATATAAACTGAAATTTGGCGTTTACCATCCTATCTCATTTCATTTATTTCACATGAATTTCCAACGCGAACATTACGCACTGTACTTTTCGATCGGTGGGAATATAATATTGAAGATAAGTTCGCTCAATTAAACTAACATAAAATCAATCTCATTTGGACATAAAACGGTTCTGCAGAGTTCAATCTGTTTTTGGACGATGATCATATTAACATTTTATTTCTTGATGGTAAATCATATCGTTTGTCGATTTAGGCCATATAAACTGAAATTGTCCAAGGTAACATTCCTATAAGCTATTTTTAGCTTCAGCGCAACAATGCTTCCGATAACAGGTAAAATTACTGTCACAAAAATTTTAAATTTTTTAAATTTTATTAGTAGCTAGAATAAAGCTCCGATTTAAACTTCAGAGGGTTTCAGAGGACGTACTGGGATGAAGTAAATTTATATGGAGGTTCTAATAAAATAATTAGCATAAGAGGACACAAAGAAATAACAAAAATTAACCAAGGGAACCCAAACTAGTATAAATAATTTTGTAACGTTCTAAATTTTGTGTAACGTTTAATTTTGGAGTTGTTTAGGTGAGTCATGTTAATTTGTCCACCCAGTAAATGTATTTTTACTATACAATTAATTCTTTTTGTTATACAATTAATACGACAATGTCGTATAGAAAACTTACCTAAGATTAACCTTGCCTAAAATTCAAAACCATGTTGATATTCTTTCTACAGTGTTAGTTATCTCAAGTTATTTAAAGCAAGTGTCATAATTAAAGTAAGTAAAAACCTATGAAATGTACATACGTTTAAAATATTTGTTTATCTTATACATACTATGTATTACCGAATCATATGAATGTTAGAAGTGTGAGGAATTTAATAAACATTAAACGTTAATTGTGATGAAAATCGTTGAAATGGCTTAGCTAAACGTATTCATTTACTAACAGTTAGGGTTCGATAATTTATTTAAGAAAAAATTGTTTTACCAGTAATTTTCCTGTAAAGTGATTTTTTAATTTCGTAGTTGAAAACTAAATTTTTTATCTACAGACGACTCACCGGTACGATGGTAACCAAATTTTAATCGGAATTATTGGGAATGCTTTCTAATTTTATAAAATGCTACATTATGAAAACACGAGAAAATTGTGATTATTGGCAGAAGTTGCAGCAAAAAAAATTCTTATATTTTACATTTTACAATAACTTTCCGTTATTTTGAGCAGGGCAGTCACTAAATGAGCCACCGACTTTCCTAAATTTAATTTTTTCAATTGCTCTACACCAAATCATACACTTACAATTAATTATGCATTATTTAGAACTGCAATGTGTTGAACAGCAATCAAAATCTCATTCACCATTCTTGATTTTCGACCTTTCAGAAGAAGCTCCAGTAATTTCCATATTAAACATGTCTGGTACGCTGAACATATCCACAATGTTCTAAATTCCTTTTCTGAAGATTTATGTTACGTGTTCTGATAACAACATTATGTGAGTAACTTGGGAATTGGGAGATATAATATTTTACTCAGTGCTTTAGTCTCAAGCATCGCTATGGGCCATTCTAGCAATACAATCAAATAATATACAAACTCAGAATTAATGTGATTTATTTTTTGTGCCCTATTCCTCATCTGTCCTTGTCACATATTGTTATATTTTCACCATCTCCTACCACCTCTCATCAACCCCGTCCACCCTAGTAGCGTGATATCACTTAAGCGTCCCGTAATAACTTGCTATATTTTTTCCCAAAAACATGAACAAAAAATCGCTCAATATGCTTTGGAAAAAAGAAAACCAGACACTAAAAAGTCACAATACATCAATTCGCAATTCCGCGGGAAAATCAGAAATGTGAAAATCTGATTTTTTCGCGATTACAATACTTAACCAAAATAACTTCTTACAATGGAAAAAGTCAAATCGTTATACTTTAGTTCTACTCTGAAAATCACTTTTGATGAAGCAATGTTGTTTTGGGTTTCATCACGAAAACTTAATTACAAATATATTAATATTTTAGATGGTATAACTGAACTACCCACATAAACGTATTCACAAAGCCACGTGGAAATCAAATGACGGGACAACGGTCAACCAAATCGACCACATCCTCTTGCCCAAAAGAAATTTTTCTAGCCTTAAAGTCATCAGAACCAAACGAGACGCTAACATCGATTCAGACCACATCCTGGTAGTTGCTGAATTAAAATTTCGTCTATACACCACATATAATAATCGTTTTCAGCGCATCGCTTGTTGGAACATTGCGGCATTGAACAACCAAGCTATCCAGCTACCACTATCGTGATTACGGTATCAGGAATCTTGAACATACACCACTTCTTAACTTCGGTCAAGAACAGTCGGACATCATCAAAACGGTGGTAACCTATGCTGCACATTCCACCATAGGCCAAAATTCGTGTAGGTCTAAAAATCTTTGGTTGGATGATGAAAGTCTTGGTGCTATTCGCGAGAAAGGTCACACACTACAACGAAATCTATCACAAAGAAAAAGACAATCCTATACCGTCTACATGACTGCGAGGAAAATGTCCAATCGGCTTTGTAGACGGAAGACATTTCAGACAAAAACAGAAAGGAGTTTCAGTCAAAAATTGAGATGACACCACCACCACCTCCATCATACGATGAGGTGCGAAACGTGATATCGCAGATCAAAAAATGGTAGCAGAATGGTGTCTGCAACGAAATGTCCAAATATGGCGGCGATTATCTGTTCTACCGCATGTTTGAGCTAAAATGTATAATTTGGTCTGGAGAAGACATCCCAGTAGAGTGGAAGACGGCTTTTATCTGTCCACTTCATAAAAATATAGATCGATTAAACTGCAACAACTAGCACGGTATACCTTCGCTGAATACAGACTACAAGGTTTTGGCCAACTAGGGGCGGGCAAGTTATTAACTTAAGAGATCTTGGCTGATTATCAATGTGGTTTTCGTCCAAACAGATGGTGCTAGAGAAATGCTGTGAAAAGGACGTAAAAAGGCGTACTACAGCATTAAGAGGAATACGTTATGGAACATATTGTCCTATCTGGGCATACCGTCAAAATTGGTTTCAATGTGCCAGCTTTTAATGGATGGCTCAATATGTAAGGTACTAATAGAAGGTAAAGTTTCGGATGCTCAAGCTCTCTTCAACCTGTCGTTGGAGTACATCATTCGTCAGCACTCAATATGGCGCAGTGTAGCTCCCTGTATTATAAATCAACCCAGCTATTGGCGTACGCTGACGATATTTCCATTCTGGATCGCAACATCATCTCCCTAAATCCTCCTTCCATTGGAATTAACAGCCCAACAAATTGGCCTTCAATTCAATGAAGCGAATACTAAATACATTTCAGGAGGTACACATTAGCTGCATTTCTTGACGTTTGATCTGATCCAGATCAGATCTTGTCTCATGAAACAACACAAAAATGCGTTAAACAAACAAAAACACCAAAATTCAATTTTCTGTCTCGTTTCGTAATCTGCCTCTTCATACTCGTACTGTATTCATCATATTCTTTGTCGCTTTACAAAATATTGTTCAATTACAAAATATTGTTCAACTATTTTTAGATCACCATTTGTGATCCAAAATGAATGTTGGATCAAATGTTGTTGTTGCTTCGCATGTAAATTTTGATCTGATTCGGATCACCATGCGTCAAGAAATGCCGCTAATATGAAATGGTGAATGAATTCAAATACATAAGATCACTGAGCAAAACTCAGAAGATTGCAGATCATAAGAATAATTCGCGGTCCCATTAAAGAGGGAGCCACGTACAGAATACGAATGAATCACGAGATTAGAAATGATCTCGATAAAGTCAACATCATCGGATTCATAAAATCGTCAAGGGTAAGGTGGCTCGGGCACGTGCTCTACGGGCCTTGGAGTCGGCACCAACGAAAGTAGGACCTCGTGGGAGACCATTTGGATGGATGGACGACGTTGAAAGGAACCTAAATACACGCGGTCACCACCAGACTAAATGTTTAGCTTAAAAATGACTTCGTAAGCTCATCTTTATGAATCCCTAAATTGAATTCAAATTATTTTAACGAATAAATTCTACTTGATCAGATTAGTCGAAAATCTAAATAAAAATGAAATTGATTTTTTTAAATAAATATTTCCAATTTTCTCCTTGAAAATAGATAAAATTAGAAGCTTTATCTCAATAATGATTAATAAGCAATAAAAGTAATATACAATTTATTTACCTAAATTGATGATACGTATTGAAATATTTTTAGACAAAAGACAAATTTATTTAACACCTTAATATAGTAGACAAGATCTCATTTAATACCATTATGCTAAGTAACTGATGTTTTCTGTATGTTTTACTGTACCATCATTGTATCGATCATTAATATCGATTTATAAATCGAATTCTATCTGTTTATTTGAATAAATCACGAAAAATAGGTCCAAAACACGATGTTCGACAAAAGATGGGATTTTAAATAAATAAATATTCTAATTAAATGAAAACAAAAAATAAATTATATCGTTTTATTTTTAGTATAGTCAAGTTCATTAGAAAATGTGTTAATTAATTAATTTTCCGATTCAATTGATATTTACGATTTTTAAATACACAAATAGTTTAGAAAACGTTTCAACAATGTAATTCTGCCAAGCAAATTTATTTTCAGTTCATTAATAAAATTAAATTCCCAATTAAAAAGTTTGGTTTTATTAGTGCATACATACATTATTATATATTACAGACATTATGTATTTTAATTAAACGTGCTTTAATAGTGTTCAAAAATTTTTATCGTAATGAACATAGAGAGAATCAAAGTGGTATACAAAAAAGCGAAGGGGAATTTATTGTTTTATTTTTCTAAAAGTATTAATTGTACCAAAAAGTAAATTTAAAAATCATAAAATTTAATCTCATTTATTTTTTGATTTAAATCTATTTATTTTGTTAATATAAATATTTGTTAAATAAATTAAATCATCAAAAAAATTGAATTTGCACGAAATTTGGATCATGCTCTAACAAAAAAATTTTTTTTTTTTTTTTGTGTGAATGTATTTTGTTTTAGTTTATATTGTAGAAGTATTCTAATTATTACGATAATTTTTTTAATTTTACTTTTACTGGATCGATGTTTGTAATACAATTGAAATGCTGTAGCTTCGATTAAAAACCATATTTTAATTGTTTTTATCCAACAAATCATTTCAAATCGCTATATAAAGCTTTTTATAATCTCAACTGTCACGTAACATAAAATAGTGGTGTTCTTAAATATTTCGATGAGTTACAAAACAAAAAATAATAATCTTTCCTTACAAAAAATGGTTGAAATCTGTTGTTCCTTTAGAAAATGAAAAATTACATAAGGAATAATAGTAAAATAGGTCAAACCATTCAATGCAATGAGAATAGGTTTTTTGTTCGAATATTTTTTATTTTATTTTATGAAAACGAATTAAAACCTGAAAAGATTTGGGTTCCCCTTTTGTAATTGTTATAATTTTCACGAATAATTTAATGATTTAACTAACATCGTGCTCGGATGTCGAGCAATTGTTCTTTATGAATAGTTAAAAGGAGAGAGCAAATATGTGCTATATAATTTCTTGACTGCGTTTTACTAATCTTTAAAAATATAAATAGCCTTCATTGAAAAATATTGATCACGAGCCAGTCGAAATGAAATTACATCCCTAGAATTACATTTTCACCCAGCGTCGTCATCACATAAGGCAGATGATTCATATTTTATGTCGTCGACAAATTAAATAAGAATCGCAGTATTATCTAGATTATTTTCGTAAATTTGGATTTCACTAATAAAACGCGAAGGTGACAAATTATTTAACCAAATAACAAATTAAAAAAAGATTTAATTTAATTAATTTTAATAGATTTTTTTTTTTTTTTTTTGTATCATTTACAAGTGAGAAATTGTATTCAGTTGATTTTATAACATCAGATTGTTCAGTTGTTAATTTTAAGAATAAACGAAATACAAATCATTTTAAAATGAATTTTAAATTAAATCTTCTAGTTGCAATTTATAGTTTTTATTGTATTGTTTGGTAAAATTATTATTCAATTTGCTATTATTGTGATAGTTTCTATTATTATATCTTGTGAAATTATTATTATATTTTTAGTGCGAATGGATTATCTAATAACACAAATGAGAGTGCTGGAAATGTTAATAATGCAAGTAATACCGATGGTGGCATCGAATTGAATCACACAATTACTACTCCGATGACTACTGGAAAGATTGCTGCGACAAACAATACAATTAGTACAAGTAGCACAACAATGCCATCAACAACTCTCATGCTAAATCAGACTACATCGACTACTACTACAGCGACAACTACTCCAGCAAGAACAACAAGTGTGAACGATACAACCACAGATTCAACCGAAATCACCTCTCCAGTGGCTACTTCGCAAATAGACACAACAACTGTAGCCTCGATTAATAATTCAATTGATAATTCAGGGACAAAAACTATTTATTCCATTTATTTCATTATAAGCTTATTAATGATATCAAAATTTATAATGCATTAAAAGTATTTTGTGTTAATTTAGTTTCATTTCACTAAATGTAAAAGTGCAAATTCGCGTGCTTAAAATCCTTAATTCGGTAAATTTTCAACAAAACAATTTTTGAAATAACATTTAGCTTATTTTATAATCTTAGACATATCTCACAGTCAAAATGTTTTTCTTTGTGTGATAGTAAGTTTATTCTTGGTTTTTTATAATAATAAAAATGAAAAAGGAAGCCAAAGAATAATTTTATTTTACCCCGTGTGATAGTAAAATATTTTTATATTGTATTATACGTTGAGAGAGGAGGGTAACTTCCATTTATGTCGAGTACAAAAATATAATTTGTAAACAAGGGTTGGTTGGTTAATCTTGAACTTGTCCTTTTATGCGACATATTTAATAAATTTTCTTTGCCCTATAAAAAAAAAAAATGTATTTTGCAGTAAAAAAAAGTCACGTGCTAAATCGCAAGGAAATATTGTAGGGAAAATTGTTTATAGATATGATATCAGATCGTGGAAATCAACGTATTTGGTTGTACCATTTGTGATAAGTTTAGTTTTATGGACAATACACCAAATTCACAATTGAAATTTGACTAAAATTGGAACAAGATATTGTATTTAAAAAATTTAAAATTTTCCAATTGGCAATTTTTAAAAGATTGAAAGTTTCGAAACACGAGAGACTTCTACGTCGAGAATTAGGCTTTAACTTTGTTGGAAGTGTATTTACCATTTCGCATGAATACCTGCGTCTGTCAAAAGTGGGTATCTTGCACTGTATCACGATTGCTTATTGCACAGCAACAAAAGAAATCGAACCGTACCAACTTTGAAAGCAATTTTAAGAGTGAACCAATATAATCTAGATTTTATAATTGATATATAACGGCGAACCAAAAAAGGGACAATGCAGTGAAAAAGAAGAGTGAACCTGCACCTAAGAAATTTAAGACTTAAGCGTCACCCTAATTCTGAACATGTCACAAATGATTTTGTGACATCGCAATACAATTTTCTAGACGTCGTTACTAAAACCGATTCTAAGGGCCAATTTTGATAAATTGGCCATTTTTATTAATGAAATACATTATTATAAAGTGGATATTTTCCAGGGACTTTCTTTTGTACTAATAAAAAATATCATACAAAATGCTCATTTCATCAGAATCTAGCCCCAGAACAGGATATGGCAACAAAAATCTTTTGAGATATGGCTGAAAAGATCACAATCACAGGCTGCTATTATGCCCAGCTCGTGAGAAAATTAAAACGTACTAACAGGACCAAAAGCATCGGCAACGATTCAGTCCACAATGTCAGAAGTTTACCCGAGTTGCTCTGTGCGATTGTGGTTTTGAAGAACTCACTCACGGTGGCAGGAAATAACTCCCCAAACCACAAATGAAATAATTACCCAATACTTCTAAGGAAATTGAAAACCTAATAAAATGAAAATAATCCCTAAAATTTGGGGAATTATTTCGTTAAATTTGTTTTTTTTTATATGCTGAGTTTTGAGGCAAAGGAAACTTTAATTTAAAAATATTCTGGAAAATGGAGACTTCTTCCA
This sequence comes from Tipula vernalis, assembly GCA_958295665.1. NCBI lineage: Eukaryota > Metazoa > Arthropoda > Insecta > Diptera > Tipulidae > Tipula > Tipula vernalis. Next base: position 127,442,644 of record OY282558.1, on the reverse strand, counting down.
TTCTAATTTTGGAATTAAAACTGCATTTTCTAGAATATTTCAAAATTCAATCTTCCTTTTCCACTGCAGAAATATTTCAGATTGTACGTCTGATGCCATCTATCGACGTATCAGGTTGTTTTTGGATTGGACTGGATTGGAGGTTTATCTCTGTTTTATTTTGCTCCAGTAGTGACAGAAATTTCGCCCACATTGTGAACCTTAACTTGGTCGCCAACTTTAAAAATTCAAAGAAGAACATTAGTTAGAACTAGAAGCTCTAATTGAAAATACTTTAGCAGCAGCAGAGAGCACCCAATCAACAATAATTTGGGTTGTCAGATGTCCTCGATTTCGGTAGGATTGTTCCGATTGCAAAAGATTTTTCTCGCGAATTTTGCTTTGCTAAACTTTCTTTATAGACAATTTTGAGAATTTTCTTGATTATTGAGATTAATTGAAATTATTTCTTAGTAATCTGATATTGATTTTGCATAGATGGAGGCATTTAACTTTAAGAAACTTCGCGTTTTTTGAGATTATTCAAGATTTTTAGAGATGGAACAGAGGATTAGAATTCTATAGTTTTCACAGTGTGGAAGAGTATTCAAAGTTTTCGGCATTATTTTCAATTAAATTAAATTTCATTATAATCATTAAATTAATTGAAATTTTACAATTCTGATTAATAAATCGATAAATATAATTAATTTAAATATAGATTGACATTAAACAACGTATTAAAAATGCAAAATAAAAGCTACATCGCACATAACTTTTTGAAATGTGTCTTCGCTAAATGCGCATTTTTCATTTCGGACGCACCCTATATTTGTGAGAATTTTCGAAATATTCGTGAATTACATTTTTCAAAATTATCGGGATTTTCGGGTTTAATCGATATTTTCGGAATTTTAGGTGTTTGGATTCTCATGCCTTTATAGATAAGTTTGTCTAGATTTTTCAGATTTATTCGAGATTTTTACGATTTTCTCTAAATTTTACAAACTATATAAGAATTTCAAATTCCAATTTTTTTGTTGATATATTTTTGGGGTTGGGTACAGATTTCTAAAACCCAATATTCCAAACCCAAAATTCCAAACCAAAAATTCCCAACCCAAAATTCAAAAAACCAAAATTACTAAAACCAAAATTCCAAAACAAAAAAAATCTAAATACAAAATTTCTAAATCCAAAATTCCCAATCCAAAATTCCAGAAACTCCCATTCCAATTTATTTTCCAGAAAATAAAGAAAATCGAGCCCGATTTTCTCTATTTTATGGAAAATAAATTGAAATGGCAGTTTAAAGGTTTATAATGTGCGTTCGAAATGTGATTTCATTATGTATATAATAAATATTTCAATTAATCAGATTTTGAAATCACCATCCAACGGTGCGCGAGAGAATACTTCTCCGAAACTGAATTTAGGGGATGTTTTTTCCATTTTGGACAGCTAATTTGGATGAGGGTACAAGAACTAAAGCTAACACGAAAATACGGCATTCTGACTTTCTTACATCTTGATAATATTTGCAGATATTTTGAAGAATTTGAGCAAAATCTAATTGACGAAGACATCAAAAAAGTTGCTGCAAGGTTTAAAAAAAGTTATATCGGTTCAAAAGCAAAATTTAGTGCAAGTTTCTGATCGATCATGACTCAGTTAAATCAAATTATCCAAAAACCCAAAATTCGGTCGAAGCATCGCATAGACGCTTAAAAGTTGTGATAGAAAGAAAGCATAGTGGTCTATATGCAAAATAGAAGAATTGCCAGGGAGCACTCCAAAATCTTCCATTACAAAATCTCGTATTACATAATCTCGCATTTTAAAAAAATCTAGATTACAAAATCTCGCATTACAAAATCCCGCATTATAAAATCTCGCATTATAAAATCTCACATTACAAAACCTCGAATTACAAAATCTTGCAAATCCAAAAATATTATTGAAAAATAACAATGACGGAAAATTAATATTAAATCATTTTATTAAATGCAATTATCTTTAAAAATTCATAAGTAACATTTAAAAACTAAAAGTGACAGAAAATTAAAATAATTAATTAATTATTATATTATACGCAATATTTTTTAAAAATTCTATTGGAGTGAGTCTAGCCTTTTTCTTTAATATTCTTTGTATTTTTTATTGTATTTGTTCAATTCTAAGCTTTGCCAAAATCGCTTCCTTTGCTAGATTCTCTATTATTTTATAAACACCCGCGTGTTGTTGACCGACCACAACTTTTAAACGACGGTGCCAGGTCTCCACACTATTTTGCGTTCAAGGGAAGCATTCAGTAGCATTTCCTGAGTCTGCTATAGACCAGAATTCAGGTTTATATCTTGGTGCTCGGTTGCCATTGCCGATGTAATTTTTCTTGAACCATGATCCAATTCTTTTGACATCTGTGTCATTAAACTCATTGGACAAACTGGCACAATACGCAGCAACTTCATAGTCTGGCACAAAAGCTAGGCTTTTTATCATTCTAATTTGCATTGAAAAAGATTCGATGTTCCCATACTTGTGTACCAACCTTACTTTTTGGATCTTCCACCAAATAATTTGGCCGAAATGAAATAAACTTCCCTTAAAACCGGTTTCCGGAAAAAAAAATTGATGCTGACATTACTATTGTTTTTTGCGAAATCGCAAATTATTCTCGTCGGATTTAAATGAATTTCATTTTTCAAGCAAATTTTTTTTAAATTGAAAAACAATTGTTCAAATACTTTTCTACTTTTTTTGCTCATCAAGCAAAATACCAATGGTAATATTTCTCCATCAATACGTCCGTGTATTGAACAACTGGATTCAGCGAGGAGCTTTAGCGAAGAAATCGTTCCCAACAAAATAATTTTTTCGCCATCGAACTCTTCTTCGGTTAAAACAAATAATTCTCCTTCAACATATTGAATGTGGTCGGGAATGTTAATATCTGCAAAGTTTTCAGGCTCTTTAATTTTGTTATGGAGGGCGCGTTGAATTTTAATTCTTTGAGCTTTTGCTGTTGGAAGATAAATGCGGGAGTCGCAGGAAGTGTTGATAATAGAATCTCTCATTATAATCGATGGTGGCTGATCAGAATTTTTTGCTTAGAATTTAAGGGCGCTGTGCGTTTCAGCTACAACTTTATACGATGCCAATGTTTCATGAGAATGCACTGATGGTGGTTTTAAAATTTCGTGTTTATTCTGCACAACGTGAGTTACAACGCGACTTTTACAAATATAACTTTTTTGCTTGGCGCAAACACAATTGAATGTGATTTTGGTGTTTTTACTTAAATGATAACAATATTCGTTAATAAATAATTTATTATTGCCTTTGTTAGACTTGACCGTGTCAATATTCATGATAATATACATATGTATGTATTATTCGAGATCTGTTTTAATTATAAGAAATTATACTGTGATTTGTGACTCGCACAGAATAAAAGATAAAATAACTATGTATATACCATATGTATATATTTATACCTGTTAACTGATTTAATAGTTTTGTATTTGAATACTAATTGATAAAATAGATTTTGTATTGCGAGATAATGTAGCCAACCCGAATACTAATTGATATAGTGACAATAATCAATAAACAAATTGTACTTATTGTAGTAACAGACTGCCTGTTACTTGGTTTTGTAAAATTTTACTTTGCATTAGTTATGACTCTAAACATTTGCTCGCATTACAAAATCATATCGCATAAATTTTTTCCCGTAAATATATGAAATCGCACGACGATTTTGTAATGCGAGATTTTGTAATGCGAGATTTTGTAATGTCGAGATTTTGAAATGCGAAATTTTGTATGCGAGATTTTGTAATGCGAGATTTTGTAAAATAGATTTTGTATGGCGAGATAATGTGGCCAACCCGAATTGCGAGCAGAATTAGTGTTATATTTTAATAACATAAAAAAAGCTGAAGCATAGAAAATTATTAGACTGTGTGATTTTTTACTGTTGCGACTCGAAATTCAAAATTATTTGAGGTTTTTTCGGATGATTTTTTGAGATTATTCAATAATGAATGAATCTTTTTTTAAGATGCACATTATCAGTTCGTCTGCTTCAGGTACAAAAATACTACCGTACGGCCCTGATACCTTTCATAAAACATGATTGATCCGAATCAGAGTACCAAATGTCAATAAACATAGCTTGGACATTTGGAATCATATTTATTTCCCACTAGGAGTGGATCCCACAATACTAATGATACGATGCCAGACAATACAGTGTATTTTACTTTGTAATCAGAAATTTATTAACAAATAGTTAAAATCTAAAGGTCCACCATTCTTAGAAAAATTTTATTAAACTTAATTTAATTACATTCAAAATACCCCAATTTTATATTTTGCCGGCCCTCAAGCTAAAATCCGGTGTTTTTTGAATGAAGCTAAATCAATTTTAATAAAATTTTCTGAGATAAGGTGGACCCTTTAAATTTGATCTATTTGTTAATAATTTTCTTATTGCAAAGTGAAGCAACTGTCAAAAATTGGATTTGACGGTTTGAAATGCCGATTGCATAGGGCAATGCTTCCTTAAGACTTAAAAGATGGCTTTGAAAAATCGAATTCTAACGCATTATATAATTTCTTAAATAATTGTGGCATTTTAATGAAAATCCAAAAACGAAATTTTTTATTCCGCCGTTGGTTTATGCTAATGCGTTATAAGTCAGTTAACACGTTTCTGATTTAAAAAGCCACATTTTCAAATCATATCAATTTTAAAATTAATAAATATTATGACCATACATTAGTTTTAGTTTCCCGTACCCTAATTAAATAATTACGATGAATATTAATAAATTTCCATAAAATTCAGTAAACCATAACGTTACACCTGCTGCTTATCTTCTGAACCTCTCTCTCTCTCTCTCTCTCTAAAACCTAAACTAATATTACATTTAGCGAACCAAATAAAACTAAAATAATATGTTAGATTTAAATTATTATTTTATGTTAATTAGATAACTACATAGTTATACAAAAAACTAAAACATTTTAATTTTACGATTTAAATAAAAGATTCATAGACTTAAAATCATAGAATTAATAGAGTTTTATCCTGTTTCAATTTACAAATAATACAAATTCAGTTGTAATTTAAACGTGTATAATATTTGGTGCATAATAATAAAAATTTAACAGATGTACTTTCCCATTCATTTTTGGATGAGATGAAAAATTATGACATGTTGGGAAAAATCATATTTTCCCTCCATACATAATAGGGTCGGAGCTTGAAAACAACAATGGCAAAAATTTCAACACTTAACATCATGCTGATTATGATTGAGAGACCTTGATCAAATTATACTAAATTTCGCTTTACGCACATTTTATTGTAGGCCACAGTAATGCAAGATATGTTTTTTAATCGTTATGTTTTATGGTAATAAGTAAAATTTATTTTGTACACTAAATTAAATCTGATATGGTACATTTATATAATACAATGGGAGGACGGAAAATGCGTTGATAGAAATGTCATGACGCCTGCGAAATCTCCCGAAAAACGCATTACATTGCAAATATGTCGTAAATAATGTTTGTAAAAAAAAAAAAAAAACAACAATCAATAATCATTCTATCGATTTACAAAAGGGATACGCGTATTCAATGATACGGTCGAAAACCATAAAAAATAATTATGTTTGGTTAGCATAGTATACAGAAAAGGAATGTTAGATCAATTAAAATCAAACAAACAGTATGATGTCCAGTAGAGAAAGTACAACAATCGCTCTGTATGTTTTTGGGGTATAAAGGACATTAAATTTTATGTATACAGATGTTAATTTGGTACTAATTTTGAATGTTTTTTAGCTCAACGTGATTAAATTACATCTTAATTATGTGTTTGCAAAAATACAATTGCGCTACAATAACAATTGAAACCAACGAGGCAGGTGAATATTAATCCAAAAACATGACTAAATCTAACACCTTTCGTTATACAATACCATAGTTAATTAAACGAACCGTAAATATGCCCGCCAAATTGGCATATTCACCGTCAAAATGCATCCAAATTATTGTGTATGGTTCACCAATTTTCGTTTTACATACCAAAGAATTTTTGTTTTCTATTCTACACCTCTAACTATCACGATGAAATCATATGCGTGTATTCCTTAACCGTTATTCCACCATGTGATTAGAATCTAAATAGGATATAAAATCGGAATTATTTAATTAATATAATTAGGTGTAGCATAAACATAACAATTACTCATATGTTATTTTGAGCCAATTTATAATTTATGTATTTATGTTATATTGATCTAGTTTTTGTACGACATATGTATGACAATAAAGGACATTTTAAAACATATTTTGTTGTAACATATAACCAAATGGTTTACCACTTTCATTAACTTGGTAACGGTTGAATAGGTTTGAATTATACAATTTGTTCGGAAAGCAATAAATATCCATTTATTGTTTGTTTATACACAATCTGGTATAAAGATGGTTAGGCTATTATTTTTTATTGAAACAATAAAAGTGTTTAATTAATTTATTGTTTTTTCATGTATTAAATTAGATCTATGGTTGTCATGCAATCGAAGATCTAGAAGTATTAACAGTCAACATTTTTTTTTGTGACTTTGAATTTCTGTGAGCTATGACTGATAGAAAATATCGAGAGCAATATTGTTATATGACAAAAATTCTCGGAAGTCCTTGTTTGTTAAAATATTATTTACATGATTTGGCAATTTTGGAAGTATTGGTTAATATTGGTTTCAAAAAGGTTTTGTTTTCAGTTATTTACACTCAAACATGTAAAAACTTGAAGCAGATTTTGGCTTTTGATATAATTCCCAAGAGATCACAAAATTTAATCCGACCGCAAATATATTTTTTTTTTTTTAATTTAACAGTGATTTGTAATTTAACATGACCCTCTAGGAATGATTTAGTTTATCTATTTTACCCATTTATAAAGTAAGGGAGGGGTGTACTCACCAATATTCTTTACAAAATTATACAAAACGAAAAATATCCACTGTATCATCACATTCTTTAAATAAAGGCCAAAGCAAAATAAAATTTATGATGTATAATATACACTTACTCATACATCATAAGGAGGAATAATACAAATCACAAATTCATTTTCATATTTGTGTAAAAACTTTTGCAAGATCTGTGTCAGTAGAACATTATACAAAGAGTAGAATGGGTGGAACAAAAATTTGCATTTAAATTAACCCCATTGTAAATATAGCAGCAATATTACACGAGACACAATTTTTTTTCTGTTGTATCTAAAATCGATAGATTCATTCATATTATTCTGATTTTATTTTTCGTATAGTTATATTATAGACCATTGTGCAAATATTTGTGAATCACTTCAGTAACAAGATATTTGGGTAAACAACCGACACAAAAAAATTAAATTGATGTATTACTTCAACAATATGTGATCCTCCTATCGAGATCCTTTTACCACCTGGGTTCGTTTTTCCTTTTCTTTTATTATTGAATTTACGAATATTAATCCGACAAAAAATATTCAATCTCTATACATTCTAGTCAGATGTTGTTCGATTTTTTCTTGTTCATGCTTTAATATTAAACGAAAAATGAGGCGGTTAAACTTCAAACAATCGCAGAGTTTTTTTTTTTAGTTGTTTGCCGGAAATATAATTTAAGAATCGTGTGCCACAAGTGAGACAATAAAAATGATTGTTTCTGTAATTTTTTTAACCACATAATACGTAAAAGATGGATGATAAATGTAAACAATGTGATGAATTCGTTTTTAATGATTGTAGAATTGGAAAGAAGTACTTTTGAAAATGCGTAATATGAGCTTTCAATTGTAGTCTAATTGGTCGTTCCAGAAATTTAATAATATGAACTATAAGAATTTGCGTCAGAACTGTTTTAAGTTATTTAGTATACAACAGGTAATTAGAAGCAAAAGTGCAATGCAGAAATAACAAAAGTAAATTAATTAAACTTCACAATGTTAATTTTTTAAGAATTGAAAGATGAAGCTCTTTTACACCATTTTTACAAAACTTTTATCTGCACATTTTTACAGTCCTTAAGATTAACCAACATTTAGAAATTCTGGATTTTATGGAACCTGAAACGGCGAGATTTCGGTATTGAGATCGATCCAGACTTCCATACGTCTTTCAAGTTTAGCAAGGTTAAATGATTGCAGTAATTGTTTTACAATCATATTTATTTATTCAGTAAGCCCTAGTTTAAAGTTATAGCCAAATAAAAGACTTGAGGATTTAAATTTTAAACCATTTTACCCAACCGACGACTCACCATTTCGTACTCCAGAGAATCCAGAATTTCAGATCATTATCATATCAGGCGAGATTAAGTGACTGCAGAAATTATCTTGCAGCAATATTTTGATGTTCACTGGATCTGAAGGCAAAGTGTGAACCAATTTCTGATATTTTTTAGTATATCTATGGCGCCTCCCACATACTGCCAGACTCGTCTTTCACTGACGTTTTCTTAAGACGCACACAAATATATTCAAATTCTTAAAAAATTAGTATTTTGAGCTTTAAAATACAGAGAAAAAATTATAAATAAACCTTAAGAGAATGACGAACGCAAAAAGCCAACTGTCTCCCAGATCATAACATATACAGCATTACATAACAGAATCAGTGCCTTATTTCAAATTAGATTAAACAATTTTTCGGAATTCGGCCAAACTTTCATATAAAAATTTCTGACCGGTTTCTGACAGGTTTTCCAATTGGAATATCCGAATTTTGTAATTCTTTCATCTTGCAACCCTACGTCTTCTTTGACATTAATATACGGTTAGCTTCGACATATCATGGTTTAAAGATATAGAGTTCAATGACCTCTAAAAATTATACAGCATTAATAAGGGATTTCGCATTCAGTAATTGGTACACGTATTGCCCGTCACATGAAAGTGTTGGCCACATCATCCAAACGAACGTTATATTCGCTGCCTCGTTGGAAAATTTGAGTGAATTGGCCTGTACTCGATTGATTCGGTTACAACTTGATGGGCTAACCGGTATTTTCAGCGAAATTCTCTCTACAATTTACAAATAAATTCACAAAGGTCTACATCTGGCAGTGACGTTTTGGCAACTAATATCAAATAATTCCATTGTTTTGTATTTTAAGTAAATCATTGAAGACTCCCATTATTTCTTATAAAATAATTTTTTGTTTTCGTTACAAATATAGATGCGTTTTACACTTCTCAATATGTTATTAATAGGCTTAGGATTTTTAGATTCTAAAAAATCAAAAATATGTTCCAAAAATATGTAACTAAAATTAAAAAATATGTGGTAAAATGTGTGATTAAAATGAAAAGTATGTGCTCTTATTTTGAAAATAAAACCAAAACTAAATCTTATCTTGAGAGGATTTCAATTTACACATTAACCAACAAAATTATCAAGTTTTTGGCTAAAAAGGTGGATAAACTAGCTCTCCCGGACTACAAAGTACTGGAAAAGTAGTCCAAAAATGGTTCCACATCTAAAAACTTAAGAATTTGGACTGGTAAGCGGTACTTACTTCAACAGAACACCGTGACCTTCTTATATTCTTTTATACATCGTGCTGATACTAAATAATTTTATAGTTTTATTACAATCATGTTTTGTATTGCAATTTTTACTAATTGCAATTAAAATTTAGTTTGGAATATCAAACTTGCACTTCTCGAATCATTTTAAAGTGAAAGATGAATTTGTAAGTTTTGTAGACGTAAATCGAGTTTTAAACTTAGTCTATTTGTATTCAAAATATCACAAAATTTCTATCTAATTGCAAGCAAAATTTTGGAATTCAAAAACAACTTTTTCTCAGAATTTTGCCCTCACTAAACATAAAATTTTGCTCAAATCGATTTTTTAATTCTAACTTAATCTTTAATTTTTCTCTTGCCAGTCCAATTCGAAATACAAACTCAACTTTAAACTAAAATCAATATTATAGTTAGTTATGTTTTTGCTCAAGCCCAAATTACTATTCAAATTCAATTTCTACTCAACATTTTTAAATTAAGGCTTAAAATTCAAATATTTCGATACTTACACAGATTTCTGTTCAAAATTCTGATACAAATTTAGCAATTCTTTTGATTTAAACTAGAGTTTTAAATTCGACTTTAACTTAGCATTTCTAATACCACTCAAATAAATTCTCAATACATTTCTTTAATGCACTTGCAACTATAGCTGAAGTTCCATTCCAAATTTCTAATCAAGCACATTTAGACAAATCTAGGTTGGAATGTTTATTTAATTTGTAAACAATATACATATCCCAAATTTAATTTTGCGTTAATTAAATTTGGAAATCAAGCTCGTTTATTAAATATGTATTTTTTAATTAAATAGCATCCAAGTTTTTAGTCCAAACTTTGTTCAAATCTCGTTTTACCTCGTTCTACATAAAAATGTTGTTCGAATAATTAACTAAATTTCTAAAATTCACTCAAACTGTTATTAAAGGCAGTCAGTTAAACTCTATTTCTAATTTAAGTTCCTACTTAAGATTTTATTCAGTTACGTTTTAAAATTGATATGCTTATATTATAAAACAAAAGTCTTTCAGATTTTTGCTGGATTCCTGATTTTCTAGTTGAACTAAAAGATTTGTTGAAAACGTGTTTAGAATTTAAGCTCCGTCACACAAAGGGCATTAAATATTTTGCTAAAATTATTTTTGAAAATGTATTTCCCAAATGCAAAATAAAGAAGACAATTTCTACTTAAAATTTCACTCTAATTCGTTGTATCTAGTTTAGAATTCAAGATAATTTTCTATCTTCGTTCTCTTAATCAATTTCCTCTCTGTCGAATGCAGTAGACTAGATTTATGTTCCAAATTGCATTTATCATTTTGTTCAACTTCGAGAACTGCTTGGAACTAAATTTCTGACCAAGTATTTTTTTTTTTCGAATCCATTTTGATTTTAAACTAAGTTACTAGAGTATAATACCATTCACATACATATATTAAAACGAAAATTACAATAATCAATTTGTTAAAACTTTGGTAAAACTATAAATTTCACTCAAGTTTTCGTTTCAATTTAATTCAATGAGCATGATCAAAATTAATATTAACAAACATTCCAGTACAGTTTGGAAGTTTAACTCAATTTCGGATTAAAATGTTCCTCACAGTTAATCCAAATCCAGATGGAATTGTAATCTAATTTTATTCTGGATGCATCCAAGGTTTTATTCGAATCCAAAAAAACAATTTTCTTTTCCAGTCAAATTTTTTGATCTAATTCAAATTGGTTTCAAAATATGTATTTTTGTTTTACCTTGACATATCTATTCCTTGCTCCACCTAATTTGCTCTCATTTTATTGTTTTCTAATTGAAAATCCACTCAGCAAATCTATTGTAAACTTACAATATATTTCTCTCAAAATTCTGTGAAATCAAAATTCGAGTTTTAACTCAATTTCTCAATTTTCCCAAAGATTTTATTTGGTTTGGAATGCCAAAACCATTCTTTTAAATTTAAATTCCTAATTCAAATTTCTCTCAAAATTTCCGATACAAATTTCTAAACTCAACACAAACTAAATTCTTAGGAAATTTTGTTGGTTGTTTGAGACCAAATCTCGTATTGCAACTCAATTCTAACCTAATTGCAATTAAAATTATGTTTGAATCTAGTTTAGAACGTCAAATTTATACTCAAATTTTTGCTCAAAACAAAGTAGAATTTCCTTATCAATTTCTAATCTAAATTTCCAAATCAATTTTTAACCCAAGTAACACTTTAACTCAAAATATTGAAAGGTGTCATGGTTCGAATTGTAACTCAATTAATATTGCATCTGTTTAATTTCAAACTGAAAATTTATGGATTTAAAACCGGAGGTTTTTTTTTTTGGATCCACTCAATATTTAGTCATGCCCTGGTTGGAACTTTTATTCAAAGATTGGAATTCAAACTCTATTTATAGCAAAGTTCTGCTGAAAACTACTATTAGCTTTTGATTCTTATTAAACACAAGATGTTGTTCAAATCTAGTTTGTAATTCTAATTCAATTTTTAAATTTTTAAATCCAATTTGAGTACTCAAGAATTTATTCAATTACATTTGGAAATTTAAATTCTCATTCAGATTTTTGCTCCATATTCTGGTGTTATATACAATACCATATGTTGAAATTCACAAATGTATGCTGACAAACAATATGTTAACTTTTCTCACGTAAATGGCACTCAATATTTTACTACAATTCATGTTTGAATTCTGAGTTAATTTAAGAGGGTGAGTTAATTATTCTTCTTAAAATTTCATTCACAATCATTACGTCCAATTTAGAATTGAAGCTAATTTTGTTACGATTTCCCTCTAATTTTGGTTAAATCCATCGTGTTTTAATTGTAATTCGAAATCGATTTGTAATTTAATTATTTTAATTTAATTTAATTTAATTTGTAATCAAATTTACATTCACCATTTCTCTCAAACATATAATAACTTGGAACTTTTCGGATTAAAAATGGGTTTTCGTTCGAGCCCATTTTGAATATTAATAGCATTAAAATTGTTGCTCAAGTGATTAATTAAATAGATTATTTCATTTTTGATAATGGCACATATACAAACACAAAATCTGCTTTTCTAGAAGGACTCCGGATCGTCAAATAATGTGCAGTAAACTATTGAGATATGTATTTTAATTTGACGTTTAATTGCGATATGTATTTTAATTAGCGGAGTTTAGGCCAAAGTGAAACATTTTTAACTTCTAAAAAAAATGTTTGTTGGCCTAAATTTAAAATTTGGCTTATAAATATTTTGTTGTATCAAATTTTAAGCTATGATAGTCGAATTACGTTATTCTTGAAGAAAAATTAAAAATATTTGGATTAAACCATAAAATATGTGGCAAAACGTAAACTAAGTGGAAATATGTAAAAATATGTGATTATGCCAAAATATTTAAAAATATGTGGTAACATATAGGGCTTATTCGCTTTTATTTGTTCTAAAACGAATAACTATCTAACAAATTTTTGGTTTGGATTTCCTAAAAAAACTATTTTTTTACCTAAGAATCCTAAGCCTAGTTATTAATTTGCAAGTTCATTTTTTGTAGTAATTGGTGATAAATATGCTGAAGCTGAGAAAAAATTACTAATGTTGAAACCAAAAATTTTTGTTGCCATGCATCAAATTTATTTAAAAAAGCAGATAGGTGTAATAAGGAAACCAGCACTATAATGAAGTTCGCGACCTGTTCTTCAAATATTGATCATTGACAAAATGAAGATTGCAGTCAACGCCGGAAGCCAAGAAGATCATTTCGTTTATCCAATTCAACATATAATAAAACATTGCATTGTGCGCCTAATCAAATGAAATTAGAAGGTAAATAAGTGGAACGGAGTGTTCTGTTTATAATGGGTAATTCAGCAAATACAATATGTACAAAAGAGGATCGAAAATTTGGCGATCAATCTGTAACATTTTTAGGAAAAGAAAAATATTCAAAGTAAATAGCTTTTACAATTTACATTTCTGTCAGGCATAACCAGAAAAATGTTAGTGATTTAATATTTATTACCAAATAATGCCAAGTAACAGTGATGCGGGGCAAAGGGCATTCAAGCAACGACTTAGTAATGCTACAAGTGATAATAATGATGCTAGTGTATTTATGGTTTCATTAGTGCCAACTAAGCTGATAAGAAAAAGGCAAATTCGTAAACTATATGGGAAAATGAGCAGAATATAAAGGAGAAAGTAGCACAAAAGGAAATCGAGGACCTGCGTCCCACGATTACGTTAACCAATATAACAATAGTAAATCATTAATTTTTCTCAACTATGATTGATGGAAAGGTTTTGTTGTGCTATTGAAGCAATAATGCAATGCTACATCTGCTAGGTCATATAGTTAAAGAAATTAATAAGTTGAAGAAAACCAAGCAACTCAGATTTTTAAAAATTCGGCATCACGTCTTTTAAATTTACACGTTTGGCCTGCAAGATCTAGATATTGAGAAACAAGTATTTGGAACATCTAATGATGGAAACAAATGAAAAAGTAAACACAGAAAGACTACTTATCTTAAAGAAATTGCAAAGGTTTACTCGTAGTTTATATTTTTGGTATTAAATGCCGCCTAGTGTTACAAAATTCTGGTTCCAAATCCAGAAATAAAGATTTTAGAAAGTTTGGTGAACGCAACAAATGTATCCGTCATTGGAAATAATCAAAATTTATTAAATACTCTTTTCTAGATATATGAACCTTACGTGCTAGTTCAAATTAAGAATCTGAATTATTCGCAGAAGCGTTTGATCTGTAATACCTCCAGCAAGAGGATGCGGAAACATAAGAAACAGAGAGCAGTAATGAAATATCAAATGATGAAGAATTAGAATCTTCAGATGAAGGAGGCAACAAAGAGAATATTTCGTTTTCATATGATGGTTTATCAAATAACATATTTTCAGACGAGGCTGAGTTAAAATTATCATATTTCCATCGATTGTAAGACGCAACATAATTTAAGTACCATTGATAAAAAATACTCTCGATTGTTGTAGACGCATCTAGGAATCTTAATTTAAACGCACCGGACATAAAAAAAAAATTTGAATGAAAAATTTCTAAACTTTTATATCTGTAAATTCAGTAACTTAATTTTTATTTTCATAGAATTAATTTACATCGTGAGGTGGGTACATTATCAAAATCATTCATATGCTCTGATTCTAAGGTGCACCCAATTTTTCGAAATGCATTTACGTTAGCGTTGCCGGTCAACCTGGGTTAGGAAGGACTACCCGATTTCAATAAAATGAAAGATTTTCAAAATTTTTCTTTCATTTGTTTTTTCTAGAATTATCGAAATTATCGTAATTATTCGGGATTATTTGATGCTTTAGTCTTTTAGAGGTTGTCCAGATTTAGTTGACGTTGATTTGCAAGTCCTTGTTCATTCATATTTTCTGGCTTTCGAGAAAAGTTTTGAGATTATTTCAAAACCGTTCAAAATTTATATGCCGTTGTTCATTGATGCGGTTATTATAAAATTTACAGGTAAATTACATTTTTATTTTTAATTCTAAATTATTTGCGTCGATAATCATGTTAATCATGAGTTTTATGATTTTCGAAGATGTTTCAAAGATATTCCAATTCAAAGAAGAAACACGAAAGATTATTCGACGTTATTCATGTGTTTTGAAGATGAAATTTACGTTCCATATTTATGATCAAAATTATTTTTGGTGTACTAATGAAAATTAGGAAATAGTTTTCGATATTACAAAACTGGCTCTATACGGTGATAGAGAAAATTCAGATGTTTTAAGCCCGAAATTAACTTTTTGTGCGACCCTCGGAAAATGAATTCTCGACTTATAAGGGTGTAGCACAATAAAAACATGATGTATTTGGGGCGGTGTTCTTTAACAGGCAACTGCGGAGTGTCTAGAAAAATTTGTGAATTGTTTTAATGATTCTTGACGATTATTTCAATTAATAAAATATTCGCGTGTCTCATCATCAGGGAATAAGTCAATTTAACTAATTATTTAATGGTAATCATTCTGTTTTCTAGGCAAATCTGAGTTCAAATAGTAATGACTATTTTAATTATTCCTGGAGGTGATGATATCCTTGCAATAAATAAAAATTTTCATAGAGTATTATTTTTAATTAATAAATACATTGGTCCGCAAAATTAACGAACCAAAGATTTTTTCACTGCAACTTTTAAATTACGAAATATTATTCAATTCTAATTGCATATTTTGCCATGGTAAGCTTAGAAGCAAGAGGTTATTAGAATATTTCTATAACGCAGCATCGTTTTGTTGCTAGAAGTTTCTGTTTTCCACAACACAACATAAATAAAAAAATTGGACGTGGTTAGTAACTATTAAAATTTATTTTCAGACTCCTGATAAATTATTCTACTCAATTTAATTTTATCGTACTGTTTAGTTTATAATAGAACGAACGACAAGAAACTCAAACCGCGCTGTTACACATTGGCTACTGCTGTAACACTAAACGTTTCACACACAACAATTTCTCATGTGATTAAACATTACAGAGATACACATGATCTTGAAGGCAGGCATCGAGTCACAACAGCCAATCAGGATCGTTTTATCAAAATGATTGAGTTCACAATCTTCAAGTAAGTAGGGATACAATAAGGAAGTGTCTTCCCAAGAACAACTTGCATCCTAAAATTGGCAGTAAAAGGCCCAGCATGGGGGCCAACATTTTTTTCTGCAATTTCTAACAACACCTAAATATGTAATTAGAATTAAATGTCTTTTTATTTTAAAAGTTATAGTGAAAAGAAATTTGGTGTGTTAATTTTGCCGGTCATTATAGTTTCATTCGAATTGTACTTGAAAATGGAAGAGACAGATAAACCCTTGAAATACCTGTTTCCATGAAAAGATTTTTCGCTCGATTTGAAATTTAAGTCGGTCTTATACGTTAGACTATTTTGCAAAGACCAATGGCGGCTAAAACTACCTGTAGAGTAGAAAAAAGGTCTTAACTAAAGACAAAAGTCTTAACTAATAGAAATGTATTACATTATTAAAAAAAACACATTTTACATTTTGTCAATTCAGTCAAAAGTAATTGCGTTTTGAAAATGAGCCAAAATTCTGATAATGTTGCTACATTTTACAATATTACTTCGATCAAGACGATATCGCTTCGCAGGCTTGTGTGGTGTTTATGGTGAAGATGCTTTATCAAAATTAGCAGCACGCAAATGGTTTGCTCGTTTCCGCTTTGGAAATTTCGATGTTAAAGGAAAGTTGAAAAAATACATGAAATTCTCAAAGAAAATTGAGGAAGACATGGGCACATTTCATTACATCGCTGCGGAACTAACATTGACTAAAAACAGTTTTGAATTAAGGATCATAAGGCTGAATACAAAAATAAGCTCGATATTTAGGTACCACATGAATTAACAGTGAAAAATTTAATGGACCGAATTTCCATCTGCTAAACGCTGCTAAAGCGAAATGGGGGATGAAACGACAATGAAAAGTGGGTCACTTATAATATCTGAAGATTTACTCGAATTTATTTTGAAAATCTAAAAGATCAACGATTAATCTGTTAATGAATAATTTATTGTAGAGATGGAAAACAAAGATTTATCTGGACGATTTATTGGTTCAATATATTTATAGGCAATAAGGCACGATTTATCGGCAGGTAAAATCTATCAATAAATCGCTTTTTTTGTGGAAAATTCCTAATAGTCAGATTTTGGCAATCTTAAGCAATCTCCTAAGCATCGGCTCTATTAGAATTATTTTGGGAGTTTACTGGGTCCTTTATCCGTAAGATGTATCAATAACGTTAGAAAGACGCGGATAGAGAAAAAGGGTGTCTGTACATTTGTTTTTTAGCCATTGGATATTCTACAATTTATACTATTGTTATAAATTCTGGGTTTTACGGAGTCAAAGCAAAGGTAAGCCTGTCTCAATGACATATTTTTGTTACGCTGGAAAAATTAGCGGTTTTCTGTTGATGCCAGCATCCGGCTGGCTTTCTCATATGTTTCCAGATTCCTAAGACGCAATTTTTGACGTCAGTTTTAGAAATGTTAGAATGTGAGCTCCAAGATTTCCTTGTTCGAGGAAAACTCAAAAATAAAAATGGAGGGGACAAAAATCGATGTTTTGCAACCTTCGTTGAGAAATGTGAAAATGTTGAACAAAAAACTTCTTAATTATGTGCAGTACTTACCCTATCCATTATAATTTTAAAAAAAAACATTTGTGAATTATGAATATCATGTGCTGAAATGAGCTTTAACAAATTTCTAAACGTGCTACCGAAATTCGATCGAAAATAAAGGAATTTGGCTATGAAAAGAGATGATGCTAAATTGTTTTTAATTTGTGACTCATTTTAAATAAAAATCTATATAGTTAAAGAAATTCTATCGCTTTATATTTTACGTATGAATACTATTCAGATTCTATTTAAATCTAAACCAAATAACATTCAAACGGCGAAAAACATCGGTATCGCACATGAATTAATTGAACTTTTAGTGCGTATTTACATGAAAATCTTAACCCTTTATGTTCTGTGCCGCTTAGTTTATGTTATATATCACATTACGGATAGATTGATGATAATATCAAATAAGAAAAATAAGGGCAAATGCTTGTTGTCATGAATTAGTTCATTTTAATTTATAATTAGGTTTGGGAACATAATCAATTTGTTAGATTATTTTGATTACCAAAAAGAAAATGATTTGATTGATCGCGGACGATATTTGTAATTATTTCAATTCTTTGAATAAACATTTATTTCTATATGCCAAGATGTTGATTGATTATTATACATATAAATGCCAATAAAACATATTGAAAATAAATAAACATTTATTTGTATTAAAGATTTTAAAAAAATTCTCATGTGTACGAGTATCTATACATAAATTACCTACATCGATTATTATTATTATTTGTTGTATAAATTTCAGACTCTTTATAATTAGGGATTTTTTAATTTGATTTGAGAACATTTTTTTTTGTTTTGTTATACAACAAAAGGCCTATATTAGATTTGTAATCTGAAGCCATACAAAAATAATGTTCAAGGTAAAAAATTGTTTGTCACCAATTTACTATTTTATACATTATATATTAAGGTATATTAAATAATAAACAAATTTACTTACCATCCATGCAGATATACTTTATTCGGACGGTTCCACTATCCCATACCACGGAATACGGATGATCGGTCCCAAAAACAAAACTACAGTGATTTTTTCCGGAACATCTGCAAAACGAGAAGGAAAAAAATGTTAAGAAATGTACGTATTAAAATATTTATCAGTTTTTTATCTGTAAAGCTAAATTTAAATTCAATTTCATTTCGTTTTGTATAAATAAGAAAAATCAATTTCCTTTCTAACCTTAGGGGTCGCTATTAAAATTGTGTGTACATACGTAAAGTTTGAAAATTCTAATTTTAAAAATAAATGAATTATCTCACTTTATTCATTATTTTTTTAAATTTTAAAACAGCAGCCCAAACCATTAAAAATATTGTATAGGTACATACATACATATATTTCAGGGGCAAAAGTGTGTGTGTGTGACGTAATTGAATCATAAATTATTAATGATTTAATTCAATGTTCGGCCTTTTTACCAAACTTCAGCAATTTCCAGACAACGTGAAAATCGATTAACTATCTCGATAAAGTGAAATCAATTGAATTATTTAAGTGGAATAAGAAACATGAAACAAATTTGTATCCTTTCTATTAATGTATAAAGGATTAAATTTACATTAGAAAAGGATTCATACTAAAAATAACTTAAGTTATAAAGGCGTATCAATTTTCTTAAATGTACGTAGCCCCTAAGTCCAAACGATAATATTTGAATTATATTTCAGACATTGGAGTTAGTGTCCCCCCTTATTTTTATAAAACCTAATATCTATTAAATTTGATTTTTTTTGTACTTTAAGTAATATTTATGGATAATATTCCAATGTCTTTTTTATGTATGTGCATATCCAAAAATGCAATCTTTTCTCCATTTTTAGCAGACACAGAGGAGGTATAATTGCGAAATGGTGAATGTGATACATAAAGATTATTTTTCATCTTTCAACATGAAGCGAACCCTCATTTTATATTTGTTTAAAACACTATCATAGATGATAACATAATGAATAAAATATTAGTTGTTCCTGGTAAATTGATACCACATTTGTCTTTTAAAAAACTAAATAATTTATAAATGCGAAATTTAAATTCTGCTTTAAGACTGGATTGTGCTGTAAATTTATGATGGTTTTTATTGAGGATGCTTGAATTGGATTTTATCTTTTGCAAAAAGTGTTAAATATTGCGGGTAATATTACGTTAAACCTACATATAATTTAACACTTATTGCAAGTTTATAAATGTATAAGGAAAATGAGAATAGAAGCAGCATCTTTTAGTGACAGTTGTATTACGAACACAAACTTAATAATAATCCTCTGAAGACTACTTTAACTAATAACGGTTCATTCCTTTCTTACATTATTTTTTTAATACACCCCTCTTAAAAAAACAGAGATCAGGAAGGAAAAATAAATAAAAATGTAAGTTCCACGTGCCCGTAAACCATTGTAGTGAAGCAATTCGACAAATCAAAATAATAAAAAATAAATGTTGTATGGAAAGTATGGCACATGTTCAAAAAAAAAAAAAAAAATTATTATGTTTTATTGATTTACGTTGTTTTTAGTAAATTATAATTTTAAGGATCATTTATTTTTTTTAGTGTATTTATGTTCCTTCTGTTTGTCTATTAAGAGTATGAAGTGTAGAAAACATAATTTTTATGTTCTAATTTTATTATAACATATTAACGTTTTATATCCCACTGATGTTAAAACACCAAGTTATTGACTCGAAATATATGAACATAAAATTTTCTAATTGACACCAATAAAAATTGATTCGGGTGAAAAACAAACTAAATAGCATTTCTTTGGCTTTGTAATGTTGTATGAATCAAAACGTATAATTTTATATTTTTTATTTTTGTTGACCTGAATCTCTATTTAAGTGTTTTAGAAATTTCAATATTTAACTAGAGTCCTAGACCAATGAATTATCATTAAAATGTAATCACGTTT
This sequence comes from Tipula vernalis, assembly GCA_958295665.1. Classification (NCBI taxonomy): domain Eukaryota; kingdom Metazoa; phylum Arthropoda; class Insecta; order Diptera; family Tipulidae; genus Tipula; species Tipula vernalis. Next base: position 127,421,942 of record OY282558.1, on the reverse strand, counting down.
CTAACCTACATGTTCGTTGCTAAACTCTTATCTTCTGTTATGATCGTTCGGGTCAATAGGACAAGGCATGAAACTTTGCGTGGCAAGCATATTATAATGTAATAAGAGCAAGGATAAAACAAATAAAAACCAGAGAGTAAAGATGTATCTCCATCCGAGAATTTTATTTGTATTATGTTTTCTTGTTTAACGGCGTTAATCCGAGGGTTATCATTTATTCACGTTCATACAACCTGGCCCAATTTGTTTTAAAAAAATTCACAAATGATCAGTTTTTCAAACAATTAGTGGCTTGCCAAATTATGTGTCTATAGTCTGTCAATAGATTTGTGGCGTTACTCCCGATTCCAATAATGCTAAACATAACTTTTGGTACAAAGCACCTTTGACGTTTCAAATAAAAAAAATTCGGTGTGGGCTGTGTCGTCTACACGGCCGTAGGTATTTTGCGTGACAACGTTTATAGTAAGTGAGAGAAATGATAGACTGTACATATATATTTACCGCCACAGTTTACGCAAATATTGACACCAGATTTGCTCCGATCAGATGAGGCGTTCTCTCAGTAAAGCGCTCTCAAGCATTGTAAATCGCTATTTTGTAGATTTTAATTTTAATTAAAATTTATGTGGAGATTAATTATATTAATTTCAAATAAATTATGCTCCATTGGTTCTTTATGCAAAGATGGACACTGGAATGGCTCCGAACAGATGAAGCACTTTCCCTTTACAGTGCTCTCAAGATTAATTATTTCAATTTAAAATAAATTATCTGCAACAGTTTTTTTCGCAACTTGACACCAGAATTGCTCCGATCAGGCGAGGCGTTTTCTCGCTACATTAGTTCAATCATTTAAATCGCTCGAAATCTGATGTTCGAGGCGCGGTTTCCTTGCCGCCTGATGACGTCATTGCGATAATATTATGTGTGAGGCATGAAGCCTAATGACCAACCTTAGCAATCATATATTTAAATTAAAGGTAATGCTTATTATTGATGAGTAATTGCCCACGACCCAGGGCAAATTATCGTGTCACTCACTTTCCAAATATGCGACTCTGAGGTGTAAGACGTTATCACGTCAAAACGATATTGCATTGCATTCATATTATTATAACCAGTGATGGATTAAAAAAAATCCGAGCCCTAAGCAAAGTTTCGGTTCCGGGTCCCTCAAAATAATAGGGAAATGTGAGACCTAAGCAAGCTAAGCACTACAAAAAACGTGAAAGTTGGACTTTTTCTCTGTTTCCTCTTCCTAAAACTTCTGTTTTCTTTCACCGCAAAATTTTGGTTCTCCGCATGGGTGACTTCTTAGTCACATGTCTTCCTTAGCTTCATGAGACTAACTGATTTTAAACGCTATTTTTTTTCGATTGAATACAAACACGAACAACAGTTTTGTTTGTCCTACATTACACTGAAAAAAAAACTGTTAAAGAACATAACCGTTTTGCTTTATAAAACAATGAGGAACTGTTTTACGAAAAAAGACTGTTTATATATAATAAGTTCATTAAGTAATTACCTTTAGGCAGAGTTTAAAATGGGATTTCATTTTGCTCTTCGCTCTTCATTCTTGTTCAAGAGCGATAATAAAAACTAGTAAAAAGCTCTTTATAAAGAGCGATATTGTAAAAAAAAAAATATCGCTCTGAAGAACTGGAGCATTATTTTTATTATAAGGCTCTTGCTCTTCCACTATTGCGTTTGTGTTATCGTATTTTCGCTCTTTGTTATTGCGCTATATTGAAAAAATAAATACGCTCTGCTCTGATGAATAAAAACGTCATTATTATATTGCTCTTGCTCTTGTTATTACGGCAAAACCTTCTAAATTTCTTTAGAAAGCCCGATTGATTTATTAGCGAACAGATGCACGGGCATTGGAAATGGGATTCTAAAATGATTTTTGGGTAAAGTTCTGGAATATAGTCAACTAGGATGGAATTTGGCTATTCCTTAACTGATTTTAGTGAAATTTGACACGCGCGATGTAAATGGGATTCTAAATTGATTTTTAGGTGAAGTTCTGGGATATGGCCAATTAGGATGGAACTTGGCTATTTCTTAACCGATTGTGATGCAATTCGACATGTGCGTTGGAAATGGGATTCTAAAATGATTTGTAGATGAAGTTCTGGAATATGGCCAATTAGGATGGAATTTGGCCATTCCTTAACCGATTTTAGTGAAATTTAAAATGCGCAATGGACGTGGGATTCTAAAATGATTTTTGGATGAAGTTCTGGAATATGGCCAATTATGGTGGAACTTGGCTATTTCTTAATCGATTTAAGTGAAATTTGACGTGTGCGTTGGAAATGGAATTCTAAAATGATTTATGGATGAAGTTCTGGAATATGGCCAACTAGGATGGAACTTGGCTATTCTTTAACCGATTTGAGTGAAATTTCACATGTGCGTTGGAAATGGGATTATAAAATGATTTTTAGATGAAGTTCTGGAATATGGACAATTGGGATGGAACTTGGCTATTCCTTAACCGATTTTAGTGAAATTTGACATGTACGTTGGAAATGGGATTCTAAAATGACTTTTGGATAAAGTTCTGGAATATGACCAACTAGGACGGAACTTAGCTATTCCTCAACCAATTGTGATGTAATCGGATATGTGTGTTGGAAATGGGATTCTACAATGATTTTTAGATGAAGTTCTGGAATATGGCCAATTTGAATGGAACTTGGCCATTCCTTAACTAATTTTATTGAAATTTGGCACGCGCGATGGAAATGGGATATAAAAATGATTTTTATGTGAAGTTTTGGAATATGACCAACTAGGATGGAACTTGGCTATTCCTTAACCGATTTTAGTGAAATTAGAAATGCACGATGGAAATGGGAATCTACAATGATTTTTAGATGAAGTTCTGAAATATGGCACACTAGGATGGAACTTGGCTGCGCCTTAACCGATTTGAGTGAAATTTGACATGTGCTATCAAAATGGGATTCTAAAATGATTTTTAGATGAGTTTCTGAAATACGAAAAATTTAGATGGAACTTAGCTATTCCTAAACCGATTGTGATGCAATTCAATATATGCGTTGGAAGTGGGATTCTAAAATAGGTTTTAGATAAAGTTCTGGAATATGGCTAAATAGGATGGAACTTACAGATTATTTCTCCACCGATTTTCGATCTGCCTCACAGCAGATAAACCTCGACAGCTGCATGTATACTTGGCTATTCCTTAACCGATTGTGATGCAATTCAATATATGCCTTGGAAGTGGGATTCTAAAACAGTTTTTAGATAAAGTTATGGAATATGGCCAACAGCAGATAAACCTCGACAGCTGCATGGATTATGGAAACTGTAAAAGACAATAGCTTTTTAGGTTACTCGTATTGATATACTTAAATATATCAATATGAGTAACCTAAAATAATAATAATTATTATACTTCTGCCGTAACCTGTTTAGATTACTCATATTGATATATTTAACATACATCTGCCAGGAAATTTAGTCGCAATAAAAGGAAAATAAGAAAAAATATGTGACAGCACGCTAATGTTAGTGATGGATCCCGGAATTAGGAAAATCATTTTAGAATCTCATTGCCAACGAACATGCCAAATTGCATCACAATCGGTTAAGAAATAGCCAAGTTCCATCCTAATTGGCCATATAGGCCATATTACCGAACTTCATCTAAAAATCATTGTAGAATCCCGTTTTCATCGCGCGTGTCAAATTTCACTAAAACCTGTTAAGGAAGAGCCAAGCTTCATTACAATTGGCAATATTCTAGAATTTTATCCAAAAATCATTTTATAATCCCATTTCCAACGCAAATGTCAAATTTCTCCAAAATCGATTAAGGAATAGCTAAGTTCCATCACAATTGGCCATATTCCAGAACTTGATCCAAAAATCATTTTAGAATCCCATTTTCAACCCACATGTTAAATTTCACTAAAATCGGTTGAGGAATAGCCAAGTTCCATCCTACTTCATCTAAAAATCATTTTAAAATCACACTTCTATCGCGCATGTCGAATTTCTCTAAAATCGGTTAAGGAATAGCCAAGTTCCATCCTAGTTGGCCATATTCCAGAACTTTATCTAATAATCACTGTAGAATCCATCCTGTATAACTTTATCCAAAAATCATTTTAGAATCTCATTTTAAACGCACATGCCAAATTTTACTAAAATCGGTTAAGGAATAGCCAAGTTCCATTGTAGTTGGCCATATTCCAGAACTTCATCTAAAAATCATTTTATAATCCCATTTCTATCGCGCATGTCAAATTTCTCTAAAATCTGTTAAGAAATAGCCAAGTTCCATCCTAGTTGGCCATATTCCAGAAATTTATCTAAATATCCTTAATTTATTTAATGATATTCAAAGAGCAATTCTTGTGTTACAAAAAATTTTGCTCCCTAATGTATTTTCTTCAATGGCTCTGTAGAATGGGTTGGGAGCGATATTTTTAGCTTTTACGTTTGTGTTTTAAGAGCAAAATAAAAAATAAAAATTTAAATCACTTTGAAAGAGCGAAATAATTTTTTTTTGTGTTTACCATTAGAGGGTAAGAGCATAAAAGATAACTGAAAAAAAATTTTATTGGGAGCAAGAGCAAAAATTTTTATAAAGAGCTCTAAAAGAGCGATAAATTTAAACTCTGCCTTTAGGAAAATGTGTAACATGTCCGAAAAGTACTTTGTGGTGCTTGAAAGGAAGCTGGCAAAGCGCCACTATGCATCCTTGATACACAAATAACTATTTCTTTACGCACAAAACAAAATTTATTCAAAATATCATACAAAAAATTCAACAAATTAACGCGTTATTCGATAACCGGATTTGTGACCCCTAGTCTGGCCAAATGTATTAAAAATTGAAAAAAATCATTAATCCGGTAGTTAGTGTGCAATCTTGGCTGAAGGACCGTACCATATTTACACAAGCAGTTTTGGAAGTAAAGGGTCGGGCGCTTTAATTATTGCTAATCTAGCAGCATTTAACATTCCTTTACGTATTATCCTGAAAACATTTAATTAGTTCTTCTCTAACACACTTCTATAGCTTCTAGGTTCTCTTCTGGTGGCAAAGTTCTCTCCTCTCTATCGTAAATCAGTTTAAATTTATAAAAATAAAACTAAAAATAGAAACGAGAATGCCTAAAGCACGAAAAGTTGCTCTAATTGAACACTGATTTTTGTAATTTATAAACTTTGTTGAAGCGCCAACCTTTCCTTGCGGTGAAATGGCAAAGTAAGTGAATAAAGATGGCCTAGTAAGAAAAAGAAAGTATTTCAAGGATGGCAGCACATATTCCCAAACTTATTACATGATTTAAGTATTTAGTTTTGAGCAAAGTTAATCAAAAAAGTAAATTCTTTTACTTAACTTTTTTAATTAATCTCTTCTTAAATTTTTTTGAATGCTTAAAATTTTTGATTTAAATCAAATTTTTTTCTTGTAGGCAAGACAAACACTACTTTGACCTTGAATGTTTCCTTATCCAAGAAGTAAATACACATCGATCAGTTATCAAGTAAAACACTTAAACATTCAAGTTAAAGCATTTTGTTTTTTTATTTATTCCCCCCATTGTGTTGTCCAACAAATAAAACTTGAAAATATTTACTTGCTGAAATCACTCATGGTAAAACCATTTGATAGTTCAGAGGTATATTATTTAGTTGGGAAAATGGGCAAAAACAAGGGACATACACCAGAAATGAGAAAGCTGATAGTATGGAAAGAGTAAGATGAAGCGAAGAAAATAAATGAAGCTGAATCACCTCAAATTACGCATATTTGGGTCGGAAAGACTTAGTCAATGGCTGGTTGAATCTAGAGATCAATAGTTTTCAAACAAAACTTTAAATTTCGTGAAGCAGCACTTGTACAAATCCATGTCGTTTTGGAAAAGTGCTCCCGGAACGACGAATCGAAGTATAATTTGCTTGGGTCGAAAGTCAAGGTTGGGACATTTGGGTATTTAGAATTAATATGCGAATGGACCAACTACACGTGTATAAATACCTATATCAATACCTATAACATGTGATAGAGCCTTAATCATTCGAAAACATGCCGGTTTCGTTTATCTTTCGGTATGATAACGATTCTAAACACACTACACTGTTAGTGAAGCTTTAGTTTACGGATTAAAAAATAGATGTTTTGGGCAGGCCACTGCAAAGTCCAAATCTTAACCCAATCGAGAAGACTTATGGGCAGAAGTTAAAAAAGAAAAGTTTCAGCAGTTCAGACGAGCTGTGGAAAACATTCCAGTATCGCTTTATTGAATATTAGTAGCACATCTTCTGAAACGGTGTGCGGTGGTTCTGAAAAAACAACGGCTACCCCACTAATGGAGCACGCAAAATTCACGTACCCTAAGCACGCGCCTAGTGTGCCCAGGCGTTAATCCGCCCCTGCAGCAATTTGAATGCTGCCGAATTAGTTCTTTATTGTTTGTAAATTGTTGTAAATACTAAAAACCTTCAGTTATTGTAAATATTTAAATTTGTATTTTTTAAGAAAAGTAATAAAGATAAATTCTTCATAAATATCATAACCATATGTGTAAATAAATCATATACAAATAAATAAATTGTTATGAGGTTTTAGAAAATTGTCTCGATATTAGTAATGTTGCGCAATGTATAATCCATAATTGGTGACCACAACTGTGCCGGTTACATACGCTAACCTGCCCTTGTGCAATTAGGCATTGGATAGGCTTTTTGGTGAAGTACCAATGCATCGCAGGGCAGACACTTCAAGTATATAAAAATATATGTAAACCAATGGCTAGAAAAATCGCTTATCAGCAAGTTAATCTCGTTAATACCGCAGGACCCGCGGCTATGCTTTCACGTGGTCAAGTCACAATTAAGACTGGGACGAATCACAGGGACGACCAAATTTGGTCACCTACTAGCTACCCAAAACGAATGAGTATTGAGCGGCATAAATGACGTGATAATCGGCCCCGATCTTAATCACCCTTCTGTGTCCTCAAGAAAATAATTTTAGAAGTGCGATTCAAACCACACGCAGATTCACCGGTTACCTGGGGACAAAAAACTCTCGCATACTCTCAAATAGACGTCACGGATGCGTTTAATAAGACCATTTGGTTAAAAAACCTTCCGATTAGAGTTAAAGAGGGTTTGTCTTGTAAAGAGGTAAATCGTTCACTGAGTAGTTTTCGTAAACCCCAGACCTACAAACACCGATTCTTTTCGACTATGATATTTACCATTAGAAAGTTCAGGACTCTGCCCATAATAGTAGGCCAAATTTTCCGAAGTGAACAGAACTCAAATAAAAAAAACTAAAAAATCCGGTGCAAATGGCGACATGAGAGAGTCTAAATATAATTTATATCTGGGGCCTCAAAATATATGAAAGATTGTCCAACAGAGCCTACCTTATTGTCTCTGACACAATCGCCGATGCTTCTGTCGTTTCTCCAACGGCCAGTGATCGGAGAATCACAACCCTGATATTAACCGAAATTAAGGAGGCAATTTACATGAACATTTACGATTATTATTAATTGCACATTTTTTTGAATCAGGCAGGGTTTCTCTTAGGCATTCAACATAGTCGGCAACAAGACCCATTATAGTTATTTTTCTCACTAGCAACGAAGAGTCACAAGAGCAAGTGCGAACCATATGCTGCTGAGCAAGGCGTTCGAATACTCTTTGAGCAATTCCGTTGCATTTAGTTCTCTAGAAGAACTGTGACTGTAGACCTTACGGATACTAGGGAACAATCTTGAAAATTGAGATACCCAGCAACAGTGCATATCACCAAATAAACTCAGAGGCGCGCAGAGGGGGCCGATATTGCAAAAACCGAAATCTCAACACCATTCCGTTTATATGATTTTAAGCGAATGACGTTCGGTTTGAGAATGCTGGTAACACTTTCAAGCGGTTCTTGCATTCGATCTTCCAGGGTGTGGATTTATGTTTTTTTATTTATACGATCCAAGTCAGTTGATAAACATCTGGACAAGCTCTCTGTCGAAGGGATTAAACCATTCCCGCATTGCCAACACCATCAAGCGGCTAAGACGCTTCCTGGACATGCTAAATTTTTACAGAAGTTTTATTTCAAATGCAGCGAATCGATTTCGGTCAACTGAAGAAGAAGAGATGTTCAACGTATCAAAAAGACAGGCACCTAAACATTTTCGTCACTTGGTCGAGGGTCGGAACTTTATCTTGTTTACGAAACAAAAACTATTGTATTAACTTTTGCATTAACATAAAACTCATCCAAGGTATCCCAGCGATAATTCCGTTACTTAGGTTTTATTTGATGTCCGAAATTAAACATATTTATGGTTGAGACAATGTCGCAGCCGATACATTATCTAGATTTTAGATATAAACCATTACGCTGGTGAATTTATCAAGTACGTCGTGATGGATGGTGCACGGCAAACGGACGACGAATTCAAAGAGTTTCGGGAATCAGCATCCAATTTGAAATTCGTAGAAATTTCCATTTTCCTAAAAACAATTTTTGAAGCTGTACATAACTGGTTACATCCAGAAGTGCCGGACCAGTTTGTGGAACGAAAACAAAAAGGACGTGATGAACAGAAACAAAAGAGCGCGGATGGTGTAATTATGTGATACCCTTATTGGGACTGCACATCGCAAAAATCTTAAGACAATCTTAGCAGAGTCGGTGTTCAGAGAATTGATAGGATACCCAGTCAATTATTAATCGAAACCAAAAATCCGTCCATTAAGTCCGAATTCGTAGAGATGCCGTACTGATGCCGTAAAACAATCTCTGCAGCCACCATACGAAGTATATGGAGATATCTTCTACCTTCGAAATTCGGAGATTTATGTAAATCTTTAGAATTTGTTTCAACTAAAGAGACAAACGAATCCGAGATAAACAGTTCCAGAATTGGGCGGCCTACCACTTTAGTTTATAGATGATTTTTAAATACAAGCAAATTATAGTGATTAAACCATATACTTAATATGCGCGCGGCTGTAAACAATTTTCAAAAAATTTCAATACGCCTCAGCCTAATAAATCATCATCATCAACTACAATAGAATAGTATGTATAAATCAATTAACACATTATTCTAATTTAAATATCTTTATATATTTTTCCCCTAAGTAAATTGATTGTTTGATGAAAAATCAATAAATATAAATTTTTCGCGCTTTTGTTTGAATTGAAATTCTGCCAAAAATATTTTGAAAATGTTACCTGTTTGTATTCTTAAATTCCAATTAAAAAAAAAATTGTTCTGATCCACTTTAAATATGTACTCGTACATTATAATTTTTATCACATATTTCCTATTTTATTTATTCAACAAACAGAATAAGTTAAATTGTGCTGATGTGCAATTTTTTCAATAACAAACAATGTACTGATTTAATAATTAATCTTTATATAATACGAGACTATATAAATTTAAGAAAATATTATTCTTTTAACAATCTCTTGACATTAATTTCCTTTTTCTATAAAAAAAAAACGAAAAATAATTTTTCAATAGAAGAATTTTAATAAATTTATATTGTGTTGTGATTTCTTATTTTAGCAAAAAAAAAAAAAAAAAAAACTAATTTAAAGTAAATTGGATAGATTTAAAGTAACGTAACCTAAACTTGGGAAATAGCAACAAGATACATTTTTAAATAAAAATTAAAATAAAACAAATCTCGAATAATAATAAAAATGGAATAAAACATAATCCATAGGGGATGTGCATAGTGTGTAGATAGACATCAGAAAAGGGCAAATTAGAACGACTTTGCGTATGTTTCAAGTCAATTCATAACACAACGATAATGGATATCCCGAGGAATTGTTGGCAATTGTGTAAGAATTTTATTTTCAAAATATATATTTGGGGTGGAGTGTCATAAAATGTTTTTTTTTTTTTTTTTTTTTTTGTAAAATTTATTGGGTTTACCATAATTCGGTTTATTTTGTAAGAATAACGTTATAATGGGTGTCAACTAAAAATCTTGACTAGGTTTATAATGTCACCGAACTCAGTCATGTTTTTTCTTTGGCACAAAACGTTGTGATGTTGTGTTTTAAATGGTAGCGAAGTTTGCTACGTTCCTCATTTGAACGGTGGTTTAGAAATTCGATAGATAGGAAACTAATTTAGAAATTTAATTGTTCAGGTCGATTAAAGAACCGACGGGAGTGAATTGAATGTGTATCGAAAACAACATATACAAAAAAAAAATGAAAAACAATAGTTATAAATTATATTCCCCTTCAAACATAGACTTACAGTTTGCGAAGGCTCCACTGTACTAAGGTCTTCGCAAACGTAACGCCTTGGGGAAGTAGAAAAGTCGTAAAAACGAACAAATCGTCATAAGAGAAGTGAAACAATTTTACGAACACTTATATATGTATTAGTAACAAGAACACGTCTTCGAATATTTTTCGCTTTAGCGTAAAGTTAACGAAAAGTCAAAACAAATTGAATGTGTACATATTTTGTTAGTAAATACGTAATAATAATTTTGAATTGTAGTTTTTTTGAATTTAAAAGGCAGAAAAGTTTTTCGTTTTTAAATACAGTAAAACTTTCATAAATCGAATCACCATTTGCCAAACTTTTTTTTCGATTTAGGGAAAATTCGAAAAATAGAAGTTATCGATTTCCAATTTTTCACTTTCGATTTGTCTTCTCAAATTGGCAAGTGGTACGAGGTCTTCGTCCTCCCATTCAACATTTTCTATAAACCCGGCCTTTCGGAAACAATTTTTTATTGTGGTCTCAGTTACATCGACAATCCAAGCAGAAATAATTGTTCTTACACCGTCTAGCAAATTAATGGTTATTGGCTTACTATCATCTAGTCTCTTTAACACTGTATTTAATATTCTTCTCCGGTAGTGTGTTTTTAGGCTCTTTATTATGCCCATGTCCTTCGGTTGAAGCTCATATGCCATATTTGGTGGTAAATATTCCAATTTAATGAATTTTAGTTTTAATTGCACTTCTTTTGGGTGAGAAGGACAGTTATCGACAAACAAGACGACTTTTTTTCTTCTGGCGACCGAACATTTGATCAGTTTTAGTCAACCAATCTTCCCATATTGCACTTGTCATTCATGCCTCATTATTCGAGTAGTCCTGATTCCAGGAAACGATCTACGATTTTTACTTTTCCCTATGACCAATAATTTGAGTTTCTCAGATCCCGACATATTAGATCCTACAAGACACGTAATGCGATTCTTGCTCCATTTGCCACCGAAGCATTTATACCCCCTGAATGTGAATGTTTTATCAACTAAGCACTGAAGAAGCAGCCCCGTTTCATCACAATTAAAAATATTTTTAGTGCTGTAGTTTTTTATTAAATGGGGCAAAACATTGTTTTCCATTCGGTACACGAGCTTGCTCTAACCGATGATTTCTCCCCACTGACACTTCTAAACACAACATTGTGACGATATTGGAACTTATCCAACCATCCACTGTTCGAATTAAAATCAGGAATGTTGAGGGTTTTCGCAAATTCTAGGGCTCTCCGTCTGATTAAAGGGCCACCTAATGGTAAATTTTGATCACGAACTTGATGCAGCCACGCAAGAAGTGTGCTATCAATTTGCTGATATTTACACACTGTAATTCGTTTTTTAGTTTTTGTTAAATTACACGTACTAACTTTAGTAGTTTTTCTCGATTTTTTAATATGGTGGATACGGTACTTTGCGGTGTCTCGAATTTTGCAGCAGCTACTTTTTTGCGCATTCCTTTGTCTACACATCTGCTACTTATTAAGGCACAAATGTTTTCGCGGTACCATATTACCTAGCTTTTTAAATTTAACGAATTTTTTTTTTTTTTGTGATGAATGTTTACTACTCTGATGTTTTTGAGTTTTTGACTACTAAATGAATATGAAACTGTTAAAATTTTAACTTAAATTTTTAATGCTAGTTTGAATGAAACAAAAAACAAAAATGATTGTATATACAACAAATCAGTCTTTCAACCGGTACATCAAACTAGACAAAAAGAAGTTGGAATTATATCTTCCAATTGGAAAATGTACATACTTATTGGATATAATGAACCAGTGAAGGTTCAAAATTCGGACGCTTTCGATCGTCTACTTTCTAGACTCATTTTCATTGAAGATGCGCTGTTTCACTGAAACTGCATAGGTAAGCATGCTAGTAATATGCAATGCATGTAGTCAATTGGAAATTGAGAGATACACGCAATAGGCAAAGCACCCAATGCAACATTTAATTTAACGTGATGTTCCAAATCTGTTTTGTTAACACCGAAAATCATCATCTGTTCTGCATCTTAAATCATCTTCCGAGCCAGAAAAACATTTTTTATGTGCCACATAAACTTCTCTTAGGATATTTCGAATGAAATTTTACTCCTGAAAATTTCTAATATTACATAAAAATTAAAAAATAATGAAAATATGTACCTAACAGAAATCACATATGAAAGCTCTGATTTTGATAGTGATAAACCAATTACTGTAGGTAGGTGGTTTGACGTCTATTGGAGGGGGGGGGGGCAAAGTTGAGTAGATTAATATACTAGCTCCGTAACCTTCCAGTAGGGTGCGCATCACGTGAGCTGTTCTGGTATTTATTAGACAGCTGCGTGATGGGTACAATTGTATAAGGGGAAACCTCTTCACAATTCGCAAGTGTACCTACGTGCTGCCTCCTCGCGGCAACCACTGGTAACTAAATTCATTTGGCACATTTTTGGCCATTTGGCACAGGCTAAAGTACGGCGCTAAAGGAGAAAACCTTGACAAAAAACCCTAATCTACGGAGGAACAGCATATGCCGATGGATTCACTGTTACTTATCACAATGTCACAGTCACTTCCATCCAAAACAGTAACCAAGGAGGATTGATTAGGTTGAGAATCATTATTGTTTACACTCGTAATATTTCCGAAACGTTCGTTAAAATTTAATTTGTAATTATTACGAATCAGTCTAATTTCGTTCCGTACTGTCCGGTATAATTTTTGTTGACATGTTAAAAAAATATACACATTATGTATCACATGCCTACACTAAACTTAATATTAAGTTTATGACAATTGACAAAATATGTGATGTATTGGTAAAAGTGTAACGCTAGACAAAAAAACCTTACAACAATTACATTAAAAAGAGGTTGCTACCGATTTGTACTTAGTGGATTTTTTGTGCCAAACGAATTGTTTGGCAAAATTTGACTACTCGTGAAAAAGTGGTTGGCTATTTGATGCCCAATGACGGTGAATCATAAAGATGACTAACCCTACTATGTTTATGCCATAATATTGTTTATGCCATCTCTGCGATTAATGGGGGAACCAGCGAGTCAGTAACAACTTTAAGTAAGAACGCGATATACAGAAAGTGCATGTTACTGACCAGCGAATCTTTAAGAACGTTTCGTTCAGTTCAGTGCGAGTTTATGACCATTTTCTGATGAACAATTTTAACAGGCAACCAATCGACGTAGTCTATTTCATAAACGAATTTCGCCTTCCGTACATAATCCTTTTGTTTTCCATATAAAATATTTTTAATCTGCTGAAAAATTTTCATCAGAAAATGGTCGTAAACTCGCACTCAGCCGTCACTTAACAGAGCGACAATTAAAGCGCAAACTGAAGGATATGTCAGAATACATCAAAATTTAGAGCACACTTCTTAGAAATAATAAGGTTTCCCGTTCATATTACAATTTTAATACTGTATTTGTCAGTTGTTACGGATTCGGTGGCCGATATGTCAAATCTTTTGTAAGGAAGTAATTTCGTCAAATTCTTTAAGGTTTCTTACTGATTCGCTGGTTAGGCCTTTAGCCCTTAACTGTCATATGCCATCAAACAGCCAACTACACTTTTTTATGAGTTCGTTTCGCACAAACAGTCCCAATAATAAGCGTATTGCTTTCAACCAAAATGAGTTACGTATTTTTTTTGGTTAACAGCTGGTCAAAGCAACAGCAAAAATTAACCAAATTTTGGTCTAATTTTTTTTCGTGTATTTTCTTGTCAATTTGACTCTTGTGGCAGGTATTAAAACTAAAAATTTGGTTAAGATTTGTTTAGCCACTAATTTTTTTTTGGGTTAGCTAAACTATTTTTTGGTTTATCTAGTACGATTGATGTTGTAATTTTTTTATTTTAGGTGAAAGCAATACAACTAATGTAATGGCATAAACAGAGTTCGGAGCTATCTCTACGATTGAATGTCATTTTCCATCAAAAAGCCAACTATGCTTTTTGGATTGCTGAAAATAAGAATAATAAAATTAAAATCGAATTCTTTATATTGGGAATATTTGCAAATAATTAGAATTACTCACATTAATAACTTAATTTTTACTTTTCCCACTATAAAGAAGTTATATTGGGTAAGTATTGTAATCGCGAAAAAAATTTTGTTCCAGATTTTCACATTTTTCGACGAATTAGGTTACCAAGACTCCGAAACATCGATTAGAAGAATGTCGAGTCCGTCCTTCCGTCCTTCCAGTCATACATTTTTATTATTTTTGTTTTGCTTCCCATTCTCACAAATATTAATAGTTTTTGTTGAAATTTTGTACAAAGATAGATTTTAGTAATAAGCAGTTTGTATTAACTTTTAGGTTTAGAATAGAAGGGGTTGTAGTGGAAGAGAAAACTGCCAAAAAGATTTTCTCAAAAACGGGACCGACGATTTTTTTGTTATGTTGATAAATTTGATATTTTAACAAAAATGAGTAATATAAATTTGTTGAACTATTTTTTGAGGTATGTCAAACTTTTCGATGAAATATTTTTCTACGGTTAATACACCTTCCAAATTTCAACAATTGTTCCATAGGTGTGTTTAAGATAAAATGAATAGATTATCGTGTAATATGGAATTTAAATTTCTAAATTTACGTAAAATACTTTGCTGGTGGCAAATAACATCGTCTACATTTAAAAATGTTCAGACTAAAGCACTGAGTAAAGAATTATATCGGCCAATTCTCACATTGCTCACATAATATTTTGATGCGAACAAACGGCACAAATTTTCACAAAAGAAATTTTGAACATTGTGGATGCTTTCTGAACGGAGTAATTTAAATTCTTTAGGATTTTCAACAGTATACTAGAAATATACAACTGAATATAATTGTCAAAGGTCGAAGATGAAAAATGGCGAATACGGTGTCTAAAATAATCTAACATTATTTGTGAGCCTTTGATTTGGCGGCATGAAAGTAGAAGATTTATATTGTCATAACCAATTGTGTTATTGGGGAAGAGGTCTCCAAATTTATGAAAAGTCGTGACATCTTTTAAGGACCTTGCCTGCCCGAACGGAAAATGTTTGTAAAATATAAATGATTTGTTTGGTAATCTATAGCATTCGCTTTATGGGAAAAGTGTCGTCCGAGGAGTTGGATAGATCAATATTTTTTTTGTCATAAACCTCAAACCAGCTACTTTGATTTACAACAATTGTTTCCTTTTTTTGAGATGAAGTTTTCGATCCGCGTTCGATATAGTCCCGTGGATTCCATAATTATAAATGTTGGAAGTCATCCATAGATACCGAAATATAAGTATACTACTAATAATTCGTTGATGAAATTTGCTGTTTCGAATATTTTGGTTCTCTCTGTTTATGTCTTGCTTTTCTTGTGCAATCGATTGAACAATTGTACTTTCGAGGCGCGTCACGAGGTTAATGTTGTTCTTGTTATTGAAAACCTTTATTCGTGACCTCGATTTTTTACCTTAAGTATTTATTTCCATGGTGCTCCTTAACCACTCAAATAACCAAACAAAAAAAATGTGATTTTTTTACCAAATAAGTTGCACTAAATAAAGAGCACTGAATTTAGCGAATTAAATAAAGTGTACAAAAACTTGCGTCCATACAGGGTGTTCCGGAATATATGGCGAGAACTTTAAATCCTGAAACAGAACATAATCCTAAGCAAAAAGCTATACGATGATATATTTCGTCTTTAATCGTAACTGAGACAATCGTGGTTCTATAAACGGTAAAAAATTTGCATTTTCATTTTCAAGCCTGGGTTAAAAAAAGCATAGTTTGTAGAAATAGTAATAAACTAAAAGCATAAGTATTTCATCACAATCATTACGTGAGGTCAAAACATTGCGCACGAAGATAGCAGATGTTAAGCCTTTTCGGTGATCTAATTGTTGTATTTTTAATACATTACAGTGATCTTTATAAGGTAGAAGAACATAGTTATTTACTCGCTCAGAAGGTAGCCAACGAATCTAATCTTTCAATTCTATCTGAATGGCACTGATAAACTGATGACCAGACCTGAGAAGCGAATTGAATAATAGAACGAACAGAAGACACATTTAAAGATTCTAGTCTGTACAATTCCGCTTCAAAGAGACAACCTTACATTTGGCCACATTCAATAACAATTTGTTGTTAAATCACTGTAATTTTATTTGAAAAGAAATACTAGAAAGAGTAGTTGTAGAAATTGGAGTAAATATTTTCATATTACCTGTGTAAAGAAGGCAGTATGCAAATTCAAAACACTCCATAACATCATTAATAAATAATGAGAATCTGTGCTTGAAGTTACACGAGATAAATAACACATCGATCGATAAATGCCGGGACTAACCAACAGATGGCTCCTATAATTACATATTCATACCATCTTTGGATATTACTAATCTTCAAACGACACCTGTCAAATTGCATAGCATTTCGATTATTTGTTGTCAAACTACAGTGGTTTAACCTTCACTCTGTGTATACCATACTATCACGTGGCCTGTGTATAGGGGTCAATCTGATCCCACAGATATCTTCATATATTTCTTAGGGAAAGTAAATAAAAACTACCAAATTATCAAATTTACAAGTAACTTGAGCCCTCTTTTTATTGACATGCATGTATAAGATATTAGTTGAGGCTATCTTATAGGGCAAGCTCCATTTAAATAATAAGAAACGAATTTTTTTAATTTTAAAATGGATTGGGATCAATTTGACCCCAATACACGGAGAGAAGGTTAAGTGCGCTATTTTCGTAATTTTCAAAAAAAAAATGGAAAAAATGAGGTTCGTCTGTTAATAAAACATTGATTTTTAATGGGAAAAATACTGTTCAAGCTCAGCAATGGCTTGAAAAGTGTTATCTGGACTCCGCTCCATCGAAGACATCCATTTGTCGGTGGTATGCTGATTTCAAACGCAGAAAACATCCGAAAAAACCTCAAATCGTGATGGACAAATGTGAAGTTGTGTGAGGTAGCTGATATCCTGAAGATATCATTTGGTAGTGTTTACATTATATTCCATGAACATTTGGGCATGAAAAAGCTTTTTTCCAAATGGGTGCCCCATTTGCTCACAATGGAGCAAAAACAACAACGCGAAATAAACAGAATTTTTTTTTTTAAATTCCTAAAGTAATTTTGACAGGTATCGTTCGAAGGTAGATAATAATCTAAGATGGTATGAATATATGCGCCAGATTTTGGTTAGTCCCCCCTAACCGCTATTATGACACTCAACTCTTTTTTACACGGTCTTTTTCACACGGTATTTCATTTAAAACTTTTTTCGGATTATTTGAAATGCGGTTTTACGTACGAGTATCATCCGAAATTAGGTTTGATCAAATAATCCGCAAAAAAATCTGTGTTAAATTAAAAACAGTGTAATAAAGACCGTGTAAAAAAAGAGCTCGGCGTAATTGCTTCGTCAACTTTGCGATACAGATCAGAGAGTAACGTGTTTGTGCGTTACCTAAAGGAGAAAAATCTTGTACTGAACCATTAAAGTTAGCTACGAAAGGAGTGGATTTATTTAATCATGTCAAACATTTCTATCAGAACATGGGGTGCCAATTAATAAAATAAGTTCAATATGTAATGACATGCTTCTGTTACGTAGGGCAAAAATTCGGGTTTGGCGGCTTACATTAAAAAATAAGTACCCCGATAAGTTATATCGGAATGCAATTTCTGCCAAAGCAGTAAATTTTATTAGGGGCCATACCATAGGCTTTTTCGTTCTTTTTGCGAAAAACTGCGTACCGACTATAACATGCAACTATTCCACATAGAAGTTAGGTGGCTGACTCGCGGAAGAGTTTTAAACCGTGTTTTCGAATTGCGTAATGAAATATTACAATTTCTCACTAGTCAATGGAGTTCTCTAACTACTGAATTTGGCAATAAAGATACCCCACAATAGATTTAGCAGACATTTTCACATATCACAATGAATTAAATCTATCTTTGGAAGGATTTGGGATCAATAATATAGCTAAAGAAAAGTTATACGCATTTATTCAAAAAATTTGGATTAAGCGAATTGATAATAAGCGTATTTTGTTGACCAAAATGTAATTCGATTTATTTTTGGTTTATTTTTTTTCCAAGAATGGAAAAATGATTTAATTGACAAAAGCCAACCTTTCGAAATAAAATATAAATTTAATATGTATTATGACTCTGATGGCAGGTATCATAGCCAAGAATTAGAATTATGTTTAAATAAACCCAATTTTTTTGGAGTTAATGTTATTCTTGCGGGGATTTATCCTATGCAATTATTGTTGTAAATTTGTCAAGGAAATACGCTAAATAACAATTTTATAAATTTCCCTTTGTTTGAAGATGTCATTGCTTCAGCTTCAAATGATAAAAAAACACACAACCCGTAAAAATAAAGTTTTTGACTATATATTCTTTATATATAAGACTCGGTCGATTGCAATTCAGTTTCGACCTTCTTCACCATGACTAAAATTTAAAATTCAATGAATAATGGCATTGCCCCATGCACAAACGGCAAACCGGTATTTCAAACCGTCAAATCCAATTATTGACAAAATTGTTTGATTTTCAATATCAAAATTATTATAAAATAGTTCGAATGTATAAGTTCTACCATCTTCGTAGAAAACTTTATTAAAATTGATTTAATTTCATTTAAAAAATCCCAATTTTATATTTTGACGGACGGATTTTTGCTTGACGGCCGACAAAACACAAAATTGGGGTTTTCTGAATGAAATTAAATTTATTTTAATAAAATTTTCTTAGATTAAGGTGGAACTTATAGATTTGAACTATTTATTAATAATTTTCGTATTGCAAAGTGAAGCAACTTGGCCATAAATTGGGTTTGACGGTTTTAAATGCCGGTGTTCCGTTTTGCATGTGGCAATGCCTTAAGGGTCATTCAAAAACAAATTTGAATTTTAAACTTACTTGAAGAAACATTTGGAACACTACTAGATTGAATTTTTTAAATTGAAAATTAAAGCAAAAACTTAGTTATAGTATGTTGATCGAACTGAAATTTTGCCAAAAAGTATTGTTAGGTGACAAAAGTCGATGTGCAAAATTTCAGCGCGAGAGGATCACGGGAAGTGGGTCAATTTTGAACTTGAAGATCGTAAGGACACTCAAGCAAGCAATCAAGCAGGCGAAGTTAATATAAAGGATATAAAAATAGGCCGCCTTAATTGAAATAAAAATTTCATTTAAAGCAATTATCGGAGGGTTTCACTAAAATGGATTCTGGATCCATTTCAGTTCAACATCGAGATTATGGAAGATAATGACATAATTAAGGAAGATCTTATTTCGACTTGCAGCCGTCTCTCAGTGGAGGTGTCTTAGTATAGGACACTCCACTATTGTTAGATCGTTGAAGGATGAGCTGGCGAATCTTGACTACATTAAACCTACTCTACGCTTCGAGAAGCGATTTCGGACCTCCTTCCCTTCAAGGGAATCCTGGAGGGATAGACCGTTATCGGAAACCGAAGCGTTGCAATTCTTCACAGATGGGTCCAAGCTAGACGGCAAAGTAGGAGCTGGAGTATTCTGTGACAAATTAAATGTAAACATTTCTATTCGTCTCCCTGATTACTGCAGCGTGTACCAAGCTGAAGTCGTAGCGATTGAGGAGGTCATGACGTGGTTGAAACATAATGTGTTATCCTCAGACGATATCACAATCTATGTGGACAGTCAAGCGGCGATCCGGTAGTTAGAATCGGTGTCTTTGGCGTCACGGGTGGCGTTGAGTTGTCACTCATCTCTAAATGAGATGGGTGAGCATTTCAATATCCAGGTAGTCTGGGTCCCAGGTCACTCGGGCGTCATGGGGAACTGCAGGGCAGATGAACTTGCTAGGCATGGTACGACTCTCCAGCTGCAACCGGAAAGGGGAAGTCTGGGGAGGCCTATTACAGCGCTGAGACAAGCACTTGGGAAGCAGGCGCTATCCTCAGCGGGGGAAAGGTGGTCTAACACCCTCACCTGTAGAGTTGCAAGACAAGTTTGGCCAAAGCTGGACTTGGGGCGCACTAGGGCATTAATATCCTTACGCAGACGTGAATTAAGAATGGTCGTAGGAATTCTCACGGGACACTGCCTTTTTGGAGAACATGCAAGAAGGCTGGGTCTGGAGGCTAATGACTTCTGCAGAAGCTGCTTGGACGAAGAGGAGGAAGAGACGTTGGTCCACTTCCTTTGCTCGTGTCCAGCATTGGCTCTCAGAAGGCACAAACACTTAGGTAAGTTCAAGATGGACTGCCTCTCGGATCTCGAAAACAGTAAAGTGCGGGACGTCTTACGCTACATAAGTAGCTCGAAATGGTTCCAATAGGGGTAAAAGGGGATACATACTGTGGTATCACAATGGACCGTCACCGGTCTAAGTGTGCGTAAGCAGCCACTCCAACCTAACCTAACCTATTGAACTAAGAATCAATGGGCGCGTCCAAATGCAGCACAATGCAACGCTACTTGCAAATTTTTATTGGCCCATATTGCACTCAAATATCTTTTTCGCTTTGCCACAACATATTTGTGAGGGATGGGAATTTAAACACTTCGCCATATTAAAACCAAAGAAAGAAACAGATGAAATGCGAGTGGCAATTACCAAAAAAAAATCCAAGGACTGTCAGAATTATTGATCTTAAACAACAGCAAATAAGTCATTAGCCCATTTTTCATGTGAAAAAATTAGCAGTTATAGTCAATAAATATGATGAATAGTAAAATAGTATAGTTGTATATAGTAGTAGATGTACATAAATTTTATATTTATATTTTTTTTTTAATTATCTTTTTTTTTTTTGGTCGGGGGTGTGAACGTATGTGTACATTTGGGAAATTTGGCGGTGCCAATATCTAAAAAGGTTAATAACCACTCTCTATTGGTATTCTTACCATAGACATTAATTTTAAGTTTGAATAATAAATATCAACTATAAATATACGAACAAATTAAATACTTTTAATTGGTATCATAATTATTTTATTTCTTTTATTAGCATACCTACATGTATTGTAGATAATAAAAATGTTTAAAGGGTTCGGTCATGGCTCCGAATCTTTTATTTGGCTACTTATTTCGTACAACAATAAAACTTTAAAAATTGAAACACCAAACATTTTTAGGCTAAACAAACTCGACGCGCACGGGTTATAAAAAACAATAATTCAACAAACTCTGTAGAACCCCATTCTAATCGGCATCAAGTAATTCAAAAGGTGCCAGTTAATTGAATTTAATTTCCAATGGCAGATAATTTCATTTCCGTGATAATAAAATTCATTTTTTTTTCTCTTTGATGAAAACCATACATCCAAACTATGTATTTCTAACTAAAGAAAAAAAGATGAAAAATATTTATAGAAAATTCTTAGAAGTTACCTACTACTAAGTGTTTTGATATTGAACTTTGTTTACAAATTTAAGTATGAGGAACACAGCAAAACTACCAATAACTATAATTACAAAGAAATTCAAAATACGGATATAGAATTTCAGCCGTCTTAACTATATCGATGTGGCCCAATAAAATGATGACTTTTGTATTTAACAAAAATGTTATATCATTGTAAAAATAAAGTATAATATGCAGTGCGGTGTTTTTTGATTAGATATATTTAACGAGAGATTATAATCAACACCTTTTGATCATTCCATGGTTTATATAAAATATAATTACAGAGATATAAATCAATACCAACTTTATTTCTATTTAACAAAATGGATGCAGAATAAAAACCGAAATTTAATTGAAAAAACACATTATTTGTTGTTTTTGTATATGTTTTCCTTTTTTTTTTTTTGTATAAACTTTGAAAATAACTTGCACAACTTTTATAATTCCCAAACATAGTAAATTTGGGGGGACCACGTTAAATAATACCGAACGTATATATTTGTTTGAAATATTATGACAGAAACAGAGTAAAATGCTACCCTAACGCTGTTTTCCTCTGTACATATAACATTTTATCCCTAATTTATATATTTTTATGTTTTTCTTTTTAGTTGATATCAAAAATGTGTATTTCAAAATATGGCAGGAGCAGCAGCAAATAGACACAGGATCACAAAATATTGACTGTTTATACATTATTATAATCTTTAAATATTTGATTTCGATATTCATAAAAATTGCATTAAACGCACACATACGAGTATGTATGTATAACGAATAGGCTTATTTACTTATTCTTTACATAATCTTACAATTTACTATAGCACATCTATGATTTTGTTTTAATTAAGCGTACACAGGTGGTTGCATGGTCAATTAAATTTAATCAAAATCAAACAAAAAATCTATTGATCAATAATTATTATCGATTATTTTAAGAGAAATAATTAGAGCGTGTTTGATGATTAAACTTTTGTTTTTAAATTTATATTTTTATATTTCTTCTGTTTTTGATTTATTATTATGTACATAGATATTAAAAAAAAAAACAAATAGAAAATTTAACCGATCCCCAATTTAAATGTTAAAATTTTGAAGAATTATATAACATAAGTTGAATTCTTTTACGGTCTCATTCTTTTTGTTATTCCAAATTTGGCGATGAATTAAAAAATGTTAACATAGCATGGTTATATAATATTCTATTATTTTGTGTTCTTACATCACTTAGTTTCATTAGGTTATTTAATTAAAAGGCAAGCGGTGTAGAATTTCATTTGCAATATTTGCGACCAACAGTTCTATCAATGAAAATTTCTATTGAATTGGGAAGCTTAATTTCAGTTTAGAGAAATGAAACTGAAGAAAAATATTCAAACAAAAATGGATTGTGCAATCACATAATTACGTTTATACTATTCGTGAAATAAAGGAATGAACGAGTTCGAGGTATACGGCAGAAACAATTTATTTAAATAGGAGTTGTAATTCATAAACACGAAACGCAAAAATTTTTTAATTTTTTCCATTTACAAAAAAATCGGCAGAAAAATGTTGCCAAATTAGCAAATAAATAATTACCACCGTAAAACCTATAAAAATAAAATTTAAATTTATAAATATAAAGAAAATCGCATGAAATACAAATCTTTGCATCTACCGCATCAAAAATTTATTTGGATTTGACATTTATTTCTTAAGTTTGGACGCAAAATCGCGCAATCTTAATTTTTCTTAATTGACAGGTCTAATTTAACGAAGCTTCGTTAAATTTCTTAAGTGACGTTAATTTTTCGCTAGGCGAGAATACAGAAATCCTATCTACCGTATTCTTAGGTTTGTTAATTCTTAATTTTTAAGTTTATAATTTTTCGCTGGTCACCACTTAATGCTGTTTGCCTCACGTCGATTTTTGTGACTATTCACCACCAGACGTTACAGAAAAGTTTTCTCGGCGAGGTTACTTTTCAGTTTAGTTGTCATTTATAAAGAGGGCGCTTGGGTTATGAATTATGTGAAATATACATTTGCACCACGAGTTCTTTCCGATATACTAAAACAATAATGACATAATATTGAGTATTGACATTCAGTTCGTCAACATTATTATTTATAATTCGAATTTTATGTAGCGTATTTGAAGTAGAAATTGTAATCTTTTTTGAAAAGGCTTGTGCACAAAAAGACAGAAAGATTTTTTTCCTAAACTATTTTAGAATATTCATCTGTATACTTTGTCTTTATTTTGGAGTCATTTGGGCGAAATGCGGTTTTAAGTATAATCGATATATTAAGTACCGAATGAAATTGAAACCCATACCGGAGATGCTTGGCAGTATCACTATCTGTTACTAATTGAGAAAAGTAGACTCGTCTTTAGCGCTAATAACGTAGTCCTTATGTTCGATAACGAATTTTTTCCTACAATTAGAAAATGCGAGGAGCCACCATCGTTGACAATGATCTCTGCACCTACTAAACGGTAGATCCCGATGTCCTTTAATACCTAACCAATTCCTATTTGGCGATTTTGTAAAATACAGACAAATCTTTAAGGGGTGCTGGGTGTGTTTCAATAGGGTAGGCGTTGACCGTTTATAGCCAATTATAAATTGCTTTATACTCCAACGTTGCAACCATGTAGTAACCATCAACTGTCTCTAGTTTACCTCCACGCGGTAGCACCTGGGCAACGTTTGTTTTGCATTTTTAATGTATCACAACGGCTGAACTTCTAGAGGCGAGTGTAATAACACTATAAACAACAAAACGCAATGGATAAAACAAACAAGGAAATTAATACCCTAGGTGGCAGACCTGATGTTCAGGAAAATCCACTCTCTGCGGAAGTCGGTCCCATGGATTCTAGGGGGGACCAAACATTGCTACAAAATTCTAATGATACCAAAAATAAGCTAAGCGATTTCAACGCTCAAAAGAGTAACGAGGAACAACTTTCATTCCGAAGGGGCTCCATTACAATCAGATCACCAATACAAAAAATATTTGCAAACAACGCAGTCTCCACTGAAAAAGTAACTTCATTATCAGAACAAATGCCGAGTGCATCAACAAATATTATAAACAGCGAAGAGCTGTTAAATAAATTTCAAAAAATGGAGAAACTAATCGTGCAGCTGAGCAATGAAGTTGCTGAACTTAAGAGAGAAAACTCTACACTAAAAGAAAAGGATTCAGCACGAGTTAACAATATTTCTTCCAACCATATTCAGCCATCATCCAGTCAACATGAACATTCAAATAATTCCAACTGGTTGCTCCGGCAATTTCCAGTTTTTCAACAGAATAATAGATTCAGTGCTCTGAGTCAAGTGGATTATTGCACAGATGAGGAAGAACTGCAAAAAGAAGTTTCCAGTGCTGATAACAGAAATGTTAGGAAACGCAGGCGCACAAAAACGAAAACTCCTCCAAAAAATACTACACAAATTGTGATCAATAACACTGAACAGAAAAACCCAAAAATACCACTGCCTTCACCCATTAACGTGAGCAATATCAAAAATTTCGAACTGTTTCGACAAAATATAATAAAAACCACTAGTGAATCAACTAATTTTAAGGCGCTTTCAAATAGTGACATCAAAATTACCTTTCAAAATGAAAATGATTACAGAAATGTCAAATATTTACTGGAAGAATTAAAAAAAGAACCCAGCAACCAATCAGAAAATATAGAATATCACACCTACCAGCTGAATAGCGAAAAGGCTTATAGAGTGGTTATTAGAGGCTTACCATCTTCCATTAGTCACGATGTAATTAAAGCAGACTTAGAAAAAATGGGACATGAAGTCGCAGGTGTTACTAACATATACAAAATGCTCATAACTAATGGTGTAAAAGACAGGAAACACTTTCCATTGTTTTACATCGACTTAAAACAAAAATACAATAATAAAGAAGTATACAACATCAAGAAACTTGCATACTGTATAGTTAAAATTGAGCCACCTAACAAGACAAGGGACATTCCACAATGTACGAATTGTCAACAACTTGGGCATACCAAGAGTTTTTACTATCGTCAAACCAAATGCGTTAAATGTGCTGGAGATCATCACACGACAAAATGCAAAAAACAACCAGATATCGCGCCTTCATGTGCTCTTTGTCAATAACAAGGACATACTGCAAATTATAAAGGATGCTGCGTACATCAACAAAATTAAAAGTCAACAGAATAATAGAACAAGAGTAGTACAGCGATTACAAACCAAAGCTGCTAAACCACAAACAACAATCACACCATCCACAGTTGGATTATCCTATGCGCAAATCACCAAATTATCTGCTGATAAATCAAACCAAAACAACAAACACATAGAAGTTAATAACGAGTCTAATAACTTTGAAATTATTAAAAAGCTTATTCAAATTCAACAGACACTTGGTCACTTAACGATCGGCGATTCATGAAAACAAATGTGAGTATCTGTCTCCAAGGGGGCCAACGTATTGGCCAACGGATGCAGGAAAAATAACAGATCTGCTTGATTTCTTCATCATAAAAGGTATTTCATCCAGTTACACTAGAGTCGAAGGAATTAACGACTTAACATCTGATCACATTCCTGTACTGTTGTCAGTAAGCGCTATCGTCATCAAGCAAAATAAAAAGCAAAACTTTACTAATAGATTCACGGATTGGGATCTCTTATGAGAAAAAATGGAAGAGCTAGTTGAATTAAAAGTTAGTATTAAAAGTAATGAAGAATTGGAACAACAAACAAACAATTTCATTGAATACACTCGTATGGCCGCCAGTCTAACTACTCCAGAATTTAAGGACAAAGCGGAGATTGAAGTCAAATACCCGGCTGAAATCAGGGAACAAATCAAGGAAAGGATAAAGGCAAGGAGAGTATGGCATTTCACCAGAAATCCCGCTGATAAGACCACCTTCAATCGAATAAGTAACAAAGTCAATAGGCTAATCAAAAGCTTCAAACAGGATTGCTTCGACAACTACTTAAGCGGGCTAGGTCCAGAAATGGATAAGGACTACTCGTTATGGAAAGCAACCAGAAAATTTAAACGACCTGTAGTTCGAGTACCACCTATAAGAAATGCTCAAGGCAATTGGGTTCGACAAAATAAAGAAAAAGCGGAACTCTTTGCTCAACACCTAGCAACAGTGTTTCAACCCCATGACATTCAATCCAACATTGACGTAACACCTGTCTATCAACCAAATCAGGATTTTAAAAGGGTCACGCCAATGGAAATTACTGAAGAAATTGACAAAAGTCTTAGCCAAAAAAAGGCACCAGGAATTGATGAAATATCACCGGGTATATTCAAGGAACTTCCACGCAAAGCAATCATCATGATCACATACTTATTTAATGCCTGTATGAGATTGAAGTATCTACCCAAATGCTTCAAAACGGCCCAAATTATTATGTTGAAGAAACCAGGTAAACCAGATGAAGAAGTAACATCATACAGACCAATTTCACTGCTTCCGACCTTATCAAAGCTGTTTGAAAATCTACTACTAAAACGTCTATAGCCAATGGTAAACGATCCTGATTTTCAATTTGGATTCAGGAATAACCACTCCACAATATATCAAGTCCATCGAATAACTTCGGTAATAGAGTAAGCGTTAGAAGAAAAGAAATATTGCCCCGCCGTATTTCTGGATGTATCTCAGGCCTTTGATAGGGTTTGGCACGAGGGATTGACATTCAAGATGAGCAAAATGCTACCACAAAAATATTGCCAGCTGCTTGAATCTTACCTCTCTGATCGCCAATTCAGAGTCATCCATGAAGAAACATGTTCTGACTTTTATCCAACGCTAGCGGGAGTTCCACAGGGAAGCGTATTGGGACCCCTCCTCTACCTTCTCTACACTGCGGACATACCTACAACGAATAAAACATTCATCGGCACGTTCGCGTTCAGATACGATTAAAACAACGTCAAATGTACTGGTTAACTGGGCATCATTCCAAAATGAACCTGTATTGCAAAAGACTAGTCTACCAGACTATCTTCAAACCAATATAGATGTATGGTGCGCAGCTATGGGGTTGTACTCATAAATCCAATAGAGACATTATACAACGTAGCCAAAATAAATTTCTTCGAATGGTCACCAACGCTTACCGATTTGTGACTAACAGGGCAATACACAATGATCTAAAAATACAGCTGATAGACGACGCCATCCGCGAATGTGCAAACATGAGAAGAGACTTCATACCCACACCAACGTTGAGGCCGTACAACTACTGGACAGTACAAACGAAGTAAGGCGGCTCAAACGAATCAAACCACATGAGCTAACCGCATGAATATTATATCTCAAGGGAACTGGACACTGGTCCAGCAGACCCACACAAGTTTATGCTTATCTCATAAGTACTAATGTCAACCTTACTAATGAATTAATAATGTTTAAGATTGTAGTAGCCATATCAACAAAGGTGTTTAAAAAAAAAAAAAATTTGAGAAAAATGTAGCTACACAAATTAACATAAAAGGTTCGTTTACAATTAATAAAAGTCTCCATAAATCTATCTAGAACTGAATCGAAGAAGTGCAGCACTAAGTCAATATCTCGAATCTCTCGTTTCCTCGTATAGTTACTATATAGGACAGACAGTGTGGAAGGCATTCTTATGGATAATTTTGGATTTATGGGGGGTTTTTCAAAATGTTGATCCCAGCCCAACCTTAGGGCCGAAAAAATCCTTTAGAATATAATTTTTAATTTAAATAAGAGAACATTCCGTAATACTTTTGGAATTTCAGCCATGATTTAATTTTGAAATCCGACCCCAGATTATATGGCATCCACAACCGTGATACCTTGTTCCATTTTGAGTTAGAGACGTAATAAACTGCCTGAATTGGTTGTTCATGTAAAAAAATTGATGAATCAATTTATTTAATTAATAGTAAGTACCAACCATAATATCATTGGTGGTGTTCCGCAATATTTCTTGAATTTGGCTTTTATTTTATTTATGAAATCCGACCCCAAATGGTAAAACCCAAGGATTTCTTCAGAGCGTGAATACTACGATTTTCTATTATGGACTATTTATAGAATCGGCTCAATAGCTTAGATGTAAAATCTCTCTAAAATCCATTGACAAACTTGCGTTGGAATTTTGTACGAAAACGGAACTTCTGCGATTATGCACCAATCCCATTGAAATTTAGTATCTATGTAACTTAACTAACATATTTGATAATCAATGAATTGGTTGCAGGTCATCCAAATGATAAATGATGCTGGTTCTCTAACTTTTCTAGAGGAGATTTGACTACTAATCTGTTTTGTAATCAGTGGATGGTCGTCGTCACCAGACCGATTTTATGTAAATTTTTTTTTTTTTTTTAATGAAATCTTATAAACTGCCCTGGTTTTTTTAAGTCAAAATATTTTGATTTTTCAGATTTCGCAGTGGTGGTTGGTTTTTGACTTGGTCAATCTACTCATTCCAAATTTTAGTTCAATATTATGGATTGTATTGGCCGGGACAACAATATATTTATAATGCCCATCCTTGCCTCTAATATAGCAATCCAAACTTACCAAAGTGCTCAATTAAGATTCCTTTCAGATAACAAATAAATTAAAATAAAAAATGTCAAAACGTAATAGTTATTTAGTTTTCACGTTTTGTAATTGTACCGTACTTATTTTGTGCTTGTTTCGACGTTTTTTACCAAACAAGATAACCGTCATAATCTTGTACAGACAATTTTAGGGTTTAATTCTCGGGTTTTATCTGCTTGTTTGTTACAAGATGAAGTTTTTTCTGTTTCCTCTTTATTGATTTTTCAGTGTTGTATCTCAATAAAGATAATTTCATATTTAAACTTCGTTAAATAGGTAAGGATATCTCACATCATTTTTCAACAAAGTACAACCATGTTTTTTTTAAATAACGATTACATATTATGAAAGCCTGATTTATCCACACTTCCTTACAGTTTTCTATGAGATTGAAAATTTTTAGAATATTTCACGAGAATAAAACCCTTTTTTTAAATAACACATACATACATCTTAAGAAAGACTTACTCTTCTTTCAAAACCAAATAAGTTGAAGAAAAAGAAATCACAAGCGTAATTTCATGGGTAGGCCTTGTTATTTCCGGCTATCAATGATAGATGATATCAACCAGCCAACTATTTTGAAAAATCGAAAACTTAGCCAAAAAAATCATCCTGAGGCAAACGGCAAAAGGCCCGGCCAGATTCATTCCAAATCGACTAAACTAAAAGCTTTTATTAAAATATCATAGAATTTAAAAATTTAAGTGTCAACATTCATTTCTTGTTTTATGTTTTCTTTAACGACTTATTTTTTGCGGGTAACAATTGCGATAACGATTGATTAATTAATGATTTCAGAAAAATACAAATTAGTGAATAAATTAAAAAATTGATTAAACTAATAAAAAACAAATCCATACAAAGTTTTACGCGATACTTTTAGTCAATTTAGAATGAGTTCGGAATTCATTTATTAACCCCTTAGGCTAAAATGACGTACTAAACACGTCATGCGTTATTGTGCACAATGACGTGTGTCACATCAAACATACGGTTTTTTTATACACAATCCTACAACGAAGTGTCTCGCTCGCCATTACATTTTATAATCTTTCAAATAAAATGCAAAGTGCGCTTTGCATAATTCAACTTCTAAGTTAATTTCGCTTTCTATTTTATTTTGATTTGCATTATTCTCGAAACGATCAAAAAGAAGTTAGACCGAGCTTGCAGAATTCAAGGTCGAATTGGCGAATTTCATCGCCAAGCAGGGCAATGAAATTAAATTTTGTCATAAATTAAACATCGTTAACAATGATATTGTCAAGTATATAAAACACAAACACATTATGTTACAGAGAAAAGTTGCCTATAGCAATCACAACAACAACACAAAAAGTTAGTTAAATAACATTAAATGGAAATTTAATTTTATGACTTTTCCGTTTGGGGTTGAAAGTGAGATTTTTATTATATAAGCCTATATTCAACAATTTCTTTTGTTACATTGAATTTTATTTTAAAACTTGTTTATGCGACAAAATAAAAAAAAATAAAAAATTTTCTTAACTTTATTCTAGACGAAACCACCAACCGTTATGGATATTTTAAATCAACACGTTTCATTAAAAATTGGGTCATGCTTCATGAAAATTCGAAATGCAAAGACTATTTTGGGGAATCATTTTTGACCTGGTAAGTGGTGTGCTAAATAGAATTACTGTAAAATAAATATAGTAAAACCACAAAAGGTGTTTGAATCGACTGAAAAAATTTATAGTAACCCTTTAATAAAATTATGATAAATTTAAGGGTAATAAGAAGGGTCCCAGGCAGCAAGGACAAATAATAATTATAATTCGACTAATTTATTTTCGGAAACGGGAATGTACCTTACTTTTATCATAAATTCACAATAAAAGGGGGTTGGCAGTTTTTTTTGTTTTACACAAACAAATTCATGCACTTGTATGTACGCATTTAATCAAAATTCGGCATCAACAATGAATAATTTTGATAAATTTGTTATGAAATTATCGGCCGGCGTTTATTTTTGTTTTGTTTTTATTTATGCACCAAATTTAACCAAAAACAGCCTAATATAAACATCAACAATTTTATTATTACTGTACATAATAAAATAATAAACGGAAATTAAAATTATTCTCATCACGACATAACTTCCGAAATTTCATTTTGTACATTATGTTTTTTAGTGTATAATCATTAATTTTAACTTTACCCAATGTAATAGAAAAAAAAAACAATTCAATGCTTACCGATGGGCTACCGCTCCACGTATATTAAATTCATTTTTAAAATCATAATTTATCGACTTGTCTAACTCAAATCGATCTAATTGTGTTTGTTGTGAATTTCTAATACTGCAAATTTTATTATCACCAATCACTTTTTTAGTTTTTAATTTTTTAGTTTTAACAACACTTTCACTATTCTCATCAACCACTTGTGTTACATTATTTGGTGCCACAATAATTCGTTCGATTGTATTACCGTTCACCTTTAAATGATCCACATTTTCGACATCGTCATTATAATCAAATGTTGTTTTATTATCGCCATTATCATCGCGATCCATTTCAATTTCAGTATAATTAAAATTCTCGTATTCCGTTACATTTATTATTGTACGACGATTTCGATTATTTAAGTAATCATCGTCACTATAGTCGTCTGGTGATAATTTACGTAAATATTTTACGATTAATGCTTCTAAACTTTCTTTCAAGCTTACTTTCTCTTCTTTTGATAAAAATTCGGATTCATCATCGTTGAGTCCAGATTCTTCGTCAGAAGCATCATTTAAATATATATCATCTGGTGCTTTGCGTAAGGTTTCTAAAAATTTTTTGCCCGCTACTTTTTCTTCATTACGCTGGTGAATTTTGGTTGGGATATATGTTCCCGTGAGTCTGTTATCAAAGAAACATTTTAATAAATAATTAAACTAAAGACATATGTACATATTTATGTGTTTCATATACCTTGGATCATAGAGATTATCACAATTGTCTGCCTCAGAATTAGAACAATCTGGTGTAAATGTAGCATCTAATAAAGCGATTTTAGATTCTAATGGCCCACAAGTTAAGCGAATTTCTGTGTCACGACATCCCAATTCTTGTACGACTTCTGTAAATACGGATAAAATCAGTTTATATTTATCAACAAGTTATAATTTATGCTACACGATAAGTTAATTATATATATTGTACATCAATTATATTTATTTGTTGCTACAATAAAAAGGAATACGAATTCTTACATCATTTCTATATTGAGGTCAAATTTGTGCAATAGAAATGAAATTAAAAATTTTATTTGGATTACATGTTTTATTGTATTGACTTGCAAAAGGATTTTGTTAAAAAAGTTGAAAGGAAATTTAATTAAGTAATTCTGATACTGGTGATTATAATCCATCCAATGTCAAATTCATACATATTTTATATTTAACCTAATTTCAACTCTACGCGAGTTGAATGACAATTGCTCCGTTTTTTTTGGGGGGAGTCTTAGAGAATTTCCCCAACAATTTTCATTCTCTCCAAAAACGTTGTTATAGCAACAATTTTTTTTTGTGTCGTACCACAAGATGCACAATACAATAGAATTTTTTTTTTAAAGTTTAAAGTTCATTTCTTATTTACTTTAGAGTAGTTTTTGTTTAATATTGCATTTAAAAGACGAAATACTCACCAATTGGGGCAAACATGCCTGATACAGAACAATTAACATTGACTAGAATACACATAAATACATTTATAATAAAAAATAAATATAAAAGCTTTATTTCATAATTTCTTTGGATTTTCATTTTAATGGGACTTGGGGGAAAAAACTTTTTCACGTATAATAATATAAATAAATAAAATTTTCACAATAAAATTGTTATCACTGTGTATAAAATATTTGTTTCCGCGAGAAAATAGACATTTATTAGCAAAAGTTAATAATTTTCTTGGACATAATTTTTAAGTTTTGTTTTTCCACTAAAGTTAAATAAAACATCTTCACACACATAAAAACCAAAAAAAAAAACAAATATTTTTTGGATTACATTTTTCCAGCGCGGCGAAAGGAATTTTCAATGTTCTCTTGTTGTGTCGCGAAAAGGATTTTATTTTTATCACAATATGCAGTAATGAAATGGAATTTCATCATAATATAATATTAAATTTTGTTACACAATTCAAATAATTATAGTTTTTATTTTATGAATAAATAAAACTTTATTTAAAATTTAATTTTTTTTTTTTTTTGTATATTTCTGGGTTACGATTAAATCACTCCACGCCCGATGAAAATTCTAAATAAACTGAAAAGAAATTATTTGACTCAGTTAACAAAATACAAAAATTATATAAAAATAAAATAAAGTGTGTGAGATAGAGCAAAAAGAAGTAGAAAATATGTATAAAAGAAAAGTTAGATTTTCCGTCCCTTCTCTCTAAACAACAAAAATTCTAATTTGAATCGAAAAAATTGATTTGGTGTGGTGCGTATTTTTTGGTTTTGTGTGCGTTTTATTTGGGAATTATTGGCACGCACACACATTTGAATTTTGTTTTGTTTAGAATGGAAAGGATATACAAT
Organism: Tipula vernalis; assembly: GCA_958295665.1. Lineage (NCBI taxonomy): Eukaryota > Metazoa > Arthropoda > Insecta > Diptera > Tipulidae > Tipula > Tipula vernalis. The sequence continues at coordinate 127,388,030 of OY282558.1, read as the reverse complement.
ATGATTTCCTATTTCATTTATTTCTCTCACCTGTTTTGTGCAACTCTGTAGTCTTTATATGAAGGAAATTACGTTATAAAAGGACTTTTGTATTTTTATTAGTGCATTGTATGGTTTTGATCAGTTGATAAATCGGCGTAAATTACTGCTCAAGATGTTTTATAATTTGTAGTAACTGGTTATTATTATAAACAACAAATATATTCAGTATTAGAGTTCAGAGGAAACTAGAAGTATCCTCTGGTACGTGCTTAATTAAAAATTACACACTTTAACAAAAAGGTTCCTTTTTCTCATTGTTGGTAAAAATATCTTGGTTTTATGTTCCAATTAAGTAAATGATCTGACGGTTTTAAAACCACCTGAATTTTTTCTTTCTGTTTTTACGTATTTGTATGAAATTTTTTAACCAATAGAGTGTATTCCAACCAACTATCATCTATTACCATGCCTGTGTGGTGCGAATAGTACAATATAAATCGACTCTTGCAAATCAATTCGAAATAATTTCCTTCCTTACTTGCGGTAATACCTTCCGAATTACCATATGTTCGATTAATTATGGGTAATCTATTTTATACTTCCTCGTTTAGGTTGGCGATGTGACGCATATACACACTATTTTTTTTTATATTGTTGGGAGCAATACTGAACCTTTCTCATTTTCAGCATAAGCCCTAAATTGGAAACTCTATCATATCGACAGTGTACTGTCCTCCAAAACATTCTATAAAAAGCTGCAGTCTTTGAATTATTTTCACCAGCTGGGTAATAAATTTCTTGCCGGGGCGATTACTACGCCAAACTTAACTCAATGAGGTTCCAGATTCCCATCGCCGAAAGCCAAATAACTTTACGAAGCTATAGAGGAACAGTTCCTGGATTATTTATCTGCCACAGATTGCTGTGATCTGTCTTCTGATCACTCACCGGTAATAGTAACAGTGAGTACGAATGTCCTAATTAACAATGTGCCAAACCGCCTTTCAAAACAAGCGAATTAATTGGGATCATTATAGAAATAAGCTAGTTCAACAAAATTGTCTACTGAACTTTCCTCTTACCACGCCAGTAGATATTGATGCGGCAGTTCTGAAAATTTAATAAACTGTCCCATAATATACAGGAACTAATCCAGGAAAAGCGAAAAATTCGCCATCAATGGCAACAAACAAAATTATCGTTATTGAAATGAAAATTAAAGGCGCATTTTATTTGACCATTTACAACAACAATGCCATGAGTCCAATACCATTTTGGTATTCGTGAATACCCGCTGTGTACGTGGTTTTCAAAATCCAATAATATTTTTTAGTTATTGTGTAGCGGGGACGCGATTTCGAAATGAATACCAATTTGAATTTGGTCAAATAAAATGCGCCTTAAATCAAGCTATTAAGGTTCTAAGATACGCTAAGTGAGCAACAAAAAATTTAAAAATTCCAACAAACTCGAATCCACCGTTTAGTCTACCAACTAGAAATTGTGCGAGAAGTGATAGAGAAAAGCGTCGCTTCTGCTGCTCTTCTAACAATAGTATTCGCACCGTGCAAAGAAGCTAATTATTTCGTGCTACTCCAGCAAATGGATAATAGTTTATCCTACAAACCTGTAAAGTATAATTGGAAGATATCTTCTCAATTAACCAATTTATTTCCAGAGACATAACTGCAGCCTCATTAGAGATACCTCTATCCAGAGGAGGCATGGTCACAATTAATATGGCATCAGCCTATTTTCCCGGGGACGGTAACGACCCACCTCCGGAAGAAGTACAAAGCTTTATCAATTACTGTACAGCTCATGGGCAGAAGTTCATCATTGGTTGTGATGCTAATTCACGCCACACAGTCTGGGGTAGCACCAACACCAATACAAGAGGTGAACAACTTTTTGAATACTATTCATCAAATAATATTGCTATAAATAATACAGGGAACGAGCCGACCTTTGTGAATGCCATTAGAAGGAAGGTGCTGGACCTTACTATGTCTGACATGGGTACCTCAAGCACAGTCCAGAATTGGCATCTATCGGGGGGAAGCATCTTTGTCGGATCATAGGTATATAAGATTTGATATTAGAACCCCCCAAATAACAGAAGCTACGGTAAGAATACCTAAAAGTACGGACTGGGCTGTCTTAACCAATAAACTACAAGACAATGTAGGGGGTTTATAGAACTCTATCGGCTCTGTTGCAGAGCTTGATAGAGTTGCTGATAATCTCACCAGGGCAATAATTGATGCCTATCACTCAAGTTCTCCTGAGGTGCATGTTAGAGGAACTATGGATGTTCCTTGGTGGACCTCCGCCCTGGAGACTAAAAGAAAAACAGTGCGTAAGCTCTTTAACAGAGCAACAAGAAATGATGACTGGGCAGCGTATCGAAATGCCCTCACCCAGTATAATGAGACTCTGAGGAAGAGCAAAAGAGAGAGCTGGATAACATGTTGCGGGAAGATAGACAAGATTACGGCAGCTTGCCGACTCCAAAAAGCCCTCGCATTAGATCATAAAAACCCTCTGGGCTCAGTAAGAAGGCTGGACAGGACCTTAACCACATCAAGGGAAGAGACTCTTGAATGTCTGGGGAAGGGACACTTTCCGGAGTGCACAATCATTGCGGGTCGGGAGGACCCTGATATCAGTGTGGTGCATCCATATCTAGTCCCAAGAGGGGCCTACAAGTGAGCGATGGGAATCTTCACCCCTCGAGAGTTGCGCTGGTCTATCAATTCATTTGGTCCCTTTAAGTCTCCAGGAGGGGATGGAATCTATCCTATTTTTCTTCAACGAGGTCTGGATGTACTGGAGCCCCACCTAATCAAATTATATAGAGCCAGCTTTAGTCTGGAATACATCCCCAGATGCTGGAGGGAGGTAAGAGTCATATTCATACCAAAAAGTGGGAATAATACCCCCGAGGACATTAGGTCCTACAGACCTATTACCCTTACATCATTTATACTTAAAACCATGGAAAAAATATTGGGCCTATATATATCACACTCAATACAATCCAAAGATGTCCTCTAAATCCTAGCCAACATGCTTATCAGGTGGGCAAATCTACGGAGACAGCCCTGCATGAATTAACATCAGAAATCGAGGATACACTTCGCAACAAGGAGGCACTATTATGCTCCTTCATTGTCATCCAGGGTGCCTTCGATAATACTAATTTCGATGTGATTCGGGAACAAGCTGTAGCGAAGGGTATAGACTCCTCAACCATCGGGTGGATAATAAATATGCTCAGAAGCAGAAGAATTAAAGCCTCGATTGGCGAAGCAAGCATCTCAATTGTACCTACCAAGGGCTGCCCTCAGGGCGGAGTACTGCCGCCGTTACTGTGGCTCTTGGTAATGGACCACTTGCTCGCCATTTTGAGGAACTCTCGAATATCAATCATTGCCTATGCTGATGATCTTGTGCTGATGGTCAAGGGCAAATTTGAAAGCACAATAGCTGTGCGTAAGCAATTTGCTCTAAGATTGGTAAACGAGTGGTGTGTTGAAGTGGCTCTTAACGTCAATCCCAAAAAAATAACATGTACTCTCTTTACAAATCGGAGAAAAATTTCCTTTCCTCCAATAACTATGAATGGGGAAATACTCAAGATGACGTCTGAGGTTAAACATCTAGGGATCATTTCTGACCAAAAATTAACCTGGAACCCCCACTTGAAATACATCGCAAATAAGGCAAACAAAGCATACTTTGGGTGCCAACTTATGTTTGGTAAAACATGGGGCCTAAACCCACAAAAGATAATCTGGCTTTACCAAACCATCATAAGACCAATGATATCTTATGCGGCGTTTATATGGTGGCCAAAGACAGAGCAAATAAATGCTCGTTCAGCTTTGGACAAAATTCAAAGATTAATATGTTTGGGCGCAACGGGAGCAATTAGGACCTGCCCTACTGCTGCCCTTGAAAGACTGCTGGGACTCTCACCACTCCACATACATGTCAAAAGTGTTGCAGGTTTGAGAGTCATAAAACTGAAGGTAACAAGTCAGGTTAGACTGACTAGTTCGGGACACAATAGTTTCCTGGGTAAACTAAACTTGACAGACGATATTGCTCAACTATCAGATATGATGGTAAAGACTACTGACGGCCGGAGGAACTTCACGATCCGGATACCCGAAAGGGACATGGTGGTGAACATCATTTCCTCCTTACCACAGCACGCATCGGTGTGGTATGCCGATGGGTCAAAAACAAACGAGGGTACGGGTGCGGGGGTTCTGGGGCCCGGTTTCAGGCTCGGTATACCGTTGGGAAGGACCCCTACGGTTTTCCAGGCAGAAACCGTGCCCATCGAGCACTAGCGTGCTTCAGTGCCTCAAATAGAAATATATAAGAACGGCGATCTATATAATCTCGGATAGCCAGGCTGTTTTATTAGCCCTGGCAGCTCCGGTGTTCAGCTCTAAACTGACATGGAGCTGCTATAGCAACCTTTGAAGGCTGGGTAGGGACAACAAGGTTACCCTCTTGTGGTCCCCCGGCCACTCTAATAAACCAGGAAATGAGGCCGCAGACACCTGTGCAAAAAGGGTGCGGGTGGCATCTTCTACGACCCGAGCCTAGCGTTGCCTATTCCAAAGGCCATGTAGCGAGGAGAGTCCTCTTCTGGGAGCAGAGATGTTCTGCTTCACTCTGGGAGTCATCTCGGGGAATAAGACAGACAAAGAAGCTCCTAAATTACAAGATTACACACTTACAGGATATAATCAGAATGGATCGATCATCTCTGAAATCCCTCATATGGTCCCTTTAACTACCATCTATTCAAAATGGGGAAAACCCCATCAGAGAACTGCAGATTCTGTAATCTGGGAAGAGAAACATCCGAACACTTGCTGTTCGAGTGCAGTGCGATCGCCCTTAAAAAATTAAAACACTCAATGCTTTCTCTGTTCAGTGGCCTCACGCCGACCCTGTGGATGTGCATGACCTTGTGGCGTTTATCAAGGACCTGGACCTACATTTCACATAGATTGATTTCTCTACTCTTACACGGGGATGCACAATAGATCTTGCTGGTCGAAGTGCACGGGGTTCCTCTTACCAACCCACCCTCTTTTGCCCGAAAAAGGCATCAGGACATGATCTCATTACTGGAAAAATGATAAGGGAATTGCCAGAAAAATGCATTTGTATTCAACACGATCATGTAAACCAGTTATATTACACAAAAATGGAAGATATCTTTGATCACAATGATATATAAGCTAGGAAAAAATGAAATGCAGATCATTTTATCACATCACCCAATAAGCTGGCTGCTCACCATCTCAAAGCTATTTGAAAAAATATTACTAACGAAATTGAAACCAATATTAGAAGAATGGCGCGATATTCTATACCTTTTTAATTTCAATTTGGGAATTAATAATTTTAATTTGCGAAATAAACAACTTTGTATTGAGAGAAAAACAATTTCATACTAAGCAAGCTAAATATATAGTCTTACTAAAAATGCCGTATATAAAGAAAATTGAAGCTAATATCATCAGAAATCAAATTTGTGCCTTGTGTAATAACAATGGAGATTGGCTAGCACTAGCAACCACTTTAGATGTGAAAAAATTTACCGCGTATCGAAGAGTAAACCACCAATAAGAACAAGAAAAACAATGTGGTGGAAGCCGCCGGGTTAAAATTACAACAGACCATCGCACATTTATGGAATAATGTATCGAAGAAAACCCAAAAGTAACATTGAAAGGGATGCAAGGAAAAGTACAAGCAAGCTATCAAACTACTGTTTCCATAGAATGTGTTCGGAAACATTTGGATACCGAGGCTAACAAACTCAAATGACGTGAATATGCTCAGAAACTTTTGGAATATCAGGCAGAAAATATTCCCATTGTTTACATGGACGAACTAAGGGACGACCTAAGAGAGGAAATCGTTGCTCGTACATCATGAGGTTAGGCGAGGGGCATTTAAAAAACCAGAAGCCTTGTGACCAAAAGCTACGGTCGCAAGCCGTAGCAGCTTTAGTCGGCATAAGTGAAAACTGAATATTCAACTTTCTTTACCACTCTAGAAAAATGATCAAATTTGATTTAGGCTGTTTTGCCCTTTGAATAGACGTTTATAAAATATCGCTTGCTAAGACTTAGCACATTTAGCACAATGTTTGAAAGCTCATGTTAAAAGGGATTTAGCTATTGACAATTGTAAAAGTAGGAAAAGCGCCTCTTACGGAAGATAGACAAATTGAAGCGGATACATACAAATTGCGACACAACCATAGTAAACGTGCTATCAGCGCTCCTGTGGAAAATAGAAAAAATGAAGTAGATACATAAAAATCAAGACCCTCCAATCGTCAATTCAAATGGCAAATATTCTAGCTGGAGAAGGCAGAATGAACATGACCCAAACCGAATATCGCCTACAATGGCTAGGTAGTAGGTAATTCTGTTTTGTATACGATAATTAATAAAATACTCGTTATTTTAATATTTAATTATCGTTTCCTTTTATTCATATATGTATGCTACAAGCTACAAACAACTTCACTATGTATGACAGACACACATTTTAAGCTTGACGACGATGCCCTATATGCATGACATGTACTACTGGTACTTTCATAGTCCACTAGTTGGCAGCATATATCATACATACAACACATCCCCCTTCTTTATTAATATTCTTCACAGATCCAATTTCTGAAGCGGCCTAACCGTTCGACCCGCTCTTGTTTGATACAGTCTCGAATCATTTGGCACAGACTCGACACTCCGCTTTCCTTGCACTCTCACAATTTCCGGCCCTCTTTGACTTTCAACAGCTGTATCATCCAAACATAACATCGTCCTATTAAACCGCGGTTCAACCAATGTATTCCTCAAATGACTTGAGTTTCTGCGATATAACTTCTCATTTTCCTTTTTTATTACATAAGAACGTGGCTCTTCTCTTCTTTCTACAACTATTGCTGGAGACTACTATTTACTTAACTGATCCTGAACTATTACTTTATCTCCTTCAATATAACTTGACTTATCCTTAGCTGTTCTATCATAATTCTTTTTCGTAATTATTGCTCTCTCCATTAACGCTCTGTATGCCTCTCCATCAACTAACTTTGGTTGTAACATTTTCTTGCTTATCGGCAATTTTGTTCGCAAATTACGTCCCATTAATATTTGACTAGGTGTATACTCAATACCAGCTACTGGTGTTGCCCGATATTCTAACAATCCTTCATATATCTCCGCTTCATCATTGCTTTTCTTCAACGCCGTTAGACCTAGCATAATAGGGACTAGTATGTATTACGGTGAAACCATAATTCCCAGCAAACATTCTAAAATTACGACTATTAAATGGATTATTATCACAAACGACATATCTAGGTATGCCATGTACAACAAACAATTTAATACATTCCATAATTATATCTTTCACCGATTTAGGTCGCAATTTCACTACCTCTATCCATTTACTAAAATAATCGACTATGACCAGATATATAACTGTCCTATATTCACATATATCCATAGCCACTTTATGAAACGGCAATGTTGGGATATCATGCGAAATTAATGGCTCTTTAACGTTGCTCCTTTGAAACTTAGCACACTCTTGACAAGTGTGAACCACTCTTTCAATATCCTCTCCCATTTTAGGCCAATACAACAATCTTCTAGCTTTTGCTTTCGACTTAACCATGCCGCTATGACCTTTATTTATTAACTTTAACATATTTTGTCTCGTACTGGTTGGCACTACCACCTTATCACCATTAAATATTAACCCTTCTTTCACAAATAATTGATCCTTAACTTTCATATAATAATTTTCTTCTCCTTACTAGTTTCTACCTGAAATTCCCGAACTTTCTCCTCTGATATAGGCAAATATTCATGAATACTGATTACATGTATAACAAAGATGTTACAATCATCAACACTTTCATTATTTCCTGAATCCCTTGACAACAAATCAGCAATATACATTCGCGTTCCTGGTAAATACTTTATCTCGAATGAATAAACAAATAATTTAACATACATCCTTTGAATTCGTACAGAACTTTTATGAATATCCTTTGTCAATGTTCTAACCAAAGGTTTATGATTAGTTTTTATCTGTATTTTATGCCCATAAATGAAATTATGAAACCTGGTACACGCAAACACAATACCCAAAAGTTCTCGTTCAATAATCGGATACTTTTGTTCCGTCGTACTTAGACTTCTCGACGCAAATGCCACTGGTTTACCATCCTGTAACAAACAGGCTCCTATTCCATACAAACTTGCATCACTCTGCATAGTTATTAATTTCTTGTTGTTAAAATGGGTTAACTCCTGTGCTTCAATTACATATTTTTTTAACTTGTCAAATGCTTGTTGATGTTTTTCTTCCCATCTAAATTCACTCCCCTTACTTAATAACTGTCTTAAAGGGTAAGATTCTGTTGACATGTTTGGTATAAAATTATGTAAAAAATTCAACATTCCCAAAAATCGTTGAATAGCTTTTTTATCTTTAGATACTGATTAAATTAGCAATTGACTCAATTGCTTAGTGTCTGGCTTGACTAAATTCTTGTTAAATATAAAACCCAAATATTTCACAGTATTAACCTTATATTGAGTTTTTTCAGGATTAAATATAACTTTATTTTGTCTGGCTCTAGTTAATATAAAATTCACTAACTTGTCATGCTCTTTCTCATCTTCGGCTGCAATTCTTATGTCATTAAAATATACCGAGACTCCCGGAATATCTCCAAATATCCTGGCATTCTCCCGCTGACAAATTTCTGGGCTACTTGACAATCCAAACGGTAACCTTTTATAACAATACCGACCCCAAGGCGTATTGAAGGTACAAATTTCCTCTATTGTCGGTATAGGATAATGTTCTAAGACATATTCTTAACGAACCATCTTTTTTCTCAACAATTACTAAATCATGCACCCAATCAGTAGGCTTTGTTACTTTTTCGATAATTTTTTTTTCTCTAACTAACTAAGAACTGACTCCAATTTGTCCTTAATACTATCTGGCAATCTTCTTACAGGTTTAACTATCGGAACTGCTCCCTCTTGCAAACGAATTTTATATTTAAACGGCAATTTTCCCAGACCTTCAAACACTGTCTTATTATTTCCTATAAATTGTTGTTTTTCTTTATCGACATGCTCTATATTATTTATTTGCTTAAATTCAACTCCACACAAGTAGGCAACCCTAAGTAGTATCGGCTTAACATGCTTTATTACAACAAACTCAATCATTACTTTCGCTCTATTCCTAGGTTGACATAACAATTTAATTCCGCCAACAACATTGAGTCTAAACCCTCCAAAAGCGCTGACTTTACTATTCCGTTCCTTTATCAGATGCACCCTATTCAGCTTCTCCACTACGTCATATGGAATCACGTTAATTTCTGCACCACTATTAATCTTGAAGTTAATTAATTGTTCGTTTATCTCTACTTCATGTGACCAGTTTTCCATTTTGATATCCGTTATTTGTCTAACAGACAAACTACAATCATCTGACTCTCCATACTCACCAGAATCCTGTTCTTTTTCCACTTGATCAACTATCCGACTTCTAGTATTGTACTTTGTAAATTGCTTCGCCTGTTGGTCAGTTTTATTTCGCTGGTAACACCCCACTGCAAAATGTCCTACCTTCGAACATATCATGCACTTTTTCCCGTAAGCTGGACACTTCCTTAATTTATGGTCCATTCCACATTTCTTGCAACGAAAAACCTCCTTATTACGTTGAACATTGACCACATTCACTGACTTGGCCATAGAGTCCTATACTTCTTTAGCTTGCATTTTACTCGCTTCGTGCGCTCTACATATTTGAACCGACTTATCTAGATCCAACCATGTGTCTCTTAATAGATGTTCCTGTACGACTACATCCTTTATACCAATAATTATTCTATCACGTATCAATGACGACTCTTGATCTCCAAATTCACAATCCCGTGCCAACATTTTTAAACTTATTAAAAAATTGTCAAGCAATTCACCATCTTCTTGTCCTCTTTTGAAAAACCTAAACCGATTAAAGACTGTGTTTTTCCTTGGACTAAAATACTCATCAAATTGTTTAACTATCACTTCGTACGATTTTTTATTTTCCTCGCACTCAACTTAAAAGTGTTATACACCTGCAATCTTTCATCGCCAATACAAATTAATAGCATTGCAATTTTAATTACGTCATCCTTATTCTCTTTCTCTGACGCTTGCAAATAAATTGTGAATTTTTGTTTAAAATTTTGGTGGTTTAAATTCCATTATTATATAATTCCACTTGTATTTATTAACTCTTTATTGTCTTTAACTTAATATATTCTAATTTTGCTTTCTATGCCGAACACTTAACCTCACTTAAGCACGCGGTTCTTCTGTTTTTTCTTTTTTCTTTGAAAAAAAAAAAAAAATTTAATTACTACTAGTTTGTTATTCTCTTATTTTTTAGATTATCACAACACAGAACCACTAATCTGACACCATGTTATCCTTACCAATACTTTGCCTAAAAGTGGAGTACGCGTTAATGTAGATTTAATGTAAGATTTTGCAATGCGAGAAGGGTGGCTTAATTGTTTTTTTACTGGTCAAATTTCTTCTTTTTTTTTTTATTAAATTCAACTAAAAGGTGAAACTTAGGCGTATTCCACAAAATTTTTTCAAACGTATTAACAAACACTACATAAATTCCTGCTCTTATTCGCGAATACCAATTATCTTTAATCGGTCAGTATGATCGTTCTCCATAATATTCTATTTAAGAATTTTTTTATTCGGAAATATTTTATTTTGAATTGTTCGAAAAAGCTACTTAAAATAAATAAATTGCACCTGTGCTCAAAAGGCAAAACAGTTTAAGTCGAATTAATACAAAAATTATTTTCAATATTCAACGTTTTCTATCTCTCCTCAAACTTCACTAAATATGACTTAAGTGGTAAAGCCTTGTGGCCAAAAGCTGTGGTCGCAAGCCGTAGCAACGGCTCAACTTTTTTTACCACTCTAGAAAATTTCACAAATTTGATTTAGGCTGTTTTGCCTTTTGAATAAACGTTTATAAAATTTTAGGTTTATTTTATACTAAATATGTATATTGTTGCAATTAGATTTGACTTTGTTCTAAGATTGATTTTTAGAGTAACAAAACTTAATTGTGTCCAAGGTGCGATCGAAAATCAACAACAATTGAATACAACTAATTCCAAAAAGGAATTAATCGAAAGTTTTTTTGTTGTTAAGATTTTTATTCAACCCAAGTATAACAAAACTGAAAACTTGAATCGGTTATAAAATCTTTTCCGGTTTTCGTTCGAAAAAATTGAAAATGCTGAAAAGATGGTGTTTCAAATTTTTAACACATGTAGCGTTGAAGTACAAATGTATTTTTGTTTTCTGTAGACGCCATTACGATTGCGTTATACGTAAATAGTTCATGTGTCTGTTTATTAAAAAAATCGAAATCGACTGAAACTGATAGTGTGTAAAAGATAATAATTATGAAATAGGAATAAATTTATCAATAAAAGTGTTACAAGCAGACGCCTGGCCACTACTTGATTCGACATCGATACCAATTACATTTGCGATACCTCATCATATAAATTTTTGTGGACGAAAACTTACGTGGCTACACCGTTTTTGTCATGATGAACTAAAAGTCTCATACCTCAAGAAACCCTGTATCATTACGATGCAAACTTTTCAAATGGCTGTCCTATTGTTGTTTGAGACATGTGATGTGATGACGTAAGGATATACAAGAAACGCTACAGTTAAATAATGAAATGTTACAAAAGCATATTCAAAGTTTAATTGAATCAAAATTGTTGCTGTGTGGGACAGAGGTTGGTTTTTTTGTTTTACTAGGTCTTGTACCTTGAATACAATATAATATTGTAACGCTTTTTTTCTTTACAGAAATTAGAAGATTCAACCGAAATTATTGACTATTCAAACAAAAGGACTAAGTTTAAAATTACTGCAGCTCTCCAACATGAAACACCTCAGGAAGTTGAACATGCGATGCACGCAGTAAATGAAGATAGAAAAATGTATTTACTCAGGTGGAGTTAAAATTTATATATTATAATAAATGTAATATTGTAATTTATACATGTAATAAAAATATAAAGTATTCTTAAAAAAAATATATTTTTAATTAAAGCTAGATTTAAATTCAAAAGTGAAATTTTGGCGCCAAAATTTATATTATAAGCCCCGCCCACAAATTTGTCGTACCATAACCTAACTTTTCTTTTCATCATTTTCCGAGTTTTTTGGCCAACTTTCATAGGAAATCTTATAATAAGTCGGACATTAATTCGGAAAAGAATCGGAGATGAAATCAGCGAAATGTCAGAAAAATACAAAAATTTTCGGATATAAAAATACTTGGGAACTCATCGTAGATTATTACAAATATTAATTTCGTAGAGGAAACAAATGTTGTGTATTATTTATTTATTGTTGCTTTGCTCGAAAACGATGTTTATTATTCAATTCTAGTACATAATTATTAATTTATTCTGTAGTAAAATGAATTGAAACTTTGCTACTTGTCGCTAGATGTCAGCGTTTAAAAGTTTTTATTCACCTTTTATGTGCTACTCAAAATATTAAGATTGTTTCTGAACTATTTGTAAATAATCGAAAAGTACGATTTTAATTATTTAAAAAAAAAAATTTGAAATTATTAAAACTTTCATTTGCGTGATATATTAAATTATTAAATTATGATATATGTAATTGTTTTTTAAATAAATAAACTTGTATTTTTCGATTATTTCTATTCTAATTATGCCAAGGCTTTATAAAAATGGACTTGTACCAGTTTTACAGTGAACTATTTGATGCACATTTTTTTTTCTGCTGGCAAATAAAAATTTCTTGACATCATAAAAAATAAATGTTTGAAACAAAGTATAATAAATTGGCAATATTTAAAATTTGTTGGAACAAGGGAACACAAAAAAATATTATTGGGCATCGAAATAAAAATTTTGAGAGAAGACGATTAGAAATACAAATAATAATAAACCCAACGTTTCGAATTTGAAAATTGAAAATACTCAGTTTAACCGAAATAATTAAAATGTAAACAGAGAAATAAATGTGGTAATAGAACTAATCGTAAATACCGAATTCTTTTCTGCATGTGACGCTTGTCGAAGAATTTAAAAGTTTGCTATCACCATTAATAAATTTTGATTTACTTGCATAAATCTTAGCTCGAAGACAATTTATTATTAACTATACGTTATCGAAGACTTGTTAGTATTTCGAAGAAGTTAGATTTTACACAGAGAAAAAAAAACTTGAACTCAATGGCTTTTAGCTTTAAAATCGAAGGCTTTTCTTTACAGATTTTATGCAAAAGAGACATAACTTTGTTTCAAATCTTAAAATTGTTTTGTTTCAATGGTGACCTTTCCATTACATTGCAAAATTTATTTATTTTAAAATGAAAAATTTCGTAATTTTAAAACACAAAATCGAAATTTTTAATTTTAAACAAAAAGAAACTACACTTTATTTCGAAAATTGTAAAGTTTGCTAACAAAACTAAAATATTTTTACGACAAAGTTGAATTCATTTCGTTTGGAAATAATACTAATTTTGTTTACAGCATACAGTTTAATTCAAACTTTGAAATCATTTCTTTTGAAAGTTTATTAGAAGAAAATTCGTTTAATTTTTAAGTTACGTATAAACAATTTTGATCTATAAGTTTTATATTTTTATTGGAAAAGGTTTAAAATTTTAAACGTTAAAAATATCTCTTAAATAAAATTAAAATTTATTTAATACTAAACTAATGCTTATTAATAATAAACTAATTACTAATAACTAATGACTTAATAAACTAATTACTAATAACTAATGACGTATAACTCGTCTATTTATTGTATGTAAATTCACGGAAGGGCTATCAAATTCTGTAAGACTAGGTATATCATGGCCGCATGGAGCGCCAAGAGCAAATGCGGCATAATGTTGCAAAAACTCATTATCATTATGTACTAAAATATCTTTAATTTCATACACTGTTACTGTTTCTAAGATAGTGATACTTCAGAAAAACCTATAAGTTATTGCTTTAAATATTACACAATTGTCATAAAGACAGCCTTTAAAACGTACCTGTTCCCCAACTAGTGAAATATATATCAAATCTTTGAAGACAGCCTTTAAAACGTACCTGTTCCCCAACTAGTGAAATATATATCAAATCTTTTTCATTAGACGGAAATGCTTTTTCTACAGTAATCGTATTCAAGAAAAAATTATTTCAATGTAAACGATAGTGCGGCTTTATATCAAGAGTAAATGGTACATTAACTCTTGAGATTATGTTATGTGCTTACTTCTTATATATCTGGTGCATAGCTTCTAGATGGAAAGCACACAAATACCTCAAAGGACCCCGTTTATTTTTTACATTTGGGTAATGGACCAAATTGTGGTACTTTGGCTTTAAATGTATCATTAAATAATTGAACATACACATTATTATGTTGTTTAATACAGATTGCTGTTTCTTGCCAATATGCGCAAACTTTCTGCCATGGTTCTAAATTGTTTTGAAGCCATATTTTTTGTTCATTGAAATTGTCGGTGAATTTTAATTGTGTTTACTTAATTGTTAAATTCAATTATAAACAAATAGTTAACTGTTTGTACCAGGTAATGATAAATTATTATCCATCGTTAAATGTTGCTTTTGTTGTTCTTCATCATCACCATTTTTTCTCAAAATTTTGCTTTTTGAAGCAAACATTGCTGTATCTATCGTATAATTACCCCTTGGGTTTTTTTCCCTACTGCGTGGAGCATAGTAAGTTTCCTATGCACAAATTTTGACAATACTGTAAAATAAGTATATGGTGAAAAATACGTCAAATCTCATATTTTTGGAAGTCATGTTTTGATTTTTAGGTTTTTATATTTTGAATGTGTAGCACTGAGTAGAAAAGAGTTTTGTCACTTTTTTGAGTAGCAAATATTTAAAAATTGCATGCACTTGGTATTGTATCTATTGCTAAAGAAAAAAACTATTTATCCGAAAATTATAAAGTTGGGCTCGTTTTACAGATAAATAGATAGGGATTATAAAATAATTATAAAAATGGTACCATCTTTCATTTCTTATTTTTCAAAATGGCCGCCGAAACATTCTTTTTCAATGTTCTCAAAATTTCATCTTGTTTTTTTATCTTTTTCCCCATTTAATTCTATTAAACATACTAAAAATTCAGCGCAACATCTCGGTTCGTTTTCGTCTAAACGGAACTATCCCTATCCATTTATCTTTAAAATGAGCCCAATTTTATAATTTTCGGGTAATTAATTTTTTTTTCTACAGCAATAGATACAATACCAAGTGCATGCAATTTCTAAGTATATGACACCCTTTATCTTAAAAAACAACAATAACAAATTTTTTTCCATAAATGTTTTGTTTAATTCGAAAACATAAAAATGATAAAATTCAAACATGACTTCCGCTCCCATACAAAGAATATGTGATGTCACGTATTTTTCACCGTATAGTAATTTCAAACGTAAAATGCTAATTTGTTTATCAAGTCTGTAGTCCCAAATCATAGTGGTAAGTCGAAAATGCCCTTTTACGTATTATTGCAAATTCGAAATCTCCAGATTCGATTTTATATCGTATCAATTTTTTGTAATATTCCGGCAACTACAAACAACCGTAATAAGCGATTATAAAAACAATAATTCAAAAAACTCATACGATTTTGAGTGACTATTAGATTCAAAACTGTTTTTCGGAAAAATGCGAATTTGGGGCTTAAGCCATTATAATTTGTGACCACAGATAGTATCGACTTTCTATATTTCCCTTAAAACAATATCAACCGAAAAAGTAAAGCTGTTGTTGGCACAATAATTTAAACCAATATCGCACACATGAAATTTATGTTTCTCCATTCATGTAAACGGCGAAAAGAAGTATTTGCTTATGTTAGTGAAAGATAGTTCTGCTAACAAGCTCAATAGAACTAGGTAGAAACAAACGCTTATAAAAATCATATATTTTTGTCCCTTGAATTTGCATGAACACTTTTTTTTCTTATACACTATAAACGAACTACGCTTTTAAACGTATAGCGAACACGAAAAATGTCCGAAAGAGTTTAATTTCATACAAAACCTTACGGTACCATTTTTTTGATTCTTTCCCTTTATACATAAAACTTCTACAGGTTTAACTATAAACTACTACATGTTCCTTAGTTTTTATGGGATTCCCCATTATTTTCGTCAGTTGAAGTAAATTAACACAATAGGAATATACAGCAGCAGATTATAAAGAAAATTCTCTTAATTTTTGTTACATTTTAAAAAGATTGGTAGTAAATTTGGTGTTAAAAATATAATATTTTTGAAGATATATTAGGTTATGGACCGAAAACGATATTCTATATCGGTGGAAACAAAATTAAAAATTTTGAAAACGGTCGATAAAAAGCAATTCACTTTTTAATTGCGCGAAGAGTGCTATCACTAAAATAGTAAAAAAAACGGGAAAAGTATGAGGATTTGAGTGTAAATTTAAAACGTCAAAAAATTGGCGATGGGAAATTTCCAATAGTAGAAGCTGTATTAATTATTTGGATAAAATAGATGCGAGTAAAAAAAGTTCCTCTAAGTGGAATTCTTGTAAAAGAAAAGGCAGCGCAATTTGCACAAAAATTGAATATTGAGTTTAAACCAAGCAACGAGAAAAGGCAGCCGTATCTTCGGAAGTTGTTAAAAAATGAGTCAATGAAAAATTACCTCTTCTTCTTCTAGATGGATATAACAAAAGCGATGTATTCAACTTAGATGAAACTTAGAAATAATGATTGCGCCTGGGGGGAGGGGGGGAAGGGGGGTAAATTGTGTAAGGAGCGGATCACGGTTTTAGTCGAAAGCAATGCGAATGGTATCGAAAAACTGCCCTTACTTGTTTTAGGTAAAAGCGCAAAACCACGTTGTTTCAAAAATATCAAAACTCTTCCTGTGATGTATAAAAACAATCGAAAATCTTGGATGACACACGTCTAATGGGAACAATTTTTAATTAAAATGAACAAAAAATTTCTAAACGAAGGGAGAAAGGTGCTTTTTGTGGCCGACAACTGCCCATCACATTTAATAATTCCTCGATTATGGGCAATTAAATTGGCATTCTTCCCACGAAATACCACAGCTGTAGCACAACCAATGAACCAAGGCGTTATAAAAATTGTAAAAGGGTATTATCGTGAATTTACTGTGAAAAACTAATTGCAGCTTTGGAGAATGAGGAGGCTGTTTCCGCAATCCACTTTAAAATTAATTAATACAGGAATATTTAAGTGTAGATGATAATATCGTGAATTAAGTTCGTAATGAAGTCACTCAGGAAGAAGATTCGTCGGACGTAGAAGAATAACAACAGTCAAGTCGTGCTGAAGTGGAAAATTCTTTAAAAATAATTAGGTTGGCTTTGAGCATTGGTGAGAGATAAGAAAAATGAGGCTGATTGGCGATTGATTGTGGTTCGCTCAAAGAGTTGATGGAGAAATGAACAAAAAAATATTTTTGATTTGCGCATCTTGATTAAAAAAAACGGGCGAGTTCACACACAACTCGCAAAAGTATTATGTGAAAACCTTTATGTAGAAGTATCTATTGAAAATCATTTCAAGGCTCTTCGATGGGCCTGAGAAACCAATGCAGGTAGACGGCTGCCGTTCACTCAGTATTTAAATTACATTACATTTTTGGCCTAAAAAGTCAATAAGTTATTCTATATTGGGTTTGGAGGACGAACCTTACCGATATTAATTGTTTAATTAAAAATTGAAATTTATAATTTATTTGTTGACAAAGAAAAGCACAAACGACTAAATTTCAGTATAGTCATGTCTCGGTGAGCTTGAGAAAGGTACAGTTCTGTTAAGTTATCCATCTAAACCTGCCCTGTACACTTTAAAATACAGTAGACCATTACTAATACACTGCAATCTGGTTGAAGATTCCATATTTAAACTTTTGTGAATGGTCACGGCAAACCCGTTGAACAAAGCAAAGTGGCATCGCTGATTTGATCAGTTTATTGTCTATTTTGACTGTAAAATCATAGTAGCAAATTTTTTTTTTTTTTTAAAGTTAATAATAGTTATTTACGTCACAAGGGCGGTAAATGAGTTGTTACAGTACGAGCTCGATGTTTATGGACGAGGCGATAAAGGAGCTGAGTATGTCGTTTTATTTCATTTAAAGAAAATTTTACGTAATTGCATGAGTTTAAAGAAAATCAATACCAATTATTTAAAAATTATCAAGTTAACCGAGTTTATTTTAATTATCTATTTAGTTTGTCTTGACTAACTTGATCATTTTCATAACAAGAGAAGAAAACGATAGAGAGGTTATACACGCTATTTTCCTTACGATACAATAGTCCTGTAATATTTATAACAACATAAAAACTAACAAAATTGTACGGATCAACAAAACTAATAACTGAAACATTCACAATACAATTGAAACATTTGGGTTTTCACAAATCGTATGGCAATTGAGAAATTGTTGTGCAATAAAATTGTAACACTATTTGTGCAAAGCATTCTTTTCTTATATAATTAAAATTCAAAAATCATCTTCGAAAGCTTAGGTTATTGCACTGTCGTAGAAAAAATCATTTGCATTGGTTTTCTTTCAAGTCGAAAAACAAGAGTTTGCGTGTGTTTCTAAACTGTAACTATAACTTTTCCAAATCTAACTTTGCTCGTTCGAGTGATATCATGTGGTCATTCATCTCAACACGTTTAACCCTAGACCCGTGTTCTGTGCACTGAGTGCCCCAAGCGATTTTCAAATCGAAATACCGTAAGTTTTCTTCAAGATTTTTTGCGAATTAAATATATTTAAAGGTAAAGGAAAGTCGTCCACATTGCATCTGTATACATTGAATATATAAACTATATGGGGCACTATGTGCCCCAGCACACGATAAGTAAGAAATTATATAGTACACGGGTCTAGGGTTAAACAATTTTCACAGCATTATTATGTGAACTCGCTGTAACATTGCCGTAACATATTTTGTCCGGGGTTAGTGTATCAGTGACAACTTTTGCTCCAATCACTTTGCTATATTTTCAGAATAATGATTTTACATCAGTTGCTCCCGTTACCGTAGATACACCGGATAATACTGGAGATAAACTGTTATAATTTTCAGTTGAAGATTTTCGTGATATTAATTCACTATTTTCATTTTGGTTGTTGTAATTTTCTAAATTCTTACCTTTCGTTGATACTTTCCTTGTTTCTGGAATATTTAATGGCACCTCACTACAGTATCGCTGTTCATGTTCTCATTCATACTTTCACATTCACTAATGTTGTCTGTTCTAATGTTGTATTGCTGTTGCCCTTGCCCGTACTTTTTAATTTTCTTTAATCCCAGGTCTAGTTTCATCTAAAGCTGTCTTGTTTCTAATTTTATCGTTTGCATTTCTGTTAGATTTGCATATATTACCACCCTTTGAAATATTTCCTTTGCAATATTATCTGTGGAGTTTTTCACTTTCTCTAGGAAGTACTGCTTATTTCGCTTAACACAAAGAATTAATTGATGCGCTGACGAGTCGACGGTCGGATTTGTTTCTAACATTGACAAAGACATGGTCGAGTTGATAGATAAATACGGATCACCGTCGAAAATTTTTGTGTTTTTCGTTCGTTCAACTGCAGTGACTTTTATAACATCAGAATCAACGCTAACTTGTATTGTCATAGTTTTGGCAAGTTTTAGTTGAACCGCTACAGGTATTGATCTAGGGGAAAAGATTGAAGAATTGTTCAACTCGGATAGTTTATCTTCGAACAAATTTTCTTTTTAAGTGCTGGTTGCTGTTCCTCGGAATAATGGTTGCTGCGGTTTAGCAGTTGGTTGCAATTTAGTTTTTTCCGCTATTTCGGCTATATTCTCCGGTTTGATTTGATTTTGTTTCGAGATAACACCCTTTGTATTAAATAAATTTAAGCTCCGATTAATGACATTGTTTTTATTCTATGATGACGAATTGTTAAATGAATCCCGGTTGAAACACTATATCTATGCCGCTCGCATCATTTTCATAGTCATCCTTTTCTTCGCCTAAATCTTAGGACAATTTTTCACAACAATCACTTAACTTACTTATTCCGTTATTTATTTTATCATTGGTTATATAATATTATTTTGGGAAGCATGATTTTCTTCATGCAATTTTTCCCATTTGATTAGTTCATTATTCAGATCAAAATGGATTTCCTCAATATAATGATGACATTCAGATGGGCTTGAAGTGATGTCGCTGAAAGTTTTCAATCGAGCTTTAATATTTTCAAAACTCCTCAATATGCGGTTAATGGTTATAGTTTTCGCCATTTTGTAGCCAATTCACAGACCGTAATTAATTTCATAAAAAATTCGAAAATTTCTCAGTTATTGTTCGAAATATTCTCAATAACTTTCCACTTCAACTTTCTCATTATTGCAGTTTAAACAATGATTTTTGTTAATACTCACATGTATTAAATTTTGTCACAGTTTTATTGAATTACTCATAGGGTCATTAAAAAAGGGTGCCAATCCGGTTCGAAGGACTATGAACAAAGTGTTACCAATGAGTCAGGCCTGAAGTTCTGCATAATATGCACGTACAAGGCGCAATTAATCATTTCTAAAATTCGCCGTTTCCGAAAAGCTTACTAATTATTGAAAAATTGTAAATATCTCGTGTCCGCTTGTAAAGCGGTGGTCAATTTGACTGTGTAAGAATTCTTCGTATCCAAATTAAGCAGCAGGTCGAATGATCGTGTTAGTTCTCACGTTTTCAAACCTCAAGCGAAGGTCAATAAATCGAATGCAGGATATATCGTGTCCAATTACCTTATTTTAATCTTCATTGCTCCCAGTAATTTAAAAATTCACCATTAAAACGTTTTTCGATAGCTAGGAATTCCTTCCACTCGTCTATATTTAATGAAAGTATTTTTTTGGGTCGAAAGTACCTCGGCACTTTTTCAAATTCAAAGGAGTGAAAAAAGTCTTAACCCACCTAAAATATGGTATCAATGTATAAATGTCATTGTCACAGCTCGCTAAGATGTATAATATTTAATACTTAAAGTATGTGTGTAATTCTGTTTGTTTCTAATGTATTTCCATTTCACTTTTTTGAATCACTTACACTACACATGCATAACTTTTTTGCTCTTCCATTTTAATCCGACGAAAATTGTAATTCGAATTATATGCAAGTTCGGTGCATTTTGCGTTCGTTTTTCTTATATGAAATTTTTTATTTACCCCCGTTAAAGATGTTTTCACATCAAAAATATGAATTTCTTTAAACTTGAGATTGTTACGATAAGCCCAGTGATATCGAACGCCGAGCGAATAATGGAAACAGTTAGTTTTTTTTTGTATAATATTGGTGTCCTCTTCCACAAAAAGCCTATTGTGAAATAACCCTTTATTTAAATCGGTGGGTGCTTTCATATTCATCAACTGTTGAGTAAAATAAACATTTTGTTTCCAAGTGCAACCGATTTATCAAAAATTTGATGGCAATATATGATAGATCGAATACCATTTTTGCCATCAATAAATTTTCAAAGTCAACATGTTGCGAGACCTGAAAGCGATCATTGCAAATAAAAGACAGAATATTTACATTGAATTGTAGTTATTATTTTATTTTTGGTTTTTGGCCATTGATTTTCTGATGGAACTGTCAAATTTTGACATTATTGTATTGTGACGATTATGGCCTTCATATAACGAGTTAACATTATGAACAGCGATAGCTCAGAGGGTTGGCGCGTAGTAGCAACATAAAGCTCAATGGCTCGATGCTCGTCGTATAGCACATGTTTTTATTAAAATTATTTATTGTGAATATCGAAACATGTTTATAGACCAAACGCACTAAAGATCTAGTAAAAAGGGGAGTACAAAGGGAGGCATGGTTTAGTGAATGATGAATAAAATGAACAACAACACAAATACATACACACAGGCCGTCGACAATAATGAATGATGATGATTACAACAAGCCATAAACGATACTTCCAGATGATTATGGGTCATAAACAGAATACACAAAAGAAATTTCGAGAGCAGTATTAAACTGGTATATAAACACGACCGATGTCAAGAAGGGAACAGTTTTTTGGTTTACTTTAAATCGTGTAACAAGTGAAATAAATCTGTTGTCATAGCTCCCAACAGTGGCAAGCGGACAGATTTTATAAGTAAAATAAAAGTGAATATTAAAGTGTATAAAAGTAAAGTGAAATAAAATCAAGTGACATAGAAGTACACAGCGTTTTTAATTGCAAAATCCCCAGACGAACTCAGAAGCCCAGTTCGTAACAATATTAAAAAATAGTGAATTGCAAAATACCCACCTGCGTTGCGTTTGGAGTTTTAGACATTTTTACCTCTATTCCCTTGGTCGTATCACACTTCTTACGATGTGAATATGTTCGTTTCACTTCAACTTTAAATTGATATCCTCTTAGTCGATCGAAGTGATAGTATAAGAGAAGGCGACGTAAAAGGATGTTTGTCACTTCAAACGACGATTGTCGCATCGATCGACAAAGAGAATACCAACATGTCATTGTCGGTACATGTGACAAGTGACACGACAAAGGGAATATTTGTGTTTTCCTTTGGTAATCTCACACAAAAATAAAATTTAAATAAAACACAATTTAAAATGTTTTTAGAACCCCTATGGATGTTTTTCTTTTTATTGATTTCTTTTTTTTAATTTTTTTTTGTTTTTTAAAAATGTTTACATTTAAGCAGAATGATTCGGTCAAAATAGTTTGCATGCATTCTTTCTTATTTATTATTATTATATATAGTATATATGTATATATATGTATATATTTTTAATTTTAATTAATGACGTTATTTATTTTAGTATTTTAAAATTTAGTATTTTTTTAAATAAACGGTTTTTTAAAAATAAACATAAAAAAAACTATATTTATATACCATTTTTTTATTATTAGAAAATAATATTTTTAAACCTTATTATTTTGGTTTTATTTAAAAAATAAATAAAATGAATATAATTGTATTTCATTTTGTATTGGATTTAGTTCTATTTAGAGGCGTTTTTTATTTTTTATTTTTTTAAATATAATATAGAATATAGTTTCTAGTATTTTCTAAACTATTTTGGAGCATGGATCACACCTAAATATATCATAGGTATATTTTATGTATATATTGTATGTTTATATATACACATTCCAACTATTATTTGTGTTTGATTTAATAAATTTTTTGTTTCGTTGCCAATGGTTTTTATATTTAGTGCACTTTAATTATTTGTTTAACTCTAATTTAACGAAGGGGCTGAACATAATATGACGACTGTGTGAGCGTGGCAGTATAATTATCCAAAATCTTCGATATATTAAAATTTAGAAGAACGAACTTGTAAATAGAGAAAAGTACACTAATAATAATAAATCCACTGGTTTTTTTTTAGTTTTATACTTTATTTAATAATAATTTACCTTGTTTTTTTTATTCGAACTGTTCACTTTAGAACTAGCTTAACAGTGCTTATGGTTAAAAACGATTAAACGATTTTTAATTTTTTTAATTTAATTATTAACGTACACCTCCATACGTTGTTAAATTATTATTAATATATTTTATAAATCTGTAAAAATTTGAATACTTTAATTTAATATAATTTATTTATTTTGTATTATTGAAGAGTTAGAATGATTCGAAATAACAAATATTTACAGATTATTATTTAATTATTTATTTGTTTTTGAAATTAAATTTATATTTTTTTTCATAAATGTTTCAAAATGCTCATGCAAACTGGTATTCATTTTGTTTTTTTTTTTTGTTTATAATGATAAATATTTATTATTTTATTTTAATTAAATAATTAACAACAAAATATTTATTAATTATTTACACAAACGATTTAAGTTTTCCTTTTTTTTTTTTTGGATTCTCTTTGTATTTTTCCTTAATTCAAATAAAACATTCCCCTCCCTATCACAACAAT
The DNA here is from genome assembly GCA_958295665.1 of Tipula vernalis. NCBI lineage: Eukaryota > Metazoa > Arthropoda > Insecta > Diptera > Tipulidae > Tipula > Tipula vernalis. The sequence goes on along the minus strand of OY282558.1, from coordinate 127,363,875 downwards.
TAAAAAGAATGGCTTGAGCCGCTGAGAGCAATACATTATTCTAAATTATTATTTATATCTTATAACTAAAACAATTTTAATTTTTTCTTTTAAATTTCATTTACTATTTTTATTTACGATTTATGTAATTAATAAAATAAAGAAATGATTAAAAAACTAATAAACTAAAAAAAAAACAAAGGAAGCAATTTTTGTTTTAAATAACGTGCAAAAGCAATTCAGGGCTGCATATTATCATAATTTAATTAAACTAAATAATTATTTATTTTATAATTCGATTTTAATAATTATAATATGTTTTTTGTATTATATATATGTATATATATTTATATATTAAGCGTATTAATTATTTAATTCAACAATTAGTTTTTTTTTACTATATATATATATATTTATTAAATGTAAACATTTTTGTTTTTTATTTTTTTTTTTTTAATATTTATTTTTTTATTTAAATTATAAAAATATATATGTATATATTATTCAAAAAATCGAAACAAATATCAGTTTATTCAAGCAATTTTTCTAAATTATAAAGGAAAAGGAGACGAGACACGAGACGGAAAGAAAAGACTTTTTGTCGATTATATTTCAAATTTTAATTTTATTTGTGAGAATAATTAAAAAAAAACAAAAAATATTTTTACAACTATAATAATAATATTAATATGTAATAAATATAATAATAATTTTTATTAAAAATAAATAAATAAATTGTAACGTAAGGGTGTGTTACAAGGCGGGAAATATTAGCTTACCTCATCTAAATTCGAATATACATATTTGTATGTATGTTTGTATACAGAGATTGAGCAATGTCGGTTCGACCAAATAACGACATAAACGCTTAAAGTTCGAATTCCTTCTAATTCTTGCGTGCACTGAAATAAACTGACATTTGTTATTTCGTCTATAATATGTTATTATAATTTTTTTAATTTCAATTATTTATTTATTTATTTTTAATTATTGATTTTATTAAAAAAGAAAAAAAAATAGTTTGTTATTTTTTTTTTTTGAACCAAAATCACTCAAAATAGAATCAACCGAGTAAAATAAAAATTGCAAACCCTTTAAATATAATAACGTAAGCGAGATACTCTGCGGCCTGTTTTTGTTATCAAAATAAAAATAGTTTGGATATATATTTTTTTTTTTTTTTTTTTAATTTGTATTTATTGCAGATCTTAATTTATAATTTAAATAAAATTTTCTAAAATAAAATATAAATATATGTATATAATATAATTAATACTACACAAATTAACCAACGAAATAATATTAAAATAAACTAATCTAAAATCATAAAAAATATTTAAGATAGTTTTTAATTTTTTTTTTTTTATAATTTTTTTGTTATTTTTGTGTTTTTTTTGTTTTTTGTTTTTTTAAATGTATTTATTTATTAACTACAATGCCTAAGCTCAATTATTATGTACGTTACTGCATTTAAATTTTATTGTTTTTTTTTTAAGTTTAAAATTAAATTAAATTTTTAAAGTATATATATTTATATGTTTATTATTATTAGAAATAATAAATAAATAAAAAATAGCAAACATTGCCTCATCCTTATATATGTTTTTTTTTTTTTTAAAAAAAGTTTTTATTATTTTAAATATTTTTAAACCTAAATTTTATATTTTATTTTTATGTTTGAACACATTATGTGCATTTCCTATTACTTTTTGTTTCTTTAAATATTTTCACTAATTTTGTTTTTGTTACTAGTATAATTAATATTATTTTTAATAAAAGGTAGCAATACTATTTATTTTTATTTATTAAAGCGATTTTTCTTTTTTCTTTGTTAAATTTAAATTAAGAAATGTCACCGGTATAAGTATATGATGCAGGCATTGCTTGTTTTTGAGTGAGGAGACACAACGTCAAAATAAAAACTATTTATAATAAGAAGAGCGCGGTAACATTCGAAATTAAAATACTAAAATAATGTAATGTTGACTAGGTCTGATCTGATTTGTTTTTTTGTTTTTTTTGTATTTTGCTGGTAGTAGAAAATGCCTGATTATATACTTGATCGGTAACATAAAAAAAAACAATTAAAAAATAGATACTGAATTTAATTTAAATTTCTACAAAAATTGGACTACCAACATTAATAATTTTTTTTTTTTAAATATTACTTTTAATTTAAATTTAAAAAAATTAAGATGCAGTTACGTACAAAATCGATAACATTTATTATATGAGGCTCAATTTTTTTTTTTTTTATCAAGTTAACGTGTTTTTAATTTTATTAATTTAAATTTTCTTATTTTATTTAAATATAAACAAATTTAATATTTTTTTTTTAATTATATTTTTCATTATTATTATTATATATTTAGTTTTCTTTTATTTTTTAAATTTATCTGTCGAAATGTTTTTCTTTAATTTTATTTTGTTTTTTTGTTTTTTGCTTAAAGCATTTTATTGTTTATGTTTCTGAATTTATTAACATTAATAAAAATTTAATGCATTTTCATAAACAATTTACATAATTCGATCTTTTATGTTGTTATTTTATTGAACACCAATTAATAATTTATTATTGATTTTATTTTATGTTTTTTTTTTATTTGGGCAGTGAAATGAAAAGAATGTTAAAGAAGCCCATATTTATTTTAAAAATTAAAAACAACAAAAATATAATATAATATATATGTATAAGTATAATAAAACGAAAAATTTAATTATAAGCGAGTGTGCTTACGTTGTTTGTTTAATAATAATTAACCGTTTTTTTCACAATTAGGAAATATTATATCACATTTATAAATAACAATACAGATTTTTTTTTTTATATATATAAAATAAAAATTTAAATATTGAAATAATAAAAATTAAAAAATATATATATATTTGTATAAATAGACAGATAACCTGTATTATTATTTAGGTTTGTGGATTCGCGTGCTGCATTTAAGTGCATTTCTTGTTGTTAGTTTTAAAATAATAAATTAAGTTGAATTCGTTCCTTAGTTATGTTGTTTTTAATTAATTTTTTTGTACAGATAAAAATCAGTTAAAGACATAACTTTTTCTTATTTTTATCATGTTTTTTTTTTGCTTGAATTATTTAAATTTACTTTGATCACCGTTAAATACAATTTTTTAATTTAAAATAAATAATAGTAATTATAATAATATTTTTTTTATAACTCCAATCACACATACAATTTATTAATAAAAACGAACATTCGGTTTTAACTATTTTTTTTTTGTTTTTTTTTAATTATCAGTTTTTTAATTAGTTAATTTTTTTTGCTTTGTATTTTGAGAATTCACTGTAATTTTTAACTGTGTTTTTTTTTTTGTTTTAATAATTAAATCAGTTATATATCTCCAATTTTTAATTGTTTTTTCACCGTTGACTTAGGAAATTCTGTTTTTAATTTTTCTGTAATTTATTTTATTTGTTTGATATTTTTTATATATATTGATACTAAAAACATTATTATTTGGTGTTCTCTTAATCAATCATTAATTCAAAATGGACGGAGCCCCTTCGGTCTGCGCGATCGTGCTTAATATTTCCGGCCCATGCTTTACATTCGATATTGATGAGGACACCAGCTGTAAATTAAAAATAATCATTTAAATTACGATTCTATAAAGTAATTTAAATTATTTTATTATGTTTGAAGCCAGATAAGTTGGTATTTTAAAAATGGCTTCCTATGTGCAATATCTCTTCCTATTTCAGTTCAAATATTTTAATTGAAAAATTATATATATGATTATCAATTATTAAACATTAAATCGGAAATAAGATGGATCATTTGTTATTTTTTTATAACATTTAGAAAATAATTTTCTATTTATATAATTTAGTTGGGAAAATAGACGAACAAAAAAAATGTTAGTATGGATCAATAAAAATGGTTAGAAAAAATTATGTGCGCATGCTCGAAAAAGAAGACAAATGTAGGTCAAAGCAAAATATTTTTTTGTCCTTTTATATAAAAAAAAATTTAAAAAAATTAAAATTACTTTTTGGTTCAAATTGTACTGCTACTAATGGGGGTAAATACCCCTCAACATTTGTGAATGGGAAGAATTGTGCTGGGAATCCTCTTGCTGGATGATAGTAAATATTTCCAATATTTTCATTGTCAGCTGGATTTTCACCTTCGCATGTTACCCACACCATTTCTTTCTGTAACCATCCAAAATAAATATAAGATTATTAATAAATAAATTAATTTCTTATTATATTAAAAAAACTAAATAAATCATTACTGAATCAATATGTCCCAATGGTTCTTCTCCCTTGATTACTCTTGACAAGTCGGATGGCATTTTATGTGGTAGTGGTGTTGTGTTATTATAAAGTTCTGGTTTCCAATTAAAAATCTGTTAGATTTGTAAAGAAAATACAATTAAATTAATTTTAATTAATACAAAACCCAAATAGAGAATTTGTTTTTAAAATGACCTTATTCAATTTTAAAAATATGCATGGTCGTTTTTTGTCATATTCATAATTATTTGTTTTATTGCATGGCCCAAATGAATCTAAAAATACTCGGCAGAATTTTCCAGGTTTTGGTGGATGTCCGTCTGTGCAATTTTCAGAATTAGCGTACACCACATTTGCATTTTCGTAAGCTGGAATTTTAAAAGTAAAATATTTAGAAAACTTAAGATTTTTTTTTTTTGTACAATTCCAATATAATTTACTTGCTAAAAATTGGTCAAGTTCATTTGTCCAGTATTGCCAATTTCGCTCATCGGAATGTTTGTACCAGACTAATGTACTTTCTACATTTGACTCTGGTGGCATTGGGCGAAAACCTAAGCCTATTAAAAGAGCAAAAAAAAAATCATCCAATTTATTATTGCTGTTAGTTGTATAATATAAATTTATTTTACCTGGATTTGAACCAATTAAACCATCGTCCAATTGCCATTTTGGTGTTTTATTGTCTAATGTCTGATAGAAAACTGCAAGCAAAGCTGCGAAAAATCCAACAAGTACTGCATAAAACACAACATAGAAAAACAATATTTTTGCTGAAAAGATAAAAATAGAAATTCTATATTAGTTCGATCGACAAAACAATTTTATTTCTTTTATTAAATTAGTTATTTCCTTTTTTTAACCGGAAATTTTTTTTTTAATTTATTTTTCTTTATATTTTAACTTTCAAGAAAAGGAAATATAATTAACAATTTTAAATATGAAAAAGGAGAAATAGATTAATTTATATATATAAAATTGGGTTATCAACGTATTAGTTATATACAAACGGATTACTCGGAAATCAATTGACCATATTGATAACCAATTATCTTGTAAAAAGAATGTCAAAAATTTATTTTTACTATACATATCGTGTTGCAAATCAATTATTTAAATAATAAATATTTATTAATATTTCCAAATGAAGGACATTTAAAGGATACATAGAAATAACGAAAAAACTGCTCAATCGATATTCTGTTCATACCAGCTAGAGGTACTACTACCACATTTTTATTTGTACACGACGGTAGTTGCTATTTATTTAGTAAAAATGTGATTTATATCGGTTCATTAAAATTGGATAACTATATTAAATTTAAACACGATTTTGTGTCACATCAATTGAAATTTGTTTGAAAAACTAATAGTCGAATAAAAAGAAAAATGTAAAAAAATTCAATCAGCCTTCAAATTAAAAATAACATTTTATTTCCTTTATATCTTTAATATTGATTAGAACATGCGCTTTAAACCCAATCAATTAAAAAAAATAAAAGAAAAATGTATATTTTTAATAAAACCAAAATAGAAATAACAATCAAATACATACATTAAAAACAATATGTAGAAAAGGATACTTTGCATCCATAAATATTTAAAATCCTTCAAATGCGAGTAACTAGTTCACTGCAAAAATTGATTAAAATAATTTTGTCGACACCATTGAAAAATATTTTGTCATTAGAGAGTAATAGGGGAAAAAAGGAGCAATATAAAAAAAATTGCATGTTTTTTTTTTATAGAAACATGAAATCTATATTTAATTAATAATTATAATTAAATAAAGAGAAGTGAAAACAAGGTGTTCCAATATAAATATTTTTTTTTTTTTTTATTGTTATTTTATGTTAAGATACTAGCGTGGCTTCTGCTAATGAGTCCTCATTAGTTATTATTTATATTATGGTCGGAAAAAGAACCAAAAGAAAAAAAAATTTCATAATTAAAATATTTGTGGGATGGTTTATTTTACATAAACACCAACCAACTTTAATTAATTAATTTTTAATAATAATTATTGATGGCAAATATTAGTTGTTGATAGGCAAAAAACGGTTTGATGACATATTGTTTCGTTAGCGCTTTGCATTTTTTTTTTTTTATGTGTCGACATTAGGACATAGAATTAGTCGCGACGACACACTTAACATATAGTTTTGATTCGGCGTGTTGTCTAAATTCTAAAATTATATTATAATTATATAATTTACCATATTTTGCTTATTATGTCCTTAGGGTGGGTGTGGTAGCACAACAATGTTTTATATATTCGTACATATTTAGCCGTAAGCCCAAAATGATTTTGTATTTTTTTTTTTTAATGTTAAATAATAATTCCACTAACCATATGTAGTTTATTGACCTAATCCTATTCCAATCAGCCCAATATTTTCTACACGTGATTTTCGTATATGCATTATGTAAGACAAAAATGTTTTTTTTGTTGTAAAATCTTTGACGTCAATTAAATTAATTAAATGTGTTTGACATTGTTTTTAGAAAATACAATTAACTCAATCAAAGCACTGTAAACAGAATTGTATTGATGGCGGCGGCGGTAACACAAGTATTTTTTGCATCCACCTTTTAAAATTTCTGGTATTATGTAATTTTAAGATGTCCCTCTCAACATATGCTAATAAATCATGTTTTACAATGACATCAGAAGGTTATTCCGTTTTGATAAAAATATATTTCCCTTTCTCGTATCACACATGGTTATTATTAAGATCAATTTTTTTTTTTTTTTTAAATAATCGATTGATGATTGAATTTAGTATGGAAATTATTCTCAAAGTCACCTTTTGAAGTAATGATACTTTTAAGTCTATTTAAATAACAAAGCAATAAGCTAAGGACAATTAAAGATTAAGTGGTATTCAATATCATCTAGAAAACATACATATGGTATATTAATATAAATTAGACTAGACGAACGTTCTGTCAAGTCTAAATTACCAATTGTACAGAGTCAGTGAAACAAACTTCTTTATATATTTTTTTAATATAGGAGAATTGCATCTTAATTGATCGCATAATGGATTTAAAATAAACTAAAAAATTGGAAAATTATGTTGAATTATTAATTTAATCAATCACATGAATTACAAACGCCTGCGCAAAATTAATCGACAGGGTGAATAAAAAAGTTTTCTTTTCTAAAAACTGTATGAGAATCAATTAAAGATTAATTTTATGTATGACTTATTTCATCACATTAAAATATGAGACTAACCCAATGTAATTGTAGTACATTATTCTGATTACATAATGTTAACGAAAAAAAAAAAAAATTATCTTATTAGTAAGACAAAATGCTTAGTATCCGGTGTTTTTTTGTTCCAAAGTATTAAACATACAAAAATTGATTAACGATAACAACTTTGATGTGGTATTCACATTTTAAAAATAAATCCAGTGAGAGAAATCAAATTTTCGTGACATATAGGTCAAACACAAATATGTATCATATCGTCTTAAAATATTGTAAATAATGCACACAAAATTTTGTATTTATAATTCCAGTAAGATTAATTTTGTTAAATATCGTCTAGTACAATTCGAAATTACATAAGAATTTATTTACAGTGTGCAACAATACAGGGGTACACTTTTTTTTAGCTTGCTCCTTTTTATTTATTTTTTTTTGTTGCTTCGTTTTATATAATCAGATCGTTGCGCCATTTTACATGACGAGTGGTGAATAGATAAAATAATGAAAGCATGAAAAATCGATAGTTTTTATTGCGACATATTTGTTGTAGAATATTTTTTTCGCCAAATACTGGAACATAGCAAATTTTATTGGATATGATTATTAATTAATTAAGATCTTAATTGATGAGATGAATGATTGATTGTGAATATAGGGTACATAAATGCAAAATGAAAAAAATATAAACCATTGTTACATAACTGATTTGGGCATTTTATTTTATTATCATTAAAACCAATAAACGAAGCACATGATTAGTTTAAATTTATAGTCGAAACTCAAATTGATTTGTTCTATATACAAGCGTTAATTAAAATGTATATTATAAATATATATTTAGCTTATTCATTTGAATGTATGTATTTATCGAGACTATCTTCAATAAGAGAGTATCGTAATATAATCGCTTTGTTGCAGGAGACAAGAAGCAAAACGGTTTAAGCTTGACCTACATTGTGCTTTTATGTGCAATATAAATGAAGTACAATATTACGTAATTAAATCATGTACTTCTTGAGGAATGGATTCCATTTTTTTTTTCGCTCTCTATTTGACCAGAAATACATGGGTTTTTTTTATGCGCTTGTATAGCTTGTAATCTTTTATTAAAATAGAATTAAATGAATAATTAAAAAAAAAAAAAAACGGTGGTTTAAATAAATTGCCGAAAAAGAAGCATAAACTAGGAGTTAAAGGCGAGGTGAAAATCAAAATGGCCGCTCTGCATTTTTTGGGGGTTGCAAAGATAAAAGATCGAAGGAAAAAAAAAATGGCGACTATGAAAAAATATAAATCCTTTTTGTTTAAATTAAATATTATAATAACATTTTGGATTAAACTTACCCCAACTACCACCGGTCCGTCCTAGAAATTGGCTAGTTTCACTGTTCCATAGAAATAATTTAAAACCTTCCCACTTTCCAAGTTTTGGTGGTGGAATATAAAATTGTTCACCAGTTTTTTTATCGGCCATGGCTGCGCTTTTTTTAAATCTTTTTTGTAATATTACTTAGAAACTTTTAAAACTTAACACAACTATTTTATAATATTATTTTGTTTTTTTTGTCAGTTTTATGATTATAGTGCAATTTTTTTTTTTTTTTTGGTACTCAGTTCAAACTTTTATCTTATTATAAATTAAAAAAAAATAAAACTAGTAATTTTAATACTCGTATGTAAAAATTTTAATTTTAAGTCCACTTAATTTATTTTTTTTTTTTGACTATTCCTACTGAAACTATCTCTTTAGTTTTTTGTTTAAATTAAAATAAAATTACACCACAACTAACATTATTTTAAATATATTAATTTTAAATGTTAAAATTTCATTTTTTATATATAAAATTTGGATTTATTTTTTAAACTTAAAAAATTTTTATTTTTAATTTTTTTTTTTTTTTTATATATAAATTACTAAACCGATCCAGAGAGCACAGCTTTGCCGATAATATACGGTCACAACTCCGGAGCAGCAACTGAGATGTGCCGAAATTCGTTTATAAGACGTATTTCAACAGTATCTCACTTCCAAACTATATAAGAACTGGGAAATGTATTCTAACTTATTATACAGTAATTTTTTTGTTTCTTTTTTTGTTCACACAAGCCGAATATAGTCCGAAAGTTGCTTTTGCACACAGTAAGAATATAAAAAAAAAAAATTTGTAAACCAAACATACATTTTTACGATTATGACGTTGTGCTCTTTTATTTCATTCAATTCAATGAAATTTCTTTATATTGTTTATTCGGTTACGAACACTAAATGTGGCGCATGATGAAAGGGGGGAAGTAAAAAAAAAAAAAAAAAGTAAACAGAAAAGACGAAAACCGATTTATTTTTTTATTTTTATGGAAATAAAAATAAATGTGCGGGGCTACTAAACTCCAGTATGGATTTGTATGTCGCGCATATAGAAACGCATGCGTTTCATGTTCGATCGACGATGCGGCATATAAATGAGACATTGCGCGATTTTTTTTTTCTACTCTGTTTGTTATTTTAATCATTTTCCTCTATTTAGATAGATTTATATAATTATTTAAAAAAAAAAAAAAAAATTGTTCATTTTTCAAATATAGGAACGAGATGAATATACATGGATGATGTGGTGCAACAACAATACCGAAGTCGGGATATATAATGATAAATTAATCCTTGTAGATTGTCATCTAGTGACGGAAATTTGAATTTTTATATAACTCCTTAAACGCCACGTGAATTTATCCCAGCGCTGATTACGTCATACTTCAGCTGATACGTATTTCATAGTTAATCAATAAATATAATAAAATGTTTCAGAGATCTTAAATAAATTCAGACTGTCTTTATGTCGATATAGAAAATGACCACCCACCACACAAAAAATTGACAAAAGTTATAATTTTGTGGATAAACAAAAAATGTTCGCCAATTTGCAATATAGTATGTGTAACGTTTACATATTATTTTTCCTAATGGTGGAGACATATTGTCGGTAACCTTATTTTTGTCGTAACAATAAAAATTGTTATTTACAACAAAATCATTTTATTCGATTTTATTTTGTGAAATGATTTTGCATCATCATCGATTACGAAATATGAGTTATGTCTACATAATGTGCTTCCTTAAATTTCTTACATAGAGTAGAGTATGTATACAATTTTCTCAATACTCAATACATATTTATTTAGTGGTTTTGATATTATGTAATCAGTGTTGGTTCAACAAAGAAAAGAGAATGAAACGAAGTCAATCGATTGAAAATTTTGCTTCTTGCATATAGATACATACATACCGTATTATAAAGAAGAGTCACCAGATCACGCTAAAAGTACCTATAGCTAAATGTCGGGCTTAGTTTATAACAATAAAATGAGCTTTTTCTGTAATGTTAAATAAAAAAAAAAAATTTAAAAGTTGGCCAGAGCATAAAATTATTGAACCTGCCTCAATATTATGTAATTCGTTTTTTTTTTAGCTGATTGTTCTCTTGCTACATCATGCATTTGTAGGACGAAAAAAAAACGAGCCATAAAGGGGTGCGTTCAGGCAGGCGCAACACTACCAGATTTCCTTAAAAGCAGTAAACAAAATATGTTTCGGAATATGAATTTCCATTTTATAACTAACACACTCTGCAAACGAAATACCGTCAACAATTTTAACGTTGAGTAGCAAAAGTAAAAAATTTTTTTATTAAAAATCAATTTCTGCTCAGTACAATCTAAATTTAACTCGATCATAACCTATTTGGTATTGATTTTCCATCGAACTGCTCTGAAATCAAATGAAGGAATTTTCCTCTAAATAGAACTTCAAATTTTAAGCATTTGGAAAGAGTTTGAAGAATTTAGAGCAACTCAAAGTAAATACAAGTACATATGAGGGATTTAATTTTTTTTTCTTGGCTGTAATTGCTTTCCGATACAAGTCTAATATATCTATGTATGTCTATTGGGATTATTACCTTATTTTTAAAAAATGTACTTACACTATTGTTTGTTGTTATTGTTCAACAAAAGTAATTGAAAAAAAATTGTAAAACTAGCTGACGTTTCCTTGAATGGGTGACCAGATCCAATTTTATATTAAATTAATAATGATCATGCATTGCAGAGGAAAGAGGCGACAGGAATGTGTCCTTTTAAACTCGTTCTATAGTGGAAAAAAACTTTTTATTTCTGCAGGAATTTTCGTACAGAGATAAGTTATATGTTATTGTTGTTCTTTTTCTTTTTTTTGCTTAAGGTCGCTTCGTTTTAAATGTTGAAGTGACACAAACAGTTACCTTACAAAAATGCGATTTTCAATTTCGTCCTCGAATCACTTCTTCTTTTTTGAACATGCAAGTTTCAGTAAATTTATAAAGGTATGTACCTTCATTCCTCCTTTTTGAAAATGAAAAAAAACGTTCTCACATAAGATGTTGGATATTCAATAGCAGCTTGTTAGTGTTGTGTTTATCTTCTTTAATGTGCATTAAGTATTTGCTTGCAATTTTTTGTGGAAATGTTTTTTTTTCATCACAAATGAACATTTCTAACCGAAATATTATTAAATCCTATGGCATTTGTCGAATGACATTCCACTCCACGTGTGTCTCGTTATCGCCAGCAACGGTAAAGCAATGCAACAACTCTAAAAACGTTAAATTGTGTGCAATACTTTTATTGAACCACTACACTTAGTGGACTAACGGACACTTTTAATCAATTTATGAATGCCAATATGACTTACTTTGCGAACGGTTCCACTAAACATAACAATCAAGCGGTATCTGTATCAACAATTAAAACAGCTTCTGAGTTAATTGACGTTACAAATCAGCCAGTTCAGAGACCGTCTCGGCATAATGTTTTGATTGGGTCAGGAAATAACCTCAATAGACACAACAGTCGAACTATGTAAATTGATCTTTTTATCGCGTTTTGTACCAACCATTAGTGAAAACTCAACTTAATGGTTGTCACATGCTTCGGGTTCTCCCAAAAAATGCGGAACACAATATAGGCCTTAGTCATCATTTAAAATCAACGTCAAGTCATATTTATTTATTATTCATCAAAATTGCCACAAATCATTTTACTTTCCGAAGTCTGGATGAACATCATGAACTATAGAGCTATAAGATACCGGGTTTTAAAATTTTTATCTAACTGAATCTGAGGGATGCTAGTAGTGCTAACTTTATACAGGTGACTTTTGTATAATATATGTCTGTTTTGTTTTCGGTTATATGTATTTATAGCTTACATTGTGTAATTCATTGAGGAACTTCGCATCTGTTTTCATTGAGGAACCTAAATATTTTTGAATTCCACCGTCCTCAGTTGATTACATGCTCATGATAGCCTCTCACGGCCTTAAGTCGCTGATAAATAAGGCAACCCGTATTACAAGCAATTCCTCCATGTGGATTGATCACTTGTTTATTAGACATTCGAAATTTAAATATCACTGACCATCATTAAGTATTCGAATTTAATTAAAGTGTTAAACGAATAATGTAGGTCTTCGGTCTACTCTCAAACTGATGTGCCAAGTGCTTATAGCTATTTCTTAAATCTCTTAAAATTTTATGTTGCTGGAAATACTTGGTTGGTTTAGGTTAACGCGAAAGATAGAATTATCAAGCCATGGATAAAGCCGGTCCTTCTTAGAAAAATTAGGTTTAAAAATAAACTTTCGAAAAAGCTAAATAATAATTTAAATGATTCGGACTTTACAAACCGAATTAAGGCACTAATTAAAGCTGTTAAACAGGAAATATTTTTGGCCAAAGCTAATTATTTTAATAATAAATTTCAAGCTGTCAATGGTAACATTAAACAAAATTGGAAATTATTCGATGAGATTTTAAACAAAGAATGGTCAAATGCTCAAATTGAAGAATAATATCTATTGATGAAAATGCTTCAGTAACCGATCCAGGCGAATTGACAGATTTGTTTAAAAATCATTTCGTAAATGCTGTCTTAAATTTAAAACAATCCATTAACTGTGATTTTTTTTTTTTTTTTTTTTTTTAAAGAGGGTGGGTTGGTAAGAGGAACCCCGTGCACTTCGACCAGCTAGATCTATTGTGCATCTCCGTGTAAGAGTGGAGAAATTAATGTATGTGAAATGTAGGTCCAGATCCTTGATAAACGTCACAAGGTCATGCACATCCACAGGGTCGGCGTGAGGCCAATGAACAGAGTAAGCATTGAGTGTTTTAATTCTTCTTTGGGCGATCGCCCTGCACTCGAACAGCAAGTGTTCGGATGTTTCTCTTCCCAGATTACAGAACCTGCAGTTCTCTGATGGGGTTTTCCCCATTTTGAATAGATGGTAGTTAAAGAGACCATGTCCTGTCAAGTACCATATGAGGGATTTCAGAGATGATCGATCCATTCTGATTATATCCTGCAAGTGTGTAATCTTGTAATTTAGGAGCTTCTTTGTTTGTCTCATTCCCCGAGATGACTCCCAGAGTGAAGCAGAACATCTCTGCTCCCAGAAAAGGACTCTCCTCGCTACATGGCCTTTGGAATAGGCAACGCTAGGCTCGGGGCCGTAGAAGATGCCAACCGCACCCTCTTTTGCACAGGTGTCTGCGGCCTCATTTCCTGGTTTATTAAAGTGGCCGGGGGGACCACAAGAGAGTAAACTTGGATCGTGAAGTTCCTTCGGTAATCAGTAGTATTTACCATCATATCTGATAGCTGGCCAATATCGTCTGCCAAGTTTAGTTTATCCAGGATGCTATTGTGTCCCGAACTAGTCAGTCTAACCTGACGTGTTACCTTCAGTTTTATGGCTCTCAAACCTGTCACACTTTTGACATGTATGTGGAGTGGTGAGAGTCCCAGCAGTCTTTCAAGGGCAGCAGTAGGGCAGGTCCTAATTGCTCCCATTGCGCCCAAACATATTAATTTTTGAATTTTGTCCAAAGCTGAACGAGCATTTACTTGCTCTGTCTTTGGCCACCATATAAACGCCGCATATGATATCATTGGTCTTATGATGGTTTGGTAAAGCCAGATTATTATTTGTGGGTTTAGGCCCCATGTTTTACCAAACATACGTTGGCACCCAAAGTATGCTTTGTTTGCCTTATTTGCGATGTATTTCAAGTGGAGGTTCCAGGTTAATTTTTGGTCAAAAATGATCCCTAGATATTTAACCTCAGACGTCATCTTGAGTATTTCCTCGTTCATAGTTATTGGAGGAAAGGAAAATCTCCTCCGATTTGTAAAGAGAGTACATATTATTTTATTGGGATTGACGCTAAGGCCCACTTCAACACACCACTCGAAAACCAATCTTAGAACATATTGCATACGCTCAGCTATTGTGCTCTCAAATTTGCCCCTGCCCAATTTGAGAGTTCCTCAAAATAGCGAGCAAGTGGTCCATTATCAAGAGCCACAGTAACGGCGACAGTACTCCGCCCTGAGGGCAGCGCTTGGTAGGTGCAATTGAGATGCTTGCTTCGCCAATCGAGGCTTTAATTCTCCTGCTTCTAAGCATGTTTATTATTTCCACCCGATGGTTGAGGAATCGATACCGCTCGCTACAGCTTGTTCCCGAATCACCTCGAAATTAGTATTATCGAAGGCACCCTGGATGTCAATGAAGGAGCATAATAGTACCTCCTTGTTGCGAAGTGTATCCTCGATTTCCGATGTTAATGTATGCAGGGCTGTCTCCGTAGATTTGCCCACCTGATAAGCATGTTGGCTAGGATTTAGAGGACATCTTTGGATTGTATTGAGTCTGATATACAGGCACAATATTTTTCCATGGTTTTAAGTATAAATGATGTAAGGGTAGTAGGTCTGTAGGACCTAATGTCCTCGGTGGATTTATTCCCATTTTTTGATATGAATATGACTCTTACCTCCCTCCAGCATCTGGGGATGTATTCCAGACAAAAGCTGGCTCTATATAATTTGATTAGGTGGGGCTCCAGTACATCCAGGCCTCGTTGAAGAAAAATAGGATAGATTCCATCCCCTCCTGGAGACTTAAAGGGACCAAATGAATTAAAATTCACCAACTTTTTATTCAAAGGACTTGATCAGAGAAATGCGGAAATTTTATTGATCTTACGAAGGCCTTCGATATGGTTAACCACAAAGTTGTATTGAAAAAGCTTTTTATGCTAGGTTTTGTGGGGTCACTTTGCTTTGGTTTAGCTCATACATTGTTAAGTGTTGAGTGTTAGGTATTTGAATTCTATTTTGATATTGACACCTGTCCCTCGTATAACACGGTACTTGATTAACGCGGCGAAACTTCTGTGCGTGTTAATCAAGACTTTGTCTCAATTCGTTGACCGTGTTAAATCAAATCAGTGTTAATCAATTACTGTGTTAATCGAAGGACAGGTGTATTGCTTACTAATATAAATTTAGTAGTACTTGTTGTTAGTGTTTTACGTATCTAGTATATAAAATGTAACGATTTCATTAATAAAACGGAATAAATTTCAATATCAAAACATAAGTTTATTACTCAATGTAGTTAGACCCCATCAGTGGTAGCCTAACTGAACTTTTCTAACTAATTAAACCCCAGCAGCGGTAATTTAATTAGTGGGTTAGTCCAAAAAATTTTAGTCTCACTTACAAATTATAATTTTCCAACAAATTATTGGAAATTAATACCACGATAGATTTCGTCCAGGTAGTTCGAAAAGAAAGAATCAAAATTCAACAGAAACCATATCATCTCAACTACTAAATTATTCTCCGATATCACCCAAACATAATAATTCCTTTAACTCCGCAACTACTTCCACAATCGTGACAACCTAAATAGTCGAATGATCCAACTTGTCCATGCCGTCCAAATCTACATCTGAAGATGACGAAGGATGGACCATGGCCAACAAAAGGGGTAGAGGTACGAGACCAACAGTACATAACGCTAAATGGAAAAAAAAAGAAAGATAATATGATTACTTTGACGCAACCTGCAGTGCCTTTATCTATACGATTTTATAGTTTGCCCGAGGAAGTTGAAGAACCGCTCTAAGCTAAAAAAAATTATTCCTGACTGAAGACAACTTCGATCTAAAAATAATTGGAACTAAACAGGCTAAAAACCGAAACACCGAATTCCATTCGTTCCAGAAAGTGAACAAAAACTACCAGGTGGTCATACGAAACTTGCATCCATCAATTAACATTGAACCTGATTTTTAATATCTGCAACGTGAGGCAAAGTGGTACGGAAAAGACGCTAACACTAAAGTTGAGCTTCGAATGAGTGAATCAAATAAAGAAATACGTTCGATAAGCAGACTGATGTAATTGTACAAGTTGAAAAGTCACATGCCAAGCGGGAAGTGATACAACGCACTATTTGTTAAAGATACCGGATGTACTGTATCTTATTGCAATCGCAGACCCAGATGTTTGAAATATATAGGTGAACATTTCATAAAGCAATGTGAAAGAAAACATGGGATACAGAGGTGAAATGCATGCTCTGTAATGGTAGCCATCCAGCCAACTATAGAGGTTACAGTGTTTACAAAGATTTTCAAATTTGCAGATTTTCCCCTCTCAGAGAAAAAATAACGGAGAAGTCGCATCCCGCGATACGTATCCGAAATCATATTATTAGTTAGTTATTGAAACAACTTATGCGCAGAAACTCAAAGATTCAGCTAAAGGTCGAACTTAGGAAGGAAATCGTACCAAAGAAATCCATTCAATGGACAGTTAAAAAAATCATGAACAACTGTCCAAGCAGTCTTCTACACAACGGTTGAAAATTATGATGGAATAATTAATGACCAAAATAGATACTATCCTTAATCTTGTAAAAACCATTGTCTCCTGATTTGGAGATTCAATGTCAACGGCTTGTCACAACATGGACAAGAAATTAAAAGTTTCTTGATAGAACAACGAATTGATGTCAAGCTAATATCCGAAATACCAGCAGAAGTTTCCTAATAAAATAATACCCAGATAAACCATCTGTGGCACAAATCATCCCAATGGACAAGCAACTACTGTAGTAATAGAAGATTTGCTGGGTCCTAAAACCATTTCGGCCATATACTGCCCATCAAAACATGCATTAAAAATGGACTAATTTTATCAATTTTATAGCTCTTTGGAGACCGAGAATTATTAAAATCAATTCAAAAAAATAATCTTTATCATGTATCAACCAGTGAACCTCCTATTGGCCAAGTGATAGGAGAAAGATCCTAAACGTCATAGATTCCTGCGTTACCAAAGGAATGTGCTGAAGAAACCAACCTTCGGTTACCTATAAGCGGAGATGTTTTTAATGCTACTGGAGCTCACAATGCCGCAGCCATCATCTCCAGAGGAACCAGCGGTGCGACAATTGTAAGATGCCCAGCTTGAAAAGGCCAACCAATTGTTTTGTAAACCGAAACCAACAGCAAAGCATGGGGCAACAATTGGAATACATCTACCTCAGGGCAACCGAAGGAAACATCAAATTGCGGAGAGCTTAATACTCTTACAGTGATACCTAGGGTAGAATAGAATAAGTTATATAATAGCGAAAAGATTACTGTACTAATTTACCATGATAAAACTGTTCTAAATGTTTCTAGACTATTCTTTTACTGGAAAAGTTATGAAATGCCTAGAAGTTTTGGTTTGAGTATATAAAAAGCGAACGAGATCGAATTAGATGATTAGTATTTGGAAAGCGACAGTGTAAAGATTAAAAAGTGAATTAGTGCGATATAAAAGTTATAAGTGAACAGTAATATTGTTCGAAAATTATAATAAGTGAATTAGTGAATTTTTATTAATAAATTGTGTTGAAATTGTGTTCTTGTGAAGTGGTTTGTTTTATTCACAGTCCAGTGATTCGAACCTTGATTGACAAGGCATAAACGCAACAATATACAGGGGTCGGCGGACTCGAAGTGTTACCGAAGTGTTACTTTTTTTTATTTCAAAACTAACAAAAAATATGTTATTGTTCGATGTAGCCATCTTTAGCCTGGATAATAATATTGAGTTTGTCTGAAAAGGCTTCACACGCTGCACTAATGTGGTCTGATAGTATTTTGCCCCATTCTCGGCGAAGAGCAATCTTTAAGGCGTCGATCGTCTCATATTTTTTAGTTAATACTTTGGCTTGCAGGATGGACCATATGGAAAAATCGAATGGGTTTAAGTTCGGGGAATATGGTGGCCATTGTTGTGAAGAAATGAAGCTGAGAACTTTTTCTTGTAAAAAACGTTGGGTTTCACGGGCTTTATGGGATGGTGCCGAGTCTTGTTGAAACGTCCAATGTTTTCTACCGAATTGTTTCCGTGCCCAACGTAAAAGAGCATCGAGCGCGCTGTCATGCACCATTTGGTTGCTACAGCAGCGTGAAGTTGGTAACATGCATTAATTTATAATAAACTTGTGACACTTATACATGAGCCTTACTTTAAATTCGATTACAAATAAAATCGTCGAACCTCTTCGGAACCAATTTTGAATAATCATTTCTATTTGCATTCCAATACCAAACGGGTGCATTTAGGTCTCCCATTATATTGGCTCAAAAATCTACCGATGGGAAAAATGACATTAAAACTAACACATTGCACTGAAATTGGCAACAGTTGGCTTACCTGAATGCGCCCAGTCTCCCTTAAAAAGATGATTTACGTTAATATTTTTTGTGATTATCCTTCTTACTTATGTTCATAAATTTTATTTTTTGTTTTATCATACAATAAATTACAACATCTTTATCTTTCGGTTTTGCAAATTCAATCTATAATCCTTTTACTAACCCTCGTTTATTTTGGCAAGAGTTGCGTGCAACCACTGTGTATAATTATGATTTTAAACTTTTTGAAGTATAGTTAGTTTTGTTTGCTG
The DNA here is from genome assembly GCA_958295665.1 of Tipula vernalis. NCBI lineage: Eukaryota > Metazoa > Arthropoda > Insecta > Diptera > Tipulidae > Tipula > Tipula vernalis. The sequence goes on along the minus strand of OY282558.1, from coordinate 127,344,558 downwards.
TTAATTTTGAAATTTGGTGTAAATTAATTTGATATTTTGTGGTTTCAAATTGTTGATAAATAGTGCATAAAAGCGAATGGAATATGAGTTTATTTACAAAAAATGTTCACATAACCTTCATAAGCATTTTGTTATAAATATGTACAGTAAAAATATTTTGAAATAAAATAATGCGGTCAGTTGAAGTCGCCAAGTGACTCTTAGGTGAGAATCGTAGTGGGGCATTCAACCCACGGTTTTGGAGTTTTATGGCTCACATCAACTGTTAACACTGTACAGTGGAACTTACGGTCTTTTTTCCTACATATTGAAATTCAACAACAATAAAAATAACTTTTGGATTTGTTTTTGTAATTTAACTAAATCACATATTGTATTAACTTAATATATTAAGTATGAATTGCTTTTTTTAAATCAGCACCGTTTTCATTACAGAATAAATTTTAAAGTTTTCTCTATAAATAACAAATCATATTCCTCAAAAATCCATCAGATCAAATTGAAAATGTCTATATTGCTACAGATTATTCTTGACGCAAAAACGAAATAATTGTCATTTATTCCACGAAACTGAACATAATTTTTTCTTTAAATGCAAGAATTACTACATGCAAAACTCACAAAAAACTACATTGCGCTTTTTTAAATCACGTCTCTATTCTGGACTTCTATTTCAAAAACCAAAAAAAAAACTAAACGAACTCGAGCCTTATATACTCATCGACCCCGAGTGTCCATCGTTTTCCCTCCAAATCTTTATTATTCTTCCCAACAATTTACAACACGATCATCTCACACAACAACACAATTGAACTATAATTGATTCATGCATTATTAAAACTAGGCTGGTTTGAGCATAAGTTTAGTCTGAACAAAAACGACGATATAGTTGGGCGGTAGGTATCGACACAAAACAATTAATAGAGCAACCAAATATAATACTGAATAACATAAATAGCCGAGAACAAAACCATATAACAGAACCATTTTGGTGAACATGACCAGTTCAATAATTAACCAACCGTTACACATTTAACATGCCCGACTCTATAGGCGCCAGAGTCAGATCATTTAAAGGTTTTTGTACAACTGCAAGTATTACGTAAATTGTTCTTAATTCAGAAAAGTGTCGAAAAAGATCATCTAGTAGAAATACTATAGAAAAAACTAACAGTTGGAAATGTTCTTGGCAATAGACTATCATGTTAAAGAAACTTCTACGTTTCCCATATTATTGTTTCTCACTTATTGAAATTATCTTAGAAAATTGTAGACAAATCTATCTACGAAAATTATCACTAAAGTTTCTACACCATCTCCTGCACAACATTCATCATCATATCAATATCAACATATTCCGCTTCTCAAATATGTGTTCTCGATTATAGTCGTTAAAGCAGTGTCGAATTCTTTAATTTTCTTTCATAATGCAGATGACAAATTGAAAAAGGTTGACCTGATTTCATTATAATTCAAATGAGATTTAACGGTACGGAATATTTTTCTTAAGTTTGCTCCATCCGTTATATCAAAATACGTTATGCTCCATCCGTTAAATTAACATAATATCCTCAAGTAATATGAGTGCCTTACTGAACATTTAGACTGAAAACTGTATCTCCATATCAGAATTTGTTCTACGTGCTTATTAAAGTACTATATATCTCTTTTCCGATGACTTTTAGGACCAAAATGTGCCCAAGTCGTTATTATGGTTACAAAGAGAGCGAGTATTTGTTGTGAAAAACACTTAAGAGATGATTCTGTTTGTGTTCTGTCCAAATGTGATGTGGATCATTTTCAAGTAGGCCCAGTTTAAGACTGAGGTATAGCTGACATACTTCTCCATCGATTGTTTTCAATGCTTTCAATGCTTGAAAACATTTTGGTACTCTTACTGTCTGAAACAGCATTTTTAAATAATAACATTCACCATCACTAGGAGAACAGTGTATACATACTTGTATATAACACATACTCCAGCATATTCTGTATTTCTAGTGTAGTATTTTGGAACTTCAGAGTATGTTTTTGCAAAAGTATCTATTGCACACAATTGGAAAAAGGCTGTTAATTTTGTATTTGGCGGTTGCGAAGCTCCCTCTCTTTCCAAAACATTTTATTCCGAAAAGTAGATCCGTTGACCATTTTCTAAGGGGAAAATAAGATATTCAATGGTTGGATAGTATTCGTGTATGTTAATATCGCTGCCCATGTATGTGGGTAACCGTCCGCCATCAGTTTCTGTTTCCTGAGTCATCTCTCGTGAGTATATTTTCATACAGTTATCATCTTTCATGCAAGCTAAATTGGTGTTCAATGTTCCACATGATCCGTGAATCAAATCTCTACTAATGACTTCAAAATTATCAAATCCTCTTGCAGGTTGGGTAGCTCGTCTGATAGGACCCTATCAATTTGAGTTGGAGTAATTTTGTCTTTCAATCAAATTAAGATGCGGGCAGTTGTCAAACCACTTTTTTGACATTTCATTTAATACATCCGCAGTTTTTTAAGTTTCTGTTCAAAAACTGTAGCTATAAGGTTATGCCGATGGTACATGTTGGATTACACGTAGTCGTTAAGAAAAATCTAAACGTCCAAATCTTCGTGCATGTTTCTTGGACTTCTGGTACAAGTACCTGGAAATATGATCAGTTTCACAAAATCATTTGCAATACAGAACGAAATTTCTTTTGATTTTAGCTTACATATCAACAATGAATTGGTGGAGAAGTTGGCGGCACTTCAACAATGTGGTTTGATTATTCATCTCTAATCATGATATGATTACCATAAAAATCCAAACTGGTAACCTTTTTCGCTATCGCAACTGGTTTAGCTTACAGCACGTTAAAATGATATCCATCTTCTCCGTATCAAAACAGTATTGGCATACATCACGTCGATCAAAATCCGTGCCTTTCTTGTTTACTATATGATGTTTTTTCTGCTCTGATGACAATTTTGTAATTATCCGATATTATTTGCTCCAAAGCGATTTTGAATAAATTCACTAGATGATGCGTTCGTGAAAACAATTCTGTAAACTTGAAATGATTTCACGTTTTGTCACGGAACTAATAGTAGTCCCTTGAAGTAAATTTGAAAAAACTTGGAGCTCATGACTTATCAATATACTTCAAGCTGAATTTTACGTTGATCAAGTGCATCAGCCGCTCTTCATCTCCTTCGATTTGGTCGTAATTTGTCCAATGGACCGTTTTTCGGTGGCATTATTTAGGTAAAAATTAAACGTTGCTTACAATCACAACACAAATTCTAATAAGAATGTATATACACTTGAATCTATATTTCACCCGAAAAATATTCACCAATAATTATTATTCGGATGTGTACGATTGATTATTTAAACAAAACAATTACAAAACACGTCCACTTCGAGACGTTTCACTACGATGATTGTTTGAACATGACATTACGAAAAACAAACGAAAATTTTAAAATTAAGCCGGTTTTACGCATACAATATTTTGTACTAAAGGATATTTTTATAGAAGATGTAAATTTTACATATAAAATCTAACCACGAAAGTGTGTTAGGAGTATCTCGAGCCCCAGAAAAAGTGTATTGAGTGGACAAGTAACATTTGTTACTCAAACATCTATAATTTCAAGACTATAGATTTTTAATGTGACTTGTGTTGGTTATGTTATATATGTTGTTATATGTTAGCGTATTGATATAAATCATTACGATGATCATAATTAGGTTGACAAAATGAGACTAAATAATCATGAATCCTTTGTTAACTACACTAGAAAGTCTTCAAGTTATTTTGGCAAACTGTTAAAAATAGGTGGTTCCTTTTCACCAGATTGCCGTTCACTTTAAGGGTTGCACTATAATAAAACAATTTGTGTTGCATATAAATAAAAGATAACTCACTTATGTTTTTAGGTATTTATCTTGGTGGAATTCGCCAATGATCGTAAGCTTCTAGATTGGGCAAAGCCACCACTTGCAAAATAATAAAAGTCACTCTAACAGCAATACACTGATGTCTTCATAATGAATTAGTACAGCCATTCAACACGAAGGAAGATTGGTTATGCATCGTAGGAAAAGGTTCAAAAGGCATTGGTACTTTCCAAATTGCATTGGTGCAATTGATGGGAAGCACGACGAAATTAAGATATGTGCGCATATTTTAATTTTTAGGCATGATTTTTATGTTGGTTCGCGAGGACGTGAAAGCGACGGTCATGTGTTTAAAGAATTGAAGTTTGGAAAATTGTTATTTTGCAATAGTACAAATGTACCAAAAGATACTGAAATTTTTCATGACGGTCCGGTTTTGCCGAATTTTTTGTTGGGAATTGTAACTTTTGGATTGAAGCAGAATAATTCACGCATCAGTGTGCCTGCATAATTTTTGCCTGGCTGAGGAAGAAACATTCTCTTGCCACTAACGAAAGTATTGCCCAAGTTCCCCAAGAGAATATCGACCAAAATCAGACCTGGTAATTGGAAAAAACACGGAATGTTAATTTTAATTGAATTGTTTGTGCCAATCGATAGCTACGAGAAGTAATAAACTTTAACGTTAAAATTAAAAAAAATAATTAAAAATAAACTGGGAAACGCGTAATAAGATTACTTTAACATCAAAACTTGTTTAGGACGGTAGTACGCATCTACAAATATTTTTGGAACTCCTTGCTTCCATTAGGCATAAAAACCTCTTAAATTTTTTCAAACAATTTCCACCTCATGCTTACACATTCTATTTTGAGCAGTAGCTCATTTACAATAAAATGTATAGCACCAGGTGAAATAATATTAAAAATTAACAAAAATAACATAGTTAATAAAAATAAATTATAAAACTACGTATTGCCCATCAATCACGCCACTCCAAAAATTTTGACCTAAATAATTTTGCCGATCCTAATCTGATTGGAATTGAATTCCAAAGGGAAACTCCTTAAACGTAAAATGACGTGTTTAGCGACCTACAACAATTTTTAGCCGGAATTAGGCGGAAGTTAGAGGAATGAAACCTACTAAACATTAATTTCCTATATAGATAACAAGGCTCCTTAGCTTTGAGAAGTTTAAAAATAAAAAGACAAACGCGAAATTCGTAAAAAATAGGTAAACTACATTCTAAAACAAGGCTAGAGTAGGCAGAAATATGATCGAACTTCTTAATACCAAAAATAAACCTGGTACAAGCATTGAAACATCTTTGGAGAACATTCATATTTTCCTGAAGCATACCGAATAAAACTATGTCACCGTAAATAAAATGAGGAAGAAGATAAGACAAAAACAATTTTTTCCTAAACTAACTATCAGAAAACCCAACTACTTTATACAAACAACTAAGCATGCCAAAGACCCTCCTACTAATAGCAACTAAATGGTCACCCCAAGTAAGAGTTTTATTAATAACTAAGCCTAAATCCCTAACAGTATTTGAATATTCAATTAGCGAACCCTGCAGAAAAATACCAGGAAAGGACGAGGTATCTAACGGTTTTTTATAAATTATAATCGACTGAGATTTATTCGCGTTTAAAACGAGCCTGTTAGAGACCGACCAGCTAACGATATTACTTAAATCTTCATTTATCAGAGAAATATTCCTAACAATAGAATTCTGATCTAAACGACTATTTCTATAAATTTGAACGTCATCAGCGAAAATATGAAATGAACAATGTTGAATGGAGGTTTCTATGTCATTTATGTACATAGAAAATAATAGAGGACCCAGCACTGAACCCTGAGGCACGCCGGAAATTACAGGAAGGAAATCAGACAAGGAATTGTCGAAAAAAACTGCCTGAGAACGATTAGAAAGATAGTTAAAAATCAATTTGGCAGCAGAAAGCGAAAATCTAAACTGAGATAAGAGTTTATTAAAAAGGATTCTGTGATTAATAGAATCAAAGGCCTTAGAAAAATCTAACAAAGTTAAAAAAGTTAATTCCCTATTATTCATATTACGCCTAATATCATCACATACATTTAATAACGCAGTAGAAGTGCTATGAAATTTTCTAAACTCAGATTGGAAGCAACTAATTAAACTATTGCTATGTAAATGCGATTGAATTTGATTTTTAACAACTATCTCGAAAGCCTTAGAGAGAGAACTTAAAATGCTAATTGGCCGAAAATGGGATAGCTCTAAAGGATTAATGATCTTTGGGATCGGGATTATTTTACTTAGCTTCCACTGATCTGGATAGGAAGAGGACGTGATAATAAAATTGAAGATATGTAACAAGTATTTTGAGACGAAAGGGAAAACTACCTTAACGAATTTTAAATTGACGTTATCCAGACCAGAAGATTCCGATTTAACCTTCCAAATAGCAGATTGTAAATCCTCGAGAGAAATATTTGAAAACGAAAACGAATTAGAGGACGCGTTAGAGAACAAATCGACGGAACTACTGTCCGAGTTCAGACTAGAGCAAAAATAACTATTAATTTCATTGGGTTTGAAATCCCCACTTGAACTAATCTTGCATCTGCCTAGGCCTAAATTACGAACATTACGCCAGAAAACCTTGGGACGAAGAGAGGAATCTAACTTGTCCTTGAAAAAATTACGTTTAGCAATTCGAATTAACCCTCAACTCTGTTACGAGCCTGCTTGTAATCTAAATGAGACTGACTATTAGGACAACTTTTCCTTACACGATATTTACTAACTCTAATATTTATGGCATTCGAAATTTCCTGAGACAACCAAGGAGAGTTATTAGTAAAAGATATGATATGATCAATAAGGGTAACAAGTAGACTTACTTGTTACATTAGATGCCCCGCTAGCAAGTGGTTGGACAAGAAAACGTTGGTGCCACAGTGTTGTGTACGGATAAATTAAGACTATTTAACAGATTCAAATAATCCCGAGGGAAGCCGGAATTTTGGAGTATATCGAAATTAAAGTCCCCTGATATATACATTTCATCGAATCTACAAGAGAAATAACTAAAAAAACCTTCTAAGTCTACAAGTGATTTTTTAAATTTGGCATACGATCTCTTACTAGTTTTTGGTGGGTTATAGATGGTACCGACTAAGATTTTACGACCATTAATGAATACATTGACAAATAAAAACTCTAAATCCGATACTAACAATTCTGAAATGGAAGAAGGTATGGTAACTAATCTAGCCTTAATGTGATCTCCTACAAACATACATAAACCACCATAATTAAGGCGAGGTACCGCTCTATCTTTCCTAAATATATTATAACCTTTGATGGCCAAAGCTGAATTAGGGATATTCGAATTTAAAAATGTCTCAGAGAAACAAAGAATGTCCACTGCAGCACTATTAAAAATGTGACGAATCTCGTAAATATTTGGGACTAAACTTTGCACGTTGAAACTAGCTAAATTTAATAAAGACCTATCGACTAACATAGATATTAAAACTACATTGGGGTTGTTAAACGACATTACACTCGAGTGTAAACACGACGCGACATGATTGAAGCGCAATACTTACAAATAAATATAAGGAACGCTTCATCCAAACCGAACCGGATTACTGGAAATCTAAAACGAAAAGAAACAAAAAACCAACCAAAGTAATAAATGCCAACTTAACGTAAACAAAGGAACAATACTTAACCGTTGAGCCAGAATTTATGCCCTAATTTATTTTAATATTTTTTTTCCCTATGGTGAAAAAAACACAAAAAATAAAAAAATGCGACACGTCTGTCTAAGGCTACTAATGCTCGCATTTTTTTTTTTTTTTTTTTTTAATGTTGATTTAAACAAAACAAAAAAATAACGTTGCATAAGTGATAGTGTAATAATGAGTAGCTTTAAAAATATTTGTAAGCCGTTTCCGGAGCCAAATTGTTCTAAAAATTTAAGAAATGTTAATGATAGTATTAAAATTCTTGGAAAATGTTCGAAACCACTAGATGCATTTCTGGATAATTTTATAATTATAACAGGTTTTAAAAACTAAAAAACTCCTGATTTATATAAAATTTATTATATTACTGAAGGTGTAGTAACGAGTTACTATCAAAAAAAAAGCTCAAAGCAAGTCTCACTTACGAATACGATGGTATCATAACCAATGCGGAAGAATTATTCAAATGGGGAAAAACTTTGAAGTCTGACATGATTTTTGAATTTTGCTCAGATGCTGAATATAAATTCAAATATGTATGTACATACAACCAACTAGTAGATTCGAGAAATTAAAACCAATCAAGGCGAGATTATATGGTAATATTTTAGTATGTCTAATAGAACTAAATGGGGAAAAAGATGAAAATGGGAGGAAAAGCCGAAAAGAACGTTTCGGTGACCATTTTGAAAGAGAAGAAATGAAATCCCTAATCATTTATCTTTAAAATGAGCCCAATTTTATAATTTTCGGATAATTAATTTTTTTTTTATAACAATAAATACAACACCACGTGCACGAAATGTTTACATTTTGTGCACCCTGTATCTTAAAAAACAAAACAACAACAAAAATCATGTTCCATAAATTGTTTGTTTCAACTCAGAACACAAAAATCACACATTCAGAACATAAAAATCATAAAATTAAAACATGACTTCCGGTCTCATATAAAGGTACTTGTGATTTCACGTATTTTTCTCCTTATGTATTTTAGAAACAAGCTAGCTCATACAGCTAACAACATATCCAGGCGCCACAATTTATTTATGTGCTTCGGCTGTGGAACCATTTTATATTTAATACCACTGGTATTAGCCTTCTCCAGCGAGCTCTTGTACCGCGTATGATTATTTTGAATAGGTCTTTTAATCAATATGCATTAAGGTTGAAATTTATAAATTTTAATCTTAATTCCTGATAGAGTTCTTCTCCTTTTCATCACATCACATTGAAATTGTTTCACACTTTCATTATCAGAGTAATCTTCGTCCACTAAATAATCGTTTTCATCAGCATTTCCCTGTCCAAACATTTTATTCCAATAAGTTATAATTTACAATACTTAACAGAAATAACAAACAAAACAAATATTATGACGTTTAATGCAGGGTTTCCGATAAATGTTCATTTTATTTTAGTACCAATGTGAACTAAAATAAAATGAACATTTATCGGAAACCCTGCATTAAACGTCATAATAATAGTTTTGTTTGTTATTTCTGTTAAGTGGGTGGGGCGGCATACAGGCACCCTTTCACATTTACTTTTGGTGGCAGTTGTGACACCAAAAGTATGGTCATACCAAAAGTAAATGTGAAAGGATGCCTGTATGCCTCAAATGTGCGAAATTAATACCACATGGACATGACGCGATACCATGTGAGCCGATTAAATGTGCAAATTGTACAACGAAGCATACCACATTCAACAAAAGCTGCCCAACATTCCAAATGGAAAAAGCGATTATTAAAATTAAAACCATAGAGCGAATAACTTACCACAAAAAAACAACCAAAATAGCAGAAAGAAAATAATAACAACAAAGATAACAATAATAATAATATCGATAAAAGAAATAATAACAATAATAATATAAACAATAATATTAATAATAATAACAGAAATAATGAGAACAGTAATAATAATAGCAAAATCAGTAACATTACAAACAACAATAATACTAAAACACAGAACAGCAACAATTCAATTAAATAAACAACTGAAAAAAATAAGAATGAAGGAACAACAACAAAAAATGAAAATTTGCCAGGCAGGTCAGCGACTACGGTTAATAACATTAAAACAACAACAACAGAGGAAAGCAAAACAATACAATACACCAGCAGGAGCAAATATTCATATTTAAACCCGAACAAGCTAAGGATCGCGATGGATGCAGATGGAGAAAGGATGGAATGAATGTAAGATCCAATGAATGCTTGAGAATTGGTCAGATAAATATCCAAACCATATGTATATGCCAAAAGCGATATGCTGCGGACTTATCTGGCCAATGATTGTATGAATGTAGTACTTTTAAGTGAGACCATGGGAGCGTGAGAACAAGACGTTTCGAGTGAATGGGTACAATTTTCTATCCAGACCTAGGGCCGATGGCTTCGGCGGAGTAGCAATATTGGCAAAAGCCAATATTTTGTTGACTAATGTGGAGGTCCCGGATTTCGAGTACATCGAGGTCATCGCTGCCAAAACTAGGAATCTGGATATAAATTTGTTAATTGTAAGTGTATATGCAGCTTTAATTAAAACTGTGAGTGATAGAGATAAAGGCCTGAGGGATTTTAAAAAATTATTTGACTGGGTGCATGGGAAAAGTGACATGATTCTGGGGGGGGGGGGGGTTGCTATAAATGCACATTCGCGTGTTTGGGGGTGTGAAAGTAATGATGCTTGGGGAAACTTGTTGGCGGACCTGGTTCTGGATTCCGATCTCGTAATTCTGAACGATGGAAGGCCAACAAGGAAGGCATATGCTTGGGCCACAGCCAGTGCGATAGACATCACTTTAGTGTCTAGCGGACTGGCGGCCCAACTCACTTGGAATGTAACAGATGGGAATTTGGGTAGTGATCATTTTATGATCAATTCGTGTTTAGGTGGTGTAAATGTAAACCAGCTTGAGTGTGAAATAGAGAGAGTTAATGAAATGTGCAGTTTTGAAATAAAAGCGAATGAAATGAAAGTAAACGGTTGGTGGAATATGGAGATTCAGTATTGGCATGAAAGAAAACGGAAAGCTTTGCGTGAATTTAACAGGTGTATTTGTCGTGATTGTAGAGGAAATTATGAATAGGTAAATGGAAAATTGAAAAAGGCTATATCCGTAGAGCAAAAAGGAAAAGTTGGCGGAACTATGTGTCAGAAGTGAGAGGTAAAATGAGGAATGAAAGAAACGTTGTAATGGATGATCCTGAAAAAGGAAATCAATTCTTACAAATGATGACGGATATTCAGAATAATGTAGATGATAGTAACGATTGGGTGTGAAGATGTTTGTGAAAATTTGAATGAAATGTGTGTGAAATTTGAATGGAATGAGTTCCTGAGGGTTTTAGAAACGGCAAAATTTACGACCCCAGGTTGTTGAGCGTTGAAGTAAAGGAAATCTTGCTTCGAATTCTCAATAGGGTATGGATGACTGTTCAGATACCGGAAAGATGGAAGGATTGCAGAGTGGTTCCAATTCCCAAAAGGCGACACAAATCTGGCAATATACTATAGAGGAATATGTATGTTGAATGTTTTTATTAAAATGATGAATGGGATGATGAAAGGCAGGTTTGAAAAGTTTATGAATGAAAATAGTTTATTGCCAGAGACCACTTTTGGTTTCCGACGTAACCATTCTGCAAACGAATGTGTGGAAAAATTTGTGTGGGAAGTACGAAAGGAAAAAAAGTTTGTTGTGTCGGTATTTCTGAATATTGAAAGAGCGTATGATTATGTGGTTCCAGGGAAACTCTATCAGATTCTTTTGAACCTGGAATTTTCTGGAAAAATTTGTAAATGGGTGTATGAGTTTATGAGTGAGCGTAAGTTTGTTTTGTGTGGAAGAGGTTATTGATTGGATGGGGCGGTGAATATTGGGCTCCAAGGGAGCAAAATTTCTTCGACCCTCTTCAATATGTATACGAGCTCAAAACATAGGTATAATGCCCCCGACAAAGTTATCTTGCAATTTGCAGATGACTTTGTATTAAGCGGCAAGGGCATAACTATCGGCGAGGCCCTAAATCGAGCATTGGAATGTGTGCTTCAGGTAACACAATGTTTGAATGATTTAAATCTGTGGGTGAATTCGAGAAAATGTAATAGTATGGCATTTAGAACGAATCAAAGAATTGATGTGCGAATCTATGATGAGATAATTGAGTATTCAAGATTGACTAGGTATTTGGGAATCTGAATCGACAATCGATTGAGTTTTAAAGTGCACATGAAAAAATTAACCGATAATTGTAAGAGCAGATTAAATGTGGTCAAAAGGGTGAGTAAACCAAAATGGGGTGCTCACTCTAGCGTGACTGATATGCTGCGAAAGGTGCTAGTGTCTTTCAAAATTGCGTATGGAATGAGTGTGTATGGTGACGGATCTAAGGTCGGGTTTGAAAAATTAATGAAAGTTGAGAATGCATGTGCTAGAGTGGTATTGGGGGCGATTAATTCTACCCCAATACAAACTCTATGGTCCGAATTGGGTGATTCACCTCTTTCACCTTGTTGACCAAAGATAATGTCTTAGTGAATGAGATAAAAGTAAGATTGGAAGGAGGAACGGATTACCAAAAAACGCAACGGCCGAAAATAATGGCAGAAAATATGAATATATTTTCCAAAACTAGACAAGTGGGTCCAGAAGTTCCTCCCGAAAATCTTGCTGTGTGTTTGAATTTTGGAGGCATAACAAAAGCGATGATGAATGAGTTATCGGTTAAGAGAGAATTTCGAAGAATGCAACTGAATTATTTTGCACATGTGGAAGTATATACAGATGCTAGTGTTAATGAGGATCGAGTGGGTGTAGGAATTTACATTCCGGCAATGAAAAAAGAGAAATTGTTAAGATTGAATGGTAGCATCTGTATAATGAATGCAGAATTGATTGGAATTATAGAAGGAATCAAGTTGGCAATGAATGAAGGGAGGAGGAGAGTAGTTATATTCTCCGATTCCCTGAGTGGTTTAGAATTGATGAAACAGGGAGGGGGTACTCAGGGCAGTGTGTTTGTAGAAATGATGTATGAGTATCTTCAATCTTGTGGGAATGAGGTGATTCTACAATGGATACCTTCACACCTATAGATTGAAGGTAATGAAAGAGCCGATATGCTTGCCAAAAGGGGTTGTATGCTTGAGGAGATAACAGATTATGAATTCATGGATGCAAGAGATGTACTTCGGAAGAGTAATTTATCAAGCTGAGTGGTATAACGGTATGAAAGTGGATCACTGAATTGAAAAATTGTAATAAATTTAAAATTGTAAATTTTAAAATCGGGCCAGAAGGCTCCTTTTTTGAAGCCAGTGCCATAATAAATACAAAAAAAAACCAATGTAAAAAATACAATGAAAGAAGTTATAGCCATCAGTACAAATCGGCTGTTTGTAACTTTTTTTTTTAAATGTGTTGTTAACAAATCTTGTGTTAAGACACAATTTTTTTGTGAATGTATACTATCCATGTTAGTTGTATTGTAAAATACAACATTACGATGAAGTTTTTGGTGGAAACGTACACTTACTTATACATATTTATTATCTACATCTTATACATCTTAGAAATTATTATACAATGTTGCCAAGATGTAAGTTGTATATTAGTGTTTGTCCAATTTTTAATTTAATGTATTTGTACTCAACCAACAATTATATGAAGTCGCCTTGTACATTTTTTGTACAGTTGGTCTTGTAATTAAAGATGTTTTTTGATATTACGTAATTATGTACATATTTAGATAATATAAAATTTAATCACTTTACTCGCATACTTCAATAATTCTTGTTATAGTAGCCAAACATTTAAAAATACATACTGCAACTTGTCTTGTGTTTACTTTTACTTTTGTAATGATATTTTTAATCGGTTTTTATAATTAATAGCACGTGATTATATTTCGAATATGATCCAATGTGCCCCTCTTAACGTCATAAAATTTATCATTATTTCATAGATGGTGCACGATTAATGCGCATTAAAATTTTAATTAATTTAATTATCATTCAATTTATATAATAAGTTCACATTCTTTAATTATTTTGTTGACCAAAAAATAAAAAATAAAAATAAAAAATAATACTTGGGTTAACTGATTAGCTTCAATACAAATGCATAAAAATTACTTGTAATCAAATTGAAGACGGATTTATGTGTTTTTTATTTGTATATTTTATGTACTCGTGTAACTGATTATGATAATTAATGGAACCAAATACAATTTTTTTTCAATTTATTTTTTGTTGTTTTAGTTTACAAAATTGTACTAAACAAATAAGTAATATTCAGATAATTATTATTTAATAACCACATAATTTTTCCAAAATGACTAATAACATCTTTAAATAAATCTTTAGATCAACTAAATAGAATTAATATTAACTTTACAAATTACTGAAATTGAAATTCAAATTTGGTCAAATAAAATAGCCACGAAAAACATTTTTTTTCGCGAATAAAATATTGGTGGGTTTGTTTACATTTAGGCCTGTTGCACATTTTAGCTAAGCTAAGCTACGCAATGTGAGCTATGTGCATAACTTTCGGTTGTAAATAAAGAGTTTTTATGGAACGTTGCACACTTGAGCTAAACTATACGAGCTATGGTTTTTGTTTTGAGCGATGCAAACTATCTTAGCTCGAGCTGTCTTCGCCTTGCTATGTCAGCTAACATAGCTCACATATACACTAATGTTTTTGTATATTTTATTATTAACTCATAGGCTCCTTAATTATATTTTGTATCGTGTCATAAATCAATATAATAAATGAATTTTGCAAAAACATCAATGTCTGTGTGAGCAATGTAATTAGCTCAAATGTACAACGGAGTGAGCTAAGCGAGCTAAACTTCTAATATAAACTACGTTTCTCGCTTAGCTTAGCTGAAATGTACAATGGGCCTAACCCACCGGTGTGAAGTTTTTTGACACGTTTTTGGGGAAAAATTTATGCGAGTATACATTGTGAATTTTTTGGACAAAATAAAAAATTAGTTTTTGGACAAATGTTTATGCGAGTGTACATACTTCTTTTAACAATGTATTTAAAAAAAATAAAGTTATTCAAATAAAACAAGCCTCAAATAATTTCTAACATTCATTTCCAATATGATTTTCAACAAATCAAAGAACTTAGCACCACTTTGATATTTTGGAATAAGGGCGTTGTTCTCTATTATACCAAATAGCACGAATCTTAGAGATTGGCTCATATAGTGACTATATAGGTTGTAAAGGGCATACATTGCGGAATTGAAATCACTCAGTGCCATTTTGATATGAGCCGTAGGACTCTTGCAAAAAAATTTAGAAAAGAAATTCATGCTATTTGGTATAATAGAGAACCACGTCCTTGTTCCAAACGAAATTCGTTGATTTGTTAATTTTCTAAATTTTTTTGCAAGAGCCCTACGGCTCATATCAAAAAGGCACTGAGTGATTTCAATTCCGCAATGTGTGCCCTTTACAACTTATATAGTCACTATATGAGCCAGTCTCTGATATTCGTGCTATTTGGTATAATAGAGAACAACGTCCTTGTTCCAAACGAAATTCGTCGATTTACTAAATTTCAAATTTTTTTTGCAAGAGCCCTACGCCTCATATCAAAATGGCACTGAGTGATTTCAATTCCGCAATGTATGCCCTTTACAACCTATATAGTCACTATATGAGCCAATCTCTGAGATTCATGCTATTTGGTATGATAGAGAACCACGTCCTTGTTCCAAACGAAATTCGTTGATTTGTTAATTTTCTAAATACTTTTGCAAGAGTCCTACGGCTCATATCAAAATGGCACTGAGTGATTTCAATTCCGCAATGTATGCCCTTTACAACCTATATAGTCACTATATAAGAGCCAATCTCTGAGATTCATGCTATTTGGTATAATAGAGAACCACGTCCTTGTTCCAAACGAAATTCGTTGATTTGTTAATTTTCTAAATTTTTTTGCAAGAGCCCTACGGCTCATATCAAAATGGCACTGAGTGATTTCAATTCCGCAATGTATGCCCTTTACAACCTATATAGTCACTATACAAGAGCCAATCTCTGAGATTCATGCTATTTGATCTAATAGAGAACCACGTCCTTGTTCCAAACGAAATTCGTTGATTTGTTAATTTTCTAAATTTTTTTGCAAGAGCCCTACGGGAGCCATATTAAAATGGCATTGAGTGATTTCAATTCCGCAATGAATGCCCTTTACATCCTATATAGTCACTATATGAGCTAATCTCTGAGATTCGTGCTATTTGGTATAACAGAGAACCACGTCCTTGTGCCAAACGAAATTCATTGATTTGTTAATTTTCTAAATTTTTTTGCAAGAGCCCTACGGCTCATATCAAAATGGCAGTAAGTGATTTCAATTCCGAAATGTATGCCTTTTACAACCTATATAGTCACTATATTAGCCAATCTCTGAGATTCGTCCTATTTGGTATAATAGAGAACAACGTCCTTGTTCCAAACGAAATTCGCCGATTTGTTAATTTTCAAAATTTTTTTGCAAAAGTCCTATGGGGCAGGGGCTTAATTTCGTTGATTTGTTGAAAAGAAAATTAGAAATGAATGTTAGAAATTATTTGAGGCCTATTTTATTTGAATAACGTTATTTTTGTTCGATACACTGTTAAAGGATGTACACCCGCATAAATATATATCCATAAACTTAATTTTCCTAAAATCTGAATTTTGTCCAAAAACTTCACAGTACACTCGCTTAAATTTTTGTCCCAAAAAAAGTGTCCAAAAACTTCACACCGGTGCCTAACCCTTCTGATATTCTCGACGCGCCCGACTTGACTAAGTAAAAAAAAAAAGTCAAAGTATATGAATTTGCACTAAAGCGATTTTACTCGACGCGATTCAGAAGAAACAAAAAAATAGTTAATTTAACTTTGACTTTTGGTTGTTGTTTAGTGCTCAAGGGACATCTTACAGAAATTTTAAGAAATATTATCCCATTGTTATTATTTTGACGTTTCATTTATTTTTTATTTCTATTTGTTGCGTTAAAAGGCAAACCAATATCCCGTCAAAAATAGCAGAGTCTCTAGTGCCTGAGTGGATGTGCTTCTCAGTGCATTACTGATCCACAAAGAGATTGTTCTCTGAACTTTTGTCAAAAGCTTTTGGTTGACAGTGTCGTCCAGAGCAGGCCACCAGACTATTACCCCACACAAGAGTATGGGTCTGAATACTGCGGTATAAAGCGGTATATAATTTTGCAAGAGTATAGCGCTACCGTAGCTTTGTTTACCCTTTCCAGAATATTGGGTTTCCAATATAATTTGCTATCCAAAACGAGACCCAGAAACTTCGCTTCCACTGTAAAAGTAAAGCTGAACCCATTTAAAGTGGGAGGATCGGAATGAGGCAGTTTATATTTCCTAGAGAAGAGAACCAATTCGGTTTTGTGTGGGTTCACATTCAACCCACAGACATTGGCCCATAATGAATGAGTGCCCAGGGCATTTAGCATAAGCTCACTAAGGGTGCCGGTATATTTACCACGAACACCAATAGCAACATCATCCGCATAGGCAACCACCTTGAAGCCTCCGTCCTCCAGTCTCAGCAACATGTCATTTATGACCAAGTTCCAAAGTGGGGGGGACAGTACGCCACCCTGTGGCGTACCTCTGCTTGCAAATCTTCTGACGGAGGAGTCCCCAAAACTGGCATTTATGATCCTGCCTCTTAGCATCTGACCTATCCAGTCCTTGAGTGGTTCATCCATTCCCAGATCTGAAAGTGCCCGAGTTATAGCCCCTGGAAGCACATTGTTAAAGGCCTCCTCAATATCCAAGAAGGTTACCATTGCATAGTCTCTATATTCGAAAGAGTTTTCAATGGAAAACATAAGAGAATGAAGAGCAGTCTCTACAGATCTCCCCTTGCAATAGGCATGTTGAGATTTAGACAGATGACACAATCGTGGCTCTAATATGGGCTTCTATTTGTCTTTCCAGTGTTTTAAAAAGGAAGGAAGACAAGCTAATCGGTCTAAGGTCTTTGGGATTGCAGTGTGAGCGTTTTCCCGCCTTAGGTATGAACACAACCTTTACTTCTGTCCATTTACTAGGAATGTATACTTCAGGAATTTGACATATGTAGTTCTAGGCTGCCTTTGAAAATTACCTCTAACCAGGAAATTGTTAGATCTGTAGTTTGTTGAATATCCGCAGGGATAATACCATCGAGTCCAGGCGACTTATATGGTTTAAAACTGTTTATCGCCCACAAGATCTTTTTTCTGCTAATAATTTGGCCTATGAGGCTACTTGCCCTTTTACCTACTGATGTGCTAGGTACAGATTCGGAACAACCTGGAAAATGAGTCTCCATCATAACTTCCAGTGATTCCGCACTATCCGTGGTCCATATCCCATCCGGCCGTTGAAGAAAACTTGGGATGGAAGGACCAGTTGCTAGTACTTTGCGTAGCCTAGACATCTCCGAAGACTCCTAAATTTTGCCACAGCTTAGTCTCCAAGAGATGTTCTTGGCACTTCTCAATTGATATTTGTAAATTTTGAGGACTTCCTTACAGGAGTCCCAGTCTACAGCAGATTTTGTTTTCCGGGCTGTTTTGAAAAGTTTTTTGCATTTTCGACGTGTTTGTTGAATCTCCTTGGACCACACCAGGGTGGCCGAGATTTACCCCTAGGCCTGGTAAGGGGACTAGAGCCCAGTATCGCTTCATTAAAAGCACTGGACAACTCGTCCACCAAGCCATCGAGTTCTTGCGCAGTTTTTGGAGGTTTTGGCACCGGAACTGGTAGTGAATTACCCAGAATAGTTCTAAAGGTATCTCAGTTGGTTTTCCTCCTGTTTCTGTAGATTGGACTTTTTGGAGAAGTCAAGTCCATTTCAAATTGAAGATAACAATGATCAGAAAAGAAGTGGTCCTCCGACACTCTCCAGTTTAATAAACTAATCGTCAGAAAGTTTGAGACAAGAGTAATATCCAATACTTCCTGTCTACTATTACTAGTTATAAAGGTCGGCTTATTGCCTATGTTACATATACGAAGGTTAGTATTTAAAATGTAATGAAGGAGTAACTCACCTCGTTCATTTGTGTCCGTACTTCCCCAGATCGTGTGATGAGCATTTGCATTACTCCCAAGGATGACCCCAACCTTGCGCTTCTGAGCCTCCAAGATTAGCTCACCTATAATGATTGGTGGAGTATCCACTTCATCATAAGCTAGGTAAGCTGATACTAGCCAGAGGTTTCGTTTATCGACCTCAATGCTGACCGCTGCTACATCTCCGTTACTGAAATTTGATAACAGAAAACAACTTATGTTATTTTTAATGAGAATGCACGACCGAACCTTATCTTCTTTTTTCGCGTGCATTTCGCGTGGTTCCTGGATCAAGACGACATCTGTCGCTTCTTTCCCAATTTTTAAAATTAGAGCAGCTGATGCTGCCTTAGAATGGTGAAGGTTGACTTGAAGAAATGTCAGTGTCATCTCTACAGCCTTCTTCACCACTGCAACAACAGAGTCATCCCCTGATGAGAAGTCCTCTGAGAGCCTCTTTAAATATTCCATGGACGTTGACATCTCCGTGTCCGTGGAGAGAGTTTCCGCTGGCTACCTCCGCGCTATCAAGCACCGCGGTATTTTCTGAAGATGACTTCGGAGCCTCCGGCTTGTCCGCTTAGTTGATTAAACCGTTGGTTTTTTCCAGTGCAGTCAGTGACTCCCTGTTTAAGATGATAACAGCTGACCTATAGTCAGCCTTTGCCTCCTCGAGCTCGACCACTTTCCATTTGTGCGTTGGCAACTCCGGGTTGCCAACCTGCAACAACTGGATACCACCTTCGGATCACTAGGCTCCGAAGGGATGTACACCCTAGCTCTTGGTCTGCTGGGGATCTTCTCCCTATCAATCACAGCAAGGCTGGTTCCGGGCCATACCTCGCCAAGTCCCCCCACTGCCTTCTTATAAAGCAGCAGGGACCTCTGATCTGCACAGGCAGTCAATTTCACCTGATTCCTGTGCCAGCCCGCGATCTGACAAGTCGGAGCAGGTCCTGGATTTTCCGATAGGACTTTCAGGTAGATGGTGGCTAAGGCCCCTTCCACCTTCCTCCAAATGGCGGGCGTAATACTGCCATCCTCTTGGGATTTGTCAATAACTGCCACAACCAGCTGATCCTTGAGGACCTCGTTAAAAGGCCTCATTAAGGCAGACCCGAGTCTCTTTGTCCACATTTTCCGGATTTTTTAGAGAGCCGGACTCTTTTTGTTGTTGTTTGATTTTATTAAGATCCATAGTTGTTCCCACGAGTAGCGGAGAAAGTAGTGTCCATCTGTGCAGAGATTCGCAGTACACAGATAAGGCTACTTAATCCGGATGGCGCCAAGTATCCGGATTCACCTGTTAACGACTGAGCTAATTTTAAAACTGGGCCCCCAGTCTGGTCGATTATCGGCACGGTACGATTAACACCTTAACCCAGCCCAGCGATTTGTTTAAGGTTGACTTCTTCAGCGCCGTGTTTTAGCCTAGAAGCCAAAGAATCAGCAATCTTTCCAGTTACCAGCGGTCACCACGTGGAGGTAACACGAGCACTTGTGGAAGTTGCAAGTTACGGAGCTGGCCGCAAGTGCCAACTTGAATCCCCCGAGCAATTTCACATCTGACCACCTTTTACTGAATATTATTCTAGAATTTTTGGTTTACTAATCGTGAACGAAAAAGAGAATTGAAAAAATAATGTAAAAAGAATAGAATGGGAATAAAACCAAACTGAAATTCAACAAAACCTTTCTCACTGACAATATTTTCAATTTTTTCTTTTTTCCTGAAAATGTTAAAAAATATGCAAAAGCTGACAAAACAAACGAATGTAAAGGATTTCAAAACATATTGGAACCATTGATGTAAAAAGAACTGGTAATTGTTTAGTTTTCGTTATTTTTAATTTTTGGTTTTGCCCACAAAATGGGATACATATTATTTGAATGATTTGTTTTTTCCCGTTCAATTATTGAGAGTTCTGTATATTAAAGAGCACCATGCCAGTTTTAAATAAAACTTTTAAGGCCGGTACATACTACCTTGATCAACAAGTTCCCGGAATAACCACCGTGTGGCGCTCCCATCATTCCGATTTGAGTTCTGTTTTTTTTGTTAAGTTGGTACATTTGTTGTTGATATTCCCTCTAAATCTTAGCGTCATAGTTTGACATTTGCAAAAGTTACGTGGTCAAGAGTACATCTATCTCTGTGTGTGTTGGCGATTTTTCCATTATTTCCTCTCGGCTGCTGAAACGCGTTCTCCGTAATGGTTTTTTTAACTCGATTGAACAGAAAGAAGTCACAGGGAGCCAAATCAGGTGATTTCGGTGGCTGTTGGATGGAATTTGTTGCATTTTCGTCAAAAAATTACAAATAATGATGGCACTGTGCGACGGTGCGTTATCATGGTGCAAAATCCACCAGTTTTCTGCTCACAATTCTGGTCTCTTTCGGCGAATTGCTTCACGCAAACGTCTCATAATGCCCAAATAATACTCTTTGTTTACGGTCTGGCCTTCTGGCAAAAATCCATGATGCACTACACCGTTGTAATCCATGAAAACCGTGAGCATTGCCTTCTTTTTTGACTGAAAACGACGTGGTTTTTTTTTGGTGAACGCCATTCACTTGCCTGATGTCTGGATTGCGTGTCGTACTCATAAACCCACGTCTCGTCTCCAGTAATAATCCTTTTGATGAATGTGGGATCGGATTCAGCCTCGCAAATCATGTCTAAAATTGTAAATAATTTCTAAAATTGTAAATAATCGCCAACACACACAGAGATAGATGTACTCTTGACTACGTAACTTTTGCAAATGTCAAGCTATGACGCTAAGATTTAGAGGGAATATCAACAACAGATGTACCAACTTAACAAAAAAAATAGAATTCAAATCGGAACGATGGGAGCGCCACACGGTGGTTATTCCGGGAACTTGTTGATCAAGGTTTTGCGAACGGTACTCCTTTTTTTACCAAATTGTGTAAGAAAATTACAAAAATAGTTAAAACTTTACAATTTTAATGAATGACAGTAAAATATCGTGCATTTACTAAAAATAAATTTAAAATTTTAACAGTTTTAATGCAAAATTTCAATTTATCATCGTAAATTAAAATTTATCGACGATAAATTGAAATTTTGTATTAAAACTGTTAAAATTTTAAATTTACTTGTAGTAAATGCACGATATTTTAACTATCGTTAGTTAAAATCATACAGTTTTAACGATTTTTATAATTTTCTTACATAATTTGGTAAAAAAAGGAACATCGTTCTCGTTACTCGTTCTCAATGTGTACCGGCCTTTATGGCCGATGTCACAACAAACGATCACATCTCCCGTTAAATACTATTTTCTCTCTTTTTTCTTTCATGAAATTGCGATTTGTTTCATAATTCAAAATCAATGCAATCTGATTATATTTCGTTTTTACAAGAACAACTCTTCAACCGCGGACAAAGTGAAATTCGCGTTCTAATGCTGTGTGCCTCAGAACACTTTTCAAACTAAACTTTTCAAATTTTGAAGCTTTCGCTATTTCCTCATAGATGCTTGGTGAAAAGGCAGTTTACGAGGTTACCTTTCGACAACTTTTCAATTTGTATGACATACAGTTTAAAATACGTTATAGTAAGTAAATGTAATTGAACATCAAAAACAAATTAAATAAAAATAAATTTCTAACATAAATTATGAGTTAGAGACTTATATGAACATAAAAAAATATTTATTTTTATCATTTTTAATATTTTACACTTTAACTAAAAAGTAATTTTGAATTGTAATTTATAATCTAAAAAAATCTTATCTAAGCTTTATAATTATTTTCCAACTAAAACTAAGAATTGCATAAATAATGGTTTTCAATTATTGCGCGTTGTCAAACTCCGCTGTATTACAATGTTGTTGTGTCTGCAACCTTATCTTTCACATTCTTCATCTTCACCTTTATGTGTTGTACTTTGTGTTATTTGCAGTTGCAGCATTTATGATAATATAACTCCTCCCCCCCCCCCCCGGGAGGAGTTATATTATCATAGAGAAAGAACGTCCGCGTTCATTGATCCCATTTCAAGGTTTGATTTTGAAAATGAACACTCCGTAGTTTTATGCTCATTGGATGTCGTTGATCTGGATCTGCTTGGATTGCCTATTCTTATTTGTGTGGCACGTATGTGGATGACAATATAGGCGAATAGACGCACCTATTGTTGATAGGGATACACCTCCTGATAGCGTCCATATCCAATATTGATGGCCCGTTTGTCTGAGATACACTTGTGATACCTTTTTGCGATTTTAGATATTTTGTTGTTTGATTGACTCGATATTAGTTTCGTTTGTAGGTTGTGTAGAGGCTGCTTGGATTTCTTGGGTCTCACTTCTAATTTCGTACGATTGGTACAATTCCAAAACGTTATTAGGAAATTGCATGTCAGCGTGCGGTTTTTTGCGTTGTCTATTAATAATTTCCCCTCGGTAATGAGATGCAGCGTTGTTTCTTTGTTTGACGAGACGTTGCAATGACTTCTGGCCCCCATTATTAATGGTTTAAAACAGTCGTCCTCGAATTCCTGGGTTTCTCTATGTCTCTGAACAAAGTTTTTATAGTTTAATGTTAAAAATAGTTGTTGTTCTGACTTGATGAGATGCTGTAGATAGTTTTTGATAATCGTGTCTTTGATTGTTAATGGAGCGATCATTAATGCAGCTAATTTTGCCTCTTGTAGTTTCGGCATCTCTATTATTTACAGTAGTGTGTCGCTTTTTTACAGCTATCTTCGGTCTTAGGTAGTTCGATCTTGGTTTTGATGATCGCTTCTTGAATATCCTCCAGTATGGTGTTCACCGTCTCTGTGTTTATTATTAGCGTTATCGTTTCCAACTCGCTGAGTATTACCTTGTTGGCTATTGTAGTACTTGTTACGACCTTATTTACTGTGCCTGTAGTTAATCGGAGTCAACCGGAATTGTTGGTTGTTTTCTTCAATCAACTCATTCATTGTCTTGTTTATTATTCGTAAATCCATTGCATCTGGATTACCTGCCAGCCATTTCCAAGCTGAGCCTAATGCGTCCCATCGCTTGTATCCGGACGAAAAAAATAATAATTTGGATGGTTCTGACGGGCATCAGTTTCATTTCCATGAGTCCGAAAATGCAACCCTGTTCCATTCTTGCTTCAATGACATGTGGTTTTTGGCCAAATCCAATCGGTTTGCTTTACGTGATGCATTTAAAGGAGGTTTCTTTTGAAGTTTTTTCAATTTAAGATGCGTAGCATTGTTAATCACACTTCGAACCGTTGATAAGCTAGCTATGACTCCGGTTTTTGCCTTAATTTTTTAGGCAGATAATCATAAATTTGAAGCTGATCGAATAATTGCCCGTTTATCCGTGGGCGTTGTAGCCTCCGCAATGCGTCCTTCACTATTTTTACCATAATTTTTAATATTATAGATAAAGGATCCAATAACGGTTTTCCCTCTACCAATTTTGTCCGCTATTTGGCGATTTGAGAATCCTCCTTCCTTCAAAACTCCGATCTTAATTGCCAGATCTAATGAACATTTAAATCCACCGTCACCTAATATAAAAAAAATCCATGAGGCGGGAATGTTTGTTTGCGATATAATTGACTATTCCGTATGACCCTTTAGTAATGTACGGAACCCGGTGTTGTAGAGCAAACGCAAGGGTAAGAAAAAAATATGATCACCAATTTGCACAACACTTTTTTTTAATAATAATTGAGAAGAGGAATAAAGTTCTCGGTAAAATCACTTTCACTTAAAACAAATTAGATTTCTTATTTTAAACAAGTAAATTTATATTTATTGATAATCAAAAAAAATGTTTTTATTTTAATTAAGAAAATAATTCAAGTTATGATTATAAATGATTAAATAGAGTATATAATTATTGTAATAAATTAGATTTTACCAAAAAATTATGTTTCCAAAATTGTTGTTATCCATTCGGCTGTCTCGATCAGAAGAGATTACCATGCAAATTAATTCAACAAAGCCATTACTCAGAAAAATAAAATTCCTAACGCGCGAAATTCAAACTAGTGGTGAATAAACAAAACATCAAATGCATATTTCTACGAAATTCAACGTGATAATTCCCTGACATCGATAATATAGATCGATATGCATTTGACAAACAAATAATAACAATATAGCGGATTTATTGATGTGCACGTATACAATTGTTGTACACCATATTTTGGTAAAATTATTTAATTTATATTTCCTTTCTTTTTAGATATTTCAGCATTTTAAGCATAAACACCCGGGGGTATGTACAACAAATAATAATAAATTTAGAATTATCGCATACTGACATTAAATTAATAGCTATATTTTGTTGAGAAATTTACAACAACAATTGCACGTGACAGGAATTAAATAATTCGAACAAAAAATTTGAGTTATTTAATTCTTGCTCGAACAAATTAAAATACGTAACTGCTTGAATGAAAAACAGAAGAAATACCAACATAGAATATAAAAATTAAATCGAAAAAATATTTCGCGGCTTGTTCTGTTGAGAAAAAAATAATTCGAATTAATTTTTTTTTCAACAAAATACAGCTAATAATGTAATCAAGCTTACGATTTGACAGTGTAACGCAGTCGGTACAACAATTTTTATGTGTTTATTATCGATAGCACCTAACGCTTTCGAATATATTGAAGTGACCGATCGTCGATTTAATTGTTTACCAATAAGACTATATGAATCTAAACTTGGCAATTTTATTACCTTTGGTGTAAGCTTCATGCTGGAAACAGATGTGCAGAATTCTGCATGCATCGAAATTACAGTACACTATTTTATATGGAATGAAATACATGTATTCTGCAAACCATGCAGAATTCTGCATGTTGTCTCTATTTCTAACTTTGCTGCACATCGGTAGGCTATATTACGTAAAAGTAAACAAATCTAGTACAATTTGTGTAGTTTTTCTTTTTTTCAATCAATTTTTTTAATTTGCTGACATAAAATATGTTTTGTGTGAAAAGTGCCAAAATGGAGGATAAAAATTAATTAATTTTTGACAAAATAAGACAATATTCACATTAAAAAATTGTATATTAAAATTAAATATGTGTGAAATAAACGTCAAAAAATAAAGAACTGCATGCATTATGCTGGAAACAGATGTGCAGAATTTATGCATGCAGTGATGCCTGCAGATCTGCGTTCAAAACACACGTAATGCATGTAGTTCTTTATTTTTTGACGTTTATTTCACACATATTTAATTTTAATATACAATTTTTTAATGTGAATATTGTCTTATTTTGTCAAAAATTAATTAATTTGTATCCTCCATTTTGGCACTTTTCACACAAAACATATTTTCTGTCAACAAATTAAAAAAATTGATTGAAAAAAGAAAAACTACACAAATTGTACTAGATTTGTTTACTTTTACGTAATGTAGCCTACCGATGTGCAGCAAAATTAGAAATAGAGACAACATGCAGAATTCTGCATGGTTTGCAGAGTACATGTATTTTATTCCATATAAAATAGTTTACTCTAATTTCGATGCATGCAGAATTCTGCACGTCTGTTTCGAGCATTACGTGTGTTTTGAACGCAGATCTGCAGACATCACTGCATGCATAAATTCTGCACATCTGTTTCCAGCATCACAAACATATCAATAATTTTGTGAACAATTGTTCTCACAGTATATCAATATATCAATTGAAACTTATACCAGTGGCCCTATAGATGCTAAACTGGTCAGTCAATATAGAAACATAGAAACAAGGAATTTTATTGAAAATTTGAAACATTTAAAAGTTCTAAGTTGGGCGAATCTAAAAGTTCTTAAGTGTTTGCAGATATTCCGCCATTTATATTTTTTGTACTAGAGTACCACATGCTATTTGACAGATGACAAGTACAAACATTTCGTTTAGTTAAAATGGATCGCTACACGAGTGAAAGTTATTCAGAAGTTGAAAGAAAATTTCGTTCAAAATACGATAGAGAAAATGTTCCGACAAATCGTGCTATTAAATTTATCATTGATAAATTTGAAGAAACCGGTTCAGTTCAAGATCAGAGAAGCAGAAGTTATTACCGTAATGGTCGTTCAAGTGAAAATGTTGCAGCTGTTAGAACAAGTGTTGCTGAAGAGCTAAGGACATCAATTCGTCGTCGTTCACAGCAATTAAGCCTCAAACCAACAACTTTTGTGTCGATCTTTTGAAAGAGAAGTTTAATAATCGATCTTTTGAAAGAGAAGTTTAATAATCGAATAATTTCTCGAAGAACAGACGTGAATTGGCCACCAAGATCATGCCATTTAACGCCATTGAACCTCTTCTTATGGGGTTTCTTGAAGAGATAAGTTTATACGGATAAACCTCAAACTGTTCAACACCTTAAAAACAAGATCATCGAACAAATTTTGATAAAAGATTGACAGCCTGTCTAGCTAGCAGAGGAGGTGACTTGAATGATATTCTTTTTCATTATTAACCGGAACCAATGTACTTTAATTTCCTTTTAATTTGAACACCCTTTATATATATATATATATATATATATATATATATATATATATATATATATATATATATATATATATATATATATCTTTCGGTTTATTTTTTATGAGAAGTCATTTATTTAAACGAGACATTGAAAAAGTTTAGTTGGCTCTAAGGCACAATTGAATACTTTTAACCTAGTGACATCTATTTAAATATTGCATGAACTGCTGGTTGCTACAAAAGTTTAGTTTGAAAAGTCTTCTGAGGCACACAGCATAAATATTTTGTAAAATGTAGCGGGTCGCAATAGTATTCGCTTCAGCGCTGATTTTTATAAAAAGACAAATAACGGAAACTCTTTTTATAAAAGTCAGAGCCGACGAAAATATTTGCAATGCGAATATTTGAATTATGAAACAAATCGCAATTTCATAAAAGAAGAAAGAGACGAAATATTATTTAATTGGAGGTAGGCTCTTTTGTTGTGAAATTGGGCATTACACATTAACTACACATTTGAAGTGCTTATATTTTTTAATTGAAATGATTCCAAAACCTTGCTCTAAACTGTTAAAAAAAAATTTCTCTTACACTACATAATACATAATATGTATTATGTAACGCAATGTAAAATAAACAATTGTATAAACCACACTTTTGTTGTTGTTGTAATTTTGCCATAATAACAATTTTTAAGAATTTTTTCGTTTACCTTTCCCAATAGCAACGCATCCAGACGACTAGGAAATTCAATAAATTATGTAACTGGTATAATAATAAATAAAGCAAAAAAGAGAAATAGGAGGTTCACCTCAATAATTTTGTATACAACAGAGACACACAGTCGCCGAAATTTCAGTACATATTCCGCTTTGTTGTTTTATGCTATTTTTTAATGGGGTATAAAATAAGGCAGAAAAAAAAATCAAAATGAGAACTTAATAACCGAGTTCAATTGCATATGCTCGTACGTTTGGTGAACAAATTAAATGAATCATTGAATTTAAAAAAAAATTAAAATAAATAATATAAAATCCAGTTTTGTAATCAATAAATTATGTTATTATGTTACAACATATTTTGTTGGTTAGGGAGTTGGGTTTGTGGTGGATAAATATCTGTGAAAAATTTGTTACATATAAGAAATTTGGTTGAATTAATAGCGGAAGTTATTTAAGGTAATCAGTATTATTCTGTATCACACAGCACATTTGCAATGCAAACATAAACTTGAATTTGATTGTTGATGAGTAGCCTAGTCGAGAGAGAATATTTTCTATTCTGTTTTGCGGTGTGCTAATTAAATTATGTACAATATGTAATCTAAAAACAAATTGCATGTTTTAAAAATGTATTGTTACATAATTATAATATTCAGTTGCAGTTTAAAATATTTTTTTGTGGCCAAAATATTCGTTTGGAAAATAATTTATGTAGTGGCAATAAATAATAAAATTAGCACAATTACAAATAATTAATAAAATTTTAGTTATTTGTATTCCACCTTGCAATTAAAATTTGTTTTCAGATTTAATCATTTTTTTAGGTACGAGTAAAAAATAGATATCGAACCATAGTACGAATATGTATTGATTCATATAATTGTAGTGACAATTAGTAATAATAATACAATAAAATATTATGTAATAACCGATTTTTTTTTTTTGGTTTGCACCATTTCAATAGAATAACAATTACGTCGTAACTACTCTGGTAAATGTGTAAGTTGGTTGTACCATACGTATAATAATTGTCGAGGCTATTACTAAATATTGTGCCAGCATAAATTATATACACCGGTGATTTGGTTATATAATTTGTTGTTATTTTTGGGGTCAACTGCAGAACAAACCGTTTACTCTTTATAAATTTATTTCCTCTTGCCCTTTTTCCTCTCTCCATGGTTTATAGTTCAGTTGGTATGGTAACTTGTATTTTTGCACTTAACCGGGGTGAGTGTGCGACTGTGACCCATTTACATATATGTAACACTGCCTTTAGCTTAAAGACGAATGTTTGTGTTAATTAGAAGAGCATGTTTTTGCCCTTATTTTTTTTTAAATAAGATAGATGGGAAATAAAATACCATTCACGAACAAAAACTACCTAGTGGTGGTTCCCTGAATATAATAACCAATATGGCGGACCCGAAAGGGGTAAAAGTTGTGGCGCAGGAAACAGATACCCAGCGCCGACGATTTTTTAAGAATTAAGAGAAGAAACTGACTGGATCCTAAAAAATAACAGGAAGAAAAGACCTGCAAAAAAAAGGAAAGCAGAATCTTCTCCAGAAATTATAACTGGAAAACGAACTTCAAAATCAGTAAATCAGGTGTATTAAATCAAAATCAGCAAAATATACACGATCAAAAAACCAATTGTTACGGCCAATAAAACAATTTTTTTGTGTAAAGCAAAATTTTATTCGATCCTTAAAAGAAAAAAAAAATGATAGTATCCGACACCCTTTAGAAAATAGTATCATGAATTGAATTTGAAGTTGTTTTTTTTATCATTTGATTATATATGTAACTATGTAGGTCATTGAACTTTTATTTATTTTTTATATAGTATTTCGGTTTATTTATTTTGTATTGATGACGATGAGTGGTGACTTATTTTAGTAGTAATGAAATAAATGCATTTTGCATATTTTCTATGTGTAACGTTTAAACGATATCGTATACAACTTGACTATATATGTATCTGGTCATTTATTGTGGTAAAATAGTGGTATGTATAAATACGGTATATACACAAATTATTGTAGGTAATTTTTATATATACATAAGTAAATACGCTTATATGTAGACAATAAAGTACATAAAGTAAATCTTTACATAATATACATATAATCGTTCTGGAATATGCTATAGAATTTATAGAATTATTATTCAGGCTACCGCAATTGAACCTTGTTCAGTGTACTTACTATTAAAATTTATTTTTTTTTGTTTTTAAATTTTTTTAAAATACAAAATTCTGGTAGATACGAGTAATTGTGTGAATAGTGTTTTCTTCATCCTTGTGCCGATCCGATAAGCTTATTCTAAATCTGAATATAAAATTCAACTGTTTTGTGGTTATAAGCTATCCTATACCGATTTGATGAATTTATTCGCTTAAGGTAAGCTTGGATATTGCTTTTAACGGTTTGTTATTTTCTCATGGAAATACGTTTGATTTTCGGTTTTCATGTAGATCATAGAAACAAAATAATCATCTGAAGAATAAATAGGAGATTCTATTTCTACGAAGTATAGGGCCGCTGCATTAGCGGGTAAGTTTGGTTTTTTCTCAGTTTAGATATGGTATATTAAAAGTGTTTCCGTTTTAGTGTTAGCGGGGGTCCCATCGACTGAACTGACGACGGATAATCAATACCGTACCCTATACCTGCAACAGTTAACAACAATACGGAAATTCCTCATAAACTATTTCGACGAGTGGATATCAGTTATTGTGAAAAAAAAAATAAAAATTAAAAAAAAAATGTTGCGTTTATATCACAGATAGTGGTATCAACATTTCAGATTAGTGAATAGAATTCACTAATTTAGATAGAATCAGTAAAACTGTCCTGTGAATTTAGATAGTGAATTGTGTATTTCAAAAAAAGAAAAAAGGAAAACAAAAAAAGAAAGAAATTTAGAAATAATTACCTACATGTATAATATACATATGCTAGTTAGGTAGACGTAAATTTTAAGTGTCGCGAAGTTAGTTTTAGTGCTAAGTAGTGCAAGATATGCAAGGAGCATATATTTAATTTAAAGTTATTTTTTTTCAGTTTCCATATAGATAGCAGAGAGTACTCTTGGCGAATATATGGTAAGTTTCATTATAAATATATTTGGTCTTGTGCCTATGCATAAATGTGCTCCCATCATAATCATGTACCTTATTTTTATTAAATTTTTGTTGATTTTCTTTTTTTTGGTTACTCTCAATAAGCAATTAAGCATATTTATATATATACACGTACGTACATAATTTTTTTTGATTTAACTATAAGTCGTTACTTTATTTAAATATAAAATTATTGAATTGTACTTAATAAATTTTCGTAAAATGGAAGCGTAATTTTTTTTTATTTGATGATGATGTTGATCTGAGGAAGGCAGATGAGTGTGAGCCTGTTGTGCATTTTTTTTTTAGTTATTTCAACATGTAAAGTTATTGTACGATCCATTAATTCGTTTGGCGGCACAGAACCCCCCAAGTATCGGCTTCAGCATACCCAATGAACAAAAAACGTGTTGGTCGCCAAAAGATCGGTTACACAATCTACCAAAATTAAGGAAAATGCACCACCATCAATCAACATTATTGGCATAACTGAATATGGTACTATTCAATCATTAATGAAATCGGTGAGTACAAAAGAATACAGAGTTGTAGTACTGAATAATAACTTATGGCAAATCAATACAATAAAAATCGAAACTTATGGAGGCTTGGCTGTAAAGCTGTAAGTGCTAGATACGTCCCGAAAAAAGGAATTTTAGGTCGGCTGATTTTTTGATGTACAAATATAAAATAATACGTGAATTCGAATCACCCCATAAGCTAGTCTAATCGTCGTAGTAAGAAAAAATGACGGTGAAGAACGTATGTGTATTGATTACTGACAACTAAACGATAAGACGATACGGGATAAGTATCCGTTGCCGATTATAGAAGATCAGCTATCACGACTCAGTGCTTGTAAATTGTAATTATTTTACTGTACTGGTTATAGCATCCTGCTTTCGTAACGCCAGTAGGACGTTTCGAGTTTTTGAGGATGCCCTTTGGATTAATAAACGCACCGGCGGTTTGGAGCTTTGGTAAACTCTATTTTGAGCGAAAGCTCATTCAGAGTATAGAGTTAACCAAATTTCCTCTGTATTTGCTGAGAAGCGGAACTCTTCCTTTCTGCACCAGTACCTACTTCCTCGAAGGGTAGCTAATGTCAGAGTTGTGGTAACAATCCAGTTAGAATGTTTTTCCCTATATGCAGTTAAGATACAGCATAATCGCACAACGCGGATAGCCTCTAATTTGGACGAAATTCAATACCTCATTATTCTAAACCATATCATTGAATTTCAGGTATTATCGATGAAGGGTCCCCAAGTTAGTACTACTTTAGTGTTATAAATATTTTGCACAATATAATAAATGTTGCCATAAAATTATAAACGCTATCGTTCAAGAGGTTGACGATGATATAGTTGTTTATTTAGATGATATCATCATACCCAGCACGACCATTCAGAAAAGTATGGAAAAGTTGGAACGATTATTGAATGTATTACAACGACGAGGACTAACATTAAAATTAAAAAAGTGTCAGTTTCTCAGAGAAAAGGTTGACAGTAAAAGAAAAGCATGAAATACGACAATTTATCGGTTAGCAAGTTATTTCAGGAAGTTCGTTAAGAACCTTTCAATGATCGCTGAGCCGCAAACTCAATTGGACAAACGAGCAAACGAAGCCGTTGGGAAGTCACAATATTTTGACGTTATATAGCCCGAAGTTGGAACATGAAGTAAGTATTAGTTAGCAAGTTACTTACCGAGGTAAGTTCCAAAAGTCTCGCTGGTACAACTATTTCAATAAAATCAAAAAGATGAAATGAAGCCTGATTCATATTTTAGTCGTCGGACAACATGCAAATATCATTCATTTTAGTTGGAAGCTTTGGCGGTCGTTGAATCAGTTAAAAGGATCCGTATTTATTTAATCGGAAAGCTATTTATTTTGGTTATGGCTTGCTCTGCGTTGACAACGCCCTCTTTCCTTTTTGGATTCCAAGAATAGGACCGAATTGTAGATGGTCAACGTATGTGGG
This sequence comes from Tipula vernalis, assembly GCA_958295665.1. Taxonomy (NCBI): domain Eukaryota; kingdom Metazoa; phylum Arthropoda; class Insecta; order Diptera; family Tipulidae; genus Tipula; species Tipula vernalis. The sequence goes on along the minus strand of OY282558.1, from coordinate 127,311,479 downwards.
TTGTAGCCAAAACACTCAATGGCGTATAGCTAAAATGAATCACAACGATATGGGACATCCGGGACTCGAGAAACGGTGGAAGTTATTCGCAGACACTTTTGGTTTTCTCGAATACGAGAATTATGTAAAGAAATATATTTCGTCGTTTCTAGAATGTGGATTTACCAAATCGAAAGGTGGAATGAAGGAAGGTGAAATGTATCTTATTGATAAGCCACCAATACCACTACACAGCATACATGTGGACCACTTGGGTCCTTTCCCGAAAACATCTGAAGGCAATTCTCATCTGACATATACTGCAAATAATATCAAACACATTCTGAATACTACCGCAAAGTGGAAGTTATTAACAAGCTAGCATATGAGAGGGCAAAAGTAGCTGGTATCCGGCAGAAACAACGATTTGATAAAGCGCACTGTGCCCTCATAGATATAACGAAGGCAATATGGTATTCAAAATATCGCTTGGTCACGATAGATATCACAGCCAAACAATCCCAGCGAAAATTTGATGGTGTTTACTGTTCAGATCGGTTAAAAGCTTGGTACACGGTGGAAGACTTGGAAAAAATAGGGAATATCGAAACATTTTTGATTAATTGCAACAAAAAGAAGGAACAATTTGGCATCTGGGTGTCAGTTGGTATAACTAAAATTAGGAATTCAAACTTTTCGTTTAAATTATTTTATCCACTTTTGATATATAATAGCCCGATAACTATGCTGATTTCAAATAAAGAAAATATAAAATAACCCATTGTTATTGTATAACCCACGCTGCTAGGGGCAACGTGAGTTATATTTGGTACAACAAAATGTTGAGTAGTGATTGGAAAATTATTCGTAGTCAAATTGAATGAAAAATTATATTCCAAAAATTAGTTAAATTAAAGTACACCATGACAATTTAAAGAACGGTCACTTTGATAAAATGTATTTCAAAATTCAATGCTCCACTGTGAAAACACAAAATGGAACTATTTCTTATTAATTTACGAAATTTATTTCAACAAAAGTGGATAAAACGTTGTATGCCACTCGTGAGCAAAGACATATTATCCACTCGGGATAATGTCGCACTCGGCTATCGCCTAGTGGGACAAACTTATCCCTCATGGATAATATCTCGTTTTGCTCACTAGTACCATAAATAACTATAATTCGATTGTCGCGAGCAATTGTTGTTGTACAATTATTATGGAAATACGATTAAAATATATTTTCTTTGTGTTAACCATTGAGAATTTGTTTTTAATGTCAATTAAACCAAGTAGAAATTCGAAATTTTCTATTGTTCACGGCTGATACCAGAGCCTTCTAGAGTATAGAGCCATAATCAAAATGACGTATTTTTTAGAAGCTTTTTTAGTGGTATAAATTTTCACTGATTTCCATAGGAATCCATAGTAAAAATGGTGTTTTTTAGCTGCAAGTTTTTCAATGAAAAAAGCAAAAATATTATAAAACGTATTTATAAAACTTTTCTACATATCTTCAACAACAATTTACAAGAGGCTATATTGGTATTAAGTAAATATTAGTTGCAGAAATATTAAAATTAAATTATTTCTAAAATATATATTTCAAACTTTCATTTTGAAAAATACATCAAAGTTGGCTCTGACGAATTAAAATAATACTTGCTAAATTTATCTTTAGTTTTACTAGTTTACGTAAGATGTTTTAAATGTTTACAGAAAAATACGAAAACAATTTAATTAATTACAAAATTAACAAACGTTCCTATATTTTGTGAATTTGTTTTGCTTTTCCTACAATTTTTGAATTTGAATTTTCCCCAGTTGGTAATTTTTGGTACAATTTTACCAAATTTTTACGGCCATCACTGCCATCTATGTAATGTATATTGACTTAATCATCAAACGAATTGTAGTAAGCTTTTATTTCAATTTGACCAGAATGCTGTTGTTATCAAATTTATTTTATATTTTGGTTTAAATAAATCAATTATTACAAGAAAATGAAACCGATTTACTTAAACGACATTCATATATGTTGAAATTCAAACATTTATAAAAGTACATATTTCAGAAATCATAATTAAGAATTTGTAACGTTTTCATTTAAAAATTTGTCTTACGAAAACAAGTGATTTCCCATATGTTTTGTGTGTTTTACTAAGAAAAGTTTGGTTTTTTCCTCGTTTCTAATTCCCTTATAAAAGCTTCGTTTTTTAGACTATGGCTTTGTATAATCAAGGTTGCTTTGCTGATACCCCAACATCAGCAGTAATTTTTATACCAAGATAACGAAAACAAAAATTACTGTGAAGTTACTATGGTTAATTTCTGAAAGCAGCTATAGTGTCGTCCGCTGAAGTAAATATTGTATTATTTATAATTCATAATTTGGCCAAATTCAAAATAGCAATTTTAATTTCTAAGTAACGAATTAGATGTTTAGCTAAATTCACACGAAAATACTATGTACGTGCTTAAACTAAATTACAATTCTCTATGTGGCAAATAGTATTTGCATTAATTCGTTAATTGTTATATTTTTATGCCATCAACATAATAAACAAAAAGTTATCAGTTGGCATTTATTATCGATGCTAATTTATAAATCATGTTGTCTTATGTTTATTTTATCAATCACTTGCAAATTTTTTTTTTTTTTTTTCAATAATTAAAAATTTATGACAAACGATATATCGTGTGCTATCACAAGAAGTTTTGTTTTTTCTTTTATTTTTAATTCAACGTTATCAAAATTCTTTGGCGGGTCAATTTTGTCTAGATATTTAGAATTATATTTGTATTGTGTGTGTGTTTATTTAATTGAGATCTTTGTGAAGCTAAAATTAAACCCGAACTTATAGGTTTGACTTGTTTCAGGTCTGGATTCATAAAAATATGAAGTTCTCTGAACCGTTGATTTTACGCAATATATTGCCAAAAGTTGGCGGAATTAATTATTTGCTTCTTTTAAGTCAGTTCTACATTGGAAAAATTGGAAAGAGGTTTTGGTTGCTTGGAAAATACAAGCGAACTATTCTTCTGATGAAAGGGTGGACTAGAAGAAGAAAAAATACTTGTTTTTTATTAAATTTTGTGAATACTACTCGTACAACCCTGACGATGAATAGAAAAAATCATAAATCGAAAACCCAGCGCCCTAAAATTGACGGCGCCAAATGGTTGTAATGGTATTACATCGATTATTCTCTCAAGGAAGAGCTTGATTGAATTCTTGAGTCCTCAGCGGCTTGTGCTTGGTACAAGTAGAAAAGGCATGACGTGGTAGTACATACATCAATGATAGCGAAAGCGTTAAACGACAGAAGTCACTTGATTTTTGAAAGCCATTTTGCCCAAAAATCCAAAGAAAGGCAAAATCATTTTTTTTTTGTATGTCAAAGATATTTTATAAAAGATCTTTCAATTTATATTTTCTTAAATTACAATACGTCAAAGCAGTGTGAGGAGCAAGCTTAAGTGCTACAGTAAGGGATCGGTATAAAATATTGCATTTCAAAATGTTACAGTAACAAAATGTTGCTTCTTTTTATTAATTTTGCAACATCAAAATCTTGCAATTACAAAATGTTGCAACTATAAAATGTTGCATTTACAAAAACTTGCATAACAAAATAGTGCAACTATTTTTCTTTTTAGTAGATGTCACTAAAAAATATTTAATTTGGTTATAAATTCATAACATATTTTTATTTTATTCAAATTCATAATAAACTAATAGTTAATACAACAATTTAAATTTAATTTTAAGTTAAACAATTTAATTGAGAATTGTATTTTGAGCAATTCTCTTTAAATACTCTGTTTTACCAAGTCTCTCTCGTTTCTCCATAGTTTTTTTTATTCGGTTATTTTTTGTTATTGTGTATTTTTTTTTTAGGTTGCTGTTCCCCATGTAGGTTAGGTTAGGTTAGGTTGGAGTGGCTGCTTACGCACACTTAGACCGGTGACGGTCCATTGTGATACCACCGAATATATCCCCTTTACCCCTATTGGAACCATTTCGAGCTACATTTGTAGTGTAAGACGTCCCGCACTTTAATGTTTTCGAGATCCGAGAGGCAGTCCATCCTGAACTTACCTAAGTGTTTGTGCCTTCTGAGTGCCAATGCTGGACACGAGCAGAGGAAGTGGACCAACGTTCCTCCTCTTCGTCCAAGCAGCTTCTGCAGAAGTCATTTGCCTCCAGATCCAGCCTTCTTGCATGTTCTCCAAAAAAGCAGTGTCCCGTGAGAATTCCTACGACTGTTCTTAATTCACGTCTGCGTAGTGATATTAATGCCCTAGTGCGCCCCAAGTCCAGCTTTGGCCAAACTTGTCTTGCAACTCTACAGGTGAGGGTGTTAGACTACCTTTCCCTCCGCTGAGAATAGCGCCTGCTTTCCAAGTGCTTGTCTCAGCGCTGTGATAGGCCTGCCCAGGCTTGACCTTTTCGGTTGCAGCTGGAGAGTCGTACCATGCCTAGTAAGTTCATCCGCCCTGCAGTTCCCCATGACGTCCGAGTGACCTGGGACCCAGATTACCTGGATATTGAAATGCTCACCCATCTCATTTAGAGATGAGTGACAACTCAACGCCACCTGTGACGCCAAAGAGACCGATTCGAACGACCGGATCGCCGCTTGACTGTCCACATAGATTGCAATACCATCTGAGGATACCACATTATGCTTCAACCACGTTGAAATCCTGCAGTAATCAGGGAGACGAATAGAAATGTTTACATTTAATTTGTCACAGAATACTCCAGCTCCCACTTTGCCGTCTAGCTTGGAGCCATCTGTGAAGAATTGTAACGCTTCGATTTCCGATAACGGCCTATTCCTCTAGGATTCCCTTGAAGGGAAGGAGGTCCGAAATCGCTTCTCGAAGCGTAGAGTAGGTTTAATGTAGTCAAGATTCGTCAGCTCATCCTTCAACGATCTAACAATAGTAGAGTGTCCTATACTAAGACACCTCCACTGAGAGACGGCTGCAAGTCGTACAGCCGTATTTGCCGCCATCTGTTTACCAAAAATGTCGACCGGAAGAAGGTGCAACATAACCTCTAAGGCACTTGTCGGTGTCGACCTCAAGGCCCCGCTAACCAGCATGCAGGCCGTTCTTTGCACCCTCTCAATCCTACTTTTATAAGTTACCTTGTCCAGAGCTGGTCACCAAACACCCACCCCGTACATGAGTGCAGGTCTCACTACAGCGGCGTAGAGCCAGTGTACCAGCTCCGGCTTCAGACCCCATCTTTAACCAATGGCGTTCCTACAGGAGTACAAAGCTATAGTAGCTTTGTTTATTTTCTTTATCTAAGATCTAACTGTATCATAAGGGTGGTACCTTTTATGTACTATATTTCGGAGGTTGGGGAATAGAAGTCGTGATCAAAACACCAAAGATCACGAACATCAGCTGTAAATGGATCAGGTGAGCAGTTAAACTGTATTTTTATGTGTAAGTGTGTTCATGAACGGGTCGAATAAGCAGCATTACTAGCTCTTGAAGGTTGATGGAAAGATCCCATCCCAAACGACTGTGTCCTAGCAGGCAATATGCTGCTCCATCATAAAACCGTCAAGAGATCTGTTAACGTTTTCAGACTACCTAAGGAAACAATTTTAAAAGTAAGGTGAAGATCAAGGAAAAACGTTACAATCCACTTCGCTTGCTTCTACATAGTAAAGTAAAATTTCGATGGACAGCAAAGTGTGAAGCAGCATTTATGAGATTAAAAACAGAAATAGCAAGTGATAAAATTTTACTGCCATTCGATCCAGCGTTACCCATCACCGTATCATGCGATGCAAGCCCAGTCGGAATAGCGGGAATATTATCTCAAGTCATTCAAGGGGAAGAAAATCCGGTTACGTTCATATCTCGTTCACTATCTATTGTAGAACAAAATTATAGCCAGTTAGACCGTGAAGCACTAGCAATTTATTGGACTATTAAAAGATTGTACATGTACTTATATGGTCAGAAGTTCAAGTTAGTAACGGACAACAAGCCGTTAACACATATTTTCAAACTGAATAGAAATTTACCTTCGATGACATCCAACTGCTTACAGCTTTACGCTTCATTTCTCTCGGAATTCCAGTATACCATAGAACATCGAGAAGCTGAGAAACAACAAAATGTTGATTATTTTTCGCGAGCACCGATTGACGAAATTACATTAGATGAGGATGATACAGATATTATGAACGCCCATACAATAAATACAATAAGTTCTTTAACACTCACAAGTGAAAATATCGTGCGAGAAACAGACAACGATCCAGTTCTATCAAAACTAAAAGAAAACCTTCTTAATGGAGAAAGAAATGATGATGAATACCATCTTCATGGCGGCACAATCTTCAGAGGGACCAGAGTTGTAGTTCCAGTAAGCCTTCAAAATGAAGTTTTGAAAGAATTACACCATACACATCTAGGCATATGCAAAATGAAAAGCCTGGCTCGCCGATACGTCATTTGCGAAAAGTTGCAATGCGTGTGCCGAAAATCAAAAATCATCCAGAAAGGTAGAAACAAATCACTGGGAAGAACCGGAAGGAAATTTCGAGCGAATTCATTTTTTTCTAATTGTAGTTGATGCAAAATCGAAGTGGCCAGAAATCGCAATTACAAACTGTAGCCCTACAACCGAAATGACAATAGAAAAGTTGAAATCAATTTTTGCATACCATGGATTTCCAAAGGTAATGGTATCGGACAATGCTACCATTTTTAAAAGTTAAAAGTTTTTTAATTTTTGTTCAGAACGAGGAATTTTTCAAAAGTTCACTGCACCATACAATTCAGCGACAAACGGGCAGGCAGAACGTTATGTGCAGACTTTCAAGGATAAGTTAAAAGCAATGGAAAATGAAAGTGGTTCTAGTGCCAATAAGGTTCGCGAAATTCTATTAAGATATCGAGCTACACCTTTAAATAACGGAAAAAGTCCAGCAGCAAATCTGTTCCAGAGAAAACTCAGAATCAAACTTGATGCACTTCTACCATCAGGCCATATTGCCAACAAAGCCAACAAGAACATAGAAGTCAAGCGCAAATTAAGTGTGGGAGACAGAGTAATTTCTCGTAATTATATAGGTCACGTAAAATGGCTTCCAGGTATATTGTGTTACACAAATTTGGACGACTTTACTACTTAGTAAAGGTGGATATGGGGTACCAATTGAAAAGGCACATCAATCAATTAAAAAGCACGGAGAGTGCAATTACTCCAAGTAAACAACAACCACGAGTAACATTTAATCTACCAGTTCAAAATCCAATCCGTCAATATCATACAAACAGCACTCCGAGTCGATATCAATCAAATATTAACAACAGAAGAGAAGAATCATCAGGTATAGAAGAATTCAAAGGAAATAATACTTTAATTAATATTCCAGAGCAGAAAGTTCACCCGGATACAAGCAACGATCTTCCAAGACGATCAGGTAGAGAGCAACATCCTCCAACATACTTAGAAGACTGCCATTTGGAATAGCCGAGAAGTGATCCAATAAGTGTGGGAGACTGTTGCTGTGTTTCTTATTTCCGATCTATTTGATCTGATCGATCTGAGTACTAAAAAGCTACATAAAAAACACAGATTTTTAGTACTCAGATCAATCAGATTGATTAGATCAGAAATAAGAAACAGCATGTAATATCCATACAACGTCTTTTAGGGTTAATCTTTTAATGAGTAAACTATATAGATAATATCCAATATGTTTATTGGGTTCGACCATCTGTCAAATTTATATTATATACATATAACCTACTAAAAATAAAAGCACATTCTAAAAATTCAAGTAACAATCAACAGCGTGTATTATTTAATTCAATAAGTATATATGTAAATATATATATATACGAAATACAACAAGAGTCTTAAGAGTCTTTTCGTCAGAATTGGACTGTTAGGTTGTTTTCGAAACCGATACTTATTTCATACTTATTTACTTATTTGACTCCATCTTAAATAAGTAAGTAAAATCATTCGAATTGATTTTATTTACTTATTTTGACAGCAACAACAAAAATTCATTTGTTGTCCATTTTTTTGAGTTAAGGACACTGCTATTCGCAACATAATACGCTTATAACACTAACGCTTGATAAAACAATGAGAGTACTGAATTTTGATGACCGCTAAATAATTAATTATCTGAAAAAATTCATTTTTTACTTCAGTATTCGTCAAAAGCAAATTTTAAATTTTTCAGAATCACGCTACCTTAGTAAAATACTCATAGGGAAAATGACAAGCAATTTAGATTTTTTCGTAAGAAAGGGATAGAAAATAAGTCACCTCGTTAGGATACTTATTTGAATAAGTTAGGTTCCACAAATAAGTATTCGTTTCGAAAACAGCATTCACAGAATTATCACAAGTTCTTAATATTTTGTGATTTGTTTTGCATTCCCTACAATTTTTAAATTTGAAATTTCCCCAGGTGGTAATTTTTGGTTCGGTTTTACCAAATTTGTACTGCCGTCTATGTAATGTGCTTTGACTTAGTGACCACACTATTTGTAATAAGCTTTTATTTCAATTTAACCAGGGGCCCTATTCGAATTCCACAACGATTTTCCGGACATCTGTCAAAATCTGTGTAATTATTGACGTTTTCGTATATGGGGAATTTTTTTCACTTGCTTATACCCATTCAGAAATATTCCCTTAGTACCGAAAAAATTTCATAGCGAGTTCAATAATACAGGAATTTAAATTTACAAACGTTTTTATGAATTTTTACAGTTGTCCACATGTGGAAAATGGATGTGGAGTTCGAGAATTCTAGGCCCCAGGGCCTAAATTCTAATCAAACGACAAATGAATATTTTTTGAGTCTTTGTACTAAAATTTTAACGACTATATAAAATGACATTTTAGTGCCATCAGTCTGCTATATTGTCTTATATATTGTCAACATTTTAACTGCCATATGTATATTATTATTTTATAGCAGTTAAAATTTTAGTACAAAGTCACAAAAATAATGTCATTTGTCATTTGTCACTTGATCTGAATGATATTGTTATGATAATTTTATAAAATTTGCTATAAATAAACCAATTACTATAAGAAAATGAAACCGATTTTCTTAACCGACGTTCATTTCATATATCGTCGTGGTAACAGCAAACTGTTGTATGTCATTTTATTGAAACTTTACAGTATGAACAAAAAACTAAATATATGCAAAAATATTATTAAAATTTCTAACATTTTAATTAAAACCATTATTATAAATAGACTCAATTTATACCAAATAAATCAACAAGTGCCGTGCACGATGCTCAATCAAAAAATTTGACATTTAACCTATGGCTACTTCAGTACTTACTATTTACTATGACATAGGTCGAAATGCAATTAAGCACACAAATAGAAAAACGCTAATTAATTTTAATTCATTTATTTAGTTTTCAATTGAATTCATTAATTTTATTCATTTTAAATGTAACGCATTTATTTGTATGTTAACGAATCATAAAAAGAATGATAATCCTTTGGAATTAGGTTTTTAAGTTCTTGTAAATGTCCAAATTTTATAGCCTCAATAGCACAAGGCCTCGAGTAAAGGCTGAGATGGCGTAAGCCCAAGGCATCTATTCGTTTAGGACGCGCAGGCAAAGGCATCCAGTTTTCTTCAAAATCAATTTTGTAATTAATTACGCCTTCTGGAGTATACTGGTAAGCAACAACATCATTAACGCAGGGATCACCAACTTTGTTTCCAGGTCGAATGCTTTTGTAAAATATTGGTTCAAATTTAAAAAAATCAGTATGTTGACAATAATCGGTTTCATATGGTCAGGGATTCTGCCTGGCGGATTGTATGATAGGCAAATAATCTGCTGGAACATACAACTCTCGTCTTTTACCTAGCTTTTCGCGATCGTGGCATGAATTGAATCTACTTCCATTTGTGTATGACCCACCGCTAAGTATTTCTGTTCAATTAAAAGGTTATTTCTAATACTTAGTTCTAGAAGAGCATTAGACAATTTAACGTTTCTATTCTGATAGCCACATCCATCGTTCCAAATTATCAGATGATTAGGGTTTTTGCTTTCTATTTCCTTTTGCAAGTAATTTGTGGCGATCGACGCAAACACATCACTTTCAAGTCCTCCACTTGCTTCGTGCCATACATAGCACACGATATCTTTACTAAACAAATTGTAGTATGTACAATTGTGTACCTTCAATTTTGTTTTGTAGTAATTTGCAGTGGCATTTAGCCGAGGAGACAGTAGAACAGCTTGCAAATCGACCGTGTATGTTTGCATACTTGGGCAATCTGTAGATAGGGTTTTGTCCTTTTCTTTTCCTGACCGTGCTTTATTTTTCTTCGCAATGTGTTTTTGGAAAGTTTCTTCATCAAGGTTACCGTTTTTATGCATAGTGCATTCATTGCACTGGTCTTTTTTAGGAGAGTAAATATCTATATTTAACTTTTTCACCACATTAAGGAAAGTTTTCCATGATGCTGATTGGATGCTTTCATTTCGGCACTTTTCCAAGTAAAGTCTGTGCATTTCCCTTAAACTATTCCAAGTAGGTTCTAGATAAAGTTTACTAGATGATGATCTACAATAGTGGCTTTCAACCTTTGGCAACGAATTCAAAAATTCCTTAACATTCTTTACAACAGCTGCAGATCTTTCGCTATTTGACGTATTACTGGCTTCGGTTTCTAGGGGTCTTGAAGGGCTAGTACGAGATTCAGCATCTAATACCCATGAATGGACAGTTTTTTCACCGATCCCAAACGTACTTAGAAACATTATACCTTCGTGCACATTCAAGTAAAATTTAAATCCAATTTTCTTCCTCGAGCTTTGGGAATCCGAATCATTTCTCCTATGTTGTGGACGCTCTTGAAACACACATTCTGCGATATAAACTTTTTTGGCTTCCCACGACGTTAATTTCCAAAAAGCTGCAAAAAATTGATTTGCGATCCTCCTCGCTTATCGTAGAGCATTCAAAATTTTGTTTTGGACCATCTTTTGATGTGCGTCTTACATGCCCGTTACATCTTGTTCGAAGAGATTTCTCCTCCTTTCGTTCTGTTTGTTCATATTTTCCAAACACGTTTTTCTTAAAAACGGTGTATCTTTTTCCCTTAAGTCGCAATTGCGCATTCTTTTGTCGCTTCCATTGAGTTTGGTCAGCTTGGCCTTTACGCTTTCTTGCAACGGTTCGATTCTCTCCATTTGATGAAACAACTTCCTCTGCTTCTGTTGCTATTTCGGCTTACGTTTCTATCTCGGCTTCTATTGATAAGTCCTCGTCCTCTGTGGTTTCTTCAAGCTCTGATGGTTCATATAATTCGTCTGATCCCGAACTGAAATCAGCTTCCGCTTGATCCTGATTATCAAGTGACGTAATACAATTTTGAACAATTGGCACAAAGTCAATCATTTTGCCTTCTGCAGTTTCGGTACGTCGGATAGGCAAGCACTGCATAGGAATGGCTGTAATGAGTGCGTTCAATTTGTCAAGCATCCACTGACAGTTCTATCATAACCAACATCATGCTAGTTAGTTAAGCTTTGACCACCATGCTGCCACACAAGATAAATTAACATTGTACAATAAAATACATATTAAATTTTACTAGATAATAAATAATCTTATTTATTACATGGTGTCAAAAGTGGGATTATCAAAATTCAAACAATCGTTGAATTTTTGAGCACAAAATATCATCAAAAAAAATCATATTTAAGAGAAAATTTAAGAAAAAAAAACATTCGCATAATGGCGAACAACAACAACAATACACGGGAACCAAATGAATTGGATTGTACGAATCTTGCTATTGAGTGGCCGATATAGAAACGTAATTTCACCGTGTTTTAATTTGAAGCGGAAAAGGAACCGAACCGGAGGCAAGAAAAATCGCAACGTTCATTTGGTTGATCGGTACACAAGCGGCCGAAATATACAATGCATTGTATCCAAATGACGGGTCGGTCAATTCAATGCTTGGTACACAAATCACCGTTCGACATGTACAGGAGGTAGCGGCTGTAGCTGCAGCTGATGGTGTCGTTGCACAACCAGCAGTACCAGCACATGATGAAAATGTTGTTATTCAACGGATATTGGATGAGGTTTTGCAACGATTTGATGGACATTGCATTCCGCAACGAAACGTGGCTATGGAATCGTACAAATTCAATGTCATCGTGCAAAAGGAAAAACAATCATTTGCAGAATTCGAAACGGAATTGCGAACACAATTGCGTCATTGCGGTTATTCATGTGCATGTGGTGTTTCGTATCAGGATCGAATGCTTCGCGACCGCATCATCATCGGTGTGCATGACAAAAAGTTGTAACTGAAGTTATTGGACGGCCGTGATGAAACACTACCACGGGTAGTCGAAATTTGCAAAACATTTGAAGCTGCAAATGCAAACAAAAGTCTATTGAACAGCAAACCGACTGTTGCAAGTACCGTGACGTCATCAGAATTATCTGTTCATGCTAACAATCGTGTCTGCTTCAATTGTGGTGATGCATGGACACCAAAGCATCTTGACGAGTGCAAAGCAAAGGGTCAAAAGTGCAAATGCTGTTCAAAAATCGGACATTTTCAGCGCATGTGCCGCCAGAAAGGCAAGAAGAACAACAGCAACAACAACAACAACGACAATGCAAAGCGCAATGTGTCAACATTAAGCTGGGCTGATCAGGGTGAGTTGCTTGATAAAAATAAAAGTTTGACACGCGTTCATTACACTCAATCGACTCATGGTAATAGAATTCTTAAATCTATTTGTAGAATAAACTCAGTAAAAAAACCAAGTGGACGAAGGAATACACAATTGGCAATGAAACAGTGCGATTCAAACTTGATTCTGGATCTGATGCAAACTGTATTCCATTATTTATCATAAAAAAATTAAACATTAAATTAATGAATGAAAATAACGATTTCATTGTATTTGATTACAACAACAATAAAATTAAGATTTTTGGTACGATTGAATTAGAATGTATCGATAAAAAAATAAAAGCCACACATTTTACTGAGTTTATTGTAGTTAGTAATGAACATGAGCCAATACTTGGACTAGACACTTGCATTGATTGGAAATTGATTAAACGGATGGATGTTGATACAATAGACTGTTTATCGGAAAAAGAAAAATATATTTCGTACATTTCGAACAGTAAAGAAAATTTCGTGAAGCAAAATTGGGATTTATTTCATGGGACGGGCAAATTTCCTGGAAAGTTTTCGATACACTTGCATGAAGATTCAAAGCCGATTTTGCATTACAAAAAACGAATTCCATTGGCAATACAGGATAAATTGAAATTTGAATTGAGTCAAATGGTACAGGATGGAATCATTTCACCTGTTGATTATCCAACGGATTGGGTAAACAATTTGCAGGTGCTCGAAAGACAAAATGGCGGACGCATACGTACATGTTTGGATCCAAAGCCATTGAATGCGTGCATTAAGCGGGAACGTTTTCTAATTCCAACAATCGATGACTTTACGTCAAAATTAGCTGATAAAACAATTTTTTCTGTACTTGATCTCAGTTCACAATTGACTACATTCATGACCCCATTTGGGCGTTACAAATTTAATCATGTACCATACGGGTTAAATTGTGCACCGGAAATATTTCAACGAAAAATGATTCAAATTTTCGGGGATTTTCAAGGAGTTTTGGTTTATTTTGACGATATGATTATTTTCGCGGAAAATGAAATGGAACATGACGCCATTTTAAACAAAGTCATTGACCGGGCTCGTCAAAATAATGTTAAATTCAATCCCGAAAAGATTCAATTCAAGCAAAAGGAAGTGAAATTCATGGGAAATACTATTTCCTCGGGGGAAATTAGACCGCTCGCTAAATACACGGATGCAATTCTCGGTATGGAAAAACCAACCGATAAAAGTTCTGTTATGCGGTTTTTGGGTTTGTTGAAATACATCGCTCGTTTTATCCCAAATTTATCAAAGATAACGGCAAATTTACGAAATTTAACACGAAATGATATGGAATTCGAATGGGTTGACGAACATGAAAGGGAATTCGAAAATTTGCTCGGAATAATCTCGTCAAATATAGTTTGGGCATTTACAATCCAAGAAAGCCAGTAATTGTACAAACTGATACATCAAAGGATGGGTTGGGTTCTGTACTCATTCAAGATGGTCGCCCAATCGCGTTTGCATCACGAACACTGAGCAAGAGTAAACAAAAATGGGCCCAAATTGAGAAGGAGTTGCTGGCAATTGTGTTTGCGTGTCAAAGATTTCACTATTTCCTGTATGGACGCGAATTTACGGTCGAAAGTGATCATAAACCGCTTGAAACTTTGGTCAAACGAGACATTGATGATGTGACAGCCCGACTTCAACGCATGTTTATATTAAAATACCCAAACATGAAATTAACATACAAACCGGGTAAAGACATGCTCATTGCTGATTGCTTGTCACGAGCACAGCTGCGGGACGTGGATGACAATGATGAATTGTCGAGCATAATTCACTCAATAACAAAATCTGTTTGTGTGTCGGAAGACAATTATAAATTGTATCGGGAAATCATGAAACACGATGAAAAATACACACGAATTTGCAAATATGTTGAAAATGGTTGGCCATCGTATCATCAACTTGATGATCTCAGTCAAAAATTTCACAAATTTAAATCCGAATTGCAAAAGAAACAATCAAAAGAAGCTGTTGATTCAGGAGGAGACACCAAAATATGCTTACGAACGTATGTCAATGGATCTCTTTGAGTATGCTGGACACGACTTCATTGCAATCGTCGATGCATATTCAAACTATTTGATATCATATCGAATAAAAAACAAAACGTCTAAGCATATCATTGAGGGTCTCCGGGGGGTATTTGATCGAATAGGATATCCGACGCAAATTAAAGCTGACAATGTTCCATTTGCATCTGCGGAATTTGATAGATTTGCATCGGAATGTAACATCAAGATGAATTTTTCAAGCCCACGATATCCACAAAGCAATGGATTATCTGAAAAGGCTGTTGG
Source organism: Tipula vernalis (assembly GCA_958295665.1). Lineage (NCBI taxonomy): Eukaryota > Metazoa > Arthropoda > Insecta > Diptera > Tipulidae > Tipula > Tipula vernalis. The sequence goes on along the minus strand of OY282558.1, from coordinate 127,296,419 downwards.
TATTGCAAAAAACATACTAAAAAGATGTTATGAAGCGAACGAGGTCGATCAATTTCAATACAGATTGCTTGAATATAATACCACACCGGTGGCAAGCATGCGGTCGACTCCATCTGAATTATTTTTTGGGAGATTAGTGAAGTCAAAATTGCCGGTGTCCGGTTAACTGTTGGTTCGGAAAAGTATTTCAGAAGAAGATATCCAGCAAAAAATTGAAAATAAAAAGGAAAAACAAAAATATTATTATGATCGTAATGCTAAGTCACTACCAACACTGAAAATTGGTGATACAATTATTTTTAAGAAAAACTCCAAGGAATGGAATTATGGAACAATCATTGGTGATGTAAATGGACGCTCATATATAATTAAGGATAGTTTTGATTATCATTTCAGACGTAATCGACGATTCATTGCAAAAACAAAAAATAATGCAATCGATCCAAGTGAGTTGTTGCTGGAAGAGGGTGCAGTAACTGACGGAACTGTTGCAATTGGCCACGGGCCAACGGAAATTCAAGTTGCTCCACCGATGGAACAGTCAATTAACATAAACGACACAAATGATGAAGTGAAAGGGTCAGAGCTCTCAGTGGTTGACAATGATGTGCCTATATCATCATCGGATGAATATGATACTGCTGATAGCAATGCCTCGGGATCTGGATCTGAGTCGGAGCCTGCACAGCAACCAGTTCATGTACCGCCTGCACAGCCGGAGGCTATAATGTCACGGTACGGTCGTGTAATTAAGCCCCGTCAAATGTACGGCTTTGATTAGTCATAAGTCTAGTTTTAATTGTTGGATTAGTTTAAGTTAGTTTTATGACAATAGCAAACAAAAAAAAAAACAAAAAAAAAAGCGTGTAATGAGTGCGTTCAATATGTCAAGCATCCACTGACAGTTCTATCATAACCAACTTCATGCTAGTTAGTTAAGCTTTGACCATCATGCTGTACGCAAGATAAATTAACATTGTACAATAAAATACATATTAAATTTTACTAGATAATAAATAATCTTATTTATTACAATGGCCCGTGGTTGCTCTTCATGTTCAAGCTGTGATTGCGGAGTAACCTACGGGTGTTTTCTCTTTTTCTACATTAGCGCGAGCTAGCTGCATTAAGAGATAGCCTCTACTTCCCTCAAACATTTTCAGTCTACCATTAATCTCTAGTTCTTAGCTGTGAACGAGGAAATTATCTTTATGGATTACTAATGCAATAAGTCGTATGTCGATAAAAATGATTAATAGGTGAATATTGCAAAAGATCTTATGTCAAGAATCACTGTAATTTAGTAGCGTAATTTCTTAAAAAGACGCCTGAAAAAAGTTCACTTTATTTTTGATATCATAATAATGTAGTAGACAGAATTTAAACTACTCTAAAAAAAAAAAAAATAAGAAATTTTATAAAAAAGTTAGGTTAGGTTAGGGGACTGATTGTCGAAAAATGTTAGGCATAATCTTTTAATGAAGCAAAATAATTTATTTACGGTTTAAATTTTTAGATACTAATGTGATTAATACTTATGTTAAATTTTATAATAAATTTGCACAGATTTACCTACTTAGAATTACACCAAATTGCACTAAATTACACGCGAATGCGCCGACACGTTCTATCGCAGTTTGACATCAGACTTATTGCGGTAATCAAAATAATCATTCGTTTATTCGTCAAATTGCAACTGCGCACTATTGCCTTTTTCTGATTTGCTGAACGACATGAGATCAATTGTAGCTTGTAGTAAGTGATATTTTGGTTACAATGATACAATAAAAAGGAAATTGAACATTTGGTGACATAAGACTTTTTGCAGCCACCACGACGATATGTTAAAATTCTTCATTTATTCCCAAAAGTTTGGGTTTTCCTCTCTTTATAAAAGCTCCGTTTTTTATGTTTTCGATAAACGGGACCAAAAAGGTTTATCATTTTTGCCATCCATGTAATTCTTCCAAAATTCGAGGCTTTTAATCATTTACCATCAAGGAAGTTTTGTAATTTGTGAGAAAAGTGGTTATTCATTTCTGTTCATCCTGTTTGGGTCTCCAAGATCCCAATTTTGTGGCGCTTTCGATGCTCGGTCCCTATGTCCTAACTATTATGTCTTATGAAGGACGACTCTGTTTTACTTGTACACACACAAATTATTATTTCTTAAGTTTTATTTCAATTAATATCTATTTTTAATGTCAATTCACTATTTTCACCCGTCGGCCACGATTGATTCTACCATGACGCACTTGTCTCTTCTCTCTGCCATGAACAACGCAGCTGAGTCTATCGTTTATATATTTAAAAAAAATATTCAAATTTAACCAACGTTTCCATTAAACCATTTTAAAATAAAATTCTTTTGGCCGGAAATGGAATCATTTAATCCTACCATCCAAGGTAATATGGATTGGTATCAGGCTACTAATTCAATGATGCTGATGAGTGATCATAATTTCGATCAATCAATATCAACCAAAATAATTATAAATCGCCTAGGAAATTTTGTTAGAAATACCATGTAACATTCAATTGCCATACAAATTTTTAATTACCTGCATACATATTAATAAAATAATTAATTTAAACACATAATTTACCGTGTCAACAAAAATAATCATGTTATTATCGCTTGTGTTGACATTCAATTTACAATAAAAAAAATTGTTTTGCAATTTCTGAAGTACAAAACGAATTCGTGAAAAGCTTTCATTTTTTATTTGTTTCATCTATTCGACGATAGATGTCACTGTATTATTCGCCTATAACTATAGCAACGAAAATTGTATTTATTTAATTTTTTAAACAAAAAATTTAATAATAATTGTCCGTGCAAATTTCGCGTTTTAATTTGTTTTGTGCGAATTGCTATATTATATCGATATTGTAAAACGAAATTAAACTAAAAATGGGGTTAATTACAGAAGGAGAAGAAGAAAATTATGGTTTAAACAGGTATTTTGCAGAAAAATAATTTTTTATCCTATCTGTTAAAAAACAATTTTGTCTTGTAGAATGACCAAAAAAGCGATTGTAGATTCTTGTAAAAAGAATAAATTATATATCACTCCTAATCTAAACGATGTGCTCTATTTGCATTTCCAAGGTTTGTACCAAATCCATATATAAATCAAATATTTGTTTTCAATAATTCTTGATATCGGTTCAGGCTATCAAAAGATCGAAGCTTTGGAAGAATACACAGGATTAAAATGTTTATGGTTGGAATCGAATGCTATAACAGAAATTTCTGGACTTGAAAATCAGACAATATTGAAATGCTTGTTTTTGCATAATAATTTAATTGAGAAAATTGAAAATTTAGAAGCATGCAAAGAACTTGATACGCTTAATTTATCACACAATCAGGTTTCTCACCTCTTAAATTGCGGAAGTGGTAAATTAATTTGGTTGCATTAAGAGTAGTTGCTGTTTATTTATGAAATTAACATATTTTTATTAATAGATATTCTACCTGTTTTAAATACGCTTAACATGGCAAACAATTATCTACGCACTGCTGAAAGTATTGAGATTTTAAGAAATTGCCACCATCTATCGGTTCTCGATCTATCAAATAATCGGCTTGATGATATATTGATTGTGAAAATTTTTGCTGATATGCATGATTTAAAAGTGCTTATCTTAACAGGAAATCCAGTTGTGAACGATATACCATCGTACCGTAAGACATTGATTGTGGAATGTGTACGTAAATTTAAGCTAAACCTTAGGTTGCTTGTTTATTAGTGATTTAATTATTTTTTGTAGAAAAAATTGACGTACTTAGACACAAGGCCCGTATTCCCGAGAGATCGAGCTTGCGCAGAAGCTTGGAGACGAGGTGGATTTCAGGAAGAGAGACAGGAAAATATTCGTTGGAATAAAGATGAACGTCGTGAAATGTTGCGTAGTGTCAATGCAACATTAAAAATGAGAAATCGGGGTGGTGGTGAACCGGAGGTACAATTAATTCCGACCGATAGTAGTGACGATGATGAATACTACAGTGGTGAAATGCGCCCAAAACAATGTGAAGATATATCGTCAACCGAGCAATGGAATATGGTGGACGAAATGATGAGCAATCCTGAGTCATCTGATAAATATCGAAGCTGTAAAGTATGTGGATCTGCGTTTTGTAAATATCAACATATTGAGAGCAATGCTGTTAAAGATGCAGAACTATCGACTGATGAAATAATTGAGTCGAGCAATTTTTCCATGTTATGGCGAGACGATAATTATGAAGTTTTTAACGAAAACGTAACTAGTGGATCTGTTTGTGAGGGCTTTCAAGAAGAAGTACTGGAAAAGGAAACGTTGGTAGGTGCTTCTTGCTCATATACTAATAATCCGAGCGTAAAAGAAATCGCTTCTCAAAATACTGAGGAAACAGATTATTCTAATGGAAATTTAACGACAAACTCTGCAGAATGTCATGTAAATAATATCACTATCGCTAGTTCAGGCAATGAACAACCAAAAGTGCTACAAAATATAACTGAACTAGTTAAAGTGTTTGCGGGAGATTTCGATTCGGATGACGATAGTAATGGTTCGATTATTGATTGTACTGATGTTGTATTTAAGTTGGTTGACATTAACGAATTACCACTTGAAGATAAAATTCCTCAAATTATTTCAGAGCAATGTCATTTAGATCAAACACCTATAAAAGCAATAGAAAGTCCAGAAACGATTCAATATTTAACTGAAAATGAAACTATTGTAGATGGGCGTCAGATTTTGGAGTTATTTGAAGAAGAATCAGATAAAAATACTGTCAATATAACAGAAAGCGCAGAAATTATTGAACGTCTAACTGAAAATGTTATTATTAAAGATTTGTGCCAGATATTCAAAGATGCAAATAAACCCTCAGATCAAAGTCATGGAGATCAAACTGCAATAAATATTACTGAAAGCCTTAAAGTGGTTGAACATTTAACTGAAAATAATAATATTGAAGATGTGTGTCCAGTATTGAATAAATTTGAACATGAAAACCAATATTCAGATCAAAGTCATAGTGATATAGCCATTGTCAATGTAACGGAAAATCCGGAAATGTTTGAACATTTAACCGAAAATATTACTGTTGAAGACGTTTGTCAGATATTCGAAGATGAAAAAATATATCCAGATCAAAATCAAGGAAACAAAACTATAATGAATACTTCTGAATACCCAGAAATGGTTGAATCGTCGTTGAATACATTTGAAGATGAAAAGAAATATTCAGATCAAAGTCGTGATGATGAAGCCACTGTCAATGTAACGGAAAATCAGGAAATGGTTGAACATTTAACCGAAAATGTTACTGTTGAAAATGTATGTCAGATATTCGAAGATGAAAAGAAAAACCCAACTCAAAGTCATGTTGACCAAACTATCATGAATACTTCTGAATACCCAGAAATGGTTGAATCAATTTTGAAAATATTTGAAGATGAAAAGAAATATTCAGATCAAAGTCGTGATGATGAAGCTACTGTCAATGTAACGGAAAATCCGGAAATGGTTGAACATTTAACCGAAAATGTTACTGTTGAAAATGTATGTCAGATATTCGAAGATGAAAAGAAAACCCCAGCTCAAAGTCATGTTGACCAAACTATCATGAATACTTCTGAATACCCAGAAATGGTTGAATCGATTTTGAAAATATTTGAAGATGAAAAGAAATATTTAGATCAAAGTCACGATGATGAAGCTACTGTCAATATAACAGAAAGTCCAGATGTGTGTCAGATAATTGAAGACGTTAACGAAGATACTTCAATCGAAAACGTTGAAACTAATTTGGACACGTCATTAGAATGTTGCATAAATGTCGAGGAATCAATTTGCTCTTTTAAAGCTAAATCAAGGAAAGGAATGGAACATGATTATGCTTCAGAATATCATAAAAATTTTGCAACAATTTACACTAAAGAATATGAAAATGAAATGACAATCGAACAAACTTTTAAATCATCTGATTTGTCAACGTTATGGGAAGAAAACAGTTTAGCCGAATTGGATGGGAACGACTCATACATTGAAAGTTACGACAATGGACAGAATGAAATAGTTGACAAATTTGTTGAGAAACTCGAGAAAGAAAAAGGTAATTGCATTGAAGCAATATGCAGCATAAATGTTCCAGAAGCTACTTGTTCGTACCAACTTACGTTCGATGATGATCCGGTAAAAGCGAATATTTCGAATTTGGTTCAGTACAACAATTTGTCTGGACAAATAGGTGAACCTTTCGAAGACGTTAACGTAAATCATGCAATTATAGAAATGATAGAAAATGAAAATTCTGAAATTTTGGTAAATTTTGAATGTACTATTCCTAAAATAGAGGCTGCTGATGAATTCATTGAGGATAATTTGGAAATTCCTGTGGAGCGTAATGTGAATACTGAGTTTGAAAATTTCAATTATAAAAAAAAAATTAACAAGAACTCACAGCAAGATAACGATTTTCTTATTGCTCGAATTAAAAAAAATTGTTTTGAATTGAACGAAATGTTGGAATCAACAGTTGAATTAAACAAACCCGTTAATATTGCTAAGATACAAGATGATGATCTAGATGATCAAAATGATTCTACCGAGGAATTTGAAGATATTGACAATTCTAGTAGAATTGAAGCACTTGGTTATAGTGCATTCGTTACTTCGTTTGAACAATTTTTCAATGAAAATGAACTCAAATCAGCTGAACTAATGAAAACAGTAGATTTTTCAATTTTGAACACATCGGGAAATGATCCCTCTTCAATCGATAATGTAAAGGCAGAAGAAAAACCTGCATGCGATTCATTAAGTGTAGATGAAATACCGGCTATGAAAAATTTCCGAGAATATAGAGCCCATTTAAAAACTTTACTTCATCGAGATGGTGAGTTACGCGAATCGTGTAACGAGTTATTAAATGAAATAAACGAAAGATTAGAAATGATTGAAGCGATTGACAATCCACCGCAGGCAGATAACGTTTCATTAACAGAATTACCAGTAAATCCCAATAATTCCTTACTAACCTCAAGTAATTCATTTTATAAAATATGCTATGACGATCCGAATTCATCATTGGATTTCGTGTCCATTGGACATGATATCGAAGGAAATAATGTGCCAGACTCTAAGTCGAATGCGGTTGAGGAAACTGAAGATGATGAATCCAGTGCGGTTTAAATTTTGTCTTGATTGTAAACTCTAACTTAATTAAACTATTAATTTATTGAATATTTATTTCTATTTTTAATTCATAGTGGAAATATTTTACAGTTTTAATGCTAATTAAGTGAAATCTGAATAATTAGACTAGATCTATATTGTTTACAATTTAATTGTTATGTTAAAATTCTATAGTAACACATTTTGTTTTTAAATATTCATTTAATGCCTCCTTTCCTAAGTCTTTACCGAATCCACTTTGTTTGAATCCACCAAATGGCGCCGCAACATCTGTTTTATTGTACGTATTTACGAATACGGTACCAGCGTCAATTTTTTCAGCGAAAAGTAATGCTCGACTAATATCTTTGGTAAAAATACCAGACGCCAATCCATATTCAGAATCGTTGGCACGCTTAATTATACCCTCTACATCAGATTCATCAAATTTTGATATTACCATTATTGGCCCGAATGATTCTTCTTTAGCAATAAACATGTTGTCTTGAACATCCGTGAATACGGTTGGTTCGAAATAGTAGCCTTTCATATTTGGCACACGTTTTCCTCCGTAAACCAGTTTTGCACCTTCTTTGACACCATTGTCGCAGTATTCAATTAATTTGAGCAAATGTGCTTCGTGATTTTGTGGCCCGTGCGCAGTAGACCGATCCAATGGATTTCCAATTTTCATTGTTTTAATATTTTCAACAACACGTTTAACGAATTCATCGTGAATTTTGTTGTCAACAAATAGTCGGCCAGCGGCAATACAATTTTCGCCCTTATTAAAAAATACGGATGACATTCCAAGCCTAATTGCTTTCTCCATGTCACAATCGGAAAAAATTACTAATGGACTTTTGCCACCCAATTCTAAGGTGCATTTCTTTAAATTAGACGCACATGATGCCATAATATGTTTACCAATTGGTGTTGACCCGGTAAATCCTAACTTTCTTACTTTTGGATGGTCTGTTATGGCTTGACCTGTTCTAGAGCCAGTCCCAGTTAAAACATTAATTACACCTGGAGGGAATCCAGCCAAAACCGAAAATTCTGCAAATTTCAATGCAGTCAATGGACAAACTTGAGCTGGCTTAATTACAACTGTATTTCCAGCTGCGATACAAGCAGCCATTTTCCACGATAACATCATCATCGGGTAATTCCATGGTGTTATGAGGCCGACAACACTAAAAAAATAAAATATTAAAATTAGTTTGTTTTGTAATGATTTTAAAAGGTAATCAATGTTATTTTCTTTTTTACCCAATTGGTTCTTTTTTGGTAAAAGTCAAAACGTTATTTGGTCTAGCTGCACTAACCGGAACTGTGGAACCTTCAATTTTATCTGTCCAACCGGCAAAATACCTCCATGCCTCAATCGACATACCGATATGTGTTTTCAATGCTAATGTGTACACAGCTCCCGAATCAACAGATTCAATGGTCGCTAATTCCTCTTTATGTTGCTCAAGTATATCAGCCAATTTGAACATAAGTTTGCCTCGTTGTCGTGGCGTTATCTGACTCCATTGACCATAGAAAACTTCTTCAGCTGCATTAACCGCTTCATCTACATCGGCAGGTGAAGCGCATGCAACATTACAAAGAAGTTCTTCAGTAATGGGACTTAGGACCGGTAATGTTTTATTATTCTCAGCATTTTTGAATTTGCCATTAACAAACATTTGGGTTGGAACGCGAATCTCCATTTTATTCTCCTTCAATACGAATCCATCAAATTCAACAATTTTTGAATCGTTTGAATCTCCGTCGCGAATTGTTTTAATTATTTCAGTCATAAATTCACTAAACGTTGGTGCCAAATACAACACCTCATTCTCCATTGTTATATTAAAACTATCCTTAATTTCTTCAATCAGGCGGACGACATCCATCGAACCAGCTCCGGATGCAAAGAAATCTGTTTCATTGTCGATTTCTAATTTTAAAATGCCATGCCAAATTTTATTCAGGTCGAGTTCGAGTTGTTTTTCGGTTTCGGACAATTCGAGTAGCAAATTTTGATCTGGTTTCTCTTGGTTATACCATTTTGCGGCTTGAATCATACGGTTTCCATTTTTGATACGTTGAATGTTTACATAATTGCCATCGGTCCCTTTAAGCAGAATACCATTTGCATGTACCGTTCCCGGTTCGGATAATCCTTCAAATATGATTGAATCACCCTGTGGAATTTCACTCGAAGTATATAATGATGCCCCGAACAGCCTTACTTGTATCCGTTCCTCGCCAACAATGACATGTGTGATGGCACCGGGAACCGAATCTAATCCACGAATAAAATTATAAATTCTTTGTGCCGTTTGATTTAGGTCGATTACTTGATTTGCTTCTTTGAATAATGCTGGATCATATGTAGCCCCATCTTCGGTTTGTTGAATTTTTGGCGCCGTCCCATTTGCCACCATTTTAACCGATTCAACCATCGCTTTTACACCTTCAGGATATAAAAATCGTTTATATAACGTGTCCAGTGTATCATTTGCGTCCACTTTAGTTTGACGTTGTAATAGAATTGGACCAGTATCTAAACCATCATCAGCCCAAAATATGGATAATCCGGCAATATCGTCACCTTCAATAAGTGTCCAAGAAATTGAGCTGGCACCTCTATGGCGTGGTAGTATTGACGGGTGGTAGCATATACTACCTAAACTGGCACCATCAATAATTTCCATTGGTATAAATTGTGAGCAAAATGGTAATATATTTAAATTAGCATTTATTGATTTGTATGTTTCGAAAACATCCGGCAGTACGATACCATCTTTACGCCATGATTTTATTTTAAAGACGGGTATTTTGAGTTTATGCCCAGTTTCAGCTAAAATATCCTCTTTGGTACCCTTGTCGGGAATTGTAAATATTCCAACAATTTCATGATTGTCATTCAACAGTGATTCAACAACTTCGGCAGCAAAATTACTTTGGCCAATGACGGCAATACGTAGTTTTTGTGGTTGAGTTGAATACTGAAATTGAAAAAAAAAAAAAAAAAAATGTTTTTAAATAAAATCTAAAAATAAATTTATGTCGAAGATAACGCATAAATGTTAAGTCATTTGGAAATGTACAGCTTTATTTCTGTTTTTATCAGCAGACATGGGTCAGCAGATGTAACATGTGCACGCCGTAAAAACAATGTATTTCAATGTGTCAGCCGATTTTTGTTAAATAAATTTGAATGGAATTAATTTTGTATTGAAACAAATTCACATGTGCTAGTTGTAACACGTCTTTCCTTTACCAATGGATCATTTTGAGAAATTTTATACTTTTTAATTTTTCTGTATACCTTGTGTTTTTCGAACGAAATATACGATAACGACCCCTGGCGTGCTGCTTTTAACAAAAAAAAAAAAAAAAAAAAAAAAAAATTTAAACATGATTTATCTAAGAAATTTTGCAGCTATAATTATTACAAAGCAACGAATATTGCAAATAATTTTACGGTAAAATTTGTAAGTTTTCTGTTGTGGCGGAAACAACGCTAATTACAAAATCAAAAATCAATTTTCCAAAATTCTGTTTTTTCACTGTTGTAATTGGAAACTAACTAAACTAAGTTCATAACAACTATTCATTTTGAAGCAGCTCTCCTCGGATGACCAGAGACTTTCCCTTCACTGTAAATTCGCCGTACGTTTTGAAATACTCTGTAATTGGTAAACGTTCCCGATTGGGTATACATATTGAAAGACGGCATTGTTGAGTTTGTCGGTAATGCGATTACATCCTGTAATGGGTTTTTCTTCAACCCAGAACCGTACTTTACTCATGCTCACGGATACTAATTATAAAATTTTTATATTTCATTTTACATCCAGTCCAAAACCATTTTTCTCGACGTTTTGAAAGCCCCTGAGTCTGAAAAAGCAAAAAAAAAATAAATGTTCGTCTGTCTGTCCCATGTTATCTCGAGAACGGCTTGTCCGATTTGGATTTTTATTCGCCAACCTGTTTCTATGGTCAAGGCGGAGGTTTGAAAAGCTTTTGGAAACTGTACGTCAAGAGGGTGAGGTACCTGCTATACGAGTTGAACCAAAACACCCCGTTATACAAAAATGTTTACGAATTTTTTATATATGCTGGTTTGATTATTGAAATGGGCATTGAATTTGGGGTTGATTTGAAGGTTAAGTTAGGGCGTTAGGGGTCAATTTGCGGGTTGAGTTGGAGTTGAGTTAGGGTTGGATAGGATTGTAGTGAGTTGTTGACCAATTTTTTATATGTGCTGGTTTGAGGATTAAATTTGGTGTATAGTTTGCGGTTGAGTTGAAGGTTAAGTTGGGTTCCATTTGCGAGTTGAATTAGGGTTGAGTTGCGGTTTGGTTGGGGTTGGATGAGGGTTTAGTGAGCAGTTGAGTAATCTATATACAGGGAAACCTCACTACAACGGAAATCGACGGGACCAAAAAAGTTGTCCGTTAGAAAAATTGTATAGGGATTTTATATCTTATCCGATTTTGATGAAATCCAGCATTTATAATGGAAATGGGATTCTCAAATTATTTTTTGACGAAGTTCTACGTAGAATATGGCCGAACGGCGCGATGACGAAACGAGGCTATTTCTTAACCGATTATATTGAAATTTGATGTAGGTGATGGAAATGGGATTCTAAAATGATTTTTGGATAAAGTTCTGGAATATGGCGAAGTATGATGAAACTTGCCTATTTCTCAACCGATTATGAGGAAATTTGACATGTGCGTTGTAAATGGGATTTTAAAATGACTTTTAGATGAAGTGATGGAAAATGGCCAATTTGGACGGAACTTTTCTATTTCTTTACGGATTTGTGTGAAATTTGACTTCTGCCATGGAAATGGGATTCTAAAGTGATTTTTGGATAAATTTCTGGAATATATGCCCAAATAAGATGCAACTTGACTATTTCTTAACCGATTATGATGAAATTTGACATGTGCGATGGAAATGGGATTCTAAAATGAGTTTTAGATAAAGTTGTTGCCATATTCCATAACTTCATCTAAAAATCATTTAAGAATTCCATTTCAATCATTGATTCAAATTTCACTAAAATCGGCTAAGAAATAGCCAAGTTTCGTCCTAATTGGCCATACAAATAATTTGCCAAAGGTTCAAGTTCAATTTGAAATGTTAAAGTTTCAATTTGAAGCATAAAAGGAATCAATTGAAGTGTAAAAGTTTCAGTGTAAAAGTTTCAACTTGAAGTGTACTCGTAAAACCTGTATCATCACATAAATATCTGTCCGTGTCCGGTCCAATAAAATATTAGCTTATATAAGGGAGGTTTTCATTGAAAAACTTCAGTTGCCTGGGACTTAAAAGTGTGTCCGTTGAAGTGAGGATTCCGCTAAATTGAGTGTCCGTTGAAATGAGTTGTGTATGTTGATATTTCAACAAATGCAAACGCATTGAACGATTTGAGGGCCACTGTTAATATCTCATACATTCATCTCCTTCTTGAGAGATGATAATCAGGTCTAAAGTTACTATAGAGGAATTTCTAAAACTTCAAAACTTGAGTTGATTTTTGATGACGGTATGATGGTATGAAGGTATGCTGTTATGATGGTATAATGGTATGTTGGTTTGTACCATACATAAGAATTTTGTGATGGTGATGGTAGTGATGGTAGTGATGATGGTGGTATGATGATGATGATGGTATGTTGGTATGAGTTGAGCAGAGGGTTGGGATTTGGTTCGATCTAAGTTGGCGTGGGGAATTATTTAAGAGTTGATTTGGAGTTAGCTTAAGAGTTGATTTGAAAGTTGATTTGGGGTTGATTTGGTGATTGATTTGAGGGATTGGTTGACGGTTAAATTGGTGATTGCGTTTAGAATTATGGTGCCATTGAGATGGAGGTTGATTTGTACATTGAGTTGGCGGTTGAGCTGAAGATTGACTTAAGAGATTCATTTCAGGATTGATTTGGGAGTTGAATTATCAAGACCGAAGTTCTGACAAAATCTGAAACTTCTGATTTCTAAAATAGTGTTGGTAGATTTTTTTCATGTACGAGTACATGTATAGAATTTTTTTCAATATTTCCTTGATATCTGCGTATGAACGTTATGTTTCGGCTTGTACTTACATTTATGTTGGTTTTGACATGTAGTGTAATACCATTGACACACTGCGATTTAATAAATCGGATTTAGTGAATTTTTCCTAACCCTAATTTTTGCTAATCGCGTTTTGTTTCATACAATACCGAATACAGTTTAGCAAAATCAGATTTATTAAACCGCAGTATGGCAACGCTATAAGCAGCACCGGCGCGAGGTTGTAAGGTGCCCCATGCGTGGTTTATTTTGGCGCACATTTGAAAAAAAATCTGAAAAAAATAAATCTAGCAACCAACCTCCTATTTAATATTTTAAACCATTGTATTAAGAAATAATTTTTCTTTTAAATTCATATTCAGCCGATACTAAGTTTGACCAAAAAACTTACAATTATTCGTTTAGTTAATTTTTTCGCTAATCTATAGAGAGTATAGGATCGACCTTCTCCATCAAAAGGTATGAGTGCTTTAATTTTTTTGGGCTAAAAATCAGTGATAAAATAAATGGACTCACAGTTATTCCACCAAATTCTACCAAAAAAAATTTGCGAAAATTTTCGTGACGTCCTTTTTGAAATAAAAACTTATTTCTTCCTATTTTCCAGCCTCGCATTAATTAAAATTATCTGATTTTGAGTGTAGGATTTAAGTAATTGCACTAAACGAGCGCAGATTGTAATCTTTACAAGTTTAAATTCCCCATGAATTTTCAAACGCCTCAACACCCTTCAAGCTGTTATTGACCGAAAAAAAGATCAACTTCATTTATCAACCGAAAAAAAACCTTTACCATTTACCAGGGCAGTTTGCAATTTTCCAGTTACCGCAAATTTTTAAATTTTTTCCAATTAGTAATAAAAGAAATGAGATACACAAACCTGAGTAGAAACAAAACGTGGTTCATTTCTATGGCTTCAAATAAAACGAAATATCTTGCAATCAGCTCAATGCTATGACGATTTCTAAATATATCGATGAAACCTCACAAACCTCGAATATAATTTTGAAAATATCAACAATTGTGAAATAATCTCAAAAATTTCGATTTTTCAAAGTATCTTAAATATTCTAGAAAGTACTCAAATGACGAATTATTCGAAAGTATTTAAATGACCTGGACATTCTTGAGTAATTTCAAATAACCTAGAAAATCGAAAAATATCGAAATTTTGGCATAATCTCGAAAAATTACTAAATTTCACATGAAAATCTCTAAAAATCTCGAATAATCCTAAAAATATCGAAAAACTTAAGAAACCTAGAATAAACCGCGAAATAATCTCGATTAGCCCAGAAAAATTCGAATAATCTCTATATTATGAGAATCTCGATTGATCTCAAAAACTTCAATAATACCGAAAAATCTGAACAACTGACAGAATAATATCTGAAAACCTTTAATAAAAATGTACAAAACCCAAGAAAATTTCGGAAAATTCCGAAAGTCATGGAATTATCGAATTATTTGTCAAACAAAATGCTGCAATACTAAACAAGCTATAGATATACCCAACAAAACGATGAGCAAAATTCAAATTGAATCGAATAATTTCGTAAATATCGAACATTCAAATTCTTTGAATAGGATCTAAGATTCTCGAGTAACGAAACCTAACGGTTTCGAAACACCGAGTAAAACCGAGACTTAATTGGTGGGTTTCGAACACACATTTTAAAAAGTGGTCAAAAGATGAAATTCGAGTAAGATCGGGAAGCAACGAGAAAGGTGGATCGCGCCAAATTCAAACAAAAAAAAGAGTTTTTTTGCACACACTAATTGTAAATTTAATTTGGAATCTCCATTTTCCTTATATTTAAAATAGTTTTTCAAAATAAACACCAGTAAATTTCGTTTACCGGTAATCAAAAAAATCCGGTAGACTGACTGATTTGGCTCAAGTATCCATTGATTCCTTTTCTGAAGACAAAGGCGCTTGTAATGTGGCAAACAAGAAATTGTTTTCGTGATTTTTATGAACATTACAAGGGTACTTCACATGCTGCTTAGCAGCAAAACAGATTAGTATTAGCGCCCTTTAACAAATCAGATTTATCATTTAACAAATCAAATTCAAACATTTTCTAATTAAAACTTGAATTGCAAAAGGCTGAATTTAAACGGAACCACTATAACAATTTCACAACTAAAGACTTTTAAGTGTATGTTTAGTATAATCAAAAGGCTTAGGACTCTTAGATAAAAAACTATTTTTTTGTGGAAATTCAAACCAAAAATTTGTTGGTTCGTTATGCTTTTTAGAACAAATAAAAGCGAATAAGCGCTCTATGTTGTCACATATTTTTAAATATTATGGCATAATCACATATTTTCACATATGTATATCCACTTACATATTTTACGTTTTACCACAAATTTTATCGTTTATTCCAAATATTTTTAATTTTTCTTGAACAAGAATAACTTATAGTTCGTCTTTCATAGCTTAAAATTTGATAAAGCAAAATATTTTATAAGCCAAATTTTAAATTTAGGCCAACAAATGTTTTTTTTGGAAGTTAAAAATGTTTCACTTTGGAATAAACTCTACTAATTAAAATACATATCTCTGTTTCTTCTAGAAAAGCAGGGTATTTGTTATTGTTGTTTTTATTCGTTAACGTATTTATCTGATTAAGGCAAAATATGGAAATGTATGTAACAGAATTCATCGGAAAATGATTTAAATGAATCAATCAAGCGTTAAAATTCCTTAAACTATAAGAACGTAGCAAATGCAATTCTACCCCATTTATGCACTTGAGCAACAGTTTTAATGTTATATTCATATTCAAAATGGTCTCGAACGAAACCCAATTTTTAATCCGAAAATTTCCAAGTTATTATACTATATGTTTGAGGGAAATGTTGAATGTAAATTTGATTACAATTAAAATTAAACTTAATTTAATTTGGTAAATTACAAATCGATATCGAATTACAATTAAAACACGATGAATTTGACCAAAACTAGAGGGAAATCAAAAGGTAACAAAATTAGCTACAATTCTAATTTGAACGTAATGATTGTGAATGAAATTTTAAGAAGAATAATTAGACAAAATTTTAAATTTAATTTAGAAATGAAATTAAATCAGAATTCAAACATGAATTTTAGTAAAATATTCAGTGCCATTTACGTGAGAAAAGTTAACATATTGTTTGTATAATATCGTAAATAAAATCAAAATTTCGAGTAAAAATCTGAATAAGAATTTGAATTCCCAAATGTAATTGAATAAATTCTTGAGTAAGAACTCAAATTGGATTTAAAAATTTAAAAATTGAATTGGAATTACAAACTGGATTTGCATAATATCTTGTGTTTAATATGAATCACAAGCCAATCGTAGTTTTCAGCGGAACTTTGCTATAAATAGAGTTTAAATTTCAATCGTTGAATAAAAATTCAAATCCATAAATCCATAAATTTTCTAGTTTGAAATTAAACAGATACAATTTTAATTGAGTTACAATTCGAACCACGACACCTTTCAATATTTTGAGTTAAATTTAAAATATAAACTAAGAAAATGTTTCTGGATTAAACTAGCTGCATTTTGCATGGATTTTAAATAGTACAAATCATTGTACAGAGTGTTACTTGGCTTAGTAACTGATTTGTAAATTTAGATTGGATATTGATTAGGGCATTCTAAATCGTGTTGAGCAAAAATTTGAGTATAAATTTGGTGTTCCAAACATAATTTGAATTGCAATTAGGTAAGAATTGAGTTGCAATACGAAATTTGCTCTTAAACAACCAACAAAATTTCCTTAGAATTTAGTTTAGAAATTTATATTGGAAATTTTGAGAGAAATTTCAATTAGGAATTTAAATTTAAAAAAATGGTTTTGGCATTCCAAACGAAATAAAATCTTTTGTAAAATTATATATAGGAATTGAGTTACAACTCGAATTTTGATTTCACAACATTTTGAGAGAAATATATTGTAACCTTCCATTGTACAATATACATTTTAATCCGAAATTGAGTTAAACTTCCAAACTGTACTTGAATGTTGCTTAATTGTAATTTTGATCACGCTCATTGAATTTAATTGAAATGAAAACTTGAGTGAAATTTATAGTTTTAATAAATATTTAGGTATTCTGCTAATTGATTATTGTAATTATCGTTTTAATATGCGAATGATATTCACTTTAGTAACTTAGTTTAAAATCAAAATGGATTCGAAAAAAAAATTAAGATTTTTGGTCAGAAATTTAGTTCCGAGCAGTTCTCGAATTCTAGTTTAAATTGGTCTACTGCATTCGACAGAGAGGAAATTGAGTAAGAGATTGAAGAGAGAAAATTGAGTTCTAAACTAAATATGTATAATGAATTTGAGTGAAATTTTAAGTAGAAATTGTCTTCTTTATTTTGCATTTGCGAAACACATTTTCAAAAATAATTCTAGCAAAATATTTGATGCCTTTTATATGACTGACCTTAAATTCTAAACACGATTTCAACAAATGTTTTAGTTCAACTAGAAAATCAGGAATTCAGCAAAAATCTGAAAGAATTTTGTTTTATAAAAGAAGCATATCAATTGTAAACACTAATTGAATAAAATCTTAAGTGTGAACTTACATTAGAAATAGAGTTTAACTGACTGCCTTTATTAATAGTTTGAATGAATTTTAAAAATTTACTTAATTGTTCAAGCAAAATTTTTTTTACAACGGGGTAAAACAAGATTTAAACAAAGTTTGGACTTAAAATTCAATTTCAATCCAATCGAGAGTTTACTGAGCAAAAAATTTGGATGCAATTTAATTAAAAAATATTTGAAAAATGAGCTTGATTTCCAAATTTAACTAACGCAAAATTATGAGTGCAATTAAGCTAGAAGTTTTGTGATATTTGGTTTACAAATTATGTAAAAATTCCAACCTAGATTTGTCTAAATGTGTTTGATTAGAAATTTGGAATGTTGCAAGTGCATTTAAGGAATTTATTGACAGTTTATTTGAGTGTTATTAGAAATGCTGAGTTAAAGTCGAATGTAAAACTCTAGTTTGATTCAATAGGTTTTTTAAATTTGCATCATAATTTTGAACCGAAATCTGAGTAATTCGATCGATGTTGAGTAGAAATTGAATTTGAATAGTAATTTGGACTTGATTGAGCAAAAACATAACTGTAATTTTGTTTTTAGTTTAAAGTTGAGTTTGTATTTCGAATTGAACTGGCAAGAGAAAAATTAAAGATTAAGTTAGAATTATAAAATCGATTTGAGCAAAATTTTATGTTTAGTGAGGGCAAAATTCTGAGAAAAAGTTTTTTTGAATTCCAAAATTTTGGTTGCAATTAGATAGAAATGTTGTGATATTTTGAATACAAGTAGTAGGCTAAGTTCCAAACTCGATTTGAAAAAAACTTGAAAGAGTAATTGATTTATAATTTTGAGTGAAATTTAAAATACAAAATTTACAATTTTAGCTTCCATTTTAAAATAATTCGAGGAGTGTTTGATATTCCAAACTAAATTTTAATTTTCAAATAGTAAAAATTGCAATACGAAACATGATTGCAATAAAACAGTAAAATTATTTAGTATTAGCAAATTTAATTGAATATTGATAGTAACTTAAATTCAAAATTGTGTTTGAAATACAATTTGATTTGAGCAAAAAATATGAGCGTAATTTAGTTTTTCTTAATTTAAAACTTGCTTTATTTAATAGCGTGAATCTTTGAGCCTCAACCGTCGCACAGTGTTCTTTTGAAGTAAGTATCGCCTACAAGTCCAAATTTTTAAGTGTATTGATGTGGAACAATTTTTGGATTACTTTTCCAGCACTTTGTAGCTCAGGAGAGATACTTTATTCATTTTTGTAGCCAAAAACTTGATAATTTTTTTCTTAATTAGTGAATTGAACTCCTCCGTTTTGGTTTTCTTTTCAAAATATGACCGCATATTTTTCATTTTAATCACACATTTTCCACATGTTTTGCAATTTTAGTTACATGTTTTAGGAACATATTTTTGATGTTTTAGAACCTAAAAATCCTAAGCCTAGTAATCAACTTTAGGGAATAAAATTAATTGGATGCTAATCATTTGCCGAACAAAATAATTCAAATGATATTTTCACTGTAAAAAAAAAAAATGAAAGTAGGAATTATTCCACTCTAAAAAATAAAGCAAACCTAAAATTTTGTAGCACATTTAGAAAAGTTTCATTTCAGTAACAAATTGAAGAGATTCGAAAATTTAAAATACCCAATTTGATACAACGCAAAACGAGGTCAAAAATTGTATTCCCATAAATTTGCCCCATATACATATTAATTTGTTGGCAATAAATTAATTTTGATGAAAAATTGTTTCCCCCACTTTATTTTATTTGCTTCCTTAAAGAACATTTTTTGTATCACATTTATTATTTTTGTTTCTAACGGTTGACTCTCAAAATCTTTAATTCAATGGCCAAAAATAATTTTTTGTGTTCCCTTCCAATAGTGCCAAAAAATAATAAATGTTGCCAAATTATTATATTTTGGTCCAACTTCCAAAAAATTAATTTTATGATGCCAAGAAATTTTTTTTTGTTGCTCATAAATTTGTGCCGCTTTATTAATTTTTTGTATCTCAAATATTAATTATTTGTGTGCCGCTTTATTGCCAGCCTATCTTATTTTAGCCCTAAGCTAATAATTTTGATTATACGATTATTTTGATTTATTCTTGCTTCCCAGTGAAACACATAAAGCGAACACATAATATAGATAATACACATCACATTGAGAGAACTAATTGGGCTTACTTTACCACTGAATCACTTTGAACGTTTTTCCTATATATGAAATTCAAATTAGTGTTCGACGACTCGGATTAAATTACTTCCGGTGAAACAATACTTCAATACAATATAGAAATATTAATGCACACAGAGATGAAACAAATAAAATTTCAGAAGTATAAATTAATCACGATTTTTACCTTCATATCCATTTTCAGCTTAATACTTTTATCTTTTATTACCAAACACAACGTATAGAAAACCAAATCGAACTAACTTCACCAATTGTTAAAGCGAAGTAGCTAACTAAAAGTAACATTGGTTACCTAACAATTGTAAGTTGTTTGGTTGTAATTTTAAACATAAAAAATGTTATGGTTTTTATTTATTTATTTTGTGTTACATTGATAAAACATCGTTTGTTTGGCCCTAAAAATGTTTTGAAAACATTTTTTTTTTTTTTTTTGAATAAATTATTTTATTTAACGAACGTGAAGAATCTGATATAGCGAACGAACGGTTAAAAGTTTATCAAAAACATAAATTAGATGTTTTTAAAAATAGAAAGTATTTAATTTTGTGGTACATAATCCCAACAAATCGAAGGTACATACTTTAAAGAATTAGAGACATGGCCAATTTGTTAATAGAAAATCATTTGTAAATTATTCACTTAACAACACACTCTATTTATAGTAATCGAAACTAACCGCATTGTGTACTTACAAATTTATTTATTAGAAAACTCATAATTACGAAATTTATTCACACAACTATTAGATTTTGATTGAAAAGTTTTTTTTTTTTTTTAATTTTAAGACGAACAGTTACTGTTCATCCTCTAATTGAAAACTGAAATGGTTTTGTTGGATGTACTTTTATTTATATAAAATCCCCTTCTTCTTTTTTTTTTTTTTGGTTTGGTTTCTAGTTTCTTTTTCTTATTTATCATTTTATTTTATTATCATCTTCATTGCTATAGGTTTTTCTCAAATTTCTAACAAGACTTACGTACGTATTTGTATTGAAAATGACGGCGAATATTAAATCTACATAAAGACATGTGTCCCTTCTTTAGTACTGCATTCAAATACGTATACCATCATTCTCGTAACATTCGAACAGTCTTAATGCAAATTTTTTTTTAGAGAATGCAAATCGATCGATGTAATCGGAAACGGAACCAATTTCTAAACTACATTTTGTTCCTGTATATAAGTAATTATAAACAAGAAAGACTGTCAATTTTGTAATGTATATGTATGTATATGTATGTCGTCAACTCAATACTATTGTGAAAGCAAAAGTTATCACAGATATAAAATATGCGATAACAATCAAATTCTAATAAATTAATTTAAATTTGAATAATATTGATTGTAAAAATAAAAAAATCCGGTTAAATCCAGATGCAGGGTATATCAATGAACTAATATTTATGTTAATTTACTTGATTAATATTGATATTGTTGGTGTTAACCTCTTGATGGTATGTACACAATATTTGGTTCATTGCAGAGCGTCATATCATATTTTGTTTTGTTTAGACAAAATGAAATGTTGTTGAATTACGACTAAATTCTATTTTTATGTTGCAAAATTTACTTATATAATCTTCACATACATATTGCTTATCAAAATATTTTCGATTCAGAAAAGCAGTTATTACCCAGACTCGCAGTATTAATTTGTTATTATTAACACCAATTTTGGACAACGATCTTTCTTTCTAATTTAATAATGTTTTGTAAACAAATTTTTTAGTTTTTATTAGTTAGATCCAGCCAAAAAAAAAAAAAAAATTCTTATACTTAATTAAATTAGAATTTCAATGCGAAATTGTTAAAGAGATCAAGCGCAAGGGGCACTCCCGATTATATACTTTTCTGGTTTCTGCTTGTTTTTCAACATATACATTTATTAAATGGCATGATGATATGCATGACTTTTTATTGTATGAAATTTAATGTTTATTTTAAGATTAAGAAGGTGGCAAATTTGGCGATTTTTTTGAAGAATTTTTTTACAATTTTTATATAGTATAATTAATGAAATTAAAGTCAACATATTATGGGACCTAAACTGAATAGTGAAGACAATGTATTTTCAGTTCCACTGTGGAGGTGGTTATTGTATATAGATTCCAATTCCGGGTACCCGGTACCCGGTTTCCCGGGAATCCCAGAATTTTTCCGGCATCGAAAACCGGTTCTGATATCAGCTAAATACCCGGTTTTCGAGTCTATTTTTTTTTCCATTCAGTCGTTAAAAAAACAAACAAAGAGCGCGTTTTTTTATTAGCTCCGGATAGCAAGCTATCGGGAGCACATGGGAAATTTCTATTGAAAGTTTTGCTATTATACACATGTGTCGCTATTAAACAAAAAACTAAAATTTTACCTAACTTCATGCAGTTGTATGACATTTCTTCCGAATAAAAAATCGAAATAAAAATATCTAAAAATCATTCTTTCTCGAAACTTTATTGTGTGAGCGTCTCTTTTTAGTGAAGTGTTATAAATTTTATAATTTTCTTTTAATTTTAATTAATTTATATTTCATTTAATTATATCTTAATAGTTTATTTTGATTTGTTTGTTCTTTATCAGTCGGGTAAGTCTTACCATAGTCTTTTCTATCCACAAAACACAAGCAAGGAGGGACAAAGTACGCAGTACTTTGTACCTCCACCATTTACTTCTACTGATTTCTCTGATTTCGAAGATGAAATAAATACTAAAAAATCAAAAATTGTTTTTAATAATGAAATAATAGTAAACGGTGAATTTGATAAAAGTCCCAATATGTTAAATAAAAGGAAAATTAATAATAATAATGATAAAATTCACGTCGCAGATTCGAAAAATACAGTAATAGGTCCAACATCATCTTCAACTTTATCTGTTGATTCATCGAATAACTCAAATATGCCGTCAGTTACTGCAGAAAAAATCAATCTATATAACCGATCAGATAATGGCCCATTTACTGTATTTGTCAGTAAAAAGAATTTAAATATTGTTCTTTTAGCTAAAGCCCTTAAAATAAATAATTTCAAAAATGTCAAAAATATCTCTAGCGTTAGCAAAAATGTTGCTAAGGTTATCTTTAATAATTTTGAAGACGCAAATAATTGTGTCAAATCAGATATCTTTAAAAAATTTGATAATTATACGATAATTATATTAATATTAAATTAAAAATTGAGAAAGGAAGGCGAAAGCATCCGAAATCGATTTTTTTAAAAATTAAAACAGATTGTTACTATAAGGAAGCTAAAAATATTAAAATAATAAAAAATAAATAATAATAAGGAATTTTTCTTTTTATAAAAAATTTTACAAAGTAACAAAAGCACACAAAACAGTGAAAAAATGGAAATCCATTCACACAATAATAATTATACGACATACATTCCTAAAAATTTCACATCTTCTATTGGCATAATCAGGAACATCCCTATCGGGTTTTCTAATAAAGAAATTCAAGAAAATATTAGATCTAAATACCCTATCTCAAAAGTAGAAAGAATGACTAAATGGAATAATGTCACTAAAACAGCTGAGGAATTTGAATTGGTTAAACTTACTTTCGAGTCTGGAACTATTCCATTCAATGTCATTTTATATGATAATCTCTTATTAAAGGTAGAGTATTTTATACCTAATCCATTATTTTGTAAAAAATGTCTAAATTACGGACATACAATTTATAAATGTAAATCTAAAACTAATAGATGCCTAACGTGTGCTAGAACTATCGAGGACGAACAAGAACACGATTGTGACTTGAAAGTTTCTTGTAAATTTTGTGGAATGGGTCATGTTACTAACTTTTTCAGATATAATGAACGATATAGGCAGAAACAAATTAGGGAACATATGATTTTAAATAAAACTAGTTTCAGAGAATCCAAAAGCCACCTTTATGGTAGCCAACAAAAATTCCCTAAACAAATAGATTTCGCTAATGATATCTGTGTTGAAAATCAAGCCTGGAACAATAACAACTTAATGAATTCTGATGCTAGAAAAATTCAAATCCTAAATAAATTAGTAAACGAATTAAAAAATCAATTAAATGAAAGAGATTCTATTTTTAATGATGTCAAATCACTTTTAAATAATTCCGATGACTTTAATAAAAATCCAGCTAATTTAGACTCACTTAAAATTAAATTAAATAAATTTATTAAAACATAAACTTTTTCTTTTTCCAGTTTTTATTTTCATTTTATTCTTCCATTATGTTACCTTTAAAAATTTTACAAATTAACATTCGTAGTTTAAATAGTAATAAAGATCTATTATACCATACAATCCAATCATATTGATATCGTTATTCTATCTGAAACCTGGACAAATCCAAATAGTAATTTGACTTTTAACAATTATAATCTTGTTTTCTGATGACAGACCAGATGGTTTTGGCGGTGTAGGTTTTTTAATACATAAAAAAATTTCTTGGAGAATTATTGATTTAAATTTTCATTACATCCGTTTTCAAGCTTTCAAAATTAACCTCAAATTTAAAAACATTAATTTTAATATCTTATCTTTTTATAATAATTCTGTTATTAGACCTCAGGAAATCATTAATGAATTTGAACATCACATTTACTCAGAATCTAGATAACTGTTTAATAGCTGGAGACATAAATATTCATAATAGTCTTTGGGATAGTTCATTGACCCCTACTTACGACAGTGTGGGTGACAAGATTGCAGATATAATCACTGCTAATAATGTCTTTTTATTAAATGACGGATCTCACACAAGGCAAGATTTTTTCAGAAATAATTCTGCAGCACTAGACATTACTTTGTGTTCAATCAATCTAATTGAAAAACTATCATGGAAAGTAGATCCCATTAATTTAGGAAGTGACCATCTCCCAATACTTATTGACTTTAAACTAAATTATTATCAAAAAAAAAAAAACAAATCACAAACTGGTCAAAAGTATTGAAAGACTTTGATCTAAATTCTATTAATGATAAATGCAATATTGAAGAACACCTAGAAAAATTAATTTCTGAAAATACAGGTAACCCTTGAAATATGCGACAAATTGGTTCCACAAAAACTGCGCACAATTCAAATTCGCATAATTTGGGACTTAGAATCAATAGAAACTAATTAATGTTGTTTTCTTAAAAATATTATTACATAATTTCGTCGCCATCATGGTTATCAGTAGAGTAGGTTTTTCGGAAAAAACTGGTCATAAGCTTTTGCCGTTTTAAGGCAATAACACTTTCATCGCAGATATAGTGCTGCAGCTTATGAAATCTGTAATTAATGTCTCCTTTTTAGACATATTAAACTGTTTTTTAATTTCGTAATATGGTGCCATAATTATGTATACTTTGGGATACAATTTTAGCCCTCTCCCAATATCTGGATCATCCCCCTCGAAAAAAGATTTGAATTTATGGGACATGTCAATTCTTCTTGCAATATGTTTGGTTTAAATGTTGGCGTCTCTTCAGATTCCGATGTTGGTGTCTCTTCGGATTTATTCTCTTTCATTAAATTCTGATTTTCATCAAATAAAATCTGAAGATCTTCCTCAGTTAAGTCTTCTTCTAATCTCATGTATTCGTGCACCTTATTCAGTGTGATATATCATTAAATCCTTCAACCGAATGCTCCAAAGCAACCACTTGGTTTAATTCAGCTTCTATATCTGGTACAAGATGTAAACTTTTAACTCCCGCTGGCCACAATTTTTTCCAGGAACCTTGGAGCGATAAATAGCTTTGGCGATAAAATGTACACAATTTCTCATAGAGTATTTTTCCATATTTCGGTAACTGTTACATCTGGTCGGTTATCTAATTTATCTATGATGAATTCAACTGTGACCCGTAAAAATATTGCTTTAAAGCTCCACTGGTCTAATTCTGGTAAGAATATTGCTTTGACGTTAGGATGATTTAGATCTGGTGGATGGCGGGGTACATTATCAGTGATAAGCAAAATTTGAAACCTATTTGTTTTTTATTTAGATATTGCACAACTTCTGGAACAAACGTTTTGGAAAACCATTCTCTAAACAAGTTTGACGTCATCCAAGCTTTTCGGTTTGGTCTCCAATATACCGGCAATTTAAATTTATCGACATTTTTGAAAGCTCGAGGGTTTAATGCTCGGTGAATGAGCATTGGTTTTGTTACTAAATCCCCCGATGCATTACTGCATAAAAATAGTGAAATGCGATCTTTCGCAAGTTTAAATACTTGTGCTTTTTTCGTGCTTCAAAAAATATGTCAGATCCGGCATGTATGTCCTCGTCAGTGATTTTCTGAAGTTTTTGGTGGATACAATCTCCTTTAATTTAAGACTATGTAACGAAAATTTCTTTTTCAAATTTTCAAGCCAACCTTTGCTTCCAGTAAATTCTGTTAGATACTGGACAAAGTCGATGGTTCGGATTTGATATGATTAAAAATTCGCACGGCTTTCATACGAATTGCCATTCCACTTAAAGGCATTTTGATTTGATTTTTATTTGTTATCAATTTTTTCTATCAAAGGATTTCTAGCGTGAGATGTCTTATTGAAACTAATTGAGGCACCGGCCGCTAGTACATCCTTTACTTTCTTTTCATTAGCTCTAATCGCACGAATTGTAGATTCTCATAACGCAAAATCAATCCCAATTGTTGTTGGACCATCTCCTTTAAGTAACCTATCCAAACTTTGAATTTTTGTCTCTAAAGTTATGGTTTTCATTTTTTCTTTCTTGTTCGACATTTCTATAGGGGTTTGGAAATAAAACGATAAGTACAATTATTAATAGGAACTTTGATGACAATAAAAATCCAAATTTAAAAGATGTTCAAAAAACATTGCATGCAATTAAAAAACATTTAAAATATGTTAACTTCAAAATTCAATTTTGTTGACTTATTATTATCGTTTAGGATTTTCAATCTAACACTAAAATATTTGCATTTATACTTACTGTTAAATTCAAAAGAAAACAAAATTAAAACTTATAGATTAATCATAATAAAATCAAAATTGAGAGATCAGGGGCCCTATTCTCCAATTCCACAACCAGTTTCATTTAAATTCCTGTATTCTTGAAATTGGTACAGAATTTTTTCGGTACTAAGGGAATATTTCCGAATGGGTATAAGCAGGTGAAAAAAAATTCCCCTTATACGAAAACGTCAATATAATTACATAAATTTTGACAGATGTCAAATCTGAAACCTGTGAAAAATGGTTGTGGAATTCGAGAATAGGGCCCCAGTGGTCAAAAACGTCAATAACGTCAATATAATTACATAAATTTTGACAGATGTCAAATCTGAAACCTGTGAAAAATGGTTGTGGAATTCGAGAATAGGGCCCCAGTGGTACATATAAGTCTGATTTTTTAATTTGTTGTGGTAGGAGAGAGTTTATTTTGTAACATACCTATGTGTGTGTCGCGTTTATATATTATGTAAAATAAAACGGTTTTCTATTCTCTTTATCGGATGTGTATAATAAAAGGAAGAATAAAAAATTGGAATAGCACTAAACAGAAATACAAAATCGCACTAAACCGATATTTTCCGCTTATTTTAAAAATTACGACACAAATTTTGAATCGCATAAAACCAAAATCGCACAAATTAAACCCGCATAGTTCAAGGGTTACCTGTACTTCTATTATCACAAGTAAAAATACTTTTAAACCTAAACCTTGGTGGAACGATCTTATACAAAGACTATAGAGCATAAAAAAACACAAACAACTAATTTATAATTTAAACAAAAACATTTTTACCGCTATTGAACTAAAAAAATCTATACCAAAACTTAAATTAACAATCAGAAGGGAAAAGAAAAAATCTTGGAATATTTTTTTAATAAGCATCAATCATAAAATTAATAATTCTGATCTCTGGAACAACATCAATAAAATTAAAAATAAAAAACAATCCAACTACAGAATCCTAGAAGATCCCACACTAGCTTCCTTTCTCCTTTGAATCCCCTCATAATCTCTCTAATAACCTCAATCCTACTATTAATCCTGCGGAATTTAATAACATTGAATTTCTTGATATTATTAAAAATTCCAATAATACTGCTCCAGGATATGATAAAGTCTCATATAAAATCATCAAACAATTAGTATGCTCTAATCCTAACCTAATCATACTATTACAAATTATTTCAACAACATCTGGCAAAATCAAATTTACCTTACAAAATGGAAAACGTCATACACAATCGCCATTTTGAAAAAGGGGAGAGATGATAGAAACATTATTAACTACCGTCCTATTTGTCTGTTACCTATTTTTTCAAAAATCTTCAATAAACTCATTTTAAAACGAATTAATGATCATCTAATCTCCCATAATATTCTTAATTATTACAATTTTGGTTTTAGAAAAAATAAAAGTATTACTGACTATTTTGTAGAAATGTTTAATTTCATCATCTCCCTCAAACAACAACAAAAAAAAATTGTTTTAGTTAACATTGACATTTCCAAAGCTTTTGATAATGTAGATAAAAATATTTTATTAAACACCTTTAAAAACTTCAATTTCCCTAATAACATTACACATTGGATTTCTCAATTTCTTACAAATAGAATTATTTCTATTCAAAATATCAATCAAACTTCCATTCATTACACTAATAAAGGCATTCCTCAGGGTAGCTGTTTGAGTCCTACCCTTTTTAATATCTATACCACTTCTTTACACGACATCAATAACCCCGATACAAAAATTTTCCAATATGCCGATGATATTTGTATTGTAATTTCTGCCGTTAATCATGATAACTGACAATTAATAACAGATTCTACTTTACTCTCATTAACTAATAAATTACAATCTTTAAAACTACAAATTAACACTGATAAATCTCATTTTTTAAGACTATTCACTAATAAAAATAATTCCAAATCTCTAAATTTAAAAATTAATAATATCTACATAAAAGAAAGATTAACTACTAAGATACTGGGTACAACTTTAACAAATAGACTTTCATTATCAAATCATTACACAAACTTAAAAGCAAATATTTCCAACTCCATTAATTTACTTAAAACTCTCACCCATTTTAATGGAGGTGTAAATCCTGAAACAATGATCAATATTTTTAAAGCAATAGTTAAATCAAAACTTGAATACACATATGTTTTTACAGACACTAAATATAAAAAAGATATTAATATCTGTCAATCTATTAAAAATACTTGTCTGAGAGCTTGTCTAGGCTTCTTAAGAACTACTCCAATTCCGGCTATTTTATCTGAATCCCTAGAAACATCTTCAGATCTAGATTTTATTAAAAAATCACTAATTTATATTTCAAAAAATCTATATAATAATTCCAAAATCGGTAACGACATTAAAAACAATAAATCTCTTCATAAACTTAATGACTTATATTCTAATTATACTTTTCTTTCCAAAATTAAACCTTTTCATATAAAAAAAACTTCTCCCACTAATTTTAGCATCATAACAAATATTGAAGGAATCACAAACAAAAATCTTATAAACCATTCTGAACAATATGCATTATCTATGGCTGAAATTAATAAATATAATAATTTCGCAAAAAATTTACACAGATGGCTCTATAATTAACAATAAACCAGGAATTGGAATTTTTGTTGAGGATAAAAATTGGAAATTTGTCATCCAACTAAAAAACCCTACTTATATAAAAAAATATTGAAACCATTGCTATTAAAATTGGAATTACTATATCTCTAATCATCAAAAACAATAATATTATCATTATTACTGACTCTCAAAGTTCTTGTATTTTATTAAAAACGGCTCTATTACACTTTACAAATAGACACTATGAAAATCAAATTATTGATACTATCGGCCATAACCAAATTAAAAATTTTGTCATTCATTGGTTCCCGGGTCATTGTGGCTTAAAAGGAAATACTATAGCAGATAGTTTAGCAAAAAAAGCAGTTTTTTCTCCTACTTAATTTCTTGATAATGAACCAACACTCTCACAGACCTATTTAACGATATCTCCAGATCTATAAATAATAAGTGGAAGGAAAACTACACATTAATGTGTAATTCATCCGGCCACTTATATAAACAAATTTGCCCTTCCCCAAGATCATCTTTCCTATTTAAAGACTCTAATTTTACATCCTGCCAAACCAGGTTAATTTACAGATTAATCTCTGGTCATACAGTTAACAAGAAATTTAAATTCCTTTTGGGACTTGAATCCACATCTAATTGTGAGATTTGCAACACCGTTGAAGATAACGAACATATTATTAACGATTGGGTCATATATAAAATAATATAAGAAATAATTTCCCACTTTTATACAGAAAATCTTTATTAGATATCTTAAAGGACCAAAAAATGGAAGAATATAAAATATTGTGTGATTTTGTGGATAGAATAAATTATAAACTATGAATTAAGAGTACATTTAATTTTTATTGACTTTTTTCACACAATGATTTTTCTTTTGGAATCATTTCATTTTATTTTATTTTATTATAATATTAAGATTTATGAATATTATATAATTTAATTCTATATTTAAAAAAAAAAAAAAAAACAAAAAAATTATGAATTAATGAATTATAAATTTATATTTTAATTTCAAAACTTTTATTTTTATATGTATCCTTCATCTTCTTTCTAATATTCTTTATTTATTAACTTTCATTTAATCTAATTTAATTATCAAACTTTGTTTTATATAATTATGCTTTATTTTATTATTTAATTTATTAATCTAATTTGATTATGTACACTTTATTCAACCCTCCAGAACCTCCCCTGAGTGGTCTCTGGAAATTTTGGGCTGTTCTTAACTCACTGGTCTTATGGATTGAAAGATCTGACCTGAGCAAATTTAAAAAACAAACAAACAAATATCTAAAAATCATCGGGAGATTGTTGAGGAATACGTTAATGTAGAAGCTGCAAAAAGATTTTTAACACGTTCACGGATATGAATGCTATAGCATTCAATTTTTTTTTTATGTAGTGGGTCATGACTGCTATAGCATTCATAAATATATTTCGATGTTATAGTCAATCGGTGACACCTAAAATCTCGGTCTTCATTCTTTCATATTACATACAAATTTATTTTCTCTCTATGTAACGTTTATTATCTTTTAAAAAAGTTGTTTATACAGGGATTTCCCCGTTTTCGAGTGAAGTCTATTAATTTGATTTTTTTCATAACAAAGAATTGCATGAATGCTATAGCATTCATTGTTTCATACAAGTTTATTCAGTTAATAAAAAAGTGTCGTTCCGAGTAGTCAGAAGTTGTTTTATGAGTAAGGTATTTTTTTTACTAATATTATTTATGATAATTTGTATTGTAATAATATTATATTATTGTAGAAATGTGTTCATACGAAAAAAATTGCGAAAGGCTTCGCCAATTATTCGAAGAAGTTGGCTCAGAAGATGAAAATAGCGAGAATATTAATTACTCAGAACGTGATCCATTTTCTGATGATGGTGAATTTGATGGAGATCCAGACTATAATCCAAGCGAAGATGAGTCCGAAACAGCCAGTGAAGAAGAATTAGAGACTAATTCAACCCAAGTGAACGAAGATTTGGATAATTTAGTGAATTATATCGACGAAAATTGGTACGAAAATTTAAAAATCATACCAGATTTTCCATTTTCCAATAAATACGCTGGTCTCAAAATTAACGTTGACGAAAACTCAAGCCCACGAGATATTTTCGATCAAATATTCACAAAGGATATACTTGAAAAATTAGTAAATGCAACTAATGCTTACGGGAAGGAATTGTGTAAATATTGTAAATCTAATACAAGGAATCGTCGTAATGCTGCCTTTCACGATACTAGTGAACTAGAGATTTGTAAATTTTTGGGGCTCTGTCTTCTACAAGGTCAGAGACATAGCCCAAGCATTCGTCATTCATTCTCAAGAGATTCCTTGTACTACTCACCAATATTTCAATTTTCCATGTCTGGCCGGCGTTTTGAACAATTACTACGGTGCTTTAACTGCCATATGACAGAAGATGGTTATGCTGAAAGTGGTGGAAAGTTGGGGAAAGTTTCTCCGATACTAAATCCTCTTTTAGTGAACTTTAATTCAGCCATTTCACCGGCTAAGGAATTGTCTTTAGACGAATCATTACTTTTGTTTAGGGGCAGGTTAAGCTTTAGACAATACATCAAGGGTAAAAGGCCAAGTACGGGATAAAATTTTATATACTTACATCGAGTGACGGGTACGTGCTATCTATGGAAATTTATGAAGGCAAAGTTGAGTCATCTGTCACAATGTCTAAAACACAGGCACTAGTATTGCGGTTGATGCAACCCTATTTAAATAAAGGTCACCACTTATTTATGGATAACTTCTACAATAGCTTGAGTTTATCTGAAGAACTACTATCGAATAGAACATATTGTTCTGGAACTCTTCGATCCAACAGAAAAGGCATTCCGAAACAAGTTGTTGATAAAAAATTAATAAAAGGTGAACTTGTGTGGCGAAGGAAAGGACTTATATATGTATCAAAATGGAAAGACAAGCGGGATGTACTATCAATTAGTACTGCACATCACCCTAAAATAATTGAGACCAAAAATAAACACGGGAAACAGCTCTGGAAACCTCATGATATAGCACATTACAACGAACACATGTCTGGAGTTGATCGAAGCGATCAAATGATATCGTACTACTCTTCGCCCCGAAAGACCATACGCTGGTACAAGAAAGTCTTATTTCACTTATTGGATGTGAGCGTGTGGAACAGCTACTACATATATAGGAAATTTCATAGCAAAGTTTCATTTCTATTGTATAGAGATTTATTAATAAAATCGCTGATTAATCTACCACTTGATAAACAAGATGGTCATAGCTTGACCAATACAAATCGAGGGCGACCAAAAAAAAATGTATCACCAGCTGTTTCATTCAGAGGATCTCCAGGCCTTTCTCGGTTTGAAGCTTCATCATTGCTTACAGATGATAATTTGCTTTCTAGATCACCGGTTCCTTCAACAACGGAATCCGATTCAACACCAACAATTTGCAGCTATCAAAATCATCACATTATGGAAAAAATTCCACTACCGGCTGGATGTAAGCGGAAAACTTATTTTTTACGTTGTAAAAGATGTTACGCAAGCAATAGGAAGAAGCAAACTTCATATCGGTGTAAATCTTGCCCAGACAAACCAGTGTTGTGTCCAGATTGCTTTGGGGCTTACCATACAATCAAGGCGTGAATGTTTTTTTTCTAAGAAATATTTTTAATTTAGTTTAGTTTACTTGTAAAATGATCATTTAGGGAATAGGATGATGATACAAATTTACTTTTTATAGATGAACTTCAATAAAGAAAAAGCTATAATCTTGAAAAGTTATTTTTGTTAATTATGTTAATATTTTAAAATCACTTCAGAATTGAAAAATAAGTTTTTTTGAAAGAATTATAAATAAAACAACTCGAAAATTATGTGATTGTTATAGCAGTCATTAGCATCGCAAATCATAAATTATTTATGACAATCAAATGACTGCTATAACAGGCATGACTGCTAGAGCAGTCATATGTACAGTAAACAAAACAAAAGTTTTATATGCAAATGCATGCTATAGCAGTCATACCGTTTTCTTTTCAAAATAACGGTTATAATTTATTTTTACCAATTCCAAACATAAGACTTCAATCCGCGATGAAAAATCTTTACAAATACAGAAGTTATCAAATGTGTGTTTCTAAGTAGCTTCTTTATTGAAAATGTGTCCGCGAACGTGTAAGCTGGAAAGCAAAGGGATAATCGAGATGCATCATTATCGGAAGGTGACGATGATGAAGATAAATAATATTTTGATGAAATGGACACGCCTGGTACAAAAGTCAAGTCGATTCAAAACAAAGAATTACTGTACGTATTCTACGTATACGTGAAGACACAGCTTAATATCACAGAAATTTGAACCCCAATTCGGCATATTATGATCCAAAACACATTCTATGAGGTATATTCCTGATCCAAAATCACATTCGGAAGAGTAAATAATTTTTGTTCACTAAGTTTAGAATTAAATAAATTAATTAATTTTATTATTTTAGAGTTGAGTTGTGTACTGAAGACATGGAAACATATTCTAAAGCAGAACTATTTGCTTGGGAAGCTTATGGAAAAATATTCTCCAAATGGAAAAATCATTTAAGGACAAGAGAAACAAATCATTCGAAGCCGATATGAAAAGATGTACATATATTTGAATAATCACTGAATATATTAAAAATAATCCAACATGTATTTATGCTTCTTAAAAATTGTTTATCTTCCACGATTTGCAGTAAGGCTAATTTATTTTATTCAAAGATTCAGTTTTATTATATCATAATTTGTATACTCCTTCGAATATAACTTACAAACTTAAATCGTTTGCTTGCTGTTCGTTAAACAATCTTGACATGTTACATTACCGCAAATTAAAATTGTGTACAAGGTAATTCCGCTGCCGCTAGATAGTAAACATTTTCCCCTTCTCAAACTCTAGCCTTTTTAATCTTGCTTGAACCGCATTAAATTGGCCAGACATTACTGCGGCGTTATCCGATCCTAGATAGGCCAATTCTGTACCGGGATTTGCAATAAATTCAATTGGTTTAAAATACTACTAAAAATAAAGAGTCCCTTTTAGTTAGATTCAAAAGACCTGAATACCTATCTCTTGGTGGACATTTTGTCCGATCAAAAACGCGAGCTACCAAAGCTAATGATTTTGGCGCACACTTTGATTAAATTGTATCCATTTCAGCTGTTTTTCGTTTTTTGAGTATCGAGTATCCATTTCTTAAATTATTAGTATTAAATGCCATGACAAATATTAAAAAGGCTAGAATTTGTGGAAGGGAAAGGGAAATAGGCGAAGGTTGTTACTCGGATTGCTGTAAAATGTTTACTATCTAGCGGCAGCGGAATTACCTTGTACACAATTTTAATTTGCGGTCAGGTAACATGTCAAGGTTGTTTAACGAACAGCAAGCAAACGATTTAAGTTTGTAAGTTGTATTCGAAGGAGTATACAAATTATGATTTAATAAAACTGAATCCTTGAATAAAATAAATTAGCCTTACTGGAAATCGTGGAAGATTAGAAGCATAAATACATGTTGGATTATTTTTAATATATTCAGTGATTATTTAAATATATGTACATCTTTTCATATCGGCTTCGAATGATTTGTTTCTCTTGTCCTTTAATGATTTTTACACTTCGAGAATATTTTACCATAAGCTTCCCAAGCAAATAGTTCTGCTTTAGAATATTTTTCCATGTCTCCAGTACACAACTCAACTCTAAAATAATAAAATTAATTAATTCTAAACTTGGTGAACAAAAATTATTCACTCTTCAGGGGCCCTATTCTCGAATTCCACATCCATTTTCCACATGTGGACATCTGTCAAAATTCATAAAAATTGAATTTTTTTGGTACTAAGGGAATATTTCCGAATGAGTATAAGCAGGTGGAAGAAATTCCCCATATAGGAAAATGGCTATGTATCAAGTGTTTTATATAAGAATTAAAATTTCCGAACGTTTTGATGAATTTTGCCAGATGTCCACATGTGGAAAATGGATGTGGAATTCGAGAATAGGGCCCCAGAATGTGATTTTGGATCAGGAATATCCCTCATAGAACGTGTTTTGGATCATAATATGCCGAATTGGGGTTCAAATTTCTGTGATATTAAGCTGTGTCTTCACGTATACGTAGAATACGTACAGTAATTCTTTGTTTTGTATCGACTTGACTTTTGTACCAGGCATGTCCATTTTATCAATATATTATTTATCTTCATCTTCGTCACCTTCCGACAATGATGCATCTCGATTATCATTTTGCTTTCCAGCTTTTAAAAATCTTTTTGCAGCTTCTACTTTAACGTATTCCTCATCAATCTCCCGACGATTTTTTTATTTGGAAGAAATGTCATACAACCATATGACATTTGAATTTGACATCCATCAAAATTTTTAAACCAAAATGAAGTTTGCCACAATTAGGGTTGTACAAAAACCAACAAAATTTCATATTTTCCTTTGCTCCCGATAGCAGCTCCGGATAGCAGCTCCAGATAAATAGGTAGAGCTAAATATTTGTTGATAAATTTTTAGTTAAAAAGTTGAATTAAAAATTATAGATTAGTTTTAAATAAATTAGTTATATAGTATGTATAAATAGCTTGTCAAACATTAGTTTTATAACAGAAAATTAGCTGCTCCGGATACCAGCTATCCGGAGCTAATAAAAAACGCGGCTAAAGCAATGTTGCAACAAAACGTATTAAAAAAATATTAAAACACACAATTTAACAATTTTTCTATTCCACTCTTACACTTACACAACTACGAAAACGTTCAAACGTTCAAACGTCGAAAGGTGGTGAGCGAGGTGAGACAAGCTTACAGTAAGTATTATACGATACAATTTTATTTTAGAAAGCAAAAAAACATTATCGTTTACCCAAAAATATTCATGCTTATTATTATAAACCCCCCTTTACCCAGACATGTCTACAAACGCCAAATTTGAGTTGTGCAGCCAACTAATCATTCAAAAAACTCCAGTATGGGAGTATTTTTATCGTGACACTTCAGGTGAGTGTGCCAAGTGCAAAAAGTGTGAAAAAATATTGAAGACATCTGGTGGAACAATAAATTCTCTCCATAAGCACATGTTATCGATTCACAATATTGTTACAAAACCTGTGAAGAGACCCGCACCTAAAAGTACAACACCAGCAGCAGCACCAGAAAAGCGATTACAAAAAACATCGATTACAAACTACCTCACTGTTCGTGATGACAACTCCCTCGAAGCTGTACTAGCTCGTATGACGGCTAGCGATGGTTTACCATTCAAAATTTTTATAACATCAGTTGATTTTTTTAATTTGGGACTGGCTCGAGTACGTGGATCTTTGCCGGCAGAAAGTTGTATCAAACTTATTGAAGAAAGGCTGGAGTTATTTGGATTAAACTTACACAAAGACATTGTTTGCATTAAGACGGATGGTGCCGCAGTGATGCAAAAAGTTGGAAAATTACTTTCAGTTACATGTAAGCAGCAACTATGCTTGGCACATGCTATCCATATCTAGGAATTTTGGATGTCCTTTACAAAAAACCTAAATCCGTACCAAATGAAGAAGTGAATGATGATAACGATGGCTGCAATTCAGGTGATGAAGATGAAGAAGATCAAGATGACGGATTTCAAATTGTTTGCACCGAAGATGAATCAGAAGAACTGGTAGACGTAAAGTAGGAACTGTAGTGAAGTTGTTTGGTCCATCACCAACAAAAAACGATGACATTCTTCAAAAATACGTTAAAGAAGAATTTGGAAAAGAAAATCCAATTATTGATTGACGTAAAGACACGATGGAACAGCCTTTATCTTATGCTAGAACGTTTTTATAAAAATTCAACAATTTCGTTTGAAGAAATGAATGGGGCATGATTAATATTTTGGTGACAACGCTTGCACGAACGCTTGCACGCTGCGGAAGCACCATGTCGCCGTGTTACAACATTAATATCAGCTGATGCAACCATTTCCTTCAAGATAGATAATTTGGGCAGCAATGAATTGGCTCTTCAAATGAAGGAATCGCTTTCCCTCCGAATTAATGAACAGCGAACTAATGCAGCGAGTTTGCTGCAATATTTGCATACATGCAAACAAGATTATGGCTCTGGAGAACTAGAGCTAGACTCCCCATTAAAGTTTGCACGTCTAAGCAACAAGACGATTTTGTCCATGATTACTGACATGTCAAAACCACATAGCAGCAATCTGTCATCTGAATCTCACTCAGAAAATGATGTCGTTGTTGACGAAATTGAATTGTCTCGATAGGGCAATTCACAAGGAAGTCAATTCCATGATTACTCCGCAATTAAGAACTAAAAATATTATAACCAATATTATAAAAAAAGAATTGGCTATTTTTGAAGTTGAGGGTAATCGTGGAAAGAATCTGGATAGGTGCTATGATAGCCTTAATTCAATACCACCTACCAGCATGGAATCAGAGCGCGTGTTTTCTGGTTGTGGAAAAATTGCCACCAAAATTCGGTCACGCCTAAACGACAAAAGTTTGGATATTTTGTGCTTCCTCAGATCACATTTTAAAATGGAACCAGGAAAGTAAAGGGGAAGTTATAGGAACCAAAATATAAAAATATATTCTTCCGATTTCGAATTTATTTGTTATTAAATTTATGTATTTGTATGATTTTTTGTTAATAAAAATGGATTTAAAACGTTTTTCTAAATTATTAGGGTACCCGGGTTTATTAAATTCTAGCACCGAAAAACCGGTTCTGAGAAATGCTTCGGTTCTGAATTCTATAGTTATTGATATGTTAGATATCGTTTGTGCCCGGTTAAACCACACTTCCATTTTTCGTACGCACGCGTTTGGGGCACGTGCTGAGCTCGATATTATAAACTCGAAGATTTATGTTGCTACTCTCACACTAATAAATAATAAATACGATGGTTTATATTTACGTTACAATACTTATAATTGAAAATTCACTTTATTAAAATGTTTAATTTATAGAAATAAATTATAAAATTAGAACACATAAAAATGCGGTGTTACTTGTTCGCCATCTTATTAACCTTTTTTCATTCAGGGATCGAGTTAGTGAGTACCATTTTGGCGACGTCAATTTATTCGCCCAGTGAACCGCCGGGGGTCGGTAACCGGGGGTACTGTTTTGAATTCGCATAGTAATTGCAGTATCACGGGTGTCGATGCGCCGGATTTTATGGTCGTAATGCCGTAAAACGGGATTTGAATTGCTTTCCCTTTGATATCGAGTTTTGTGATAGGGTCGATGAGTTTCTTATTCTTGATGTCGACTAATAGACCGAAGTGTGCCAGCAAATCAGCGCCAAGAATGCATCGATCGATCTTCGCCAAGATGAACTGCCATGTCAGTGGCCTGCGCAGACCTATGTTGAGTGTGAGATTTTTACAACCATACGTATCGATGGCAGTAGAATTTGCTGCGAATAAGTTAAACGTGGACGGGTTCGACGTTTCCGAATTTGTTGGTGGTATGACAGAGACTTCAGTGCCTGTGTCGATTAGAAATTGTAATTTATTTTGATAATCGGCTACGATTAGACGGCTTTTTGGTGTTTGGTTTCCGCCGGTTGCCGCATGTAGCGTGGTGCCAGTTAGTTTTTTGAATTTGTTGACGATGGGTTAGAATCGTTAAAATGGCATGGTTTTGCATATTTTTTTGCTCGAACGCCGTATTGGTGATAGTACCAGCAATTCGGGTGTTTGGCTACTCGCTCGCTAGATCGTGAATTACTGCGTTGACGTGAAGTATTCGTAGAGTTGGGGTTTTGAGAGCGGCCGCGATATGTTTTGTCTTTAGACATTTCGAATCGACCGAATAGTTCTTCCACCCGTTGTGATAACTCGTTAATCTGAGCTGCTAAACTGGTTGGTACTGTTCTGCTGTCGCCTTTTGGCGCATTGAGGTTATAAATGCCAGCTGGTTTGTGCACGTCAACTATTTTGTCTGCTGTTTTTGCAAGTTTTTCCAAATTTGCGTCGTCCATACATGATAAAATTTCCTGTGTATGTGTTGGTAGGCGCTGCAACCATAAGGTTCTTAAAACTGGTTCGGTTACTTGATTTACGAGTATAGACAAGCGGGTTCCATCTCTCTCAAAAGTTGGGATGGTTTTTTGTCGCCGAGTTGCAGTCCTGATAACAATCGATCCAGTTTGATTTTTGCCGATTCGCATAGGCGCTCGATTATTATTTTTTGTAAAGTTTCGTACTTATTGTCCTTTGGCGGCCTAAGAATTTGATCACGTACGCATTTAACTGTTTGAGGGTCGAGGGCTGCGATGAGGTGTCCATACTTAGTAGCATCGACCGAAATACCACCAATTTCGAACTGTGCCTCCAATTGAGTGAACCAAATTTCGGAATCGTTACTGTTGAAAGGTGCGTACTTTATTGACACTTTGTAAACATTCGTCGTTTCAACTAATTTGGGTTTCGCCCCTCCGTCGCTTTCATCGGCAACCATATTAACAGACGTCATACGCGAACATAATGTTTGAAACGCGATGGAAAATCGATACTGGGTTTGCGGTTAAATTTTCCACTGAGCGAATGTTCGGAACGAGAGACGATAATCGTCCGGTAAAATTATGAATGGAAATCCGAACAGTTGAAAGCCACCAAATTAAAATAGACAATTGAACTCACTTACCCCTGACGCGTCGACCGTTTCTCGGCTAGCAGTACGTGGTAAACTTCAAGAATTAAGAAGGATAAGAATTCCTCGATGGCTTCAAATATCAAGCGGCACGGAATTGCATGGGTTTTGCGATGCTAGCAAGTGCGCATATGCTGCAGTCGTCGACGCTAAACACAAGAATATTTGCTGAGAAGTACACATTCTACTAATTGCAGCCTAATCAAAGGTCGCGCCAACCAAAATTTTGTCGATTGCAAGATTGGAACTCTGCGCGGCATTGCTATTAGTTCAATTAATGAAGTCCATTGAGCAGACACTCTACGCAAACATAAGCAACAAGGTTTACTGGACCGATTCTACAATAGTATTGGACTGGCTTACTGATGTGCCAAGTAGCTGGGAAATTTTTGTAGCGAATAGAACATCGAAAATACTGGAAGAGACAGGGAGAGAGCATTGGTATCATGTCCCAAGCAATAGTAATGCCGCTGATTGTGCATCAAGGGGATTATTGCCGGGAGAGCTGGTACATTATGAACTGTGGTGGAATGGTCCATTGTGGTTAAAAAATGAGGAAGATTGGCCTAAACAATGGATAATTACAATCAACGAAATAATCTTGCTAAATATACAACCGCAAGCAAATTGGTTAGAAGATTTGGCTGCTCGTGTTTCATCATTTCATAAAATATTAAAAATTGTCGCGCGAATTAAACAATTTTAAAAAAATGCAAAGTCGAGTAACAAATGTGGTCGAGTAATTGGTGTAATAACGTGCGAGGGTATGGCTGAGGCCGAATTATTGTGTTGGCGATTTCTTCAAACCCAATTAATGAAGGAAGACATTGGTCATCTAGTAAAAGCTGAAGGAGTTAAATCTAATCTTCGTTTTTTAAACCAATTTATGGATCATGACGGAGTTGTTCGAGTTGGGGGTCGCCTACAGAACGCAAATGTTGCCGAAAATGTGAAACATCCTATTATCATTCCTCCAAAAACAAGATTATAGCAAAACGTTTGGTAGAGGAATACCATCTGAAGTATCATCATGCAGGTGCGCAGTTCTTGTTGGGGGTTTTGCGACAGAAATATTGGCTCATACGGGGTAAAGATATCGTCAAAGGGGTTATTAGACATTGTACAACATGTTTTAAGATAAATCCAGTTCCAATGGTACAACAAATGTGCGACTTACGATCATATCGTGTCGAATATATACGCCCATTCATCAAGGTTGGCATTGACTTCGCCGGGCCATTCATGGTATTCAACAAACGAGGACGTGGTCAAAGGCCTTCTAAAATATGCGTTTGCCTTTTTGTGTGTGAAAGCACAAAAGCCGTGCACATTGAATTAGTGTTGGATTTGACCACTGGCGCATTTTTGGCTGCTTTTCGCAGATTTGTTGGACGTCAAGGATTGTGTACGGATATATATTCCGATTGCGGTAGCAATTTCATTGGAGCTAATAGAGAGCTGTTAAATTTATTCAAATTTATAAAGGAAAATAATACATTAATTTATTATTCTTTATTAAAGAACAATATTCAATGGCATTTTATGCCCCCAACTACATTTTGGAGGCCTTTGGGAAGCGGCAGTAAAGGCGTTTAAATACCATTTCAAACGAGTGATTGGTTCGACGGTATTGATGGTGGAAGAAATGATGACACTTTCCATTGAGATTGAGGCTATAATGAATTCACGTCCATTGTGTGGTATACCTGATAGCCCAGATGATATCCTGACTCCAGCTCATTTTTTGTTGGGACATTCAATGGTTTTGGTTCCAGAGGCTGACTTGCAGCGATGCCCAATCAACAAGTTGGATTGATGGCAATTAATCCAGCAGCGAAAACAGCATTTTTGGACAAGGTGGTCGATTGAATACTTGACTGCTTTGCAATCCCGATACAAATGGGAAACTATAAAGGAAAATATTCAAATCGATGACGTCGTGCTGATTATAGACAATAACTTACCTCCAACAAAATGGCTTATGGGTAAGGTTGTTGATCTAATACATGGCAGTGATGGTTTGGTGAGAGTAACAAACATACGGACAAAATCAGGAGTCTTCAAAAGGCCGATACACAAACTATGTAGACTTCCAATTGAATCAAGGGATTCAATGCCGGGAGAATGTTCAAAATGATGTGCAAAGAAAATTAAACCAAATTAAATCTCTAAAATTATTGTAAAGTAAAACTTAGTAATAATACTTATCTTTAATTATCCGTAAATTGTCAAATGTTTTGCAAACATTATGATCACAAAATTATGATGTACTTTACTTTAGATGATATCAAAGAATTCTAATCGGATAATTAAAGATAAGTATTATTACTAAGTTTTACTTTACAATAATTTTACAGATTTAATTTGGTTTAATTTTCTTTGCAGGTAAACATTGCTCATCGCTCGACATCATTTTGAACAATGCCAGCCCAAATGTCAACCTCACCTGCTCGTGGTGCTCCCTGCTAACTAACAAACGAGGCTCTGACGACAGAGTAATGGCGGGATAACTGACTATTGAGAACTTAGCAAATGATGTTCTCAACCAGGACCTACCGTCAACTCATTCTGGTCGGAGTGGTAGATGTAACAAGACCAAACAACTAGCAATGCAGCACAACAATAATGAAATAATAAATCCACCCTTTGCGAAGGTAGGCTCAATGGATTCTGGGGTGGGTTACTCATTGCTACCAGAAAACGTATTTGGAA
This sequence comes from Tipula vernalis, assembly GCA_958295665.1. Taxonomy (NCBI): domain Eukaryota; kingdom Metazoa; phylum Arthropoda; class Insecta; order Diptera; family Tipulidae; genus Tipula; species Tipula vernalis. The sequence goes on along the minus strand of OY282558.1, from coordinate 127,253,358 downwards.
GGAGGTCTCAACTTGCTAACTCACCACCACCCATAGTTGGCTATTCCTCCCAAGCAGATAAAGAAACAGAAATTGATATCTTAGAAAGAAATTGAACGAAATTCAGAGTTTTACGACCCAGCTACGCGGCGAAGCTATGAAGCTCAAGATAGAAAACGAGAAGCTGAAAAAGGCTCTTCAAAGGTTCCGGAGAAGCCTCTGGCTTCTGTAAACAACACTAAAGAACAAGAGTACTATACCGATGAAGAAGAACCTGAAAGAGAAACCGGACAATACGCCTGGCCGTTAAAAATTAATAAAAAATCAAATAAAAGAAGGAAAGCCGAATCGTCGCCTGAAGTTGATATAACCAACCATCAACGAGTGGAAACATTAGTAATAAACAAAAAACACTGCAGCATAGCTTGGTACGGGCACAGAATACAGAATATAAATAATATATTCTGTTTTCTGTGGTACGGGTTATGCCCAAAGAAAAGGCGCCTTCGCCAATCAATATTATCGGCGTTACCGATTATGGTAAGGTACAATCAATACTAAAATCGGTGAAAGATAAAGAGTACAACAACTACACACAAACCATTAAATCCTAATATAAAAAAATGTAAACAAATAGAATCATCCTTGTCTTTTCAATATAAAACCAACATACAAATGGGTGAAAAAAGTTAATTTTGTAATTGAATTTTAACACTTGAATAAAAAAACCCGAAAAAACCCACCGGGTCGGGATTTAAAAAAAAACCCGGGTTTTTTCCAATCCTGATCATAGTGGACTTCGAAAACCATCGTAGCCTAGTGTAGCAGATTTTAACATTTAAACAACATCTGGTTAGCATTTTATGCCAAAATTGTTTTAATTTGAGCTGTGCTAACATTAAATATTTTTTATTAATTAGAAGAAAATGAAAAATAATAATTCTGAAATATTCAAACCAATAAGTTGTAAGTTTTCTCCAACAGGTGTGCTATCTTGCTCCACGTGAACACACACAATATGATCTTTCTTGTAAAACCACTACTTTGGTAAAACTGAAAGAAAAATAGTCAATATTTCAACATTCAAACTTCATTCAAAGTTGATTGAAGCCACATGTCGAGATAAGACAAGCACAGTTTAATAAAAAAATTTAAAATTGGATGGTGTGTAGGCATATCGTTTGTAAACAATCAGACAAGCCGACCATTCGTGCTCTCAGTTGTACAGTAATCTAAAACAAAATTCAAAATAGAAAACAAAGAAAACAAAAATTAACTGACGCAAGTCGGATGCTAAGTCTGACCCATCGTCTATAAACTATACATTCGATTTGGTCGACGGTCGGGCCGACAAGCTTGTAGCTTCTTATATAAAGCAAATGCAAAGATAAAATGTGAGGATTACTGCATTTTTTTGCCGCCAAGTTGTTCTTAACAATTTTAAATGTTGTCTGCAATTTGATGTAACTGCTCTGGATTTTAATTGGAAAGTTACATATGTATGTTCCAATTGTGGATTGAGGTTTTTGCATGTTATCCCAATTTGAGTAAGTTAATAGGTTTAGGTGGTGGACCCTACAAAACTCATAAACATTAAATGAAAATAATCTGTGCGGAAGATTTGAGTGTACTTGACCTGTGATCGAAGAAGTGAACGACCGATTCAGATTTAATTGGATTAGATTGTGTGATTTTTGTTTAGCGATTTGTTGTTATTCCATTTACTTTATTTATAGTATTTAAACAAAAGGTATATCGGCCATAGATAATTTCTTTATCATGTCTAGAAGTTGTTCACATTGTGGTACTTTGAAATTATTTTTTTCGTAAACAGAGGTATTCATAAAATACACCGGGTATATAATTTAAATACTAATGAGAATTTAATTCTCATTAGTTTCTCACTAATGAGAAACGATTGTTTTATTGTAAACCTGTACATATGTATTGTGTTTTCATCAAAAAATGTACATACCTACATATAATCTAGAATTGTTTTTGTGGGAGTGTAACGAAATTATAATTGATAAAATTAATCAAATAATGTCTTAAAATGGAGTGAGGAACGAATTTTAAGTGTTGCTTTATCTATTTTTTTAAGTCTTCTCTAAAATCTCTGGTTATCAGCGATAAAATAGAGTGTAATTGTGACAATAATGGTTGACAACAGATAAGGTAGTTTCGGATTCTTTATAAAAAATCTTATACATTTTGGGAAATTGTTTATTTGGCTGGCAAAAAACAATATGTTACTTCTATTTTAGATTAATAAACATTTATTATCATAACGCAAGCGGTATTCACTCTAAATCAAAGAATCTATTTTTATCTTTATTTGAGGATGAATATGAAGTGATCTGTGTAGCGGAGTCTTGGCTAACATCTAATTTTAAGACGGAAGAATATTTTCCGGCATCGTACATTGTTCATCGTCGAGACAGGCATTTTCTTAAAGACACATATGAGAAAGGTGGAGGTGTGCTAATTACTGTTGCGGATAAATTTTCATCTGTACCTTTAATATTGACGGATTGCGACTTGGATATGATCGCAGTAAGAATCAGATATCATGCGTTTTCACTAATCGTTTGTGTCATATATATTCCATGCGATTCTAATTTTGGGGTATATGATAAAGTCATTGATATTATCAAGTCTAGCATAGCACCCATTTTGCAACCAGAGGATCGTTTATGTATATTGGGTGATTTCAATTTACCAAATGTTAATTGGCTTCGAGTTGATGATTTTTTAACTCCGTTGAACTTGAATGCGAATTATGATAACTTCATGACCGGATTACTTTCAATGGATCTCAAACAATGTTTGGACGTCAAGAACAAGTGTGGGAATGTTTTGGACTACGTAATTTTGCCGTTTGATCAAGAAGTTATTGTCGAGACGTGTGACGATTTAGCTGGAGCGTCGAGCATATACCACTTTCCAATAAAAGTGTCACTGTCTTTCGATGTACATATGTTAAATTGTCAAGGATGAGTTATTTGTTGAAAATTTTTATTATAAAATTGGGGACTACGATTCCTTTAATGCTTTTCTTTATAATTATGATTGGAGTGCATTTGAGGGTAATGATCATTTAGAGGAAGTATTGGATGAATTTTGTAATGTTCTAAATGTAGGAACGGTGAAATTTATTCCTAAATTTAAAACTACGCGTCAGTTGAAGGAACCATGGTATAATAAATAGCTTATTAATATGAAAATTCGTAAAGACAAGGCTCATAAGAGATTTAAACTTTTCCCTACTCCTGATAGGTACGCTGTATGTGTTTAGTTTTTTGGGACGTTGTGATTTTAGGATTGTGTTGGTTGGGCTGTGATCGGATTGGTTATTGAGATGGGGCTGAGCGAGAGTTTCAGTTGGGGATTTGTTTGGAAATTGATTCGAGGGTTGAGTTCGAGGTTAGATTAAGTTAAATTCATGTATGATTTATGGATTGCGTTATACGTTGAGTTTGAGGCTGACTTTGGTGTTGAAGAATACGTTGGGGTTAAGTTGGAATTATGCTGAATATTTGTCGAGAACTGAGTTGCGGTTGAACAGAGTTTCAGTTGATGTTGGGTACTGTTTAAGTGAACGGTTCGGTTGGGAATTAGTTCTAATCACCGCTTGAAGGAAGGACATTACCTTAACAGACCAAACAATGCTGCACGTATATTTCAAGGATCTGGTATCAACACACTACCGCAATGATATGTATCAAAATTGATTGGGTATCCTTGCATCATTTGGCGGATTGTTGGGACTCTTCTTAGGCTTTAGCCTAGTGACAGGATTTGAATTAACTTATTTCTTTACTATTCATGTTTTATTTGTTAAGCTGGCACTGAAACAAAAACAGTTTTTCACCACACATAACAATAAATTGATTTGCACATTTGATCGATATACTTGATTTATATAATCTAACTTTGTACAGGTCGTAGCACTCAAAAAATAAACTTAAAAATATTTCAATTTGATAAGGGCACTGAATAATTTTATTTATTTATTCATACAAATTTAAGTATTATACAGGGTGTCTGAGACCAAATGTTACTAACTTCACTCTGCTGTCATTTGTGTAGTTGTCATTTTCGCGCATTAATTTTTTGACAGATTGAAGTTTGGTTAGTTGTTTATATGTGGTCAATAAATAATTGTTCTAAATTAATATCTTAATAAAAAAATCGTAATGGAATTCAAACGTAATAGTGTAATTGCACTGTATTTGGGTGGAAATTCACAAACAGCAATAGTTCGTCAGCTCCAGCATTTGAATGTGAATAAAATGTTTGTGTATCGATCCATAACTCGATACAACGAAACTGGTAGCATCGCTAAACGCAACAGAGGCGGTCCTAAAAAGACAGCAACATCAAAAGAAATGATACGAAAGGTGAAGAAACGAATCCAACGAAATCCTCGTCAAAGTGCCAATCAATTAGCCGCACATCTACATGTTTCACGATACAGCATTCAAACCATATTGAAAAATGAACTACACTTGAAGCCCTACAAGATACAAAAAGTTCAAGATCTTACGGAGGCACAAAAAAAAGTTAGGCTTGAAAGAACACGAGCATTGAAGGCCTTGGCCGAACGTGATGATGTTCCAAAAATTGTCTTTCTGATGAGAAAATTTTCACCATTCAACAGCATGTGAATAAACAAAATGATCGTGTTTGGTTAGAGGACAAGTCCAACGATAATTTGGACACAAGAGTTGCCATGCGCAAGCAATCACCAGCTTATGTTATGGTTTGGGCTGCAGTTACTGCAGATGGACGCACTCCTCTGGTTTTCATCGAACATGGAGTCAAGGTAAACCAAGAGATGTACCGCCAAAAGATCCTAAACGATGTTTTGCTACCTTGGGCACGTAAACACTTTGGTACGAACCGTTGGACATTCCAACAGAACTCGGCACCGTCACACAAAGCTCGAGCGACACAGCAATTTTTACAAAATTGCGTTCCGCGGCTGATTTCGTCGAAAGAATGGCCACCATATTCACCAGACTTGAATCCCATGGATTTCTCCATATGGTCCATTTTGGAGAGTAAGGTGTCCACTAAAAAATACGAAAGTGTTGATGCATTGAAGTCAGCTCTTGTTCGAGAATGGAATAAAATTCCGCAAGCCCACGTTCGGTCAGCATGCAATGCTTTCTATGGAAGACTGAATCAAATAATCAAAGCCAAAGGAGGTCATATTGAGCAGTAACATGTTTTTCATAAAATGTAATATGTTTTCAACATATTCCACGAAATTTCAATAAAAAATAATCAAAATTAAAAAAATTACAGCGTTTTCATTTGGTAACACTTGGTCTCAGCCACCCTGTAATAGTCGTGTTTTCCATGAGAACTGCACTAGAACTCGATAAATTTTAAATTCCTTTTATTCTAAGTAAACAGAAAAAAAATTAAATTCATAAAGTGATAATGTGTAGTGCATTTCACATAAATACACATTTTAAGTTGTTACAGCAATAAATAATGACAACTATAGCTTATTTTTTAGTTACACTGGATAAACCCATGAATTTATCGAGTGTAGTTGCGTGTAATGACGTCAGCAAGAAATAAGAAAATATTGATGAAATAACTGAAGGGGGAAATTTTTAAACTTAAAATATGTAATTATATCAAATACACTACACATTCGCGCTTTATGAATTTATTTTTTTTCGTTTTACGTAGAATAAAAGGAATTTAAAATTTATCGAGTTCTAGTGCAGTTCTCATGGAAAACACGGCTAATAATGGTTATGATCCATTTCAACTGTAAATTTCATCATACAAATTTAGATGATTTGTCCTCCTGAGTGTTGTTGTAACCATGGAATAAACGAGGTAACTCGAGTATAGACCGATGGGAGTCTAACTTCACAGCCTAATGCGATACCAAATGAAACAATACCAATTTGATATGGTATACCATCATTTTGTACAACAGCCAATGGGCCGCCAGAATCTCCGTTACAAGTACCACTGCCGAAAACGCCATCTGTACAAATATGTGAACTTGTAATTGATCCAAGAAATAAAATGTCACACAGAAAGTTTATCATAACTGTTGAAGTTCCCCATCGTAAATTAGTTGCTACATCATCGCTGGCATCGCTAAAACGTCCCCAGCCAGACATACGAGCTTGTCGACCGGTAAAGACCTGGTTTTGTAATGCTCCTGTTGGTAACCGGATTGGTTGAATGGTAGGGGAGAATAGAATACCTACTGGAACGTGAATTAAGGCGATGTCATTTTGTAAAGTGGATGGATTCCATCCTTCGTGAATAATAAAATTATTGGGAAATACATCTGTGTCGATGCGTCCTGGTTCTGCATCAAATTGGAGAAGGGTGTGAGCTCCTTGACTTATGGTGGCGTAAATGATACCTTCACTATATACAAATACATTTTTATGTTGATAAATATTAATTTTAAACTAAAGTACTAAGCTACTTACAGATCTGCACAATGGGCCGCTGTTATAACATAATTTTGTGATGCAATTGATCCACCGCATAAACCTGCACCCTCTTCAATCCACAAAAACAAAGCAACTTGATAAGGAAATTGATTTCGGGCTGCTTCCTGTCCTCTAACGATACGACCACCGGCACTTTTTGTTTGAATGGGGAAATATTGCAATAAATCTTTGTGAGCATCACGCCATTCTGGGAGCTCATGAATTGGTCGAACGTTCGAGTAATCTTTTGCGGCCGCAATCGATATGATCGCAAATAAAATAACGAATGACTTCATAATTGCTAAAAATTATAAACTGTATTGTTTGCATGCACTTTTTGGACATGACTTTTATATGAATTTGGTCGACTATGAAGGTTTATCAAACTGTCGATAGTTATCGGCAAATTTTTAATTAATTAATATTTGATGCATTTTGTTGTGACACAACAATAATTGTTAAATTGTTATCTATACTTAACAAAGGGAGAACTTATTTTTATTTTATTTTTTAATTTTTTATTTTAGGATAGGTGTTCGTTGCCCAGAGCACTACGACCATTGAGGCCTATTGTGCATCCCTAGAGATTTCCTTACGTGAGATATAGGTCTATATCCCTGATAAACGCCGCTACCTGATACATATCCAGTGGGTCGGCATTTTAGGCCACTGGATTATGTGGAGGATAGCGTCGCATGTGAATAGTAAGTAGGTGGGGATTATAGATGTGTTCATCTTCATCACCGATCGGAATCAGATGACGAAAAATCCCTTTTTTAAGTGAGAATTTAATATATTTGTTGTTTACTCGTGGACTAATATCACCAATAAAAAGATTTTGTATAATAAAACACAATATTTCGGTTTTGATCTCATGTATTGAGTGTTTGTTAGAAATTTGATAAAGGAGTAACATCCGAAACGATCGTTAAAAAAGTGAGAATCCTTCGAACATGGATTTGATTCAGATAAAACAATCATAGATTTATTCTGTTTATAACATTTAATTTATTATTTGAATATGACGTTTAATCAAATCGGTAATCAGAATTGGCTGCTTCGATCCAGCCGGCGAATGATATGACATGGGCGAATACAGCTGGGCTACCAGCTGCACAACCTTGAGCATTTCCGAATGAAACAATACCAACTTGTATACGTCTTACGTAAGTGGACCACCAGAATCACCATCACAAGGTGAAGGTAGTTGTGCACCTGATGTACAAATGTTACTATCTTGAACTAGCATTAAGAAACTCAATCTGCATAATGTATTGGTTATGACATCTAAATCCACCCGTCTTAAAATGTCTGATGCTTGTGGTAAATTGACGTCAAATCTTCCCCAACCGCTGGCAACTGCTCGTTCTCCGGCAAATGTAGCACCATACAGTCCCCTGTGCTCCAATCAGCATGCACAAAAATATCTGCTGCTAGGACTCGGTGTCTTTGCTGATTTGGTTCTAATGTACTCTAATATTATGAGCACCTGTAAGTACTTCTACAGCTGGTGAACTATAAAAAGAAATAATGGTGACCCAAAACAAGCGATAACGTCTCGATGAATTGTGATTTTTTATTTTATATTAAATACTTACACACATTTTTAAGAATACCATGCCACGTAGCGGATCTGCGGAATAATTGGAAAAGAAGTTAGGGAATTTCATTTAAGCATGTTGCAACCACTGCTGAAATATATCCCTTAAACATGATCAAACATATTCGCTCACTTGCTGCATTAGTGACATAACTCAAAAATTACTATTATTAAGGGAACCCTTCTAAACGTTTGATGTTGAAAGGTCGAACGTCGAAGGGTTGAATGTGTCGTTTGGTTAAATGGTTCGAAAGGCCGTATTTATTGAACGACCTAATGTCTAAAGGCCGAATGGCCGAACATTGTGTTGTGGTTGGCTTAATTCGTTTGGTAAGTATACAGTAATGATACAGGTCAAAGGATTTGTATCGCTTGTATCGCTTCTACTGAAAAATATACCACAAATGTTTCAAGTGATGACAAAGGTCTAAAAATGGTGTTGGCATCGGTATCCAAAATAAAATAATCCCAAAAAAACAAAAAATCAAGTTTTGAAATATAATAAACTTTTGAAATAATATTTTAATTCGTAAACCTTAGAGGATGGGGCTACCGCCCCCAAACCCCCGCTTAGACAATTTTTTGAAATTCTAATATACCTAGAAATTAGAATATTTTTGAAAACTTTGTGTTTTTTAATAATTATTCACATACTAAAATAGGGAACTTCCCAAAGCCGCTTAGCCCTTTGCGCAAGGATGATAGGGAAACGTTCGAAAAATTTCAAAAATATTTACATTTATAATAATATTTACGTTTGTATTTCACATGCCAAAATAAAATACTCACCAATGCATTTTAGCATTTGGCCCGTTCTGCACAAGGATGACAAGAAACTATGTAGCTTCCTTTTGTTTTCATAGTGTAGTTAACAAAAATGTAAGTCTGGTTGGATCAGGGTTAACTTCTTGCTTTGGAATATTTAATGGAGTATTATCACCATTGAATCCTCTTATCTTTGAACTCTCTGCTCTTCTGCCGTTTAAATTTCATTGAATTTGGCCACGTGTCGAATTAAGGCGGTCTTGTTGAACTCGATGTTGAATTAGTAAATTGAAATGTCACTTTTCATAGTTTTCAACTGCATCATACTTTACCACATAATGAAGACGTCCAAATTTGTGCATCACCCTATTTGGAAGCCATTTTTCATGACCTACATATATAGTTATGAGGAGTTACTTTGTCTCGTACGCTTAATTTCCGTTTGCCTTTTATGTTTTCATTGATTTTGTTGTTCGAATATTCTGATGGTATTGTATCGAGTTTGATTTTTAGTTTCCGCTGGAACAGATTCTCTGCTAGAAATCTGTCATTATTCGAAAACATATAATATTTTAATAGGATCTCGCGAATATTATAACTGGAGCCACTTTTACCTTCCATTGCTTTTAATTTATTCTTGAATGTTTGAATATAACGTTCCGCTTGTCCGGTCGTAGCTGGATTACCGGGTATAATACGTTTCTAAATGATTCCCCGTTCCGCATAAAAATTTCTTGACTTTTGAAAATGGATTGTCCGAAGCAATTACTTTGTAGAATAGGCAAAAATATATTTTAATTTTTCAATTGTCATTGCGGTTGTTGGACTGGAATTTGGGATTGTGATTTCCAATGAAGATGAATACGTTCGATATTCTGTGCTGTTTTTTTTCCAATGGTGTGTTTCTTCTTTTCTCGGAAATGTGGTGTAGTTCTTTCAGGACTTCCTCTCGAAGATTTTCCGGAATTTAAACTCTACTTTCGAAAATTGTATTCATCGTCATTTATTTCTCGATCTAATTGGCTGTAGTTTTACTCTGCAACAGACAGTGATCGAAAAATGAACGCAACTGGTTTTGCTCCGCCCTGGATGACTTGATATAATCTCCCGGCTATTCTAACCGGCCTTGCATCACATGAAACGATTAAAGGCAATGCTGGATCGAATGGCATTAAAGCTTAACTTACTTGCATCATATTTCGCTGTCTATTGAAATTTTGATTTACTACGTAGAAGCAGGACGAAGTGGACCTGTAAATGTAGACGCACTATTATTAAATTTAGAATAGAACGTTATTAGTCACAGAGATTTTTGTACTTCGTAAAGCTTTCTCGGACGTGGCGCTTCCAAAACTGCCTTTACTTTTTGTTTGAAATTTTATTTTGCTCAATTCGCATTCCGTGGCATTAATTAAAAACATGTTGTAAATAGTACCTTACAGTCCTTGGAGCACCTGATCGAGTATTCGAGGAAATTATTTGGAGCTGTTTAATACCAAGTGCAAGTCTGTCGAACTTGTATGTACCCTTGTGAGTGGTTATCGTTTGAATTTTTGCACCCTCTTCATCCATTTGAACGTGTTGACTTGCTTTGAATAGTTGCTGCTTTCCATTTCATAAATTGTTGAAAAGTTCCCCAATGCGCGGAATCGGGTAGTGAGGATCTTCAAGTCGTCTGTTTACGCTAAATTGAGCCCAATACTTAATTCTTTTCCAATTTGTTCTCTATGTGAACATGGAACTTTTCTCGATTTGTGGAATACCGGTTTAACATTTGGTCAACAAGTTTTAGCGAACACTGGAGATTTGGTAATTTCCCCACTTTTTCCTCGAAAATTTTACTATATTTTGTTTTGAGATTGCCGATGTCCTCTTCGATAACGTCTGTAGAAGGAATTTCATTAACAAATTGACACGATTCCCTTTTATCTAATTCCTGTAAATGTACGTTGATTTCTTGGATCGATATTCGTCCCTAAAGGGCTCGTCTTCCTTTATCGACATTATACATTTCCTCTGTAATTAGTTTATCCTTGTATTTTGCCTTGACAGTTACTACTCCAATGGGGCGCAAATATCTCCTTGAGATATGAACGAAATTCTATATTCGTCATACGTCATGCATATTCTGGACGTGATTTCTACCTAGACTAGCATTTACTGTACTTCATAATCTGCGGTCATTCGGTGTCCTTTTTTCTTGCAGTGTTTGCAGTATAGTTTCTCTTTGTTGCATTTGTAGCTGCGGGTATCATGTTTGTAGTGCGCGCAGATTAGGCAGAGACCCGTTAATCTCAATACTTTATAGTCGACTCATCCACGGGATTTTGATTCATTTTTATAACTGAAGTTGCGACCCTGACTAGTACGTTGACGGAAACGATCTCTTGATTGTCAATTATATAAAATTTTAAAAACATCGCTGGAAAAGTTCGGATTTTGATTTAAAATTTCTCTGCTATCTATCTGTGAAGATAGATTTCTCTTATAAATTTCCCTGCACATAGAAACTTTGTTAGTACCGAATTGCCACTAATTGGCAATAATTGCACCAATGTGTCACAATCCTCTTCAATTGGTGACTTTGATGCCACTAAATTCGACACAACACTGTAATTCTCTGGACCAATACAATTTAGCAGTATTTATTTGCATTTTTCTTTATTACTTTTAATTTTCTTGAGGTCGAAATAAATTTCAAGTCGCTGGACTTATTGTTGAAAAAATTCTTTTTTGCCATCGTACCTGCGTTGTTCTGATAGTCAATGCGTGGAAAACTGGTCATATCTCCAGTGCCCTGTTGCGTATCCTCTAAGCTTTTTGGTATTAAGGTCAACTTTATCACACTCATTAATATTAAGTTGAACCCTTTCCCTTTTCCAACCTTAATCGCTCTTAATCTTTTATAAGGTTGTTCAGGTTATCGACTATTGACGTCTGGTTTCACATTAATGCCATTAGATGATTTTCGTTATTGTTGATGTTCCAAAATTAGGCTTCATACAGGTTGCCTAAGATCATGCCTATTCTCAAGCCACGCTTCACTCGTCGACGTTCGTTGTCGCTTGTTAGTAGAAGATCGTTTTCTGCGATCAAGTTGTTGAGCTGGCACTGAAGTTGTTGCAGGATTACGTGGCAGTTCAAACCAGACAATTCTTTGTAAGCTGCTGCCTGTTCGCCTTTCACTCGCTTAAGGGCTTCGATCTTCTCCCAATGGCCCGCCATGTTGTATGAAATAGATCACTAAAGTTCGCTTCATGGCTACATATGCCTGTCGAGTAAATAAATGGGGTTACCTAGACCTGGGCCTGCGCCCATTTTCCTCATTTTTTAATCGTTTTGGTGTTTCAAATGAAACTGGTTAAAAATGTGACGTTTACGTTTTTTATTTTTGTTTTGCGTAGAGAAAAGCAAAATACAAGCTACAAATTTTTAACTGGTCCGTGACCAGTTAAAATTTTTATGGTGAATAAAATGCCAAAAATTTAACTTTTTAACTTTTTATGCGGATTTTTATTTGTTTGAAACACAGCCTTCATAACAATTTTTCTTCTTTTAATATAACTTTGACGAAACGAAGTTTAATAGCTAGTAGATAAAAATACAATGTAGTTTTTCTTTTATATAGCTACTCCTATATACTATATGTACATAAAAAAATTACTTAAAAGTTAACAATATTTTACTTAATAGGTAGCTAGTTCATTAATCTTCGAATTAAATGTTTTGTTCGTCTTATGCCGGTGCGAAAGGAGAAAAAGGATTGTGCGATAAGAATTGATTTTGTTGTTATTTTGTTGCGTGAACTTTGTTTGCTTTAAAAGAATAATACGCGAATTGCACTTCAAATATCTTTAGATATACCTATAGCTACTTCCCTTTGTTTTGTTATTTTAGATAAAATTTTTATATGTACATATATATGGTGAAAAATACGTCAAATCACAAATTTGGTATATACGAGTATGTATATGGGACCGGAAGTCGTGTTTAAATTTTTTTTTTTAAGTTTCCAATTGGTAGCACTAGTTAAAAACAAACATTTTGTAGAAAATGATTTTTTGTTGTTGTTGTTTAAAATACAGGGTGACAAATTTTGAGAAAAATGATAACATGATGTTGTGTTTATGGCTATAAAAGGAAAAATAAATATCCGATACTTATGATAAAGGGCTCGTTTTAAAGGTAAATTAATACGGATTAATAAAAAAATATAAAAATGGTAAGTTCTTTAATTTATTCATTTTCAAATTTCCCGCAAAAATTTTATTTTTGAATTTTCTCAATGATCGTCCAATTTTTTAGCAATTTTTATCACAAGTCGTTACAAAACTGAATATGTGAGCAATGATGTAATCATTTAAGAACATGAAGTAAGTGGTATATTAAAGAAATACGCCTCTAGTGATATAACTTCAAATTATTGATAATATCCCATAACAGTAACTTCTTATAATTACATAACGTCATCTTTTATGAAATTCTCCCTGCCCCAGCCTAAACGTGACGACAATCAATACTCTTTCCCTAAACAAAGGCGTAACGTAGTTTAGGGATAGCCCATAAAGCTATTAGTAAAAAAATAAATTTTGGTATGAGGCATTTATTTTGTTAGTTCCAACCCTAAAAATGCGTCCCAAAATATTACGTTCAGGTACATAAACTGTAACGTAATGTTTTGGAACAAAATGTCGCATATTTAAAAATTTAATTATAAAAGAACGGGTAGGTATGTAGGCCTGTAAAACAACATAAAATATAACCAGTGGTTTTTGTTAACATTTTTTGGTATAAATTAGTGTTTAAATTAATATTTCAGTTAGTTTAACTTGTGAACTTCTATTTAAATCATTTGCTTATATAAACAACATCAAAAGTATTTCAAATAATAAGTGTAGTAATGGTTGGGTACAAAAAGTGTTGTAAGCCGTTTCCTGAGTTGAAATATTCTAAAAGTTTAAAACTAATGCGGAGGGTGACTAATAAACAACAAAAAGTTGAAAACGAGGTATCACCGGTTAATAATTCATTAAATTCACCTGTTACTTGGGAGACATCAACAACAGTCAATGACGAGAATATTTCGAGTATGAGTGAAAGTGAGGAATGCCAAATAAAAAGTGCTATCGTCCGTGAAAAACTTAATAAGATATTACCAGACATTGGCATGTCCCCTATATATCCAAGTAACTTGGAATCCAGACAATATCATGAGCAGAAAAAATTATTAAATTCAACTACCACATTACCGACATCATCAACATCTTCGGTATCTGGAATAGAACCTCTTTTGACTCACTCAGAGGAAAATCATTATAAGGCACGTCATTATGATGAATTCATGGATCAACTAAAAATCAAATTCCGACATTTGGAGAAAAATTGTGATAATTGTGATAAAATACAGCTGCTGTCTACCCTGCCGAAATCTCTAACTATACAACAAATTCAGGAAGAATTCAACACAACCCAATATATGGTATGGACAGCTAAAAATATTCAAGACAATAATGGGTCACTGAGCCTTCCAGCACCCAAAGTTGGAAAACGGATCAGTGATGAACTCAGGCATTCAGTGCTAGAATATTTTTTCTTTTTGATAAAGTTAAAGTTCAGAAACGTCTAATGATGTGCACATTAAAGGAGTGCTATGAGGGCTACAATAAAAAAAATTGGTTCTTCTAAATTTTCTCTGCTACGTCCTAAAAACTGTGTTCAACCCGGAAGCAGCGTAACGCATACAGTTTGCGTTTGTATAATACATCAAAATGTCAAATTAATTATTCATGGAACTAGGATGGAAACTGTCACCAATGGAAAAATTTGGCGATACCAGGACTGCATTTCATTAATACTATGTAAAGATCCAAGATCAACATGTTATCTTCTGCAATGCGAGAACTGCCCAGGATTGGATAATTTTCGCGAATATTTGAAAAACGCATTTTTGGACAATGCCTGTCTGGATGCTGAATTATCGTTTAGATAGTGGGGTTCAACTGACCGATGCAACTTGGAAAAATATTCAAAACTATTAGATGAATTTCTGGATTACTTCATAAATAAGCTGGAAAATTTGATTCCTCATTGATTTATATCACTAACACAATCCGATTTCATAAAAAATAAAAAATTAACTCTAGAGCCAACAGAAGTACTGGTTTCTTGTGATTTTGCAAAAAATTTTGCGTTTATAATGCAAAATGCAGCACAGGGTTTTCATTGGAACAACAAACAAGCGACTATTCATCCAATCATAGAAAAATTATTGCAGTTTTTGAAAACAAAAATTCCGAATTTATCTAAAATTTATTACGTCACAGATGGTGCAGTAACACATTATACAAATAAAAAAAAATTTATGAATATAACTAAACACAAAGAGGATTTTGGAGTTGATTGTGAGTGGCATTTTCACGCAACTGCTCACGGAAAGGGACCATGCGATGGAGTAGGAGGTACTGTTAAGAGAATGCCATCCATAGACAGTCTCATCAAAGAATACGATGGTGACATAACAAATGCGGAGGAACTTTTCAAATGGACTAAAACGTTGAAAACTGATATGGTTTTTGAATTTTGTTCAGATACTGAATATAAATTGAAATAAATCGAACTAGGCAGTAGATTAGAGGACTTGAAAACAATAAAAGGGACTCGCGATTTTCATGCAGTTATACCTTCAACAGAAGGCTACTTAAAATGTAAAAAATATTCAAATAGTGAAGATTATATAACATGTAAATTTTAACCGTATACGTCAATATTTTTTGTTTTAAATTTAATTTTGAATCACAAAAACGAGTGAAAACATTAACCTGGAAAATTAAATAAAATCGAGTTTTTGTCAGAGGACCAAAAATCTACCATTCGATTTTTTAAATTTTCAAAATAGGTAGAGTCATACTTAAATGTATTTTGCACGATAACGAAAAATTTTACTAGCGCACGTTTTTAGTATGTTCAATAGAATTAAAGGACGTAAAATTGAAAAAAAAAAATTGGACGATCATTGAGAAAATTCAAAAATAAAATTTTTGCGATTTTTATATTTTTTTATTAATCCGTATTAACTAACCTTTAAAACGAGCCCTATATCATAAACATCGGATATTTATTTTTCCTTATCATGTTTATCATTTTTCTAAAAATTTGACACCCTGTATTTTAAGCAACAACAACAACAACAACCACAACAAAATCATATTCTACAAAATTGTTTTTTTAATCAAGACTCAAATTCAAAACATAAAAATAATAAAATTAAAACATGACTTCCAAAAATTTGTGATTTGACGTATTTTTCACCATACGAGTATATGGTATATTTATTTACGGTGTTTTAAGGGCAACACACTCCTTTGGTGCCGTGATCTCTTAAGTTGCTCGGCAATTTACCTTTTGGAGGGGATAGAGTTACCAGTATGTAGGTTTGCTTTGTACGTATATATGTTTATTATTAAGTATATATTTTTGATTAGTGGTCCATATTTTGTTTCAACACTAATGGTAGTGGTTTAGCCTGGCAAAGATATATGCATACCTCTTTACATACTATATTAATCGAAGCTACCAAAATCTGTGAGATAATGAAGGAAAAAATATAGCGAAACGTTAATCTAAGGTATTCAAATAGTAGCGTAGAAACATTACATTCCATTTTAGTACAGTAAACATTGAGCTATTCATTTAACTATATTTCTAATACGATAGATAGAAAACGTTAGTTTAGCTAATTTTAATTTAAATAATCTCTCTTCGTTTTTATTTTTTTTGTAACCGAAAGTTATTTTTGTATAATCGAATCTATAATTTTAGTGTGGTTCTTTGCGGAATATAAACCCGTATAAGGTTCCAGTATAATTATTATTTTTTTATATATATGTACACAATTTATAATATAATTTTTGACATGCCTAGGAATGTGGATATGCTAGATATGTGAAAATCATTTTTTTTAAAAGTTATACATTTAACCTAGGACCTATATTTCGATTTGTCTTCGATTTTTTTGTAGGACCAATTTAAAGACTTAAATTTTGAGATCGCGAACAATAAACAACAAGAAAAATAGTAGGTGTTTCGAAATATTGGAAAATGTGTAAAATTTAAACCTCATTTTGCCGGTATGTAGCATAATCAGTATTCCAAAAACTTTGTTTAAAATGGCTAATTCGGATGAACACCTGTGTTATGCGTGTTACTATAAACGACTAACAATAAATTAAGAATTTAGGGTATTCGGAATTCCAGAAACCCAACATACATAGGCATAATTAGTTTTTACACAGTAGTATTACGGATTGAAATAAAAAGAAATTGCTCTGAATTTGACAAATAACAAATGTGCTATTAACCATACATGCCTTATTGAGGAATTAAGACTTGGAACTAGTTCAGTTTTAAAATTTGATAAACTCAAGAAAAAAAAAAATAACTAAGCCGTCCTGAAATGTAGAAAACTAAACATTTTAATGCTCTTCATTTTTTTTATAACTAATTGACAAATAATTATTTATATGTATAATTATGAATAAATACATATAATTTATATAAATATATTTTTATAAAAATACAAATAAATATATTTTTTGTTATAAATAAAATAAAAATCCAAAAGTGCCATAAATAATTTAAAATATGAGATTTTAGATTTCTTAAATTTGTAATTTTTTTATAAATAAATTAATTAATTAATTAATAACTATCTATTTTTAATATTTGTATAAAAATAATAAAATATTTTATATTGTGATAAAAACAGCTATATTCAATGTTATATATTATAAGTGATGATGTATTTAAAATCAAATATTGTTAAATAAATATAATATAAAATAATTTTTAGATTCATTTTTCATCAATTTAATCGACCAGAGTATCTAAGTAAGAACTTAACCTTAAATAGTGTGATTTAAAGTTTTAAACTGTATGGTATTAAGTTCAACCATAAACTAACACTTGAGTCAGCAAGAACCTCTACGGTGATGGTAACTAAACCGCTAACTGTATAATAGCCTGCAGAGAGAACGAGATTATTTATTTTTCACTTGATAACATACAGTTCTAAGGGAGGAAGGAAGAGGAGGCCTTAAGGAAGGGAGCAAAAAAATATCGGATACCAAGCGATTCCGGAACTTAAGACAAAATTGTTGAAAAAAATTTATGTTTTTTCATTTCGTTTTTGTCGTTGCAAATTATTTATGACCGATAATAAAAATTATTTTGTCCACAACTATCTTATAATATACTCATTATACTTTTATTTCTTCAATTATAATGATATCCATTACTCACTCCTAGCAGTGATTAATCATTAATCACTGTTATTCATTTTTAAAATTTTATCTGGTAGCTTTTCTTAAATATTACACTCCAATTCTCATAGTCGTATGACGTCATTTTCCGTGACTATAGCAACATCACATCAATTTTGCGATTCTCTTAGTCGTTTGTTGCTTGAATTTTGTAACTGACAGGCGACTACAAAAAAATGGAAGCGCGAAATATTCGTCCTAATATTTTTTTAACATGTTTTTAATTGCGTAACTTTATTCACTTGCTTAAATAAGTGGTTGTTTAGATCAATCCTTTTTTGTTCTATAACGATTTTATAATTTGGCCGACATATTTATAGTTACAGTCGTGTCACTTGAACCGACTTCAAGAATATCAACTTTGAAGCGACGTGACGTAACTGAAGTCACTTCGTCTGAATTGACACGACTATGGGAATTGGGGTGAACATTTATTGCCCGAGAAATCAAGAAAATTGAACATGACGGTGTATAAATCTTTCTTACATTGGAGGAAGGAAAATAATGCAAATTTTTTCTTGGAATCTGTTTTATTAGATATTTTACTGAATTATCCATAAAATGTAAACCATCGACAATGTGGTCACATTATTCAATGCTTAGAAAGAAGTACGATCAACAAATATCATGGAATTAATATAGAAAATTATATGAAATTAAAAGCATTGCTAAAACGAAAAAGGGTTTCAATCTAAAAAGCAAGCACTTTTTCTTCAGAAAATATCAATGATTTTCTTACTAAAGCATGTGATAATAAATACAATAATTTCTTTCTTTCTTTAAGGTTACGTGAATAATGGGAAAAATGGGTGCTTGCCGGGCTAATGAGATGTACTAGTAGTTTTCACTTTATTTTGTGGCAACGAAGCAGATTTAAAAGAATCAGAAGAGTTTAAATATGGTGGTTCGTACTCAGAATCCGGTATATTCACATTTACCGTAACATGAAATAGTGACAACTTCCTTCCATTTTCCAAAACACGAAATCATGCTGATGAAGTTGCTGAAATGTTTGCATCACTAAATCTACTCACTCAACTTGTTCATGGACCAACTCCATTTCCTGATCGGGAAGGTGACTCTTCTCATCTTCTTGACCTATTCTGTAACACGTACAAAACAACAATGCAAAACGCATGTTAGGTGTAATATCACTTATAAATAAAACATTGGTCTAACTTAACAAATCGTTCACCATTACTCTTCGTTCACTTCTATCGACTATCAAATTTGCTCTTTCCTTAATTGAAATAGGGTCATCCAAAAGCTTTTGTCGTTTTCATCCGGTCGCTGGTATGCACATCTTCATATCCCCGCTTTCTCTGTTTGACACTTTCAAAGAATTTCCCTTATTTTATTTCATTTTTTATTTATGTCCAATTTCTAGGATCAAAGGACCCCGCCCTAATTAATATGGAAATTGGGTTTCGGCCAAATTTGTTAATATTTCAGGGTTTTGTAGGTCTTGAGGTCCTGATTAAAGGTATTGTTTGCTCCAAATGCCTTACTGTTGGAGCTATGATTGCTTGAAAGCTAATAATCTCTATTTTTCTTATAAAAGGTATTGGAAATTGGAATAAGATCGGCTAGATATTTTGGAAGGTGATAATCTGGCACTAATACTTTGGATTTCCGCCAAAAACACATTATAACGGTACTCCGTGAATATTGAGCCCAGAGAGTTTGTACTCAAATTATTTCTTTTTCTCCAGACAAGTCATCTCTCCAAATACTAAGATATTTCCACAATTGGCCTCCGTACGGGTGTCTGTTATTTTTCTCACAATCGCTGAGAGCCAAGAATATTTTATTCTGCAAAATGCTCGTTGGTGAAAGTTAAGATTAATTTGTGAGGTGACACCTTAATTATTTCGTATTTGTTATTATTAATCGCCCATTGGAGATTGGTTAGCTCATGATCCCAGGTTCTTCCATCGTTTATCGTCTTTGCTCTCAACATTACCAATACGGTCCTGTACTGTTAGCACCGGCCATTAGCTATAGCCTTTGAGGTACCATTTGTTGTATAAACCAACCCACAATTAGCACAATTTTTATTTTCATTCTTATTCTATTTTTTAATTCCAAATCAAAAACATTTTTAATAGTAATCATATTTCCGCATTCCATATAAGAATCCCCAACAACAAAAACAAGAAATTAGCGTAATAACATTTTTTTTTATACAAAAACAAATATAACCAGCAAACTATGTATATAAAAAAAAAATACATAAGCCAAAATGTATGCGAATATACACGCAATTAAATTGTATGAAATAATAGAATCAACATTTGGGCAAATACTATATTTTCACACAAATTAAATACAGTTGGGCGATTCTAATATAGAATACAAAAAAAAATTGGAATTTAAACAGTTTATGCAAGTTAGCAAAATATATTATGCTAATAAACTTAAATACATTAAATTACAAAAACAAAAAATTAAATTTTTCGCAAGTTGGTAAAATTATTAACCCAAGTGCAATGGAATACGAAACCCAAAAAAAAAATTGAAAATATGCGAATTGGTAAAATTATTGTTTTTACTAAAAATTAAAAATGTCAAGAAACCCAAAATGCTATATAGCAAATTTTTCAAAATCAAGGGCACTAAAAATTGTTAGTGTACTCTATTAAAAAAAATTGTATATATACTGAACAAATTTTATGTATCAAGACAGTCCAAAATTTATAGTCAAAAGTTACAGTCAAAAACATATTGGTATCATCAGTCGTACAATATATTCGTAAAAGTAAATAACAATAAATCTATAATTATCATAAACGCAAAAGAAAAGTATTTCATTAATCTACGATATCCGGAACTACAGGAGGAAATCAAACAAAAACCAGAACACTCGAAAAAGAAAATACAAATATATCAAATTAATCAGAAACTGTTCAGCAGCTCCCAACCGTGTAAGTATAATAACTAATACTCATCCTACTAACAATTACCAATTCGGGTACTAACATAGTGCAGAATCCTGCATTCTCCTAGTATTATGCATCAAATTAACTCTCAAAATAGTTCCGGTAATAGCCCCCACCCGAGGTAAGCTCGGAACTATTTGTTAATTTGATACAAAAACAAAACAAAACACGTCCCTTAAGCGAGCCCATGACCCAAAGACACTTATAAGAGGTAGGACCCTTAATTCTTACAAATTTATGGGAAATAGAACCCTTTAATTAATAACTAGTTAAAAAACTTAAGGGCATAGAACGAATCAGAATCATCTTAGACATTATTGGATTTCAATATCAAACCAAAATAAACCAAAATCCCAAATATTTAAATAAAATCTCTATTTTACACTAAAATCGCAACATTAAAATAATCTTCCAAACAATTTAAACAAAAGTTGTATTTTACCAAACCAAAATTACAACACATTACAATAATTGGAACATTTGGAGGGTGTAAACGCTGCTCCTCGGTCACTAATTAGACGCGTTGGGGTACCAAAATGAACCGTTCAGCTGTCATTCTGAGTTCTGATTGAATCGATGTACCCCTCACATATTTCATCACCGCATATTACGAAATGCCATAACAACATTCAATACAAGCAGAAATGTACCACTCACAGACAAGAAACAAATATGTTCGATTATTTTCTGTACCGTCTTTTTCAGGCCGCCATGACCAACACCATCATGCATTGATTTTAACAAACGCCATCTGGTTTGATTAGCTACAACTTCTGCTTCCACTGACCAAGCGGAAGAGACGTTCATCAAATAGTTCATAATTCTCGTGCAAATGCTTTTCATCAGGTGTCGTGGTTTTCGTTTTAATAGTTCGATTATTCCTGACAAGATTGAGAATATTAGTTCATTTTTCGAAGCACACGTTCTTAAGGAAACACAATCGGTTAATAGTTTAAATCGGCATCCTATTAAATAAATACAGAACCGTTCTAAAGTTTTCACAAATGCTAGGGCTTCCAGTAATTCATACGAATGAAACTTTGCTTCGTTTGGAGTGGTTTTTTACTGAAATACAAAACCGGCCTTCTTTCGTTCCTATCATCTGTTTGTAGTAGCGATCGTCGATTTAAGTTTTTCCAGGCTGTGAATCAGCCACCGTGGAACCCTTAATTACCACACTGCACGGAATAAACTTTAATTTCAAATATTCTGCAAAGGATTTTAATATTAATGATCTCTTACTTCCGGAATCGACCAAAGCTGACATCTCAATGATACCAACTTTAACCCGGTTAACGTAAAAACTAAAATCCATCACGCTAACATTTCCACTAAAAGATTTATTTTTCATTGGACAGGTATGCGCAAATAAATCAGAGATCATGTGAAATTCTGTCAAGAATGTTAGAACTATCTGGTTTATTATAAACGCCAGAAATGGCTTAAACAATTGAAAGTTTGTCAATAGATTTGTTTGGTCCACTGGCGGAATCCCAATGCAATTATAAGTAGATATTAATCGCCAAGGGCAAACTATTAACACGTTGAATGCCGCTATATACATATAGTATTTACAATAAATATTCATAGAGTGCCAACATATAAGAGCCGTTACGAATATAAAACTGTGCAAAAACTCTTATTTACGAGATTTTCTTTAGGCATGACGAATAATATGTGAAAATAGCAGTCAGTTCGTGTCCTCAATCATGCAATCATCAAAAACTCATCTCAGTTTACTATCCCGAGGCTAACACCGTTGTTGATTTAAAGGCACAACTGTCTATTCTCGTGGTCTGAATTTCTACCAGCCCAATTCGCTATTACGATACGGTTTAAGAGGTGGTCTTTTAATGTTGATGTTAAAAGAGATGCACCTGTGGTCAGAAGTGAGAATATTATTTGTCACCCTCCAGTTTATAAACACTTTTTAATTTACTTTTTTAATTCCTTTTTAATCTTTACTCTATCGATTACCAAATATTACTAATAATCTTACAAGTTTACTCTATCGCGTTCCAAATTTCCAAATTCGAATAATCCAATTCGATCTTGTTCGCCTTTTTATGTACACAAACCAAACTTCTCGAAAGTTCATGACTTTTCCAGTTAGAATAGCGTAGAAACATTACGTAACAATTTTATCATGGAAAATTCCATTTTAGTACATTGAGCTATTCATTTAACTTATTCTATTACACACTAGGTGTCACCGTCACAATATGTTCCAATTGTGGATTGAGGTTTTTGCATGTTATCCCAATTTGAGTAAGTTAATAGTTTTAGGTGGTGGACCCTACAAAACTCATAAACATTAAATGAAAATAATCTGTGCGGAAGATTTGAGTGTACTTGATCTGTGATCGAAGAAGTGAACGACCGATTCAGATTTAAATGGATTAGATTAGGTGATTTTTGTTTAGCGATTTGTTGTTATTCCATTTACTTTATTTATAGTATTTAAACAAAAGGTATATCGGTCATAGATAATTTCTTTATCATGTCTAGAAGTTGTTTACATTGTGGTACTTTGAAATTATTTTTTTCGTAAACAGAGGTACATATAGTATTCATAAAATACACCGAGTATATCATTTAAAAAAAAATGAGAATTTAATTAATTATTTGCAATAGCTCGATCGTTTTATTGTAAACATGTATATATGTATTGTGTTTTCATCAAAAAATGTACATACCTACATATAATCTAGATCTGTTTTTGTGGGAGTGTAACGAAATTATAATTGATAAAATTAATCAAATAATGTCTTAAAATCATTGAACTTGTATTTTTGATAATATATCGAAATTTCAATCGATCATTGAACTTGTTCGTGAGGAATGAATTTTAAATGTTGCTTTATCTATTTTTTTAAGTCTTCTCTAAAATCTTTGGTTATCAGCGATGAAATAGGGTGTAATTGTTACAATAATGGACAACAGATAAGGTAGTTTCGGATTCTTTTGAAGTGATGAATATGAAGTGGTCTGTATAGCGGAGTCTTGGCTAACATCTAATTTTAAGACGGAAGAATATTTTCCGGCATCGTACATTGTTCATCGTCGAGACAGGCATCTTCTTATATACACATATGAGAAGGGTGGAAGTGTGCTAATTGATGTTGCGGATAAATATTCATCTGTACCTTTAATATTGACGGATTGCGACTTGGATATGATCGCAGTAAGAATCAGATATCATGCGTTTTCACTAATCGTTTGTGTCATGTATATTCCATGCGATTCTAATTTTGGGGTATATGATAAGTCATTGATATTATCAAGTCTAGCATAGCACCCATTTTGCAACCAGAGGATCGTTTATATATGTTGGGTGATTTCAATTTACCAAATGTTAATTGGCTTCGAGTTGATGATTTTTTAACTCCGTTGAACTGCGAATTATGATAACTTCATGACCGGATTACTTTCAATGGGTCTCAAACATTGTATGTACGTCAAGAAAAAGTGTGGAAATGTTTTGGACCTGGTATTTTTGCCGTTGCATCAAGAAGTTATTGTCGAGACGTGTGACGATTTAGCTGGAGCGTCGAGCATATACCACTTTCTAATAAAAGTGTCACTGTCTTTCGATGTATGTGAAATTGTCAAGGATGAGTTATTTGTTGAAAATTTTAATTATAAAAGTGGGGACTACGACTCCTTTAATGCTTTTCTTGATAATTATGATTGGAGTGCATTTGAGGGTAATGATCATTTAGAGTAAGTACTGGATGAATTTTGTAATGTTCTAAATGTAGGAATGGTGAAATTTATTCCTAAATTTAAAACTACGCGTCAGTTGAAGGAACCGGTTGAGTTATGGGTTGGGCTGTGATCGGATTGGTTGTTGAGATGGGGCTGAGTGAGAGTTTCAGTTGGGGATTTGTTTGGAAATTGATTCGAGGGTTGAGTTCGAGGTTAGATTAAGTTAAATTCATGTATGATTTATGGATTGCGTTTTACGTTGAGTTTGAGGCTGACTTTGGTGTTGAAGAATACGTTGGGGTTAAGTTGGAATTATGCTGAATATTTGTCGAGAACTGAGTTGCGGTTGAACAGAGTTTCAGTTGATGTTGGGTACTGTTTAAGTGAACGGTTCGGTTGGGAATTAGTTCTAATCACCGCTTGAAGGAAGGACATTACATTAACAGACCAAACAATGCTGCACGTATATTTCAAGGATCTGGTATCAACACACTACCGCAATGATATATGTATCAAAATTGATTGGGTATCCTTGCATCATTTGGCGGATTGTTGGGACTCTTCTTAGGCTTTAGCCTAGTGACAGGATTTGAATTAACTTATTTCTTTACTATTCATGTTTTATTTGATAAGCTGGCACTGAAACAAAAACAGGTTTCACCACACATACCAATAAATTGATTTGCACATTTGATCGATATACTTGATTTATATAATCTAACTTTGTATAGGTCGTAGCACTCAAAAATAAACTTAAAAATATTTTAATTTGATAAGGGCACTGAATAATTTTATTTATTTATTCATACAAATTTAAGTATTATAATAATGGTTATGATCCATTTCAACTGTAAATTTCATCATACAAATTTAGATAATTTGACCTCCTGAGTGTTGTAGTAACCATGGAATAAACGAGGTAACTCGAGTATAGACCGATGGGAATCCAACTTCACAGCCTAATGCGATACCAAATGAAACAATACCAATTTGAACTGAGCTACCATCATTTTGTACAACAGCCAATGGACCACCAGAATCTCCGTTACAAGTACCACTGCCCAAAAGGCCATCTGTACAAATATGTGAACTTGTAACTGTTCCAAGAAATAAAACGTCACACAGAAGGTTTATCATAACTGATGAAGTTCCCCATTGTAAATTAGTTGCTGGATCATCGCTGGCATCGCTCACACGTCCCCACCCAGACATACGAGCTATTTGACCGGTAAAGCCCTCGTTTTGTAATGCTCCTGTTGGTAACCGGATTGGTTGAATGGTAGGGGAGAATGGAATACCTACTTCAACGTGAATTAAGGCGATGTCATTTAGTAAAGAGGATGGATCCCATCCCTCGTGAATAATAAAATCAGTGGGAAATACATCTGTGTCGATGCGTCCTGGTTCTGCACCAAATTGGTCAAGGGTGTGAGCTCCTTGGCTTATCGTGGCGTAACTGATACCTGCACTATTTACAAATAACATTTTATGTAGGTAAATATTAATTTTAAACTTAAGTACTAAGCTACTTACAGGTCTGCACAATGGGCCGCTGTTATAACATAATTTTGTGATGCAATTGATCCACCGCATAAACCTCCACCCTCCCCAATCCACAAAAACAAAGCAACTTGATAAGGAAATTGGTTTCGGGCTGCTTCCTGTCCTCTAACAATACGGCCACCGACACTTTTTGTTTGAATGGGGAAATATTGCAATAAATCTTTGTGAGCATCACGCCATTCTGGGAGCTCATGAATTGGTCGAACGTTCGAGTAATCTTTTGCGGCCGCAATCGATATGATCGCAAATAAAATAACGAATGACTTCATTATTGTTAAAAATTATAAACTGTATTATTCGCAAGCACTTTTTCGACATGACTTTTATATGAGTTTATTCAACTATGAAGGTTTATCAAACTGTCGATAGTTATCGGCCTATTTTTAATTAATTAATATTTGATACATTTTGTTGTGACACAACAATAATTGTTATCTATACTTAACAAAGTGAGAACTTATTTTTATTTTTTTATTTGAGGGTGGGTGTTCGTTGTCCAGAGCACTGCGACCATTGAGGCCTATTGTGCATCCCTAGAGATTTCCTTACGTGAGATATAGGTTTATATCCCTGATAAACGCTGCTACCTGATACATATCCAGTGGGTCGGCGTTTTAGGCCACTGGATTATGTGGAGAATAGCATCGCATGTGAATAGTAAGTAGGTGGGGGTTATAGATGTGTTCATCTTCATCACCGATCGTAATCAGATGACGAAAAATCCCTTTTTTAAGTGAGAACTTAACATATTTGTTATTTACTCGTGGACTAATATCACCAATAAAAAGATTTTGTATAATAAAACACAATATTTCGGTTTTGATCTCATGTGTTGAGTGTTTGTTAGAAATTTGATAAAGGAGTAACATCCGAAACGATCGTTAAAAAAGTGAGAATCCTTCGAACATGGATTTGATTCAGATAAAACAATCATAGATTTATTCTGTTTATAACATTTAATTTATTATTTGAATATGACGTTTAATCAAACCGGTAATCAGAATTGGCTGCTTCGATCCAGCCGGCGAATGATATGACATGGGCGAATACAGCGGGGCTACCAGCTGCACAACCTTGAGCATTTCCGAATGAAACAATACCAACTTGTATACGTCTTACGTAAGTGGACCACCAGAATCACCATCACATGGTGAAGGTAGTTGTGCACCTGATGTACAAATGTTACTATCTTGAACTAGCATTAAGAAACTCAATCTGCATAATGTATTGGTTATGACATCTAAATCCACCCGTCTTAAAATGTCTGATGCTTGTGGTAAATTGACGTCAAATCTTCCCCAACCGCTGGCAACTGCTCGTTCTCCGGCAAATGTAGCACCATACAGTCCCCTGTGCTCCAATCAGCATGCACAAAAATATCTGCTGCTAGGACTCGGTGTCTTTGCTGATTTGGTTCTAATGTACTCTAATATTATGAGCACCTGTAAGTACTTCTACAGCTGGTGAACTATAAAAAGAAATAATGGTGACCCAAAACAAGCGATAACGTCTCGATGAATTGTGATTTTTTATTTTATATTAAATACTTACACACATTTTTAAGAATACCATGCCACGTAGCGGATCTGCGGAATAATTGGAAAAGAAGTTAGGGAATTTCATTTAAGCATGTTGCAACCACTGCTGAAATATATCCCTTAAACATGATCAAACATATTCGCTCACTTGCTGCATTAGTGACATAACTCAAAAATTACTATTATTAAGGGAACCCTTCTAAACGTTTGATGTTGAAAGGTCGAATGTCGAAGGGTTGAATGTGTCGTTTGGTTAAATGGTTCGAAAGGCCGTATTTATTGAACGACCAAATGTCTAAAGGCCGAATGGCCGAACATTGTGTTGTGGTTGGCTTAATTCGTTTGGTAAGTATACAGTAATGATACAGGTCAAAGGATTTGTATCGCTTGTATCGCTTCTACTGAAAAATATACCACAAATGTTTCAAGTGATGACAAAGGTCTAAAAATGGTGTTGGCATCGGTATCCAAAATAAAATAATCCCAAAAAAACAAAAAATCAAGTTTTGAAATATAATAAACTTTTGAAATAATATTTTAATTCGTAAACCTTAGAGGATGGGGCTACCGCCCCCAAACCCCCGCTTAGACAATTTTTTGAAATTCTAATATACCTAGAAATTAGAATATTTTTGAAAACTTTGTGTTTTTTAATAATTATTCACATACTAAAATAGGGAACTTCCCAAAGCCGCTTAGCCCTTTGCGCAAGGATGATAGGGAAACGTTCGAAAAATTTCAAAAATATTTACATTTATAATAATATTTACGTTTGTATTTCACATGCCAAAATAAAATACTCACCAATGCATTTTAGCATTTGGCCCGTTCTGCACAAGGATGACAAGAAACTATGTAGCTTCCTTTTGTTTTCATAGTGTAGTTAACAAAAATGTAAGTCTGGTTGGATCAGGGTTAACTTCTTGCTTTGGAATATTTAATGGAGTATTATCACCATTGAATCCTCTTATCTTTGAACTCTCTGCTCTTCTGCCGTTTAAATTTCATTGAATTTGGCCACGTGTCGAATTAAGGCTGTCTTGTTGAACTCGATGTTGAATTAGTAAATTGAAATGTCACTTTTCATAGTTTTCAACTGCATCATACTTTACCACATAATGAAGACGTCCAAATTTGTGCATCACCCTATTTGGAAGCCATTTTTCATGACCTACATATATAGTTATGAGGAGTTACTTTGTCTCGTACGCTTAATTTCCGTTTGCCTTTTATGTTTTCATTGATTTTGTTGTTCGAATATTCTGATGGTCGAATTGTATCGAGTTTGATTTTTAGTTTCCGCTGGAACAGATTCTCTGCTAGAAATCTGTCATTATTCGAAAACATACAATATTTTAATAGGATCTCGCGAATATTATAACTGGAGCCACTTTTACCTTCCATTGCTTTTAATTTATTCTTGAATGTTTGAATATAACGTTCCGCTTGTCCGATCGTAGCTGGATTACCGGGTATAATACGTTTGTAAATGATTCCCTGTTCCGCATAAAAATTTCTTGACTTTTGAAAATGGTAGTATTGTCCGAAGCAATTACTTTGTAGAATAGGCAAAAATATATTTTAATTTTTCA
The DNA here is from genome assembly GCA_958295665.1 of Tipula vernalis. Classification (NCBI taxonomy): domain Eukaryota; kingdom Metazoa; phylum Arthropoda; class Insecta; order Diptera; family Tipulidae; genus Tipula; species Tipula vernalis. The sequence continues at coordinate 127,223,881 of OY282558.1, read as the reverse complement.
ATTGTCATTGCGGTTGTTGGGCTGGAATTTGGGATTGCGATTTCCAATGAAGATGAATACGTTCGATATTCTGTGCGGTTTTTTTTGCCAATGGTGTGTTTCTTCTTTTCTCGGAAATGTGGTGTAGTTCTTTCAGGACTTCTTCTCGAAGATTTTCCGGAATTTAAACTCTACTTTCGAAAATTGTATTCATCGTCATTTATTTCTCGATCTAATTGGCTGTAGTTTTGCTCTGCAACAGACAGTGATCGAAAAATGAACGCAACTGGTTTTGCTCCGCCCTGGATGACTTGATATAATCTCCCGGCTATTCCAACCGGCCTTGCATCACATGAAACGATTAAAGGCAATGCTGGATCGAATGGCATTAAAGCTTAATAACTTACTTGCACATATTTCGCTGTCTATTGAAATTTTGCTTTACTACGTAGAAGCAGGACGAAGTGGACCTGTAAATGTAGACGCACTGTTATTAAATTTAGAATAGAACGTTATTAGTCACAGAGATTTTTGTACTTCGTAAAGCTTTCTCGGACGTGGCGCTTCCAAAACTGCCTTTACTTTTTGTTTGAAATTTTATTTTGCTCAATTCGCATTCCGTGGCATTAATTAAAAACATGTTGTAAATAGTACCTTACAGTCCTTGGAGCACCTGATCGAGTATTCGAGAAAATTATTTGGAGCTGTTTAATACCAAGTGCGAGTCTGTCGAACTTGTATGTACCCTTGTGAGTGGTTATCGTTTGAATTTTGCACCCTCTTCATCCATTTGAACGTGTTGACTTGCTTTGAATAGTTGCTGCTTTGCATTTCTTAAATTGTTGAGAATTTCCCCAATGCGCGGAATCGGGTAGTGAGGATCTTCAAGTCGTCTATTTATGCTAAATTGATCCCAATACTTAATTCTTTTCCAATTTGTTCTCTATGTGAACATGGAACTTTTCTCGATTTGTGGAATACCGGTTTAACATTCGGTCAACAAGTTTTAGCGAACACTGGAAATTTGGTAATTTCCCCACTTTTTCCTCGAAAATTTTACCATATTTTGTTTGGAGATTGCCGATGTCCTCTTCGATAACGTCTGTAGAAGGAATTCCATTAACAAATTCACACGATTCCCTTTTATCTAATTCCTGTAAATGTACGTTGATTTCTTGGATCGATAATCGTCCCTAAAGGGCTCGTCTTCCTTTATCGACATTATACATTTCCTCTGTAATCAGTTTGTCCTTGTATTTTGCCTTGACAGTTACTACTCCAATGGGGCGCAAATATCTCCTTGAGATTTGAACGAAATTCTATATTCGTCATACGTCATGCATATTCTGGACGTGATTTCTACCTAGACTAGCATTTACTGTACTTCATAATCTGCGGTCATTCGGTGTCTTTTTTTCTTGCAGTGTTTGCAGTATAGTTTCTCTTTGTTGCATTTGTAGCTGCGGGTATCATGTTTGTAGTGCGCGCAGATTAGGCAGAGACCCGTTAATCTCAATACTTTATAGTCGACTCGACCACGGGATTTTGATTCATTTTTATAACTGAAGTTGTGACCCTGACTAGTACGTTGACGGAAACGATCTCTTGATTGTCAATTATATAAAATTTTAAAAACATCGCTGGAAAAGTTCGGATTTTGATTTAAAATTTCTCTGCTATCTATCTGTGAAGATAGATTTCTCTTCCAATTTCCCTGCACATAGAAACTTTGTTAGTACCGAATTGCCACTAATTGGCAATAATTGCACCAATGTGTCACAATCCTCTTCAATTGGTGACTTTGATGCCACTAAATTCGACACAACACTGTAATTCTCTGGACCAATACAATTTAGCAGTATTTATTTGCATTTTTCTTTATTACTTTTAATTTTCTTGAGGTCGAAATAAATTTCAAGTCACTGGACTTATTGTTGAAAAGATTGTTTTTTGCCATCGTACCTGCGTTGTTCTGATAGTCAATGCGTGGAAAACTGGTCATATCTCCAGTGCCCTGTTGCGTATCCTCTAAGCTTTTTGGTATTAAGGTCAACTTGATCACACTCAATAATATTAAGTTGAACCCTTTCCCTTTTCCAACCTTAATCGCTCTTAATCTTTTATAAGGTTGTTCAGGTTATCGACTATTGACGTCTGGTTTCACATTAATGCCATTAGATGATTTTCCTTATTGTTGATGTTCCAAAATCAAAATTAGGCTTCATACAGGTTGCCTAAGATCATGCCTATTCTCAAGCCACGCTTCATTCGTCGACGTTCGTTGTCGCTTGTTAGTAGAAGATCGTTTTCTGCGATCAAGTTGTTGAGCTGGCACTGAAGTTGTTGCAGGATTACGTGGCAGTTCAAACCAGACAATTCTTTGTAAGCTGCTGCCTGTTCGCCTTTCACTCGCTTAAGGGCTTCGATCTTCTCCCAATGGCCCGCCATGTTGTATGAAATAGATCACTAAAGTTCGCTTCATGGCTACATATGCCTGTCGAGTAAATAATGGGGTTACCTAGACCTGGGCCTGCGCCCATTTTCCTCATTTTTTAATCGTTTTGGTGTTTCAAATGAAACTGGTTAAAAATGTGACGTTTACGTTTTTTATTTTTGTTTTGCGTAGAGAAAAGCAAAATACAAGCTACAAATTTTTAACTGGTCCGTGACCAGTTAAAATTTTTATGGTGAATAAAATGCCAAAAATTTAACTTTTTAACTTTTTATGCGGATTTTTATTTGTTTGAAACACAGCCTTCATAACAATTTTTCTTCTTTTAATATAACTTTGACGAAACGAAGTTTAATAGCTAGTAGATAAAAATACAATGTAGTTTTTCTTTTATATAGCTACTCCTATATACTATATGTACATAAAAAAATTACTTAAAAGTTAACAATATTTTACTTAATAGGTAGCTAGTTCATTAATCTTCGAATTAAATGTTTTGTTCGTCTTATGCCGGTGCGAAAGGAGAAAAAGGATTGTGCGATAAGAATTGATTTTGTTGTTATTTTGTTGCGTGAACTTTGTTTGCTTTAAAAGAATAATACGCGAATTGCACTTCAAATATCTTTAGATATACCTATAGCTACTTCCCTTTGTTTTGTTATTTTAGATAAAATTTTTATATGTACATATATATGGTGAAAAATACGTCAAATCACAAATTTGGTATATACGAGTATGTATATGGGACCGGAAGTCGTGTTTAAATTTTTTTTTTTAAGTTTCCAATTGGTAGCACTAGTTAAAAACAAACATTTTGTAGAAAATGATTTTTTGTTGTTGTTGTTTAAAATACAGGGTGACAAATTTTGAGAAAAATGATAACATGATGTTGTGTTTATGGCTATAAAAGGAAAAATAAATATCCGATACTTATGATAAAGGGCTCGTTTTAAAGGTAAATTAATACGGATTAATAAAAAAATATAAAAATGGTAAGTTCTTTAATTTATTCATTTTCAAATTTCCCGCAAAAATTTTATTTTTGAATTTTCTCAATGATCGTCCAATTTTTTAGCAATTTTTATCACAAGTCGTTACAAAACTGAATATGTGAGCAATGATGTAATCATTTAAGAACATGAAGTAAGTGGTATATTAAAGAAATACGCCTCTAGTGATATAACTTCAAATTATTGATAATATCCCATAACAGTAACTTCTTATAATTACATAACGTCATCTTTTATGAAATTCTCCCTGCCCCAGCCTAAACGTGACGACAATCAATACTCTTTCCCTAAACAAAGGCGTAACGTAGTTTAGGGATAGCCCATAAAGCTATTAGTAAAAAAATAAATTTTGGTATGAGGCATTTATTTTGTTAGTTCCAACCCTAAAAATGCGTCCCAAAATATTACGTTCAGGTACATAAACTGTAACGTAATGTTTTGGAACAAAATGTCGCATATTTAAAAATTTAATTATAAAAGAACGGGTAGGTATGTAGGCCTGTAAAACAACATAAAATATAACCAGTGGTTTTTGTTAACATTTTTTGGTATAAATTAGTGTTTAAATTAATATTTCAGTTAGTTTAACTTGTGAACTTCTATTTAAATCATTTGCTTATATAAACAACATCAAAAGTATTTCAAATAATAAGTGTAGTAATGGTTGGGTACAAAAAGTGTTGTAAGCCGTTTCCTGAGTTGAAATATTCTAAAAGTTTAAAACTAATGCGGAGGGTGACTAATAAACAACAAAAAGTTGAAAACGAGGTATCACCGGTTAATAATTCATTAAATTCACCTGTTACTTGGGAGACATCAACAACAGTCAATGACGAGAATATTTCGAGTATGAGTGAAAGTGAGGAATGCCAAATAAAAAGTGCTATCGTCCGTGAAAAACTTAATAAGATATTACCAGACATTGGCATGTCCCCTATATATCCAAGTAACTTGGAATCCAGACAATATCATGAGCAGAAAAAATTATTAAATTCAACTACCACATTACCGACATCATCAACATCTTCGGTATCTGGAATAGAACCTCTTTTGACTCACTCAGAGGAAAATCATTATAAGGCACGTCATTATGATGAATTCATGGATCAACTAAAAATCAAATTCCGACATTTGGAGAAAAATTGTGATAATTGTGATAAAATACAGCTGCTGTCTACCCTGCCGAAATCTCTAACTATACAACAAATTCAGGAAGAATTCAACACAACCCAATATATGGTATGGACAGCTAAAAATATTCAAGACAATAATGGGTCACTGAGCCTTCCAGCACCCAAAGTTGGAAAACGGATCAGTGATGAACTCAGGCATTCAGTGCTAGAATATTTTTTCTTTTTGATAAAGTTAAAGTTCAGAAACGTCTAATGATGTGCACATTAAAGGAGTGCTATGAGGGCTACAATAAAAAAAATTGGTTCTTCTAAATTTTCTCTGCTACGTCCTAAAAACTGTGTTCAACCCGGAAGCAGCGTAACGCATACAGTTTGCGTTTGTATAATACATCAAAATGTCAAATTAATTATTCATGGAACTAGGATGGAAACTGTCACCAATGGAAAAATTTGGCGATACCAGGACTGCATTTCATTAATACTATGTAAAGATCCAAGATCAACATGTTATCTTCTGCAATGCGAGAACTGCCCAGGATTGGATAATTTTCGCGAATATTTGAAAAACGCATTTTTGGACAATGCCTGTCTGGATGCTGAATTATCGTTTAGATAGTGGGGTTCAACTGACCGATGCAACTTGGAAAAATATTCAAAACTATTAGATGAATTTCTGGATTACTTCATAAATAAGCTGGAAAATTTGATTCCTCATTGATTTATATCACTAACACAATCCGATTTCATAAAAAATAAAAAATTAACTCTAGAGCCAACAGAAGTACTGGTTTCTTGTGATTTTGCAAAAAATTTTGCGTTTATAATGCAAAATGCAGCACAGGGTTTTCATTGGAACAACAAACAAGCGACTATTCATCCAATCATAGAAAAATTATTGCAGTTTTTGAAAACAAAAATTCCGAATTTATCTAAAATTTATTACGTCACAGATGGTGCAGTAACACATTATACAAATAAAAAAAAATTTATGAATATAACTAAACACAAAGAGGATTTTGGAGTTGATTGTGAGTGGCATTTTCACGCAACTGCTCACGGAAAGGGACCATGCGATGGAGTAGGAGGTACTGTTAAGAGAATGCCATCCATAGACAGTCTCATCAAAGAATACGATGGTGACATAACAAATGCGGAGGAACTTTTCAAATGGACTAAAACGTTGAAAACTGATATGGTTTTTGAATTTTGTTCAGATACTGAATATAAATTGAAATAAATCGAACTAGGCAGTAGATTAGAGGACTTGAAAACAATAAAAGGGACTCGCGATTTTCATGCAGTTATACCTTCAACAGAAGGCTACTTAAAATGTAAAAAATATTCAAATAGTGAAGATTATATAACATGTAAATTTTAACCGTATTCGTCAATATTTTTTGTTTTAAATTTAATTTTGAATCACAAAAACGAGTGAAAACATTAACCTGGAAAATTAAATAAAATCGAGTTTTTGTCAGAGGACCAAAAATCTACCATTCGATTTTTTAAATTTTCAAAATAGGTAGAGTCATACTTAAATGTATTTTGCACGATAACGAAAAATTTTACTAGCGCACGTTTTTAGTATGTTCAATAGAATTAAAGGACGTAAAATTGAAAAAAAAAAATTGGACGATCATTGAGAAAATTCAAAAATAAAATTTTTGCGATTTTTATATTTTTTTATTAATCCGTATTAACTAACCTTTAAAACGAGCCCTATATCATAAACATCGGATATTTATTTTTCCTTATCATGTTTATCATTTTTCTAAAAATTTGACACCCTGTATTTTAAGCAACAACAACAACAACAACCACAACAAAATCATATTCTACAAAATTGTTTTTTTAATCAAGACTCAAATTCAAAACATAAAAATAATAAAATTAAAACATGACTTCCAAAAATTTGTGATTTGACGTATTTTTCACCATACGAGTATATGGTATATTTATTTACGGTGTTTTAAGGGCAACACACTCCTTTGGTGCCGTGATCTCTTAAGTTGCTCGGCAATTTACCTTTTGGAGGGGATAGAGTTACCAGTATGTAGGTTTGCTTTGTACGTATATATGTTTATTATTAAGTATATATTTTTGATTAGTGGTCCATATTTTGTTTCAACACTAATGGTAGTGGTTTAGCCTGGCAAAGATATATGCATACCTCTTTACATACTATATTAATCGAAGCTACCAAAATCTGTGAGATAATGAAGGAAAAAATATAGCGAAACGTTAATCTAAGGTATTCAAATAGTAGCGTAGAAACATTACATTCCATTTTAGTACAGTAAACATTGAGCTATTCATTTAACTATATTTCTAATACGATAGATAGAAAACGTTAGTTTAGCTAATTTTAATTTAAATAATCTCTCTTCGTTTTTATTTTTTTTGTAACCGAAAGTTATTTTTGTATAATCGAATCTATAATTTTAGTGTGGTTCTTTGCGGAATATAAACCCGTATAAGGTTCCAGTATAATTATTATTTTTTTATATATATGTACACAATTTATAATATAATTTTTGACATGCCTAGGAATGTGGATATGCTAGATATGTGAAAATCATTTTTTTTAAAAGTTATACATTTAACCTAGGACCTATATTTCGATTTGTCTTCGATTTTTTTGTAGGACCAATTTAAAGACTTAAATTTTGAGATCGCGAACAATAAACAACAAGAAAAATAGTAGGTGTTTCGAAATATTGGAAAATGTGTAAAATTTAAACCTCATTTTGCCGGTATGTAGCATAATCAGTATTCCAAAAACTTTGTTTAAAATGGCTAATTCGGATGAACACCTGTGTTATGCGTGTTACTATAAACGACTAACAATAAATTAAGAATTTAGGGTATTCGGAATTCCAGAAACCCAACATACATAGGCATAATTAGTTTTTACACAGTAGTATTACGGATTGAAATAAAAAGAAATTGCTCTGAATTTGACAAATAACAAATGTGCTATTAACCATACATGCCTTATTGAGGAATTAAGACTTGGAACTAGTTCAGTTTTAAAATTTGATAAACTCAAGAAAAAAAAAAATAACTAAGCCGTCCTGAAATGTAGAAAACTAAACATTTTAATGCTCTTCATTTTTTTTATAACTAATTGACAAATAATTATTTATATGTATAATTATGAATAAATACATATAATTTATATAAATATATTTTTATAAAAATACAAATAAATATATTTTTTGTTATAAATAAAATAAAAATCCAAAAGTGCCATAAATAATTTAAAATATGAGATTTTAGATTTCTTAAATTTGTAATTTTTTTATAAATAAATTAATTAATTAATTAATAACTATCTATTTTTAATATTTGTATAAAAATAATAAAATATTTTATATTGTGATAAAAACAGCTATATTCAATGTTATATATTATAAGTGATGATGTATTTAAAATCAAATATTGTTAAATAAATATAATATAAAATAATTTTTAGATTCATTTTTCATCAATTTAATCGACCAGAGTATCTAAGTAAGAACTTAACCTTAAATAGTGTGATTTAAAGTTTTAAACTGTATGGTATTAAGTTCAACCATAAACTAACACTTGAGTCAGCAAGAACCTCTACGGTGATGGTAACTAAACCGCTAACTGTATAATAGCCTGCAGAGAGAACGAGATTATTTATTTTTCACTTGATAACATACAGTTCTAAGGGAGGAAGGAAGAGGAGGCCTTAAGGAAGGGAGCAAAAAAATATCGGATACCAAGCGATTCCGGAACTTAAGACAAAATTGTTGAAAAAAATTTATGTTTTTTCATTTCGTTTTTGTCGTTGCAAATTATTTATGACCGATAATAAAAATTATTTTGTCCACAACTATCTTATAATATACTCATTATACTTTTATTTCTTCAATTATAATGATATCCATTACTCACTCCTAGCAGTGATTAATCATTAATCACTGTTATTCATTTTTAAAATTTTATCTGGTAGCTTTTCTTAAATATTACACTCCAATTCTCATAGTCGTATGACGTCATTTTCCGTGACTATAGCAACATCACATCAATTTTGCGATTCTCTTAGTCGTTTGTTGCTTGAATTTTGTAACTGACAGGCGACTACAAAAAAATGGAAGCGCGAAATATTCGTCCTAATATTTTTTTAACATGTTTTTAATTGCGTAACTTTATTCACTTGCTTAAATAAGTGGTTGTTTAGATCAATCCTTTTTTGTTCTATAACGATTTTATAATTTGGCCGACATATTTATAGTTACAGTCGTGTCACTTGAACCGACTTCAAGAATATCAACTTTGAAGCGACGTGACGTAACTGAAGTCACTTCGTCTGAATTGACACGACTATGGGAATTGGGGTGAACATTTATTGCCCGAGAAATCAAGAAAATTGAACATGACGGTGTATAAATCTTTCTTACATTGGAGGAAGGAAAATAATGCAAATTTTTTCTTGGAATCTGTTTTATTAGATATTTTACTGAATTATCCATAAAATGTAAACCATCGACAATGTGGTCACATTATTCAATGCTTAGAAAGAAGTACGATCAACAAATATCATGGAATTAATATAGAAAATTATATGAAATTAAAAGCATTGCTAAAACGAAAAAGGGTTTCAATCTAAAAAGCAAGCACTTTTTCTTCAGAAAATATCAATGATTTTCTTACTAAAGCATGTGATAATAAATACAATAATTTCTTTCTTTCTTTAAGGTTACGTGAATAATGGGAAAAATGGGTGCTTGCCGGGCTAATGAGATGTACTAGTAGTTTTCACTTTATTTTGTGGCAACGAAGCAGATTTAAAAGAATCAGAAGAGTTTAAATATGGTGGTTCGTACTCAGAATCCGGTATATTCACATTTACCGTAACATGAAATAGTGACAACTTCCTTCCATTTTCCAAAACACGAAATCATGCTGATGAAGTTGCTGAAATGTTTGCATCACTAAATCTACTCACTCAACTTGTTCATGGACCAACTCCATTTCCTGATCGGGAAGGTGACTCTTCTCATCTTCTTGACCTATTCTGTAACACGTACAAAACAACAATGCAAAACGCATGTTAGGTGTAATATCACTTATAAATAAAACATTGGTCTAACTTAACAAATCGTTCACCATTACTCTTCGTTCACTTCTATCGACTATCAAATTTGCTCTTTCCTTAATTGAAATAGGGTCATCCAAAAGCTTTTGTCGTTTTCATCCGGTCGCTGGTATGCACATCTTCATATCCCCGCTTTCTCTGTTTGACACTTTCAAAGAATTTCCCTTATTTTATTTCATTTTTTATTTATGTCCAATTTCTAGGATCAAAGGACCCCGCCCTAATTAATATGGAAATTGGGTTTCGGCCAAATTTGTTAATATTTCAGGGTTTTGTAGGTCTTGAGGTCCTGATTAAAGGTATTGTTTGCTCCAAATGCCTTACTGTTGGAGCTATGATTGATGGAAAGCTAATAATCTCTATTTTTCTTATAAAAGGTATTGGAAATTGGAATAAGATCGGCTAGATATTTTGGAAGGTGATAATCTGGCACTAATACTTTGGATTTCCGCCAAAAACACATTATAACGGTACTCCGTGAATATTGAGCCCAGAGAGTTTGTACTCAAATTATTTCTTTTTCTCCAGACAAGTCATCTCTCCAAATACTAAGATATTTCCACAATTGGCCTCCGTACGGGTGTCTGTTATTTTTCTCACAATCGCTGAGAGCCAAGAATATTTTATTCTGCAAAATGCTCGTTGGTGAAAGTTAAGATTAATTTGTGAGGTGACACCTTAATTATTTCGTATTTGTTATTATTAATCGCCCATTGGAGATTGGTTAGCTCATGATCCCAGGTTCTTCCATCGTTTATCGTCTTTGCTCTCAACATTACCAATACGGTCCTGTACTGTTAGCACCGGCCATTAGCTATAGCCTTTGAGGTACCATTTGTTGTATAAACCAACCCACAATTAGCACAATTTTTATTTTCATTCTTATTCTATTTTTTAATTCCAAATCAAAAACATTTTTAATAGTAATCATATTTCCGCATTCCATATAAGAATCCCCAACAACAAAAACAAGAAATTAGCGTAATAACATTTTTTTTTATACAAAAACAAATATAACCAGCAAACTATGTATATAAAAAAAAAATACATAAGCCAAAATGTATGCGAATATACACGCAATTAAATTGTATGAAATAATAGAATCAACATTTGGGCAAATACTATATTTTCACACAAATTAAATACAGTTGGGCGATTCTAATATAGAATACAAAAAAAAATTGGAATTTAAACAGTTTATGCAAGTTAGCAAAATATATTATGCTAATAAACTTAAATACATTAAATTACAAAAACAAAAAATTAAATTTTTCGCAAGTTGGTAAAATTATTAACCCAAGTGCAATGGAATACGAAACCCAAAAAAAAAATTGAAAATATGCGAATTGGTAAAATTATTGTTTTTACTAAAAATTAAAAATGTCAAGAAACCCAAAATGCTATTTAGCAAATTTTTCAAAATCAAGGGCACTAAAAATTGTTAGTGTACTCTATTAAAAAAAATTGTATATATACTGAACAAATTTTATGTATCAAGACAGTCCAAAATTTATAGTCAAAAGTTACAGTCAAAAACATATTGGTATCATCAGTCGTACAATATATTCGTAAAAGTAAATAACAATAAATCTATAATTATCATAAACGCAAAAGAAAAGTATTTCATTAATCTACGATATCCGGAACTACAGGAGGAAATCAAACAAAAACCAGAACACTCGAAAAAGAAAATACAAATATATCAAATTAATCAGAAACTGTTCAGCAGCTCCCAACCGTGTAAGTATAATAACTAATACTCATCCTATTAACAATTACCAATTCGGGTACTAACATAGTGCAGAATCCTGCATTCTCCTAGTATTATGCATCAAATTAACTCTCAAAATAGTTCCGGTAATAGCCCCCACCCGAGGTAAGCTCGGAACTATTTGTTAATTTGATACAAAAACAAAACAAAACACGTCCCTTAAGCGAGCCCATGACCCAAAGACACTTATAAGAGGTAGGACCCTTAATTCTTACAAATTTATGGGAAATAGAACCCTTTAATTAATAACTAGTTAAAAAACTTAAGGGCATAGAACGAATCAGAATCATCTTAGACATTATTGGATTTCAATATCAAACCAAAATAAACCAAAATCCCAAATATTTAAATAAAATCTCTATTTTACACTAAAATCGCAACATTAAAATAATCTTCCAAACAATTTAAACAAAAGTTGTATTTTACCAAACCAAAATTACAACACATTACAATAATTGGAACATTTGGAGGGTGTAAACGCTGCTCCTCGGTCACTAATTAGACGCGTTGGGGTACCAAAATGAACCGTTCAGCTGTCATTCTGAGTTCTGATTGAATCGATGTACCCCTCACATATTTCATCACCGCATATTACGAAATGCCATAACAACATTCAATACAAGCAGAAATGTACCACTCACAGACAAGAAACAAATATGTTCGATTATTTTCTGTACCGTCTTTTTCAGGCCGCCATGACCAACACCATCATGCATTGATTTTAACAAACGCCATCTGGTTTGATTAGCTACAACTTCTGCTTCCACTGACCAAGCGGAAGAGACGTTCATCAAATAGTTCATAATTCTCGTGCAAATGCTTTTCATCAGGTGTCGTGGTTTTCGTTTTAATAGTTCGATTATTCCTGACAAGATTGAGAATATTAGTTCATTTTTCGAAGCACACGTTCTTAAGGAAACACAATCGGTTAATAGTTTAAATCGGCATCCTATTAAATAAATACAGAACCGTTCTAAAGTTTTCACAAATGCTAGGGCTTCCAGTAATTCATACGAATGAAACTTTGCTTCGTTTGGAGTGGTTTTTTACTGAAATACAAAACCGGCCTTCTTTCGTTCCTATCATCTGTTTGTAGTAGCGATCGTCGATTTAAGTTTTTCCAGGCTGTGAATCAGCCACCGTGGAACCCTTAATTACCACACTGCACGGAATAAACTTTAATTTCAAATATTCTGCAAAGGATTTTAATATTAATGATCTCTTACTTCCGGAATCGACCAAAGCTGACATCTCAATGATACCAACTTTAACCCGGTTAACGTAAAAACTAAAATCCATCACGCTAACATTTCCACTAAAAGATTTATTTTTCATTGGACAGGTATGCGCAAATAAATCAGAGATCATGTGAAATTCTGTCAAGAATGTTAGAACTATCTGGTTTATTATAAACGCCAGAAATGGCTTAAACAATTGAAAGTTTGTCAATAGATTTGTTTGGTCCACTGGCGGAATCCCAATGCAATTATAAGTAGATATTAATCGCCAAGGGCAAACTATTAACACGTTGAATGCCGCTATATACATATAGTATTTACAATAAATATTCATAGAGTGCCAACATATAAGAGCCGTTACGAATATAAAACTGTGCAAAAACTCTTATTTACGAGATTTTCTTTAGGCATGACGAATAATATGTGAAAATAGCAGTCAGTTCGTGTCCTCAATCATGCAATCATCAAAAACTCATCTCAGTTTACTATCCCGAGGCTAACACCGTTGTTGATTTAAAGGCACAACTGTCTATTCTCGTGGTCTGAATTTCTACCAGCCCAATTCGCTATTACGATACGGTTTAAGAGGTGGTCTTTTAATGTTGATGTTAAAAGAGATGCACCTGTGGTCAGAAGTGAGAATATTATTTGTCACCCTCCAGTTTATAAACACTTTTTAATTTACTTTTTTAATTCCTTTTTAATCTTTACTCTATCGATTACCAAATATTACTAATAATCTTACAAGTTTACTCTATCGCGTTCCAAATTTCCAAATTCGAATAATCCAATTCGATCTTGTTCGCCTTTTTATGTACACAAACCAAACTTCTCGAAAGTTCATGACTTTTCCAGTTAGAATAGCGTAGAAACATTACGTAACAATTTTATCATGGAAAATTCCATTTTAGTACATTGAGCTATTCATTTAACTTATTCTATTACACACTAGGTGTCACCGTCACAATATGTTCCAATTGTGGATTGAGGTTTTTGCATGTTATCCCAATTTGAGTAAGTTAATAGTTTTAGGTGGTGGACCCTACAAAACTCATAAACATTAAATGAAAATAATCTGTGCGGAAGATTTGAGTGTACTTGATCTGTGATCGAAGAAGTGAACGACCGATTCAGATTTAAATGGATTAGATTAGGTGATTTTTGTTTAGCGATTTGTTGTTATTCCATTTACTTTATTTATAGTATTTAAACAAAAGGTATATCGGTCATAGATAATTTCTTTATCATGTCTAGAAGTTGTTTACATTGTGGTACTTTGAAATTATTTTTTTCGTAAACAGAGGTACATATAGTATTCATAAAATACACCGAGTATATCATTTAAAAAAAAATGAGAATTTAATTAATTATTTGCAATAGCTCGATCGTTTTATTGTAAACATGTATATATGTATTGTGTTTTCATCAAAAAATGTACATACCTACATATAATCTAGATCTGTTTTTGTGGGAGTGTAACGAAATTATAATTGATAAAATTAATCAAATAATGTCTTAAAATCATTGAACTTGTATTTTTGATAATATATCGAAATTTCAATCGATCATTGAACTTGTTCGTGAGGAATGAATTTTAAATGTTGCTTTATCTATTTTTTTAAGTCTTCTCTAAAATCTTTGGTTATCAGCGATGAAATAGGGTGTAATTGTTACAATAATGGACAACAGATAAGGTAGTTTCGGATTCTTTTGAAGTGATGAATATGAAGTGGTCTGTATAGCGGAGTCTTGGCTAACATCTAATTTTAAGACGGAAGAATATTTTCCGGCATCGTACATTGTTCATCGTCGAGACAGGCATCTTCTTATATACACATATGAGAAGGGTGGAAGTGTGCTAATTGATGTTGCGGATAAATATTCATCTGTACCTTTAATATTGACGGATTGCGACTTGGATATGATCGCAGTAAGAATCAGATATCATGCGTTTTCACTAATCGTTTGTGTCATGTATATTCCATGCGATTCTAATTTTGGGGTATATGATAAGTCATTGATATTATCAAGTCTAGCATAGCACCCATTTTGCAACCAGAGGATCGTTTATATATGTTGGGTGATTTCAATTTACCAAATGTTAATTGGCTTCGAGTTGATGATTTTTTAACTCCGTTGAACTGCGAATTATGATAACTTCATGACCGGATTACTTTCAATGGGTCTCAAACATTGTATGTACGTCAAGAAAAAGTGTGGAAATGTTTTGGACCTGGTATTTTTGCCGTTGCATCAAGAAGTTATTGTCGAGACGTGTGACGATTTAGCTGGAGCGTCGAGCATATACCACTTTCTAATAAAAGTGTCACTGTCTTTCGATGTATGTGAAATTGTCAAGGATGAGTTATTTGTTGAAAATTTTAATTATAAAAGTGGGGACTACGACTCCTTTAATGCTTTTCTTGATAATTATGATTGGAGTGCATTTGAGGGTAATGATCATTTAGAGTAAGTACTGGATGAATTTTGTAATGTTCTAAATGTAGGAATGGTGAAATTTATTCCTAAATTTAAAACTACGCGTCAGTTGAAGGAACCGGTTGAGTTATGGGTTGGGCTGTGATCGGATTGGTTGTTGAGATGGGGCTGAGTGAGAGTTTCAGTTGGGGATTTGTTTGGAAATTGATTCGAGGGTTGAGTTCGAGGTTAGATTAAGTTAAATTCATGTATGATTTATGGATTGCGTTTTACGTTGAGTTTGAGGCTGACTTTGGTGTTGAAGAATACGTTGGGGTTAAGTTGGAATTATGCTGAATATTTGTCGAGAACTGAGTTGCGGTTGAACAGAGTTTCAGTTGATGTTGGGTACTGTTTAAGTGAACGGTTCGGTTGGGAATTAGTTCTAATCACCGCTTGAAGGAAGGACATTACATTAACAGACCAAACAATGCTGCACGTATATTTCAAGGATCTGGTATCAACACACTACCGCAATGATATATGTATCAAAATTGATTGGGTATCCTTGCATCATTTGGCGGATTGTTGGGACTCTTCTTAGGCTTTAGCCTAGTGACAGGATTTGAATTAACTTATTTCTTTACTATTCATGTTTTATTTGATAAGCTGGCACTGAAACAAAAACAGGTTTCACCACACATACCAATAAATTGATTTGCACATTTGATCGATATACTTGATTTATATAATCTAACTTTGTATAGGTCGTAGCACTCAAAAATAAACTTAAAAATATTTTAATTTGATAAGGGCACTGAATAATTTTATTTATTTATTCATACAAATTTAAGTATTATAATAATGGTTATGATCCATTTCAACTGTAAATTTCATCATACAAATTTAGATAATTTGACCTCCTGAGTGTTGTAGTAACCATGGAATAAACGAGGTAACTCGAGTATAGACCGATGGGAATCCAACTTCACAGCCTAATGCGATACCAAATGAAACAATACCAATTTGAACTGAGCTACCATCATTTTGTACAACAGCCAATGGACCACCAGAATCTCCGTTACAAGTACCACTGCCCAAAAGGCCATCTGTACAAATATGTGAACTTGTAACTGTTCCAAGAAATAAAACGTCACACAGAAGGTTTATCATAACTGATGAAGTTCCCCATTGTAAATTAGTTGCTGGATCATCGCTGGCATCGCTCACACGTCCCCACCCAGACATACGAGCTATTTGACCGGTAAAGCCCTCGTTTTGTAATGCTCCTGTTGGTAACCGGATTGGTTGAATGGTAGGGGAGAATGGAATACCTACTTCAACGTGAATTAAGGCGATGTCATTTAGTAAAGAGGATGGATCCCATCCCTCGTGAATAATAAAATCAGTGGGAAATACATCTGTGTCGATGCGTCCTGGTTCTGCACCAAATTGGTCAAGGGTGTGAGCTCCTTGGCTTATCGTGGCGTAACTGATACCTGCACTATTTACAAATAACATTTTATGTAGGTAAATATTAATTTTAAACTTAAGTACTAAGCTACTTACAGGTCTGCACAATGGGCCGCTGTTATAACATAATTTTGTGATGCAATTGATCCACCGCATAAACCTCCACCCTCCCCAATCCACAAAAACAAAGCAACTTGATAAGGAAATTGGTTTCGGGCTGCTTCCTGTCCTCTAACAATACGGCCACCGACACTTTTTGTTTGAATGGGGAAATATTGCAATAAATCTTTGTGAGCATCACGCCATTCTGGGAGCTCATGAATTGGTCGAACGTTCGAGTAATCTTTTGCGGCCGCAATCGATATGATCGCAAATAAAATAACGAATGACTTCATTATTGTTAAAAATTATAAACTGTATTATTCGCAAGCACTTTTTCGACATGACTTTTATATGAGTTTATTCAACTATGAAGGTTTATCAAACTGTCGATAGTTATCGGCCTATTTTTAATTAATTAATATTTGATACATTTTGTTGTGACACAACAATAATTGTTATCTATACTTAACAAAGTGAGAACTTATTTTTATTTTTTTATTTGAGGGTGGGTGTTCGTTGTCCAGAGCACTGCGACCATTGAGGCCTATTGTGCATCCCTAGAGATTTCCTTACGTGAGATATAGGTTTATATCCCTGATAAACGCTGCTACCTGATACATATCCAGTGGGTCGGCGTTTTAGGCCACTGGATTATGTGGAGAATAGCATCGCATGTGAATAGTAAGTAGGTGGGGGTTATAGATGTGTTCATCTTCATCACCGATCGTAATCAGATGACGAAAAATCCCTTTTTTAAGTGAGAACTTAACATATTTGTTATTTACTCGTGGACTAATATCACCAATAAAAAGATTTTGTATAATAAAACACAATATTTCGGTTTTGATCTCATGTGTTGAGTGTTTGTTAGAAATTTGATAAAGGAGTAACATCCGAAACGATCGTTAAAAAAGTGAGAATCCTTCGAACATGGATTTGATTCAGATAAAACAATCATAGATTTATTCTGTTTATAACATTTAATTTATTATTTGAATATGACGTTTAATCAAACCGGTAATCAGAATTGGCTGCTTCGATCCAGCCGGCGAATGATATGACATGGGCGAATACAGCGGGGCTACCAGCTGCACAACCTTGAGCATTTCCGAATGAAACAATACCAACTTGTATACGTCTTACGTAAGTGGACCACCAGAATCACCATCACATGGTGAAGGTAGTTGTGCACCTGATGTACAAATGTTACTATCTTGAACTAGCATTAAGAAACTCAATCTGCATAATGTATTGGTTATGACATCTAAATCCACCCGTCTTAAAATGTCTGATGCTTGTGGTAAATTGACGTCAAATCTTCCCCAACCGCTGGCAACTGCTCGTTCTCCGGCAAATGTAGCACCATACAGTCCCCTGTGCTCCAATCAGCATGCACAAAAATATCTGCTGCTAGGACTCGGTGTCTTTGCTGATTTGGTTCTAATGTACTCTAATATTATGAGCACCTGTAAGTACTTCTACAGCTGGTGAACTATAAAAAGAAATAATGGTGACCCAAAACAAGCGATAACGTCTCGATGAATTGTGATTTTTTATTTTATATTAAATACTTACACACATTTTTAAGAATACCATGCCACGTAGCGGATCTGCGGAATAATTGGAAAAGAAGTTAGGGAATTTCATTTAAGCATGTTGCAACCACTGCTGAAATATATCCCTTAAACATGATCAAACATATTCGCTCACTTGCTGCATTAGTGACATAACTCAAAAATTACTATTATTAAGGGAACCCTTCTAAACGTTTGATGTTGAAAGGTCGAATGTCGAAGGGTTGAATGTGTCGTTTGGTTAAATGGTTCGAAAGGCCGTATTTATTGAACGACCAAATGTCTAAAGGCCGAATGGCCGAACATTGTGTTGTGGTTGGCTTAATTCGTTTGGTAAGTATACAGTAATGATACAGGTCAAAGGATTTGTATCGCTTGTATCGCTTCTACTGAAAAATATACCACAAATGTTTCAAGTGATGACAAAGGTCTAAAAATGGTGTTGGCATCGGTATCCAAAATAAAATAATCCCAAAAAAACAAAAAATCAAGTTTTGAAATATAATAAACTTTTGAAATAATATTTTAATTCGTAAACCTTAGAGGATGGGGCTACCGCCCCCAAACCCCCGCTTAGACAATTTTTTGAAATTCTAATATACCTAGAAATTAGAATATTTTTGAAAACTTTGTGTTTTTTAATAATTATTCACATACTAAAATAGGGAACTTCCCAAAGCCGCTTAGCCCTTTGCGCAAGGATGATAGGGAAACGTTCGAAAAATTTCAAAAATATTTACATTTATAATAATATTTACGTTTGTATTTCACATGCCAAAATAAAATACTCACCAATGCATTTTAGCATTTGGCCCGTTCTGCACAAGGATGACAAGAAACTATGTAGCTTCCTTTTGTTTTCATAGTGTAGTTAACAAAAATGTAAGTCTGGTTGGATCAGGGTTAACTTCTTGCTTTGGAATATTTAATGGAGTATTATCACCATTGAATCCTCTTATCTTTGAACTCTCTGCTCTTCTGCCGTTTAAATTTCATTGAATTTGGCCACGTGTCGAATTAAGGCTGTCTTGTTGAACTCGATGTTGAATTAGTAAATTGAAATGTCACTTTTCATAGTTTTCAACTGCATCATACTTTACCACATAATGAAGACGTCCAAATTTGTGCATCACCCTATTTGGAAGCCATTTTTCATGACCTACATATATAGTTATGAGGAGTTACTTTGTCTCGTACGCTTAATTTCCGTTTGCCTTTTATGTTTTCATTGATTTTGTTGTTCGAATATTCTGATGGTCGAATTGTATCGAGTTTGATTTTTAGTTTCCGCTGGAACAGATTCTCTGCTAGAAATCTGTCATTATTCGAAAACATACAATATTTTAATAGGATCTCGCGAATATTATAACTGGAGCCACTTTTACCTTCCATTGCTTTTAATTTATTCTTGAATGTTTGAATATAACGTTCCGCTTGTCCGATCGTAGCTGGATTACCGGGTATAATACGTTTGTAAATGATTCCCTGTTCCGCATAAAAATTTCTTGACTTTTGAAAATGGTAGTATTGTCCGAAGCAATTACTTTGTAGAATAGGCAAAAATATATTTTAATTTTTCAATTGTCATTGCGGTTGTTGGGCTGGAATTTGGGATTGCGATTTCCAATGAAGATGAATACGTTCGATATTCTGTGCTGTTTTTTTTGCCAATGGTGTGTTTCTTCTTTTCTCGGAAATGTGGTGTAGTTCTTTCAGGACTTCTTCTCGAAGATTTTCCGGAATTTAAACTCTACTTTCGAAAATTGTATTCATCGTCATTTATTTCTCGATCTAATTGGCTGTAGTTTTGCTCTGCAACAGACAGTGATCGAAAAATGAACGCAACTGGTTTTGCTCCGCCCTGGATGACTTGATATAATCTCCCGGCTATTCCAACCGGCCTTGCATCACATGAAACGATTAAAGGCAATGCTGGATCGAATGGCATTAAAGCTTAATAACTTACTTGCACATATTTCGCTGTCTATTGAAATTTTGCTTTACTACGTAGAAGCAGGACGAAGTGGACCTGTAAATGTAGACGCACTGTTATTAAATTTAGAATAGAACGTTATTAGTCACAGAGATTTTTGTACTTCGTAAAGCTTTCTCGGACGTGGCGCTTCCAAAACTGCCTTTACTTTTTGTTTGAAATTTTATTTTGCTCAATTCGCATTCCGTGGCATTAATTAAAAACATGTTGTAAATAGTACCTTACAGTCCTTGGAGCACCTGATCGAGTATTCGAGAAAATTATTTGGAGCTGTTTAATACCAAGTGCGAGTCTGTCGAACTTGTATGTACCCTTGTGAGTGGTTATCGTTTGAATTTTGCACCCTCTTCATCCATTTGAACGTGTTGACTTGCTTTGAATAGTTGCTGCTATGCATTTCTTAAATTGTTGAGAATTTCCCCAATGCGCGGAATCGGGTAGTGAGGATCTTCAAGTCGTCTATTTATGCTAAATTGATCCCAATACTTAATTCTTTTCCAATTTGTTCTCTATGTGAACATGGAACTTTTCTCGATTTGTGGAATACCGGTTTAACATTTGGTCAACAAGTTTTAGCGAACACTGGAAATTTGGTAATTTCCCCACTTTTTCCTCGAAAATTTTACCATATTTTGTTTGGAGATTGCCGATGTCCTCTTCGATAACGTCTGTAGAAGGAATTTCATTAACAAATTGACACGATTCCCTTTTATCTAATTCCTGTAAATGTACGTTGATTTCTTGGATCGATATTCGTCCCTAAAGGGCTCGTCTTCCTTTATCGACATTATACATTTCCTCTGTAATTAGTTTATCCTTGTATTTTGCCTTGACAGTTACTACTCCAATGGGGCGCAAATATCTCCTTGAGATATGAACGAAATTCTATATTCGTCATACGTCATGCATATTCTGGACGTGATTTCTACCTAGACTAGCATTTACTGTACTTCATAATCTGCGGTCATTCGGTGTCCTTTTTTCTTGCAGTGTTTGCAGTATAGTTTCTCTTTGTTGCATTTGTAGCTGCGGGTATCATGTTTGTAGTGCGCGCAGATTAGGCAGAGACCCGTTAATCTCAATACTTTATAGTCGACTCATCCACGGGATTTTGATTCATTTTTATAACTGAAGTTGCGACCCTGACTAGTACGTTGACGGAAACGATCTCTTGATTGTCAATTATATAAAATTTTAAAAACATCGCTGGAAAAGTTCGGATTTTGATTTAAAATTTCTCTGCTATCTATCTGTGAAGATAGATTTCTCTTATAAATTTCCCTGCACATAGAAACTTTGTTAGTACCGAATTGCCACTAATTGGCAATAATTGCACCAATGTGTCACAATCCTCTTCAATTGGTGACTTTGATGCCACTAAATTCGACACAACACTGTAATTCTCTGGACCAATACAATTTAGCAGTATTTATTTGCATTTTTCTTTATTACTTTTAATTTTCTTGAGGTCGAAATAAATTTCAAGTCGCTGGACTTATTGTTGAAAAAATTCTTTTTTGCCATCGTACCTGCGTTGTTCTGATAGTCAATGCGTGGAAAACTGGTCATATCTCCAGTGCCCTGTTGCGTATCCTCTAAGCTTTTTGGTATTAAGGTCAACTTTATCACACTCATTAATATTAAGTTGAACCCTTTCCCTTTTCCAACCTTAATCGCTCTTAATCTTTTATAAGGTTGTTCAGGTTATCGACTATTGACGTCTGGTTTCACATTAATGCCATTAGATGATTTTCGTTATTGTTGATGTTCCAAAATTAGGCTTCATACAGGTTGCCTAAGATCATGCCTATTCTCAAGCCACGCTTCACTCGTCGACGTTCGTTGTCGCTTGTTAGTAGAAGATCGTTTTCTGCGATCAAGTTGTTGAGCTGGCACTGAAGTTGTTGCAGGATTACGTGGCAGTTCAAACCAGACAATTCTTTGTAAGCTGCTGCCTGTTCGCCTTTCACTCGCTTAAGGGCTTCGATCTTCTCCCAATGGCCCGCCATGTTGTATGAAATAGATCACTAAAGTTCGCTTCATGGCTACATATGCCTGTCGAGTAAATAAATGGGGTTACCTAGACCTGGGCCTGCGCCCATTTTCCTCATTTTTTAATCGTTTTGGTGTTTCAAATGAAACTGGTTAAAAATGTGACGTTTACGTTTTTTATTTTTGTTTTGCGTAGAGAAAAGCAAAATACAAGCTACAAATTTTTAACTGGTCCGTGACCAGTTAAAATTTTTATGGTGAATAAAATGCCAAAAATTTAACTTTTTATGCGGATTTTTATTTGTTTGAAACACAGCCTTCATAACAATTTTTCTTCTTTTAATATAACTTTGACGAAACGAAGTTTAATAGCTAGTAGATAAAAATACAATGTAGTTTTTCTTTTATATAGCTACTCCTATATACTATATGTACATAAAAAAATTACTTAAAAGTTAACAATATTTTACTTAATAGGTAGCTAGTTCATTAATCTTCGAATTAAATGTTTTGTTCGTCTTATGCCGGTGCGAAAGGAGAAAAAGGATTGTGCGATAAGAATTGATTTTGTTGTTATTTTGTTGCGTGAACTTTGTTTGCTTTAAAAGAATAATACACGAATTGCACTTCAAATATCTTTAGATATACCTATAGCTACTTCCCTTTGTTTTGTTATTTTAGATAAAATTTTTATATGTACATATATATGGTGAAAAATACGTCAAATCACAAATTTGGTATATACGAGTATGTATATGGGACCGGAAGTCGTGTTTAAATTTTTTTTTATGTTTCCAATTGGTAGCACTAGTTAAAAAAAAACACTTTGTAGAAAATGATTTTTTGTTGTTGTTGTTTAAAATACAGGGTGTCAAATTTTGAGAAAAATGATAACATGATGTTGTGTTTATGGCTATAAAAGGAAAAATAAATATCCGATACTTATGATAAAGGGCTCGTTTTAAAGGTAAATTAATACGGATTAATAAAAAAATATAAAAATGGTAAGTTCTTTAATTTCTTCATTTTCAAATTTCCTGCAAAAATTTATTTTTGAATTTTCTCAATGATCGTCCAATTTTTTAGCAATTTTTATCACAAGTCGTCACAAAACTGAATATGTGAGCAATGATGTAATCATTTTAGAACATGAAGTAAGTGGTATATTAAAGAAATACGCCTCTAGTGATATAACTTCAAATTATTGATAATATCCAATAACAGTAACTTCTTATAATTACATAACGTCATCTTTTATGAAATTCTCCCTGCCCCAGCCTAAACGTGACGACAATCAATACTCTTTCCCTAAACATAGGCGTAACGTAGTTATTCGAAAAATTTAATTATAAAAGAAGGGGTAGGTAGGCCTGTAAAACAACATAAAATATAACCAGTGGTTTTTGTTAATATTTTTTGGTATAAATTAGTGTTTAAATTAATATTTCAGTTAGTTTAACTTGTGAACTTCTATTTAAATCATTTGCTTATTTAAATAACATCAAAAGTATTTCAGATAAGTGTAGTAATGGTTGGGTACAAAAAGTGTTGTAAGCTGTTCTCCATTATTACCGGGTGACTAATAAACGTCAAAAAGTTGTAAATGAGGTATCACCGGTTAATAATTCATTAAATTTACCTGTTACTTGGGAGACATCATCAACAGTCAATGATGAGAATATATCGAGGTATGAATGAAAGTGAGGAATGCCAAATAAAAAATGCTCTCGTCCGTGAAAAACTTAATAAGATGTTACCAGACATTGGCATGTCCCCTATATATCCAAGTAAGTTGGAATCCAGGCAATATCATAAGCAGAAAAAATTATTAAATTTAACTACCACATTACCGACATCATAAACATCTTCGTTATCTGGAATAGAACCTCTTTTGACTCACTCAGAGGAAAATCATTATAAGGCACGTCTTTATGATGAATTCATGGAACAACTAAAAATCAAATTCCGACATTTAGAAAAAAATTGTGATAAAATACAGCTGCTGTCTACCCTGCCGAAATCTCTAACTAAACAACAAATTCAGGAAGAATTCAACACAACCCAATATATGGTATGGACAGCTAAAACTATTCAAAACAAGAATGGGTCACTGAGCCTTCCAGCACCCAAAGTTGGAAAACGGATCAGTAATGAACTCAGGCATTCAGTGCTAGAATATTATAACGATGATGATGTTAGTCGTATAATGCCTGGGAAAAACGATTGTTTAACTATTGAAAAAGTTAAAGTTCAGAAGAGTGCTATGAGGGCTACAAGTTGAAGTTTAAGGATGATGAATCAAAAAAAAATTGGTTTTCTAAATTTTCTCTGCTACCTACGTCCTAAAAACTGTGTTCAACCCGGAAGCAGCGGAACGCATACAGTTTGCGTTTGTATAATACATCAAAACGTCAAATTAATTATTCATGGTACTAGGATGGAAACTGTCACCTATGGAAAAATTTGGCGATACCAGGATTGCATTTCATTAATACTATGTAAAGATCCAAGATCAACATGTTATCTTCTGCAATGCGAAAACTGCCCAGGATTGGATAATTTTCGCGAATATTTGAAAAACGCATTTTTGGACAATGAATGTCTGGATGCTGAATTATCGTTTAGACAGTGGGGGTTCAACTGACCGATGCAACTTGGAAAAATATTCAAAACCATTAGATGAATTTCTGGATTACTTCATAATTAAGCTGAAAAATTTGATCTAACACAATCCGATTTCATAAAAAATAAAAAGTTAACTCTGGAGCCAACAGAGGTACTTATTTCTTGTGATTTTGCAAAAAATTATGCGTTTATAATGCAAAATGCAGCACATAACTAAACACAAAGAGGATTTTGGAGTTGATTGTGAGTGGCACACTACAGTACAGTATTGTTACGTTTTTGCCTTGTCACTCAAGGTTCGTATCACTGGATTGTGAATAATACAAAATCAATTTAATTTATCCCAACGAATTTATTTATTTCACAAAATTTATTACAACACAGTTTATTAATAAAAATTCACAAAATCACTTTATATAAATTATTCTTAAATTTTACTGTTCATTTATAATTTTTATTTCCACTAAAATACTTTTTAATTCACTTTTTAATTCCTTTTTAATCTTTACTCTATCGCTTACCAAATATTACTAATCCAATTCGACTTCGTTCGCCTTTTTATATACACAAACCAAACTTCTAGAAAGCTCATGATTTTTCTAGTTAGAATAGTGTAGAACAATTTTATCATGGAAAATTCCATTTTAGTACAGTTTAACATTGAGCTATTAATTTTAACTTATTCTATTACACACTAGGTGTCACCGTCACAATATAATGTTACGTTTTTGCCTTGTTAATCAAGGTTCGTATCACTGGATTGTGAATAATACAAACTCAATTCAATTTATCACCAACGAATTTATTTATTTCACAAAATTTATTACAACACAGTTTATCAATAAAAATTCACAAAATCTCTTTATAAATTATTCTTAAAATTTACTGATCTCTTTTACTTTATTTATCGCACTTATAACACTTTTTTAAATCACTTTTTAATTCCTTTTAATCTTTATACTATCGCTTACCAAATATTACTAATCCAATTCGATTTCGTTCGCCTTTTTATATACACAAACCAAACTTCTAGAAAGCTCATGGTTTTTCTAGTTAGAATAGTGTAGATGTAGAACAATTTTATCATGGAAAATTCCATTTTAGTACAGTTTAACATTGAGCTATTAATTTTAACTTATTCTATTACACACTAGGTGTCACCGTCACAATATAATTTAGAATTGTTTTTGTGGGAGTGTAACGAAATTATAATTGATAAAATTAATCAAATAATGTCTTAAAATCATTGAACTTGTATTTTTGATAATATATCGAAATTTCGATCAATCATTGAACTTGTTCGTGAGGAACGAATTTTAAGTGTTGCTTTATCTATTTTTTTAAGTCTTCTCTAAAATCTCTGGTTATCAGCGATAAAATAGAGTGTAATTGTTACAATAATGGTTGACAACAGATAAGGTAGTTTCGGATTCTTTATAAAAAATCTTATACATTTTGGTAAATTGTTTATTTGGCTGGCAAAAAACAATATGTTACTTCTATTTTAGATTAATAAACATTTATTATCATAACGCAAGCGGTATTCGCTCTAAATCAAAGAATCTATTTTTATCTTTATTTGAGGATGAATATGAAGTGGTCTGTGTAGCGGAGTCTTGGCTAACATCTAATTTTAAGACGGAAGAATATTTTTCGGCATCGTACATTATTCATCGTCGAGACAGGCATTTTCTTAAAGACACATATGAGAAAGGTGGAGGTGTGCTAATTACTGTTGCGGATAAATTTTCATCTGTACCTTTAATATTGACGGATTGCGACTTGGATATGATCGCAGTAAGAATCAGATATCATGCGTTTTCACTAATCTTTTGTGTCATGTATATTCCATGCGATTCTAATTATGGGATGTATGATAAAGTCATTGATATTATCAAGTCTAGCATAGCACCCATTTTGCAACCAGAGGATCGTTTATATATATTGGGTGATTTCAATTTACCAAATGTTAATTGAACCGTTGAACTTGAATGCGAATTATGATAACTTCATGACCGGATTACTTTCAATGGATCTCAAACAATGTTTGGACGTCAAGAACAAGTGTGGGAATGTTTTGGACTACGTAATTTTGCCGTTTGATCAAGAAGTTATTGTCGAGACGTGTGACGATTTAGCTGGAGCGTCGAGCATATACCACTTTCCAATAAAAGTGTCACTGTCTTTCGATGTATGTGAAATTGTCAAGGATGAGTTATTTGTTGAAAATTTTAATTATAAAATTGGGGACTACGCTTCCTTTAAGCCTGATTTCCATTATGAAATATTTACTGACAGTATAAAAAAAATGAAATAAAAATATATATTCGCGTGCAGTGTGAGAGAAAAAAAAACACTTTTTCAATTTCACAGTACTGACAAAATTATTATAGTATACTGACATTTTTTATAGTATGTATACTGACAAAATTTACTGAAAAATATATGAAGCGAAGTATATTTTGTCAGTACTTGAAAAATATTTCGATTTTTCAATGCAATTTTTCAAAAAAAATTAAAAACAAAGAATGATCTGTGTCAATTCAATGAAATTTTCGATGTTTACGTTTTCATTCAGTAAACAGTACTGTCAGTAAAAGTTTCATAATGGAAATCAGGCTTTAATGCTTTTCTTGATAATTATGATTGGAGTGCATTTGAGGGTAATGATCATTTAGAGAAAGTACTGGATGAATTTTATAATGTTCTAAATGTAGGAATGGTGAAATTTATTCCTAAATTTAAAACTATGCGTCAGTTGAAGGAACCGTGGTATAATAAACAGTTTATTAATCTGAAAAACCGTAAAGACAAGGCTCATAAGAGATTTAAACTTTTCCCTACTCCTGATAGGTACGCTGTATTTAAATCCTTGAGAAATAAATTCAGAATAGACCTGATAGCTTCTGGAGACTCCTTGATTCTAAATGAAAAACTAACGGATATCCGTCTACTATGTTGTTGGACGATCGTTTGGGTTATAATTTGAAAGATAATTTTAACTTGTTCGCTGACTTTTTTGAGAGTGTTTATGTAAAGAAGCCGTTAACGACAGATTCGATATTGAGCTATTGTTCAGTGGCTAATATAAATTGTTCCTTGCAATTGGAACTTGATACTGTTTTGAATGGTCTACTCTCGCTTGATATCAATTAAAGTGCAGGGTTCGATTCCATCTCTCCCTTGGTTCTTAGAATGACAGCACATGCTGTCGCTTTTCCAATCACAGTTCTTTTTAACAAAAGCCTCCGACAAGGATACTTCCCGAACTTTTGGAAATGCTCTTTAATTAAACCAATATTTAAGTCAGGTTCCAGAAGTAATATTACTAATTATCGTGCCATCAGTATTTTATCCGTTTTGCCGAAGCGTTTTGAAAAATTAATCAAAGATTTTATTTTTTTTATACTCGTAGGTTTATTTCTTCTAAGCAACATGGATTCCTTCCTGGCAGATCTACTTTCTCGAATTTGTTTTTACTGACCAATCATATTTCAACGGCTTTTGAATTGGGGATTGAGGTACAGTTTGTTTATTCAGATTTTAGCAAGGCCATAAATGATAAAATTGATCACAAACTACTATTCCTTAAATTGGAGTCTTTGGATTGTAATAATTTATCTATTAGGTGGATCAAGTCTTACTTAGATGGCAGAACTCAAATTGGTAAGATAGGGAATTACATGTCTAGACGGATTCATGTTACGTCAGGGGTTCCCCAGGGAAGCCATTTGATGTGATTAACTGTATTAAGTATTCTGAGATATCTTATATATGCTGACGATATTAAAATTTTTAAAACTATTTCGAATATTCAGGATGCAGAGGAGCTAAAGTCGGATTTATCGGATTTTACGAATTGTGTACTTACCAAAATTTATTATTGAACACTAAGAAGTGTAAAACAATGCGATTCCCCCGTAGAAGGAATGTTTTGAACTTTGACTACGAATTTTTTCTCAAAGACCATAGAATTGAAAAAGTGAACACTTTCAAAGATTTGGGTATCACATTCGCTTCTAATTTATCCTTCCAAAATCATATTCAGGGCATTGTTCGTAAGGCGTTTTCCATGTTAGGTTTTGTTAAAAGATTCTGCGAAGACTTCTGGGATCCTTATGCGATTAGAATCTTGTATATTAGTTATTTGGGACCCATTTTATCAGGATTCTTCTGATCTTACAGAAAGCGTTCAAAGACAGTTCTTAAAATATGCCTTGCGTAGATTACCTAGAGACAATAATCTTCCCAATTATATTCTTTCTGCTTATAGGGGACGATGTAAACTATTAAAATTGGAACCTCTCTCTATTCGTAGAACTGCGTCGTGTGCCACTTTTGTCCGTGATCTCCTCGTTTGTAGAATTTATTGTAATGAGATTCTCGATTTATTTTCTATTTAAGTTCCAACACGCATGTTACGATCGAGTGGGGAGTTTGTTCTTAAATTACCAATACGGAGGAGTAATTTGGATATGAATGAACCTGTTTATAATGTCTCGGTTGCTTTTAATAAAGTACGGTCTGCGATACGCTTTTCACTGGATATACCGGTAAAAATTGTTAAGCGATAAATTAAAGCCATATTTAGGAATGATGAACTTTAGGATTATCTATCGAATCATTTACCATCTCTTGCGTTAGATGTTTTATTTCCGTGTTGGGATTAGTTTTGTCAGTACTGTATTCCAACTTATGTGTACCTGAAAATCGTGTGAAACTTTTGTTTCCTTTGTAATTGCCGCTGTTCCTCTTGATGTTCTTTCTGTTCTTTTTGTTTTCGTTTTTCTTCCTGAATGTTTCAATAATCCGACGAAGTGACAACGAAAGGTACATTTCTTTAGATTTATTTTTGTGTTCCGTTCTGATGTTTTAAGCCATCTTATTTACTAATCGATGGACTTCAACGGCTCTTTGGAACTTTCTATTGCTCCATCTATCTGTGAGAGTTCTAAATTATTTCTTGAAATGTCACACGGTTGCAAAATTCGCATGGCATTCGGGTATAGAGCAATTAGGACTTAACTTATCTCTTAGATAAGAGGGTTCCTACGGTCATCGACAAATAAAATTCCCGGAAATTTTATATTGTTTCTAAATAATATTCAAAACAATTATAGAAACACGTTTCCCGAAACATAAATATGTCAGCACGGCTTTAAATGCTACTCTTTTTCAATCAATTTTATTTTATGAAAACATGGTGGTTCTCATTTGTTGATGGAGTGATGGCGACTAAAAAATTATTTTTATTTTTATTTCAAAATTAATTTTGATAGTACATAAAAATTATGTTAGGTGGCTATTCATTAAAGCAAACTGAATTTAACCAAACTAATAACTACTGAATGCAACCAACAAAAATTTGACATGATAATAATAATACGGTCAGCTGTCATTACTGGATATAAGCAAATCACTGGTAAGCTAAAAAAATTACAATATTTACGTAACTTGAATTGAGTGCTATTAATTAAGTACTATAAATGTTTTTCAGAATTCTACAATAACGCTTAAATATATGATTGCAGTGTAATGACAACCTTTTGAAATATTACAGATAAGTTTTGAATACAAATTTTACTCTAAGTGACAAGAAAATAAATATCTTAATATATTCTAGGCATAGGCATCTATACGTCATCTGTTGCTTCAACATACTCCCGGACTATTAAAACTCCAGTTTTTAATACACAAATGTTTATGAAATGGTGTTGGAGTTACTGGATTCTTCATCTGATATCAATTGGCATACTTTGACAATCGGCCTTCTTATGATCCCTGATGATGTTTTGACTGATACGACACGTACTAAACCATCCTTGCCCGGATGACATTCGAAAATACGACCCATTGGCCATTTCGAGGGAGGCATGTTGTCTTCTTTTAGCAGGACAAAGTCACCAACCTTGATGTTATCTAGTCTTTTACTCCACTTTCGGCGTTGCTGAAGGGTGTGCAAGTAATTGATTCGCCATTCTTTCCAGAAGCCTTGCATTCTGGCTTGCACATTCTGCCATCTGGAAAGTCGATTACCTTGCAAATGATCCAATGAGGGTTCAGGGATTGCCGTGATGGGTTCGCCGATTAAAAAATGAGCTGGTGTTAGCGCACATAAGTCATCGACATCATTGCTCATCGGACACAAAGGTCTGGAATTGAGTATTCCCTCGATCTAAATTAATAACGTTTGCATTTCATCAGATGTCATCATGGTGTTTCTGGTTACTCGCTTCAAATGATGTTTGATAGATTTTACCCCAGATTCCCACAAACCTCCAAAGTGTGGGGCATTGGCTGGATTTAGAATAAATTTAATTTCGTTCTGTGAAATAAAGTTCGAAATTAGTTGGCTTTTATTATTTAGTTTATATAATTCATAAAGTTCTCCGATTTTTCTCTTAGCTCCAACGAAATTTGTTCCATTGTCGGACATGATGTCTAATGGAATACCTCTCCGGGATATAAATCGGCGCAGAGCAGCAATGTATGCTTCTGCTGTCATATCGTGGCACAACTCTATGTGAACGGCCTTCGTGGCAAAGCAGACAAAAATGCATATGTACCCCTTTATGATTGGACTTCGACCTCTACCGGTTTTCGATTTAATATATAGCGGCCCGGCGTAGTCTACACCAGTATGTAGAAAGGGACGGCTGGGTGTGATTCTAGCTGTAGGTAAGTTACTCATAAGTTGTTGCTACGTAACAGCTCTCTGTCTTCGGCATTCTAAACATTTGTGAATGAAATGTCGAACGATATTTCTGCAATTAATCACCCAGTATTTTTGACGAATGATACTGGTTTGTAGAGTTGGTCCTGGGTGTAGGTACCGAATATGCGTATCGTTGATGATTTTTGCACACAGATGTGATTTCCTGGTAGCACCATAGGATGTCTCGCGTTGAATGATGCGTCTAAATTATCTAATCGTCCTCCGATTCTGAGGATGCCTTCGCTGTCGATGAATGGAGATAACGATATCAGTTTACTTTTTGAGCCAATTTCTTTGTTTTGTTTCAACACGTGGAGTTCTTCCTTGAATTTTTCAGATTGGGCCCACATCACACACAATTTTTCGACCTTCTTCAAGATGTCTACCACGTCCAGATTTCTATACGCCTTTCGCCATCGTAATACTCTCGCCAGAATTCGTTTGATCTTCATATATGAGTCGACTCTCACGAATAAATTCTCCAGCAGGTGTTTTGGTTCAACGTCTGACTGGGACATCAAGGAAACCTGTCGTTCTTCCAGATTAGTTTTATCGATTTTTACCTGACTGGGCCATTCATCTTCTGGGCTTAGTAACCATCCTGGCCCATTCCACCATTGATTACATTTCAAGAATTGCACAGTAGTAGCGCCTCTGGAAGCAATGTCCGCGGGATTGTCTCTTGAAGCAACATAACTCCATTTGACTCGGGGAGTATTTTCCAAGATTTGTGCGGTTCTATTCCCGATGAAACTCTTCCAACGTCTAGGAACATCAGATAGCCATGATATAACTATTTTTGAGTCGGTCCACGCGAAACACGCTACATTGTCTATTTCCAGTACACGTTTGGTATGGTTGATAAGTCTGCTTAACAAAACCGCTCCACAAAGCTCTAGTCTTGGAAGTGACAATTGTTTCAATGGTGCAACCTTCGTTTTTGCCACTATGATTCTGGTGTTTAAAGTTCCATTGCTGTGTGTTGAACGGAGATAAACTACCGCTGCATAAGCATGCTCCGATGCATCACAAAATCCGTGGATTTGAAGGTTCGTTGCTGATTTAGTTGTCATTAAAAAACGAGGAACTTCTATGCTCTCCAATTCCTTCAGTGAAGTTTGATTCGCCATCCATTGTTGCTTGATATCTTCGGGAAGTGGATCGTCCCAATCTAGTTTTCTCAGCCAAAGTTTCTGGAGAACTATTTTGAATGTAATTACTGCGGGTGCAACCCAACCTAGCGGATCAAAGATGCGAGAAATCTTAGACAACATTTCACGCTTGGATACCACATTGTTGTCTCCAAGGTTGATTTTATATGAAAATGTGTCATTTGTTGGGTTCCATTGGAGTCCCAACGTTTTTATTGTCGCTGGACTATCATCAATACAAAGGCTGGTTTTCTCTCTGAACTCGGGTGCAATTGTGTTCAATACTTCTGTTGAATTAGACTTCCACTTGCGGAGGTTAAATCCACCCTTAGTTAACATAGATGATAGGTCCTGTATAGCAAATTTTGCGTCGACGATTGACTCAGTCCCAGATAGACAATCATCTACATAAAAATCACGTTTTCCAATCTGGGATCCTACTGAGTGCGCTACCTTGTAGTCGTTTGCGATTTGATGTAATGTACGAACTGCCAAAAATGGGGCAGAAGACGTTCCGTACGTGACTGTATTTAATCGAAACGTTCTCATTGGTTCATCAACAGAATTTCTCCAAACGATTCGTTGGTAGTTTTGATCCTCCTGGCTTACTTCAACCTGCCTGTACATTTTCTCGACGTCTGAGGAAAAGGCAATGGCATGCTTTCTAAATGATGTTATAATGGACACTAAATCCTTCTGAATGGTGGGTCCAACAAGCAATCGATCATTCAGTGAGATTCCGGACGACGATTTGCATGAACCGTCAAATACGACGCGCAGTTTTGTCGTGGTACTATTATTTTTAATAACGGCGTGGTGAGGTAAATAAAAACACTCTGTTTCTTGGCATGGTGGATCGGTAGATTGTATCTCATGCATGTGCCCTAGAGTCAAATATTCGCCCATGAAGTCGCGGTATTGTTGCTGAAGGTTTGGAAACCTTAAAAACTTCCGCTCCATTGAAATCAACCGACTGATTGCTGCCGATTTCGAATATCCTAATTCCCCAGAATCTGTTTGGAACGGCAGCCTGACGACATAACGACCATCGTATTCGTAGTTCCGTGAATGGGTATTAATGAAATGACTCTCACATCTTGCCTCTGTCTCAGATATTGTTGATGCAACTGGAACCTCTTCCACTTGCCAGAATCGTTCCAATAATCTTGTTATATCTTCTTCTTGTATGGTCGCGGTAAACACCTTTGAGTTTACGGGTTTTCCTTGTGCTGCTCCCGAAATGACCCATCCGAACTTGGTTGACTGGGCAATGAGTTGGTCTTTGATGATAAGCTTGTCAGACAGAAGTACACTAAAGAATATGTCGGCTCCGAGAAGAATATCAATTTTGCTTGGAGTGTAATATGTTGGATCAGCTAACTCCAGATTTTTCGCGTACATCTCATTGACCCATTGCGCTTCGACTTTGAACTGAGGAATGGTTGATGTCAATTATGAAAGAATGAGTGCTTCAATTTTGTAGCATTGACTGGTTTCAAATCTGGATTGAATGGTTAGCTTCACTAGGCCTTTTGACGTTTCAGCTTTCGCCTCTGATATCCCCGTTACAACAACATTTGAACAAGATCGTGCTAAATTCAACCTTTGAACGAGGGTCTCGCTAATGAATGTTGATTGGGACCCTGAATCCAATAACGCGCGAGCTACATGCAGCTGTCCAGCGGAATCATGCACGTGAATTAATGCAGTTGGCAATAGCGCGAGACGCGAAGTGCGGGCACTGAGCGCTGTAGTGCTTGTACTCATGTTGGATTGTTGGCCAACCCCAGAATCTTTAAGTGAAACTTCTGCCACTAATGTTTCCGTTTGGGCAACTGAACTGACTGGTGCCGATGATTTTGGTGTGACAGCTCCTGCTTCGAGATGAAGCAATGTGCTATGCTTCTCGTTACAGCGACGGCATGAATACTCCGTGGGACATTGACTAACCTCATGGCCTTTCCTGAGACAATTATAACACACTCCCGACACTTTAACTACGCGTCTCCTGTTCTCGATTGTCATTTGTTTAAATTTGAGACACCTCCACAAATAATGTTGACGATTACAACACGGACACTTTTCTAAATTTGATGAACTATGCATTGATTTCACTGTCACTGTTGACGGCTTGGTTCCCTTTTTATTGGTATCACAGAAAGCACTTTCTTTGGAATAACATCGGTTGTTTAAGAATTCAAGGAATTCTTCGGCCGTCGGAAATTCTTGTTCTAGAGTTTGGTTGGCCCATGCGATACGGGTTTCGTCGTCTACTTTCGACAACATAATGCGAATAAGCCAGGGATCTCTAGTTTCGGCTTGAGGACCCAATGATTTTATGCCTCTGAATATTTCATCCGAAGAATCGCTTATTTGACGTAGTGTTTGAGGAGAACCAGTGTTTGCGGATGGCAGATCAAAAAATCGATCAATTAATGAATTTAGTATTGGTCGTTTTTTGTGATATCGCTGCACCAATGTGTCCAAAGCTTCAGTGTAGTTTGCTTCTGTGACTAAAAAGTTTCTAATTATAGTGAGCGGTGGACCCTTGAGCAAGCCTTTTAGAATTTGGAATTTGTGCACTTGTGATATGTTGTTGACATTATGCACGAATATAAATCGTGAAAGGATGAAGTATATAAATCGTAAAAGGATGGCCAAGTTTCGTATTCGCCCGAAAATTTGTCGATAGTTACATGCGGTAATTTAACGTTCTCCGACGATTTAATAATTGATCGCTCATTGATGGCTTGAGTACGATCCGCGAGATTCTCCAAAAATATCCTTTGTTGATCCAAGAGTTGATCGAATGAATTATTATTTCCGGCCTGTGGATTTGTAGGTGGTTGCCTTTTCCGAAATGATTCCAGTAGCATTGATTTTGTTTTAAAGAATTTTTCTTCGAACTCTTCTTGCTTTAATTCGACATTTGCAGTGGGATTATTTGCAAGAATGATAGCCACTTGAGTTTCATGTTCTTGAAATTCACGCCAGAGCTCGTCGAGTTTATTTATTCTCACTTCAATATCGCAACATGTGGTGTCCGCATTTATTGCAAGAGCGAATTTTTTCAGTACCGTTAACGATGCCAAAACGCGGCCACGTGATTGTACTGCTGTAGCCGCCATGTTGATATGAATAGTACACTATACAATTCTATATTATACACTTATTTGATCGGAGCTTCGCTTGATACACTATATAGTAATTTATCGCGAGGTTAAGTGACGATATGAAATTAAGTTGAAATAACAATTGCTGTAGGCATCCAATAATGTAGTGTCGTGATTCTGATTATTGCGCAGTAATATTTGTAATGTGATGAACCCAGCGACTCTTGGTTGAACGTTCAATAAATTATAGCGTGCTTATTAGCCTTAACTATTGCGGCGTAATGAAACAGCGGATGATAATGAACTTCAACTAAATTGTGGAGTGCTTATATATTAATCTGCGCTCGATAAATCACCTGATAATGTTGGATATTAACCGCTAACTGTATGTTTCTGCGTTCAATATGGCAGCGTTTTCTTGAAAACCGCGTGGTCGTAATTTTACTCACGAACTTTGTACACTTTATAAGTCACTAAATTTTGCATTTAATAACTTCACTATGCACTCAACTTCGGGATCCGGCTCGAAGGACCATAAATAATATTTAAAACAATTATAGAAACACGTTTCCCGAAACATAAATATGTCAGCACGGCTTTAAATGCTACTCTTTTTCAATCAATTTTATTTTATGAAAAAATGGTGGTTCTCATTTGTTGATGGAGTGATGGCGACTAAAAAATTATTTTTATTTTTATTTCAAAATTAATTTTGATAGTACATAAAAATTATGTTAGGTGGCTATTCATTAAAGCAAACTGAATTTAACCAAACTAATAACTACTGAATGCAACCAACAAAAATTTGACATGATAATAATAATACGGTCAGCTGTCATTACTGGATATAAGCAAATCACTGGTAAGCTAAAAAAATTACAATATTTACGTAACTTGAATTGAATGCTATTAATTAAGTACTATAAATGTTTTTCAGAATTCTACAATAACGCTTAAATATATGATTGCAGTGTAATGACAACCTTTTGAAATATTACAGATAAGTTTTGAATACAAATTTTACTCTAAGTGACAAGAAAATAAATATCTTAATATATTCTAGGCATAGGCATCTATACGTCATCTGTTGCTTCAACAGTTTCCTCTTTGGTCACCCAACCATTGCCACTTCTTCCCACACCCCATTGTTCTGGGAATAAATTTCTTCTTTCCGAAGCCGAGAAACCGAACATGATGGTGAGACAACTTTTTTGAAGATCCTGTTCAACGTCATACACATTTTTCGTTCCAGGCCAATACATTTTTGTTTTTGGTGCAAAGCATAAAATTTGTCTCATCGCTTTTAAATATTCTGGACATTCAACAAAGAAAACAGTGTTTTTTTCCTTTAAATAGCCATCTATTTGGTCAAACCATTAACTGCACTAACTTTTGAGCTAGCTGCAGTCATCTATAAAATAAATATGTTCATAAATAAAGAAACAACTTACCGCCTTCGGGCTTCTGTTACTTAAACAAGAGTACCTTAACAAAAAAAAATAATAAAATTGTAGGCTTATTTCCTTTACCGAAGAAGGATTAGATACTTAATAATGGACACACAAATTCATCGCAATTTTAATATTTTTTAATAATTTTTATTTAAAATTGTTTATTATTATTCCTGGGATGAGCAAATGTTCTTCAAAGGGGATAGACGTGTTTTTTATATTCTCTTATTTTTATTTTATTTTTATTTATGTAGTGTGAAATAATAATTAAAGTGAAATTTTGGAATAGAAAATGCAATCCACCGGGATGCATTTATCAGGCAATGTTTTATATTTATAGATAAAGAGATCAAAAATAATTGATTTCTTGATTAAGTGCATGATTTTAACTTTTGTGTGATTGTACATGGAATTGAATTTCAATTACTAAAATCTAATAATTGGATAGTATTAAAATAGATTTTAACTTAAATAGACATACGTCTTAGTTAATTTCATATTTGATTTGATTTTTGCGCTTACTTGAAAACGTTCTTGTGTTTTATTTTATGTACAATCGACACAAATATATTCGTAAAGGTTGATGCATCGCAAAACCAACAAAATGTTTATACAGACCGTCTCGTTCACTCTCTACACAGATCCTATCAATTTATTGACCTATTTAAACAACAACAAAAACAAAGAGACATTTGGTTTGTTGGTTTTGGTATAGTCATCACAAACATTATCCTGTACCTTGCTTGATACATATATCAGGAATGTTTGTATGTTCGCTATAAGGGTATTATCCGTATATAATATAATGAAAACATGATAAGTCTACTGCTACGCACATGGAAGATTGTAGAAAATATCTACCTTCAATGTGTATTGGTGGTTTAGTATATAAGATTCTATTAATTGTATGTTGGTGTTGTTTTCTCTCTTTGTGTTTTATGTATTCATGAAACAACTCTAGTGTTCTTGATAAAATATGAACTATACAAACACAACGTAATTTTAGTGTATTCGACTCAAATAGGATTCTGATTCTTTGTATAATCGAATAAGTTTGAGTGAATTGGAAACCGCCTTATATAATCCATATAAAGTAGTATATTTAAGTATGATTGTTTTTTTACAAACTGCATTAAATTGAATTAAATTAATTTAATTAATATTATAAATTAACTAAACTATATAAATAAAATGATAATTTGGAAATGTTGATTTGAGTTGAGTTGAAATTTGGTTTGCAACACATAATGATGTATTCATTTATGTATGCCAAATTTCTATTAAACGAATGTGAACAACGTGGAATTATGTAAAAACATTTCGAGAGGCTAAATGTATTGAATTTAATTACTAACTTAAAGGGATTTATTGAAGTTGCAGTTTTCACACATGTTGCAGTTTTCACATACAAATGTCAAGAATACTTATATAGTACAACGATAAAATTTGTAGGAGAATAATGTTACAATTTCCTTTCATTGAGCTATTATTTTACTTACTTTGCAAGCTTGATTTAGCAGGGTAATATGTCCAAAAAACGTAGTTAAAGTTTTATGGATATATTCATATTTATTTATAGATAAAGAAATCAAATTCTTGATGCATGATTTTATTTTTTGTGCGGTTGTACATGGAATTTAATTACTAAATTTTAATAATTGGATCGTATTAAAATTGTTTTAACTTAATTTGATATATGTCGTAGTAAATTTCATATCTGCATTTATTTTTATGCTTACTTGAATGTGTTCTTGTGTTTTATTTTATGTACAATCGACACAAGTATATTCTTGAAGCTTGATTCATAGCAAGACCAACAAAATGTTTATACAAGCCGTCTCCTTCGCTCTTTACATAAATCCTATCAACAAAATGTACTAATTATTATTGGTTTTTGTCATATAATATTTAAACAACAACAAAATCAGAGGTACATTTTTGTTGGTTTTGATAGTCATCACAAATATTTTCCTGTATCTTGATACGTTTAACAGCAATGTTTGTATGTTCGCTGTAAGGGTATTATTTGTGTATGTATGTAGAGTTGGACAATAAGGGAATTATGTTCCTTCGATAAAATACAAACTCACGGCTTTTAAATTTAGATTTATACTTTATTTGTAATCCAAAACAATCAATTTAATTTAACATAAATACGAAATATACGGCTGAAACGGCACACGGCTGGATAACAAGTGAAGAGTATATTATAATAAGGGTTAATTACTAATATTCCAATTAGTATGTGTTTACCGGTTTGGTTTAAACAGAGGTGGCGAACCTCCATTCCTACAATCGGCCATCCTGTATTCGCTCGGTCTCCGGCGATTCTTCGTCTTCTGACCCACTTTGTGGTTGATACCAATCTTTCATATTGTCGGCACTTGTTAGTGTTTGCCGCGGACCCTCGCCATCTGCAATAAAACGACATCTGCGTTACATATTCCATGTTTAAGTCCCTATGGAGATTATCATTTCTTAGGTACCATGGTGCGTTTACAATGCCACGCAGCACTTTGTTTTGAAAACATTGAATCATTTGTACATTTGTCTTCTTGGTACAACCCCAAAATTGAATACCGTAGGTCCATACTGGTTTAAGTATTTGCTGATATAATAGCAATTTGTTATGTATTGTAAGCTCAGAGTTTCTACCTATTAACCAATACATTTTCCTATATTTAATGTTCAATTCTTCTTTTTTCTTTTTAACATGCTCTTTCCATCTAAGCTTGCAATCGAGAGTCATGCCGAGGTATTTGGCTGTATTTGCATTTGGAACTGGCCTTGAATTAAGTTTCACTGGAATCCAGTTAACTTTCTGGTTTGTGAAGTTTACTTGAACCGACTTTGCTTCGTTTAGGCTAATGCGCCATTTCTTTGTCCAACTACTCACTGTGTCGGTTGCTTTTTGAAGTTTGGTCGTTGCTTCTGATATACACTTTCCAGTCGCCAGAATAGCTGTATCGTCTGCAAATGTTGCTATGGTAGCACCTTCTGTATTTGGCCTATCTCTGGTGTACAGGATGTACAATATAGGACCCAGTACGCTACCCTGTCGTATGCCTGCTGATATTTTCTTTAGTTCAGAGTACTCTTGGTTATATTTTACACGGAAATGTCGGTCTGCGATATATGATTTAAGAATTTGATAGAATTGCTTAGGTAGATCTCGATGCAATTTAAATTTAAGTCATTGGTGCCAAACTTGGTCGAAAGCTTGTGCTACATCTAAGAAGATGCTGGAGCATATCTTCTTATTCTCAAGTGAGTCTTCGATTATATCCGTTATTCTGTGAACTTGTTCTATCGTAGAGTGATTTTCTCTAAATCCAAATTGGTGTGGTGGAATCAAATTTCTCTCTTCTATTATTGGCTTAAGTCTCTTGAGCAGTAATTTTTCAAATAATTTTGAAATTACAGGAAGTAGTAAAATCGGTCTGTACGACTTTTTATTGTTCGCTGGTTTGCCTGGTTTGGGGATCATAATTACTTCAGCAACCTTCCATTGCCGTGGGACATATTTTAGTCTGAAGACAGCATTGATAATTTGAACCAATTTTCGTAGTCCCTTCTCGGGAATGGCTTTTACGACTTGTCCAGTAATTAAATCATATCCTGGAGCTTTTCTTGCGTTCAAATTACACTTGATCTCATTTTTTAATTCCTGTAATGTTACACATCGAATATTATTTTCATCAATTTTGCTAACTGTTATTATGTTTTCATCTGCTGTTTTCCTAGGTAACGGTTGAAAGGTGTCTTCCAAGTGAGCCGCAAATAAAATAGCTTTTTGCTTGTCGCTTTTGGCCCAGGTTCCTTCCCCATTTTTAATAGGCGGCACATGCATTTTGGTTCTTTTTAATCCCTTTGCTACTTTCCAAAGAGAGTAATCAGTATCTTTATGTTCGGTGAGACCATTTAAGTACTTGTTAATAGTTTCATTCTTAATTTCTTTTATAAGTTGTTTTAGTTTATTGCATAGGAAATTGAGGATTTTTTTGTTTTCCGGGCGCGTGTCCTTTGCCAGGTTTTTCTTGCCTTCCGTTTCTCTCTAACTAACTCCCTGACCTCAATAGGATAATTTTGATTCCTACGGGATTCGGTGTGACTAGCAGGAGAACTTTCCCATGCTGCTTGTTGAATAGTACTGTTAAATACCTCTAGTTCGTCTTCCAACTGTACCGGTGTTTTAATCGGCACTCGTAGATTTATTTGCATTTCAATTAGTTCTTGGAATAGGTCCCAGTTAGTTCTATTATTTGGTGATTTAGGCAGGTTATCCTTATTAATTATCATTGTGCTGAGTGTCATGATAACAGGTGTATGATTGGAATATGTATATCCCTTCGCTGTTTTCGATGCACATGTAATCCTCGAAGATCCCTTTCGTTACATAGAAATCAATGAGATCTGGACGTCGATTTTGGTCGCAAAACGAGGATTGAGGATTGAGAATTTTGTATATGTACACGGCGTATAATATACATTTTGTTATTGTGTGCCGTCAAATATTTTTATTGTATTAGTGTGTTTTCTCATGATGGTAAGTATCAAAAATAAGCTAAGCGGGTGAAATCGGTTCAACTTTTTTGTTGCTTCCGCTCGCCTTGAGTTATTTTTCCCTACCTTTTAACATGAGGAATTCATGTTTTTCTATCTATTGTTGTTGTAAACGAGACATTCATTTTACTTCGTTACCAAAAATCCAAAACAATATACGCAATCAATTGCTCGTGGTGATCTTCAATATAAAAAACAAAAAGCAGCATAAATAAATGGTTTTTAATTTTTACATTCTTCGTCGACCCCATTCATAATATTTTTAACTTTTTTTTTTTTTTTTTTTTTTTTTTTTTTTGAGTTATGTGAGAATAAACATTTGAAAAATCAAAAAAAAACAATTCAGTGTTATCTCATGCGCACGAAAGAAATGTTGTACATATTTTTATTTCCAGTAATTTTCTGCAAAATTTAAAACTAATAAAATTGTTAATTAAATAATGATTTAAAGATAAATAAATATTAACTAAAAATGGAAAATAAGTCAGATAAATAATGATAAACTATAATTTTATTAATAATTTAAAATGATGAAAAATCACACGACGTACATCCACCCTTTCCTGTGCTTGAATTAACACTAAGCCAAAATAACTAATTTACTTCTTATTTTTTCCACATTATATTTTATATCCCTCTTTTTCGTGTCATTTTATCTCTCTAATTTGCATCATGTTAAACAAAAAACTTAAAAAAACGCCCATTAGACACGGTCAAATGTACGTATTTTTTAGTTTTTTGTTTAATATAACATGGCAATGGCATAAGGTTTCTTTGTTTAACATCGGATAAGAGGGATAATGTGAAAAATATAAGAAGTAAATTAGTGATTTTAACTTTTAGTGTTGATCCAAGCACAGGAAAGGGAGTATGTACGTCGTGTAATTTTTCTAACTTAAAATTATTAATAAAATTATAGTTTATAAATATTTTTGTGACTTATTTGCCTTTTTTAATTAATATTTATTTATCTTTAAATCGTTATTCAAGTAACAATTTAATTAGTTTTAAATTTTGCAGAAAATTACTGGTAATAAAAATATGTACAACCTTTCGTACGCATGAGATGACACTGAATTGTTTTTTTTTTATATCTCAAATGTTTATTCTGAGTTTTTCTCTATTCTTTGGACACCAATACAATTTACCAATACTATTGCCTTCCGGTAATTCTCAACTCAATCCTCAAATTGCGACCAAAATCGCTACCCTGGACAGCGATTTTGGTCGCAATTTGAGGATTGAGTTGAGTATTACCGGAAGGCAAAAGTATTGGTAAATTGTATTGGTGTCCAAAGAATAGAGAAAAACAGAGAATAAACATTTGAAATATAAAAAAAAATAATTCAGTGTCATCTCATGCGTACGAAATGT
Organism: Tipula vernalis; assembly: GCA_958295665.1. Taxonomy (NCBI): domain Eukaryota; kingdom Metazoa; phylum Arthropoda; class Insecta; order Diptera; family Tipulidae; genus Tipula; species Tipula vernalis. Next base: position 127,180,626 of record OY282558.1, on the reverse strand, counting down.
TGTACATATTTTTATTTCCAGTAATTTTTTGCAAAATTTAAAACTAATAAAATTGTTACTTGAATAATGATTTAAAAATAAATAAATATTAATTAAAAAAGGCAAATAAATCAGAAAAATATTGATAAACTATAATTTTATTAATAATTTTAAGTTAGAAAAATTAAACGAGGTACATACTCCCTTTCCTGCGCTTGGATCAACACTAAAAGTTAAAATCACTAATTTACTTCATATATTTTTCACATTATCCCTCTTATCCGATGTTAAACAAAAAAACCTTATGCCATGTTATATTAAACAAAAAACTAAAAAATACGCACATTTGACAGTGTCTAATGGGCGTTTTTTTTAAGTTTTTTGTTTAACATGATGCAAATAAGAGAGATAAAATGACACGAAAAAGAGTGATATAAAATATAATGTGGAAAAAATAAGAAGTAAATTAGTTATTTTGGCTTAGTGTTAATTCAAGCACAGGAAAGGGTGGATGTACGTCGTGTGATTTTTCATCATTTTAAATTATTAATAAAATTATAGTTTATCAATATTTATCTGACTTATTTTCCATTTTTAGTTAATATTTATTTATCTCTAAATCATTATTTAATTAACAATTTTATTAGTTTTAAATTTTGCACAAAATTACTGGAAATAAAAATATGTACAACATTCCTTTCGTGCGCATGAGATAACACTGAATTGTTATTTGATTTTTCAAATGTTCATTCTCACATAACTCAAAAAAAAAAAAAAAAAAAGTTAAAAATATTATGAATGTGGTCGACGAAGAATGTAAAAATTAAAAACCATTTATTTATGCTGCTTTTTGTTTTTTATATTGAAGATCACTACGAGCAATTGATTGCGTATATTGTTTTGGATTTTTGGTAACGAAGTAAAATGAATGTCTCGTTTACAACAACAATAGATAGAAAAACATGAATTCCTCATGTTAAAAGGTAGGGAAAAATAACTCAAGGCGAGCGGAAGCAACAAAAAAGTTGAACCGATTTCACCCGCTTAGCTTATTTTTGATACTTACCATCATGAGAAAACACACTAATACAATAAAAATATTTGACGGCACACAATAGCAATATGTATATTATACGCCGTGTACATATACAAAATTCTCAATCCTCAATCCTCATTTTGCGACCAAAATCGATACCCTGGTGTTTTATTTATATCAGCAGGCCAGTATGTTGGTTGACCTCCAGAGTGGAACTCGCAGTTGCTTATTCGTCTGGCTTCGAATAGCTCTTTTCCTTTATGGGTTGTAAGTCTTGATCCCCAATAGGTGTTTTTTGCATTAAAGTCACCACCAATAATAAAATTGGATCCTAGTGATCTAAAGAGTCTATTATAATCTTCTTTGTTTAGATTATAGCGTGGAGGGCAGTAGATAGAGGAAATATTGTATTCATTATTATTGTTAGTTTCAACTTTTATGGTTTTAACTTGCATACTTTCTTCTTCTATACTAGGTTCTTCATAGTGTTTGAGATTCTTTTTCACTATTACTGTTGATCCTCCTCTGGGTTTTCCTCCTGGGTGAACAGCATGGTAACATTCATATTCACGTATTTTAATAAATGATGTTTTTGTCAAATGGCTCTCCGATATAAGGCAGATATCTATTTCTTCTAAATTTAGAAAAATGTCTAGCTCTGAAACATGTTGCGCTAGTCCGTTCACGTTCCAGGTGACAATTCTTAATGATCTGCTCATTTTAGTATATGAGGGCTGTTGCCTCGTTCAAGGTTTGATGCATATCTAGACGCTTATATAAAGCTTCTAGACCACGTTCTTGCTTTGCTAGCCGTATATTTATGGCTTCTATGCTTCGACAAATCCTTTCAAGGGGGTTATCATTCATAGCATTAGATGATTGCTGTACAATTTGTGAATAACTTTTCCGCTCTGTACCTATACCTGGTGGTTTTGGCTCCGCTTGGGTTTTAGTTGGTTTCTCTTCTCTGGTAACCCTAGGGTTTTGAGGAAACTGATGCATTTTGTTTCTTAGTCTTTGAAGTTCTTTGGCTACTTCACAGCCTCTATAATTTGCAGGATGATGCCCTTTACAGTTTATACATTTTGCAGGGGTGTTTCTACTTTCTGTACACTCTTTCGCGTTGTGTTTTCCAGCACATTTTACGCATCTTGGCTCCCGTCTGCAATATTTTTGTGTGTGATTGAAACCTTGGCATTTTTTGCATTGAGGTATTAGCCTCGTGTTTTTCTTTAGCGGTTCTATTTTAACCCTCATATTGAGAATTGCTTTGATTTTGAAGATATTTTCAACTTTCTCCTTTTTGTTAAACGTAAGCATGAAGAGTGGAAGCCCCCTTTTTTTGACTTGATTGTTCTCACCTCTCTCTCGTTTTAGGATGTTTTCTGTATTTTCTATTTGCAGATCTTTTGCCTTTAGGTCCTCAATTATGTCCTCCTTTTTACACGTTGGATGAAGGCCTCTGGCCATAACCTTAATTGCGCGTTCGTTTTTATCTTCGAATGTGAACCATTCTTTACCTTCCGCATTGAGCTTTGTTGCTAGAGCTCTATATGTATCGGAATCTGGTGTATTGATTTTCCACACGTTATTGTTTAGTGACACTACTCTATATTCCTTAGCTGTCACTGATTTCATTATAGATTGTATGCTAGCAAATTCTGTTATGCCGATTACATTAATTGGCGGAGGAGCCTTTTCTTTCGGTACAACCTTTTGTTGCTGTTGCTGGTAAGCTCGTTTGGTATTAGTATCATCAGTTACTAATACATTAGCTTGCGAATGATCTCCAACTTCAGGCGAGAATTCTGCCTTTCGTTTTTTGGTAGGTCGTTTCTTCCTTTTCAGTACCCAATCTGTTTCTCTCATGAGATCCTCTTCATCAGTATGGAACTCATTGTTATAACTGGTGTGAGTACTTGTTTCATTATAACAAGTTAGCGGGTTTTCAGAAATCTCCATTGGTTTGGGCTTCTTCAATTCTTCATTTTCTTTTTTCAGTTTTTCGATTTCGCTTCTTAGTTGGGTTAAAAGTACCTCTACTTCACTGAGTTTTCGACAGAGTTCAGCGTTTTCGTCTTTCTGCTGATTTGCAGAGTTAGTATGATTGTTTGGTGATCTTAACAACATTGAACTTCTTTCGAATGGGTTTAGCAATGATTGGCTCACCCCAGAACGTAAGAGGGTGGATTAGCCAACTGGGTAGTTGGTTTACCACCTGGGGTATTGTTTCCTTTTTGCGTTGTACTCATTGCTTTAAAACTGGTTATGTGTCAACTACCAACCTAACCAGTACAAGTTGGTAGTGGGTCATTGAAGAGAACATTATTTGTTATGTTCTCGGTAGTCGGTTATCCGCCGTATCTCGGTCGCCAGAGCCTCGTTAGTTAATAAGCAGGAAGTACCATGTGCAGGTGAGGTTGGCATTTGGGCTAGTATATTAAGACCATCTAAACCGGCGCCCCTTACCCCCCACTCGCCTGAGGTGAATGCTGTTCCATGATCCGTAATTATGCGGGTAGGATTGCCAAAATATGCTTGTTGATCTGTTAATTTTCGTAAGACCTCGGCTGATGATAAGGTTTTTGTGGGATATAGCCAAACATATTTAGAAAACCCGTCTATAACCGAAAATATATATCTGTACTGCTTTGCTGTAAGATCCATTGGTCCTATATGATGTATATGGAAAGTCTGCAGCGGCTTGTCACTTTTGTCAAGAGGTTCCAAGAAACCTTCTTGTTTACCAGCTTTTTTGTTTGTCAAAATGCATTTTATACAATTAGTTATTACGCTTTGAATTTTTTTTCTTCGTTTTCGGTATGTAAAAATCTGTACTAATTCCATATTCAGTTTTTTCGACTCCAAAGTGACCTTCATCATGTTTACTTTGAATTATTTGATTTTCCATCTTTTTTGGTACTACCACCAATGTTCGTCCATCCTGCTGTTTGCATATGATATCTGCTTTTATAATAAAATTTTTGTAGCTTTTAGTTTTTAGAATTTCTCTTATAGCTTCTAACCACTGATCCTCACGTTGCGTCTTTTTAATACATGCTAACACATTATCGTCGATCGGAAAAATTGTAAAGCATCTGCTGAGGGAGTCAACGTGACGCATACGTTCATTTTTCCTATGTTCTATGTCAAAATTATATTCTTGAAAATATAATACCCATCTGGCAACTGCTGCAGGTAAATCATTTTTCTTCATTGTGCTTACTAACGCTTGACAATCTGTTACTAGCTTAAAATGGATACCTAGTAGGTAAATTCGAAATTTTATTAATGTAATATAAACGGCCTTCACTTCTAAATAGTAGCTATGCATTTTCTCGTCGCTTGGTGATGTTTTTCGGCTCATGTAATACACAGGATGTAGTTTTCCATCTTCAGCCTTCTGCATAAGTATAGCGCCAAAACCCTTCTGGCTTGCATCCGTATGCAACTCTGTTAGAGCATTCTGCCTAAATATTTGAAGAACAGGTGAATGAATCCATCAAAATTTCTTTCAATCGTTGAAACACTGTTCTCTGCTCCAGACCAAAACGAAATGTAATTTCTTTTCGAAGCAAATCTGTAAGTGGTTTGGCTATGACTGAATATTCATGTATAAATTTTCGGAAGTACCCTGATAGTCCCAAAAATGACTGAACATTCTGAATATTTTTTGGTTCAGGAAATTTTTTAACTGCTATTAGTTTTTCTTCTGATGGTTGTACATACCCATTTTCAATCACGTGCCCTAAAAACTCAACTCTTCTTTGAAGAAATTGGCATTTACTCCATTTAATATGAGTCCATTTTCTCCTGCCCGATTTAACACCATTTTTAATTTAATTATTCCTTCTTCTTCATCTTTAGAGGGGATAATGATGTCATCCATGTAAGTAATTAGGTCATTATTATTCATCAGGTCAATAAACACTATATTAATGAACCTTAAAAATACAGCCGGCGAAATTTTTAATCCAAATGGTACTTTATTAAACTCGAAATGACCTTGGTAAGTGACGAATGCTGTAAATTTTTTCGAGTTTTCATCCACAGGTACATGAAAGAAACCATTTTTTAGGTCTAATGTGGAAAAAACTTTGGCTTCTGCTAATTTGTCCAGTTGCTCCTCGATTATCGGCATCGGAAACTGGTCTTTAATAATTAGCGAATTTAGCTTACGGTAATCGATGCATACTCTAGAACTATTATCCTTCTTTTTGACTACAACTACTTGACTGCTATATTTGAAAGTTGACGGCCTTACAATTCCCTGTTGTAACCATTGCTCTACCTGTTGCTGAACCACCTTCTGTTCAACTATAGGCAATCTTTTTGGTCTTGAGGCTATAGGAGTATCATTACTTAGAACGATTTTTAATGTCACAGGGCTTGGATTCGCGTCATTCGGCTTATAGTTTCTAACCAAATCGTTTATAATTTCTGTGTATTTTATTGAAACATTTAAATCCTCATTATCTTTCACTTGGATGTTCATTATACTCGCTTCATGTTCATCAACTGTATGCATAATACTTCGGAACTTTACGCCATTTTTGTTAACCACAATTTCAGCTTGGTTTATGAAGTCGTTTCCCAAAATTAAATCAATTTTGATTGCGTTGCTTTTAACAATATAACAGCTTCCTTTCATTTCGACATTGTCAACTGTTATTATTGCGTAAAAATCTCCTGTAGTTGAACTTTCACCATTGCCAAAACCTCCAAATCTTGATTTATCATGATGTCACTCAATAGTTTTTATTCTCGTTACTGCGCTTTCTCGAATAATAGTGACATCGCTTCCCGTATCAATTAATGCTTCTACCAAAATTCCATTGATATCAATTAGTCGTTTTGTGTTATTACTGGTGACTATTACATTCATCACGTTGTTCTCGGCTGAGGTTGATTGGATATTTGGAGCATTTGTACAATTTAGTGCTTGGTGCCCAAATTTACTGCATTTGAAACATTTAGTTTCACTTGTACAGTCTGCTCGCTTATGATCTCTGGACCCGCAATTGAAGCATCTGTACTGAAATTGTCTACTCTGATGATTTTTTAAATCTGGTTTCCTACTGTTATTATTATTGTTGCTATTATTGTTGCTGCTGCTGCTTGATGTATTAGCTTTGTTAAACTGTGTACCGTTGTATGGTTTTTGATTGAGTTTCCGTGTTGAGATCTCTTCATCTTTAAGTTTTTCATACGCTATAAAAAGGGCTTTTAATTCTGCACACGATTTTGCCGTATACAACATAGCTTTTTTTTGACGGGGAATCGTTTATTCCGGCAACAATATATTCAACTAAAGCACTTTCACTAATATCACCCGCACTGCTTATCTGCTTCATTTTGTAAAAGTATTTTAATAACGATTCGTCGTTCGCTTTTTTTGTTGTAGAAAGCTTTTGATGAACAGCCTTGCTTGAGACTTCGACACTAAATTCTTTTACCAAAAATTCTTTTAAAGTTTCCCAAGTAACAAAATTCTCTTCTGCTTCTACTGCCATCTTTGCTGCGCCCGTCAATAATCTCCGGCAATATAAACATTTCTGTATATTGTTCCATTGGAACGTCACTGCCACTTCTTTGAACCTTGTTAGCCATTTCTTGCTACTTTTGCTGCTTTCACCGTCAAATTTTTCTGGTGCCTCCTCAACATCTTGAAATGAAAATGCATTTTTAGAGCTCATCGTACCTTGTTGTTTTTGTGTTTGCTTTAAATTATTTACACTTATTATGATATTATCAAACACTTCATCGACGTGTTTACAAGCTTCCAATATTTTTGTATCTTTTGTATTTAATTCGTCAGAAATAAGATCATTCAAGGATTTATTTAACTCATCCAAATCAATATCAATGTCTTCGTTATCGGTCACGGACGTCTCACTCATTGATTTCTTTAACCTTAAAATCAAATCAATTTTCTTTTTGTAATATATTGGACAGCCACGATCTTTTAATTGAATCATCCATAAAAAAAATTAGCCTTATTCAAAATAGTAATTTCTAAAAAAATAATTTTTACGACTTTACAAAATAAACTGTATTATACGCTCCTATACACATAAAAATATGCGCAGATACAGTGCTTTTATTTTTGCCCCATATATAATAAACGTAATAATTTTATTTAACAAAAAGCAACAAAACTGATTTCTATAAAATTTTTTTTTCAATTTTATAGACAAGTATATCGTTACCTTTTAATCCGTTCGTTCGCTTGTGAAAAAATACATGCGTGGTTTTCACAAAAACTTCCCGCGGTGATATCAATCCCAGGTCGACCATCCGAAAGAATGATTTCACTTTTCTTAAAGTTTCGATTACAATAGTTATTTGTCACTAAAAAAAACTTTAATTTGTCTATTTTCTTAGCAAATTAACTGTACCAAACGTTATTTACGCACGTTACACCAAACAGTTCAATGTGTTTTTTTTTTATGTTCACTGCACTTTTATAATTTAATCACAAACAGTTATTTTTCTAAATTTTTTGCACTACACTAATTCACTAATGCCCATGTAAATTTTTGTGTTTTTTATTCTCAATTAGATAGGCTTGAGCCCCCAAAATGTAGAGTTGGACAATAAGGGAATTATGTTCCTTCGTTAAAATACAAACTCACGGCTTTTAAATTTAGATTTATACTTTATTTGTAATCCAAAACAATCAATTTAATTTAACATAAATACGAAATAAACGGCTGATACGGCACACGGCTGGATAACAAGTAAAGAGTAATTATATTTGTTTACCGGTTTGGTTTAAACAGAGGTGGCGAACCTCCATTCCTACATATGTATATTATAGTATATTATAGAATATTATATTATAATATGTCTCCTGCTACGCACATGGTAGATGGTAGAAAATTTTTACCTTCAACGTGTGTTGGTGGTTTAGTATATAAGATTCTGTTAGTTTTATTTTTGCGTGGTTTTCACTTTTTGTGTTTTTTGTATTCATGAGACAACCATGGTGTTCTTGATAAAACATGAACTACATATACAAGCACAACGAAAATTTTAATGAACTCAACTCAAATATGATTATTATAGTCTGTATAATAGAGTAAATTTGAGTCGTATTGGAAACCGCCATATATAATACATATAAAATAGTACATTTAGGTATGATTTTTTTTACAGGGTATTATAAGCTACATTAAACGCGTATAAAAGAATTTTTTACGGTTACCGCCTTTCATGGCTATAATCATATCGTACAAACCGATTATCCGATTTGGGAACGTATCATGTGGACAATTGTTTGTATTATAGCATTGATTAGTGCAATAATTTTGCTATGCTTTTATGGAAACACTGACTGTTACCGTGATGGAATCGACGCACTTTGCTACCTGGAATATTCCATTTCCGGCAATTACTTTGTGCAATGCAAATAAAATTTCAAAATCATTGGCCCTAGCTAAAGCAGAAGCAATGTGAGAATAACAAAAATTTTAATAATTCGGAAGCAAATTTTAATGTTTTAATTTATTCTAAATCCAAAAAGGACTCGTCCAAACAATATGTCAGCCGGTACTTTGGCTCAAATGTTTTGTATTACACTTTGATGGCATTGGAAATGCCACGGAAAAGGATTATCTTCAACTTCATGCGGTTACGAAACTGGACTTAGTGTATTGATACGACCAAAAATTATGGATTATCACAGTACAATACTGAGCACTTACGGATTTCGTGTACTCATACACAATTCGTATGATTATGCAGACGATAATGCTGAAACCAAATTGGTCGCAGCCAATTCAGAAGCATTTCTTAGCATAGCGCCTGAATCCATCTACAGCACAGACGATGTGTTTAAGCTATCGATCTTGGAACATAATTATTGTTTATCACGTCGAATGTCGTAGTAATATAGTGATGGAAAAATGCAGCTGTATTCTATATAATTTGCCCAGTAATGGAACTTTTCCAGTTTATCAAATGGATCAATTACGATGTGTAAAAGTAAATCAGGAATGGTTTCAGGTGGCATTGCCAGGCGTTAATAAATCGATTAGTAATGTGAACGTTGGTTGGAATGAAGTTTGGTTGGAATTGCGTTGGGATTGAGTTTGGGAAGCGAGCAATTCAGTTGGGGCTTTATTGGGAGTTCCATTGAGTGGTTTTTTCAGACCATGTTGATTTGGGAATTGAGTTGGACATTGAGTTTGTTACGACGGGCATACGTCTCCACTTCATACAGAAAAAAAAAATAATTTTTTTTTTTGCGAAAATTCCAAACACTGAAATAGTTTGAATTTTTTTTTATAAAATACCATGACCACCATAGTGTTTTATATACATATGCTCTAATTCATGCTTCCCCAAAATTCAAATTTAATATTCTCACCGATTGCTATGTAAAGATATTTTATTATTTTTTTTCCCCTGCATTTACTTGTTTTCTATATTGTCATGTACAAGCATACATAATTCTTGCGAGTTGGTATGTGTACATGTATTGGGTAATATGAAATGGAATATTTATGATGCTAAAATGTTCAATCTCGAATATTCCATTTTTCTTTTTTATCATTGGCTTGGATTAACGCGTGATGTTTGCTCTGTGTGGCAGGGATGAAATTGGCATAAATTCCAAAGTACTAAAATGTTGAGCAACAGAGGGCTAAATTGGGATTTAAAGTACTTTTTAATTTTTTGATGTGTTTACATATCGTCGGCTCAGAATTATCCTTGCCCTTATATGTATTTTCCCTATATTGGAGAAAACGGCATTTGAAAGTTAAATTAAGTTAGCTGGAAAGTTAAAGATGTTCCAGAGATTTGTTAGAAGAAAGCTTAATTACGAAGTACAATGCTTCAAACTCAAAAAGTATTTTAACTATTTGAGTTTGAAATTTAAGAGTTTTGGACCAACTTTTCTTAAATGGCTTGTCTATGTCTTTACGTTTTTATCTATATCCTCGATTTTTGTGAATACTAAGTTTTATCATACTTCAAGCAAGCAATGTTTATTAAAATAATAATATAAAACAAAATTCTAAAATCTATTTCTCTACACCTACTCTCCAACTGCCATTAACATCGGGTTATACCATTAAAATTCGAACAGTTGCTAGTGTAGACACGAAATTGCAACGATTTGTCAGTTGTCATACAATCATTTGCTGTCATACAATCATTTGCTGTCAAAAATGCATAACTTGATTGTATATCAAAACGAACACATCGTTGAACATTTCGAACGCACCCGTTAACGTGAAAACGTCAGTCAAGGTAAACATTTTTATCATGGTGAAGTTCTGAGTCGATGGTCGCAACTTTAAGAGCGCTTACTTCAATTTTCGAAGTCGAATTACCGATAATATCGCAGCCTCAAGCGCTTCAGTTCAAAACGAGCCAAATCAATTGATTCCACACCGTTTATAGGAATTGCGAATCTCTCAAAACATATTGTGGCGAATTTTGCATAAAGTTCTTGGCTCACACCCTTACAAGATTAAATAACCTCAAGAGCTGAAGCGCCTCTTGATCATTTGAAGCGCCGAAACTTCTCCGATTGGGCCTTGCTAAAGTTTGGAGAAACTGAATTTTATCGAAAAATCATCGTCAGTGATGAAGCTCATTTTTGGTTTAATGAGTTTGTCAATAAGCAACATATGCGTCATTCGACAGCAACAAACCCACGTGTGGTTCAAAATACTCCATTACAACCACAAAAAGTGACCATGTGGTGTGGATTTTATGCTGGAGGTGGAAAATTGGTTCCAAACAATCGGTCGCTGCAAACGTGCTCGCGATGGTCATATGAACGAGATTGAATTTCATAGTTAAATGTAACATGTGTATTGCACCTGGAACAAATTTTAGCCGATATAAATTTGTTTTTAAAATTCCTTCCCAAAACGCTATGCGCAGAGTCAATATCTTGTATATTGCTCTGGCCGCTTTCGAAAATTTCTATTCAAATTTGCAATGTGAGTACGTTCGCGGTCACTAACAGATTCATACTTAAAAATGTAAAAGTTGTTATATATTTCGAATTAATATGTAAAAAAAAAAAATTTAAAACTTCTTTATCACCATGAACCTTTCCCTTTAAATTATACAAGCAAAATTATCGCTTATAAAAGAAGTTCGAATTGTTAGCTTAAAGGAGTTGGAAGACATTTTGAATTTCAAAGCTGAAAATTCTAAACAGTTTGCCTTAGGTAATTTTTATTTAGAATGTGTGCCTCTGTCGCATTTATCGCAGGGCGATGGAACCCCAAATTAAATTGTTTGTTGAGCGTATCTCTGTTTGATGTTGATGTTAGGAGATTTAATCTTAAATAAGTTGAACATCTTGCTGCTGTTGAGGGAGCATCACTCAAGGATACTGCAAAACTCACTGATATGCGCAAAAAAATAGAAGTGAAGAAAATATTAGCGGATATAGACCAAATCGGAGGGATAAAGATAAAACCACATCTAACAAAATTAAATCAAAATTGTTTTACAGCTTTGCTTTGGAGGTAGGAAAAAAACGAATCTGAAGGATATAGACAAAATAAAACAATGAGACAGTAAAAATTTGTAGAAATAGACAAATTTTTTAAAAAATGTCTCAGAAACGTTTGGAGTTAGCTGAATTTTGATGGAAAATTTGGATTCATTTTGGTCGTTTGACCCTAGGTTTAACTGACGACTTTTCACTTTTACATCACTAAAAGTAATAAAAAGGCATTTAAACATTTTTCTCTTTCGGAGGGTTTAGTTGAAAGGATAAATGCTGATATTGTGAAGCTTTAGAGACATATATGAATTTGTTAAGAATTAGAGGCTATCTACATCAAGATATAAAATCACTAATACATATATACAAATATCACTAATGTATAATATTAGTGTGATGTTTTCAATCAAATTAAATTTAACTAAATCTGAAAATTACTTCAAAATTAGAGAAAACCAAATCCGCTCGTATATACTATGGCATATTACATTTGAATTTCGTGTTTCTCTAACTTTGAAGAAATTTTCGGATTTAATTAAATTTAATTTGATTGAAAACAACGCACTAACATTATAAATGGACAAAAATTTTATATCAAAGTGTTTTTGTATCATGATTTATCCATTTTAGTTATTTATAAGAAATATAATATAGATACAACTATATTCCCCTCCCACTAAAAGCTCACAAGTTACAATTACAAGAACAAAACCATTATCCTTGCCCACTAAAAATACAAGGAAAAAGCGTTATTATGTTATTACGGTTGTTTGCCGTCGGTATTCGGTCGTCCTGGCGGTTAGGATTGAATTTAGTCGAAATTCGAATAGTTGTTCAACGAAAAATGATTCGATCTTCGAAAAGGACTGCCTAACGCTTACAGAAAAAATTGAATATAAATATATTTTCGAAAGGACTGAAATATTGATCAAAAGTATCGAAGTACTTTTAATTTTCTAAAGGACCGAAAAAAATACTAAAGGATCAACTTTTTCATCCCTGCTGTGTGTGAAAACAAAAACCAATCGGTGGATTAGACATGAGTCCGAGGCGACCGTACAACTAAGTATGTACGTGTGTTCGTCGTCGTTGTTTGTCTTACTCGTTGTGTTTGTGTACATAACAAGAAAAAAAAAAAACATAAACATGAATAAAGATTTTACAATAATAAAAAATAAAAAAATAAAAAAAAAATAAAAATTGATGTATATGTGCACAAATGCGGCGAGCGGGACAAACAACGATGCGTAGGAAAGAAAAATAGGAGGGGGAAAAATTTTCTGATTTTTGTTTTTTTGATGTAAAATATTTTTTTTGTATAGTCAGTCGAGTTTTAATTTTGATAAAGATCGGTCGAGTAGTTTTTTTGATGGTCGCGTATATAGACCGTCAAGTTTTTTTGTGATTTTTTTTTTTTAGTAAAGTTTGGTGATTTGGTCGAAAAAAAAATAAAATAAATATTGTAAGACCAATGATAAAGGATTATAAAATAAATGAATTTAAAACTATTATGATGTTACATTATATTAAATCAAAGTAAGAAAAAAAAAATCCTAAAACTTGTGTAAATTCTTTCTTGAATTTGTATAAATGGACAGAAAAAAAAAATAAAAAAATTTAAATTAAACAAAAAAATATTGTAAAAAGGGTGTGGGTTTTTTTTTGAAATAAAAAAAAAAAAAAAAGAAAAACAAAAACATTTTGAATAATAATAATTTATACATAATGTACGTAACTGACTTTCAATATTAAGTAAATTCAGTCTCTTAATAATAGTAAATTGTAATTGTATTCATATTCAGAATAATCAAAATAAATTATAAAAAAAAAAAAAAAATATTAAACATAATAACGTGAAATAAACGGTTTTCTGAGGGTGTTCAGAAAATCACCTAAAAATTTTAAGAACTTTTCTTTATAAGTGAAAGTGGTGCATTAAACATAAAACCCGCAACATTTTTTTTGTGTTTGCCTTTACGTCGGATTGGAAGTCAACTGGACTAGCATCAGATTAAATTAAATACACCTAATTCAGGCTTCACATAGTCAATAAATCTAGACAAATATCCGTTAAAGTGCCACGGTGTAATTGGGTGCAAATTGTCGTGATATTGGAGCCGTGTTCCATATTGAGGGGGATCCTGCGTCGGCGCTGGTTGCGGTGTGGTCGGACGGGCCATAACAACAGGTACCAAAACTTTAGGAGAAAACTAACTGTAATTTTGGCAATTTTTTGTTTGTTGTAACAGTTAGTTTTCCCCCAAATATTTTCATTTTGATTATATATATTTATTTCGCGGTCATACCCGCGATTCGTGGTGGTACACCGATTTGGTGGAAACCCCACACAGAGCAATTATCACGCCGATTTTTTCTTTTCTCCGTTGTTTGAGTGATTGCGTTTGGAGTTTTCGCGATTTTTCTTTTTGCTTCGCTTCGGTTCGGTTGTCCGCTTTGGGTGTGTTTCGACCACATAGCGGTCCATTTTCCTGTTTCAGGTACTTTGGTGTTCTTTTCTTGATTTGTAAACAGTGAATAGTGAAAGTAAAATCTTAACATAACGTAGAATCAGTTTTAACGTAATTTAACTTGCCTAATTTTCAATTTTTTTACTTTTACCGTAACAAATTTTTTCTTTGAATTTCTAACTGTCGTGTGCTAAGCCGCACCATGTGCGTGTAAATAAATAATTGATCGAGTGATGTGAGGTGGGGTCATGCGAAGGGTCGGCCTTTTTCCACCCTTTTCCGTGCGTGCCGTTCGTTCCTCCAGGACAGGCTGTGCTGGAGGGCGGCACGACGCTACATGAGTTGATCGCGTCGGGGTGACGGTCTCGTTCCGGGGGATTGTCGCTGGGATTGTCATGCGGTCGTCCCTCCTTCATAAATGGCATCGGTAGCCGTCGCGACTGGGAAACAGCATCCCAGTAGGCGGGCCGATGAGGGGAGGCCCGTGTGGCAGTCACGGCGGTAGTCGCCTGGGATTGAGACGGTCACTCCGAAACGATCACTCCCAGCTTATTATTTCATTTTGCCGCTGAGGCCGTGGCAATTTAATTTTTAATTTCCATTTGCCCCTCTAATTTTGTTCTTCATGCGGTTATTCAAGCATGAGAAATATGTCTGAGAATCCCCACGCCGCACCGTGAGCTCTAGCCAGCTACTATACCGCATCAGACCGCTATTCTCATGTCTGTTAACGTAATCCCTTTTGGGATTTCGTTACAAGTTTCGGATTGAGTTGAGGCCTGAATTCCAGGTTAAGTTCAGGTTTAGTTAAGGTTAAGTCAACGGTTCAGTTGGCAAGTTATAAGAGGTTGTGTTCTGGGTTGGGCCGGAAGTCAGCTTGAGTTGACTTCGTGCACGCATGTAGTTTATCAAGCCATGTCGATTTGAGGAATAATTTGAATGTTTAGTTTGGAGTTAAGTTGAAATTTAAGTTGGAGGTCGAGCTGGAGGTTGTATTAGGATTGAGTTGAGTCCATGTATCATATAGTTTTCGGATCATTTTGATTTAGGGACTGGAGTTGAACGTTGAGTTTGTAGTTGACCTTGAGGTTTAAGTTGTTAATTTGTATGAGTGTGTTGATGTAAGCTTGTATTTTTCCGGACCATGTTGATTTAAGGATTGAGTTTGGTTTGCGGTTGAATTCGAGGTTAGACTGAGTTGATTTTCATGTATGTGTTTAGTTTTTTGGAACGTTTTGATTTTAGGATTGAGTTGGGCGTTGAGTTTTGGATTGAGTTATGGGTTGGGCTGTGATCGAATTGGTTGTTGAGATGGAGTTGAGTGAGAGGTTCTGTTGGGGATTTGTTTGGAGATTGAGTCGAGGGTTGAGTTCGAGGTTAGATTAAGTTGAATTCATGTATGATTTATGGATTGCGTTATACGTTGAGTTTGAGGCTGACTTTGGTGTTGAAGAATACGTTGGGGTTAAGTTGGAATTGTGCTGAATGTTTGTCGAGAACTGAGTTGCGGTTGAACAGAGGTTCAGTTGATGTTTGGTACTGTTTAAATGAACGGTTCGGTTGGGAATTAGTTCTAATGACCGCTTGAAGGAAGTACATTATATTAACAGACTAAAAAATGCTGCACGTATATTTCAAGGATCTGGTGTCAACTGTAACGGAATTCTTATCTAAAGAGAAATTCCATTACTAACCTAGCCCAGCAAAAATTTAATTTAGCGATCAGCATGACATTGAAGATTACATCTTCACCTAAATCTCATTGTCATGCTGAATTTTCTGTTTACATTTTTTTTTCTTATACACTTATTTAATTGAAGGTCAACATATTAATTCATAATAAATTCATATGAGCCTCAGTTGAATAAATGTAAAAATGTAAATATGTTTTGTAATATGATTACACCTTTTTTTTTTTTTTTTTTCATTTTCAATGGCATATACATGTTGAATGCAGGTGTTGTTGTTTTATATAGTACTAGCTGTACCCTTCCCGCTTTGCTGGACGTGTAAGTTATTTTTATTTTTTGATGAACATATTATTACGTTTTTGTCTTGTCAATCAAGGTTCGTACCACTGGATTTTGAATAAAACACAACACTTCAATTTATAACGAATTTTATTTTTTGAGCATAAAAATTATTTCATCATAATTTATTAACGATAATTCACAAAATCAGTTTTTTATTATTATCGGACAATTTTACTGATTAACTTATAATTTTTATATCGCACTAAAACACTTTTTAAATCATTTTTTAATTCATTTCTATTCTTCACAGAATTTTATTCATTAAGAACAGTTTTATCATGGAAAATTCCATTTTAGTACTGTAGAACTTTGCGTTATCAATTAACTCATTCTATTCTACCAGAGCACCCTGTATTTTATAGAGCCATAATCAAAAAATCTGAGCTTTTATAAGGGAATTAGAAACGAGGAAAAAACGAAACTTTTCATGGTAAAATACACAACACATATGGGAAATCACTTTTTTTCCTAGGACAAATTTTTAAATGAAAACGTTACAAATTCTTAATTATGATTTCTGAAATACTTTCATAAATGTTTGAATTTCAACATATATGAAGATCGTTTAAGTAAATCGTTTTTATTTTCTTGTAATAATTGATTTATTTAAACCAAAATATTAAAAAAAGTTCATAACAACAGCATTCTGGTCAAATTGAAATAAAAGCTTACTACGATTCGTTTGGTCATAAGGTCAATATACATTACATAGATGGCAGTGATGGCCGTAAAAATTTGGAAAAATCGTATCAAAAATTACCACCTGGGGAAATTTAAAGTTCAAAAATTGTAGGAAAAGCAAAACAAATTCACAAAATATAGGAAAGTGTGATAATTTTGCGATTAAATAATTTTTTTTCGTATTTTTCTGAAACCATTTTAGACATCTTACGTACACTAGGAAAACTAAAGATAAATTTAGCAAGTATTATTTTAATTTGTCAGAGCCAACTTTGATGTATTTTTCAAAATGAAAGTTCGAAAAAATATATTTTAGAAATAATTTAATTTTAATATTTCTGCAATTAATATTTACTTAATACCAATATGGCCTTCTTGTATATTGTTCTTAAAGATATGTAGAAAACTTTTATATAAACATTTTATAATATTTTTGCTTGTTTCATAGAAAAACTTGAAGCTAAAAAACACCATTTTTACTATGGATTCCTATGGAAATCAGTGAAAAGTTATACCACTAAAAAAGCTTCTAAAAAATACGTCATTAAGATTATGGCTCTATACTCTAGAAGGCTCTGATTCTACTCTAGGTATCATCGTAACAATCTGGAATAAAACATTATTTTTTTTTGGCATTTTAAATTAAAGATTATATTTTGTTTTTAATTTTTGTATTTTATTAAATTAAAATTATAATGATAAATTAAATTAAAAATATTTTAATTAGATAAAAATTGTTTGATTTATTGATTTATTCCAATGCTTTTTGGTATACAACATTTTTAGTTGTACCTTCAGGTGCGCACACATATAATGATGAAGGTTTTCCTACACGTGAGCATCCAACATATAACTGACCGTGTGAGAAGCATGGATATTCCAAATTTAGACCACAAACATGAAATGACTGACCTTGTGATTTGTTTATAGTCATAGCAAAAGCTAGACGTATTGGAAATTGTATTCTTTTAAAATTAAATGGCACATCTGATGGAATTATTGGAATGCGTGGGATTAAAACCTCTTCACCTTTGTATTTGCCAGTTAATATGGTTGCTTCAATGACATTTGTCATTAATTTTTTAACAGCAAGTCGTGTACCATTACAAAGTTTTGGTTGATTAATATTATGTAATAAAATCATTGGTACACCAATTTTTAATTGAAGAATATGTGGTGCTATTCCAGGCAAATCTAATGAATTTAAAAATTCTGTAGGATAATTTATCACTTCGTCTTGATCTATAACACAATCTATTGATTTATATGCAAATGTTTCACCTACAATTTTATTTTGAATGGCAATATTTATATCATTAACGTCTTTGTTTTTTGCTGCCAATATTGCTCGTTCACTTAACCAATTATGATTTTTGTATTGTTGTACAATATTTGTATATACGCTTTCAATTAATTCTTCTTTTGATTCTTTTAAAATACAAAAATTATGTGGAAATGTTGTTGAAGCCACTGAAGCTGAGAAACCCTAAAAAATAAAAAAATAAAAATTAGAAGAAATTATATGTATACAACACATTACCAGACACTTATCTTAAATTTGATGTTCCATCGAAATACCACTGTAATTTCCATAATATGCATCATAACCTAAAATCAAATTACTATATTTAAATTTTCTATTTTACTTAATAAATACATTTTGAATACTTATCTTATAATTGTTATGTAATAGGTACCTTAAATTTATGTTTTAATCTGAAATCAAACAAAACTTGAATTAATTTAGATTTAAATTTAATAATGAAATTTACCTAGTTTACCTTTTGGTTGAATTTGTTTATGTTTTAATAATGACACATAAATTACCCTGAATGCATACATATTCACATTAAAAACATTATAAATGTTAATTAATCTTAACTTACAAAACTTTTAAATGTTGTGTAGATTTTTGGCCATCTGCCATCAACCATAAAAATTAACAATAATGTTACTATAATAAGAAAATTTTGTAAAATTAAAGAAAAAGTAAAATCTCTGTCTTCTAAAATCAACCATCGAAGAGCTCACATCAACTTATAAAAATCAAATTATTGTGCAAAATTAAGGCTTGTAAAAATAAAATTGTTATAAAACCCATAACACAATCGTGCTTTAAAAAAGTGTTTTTATCCAAAAACCAACCAATATATACCGTACCGATACCAAGTTTATTGCACCTTCATTCTTGTACCACGTTTGCCATTTTATTTTGGAATCTGACCTTGTGGTACAAGACAAATGTAATTAAACCAGTTGTAATATCAATTGGAATTTTTCCATTTCCAATGTCCAATAATTGTTTGGAAAATGTTACAGCGGATTCATCGTTTTGCAAATGAACACGCATATTTCTTGTTAAATTTAATTTTTGAACGTTTCTCCATAATTCATCAGCTGGAGTTGATCGTGGTATAACAGGTAGTGTCTGTCTATAATCGCCTGATAATAATACTGTTGTACCACCGAATAACTGTTGATTATTGTGTAAATCTTTTAATGTTTTATCTATGTAATGCTTCTAATGATTTTTTATGTGCCATTGTGCATTCGTGCCAGATTATTATTTTGCATTGTTGCAATACTTTTGCCATTCCTGATGTTTTTGATATTTTACATGTTGGTGTTTAAATTATTTGCATATTTAATGGAAGTTTTAATGCTGCATGAGCAGTCCTACCGCCATCTAATAATGTTGCTGCTATACCTGAAGAAGCAATTGCTAATGCTATGTTTTTTTGAGATCTTATATTTGCCAAAATTAATGATATCAAAAATGTTTTTCCGGTTCCTCCTGGAGCATCTAAAAAGTATAATCCACCTCTTTGATTATTTATAGCTGACAGAATTGTATCATAAACATGGTTTTGTTGTTGATTCATTTTTTGTAAATTTTCTTGTAAATATTCATTTAATAAATGTATATCAAAGTTTTGTTCGCGTTGGATTTCAATATTGGTGATATCATTTACTAAACGATTGGGCGCTGTCAATCCTAATTGTGATAATGTTTTGTTTGCAATTGATAAACAAATATCTTCAATTAAAATTAATGTTCGATTATACATATCTATTGTGAATTGTAAATCATAATTTAGTGTATTTGAACGTATACGATGTAAAATGTCTTCCGTCATACAATCTTTATATTTTTCCCATAATTGTAATGGACTTGATGGAAAACATGTTGTTATTATTATGGAAAATAGTATACGTATTTGATATGGTGCAGAAGAAATCGATGCATCGGCAATTGTATTATCCCAATTTTCATCGTTTTCAAGCAAATTTAATAGTTGACATGCTTCTCGATATGTTACACATATATTATTATTTACTGTTCTTAAATTTTCGAATGATGTTGGTCCATGAACATTAACTAATAATAAACGTAAATAGTAGCATTCTGCATTGTTTGGGTGTACAGCATATAATCTTCCTAAGGCATGGGTAGAAAATATATTTATTTGACCTTCAACTCGAGTTCCTTGTTTACGACGTTCAAATATTTTTTTAGATATGTTCCAAGTGTAATATGTTGGAATATCTGAATATAATAATGTTTTTGCGAATGAATCAGTTTGACATAATGAAAAAAATGCAGTTAATGTTGTTAGTGGTGGTTGTTCTGCTCTTTGTAGTGCATTTTGTGTAGTAAAGTAAACTCTTTGTCCATTTTCAAGATGAATCGCTAAATGAACAACGGTTGGATGTCGTTCATGTATTGGAAATGATGAAATTCGCCAGATAGCTTCATTGCTACTTATATAACGTCCCATTTGATATTGTGTAATTTCATCAATATTTGTGTTAGTATTAGATGTTACACCGAAAACTGCCATATCACTCCCTTTGTTTACATATTTGCAAATATATTTTATTGATTTCACGGAATTGCAATATTCAACGTTGATATGTGCTTTATATGCTTTAGATAATAGTGGTGAATACGGTACAACCCATCTATTATCTATTTCAATTTCTTCATTTTTAATTTTTATAATGAAAGATTGACCATTATCCTCAATTGAGCGCCGACGATATAATGGATAACCATCAATGCCTGTAATTGATTCTGATATTAATGCTCTTGGGTATCGTTTTGAGCATTTACCGTTAATCATGCAAGGTGAATTGATGTTATATGCACCACATGGACCATGAATCATATTTTGTTTAATAATTTCAAATAATTCTGGATCAGTTGTTAAATCTGGAATTTCTGCAGAAATTATATTATCAACTTCGTTTGGTGTTATTTGTGCTACTAACCAAATTAAAATGTGGGCATGTGGCAATCCTCTTTTCTGCCATTCGATGGAATACATCCAGCAACGTGTTTCGCCAAAAATTTCATGTTTCGTTATTAAATCCAGTAATGACTTAAGTTTCTGTTTAAAGACACGTGCTATAATATCATGACGATCTGTATATGTTTGACCTTGAAATAAATTTTGTTTTATTTCATCCCATTTGGGATTACATGTGAAGGTTAGAAATAAATCTGGACGTCCGTACTTTCTAACATATGACATTGCATCTTGTGCATATTCATGCATATGTCTTGGACTTCCAGTGAACGTTGCTGGTAAAATTGTCATTCTTCCAATATTGTTGACATTTCCATCATTATTTATTGCATCACGAAGATGTATGTATTCTTCTGAACGTATTTTTTTTTTATTTAATCGAATATACATATAATAAACGTTCTGTTTCTATTTTCGCGTACATATCAACAATATATTGATATAATAATTGGCGATATTTTAATATATGATTTTCTTCATTTTCCCGTACCATAAGTCTATATGAATAATAATTCATAGCACTTACTTTTTTATTTCATTCTTCACCTATATTAATTATTAATATAATATTTATTTTGATTAATAGAAAAATTTATTAAATATTTGTTTACCATTTACTGGATTTATCATTTTAATTTGAATATGATATCCATCTTGTCCTTGCCAAAATATAATTGGATATTGTAATGCATCATAAGACCTATGTGTTTCACAAACACGTTGAAGTCTATCATTTCTGCGATGTAATATAATGTCACGTGATTCAAATTGGTTTCCAGCAATAACTATCGCAACTTCATTGATTGTTGGTGCATTAAATCTTCTAGAGTGTTCTCCAATAGGAGTTTTATCGGCTCTAATTACTATTCTATGATTATCCGATGGCATTTTTTCAAGTGACTTTTTAAATAATTTAATTAGTTCATTATGTTCATGAAATAAATTTTGTAATGATTCTATAATTACTCTTCTTGTACATGAATTGATTTCACAACGTACATTTAATTCATCATCAGAATTTCCAATAAAATAAATTTGTAGAAATTTATGTGTATCATCTGGAAGTGGTAATAAAGAACCTGCTGAGTGATAAATTTGGCCTTGAACTTTGAATGTTGGCATGAAATAATCAGTAATAATATTTGTAGCACCAAAAGAAGTCATTTGAAAAGAGTTATTGTATTTTCGAATGTTTGATAAAAAATGCTTCGACTGTCGTGTTGTTCCCGAAATTAATGTTAGCAATGGCTCTGATGGATCAATTAAAACTGGCAAATTTACCTTACCATTTGCACAACACAAGCCATGAGCTTCATTTTTGAATTTTAAAGCTTTGCAATGCACACAAATGTTATTCATACCGCTTGTAGTAATAATTGGATTTAAGCTATAATCAATTGTATGATCATAACGAAAAGCAAGCTTATTAAATATTATCCTATTTGTATTTGATGTGCTTCTTCTTGCTTGTCTATTTCCAATTCGATTTGATTCATTTCTTAATTCGTATTGTTCAGCTGATTTATTTGCACGTAACTGTGATATTTGCAATCTAACCCTTCCAATCCGTTCTCTATGTTCAGCTGGTGTTTCATTTGAACGTCGTGTTCTTATTTGATTGTTTCGACATGTGTTGCGACCAATATTTGAAACTTTACGTGTCATTTTAATTTTCACATATAAAATCTGCATAACAAATAAATAAAAATGTCTATTTAACTTAACCTCGTATCATACATTTTTTATTTATTACCTTTAAATACTTTTTAATACTTTGTAAATTTTTTTGATTTAAAATATCCGTATTATGTAAAAATATTGATTAGAATAAAACTCCAAATGTCTTTAAGCGCGGCCTACCCGTGGTGGATTTAATTTGCGTAAAAGAATTATTGGCATACCAATTTTTAATTGTAGAATGCGGCGTGGATTTCCAGGCAAATCAAGTGAATTTAGAAATTGAACCCAGTTCACAACTTCATCTGGATCCATAACGCAATCAATGGATTTGTATGTTTTGGTTTGGCCACAAATCTTACTTTAAATGTCAATATTAAAGTCACTAACGCAATGATTTGTATAATTAAGTGCAATATTGGGATATACATTTAAAATTAAATCTTCTTTTGATTCATTTGTAACACAGAAATCGAGAGGCAATGTTATTAATCCTGTTGTATTATCTATAGCAATTTTTCCGTTTCCAATATCCAATAATTGGTTGGCAAATAAATGGGATGATTCATCGTTTTGTAATTGTGCCCGCTGTAGTATAGTATAGTTTTTGAACAAATGAGATGATTCTAAACACGCGTTTAATTCATCTGCTGGTTTTGATCGTGTGATGACTGAAATATGGTTTTATTTTTTGTATTATTATTATTTCGCAACACACCGTAATGTGCATTCGTTTGTAGAATAGTTTTTTTTTTTTTTAAAGATATACCCAACGATACTTATTAAAATCTAGTGAAAATAATTTTTTATACTTGAAAAAAAAAAAAAAAAATGTTTGCGCTATCTATCGGACAAAAAATAAACTATACGAAAACACTCCTCACGACCCATAGAACACACATACAAATTTTTATTAAAATCGGTGCAGTGGTTCTTGAGTTTTAGTGTTACAAACACACACGTCATTTTTATATATGTAGAGATAAGTAAATGACCGATACTATATAGAATTGTGAACTTTGTATTACGCGCGGTAATTGATGCCGATTTTTGATTTATCAGCAGAAAAAGCAAATTTTTAATAATTGATTGAAAGTGCATTTTCAATTTTGCTGAAAAAAAAATAAAAATTCCCCTGACTTTCGATCAAATATTTTTTTTCTGTGGCTAAAGTTAGTAAAGTTTTAGAGGTTGGTTTTGAGAATTGGTTAGGGTTAAACGTGTCGCGTCGTACCCTCGCCTAAAGTTTTTGTTTATAAGGTATTCGATCGGTTTTTTTTTTCTTATGTTGTAATTAAATAGTTTTATATTTTTGGGGATGTTTGATGTTGAAAATCATAGTGTTTTGATGAATTAATTATACAATATTTTTGTGATGACCATTAAAAAATTTGTGCAAATTATAAAGTGAATTGAGGAAATTTTTATTTTGATTTTATCGGGAAACAGTTGGCCGATTTTCTTTGAATTTTTTTTATTTCAATTTTTTTTTTGTTTTGTTTCTAATTAAAAATTCATAATAAACTATTTTCGATGTGTTTTGTTTTTATGTTATGTGAAAATCGTTTGTTTTTCAATAAATAGTAGTGCAAATAATTTGCCTCCCGACTTTTCAATAATATTTTATATTGTGTGTCAATTAGAAGTTTTTTTTTTAATTTTAGTAAAATAAATAATAGTTTTTAATTTATTTTGGGTGATTTACGTAAGTGTTGATTTATTTTATAAGTAATTCTTATATGGAAAATATATTCCAATTTAACCAAAAACAATTTATTTAATTTTTTGTGTGAAGGGATAGACGAGAAATACTGATAAGTAGAAGAGTTGAGGCGTTAACATAACACACTAAATAACGGCCATTTTACCCTACTAACAAACGATAGGGCCTTTAGACTTTTTAATTTAGTTAGGTAGGGCATGAATACAAAAATAAAAAAAATGTTCGGCTAGAGAGCCAAAACATACAACCATGGTCAGCGTTTGACCAATCTTCCGCGATGGGCTGGTTGCCCAACTCACTATTTAAGGGTCCGATGCCCTCACTTTATCCCCAAAGTAATTTTTTTTACCTTAGGCGGTAATCTAGGCCACTATCCTTACGTCCCCATCCCCACGACCAATTTAACCTCACCGCTAGAGCTAGCTGGTTAATGCCGCCTGTGGGATGTGCAAAAGGATAGAGGCAACAAAATAAGTGTAACTGGGTTTGCCCTATAGACTATAGAGGCTTACCTAGCATTACACAACACACTACCGCAATGATATGTATCAAAAATGGTTGGGTATCCTTGCATCATTTGGCGGATTGTTGGGACTCTTCTTAGGATTTAGCCTAGTGACAGTATTTGAATTCATTTATTTCTTTACTATTCATGTTTTATTTGATAAGCTGGCACCGAAACAAAAACAGTTTTCACCACACATAACAATAAATTGATTTGCACATTTGATCGATATACTTGATTTATATAATCTAACTTTGTACAGGTCGTAGCACTCAAAAATAAACTTAAAAATATTTCAATTTGATAAGGGCACTGAATAATTTTATTTATTTATTCATACAAATTTAAGTATTATAATAATGGTTATGATCCATTTCAACTGTAAATTTCATCATACAAATTTAGATGATTTGTCCTCCTGAGTGTTGTTGTAACCATGGAATAAACGAGGTAACTCGAGTATAGACCGATGGGAGTCCAACTTCACAGCCTGATGCGCTACCAAATGAAACAATACCAATTTGATATGGTATATCATCATTTTGTACAAACGCCAATGGGCCGCCAGAATCTCCGTTACAAGTACCACTGCCCAAAACGCCCTCTGTACAAATATGTGAACTTGTAATTAATCCAAGAAATGAAAGGTTACACACAACGTTTAGTATAACTGTTGAAATTCCCCATCGTAAATTATTTGCTACAACACCGCTGTCATCGCTAACAAGTCCCCAACCAGACATACGAGCTTGTTGAAAGGCAAAGACCCAAGAGTTTTGTAATGCTCCTGTTGGTAACCGGATTGGTTGAATGGTAGGGGAGAATAGAATACCATCTGGAACGTGAATTAAGGCGATGTCATTTAGTAAAGAGGATGCATCCCATCACTCGTGAATAATAAAATCAGTGGGAAATACATCTGTGTCGATGCGTCCTGGTTCTGCACCAAATTGGAGAAGAGTGTGAGCTCCTTGGCTTATGGTGGCGTAACTGATATCTGCACTATATACAAATAAATTTTTATGTAGATAAATATTAATTTTAAACTTAAGTACTAAGCTACTTACAGATCTGCACAACATTGATCCCCGATTGGGGAGGCCGGAGGTTTATGCGGTGGATCAATTGCATCACAAAATTATAACATAATTTTGTGATGCAATTGATCCACCGCATAAACCTCCGGCCTCCCCAATCCATAAAAACAAAGCAATTTGATAAGGAAATTGGTTTCGGGTTGCTTCCTGTCCTCTAACGATACGACCACCGGCACTTTTTGTTTGAATGGGGAAATATTGCAATAAATCTTTGTGAGCATCACGCCATTCTGGGAGCTCATGAATTGGTCGAACGTTCGAGTAATCTTTTGCGGCCGCAATCGATATGATCGCAAATAAAATAACGAATGACTTCATAATTGTTCAATATTATAAACTGTATTGTTCGCAAGCACTTTTTGGACATGACTTTTATATGAATTTGGTCGACTATGAAGGTTTATCAAACTGTCGATAGTTATCGGCAAATTTTTAATTAATTAATATTTGATACATTTTGTTGTGACACAACAATAATTGTTATCTATACTTAACAAAGTGAGAACTTATTTTTATTTTATTTTTTTATTTTAGTTGCCGAGAGCACTGTGACCATTGAGGCCTATTGTGTATCCCTAGCATCGCATGTGAATAGTAAGTAGGTGGGGGTTATAGATGTGTTCATCTTCATCACCGATCGGAATCAGATGACGAAAAATCCCTTTGTTAAGTGAGAAGTTAACATATTTGTTGTTTACTCGTGGTCTAATATCATCAATAAAAAGATTTTATATAATAAAACACAATATTTCGGTTTTGTTCTAATGTGTTGAGTGTTTGTTAGAAATTTGATAAAGGAGTAACATCCGAAACGATCGTTAAAAAGTGAGTACCCTTCGAACATGGATTTGATTTAGATAAAACAATCTTATACTTATTCTGTTTATAACATTTAATTTATTATTTGAATATGACGTTTAATCAAATCAGTAATCAGAATTGGCTTCGATCACAGATAAATAATAACCAGATGAATTAATAAAACGAATTTATTGATTTTTTCAAAATCGACTGATAAAAGCGCCATTTAGCAAGTGGCATAATAAATAAGCGCAAACCGGTACCCCATGAATGTGTCTATGCTCTTATATCAACAGCGCAAAACGTTTCGTACCACGTACACATTTCATATAAATCCATCTATTGTATGAATATTGTAAACATTTAAAAAATATTGATCGTATACTTGTGTACATATTATGTATGTATGTATGTATACTAAGTATGGATAGGATGTCTTTTTTCTTCTCTTTTTGTTTGTATTTTTATTGAAATTTACGATTTTGAGTTGATTACATACATGTACGAGTACATATATTCAGACTAAAAAAATTTATAAAATGTTTCGTTTTTGAATTAAAATTACTTGAAAAAGCTATTTGATAATTAAATGCAGAAAATAAAATT
The DNA here is from genome assembly GCA_958295665.1 of Tipula vernalis. Lineage (NCBI taxonomy): Eukaryota > Metazoa > Arthropoda > Insecta > Diptera > Tipulidae > Tipula > Tipula vernalis. Next base: position 127,153,233 of record OY282558.1, on the reverse strand, counting down.
TTGGAAAATCTATTACCTACATAATTTAGTTAATTTACGAATTTTCTCAGAAAGTAGAAGAGTTACGTAAATGGTATATAATGACAATTTTGTTTGGCTGAGACGGAGAATTTAAGATATTTTTTCTTTAACGGATCGACTACTGATCAGAGACGCTGGATAATGGTTCAAATTTTTAATTGCAATTTGGGTCTTATGATACATCAAATGAAAGGTATTTTTATTGTAAAACCAATCAGGAAGGTTTTAACTATTGTTACCAAAAAAAATTGGATACATCTCTAATATGTCAGTCAAAGCTTTCACTATAATAGTGAAAACTTTAAATCTGATTAAATTTTTGTTTTATTATAATAACTTCAAATACTTAGGCTCTGCGAACTAATGAAATGCACGATTTTATCTTCCCGCTTCAGTTCGTCAGATACAGATGATGTATTCAGGAGCTAATATATTTAGGTATTTAATATTTAGGATTTTTCAACGTATGACAAAAAAAATAATTGTTGTAAGAGAAAACAGTTTACACCATTGTTATTGTAATAAAATATCTTTGATTTGTGTATAACATGACCGCTATTGCTTAAAAATTTAATCCATTACCTTACCAAGCACCCCTGCGCCAGATGATCCATTGAAGAAAAAAAATATACTAATTTGACAAAAAACGAAAACCTCGTTAAAAAAAGTTGAATTGTAATACACCAAACCTCATTTTAAATGTTTAACTAAATATGCTAACCATAAAAAGAAAATTGGAGCTATTTCTGAATAAGATATACTAATTCTTAAGTGTAAAATTCTTGTTTGATTTGAGTAATCAGATTCGTTCGTTTCTTATTCAAGTCAAATACGAATCTTACACTTTTGAATTCGTATTGTATTGAAAACAAGACATGCAGAAGTCCTTTCTTCTGGTCTAATGCTTAACTGATCACTATGAAATTTGAAATGGGATGATATGGAACTTGTTTTCGGAAATTTTAAGTGCGGTATCGTAATCGATTGCGATTATAATTGTTGCGCTTGCGACAATAAATTTACTAAATTTCAAATAAATTGAAGTTACAAGTTAGAGTTGAAGAAGAATTTAAAACACAAACTCGATGAAGCTAGAGTTTGTTCTCTGGTAGTTCATAGTTTTATTAATTTTTTAATTTGAAAAAATAAAGATAATAAACAAAAAAATAAATATAATTCATGAAATTTAATTATATAAGTTTGAAGATTTCATTTTCCCTGCAAAACTATTCGCCAATTGGGATTTCTAGTATTTTGATAATTTCCCTTAATATATTTTTCGGCCCACCAACTGCAATGTTTTCTTATTAACACCAAAATCATAAAATTTAATGTAGATTTATTCGCAGCAAGGGTTTTGATCATTGTAAAAATCTGGAAATTTAATGCGTGTGTTATGTATGCATAATTTAACAATATGGTCTTTTAAATTTTTAATTTGAGGTTTTTCATAGAACATTCTACCAAACATATAGATTTGGGCTTTACATATTTCGAAAAAGCAATCCGTTGGTGCCTTAAGCCTTCCTAGGTCACTTTCATCTTTGTAATAATTTTTGTGGTGAATAAGATATTCCGATGGTACTTCCATTACATCATTAGGTTTTAAATAATTATGCTCACATCCAACGCATTTTAACTTTTTAATAATTTTACACGCCACATATCCAATAAAATATCTTATTGAAGCATCTGTAAAATTGGTAGGTATATCATCCATATCTAAATTTATAAAATTGTCACTTATATCGGAGACATCTTCCATGTCAAACACGTATTCATTGGTTCCAGGTACCTCTGAAATGCCAATGGGGACACAATTTATTTCCTCCTCAATCAGTTCCGCACCGTCAGTTGGGAGTTTTAAAGATTCGTCTGAATCTTCCTCGCAATTGGCACAATTAGAAAATGGGGTTAGAATTTTGATGGTGGTTAGCTTTGCTATATTATGATTGAATTCGTATACTGAAGGGTTCTTGTTATGTCCATTAGCTGCCCTAATCTGCGAAAACAAGTTTTCGATAGGATCCTGATTTAATCTTGCAGTTAGTAAATATTCAATCCCAGAGTTTTCTGACTTAATTTGCAGCGCTAATTCGTTAATCCCATTAATTGTTTGAATTAATCCATCAAAACAGTAGACCGTTGTTTTTTTTTACGATTTTAATCTTTGATATGTAATCAACCATATACTTTAAAAGTTCTGTCATTTCGTTGTCTAACATCAAAGCACTCGCGAATTTATTTTTGCTAAATTTTGATTTCGAATTTAAGCAATCGAAGAGTTTGTCGAATTTTTCGATAAACTTAAAAGTAGCAATAGCGACTGATGCATTGTCATTACCGATCTTTCCGAGTTAAACCGCAGTTTTAATTCCAGCTGCTACACTTCTGCTTAATACCTGTACAGCTAGCTTAACCCTCATTTTCTCAAACGTGTTAGGATAAATGTGCTTCTTCGAAATTTTTGGGCAACATTTGGTTACTGAATCTTTTTCTAAATTATATAATTCTTTTACAATATTCCAACTGACTATTCCATCAGGGCATTTTAAATCGGACTTCATTAAGGTATTCCTTACTGATTTGATTAGATGTGGCGGATCGTAAATACCAATTATTTGTTGGTCGCCAGATTGTAAAAATGGTCTAGTTACTGTCATTCCACACATTTTGAATGCTTTCCGATTGCTGGATCCCTGGTCACACGTTACAGCTCTTACTTTGACACCTAGTTCCTTACATTTATCCAAATTTTCCATAATTAATAAATAAAGTTTGTCTGATGTTATGGATTGATTGGATACAAAATAACTGAGGACAAATTTCCAGTTCGAAATAATACTTCTAATCATAAAACAACAAATTATTTTTCCAATCTTGTCTTGTCTCTCGGTACCAAAATCAACGAAACCATCAATTTGATCAGAATAAATGTTATATATCAGGTCGCTTTTGATGTAGACTTCATCAAATATTAATACAACCTGTTTTAAATTTTCGCTCATACTGCTGATTTTTTCTTTAATACTTGAGAAAATATTTACATTGAACCCAGGACTTAAATGTTTAATAGGTTGCCACCTCACTAATGATGCTTTCGACGGTAGGTTTAAGTTTAGATTTTCTCGTAAATATTTATAAGTAGCGGACGATCTATAATAAATGTTTTGAGCCAGAAGCTTTTGGTTGCTAGGCCATTTCTCGTTTTTCGATCTGTAACTTGTTAACATTTTACAGAAGGTTTTGGAATTTTCGTGAATGGTCAACTGGTCAATAATTTTGGTCATTTGCTGTTTCACATATTTCGGTTTGCCTACATGTACGAGTGACTTCTTACGTCTATAAATATTTATTTGTTGTTTGTAATTATTACGATTCCGGTTTAAATCGGCTATTTGCTTGTCCTTTAAATTTATAATTCGTAACGATTCATAAAATTTTAATCTGTAATAATTTTCGTTTTTTATGTTCCGTAAACAATTTTTGCAGTTAGGAGGATTAATTTCGACTTTAGAGTAGTACGGTGGTTCTTCGAAGACCGAAATGTCACTTTGGATATTTTCCTTATCATTCTCACTCGTGAATGGTAAACTATAGGTTTTTCCAGAGAAGCGTGTGCACATATCGGTGTCACTGTAACAAGTTTCGTCAATTTCTGAAATATTATCAACTGATAACATCGTTATCATTGACACGTTATCATCATCGGAAAAAGCGTCGAAATCATCTTGTAAATTTTCGGTTGTGTTACCTACTGGCTTATCACCCAAATTTTTAGTAGGGACAGCATTTCTTCTTAACCCCGTTTTAGTGAAATATTTCTTTTCAAAATGTTTCTCACAAACCCTGATATTTTTAATATTCACATTACAATATTTAATCCACTCATTATATTTTTTATTACACTTGTTTAATTTAAAAAGTCGAATATTTTTACGTTTAGACGAATCACAATTATCTACAGCACACCTAATTCCACTTTTTCTCCTATCAAGACTGATCTCCATTATTTTAAGATCAGTTCTTTTAAAATATTTAAACAAATTCAATAATAAACAGAAACTAATAACTAATAATAAATATTTATATTTAACCAAATACGTAATACAATAAACTAATTTTCAGTTATTCACTAATATTGTTATCACTTTTCCGATCAAATTTAAGATTTTATTTTATTCGATTTTACTATAACCATGAATATTGTTTTGGTTATTACACGTTTTGTATTCACACAAAAGGAGTATTTTTCTGTTTCTATTGCATTTGCTACATTTTATAAAAATGCAATTATACAAATTTTGGGAATCCCACAATACAATGCACATGCATAGCTAAATGTGGAAACAGTAGAATTGAATAAGTAAATACATAGTAAAAAAGGAAAAAATATGTATGGATTTATATGTATAATAATGTGTTAGTGTATATACATATTTTGTATTCGTCAAATGAAGGAAATAAATAATCTATTTTAAATATTGCGTTTTGTTTCGTAGCTAAATGCATTTATTTCCTTCACTGTGATGATCGAATTTTTATGGTTGTTTTATTTTACGTTAGATGGAATTTGTGTAAACTGTATGAAAATAATTTGTAAAGGTTTTTTTCTGCGATTGGGGTTACGGTTGAAGCTTACTCAAAATAATTCACACCGTAAAATGGAGCCATTGTTTTTTTTCAAAATTTTGTTCCTATTGATTCATCTGGGTTATCTGTGCTTCGATCCAGCCGGCGAATGATGTGACACGGGCGAATACAGCGGGACTAGACCAGCTGCACAACATTGAGCACTTCCGAAAGAAACAATACCAACTTGTGTACGTCTTACGTAAGTAGACCACCAGAATCACCATGACATGGTGAACGTAGTTGTGCACCTGATGTACAAATGTTACTATCTTGAACTAGAATTAAGTAACTCAATCAATGTATTGGTTATGACATCTAAATCCACCCGTCTTAAAATTTCTGATGCTTGTGGTAAATTGTCGTCAAATCTTCCCCAACCGCTGGTAACTGCTCGTTCTCCGGCAAATGTAGCACCATGTAGTCTCCTGTGCTCCAATCAGCATGCACAAAAATATCTGCTGCTAGGACTCGGTGTCTTTGCTGATTTGGTTCTACTATACTCTAATATTATGAGCACCTGTAAGTACTTCTACAGCTGGTGAACTATAAAAAGAAATAATGGTGACCCAAAACAAGCGATAACGTCTCGATGAATTGTGATTTTTTATTTTATATTAAATACTTACACACATTTTTAAGAATACCATGCCACGTAGCGGATTTGCGGAATAATTGGAAAAGGAGTTAGGGAATTTCATTTAAGCATGTTGCAACCACTACTGAAATATATCCCTTAAACATGATCAAACATATTCGCTCACTTGCTGCATTAGTGACATAACTTAAAAATTACTATTATTAAGGGAACCCTTCTAAACGTTTGATGTTGAAAGGTCGAATGTCGAAGGGTTGAATGTGTCGTTTGGCCAAATGTTTCGAAAGGCCGTATTTATCGAAAGACCAAATGTCTAAAGGCCGAATGGCCGAACATTTTGTTGTAGTTGGCTTAATTCGTTTGGTAAGTATACAGTAAGGATACAGGTAAAAGTATTTATCGCTTGTATCGCTTCTATTGAAAAATATACCACAAATGTTTCAAGTGATGACAAAGGTCTAAAAATGGTGATGGCATCGGTATCCAAAATAAAATAATCCCAAAAAAAAACAAAAAAATCAAGTTTTGAAATAATATTTTGATTCGTAAACCTTAGAGGATGGGGCTACCGCCCCCAAATTCTAACATACCTAGAAATTAGAATATTTTTGAAAAATTTGTGTTTTTTAATAATTATTCACATAGTTTATTATTATTCTGGGGTAAGCAAATGTTCTTCAAAGAGGATAGACGTGTTTTTCTATCCTCTTCAAAAATATAATTTAATTTAATTTTTATTTTTGTTTTATTTATGTATGTAGTGTGAAATTAAAGTGAAATTTTGGAATGGAAAATGCAATCCACCGGGATGCATTTATCAGGCAATGTTTAATATTTATAGATAAAGAGACCAAAAATAATTGATTTCTTGATTAAATTCATGATTTTAACTTTTGTGTGATTGTACATGGAATTCAATTTCAATTACTAAAATCTAATAATTGGATAGTATTCAAATAGATTTTAACTTAAATAGACATACGTCGTAGTTAATTTCATATTTGATTTTGGGTCTGGCTTTGATTTTAGAATAATTTAATAATCATTTTTCAAGTAGATCATACTCTTATACATTGAAGTATCGGACCACCCCTTTGGGGGGTAAGGGGCGCCGGTTTAGATGGTCTTATTATACTAGCCCAAATGCCAACCTCACCTGCACGTGGTACTTCCTGCTAATTAACTAACGAGGCTCTGGCGACCGAGATACGGCGGAATAACCGACTACCGAGAACATAGCAAATGATGTTCTCTTCAATGACCCACTACCAACTTGTACTGGTTAGGTTGGTAGTTGATACATAACTAGTTTTAAAGCAATGAGTTCAACGCTAAAAGGAAACAATACCCCAGGTGGTAAACCAACTACCCAGTTGGCTAATCCACCCTCTTACGAGGCTGGCTCAAAGGATTCTGGGGTGAGCCAATCATTGCTAAACCCATTCGAAAGAAGTTCAATGTTGTTAAGATCACCAAACAATCATACTAACTCTGCAAATCAGCAGAAAGACGAAAACGCTGAACTCTGTCGAAAACTCAGTGAAGTAGAGGTACTTTTAACGCAATTAAGAAGCGAAATTGAAAAGCTGAAAAAAGAAAATGAAGAATTGAAGAAGCCCAAACCAATGGAGATTTTTGAAAACCCGCTAACTTGTTATAATGAAACAAGTACTCACACTAGTTATAACAATGAGTTCCATACTGATGAAGAGGATCTCATGAGAGAAACAGATTGGGTACTGAAAAGGAAGAAAAGACCTACCAAAAAACGAAAAGCAGAATTCTCGCCTGAAGTTGGAGATCATTCTCAAGCTAATGTATTAGTAACTGGTGATACTAATACCAAACCAACTCACCAGCAACAGCAACAAAAGGTTGTACCGAAAGAAAAGGCTCCTCCGCCAATTAATGTAATCGGCATAACAGAATTTGCAAGTATACAATCTATAATGAAATCAGTGACAGCTAAGGAATATAGAGTAGTGTCACTAAACAATAACGTGTGAAAAATCAATACACCAGATTCCGACACATATAGAGCTCTAGCAACAAAGCTCAATGCGGAAGGTAAAGAATGGTTCACATACGAAGATAAAAACGAACGCGCAATTAAGGTTATGGCCAGAGGCCTTCATCCAACGTGTACGAAGGAGGACATAATTGTGGACCTAAAGGCAAGAGATCTGCAAATAGAAGATGCAGTAAACATCCTAAAACGAGAGAGAGGTGAGAACAATCAAGTCAAAAAAGGGGGCTTCCACTCTTCATGCTTACGTTTAACAAAAAGGAGAAAGTTGAAAACATCTTCAACATCAAAGCAATTCTCAACATGAGGGTTAAAATAGAACCGCTTAAGAAAAACACGAGGCTAATACCTCAATGCAAAAAATGCCAAGGTTTCAATCACACGCAAAAATATTGCAGACGGGAGCCAAGATGCGTAAAATGTGCTGGAAAACACAACGCGAAAGAGTGTACAGAAAGTAGAAACACCCCTGCAAGATGTATAAACTGTAAAGGGCATCATCCTGCAAATTATAGAGGCTGTGAAGTAGCCAAAGAACTTCAAAGACTAAGAAACAAAACGCATCAGTTTCCTCAAAACCCTAGGGTTACCAGAGAAGAGAAACCAACTAAAACCCAAGCGGAGCCAAAACCACCAGGTATTGGTACAGAGCGGAAAAGTTACTCACAAATTGTACAGCAATCATCTAATGCTACGAATGATAATCCCCTTGAAAGGATTTGTCGAAGCATAGAAGCCATAAATATAAGGCTAGCAAAGCAAGAACGTGGTCTACAAGCTTTATATAAGCGTCTAGATATGCATCAAACCTTGAACGAGGCAACAGCCCTCATATACTAAAATGAGCAGATCATTAAGAATTGTCACCTGGAACGTGAACGGACTAGCGCAACATGTTCCAGAGCTAGAAATTTTTCTAAATTTAGAAAAAATAGATATCTGCCTTATATCGGAGAGCCATTTGACAAAAACATCATTTATTAAAATACGTGATTATGAATGTTACCATGCTGTTCACCCAGGAGGAAAACCCAGAGGAGGATCAACAGTAATAGTGAAAAAGAGTCTCAAACACTATGAAGAACCTAGTATAGAAGAGGAAAGTATGCAAGTTAAAACCATAAAAGTTGAAACTAACAATAATAATGAATACAGTATTTCCTCTATCTACTGCCCTCCACGCTATAATCTAAACAAAGAAGATTATAATAGACTCTTTAGATCACTAGGATCCAATTTTATTATTGGTGGTGACTTTAATGCAAAAAACACCTATTGGGGATCAAGACTTACAACCCATAAAGGAAAAGAGCTATTCGAAGCCGGACGAATAAGCAACTGCGAGTTCCACTTTGGAGGTCAACCAACATACTGGCCTGCTGATATAAATAAAATACCAGATCTCATTGATTTTTATGTAACGAAAGGGATCTTCGAGGATTACATGTGCATCGAAAACAGCGAAGGGATATATTCCGATCATACACCTGTTATCATGACACTCAGCACAATGATAATTAATAAGGATAACCTGCCTAAATTAACAAATAATAGAACTAACTGGGACCTATTCCAAGAACTAATTGAAATGCAAACAAATCTACGAGTGCCGATTAAGACACCGGTACAGTTGGAAGACGAACTAGAGGTATTTAACAGTACTATTCAACAAGCAGCATGGGAAAGTTCTCCTGCTAGTCACACCGAATCCCGTAGGAATCAAAATTATCCTATTGAGGTCAGGGAGTTAGTTAGAGAGAAACGGAAGGCAAGAAAAACCTGGCAAAGGACACGCGCCCCGGAAAACAAAAAAATCCTCAATTTTCTATGTAATAAACTAAAACAACTTATAACAGAGATTAAGAATAAAACTATCAACAAGTACTTAAATGGTCTCACCGAACATAAAGATACTGATTACTCTCTTTGGAAAGTAACAAAGGGATTAAAAAGAACTAAAATGCATGTGCCACCTATTAAAAATGGGGAAGGAACCTGGGCCAAAAGTGACAAGCAAAAAGCTATTCTATTTGCAGCTCACTTGGAAGACACCTTTCAACCGCTACCTAGGCAAACAGCAGATGAAAACATAATAACAATTAGCAAAATTGATGAATATAATATTCGATGTGTAACATTACAGGAATTAAAAAATGAGATCAAGTGTAATTTGAACGCAAAAAAAGCTCCAGGATATGATTTAATTACTGGACAAGTCGTAAAAGCCATTCCCGAGAAGGGACTACGAAAATTGGTTCAAATTATCAATGCTGTCTTCAGACTAAAATATCTCCCACGGCAATGGAAGGTTGCTGAAGTAATTATGATCCCCAAACCAGGCAAACCAGCGAACGATAAAAAGTCGTACAGACCGATTTCACTACTTCTTGTAATTTCAAAATTATTTGAAAAATTACTGCTCAAGAGACTCAAGCCAATAATAGAAGAGAGAAATTTGATTCCACCACACCAATTTGGATTTAGAGAAAGTCACTCTACGATAGAACAAGTTCACAGAATAACGGATATAATCGAAGACTCACTTGAGAATAAGAAGATATGCTCCAGCATCTTCTTAGATGTAGCACAAGCTTTCGACAAAGTTTGGCACCAAGGACTTGAATTTAAATTGCATCGAGATCTACCTAAGCAATTCTATCAAATTCTTAAATCTTATATCGCAGACCGACATTTCCGTGTAAAATATAACCAAGAGTACTCTGAACTAAAGAGAATATCAGCAGGCATACCACAGGGTAGCGTACTGGGTCCTATATTGTACATCCTGTACACCAGAGATATGCCAAATACAGAAGGTGCCACCATAGCAACATTTGCAGACGATACAGCTATTCTGGCGACTGGAAAGTGTATATCAGAAGCAACGACCAAACTTCAAAAAGCAACCGACACAGTGAGTAGTTGGACAAAGAAATGGCGCATTAGCCTAAACGAAGCAAAGTCGGTTCACGTAAACTTCACGAACCAGAAAGCTAACTGGATTCCAGTGAAACTTAATTCAAGGCCGGTTCCAAATGCAAATACAGCCAAATACCTCGGCATGACTCTCGATTGCAAGCTTAGATGGAAAGAGCATGTTAAAAAGAAAAGAGAAGAATTGAACATTAAATATAGGAAAATGTATTGGCTAATAGGTAGAAACTCTGAGCTTACAATACATAACAAATTGCTATTATATCAGCAAATACTTAAACCAATATGGACCTACGGTATTCAACTTTGGGGTTGTACCAAGAAGACAAATGTACAAATGATTCAATGTTTTCAAAACAAAGTGCTGCGTGGCATTGTAAACGCACCATGGTGCATTAGAAATGATAACCTCCATAGGGACTTAAACATGGAATATGTAAGTGAAGAAATACAAAATCATGCGAAGAAACACATTCAGCGGATATCTCGGCACCAAAATGCAGACATACGAAGTTTGTTGGATACCACCAATGAGTAAGAAGACTTCAAAGGCAGAAACCTTTGGAATTGGGCAGTTGTATTTAATTCGGATAGAGAAAAATAATTACTATGTAAATTCAAACGGGAGTAACCATTGGGCTACTGCCCGTCAAATGTGAATCTTCATTTAAGAAAGATAAATTACTAAATGATTTGTAAATCAGTTGTAATATTAAATAAAGGGAAAAAAAAAAAAAAAATATTTGATTTTATTTTTACGCGTTGTTGTGAAACGGCATCATTTCTCATAGGAAATAATACCATTTCCCAACATCTAACATACATAGTAAATAATTAATATAATTGTATAATGGCACTGACCATCATTATACGACAATAAATAGTAAACATTCAGGAATATGAATATCAAACATTAACATACAATATTAAGGTTAGTTACCAAAACAAATTGAAAATGATGAACTTGAAAATACGAGACATATAACATATAAAGAAATTAAGTAACCGTCTGTAATATAAAAATAAAGTAAAGTGGAATATCGCAATACATAACATTATAGGTCAATGGAGCGAAAAGAAAAAGAAATATGATCGGTAGTAAATTTTATGTATTAGAATATAAGGGAATAAATAATGTAGATCATAATTTCAAAATTCAAAGTAATGCGATATTTCGTAATAATAAAAATATGTAAAATCAATTAAAATTTAGGTCATAAATTTGGAAAAGGTCTATCAGTAAAATATGTAATAAATTTAACTATCAATATATGAAAATCGTCCAATAGCAATTAAATGTGGGACACAAAAAAAACATACCGACAAAACTAAATAAATGTCACACGACTTGCAATAATTGTAATGCATAAAAAATGCAATCAAACATAACAACCCAAATTTTCATAACGATATGGGTAAATGACTTTTCCAAATTATTGACCGAAATGAAATTTTGTTGTTAGTGCAAAAGACACACACAAAATTAGTATATAAGGCTTACAAAATTAAATATAAGGTTGTTATAGTCTTGAATCTCAAAGTCTCAACATTGTCGAAGCACAATAAATTTATCAAATAAAGATATTAAAACCAAGAAGCGGAGTTTCTTTTTATCCTCCAGATCCAGAACATAAGGAGTAAGTATTTCAACAACTAACTAATAACGCTCAGGCCTTGAGAGAACACTCTCAAAAGAACCAATATGTGCTACGCACGTGTTTCTTCTGTTAGCAGTACTCAAGGTATCCGAATATTCCACTAACACCGTGCCTAGCGGCATTCTCCACAAAAAGGGAAATTAATTCACGATTCGGTAATAGCCCCCACCAGAGGCAAGCTCGAACCGTTGAATTTATTGATTCTCTAGTTAATTGAAAAATTGCCTTAACATCTGTAACAACGGAGATAAACATAATTTAGGCTCAAGTTAGTTTAGGTTAAGTAAATATATAAATAGACATTAACCCCTATTTATATAAATATATAAATTGACAATAAAACGTCATATTTATATAACAGCGTACTTAAAGCGTTCTTGTGTTTTATTTTATGTACAATCGACACAAATATATTCGTAAAGCTTGATACATAGCAAAACCAACAAAATGTTTATACAGAATGTCTCATTCGCTCTCTACATAGATCCTATCAAGGAAATGTACGAGTACTATTATTTTATTGGTTTTTGTCTTGTAATATTTAAACAACAACAAAAACAGAGAGACATTTTTGTTGGTTTTGGTATAGTCATCACAAATATTTTCCTGTATCAGGAATGTTTGTATGTTCGCTATAAGGGTATTATCTGTATATAATATTATGTATATAATATAATGAAAACATGATAAGTCTCCTGCTACGCACATGGAAGATTGTAGAAAATATCTACCTTCAATGTGTGTTGGTGGTTTAGTATATAAGATTCTGTTATTTGTATGTTGGTGTTATTTTCTCTATTTCTGTTTTTTGGATTCCTGAAACAACTATAGTGTTCTTGATAAAACATGAACTATACAAACACAACGTAATTTTAGTGTGTTCGACTCAAATAGGGTTCTTATACTTCGTATAATCAAATAAGTTTGAGTTGAATTGGAAACCGCCTTATATAATCCATATAAATTATTTTATTTAGGTATGATTATTTTTTTTTACAGGGTATTACAAACTGCATTAAATTGAATTAAATTAATTTAATTAATATTATAAATTAACTAAACTATATAAATAAAATGCTAATTTGGAAATGTTGATTTGAGTTGAGTTGAGATTTGGTTTGCAACACGTAATGATGTATTCATTTATGTGTGCCAAATTTCGATTAAACGAATGTGAACAACGTGGAATTATATAAAAAAAATTCAAAAGGCTAAATTTATTGAATTTAATTATTTACTTAAATGAATTTATTGAAGTTTAGCTTGCAGTTTTCACACATAAATGTCAAGATTACTTATACAGCCACCGATAAAATTTGTAGGAGAATAATGTTTCAATTTCCTTTCATTGAGCTATTATTTTACTTACTTTGCAAGCATGATTTAGCAGGGTAATATATCCATAAACGGAGTTAAAGTTTTATGGATATATTCATATTTATTTATAGATAAAGAAATCAAATTCTTGTTTTCTTGATTAAGTGCATGATTTTATTTTTAGTGCGGTTCTACATGGAATTTAATTACTAAATTCTAATAATTGGATCGTATTAAAATTGTTTTAACTTAATTTGATATATGTACCATACGTCGTAGTTAATTTCATATCTGCATTTATTTTTACGCTTACTTGAATGTGTTCTTGTGTTTTATTTTATGTACAATCGACACAAGTATATTCTTGAAGCTTGATTCATAGCCATAAGACCAATAAAATCTTTATACAAGCCGTCTCCTTCGCTCTTTACACAAATCTTATCAATAAAATGTACTAATTATTATTGGTTTTTGTCATATAATATTTAAACAATAACAAAAACAGAGGCACATTTTTGTTGGTTTTGATATAGTCGTCACAAATATTTTCCTGTATATTGATACATTGAACAGGAATGTTTATATGTTCGCTGTAAGGGTATTATTTGTGTATGTATATTATAGTACATTATAGAATATTATATTATAATAAAACATGATATGTCTCCTGCTACGCACATGGTAGATTGTAGCAAATTTTTACCTTCAACGTGTGTTGGTGGTTTAGTATATAAGATTCTGTTATTTTTATTTTGGCGTTGTTTTCTCTCTTTGTGTTTTTTGTATTCATGAGACAACCATGGTGTTCTTGATAAAACATGAGAACTATACAAACACAACGAAAATTTTAATAGATTCGAATCAAATAGGATTATTATACTCTGTATAATAGAGTACATTTGAGTCGTATTGGAAACCGACATATAGTATATAATACATATAAAATAGTATATTTAGATATGATTTTTTATTTTTTTACAGGGTATTATAAACTATTTTAAATTATATTTAATTAATTTTTATTAATATTATAAGTTTATAAATTAACTAAATTATATAAATAAATACTAATTTGGAAATATTAATTTTGAATTGAGTTGAGATTTGGTTTGCAACACATAATGACGTATTAATTTATGCATGCCACGTGGAATTATGCAAAGGAAAATCGTGATGCTAAATGTATTGAACTTAATTAATTAACTTAATGGATTTATTGAAGTTGAGGTTGCAGTTTACACATACAAGGGTCAATTTTACTGATATGGTACACCGATAAAATTTTTAAGAAAATAATGTTTAAGGTTCCTTGCATTGATTTATTAGTTAACTTACTTTGCATGCTTGATTTTGCAGGTTAATATGTCTATAAACGAAGTTGAAGTTTTATGGAGTATATAAGTAATAAATTTCGTAGATATTGATTTTTGTTTATCTTAATTATGTCAACAATATTAGTAAAATTAAATCATTAATAATAATAATAATAATTTTTGATGTCCTGATTTAGATTTAAAGAATCCTGAGTTCTGGCATTGGATTCCAGAGGAACGAGCATCTAATCATTTAGTTAAAAGGTGATATCTTGTGCTAACCTGTTTATCATTTATTATTTATTGTACTAACTATCTTTACTATCTATTAATCGCTTAGGAGACTGCAAACGGGTTGAATCTGCCCCAGCTAATAATCATATTCTGATTCTTGATATACTTATAGTACCTAATTGAATTATTGATAAGTCTAGGTGTTGTGGTGCTGTAACATTATCATTTAACTCATTTTATATAAATTTTATAAAATAATTGATTATAGATCATGTATTTTCTTTTCTGGATCGGTAGGAAATTGATGATTAGTTTTAAGTTAAATTTTATGTTTAAATGATTTTTAATGTTTATGTTAATTCTTGTTGCAGTAAGTAATAATTATTTAATTGGATATAAAAGGACCATGAATTAGGAAATAAGTGTTGTTATTTTAAATTTTTCTTATATATTTTAACAGGTAAATTAATGAAATGCGGACAGAAATGAAATTACAACATTAATAATAATTTTTTAAGTCCTGTTGTAAATTTAGGGAGTCCTGAGTATCCGGCCCTGGATTGCAGAGAAATGATCACCTAATAATGTAGTTAGATTGTGCTGTCTTGTGCTAACCTATTTATTAGATATTGTACTAATAATTTACTAACTATTGATCGTATTGGTGTCTCTTTAACCGGGTCGAGTCTGTCCCACCTAATAACCCTATCCTATCCTTCGGTTTTGTTATACGTTTACGGGTGTACGGTGTGGGATCGGGAGTCCGGGAAATCCTGCTATAGTGCTTGGCCGTACACTAATAATTAATCAATCAATCAATCAATCAATGACAAAATGTGCTGCATTTTATGTTGCATTAATTTGTCATTGTCAATCAAAATCGCACCATAACATCCCTAATTTCATGCTCAAATCAATTTTTGTGTCACAGTGGGTAATTATCCCACCTGTATTTATGGTTAGATATATGTCTCTAATGAGTCACCAATTAATTTATAATTCAATAATTTTTGGTTTTTGTAACTATATATTTGGCCTGTCATATAGATTTATGTACACAGTTAATTTTTGACCGTCAACATGATAAAACGAAACTTGGCGCCAAAATAACTGGAAAACATTACAATTAAAAAACACAATCGATCAATAATGTTAAAGTTAGCCATCAATCATCGGATACAAAACAGAAAGAAATTCTTTAAGGATTGGCTGAAAACGCGTATAAAAGATTTTTTTACGGTTACCGCCTTACACGGCTATAGGCATATCATACAAACGGATACACGTTACCGTGATAGAATCGACACACTTTGCTACCTGGAATATTACATTTCCGGCAATTACTTTGTGCAATGCAAATAAAATTTCAAAATCTTTGGCCCTAGCTAAAGCAGAAGCAATGTGAGAATAACAAAAATTTTGATAATTCGGAAGCAAATTTTAATGTTTTAATTTATTCTAAACCCAAAAAGGACTCGTCCAAACAATATGTCAGCCGGTACTGTTAAGTTTTCATCGCCTTATAATTATTTAATTTATTTTACATTAGTTAAAATGTCTCTTGAGTACGTTAAATTTAATTTATATTAGTTATTGTTCTAGATTTATAATTTTTATTGTTATGCAAATTATCTGTGCCTGTCGGTTTTTTTACGCAGCCACAGATATGATTGCATTGCATATTTTTGGTTGCTTTTTTCCGGCTGTGGGCAAATTAATCACCCTGTATATTATTTTTTTTAATTGCTTTACTCTCTTTAAAATTACGTCTCTAAATCTTGTACCTATATAACGAATTATTACATCGATTTCGGCAGTCTAATATTGGTGTCCGGTTTGATCAAATTAAAAAATAAAGCTCGGTGATTAATTCAAAATAAAGAAAAAATTTAAAAGTTTGTGTTTTAATAATTTATTGTGAAGCTCTTCGATCATAGTGGTTTAGTGTTTTATTCCTTAAAAAAACATTTGGTAGCAGAGCGTAGTTAATTTAATATTTATCGTGGAGTTTTTTTGTTGTAATAAATAATTAAAGTGTTTTTTTTTTCTTTGGTTTAAGTTGTACGAAAAAGTACTGTTGTTTATGCGCGTCAATTGCTCAATAGCACGGTATAATATAAACATACGATATACCGGTAAAGTTAAAGAAGTGATATTGTCTGTGCGCATCAGTAACTCAATAATACGGTGTACTATATAATACACACACATGTAAAACATACTTTTTCGTTCCAGGCTTGTCATCAGCTGATTCAATTTCATTGCATTCGGATAATATTTGTTTGTGCTTTTTGTGTGGTTCTAAAATTATAGTGTTTTGCGGTGTACACTACTCGTATAATTATTTCTCAAGGGTTCAGATTAAATCACATTTTGGCATTTATTCCTCGTGAGATAAATTCATAAACGGTTTGAGAAATTGTACAATTAATTCAACTTTGTAGTGATTACGCATTTAATTTAATTTTTTTGTTGCATTTTTGAACAAATTATTAACGGGTTAAGCACATTTCAGGACACCAACGGGATTTAGTGCATCATAATTACAAAAGTCGAACCACTTCATAGAACCGATACTTTTTGTTCGACTAACGGTCGGTGTATTATTATTATTATTAAAATTGGTAATTTTGTTAAAACACAGTAGCACAAGTCGATCTTAGAGTTAAACAAAATGGCTGATAAGGCTAAAGCAAAAAGGGTTGCGGAAAGAAGGAGACTTTACAAATTACAAGGCTTAAGTGTAAAGGTCGTCGAAAATATATCGAGTTGGGTTCCCGCTCATGGGAAATCATCAGATGTTTCTAAACTCAGAGTTCAGGTGGAGCAATTAGAATTGCATTACCAAAGATTTTTGAGGAACGAAGAGTTAATAACTGAACAAGTTGATTCAGATGATGATGATGATTTCACATCGAACTATTTTAGTTTTGAGGAAAACTACATTAACACTAAATCGGCACTTCTAACGTTGATCGATGAGAAGGTGGTCTTTGCTAAACCAGTTCCTGATATGAATGCTTCTCAAAATCAATCGATTCTAGTTTCAACGAAGAATGTAAAGTTACCAAAACTCGAGCCCCCAAAGTTTAGTGGATCTTATAGTGATTGGACGGACTTTAAAAACGAGTTTACCACTATGATTATAAATGAGACCGATTTAAATGATGTTGATCGGTTTAGATTTTTAAAATCATGTTTAGTGGGTCGTGCAACGCGAATCTTGTCAAGGATGGAAGCTTCCCAGGAGAATTTTAGAAGTGCATGGAAGGCTTTGTGTACTCGGTATGAAAACAAGGCGTTGATTTTGCAGTCTCACATTAACGAAATTATACAAATGGATAACGTGAGTAAAGAATCCTCGGAAAGTGTTCGTGAAATGGTCGACCAAGTAAGTGCACATTTTCGCGCAATAAAAGCATTCGGATCCATGCAGGAGGTGGCTGAAAATTTCTTGATATGTTTGATGTTGAAGAAGTTAGATGCTAATAATGTGGAGAAATGGGAAGAATCGACTAATAAGGAAATACCAACATGGGATGGATTTTGTGCATTTTTAGAAAAACGTGCCACTACTCTAGAGAAACTCGAGTATAACAAAAAACAATGTAACAAGCCAAGGCCGTCTGTATCGGTAAATGTTCGTCCAGTTAAATCTAACCATGCTGCCTTAACGTCACTGAATTCGAATTTGTGCGCTAAATGTGCCTCAACCGACCACAATTTGCAGGTATGTCCACAATTTCTGGCCTTAGGGCCCATGGAGCGATACCACGATGTTAAACGGATGCAATTGTGTGTCGTCTGCCTAAAAACAAAACACAATTACCGTTTCTGTAAAGTCTCGAAGTGTGACAAATGCCATAAGGGACATCACACACTGATTCATTTTGATAGGCCTACTGTTCAACCGCCATCGACTTCTGGAGTTGCTCACAAGGCACTTCTAATTTCAGAATCATTTGTTGACGAGCCAGCTGTCCTCGCGACAGCCTTAGTCAAAGTATTTGATGCCAACGGATTGATTGTTCCTGGACGTGCTCTGTTAGATAGTGGTGCAACTACAAATTTTATCTCCGAACGGTTCGTGCAAACGTTGAATGTGGAGCGGCGAAGGACTTTCATTAATGTAGGTGGGATAGGCAATACGGTTACAACATCAAAGGCATCGTGCTTTATTACGTTAACGCCTCATTTCGATACAACAATAAAGTTCAAAATTGCTGCAGTAATACTTCCGAAAATATCCGATGCCCAGCCTGGATTTCTAATAGCATCAAGGAGCATAAACGTTCCACCCGAGGTCAAGTGTTTGGCTAATCCTAATTTTTTTAAGCCTCAGAAGATTGACTTGTTGTTGGGGGCTGGCATATTTTGGCA
The DNA here is from genome assembly GCA_958295665.1 of Tipula vernalis. Lineage (NCBI taxonomy): Eukaryota > Metazoa > Arthropoda > Insecta > Diptera > Tipulidae > Tipula > Tipula vernalis. Next base: position 127,134,120 of record OY282558.1, on the reverse strand, counting down.
CCTTCTACTCCCTGGTCAAGTTCGATTGGGCGAAAATTTACCGATTTTCCAGCAGAGCAAGCTGGGATGGATTATTGGTGGTCCAATGAAATCAAGTTATTGTAAATCAACAGCATTAACTAGCAAATTAACTAGTAAATCAACAGCCTTAACTGGATCCAATGAAAGTTTGAGTAAGCTTGTTCAGCGATTTTGGGAAGTTGATGCTTTCCCTGCAGATGAGCCAGTTTTGAGTTCTAAAGATCAGGAGTGTGAAGATCATTACGCTATTCATACTCGTCGAAATTGCGAAGGATCCTACATAGTTCGACTTCCATTTTCAAAGGATCCAACACTGTTGGGAGAATCATTTCCAATAGCTATTAGACGCTTCTTGAATTTGGAAAAAAGATTGGATAAGCAGCCTGAAATGAAAGAGATGTATTCGTCGTTTATCAATGAATATGAGCAATTAAAGCACTTAGAAACCGTTGAGAATTTTGATCCGTCAACCCCGCATTGTTTTTTGCCTCACCACAGCGTGATGAAATTATCAAGTTCCAGTACGAAGTTGCGAGTGGTTTTCGACGCATCTTGTAAGACGTCTTCCGGTGTTGCGTTAAACGAGATTCTTCATTCGGGGCCGAAATTGCAAGACGATTTGTTTATTATTTTATTGAAGTTCAGATTATTCGAGTTTGTTGTTACCGGAGACATTCAAAAAATGTATCGTCAGGTTGCGATCAATTTGCCTGATAGCAACTACCAGCTGATTTTATGGCGCAACATCAAAGATGAACCAATCAAAACACTCCGTCTCTGCACCGTGACATACGGAACTGCGTGTGGTTCGTATCTTGCTGTAAAGACTTTACACCGTTTAGCAGCCGATGAGCAGGATAAATATCCAATTGGAGCACGAATACTTCGACAAAATTTTTATGTGGATGATATGATGATTGGATCAAATTCGATTACGCACTTGCTAGAAATGTTGAATCAATCAATCGGAATTCTAAAATGCGGTGGCTTTACGTTGAGTAAATTTTGCACCAATAACGATACTATCCGTTCGTCAATTGAACCGCATCATCGAGAGAAATATTTAAACATCGAGGATCAAGAAGTAGTTAAAACACTTGGATTAATTTGGCAGCCTGAAACTGATGTTTTTCGTTTTACCTACCACCCTAAGGATTCTTCAGCAGCTGTTACTAAACGAGTGGTCTTATCGGAAATGGCAAGATTGTTTGATCCGCTGGGATTTGTGTGTCCCGTAATCACTTTAGCCAAGATTTTCTACCAGGAACTTTGGAAGCTCAAAATTAATTGGGACGAACCTTTAGACAAAGATCTCACTCAGAAATGGATAAAATTTAGATCACGCTTGTCATATTTAAAGGATTTCTCAATACCACGTTTCGTCATGACTAAGGATGACTGTAAGTTCATCGAAGTTCATGCTTTTTCAGATGCAAGTGAGAAGGCGTACGGGGCTTGTGTCTATTTGCGATGCGGACACCATGATGGTGCGATCTCGTCTAGGTTGGTCTGCGCCAAATCTAGAGTTGCTCCAACTAAAACCATCAGCGTTGCTCGTCTCGAGCTTTTAGCTGCGAAAATGATGACTGATCTAGTCTCTCGTCTAAAGAAAGAAGTGTTGCTGGAGCTGGAAGTCAGAAGATTTTTTTATTGGACCGATTCGTTAATCACACTATGCTGGATAAATGCGGAACCGCATAATTGGAACATATTCATTGCTCATCGTGTCTCCAAGATTCAAAACGAAACCAGTTCGGGGGTATGGCGACATGTCCCTGGTAATTTGAATCCTGCCGATTTGATTAGTCGGGGGATGATGCCGGCTGATATTGCCGACTGTGAATTTTGGTTCTGCGGTCCAAATTTTCTCAAATGCGACGAATTGTCGTGGCCGCCGATGCCGAGACCATCTCCCATAAGCGATGAAATACTCGAAAAGCGACCCGTCAAGTTTGCTCTGTCTACGAAGATTATTGAGGATGTCACAAGCTCCAAGCATTTTTCGCAGAATTTCAGAGGCACCCGTCGAGCATTTGCCTACGTCATGCGATTTATTCGAAATACGTGTTCAAAATCGATTGACAAGGAAATACGAAGGTCATTACTGAAGTTAAACCTGGCAGAGCTGTATTCAAAAGTAGAGAAGCCAACAACTGCCGAAGAGGAAGAGGCTGAACGTCCATTCATTCGGAATATACAGAAATCAATGTTTGCGCAAGATTACCAACTACTGAAGGCTGGCCATAATGTTAAAAACAATAGTCGTCTTAAATGTTTGGCACCGTTTCTGGATGACTTCGGGTTGTTGAGAGTAGGCGGACGACTACAAAGGGCCAAACTTCCTTATAGTTCCAAGCACCAGATCCTTCTCCCCAAAAACCACCAGTTCTCTAAATTATTAATTCATTTTTTTCATTTTAATAGGACGTTCCATGCAGGACCGCACATCGTGCTCACCGCGATTCGGGCAAAGTATTGGCCCATCAACGGACTCGCCCAAACGCGAAATATCATCAACAAATGCATTAGATGCTTTCGAATGCGGCCGAAATTCTTATCGCATATCATGGGGAATTTACCAGAGGATAGACTCGATTACAAGAGAGTTCGACCTTTTAGTGTTAGTGGTGTGGATTTTGCTGGACCCTTGTACGTGCGCCATCACATTAGATGCAAGGCTCCAAAGAAGGTTTATGTGGCTCTGTTTATTTGCTTCGCGACCAAGGCGGTTCATTTGGAGCTGGTTATTGATCTGTCCACAGAGGCGTTCATTCGGTCTTTAAAGAGATTCATAGCTGATCGAGGCATGGTAAAGAAATTGGTTTCAGACAATGCAACCAATTTTAAGGGTGCGGCCAACCAATTGAGTGAGATTCACCAGATGCTGATTGGCGGTAGGGACGCAATTTATAACGCGTGTGACCAGGCGTTCGTCGAATGGTCGTTTATTCCACCAAGAGCACCAAATTTTGGTGGACTATGGGAGGCTTCGGTGAAAATTACCAAGCGTCTTATCAAAAACGTTATAGGCAGCATGGAAGTTTCTGTCGATGAGCTACATACTGTTATTCGTCAAGTTGCGACGATTGTCAATTCTCGACCCATCACTCCATTGTCAGCAAATCCAAATGATTTGGAGCCTTTGACCCCAGGCCATTTTTTATACGGTGGAGCGCCAGTTGCTCTGCCTGAAATGTCGATTACGGAAGAGAATATTAACCGTGTAAAAATGTTGCAGCGGATCAATTGGATGGTTCAGCAGTTTTGGGCGAGATTTCGTACTGAATACTTAGCTACTTTGCAGCCGAGGACAAAGTGGATGGCAAAGAACCAGAATATAGAAATTGGTGCAATGGTGTTGGTGAAAGATGATACAATACCTCCTTTGAAGTGGTCTCTGGGTCGAGTTGTGGGAACTAAGCCGGACAAAGATGGAAATGTACGGATATTAACGATTCGTACAGTAACCAGTACTTTTGATCGAGCTATCTCTGGAGTTGCAGTTTTGCCAATTGAGAAGGAGACGAAAAATGAAATGTGATGGTTGAACTGCCATAGACAGTTCAAGGCGGGGAGAATGTTAAGTTTTCATCGCCTTATAATTATTTAATTTATTTTACATTAGTTAAAATGTCTCTTGAGTACGTTAAATTTAATTTATATTAGTTATTGTTCTAGATTTATAATTTTTATTGTTATGCAAATTATATGTGCCTGTCGGTTTTTTTACGCAGCCACAGATATGATTGCATTGCATATTTTTGGTTGCTTTTTTCCGGCTGTGGGCAAATTAATCACCCTGTATATTATTTTTTTTAATTGCTTTACTCTCTTTAAAATTACGTCTCTAAATCTTGTACCTATATAACGAATTATTACATCGATTTCGGCAGTCTAATATTGGTGTCCGGTTTGATCAAATTAAAAAATAAAGCTCGGTGATTAATTCAAAATAAAGAAAAAATTTAAAAGTTTGTGTTTTAATAATTTATTGTGAAGCTCTTCGATCATAGTGGTTTAGTGTTTTATTCCTTAAAAAAACAGGTACTTTGACTCAAATGTTTCGCATGGTATTACACTTTGATGGGATTGGAAACGCCGAGGAAGAGAATTATCTTCAACTTCATAATATATTTAAGGAGAACAATATAAAAATTGACAAATTCATGAGAGAAGTGGCACCGAAATGTGAAGAAATGCTTGAACGATGTATGTGGAAGGTGACACAAACTCGATGTGATTCATTATTTCAAATGATTCAAACGGCCGAATGATATTGTTGCTCGTTTAATTATTACGGTTTGCACACAAACAATTATGCGCCGTAAGTGTATTTAGTGGAGCTATCCTCACCTATACGTTTAATTACATAAGAATGTCTATAAAATTTTAGTAAACTTGCTCACAATATTCCAAAGTCTCCGCGTCGCGTTACATCGTGCGGTTACGAAACTGGACTTAGTGTATTGATACGACCAAAAATTATGGATTATCACAGTACAATACTGAGCACTTACGGATTTCGTGTACTCATACACAATTCGTATGATTGTATGGCCGCAGCCAATTTAAAAGCATTTCTTAGCATAGCGCCTGAATCCACCTACAGCACAGACGATGTGTTTAAGCTTGTAACGCAATCCCCAAGGGATTACGTTAACAGACATGAGAATAGCGGTCTGATGCGGTATAGTAGCTGGCTAGAGCTCGCGGTGCGGCGTGGGGATTCTCAGACATATTTCTCATGCTTGAATAACCGCATGACAATAAAATTGGAGGGACAAATGGAAATTAAAAATTAAGTTGCCACGGCCTCAGCGGCAAAAAGAAAATGATAAGCTGGGAGTGATCGTTTCGGAGTGACCGTCTCAATCCCAGGCGACTACCGCCGTGACTGCCACACGGGCCTCCCCTCATCGGCCCGCCTACTGGGATGCTGTTTCCCAGTCGCGACGGCTCCCGATGCTATTTATGAAGGAGGGACGCCCGCATGACAATCCCAGCGACAATCCCCCGGAACGAGACCGTCACCCCGACGCGATCAACTCATGTGGCGTGCCGCCCTCCAGCACAGCCTGTCCTGGAGGAACGAACGGCACGCACGGAAAAGGGTGGAAAAAGGCCGACCCTTCGCATGACCCCAACTCACATCATCCGATCAATTAGTTATTTACACGCACATGGTGCGGCTTAACACACGACAGTTAAAAAAAATTCAAAGAAAAAAAATTGTTACGGTAAAAGTGGAAAAAAAATTGAAAATTAGGCAAGTTAAATTACGTTAAAACTGATTCTACGTTATGTTAAAATTTCACTTTCACTAATCACTGTGCAAAATTCAAAAGAAAAAAAAACTACCACTAAAGTACCTGAAACGGAAAAGTGGACCGCTATGTGGCCGAACCACACCCAAAGCGGACAACCGAACCGAAGCGAAGCACAAAGAAAAATTTCGAAAACTCCAAACGCAGTCACTCAAACAACGGAGAAAGGAAAAAAATCGCGTGATAATCGCTCTGTGTGGGGTCCCCACCCAATCGGTGCACCACCACGAATCGCAGGTTTGACCGCAAAATAAATATACAATATATAGAAAACAAGAGGAGGAAAAACAACTGTTACAGTTTAAAATTTACAAGTTGTTTTCCCTTAATAGCGTACCTTTTTATTTCTTACCCACCTTGGCCCGTCCGACCAACCCGCAAACAGCGCCGACGCAGGATCCCCCTCAAAAATTGCCGCACTGCCCCACTGGCGGGAATATTATCTCAATGCCACAGCAAAACGGCAAAATCAACGGCACAACAAGCCGAACTCAAAGACAGCTCAATTTAATCACTCTTTAAAGACGCAAGCAATATACACATAAAACCAACTCTCCTCGAGTAAATACAAATAAGTTCGTCGTATTACTCTTATGGTTTTTATTTCTTTCCTTATTTATTTGATTAAAAAAAAATTTGCTTGATATAGATTTTATTAAGCACAGAACTGAATTCACTAATTTTGTTACAGTTTATAAATATTTTTTTTTTGTTGTTTTAGCTCCGAATAAAAAGTCTGGAACCCAAGGCTGATTGACACTTTACTCATGGGAAATAAAACCATTAAACTTTTAGAACAAGATTTTTTTTTTTTTATTAATTATTGTATATTTATTATTATTATTATTTTTTTTTTTATTTCACAACAAAATGCTTATTAATTTATCAAAACAAAATAAATAAATGCTATTATCGATACAGTCTATAATGCGTATTATTTTATTCACAAGGTTATGTTTAAATTTTAGTTCAAATTAATTTGCACTTTACAATTGTTTTTACTTTATATTTGTACACCATTAAGCAATAATATAAAATAATACTATTTGTTTCTATACTTTATTATTGAGATTCGTTTAATATACGATAAATTATTATTCCGCAATACTTTTTCATCAACTTCTTTGACAAAACTCAAAAAAACTAAACCTCAATCAAAAGCTAGACTGTTTCTTTAACCAAATTCAAAACTAGACTCCCTTTTTTCTTAAAAAAAATATTTTACATCAATCACCCAAAAATCAATAAATTTTTCCCCCTCTTATTCTTCTTCGCGTCGCTGTTCGTCCCATTCGCTGGATCTGTGCGCATGTTCATTATTTTATTTTTTTTTTTTTATCTTTTATTATTGTAAACTCTTTATTCATGTTTATGTTTTTTTTTTTTTTGTTTATGTACACACATACAGCGAATGAGACCAACAACGACGACGAACATCTGTACATATTTAGTTGCACGGCTGCCTCGGCTCCATGTCTGATACACCGATCGGCTTTCATCCCCACCCAGAGCAAATATCACGCGTTAACTTAAGCCAATGATATAAAAATGGAATATTCGAGATTGAACATTTTAGCATCATAAACATTCCATCTCACACTACCTAATACATGTACACACACCAACTCGCACAAAAAAAATGTATGCCTGTACATGACAATATAAAAACAAGTAAATGCAGGGGAAAATAAAATTTCTTTACATAGCAATCGGTGAGAATATCAAATTTGAATTTTTGGGGAAGCATGAATGAGAGCATATGTATACACAACACTATGGTGGTCATGGCATTTTATAATTAAAGAAAAATTTCAAATTATTGAGCGTTTGGAATTTTCAAAAAAAAAATCGTCACTGTTCCAAGTGGAGACGTATGCCAGTCGTAACAAGCTACCGGAACGTAATTCTTTATCACGTCGAATGTCGTAGTAATATGTATAATGATGGAAAAATGCGGCTGTATTCCATATAATTTGCCCAGTATTTGAACTTTTCCAATTTGTCAAATGGATCAATTACGATGTGTAAAAGGAAATCAGGAATGGTTTCAGGTGGCATTGCCAGGCGTTAATAAATCGATTAGGACTGTAAACGATGAGGCGAAATCGCCATGTAATTGCTATCCTGATTGTGTTTTTTTGAGCCGAAAATATTCTTTCAACTCATTGGGATTTTTGTAAGATGATGCTTTTGAGATATAAATTAACATCGGTCTGCAGAAAAATTCCAGAGTCCGAAGAAGCAAAAAAAAAATGTTTAATGTTTGTTGCTTGAGAATTGAAAAAAGTTTTGGAACCTGTACATATGTCAAGAGGATAGGGTTTTTGCCATATGAATTGACTGAAAACAACGTGGTGGTACTATCACATCGATCCTCGTTGACAAATTTTTTTGTATGTGCTGATTTAAAGATTAAGTTGAGGATTGAGTTGGGTTCGAGTTGCAAGTTGAGTTGAGGTTGGGTTGGAGTTGCGTTGGGATTGAGTTTGGGAAGCGAACAATTCAGTTGCCTGAATTGCTCGCTTCCCAAACTCAATCGCAGCGCATGGTTTTCAGACCATGTTGATTTGGGAATTGAGTTGGACATTGAGTTTGGGATTGAGTTGAGGCCTGAATTCCAGGTTAAGTTCAGGTTTAGTTAGGGTTGAGTCAACGGTTCAGTTGGCAAGTTATAAGAGGTTGTGTTCTGGGTTGGGCCGGAAGTCAGCTTGAGTTGACTTCGTGCACGCATGTAGTTTTTCGAACCATGTCGATTTGAGGAGTAATTTGAATGTTTAGTTTGGAGTTAAGTTGAAATTTAAGTTGGAGGTCGAGCTGGAGGTTGTATTAGGATTGAGTTGAGTCCATGTACCATGTAGTTTTCGGATCATTTTGATTTAGGGACTGGAGTTGAACGTTGAGTTTGTGGTTGACCTTGAGGCTTAAGTTGTTAATTTGTATGAGTGTGTTGATGTAAGCTTCTATTTTTCCGGACCATGTTGATTTAAGGATTGAGTTGGGCGTTGTTTAGTTTTTTGGGAAATTTTGATTTTAGGATTGAGTTTTGGATTGAGTTATGGGTTGGGCTGTGATCGAATTTGTTGTTGAGATATGGGGTTGAGCGAGAGGTTCAGTTGGGGATTTGTTTGGAGATTGAGTCGAGGGTTGAGTTCGAGGTTAAATTAAGTTGAATTCATGTATGATTTATGGATTGCGTTATACGTTGAGTTTGAGGCTGACTTTGGTGTTGAAGAATACGTTGGGGTTAAGTTGGAATTGTGCTGAATGTTTGTCGAGAACTGAGTTGCGGTTGAACAGAGGTTCAGTTGATGTTGGGTACTGTTTAAATGAACAGTTCGGTTGGGAATTAGTTCTAATCACCGCTTGAAGGAAGTACATTACATTAACAGACCAAACAATGCTGCACGTATATTTCAAGGATCTGGTGTCAACACACTACCGCAATAATATGTATCAAAATTGATTGGGTATCCTTGCATCATTTGGCGGATTGTTGGGACTCTTCTTTGGCTTTCGCCTAGTGACAGGATTTGAATTAATTTATTTCTTTACTATAATTCATGTTTTATTTGATAAGCTGGCACCGAAACAAAAACAGTTTTTACCACACATAACAATAAATTGATTTACACATTTGATCTATATACTTGATTTATGTAATCTAACTTTGTGTAGGTCGTAGCACTCAAAAATAAACTTAAAAATATTTTAATTTGATAAGGGCACTGAATAATTTTATTTATTTATTCATACAAATTTAAGTAATGTAATAATGGTTATGATCCATTTCAACTGTAAATTTCATCATACAAATTTAGATGATTTGTCCTCCTGAGTGTTGTTGTAACCATGCAATAAACGAGGTAACTCGAGTAAAGACCGATGGGAATCCAGCTTCACAGCCTAAATCGCTACCAAATGAAACAATACCAATTTGAACTGAGCTACCATCATTTTGTACAACAGCCAATGGACCGCCAGAATCTCCTTGACAAGTACCACTGCCCAAAACGCCATCTGTACAAATATGTGAACTTGTGATTAATCCAAGATATGAAAGGTTACACAGAAGGTTTATCATAACTGTTGAAGTTCCCCATTGTAAATTAGTTGCTTCAACACCGCTGTCATCGCTAACATGTCCCCACCCAGACATACGAGCTTGTCGACCGGTAAAGCCCTGGTTTTGTAATGCTCCTGTTGGTAACCGGATTGGTTGAATGGTAGGGGAGAATGGAATACCCACTGCAACGTGAATTAAGGCGATGTCATTTAATACAATGGATGGATCCCATCCCTCGTGAATAATAAAATCAGTGGGAAATACATCTGTGTCGATGCGTCCTGGTTCTGCACCAAATTGGTCAAGGGTGTGAGCTCCTTGGCTTATGGTGGCGTAACTGATACCTTCACTATATACAAATAACTTTTTATGTAGGTAAATATTAATTTTAAACTTAAGTACTAAGCTACTTACAGGTCTGCACAATGGGCCGCTGTTATAACATAATTTTGTGATGCAATTGATCCACCGCATATACCTGCACCCTCCCCAATCCACAAAACCAAAGCAACTTGATAAGGAAATTGGTTTCGGGCTGCTTCCTGTCCTCTAAAAATACGACCACCGGCACTTTTTGTTTGAATGGGGAAATATTGTAATAAATCTTTGTGAGCATCACGCCATTCTGGGAGCTCATGAATTGGTCGAACGTTCGAGTAATCTTTTGCGGCCGCAATCGATATGATCGCAAATAAAATAACGAATGACTTCATAATTGTTAAAAATTATAAACTGTATTATTCGCAAGCACTTTTTCGACATGACTTTTATATGAATTTGGTCGACTATGAAGGTTTATCAAACTGTCGATAGTTATCGGCCTATTTTTAATTAATTAATATTTGATACATTTTGTTGTGACACAACTATAATTGTTATCTATACTTAACAAAGTGAGGACTTATTTTTATTTTTTTATTTTAGGGCGGGTGTTCGTTGCCCAGAGCACTGCGACCATTGAGGCCTATTGTGCATCCCTAGAGATTTCCTTACATGAGATATATCCCTGATAAACGCCGCTACCTGATACACAAACACATATAGTGGATCGGCGGTTTAGGCCACTGGATTATGTGGAGGATAGCGTCGCATGTGAGTGGGTTTTATAGATGTATTCATCTTCATCACCGATCGTAATCAGATGACGAAAAATCCCTTTTTTAAGTGAGAACTTAACATATTTGTTGTTTACTCGTGGACTAATATCACCAATAAAAAGATTTTATATAATAAAATACAATATTTCGGTTTTGATCTCATTTGTTGAGTGTTTGTTAGAAATTTGATAAAGGAGTAACATCCGAAATGATCGTTAAAAAAGTGAGAACGCTTCGAACATGGATTTGATTCAGATAAAACAATCATAGATTTATTCTGTTTATAACATTTAATTTATTATTTGAATATGACGTTTAATCAAATCGGTAATCAGAATTGGCTGCTTCGATCCAGCCGGCTGTAAGTGGACCACCAGAATCACCATGACATGATGAACCTGATGTACAAATGTTACTATCTTGAACTAGAATTAAGAAACTCAATCTGCATAATGTATTGGTTGTGACATTTAAATCCACCCGTCTTAAAATGTCTGATGCTTGTGGTAAATTGTCGTCAAATCTTCCCCAAACGCTGGCAAATAGGGATTGCAATACCGGTAAACCGGTTTACCGGTAAATCAACTCAAATTGCATAATTTTATTACCGGTAATTATTTCGATAATTACCGGTAAATTCGATAAAAAAATTTTATATAAACCCAAGAAACTATCGTCATCCATTCTCATCCATCCTGTTGTGAAACGGCATCATTTCCCATAAGAAATGATACCATTTCCCAACATCTGACATACGTAAATAATTAATATAATAAAATAGCTATCATTCAGGAGTAATGAATACAAGAAAATTATTAAATTTAATATTAAGGTTAGTTATTAATTAGAATGAACTTGAAAATACACATAAAGAAATTAAGTAATCATCTGTTTTATAAAATAAATAAAGTAAAATCAATTAAATTCAGGTCACAAATTTGGAAAAGGTTTTTTTATGTAATAAATTTAATTATCAATATATGTAAATCTCACAAAAACAATTAAATGTGGGACACAAAAGAAATAAAAACTAAATAAATGTCACACGAGCAGAAATAATTGTAATATGTACATAAAAATGCAACCAAACATAAATTTTCATAACGATATGGATAAATGACTTTTCCAAATTATTGACCGAAATTAAATTTTGTTATTAGTGTAAAAGACACACACAAAATTAGTATATAAGTCTTACGAATTTAAGTACAAAATTATTATAGTCATTAACATTCAATATAGTATAAACCTTTGTCAAAATAAATTGATATCAAATAAAAATATCTAAACACAACAACAAGATCCAGAATTTTTCATCATCCCGAACCAGAACAAAATTGTAAGTACATATAAACTAACAACTGGGCAACAGATCTATTCTTTCATTTAAACTTAACCTACGTACGGAAAAACGTAGGTTGTGATACTAGAGTGCTTATCAGTGCACATTCTCACCTATGATTTACTTGCTAGAATAGATATCCGAATCTTACTAATATCGTGCCATTGAGAGCACTGCAACACACTAAATAGAAACAACTATTGATTCTGGTATGAGCCCCCACCCGTGGTAAGCTCAGAATCAAAGTTGATCAATCTATTTTAGAACCTTATCTCCAGTCAAACGAACAGCCTTAGTATTTATGCTAAGAGGTATGGTTTTGAGTGGAAGCGCTACTCTAACATTCTCGAAAGTTTTCGAGCGTAGAACTTCCATTCACAACATATAACAATCCATTTATCACTACACTCATCCATCCAATACGAGACTACAAAAACAACCCTACATCCATTAACTAAATAGAAAAAAAGAGAAATGTTTTTGTCCCCCTTTGTTTTTTTTACTTAAACAGTTATTTTTCTCTGTTATTATTGTGTCTGTTGTATTTAGGATTTGATTTAGTTTAATTGCTGTAGTAAAGATCAAACCTTGATATTTATTCTATGTGCAAATCATTTTTTTTTAAATAGATCATTTCATAAACAAGCTTCTCAAAATAAGTCGAAGATGTAATAAAATAATTAAAATTTTGCGTATTTCATAGAAAAATTAAAAAAAAAATTTCAGCCATGGATAAAAATTGTCCATGGAATCATTTTATATGAGTACAAAATGGAAGTGCAGGTCAATGCAAGAAGTGTTCAAAAACAATTAAAACTTCGGGCGGCAGTACGAGTGGTACGCATGCACACCTTCGAACCCAGCACAAAATTAACCTTTTAAAAAGAGATGAAGCAGATGAACCAAATAAAATTACAACTACAACATTGAACATAAACACATCTTCAAATTTAAATAATTCATCGACAATTTCAAAATACTTCAAAAAATCCGTATATGATTCGTTTGGTGCAGTTGTTGCACGATTAACAGCCAAAGATGGTTTACCATTTGTTAAGTTTTGTACATCTTATGATTTAAGAATACTGTTAAGTGCTAAGGGTTACACTAATATTCCAAAGTTTCCAAATACGATTCGAAAAATTGTGGATGAATATGCAGAGAAAATACGCCAAAAAATTATAACCGAACTATAAAAACTCGAACTAATCAAGGTGAAGGATTTAGCATCACATTAGATGAGTGGACATCTGTACAAAACCGTCGGTCTTGCTAGAGTTCACGGATCAATGCCAGCTGATAAATGTATTACCCTTTTAGAGGTAAAAATTAAAACATTCGGTCTTTCGTTGGACAACGTCGTTTCAATTATTACGACAGATGGAGCATCGGTTAATTAGTGCAAATCACCAATTGTGTTTAGTGCATGGCGTTCAATTGGCAATTATCAAGGTTCTTTATGATAAAGATTATTATTATTCATCAGAAAACGCCAGTGAACAGGAAAAATCAACTACTTAGTCCAGAGCCAGAATATTTTTCAAACTACGAGGAAGATGATGATGTTGGTGGTTTAGAGTTATTATCTGAAAGAAACATTGATCCGCCGGTTATTAGACATGCAACTACAGGTCCGCTGATAGAAAAGATTCAAAAAATCGTTAAAATACTCCAGAAAAATATACAAGAAAAATTATGTAAGGAGCTTTCATTAATTATAGACACTCGAACCCGTTGGAGTAGCCTACTAGCAATGTTGGAGTGTTTTTATGAAAGTTAGAAATGCTATACGAAAAAGTCTAATAGATATAGAGTCTAATATCATATTCGACGAAAACGATATTTTCTTGTTATCAAAAGTAATATCAGCCTATTTGGTGATGCAGCCTGTACCAGTTGTATCCGGTCGCACGTTTTGAAGATCTGCTTAGTGTTTGTAATTTATCATCAAAGCCTAAATGAAGGCAACATTAAATTATATCATAAACGAACCATATAAAGACATACAAATCCGTGGTGTAATATAGTAAAAGTTGAATAAAATTATTTGTTGTTGTAAAATTGTTTATTAATACCCACTGATTGTATTAGTGATTATCTATACATTTTATTCTCTTTGCTTCTCTCAAGCAAAACCAAAAGAAAAATGAATATATATTATACTCGTATATGCTATATAGTATACATAGTCTAGTTATAGACAAATTAATATTTATTGTACTGTATCAAAACCTTATATGAATGAAAGTGTTGGTTTCAACTGTATATATATTTTAACTACATATACAATACATTTACTCTTTCTTCCGGTTTTTATTGGTATGAATATGAATTTCTATGACGAAAATCCAGAAATGAATTGCATCGCTTATGCTTTCAAAATTCCCAATTTTGATTGTGAAATAATTTTTTTTGTAGACCATTTACAATGTTTTCTGATTAAATTTAAAATCATGAAATCTATGATCGTATTGTGATGGTCATAACATTGGTTATTAGGATTCAGAAAATCAATAAATTCCGGTTGTAGTCTAATGATTTCTTTACATTGGTCTGTTATATATTTTTTAATATTTGGTAAATGGGGACTTTTACCAAATATTTTTTGAAATATTTCGGAACAATATATGGATAACTTAAAATATATTTCAGATGGAGCTTGCAAGCTTCCAAAATCTGTATTCTAAGTATAATTTTTAAAGAAAATAAAATACTCGTTTTTCGGAGTAATTGTTTTTTCTTGTTTAATAAGAAGTTTTTTTGCAAATTTTGCATTTTATATTTTTATTGCACTTGAAAAAAACGTAGCCAATAAAATAATTCAATGATGCATCATCTATTCCATTTCGTAGATCTATATTTTCATCAGTTGAACTTTGCAGTAAAAAATCTTCAATTTTTAAACTATTTTCTTCTATTGACAATTCTGACGAATCTTCATTAATTTCAATTTCCGTATCATGTTTTGCAAATCCATTATTTGGGTAGTCTTGATTGTCATCAATTTGATTTAGGCTGCTTATCATTTCTTCGTCATCATACTCGCAGTTGGATAGCTTGGTATTTTTTAAGAAATTTATACTCATAATTTGTGCTACAATCCTACTAAATTCTAATACAGATGGATTTTTGCAATGTCCACCTATTCCTCTAACTATAGAAAATGTATTTTCCAGTGGATCTTGATTTAACCTACTTGTAATGACATATTCGATACTAGGTGTTTCTTTAAATAAACTATTGGATAATTGGAGAATGCCGTTAATAGTTATCAAAAGCCCTTTAAAACAATAGTTGATGGTAGTGTTTTTACATTTCAGCTGTTCAATGTAGGTTTTCATAATTACTAAATTATCGACAATGGGATTACCAGGTTTTAGGGCACTCCTATTATTATTTCTAGAATATAATGTCTTACTATTTAGGTTGTCAAATAATCTGTCCATTTTCTCAAAAAAATTTGCTGTTGCAAGCGTGAAACTACTATTTTTATTGGAAAATTTATCCAGCTTATGCATTGTTCTTATACCCGCAACAACAGTCCTACTGAAAACCTGAGTTGCCAAAGCAACTCTCATTTTTTCAAATGTATTAGGGTATACATGACGGTATGTAATTTTGGGACATAATTTAGTTGCATTACTTTTTCTACTTCATACAATTCTTTAATAACACGCCAGCTAACCGGACCATCAGGCGTTTCAATGTCTGATTTTATTAAATTATTTCTGACCGATTTAAATAAATGTGGCGTATCAAATAGTGCAAATATTTTTGTTTCTTTATCCTTTAAATAAAAATATGGTTTTTCTACTGAAACTCCCAAAATTCTGTATGCGTTTCTGTTATTTGAACCCTGGTCACAAACCGTGGCTACAATACGAAATCCGATATCTTTTAGAAAAGTAACGTTATCCTCAATTAATTCAACTAACTCTTTGCCAGTTAATCTTTTTGCAGACGTGTAATAACTAGAAATATATTTATATTGACAAAAAAGGCCTCTAATCATGAAAACTAAAATATATTTGGCAAGTTCAGGTTCTCTCATTTTACCATTGTCCGCATAACCTTGAACAATATCTTTTTTGCCGTCATATTCTAGTTCTCTACGGATATGCATTTCATCAAATAACAAGATCACATTTCGGTTCTCCATTGTTAAAACATTTGCTTTTTTTTTTAAATTTTCTAAAATATTTATATTTCTTCCCGAAATAGATTTTTAACAGGCATCCAGTTCAAAATTGAAATTTTAGATGGCAGATTAAATTCTAAATTATTACGCAAAAATCGCTAACAAGCTGGAGATATAAAATATATATTTTGAGCGATTTGCCGCTGATTCTCAGGGTATTTTAATGTTTTCGAATATCTCAACAACAACATTTTCAAAAATTCTTTAGCATTTGCACTTATATTTATTTTATTAATTTCATTATTAATTAATTTTCTCGATTCAACCTTAGTCCTTGGTAACAGTTTTCCTTTAGTTCTTCTTTTAAGATTTAACATACTACTGTATGCTCAGATTGCGGTTCTTGATACCTTAAGTGATAGGTCACGGGACCTGTAATTGCTATACCATACATTTCGTAGAAAATTAAATTCGAAGAAAATCACCTTACTATAGCTCAGCCGATTCAGAGCTGTAAAAATCAAAAATCTGCAATTGTGCTCAGATTGCGGTTCTTGATACCTTAAGTGATAGGTCACGGGACCTGTAATTGCTATACCATACATTTCGTAGAAAATTAAATTCGAAGAAAATCACCTTACTAAAGCTCAGCCGATTCAGAGCTGTAAAAATCCAAAATCTACAATTGTGCTCAGATTGCGGTTCTTAATACCTCAAATGATAGGTATCGGGACTTGTAATTGTTATGCCAAACCGCGTTTAAATTGGTTGATTATTTCCATACATTTCACAGACAAATCGATTCGAAGAAATTACCTCACTATAGCTCAGCCGATTCAGAGCTGTAAAAATCCAAAATCTGCAATTGTGCTCAGATTGCGGTTCTTGATACCTTAAGTGATAGGTCACGGGACCTGTAATTGCTATACCATACATTTCGTAGAAAATTGCACAATTGCAGATTTTTGATTTTTACAGCTCTGAATCGGCTGAGCTTTAGTAAGGTGATTTTCTTCGAATTTAATTTTCTACGAAATGTATGGTATAGCAATTACAGGTCCCGTGACCTATCACTTAAGGTATCAAGAACCGCAATCTGAGCACAATTGCAGATTTTTGATTTTTACAGCTCTGAATCGGCTGAGCTTTAGTAAGGTGATTTTCTTCGAATTTAATTTTCTACGAAATGTATGGTATAGCAATTACAGGTCCCGTGACCTATCACTTAAGGTATCAAGAACCGCAATCTGAGCACAATTGCAGATTTTGGATTTTTACAGCTCTGAATCGGCTGAGCTATAGTAAGGTGATTTTCTTCGAATTTAATTTTCTATGAAATGTATGGTATAGCAATTACAGGTCCCGTGACCTATCACTTAAGGTATCAAGAACCGCAATCTGAGCACAATTGCAGATTTTGGATTTTTACAGCTCTGAATCGGCTGAGCTATAGTAAGGTGATTTTCTTCGAATTTAATTTTCTACGAAATGTATGGTATAGCAATTACAGGTCCCGTGACCTATCACTTAAGGTATCAAGAACCGCAATCTGAGCACAATTGCAGATTTTTGATTTTTACAGCTCTGAATCGGCTGAGCTATAGTAAGGTGATTTTCTTCGAATTTAATTTTCTACGAAATGTATGGTATAGCAATTACAGGTCCCGTGACCTATCACTTAAGGTATCAAGAACCGTCATCTGAGCACAATTGCAGATTTTGGATTTTTACAGCTCTGAATCGGCTGAGCTATAGTAAGGTAATTTCTTCGAATCGATTTTTCTGTGAAATGTATGGAAATAATCAACCAATTTACACGCGGTTTGGCATAACAATTACCAGTCCCGAGACCTATCATTTGAGGTATCAAGAACCGCAATCTGAGCACAATTGCAGATTTTGGATTTTTACAGCTCTGAATCGGCTGAGCTATAGTAAGGTAGTTTCTTCGAATCGATTTTTCTGTGAAATGTATGGAAATAATCACCCAATTCAAACGCGGTTTGGCATAACAATTACAAGTCCCGAGACCTATCATTTGAGGTATCAAGAACCGCAATCTGAGCACAATTGCAGATTTTGGATTTTTACAGCTCTGAACCGGCTGAGCTACAGTAAGGTGATTTTCTTCGAATTTAATTTTCTACGAAATGTATGGTATAGCAATTACAGGTCCCGTGACCTATCACTTAAGGTATCAAGAACCGCAATCTGAGCACAATTGCAGATTTTGGATTTTTACAGCTCTGAATCGGCTGAGCTATAGTAAGGTGATTTTCTTCGAATATAATTTTCTATGAAATGTATGGTATAGCAATTACAGGTCCCGTGACCTATCACTTAAGGTATCAAGAACCGCAATCTGAGCACAATTGCAGATTTTGGATTTTTACAGCTCTGAATCGGCTGAGCTATAGTAAGGTAATTTCTTCGAATCGATTTTTCTGTGAAATGTATGGAAATAATCAACCAATTTAAACGCGGTTTGGCATAACAATTACAAGTCCCGAGACCTATCATTTGAGGTATCAAGAACCGCAATCGGAGCACAATTGCAGATTTTGGATTTTTACAGCTCTGAACCGGCTGAGCTACAGTAAGGTGATTTTCTTCGAATTTAATTTTCTACGAAATGTATGGTATAGCAATTACAGGTCCCGTGACCTATCACTTAAGGTATCAAGAACCGCAATCTGAGCACAATTGCAGATTTTGGATTTTTACAGCTCTGAATCGGCTGAGCTATAGTAAGGTAATTTCTTCGAATCGATTTTTCTGTGAAATGTATGGAAATAATCAACCAATTTAAACGCGGTTTGGCATAACAATTACAAGTCCCGAGACCTATCATTTGAGGTATCAAGAACCGCAATCTGAGCACAATTGCAGATTTTGGATTTTTACAGCTCTGAATCGGCTGAGCTATAGTAAGGTGATTTTCTTCGAATATAATTTTCTATGAAATGTATGGTATAGCAATTACAGGTCCCGTGACCTATCACTTAAGGTATCAAGAACCGCAATCTGAGCACAATTGCAGATTTTGGATTTTTACAGCTCTGAATCGGCTGAGCTATAGTAAGGTGATTTTCTTCGAATTTAATTTTCTACTAAATGTATGGTATAGCAATTACAGGTCCCGTGACCTATCACTTTAGGTATCAAGAACCGCAATCTGAGCACAATTGCAGATTTTGGATTTTTACAGCTCTGAATCGGCTGAGCTATAGTAAGGTGATTTTCTTCGAATATAATTTTCTATGAAATGTATGGTATAGCAATTACAGGTCCCGTGACCTATCACTTAAGGTATCAAGAACCGCAATCTGAGCACAATTGCAGATTTTGGATTTTTACAGCTCTGAATCGGCTGAGCTATAGTAAGGTAATTTCTTCGAATCGATTTTTCTGTGAAATGTATGGAAATAATCAACCAATTTAAACGCGGTTTGGCATAACAATTACAAGTCCCGAGACCTATCATTTGAGGTATCAAGAACCGCAATCTGAGCACAATTGCAGATTTTGGATTTTTACAGCTCTGAATCGGCTGAGCAAGGTAATTTCTTCGAATCGATTTTTCTGTGAAATGTATGGAAATAATCAACCAATTTAAACGCGGTTTGGCATAACAATTACAAGTCCCGAGACCTATCATTTGAGGTATCAAGAACCGCAATCTGAGCACAATTGCAGATTTTGGATTTTTACAGCTCTGATTCGGCTGAGCTATAGTAAGGTAGTTTCTTCGAATCGATTTTTCTGTGAAATGTATGGAAATAATCAACCAATTCAAACGCGGTTTGGCATAACAATTACAAGTCCCGAGACCTATCATTTGAGGTATCAAGAACCGCAATCTGAGCACAATTGCAGATTTTGGATTTTTACAGCTCTGAATCGGCTGAGCTAAAGTAAGGTGATTTTCTTCGAATTTAATTTTCTATGAAATGTATGGTATAGCAATTACAGGTCCCGTGACCTATCACTTAAGGTATCAAGAACCGCAATCTGAGCACAATTGCAGATTTTGGATTTTTACAGCTCTGAATCGGCTGAGCTATAGTAAGGTGATTTTCTTCGAATTTAATTTTCTACGAAATGTATGGTATAGCAATTACAGGTCCCGTGACCTATCACTTAAGGTATCAAGAACCGCAATCTGAGCACAATTGCAGATTTTGGATTTTTACAGCTCTGAATCGGCTGAGCTATAGTAAGGTGATTTTCTTCGAATTTAATTTTCTACGAAATGTATGGTATAGCAATTACAGGTCCCGTGACCTATCACTTAAGGTATCAAGAACCGCAATCTGAGCACAATTGCAGATTTTGGATTTTTACAGCTCTGAATCGGCTGAGCTATAGTAAGGTGATTTTCTTCGAATTTAATTTTCTATGAAATGTATGGTATAGCAATTACAGGTCCCGTGACCTATCACTTAAGGTATCAAGAACCGCAATCTGAGCACAATTGCAGATTTTGGATTTTTACAGCTCTGAATCGGCTGAGCTATAGTAAGGTGATTTTCTTCGAATTTAATTTTCTATGAAATGTATGGTATAGCAATTACAGGTCCCGTGACCTATCACTTAAGGTATCAAGAACCGCAATCTGAGCACAATTGCAGATTTTGGATTTTTACAGCTCTGAATCGGCTGAGCTATAGTAAGGTGATTTTCTTCGAATTTAATTTTCTATGAAATGTATGGTATAGCAATTACAGGTCCCGTGACCTATCACTTAAGGTATCAAGAACCGCAATCTGAGCACAATTGCAGATTTTGGATTTTTACAGCTCTGAATCGGTTGAGCTATAGTAAGGTGATTTTCTTCGAATTTAATTTTCTACGAAATGTATGGTATAGCAATTACAGGTCCCGTGACCTATCACTTAAGGTATCAAGAACCGCAATCTGAGCACAATTGCAGATTTTGGATTTTTACAGCTCTGAATCGGCTGAGCTATAGTAAGGTGATTTTCTTCGAATTTAATTTTCTACGAAATGTATGGTATAGCAATTACAGGTCCCGTGACCTATCACTTAAGGTATCAAGAACCGCAATCTGAGCACAATTGCAGATTTTGGATTTTTACAGCTCTGAATCGGCTGAGCTATAGTAAGGTAATTTCTTCGAATCGATTTTTCTGTGAAATGTATAGAAATAATCAACCAATTTAAACGCGGTTTGGCATAACAATTACAAGTCCCGAGACCTATCATTTGAGGTATCAAGAACCGCAATCTGAGCACAATTGCAGATTTTGGATTTTTAGAGCTCTGAATCGGCTGAGCTATAGTAAGGTGATTTTCTTCGAATTTAATTTTCTACGAAATGTATGGTATAGCAATTACAGGTCCCGTGACCTATCACTTAAGGTATCAAGAACCGCAATCTGAGCACAATTGCAGATTTTGGATTTTTACAGCTCTGAATCGGCTGAGCTATAGTAAGGTAATTTCTTCGAATCGATTTTTCTGTGAAATGTATGGAAATAATCAACCAATTTAAACGCGGTTTGGCATAACAATTACAAGTCCCGAGACCTATCATTTGAGGTATCAAGAACCGCAATCTGAGCACAATTGCAGATTTTGGATTTTTACAGCTCTGAATCGGCTGAGCTATAGAGTAAGGTGATTTTCTTCGAATTTAATTTTCTACGAAATGTATGGTATAGCAATTACAGGTCCCGTGACCTATCACTTAAGGTATCAAGAACCGCAATCTGAGCACAATTGCAGATTTTGGATTTTTACAGCTCTGAATCGGCTGAGCTATATAGTAAGGTAATTTCTTCGAATCGATTTTTCTGTGAAATGTATGGAAATAATCAACCAATTTAAACGCGGTTTAACATAACAATTACAAGTCCCGAGACCTATCATTTGAGGTATCAAGAAGCGCAATCTGAGCACAATTGCAGATTTTGGATTTTTACAGCTCTGAATCGGCTGAGCTATAGTAAGGTGATTTTCTTCGAATTTAATTTTCTACGAAATGTATGGTATAGCAATTACAGGTCCCGTGACCTATCACTTAAGGTATCAAGAACCGCAATCTGAGCACAATTGCAGATTTTGGATTTTTACAGCTCTGAATCGGCTGAGCTATAGTAAGGCAATTTCTTCGAATCGATTTTTCTGTGAAATGTATAGAAATAATCAACCAATTTAAACGCGGTTTGGCATAACAATTACAAGTCCCGAGACCTATCATTTGAGGTATCAAGAACCGCAATCTGAGCACAATTGCAGATTTTGGATTTTTAGAGCTCTGAATCGGCTGAGCTATAGTAAGGTAATTTCTTCGAATCGATTTTTCTGTGAAATGTATGGAAATAATCACCCAATTTAAACGCGGTTTGGCATAACAATTACAAGTCCCGAGACCTATCATTTGAGGTATCAAGAACCGCAATCTGAGCACAATTGCAGATTTTGGATTTTTACAGCTCTGAATCGGCTGAGCTATAGTAAGGTGATTTTCTTCGAATTTAATTTTCTACTAAATGTATGGTATAGCAATTACAGGTCCCGTGACCTATCACTTTAGGTATCAAGAACCGCAATCTGAGCACAATTGCAGATTTTGGATTTTTACAGCTCTGAATCGGCTGAGCTATAGTAAGGTGATTTTCTTCGAATTTAATTTTCTACGAAATGTATGGTATAGCAATTACAGGTCCCGTGACCTATCACTTAAGGTATCAAGAACCGCAATCTGAGCACAATTGCAGATTTTGGATTTTTACAGCTCTGAATCGGCTGAGCTATATAGTAAGGTAATTTCTTCGAATCGATTTTTCTGTGAAATGTATGGAAATAATCAACCAATTTAAACGCGGTTTGGCATAACAATTACAAGTCCCGAGACCTATCATTTGAGGTATCAAGAAGCCCAATCTGAGCACAATTGCAGATTTTGGATTTTTACAGCTCTGAATCGGCTGAGCTATAGTAAGGTGATTTTCTTCGAATTTAATTTTCTACGAAATGTATGGTATAGCAATTACAGGTCCCGTGACCTATCACTTAAGGTATCAAGAACCGCAATCTGAGCACAATTGCAGATTTTGGATTTTTACAGCTCTGAATCGGCTGAGCTATAGTAAGGCAATTTCTTCGAATCGATTTTTCTGTGAAATGTATAGAAATAATCAACCAATTTAAACGCGGTTTGGCATAACAATTACAAGTCCCGAGACCTATCATTTGAGGTATCAAGAACCGCAATCTGAGCACAATTGCAGATTTTGGATTTTTAGAGCTCTGAATCGGCTGAGCTATAGTAAGGTAATTTCTTCGAATCGATTTTTCTGTGAAATGTATGGAAATAATCACCCAATTTAAACGCGGTTTGGCATAACAATTACAAGTCCCGAGACCTATCATTTGAGGTATCAAGAACCGCAATCTGAGCACAATTGCAGATTTTGGATTTTTACAGCTCTGAATCGGCTGAGCTATAGTAAGGTGATTTTCTTCGAATTTAATTTTCTACTAAATGTATGGTATAGCAATTACAGGTCCCGTGACCTATCACTTTAGGTATCAAGAACCGCAATCTGAGCACAATTGCAGATTTTGGATTTTTACAGCTCTGAATCGGCTGAGCTATAGTAAGGTGATTTTCTTCGAATTTAATTTTCTACGAAATGTATGGTATAGCAATTTCAGGTCCCGTGACCTATCACTTAAGGTATCAAGAACCGCAATCTGAGCACAATTGCAGATTTTGGATTTTTACAGCTCTGAATCGGCTGAGCTATAGTAAGGTGATTTTCTTCGAATTTAATTTTCTACGAAATGTATGGTATAGCAATTACAGGTCCCGTGACCTATCACTTAAGGTATCAAGAACCGCAATCTGAGCACAATTGCAGATTTTGGATTTTTACAGCTCTGAATCGGCTGAGCTATAGTAAGGTGATTTTCTTCGAATTTAATTTTTTACGAAATGTATGGTATAGCAATTACAGGTCCCGTGACCTATCACTTAAGGTATCAAGAACCGCAATCTGAGCACAATTGCAGATTTTGGATTTTTACAGCTCTGAATCGGCTGAGCTATAGTAAGGTGATTTTCTTCGAATTTAATTTTCTACGAAATGTATGGTATAGCAATTACAGGTCCCGTGACCTATCACTTAAGGTATCAAGAACCGCAATCTGAGCACAATTGCAGATTTTGGATTTTTACAGCTCTGAATCGGCTGAGCTATAGTAAGGTGATTTTCTTCGAATTTAATTTCTACGAAATGTATGGTATAGCAATTACAGGTCCCGTGACCTATCACTTAAGGTATCAAGAACCGCAATCTGAGCACAATTGCAGATTTTGGATTTTTACAGCTCTGAATCGGCTGAGCTATAGTAAGGTAATTTCTTCGAATCGATTTTTCTGTGAAATGTATGGAAATAATCAACCAATTTAAACGCGGTTTGGCATAACAATTACAAGTCCCGAGACCTATCATTTGAGGTATCAAGAACCGCAATCTGAGCACAATTGCAGATTTTGGATTTTTACAGCTCTGAATCGGCTGAGCTATAGTAAGGTAATTTCTTCGAATCGATTTTCTGTTAAATGTATGGAAATAATCAACCAATTTAAACGCGGTTTGGCATAACAATTACAAGTCCCGAGACCTATCATTTGAGGTATCAAGAACCGCAATCTGAGCACAATTGCAGATTTTGGATTTTTACAGCTCTGAATCGGCTGAGCTATAGTAAGGTGATTTTCTTCGAATTTAATTTTCTACGAAATGTATGGTATAGCAATTACAGGTCCCGTGACCTATCACTTAAGGTATCAAGAACCGCAATCTGAGCACAATTGCAGATTTTGGATTTTTACAGCTCTGAATCGGCTGAGCTATAGTAAGGTGATTTTCTTCGAATTTAATTTTTTACGAAATGTATGGTATAGCAATTACAGGTCCCGTGACCTATCACTTAAGGTATCAAGAACCGCAATCTGAGCACAATTGCAGATTTTGGATTTTTACAGCTCTGAATCGGCTGAGCTATAGTAAGGTGATTTTCTTCGAATTTAATTTTCTACGAAATGTATGGTATAGCAATTACAGGTCCCGTGACCTATCACTTAAGGTATCAAGAACCGCAATCTGAGCACAATTGCAGATTTTGGATTTTTACAGCTCTGAATCGGCTGAGCTATAGTAAGGTGATTTTCTTCGAATTTAATTTCTACGAAATGTATGGTATAGCAATTACAGGTCCCGTGACCTATCACTTAAGGTATCAAGAACCGCAATCTGAGCACAATTGCAGATTTTGGATTTTTACAGCTCTGAATCGGCTGAGCTATAGTAAGGTAATTTCTTCGAATCGATTTTTCTGTGAAATGTATGGAAATAATCAACCAATTTAAACGCGGTTTGGCATAACAATTACAAGTCCCGAGACCTATCATTTGAGGTATCAAGAACCGCAATCTGAGCACAATTGCAGATTTTGGATTTTTACAGCTCTGAATCGGCTGAGCTATAGTAAGGTAATTTCTTCGAATCGATTTTCTGTTAAATGTATGGAAATAATCAACCAATTTAAACGCGGTTTGGCATAACAATTACAAGTCCCGAGACCTATCATTTGAGGTATCAAGAACCGCAATCTGAGCACAATTGCAGATTTTGGATTTTTACAGCTCTGAATCGGCTGAGCTATAGTAAGGTGATTTTCTTCGAATTTAATTTTCTACGAAATGTATGGTATAGCAATTACAGGTCCCGTGACCTATCACTTAAGGTATCAAGAACCGCAATCTGAGCACAATTGCAGATTTTGGATTTTTACAGCTCTGAATCGGCTGAGCTATAGTAAGGTGATTTTCTTCGAATTTAATTTTTTACGAAATGTATGGTATAGCAATTACAGGTCCCGTGACCTATCACTTAAGGTATCAAGAACCGCAATCTGAGCACAATTGCAGATTTTGGATTTTTACAGCTCTGAATCGGCTGAGCTATAGTAAGGTGATTTTCTTCGAATTTAATTTTCTACGAAATGTATGGTATAGCAATTACAGGTCCCGTGACCTATCACTTAAGGTATCAAGAACCGCAATCTGAGCACAATTGCAGATTTTGGATTTTTACAGCTCTGAATCGGCTGAGCTATAGTAAGGTGATTTTCTTCGAATTTAATTTCTACGAAATGTATGGTATAGCAATTACAGGTCCCGTGACCTATCACTTAAGGTATCAAGAACCGCAATCTGAGCACAATTGCAGATTTTGGATTTTTACAGCTCTGAATCGGCTGAGCTATAGTAAGGTAATTTCTTCGAATCGATTTTTCTGTGAAATGTATGGAAATAATCAACCAATTTAAAAGCGGTTTGGCATAACAATTACAAGTCCCGAGACCTACCATTTGAGGTATCAAGAACCGCAATCTGAGCACAATTGCAGATTTTGGATTTTTACAGCTCTGAATCGGCTGAGCTATAGTAAGGTAATTTCTTCGAATCGATTTTTCTGTGAAATGTATGGAAATAATCACCCAATTTAAACGCGGTTTGGCATAACAATTACAAGTCCCGAGACCTATCATTTGAGGTATCAAGAACCGCAATCTGAGCACAATTGCAGATTTTGGATTTTTACAGCTCTGAATCGGCTGAGCTATAGTAAGGTAATTTCTTCGAATCGATTTTTCTGTGAAATGTATGGAAATAATCAACCAATTTAAACGCGGTTTGGCATAACAATTACAAGTCCCGAGACCTATCATTTGAGGTATCAAGAACCGCAATCTGAGCACAATTCCAGATTTTGGATTTTTACAGCTCTGAATCGGCTGAGCTATAGTAAGGTGATTTTCTTCGAATTTAATTTTCTACGAAATGTATGGTATAGCAATTACAGGTCCCGTGACCTATCACTTAAGGTATCAAGAACCGCAATCTGAGCACAATTGCAGATTTTGAATTTTTACAGCTCTAAATCTGCTGAGCTATAGTAAGGTAATTTCTTCGAATCGATTTTTCTGTGAAATGTATGGAAATAATCAACCAATTTAAACGCGGTTTGGCATAACAATTACAAGTCCCGTGACCTATCATTTGAGGTATCAAGAACCGCAATCTGAGCACAATTGCAGATTTTGGATTTTTACAGCTCTGAATCGGCTGAGCTATAATAAGGTAATTTCTTCGAATCGATTTTTCTGTAAAATGTATGGAAATAATCAACCAATTTAAACGCGGTTTGGCATAACAATTACAAGTCCCGAGACCTATCATTTGAGGTATCAAGAACCGCAATCTGAGCACAATTGCAGATTTTGGATTTTTACAGCTCTGAATCGGCTGAGCTATAGTAAGGTGATTTTCTTCGAATTTAATTTTCTACGAAATGTATGGTATAGCAATTACAGGTCCCGTGACCTATCACTTAAGGTATCAAGAACCGCAATCTGAGCACAATTGCAGATTTTGGATTTTTACAGCTCTGAATCGGCTGAGCTATAGTAAGGTAATTTCTTCGAATCGATTTTTCTGTGAAATGTATGGAAATAATCAACCAATTTAAACGCGGTTTGGCATAACAATTACAAGTCCCGAGACCTATCATTTGAGGTATCAAGAACCGCAATCTGAGCACAATTGCAGATTTTGGATTTTTACAGCTCTGAATCGGCTGAGCTATAGTAAGGTAATTTCTTCGAATCGATTTTTCTGTGAAATGTATGGAAATAATCAACCAATTTAAACGCGGTTTGGCATAACAATTACAAGTCCCGAGACCTATCATTTGAGGTATCAAGAACCGCAATCTGAGCACAATTGCAGATTTTGGATTTTTACAGCTCTGAATCGGCTGAGCTATAGTAAGGTGATTTTCTTCGAATTTAATTTTCTACGAAATGTATGGTATAGCAATTACAGGTCCCGTGACCTATCACTTAAGGTATCAAGAACCGCAATCTGAGCACAATTGCAGATTTTGGATTTTTACAGCTCTGAATCGGCTGAGCTATAGTAAGGTAATTTCTTCGAATCGATTTTTCTGTGAAATGTATGGAAATAATCACCCAATTTAAACGCGGTTTGGCATAACAATTACAAGTCTCGAGACCTACCATTTGAGGTATCAAGAACCGCAATCTGAGCACAATTGCAGATTTTGGATTTTTACAGCTCTGAATCGGCTGAGCTATAGTAAGGTAATTTCTTCGAATCGATTTTTCTGTGAAATGTATGGAAATAATCAACCAATTTAAACGCGGTTTGGCATAACAATTACAAGTCCCGAGACCTATCATTTGAGGTATCAAGAACCGCAATCTGAGCACAATTGCAGATTTTGGATTTTTACAGCTCTGAATCGGCTGAGCTATATTAAGGTAATTTCTTCGAATCGATTTTTCTGTGAAATATATGGAAATAATCAACCAATTTAAACGCGGTTTGGCATAACAATTACAAGTCCCGAGACCTATCATTTGAGGTATCAAGAACCGCAATCTGAGCACAATTGCAGATTTTGGATTTTTACAGCTCTGAATCGGCTGAGCTATAGTAAGGTGATTTTCTTCGAATTTAATTTTCTACGAAATGTATGGTATAGCAATTACAGGTCCCGTGACCTATCACTTAAAGTATCAAGAACCGCAATCTGAGCACAATTGCAGATTTTGGATTTTTACAGCTCTGAATCGGCTGAGCTATAGCAAGGTAATTTCTTCGAATCGATTTTTCTGTGAAATGTATGGAAATAATCAACCAATTTAAACGCGGTTTGGCATAACAATTACAAGTCCCGAGACCTATCATTTGAGGTATCAAGAACCGCAATCTGAGCACAATTGCAGATTTTGGATTTTTACAGCTCTGAATCGGCTGAGCTATAGTAAGGTAATTTCTTCGAATCGATTTTTCTGTGAAATGTATGGAAATAATCAACCAATTTAAACGCGGTTTAGCATAACAATTACAAGTCCCGAGACGTATCATTTGAGGTATCAAGAACCGCAATCTGAGCACAATTGCAGATTTTGGATTTTTACAGCTCTGAATCGGCTGAGCTATAGTAAGGTGATTTTCTTCGAATTTAATTTTCTACGAAATGTATGGTATAGCAATTACAGGTCCCGTGACCTATCACTTAAGGTATCAAGAACCGCAATCTGAGCACAATTGCAGATTTTGGATTTTTACAGCTCTGAATCGGCTGAGCTATAGTAAGCTAATTTCTTCGAATCGATTTTTCTGTGAAATGTATGGAAATAATCAACCAATTTAAACGCGGTTTGGCATAACAATTACAAGTCCCGAGACCTACCATTTGAGGTATCAAGAACCGCAATCTGAGCACAATTGCAGATTTTGGATTTTTACAGCTCTGAATCGGCTGAGCTATAGTAAGGTAATTTCTTCGAATCGATTTTTCTGTGAAATGTATGGAAATAATCAACCAATTTAAACGCGGTTTGGCATAACAATTACAAGTCCCGAGACCTATCATTTGAGGTATCAAGAACCGCAATCTGAGCACAATTGCAGATTTTGGATTTTTACAGCTCTGAATCGGCTGAGCTATAGTAAGGTAATTTCTTCGAATCGATTTTTCTGTGAAATGTATGGAAATAATGAACCAATTTAAACGCGGTTTGGCATAACAATTACAAGTCCCGAGACCTATCATTTGAGGTATCAAGAACCGCAATCTGAGCACAATTGTAGATTTTGGATTTTTACAGCTCTGAATCGGCTGAGCTATAGTAAGGTAATTTCTTCGAATCGATTTTTCTGTGAAATGTATGGAAATAATCACCCAATTTAAACGCGGTTTGGCATAACAATTACAAGTCCCGAGACCTATCATTTGAGGTATCAAGAACCGCAATCTGAGCCCAATTGCAGATTTTGGATTTTTACAGCTCTGAATCGGCTGAGCTATAGCAAGGTAATTTTCTTCGAATCGATTTTCTGTGAAATGTATGGAAATAATCACCCAATTTAAACGCGGTTTGGCATAACAATTACAAGTCCCGAGACCTATCATTTGAGGTATCAAGAACCGCAATCTGAGCACAATTGCAGATTTTGGATTTTTACAGCTCTGAATCGGCTGAGCTACAGTAAGGTAATTTCTTCGAATCGATTTTTCTGTGAAATGTATGGAAATAATCAACCAATTTAAACGCGGTTTGGCATAACAATTACAAGTCCCGAGACCTATCATTTGAGGTATCAAGAACCGCAATCTGAGCCCAATTGCAGATTTTGGATTTTTAAAGCTCTGAATCGGCTGAGCTATAGTAAGGTAATTTCTTCGAATCGATTTTTCTGTGAAATGTATGGAAATAATCAACCAATTTAAACGCGGTTTGGCATAACAATTACAAGTCCCGAGACCTATCATTTGAGGTATCAAGAACCGCAATCTGAGCACAATTGCAGATTTTGGATTTTTACAGCTCTGAATCGGCTGAGCTATAGCAAGGTAATTTCTTCGAATCGATTTTTCTGTGAAATGTATGGAAATAATCAACCAATTTAAACGCGGTTTGGCATAACAATTACAAGTCCCGAGACCTATCATTTGAGGTATCAAGAACCGCAATCTGAGCACAATTGCAGATTTTGGATTTTTACAGCTCTGAATCGGCTGAGCTATAGTAAGGTGATTTTCTTCGAATTTAATTTTCTACGAAATGTATGGTATAGCAATTACAGGTCCCGTGACCTATCACTTAAGGTATCAAGAACCGCAATCTGAGCACAATTGCAGATTTTGGATTTTTACAGCTCTAAATCTGCTGAGCTATAGTAAGGTAATTTCTTCGAATCGATTTTTCTGTGAAATGTATGGAAATAATCAACCAATTTAAACGCG
The DNA here is from genome assembly GCA_958295665.1 of Tipula vernalis. NCBI lineage: Eukaryota > Metazoa > Arthropoda > Insecta > Diptera > Tipulidae > Tipula > Tipula vernalis. The sequence continues at coordinate 127,103,259 of OY282558.1, read as the reverse complement.
GTTTGGCATAACAATTACAAGTCCCGAGACCTATCATTTGAGGTATCAAGAACCGCAATCTGAGCACAATTGCAGATTTTGGATTTTTACAGCTCTGAATCGGCTGAGCTATAGCAAGGTAATTTCTTCGAATCGATTTTTCTGTGAAATGTATGGAAATAATCAACCAATTTAAACGCGGTTTGGCATAACAATTACAAGTCCCGAGACCTATCATTTGAGGTATCAAGAACCGCAATCTGAGCACAATTGCAGATTTTGGATTTTTACAGCTCTGAATCGGCTGAGCTATAGTAAGGTAATTTCTTCGAATCGATTTTTCTGTGAAATGTATGGAAATAATCAACCAATTTAAACGCGGTTTGGCATAACAATTACAAGTCCCGAGACCTATCATTTGAGGTATCAAGAACCGCAATCTGAGCACAATTGCAGATTTTGGATTTTTACAGCTCTGAATCGGCTGAGCTATAGTAAGGTGATTTTCTTCGAATTTAATTTTCTACGAAATGTATGGTATAGCAATTACAGGTCCCGTGACCTATCACTTAAGGTATCAAGAACCGCAATCTGAGCACAATTGCAGATTTTGGATTTTTACAGCTCTAAATCTGCTGAGCTATAGTAAGGTAATTTCTTCGAATCGATTTTTCTGTGAAATGTATGGAAATAATCAACCAATTTAAACGCGGTTTGGCATAACAATTACAAGTCCCGAGACCTATCATTTGAGGTATCAAGAACCGCAATCTGAGCACAATTGCAGATTTTGGATTTTTACAGATCTGAATCGGCTGAGCTATAGTAAGGTGATTTTCTTCGAATTTAATTTTCTACGAAATGTATGGTATAGCAATTACAGGTCCCGTGACCTATCACTTAAGGTATCAAGAACCGCAATCTGAGCACAATTGCAGATTTTGGATTTTTACAGCTCTGAATCGGCTGAGCTATAGCAAGGTAATTTCTTCGAATCGATTTTTCTGTGAAATGTATGGAAATAATCAACCAATTTAAACGCGGTTTGGCATAATAATTACAAGTCCCGAGACCTATCATTTGAGGTATCAAGAACCGCAATCTGAGCACAATTGCAGATTTTGGATTTTTACAGCTCTGAATCGGCTGAGCTATAGTAAGGTGATTTTCTTCGAATTTAATTTTCTACGAAATGTATGGTATAGCAATTACAGGTCCCGTGACCTATCACTTAAAGTATCAAGAACCTCAATCTGAGCACAATTGCAGATTTTGGATTTTTACAGCTCTGAATCGGCTGAGCTATAGCAAGGTAATTTCTTCGAATCGATTTTTCTGTGAAATGTATGGAAATAATCAACCAATTTAAACGCGGTTTGGCATAACAATTACAAGTCCCGAGACCTATCATTTGAGGTATCAAGAACCGCAATCTGAGCACAATTGCAGATTTTGGATTTTTACAGCTCTGAATCGGCTGAGCTATAGTAAGGTAATTTCTTCGAATCGATTTTTCTGTGAAATGTATGGAAATAATCAACCAATTTAAACGCGGTTTGGCATAACAATTACAAGTCCCGAGACCTACCATTTGAGGTATCAAGAACCGCAATCTGAGCACAATTGCAGATTTTGGATTTTTACAGCTCTGAATCGGCTGAGCTATAGTAAGGTAATTTCTTCGAATCGATTTTTCTGTGAAATGTATGGAAATAATCAACCAATTTAAACGCGGTTTGGCATAACAATTACAAGTCCCGAGACCTATCATTTGAGGTATCAAGAACGGCAATCTGAGCACAATTGCAGATTTTGGATTTTTACAGCTCTGAATCGGCTGAGGTATAGTAAGGTAATTTCTTCGAATCGATTTTTCTGTGAAATGTATGGAAATAATCAACCAATTTAAACGCGGTTTGGCATAACAATTACAAGTCCCGAGACCTATCATTTGAGGTATCAAGAACCGCAATCTGAGCACAATTGCAGATTTTGGATTTTTACAGCTCTGAATCGGCTGAGCTATAGTAAGGTGATTTTCTTCGAATTTAATTTTCTACGAAATGTATGGTATAGCAATTACAGGTCCCGTGACCTATCACTTAAGGTATCAAGAACCGCAATCTGAGCACAATTGCAGATTTTGGATTTTTACAGCTCTAAATCTGCTGAGCTATAGTAAGGTAATTTCTTCGAATCGATTTTTCTGTGAAATGTATGGAAATAATCAACCAATTTAAACGCGGTTGGGCATAACAATTACAAGTCCCGAGACCTATCATTTGAGGTATCAAGAACCGCAATCTGAGCACAATTGCAGATTTTGGATTTTTACAGCTCTGAATCGGCTGAGCTATAGTAAGGTGATTTTCTTCGAATTTAATTTTCTACGAAATGTATGGTATAGCAATTACAGGTCCCGTGACCTATCACTTAAGGTATCAAGAACCGCAATCTGAGCACAATTGCAGATTTTGGATTTTTACAGCTCTGAATCGGCTGAGCTATAGCAAGGTAATTTCTTCGAATCGATTTTTCTGTGAAATGTATGGAAATAATCAACCAATTTAAACGCGGTTTGGCATAATAATTACAAGTCCCGAGACCTATCATTTGAGGTATCAAGAACCGCAATCTGAGCACAATTGCAGATTTTGGATTTTTACAGCTCTGAATCGGCTGAGCTATAGTAAGGTGATTTTCTTCGAATTTAATTTTCTACGAAATGTATGGTATAGCAATTACAGGTCCCGAGACCTATCACTTAAAGTATCAAGAACCTCAATCTGAGCACAATTGCAGATTTTGGATTTTTACAGCTCTGAATCGGCTGAGCTATAGCAAGGTAATTTCTTCGAATCGATTTTTCTGTGAAATGTATGGAAATAATCAACCAATTTAAACGCGGTTTGGCATAACAATTACAAGTCCCGAGACCTATCATTTGAGGTATCAAGAACCGCAATCTGAGCACAATTGCAGATTTTGGATTTTTACAGCTCTGAATCGGCTGAGCTATAGTAAGGTAATTTCTTCGAATCGATTTTTCTGTGAAATGTATGGAAATAATCAACCAATTTAAACGCGGTTTGGCATAACAATTACAAGTCCCGAGACCTACCATTTGAGGTATCAAGAACCGCAATCTGAGCACAATTGCAGATTTTGGATTTTTACAGCTCTGAATCGGCTGAGCTATAGTAAGGTAATTTCTTCGAATCGATTTTTCTGTGAAATGTATGGAAATAATCAACCAATTTAAACGCGGTTTGGCATAACAATTACAAGTCCCGAGACCTATCATTTGAGGTATCAAGAACGGCAATCTGAGCACAATTGCAGATTTTGGATTTTTACAGCTCTGAATCGGCTGAGCTATAGTAAGGTAATTTCTTCGAATCGATTTTTCTGTGAAATGTATGGAAATAATCAACCAATTTAAACGCGGTTTGGCATAACAATTACAAGTCCCGAGACCTATCATTTGAGGTATCAAGAACCGCAATCTGAGCACAATTGCAGATTTTGGATTTTTACAGCTCTGAATCGGCTGAGCTATAGTAAGGTGATTTTCTTCGAATTTAATTTTCTACGAAATGTATGGTATAGCAATTACAGGTCCCGTGACCTATCACTTAAGGTATCAAGAACCGCAATCTGAGCACAATTGCAGATTTTGGATTTTTACAGCTCTAAATCTGCTGAGCTATAGTAAGGTAATTTCTTCGAATCGATTTTTCTGTGAAATGTATGGAAATAATCAACCAATTTAAACGCGGTTGGGCATAACAATTACAAGTCCCGAGACCTATCATTTGAGGTATCAAGAACCGCAATCTGAGCACAATTGCAGATTTTGGATTTTTACAGCTCTGAATCGGCTGAGCTGTAAGGTGATTTTCTTCGAATTTAATTTTCTACGAAATGTATGGTATAGCAATTACAGGTCCCGTGACCTATCACTTAAGGTATCAAGAACCGCAATCTGAGCACAATTGCAGATTTTGGATTTTTACAGCTCTGAATCGGCTGAGCTATAGCAAGGTAATTTCTTCGAATCGATTTTTCTGTGAAATGTATGGAAATAATCAACCAATTTAAACGCGGTTTGGCATAACAATTACAAGTCCCGAGACCTATCATTTGAGGTATCAAGAACCGCAATCTGAGCACAATTGCAGATTTTGGATTTTTACAGCTCTGAATCGGCTGAGCTATAGTAAGGTGATTTTCTTCGAATTTAATTTTCTACGAAATGTATGGTATAGCAATTACAGGTCCCGTGACCTATCACTTAAAGTATCAAGAACCGCAATCTGAGCACAATTGCAGATTTTGGATTTTTACAGCTCTGAATCGGCTGAGCTATAGCAAGGTAATTTCTTCGAATCGATTTTTCTGTGAAATGTATGGAAATAATCAACCAATTTAAACGCGGTTTGGCATAACAATTACAAGTCCCGAGACCTATCATTTGAGGTATCAAGAACCGCAATCTGAGCACAATTGCAGATTTTGGATTTTTACAGCTCTGAATCGGCTGAGCTATAGTAAGGTAATTTCTTCGAATCGATTTTTCTGTGAAATGTATGGAAATAATCAACCAATTTAAACGCGGTTTAGCATAACAATTACAAGTCCCGAGACCTATCATTTGAGGTATCAAGAACCGCAATCTGAGCACAATTGCAGATTTTGGATTTTTACAGCTCTGAATCGGCTGAGCTATAGTAAGGTGATTTTCTTCGAATTTAATTTTCTACGAAATGTATGGTATAGCAATTACAGGTCCCGTGACCTATCACTTAAGGTATCAAGAACCGCAATCTGAGCACAATTGCAGATTTTGGATTTTTACAGCTCTGAATCGGCTGAGCTATAGTAAGCTAATTTCTTCGAATCGATTTTTCTGTGAAATGTATGGAAATAATCAACCAATTTAAACGCGGTTTGGCATAACAATTACAAGTCCCGAGACCTACCATTTGAGGTATCAAGAACCGCAATCTGAGCACAATTACAGATTTTGGATTTTTACAGCTCTGAATCGGCTGAGCTATAGTAAGGTAATTTCTTCGAATCGATTTTTCTGTGAAATGTATGGAAATAATCACCCAATTTAAACGCGGTTTGGCATAACAATTACAAGTCGCGAGACCTATCATTTGAGGTATCAAGAACCGCAATCTGAGCACAATTGCAGATTTTGGATTTTTACAGCTCTGAATCGGCTGAGCTATAGTAAGGTAATTTCTTCGAATCGATTTTTCTGTGAAATGTATGGAAATAATCAACCAATTTAAACGCGGTTTGGCATAACAATTACAAGTCCCGAGACCTATCATTTGAGGTATCAAGAACCGCAATCTGAGCACAATTGCAGATTTTGGATTTTTACAGCTCTGAATCGGCTGAGCTATAGTAAGGTGATTTTCTTCGAATTTCTACGAAATGTATGGTATAGCAATTACAGGTCCCGTGACCTATCACTTAAGGTATCAAGAACCGCAATCTGAGCACAATTGCAGATTTTGGATTTTTACAGCTCTGAATCGGCTGAGCTATAGTAAGGTGATTTTCTTCGAATTTAATTTTCTACGAAATGTATGGTATAGCAATTACAGGTCCCGTGACCTATCACTTAAGGTATCAAGAACCGCAATCTGAGCACAATTGCAGATTTTGGATTTTTACAGCTCTGAATCGGCTGAGCTATAGTAAGGTGATTTTCTTCGAATTTAATTTTCTACGAAATGTATGGTATAGCAATTACAGGTCCCGTGACCTATCACTTAAGGTATCAAGAACCGCAATCTGAGCACAATTGCAGATTTTGGATTTTTACAGCTCTGAATCGGCTGAGCTATAGTAAGGTAATTTCTTCGAATCGATTTTTCTGTGAAATGTATGGAAATAATGAACCAATTTAAACGCGGTTTGGCATAACAATTACAAGTCCCGAGACCTATCATTTGAGGTATCAAGAACCGCAATCTGAGCACAATTGCAGATTTTGGATTTTTACAGCTCTGAATCGGCTGAGCTATAGTAAGGTAATTTCTTCGAATCGATTTTTCTGTGAAATGTATGGAAATAATCAACCAATTTAAACGCGGTTTGGCATAACAATTACAAGTCCCGAGACCTATCATTTGAGGTATCAAGAACCACAATCTGAGCACAATTGCAGATTTTGGATTTTTACAGCTCTGAATCGGCTGAGCTATAGTAAGGTGATTTTCTTCGAATTTAATTTTCTAGGAAATGTATGGTATAGCAATTACAGGTCCCGTGACCTATCACTTAAGGTATCAAGAACCGCAATCTGAGCACAATTGCAGATTTTGGATTTTTACAGCTCTGAATCGGCTGAGCTATAGTAAGGTAATTTCTTCGAATCGATTTTTCTGTGAAATGTATGGAAATAATCAACCAATTTAAACGCGGTTTGGCATAACAATTACAAGTCTCGAGACCTACCATTTGAGGTATCAAGAACCGCAATCTGAGCACAATTGCAGATTTTGGATTTTTACAGCTCTGAATCGGCTGAGCTATAGTAAGGTAATTTCTTCGAATCGATTTTTCTGTGAACTGTATGGAAATAATGAACCAATTTAAACGCGGTTTGGCGTAACAATTACAAGTCCCGAGACCTATCATTTGAGGTATCAAGAACCGCAATCTGAGCACAATTGCAGATTTTGGATTTTTACAGCTCTGAATCGGCTGAGCTATAGTAAGCTAATTTCTTCGAATCGATTTTTCTGTGAAATGTATGGAAATAATGAACCAATTTAAACGCGGTTTGGCATAACAATTACAAGTCCCGAGACCTACCATTTGAGGTATCAAGAACCGCAATCTGAGCACAATTACAGATTTTGGATTTTTACAGCTCTGAATCGGCTGAGCTATAGTAAGGTAATTTCTTCGAATCGATTTTTCTGTGAAATGTATGGAAATAATCAACCAATTTAAACGCGGTTTGGCATAACAATTACAAGTCCCGAGACCTATCATTTGAGGTATCAAGAACCGCAATCTGAGCACAATTGCAGATTTTGGATTTTTACAGCTCTGAATCGGCTGAGCTATAGTAAGGTAATTTCTTCGAATCGATTTTTCTGTGAAATGTATGGAAATAATCAACCAATTTACACGCGGTTTGGCATAACAATTACAAGTCCCGAGACCTATCATTTGAGGTATCAAGAACCGCAATCTGAGCACAATTGCAGATTTTGGATTTTTACAGCTCTGAATCGGCTGAGCTATAGTAAGGTGATTTTCTTCGAATTTCTACGAAATGTATGGTATAGCAATTACAGGTCCCGTGACCTATCACTTAAGGTATCAAGAACCGCAATCTGAGCACAATTGCAGATTTTGGATTTTTACAGCTCTGAATCGGCTGAGCTATAGTAAGGTGATTTTCTTCGAATTTAATTTTCTGCGAAATGTATGGTATAGCAATTACAGGTCCCGTGACCTATCACTTAAGGTATCAAGAACCGCAATCTGAGCACAATTGCAGATTTTGGATTTTTACAGCTCTGAATCGGCTGAGCTATAGTAAGGTGATTTTCTTCGAATTTAATTTTCTACGAAATGTATGGTATAGCAATTACAGGTCCCGTGACCTATCACTTAAGGTATCAAGAACCGCAATCTGAGCACAATTGCAGATTTTGGATTTTTACAGCTCTGAATCGGCTGAGCTATAGTAAGGTAATTTCTTCGAATCGATTTTTCTGTGAAATGTATGGAAATAATCACCCAATTTAAACGCGGTTTGGCATAACAATTACAAGTCCCGAGACCTATCATTTGAGGTATCAAGAACCGCAATCTGAGCACAATTGCAGATTTTGGATTTTTACAACTCTGAATCGGCTGAGCTATAGTAAGGTAATTTCTTCGAATCGATTTTTCTGTGAAATGTATGGAAATAATCAACCAATTTAAACGCGGTTTGGCATAACAATTACAAGTCCCGAGACCTATCATTTGAGGTATCAAGAACCGCAATCTGAGCACAATTGCAGATTTTGGATTTTTACAGCTCTGAATCGGCTGAGCTATAGTAAGGTGATTTTCTTCGAATTTAATTTTCTACGAAATGTATGGTATAGCAATTACAGGTCCCGTGACCTATCACTTAAGGTATCAAGAACCGCAATCTGAGCACAATTGCAGATTTTGGATTTTTACAGCTCTGAATCGGCTGAGCTATAGTAAGGTAATTTCTTCGAATCGATTTTTCTGTGAAATGTATGGAAATAATCAACCAATTTAAACGCGGTTTGGCATAACAATTACAAGTCCCGAGACCTATCATTTGAGGTATCAAGAACCGCAATCTGAGCACAATTGCAGATTTTGGATTTTTACAGCTCTGAATCGGCTGAGCTATAGTAAGGTAATTTCTTCGAATCGATTTTTCTGTGAAATGTATGGAAATAATCAACCAATTTAAACGCGGTTTGGCATAACAATTACAAGTCCCGAGACCTATCATTTGAGGTATCAAGAACCACAATCTGAGCACAATTGCAGATTTTGGATTTTTACAGCTCTGAATCGGCTGAGCGTAAGGTAATTTCTTCGAATCGATTTTTCTGTGAAATGTATGGAAATAATGAACCAATTTAAACGCGGTTTGGCATAACAATTACAAGTCCTGAGACCTATCATTTGAGGTATCAAGAACCGCAATCTGAGCACAATTGCAGATTTTGGATTTTTACAGCTCTGAATCGGCTGAGCTATAGTAAGGTAATTTCTTCAAATCGATTTTTCTGTGAAATGTATGGAAATAATCAACCTATTTAAACGCGGTTTGGCATAACAATTACAAGTCCCGAGACCTATCATTTGAGGTATCAAGAACCGCAATCTGAGCACAATTGCAGATTTTGGATTTTTACAGCTCTGAATCGGCTGAGCTATAGTAAGGTGATTTTCTTCGAATCGATTTTCTGTGAAATGTATGGAAATAATCACCCAATTTAAACGCGGTTTGGCATAACAATTACAAGTCCCGAGACCTATCATTTGAGGTATCAAGAACCGCAATCTGAGCACAATTGCAGATTTTGGATTTTTACAGCTCTGAATCGGCTGAGCTACAGTAAGGTAATTTCTTCGAATCGATTTTTCTGTGAAATGTATGGAAATAATCACCCAATTTAAACGCGGTTTGGCATAACAATTACAAGTCCCGAGACCTATCATTTGAGGTATCAAGAACCGCAATCTGAGCCCAATTGCAGATTTTGGATTTTTACAGCTCTGAATCGGCTGAGCTATAGTAAGGTGATTTTCTTCGAATTTAATTTTCTACGAAATGTATGGTATAGCAATTACAGGTCCCGTGACCTATCACTTAAGGTATCAAGAACCGCAATCTGATCACAATTGCAGATTTTGGATTTTTACAGCTCTGAATCGGCTGAGCTATAGTAAGGTGATTTTCTTCGAATTTAATTTTCTACGAAATGTAATGTATCGCAATTACAGGTCCCGTGACCTATCACTTAAGGTATCAAGAACCGCAATCTAAGCACAATTGCAGATTTTGGATTTTTACAGCTCTGAATCGGCTGAGCTATAGTAAGGTAATTTCTTCGAATCGATTTTTCTGTGAAATGTATGGAAATAATCAACCAATTTAAACGCGGTTTGGCATAACAATTACAAGTCCCGAGACCTATCATTTGAGGTATCAAGAACCGCAATCTGAGCACAATTGCAGATTTTGGATTTTTACAGCTCTGAATCGGCTGAGCTATAGTAAGGTGATTTTCTTCGAATCGATTTTTCTGTGAAATGTATGGAAATAATCAACCAATTTAAACGCGGTTTGGCATAACAATTACAAGTCCCGAGACCTATCATTTGAGGTATCAAGAACCGCAATCTGAGCCCAATTGCCGATTTTGGATTTTTACAGCTCTGAATCGGCTGAGCTATAGTAAGGTGATTTTCTTCGAATCGATTTTCTGTGAAATGTATGGAAATAATCAACCAATTTAAACGCGGTTTGGCATAACAATTACAAGTCCCGAGACCTATCATTTGAGGTATCAAGAACCGCAATCTGAGCACAATTGCAGATTTTGGATTTTTACAGGTCTGAATCGGCTGAGCTACAGTAAGGTAATTTCTTCGAATCGATTTTTCTGTGAAATGTATGGAAATAATCACCCAATTTAAACGCGGTTTGGCATAACAATTACAAGTCCCGAGACCTATCATTTGAGGTATCAAGAACCGCAATCTGAGCCCAATTGCAGATTTTGGATTTTTACAGCTCTGAATCGGCTGAGCTATAGTAAGGTGATTTTCTTCGAATCGATTTTCTGTGAAATGTATGGAAATAATCACCTAATTTAAACGCGGTTTGGCATAACAATTACAAGTCCCGAGACCTATCATTTGAGGTATCAAGAACCGCAATCTGAGCACAATTGCAGATTTTGGATTTTTACAGCTCTAAATCGGCTGAGCTATATATAGTAAGGTAATTTCTTCGAATCGATTTTTCTGTGAAATGTATGGAAATAATCAACCAATTTAAACGCGGTTTGGCATAACAATTACAAGTCCCGAGACCTATCATTTGAGGTGTCAAGAACCGCAATCTGAGCACAATTGCAGATTTTGGATTTTTACAGCTCTGAATCGGCTGAGCTATAGTAAGGTAATTTCTTCGAATCGATTTTTCTGTGAAATGTATGGAAATAATGAACCAATTTAAACGCGGTTTGGCATAACAATTACAAGTCCCGAGACCTATCATTTGAGGTATCAAGAACCGCAATCTGAGCCCAATTGCAGATTTTGGATTTTTACAGCTCTGAATCGGCTGAGCTATAGTAAGGTGATTTTCTTCGAATCGATTTTCTGTGAAATGTATGGAAATAATCACCCAATTTAAACGCGGTTTGGCATAACAATTACAAGTCCCGAGACCTATCATTTGAGGTATCAAGAACCGCAATCTGAGCCCAATTGCAGATTTTGGATTTTTACAGCTCTAAATCGGCTGAGCTATAGTAAGGTAATTTCTTCGAATCGATTTTTCTGTGAAATGTATGGAAATAATCAACCAATTTAAACGCGGTTTGGCATAACAATTACAAGTCCCGAGACCTATCATTTGAGGTATCAAGAACCGCAATCTGAGCACAATTGCAGATTTTGGATTTTTACAGCTCTGAATCGGCTGAGCTATAGTAAGGTAATTTCTTCGAATCGATTTTTCTGTGAAATGTATGGAAATATTCAACCAATTTAAACGCGGTTTGGCATAACAATTACAAGTCCCGAGACCTATCATTTGAGGTATCAAGAACCGCAATCTGAGCACAATTGCAGATTTTGGATTTTTACAGCTCTGAATCGGCTGAGCTATAGTAAGGTAATTTCTTCGAATCGATTTTTCTGTGAAATGTATGGAAATAATCACCCAATTTAAACGCGGTTTGGCATAACAATTACAAGTCCCGAGACCTATCATTTGAGGTATCAAGAACCACAATCTGAGCACAATTGCAGATTTTGGATTTTTACAGCTCTGAATCGGCTGAGCTATAGTAAGGTGATTTTCTTCGAATTTAATTTTCTACGAAATGTATGGTATAGCAATTACAGGTCCCGTGACCTATCACTTAAGGTATCAAGAACCGCAATCTGAGCATAATTGCAGATTTTGGATTTTTACAGCTCTGAATCGGCTGAGCTATAGTAAGTTGATTTTCTTCGAATTTATTTTTCTACGAAATGTATGGTATAGCAATTACAGGTACCGTGACCTATCACTTAAGGTATCAAGAACCGCAATCTGAGCATAATTGCAGATTTTGGATTTTTACAGCTCTGAATCGGCTGAGCTATAGTAAGGTAATTTCTTCGAATCGATTTTTCTGTGAAATGTATGGAAATAATCACCCAATTTAAACGCGGTTTGGCATAACAATTACAAGTCCCGAGACCTATCATTTGAGGTATCAAGAACCGCAATCTGAGCACAATTGCAGATTTTGGATTTTTACAGCTCTGAATCGGCTGAGCTATAGTAAGGTAATTTCTTCGAATCGATTTTTCTGTGAAATGTATGGAAATAATCAACCAATTTAAACGCGGTTTGGCATAACAATTACAAGTCCCGAGACCTATCATTTGAGGTATCAAGAACCGCAATCTGAGCACAATTGCAGATTTTGGATTTTTACAGCTCTGAATCGGCTGAGCTATAGTAAGGTGATTTTCTTCGAATCGATTTTCTGTGAAATGTATGGAAATAATCACCCAATTTAAACGCGGTTTGGCATAACAATTACAAGTCCCGAGACCTATCATTTGAGGTATCAAGAACCGCAATCTGAGCACAATTGCAGATTTTGGATTTTTACAGCTCTGAATCGGCTGAGCTACAGTAAGGTAATTTCTTCGAATCGATTTTTCTGTGAAATGTATGGAAATAATCACCCAATTTAAACGCGGTTTGGCATAACAATTACAAGTCCCGAGACCTATCATTTGAGGTATCAAGAACCGCAATCTGAGCCCAATTGCAGATTTTGGATTTTTACAGCTCTGAATCGGCTGAGCTATAGTAAGGTGATTTTCTTCGAATTTAATTTTCTACGAAATGTATGGTATAGCAATTACAGGTCCCGTGACCTATCACTTAAGGTATCAAGAACCGCAATCTGAGCACAATTGCAGATTTTGGATTTTTACAGCTCTGAATCGGCTGAGCTATAGTAAGGTGATTTTCTTCGAATTTAATTTTCTACGAAATGTATGGTATAGCAATTACAGGTCCCGTGACCTATCACTTAAGGTATCAAGAACCGCAATCTGAGCACAATTGCAGATTTTGGATTTTTACAGCTCTGAATCGGCTGAGCTATAGTAAGGTAATTTCTTCGAATCGATTTTTCTGTGAAATGTATGGAAATAATCAACCAATTTAAACGCGGTTTGGCATAACAATTACAAGTCCCGAGACCTATCATTTGAGGTATCGAGAACCGCAATCTGAGCCCAATTGCCGATTTTGGATTTTTACAGGTCTGAATCGGCTGAGCTATAGTAAGGTGATTTTCTTCGAATCGATTTTTCTGTGAAATGTATGGAAATAATCAACCAATTTAAACGCGGTTTGGCATAACAATTACAAGTCCCGAGACCTATCATTTGAGGTATCAAGAACCGCAATCTGAGCCCAATTGCCGATTTTGGATTTTTACAGCTCTGAATCGGCTGAGCTATAAGTAAGGTGATTTTCTTCGAATCGATTTTCTGTGAAATGTATGGAAATAATCACCCAATTTAAACGCGGTTTGGCATAACAATTACAAGTCCCGAGACCTATCATTTGAGGTAACAAAAACCGCAATCTGAGCACAATTGCAGATTTTGGATTTTTACAGCTCTGAATCGGCTGAGCTATAGTAAGGTGATTTTCTTCGAATCGATTTTTCTGTGAAATGTATGGAAATAATCAACCAATTTAAACGCGGTTTGGCATAACAATTACAAGTCCCGAGACCTATCATTTGAGGTATCAAGAACCGCAATCTGAGCCCAATTGCAGATTTTGGATTTTTACAGCTCTAAATCGGCTGAGCTATAGTAAGGTAATTTCTTCGAATCGATTTTTCTGTGAAATGTATGGAAATAATCAACCAATTTAAACGCGGTTTGGCATAACAATTACAAGTCCCGAGACCTATCATTTGAGGTATCAAGAACCGCAATCTGAGCACAATTGCAGATTTTGGTTTTTTACAGCTCTGAATCGGCTGAGCTATAGTAAGGTGATTTTCTTCGAATCGATTTTTCTGTGAAATGTATGGAAATAATCAACCAATTTAAACGCGGTTTGGCATAACAATTACAAGTCCCGAGACCTATCATTTGAGGTATCAAGAACCGCAATCTGAGCACAGTTGCAGATTTTGGATTTTTACAGCTCTGAATCGGCTGAGCTATAGTAAGGTAATTTCTTCGAATCGATTTTTCTGTGAAATGTATGGAAATAATCAACCAATTTAAACGCGGTTTGGCATAACAATTACAAGTCCCGAGACCTATCATTTGAGGTATCGAGAACCGCAATCTGAGCCCAATTGCCGATTTTGGATTTTTACAGCTCTGAATCGGCTGAGCTATAGTAAGGTGATTTTCTTCGAATCGATTTTCTGTGAAATGTATGGAAATAATCACCCAATTTAAACGCGGTTTGGCATAACAATTACAAGTCCCGAGACCTATCATTTGAGGTAACAAAAACCGCAATCTGAGCACAATTGCAGATTTTGGATTTTTACAGCTCTGAATCGGCTGAGCTATAGTAAGGTGATTTTCTTCGAATCGATTTTTCTGTGAAATGTATGGAAATAATCAACCAATTTAAACGCGGTTTGGCATAACAATTACAAGTCCCGAGACCTATCATTTGAGGTATCAAGAACCGCAATCTGAGCACAATTGCAGATTTTGGTTTTTTACAGCTCTGAATCGGCTGAGCTATAGTAAGGTGATTTTCTTCGAATCGATTTTTCTGTGAAATGTATGGAAATAATCAACCAATTTAAACGCGGTTTGGCATAACAATTACAAGTCCCGAGACCTATCATTTGAGGTATCAAGAACCGCAATCTGAGCACAGTTGCAGATTTTGGATTTTTACAGCTCTGAATCGGCTGAGCTATAGTAAGGTAATTTCTTCGAATCGATTTTTCTGTGAAATGTATGGAAATAATCAACCAATTTAAACGCGGTTTGGCATAACAATTACAAGTCCCGAGACCTATCATTTGAGGTATCGAGAACCGCAATCTGAGCCCAATTGCCGATTTTGGATTTTTACAGGTCTGAATCGGCTGAGCTATAGTAAGGTGATTTTCTTCGAATCGATTTTTCTGTGAAATGTATGGAAATAATCAACCAATTTAAACGCGGTTTGGCATAACAATTACAAGTCCCGAGACCTATCATTTGAGGTATCAAGAACCGCAATCTGAGCCCAATTGCCGATTTTGGATTTTTACAGCTCTGAATCGGCTGAGCTATAGTAAGGTGATTTTCTTCGAATCGATTTTTCTGTGAAATGTATGGAAATAATCAACCAATTTAAACGCGGTTTGGCATAACAATTACAAGTCCCGAGACCTATCATTTGAGGTATCAAGAACCGCAATCTGAGCACAATTGCAGATTTTGGATTTTTACAGCTCTGAATCGGCTGAGCTATAGTAAGGTAATTTCTTCGAATCGATTTTTCTGTGAAATGTATGGAAATAATCAACCAATTTAAACGCGGTTTGGTATAACAATTACAAGTCCCGAGACCTATCATTTGAGGTATCAAGAACCGCAATCTGAGCACAATTGCAGATTTTGGATTTTTACAGCTCTGAATCGGCTGAGCTATAGTAAGGTAATTTCTTCGAATCGATTTTTCTGTGAAATGTATGGAAATAATCAACCAATTTAAACGCGGTTTGGCATAACAATTACAAGTCCCGAGACCTATCATTTGAGGTATCAAGAACCGCAATCTGAGCACAATTGCAGATTTTGGATTTTTACAGCTCTGAATCGGCTGAGCTATAGTAAGGTAATTTCTTCGAATCGATTTTTCTGTGAAATGTATGGAAATAATCAACCAATTTAAACGCGGTTTGGTATAACAATTACAAGTCCCGAGACCTATCATTTGAGGTATCAAGAACCGCAATCTGAGCACAATTGCAGATTTTGGATTTTTACAGCTCTGAATCGGCTGAGCTATAGTAAGGTGATTTTCTTCGAATCGATTTTTCTGTGAAATGTATGGAAATAATCAACCAATTTAAACGCGGTTTGGCATAACAATTACAAGTCCCGAGACCTATCATTTGAGGTATCAAGAACCGCAATCTGAGCATAATTGCAGATTTTGGATTTTTACAGCTCTGAATCGGCTGAGCTAAGTAAGGTAATTTCTTCGAATCAATTTTTCTGTGAAATGTATGGAAATAATCAACCAATTTAAACGCGGTTTGGCATAACAATTACAAGTCCCGAGACCTATCATTTGAGGTATCAAGAACCGCAATCTGAGCACAATTGCAGATTTTGGATTTTTACAGCTCTGAATCGGCTGAGCTATAGTAAGGTAATTTCTTCGAATCGATTTTTCTGTGAAATGTATGGAAATAATCACCCAATTTAAACGCGGTTTGGCATAACAATTACAAGTCCCGAGACCTATCATTTGAGGTATCAAGAACCGCAATCTGAGCACAATTGCAGATTTTGGATTTTTACAGCTCTGAATCGTCTGAGCTATAGTAAGGTGATTTTCTTCGAATTTAATTTTCTACGAAATGTATGGTATAGCAATTACAGGTCCGGTGACCTATCACTTAAGGTATCAAGAACCGCAATCTGAGCACAATTGCAGATTTTGGATTTTTACAGCTCTGAATCGGCTGAGCTATAGTAAGGTGATTTTCTTCGAATTTAATTTTCTACGAAATGTATGGTATAGCAATTACAGGTCCCGTGACCTATCACTTAAGGTATCAAGAACCGCAATCTGAGCACAATTGCAGATTTTGGATTTTTACAGCTCTGAATCGGCTGAGCTATAGTAAGGTAATTTCTTCGAATCGATTTTTCTGTGAAATGTATGGAAATAATCACCCAATTTAAACGCGGTTTGGCATAACAATTACAAGTCCCGAGACCTATCATTTGAGGTATCAAGAACCGCAATCTGAGCACAATTGCAGATTTTGGATTTTTACAGCTCTGAATCGGCTGAGCTATAGTAAGGTGATTTTCTTCGAATTTAATTTTCTACGAAATGTATGGTATAGCAATTACAGGTCCCGTGACCTATCACTTAAGGTATCAAGAACCGCAATCTGAGCACAATTGCAGATTTTGGATTTTTACAGCTCTGAATCGGCTGAGCTATAGTAAGGTGATTTCTTCGAATCGATTTTTCTGTGAAATGTATGGAAATAATCAACCAATTTAAACGCGGTTTGGTATAACAATTACAAGTCCCGAGACCTATCATTTGAGGTATCAAGAACCGCAATCTGAGCACAATTGCAGATTTTGGATTTTTACAGCTCTGAATCGGCTGAGCTATAGTAAGGTAATTTCTTCGAATCGATTTTTCTGTGAAATGTATGGAAATAATCAACCAATTTAAACGCGGTTTGGCATAACAATTACAAGTCCCGAGACCTATCATTTGAGGTATCAAGAACCGCAATCTGAGCACAATTGCAGATTTTGGATTTTTACAGCTCTGAATCGGCTGAGCTATAGTAAGGTAATTTCTTCGAATCGATTTTTCTGTGAAATGTATGGAAATAATCAACCAATTTAAACGCGGTTTGGTATAACAATTACAAGTCCCGAGACCTATCATTTGAGGTATCAAGAACCGCAATCTGAGCACAATTCCAGATTTTGGATTTTTACAGCTCTGAATCGGCTGAGCTATAGTAAGGTAATTTCTTCGAATCGATTTTTCTGTGAAATGTATGGAAATAATCACCCAATTTAAACGCGGTTTGGCATAACAATTACAAGTCCCGAGACCTATCATTTGAGGTATCAAGAACCGCAATCTGAGCACAATTGCAGATTTTGGATTTTTACAGCTCTGAATCGGCTGAGCTATAGTAAGGTAATTTCTTCGAATCGATTTTTCTGTGAAATGTATGGAAATAATCAACCAATTTAAACGCGGTTTGGTATAACAATTACAAGTCCCGAGACCTATCATTTGAGGTATCAAGAACCGCAATCTGAGCACAATTCCAGATTTTGGATTTTTACAGCTCTGAATCGGCTGAGCTATAGTAAGGTAATTTCTTCGAATCGATTTTTCTGTGAAATGTATGGAAATAATCAACCAATTTAAACGCGGTTTGGCATAACAATTACAAGTCCCGAGACCTATCATTTGAGGTATCAAGAACCGCAATCTGAGCACAATTGCAGATTTTGGATTTTTACAGCTCTGAATCGGCTGAGCTATAGTAAGGTAATTTCTTCGAATCGATTTTTCTGTGAAATGTATGGAAATAATCAACCAATTTAAACGCGGTTTGGTATAACAATTACAAGTCCCGAGACCTATCATTTGAGGTATCAAGAACCGCAATCTGAGCACAATTGCAGATTTTGGATTTTTACAGCTCTGAATCGGCTGAGCTATAGTAAGGTAATTTCTTCGAATCGATTTTTCTGTGAAATGTATGGAAATAATCAACCAATTTAAACGCGGTTTGGTATAACAATTACAAGTCCCGAGACCTATCATTTGAGGTATCAAGAACCGCAATCTGAGCACAATTGCAGATTTTGGATTTTTACAGCTCTGAATCGGCTGAGCTATAGTAAGGTAATTTCTTCGAATCGATTTTTCTGTGAAATGTATGGAAATAATCAACCAATTTAAACGCGGTTTGGTATAACAATTACAAGTCCCGAGACCTATCATTTGAGGTATCAAGAACCGCAATCTGAGCACAATTCCAGATTTTGGATTTTTACAGCTCTGAATCGGCTGAGCTATAGTAAGGTAATTTCTTCGAATCGATTTTTCTGTGAAATGTATGGAAATAATCAACCAATTTAAACGCGGTTTGGCATAACAATTACAAGTCCCGAGACCTATCATTTGAGGTATCAAGAACCGCAATCTGAGCACAATTGCAGATTTTGGATTTTTACAGCTCTGAATCGGCTGAGCTATAGTAAGGTAATTTCTTCGAATCGATTTTTCTGTGAAATGTATGGAAATAATCAACCAATTTAAACGCGGTTTGGTATAACAATTACAAGTCCCGAGACCTATCATTTGAGGTATCAAGAACCGCAATCTGAGCACAATTGCAGATTTTGGATTTTTACAGCTCTGAATCGGCTGAGCTATAGTAAGGTAATTTCTTCGAATCGATTTTTCTGTGAAATGTATGGAAATAATCAACCAATTTAAACGCGGTTTGGCATAACAATTACAAGTCCCGAGACCTATCATTTGAGGTATCAAGAACCGCAATCTGAGCACAATTGCAGATTTTGGATTTTTACAGCTCTGAATCGGCTGAGCTATAGTAAGGTAATTTCTTCGAATCGATTTTTCTGTGAAATGTATGGAAATAATCAACCAATTTAAACGCGGTTTGGTATAACAATTACAAGTCCCGAGACCTATCATTTGAGGTATCAAGAACCGCAATCTGAGCACAATTCCAGATTTTGGATTTTTACAGCTCTGAATCGGCTGAGCTATAGTAAGGTAATTTCTTCGAATCGATTTTTCTGTGAAATGTATGGAAATAATCAACCAATTTAAACGCGGTTTGGCATAACAATTACAAGTCCCGAGACCTATCATTTGAGGTATCAAGAACCGCAATCTGAGCACAATTGCAGATTTTGGATTTTTACAGCTCTGAATCGGCTGAGCTATAGTAAGGTAATTTCTTCGAATCGATTTTTCTGTGAAATGTATGGAAATAATCAACCAATTTAAACGCGGTTTGGTATAACAATTACAAGTCCCGAGACCTATCATTTGAGGTATCAAGAACCGCAATCTGAGCACAATTGCAGATTTTGGATTTTTACAGCTCTGAATCGGCTGAGCTA
Organism: Tipula vernalis; assembly: GCA_958295665.1. Taxonomy (NCBI): domain Eukaryota; kingdom Metazoa; phylum Arthropoda; class Insecta; order Diptera; family Tipulidae; genus Tipula; species Tipula vernalis. Next base: position 127,083,597 of record OY282558.1, on the reverse strand, counting down.
TAGTAAGGTAATTTCTTCGAATCGATTTTTCTGTGAAATGTATGGAAATAATCAACCAATTTAAACGCGGTTTGGTATAACAATTACAAGTCCCGAGACCTATCATTTGAGGTATCAAGAACCGCAATCTGAGCACAATTGCAGATTTTGGATTTTTACAGCTCTGAATCGGCTGAGCTATAGTAAGGTAATTTCTTCGAATCGATTTTTCTGTGAAATGTATGGAAATAATCAACCAATTTAAACGCGGTTTGGTATAACAATTACAAGTCCCGAGACCTATCATTTGAGGTATCAAGAACCGCAATCTGAGCACAATTCCAGATTTTGGATTTTTACAGCTCTGAATCGGCTGAGCTATAGTAAGGTAATTTCTTCGAATCGATTTTTCTGTGAAATGTATGGAAATAATCAACCAATTTAAACGCGGTTTGGCATAACAATTACAAGTCCCGAGACCTATCATTTGAGGTATCAAGAACCGCAATCTGAGCACAATTGCAGATTTTGGATTTTTACAGCTCTGAATCGGCTGAGCTATAGTAAGGTAATTTCTTCGAATCGATTTTTCTGTGAAATGTATGGAAATAATCAACCAATTTAAACGCGGTTTGGTATAACAATTACAAGTCCCGAGACCTATCATTTGAGGTATCAAGAACCGCAATCTGAGCACAATTGCAGATTTTGGATTTTTACAGCTCTGAATCGGCTGAGCTATAGTAAGGTAATTTCTTCGAATCGATTTTTCTGTGAAATGTATGGAAATAATCAACCAATTTAAACGCGGTTTGGCATAACAATTACAAGTCCCGAGACCTATCATTTGAGGTATCAAGAACCGCAATCTGAGCACAATTGCAGATTTTGGATTTTTACAGCTCTGAATCGGCTGAGCTATAGTAAGGTAATTTCTTCGAATCGATTTTTCTGTGAAATGTATGGAAATAATCAACCAATTTAAACGCGGTTTGGTATAACAATTACAAGTCCCGAGACCTATCATTTGAGGTATCAAGAACCGCAATCTGAGCACAATTGCAGATTTTGGATTTTTACAGCTCTGAATCGGCTGAGCTATAGTAAGGTGATTTTCTTCGAATCGATTTTTCTGTGAAATGTATGGAAATAATCAACCAATTTAAACGCGGTTTGGCATAACAATTACAAGTCCCGAGACCTATCATTTGAGGTATCAAGAACCGCAATCTGAGCATAATTGCAGATTTTGGATTTTTACAGCTCTGAATCGGCTGAGCTAAGTAAGGTAATTTCTTCGAATCAATTTTTCTGTGAAATGTATGGAAATAATCAACCAATTTAAACGCGGTTTGGCATAACAATTACAAGTCCCGAGACCTATCATTTGAGGTATCAAGAACCGCAATCTGAGCACAATTGCAGATTTTGGATTTTTACAGCTCTGAATCGGCTGAGCTATAGTAAGGTAATTTCTTCGAATCGATTTGTCTGTGAAATGTATGGAAATAATCACCCAATTTAAACGCGGTTTGGCATAACAATTACAAGTCCCGAGACCTATCATTTGAGGTATCAAGAACCGCAATCTGAGCACAATTGCAGATTTTGGATTTTTACAGCTCTGAATCGTCTGAGCTATAGTAAGGTGATTTTCTTCGAATTTAATTTTCTACGAAATGTATGGTATAGCAATTACAGGTCCCGTGACCTATCACTTAAGGTATCAAGAACCGCAATCTGAGCACAATTGCAGATTTTGGATTTTTACAGCTCTGAATCGGCTGAGCTATAGTAAGGTAATTTCTTCGAATCGATTTTTCTGTGAAATGTATGGAAATAATCAACCAATTTAAACGCGGTTTGGTATAACAATTACAAGTCCCGAGACCTATCATTTGAGGTATCAAGAACCGCAATCTGAGCACAATTGCAGATTTTGGATTTTTACAGCTCTGAATCGGCTGAGCTATAGTAAGGTAATTTCTTCGAATCGATTTTTCTGTGAAATGTATGGAAATAATCAACCAATTTAAACGCGGTTTGGCATAACAATTACAAGTCCCGAGACCTATCATTTGAGGTATCAAGAACCGCAATCTGAGCACAATTGCAGATTTTGGATTTTTACAGCTCTGAATCGGCTGAGCTATAGTAAGGTAATTTCTTCGAATCGATTTTTCTGTGAAATGTATGGAAATAATCAACCAATTTAAACGCGGTTTGGTATAACAATTACAAGTCCCGAGACCTATCATTTGAGGTATCAAGAACCGCAATCTGAGCACAATTGCAGATTTTGGATTTTTACAGCTCTGAATCGGCTGAGCTATAGTAAGGTGATTTTCTTCGAATCGATTTTTCTGTGAAATGTATGGAAATAATCAACCAATTTAAACGCGGTTTGGCATAACAATTACAAGTCCCGAGACCTATCATTTGAGGTATCAAGAACCGCAATCTGAGCATAATTGCAGATTTTGGATTTTTACAGCTCTGAATCGGCTGAGCTAAGTAAGGTAATTTCTTCGAATCAATTTTTCTGTGAAATGTATGGAAATAATCAACCAATTTAAACGCGGTTTGGCATAACAATTACAAGTCCCGAGACCTATCATTTGAGGTATCAAGAACCGCAATCTGAGCACAATTGCAGATTTTGGATTTTTACAGCTCTGAATCGGCTGAGCTATAGTAAGGTAATTTCTTCGAATCGATTTTTCTGTGAAATGTATGGAAATAATCACCCAATTTAAACGCGGTTTGGCATAACAATTACAAGTCCCGAGACCTATCATTTGAGGTATCAAGAACCGCAATCTGAGCACAATTGCAGATTTTGGATTTTTACAGCTCTGAATCGGCTGAGCTATAGTAAGGTGATTTTCTTCGAATTTAATTTTCTACGAAATGTATGGTATAGCAATTACAGGTCCCGTGACCTATCACTTAAGGTATCAAGAACCGCAATCTGAGCACAATTGCAGATTTTGGATTTTTACAGCTCTGAATCGGCTGAGCTATAGTAAGGTAATTTCTTCGAATCGATTTTTCTGTGAAATGTATGGAAATAATCACCCAATTTAAACGCGGTTTGGCATAACAATTACAAGTCCCGAGACCTATCATTTGAGGTATCAAGAACCGCAATCTGAGCACAATTGCAGATTTTGGATTTTTACAGCTCTGAATCGGCTGAGCTATAGTAAGGTGATTTTCTTCGAATTTAATTTTCTACGAAATGTATGGTATAGCAATTACAGGTCCCGTGACCTATCACTTAAGGTATCAAGAACCGCAATCTGAGCACAATTGCAGATTTTGGATTTTTACAGCTCTGAATCGGCTGAGCTATAGTAAGGTGATTTCTTCGAATCGATTTTTCTGTGAAATGTATGGAAATAATCAACCAATTTAAACGCGGTTTGGTATAACAATTACAAGTCCCGAGACCTATCATTTGAGGTATCAAGAACCGCAATCTGAGCACAATTGCAGATTTTGGATTTTTACAGCTCTGAATCGGCTGAGCTATAGTAAGGTAATTTCTTCGAATCGATTTTTCTGTGAAATGTATGGAAATAATCAACCAATTTAAACGCGGTTTGGCATAACAATTACAAGTCCCGAGACCTATCATTTGAGGTATCAAGAACCGCAATCTGAGCACAATTGCAGATTTTGGATTTTTACAGCTCTGAATCGGCTGAGCTATAGTAAGGTAATTTCTTCGAATCGATTTTTCTGTGAAATGTATGGAAATAATCAACCAATTTAAACGCGGTTTGGTATAACAATTACAAGTCCCGAGACCTATCATTTGAGGTATCAAGAACCGCAATCTGAGCACAATTCCAGATTTTGGATTTTTACAGCTCTGAATCGGCTGAGCTATAGTAAGGTAATTTCTTCGAATCGATTTTTCTGTGAAATGTATGGAAATAATCAACCAATTTAAACGCGGTTTGGCATAACAATTACAAGTCCCGAGACCTATCATTTGAGGTATCAAGAACCGCAATCTGAGCACAATTGCAGATTTTGGATTTTTACAGCTCTGAATCGGCTGAGCTATAGTAAGGTAATTTCTTCGAATCGATTTTTCTGTGAAATGTATGGAAATAATCAACCAATTTAAACGCGGTTTGGTATAACAATTACAAGTCCCGAGACCTATCATTTGAGGTATCAAGAACCGCAATCTGAGCACAATTCCAGATTTTGGATTTTTACAGCTCTGAATCGGCTGAGCTATAGTAAGGTAATTTCTTCGAATCGATTTTTCTGTGAAATGTATGGAAATAATCAACCAATTTAAACGCGGTTTGGCATAACAATTACAAGTCCCGAGACCTATCATTTGAGGTATCAAGAACCGCAATCTGAGCACAATTGCAGATTTTGGATTTTTACAGCTCTGAATCGGCTGAGCTATAGTAAGGTAATTTCTTCGAATCGATTTTTCTGTGAAATGTATGGAAATAATCAACCAATTTAAACGCGGTTTGGTATAACAATTACAAGTCCCGAGACCTATCATTTGAGGTATCAAGAACCGCAATCTGAGCACAATTGCAGATTTGGGATTTTTACAGCTCTGAATCGGCTGAGCTATAGTAAGGTAATTTCTTCGAATCGATTTTTCTGTGAAATGTATGGAAATAATCAACCAATTTAAACGCGGTTTGGTATAACAATTACAAGTCCCGAGACCTATCATTTGAGGTATCAAGAACCGCAATCTGAGCACAATTGCAGATTTTGGATTTTTACAGCTCTGAATCGGCTGAGCTATAGTAAGGTAATTTCTTCGAATCGATTTTTCTGTGAAATGTATGGAAATAATCAACCAATTTAAACGCGGTTTGGTATAACAATTACAAGTCCCGAGACCTATCATTTGAGGTATCAAGAACCGCAATCTGAGCACAATTCCAGATTTTGGATTTTTACAGCTCTGAATCGGCTGAGCTATAGTAAGGTAATTTCTTCGAATCGATTTTTCTGTGAAATGTATGGAAATAATCAACCAATTTAAACGCGGTTTGGCATAACAATTACAAGTCCCGAGACCTATCATTTGAGGTATCAAGAACCGCAATCTGAGCACAATTGCAGATTTTGGATTTTTACAGCTCTGAATCGGCTGAGCTATAGTAAGGTAATTTCTTCGAATCGATTTTTCTGTGAAATGTATGGAAATAATCAACCAATTTAAACGCGGTTTGGTATAACAATTACAAGTCCCGAGACCTATCATTTGAGGTATCAAGAACCGCAATCTGAGCACAATTGCAGATTTTGGATTTTTACAGCTCTGAATCGGCTGAGCTATAGTAAGGTAATTTCTTCGAATCGATTTTTCTGTGAAATGTATGGAAATAATCAACCAATTTAAACGCGGTTTGGCATAACAATTACAAGTCCCGAGACCTATCATTTGAGGTATCAAGAACCGCAATCTGAGCACAATTGCAGATTTTGGATTTTTACAGCTCTGAATCGGCTGAGCTATAGTAAGGTAATTTCTTCGAATCGATTTTTCTGTGAAATGTATGGAAATAATCAACCAATTTAAACGCGGTTTGGTATAACAATTACAAGTCCCGAGACCTATCATTTGAGGTATCAAGAACCGCAATCTGAGCACAATTCCAGATTTTGGATTTTTACAGCTCTGAATCGGCTGAGCTATAGTAAGGTAATTTCTTCGAATCGATTTTTCTGTGAAATGTATGGAAATAATCAACCAATTTAAACGCGGTTTGGCATAACAATTACAAGTCCCGAGACCTATCATTTGAGGTATCAAGAACCGCAATCTGAGCACAATTGCAGATTTTGGATTTTTACAGCTCTGAATCGGCTGAGCTATAGTAAGGTAATTTCTTCGAATCGATTTTTCTGTGAAATGTATGGAAATAATCAACCAATTTAAACGCGGTTTGGTATAACAATTACAAGTCCCGAGACCTATCATTTGAGGTATCAAGAACCGCAATCTGAGCACAATTGCAGATTTTGGATTTTTACAGCTCTGAATCGGCTGAGCTATAGTAAGGTAATTTCTTCGAATCGATTTTTCTGTGAAATGTATGGAAATAATCAACCAATTTAAACGCGGTTTGGTATAACAATTACAAGTCCCGAGACCTATCATTTGAGGTATCAAGAACCGCAATCTGAGCACAATTGCAGATTTTGGATTTTTACAGCTCTGAATCGGCTGAGCTATAGTAAGGTAATTTCTTCGAATCGATTTTTCTGTGAAATGTATGGAAATAATCAACCAATTTAAACGCGGTTTGGTATAACAATTACAAGTCCCGAGACCTATCATTTGAGGTATCAAGAACCGCAATCTGAGCACAATTCCAGATTTTGGATTTTTACAGCTCTGAATCGGCTGAGCTATAGTAAGGTAATTTCTTCGAATCGATTTTTCTGTGAAATGTATGGAAATAATCAACCAATTTAAACGCGGTTTGGCATAACAATTACAAGTCCCGAGACCTATCATTTGAGGTATCAAGAACCGCAATCTGAGCACAATTGCAGATTTTGGATTTTTACAGCTCTGAATCGGCTGAGCTATAGTAAGGTAATTTCTTCGAATCGATTTTTCTGTGAAATGTATGGAAATAATCAACCAATTTAAACGCGGTTTGGTATAACAATTACAAGTCCCGAGACCTATCATTTGAGGTATCAAGAACCGCAATCTGAGCACAATTGCAGATTTTGGATTTTTACAGCTCTGAATCGGCTGAGCTATAGTAAGGTAATTTCTTCGAATCGATTTTTCTGTGAAATGTATGGAAATAATCAACCAATTTAAACGCGGTTTGGCATAACAATTACAAGTCCCGAGACCTATCATTTGAGGTATCAAGAACCGCAATCTGAGCACAATTGCAGATTTTGGATTTTTACAGCTCTGAATCGGCTGAGCTATAGTAAGGTAATTTCTTCGAATCGATTTTTCTGTGAAATGTATGGAAATAATCAACCAATTTAAACGCGGTTTGGTATAACAATTACAAGTCCCGAGACCTATCATTTGAGGTATCAAGAACCGCAATCTGAGCACAATTGCAGATTTTGGATTTTTACAGCTCTGAATCGGCTGAGCTATAGTAAGGTGATTTTCTTCGAATCGATTTTTCTGTGAAATGTATGGAAATAATCAACCAATTTAAACGCGGTTTGGCATAACAATTACAAGTCCCGAGACCTATCATTTGAGGTATCAAGAACCGCAATCTGAGCATAATTGCAGATTTTGGATTTTTACAGCTCTGAATCGGCTGAGCTAAGTAAGGTAATTTCTTCGAATCAATTTTTCTGTGAAATGTATGGAAATAATCAACCAATTTAAACGCGGTTTGGCATAACAATTACAAGTCCCGAGACCTATCATTTGAGGTATCAAGAACCGCAATCTGAGCACAATTGCAGATTTTGGATTTTTACAGCTCTGAATCGGCTGAGCTATAGTAAGGTAATTTCTTCGAATCGATTTTTCTGTGAAATGTATGGAAATAATCACCCAATTTAAACGCGGTTTGGCATAACAATTACAAGTCCCGAGACCTATCATTTGAGGTATCAAGAACCGCAATCTGAGCACAATTGCAGATTTTGGATTTTTACAGCTCTGAATCGTCTGAGCTATAGTAAGGTGATTTTCTTCGAATTTAATTTTCTACGAAATGTATGGTATAGCAATTACAGGTCCGGTGACCTATCACTTAAGGTATCAAGAACCGCAATCTGAGCACAATTGCAGATTTTGGATTTTTACAGCTCTGAATCGGCTGAGCTATAGTAAGGTGATTTTCTTCGAATTTAATTTTCTACGAAATGTATGGTATAGCAATTACAGGTCCCGTGACCTATCACTTAAGGTATCAAGAACCGCAATCTGAGCACAATTGCAGATTTTGGATTTTTACAGCTCTGAATCGGCTGAGCTATAGTAAGGTAATTTCTTCGAATCGATTTTTCTGTGAAATGTATGGAAATAATCACCCAATTTAAACGCGGTTTGGCATAACAATTACAAGTCCCGAGACCTATCATTTGAGGTATCAAGAACCGCAATCTGAGCACAATTGCAGATTTTGGATTTTTACAGCTCTGAATCGGCTGAGCTATAGTAAGGTGATTTTCTTCGAATTTAATTTTCTACGAAATGTATGGTATAGCAATTACAGGTCCCGTGACCTATCACTTAAGGTATCAAGAACCGCAATCTGAGCACAATTGCAGATTTTGGATTTTTACAGCTCTGAATCGGCTGAGCTATAGTAAGGTGATTTTCTTCGAATTTAATTTTCTACGAAATGTATGGTATAGCAATTACAGGTCCCGTGACCTATCACTTAAGGTATCAAGAACCGCAATCTGAGCACAATTGCAGATTTTGGATTTTTACAGCTCTGAATCGGCTGAGCTATAGTAAGGTGATTTTCTTCGAATTTAATTTTCTACGAAATGTATGGTATAGCAATTACAGGTCCCGTGACCTATCACTTAAGGTATCAAGAACCGCAATCTGAGCACAATTGCAGATTTTGGATTTTTACAGCTCTGAATCGGCTGAGCTATAGTAAGGTGATTTTCTTCGAATCGATTTTCTGTGAAATGTATGGAAATAATCACCCAATTTAAACGCGGTTTGGCATAACAATTACAAGTCCCGAGACCTATCATTTGAGGTATCAAGAACCGCAATCTGAGCCCAATTGCAGATTTTGGATTTTTACAGCTCTGAATCGGCTGAGCTATAGTAAGGTGATTTTCTTCGAATCGATTTTCTGTGAAATGTATGGAAATAATCACCCAATTTAAACGCGGTTTGGCATAACAATTACAAGTCCCGAGACCTATCATTTGAGGTATCAAGAACCGCAATCTGAGCACAATTGCAGATTTTGGATTTTTACAGCTCTGAATCGGCTGAGCTATAGTAAGGTGATTTTCTTCGAATCGATTTTTCTGTGAAATGTATGGAAATAATCAACCAATTTAAACGCGGTTTGGCATAACAATTACAAGTCCCGAGACCTATCATTTGAGGTATCAAGAACCGCAATCTGAGCACAATTGCAGATTTTGGATTTTTACAGCTCTGAATCGGCTGAGCTATAGTAAGGTGATTTTCTTCGAATCGATTTTCTGTGAAATGTATGGAAATAATCACCCAATTTAAACGCGGTTTGGCATAACAATTACAAGTCCCGAGACCTATCATTTGAGGTATCAAGAACCGCAATCTGAGCACAATTGCAGATTTTGGATTTTTACAGCTCTAAATCGGCTGAGCTATAGTAAGGTGATTTTCTTCGAATCGATTTTCTGTGAAATGTATGGAAATAATCACCCAATTTAAACGCGGTTTGGCATAACAATTACAAGTCCCGAGACCTATCATTTGAGGTATCAAGAACCGCAATCTGAGCACAATTGCAGATTTTGGATTTTTACAGCTCTGAATCGGCTGAGCTATAGTAAGGTGATTTTCTTCGAATCGATTTTTCTGTGAAATGTATGGAAATAATCAACCAATTTAAACGCGGTTTGGCATAACAATTACAAGTCCCGAGACCTATCATTTGAGGTATCAAGAACCGCAATCTGAGCACAATTGCAGATTTTGGATTTTTACAGCTCTGAATCGGCTGAGCTATAGTAAGGTGATTTTCTTCGAATCGATTTTCTGTGAAATGTATGGAAATAATCACCCAATTTAAACGCGGTTTGGCATAACAATTACAAGTCCCAAGACCTATCATTTGAGGTATCAAGAACCGCAATCTGAGCACAATTGCAGATTTTGGATTTTTACAGCTCTAAATCGGCTGAGCTATAGTAAGGTGATTTTCTTCGAATCGATTTTCTGTGAAATGTATGGAAATAATCACCCAATTTAAACGCGGTTTGGCATAACAATTACAAGTCCCGAGACCTATCATTTGAGGTATCAAGAACCGCAATCTGAGCACAATTGCAGATTTTGGATTTTTACAGCTCTGAATCGGCTGAGCTATAGTAAGGTAATTTCTTCGAATCGATTTTTCTGTGAAATGTATGGAAATAATCACCCAATTTAAACGCGGTTTGGCATAACAATTACAAGTCCCGAGACCTATCATTTGAGGTATCAAGAACCGCAATCTGAGCACAATTGCAGATTTTGGATTTTTACAGCTCTGAATCGGCTGAGCTATAGTAAGGTGATTTTCTTCGAATTTAATTTTCTACGAAATGTATGGTATAGCAATTACAGGTCCCGTGACCTATCACTTAAGGTATCAAGAACCGCAATCTGAGCATAATTGCAGATTTTGGATTTTTACAGCTCTGAATGGGCTGAGCTATAGTAAGGTAATTTCTTCGAATCGATTTTTCTGTGAAATGTATGGAAATAATCAACCAATTTAAACGCGGTTTGGCATAACAATTACAAGTCCCGAGACCTATCATTTGAGGTATCAAGAACCGCAATCTGAGCACAATTGCAGATTTTGGATTTTTACAGCTCTGAATCGGCTGAGCTATAGTAAGGTGATTTTCTTCGAATTTAATTTTCTACGAAATGTATGGTATAGCAATTACAGGTCCCGTGACCTATCATTTAAGGTATCAAGAACCGCCATCTGAGCACAATTGCAGATTTTGGATTTTTACAGCTCTGAATCGGCTGAGCTAAGTAAGGTAATTTCTTCGAATCAATTTTTCTGTGAAATGTATGGAAATAATCAACCAATTTAAACGCGGTTTGGCATAACAATTACAAGTCCCGAGACCTATCATTTGAGGTATCAAGAACCGCAATCTGAGCACAATTGCAGATTTTGGATTTTTACAGCTCTGAATCGGCTGAGCTATAGTAAGGTAATTTCTTCGAATCGATTTTTCTGTGAAATGTATGGAAATAATCACCCAATTTAAACGCGGTTTGGCATAACAATTACAAGTCCCGAGACCTATCATTTGAGGTATCAAGAACCGCAATCTGAGCACAATTGCAGATTTTGGATTTTTACAGCTCTGAATCGGCTGAGCTATAGTAAGGTGATTTTCTTCGAATCGATTTTTCTGTGAAATGTATGGAAATAATCAACCAATTTAAACGCGGTTTGGCATAACAATTACAAGTCCCGAGACCTATCATTTGAGGTATCAAGAACCGCAATCTGAGCACAATTGCAGATTTTGGATTTTTACAGCTCTGAATCGGCTGAGCTATAGTAAGGTGATTTTCTTCGAATCGATTTTCTGTGAAATGTATGGAAATAATCACCCAATTTAAACGCGGTTTGGCATAACAATTACAAGTCCCGAGACCTATCATTTGAGGTATCAAGAACCGCAATCTGAGCACAATTGCAGATTTTGGATTTTTACAGCTCTAAATCGGCTGAGCTATAGTAAGGTGATTTTCTTCGAATCGATTTTCTGTGAAATGTATGGAAATAATCACCCAATTTAAACGCGGTTTGGCATAACAATTACAAGTCCCGAGACCTATCATTTGAGGTATCAAGAACCGCAATCTGAGCACAATTGCAGATTTTGGATTTTTACAGCTCTGAATCGGCTGAGCTATAGTAAGGTAATTTCTTCGAATCGATTTTTCTGTGAAATGTATGGAAATAATCACCCAATTTAAACGCGGTTTGGCATAACAATTACAAGTCCCGAGACCTATCATTTGAGGTATCAAGAACCGCAATCTGAGCACAATTGCAGATTTTGGATTTTTACAGCTCTGAATCGGCTGAGCTATAGTAAGGTGATTTTCTTCGAATTTAATTTTCTACGAAATGTATGGTATAGCAATTACAGGTCCCGTGACCTATCACTTAAGGTATCAAGAACCGCAATCTGAGCATAATTGCAGATTTTGGATTTTTACAGCTCTGAATGGGCTGAGCTATAGTAAGGTAATTTCTTCGAATCGATTTTTCTGTGAAATGTATGGAAATAATCAACCAATTTAAACGCGGTTTGGTATAACAATTACAAGTCCCGAGACCTATCATTTGAGGTATCAAGAACCGCAATCTGAGCACAATTGCAGATTTTGGATTTTTACAGCTCTGAATCGGCTGAGCTATAGTAAGGTGATTTTCTTCGAATTTAATTTTCTACGAAATGTATGGTATAGCAATTACAGGTCCCGTGACCTATCATTTAAGGTATCAAGAACCGCCATCTGAGCACAATTGCAGATTTTGGATTTTTACAGCTCTGAATCGGCTGAGCTAAGTAAGGTAATTTCTTCGAATCAATTTTTCTGTGAAATGTATGGAAATAATCAACCAATTTAAACGCGGTTTGGCATAACAATTACAAGTCCCGAGACCTATCATTTGAGGTATCAAGAACCGCAATCTGAGCACAATTGCAGATTTTGGATTTTTACAGCTCTGAATCGGCTGAGCTATAGTAAGGTAATTTCTTCGAATCGATTTTTCTGTGAAATGTATGGAAATAATCACCCAATTTAAACGCGGTTTGGCATAACAATTACAAGTCCCGAGACCTATCATTTGAGGTATCAAGAACCGCAATCTGAGCACAATTGCAGATTTTGGATTTTTACAGCTCTGAATCGGCTGAGCTATAGTAAGGTGATTTTCTTCGAATTTAATTTTCTACGAAATGTATGGTATAGCAATTACAGGTCCCGTGACCTATCACTTAAGGTATCAAGAACCGCAATCTGAGCACAATTGCAGATTTTGGATTTTTACAGCTCTGAATCGGCTGAGCTATAGTAAGGTGATTTTCTTCGAATTTAATTTTCTACGAAATGTATGGTATAGCAATTACAGGTCCCGTGACCTATCACTTAAGGTATCAAGAACCGCAATCTGAGCACAATTGCAAATTTTGGATTTTTACAGCTCTGAATCGGCTGAGCTATAGTAAGGTGATTTTCTTCGAATTTAATTTTCTACGAAATGTATGGTATAGCAATTACAGGTCCCGTGACCTATCACTTAAGGTATCAAGAACCGCAATCTGAGCATAATTGCAGATTTTGGATTTTTACAGCTCTGAATCGGCTGAGCTATAGTAAGGTGATTTTCTTCGAATTTAATTTTCTACGAAATGTATGGTATAGCAATTACAGGTCCCGTGACCTATCACTTAAGGTATCAAGAACCGCAATCTGAGCACAATTGCAGATTTTGGATTTTTACAGCTCTGAATCGGCTGAGCTATAGTAAGGTAATTTCTTCGAATCGATTTTTCTGTGAAATGTATGGAAATAATCACCCAATTTAAACGCGGTTTGGCATAACAATTACAAGTCCCGAGACCTATCATTTGAGGTATCAAGAACCGCAATATGAACACAATTGCAGATTTTGGATTTTTACAGCTCTGAATCGGCTGAGCTATAGTAAGGTGATTTTCTTCGAATTTAATTTTCTACGAAATGTATGGTATAGCAATTACAGGTCCGGTGACCTATCACTTAAGGTATCAAGAACCGCAATCTGAGCACAATTGCAGATTTTGGATTTTTACAGCTCTGAATCGGCTGAGCTATAGTAAGGTAATTTCTTCGAATCGATTTTTCTGTGAAATGTATGGAAATAATCAACCAATTTAAACGCGGTTTGGCATAACAATTACAAGTCCCGAGACCTATCATTTGAGGTATCAAGAACCGCAATCTGAGCACAATTGCAGATTTTGGATTTTTACAGCTCTGAATCGGCTGAGCTATAGTAAGGTAATTTCTTCGAATCGATTTTTCTGTGAAATGTATGGAAATAATCACCCAATTTAAACGCGGTTTGGCATAACAATTACAAGTCCCGAGACCTATCATTTGAGGTATCAAGAACCGCAATCTGAGCACAATTGCAGATTTTGGATTTTTACAGCTCTGAATCGGCTGAGCTATAGTAAGGTAATTTCTTCGAATCGATTTTTCTGTGAAATGTATGGAAATAATCACCAAATTTAAACGCGGTTTGGCATAACAATTACAAGTCCCGAGACCTATCATTTGAGGTATCAAGAACCGCAATCTGAGCACAATTGCAGATTTTGGATTTTTACAGCTCTAAATCGGCTGAGCTATAGTAAGGTGATTTTCTTCGAATCGATTTTCTGTGAAATGTATGGAAATAATCACCCAATTTAAACGCGGTTTGGCATAACAATTACAAGTCCCGAGACCTATCATTTGAGGTATCAAGAACCGCAATCTGAGCACAATTGCAGATTTTGGATTTTTACAGCTCTGAATCGGCTGAGCTATAGTAAGGTAATTTCTTCGAATCGATTTTTCTGTGAAATGTATGGAAATATTCAACCAATTTAAACGCGGTTTGGCATAACAATTACAAGTCCCGAGACCTATCATTTGAGGTATCAAGAACCGCAATCTGAGCACAATTGCAGATTTTGGATTTTTACAGCTCTGAATCGGCTGAGCTATAGTAAGGTAATTTCTTCGAATCGATTTTTCTGTGAAATGTATGGAAATAATCACCCAATTTAAACGCGGTTTGGCATAACAATTACAAGTCCCGAGACCTATCATTTGAGGTATCAAGAACCGCAATCTGAGCACAATTGCAGATTTTGGATTTTTACAGCTCTGAATCGGCTGAGCTATAGTAAGGTGATTTTCTTCGAATTTAATTTTCTACGAAATGTATGGTATAGCAATTACAGGTCCCGTGACCTATCACTTAAGGTATCAAGAACCGCAATCTGAGCATAATTGCAGATTTTGGATTTTTACAGCTCTGAATGGGCTGAGCTATAGTAAGGTAATTTCTTCGAATCGATTTTTCTGTGAAATGTATGGAAATAATCAACCAATTTAAACGCGGTTTGGCATAACAATTACAAGTCCCGAGACCTATCATTTGAGGTATCAAGAACCGCAATCTGAGCACAATTGCAGATTTTGGATTTTTACAGCTCTGAATCGGCTGAGCTAAGTAAGGTAATTTCTTCGAATCAATTTTTCTGTGAAATGTATGGAAATAATCAACCAATTTAAACGCGGTTTGGCATAACAATTACAAGTCCCGAGACCTATCATTTGAGGTATCAAGAACAGCAATCTGAGCACAATTGCAGATTTTGGATTTTTACAGCTCTGAATCGGCTGAGCTATAGTAAGGTGATTTTCTTCGAATTTAATTTTCTACGAAATGTATGGTATAGCAATTACAGGTCCCGTGACCTATCACTTAAGGTATCAAGAACCGCAATCTGAGCACAATTGCAGATTTTGGATTTTTACAGCTCTGAATCGGCTGAGCTATAGTAAGGTGATTTTCTTCGAATTTAATTTTCTACGAAATGTATGGTATAGCAATTACAGGTCCCGTGACCTATCACTTAAGGTATCAAGAACCGCAATCTGAGCACAATTGCAGATTTTGGATTTTTACAGCTCTGAATCGGCTGAGCTATAGTAAGGTGATTTTCTTCGAATTTAATTTTCTACGAAATGTATGGTATAGCAATTACAGGTCCCGTGACCTATCACTTAAGGTATCAAGAACCGCAATCTGAGCACAATTGCAGATTTTGGATTTTTACAGCTCTGAATCGGCTGAGCTATAGTAAGGTGATTTTCTTCGAATTTAATTTTCTACGAAATGTATGGTATAGCAATTACAGGTCCCGTGACCTATCACTTAAGGTATCAAGAACCGCAATCTGAGCATAATTGCAGATTTTGGATTTTTACAGCTCTGAATCGGCTGAGCTATAGTAAGGTGATTTTCTTCGAATTTAATTTTCTACGAAATGTATGGTATAGCAATTACAGGTCCCGTGACCTATCACTTAAGGTATCAAGAACCGCAATCTGAGCACAATTGCAGATTTTGGATTTTTACAGCTCTGAATCGGCTGAGCTATAGTAAGGTAATTTCTTCGAATCGATTTTTCTGTGAAATGTATGGAAATAATCACCCAATTTAAACGCGGTTTGGCATAACAATTACAAGTCCCGAGACCTATCATTTGAGGTATCAAGAACCGCAATATGAACACAATTGCAGATTTTGAATTTTTACAGCTCTGAATCGGCTGAGCTATAGTAAGGTGATTTTCTTCGAATTTAATTTTCTACGAAATGTATGGTATAGCAATTACAGGTCCGGTGACCTATCACTTAAGGTATCAAGAACCGCAATCTGAGCACAATTGCAGATTTTGGATTTTTACAGCTCTGAATCAGCTGAGCTATAGTAAGGTAATTTCTTCGAATCGATTTTTCTGTGAAATGTATGGAAATAATCAACCAATTTAAACGCGGTTTGGCATAACAATTACAAGTCCCGAGACCTATCATTTGAGGTATCAAGAACCGCAATCTGAGCACAATTGCAGATTTTGGATTTTTACAGCTCTGAATCGGCTGAGCTATAGTAAGGTAATTTCTTCGAATCGATTTTTCTGTGAAATGTATGGAAATAATCACCCAATTTAAACGCGGTTTGGCATAACAATTACAAGTCCCGAGACCTATCATTTGAGGTATCAAGAACCGCAATCTGAGCACAATTGCAGATTTTGGATTTTTACAGCTCTGAATCGGCTGAGCTATAGTAAGGTAATTTCTTCGAATCGATTTTTCTGTGAAATGTATGGAAATAATCACCCAATTTAAACGCGGTTTGGCATAACAATTACAAGTCCCGAGACCTATCATTTGAGTTATCAAGAACCGCAATCGGAGCACAATTGCAGATTTTGGATTTTTACAGCTCTGAATCGGCTGAGCTATAGTAAGGTGATTTTCTTCGAATTGAATTTCCTACGAAATTTATGGTATAGCAATTACAGGTCCCGTGACCTATCACTTAAGGTATCAAGAACCGCAATCTGAGCGCAATTGCAGATTTTGGATTTTTACAGCTCTGAATCGGCTGAGCTATAGTAAGGTGATTTTCTTCGAATTTAATTTTCTACGAAATGTATGGTATAGCAATTACAGGTCCCGTGACCTATCACTTAAGGTTTCAAGAATCACAATCTGAGCACAATTGCAGATTTTGGATTTTTACAGCTCTGAATCGGCTGAGCTATAGTAAGGTAATTTCTTCGAATCGATTTTTCTGTGAAATGTATGGAAATAATGAACCAATTTAAACGCGGTTTGGCATAACAATTACAAGTCCCGAGACCTATCATTTGAGGTATCAAGAACCGCAATCTGAGCACAATTGCAGATTTTGGATTTTTACAGCTCTGAATCGGCTGAGCTATAGTAAGGTGATTTTCTTCGAATTTAATTTTCTACGAAATGTATGGTATAGCAATTACAGGTCCCGTGACCTATCACTTAAGGTATCAAGAACCGCAATCTGAGCACAATTGCAGATTTTGGATTTTTACAGCTCTGAATCGGCTGAGCTATAGTAAGGTGATTTTCTTCGAATTTAATTTTCTACGAAATGTATGGTATAGCAATTACAGGTCCCGTGACCTATCACTTAAGGTATCAAGAACCGCAATCTGAGCACAATTGCAGATTTTGGATTTTTACAGCTCTGAATCGGCTGAACTATAGTAAGGTGATTTTCTTCCAATTTCTACAAAATGTATGGTATAGCAATTACAGGTCCCGTGACCTATCACTTAAGGTATCAAGAACCGCAATCTGAGCACAATTGCAGATTTTGGATTTTTACAGCTCTGAATCGGCTGAGCTATAGTAAGGTAATTTCTTCCAATAGATTTTTCTGTGAAATGTATGGAAATAATCAACCAATTTAAACGCGGTTTGGCATAACAATTACAAGTCCCGAGACCTATCATTTGAGGTATCAAGAACCGCAATCTGAGCACAATTGCAGATTTTGGATTTTTACAGCTCTGAATCGGCTGAGCTATAGTAAGGTGATTTTCTTCGAATTTAATTTTCTACGAAATGTATGGTATAGCAATTACAGGTCCCGTGACCTATCACTTAAGGTATCAAGAACCGCAATCTGAGCACAATTGCAGATTTTGGATTTTTACAGCTCTGAATCGGCTGAGCTATAGTAAGGTGATTTTCTTCGAATTTAATTTTCTACGAAATGTATGGTATAGCAATTACAGGTCCCGTGACCTATCACTTAAGGTATCAAGAACCGCAATCTGAGCACAATTGCAGATTTTGGATTTTTACAGCTCTGAATCGGCTGAGCTATAGTAAGGTGATTTTCTTCGAATTTAATTTTCTACGAAATGTATGGTATAGCAATTACAGGTCCCGTGACCTATCACTTAAGGTATCAAGAACCGCAATCTGAGCACAATTGCAGATTTTGGATTTTTACAGCTCTGAATCGGCTGAGCTATATTAAGGTGATTTTCTTCGAATTTAATTTTCTACGAAATGTATGGTATAGCAATTACAGGTCCCGTGACCTATCACTTAAGGTATCAAGAACCGCAATCTGAGCACAATTGCAGATTTTGGATTTTTACAGCTCTGAATCGGCTGAGCTATAGTAAGGTGATTTTCTTCCAATCGATTTTTCTGTGAAATGTATGGAAATAATCAACCAATTTAAACGCGGTTTGGCATAACAATTACAAGTCCCGAGACCTATCATTTGAGGTATCAAGAACCGCAATCTGAGCACAATTGCAGATTTTGGATTTTTACAGCTCTGAATCGGCTGAGCTATAGTAAGGTGATTTTCTTCGAATTTAATTTTCTACGAAATGTATGGTATAGCAATTACAGGTCCCGTGACCTATCACTTAAGGTATCAAGAACCGCAATCTGAGCACAATTGCAGATTTTGGATTTTTACAGCTCTGAATCGGCTGAGCTATAGTAAGGTAATTTCTTCCAATAGATTTTTCTGTGAAATGTATGGAAATAATCAACCAATTTAAACGCGGTTTGGCATAACAATTACAAGTCCCGAGACCTATCATTTGAGGTATCAAGAACCGCAATCTGAGCACAATTGCAGATTTTGGATTTTTACAGCTCTGAATCGGCTGAGCTATAGTAAGGTGATTTTCTTCGAATTTAATTTTCTACGAAATGTATGGTATAGCAATTACAGGTCCGGTGACCTATCACTTAAGGTATCAAGAACCGCAATCTGAGCACAATTGCAGATTTTGGATTTTTACAGCTCTGAATCGGCTGAGCTATAGTAAGGTGATTTTCTTCGAATTTAATTTTCTACGAAATGTATGGTATAGCAATTACAGGTCCCGTGACCTATCACTTAAGGTATCAAGAACCGCAATCTGAGCACAATTGCAGATTTTGGATTTTTACAGCTCTGAATCGGCTGAGCTATAGTAAGGTAATTTCTTCGAATCGATTTTTCTGTGAAATGTATGGAAATAATCACCCAATTTAAACGCGGTTTGGCATAACAATTACAAGTCCCGAGACCTATCATTTGAGGTATCAAGAACCGCAATCTGAGCACAATTGCAGATTTTGGATTTTTACAGCTCTGAATCGGCTGAGCTATAGTAAGGTGATTTTCTTCGAATTTAATTTTCTACGAAATGTATGGTATAGCAATTACAGGTCCCGTGACCTATCACTTAAGGTATCAAGAACCGCAATCTGAGCACAATTGCAGATTTTGGATTTTTACAGCTCTGAATCGGCTGAGCTATAGTAAGGTGATTTTCTTCGAATTTAATTTTCTACGAAATGTATGGTATAGCAATTACAGGTCCCGTGACCTATCACTTAAGGTATCAAGAACCGCAATCTGAGCACAATTGCAGATTTTGGATTTTTACAGCTCTGAATCGGCTGAGCTATATTAAGGTGATTTTCTTCGAATTTAATTTTCTACGAAATGTATGGTATAGCAATTACAGGTCCCGTGACCTATCACTTAAGGTATCAAGAACCGCAATCTGAGCACAATTGCAGATTTTGGATTTTTACAGCTCTGAATCGGCTGAGCTATAGTGAGGTGATTTTCTTCGAATTTAATTTTCTACGAAATGTATGGTATAGCAATTACAGGTCCCGTGACCTATCACTTAAGGTATCAAGAACCGCAATCTGAGCACAATTGCAGATTTTGGATTTTTACAGCTCTGAATCGGCTGAGCTATAGTAAGGTGATTTTCTTCGAATCGATTTTTCTGTGAAATGTATGGAAATAATCAACCAATTTAAACGCGGTTTGGCATAACAATTACAAGTCCCGAGACCTATCATTTGAGGTATCAAGAACCGCAATCTGAGCACAATTGCAGATTTTGGATTTTTACAGCTCTGAATCGGCTGAGCTATAGTAAGGTGATTTTCTTCGAATTTCTACGAAATGTATGGTATAGCAATTACAGGTCCCGTGACCTATCACTTAAGGTATCAAGAACCGCAATCTGAGCACAATTGCAGATTTTGGATTTTTACAGCTCTGAATCGGCTGAGCTATAGTAAGGTGATTTTCTTCGAATTTAATTTTCTACGAAATGTATGGTATAGCAATTACAGGTCCCGTGACCTATCACTTAAGGTATCAAGAACCGCAATCTGAGCACAATTGCAGATTTTGGATTTTTACAGCTCTGAATCGGCTGAGCTATAGTAAGGTGATTTTCTTCGAATTTAATTTTCTACGAAATGTATGGTATAGCAATTACAGGTCCCGTGACCTATCACTTAAGGTATCAAGAACCGCAATCTGAGCACAATTGCAGATTTTGGATTTTTACAGCTCTGAATCGGCTGAGCTATAGTAAGGTGATTTTCTTCGAATTTAATTTTCTACGAAATGTATGGTATAGCAATTACAGGTCCCGTGACCTATCACTTAAGGTATCAAGAACCGCAATCTGAGCACAATTGCAGATTTTGGATTTTTACAGCTCTGAATCGGCTGAGCTATAGTAAGGTGATTTTCTTCGAATTTCTACGAAATGTATGGTATAGCAATTACAGGTCCCGTGACCTATCACTTAAGGTATCAAGAACCGCAATCTGAGCACAATTGCAGATTTTAGATTTTTACAGCTATGAATCGGCTGAGCTATAGTAAGGTAATTTCTTCCAATCGATTTTTCTGTGAAATGTATGGAAATAATCAACCAATTTAAACGCGGTTTGGCATAACAATTACAAGCCCCGTGACCTATCATTTGAAGTATCAAGAACCGCAATCTGAGCACAATTGCAGATTTTGGATTTTTACAGCTCTGAATCGGCTGAGCTATAGTAAGGTGATTTTCTTCGAATTTAATTTTCTACGAAATGTATGGTATAGCAATTACAGGTCCCGTGACCTATCACTTAAGGTATCAAGAACCGCAATCTGAGCACAATTGCAGATTTTGGATTTTTACAGCTCTGAATCGGCTGAGCTATAGTGAGGTGATATTTTATGAATTTAATTTTCTACGAAATGTATGGTATAGCAATTACAAGTCCCGTGAGCTATCACTTAAGGTATCAAGAACCGCAATCTGAGCACAATTGCAGATTTTGGATTTTTACAGCTCTGAATCGGCTGAGCTATAGTCAGGTGATTTCTTCGAATCGATTTTTCTGTGAAATGTATGGAAATAATCAACCAATTTAAACGCGGTTTGGCATAACAATTACAAGTCCCGTGACCTATCATTTGAGGTATCAAGAACCGCAATCTGAGCACAATTGCAGATTTTGGATTTTTACAGCTCTGAATCGGCTGAGCTATAGTAAGGTAATTTCTTCGAATCGATTTTTCTGTGAAATGTATGGAAATAATCAACCAATTTAAACGCGGTTTGGCATAACAATTACAAGTCCCGAGACCTATCATTTGAGGTATCAAGAACCGCAATCTGAGCACAATTGCAGATTTTGGATTTTTACAGCTCTGAATCGGCTGAGCTATATTAAGGTGATTTTCTTCGAATTTAATTTTCTACGAAATGTATGGTATAGCAATTACAGGTCCCGTGACCTATCACTTAAGGTATCAAGAACCGCAATCTGAGCACAATTGCAGATTTTGGATTTTTACAGCTCTGAATCGGCTGAGCTATAGTAAGGTGATTTTCTTCGAATTTAATTTTCTACGAAATGTATGGTATAGCAATTACAGGTCCCGTGACCTATCACTTAAGGTATCAAGAACCGCAATCTGAGCACAATTGCAGATTTTGGATTTTTACAGCTCTGAATCGGCTGAGCTATAGTAAGGTGATTTTCTTCGAATTTAATTTTCTACGAAATGTATGGTATAGCAATTACAGGTCCCGTGACCTATCACTTAAGGTATCAAGAACCGCAATCTGAGCACAATTGCAGATTTTGGATTTTTACAGCTCTGAATCGGCTGAGCTATAGTAAGGTGATTTTCTTCGAATTTAATTTTCTACGAAATGTATGGTATAGCAATTACAGGTCCCGTGACCTATCACTTAAGGTATCAAGAACCGCAATCTGAGCACAATTGCAGATTTTGGATTTTTACAGCTCTGAATCGGCTGAGCTATATTAAGGTGATTTTCTTCGAATTTAATTTTCTGCGAAATGTATGGTATAGCAATTACAGGTCCCGTGACCTATCACTTAAGGTATCAAGAACCGCAATCTGAGCACAATTGCAGATTTTGGATTTTTACAGCTCTGAATCGGCTGAGCTATAGTAAGGTGATTTTCTTCGAATCGATTTTTCTGTGAAATGTATGGAAATAATCAACCAATTTAAACGCGGTTTGGCATAACAATTACAAGTCCCGAGACCTATCATTTGAGGTATCAAGAACCGCAATCTGAGCACAATTGCAGATTTTGGATTTTTACAGCTCTGAATCGGCTGAGCTATAGTAAGGTGATTTTCTTCGAATTTAATTTTCTACGAAATGTATGGTATAGCAATTACAGGTCCCGTGACCTATCACTTAAGGTATCAAGAACCGCAATCTGAGCACAATTGCAGATTTTGGATTTTTACAGCTCTGAATCGGCTGAGCTATAGTAAGGTGATTTTCTTCGAATTTAATTTTCTACGAAATGTATGGTATAGCAATTACAGGTCCCGTGACCTATCACTTAAGGTATCAAGAACCGCAATCTGAGCACAATTGCAGATTTTGGATTTTTACAGCTCTGAATCGGCTGAGCTATAGTAAGGTGATTTTCTTCGAATTTAATTTTCTACGAAATGTATGGTATAGCAATTACAGGTCCCGTGACCTATCACTTAAGGTATCAAGAACCGCAATCTGAGCACAATTGCAGATTTTGGATTTTTACAGCTCTGAATCGGCTGAGCTATATTAAGGTGATTTTCTTCGAATTTAATTTTCTGCGAAATGTATGGTATAGCAATTACAGGTCCCGTGACCTATCACTTAAGGTATCAAGAACCGCAATCTGAGCACAATTGCAGATTTTGGATTTTTACAGCTCTGAATCGGCTGAGCTATAGTAAGGTGATTTTCTTCGAATCGATTTTTCTGTGAAATGTATGGAAATAATCAACCAATTTAAACGCGGTTTGGCATAACAATTACAAGTCCCGAGACCTATCATTTGAGGTATCAAGAACCGCAATCTGAGCACAATTGCAGATTTTGGATTTTTACAGCTCTGAATCGGCTGAGCTATAGTAAGGTGATTTTCTTCGAATTTAATTTTCTACGAAATGTATGGTATAGCAATTACAGGTCCCGTGACCTATCACTTAAGGTATCAAGAACCGCAATCTGAGCACAATTGCAGATTTTGGATTTTTACAGCTCTGAATCGGCTGAGCTATATTAAGGTGATTTTCTTCGAATTTAATTTTCTACGAAATGTATGGTATAGCAATTACAGGTCCCGTGACCTATCACTTAAGGTATCAAGAACCGCAATCTGAGCACAATTGCAGATTTTGGATTTTTACAGCTCTGAATCGGCTGAGCTATAGTAAGGTGATTTTCTTCGAATCGATTTTTCTGTGAAATGTATGGAAATATTCACCCAATTTAAACGCGGTTTGGCATAACAATTACAAGTCCCGAGACCTATCATTTGAGGTATCAAGAACCGCAATCTGAGCACAATTGCAGATTTTGGATTTTTACAGCTCTGAATCGGCTGAGCTATAGTAAGGTGATTTTCTTCGAATTTAATTTTCTACGAAATGTATGGTATAGCAATTACAGGTCCCGTGACCTATCACTTAAGGTATCAAGAACCGCAATCTGAGCACAATTGCAGATTTTGGATTTTTACAGCTCTGAATCGGCTGAGCTATAGTAAGGTGATTTTCTTCGAATTTAATTTTCTACGAAATGTATGGTATAGCAATTACAGGTCCCGTGACCTATCACTTAAGGTATCAAGAACCGCAATCTGAGCACAATTGCAGATTTTGGATTTTTACAGCTCTGAATCGGCTGAGCTATAGTAAGGTGATTTTCTTCGAATTTAATTTTCTACGAAATGTATGGTATAGCAATTACAGGTCCCGTGACCTATCACTTAAGGTATCAAGAACCGCAATCTGAGCACAATTGCAGATTTTGGATTTTTACAGCTCTGAATCGGCTGAGCTATAGTAAGGTGATTTTCTTCGAATTTCTACGAAATGTATGGTATAGCAATTACAGGTCCCGTGACCTATCACTTAAGGTATCAAGAACCGCAATCTGAGCACAATTGCAGATTTTGGATTTTTACAGCTCTGAATCGGCTGAGCTATATTAAGGTGATTTTCTTCGAATTTAATTTTCTACGAAATGTATGGTATAGCAATTACAGGTCCCGTGACCTATCACTTAAGGTATCAAGAACCGCAATCTGAGCACAATTGCAGATTTTGGATTTTTACAGCTCTGAATCGGCTGAGCTATAGTAAGGTGATTTTCTTCGAATTTAATTTTCTACGAAATGTATGGTATAGCAATTACAGGTCCCGTGACCTATCACTTAAGGTATCAAGAACCGCAATCTGAGCACAATTGCAGATTTTGGATTTTTACAGCTCTGAATCGGCTGAGCTATATTAAGGTGATTTTCTTCGAATTTAATTTTCTACGAAATGTATGGTATAGCAATTACAGGTCCCGTGACCTATCACTTAAGGTATCAAGAACCGCAATCTGAGCACAATTGCAGATTTTGGATTTTTACAGCTCTGAATCGGCTGAGCTATAGTAAGGTGATTTTCTTCGAATCGATTTTTCTGTGAAATGTATGGAAATATTCACCCAATTTAAACGCGGTTTGGCATAACAATTACAAGTCCCGAGACCTATCATTTGAGGTATCAAGAACCGCAATCTGAGCACAATTGCAGATTTTGGATTTTTACAGCTCTGAATCGGCTGAGCTATAGTAAGGTGATTTTCTTCGAATTTAATTTTCTACGAAATGTATGGTATAGCAATTACAGGTCCCGTGACCTATCACTTAAGGTATCAAGAACCGCAATCTGAGCACAATTGCAGATTTTGGATTTTTACAGCTCTGAATCGGCTGAGCTATAGTAAGGTGATTTTCTTCGAATTTAATTTTCTACGAAATGTATGGTATAGCAATTACAGGTCCCGTGACCTATCACTTAAGGTATCAAGAACCGCAATCTGAGCACAATTGCAGATTTTGGATTTTTACAGCTCTGAATCGGCTGAGCTATAGTAAGGTGATTTTCTTCGAATTTAATTTTCTACGAAATGTATGGTATAGCAATTACAGGTCCCGTGACCTATCACTTAAGGTATCAAGAACCGCAATCTGAGCACAATTGCAGATTTTGGATTTTTACAGCTCTGAATCGGCTGAGCTATAGTAAGGTGATTTTCTTCGAATTTCTACGAAATGTATGGTATAGCAATTACAGGTCCCGTGACCTATCACTTAAGGTATCAAGAACCGCAATCTGAGCACAATTGCAGATTTTAGATTTTTACAGCTCTGAATCGGCTGAGCTATAGTAAGGTAATTTCTTCCAATCGATTTTTCTGTGAAATGTATGGAAATAATCAACCAATTTAAACGCGGTTTGGCATAACAATTACAAGTCCCGAGACCTATCATTTGAGGTATCAAGAACCGCAATCTGAGCACAATTGCAGATTTTGGATTTTTACAGCTCTGAATCGGCTGAGCTATAGTAAGGTGATTTTCTTCGAATTTAATTTTCTACGAAATGTATGGTATAGCAATTACAGGTCCCGTGACCTATCACTTAAGGTATCAAGAACCGCAATCTGAGCACAATTGCAGATTTTGGATTTTTACAGCTCTGAATCGGCTGAGCTATAGTAAGGTAATTTCTTCGAATCGATTTTTCTGTGAAATGTATGGAAATATTCACCCAATTTAAACGAGGTTTGGCATAACAATTACAAGTCCCGAGACCTATCATTTGAGGTATCAAGAACCGCAATCTGAGCACAATTGCAGATTTTGGATTTTTACAGCTCTGAATCGGCTGAGCTATAGTAAGGTAATTTCTTCGAATCGATTTTTCTGTGAAATGTATGGAAATATTCACCCAATTTAAACGCGGTTTGGCATAACAATTACAAGTCCCGAGACCTATCATTTGAGGTATCAAGAACCGCAATCTGAGCACAATTGCAGATTTTGGATTTTTACAGCTCTGAATCGGCTGAGCTATAGTAAGGTGATTTTCTTCGAATTTAATTTTCTACGAAATGTATGGTATAGCAATTACAGGTCCCGTGACCTATCACTTAAGGTATCAAGAACCGCAATCTGAGCACAATTGCAGATTTTGGATTTTTACAGCTCTGAATCGGCTGAGCTATAGTAAGGTAATTTCTTCGAATCGATTTTTCTGTGAAATGTATGGAAATATTCACCCAATTTAAACGCGGTTTGGCATAACAATTACAAGTCCCGAGACCTATCATTTGAGGTATCAAGAACCGCAATCTGAGCACAATTGCAGATTTTGGATTTTTACAGCTCTGAATCGGCTGAGCTATAGTAAGGTGATTTTCTTCGAATTTAATTTTCTACGAAATGTATGGTATAGCAATTACAGGTCCCGTGACCTATCACTTAAGGTATCAAGAACCGCAATCTGAGCACAATTGCAGATTTTGGATTTTTACAGCTCTGAATCGGCTGAGCTATAGTAAGGTGATTTTCTTCGAATTTAATTTTCTACGAAATGTATGGTATAGCAATTACAGGTCCCGTGACCTATCACTTAAGGTATCAAGAACCGCAATCTGAGCACAATTGCAGATTTTGGATTTTTACAGCTCTGAATCGGCTGAGCTATAGTAAGGTGATTTTCTTCGAATTTAATTTTCTACGAAATGTATGGTATAGCAATTACAGGTCCCGTGACCTATCACTTAAGGTATCAAGAACCGCAATCTGAGCACAATTGCAGATTTTGGATTTTTACAGCTCTGAATCGGCTGAGCTATAGTAAGGTGATTTTCTTCGAATTTCTACGAAATGTATGGTATAGCAATTACAGGTCCCGTGACCTATCACTTAAGGTATCAAGAACCGCAATCTGAGCACAATTGCAGATTTTGGATTTTTACAGCTCTGAATCGGCTGAGCTATATTAAGGTGATTTTCTTCGAATTTAATTTTCTACGAAATGTATGGTATAGCAATTACAGGTCCCGTGACCTATCACTTAAGGTATCAAGAACCGCAATCTGAGCACAATTGCAGATTTTGGATTTTTACAGCTCTGAATCGGCTGAGCTATAGTAAGGTGATTTTCTTCGAATTTAATTTTCTACGAAATGTATGGTATAGCAATTACAGGTCCCGTGACCTATCACTTAAGGTATCAAGAACCGCAATCTGAGCACAATTGCAGATTTTGGATTTTTACAGCTCTGAATCGGCTGAGCTATATTAAGGTGATTTTCTTCGAATTTAATTTTCTACGAAATGTATGGTATAGCAATTACAGGTCCCGTGACCTATCACTTAAGGTATCAAGAACCGCAATCTGAGCACAATTGCAGATTTTGGATTTTTACAGCTCTGAATCGGCTGAGCTATAGTAAGGTGATTTTCTTCGAATCGATTTTTCTGTGAAATGTATGGAAATATTCACCCAATTTAAACGCGGTTTGGCATAACAATTACAAGTCCCGAGACCTATCATTTGAGGTATCAAGAACCGCAATCTGAGCACAATTGCAGATTTTGGATTTTTACAGCTCTGAATCGGCTGAGCTATAGTAAGGTGATTTTCTTCGAATTTAATTTTCTACGAAATGTATGGTATAGCAATTACAGGTCCCGTGACCTATCACTTAAGGTATCAAGAACCGCAATCTGAGCACAATTGCAGATTTTGGATTTTTACAGCTCTGAATCGGCTGAGCTATAGTAAGGTGATTTTCTTCGAATTTAATTTTCTACGAAATGTATGGTATAGCAATTACAGGTCCCGTGACCTATCACTTAAGGTATCAAGAACCGCAATCTGAGCACAATTGCAGATTTTGGATTTTTACAGCTCTGAATCGGCTGAGCTATAGTAAGGTGATTTTCTTCGAATTTAATTTTCTACGAAATGTATGGTATAGCAATTACAGGTCCCGTGACCTATCACTTAAGGTATCAAGAACCGCAATCTGAGCACAATTGCAGATTTTGGATTTTTACAGCTCTGAATCGGCTGAGCTATAGTAAGGTGATTTTCTTCGAATTTCTACGAAATGTATGGTATAGCAATTACAGGTCCCGTGACCTATCACTTAAGGTATCAAGAACCGCAATCTGAGCACAATTGCAGATTTTAGATTTTTACAGCTCTGAATCGGCTGAGCTATAGTAAGGTAATTTCTTCCAATCGATTTTTCTGTGAAATGTATGGAAATAATCAACCAATTTAAACGCGGTTTGGCATAACAATTACAAGTCCCGAGACCTATCATTTGAGGTATCAAGAACCGCAATCTGAGCACAATTGCAGATTTTGGATTTTTACAGCTCTGAATCGGCTGAGCTATAGTAAGGTGATTTTCTTCGAATTTAATTTTCTACGAAATGTATGGTATAGCAATTACAGGTCCCGTGACCTATCACTTAAGGTATCAAGAACCGCAATCTGAGCACAATTGCAGATTTTGGATTTTTACAGCTCTGAATCGGCTGAGCTATAGTAAGGTAATTTCTTCGAATCGATTTTTCTGTGAAATGTATGGAAATATTCACCCAATTTAAACGAGGTTTGGCATAACAATTACAAGTCCCGAGACCTATCATTTGAGGTATCAAGAACCGCAATCTGAGCACAATTGCAGATTTTGGATTTTTACAGCTCTGAATCGGCTGAGCTATAGTAAGGTAATTTCTTCGAATCGATTTTTCTGTGAAATGTATGGAAATATTCACCCAATTTAAACGCGGTTTGGCATAACAATTACAAGTCCCGAGACCTATCATTTGAGGTATCAAGAACCGCAATCTGAGCACAATTGCAGATTTTGGATTTTTACAGCTCTGAATCGGCTGAGCTATAGTAAGGTGATTTTCTTCGAATTTAATTTTCTACGAAATGTATGGTATAGCAATTACAGGTCCCGTGACCTATCACTTAAGGTATCAAGAACCGCAATCTGAGCACAATTGCAGATTTTGGATTTTTACAGCTCTGAATCGGCTGAGCTATAGTAAGGTGATTTTCTTCGAATTTAATTTTCTACGAAATGTATGGTATAGCAATTACAGGTCCCGTGACCTATCACTTAAGGTATCAAGAACCGCAATCTGAGCACAATTGCAGATTTTGGATTTTTACAGCTCTGAATCGGCTGAGCTATAGTAAGGTGATTTTCTTCGAATTTAATTTTCTACGAAATGTATGGTATAGCAATTACAGGTCCCGTGACCTATCACTTAAGGTATCAAGAACCACAATCTGAGCACAAGTGCAGATTTTGGATTTTTACAGCTCTGAATCGGCTGAGCTATAGTAAGGTGATTTTCTTCGAATTTCTACGAAATATATGGTATAGCAATTACAGGTCCCGTGACCTATCACTTAAGGTATCAAGAACCGCAATCTGAGCACAATTGCAGATTTTAGATTTTTACAGCTCTGAATCGGCTGAGCTATAGTAAGGTAATTTCTTCCAATCGATTTTTCTGTGAAATGTATGGAAATAATCAACCAATTTAAACGCGGTTTGGCATAACAATTACAAGTCCCGAGACCTATCATTTGAGGTATCAAGAACCGCAATCTGAGCACAATTGCAGATTTTGGATTTTTACAGCTCTGAATCGGCTGAGCTATAGTAAGGTGATTTTCTTCGAATTTAATTTTCTACGAAATGTATGGTATAGCAATTACAGGTCCCGTGACCTATCACTTAAGGTATCAAGAACCGCAATCTGAGCACAATTGCAGATTTTGGATTTTTACAGCTCTGAATCGGCTGAGCTATAGTAAGGTGATTTTCTTCGAATTTAATTTTCTACGAAATGTATGGTATAGCAATTACAGGTCCCGTGACCTATCACTTAAGGTATCAAGAACCGCAATCTGAGCACAATTGCAGATTTTGGATTTTTACAGCTCTGAATCGGCTGAGCTATAGTAAGGTGATTTTCTTCGAATTTAATTTTCTACGAAATGTATGGTATAGCAATTACAGGTCCCGTGACCTATCACTTAAGGTATCAAGAACCGCAATCTGAGCACAATTGCAGATTTTGGATTTTTACAGCTCTGAATCGGCTGAGCTATAGTAAGGTGATTTTCTTCGAATTTAATTTTCTACGAAATGTATGGTATAGCAATTACAGGTCCCGTGACCTATCACTTAAGGTATCAAGAACCGCAATCTGAGCACAATTGCAGATTTTGGATTTTTACAGCTCTGAATCGGCTGAGCTATAGTAAGGTGATTTTCTTCGAATTTAATTTTCTACGAAATGTATGGTATAGCAATTACAGGTCCCGTGACCTATCACTTAAGGTATCAAGAACCGCAATCTGAGCACAATTG
The DNA here is from genome assembly GCA_958295665.1 of Tipula vernalis. Lineage (NCBI taxonomy): Eukaryota > Metazoa > Arthropoda > Insecta > Diptera > Tipulidae > Tipula > Tipula vernalis. Next base: position 127,052,685 of record OY282558.1, on the reverse strand, counting down.
CAGATTTTGGATTTTTACAGCTCTGAATCGGCTGAGCTATAGTAAGGTGATTTTCTTCGAATTTCTACGAAATGTATGGTATAGCAATTACAGGTCCCGTGACCTATCACTTAAGGTATCAAGAACCGCAATCTGAGCACAATTGCAGATTTTAGATTTTTACAGCTCTGAATCGGCTGAGCTATAGTAAGGTAATTTCTTCCAATCGATTTTTCTGTGAAATGTATGGAAATAATCAACCAATTTAAACGCGGTTTGGCATAACAATTACAAGTCCCGAGACCTATCATTTGAGGTATCAAGAACCGCAATCTGAGCACAATTGCAGATTTTGGATTTTTACAGCTCTGAATCGGCTGAGCTATAGTAAGGTGATTTTCTTCGAATTTAATTTTCTACGAAATGTATGGTATAGCAATTACAGGTCCCGTGACCTATCACTTAAGGTATCAAGAACCGCAATCTGAGCACAATTGCAGATTTTGGATTTTTACAGCTCTGAATCGGCTGAGCTATAGTAAGGTGATTTTCTTCGAATTTAATTTTCTACGAAATGTATGGTATAGCAATTACAGGTCCCGAGACCTATCACTTAAGGTATCAAGAACCGCAATCTGAGCACAATTGCAGATTTTGGATTTTTACAGCTCTGAATCGGCTGAGCTATAGTAAGGTGATTTTCTTCGAATTTAATTTTCTACGAAATGTATGGTATAGCAATTACAGGTCCCGTGACCTATCACTTAAGGTATCAAGAACCGCAATCTGAGCACAATTGCAGATTTTGGATTTTTACAGCTCTGAATCGGCTGAGCTATAGTAAGGTGATTTTCTTCGAATTTAATTTTCTACGAAATGTATGGTATAGCAATTACAGGTCCCGTGACCTATCACTTAAGGTATCAAGAACCGCAATCTGAGCACAATTGCAGATTTTGGATTTTTACAGCTCTGAATCGGCTGAGCTATAGTAAGGTGATTTTCTTCGAATTTAATTTTCTACGAAATGTATGGTATAGCAATTACAGGTCCCGTGACCTATCACTTAAGGTATCAAGAACCGCAATCTGAGCACAATTGCAGATTTTAGATTTTTACAGCTCTGAATCGGCTGAGCTATAGTAAGGTAATTTCTTCCAATCGATTTTTCTGTGAAATGTATGGAAATAATAAACCAATTTAAACGCGGTTTGGCATAACAATTACAAGTCCCGAGACCTATCATTTGAGGTATCAAGAACCGCAATCTGAGCACAATTGCAGATTTTGGATTTTTACAGCTCTGAATCGGCTGAGCTATAGTAAGGTGGTTTTCTTCGAATTTAATTTTCTACGAAATGTATGGTATAGCAATTACAGGTCCCGTGACCTATCACTTAAGGTATCAAGAACCGCAATCTGAGCACAATTGCAGATTTTGGATTTTTACAGCTCTGAATCGGCGGAGCTATAGTAAGGTGATTTTCTTCGAATTTCTACGAAATGTATGGTATAGCAATTACAGGTCCCGTGACCTATCACTTAAGGTATCAAGAACCGCAATCTGAGCACAATTGCAGATTTTGGATTTTTACAGCTCTGAATCGGCTGAGCTATAGTAAGGTGATTTTCTTCGAATTTAATTTTCTACGAAATGTATGGTATAGCAATTACAGGTCCCGTGACCTATCATTTAAGGTATCAAGAACCGCAATCTGAGCACAATTGCAGATTTTGGATTTTTACAGCTCTGAATCGGCTGAGCTATAGTAAGGTGATTTTCTTCGAATTTCTACGAAATGTATGGTATAGCAATTACAGGTCCCGTGACCTATCACTTAAAGTATCAAGAACCGCAATTTGAGCACAATTGCAGATTTTGGATTTTTACAGCTCTGAATCGGCTGAGCTATAGTAAGGTAATTTCTTCCAATCGATTTTTCTGTGAAATGTATGGAAATAATCAACCAATTTAAACGCGGTTTGGCATAACAATTACAAGTTGCGAGACCTATCATTTGAGGTATCAAGAACCGCAATCTGAGCACAATTGCAGATTTTGGATTTTTACAGCTCTGAATCGGCTGAGCTATAGTAAGGTGATTTTCTTCGAATTTAATTTTCTACGAAATGTATGGTATAGCAATTACAGGTCCCGTGACCTATCACTTAAGGTATCAAGAACCGCAATCTGAGCACAATTGCAGATTTTGGATTTTTACAGCTCTGAATCGGCTGAGCTATAGTAAGGTGATTTTCTTCGAATTTAATTTTCTACGAAATGTATGGTATAGCAATTACAGGTCCCGTGACCTATCACTTAAGGTATCAAGAACCGCAATCTGAGCACAATTGCAGATTTTGGATTTTTACAGCTCTGAATCGGCTGAGCTATAGTAAGGTGATTTTCTTCGAATTTAATTTTCTACGAAATGTATGGTATAGCAATTACAGGTCCCGTGACCTATCACTTAAGGTATCAAGAACCGCAATCTGAGCACAATTGCAGATTTTAGATTTTTACAGCTCTGAATCGGCTGAGCTATAGTAAGGTAATTTCTTCGAATCGATTTTTCTGTGAAATGTATGGAAATAATCAACCAATTTAAACGCGGTTTGGCATAACAATTACAAGTCCCGAGACCTATCATTTGAGCTATCAAGAACCGCAATCTGAGCACAATTGCAGATTTTGGATTTTTACAGCTCTGAATCGGCTGAGCTATAGTAAGGTGATTTTCTTCGAATTTAATTTTCTACGAAATGTATGGTATAGCAATTACAGGTCCCGTGACCTATCACTTAAGGTATCAAGAACCGCAATCTGAGCACAATTGCAGATTTTGGATTTTTACAGCTCTGAATCGGCTGAGCTATAGTAAGGTAATTTCTTCGAATCGATTTTTCTGTGAAATGTATGGAAATATTCACCCAATTTAAACGAGGTTTGGCATAACAATTACAAGTCCCGAGACCTATCATTTGAGGTATCAAGAACCGCAATCTGAGCACAATTGCAGATTTTGGATTTTTACAGCTCTGAATCGGCTGAGCTATAGTAAGGTAATTTCTTCGAATCGATTTTTCTGTGAAATGTATGGAAATATTCACCCAATTTAAACGCGGTTTGGCATAACAATTACAAGTCCCGAGACCTATCATTTGAGGTATCAAGAACCGCAATCTGAGCACAATTGCAGATTTTGGATTTTTACAGCTCTGAATCGGCTGAGCTATAGTAAGGTGATTTTCTTCGAATTTAATTTTCTACGAAATGTATGGTATAGCAATTACAGGTCCCGTGACCTATCACTTAAGGTATCAAGAACCGCAATCTGAGCACAATTGCAGATTTTGGATTTTTACAGCTCTGAATCGGCTGAGCTATAGTAAGGTAATTTCTTCGAATCGATTTTTCTGTGAAATGTATGGAAATATTCACCCAATTTAAACGCGGTTTGGCATAACAATTACAAGTCCCGAGACCTATCATTTGAGGTATCAAGAACCGCAATCTGAGCACAATTGCAGATTTTGGATTTTTACAGCTCTGAATCGGCTGAGCTATAGTAAGGTGATTTTCTTCGAATTTAATTTTCTACGAAATGTATGGTATAGCAATTACAGGTCCCGTGACCTATCACTTAAGGTATCAAGAACCGCAATCTGAGCACAATTGCAGATTTTGGATTTTTACAGCTCTGAATCGGCTGAGCTATAGTAAGGTGATTTTCTTCGAATTTAATTTTCTACGAAATGTATGGTATAGCAATTACAGGTCCCGTGACCTATCACTTAAGGTATCAAGAACCGCAATCTGAGCACAATTGCAGATTTTGGATTTTTACAGCTCTGAATCGGCTGAGCTATAGTAAGGTGATTTTCTTCGAATTTAATTTTCTACGAAATGTATGGTATAGCAATTACAGGTCCCGTGACCTATCACTTAAGGTATCAAGAACCACAATCTGAGCACAAGTGCAGATTTTGGATTTTTACAGCTCTGAATCGGCTGAGCTATAGTAAGGTGATTTTCTTCGAATTTCTACGAAATATATGGTATAGCAATTACAGGTCCCGTGACCTATCACTTAAGGTATCAAGAACCGCAATCTGAGCACAATTGCAGATTTTAGATTTTTACAGCTCTGAATCGGCTGAGCTATAGTAAGGTAATTTCTTCCAATCGATTTTTCTGTGAAATGTATGGAAATAATCAACCAATTTAAACGCGCTTTGGCATAACAATTACAAGTCCCGAGACCTATCATTTGAGGTATCAAGAACCGCAATCTGAGCACAATTGCAGATTTTGGATTTTTACAGCTCTGAATCGGCTGAGCTATAGTAAGGTGATTTTCTTCGAATTTAATTTTCTAAGAAATGTATGGTATAGCAATTACAGGTCCCGTGACCTATCACTTAAGGTATCAAGAACCGCAATCTGAGCACAATTGCAGATTTTGGATTTTTACAGCTCTGAATCGGCTGAGCTATAGTAAGGTGATTTTCTTCGAATTTAATTTTCTACGAAATGTATGGTATAGCAATTACAGGTCCCGTGACCTATCACTTAAGGTATCAAGAACCGCAATCTGAGCACAATTGCAGATTTTGGATTTTTACAGCTCTGAATCGGCTGAGCTATAGTAAGGTGATTTTCTTCGAATTTAATTTTCTACGAAATGTATGGTATAGCAATTACAGGTCCCGTGACCTATCACTTAAGGTATCAAGAACCGCAATCTGAGCACAATTGCAGATTTTGGATTTTTACAGCTCTGAATCGGCTGAGCTATAGTAAGGTGATTTTCTTCGAATTTAATTTTCTACGAAATGTATGGTATAGCAATTACAGGTCCCGTGACCTATCACTTAAGGTATCAAGAACCGCAATCTGAGCACAATTGCAGATTTTGGATTTTTACAGCTCTGAATCGGCTGAGCTATAGTAAGGTGATTTTCTTCGAATTTAATTTTCTACGAAATGTATGGTATAGCAATTACAGGTCCCGTGACCTATCACTTAAGGTATCAAGAACCACAATCTGAGCACAAGTGCAGATTTTGGATTTTTACAGCTCTGAATCGGCTGAGCTATAGTAAGGTGATTTTCTTCGAATTTCTACGAAATATATGGTATAGCAATTACAGGTCCCGTGACCTATCACTTAAGGTATCAAGAACCGCAATCTGAGCACAATTGCAGATTTTAGATTTTTACAGCTCTGAATCGGCTGAGCTATAGTAAGGTAATTTCTTCCAATCGATTTTTCTGTGAAATGTATGGAAATAATCAACCAATTTAAACGCGGTTTGGCATAACAATTACAAGTCCCGAGACCTATCATTTGAGGTATCAAGAACCGCAATCTGAGCACAATTGCAGATTTTGGATTTTTACAGCTCTGAATCGGCTGAGCTATAGTAAGGTGGTTTTCTTCGAATTTAATTTTCTACGAAATGTATGGTATAGCAATTACAGGTCCCGTGACCTATCACTTAAGGTATCAAGAACCGCAATCTGAGCACAATTGCAGATTTTGGATTTTTACAGCTCTGAATCGGCGGAGCTATAGTAAGGTGATTTTCTTCGAATTTCTAGGAAATGTATGGTATAGCAATTACAGGTCCCGTGACCTATCACTTAAGGTATCAAGAACCGCAATCTGAGCACAATTGCAGATTTTGGATTTTTACAGCTCTGAATCGGCTGAGCTATAGTAAGGTGATTTTCTTCGAATTTAATTTTCTACGAAATGTATGGTATAGCAATTACAGGTCCCGTGACCTATCATTTAAGGTATCAAGAACCGCAATCTGAGCACAATTGCAGATTTTGGATTTTTACAGCTCTGAATCGGCTGAGCTATAGTAAGGTGATTTTCTTCGAATTTCTACGAAATGTATGGTATAGCAATTACAGGTCCCGTGACCTATCACTTAAAGTATCAAGAACCGCAATTTGAGCACAATTGCAGATTTTGGATTTTTACAGCTCTGAATCGGCTGAGCTATAGTAAGGTAATTTCTTCCAATCGATTTTTCTGTGAAATGTATGGAAATAATCAACCAATTTAAACGCGGTTTGGCATAACAATTACAAGTTGCGAGACCTATCATTTGAGGTATCAAGAACCGCAATCTGAGCACAATTGCAGATTTTGGATTTTTACAGCTCTGAATCGGCTGAGCTATAGTAAGGTGATTTTCTTCGAATTTAATTTTCTACGAAATGTATGGTATAGCAATTACAGGTCCCGTGACCTATCACTTAAGGTATCAAGAACCGCAATCTGAGCACAATTGCAGATTTTGGATTTTTACAGCTCTGAATCGGCTGAGCTATAGTAAGGTGATTTTCTTCGAATTTAATTTTCTACGAAATGTATGGTATAGCAATTACAGGTCCCGTGACCTATCACTTAAGGTATCAAGAACCGCAATCTGAGCACAATTGCAGATTTTGGATTTTTACAGCTCTGAATCGGCTGAGCTATAGTAAGGTGATTTTCTTCGAATTTCTACGAAATGTATGGTATAGCAATTACAGGTCCCGTGACCTATCACTTAAGGTATCAAGAACCGCAATCTGAGCACAATTGCAGATTTTAGATTTTTACAGCTCTGAATCGGCTGAGCTATAGTAAGGTAATTTCTTCCAATCGATTTTTCTGTGAAATGTATGGAAATAATCAACCAATTTAAACGCGGTTTGGCATAACAATTACAAGTCCCGAGACCTATCATTTGAGGTATCAAGAACCGCAATCTGAGCACAATTGCAGATTTTGGATTTTTACAGCTCTGAATCGGCTGAGTAAGGTGATTTTCTTCGAATTTAATTTTCTACGAAATGTATGGTATAGCAATTACAGGTCCCGTGACCTATCACTTAAGGTATCAAGAACCGCAATCTGAGCACAATTGCAGATTTTGGATTTTTACAGCTCTGAATCGGCTGAGCTATAGTAAGGTGATTTTCTTCGAATTTAATTTTCTACGAAATGTATGGTATAGCAATTACAGGTCCCGTGACCTATCACTTAAGGTATCAAGAACCGCAATCTGAGCACAATTGCAGATTTTGTATTTTTACAGCTCTGAATCGGCTGAGCTATAGTAAGGTGATTTTCTTCGAATTTAATTTTCTACGAAATGTATGGTATAGCAATTACAGGTCCCGTGACCTATCACTTAAGGTATCAAGAACCGCAATCTGAGCACAATTGCAGATTTTGGATTTTTACAGCTCTGAATCGGCTGAGCTATAGTAAGGTGATTTTCTTCGAATTTCTACGAAATGTATGGTATAGCAATTACAGGTCCCGTGACCTATCACTTAAGGTATCAAGAACCGCAATCTGAGCACAATTGCAGATTTTAGATTTTTACAGCTCTGAATCGGCTGAGCTATAGTAAGGTAATTTCTTCCAATCGATTTTTCTGTGAAATGTATGGAAATAATAAACCAATTTAAACGCGGTTTGGCATAACAATTACAAGTCCCGAGACCTATCATTTGAGGTATCAAGAACCGCAATCTGAGCACAATTGCAGATTTTGGATTTTTACAGCTCTGAATCGGCTGAGCTATAGTAAGGTGATTTTCTTCGAATTTAATTTTCTACGAAATGTATGGTATAGCAATTACAGGTCCCGTGACCTATCACTTAAGGTATCAAGAACCGCAATCTGAGCACAATTGCAGATTTTGGATTTTTACAGCTCTGAATCGGCTGAGCTATAGTAAGGTAATTTCTTCCAATCGATTTTTCTGTGAAATGTATGGAAATAATCAACCAATTTAAACGCGGTTTGGCATAACAATTACAAGTTGCGAGACCTATCATTTGAGGTATCAAGAACCGCAATCTGAGCACAATTGCAGATTTTGGATTTTTACAGCTCTGAATCGGCTGAGCTATAGTAAGGTGATTTTCTTCGAATTTAATTTTCTACGAAATGTATGGTATAGCAATTACAGGTCCCGTGACCTATCACTTAAGGTATCAAGAACCGCAATCTGAGCACAATTGCAGATTTTGGATTTTTACAGCTCTGAATCGGCTGAGCTATAGTAAGGTGATTTTCTTCGAATTTAATTTTCTACGAAATGTATGGTATAGCAATTACAGGTCCCGTGACCTATCACTTAAGGTATCAAGAACCGCAATCTGAGCACAATTGCAGATTTTGGATTTTTACAGCTCTGAATCGGCTGAGCTATAGTAAGGTGATTTTCTTCGAATTTCTACGAAATGTATGGTATAGCAATTACAGGTCCCGTGACCTATCACTTAAGGTATCAAGAACCGCAATCTGAGCACAATTGCAGATTTTAGATTTTTACAGCTCTGAATCGGCTGAGCTATAGTAAGGTAATTTCTTCCAATCGATTTTTCTGTGAAATGTATGGAAATAATCAACCAATTTAAACGCGGTTTGGCATAACAATTACAAGTCCCGAGACCTATCATTTGAGGTATCAAGAACCGCAATCTGAGCACAATTGCAGATTTTGGATTTTTACAGCTCTGAATCGGCTGAGTAAGGTGATTTTCTTCGAATTTAATTTTCTACGAAATGTATGGTATAGCAATTACAGGTCCCGTGACCTATCACTTAAGGTATCAAGAACCGCAATCTGAGCACAATTGCAGATTTTGGATTTTTACAGCTCTGAATCGGCTGAGCTATAGTAAGGTGATTTTCTTCGAATTTAATTTTCTACGAAATGTATGGTATAGCAATTACAGGTCCCGTGACCTATCACTTAAGGTATCAAGAACCGCAATCTGAGCACAATTGCAGATTTTGTATTTTTACAGCTCTGAATCGGCTGAGCTATAGTAAGGTGATTTTCTTCGAATTTAATTTTCTACGAAATGTATGGTATAGCAATTACAGGTCCCGTGACCTATCACTTAAGGTATCAAGAACCGCAATCTGAGCACAATTGCAGATTTTGGATTTTTACAGCTCTGAATCGGCTGAGCTATAGTAAGGTGATTTTCTTCGAATTTCTACGAAATGTATGGTATAGCAATTACAGGTCCCGTGACCTATCACTTAAGGTATCAAGAACCGCAATCTGAGCACAATTGCAGATTTTAGATTTTTACAGCTCTGAATCGGCTGAGCTATAGTAAGGTAATTTCTTCCAATCGATTTTTCTGTGAAATGTATGGAAATAATCAACCAATTTAAACGCGGTTTGGCATAACAATTACAAGTCCCGAGACCTATCATTTGAGGTATCAAGAACCGCAATCTGAGCACAATTGCAGATTTTGGATTTTTACAGCTCTGAATCGGCTGAGCTATAGTAAGGTGATTTTCTTCGAATTTAATTTTCTACGAAATGTATGGTATAGCAATTACAGGTCCCGTGACCTATCACTTAAGGTATCAAGAACCGCAATCTGAGCACAATTGCAGATTTTGGATTTTTACAGCTCTGAATCGGCTGAGCTATAGTAAGGTGATTTTCTTCGAATTTAATTTTCTACGAAATGTATGGTATAGCAATTACAGGTCCCGTGACCTATCACTTAAGGTATCAAGAACCGCAATCTGAGCACAATTGCAGATTTTGGATTTTTACAGCTCTGAATCGGCTGAGCTATAGTAAGGTGATTTTCTTCGAATTTCTACGAAATGTATGGTATAGCAATTACAGGTCCCGTGACCTATCACTTAAGGTATCAAGAACCGCAATCTGAGCACAATTGCAGATTTTAGATTTTTACAGCTCTGAATCGGCTGAGCTATAGTAAGGTAATTTCTTCCAATCGATTTTTCTGTGAAATGTATGGAAATAATAAACCAATTTAAACGCGGTTTGGCATAACAATTACAAGTCCCGAGACCTATCATTTGAGGTATCAAGAACCGCAATCTGAGCACAATTGCAGATTTTGGATTTTTACAGCTCTGAATCGGCTGAGCTATAGTAAGGTGATTTTCTTCGAATTTAATTTTCTACGAAATGTATGGTATAGCAATTACAGGTCCCGTGACCTATCACTTAAGGTATCAAGAACCGCAATCTGAGCACAATTGCAGATTTTGGATTTTTACAGCTCTGAATCGGCTGAGCTATAGTAAGGTAATTTCTTCCAATCGATTTTTCTGTGAAATGTATGGAAATAATCAACCAATTTAAACGCGGTTTGGCATAACAATTACAAGTCGCGAGACCTATCATTTGAGTTATCAAGAACCGCAATCTGAGCACAATTGCAGATTTTGGATTTTTACAGCTCTGAATCGGCTGAGCTATAGTAAGGTGATTTTCTTCGAATTTAATTTTCTACGAAATGTATGGTATAGCAATTACAGGTCCCGTGACCTATCACTTAAGGTATCAAGAACCGCAATCTGAGCACAATTGCAGATTTTGGATTTTTACAGCTCTGAATCGGCTGAGCTATAGTAAGGTGATTTTCTTCGAATTTAATTTTCTACGAAATGTATGGTATAGCAATTACAGGTCCCGTGACCTATCACTTAAGGTATCAAGAACCGCAATCTGAGCACAATTGCAGATTTTGGATTTTTACAGCTCTGAATCGGCTGAGCTATAGTAAGGTAATTTCTTCGAATCGATTTTTCTGTGAAATGTATGGAAATAATAAACCAATTTAAACGCGGTTTGGCATAACAATTACAAGTCCCGAGACCTATCATTTGAGGTATCAAGAACCGCAATCTGAGCACAATTGCAGATTTTGGATTTTTACAGCTCTGAATCGGCTGAGCTATAGTAAGGTGATTTTCTTCGAATTTAATTTTCTACGAAATGTATGGTATAGCAATTACAGGTCCCGTGACCTATCACTTAAGGTATCAAGAACCGCAATCTGAGCACAATTGCAGATTTTGGATTTTTACAGCTCTGAATCGGCTGAGCTATAGTAAGGTGATTTTCTTCGAATTTAATTTTCTACGAAATGTATGGTATAGCAATTACAGGTCCCGTGACCTATCACTTAAGGTATCAAGAACCGCAATCTGAGCACAATTGCAGATTTTGGATTTTTACAGCTCTGAATCGGCTGAGCTATAGTAAGGTGATTTTCTTCGAATTTAATTTTCTACGAAATGTATGGTATAGCAATTACAGGTCCCGTGACCTATCACTTAAGGTATCAAGAACCGCAATCTGAGCACAATTGCAGATTTTGGATTTTTACAGCTCTGAATCGGCTGAGCTATATTAAGGTGATTTTCTTCGAATTTAATTTTCTACGAAATGTATGGTATAGCAATTACAGGTCCCGTGACCTATCACTTAAGGTATCAAGAACCGCAATCTGAGCGCAATTGCAGATTTTGGATTTTTACAGCTCTGAATCGGCTGAGCTATAGTAAGGTGATTTTCTTCGAATTTAATTTTCTACGAAATGTTTGGTATAGCAATTACAGGTCCCGTGACCTATCACTTAAGGTATCAAGAACCGCAATCTGAGCACAATTGCAGATTTTGGATTTTTACAGCTCTGAATCGGCTGAGCTATATTAAGGTAATTTCTTCGAATCGATTTTTCTGTGAAATGTATGGAAATAATCACCCAATTTAAACGCGGTTTGGCATAACAATTACAAGTCCCGAGACCTATCATTTGAGGTATCAAGAACCGCAATCTGAGCACAATTGCAGATTTTGGATTTTTACAGCTCTGAATCGGCTGAGCTATAGTAAGGTGATTTTCTTCGAATTTAATTTTCTACGAAATGTATGGTATAGCAATTACAGGTCCCGTGACCTATCACTTAAGGTATCAAGAACCGCAATCTGAGCACAATTGCAGATTTTGGATTTTTACAGCTCTGAATCGGCTGAGCTATAGTAAGGTGATTTTCTTCGAATTTAATTTTCTACGAAATGTATGGTATAGCAATTACAGGTCCCGTGACCTATCACTTAAGGTATCAAGAACCGCAATCTGAGCACAATTGCAGATTTTGGATTTTTACAGCTCTGAATCGGCTGAGCTATATTAAGGTGATTTTCTTCGAATTTAATTTTCTACGAAATGTATGGTATAGCAATTACAGGTCCCGTGACCTATCACTTAAGGTATCAAGAACCGCAATCTGAGCACAATTGCAGATTTTGGATTTTTACAGCTCTGAATCGGCTGAGCTATAGTAAGGTGATTTTCTTCGAATTTAATTTTCTACGAAATGTTTGGTATAGCAATTACAGGTCCCGTGACCTATCACTTAAGGTATCAAGAACCGCAATCTGAGCACAATTGCAGATTTTGGATTTTTACAGCTCTGAATCGGCTGAGCTATAGTAAGGTAATTTCTTCGAATCGATTTTTCTGTGAAATGTATGGAAATAATCAACCAATTTAAACGCGGTTTGGCATAACAATTACAAGTCCCGAGACCTATCATTTGGGGTATCAAGAACCGCAATCTGAGCACAATTGCAGATTTTGGATTTTTACAGCTCTGAATCGGCTGAGCTATAGTAAGGTGATTTTCTTCGAATTTAATTTTCTACGAAATGTATGGTATAGCAATTACAGGTCCCGTGACCTATCACTTAAGGTATCAAGAACCGCAATCTGAGCACAATTGCAGATTTTGGATTTTTACAGCTCTGAATCGGCTGAGCTATAGTAAGGTAATTTCTTCGAATCGATTTTTCTGTGAAATGTATGGAAATAATCACCCAATTTAAACGCGGTTTGGCATAACAATTACAAGTCCCGAGACCTATCATTTGAGGTATCAAGAACCGCAATCTGAGCACAATTGCAGATTTTGGATTTTTACAGCTCTGAATCGGCTGAGCTATAGTAAGGTGATTTTCTTCGAATTTAATTTTCTACGAAATGTATGGTATAGCAATTACAGGTCCCGTGACCTATCACTTAAGGTATCAAGAACCGCAATCTGAGCACAATTGCAGATTTTGGATTTTTACAGCTCTGAATCGGCTGAGCTATAGTAAGGTGATTTTCTTCGAATTTAATTTTCTACGAAATGTATGGTATAGCAATTACAGGTCCCGTGACCTATCACTTAAGGTATCAAGAACCGCAATCTGAGCACAATTGCAGATTTTGGATTTTTACAGCTCTGAATCGGCTGAGCTATAGTAAGGTGATTTTCTTCGAATTTAATTTTCTACGAAATGTATGGTATAGCAATTACAGGTCCCGTGACCTATCACTTAAGGTATCAAGAACCGCAATCTGAGCACAATTGCAGATTTTGGATTTTTACAGCTCTGAATCGGCTGAGCTATAGTAAGGTGATTTTCTTCGAATTTAATTTTCTACGAAATGTTTGGTATAGCAATTACAGGTCCCGTGACCTATCACTTAAGGTATCAAGAACCGCAATCTGAGCACAATTGCAGATTTTGGATTTTTACAGCTCTGAATCGGCTGAGCTATAGTAAGGTAATTTCTTCGAATTGATTTTTCTGTGAAATGTATGGAAATAATCAACCAATTTAAACGCGGTTTGGCATAACAATTACAAGTCCCGAGACCTATCATTTGAGGTATCAAGAACCGCAATCTGAGCACAATTGCAGATTTTGGATTTTTACAGCTCTGAATCGGCTGAGCTATAGTAAGGTGATTTTCTTCGAATTTCTACGAAATGTATGGTATAGCAATTACAGGTCCCGTGACCTATCACTTAAGGTATCAAGAACCGCAATCTGAGCACAATTGCAGATTTTGGATTTTTACAGCTCTGAATCGGCTGAGCTATAGTAAGGTGATTTTCTTCGAATTTAATTTTCTACGAAATGTATGGTATAGCAATTACAAGTCCCGAGACCTATCATTTGAGGTATCAAGAACCGCAATCTGAGCACAATTGCAGATTTTGGATTTTTACAGCTCTGAATCGGCTGAGCTATAGTAAGGTGATTTTCTTCGAATTTAATTTTCTACGAAATGTATCGTATAGCAATTACAAGTCCCGTGACCTATCACTTAAGGTATCAAGAACCGCAATCTGAGCACAATTGCAGATTTTGGATTTTTACAGCTCTGAATCGGCTGAGCTATAGTAATGTGATTTTCTTCGAATTTAATTTTCTACGAAATGTATGGTATAGCAATTACAGGTCCCGTGACCTATCACTTAAGGTATCAAGAACCGCAATCTGGGCACAATTGCAGATTTTGGATTTTTACAGCTCTGAATCGGCTGAGCTATAGTAAGGTAATTTCTTCGAATCGATTTTTCTGTGAAATGTATGGAAATAATCAACCAATTTAAACGCGGGTTGGCATAACAATTACAAGTCCCGAGACCTATCATTTGAGGTATCAAGAACCGCAATCGGAGCACAATTGCAGATTTTGGATTTTTACAGCTCTGAATCGGCTGAGCTATAGTAAGGTGATTTTCTTCGAATTTAATTTTCTACGAAATGTATGGTATAGCAATTACTGGTTCAGTGGCGTATCACTTAAGGTATCAAGAACCGCAATCTGAGCACAATTGCAGATTTTGGATTTTTACAGCTCTGAATCGACTGAGCTATAGTAAGGTAATTTCTTCGAATCGGTTTTTCTGTGAAATGTATGGAAATAATCAACCAATTTAAACGCGGTTTGGCATAACAATTACAAGTCCCGAGACCTATCATTTGAGGTATCAAGAACCGCAATCTGAGCACAATTGCAGATTTTGGATTTTTACAGCTCTGAATCGGCTGAGCTATAGTAAGGTAATTTCTTCGAATTTAATTTTCTACGAAATGTATGGTATAGCAATTACAAGTCCCGTGACCTATCACTTAAGGTATCAAGAACCGCAATCTGAGCACAATTGCAGATTTTGGATTTTTACAGCTCTGAATCGGCTGAGCTATAGTAAGGTAATTTCTTCGAATTTAATTTTCTACGAAATGTATGGTATAGCAATTGCAAGTCCCGTGACCTATCACTTAAGGTATCAAGAACCGCAATCTGAGCACAATTGCAGATTTTGGATTTTTACAGCTCTGAATCGGCTGAGCTATAGTAAGGTAATTTCTTCGAATTTAATTTTCTACGAAATGTATGGTATAGCAATTACAAGTCCCGTGACCTATCACTTAAGGTATCAAGAACCGCAATCTGAGCACAATTGCAGATTTTGGATTTTTACAGCTCTGAATCGGCTGAGCTATAGTAAGGTAATTTCTTCGAATCGATTTTTCTGTGAAATGTATGGAAATAATCAACCAATTTAAACGCGGTTTGGCATAACAATTACAAGTCCCGAGACCTATCATTTGAGGTATCAAGAACCGCAATCTGAGCACAATTGCAGATTTTGGATTTTTACAGCTCTGAATCGGCTGAGCTATAGTGAGGTGATATTCTTGAATTTAATTTTCTACGAAATGTATGGTATAGCAATTACAAGTCCCGTGAGCTATCACTTAAGGTATCAAGAACCGCAATCTGAGCACAATTGCAGATTTTGGATTTTTACAGCTCTGAATCGGCTGAGCTATAGTAAGGTAATTTCTTCGAATCGATTTTTCTGTGAAATGTATGGAAATAATCAACCAATTTAAACGCGGTTTGGCATAACAATTACAAGTCCCGAGACCTATCATTTAAGGTATCAAGAACCGCAATCTGAGCACAATTGCAGATTTTGGATTTTTACAGCTCTGAATCGGCTGAGCTATAGTAAGGTGATTTTCTTCCAATTTAATTTTCTACGAAATGTATGGTATAGCAATTACAGGTCCCGTGACCTATCACTTAAGGTATCAAGAACCGCAATCTGGGCACAATTGCAGATTTTGGATTTTTACAGCTCTGAATCGGCTGAGCTATAGTAAGGTGATTTTCTTCGAATCGATTTTTCTGTGAAATGTATGGAAATAATCACCCAATTTAAACGCGGTTTGGCATAACAATTACAAGTCCCGAGACCTATCATTTGAGGTATCAAGAACCGCAATCTGAGCACAATTGCAGATTTTGGATTTTTACAGCTCTGAATCGGCTGAGCTATAGTAAGGTGATTTTCTTCGAATCGGTTTTTCTGTGAAATGTATGGAAATAATCAACCAATTTAAACGCGGTTTGGCATAACAATTACAAGTCCCGAGACCTATCATTTGAGGTATCAAGAACCGCAATCTGAGCCCAATTGCAGATTTTGGATTTTTACAGCTCTGAATCGGCTGAGCTATAGTAAGGTGATTTTCTTCGAATCGATTTTTCTGTGAAATGTATGGAAATAATCAACCAATTTAAACGCGGTTTGGCATAACAATTACAAGTCCCGAGACCTATCATTTGAGGTATCAAGAACCGCAATCTGAGCACAATTGCAGATTTTGGATTTTTACAGCTCTGAATCGGCTGAGCTATAGTAAGGTGATTTTCTTCGAATCGATTTTCTGTGAAATGTATGGAAATAATCACCCAATTTAAACGCGGTTTGGCATAACAATTACAAGTCCCGAGACCTATCATTTGAGGTATCAAGAACCGCAATCTGAGCACAATTGCAGATTTTGGATTTTTACAGCTCTGAATCGGCTGAGCTATAGTAAGGTGATTTTCTTCGAATTTCTACGAAATGTATGGTATAGCAATTACAGGTCCCGTGACCTATCACTTAAGGTATCAAGAACCGCAATCTGAGCACAATTGCAGATTTTGGATTTTTACAGCTCTGAATCGGCTGAGCTATAGTAAGGTGATTTTCTTCGAATTTAATTTTCTACGAAATGTTTGGTATAGCAATTACAGGTCCCGTGACCTATCACTTAAGGTATCAAGAACCGCAATCTGAGCACAATTGCAGATTTTGGATTTTTACAGCTCTGAATCGGCTGAGCTATAGTAAGGTGATTTTCTTCGAATTTAATTTTCTACGAAATGTTTGGTATAGCAATTACAGGTCCCGTGACCTATCACTTAAGGTATCAAGAACCGCAATCTGAGCACAATTGCAGATTTTGGATTTTTACAGCTCTGAATCGGCTGAGCTATAGTAAGGTAATTTCTTCGAATCGATTTTTCTGTGAAATGTATGGTATAGCAATTACAAGTCCCGTGACCTATCACTTAAGGTATCAAGAACCGCAATCTGAGCACAATTGCAGATTTTGGATTTTTACAGCTCTGAATCGGCTGAGCTATAGTAAGGTGATTTTCTTCGAATTTAATTTTCTACGAAATGTATGGTATAGCAATTACAAGTCCCGTGACCTATCACTTAAGGTATCAAGAACCGCAATCTGAGCACAATTGCAGATTTTGGATTTTTACAGCTCTGAATCGGCTGAGCTATAGTAAGGTAATTTCTTCGAATCGATTTTTCTGTGAAATGTATGGAAATAATCAACCAATTTAAACGCGGTTTGGCATAACAATTACAAGTCCCGAGACCTATCATTTGAGGTATCAAGAACCGCAATCTGAGCACAATTGCAGATTTTGGATTTTTACAGCTCTGAATCGGCTGAGCTATAGTGAGGTGATATTCTTGAATTTAATTTTCTACGAAATGTATGGTATAGCAATTACAAGTCCCGTGAGCTATCACTTAAGGTATCAAGAACCGCAATCTGAGCACAATTGCAGATTTTGGATTTTTACAGCTCTGAATCGGCTGAGCTATAGTAAGGTAATTTCTTCGAATCGATTTTTCTGTGAAATGTATGGAAATAATCAACCAATTTAAACGCGGTTTGGCATAATAATTACAAGTCCCGAGACCTATCATTTAAGGTATCAAGAACCGCAATCTGAGCACAATTGCAGATTTTGGATTTTTACAGCTCTGAATCGGCTGAGCTATAGTGAGGTGATATTCTTGAATTTAATTTTCTACGAAATGTATGGTATAGCAATTACAAGTCCCGTGAGCTATCACCTAAGGTATCAAGAACCGCAATCTGAGCACAATTGCAGATTTTGGATTTTTACAGCTCTGAATCGGCTGAGCTATAGTAAGGTAATTTCTTCGAATCGATTTTTCTGTGAAATGTATGGAAATAATCAACCAATTTAAACGCGGTTTGGCATAACAATTACAAGTCCCGAGACCTATCATTTAAGGTATCAAGAACCGCAATCTGAGCACAATTGCAGATTTTGGATTTTTACAGCTCTGAATCGGCTGAGCTATAGTAAGGTGATTTTCTTCCAATTTAATTTTCTACGAAATGTATGGTATAGCAATTACAGGTCCCGTGACCTATCACTTAAGGTATCAAGAACCGCAATCTGGGCACAATTGCAGATTTTGGATTTTTACAGCTCTGAATCGGCTGAGCTATAGTAAGGTGATTTTCTTCGAATCGATTTTTCTGTGAAATGTATGGAAATAATCACCCAATTTAAACGCGGTTTGGCATAACAATTACAAGTCCCGAGACCTATCATTTGAGGTATCAAGAACCGCAATCTGAGCACAATTGCAGATTTTGGATTTTTACAGCTCTGAATCGGCTGAGCTATAGTAAGGTGATTTTCTTCGAATCGGTTTTTCTGTGAAATGTATGGAAATAATCAACCAATTTAAACGCGGTTTGGCATAACAATTACAAGTCCCGAGACCTATCATTTGAGGTATCAAGAACCGCAATCTGAGCCCAATTGCAGATTTTGGATTTTTACAGCTCTGAATCGGCTGAGCTATAGTAAGGTGATTTTCTTCGAATCGATTTTCTGTGAAATGTATGGAAATAATCACCTAATTTAAACGCGGTTTGCCATAACAATTACAAGTCCCGAGACTTATCATTTGAGGTATCAAGAACCGCAATCTGAGCACAATTGCAGATTTTGGATTTTTACAGCTCTGAATCGGCTGAGCTATAGTAAGGTGATTTTCTTCGAATCGATTTTTCTGTGAAATGTATGGAAATAATCAACCAATTTAAACGCGGTTTGGCATAACAATTACAAGTCCCGAGACCTATCATTTGAGGTATCAAGAACCGCAATCTGAGCACAATTGCAGATTTTGGATTTTTACAGCTCTGAATCGGCTGAGCTATAGTAAGGTGATTTTCTTCGAATCGATTTTCTGTGAAATGTATGGAAATAATCACCCAATTTAAACGCGGTTTGGCATAACAATTACAAGTCCCGAGACCTATCATTTGAGGTATCAAGAACCGCAATCTGAGCACAATTGCAGATTTTGGATTTTTACAGCTCTGAATCGGCTGAGCTATAGTAAGGTGATTTTCTTCGAATTTCTACGAAATGTATGGTATAGCAATTACAGGTCCCGTGACCTATCACTTAAGGTATCAAGAACCGCAATCTGAGCACAATTGCAGATTTTGGATTTTTACAGCTCTGAATCGGCTGAGCTATAGTAAGGTGATTTTCTTCGAATTTAATTTTCTACGAAATGTTTGGTATAGCAATTACAGGTCCCGTGACCTATCACTTAAGGTATCAAGAACCGCAATCTGAGCACAATTGCAGATTTTGGATTTTTACAGCTCTGAATCGGCTGAGCTATAGTAAGGTGATTTTCTTCGAATTTAATTTTCTACGAAATGTTTGGTATAGCAATTACAGGTCCCGTGACCTATCACTTAAGGTATCAAGAACCGCAATCTGAGCACAATTGCAGATTTTGGATTTTTACAGCTCTGAATCGGCTGAGCTATAGTAAGGTAATTTCTTCGAATCGATTTTTCTGTGAAATGTATGGTATAGCAATTACAATTCCCGTGACCTATCACTTAAGGTATCAAGAACCGCAATCTGAGCACAATTGCAGATTTTGGATTTTTACAGCTCTGAATCGGCTGAGCTATAGTAAGGTGATTTTCTTCGAATTTAATTTTCTACGAAATGTATGGTATAGCAATTACAAGTCCCGTGACCTATCACTTAAGGTATCAAGAACCGCAATCTGAGCACAATTGCAGATTTTGGATTTTTACAGCTCTGAATCGGCTGAGCTATAGTAAGGTAATTTCTTCGAATCGATTTTTCTGTGAAATGTATGGAAATAATCAACCAATTTAAACGCGGTTTGGCATAATAATTACAAGTCCCGAGACCTATCATTTAAGGTATCAAGAACCGCAATCTGAGCACAATTGCAGATTTTGGATTTTTACAGCTCTGAATCGGCTGAGCTATAGTGAGGTGATATTCTTGAATTTAATTTTCTACGAAATGTATGGTATAGCAATTACAAGTCCCGTGAGCTATCACTTAAGGTATCAAGAACCGCAATCTGAGCACAATTGCAGATTTTGGATTTTTACAGCTCTGAATCGGCTGAGCTATAGTAAGGTAATTTCTTCGAATCGATTTTTCTGTGAAATGTATGGAAATAATCAACCAATTTAAACGCGGTTTGGCATAACAATTACAAGTCCCGAGACCTATCATTTAAGGTATCAAGAACCGCAATCTGAGCACAATTGCAGATTTTGGATTTTTACAGCTCTGAATCGGCTGAGCTATAGTAAGGTGATTTTCTTCCAATTTAATTTTCTACGAAATGTATGGTATAGCAATTACAGGTCCCGTGACCTATCACTTAAGGTATCAAGAACCGCAATCTGGGCACAATTGCAGATTTTGGATTTTTACAGCTCTGAATCGGCTGAGCTATAGTTAGGTGATTTTCTTCGAATCGATTTTTCTGTGAAATGTATGGAAATAATCACCCAATTTAAACGCGGTTTGGCATAACAATTACAAGTCCCGAGACCTATCATTTGAGGTATCAAGAACCGCAATCTGAGCACAATTGCAGATTTTGGATTTTTACAGCTCTGAATCGGCTGAGCTATAGTAAGGTGATTTTCTTCGAATCGATTTTCTGTGAAATGTATGGAAATAATCACCTAATTTAAACGCGGTTTGCCATAACAATTACAAGTCCCGAGACTTATCATTTGAGGTATCAAGAACCGCAATCTGAGCACAATTGCAGATTTTGGATTTTTACAGCTCTGAATCGGCTGAGCTATAGTAAGGTGATTTTCTTCGAATCGATTTTTCTGTGAAATGTATGGAAATAATCAACCAATTTAAACGCGGTTTGGCATAACAATTACAAGTCCCGAGACCTATCATTTGAGGTATCAAGAACCGCAATCTGAGCACAATTGCAGATTTTGGATTTTTACAGCTCTGAATCGGCTGAGCTATAGTAAGGTGATTTTCTTCGAATCGATTTTCTGTGAAATGTATGGAAATAATCACCCAATTTAAACGCATTTTGGCATAACAATTACAAGTCCCGAGACCTATCATTTGAGGTATCAAGAACCGCAATCTGAGCACAATTGCAGATTTTGGATTTTTACAGCTCTGAATCGGCTGAGCTATAGTAAGGTGATTTTCTTCGAATTTCTACGAAATGTATGGTATAGCAATTACAGGTCCCGTGACCTATCACTTAAGGTATCAAGAACCGCAATCTGAGCACAATTGCAGATTTTGGATTTTTACAGCTCTGAATCGGCTGAGCTATAGTAAGGTGATTTTCTTCGAATTTAATTTTCTACGAAATGTTTGGTATAGCAATTACAGGTCCCGTGACCTATCACTTAAGGTATCAAGAACCGCAATCTGAGCACAATTGCAGATTTTGGATTTTTACAGCTCTGAATCGGCTGAGCTATAGTAAGGTGATTTTCTTCGAATTTAATTTTCTACGAAATGTTTGGTATAGCAATTACAGGTCCCGTGACCTATCACTTAAGGTATCAAGAACCGCAATCTGAGCACAATTGCAGATTTTGGATTTTTACAGCTCTGAATCGGCTGAGCTATAGTAAGGTAATTTCTTCGAATCGATTTTTCTGTGAAATGTATGGTATAGCAATTACAAGTCCCGTGACCTATCACTTAAGGTATCAAGAACCGCAATCTGAGCACAATTGCAGATTTTGGATTTTTACAGCTCTGAATCGGCTGAGCTATAGTAAGGTGATTTTCTTCGAATTTAATTTTCTACGAAATGTATGGTATAGCAATTACAAGTCCCGTGACCTATCACTTAAGGTATCAAGAACCGCAATCTGAGCACAATTGCAGATTTTGGATTTTTACAGCTCTGAATCGGCTGAGCTATAGTAAGGTAATTTCTTCGAATCGATTTTTCTGTGAAATGTATGGAAATAATCAACCAATTTAAACGCGGTTTGGCATAACAATTACAAGTCCCGAGACCTATCATTTGAGGTATCAAGAACCGCAATCTGAGCACAATTGCAGATTTTGGATTTTTACAGCTCTGAATCGGCTGAGCTATAGTAAGGTGATTTTCTTCGAATCGGTTTTTCTGTGAAATGTATGGAAATAATCAACCAATTTAAACGCGGTTTGGCATAACAATTACAAGTCCCGAGACCTATCATTTGAGGTATCAAGAACCGCAATCTGAGCCCAATTGCAGATTTTGGATTTTTACAGCTCTGAATCGGCTGAGCTATAGTAAGGTGATTTTCTTCGAATCGATTTTCTGTGAAATGTATGGAAATAATCACCTAATTTAAACGCGGTTTGCCATAACAATTACAAGTCCCGAGACTTATCATTTGAGGTATCAAGAACCGCAATCTGAGCACAATTGCAGATTTTGGATTTTTACAGCTCTGAATCGGCTGAGCTATAGTAAGGTGATTTTCTTCGAATCGATTTTTCTGTGAAATGTATGGAAATAATCAACCAATTTAAACGCGGTTTGGCATAACAATTACAAGTCCCGAGACCTATCATTTGAGGTATCAAGAACCGCAATCTGAGCACAATTGCAGATTTTGGATTTTTACAGCTCTGAATCGGCTGAGCTATAGTAAGGTGATTTTCTTCGAATTTAATTTTCTACGAAATGTATCGTATAGCAATTACAAGTCCTGTGACCTATCACTTAAGGTATCAAGAACCGCAATCTGAGCACAATTGCAGATTTTGGATTTTTACAGCTCTGAATCGGCTGAGCTATAGTAATGTGATTTTCTTCGAATTTAATTTTCTACGAAATGTATGGTATAGCAATTACAGGTCCCGTGACCTATCACTTAAGGTATCAAGAACCGCAATCTGGGCACAATTGCAAATTTTGGATTTTTACAGCTCTGAATCGGCTGAGCTATAGTAAGGTAATTTCTTCGAATCGATTTTTCTGTGAAATGTATGGAAATAATCAACCAATTTAAACGCGGTTTGGCATAACAATTACAAGTCCCGAGACCTATCATTTGAGGTATCAAGAACCGCAATCGAAGCACAATTGCAGATTTTGGATTTTTACAGGTCTGAATCGGCTGAGCTTATAGTAAGGTGATTTTCTTCGAATTTAATTTTCTACGAAATGTATGGTATAGCAATTGCAAGTCCCGTGACCTATCACTTAAGGTATCAAGAACCGCAATCTGAGCACAATTGCAGATTTTGGATTTTTACAGCTCTGAATCGGCTGAGCTATAGTAAGGTAATTTCTTCGAATTTAATTTTCTACGAAATGTATGGTATAGCAATTGCAAGTCCCGTGACCTATCACTTAAGGTATCAAGAACCGCAATCTGAGCACAATTGCAGATTTTGGATTTTTACAGCTCTGAATCGGCTGAGCTATAGTAAGGTAATTTCTTCGAATTTAATTTTCTACGAAATGTATGGTATAGCAATTACAAGTCCCGTGACCTATCACTTAAGGTATCAAGAACCGCAATCTGAGCACAATTGCAGATTTTGGATTTTTACAGCTCTGAATCGGCTGAGCTATAGTAATGTGATTTTCTTCGAATTTAATTTTCTACGAAATGTATGGTATAGCAATTACAGGTCCCGTGACCTATCACTTAAGGTATCAAGAACCGCAATCTGGGCACAATTGCAGATTTTGGATTTTTACAGCTCTGAATCGGCTGAGCTATAGTAAGGTAATTTCTTCGAATCGATTTTTCTGTGAAATGTATGGAAATAATCAACCAATTTAAACGCGGTTTGGCATAACAATTACAAGTCCCGAGACCTATCATTTCAGGTATCAAGAACCGCAATCTGGGCACAATTGCAGATTTTGGATTTTTACAGCTCTGAATCGGCTGAGCTATAGTAAGGTAATTTCTTCGAATTTAATTTTCTACGAAATGTATGGTATAGCAATTGCAAGTCCCGTGACCTATCACTTAAGGTATCAAGAACCGCAATCTGAGCACAATTGCAGATTTTGGATTTTTACAGCTCTGAATCGGCTGAGCTATAGTAAGGTAATTTCTTCGAATTTAATTTTCTGTGAAATGTATGGAAATAATCAACCAATTTAAACGCGGTTTGGCATAACAATTACAAGTCCCGAGACCTATCATTTGAGGTATCAAGAACCGCAATCGAAGCACAATTGCAGATTTTGGATTTTTACAGGTCTGAATCGGCTGAGCTTATAGTAAGGTGATTTTCTTCGAATTTAATTTTCTACGAAATGTATGGTATAGCAATTGCAAGTCCCGTGACCTATCACTTAAGGTATCAAGAACCGCAATCTGAGCACAATTGCAGATTTTGGATTTTTACAGCTCTGAATCGGCTGAGCTATAGTAAGGTAATTTCTTCGAATTTAATTTTCTACGAAATGTATGGTATAGCAATTGCAAGTCCCGTGACCTATCACTTAAGGTATCAAGAACCGCAATCTGAGCACAATTGCAGATTTTGGATTTTTACAGCTCTGAATCGGCTGAGCTATAGTAAGGTAATTTCTTCGAATTTAATTTTCTACGAAATGTATGGTATAGCAATTACAAGTCCCGTGACCTATCACTTAAGGTATCAAGAACCGCAATCTGAGCACAATTGCAGATTTTGGATTTTTACAGCTCTGAATCGGCTGAGCTATAGTAATGTGATTTTCTTCGAATTTAATTTTCTACGAAATGTATGGTATAGCAATTACAGGTCCCGTGACCTATCACTTAAGGTATCAAGAACCGCAATCTGGGCACAATTGCAGATTTTGGATTTTTACAGCTCTGAATCGGCTGAGCTATAGTAAGGTAATTTCTTCGAATCGATTTTTCTGTGAAATGTATGGAAATAATCAACCAATTTAAACGCGGTTTGGCATAACAATTACAAGTCCCGAGACCTATCATTTCAGGTATCAAGAACCGCAATCTGGGCACAATTGCAGATTTTGGATTTTTACAGCTCTGAATCGGCTGAGCTATAGTAAGGTAATTTCTTCGTATTTAATTTTCTACGAAATGTATGGTATAGCAATTGCAAGTCCCGTGACCTATCACTTAAGGTATCAAGAACCGCAATCTGAGCACAATTGCAGATTTTGGATTTTTACAGCTCTGAATCGGCTGAGCTATAGTAAGGTAATTTCTTCGAATTTAATTTTCTACGAAATGTATGGTATAGCAATTACAAGTCCCGTGACCTATCACTTAAGGTATCAAGAACCGTAATCTGAGCACAATTGCAGATTTTGGATTTTTACAGCTCTGAATCGGCTGAGCTATAGTAAGGTAATTTCTTCGAATCGATTTTTCTGTGAAATGTATGGAAATAATCAACCAATTTAAACGCGGTTTGGCATAACAATTACAAGTCCCGAGACCTATCATTTCAGGTATCAAGAACCGCAATCGGAGCACAATTGCAGGTTTTCGATTTTTACAGCTCTGAATCGGCTGAGCTATAGTAAGGTAATTTCTTCGAATTTAATTTTCTACGAAATGTATGGTATAGCAATTACAGGTCCCGTGACCTATCACTTAAGGTATCAAGAACCGCAATCTGAGCACAATTGCAGATTTTGGATTTTTACAGCTCTGAATCGGCTGAGCTATATTAAGGTGATTTTCTTCGAATTTAATTTTCTACGAAATGTATGGTATAGCAATTACAGGTCCCGTGACCTATCACTTAAGGTATCAAGAACCGCAATCTGAGCACAATTGCAGATTTTGGATTTTTACAGCTCTGAATCGGCTGAGCTATAGTAAGGTGATTTTCTTCGAATTTAATTTTCTACGAAATGTTTGGTATAGCAATTACAGGTCCCGTGACCTATCACTTAAGGTATCAAGAACCGCAATCTGAGCACAATTGCAGATTTTGGATTTTTACAGCTCTGAATCGGCTGAGCTATAGTAAGGTAATTTCTTCGAATCGATTTTTCTGTGAAATGTATGGAAATAATCAACCAATTTAAACGCGGTTTGGCATAACAATTACAAGTCCCGAGACCTATCATTTGAGGTATCAAGAACCGCAACCTGAGCACAATTGCAGATTTTGGATTTTTACAGCTCTGAATCGGCTGAGCTATAGTAAGGTGATTTTCTTCGAATTTAATTTTCTACGAAATGTATCGTATAGCAATTACAAGTCCCGTGACCTATCACTTAAGGTATCAAGAACCGCAATCTGAGCACAATTGCAGATTTTGGATTTTTACAGCTCTGAATCGGCTGAGCTATAGTAATGTGATTTTCTTCGAATTTAATTTTCTACGAAATGTATGGTATAGCAATTACAGGTCCCGTGACCTATCACTTAAGGTATCAAGAACCGTAATCTGAGCACAATTGCAGATTTTGGATTTTTACAGCTCTGAATCGGCTGAGCTATAGTAAGGTAATTTCTTCGAATTTAATTTTCTACGAAATGTATGGTATAGCAATTGCAAGTCCCGTGACCTATCACTTAAGGTATCAAGAACCGCAATCTGAGCACAATTGCAGATTTTGGATTTTTACAGCTCTGAATCGGCTGAGCTATAGTAAGGTAATTTCTTCGAATTTAATTTTCTACGAAATGTATGGTATAGCAATTACAAGTCCCGTGACCTATCACTTAAGGTATCAAGAACCGCAATCTGAGCACAATTGCAGATTTTGGATTTTTACAGCTCTGAATCGGCTGAGCTATAGTAAGGTGATTTTCTTCGAATTTAATTTTCTACGAAATGTATGGTATAGCAATTACAAGTCCCGTGACCTATCACTTAAGGTATCAAGAACCGCAATCTGAGCACAATTGCAGATTTTGGATTTTTACAGCTCTGAATCGGCTGAGCTATAGTAAGGTAATTTTCTTCGAATTTAATTTTCTACGAAATGTATGGTATAGCAATTACAAGTACCGTGACCTATCACTTAAGGTATCAACAACCGCAATCTGAGCACAATTGCAGATTTTGGATTTTTACAGCTCTGAATCTGCTGAGCTATAGTAAGGTAATTTCTTCGAATCGATTTTTCTGTGAAATGTATGGAAATAATCAACCAATTTAAACGCGGTTTGGCATAACAATTACAAGTCCCGAGACCTATCATTTGAGGTATCAAGAACCGCAATCTGAGCACAATTGCAGATTTTGGATTTTTACAGCTCTGAATCGGCTGAGCTATAGTGAGGTGATATTCTTGAATTTAATTTTCTACGAAATGTATGGTATAGCAATTACAAGTCCCGTGAGCTATCACTTAAGGTATCAAGAACCGCAATCTGAGCACAATTGCAGATTTTGGATTTTTACAGCTCTGAATCGGCTGAGCTATAGTAAGGTAATTTCTTCGAATCGATTTTTCTGTGAAATGTATGGAAATAATCAACCAATTTAAACGCGGTTTGGCATAACAATTACAAGTTCCGAGACCTATCATTTAAGGTATCAAGAACCGCAATCTGAGCACAATTGCAGATTTTGGATTTTTACAGCTCTGAATCGGCTGAGCTATAGTGAGGTGATATTCTTGAATTTAATTTTCTACGAAATGTATGGTATAGCAATTACAAGTCCCGAGACCTATCATTTGAGGTATCAAGAACCGCAATCTGAGCACAATTGCAGATTTTGGATTTTTACAGCTCTGAATCGGCTGAGCTATAGTAAGGTGATTTTCTTCGAATCGATTTTCTGTGAAATGTATGGAAATAATCACCCAATTTAAACGCGGTTTGGCATAACAATTACAAGTCCCGAGACCTATCATTTGAGGTATCAAGAACCGCAATCTGAGCACAATTGCAGATTTTGGATTTTTACAGCTCTAAATCGGCTGAGCTACAGTAAGGTAATTTCTTCGAATCGATTTTTCTGTGAAATGTATGGAAATAATCAACCAATTTAAACGCGGTTTGGCATAACAATTACAAGTCCCGAGACCTATCATTTGAGGTATCAAGAACCGCAATCTGAGCCCAATTGCAGATTTTGGATTTTTACAGCTCTGAATCGGCTGAGCTATATAGTAAGGTGATTTTCTTCGAATCGATTTTCTGTGAAATGTATGGAAATAATCACCCAATATAAACGCGGTTTGGCATAACAATTACAAGTCCCGAGACCTATCATTTGAGGTATCAAGAACCGCAATCTGAGCCCAATTGCAGATTTTGGATTTTTACAGCTCTAAATCGGCTGAGCTATAGTAAGGTAATTTCTTCGAATCGATTTTTCTGTGAAATGTATGGAAATAATCAACCAATTTAAACGCGGTTTGGCATAACAATTACAAGTCCCGAGACCTATCATTTGAGGTATCAAGAACCGCAATCTGAGCACAATTGCAGATTTTGGATTTTTACAGCTCTGAATCGGCTGAGCTATAGTAAGGTGATTTTCTTCGAATCGAATTTTCTGTGAAATGTATGGAAATAATCAACCAATTTAAACGCGGTTTGGCATAACAATTACAAGTCCCGAGACCTATCATTTGAGGTATCAAGAACCGCAATCTGAGCACAATTGCAGATTTTGGATTTTTACAGCTCTGAATCGGCTGAGCTATAGTAAGGTGATTTTCTTCGAATCGATTTTCTGTGAAATGTATGGAAATAATCACCCAATTTAAACGCGGTTTGGCATAACAATTACAAGTCCCGAGACCTATCATTTGAGGTATCAAGAACCGCAATCTGAGCACAATTGCAGATTTTGGATTTTTACAGCTCTGAATCGGCTGAGCTATAGTAAGGTGATTTTCTTCGAATCGATTTTTCTGTGAAATGTATGGAAATAATCACCCAATTTAAACGCGGTTTGGCATAACAATTACAAGTCCCGAGACTTATCATTTGAGGTATCAAGAACCACAATCTGAGCACAATTGCAGATTTTGGATTTTTACAGCTCTGAATCGGCTGAGCTATAGTAAGGTGATTTTCTTCGAATTTAATTTTCTACGAAATGTATGGTATAGCAATTACAGGTCCCGTGACCTATCACTTAAGGTATCAAGAACCGCAATCTGAGCACAATTGCAGATTTTGGATTTTTACAGCTCTGAATCGGCTGAGCTATAGTAAGGTGATTTTCTTCGAATTTAATTTTCTACGAAATGTATGGTATAGCAATTACAGGCCCCGTGACCTATCACTTAAGGTATCAAGAACCGCAATCTGAGCACAATTGCAGATTTTGGATTTTTACAGCTCTGAATCGGCTGAGCTATAGTAAGGTAATTTCTTCGAATCGATTTTTCTGTGAAATGTATGGAAATAATCAACCAATTTAAACGCGGTTTGGCATAACAATTACAAGTCCCGGGACCTATCATTTGAGGTATCAAGAACCGCAATCTGAGCCCAATTGCCGATTTTGGATTTTTACAGCTCTGAATCGGCTGAGCTATAGTAAGGTGATTTTCTTCGAATCGATTTTCTGTGAAATGTATGGAAATAATCACCCAATTTAAACGCGGTTTGGCATAACAATTACAAGTCCCGAGACCTATCATTTGAGGTATCAAGAACCGCAATCTGAGCACAATTGCAGATTTTGGATTTTTACAGCTCTGAATCGGCTGAGCTATAGTAAGGTGATTTTCTTCGAATCGATTTTTCTGTGAAATGTATGGAAATAATCAACCAATTTAAACGCGGTTTGGCATAACAATTACAAGTCCCGAGACCTATCATTTGAGGTATCAAGAACCGCAATCTGAGCCCAATTGCCGATTTTGGGTTTTTATAGCTCTGAATCGGCTGAGCTATAGTAAGGTGATTTTCTTCCAATCGATTTTCTGTGAAATGTATGGAAATAATCACCCAATTTAAACGCGGTTTGGCATAACAATTACAAGTCCCGAGACCTATCATTTGAGGTATCAAGAACCGCAATCTGAGCACAATTGCAGATTTTGGATTTTTACAGCTCTGAATCGGCTGAGCTACAGTAAGGTAATTTCTTCGAATCGATTTTTCTGTGAAATGTATGGAAATAATCACCCAATTTAAACGCGGTTTGGCATAACAATTACAAGTCCCGAGACCTATCATTTGAGGTATCAAGAACCGCAATCTGAGCCCAATTGCAGATTTTGGATTTTTACAGCTCTGAATCGGCTGAGCTATAGTAAGGTGATTTTCTTCGAATCGATTTTCTGTGAAATGTATGGAAATAATCACCTAATTTAAACGCGGTTTGGCATAACAATTACAAGTCCCGAGACCTATCATTTGAGGTATCAAGAACCGCAATCTGAGCACAATTGCAGATTTTGGATTTTTACAGCTCTGAATCGGCTGAGCTATAGTAAGGTAATTTCTTCGAATCGATTTTTCTGTGAAATGTATGGAAATAATCAACCAATTTAAACGCGGTTTGGCATAACAATTACAAGTCCCGAGACCTATCATTTGAGGTATCAAGAACCGCAATCTGAGCCCAATTGCAGATTTTGGATTTTTACAGCTCTGAATCGGCTGAGCTATTATAGTAAGGTGATTTTCTTCGAATCGATTTTCTGTGAAATGTATGGAAATAATCACTTAATTTAAACGCGGTTTGGCATAACAATTACAAGTCCCGAGACCTATCATTTGAGGTATCAAGAACCGCAATCTGAGCTCAATTGCAGATTTTGTATTTTTACAGCTCTAAATCGGCTGAGCTATAGTAAGGTAATTTCTTCAAATAGATTTTTCTGTGAAATGTATGGAAATAATCAACCAATTTAAACGCGGTTTGGCATAACAATTACAAGTCGCGAGACCTATCATTTGAGGTATCAAGAACCGCAATCTGAGCCCAATTGCAGATTTTGGATTTTTACAGCTCTGAATCGGCTGAGCTATAGTAAGGTGATTTTCTTCGAATCGATTTTCTGTGAAATGTATGGAAATAATCACCCAATTTAAACGCGGTTTGGCATAACAATTACAAGTCCCGAGACCTATCATTTGAGGTATCAAGAACCGCAATCTGAGCTCAATTGCAGATTTTGTATTTTTACAGCTCTAAATCGGCTGAGCTATTATAGTAAGGTAATTTCTTCGAATCGATTTTTCTGTGAAATGTATGGAAATAATCAACCAATTTAAACGCGGTTTGGCATAACAATTACAAGTCCCGAGACCTATCATTTGAGGTATCAAGAACCGCAATCTGAGCACAATTGCAGATTTTGGATTTTTACAGCTCTGAATCGGCTGAGCATTCGTGGACCGTCGTAATATTCAATCGGTAGTAGCGACGGGCGGTGTGTACAAAGGGCAGGGACGTAATCAATGCGAGCTTATGACCCGCACTTACTGGGAATTCCAGGTTTATGTGAACAGTTTCAGTCCACAATCCCAATATAGTAAGGTGATTTTCTTCGAATCGATTTTCTGTGAAATGTATGGAAATAATCACCCAATTTAAACGCGGTTTGGCATAACAATTACAAGTCCCGAGACCTATCATTTGAGGTATCAAGAACCGCAATCTGAGCACAATTGCAGATTTTGGATTTTTACAGCTCTAAATCGGCTGAGCTATTATAGTAAGGTAATTTCTTCGAATCGATTTTTCTGTGAAATGTATGGAAATAATCAACCAATTTAAACGCGGTTTGGCATAACAATTACAAGTCCCGAGACCTATCATTTGAGGTATCAAGAACCGCAATCTGAGCACAATTGCAGATTTTGGATTTTTACAGCTCTGAATCGGCTGAGCTATATTAAGGTAATTTCTTCGAATCGATTTTCTGTGAAATGTATGGAAATAATCACCCAATTTAAACGCGGTTTGGCATAACAATTACAAGTCCCGAGACCTATCATTTGAGGTACCAAGAACCGCAATCTGAGCACAATTGCAGATTTTGGATTTTTACAGCTCTGAATCGGCTGAGCTATAGTAAGGTAATTTCTTCGAATCGATTTTTCTGTGAAATGTATGGAAATAATCAACCAATTTAAACGCGGTTTGGCATAACAATTACAAGTCCCGAGACCTATCATTTGAGGTATCAAGAACCGCAATCTGAGCACAATTGCAGATTTTGGATTTTTACAGCTCTGAATCGGCTGAGCTATAGTAAGGTAATTTCTTCGAATCGATTTTTCTGTGAAATGTATGGAAATATTCAACCAATTTAAACGCGGTTTGGCATAACAATTACAAGTCCCGAGACCTATCATTTGAGGTATCAAGAACCGCAATCTGAGCACAATTGCAGATTTTGGATTTTTACAGCTCTGAATCGGCTGAGCTATAGTAAGGTGATTTTCTTCGAATTTAATTTTCTACGAAATGTATGGTATAGCAATTACAGGTCCCGAGACCTATCACTTAAGGTATCAAGAACCGCAATCTGAGCATAATTGCAGATTTTGGATTTTTACAGCTCTGAACCGGCTGAGCTATAGTAAGGTGATTTTCTTCGAATTTAATTTTCTACGAAATGTATGGTATAGCAATTACAGGTCCCGTGACCTATCACTTAAGGTATCAAGAACCGCAATCTGAGCACAATTGCAGATTTTGGATGTTTACAGCTCTGAATCGGCTGAGCTATAGTAAGGTGATTTTCTTCGAATTTAATTTTCTACGAAATGTATGGTATAGCAATTACAGGTCCCGTGACCTATCACTTAAGGTATCAAGAACCGCAATCTGAGCACAATTGCAGATTTTGGATTTTTACAGCTCTGAATCGGCTGAGCTATAGTAAGGTAATTTCTTCGAATCGATTTTTCTGTGAAATGTATGGAAATAATCAACCAATTTAAACGCGGTTTGGCATAACAATTACAAGTCCCGGGACCTATCATTTGAGGTATCAAGAACCGCAATCTGAGCCCAATTGCCGATTTTGGATTTTTACAGCTCTGAATCGGCTGAGCTATAGTAAGGTGATTTTCTTCGAATCGATTTTCTATGAAATGTATGGAAATAATCACCCAATTTAAACGCGGTTTGGCATAACAATTACAAGTCCCGAGACCTATCATTTGAGGTATCAAGAACCGCAATCTGAGCACAATTGCAGATTTTGGATTTTTACAGCTCTGAATCGGCTGAGCTATAGTAATTTAATTTCTTCGAATCGATTTTTCTGTGAAATGTATGGAAATAATCACCCAATTTAAACGCGGTTTGGCATAACAATTACAAGTCCCGAGACCTATCATTTGAGGTATCAAGAACCGCAATCTGAGCCCAATTGCAGATTTTGGATTTTTACAGCTCTGAATCGGCTGAGCTATAGTAAGGTGATTTTCTTCGAATCGATTTTCTGTGAAATGTATGGAAATAATCACCTAATTTAAACGCGGTTTGGCATAACAATTACAAGTCCCGAAACCTATCATTTGAGGTATCAAGAACCGCCATCTGAGCACAATTGCAGATTTTGGATTTTTACAGCTCTGAATCGGCTGAGCTATAGTAAGGTGATTTTCTTCGAATCGATTTTTCTGTGAAATGTATGGAAATAATCAACCAATTTAAACGCGGTTTGGCATAACAATTACAAGTCCCGAGACCTATCATTTGAGGTATCAAGAACCGCAATCTGAGCACAATTGCAGATTTTGGATTTTTACAGCTCTGAATCGGCTGAGCTATAGTAAGGTGATTTTCTTCGAATCGATTTTTCTGTGAAATGTATGGAAATAATCAACCAATTAAACGCGGTTTGGCATAACAATTACAAGTCCCGAGACCTATCATTTGAGGTATCAAGAACCGCAATCTGAGCACAATTGCAGATTTTGGATTTTTACAGCTCTGAATCGGCTGAGCTTTAGTAAGGTAATTTCTTCGAATCGATTTTTCTGTGAAATGTATGGAAATAATCAACCAATTTAAACGCGGTTTGGCATAACAATTACAAGTCCCGAGACCTATCATTTGAGGTATCAAGAACCGCAATCTGAGCACAATTGCAGATTTTGGATTTTTACAGCTCTGAATCGGCTGAGCCTATAGTAAGGTGATTTTCTTCGAATCGGTTTTTCTGTGAAATGTATGGAAATAATCAACCAATTTAAACGCGGTTTGGCATAACAATTACAAGTCCCGAGACCTATCATTTGAGGTATCAAGAACCGCAATCTGAGCACAATTGCAGATTTTGGATTTTTACAGCTCTGAATCGGCTGAGCCTATAGTAAGGTGATTTTCTTCGAATCGGTTTTTCTGTGAAATGTATGGAAATAATCAACCAATTTAAACGCGGTTTGGCATAACAATTACAAGTCCCGAGACCTATCATTTGAGGTATCAAGAACCGCAATCTGAGCACAATTGCAGATTTTGGATTTTTACAGCTCTGAATCGGCTGAGCTATAGTAAGGTAATTTCTTCGAATCGATTTTTCTGTGAAATGTATGGAAATAATCACCCAATTTAAACGCGGTTTGGCATAATAATTACAAGTTCCGAGACCTATCATTTGAGGTATCAAGAACCGCAATCTGAGCCCAATTGCAGATTTTGGATTTTTACAGCTCTAAATCGGCTGAGCTATAGTAAGGTAATTTCTTCGAATCGATTTTTCTGTGAAATGTATGGAAATAATCAACCAATTTAAACGCGGTTTGGCATAACAATTACAAGTCCCGAGACCTATCATTTGAGGTATCAAGAACCGCAATCTGAGCACAATTGCAGATTTTGGATTTTTACAGCTCTGAATCGGCTGAGCCTATAGTAAGGTGATTTTCTTCGAATCGGTTTTTCTGTGAAATGTATGGAAATAATCAACCAATTTAAACGCGGTTTGGCATAACAATTACAAGTCCCGAGACCTATCATTTGAGGTATCAAGAACCGCAATCTGAGCACAATTGCAGATTTTGGATTTTTACAGCTCTGAATCGGCTGAGCTATAGTAAGGTAATTTCTTCGAATCGATTTTTCTGTGAAATGTATGGAAATAATCAACCAATTTAAACGCGGTTTGGCATAACAATTACAAGTCCCGAGACCTATCATTTGAGGTATCAAGAACCGCAATCTGAGCACAATTGCAGATTTTGGATTTTTACAGCTCTGAATCGGCTGAGCTATAGTAAGGTAATTTCTTCGAATCGATTTTTCTGTGAAATGTATGGAAATAATCAACCAATTTAAACGCGGTTTGGCATAACAATTACAAGTCCCGAGACCTATCATTTGAGGTATCAAGAACCGCAATCTGAGCACAATTGCAGATTTTGGATTTTTACAGCTCTGAATCGGCTGAGCTATAGTAAGGTAATTTCTTCGAATCGATTTTTCTGTGAAATGTATGGAAATAATCACCCAATTTAAACGCGGTTTGGCATAACAATTACAAGTCCCGAGACCTATCATTTGAGGTATCAAGAACCGCAATCTGAGCACAATTGCAGATTTTGGATTTTTACAGCTCTGAATCGGCTGAGCTATAGTAAGGTGATTTTCTTCGAATTTAATTTTCTACGAAATGTATGGTATAGCAATTACAGGTCCCGTGACCTATCACTTAAGGTATCAAGAACCGCAATCTGAGCACAATTGCAGATTTTGGATTTTTACAGCTCTGAATCGGCTGAGCTATAGTAAGGTGATTTTCTTCGAATTTAATTTTCTACGAAATGTATGGTATAGCAATTACAGGTCCCGTGACCTATCACTTAAGGTATCAAGAACCGCAATCTGAGCACAATTGCAGATTTTGGATTTTTACAGCTCTGAATCGGCTGAGCTATAGTAAGGTGATTTTCTTCGAATTTAATTTTCTACGAAATGTATGGTATAGCAATTACAGGTCCCGTGACCTATCACTTAAGGTATCAAGAACCGCAATCTGAGCACAATTGCAGATTTTGGATTTTTACAGCTCTGAATCGGCTGAGCTATAGTAAGGTAATTTCTTCGAATCGATTTTCTGTGAAATGTATGGAAATAATCACCCAATTTAAACGCGGTTTGGCATAACAATTACAAGTCCCGAGACCTATCATTTGAGGTATCAAGAACCGCAATCTGAGCACAATTGCAGATTTTGGATTTTTACAGCTCTGAATCGGCTGAGCTATAGTAAGGTGATTTTCTTCGAATCGATTTTTCTGTGAAATGTATGGAAATAATCAACCAATTTAAACGCGGTTTGGCATAACAATTACAAGTCCCGAGACCTATCATTTGAGGTATCAAGAACCGCAATCTGAGCACAATTGCCGATTTTGGATTTTTACAGCTCTGAATCGGCTGAGCTATTATAGTAAGGTGATTTTCTTCGAATCGATTTTCTGTGAAATGTATGGAAATAATCACCCAATTTAAACGCGGTTTGGCATAACAATTACAAGTCCCGAGACCTATCATTTGAGGTATCAAGAACCGCAATCTGAGCACAATTGCAGATTTTGGATTTTTACAGCTCTGAATCGGCTGAGCTACAGTAAGGTAATTTCTTCGAATCGATTTTTCTGTGAAATGTATGGAAATAATCACCCAATTTAAACGCGGTTTGGCATAACAATTACAAGTCCCGAGACCTATCATTTGAGGTATCAAGAACCGCAATCTGAGCCCAATTGCAGATTTTGGATTTTTACAGCTCTGAATCGGCTGAGCTATAGTAAGGTGATTTTCTTCGAATCGATTTTCTGTGAAATGTATGGAAATAATCATCTAATTTAAACGCGGTTTGGCATAACAATTACAAGTCCCGAGACCTATCATTTGAGGTATCAAGAACCGCAATCTGAGCACAATTGCAGATTTTGGATTTTTACAGCTCTGAATCGGCTGAGCTATAGTAAGGTGATTTTCTTCGAATCGATTTTTCTGTGAAATGTATGGAAATAATCAACCAATTTAAACGCGGTTTGGCATAACAATTACAAGTCCCGAGACCTATCATTTGAGGTATCAAGAACCGCAATCTGAGCACAATTGCAGATTTTGGATTTTTACAGCTCTGAATCGGCTGAGCTATAGTAAGGTAATTTCTTCGAATCGATTTTTCTGTGAAATGTATGGAAATAATCAACCAATTTAAACGCGGTTTGGCATAACAATTACAAGTCCCGAGACCTATCATTTGAGGTATCAAGAACCGCAATCTGAGCACAATTGCAGATTTTGGATTTTTACAGCTCTGAATCGGCTGAGCTATAGTAAGGTAATTTCTTCGAATCGATTTTTCTGTGAAATGTATGGAAATAATCAACCAATTTAAACGCGGTTTGGCATAACAATTACAAGTCCCGAGACCTATCATTTGAGGTATCAAGAACCGCAATCTGAGCACAATTGCAGATTTTGGATTTTTACAGCTCTGAATCGGCTGAGCTATAGTAAGGTAATTTCTTCGAATCGATTTTTCTGTGAAATGTATGGAAATAATCACCCAATTTAAACGCGGTTTGGCATAACAATTACAAGTCCCGAGACCTATCATTTGAGGTATCAAGAACCGCAATCTGAGCACAATTGCAGATTTTGGATTTTTACAGCTCTGAATCGGCTGAGCTATAGTAAGGTGATTTTCTTCGAATTTAATTTTCTACGAAATGTATGGTATAGCAATTACAGGTCCCGTGACCTATCATTTAAGGTATCAAGAACCGCAATCTGAGCATAATTGCAGATTTTGGATTTTTACAGCTCTGAATCGGCTGAGCTATAGTAAGGTAATTTCTTCGAATCGATTTTTCTGTGAAATGTATGGAAATAATCAACCAATTTAAACGCGGTTTGGCATAACAATTACAAGTCCCGAGACCTATCATTTGAGGTATCAAGAACCGCAATCTGAGCACAATTGCAGATTTTGGATTTTTACAGCTCTGAATCGGCTGAGCTATAGTAAGGTGATTTTCTTCGAATTTAATTTTCTACGAAATGTATGGTATAGCAATTACAGGTCCCGTGACCTATCACTTAAGGTATCAAGAACCGCAATCTGAGCACAATTGCAGATTTTGGATTTTTACAGCTCTGAATCGGCTGAGCTATAGTAAGGTGATTTTCTTCGAATTTAATTTTCTACGAAATGTATGGTATAGCAATTACAGGTCCCGTGACCTATCACTTAAGGTATCAAGAACCGCAATCTGAGCACAATTGCAGATTTTGGATTTTTACAGCTCTGAATCGGCTGAGCTATAGTAAGGTAATTTCTTCGAATCGATTTTCTGTGAAATGTATGGAAATAATCACCCAATTTAAACGCGGTTTGGCATAACAATTACAAGTCCCGAGACCTATCATTTGAGGTATCAAGAACCGCAATCTGAGCACAATTGCAGATTTTGGATTTTTACAGCTCTGAATCGGCTGAGCTATAGTAAGGTGATTTTCTTCGAATCGATTTTTCTGTGAAATGTATGGAAATAATCAACCAATTTAAACGCGGTTTGGCATAACAATTACAAGTCCCGAGACCTATCATTTGAGGTATCAAGAACCGCAATCTGAGCACAATTGCCGATTTTGGATTTTTACAGCTCTGAATCGGCTGAGCTATTATAGTAAGGTGATTTTCTTCGAATCGATTTTCTGTGAAATGTATGGAAATAATCACCCAATTTAAACGCGGTTTGGCATAACAATTACAAGTCCCGAGACCTATCATTTGAGGTATCAAGAACCGCAATCTGAGCACAATTGCAGATTTTGGATTTTTACAGCTCTGAATCGGCTGAGCTACAGTAAGGTAATTTCTTCGAATCGATTTTTCTGTGAAATGTATGGAAATAATCACCCAATTTAAACGCGGTTTGGCATAACAATTACAAGTCCCGAGACCTATCATTTGAGGTATCAAGAACCGCAATCTGAGCCCAATTGCAGATTTTGGATTTTTACAGCTCTGAATCGGCTGAGCTATAGTAAGGTGATTTTCTTCGAATCGATTTTCTGTGAAATGTATGGAAATAATCATCTAATTTAAACGCGGTTTGGCATAACAATTACAAGTCCCGAGACCTATCATTTGAGGTATCAAGAACCGCAATCTGAGCACAATTGCAGATTTTGGATTTTTACAGCTCTGAATCGGCTGAGCTATAGTAAGGTGATTTTCTTCGAATCGATTTTTCTGTGAAATGTATGGAAATAATCAACCAATTTAAACGCGGTTTGGCATAACAATTACAAGTCCCGAGACCTATCATTTGAGGTATCAAGAACCGCAATCTGAGCACAATTGCAGATATTGGATTTTTACAGCTCTGAATCGGCTGAGCTATAGTAAGGTAATTTCTTCGAATCGATTTTTCTGTGAAATGTATGGAAATAATCAACCAATTTAAACGCGGTTTGGCATAACAATTACAAGTCCCGAGACCTATCATTTGAGGTATCAAGAACCGCAATCTGAGCCCAATTGCAGATTTTGGATTTTTACAGCTCTGAATCGGCTGAGCTATAGTAAGGTGATTTTCTTCGAATTTAATTTTCTACGAAATGTATGGTATAGCAATTACAGGTCCCGTGACCTATCACTTAAGGTATCAAGAACCGCAATCTGAGCACAATTGCCGATTTTGGATTTTTACAGCTCTGAATCGGCTGAGCTATACATATATAGTAAGGTAATTTCTTCGAATCGATTTTTCTGTGAAATGTATGGAAATAATCAACCAATTTAAACGCGGTTTGGCATAACAATTACAAGTCCCGAGACCTATCATTTGAGGTATCAAGAACCGCAATCTGAGCACAATTGCAGATTTTGGATTTTTACAGCTCTGAATCGGCTGAGCTATAGTAAGGTAATTTCTTCGAATCGATTTTTCTGTGAAATGTATGGAAATAATCACCCAATTTAAACGCGGTTTGGCATAACAAATTCAAGTCCCGAGACCTATCATTTGAGGTATCAAGAACCGCAATCTGAGCACAATTGCAGATTTTGGATTTTTATAGCTCTGAATCGGCTGAGCTATAGTAAGGTGATTTTCTTCGAATTTAGTTTTCTACGAAATGTATGGTATAGCAATTACAGGTCCCGTGACCTATCACTTAAGGTATCAAGAACCGCAATCTGAGCACAATTGCAGATTTTGGATTTTTACAGCTCTGAATCGGCTGAGCTATAGTAAGGTGATTTTCTTCGAATTTAATTTTCTACGAAATGTATGGTATAGCAATTACAGGTCCCGTGACCTATCACTTAAGGTATCAAGAACCGCAATCTGAGCACAATTGCAGATTTTGGATTTTTACAGCTCTGAATCGGCTGAGCTATAGTAAGGTGATTTTCTTCGAATTTAATTTTCTACGAAATGTATGGTATAGCAATTACAGGTCCCGTGACCTATCACTTAAGGTATCAAGAACCGCAATCTGAGCACAATTGCAGATTTTGGATTTTTACAGCTCTGAATCGGCTGAGCTATAGTAAGGTAATTTCTTCGAATCGATTTTCTGTGAAATGTATGGAAATAATCACCCAATTTAAACGCGGTTTGGCATAACAATTACAAGTCCCGAGACCTATCATTTGAGGTATCAAGAACCGCAATCTGAGCACAATTGCAGATTTTGGATTTTTACAGCTCTGAATCGGCTGAGCTACAGTAAGGTAATTTCTTCGAATCGATTTTTCTGTGAAATGTATGGAAATAATCACCCAATTTAAACGCGGTTTGGCATAACAATTACAAGTCCCGAGACCTATCATTTGAGGTATCAAGAACCGCAATCTGAGCCCAATTGCAGATTTTGGATTTTTACAGCTCTGAATCGGCTGAGCTATAGTAAGGTGATTTTCTTCGAATCGATTTTCTGTGAAATGTATGGAAATAATCAACCAATTTAAACGCGGTTTGGCATAACAATTACAAGTCCCGAGACCTATCATTTGAGGTATCAAGAACCGCAATCTGAGCACAATTTATAGTAAGGTGATTTTCTTCGAATCGATTTTTCTGTGAAATGTATGGAAATAATCAACCAATTTAAACGCGGTTTGGCATAACAATTACAAGTCCCGAGACCTATCATTTGAGGTATCAAGAACCGCAATCTGAGCACAATTGCAGATTTTGGATTTTTACAGCTCTGAATCGGCTGAGCTATAGTAAGGTGATTTTCTTCGAATCGATTTTCTGTGAAATGTATGGAAATAATCACCCAATTTAAACGCGGTTTGGCATAACAATTACAAGTCCCGAGACCTATCATTTGAGGTATCAAGAACCGCAATCTGAGCACAATTGCAGATTTTGGATTTTTACAGCTCTAAATCGGCTGAGTTATAGTAAGGTGATTTTCTTCGAATCGATTTTCTCTAAAATGTATGGAAATAATCACCCAATTTAAACGCGGTTTGGCATAACAATTACAAGTCCCGAGACCTATCATTTGAGGTATCAAGAACCGCAATCTGAGCACAATTGCAGATTTTGGATTTTTACAGCTCTGAATCGGCTGAGCTATAGTAAGGTAATTTCTTCGAATCGATTTTTCTGTGAAATGTATGGAAATATTCAACCAATTTAAACGCGGTTTGGCATAACAATTACAAGTCCCGAGACCTATCATTTGAGGTATCAAGAACCGCAATCTGAGCACAATTGCAGATTTTGGATTTTTACAGCTCTGAATCGGCTGAGCTATAGTAAGGTAATTTCTTCGAATCGATTTTTCTGTGAAATGTATGGAAATAATCACCCAATTTAAACGCGGTTTGGCATAACAATTACAAGTCCCGAGACCTATCATTTGAGGTATCAAGAACCGCAATCTGAGCACAATTGCAGATTTTGGATTTTTACAGCTCTGAATCGGCTGAGCTATAGTAAGGTGATTTTCTTCGAATTTAATTTTCTACGAAATGTATGGTATAGCAATTACAGGTCCCGTGACCTATCACTTAAGGTATCAAGAACCGCAATCTGAGCACAATTGCAGATTTTGGATTTTTACAGCTCTGAATCGGCTGAGCTATAGTAAGGTGATTTTCTTCGAATTTAATTTTCTACGAAATGTATGGTATAGCAATTACAGGTCCCGTGACCTATCACTTAAGGTATCAAGAACCGCAATCTGAGCACAATTGCAGATTTTGGATTTTTACAGCTCTGAATCGGCTGAGCTATAGTAAGGTGATTTTCTTCGAATTTAATTTTCTACGAAATGTATGGAATAGCAATTACAGGTCCCGTGACCTAGTACTTAAGGTATCAAGAACCGCAATCTGAGCACAATTGCAGATTTTGGATTTTTACAGCTCTGAATCGGCTGAGCTATATTAAGGTGATTTTCTTCGAATTTAATTTTCTACGAAATGTATGGTATAGCAATTACAGGTCCCGTGACCTATCACTTAAGGTATCAAGAACCGCAATCTGAGCACAATTGCAGATTTTGGATTTTTACAGCTCTGAATCGGCTGAGCTATAGTAAGGTGATTTTCTTCGAATTTAATTTTCTACGAAATGTTTGGTATAGCAATTACAGGTCCCGTGACCTATCACTTAAGGTATCAAGAACCGCAATCTGAGCACAATTGCAGATTTTGGATTTTTACAGCTCTGAATCGGCTGAGCTATAGTAAGGTGATTTTCTTCGAATTTAATTTTCTACGAAATGTATGGTATAGCAATTACAGGTCCCGTGACCTATCACTTAAGGTATCAAGAACCGCAATCTGAGCACAATTGCAGATTTTGGATTTTTACAGCTCTGAATCGGCT
This sequence comes from Tipula vernalis, assembly GCA_958295665.1. Classification (NCBI taxonomy): domain Eukaryota; kingdom Metazoa; phylum Arthropoda; class Insecta; order Diptera; family Tipulidae; genus Tipula; species Tipula vernalis. The sequence continues at coordinate 127,009,861 of OY282558.1, read as the reverse complement.
GAGCTATAGTAAGGTGATTTTCTTCGAATTTCTACGAAATGTATGGTATAGCAATTACAGGTCCCGTGACCTATCACTTAAGGTATCAAGAACCGCAATCTGAGCACAATTGCAGATTTTGGATTTTTACAGCTCTGAATCGGCTGAGCTATAGTAAGGTGATTTTCTTCGAATTTAATTTTCTACGAAATGTATGGTATAGCAATTACAGGTCCCGTGACCTATCACTTAAGGTATCAAGAACCGCAATCTGAGCACAATTGCAGATTTTGGATTTTTACAGCTCTGAATCGGCTGAGCTATAGTAAGGTGATTTTCTTCGAATTTAATTTTCTACGAAATGTTTGGTATAGCAATTACAGGTCCCGTGACCTATCACTTAAGGTATCAAGAACCGCAATCTGAGCACAATTGCAGATTTTGGATTTTTACAGCTCTGAATCGGCTGAGCTATAGTAAGGTGATTTTCTTCGAATTTAATTTTCTACGAAATGTATGGTATAGCAATTACAGGTCCCGTGACCTATCACTTAAGGTATCAAGAACCTCAATCTGAGCACAATTGCAGATTTTGGATTTTTACAGCTCTGAATCGGCTGAGCTATAGTAAGGTGATTTTCTTCGAATTTAATTTTCTACGAAATGTTTGGTATAGCAATTACAGGTCCCGTGACCTATCACTTAAGGTATCAAGAACCGCAATCTGAGCACAATTGCAGATTTTGGATTTTTACAGCTCTGAATCGGCTGAGCTATAGTAAGGTGATTTTCTTCGAATTTAATTTTCTACGAAATGTATGGTATAGCAATTACAGGTCCCGTGACCTATCACTTAAGGTATCAAGAACCGCAATCTGAGCACAATTGCAGATTTTGGATTTTTACAGCTCTGAATCGGCTGAGCTATATTAAGGTGATTTTCTTCGAATTTAATTTTCTACGAAATGTATGGTATAGCAATTAAAGGTCCCGTGACCTATCACTTAAGGTATCAAGAACCGCAATCTGAGCACAATTGCAGATTTTGGATTTTTACAGCTCTGAATCGGCTGAGCTATAGTAAGGTGATTTTCTTCGAATTTAATTTTCTACGAAATGTTTGGTATAGCAATTACAGGTCCCGTGACCTATCACTTAAGGTATCAAGAACCGCAATCTGAGCACAATTGCAGATTTTGGATTTTTACAGCTCTGAATCGGTTGAGCTATAGTAAGGTGATTTTCTTCGAATTTAATTTTCTACGAAATGTATTGTATAGCAATTACAGGTCCCGTGACCTATCACTTAAGGTATCAAGAACCGCAATCTGAGCACAATTGCAGATTTTGGATTTTTACAGCTCTGAATCGGCTGAGCTATAGTAAGGTGATTTTCTTCGAATTTCTACGAAATGTATGGTATAGCAATTAAAGGTCCCGTGACCTATCACTTAAGGTATCAAGAACCGCAATCTGAGCACAATTGCAGATTTTGGATTTTTACAGCTCTGAATCGGCTGAGCTATAGTAAGGTGATTTTCTTCGAATTTCTACGAAATGTATGGTATAGCAATTACAGGTCCCGTGACCTATCACTTAAGGTATCAAGAACCGCAATCTGAGCACAATTGCAGATTTTGGATTTTTACAGCTCTGAATCGGCTGAGCTATAGTAAGGTGATTTTCTTCGAATTTCTACGAAATGTATGGTATAGCAATTACAGGTCCCGTGACCTATCACTTAAGGTATCAAGAACCGCAATCTGAGCACAATTGCAGATTTTGGATTTTTACAGCTCTGAATCGGCTGAGCTATAGTAAGGTAATTTCTTCCAATCGATTTTTCTGTGAAATGTATGGAAATAATCAACCAATTTAAACGCGGTTTGGCATAACAATTACAAGTCCCGAGACCTATCATTTGAGGTATCAAGAACCGCAATCTGAGCACAATTGCAGATTTTGGATTTTTACAGCTCTGAATCGGCTGAGCTATAGTAAGGTGATTTTCTTCGAATTTAATTTTCTACGAAATGTATGGTATAGCAATTACAGGTCCGGTGACCTATCACTTAAGGTATCAAGAACCGCAATCTGAGCACAATTGCAGATTTTGGATTTTTACAGCTCTGAATCGGCTGAGCTATAGTAAGGTAATTTCTTCGAATCGATTTTTCTGTGAAATGTATGGAAATAATCAACCAATTTAAACGCGGTTTGGCATAACAATTACAAGTCCCGAGACCTATCATTTGAGGTATCAAGAACCGCAATCTGAGCACAATTGCAGATTTTGGATTTTTACAGCTCTGAATCGGCTGAGCTATAGTAAGGTGATTTTCTTCGAATTTAATTTTTTACGAAATGTATGGTATAGCAATTACAGGTCCCGTGACCTATCACTTAAGGGATCAAGAACCGCATTCTGAGCACAATTGCAGATTTTGGATTTTTACAGCTCTGAATCGGCTGAGCTATAGTAAGGTGATTTTCTTCGAATTTAATTTTCTACGAAATGTATGGTATAGCAATTACAGGTCCGGTGACCTATCACTTAAGGTATCAAGAACCGCAATCTGAGCACAATTGCAGATTTTGGATTTTTACAGCTCTGAATCGGCTGAGCTATAGTAAGGTAATTTCTTCGAATCGATTTTTCTGTGAAATGTATGGAAATAATCAACCAATTTAAACGCGGTTTGGCATAACAATTACAAGTCCCGAGACCTATCATTTGAGGTATCAAGAACCGCAATCTGAGCACAATTGCAGATTTTGGATTTTTACAGCTCTGAATCGGCTGAGCTATAGTAAGGTGATTTTCTTCGAATTTAATTTTTTACGAAATGTATGGTATAGCAATTACAGGTCCCGTGACCTATCACTTAAGGGATCAAGAACCGCATTCTGAGCACAATTGCAGATTTTGGATTTTTACAGCTCTGAATCGGCTGAGCTATAGTAAGGTGATTTTCTTCGAATTTAATTTTCTACGAAATGTATGGTATAGCAATTACAGGTCCCGTGACCTATCAGTAGATAAGCTATGCGGGTACGAGCGCAAAATTATATGTATTTTCTTATGAAGGTCTAAATTTGCTTTTTTTGGCGTCATTTCATATAAACATCATCTATGAGAGAGAGAGAGAGAGTAAAGAGAATAAAGATTGTTACATAAAATATGCAGTTAAACTGTGAGTAATTTCTCTCTCAATAATATTTATAGAAATATATAGAATAAGATTTAACTTTGCGGAATATAAAATAAAAATTTATTAAAACAAATAAATGATTAGGCTAATTAGTTAATAAATTTTTTTTGTACAAGACATATAATTATTTAGGTCAATTAAAATGTAGAACGATTCAACTTTAGAACCTACGTTAGTATAACATATGTATTGTCAATCTCTCTTAATGTAACTTATGTTAAATTAAAAGTTTATACTTCAATAACATTCTAAACATAAAGTCTAAACCAAAACAATAAAAATTATATGTGAAAGTATGAGCAACATCACTAATATTATCTTTTCCCCTTGTTGACAATTAAGTACATACGATTTACATGAGAGTACGATATTAATATATGTATGACATATTAAAATGAGATTGATTAATGTATAGGAAATAAATAATACAGCACAGCAGTAAACACTCTCTCTCTCTCTATAAATATTTAGAATATGATGTTAAGATAGCTGACCTTGCGCGCATATGATAAATTTTTTTTAAAAACATATAATTATTTAGGTCAATTAAAATGTAGAACGATTCAACTTTTAGAACCTACGTCGGTATAACATATATATATAGTCAATTTCACTTAATGTAACAACAGATTCGAAAGTATATACATATGTATATACAGTAATGAGCAACATCACTAAAATTATTTTTTCCCCTTGTTGACAATTAAGTACATACTAAAAACATACTAAAAACGAGATTGATTAATGAATAAGAAATAAATAATACAACACAGCAGTAAACACACTCTCTCTCTCTCTATAATATTTGTAAAGAAATATCTAAAATATGATGTTAAGATTGCTGACCTTGAGTGCATATGATAAGACGTTTGTGAATGTATAAAAATGCATGGCAATTCAATTTTGATGATGCAATAATTTTATTCATGACGAAATATTCTTTAATAGTAATAGTTTTTCTCTATTGCTATCCATTATGCAATTTATAAGAGATAACAAATGTATGCTCATTTGTGAAAAAAAAAATGCATAACACACCTATAAATTCTCTCTCAATAATATTTATAGAAATATATAGAATAAGATTTAACTTTGCGGTATATAAAATAAAAATTGATTAAAAACAAATAAATTATTAGGCTAATTAGAATACAGGACGATCCAACTTTTAGAACCTATCAAAATTATTTTATTGGTAAATATAGTCATACATTATATGAAAATTACATTTACATCGAAAAATTAGTTTGTTATTGATGGTATTTAAAAATTCGGTTACTTAATTGGATGAGGAAAAACAAAGATAAGAACATAATTGAACACTTATGATCGAGAATATTTTGGACTATACATTGTTATTATATAATTCGCTAAGTCAATAAGTGCTTAAGAACTATAAAATACTGCGTTTTTGATTTTACTGCCATTGTCTAAATGAGTTATGATTTTAATTCATTATCTAGAAGCGTCTAACTGCCTATACCGTTTTTATAAATATTGATAACAGATTCAGAGGATATTAAAAGTGTTCGGTGAGTAATTTGTAATATATTAAAAATTATTAAGTAAGAGTGAACATATATTAAATAATACTTTTCTTAAAAATATACAGGTAATAACAAATTGAGAAAATGTCTAAAATAAGTCAATTCGTTAACACAACTAAATCGGCTCTCCTCAGTGCTACTCAAAATCCTGAGATTTTACCAGACACCATTAAGGAATGTAATAAAAATTTAAAATTTCTTCGAAAAAAGCTGCAAAGATGTACCATTCCAGGAGATAAAAAACATATGGCATGTGCTATAGGCTTATTAACTGGATTTCGTACGCAAATGAAAATGATGAGAAAAAACAAAGACAAGCCGCAATGTACATCAAGACGTGTTAATTGGGAATATTTGCAAACAGCTTTTCATAATCGTATTAAAACTTTAGCCATAATCAACTTGACCCATATTGACCCAATAGATTTTCTGGGCGATTGTCAGAAAACTTTTCACATTCACATCAAAAAGCTATTAAAAAATGAATCTGCTTTGAAAATAAATGGAGTTTTCTGTGGTGAGTTTAAAATTGGTGATGATAATGGTGAAGATAATTTCGAGTTTAAATATATGAATACAAAAAATCATGTGCTGTACCGGGATACAAACATTAATGAATGGTTTACTAAAAATATTAAAGAAATAATATTAAAAGAACTCGAAGAGTTTCAAGAAAAGCAAAGTGGTTGGAGCATTTCTGCAATCATAAATTTAACCATGAATATTAATAAATTCACACCACAACTGGGTTCATCGTACATAGAGCTGCCAGATCAAATACAAAGGAAGGAGGCTTGCATTAACGTTAAAAATAGTGATAATGCGTGTTTTGCTTGGTCGTTAATGGCAGCATTGTACCCTGTGGAAAAAGATCCTCAACGCACAACCAAGTATGGGTCTTACTCAGAGAAATTTAATTTAAAAGGAATTCAATTTCCAATGACAATAAAACAAATCCCACGATTTGAAATGCAAAATAATGTTTCAATCAATGTATATGTGTTGAAGCTGCAAAAGTCTGGGAAGTATATTACATTGCCAACATATTTATCTAAAAATAAGAAGGACAAGCATGTGAATTTGCTCCTTATTCAAAATGATTACGAAAGCGCTGAAGGAGAAGAAGAAGAAGAAAACGAAGCAGTAAATGAATTAAGGGAGCGTGAGCCGATTAAGTATCATTACGTTTGGATTAAAAATCTTTCTCGTCTGTTATCGTCACAACTATCTAATCATAAAGGACAAACATATTTCTGTGATCGATGTCTACACTATTTCTATTCAATGAAGATACTACTAAAACACAGTGAGAATTGTATAAATCAAAATAATTGTAAAATTAGGTTACCTACAAAGGAACAAAAATATATTCAGTTTAAAAATTTTAAGAATAAGATAGTTGCGCCATTCATAATTTATGCGGATTTAGAATGTTTATTAAAAAAAGTTGAAGCTAATAATAATAATTATCAAAATCATGAGCCTTATAGTATAGGTTATTATGTGAAATGTTCATATGATAACACACTATCATTCTACAAATCATACCGTGGTGAGGCTTGCGTTTCTTGGTTTACCAAAGAATTAGCCTGTTTCGCGAAAACTTTAGATAATATATTGACTAATCCAGTAGAGATGAATGTTCTAACAGAAGAAGAAAATTCTTTGTTAAAAACAGTTTCGACATGTCATATATGTGAAAAACATTTTGACACTGATGATATTAAAGTCCGTGACAACTGTCATTTCACGGGGAAATCTAGAGGGGTTGCACATAATTATTGCAATATTAATTACAAAGAAGAAGGTCACACTGTTCCAATTGTGTTTCACAATCTAAGCGGTTATGATTCACATTTTATTATAGAAAATATAGCATCTGATATGCCTGGTAGAGTAGATTTATTACCAATAAACAAGGAGAAATACATATCATTTACTAAACATTTAAATTTCTATTTAACAAAATTTCGATTTATAGATTCATTTCGATTTATGGATAAAAGCTTAGATGACCTTTCATCATATTTGTCTACTTTTCCTAATTTAAAATCTGAATACCCGCTAATTTCAGATGACAAATTTTTGCTGTTAACTAAGAAGGGTGTGTATCCTTACGATTATTTTGATAGTTCTCAAAAATTTGCAGAAGAAACACTCCCTCCGATTGAACAATTCTATAATAAACTCAATGATAGTAATATTAGTGAGAAACAATATACACATGCTCAAAATATTTGGAATAAATTCAATATAAGCAATTTGGGTGAATATTCAGATTTATATCTCAAAACAGATGTATTGTTGCTAACGGATGTTTTCGAGCAGTTTCGAGATAGTTGTCATAAAACTTATGGATTAGATCCAGCACATTATTTTACGCTTCCTGGATACACTTGGGATGCGATGCTAAAATATACTAATAAATCTTTAGAGCTACTTACCGATATTGATATGTTAATGTTCGTAGAGCGTGGAATTAGAGGTGGCTTAAGTCAGTGTACAAAACGTTACGTTAAAGCCAATAATAAATATATCAAAAATTATGATCCCGATAAAGAATCCACTTATTTAATGTATAATGATATTAATAATCAATACGGTTGGGCAATGTCACAATATTTACCTTTTGGAGGCTTCAAATGGGTTCAAACTAAAGATTTTGATGTAAAACTAATTGAAGAAAATTCTAACAAGGGATATATTTTAGAAGTAGATATAGAGTATCCTAGCGAATTACACGACAGTCATAATGGCTTACCATTCTGTCCAGAACATCAATGTAGTCCGGGTTCGAAAGAGGAGAAATTAATGGCTACGTTGTATAACAAAGAAAAATATATTATTCACTATAGAAACCTAAAACAAGCTATCCAATATGGTTTAAAAATAACAAAAATTCATAAGATTCTTGAGTTTGATCAATCACCTTGGTTAAAGCCGTATATAGATTTAAATACATTGCTACGATCAAATGCAAAGAATGAGTTTGAGAAAAATCTTTTCAAACTAATGAATAATGCTGTCTTCGGTAAAACTATGGAGAATGTTCGAAAACATAGTATTGTAAAGTTGGTGACTAAGTGGTTAGGAAGATATGGAGCCGAAGCACTAATTTCAAAGCCAGAATTCAAGTCATCAACTATTTTCAATGAAAATTTAGTTGCTATTGAATTAAATAAATCCGAAATTTTTTTTAATAAACCAATATATATTGGAATGTGTATTTTAGATTTGGCCAAAACAACACTTTATGACTTTCATTATGGTTACATGATTCCTAAATTTGGTGATAATTGCATAATTTGCTATACTGATACAGACAGTCTCGTCTATCAGATAACATGTCCCGATATTTATGAGATAATTAAGCAGGATTGTTATACACGTTTTGATACAAGTGACTACCCCGATAATAATATTTGGAAAATTCCTTCCGTAAATAAAAAAGTTCCGGGTCTTATGAAAGATGAGAATAATGGTGCAATAATGACCGAGTTTGTTGGTTTGAGATCAAAGATGTATGCGTATAAGGTTCAGGGTGAGGAAAAAGAACGAACTATAGAAACTAAAAAAGCTAAAGGAGTAAAAAAACAAGTTGTAAAATGCAGAATAACATTTAATCATTATCTAAACTGTTTAAATAATGAAAAACCTAGAATTATTTCACAAAACTTAATTCAATCGAGAAAACATCACGTTAGTTCAGTTATTCAAACCAAAACCGCACTTAATCCTCATGATGATAAACGATTTTTAGTTAAAGGAGATTATGAAACTTTAGCTTGGGGACATTATAAATTAATGGAGATTGATTAATTAATACATTAACTTTAATGTAGCTATATAAAATTATTAATCGGGAAATTCAAATTTGTTATAAAATTAATAACTGTATCTTTAAGTAAATAAAATTATAAAATTATGAACTAACTATAAGTTTAATAAGCATATTTCGGCATATAATCAATTAATCTATTAAAATATTTTGTTTTATATTCCTGTTAATAAATAAGATATTTGTTGTAGCACATTTTGAAAATGAAATTTATGAATATGTAACTTTATAACTATGAATACAAATTTATTAATTAATTTAAAATAATATAAAAAATTTAACCAATTTAATTTAGAAACTGCATAAAATGAAGTTTAATCTTTAAATGTGCAATCAATTAACTAATCAATATAATACTTTTAATTATTTTATGTTAATAAATTAATCTCTATAAAAATATAAAATGTATGTTTAATATTTTCATAATAAATAAATAAAATAGCTAAAAGAAACAATTCAGTTTTTTATGTAATTGGAATTTTCATATTATAAAGATGGCATTTATCCATTTTTATCAGGTGCCGTGGCTTTTATCACTGTATATTATAGTTTAAAAAACGGTGGTTTTTTAAAAAAATTTTTACAATTTATTAATGTTTTTTTATATAACAATATATGGTTAAAAAATTTTTTTAATTACAAGCACAAAAAAACAAGCAAAATAAAATTTTTTAATTTATACGATTCTAAAAAAAAAACACAAATTGGTAGTAAAATATCTTATAGTGATAATTTTAATAATTTTAAAAAATTTATTTACTATGGAGTGTAGTAATGGGATCTGATGAAGGAAGAAATTTCCGAAACTAGTCTCCATAGTAAATAAATTTTTTAAAATTATTAAAATTATCACTATAAGATATTTTACTACCAATTTGTGTTTTTTTTTAGAATCGTATAAATTAAAAAATTTTATTTTGCTTGTTTTTTTGTGCTTGTAATTAAAAAAATTTTTTAACCATATATTGTTATATAAAAAAAACATTAATAAATTGTAAAAAATTTTTTAAAAAACCACCGTTTTTTAAACTATAATGGAATTTTCAACTTGTCACGGATTCACAGCTAAACCAACGCATACGAATATGGTAAGTATAAACATAATAAATCTGCGATATAAACAATAGTGATCCTTGTACCCTAGACAGAATGTGGTTTAATAAATCCGATTTAGCTAAACTAGTTTAAGTATTATATGAAAAAACAAAGGGATTAGCTAAAATCGAGGTTGACACACTGCAACTAATCTCGAAAAATTCATTAAATCGGTTTTATTAAATCACAGTGTGTCTATCGTATTTGATAAGAGATTTGTAATTCCAAATTCTGTTTAAACTTTGCATGGGGTAATAATAAAATAAAGGATTTTTATTTTCTTTAACAAAATAGCTTAGCGACTTTTAATAAACAAATAAATAACTTTGATTAGGTATTAACATACGTTTATATTTAATGTAAAAAAATATTATAATAATTTTTTAAAAAATTATAATTAAGTTAAAAATGTAATAAATTTAAAAATATTTAATAAATAAAGTTAATTTTTAAAATAAAAAACCGTTTGATTTATGTGGATAAGCTTTGCAGCTTCTTTCAACAACTAACCGATGTATGTAGTAAGACCAGCTTAACATGTGAAAGGTATGTATGAATTGTTGAAGGTTCGCATATTGCCCATTATAGGATTTCTTGATTTCTTTAAAACAGTGATAATAAAACTATTTTGTTATACAAATTATTAAAATCAATTCAATGTTTCACTTAACTGGGGAAGTGTAATAAACGAAATTTCTTGGATTATAGGTGTTGCCATGTATCCAACTCCACGAAATCACGTAATATCATCTTAAACCTGTTTTCAAATAGCCCTACAGAAAACTTTCGGTTAGTCGGTAATGGATTATGGATGATTGGGGCGCGTGGGTTGCACCCATCGCATTTCATTCGTATATATAAGTGTGTATCGCCACCAATCGGCTGAGCTATATATCGAGCTATAGCTCTGAATCGGCTGAGCTATAGTAAGGTAATTTCTTCGAATCGATTTTTCTGTGAAATGTATGGAAATAATCACCCAATTTAAACGCGGTTTGGCATAACAATTACAAGTCCCGAGACCTATCATTTGAGGTATCAAGAACCGCAATCTGAGCACAATTGCAGATTTTGGATTTTTACAGCTCTGAATCGGCTGAGCTATAGTAAGGTGATTTTCTTCGAATTTAATTTTCTACGAAATGTATGGTATAGCAATTACAGGTCCCGTGACCTATCACTTAAGGTATCAAGAACCGCAATCTGAGCACAATTGCAGATTTTGGATTTTTACAGCTCTGAATCGGCTGAGCTATAGTAAGGTGATTTTCTTCGAATTTCTACGAAATGTATGGTATAGCAATTACAGGTCCCGTGACCTATCACTTAAGGTATCAAGAACCGCAATCTGAGCACAATTGCAGATTTTGGATTTTTACAGCTCTGAATCGGCTGAGCTATAGTAAGGTAATTTCTTCCAATCGATTTTTCTGTGAAATGTATGGAAATAATCAACCAATTTAAACGCGGTTTGGCATAACAATTACAAGTCCCGAGACCTATCATTTGAGGTATCAAGAACCGCAATCTGAGCACAATTGCAGATTTTGGATTTTTACAGCTCTGAATCGGCTGAGCTATAGTAAGGTGATTTTCTTCGAATTTAATTTTCTACGAAATGTATGGTATAGCAATTACAGGTCCCGTGACCTATCACTTAAGGTATCAAGAACCGCAATCTGAGCACAATTGCAGATTTTGGATTTTTACAGCTCTGAATCGGCTGAGCTATAGTAAGGTGATTTTCTTCGAATTTCTACGAAATGTATGGTATAGCAATTACAGGTCCCGTGACCTATCACTTAAGGTATCAAGAACCGCAATCTGAGCACAATTGCAGATTTTGGATTTTTACAGCTCTGAATCGGCTGAGCTATAGTAAGGTAATTTCTTCCAATCGATTTTTCTGTGAAATGTATGGAAATAATCAACCAATTTAAACGCGGTTTGGCATAACAATTACAAGTCCCGAGACCTATCATTTGAGGTATCAAGAACCGCAATCTGAGCACAATTGCAGATTTTGGATTTTTACAGCTCTGAATCGGCTGAGCTATAGTAAGGTGATTTTCTTCGAATTTAATTTTCTACGAAATGTATGGTATAGCAATTACAGGTCCCGTGACCTATCACTTAAGGTATCAAGAACCGCAATCTGAGCACAATTGCAGATTTTGGATTTTTACAGCTCTGAATCGGCTGAGCTATAGTAAGGTGATTTTCTTCGAATTTAATTTTCTACGAAATGTATGGTATAGCAATTACAGGTCCCGTGACCTATCACTTAAGGTATCAAGAACCGCAATCTGAGCACAATTGCAGATTTTGGATTTTTACAGCTCTGAATCGGCTGAGCTATAGTAAGGTAATTTCTTCGAATCGATTTTTCTGTGAAATGTATGGAAATAATCAACCAATTTAAACGCGGTTTGGCATAACAATTACAAGTCCCGAGACCTATCATTTGAGGTATCAAGAACCGCAATCTGAGCACAATTGCAGATTTTGGATTTTTACAGCTCTGAATCGGCTGAGCAGTAAGGTAATTTCTTCGAATCGATTTTTCTGTGAAATGTATGGAAATAATCACCCAATTTATACGCGGTTTGGCATAACAATTACAAGTCCCGAGACCTATCATTTGAGGTATCAAGAACCGCAATCTGAGCACAATTGCAGATTTTGGATTTTTACAGCTCTGAATCGGCTGAGCTATAGTAAGGTGATTTTCTTCGAATTTCTACGAAATGTATGGTATAGCAATTACAGGTCCCGTGACCTATCACTTAAGGTATCAAGGACCGCAATCTGAGCACAATTGCAGATTTTGGATTTTTACAGCTCTGAATCGGCTGAGCTATAGTAAGGTGATTTTCTTCGAATTTAATTTTCTACGAAATGTATGGTATAGCAATTACAGGTCCCGTGACCTATCACTTAAGGTATCAAGAACCGCAATCTGAGCACAATTGCAGATTTTGGATTTTTACAGCTCTGAATCGGCTGAGCTATAGTAAGGTGATTTTCTTCGAATTTAATTTTCTACGAAATGTATGGTATAGCAATTACAGGTCCCGTGACCTATCACTTAAGGTATCAAGAACCGCAATCTGAGCACAATTGCAGATTTTGGATTTTTACAGCTCTGAATCGGCTGAGCTATTTTAAGGTGATTTTCTTCGAATTTAATTTTCTACGAAATGTATGGTATAGCAATTACAGGTCCCGTGACCTATCACTTAAGGTATCAAGAACCGCAATCTGAGCACAATTGCAGATTTTGGATTTTTACAGCTCTGAATCGGCTGAGCTATAGTAAGGTGATTTTCTTCGAATTTAATTTTCTACGAAATGTTTGGTATAGCAATTACAGGTCCCGTGACCTATCACTTAAGGTATCAAGAACCGCAATCTGAGCACAATTGCAGATTTTGGATTTTTACAGCTCTGAATCGGCTGAGCTATAGTAAGGTAATTTCTTCGAATCGATTTTTCTGTGAAATGTATGGAAATAATCAACCAATTTAAACGCGGTTTGGCATAACAATTACAAGTCCCGAGACCTATCATTTGAGGTACCAAGAACCGCAATCTGAGCACAATTGCAGATTTTGGATTTTTACAGCTCTGAATCGGCTGAGCTATAGTAAGGTGATTTTCTTCGAATTTAATTTTCTACGAAATGTATGGTATAGCAATTACAGGTCCCGTGACCTATCACTTAAGGTATCAAGAACCGCAATCTGAGCACAATTGCAGATTTTGGATTTTTACAGCTCTGAATCGGCTGAGCTATAGTAAGGTGATTTTCTTCGAATTTAATTTTCTACGAAATATATGGTATAGCAATTACAGGTCCCGTGACCAAGGTATCAAGAACCGCAATCTGAGCACAATTGCAGATTTTGGATTTTTACAGCTCTGAATCGGCTGAGCTATAGTAAGGTAATTTCTTCGAATCGATTTTTCTGTGAAATGTATGGAAATAATCAACCAATTTAAACGCGGTTTGGCATAACAATTACAAGTCCCGAGACCTATCATTTGAGGTATCAAGAACCGCAATCTGAGCACAATTGCAGATTTTGGATTTTTACAGCTCTGAATCGGCTGAGCTATAGTAAGGTGATTTTCTTCGAATTTAATTTTCTACGAAATGTATGGTATAGCAATTACAGGTCCCGTGACCTATCACTTAAGGTATCAAGAACCGCAATCTGAGCACAATTGCAGATTTTGGATTTTTACAGCTCTGAATCGGCTGAGCTATAGTAAGGTAATTTCTTCGAATCGATTTTTCTGTGAAATGTATGGAAATAATCAACCAATTTAAACGCGGTTTGGCATAACAATTACAAGTCCCGAGACCTATCATTTGAGGTATCAAGAACCGCAATCTGAGCACAATTGCAGATTTTGGATTTTTACAGCTCTGAATCGGCTGATCTATAGTAAGGTAATTTCTTCGAATCGATTTTTCTGTGAAATGTATGGAAATAATCACCCAATTTAAACGCGGTTTGGCATAACAATTACAAGTCCCGAGACCTATCATTTGAGGTATCAAGAACCGCAATCTGAGCACAATTGCAGATTTTGGATTTTTACAGCTCTGAATCGGCTGAGCTATAGTAAGGTGATTTTCTTCGAATTTAATTTTCTACGAAATGTATGGTATAGCAATTACAGGTCCCGTGACCTATCTTTTAAGGTATCAAGAACCGCAATCTGAGCACAATTGCAGATTTTGGATTTTTACAGCTCTGAATCGGCTGAGCTATAGTAAGGTAATTTCTTCGAATCGATTTTTCTGTGAAATGTATGGAAATAATCAACCAATTTAAACGCGGTTTGGCATAACAATTACAAGTCCCGAGACCTATCATTTGAGGTATCAAGAACCGCAATCTGAGCACAATTGCAGATTTTGGATTTTTACAGCTCTGAATCGGCTGATCTATAGTAAGGTAATTTCTTCGAATCGATTTTTCTGTGAAATGTATGGAAATAATCACCCAATTTAAACGCGGTTTGGCATAACAATTACAAGTCCCGAGACCTATCATTTGAGGTATCAAGAACCGCAATCTGAGCACAATTGCAGATTTTGGATTTTTACAGCTCTGAATCGGCTGAGCTATAGTAAGGTGATTTTCTTCGAATTTAATTTTCTACGAAATGTATGGTATAGCAATTACAGGTCCCGTGACCTATCACTTAAGGTATCAAGAACCGCAATCTGAGCACAATTGCAGATTTTGGATTTTTACAGCTCTGAATCGGCTGAGCTATAGTAAGGTGATTTTCTTCGAATTTAATTTTCTACGAAATGTATGGTATAGCAATTACAGGTCCCGTGACCTATCACTTAAGGTATCAAGAACCGCAATCTGAGCACAATTGCAGATTTTGGATTTTTACAGCTCTGAATCGGCTGAGCTATAGTAAGGTGATTTTCTTCGAATTTAATTTTCTACGAAATGTATGGTATAGCAATTACAGGTCCCGTGACCTATCACTTAAGGTATCAAGAACCGCAATCTGAGCACAATTGCAGATTTTGGATTTTTACAGCTCTGAATCGGCTGAGCTATAGTAAGGTAATTTCATCGAATCGATTTTTCTGTGAAATGTATGGAAATAATCAACCAATTTAAACGCGGTTTGGCATAACAATTACAAGTCCCGAGACCTATCATTTGAGGTACCAAGAACCGCAATCTGAGCACAATTGCAGATTTTATATTTTAACAGCTCTGAATCGGCTGAGCTATAGTAAGGTGATTTTCTTCGAATTTAATTTTCTACGAAATGTATGGTATAGCAATTACAGGTCCCGTGACCTATCACTTAAGGTATCAAGAACCGCAATCTGAGCACAATTGCAGATTTTGGATTTTTACAGCTCTGAATCGGCTGAGCTATAGTAAGGTAATTTCTTCGAATCGATTTTTCTGTGAAATGTATGGAAATAATCAACCAATTTAAACGCGGTTTGGCATAACAATTACAAGTCCCGAGACCTATCATTTGAGGTATCAAGAACCGCAATCTGAGCACAATTGCAGATTTTGGATTTTTACAGCTCTGAATCGGCTGAGCTATAGTAAGGTGATTTTCTTCGAATTTAATTTTCTACGAAATGTATGGTATAGCAATTACAGGTCCCGTGACCTATCACTTAAGGTATCAAGAACCGCAATCTGAGCACAATTGCAGATTTTGGATTTTTACAGCTCTGAATCGGCTGAGCTATAGTAAGGTGATTTTCTTCGAATTTAATTTTCTACGAAATGTATGGTATAGCAATTACAGGTCCCGTGACCTATCACTTAAGGTATCAAGAACCGCAATCTGAGCACAATTGCAGATTTTGGATTTTTACAGCTCTGAATCGGCTGAGCTATAGTAAGGTGATTTTCTTCGAATTTAATTTTCTACGAAATGTATGGTATAGCAATTACAGGTCCCGTGACCTATCACTTAAGGTATCAAGAACCGCAATCTGAGCACAATTGCAGATTTTGGATTTTTACAGCTCTGAATCGGCTGAGCTATATTAAGGTGATTTTCTTCGAATTTAATTTTCTACGAAATGTATGGTATAGCAATTACAGGTCCCGTGACCTATCACTTAAGGTATCAAGAACCGCAATCTGAGCACAATTGCAGATTTTGGATTTTTACAGCTCTGAATCGGCTGAGCTATAGTAAGGTAATTTCTTCGAATCGATTTTTCTGTGAAATGTATGGAAATAATCACCCAATTTAAACGCGGTTTGGCATAACAATTACAAGTCCCGAGACCTATCATTTGAGGTATCAAGAACCGCAATCTGAGCACAATTGCAGATTTTGGATTTTTACAGCTCTGAATCGGCTGAGCTATAGTAAGGTGATTTTCTTCGAATTTAATTTTCTACGAAATGTATGGTATAGCAATTACAGGTCCCGTGACCTATCACTTAAGGTATCAAGAACCGCAATCTGAGCACAATTGCAGATTTTGGATTTTTACAGCTCTGAATCGGCTGAGCTATAGTAAGGTGATTTTCTTCGAATTTAATTTTCTACGAAATGTATGGTATAGCAATTACAGGTCCCGTGACCTATCACTTAAGGTATCAAGAACCGCAATCTGAGCACAATTGCAGATTTTGGATTTTTACAGCTCTGAATCGGCTGAGCTATATTAAGGTGATTTTCTTCGAATTTAATTTTCTACGAAATGTATGGTATAGCAATTACAGGTCCCGTGACCTATCACTTAAGGTATCAAGAACCGCAATCTGAGCACAATTGCAGATTTTGGATTTTTACAGCTCTGAATCGGCTGAGCTATAGTAAGGTGATTTTCTTCGAATTTCTACGAAATGTATGGTATAGCAATTACAGGTCCCGTGACCTATCACGTAAGGTATCAAGAACCGCAATCTGAGCACAATTGCAGATTTTGGATTTTTACAGCTCTGAATCGGCTGAGCTATAGTAAGGTGATTTTCTTCGAATTTAATTTTCTACGAAATGTATCGTATAGCAATTACAAGTCCCGTGACCTATCACTTAAGGTATCAAGAACCGCAATCTGAGCACAATTGCAGATTTTGGATTTTTACAGCTCTGAATCGGCTGAGCTATAGTAATGTGATTTTCTTCGAATTTAATTTTCTACGAAATGTATGGTATAGCAATTACAGGTCCCGTGACCTATCACTTAAGGTATCAAGAACCGCAATCTGGGCACAATTGCAGATTTTGGATTTTTACAGCTCTGAATCGGCTGAGCTATAGTAAGGTAATTTCTTCGAATAGGTTTTTCTGTGAAATGTATGGAAATAATCAACCAATTTAAACGCGGTTTGGCATAATAATTACAAGTCCCGAGACCTATCATTTGAGGTATCAAGAACCGCAATCTGAGCACAATTGCAGATTTTGGATTTTTACAGCTCTGAATCGGCTGAGCTATAGTAAGGTGATTTTCTTCGAATTTAATTTTCTACGAAATGTATGGTATAGCAATTACAGGTCCCGTGACCTATCACTTAAGGTATCAAGAACCGCAATCTGAGCACAATTGCAGATTTTGGATTTTTACAGCTCTGAATCGGCTGAGCTATAGTAAGGTGATTTTCTTCGAATTTAATTTTCTACGAAATGTATGGTATAGCAATTACAGGTCCCGTGACCTATCACTTAAGGTATCAAGAACCGCAATCTGAGCACAATTGCAGATTTTGGATTTTTACAGCTCTGAATCGGCTGAGCTATAGTAAGGTGATTTTCTTCGAATTTAATTTTCTACGAAATGTATGGTATAGCAATTACAGGTCCCGTGACCTATCACTTAAGGTATCAAGAACCGCAATCTGAGCACAATTGCAGATTTTGGATTTTTACAGCTCTGAATCGGCTGAGCTATATTAAGGTGATTTTCTTCGAATTTAATTTTCTACGAAATGTATGGTATAGCAATTACAGGTCCCGTGACCTATCACTTAAGGTATCAAGAACCGCAATCTGAGCACAATTGCAGATTTTGGATTTTTACAGCTCTGAATCGGCTGAGCTATAGTAAGGTGATTTTCTTCGAATTTAATTTTCTACGAAATGTTTGGTATAGCAATTACAGGTCCCGTGACCTATCACTTAAGGTATCAAGAACCGCAATCTGAGCACAATTGCAGATTTTGGATTTTTACAGCTCTGAATCGGCTGAGCTATAGTAAGGTAATTTCTTCGAATCGATTTTTCTGTGAAATGTATGGAAATAATCAACCAATTTAAACGCGGTTTGGCATAACAATTACAAGTCCCGAGACCTATCATTTGAGGTATCAAGAACCGCAATCTGAGCACAATTGCAGATTTTGGATTTTTACAGCTCTGAATCGGCTGAGCTATAGTAAGGTGATTTTCTTCGAATTTCTACGAAATGTATGGTATAGCAATTACAGGTCCCGTGACCTATCACGTAAGGTATCAAGAACCGCAATCTGAGCACAATTGCAGATTTTGGATTTTTACAGCTCTGAATCGGCTGAGCTATAGTAAGGTGATTTTCTTCGAATTTAATTTTCTACGAAATGTATCGTATAGCAATTACAAGTCCCGTGACCTATCACTTAAGGTATCAAGAACCGCAATCTGAGCACAATTGCAGATTTTGGATTTTTACAGCTCTGAATCGGCTGAGCTATAGTAATGTGATTTTCTTCGAATTTAATTTTCTACGAAATGTATGGTATAGCAATTACAGGTCCCGTGACCTATCACTTAAGGTATCAAGAACCGCAATCTGGGCACAATTGCAGATTTTGGATTTTTACAGCTCTGAATCGGCTGAGCTATAGTAAGGTAATTTCTTCGAATAGGTTTTTCTGTGAAATGTATGGAAATAATCAACCAATTTAAACGCGGTTTGGCATAATAATTACAAGTCCCGAGACCTATCATTTGAGGTATCAAGAACCGCAATCTGAGCACAATTGCAGATTTTGGATTTTTACAGCTCTGAATCGGCTGAGCTATAGTAAGGTGATTTTCTTCGAATTTAATTTTCTACGAAATGTATGGTATAGCAATTACAAGTCCCGTGAGCTATCATTTAAGGTATCAAGAACCGCAATCTGAGCACAATTGCAGTTTTTGGATTTTTACAGCTCTGAATCGGCTGAGCTATAGTAAGGTAATTTCTTCGAATCGATTTTTCTGTGAAATGTATGGAAATAATCAACCAATTTAAACGCGGTTTGGCATAATAATTACAAGTCCCGAGACCTATCATTTGAGGTATCAAGAACCGCAATCGGAGCACAATTGCAGATTTTGGATTTTTACAGCTCTGAATCGGCTGAGCTATAGTAAGGTGATTTTCTTCGAATTTAATTTTCTACGAAATGTATGGTATAGCAATTACAGGTCCCGTGACCTATCACTTAAGGTATCAAGAACCGCAATCTGAGCACAATTGCAGATTTTGGATTTTTACAGCTCTGAATCGGCTGAGCTATAGTAAGGTAATTTCTTCGAATCGATTTTTCTGTGAAATGTATGAAAATAATCAACCAATTTAAACGCGGTTTGGCATAACAATTACAAGTCCCGAGACCTATCATTTGAGGTATAATGAACCGCAATCGGAGCACAATTGCAGATTTTGGATTTTTACAGCTCTGAATCGGCTGAGCTTATAGTAAGGTGATTTTCTTCGAATTTAATTTTCTACGAAATGTATGGTATAGCAATTACAGGTTCAGTGGCGTATCACTTAAGGTATCAAGAACCGCAATCTGAGCACAATTGCAGATTTTGGATTTTTACAGCTCTGAATCGACTGAGCTATAGTAAGGTAATTTCTTCGAATCGGTTTTTCTGTGAAATGTATGGAAATAATCAACCAATTTAAACGCGGTTTGGCATAACAATTACAAGTCCCGAGACCTATCATTTGAGGTATCAAGAACCGCAATCTGAGCACAATTGCAGATTTTGGATTTTTACAGCTCTGAATCGGCTGAGCTATAGTAAGGTGATTTTCTTCGAATTTAATTTTCTACGAAATGTATGGTATAGCAATTACAGGTCCCGTGACCTATCACTTAAGGTATCAAGAACCGCAATCTGAGCACAATTGCAGATTTTGGATTTTTACAGCTCTGAATCGGCTGAGCTATAGTAAGGTGATTTTCTTCGAATTTAATTTTCTACGAAATGTATGGTATAGCGATTACAGGTCCCGTGACCTATCACTTAAGGTATCAAGAACCGCAATCTGAGCACAATTGCAGATTTTGGATTTTTACAGCTCTGAATCGGCTGAGCTATAGTAAGGTGATTTTCTTCGAATTTAATTTTCTACGAAATGTTTGGTATAGCAATTACAGGTCCCGTGACCTATCACTTAAGGTATCAAGAACCGCAATCTGAGCACAATTGCAGATTTTGGATTTTTACAGCTCTGAATCGGCTGAGCTATAGTAAGGTAATTTCTTCGAATCGATTTTTCTGTGAAATGTATGGAAATAATCAACCAATTTAAACGCGGTTTGGCATAACAATTACAAGTCCCGAGACCTATCATTTGAGGTACCAAGAACCGCAATCTGAGCACAATTGCAGATTTTGGATTTTTACAGCTCTGAATCGGCTGAGCTATAGTAAGGTGATTTTCTTCGAATTTAATTTTCTACGAAATGTATGGTATAGCAATTACAGGTCCCGTGACCTATCACTTAAGGTATCAAGAACCGCAATCTGAGCACAATTGCAGATTTTGGATTTTTACAGCTCTGAATCGGCTGAGCTATAGTAAGGTGATTTTCTTCGAATTTAATTTTCTACGAAATGTATGGTATAGCAATTACAGGTCCCGTGACCTATCAGTTAAGGTATCAAGAACCGCAATCTGAGCACAATTGCAGATTTTGGATTTTTACAGCTCTGAATCGGCTGAGCTATAGTAAGGTGATTTTCTTCGAATTTAATTTTCTACGAAATGTATGGTATAGCAATTACAGGTCCCGTGACCTATCACTTAAGGTATCAAGAACCGCAATCTGAGCACAATTGCAGATTTTGGATTTTTACAGCTCTGAATCGGCTGAGCTATAGTAAGGTGATTTTCTTCGAATTTAATTTTCTACGAAATGTATGGTATAGCAATTACAGGTCCCGTGACCTATCACTTAAGGTATCAAGAACCGCAATCTGAGCACAATTGCAGATTTTGGATTTTTACAGCTCTGAATCGGCTGAGCTATAGTAAGGTAATTTCTTCGAATCGATTTTTCTGTGAAATGTATGGAAATAATCAACCAATTTAAACACGGTTTGGCATAACAATTACAAGTCCCGAGACCTATCATTTGAGGTACCAAGAACCGCAATCTGAGCACAATTGCAGATTTTGGATTTTTACAGCTCTGAATCGGCTGAGCTATAGTAAGGTGATTTTCTTCGAATTTAATTTTCTACGAAATGTATGGTATAGCAATTACAGGTCCCGTGACCTATCACTTAAGGTATCAAGAACCGCAATCTGAGCACAATTGCAGATTTTGGATTTTTACAGCTCTGAATCGGCTGAGCTATAGTAAGGTGATTTTCTTCGAATTTAATTTTCTACGAAATGTATGGTATAGCAATTACAGGTCCCGTGACCTATCACTTAAGGTATCAAGAACCGCAATCTGAGCACAATTGCAGATTTTGGATTTTTACAGCTCTGAATCGGCTGAGCTATAGTAAGGTGATTTTCTTCGAATTTAATTTTCTACGAAATGTATGGTATAGCAATTACAGGTCCCGTGACCTATCACTTAAGGTATCAAGAACCGCAATCTGAGCACAATTGCAGATTTTGGATTTTTACAGCTCTGAATCGGCTGAGCTATAGTAAGGTGATTTTCTTCGAATTTAATTTTCTACGAAATGTTTGGTATAGCAATTACAGGTCCCGTGACCTATCACTTAAGGTATCAAGAACCGCAATCTGAGCACAATTGCAGATTTTGGATTTTTACAGCTCTGAATCGGCTGAGCTATAGTAAGGTAATTTCTTCGAATCGATTTTTCTGTGAAATGTATGGAAATAATCAACCAATTTAAACGCGGTTTGGCATAACAATTACAAGTCCCGAGACCTATCATTTGAGGTACCAAGAACCGCAATCTGAGCACAATTGCAGATTTTGGATTTTTACAGCTCTGAATCGGCTGAGCTATAGTAAGGTGATTTTCTTCGAATTTAATTTTCTACGAAATGTATGGTATAGCAATTACAGGTCCCGTGACCTATCACTTAAGGTATCAAGAACCGCAATCTGAGCACAATTGCAGATTTTGGATTT
Organism: Tipula vernalis; assembly: GCA_958295665.1. Taxonomy (NCBI): domain Eukaryota; kingdom Metazoa; phylum Arthropoda; class Insecta; order Diptera; family Tipulidae; genus Tipula; species Tipula vernalis. The sequence goes on along the minus strand of OY282558.1, from coordinate 126,987,339 downwards.
TTACAGCTCTGAATCGGCTGAGCTATAGTAAGGTGATTTTCTTCGAATTTAATTTTCTACGAAATGTATGGTATAGCAATTACAGGTCCCGTGACCTATCACTTAAGGTATCAAGAACCGCAATCTGAGCACAATTGCAGATTTTGGATTTTTACAGCTCTGAATCGGCTGAGCTATAGTAAGGTGATTTTCTTCGAATTTAATTTTCTACGAAATGTATGGTATAGCAATTACAGGTCCCGTGACCTATCACTTAAGGTATCAAGAACCGCAATCTGAGCACAATTGCAGATTTTGGATTTTTACAGCTCTGAATCGGCTGAGCTATAGTAAGGTGATTTTCTTCGAATTTAATTTTCTACGAAATGTATGGTATAGCAATTACAGGTCCCGTGACCTATCACTTAAGGTATCAAGAACCGCAATCTGAGCACAATTGCAGATTTTGGATTTTTACAGCTCTGAATCGGCTGAGCTATAGTAAGGTGATTTTCTTCGAATTTAATTTTCTACGAAATGTATGGTATAGCAATTACAGGTCCCGTGACCTATCACTTAAGGTATCAAGAACCGCAATCTGAGCACAATTGCAGATTTTGGATTTTTACAGCTCTGAATCGGCTGAGCTATAGTAAGGTGATTTTCTTCGAATTTAATTTTCTACGAAATGTATGGTATAGCAATTACAGGTCCCGTGACCTATCACTTAAGGTATCAAGAACCGCAATCTGAGCACAATTGCAGATTTTGGATTTTTACAGCTCTGAATCGGCTGAGCTATATTAAGGTGATTTTCTTCGAATTTAATTTTCTACGAAATGTATGGTATAGCAATTACAGGTCCCGTGACCTATCACTTAAGGTATCAAGAACCGCAATCTGAGCACAATTGCAGATTTTGGATTTTTACAGCTCTGAATCGGCTGAGCTATAGTAAGGTAATTTCATCGAATCGATTTTTCTGTGAAATGTATGGAAATAATCAACCAATTTAAACGCGGTTTGGCATAACAATTACAAGTCCCGAGACCTATCATTTGAGGTACCAAGAACCGCAATCTGAGCACAATTGCAGATTTTGGATTTTTACAGCTCTGAATCGGCTGAGCTATAGTAAGGTGATTTTCTTCGAATTTAATTTTCTACGAAATGTATGGTATAGCAATTACAGGTCCCGTGACCTATCACTTAAGGTATCAAGAACCGCAATCTGAGCACAATTGCAGATTTTGGATTTTTACAGCTCTGAATCGGCTGAGCTATAGTAAGGTGATTTTCTTCGAATTTAATTTTCTACGAAATGTATGGTATAGCAATTACAGGTCCCGTGACCTATCACTTAAGGTATCAAGAACCGCAATCTGAGCACAATTGCAGATTTTGGATTTTTACAGCTCTGAATCGGCTGAGCTATAGTAAGGTGATTTTCTTCGAATTTAATTTTCTACGAAATGTATGGTATAGCAATTACAGGTCCCGTGACCTATCACTTAAGGTATCAAGAACCGCAATCTGAGCACAATTGCAGATTTTGGATTTTTACAGCTCTGAATCGGCTGAGCTATATTAAGGTGATTTTCTTCGAATTTAATTTTCTACGAAATGTATGGTATAGCAATTACAGGTCCCGTGACCTATCACTTAAGGTATCAAGAACCGCAATCTGAGCACAATTGCAGATTTTGGATTTTTACAGCTCTGAATCGGCTGAGCTATAGTAAGGTGATTTTCTTCGAATTTAATTTTCTACGAAATGTTTGGTATAGCAATTACAGGTCCCGTGACCTATCACTTAAGGTATCAAGAACCGCAATCTGAGCACAATTGCAGATTTTGGATTTTTACAGCTCTGAATCGGCTGAGCTATAGTAAGGTAATTTCTTCGAATCGATTTTTCTGTGAAATGTATGGAAATAATCAACCAATTTAAACGCGGTTTGGCATAACAATTACAAGTCCCGAGACCTATCAATTGAGGTATCAAGAACCGCAATCTGAGCACAATTGCAGATTTTGGATTTTTACAGCTCTGAATCGGCTGAGCTATAGTAAGGTGATTTTCTTCGAATTTAATTTTCTACGAAATGTATGGTATAGCAATTACAGGTCCCGTGACCTATCACTTAAGGTATCAAGAACCGCAATCTGAGCACAATTGCAGATTTTGGATTTTTACAGCTCTGAATCGGCTGAGCTATAGTAAGGTGATTTTCTTCGAATTTAATTTTCTACGAAATGTATGGTATAGCAATTACAGGTCCCGTAACCTATCACTTAAGGTATCAAGAACGGCAATCTGAGCACAATTGCAGATTTTGGATTTTTACAGCTCTGAATCGGCTGAGCTATATTAAGGTGATTTTTTCGAATTTAATTTTCTACGAAATGTATGGTATAGCAATTACAGGTCCCGTGACCTATCACTTAAGGTATCAAGAACCGCAATCTGAGCACAATTGCAGATTTTGGATTTTTACAGCTCTGAATCGGCTGAGCTATAGTAAGATAATTTCTTCGAATCGATTTTTCTGTGAAATGTATGGAAATAATCACCCAATTTAAACGCGGTTTGGCATAACAATTACAAGTCCCGAGACCTATCATTTGAGGTATCAAGAACCGCAATCTGAGCACAATTGCAGATTTTGGATTTTTACAGCTCTGAATCGGCTGAGCTATAGTAAGGTGATTTTCTTCGAATTTAATTTTCTACGAAATGTATGGTATAGCAATTACAGGTCCCGTGACCTATCACTTAAGGTATCAAGAACCGCAATCTGAGCACAATTGCAGATATTGGATTTTTACAGCTCTGAATCGGCTGAGCTATAGTAAGGTGATTTTCTTCGAATTTAATTTTCTACGAAATGTATGGTATAGCAATTACAGGTCCCGTGACCTATCACTTAAGGTATCAAGAACCGCAATCTGAGCACAATTGCAGATTTTGGATTTTTACAGCTCTGAATCGGCTGAGCTATAGTAAGGTGATTTTCTTCGAATTTAATTTTCTACGAAATGTATGGTATAGCAATTACAGGTCCCGTGACCTATCACTTAAGGTATCAAGAACCGCAATCTGAGCACAATTGCAGATTTTGGATTTTTACAGCTCTGAATCGGCTGAGCTATATTAAGGTGATTTTCTTCGAATTTAATTTTCTACGAAATGTATGGTATAGCAATTACAGGTCCCGTGACCTATCACTTAAGGTATCAAGAACCGCAATCTGAGCACAATTGCAGATTTTGGATTTTTACAGCTCTGAATCGGCTGAGCTATAGTAAGGTGATTTTCTTCGAATTTAATTTTCTACGAAATGTTTGGTATAGCAATTACAGGTCCCGTGACCTATCACTTAAGGTATCAAGAACCGCAATCTGAGCACAATTGCAGATTTTGGATTTTTACAGCTCTGAATCGGCTGAGCTATAGTAAGGTAATTTCTTCGAATCGATTTTTCTGTGAAATGTATGGAAATAATCAACCAATTTAAACGCGGTTTGGCATAATAATTACAAGTCCCGAGACCTATCATTTGAGGTATCAAGAACCGCAATCTGAGCACAATTGCAGATTTTGGATTTTTACAGCTCTGAATCGGCTGAGCTATAGTAAGGTGATTTTCTTCGAATTTAATTTTCTACGAAATGTATGGTATAGCAATTACAAGTCCCGTGAGCTATAATTTGAGGTATCAAGAACCGCAATCTGAGCACAATTGCAGATTTTGGATTTTTACAGCTCTGAATCGGCTGAGCTATAGTAAGGTGATTTTCTTCGAATTTAATTTTCTACGAAATGTATGGTATAGCAATTACAGGTCCCGTGACCTATCACTTAAGGTATCAAGAACCGCAATCTGGGCACAATTGCAGATTTTGGATTTTTACAGCTCTGAATCGGCTGAGCTATAGTAAGGTAATTTCTTCGAATCGATTTTTCTGTGAAATGTATGGAAATAATCAACCAATTTAAACGCGGTTTGGCATAATAATTACAAGTCCCGAGACCTATCATTTGAGGTATCAAGAACCGCAATCTGAGCACAATTGCAGATTTTGGATTTTTACAGCTCTGAATCGGCTGAGCTATAGTAAGGTGATTTTCTTCGAATTTAATTTTCTACGAAATGTATGGTATAGCAATTACAAGTCCCGTGAGCTATAATTTGAGGTATCAAGAACCGCAATCTGAGCACAATTGCAGATTTTGGATTTTTACAGCTCTGAATCGGCTGAGCTATAGTAAGGTGATTTTCTTCGAATTTAATTTTCTACGAAATGTATGGTATAGCAATTACAGGTCCCGTGACCTATCACTTAAGGTATCAAGAACCGCAATCTGGGCACAATTGCAGATTTTGGATTTTTACAGCTCTGAATCGGCTGAGCTATAGTATGGTAATTTCTTCGAATCGATTTTTCTGTGAAATGTATGGAAATAATCAACCAATTTAAACGCGGTTTGGCATAACAATTACAAGTCCCGAGACCTATCATTTGAGGTATCAAGAACCGCAATCGGAGCACAATTGCAGATTTTGGATTTTTACAGCTCTGAATCGGCTGAGCTATAGTAAGGTAATTTCTTCGAATCGATTTTTCTGTGAAATGTATGGAAATAATCAACCAATTTAAACGCGGTTTGGCATAACAATTACAAGTCCCGAGACCTATCATTTGAGGTATCAAGAACCGCAATCTGAGCACAATTGCAGATTTTGGATTTTTACAGCTCTGAATCGGCTGAGCTATAGTAAGGTGATTTTCTTCGAATTTAATTTTCTACGAAATGTATGGTATAGCAATTACAAGTCCCGTGAGCTATCATTTGAGGTATCAAGAACCGCAATCTGAGCACAATTGCAGTTTTTGGATTTTTACAGCTCTGAATCGGCTGAGCTATAGTAAGGTAATTTCTTCGAATCGATTTTTCTGTGAAATGTATGGAAATAATCAACCAATTTAAACGCGGTTTGGCATAACAATTACAAGTCCCGAGACCTATCATTTGAGGTATCAAGAACCGCAATCTGAGCACAATTGCAGATTTTGGATTTTTACAGCTCTGAATCGGCTGAGCTATAGTAAGGTGATTTTCTTCGAATTTAATTTTCTACGAAATGTATGGTATAGCAATTACAGGTCCCGTGACCTATCACTTAAGGTATCAAGAACCGCAATCTGGGCACAATTGCAGATTTTGGATTTTTACAGCTCTGAATCGGCTGAGCTATAGTAAGGTAATTTCTTCGAATCGATTTTTCTGTGAAATGTATGGAAATAATCAACCAATTTAAACGCGGTTTGGCATAACAATTACAAGTCCCGAGACCTATCATTTGAGGTATCAAGAACCGCAATCTGAGCACAATTGCAGATTTTGGATTTTTACAGCTCTGAATCGGCTGAGCTATAGTAAGGTGATTTTCTTCGAATTTAATTTTCTACGAAATGTATGGTATAGCAATTACAGGTCCCGTGACCTATCACTTAAGGTATCAAGAACCGCAATCTGGGCACAATTGCAGATTTTGGATTTTTACAGCTCTGAAGCGGCTGAGCTATAGTAAGGTAATTTCTTCGAATCGATTTTTCTGTGAAATGTATGGAAATAATCAACCAATTTAAACGCGGTTTGGCATAACAATTACAAGTCCCGAGACCTATCATTTGAGGTATCAAGAACCGCAATCGGAGCACAATTGCAGATTTTGGATTTTTACAGCTCTGAATCGGCTGAGCTATAGTAAGGTAATTTCTTCGAATCGATTTTTCTGTGAAATGTATGGAAATAATCAACCAATTTAAACGCGGTTTGGCATAATAATTACAAGTCCCGAGACCTATCATTTGAGGTATCAAGAACCGCAATCTGAGCACAATTGCAGATTTTGGATTTTTACAGCTCTGAATCGGCTGAGCTATAGTAAGGTGATTTTCTTCGAATTTAATTTTCTACGAAATGTATGGTATAGCAATTACAAGTCCCGTGAGCTATCATTTGAGGTATCAAGAACCGCAATCTGAGCACAATTGCAGTTTTTGGATTTTTACAGCTCTGAATCTGCTGAGCTATAGTAAGGTAATTTCTTCGAATCGATTTTTCTGTGAAATGTATGGAAATAATCAACCAATTTAAACGCGGTTTGGCATAACAATTACAAGTCCCGAGACCTATCATTTGAGGTATCAAGAACCGCAATCTGAGCACAATTGCAGATTTTGGATTTTTACAGCTCTGAATCGGCTGAGCTATAGTAAGGTGATTTTCTTCGAATTTAATTTTCTACGAAATGTATGGTATAGCAATTACAAGTCCCGTGACCTATCACTTAAGGTATCAAGAACCGCAATCTGAGCACAATTGCAGATTTTGGATTTTTACAGCTCTGAATCGGCTGAGCTATAGTATGGTAATTTCTTCGAATAGGTTTTTCTGTGAAATGTATGGAAATAATCAACCAATTTAAACGCGGTTTGGCATAACAATTACAAGTCCCGAGACCTATCATTTAAGGTATCAAGAACCGCAATCGGAGCACAATTGCAGATTTTGGATTTTTACAGCTCTGAATCGGCTGAGCTATAGTAAGGTGATTTTTTTCGAATTTAATTTTCTACGAAATGTTTGGTATAGCAATTACAGGTCCCGTGACCTATCACTTAAGGTATCAAGAACCGCAATCTGAGCACAATTGCAGATTTTGGATTTTTACAGCTCTGAATCGGCTGAGCTATAGTAAGGTGATTTTCTTCGAATTTAATTTTCTACGAAATGTATGGTATAGCAATTACAAGTCCCGTGAGCTATCATTTGAGGTATCAAGAACCGCAATCTGAGCACAATTGCAGTTTTTGGATTTTTACAGCTCTGAATCGGCTGAGCTATAGTAAGGTAATTTCTTCGAATCGATTTTTCTGTGAAATGTATGGAAATAATGAACCAATTTAAACGCGGTTTGGCATAACAATTACAAGTCCCGAGACCTATCATTTGAGGTATCAAGAACCGCAATCGGAGCACAATTGCAGATTTTGGATTTTTACAGCTCTGAATCGGCTGAGCTATAGTAAGGTAATTTCTTCGAATCGATTTTTCTGTGAAATGTATGGAAATAATCAACCAATTTAAACGCGGTTTGGCATAACAATTACAAGTCCCGAGACCTATCATTTGAGGTATCAAGAACCGCAATCTGAGCACAATTGCAGATTTTGGATTTTTACAGCTCTGAATCGGCTGAGCTATAGTAAGGTAATTTCTTCGAATCGATTTTTCTGTGAAATGTATGGAAATAATCAACCAATTTAAACGCGGTTTGGCATAACAATTACAAGTCCCGAGACCTATCATTTGAGGTATCAAGAACCGCAATCTGAGCACAATTGCAGATTTTGGATTTTTACAGCTCTGAATCGGCTGAGCTATAGTAAGGTGATTTTCTTCGAATTTAATTTTCTACGAAATGTATGGTATAGCAATTACAAGTCCTGTGAGCTATCACTTAAGGTATCAAGAACCGCAATCTGAGCACAATTGCAGTTTTTGGATTTTTAAAGCTCTGAATCGGCTGAGCTATAGTATCTGGATTCAAAAAAGCAAACTACTCATAAAATTTAGCAAGGGTAGCTGCGTGCAGTCAGAAGTACTTGTGTGTACTTTGCCACGTTAAATGGAACCCAGCAATTAGAAAATATAAATAATTATTGATGAATATGGATATGAAACTGATAAATTGGCCTTAGCACTCCTTGCCAGAGATTTGAATTCACTTTTCGATAGTACATGTAGTAGCTGACCTAGTACCCCGTTCATCGAGCCCAATCCAGCGGAATAAATTAGTTTGGAAACTTTAGGTATTGAGATTTTAGCTGAAACTGATAAATGGGCCGTAGCATTCCTTGTCAGAGATTTGAATTTACTTTCCGATAGTACATGTAGTAGCTGACCTACTACTCCGTTCATCGAGCCCTAAATCTACCCCATATCCAGGGGAATAAATTATTCTGGAAACTTTTTATACTAATTAAGATTTTAGGTGAGAATGATAAATGGCCTTTAGCACCTCTTGCCAGAGATTTGAATTCTCTTTTCGATAGTACATATAGTAGCTGGCCTACTACTCCATCTACCGAGCCCAAAAACTTCCCTCTATCCAGGGGAATATATTAGTCTGGAAACTTTTTATACCCATTAAGATTTTAGGTGAAACTGATTAATGGGCCTTGTCACCCTTTGCCAGAGATTTGAATTCACTTCCGGATAGTACAAGTAGTAGTTGGCTTACTACTCCATCAATCGAGCTCAAAAACTATCCCCTATCCAGGGGAATAAATTCGTCTGGAAACTTTAGGTATTAATTGAGATTTCGTCCGAAATCGTTCATTGGCCGTTAATACCTACTACTAGATATTTGAACTTGGGATCCGATAGTACATGGAGTAGCTGCTTAAAATTGTGGTCCATTTTGCCGATTAACTATTTCTTAAACCAAGAATTAATTTACACTAAACATTTTTTCTGGCGATTAAGACTAACAATTGTTAAATGTCATTTACGCCACTTGCCTATGGTTTGGATTCATTTTTTTATGGTCCATTTGGTATATTATTTTGACTAAATTCCACTAATATTGCCTCTGAATGGTCTTACCTTTCACAGGAAATCACTTTTATTCGAAAGATTTTGTAATGAAATTACATTTTTAGTACTAAATATTTCAATATGAATCGTAAATTTTCCAATTGGCATTTAGTTTAGCAGTGTGAAACTAGTACATATATAGAATCTGTGGATTTGTAGAAAACTTCACATCCATCTTCTAATTTCCTCTAACTATAGTTTTTAATCTATAACTGCTCATTGGCATTGTTGTATGCGTGAATGTATCCAATTGTGTTCATTTGCAAAAATAGAAGAAAAAGCCGCCCAAGCATTGGCTAATCGGTATGGAATTAAATACAAGGCTGTAAACGCGTACGATACGATATATTTTTATTTTATTTATTTTATTTATTTATTTATTTATCAATTAGCCAATGTTGTTTAAACCTAATGTTTTTGTACAACATGAATATATACAATAATTAATGTAGAGAATAACAGACAAAATTTAAAATTAACACAAAGAATAAAACAAAATATACAAAGATAATATATATACAAAATATATACATAAACATATATACATTATATACATACTATTTACACCAATCAATCAAAAATTTAGATTACCTTGTACCAATTTTAACATTAATCCTTTAAAAATATTCAAAGAACCAATATTCTTTAGTTCCAGTGGTAGGCTGTTCCAAATGACAATCATGTTCACCAAACAGGAGTTATTGTAAACCTTTGTCCTATTGATAGGCAAGTTGACATTTCTTGTTCGCAACGATGTAGAAAAATCTAACTTCTCATGTAAATACAATGGTTTACCCGTTTTAATAATACGGAAAATAAAAGCCGCAGCTCTATAACGATAAAATTCAAACAAGTCACATCCAATAATAGAAACCCTAAATTCAGAGACATGGTCAAACTTCCTAAGGTCATAAACATATCGAATGCAGTTATTAAACGTAACCTCAAGTAAACGCCTAGAAGTACTATCACAGTTATTAAATATTACATCACAATATGTGAAAATTGGTATAATCAGACTTTTAACAAGATATATGCGTAAATTCACTGGACAAAACTTTTTTATTAACCTAAGTGAGTATAGACAATAATTAACACGCTGGCATAGGGATTTTATATTATCAATCCAAGTGAGTTTAGGGTTCAATATTAGTCCCAAGTTATTAACTGTAGGCACAAATGAGATAATATCATTGTCTAAATAAATCAGAGGTGCTATATTATGAGAATTATTTGTAGAAAGCAATAATGCTTTACTTTTAGTGGGATTAATAGCAAGTGAATTATTCTTGGCCCATAAGGAAACATTTTTAAGATCTGCATTAAGTCGCATGACAATCTCATCCAACTCTGAAAAATCGCCACCAATATACAATTGCAAATCATCAGCATAAAGATGAAATCGACAATTCCGAATATGCCCAAGCAGATCATTAATATAAATGAAGAAAAGCAAAGGCCCCAAAATAGAACCCTGAGGCACCCCGTCAAATACTCCTCGAATACTCGATTGAGCTTCTCCATGCTTTACGAAATGTTTGCGGTCGCTCAAATAAGAATGAAGCAACATAATAGCAGAATTCGAAAATGTATAATACAAATGTAACTTCTGAAGCAAGTGGATATGGTTAACACAATCAAAAGCTTTAGAAAAGTCTAAAAGGACTAAAATACCAAATGAATGGCCCTTGTCCAGAATAGTTGATAGATCATCAACTATATGCACCAGTGCAGTGGTAGTGCTATGACCAGGTTTGTATCCTGATTGAAATTTGCTTAGAAAATCAAACCGGATAAGGTGTTCGGTAATTTGGAGTTGAATAATTTTCTCTAGTACCTTTGATAACGCCGGTAAAATACTTATCGGAAGAATATCACCAATACCAGAAACAACATCCTTTTTAGGCAGGGGAATGATAGAAGCAACCTTCCACAAATCAGGAAACACCGATTTCGTTAAACATTGGTTAATAATAAATGTGATATGAGGCAGAAATAATTCAATAAACAATTTAAGTGCTTTAAAGTTTATATTATCATATGCCATTAGATCCGATTTAACAGCACGAATCGCATTCAGCACCATAAGCTCATCGACACAATCAAATACAAACGCGTAGCTTACCGAACTAATAAAATTAGAATTAGGTAAAGGTAAAACACCAACAGAATCACTAAACTTACAAATTCCATTCAAAATTTCTTCGGCAGAAAACATAATGACTGCCTCATTTGATGTACCTAAAACTCCAAGCTTTTTTAAATTGACCCACGTTCTTTTAGAATTGTATACATTCCCAAAATAGAATGAATGCTTAGCGTCATTAATGCATTTGTTGGTTTTATTTCTATAGTACTTAAAGGAAGCCAAATCATGCTCCAATCCATATTTTTTATATTTTTTATAAACCAAATCTCTACGCTCCATTAAATCCAAAATATAAGCATTTAACCACGGAGCAGTAGGACACCTATTTAAAACTCTCTTACGAGGCACACAGATATTATCCAACTGTAAAAGGTTTAAGTTGAATTCCTCAACCATATCATTCACATCCGCATAAAAACGAAAATTCAACCAATCCAACGAAAAGAAACAACTTACAAAACTCTCACGTTCAATCGCTTTAACATCAGCAACTACGGTATAGGAAATTTTATCCCTGACTCGACAGAATTTATAGCATGCAAAAACCAAGTCGTGATCAGAAATAGCAGGAACAGCATGTTGCCCAAAAGAAACAATATTATGCCTATCAGGCTCATACAAAATGATCAAATCCAACAAGCTGTTATCTAATCTAGTCGGTTTAAAAGGTAAATAATATAAATTGTACAAACTCAACCAATCACTAAGTTTATTGTTAGTCAACATGTTAAAATTAAAATCACCGCAGCAAATAACTTTTACATACTGAAACACATGTTGAGAAAAAATTATTTGTAAATTATTAATATCCTCCGTACAAGCCGGAGGCGGTATCCTGCAAGCGGTACTACCATGGACTGGGCATATGAAATGAGAATAATATTAAACCCTAATTGAATTAATTTATAATTTTTTTATTTCCAAACTTATTGAATTCATTAAAATATAGCAAGGCATCAGATCTCGTGGTACCATTTGTTGAATCTTTTCGATCTTTGCGGTACTTGGTTATGAAGGAGGCAAAAAATCGTCCAGACAAGAAGTAAAGTAATTCAGCTGCCGAAATTATACTGGCTCCAATCATTACACTGAATATACCGCCAAACATACCTGAAATTATCAAAAAGGATAGATTGTGTATATGTACGTAAAATATATTGGTTTAATTAGTATTATACTTACTTAGAAGATCGTACCATGTATAAACAACTGTCTGTTGATACTCGATAACGAATGAATCACCATAGAATACTCTTAAAACACTTTTATTGGTCAAATTTGTTCGGCTGAAATTAGAAAATGGATTAACCTTCAGTTAAGTTACACAAGGACAAAAAAGTGAGTACACGAACTTATCATCAGAATAAATGTTGCCCCAAGATTTTTGTATTTTATATCGGATGTAATTACAAGTTGGTAAACAATCTGGGCACCCATACGTTACGCTTGATTTCCGATTAATATTTGCTTCGATTTCATCCCGTGAACTTACGAATTTCTGCAAACAAGGTACATCGCTTAGTTGACATTCGGTTACGTTGTAAAGTGAATTTATAAAAAATGGATAGCATTTACAAGCGTTTATAATGCTTTCAACATTGCACACAAGATTACATTCGCTAAACGAGTAATAACTGTAATATAAAATATTTTCTTTATGGTGAGATCAGATCATTACTATATAAATTACTACAAATTGCTCACTTGTTGTAGTCGATTACATTTTCATCTGAAAACAGACATCCTCTGGCACTTGGCGGAACATCGCGCATTTCTTGGGCTCCCGAAACTGGCTGTGGATGTAAACTGATGAACATTTCTTGACCAACATTTATGACAAAATCAGAAATAGCTCCACTACTTGAATCAGCAAAATCAAGTGGATTGAATATAAACACGTGCGATCCTAAATTTGAATTGATAAAAAATGCATAATCATTCAAGTCATGATTGACAATGACAGTTAATCCCATTTCGTATCCGGGGCCATGCACATAAATTGGTGTTGCTTCCGGAATTTTACCATATTTTTTAACAATATCTCTGCAAAAATATTATAAATAATTCCTACTAGGTACACCCCAAAATCAAATATATTTACATAAATTGTTTTACAGTTGGCCGTTGATAATTAAACATGCAGCAATAGCCCAAATAAGTTTTCCTTTGAAAAAATATTTTCTTACAATCTATATCCTGCGATTGCCATACACAGTTGCTTAAATGTTTTGTGCACGGATACATTAGGTTCCGAACAATGGTACCAATACTGTATGTACCATTATAAATTTCGATGAAAAATGAATGCAACCGATCAACTTCATAGAATTTAAAATCATCACTATCCAAATTGTAAAATGTTCCAAGGAACAGTAATGAATTGTAAACTTCTTTTACAGTTGATCCCAGTTTTGTGACCGTTTTCTTTTGCCTTTCAAATCTTTGGAATAAAAAATTTTTTATGTAGCATAATATTTAGATATAGTCAGTGATTATACGTCACTGTCATATTTTTGGGTACATTCATGCACGCAGAAATTCTGGACGTCTGTTTCCCGCATTAGCATATAATTTATTTCTTAGTAACACAAAAGTCATTTCTTTAAAATGCAAATACAAGAAGTGATTTACGCCTTTTAAATCAGCTGGACAAGTTTATTGGCTCTGCTTCTGTTGGAAGTTGTAACTTGGTATATCAAACTCGATATTGATTACATTTTATATATAACAAAAATGCGGAAAATATTGGAAAATCTGAGCCTTTGAATGTTATATTTGTGGTTTGTATTATATTAATGTAACTTATTTACTAGCTATCGCTGGAATAAAATGCAGTTCAGATTTCTTGTGTGGATCCGGAAAGACCCAAAAATCTTTACTAACTTTATATAAAATCAGCCTCTAAGAGTGTGAAATGGTTTTTGCAAAATCGAATATTCCTCTACAAGAACTTGTTACAAATTGAGAGACTTGATAAAACCCTTAGGCTTGGTCATATCATGCAGCTGAGCGGGATGGTCTCTAAGTATTCGTTCAAGTTGCTAAGGGTTGTTCTACTAGGCTCCTCATTATTGATGAGTTTATATAATTCTGGCAATAACAACCCCATTTGGTCTTGTCGAATTCACCCGAATGCCATTTGGTCTCAGAAATGCCGCTCAAACATCAATGAGAGATTGTCCAGGATCTAGACTTTGTTTTTGTCTACATCGATGACTTATACTTGTGGTATCACAAACTTTTCCAACTTTTCCAAAAATTATCAAAGTTTGATGTTTTCATCAAGGCCCCAAACGTGTATTCGGCGCAAATACTCTTGACTTCCCCAGCCACAAAATCACTCCTAATAGTATTTTGCCGTCTGAAGAACGAATTAATCACATTAAAGAATTTTCAGCTCCAAATTCGATTAAACGAATTCAGCAGTTCATCGGCATGGTAAATTACTTACTACCATCGATTTATTCCTAAACTTGTTGAAACACTCTCACCAATTCAATCACACTTGGCTTCACTACTCAAGATGCCCAAGAAACCAAGAATTTCTCTTGGGCTGATGAATGTCACAATGCATCTGAATGGCACAAAATTCAGCATAACTACTGATGCATCCAACACTGCCTTATAGGTACATTTCTGCAATACTACAACAAAGGATGTTAGAAGCCGGTGGGATTTTTCGCATAGAAATTATGGGATGCCGAAAAAGAATACACAGCATTTGATGGAGAGCCAATATATCTTGCCGTCAAAAACTTTCGCAATTTTGTCGACCACAAACCTCTAACAAGAGCAACTGAGTCCAAACTTAACGAAATCCAGGACATTCACGTCATTTGGATTACATATCTCAATGTACCATGGACATAAAACACATTAACGGCAAAGACAACGTGGTCGCTGATACGCTATCTCGCACATCAGATAACGAAACTGCCGCAGTCAAGACATATTTCGAGTATAATACAATAATTAAATCAGAAAAAGCAGAGCTTAAACTTCAAAATTTACTTCCTGGTTCCAAATGTCACACCTAGATCCAACATGAATCTAGAGCTTTTCAAACTACCAGATACACTGCACAATATTTTGCATCCGAGGGTCCGTGTTACATGTAAATTGATCACATCTCAATACTTTTGGCCAAATATACCATTAATCAGGACGTAACCCAATGGGCGAAACCTTGTTTATCTGTGAAAAATCCAAAGTTCAGAGATTATACAAAATCACCGCATGGTCACATGGGCAATTCGATATTCCACCAGGCCCTTATGAGCATATCCATTTAGACATTGTTGGACCACTACCGCCTTCTCACTCATCTTTTAACTTGTATCGATCATTTCACTCGCTGGCCGGAAGCATACTGCACGACCAATATGTCACATGGAACCATTGGCACAATATTTGTCAATAATTACGTACCACGATTCGGCGTGCCCCTTCAAATCACAACTGATCAGGGAACGCAGTTCGAATCCAAACTTTTCACTAAGTTAACAAAACTCCTCGGATCAAATCGGATACGTACAACGGCTTATCATCAGCAAGCCAACGGCATGATTGAACGCTTCCATCGGCAACTCAAAGCCGCACTCATGATCAGAAGCAATACGATTCATTGGAGCTCGGAAATACCAATTGTTTACTTGGAATCTGAGCAACAGTGTTCAGAATTTTTATTTAACGGTCGCACCTCAAACTAACTTTCTAATTCATGCAGAGTCATGCCACTGCGCTATAAATACCGAACGTATCGATTGCGATTGACAGAACATAAATAAACAACTAAAAAACAAAATATAGAAGAAAATCAAAACGCCATTTTGACTTTTGAGTTTGTGGCGTACCACTCAACAGGTGACGTATATATTTTAATTACCATATTTCAATAATGAACAAATGTCAACATTCCATTGCTACAGGCAATGAATAAATGTGTCAAACATCGTTGACGTTTCAATTAATGAAGACGACATAACATTTAGCTCCCGTATTTATTATTTTTGTCTTTTTCCCGAACGGCGTGCCATCTAGCTGTCGACACCGACATCAGTAACAACAACTTGGTAGTTTGGCGAATTTAGTTAGCAACTACATATTTCGTCGCGATAGCAGCGCGAAACATTTGCTGCTTTCCATTTGACGTTGCAAAGTACAAATAAGTATTTGAGAGTAGATGGTAAATGAAACGCAGAAAATTAGTTGTGAAAATAAAATTTAATTTAAAAAAATGTACGTGCAACATGGAAAGTTGGATCATGGAACTGATCAGCCATTTCTTACCGATTAGTTTTACTAAATATTCTGGTAACGAAGTCGCCATAAATTCAAAAAGCAAACTACTCATAAAATTTAGCAAGAGTAGCTGCGTGCAGTCAGAAGTACTTGTGTATATTTTGCTACGTTAAATGGAACGCAGCAACTATTGCAGGTATAAATGAGAATTTCCATGAGAAATAAACAGAATCGCACGTAATATCCACGACACCCGACTGTTAGTTGACATTCAGCATGGGCGATTACTGGATCCACTAACTTCAATATCCGCGTTAGCCGTCAAAGTACATGACAACGGACCCTCAGTTAGAGTGATCAACGCCAATACAGTCGACTATCGAATTCTTCCCATTTTAAAGAAATACAAAGAAATAACCCACGAGAACCAGGCTTTCAAACCAGTGAAGCATAAGGTTACGCATCACATTGTGACTCGTGGACCTCCGGTATTCGCCAAGCCTAGACGTCTAAGCACAGAAAAAACTAGCGATATCTAAAAAAGAATTCGATTATATGATTGAACAAGGAATCTGCAGACGCTCTGATAGCCCATGGGGCAAGCCCACTTCATCTCGTCCCGAAAAAGAATGGTGAATGGCGACCTTGTAGGTATTACCGAGCTCTGAATAACGTCACAGTGCCAGATCGGTACCAAATTCCGTACATACAAAATGTTACATGTTTTCCACAATTGATTTAGTTAGAGCGTATCACCAGATACCAATAGAGGAAGCAGACATTGCCAAAAACTACGATTTCTACACCATTTGGTTTATACGAATTTACGCGTATGACATTCGGTCTGAGGAACGCTGCTAGTTCTTTCCAGCGATTCATGCATTCCGTCCTGCACAATCTAAATTTCTGTTTCGTGTATTTGGATGAAATTCTGGCAACATCTAGAACACTTGGAGATTATCTTCACTAAATTAAGCGACGCGGGTCTGATAATCAACACAGAGAAATGCCAATTCATAATAACGAAGATCCATTTCCTGGGACAAGAGGTAAACTCGGAAGGAATTAAGCCGCTTCCGAAACGTGTCGAAGTCATAGCAAAGATGACCCAGCCGAAAACGATTAAGCAGTTACGGCGGTTTTTGGGAGTTTTGAATTTTTATAGAGCATTCATCCCGAACGCGTGCAAACACCAGGCGAGTCTCAATGACTATCTAAAGGCAATAGAAAAAACGACTCCAGAGTCATCGAGTGGTCCAAAGAGGCGGAAGAAGCGTTCGAACGATCAAAATCACAGCTAAGCGAAGCCACACTCTTGGTACATCCATCGCCATCAGCCATGTTAGGCCTGATGGTCGACGCGTCCGATACGGCAATTGGAGCCGTGATTCAGCAGATAAGCGAAAAGGATAACGGCGTATGGCAACCATTATAATTTTTGTCGACAAAATTAACTTCCACACAGCAGAGGTACAGAGCATATCGTTCGGCATATGATTGAGGGACGTCCATTTACGTTATACACAGATCATAAACCATTGGTTTACGCGTTTTGCCAGAAACCAGCAAAGGCGTCACCACGGCAGTTCCGCTTCCTAGACTTTATTGGTCTATTTACAACCGATATACAGCACATTTCGGGATGCGATAATATGGTGGCCGATACCTTGTCACGATTGGACAGCATCTTGTTAACAGAAGCGGGTGAGGAACTGAAGCAATTGCGAAAATTACCAAGTGGGCTAAATTGGGGGAAAATACCCGTAGCATTCAATTCAGGCAAACCACAGCCTTATATTCCAGCAGATTTTCGGAAAGCAGTGTTTGAGGCTACACATAATTTATCGCATCCAGCTGCGCATCCCTAGCCAATTGCTGGTAGAAACAAAAAATCACACAGAGCAATCGGAATTCGTCAAAGAACTAAGGGATAATTTTAGCAAAATTCGTCCGACTCCGCCTTCATGACACTATAGTAAAAAGGTATTTGTTTCACAGGAACTCAACAAATGTACACACGTTTTTGTGCGAACCGAAGTCACTGCAGACACCATATGAAGGGCCGTTTCCAGTCATTGACAGGAACGAGAAAGCATTTATATTAAACATTAAAGGCAAAGTCAGCAACATTTCAATCGACAGATTGAAACCGTGTTTCACGGAGGACAAAATCCGATGTTACATTACCATCGGAGAAATCGCACGAAAATTCGCGTATCTCAAAGGTCCATTTCAATTTGCAACCACAACCGACAGCGAAGGGTAAGTCAGCTGGCCCACAGATCAGTCAGAAACACTGTTTAAAAGTCACTGAGACAACCAGCATCAACCCAAAACCAGTCACAACGAGAACCGGAAGAACTACAAAATTGCCGGCACGTTACGTGATATCGCTCATCAGTAACTCGCTGGTAAGGGGGTGATGTGGCGTACCAGGTACCACTCATCAGGTAACGTGTATATTATAATTACCATATTCCAATAATTAACAAATGTCAACATGCCATTGCCACAGGCAACAAATGTTTTAAACATCGTTGATGTTTCAATTAATGAAGTACGACATAACATTTAGCTCCCGTATTTATTATTTTTGTCTTTTTCCCGAGCGGCGTGCCATCTAACTGTCGACACCGACATCAGTAACACCAACTTGGTTTGGTTTGGTGAATTTAGTTAGCAAATACATACCATATATCGTCGCGATAGCAGCGCAAAACAATATTGCGGGTATAAATGAGAATTTTCATGAGAAATAAAAAGAATCGCTTATCGTCGCTTGCACGTAATATCCACGAAACCTTTACATAACGTACATTGCAATCTGTGGAAACATCATTGTTGAAGACGTAAAGCAAAGTGCTCTTTTGTTTATTATTTCAGTTTACACTTCTCTAGTACTATGTTTACAATGTTGCTATACAGCACAATTATTATTCAGCGCTTAGCGCTTTCAGCGTGACATCCTCCTTATTAATTTAAACAAATACACCCTATGCCCTTTCTTTTTTTTTTTTTTTTTAATTTCAATTAACCCGTTAGTTCAATTAGGGTTTGTTTTTAAAAACTACTTTATAAATCTAATCGTTGTGGTGGTTTTATAATTCTTCCATACCTTGTTGTAACTGTATGCCGGGTGGCCTCACCGTTAGTTGATGTTGGAGAGTTATTCAACTGAGATTGCATCCTCGGCTGGATACTATTACTACTTGTTATTCGAAATGTGCCCTCGTGATCTGATATGCTTGAAGTGTTTGGACCGCTATCTACGGCTAACTTGCGTTCCTGTTTAATTTCTGCTTTCGTTTTATGAATGTGAATAGTGTTGCGATGATATGATTTTCCGTTGTTGGCACGAATATTATATGAACGCGGTTAATCCGTAGAGCTTTCAACTGTTGCTCCGATCCATTTACGGTGACCAACCTGTACACGAACTTTTTCTCCAGATCTAAATTCTTTAGAAACTTTTGTTTTCTGGTCAGCATAAACTTTTTGATTTTTTCGAATTCTTGTCAACTCTTCTTTAACGTCATACTCAACAATTTTCGGCGTTAATTTTGTTACGGAAACCGGTAACATCGATCTGGTATTTCTACTCAACAAACGTTGATTAGGCGAACCTAATTCGTTGTTTCTCGGTGCGTTGCGATAATTTAACAACACCAAATGTATGTCTGAGCTATCCTTAGCACATTTTTTCAACATATTTTTCACTATCTCTACGTATCGCTCACTTAATCCGTTTGTTCTTGGATAATAAGGCGATGATGTGCGATGATTTATCGACCAGTCTCTCACAAAATCTCTGAATTCTTTGCTGGCAAATTGGGGTTCATTATCACTTTCGATAGTGACTGGTATACGGTGCACAGAGAACCAGGACTTGAGCTTCTTGATGACCTCACCAGTTGTGCTATGCTTCAATTTTTCAAAGTCGAAGAATCCGGAATAACTATCGGCCAGTAACAAATATTCTTGTTCCTGGAAATAGAAAATATCTACTCCTACTATTTCAAAGGTAGACTGGGAACTTCCTTTAGCATCAACGGTTCTTTAGGTTTTGATGGTTGCATAGACTGGCAGATGCTATATTTGCGTATATATTCGACGATATCATTACTCATACCTTTCCAGAAAACGTTTTCACGTGCCAATCTGAGACACTTTTGCTCACCGAAATGGCCAAAATGAATACTGCGTAATATGCGCGGTACTTGATCCTTTGGAATTATTACTTTTGCTGCTTGAATCTACTTGCAATGTGTCAAAAAACTTCCAAACAGGCGTTGTTGAAAATGTTTGCTTTAGCACTCGAAATGCCGCCTCCTGTTCCTCTGTCCACAAAAATTCTACATTCTTGTGCAATAGCGCTCGCAATGATTGTGTTATACCGGACAGATTTTCAATGAATTTGCCCAAATATGTGGCCATTCCTAATATCATTTGCAGTTCCTTTTTATTAGTAGGTTCCTTCAGATTATTGATTGCCTGAATTTTGTCCGGATCCGCAGACAGACCGTTTTCATTTAAACGATGTCCGAGGAATTTGATCTCAGTAGCCTCGAAAATGCATTTTTCTTTATTTAATTTTAGCCCCACATGATTCAACTTCCTCACAACGCGGTTTGTAATGTCCCTTAGCTTTTCCTTTGTCTCGGCGTAAATTAGTATATCGTCCATTGAAACTTCAATGTTTTCAAACTCTTCCAGAATTTGACTCATTCGGTCTTGGAACACTTCCGGTGCTGAAGCCAAACCGAACCGTAGTCGTTTGAACGAATATCGCCCCCAAGGTGTTGCCATAGTTAAATAATTTTCTGTCCTCTCTGAGACACGGATTTGCCAAAACCCCTTTTTGCAGTCTAATAGAGTGAAATACTTAGTTTTTTGAATTCGAGTGGCAATTTCCTCGATTGTACACAATGGGTGATATCTTCTAAGGATATTTTTGTTTACATGCGTCAAGTCAACGCAAACACGCAGTTTACCATTTCGCCTAACTACCACCATTGGAGATAATGCTGGTGTAGCTCCTTGAGTCTTGATTAAAACTCCAGCTTTAACTGCTTCCTCGATGTATTTCTTCGTTTCCTCCCGAAGTGTAATGGCCAATGTTCGCGCCGGAAAAATTTGAAATTTTGGATCGTCAATAAGATCTATGTAATACTCATAATCCTTTAGACATCCCAGACCCTCAAAAATGGCTCCTTCGATCTCCGAAACTCTAACGATCAATTTCAATTTCTCGCATTCAGTTTTTCCTAATATTGGGCTGACATTTGCATCTACCACTATAAACTTCAGTTTACGGTTTTTATTTCGTACTATACAATCAATTAAACTTTCCCCCACTACCTCGATTGGATGGTCTCCGAACGTTAGAATCCTTTTTGTATGTGACTCATCGATTTTTACTCCAATTTTATCAACAATAGATTTGGAAAGCACGTTACACTGCACTCCGGTGTCTACCTTGAAATTAATGCTAATTGCATCATTTAGCTTGACAGCTTCGTAATAACTATTTTCGTTATCTTTATTCGTAATGGAATTTACGCAAAAGTTTGATAATTCATTCTCTAACTCCGAATCGGTTGCGTCATCTCGAATAGATTTGTTTTCATCTCCAATGAGGTTAACTTTTTTCGAATAGCAAAACTTTGCGAAGTGGCCTTTATGTTTACATTTGTCACATGTTTTTTGATAAGCTGGACAAGATTTTCTGCCGTGAATTGTGCCACAATGTTTACAGTTCCACACTCGGCTTTTATTCACCTTCTCGCTCACGGCACTGTTTTTTGATGTATTTTCGGGTTTTGTGCAATTTTTATATTTCCTACACAATATATTATCTACTGTTTTTATTTGTGTATTATCGAATTTATTCAGTTGTTTGGTCGTTATTTCACTAACTCGACATATTTGTATGGCTTTAGCTAACGTCAGGTCTTCTATTTCTAAAAGTTTTTCGCGCACAGCACAATTAGTAATTCCTACGACTATTTTATCACGAACCAAATCATCGTTGAGATCTTTAAAATCATAATACTTTGCTTTTAACTGGATTTTAGTTAAAAATTCGTCGAAAGATGTTTCATCTTGAACCATTTTGTTAAACTCATAGGGTTCAAATGTTATGTTTAATTTTGGCTCGAAATATTCGTTAAATTTAGCTTGAATTTTAACTAAATTTTTGCTATCGTCTTTTGTTAAATTGAACGAATTAAATATATTTACTGCATCAATTCCCAGCGATGACATGAACGTAGCTACCTGAATAGATTCAGTTGCGCAGCCTCAGCAAACCATTTGTACTGCTGCATGAAATTTTTTCACGTGATCGGCATCGGTCCATTTATATTTAAGAATTTCGGTGGTCTTAAAAAACTTGCACCGGCATTTGCGTTTTCTTCATCACCAGCCAACTTTATTTCGTTGTTAATAAAAGAAACGTGTTTCGCTTTTTTTTTTCGATTATATAGAATGTTGGTTTTCGTGAGAAACTTTGTATAAAAACTTGAAAATGACGATATTATCAGTTTATTTTTATATTTTGCACTATTAAAATTTAAATAATAACTCCGATGATTCCCGATTAATTTTTTATTTATTTTAGACTTCTGACACCATGTAGAAACATCATTGTTGAAGACATAAAGCAAAGTGCTCTTTTGTTTATTATTTCAGTTTACACTTCTCTAGTACTATGTTTACAATGTTGCTATACAGCACAATTATTATTCAGCGCTTTCAGCGTGACACGATCTAATAAAAAGAAAATTAACTAAACCATAGACGCGTTAATATTCTGAATTGTGAATATCAACGAGCTTTGTTTTTTAAAAATTAAAATAATATAAATAAGTTTAGCGTTATTCATTTAAAGTATATTTAATTGTGGGGCATTACGCAAACCCCCACAAGTTTTAATTGGTGTGGTGAGCAAGTAACGTTCTAGGCAAAGTTGATATCGGAGCAGAGTGTTGTACAAAAATTAGTGAAAAACGGTGATGGTGATATTATACCAAAAGTTTTGCATTAATCAAATAAAAGTGGTCATTGGTTACGTACAAACAGCAACTATAACGGTCATCGACTTCCTCAAATAAACGGGTTGTGAAAATATCCTACATTTTTGTCGGTCACGCTTATCATTTACAATGGATCGCAATAAAAACAAATGCAGTGAGGATGATTTTTATCAGAAAGTGCAGTCTTTGCTTAAGCAGGCGATAAGTAGCGATTGTAGCTTTACTGATCGCCGGTCAACTGGAACTGGAGTTACTGTACACCTCCAGTGTTGAAGAAGCAATTATTCGACTTTCAACAGTTGATGTTATTACAAGATTTAAAGTGGATGCATTCACTCGTCGAGGAGTAAGAAAGAAGCAATATTGAAATTCCCAGAGCCAAACGCGTCAAAGCAGTATATCATCTAAGAATTGGAGGTTCTGGCGATTATAAAGGCATTAAAGAAATTTCAAGTGTATCTCTTAGGCTTGAAATTTATTATCATCATAGACTGCACTTCGTTTCAATACACAATAGAGAAGAAAGAGTTGATTTCTCGAATTGCAGGTTGGGCCCTAATGTTGCAGGAGTTTGATTATAAACTGGAACACCGTAAGCCAAATCGCATGCAACATGTTCGTGCATTAAGTAGGAACTTTTGTGTCTTAACAATTGAAGAAGCGGTTACAGCACGAATAAAGGCGGCTTAAAAAGGTGATGAGCACATAAAGGCCATACTGGAGCTCTTGAAATCTGGCCCATGTAACGATTATGTAACTATTAATGGTATTTTATTCAAGTCAATTCTAGGTAGTCCACTGATAGTTGTCCGAAGCAAAATGCTAACAAGGGTTAACCGAAATTATCATGGGCAAGTAGATTTTTCTACTAAGAAAACTGAGGAGCTATGGTCATGATTTGTTATCACCAAATTGCGAGCGAAGATTGAATTTTGCATTAAAAATTGTATCCCTTGCATTATAGCAGAAAGGAAAATGGACCAGCAAGATGGACTACTGAATCCAAACCGGAAAGGTGATGTTCCCTTGGATCATCTGGGTTACTTGGTTGCCACGAAGAAACAATATAAATACACCTTCTGTGAAATTGACTGTTTTATCAAGTTCGTCTGGTTATACCCGACGAAAACTATACTACGATAAAAGAGTCTGTCGCTAAGTTAGAGCTACAAAGAGAAATCCAGCTGTCATAATATCAGATCAAGGTTCTGGCTGTCGAAAGGAATTCGACGAATACTGCGAAAAAGAAGGTATTAAGCACTTTTTGGTTTTGGGCAGGAATGCCGGCAGGGAATGGACAAGTCGAGCGCATTAATAGGATTATTATATCAGCGCCAACCAAATTGGTAATGTCTAATCCAGAAGAGTGATACAAGTATATAGATAAGTTCTCGAGATACTTAAATAATTCTTACCAAAGAAATATCGGAGCAAGTCCTTTTCAATTATTAACGGGTGTGAAAATGAGGTGTCCCGAAGATGTTAGAATTCAAGAGGTGTTAGAAGAGGAGGTAAAACGGAAGATAAGCGAGATACAAGCCGAAAATGGGAAAACTTTCAACCACAGAATGCGCAGGTACCCTTATACAATCACAAAGTTCCTTGGCCGAGGGACTAGAAAATACAACAACAAGCCTTATTAATGCGTGAATGAAGTGGAAGACGGTGAAAAAGAGAACGATGCGTAGGTTGACGTATCTGTAGCTATTTATCAGACTTAGTATGTGCCCTCGTAGTCTAATTCTAGTTTTAAAGTTAAGTTGTTTTCGCTGGAACTGGGACTTTAATGGCTGTCTTCGTTAGAGCTGCAGGCATCTTTACTGGTTCCTTTTGAATGTCGTTGAGTAAAGTAGCAGTTCTCTCCAAGATTAAATAAGGCTTGGATTTTTTTATAGCTGGTAATTTCGCAATTACCATACAACATTGCGCGCAATTTGGAAATGGATTAGTCATTGCGTATTGGCAGATCCATTTTCTTGTTCACCTTTCCTCTAGCAATTGTTCTCTAGCAGCTTGCTGATTATACGCTTAAGCTGGACAAGTCCAGTAGTGTGTTGATATAATTGCTAGCCAACCTCCTTTTGACGTCATATCTATTGGTGAGGATGTTCCACGCAGTAAGTTAGTTTTCTCTCTCTCGAACAAAAGAGTGTAAGTTTCGTTGTAATGTTGAATAAACTGTAGAGGGCTGTCAACTGCTTACAGTCGCCATAAAACAAAGGAATTTCTATGGTTCGCAGTTTGATGGTGGGACTTTTCTTATTAATGCCCTTTTATAAGCGTTTACTTTGAGCATGTTTATGTTGCTCCTTGCTCGTCTCTTACTCCGCCTGTTTTCGCCGAAGGTGTTCATTTTGACTTATTCCTCGGCTTCGAACTCTTTTTCATTGACATTCGCCAGAATTTGTTCAAAATTTGCTGAAAGCAGCCGATGAAGCCCCTTTAATTTCAGCCCACAGTTAACCTTGCTATATTTGTTAGCTTCACCGTATTGTGATAAGCTGCTAAAATTGTATTTTAATATTTGAGCTTTTGCCATTTGGAGCTTGTAGCGTTTCGCTTTTTCTACGGATTCTGTCGCATCCATTATGGAACGTTACATTTTTTCCAAAGGACTGGTTACTTTTATAGCTGGAAGGACCAATGTTTCTGTCGATTATATGTGGAATTATGGGTAAATAACTTAATAACTTCGGATGTTTAATGAACAAAAGTATTTATTGTTAATCACAAAGTAATAAAAAAAAAACACATGTTCTTAGCTCTCTTCGATAGATCGAATAATCATAAAAAAATAGAGGTGTGGCCAACACACGACTTTCTTTTACGAACAGACAATTTTGAGAAATTTTAATTTTTTTTTATAATTTTTTAAATTTTTTTTTTTTAATTTTAAAATTTTTAAAATTTTTTTTTTAATTTTTTTTTTTATAATTTTATTTGTATTTAATTTTTGGAAACATTTTGTTTTTAGTAGTTTTTTGTAAACCTTATACTTTTTAAGATATTTGCAAAATAAATTTTCTGGACCAAGGGAGTGGCCACTTCCGGTTAGCCGATTTGGAGTAAAATTCACTGGGACCTCCCAATTTATCAAAAAAGCTTAAATCTGAAGTTTCAGTTCGATTGGTTAAACCATCTAGGCTGTAGAGAGGACACAGACAGACTGACAGACTGACAGACTGACAGACTGACAGACTGACAGACTGACAGACTGACAGACTGACAGACTGACAGACTGACAGACTGACAGACTGACAGACTGACAGACTGACAGACTGACAGACTGACAGACTGACAGACTGACAGACTGACAGACTGACAGACTGACAGACTGACAGACTGACAGACTGACAGACTGACAGACTGACAGACTGACAGACTGACAGACTGACAGACTGACAGACTGACAGACTGACAGACTGACACACTGACAGACTGACAGACTGACAGACAGACACCATTTCGAAACCCACTTTTTCGGACTCAGGGGACCTCAAAACAGATAAATCACTAAAAATATCAAGGTCCAAAATTTTCATGATTACTATACTTTATTTTACTAGAGTAAAAGAAAGTAAAACGTGTGTACTTGAACAAACCATAAAACTAACTAGTGCTGCCATCTAGGGAATAAACAGGGAGTGATATCCATAAAACACAATTTAAAAACAACAATTCTGAAACTCCCACTGTTTTATGGAAAAACTGTTGTATGCAAAAGTTATGAATCCTCTTCAAGTTTGTAGCATATTCTGTTGCGATGAAATTCGAAGATTCTTCTTTCCAAGGGTTTGGTAAGGATATCTGCTGGCTGTTCCTTGATGTTGATGTATTTGAGTTGAAAAACTTTCTTGTCATACTGTTCTCGGATGTAGTGATATTGTACGTCAATATGTTTACTTCGTTTGTGAAGAACAGGATTTTTAATCAATTCAAGCGTACTTTGATTGTCAATATAGAGAATTGTAGCTATATTTTGATGAGGATAGATTTCTCCGATTAACTTTTAGAGCCAAACTATTTCCTTGACTGTTTGAAAGGCTGCAATGTATTCCGAATAAGTGGTAGAGGTGGCGACTGTAGACTGTCTTTGAGAACACCAGCTAACAACACATCCACTCCAAATAACTATAAATCCTGTAGTTGATTTGTGTGTTTCAATATCTCGATCGATAATGTTTTCTGCTTCTTAAAGTGCAAACCATAATCAATAGTTCCTTTTAGATACTTCATTATTCTCTTGACTGCATTCCAATGCATTTTCGTTGGTTTTTCCATATATCGACTAACCATACTGACCGAAAAGGATATATCTGGTCTTGTACCATTTGATAAATATAACAAGCTGCCCACAGCTTCTCTATAGGGAGTAGTTGTTAACTCAGTCTTCTCATTATCATTTACATTCAACTGGTGATGTGGATCGGCTGGTATTGCAAGAGCATTTGCTTGCCCTAAATTAAATTTATTAAGAATTTTTCTTGTGTAGGCACTTTGACGTAAGAGAATAGAGCCATCGTTTTGTCTTTCAATCTGTTAACCAAGGTAAGTATCAGCATCGCCAGAAGTGATATCAAATTCTTTCTGAAGTGCACACAACAAATTATTCACAGTCTCTTCGTCGATTCCAGCTACTAGTCCATCATCTATATTGATGCTCACTAGGAGTATTATCAGATTATTTTTGATTAACATGTATGTACAAGGATCACCCTTTGATTGTTTGAGTCCATAGTCTGTTAGAAAAACTTTTATTCTTTGGTTCCAACATCTAGACGATTGACGTAAACCATATAAACTTTTTAGTAGCTTACATACTCTTGTTGTACCATCGTTGAATCCTGTTGGCTGCTTCATGTATATAACCTCCTCTATATCACCATTTACAAAGGCAGTCTTTACGTCAAACTGTTTGAGTACTAAATTTTCTTGAACGATCACTGTTCTTGATAATAATATTCGGATGGAGTCGAACCTTACTACAGGGCTAAAGGTTTCGTTGAATGAAGTCTATTCCTTCACGCTGAGAGAAGCCTTTGGCTACTAATCTGGCTCTAAATTTTTGTATATTTCCATTCGTATCAGTTTTTAATTTATAAACTCACTTATTTTCAACTATGGTCGAGTTCTTTGGTATTTCAACGAGCTCCCACACTTTGCTGGTTTTTAAGGAATTCATTTCCTCCTCCATAGCTTGTTTCCACTCTTGTGCATTCGTACCATTTACTGCTTGTTGAAAAGTCAGCGGTTACATTATCTAAATCTACTTCGTAGTCTTCTAATTTCTTTGGTTTATTTAGTTTGGATCGATCTCTTAATTGTATCCCTGTACTCCTTTCGGCTTCTGGCGTATAAAATTTCTCATTTTCTTCTTCTGAATCAGATAATTGGTTAGGTAGCTCCAGATTTTGATTTTCTTTAGTAGATTTCATTAATTTTCCTGTATAAATAATATATTTTCTGACAAAAATATCATTTTCCTTTGGAATCCAAACTCTGTTACCTTTTACAGTATCGCCGTAGCCTACAAAGTAACCTATTTCCCCTTTGAGGTCTAGCTTCTTTACTTTATTTTCAGGCAATTTCACGTAAACTTTCTCTCCAAATATATGGAATTCCTGAATATCTGGTCGCTTGTTGTACCAAATTTCATATGGTGTTTTATTCTTAATGCTACTGGTTCCTGTGCAGTTCAAAATATAAACGGTAGTGTTTACTGCTTCTGCCCAGAATTTAAGTTCAAATTTTGCAGCATATAGCATTGTACGAGCAGCTTCTACAACAGTTCTGTTTTCACGTTCTATTTTGCCATTTTGCTCAGGGCAATAGACTACTGAATTTTGGTGAGAAATTCCATATTCTTCCATCAATTTTGTGACTTCTTGATTGACAAACTCCAGGCCATTGTCAGATCTAAAAATTTCTATTCCTCTGGGGCAATGTTTTTCTGTTTTCTTTATAAAGTTTTTTAGACACTACATGTACGTCTGATTTTGCACCCTTTAATTGAAGAAAATACTTTGCACCTGTGAATGACTTTTCTGGTAGTGGTCCACACACATCTGCGTGGATTATTTGGCCAATACGACTAGTTTTTGTACTGCTTTGCTGAGGAAAAGGTAGTCGATGGATTTTACTCAATGCGCAAGGCTCACAGACTATTTTGTCATCTCCTCTTGGATTAATGTCATAATTTTTCAAAATCTTTTTAACTTGAGTGTAGTTTAGATGAGCTAATTTTTGATGCCATCCTTGAAAGGAACTTTTCTCAGCAATACATGCGCTTGATATTCATAAGCACTTTCCTTGCCATTTTCGATTGGCATTACCTTAATTTTCATTTCAAATAATTTGTTTTGTCTCTCACTTACAGCTATGGTTTTGCCTTCTTTATTGAATTTACAGATTCTTTTATCAGCTTCTAGAGTTAAATTTCTATCCAAGGCCACACCGCCAAAAAAGAGATTATATTTCAGCTTAAGCACGTAGAGTACATTTGAAAGGTGACATTCTGTTCATTTTTCTCCATTAAATGCTGAAATGTTTATGCTACCTCTACCTTTGCCTGAAATTGTTTCTCCGTCTCCAATTTTTATTTTGATGTCATCTTTCATTGGTGTGTAGTTTATGAACCACTCTAGTTTATGAGTTATGTGATCGCTCGCTCCAGTGTCCATATACCAGGCCTCGACTGTAGTTTTCGCTGTCTTTTGTACTGAGGCAAATGCTTCGCTTATAAGAGCTTCACCTCTATCTTCTCTTGAAACTTTGGAATTTTTAAATTTATATTGTTTACTTTTTGGATTATCCCAACATTCTGCTGCCCAATATCCAGGTTTATGACAATCGTTTTTATTCTTAACATACTGAGTATTTTTGTTACCAATATTATTCTAAGAAAAATGATTCTTACTGCTTACTCTTACATTAGAAGCAAGTGCATTAACTTCTACTTCTCTTTGACGTTGATTCCCATGCACTGATAAAATGGTCAAAATTTGGTGGCAAAGTTAGGAGAATTTTGGTCATTACTCCCTTATCTTTAATTTTCTCTCCCATTGCTTGTAGTCTATTAGATATATCTTCAATTTTTGAGATATGTGCTGCAATATCATGTGAAGAATCTTTAGCCAATGTAAACCACTTTTGCTGTAAAATGTGGATTGTAGATTCTGATTTTTGTTCATATATATTGGTTAGCTTTTTCCACATTGCCTCAGAATCCCCCGAGGTCAAAATATGCATCATCGTTTGTTCAGATATTGTGGTAACGATTACCTTTCGCGCCATCCATTTACGTATCGCTTCGGCATTTTCCTTTTTCTCATCAGCCGTCGCATCTGTTGCCACGGGTGCAGGTTGCTTGTTTGTGCCATTTACTATGTCCCATGCTTCAATTGACTTCAAAATTATCTGAATCTGGAATTTCCATAGATTCCAGTTTTCAATTCCTTGTAATTTGCTTACTCTGGACAATTCTGAATCCATCTTCTTAACAATTTTGGTCGACGATTACAATTTTCACTTCGCACACGGCTGGATATAACCTCACAAAATTTGTCTTATTTTCACTTTTATTTCCGAAAATATTACCCAAAACACGTTTCTGGGTCCATAACCTATCGATTATATGTGGAATTATGGGTAAATAACTTAATAACTTCGGATGTGACATGTTCTTAGCTCTCTCCGATAGATCGAATAATCATAAAAAAAACGTGTGTACTTGAACAAACCATAAAACCAATGCCGTCTAGAATATACAAGCCATACTACTGTCTACGTCATTCAATTTATGTCGACAGTTCCATTAGTCTTCTGCAGATGGCATTAATGCTAGAAAAATGAAAGAGAACAAAACTTGAAAACGAAGAGATTAATACATGTGAAAAATAAAAATAATAAATTAGTATTAATATTAATCCAAAATCCAAGCGCAAGAAAGGTAGGTTGTACGTCGTGTGTTTTTTCATAAATTTAAAATTATTAATAAAAAATAGTTCATATAAATTTTTCCAACTCATATTACATTTTTAGTTAATATTTATTTATATTTATATCATTATTTCATTAATAGTTTTATTAGTTTTAAATTATGCAGACAATTAGCAGAGATAAAAATATGTACAACCTTCCTTTCGTACGGATGAGATAATACTAAATAATTTTTTTATTTTTGAAATGTTTTATTCTCTGTTTCTCTCAACTCTTTCATTTTTCGAATGTTATTGCCATCAAGGTTATGTCGATGAAATAAAAAAAAAAATGTTTGCTTTTAGCAGTATGGCTTGTATATTCTAGACGGCATTGATAAAACTAACTAGTGCTGCCATCTAGGGAATAAACAGCGAGTGATATTCATAAAACACAATTTAAAAACAACAAATCTGACAGTTTCTCTCGCTGATCGGGGCGAAAGTAGCTTATAATTTTTACTTCTTTGAGGAAATACGACGAAATGTTTAATGCACGGTGTGCCTGAGCCATTTTTAAATGGCTCGGAAAACCACGTCTCTATTTTCTTCAAAGGATCGAAAGTTCCATGTTTGAGAAGTCAAAAAAAAAAAATTAGCAAAATCCCAGGAGCCATTTTGAAAAAAAACGCAATTTCAATTTTTTTTCTGCGACGATACGAAAATTCACGATTTTTTTTCATAATTCTGTAGGTGTAGCCAAGAGATATGCTGAATTGCTTGAAAAATAAATACATCACCATATCTGTCTGTGTACAGACATTGTTTTGTTTCTTTTCACGTAAATATGTTTGTTGTTTTCAAATGTTTGCTTCAAAAATCAGCAGAAAGACAGACTTAGTTGTCGCAATATTAGACAAAACAGTCGTTGACAAACCGGCCAGTAAATAACAGTTATTAGTAATGGACGAACCTATTACCTACATAAGAGTGAAACAAAATGTCACGAAAGACAAAGGACCATGCGCGAACTCATGAAGAAAACCGAGGCGTGATTTGTTTGTTGTGGGATATTGTGGACCCATTGAAAATTTAGGTAAAAAATGCTGTAAATATTAATCTTGATGATATTCGTTACCCATCTGCTGTCTGTAGCAGTTGCAAAATCATCATATACAAATTCAATAAACAAAATTCTGAAGAAACCACATTAGCTCTACCGGACTATTCTGGTTTTCTGGAACTCCCATGTGTAACACGATCTAAAAATAAGAGACTTTGTGACTGCAAGTTGTGTGAAATTACGAGACGTGCACCAGACAATCTGTGTCTAGGAAATTCAGCGAAAAGAAAAGTGATCAAGAAAAAGTGTAAGAAATGCAGAGGACCACTGGATAAAAACAAAATTTGCACTTCACCTAAATGCATCCCTATTCTCACTGAATTGATTTCAAAAAATTTGTCTACCAAAGAAAAGGAAAAATTAGCTTCATCAATGCTAAAAGATATTCTACACGTGCCAGAACACTCAAACAATGAAGGACAGTTGCGGTTATCTCAAAGGAGAGGCAAAAAACTACCAGTTTCAGTGAATTCAAACAATGTGGATAAAAGCTCAAGAAAAGAAACAGTCGCAGCTATCGACATATTGAAAATAAGTACAGAATTGGGGTTGTCTACAAGAAAGACACATTCTCTAACTGCTGCTTTGCGAGTTGGCAGTAAGAATAGGAAAATGTTTCAGCCCAACTTGAAGCAGGACCTGCTTTTGTTGAATCATCAGCTTGTTTCGTTTTTTGAATCTCGTGTTTGTGACGTATTGAATACCAAGAAGTCTTGTGTAATAAATAGATCTGGATGCTTTGTTTGTTGTAATAATGTACAAGGTTTAGTTACATATACATATTCGAGAAAAAAGAGGTTTGCAAGAAGTAGATTTGAAAATTGGGCTTGACGGTGGTAGAGGATTTTTGAAGATTTGCTTATCCATTCAATCGAGATTCGAAGGAGCCGATAATAATCCACATTTCAAAGGGACCAGGCAGCATTATAAAGATGGAGTACACGCCAATAAATTTAAGGACACTGGTGTGAAAAAGTTATTCATCCTTGGTATCATTTCTGATACACAAGAAAATTATGTGAATGTTTGCACTCTGTGGTCCTCTCTACATTTGAATGACTTAAAAGTCATGACCATTGCCACAGACCTAAAAATGGCCAATATAATAACTGGAGTCATTCTTCTCATTATCCGTGTACGTGGTGTACTGCATCAAAAGATATCTTGAGTAAGTGTGGAAGTTATAGAACCGTTGGTAGTTGCCGTGAAAATTCAGACGCCTTCAAGAATAGTGGCACTAAAAAAATTAATGCCAAGAATTTTTACAGTCACGTATCTCAACCTATTTTTACAGGGAATCCAGAGACAGAAATCTACGATATAATACCTCCACATGGCACATGCTGAGGGAATGCGAAGACGATACTGAGAAATGGGCAAAATCATGCAATGTAAGCAGAGAATTTGTCCATGGATCTCCTGGTTTCGCAGGCAATGCCTGCAAAAATTTGTTGAACAAGATAGATCTGCTTCGGGCAACATGTAATGTTCATTGTTTAAAATATGTCAGATGTTTTATAATGATTTTTCAAGTGTCGTCAATTCATGTTTCTCAAGTAGTCTTGACGAAAAATTTGAGGTGTATATTTCCGAATTTCAAAGAAGTTATTTGGACCTAGCAATACCAATAACGCCAAAAGTTCATGCTGTCTTTTTCCACGTTCTTCATTTTTGCCGAAAAATGGAGAAAGGACTCGGGAACTACAGTGAGCAAGCTATGGAGTCAGTTCACCATGACTTCAAAAATACCTGGATGAATTATAAAGTCCACCATACACATCCAGATTATAGCTCCAAACTTCTAAGAGCTATACAAGAATATAATTCTCGCCATGTTTAAGGTTCAAGGTGTTTCTGGCTTTTGTTCCACAGCCTTGAATAAACAATGACAGTCAAGAGAAAACATTTTTTCGTGTAAGGACTATATTATGATTTGTGCAGCCTAAATAAATTTTGCCTTTTCATTTTGATGTCTCCATGTATTTCATTCAATAATCTTGATTTTCGTAATTTTTCAAATAAAGTTGCACAACGGCTCCGGGGATTTGGCTAATTTTTGTTTTTTTGGACTTCTCAAACATGGAACTTTCGATCCTTGAAGAAAATAGAGACGTGGTTTTCCGAGCCATTTAAAAGTGGTTCAGACACACCGTGAATGTTAAACTGTTGAACATAATTACCAAGACTGCGCCCAAGATGGGAAAACAATTATTTAAAGTTCAGACAAAGTTTTCACTGCAATCGAACAAATTTTGCAAAGGAAAGCCGACTGCAATAAATTCCTGTAAATTTAGTAAGCGTTTGGTATTTGAGTACCGACTTCAATTTTCAGCAATTTATTGAAGCACTGTCTTAAGCTACCAATTTTGAGAAGGAATTTAACAACAACAATTTTAATTTGAGTTAAATTTATATAAATTACCAACCAGTTCCGATCCAAAGAAGATATTTGAATGGGAATCGATCGGTAAGGAAAATTAGGGTCCATCGCGCTTTCTACTAGCGTCCATCTGTTTCAACACCCAGAACTGAATCCGTTGCAGCAACTTTTGTAACGGCACATTCAATTATTGCTGGGTGCCTTTTCATGCTTATACCAGAGCCTTCTAGAGTATAGAGCCACAATCTTTATGACGTATTTTTTAGAAGGTTTTTTAGTGGTATAACTTTTCACTGATTTCTATAGGAATCCATAGTAAAAATGGTGTTTTTTAGCTTCGAGTTTTTCAATAAAAAAAGCAAAAATATTATAAAATGTTTATATAAAAGTTTTCTACATATCTTTAAGAACAATATACAAGAAGGCCATATTGGTATTAAGTAAATATTAATTGCAGAAATATTAAAATTAAATTATTTCTAAAATATATTTTTTCGAACTTTCATTTTGAAAAAAACATCAAAGTTGGCTCTGACAAATTAAACTTGCTAAATTTATCTTTAGTTTTACTAGTGTACGTAAGATGTCTAAAATGGTAAAAGAAAAATACGAAAAACAATTATTTGATCGCAAAATTATCACACGTTCCTATATTTTGTGAATTGGTTTTGCTTTTCCTACAGTTTTTGAACTTGAAATTTCCCCAGGTGGTAATTTTTGGTACGATTTTACCAAATTTTTACTGCCATCACTGCCATCTATGTAATGTATATTGACTTAATGACCAAACGAATCGTGGTAAGCTTTTATTTCAATTTGACCAGAATGCTGTTGTTATGAAATTTTTATTATATTTTGGTTTATGTCGTTTTCGATTGATTTTTTACCCCTCTTTGAAAGTGTAACCTCAATTTCTTCGTCAATCGAACATAAACACCGAATTGCGTTCTGTCATCTGTCAAACCATATTAAAACGACAAGTCAAATCGAAAATGACAGCACAATGACAATACTGTTTAGTGCATTTGTAAAAAGAGGGGTAAAACTACCAAAAAAAAGTGGAGTAGTCGCAATTGCACTGGTGTAGCTGTCAGTGCAATTTTTTTTGGTCAATCGAATATTTCCAGGGTAAAAAAACTACACCTTTTGCACTGAGTGCAATTCAATTTGGTCAATCGAAATCCACATTAAATAAATCAATTATTACAAGAAAATGAAAACGATTTACTTAAACGATATTCATATACATATGTTGAAATTCAAACATTTATGAAAGTATTTCAGAAATCATAATTAAGAATTTGTAACGTTTTCATGTAAAAATTTGCCTTAGGAATGCCTGTGAAGAACATAGCAAAACAAATAACAAATTTCTAGTATACGTATACGTATTTATATGTAGTGGTAATATAAATTATACGCCTGAATGTAGATAAAGAAAGAAATAACCTCACATTATAATCCAATTCAGTGACGATTTTTGTTTAATAAAGATACCAAACAAAACTTGTCCTTAGTATGCACTTGATGTAAAATTTATCAAATGGTCGGTCCCTGGGGTCGGTCATATAAATAACAAGCAATATTTGCATCACATGTTTTACGACATTCCGACGACGAAGTTTGTTCAACAAAAATCAAAAGTCTCAAGGTCAAATGATTTTTCTCGAATGTTCGAAGTATGCACTTGATGTAAAAATTATCAAATGGTCGGTCCCTGGGGTCGGCCATATAAATAACAAGCAATATTTGCATCAAATTTTGTACGATATTCCGACGACGAAATTTGTTTAACAAAAATCAAAAGTCCCAAGGTCAAATGATTTTTCTCGAATGTTCGAAGTATGCACTTGGTGTGAAAACTATCAAATGGTCGGTCCCTGGGGTCGGTCATATAAATAACAAGCAATATTTGCATCACATGATGTACGACATTCCGACGACGAAATTTGTTCAACAAAAATCAAAAGTCCCAAGGTCAAATGATTTTTCTCGAATGTTCGAAGTATGCACTTGGTGTAAAAATTATCAAATGGTCGGTCCCTGGGGTCGGTCATATAAATAACAAGCAATATTTGCATCAAATGTTGTACGATATTCCGACGACGAAATTTGTTCAACAAAAATCAAAAGTCCCAAGGTCAAATGATTTTTCTCGAATGTTCGAAGTATGCACTTGGTGTGAAAATTATCAAATGGTCGGTCCCTAGGGTCGGTCATATAAATAACAAGCAATATTTGCATCACATGATGTATGACATTCCGACGACGAAATTTGTTCAACAAAAATCAAAAGTCCCAATGTCAAATGATTTTTCTCGAATGATCGAAGTATGCACTTGGTGTAAAAATTATCAAATGGTCGGTCCCTGGGGTCGGTCATATAAATAACAAGCAATATTTGCATCAAATGTTGTACGATATTCCGACGACGAAATTTGTTCAACAAAAATCAAAAGTCCCAAGGTCAAATGATTTTTCTCGAATGTTCGATGGTGTGAAAACTATCAAATGGTCGGTCCCTGGGGTCAGTCATATAACAAGCAATATTTGCATCACATGATGTATGACATTCCGACGACGAAATTTGTTCAACAAAAATCAAAAGTCCCAAGGTCAAATGATTTTTCTCGAATGTTCGAAGGTGTGAAAACTATCAAATGGTCGGTCCCTAGGGTCGGTCATATAAATAACAAGCAATATTTGCATCACATGATGTATGACATTCCGACGACGAAATTTGTTCAACAAAAATCAAAAGTCCCAATGTCAAATGATTTTTCTCGAATAATCGAAGTATGCACTTGGTGTAAAAATTATCAAATGGTCGGTCCATGGGGTCGGTCATATAAATAACAAGCAATATTTGCATCAAATGTTGCACGATATTCCGACGATGAAATTTGTTCAACAAAAATCAAAAGTCCCAAGGTCAAATGATTTTTCTCGAATGTTCGAAGGTGTGAAAACTATCAAATGGTCGGTCCCTGGGGTCGGTCATATAACAAGCAATATTTGCATCACATGATGTATGACATTCCGACGACGAAATTTGTTCAACAAAAATCAAAAGTCCCAAGGTCAAATGATTTTTCTCGAATGTTCGAAGGTGTGAAAACTATCAAATGGTCGGTCCCTGGGGTCGGTCATATAACAAGCAATATTTGCATCACATGATGTATGACATTCCGACGACGAAATTTGTTCAACAAAAATCAAAAGTCCCAAGGTCAAATGATTTTTCTCGAATGTTCGAAGTATGCACTTGGTGTAAAAATTATCAAATGGTCGGTCCCTGGGGTCGGTCATATAAATAACAAGCAATATTTGCATCAAATGTTGTACGATATTCCGACGACGAAATTTGTTCAACAAAAATCAAAAGTCCCAAGGTCAAATGATTTTTCTCGAATGTTCGAAGTATGCACTTGGTGTGAAAATTATCAAATGGTCGGTCCCTGGGGTCGGTCATATAAATAACAAGCAATATTTGCATCATATGATGTACGACATTCCGACGACGAAATTTGTTCAACAAAAATCAAAAGTCCCAAGGTCAAATGATTTTTCTCGAATGATTGAAGTATGCACTTGGTGTAAAAATTATCAAGTGGTCGGTCCCTGGGGTCGGTCATATAAATAACAAGCAATATTTGCATCAAATGTTGTACGATATTCCGACGACGAAATTTGTTCAACAAAAATCAAAAGTCTCAAGGTCAAATGATTTTTCTCGAATGTTCGAAGTATGCACTTGATGTAAAAATTATCAAATGGTCGGTCCCTGGGGTCGGCCATATAAATAACAAGCAATATTTGCATCAAATGTTGTACGACATTCCGACGACGGAGTTTGTTCAACAAAAATCAAAAGTCCCAAGGTCAAATGATTTTTCTCGAATGTTCGAAGTATGCACTTGATGTAAAAATTATCAAATGGTCGGTCCCTGGGGTCGGCCATATAAATAACAAGCAATATTTGCATCAAATTTTGTACGATATTACGACGACGAAATTTGCTTAACAAAACTCAAAAGTCCCAAGGTCAAATGATTTTTCTCGAATGCTCGAATGTTCGTGGTATGCACTTGATGTAAAATTTATTAAATGGTCAGTCCCTGGGGTCGGCCATATAAATAACAAGCAATATTTGCATCAAATGTTGTACGACATTCGGACGACGAAGTTTGTTCAACAAAAATCAAAAGTCTCAAGGTCAAATGATTTTTCTCGAATGTTCGAAGTATGCACTTGATGTAAAAATTATCAAATGGTCGGTCCCTGGGGTCGGCCATATAAATAACAAGCAATATTTGCATCAAATGTTGTACGACATTCCGACGACGGAGTTTGTTCAACAAAAATCAAAAGTCCCAAGGTCAAATGATTTTTCTCGAATGTTCGAAGTATGCACTTGATGTAAAAATTATCAAATGGTCGGTCCCTGGGGTCGGCCATATAAATAACAAGCAATATTTGCATCAAATTTTGTACGATATTACGACGACGAAATTTGCTTAACAAAACTCAAAAGTCCCAAGGTCAAATGATTTTTCTCGAATGTTCGAATGTTCGTGGTATGCACTTGATGTAAAATTTATTAAATGGTCAGTCCCTGGGGTCGGCCATATAAATAACAAGCAATATTTGCATCAAATGTTGTACGACATTCGGACGACGAAGTTTGTTCAACAAAAATCAAAAGTCCCAAGGTCAAATGATTTTTCTCGAATGTTCGAAGTATGCACTTGGTGTGAAAATTATCAAATGGTCAGTCCCTGGGGTCGGTCATATAAATAACAAGCAATATTTGCATCATATGATGTACGACATTCCGACGACGAAATTTGTTCAACAAAAATCAAAAGTCCCAAGGTCAAATGATTTTTCTCGAATGATCGAAGTATGCACTTGGTGTAAAAATTATCAAGTGGTCGGTCCCTGGGGTCGGTCATATAAATAACAAGCAATATTTGCATCAAATGTTGTACGATATTCCGACGACGAAATTTGTTCAACAAAAATCAAAAGTCCCAAGGTCAAATGATTTTTCTCGAATGTTCGAAGTATGCACTTGATGTAAAAATTATCAAATGGTCGGTCCCTGGGGTCGGCCATATAAATAACAAGCAATATTTGCATCAAATGTTGTACGACATTCCGACGACGGAGTTTGTTCAACAAAAATCAAAAGTCCCAAGGTCAAATGATTTTTCTCGAATGTTCGAAGTATGCACTTGATGTAAAAATTATCAAATGGTCGGTCCCTGGGGTCGGCCATATAAATAACAAGCAATATTTGCATCAAATTTTGTACGATATTACGACGATGAAATTTGCTTAACAAAACTCAAAAGTCCCAAGGTCAAATGATTTTTCTCGAATGTTCGAATGTTCGTGGTATGCACTTGATGTAAAATTTATTAAATGGTCAGTCCCTGGGGTCGGCCATATAAATAACAAGCAATATTTGGATCAAATGTTGTACGACATTCGGACGACGAAGTTTATTCAACAAAAATCAAAAGTCCCAAGGTCAAATGATTTTTCTCGAATGTTCGTGGTATGCACTTGATGTAAAAATTATCAAATGGTCGGTCCCATACTACAAACATTCGAGAAAAATCATTTGACTTTGGGATTTTTGATTTTTGTTGAACAAATTTCGTCGTCGGAATATCGTACAACATTTGATGCAAATATTGCTTGTTATTTATATGACCGACCCCAGGGACCGACCATTTGATAGTTTGCACACCAAGTGCATACTTCGAACATTCGAGAAAAATCATTTGACCTTGGGACTTTTGATTTTTGTTAAACAAATTTCGTCGTCGGAATATCGTACAAAATTTGATGCAAATATTGCTTGTTATTTATATGGCCGACCCCAGGGACCGACCATTTGATAATTTTTACATCAAGTGCATACTATGAACATTCGAGAAAAATCATTTGACCTTGGGACTTTTGAATTTTGGTGAATAAATTTAGTCTCTTCAGTAGTTTGTTCGATTACACAGAAATTGCCTAAATTTATACTATTTGGATTACTCACACTACTACATTTTTTGTTATTTGCTAAGAACTTCACTTCGGTGATTTCCCATATGTTTTGTGTGTTTTACTATGAAAAGTTTCGTTTTTTCCTCGTTTCTAATTCCCTTATAAAAGCTCAGATTTTTTGATTATGGCTCGATAAAATACAGGGTGCTCTGCTTATACCCATCACGACGATGTTATCACTTTTGGAGCTGTTTGTTTATTTATTTTAGAATGGTTTACAACTTACAATTGAGCGGCGAATTCAGTCAGCAATTTCTTACTGATACGATTTCCGTCACATATACCAACCGCTGGAAATGGAACGGTTGTTACGGATGTTCGTTGTGGCAATTGGGTGGTAGCAGTTGGTGCATCCCAAAAGCTTATATACGTGAACAACAGAAACCAAAATGTTAAGGCAAACACTAGAAGCATTATAGCAAGCCATCCATATCTGAAAATAATTATAGACGGTAATTGTTATATTGTGACCGACTATCTGCCTATCATTTAGTTACCTCTCGGATTTTCTTCGATTACCCTCACTAATATGTCTGCATCCATTAATCCCAGACACATCTAAGTAATCCCTTAGCAAATTTCTGTAGTCAATTCGTAACACTTTGAAGAGTTTCTGAATTTTTCTTGACGAAAAACGAGATTCAACTTTGGTGGTCAAAGTCATTTCGGCGAACTGTTATAAACATCATAAATTCTCCGGCTATTTATACTCATGACAAAGTGTACTGCATTTTATGTTGCATTAATTTGTCATTGTCAATCAAAATCGCACCATAACACCCCTAATTTCATTATTTCATGCTCAAATCAATTTTTTTGTCACAGTGGGTAATTATCTCACCTGTATTTATGGTTAAATATATGTCTCATATCGACATGTATGGAAATTAATATTTAATGAGCCACCAATTAATTTATAATTCAATAATTATTGGTTTTGGTTTTTGTAACTATATATTTGGCCTGTCATATAGATTTATGTACACAGTTAATTTTTGACCGTCAACATGATAAAACGAAACTTGGCGCCAAATAATTGGAAAACATTACAATTAAAAACACAATCGATCAATAATGTCAAAGTTAGCCATCAATCATCGGCCACAAACAAAAAGAAATTCTTTAAGGATTGGCTTAAAACGCGTATAAAAGATTTTTTTACGGTTACCGCCTTACACGGCTATAGGCATATCATACAAACGGATTATGCGATTTGGGAACGTATCATGTGGACAATTGTTTGTATTATAGCACTGATTAGTGCAATAATTTTGCTATGGTTTACATGGATATGGAATGCCGAAACACCGACTGTTACCGTAATAGAATCGACACACTTTGCTACCTGGAATATTCCATTTCCGGCAATTACTTTGTGCAATGCAAATAAAATATCAAAATCTTTGGCCCTAGCTAAAGCAGAAGCAATGTGAGAATAACAAAAATGTTAATAATTCGCAAGCAAATTTTAATGTTTTAATTTATTCTTAACCCTAAAAAGGACTCGCCCCAACAATATGTCAGCCGGTACTTTGACTCAAATGTTTCGCATGGTATTACACTTTGATGGGATTGGAAACGCCACGGAAGAGGATTATCTTCAACTTCATAATATATTTAAGGAGAACAATATAAAAATTGACAAATTCATGAGAGAAGTGGCACCAAAATGTGAAGAAATGCTTGAACGATGTATGTGGAAGGGGACACAAACTCGATGTGATTCATTATTTCAAATGATTCAAACGACCGAAGGATATTGTTGCTCGTTTAATTATTACGGTTTGCACACAAACAATTATGCACCGTAAGTATATTTAGTTGAGGGCACGCTCACCTATACGTTTAATTACATAAAAATGTCTATAAAATTTCAGTAAACTTGCACACAATATTCCAAAATCTCCGCGTCGCGTTACATCATGTGGTTATGAAACTGGACTTAGTGTATTGATACGACCAAAAATTATGGATTATCACAGTACAATATTGAGCACTTACGGATTTCGTGTACTCATACACAATTCGTATGATTATGCGGACGATAATGCTGAAACCAAATTGGCCGCAGCCAATTTAGAAGCATTTCTTAGCATAGCGCCTGAATCCACCTACAGCACAGACGATGTGTTTAAGCTACCGATCGCGGAACGTAATTGTTTATCACCGGAAGAACGAAAATTGGACGTAATGCAAAAATATTCGTATGTTAATTGTTTGGCCGAATGTCGTAGCAATATAGTGATGGAAAAATGCGGCTGTATTCCATATAATTTACCCAGTAATGGAACTTTTCCAATTTGTCAAATGGATCAATTACGATGTGTAAAAGAAAATCGGGAATGGTTTCAGGTGGCATTGCCAGGCGTTAATAAATCGATTAGTACTGTGAACGATGAGGCGAAATCGCCATGTAATTGCTATCCTGATTGTCAACTGCTGCAATATCCTTCGGAAATTTCATCCGGTGTTTTGAGCCGAAAATATTCTTTCAACTCATTGGGATTTTTGTAAGATGATGCTTTTGAGATATAAATTAACATCGGTCTGCCGAGAAGTTATTGAAATTCTGGCAAAAATGATGAAAAATTTTGTTTGTCCAAAATCATTTATTGCGAGCATTTTGAAAGTCCCTAAGTAGTCCAAAAAAGCAACAAAAAAAAAATGTCTGAATGTCTGTAACCACTCCATGTACTATTTAGAGATTAGAGTTGAACGTTACTTTTCTGGTTGAGCTTGAGGTTTGAGGTTTTAATTTGTATGAGTTAAGTTGATGTAAGCTTGTATTTTTCCAGAGCATGTTGATTTTAGGATTGAGTTGGGCGTTTAATTTTGGATTGAGTTATGGGTTGGGCTGTGTTCGAATTGGGTGTTGAGATGGGGTTTAGCGAGAGGTTCAGTTGGGGATTTATTGAGAGTTGAGTTCGAGGTTAGATTAAGTTGAATTCATGTATGATTTATGTTGTGGTGAGTTTGGTGTTGAAGAATACATTGGGGTTAAGTTGGAATTGTGCTGAATTTTTGTCGAGAACTGAGTTGTAATTGTAGTTTATGTTGGGTAATGTTTAAGTGAAGAGTTCGGTTGGGGATTAGTTTAGAGTCGAGCTGATGACTTACGAGGTTAAATTGATAGCGTAAGACAAAGCACCTAGCAGACTTTTAATTTTTTTGTATATTATATTTATTTCTAGCAAGGACATTACATTAACAGACCAAACAATGCTGCACGTATATTTCAAGGATCTGGTCTCAACACACTACCGCAATGATATGTATCAAAATTGGTTGGG
Organism: Tipula vernalis; assembly: GCA_958295665.1. Taxonomy (NCBI): domain Eukaryota; kingdom Metazoa; phylum Arthropoda; class Insecta; order Diptera; family Tipulidae; genus Tipula; species Tipula vernalis. The sequence goes on along the minus strand of OY282558.1, from coordinate 126,943,490 downwards.
TATACTTGCATCATTTGGCGGATTGTTGGGGCTCTTCTTAGGCTTTAGCCTAGTAACAGGATTTGAATTAATTTATTTCTTTACTATTCGTGTTTTATTTGATAAGCTGGCACCGAAACAAAAACAGGTGTCACCACACATAACAATAAATTGATTTGCACATTTGATCGATATACTTGATTTATATAATCTAACTTTGTACAGGTCGTAGCACTCAGAAATAAACTTAAAAATATTTTAATTTGATAAGGGCACTGAATAATTTTATTTATTTATTCATACAAATTTAGTTGATTTGTCCCCCTGAATGTTGTTGTAACCATGAAATAAACGAGGTAACTCGAGTAAAGACCGATGGGAATCGTAATTCACAGCCTAATGCGATACCAAATGAAACAATACCAACTTGAAGTGAGTTACCATCATTATCTATAACAGCCAATGGGCCGCCAGAATCTCCTTGACAAGTAGCACTGCCGACACGGCCATCTATACAAATATGTGAAGCATCAATAACACCAAGCAAAAAAACGTTACACAGAGTGTTTGCCATAACCTCTGAAGTTCCCCATTGTAAATTAGTTGCTACATCTTGGCTGTCATCGCTAACACGTCCCCACCCAGAAATACGACCTAGTTGACCGGCAAAGTCCTGGTTTTGTAATGCTCCCGTTGGTAACCGGATTGGTTGAATGGTAAGGGAGAATTGAATACCTTCTCTAACGTGAATTAAGGCGATATCATTTTGTAAAATGGATGGATCCCATCCATCGTGAATAATAAAATCATTGCGAAATACCTCTGTGTCGATGCGTCCTGGTTCTGAACCCAATTGGCCAAGGGTGTGAGCTCCTTTGCTTATGGTGACGGAGCTGATATCTGCACTATATACAAATAAATTTTTATGTAGATAAATCTTAATTTTATGCTTAAGTACTAAGGTACTTACAGGTCTACACAATGGGCCGCTGTTATAACATAATTTTGTGATGCAATTGATCCACCGCATAAACCGGCACCACCCCCAATCCACAAAAACAAAGCAACTTGATAAGGAAATTGATTTCGGGCTGCTTCCTGTCCATTAACAATACGACCACCGACACTTTTTGTTTGAATGGGGAAATATTGCAATAAATCTTTGTGAGCATCACGCCATTCTGGGAGCTCATGAATTGGTCGAACGTTCGAATAATCTTTTGCGGCCGCAATCGATATGATCGCAAATAAAATAACGAACGACTTCATAATTGTTACAAATTATAAACTGTATTGGTCGCAAGCAATTTTTGGACATGACTTTTATATGAATTTGGTCGACTATGAAGGCTTATCAAACTGTCGATAGTTATCGGCGAATTTTTAATTAATTAATATTTGATACATTTTGTTGTGACACGACAATAATTGTTATCTATACTTAACAAAGTGAGAACCCTTCGAACATGGATTTGGTCAGATAAAACAATCATATATTTATTTATTCTGTTTTTAAAAATTTAATTTATTATTTGAAAATGACGTTTAATCAAATCGGTAATCAGAATTGGCTTCGATCCAGTCGGCGAATGATGTGACACGGGCAAATACAGCGGGGCTACCAGCTGCACAACCTTGAGCACTTCCGAATGAAACAATACCAACTTGTATACGTCTTCCTAAATGATCAACAACAAGTGGACCACCAGAATCACCATGACATGGTGAACGTAGTTGTGCACCTGATGTACAAATGTTACTATCTTGAACTAGAATTAAGAAACTCAATCTGCATAATGTATTGGTTATAACATCTAAATCCACCCGTCTTAAAATGTCTGATGCTTGTGGTAAATTGTCATCAAATCTTCCCCAACCGCTGGCAACTGCTCGTTCCCCGGCAAATGTAGCACCATGGAGTGCACGTGGTGGTAAGTCGATACTTGCTACATGTGCGCTCCATTGTAGGCTATTTGGTAATCTCACAGTAGCAATATCATTACGAATTAGAGTTGTGCTCCAATCAGCATGAACAAAAATATCTGCTGCTAGGACTCGGTGTCTTTGCTGATTTGGCTCTACTACTCTAATATTATGAGCACCTGTCAGTACTTCTACAGCTGGTGAACTATAAAAAGAAATAATGGTGACCCAAAACAGGCGATAACGTCACGATGAATTGTGATTTTTTTTATTTTATATTAAAAACTTACACATCAAGACAATGAGCTGCTGTTATACCGAAATTTGCAGTAATAATGGAACCTCCGCACAAACCAACACCATCAGCAAATTCAGAAAAAATTGCAATTTGATATGGAATGCTGTTTGGTGTAGCAATTTCTCCATTAACAATGCGCCCATTGATTTGATTGCTGCCGCTAGAGATTGGGAAATGTTCGGCTAATACTGGATGAAGTTTACGCCAACTTTCTAATTGATGAATTGGGCGTACACGATCCCAATCAATCGGCTTTAATGGCTCCGGTAATCCAAAAGCCGTCGATAGAATCAACAAAACCGTACACGTGACTAATTTCATTTCGTTCAATTGTAAATTACTGTACAATATAAAAGGGTTGCTTCAATTATTTGGTTTATATACCATAAAATTTACGAATTTATATTTATCGACGTATTTAGAGAGTAGCGGTAAACAGTGTCGCATCATCATATGGCTAAAGTGGGCTAAGACCCGGATTGAAGAACAAATAAATTTTTTTTTTTTAACTTAATCAGCTACTTCTGGTGCAATAAATACGAATATTTAATTATAATTTGTGTTACAGATTAGGCAGGCTAGACTTTCGTCGATGTCTTTATTATTTTATGATAAAATCGAAAATTTGCAAACTTAATGATTCTGCAAATTTTTTTTTTTTTATGAAGTGGCCCTTAAATAACACAGGGCCCGGGATATCCTTAATGCGGTACTGACGATAAATACTCAAGGCTAAAAAAAAAATAGGTTTAGATAAGATTTAGATTATCGATACTTTACCACTGGCTGTAATTGATTGAAAAAACTAAACAGGTTGATTGATATACGGTTACGTTGGGTTTTTTTTGGCATGTTTATCTAATTGATAGGAACTATTTTGAATTTTAATTAACTGTGCATAATTTATTAGTACGTTAGAGCCTAAAATGTAAAAAAAAACGTGATTCGTCAGGAATTCAGGCCTTAAACTCGAGTTGGCTGGTATTGCCGCATTTCTTCTTCTAAAGAAAATTTGTCGGATTTCTTATTCGACACTGACTCATCAGCTCCTTATTGGGTAAGGAATATTTGGGGAGCCCAAAGGCTTTTAAAATTGGTAAGTACTCTCCGAGCGATTTCGGATGAGATGATTTACGTCACAAAATATTATTTAAAATTGTTGTTACGGAATAGTTGTTTTAGAAGCAACTTTATTAAAATTCTGCCTCGTGGAACAAGTATCCTACCGGGAATTGGGCCTATATCCTTGACTTGTAATTTTAAAAGTTAATTTGCTTTTATGTAAATGATGCTTTTATAGACTGTATATAATTTGGAGTCTATCGAATATCATTGGCCCAGAGGTATGGTATTTGTTTGAATATTAATTTAAAGTCAATATTAGATAGATTGTACCACCACATTAAATTTACAAAACGGGATATTTGTAGAAAATTTTTAAGAACCGGTGGTCGTCTAATTTTTAGAGCAAGAAGAAATGAGACCAGTTGCAATTAAATATTTTCTTAAAACAGGCCCAACAATTTCTTCTCGGTTACTGAAGGTGAAAAAGTTCCAACCAGTTATTCGTAATCTGACTCCGCATAGAAATTAAAATGCCTTTAGATTCTGACAGATACGTAGGTTAGGTTAGGTTAGGTTAGAGTGGCTGCCAAAACGCACACTTAGACCGATGACGGTCCGTTGTGATACCAAGGGATCCTACTCCCCTTACACCTTCATTGGAACCATTTTGAGCTACTTATGTAGCGTACGATATCTCGCACCGCAGATGTTTATGCCTCCTGTAAGCTACCGCCGGGCATGAGCAGAGGAAGTGGCTCAGAGTCTCTTCATCCTCTTTATCCATACAGCTTCTACAGAAGTCATTTGCTATTGACCCAAGCCTCCTTGCATGCTCCCCAATGAGACAGTGTCCTGTGAGCACCCCCACGACTATACTTAAGCCAGATCTACGTAGGGATAGTAGTGTTTTGGAGCGCTTCAAGTCCAGTTTCGGCCAGACTTGCCGCGCTACATAACGTGTTATGGTGTTAGTCCACCTCTTCTGTGCCGAGGCTATCGCCTCATTTCTAAGCGCCCTATATAACGCTGCTATGGGCCTCCCCAGATTTGCCCTTTCCGGTTTCAATTGGAGAGTTGTACCTTGCCTTGCCAGTTCGTTCGCCCTGCAGTTCTCCAGTACGTCCGAGTGACCGGGGAACCAGACTATCTGGATATTTAAATGCTCACTCATCTCGTTAAGAGATGAGCGGCACTTCAATACCCATATTATTATTTCTTGTGGATTTGACATTATGCTTCAACCAAGCCAGCGCTTCCTCAATCGCTACCACCTCCGCCTGGTATACACTGCAGTGATCAGGAAGACGAACGGATATATTCACATTTAATTTGTCCCAATAGACTCCTGCTCCGACTACGTCTAGCTTCTGTTATTGACCTGTGGACTTCTTTACTCTCTCTAGAATATTGGGCATCCAATTTAGCTTACTGTCCAAGATTATGCCCAGAAATCTTGCATTATCAGTAAAGGCCAGTGCCGTGCCATTTAAGGTAGGAGGGGCGACTACCTGAATTTTATATTTCTTGGTGAAGAGTACCAGCTCTGTTTTGGATGGATTTATACCCAGCCCACATTTGCTGGCCCACTTTGTAATGATTACGAGCGCGTGTTTCATGACTTCCTTAATCGTGCCTAGGTACTTCCCCGAGATTGCGATTGCTACGTCATCTGCATATCCTATCACCCCTACCCCCCCCCTTTCCAGTTCCAAAAGTAATCCATTGATAACTATGTTCCAGAGAGATGTAGAATTAGAAGGAAATGTGCTAAAATCATTTGAAATCAAAGCTTTCGCCATCAAAGGATAACGATTTAGTGTTTGCTGGGTTAATTTATTTGTAATATACGTTTTTCACTCCAAGTTTACCCCTTTGAACTTCAAATTTAACATTTTATAAATCAAATTAAGCATTTAGCAAAACAAATTGAAACGTTTACCATTTTGACCGGGAGAAGGAGGTTCCTCCGGATAACCTGGAGGAGCTGATCCGTAAAGCGGAACAATCAAAGGTAGGTGTGGTACTGGGAGTTGATGCTAATGCGCATCACACTATCTGGGGAAGCACAGACATTAATGAAAGAGGTGAGTCGTTTTTTGATTATTTGATGAGTACTAACCTTTCAGTGTGTAATATTGGGCGGGAACCCACATTTATTACTAGTAACAGGCAGGAGGTTCTAGACGTGACCCTTGCCTCAAATAATATTCTTCATATGGTTAAAAATTGGAGGGTGGATAAGGAACACTCCTTTTCTGATCATCGATATTTAACCTATAGCCTCGATATTCACCCTGCTACCCGGAAAGCCTTCAGGAACCCTAAAAGGACCAACTGGAGCAAATATGGGGAATTATTGGAGGAAATGTTACCGACGAGGGCTATGGAGCCCCCGACGACCGTTGGGGAGCTGGAGGACATGGTGGCTAGCGTTACTAGCGCATGCAACCGATCCTCTCGCGCTGCCTGCCCACTGGCTAAGCCTAGGGGTAGGCAAAAACCGGTATGGTGGTCCAGGGAAATGGGAACCTATCGTAAGGCTTGTAGGATGGCCTTTAATAGAGTCAAAAATACAAGGGAGGCTCAGGATTGGGACTCCTATAAGGAGAAACTCGGAATTTATAAGAAAGAATTAAGAAAGGCACAAAGGAGGTCTTGGAGAATCTTCTGTGATAATATGGAAGAGGTATCCGAAACCTCCCGCCTTAGGAAGATTCTTTCCAAAAGTACATCTAGTCCTAGTTTTTTGATAAAACCGGACGGATCTTGGACAGCTTCTAGTGGAGAATCTCTGGAGCTTTTCTTCGAGACACACTTCCCAGGGAGCTTTGAAGACCTGTTGGTGCGTACCAATCATCAGGAATCACTGTCAGTAACCACAGAGGATATCGTAACCAGAAAACGGATCCTATGGGCACTGAGGGGTTTTAAACCATTTAAATCGGCTGGTCCGGATCAAATTATACCAGTGGAACTTCAAAACAACTCAGTAATTATTCTTCCGTACCTGAAAGCTATATTCAAAGGGTGTTTGAAGCTGGGCTATATTCCTAGGTACTGGACGGAGGTCAATGTGGTGTTCATACCGAAAGCGGGGAAAAGCTCACATGTCTATCCTAAGGACCTAAGACCAATAACTCTATCATCCTTTCTTTTGAAAACCTTGGAAAGGCTGCTGGATGTATACATCAGAGATAAAATAGGTGCCAGGAAGTGAGCATCGTCTCAGCATGCGTACACAAAGGGTAGATCTGTGGACACTGCTCTGCACGCCTTGGTGTCTACGATTGAGAAATCGATTAATTCGAAGGAATTCTGTTTGGTGGCCTTCCTGGATATAGAAGGCGCCTTTAATAATGTGAAAGCGGAGGCAATCAAGGAGGGATTGTCATTTTTGGAGGTGGACGTTCCTCTGATAGGGTTAATCAATTATATGCTGGGAAGCAGGATTGTTAGCTCGAAGTTGGGCGACTCCACCTTCAAGAGGCGAGTAACTAGGGGAACTCCGCAGGGGGGGGGGTTCTGTCCCCTCTTCTCTGGAACATAGTGGTAAACGGGTTACTACTTGAATTGGAGAGAGAGGGTATTGAAGTTATCGCGTACGCAGATGACGTAGCTTTAGCTGTTACCGGGAAATTCCTGGGCACGATTTTAGACGTAATGCAGAATGCGCTTACCATCGTTACGAAATGGGCTGGCAAATGTGGACTTGGTATTAACCCGTCCAAGACAGAGCTGGTACTCTTTACTAAGAAATAAAAAATCCCGGTAGTTGTCCCTCCTACCTTAAATGGCACGAGACTTGCTTTTACTGATAGAGCTAGATATCTGGGCATTATCTTGGACAGTAAGCTTAGTTAGAAGCCCAACATGTTGGAGAGAATAAACAAAGCTACTATTGCTTTGTACTCCTGTAGGAACGCCATTAGTCATAGATGGGGTCTGAAGCCGGAGCTGGTACACTGGCTCTATACCGCCGTAGTGAGACCTGTACTCATGTACGGGGTCTGTGTTTGGTGTCCAGCTCTGGACAAGGTAACTTACAAAAGTAAGATTGAGAGAGTGCAAAGAACGGCCTGTATGCTTGTTAGCGGGGCATTGAGGTCGACACCGACAAGTGCCTTAGAGGTTATGTTGCACCTTCTTCCGGTCGACATTTTTGGCAAACAGATGGCGGCAAATACGGCTGTACGACTTGCAGCCGTCTCTCAGTGGAGGTGTCTTAGTATAGGACACTCTACTATCGTCAGATCGTTGAAGGATGAGCTGGCGAATCTTGACTACATTAAACCTACTCTACGCTTCGAGAAGCGATTTCGGACCTCCTTCCCTTCAAGGGAATCCTGGAGGGATAGACCGTTAGCGGAAACCGAAGCGTTGCAATTCTTCATAGGGGAGGCCTATCACAGCGCTGAGACAAGCACTTGGGAAGCAGGCGCTATCCTCAGCGGAGGAAAGGTGGTCGAACACCCTCACCTGTATGGTTGCAAGACAAGTTTGGCCAAAGCTGGGCTTGGGGCGCACTAGGGCATTAATATCCTTACGCAGACGTGAATTAAGAACGGTCATAGGAATTCTCACGGGACACTGCCTTTTTGGAGAACATGCAAGAAGGCTGGGTCTGGAGGCCAATGACTTCTGCAGAAGCTGCTTGGACGAAGAGGAGGAAGAGACGTTGGTCCACTTCCTTTGCTCGTGCCCAGCATTGGCTCTCAGAAGGCACAAACACTTAGGTAAGTTCAGGATGGACTGCCTCTCGGATCTCGAAATCAGTAAAGTGCGGGACGTCTTACGCTACTTAAGTAGCTCGAAATGGTTCCAATAGGGGTAAAAGGGGATATATCCTGTGGTATCACAATGGACCGTCACCGGTCTAAGTGTGCGTAAGCAGCCACTCCAACCTAACCTAACCTTAGGCAGCTCTTTGCAAGTAGTTGTTCGTGAGCTAGTTTGACGTTTTTTATTTCGTCCCAGTAGCTGCTCATGTTGTACTGAATTACTAGAGTCCACTCCATGGCCACAATTTCTACTTTGCCCAGTCTCTCGAAATATATGCCGGTGGACTGATTGAACGGGTTTACTTGGATGTTGGCTTTTGCGAGTCCCATAGTACACAGCAGACTGATAGCATTGTTATTGCTAGAGGATTCAGTATGGCTTTGGCTCGCCTGCTTGGTTGTTGTCTAAATGTGGCGCTATGGTTCGGATTGGAACTCGGCGTATTATTCTTGAGTGCTACATCTGTCGCCAGTTGAGTTGGTTGTATCGGCAGTGTTTCCTCAGATCGATCTTCAATTGGTAGTTTGCATAGCTTGGTTATTGGCCGCTTGTATATTGCATCCTTACATTTGACTGTGGCTACTCGCACTAAATCATCCGTTCCGGCGTGAGTCTGGATAACCCGTCCCAACCTCTCGATAAATCGCAAGCAATATGCGGCTATGCGCCTTATTTTGTTGTAAGCTGAGACCTTGTTAAATACTTCTGAGAGAGAGAGTGTGGTTCCTTTGTAACGGTTACCAGCGTTACTTTCTCTTCTAGCTCTGGTTGCACCTGCTGCTGTACTTCTGGTAGGTTGTCTTCCGAATTGTGGGCCAGGACTGTCTCCAATTGCGATGTGATTGTTCCCAGCAATTGTTCTTCGATTCATTCGGTTGACACCATGTTTGTTCTGCTTTGGTTTTCTAGATTACCCATGCTTCCAATTACGATCCATCCGAACTCCGTGTGTTGTCCCATGGGCTTTGAACTCGCGCCTTTTATCATTTTGTTTTTTATTATCGATGGATAGTAGTCTGCCCCTAGTACGAGATCGATTGATTGAGCTTGGTAGTATGATGGATCTGCTAATTGTATATTCTGCAGATAGGTCCATTTACTGGTGCCGACATTTGTCTCGGGTAGTTGTTGTGTTAATTTGTCGAATACTAAGGCTTCAACCTCTAATCGGAAGTCTCCCTTGAACCTTGGGGCTAGTTTTAGGTTTATTATATGTTTACAAATGCCAGCCTTATTTCCGCCTATGCCAGAAATGTTAACATGAACCTTCTTCTTTTTGATGTTTAATAAGTTGGCCGCCTTTGCAGAGATGGTGAAATTCCCATTTCCTGTTTCTGCTTTAAGTATTGAAGTTGGCAATAATACTGGGCCTTGCTGGTTGACCAGGAATGTTTGTGTCGTACCCTTAGTGGTTGTTGATACTGAGTTGTCTCCATGTAGAAGAGTATGGTGAGCTCCTATACATACCATGCAGCGTGTAGTTGATGAGCAGGAATAGGGAGTGACGTCATTGTTGGAATGTTTGTTTAAGCAACGGACACAGATAATTGCTTCGCTCACCAATTTTTTCCTATCCAATGTTGACATCTCCTTGAATAATTTGCACTCCTCCAACTTATTACTACCTTGACATCCCTTTACCAGGCACTGATTCTTGATTGTTGCAGCATGTGCACGTCTTAGGGGCTTACTTTAGTGTATCCCATCGCCTCTAAAGATTGAAATCTTCTTTCCAAAAAAACTAAATAATTCGTTTATTTTTGGAATTTCCCTAGGATTTGGTAGTGTTGCTTCATACAGCCTACTGGATTCTGGATCTAATTTTCTGCTTAAGATGAAAGCTATGAATGCATCAAATGGAGCGCTTATATTGAGGCGGTTGATATTATTGAGCATTTCCCTTTCCCACTTCCCTGTCTTTCTTGCAATCGCACTATCATGGAGTCCACCCTATCCTTGAGTGTACCGTAGTAGTTTTCACGGAAATAATCCGATGTCTGAACCTCTTCTTCTGTTTCGACGAGGATCGTTATGTGTAGTGAATCAATATCTTCCATCTCCTTGGTCAGTTGATTCATTATTAATTCGAAGTACGCGTTCTGGTTTTTGTTGGTATCCAGTGAGTACTCTATTGAGGCTAGCTTCTGATAAATTTGTCGCATCAGAACGTCTTGCCTCTTAAACAACCTTTTGTTGTTATTGTCTTCCCATTTTTGACGCTTGAGGTGGCCAGCTATTAATGTATGATGGCTGATGAGGGTTTTGGTCGCATCTTGCTCCCTCATCTGGTTGTTGATTCCTCTGCAGCGTTGTTGTCTCTTCCGTTGCTGGTTGTTGTTTGGAGGGCGTTGGAAGTTGCGGGTTAGTTAATTTAGTTAGTTGTATGATTCACGTTATTTAATGAATTGATAACAACAATCGTTGATGCACTTTGGTTTGTCAGGAACAATGACCTTCATAGGGACCTTAAAGTGAACCTCATCTTAAGGCTCTGCCAACATGTGAACATTGTGGCAACTCAGCTATTAAGCATCACGAATTTAGTACGGTGACTTAAAAGAACCAAACCTTTTGAGCTGGTCTGATTGTCAGCTTAAACAGCATTGGGAAGAAGCCATAGATTAATTTAAATTAGTAAATTAAGTCATAAACAAATTGCTCATTAGTCCAGGAGAAATGGGGGCCACGAAATCTGATACTTTTAAAAATGCGAGGCTCGGCAATAGAAATAAATAAGTTTTTATCTAAAAGCTATACTTGTTCATAAGGTATAAGAACTAATTTTAGGGCCCAAAAAAAATTTTGCGCGGGGGCCCGTGGTTTATAGTTACGCCATTGCCCAGAGCAACGAAAGGCATTGAAACGGTTCGGGTTCATAGTACTACAAGAATGCCTAAAATACTAAGTAAGAACAAGCCTAAACGCCCTTAAACTGTTTGGAGAAATTTATTGAGGTACATCTTAACAAATACTCTTAACCTTAGAATCGTGTATGTGGGTGCTGTTTTCCCCAAGTGTTTTTCGATTTAGAATAAAATAAACTACTTGTTCCACACCACCGTAATTTCTGTACATTTTTCGATGTATTATACCTTTAGCTTCATAATCGAAATGAATTCCGATTTTATTTTGTTATTGTTTCGGTAAGAGAGAACCGATATACAGTGATTGCTGATTATTTCGATAGAGATACCGACAATGATGGGAAAAATGTGATTCAATCGATGATCGGCGTGATTATCCTACAGCTGCTTTGTTATTGGTTGATGTATTAAATTCTAGAGATCACAATTCTGATAACGGAGAGCCTTAACGAAGAAGAGTCAGCGCCAAAAGCAGCAATCGAGGTAAATCGTGGCCAGAAACATTCGGGTCAATGCAAAAACGATAAAACTATTATGTTGTCGATGCCCTCTGCTGTGGTTAGTGCGAGAACTGAAGATTCCAATCCCTGTAGCACCGAGATATTTACTGAAAAGTATGAAGCTTTCAAGCGACTTTTCCAAGCAGATGAGCAAGTTCAAAGAAGTGATCCACCACTAGATAAAGATCATGCATATAACGTTGCAAGAACAGTGATTTCAAATACTTACCAACAATTTATCGAAGATATGCGACGTCGGCTCAATAGCGGTTCACCATCTACGCCAACACCACAATCCAGTCTTGAGTTCGCCATTCCATCAGTAGAAAAACTCGATGTTCATCAGGCAACCGAAGTATCAGACGCACCATCAAAGGAATCCTGGCAAACTAACAACAACTCATTGAAGCAAATGCTTAGAAGACAGGACGTCAAAATGCGAGAAATGTACAGAGAAATTGACAATGCAAAGGAAATTCTTACAAAGGAACAAGGGAAACAAGCAATGCAATTCTCTCTACAATATATGAAACGCGCAATGGAACAGATCATTGACAAACGCGAAGAAATATGTGTCGAAGCATCAGACGATGACCAATACGAGTTGGAGTATTTTCCAAAGGAATATTATGAAACCTTAAGAAGAGAGTATACCAAGATGGCAATAAGAATGACAACTAAGAGAAGAGAATACAACAAAGGGTGATACGGAGATGGAAATAAAGTTGAAACCTATAGAAATACCCGTATTCTATGGAGATTATATGAAATGGGGTAGCTTCTCAGAAATCTTTAACAAACTGATAGATCAAAATCAGCGGCTATCCAATATCCACAAAATCAATTATCTGAAAACACTTTTAACTGGAGCAGCGGCTAAACTAATTTGTCATCTACAATCGAAGGCAGATAATTATGCAAAAGCTTGGAGTATATTAAACAACCGACACAACAACAACGATACATTGCTGAACCAACCAACCATTGCTACTGAGTCGTCATCTGCAATTAGAAATATGCATGACACCACTATCGAGTGCCTACACTCGATTAAGAACTTAGGACGTCGAGTCCTGGAATTCATTTCTAATTTTCATTTTATTGAAAAAGTTAGACAATGAAACGCAACGACTGTACGAAAGTTCACTACAAAACCCATGTGAATTTCAAGAAAAAACCGAATTCCTGAAGTTCCTTGAACAAAGATTCAAGAATTTAGAAATATCGTACAGTAACAAGAGTTATATACAACCACCTAAAATTCAACCAGTGAAACAAATATTCGCTACAACAACGGTACAAAGCATTTGCATCTATTGTCAGAAAAATCATTCAATAGAGACCTGTGAAAGATTCAAAAAGCTATCATCGTCCGACAGGAGTCAAATTATATTATTACATAATGTATGTAGAAGGTGCCTTGCTAAACACATCAAATACAACAATGTAAAAATTCTATAAGATGCTCAATTTGCTATGGTCTACACCATACCATTCTTCATTCGCCAAACTCTCATCAACAAAAATCAGATGACCAAGAGATAAAAAGTTTTAAACTCGAAGCAGGAACCGAACACCGAAAGTGTATTATTAGCAACAGCTTTAGTCAGCGCAGTCCAACATGATGAAAACCAAACAACATTAAGAGTCTTGATAGATCCAGGCTCCCAGGCAACTTTTATAACGGAAGAAGCAGTACAAAGATTGAAGCTAAAAGGTAATAAAATACATGCGAAAATAGCGGGAATTGGTAATCATGACATTGGAGAAGAACGAAAGATAGTCAGCTAGTAATCCAACCAATTATAGCTTCCAAATTTGAGCTACGCCTCGACGCCTTGGTATTCCAAAAGCTGACAAAACTACTACCAGATCAAGAGGTGGAAACGGGAAACTGGCAACATCTCAACAACATTGCCTATATGCAGATCCTAATTATAATAAACCAGGTTCAATAGATATTCTACTTGGGGCCGATTATTACCCAAAAATCATATTGAACTATATTATAAATGGGGGCCCAGACCAACCAACGGAGCCCAACCATTTTCGGAAAGTGCAAGAACATTCTGGGTGATGACACAGAATACAATCAATGTAAGATACCAGTCGACCTAGAAAACCAATTAAAAATGTTATGGGAAATTGAAGAAGTTGGACAAGAGCGCGAATTGTACCAAGTTGCATTATCATTCAAGGAAGATAACTTCACATTAGGCGAATCAAAGAAGAAAGCGGCAGCCCGACTATTTCAACTGGAAGGAAGTTAAACAAAAATTCGACAATGAAGAATGAATATACCAGTTTCATTCAAGAATACATTCTGCTAGGCCATATGGAAGTAATAAACAATCAGGATGATGTGAAAAAGGTTATTTTTTGCCACACCATGCAGTCATGAAACAAGACAGTTCAACAACCAAGTTAAGAGTAGTTTTTGACACTTCTGCAAAAACTTCAAATGGGGTCTCACTCAACGATATAATGTATACTGGTCCAACAATACAACAAGAGCTAGTAGAGATCTTAGTGAGATGGAGAAAACACAAATTCGTGTTTAAAGCCGATATTGAGAAGATGTTTAGACAGGTGAGAATGCGCCCCAGAGATCAAATCTACCAATTAATACTATGGAGAGACGTAAAGATGAAAACGGTGACTACGGATCACTAGCCACATATTTGGCCACTAAATGAAATCGAAACATAGTGGATTTTATATGTCAACCAATTACAAATGCTAGAGGAAATTAGGCTACAAAAATGAATCAGGCATGACAAAAGATGAGCTAGGTGAACTGCACGTTTTCTGTGACGCATCGGAAGATGCATATGCAGCTATAATTTATTACAAATCTGGTAAGGCCGATTATAGCAAGGTGCACATAGTGATTGCAAAAACCCAAGTTGAACCATTAAAGGCAAAATTAACAATTCCCAGATTGGAGTTGTGCGTCACAGTGCTTTTAGCAAAACTGCTAAGAAAAACAAAAAAAAGCTTTACAACTGCCTGATATCAAAACATTTGCGTGGACAGACTCTATGATAACTTTGGGTTGGGTCAGTGGAAAACCAAATAAGTTTAAAACGTTTGTTGCGAACAGGATTGTCGAAATTCAGTCTATATTATCTCCACTATAATGGAATTATGTAAAATCAGAGGACAACTCGGCCGATTGCGCATCAAGAAGCCTAAATGCAGAAGCCACAGAAGAGAAGATCAAAATATCTACACTAATTGCCACGATCAACGAAGAAAATGGTACATTATGTGCTATAGAGCTCTGTTAATCACTCACTAAGGCAGTAAGGATCATGGCTTATGTCCTTAGATTTGCAAAAAGAACAACTACGTCCTTACCGACATACCTGACAACTAAGGAACTTAATGATAGCCAAATGGTAGCAATGAAACTAATGCAACAGTTAGCATTTAAAATAGAAAAGAACCAACTAGAACCTCAAATTGAATCTCAACTTCGATCACTTGATCCAAAAATAGATGAGAATGGGTTACTGCGAGTAGACGGCAGACTGTCTAACGCCAGGATTGCTTTCAATTCTCAACATCCAATAATACTGCCTTATAAGAGTCACTTAATTTGGCTCCTAATAGATTATGCACGTAAGATGACCTTACACGGAGGTAAGACGCTTACACTGGCTTTTATTCGGCAAAGGTACTGGATTATTAAAGGTCCATTAGCAGTAAAAACTTACAGCATAATCTGCCACAAACAACGCGCGCAAACCTTAAATCAAATGATGGGAGATCTTCCAATAGCGAGAGTAATTCCGACAAGGCCTTTTACTCATACTGGAGTAGATTATGCTGGGCCTTTCCAACTACGGTGTTCACCAGGTCGAGGTCGCAAAAGCTATAAAGGTTACCTAGCAGTATTCATTTGCTTCCCAGTAAAAACTATTCACATAGAAGTAGTAAGCGATTTGTCATCAGGAGGTTTCATAGCAGTATTCAAACGTTTTACAGCACGCCGAGGGTTTTGCTCGGACCTTTACAGTGACTGCGGTTCCAATTTCATAGGAGCTTCAAAACTTATGCGGAATGAACTCACACATGCCGTAAAACAACTATCGGGAAAATGGTCAGAAGAGCTTTTAAAAGAGGGTACTCAATGGCATTATATACCACCAGGAGCACCACATATGGACAGACTTTGGGAATCAGCTGTTAAATCTATCAAACACCATTTGCATAGGATAATTGGACAACAACATTTAACATTTGAAGAAATGACTACGGTAGTTTGCCAAATAGAAGCATGCTTGAATTCTCGACCACTATTTCCGATGAAATCTGACCCTAACGATTTTACGACATTAACACCAGGTCATTTTCTCATAGGCGAACCTACGAGAACGTCCCGAACCAAGCATTCTGAACGAAAATATCAACCATTTAACACGTTGGAAGCTCCTGCAAAAAATAACTCAAGAGTATTGGAAAATTTGGGTAACCGAATATATGTTACTGCTACAAAAACGAAGCAGATGGACCAAAAACAAGATAATATATCAAAAGGGGAGCTGGTCCTTGTTAAGGATGATAACCTACCTCCAGGAAAATTGCCCTTCTCAGAAATAGTTCAAGAGATTCATAGTGGGGACGATAGCTTAATTAGAGTCGTAACCATAAAAAGCAGCAAAGGAGGATTGTTTAAAAGGCCAATCACCAAACTCAACCGTCTTCCAATTGAGAACAGTGACGAGATGGAAGAAATGGGCCTGCCAAAACCTAACACGGAAGTTAGGCAGGCATCACCGTCAGCAGACGGTTGTGAAGTAAATATGTACTTCCAAACAAAGACAATCGATACAACACCGACGAACGACGAGAACAAACAGCAAATTAACATTGTTACTGCGCTCGCTCGCAATAATCTGCATGAATCTGCCGGACATACAACCGCACTAACAACAGTGAATATCAACATAACACGGTTCATTTCCCATCCTGGTATTTATTTTGATAAAAATTGGTCAAGGGAATCTGATTAATGGGGAATGGAGGATTATATGCTACTACAATCTCACATCCTATTGGGCAGAGCTAGACCACCTCGAAAGAGGCGCTCGTCAGCTAGACGAATTATGCGCTAATGCAACACTAATACCAGCGGTACACGCGGACACATTCAAATATTGCGCAGCAATTGTTTCGCAAATAAGAATATTCTACGCTGAGTTAAGGGATCAAAATGAAATACTAAACGCTCTAAGTGGGAACAAGATCATCCGCCAAAGAAAATCACCTTTTGACTTTGTTGGTACAATTGCGAACGAATTGTTTGGTGTATTCGACCAACGTGCTGGCAATGCTTACAAGGATAGCATAGAAAAATTAAATTCAATCCAACAACACCACCAGAAACTATTACAACAGCAAATGTCGATATTAGAATCAACGAACAATGTGATTAAGCACAGTCGAGGAGACCGATAAGAAATTTCAGGCATTCAACAACATGGTAACCAGCATTATGTTCCATGAGGAATTCACCGACTTGGCCCTTCATGCTACGATGGAAATGATGAGACTTCGCGCATTTCAATCCACGATAATTGACACCATCACCGAAGTTCATCAAGACAAACTTGATCCTCTAATTTTGACACCACACCAACTTCAGGAACAGATTAAACAAATCATACATAATCTAAAACCCAATCAGGATGTCCCGTGCCGTAACTTAGACATAGCAGCTAAATATAAGACAATCGACGTCAAAACAATCAAAATTGAAGAAACCGTAATCTTTGAAATTAAAATTCCACTGGTACAGAGATCACGATAGACGTTATACCACGTTATATCAGTTCCCACGATCCACCAGCAAGAATATGTCTACATCATGTCATCTTCTAACTACTTGATGGTCGGACTATACAACAAAACCAATACATGGCCCTAACTGCGTATGAGTTCAATACGTGTAATTGCCTTAACGGGGAATATTTTTGTGATGTTCATCAGCCGCTATATGAATACAACGCGTATAAAACTAGCTGAGAAATAGAACTACACAAACAAAATGGTGACATTCCGAAGAGCTGTCAGATTCACAAGATGGACGTTACTACGCTATGGATTCCTTTACGTAGTAACCCTCGGTAACTTAATATGCGAAGATAACAGCAATGGAGTTATCGAAACCACCACTGAATTCATTGAAGGAGAAGGGATTTTAGAACTTTATCCAAACTGTGTTTTAAAAGGAGATACGTATACAGTGGCAGGATATAGGACATTTAGCAGTAGATTTGTTCTTTCCTTTATGCCGCAATTTAATTTAAGTGATAAAGTACATAGACACTACCCGATATTCGTAAAAACAAGCTCAACAGGCACCTTGTCGTAGATCAATGCCATTGAAGCTTCCCTCCAAGACCATAAGAAACATTTAGAGTCAGCAACAATCGATTTAAGCGTACACGATTATCACCACTACCTGGCAATCTATTTACTCATTCCAGCAGTTTTGGTTACAGTTACGTGGTGCATGTGCAGAAAGATCAAAGAACGTACAGCTGCAGCTGAACCTCCAGCCCCACTACATAAGCCATAGCAGTTGACCTCATAATCTGCAAGTGGGCCCGGGGAATATGTAACCAATTCATTACCGCATTCATTACCAATGGCCATATTTTATAATAAACTTAACGTGGTTGGACTTGCTGGTTACCGGTTGCTCGGAAATGGTTCAGAAACATCTAGAAAACCGGAGCAGACTTCTACTGAAGCCATCCGTAAAAGCTGCTATGAACTTGATGAGCTATAAATTTAAATCCATTCCTATGCGACCGTTCCCACAAATGCGGGTAACTAATCAATGAAATTTTCATTAATATTTTAGATAAACAATCCTTCGCGCAGATGTGAGCAATGTAAAAGATTCCGGACGGTGGCAACAATAAAGAAAATGAATTTCTGAACACTGGATTGAGCTGCTAGAAGGGTACATGATTCTATCTTAACAATAATAATTGTCTTAGCTGGCTCTTAAAGTCAGAATTGAACCACTACATTGATTTTTAACACACCCTTCTTTCAAATTACGATTTTATCATTGAACGAATTTCTTTAGTAAATATTATTCTAAACCTACGCATTTATCTCAGCAATTCAATTGTGTTCACAACTTGATATACATAATATGTAATTGACAAAAATATTTAGTGTTATCTATATAATTACCACTCTAATTGGCTAAATAAATTTATTAGGCATACAATTTGACTTTCTTATCGCAACGAACTATTTTATACCAATAACACTATACAGTTAAACGAACATACACACTGGTGTGTAATTCTTAGGTTAAAAATCATAAGGTATTTTATAATTAAGCCATTTACTTATAAAAATAAATAATTTGGAAAAATCTAATATTTGGTTGGGAAACCGGTTTGCTTCAAAACTGCACTACATCTGATTCCCATACTATTTGTAAGTGAGGCACATTAGACTGGCGGTATGTTCTTCCAAACCTTTTAAATTTGTTCCCATAAAGACCCCAATGATTCCTCGTAGATTACTAGATGTATGTTTGAGGTCATTGTCATGGTGATGATGTCCTCTTAGAGGAATATTTTCCATATAATCATCTAAGGTTTGATCTAAGCTGTGATTCGACCAATCTTCCATTGTAGTGGCGGCAAATTTTTCTTCTTTTACGATAACAACTTCTTCGTTTACATCAGTTTCTGTTTTAGTCCAGAATTTGCGCTGCTGAAATTGTTGGATGTAGTCTTTTGCAGTTTCATATTGATGAGCAGGTGTCAGAATCTCTATATTGACAGAAATTAGAGGCCCAATGGCCTAGAATTTAGCATAGCCTCAACTTGTTTGACCAACGTGGAAATTCCTTCATAAGTAAATCGCTTGTTGTAAGGTAGCCTGGCAAGATGATGACTATGTTTGTATAGACTTTACGACTGCTTCGATTCCAATTTTTCACTGATGGTAACATCTTCGATTGTTTATCAAATTGGTCCCATTATCTGACAGGATTTGTTTGGGACTGAGCGAGTTGCAAGACAGACAAAGCAAGCCCAAATATGGTCTACAATAATCAACTGCAGTAAAACAAAATGGTAAAGCCTGGTTGATGCGCTCGCTTGGTAAATCGGTCATAATTTGTTTCAGCATTATTGGTCTAGCTATGGCACAAACTATACAAGCCTTATAAATCGCCGTACAGACCTTCCTTCCATGAACTGGCCAATAGTTTTGCCTAACAATTGATAATAGTTGTAAGTGATGAAAGTGTTTCGGATGTAATAATACAGTAATAATACAGGATGTACGTATAAGATAATGCAGTAAACCTAAGTCGACCCCCTATGCAAGTTACTGCTCGCTACTATGTCACTAGTTGAACGACGAATTATTAATAATTAAATGGTTTGAAAATTTTATTCCATTATACACCTCTAGTGGTTTTAGTCCAGATTTAATTTCATTGCAACTTAACGGCCCAGAAGCCATTGAATGTTAGAGTCAGAAATGATGTTTTGCAAATAAAATTATTCACGATATTTTCCCTTTTATTGGCGTCAACATCACGAAAGCTGGATGCAGTGAGTAATGATAACGAAAAGGAGGTCCGGCGTTTTCTGGAAGGGGGGAATAAAGCTGTGTAGCAATACTGGCTCCGTAACCTTCCTTTAGGGTGAGCTCCAGCAGGCTATTCTGGTCATATTTTAGGCAGTCCTGTCTGTGGGCCCACGATCTGCGCGACGGGTAACCTGAGCGTGATTCGCAAGTGTACATACTACCTCCTCGTGGTGACCTCCGGTAACTGTTGGCTAGTTTACCGAACAACAGGCTAAAGTACGACGCTAAAGAATGATATAAACCTTGAAAAAAACAAATCCAAATCTAAAGTGAGACACGTGCGCCGAGCGATAAATGATTATGGGTTAGTTGGTCGCTAGCATTTCGGAACTCCGGATACTAGGCGACCTCCGGTTTCAATCAGCCTTACTACGGCAAGAGGCGCTGCCGTGGTGGACCTTTCATTCCTCAAACAAATCAACACTGCATGGATTTAATTAAAAACAAAAATAATAAGAGCGGTGCTCATTCAAACGCACCAGTCTCAGAAGATGACAAGGACCATTCAGGTCCTGCTTCTGAGATTGAAAAATTAATATAAAACTGTAGCGCGGACGTAGTGGTGAGCTCTCCTTTCCATGGCACTATATTGCCTGAAATGGATACCCAATCCACGTCGACAACGGCCGAAATAAATAACGACCTTGAGGAATTGGAGCTCGAGGAGACATGAAAGAGGAGAGCACGCCTCAGTGGGGCCGCGAGGAGACGTCTGTCCCATTTAATTCGGTCAGGGGTCCCCCGCGACGCTACCTTGCGCCAATGTAAGGAGAAGATCAGGGAGAGTAATTGTCCCAACTAACAAGAGAAATAGGTCGGATGACGACTCTACCGCCAAAAGCATCGCGGCAAAAAAAGGGAAACTTTCCAGTCCTTCAACGAAGGCATTGGAAGCCGCCCCAAAAGCTGCAACGGAGGGCGACAATAAGGAGAGTTGCCCCAAGAACAGGGCCGACACGGCCACAACGTATAGTACCGCAGTGAAGGCTATCAGGTTGGAGATTACAGACCAAGGCTTCCCGGAAACCAAATTGGAAATTGCCCAGATTCTAGCAATACAGGATGTCATAATGAAGACAGTGGCGGGGCTGCCGTTAAATGGTGCTAGCCCAAATTTCCTGGGATGTAGCACCAGAAACGGTTGGCTCACGGTCAACTATGCCGATGAAGAAAGGGCAGAGTGGCTTAGGGCCACGATGCCCTCACTTAAGCCATGGGACGGGGCATCCCTGAAGGCAGTCGGGGAGGAGGATTTGCCTCGCCCAAAGAAAATGTTTGTTTATCTGCCACGAGGGGGTAGGAGACAAACGATAAGATACTGCGTCGTCTGGCGATCCAGAATAAGAACGTAGGAGAGTGGCAGAGCCGAATCTACCCGGCACGTCAAGGGCAGCTTTGGCTGAGAACGCTGGCCGCGGTGGTGGGGTCACTGGGGTGGGGGAGGCCAGGAGACCTGGCACCTCCAGAACAGGGAGGCCGGCCAAACCGGCCGAGGAAAGAGCGAGAAGAGCCATGGGCTAACCCCTAGATAAAAAAAAATATACACATCATGGTGATACACACCAAACCTCCAACAACAGCGAAACTGAGATTCGTGCAGATTAATCTGCATCGATCGAAGATGGCTACAAACAACCTAAACCGTCTTTTTATGATTAATGACTGGGATATAGCGCTCATACAGGAGCCTTGGACCAGCAATGGGAAGATTAAAGGTTTTGCAGCCAATACAGATAAGCTAGTCTACGACACGGCTGCAGATAGGCCGAGGACAGCAATTCTCTGTCGCTCAAGGCACAATATCTTCTCTATTAACCAATTTATTTCTAGGGACATCACGGCTGTTTCAACAGAAATGCCCTTACCAAAAGGAGGCAGGAGGGTGATAAACATCGCTTCTGCTTATTTTCCCTGGGATGAAAATGACCCCCCTCCAGAATTGATACAGAGCTTCACGAATTATTGCACGATGCATCACCAAAAATTCGTCATTGGTTGCGACGCTAATGTACACCACGTAGTCTGGGGAAGCATCAGCACCAATTTAAGAGGTGAGCAACTTTTTGAATTCTGTCTTAGTAACAACTTAGCGGTTAACAATAAAGGGAGTGATGCGACCTTTGTGAATGCGGTTAGGAGAGAGGTACTGGATCTTACCCTGTCTGACATGGGTACCTCCAGTGTAATTGTCGACTGGCATGAGTCCAAGGAAGCATCT
The DNA here is from genome assembly GCA_958295665.1 of Tipula vernalis. NCBI lineage: Eukaryota > Metazoa > Arthropoda > Insecta > Diptera > Tipulidae > Tipula > Tipula vernalis. Next base: position 126,921,227 of record OY282558.1, on the reverse strand, counting down.
TTCTCAGATCACATGAACATCAGGTTTGGTATCAATATCCCTTCGAGATAAGAGTTGATGGTAAGGATACCAAAACGCACCAACTGGCAAGTCTATAACGACAGACTATTGGATAACTTAACTGCTCTACAGACCACGATAAATTCTGTCGAAGACCTCGACAGAGTAGCAAATGACGTTAGAGGCAATAATTAATGCCCACCAAAAACTTGGAAAACATGAGACGAAATGTCCGTAAACTTTTTAATAAGGCTAAGAGGACGAACGATTGGACTACATATCAGAATTCCCTTACCAAATACAACATAGCTCTTAGGCAGAGAAAAAACTAAGCTGGAGAGACCTCTATGGCTTGGGATCTGTTAGGGAACCAAGTGGAGAGACAACCACAACCAAGGAGGAGACTCTGGAATATCTAGTGAAAGGTCACTTCCCAGAATGTGTAGTACTGAGGGATCAGGAAGAATCCAACGCAAGTAGCGTACATCCGTATCTGGTTCCAAAGGGGGCTCATGAGTTCTCGAGGCAGTTTTTACGCCGGAACGGATAGGCTGGGCAGTCAAATCATTTGGCCCTTTCAAATCACCGGGAGGGGACTGCGTATACCCCGCCTTTTTACAACAAGGCCCGCAGACTTTGCTGCCAGATCCAACACTCTCCAAAGATACCCTCTGGACTCTATGCAGCACGCCTACCAAGCAGGAAAATCAACAGAAACGGCTCTACTCGAGCTCACATCGGAAATCGAAGATACGCTTCGGAATAAAGAATTATTACTATGCTTCTTCATTGATATCCAGGGAGCTTTTGATAATACTAGTTTCGAGGTAGTTCAGGAACAATCACTAAAAAGGGGCATAGACATGCTAAACATGCTAAAAAACAGGAGGATTACGGCCTCTTTTGGAGACAAAACCATCACCATATCGGCCACCAGAGGTTGCCCCCATGGAGGTGTTCTCTCTCACCTACCAGACTGACAAATTTAGACTTCTCGAACATTACCTATGCAAATGGCCTAGTCTTGATGGTTAGGGGCAAATTCGTAAATACAGTAGGGGAAAGAATGCAACAAGTTCTAGAAGTAGTAAATGATTGGTGCACGGAGGTGGGCCTTACGGTAAATCCCAACAAGGTCAACTCTGCACTCTCTTTACTAACCGGAGGAAAACTGTCCTCCCGCCGATAGCCCTGGGGAGGGGGGGGGGAACTCTCCAACTGTCAACGGAGGTTAAATATCTGGGTGTCATACTTGATCATAAATTGACATGGAATTCCCATTTAAATCAATCACAAACAAGGCGAATAAGGCCTACTTCACCTGCCAAAGAATGTTTGGCAAAACGTGGGAACTGAGCCCACAAATGTTGGTTTGGCTCTACCGGGCCGTCATAAGACATATGGTCTCTTACGCAGCATTTGTGTGGTGGCCAAAGATGGAGCAGACTGATGCACGGAGAATACTGGAAAAGATCCAGACGAATACCAGAGAATCTGTCTGGGTGTAACTGGAGCAATGAGGACTTATCCAACAGCTGCCCTTGAAAGAATACTCGAGCTCCCACCACTGCACCTACACATTAAAAAAGTAGCCGGTTCAAGAGGTCTGAGCCTAAAAATTATAGCCAAAATTAAAACCATAAGGCCAGGACACAACAGTATCCTACATAAATTAAATTTTAAGGAGGAATTGATCCAACTATCGGATTTGATGGTAAGGCCGGATAGGACACTGGTAGAGAATATTATCTCCTCCCTCCTCCGCCATACTTCTGTATGGTTTACGGATGGGTCAAAAACCGATGGGGGTACCGGTGCAGGGATAGTCGGGCCCGACCTAGAATTATGCATACCACTGGGTAGCACCCCACAGTTTTTCAGGCAGAGACCTTTGCTATTGAGGTATGTGTGCTTCAATGTCTCTTAAAGAAATATAAGACTGAGATCTATATAATCTCTGCAGCTCTGCTAGCCTTAGGAGCTTCAGTATTCAACTCGAAATTGATCTGGAGCTGCTACTGTAATTTATTAGAACTGGGTAAAGCAAATAAAGTCACCCGTTTGTGGTCTCCTGGCCACTCCACCATTAGAGGAAATGAGGCAGCAGACCGATGTGCAAAAATTGGAGCAAGTCGAGATTTCCTGGGTTCTAGTATTGCTTTTTCAAAAACCCACTTGGCAGATGGTATAAGGGACTGGGAGCAGAACTATAGGAAATTACTCTCTGGGAGTCCTCCATTGGGATGAGACAGGCCAAGAAATTATTCAGTTATAATATTATACGTCTGGGAGAGGCACCGAGGATGGACCGCTAATCAATAAGAGCCCTTACCTTCTTTTTAACAGGGCACGGTCCTTTTAACGGCCATCTACATAAAATTGGAAGGTTCTTTACGGACTAGTGCAGATTCTGTGACTGCGGTAAGATGACATCGGAATACCTACTAGTCACATGCGATGCTATCATCCTAAAAAGATTCAAGTTCCTCAATGCGTACATAATCCAGTGGCTTAACGCCGACCCACTGGATATGCATCAGGTAGCGGCATTTATCAAGGATATAGACCTACATTTCACGTAGGAATCTCTAGGGATGCAGTGCTCTGGGCAACGAACACCCACTCTTTTGCAAAAAAAAATGATAACGAGAAATTTTTCATTTCGGGAATATTTTCTTAAGTACTGGCAGCAAATGGTGTGTTCCAATGTTCATCGTTTTTTAATAAGAACATAGACCCACTAAAGTCGTAAATCAATTAATGCTCGTGGTTGAACTACTCTTGATATCTGGTCCAAAGAATTATTTTTGGAATCCAAATGATACCATAGTGACGGTTTCCTTGCTTATTGAATTTTTTTGAACACGATTAGCTACAAACTGAGTTCACCCAATCCAAGAAAAAAATCAATCTTCTAATCAGGCCAGAATGTACTGTGCAGGTTGTATTAGCGAATTATACTAATACAGCCAAATCCCCTTACAAATTGTTTTGCTTGCTTCTTTTAACATAAATTTGTACCCATGGAAGAACTCTAATAATTTTGTCGAACGGTGAAATTCTGGTTACTAGCTAGTTTAAAATGCAAAATTCTGCAATTTGTACTTTAATTGCGCATAACACTATATTACTGTGGGTTTCTTCTCTTCCGCTAATGGATTATCAAATTTCCGGACTTAACCGTACAGGTCCGTTCTGGTGAATCAACATATCTCCAATGTTACCGAGAGTATAAAGATAGTATGTATGCTGTACGATTTGCTACAAAGGTACTACACTACCTTGGAGGAGATGACAGCTAACCCAAGACTATTTTGAAATCCGGCCACATGATAACTTTGGCAGCGCAAAGTTCCAGTCTCAGGATTAAGACCTGCTTAATTGGAGTAACTTTTGTCTTAGAGATTACTAAACTTACATTAATCTCACCATTTTCGTCAATACACCTACAATATACGACTAAGCCCACGAAGCTCAAATTCGGTTTCCTTTGTCGTATGCCATCGCGGAATTTCAATTTTGTCCAATTCAGGAAGCTTATCTTTGATGGTTTGCCACATACTTGCTGCCTTTTGACGGTAGTTCGTCGTCGCAATTTAAATGTAATAATAACCATAGACTCTGAAACAATGTCTTTATCGTTACTATGGCAGGTGCCAACCAGCCTAATGGACCAAAACTGAAAAGAATCTGTCGAGGGATTTCATTGTATACCAAGCAGTTTGAGGCTAGACCTTGAATCTGCGTTTCCTATATTAAGTGGCAATTGCTCTTTGCTTTCAACAGGGATTTTTGATAATATTTCGGGATGATTGGAAGCCCACTTCTAAAGTATGTGAATCCGGTAAGAAATTGTCCAAATAAAAATCGTGTATTATTTTGTCCGCAATTAATGAATTGCTTTGTAGCACACTATTATCGATCAAAGCTCCAAATAATTCTGTAGTAGTCTTGATCATCAGGATGTAGAATTAGTTGCCGGAACATTTTCTCTATATTCACTGTGAAGATAAACTTGTACATGCGGAATCTTATTAATATAGCGGTAAGTGGTTCGCAGATAGTAGCTCCCACCATGAGCGTTTCATTTAGGGAAACACCGTCTTGTGAACCGTCTTTGTGTTTTGAATTCAGGTTCTCGGTCAAATCTCCTTTCCACAGCTTGTTTCTGAATGCACCATTGAGAGTGGTTTTTAATTGTCGTCGAATTGATTTGAATGAAACCTTTACGTTAAACTGACCTTTATCGGAACGAGTGGTATATTTGGTGAAGTGTTCCTCACAAGCTATCTCTTCTAAAACATTTTTAATGTGTTATCAATATCAACTTTGCAATATAAACCGTACGTTGTTATTGGTTTGTGGTCGCCTATAGAATTGAACCATCGACAATACACCGAAAAATTATGTGTCTTTCAATAGATCGATTTGATTTGGTTGGTTAAAATTGGGATAAGCTTATGGCAGGTGTTCTACGTATTGCCAAAGATTCTGATCAATAAATGGTAAGATGTCAATCTAGCAAATTAGCTCTCCCCCTGGATGTTACCGCTTTACTTTCACCTATGGCCGAAATAGTAATACGAGCACTTTTTCGTAGAAGATGAAGTCGTTGAATCAAATTTTCGCTAGCCAAGGAAGTTTGGGATCCTAAGTCAAGTAAGGCTCTGCATAATTGCCATTCACCTGTATTTTCTTGAATTTTCATCAGCGCTGTTTGTAATAAGGAACAACATGATGTGGTAGGAGCTAGGTAAACACTCATGTTAAGCTGCGCACTTGATTTATCTTCTGTTGAACCATTGGTTAAGGCAGTTGGTTGGGTTTTAGTAATCAGTGATTCTGTTTCTCGAAGTAAGAGCGTATGGTGTTTTCTACTGCACGTATGACATCTACCCTTTGTTCGACACTCGTAAACCCCGTGTGATTAATTTAGACAATTAAAACAGCATGATTCTCGTTTCATTAGCTCTCATCTATCGAGAATATTCATGGATTTAAATTTGTTGGTTGAATTTTACTCAATAGTCTAAGGCCTTTAGGTTCAATCAGAATTGTTGCTTCATAAATTTTTTAACTACTAATCATGTGCCATTGCATAACTTTGGCTGATTGATGTTTCGGAGTAGGTAATATAATTGGCACTCTAATTTTAAAATTCAGAATGTGTTACGGTAACCCGGGAACATCGAGAGAATTAAGAAAATCCGTTGGAAAATTCACTACTTCACTTTGCTTCACCACGTAGTCAATGGATTTGTATTCACTGTTTCACATTTAATTAGATAATTTCGCTAAACACAAAATTTGTTAGATTAACATTGGTCATTCGAGCCATAGATCTTCATATTAACGCCACTAAATATTGGTAATGGAGGCATATTATAAAACTCAAAATGCTCTTTTTGATCGAATTCAACAAACCAAAACAAATTATAACAAGGATGGCGAGGGCAGGAAGACGATGGAATACTGGCAGAAAAGGCTGACAAGTATCGAAACAATCTGGGAGGAATTCTTCGAGACCGATAGACAGATGAAAGATGAACTCTTTGATCAGAATCCAGCTCATTCCTATTGGAACGAACGAGATACCGTTAGTAAATTTTACGCTAACTATCGAGCTGAGTTAGAAGCTAAATTAAAAACATTAGAAGTACAAGTATGAAGCGTTGAATATCTATCGATTAAACCAACAACCAACATGCCCGGATCTTCAGGGGCGTCGCTGACTCTAGAAGACACAATAACTCCTTCTGCTATGCCAATTACCAATACTCAGAAGGCAAGCAATACGAGCGAAACTGCATTAAACAACAATGTTGTAGGGAATTCGACTTTACAACCACGAAAATAGAAAGCACAAGGCGTGAAAATGCGTTTGTGTTATAGATTAATGGACGAGGCGGAACATCTTTTAGTAGCTGAAAGCAGCCACGATCAACTGCAACACAAGCTGCACCAACTCGATGTGAGGATGACACAAATTGAGCAGGTGCATGAAGAACTATTAGTAGATGCCACGCCTGAACAAGAAGCTACTACGTCCTACTTCAAAGAAGACTACTATGCAATTTTAGTCAACAACTTTGAGACGCTGAGATCCAGAATCACCGGGGTGCTGAATAAACCAAAACCAAAGGGTCCAGAAAAACACGAGATCAAACTAAGACGTATTGAAATTCCTTACTTGGTGATCCCAACGGGTGATAATTATTGTGACGCTTGGAGACTGTTGGTAAACCGATACCAAAACAAAAGGCAGCTGGCGTCCAATCATGTCAATGCGATGCTGAACTCTCCAGTAATTCACTCCGAATCAGCAACAGCAATAAAGTCGTTACATAACTTATTAACCGAAAACATGTATGCCATCATACATAGTATTGTACATCCCGATGATCAACAGTACCAAAAAATATTATGGAGAACATCCCCCGACAACAACAGTAACGTTTGGGATGGCATCTGCCCCATATCTGGCCATCAAAACACTGCAACAGCTGGCGGCCGATGAGAAGAAAAACTTCCCAATTGCAGCAAAAATAATTAGGAGCGATTTTTACGTAGATAACTTATTATCTGGAAGTAACAACCTGGAGGATGCTCAGGAGGCACAAAACCAACTGATCAGCTAGCTATGAACCGGAGGGTTTAATCTGAGAAAATGGACTTCTAATCATCCTCAACTCATACACTCAAAAAAAAGATATAGCCTATTTTACTGAAAATGTAACTAATTTTTACGAAAAATTAAGTACGAATCGAGCCAACCTAGCCCTAAGCAAATTTAACAAAAATTGAAAAGTAAAAATTACTAAATGCTTCGTAAAATGTTTTTTTTTTATTATGTAAACTTCACATATCTTTAATCTAAAAAATGCATAGGTGAAAAGTAAATAATACAAATATTGGTAACTAAAATTAACATAGTTTTGGTTAATTTTTCAGCATCTAAATTTACGTGTGGCTATGTAGAAGTAGTTAGGTAGACAAGCTCCTTTTACAATACCTTTAAGTAAAATCTAAAGTGTTGGATTTGTAAAAAGTACCACTATTTAAATTGTAAATTTTACTAAACAACATGTAAATTTGACATGGCTGCACATAGGTATTTGCTTCTCAGTTATTTAAATTTCAACTGTCAAATACGTAAACAACACTATTGTGAATTTTACCCAACGGCATGTAAATTTGACATGGCTAAATAGTTGTGTTATATATATATATATATATATATATATATATATATATATAATATATATATATATAAAATATTATATATATATATATATATATATATATATATATATATATATATATATATATATATATATATATATATATATATATATATATATATATATATATATATATATATATATATATATATATATATATATTACATATATATATATATATATATATATATATATATATATATATATATATATATATATATATATATATATATATATATAATATATATATAATATATATATATATATATATATATATATATATATATATATATATATATATATATATATATATATATATTATATATATATATATATATATATATATATATATATATATATATATATATATATATATATATTATAGATATATATAGATATAGATATATATACATGCAGGAAAAAGTCGGAATTCTTAAATAAGACAAAAAATTGTATTTAAAGTTTTTTAATTCATACTAAAAACAGCGTTGTAATCGGTTATAAAATAACAATCACGAAGAATATTTAAACATTATATATCCAATATACTTAATTAATAATATATCCAAATATGCAATATACTAAAATAAAATTCAATAGTAATCTTAAGTAAAGCAAAATCTAGCTTATCGTACGAAGTACATAAATTACGTCTGTAAATATGTAATATTGCATTGAAATCATATAATATAAAATAAATAAATAATCCAAGATTTTAAATAACAAATTTAAAAATCATAAAAACTTAAACAATAACTATTTAAGATCTGTTTTCTAAGTCTGATATGAGCGTACTCACAGCAGGTATCTTCTGGTCATATGAGGTATATAATTTATAAAAATATTGCTGAATAAACAGCCATAAATTATAAGAAGCTGTCGGGTACTTTAAATTGAAAACTTGATATACTTTAAACGTTGTATCAAGTGCTTCTAGAAAACTCCCAGACAGATAGGTATATCCATCGATGATTGTACTAAATTGAAGAGTGTCGCCTACGCCCACTGCTACTAAAAAAGGCTGCAGCTTAGTATTTAGCTTTAAATGTTCTTTCTTTAGTTCATCAATTTTTACGTGCATTTCCCCTAAAGTCTCGGCTTCTAAAAGAAAAGAACTCTGACTATCTCTAATCGTGTACCTCATAAGTTCTTTTTTCCCAGTTCTAGATTTAACAGACGGCGGAACCAATGCAGCAATAATTTTTAAAATTTCCTTGTTAAATTTATCTAAATTGAAAAATAAGATAATTAAAGATAAGTACATTCCAAAAAGAAATATATAAATATATACGAGTATTAGGGTGGTCCTTAAAAATAAAATTATCGCTGCCGCCCCTAAATCGGTGGCAATTGTCAGTTGTATCTTGTATGCAACACACGAGCAAGCAATTTGCTAAACGAAAACAGTCTACTCGTTCAATTTTACTATGAAAATATTATTTTTAAATTATATTTTTATGAAATTTTTGTTTTTATTTGCGATTGTACAGTAAATAAACAAAAAATTTTGCGTGATATTAAAAGCTTATAGCTAAATTTTGTATCTTTCTACTATGCACTCGCAAATAAAAACAAAAGTTTCATAGAAGGCATCTGCCTGATAGTAGCTTCCGGTTTAAAGAGGCATCTGTTCCCTTTTATTTACAGAAATGAGATTTTACAAAGCATCACGTTTCACCAAGTACTACCGATTTAGACTTTAGACATTTTAATTTTAAAAGACCACCCTAATAGTTTAAATATAATATCTACCTGCGGTTAGAGATTCTCTAGTATTAATCAACTCCAAGAATATTTTTTTGTTTTCAGAATGTTTTACATTGGCTTTTATGATGTCAGGTGATTTTCTGATAAAGCTTTCCCATTTCGTATAAATAGTATATTGATTTTCTTGATAAAGAGCTTGATAATCGATATTTATCTGTAATGAATAAAAAACATAAGTTTCGAAACAATCTACTTGATTAACAATTTTTACCAATTCAGGTCCACACGCATGTTTATACAGCGGCCAGTCTTCAAATATGCTTACTAACGTAGTATCAATGTTGGCTTTTATTTCCTCCAGTCTCTTTTTAGAGGTTTGCATCCATTTATCTACAATCATGTTTCTCGGGCTTTTGATGTGTCTTAGTTCTATTTTTAAAATCTCAAGGTCAGCCGTCGACATCACAGAAGAATCTTGGAACAAGTAAATTAAAATTAGATTTTGACAACATAATAAATTACATGTCTACCTGAAGATGTTGAAGCAGTTCTAGTGTTTATTAAGACGTTCTGCCTCCCATTATTTCTGAGAAATAATCTGATTTTTTTTTGTTGGTACTTAAATTTGTGGTAAAGTTTCCCAACAGGCGGTCCCTTTTTATTTTCTTTTTGACGACGAGAAAAGTAAGTGTCCTGTGTAATAAAAAATAAATTATTTTTCACAATTTTATTGAAGCTAAATTTTCGATGAATTTGTAACAGAACCAACATTCCGTTTCGAACTGACAAGAAAGAGAATGAGAAAATTCGGCCATCCCATCAGTCCGTGGCGACTGAATTTTACAACACAATGATAATAACTTCTGTTCTATATATGCAGAACACAGATGTATCAGTTATTTTAGTGAATTATTGTTATAATCCACTAAATTTTTGCTTACAATTTCAAAAGGTAAATTTTTTATTTTTATAATTTCCCTAAATTTACTAATGAACTAATATATAAAATGGGTTGCTTTAAATAGCATTATACATTTAATTGTAAACCCTTATCAGCAATTTTAAAATATTCCGTGTTATTTGAAAACACAACAAAATGGCCTGAGGACATATGTTGGATATCGCATTGAATTGATTCTTTAAATGATTCATTAGTAAATTTGGGGAAATAATAAAATTTAGTTATAATTTTAATTTACCAAATTTTCTCCTGGAAAAATAGAAACTATTTCTTTAGCCAGTTTCGAAATTATTTGAGGGTTTACTGTCATTTCTTGCACTAGCAGAAAATTGTCTACTATTAAACTGCAGATTACCTCTCGATGAGAATTTTCTATATATTTGTTTATTGAAAAAAAATTTTTTATGTATCTGCCACGATCGCTTTGTTCAAGTATTTCATCAACTTTCACTTGCGCAGGTTCATTTTTTGTGTTGCCTGCAGAAGCTCGGCCTTCTTCGTTTTCTGATTCGTTAATTTCTGTAGGCTCTATAAAATTGTTTTTTAATTGCCATTTAAGCAAAAAATGTTCAAACTGAATTCGTTTTCCAAATTCTTGAGGTTCGAAAATTTCTAATAAATGACGGCTTCTCAAATATTTCAGGATGTCCATCGTTACAAATTTAGCTGTAGAAAATTTAAGAGAATTAACGGATAAAAATATAAAATATGAATATATGTATGTAGTATATATATATATATATATATATATATATATATATATATATATATATATATATATATATATATATATATATATATATATATATATATATATATATATATATATATATATATATATATATATATATATATATATATATATAGAGCTAGGTATATACGTATAATTAAAGAAGTACCTCGTAATTTTTCAAATAGATCTTCCAAACCCCACTCTTTCAATAAAATAAGAAATTGCTCAGAATTTTCGCTATTATATTCGCTTGCTTCGTTGTTTCCATTTGCTAATCTCGTTAAATTTGGTTCAGTTTCCACAATCATATTTTTATTATTATTATCTTGGTTAACATTTTCACAAACTGTATGTACGATGTTGGTCGAATATGACGCATTGTGGTAGGAATTGTTATAATTTTCATTGTTGACAGTAACATTAACATTTTGTAGTTCCGTTAGAATTGGTTCATTTACTAAAATCATATTTTGATTAACCATGTTTACAATATCAGTTGCTGTAGGTACTTGGTTGGTCGGATATGCATCATTTTTTGGCATTAGGTAATCAATATAGTTCTCATTTTCAAATTGCTTTGTGTTTATATCTACATATAATTCCGTTAAATTAGTTTTCCACGTTATTTTTTGGATTTCCATGTTTTTTCTTAAACGGCGAAATTTTATACAATTAGTAATGTTGTATTTACAAGTCTCCTTAGGCTTACTTTATTTTGTGTAAAAAGAAATGTATAAATTTTGTTAAAATTTTTAAAAGAAAAAGAGTTGTTTTAAAAGAAATGTTTGGTTCTTACAAAATGCCCTCCCTTAATATTATAATCGGGTAATGGAGGGCTATTAAAATGCGAAAACGGATAAATATAATAATTTTCAATTTCAGCTATAATTTTGTGAGAGACATAATGCTTGACATAAATAGTAGAATATTTTTTTAATATTAAATAAGGTATCTGCTCTTCATCCGGGATAAAAATACCAAAAATTTTATAGAGCTCTATATGCGATGAGTTACGCTTTGCAATAAAATAATGAATTTGGATTCTTGTTCCCTTATAGAAGATCCTGGAATATAGTTTCAACTTGTCTATATTAAAGGCATAATCATTGAAAACATCTAAAGGAAATTTGTTTGAAAGTAACTTACTCTCATCACATTCTAATGGTGGAATACTCGGGGAAACAAGTAAATGTGCAAATTTTAATTGGCATTTAATTGCTATGCTTAAAGTAATGTTTTTCCTGCTTGAAATATTTTTAGCATAGGATTTCAGTTCAAAATGCTTGGATTCATATCGAAAACAGTACAACTTCTTTAGTGGACCAGAACTTTTAATTATTCTCGGATAATGTGTTAGAAAATGGAACTTAGGTTTAAGGAAATCATCAAATAAACGTATATATTTACTGTTATGAATTGAAATTCTTCTCTCTAAATCACTGATTAAATTGTCATTAAAGCTGGTTGAAAGCAATATATCGATCAATTCGATAAATTCACATAGAAATATCCAAATTTCGTCATCGTGTGGGATAATGTCCCCGAGTATTAGGGGTAAAAAATGGATAAACGACCACATCTCTTTAGCGGAAAATTTAAATTTTTTTCTTGAAATGTGATATTCTGCTATATCTTTCGACATGTTTCCGATTTCGGTTTCTCCATATGGAAATGTGCTTTTTAATCTGTTTAGTAAAGGTAAATCTAAATATTTTTTCTTGAATAAAAAATCATTCAACACATGAGACATGTTATAATGGCATACGCCTTCAAATATATCATGCATAATATCTGAAGCTAGATTATTTACAACATGAAAAGACGGAATATTATTTAAAATTGATTCACCATGAATTCCTGTCTCAGTAATGTTATTTGTAAGAATATCCTGATTATAATTTTCTAAAGATCGTATTATTTTGCTATTTTCGGCAATTTGAATTGACGCATCTGATTTTTTAATTTTACAAAATCGACAGTATGCTTGTGCTGAAAATGATTTTGAAAATCCAAGTAAACTATTCATTTCTAAATTGTCACCTAAAATCAAACCTAAGATAAAATGAACGTGAACAGTTTTAGTACCTGAGTTTATATCTAAACCATTAATCTCCAATGATTTGATCTCTTCTACTAGGGTAAATAATGATACATCATTACCAAAATTTTTAACAAAACATGATCTTATTAAAGCCGCAATATAAATGTCATTTAACTTTGAAACTGAAGAAAACACAGGAAAATTATAATATATACCTGTCACTGAGTGAGTTACTGAATGAGATCCAAGAGGATTGTTTACTTCAAAATCATCCGCAAATAAAAAATAAGGAATTAGTATTTTATCGGCATATAAAGTTCGCTTTTGTTTCCAAAGATTTCCCTGAACAAAATGGGATACACCAGATTTATCCCTCTCTAATTTATTTATGGCATTGATTGCTAAGTCTAAAACATTATCTGTTTCAAAAATTTTTCGAAACTGAAATGCCAATGGAAAAACCACACCTTTACATTCTTTTTCATTCAGTACTGGAACACCTTTGTTGTAAACTTCTTCAATCTGATTATCTAAAGTAAACTGAATTAAATTTTGAACTAAATCATGTTGCTTCAAATATTTTAGTAATTTGTATTCACTATCTGTATTTTCAAACTGATCTAATAATTCAAATATAGGACTAAAATTTTTTCTGACTGATTGCAATATATTAATATTCTCATCTAAGTTTTTAACAATGTTAGCTAAATTATTTTTAATAGGTTGAATTACGAACTCCTTTATTTGTTCTTGGATAAATTTTACATCTTTGCGGTTAAAATGATTTTTATCATGCAAACGAAGGCTAAATGTTACAGATGGATTTAAAGACAGAGAATTTAATCTAATTGGTGGTAAACTAATTGATGATTAACTAATTGTGCTTACGGTTTCTTTATTAAAATTTAATAGTTTACTAGCTCCAGAATTTACTGAATCAGCAGCTTCAGATAGTAAGTCTAATATAACATCATTATTAACAGAGCTTTTTTTAGGAGATAATAATATAACATTTCCGAATTTTGAGCCAAAGTTTGGATCGGAAGCATGTTTCCGCGACAAATGTCTCTTAAAAGAGTTTATGTTTTGAAATATTTGTGAACAATTCCCTTGCTTACATACAAAATTACCAATAGGTTTGCATTTGTGATATAGTTTTAAATGGACTATTAATTGATTAATTGAATTATCCCGAAATTTACAAATGAAACAGAGATACATAGCACAAAAGAATTTACCTTAATCAGAATCACTTAAGCTTGAGTTTAAATTTTCGAACCACTCAGATAAGCTGTCTGAAACGGATAGAGTATCTGAACTGTCAATGTCGTTCTGGTTTTCCTGAAATTGTAGATTATTTTAAAATAGTAGAAAAAAAAAATTATAAACTTCATATTTACTTTTTCTTTTATATTGTTGAGGTGATCCGACTGAATTTTACGAACAAAATGTTCTACAACAATTTTTCGGCCTAGCTGATTTGGAGGAAACAAATTATTAATTTGTTCTTGCGACAGATTTAAAATACTTTCATAAAACGCAACTTTATCTGAAATATCATAAAACAAATACCTTTAATATAAAAAGGTCCCAGTTGTTAACGCATTAAAGAAATATATACGAGAAATATACACATTAAGGCTGCGGGCTAAACTGAAGGTAAATACACTCAATTCTGTAAATGCATTTACCTTTCTCAAAACGAGAGTAAACGGGAAACGGTAAACGGTGCAAATCCCCAAGTAACGGGATATATTTTATATAATTATATACCGTATAAAATAATTTTACGTTCTTTATAAATATTATATATTCGTTCGTGGAAAATAAGTAAATGTAAAATATATTCCGTTACACACATATCTGCATGGGTATATGTTTGTATAGATTAACTAACGGCATCACTTAATTTAATTACTTATACTAGTTGCACTATCACAATATAAAACTATGCACTTTTTGGTTTAATTTAATAAACATTACTCACCGTTTATATTATTAAATGAATTAGGGTATACTCCTAACTCCAATTTAATATTTTTTTAAAAAATATCCACTATTTTAATAATTTTAATTTCGCTTTTATTTTTATTCATTATATAATAAATACACTTGTTACTTCTCGAACAACCAACCAATAAATGGTTAGTCGTTATGAAAATGAGCAAATGAGAGGATATTTTTGGTTTGTATTTTACGTATATTTATGTTATTTTTACTTGTAGTTAAGTAAAATAACGTAAGGTAGATGTAAAATTCGCTTACGTGTGTTATTTTTAAATAAGGGCTTATGTAATTTTAACATACTCATAGTAGAAATTACATTTCTCTACATATAGTTTACTTAGCACCCAGTTAAATTTACTTAAGCTTTTAATGAGAATGACTTAAGCGAAATGTAATTTATACCATTAGTTCGTTAAAATCTCGCAAGTTTTATTTGTATATTTACGGAAACTAACTCTTACTGTAATTGTACTTTCTTTTGAGTAAAAATTCTTGTAATATACAAATGTATGTGCGTATGTGTATCATGTTCAACATGATAGTGCGACATAAATTACAAAATCATCAAACAACCAACAGGAAAATATGTAGCTGTGAGTGATATAAGAAATCAAAACAAATTTTACTGTAATATCGTTGTTTTCTACAGTTCTGTTATAATACAGAACAAGGATATTACAAGAAAACTATCGAACTTTTTCCGTGGATTATTTTTTTTTTTTTGTTAAATATAGAAGACTTTTGATCTGTCCTATCCAATTAGAAAAATTGGTATTATTTGATTTTAAATTAATTAAATTCGCTTAATACTATGCTTGTTCCAACTTACAAACAATGACGTACATACCGATTCCAATTACGAAGATTATATGGTATATATCTATACAACATATCACGCTTCAACAAGAACATTTTCTGATTAAATTTAGTATTTGATTTTCTGCAATACGGCCAACTGTGATACGAGTAAGTCGGATATTTCCTGGCCGATTACCATAAAATTAATTGGTTTAATGAAAAATAAATTCTAATATTATTTTTGATAAGTTCTTCTTGACCTGGACTGGATGTAGGCGCAAAACCTATCGATTATGAAATACTATTACAAAATGTTGATCACAGTAAACCAGCTCGTAGAGCCTCGTGAGATGAGACGTGCTTGAGTGTTAATTTGATCGTTAACACAAATTAGTTATTGATTTGAAATTTTATTTGTGCGGGATCATAAATTGCTTAATTACAGTTGAATAAATGGGTAAATTACTCACCCAGATTATGTTAAACCAGCGATTTTCTAAGCTAAGCTTTTCTTAAGCAGTAAGTAAATTTGATGATTTCCAACAACAAATTTTTAAAATTTTAATTTCAGTGCATTTTACCTAATTGTTAAGTAAATATAACTAGCTGTTGGGTGAATTGAAATTTTTTCTTTGAAATTTTGTTTCCGTGTAAGCTATCATTACATTTGCCTATAATCAATTTTAATAAAACGAAAGTAAATTTTACGTAGTAAATTTTACATATTAAATTTTGCTTTATTGACATAGCATAACTAAATTTTACTTGGATAATCTGTGCTTTGCAGAAGTAAATTTGATTAAAAAATAAGTTAAATTCACGATTTTTGTGTTACTATACCGTTTAAGTAAAACACGCACCACTGTTTTTTCTGAGTGTAGAAGGTGTCGATCCAGACTCGAGAGCATTCGAACCCATTACATTTGACGATGAAGCAGTAGGGCAGGCACTGATACATTTGAGTTTAAGGCGAACCTCAACAACAAAATTGGGAAAATGACCAAACGAAAAATGTTGTCTGAGTCATCCAAATTATTTGATCCATTAGGGTAGCTATCTCCAACCCTGATACAAGTCAAAATCTTAATGCAAGCATTTTGGATCTCCGGTGTAAGCTGGGATCAAAACCTGCCAGAAGATATAGAAAATAAATGTCAACAGTATTATATGTATATCACTTCCAAAACTAGAGGAGATAAAGATTCCAAGGTGGATCCATTTCAACTCAACTCTCCCAGGAGAATTACATGGATTCTATGATGCTTTCGAAGTAGCTTACGCAGCAGTGATATACTTCTACAACAGAACTTCAAACAAGGCAACATTGTTAACAGCAAAAACACGAGTAGCTCCAATATCAAACAAGTTAACTTTGCCAAAGCTAGAGTTATGCGGAGCAAGTTTACTTGTGAACCTAATGAACAAGATGCAGCAAGATATGAAATTTGATGAAGCACCGAAATATTGTTGTACGGATTCAATGATTGTGCTAGGATGGGTGAAAAACAAGCCCCATAAATTTAAAACATTTGTAGCAAATCGAATCTCGGGTATCCGTAAGAAAACTATTCCGTCTCAGTGGTTTTATTTCAAATCATCCGAAAATCCGGCAGATTGTGCATCCACGGATATCGCAGCAAATCAATTAATCAATCACATTTTATGGTGGAACGGCCCTCACCGAAGCATTCATCGCAGCAAATAAAAGATTCACTGGACGTAGAGGATTGTGCTGTGATCTGTATAGCGACAACGGATCTAATTTTGTTGTCGCAAAAAACCAACTTGATCGAGAATTAGTTGCACTACTTCGTAAATCCTCTAAAGAAATTTCCCAACTATTTGCAAACGATGGAACAACATGGCATTTCATACCTCCAGCCTCACCCCATTTTAAAGGACTTTGGGAAGCGGCAGTAAGCTTGCTTAAACTCAAAACCGCTGGCAGACATAAGATCCTACAGATATCACAACTCCTGGGCACTTCTTAATCGGTACACCATTACGGGCAATTCCGCAAGATGTTATAGCAGAACCAACCATTTACGGCATATCACGATGGAGACTGGTAGAGAAAATAAAACAAGATTTCTGGACAAGATGTCACTCCGAATACTTAAATCAACTTCAACATAGAAGAAAATGGTCATCTGTACCACCAAACTTGAAAGTAGGTGACCTAGTGTTCCTCAAGGATGACAATGTTCCCCCATTAAAATGGCTGAGTGGGCGAGTGGTGGAAGTAGATCCAGGCATAAACCAAAAAATTCGAGTAGTTTCACTTCGAGGCCCGGAAGGGGTCCTCGTAATAAGGCCAATTCATAAATTATCACCACTACCCATAGAATCTGACAACGAGATTGTCCTCACAAAGACACAAGCATCAGTCAACTAACAACCACAACCAACAACCCCGTTACGTGTTCAACCTCATCGAGAAGTCAAACAACAAAGAGTATACCACATCAAGACAGTATTCAAGAAAGAAACAACTTTACATCTGATATTATTGATACTCGGAATGGTGCAAGTGATTTTTGCTCCTGTCACATCGTCAACCACAATAGAGCCATTGCCATCTAATGCAGGAATTTATTTTCACAACTCCGGAACTGTAAACTTAATGGCGTTAGAGTAGAAAATCATCATAAATTATAATTTAACCGGATATTGGGAAGATATCAGATCGTTAGAACACTATATGTCAAATATTTGGATGAGGGCTGCCAAAAGGGATGGCAATCAGATAACCGGTTGAAAATGTGTGATGTAATAGTACAACAACTGAATGAACAAGTGCAAGAGATTACCTCACTAAATAATCTACTTACCTCAACGAACAAAGAACACGCACTAAGAAAGCGGGACATCTTGAATCAAAGAGATGCCTCCCACATAGAACTGCAGCTTGAAAAGGCAGAAACCAACGAAAAATATTTATCAAACATCGATCATAGATGCAACCACAAACATATTTAAATATGAGAAGGAATTAACCGACAAGAATTTTCATAGACAAAAAAATTGACAAGGTATCCGCAGGCAGTGATCATTACAACAGAGTGCAGACCATTACAACTTCCACGATTCAAATAATATTGGTCATGAGGCGAATAGCAGAGAAGCAGAGAATCATTATCGACGTCATCCTCAGCTCTCATCGTGGCCATTTTGTAACTCGCTGAAAATGAAGTCAGATTATCTCGGCACAATTATTATTATTTTGTTGATATGCGCCGGATGAGTCATCATTTTGGGAAAGGTAAACTGATTTTATTATTTTTATATTTTATGGTCAGACTCATTGATTGTGTTGTTTTTATTGCATTGGGAAAAATGAAGAGGAAAAAAAAAAAGTATTTACATATTTTGTGGCCGCCAACACAATTAAAGGGTTTTATTCAATGAATTTATTTGTTTGTTTTCATTTTTTTTTTTGAGCAGTATTGGCTCCATCTAATTAAAATTGAATTTTTTTTTATATACATATAATTTGTTTTTGTTTTTTTTGATTTTTTTGAGCAATTGTTTCCTTAGTTCCAAAATTTTCCAATGGATAAAGCTAGAAGTGATACATTTTTGTGGTAACGACAAGTTGGGTTCAGTGGAGTGAACCGGGAAAAAAAAGAAAACTTATATAAGTCATGGACGTGACATGTGAAATTCTCTTTTTGCCTTTGGATTTTGATGGTAACAACTGGTCATCGGACCGCCATCACAACTTAATTTTTTTTCGACTGCGGATCATATTTTTTTTTTTAATATTTTGGATTGATGAACGAAGCAGGAAACATCCATTGGCATTTTGGACAAAATGGAGGGTCATCAATTTTGAGGAATGGTTTCCCACATCGTTTTTTAATAATTTTTTTTGGACAAACAAAAATTGTTTTCTACGAAAAGGTATACCTAGTGTTTTTTTTATTATAACAAAGTAGTGCAGTGTGGGAATTATAACCAGTGCCCCGATTATTGGTTTAAAAAAAAATGCAGAGCGATGCATATTTGTTTATTACTTTTTTTTGTCTATGCACAGCACGTGCAATTGACGATTGGAAAAATAAAAATCGCGCCTCGGGTGGCGGGTTTAAAAACAATAACTACAATATAGAAATTTGACAGCTTCATTTGTGTTCACTTGTTGACTTGTTGTGTGTGCGAATTTTTTTTTTGTGTTACAAGTAAGTATAATATTTATAACTTAAAAATAATCATTCCAAATTAAATAATTGAAAACTTTACTAACAAAATTGTAATTAAAAAGAAAACAAGAATGCTTAAAGTGAATTTATTGTTGAATTGCCATAAAATTCTGAAACTTGGAGGTTTAGTTTTTAGTGTATTCAAGTGATTTTTAATGACATAAACACTTTTATTTATTTATTTTTCTTATTTTGAATTTTATTCAATCAACACAAAATTAAAAGTAATACAATTCTAATTATTTTTAGATTTTAATACCCCGTGATGGATCCCGACAAAGGCGTACTAGAGAATTATAACGAAGATTTTTCGGAGCATATTTTTATATCTCCCTTAGATATAATGGATTATTTTGCTATCGCGAAAAGGCCCATACGTGAAGGTACAGAGCTACTTAATGCAGGGTGGGTTCATGCTATAGGGATAGTTCCACCTCTAGCTAGAGAACGAATTATAGGGCTAGTGATTCAAACGTCCTCCATGACTTCTAGCCCACATGAAGTAAAACTGGATCATTTAAAAAAAAATTTTAATGAATGGCGATGCGTATGCTCTTGTAAAGCGGGATCAGGGGCAAAATGTAAACACATTGCTGCTTGTTTGTTGCACATTAATCGGTAAGTTTAAAATTGTTTGATTTGGTTTCTTGATCTAATTTACGATGTTTTAGATATCCGAATCTTCAAACCATAAGCAGCACGGATTTAAAACAAAAATGGGGGAAAACTGGTCGAGACATTTCGAAACAGTACAGTTCGGTTTCTACCACAGAAATGTGTCACGTCAGGGAAAAAATTTATATGCGTGATGATGACATTCCGGAAGAAGAACTAGACGTAGCCCTGGCAAAGTTGCTCGAAGGTAAACCAATATATGGCTTCAATACAACATATCAAATAAATTAATTAAAATTTTTATGAGTATTGTATAATATTGAATCTTTTTAAATTGAGTTTCTATTTCAATAATTTTTGTCCAGCAATTTGTTTTGGTAAAATGTTAAATATCTTTAAAATATAATAAATTTAAAACTAAAGGGGTTTGTTATAAAACATATTGTTATTTTATATAAACAATCAAGATGGGTTTATTTTTTTAATTTAATTTTTACTAACATTGAGTAACTGAAACGTTTTTTTTGTAGCTTCACCGCAATTTGAATTAACTAAACTGTTGAAAACAGATCGGTCGTCGGGTGAAATCACAAGCTTGGATGGTGGTGTTAACGACAACACAGAATTTTTTGAGAAAGTGATAAAACACGATTATCTAAAAAAATTTGTTCCCCTAATTGAACCTCTTTTAAATGAGAAAGCCAGGAGTGAACTAAAAAAAATTACAAAGACCGTAGAGGAATCAATTGCAATATGTAAGCAGACCATTTGCCAAACAAATGCGTATTGGTTAGTAGAGCGTAAAGTACGCATAACAGGCAGTATTTCTTACGCTTTATTTACTTACGCTAAAAATAAATCACCAAATTGGGATAATAAATTGACTTCCATATACAACAGTAATTTTAAGGGAAATGCTGCAACCAGATATGGTTTATCTGCTGAAAAAACGGCTAAACAAATATATAGTCAACAATGCCTACTATTTAAATGTGGCTTGATGATTTCACCCGATTTACCATTTATTGCCGTTAGTCCTGACGGCATTTCTTTCAACGGCGACGAGTGGAGGCTAGTTGAAATTAAGTGCCCCGTTAAAGGAAAGGACACCTGTGATCAAGTTTTTTTAAAAAGCTTGCCTTATTTGATTTTTACAGAAAATCGATATAGGTTAAGGCAAAACCACAGTTATTACGGTCAAATTCAGTTGGGTTTGGCCGTAACTAATCTGAAGATCTGTGATCTAGTATTATATAGTTCCTATGACCAAAGTGTTTTCGTAGTAAAAGTGGAACGAGATGAAGATTTCATAATTAATTACATCGAAACATTAACCAATATTTATTTTAAGCATGTGATAGGTTTTATTTCGAAAAATTAATTTATATTATGTACTAATGAAAAGGCTGTTTTAACATAATGCTGTGATTTACATATATGCCTAAATGTTATGTAATTTTGAATTTTTACTTTTTTTCTTAATAAGTAATGAATTAAAAGAATTCTAGTAATAATTTTTTTAAAATTATTTATTTGTTATATTATTTTTGAATTTTTTATTGAATTGTTTTATTTAGTTTATAATTTTATACTAATAAAAGACATTTTGTTTATATTAAGAATTATTATTTATTGTATGATTGTTCATTGTTAAACAAATTTGTCGTCGCTAAGTATCGGTGGCGAAATATTAGACAAGGCACAAATCACGGTCATGATATCGTCCACATAAGGTATAACAGAAACTCCTATCTTTTCCGATAAAATTCTGAAAATCTTCAACCGGGCAATTCTCCGCTCTACGTGCACGCGAGCTGCGGCAATTTTCGTGTTTCGTTCTACGTCTTCTTTAGAGAATGTCTCAAACATGAATGTAGGCCTTATCATCTCAATTCCGCTATTTGATAGTTCGTCAGCTATCATAACACAAGTTCTGCACGTCAAACAGCGGAACGCCACCGTCTTTATTTCTGTACAATCCAGAATCGTTCTTACATTAGAAAAATCTCGGAAACACGTTGGTAAATTTTTGAGATTTCGTTCCTCCGATTGCCAATAAATTAACTTCTTTGTTAATTTTGCTAACAAACTTATTGTGTCAGCAAAGTACAGTTTCGCGGTTTTATCGCTTAGTTCAAATCCAATTGCCAATTCTGCAAAGGAACAATTTGATTTCAATTTGTGCATTGTGAGCAGAATTCGATTTCTCATTGACATTGAGCATCGTTCATCTTTCCTGACGTTTTCACAAAGCTCCACTAACACATTCAAAATTGCGATGGATGGTAACCCTGTCATCGTATTAATTTTAGTCTCCGTATTCCAAAGCGAAGCTATATTTACGAATTTTATGTCCGATTGAATACATTTATTTAAAACTTCTGGTTTGCACTGTACCCCCTTCTGAAGTAGGTCCTTTATTACCGTCGTGCTCCAAGCAATCACTTGCTGTCATATCTTCTTGAGTGTCAAAGCTACATAAAAAAGAAGTAGAAACAATAATATCGGCTTACTTAAACTTCTAATATGTCATTTTACAAACCTAGAAGTGCTTGCTTTCATAGCAGAACTCATCATCAGCCGGTGTGCTCTGGAGCTGTCATGAATCCGTTTTGGTTTTATGGATGATTGTGGCAGATTTTCAGTTGGAAATGCCTTTTTTGACAAGTATTCATTCGAGTTGCCACTATGAATGGCTCGCAATAAATACCTCGAGTCAAAATGCCGACTGCATATAAAAAAATTCTTAGGAAATTCCTTGCCCATTTTTAAGACAATCTTCCATTTTAGAATTTCCGATGGCCGCCGTAATACCCTCTTTGGAATTTTGTGCATCGATACCACCTCTGGCTTGTACTCATTACATTGGGGAACTCCGCAGTGAGCAATTCCTTTCACTTTTCTTTTTTTTTAATTCAGCCATGTCTATATAAAACACTTCACTGTAAATATTACGTTTTGTATTTATTTTGTGACACTATGCAACTATAATATTATAATATAGCTGTCAAATAGATAGTTATAGCTTAAAATCTTTATCTTAAGTTGTATTTCCAAGTTTTAATTAATAATTTTAATTACTATTTTCCCGAATCGTACCAAAACATTCAAAGTAAAATAACCAAACGTCAAATCTTATATTGTAGTTATGATTTCAATACTTGCCACCAGAAGGTCACTCCAATCGTCAATAGAAACGCAACTTTAGCTGTGTATAAAACAAAACAATTTTTTTTAAGAAAGCGCTGAATTCTTTTAAATAATTACACTCATAAGCGGTGACATTAAATTTTTGTGTTAGAAAAAAATAATAATAATAAATAAGATTATATAAAGACAAATTTGAAAAAGATTTATATATTCTTGTTCAGTGAGTGTTACGGAAAGCAAAATTTTTTTTAAGGTGGACAATTTCTAGATATTGAGTCTAGGTGAGTCACCGATCATAAATGTGTGTGTTTTTCTTAGTTTCATCCTCCTAGATTTCCAACCCTGTGAAATCCACACCCGGGTTAATTGCTCAGAAGTTATAGTCGGGACAAAAATTCAGCGTGTCGATGTCATGGCGCCCAAAAAAGGAAAAACAAATAATAAATTCTAGTATGACATTCAGAAGGGTTTGGAAAAGATGAAAATTAAGACAATGTTAATTTTTTTGTGTTGTGTAATCGGTGTAAAAAGGATTTAAATATTTTTTTTGTGTTAATTTCTTTTTCTTATTTCTATTTTTTTTACCAGTACGATTTGTCTGTTGGATGGATGCCTTCCCAGAAATGGATCATTCGGTTTATCAACGCATATCGGCAATCGGATTTTATTATTATAATTTTTTGATTTGACAAATTCGTTTTCATTATATAACTGTTAAATTCATTTTTTTTTTTTTTTTCTTAAAGAAATTGATTAAAAAGAAAATTGTAAAAACTGTAGTTAAATAAATAATTTTGGTTATTTGGTTTATAACGTTCTACAGAAGATAATTATTAGATTTTTTTTTTTATTATTTTATTTAATTTTTAGAGGGTGATTTCAGGTTTTCTGCTCCTCTAAAATTTTCACGTGTTCTGAGTTTTTGGTTTTTTTTTTAGACACGCTACAATTTCCATCCAGCCTTGCTGACCCCACAACAACTGAAAGAGGAAATCGTACGAATTCACGAGCACGTTCCAGCAACGTTGCAAATTCCTGAGGGGGAGAATAAAAACGATCTTGGACACATTTACAAGATTTTGACGGTCCACACAAGAGTGACAGCAAACAACATTCAATTCCTTGTACAGATGCCATTGGCATACACACATGTATACCAATTATTCAACATAATTCCCATACCGCTATACAAGAATGGGCAAATGCACATCATAGTACCTATAACTGCACTGCTGATAATCGATTTACCACGCGAACATTTTGCTAATTTAAATAATCGTGATCTACAACGATGCATTAAACTAAAACGAAATGAGTATTTGTGCGATATTTCACCAATTTATAACACAGAATCGAAGCATACACAATATGAAGTTAATCTGTTGAAGCACGTAAGCCAGAATCACGCAAACTGTATAACAAGAACGGTAAACCAACAAACCTACTGGACTCAGATAGGTATACCAATCAGTGGACTTTCGCAATGAGTATATCCCAAACCGTCCACCTAAAATGCAATCGGGAGGTAAACACGATGATTTTAAATAAATCAGGAATTCTAACATTAGACCCGAAATGTATTTTAAAACATGATGAGTTCCAGTTAACTGCCATTGAAGAAAAATCACATCGGATCAACTCTTCGGTACTCGCGTCAATCTAACTTCACTATGGCACTGAAAAACCAACCAATGGATACCCCAGCAAAATCTCTATCAATTCAAAAGGGCGACAACATTACAAACGAGATTGCAGAACTAGAAAAATCTATTATTCTACAAGAAATCAACGAATCCAGACACATCACTCCACCACAACGACCGATTCCACCGCCAAGGTCCCTAAATTTGTTGGCCCCGCAGTATGTTCAATCTTGTTACTGAACATGATTACAATTTAATTTAATTTTAAGTAATAAACAAATAAATTGTTTCCAGAAAAATCGCATAGGTTGCATAAAGCGAAATATTAATAACGGAAGTATGCATACATATGTACATACAATTTGTCAACTATGCAAAAAAGTTGACCCGATGGCCCGATTTGGTGCTTTCATTCCGAATTGTACCAACAACTTGCCGCACATTGCAAGATAAAGATCCTCAAGAAATCCAAGCCATGATATTGTGTTTCTTGACGCATTCTGTGCAGAATATCTTCGGCCGTGTAATCTTTGTATTTCTCCTAAAATTGTACTATAGTTATGACGGGGAACATGTAGATAAAATAATTGCGAACAGCGTACGTATTTGAAATGGATTAGAAGTGAGGATAAATCTTTAATTGACCTGTCGCAATGATCGTGTTTTCCAGCAAATGAAGTGCCGCGCCCGAGTTACGACATCCCGGATGTCCAACAACAACAACCCAAGCAACATATAGGTCATTAGCATAGACATTATTTTTTTTTATTTTAAAATCATATTTCCATTATACATGGAAATTCTAAATAGTTTATATTCTTTATTTTAAAAAATCATATCTCTCAGTCAAATTTTTTTTTATTATCAAATTAAGTGATTAAGAATATTAAGTAAAAAAAAAAAAAAAATAAGTGATTAATAAGAAAATAAATGCGAAATTTATAAAACAATTGTGAGTGAATAAAATACAACGAACAGTCGAATGAAAAACATTGAACACATTAATAAATCTAAAAGTGCTAAATATTGTGCATCGTATCATTGTGCATCGACATCAAGGTGGTGAAGACATCCGAGAGAATATCGGACAGATAAGCCAAGGATCATGCAGCTGTAGTCATGTCCTTTAAATTTAGAATTTTAAATAAGTGCAATTCTCATTCGACAGAAGCATATAGTTTTAGGGATTTAGTAGATATTAAATTAAATTACCCAAATAATTATACGAAAATGAATGTGAAAGAACAATTAAATCAACTTAGAATACCGGATGCCATCAAAGACTTACCGCATTTCGACGGTAATAGTCGAACATTATTTGATTTTATAGAAAATGTTGAAGAAATTTTGGCATTGGTAAAAAATTTAGATGGTACGCCAAACGGAAAGATTATTCTTAGGGCAGTTCGAAACAAAGTAATAGGAGAGGCCAATGAAATGCTAAATATATATAGCATTCCATTACAATGGGAAAACATAAAAACTAATTTAGTGAATCATTATAGTGATAAAAGGAACGAGACTAGTTTAGTGAAAGATCTCCATAGACTTAGCCAGGGAGTAAATTCAATTGAATTTTATTACTAAAAACTTATTGACATTTATTCAACAATCATGAATAACATCAAAGTAAATGAAAGAGGTCAGAACGTACTAAGATCTAAACAAACATTATATGAGGAGATGTGCAGGAATATATTCGTTTCTGGCATTAGAGAACCTTTAGGTAAACACCCCAATAAGAAAACCTTTACATATTAAACCCCTAATCATATCACAACCTAATAACACATATTATAGATCCAATGCACTCATAAACTTACCCAGTTCTTTTCAATCTAGATTTAATCACAATCAATACAACCAATTTACTCCTCAAATGCCTAATTTCCAACCGAACTTTAATACCTTTAGACCTAATTTCAATCAAGTAAGACCATATGTGCAAAAACCAGCATCAAATAACTATCCCCAGCCTATGGACACAAGTCACGTATCTCGCTGCAAGACATAACAATTAACAAACCATTATCTTAAATCAGCTCCAAAGACAAATGATATCTCAACTCTTACGATATCATTCGCAAAGTACATTCATCTCAACAACAATTCATCAATTTGCAGAATCATACATTAAATGTGTACGTGACAAAATGCAATATTATAATGTTTGTAATGTCAGCATAAAAAGCCACACATGCTGCACAACACATTATATATATTCCCACTCACATTGAATGGGAGAGAATAATATTACATATTTCAACGTAACAACACGTTATTAATTATTCTAAATAAAATATTGTTAAAATTGTGTATTAAAAAATATTAATTAAATAAAGATATTTCTCTGGAATAATTTCCAGAGTTAATAAATATTCTGTATTAATACAACCAAGTATTTAACTCACATCGAGTGGTCATTCTAAATTAAAAAACCCAATTAGAAATAATAATAATTTCCTTCGACCAACGGGTCAACCAAGATTTCACGTAGAAGAATTATTTACGTTAGAAAATAATTCTTCAAATCATTTACGAGATGATGGTAATCATCTTAATGAACATAACTCTGAAAATTCATATTATATTAACTATCCAGTTGAAAATAATCCACAAATCGATTTGCAGAGTGAACATTATTGCCCAGTAGAAAACGAAATATGGTAGACGATCAGGATTTTCTTTTACCTGCCTCGGTACACAACTCGGATATTTAGACATTAACAAACATCAATCATCTCTTCTACCTTACATAAATATAAAAGGGCCAATTAATCAACTTTTCAAACTTTAATAGATACAGGAAGTAATAAATCTACAAAATCATTAAACCTAATCTTGTAAATCCGGAACTTATTAAAACTATCGATCCCGTCCAAATTAAAACTGTATTTAATACTCATTCCTTAAATAAGCAGATAATTGTAGAAGGTCTAGATGAATTTAGAATAAAAGAAAAACTTCAATTCCTATTATTCAGTTTTCATAATTACTTCGAGGGGCTAATCGGTTTAGAGCTCATGCAACAATTACAAATAAAACTTGATTTTCAAAATTCAACTTTAGAAACCAAAGATGGGATAAGAATTCCATTAATTGTTAAGCCAAATTTTATATCAAAACCATATAAAATAGAATCTGAAAGCAAATTAATAGCACACTTACCTGTCGATGTACAGAGTGGCGACATTTACATCAAACCAGTGAAAATTAAAGATCAGTTAATAATCCCCGAAGGTATATACCAGTATAAGAATTGGTACGTTTACGTTGAAGTAATCAATTTTTCCAACGTTCCACAAACTTTCATTATTGACCAACCCATAAAAGTCGAACCTCTTAAAAATAATAGCCGAGCTGAAATTCATAATTTCACAGTAAATAATTTCAATAATGACAATAACATTGAAACACCACATAAAGATATTTTAGACTTAATTCGAATAAATCATTTAAATAACGAAGAAAAAACGACAATAGCCAAATTATGTAAAGATTTCAAAGATATATTCTATAAAGATGGACAAAATTTATCTTTTACCAATAAAATTAAACACTCCATTCAGACAATCGATAATATTCCTATCTATAATAAATCGTACAGATACCCTTACGTACATAAAGAAGAAGTTCAAAAACAAATTTCGAAGATGCTAGAACAAGGTGTTATAAGGCCAAGTTTCTCGCCATGGTCATCACCGATTTGGATTGTTCCCAAAAAATCAGACGCTAGTGGCAAACAAAAATGGAGACTCGTAATAGACTATAGGAAGCTTAATGACAAAACAATAGACGACCGATATCCTCTTCCAAATATAAACGAAATCCTCAATAAACTAGGAAAGTGCATGTATTTTACTACATTAGATTTGCCATCGGAATTTCATCAAATTGAAATCAAATACGAGGATATACCAAAAACATCATTCAATGTAGAAAACGGTCATTACGAATTTGTTCGAATGCCGTTTGGTCTAAAGAATGCCCCGTCCACCTTTCAACGGGTCACGGACAATGTTTTGCAAGACCTACAAGGCAAAATTTGCCTTTGTTATATGGATGACATAATCATATTTTCAACCTCACTCCAAGAACATCGAGAAAGTCTTGTAAAAGTATTTACAAAGCTCAGAGAAGCTAATCTTAAAATCCAAACTGATAAATCCGAATTCCTCCATAAGGAAATCTCATTTTTAGGATATTTAGTAACAAGTGAAGGAGTTAAACCTAACCTAGATAAAATAAGAGCAGTAAAAAATTGCCCTCTACCCCGTGCAGAAAAACAAATTAAATCCTTTTTAGGGTTGTTGGAATACTACAGGAAATTTATTAAGGATTTCGCCAAAATTACAAAACCGCTGACTGAATGTTTGAGGAAAACAAACAAAATAACTCTAGATTCTAAATACATCGAATGTTTTGAAACATGTAAGAATTTATTGTGCAACGATCCCATACTACAATATCCAGACTTTTCTAAACCTTTTAATTTGACAACAGACGCTAGTAACTTTGCTCTAGGAGCCGTATTATCTCAAGGACTAATAGGATCCGATAAACCAATTTGCTACGCCAGTAGAACCTTAACCCAAACAGAAACAAACTATAGCACCATAGAAAAGGAACTTCTAGCCATTGTATGGGGCTATGGGCTACTAAATACTTCCGACCATATTTATATGGAAGGAAATTCAAAATCATAACGGATCACAAACCATTGATATGGTTAATGTCACTAAAAGAACCAAATTCGAAGCTAATCCGGTGGAGATTAAAACTCGAAGAATTCGATTACGAAATTATCTATAAAAAAGGTTTTCAAAATACAAATGCAGATGCATTGTCACGAATAGAAATACATTTAAATTAAACCGATAATTCCACGCAGGAGAACAGTAACGATGAAACAATATCATCAATGAGTTCAACCGAAGAAAATTCAACCAGAGGACTGCCGATATCAAGTAGACCTCTAAATAAATTTACACACCAACTAGTTTTAGAAAGAAATGATAATTTAAACCCAGATATAAAATTGAAAATATTACAAATAAAAGAAGATACACGATAAAACAGAATAATCTAGATAACGAGGACTTTATAACGGATATTATAAAAAATTCTACCTTGCCAAAAAAAGTAACAGGTATCTTGATTACTGATGATGAAACATTTAAGGTAGTTGAATTAGTAAATAATAAATTTTTTAATAACGGTATTTTTAAATTAGTTAGATGTAAGATATTATTAGAAGATGAAAGCAATAGAGACAAACAAGAAACCATTATTCGAGATTACCATAATAGATCAAATCATCGAGGAATAAACGAAACATGGTTACATTTGAAACGACAATATTATTTCCCCAAAATGAAAATTCTGATAACAAAGATCATTAATAATTGCGAGATTTGTACTAGATTTAAATATGAAAGGAACACAAAACCTTTAAAATTCGAACTAACAGAAACTCCAGCTAAACCTCTGGAAATGTTACACATAGATATTTACTCGGTACATAACGAAACCTTCCTAACCATAATTGATAAATTTAGTAAATTTTCTAGTGCTTATTTACTAGACGGTAGAAATAGTATAAATATTATAAAATCACTAAAACATTTCTTTTCACACCATGGAATCCCCAAAAAAATAATTGTAGACAATGGGGCCGAATTCGTTTCAGTAATTTTCCAAAATTTCGTTAAATTATATAACATAACATTCAATTACATTGCACCTCAGCCAAGAATTCAACCGGAAATACTCCCGTAGAGAGATTTCACTCTACAATAACTGAAATCATTAGGATAATCTATAACCAGAATAAAACTAAATCGGTAGGAGAAATAATGAATGAAGCCATCATAACATATAATAATTCCATACACTCTACGACTAAGTTGACTCCCTTTGAACTAATATCAGGTCATATTAACGAACTTAATCCAATAACTACACCAACCAACGTATTAAGTGGACAAGATTATCTTCAAAATCACATTAAAAATTACGAAAACCTAATCAAACTTGTTCATGAAAGGAATTTGGAAACGAAACAGAAAATAATAAACAAATTAAATGAAAACCGTGTAGATCCCCCAGACTTTAAATCCGACGAACAGATTTACGAATTAGAAAATAGAAGAAATAAGTTAGCTCCTAGATTCATGACACATAAGGTAGTAACGAATAACAAAATTACATTAATTACAAATAGACGTAAGGTTCACAAATAGAAAATTTCAAAACAATTTATTAAGTAGCAACAACAACTCAAACGAGCCTAACTCCAGTGAGTAGGTGAAAATTTTCCCAATACTAATATTGAGGAAGTGTGATAAGTCGTATTTTCAGCCTCAATAATAATACATAAACGTAATTTCAGGTTCATCCTCTTCAAAATAACGCAAGGGCAGAAAATAGAGATACATGACTTAACAAATAACAGAGGACTGTTACCATTAAAATTAGGCGATGCCAGAGTCATCGAAACTTATTCAAAATTAGTACATACATACTCGTATAATAAATATAACTGACTACGAATTAAACATACAACTAATACAACGAAATATTGAAAGTATATGCAATAGAACGGAAAACAGAATACAATACAACCAAAATATATACTCAAACGTAGACTCATTAACGGCCTAGGATCTGTAGTTAAAACGATAACTGGAAACATGGACCACGACGATTACGTTGAGATCAACAAAAACATAGATATTCTTAAATCAAACCAGTATAATTTAGAACATCAGGTAAACAACCAAATAATAATTAATGAACGTAAGATACAAAGGTTTAATAACATTTCTGAACATATTAACAACCAATAAAATACTTTAGAAGACCATATAAATAGATTTCAAAACGAAATAGTAGATAAACTAAACCACGTAGAACATATGTTAAAAGTCAATCAATACTTTGATCTATTATTCTTTGACATTCAAATGTTGAATAATCATTTGGAAGACATTCTAGAATCCGTAACTTTAGCCAAATTAAAAATAATTTCAAAACCCATCCTACATCCACAAGAAATAGAATATATCCATGAAAAGCTGAAACAACAAAACATTAATATTAAAGTCGACGAGAATGTATACGAGTTTTTAGAATTAAGCGCATATTTTAACCAATCTAATATAATCTTCATTGTCCGAATACCTACCTTTTATCCCGAATCATTCCTATTCTATAGATTGAAACAATTACCAATCAATAATACTTACATCCTAGAATTGGAATCCCAATTCCTTTTAAATAAATAGTTTTATCAATATGTCGACAAACCATGCATGAAAATTGAGCAAACAAGATATTGCTTCAAAACAAAGTTATTGAAAAACACACCAGAGGGATTCATAGCAAACTTAGGGATTCATAGCACATATAGCAGTATGATTGAGGAGATAATTGAAGATACCGTTGAACCAATCGAACAAAACTATTTGTTCGTACTTACTCACACAGAAATCATGATGGAAACCACATGTAACAAGGACGCATAAAATAAAGTACTGAAGGGAATGGCGTTAATATACTTCGAAAACTGTACAATAAAGATAAACAACATTCAATATTCCAGTAAATATGCAACATTCTGGGATTCTGTAAAATAATCTCAACATTTTACAACGAAATTAATACATCGATAAAACAAAAAATTTAACATTGGAAAAGTTAAATTTGTGGACAACAAAAAACACAGAAGCCATTAACATAATATATAGCAGAATATGGTTATCTTCATTATCACGTACCAAAATCCGATAGGAATAATAATTCATTAAAAGAACTATTTTGATGTTGAAATGATAACCAACTTGACAGTCTGGAAACATAATTGGATATTGCAATGGATTGTAGCATCTATGAGTGTCAGCAATTCTTTCTAGTTGCTCATTTCTGCACTGGTTTCTCCTTTAAATTTCGATTCATATGAAAAAGCAACTGCATACGTCTTCGCTGTTGATCTAATTGTTCTTGGCGTTGTTGAGCTGCTCTTATTCTTCTCGATTCAACTCGCAGACATCAAGTCGCTTCTGCTCGCCTTTGAGAAGTTCTGACTCTAACACGTTCATTATCGTCTAAACGTTCTTGATTAGTGCGGTTTGGTCTTCTCCTTTGATGTTCTGTAATTGTGTGTCGAGAACGATTTAGGGTTTAATTTTTAAATTAATTAGGATTTGGGTTTCGAAGAATTGGAAACGAACCAGTTGGCTATTAAATAATCGATTAATTTGTTTTAGTTTAGAAACACTGAAGAAACCTAATCGGATTTTCGGGACCTTCAAGCATCCAACGATCCGTAGTTTAGAAATTAAGTTGTTTTGTGCTAACTAATTTGTTGTTTTGTCATTGTGTTACTAATTATTGGCTATACTTAGGTATCTGTAACCTAATTTTACTCTATTTCTCCGAAACTAATGACACTCAACGATTTTTATGGGCATTTTAAAAAAACCTTACCCGATATTTATAGGATGTTGTATGTATGTACGTGAATCCTACTCTTGCGCAGTAAAATTGCAAATACATATAAATTATAGGTTCGCTCGCAATGAGAACACTTTATTCGAAGATTAAGATTTATCAATATTCTACTACCATTGTAAATGATAAGCAATTTAATTGATAAAAATATTCAAATTACTTCTAAATCCACTTGAAATTTATCTAGAATTACTAACGAGAATGAGCCTTCATTCATTAAATAATGCGAGTCATCCGTTAAAAATTACTTCCACTTGAGTGTTTTCAGTCTCGATAATATTTTATAATCAATAGGATTGTTATCTTCTTTTATAACCCCTCATTATTTCATAAATCAGCGTCATTTTTATCAAGACTAACCAAACCAAAACCAAAAAAAATTGTTTTTAATTAATCAGATAATTTTTAAATTTTATTTTAATAAAACAATCATGACAAACTGACAACAATTTTGATAAGTAAAATTACGGCAGTTATTGCGATTTTTCTTTCATTTTTTTTTTTAATCCCAGCCTGGGCTAATTTCAACGTTCGAATTCTCCTCAATCCAGTCAAGATAGACCGTCAATCTTGTATAAACGGAAGGACGTTCACTTTCACAACCAAGAATCGAATTGAATGAGAATAAACCAATTTGTGTTGTTATACCATCAGCATCAGTAACTGTCAATGGAGCGCCTGAGTCTCCAGCACATGGATTACGACCACCGTCACCGGCCATACAGATATGGCTATCATCGATGGTGGCTGTCACTAAACTAATACGGCAGCTAAGATTTGTCACAATTGGATTACGAACAAAATTTGGCACTGGTGAAATATTTGATGATCCCTGGCTAGTTGCACCCCAACCAACGACGGTGGCCCATTGATTAACAAAATTTTGTGCAACTTGACGACGATTTGGTAAACGAATTGGTCGGAAAACATCATCAAATGTTACCGCACCGAAACGTACCAAACCGATATCATTCAAACCGGATGATGCATCGAATTGGGGATGTGCTATTAAATTTGTGGTGAACAAACGAACTTGTCCCGGCTCTTGTGGATTTGAAATATTTAAGGCATTTACTATTGCAATACCGGATGGAACTCCAAGCAAACAATGTGCTGCTGTAATTAAATATTGATCTGAAACAACTGAACCACTGCACCAACCATTTCCGGTGGCCAAGTGTGCAATGAATCCGGCCTGAAATTTTTATTGCAAAAATTAGAGCAATTGTGATTGAATTAAGCTTTTTTTAAAGTACTTACAATATATGGGAATTGACCTGGTTCAGCTTCTTCACCACCAGCAACGAAGGTGCTTGGGCCGGAACTAATTTTCGAGTAAACATCCTTTAAAATTGGATATTTATCTTGGAATTCTTTGATTTCCCATATTGGTTTCAAGGTGCTTGCATCGAAATCTGTATTGCCAGCAACAGCTAATGCAATTAATGCACTCAAGCAAATTAAAACTTTCATTTTATTGTGTCAGACTATATTACAATGAAAATGTTTCTAAGCAACTGATAGTTAATTTACTTGTGAGCCCACATTTATATAATTTTTTTAAAATATTTTGTGATTGACATCTGATAACTGGTTAAAAATTTTGATAAGCAGTTGTTATGTCTATACGTATACGTTTACAATTAATTTCTGAAAATTCAATGTAGGTACTTACAGTTGAGTAATTTGTATTCCGGTGTGCAGTGACCAGATTTAAATATCTAATGATAAAATGGTTTTACACCTGTTTCTAATTATAAAGTGGATAAGGAATATCCGCTTTACACAACAAACTTGTGACTAAAATAAAAAAGAAGCTGACATTCTAAGTCAAAACCCTTATTATAACAATGCTAGCGCTCGGAATGTGACTTATAAGGCTAACTGACAATCGGTGCCTAATCATTTGAAATAAGATTGGTTAACATGACCATTTTGAAAGGGTGATTTATCTCAATGATCGAAGCCACGATGTCTTGCATTATATTTCTATTTTCTTTCTTTGAGAGAGGAAGCTAACCAAGCCTGTTAGGCTATAAACACCATTGACAAACCTGTCACGGCTCCTCGCGTGAAAATATGTAGAGCCGCGAAAAAGCGGTATAGGAGGCTTCTTGCGAAGGGCAAAACGCCCGGAAGCAAGACAAGGCTTCTTGCGATGCGGCCACAAAAGGAACTTGTGCTCCCACTGAGGCCGTACCGTCGAAAGGATCCGCTCGGATGAGGGTACTCCATCGGCACAAAAAAAGGCCAGGGAGGAACTGTCCCGGTGGTATCGGGTTCTACGGTCCGCTCTGAAGTTACTTTCAGGCAGGCCGCGGAGTCGGAGATCGTTGGGATCTTTCCCTCTGGTTTTCCTGAGGTTGTCCTCTCTGGAGAGCAGCTTAAGGATATCCAGGAGGGCATCCTAGATAAGGTGCTGGAGCAAGAAGCCAAGGAGCTTAAACCTAAGTTCCTTGGCAGTCAGCTTCGGCCTGGTTGTCTGGTAGTAACCTGCGCTGACCGGGACACTGTCCAGTGGCTCAGGGAGGCCATAGAGACTATCAAGCCATGAGAGGGTGCACAGCTGATCGTGGCTGCGGCTGAAAACCTGCCTCGAGCCAGGATTGTGTTCGGCACCTTCCCAAATAGTGCTTATCAAAAGCCAAAACGAGGGCATGCAAGCGATCAACTGGAGAGTCATCAGGAGAGAGGCGAAAGGCTCTTCAACCTTTCGCACCTTCTCTATGGACCACTCTTCAGTTGAGAAGCTCAAGCGGGTTGGCTTGAAAGTCAACTATAAGTTTGGGACTGTTCAACTTCATCCCAAGGGTGGTCAGGGCAGTGCCAAACTGGCGTCTGTGGGCGGGACCCAAGTGGTCAAGCCTGTGGAGCCTACAGTGGCGGCACCTGTAGCCAAGACCACTGGGGTAGCGGCCCTCTCTAGGAGACAGGTGAGGAGATGGCGCGAAAGAGAGAGGAAGGCGTCAAGGGTTAAACGGGGGAAGGCCCCGCAAGGGCTCCCCCCGGGCAAGCCACTGGTGAGGCCTGGAGGCTCTCAGTCAGCGGGGGCTAGCAAATCGGAGATGTAGGACATTGGTCAGCCATCGGCCGGACAAAGGAAGCATGCGGGTGGTGGCGGTGCGGAAAAAGAGGCTGAGCAGGGCCTTCGGAAAAATGAAGGCATACATCGCCTGCCTGCAGATAAACCTGCATCATGCAAAGGCGTCTTCGGACGTCCTTTGTCGTAGGTTTATCTGCCAAAATATTGGCATGGCTCTGATCCAGGAGCCATGGGTGACAAGTAATCAGATTAGAGGTATACGAAATCAAGTGGGTAAGTTCATTTATCATAACGGAACTGAGAGTCCAAGAGCGGCTATTTTGGCCAGTTCGCAAATTAACTTTATTTTCATTTCAGAGTTCATCTCCAGGGACTTGGTTGCAGTAATGGTAGCGGTTCTGGGTGAAAGAGGCAAACAGGAGGCTGTAATAGCCTCCGCCTACTTTGCTGGAGACTCAGAGCTAATACCTCCACTTGAAGTTCGGCGGCTCATAGCTCATTGCAAACGCAATGGGCTGGTTTACCTGATAGGATGCGATGCAAACGCGCACCACACAGTGTGGGGTAGCACGGACATCAATAACAGGGGTGAGTACCTTTTTGAATTTCTGATCTCAAATAATGTAGACATTGTCAATAGGGGAAGGAAACCTACTTTTATAAATTTGATTAGGCAAGAGGTCCTAGATTTGACACTTGTTATTCCGTATTTCAGCGACTTGGTCAAAAACTGGCATGTGTTTGAAGAGGCCTCATTATCGGATCACTTGCACATCAGATTCGATTTGGCGGCTGAGACCATGCAGCGGCAGGAAATCAGAATTCTAAAACTGACCGACTAGGACTCTTATAGAGTCTCACTCGAATCAGAAATGCCCTCGCTTGTGAAGAACATAGAGTCTCCAGAGGGTTTGAAGATCTGTTCAAACCAGCTGCATAATTCTATACACTTGGCTAACGAGAACAGCTGCCCGGTTAAGCGAAGAGAGTCCACAAAGATGGTCCCTTGGTGGAACGGGACGCTGGGTAAACTGAGGAAAAAATCGAGAAGATTATTCAACAAGGCTAAACGCACCGGTGAATGGGGCGAGTATAATATGGCCTTGACGGAATATAATCTCGAATTAAGAAGATCCAGAAGGGCTACCTGGAGGAATTTCTGTGAGGGAATCAATGAATTGCCCTCTGCAGCTCGTCTCCAGAAAGTGCTTTCCAGGGATCATTCAAATGGCTTAGGACTTCTCCAGAAGCAAGATGGGAGGTTCACTGAAAACCGGAAGGAAACTTTAGACGTACTGCTAGAGACCCACTTTCCGGATTCAGTAGTGGTAGGAGCCCAAGAGAACCCGCATGATCCCTCAATTGAGGTGGCCTATGCGCCTCACAGTAGAATCTGGAGTCTCTCTGGGAAAATATTAACACCCAGCAAGGTGCGATGGGCTTTCAAATCCGCTGGAGGGGATGGTATCTTTCCAGCTTTACTTCAAAAATGTGTTGAGCAAATAATCCCCAGCTTGACCCAGATGTTTCGGGCAAGTTATACTTTTAAATATATTCCGAAACTATGGAGGAAGGTAAATGTGGTCTTTATACCAAAGGGAGGGAAGGGGTCGTCCAGACACCCAGGCCAAGGCATATCGGCCAATTAGCCTCAAATCGTTTCTATTGAAGACGATGGAAAAAATCCTGGACTATCAAATAAGAAGTGAGGTCCTTGGAAAAAATCCGCTGCGTCGGAACCAGTTTGCGTATCAAACTGGTAAATCCACTGTGATGGCCCTTAGCGGTCTAGTCACGAGGATTGAAAAAGCAGTGGCATATAAAGAAATTTGTGCCTTTGTGGACATTGAGGGGGCGTTTGATAATACCTCCTATGGATCTATAGAGAGGGCAGCAATGGAAAAAAGAGTTCCGCTTTCTACAATTAGGTGGATCCGTTCCATGCCGGAACATCGTGAGGTTACTGCCAGACTAGGTGACGAGTCAGTAACCATCAGAGCCGTAAAGGGCTGTCCCCAAGGAGGCGTACTATCTCCTCTTTTGTGGTCATTGCTTATTGACAGAATACTGGTCCTTCTGTGTAGCCATGGGTTTGATGTCCAGGGCTATGCGGATGATGTGGCAATCATCAAGTTTGATGAGGTCATTTCTGATCGGATGCAAAATGCACTCAATATAATATGGCGCAGTGGTGTTACCAGGAAGGACTCAGTGTCAATCCAAACAAAACTGTCATTGTTCCTTTTACGAGGAGGAAAAAGCTTGCACTTACAGCTTGCTCGTTAAACGGGACTACGATTCCTTTTTCCAGCGAGGTTAAATATCTAGGGGTTATCCTAGATCAAAGACTGAACTGGAACCAACATTTGTTGAAAGTTCAAAATAGAGCCATCAAGGCTTTCTGGGCCTGTCAAAGACTCTATGGGCGTACTTTGGGACTACAGCCAAAAATGATCTACTGGTCATTTCTTACAATCATTAGGTCTATGGTCACCTACGCATCGGTTGTATGGTGGCCTAAAACTGAGCAGAAGGCAACGCAAACCTTATTTAATAAGGTTCAGCGTATAGCCTGCATCGGTGTTACGGGCTCAATGAAATCATGTCCAACCGCGGCGATGGAGTCACTTCTAGGACTGACACCGTTACACCTGCATGTTAAAAAGGATGCTGCAATTATGGCCCTGAAAATGCAGGCGGAAGGAAATATCAAACCAGGCAATATGGTGGGTCATCTGGAAATCCTTAAGGAATTTCAGACAGACCCTACCATAGGAATGCCTTCCGACTTTATGCCAGCTAAACTGGACCTCTACAAACCATTCTGTGTTAGGTTACTTGATCGGGATGTGTGGAGTGCAGGTGGACCATCATTTGAGCGAAGGTACATGGTACGGTTTACAGATGGATCGAAAACGGAAGATGGGGCGGGGATAGGAATACACGGGAGTGGCACTACCCTATCGAAATCCTTGGGTACCAATGCTACCGTTTTTCAAGCAGAAGTACATGCTATAGAACTTTGCGCTGGAATAGGCATAGCAAAAGGCCTAAACGATGCAAAGATTTATATTGTATCAGACAGCTAATCGGCCTTAAAAGCTCTTAGGTCTTGTACCGTTGAATCAATGCTGGTATGGGACTGTCTGAAGGTTATTAAACATCTGGCAGGCTGAAATAAGGTAACACTTATGTGGGTGCCGAAACGAGGCAGCTGATGGCCTCACCCGTGAGGGTTCTGCCTCTCCATTTATTGGACCAGAACCCTTCTGCGGCGTCACTAAGTGACACCTAAGAGCAGCGGTAAAACGCTGGGAGGATGTTCAAAAGTCCTCCTACTGGCGCAGAATTCCAGGTTTGCGACAGGCGAAGAAATTTATATCACCTTCGTCTGTCAGGGTTAAGGAGTGTCTTGAACTTAGGAAACCTGAGTTGAGGCTGCTTACTGGCTTCCTCACAGGTCATGTCCCCTTAAGGTATCACCTTAAGAAGATGGGAATAAGTACGACAGATGGATGCCGCTTCTGCGATCTGGAAGCGGAATCAGCGGAACATGTTCTGTGCCAATGCCCAGCCATTTTCCAGCAAAGACTGCAACATCTAGGAAGGAGAACAATGAGCCCGGATAGTATGTATCTTGTACCGGCCAGAAGTATTATCAGATTCATTAAGAGCCTGAATATTGACTGGACGGATAATTAAGTAGGGTCCAGCACAATAGATCTTTTAGGTCGCAGTGCGAGGTGGCTTATCGCCCACATGACCGTTCTCAATCCTAACAGTACCAATGGCAATACGTTTGACCAATCCGTTCTTCCTTGGCTCATAATTGCTGCCTTCAGCGTCCTATGACAACGTTCCACCATTCCATTACACTTTGGATTGTACGCCATCGTACGTCTGCGTTCGAAACCTAATAATCTTGACCACTCTTTGAATAGCTGCGACTCAAACTATGCGCCTTGGTCTGTCACTATGAATGCGGGGACACCAAAACGAGCAATCCAGTTTCTGCCCAACGCGTATATATCGATCGATCATCGTAATACAATAACGATTCCCATCCGAAATCGGCAGTGGTCCTATGATATCAATATGGACTTCCCTGAAACGTTCCGATGTATGCCCGAAAGAACTCAGTGCGGACTTAGTATGTCGTGTGACTTTAGCTCGCTGACATGAAACACACGATGGTGCGAAATTTTTGACGTCTTTTTTAATCGCCACCCATACTACATGTTCAGTGAGCAATTTAACCGACGCTTTGACTCCCGGATGTGCCAACTGCCAAGTTATGAAACGCGTCAAAAACTTGTTTTCGTAGACTGGCAGGAATGAATGGCCTGGGTTTACTTGCGAAAACATCACAAAATAAAACTTTATCAGAGCTAAATTGCACCGGGAGTTTGCGAAACTTTAATGCAGACCTACCATCGGCCATTAACTAAGCCAATTCTTGATCAGTGCTTTGCAAATCTGCAATCAACGAGTAATCTATTGACTCGGAAATATTCATTTGATCGATTCGCGAAAGTACGTTGGCCACTACGTTATTTACACCCGAAACATGTTGCAGATCAGTGGTGGATTGGCTTATATAATCCAATTGTCTATATTACCGCGGTATTGTCTTCTTCGGATTTTGTTTATACGCAAATATTAGTGGCTTATGATCAGTATACAAAACAAATGATCGTCCCTCCAATAAATATTTGAAATGTCTAACACCTAAATAAGCGGCCAGTAGTTCACGATCGTAAGCGCTGTACCGTCGTTAACCGAACCGAAAAAAAACCTAATGGTTGCCAACTTTGATCGACCCATTGTTGAACTACAGCCCCAACTGCGCAATCTGAAGCGTCAACCATGATTGAAATACGCGCTGTCATACGCGGATGCGCCAAACTGGTAGCCTCCGACAGCTTAGTTTTACATGGTTCGAATGCTTCGCTTGCTTGCTCAGACCAATTAATCCGTACTTTGCTATTTTTTCGATATGCTATTTTCGGTCTGATCTTGCGCTGCGGCCGGAATAAATCTGCGATACAAATTAAGCATTCCCAAAAAACGCTTCAATTGATGTACTGTTACTGGTCGTTCATACTGAGAAATGGCTAAAACTCGCTCTTTACAACGTAAAATACCGTTAGCAGTCACCTTCTGACCCAGAAATCGTACTTCGTGCTTCACAAAAACACAAATGGATTAAACCATAACTTGCTAACCGGTGAAATACGACAGACAAGTGCTCCAAATGCTCGTCTCGTGATCTGGATGCTACTAGAATATCGTCTAGATAGGTGAAACAAAACGGAAGTCCTGACAATACGAAGTTGATGAGACGCTGAAATGACTGTGCGGCGTTACGTAGTCCGAAAATCATTCTACAGAGTTCGTATAGCCTGAAAGGGATTACTATAGCAGTCTTTGGTATGTCCTGCGGCTCTATCGGAATCTGGTGATATGCACGAATCAAATCCAACGTCGAAAAAATAGAGCATCCCGCCAGCTGAAACGAAAAATCCTGCAAGTGTGTATTGGGTAACAATCCGGTACTGTAAGGCTATTCAAAGCTCTATAACCACCACAGGGACGCCATTCGCCATTCTTTTTTTGCACTAAGTGCAGTAGACTTGACCAGGCTCTACTGCTGGGCCTACAAATACCCTGGACTACCATGGCTTCGAAATGCGCCTTTGCGATTTGCAATTTATCGGGAGCTAAACGACGTACTTTGCATGAATGCGTTACATTATGCTTGATATGCGTATTGGCAAAAGTTTCGTGGGTACTTGATTCGAATTTTGCCAACAATTTTGAGATATCTGGATCGATAGTGGCTTTGTTCAAGACAGACAATGTTGGGATCTGAGTAGATGTAAGTGCACCAATCACAAAAATGCATGTCAATGGGTCGATAACTCGACGCTGTTTGATATCCACGATCAGTCCAGTATACTACGAAAGAAATCTGCGCCCAAAATGGGTATCGTCACGTCAGCTACGATAAATGTCCAGGTAAAAATACGCCTCAATCTGATATTGATGTTGAGTGTACGCGTGCCAAATGCTTTAATTGGTGTACCGTTAGCAGCGTATATGTTAAACTGTGCTCCAACATCCGCGTCCTTTTTTTAATTTGATGGTATCACCGATATATCGGCTCCAGTATCAATCAAAAAAAGACTGATTGGTGTTCTTTTCCTTAATAATAAGACGACTAGACTCTGCTCCAACCAAACACACCGTCGAATGTGGTTGAGCGATTAATTTTTTGGTATGGTGGATTTGCCAGAACTGCCAGCAAACGTTTGATGGTGCTTGCAATCGGACACACACTTCATTGCTTTGTCCTTAAAGCGACGATGATAAAAACAGTCATCGTTATATTGATTGGACTCGCGTCAGCTAGAACGATTACGACCTTTGTCTCCCCGTTTTCTGGAATTGCTACGATACGACCTCTGGATACTCATTATATCTGACACCTATTTGAGAATACGGGATTCAAAATGTTCCCATTTCTTCTCAACGCCTGGTGAATTAGCTGAGTCCATAGATTTTTCGAAAGTTAACTTGCTATTATCATTGATGTTCGAACCGATTGCATAAAGCTGCCGACGTATTGGTACGTCATCGAATTTACCATCTGCGTTTAAACGGAATTTGGCGAGCAATTGAGAGGGTTTTAAATCACCTAAAGACAAACCGTGCGATTCACCCAGCCCTTTAATAATTTCCTGCTTAAATGTGGTATAAGGTGTATTTCCCTTGTTGCCCATAATGAGACCAGCAAATTGATTGTGTAGACGTGCATCAAGTGCACTGACTGCATGTGAATACTTGGTAGCCTCCTGCGTAACACCGCAGCAATAAGGAACTGTTGCTCCAAAATCTCGAACCATACGCAGGGATTCTGTGAATAAAGCGGCTGAGGGGCTTTAAATGCGATATGTGCTACTTGCGCTCCAATCTTAACATTCCTACTACCTAATTCCGAAGTATCACCACATGAGGTACTTGTATCTTCGGTCTTCTTATGCTCATCAGAGCCTCGTGCCGCTGCTAATCGCGCATCGACCATTTGCTGTACCCTAGCGTCGATTAAATTATTACTGTGTTACAGTGCCAGTGATCGAGCCTTCACCTACATTTCCGACCATATTCGAAACCGAACTACCTGGAAGAGTGTGCGCACGTCTGAACCTCCTACGCCGGTGCCAGTTGTTAATACTCGCGTAAAATAGCAAAAAAAATGCAATTTCATTTTCGCCCAACAAACAAATTCTCAATAATCTACCTCGTCCGGGCGTATTCGTATCTCAACTAACCATATCAAATCAAAAGAATACAACAACGACTATCGCAATTGCTCTCGTGCAACTCCAAACGCCACACGTGTAGCTTATGAAACAACTCTGCGTTACCTTCTCAACACCGTAGAAATGTCATCGCAGGAGGCTGCATGGCACTTGCTTCGCAAACCAATAAATCGCAGCAACTGCGAAGTGAGGAAAGCGTAAAGCGGCGACGAACGAGCAGAACGAAAACAGCACCGACGTTTGGACCAAGACTATATGGTACAGCGTTATGAAGAAAGGCCACGCAAACTCGAAGACAAGTGTCTCGCCGACTTCGTGGCTTGGTACACACCAGTCACTAAAAAGGGTAGACTATGCACCAGACGATGCATCGACGAGCTAGCACTAGACCAAGTGTCTTACGAGTCAGCTTCGACAATAGGCAATGCATACCGCAAACCGGTCGCACCGTGATTCATTCACTACAGATTTTACGAATTTGATGATGTTATTTATTTATTTATTTATTTATTTTATTTTATTTACTATTTACAAAACAATTTAGTTAGTACACCAATCCCACTTACACAATCCACTTTGAGCTTTAAGCTCATTTATAGCAGATTGTGCAAGATGAGGTATGAGTATGTTGTGCACTATAACCGAGAAATCGTAACGCTCTACCTACCGCTTAAGAA
This sequence comes from Tipula vernalis, assembly GCA_958295665.1. NCBI lineage: Eukaryota > Metazoa > Arthropoda > Insecta > Diptera > Tipulidae > Tipula > Tipula vernalis. The sequence continues at coordinate 126,876,576 of OY282558.1, read as the reverse complement.
CGAGGCGGTTGAAATTATTGACCGCAACGCGTTCCTCGTGGTGATGTACGACGAGAGGGAAACAGAGATCATGGTCAAGCGTAAAGTGTTGGAGTCTGACCTAGACATCCCGAAGATATTTGAGAAACTGAAGATCCGTGAAGACTGCAACAACACCGATCCATTAGACGAAAGCAACAAGTGAGATGAGTTCGTGTGAAATTTTTTGGGGACCGGTGATATGGAGAACAACGACGAATTTGAGCAAGCAGGAGTACTGTCGCATGATGCGCAGCGCAAATAACGGTCAACCCGTGTTGCTTCGATTTGAATCCCATTCAGATATTCTCCACCGGCCCCGCTCGCAGCGGCAAGACCTATGTTCTCAAGTTGCTAATGGATTAATGAGCCAGAAAAATCCAGTAGTCTCCAAATCGAAATATGAACTGATTGATTTCAACGGGAATTCCATTAAAACTATTGGAGAAGTTAAGTTCCCGTGTGAAATTAATAAACAGCGGTATACTATTTTGTTTCAAGTTGTCAACAGAAATCATGGTCTATTGTTGTCATCAAACGCATGCTCTGCATTAAAATTAGTTAAGTACAGTGACGAAGTTAAAAGTTATCGAAGGAATTTCGAATATAATCATCTGCAAGTTATTGAAACAGTTAGGAAAACGGATGCCAGTCCTGAATTTGACAAAATAGATGTTGAGCGAATTATCGAAAAATATAACGATGTATTTGGGGACTATGGTCTCCTTCCAGGAGAAGTTGAGCTGGAGATAGATAAAGATGTCAAACCAGTTATACAAAGAGCGCGTCGTATCCCAGTGATTTATAGGGATAAGTTGAAAGTTTGTAACAAACTGAGTAGCATCGCCGGGGACCAAGATGAACCTGGTTTCGTAATAGTGCCGTTTGTTACTGAATATTTTCTTTTAACCTATTTAGAGCTTTGACGTGGTCATAATTTTGCCGGCTAAGGCTCAGGGAGTGGGGTAGGGTTTGCCAAAGATAAATAGATTCTAGTGGACCACGAAGGTAGGACTAAAAAAACGAGAAAAAAAACTAGAAAGGCATATAGGACGGGATGTACGGATCAAATACAGATCAACCTACCAAGACTGCTCGCCACTTACCTAATCATCCTCACAATAGGGCTATCAGCCTCTCATCCTGAAAATCAACAAAGCGGAAAATTCAAGCAGAACGAGAAAATAAAATTAACCATTAAAAGAATTGAAAGTTAGTTAACAAGACAATAAGTTTATTATGAACTAAGAATGAAAATTAAACTAGGCAAAATACAATAAAAAGAGGAAAAAAAAAATGTGAACAATCAATTATTCTCTTAGAATTTTCTTACACTACCCATGACGTCATTAACCCCACTAACTAAATTAATAAATAATAATTCTACATAAAAACTATCGATGTTAAGCGGTAGGTATCTAAACCGAAACCAACACTTGAGAAATCTCAAGATAAATTAAATAAAATTAAAATCTTAGCTTATATAAAGTACAGCAGTAGATTAAAATGGTCAAGTTGTCCTAACAAAAAATATATCTTTCCCACGATTATTAATTCTTTTCTCCCAGTTATAATCCATTAAGTCATCATGCAAATAATAAACAATATTGAGCGTCAGGGGTATTGAACCTTTTAAACTATGGAACGACGAACGATGGTCTGTCGTTACAAGTTGAACTCAAAAAATTAGTTCAAGACGGAATTATCGAAAAGATAACGAAACATACGGATTGGGTTAGTAATGTTTTGATTGTTAAAAACCGAATTCATTTCGAATATGCTTAGATCCAATTCCTCTCAATAAAGCTCTAAAGAGACCAAATTGTCAGTTTACTATAGTTGATGAAATTTTACCAGAACTGGGGAAGGCTCAAGTTTTCTCAACGTGTGACGCAGCAAGGGGTTTCTGGCAAGTAAAATTAACAAAATCCAGCAGTGAATTAACATGCTTTTGGACGCCATTTGGACGCTACATCTGGAAACGCTTACCTTTTGGCATTTGTTCAGCGCCTGAAATTTTCCAGATGAAGATGTACGAAATGACACATGATCTTAAAGGTGTAGAGGTGTTAGCAGATGATCTTTTGATTTACGGAAGCGGTGATAACAAAGAGAACGCGCTTATTGACCATAATAAAAATTTAGAAAGTTTAATGTTTCAACTTCGACAGTATAATTGTAAATTAAATAAATCAAAATTGAAGTTATGCCAGCCATCTGTAAAATTCTTTGGTCATATTCTATCAAATGAAGGCCTTAAAGCAGACACATCAAAAATCAGTGCTATTCAAAATATGAAATCTCCAGAAAATAAAAACGATCTTCAACGATTTATGGTCATGATCAATTATCTAGCGAGATACATAAAAGATTTAAGCACACAGTGTACTCCATTACGAAAACTGTTGTTGGAAGATACTCCTTGGATTTGGACAAAAACTCAGGAGGATGAGTTCAAAAAATTAAAGTTCCTAGTTTGGGAATGTTAAAACCTTGAAGTATTTTGACTGTGCTAAGCCAATTACAATAGAGTGTGATTCGAGTAGCTCTGGCTTGGGCGCTGCATTATTTCAACAAGACGATATTATCGCATATGCTTCCAGAACATTAACGGCTACAGAGCGCAATTATGCTCAGATAGAGAAAAAGTTGCTCGCGATTGTGTTTGCGTGCATCAGGTTCAACCAGATGATCGTTGGTCATATGTGTACCGTAAAAACTGATCACAAGCCTTTGATCAATATTTTTCAAAAGCCATTGCTTAAAGCACCGAAGCGACTTCAGTTAATGTTAATGATCCTGCAACGTTATTCTTTAAAATTAGAGTTTATAGAAGGAAAAAACAATATTGTTGCAGATACACTATCAAGAATGCCAGTAGAAAATGATGATAATGATATAATACCTCGTGAAAAAAAAATTATACATCTAATTGAGAATGTTAATCCAGTACAAGGGTTAAATATAACCGACGAAAGAATAGAGAATATTAGACAGGTAACTCAAAATGACAGATCTTTACAAAAACTTATTCAACTAATCACATACGGATGGCCGAATAATATTAGAAACGTTCCTGAGGAAGTTCAACCTTTCAACACAAAACGGATTGATATTTATGGAGAATAGAATTTTAATTCCATGCGAATTAAGAAAATTGATACGTACAAACGTACATGTGAGTCATAATGGTGTTGAGTCAACTCTTCGGCTCGCAAGGGAGAATGTTTTCTGGCCAGGTATGAGTTCTGAGATTCGGGGAATGGTAAAAAAATGTGATATTTGTGCAAAATATGCAAGTTCTCTTGCAAAACCACCGATGCTGTCTCACGATATCGCAACTTACCCATTTTAATTCATATCGATGGACGTATTTTTCACTCATTATAAAGGAAAAAAAAAACAAAATTTTTAGTAACTGTATGCCACTACTCGGATTATATTGAGCTGGATATATTAAATGATATGACTTCCAATTCAGTTGTTAACGTATGCAAACGCCATTTCAGCCGCTATGGAATACCTCAAAGAGTCTTAACAGATAATGGAACAAACTTTGTTAGTAAAAAGTTCGCATATTTTGCTTCGCAGTGGAAATTTACCCATGTTGTTTCTTCACCACATTATCATCAAAGCAATGGTAAAGGTGCATCAGCTGTAAAAATAGCCAAACACCTAATACAAAAAAGTGAAGAAAGTGGCGAAGATATCTGGTATTCTTTGTTACATTGGCGGAATATTCCTAACAAAACAAATTCGAGCCTAGCTCAGAGAATGCTGTCAAGAAGAACGCGAACAGGAATACCTTCAATAACATCGAATTTTAAACCCGAAATAATTAAAAATGTTCCGGAGAAACTGGAAGAGAATCGACGTCGGGCCAAATACTATTATGACCAAAAAACGAAATCTCTTCCACCATTGACTATTGGACAACCAGTATTTGTTCAATTAAATCCCGATAATAATAAACTATATGGACAAAAGGGACCATAGAAAATAGAATCACGGAAAGATCATATGCGGTCAATGTTGATGATTCATCTTATCGACGAGATTTTATTCATATAAAGCCTCGTCTTTCTGATGATGCAATTACTATAAAGACGACAGAGGACATCTACGATGAAGAAACTAGCGGTATCATCGATCTAAACACCGGAGACGTACAATCAATACACCCAACACCACAATTCACTTCGCAATGCGTATATAGCCTGCGCTGAAGCTACAATACGCTAACGGAGGTTGCCGTACAGTTTAAAACTAGCTGTCGACTATCCACATAAGATTACCATGAATCTAGATGTTGAAGATGAACTCGTGAATAATGCGATTGGCACGCTTAAATACATAGAATAGCTCACCGAAGACGAGCAGGTGGCAAACTATGAAACGGCAGAGGTAGATGATGAACCTCAACCGCCAACTCCAACTGGAATTCGGAAGAGAGTCTGGGAGTTTCCAAATCCAAGTATTGGCCAGCCATGTAGAGTGAAAGCAAAGCCACCCGTTATGTGCAAGCGTGATGTGCTAGATTTAAAGTGGACGCCCATTGTGAACAGATCCGCCAACATCCCGCTCGGCGGGACTGTAAAGTGTTGACTTAACCAGTTACCGCTTGTGTCAGCAGGTGCGATCACCATTCACAGATCCCAAGGTGGCACATTCGACGAAGTCGTCTTCAACTGCGATAAGTCACAACAGACCCAGCTTCTACGTTGCACTTAGTAGAATTACATCGATTGACTGTCTGTGTCTCACCAACAGAAGGGGGGATTTTATATTTTATAACGGGCCACGCAGCATGGCGCTGACGGTAGAAGATATGCGCGACGAGTACGAGCGGATGGCTAAATATCGGCTTCCGTTGTTATCAATGCGAGGCGTCTTAGGTGAAGTCGATGAAGATGGATACGACCTACCTCGACGGCAGCAAGTAGTTTTGATCGTATCTGCTTTCAATGCACAAAGTTTGGTGGCTCACGCGAGAGATACCGAAAACGACAATATACTGAAAAATTCCGAGTACATGGCAATTAGCGAGACTTTGATGATTGCCTGTGAAGCTCAATGACGTCGAACTAAAAGCAAGCAATAACACCGCACTTGAATACCGTAGAGATCGTCCGTTTACCGGAGGTTCTGAAATCTATAGAAACCTACAAAGCTCCACGAGCTAGTACATAAATCATCATCAATGCCATCAAGCCATGCGGAAATTCTGTCTTGAGAAAACATAACGTCGGCGACATATGCCTGGTGGACGTGTAAGTCGAAGATGTTAAGCTATGTCTTTATCAATCGCTCCGGCCATATTCAGCGAACTTGACAAAATTATTACCGGACTCTCATTCAGACTTGGAGACTCCAATCTTTTTATGTGGCGACTACAATAACGATCCACGACACAACAGCTACCTCGTTGACTTCATGAAGAGTGAATTCGGCGTCAACTACGTACCCACAGAACCAACAACACTGGAATAAACGTTTCACGTTAAACCAACGGCCGTGTGTTCCGACATAGCACCACCCGCTTTTTTTTTTTACCTCTGCCCGGTCGGGCTAAATTAGTTAAACCAGAACGACAGAGCATTCACAATGAAAAAACTTTTTACTTTTGTATTACAGGTTTGTATGGATTTTCAACATAATAAACAAAAATGTATGTTTCCGTTAAATTGACCAACGCGAGCTAAACCGGCTAACCCTTCACAGTTACCTTCTCTGTTCAGGTTGTCTGTTGGCCAGAATGATCAATGAAGTACACCCAAGCAAGTTTCTAAGAGTAACTTTCCTGTTCTGCAAAAATACCAACCGAGTAAACAACGGTTTGCTATCATCCAACAAAGTAACTATAAAAGTTGTCTGTCAATGTAGTTACAAAAGTAGAAAAGCTTTTACTTTATTTAGTCTTCATGTCAACCCCAATACTCGTGTTATCGCAATCACACATTTCTTCTATTTTGTGCAATCTTTATAACGACAAAAAAAATAATCTAACCGTCTAACATTTACCTTTATTTATTTCCTTTACGTACCATTAAAAAAAGTAAATGCATTTACCTAATTCAGTGGATTTACTCGAGACCGCTTGCATAAGCATTGCACAAATTCAAAACGTATTAGTGCCACCTACCAAATGTATTTTTCACTATAAATATTGATTTAGCAAAGATTCACAATGTTTTAATTATGAATATATATCGCCATCTTGACTAAAATACGAAACTAAACCCAAACGTAACATCAAAAAATCTCAACCAACTTCATACTAATACCGATGAATTGAGAACGAAAAATTCATTTTACTTCTCTTTTCTCTGTATTCAAACACAAAGAGAATTGTTTTCATGAATAATCACTCAGTCGATGGAACGGAATTATCGAGAAATGTTGTCTGTTGTGTGTTTTTCTTTTAATTTTTTTATTCATTAAAAACCTGCAATAAAACTATAATATGACGTGAACTTACTATTCGAACAAGTGTAAATTGTGATAGATAAAATAATTAGTGTTTCGTGATTTATATTATAATAAAAAAATGCATTTTAAATAACAGTTATTTAGAATTTTTTCTTGTTTAGTTTGCTTTTTTTTTTTTTTGAGTGATTCATTTGTTTTTTGTTTCTTTTCTTCCCTAATTGAAATACACATACATAGCTATTTACAATACAAAACGTAAAAAAAGAGAAGAAATACTACAAATGGTTGACCAAAGTGTTTATACAAATGAATCGAATTTTATTGTATTTAATGAAAATTCAATAAACGAATTGTTTTACAAAAATACAACATTATAAGGATATAACACAAGAACGGATAAAAAATAAACATTTTGGCAAAAAAAAAGGTATGAAAGTTTCTCTAAATTTTGGAGCCCTTCGTTATTTTTATTTTCTTTGTCTGTATTTTATTTTGGTGTCTCTTCATCTTGCCTTTGTGTAAGTGTGTCGGAAAAAAAAAATACCCAAGTTGTAATTACGTTAAGTAATTGAACTCATTTAAATAATTGTTTGTGATATTGTTATAACGAAACAGTTATGACATTAAATAAAATAATATGTATGTACGTTTTTATCGAAATTATATATCTTAAATCGGTATTGTTATGTATTTTAGGTGTTGTGTGGTGTTGTGGGAGATCTTTGAATTCCTCATACGACGGTTGCATCCGGCGCATAAAATACAACAACAAGAGTCTGAGGAAAAGAGATTGTAGTTGATATTGAAACACAAATGGTATTTCAATCAAAAATTAGGCCAATCACTAAACGAACATATACCTACCTACTTACAATATGTATAGTTAGTTACCTCGAAGCTATAAAATCCAAAGTAAAAACCGACTCATTCAACAAAGAAATAAAATTGCTAAGAAATTTCTTAGAAATTTTTATGCGGATGAAATCAATTAATGAGTTAGACTTTTACAGTTAAAAAATTATATTAATATAATGGAACCCAAAATAATAATGCAATACGACACAGAATGTCTCCCACATAGATATGCGATGGGTTACGTAATCGAAAATTGCATTGAATAAACTCTACTTGGCATACATGCATATGTGTGCTTACAGAGACTATCACTATAGGGCATATATAATTCACATTTCAGTTTCATATTATATTTTAGTCTTATCCGTAATTTATAAATTTATGATTTATCTTATGTGTAGTAAGTGAGAGTTCCATCTTTTAATTTGAGAACGCTTAAACTTCATTACTAAAAATTAAATTTGAAGATATGTAATTGACAGTGACCTCGAAAATAACATTTCCATGATATTTGGTGTTTGTTCATAGTAAGAGATAACAAAAAAAACATGAATCATGTATTTCTCCAATGAAAAAATTTGAGTGTTCGGTCACCATAATCAATGTCCAGTAAATAAAAAAACTTCGACAAGTTCAAATATTTCAAAATTTAACTAGTCACTGAAAACACTTAATTATCCGGGTTATATACATATGTACATTTTAAACTTTGATTGTGAATGAAATGAGCTTCTAAACATGGACAACAAGTTTTTTGAAACTTAAATAAACAGACTTTTGTCTAACATTTAGCTTAACTTAACCAAAATGAACATCAATATTAAATACCCCTCATATGAAAACCTCGAAATGTTTGTATATAATTCAAACACATTTCATAATAACGCTTGAGAACCACATTGTAAACATTGTAAAATAAAGGCCAGTGAAAATACATAATTGCACGTACATAGCCGTGTGTTTTTGTAAGTTGCGCTAACCACTGTGCATGCATCATAAATCTTAGAATTTGAAAAACTGTTTAGGTCAAAAAATTTCATTTTATCAGAACGTAAAACCGGATGTAAAGCTTATAATGGATAACACTATAACGTATATACAAATTTTTTATTAGATTGAGGTTTATTTTATTAAACCAACAATTCTACTTATTGTATATTTTATCGTAATTCTTTTTTATTGTACTGATTATTATTTACACTGCAACCAAGACAGAGATAGAGTAAGTATTCAGTTGTTTAACAACTAAATGACCTTTTTAAGTGTTGATCTCACTATGCATATAGAAATATATATACATATGTATAAGAAACACATTTTATTTACAATTATTTGATAGTATAAGTAGTGGTCTGGCTGATCAACAGAAATGTATGTTCTTAGAAAATTATTAGTCGTTAGCCAGGAGCTACTTCTGACTTGATTTGGTGGGTATTTAAACGAATCGTTCATTTGATCTACTGATAATGAAACATTGTCAGATATGTTTTCTACTCTCAGGCTCAAAGAACTAAACATCTAAACAAATGTGACAACTTTGCTTGGACGTTTAGTCGACGAGGGAAAGTTTTTTATTCTTATTTATTTATCGGAGAGATAAGATTGTAAAGCCGCAAAAATACGATTGGCAATTAATGTCGTTGTTGACCAATGTTGATAATATGTCCAAATAATAAATCATGAGGACACAAAACAAATGACAAATATGACTAAAGTACTTTTATAACGCCTTAGACAATTAGATGATGTCTGCTTCTATTCACCCGTCATCTCAAACTCTTAACCCTTATGAGATAGTCGATCTTTTTTGCAACCGTTGAAACAATTTTTTTTTAAAACCTACCTTCGTTTGTTTATTAAGGAAATGGTACTGTTGTTTGTTGTACCCGCATTTAAAAAAAGTACTTACTACATACTTAACTGGTTTGCAATAGTATATAATAATATAACTGGTTGAAAGATCAGGTAAAAGTATGGATAACTGGTTACAAAAAGATCGATTAACACTTACCGGCCGTCAAGCGGCGACACATTAATGTGTTTTTTGGCAAAAAGCGAAGCAAGGAAGCATGATGTTGTTCTTGTTTATTTTAAGTGGTGAACCCGTACATCATGTAGCCTGTTTTGAAGCGTTCCATATTAAGAAAAAATGTTAAAAACTTGATTTGATTGAATTTTGTAACAAAAAATTAGTTTATAACTTTAGACGATAAATAACCACAGTAATACCCTAGACAGACTGTGGTTTAATAAATCCGATTTAGCTAAACTAGTTTAAGTATTCTATGCAAAAACAAAAGGATTAGCTAAATCGAGGTTGACACACTGCGACTAATCTCGAAAATTTCACTAAATCGGTTTTATTAAATCGCAGTATATAGTGATGTAAACGGTAATATTCTCGGTGGTAATATTACCGGTAAAATCGGTAATTTTAGGTAATATTACCGAAAATGGTGTTACCGTGGTAATATCGGTAACTCAACTAGTCTAAATGTAAAAAGAGTTGTGACACCACTGTATTATACTTCCTTATGTATTATTAATCTACTATACCAAATTTGTGCTGTTAAATATAATAATCTACACCTTTTTCCTGTTTCATTGACATATTCATTTGGCAAATACGTAATAGAGCAGGAATCTGACCCTGAATATGATCCATTGCACTGTCTGGTAAAAACATCAATCACTATTTTAACTAGAAAAGTGGCTGCATCGTCTTAGTCGATGAGAACCTCTATTGTGCTGGAATTTCGTTCGAACATGAGACCAAAGTAGCACCAGATGGTCGATGAGCTATTACTCGAGTAATTTTCGTTTCTGGTGCTCCATTAGGCTCAACCACAAAGTCGGCTTGTATTGATTTGTTGAAGAAATTGCGACGGTTCTATAAACTTCCTTCGAGATACCAACTTTCCAATCATTTGTTAGGCCTTGAGTACCATTGTGTCAAAGGGTGAGTCTTACCAAAAATTGCCGGCGCATCTGACGTTGCAGACCGGTGGAACATACAGAGGGACTCCATTACAAATTATGTCATCAATACACCCAAAGTCGTTTTCTATAAATCTACTCACTAAGGAAAATCGACATTTGGCTTTTAAAGTTGCTTTCTGAGAAAGTTAAAGCGGTGGTTAAAGCCGTCGAGATTTATAAATTTAATCCACTTGTTACTGACAATGGAACACACAATAAAACGGCTCGAAAAATGGTTAACAAAAGCTATCCCTGTATTACCCAGTATGGGGCTCAATGCCGATATCTTCAAGATTCAGTCTATCAACAGTTTGAAATTTCAGTCAGTCGTACGGATGGTTTCGGAAATAAAAAATCTCGCTAATTTTTCATGCCACATTCGATCTACATTCATACTAAATCAGGTATGCCCTGCAGGTGCTGGCTATCGAAGACGAAGTGAAGTCAGTTATGAAGGCATCTACGACCTCCTATTCGAAATTGTTCATTGTGTACTACCTCCGATTGCTAAATGGCCATCTTTTTTTGAGAGTTTGCTGTTTTGTCTAAAGTGGTGTAGGTACTGTTTTGTTAATATAAAACAAACTTTTGAACAAAATAAATGCACCAATTATAAAGAACTTATAAGTATTCTCAAATCACGGGCCGAAATCAATGCTTACAACTGCTACATTTTGCCGCAAATTTGCTTGAACCAGCTATTCGAGGAAAGAGTATTTCGGAATCACATCACGGAACCAGTAACTATGGTTTTATACACATAGCTTAACACGTAATCCATTGACTATTGATCGTGCAGGAAAACTAACGTACATTTTGCACAACTTAAACCTATCGAGATCGAACATAGGAAGTGTGGATAACGAAAATTATTATTAACGCATGAAGCTGCATAATCATATTCGCTTGAAGAAGAGGATGACTTGGAGAAAAGTAAGAATAATTCGGTTATGGATGATATTGAGGCTGAGGATGATAAATGCGTCGACGGAGATGAACCATACATTGATTAACGAGTTTTATTGATCATTAAACTCATATTTATGTAAAATTTATTATGACTGTAGGCGTTGAAGACGACCTTGCCATCCTTCGACGTCTATCGAGGAACACCATGTCAAAGAAGTCAAGGATTTGATGCTCAAAAATTGTCGATTGACAATTAGAGGTGACTATTTGGCCAAAAATTCGACGTATATTGTTTCGCAACTGCCCTTCGCCTGATTTAGCTCCGCTTGACTTCTGACTATTCCTGAAACTCAAGAGATGAAAGAGAAGAGATTCAAGCGAAATCGAAGAAGTAGGTTTTGTAGGCCATTCCGGAAATAGACTTTAACAACTGTTTCGAAGACTGGAAAAAACGTTGGCATAAGTGTATTCTATCCGAAGGGGATTACTTTGAAGAGGATGAAATATATTTGAAAGAATAATAAGCCGTTTGGGTTTTATTTAAAAATCTTACTACTTTTGCCCAGACGTCAAAATATTACTAGTGTTCTTTGGTTGTGTTACTTATTTTACCCGTGTTACCGGTAACATTACCAAATTTAAAAATTTCGGAAATTTTACAACAGTAGCAGTATATCTAGGGTATAAAAAAAACAATAAATTTGTTAAACTTAACTCTTGTGTCTATAAGGACAAAAATTTGTGTAAAGGTTGATCCGCACGATGTGTTTTCAGTTATGTTTTAACAAACGAAAATATATCAAAAAATACAAGTATGTTTTAAAATATTTGTGAAGTTGAAAATCGCATCCACACGTTCATTAAAAACATTTGTGTTTTGTTATAATAATATGGACGGTGATGGCCAGGCGGATTTGATTTCTTTAGATTCATTAATACCAACAATTAAAATAAAAAACAACAAAAAATTACGGTCAAAACCATGGTTAATGACATTTGTTTAATTTGTTGAGGTTATACCCTGTGTGAAAACATGCCAAAATGGATAAAAGTCATTTTTGAAAATTACTTATGTATGGAAACATAGGTAATCACAAAAGCAAAAATACAACATGTGGCCATAAAAAATTGTCCCAAATGTTGACACATTTGTAAAAATGTAAAAACATGTCCTGCGGATCTACCTTAATTCTATAAGCGGCTACCCCGGGTAGCCATAAATAAATTTTCCTGATTTTCGGTATTGATCGGATAGGTGCCGAATCTAAAGCATGTTTGTTTAATAGTCCGATTTGCTAGCGTGCCCGAGTGATGAGCCTTGATGATTTTATGAATCCGATGTGGTGGTTTACGCTGAATACGTTCCATGTGCTTAGTCAGGCCGCTGTTTATTCAGGGGGGATAAACAAAAGACTCGCTCTTTGTGCTTTAACTGCATGCGGTAGAAACTACTCTGTCAAAGGAGCAGGCTAAAGTGTTAGGGCTGTGGTCTTCCTAGAGGGGTTAGCGTTTGGTTAACAGCCCAACCTGTAAAACCTTATTTGGTTAGGAAACCTCAACATGATTCTCGGATATTTCTGGATCTACAACTTCGCACAGAACTTACAGATACTGTTACTCCAAAATAATGATCGGTATTTTTTTTAACGAATGACAAGACATCTTTACTCGAAAAGGCATAAACAGAACAATGTCGTACTCAGTTTGCCTAAAGAAACCATGATTTAAACCACTTTAACGTTTTTCAAGTTGCTAGCCGTTTTTCTTTTCTAAAATAGAGAACTTATTCCTTAGTGTAGTGCTTCGCTGTGAAATTTATTAAAATGCTCTTTGGTTGATACATGGTTTTATAAAGTACGGGGAAACGTCAGAATTGCATTTACCATTTATAATTAACGAATCCCGAACAGAAAATAATATCCTATTCTACCCAGATTCGTAATTTCATTTGTCATGCAGACACCTCTATGATTAGATCTGAATGGCCGACAAAGTAACACAATTAAATGTAAATTTTGTGTATTTTAATTTTGTAAATCAATGGCTCACTCACAGAGGGTCGCACAACAAATCCATTTTGTACGCACAAAAAGCCAAACGAAGATTATCCCTCATTAACCTTCTAAGCCTGTATCATTAGTTATTTTATTAGCCGACTTGATATTTATACTGCCAGTTTTTTCTAGTACTGGCCAAATTTCTTTAATATCGAACGCATTTTAAAGAACAATGTTAGATTTAATAAAGAAACACACTGATGATAATTATAAAACTCGCTTTATTTCTCCTACGCACAAACGTGTTCTACACAATACGACTTCAGCAGCCAATAACCACGAATTACATAAACATGAATTTACACAGTGTTGTCCTTGTCATACAAAAATAATAGAAAAAGAACCACTAAACTAAGAAAGAAAAGTGGAACGAAACTTTACGTAATTATGTAACATAGAACATAACATAACATAATATTTGATCAATATTCTTAACACTCCCACTTTGATTAAATTATAGATTTTAATTCAATATACAATAATATTTAACGTTGAATGTCAACGACTTGTAGCATTTCACGTTGATGTTGAAAAACCGCTTTCGATACTGGTTTTGTCATGATGTCCGCCTGTTGGCTCTCTGATGCCACATACTCCAGTGAGAAATCTCCCGATTCATATTTTTCTCTGATGAAATGATATTTTACATCGATGTGTTTTGTTCTCTTGTGGAACTCGGGATTCTTAATCAACCGAATAGCACTTTGGTTGTCCATATATAAGATGCTCGTTAGTTTGTTATCGTTCAGAAGTGGTTGTAATAAGTTCTTTAGCCATACGATCTCCTTGACAGCTCGAGTAGCAGCAATATACTCCGACTCAGTTGTAGATAGAGCAACTACACTTTGTCTCTGAGAACTCCATGAAACATTAGACGATCCCATTTTCATAACGAAGCCACTGGTCGATTTTCTTGTATCTACATCGCCTGCATAATCCGCATCGCTGAATGCATTTAATACTAAATTTTCTTGGCGATTAAAGAAACGACCATAGCGTAGCGTTCCTTTCAGGTATTTTAAAATCCTCTTTACCGCGTTCCAGTGAATTTTCTTTGGCTTTTCTAAAAATTGTCCCACACTGTTTACCGCAAAAGTGGTATCTGGTCTTGTACCGGTCGAAAGATACATGAGGCTTCCGACTGCCTCACGATAGGGTGCATTGCTTAAATTGTTATCTCCATTCGGATGCAAGGTTGAACACATTTGATGGTGTTGGATCAGCTGGAACAACAACAGGGTTAGCTTCAGTCATATTGAACCTTTCTAATACCTTCTTTGCATAAGCTTCCTGATGAAGGAAAATTGATCCGTCAGGAAGTTGATCGATTTCCAAACCAAGAAAGTATTTGGCTTTACTGGAAGTTATGTGAAATTCCTTCTGTCTGTATCTGTTGAAGAAATTAACCCATCATCAATGTAAGCTGCTAAAATTAATTGATGATCTTCTTGGTGATTTGAAAATACGCAGGGATCTGCTGTTGTTGCTCTGAGATTGAATTTTTGCAGAACATCTGTAAATCGTTGGTTCCAGCATTTACAGATTCGACCTGTTCTATCTTCGTACCCAATGGGTTGCTGCATATAAATGTCTTCTTTCAGTTCTCCATATAGAAATGCAGTTTTAATGTCAAATTGATGAAGTTTCATCCCCTTTGATGCCGCAATCGAAAGAATCGCCCTTAGAGAGTCAAATCTAACCACTGGACTGAACGTTTCGAAATAATTTACTCCATATTGCTGTTTGAAGCCTCGTGCCATCAACCGCGCCTTGTAACGTTCTACACTTCCATTGGGATGTCTCTTGATTTTAAATGTCCATTTGTTATCTATTGTTGGTTCGCCTTGCGGTAAATCAATTAAGTTCCACGTGTTATTTTGAGTAAGCGATTTGATTTCATCATCCATGGCTCTTTTCCATTCATTTTTATCCTCGCAGCTAACAGCTTCCTCGTATGTGACAGGCTCAATGCACTCGGAAACACACGCTGACAACTCAGTCATATCAGCGAATCTAGCTGGTCGCTTCAAAATCACTCGATCTCGTAGATCATGCCTTGGATGGTCGCGAACGGGAGGTACCTCATCGATAGAGTCTATATGATCGATCTGATCCAGCAAATCTACCTCTTTGTTAGTTATCACTGGTCCATTATCTACATTTTTAATTGTTGCACTGTCCTGTATATCAGAGTCATCCTCTGTCACCACTGGTGGTATCTCAATGTTGCATGTTTCCACTTGTGTTTGGCAATCCTCAACCAACTTCAAGGCATCGTCTGAATGATAGAACCTGTTTGTCCGAAACGAACTCTTTTTTTAGCAGAAATTTTTTTCGCACTTAGACAGCGGTCCCCCAACAAAAAAGTAATAACTCGATGAGTGGGAAGGAATAATTACAAATTAGATAAGAAGAATTGGAGACGACTAATAAAAAAAACCTACAAAAAAATTACGGTAAATTTTGTTATGATAAATTATTCTTAGGATAAACTGTTCTCACGATAAATTGTTTTGCGTATTGTTGTACGGTTAACTCGTATGGCAAACGAACAAAATTAAGACAAGAAATTACCAGCTAAAACTTGTTGATACCGATGATACCGATTTGACGGTAAAATTCGATTTCCGTCTAAATTTGAACGGTCACGTATTTTCTGTTACTCCTACTCTCCTGTGTAACCTTTTGGTAGGTATTGAGGTCGTTGCCGGCGACACACAATGACTTTTTGTGGACAAAAATCTTGCTCCAATCCTTCCATCCTTCAATTTTTAAGGGATCTGAATAATTTTTTTTTAAAATCACTCTGGAAAATGTAGGTCACGTCACTGCAACTTTTCCGTTAACCTGTAACCTAGCCTCAAAAAAGACAAAGAATTACATAGATTTTTTTCTTTATTTCAAAGATCTTTTCGAAATATTTAAACCTTTGATCAAACGTCGAAAAATTATTAATTATCCTGTGGCTTCTAAAAGCTAAAATTTGATTGTTTGTTTGTTTGTTTTGATAATGGTTAGTAATTTTCGGCGTACTCTTGTGTGCTGAATCCGAATCTAATGACAGAATTTCTCCATCAGGTCAGGATTTCGAAATATCCCAACCAAAATGTGCAACAATTCTCAAATGAATTTAAAAATTACAGAATTAAATTTATCATAAAAAATTCACAAATTAGTGAACGAAAATGAATTTAGATGAGTATCTTTGTTCTCATCATTTGTAAAATTGCTTATTTGTATTGTTGAAGGAAGATTTTTGTCCATAAAAAGTCATTTTTTACCCACTGTAAGCCGGTGTCTCCTTGACGTATAGAACAATTTAGCATTTACTAGGCCTAGGACAATCGGAAGAGCTGGCTCGGGATGAAAACCGATGAATTATGGATTGATGACACGGTATAGAGTTTTTAGTGAATAATAATAATAATATTTCCGAAATTGTTGAACTGTTTTATGGTGCTGTAAATGCAGGATGTCACCAGTTTGTTCCCAAAAACGGCGACACGCTGTGAGTACAATGAACCGTGGTTTAACCATTCCTTGAAAAATCTTGCTAACCGCAAATCTAAGGCTAGTTAGTTATTTAAGCGTTCTGGTAATGGTACGGATTATCAAAAATATTGTATGTTAAGGCAAGAATTCAAATATCTTAATGTTTTTCTTTACAATATTTATATTTTACGAATTGAAGATGAAATAAGAAGTACTTAATCCTAAAATATTTTTTTCATTTAATGATGGTAAAAGAAAATCTGTAGGTTTTCCAACAGTAATGTCTCACAATGGTGACTCAATTTCCGGTCCTGAGGCGATATGTAATGCTTTTGTACATTTTTTCAAGGGTGTTTTTGAGAAGAAGAATGATTCTAGTTTCGGGAATGGTCCATCAAGCGATAAGTTGAATGTCCTTCAACTTACGAAACAGGAAATTTTGGTTAGTTTATTACATCTGGATACGTTTAAAGGCACCGGTCCGGATGGGATTCCATCGATCATTTTAAAAAATTGTGCTCATTCTTTAGCTGAACCGTTATATTATATGTTTAACATTAGTCTTCAAACTGGTATTTTTCCTGATATATGGAAAACCGCATTTGTTCGGCCAGTGTTTTAGTCTGGTTCTAAGTGTGATATTACCAATCACTATAGTTATAGACCAATCAATATTCTTTCCGTCATTCCTAATTTGTTTGAAATGTTAGTAAAGCAAAGACTTGAGTTTATTTTAATGAATTATGTTAGTCCTTTACAGCACGGATTTGTGCAGGGTAGATCTACCGTAACTAATTTGATGGTATTTTCTAATTACTTATACGATGTTTTAAGTCAGAGAGTTCAAGTTGATGTAATTTATACGGATTTTTCAAAAGCTTTTGATAAGTTGGATCACGGATTGATTGCTCACGTTACGTTGGATCACGGATTGCTTCATACTTAACGAATCGCATGCAATGTATTAAAATTATGGATACTGTATCGGCTTCATCACCCCAATCCCCATAGTCGTACCACGTCATTTTTTACGACTATAGTCATGTCACATCAATTTTCCTATTCTCTGAGTCGTTTGTTACGCCTAAAGTCACTGTATACGACAGATGTCACTTGAATTTTGTAAGTGACAGGCGACTACAACAAAATGGAAGGGCGAAATTTGGTTCACTTGTTTAAATAAGCTGTTGTATAAATTATTACTTTTTTGTTCTAAAACGATTTTATTTGTAATTTGGCCGACATCTTTATAGTTACAGTCGTGTCACTTGAACCGACTTCAAGAATACCAACTTTTAAGCGACGTGACGTGACTGAAGTCACGTCGTCTGAAATGACACGACTATGGAAATTGGGGTGCATATGTAGCGTCGTTTGGTATCCCTCAGGGCAGTCATCTTGGCCCGTTTTTATTTATACTTTTCATCAATGATATTATTGACTGTTTTAATTTTTGTAAATGTTTGATGTATGCGGATGATATAAAGATATATGCAGAGATAAAATCTGCTTCTGACACTATATGTGTTCAAATTGAATTAAATTTATTTTGTGATTGGACTGTCCGTAATAAACTAAGGTTAAACATCTCCAAATGTAAAGTAATGTCTTTCTGTAAATCTCGTACATCTTGTGTTGAAACACCGTATATATTGTATGATGAATAATGCGTGACTTAGGAGTTTTATTTTCGAATAACTTGAGTTTTAACAAATATATAGATTTAATAATTAACAAAGCTAATTCAATGTTGGGGTTTATTAAAAGGTATGGCAAAGAATTTCATGATCCTTACACATTGAAAACATTATATGTTACTTATGTAAGGTCCATTCTGGAATATGCATCGATAATTTGGCAACCGTTTTATAAGTTTCATTCGGATAGAATTGAGAGTGTACAGAAGCAGTTTTTAATTTTTGCACTTAGAAGACTTCCTAGATGTCATTCTGAAGATAGATTTAAACGAGAGCCATATGAAAATAGACTGAAATTAATCAATTTATGGACCTTAGCTGTTAGGCGTGATAAAACTAATGCCGTTCTCGCTCGTGATATCATTTGCTCTCGAGTTAATTGCCCAGAACTTTTATCATTATTTTATTTTAGTGTCCCTGTTAGGTTTTTGCGTCCAAGAAATACCTTGCTTCGTTTGCCTTTCAGGAGAACAAATTTTGAAGGTTTTAGTCCTGTTTTTAACGTGCTAAATTCTTTTAATGTATACTACGACCAGTTTGATTTTCATATATCAAGAGAATTATTTAAAACAAATTTGAATTAATTTATTTGGATTGTATATTGTACTTTAATTATTTTTAATATTTAACTATGCTATTGTTACTTATAGTTTCACTTGTTTCTTTTATTTGGATTACAGTAATCATACTATAGGCTGGGCCATCTAACTTCTATTTTTTGAACTAGCGGTTATTTTGAGTATGGTAAGGGCTATGCCACTTTTGATTTGACAGAAAGTTAGTTTTATCCTTCCGCTGAACGAAAATGGTTGTGTATTCGCTTGAACAATGCTGGGAAATATTGAAACATTACTTCGAAAATCTTGGCAAAAAAAACATTTTTTCGGATGAGGCGCATTTCCATCTTGGCGGCTATGTAAACAAGCAGAATTGTCGCATTTGGGGCACGGAGAACCCGCACGTGATCGTAGAGAAGCCGATGCATCCTCAACGAGTGACTGTTTGGTGCGGATTTTGGTCCGGTGGCATCATTGGGCCATTTTTCTTTGAAAATGAGCGGCGGCTCCGTTACTGTCAATGGTGAGCGCTACCGCGCCAGCACACGTTTCAATTGATCTTTTGCGCAGTCTTCGAGCTGTGTCTCAGAGCTGTGATTTGACGCCGTTGGACTATTATCTTTGGGGTGCCGTCAAAGATAAGCGTTACGCCGATAAACCAGCAACGATTGACGCTCTCAAGAACAATATTCGCATTGCCATTAAAGACATAATGCCGCATACCATCGAAAATGTGCTCAAAAATTGGACCGACCGTATGGGGTACGTCAAGGCCACCCGAGGCAGTCATATGAATGAAATAGTATTCCATAATTAATCGGAAGGATTGTTCTTTACAATGAAAAAATAAATTTGAAAATATATTGAGAATTTTTTGTTTTATTGCATTTAAAAAAAAAATGTATTTGGCAACAATTAAATATATTAATGATGAAATAAATAAATAAATATAGGCCAGCGACCTGTAAAAATCATTTATGATTATTATTCTTGAAGTTCAATCGAAAAAAGTCACCCATTGACGCTATTAAAACATGTGATCTGATTATAATCAAAAATTTAATCCTTGGTTTCGACCAAAAATTTGCTCGTAATTTTTACAAATGGAAATTTTTGTTTGTGCTTGGCTTAGTATTTCGTTTGTATCGGGTACGGCAACTTTTAGTTCGTTTTAAAAATGTATATTAAATAAAAATGTTACAAATATTTTCATTCAAATGACCACCTCGGCTGAATTTTCAGTAGCCCATTCTGTAGACTCAATTTTTCAGTACATTTTTAGTAGTTTGAGCCTCTATTTCACATTCACTTTAATTGCATCTTTCAATACCTCAATCGTCTCTGGATTATTAGCATAACTTCTGTCCTTTACGGCTTCCCACAAATAATAGGTCAATGGAGTCAAGTCGCAGCTCCTAGGTGGCCAGTTGACATCGCCATTTCGGCTTGTAATGCGATTTTCGAAGATAGGGCGCACGTCGATTGTATCGTTGGCTGTGTGGACAGTGGCGCCGTTCTGTTGAAACCAAATAAGGGCCAAGTGTTCAATCGTAGGGAATAACATTCAGTTACCATAGTAGGATAACGGTCGCCATTGACAGTGCGGCTCCTTGCTCATTTTCGAAGAAAAATGGCTATATAATGCCAGTCACTCGTTTTGGGTTCATTGGCTTCTCGATTGTCACGTATGATTTTTTTGTGCCCCAAATACGGCAATTTTGCTTGTTCACCGGAAACATAATATTGAATTTTTGTCACTTGACAGTTGAGATTAGAGCTATGAGCGGCAAACTAACCGCTAAGTAGTTCAAAAATGAACCAAAAGATGCCACACTTAATTCAATAAGATTTTATATAATAAAACACAAAATTTTGGGTTTGTTACTTTCTTAATGTAATATTTATTTTATTTGAAATTGAAATTACGATCGTTTCGGATGTAACTCCTTTATCAAATTTCTAACAAACACTAAGATTTATTCTGTGATTGATGCTTGGTTTTAGGCTTAAGTTTCATGTTAATATAAACAGATTTAATCTTGAAGTAGGTTTTTAAACTTGTATTAACAAGGAAAGGTTAATGTTTTTTCTTGTAGATTTGTTTCGATTTATCTTAAGTTTTGATGCAAGGTCGCAAAATTGTCTAAAGTTTATACTTTAGATAGTTGCGAAATTTTGAAGATATTAGTCGAATTTTAAGAGTTTTCAATTTGGTTTCTAATTCAAAATCTAAATGAAATGAAAATTTGCAATTTGTTGCAACCGCTTCAAAGTTAAATTGGAACGTCATAAGTATATCTGTCAAACAACATGGATCATACCAGACAGATTAAAACGATCAACGAAATGGAAAAGCATTATTAAATAGTTTCAGTAAAGCATTTGTTCTTATTTGTCAACGTAAGGTCCTTGATAGTCTTTACGCATTACGTATTTAACAAACCCCATTCAATACGTGTTAATTAGAAATAAAAGAAATTGAAAGTTATCATAGCTACCAATATATTAATGATCATAGTGAGTGGTGTGACCTCAACTCATTACGTTTAAATATTAAAAAAAGCGAGATTATGTCGTTTCACAGGGGAAAAATCCTAGAATCAATACATTCAAAAACAATAGCGCCGAATCGCGTGGCGTGAAACTATCGATCTCTGGGGGTCACATTCATCGCATTCATCGAAAACATAACGTTTAATGGGCTTATAGGTAGCATTATAACCAAAGCGAATTCAATGTTTGGGTTTATCATACGATGGACCAGTAGATTCCAAGACAAATCTATATTTGTTACGTGGTATTTCCTATGTAACATCCCAATTACAATATGTGGGGTCCATTTACGATTAGGATATCTTACCTTATCATGAAAATGTGGTACGCTACTTCCATATAAGACAAAATAGACGAGTTCTTTGTAGGAAACGTTCTTCTTTGCCATACCGATTCACAGTACGTCACTGAAAACATCTTAATTCATGTTCCACAGGCAGGCGACTCCGTTTTCATCGATTTTAGGATCTCGAAGACCATTTCACAAATAACGGGGAGAACAATCCTATTTATTGATTTCAACTTACCAAAAAAACTGCTACAAGAAAAACTTGAAGATTAATTTTTAAAATTTTTAACTTGACAGGCTTCAAATAAAATTTGTTTAATTCAACAAACAGTATTTTTGGTTTTGTTGTTATTGTTAAATTCTATTCTTTGAAATTTTATAGGTACTATTTGCTAAATCGATTTCTACAAATTACAAATAAATAAAAAGTCAGTTTTCTGTCAGATTACATCTATGGCCACAAGTCACATTGTCATAAGTCGAGTTAAGCCCTTTTACGTTTTCTAATTCGAAATCTTCGTAATTGATTTCATATCATATTTATCAATTTTTTGTAATATTCCGCCAAATGCAAACTTACGATTTTTTTGAATCTTACAAAACATTGATGATATGAAATCGATTACGGATATTTCGAGTTTGAAAATGTAAAAGGGCATAATACGACTTATGACATTATGACTCGTCGCCACAGACATATAAGGATTCAGAATATTTTTTTACACCTTTGTTGTCAGATTAGCTTAGTAAAAGTATCGCTAACATATTTCGCTGAGTGTCTAGAACAACCTTTTTTTTAATAATTAATTTCTTGAAGTAACTATGACGTTTACTCGTATTTAAGATAAGTAACTATGATGTTCACCAAATTTTAGAATGTCTATTTAAGGGTACGTGAGATAAAAGTTTATTTTTACATGATCCAGTCATCGCACTACATACATATTTAGATTTTACGTCAGAATCACCTTATTGTAATAGATTTAGTAAACTAATTATCTTAATATATGAAAAACTTTATATTGTAATGCAGCAAAGATAATTTTCTCTTACGTATTTACTAATACTAACTAAGGTCTTACAAGTTCAGGCAAATAAAATCCAAGTTTTTTATTAGAAAATAATTAGTCATCATTTAAAATGTTTATCTGTCAATTAATTTACCAGGTATAAATAATTAATAACTTGTTTGTGTTTCTTTTTTTGTTTCTGACAGATAACGTACTTACACTTTTGTTAAACTGAGTAGTTCTTTAAAGCATTGTTCGATGTAAGAAATAATTCGCACAAACCCACGGTTTTATGATGCTTGATAATTTTGGTAAAGACGGTAGTTACTTATTTCCTTAATTATTATTTTCTCTCCACATATCAAGTTTCTAATGAAAATTCAAGATATAATAATACTCTGGCATTGTTTCATTTTCTAATACTTCGTAGATAAGATACTAGGACAATAATACAATATTTATTAGTAATTGAACGAGTCTCTAATCTAATCGATTTTATACGGTTATACCTAATGTATACAAGCACTTGAATATAAAATTTTCTTGGCCTAGAATTGGAAATTACTCCTCTTATTTGCGTGCTATAACTCTCTTAATAGTATTATTCTTGTGACTCACAATTCTGTAATAATTAACCAGCAAGACAGCCAAGTCATTTTGAATTGGCGTGGGATAGAGGGGCGGGGGACATGTATTCTATATTTAAATATATTTAACTAATAACTATCATATTTTCGATAACCATCCTTTGTTGTGTGTGCAAATTCAATTTGATTAATTATAGTTTAGGCAAGTCTAGTTTCGTCTATTTGATTGAACTTCTTTATACTACTTTATACTTTTGTATATTACTTTCTTCGTTTCAATAAAAGCTTTATTTTGATTAAACCAATATAACAATAAATACAATAGTCATTCGCGTGACTGTAGTTGTGCAATTTAGTAAGAAAAACCGCGCTAGTTCTGTCATAAACGTTCAGGATTTTTATTGAGTGTACATATAAAATGATATAAAGGCAATTAATAAGAATGTTGATTGCGTTTGATAACATTTGATAATAATTTCAGATAAAACGAACGAAAGCTTGTCGTTTGTTTTGTTTAACAAACATTACTTTATGCATATAATAGAATTTATTTTATCAAGTTTAGTAATATTTCAAATATCTGTGTGTTAAGTACATTTTTAATATTCTTGTATTTTATAGATCACACACAATTTACAAAAAAAGTAAACTGGAGAAGGCAAGGACATATTCGTCGAGTAAAGAATGAAGAAGAAATTAGGAATATTATTTTTACTATCAATTATTTATACGGTTAATTCTGAATCGGTATTAAAGATTACGGCAACAGAATTTACAGAATGGAATCAAAATATTACGTATGGCAGTTCGACATATTATCGCTCAAAAGGCATGTCACCGCTTTATGATGTTACCAATTTTATTTTGAGTCTTGTGGTTGGTGACGATTTAATTCCAGATGGTGATTATTATTTTATTATTATCAAATTTTCAATCAAATAATTACAATTATATCTATACAGGTTATTTAAAGGCCGCGCCACAAGAAATAAAACTTGGCCCCAAAGCCGAGAATGGAGATTGGGGTGATTTATTAAAAACATATTGGGGCATACTAACTATAGTACTTATAACGGCTTTAATAGTAGTCTTAATGCCAATCATTGGATTTTGTTTTTGTTGTTGTCGCTGTACAGGCGGATGTGGTAGCCGAACACAACCCTTTGATAAAAAACGTGACGGTTGTCGACGTGGTTTTTGGGGTTTACTACTGATTATCGCAACATCCGCTCTTATTTTTGGAGTTGTCGCGTCATTCGTCACAAATGCATATTTACAACAAGGCATTGAAAATTTTACAACAACCGCCGAAGTTGGAACAAATGATACACGAGCATTTTTTGATTCAACATCGACCGAAATTAATCATTTGTTGGTGAATAATTATGATGAGCTGAGAATTAATTTGGATAACGTTCTAGGTGGTACAAGCGATAATGTGATAAAACGATTTGAGAATGAATCACGTGCCTTGTCGCTTGAACAATTAAATCAATTTGTACTTAATTTGCCACAAGTTCAAACAGATCTTGGGCGGATGAAACATTTAACTAAAGATTTACGTGTAAAAGCATCACAATTGAATGACGGATTGCGAGGCGTGAAACGTGAATTATTAGTCTCGTTGACGAAGTGTTCAGCCCCACAATGTAGCGAATTTTTGGAAAAATATCAAATTGGTAAACTTGACGTGAACGGAATTGATTACAATCAGGTAAAATATGATTTTTTTTTTTTTTTGGAAATTAATCAAAAATTATTTAAATCATTCATTTTCAAAACTTTTCACGCTAAACAGATGTTAGATAGATATTTTCCAAGGGTATGTGAAAAACACACATAAACTTTTTTCATGATCACATATTATCCCAATCGCAAATAAAGTCTGAAGTTTTCAATTTTTAATGTAAGCAATTAATTTTTTTTTTGATTTTCAGCTGCCGGACGAAAAAATTGCACGAATTTATGGTGATGTTCAAAACTTGATGGATGATGATATAATGTCTTCTGTGTCCGAGGGTGAATCGGCTATAACGCGAATTAAACAGAAATTGGAGACCGATATAAACGAGAATGTTGTTGTTGTGCGTCAAGCTTTGCTGGATGCAGGCAAAGAGATAAAAGAAGTTTCTTACGATATTACAACTCAATTTACGAGGATATCAAATATAATTGGAAATAATACATATCACAATTTTGATTCGGCCGATAATTATATACGCGATTATGGAATTTATCGTTTTTGGTTTGGTCTTGGTATTGCTTGTGTTTTGCTGCTGATTGTTTTGTGTTTAATACTTGGTTTACTGTGCGGCATTTGTGGAAGGCGTCCAAGCGGTTATGGAGATGACTGTTGTAATAAAGGCGCAGGAAGTAATTGTTTAATGATGTAAGTGTTAACAATTTTGATATGTAAGATATGAAATACTAAAACTTTATATTTTATTTCAGTGCGGTTGCCTTTATATTTTTAACTATCTCAGCCCTCTCATTAGTTTGTTTGGCACATTTCCTTGTTGGATTGATCGCGAAACGGGCAATTTGTGATCCGTTAAGGTAATCAATATATCGACGTGTTTAATTGTTTTTTTAATTAATCGGACGACAATCCAATTATATAAAAGATTATAACGAAGTGTTTTTATCAAGCCTGACAGATTATAAAAATCAATCAAAATTTATCAGATGATGACTAATTATTGTTTCGTATACGTGTTTTTTACAGAAACCCAGAGAATAATAAATTGTTTACTGACTATATTGATAAAATAGTCGATTTGAATGAAGTTATGTATTCACATAATCCGTCATCACCCGTATCTAAGCTATATAATCGGGCAAATACGCCATTGAAACGAAAGAATGCCGAAAATTTAGAATCATTTAAAATTTCAGATGTAATCATCGATTGTCATCAAAATAAATCGATTTATCAGGTTTTACGTCTAAAGAATTATATCGATGTGTCGGATATTTTAAAATATCTGGTTGATTATGAAATTGGAGAAAAAATAAGCGATTTGGTCAATAGCATTAAGGTCGATGACGATATTGATTTATTTTCGGACGGTATTTCAAATGCAATCAATCGTTTGATAGTGTCAGAGCTGAATTCATTTGATGCGGATCAATTTACACAAAATGTTAGAAAAATTATTGCGTTTGTCCGTAATATCAAGCGTTTTTTACTAAAATGTTATTTAATTTTCAGCTTGCCGATAACGTAACGGATCATAATTTAACAGAAATATCTAACAAATTAATTGAAACCTCGGATAGAATCATAGACGACCCACAATTCTATGAAATAAAAACAAGTTTGCGAACGCAAGCGCTTCATTTGGAGACGTATCAAGAAAAACTTGTAGCACCCATGACTAAAGCGGCCCTAGAAATGATCGAATTGGCTACAAATTTAGAAACTAATTTAAAAGCTGGACATAGTTCTTTCAAAGAGGCAATGGAAAATGTGTTATTAGAAATTCAATATGCAGAAGATTTTATAAATAAAAATGGTACCGAACTTGCAAGACAGGTGGCTGAAGATTTATTAATTGGGTTTGAAACTGAAATTCAAACATATTTAAATTTAATTGTCGCATCCGTTGAATATAAAGTTGGACATTGTGAACCACTTGCGCGAGTATATGATTCAATGTTGGTGGCTAGTTGCAACAGCGTCGTTGATCCATGGGTAATTTTGAAATATTTATTTGTTGTATTGATTTTTTTTTTTATGATTTGCTCATGTTTTATTCACAGAATGGATTCTGGGCTGGACTTGGATGGTGTATTGGAATATTTTTACTTACAATAATATTCTGTGCTAAACTGTCAACATTATACCAAAAATCTGATCCTTATCCAGGGCCAATTGTAGAAGCGTATGTTTACTAAATTTAAAAAAAAAAAAAATCGTATACCTGAATATTTGATATGATTTGATTTTTACAGGGAATACTTATATGATGCCTACAGTGAACGGGATAATATTCCACTAGCTAAGTAAGTTTATTGTTTGGGTGCATGTTCTTTTTGTATTTATTTATATATATATATATAGTAAATAAAAAATAATTGTGTTATTTTACTGTTTCTTTTAATATACCTACATACTTCCATTTAACGGTTATGTGAACTTGTAAACGTTTGCCATAAAAATGTTTAAATTTTTCGTTTTTTAGTGCACCAAAGAATAAAAGACGAAAAAAATATGAACGTCGTCGAAACTCGCGAGAACCTCGCGATTATTATGAAGATTCATCATCTTCGCATACGGGTCATCCGATTAATGGTGGCCCCCCACGGGAAGCACGTTACAATGACATGGCGCCCAAGTGAGTAGTGACTTTTATTAAATTATAAATCTATCTTCTTTAATTACTAATAATTTCTTTGATTTAGTAACGAAATTTATAATATTGAAAGTTTAGTGAAACCAAATAATAATAACTCAAATGTTAATTATACAAATAAATTTTCGTTGGTTCCGAAACCACCATCCCCCGTCGATAATAGAGTAATGCATGAAATTCCGCGTGCTCTTAGGTCTTCTGATCGACAAGATGGGTACTATTAACAAACATACATTCTTCTTCTACTAAACTAACGTACTTACAAAGGTTTTGTGATTTTTTTCTATTATTTTATAATTTGTTTAAAACAAAAATAATTGTGATTTGTGCTTCAGTGTTTTGTGATGTACATACAAAATTGAAACGGTCGATTATTATTCTAACCACCTGTTACAGACGATCATAACACATTGTGGGCTACAAATCTATGTCACACAAACATCTATCATGAAAACAGATTTTATTAAAACATTAAATATTATGAGTTTTTTGTTTTAATTGGTTCGAAAACATTTTATAAACACAGATAGTTTCGTTTATATTTTAACCATACATATTAACCATTCTTGTGTAAACAATTAATATACTTTCATGTGTAAATAACTCATTGTCGCAAAAAAAAAAAATTTGTAGTTGTAAAAGTGTAAACGGTGTTGACGAAAACAAACCATTAATCCAAACAAACAAAAATTTGTTTTAATTATATTTCAGACATTGGGAAGGTGGACCACCAAGATATCATAGCCCGCCAATAGCACCACCAGATCCAGAATATGAACGCCCCCCACCCTATTATTATCCAGGTACTCCGGCACAAGAAAACTAAATTTTCAACAGACTACTATTTCATTATTTTCCAATTTAAAATTAAAATTATAAATATGGTATATATATATAAATAAATATGTTTTTTAAATAAATAGATTTATTATAATTTTTTCCTATTTTTTAATTAATAAGCAGTGCTATTTAATTTAACTGCCATTGTAATAATAATTAAAACAAAAAAAAATTTATAATTTAATTAAAATATCATAAAAGGCTGATTTATCAACTCTCAAACCTTAACAAAAAAAAAATAATAATAATAATTTGCATTCAGAATGTGATTGACATAATTATTATACAATAATTTTTGTATTATTACAAAATGTAATTTAATATACATAATAGAAATGTCTCGTCCGGTACAGAAGACTTTATTATCATCACAACAATATTACATTTTTGTATTTTATTTAATAATACAAAATATTTTAATATAGTACGTGTAAAATTCTAATCAAAAATGTTTGGAAGCATATTTCCAATTGAATAAAACAAAAATTAGATAAAAGACTAAATATAACAAGATTATTTTAAGAGATAATAAAATATTTCCGATAATATTTGTGTTATCGGTGTACGGGAAAAATTTTAAAATACGGACAATGTATTTCTTATAGATGGCACTGCATCAAAAATCTAAAATTCACGGCAGAGTCACATAATACTAAGTATGTAATCTGCCAATTGCTCAAATTTATAACTTAGCAGACCCACGGTTTCAAAAATTATTGTATTAAATGTAAATTTCTCTAACTCTAGTGAGTAACATTTTTTTTTCTTAGTTTGTAAACATTCTAACGACGTAATGTTTCACAAATGGCAGTGTAAAATTTGTAGATTCTGATAATTAAATTCTACTAATTTTAATTAATTTTGTGTTTTATGAATATATTTGCCCTTAGTAGTGTACGTCAGACTTAAAACCACATAGCATTTCGCAATATTTTAATTTATTATTAAAATTTCGACTGATAATTTTTTTCATTCAACTACTATTTTTAAAAGTATTAAATAATTTTTGATCAATTAAAATAATTTTCGCCATTTTTATTTCTTTAATACGTTCTATCAACCTTGACATGTGAAGTGGAACACAATCAATTAATTGTATTTTATAATAAAAATTACTATACAAACAAACATGTATTTATTTTAATTATTAATAATTAAAAAAACACTATTACATAATGAACTCGTATTACAATGAGATTATTTTAGACGTTTTATTTTTGTTTTTTTATATTTTTTTGAACAATTGAATTGTTGAGATTCACAATTTAATATTAGACGAATTATTTAATGAACATCTAGAAATATAAATACTTAGAATTTTTTTATTATTAATGATTATTGTTTTTGGAATACATTCCAAATAGTATTTGTTTTATGAATTATTTTTAAAACTTTATTTACATAAACATAAAACAATAGCAATATTAGCTCAAAAAGAATAACTACTTTAATTAATTTTATAAATTAATTTTTGTTTTAAACTATAAAATTTTAAAAAATTATATACATACACCTAAATACATACATTATATTATATATAAATATACTTATTAAATTCAAAATTGACTTCCAATGAATAAAATTACCTTAAAACACATAAATTAATTTTAATTGTTTATTTCATAAATTGTCAGTAATTTGTTTATAAAAAAATAAATAATTTTATAAAATATATGACAAATTAATAATAATAAACAAATCAATTACAAACAAACAAAAATATTAAATTAATAAAAATATTTAATATAAATGTCATTTTATAAAAAGAAAATAAAAACAAAAAAAATGTAACATGTATTTAGAATTTTATGGTAATTCTCTAAGCTCGTACTTCCAAGTCCGAACACTTCGTCCATGAAATTATCGTCTCATCAGATGTAAACTTATTTATTTTCATTACAGCTTATTATAATATAAGGTATTTGCTACTTTAAAAATAACATTTTAAATATTTCAAGTTCTTTTGAAAAAATCTTGACTTTAACCAATTATGATGAAATAGGTGAAACTTTTTTGTGTTGGATGTGGAGAATTAAAGTAAAACTATCTTCCATGATTTTGATGGTTACGAAATGGCTAAAAAATGACCCAATTAGTTCCACGGAGGAAGGCCCCGCAAGGGCTACCCTCGCGCAAGCCACTGGTGAGGCTCTCAGGCAGCGGGGGCCAGCAGAACGGGGATGAAGGACATTGGCCACACATCGTCCAGACAAAGAACGCATGCGGATAGTGGCGGTGCGAAAAAGAAGGCTGAGCAGGGCCTTCTGAAGAGGCCCTCGGAAAAATGAAGGCATACATCGCCTGCCTGCAGATTAACCTGCATTATACAAAGACGTCTTCGGACGTCCTTTGTCGTAGGTTTGTCTGCCAAAACATTGGCATGGCTCTAATCCAGGAGCCATGGGTGACAGGTAACCAGATTAGAGGTATACCAAATCAAGTGGATAAATTAATTTATCATAATGGAACTGAGAGTCCAAGAGCGGCTATTTTGGCCAGTTTGCAAATTAATTTTATTCCCATTTCAGAGTTCATCTCCAGGGACTTGGTTGCAGTAATGGTGGAGGTTCTGGATGAAAGAGGCAAACAGGAGGTTTTAATGGCCTCCGCCTACTTTCCTGGAGACTCAGAGTTAATACCTCCACTTGAAGTTAGGCGGCTCATAGCTCATTGCAAACGCAATGGGCTGGCCTACCTGACAGGATGCGATGCAAACGCGCACCACACGGTGCGGGTAGCACGGACATCAATAACAGGGGTTAGTACCTTTTTGAATTTCTGATCTCAAAAACGTAGACATTGTCAATAGGGGAAGGAAACCTACTTTTATAAATACGATTAGGCAAGAGGTCCTAGATTTGACACTTGCTAGTTCGCATTTCAGCGACTTGGTCAAAAACTGGCATGTGTCTGAATAGGCCTCATTATCGGATCACTTGCACATCAGATTCGATTTGGCGGCTGAGACCATGCAGCGGCAGGAAATCAGAATTCCAAAACTGACCGACTGGGACTCTTATAGAGTCTCACTCGAATCAGAAATGCCCTCGGTTGTGGGGAACATAGAGTCTCCAGAGGGTTTGGAGATCTGTTCAAACCAGCTGCATAATTCTATACACTTGGCTTACGAGAACAGCTGCCGGGTTAAGCGAAGAGAGTCCACAAAGATGGTCCCTTGGTGGAACTGAGGAAAAAATCGAGAAGATTATTCAACAAGGCTAAACGCACTGGTGAATGGGGCGAGTATAAGATGGCCTTGACGGAATATAATCTCGAATTAAGAAGATCCAGAAGGGCTACCTGGAGGAATTTCTGTGAGGGAATCAATGAATTGCCCTCTGCAGCACGTCTCCAGAAAGTGCTTTCCAGGGATCATTCAAATGGTTTAGGACTTCTCCAGAAGCGAGATGGGAGGTTTACTGAAAACTGGAAAGAAACTTTAGAAGTACTGCTAGAGACCCACTTTCCGGATTCAGTAGTGGTAGGAGCCCAAGAGGACTCATATGATCCTTCGAGTGAGGTGGCCTATTCGCCTCACAGTAGGATCTGGAGTCTCTCTGGGAAAATTTTCACACCCAGCAAGGTTCGATGGGCTATTGGGTCTTTCAAACCTTTCAAATCCGCTGGAGAGGATGGTATCTTTCCAGCTTTACTTCAAAAAGGTATTGAGGAAATACTCCCCAGCTTGATCCAGATGTTTCGGGCAAGTTATGCTTTTAACTATATTCCGAAACTGTGGAGGAAGGTAAATGTGGTCTACCAAAGGAGGAGGGGGGGGGGGGGGGGTCGTCCAGACACCCAGTTTCTATTGAAGACGATGGAAAAAATCCTGGACTATCAAATAAGAAGTGAGGTCCTTGGAAAAAATCCGCTGCATCGTGACCAGTTTGCATATCAAACTGGTAAATTCACTGTGATGGCCCTTAGCGGTATTTCTTGGTATGCTTCATTTTTACCGTAGGTTCATTTCGAACGCGGCAGATAGCCAAGCCATTCTTAATCAATTTCTTAAAGGTTCCAAGATAAATGATAAACGAAAGATTGAATGGGACGAACAATCTATATCAGCGTTCAATAGGGCGAAACAAGATCTTACTGACGCAACATTATTGGCTCATCCGTCTTGCAGTGCACCGTTGGTATTAATGGTTGATGCATCCGACATCGCTATAGGCGCGGTTCTACAACAATTGGTTGACGGGCAGTTACAACCATTAGGATTCCTTTCTGTTAAGCTCTCCGATTCACAGAAGCGTTATAGCGCATATGATAGGGAGTTGGCTGCGTATTCCTCGGTAAAACATTTTAAGTATTTGTCAGAAGGTCGTAAATTTGTTTTGTACACTGATCATAAGCCCTTAACCTTTGCGTTTAGGCAGAATTTAGAAAAGCCATCGCCTCGTCAGTATCGTTATCTTGATTATATAAGTCAGTTTACAATTGATATTAGGTATGTGGCGGGGAAGGGAAATGTCGTGGCCGACGCATTTTCTCGTATCGAGGAAATTTCAATTACGTCGAGTGTTGATTTTGTGGAATTGGCAGGAAGCCAGCCATATTTGCAGGGGGCAAAATTCACTAAGTTACCTCTCTTTGGTACTGATTTGCAGATTATTTGCGACACATCGACGGGAATAGAAAGACCATTTGTTCCCAGTAAGTTTAGGAAACAGATTTTTACGGTATCCATGATTCGTCACACCCGGGAATTAAAAACACCATGAAATTGGTGAGTAGTAAATTTATATGGCCTGGTATTAAAAAGGATGTAAGAAATTGGGCACAGGCATGCATCGCATGTCAGAAATGTAAGATCAGTCGACACGTGAAATCGCCGTTGGGTCAGTTCCCATTAGTATCGAAAAGATTTGACAAATCCATATTGATTTGATTGGACCTTTGCCCATTTCAGAAAACCAACGATATTGTCTGACTGTTATAGACAGATTTACGCGTTGGGCGGAAGCTATTCCATTGCCTGATGTCAGAGCAGAAACCGTAGCATTTGCGTTATACAATGGTTGGATTTCTAGGTTTGGCACTCCTTCTTATGTTGTTACCGATCAAGGACGTCAGTTTGAGTCCGAGTTGTTTAAGGAATTAGCAGGGTTAATGAGATTCAAACGTATACGAGCCACTGCATACCATCCGCAAGCAAATGGATTTATTGAAAAGTGGCATCGTACACTTAAAGCGGCAATAATGTTTCACGGTCGTCAGGATTGGACTAAAGTGTTGCCAACTGTATTATTTGGTTTAAGAACAGCATACCGGGAAGACAGTAAGTGTACTGCAGCAGAAATGGTGTATGTCGAGGCAATCAGGTTGCCTCGAGATTTCGTTAGTTCGTTTAGTAACTCAACAAACCAATCAGAGTTTGTAGCAGAGCTTAGAGAACATTTTAAAGTCTTAAAGCCAGTACCTCCTGAGCCAGTACCTAAAAGTAGTCCATTCATCTTTCAAGATTTGGATAGTTGTACGCATTGACGCTGTGCGCGCACCACTGCAGCCTCCGTACGAGGGGCGGCTCAAACCTTGTTTCCAAGACACAACAGAGGTAGATTTCCTGGATGTTTCGCAACCTACATGTTTGACTCTATCAGTTCCGTTCACACTACTTCCAAGGGTCTCGGGGTCCAAAAAGGTGATGACGGTTAATCCGGTGCCGGAGGTTAGGTTGATTCCCAGAATTACCCGGACCGGAAGGGCAGTAGTTGTACCCGCGCGTTTTCGTTAAATACATAGATCGTATATCGTTCGATCTCTCACTGGGGAGGGAGTACTGTGGCGTCGCTATGTTCTGTGCATTCGGTTTGCATTGTTTGTAGAGCGCGACCAATGACAGTTGGTTTGCATGGAGAGAAACAAAAGACAACCGAGAGAGAAAACGAAGTTGTGGAAAAAAAGAAAACAGCATGATAATAAAAAAAGTCATCGAGCAAGAACAGTGGTTAACACCAGTAAAAATTAATATATAATTACCGACGCAGTTGAGACGCCATTATTAATAATCAAATTAAATTTAAATATTTTTTGTAATCTAATTTTAATTACGTGAAATAAATATTGTTTGTGGCAATTGTAAGCCTTAATTTGAAGTAAAATAAATAAATTGTTTTATGTGAGACTTGCAGTGAGTGTGTTGTGTGGGGACATCACACGTGGCAGGCTGAAGCAGCAATTAACTGGCCTAGCATTTAATATTCAATAAGTGGTTCACGCAGGCAGTTATCGGCGGTAACACACCACATTACAGCATTAAGTATAACCCCTAAACTACCATTGTAAAAATTGGCGCTGTGTCACATGGTATCCTTTACTACATCGTAGCCCTGAACGCTGATGGCTATTTTGTAATAATTGGTTATTTGGTATATCGGGCCGTATGTGCGGCGGTGAACATATCTTCCATAATTGTGTCGGTGGTGCTAGAATATTCGGTATCAAAAGTGTTTCACAATCCATCTGCTCATTACTTGATGAATATTCGGCGTTGAGCTCTGCGCCTTGGTTTTCAACGATTTTGTCCAAGGATGTTGTTCGATGACTATTTTCTTCGTTGTTTATGGAGAAATCACACTTCTGATTTGGAATAACTTCTTCGCGATGCTGGGACAGGACAAATTAAAACGATTTTTATTTTATATTTTACAAAATTAACGTGGCTTCCATTGAAGTATTTTTCAACGAGTCCTAAGACGCTTCAATTTTGTAAATCAAAATGTAGAGTTAATATATTTTCTTTACAATCGACTTTGTAATTGCTGCGTTCCGTTTGACGTGGCAAAGTACAAATAA
Source organism: Tipula vernalis (assembly GCA_958295665.1). Classification (NCBI taxonomy): domain Eukaryota; kingdom Metazoa; phylum Arthropoda; class Insecta; order Diptera; family Tipulidae; genus Tipula; species Tipula vernalis. The sequence goes on along the minus strand of OY282558.1, from coordinate 126,841,151 downwards.
GTACTTGGGAGTAGATGGTAAATGGAACGCAGAAAATTAGTTGCGAAAATAAAATTTAATTTAAAAAAATTTACGTGAAACGTGGAAAGTTGGAAAATTAATTATTAATTTGAAAACTGATCAGCCATTTCTTACCGATTAGTTGTACTAAATATTCGTGTAAATAAAAAAAAATAAAGTCGGAGGTTTCAAGAATCGAACTCCAAACACACATCACTCCTTCATCTTACCACCCAACCTGTAGTGCTGACATGAAAGGTGGGTCGGCCCATGGATTCTGCACTCTCAACAGGGGGTCATAGATGTGTTCATTTTCATCACTGATCGTAATATGAAAAATCCCTTTTGCATCCCGCCCCTACAGGGATTCGAACCCGGTACCTCCCGATCCAACCGCCGCAGCTTTAACCACTGCGGCTTTTGCTCGGTTATAAGCGTGGTTTTTTAAAAAGTTTTTTTTAAATATATTTTTTTGTAATTTACAATGGTTACAGGATGAGAATTTAATGCGGTATCGGAAAGAAAATGGTAGGTACATTTGAGGTAAGATTAAATTTCGAAAACCAGCCCTAACAGAGACATTTATTTTGCTCTGCACGATTGCATAAAACAAACAAATTTATATTAACTTGTATATGATGTGGTAGTGGAGGTAGTAAGGTGATGGATTGGATTGGCGAAGGTCTTGAGTTCGAGGCTCAAGCAAAGCCAACGGAAAAGTATATTTTTAGAAGAAAAAAATTGGAGATAATTCGAGAAGATTATCATCGGGGGATCCTCGAGATCGCTGCAAAAAAAATTGGTAAAATTCGAATTTAATAAAATAAAAAATCAAATTTTTGCTTAAAAAAAAATAAAGTCGGAAGTTTCAAGAATCGAACTCCAGACCTTTCACACATCACTCCTTCATCTTACCACCCAACCACTCATCTCTATATCAAATTCTACTCATTTTTTCATTTGACTGATAAAATCGCACTTGGTGAAAAATCGCATACAAATTTTTGTTATTTTACCAGGCGAACAGAATTTAAAAAACAACATAATTGTCAGCAACGTGACATTATTTTGTATCAAAGCGTGCCACTTCAAGTTATGTGTCACTTGAACATACAAAATAAAGTCATATTGCTGACAATTCTACCTTCTTGTAATTTCTGTTCACCTGTTAAAATGACAAAATTTTTTTGCGATTTTTGATGAAAAAAAAAAAAATGTTTTTTGTAAATTTCTGCTCACCTGGTAAATAAAAATTAAGTTTTTTTAATTAAAAAGGCAATCCATAACTCTAGCCACCACCCAAATAGAAAATTTGGAGATTTTAAAAAAAAAAAATTCCTTCAGGTGCTAGGATCCGAACTCTTACCATAAGAGAGCAGATTAAAACCATAGATGTCTCGAGTTCGATCCCCGCACCTGAAGGAATTTTTTTTTTGTAATAAAAAGCTTCAAATTTTCTATTTGGGTGGTTCTATTTGAGTTATGATTGCCTTTTTAATTAAAAAAAGTTAATTTTTATTTACCAGGTGAGCAGAAATTTAAAAAAAAAAATTTTTTTTTTTTTCATCAAAAATCGCAAAAAAATTTTGTCATTTTAACAGGCGAACAGAAATTACAAGAAGGTAGAATTGTCAGCAATATGACTTTATTTTGTATGTTCAAGTGTCACATAACTTGAAGTGGCACGCTTTGATACAAAATAATGTCACGTTGCTGACAATTATGTTGTTTTTTAAATTCTGTTCGCCTGGTAAAATAACAAAAATTTGTATGCGATTTTTCGCAAAGTCCGAATTGTCAGTATTTACCTAAACGAAAAACTGAGTGGAAATTATATAGAGATGAGTGGTTGGGTGGTAAGACGAAGGAGTGGTGTGCGAAATGTATCTAGTTCGATTCTTCAAACTTCCGACTTTATTTTTTTTAAGCAAAAATTTGATTTTTTTTTTTATTTTCACGAATTTTACACAATTTTTGTTCAAAATTTAGCTCCTTGTTCGATCGCGTAGCCCGCACACACTTCGAGCCGGCCCTGGCTCGCGGACCTGAATTTTACGGGCGGGTAATTCACTGCGCCGTTATTTGTAGGGGTACCCAAAGCGTTTTAAAGAGATTTAAAGTTATTTTATGGAGACAAGACAAAAATTAAGCAATTTACCAAAACTAAAATAACTCCCAATTTTATTTCGCCTGGAAAATATGGAAAAATTGTGGGACGTTATTTTGTTTGTGGCGTGAGATTAATTTGGAGATTATTTGTAATCTACAAAAAAAAAGTAAAACATCGTTAAATCTATAAATTAATATAATAGTTAAATTTATTTATTAACAAATTTTTGTTTTTTTTTATTGGTTTTATAAAAAATAAAAAACTATCTATGTATCTACATTGGAAAATTTTAATAAAATATATTTTTGTTTTAATAGATTTTAATCAACGCATTTATCCAACTAAAAGAGAACTTGTTTAGTTTACAATTTAAAATTATCGTAATACATACATAATATTATACATAATAATAAAAATATATAATAAAAAACAAAAGAAAATAGTTTATACTACCTTTAAATAATTATAATTAATTTTTGTTTTAGAAGTATTTTTTTATATTATTTATTTGTAATTATTTATTATTATTATCCTAATTTTGTGTTTTTGTTTTGTGTATGTGTGTAGGTTTGTGTGGTTTTATAAATTTTTATTTATTTATTATTTATAAAATAGTTTACATGATTTTTGCATTTTTTTTTGTTTAATTTAATTTATTAGAAAGCTAATGAAAGCCTACAGCCAATTTTTTTTTATGAGTATTAAATTAACAATGAGCGTACAAAAAAAATTAACAATTCGATCGATTAATTTTTTTTTTTTAAGTAATTTTACTTGATGGTTGTGGTGAATGAAAACCGCGGCGGAAAAAGAGAATTTTTACAACTATTTTTATGTTTTTAAATAATTTTTGTATTTTATTTTGCTGCTGGTGGTGTTTCTGTGTGTTGATGACATCCTTCTACATTTTCAGGCCAATCGCACACATTTTCTGATGGATTGAATACTAATTTGGCTGGACATGGCATATGATGTTTACGTTCACCCTCGCACATATAATAGTGGGTACAATCTTCGTGATCTTTGTGATAACTTATGTGACCCTCTTCTTCTTCGCATGACACCTCATTTGCTGAAATTTTTAATTTTTAGATTTAATATTTTGTTTAAAATTTTTTTAAATGTCTGGCTTACGATTTTTCGTCGTGTATTGTCCACTTTTGCCGGTGTAAGTTTCATATGGCCCTTCGAATTCTAGCGCAACCTTATAGTCTTCTAATTCCTCGTTTAGAGCATTCAATAGTGGATATTTACCAGATCCGCAACGTCCTGAAAAGTCGTCCATATCGATTGACCATACCATTATACCACCAAAACCTTGCTCTTTTAACCATTGCATCTGTCGAATTAAGAAATAAAAAATTAATTATCTCATTTTGAACATTTAATGCATCAATTTAACCTTAGTCCGTAATGATCGTTCATCATCAAAACCGACCCATTGATCATCTCGATAGGCGAACGGTACTTGTTGTTCTGAATCCCAGACGAGCGTCGTATTTGGTACCGCCAAAAAGGAACACACCTCGTAATAACTTAAAAATCCTGCCTCGTTTGTAAATTTCCCGGGTTGTCCACCACCTGATGCAGGTGCACCAATATCAAATTGTGTCATATTGATTAATTCAAAGGAACGACCATACGTTGGCATACCAATTAATAATTTTTCTTTTGGTGCACCTTGTTTAACCCATTCCCGTGCACTATAGTCGACTGTTAATTTTTTCTGATAACTTGTTGCCGAATCTAATGGATAAAGCGGTGAATTGTGTCCAATTTGTCGTTCCCATTGGCCATGGAAATCGTATGTCATCACATTAATGAAATCTAAATATTTTGAAATTTCGGGAACATCGTAACCGGCGGCGATTGCTTCGAAAGAAGCTGGCACTGCGGCTGTTAACAAGAGTCGTGGCTGACCGGATGTTTTGGCCTCACCTTCAAACGCTATTCGCAATTCTTTTAATAGATTTACATAAGAAGCTTTATCGTCACTTCCTCGCGGATATTCCCAGTCAACGTCTAAACCATTGAATTGATATTCTCGCAGGAACTCAATTGCTTCGTATACGAATTGGTTCATTCTGAATACATTTGATGTCAGTTCCTTGAATGGGGTGGAACCAAATGTCCATCCACCGATCGCTAATAGAATTTGAAGATTTGGATTTTTATCACGTAAATCAATGACACTGTCGTACAATTCGGGATCATCATCTGATGATTCGGTCAATTTGTGGTCTTTCAAAGTGGCGAAAGCGTACACTATATGCGTACATAATTTTGTGTCGATATCTTTGGCTTCGAATTTTCCTGCGCCTGGGCGTTTCACAGACCAGCTGGTCAAATAACAAAATACTTGGCCAGGACGAGCTGTAATTTTGGTGAAAATTTAGGAAAATTATGAAATGATAAAAAAGGGATATATTGTACTTACTATTTTTAGAAGATGTCGCTAATCCAGATTTAATTTTCTTATTTGGTTTTCTGATTTTGTCCAATAGCTCGTTTACATCGATTTTAATTGGTGTTTTTTCTAAAACTTCTTCATCTTCTTCTTCTTCGTCTTCGAATGATGCTGCTACCTTCTCCCAATCCACATCCTTTGCATCTTTACCTCTTGAGACACCTCGTAATTCTTCGCGCATAGCTCCAATCAATGGATATTTAACATTATTACCGCAAGATGTACCATTGAAATCGTCCATGTCGATACTCCAGACCATAGCACCACCATATCCATTCGATTTAATCCATTTCATTTTGTTACGAATAGAACGTTCATCATCAAAACCTACCCATTGGTTGCCATCAACCATGTACGGAACTTTCATTTCTTCGTCCCAAACGTAAACGGCACCATTTAGTAACATTTCACAAATTTCATAGTACGCCATGAAACCTTCTTCTTTAGTATAAATTCCAGCTTTTCCACCAGCCGATGTAGGTTGATTTGGTCCGTGGCGTCTCGGATTCGATAGTGTAAATGTTCGGCCATACGTTGGCATTCCAATGATTAGTTTTTCTTTTGGCGCTCCCATTCGAACCCATAAATTAGTAGCATAGTCGACAGATAATTGTTTACGCCATGCTGAATCTGTGGATGGTGCATAAAGTGGAGCATTGTGGCCAGTTTCTTTTTCCCATTTCCCATGGAAATCGTATGCCATTACATTTATGAAATCAAGATAACTGGCAACGGCCGGAACATCATATCCTCCTTTTATATTGTCTGGTCCTACTGGAACGGCGGCCGTCAATAATAATTGTGGTTTTCTTACTTCTTGTGCTTCAGCATCGAACGCCTCTTTTAGCTCTTTCAACAGTAGAACATAATTTTTTTTATCATCCGAACCTTTAGGATATTCCCAATCAATATCGAGACCATCAAAACCTCGTTTACGTAAAAATGGAATGGCCGAATAAATAAATGTTTGACGAGTATATCGTGTGGCTGACATTTCCTTGAATTTTTGTGTACCAAATGACCAACCACCAATGGCAAGTAAAACTTTAAGTTTTGAATTTGCCTTTCTAAGGGCAACAATACGTGCAAATAGACCAGGAACACCTTCTTTAGTTTCATCATTACTTTCGAACGACGATAATTTTCCCTTTTTTAACCAACCGAATGCGAATATAATGTGTGTACACAAATCTGGTGAAATATCTTCGGGCACAAATCTACCAACTTTGACACGATACTGTGACCAATTTGTATAGTAGCAAACTATTTTATAACCCTCATCCTGTTTGGTCTCTTTTTTGCCTTTGGGCAGAGCAACGGATGTTGATTTATTCGTTGCGGCTGTTCCTCGAAGTTTCGTACGGCTACGGAACCGATTGCCTGATGCTGGTGCATCCGAACGATTAGATGCTTTTTTAAGTATATTCGTTGAACTGGCTGGCGATTGATCTTCACGATTTTTCTTTAAACTTGACACTATATTTTGACGCCGTGATGTTGAAGAATTTCGTTCATATTTGGTCGTTTCATCTGTTTCTTTTACCAAATTGCTTGCCGCGATACTTGGTCGACGAATACGTCGCCTTGTCGTTTCTATTATATAAAATACATGATAAATAAAGTTAAACGTTAAATTTGTGTAATTAAAGAAAATATTTAGATAGTTTTTACCTTGAGCAGAATTTAGATGTGAAATCAATACAATCAGTAAACATACGGCTACAGCTAATTTAAGTGTACGAGTAGTAGACGGCTGAAAATTAAACAAAAATAAGGAAGTTTGATTAAAAAAAAAAGTAATCATAAATAGTAATTAATAGTTTGTTAAATAAATTTTAATTAAAATAATGGTTCTTATCCAATCGTGCGCTAAAACAATTTTTTTTTCACAATCAATCAAAATTTACTGTGTACTAGTATAGTACATAGGCATTACAAAATTTATCGAGTAATAAATTTTCCAGTCAATAAACACTCAGTGTGTGCGATTACAATTTCATGCCGGCCCTGTAATTTATTTATTCATATGGAACTTGCATAAGACACGAATAGCATTATGTATTGTTATGTATACAGTATAGTTTGTAGTTTTATATACCGTCCAAAATAGTGTTGCAATTTTTTTTTTTAAGTACTTACATACTATTTCAAATTGATTTTCCAAATATTGGTGTAGAGAAAAAAATTATTTTTAATGTTGTATTGTCTTTACGGTTTATATACATACATATAGCTAAAACAACGGTACACAGTACAGTTTATTTTCATATATTTAATACAGTTGAAAACGGACCCTAATAAATAATTAAGACGTTGATTAAGAAATTGCTGGTTTTTGTTTTGTGCTGCTTAAGGTATACATATATGTATACTTAAAAATAAATTTCTTTATTTATATTTAATTGTCTATAACAATAAATAAATAATAATTTATTCTTTATCTTAAAAATATGCTATTTTTATTGTAAGAAAATCGCGGTCAAGTACATTATTAAGCATCGCGTATTTAAGCAAATTGTTCTCTAGATATTACGTAAATAAATAATAGTAATCTAGGAAATTATAATGTACTACATCAACACAAAAAAGTTTATGGTAGTTCACATAAATATGACCTTCCTCTAAAATAAAATAAAATAATAACTGTTTAGACATGCTAATACAGTGCTAATTACATACACGATTTGCATATTCTCAAAGGCGCATAATTCTCGTTTGAAATTGATGCTAAATATTCTTAATTATATCGTCACAAATGGGCGCAAAGCCAAAAGCAAATACAATTTTTATTTTTTAATGACTGGAAGAAGGAAATTTACAATCTAACGCAAAAAAAAAATGTTTACTAATTGGCCACCACCGATGAGTTTAGATTACTCTATTATTTATGAATGTCGTAAAGTTTATTTAAATGAGTGGCTTTAAGCAAGGACTTTGGTCATAAAATGGTTCTTGAGAGTTAGTAGTTTATGTAAAATAATAATAAAATGAAAGCTTACTGTAGTACACCTACTTAGTATACGTACATGAAAATCGTAACTCTCAAGCCTTTTGCGACCAAAATCCATGCTCAGATTTTCAAAAATCCGAAAGAATTTCAGATTTTCAGATGGTCATTCACGAGTATCAGAGTCACCTTAATGCTGAAGCCTTAAAGATACATAACTCATATTTTCTTTCAACATTTTATATGGGTATAACTGTTTATATTTTCCAATAGAAACTCACAGTAAAAGTCCACATTAAGATCCAAACCAAGCAAATAAAAGCAGAAACATCATTTAGAGACAAGACAAAGGCAAAATACAAAGTTGAACAATAGACAAAAACTGAAACTTCCGTTAACACCGAAAAACGGCAAACTCAAGACAAATGTTGATGGTTATTTTCATAAAACGAAAAAAAAAAGTATAAATAAATGTATTCTAACTTATTAAAATATTTGCCGCAATTTTAATTTTATGTCATTTTTAAACCATAAACCATTGTCCCGAATTAAATTTATTTATTAAGAGAAAGAGAGATAGAAGTGAAGGTTGCTTATTTGAGTAAGTTAGGTTTCTGTTATATATATATATGTATATATAAATATTATAAGAATATGCGAATGAACGCACCCTTACTATAAATATGTTTATGGTCACATCATAACTAACTTCACAGTAAAAAGAATGGAATGCAATTCGGATTATAATGCCTCAATTCCATTGTGAAAAATTGACTGAGCTGACTTGAAGTTGGAAGAAGACAAAAAAAAATAAGCCATCAGAGTGACAAAGACAAAGTATTTTGTTATTGTTTTTTTTTATAGCAAATTTTATGGATACATTTTGACAGCGATAGTGAACCTAACCTAAAAAAAATCACAATTATTTCTTGAGTACGAGTGTAACGTCTAAAATACGATGCAAGTGTGAAAGCGATGAAAAGTGTACCCTTTCCTGGAAATTTATGGCGATTGCTTGTAAAGTTATTGATGTCACGTTGAGAGAAGATTTCGGTTTTGAACTCATTTGGGTATTCAGCGGTCGTCGTGGTATCCATTGTTGGGTGTGTGATCAAACAGCTCGCGCTTTAGATTCTAAATCACGATCTTGTCTAGCCGAATACATTAATATTATGTCGTCTGGAGGCGTAGGCTCAACACCAACTGTACATATTATCAATAAAATGCATCACAGTATCAAGCGATCGTTAAAATTGATTGAACCGTATTTCGAGGAAGTGATATTGTAAGACCAAAATTTTTTTGCCACACCTAAAGGCCTTAAGAAATTATTATCATTTGTTCCGGACGAAATGCTGAAACGGGATATAAGCGACCAGATAGCAAAAGTGCAATCGAAAAATTCATCCAAAGAGATTTGGGCGAAATTCGAGCAGCATATTCAATCGGCCCATCGGACTGGTTAAGTGGGTCGAAAATTATAATTTTTGATAGAAGAAATTCAATTATCGCTGCTATATCCCCGTCTCGATATCAACGTAACAAAAGGACTTAACCATTTGTTAAAGGCACCATTCTGTGTTCATTCAAAAACCGGTAAAGTTTGTGTACCATTCAATCCAAATTTGGCGCATAAATTTGTTCCAACCACAGTGCCAACAATCGAGTAAGTATTACAGTCTAGAGGTGAATAGAGCAGCTTTCAAATAATGTTTGTTGTTTTGATTTGATTTTAGTGTTCTGATCGAAGAAATGAATCAGTTTGATGCTACGCTGGTTGACGACAACAATACAAACCATAAGTTCAAAATTAAAGATTACAAGAAAACCAAAATGTTAAAAGGTGTTATGGTGTTTGAAGAGTTTTTACGAAAAATAAAATCTAAACAAAAACGGGAACGGGCGCCTACCGTTGAAAGCATGGAATTTTAATCTTGTACTTTGTAATCATTTTGAAAATAAATTATTTGTTAAACTTGCATCTATCGATGTTTGCATATCTCATCAACAATTTCAGTTTTCCCTTATCATATGATGTGCATTTTGCTTGGTAGTCGAATTTTCATCCCACTTCGTTTCTTGGGTCTCCAAATCGATTTTAAGAATAATTTCGGAATAATAAGACAACCAAATTGATTGTTTTTAAATACAACAAATTTATTATAAATATAAAAAAATCGTTCAGGAATTCGTTCAGCGAAACCATTGAGACTCGAATAAAAAATCTTCGTTTAACTTGTAAACTCAATAGTCGTTCATTTTCTATTCGATAAAATTGGCCAAATTGGCTTAGAGTTTTGAGTTTTTGACAGCAAACAAAAACATAACCAAGAAATATTAGAAAAATTGTTAATAATAAAGTGTTAATTCGATTATTTTCACGTTTGAAAAATTTTACTAGATTTAGTTTAGAAATTTTGTGTATTGTGATTTTGTATTGTGATTGTGACTATTGTGAGTGAAAAACGTGAAAAAGTGCGATTTATAATGAATTCCTTGGATATTATGTTCAGTAGCAGCGAAGACGATGACTACGGATGGTTCGGTTTTTGTAGTTTATGTCGCTGATGTTCCATAGCGGTGGTCGGGACCGCACCGCTTCAATAATAGTTTCTGAAAAATAAAATTATTTGATTACATTTCAATAAAACATTTTATTAATGAATGAAATAAAATTATATCTTACCGCTGCAGGGCTCCAGATTCTCCATAGGTGTTGATGTGGCCGTTGCATAGTCCACATCAACTTCTGGTTCAGTATCCAGTTCTAAAACAATAAAAATATTTTATAAAATTTCAACTAAAAATTTAATCATTTTATACACATACCTGTTTGTATATCGCTGTGATCACTCCATGTAAGAAAGTTGGCGAAATACGTGGACACATTCTGACCCTCGCCTCTTGAGGATGACGGCGGGTTATATAATTCATTGGATAAAATGATAACTTTTTTGCTACCTGAAATTAAAAAAAATTATAAATCTACTGATCGATAAATAATTCTGTTTTTATTGACATGGTGGTTTTATGAGATAAATGGAACCCGTGAAAATAAACAAAAAAAAATGGTTCAAAACCATGAATTTATTTGGTTTTTAAACGTTTAATTTATGTGATTTTTCATGAAAAATTTCACGATTGACAATTATTAAAATTAACAAGACAATGAAATAAATATTATCACAAATAATTAAAAAAAAATTATAATAAAAATTATTTTTATCACACGTTTGCCCGCGTTTTTTTTTTATCCAATATTCTCGTCTTCAAAAAAAATTTACATATTTACATAAAACCTACACATAATTTCATGCAAACTTACCGTATTTATCCATTATTTCCAATTACAATGTAGCTAGATACAAAATAGATAAATTTAATTACAATACAATGTAGATAAATTAAAACTTATTTTAATTTGAGGTTATGTCCCACCTCGATTTTTCACTTTATAAAATTTTTACCAAAAAAAGTTTTTAATGGTTTTTAATCACAAAATAATACACTAAAATAAAAAGTTTTTAATCACAAAATAATTGTATACAATTATACAATTTATTAATTTTATCACAGTTTTTTTTTATCACTTGGTTTCTTCAACCGGCACAGAAAATAATGACAATAATGACACTTTGCCATAAAATTAGCCAACTTGGCTTAGAGTTTTGACAGCAAACAAAAACATAACCAAGAAATATTAGAAAAATCAAGTATTTGTATTAATTTGAATATTTCCACGTTTCAAAATAATCTAAAAAATTAATTATTATTAATACTCATATCAGAATTATTTTATTCAATTTATTTTCGTCATAAAATACAAAATTAAAAAATTCTTTCCCATAAAAATACCAAACAATTAAAATTATCAGTGTGTGCGAGAAATATTTTTCATCGGTACACAAAATTTATGTTCATGTATTAGTTGGACTGCCATAAAAAGTTCTCGATTTGATACTTTTTTTTAATTTCGATCTCAGTGCACTAACACAGACACACATTTTTGGTAAGTAAAATTTTGACTGACTCCGTTGTGTGTCTCGTTCACACAACCACCGAATCTATATTTTTATCTCAAGTTATTTTTACTGATAAACTTTGTTTCACAATGGAATTGAGGCTTAAATGTGCTACAATAAAGTAAGAGAGTAAAAAGGCATTGTGTTTTAATCAAAACATTATTAGAAAATCCGAGTCCAAACACAACAATTGGCGACAAGGATAAAAGAAAAATAGTGGAATTAGCAAAGAGAAATAAGATTTGCTCACCACACACAGGTAAAACATAAATAAAATAAAAAGTTAATACCGAAATGGCGCAACCGGAGGTGCAAATCATTCAAGCACAATTTAACACATTTAACCCGGAAAATGAAGAATGGAGCATTGTCAAAGAGAAATTGGATTTCTTTTTCGAAACAAATATGATAAAAAATAAGGATAGAAAGAGGAATGCCTTAATAAATTATTTGGATACAGTTGTATACAAATTGCTCAAGATTTGTGTTCACCGACATTGCCGAAGGAAAAATCGTATAAGGAACTGTGTGACATTCTGGATAAACATTATAAACCAGCTGTAATTGTGTTTAAAGAGAGGATAGAGTTTTTTGCTGCACGGAAAACGGATGGTGAATCAATCAATGATTATTGTGCAAGATTAAAAGGATTAGCATCAAATTGTATTTTCAAAACACATTTAGAACATAATTTGGTGAATAAATTTGTGACCAGCGTCGATTCAAAAATTTATGAACGACTTGTTGAAGAAGATGACACATTAACCTTAACAAAAGCGTTGGAAATTGTGATACGTGTAGAAAAGAAACATGTTCTCAATATAAATTTAATAAAAAAAAGAAAATGTTCCGACGAAATCAACAAATCAGAGAGGTAGAAGTCCAAGTAGGCGTACATTCAACCAGAGATCTCCAACACCAGGGGTGGGATGTTGTACCATCACTTTCATTCGAATCGACTTTAAAAGTCGATTCGAAAAAGTGATAGTTGGCATGTTGTAAAATTTTCGACTCCAAAGTGATACGTCAATATGGCCGCCATTTTTCGAAGCTGAATTAACAACAACAATTTTAATTTGATATTTCGGTGTTGTTAGACAAGCTTTAAATAATTATTAATTTTATAAGATTTTATTAAAAAAAAACAATTTATGATTATTCACATTTAGATTTATGTTATTCACATTTAATTATATTTATTTATATTATTACATTATATTTTGACGAATCGCTCGTATATCACTTTAAATAAACTGAGTGATACTAAAGTATCATTATCGCGATTCGAAAATTTTACAACATACCAATTTTCGACTTTCTGTTCGAATTTCGAAAATTTACAATTACAACATCTCGCCCCTGGTTCAATTGTTTTCATTCAATAGAACGTGGCACAAAATTTGCTTGGTAAAATTGATCTAGTATGACTACTAGATCTATTTTACCAATCAAAACAACTGAACCTGGATCAAAAAATACTGAACTATTCATAGTAGAAATTGAGTTCAGTTCAGTCTTTTGCGACTTACGAATTGAAATTTGCTAGATCACCGAGTATTTGCCCCTAAGAGTTTTTGTATATAGATATTGTATTGCATTGAAGTAGAGCATTGAGTGGTAGCATTAAATTAGATGAGATGTCTTCCAGTTATTTTTTGAAAAAGATTTTTTTTTACTTTCGGTTTGCCTTGCAATTAAAAGTCACATTTTTCAATATTATTCTAGGAAAAGCAAATATTTCTAAGATTATTCGAGATTTTTGGGAAGATTCTAATTTTTTGAGAGTATCAAGATTATCTTTCTCGAACTCGATAATAGTCTATTACCTTAAATTTGCAAAACGCTGTATTTACATGATGGAACTTTAAACATTTTTTGATTGGTGTTCATTATTTTTTCGAGATTGTTTAAGGTTTACCATATTATTGCTTCGAATTGAATTAAGCATAGCACTGAGCTACATGATCTTTCAGAGATGAGGTTATCGAAATTCGAGATTTTGGGAATTTTGGATTAATATATACAATTTGCAGAATTATTCAAGACGTGTTGACATTAAATCTATACGAAAGTTGATTTCATTGCGGATTCTAGGTTTAAATAAAGCTTTTGTTTAAGCATAAATTTAAAACAAATTTAAAAAAAAAAATTCGCTTTTGATCACTTGATTATTTTAAACCTCGACGATTGGTTTAAATATTGGTTTTTTGTATATTTTTAAAACAAAGTCACAAAATAAAAGAGATTATAAACATATTCTAAAAGTCTAAATTTTGCTAAAACAAAATTTTGATCGACGAGGATCAGGGAACATCATTTTCTGTAGTGTAATAATTCCGCTTGCATGCACAACTCAAATTGCTTTTTTCCTTCATTTATACAGCGATTATAGGTTTTTGCATGCGGAAGCGTAATGTTTGAAAATGCACACGAAAAATGTGTGTTCGCTAAAAGTTGTTCGCAAATATTATAATTGAAAACTAGATGGAAAGAGATAGATAAGAACAATGAGCCTGTTTAGATGTGTATACAGCGCATGATTCCCTTTTTTCCACCTAAATGATATACCTTTAAACTCTCAAAATCGATATTTACATTTAAAAAAATGTCCTTTGTTTAAATTTGGTTAACAAAATAGTTTTTTATGTATCAAGAGCACAAAGTGGCGCTTTATCAGCATCTTTTCAAGCACGACAAAGTACTTTGTTGTCATATTACATACCTTACTTTTCCTATAAATTTATCTTAAAGGGTCTTTTTTCGTAAAACTGTTCTTTATTATTTTTTAAAGCAAGGCCATTATGTTCTATATCAGAATTTTTTTCAGTTTAGTATTGGGAGAACGGAACTGTTGTTCTTGTTTGTATTCAACCAAAAAAAAACTAACGTTTTAAATCAGTTGATCTCAATTAACTAAGGGAGACATACGGCTAAGGAGTCTTGCATAGGCCTCAGGTTTTCCTATTATTTTGAAGGGCCCGCGGAAACGAAACCTTATCTAAAACCCTAATTTGCCTTAATCCGCCACTGATAACAGGTAAACAGAATTTACCACCGTTAAAAATGCCTTATTAGTAGTAGTGCGATACTCAAGTATTGCATAATTCAATCCAGGGCAGAAAGTCTGGAAGTAAATACTATTGTATTTTTCGTATTACGTTTTCTGATTGAATTTAATAGGCGAGAGAGAATAAACAGGATCGAACAGAAATTTTCTAGATTCGATGTGGTTCGATATTGATCAGAAAATTTTATTTGTAATATTATTGTTATAACGGGCAAACATAACTCGAAAGATACCGTTCAACAGAAAATTAGAAGTTGCTAAATAAAAAACTCGAGACTTGTCGCAAGTGAATCTACCCTCCTACCACCGGTTCACCGTTCTATATTCAACTAGATATTGAATATGCTTAAGTTTTTATTTGTATTTCCCAAAGTTAATTAATGGCAAAAAGTAATAAATCTAATGTCTGTATGTCTTTTTTGAAGATTTGTGCCACTTGTTCTGATAAAAACATAATGCGAGCAATAACGATGGAAGGAGAAACAAAACATTTTTATAGTTAATGTTTGACAATCTAATTTGTCGACAATATAAAAATCTGCCCATTGAACACGTTATAAATTCGTTTTAGTGGGAAAATATAATTGTCTTTAGGTTAGTCACAACTTTTTCCCATCTGTCTGGAAATATCCATCTACCCACGAATCGACCCGTTTTCGATTCGTTTTCGATAGTGTTTTGTCTCTTGTAACAAGAACAAAATTATACTCTATTTCGCTTTTTCAATTAGGCTTTTTCTAAAGCTATCTTGACTTGCTCGAATAAAACAAAATTCTATTTCTACTTGTATGCCCGAGGAAGGAAGGATGGTAATGCCCTAACTCATCGAAACTTTAACCTATTTTACTTCGGTAGGAACTTGGTGGAAACTGGATTGTAACTTAAATTAGAAAAATTTCATTTTGTGTTTTCTTTACGTCATTATATTAACATCACTTTAAAAAATTTGTGTAAGTATATCCGCTTTTTAGGTGCCGGAAGAAAGTTTTTCTTATAATTTCAATGTAAGCCAAAGGGGTAAATATTTAGTTTGCCTGTAATGTAAGTATTATCCATAAGTATAAAAATTTTGAAACGAAATCAGTGAGATTTTATATTTGTTTACGTTTTTGCCTTTCTTTGACTTTAGTTTTACAATAATCCACTAGACGTTAGGCAATTTGCGTTGAAAGGCGAATAATGATAGTTTTATTATCGTACAGCAGATGTCACTTTAGCGAAAACATTATTTTTCACAGATTTTTTACAAATTTTATACTGGCTAAGTTTGTTTTCTTTATGAATATAAAATTTTTCAGCTAATGACTTTTGGTTTTATTTTATCACAGTTTGCTCCCGTCTACCTAGTTTTTATTCATTTAGAGACTTATTATAGATTTTTGGTATCCTTTTATTTCATTTTGATCAGCATCCGGATTCAGATGCTGCGATAAATTTGAATGGAAGGTGTTCTAATTTTAGTACTAATGTAATACTTTATTTTGATTTGACAAAATCCGATATTCCAAAGTGGAGTCGAGCACCTGTTCATCACTGTTAGGTCTTATATATACAACTAAATCTCAGTTCAGAGATATTGTAGTTAAGACTGTAGCGAGTATCGACATTGCAACTATATTCCAGCATGCAGTATAAAATGAAGCGAATAGTTTACTGCAAGGATTAAATTTTGAACGAAAAGCTTCTTAATCTACGCAATTGACTAAATTTGTGAATGAACCAACGTTTGCTAAATTGGTGTTCAATACACCAATTTAAACAATAATAAAAATTTCACGGTAAGTTTATGCTGTAAGTAAAGACCGATCTCACTGATCGAACGACTAATCGCTAAAGCTTTTGTTTTGAATTGTTTAATTTGCGTAATATCCGTTTATGCATGGTCTACACGACTTATTGACAAGTAAAGATCAAAATAATTTTAAAACTATTTTTTAAATTGAGCTTTTAGAATTTTGTCAAATCTGCTTGAATGCTCTTGCTTGAAACATTAAGCAAATTCATAAAGTTAAAATGTTTGATGTTGGAAAAGGTAGAATCAAGAATTTAAGCTAAATGATTAATTTTTTAAAGTAAAATAAAAATAAATAATTAAGAATGAAAGATGTGTACGAATTTAAAAAACTTGAAATTTTAAAAAGTAATTTTTTCAAATTTCGAATATTTACAAAAGTAAAAGGTAACCTGGAACTCAATATTTTCCAGTCCCGCTTCGAAATACAGATTATACCATACAAGTTGCTGCAACGGAGGATGCCTAGAGGCTTCTCCTCTTGAATTCCCAGGTGACAAATCCCTGGACAAATGTATAATTGATTTATATTGTTGGAATCTCAATTCCCGGGAATTTCAATTAAAATTTCGAAATTTAAGAAAAAACTGTTTTTGCACAATAGGTAATTTTTTGGCTTATATTGTAAATAAAATTGAATACCTATACTGTAACTGAACTTGCTGAACTTTGTCCTAAATTTGTTAATAAAACTGGCCGGAGAGGAATTTCCAAAGGTACAAAAGTTGCTGTATGTTTTTAAAACCATGGGAAAATAAGCATAATCATTGCTTAAGCTAATTTTTCCTTGGGTTTTACAATTTGCAAATGGATCTTTCGGAAAGACGTTACAACGACTGGACGTTATGGACTGAAATTCTTTGTCAAAGGGATCTATCAAATTTAGATTGAACAATTTATTCTGCATACAAGAGTAAATATACATAATATACAATAAACTTGATTACATCACCTACTTTGACAAAATATTCAACGTCTTCTTCTATATGTGAAAATCTCTTAAAGGTCTCATAGATTTTGTTTTAACGCGGTCCATATGAGAATGGTAAATGTCATTTAAAATTTTACATCTTAAACAATTTGATTATTTTAGAAATGTCTTGACTTTTTGATCAGTTAACTTTGAAAAATCATATATGCATACTGCTCCAAGGACAGCCGCAATTGCAGTATGGCTTCTGGTTTCAGTTTTGATTTGTCCAAATTGAAGTAAATAGTGTTACATCATTTTCCAAAAAATGTATCTTCCTATTGTTACGCCTATAAACGTGTGTGGATCAATTCTAAAGAAAAGAACAGTACTGCAAAGCAGCCAGAGAGAAAGAAATGTTACAAAGTCTGATGGAACTCAAAATGTTACACAATAACCAAATTAATATTTGATAATTTCTTATAAATTAACATAAACTTTGAATCTCGGTGGAGGAAGCCTTGCGTATTACAATAAAAGCATTTCTTTCAAATTTTCTAAATATGGATTTTTCATCGTACTTTGCCTTGTTATAATCTTGTACCAAATTGCTTTGCAACTTGGGGTTTTTTCCTAATCTGAACGTTTCTCTTCCTTTGGCTTTTACAAAACAATAAACAACATAAAGATGATCTTGGACCAATCGACTTATTAAAGGTCTTATCATCATTCAGAACTTCGACCACATTTCACATTTGGCTTTCTAAGCTTGAACAATAAAGGAATTAGAAATTGGTTTCACTCGGACAAGACCTGGCAACAAGCCTATATGGTTTAATGACTACCAATGTCAAGCACTTTCCAAACTCTATTGAAGTAAAACACGATCCCCCGTCGGACACCAACTGTTTTAGTTTACTATAACATCGAAATATAAATCCAAATGTAGCATAGAGTCCTCTAATAGGCCACCTTAGTTAATTTCGGATTTCCTCTCTTTCTTCTTTTATGAAATTACAATTTGTTTCATTTTTTCAAAATCAAAACAATTTTATTTTATTTCTTTTTTACACGAACATTCTGCCCGTATTCTTGAAATTCACCAATAAAATGTCGCCGGTGACTTTAGTACAAAACAATTTAAATTTTCGACTGAAATGACGTGTTTCACTAGAAGGTCACCGGTTCGGTTACTTTTTTTAATCGAATTTCAAGAATGGGAGAATTAAATCTTTATTTGACCGAAATTGTCAAATATTTAATTCTCTCATTACATCATCAAATCAAATTATATTGATTTTGAATAAATGAAACAAATCGTAGTGACATAAAGCGGGTGTTATTGGTTCATTTTGTTCTGAAATCGGTCATAAATGATTTACTTTATTGGCCGTGGCTATAAGTGATACATTTTAGGTAGTTTTATCCAATCCAAAAGAGGCGCTTTCAGTTCCGCCAACTGAACGCAATTAATCAGTCAACATTTATAAGGTAAATGTCATTTTGCTTCTATGATAAATTATACCGTCCCCTTATGTAAGGCATTTTCAATAAGAAAAAATGCCCAATCAGTTGCGTTCAGTTCACATGATGGTAGAATGTATCATATGTGATACCGATTAGTAGCCGAAAATGTTGGCGGACCTGAAAGCGCAGAATGTCATCGAGATACGCCCTAATTACGTTAATTGTTAATAAGGAAGGAACTCAAAGAGATCGTTCGAATTGAGCACTACTTTCATCTCACAGTCCAGCCTAGGATCAATTTCACTTTTTTCTATAGTCTCACTGTCTAAACAAACCAATCATCATTTTAAACGACCCAAATTTAAGATTAACGCTTCTTGCAAATCACCAATATCTATATTAAAAATAAGTTTTGAAAAGTACCCTGAATCAACCTGGGCATTAACTAGCCCCGACGCCCGAGCAATTTGGAAAACATTTTCCGTTTTGATTGAAAGGCCAAATGTTAACCTACACATATATCCAGAAATTTGCGACCGGAGATACAATAAGGTTCATCACCTCATCCGGAACAACCCGAAATTTGACCGTTAAATAGCAACTCAAACCCATTCAGTGATATCCAAAATCTTTAATTCAAAATTATTCAATTCTGAAAAATATACGTTTTCACCGTCTCCAAACCCTTCCTTAAGAGTACTTAATTAAATTAAATGGACTATCCGATTTCTCTCTTGAATGTCGATGTGTGCCTTTCATTTTTTCTTTCACATCGTTGTTCATTGGTCATCACACTAACATATAATTATTGCAACATGACCAGCACAATTGGAGCACTTTTGCACTCTCACGAAAGATTTCAGCAGAGTATTAACACTCCTAAATAAACATCAGTTAGATGGCAGGACAACTTTAGACAAATTTTGTAAAACACATAACAAATTCACAAAATATTAGAAAATGCGTGAAACTTTGTGACTAAATGATTTTATTTTCGTAATTTTATCTAAAATGCATAAGAAATATCTGACAGTTTGTAAGAAAAATTTCTAGCCTGACATAAAGATGGCACTACTATAAACAAAAAGGTAAGTATATTAGAATATTCCATGTTTCGTGTGAATGAATGGGCAATTTCGAAAAGTGATGAAAAGATGAAATGCGAGGCAAGGGGAATATAAAATCGGGAAGCGACGAGATAATTCCGAAATTGGGAGAACCCTGCTGAAAACAAAACAAACAGAAACAGCGTCACTAATTCGCAAAATTAATTTGGACTTTCATAAATTAGTTTTTCAAAATAAAATCGGTGAAATCGGTTACCGGTAAATTTCATTTTTTGGGTAATCAAAAAAGGCTGACTGGTTTGGCCTTTCTCCATTGATTCATTTTCTGAAGAGAAAGGCGCTTCTGTTGGGGAAAAATTATTTTTCTAGGAAAAAAATTTCAACAATTTCTTCTTGATTTTTATGGATATCAAGTGATATTTCGCAAGCTGCTTACTAGCAAAGCAGATTAGTATTAGTTTCTGTTTGCAAATAAAATTCAACCTGTTTTAACCAAAACTTGACTTACAAAACTACTAGATTACAAATAAATCATCTCAAAATCACACCGAGCAAATACTGCTCGACAACAATCGAAAGCTCTGATTTTAAACGAGTTTAGCAAATTTTCTTCTAATTCTAAAAATCTGTCAGAATCTAAAGCCATTTTTCTTTCTATTATGGAGCAGGAGGCAGACGCAATGCGCTAATCTAAATGGTTTTTTGTTTATTTCCCTTTAAACTCTTTGAGCGAACCATAACATCTCAGCACCAGCCTATTATCATCTCTTTCTCTTCATCTAACTTTCAATTACAAGAATCCTCTACAATATTTAGAAAACGGACATTTTTCGTCCGCATTTCAATTCATGAAGGAGAAAAAGGCAATTTGAATTTTGCACACGAGCGAGAATATTACAAAAGAGTATATTGATATTAGATAAAACTTTACTTTTTTGGTTGTTTGTTTATTGGGAAATCTATAGGCTCGATTAAGTTGGTATTTGATGAACCAATCGACATTTTAGATCCGATGCATTCTTTAAAAAAGACTGAAAAATATTGGAAAACTTGGAGTGTTGAGAAATATTGGAAAACTCTTGGTAAACTAAGAATCCTACAATAATCTTTAAAAATTAAGAAATCGTTAAGAATCTCGAATAACTTCGAACCATAACTTTGATGCCAGAATATTGGGATCCGGAAATCTAGATTAATCCAAAAATTGCAAAATCTCGAATTTCGAGAATCTTATCTCTGTAAGACCATGTAACTTAGTCCTATGCTTAATTCACCTCCAAGAAGCCAAACTTTAAAGCGAAAAAATAATAAAATGTCAAACTCTTTCTGTAACATGTCACATCTACAGCATTTTACAAATTTAGAGTAATATCGAGAAATTAGCATAGACTCAAATGAATTGGAAAAGCACGTTAAATCTCGAGTAATTTTAAAATTCTAGAATAATCTCGATATTGTCAAAAAATTTCGAATATTCCCGGAAATTGTATGGTAACTTAAACATATGCTATACTAATACTTTAATGGAATCCAAACAAACTCGAATATTATCGAAAATCTTGAATAATCTTGCTTAATTTATTTATATAAAAAATAATTCTCAGCAAACCTCGAAAGCGGTAAAAAAATTTTTGGCGCAACTCAATGATTGACACTGATAAATTAAAATAATTTTAATAATCCCAATTAAGACATTTCTAATGAACAAAATTAAACAAAATAAAAAAATATAAAATAACCACTAAAACCTAAAATCGGGACGCCTGGTGGCCAATTTTGTAAGCATTATTTGAGTTTTAATTTTTTTCTTTTTTTGAAAATGTGACATAATACGCAATTATGTAAGGTATTTCGAGTTCTCATATCTAATGACACCCGTAATCCGAAATACGAGAGGTACATAGCAGAGGTAACCCTAGCAGATGAAATTGAAATGGTGGTTGGATTACGATACTGTATATAACTTGCTATAAAATTGAAGTGCAGTAGGCTGAGAATTTAATCGAAGAATTTGTTTTCCCAAACCGAAGCAGTTATTTACCAAATTGTTAAATAATTAATTCGATTTATTGTATGTGTGAAAATTTAAATCTACAACCGCCACCGGTTCTACGTCAACAAAAGTCTCATTAGTAACGTAAAAGTTTCCTTTAGAAGGAAGTAGGTTCGCTTAAATAAGTTAATGCCTAATTAAAAATCATCCTACTTCATTTCTCTTTGGAGGGTCTCGATTTTTATGTATCAACCTCTTTTTTCTATTTTCCGCAGAAGTTCTGTTAGCAGACTTATTATGGTTGCATCGCAATTTGGGTTTATTTGGTCAATTGGTTCTATGGTATCTTCCGTAAGAGGCGCTATTCCTACTTTTACAATCGTCAATAATAAAATAGAGAAAAGTACTGGCTCTACATCAGATACCATTTGATGAATTTTTCAAAATGAAAGTTCGAGAAATTTATTTTAGACATAATTTAACTTTAGCAACTGCACTTTTGAATAATTTGTTTATCAATAATCTAATTAAATAAATGATGATTACAACCAAAATTTCCGACGGTCTGTAAAAATTGCACTAAATATCAAAATGATACATAACATCAACTTTTGCCATATCGGCAGAAAATGACTGTAAAACATATGACAATTCGTATTATTATGTGTCTCCACTAGCAACTACTCAAATTTTAATGGTATAATAAATAAGGGTACCCATCAAACAAACCTAGACAGCCTTGATATATTAATCAATTTCATTTAATATTTCAGTGAATGATCAAAGTTTACTTTGATTATTTGTTTCAAATATGGGTACGAAGCTTTTCTTTTGTTCATATGAGGACGATGATAAAATGTGCGATGAAACTGAATTAATAGCTCTTGAAATTGTAAATACGTGGATTTACGTGGACAGAAACGAAAACAGCAATCGTAATCGGTCAATTTCATTTCTGCTTCATCGATGTTGTATAGTATGTCTCATGAACCATTTTTACTTTTCCAGCCCATCTCAAATTGTTTTAAATTTATAGGACGATAAAATATCGTTGTACTGTTCAACAATCTGTGACGGTTTCGATGAAGAGCGGTGGTTTGTTTTGAATCACTACTTTTGATAATTCAATTATCAAGCTATTTTTCATGCCATGAGAACATTTGGCTGTCAACATCAACTCGTCCATAGTCATTTTCAGAAATTTATCCGTTTTGAATCATATAACCTCAAAATTAAAACGTGTTGCTATTCCACTTCTGAAACTAAAGCCGCTATCAGGATTTATGAAATATAAGCAAGATTAGAAAAACTAAAATTTAGAGTAAATGATCGGTAAATTGGCAAAATTGAAAATATCTAAAATCCAATCAAAATCATTCATCGCCTAATCCAATAGTGACCTCACATGGCGAAATTTCATTTTGAAAACATTCGAGAACATTCAGCATACATATATCCAAGAATATTGATTTGAATTTTAATCAATGAAAATTACTCCAGCAATCATAACTTATAGTATATAAATATAAGATCGCAAAAGTAGCTAAAGCCATTAAAAACGAAGGTGATCATGATTGTTGTGCAAAAACCGGTAATACCTATATGCAAATTATGTGAATCATTTAATACGAATTTTTTTTTTTTTACTAACTTCCGATTAACTCGAAATACAAAGAGATATACAAATATTAGGTTTTGCACTGTATATCTGATCTGTATAATTGATTTAATATTTATCAAAATATCTTACATTAAACCAAAACTATGTTAAGCTCTTGATTACTTAATACCTGACAACAACAAAAAAAAAAATAGCCTTAGGTCGACATTACCTCAGTTGTTTAAAACAAAAAAAAAAACGTTTGTTGTTAGACAAGTAAATACTGTCCATTTTATTACTAGAGCACAGTATAAACATAAGGCAAAAACAAAAAAATTCCAAATATAATTTTATTTTTAGAAAGTACTCGAAGTATGTACATAAGCAGCATAGCAAACAAAATGTAAGACATACATACTTTTAGCATTTAGCCAACAGTGTTTATCTTAGAGCTGATGAATGACATCTAAATTGCCTAATTAGTCAAGTTTCGAGGTGAACTACATTTTTTTTTTTTTGCTATGTATTTATAGTTTAGCTTACTATATCCATGTTTTGTTTTGTTAACCCAAAAATTATATGGGATACCAAAATAAAAAACCGGAACCGCCATTTTTTATTTGTTTTATATAATTTGACCTCTCTTGTATATATACATACAGTAGTTAGTTAGTTGTCGGTTTTTGGCGCAGAATTTGTTAAACTTATAATTCACGGACGCAGCACACGCGGGGCCAAAATATTCAAAAGGGATGTAGTATGTGTGATTTTTAATTTTTTTTTTTTTTTAAACCATGAACGTGTCACTTTATTATTGTATTATAAATTAGTTTTAAACTGCAACTTGAAGGACAACAAATTTATAAATCGATTGAAATTCTATGAATATTGTATAAAATACAAAAAAACGAGTATGTATAACAACCAACAAAAAATAAGTTGTGTTTTGAATAACGAACCAAAAAATCACTTGAATTTTGTGTAAATGCTTTTGCTAAATAACAAACTCCTTCAAACGTATAAATAAATAACTTTCAAATAATAATAATCAGTTTTATAATAATAATAAATAATCTAGAAAATGTTAAATGTAAAACTTTACGTCACCGTTGATTAATTTGTTATTTAATATTACGAATTTTTGTTAGGTATTTAGAAAAGCTCGCGGCTGACCATGCATACAACAACAACAAAAAAAAACAAATATAGTTTTAACTCTAATAATGGATGCGGTCGGTCTTTTTTTAGATAAATTTATGCTAAAATACAGAGATTAACTGGTTTTTGATAAATGGTTTTTAAGGAATAAACAACTTTTTGGTTTGTAAATTTGTATATGGTTTTGGGTTGTCTCGATATTATAAAAAAAAAACTGTTTTGAACAAGCTCCTTACATAAATTTGCTACACATCTTATTTAATCTTATACGCGCTTTTGTATATAACAGGTTAATGCAACCAAAGTCAACACACACGCTAATTTATTTTTTATTTTTTATTTATATTTCGGCATGTTATGTTTATATATGTAGCTCTACGAGAGTAAATTATATACTTTCATTTTGACAAAGTTTACTTTCGGTTTCTTTGTAGCGTCAATCATATTGGTGTGTTGTTCTCATGTTGTTTAATTTTAATTTACAACAAAAGTTGGTGAAAGATACCCCAAAGCCCAAACAAGAATTATATTTGGTAATCGAATTTTTGCATGTAATTTAAACTTTTTTTTTTTTGTTGGTTACTTAAAGAGTCAATGTCATTATAAATAAAATAAAAATAGTGGATCGGTGGAATGGACTTTTTGTTATTTAATTTATAGTGCATTAGAAACATTATTATGTATTAAGAATACGATTATTATATACAATATGCTTCGGGTAAATAACCGACCTCCAATTGGAGGACGCCTGTACCTGTGTTATGGGATAACAACGAACATAAACCAATATGTGTTGAATATCAAATGATGTTGGTTTAGTAACTTTTTTTGCAGAAATCAATCTGCTTGTCCAATGATTACACGATCTACTGACAAATTTATTCAAAATATAAGCAATACGAATATTAAACAATTTCATGTCAAAAGCCTTGATTAATAAACCTAATTTATTATGTGGATTTACGAAGTCGGATTTACTGCGTCGTTTTAATATGAACGCTTGCAGATTGTTCTATTCTGTTATTATTTCGAGGAATAATAGATCGATAGAAGATTTATTTGAATAGAAGAAGACAAGAATATTAGAAGATTTACGTTGAATCGGACCCAATATAGTAGTACATAACATATACTTGTTTAAAATATAGCAAGCAATTAACAACCAACAATAATTTGTTGATTGATGACATCTTATATAAATTGTCATTTATCACGGTGACAAGGTAAGTAATTTACGATTAAATTCTTTATAGCATTTCTACATTAATTATTTACAAATACTCCTTTTGTTAATACATTTAATAAATCATAATTTACATTTTTTATTTATGATGGATCATTGAAGGTGGAGGGGTTTCATTATTTTACAGTTTTTAACAAGCAATAATGTTTATGAACACGTGAAGCAAATTACGGACTAATGATTTGCCTAAATGAATTTACTTGTAATTTAGATTAATTTTGGTTAAGTTGACCACAAAATATACATGGAAAAAAACTAAGTAGGCATTTTAATTATTTAAAAACAAAATGGCGGCATAATGGCTGATGAAAGGAAATTTACAGGTTACAATTTTCAATCTACAATAGAACAAAATCTGGTCAAGATATCAAAATCTAGTGTAGTACGTAGGATTTTTGAAAAATATTTATTTTTACAAAAATGGCGTCAATATGAAGGAAAATTTTTTTCATGAAAAAAATCGGTCGAAAATTGGTCGTAAGATCGTTAAATTTTAATTGATCAAAAAAATTATACGTACTTCACTAGAACTTTACAACAAAAATCTGTAGATTTCCGCCGATGGAGGTCATTAAAAAAATGGAGTTTCCTTTCATCAGCCATTGCGCCGCCATTTTGTTTTCAAATAAAATTTTTTCGTGTACTTTAAAACTTATATAAACAGGCAAAGACCCTTGATTTCACTCCTACAAGGTGATATTACCCCTTAATTGTAATCTGAGATTTAGTTTCTTGCAACTACAGGATGTTTCAACAAGAAGTGTTATTTTAAATTATTAAAAACACAAGTTTTTTTTAGAAATGCTGCGATATTTTTATTTTAATTCAACGTACAAACTAGGCGATTAATAATGAATAACCTGAACGGCTCTGCTTACAGTTCCCCATTCTTTTGAGGAAATGTTCCAACAATTTTTCGCACAGTTCCGGCCGTATTTCACGAATAATAGCTCTTACTTGTCTTTTAGTGCTTGAATCGTTGCTGCTGCATTGGCGTAAAGTTTATCTTTAGTATAGCCCCAAAGTAAAAAATCTAACGGTGTTAAACCGCATGATCTAGCCGGCCAATTATATGTCCGGGAAATTTTGAGCGCAATAATAGTTGTTTTCCAATCGACCAACCGCAAGCACCCGCTAGCAAACCGCTAGTAGAA
This sequence comes from Tipula vernalis, assembly GCA_958295665.1. Lineage (NCBI taxonomy): Eukaryota > Metazoa > Arthropoda > Insecta > Diptera > Tipulidae > Tipula > Tipula vernalis. The sequence goes on along the minus strand of OY282558.1, from coordinate 126,814,154 downwards.
AGGTTTTAGTCCTTGCTATGGTCGATTGGAACAATTAAAATGGATGATGTGAGTAAAAATACCCTATAAATCGTATATGTTTTGCAATTGCTGTCAAAACTTTGGTGCGGCGAACAATTAAAAATAAAAATGAAAGACAATGAGAAGACAAAAAAAATTGGACATTCGCCGAAACTAAGCCTTTAATTCATATTTATGGAAACAGGCAGGAATATTACACACAATAGTTAACGTAACACGTACAACATAAACGGACACGAGAGTTTAATTTCTCAAATATCCAGTAATATTAAATATTTACTATCAATTAAATTTTTTTTAACAACAATTTGGGTGAAATTTTAACAGCTGCCGTTTGACAGATCGCAATTTCTAAAAAACAAAAAAAATGTTGTGTTTGTGCTGCCATCTAGCGCTAGGTAGCTTCATTTGCAATCCGCCCTCGTACATCGATTTTAGTAAGGCGTTTGACAGAATCCAGCATGAAACTTAGATCGTTGAGAAACTTAGATCTTTGGATTGTGACTTTTTTCAAAGAGGAGGGCGGGAGGTTCCTCAGGGCGTTCATTTGGGATCCCTACTTTTTGTTCTATTCATTATTAATGACGTGATTAGCTGTCTGAACCTGAATCAAAAAAAAATATCTCTATCGACTGGAAAACCAACAAACTGGCCAATTGATCCAAATTCCAAATAAAGCATCAGATTGGTTTAATTTCTTCATAATTAATACATTTTATACACGAAAGCCGGTTCTTCTACTGTAATAATTATTCAATACTTCTGCTATTGAAGCTGTACAAGAAGAAATGAAGTCATATGCGTGAGAAAAAAGTGAATGGAAATTGGCCTGTGGAAAATGACCAAGAAACTTGGGAAAACACCAACCAAACTTTGTCTTAAGGCCAATTTTGCTGTTCCCAGTTATGTTTAAGCTCTTTTAAAAGTTATTAGTAAAAAGGTTAAATCCGATGAAAGACTTAACCATAAGTTAAGAAATCTTAAACCAATGCCAATAACCAACGTAATTCGCCAAAATACTGCAATCATACTTGAAAGACTCTGGATTGAAAGAAATCGGGCAGGAGTGCCATAGGACGGTGTATTAGGGTCAAGCGGTGATTTAGAGGCGGTAATGTGGGTAATCGCTCCCTCACAGGAGACAAAAAATACATTCCCATAAAAATAATTTTAACACCGCTCCAACCGAAAACAAAAAATACCGAGTTTTTTCCAGTGATCCAATGCATTTTAATTATTTGAGCAACACTTCCGTTAGTGTTGCAAATATTGGAAAGTAATCCTCGTTTACAAATTCATATTGCGAGGTGAATTAAGACATTGGATATCGTTCACACTCGTTATATCGTTCAATTCACATACTTTGTTGTTTTCTTCTAAAAATGTTAAGTTTTTACCCAATATTTGAAATAAAATTGATTTAATTTTGACATAAATTCCCCTTACTATGTACACTAATGACTGTAGTGATTTTTGCGATCTTAGCTGCCGAAGAAAGCAACTATAACAAGCAAGTCGTGAAAGGACAGAAACATGGTGAATTAAACCAAATGAAACTAAATCAGTTCACATCAACTTTACAAACAAACGACTCGATCGTACATTGACAAAATCACGTCTCAAATACATAGTGATGTCTTTTGACCGTCTTGGGTATGTTACTAAAACTTTTCTTTGGTGTGCCTTGTATGTGTTATTCAAGTTACGTTTGTTGGGAAGCGAAATCGAAAATGAAAATTTCACCGCTGAATTTCACTTGGTCGTACGCAGTTCGTATTAGAACATAGATGTCTCTGTTGTATCTCTAGATATTTTTCACTGGAGTTTTATCGTCATGTATGGTAAATGTAAAACAAGATACTTCCTTTTTTTTGTTCACTATATTGAACTGTATTCAATTTTAAAATGTTTAAATAAAAATTTACAAATTCAATTTATCTGTAGATAGATTCCGATTTAGTGAGATGGAATAAAATGGAATGAGATTTTTTGTTATCTCGAATTATGATTTCTCACTGAATAATTTCATTCCACAAATTAGTACATATTTTGGTCTCTTTGCACGATAATTTGTTTAGTACTAGTACTAAATGGAATAAAATGTCAAAAAAGGAAATTATCTGGCGTTAGTTAATTATTTTTGTAGTTTGGTGTTCTGTGTGTAATATTGAATTACATTTATAAGTTTAATAAATTGAGAGTAAACTAATTATAGATTTAAAGATAAATTGAATTAAATTCTTATGAAATATTTTAAATAGCGATTGGTCTAACATGTTGTAAACCAATATGTTCAATAAACGTAATAGGATTGATAGGCATAAAAATTATCATGATAATTTCAGATCGCGATTTCAATTTCATTTTAAAGGCAGAGACAATCTCGACGGAATGGAGACGGAATTACGCATAGAAAACAAAACATTTTAGTACTGTAAAAATAAAAATTTTTGCTGGCAATCTCGACGCACGTTTTTGACATTCAAATAATCTTAAACTATGAACTAAATTTTTTTGATTTCCATAAATCTATACTTTGATGGCTTTAAATCATATTTTGTAAACCCCTTTTTAGACCTATTTAAATTTTTCGTCATTGTATAAAATCTACTAATCTAGTTAATAACTAATAATTGAGTTAGATAAAAACGTTTAATGTCATTGGCATCACTTTATTTTGTATAACTCTAGTTACCAAGAATGCCTTTCATTTTGTATTTTTTTTACATCACAAAGTGACACTTAAAGCCGTTCTTGCATGCAATATTGAAAATAATTTAATTTTAGTACTTGGTCTAAATATTTTCATGTAATTTAACTTTTGCGCTATTGCGTGACTGCGCTACAGCGTCGAGACTGTGTCGGGGGTAATAATCACATTAAAATAAAATAATACAATCTCACAACTAATTTACGCTAGTCAAATTATGAACCGCGGTAGTTCTGAAAGCAAAAAAATTGCCTTGTGACAGGCTGAAAGACATTCCGGCTGTTCACACGCAGTTAACACTGCAACACATCATTTCCTCATTTCTTACCTCTTTGCCTATAAACTACTTTCCCCCTCCATTTAGTTTATAGGCAAAAAGGTAAGAAATGAGGAAATGTTGTGTTGCAGTGTCAACTGCGTGTGAACAGCCAGATTATTTCGAATTCGCCATTACAGTTGTTCCATGTCAGCAAACTGTAGATTATTCTTGATCAACGCCAAAAAATACATGGTTAACTGTTTATTTGCAAATATTCATAACAAATTGATCTAAGATATCTTTTTAGTACGCAAATTATGAATGCAGTGGGTGATTGAAAAAGAACAAAGAACTCAAATGGTGAAATGTCAAATGTTGATTCACAAAATGTTGTAAAATACGTGTAGAGATAAACAGAGACATCTAAGTTCTAATCCGAACAATTCATTTTTCCATACTACTTATGCCGCGGCTACACGAATGGAAAATGTAGACCAACGTTGGAGATTTGTCCAAAAAACCAATCGTGTAGACAGAAAAAAATAAATACAAATGAAGGTTATATTGGTCCAACATTGGTATGCATTCGCTCAATAGGCGGTTTTTATAAAAAGATCAAAGGAAACTACCAACGTTGGATTGTATATTGGTACTTCATCTACACGATTGGTGAGAAAAAATGTATTTTTGAATACTTAACGGCAGATGTCACTAAATACAACTGTAGATGTCATTATATTTTATTATTTATAAACAAATAAATTCAAAATGGAATCTGACTGGTCGACTGAGCTAGTGCTAGAATTTATAAATTTATATCAAAAGTATCCCGAAATTTGGGATTTAAAACACTGTAAACATAAAAATAAGCTCGAAGTGCATGATGCTTGGCATAAAATAAAAAATTAAAATTCAATTTTAAAAATATTTTTAAATTATTTTTTGAATTTTTACACTTTTAACACACTATTGCTTCTTGTTTATGAAATGTCAAAAACAAATCTGAGAATTTAAAGCAATATGTTTGCATTGACTTCCATCTTGTGGGAGACATTGTAATTAATGTATGACTACTAGTGACAACTAGTGATAAATATCAATATATAAACCACCAAAATTGGTTATACATTGGTAGCCATTCGAAAAATGAACATTGGGCAAATCGTGTAGCCAGTCAAATTTTATTTCACCAACATTTCACAAATCACATTGGACCAATGTTGGTCGACATTTTCCATTCGTGTAGCCGCGGCTTTAGATAAACGACATACTACAAAATGAAATTCAGCAATGAAAAATTTCATTTCACGCCAAGTGAGTACCAGGGGCCTTATTCTCGAATTCCACAACCATTTTCCACATGTGGACATCTGTCAAAATTCATAAAAACGTTCGTAAATTCAAATTCTAGTATTCTTGAATTCCCTATGGAATTTTTTCGGTACTAAGGGAATATTTCCGAATGGGTATAACAAGATGAAAAAAAATCCCCATATACGAAAACTTCAATAATTACAAAGACTTTCACAGATGTCCACATGTGGAAAATCGTTGTGGAATTCGAGAATAGGGCCCCAGGCTTAAGCAAAAAGTCATTTTTTCACTCACACCGATGTAGATTTATTATTGCATTTACAAAATTTCGTATATAATCGATGCTAACAAGCACAATAACCAATTTTAGAATATAATAATTGTATTAATTTAGTAAATTAATGAATCGTCGTTGAACGTGAAAAAATTTTAAATTTAAAGCGGAACTGTAGACTAAACATATTGCATTAAGTGGTATAGAGGTAAGATGATTAATTTCCAGAAATCGATAAAAATGTTCCGAGTTTACATTTATGTTTTGTTGATTTGCTGCATAACTTTTCTTTTTTTTTTCAAATTTAAAACGATTAGTCATTCAACAACAACGAAACAATTTATCATATTTAACGATCCATCTAGAAGAAATTTGCTGTATAGGTACATATTTGAATCTAAATCTCTTGTTGAAGAATTGTTGCCGAACAAAATGTCATAAAAAAAAATCCAGTTTTTATTCGCGCTTATTAAAAGATCAAAGCCCAATGAACTTGACATGAAGTAAGAAGTATTCAAGAATTAAATTGAACCAACCAAAAATGATTTACAATCAAGATAAAAATGTACAAAATTCTTGCCTCCTTCAACGGGGTGTGCGCCGATTTTTTTTTTTAACCGAAAACCATAACGAATACCATAACCAACCCGTATTGCGATATGAAAGTATATTATTGTAAAACACAAACAACAAAATTGTTTATGTTTTATAAAATATAATATTTTTGGTTAATTAAAATTATATAATATTTTATAACTAATTAGTATTATTACTACAACCTGTCATGATAACATTTTATGAAAACGTCGAAATAAATTTGTGACTGTAAAGATGCGCGGCGTCACAACAGGTTTTTATTTGTCGAGCCAATTCAACTTATTGATTTTATTGCCATTATGGTAATGATTAATGAATGATGATTGTTGTGGTAATATTTGAATTGATAAAAGATATTAGTAGAAATTATCCCACGCAATTCTCTGACGACTTTTTAAATACGTATAGATATGAAAATCAATAAACCAACATGTTTTTTTCACTTTACATTTTTATGTACTTTCCAAAATACTGTAAGTATTAAACAAACAACTATTTTAAGTGGCAAGCATATATAGTATACCAATATCTACATAATATATGCTTGCATATGTTATCTTATGAGAAAGTAAAAATTAAATAAATACATTTTTTTTGTTGTTATGTCTTGTAAGCTTTCACATGCAATGAGTCTTTTCAAATTGATAAATAATTACTTAGAATATGCGCAAGCATGTAAGACAAAAATTTTAAGCTTAATGATATCTGTACACAGAAAGGAATCAGACCAAAACACATTTTGTTTACATAAGTCCATTATTTAAACGATTTACATTAGGTATTTATGTTAGATTAATGAACTTACATTATATTCCCGCCTACAGAGTATGAACAAAGAGATCTGTATAAATAAACACAAATAACGTGCTACATTTTTGCAAATGGTGCACGAATTCATAATCCGAATTATTTAATTATACTACACTTAATATTCATTGCCTTATTAATTTTTCAGTTTACTACGTCTACGGCTAATAGCAATTAACTAATTCATAACACAAGACCAAATTTTGCTACAAAACACGCACTTTTGGAATTAATTAAATAACTTCCTGATTGACCGCAAAACTTATATAGGTGTATTTCAACTGTTTAGTTTTTAGTGAGAGAAAGAGTTTACATTGCCATTAAGTATGGAGTACAATTTCATTCAAATGACTTCCGCGGTTGGCTTTACAGTATAACTTCGGCAACTTCGATCTGATCTTTCAAGTCTTGGATAGTCTTTGGATGGTTAGTATAACACTTAACCTTAACGGCTCCCCACAAAAAAGTCCAACGGAGTCAAATCCACAACTTCCCTTGTAGGCATTTCATTTCTACTGAATTTTCCACGTACATTTCTTACAGTTTGGGTAGAACGTAGAAGACTCACCACTTTGAAAGTAAGTTTTCAATATTTTCCAATTTTGTTTGTCGAAATAACTGGTAGTTTAAATTGCAAACGTTAGATGGACCACCCGTTACTAGCTTTACACCGTAGATAGTATAATAGCAAAATAGTATAATAGTATTTTACTATCTAAAGAAAGGAAAATTATAGTTTCGAAATAGACATATTTCTAGACTTATGTATTAACAATAGATTGTCATAAACTTTACTTCTACAATAAAATATAGTAGGTAGGTTTTGATAGCTATCAAATCAAAATATTCACCTCTATTATGATTCAAGAGTCGATCGACAACTGTATAGCGTTTTCATTTTTTCATTTGATAAAAACAATACGAAAAAGGAAAAGGCAACACAGAGTCGTGTCGATTGTCGATCGTCATTTTACACCGGGTAGCAAAATTGTATTATTATACTCGGTAAAAACTCGGTACTAGTTTCTTGTATGAAAACCAGTTTTACTCAATTTAGTGAATGATGCAGATTTAATCTAAAAATGTCAAAAAACGTTACAATTTTTTTGCCTTATATACTTTTTGTGTAGGTATCGATGTCTTTACACACTGGGCGCATCTAGCACACGTAGAGTCTACGTTTGAGATAGTCTAAAATGTAGACTAATCTTATTTGTAGTATCTACATGTGCTGGATGTACATATCTACGTATCTATTTTGATTTTTGTATTGGATAACTTGTTGAAATTTCGTAATAAATTAAATTGACAGTTCTCTGTAAGTTGTTTTTAATTTTTACCAAATAATTAAAATGGAGGAAGTTTTAAAAAAATTGAATCCTGTTGATCATCCTCCATGTTTATTTATGGTTTATAAATATGAACTAGTAATATAAATGTCAAAAAAAATCCAAGTCTCAAACCAAAATAATCTACATAAAAATGTAGACTAAAATTTTTAGTCTCACTAAAACTCGTAGAGTCTACATACTTTTACTGAGATTTTTTGCATCCAGCACATGTAGACTTGCAGACTCTACGTATTTTCGGTAGACTCTACGTGTGCTAGATGCGCCCATTGAATCGATATCTTGAAAAGTCGATTTTAGGGTTTGTTTCTCGGGTTTCAGATGTCGAATTTATTCACCTTTGGAACCCTCTACTGGAAAACACCCGAAGATAAGATATACACCTTTTTTGATTTAGTTTGGAATTCGACGTTTGAATTACTACCGGACACACCATGGCAAATTTCGAAACATTAGGTTCCCAAATGAAAATAGTGTGACATTTGAAAACGAACATTTCATTTGATTTTGTATGAATTTGCATGCACTATGTTGGTTTTAGGATTGAGTTTGGCGTTGAGCTGAGGTTTCAGTTGGAGGTCGATTTATGGGCTGAATTGGGGTTGAGTGGGAGTCGAGTTGGGGTTGTATTACGGTTGAGTGGGGAGCTTTTCGTTGAATTAAGGGTTGACTTAGAGTTAGCTTCAGTTGATTGAGTTCATATATGAATGTAGTTTTTACGACCAAGTCGGGATAAAGGAGGAGTTGGGGGTCGAGTTGGGATTGAGTTAGGATTGGATTGGTGTTTAGTTGAGGTTAAGTCAGAAATTTAGTTGGGTACTTATTTGGACATTTGTTGAGGGTTAAGTTGGAAGTTGGCTTAAGTTGTTTTTCATATAGTTTCTCTAGTTGAGCTGGAATTGAGTTGGAGATTGGCTTAGGAGTAAGTTGAGTTCATGAATCCATCCAGTTTGCGAACCATGTTGATTTCGAGATTGAGTTGAGCGTTGAGTTTGGGGTTAAGGGGGGGGGGGGGGGGTTGAGTTGGAAGTTGAGTTGGAGGTAATTTGGAGTTTAGTTGGGCTTGAGTGAGAGTTTCTTTTGGGGATTCATTTAGCATGAGTTAACGGTCTAATTGGAAGTTAACTTCTGTGTTCATGTACTTATGATTGCAATTGGTATGGGGAGTCTGCAAGTTAAAGGGAACAAGGTTGTTTGACCTAAAAAATATTTATCAATTACATTCGATGTTGTAGATTAAAGTAAGAAATTTAAAATTTGAAAACTTGACATTTTTTTAAATAATTAAATTACGGCAACTGTAGGTAGATTCCGGTTTAGTGAGATGGAATAAAATGGAATGAGATTATTGCTTATCTCGTATTTCGATTTCACACTGAATAATTTTATTTCACAAATTTGTATTCTCGTTCTCTTTGCGAGATAATTTATTTAGTACTATGTAGTTCTAAATATTTTAAATAACGATTGGTCTAATCTTTTGTAAACAAACAGGATACAAGAAACGTAATAGAATTGACAGACAAAAGATTATCACGATAATTCAAATATAATAATTCTAGCTCAGTTACTTATACTTTCTGTCTCTTTTTTGTATTTAACGTTTATTGAGTTTATTCAACCAGATTACGATAATCAAATTATGAAGCGCGATAATCCTGAAAGCATTAAAATCGTGCTACAACAGACTGGAACAAAGAACTGCATAATCTCGAACCAGCAATTATCTAGTTGGTACCTGCCAGGGCTGTTAGACAACTAAGACTACTAAGGGGTTGTAAGCCCGATGCCAGATTTCGCGAATTGGTTAAATTTCAAAAGAGTATTTTATTGATGAACTGTATACTATAGTTGCGAGACGACGTAACGAGAAAATTTGACATTTAATTTCACATATGCGGGATTTATTTTCTCACCCACTGAACCAGAATGTAAATATCTCGTTTACTACAAAATCTCATCTCACGAAAAAAAGTCATCAAACCAGAATCTATGTACTAGACGTTCTTTAAAACCAAAAGAATAGGTCATAGATCATCTATGGAGCGTTGAACATTGCCGTTTTAACCCTTCCGTGTTGTATAAGGTCTGGCCAGACCTTTTTAAGATTTAGTCATATTTTCCCCATAGAAATACTTAAGTAAGGATAATCAACTTAGTGACTTCCTAATCAAACATGTTTTTTCAGATTTAGTCAATGGTAGAAATTTGTGGTTGCATTTGTTTTCGAAAAAATAGGCTTTTACGATTTCTATACTTCTTTCCTACTATAGGCGCATTTTATTTGACCAAATTCAAATTTGTATTCATTTCGAAATCGCGCCCCGCTGAATTCCGAAAAAAAATCACGGCTAAACATGTCACTCAAAACTATTGATTTACAACAATTATTTTGTAATTTACATTAGACACTGAGCCTTAAATTAAAAAAAATCACAATCACCAAACAAACAACAATTTTTGTTATGTCATGACAGACAACTGTTAGAACTTTAAAAATAAAATTTAGCGAAGATTCCATGAGCCTGGTGCTAAACACAATAACTAAAGAATATTATTGGATTTTGAAAACTATGTACACAGCGGGTATTTACGAATACCAAAACGGTATTGGATTCATGGCATTGTTGTTGTAAATGGTCAAATAAAATGCGCCTTATAAGGTCTAGCCTCTATTTTGTGTCGTACAATATTATTCGTTTTTATCGTCGTTCTATTTACTTCGTTTCGTATATTTAGTCATCTCATAAACTGTTATTTTTTGTTTGCATATAGCAAATGATACTTGTATGTTTGAAATAATTTCGTTTCGCAAAATTTATGTCGGTTTTTTCGTCATTATATTTACTTCGAGTTCTCTTCCAATAGAAAACATCCATTTTTAAATAGCCATAACTGTTATTTTTTGTTTGTATTTAGAACCTGATTTATTTGTGTTAATTTTGATATTTTTCATTTATTACTGCAGTATTTTTTGAGTTGAACGGAAGTATTTCCAAGTGAAATATTTTTTTTGTAAAGTAATATTAGTGAGAGTTATCCAAATTTTTTCATAAACCGTTTTATGAAAATGGCTGATGATGAGACAAGTAACTACAGATGGAGACGGTAAAAACATTTATTGCTAAGTAAAAAAATTCTTAAATGCGTGTTTTATTTTTTTAGTATGTCCGAATAGGAAAGGCAAGAAGAACTTAAAAGGATTATTATAGAAGAGTTTGATGAAGAATACGAAAGCGACATTGGTGAGGCTAGTGAAGAAGCAGATTATGTTCCGGATGAGAATGCTTCTGATGCGGAGAACGAAATCGTTTTGGAAGGCTTCACGGACATTGAAAATAGCTACGATGAAGATCTATTGGAAGAAAATCACGCTAATATTCAATCAGTGTTTCAACAGCAAGATGTACAACTACGTAATGAATAAATATTTCCTTGCACGAGACGGAACAAAATGGAACAAAGAACCGACAGATATTGGACGACTAAGAGCACACAATATTATTCGAGAGGCGGGTGCAATGCTCGGCGAGGAAGTAGTCTAATTCCGATAGATATATTCAAAACGCTCATAACACTGGAAATGATAGATATTATAACAAGAGAAACTAACTGAAAAGCTGAAAGTGAAATAGCGAAAAATCAGAAAATATTAACATGGTCACCTCTAACAGATTAGGAGCTATATGCGAATATCGGTATTTTTCTGGCAGCCGGATTGAGTCACAGAAATATGCAACACACGACAGAGTTGTGGAAGACCAACAACAGCCCAGTCTTTCAAACAACAATGTCGATTAATCGCTTTCGGCCTACAGGCCGTTTTATCAGATTCGACAACTTTCGAAATCGCGCTGCCCGGCAGAAAAATGACAAAGCAGCTGCCATACGCGATATATGGATTATGTTGAACAATAACTTCAAAACAGCATATTCACCGGCCGAGGTAGTTACTGTAGATGAACAACTATTTCCGTATAGAAAACGAGATTCACTAAGTACATTCCGTCGAAGCCAGCAAAATACGGAAACAAAGTTTGGTGGGCTTGCGATTCAGACACCGGCTATCCTTGTGAAGGCATTCTCTATACAGGAGAGGAATCTGGCCGACAGCGTGAGTGGAACCAAGGAGAAAGAGTGCTGTATGAACTCTCTAGCAGGTATAAATCGAGTGGAAGAACAATTGTAGCGGACAACTTCTTCACCTCTTTAGATGTTGTTGAAAAGGCTTAGTTTTCGTTGGAACGCTCCGCAGAAATAAAAGCTACATTCCAAAGGAGATGTTACCAGACCGGAACCACCCAGTGCTCTCAACTGAGTTTGGTTTCTCCGAAAATGTCGCTATCATGTCATATGTTTCAAAAAAGAATCGGGCTGTTATTTTGCTGTCTTCGCTTCATTATGACACTGAAGTGGTTTACGAGGCTAAAAAGCCGCAGGAGATTTGGTATTACAATAGGCATAAAGGGGGCATGGGAGCTCTGGGAGAGTACACAAGTAAACGTTAGACAAGGAGATGACCGTTGGCTTTTTTCTATAACATGTTAGATGTCGCAGCATTGGCATCGTATATCATATATAGAAAGGTAAACGACAGTCGTCTAACTAAAAACACGGATGCCCAAAGACATTTTTTGAGCTCATTGGTTGATCAATTGTTGACTCCTAAGGTAGAATTGCATATAACCCAAGAGTAAAAGGAAAGCTCAACGTCAAAAATGGAATAGAAACCTTGTTTGGTTCACCGTTACAACACAGGATTCCATTGCTAAGCACCAGCAGGAACTCCGATCAAAAAAATAATATAAGATCTATCGAGGGAGTGATAAATTTCAAAGAACAACTGTATGTTTACAGCAAAGCCGATAATTTCAAAAGTGCCATAGATGTCTAAATTATGACCAAAAGACGTGAAACAAAAAAAATGATTAGAAAAAAATTAATAAAATAAAATAAAATAATTAAAAAAGAATTAATTTCGACAGTTAAAAATAAAAAATATCTTTTCCACATAATTTCCATGTAAAACATATGAAGGTCCACAAATACCTTTCGTCCATGGGAACGTGTAATAAACTTCCGTACACACAATGGTTAAAGATCGACAATAACGCAAAGCAGGCAGCAACAATTATGGTTAGTAACACATTTTGAAATATGGAAAAGCGTCTTGGGCTTCCTAGGCCCAAACTAAAACCGTAACCTGCAATTTTGGATTAGATTGACGTTGCTGACCACCACCACCCTCTGGTCAGCAGTATGCGACAAAAGATGGCAGTCCCGTCAAGAGGATGGACTTTCTAATTCCAAAATACCGTAAATTAATTTTGTAAATGTTCGTGACCAATGTATATAAGAGCTTTCAATGGGGAGATTTAAGCTGTTGAGCATTATCAAAATAGTTCGAAAAAATCCAAACATTTCCGCTTTTAAAGAATGAAATTTTTACTTAAATAAGTTTGATTGGAGAATCATCATGAGCGTCGCGAATATATTTTGGATAGACAATTCAGATGGGATAACTTATTGGAATGTTCGAGCGATTTTGAAAGATTAAATATTATATCCAGAAATATCGAAGTTAAATCTAATGAAACCGTATATAAGATGTAAAACATTATCAAATGTATGGACCCGCTACCTTAAAACACTTCCTAGCTTCGATGATGAATCACTAAGTAGGTGTTCCTAGAGAATTTCATTTAACAAATTAAAATCTTTCATAAGGTACAGCGATTTTGGTGAAATAAATCTCTTAAAAAATGGGAGAAACCAGTGAAGGTTTATGAGGAAGGAGCTTCAACTATACATACGTAAACTCCAACCCACCAAAGTATCCTCAACACAGTTTCGGGTTGCAATCGAAACACACCATTGAGAAGTACAGCTTATAGAGATCTGAATCAGATGATGGGCGAATTAACACACAGAAAAACTTGGCACGTGCCTAGAGCCCTTATTAAATATATCCGTCCCACTATTCCCATTTGCACGGTGAAAAAATGCGGCAATATTTCCGTTTCCATGACGAAGTTTTCGTTTAACTCGAGTTTTTAACACACGATGTGATTCCAACGAATGTCAAATTACAATTCCTCCAATTCATATCGCTTGTAGAAGATTTAATGGCTTTATATATAAACAAATGTCAACGTCTAATCAAGATTTGTTTCAATTCTTAGTAAAATTTAGAAACATTACTTTAAAACAAAAGAGAGAATTTTGAACTGAGGAATAAACGGAAACATTGGCCGCTCGATAAATGGTTGTTCTGATTATAAATGTACGAACGTGTTTGGAAATTTAGAACTAACATATTAAATTTGGGTTTATTGGTGTTTACAATTATTTTCAACAAATTATGAATTTTCAAAATCAATATTTCAGTGTTCAAAATTGAAAATCTCCACTTAGTTATCTTACTTCTCAATAGATGTTTCTTTAATAAAAAATTATCTGCAATCATTCACGGAAAAATAGCGTACTTTACAGATAATAGCCTTTAATTTGCGGATTGTCGTAATATAAAATCTTTATAAAATCGTGTAATTCTCTCGGGTTAAATTCGATCTTGGAAGTGTTCAAAAGTGTTTTATGTTGACCGTGAGGCAGAGGGACTTATTACGGATAAAAGAAAACAGAATAACACGGCTTCTGCTAAAGAAGTGTAGGATTCGGTTGAAAACGCATTTGATGATTCCGGATTGCTGAAGCGAGTTAGTTTGTTGCGAATTTTAATCACAACTGTTAAAGTGAACTCAAAATGTGAAAATAGTACCAAAGAGGTGGACATTTGGAATGTTTTATTCGTTCCAAGGCTTGGTATATGTCCGCGTGAATTTTGACTCAGAACTTGGCCACATTAATGATAGAGACACTAAATCAAGTAAACATTAAAAGTCAAAGCGAACAATTATTAAGACACAGGTGGTTTGGGCAAAAAGTTAAAAAGCAATTTTTCTGATTATTTGATGTTTGATAGTGTTGAAAGAAATGTTTGCGAAATTTACAAGGCAAACAGTAGTTCCAGTTCATCGAAAGTTTTGGGTTGGTACTCTATTTTATCACTTTTTTTTTGGATGATTATAGTAGAAAAGTCGTCGTTTATTTAATCAAACGAAAGTCGGACGTGTTTGCAAAATTCAAGAAGTTCAAGTGCATGGCTAAAAACAGACGGGTCAATAAATGAAAGTGCTGCGAACAGATAACGGAACGGGATATTTCAAAATGAATTGTTAGAATTTTTTTTTTTTTTTTTACTAGACCAATTCTCTAAGTTAACATGATTTAGACGGTTTCGAATAACACCTGGAATTTTCAAGAACCAAACCACCATATACATCGAGGAATGCCAATCGAGAGTAAGTTATTGGCAATTTCGACCGGCAACGCCTAAAGTACTGACATTCAAACAGGGGAGTTTTTTTTTTTAATTTAATGGTAAGGCTTGTGACAAGAAAGAGGCGCCATTTTATCGTAATTCAAATGGAATTTTATTTAATCATAATTACACAAGAAGACCCTCCTTGACACATTCTTTTTTTTGGGGGAGAAGGCTTCATTAAATGGATACAATAATAAAACATTATTCAATTAATTATTTTTATTTAAGTGTACATATGACTATTCAATATTAATCATTTTAAATATGGAATTGTGTGTAGCAAGACAAAAAATCAAAAGACTTTTATATTATACTCTTGACAACACTATAAGAGTGTGTATACAATGAAAACCTTGAGGAATGGCGACCTTCAATTTCTCTGACTAAACACATTTAATCCAAAATGCAAGATATATACTGAGACACTACACATTTATGCATATAACGCATTTCTCTCATATATAGGATATGTTATACGCAAAATAATTATTTTGACCTGTGTGCGGAAACAAGGTTCCTTTCAAAAGTTGAAGGTGGCTGCCCATGTACTTAGTAAGCCAATATCCGGCTATCCCTGTTATTCAACTACACCTTTTTTACTTTTTAAAAGTATGCGGAATTATAAATTTTATACTTTCAATTTTTAACTTGATATTTTTTTTTTTTTTTTTTTGCTCAGAATTGGTTACGAAATACCTTGGCAATATTCAATATTTTTCTACATTTATTTTTCGTAATTTCTTTTCAACGATTATAGTTGACCCAACATAAATGTACAAATATGTATACAACATTCTTACATTAATAACGCTTTAACTTATAGTTTGTCAATATAAGTATATACATAATGTGTTATATCGCACTGCCATTCACTTTATTCAAACACTCAACTTATTCAATTACTTAGTTACTGCAACTAGATGTGTACTCGGTATCCATATTTATAACGTGTTACTTAAATTTATTTCAACAGGATTAATGTTTGATTTGATTTTATAAAACTTAAAACATTTTTGTTGTTGTACAAATATTCTTATACATACACTACTAAAAGAAAAAAAAACATTATTGTAGTGGAGTCGTAGTTGTACACGATACTTTAAGCCATATAAAAGTGAAAGTTGATTTGTTTCTACGTCTGTTCACAATAATTATTTCGAAATACCTAATGCTGGAAACAAATGTGGAGAATTTCTGTTTGTAGTGGGCTACAAGCTGCTCCAAATTTAATAAACAATTCCATTTTTTATCACAAATTAATTAATTGTTATCCGCCAGAAAATGTTTATTTTTGAATGAACAATGAAAAAGTGTAAAAATTGTACTAGATTGGCGTTCTTTTATGTAATAAAGTAGCCTACTGATTCGCAATAAAATTCATTTGAATTCCTACAAGCAGTAACAATAAATCATTGTACCGGTACAAACACAATAAACTGGGTATAATGGTGAATATGATTATCTGTTCATTAAACTATTTCTATTTTATACAAACTATGTACAGTGTGTCGCCGAAATAAACAAAATCGGTATTATTTCCAGTTTAAATAACTTATACACATATTAGAACTTAGTTGATCATGATTTTTTTATATGGAGCTCAAGGTCATCTTCGTTTCTGATAATAAATGTAAAAGCGTACCTACAATAAAGACAGTTTTCTGGTTGTGATATTTTTATGTACATGTAGCCGCAAGACAAGAAAAAATTATACAGTTTAAGGTGATCATATCTTTTGAAAACCGGAATATATGTCGGATATATGTATGTACATAATTTTATATGCGATGGTGGGAAAAAAAACAACAGAAACCCGCGATGTAACAAATGCAGTCGCGCAGATAAATCATATCCACAAAACCGAAGCTTTGTAAGAATTTTATTGGGTCAATCATGTCATCTTACCTGTTTTATAAATAATAGAAGATTCTTGTTTATGTTCTATACACGGTTTGCTTTGTTGAAATTTCTTTTTTCCTTGATCTCAGTAGATACCTACTACACTACTACTAAGGTCAAAAATATTGCATCACTGTTCATTAATATGATGCTGTTTCGAAGAAACAGTTCGAAATGTCTCAATACGATTGTTATACGAGCATGCAGTATTCATTTGACAAACTATGTTATCCTGATATTCATGAACGGGTTTTATTATTACACACTACTGTTACTTTTCATTTTAAATTATCCTTATTTATTGGGTGTCACATATCAGTGCCTGGTTTATAGCTCAACAAAATATTATGTAAACTTTAAATTTATGTCGTCAATATGTTGCAAAATGTTAAAGAGGTTTCTTCATCATATTGAAGTATTATATGAACACATAAATATGCAAATGGTGTGCATAACACAAATGTTTCTATTGCGGTGTTTCTCTATTTTCAATTTTAAATAATTTTGGAAATTTGATCTTCACCTTGACTTCATCCATACAAGTTTCGAGGTTTCGTTTTACAATTGGTATTAGCCTCAAACCATTTATTTTATAGCTAAAGATACCTTTGATTGTGTTTTACTTATTGAACTAGGAAATCCAGCAACAAGATTTATAAATTTATGGCGTATGATTATGGCTACCCGGTTAGTAAAACCGCTTCCTTTTAAGGTGCCTTTATATGTAAATAAACGAATAGGGAATTAAAGATAAGTCATGATTAATATCGAATGGGAGTTCACATGTTGCCTTCTATGTCTAATCTATTTCGATATTTTGTTTTCATGGTGGTTTATTGGGAGAAAGATCTCTCCCAGTTGTAAGTCGTAAAAGGGATTTACTAAGACATACAGAAGACAAAATTATTTTATTTAGATTCAAGTAGACAAAAAACAAAGGAATTACCTTCATTTAATTCTAAGAATGGTAATTACCTTACATTGTTATAGTTTAATAGTGAAGAGGATTTAATATTTGTTACTCCAATGGATATCCTAAAAGATGTAAACGAAAATCAAGAGACGTTTCCAGATGTGCCAATTTCTACAGAGATATTGCAGAATGACTTAACCCAGAACAAACAAACAAATAAAATTGATGCCGAATATCAACAACAAAATTGGGATGATGTACATTTCCTTATATTTTGTAAGAAATTATTATTATTTTAGATATAAACATTTTTTTTAAAGAAGCCACTGAACATTTTTTTAAAGAAGCTGAAATGGGAGAGCGAATACCGTTTAGTCAATATATTTGAGCAACGGCCGCTATACAAACATTTACAATATCCTGAGTTAGTATAGGTTTCTATTTAGTTATACAACCTGTATATAGGATCAAAAAATTATGGACCTCACGTTTTGAAAAGTTCATCCAATGTTAAATCATTCAGCGAGATTCTTACCCGAAAGCATCAATTATATATAGGTAATCAATAATCATTAACGGCAAATTGAATCATAATACATATATTGTTTTATCATTGCTTTTAATTATTTACAGACATAATCTTGAAATGGTATATTTACTTCCTGTAATACTTTCACCGGGCGTGATGAAAGATCAACAATATTAGACTCGCAGTTAAACTTTATTTTAGAAGCTGATAGTATACTGCTGATGTATCTCGGAAGTTGGAGATTTTACACAACCACAGTCTGGAGATAAAGAAGATGATCGTGAATTTGAGATTGAATACGATACTCGTGTGAACAGGTAAAATGAGTTCGGCATTTAATTTTATTGTTGATTTCACTACTACCAACCACTTAAAACAAAATTATTTTTCACCTACATTTTAGTAGCTGAACCAATTTTTAGATCACCATTTGTGATACAAAATCAATGTTGGATAAAATGTTGTTGAAACAACGTCTACACTTAATTTTAGCACGAACTAAGGAACCTATGTATTTTTTCTGCGCGTGAACTGTCAGAATTCCAGCGAGGTTTGAGTAGGTACCACTACTATATATTAGTGGTAGTGTTATGTCGCGGCATATATAAATACGAAACAAAATAAGTATTTGCATTTTGTATTTAAGGCCTGTTGCTACATTTTAGCGAAGCTAAGCGAGAAACGTAGATTGTATTAGCATAGTTTAGCCCGCATAGCAAAGTGCCGTTGCAAATTTGAGCTAATTACATTGCTCACACATACATTGATGTTAATAATTTAACGACGTTATTTTGCATTCGAAATAAAATACAAAAATGTCATCCAAAATTAAATATGTAGTAATATTAAATATATGTATAATAAAATACAGAAAAACAGCAATGTATGTGTGAGCGATATAGCTGACATAGCAAGGCAAAGACAACACGAAACATAGCTCGTATAGCTTATCTCAAGTGTGCAGCGTTCCATTAAAAATCTTTATTTACAACCAAGAGCTACGAACGTAGAAGTCAATGTGCAATTGTTTTATGATATCTATTGTTTAAGATGTAAGGTTTGTATAAGAAATTTTTGTTGGTTTTGGAATAGTTTATGTATTGGTGGTTTATGTTTTTAGGCCGATTTCCTATTTCTGCGGATGTTTATATGTATATCACATCTTTTATTCGCATTACAACACTTATTTTGACACACAGTTCCATTTTCAAAAATATTATCTTTGTTTTCGGAATACCTCTCTGGAGCCACCATTTTTTTCTCGGTCAATTCTTAACAATTTAACAGCCTGAATCTAAATTTTGGAATTTATTCAACATTGCATTAATCGTTCCTATTTATAAACATATATAGCCCTAATTATAAAAGTGCCATGGAGCTTACTTTTGAGTCTTTGACCTCAAAAGCAGTGGCACAACGTTTTTTTGGGCACCTACAAATGCATCTTGTATATAGTCTCGCATTAATTAAAAGTATCTGATTTCGAGAGTAGATGACACGAAACATCTGCAAGAACACTCAATGCTCTGATGATTTCTAAGAATTTCGAAATAATCTCAAAAAATGTCGAATTTTCAAAAGTATCTCGAATATTCTTGAAAGTTCTCAAATACCGAATTATCCGTAAATTTTGTTAAAAAATTGTATTTGCAAAAACTGTCAATTAGTTTTAAGTTTGATAATTAATTTCAAAAAGTTTTAACTTAACTTTTAACGTTGAGCGTTTTTCATACTTTTAGGTTTTTGATACGGTTTAAGAACTTTTATTTTTTTAAGCTTTTAATTATTAAAGCTTTTTCAACCAAATCATTTTACTCCGAAATTTGGTATTAAAAAGGGATGCGGAATTTTGCGATAAATTTAGAATATTTGTTAACAATGAGCTTTAGGCTTGATAATTAATTTATACTATGTATTTGGATTTAAAATAAACATTTCTGAGCATTTTAACAATTTCAGGCTTTGTTACAGTTTTTTGTGTGAAAAATAAGTATTTGCAAAAAGTTTCAAGAGCTTTTAGTTTTAAGAGCTTTCACTGATCGAAACTTTTTAAACAATTTACCCTTTGTATTAGAATTTTGGGATAAATTTAGAATGTATATGTTTCCAATGAGCTTTAAGATTGATAATAAATTTATACGTTTTGAGTTTGAACTTAACATTTGTGAGCCTTTTTATAATTTGAAGTTTTTGTAGAAATGTTTTATGAACATGCATTATTTACATATTTGAAAAAATTTCGAACTTTTAGTTTTAGGAGCTTTCTCGTATCGAAGCTTTTTAACCCAAATCATTTACTTTTTATTCTGAAATTTGAAGGTGGGTTTTTTTATAAATTTAGAATATTTGTTTACAATAAGCTTTAAGCTTACCAATTAATCCATACTTTTTCGGTTTGAACTTAACATTTTGAGCTTTTTAATAATTTCTGGTTTTTAGTCAAGGTCAGTCTGGTTTTTAATAATTTCTGGTTTTATGAGCATAAATTATGTATTTGAAAAAATTGTTAAGAGCTTTAATTTTAAGAGCTTTCACTTATCGAAGCTTTTTAAACAAACCATTTTACTCCGAAATTTGATATTGCAAGGCATGATGGAATATTTGTGCTCAATGTAAATTATTAAGAGCTTTTAATTGGGGATTAATTTAGAGTATTTGTTTTCAATGAGCTTTAAGGTTGATAATTTATTTATACTTTCTCGGTAATTTTTGTTCCTTTCCATGAATTCTGTCTTACGTTAAAATGTTCTTTGAGCATAAATCATGTATTTGCAAGAAATGTCAAGAACTTCTAGTTTTAAGAGCTTTTACCTATCGAAGCTTTTCAACTCAGAAATTTGATATTACAAAGGGTGAGCGAGCGTTCCATGTGTAAGAAAACCAATTAGTTTACTCAGATTTAATTTTGTGGACGAAAAATGTCGAATTTTCAAAGAATATTCTTGAAAGTTCTCAAATGTCAAATTATCCGTAAGTATGTAAAACCAAAGGAAATCCTATACGTGATAATCACCGCCATGTACTACGTAAATAACCTGGACATTCTTGAAGAATTTTGATTTATATGTGTAACCCTGCAAGTTCTTACAACTCAACGCTAAGCGCAGAACATTGCCTAGCAAAATTCGAATATCTTTAAAAATGTCTAATAATCCTAGGACTGTCGAAAAACTTAAGAATTCTAGAATGAACTGCTTAACAATCTCGATTACCCCAGAAAAATTCGAAAAATCTTATTATATGAATGTTGATTGATCCAGAACAATTTCAATAATACCGAAAAATCTGGATATTAATTAATAATACCTATATCCTGTACCCTTAATAATATATTCGAATAATCTCGAAAATTTCGAATAAAGACTGATTTACATTCAAAGATTTTCGCAGATGCAGATGTCACACCAAAATTACATTTTCTGTTTACCCAAATGCGAAATTTAAACAAAAAATATCATAAAAAATTATAAATGTTTGGTGCCTTTGTATACGTAAGCAGACGACGATTTTTGGGTTTGTTTCTCAGGTTTGAATTGATTTTTTTAACCCTTGTGTTTACAACCGAATTTTTATCTTCGTCTTTACGACCAACATACCCGGGTAAGTATGTACGATTTCTATTCATTTTGGTGAAATTTTGTTTTAAAATTGAATTTTACGTTAGTATAAATAAATTTTGATCATTTCAATTTGATTTATTATTGAACTGAATATTTCGGCACGACACTTATCAACAAATATAACGGGAAAATTAAAAATATGAGTGAAATAGATAATAGAATACGACGACCTAGATATTGATATTATTGCGGAAAAGTTGGCAGAAGAACCCGTGGAGCAATCGAACCCTTTGGAATATAAGGCAAGGGATGGAACAGTTTTGAGTGAAATTCCACCAACACATCGCAGAAATCTATCGCATAACATTTTTAAATCGGCCACTGCAGGCCCAACAAATAAAGTAATCAATCTAAACATCATCCAAACATTTAAAATATTTATACGTGAAGACATTTGTGACATCATCATTCGCAAGAACAATCGTAGAGGAGCTCAAAGTTACCAAACATGGAACTACAAAAATCCAAATAATATTCGGGTATGGAAGCTAATAAGTATATCTGAATTTGATGGATATCTCGGCATTATAAATTTTCCAGTGTCAGCCGATCCAAGAATGAGAATACTAGATTTGTGGAGATCTAGTTCTCATCCCCTTAATCGGATGGGTGTTCAGCGCTTTTATACTATACTATATCGGCGTATAGCCGCGAAATTTGATAATCAGAATACCCGTGCGCAACGGATACTTGCTGTCTTGCAGCTGGAGAAAACGTTAAGATTGATGACGTTTCACACAGTCCATTCCTTCAAAACCGGCCAGATATGGAATTAAAGTATGGTGGGTGTGTGACTCCACTACCTCGTATCCATTGAAAGAACAAATCTACACTGAATTGGCTGCAAACTCACAAAGGGAAAGTAACCAAGGAGAAGAAGTTGTTAAATATTTATGATTTACTATTTTTAGTAGAAATGGTCGAAATATTACATGTGAAAATTTTTTTGCCAGATACAATTCTAGGGACAGTAAATAAAAGACGGCGATTCGTACCAGCGGAATTCCTAGTGTTACAAGGCAAAAACATCACAATGTGTTTGTATATTCCAAAAAAAAACATAGCTGTGGTGGTTTTATCCACTATGCATTATGATAAGGAGAAAAAAGCATCGGCCAATAAACCAAAAATGACCCTAGATTATAACTGAACTAAGGGCGGCGTGGATAATATGGACAACATGTTGGGCGAATATTCATGCAAAAGGAGGACGAATCTCTTGGCACTGGCATTTTTTTATAACATTTTGGATGTGGCGGCTTTAGCAACACATATAGCATATATAGAAAATAATCCGTTCTTGAAAAAAAAAAAACTCCGGCGTAAATTTTTGCAACAATTATGCGAGCAGTTAGTGCGTAGCAGAAATTAGTAAGCGTTCCAAGAACACGCAAATAACGCGACATTTTGCTACCAAAAACGGTATTGAAAGTATTTTGGGCCATACTGTGGAAGCGGTAGAATTATACACAAAAGAAACTGCCACCTCTGTTCTAAGAGAAGATTGACCTGTAAAAATTGTGCGAATTGCAAAAAACCAGTCTGCGCGCAGCGTACATTGACTATAGCAACTTGTTTGCGATGTACCACAAACACCGGGAATTAATTTTTATGTAATTTTTTATTATATGTTAAGTCTTGTAACTAAATAATGAACTAAATAATATGAAACGTCCTAATTTTTTAATTTTCATTTAGTGTTAAGATTTAGCTATCGGGTACTTTGGTTGTCAATTTGAGGGGTTATTCGAAACAAACTGTACTAAAAACAAGTTATAATCGAGTTTTGGAAAAACTTTTCTTGAAATTCCATTCAGAACATATAATTGTTAAGCTACTGAAGGATTCATGTCGAAAAGATAGATAAATCAATAAAATGTTGGTCATTAAAATTGAAAAACATACCCGGGTATGCGGTTGTAAACATAAAGGTTAAGCAGATGATTAACGTTTCTCTTTTTGTCTTTATAGTTTTTTCTATGTTGTGTTTCAACTTTTTTGCGAACGCCAAATGTCGTTGAATGTAAATCAGCTATAACTTGATTGTTTCATAACACCATATCACCAATTAAGTCTCAAACATCACGCATCTCATTTCCTTGATAAACTCGACAAATCACGAGAAATTTTAAAAAGTGATCAAAAGATGAAACCTGAGACAAGTGGATATGAAATCGGAAAGCGAGAATTTCCAAAATCAGAAGAACCCCACCAAAAACAGCCTGAAAAAAACACCATCACTATAGTTGCAAAATTAAGTTGTCATTTGCATTTTTATTTACCGTTTTACTGGTAATCAAAAGATCCCCTAAATGAGAAACTATAAATCGAACGACCGCTAATTGATTATAAAGGATTGACTGGTTTGGCTCCTTGATTTTTATGAATATCACAATGATACATTGCAAGCTGCTAACATCAGCAGATTACTATAAGTTTCCTTTTTTCAAATCAAATGTAACCTTTTCTAATCAAAACTTGAGTTGTAGGGGGCAACTTGGAGTTACGCAAAGTATAATACAAATAAATCAACCCAGCAAACACTAAAATCGTTGTGGTTTAATGTCGAAAGCTTTAATTTCAAACGAGTTTAGCTAATTTTATTCTAAATCTAAATATGGAATCCGAACCGAGAGGAAATGGTTGAGAATATCTTAAGAAAATATTTAATAGTAACAGGAACAATTTCTTCTTTTTCTAAAAATGAAACCACCGCCTTTTCTTAAAGTTTTCGTAGAAATGTACAGTTCTGCAAATTTACACTTTAAGCTTAATCTGAGCTAATAAAGGAAATCTCGTGGGGCCCAACAACCTCTTCTTTACCTAGTTATGCCACTGGCTCAAAAGTTATCATTTTCTATCCAAAAATCTCCGTATTTCTCGAAAATTATTGTATTTAAAGTAAAACAACAAATGTATGAGAGGGAGAAATGTGCCAAAAAATTATTACACAATTCGGACAGCATAATAAAAAATTGTGAATGTAGGGGGAACATTTTTCAAATAAAGTGAATTTTGGATGCCATACTCTTTATTGTATGCTCATTGCTCAACCATTTTTATTTATTGAATCAATTGATAAAAAAAAACATAAATCAAAAAAGTCAAGTTGTTGTTGAAACAAAAATTTAAAACCAATTTAATAACTTGACTTTTGATCACTTCAATATTGTAAACCTCGATGATAGGTTTAAACATTAATTTTTTTGTTTTATTTTAAACGAAAGTCAGAAACACAACAAAAGAGAGATTATATATTCTAAGAGTCTAAACATTGCTAAAGCAAGTTTTTTACCAAAAAAGAGAATAAACAACATCATTTTCTATATTACAATAAGCACAACTTAAATTGCTCTTTTGGTAGAGAAATGAGATAACGTGGTTGTTGCCTATTGGTAATGTATCGCTCAACGATGGAGAAATACTCCTAAAAAACATAATTTTGCTTTGCGTGTTTATTTTGTATTAAAAAATTTGAATTTGAGATGCATTACAATCACGAACCGTAGCCACCTCTGACAATGCATGTAAGGCTAGACAGTTCATTGCCTTTATAACTAAAACTTTATTCAAGATATTCTTTAAACCTGCAGTACAGATAAACTTGTTAAGTTAATATTGTCTTACATTATTTATTTTTATCTAAAACAAACGTAAAGAAAACCTCAATTTAGTTCATGTTAACGATGCAATCATTTACACTTAACTTCTTTATTTTATATATAGTCTATATATACATATTATCAACTTTAAGACTATGTATATCGAATAAGAAAAAAGTGAGAAGATACAAAACTACATTAAAAAATACTAATACAAATACAAATGCTTTCTATTCTACACGATATAGTGACACAGTGACCTAATTTTTTTTTTTATGTTTATCTTATAAATAAGAACATTTTTTAGATGAAATATTGAAAATTAAATGATTTTATAATTAGTTTTGAGTAAGCGATTGAATGATTAACATTCAATAATAAACGTTTCTATATATACATATGCAGACATTAATAATAACTGTAAATTGTTTTTTATGATTACTAATAATTTGTCTTAATGAATGGATAAAACCAACAATACACACATTTATACCAAAGTCAACAAACTTAAAGAATCGTCACAAGAATATTTACACTGAAGAATAGACAAGACAGTTTTAAAAATAATTTGTAAATTTGTATTGACATACAAAATACTAAAAAGTGAAATCAATTTTGCTACAAATAATATTTTTGCTTAAAGAAATTACCTTTAATTTACGTGATTTAAAAGTAAAATCTAATATCAATTATTATGCATACATACGTACATGCAGCGCTTATAATTTCGTATGAACTAATTTTTATGTTACTACAATTTTATAGTCTATATACATAACTGTGTGTTAATAAACTTTGGGGCTATAACAACAACAACAACAAATATTTTTTTATTATTATTTGTGTAGAAATAAATAATTTTGCAATATCTCAATGTTGTTATGTTTAGCGCAGATTATAAAACAGAAATATTTTATAATTAATTGATTTATATATTGGTGAATACGTGTAGTAGGACCTGACAATCGATCAATATAATCATTATGTAATTGTCTAATTTGGCAGTAGAATTTGTATACGATTGGTAAAAATACGAAAGTTATTTCTCTGGGCCAGCACAACTCTCATACAATACGTAAGAATTTGGCTTTAAAAATCCAATTTCGAGTTTAAAAAATTTAGATAGAGTTTTCTACCTTTTTAAACATATGAATCGCGTTCTCTTGACCCATTTGTTACACTTTTTTTTGGCTTCTGCTGGAAACTACACATTTTGTTTGTTTAGTTCTGTACTGTGAGTTCACAGTCTTTGCTATTAACCAAAAAAAATTCTGACGTCAAAACATTTTTTGGAACATTTTAGTTTTGTCTTAAATCTAGGACACTATTATGGAATACTATAGAAATGCCAAGGAAACGGAAAATCAATAAATTTACTTTCTTTGTTGTATTGTTTTGTAAAGAGAGGATAATTATTTATCTGTCAAGGTATATTCATGGTCACACAAAAACAAAAAAAATTCTGCTTAAAAAATATTCACCACAAAGTAGGCAAAATTTTATAATTTACCGCATAGCGTTGAGAATACGACTAACTTCGTGGTGTACATTTTTTCACTAGAGATTTTCTCATGAATGCTGCTTGATTTGCCGTTTCCTTGACATTTCTATATTATTTCATACTGTCCTAGCTAGATTTAAGAAAAAATTAAATTGTTGGTCAGAACATTTAGGTGAATAGAATAAAGGTGGGGACAATCTCCACGGAATAAAGATGAAATTACGCAAGGAACGCAAAATTAATTTAGTACTGTAAAAATATAAATTTTGCTGACAATCTAGAGGTACGTTTTTGACATTAACATAATCTATAAGCAACTAACATGATCTAATACTATTTGATCGACATAAATCCTATTTTGTAAACACCCTATTTTGAAATCGCCTGATTCTTTTTTTGACGTAGGACTACGTTTTTGTTTTCATTATGTATGGGGGGTAAACCAAAATTTCAATGTGATGACGCGCGTCACAGAATTGACATATGAAATTTACGATTACGAAATTTATTTGATTAAAAATAAAAATTTGTGGATTGAAAACAAAATAAAACAACAAAGTGATGAACTTGATTAAACATGCCGCACGCCATATTGATTTCAAGCTATAAAATAAAAATAAAAAAGTTGAAAAAATTTTTATTCTCATTATGTAAAATATTGCGAACATTTCTCGAACTTATATGCTATATAACCTGTGCAATCCTAGAAAAATGTATAGTCGCAAAAGTCAGGCCGAAAAATGTTAAGGTTTGCGAGTTATGGAACTTCAAAGTATCCAAGTGACCGGAAACTACGTCATTTGAATCGTAAATATTTAAAAATAAAATATATCTAGTAACGTTGACACTTCTCTGAAGTTTTATGGTCATTTTGTGTGACATTTTAATGATTGAAATTTCAACGATATATTGATCGATAATACATTATTTGTGAATTGTTTTATTAAGATCCCGTTTAAAGGTATTATTTCTGAGCAATAAATTCTCTTGATATAAGGTCGTATATAAATATTAATAATATCACGCCATTAGGGTGGAGTAAGTTTAGGATAACGGTGCTGGGAGATATATAAAATGAAATGGTATGTGACAAGGAGGTGGGATTCGGTGACAAAAGATAATTAACATTAATTCTGATATTGTATTATTTGTGTTTTATTATTTTGTATTCCCGAATGGTCCGCCGTGATGCCAAGCATTGAAAGCATTCAGAAAATAAATTTTTAACATTGTGGACGCTCTCTAAACGAAGTAATTTAAATTCTTAAAGATTTTCAACAGTATACTAGAGATGTATAACTAGATCGAATTGTTAAAGGTCGAATATGAAAATACGTGTCAGTTCTAAATAATTTAACAAGCGAACCTTTTGAACTGTCAAATTCAAAAAAATTATAAAAACAAAAACTATTCTAAATTGTAGTACTCTGTAAGACATTAACTAAACCTTTTTTTATCGGCAATCAATTTTAGGGGTTAAAACCACCCCTTTTTTTTTTTTTTTTTTTTTTTTTTTTCGTCCCTGCCCAAAAGCGGCTAGCACTACGACCTAAAAGATCTTTTGTGCTGTTGGGTACTGTTACTCCAGGAGCTTCTCCACCTCTCTAATAAAGGCGAGAATGCTATTTATAGAGGCCAATTTACATTTCTCCGGGGTCAGATACCTCTCTTCAAAATGAATCCACCTCCGTGTGCACAGAGCAACACACTCACATAGTATGTGTTCTGCGGTTTCTGTCTCTTCCAAACAGAGTCGGCACTCCGTCTCTGTGGACAGGTTCATTTTGTTCAAATGATATCTCAGGTTACAGTGACCTGAGAGAAAACTCACAAGTTTCCTAATATTTCCTTTGCTGAAATTGATCGCCAAATTTTTGTGGTGAAATGGTCTGATCAAAGATTTGGCTTGTCTAAGGCCGGGAATACAGTTCCAATAAGTCAAGCACTGTATTTTTTCCCATTTACTGATTGTGTAGGTTGCAGAAGCCCACGGGATACCACAAAAAGGCTCAGGACCAATGAGTGTAGTCGACGAGCCTGCCCGTGCAAGTTCGTCGGCTATCCCATTTCCAGTGATGCCCATGTGACCAGGCACCCACCACAACCTTACTTTGTTTTGACAAGAGAGAGATTGTAGCAGTTTATAACAACTTTGAACCGACTTGGAAACCAAGCAGTTAGAAGCCAATGCTTTCAGTGCTGCTTGGCTGTCAGACAAAATGTGGCTGGATGCGCCTTTAAGACCTTTGGTCATAATAATAGAGGCGCAGATTTCGATGGCGTGAATTTCGGCTAGAAAAACACTGGGGTAAGTACCCAGTGATTTCGATATTTTGTGATTGGGTCCAAAGACACCAATGCCGACTCCACTATCCATTTTTGATCCATCAGTGTACCAGACTAGGCTGTTAGGTTCCATCTGCGGTAACCCAGTATCCCAGTCTGTTCTATCGGGGATTGTTACCACGAAATTCCTGCCAAAGCAGAGTTCTTTCGGCATAACGTCCGGGACACTAAAGAACATATTCAGGTCTGGAAGTTCATTCAAAATGTCCAGGTGACCCATATGGTCATCATGACTGTATTGATTCGCGAGCTTCAATCTAGCTGCACAGGTAACCACCCCTTAGTTTAACTTCAAAAAATGTTTTTTTTCGATATAACCTAAACTCTTATTGATAAAACGAATTAGTAATTAGTCCTCAAAAGCACAAGTAATCGCTAGTAAATTAGATTATAAGGGCTGCATCTCTTGTCGTTAGGGAACGAAATTACCTGTTTTCGCAAATTAAGGGGTGGTTTAACCTCTAAAAAGGGCTTGGTTGCCGATTAATGAAATGGTTTAGTTAATGTCTTACAGATTACTACAACTTAGAATATTTTTTATAATTTTTTGAATTTGACAGTACAAAAGGATCATTTGTAAGTTATTACAAATGATCCTTTTGTACTGTAAGTTATTTGAGAGTGGAAGATTAATATTGTCGTGACCAATTGTGATATTGGGGAAGTAGTCTCAAAATTTAAGAAAATATCTGTAAAGTATAAATGGTTGGTTTGGTGGTCTTTAACTGACGCTTTGTGGGATAGGTCCAATTTTTTGTGTATAACGAATTTAGAAATTTAAATTTCATATCAACGGTAACCTATTCGTTTTGCCTTAAAGACACCAAGTTTTAGTTCACCTCGAAAAACAGTTCACGCAATGCTTCAATTGACTTCAATTTTTGAGAGCATAGTAGATAATGTATTATCACAATTATCATCAACATAAAAAAAAATCGTCGGCCCCATTTTGAGAAAATCTATTTGGCAGTTTCCTCTTCAACTGCAACCTCTTCTGTTCTAGACTCGAATGAAGCCATAAGTTAACACAAGCTGCTTGTTACTAAAACCTTATCTTTGTGTAGAAAATTTCGACCAAATCTATCTGGAAGCAAGGATGCAACATTTCGAAAAATTCGAAGTAATAAAATTAATCTTATTCTAATTTGACAGCTATTAATTACATTTTAATACCATAAAAAGCCGAAATTGCCGATTTGACAGCACAATACATATAACAGAGGTAATACAGGTAGATAATTATCGGTTTCATTTTTGTTGTCTGATGTGTATTAATTATGTTCGTTATTTTTTTACGAAGCTAAGTGTTTGTGCTAGGTGTTTTGTTAATTTGTGAAAATATTTTTTGTGCGAAACTAAATTAAATTAATTTTTAATAATTGTAATTATTATTAAAATTGTTTGAAAATGCGTTGTGCTATTTTTGGTTGTAATGAAAACAGCAACAAAAAGAAAACGGAAGGTAAAATGTCCTATATTATCCTAGGTGGGTTTTTTTTATGCCGGAGAAAAGAAAAGTTTAATGTCGATAACGCTTGAATACTATATGTTCGAAGCAATTTTCACCAGAAGATATTGCTGTGAACACATGTTAGTTTAATGTGCAGTCAATGTTATACCAAAACTGAAGCCAAACTTAATGAAATCGCCGTTCGATGTTGAAAGGTCGAATGTCGGAAGGCCGAATGTCGAAGGGCCGAACCCTGAAAGGCCGAATGGGCCGGCAGGCCGAATGGGTCGGAAGGTCGAATGTCGAAAGGCCGAATAACGTATGACCGAATGTGTCGAAAGGCCGAATGTCTAATGGCCGATTGGGTCGAAAGGTCAAAAGTGTTGAAAGGCCGAATGTCTAATGGCTGAATGGGTCGAATGTCGAAAGGCCGAATGGGTTGAATGGCCGAACGTGTGAATAGACCGATTGGGTCGAAAGGCCGAATTTTCATTCAACTTTCCTTCAATTAATTAATTGGGGATCACTACATTTGCCTGAAAAAAAAAATCCAGAAATTTAAAATCCAGAATAAATGAAAATTAAAAATCCAGAAAAAAAAAATCCCGAAAAAAAAATTTAGAAATTATCAGGAAAAAATATTTTGTTTGAAATAAATGAAAAAAATTAAATTTGATAGGCATTTTTAGAGTTTTGTCATCACTTGAAACATTTGTGGTACATCTATCAGAAGAAGCGATACGAGCGATACAATTCCTTTGATCTGTGTCTGAAAGGTTGATGAAGCAATTTCCATTACCATAAATATTAAGGACTTTCCGGAAAAACTCATATTTTAAAGACATTTTATAAATTTTAGCTATAACTTCGGTCGCACATTGATAATTGTGTTTCTGGATTTTAGTTTTCTGGATTTTGGTTTTTCTGAATTTTTTTGTTCCTGGATTTTTTCTTCTGGATTTTTTTTTCGGGATTTCAAGTTTCCGTATTATTTTATTCGGGAATATGTTACCAACCCAAATCCTATGTATAGTGCCAACCAAAATTATTTGTACCTGCTAAATTTTTAATGCAACGTAACGCAAATAACTTTAAAAATTATATAAATAATAAACTTTTTGAAAACATTAATTTTAATTCAATAAATTTAATTATCCTGCTTTACATTTCAATCAATTTTTTTTTTTAATTTTACTTCTAGGAGAAATTACAGTTAATTTAGTTTTTGCCAAAATTATTTGTACCCACAAATTTGTTGTCAAACTTATTTGTGCAATATGGAAAAAATCAAAATAAAATAGTAAATTAATTAAATTTAAGATTATTTTTTGCTAATTAAATAATAATATAGTCACACATGTTTTGTATGCAGATGGTCAGTTTTTGCTTAGCCTCTATAACATCTAGCAAGTGGTTTAAAAATTTGTTGCTAACATCACCTAGAATTTCATCCCACTCGATTTTCTTAGCACCCTGCTACAAATTTTTGGTCTTAATAGATCATGAATACCTTCCACTTTAACTTAAGCCTCCGTAAATTTGAATCGAAACCCTGCCCTGGCCGATACAAATAATTTAATTCAAGATTTTTGTATAATTTCACGGTAATGATTCTTCTTATCTATGAGAGCATTATCGTGCTGAAGAGCAAGATAGGGACAAACTAGTTTATCATCAACCAGGAATATTACTTTATGATATAAAACGAAATTGAACATTCTCCTTGAATAGTTCAGTTTTTACAGCCGTGTAACCTTTTATTTGTAGTCCAAGCGAAAGTAACGGAGGCTGTATCCACATTAATTGATGCTCTATGTTTATGTAATAATAAAAATATTTCCAATATTATCAAATTAAGACAAAACTCACTAATTTATGCATAAAACAGTTTTCCATAGTACAATGGAATTATCTTATGATGCCGTTCACATTTCGTTTCCTGACGGTTACTCATATTCCGTTTGTGTGTATGCCCTATAAACTACAACTTTTCAAGGCCATAGTTCAATTTTGATTTATTTCATGAGGTAACATTCCTAGTTGATGATAAACTAGTTGGTCCTCAATTTGCTCTTCAGCGCAATAATTCTACCTTACATAAGAACAATTAATGCCACAAAATTATTCGAAAATCTTGAGTATAATTATTTATGTCAGCCGGGGCAGGGTTTTGATTTAAACTTGCGGAGGCTTAAGTTAAAGTGGAAGATATTCATGATCTAAAAAGACCAAAAATTTGTAACAGGGTGCAAAGAAAACCGAGTGGGATAAGATTTTAAGTGATGTTAACAAAAAATTTTTGAACCACTTGCTAGATCTTATAGATGCTAAACAAAAACTGACCATCTGCATACAAAACATGTGTGACTATGTATATTATTATTTAATTAGCAAAAAATAATCTTAAATTTAATTAATTTACTATTTTATTTTGATTTTTTCCATATTGCACAAATAATTTTGACAACAAATTTGTGGGTACAAATAATTTTGGCAAAAACTAAATTAACTGTAATTTCTCCTAGAAGTAAAATTAAAAAAAATTTGATTGAAATGTAAAGCAGGATAATTAAATTTATTGAATTAAAATTAATGTTTTCAAAAAGTTTATTATTTATATAATTTTTAAAGTTATTTGCGTTACGTTGCATTAAAAATTTAGCAGGTACAAATAATTTTGGTTGGCACTGTATGTAGCATATTAATACTGGAAAACACAAAATTTATTTCTTTTTCTTTTTTTATTATAATTAATTAACGGCCTTCCGAGATTCGGCCTTTCGACATCTGGCGTTTTGACCTATTCGCCCTTTCGACATATTCGGCCTTTCGAAATTCGGCTTTTCGATATTCGAGCTTTCGACCCTTTCGATATTCGGCCTTTCGACATATTCGGCCTTTCAACACATTCGGCCTTTCGACATTCGGCCTTTCGGCGTTCGGCCTTTCGACATTCGGCCTTTCTATATTCGGCCTTTCCGCCATCGCTCTTTTTACCTTTGAAACGTGCAATAAAATTTGCAAGTTCTCGTAATGCAAGAATGCAGAAACGAAGTTGGTAATCAAGGTAACCATAAGTGAAATTTATTAAAAATGTTCAAAATTGTTTAACATTTGCTATTGATTAGTGAAATTGAAATTAAAATGGACAACGGAAATATTTAAGCTAGTCCCTCAACATCACTGAATATCCAGAACCACTTCCTGGTGTAGCATGGAATTAATTACTCAAACAGAAGACATCTCGCTTTCAAATTCAGTTCCCGTCGTGTGTTGCAAGAACAGTAGTATACAAACGGTAGAATTTATACCAACGCCATCGGAAGTCACTGCTTTGAAAAAGTACTGCTTTGTACTAATAGATTTGAAAATTGGAATCCAAGCCAGAAAAAGTTGCCGATGTAGATAAAAATGTGTATTATGCGACAGAGAATGCAAATAAGGCGAAATTATTGCACAACAACTAGGCATTGCTTCCTATACAGCAATCAACTTTTCATGACTTGCGCTAAAAATGAATTGAAAATATTATACAATATTTTGAATATATTTTTTTTTTGTAGAAATGCCACCAATACACGCACGAGAAACATGTTTGTTCCCAGGACAAGATCATAACAATTAATTTACCCAAGAAAAAGACATTCAATATATCTATAAAATGTCTGATGCAGAAATATATAGAAAAAATAATGAATTCTATTTCCAGTAATGAATTTGAAGAAGATAATGATTGTAGTGGTGATTTCGATGATCTTCCCACATGTTTATATTTCTGCTGAACCAAATTTCGATTACGATATGAACAGCAAGAAGAACCAACTCCATCAGCGTCATCCACCCCTTCATCTGTTACTCGCATGAAGTGTAAACCTGTGTAACGAGTTCGTCCCCTTTGCCAGAACGTGAGGAAGGTGGACCCGACGAACAACAAACCGGTGGTAGATTTAATGGCGAACGACGTACTTCAAATATTGTATCTGGTAGAAAAAACATTTGGAACAGAAAAAAGAAAAAATATTTGTATTTCGCGGCGACAAAAGCCTTCCAGAATGTTATAAAAGCTAACAATACCATTTCGATGAGCTCCTCGAAATAATTTCCCTTGAAACTAATCTACGCGCAAGACAGAAGGATATTTAAACAAAATTTCAAACAAATAAGACAGTACATTGGAATATTGGTTTATATATCGTTGAATCGATATTCGAGCGTTAAAAAATATTGGCGGGCGTAATGCATTTCAAGCCATAAAATCAGCAATGATATCAAAACAATATTATGAGATTTATAGAAATGTTTAAATCTCGTTTCTCTAGAAATTTATTTCATTAAAATTTTCGCAAAAAATTTGTAATGCAAACTTTAGGGACAAAGGGTGTCCGGCATTGACGATATTTTAATGCAGGGGTGATAGAGGACTAGATGCTGAATAACAAATAATAAAGCGGCTTTTTGAAATCCATTACATAAAATCCAAGAGTAATAAAATCGCATTTTATTTTTTTACTAACATTGAAACAAATAAAAATTAGTTTAAATCATGACCTGACATCATTGGATTAAGGAATAATTTTTCTTTTAAATTCATGTTCAGAAAATTACAATTATTGAAATCAAAGTATATGTAATGAAAAAATGAAGTTCACCAGAGTATTTATCTCATAACACTAACCTTCTGCATCAATAGGTCGGGGACTCATTCATTTTGATACCAAAGGTGAAGATATCACAAACATTACACTAAGCAGATTTGTAATCGTATTTATTACAACTACAATTGGTCCTCTCACGTATCGAGAACCGTTTCTATGTTTACATGGGAGTTTTCCTTGCGGCTCTCTAACCACTATAGTGTCCGCACTTTTTTGAACATTCTGGCTTTTGGAACATTGTAAAATATCGTAAAAAATGTAAAATAATAAAAAATGAAGCACTCGCTAATTAAATTCCATACCAAAATAAATAAGGATTTATGACGTAAGCTCCATTATAAATCATCGTTCAGTTACACTTTTATTTTGAAATGTCAACCGAAATTCGATAGCTAACTGCAAGTAAATATATCGTTTGTTGGTGCATTTTTGGGTGGCTATTAAATTAAAAAAATGTTTAACAACGATTCATATTTTATTCGAGAAGTAGAAGAGGTACAATCGAATAAAACCATTTCCACAGTAGTGACTTACTCATCCGTTACTGGTACTGGTCGACCCCATCGAAATTCAGTAAACCATTTATGAACTCTGAAATATGAAGGAGTAGAGCCGAAATAATACTCTTACCTTTTCTTCGATTTGCTTGATAGTTCTTCTGCGCAAAAATTGGTATTTAATCTATGAAATTCGTTTTTTTCTATGATGGCAATAAAAATAAATGTCATATCGGCTAGAAATTTGAGGTGCGAAATTAGCTGACTTTTCACTCAACTTTCTTATAGGTTCACAGAATATAAAACCAACCTTTGGTATTCTTGATACTCTCAACATAAAACGTAAGGAAAGTAGACCTGTTCGAATGTAAAATAAACCCTTCTACCTACCAGTAAACTCATGACACTGATTAATATGTGTTTTTTTCCTATTGTTCTGCAAACGTCTCAATGTTTGAAAGATTTGTGCTTCAATCAGCCTATTTAGACGTATATCCACTAATGATAATTTAAGTCACCAGAACATTACATGATTACCAAAAATGGAGCTAAGCTCGGAAAAATTACAGAATTAAAAATGGTCAAATCCATTTTGGTAGCGAACTTTTTAAGGTTGCTTTACCTTTAAACCCATTATATGCGGACCTAATTAATTCCTGGTCGAAAAATGTTGCCTAATAGACTGCTGAATAAAAA
The DNA here is from genome assembly GCA_958295665.1 of Tipula vernalis. Taxonomy (NCBI): domain Eukaryota; kingdom Metazoa; phylum Arthropoda; class Insecta; order Diptera; family Tipulidae; genus Tipula; species Tipula vernalis. The sequence goes on along the minus strand of OY282558.1, from coordinate 126,777,731 downwards.
ATTTTTTTAAACAAACGTCTACCTACTTTCTTATCAGATTCTTCGGCTGGAAGAATTTTTCAAGCCATTGCAGGACTGTTGTCAGCATGATCTAGGATGCTTCAGTTTTGAAATTAGGTCAATAATTTTAAACTCAAGCACTTATCTGGAGGTTAGTACAGAAGAATAACACTGCAAAAAAATCAAAACAAAGACTTTTGAGGTATAAGTGAAAATTGAATAACAAAATTCAAGGCCAAAAAAAAAATTTTCTGGAAGTTGACGGTCCAAACATCAACGAAGAGTATAATTATCATATGGGTGGTGTGGATCTTATGAACGGTTTGTCAGGCCGCTATGACATTCGTTTGAAAATGAAAGATGCGTCGCCACGCCTTTTTTATCATTTTATCGACATACATCGATGCGTACATGGTATAAATGTCGCCCTACCAGATTTTCGTGTAGGCCGTTGGTCAGCCTTCGTTACGCGCACAGGAAAAACTCAAAAAGTAGGTTTTTCAGTTGGCAAAAATATATATACATATTCCCTCTTTCGATGTACGTTACGATGGCTTTGGACACATGGCAGACTTTTTGGATCGAAATGGCAAGCGAATGTGCAAATTCATATGCCTAAAAATGATTTCGTGTTTTTCACTACAAATAAGCATTCTGAATGTTTACAGTTTCTGAAATTGAACTGATTTTTATATTTATTTGCAATAAAATGTAATAACGTCTTTTTTCATCTTTTGATATAGCAAAACTTGGCAAGTTCATCTAAAGCCGGTCCCCCCTTAAACCCATTTTACGACGAAACTGTTTGTCAGAATTAATTATTCTCACCATTTTTAGGTTTCTTGTATCAGATTTACTAAGCCTTAATTTTGGTAGCACAAAAAAAAAATTTGGCCTGGTAGAGGGTTCTTCAAAGCCGGGATTTAAAATGTTGTTTCTTGAAACAAAATTTGGTTGGTGGACTAAAATAATACAATCAAATTACGAGATAATCCAAATTTGAACAGTATCTCCTCAAAGTAATTAACAACTATTTTTGAGGCTAAGTATATATGTACAGGTATAAATTAAATCATTTAAAATTCCTAACAAGTTCGAGTGATCCAAATATTATAATATCAACATAAAAATTCGTTATTAAATATGTGAAGGACAACATATTATAGGAGTATGTAGTTTGGAACTATTTTTTATACATTTTGTTGTGATCACACGCTTACACGAAACTATATGAATTTAAATTTGTTTAATTTATTACGGTGATAGATAGACCAACCGACCACCTTGAGAAGTGTTTCAAATTTCCTTGAGGTGAGATTGTAGAACTGTACTCATTTCGAAAAACATTGAAAAATGAAAAAAAAACATAAAAAAATATTTTGTAAGACAGGAAGTGATAGCAGGTCAAAAACTGTATATCATTAATTTTTTGCCTTAAGCTATGCAATTAAACGCTTACTAGAAGACAAATTAAAGATCAAATCGAATATTTATTTGGTGTTATGTATTTCAAGAAACATTTATATATAAGTATATACTATATACGCGAATACATAATTTATATTACCTACACTTTAGTAAGGCAGGCGCGAATCACAAATCTGTTGGCATTTTAATTATTCTTTGTAATCTCTCTCTCTCTCTGTGTCTAATTATTTATTATTTTATAATAGGTGTGATCAATTTATATCGATCGATTAAACGAAAATAAAATTCCATGCAATTAAAGTCATATAGAAGCGGATACAACACCATTACAAATTTGTAATCAATCTAAAATACAATTTGCACTCCAATTATTTTGCATCAGGGAAAGTGAAATTTTTCTTAAGATCATTTTCAGAAAGTGTAAGCTAATAGGTTTTGTATTAAAAGAAATTATTAACTATTCTTTAAAACAATTCCTGATTGTACAAATATTTTTAAAACAATAAACTTCTCACACAATTCGTAATCGCGTAAGTAATAAGAAATTTTTCTTGCCGTGTTTTCACATGAACAGAAATACAAAATTGCATTTTTTTTTTTGCTTTATTCCTATTGTAGAGAAATTGGTTAATCGAGTATAAATATAAAAAAAAATTAGAATGAAAGTTAAATTAAAATGAAGGAAGTAGGTTGAATATTTTTCAAATGGTTTCAATAAATTTAATTTAATTTCTTTTTATAAATAAAATGTAAAGAATTTATAAAATGAACTGATTTGGTATTTTATTGATTAAAAAAAAAATCAAATTAAATGCCCTATACGCATAAGTTTGAACGGTTATGTGATACCACAACACAGCACAAACCACACAATACTATAAAAAATCTTATCTCCATGCAAGACTACCTACTTTTTTTATATCTTAATACATTATTAATTTTTTATTAAGTGTATCGATTAAATTTAAAAATGAAATGTTGAATTTTTAAATGTCAGCTGAATGCAATTGTACGGGTTTTGACATATTACAAATTATTCGATGAAAGTAATTGAATTTAGTTAGCTATATTTTACTCGCACACAGTGCACAGAAATAATAAGATATACAAATTTATGAACAAGAATTTAATTTAAATTGTACAAGTTTCACTTACTGAATAAACTTAAGAATCGTGGTTGTTTATAAATAAGACTTAGGTATTTATTTTAATGGTGCGTCGTAACGTAATTTGTAAACATTACTTATAGCGATGACTTCATTTAAAGGACTAACACAGTTGGGATCAAGGATATGTAAATTACCTAAGTTTCTGTCGTAATTACGATTCTATGATGTAATATTAAAATGTCAAAATTTAATAACACAAAAATTATTTGAGGTGGTGTCATAACCGCAGAGTTCAATATGACTTTGAAGAATGGTTTCCGAATTGTTTAACATTCTAAATCATAAAATGATGTTAAATTGAAACATCTGTAGTATACGATCAATTCTGGTTTGAGTCATGAATTAATTTATTATTGTAACTTGTGTTGTAAGTGCAAAGCACTTAAAAATTTGCATAAGTCGTGAGAATTTTTTATTTTTTTTTATTTTTTTTTTTTGAATCACTAAATTTGAATCGATTTATATCATCTTAACTTAAACAAAATATTTTTACATTTTATTTCCACTTCTGAATTGTCATTAACCTTTTGTTTGACCACTTTCATTTAAACAACCTCATTTTACTTTCTTTTGCATATTAAAATGTAGCAGCAATGGTAATTTTCCAACTCGACATTTTTGTGGATGCATTTTTGAACAGTTTATTTCAACTGGCTGATGTATCCACAAAACCTCGAGTACACTTTACTGCGTAAAAGAAAGTAAAAAGAGGTTGTTGACATGAAAATGATTAAACAAAAGGTAAAAGGTGGAACCAACCAAGAAAAATCAAAACGTAATTCCTTTGTTTACATAAATCCCGCCTTATTTCTAAGCGCGTTGTAAAAAATTTATTATGAGGCCTATTGGTTTGTGTATTGTGTATATATGGGTTTTAGAAAGTTCAATTTCGGAAAAACATCCACATCTATCGGGGAAATTTCTTTCCTTTTATTCCGCTTTTAGAACTTCTTTTTTTTTTTGTATTTCAAGCAACGTTAAATTATATGCTCTGCATGTTCTCAAAATGAAGATGTACTAACTTAAGTCAAATGCAAGAGCAACAACGCTACATCCTCGAGTTAGCGTTTTAAGACGCCAGGAGAAGCGCCATTTCTGATTTTATTTTTATTTTTTGCGTTTTTCAATTGTTAATAAACGTTCTTTTCAGGATAAAAAATTATTTCCACTAACTGTACACTATTTTTATTCTCCCATTAAATACATCGAAACACGATATAAAAAATGCGATTCATAATTAAATCGCAAATTTCGAAGTATCTACGCCTCAACAAATAATCATGTAACGCAAAATATGTAGCATTTCCGATATATACCAACACAAACAAAAAGCTTCGCCAAAAGCTTAATTATCAAAAGTATGGTCGATTCGTAATTGTACCGGTTTTGAATCGCAACAACGGATCAAAAACGATGCTTTATATGATGGGAAGTTTTACCGTTACGTTTCGTTTTTGAATCGCTTTGTTTAGAGAGAGAGGAGGATTGAAACGGAGATGAAAAATGAAAACAATTCAATAAATATTTCTTATAATTAAAAGCTTTCACACTTGGGACAACTTAAATTTGCTTGGTTGAGTCCATTTTTGCCCTAAGGACGTGTCCAAATTCTGAAAGAAATAATTCTTCTGTGATAAATATGGCGTTGTACTGAATGCAACCAAATTCTCACAGCAGCAATATGTTTTAATTCTGACATTTGTGTTGTAATTCTTGTTTCGCTGCACTTTGTGTGATATAAATAATTAATTATATTGTGATGTATTAAATTTGATGATAGTTAATATATAAATTAATAAATTAGTGTTTATTAATAAGAAATATATATATATATATATATATATATATATATATATATGGTATATATATATATATATATATATATATATATATATATATATATATATATATATATATATATATATATATATATATATATATATATATATATATATATATATATATATATTATAATTTACAAAAAATGGCTGATAAATATAAAAGAAGTAAGAAACACGTAATTATAGGTTATGTTTTTTGTCTAGCAAATTTTTTTAATTTTTATAGTAACTGAAGAAGAAATTAAAAGGCTGATAAAAGCAAGAATTGAGCATGATGGATTATTTGAAGGCAAATTCTACAGACGAGCTGAAAATTGGGCGTAAGTTTTTGACAATTTATAATTAAAATTCAATTATTTTATAACGTTACAATTTTAGAATTATAAGAAATACAGCAGAATTACCCCAGTTTACTCCGGAGCAACTTCGAATCAAGTTGAATTATTTATTAAAGCTATATACAAAGTAAGTAATATGACCATAATATTTTAGTTTGATGTATATTCATTAAGGTTTTATTAATTTTTATTAATTTTAGGAACTGCTAAATCCACCCACTGGAGCAAGCAGAAAATGAGGAACTCACCGCTGTCGACTGGCCTTATTTCGATCTCATGCAGTCTTATGGGATGGGTTTACACACGATAAACCCACCCCTTCTCATAAGCAGCCGCCGGGCTGCTATTCATTTAAAGGGACTGAAACGTCTGACCGAGACTTGCAACTGCAACCAAGTACACCAGGTACTGTTTCTAGCAGAAATACTGGCGATCGACAATTGGGTAGAAATTATACCAAAAATACCGCATCAAAACCAAAAAAACGCAAAACTTCCGAAGATTTGTTGGCAAAATTCGAAAAAGAGTGCGAACGCAACAAAAAAAAAATACCAAACGATTTTTCCAATTTTTGGAAGGTTTCGCCCAACATATCGGAATGCCATTCGACAAACCTACGGATTCTAATTATTTATTATTTAAAAATGTTATGAAAAATTCAAAATAAGGCTTCTGAAATGAAAATAAGGCTGAACTTTTTTTGTAATAGTTTTTATTGAATTTTTTAATAAAAATATAAAAACGATTTTTCTATTGTAAATTATTTAAAAACATATTGTAAAATTCCTCTCTGTACTGAATACCATTTCAATAAATTAATGTCGTCATTGTTGACCATACAAATGTTGTGAAACGTAAAACAAGTTGCAATGGTTTTTACGATGTTCTCTATTTTTAATTCTAATGGCCGTATGAAAATAGATCGCCATCGGATTTTTAATTTGTCAAATGCGCATCGACAATGTTGCTTGCACTGCTAAATACCGCATTAAACTTTTTTTTATTGTCATTTGTAATAGGTTCTATTCGACATGGATACCCATTATCTCCCAACAAAAAGAATCCATGTGGTCGGTATAACCGTTCTTTATAAACCGGGCTATTGTATAATACTCTAAAGTCATATACAGATCCGGGATAACCAATAAATACAACTAAGAATTTATAGCTCGCATTGCAAGCCGCTTGGCACTGTATGCTATACTTCAGTTTACGATTTAGGTATTGGTTATGTAGAGCATACTATTTCTACATATTGTGTACCATCAATAGCACCGGCAGCATTTTCGAAAATAGTTATTCTGGTTCTAATATTGAATTTAAGAACAATACCGCGAAGTTCACTTTGCGTAGGAAATTTGATCACACGTGGCAGAATCTCATTTACGGAGAAATCGAATAATTTATGGATAATGTCGCATATCGTGGATCTCGAAATATCCTTTGCCGCTCCGGTTATTCGATAGCCGGTGACGCTTGCCAGCCATAATAAAAAGATGATGAGATCCATTTCTGGTCCCCAACCATGATTTTTATTTGGAAAAAATTTGTCAATTGAAATGAAAGTATTTGAGGAAATTCTTAAGTGCACCCTAGGGGTAGCATCATCATACGAAAGAATAACGTTCACCATTGTATTATTTAATGCCGGAGTGTACATGATTGATCGCTACAAGTAAAATATTTGAAAATGTCTGACCATTTCTAACCGAACCCTTTCCCCTTCTTAGCATTTCCATTAATATTGACATGGTCCTGAAATTCCGCCGAATTAAATGCAAATATGCCGGTATTAAGATTGAAACTATCATATTTGGATCAAATTCCTGCTCTACCATGATTATGTTACTTATCTTTTCCAAAAATTAACTTTTACAACACAAAAACACAGTTTTTTTGTTACAATTATCTTCTCAAAACAAAATTTTCAACACAAAAATTAAATCTAGCTTCTAACCAAAACAAATTTGCTGCAAATTTATAACGCGAAAATTATTTCAGTATTCGGACGGTCAATGAACTTGCTTAAAATATGGAAGCAAAAATTATTCAGCAAATGTCAAATTTATCACAGAAGAATTTTTTCTTTCGGAATTCGGACACGTCCTAAGTAAACATGTAACCTTTAATTTATTTGAACTGACAGACGTATGACTTAGGACTACGCTTTTGTTTTTACTGAATATGGGAGAGAAAACTAATGTTGTTTTCGATTCAGCACAAAAACAACAATCTGTGACGCAATCGATTCGATTCGCCCAATAAAATCAATCCGTCGAGCAAAATTTTTGCTCGGTTACAAATCTCGATTTATTTGGCAAATTTACGAGTAGTAAATAAAGGTATCCCTCGAGTTACGCGATACTTGAGTTACGCGGTTTTCAAGCAATTTTTATTTATAAAGAAATTATTTAGTATTTCGCAAAATTTCATGATATTTCAATCCTATACTGACAGAGAAACTGTGAGTAAAAGATATTTGTTCGTACATATAGTATGTATTTCACACAAAACCATCGAAAATGCTCTATGTAGAAAGCCCAACCATGTGTATACATGGTTGCTAACGGAACTTTGAGTGGATTTTTTCAAAACGAATTAGTTTCTGTCTAGAAAAATAAAGTATTTCGAATGGAACTTTCCAAAACGAATTTGAAAATATACGCAGAAATATATAAACTCGTCTGTAACCACTCTGAAAATCATAAGTAAGCTTATATAGTGATAGTAGTCAAACTTGAATTGGAACTTTGGGAATTTTTTAAAGTTTTATAATTCATATCAAAGGACGTGTCCGATTTCTGTGATAAATATTTTTGCTGTAATAATTAACATTATTTTGTATGCAACCAAATTATCACAGCCACTACGTGCTATAAATTTGACACTCCTGTAATAATATTCATAAACAAAATCGCGCAATAACATTAATTAAAGCCGCACCACGTTCATTTATTTCTAAAAAAAATGGTACAAATAAATTTGTATAAATATTAAATTAAATTTTCAATGAACTTATAACAAAATATGGAAGAGAAAATTATTTCACTCACATCAAAATTATTACAAAAAAAAAAAAAAATTTTATCACAGAATTCGGACACGTCCAAATCTAATTTTGGATATTTTCAAGGTACAGTTTTTTATTCAATTTTTTTTCTAGTCTAATCCCTAAATTTTGCATCATGTCCGTGAAAAGGAAAAAAGAACTGAGTTTTCGATATCGCTTGGGGAGGGAAAAAATATCAGGTATTGCAAAATCAAAGAATATGAACGAGTCGACTATCCAGACGAGGAAAAAATAAGAAGGTAAGTCAATAGGAACCTCATGTGAAAAACGAAAGTTTTGTTCAGCAGATAAAAACGTTATAAAAACTAAGAAAGCAATGACAATATGGATCGAAGATTGCACAAATAAAAGAGGGTCTTTGGATGGAAAAACTATTAGACAAAAAGCAATGAAAGTATACAGTCATTTAAAAACAGACCTTCAAACTACTAAAATGTTATAGACACAATCTTTTTTTGCAGGCTGGCTAGAAAAATGTAAACATAGATTTTCATTGATGCAGAAACCGTTCATCAATTTATGGTTGAATTCAAGAAAATTAGACAATGTATTTGGTATACGGTGGGTATTTGGTGGATCAGATTTCTAATGCGTACGAAACTGGTTTAAAAACGAGAAGTTCGTGCCTGGTTTTAAAATGACTAAGGAGCGAATCACTCTTGGCAGTTTTGTTAAAGTATTAGTTTAACAACTGTTTTGTGCCGGATGTACAAAGTTACCTTACAAAGAAAACTTTATGTTTTAAAGTTTTATTGTTGGCTTTATGGCATCCAAAGGAGCTATTTCATCCTAATGTGAAGATTTTCTTTCTCTCTTTCTACCAGCGAACCTACCATACTACGTACGATTGAAGTCTGAAGAAAATAAATCACTCAATCAAGCTTGGAAGGAATTTTCAATCGTAGAATGTATAAAAAAATAACTTATGCTTTGAGTGACCTTACACCTTCAACGCTGAATGCATTATTGCTAAAGCTCTTTTATCGGAGGTGGTCCACAAAGAAAATCTTACGCCATCCAAAAACACTGAATACAACCTTATAATTAATGTTGGTCGTTTGTTACCTAGTGAAGGATTTAGTGATTATGAATGGTCAAGACGTTGATGAATTGTTTATAGAGCAAACTTTTAGTGAAGATGATTTGATGGAGTTCATAACAGGCTCTAATTCAAAAGCAATGAACAAAATTTTTAGGATGAACCTGTTGGAAATATATCTACGGCTTATGTAGAATATGGTTTAAATTTGGCATAAAATTGGAGCAGCATTTTACAAAAATAGATCCCTGTAAAGAACGTAGACCAACATTTTTAACCACACTAAATAAGGGCTTGGATCCATATAAAAAAATCTTAGAAAATTTGAAAGCTCCATTTTCTAGTACTGAGCAACCAGATGAAATACTGAACCAATGAAATTTTTGTTTGACACGAGTGATGATGAAAAGGCAAGTATTTTGAATGATATAAAATATTTAGGAAGATTTCTAAATTTAGATATTCCTTGCCTATGGGACTATGGTTTATGAAATCAATACTAGATAAAAAATATTTTTTGCTAATTTTCGCACTTGGAATAAAACCTTCTCTTTTGTACGAGATTCTAACTTCAAGTTACGCGGTTTCCTGTTAATAAATAGGCTTTGAGTTTCGAGTCAGCTGGACGTATATTTTTATTTACAATATAATTTTTTTCTGATTTTTTTTTTGCAATTTATGCAATTTTTTCAAAATTTCATTTTGAAGATCAGATGTTAGTTGAACCGCGAGACACTTATAAATTCTGATTGTTGATGCTCAACTGGATATGATGAACATCCAGATAAAAACTTTTGCGGGGAAATAAAAGGAGGCGCAGCTTTTCTGCTTGAAATGGAGTGTGAAGCGGTAAACCTAACAGCTGGATATTGTAGCATTATTGGATATTGGATATTGTACCAAACTGTGGCTACATACTTTATTGTAATGAGCATTTGCTCAAAATAGAGTGTGTACCTAAACACCAAATTTATAAAAATAAATAAATAAATAAATAAATTAAATTACACGGAACGCAATACCATAGCCTGCACTAATCCTGAGTCTCGACATACGCGGTTTCGACTTACATATACCTGTACCAACTAAAACCAACAACTAGTATTGTCATTTTGCTGTCATTTTTTACTAGAACTGTCATTTTTTTGTTATTCTTAACTCAAATATTATATTCAATACTCTTTTTCAAGACGTCAAACACAGATACACACTTATAAATTTTCTTGTTTCGATTCATAGATTGATTTCTGAAAGTGGTGTAAAAAGCGAATCGAAAACGACATAAATTTCGGTGTTACAAAAATGATGACGTCAGGCCCATAATCTTGAAATTCACCAAAAAAAAAATCGCCGGTGACTTTAGTATAAAACAATTTAAGTTTCACGTATTTCACTATAGAAAGTCACAGGTGACTTTTTTGATCGAATTTCAAGAATACGGGCCCAGATCGCAAAAACTATGACATTAAATTTACGAAATTTATGAGATGAAAGTAAAATGTCTCTTGAAAAATATAAATATAATATGGATGAATTTATTGTAAAAATTAAATGAAAAAATTATTTGAATCGTATGTAAATAGAGTTGAAGTTGATTAAACAGTGCGTGCCAAAAAAAAAGTTCAAAAAATTGTATTCTCATTATGTAAAATATTGCGTAAATATAAGCTGTCCAATTCTAGAAAAATGTATAGGCGCAAAGATGAAAGGTGCCATTATGTAAGCATTACGAGTTCCGAGTTACTAGAATTACCGACAAAACACGATTATGTGTAGAGATTACGTTTACGAGTTCTCGTAATTGCGACTTGTTGTTTTTGTTTTACTCTAGAGATACATAAAGTGTATTGCTTTCAACCAAAATGAGTTAGGTATTTTATTTGGTTAATGGCTGGTCAAAGCAACAGCAAAAATTAACCAAATTTTGGTCGTAATTTTTTTTTTCATTTATTTTCTTGTCAATTAAACTCTTGTGGCAAGTATTGATACTAAAAATTTGGTTAAGATTTGTTTAACCATTAATTTTTTTGGGGTTAGCCAAACTATTTTTTGGTCTATTTAGTACGATTGTTGCTGTAATTTTCTTATTTTTGGTGAAAGCAATACAACTATGATCGCACCCCAGGATGAAAAATGAATAGGTTTGCGAGTTTTAGGGTTTTAATACGCAATTTCCTTTATTTTGGTGTTGCCGTCAAAGCATACAGTAATATAATAATAATCAAATCTTAATTTAGTATCATGAATATTAATGAATATGAAAGGGTTGGTTAGAATATATCGCTGTATAAAATTTAATCAAGGACCAAATGAAAAATTGTTTTGCTATGTGTGCTATGTTTTGTATTACAGTATTATATAATTATCTCCATACTATGTTAATAAATTTACATCTGAAATAAGAACCTCTCATGGCGGAAAATAAAAATTGAATGAATGTGTTAAATGGCATTGATCTGACAAAAGCATACCATACAACGAGTAAATTGCTTAAAGTTGTTTTTTAATTAATAATTGGTCTTTTAAATTGAAACATCTGAAATATTGCCAAACCATATAAATATTTGCACATTAGTGATGATTGGTTTTGATTGATTGTTACGTTTTTTAATAGTAAATCATATTTAATGTCAAATAGCACTGATCTTTATATTCCAGGAATGTATGCTAACACTAATAGCGTTGCTAAAGAAAACGCGATTAGCAAAAATTAGGGTTGATGCACTACGTCTAAACTCGAAAATTCATTAAATCTGATTTATTAAATCGCAATGTGTCAATGGTATAAGACAATGAAAAATGAACGACACAAAATTTTTATCGTTCATATTCGAAACGTATAAGAAAAATTGTTAGGTACTATCTTGTCTATCAAAACAAAACAAAATTGAAACGACAAAGTAGTCCAATATATGGTGCTCTTTTTCTTTCTAGACTGTCGTTGTAATGTACAAAAAAAAAAATTGGTAATTTAACAGTCAAAATATATTGGCATATATTTTGGCATATATACAATGATTGATTAATAAAAACTGCTTGACCGTTTTCATGATAGCAACTCACTCAAGAGATGAATAACAATCGGACAGCCTTTGTGAATTGAGAAACTGAACGGCAAACTTCAACAATTAAATGCACTTGGAACATTTTGGCCAACAGTGGAGAAACATAAACATTTTGTTTCCCGTAAGGAGAAACAAGGAAGGGAAATAAACGTACCTCCGTACCTTATTCAACCTAAATGGAAAACTGTACGTTTGCTTAGCGGCCATTGTTAACTTGCAAGCATTTTTTTAATCTTTTATTTATACACTTTCTTATGCAAAATATGGAATTATGTCTTTCGTTTTTACGTTCTACACGAAAATTTAAAGATTTCCTCTTCTATAATTTTTAAGCCTTAAATAATAAACGCATTGAAGTTAAAAATTACGGTGAAAAAGTTAGTCGTACATACAAATTTAAAAAACTTTTAAAATCCAAAACAATAAACTGTACCAAAGTAAAACTAAAAGCAAAACAAGGAAATTGAAAATTATTCTATGAATTTCTATGTAGATTTTCCTCCGACTTATCACCCATTTTTGGTTATTGCCGAACCTCCTGATGCTTGATTATGATGATACGTAGAGTTCATTATCATACTTCAGACAATCATGCATATATGATAAATAGAGAGGAATATGAGAAGATACATACACTGCCGACCATTTGATTACAATCACTTTAAATTTTGGCCTAATTCTTCATTTTCTTTACTCGCGTCTTGTCTACCAAGAAATTTGATATTGGAGTAAACTTATAAATGAGACGAACGGAAATGACGTATTTCGTTTTAATATACAATATTATATTACCGTGCGATTTCTATATTGCTAGTGTACGGTTGTCATGGAAATTTTGGAAACGTATAAATATGATACTTTTGATATACCAGACTATGAATACTTGATTTTCAAAATTTTAATTTTTCAATTTAACCGAACTTGGTAGCTGCATTATTGAGTTTTGACTACAGTGAAAAGCCATTTGACGGAAAGAAACAAGAAAAAATAATAAAAGCGGGTTGGCAATAAAAAATCAAATTAAACTAGATAAATAATTAATAATTTATAAAAGAATAAAATTTTCCGACATTGAAATTATACCAATATCGTAAATGTTATCGAAATAATAAATATTGATTAATTTATAGCCGTATAATGGTCTTCTGTAATTTTGTGTTGTGTGATTTTTGAAGTAAGGCAAAATGGAATCCAATAATGGCGTTGTTTTAAATTTGATTACATAGTAAATTCAGTAAATTCACGGCACGGAAACTTATTCACAGTCACCACAACACGGAATACACTACAGATTTATATGTACATATGTGAATGATGTTATTCATATTGTTTTCTTTTTTAGTATTTTAGTAATGGGTAAAACAACAAACAATACATACTCTGAGCATGGAAAATTGTTTAAAGCACGGTTAAGTGAGCAAAATCTTGCTGCAGACAGCAGTGCTCAACGGACGCAGGAGTGGAGAGCTCGAATAAGAAATTCAATGTTGCCTAGGCAATCATCGCCATCAACAAATAATTTTCAAATTACAGCAATGCCTATCGGCAATGCTTCGAGAACGGTGTAACAGGTCGGAAATAAGCGGCCTCAAGAGGTACAAACGGGGATGCCGCAAACGGAAGATTTACCTTACAAGGGGTGTTCCAGTCATTTAAAAACTCACGCAGTTAAAAAAAAAATTCAATTAAACCAGTTTGGTGCAAACATGTAACATTTTTGATCGGCTATGGTTAAGCCATGTTTACTGATGGACTAACTTTTTTTTTTTTTTTAATTACTTTTCTTTTGTTGCTGGCTGATAACAAAGAGGTTAAAATGAAACAAAGGAAAACGGTAAATTCAAATTTTATGCGAATATTCAAAGAGTGAAGTGCTTGAAAATTATTTAAATTGTTTTGTTTTTTAATTGCTGCGGTTTATTTCTCGGTGTTATTAATAATTGTTTTTCCATTTAAAAAAAAATTAGTTGAGGTAAAACGTAGACAAAGGAAGAAATTGGTAAAATTGTTGCATTTAAGCAAGAAAATTATTCTAATCGAGAAATAGCGATTAAAATTGATCGTAATCATGCGACAATCAATAATTAACTATTCTATTAATTAAAAAAAAATTGAATTTAGATGGATGATGATGTGAGGAAATCTTAGGGGTTTCTGTCTCGTCGCCATACCGCTGTTGGTGCCGTCATAGTATGGACTGCAATTTCGTTTTATGCAGCCAGCATACAACAAGATCATCAGCCAGCATACAACAAGAGAAAATAAATAAAATAAAATAAAAATTATAACAAAACAACAACCACATGCAGAATTAGGTCAACATTTAAGTACTTTTCATACCAGGCGCCTCGCCTCGAAATATTTAGTTACCACAAATGCGAAGCTGAGACCCTTTCATACCAGTGGCGTTGGCTTTGAACATTCGCTTGCTATCAAATATTTTATTTAGGTCTATTTTACACGTGAAGCAAGAACTGAGATATTCTAAATTTGTAACGTACATATGAGCTAGATTTTTTGGTAAGTAGGAAATATTTGTGCAAAAAATGTGATTTGTAGGTTATGTTGAGAAAGCACTTCGCTTTGTACTACTTTAAAATGTCGCAGTCGAGTGTGGAACGGATTGCCTTGGCTTTGTAGATAACTTCATTGCAATATATTTTGTTTTTTTTAAACTATCACTTAAAAATAAATTATTTTTCAACAAATTGAATTTATTACTATAAAATTAAACGGTATCAATCGAATAAAACTAATTTACATAATTAAAAAACGAAATAAAAAATTTTTATTTACGAAGCTCAAAGCCGAGGCGCCTAGTATGAAAAGTACTTAAAAGTTTATCTATCTATATTAATGCTAGAATATTGATAAGGTGTAAAAATTTAAGCAAATTTGCTACGATTTTTCCAATAATCATTCGTCTTAATTTTTCACTTCATCGTAAAATTATCAAATAATAATCGTAAATAGGATAATTAATTAAAGCACTAAAAACATAATTTTACAGATCATAATTATTTTTACGATCCAATAATGCTACAATTACGTCAAGACATAGCAATAATGTATATTAAAATAAATTAAAAATAAAACCTAACCTAAAATGTTTATTCATGATTTTTTTAACATACCTATTAAGCATATTTTCTATAATCACTGTCTTCCATCGGAAACTATTTGCTACTGCCAAGTACTTGTGAGCAGATATTCAATTGAACGCGAATTTTTGTGACAATAGTAAAACATAACCTCAATTTAAATAAAACTTCGAAATTTTGAAAAAAATACTTTGTTGTTTTACAATTTAAAAATTGCCACAAACATGAACAAAAATTATTTGTTTTTAACCCTAATCCTAAATTCAAATTCTAATCAAATAATTTACTAAACTTTTGCGAAGAATGCCAAGTACGTTGTATGGAATGGAAATGTTTCAAAATAAAATGTGTACCTACAAGTTTATAACTAAAGCTCGATGTAATTCCAAAAGATTATGGAACAGTAATTCGTCCTTTCTGTATAAAAATATTACTGGTAATGTTACGTACCGTCTGCCTGATATGGTGTGCCGTACCAGGTACCAATTTTTCTGTAGAAAAAATGAAATTATCCAAGTAATTGGAATATTATATTGATGTTGGACGTTCCTTTCCGTGCCTGTGATTGAATCACGGTCACTCTGTGCACTTTTCTGCGTGTTTTGTTTGCGAGGTCACCACTATAACGGGCTATCTTTGCTACGTTTATCCTGCTATACGAATATATCGATGAGCGCACTAAAAATAATTGTTAATAATACACTCACAACTTGCACTTATAAATTGTTTTTATTCATTAGCAATTAGCAATTTACAATAATTTTAAATTAATTATTTTGTTATATTTCACAATCACTTTTTTGAATTTATATAACACAATTATTTATTAAACTCGATTTTCACCACTGCATATTTTATGTTTTAAAACAATAATCAACCGCGTATATGAAAATTTAGAATTTTACTGAGATGGTACAATGTTCGATTGTACCGTATATGCAATTGAATTTTATTCGATGCGCGAGCGAGAAAGACAAAAAGAACATTCCGATCATTTCAAGTTAAACAATACTTGTACTGACTAACGGACGACATTGACGTATCCAGATATAAAGCAGAGAAGTGTAACTGATAAATACTGTTCATTCGGATTTTGTGCGAATGGTTGTTTGATTTGATTGTTGGTGGTGAGATGAGAAACGAAATTTATTTATAAAATGCATGAGTAAAATGAATAGTTGGTTGCATTTATGATTGAGTGAATGATTGAACCGCTACAAGATTTTTCAGCTAAAAGGAATATTTCTTCTTCTAAATATTTTAACTGCTCCGGAATTGATATGTTTAATATATTATCGGGTTCCTTTACTTTACAGGATCTAGCTCGAAGAATTTTGTGTTTTTAAGCCTGAGTAGATGATAAATAAATCCGAATTTCAGGATTTCATATAACTGTACCGTGTCTCATAATTTGTGAGGGTGTCGTTTTATAAGCATTATTTTTTTTTAAGTCCTTGGCCTTAAATATTTTCTGTTTAAAACACGATGGATCGTGAGAATAATTGGAAGGGCCCTTTTTAATTTTATGCAGTCCTTTTAAATAAAACTTTACCACTCGAGATCTACACATGAGCGGTTTCTGTTGACCACAAACCCATTGAAAGTTTCGCGTTTTTTTTTTCAAATGATAGGCATATCCATCTATAATTAATTTTGGATTGCCTTTATTTGATTTTACCACTTCAATATTCATATTAACCAATTTCAAGTTTTATTCACCTTCAGTACTTTAAATAAACTTTTTCCGTTAAACTATAAGCAAGCTCACTCACTTAAAATCAATTTTAATGCACATTACCACCCTAGGACCACTTTTTAATTAATACTTCAAAAGGAATTTTCATGATTTAAGTGAATTAAATTACATGCAGGAAGGATATTTTAACAATTTTATGATTTTTTTCGGGGTTTCCCCTATTAGAAAACTAAATGTTTATGTTAAATAGTGACACCAAAATTAGGTTTTTATCAAGGTTCTGTGATTTTAAAATGTTACTGAACCTGAAATAGACCTTAAAACTAAAATTTTGCCGGGAACATAGAAACATTACCGGTGAATTCCCTAATTTTGCGAAAATAATTCAATAAATCTGGGGAATTCCCAAAATACAAATAATTTATATATTTGTAAATGGGATTTTCAACATATATAGGAGCAAGTTCGGTAAATACCCAAATTTTCTTAAATTATTTGGATTCGGGAAAAAATGTTAAATGAGGGTATTTCGGTAAATTCCCTAATTCTGCAAAACTAATTTAAACAAAATCAGGGCTTCCGTAAATAAGAAAAATATATTGTAAATGGGGTTCCCCAAATATTTAAAATCTAACAAATAAAAGATGGGCTTCCTCTAATTAAGAAAAACCTTTTTAATGGGTTCCCAGATTTTCAAAAATTTTCGTTAAATCCCATAATTTTTTTTAAAGTTTTTTTTTTTTAAATTTTGTAATAAAATTCAATTCGACTAATTTTACTAATACTCTCGACGTGAATTTTCAAAATCTAAGTTCCCACTTAGAAGATTATATGGAGCAAGGACCTTCCTTATCAGTATACATAATGTACCGTTATAGAAATGGCCAATGGAGAACAAAAATGTTCTTATCAAAGAAGAGGTCCATACAAATATAAAACACGAGAAAACCAAGCTTCAAATTGTATTTCAATATCTTGGTTTTTAAAAATGGTGAATGGGACATGCGTTTTAAACCAAAAGCCATAATTTCTGATTCCGAAAAGGCAAGCTTAACTAAATATGAGGAACGACGAGAATTTCAATTTCTAATTCTTTTAATACTCTTTCAGAAAAACCAAGATTTTCAAAAGGTAAGATTTTGAGACAGAACACCGACAATTTACTTTTAACCAAATCTTAAATTCTAGAATTGATACATATTTTGTATGTCCTGGACGGGCATGGTCAATCAACCCTTATTTCATTCCGTAATGCTGTAAGACGTCAAACCCGATTGAACTGCCAATATTGCGAAAAATTAAAAATTCATTTTAAATGTCATATTTTGTTTTAAATCGCTTCGCAAAATTCAATAAACTCATTTTATCGTCAATTTTTTAATTAAACTTTTAATATTTTAATTATTTTTTTTTTCTTTTTGTAAATTATTTCAATGTGGCTTATACATAGAGTTGTTAATCAACACGATTAAAAAAAATATTGCTGTGTAATGCAAATCCTAAGAAGGATTTATTACCTTAAAAATACAAAGCTTGCATTAGAAGCGATTCTAATTACAATTCGCATTAATTTGCAAAACAGTAATTACATTAAATTTTAGTGCAACATTCCATTAGAATATAAAGCAAATTGTAAATGAACCGTTAAGAAACTGCTTTAAAATTTATCATACGCTACGCTACATTAATAAAATATTTTAGAAGTATAAAATTTTAAAGCAAATTGTATTAAAAATACCGTAAATTTAAGCACAAGTTTTTGTGCTTGTTAGCAAGTTTTTCCTGTGTTTGGTTTTAGGAGCTTCGACAGTCTCAGTTTACTTTTAACATCCATTTTTTTTTTGGGCGGCCAGATCAGTAACCATTTCCGAATTCGAAAAACTCAGTTATTAAAATTGCATTAGCAGTTTTTATGCCGTTTAGTCGGTTTGTTCTAGCGAATTTTACTGACGCAAAATGCGTTAAAAGACATTAATAAATCGGAACTTTGCTCACAATGGAAAAACTTTTAAATTACAGGTTTGTATGAATATACAAAATATTTTGTTCGTTATGTTGGAAATTCATAGGAACCTGTTAGTTAAAAGTAAAAAGTGTTTGCTTTGTAAATACCCTGTTAATTGCTGTAGAAGTTAATAATTCTTGCATTAATTATTTAGAAAGTAAAACTCGATATTAATTCTTCAACATAGAACAGGGGGCGAATTCCAGTTCGATGATAAATTTCTCATATGGGTTTTATTCGTATCAAAAAAACCTAAAGGTATAAAAACTCAGGAAATGCGATTCCGGTTTGATGACTGAGAAAATAAAACTCATAAAGAATGTCAAAAAACCCATGAATTTTATTTAGATCAGTTTGACGCACAATCAGTAACAAATTGTTGACCCAGAATGTATATGACCCAGAATGAAATGTAGCAGCCTAAAATTATTGTGTTTTGTGTCAAACTTCAGCAAACCTGTTTTAAGTAACACATTCAAGACATAATCCAGACCTAAAATGTCTTGTGATTGTTATTGGTAGCAAGTCCGGGGGCTGTCTTTTTTAATATGTCTGATGTTTGTATTAGGTAACAAGTCTATTATTCGAAATAATTTGGGAAATTTTAAAATCATGTGTCTTTTTGTCAGTTGGCACGTGAACAAATACAACCGAACCCCAATTTTGTTCGTTTCGTGTTGGAAAATCCGCACTGGCTTCGCTAAGTTGAACATCAGCGTCCTTGGACTGTCAATGTTTGATGTGGAATAATTGGTAACAAACTCATCGGTCCCCATATTATTGAGCGCAAATTGAATGGTCAAACGTATCGAGGCATTTTGGAAAACGAACTGGCAACATTACTTGAAGACTTTAGCTTAGAATTGCATGGTTTCAACATGATGATTGTCCATCAGCACACACTATTCGGTGGTAGCACGGGAAGTACTTGATTGTGATTTCAATGGCTGCTGGATCGGTAGAGCTAGTCTGGTAAATTGGCCTGCCAAATTTCTTTTTGTGGAGCTATTTCAAAGGCAAAGTTTACAAATAAGAACCAACAACAACTTCTGAGTTGTGTACAATAATTTGAAATGCGGATTAATAAGTGCATTGAAGTCGAAGGCCATCATTTGGGCACTTACTTTAAGCCAAAAGTATTCGTAGTTTAAACGTCTATAATATACTTTTTCAAATAAAAATGACTTTAAGGTATTTCTTCCTTTATTTTACAAAATCTAATGATTCCTAATTTCTATTACATTCCGTTAGTTTTTACTGTTCTCCTTCTCTTCTCTTCGTTCTTCACACATAATTCTTTCCTCTCTTAATAGGTTATTATTCATTCCAATACTGACAAGGTGGTGGCAGCACAAACCAAGAGGAAGACAGAAATCATTATATTTGAATTTGAAATAAACGTTGTTTGTTACATGTCAGATAAAGCAGTTGAGGTAAGCCACCACATGGCTTTCTTTTACGAAGGGAGTTAGTTTTGTTTTTATTTTTTTGTTTTTTGAACATTTTGTTCTTATAGTTTTTCTGTATATTCTGTGGCTCGCGGAAGCTGTAACCTCCAGTTGGCCGATTTTCATAAATATTCGCTAGGACCTCTAAATTTAAGAAAAAAGCTTAAATATAAACTTCAGTTCGGTTGGTTAAATATTAAACCATCTGCGCTGTAGAGAGGATAGAGACAGCAGACAGCACTTTGAAACACAATTTTTTGGACTCAGGGACCCCGAATAAGATATTAACGTAAAGTAAAAAAATTGAGGTGTGCCCAACACATGACTTTGTTTTGCGAACGGGGAATTTTCAGAAAGTTACTAAGCAAATTTCTTACAAATGTAATATTTTTATTTTCTTTAACGTTTCTTAACCATTTTACTAACTTGAAAGAACGTAAAAAAGGAACATTAACTTATTGGCTTTTTTTATTCTTACTCTTTTTTCTTGAGATTTTGCTGCTAGGAATTAATTATCTCTGAGATAAAATCTCAGGGAGCTTGATGTTTTCAAGAACCATTAATTCTGCTGCGAAATTTCCTAATGATTGCCGATTAAATGAATTTGAAGATGCATTTTGGCAGATAATCAGTCGAATTTTTATTCATAAAGTAACTTTAGATATTATTTTATTAAAAATATAAAACTTTTAGGCACTCAGCACTGTGAAGTTATGAAACTAGTTCAGACATCGATTGGTAAATAAGATGCCCAATTTTAACATAAAGTTACCATGATCAATTTCCTAAAACGTCTGATGGTAAACTATGTAAGTGTCGAGAAATTATTTTCCAAAATGTTTTGAAGCGAAGGCATTCACACGATAAGAAAAATTTGTAAAACTGCTTAGATTATAAATAAAAAACACACAACCCGTAAACTATTTATCCTTTATATATAAGACTCGATCGATTTCAATTCAGTTTCGACCTTCTTCACCATGACCAAAATTTAAAATTCAATGAGTAAGGTTCATTCAAAAAACAAATTTGAATTTTAAACTTACTTGAAGAAACATTTGGAACACTACTAGATTGAATTTTTTAAATTGAAAATTAAAGAAAAAACTTAGTTATAGTATGTTGATCGAACTGAAATTTTGCCAAAAAGTATTGTTAGGTGACAAAAGTCGATGAGCAAAATTTCAGCGCGAGAGGATCACGGGAAGTGGGTCAATTTTGAACTTGAAGATCGAAAGGACAATCAAGCAAGCAATCAAGCAGGTGAAGTTAATATAAAGGATATAAAAAGGACTGTAATAAACAGTGGGCATCAAATAAATCGAATTAAATATTTACCAATTTTTTAACTTATATGGCAAATACATATATACACAAAATGTACAATTAACCGATTTTTACCGAGTATAAAATTTATAATGAATTATTTGTTAAATTTTCACGAAATAATAATAATCAGCAAATTGCAGTTAGTGCAATACATCGATATGTCAATTTCATCCACCAGGATGTCGAATGAGAACCTCTCGTGTTTCGAGTTCCAAATTTCAAGAATTACAATTCTCAAAGTCGCAATTTCAAGAAAACACGATTATGTAAGCGTTATTACCAGGGCTGTGGAGTTCGAGAAAAAATGTTCAGCTTCGGCTCCGGATCCGACTCCGGAAATTTATAGATTTATTAACGACTCCGGCTCCAGTTCCGGCCCCAATTCCGGATTCAACTCCGATTCCAGCTCCTGCTCCGATACAAAATATGTATCGTTTTCTGCGTAAAGCAAATAGGGTTTCCTTTTCCGTGAAATGCTGTTATTTATGTGCTCAAAAACTATTGCTGTTTAGCAAGAAGGCAGTAACTGTGGTATTTTTTATTGAACAATAGTTATATTGATAATTTTCTCATGACATATCTTCTACAACTTCTAATTTACATATAGTTTCAACAGACGAACGACGCCAAAGGAATATTCTGTACAAAATCAGAGCTGCCGAAGCAAATAAAATTTATTGAATATTCCGGTACCACTCATTGGGATTATTAGAATATTTATCGGGGAGACACACGGTGGATCCATGGATATCTGACTATAATAATCCAACGATACATTTCAATTTCGTATGAAATCAGTCAAAGTTTGACAAAGTTTAACTTCAGAAATTTTCCGTGAAATGTGATGACAAAATATTTAATTAGACTTGCGTGTTTAATATTTAAAATCTCGACATAAATTTCGGAGAGCTCTTCTGAGAGTTTAAAAAAGACGAAGATTTATCAAGAAGAAACCCTAACTTCGGCTAATCCGATTTGGGATTTCAATTTGGACTGTGCTAATGTATTTATAAATAATTTTGAGCTTAGTCGGAGAACAGAAAAATAGGAATAAAAACAAACAAAATCCGGCTCCGACACCGGCTTCTTTAAAACTACGAAAATAAACATAAATTCCGCCAATTCGACAGCCCTGGTTGGTAGAACTCGAAACGTTTTACATAATTTCGTTTTGCCGCGTTTTCGAAAGGCAACTTTCAAGCAGGCATCTCGTTTTTCGGATTTAGTGCAATTTTAGAAGAATTATTGTCTTTATAAGGATTATTTCGGTTTCTCAAATTCTGACGTTGATTATTTGATTAAATTGAGAAGCGTATGGCATTGGGCTATTCAATATTTTTGAGAATTTGCGACCCCTTCCAGTTGTTTTTCCGAGAAAGATGGTTTTTTCAGCTTGATTCTAGAATTCTAATTTTATTCGAGTTCTTCGTAAATATTCGAAACTTCTTGAGAATATCAAGATTTTCGAGCTTTGAGAGATTATTCGAGTCTAATCGAGTTTCTCTACATTACTAAATTTGCTATGCATTGATGTTGTGTAAAGTGACAGAATTAGTGATTTTCAATCATTTTTAACAAATTCTAGACTGGGAGTAGAATTAAGCACAACGCTATAAGTTATGATCTTACAAAGAAGGGATGCTCGAGATTCTTGGGATTAATTAGATTTCCGGATGTAAATAGCTCGAAATTGCTTGGCACCGAAGTTATTCAAAAATATCGACATTATTCAATATTTTCGATATTATTATATGAGATTATTTCTGTATCCGATATTTCCTAAAATTTTCAAGAGGTGGAATTGCTTCTTGTTACAAGATTTATGATATGCTTACCATCGAGTTATTTAAAGTAAAGGTGGAATGGACATTGATGATATTTTTTGATTTCTTTGAAATAATTTTGAATTATTCCGGATATTGCTAAAAGCAACCCAATGCCATTCAAGCATTGCGTTGCTTTTAGTGTCAAGATTATTCGATATTTACGAGATTAACGTAAAAGATAATTCGAAATTTTCGAAATTATGTGCCTATTGACGTTACTTGGACGATGCTACAGTTAGAGTTTGAGATTTCTAGATATTATTGAAAATTGTTCGAAATTACTTAATAATTTACTATAAATACATGTTCTGTTGTATTAGGACCTGTAATCACGGCTTGTCTGAATGCGGCTCAACCCAAAAGTGTTTGCACTTCTGTTTTTTTTATGGCATCATGTTCCCTAAGGTCTAATGAATAAGATAAAAGTTTTTTTGAAATCTTCCAATGACCAGTTTTCATTTTTGCGCCAAAATACGAAAATTGGAACCAAAAAAATGATTTTTTGGTCTGGAAAAGTGAAATATCATATGTTTTATGAAAAGTCTCAGAAAGAGAATGCAGTAGGCAGGTTACAAGAAAAGCAGAAAACTTTTCTTCCTCGTCTCGATCAGTTCATTTCAGTTTTCCATAATGTCGAAAATTTTTAATCCTCCAAAAGTTGCCCGCGCACTTTCAAACGAAGAGAACCGGAGTAAAATTTGTTTGTTGTGCTTAAAAAAGAATAATGTCATGTTCTAAATAGAAGCCTCGCTGCAATCGAATCTAGAAAAATTACTGAAACATCGTGTGGACAATATCTTGCGTGTGAAGAAAGACTGCCGAATGTTCTTTGTGCCGGATGCAAACGGAACGTCTATCGACAACTTCCCAGTGCCGATCCAGGAATCGTTCCCTCAAAGACTGTCGAGCTACCTAATTATTCTAAGTTTTTGGGTGTAAGTTTAAAATATCCCTGTCAGTGCTATTTGTGCCAGATTACTCGAAGTAATGTGATATCCGTGCAACTTCTTAACAAAAAAAATCGGCTGACGGGAAATGCATCAAATGTTGTTCCAAACGTTTTATCGATCCCAAACGAGGAACACCTCATAAATGCACCAAAACTGCCCAAGTTGATAATGTATGCAATTATATAAATACAATAGGGGAGAAAGTAATGGAACACGTGGCGTCAACATTAATCAGTAAAATTGCAATTCAACAACATGACATTGATGACAAAGTAAACAAAAAAGATTCAACGGTCTCCCTTACTCAGGCACGTGGAGGAAACACCATGAAATTATTCATAAATCGCCACGAGAAAAATGAAGAGGAACCAGCTTCGAATATATCCACAGCCGATTTCTTGAAAATCAAAACAAAATTTAATCTTAGTACAAAGACTACTCTTGATATAGCGACCGCTTTGAGAGTTGCTACCAAAAAGCGGGCGATAATTGAGCCAGGATTGAAAAAAAGCCTGGAACAGAAGAATGGCGAGGTAAAAAGTTTCTTTTGTGCTAAGACAATAGATTTTGTAACCATCAAAGCTCGAACGAGCACACCAATCCAATGTCCCATAGTTTAATGCCATACTCTTGAAGATTTTATTCCGCATATCGAGAAACAGCGGGATATTAGAAATCAGCACTTAAAATTTGGAATTTACGGTGGCGGTGGTTTTTTTGAAGGTGTGCCTGTCTGTTCAAGATGATTCAACTGAAATTTGTCAACAGGAGAAAAAACGTCAAAAGTATGATGATGGCGTGTTTGCTAAAGCTTTTGCTGACTGAGGCGTTAAGAAAATCTTTATTCTTGCTATTGTGAAATCGGCTCAAGAGAATTATGAAAACGTTTCAACAATATGGAAAATATTGAAAATTGAGGATTTTTCTGGTACGATAGCGACTGATCTCAAATTAGCCAATATTCTGACAGGGATTATGCCTCATTCATCGACGTACCCTTGCACATGGTGCCTTTGTGAAAGCACAAATTTGGAGCACGTCAGACCTCGGCGAACTGTGGGAAACTCAACCTCATATTTTGAAGCTTGGAGAAACGCTGGCGGATCGATAATGAAAAATGCGAAAAATTTCAAAAGCTGTATCAATCCTCAAGTTTTTTCAGCTGATGACGATAAAAAGATTCTTGACATTATTCCTCCTCCAGAACTACATCTAATGCTTGGTGTGGTTAATAATATAGTCAGCCATATGCAAGATGAATTTGTTACTGAAACAACAGAATGGATCAATCTATGCAATGTTCAACGAGAATTTACTCAAGGAGGTACCAAATTCAATGGCAATTCATGTGAAGGATTTTGATCGTGTAGTTCACAATTGTTTTGGAATCGAATTAAATGATTGTTACAAAGAATCTATCGCTCAATTCAAGACTAGCTATTTGGCCCTAGGACTATCAGTCACACCAAAAGTACATGCAGTATTTTATCATATAGAAGATTTTTGTGCATTCTGAGACAGTGCATTCTGATTTCAAGACAATGTGGAACAAATATCAAGTTTCTGAAAACCACCCAGATTATAATGATAAATTAATGAGAGCTATAATTGAATATAATAGTTATATCACATATAATTAATTGAATCAAACTTGAATTAATGTTACTGAAATAAAGGTTTTTGTTCTTCTCGACTTTCATGAGTTTTGATTTGTTTGAAATAATTCATTATATCCCCACGTATGTGTTTAGAAGACATCTGTCGACAAAGAGAGAAATAATTCGCAAATTAGCAACCTTTTGACCTGTACTTTTCTGCATTCTCTTCCTGAGACTTTCCTCTTTCGATCTTTGTATGCTGGAATCCTCCGGAAGGGCATACAAAATAAGATATTTCACTTTTTCAGACCAAAAAACCGTTTTTTGGTTCCAATTTTCGAATTTTGGCGCGAAAATGTAAACTGGTCGGTGGATAATTTCAAAAAAACTTTTATCTTATTTGTTAGACCTTAGGGAACATGATGCCATAAAAAAACAGAAGTGCAAGCAATTTTGGGTTGAGCCGCGTTCAGACGAGCCGTGTAATATGATCTTACGGTGTTCTTGGTTTTTTGCAGGTAATGTTTAAATGTTATGAACACAAACCGATAGGTAACAGTAATGCATTATGGATCCCTTCTGTATATTACTATTTGTTGAAATGAATTTCCTTATGCATGAAATTTTTATTCAACCATTTCGAAAAATCTCTGTTTTACGGGTACAAAATAATAAATCGAAAATTTTCTTTCGGTCATTTGTTATTGGTATGAAAACCGGCCAGTGGGCAACCATACAGCACCATCAATTATGAATCGAAAAATTGTTTCAGACAAATCTTACGCACTTTTTGGTCGTAGAATTCCGTTGTCCCTGCGGAATGATTAAATTTTGATTACGGACGTTTTTTCCGTAGAGTGCCTATTTTTCGAGATATTTGAAAGTTTCAGGTTAAAAAAATTCACACGGTATATTTAATGGTAAGTTAGTAAATAAAAAATTGTTTATGTATTGTTAAAACCATGTAGACCCGAAGAAGATAATAAATTTATCACGAAGACTAGAAGAAATTTTATAAATTTCAACTTTTGAATTTGATTCAAATTTTTAAAATAAAAATTAACTTTAATAAACAATATACCTGACCTAAACAATATTGTAATCAAATTAACCCGTTGAATGCAAATATTTGATTTCATCGTTTATAGATTAATGAAAATAAAATTCCGAGGCTAAAATTTATTTATAAATGTCAACAAATCGTGTATAGTCTCATCAAAACCTTGTAAAAGCGCAAATACAGATATATGTAGGTGTGGCGTAAGTATATTGGGCTTTACAACTAAAATAGTTCAGTTGACCAAACAAAAAAATCTATTTTTCAGGATATGGTAACGCCGGCTTTAAAATATTATTGTGACGTCGTGCATATATTTTGAAGAATTTGTTCTATCGACTGTTCAATTTTCAACCAAATCGAAGTGGAATTTAAAATTTTATGTTTTTGTTTTCGTTTTTTGTATGTTATATTGGTAAAATAATTTAACACCTTCGATTTATTGAGTGTAGGCAATTAACAGACACATTCATGACATTGAATAGCTATAGGTATATAACGTTTACAGGAAAGGACAACTTTATTTTCGATAGATATGATATGTATTAAATCCAGATTTTTTTTTTTTTTGTTATAATGAAGATATCAACTAGAAAGCACTTTAAATAAATAATAAACAAAATATTTTCATGTATCATTTCTTAACAAAAGCTTAATTTTATATACCATCATGAAAATGAAAGTTAAAACAAACCTTAATTGGGATATAATAAAGAAATATATTGTATGGCAAATATGTATGTAAATATGTTTTCAAACTACATAACTGTATGTGCGCGCGCGAGTGTTGAAATATTTTTTTTTTTTTGTATATAAGAACGTACATAATAACTGTATAAAAGATTGATGCAATTTTTCGTGCAATAGAACAATCGAATTTCGCGTATTTGTGAACACAAATCGATAGACAGTTTTAAAAAATTAAAAGCTTTAATTGCTTAATTCTACAATACCATAATATACTAAACCGACGACTTTCGATTGAGTATAACAAAAATTATTATAAATCGTGATTTGAAACCTTGACATGGACGTGTGTGACCAAATATATGTTAAAGCTTTTTACGCAACTAAATTACATAAAAAAAAAAACTATTATTATTTAACAATATACAGTGATAAAAAAATCAGATTAACGATGTATATTTGAGATAAAAGCGAAAGGAATCAATTAGATAATAGGTCTGTTTGATTGTTGATCAAAAAATACTAGTTTGATAACTTTCAATTCAATTAATCACACAAAAGCTTTTGTATATAGGTACAACATATATGGTTTGTCTGTATGTGTTGTATCATGCTTATGTGTTTGTATATCCCATATAGATCATATAGCGATATGCTCAGCCGCAATTTACTTTCTATTTTTATTTTAATGCATACAGCGCTAATATTTATCTGAGCCCCTCGCACACCGCTAGCCACACGATTGTATTTTGTGACAAAATGTTTTTTTTTTTTTAAAGTTTTTTGTATAAAATATAAAATTATAAATTTGTGATACGCTTACCATCTTTCACGATTTTATTTCTATCTAAAGTTCACTTAAAAAAAAAAATTATCACTTAATTATATTATTACAACACCAATAATATACCAAAACAGTTTTTTTTTTTTTTTTTTCTTGTCACAAACTATTTTACTTCAACAATTTAACTAAATAATCCATCAATTGGTTTTGTCTGTTCTATACTCTGTTCTACGATAATTAAAATTCACTAACAGTATAACAATTTAATTTATTTCTCAAGTCGTTTAAACTCACAAAAAATCATTTTTAAAACGGATACAATATCGAGAATCGAGATCCTTTTCTATTTTTTAATGATTTTGTTAATCAACTATTTTTTTACCACAATTTCACTGTTAACTGACACGATACTTTTGATCGCAGAGTTTCACCTAAAAAATTTTTGTAACGTTTATCCGTTTGGCTTCAAAATGAATGTCTTATTAAATTCACAAAAAAATTAAATTAAAATAAATTAAAACTTAGGCACAACAGTTTCTTGATTATAACACTCGATTTGTGGTATTAACAAAAGAAACTGAGGAAATATAAAAATTTTAAAATTGTTTTAAAACAGAACACAAAAGTCGCTATTTAAAAACCAAAGTGAGTATAAGAATAAGACGTGTTATTGTTTTTTTGTTTTTTTTTTAACTTTTTACGTTTTCTTCTGTTTCTTGTGTTGATATCAAATGATAGTATGCATGGTGGGGCAGCCATAACAGCGCACTATAACACTAATATTAGTGCGGTTTTATGCCATTTATTGTAGTAGTTTTATGATAGTATGTACGTTGTATACCTATGTATAGATGAGATAATACGTTTCACAGTGTACCCCATTCATTTATAGATCGCCATGAACAATAGTTTGATTGGTGAAGCATAATATCGGTTTAATTTAGCAAACTATTTAAGTAGCAGCAGCTATATATGTATAACTAAATAGCTATGTTTTAAGCAATAATAATAATCTGTCTGTATTATTTTATACTTGTGCATGAAAACTATAATAATACATTGAAAGGAAACCACCTTTCTTTTTTAATTGAACAGGGTCGCCCGGTTTGATTTTGATTTTTTTTTTTTTTATACATTTTAACAATATTGATTATATTACTCGTGCATTAAAAGATAATATTTAATTAAAGTACTAATAAATCTTGGTATCACGCGATTTGGCCATAAGCCCAAATAAAAAGTCCTTATGTATAGTGTAACACTTTGCTAGCTTGTAATTAGGTAGATCTCTTTAAAAACACAAAGAAGTTCCTAAACATCAGCCTGTTTAGACAGATTTTCTCTATATTATTTGCGAGTCAATATAGACGGTGGTGAAATCGATTTTTTTTTTTTTTGTAAATTAAGATAACAAAGTTTTGGTTTTTTTACGCAACAACTAATTTCTATAGTAGTCATTAAATATGTTAAAAGCTTTCAAAATACTATTTATGAATATTACTATCACCAGAGGCGGCTGTGGTCTATGAATGCAATGCAATATTTTTGTTAACCTTCACCATCAACTTTTTCTGCGAACCATAACCATTCGGTAATCAGTCAATTAGCTAAATATTTTACAAACCCTTTACTTAATTTACCTACAAAAACCACCGATACTATGAAATGTTCATTTTACAGATGATGCAACTCAACTTAAAGCAGTAATTCAACACTAAAATAAAGGACCAAGTAACTTCGCGCAATTTTCAATATTATCGAAACAATCTGTCCCAGCGTTACTATGAGAGGGACGTTTTTTGTCCTGTTTTGGTCAAATTAATTATTTTTCTTTTATTCAAAATGAGTTTTATTTAAGAACATATTGGCCATTATTATCTATGACCTTTCGCCATTTTTTGGGAAGTTTCACAATTCCATTGGTATAGAACTTCCGGGGGTTTTCAGAGATCGAAAAAAATGGTAGTTAAAGGGTGCAAGGTCTGGTCTATACGTTAGACGCTTCAAAACTTCCTTGTCAAGCTCTCAATTTTTTCCGGTTCATCAAAAAATGAGTGTGGTCTGGCGTTGTCATGATGGAAGACAACAAGCATTTTATTGATCAATTCTGGCCGGGTTTTTTTTTTAATTATTTTGGTTAATTGCCGATAGCAGAGATTAAAATTAATCGTTTGACCAAGTTGTAGAACCTCACAATGTACGATTCCCTTCAACATGCACACAGCATAACCTTGAGGCGTGAATCATGGCTTTAAAATCGTTTGTGGTGGTTCACCTTTCTTTGACCATGATCTTTTTTGAAGAACATTCTCGTATTTTACCCATTTTCCATTGCCAGTAACGATTTGCTTCAAATTAGGTCGATTTCGAGGCGTTTCAATAGCAATTCGTTGATGGAAACTCGGTCAATCAAATTTTTCATCGACAATTCTTGTGGCGCCCTAACATCGAGCTTTTTTGTGTATCCAGCAATGTCATGGCTGCTTATGTGTCGGTTTTCTTTGATTTTTTGTAAGATTTCATCGACATTTTCTGTGATTGGTCAACCAGAGCGATGTGCACTTGGACATCGAAATTTCCAGAATTTTCCCAATTTCAAACGCACCTTTCATAAATGGTATTTTGTTGAGAAAAATGTAAGTAAATTTAGTTTAAGCCCTCTCTTCTTTCATTATACTACTATGATTATAATAAAGACATATTTTGGGCAATTGTTGCTGTAACTTTGTCCAACAAATACGGTTATTGTTGCGTTTTGCACATAATTCGTTTTTATTATTTACCAATTTTGCAAGTCTGACTTCAGATTCGCAATCAGCGACCCAACAACCATTGTTATTATTATTGTTGAACGTCCAAGTGGGCGTTCAGCCACCATCCGTCCAGTCAATATTCAGACTCTTAATGAACCATATATGGCTCATTGCTCTCCCTCCTAGATATTTACCATAGCATGCACTTCTGCTAGATAGACGGTAGCATTGGGACCCAAGGACTTCGAGAGGGCAGTCCCATTCCCATCTTCCATTTTGATTTTACTCTTACATTTTGCATGACCAGAACAGCTCACATGATGCGCAACCTACTGGAAGGTTACGGAGCTGATAGATTAATCTAATCAACTTTGGTCCCCTCTCCAATCGACGCCAAAACACTCAAAATAATCATGAAAATGTTATGCGTCTTGATTGTAATAATGATATACAGGCTATTTTATGAATAGGCATTGTCAATAGGGATGAAAGGGATATTTTTTGTAATGCTGACTGCAGATTCGTAATCAGCGACTTAAAAAACCCTTAGTGCAGATTTTGAGATAATTTACTTGATTTTTTGACTTTTGACCAGCTTTTTTGGAATTGGCCACACTGTGCGACGTCAGGGTTATATCATTTGATGTTTTCCTCAATGTGTGTCCGACCCATCTCCACTTGTGTTTTCTGAATTCGGTCTCAATGCCGGAATACAAGGACCGACGCATTCCAGATCTTGTGAAGCATATTGGATGTGTTTCTTATTTTATTGATCCGCTGATTCCGATTTCATTTATACAAACTCGGCTTAAGTCAGATCTCCAACGCTAAAATCGTTATCTTTTGATGTCGAAAGATTTTTTTATTTTTTTTAAAACTAGTTTAGCGAACATTGTATAGTGCTAGAATCAACCAAATCACAAGTAATTATGGGGACTTTTACTCTCTTCAACCGAGAAGAAGTTGTTGGTCCTACAAAACTTCTTGATAGAAATAAAGCAGCTGGAGACAGTTCCTCGTTTCCATGCACGCATGGAATAAATCGAATGGTTTCTTTATCAATTTTAAGTAATTACAATTTGATTTCGAACGATCAAGTATAAAATATTACTGATAGGGAAATTATAACAGATTAAGGTTAATTGATTAATTTAAACTTTTTATCAATCCGATATTAACCGATTTTTACCGAGTATACAATTTATATCATGTCACAAAAATTTGGTTCTGCAAGCAAATTCTTAGCCTAATTATTTATAATTCATTCAAATTTTAATTTCATCTGCTAGGGTTACCTCTGCTGACCAATTACCTCTCATATTTCCAGTTTCAGGTGGACAGATTTCCAGATTTGGGTGATTTTACAGCTTTTTCTTTAAATAAAGTTTAATTTTGTACAATAGAATTGTCTTAATAGGGATTATTGGACTCGAATTTTGAAGTTGTGTTGTGTCATATTACCAACTTACACATATGTAGATAGAGCGGGATTTTCAAGAATTTATGTGATTTTTTCAGGCTATCAAGTTAACTTGGTGCTTACTTTATAGATTTTTCGAGATTCTTCAAGATTTCGATATTGTTTGTATGAATTTCTAACATAACGCACAAATATGTTTGTTGGTTATGTTGTAAATACATAATACAATCCTGTAAGGCAAAAGTAAAAAGTATTTCATTGGGGATGCGGTGTTACAAATTTCCGAAATTCGAGGTTTTGAGATTTTTAGAATAACCTAGATATCTGGGTTGGAATAGCGGTAAGTTCCTTGTTACATAACTTAATCAAAATTATCAACATTTTCGAGATTATTCGAGCCTATTCGAGTTTCTCGCTTATACTCGAAATTTGAAAGCGTTTTGGAGTTGAGTGATAGTCCAGAATTAGTGATAAATCGATATTTAGCATAGCATTGAATTACGTGTAGGTGTAGCACTCGAATGAATTAGCTTACAGAGAAGTTATTCCCGAAATTCAAGATTTTTAAGATTTTTAAATTTTTGTAGATTTTCAGATTTCAGACCAGCTTAGCTTAATAACGAAGTTATTCAAATTATCATTATTGTCATATATTCGAGATTATTTATGGTTTTTCGAAGACTGCATGGTATTTTTCAGATTACCGATTTCTTAATTTTTCAAGATTATTCTATAATTTTAAGTGTATCCAAGTTTTTCTGGAATATTCGAAGTTTTATGTAAATATCGAGATTATTCTAGGATTCTTATTACATTCAAAAGGTGGTATTTGCAATAGGTTTTATTCCATCTTGTTACAAAATTAAGCTTTCCAGGATTTGCATAATATTGAGTTACGTACAGTTACAGTTAAGCTAAGTTTAACGGGCCCCGGTCGATATGGCATATTTCATTACGGAATATGGCAAAACCCCATATTTCAAAACGGCATATTTCAAAAGGTTCACTACGGCATAAGATACACTACGGAATATTTTAAAACTGGAGGCAAATTTCAAAACGCCATAGGGTAGGTACACTACGACATAAGGTACACAATGGCATATTTCAAAATGGCCTATTTCTACACCAATGTTTACTAAATTATTACGGCTCCAAATTTCTTGATTTCATAGGAGGTGGTAGCCAAATTTTCCGGGAAACCGGAACCTCATTATCCGGGAAAATTTCCAATTTTTTATTTCTTTTTTTTTTTTAAATAAAGTAAGATGTAAATTTTTTGATAATCTTCTTACGTTAGGATTGTGAATTAATTAATAATAATTGCTTCGTCAACTTTGCAGACACAGATCAAAGAGATTTTATCGCTCTTATCGCTTCTCCTGATAGTACCACAAATGCTACAAAAGCAAGCATGTGATTTTAATTCGTTGTATAACTTAGAGGATAGGGGCTGCCACTAAACCCCCCATTTTCTAGAATTTATACAATTCTTCCGGTTTTTAATTTTATTTATAATTTTACACTAAATAAGAAAAAAATTGGAAAAATTGCAAAATTTTCCCGGAAATATTACTAACACCAAAATTTTCATTAAAATTGTACATTTTTACGTATTTTGAATAAAAAAACACAATTTTTTTCAAAAAAAATTGAAAATATATCCGGAAAATGAGGTAGTTTTCGGGGAAATTTGGCTTACTCCTCCTAAAAACTATAGATACACAATCCTACATTCAAAAAATTTCAAAATATATACTCCTTACCTGATTGTCTCGATGTATATGTAAATAAACTTAAACCACCTATTTTTATCAATCTTGCCAAATTTCATCATTATCGGCTAATAAACAGCCAAATTCTATCAAAATTGGTCCCGCAACTTGAACTAAAACTCATTTTAGAATCCCATCATCACACTCGCCGAATCTCACCATAATCGATTAAGAAATTGCCAAGTTCCTACAATAATTGGCCATATTCCACAACTACATCTAAAATCGAGGATATCGAGTTATATCAAAGCAACCTTGATTATACAAAGCCATAGTCTAAAAAACGAAGCTTTTATAAGGGAATTAGAAACGAGGAAAAAACCAAGCTTTTCATAATAAAATACACAAAACATATTGGAAATCACTTTTTTCCTAAGACAAATTTTTAAATGAAAACGTTACAAATTCTTAATTAGGATTTTTGAAATACTTTCATAAATATTCGAATTTCAATACATATGAATGTCGTTTACGTAAATCGTTTTCATTTTCTTGTAATAATTGATTTATTCAAACGAAAATTTAATAAAAATTTCATAGCAACAGTTTGGTCATTAAGTCAATTTACTTTACATAGATGACAGTGATTGCCATACAAATTTCGGAAAATCGTACTAAAAATTACCACCTGCGGAAATTTCAAGTCCAAAAATTGTACGAAAAGCAGAACAAAGTAACAAAATGTTAAGAACGTGTGATAAAATTTGTGATTACATAATTATTTTTCCTATTTTTCTGTAAACATCTTAGACATCTGACGTACACTAGTAAAACTATAGATAAATTTAGCAAGTATTATTTTAACCCGTCAGAGCCAACTTTGATGTAATTTTCAAAATGAAAGATCGAAAAATATATTTTAGAAATAATTTAATTTTAATATTTTTCCAACTAATATTTACTTAATACTAATATAGCATTCTTGTATATTGTTATTAAAGATATGTAGACAACTTTTATATAAACATTTTCTAACATTTTTGCTTTTTCAATGAAAAACTTGCAGCTAAAAAACTCCATTTTTATTAAGGATTCCCATGGAAATCAGTGAAAAGTTATACCACTAAAAAAGCTTCTAAGAAATACGTCATCATGATTATGGCTCTATACTCTAGAAGGCTCTGGTTATATAGATGGCATTTTTCTAACATACTCCATATTGCGAATTCGAACGATATTTGGCTGCTTGGTTTCGAGATTATTCGGTAGTTTCGAGATTATAGTTGAAGATTATTCATTGATATTAATCGCATGAAGTTGCAGATTATTCAAAATGAATGAACCTTTAAGATTATTTCAAATTTACAAGATTTATAATAATGAAAAATATAAAGGGCTGAAACCTCATGAAGTGATCAGAACTTCGGTCTTCAGCTCAACCTCCACCTCAATTTACTACTTAACCTCCATCTCAATCGCAACACAATCCTAAACGCAATCAGCAAATTAACCGCCAACCCAACCCTCAACTCAATCAATAAATCAACCCCAAATCAACTTTCAAATCAACCCTTAACGTACTCCAAATCAACCCTTAAATAATTCCACAACCAAACCACTTACTTAACCCATATACAAGCTAACTAAATCCTAACCCAACTTAGCTCGAACCCAATCTCAACCCTCTGT
This sequence comes from Tipula vernalis, assembly GCA_958295665.1. NCBI lineage: Eukaryota > Metazoa > Arthropoda > Insecta > Diptera > Tipulidae > Tipula > Tipula vernalis. The sequence continues at coordinate 126,741,723 of OY282558.1, read as the reverse complement.
TCAACTCCACACTTATTGGCCAAACCCATCCCAAAATTAACTCGATTCGAAAGTCACATGCGTGTAAGAACTCAACTCAATCTAACCTTTCACTAAACCCTAAACTCAATTTCAAATCAAACCCTATTCACCATCTTACCATAATAGCAACGTACAATCATACCAGCATACATCCCGTCGTACCATCATAACCTTACACAATCATTCCATCATACCACTATTCCATTATACCATCATAACACCATACCATTAAACCATCATACAATCATACCACCATACCATGGTAAAGTCGAACCATCACACCATCACATCGATGTAACATCGCCCATCGTACCATCATATCATCATACACAGCATCTTGATTGATCGATCTCCAAATGTATTTATTGACTAACATTTTTGCAGTAATTCGTATACCCTGTTGTGGCATAGGGTAAACCATGTACCATGCCAAAAACTATTTTCTTAAACTTTTACAGCGACGTGTTTCACTTCTTTATCATTTTGAGGTTCCATTAGTTTAATTGGGAGTGTTGAAACAGGTTGTAAAATCTTATGAAGACTGGTAGACAATATCTTTAATTTTCTTGAAGATAAATTTTAGCCAGAAGATTATACCAATAGAAACGGCCAGATAAAGATCATTTTTGAATTTCTTCAGTGACTCGTCTACTAAAATTTTGTTCGTTGACATGATATCGAATTTATCTAAACCATTTTAAGATCCAAGTATTTACAAGTGGGTTTGATTTGTGCTGACTAGTTTTCCCAATAAGTCAAAATTAAAGCGCAACATTTCTCAAATATTGTTTGTTTTATTAAAACATGATCAAAAATGAAAGCTGCTTACATACTCGTATGTGTAAAACTATGTAGCAAATTTATTTTGATTTTAAATAGACCGTGATATAATCATTTACATAGGTACAATGAACTAAATGGTAAGCATTCTTGTTGTTTGTATACGTTTGTGATAAGTAAAGTTTCAGTTATTATTTGTTTTAGGCACATACGATATTTATTTCCTTCTATGAATTATTTAAAAATTTTATTGAAGTGGAAAATATATTCGATTGCATATGTGAGATCGATGTTTGTGATCTTAAATGGAGCGTTTAATATTTAATTTTCTGAAAACTCTGAAATATTAGTACCAATGTCTTTCAGTAACATATTTTAAGTGTTAACATGGCCGGATTAGTGGAATCCATATTAAAATACTTTTCCAGATTATGTAAGTACCATGTCTCAATCAATCAACACTATATAGTATTCTAGATGTACAAGAAATTTAGAGTGAGATTGAAAATTCATTGTACTAATATCATAGCATACAGCTCCAATTTTAGCATGGGCAGAAATCAGAATGGCTCGTTAATGAACATTAAAGGGATCAACAAAAAGATTCGAGTTTTAAAGTCGCAAAACAATTTTTTTTTTAAAAATTACAAGAGCGCTACACTTTCAAACCCAGATGCACCGTTATTCTGAACCAAGATTGAAACCTCCGAGGTAAATTTTGGTAGTGTTTTTTCGACCTTTATCTTCGACCACCCCATATCTTTAAGAAGGGAGATCGATATGTTAAAACAATCGCACTAACTTACAGAGTATTGACTATCAAGGAGGACCTCATCCGAATTTGCCAGTAACTGATCAAGTTTCTCCGCGGTGAGTGATTCTTTCTAAATATTACAAGCCACGCTTTGTAATTCGTCCTGGATTTCAAACAAGCATTTGACTCTCTCAACCGTGAGAGTGTATTATATTGTTCACGTGGAGCATAATGTAGTCTAGTGAATCTCAAAAACTATCACGTGAACACCGAAAAACCTCTACCGAAGTGTAACATCAAATATGGTGTACTTTTAGTGGACTGAAATACGATCCACGTGAACACATTTTAGTCTACTACTGTAGTTTAATAGATTTTGGTATTTGTCATCTGATTGTTTGGAGTTGTGTGAAAAGAAAAAAGCCCTAAATAATTTATTTATCAAAAATACACAAAACGAAATTTGATGTCACGAAATGGTGTCCACGTGTACAGTCAACCACTATACTATACGTGAACAAGGTATGGCTTGCGTTTCAATACCAGGGAATACATCAAATATATGTATACCTGTATACAATTAAATTGTTAAAGTGATAACGAGTCAGTGCCTGTGCCTGCAGCTAGCTACCCGAATTAATACACTTACTTGTTGCACACTTGTTTTTATGTCAAGAAAAATTCTTTATTTTGTTCTCCAATGAATGATTACAATTTATGTATTTTAAATTTCACTATACTTTTTACCACACTTGTATATATGCACAAAAATAACTTAATTAATTAGATTCATAGATTGAAGTAAATTAAATTTCCAGCAGAGAGTTGCATATCATTAGCAAGCTAATAATATAATGTCAAAGATTTTGTGCAGATGAACAAATACCAACAAGTGAATTTTTACTATTGTGGTCTCTTTTCTTTTTATTTGTTTCTTTTCAGCCCCAAAAATTATTCAAGGATGCCAAATTTCTAGAGATGACAGTACAGAACATTTAACGTTTTTTTAAACGTTTAAATTTTTTTTTTTTTTTTTTGTATCGAAAGAATTTAAACAAAAGCTTCAAAACGAATAAAACTGTCAACTAGACATGAATTATATAAAAAAAAACGAATAAATTATAATAGTAAAAGGGACCATTGATATCACGGCCTTGGTATCATCCTGCTGTTATGAAAGTTCACGGAACTCACGGTTGATAGTGCGGTTAGAGCGATGCGAGATTTTTGACGTATTTTTGCACATATCGCCGTATTATTTAATTGGAGAAATAGTATGAATCTTTCATATTTATTTAAAATTTTATTTACATCTTCTACAAGAAATATCCTTTGCTACAAAATAGTGTACGCTTTAAACCGGCTTAGTTTTAAAATGTTCTATTGTTTTTCGTAATGTCATGTCAAACACAGTTCGCAGTAAAACATTTCGAAGTAATTGTTTTGTGTATAGTAAATACTCTATTTGTCCAAAACCGAATGTCCGTTACTTCCGATTGTTTACACACGTTGCAACAATATAACTATTGGTGAATATTTTTCAGGTGAAATATTGCTTCAAATGCATATAAATTCTTATTAGATTTGTGTTTTCAGTTTACAAATGTATCAATCAGTTTGTTTGTACAACCCCTGTGGTCGGGGGGCACTCTCATGATTCGTAAAGTGCACCTCACGAGCATGTTGATATCCTTAGAATACCACCACAGCATCCAGTGCTTGTCGTAGGAGGCGACTAAAATGGTTGGATCGTTGGGTTAATACCCAGCATCCGTAAAACTTTTTTATTTTTATTTTAACGATTATTTTAGTTCATATATAATTTTGCCCGCGATCATTTTTTAATATAATTTATTTTTTTAAAAAATTTTATTATTTCATTTTATATTTTTTGTTGGGTCGGTTTTTCTTACATTTTTGCGTACAAAAATGATTTACTTTTAATATGAACAACAATAAAAGAAAATCCCCGAAACATGCCTCTTCGGATCGCGGGGCGAGGCATAATCCTCGTAAAGACAAAATTAATAGCCTTAACATCCACTATACCAATGTCAGAGGTCTCGTGACTAACAAAAATTGCGCACATCAACATCTCGAATCACGAAAACCCGACGTATTAGTTCTAACGGAAACAAAAGTATCGTCGAACATCTACGAAAACGAATTCTACTTCAAGCACTACCAGTTCGAACAAGCTTTCGAGTTGCAACGTGGAGTGTGCATCTACGTTAAAAACCACATACCGTACTCAAGACACAATAAGTACGAAATATTTACAAAAACCGCTCAAACTATTGTGCTTAAAATTTCCCTTCCTAACTCCTTTTTTTAATTAGTTTATACAGATCTCCTAATCAGACGGATTCAGAAACGATTAGCTTCTTTGGGAGCTTGTCAGACAAATGTGACGATATTCGTAATCAACATCCCGAATGCGAATTAATTATGGTCGGTGACTTTAATGCCCACCATAAAGAATGGTTGAATCACAAAGATACAAATGTCGCTGGGTGCCATGCGGAATGGCTTGCCGTTTCGCATGACCTCACACAGATTGTTAGTGAGTCCACATTTGAATGCCAAAATTCTAGAGGAGTTCATATTCTGGATCTCTGTCTGACATCAATCCCTCATTCCATGGAGGCCCATGTCGAAACTGGAATTGGAAATTCTGACCATAACTTAATAACCACAAAAATATCTGTCGAAACACCACCAGAATTTAGGCAGCAGCCAAGGCGTCTTTGGCATTTTAACAAGGCTGATTTTGATGGTTTACGGTCATTTTTTCAACACTTCCCTTGGGAACGCCATTGCCTACATAACAACAACATAGACGACGCCGTTTCCAGTTTTACTGACACCGTCTTACATGGAATGAATAAATTTATCCCCTCATCATTTTCCAATCCCAATCAAAATTTTAAAATATTTTCAAAAGAAGCCACCAAAGCTGCCAAACAAAATAAATCGGCACACAAAAAATATAAACGCAACAAAATTTCTTATGAGGAATACAAAACGATACGGAACACCTGCAAACAAACCTGTGGTAGAGAAGCGAAAAGAGCCGACAGCAAGAAAGCCAATGTGGCTTCCGAGCTGAAAATCTCCGATCACAACTTTTACCACATGGTCGCATTGGTTGCAAATATTTCGAAAACATCTGTTTCAGCATTGAAATGTGCTGACGGCGCTTTGGTGGTGGATCCATATTTACAAGCCGACTTATTGGCAAGCATCTTCAAATCGAACTCGACATTAGTTGTCCCAGATGGAATTAGGCCTCCATTAGTTCCATATTGTGGTTATAAAATGAGCCCCGTCACCATCTCGGAGGAAATTGTCTTTACTAATCTGAAGTCAATGAATGTAAACAAGGCCACCGGACCTGATGGAATTCCAGTTCGAATATTGAAGGAGTTTGCCAATGAATTGGCTCCAATATTATCTAAAATTTTCCTACTTTCATACAAGCAAGGCGACTACCCGAACGCCTGGAAGAGTGCAATGGTGCAACCCGTGCTGAAACGGGGTTGTGACAAAACTGACCCTTCAAACTACCGGCCAATATCAATTGTGTCAGCCGTCGCTAAAGTCTTTGAGAAATGCATCAATCAACATATAGTTAAATATCTTGAAGTTAACAAACTAATTTCGGATAGACAATACGGCTTTCGTGAAAGCCGATCCACGACCGATCTCCTGACGTACGTCACAAACAAATGGAATCTCGCCTTAGAACACCACGGAGAGGCCTTTGCAATCGCTTTGGATATATCCAAGGCTTTTGATAAGGTATGGCATGAGAATCTTATTTGTAAACTTGTGGCATACGGGCTGGACTCGATGACCACCAGGTGGATTAAAAGCTATCTCAATGACCGAAAAATCAGCGTCGTACTTAATGGGAGATCATCATCGACGCACTCCCCAAATGCCGGAGTCCCTCAGGGATCACCTTTGTCACCGACCCTGTTTTTGCTATACATCAACGATTTGCTGGATAGCACTGTAAACCCTATCCATAGCTTTGCAGATGATGCCACATTGCATTCTTCTATTTCATTCGAGGCGGAGCCTAGCATTACAGATTTAAATAATAAACGGTCAGAAGTCGTAACTTCTCTTAATTCCGATTTAAGTACAATATTTGAGTGGGGTAACAACAACTTAGTGCAATTTAACGAGAAAAAGACACAAATATGCACATTTTCACGTAAAAAAAGTCGCAACGACTACCCATTTGTGGTAAAAAACCATATCCTTGTGGGTTGCGACTCAATTCGACTGCTTGGTGTTCAAATAAGTAACAAACTCAAATGGAATGAACACATTGTTGCATTGGCTAAATCAGCTTCAAAAAAACTCGGGTTCCTAAATAGATGCAGAAGGTTTTTTAAATCGCATCAAGTTCTCCAGATATATAAAACCTTCATCCGACCATGTATAGAGTATTGCTGTCAAGTTTGGGAAGGTGCGTCTGGTACCACCCTCCAGTTATTGGACAGGGTTCAACGCCGCGCTATCCGAATAATACGGAATCCCAGACTTACCCAAGAACTAGACAGCTTACAGCATCGCAGAGATGTTCCAGAACTCTGCGTCTTCTACAGATGCTTACATGGTAAATGTTCTGCAGAACTATCGGAGAAAATACCACCATTCGTTACAACAACAAGAGTAACAAGAGGAACAACCAATGCACATAGGTTTACGGTGAAGCTCCCGAAACCTCGAACTGAAGAAATTAAGCGCGAATTTGTATATCGAACATCAAAAAAGTGGAATTCGCTAATACACTTCAAATTTCCGGAGGAATACAAAATGAATAAATTTAAGGTAGCTATTAATCTTTACTTGAAGGATCGCGCATTGGGTGCAGAAGCTCTGACAGTTACAAGGAGCTAGGACCGTTAATAAGTCCGCTCTGCACCCAATTAAAATATGTATATAAAAAAAAAAAAAAAAAAAAAAAACATTGAAACGTTGCGTAAAAAATGCCTCCGAAAAAAAGATCTAACTAAGAAAGTGAATTTACCATCTCTGGATGAGCCACCTTACCCTCTTTCAACAGGTGTTGCGATAGTGAAAAACGTTTCCTGTATGGATTTTTATGCGTATCTTATCATGATATTTAGTGTCGTCAACTTTTCCACCAATTTATTATCGATATGTACGCTAAAATCGAAAGTGAATGCTCCTTTTTATTCGTTTAAATCAAAAGAAACTTTGTTTCGAAGATTACATTCACTTGTGTGATGCAATTACAAATGATGGAATTGTTCGTATTCTTTCGATTCGTTTTCGATAGTGTTTTGTCTCTTATAACAAGAACAAAATTGTACTCTATTTCGCTTTTTCAATCATGCTTTTTCTGAAGCTATTTCAGCTTGCTCGAATAAAACAACATTCTATTTCTACTTGTATTCATCATTCTTTATCGCCCAAATTTTTGATTGCGATATTTTATCGATGTGAAGAAAAAAGGAAAGTATTGAACATAATGTACAATTTTGTTCACAAGAGACAAAACACTATCGAAAACGAATCGAAAGTGATAGTACAACATGTCACCCTCAGTCATATTTCCAGCTACGCAACCGGAGGTCCAAGACACATGCAAGAAAACGCTCAGGATGCCATGACTATATGTTCGAAGATTTGGGTATCAAGATCTTTTACAACATTTACATGTGTAATCCAGTATAGACTGAAATTATACATTTACTTCTAACTGGGCAATCATCGTGCCAGAGTTTTCAAACAGAAACTCATAAATGGTGAAACTGAAAAAAGAGGCAAAAAATTGACCTCTGCCATACGCCCTTTTTCAGCCTTTTTCCAATTGCGTCAAACAGATACATTTGCAGAAACGCTGCTATATTATGAAGTGTCAAAATACTACACATCTAAAAAGCAGTTTTGTAGAAGAAAGCAAGGTGTAATTATTCCTGAGTAAACTGAATATACATTGGGGCGAGTATACAGGTAAATGTTATTATTTGGGTATGTTGCTTCACACAGTAAGAGCTAAGAGTGCCAACATCTTTTCAAGCAGTAAAAACTGTCGATAGTGAAGTATGTATATCAAACAGACATAACGCATATCTTTTCATCCTAAAACTCCTTGGGAAAAGCACAAAAAAAATTTTAGTGAAGATATACTTCGACAAACACGTAGAACAAATCCTGATAAGGGGATTCAGTTTTCATCTATGACATTTTCAAGGAAGCACTCATATTACTTGAGGATACAGGTACATCCATTAATAATAAAGTTGATTGTCAACTTGGATTGCCTGTACCGACACATGACGGAAACAATAATCGTGTTAGAGATTTATTCAACAATATGATGGAATTATTTTTATTGATGCACCGGAAAAACATTTCTTCGGCCAAAAGTCCCAGGCATATAAAAACCACTTTAAGTACTTGATAGTATGTACGCAGACTATTGACAAACATGCGTGTGAATTTACTTCAAGACGCTTCTGATCAAACATTTGTCAAGTAAATTTTGGATATCAAATTGGGGCCGTAATACAGAGGGTTGGTGGTGTTTGGCATCCGTTGAGTTTTTATTCAGCTAGGCGCTCAGACACACGGAAGCGCTGTAGCGCTTACGATTGGAAGCTGTTGACTGCTTTTGGGAGTGAAGCATTTTCGCTTTCTGTTTGGAAAGGTCAAACGTTCACCACTAAAAGCATGTATTATTTACTAGAAATGGATTTCTTTCTTTCTCAGTGATTTTTTCACTTAATGTACTTGATTTACAGATATGTTCTTAATTATAAAGTAATCAATTAGATCTGGTATTTTGTTGGGATTAATTGGCAAGCAGATTGGTTTTCCAGTTGATAAGGCTTCACAGGCTCATTTCCTGAAAGCCTAAAGTAGTTCTTACCTTTAGTCTTTCTTAACCTAAAGCCCCACCGGATATTTTTTGCATTAAAGTCTCCTCCAATTACAAATATTTTTTCTAGTTTACAGATCACCTCGAGAATGTTTTTTTCTTTCGGTGAATGTTTCGGTAGGCAGAAAATAACAACAGCACTAATATAATTGTTTTTGGGCTTGACATTAATGGAAGATCAGTGGACTTTCATTATGGTTCCAGCTCGACCACTCTGCCTTCAATCAGCGGATCTATTAGGGAATTGGACTTAACGATTTTACCGTCGACTATGTATAGTATATATCGCGATTTCAAGAATTGACCCGACTATCAGAAAAATCTCCATTTTTGATTTAATTCGATTCCAAAATTGGCGTCGAACAATTTTGATTAATTTATGTTGTTTTTTTAAATTAAATACACGTATTTATTTTAGACTACAAAATAAATTTTGTTTGAAGTTTTAACAAAATATGCTAAAACTGTGTACGCTAAACATTCAAATTGCTAAAATGGTTTGTCAATGGCAATACAACTTTGTCGATTCGACGTAAATTTCCTCGAGTCGAATTTCTTAATAGGTCCCTGAACGCGGAAAACGTCTACCAAGCAAGCTTTCGTATTGCTTAGTTATCAAACGTGTACAATAAATTTTAGCCTGACCGGTGCTTCGTACCATTTACGACCCAATTTTACAATTCTCTGGCCGTCACAATGCCGCGGCCTTCGAAAACTTACACATTTGAAAAACGCTAAATTTAAAAAATTGTATTAGGAAACAAATAAATCGATTGAAAAACTTTCTGCTTGTTGCTCTACATATATTATGACGCTATCACTCTATCTATATTGCAGGAAAACACGAACTCAAAATTATGCTTTGATAATTAAATTAATCAAGTTATTTGATAAAACTTATTTATTTAATAAATTAATTACCTGTATGGTTAATGGTTTAATTTTTTTTTTTTTGGAATATACCGCCTTGTGATGTTTTTACTAAAAAATTTATAAAAAATAAAAAAATTTAAGCTAACTAAAAAAATTAATTTCATAATTAAATTTTTAAACTTTAAAATGGTTTTCACTTGCCCAAAAGGCTGATCTAAATCTAAGTACAACTTCATTTTTTTTTTTTTTTTAATTATATATTGAGATTTTTAAACGTTAAAACTTCATCTATTTACGCAATACTCACCTAATTTACACCTTATTTGTCATTAAATCCAAAATTATTCATTCCCGGTTAGAATTTACAACTTCTACAACTTAAAACTTTTATGTAGATTAATCATGTTAACAATATTCTTTATGTGTTTTAGGAAAATATAATTCATAAAGATTATTTACAATAATGTTGTTTTCTTTCAAATATTTGTATACAAGTTATAAGTTTATTTCTTTTTTTTTTCAAATTTATTTATTTAAATTTTTTTTTTTGTTTAGGTTTTTTGCATTTTTATAAAAATATTAAATTTGTTTTTGTTTTTTATTTAAATTAAGTAATAATAATAATATAAATATATATTTAGTTGTATATATTTATTTAAACGTACACAATTGAAAATAAACTGAAAATTTTCGTAATCTTAAATTTTGTAGATGAAAAATAGAACTTTTGAAAATAGTAACAAGCAATTGATCATTTCGTTTTTTTTTTTAAATCAATAAATACAGGAATGCACCCTTTTATGCTAGTTAAATGTTTTTTATATAATTTCTTTTTAATAAGATTAAAGTAATAATTATAGCTATATACTTTTTATACGTTAAAAAAAATAACAAATATTCAGAATTAATACATTTTTACGGTTTAAAAAAATATATGAACAATAAAATAATAAATTTTATTTGTTTAATCAACGCCAGCGAATCCTTGACTTCCTTCTATTGCCTTAATAAGTTTTTCCTTTAGTTGAATATAGCTCTCGTATGGTGGTAAATCTAAACGATTAAAACTGAAACACAAGTATAATTAATAAAATTAGCAAAAACATTTTATTTTAGCCTTTAAAGTACCAGGTATGAGCTCGTGGGAAATTATCCGGAGTCCCCCAACGTTCTATAGTAAACATTTGTGGCCCATTTGATCCATACAATTCTTTAAAGCCATTCATTGGAACGCGAGAAGTTCCTGTAACAAATTGCAGGAGACGTGAACGCATTTCATTTGAAAACGATAAAACAGCCTAAAAATTAGTCGAAACGAAATTAATGTAAAGGAATTCGGTTAAATTTCTTTGTGTTTTACTTACCCGCCACAACCATTGAATCACAATATGATTCGGGTGATAATCTCCTTTGTATAATGTGTTTACCTTCCAGTCTTTTACATCAATATTTTGTATACCGCACATCAATAATTCTAATTCATTTTCATCGAATATTTGTAACAGTGTCAGTGGCACAATTGAACCAAAACCTTCTAAAAATGAAGTCATTTGTTCCTTGACACGGGATACAAAACGCCATTCAATAACCAAACTAATATATTCATCTTTATTATCATTTGTAACATCGATATTAGCACCATTTGGTTTTAGTTCGCGTTGGCTTGTACGACCGAATGTTTCTTCATCTATGCAAAATGTTAACATTAATTCACCGGGATCATTCTCTTTGATCCATAACAGTGAATTATAGTATTCCATATCAACAGATTCCATATCATGCAAATCAATTGGTTTCTGAAGCATCATTTTATAAAATGGACGAATGAAAAAAGCTATAATAAATCGAACACATAAGGCAATTGTTTTTTTACATTAAAAAGTATTCTGTATTACCATCTAATAATTTGCCATGATACACGGCCATACCGGCTATGCGACCAATAAATTTAAAATAATTTAAATGTTCCTCGTTGCATAAACCACTAAACGGATTTATTTGTAATGTATAATTATCCATAGCCGAATATTCAAACAATCCATAATACGGATTAAACATTTCTTTTGATAATAAGAAAAACCATTCCCTAGCTAAACCACCATAATCTAAACCCGTTTCACCTTCAAATTCAATCCACATCTTTGTTTTAAGTAAATCAGTTTTAGTAACAGCACTTATTACTCTATAAGAATCTTCTAATATAGACACTCGGCGAACTTTAATTTCAAATTTATTAGGCACATTTGTCTGCAAAAATAAGAACACATTAATGAGAATAATAATTGTCTAATTATAATCACTTACAGGTTTTTTCAATTGATTCTTGAAATATTCATATTTCCGTTTATAATCTCGTGAATAAGGTACTGCTTGGCCAGCTATAGTAGGATTAGACAATCGCGGATCATCCCACTGCGTTGTTCGATTGTCTGTTAACAATGAATAAAATTTATATTTAAGCGATAAATTTCGACCATCAACCGATTGCATCAAAACTTACTGTGATCTATGTAAAATATTCTACCATCCGAATGGACTCTCTCCTCCCAACCAGCAGGTAACGCTCCCAAATCATCTTCATTAGGTCGTCGCTTTTGCGCAACAACATTTGGCATTGGACTAGCGCGTCCCGTACGTGGATCGATCCATGTTGTTTTTCTATCATTATGATCAATAAAGAATAATCGTCCATTTGGTGCTTTTTGCATAACCCAACCGGTTGGTAATGCATTTTCAAGAGATTGTAAATCTAAGATTGACGATGATCCAGTAGAATTTGAATCTTCAGTTGTACTACGGGCAGGAGATTGCGTTGATTCATTTTGTGGTGCTGAAGAAACCGGCTGTACATTTGCAACTACAGTACCAGCATCAGCTACATCAACTTCTTCATTCTTTGGCAAATTAAATAAAAAGAAAAATTACAAATATAACATTAATTAAGCCTAAAACAAACTAAACAATTATCCCCTCATTGGCGTTCAAAACTACCGTCTAAAATAGAAATACCATAATATTAAAAAAAAAAAAAAAAAAAAAAAAACATCTAAACAAGCATTCTACAAGTGGAACATAAAAATAAAATATTAAGGATTAGAAGTAAATTATAGATTTGTGCACAATCAGATAACGACAAATAAAGGCTAATCGTGCACCACATTATCATCTTACCCCATTTATAATCTTAAATTAGGTATATTAAATATAAAAGCAAAATAAAAACGGTAAACTAATTAGAAGCAAATATGTAACTAGAACCAAAACCAATATTTCCCAAAGACATAAAACGAGATTTTTTAATTAAATTATCAATACCTCACTATTACTTTCGGCCTCATTATTATTTGTTGTAACTTCCGATGGATTTTCATTATTTTCTACATTTTCCGGATTTAATGTTGCACTCGATGATCTAATTGATAATTAATTTTGTTTTTGTTTTATATAAATAAAAATCACAAATAACGCTTGATTATATTGTAAACACAAATTACAAGAGATAACTCCAAATGTTTAATTAAAAATAAAAAAATGTCTTTTATACTTTTTCTAATTTAAAAAAAAAAAAAATTAATAAAGGAAAAATAAAGACAACACGCACCTAGGTGGAACATCTGGCGCTTGTCTTCTTTGCCTGGGTATTGATGGTGCTCTTCTTATTGGCCTATTTAAACTAGAATTTGAATTTGAACGACCCCTTGTATCGCTAAATCCACCACCGTGTACATTGCCCCGTTCAATTGTGTTTAATGATGTTACCGATCCAGACGCCCTCGGTGAATCAATATTATTTGATATAATTGATGAATTTTGATATTCAGAACTTAAACTCAACGTATCACCCTTTAAATTATATAAAAAGGATATATTTGTTTTTTTTATGATTTGTTATCATTCTTGTATGTACGATAAAGAGTAAATAAATTATTGATAAAGAGTAAATAAATTATTAAAAATATTTTCTTAAGAAAAAATATTGCGTAAAAGATACAATCACGAATAAAAACGTACCATCTTCGTATAATCGCAAATTCTGCATTCAAAATGACTTAATGCTTTCTAAGTTTCAGAGCTTCGAAGAATTGGTTTCATATTTATCGGTCTAAAGATTATTAATGTGAAGATCAAATTGACAAAATCGCTTTCACCAATCCAAACAAATTGCAATAAGAATGAGTAATGCAAAAACAAATAGCGTACATTTTTTCTAGACCATCGAGTAAGGTCTCAGGAAAATTAGTCAATAGATTAATAGTCAATGAACACCTTATTTCAACTGTTTGCATTGCTGAATGTGACCTTTGTATAAGTAAAAAATCTTAAAAAGCATAATATTAAAGTGCATACAAAGCTCACTGATTTATATTAAACCTTGGCGTTTACATAATTTATGCATTAAGCGTATCACACAACAAATCTTCTTGATTTTTGGATGGTGGAAGGTCTTAGTTTAGGTTTAAAATAATTATGTTCTTATAAATATTATTTCCGAATTTACTATACTTCAGATGTTGATTTTAAATGAGGATTTCCTAAACTAGATAATCTTATTTCTTTAAACCAGCAGCCCTTTTCTAGAAAAGATTAGTTCAGGCCGTAAGGGCCTCGAACAGTTTAGACCGTAAAACCCTTCGAATCTCCTATGTCAGACGACATAAAAAATATTTAAATTGCTTATTTGCCTTAAGAAACAATCGAAAGGTTCATGAGTTTTTGACGGTTACACCGAAATATTTAAACTCAATCAATCAAGTGGAGTAGTTAAAAGTTATAATAATACAAAAAAAGATAAATGTGCCTAGCCAAAACAATTCACATCAGAGGAACGTAAAAAATCTTACCATATTTGGTACATCAAACGATATATTTGGATCATCAAAATCTAATTCAAGTGATGACATAGATTGATCATTATCTCTCTCATCAAATAATTCGATACTATTAATATTACCATTATTTTCTAAGGATAATCCATCAATCGTATACGCCTCATTCAAAAATTCGTTACTATTTACCAGCAAATTATTCTACATTTGTAAAAAAAAATGTTACCAAAAACCAAAATCATTATACAAACCATATATATTCCAAATAAAATAAAATAAAATACAATATTGATTTCATTTTGATTAATGGGTTAATGATATAAATTTCAAAAAATTTATGCATGCAATAAAAAATAAAAAATAAACAACCATATAAAGTGAATTAGATTTGATGCATGATAAAAAAAGGGGTAATTTCTATTATTTCTATAACAAAACTTCTATTCAAATTAGGTTAGTATTAAAAAATAATATGTAAAGGCGTCGCACAAGGGTAAATGTCGTAGCACTCGCATATCCTTGTTCCTATTCGACTGTATTCGTCATTTAAAAAAAATTGTCTACTAAGGTAAATAAATATTATTACCACCAATATCGTACATTTATTGATCTCGGAGCAAGGCTTATCTATATTTATTAGGTTTACATGCAGTTTTACTTTGTCGAGCGAATTCAGACTAATAAAAAATTATATAATACTCTAAGATAAAGGTGTGAGCATGAAAACAAAAATTCTTCTATCAAAATCAATTGATAACAGGTTATGACGACTTAATAGACGAAGTTTCTTCAATTGGAAAGATGAAGCAGTACAAAAAAGACATTTAGGAAGATGTACCTGACATCCAAATAAATTCGATTAATTGGTATTACGATCTCGAACCATACCAAATGGAATCATGGAATATTTTATTTTTGTTTATCAGCTGCTTTGAGAAATATTGCAAAATATTTTAAACTATTCCAAATTACAATAAATGGGTGAGCTTATATTACGGATGAAATATACACAGAGCTGCAAAACATTCAAAACGCAAAGAAAAATTCAGAAACTTTTTAAATCATTTACATACATATATGTATAACTCTATCTTCTCTATATATAAAAATAAAAATGTTCCACCGAAAAAAATTTTAGAATTCTATTTGTGTTGTACTTACATATATACAATATGTACTTGCATATGTAATGTAAGCGAAAAATCCTCAAAGGCGAAATTTCATTCGGCCTCTTGAGTTTCCGTCTAAGAGAATTTGTATTGCCAAGTTGCCGAGTTTTACAAGCCATTTGTGGCCCATACCGTGTCAACTATTACCCCCATCGTTCATATTGCTCCAGACAACCAGAAAATAGTAAATCGTTCTTTACGCCTAGCAGCCATACGTTCGGGATCGCAAGCAGAACGTCACCGAGCCACCGTACTCGCCGTCCTTTAATTTTATACACAAGATCAAGAAATGGTATTAAATCCCACAGTAGAACAGTAGTGAAGATAGTATACATGCTAGGCTTACTCCTCGTCACTTTGCTTTCCTTAGAGTTGTACTTTGTTTCCGGAATCTCGATACATTTCTTGGACTAATTTAATTATTTTATTTGGTACAACTATTTTGCAAAATGCTCTCCATATTACGCCTCTGTTGATGGAATCGAATGTGAGTTCAAGGTCCACGAAGAGTATAGTGGCGAGTTCCATTCATTCGATTGTTCTATAATGATACGGATCGTATTAAATATGATCTGTATAGCTCCGACCTGGCCTAAAACCGGCTTGTTCGTTTCTTAGGTGTCGATTGATTGATGGAGATATTTGTTCAAGAATGATCATCGTTAATACTTTTATTGTGCTGTTGTGGAGGGATTTGCCTAGCCAGTTTTTGCATTCTCTTAGGTCGCCTTTCTTTGGGATTGTTGTCCGGAATTCTCCCTGAATTTCATATGTTAACTAATAGTGGTGGTATAGGGTTTCTGCTGCTATAAAAGCGTTTCCTTTGAATATTTCAGCTGGTATATTGTCTGTGTCAACGGCCTTATTATTCTTTAGCTTCTGGATGGCAAATCTAACTTCCCGCTCCGTTGGTGGATGAATGCTGACAGTTTTGTTATAGTTGACATCCGGAAGCTCGTATTTTTCTTCGTTATCTACGCAGTTGTCCTCAAAGTGATCTATTTATTAAGCTGTTGCTGATGTGTGCGGTTAAAATTTGCCATCTTCTTTACTTGTTGAGCTGTGGTCTCATATTTCCTTCGAATTTCTGTCTATCTTGGTGACATAGTTTTAGCTTATGTTGGCGATGTGCTTCGATTTTCTTCCACCTATCATAGCTAATCCATGATTTTCTGGAGTTGTCTTGGTAGCCCAACACACTGGTAGCAGTCTTGATGTAGCCATCTTCTAATTGTTCCCATTTTTAATCGACTGTACTGGTTTCATTGGTTGCCAGATTGAATTGGAGCGTTTTTTTGAAGGTATTTGTTTGTGTCAGTGTTTCTCAGTCTATTGATATAAAAAAATTCCTCCTATTTGTCTTCATGTGTGTTTTTACAGTGGCTAGTTTAACTTTGAAAGTTGCTATTAACAGTTAGAAATTTTTTATTAAACCAGCCAGTACATGATCAATTTGGTTCTTGGTTCTACCATCTGGTAATGTTCAAGTGTATTTGTGTATAATCTTTGTGTGGGAATTCGCTGCCTCCTATGAACAAGTTGGTTTGTGACACAACATTCGATGAGTCTGTTATCTCCATTGTTGTTTCGTGTAACACCCAAGGCATATTCATGAGTGACGTCATGCCGGTATTATCGGTTCTAATTTTAAATGTGTGCTAGATATTTCGTAGAACTAGCACTGTATGATATATGTTTCTGTTCTGATGTTCTAGTTTCCGATTCGTGTCCGTGTACGGTAGCCAATGGTCGATATTTGTATTGTTTGCCGGTTTGTGTTATTTCTTCTAGTATTCGTTTCTGTAATCATTTTTTATTTCAGATTAAAGAATGATTGGTCCATTGAAACCTAGCCAGTTTCCATGGCTGCTGGCATACCGAGAGAAGATTCTCATGATATTATCATCATGATTTTTTACTACTACGCCTTCCCATGCGGTCACCCAAATTTGTACTAAATCTCAAAAGATGGTACAATCCAGCAATTCCTGAAGAAATTATACTCATTGCGCGAATTATACTCATTGCTGATTTGTACTTTCAAAACTTCGGCCCACCACCACTTAAGATGCTATTTTCGTCTACAAATTAGCTTGACGATCCTTCTAGCAAGGACCGCCTTGTTTTTTCGTGTTATTATGACATAGTATTGCGCTTCTCTAAGTGCTATATGTGTTTTGTTGCTCGACAGCACAGCAAAACAATACTCCTATTAAACTAAACATCTTTGGATTTTGTTTTTTATTACACCTAGAGTCCACTGGGCAGCATCAATAAATAATAATCAGTTTCTTGTGATCCCGACCTATACACAAAACTTCCATAGTACCTATGCGGTAACCAGATGCCGTTCGATATCTTACACCTTATAATATGTGGTCAATTTGGGTTCGAGTAGCCTGGGTTGAGTCCATGTTTCTTAATGAATCTTCTAATGAAGCCGTGCGTGATAGCAAAGTACATCATTCTTTCATCATTATCGGTCGCAATATCGTGTCGGATTTTTACCAGATCTAGCATTAAAATCACCAGTTAGCGATATCCATTTTTGTTTGTTGACATTTTTAACAGTAAAGGCTTTCACGGAAACGAATTGCTAGCCCAACGAACCAACCGTTTAGGTGCCTCCTACGACAAGGAATGAATACTGTGGTGATATTCTAAGGGGGTCATGATGGTACGGTGGAATTTTCAACCATAAAGGGCCTAAGTAGAAAATAGCTGATTTATTAAAATTTGAGGTTAACTGTATTAAAATAATAATTTTGTCCAAAAGCGTCTCAAACAATACCTGTTTACAAACTTTGATGAAAAATTTTGAAAATAACTACTTTATTGGATTTCACAGCGGCTGTATTTCCTAACCAAAATTGAGTTTTTGCTCCAAACTTAATGGCCAAGAGTTATTGGAGCCGCTGATTACTCATTCATATTTAAATTGTTTATTTGAATCCAATTAACCCTAAAACTTCAAAAAACTGTCGTTAATGGATCCACCATTTGGAATTTAATTTTTCTGACCTCAGGTTCAACATCAGAAATATTAAGTTACAGGTTCAACATACGAGTTCTTGCGGCCCTATTGGATAATTCGCCAAATATTCGTAATCAGCGACACAAAAAAACTAGCTTTCAGGTTCCATTGCTTAATATTAATTATTGAGAATTGTCATTTGTCATTTTATTTTCCAATAAAAAACAGTAATTTGTTAATAAAAAATTAACAAAATATAAGCAAGCCACTTCAGGTGATAAACTTTGTTTTAAATCGCATTTAAATCTGATCAGAAAGTCCATCGGTTTCATCAAAATCAATTTAGAAGCTTGAGAGTCCGAGGTTTTACCATTTTCTCAGGAACTCGACGAAACATTAAATGTGAGTTATCTCAAAACTTAGATTTTTCATATAAACCACTTCATTACTAAAGAGTCGATAAATAAAGTGGATCCTGGTTTTAACGAAAATCTCGAAACAAAATTAATTCTATATATAACCTTGTAGCATTGAAGAAATTACAATTTTTGTTACATCAATGCACATGGTATAAAAAGACTTAAAGACAATTTAGAAATAATATTTGAAAGCAGTGCTGCAAAATCTGCACACCTGTCTTGAAAGCACTCATAAGCTATTATAAATTAATCGATGATTGGCGAGCATAGCGAGCAGATGCCGTCGATGGATGATGAGCAGGAGCAATTGATGTAACGGAAGAGTTCCCTACTATTTTTAAATATTGTAATTTAAAAAAAAAAATATATTTCGAAACCACTGTAAAACACAGGGTTTTTGGCTATCTCCTCTTTTATGTAACATGTACAAACAAAAAACTATTTGACTTTCCTTTACATAATATTTTTTAATGACATGTAAACATATCGTCGTCGAACTGCAAAATTTATCCTAACACTGTTTCTAGTCTAGATGAAAATTAATTCGCATTTACAATGAATGCATGCTCTGTATAAGTTCTTCTTAAGAAATAAATTTATTTTAATTAAATGTAACCTAAATTTAAATTTAAGCAAATTTACCTGAATACTTCTCGAATCAGATTCATCCACACTAATATGGAAACGTCTTCCAAATTCTGTAGCAGCATTTTGAGAATCACGAACTGCCGTTGAATTACATACGCTAGAAAGATTAAATTATGATTTATATATAAAATGATTAATAATTCAATTTAAAAAAATTTACATTGTTGGTCTTTGCCATTGCGTTGTTCTTTCTATATGATTAACATAATAGGTTCTACCGTTTGCGTCTTGACGTTCTTCCCAACCTGGTGGTAATGCTTCCGCTGCGGGTTGCGGCATATCGTACGTATTAATATTAGATGATACGGATAGTGGTTGAGATATTGTATCACCTTCATCTACCGAATTTTCCCATTCAGGATTTTGAGACGAGTCATTTGGTGGCGCATCCAAATCTCTTAAAAATCCGTGATATACCTCAAGGGTACCACGAACTTTTGATTTAGCACTATAATTAATTTGAATTATTAGCGTGAGAATATTTTTTAATAATTGTATTACATTATAAGGACATTGTTTTATTTCGATTTATGAGCTAAATGGTTAGTTGCAACAAAAACAATTTACAAAAACAAAATTATGCCAATTATATAAACAAAAACAATATTTTGATCAACCTGTGAGAAAAATCTTTCAAAGCCTGCACAGGAAGTTGAAAAACGAAAATGATTAATGAAATCACAAAATCAAAATTTTACACATTCACAAACAATTTGTGTTTTGTGACTTTGTTATTTTATTAAATGACTTACCAAATTCAAAAATTAAAATAAATTATATTTACATGATATACTTTGTAAAATTGAATAAAAATAAAAATATTAAATCAAAATAAAAGCGTATCGCCCATAACATACCCAACTGACCTGCGTGGCCTTAACTCGTAACTTTTTACTGGTATAGTGCGGTCCTCACGTTCAACGGGTGTATGCAGTAATTGTAATTCTATCATGCCAAGAAAATCATCTCGTGTTAAACGGTTCTCATCGAATACTTGTAAAACTAATTTATGTTCGGTTGGTTTTACACGGAATACAAATTCTTCAGTCCAAATAGGGTTTAATGTCTAATTTACGAATGAAATAATTAGATGAATTAATATTTTTACAATGGCATATTATTATGAATAAGTGTGTACATACTTTCTTTTTGGTTTTCGAAAATACCGTATCAATTACCACATCACCATTTATTGTTACTAAATCTATTCGCACGTAAGGGTCACTAAAAAATAACAACAATTATATTAAACAAGTAAAGTTTACTACGATCTGAAACTTAAAGGTAAATTAAAAGGGTAACAAAAAACATGTAAGGGAATAATGTACAGTAACTGACTACTAGTCGAGCTCTTTCATTGAATAATTTGTATAACTGTAGCTGTTAAAAAGGACACAGAAATTCCAATTTATCGTACGCTATTCGAAACAATTAGCAATCAAGTTAAATCAGTCATTATTCTTGAAAGTTGTATTTGACCAAATAGGTACAATTTTGATAAACAAGTGTAAGATAATTTTATGTAAAGAATGATAAAAGTTATAGGTAGTGGTTTATACAATCATAAAAGTTATATTCATGATTTATGGATATAGTAGGAATTGATTTAGTAGGTTTAGAAACATAAAATATACTTTAGAAAACTGGACTGGGATTTTGCATAAAAAGCAAGAAGCGAGTTTGTATCTCTTTTACTTAAACTGAATATGAACACTATTTCGCTTAGTAGAAATTTATTTTATTAGTGCGATCTCAACTAGCTAAATTAAAATGATATTCTATTTCAACTATCATTCGTCTGTGTTTCTCACCAACGAAGGTAAGTGGTCGTAGAGGAGAAAAGGAGATAGCTCTTATACATAATATAATTGACTGAGATAAAAACTTATTCTTTTAAAAATAGAGATAAACTCTCTTCTCGCCTTTTATGCAAAATCCAACTCCTGTATTCTCTTATTTGTATATATTGTCGGCGAGAAATGCAGAATGTTTAGTAAGTCCACTTTTTCCAATTGCGTTTTTCATATCAAACGAAAAAGTCCTCCATTATGCAATACGAAGAGTGCAATAGTTTTCATTGTCTTCCGAAAAAAATTGCTTTTGCGCTTACACGCTTTGTATTTCTCGCCGACGACATATGTATAAGATTCGAGAAGGAAGGTTATATAAAATAAACGTGCTGTAAAAATAAAATTACATAAAGGAATATGTTTTATTCTGGAAATGTTAAGGATCTTATAGTTCAGAAGTGAGATTACCTTTATTTCTGGTTTCCAAAAAAATGGATAAAATCTTAAAACTAAGAGTTAAGAAAATACCTCGCTTGGGCTGAGCACAACCGGTAAAACGGAGGCATTATTACAAAAATTGCTGGTAGATATTATCGAAAGGAATAGTGAGAAAGCAAACGTCGAAGACAATGAAATAAGTGATAATCAAAGTGAAAGCATGGACAAATGGATAAATTGATCAGAGAATCATAATTTTAGTGTCGAAAGAGAGAATGAAGGCGTATGCAAGGAATTGGTATGAGACGATGGAACGAGACATCATTTGGGTTAGGTTTGCAGAGGAATTAAAGCGAAATTTTAAAGCAGAAAATTGCGAAGCAGACTACTACATACTACATTAAATGATATTGAATGGTACATTAAAATGAATAAAGAAGACGAATGAGTGATCATTTTCAAGAAACTGTTAAACACCAAGGTAGTTGTTGATTCGATAAGTACCGGAATTGAGGATATTCTAGTTAAATTAAGTGGTAGCAAATATTATAGCAGTTTAGATTTACGGAACGGGTTTTATCATGAGGGCTTAAAGGAGGAGTCTGAACCCTTCAGGTCATTCGTTTGAGTATAATAAACAACATTTCGGATATATGTACAAAAACTCCCAAGCGCACTAAGTGAAATACATTCAAATGGTACTAAAACAATTTACTGATAGTAATAAATTGTTGATTTTTATAGATGACATATTAATTTGTACGGAAGGCTAGACGAACATATTGAAATACTCAAGAATTTGTTCAGTACGTTAGAATCTGAGAAAGAACAAAACGAATCTTTTAATAGATTGAAGGAATTATTAGTCAATAAATCAAAATTAGGTCTATGTCATATAAATAATGAGAGACAGTTGCTTAAGGATGCGTCATCTTCGGAATAAGGTGCTCTATTACAAAACCAGAAAGATTATCGAGAATTCCATCCTATTAAGTATCGCAGCACGAAGAAAACCACATCTACAGTGTGACCACTATATATGGTTACAAAAGAAACTAGCTGTATTTTTCAAATTAATTATGAAAATTCAAATTTTATTTGTGAATAAGAAACATAAAGCTTCATAGTTTAAAACATTATAATATTATTCGATTGTATAGCCTCTCTCCTTTATTACGCGCTTCAATCTTACTTCGAAATTACCACACGCGGCACGGATGACTTCTATTGGGATTTCATTCCAAATACTCAAAATTACCGTCTTAAATTCATCAAAAGTCTTGTATCGGTAATCCTTAAGCTTTTGTACCATAAACCCCCAGATAGAAAAATCCAAGGGATTTAAATCTGGTGAACTAGGCGGCCATTTGTATTTGGTAATGAAGTCAGTTAAATTAGCCACACACCAGCCTTGAACTACTTTCGCCGTATGTGCTGGTGCTCCGGCCCAAATTCGATCGTTTTGAACATTGTGCGGAACTTCAAGCACAAAAAGTTTTTCATCTGAGAAGATAATTTCGTCACCCGCGTGCCATGAAAGCAGCTCTTTACTTCAGATCGTAAGTTTGGCATGGTCACAACAACGCTATTATGCAACTAAACTAACTAAATTTTTATATAGAACACCTAACGGTACTACATGATTTAAAAATTTCAAGATTATTTAGCTTCGTTTGTTTTCCCCGGCTACTCAAACTTTTGTAACCGAATATAGTGGTCACACTGTAAGTCGGTTACAAACCTACCATCTAGAATTGAAGGATAAAGATTTATTTTTGGAAAAATGTACATCGATCAGATCGAGGATGACAAAGTTACGATTACAGGTTCAAAAAAGAAAGTTGAAAGGTCACGAGGTTAAAGGAGGTATTTTGTACAGAAAGGATAAAAAAGGTTAATGAATTAATTAGAAGGCAATTTTATTTTATGAAAATGAAAGAGAAGATAACTCGATATATTGAAAAATGTATAGTAAACCTATTAGAAGGGAAGCATTGTTAAACTCGATAGAGAAAGGAAATGAACCATTTCAAACCCTTCACTTAGATAATTTATGGCCTTTAGAGAGATCACAACGGAAACATGCACACATATTTTTAGAGTTCGTTGCATTCACTAAGTATACCCAACAAAAACAATAAACAGCGCAGAAGTGTGTAATTACTTATTTATTTTTTAGATTTTAGTGTACCGAAAAGAATTGTTACAGATACGGCGTTTACTACTCACAAATTTCCAACAAGTATCCAGGACCAAGGCGCAATACATGTTCTAACGGAATAATGAAGGAGAAAGGTACAATAGAATGTAGAGGGAGCAAACTAGTAAATGATGCTGAACATTTGATTTGATAAATAACACCTTAAATCAGTCTGTCAAGGAGGTTTAGTCAAAATTATTATTTGAAGTGATCCAAAGAGGGATAAGTTATAAGAATATTGAGAATAGGGAAGAGACAGGTGAGATTTGAGATTTGGAAACTTTAAGATCAACTGCTAATGGCTTAGAAAAACAAAATATACTTTTAGAAAAATGTATTCTCCATACAAGATTCGAGACGGAAGAAGGTTATATAAAATAAACGTGCTGTAAAAATAAAATTAGATAAAGGAGTTTGTTTTATTCTGGAAATATTAAGGATCTTATACAAGATACAGTTTTAAAACGATATAATACCGGCTAGGCCATCTATTGGTTTGTTTTTAAATCATAGGCTATTTGCTTGAAATTTTGACAGCTCGTCAGTCTGATAGTCCGCGTCACGAAACAATCATATTTTAGCTTGAGGAGAATACTGAACAAGGAACTCGGATTATTCGCCTACAAGGCTCAGATGACTCAGGAGTTAAAAGCAAATGACCATCCGCTTCGATATCAGTTCTCTGCGTGGGCAACCGAATAATTAGCCATTTTGGAGATGTCAATTGCTTGCGCGGAGCTGCTATTTGACGCCGTTGGACTTTTTTCTATAGGGTTTCAGAGATGAAGCTTTAAAACTAATATTGCGACTATTATTTGCGAGTTGGCGCCGAAATCATCGAAAAAGTTTTTGAAAACTGGACTCACAGGATGGGTTACTGTAAGACCAGCAGAGGGAGCCACATGAACGAAATGGTTTTCATTCTTAAATCGGAGACTCCAACCTGTATACTCATTTTATAGCGTTTTTAATAACAAACAAACTTTTAAATGGCCCACCCTTTACAAAAATCTATAAACAATTCTTTCACACTGTAGTGGCTAAAAAAATAGGGACAGCGAAAAAAATATTTTAACATATTTATAACTATACACTATCTGTAGTACGTTTGTAGTTTCTAGTACGTTTGTACTATATGTACATTTCTAGTACGTTTGTAGTTTGTTATAAAAAATAAATGAGGTCGTTTTCTAACCCACTGGTTTCTAATTTTATTTCATAACAGTAATAAAAGGCTAGTCACAAAATTAGGGACAATTCAATAATGTTAAAAAAAAAATTCTATATGCTACTTATCATACAATTTATAAGGAAATCATTAATACATAGTTGAATGCCATTTATTTTCAATGATTGCCTGGCATCTACGTGCTATAAGGTCGATTAAGGTCCGACATCTTTGAAATTAAATTGGTATCTTCTTCCAGGCCAAACATAATTCGCGCTGAATTTTTTTTGAAGCCACAGCAACTTTGAGGTCTTTCCATAGATGCTCAATAGGACTGAGATCGGGGGACTGCGCTGGCCAACCCATAACGTTGATTTTTTATCCACAAAAACTGTTTAGCCTTCCCTGAGGTGTGTTTCGGTTCGTTATCCTGCATATACACCCACCGGAGAGGCATGTTATATTCAGCATACGGCTACATTATATTTTGTAGGATATTATCAACGTAGATGTACTGGTCAATAATCCCCTTAAGCCAATAAATATGCCTAACACCATAATATGAAAAGCATCCCCATAATTTAATGTTGCATCCACAATGTTTCACCGTTTTTTTTGTATATTGCAGGCAAAATTATTTACTTTTTCACCTTCGGACATATTGTTTGCCATCAGAACAAAAAGATTTATTTTCGTTTCACCGCTCCACAACATGTTTTCTCACCTTTCCAATCTGAATGACTTTTTGCAAAACTAAATCGATCTCTCACGTTTTTTTTAGTTAACAGAGGTACTGGCCGGGCTTCCAAATTAAGCTCTTTCTTAACAGTGTTCTTGATGATTTTTGAAATACGACTATCGGTTTGAGGTGTTGTTTTTCGCTTTACGCCCTATTTATTCTGGGATTTTTTTTCTTTTATCGCGTAAGTGACCAAATTTTTTTAGCAATATCTTGTGAATATCTATTTAATAAATTAATTTAATAAATACGAACTTTGTATTTTAAACACTAAAAATTTAAGAAATCTTTGAAGAAATACAACACACTAATTATTTGTCCATTCTTATTTTGACGTTTTTAATTTTTTAGGGGAACACTACATTACATTAATATGTTAAGCTGCTGTCCCTAATTTTCTTACCAGCACAGTGTATCCACCCAGACATTTAAATAAATCGTTTAATCGTACGTAAAATTTTATTGCAGGCCATACTGCCATCAGATGCGATTGAATTGAACTACTGTTGATAATTCCACACACGTTCAGATTATCGATTCAATAATCAATTCAAGCCTAATCCTTAGGATTCATCGTACAATAAATCGTAGCGTCTGCGGTTCGTTTTAATATTCCTAACCTAAATAGAATAGTTTCTGCTTATTCTTTCTAAGATTACTACTATTTTTCAAAACTTCATCTAGTAGAAAAAGGGAAAAATTATAGCTAATTTACTACGCCCTTAAGACTTACACGAAAACGGTCGATACAAAATTTTTTGCTAATTGATCTACAAAAGAAAAAAATATGAGAAAAATGTGACTCCTTCCAGTTTATCCTGTTCAAAATTTACAAAAAATGTTGGACTATGAGAGTCATTCCAGCTTCGTATAATAATTAAAAATATAATTGTAAAACTATGAATGCGCTATTTCCAAGGTCGTCTGTATACCCCTTTCTCGCCATACGCATTTCAGTTGCTAAGTAACATTCTGTGCCATTATTCAACACAGAATGAAACTCAATAAATCAAACTCATTGAATGCATAAAACTTGAAACCAAACGTTTGGTTCTAATTCAATTTACATATTCATAAGAAATAATTACATATTGAACTAGAAAATACTGGCTACAATAAATTTAATTTGATTGATTTGTATTACACAGTTTCAACGTAAACTTATTTAGGAACAAGACTGACCTTTTAAAAATGAGTCATCGTACTGTTTGATACATTACAATTTAGGGTGTGGTTTGTTAGTTCCTAGGTTAATTTTTCCTCAAAAATAGGGATATGTTAAAACTGGGCAATGCAAATAATCTCTAATAAACCAACTAAGATAATACAGTTGAACTGCATATATATTGAAGTATTTCTCAGTTAGAGCAAATAATCTTAAAATATATACCATATGTACCTATTAACAAGAACTCCAATTTTAAACAACCAGAATAGTATTCTCAATTACAGTTCAATTATAGGACCTCTTAACGCAATAATTATACGAATTGTAATATCTTACCTAGCTCCAAATATGTCTTTTTTGGCTAAATTGTTCCCTGCGACCACTCGAACCCGTACCTGTTTGGAACCCTCAATACTCTGAAAATAAAAATCAGATAAAATTGAGAAATTGTTAATCAGCAAACTGCTTATAATCAATTTTAATTTAGTAAATTAATTAATTATGATAATATTGTTTATTAACAGTTAAGTCTTATAGAGATGTAACAGTTTCCTTAAATATACAAAAAATGTTCAAGATTACTTATATCAAATGTTTCAAAAAAAAAAATCGTCTAAAAATTTCATTAAATTCGTAAATTTAATTCAAAACTCACGTAATACTCATCCAAATCAGGTAAATAACCAAAAATTCTTCTAGCCATTGGAATCTTTTTTGTTAGGTGAAAATTCCAATGTAGCAGCATTTATGTTAAAATATAAATAATATTTGTTTTGTTTTAAAAAAAAACAACAAAATTTATTTAATTCCAAACAGAAAAGAAATTAATTAAAAAATATTACTTATATAAATTAATATCTATGTAGATAATATTTATACATAATATTATAATAATAACAAATATAATTTATAAAGAAAATTAAAAGGTTTACGAAAAAAAAATTCTTCAAGAACTAAAAAAGTTTATTTGACACAAAACACCAAAATAAATAGAAAAAATATATTAAACATTATTGAATATTAAACTTTTCTTCGATAAATATATATTACATACATTTTGTATTATTATTTTTTAAATATATTAATCAATTTAATTTAACTGCAAAAAAACTCCTTTTTGGAAAAAAAAAATACAAAAGAAATTGAGATTTTCTATGGTTTTTGACAAATGAGACAAATGGTATAAACGAAAATTCACAATCATCATATTGAATTATACCAATCGAGAAAATAATAAATTAGCAAGTAAAAAAATATTTCGTATAGGGAGGAAATAACATCAAATTACGGGATAATCTTATCATTCTAGTGTGTTAAAGGGGTTTTTGTAAGTTTTAAGGAGGCGTAAAAATAGCAATATGTACACGATAAAAAAAACGAACTTACCAAACTAATTAATTTCACTAAATCACACAAAACCTAATTTTGGGTACCTATCTAAGTGAGGAACGTATATTTCTGGTATGAATCAGTTTTTTTTTTTTTTTTTTTTTTTTTTTGTAAAGCAAAT
Source organism: Tipula vernalis (assembly GCA_958295665.1). Classification (NCBI taxonomy): domain Eukaryota; kingdom Metazoa; phylum Arthropoda; class Insecta; order Diptera; family Tipulidae; genus Tipula; species Tipula vernalis. The sequence continues at coordinate 126,713,324 of OY282558.1, read as the reverse complement.
ACATTTATAAATTAATTATAAAATAATATTTGATAAACAAATTATGTGTGTAGTAAAATTTAATAACACTACACACAAAATTATACCATTTCCGAAATGTTGTGACCTGTAAAACCAGCTTTACACACACAATTTTTTTTTTTTTGGTTTGTTTGTTTGCGGAGATAAAAACCAAAGGAAAATCCAATACTCACATGAGCCAGTGTTGTCACAATATGACGAGTCCGTTTAACTTTTTTCCACGATGATGTCATAATTTTTTAATTTTTTTTTTTTTTTTTGTTATTTATATAACGTGAACTTGCATAAAACAAAACAAAATCTGCTCCCCCTATTTTACCACATTAAATTAGTATTATTTAGTATGTATTTAATAAATTAAAATTTTAAATAAATTAAATAATTAAAACTCAAAATATAAGAGGCTACTAAAAGAAGAAACTTGAATAATACTTAAATTAGTAAAAAAAAAAAAAAAAAAATTTTTATCTTATCGAATTTTTCACATTTCATGATAACAACAAAAAATTGATTTGACAAATATATTATTACTCAATGGTGTTTAATAGTTTTTCGCTTTTTTTTTTGTAATCATTTTATTTATGAATACAGAGGCCAAAAAATGTTTGCATTTGTTTTATTTATAAAGTTAAAATGCGCTGATTAATACTAATTTAATTACTTTTAAGTGATAACAATAAACACATATATCATATTCACATTGGTTCGCTTAATAATATAACCAACCAACCAGTCAGTAGTAATGTTCCGTTACCCTAACTGGATTGGAGTAGACGTGCAGAACTGTTCCTGTTTATTATATATAAATAATGTTTTAAAATAATAAAAAGGTTGAACTCACTGGTGTGTCAACAAGTGACCGCCGTGGACCATGTAAAGAATGCGCTAATCGTTGAATTAAATTAGGATTGGTTACTGAATTTGATCGAAGGCGAATTTGTTGTCCGGAATTTCCTGATGCTGGTGGTGGTGTGTTAGTGATTGATATATTTCCAAACGAAGAATTTATGTTACTTAAATGTGACCTCATGTCTTACTTGTTTGTTTACTTATTTATTTTGTATTTAATTAAACATTACTAGTTTATTTCTATGTAGTGATAGATAATAAACAATTTTATAACAAATATGAAATGAAAAATTATCAATGTATACTTAAAATCATGTAACTTTTCTAAGCCAGAAATTTTTTTTACTAATCCTTGACGAAATGTCAAAGACTTTAAAAAGAAAATGTCAAATTATGGGCAAAAATTAGCCGGTTTTACAAGGTACAAATATTTTGATTATTTCGAAATATTGAGCAAAAACTAATAAGAAAATACATCTACAATTAATGGTGAGTTTCTTTGATAATTTAAAGGGTTGCAGAAGCACGCTGGCACGGGCGTGCCCAGCGACAATTGCTGCGTTCCATTTGACGTGGCAAAGTACAAATAAGTACAGAAAATTCTTACCGATTAGTTGTACTAAATATTCTGGTAACGAAGTCGCCATAAATTCAAAAAGCAAACTGCCCATAAAATTTAGCAAGAGTAGCTGCGTGCCGTCAGAAGTACTTGTGTGTATTTTGCCACGTTAAATGGAACCCACCAAATGGTTCTCCAGATGGTAGCAAATAAGTCAATAAGCATAACGTATTGGCACATGATTAGAATACGTGCTGCTCATGGCGCATGATTGGATGGAATATGTGCTCATGATCTACATCGTTTTTTTATAAATTAACCCAAGGCTCAAACCAACAACAACCTAAGTACAGTTCAACAAAAAATCTCATCAAGGGCGCGACAAATATTCTTTTGGCAAACGTAATTTTCGTTGGACGCTCCCATTTTAGGGAAATAACATTTCATACAAGAATCAAAAAAATTGTTATAATTAAGGTCTTAATTTTAGAAAAATATGTCTCTGTACCGTAATATTTTGAACTATATTTTTAATTACCACACCGCTTAGATTTGATGTGCGGCAAGCAACGCAAACGGATACCGCCGAATGCAGAATAAAACAAAGTGACACCTACCTTAAAACAAGAAAAGTTTTATAATGTTTTTATTTTTTTTTTACAAATGTCATTTGTCAAATCACACAAGAGAATTTTGAGATTTAATTAATAATTTTTATTAAAATTTTAACTACCTGAGTTTTAATTTTAGTGTTAATTGTGTTATATAATTGAAAAATGGGTAACGCGGGCAGTAATATTCCACGAGAAAGACATAAGTCTAGTTCCGCTGATATAATTCCCGGATCACCCCTTAAGGAAGGTCAAGCATTTACGTTTGAAAAGAAACCTGACTCAAAACTAGTATTTCAGACTTCAGATGAGGGTGAAGAACCGTACTTTACCGATACAACCCAAGAGGAATTTGCACAAGAGGCTAGATCTCGATCTAATACACTAGAAGGATCTAATAAAGAGAAGGAGATGAAGAAACCTGCACTTCCAACAGTTTTTAAATGGGATGGTGGTGGCAAACAGGTGTATATAAGTGGAACGTTTACTGGTTGGAAATCATTACCAATGGTACGCAGTCATGGTGATTTTGTCACCATTATTGATTTACCCGAAGGAGACCATCAGTATAAATTTTTTGTAGATGGGGAGTGGAGGCATGATCCAAAGCTTGTGAGTAATTATTTTTACACAAAGATTTATTAATAATTAATCAATACTGATGAATTACAGAAAAATGTTGACAACGACAATGGCAGCAAGAATAATTTAGTTTCAGTACGTAGATCTGATTTTGAAGTTTTCCAAGCATTAGCCAAAGATATCGAGGAAGGGGGCAACAATGAACAAAAAGAATATTCACAAGATATTCCTACGAATAAGCCATGGGAAAAGGCGTCCGGTCCACCAGTACTTCCACCACATTTACTTCAAGTTATATTAAACAAGGACACACCATTATCGTGTGAACCTACGTTGTTGCCTGAACCAAATCACGTTATGCTAAACCATTTGTATGCATTATCGATCAAAGACGGGGTGATGGTCCTTAGTGCAACGCACCGCTATCGTAAAAAGTACGTTACTACTCTTCTATATAAACCAATTTAAACTATCTACGCTAAAGGATCGCTTTTTTAAGATTTTCGCTACAAACTTATAAATTATATCTATAGATTTATTAATTATTTCAGTATAATATATTATTTCAAACTGTTTGTTGTGTTTAAAAAGTTATCAATAAATATAGTTACAAAATGAACCAAACCAACCTTTAATTGAGGGATATTTCTGGATATGAAACGATATTTCTTATACGAAACTAACGCATTCAAATTCACATCGTATTTAGAAAGCCCCGCCACCTTTCCTACAAACTGAAATGGTTATACAACTGGAGTCTCTCTGGTATGATTTTAACTCCCTGTAAAGTAAGATGGAATATTGTCTCTTTCAAACCATTCAAGTCCGCTGGACTATGCCATTGAAGGAGAGTAAACGTGGTATTTATACCAAAAGGAGGGTGTCGTCCGGCACCTCCTGCCCAAGGCATATCATCCGATTAGCCTAACATCGTTTCTGATGAAAACGATGGAAACAATTTTAGTAATAAGTCCCTTATGGGATATCCGTTTCCTCGGAACCAGTTTTTATTTCAAACTGGTAAATCTACAGTGACAATCTTGTCACAAAAATTAAAAAGGTGTAGGCTGAAAAAGAAATCGACCTCTATGCCTTTGTGGACGTTGAGGAAGCTTTTCGGAAACTACCTCCTATGAGTCGATCGAGAACAGAAAGAGGATTCCGCCTCCCACAATCTTGTGGATCCGTCCCATGCTGAAACATCCAAGCATTACTGCTAAATTAAGCAGGTGTATTGTCCTCATTTATTATGGTCACTGGTTATTGAAGAACTACTGATCCTACTGACTAACTATGGTTATGATGACTAGGACATGGATGATTTGGCTGTCATAAACAGAGGCAAGGACTTAGTGTTAATCCAAACAAAACGATTATTGTGCCTTTTATGAGGAGGACATATAGCTTGCCCTGACTCTCTATGCACGAATTTGGGGTTTACAACGAAAAATGATCTGATCTGTACTGTCGTGACCCACAGCTGAGGAGAAGGGAGCGCAAACTTTTTATTGCATAAGGTTTAGCGCTTGGCCTGCCTTGTTATTATAAGCTCAATGAGGGAAAATACCGGACTTTTGCAGTTCTGGGCACGGCTAAGACTGACTCGTTGACACCTGCATATTAAAAAGGACGCTTAAGTTAGAGCCCTGAAGATGCAGGCGGAAAGTAATATTAAACCAGGCAATATAGTAGGTCACCTGAGAATCCTTCAGGAGTTTCAAACGTATGCCAATTATACTTGCCTTCCACAAACCCTTCTGTGTCATTTTGCCACGTCAAGTGGTGTACTGGTAAAACGTTCTTTGAACGAGGCTCAACGGTTTGGCTTACAGGCGGGTCTAAAATGAGAAGAGCAGGGATAGGTATACTATATACGGTCATAGAACGCCCTGTCAATGTCCTTGAAATGAACACTATTGAAATTTACCCCAAGTTAGGCATTTACATTTTATCAGACAGCCGACTTGCCGTAAAGCTTAAAGGCTCTTCAACCGCAAATAAGATAACACTTATCTGGGTGCCAGGGCACACCTTTTTTTGGTATATGGACGTACGTAAGTGCAACATTAAAGTGTACAGGCGTTTTTCTCCAATGACTGCAACATCTATGTGGGAGAGCAATGAGCCCAAATAGAGTGATACACATACCATCTATAGATATTATCAGGTTTATTAGGGGCCTGAACATCAACTGGACGGTTAACTAAGTAGGGTCCGATAACAAAAGAACTATTAGGTCGCAGTGCTAGGTGGTCAGAATATCCGCATGGCCCAGCCATAATAATAATAAAACGGTCAGTTTATTGGTAAAGATTAAAGCAACGAGGATCTCTTTCCAGGGTCCATCGAACTAACGAATAACGATACGAATTCAAATGCATCAGCCGATTCATATGCACACAGTTGTGCTATGCGTGACCAATATAGAAATTTTGTTTGACATGGCACATTAAAAACATAAAACAGAAGCATAAAGAACGAAATCTTCGGCTCTTTAAATGTGTGTTTAATAGGAGTATTACAATGAGGTGTTATAAGAGAGCGTTTACCGCGATTGATCCATGATCGCTCGTGAAGCGCTCACTCTTACAACAAAGCTTCATCATATTGTGACGATTATGCCTAACGTTAAACACATCAGTATCATCGTTAGCTGGTGGATAGAGTCGCAGCTACATAGCATAGAGTGGTAAATCGATCGTATTTATTGTATTTAGAGGTTGATGCGATGGGTCGCAAACGCTGAATGACCATTTTTTCCTATTTACCAGTCCTGCATGTAGAATCTTTTCGTTACCTGATTCACATAGGCTTCCTGGTCTAACCAAAGCTTTCCTTAACCTCTATCACGTGTTATTCGTATGCCCAAGATATGTATGTTTAGCTTCACCCATATCTTTGACTTTAAGTAACTTCATCAAGCACAATTTCAAATGCATCTTTGAATCCTAATCGTTCGACAAATAAGTATGTTATCTACATAGATTATTATTATTATAATTGGGGGGGGGCCATGCGGGCGATCAGCCATTCCCACTGCAACCTAAAAGATCTATTGTGCTGGCCCCTACTTAATTATCCGTCCAGTCAATATTCAGGTTCTTAATGAACCTGACAATACTGCCTTCCGGTACGTGATACATACTATCTGGGCTTATTGCTCTCCCTCCTAGATGTTTACTGCAGCATGTAGTTCCGCTAGAAACACGGTAGCATTGGAGCCAAGGACCTCGAGAGGGTTGTCCCACTCCCGTATATTCCTACTCCTGCCCCGTATTCCATTTGATTTTACTCTTACGAGTTGCTGGCAATTGCAAATCACCTGTAGGTCACCCAGCTTTACTACAGGAAGGCTAAATAAAACTGGAGGGTGCATGGTATCCAGAGTCCGCATATTTTGGGCTGATTTACCTATCAGCCATTCATCTTTCGGCATATGCTGTTCCACCTTAGATTAGGGTTTTTTGTCAAGGTGTTCTGCTTTAGCGCCGTACTTTAGCCTGTGCCAAATGGCCAAAAATGTGCCAAGTGGCCTTAGTTACCAGTGGTTGCCACGAGGAGGCAGTACGTACACTTGCGAATTGTGAACAGGTTACCCCTTACACAATTGTACCCATCACCCAGCTGCCTAATGACAAGACCAGAACAGCTCACGTGATGCGCACCCTACTGGAAGGTTACGGAGCTGGTAGATTAATCTACTCAACTTTGATCCCCCCTCCAATAGACGCCAAACCACCTATCGACATAGATACAAGCATCCTATTATTAGCGACTCTGTACTATACGCATGAATCAGCATCTAATTTTTTCAGTCCAACATCTCCCAAAATCGTATCTAGTTTTGCGTTCCAAACTCTGATAGCTTGCTTAATCGATATATTTACTTGTTTAACTTGCAGACTTTTTCGCTCGCCGTTGATTTATACCCTTCCGGTTGCAACATGTATATATTTTGATTGAACTCACCTTGCAGAAAGGCCGTCATAGCGTCCATCTAGTCTATGTCGAGATCAAATTTCACTGCCAAAGTTATTGGAAAACGAATCGAACTGTATCTCATAACTGGTGAGAAGGTTTCCTCGTAATCAATGCCCTTCTTCAGCGCGTATTCTTTGATTACTAATCGAGTCTTATAACGGATAACTCGACCTTAATCATCTCTTTTGGTTTTGAAGACCCACTTGCGAGTAATAGGTTTAGTTTTAGGAGGCAGGTCTGTCAATTCTCAAGTTGCATTTTCGATTAAGCCATCATACTCCTCTTGTATTGCAAACAATTTTACATCTGACCTCTGTAATGCTTCCTCAACCGTCACATGATCATTTAATTAATTTTAAAAATCACGAAGCGCAAGAAACACATTGAAATTTCAAGAAAATTTGTCAAAGAACATGTTGGAAAGACCGTGAATTTGGAACATGTTAAATTTTCCGAACAACTAGCTGATATTTTAACCAAGCCTTTAACTTGGAAAACCTTTCAAGAATTACGTTATAAAATAATTAAGGGGGAGTCATTTGGTAACTCATTCTTTTGTCTCTTACATTATCTGTCATTTTTTATTTTAGCCTTTTTTTATTACGTTTGAAAGTAAAAAAATGTTCATCTGTCTTGTCTTGTCTCTTGGCTGAAATGCCTTCTGTAAATGTTTAAAAGGAAACTAAAGATTCCTAACAATAAATTAAATACAAATGTATATCCAAAGTTATTCATCATAAAAATACAAAAACAAAAATACAAAAATAAAGATTAACTCATTTTCATTAGATAATTTTGTTTGTTTGTTTTTATCCCTGCAATCTGTTCTGGGGCTCGAGGCACTCCCAACTCTTTCGCAGTTCGCTTTTTACGTCCTGCCTTACGCCTTTAGTAGCCAAATCGAGGACGTACGGCTATAGACCCGTGCACATTGCATTGCTTCATGCCAACCTATAGTGCTGACATGAAAGGTGGGTCCGGCCCATGGATTCTGCACTCTCAACAATGGGTCATAGATGTGTTCATCTTCATCATCGATCGTAATCAGATGATGAAAAATCCCTTTTGCATCCCGTCCCTATATGGATTCGAACCCGGTACCTCCCGATCCAACCGCCGCAGCTTTAACCACTGCGCCGTTTGCTCGGTTTTAGTTTTGTTCTGTGTTTTTCTTGTCTGCAGCCTCTAAAATTCAATAATCAAACCAACAGGTTATGGGCCCAGAAGCGTTAAATTAAATGTTTAAAGATTATTATCGTAAGTCAACCCGTCTGCCACCAGTGCCAGAATCGTCATGGACACCGTCAAGTCACATCCGGAAACACTTTCTGAAAACCCACAAGGAAACGTCAATTATGTTTTATGGAAGTTCAAGTTATATGAAGGATCTGTTTTTAGTAGCAATAGGAGTGAAAGTTTATCCTGAAGGATTAGACACCGCAGTTGCAGTCCAAGCATGGATCAAGCAAGATCTTGAAACACAAATTATCATTGGACTGAACGTAAGCAGTAACATTGCTATAAAAATTTCAAATTGTCAGAGAGTATATCAAATGTTAAATAAATTAGAACTACTGTATGATTTAAAGTCAGATCTTACTAATGAGGGATTGCAAAGACAATTTTTTAATTTTAAATATGATAGTAACAAATCAGCTATTGAAAACTGCATGCAAATTCAACAATATGCCGAGGAACTAGTTGCTGAAGTTTAAGAGATAAAAGAGAGCTAGTACATGACAATAATATTGGGTATTTTTCCACCCAAACTCCATCATTTTCGAGTGCTTGGAACAATGTCAGTGGTGTTAATAAAAGTCTGACAATAATGTTTGAACGTCTGCGACTCGAAGATGACAGATTAACTGAGTCGAAGAAATCCGATGAGTTGTTGTTTGCCCAAAATGCTCACATGTCGAAGCAAAGTCCCAAATCTTCAAGAACACAATCGTCAGTTAGCTCATCCGTTGAATCTTTATGTGTGGTATGAAGGGGCATGTCAAGAAATATTGCAGAAACCGGCCATGTGCAAAATATTTGGATTCTTGTAGACAGAATTACACTTGCAACAAGGGCAATCAAAAGGCCACGGCAGAACACAATCGTCAGTTAGCTCATCCGTTGAATCTTTATGTGTGGTATGAAGGGGCATGTCAAGAAATATTGCAGAAACAGGCCATGTGCAAAATATTTGGATTCTTGTAGACAGAATTACACTTGCAACAAGGGCAATCAAAAAGGCCACTTTACCAAAGACTGTTCAAGAGAAAATTCGATTAACAGTATGGACAAATCTACAAATTCAAACCGACGTGTATTCATCACTCTTGTATCACTATCAAGACTGTGCTGCAACCCAACACATGACTTCACGAAGAGCCATTGTTATAATTGGTGATGGTGATGCAACAAAATTAGGTATTGGCAGTGGTGACGTTAAGCTGGAAACTTTTGATGGCAGTAAGTGATAATAAATTCTCCTGAGAGACGTTCTCTTTTTACCAAGGATGATATTCAACCTTTTTTCGGTTACTCAAATACTGGACAAGGGTTATGTGCAGGCTGATACCAGACCAAGAAACGACTGTAGATGTTTCACAACAGGATGATGTTTAGTCAGGAAATAGATGAAAAGTGTATGGTGACCGTCACAATTAAAACATGGCATAAAAGACTTGCCCATCAGAACATTAAGTACGTCAGAGATATTTTGAAGAAACATAAAATAAAATATATTGATGATTGGAATGATAATGTTTGTACAGGGTACGTTTATGGAAAGACGTAGTATTTCACACCCAATAAATACAAAAGTTGCTGAAAATGTTTTGGACATGATTCTTGTTGACTTATGTGAAATGAATATGACGTCATTGGGTGGGCCCAAATACTTTCTTTTGTTGAAGGATGATTTTTCACATGCCCAATACCGATTTTCCATCGTCAATAGTATAATAGCATAATAGTATAATACTATTATACTATTATTCCTTGTCGGTTTTCCATCGCATGCGACGAAGTTAGCACCAATTATATTTTTTTTTATGTGAACGTAGGTATAATTCCTATTTTGAATATTTTGACGTGTATTCATAATAAAAAAACAATTAAAAATAACCAAGCATTAGTTGTGTTTTTAAAAAATTAATAAAATGTGTGCACTATGCAGATACCACAAAAAAAAACAAAAAAAAAATCGAATGAATTTAGTGAATTGTCAAAATAATACACTGTCAGATAAATTTACAATGTTACAAACACAATTTGCTACCTATTATATTTTTGATAGCTAGTATAACAAAATATTATAATTATACTATTATACTATCAACTTCGGTTTTCCATCGTCGTAGTATAATAGTATAATACTATTATACTATGACGATGGAAAATCGGTACAAGTTTCCAAGCATTTACTATAAAAATAACAACAAATGTCACTGTCGCTTCAAAAAATACAAACTTTGCTAGTTTGTCGCCGCTCTATCTGTTCGCTCTTATGGAAGTTTATGGATTGGTATTCTAATTTAGCGCCGCTGTTCGGTCAATCTGTTTGGCGTACTACGTAAATATGGATACGTTTGATATAATAAAATTGAAAGTTAGCCTGAATTTATTCAATAAATGAAGCCTGAAGTTGTTAATATATTGTCATCACAATATTGGTTAATTGGGAATAATAAAATTGATAACTTCATAGCATAGTGGTGGATAAAATGGAAAATGAGTTGAGTAACATATTTTGCAAACTACCCAGCTGTCAAAAATTTTTGCTAGATAGTTATTTGCACCTTTTTTTTTGTTAAACAATTAAAATAAATAATTATTATTTTTTATATATGTAATATAATTGAATATATAATACAAATTAATGTCGGATTATTATGATTAAGTAAATAATGAAAATTACAATAAAAAGTAAGTGACTGAGACAATCAATAGAAAAATTGCAATGTCGCTTTATTATTATATAGTTTAAATATTAATTTTTGAATTAAATATATAACACAATTATATTAAAAATGAATTCGTAAATTAAATTCTTGAAAAACTACTACGTAATTAGAAAATTACAAAAAAATGTGTATATATTTTTAGGTTGGACAGCAGTAGCAACATGGCGTTGGATTGCAAACGATGAAAACTGCGGCATTTGTCGTATGGCATTTGAAAATTGCTGTCCAGATTGTTCACTACCAGGTGATGATTGTCCATTAGTGTGGGGAGCTTGTTCACATTGTTTTCATATGCATTGTATTGTTAAGTGGCTTAATTCCCAACCTCTTCAACAGCAGTGCCCCATGTGTCGACAAAATTGGAAATTTAATGATAAATAATTTAATAAAAATAGTTGCTTATACTAGGATTCTTGATAAAAATTAATTGTGATTTAATATTTTATGTGTATATCTATAAACATTCACAAACCACATTATTAAAACAGTTAATTAAAAAAGAATACCTCTTAATTGTATCCTCTACGTGTTGACGAAAAAGGTGAGTTTAAATTTTTTTTTGAATTTAGATGACTAGAATAGGTCAAGACGAATACAAATATGTAATAGGAAAGTCTAATCGATACGCTATTACGTAATATATTGGTAACAGAAAGACTTGTGTAAGATCAGTCATCCGTCTTGAACATTAAAATTGTTTCTATATTTTAATTAATTTCGTTAATAAAGAGAAAAATGAGAATTAGGTAACCATCTAAATATTACACTACTGGGGTTACCAACAGGCCGGTTTTCTTGGGCTTAACCGGTCGTCCAAATTGATTAGGACAAACATTGGGCGCTAAACATTTTTTTCATTCTATTGAGGGTTAAAGAACATATATGCCAGGTACCAAAACCGTACCATTTTTTTCTTTTATAGAATCATATTTTTACTGAATCCACTTCTGTATGCAAAAGTACAATAACTTTGCACATTGAATAATTTTGATTGCATTCGAATTATCGTTATTGCATTATCTAATCAAAGGTTCATTCTTTTACACTGTTCTGTAGCCAAAATTCTTAGCCGTACGCTTAGTGAAAAAAACGAACACCTCCATGGCGTTATTTCAAGTTTGACTTAAATAATTGTTTAGTTTTCAGTGTAATTTAGTAACGGCTAAAGATGTATCTAAAAAAAATAATATTTCTTAATCGAACGTTACCGCAGAATTCATTTCACAACCTATTCCCTTGGTCGTGTCACTTGTCACTTCTAACGACAATCAAATTTTGGTATTTTCTTAGTCAAATGAAGCCTCATCCTTTTAAGGCGCATTCTCATATTACGTCACTTCATTATTTATTTTAACAATTACTTTGTTGACAAGTTTAAAATTAATGAAGTCCTACATTTGCTTGTTGAGAACGGATTTCCAAAAATGTATGTAATTTGTTAGAAAAGTTTATCTTTCGTGCATTTATAAGTAATTTAAATTTAAACAATAAATAATTCGAAATTACAATAGAGTTGATCCAAATTATATTATTTCCAAGTTTGTATTTTAGTTAAATAAGCATAGTTTAAAAAACAGGTAGATATGCGTTACGCATGTTTATCTATTGGTTTTTTTTTAATCAGACACCTGAAGAAAAGCACAATTTCAACATATTTGTTAGATATAATGCATGAGACGGTCATGTTAATAAAATAACATCTTTAAATATTTAATTAGTATCCGAAAAAATGACAAAGATTTATATATTCCAAAGTGTTATGCCTGAAATTCATGAAGTGAACTTTAAAAATCTTGATTGATATGTTCGATAGTTTCATTGACTATTTCAAAATTTTAGAATATAGATAAGCTCACATTTAAAATTATAGCCTTTGATATAATTTATTATAAAATTGAAAAATTGCGAAATATGGTCAAATTGAATATTCATTAAAATAAATGAAAATGTCTTGGGGAATACGAGGCTATTGGCCGATATGTAGTTTCTTTCTTTTTTTGTTTCTTTGATACAAATTTGTATACAATCTATCAATAAATTTTTGTTGTCGAATTATCAAAAACATAAAGAAAATTTAAATAAAATAAATGATGTCTTGTATTCGTTTTCTCTTTTTTTTTTTATTATTAATACATAAATTAAATTTAAAATATTATCTTAGCTAGGTTAATTAAATTTTTATTCAATGAAAATTGTATTTGGTATTTTAACAAATTTAGGTTACCAGACCTTTCGAATGCAGTTGATTTAAATCTGATTTGGCAATCGAACTATTATCACACTAATTAATAGATTTGAAATTTTTTTTTTTTTGGTTATGTAGTGTTAAATATTTTATAAAATTGTACAAAATATATAGGAAGAATTGTTTTATGAAAAAAATTTAGCACACGATTATGAATAAATCAAGCGTTCATTATAAAAAAAAAAAAATGTTAAATTTGACTGAAAACACTTACGATAAACAATAAATTTGGGATTGCATTACCATTAACTGTCGAATTAAACATTTGGCATTGTTTTTGTATTTTGTCAAATGCTTATTACCTGAACAAACATAAAATTTAGCAAAATGTTATTGTTACATAAATAAGCACCGTATTATTGATCGTTATAAGTTATATCTTATAATATAAAATTGTTTCACCATATTTTGTCTAATTTTTCCACTATACATAGTATAAAATACCTACATATAAATTTTATCTAATAAAATCAAACTTCATAAGTATTTTTGTATTTTTGTTTCAACTTTCATTCTCAATTTTCTTGTATAATTTAGACGAATTTAAAAAAAAAAATAATAATAAGTTTAAAAATGTCAAGAAAACGATGAAACTTGTTAGAGAAATCTATTTTAAACAATACTAATAAGAGATTATGCATATCGAAACATATTTAAATAAATGGAGTCATATATTGTAAAATATCGTTACATGTTTAGATTATACGATCATTTAGTACCTAAGTCGAATTCCTATTAGATCTACTCAAGATGATTATAGTAACCGATTAATCATTTTATTTGATAAAAATGATAAATTTAAGATTGCTATTAAGTTTATAATTTGTTGTACGTGCAAATAAACGTGATGGTTTATATAATGCATTTGCTCGTGTACAATAGGAAATATTATGAGCATGCATTAATTGCAATTCCTACAAATTTAAGATAAGGGGCCCATTCTGCATGACCAGTTATACAATACAACATTAATTACAAAGCAAGCTATTTTTTTTTTATTACACCCAAACATTTACACATGGTAGTTTATTAATAAACAAAAACATACTAATTATATAACTATAATAACAAAATAGTTTTTTTAAAATACTTATAGGAAGTATGTATGGCAAAACTTGTTTTTTTTTCTTAGGTGCTTGGGACGAATTTGTTTTGATCTTAAACAACTAATACCAATAGTACGTACGGTTTATTTTTATACTACCTATCCTCAGTGTTATAAAAACTCACTTTCGAATGTGCGATAAATATTAAGCTAGGCTATCGATACTGTAAATGCGCAAATTGATTAAAATAACACCAACTCTGTGTTATATTTTTTCTTGTTTAATTCTTGTATTTTATTGTAAGGTGGTTGATTATGTTACATTTGTTGTAATTATTATTAAATTCACGATTTTTTATTAAGCAAAAAATGTTAGTACATTTCAATACCAGATTTTTATTGTTTAATAGTTTCAGTCTCTTATCAGACGAATGATATCTTATATGGCGATAATAATTGTCAAAGTCATATTAATGACTAATTACAAGACCTAAAGATAGTCCCTTTGTAGTATACTAGATTAGTCATTTCTTACAATCTGATTAAGATCAATGTATTAAACTAGCGTCAATTATGTATTTGACTTCTCTGCTTACTTTTTCCATTATAAAGTCATTTAACAAAAATAAAAACAGCGAAAAGTACACAACAAATTTTTCTTGTTCGGTTCGTTTAAAAAAATAAATATTTCGTGTTTCAGTTTGTACTTGGATATCTTTGAATAGCATTCGTGTGTACGTTGAATAATTTTCTAAGATTTTACTTACCTATATATGAAAAAATTAATTTTAAAATCGTAAAATGTAAATAAAGCAATTAATAATTTGTGGTTGAATTTATTGTGAATAAATAGGTTTTTCGTATAAAGTTGAACTGGATATAAGATATAATAATTTAGTGTTGTTTTATTGCTATTTCAAGAAGTTGTTTTGTATAGTAATGTAAGAAATCGGGTCACCTATTACGGTTTGTTTATTTAGCTGTGTTGTTATTTTTTGCAATTTGTAAAAGAGAGCAAAAAAAGTGAAGAATAAATTTCGACTTGTTGAATAAAAAATGTGTTAAGTGTTTAAGATATTTCAGTGTTGTACCAACACAGTGTGTGAATGAAAAGTTGAGTTTTAGTCCCGTGAATTTTATATTAGACAAAAAAAAAAATAAAAATTATTGAGCACTATGATATCCCGAAAACAAGGACCACCAGTTCCGCCACGTCCCGTTATACTTGGTAATAAATCACCAAATGAACGAGACGATGGATCACCAACGCCTCAGGTAAAAAATGGACGAACCATAATATACAAATCACCTTCCTATGATAACATTGGAAATAGGGACGATGATTTACTCAAATATAAAGGTTCGTCATCTACATCAAAATCGCAACAAAAATTTCTGATGATGATGATGAATAATTCTAATAGTAATCAAGTCGAACATTTTAAGAACAGTAATATTGACACCAAGAAAAGCGAAATAGTTATAGTAAATAATAATAATATAAACGTTCCAAATAAGAACACACCGATTGCATATCGTAGACAAACAACAACGCTACCAAAATCACCCACCTTGTCGACATCATCGATAGTAATAAAAAATAATCATAATACATCGCTACATCAAAATATTATTGAAATTAGTAATAATTTAGCTGATAAAATTACAAATAATAATGATATAGTTATAATAAAATCAGCATCCCAATCCCCTCAAATTGAGATAAAAAACAATAAATTAAATAGTATGACAACGGAGATAATAATAAACAACCACCATATGATTGAGCCAGAAACTTCACATAATAACAATAACAACAATAATTCAACACCAATCCACTTATCATATCGGCCCGAACCAGAGGGTGGTGAAATATTAATTAATGAACTGACCAATAATAGTAGCATATTATCGAATAATAACAGTTCAATTTTAAAAACATCGAAATCAATGTCTTCTATACCCGGTATCAGTGATAGAAAAGTTGCCTTTCATGAATTGCTAATATCGGAATTGACTGAAATGCGCAAAAACGAGAAAAATCATAGTAATTTTATAAAATTATCAAATTCAATTGAAACGTCACCGAATGGAACACAGCGGAATAGAATAAGAACATCGGATTGGGTCGAAATGGGTGATAATGGGAAAGAAGTTGTATTATCTAGCTGTCAAATTAGTTTAGAGGATTCAGGTTTAGAAGATGAAGAACGGATTGACGATGCATCTAGTGGAGTCGGTGATTCATGGGATAGTATTAAGGATACCGAAGAACGGTAGGTTTATTTAAAAAATTTTAAATATGTGTATAATCTAAAAAAAAAAATCACATTTGGGTTGACTGAACTAACGAAATAGTTTTTTTAATTCAACCGTAAATTCATCAGTTTGAATTGTTAAATCCATTAAGCGTGAAACACCTGCTCCTCGTTTTAAATTTATTGTTGTAAAATATAGAACAAAAATAGTTTTAACGTTAAAAATAAATTACACGTGGATTCCTTTATGGTTTAGGATGCATTTCTTAAGCATTAGATTTATGTTGCATTTAGTACATTAAAAATTAATTTAGAATAATTACTGATTAATAATCATTTAACCTGATTGTTTTTCTAAGTACATAAGACGTAAAAACAAAGTAAATTAATGATTATCAATTGTAACGCTTATTACGTAGACATCCTAACCATAACCATTAAATTAAATTTATGGGGTTGTAAAATCGTGTAAAATTATGTATCTGTAACTAAAAAACCAGTAATCTTCTTTTAATTACAACACTTTACAAAAACTGTTTAGAAAAAAGCTTTAAAGATATATACTTACTTATACACGTAAAACGGTTCATTGCAAAACGAAATATACATGTGTAATTACAATAATTGGAATGTTGTTTTAATCTATTTTGATAATTTTAATATTTTTAAATTTTTTGTGTGTACACAATTAAAGAAAACTATATTTTATCAAGTTCTAGAATGTCACTGCCCGGATTACCTCCGTTACCAAAGAGTCTAAGTGGAATAGAATTAGCTGGACTACAACATCTTCAAAATAGTACACCTACGTTTGGTTCATCAAATGAATCTTTACGTGGATTATCACCAATTCCGCAGCGAATGCCTTCAACATTGGATACACAATTAGCAATATTACGCCGCGAGATGGTAAGTCTCATATTATCATAATTTTTATTTCCACTAATTTTTTGCTCTCCTACCGAACTTGAGCAAACAACAAATCGGCATCTTATACCGTCAAATTCATAATTTGACAAAATTGTTTCACTATTCAATATCAAAATTATTAAAAAGTTTAAGTATCATCTTATTCTTATAAAAAATTATTAAAAATGATTTAATTTCATTAAAAAAAAAACTAATTTTATATTTTGACGGACGGATTTTAGTAGCTTGACGGCCGGCAAAATTAAAATTTTGGGATTTTTGAATAAAATTAAATCATTTTTAAATTAATAATTTTTTTCTAAGAATAAGGTAATACTTTTACATTTGAACCATTTTTTAATAATTTTAATATTTAATATGAAACAATTTTATCAAAATATTGATTTGACGGTTTGAAATGCCGGTTTGCCGTTTTGCATGGAACAATGCTTTTAGTTTAAAAAAAAAACTATCTCATTATTAACCATTTCCCAGAAAGGAATCAGATCAGATCGAAATACTATAAACATGTTTATTTTCATTAAGAATATTGTTAAACATACATTTTATTATGCCTACATTACAATTTTATAGCCATTTCTAGTTTTTGCCATATTTAAATTATGTGGGATACTCCGGAATACTGGTTTAATATGAGTTAAATCAAAACAATTCAGTTATTAAATGTTAATGAATTCACATCGTACATTTCAACGTCTTAGTCATCGTTTGACCACAAAAACATGTGAATCATCATTTAATGAAATGTACGTGAGAAATTTCAATGTATTCTCGGTAATTTTTTATATTAATAGGGCAAACATTTTAAAATAATTAAGTGTAAAAGTAATAATTAGTTCCTGCAATTATGTAACAAAATTGAAAATTTAAAATAAATTAATTAACGCAAAACATTAACGGTTATCTGACCTAAAGACGAGATGGAAAGAAAGATACAAAAAAACTAGAAAAATGGTTGATTTGATGAATTATAGTTTTCTTTTTATAAATTTATCTCTTCTCTCGTTTTTTGGTACATTTTTATAGTGGATGTGAACATCTTAGTGAGATTATAATGAATGCAATCATTCATTGAAAATGTGTTGCGTTACAAATAATCGTTTTTATAACTGTATTGACGATTTTTTTTTCTTTTTTGTACCATAACATAATTATTTTGATTTTTCGGTCAACCGATGGTTGTGTCTATTATTATAAATATGTTTTCGGTTTATAATTTAAGTTTAATTGTTGTGAAGAAATTTCAAAGATCTACTAGAGGCTTGAATTTATTTTATAATATTCTATTAAATATTTTATGGGTTCAGTGACTGTCAAAAAAATTGTTTCCTCAATTATAAATTCGCGTTAGAATCAAAATATAATTTATCAAATAGTTCTTTACTAACATTAGTAATGTGAAATTGCGAAAGCTTAGAAAATCAATTAAAATGTTTGCAGAAACGTAATCATTGTATAATAAGTGCCGTAAGCATTAATTTTTTTACTTTATATTATTCTTTAGAAATAAATGATAAATATTTTTTTTTTTTTTAAACAATTATTTTGCCACACTTGCGAAAATATTACGACCTTGATGCCAAGTATATTTTATTAATTAAATTTATTTAGACATTTTATAGATTTTGTATCAATTGCAAGTTAATTTAATCAACCGTTGCCATAAACGTTAAATTGTGTTTATGTACAGTGGATCATACTCGTATTCGTAAATGTAGTGTTAATAATTAATAATGTACTGTATACAAAATTCGTAATTCATCACGGTTGATTTCTTAAAGTATCTAGTTAATTTTTCCTTTGCTTTTTTGTCAAAATTTGTTGAATATCGGATGTTTTCGAATTCAATTTTCTAATTCTTGTCACAGGGTTTCAATTGCATTAGGCGATTGCTGTGGTGTTCCGATAACTTTCTGGCAATTACTCCAGTAAACACTGTCGTATATTGTAAATCTTATATGATTTTTTCGGCTTTTTTATAGACAAAATATATTAATTGTAAAATGATATTCGCAATATTTTCGATTTGGTAAATCAGAAAAATAAAGAGGCCAATCACTCATAATAAATCTACTAACAAAAGTAGAAATACCATTCCCCCTCCGTACTTTACCGCAAGAGTTATACTGGGGGGAAAATGATATTTCTACTTTTGTTAGTAGATATATTATGAGTGATTGGCCTCTTTATTTTTCTGATTAACCAAATCGAAAATATTGCGAATGTCATTTTACAATTAATTAAATTTGCCTATAAAAAAGTCGAAAAAAATCATATTGCTTAACAGACAAATTTTAACTTGTAAATCTTATCCTGATAAAATATAAAATCACCTTTTAAGCCCAATTTTGCTTTAGTATTTTGATGTAGGTACTTATGCCGATTATGTGCAATTTACTCACACCATTAGGAATTCGGCACCGTGTTTAATTTTAGGTAGTAAATAATTTATATTCATTTCGTTACTTGGTTTCTCCTTAGCATTTGTCATCCGTCAGACCCAAAAATGCTTAATTTGGTTTCGTCTGTAAACAAAATACGTTTCCAGAACTTGGAAAGTTTGCACAACATTTTGCAAAATTTAGTCGTATTTTGTGGTTTTCGGAATGATGTGCGGCATTTTTCAGGCTTCTCTACTATTCTCTATTCAGCACACGTCGAACAGTTTTTCTGAGTATATAACTTTATTGAAAGCCATTTAAGCCCTTAATCGAGGTACTTTTTTAATTTCCCGTACGATAAAATCTTCATCTGTTTCTGTAAGCTTTTTGCGCTTGGTGTTTTTTTTTTTGGTCAGTTCTCTACTCGATGCTCAATTTCACGTCCCCCTCTCCCAGCACCACTGAACTTAAATAGAAATACGAGCGATAATTGGAAACGATTTCAATAGCAATTTCAAATCTATATGGTCGCTTCAGATTACAATACAGGAAACGATATCCGGAAAATAGCTATATTTTTAAACATGGTGGGTGAAGAAGCCATTGATATTTATAACACGTTGACGATGAAACAAGAAAACAAGAAGAACCTCAACAAAATAATACAAGCGTTCAAGAAACATTGTAACCCGAGAAAAAACATTTTATATCGAAGATATTTATTCAACGTCTGTATTCGAGCTAAAAAAATTGGTCACAGATTGTAATTGTGAGTTTGTGGAACAAGAGAAATCATTTTTAAGAGACAGAATAGTGATGGCTTTATACGACAAGCAATTGCAAGAAAAATTCATAAAATTAAATTTTGAAAACGTCGAATTCGAAAAAACAATTGAATATTGCCGCATAGCCCAAGCAACACAAGCACAACCGAAAGTTTTTAAGGGACAAAATGTCAACAAGGTGACAACTATGTCAAGAGTCGTGTTTTCCATGAGAACTGCACTAGAACTCGATAAATTTTTAATTCCTTTTATTCTATGTAAACAGAAAAAAAATTAAATTCATAAAGTGATAATGTGTAGTGCTTTTCACATAAATACACATTTTAAGTTGTTACAGCAATAAATAATGGTAATTATAGCTTATTTTTTAGTTACACTGGATAAACCCATGAATTTATCGAGTGTAGTTGCGTGTAATGACGTCAGCAAGAAATTAGAAAATATTGATGAAATAACTGAAGGGGGAAATTTTTAAACTTAAAATATGTAATTATATCAACTACACTACACATTCGCGCTTTAAGAATTTTTTTTTTTTCGTTTTACATGGAATAAAAGGAATTTAAAGTTTATCGAGTTCTAGTGCAGTTCTCATGGAAAACACGGCTAAGATCAGTCGAAGAAAATCAGATTCATCATTCAATTCAATACGAACAACAAAATAAAGGTAGACATTTTCAAAATTATCGGCCTAGTCGAGTATTAAATCGAGGCGGTAGGCATTATCAAAACTATCGGCCTAATCGAGTATTAAAGTAATTTATTTGTTCAAGATGCAACATAAATCATGGAGATTTATGGTGGTGAATAATATGTAGGTCAGGCGCGTTAGATCCAAAAGATATCAATAATAATTTAATCAAAGATCATTTCTGTGATGTGAAAAAATTTATTTTACGGTATTAGATATCGAGTTAGATGAAAAATCTAGTGACATCTGTACTTTTAGTACACCTTTCGGTACTTATAAATTTTTTAGACTTCCGTATGGTTTGAATGTGGCAGCAGAAGTATTCCAACGTTATAATAGTAGTGCTTTCGGTGGTATTAATGGAGTTGTAATTTACGTAGATGATATTTTAGTAGCCGTCGAACATGACGAGAATTTAGCATTGGTAATGGAAAGTGCTTGGGAAATAGGTATTCGATTTAATGGGAATAAACTTCAGTATTGTGTGAACAGTGTTGGTAATTAGAACACATATTTAGTAATGAAGGTTTATAACTAGACAACGAAAGAATTAAAAGTATAATAAAATACGACAAACGGTGAATTAAGTAAGCGATTTTATTCCGAACCTATCGAATCTCACGGCTCCAATGCGTGAGATGCTTCGAAATTTGGTATAGAAAGTTGCCTGATCCAATGTGACAAACCAGTGTGTTTTGCTTCAAAAAGCCTAACAGACACAGAAAAACGGTGCGCAGAAGTAGAAAAAGAATTTTTCGGTGTTATTTTCGTGTAAAAAATTCTATCTTCAAAATATTGTAATCCAAATAGACCATTTACCTTTAGTGTCCGTAATGACAGAAGAATTAAATAGTATTCCGTCATCTAGATTACAAAGAATTAAATTAAAATTATTAATTTACAATAAAAACATGAAATAAATACTAATACTAGTATGCATTTAGCAGACGCTTTATCACGTGCTTTTCATTTACCGTTTGAAGAAGTAGGTTGTGACATACTAGATTTTGGGGGTAAAAATTTCTTTGTGTTGATTGATTATTTGTCTAAATGGATTAAACTTAATGAACTAAGGGGTAAAAATTTATTGAATGTGATTGAATCAGTGACGAAAATATTTTGTTGCTACAATGAGTTAAAACAATTTAGCAACACCTTTAAATTTTAATATTAATACGTCAAGCCCAAATTATCAAGAGTCTAATGGATTAGCTAAAAAAGCTATTCACATATGCAAGCAAATATTACGTAAATCAGCTGAATTTCATCTAGAAGCAGAACCTATATTAATGGAAGATCGCCAGTTGTCAGTACAGGTTATTCCCCATCTGAAATTTTATTCAATCATCGTTCTAGAACTAAACTTCCGATAAGTCAAAACTTGTTAGAACCAAAAATAGATGAAAATTTTAGAAATATTTTAATAAAACGAAATGAAAAAATAAAAACAGTAAAAGGAAAAGAAAGTTATTTTAAAAAGAGAGATAATTTGGTTATTAAGCAAGGTAATGGAGGAAACTGGAATAAAGAAAAAGTGATATGAAAATCAGGGTTTCCAAGATCTTATAACATTTTGAATGAGAACAATAACTTTGTTCGCAGAAATACTTTTCAAATGAGGAAGTCACATAATTCTCCGGAATTTGAAAGTGTAGAGCTAGATTATAATTTTAAGGATATTTATAAAACCGTAAATGAAGGCTTTAATGAGAAACAGAATGATACCACAAGCACATACAAGGAAATGTCGAATACCAATCCGATTCCGATAATAATGAGTCCTAAAAACAGTTTGATTGAGGTTGGAGGTAATGATACTCGAAATATTTCAAATTATATTACGATTATAGTTCCTATACACAAAGATTTTATTAGATACTAAAATTGATTGAAAATGTAGAATTGAGCTTGAGATTAATTACACGAGTCTGATCCACTGTACAAAATAAATTATAAATTTTATTTCTTCCAATAAACTATTCGCTAAATAGAGAAAATTCTGTTAAACACACCTACACTTAATAATCTCCTATATGAATTAATATTGTTATAAACTTTCTCTGTCAATTAAGGTAATTCAGAAAATATGAGTAGGCAGGAAACATTATCCATATGTTAAAAAAAAAAAAAAAAAATCGTAATCTGAAATATCTTAATACGAATTCACAATAATTGTTATTTGTACTGAATGACCTTCTCGTTGTTCGTGCTTCTGAAAAGATTACCTACGTAGATTTTTGAAAAGCAACTGTCTTCTAGATTCTTTAAACCATATAGCTTGTGCACCTTCCAAGTTTTTGTTTTATTGTACATTTGTTAGAATTGCCAAGGCCATGTATTTCTAACACATGAACATAACACTAATAAAATATTGTTTCAAAGTCGAATATTAAATTGTTGTTAATATTGAAAGAAAAAATAATAATAATATGTATTAGTAAAGAAAATTGTAAAACTGGTTATTTGAATAAAAATTTTTTACGAAATTAATACTTAGTGAATCACACTCGGGAGATCTCCAAAAAATAACAATGATTGATTTTGACAATGATATAAGTTTTGTATATTTTGTTTTTTTCAAATAACCGAAGGTTAGATAATTTAAAATTGTGAATAATGATAATGTGTTGATAACATCATTAAATTTTGTTATCTCGGCCTTGTAAATAGATATTGGATGATTTCTAAATTTTTTTTTTTGTTTCTATTTTATTTAGCTGGTTTTGTTTTAGAATCACCTTTCAGATAATAAATGATGAATTAATTATACAGTAAAACCTGAACTAGGGAATTGTTTTTTGTTTTTTTTAAATTACGTAATTTGTACGCTGTGAAGTTTATTGTACGAAACGCACATTTCCAGAACATTAATTTAATGTGATCGTTCCACTACAACAATTTTTTGTAGGCAAATCATCAAACATAAAAACTACGTAACCTTAAATAAAAAAAAACATGTTCAATAATGAACCTAAGGCTCTTCTAGGTAAAAATGAACTGACACAATAGAGTATCTAATATTAGATAAATAAAGATTGACAAATTGTTTTAGATTGTTATAAATTGATTCATCTGTTATTTTATTGAAAGAAGTAACCGCAGCTGTTTTTAAATTGCATAATATACAATCGGAAAAATATTATAAATCAAACATTTTCCAATTAAGTACAAACAAAAAGATTTGCACCAGCGAACTGTAGCATCGTGTGTTTTTATATTTAATGATTTATAATTTCGTTTATTAAATTATAATTGTTTTATTATTCAAATTTATGCATTAATAAAAAAAGAAGAAAAATTGTTCAGGTATGGTGATCAAAGTTGAAAAATCTTTAAATTAGCGCTAGCTTGTATGCACTTCCTATTTATAATTATATTTTATATTTTATTTTTCAGTTAGTTACAGTTGTAAGTATGTAAGTCATTGAACCATTATTTTTTGGGGTTTAAATAAAAAAAAAACAACGTGTTCTTTACACTTGAAAGACAAATTGTTTGGAACGTTTTCCGTTGTAGATAGAGTACCTAGTACACTTTAAAATGTCAATTAGTTCATTATCACTGTTTTTCAAAGAAATTCTTTTTAACTAGGTAGCAAGTAGTTTTTTGATTTTTGGTCGACCATATTCTTAAGCTAATTCAATCGAACCAGAATTGTTATGCTGGCAGTAATATCAATTATTGTGCTTAGCGTAGCATTGTTGTAGCGTATATAAATATAATGTAAATACATAGGACACAATTCTTTCATTTATACTATATATGCTGATTTATTGTGAAATCGTTTTTTGAGTTCCGGTTGATCTGTAGATTAAGAAAATTTTATAAATGTGTCTATTAGAAGCAAAACATGCTCAAAAATACTTCCCATTTCTCAGAAAAAGAAAAATTTGCTGTTTTCGCAATTTTTATTGATTAAATTCGATTAATTGTTGTGAAAAATATTTACCACATACATTTTTAAATATTATTTTGCAAAACATTGAATAAAGACGTTTTTGCATATATCAGATAGAATAAGGAAGGTTTTGTTTTGAATCACCTAGGATAAGGTGTATTTTGGTTTGATATGAAGAAAAAGCTGTTTTTTATTTCAATTTATTTTAAAAATAAAAATTACCAGGAATCACATGTTGATTTAGTACAAACTCTTAAATCACTTTCATCTTCAGCCAATCCACAAATTTCTGGTTCTGGTATATCTTCAACAGTTTGATGGGCTGCGTTCAGAATATTTTTATCAAATAGCAGGTTTTCATTAATGTGCCAGTTATGGTCAAGTGCTTATTAGGTAGCTGATTAACATGTTTAAGCTTCTCTGATTTCACCGAAACACTACTTTGGAAGATTCGATTCACTGACCTATTTTGTTAAATTAGGATAAACCTTTTGGCAGCATTAAACTTGAAATGCCACTGGCCAGTGGCCCTATTCTGGCTATTCCCTGGGAATTGGGAATTGGGAAAAATATTGCTATATTTCCAAACTTCAATAATTCCCAATTTCTTATTCCCCAATTCCCAAAAGTGTATTCTGGCGTAATTGGGAATCATCCACTGCGGAAAAACACTATTTCAAATTTTGCAACAGCCATTATTTAAAAATTTTATTTTCTACATATAAACAAAAACTTTACCGATACCACGTTGTAAATAAAATAATGAGAATACACAAAACAACCAGTTTCTTCTAATTCCCCAAAAAAAAATTTGGGAAAAATAAATGTCAAAACTTACATAAAATGGAATTATTTTTTCCCTACATTAAAAATTCCCAATCGCCAGAATAAACTTTTGGAAAAAATAATTCCAAACTGCTAGAATACTGTCAAAATAGTTCAATTCCCGATTCCCAGGGAATAGCCAGAATAGGGCCACAGGTGGCTTAAATATAGCAGTTGAAGCTTTTTTAAAGTCTGTAACTCGACAATCTGAACTTCATCGGGTTTGATAATTGTTTTAATAATCTTAACTTTATTTTCTAGGTGCGCAAAAACGTGATCCGGAGGAATAAATGAGTGACCCGCAACTGAAAATTATTTCAATTTGTTCGATTTGCTTTGGGCGCACATTACCATCATTGAGCTATTTTGGTTTTGCGCTCCGCAACCGTGGCATATAACCCTAACTTTGCGAAATTCATTGCTAAATTCCGCATTTTTAAATCGATGATAAACAGCAGATGCGATCTCATTTGATCCCTTTGCGTGGCAATTCTCCATAATTATAGGAAAACATTTCCTTTTTCTAATTTTTATATTGCCGTACCTCGAACTATTCCCAAATTATAGAAATTAAATTGTCTGCTGTAATCGCTGCTTGGTCAGTCAATTAAATAGGGAGGAGCATATTTTTTTGGTAATCAAACGGAAAAGTGGCAATCTCTTCATTTTCTTCCCTTGCCAATGCGTAAAAAGTTTTGACTCGTAGCTTATGAACTTTATTCATTGTTATTAAAACTGAGCGCTTTTGTAAGTCCATTTCCAGTTTTATTTGCTCTTTTAGAGACTGACACGTAATACAAACATCACAAGATGGTGACTTGAACCCAATATTAAAATTGTTAAAAATGTTTCGGAAATAACTGGGTTTAACACGTAATTTAGGGAAATCTGTGACGAACATTCTATACATTTTGTTTATAGAAAATTCCTCTGCCAAAGACTGTCTTTCAGCGATACGTGATCGGCAATACTGGATTTCAAGAAACTTTATGAATCGCAAACCTCATAATAATTCAAAATATGTTAAAAACAAAGAAATAACTGAAAAGCATACCGGACATTTTTTTACAAAATTGATTATAGCACAAAAATTTTTGAGACACATGATCACCTCCTCGAGCTTCGACAGGCAAAAAACATTTTAATAAATAACTCCTTTAACTTGGACTTTTGATATTCCCAAAATATAGGTAATTGAATTTAAGCAAATTCGAACTAAATTAGAATTTTTTTTGCGCATCAAATACTGAACGCTAAATTTTTTTGGTGGCCCTCCCTGGCCTCGGTTACGCTTAGGTGCATTTATGTTGGTATAAAGTAAGATCCGTGAATTTTGTTCGATTTTAGTCCTACAGCTGTTGTAAAATTAGTTCGAAAAGTGCAATGCGCCATACCTTCTTCCGCGGATTCTATAATCAACAAGATTATTTTAAAATTCATGAACTTCTGATCTTTTTTCGTGTTCATTTGATTGAGTTCAGTCATAATCAGTGTTGTCTTCTGGTATTTTAATTTCAACCGTATTTCTTCTTGGAAAGCAAACAACTGCATTTTCGTTGAAAATAACGTTGCGAGAAACCTTGACTTTTCCGGAATCCTTTATCATAAAGACGATAATTGCTAGAATTTCTGTCGCAGCCAACAAACATTAGTTTCTTGCATTTTGGATTCAGTTTTTTGCGAAGCTCTTTGGGTATATACATATATGCCTCGCATCCAAAAGTTTTCGTGTGGTTTCGTGTGAGAAGCAGTACTTTTAACTGTTTGACAGCTTTGTTTAGTTTACGATTCTCCCTCTAATCGATATCGTTGACATTGCTGTCTTAACTTTCTTTTCCCCTTAATCATTTTCTTGACAACATTTAAATATTTCCCGTTCTTTTCTTTCTTATTTAATAGTAATATGGACTTCCAAGCTAAACTGACTGAATACATTTATTGAGATATTTCACTGCTTGATCTACGTCACTCCCCACTATTGGTGTTTTGCATTATAATCACCCCTGCTGTAAAGCGATGACACAAAGAATTATAAAATGATCAATTTAATCCATGGACCTAGCCAATCTTCTATTATTACAGTAATTGCTTGTACATGCTCCTTCTTATATTAGCATGACATCGATTTTTTGCTCTATCAAGAAATTTTAAACTTCTTGTTCATGTTGTGAAAAGCCGTTGGCTCAAATCTAAAAGTAAAATAAGAGGCATTAAAAAAATAATGGCATGGGTTCAAAAAATGAACTTGACCTTGATATTATAATGCAAGGTCATCAAAAATAATTTAATCTAAGGAGTAATTTTCGAGATACGTATTTAGGTTGGTGTTCTTAAATGGTTCACCCGGTGTAGTCTGAGCGCCTAAATTAACCCATTTGTAATTTGCTTTTATTAGTGTTACTTATTAAGCAATGAAGAACATTTCTTCTACTTATCATTTA
Source organism: Tipula vernalis (assembly GCA_958295665.1). Taxonomy (NCBI): domain Eukaryota; kingdom Metazoa; phylum Arthropoda; class Insecta; order Diptera; family Tipulidae; genus Tipula; species Tipula vernalis. The sequence goes on along the minus strand of OY282558.1, from coordinate 126,685,266 downwards.
AAAGCTGTTTTAACTAAAGTTCATTTATTTTAAATATCAATATTTTTTTCATGTTGCAATAATTTATAGATTTCCTTTCAAAAGAAAATTGTTTCAGATTAGATTAATGTAATAAAAATAGTAAATAAACTTTCTAAATATAATAATACCAAAATAAATAAATCTAATTATTTACTTATATGTACCCCGATTCTGATGGAATATAGATAATTACATAAGAGAAAGTTCACTGTGTCGTTGAAATAATCATACATAAACCTAATCAATATTCTTAGACTGATTGAATAAATTTGGTATTTTTCTGTTGCGCTCGAGCCTATGAAAACATAAAATAAAATAAAAAATATTAGAATACAATTGTATGAAGAGATATACAATTACTGATCATTTTTATATATAAGGTGTATTATATTCATTGAATCGAATTGAAATCAGGCCATACAAAATAATGTATGCGTTTAAAGTGATATGCTGGTACCTTGTAGTTTGGCGTTTTCATATTTCCAATCCTATAGATTTCGTAATTGCAGCACGTTTCTTAATTATTTATTGGTGGTTTATGGTTTTTATCCGCTTGTGAATTTAAAACAATAAGTGAATTAATTTTGTATTATTTTGTGTTTAACAAGTAATTATTTATGTATTTGGAGTAATGTGGTAGGAAGTTTTAACACTCATGTGAGTAATCAAAAAGATGCGAAATAATATTATAAATTGTACTTACCTAATTTGATTTAAAGATTGAGTTCATATCTCTAAACCCCACACAAATATCGTTAGTACTTTTCTTTAGTTTCTTTTCTTTCGGTACAATAAATACATCTAGGTAATATAAAAAAAAAAATCTTGTGACAATACACCTTCACCAATAAGAGTTGACCTTAAAAGTATCAGTTACTTTTTGTATTTTACACATTAAAAACAAATCTCGCATTTTACTACACTAAAATTACGTGTTTAAATTATTAATTATTGTAAATTAACATTTGTATTCTACTTAAACCCGATTTTATTATTATTTTATTGACAAAAATGCATGTATTGTTATTTAAATTATAATATGTAAGCATGGAAAGTGTATTAATGTGTAAATTATTAACTGTCTAAGAAGATGTTTTTTTAAATTTATTTGTTCTTTATATCTAACTGAAATAATGCAAGCATCAAATCATTTCAAAAAAGTACAGTACAGTATGTCTAATTAAAAACAACATTCACTTGAACATTATTTACGATGTCCTTGTATCAAAAATTATTATTAAGAAATGATTTTTTTTTCTATTTCAATTCATAGTTCTGTGAGATATTTTAACATTTAACAAAAAAAAAAACCTTAAATTAAATTTAATTTACATTAATAAAACCGCCTTAAAATTTATTTCAAAAGTAAATAAACCATTCTAAAATCAAGTCACGCATTTTAGTTGTTAGCTCAATAATAGGAGGAAGACAAAAATAACATAAAAAAAAATCATTTTCGTGTTGCTGCATTTTAAAACACCGATAATATTATGCACTTGATGTTTTTCGTACACAATTGTTGATAAATTAAATTTTATATTATAGAGCTTCTGAACGATACCAACCTAAACAGAAATAAATAAATGTGATTTTATCTTTCTGCTTCAATATTTTATTGAAATAAATTCCCATATTAAATTTATGAACAATTCATCTAAATGCAGTTGCAACACATCTAACTATGTAAATAAAAATAAACAATCAGAAAACATCTCATGGCCATGTATAAATTTAAATACATTTTTAAATTCAACAATAAACAATAAAATGAATTTAAAAAATTAAAGTTAATATACTGTGTGTGTGTTTGTTTATTTCATAATTCTTTAAACGTGTCACAAATTGATTAAAAACCCATATACGTCTGGTGTGAGATTATATTCCCATCTAAAATAACATACATATTTAAAAACCATTACTTTTTACATCTTTTGATGTCTTTACGCGAAATAATAATTTTATTTGTGAAATTGAACCACAGCAATTGAAGTTAATTTAATTATAAATTTAAAAAATAAGAAGGTTCTTCAAGTATCACAACTCAACCTCTCATATAGGGTGGTACACAAAAGTATTCATACAAACTTTAACTTATGGAAAAGGCGATTTTTTAGGTACTAATTTGAAAAATTGCACAAATTTTGTCAAATATTTGGCTTAATACAAGGACGTACTTCATTATATAATCCGGAGAAACCAAAAAAATTCCTTAATCTACAGCCAAAAATATAAAACAACTAAGAAAATGTCCTAATTCCACACACAAAAGTATTCATACAAATTTACATACATTCGTATTCGCAAAAATGTACTACCTATTCGTTCAAATTTGTAGTTAAATTTTCTGTTTAGGCAAAAACAAAACATTTACCGTTTTACTTTGGAAACTGGAATAGTAATTGGTAAAAATAAAAAGGCAAATTAAGCTGAAAATAGAAAGCGAAAATAATTTTCTTTTTACTTTTATCAGCTGACATTAAAAATTAAATAAAAAAACAAAAAAAATTTCAAAATTATTGCTAAAATAATTCTATACCAATAAAAACTTGGTTTGAAACTTCGACATTGTTGTTGTAAAATTCCCAAAATAAGATTACAATTGCTTGAATCAGTTTATGGTTAGATTTCGGCGCAATATTAATTGAATTCAAAACTGTGATGGACCCCATAAAACAAAATTGAAATGGGACGAAAGAAAAACCAAACTAGTTTAAGTGAGCGAAAATTGATTTTAAAATTATATTGCAAAAGTAAAACTATGCGAGAAGTTGGTGAACTTGTTGATAGAAATCACACCACTGTGCAAAGTATAATAAATGAAGGAACACTAAAAAATAAACCGAGATGTGGACGAAAATAATTATTGACACAACAAAATGAAAACTAAATAATTCGGAAAATTAAGGTCAATCCAAAGGAAAATGATCCAAAATTAACTGAAGATGTGGGAAATATAATAAACTGTTAGGAGAGTATTGAGAAGATCCGGATACCTTCCCAGAGAAAATAGAATAAAAAGATTGGAGTTCGCTAAAACCTACATCACTACCATCACTAAAACCAGATATTAATATCATTGAGAATGTATGGGCTGAACTAGAAAGGAGAATAAACAAATGTTAAAAGAAAAATTGTTGGAAGAATGGCAAAATATCGACATTGGCTTTCTTAATAAATTGGCAGAATCAATGCCTATTAGACGGCTTAAAGCCATTATTGAAGTAAAAGGCTACCACACAAAGTATTGAAACATGTTCAATAAAATTTGTACGAATACTTTTGTGTGTGGAATTTGGATGTTTTTTTAATTTTTTTATATTTTTAGTTGTAAATTATGAAATATTTTGCTTTTTCCGGATTGTATAATAAACTATATGTCCTTGAAATAAGCAAAATATTTGAAAATATATGTGAAATTTTAGAAATTAGCACCTAAAAAAAATCTTCTCTTCCATAATTTAAAGTTTGTACGAATTCTTTTGTGTACCACTGTACTTACTCATTTAAACAAAACACATTTCATCAACTAAATAAAGTAAATATGTATATTGAAATGAGCTAATTACAATGTGAAAGTTCTTCAAATTGATACAGATTCAGTATTTTTATGATATTTATTCGAGATGCATAATCAAAAATAAATATTTTAATTTATTTAATTTGAAATTGCAAATAAGTAATCATTTGATTTTTAAACTAGTATAATTAGCAACCGGTCTGATCAAGAATTTTTATTTATACACATGAATAATTTCAATTTATTGGCAATTGAACGTAAATAACTGTTGTGGGCATTATTTATGATTAGATTTTGCTAAAATAAATAACAGAATACTCCTACATAATCGTCTCAAAATAATTAAACCAAACCTTTTAAAACTAGTTAAAGTATCCCAGGCTCATTAAAATAATTTAAATAGGTAGCCCAGATACGGCGAGTAATAATAATTAGTGGTTGTATTATGAGAAAAATACAAATAAAAGTAAGAGGATTTATAAAGAATAACAAAGACGACATGAATTTGGTAGAAAAATTCTCATGTCAAAAAGACACAAAGATCAGTAAAATAATAAAATGGATTGGTAAAAAACGCATAATTTTATCGAAAATAAGAAAACCCGATTCGAAGTCTGGATTCCAACTATCAATAAAATAGTAAAATCAAAATATGTAGACCCTAAACAAACAACTTGGAAAGAATTCTCTAGCTTGGAAAAAACTTTTAATTGGAGAGCATATAATAACCCTTGGATTTTTTACAGGATGGATAAACATAGACATTGGTTTAAAAGATAAATTTATTTTTCAGGCTGATTCCAAAGCAAGAATTTTCGTGGTAAAATGAGACGAGAGATTTATGATTTTCATCTACAAGGTTGCTCATAATATTGAGTTAATATGACTTTATCAATTATATTTGAACGAAATATTTTTTATTGCAGTAATTATCTAAAGACTAACGTATATTTTTAATACTATTCAATTCTATGACCTTTATTAGCAATAATCGTTTCCAAATGTGGAACAAATCCACTAAAGGCGGCACGCACTACTTATCAGGCATTTCGTTCCATAACGTCATCAAATGTTTTTTGAATTTCTCAATTCTCAATGGTTGGTAAATCTTTGAGTTTCACTTCCATAATCCCCCATACGGTAAAATCTAATGGGTTTAAATCTGGGGAACTAGGAGGCCATTCCTTCGTTGTGATGAAATCAGGTAAATTTTGTTCCAGTTTCAAGAACAATACTATATAAAACAAGAGTAACATAATTTTGGTGATTGGAGGAGACTACGTATTCCGCAAGAGGTAGTAGTGTACTGTGTAAATGGTTTAAAGGAGAAAGCTTACTGGAGCAACTGTTATTTTACAAAAATATAGATATACCCTGTGTTTTTTTATTGTATCGGAGAGATCAGACAGAAAAAAAAAAACTACTGCGTTTTTATTTTACCCGTATTGTTTTTTTGTTTTTGTTCTGTCTGATCTCTCCGATGTAATAAAAAACACGGCCATATATAAGGATATTAGCACAATATAGTCTCTCTAAAAATTGTGTTTCGAATTTTGTACAATATATTTTACGAAAATTGTTTTCATATTTTAAGGGCCCTCGGAATTTATTTATTTTAGTAGGTTTGAAATTATTTAGAAAAAGGAGGTCCCTCTCGTTATAAGGCTATTTCATTACGGTTTAAGACACTAAAGGTTTGTTTCAGTGTGGCACATTACAGTATATGGTACAATGCGGCATGTTTCAGTATGGCATTTGGTGTACCGGCATAAGGTACACTACGGCATATTTTGTTTATTTTATTTGATTAAGTGAAACAAAATTCTATGATGATAAAAATCGTTTTAGAATACCATTGCCATCGCTTTTTTCTGATTTAATATCATGTATTCCGTTTTGTGCCTGATGCGGGATTCTTATTCGTGTGCGCCATATAAATTCTTGGCCGTTTTTCTCCGGAAAAGCGTTTCCATTATAATATTTTGAAGGTATTAAAACGATGGTAGCAGATGGTGTGAAATTACTTATTACAGCAACGGCAATATCATCATTGAATTACAAGAAGACGACACCTCGATATAGCTTTGAATCAGGGATGCCGGAAACTGGAAACTTATCTTTTCGAAATATGCATTCCTCTTCAAACAATTCGTCTTCTGTTAGAAAATCTTCAAGCTTTCAAGAGTATGAGTCAAGTACAAGTCTAATTTTCTTGTGCCTTCCAAGCCGATTTAATTACAAGAATTTTTTATTTTTCAGCGTTACGAGAGTTTTTTTCCTTTATAATACTTTTACCTAAAAATAATTTTGTGCTATTTCTGCAGCTGCAGCAAGTAATGGCTAAACAATTGTGGCTTTTGCAGTCCAAGAAGGAAGAGAGTAAGCTTAAATTTTTCGAATTTTTGTGTCGAAAAGCTTACCAAAAACATTACTTGAAAATTAAACTTACCGATTTATCCTAAAATAGTCGTTTTTTATAAATAAAAAGACGTAATCTGCAGGATGAACTTATACGTTATGCTCTCAGTTAGGATGGTATGGAAGGGAAACATTTATTATGAGCTACTATCGAAGAACTACTATCGATAATTCATATCATATTCATCAAATTTTTACCAGCATTCTTAACACATGGGCGACCGTGAACGAGAATTCTAGTTTTCGTGTGACATACGCTGAAGACCGGAAACGAGATTTCTCGTTTTATTTAGATGATGCGCAGATGCGCTTGATTTCTTGATTGTTTTCCAGTGTTAACACTTTCTAACCGTCACTTTTTTCGCTTCGAAACATTTTCGACAGAATAACGGCATTTTAGAATTTAATTGCAGCGTTCTAAAACTCACTATTTAAAATTTATTATTCGCTGTTTACTGATCGAATAATTATTTTTACAACTGGTCGATCTGAATAACGAGTAGACAACAAAAAATATTGTAATGATTAATTCATTTGGCTTCGAATATAGAAGAATAAAATATTAATCTCTTCTCATTCAATTCAATACTTATGTGTTATTTATTCTATTCGTTATTCAAACAAAGGAAAAAGTGAAAGAAAGAAATCATTTTTCATTTTCGCAAAAAATAAAAATAAAAAATTTTCATTCTACACCTAATTTTCTTAAAATAATCGGATTTTGGGCCAAAATTATCGCTGTTCGAAAACCCAATTCTCGGTTTTGCCCAAAAATATGTCAAAACATTTCTGTACATTAAAATTCTAAGTAAAAAATTATTCACTGAACTGTTCATTCAGCACTGAACAAGACAAGAAAAATATTTTGCTATTCTATTCAGAGCGATTCTTTAACAAACTTTACTTTTTATCATCAATATTAATCATTATTAGTAACTACCGATAACTTCATTACCTCCAAAAGTGTAGTGTGTAGTGGTTGAGGTGAGTTAGGTAGAAAATGTATATAAACTGTATAAAAACTGTATACAAACTGCCTTTATAAACAGCGGTGGCCAAGCCAAATTAGTTTTTTTGACAAATTTTGATAATTAAAGCCTGAATTCCAATGCGAATAAAAGTTTGTCAGTCAAAATAAAGGGAGATAAAAATATAAAATCGGTGGTTGTGTGAAAGAAACACAAAACGAAGTCAGTCAAGATTTTACTTACATCAAATGTGTGTTTGTATTAGTGGATCGCCATAATTATGGTCAAAAATTATCAAAATCGAAGTCATTTTATGGTTATCCAACTAATATATGCACACAAATTTTGTGTACGAACGCAAATTTTTTTCCGCACACTAAGTTAATTAAAAGTTTGTTATTTTTACGGTTTGACGATTGGACCGTGTGCTCTAGCGGAAAAAGAAAGAACCCTACGCTCTGCATAAATTTGACATATTTTGTCTTGTCTCGTTGAGTTTTTGTAATATTTATCTAAATTTTTTGTTCAAAAGTTACAAATATTCTTTTCTGAACGTGATTATACTTTTAATTTGGATTACAATGGATTCCGGTTCCGAAAATGAAATTAAAAAATCTCGAGATCATTGTGGGGTGCCGCAATGTAACAATTACAAAACGGAAAGCATATACATGTACAATTTACCTAAAGCGGTTCGCGAATCTCGTATGTTATCAAAAAAGTGGAGTGTCGTACTTAAAATGGGTAAACAATTTCCAAGTCAGTTTAAGATTTGTAGTGAACATTTCACTGAAAATGAAATAATGATACCTATCCGCCTTCCAAACAAGCAACATTTTACTAGATTGGTTAAGGGTGCTTTTCCTAGTCTAAAGTTACCTATATCATCAATAACAATAAAAAGGCCACGAAACAACCGAGGAAAACGATTAGAACGTCGCTTGAGTAGAATAGAAATGTAAACAAAAAAATCTGAAGTGGAATATAATAATAAATAATAAAATACAACACAAAATTATTTTAGGTTCGAGGTGAACAATGCTGTCGCTTTCGTTGAGAACAGTACTACTGCTGCATTTAGTTCAGATATACATGAATGTCAACCCCATTTTGAAGAAGTAACTATGAGTGTGTCCGTTCAAAAGAAGTTCAGACTGCAAGCAAATCAGTACAGGCTAATATGAAGGAATTTGTTAGTCCCATTTTTTTATGGGATACGGACAAAAAATTAAATACTATGACTGGATTATCAAAAACTAGTATTTTAAACCGCTTGACTAACTATTTCAAGATGCTAGACAAAATGATGACTGCTTCATGCCAGTTAAGGACAGAATACTGCTAACGATGTATAAGCTTAAAAACAATTCCTCATTTGCATACCTCGCAATTTTGTTCCAAATTTGCGATAAAACAGCCAAACTATATTTTGCTGACACCATACAGCTGTTAGCTAAAGTTATGCTGAAACTTATACATTGGCAGTCACGGGAGCAAAACCCTTGCAGTTATCCGAAATGTTTCGAAAAATTTCCGAATGTAAGAACTGTGCTCGATTGTACAGAATTTAAAACGGTGACATTCCAGTGCTTAACTTGTCGCACTTGTAAATACTCGCACTATAAGGGAACACACACCTTAAAACTCCTAATCGGAGTCTCACCATCGGGGCTCATAAATTATATCAGCAAAGTTGCGACTGGTAAATTCTCAGACAAAGCCATATTTAACATTTCGAATTTGTTAAGCAAGCTAGAAAAAGGCGACGTCGTAATGGTCGACAAAGGATTTTTAATAGCTGATGAATTATCAAAAGCGGGGATAGAATTAGTGCGGCCGGAATTTTTATTTAACAAATTTTCGAAGGAGGATGTGGACAAAAATACGTATATCGCATCAGCTCGTGTACATGTGGAACGCAGGATAGCACGACGTAACTTGTTTAAGGTGCTTTCGGATAAAGTAGACATAGCCGTGTTACCTTATATAGATTATATAATTACTGTTTTGTGTGGTTTATCAAATTTGGCTTATGGCAAGAAACGGTACATCGGACAGATCATAAGGCCGCACTCAAATAACAAATAGTGATGTTTTAAAATTTGTTTTGCTAGCTTTTCAGCATGTTGGCCATACTTTGTAGCGCTGTTGCCTTTAAAATTACTATCGTAAATAGATTTAATTTTTTTTGGCCAATTTGGTGTTTTACTGAAATAGTATGTAAATAATGCGTATGACACACTTCCAGTAATCCTCAACCGTCTTTCCGTTAACCATTGTGCACTGCTTTGAGATTTGGTCGTGTTAAATATTTGTAAATTGTCTTTAAACGATTTCTCAACATTATTCTGAAAGAATAACTTGACCGTTGACTTTAAATGAGGTTTCATTAAATTACTGAATTTGCGTAATTTGCAGTGGCTTAGCATAAACTTGCAAAAGTCTTCTAAATTTTCGTGATTGATATTCACGCGGCTCTTTGATCTATTGCCATAAAACATTTTATAAATTTTGCCATCTTCTAGATTAATGTAAAAAGAATGGAATTGGGTTTATTAAATTTGAAATTATTGGTGATGGCAGGTCAGGGGGACTATTTGGGAATTCGATTCGAACGTGATCGAGTCTTCGATGTATTAGATTCCTATTTGAATTAAATCAAATTCATTCGTTTCTTATTTAAATCAAATATGATTCTTATACATCGAAGACTCGATCATGTTCAAATCGAATTCCCAGATAGCCCTGCAGAATTAATAAAATATTATGTCATATTAAATTTGTCTCATCTACCCAAAGTTAGTTTAGCTATAAAATACCTTCTTTAAGCAACTCTAAAAGATAATCGTCCAGTTTTTCTTAACTTACTGCATCATCCTTAATTAAAGTGGTTTGTCTAGCGCAACACAACTCAGATGCGTTTACGGCGGAATATTTTTTTCCAAACTCACGGCCAGCTTTACCCCATTTTTGTTTCAGTTGTGTACAACTGATCTGTTCTAAATTTGGTTGCCTAAATTTTGTTTAAAATATTCCAATTCCTATATCATTAAACAGCATTATGTTATACCATTCCCATTAAAAGAGTTATTTGAAAATATAAAAATGTTTTTTTTTAGTTTTTTGATCGTAACTCTTTTTATGGTAACAGCTGTACAATATATGTATATGTAGATATGTATATGTTTTTGATGTAACTCATTTTAGGGTAAAAGCTGTACAATTTTTATTCTTACCTGTAAATGTGTATAAGGCATGCAGCAACATGCTTACATTTTTGCCCTTCCCCGGCTTTACAAGAGCAAATACATTTCCAGCTTGTGTGAAGCCCAGTTAAATTTTCCAATTTCACTTCATGGCGGGATGAAGTTATTGAGGACGCCTGTATTACCAGTCCTAAGACAGAAATAACATTTAAATGAGGCACAACGCCTATAGAATAAACCCACCCAGCATTTATTATTTGTTCTCCTGCTTTAATGGACCGTTTAAATCCTCCGAAATATTTAGTTATTTCCGAAAAGGAAATAGTAATTTTTTGACTGATGTCAGTACGGATTGTTGTATTGGCCTTTTTCATACTTTTTGCTAAAAGTATGAGAATAATATGATTAATTATTTAAAAGAATTATTTAAAAATGTCATATCATAATAAAAAATTAGTTATACATTATTTATACTAAAATTTAATAATCAACAATAATGTCCTTTAAAGTTAGATCTAACCAATATTTACAAAAATGTTGTTAGATAAATCTAGCATATTTAACTATTTAACATACCGGTTGTATACATCTTTGTGCATTTAAAAACACAAATAATAATTAGTAATTGATACTAACAATAAATTTATAAATATATAACAATAATAAATACAAAAACACAATATTTAATTTGCAAAATTTATTTTTACATAAAAAATCGCTGGTGAAATGTCATTCCATGCAGAGCGTAGGGTTTACATTATTTCCGATAGGTATCGCATTTTGCGGTTTTAGAATCGTCAATTGGTGGTTGCTCCTAAAATAGCTGTGATAATACAAAAATATAAAGTTTGTATACAGTTAAATTGTGATAAATTGGGATCAATTGTGATAATATCGCTAAATACTATTATTGGCAATTTAGTAAAGTGATGGTTTTTTTTAAATAATTTATTGGCGGTGAAAAAGCCAAATTAAAACTCCAAGTGATAACCAAAAATTTATTTTTTTTATTTTAATTTTTTGCTGTCGCTGTCAAAATTTATCAAGATATTTGTGCTATAAAAAAAATAAAAAAAACATGCTTTATCTTTGTCACTCCAATGGATTTTTTTTTTGTTGTCTTCTTTCGACTTGAAGTCAGTTCAGTCAATTATTCACAGTGGAATTCAGGCTTAATAGAGCAATAAAACGCCGATTAGTAAAAAAGTACACCGGACAACGCGTTGTTTATTTATGTATCTAGAGGCATGGAATACTAATATCACTTGGAATTGGATGTGAGGACCATAGCACGTGGCTTGCTTTCACACTCATTCTACAGTGATAAATTCTGTGACCCTGGATACATAAATAATTACCGCATTGCCCAGTTAACTTTTTTTTCTAATCGGAGTTTTGTTGCTTTATTTATTATCAAAATTTGTCAAAAATACTCATTTGGCTTGGCCACACCACTGTTATAAACTGTATATATTTGAATAATAAACCAGAAGTTTAGAATTAATCAAATTTATCACTCACTATTTGTTTACAATTAGTGGACTAGCTTCGACCAACGATGGTAAGCGCACTAATCCCTAAACAATCCATTTCATTTAAAACGAACAGAAAATAAATAAAAACAAACTGAAGAGTAAATACCCTAGACACTGCGGTTTAATAAATCCGATTTAGCTAAACTCGTTCAAGTATTCTATGCAAAACGAAGCGATTAGCTAAAACTGAGGTTAACATATTGCAACTAAACTCGAAAAATTCCACTAAATCGGTTAAGTTTTTAAACGCTGCTAAATTATTCGAAAGTGCTTTCGAACATTATCAGTCCTATAGTGTTAGTTTATACTATTAAGTAATAGTGGAATTTAATTCTGTTTTAACATTTCATACCTTCGTAATGGATGAAGCACGTAGTTTTCAGAGGAATTTACCAAATATCGTATACAAACAAATTTTGAAGTTATTTCTGTATTTTAACCCAAAAAGAATCTTTTTTTTTCTAAAGTGACTAGCCAGTAAATAAGGTTTTTGCCTCCTCATACACCATTTAGAAATATTGTTAATTTGGTAATTTATTTTGAACAAAATGCCGTTAGTCATCAGGACAGCATAATCTCACTCATATTTAATCATCGGGACAAAAAAAAAATTCTTGTTAGTTACTCATATTTTCCACGTTAATTACACAAAAAACTAAATTAAACTATTGTTTAACTGGAACTGGTTTTGATGTTACCGGAATAGCCACAGAAATCACTTTGATTGTTTAAAATAATGATGCGATTGTAATTTGGAAATTCCGTGATGATTTTTCCATTCTTCTTCCAAGCGAAATTTGTTTTGCTTAATTTGTTTTAATAATTGTTTTAAAATGTTAAGGAGTCGCAAAAAAAGACGGCTTAAAAAATTGTTTCAGCTATTTCTAAAATTATGGTTTTGGTTTCAAAATCACCGGTTCGATAGAAAATTTTAGCAAAAAATTAGCGGTCGGCAATAAGTGAAGTACTTTTACCTTTGATTTTCAGTTCTCTGATATTTAAAAAAAAAAAAAAATGTTTTTAATTCCATTTTTAAAACGTTTTACTTTGGGAATTTTAGAATTATTTTAGCAACTATTTTGAAAAATTTTATTGTTTTTTATTTCATTTTGTTGTCAACTGATAAAAATAAAAAAATTATTGTTTTTGGTCATTAATTTGAACAAAATTTCCATTTCTATTTGTATTCTTTTTCCTATTCCAATTACCAAAATTTAATACCAAAAAAATAATTTGTTTGCGTAATATTAAGTTCTCGTCTCTTTCAAACATTTTCGGAATGTCCATGATCTGCTTAGACAATATTTCTAACAGATGAAATATTTCGCTGTAAATCTCATAGGCGTGTTACGTTATTTTTCATGACCATAATCACGTCATGTCAATTTTTTGATCCTCTTAGTCGTTTGTTATTTCGAAAGTCACTTTATAGGACAGATGTCACTTGATTTTTGCAAGTGACAAATGAATATCACAAAACGGAAGGGCGCAAGCAATTATTTTATTTTATAAATTTTAAAATGTTTTTAAGTAATTATGTACACTGTTTTAAATAAGTTGTTATTTAAATTAATAGTATTGTTGTTGTAAACCATGCCTGATATATTTCTAATCTCAAAATATCAATTTTTAAGGCACATGACACGACGAAATAATACGACTGTGGGAACTGGAGTAGAGACGCCTCCATTCACAGCATTCACCATACTTCTGTTTTAATTCTTTTATACAAATCTTTGATTTTCGTCAAGGCTAATAACTCTTGAAGATATTTAACTGAGTATTTAAAATAAACACCACCAAAAACCTTGAACTCAGAAATAAAAATACATATTTGAGAAATAATAATTCATTCAGCAATATTTTTTGGTATTTTCAATATTGAAATAAACTAATCCTGTGCCTAGACACGTTTTAAAAAATATCAACCAAAAAAATTTGAAACAAAATAACTTGAATTTTAACAGAAAGTAAAAAAATACTATTGAATGCTAGTGTAGCACCCTCTCGCTACCCATTATTTCGATACTTGCGGAGCTCCCTTAACGATAGAAACTTCAATGCTCTAGAGAGGTGTGCAAATACTATCGAGAACTATTCTTCGCCCAGAAAGATTCGTAATTGAACTATGAATTGTGAAGTCCAAAAATGTGGAAAGGTTTTACGAACTGTGTCCAAAACCTGCGATAAATATTTTGTACTAATTTTTGAAATTTATTTGAAAAATATTTCTCTACATTCACAATTTTCTTTTATTATGAATTATAGTGTACTAATTGTTTGACAAATTTCCCTTCTTGCATCGCTGTTGCTTCGTTTTAATTGTAATCATTTTCACAGAAAATGTTGTGGCAGTTACCCAGAAGGAGTAAACTTGAGGGTTTTTATTTATTAATGTGACTATAGGTGTAGAGTTATGAGTTATATATTTAAATTCTAGATTTTACGACCTGGATGCTTCTGTTCACGATAATACTGTACAACAGCATGTTCAATAATTATATTCTTCTTCATTGTGGATTATATTAAACGATGTTTATGTAAGCGATAACTTCAATCGTTGAACGCTCATTACAGCATAGTTAAGCCGTAAAATCAATAACACAATGGATTCATGTTGTATTTGTCAAAAAGTATCATATAGGAATAGATTACAATAATTTGGGTGAACTAATTACGACGAAAATTTCATTGAATTTTCGCTAAAATTGCGGTTTTTTTTATTCATCAAACTTTGGACTTACCTACTTACAATAAAAATTATTTAAAAATAAAATTAAAAAGTTCCATTCTTTTTATGAATTAAATAGAAAGCTAATCAAATTTTAAGTTTATAGTACGATTATCCGGGAATTTTGAATTAAAATGAAAATTCTTTGTTAGTAATTTTTATTTCGCATTAGGTATATAATAGTAAAATCACTGTAAATAAGAATTTAATTTTTTCGTTTCGTAAGAGTGCAAAAGCAAATATGTACACAAAATAGAAACATTTTCTCCTTTAGTCGACTATCAATATTCTAAGAAGTTCTATTACGAATAGATTTAGTTTATGAGTAACATTTTAATATGCTCTAATAACACAATCAAGCTGATTTCCGGTTATTTTTGCAGGACTTGATCAGATCATTTAAGTAAATTTAGTTAAATTTCTTTTTACTGTTTCGGTACCCTAACGAAAGTTAAATTACAAACCCGTTTATATATTTTTTTAGATTAGGTATTAATATAATAATATGCTTTAAATAAATTATTTTTAATTATCTATTGTTCTTTCACTAAATTACAATTAAAAGTAAAAGTAAATAATTATTATGTATTAATGTAATTTTTATTTTATAGATTTCGATCTAAAATCCGCAATTAACTAGAGGATGTGACTCGTGCATTTAAGTTTTCCCCTGTTTATCTGTCTGTGTACTTACAAAAAACACATACTCAAATTAGTAATATTAATGGAATTTATATTACATACGAAGGTTGTTTCAAATAATACACAAACTTTTTTGTTTATTGATATACATATTACAAATAGAGAAAAGAAAAGAAACTGTTTTTTTATCATGAATGACAGACAGCAGCCTTATATTACTAAAGTATTACCTAAATAAAACACCATAAAGTGAGTCTGTGTTGTCCTTTATTCCTATCACTTGAGTCGAGCACACCTGTTAATTTATAATAATAATTGATGATGTTATTATAATTTTAATTCGAATCATCTAGAAGATACAATGAGATCATCACACGCGATTATGGAGGCAATTACTTCTTTAACAATATTTATTGTGGATAAAATTAAATTTTGTATAATCTTTTCAACTTTCAAATTTCACATCATCATCAACATCAAAAAGAATAAATAATTCGATAATTTACTATATTAATGTCAGTAACCTTCAATGATTTTTATTCTTAGATTTATTTATATTCCTTTCATTTTGTTGCTGCGAGATAGTAGTTAGATGAAATTTAATAAACAAGTAAACTTACTAAAATGTTCGAGGCGCCGCGCCGCATCAATAATTTGATTAGAACTAACTTGTAATTGACTTAATAAATTTAACCAATTTTTTTTTATATACATTTTAGTTTGGATTACGACAATTGGATTTATCATTGCTTTCACAACTATGGGCGTTAAACGAATCTATTCAGGATTTCCGTTCAATGTTGCAGGAACAAGAAACTTTGTCACCACCATCGCCATCACCAACACCCTCAGATATTGCTTCGGTGTCATCAGATAGCGATGACGATGATGTTATGTCATTAGAAACTCCAATTCCTTCTCGGATGAGGCAGGCACCACCTCCACCGCCTCCTACCCGTAGAACACCTTCTCGTCCCGTTTGATATTTTAATTGTAATTTAATTTTGTTAAATTTAACATTTATTGCCAAGTCAATTTTTTGTACATATTTTTATTTTTAATTAAATCATATTAAATACATTCTTAATCTTAACTAATTTAATTTAAATATAACATAAATTTAGGAATGCAGTTGTTAAACATTTATAATAGTAAATATTAGTTGTTTTTATTAGTTTTACTACTATATATAATAATATATTGTGATGTAAAATCAAGAACATTTAATTAGAGGAAGGTTTAAATGCCTCATTCAATTTCAACTGAATTAACTAATAAAGCAATGCTACACAAATATAAAAACAATAAAATAATTCTTCTTTAATCAAAGTCCAAAAATTTAAAGAAATATTTTATACAAATTTAATCATTTTTGTGATGTATTATTATTGGACGTGAAATCAATATCAATTACTGATAAACTGAATATGCACAGATGAATATAATTACATCATTTAAAAATTACGCCCACACCACAGAACATTAACAATTATTCAGTCTAGTGTGAATCGTCAAAATGGTAAAATTAAGAAGTGCTTTAACATTAGTTGGGGTTTTAATAAATGTGTTTTATGTTGAATCATTTTCCAAAGAATGGCTACCTAATATAAATTGGGATAATCCAAAAATGTGGAAAAATAACCAAACGCCTTGTGATTTTGAAAATATAATTTTTACACCAAATATAGAAGCAGTTGTTGAACTACCTGGCGATCTTAAAGTAAATATTATTATTTTACCTGAAAATGGATATTTCGTGTTAAATTCAAGAACAAATATTCTTATAAGTGAAGAGGCAGAAGCTACAGACGAGAGTTTGAAAAAATGTAGCAGACAATCCAAAGATAATGTATATTTAAATCCAATTGCGGATAAATGGTATCTTTCACGTAATTGGAACAATACAAGTGATCGGCGATTTGATACAAATAACAATCCAGCCGTGCCACATCAAGAGCTAATTCCGTGTGATAATGATGAAGTCGTATTTCCGTCTGATAGTAATGTTTTGATTGATTTTCAAGATGTTCCGATTGTTTTATTAAACAATGTACAGTTCAAAGATAATTCTCAACTTATTCAGTTTGTTCAATTCTCCACCACTGAATTGGGTCGTGTAATGCTAAAAAATTCTGATGAAACACTAGTACTCAGTCGTCGCTGTTATGGCGAACGTGATGAATGTGCCTGCCATCAGTCTGTCGAACAATATGATTTAATGGGAATTTTGTGTCGAAACGAGCAAGAATATTGTGAAAAAGCACTTTGCTTAAATCCAATTAAACCGATTGGTCACTGTTGTGATGTGTGCGGATCAACAGCTCTAATAAAGAATCAAGAGTTAGCTAAGCCTATTCGGGAAATAATTGAGAAAATGCCTAATGAGGCTAAGAGCCAAGTGTACACTTATGTAAGTATTGTAAATAACGGGTCGAGAGCAAGCAGCATTCCTGTGGTACAAGTTATTGCAGTAGATCGTCAAGAATATCAGGGGGCTAGTGTGAATTTCATAAAAAAATTTACATCAATCTTACAATCGGTTTATGAATGTAAGTACAAAATGGGCGTTTTTAATTTAAGTTATTAATTTTAAGACCGATTTTTTTTTATAGCTGAAATTGTATCGGTGCACGCATCGGGAGCTGCTTATAATCCTGGAAATTATAATGTATGGACGATTGTAATCGGAAGCTTTTCATTAATAGCAATTATCTATGTTGCATTATACATGTACTATGAAAAAACCGATCAAACTTTGTTCGCAAACTGGATACCATCTTTCAGGCTAAACAACTATGGTCTATTTAATCGTCCGTTTGTATTTGCACGTTTTGAAAATCGTCGCAACGGGAGCGAATATGAAAATATTACGGTTGGCATGGAAGCAGCCCCTAGCGTTATGGATTTGGCAGCACCTTCCGCATTTAAAAATCCAATATATGAGAAATCAATGCCACATTATGATGAACCTAAATCACTTAATGTATCTACGTCGTTTGAAACAACAAGTCAGTCGCAGAAAGATGGTGATGAAGTAGAAACAGATTTAGAAGAAATCAACATTGAAACGATAGAATGAAAATTTATGATGGCACCAAATACATATGTATGTAATTTATTTTATCAAAGAAACAAACCACTATCTATTTATTTAGTGGCTACATTTCTTTTAAGCTCTCAAAATACTATATTTAAAAAAACAAACAATTATGGTTGGAAGAAGTCAGAATTACTTTTTGGGTATTCTGGAAATCCAGCAATTGTTTAATTAGAAATACAATTATTTGATATTCATAAAACTAATTGAATTTATCGTTTTTTTTTCTTCAACCCACCCACAACCTACATTACCGGTAAATAATAGCGAAGACTACAACCACAAAATCAATGAACTTAGCCGATAAAAGGAAGAGAGATTTCATTAACTACTAATTTTTAGAATCAAATACAGTTCCACCCAAGACCTATTTGAAACGTTATTTTATGTTTTTGTAACCAATCAGTAATTATGGTATCTAAAATTTTAAGCTAAACATGTGATGCTGCAAGCAATCAAACGACTTTTACATTTTAAATTTCCAAATTTTTTAAAATATTTTACTAGCTCCAGAGATTAGTATGAAATGGTTAATAACTATCTATAATAATGTATTTAAATTTGAATGAAATAAAAATTTTATGCAAATGTAAAACTATTAAAAGTTTTAAAAGAGAACATGAAATAATACACATACAATTTGAGCGATAGTTTACTTAACTTGTGTCTGTGTGGTTTTCTTTAATATTTTTTATAGTTTTCAAACAGAATCTCTTCTCTACCTAACTATTGGCATTCAGTACATTTATTCGTTTCTTAAAATGAGCTATGCTTAATAATAAGTGTTAAGACTATTGAAAAAAAAAGCAGCCATATTAGTGTACAAAGAAAATGTTAAATTAAAATACAATTTACGTATATGTTTTATAAAGTAATTTATGAAATATTAGTTGACGTTTTGGATGCCATACCTAGTACACAAGAAAAAAACTAGTTTGTTTTATTAATCAAGTAACTACAGTTCATTTGTGGTTCACTATAAAAAATCGGGATTGTACTTGAGATCTTAATAAAATCAAATATTATTTATTAAAATTAATCGCATTTACTTGATAAACATTACGTTCTACGCTATAATTAATCAAAGCAATAAAATTAAATGTGTAATTGGAAATATTAATTATATAGTTTTAAAAATTAAATTAAAGAAAATTACACATTTTGTTGTATTATTAAATAATTAGAACAGATTTTTGTGTGACGAAATTGAAAATATTATTAGTTATTTATAACATAATAGTTTAACATCAAAAGATGTTAGCAAGAATGTGACTAAATAAATAAATAAACTAACTATTGTTTGTGTTTTTAAATGTGTTACAAGTGTCCAAGAATTATTGAAATAAGTGAATTTATATACATACATAGTTTAATTACTTATATAAATGTGTTCTATTGATTAAACTTATTTAGCTAGGTAGGTATTATTGAAGTAAAAGTAAGAAAGTTCTTGTAAGTTTTATTTGATGACCGATAATACAGTATGTTCTACTTAGCAGGCTGAGATAAATGGTCTTAATTTGTAGTGACCTCAATCTACGTGTATTTTTAATTTATTTTATGTTGAAATTCTGAAAGTTATTTTTGTAGTGCATGCGACGACTATATTCTAATTTACCTGTAAAGGTGAAGAAACTATTTATTTATTATCAGTTTCTTGTCTTTTAGGTAAATTATAATCATTAGTTTCAACTTAAACTAAATTGTATTTGCCTAGACTCTCGTAACTAGTGTAATAAACAATAATAATTCATTATTAACTAAAAATTTCACAATAACAAATTTCATAATAGGTAATTCCATAATTCGTTTGTATTACAGGAACTTGAAAACGTGTAATCGACAAAAGAATTACCAAAGATCTAGAGTCCAAAATTGAATACAAAAAAATGAAAATGAAATTATTCTGAAAGGTAAAACAAGGAAAAATCAATCAATAAGAAATTACGTTAAGTACAATCTTCGTAAATATAAATAACGAAAGAAAGAATCAAATCAATTAAGAATCATGTTAACAAATAGTAATAATATTCATTCATCAGTTGCAACGAATTCAAAATTACCAACAAGTATAATAAACTTACCAAATAATCCAAAAACTCATCAATTACTTGGGAATTCCAATCATACAAACGGATTAATAAATTCAAATATTCAATCGCATCCGATACCGCCAAGATATCAACCTCCGCCTCAACCATCAGGTGGAAATCCACCAAATAGTAATGGTCAAATAAGTGGTGGCATATTAAAAAATTTTGGATTGAAACAGCCAGTTTCATATTATCATCAGTCAAGTGATTTACATCATTCAGCGGCAGGCAATCACATAAATTTAAAATATCCACCGGAAATACCAAAATTAACAAATATTTATCTGCCGGATAGTTTAAAAAATTCTAACGGTGGATCGGGAGCCAGCAACAACAATAATAATAATAATAATCAATCACGATTAATACCGCCTCGTGCCGGTGGTAATATAAGTGGAACAAATACCGTCAATAATCTTAGATTGTCATCATCCGGAATCCATCCTCCGTCGAGAGTAAATCAGCAGCAACAGCAAACAGTTCAAATTCATCAACAACCACAACGAATTCAAAGTGAAGAGGCCGAATTTGTCCAAAGGCAACCACAAACTAGTCAAGAAATGTTAAAATTTGTGCGAAAATGTGAAACCGAATCGACTCAAACTGGTGGCACAACGGTTCAACAAAATACACAAAATAATGTTGGTATACCAATTGGTCGGTTGACCGCTGAGCAAAATAGGCATTTTCAGGTAATTCATATTGTATGTTATAAAATTGTTGATTGTAAAATCATAATGATTTATTCACGTGCAGAGCTTAATTAGCGAATTAAGGGCTTTAAAAGAGGCTAATCAGAGACTAAGTGATGACAACCAAGAATTGCGAGACTTGTGCTGTTTTTTAGATGATGACAGGCAAAAAGGCCGTAAACTCGCTAGGGAGTGGCAAAGATTTGGAAGATATACAGCAAGCGTTATGCGACAAGAAGTTTCCGCCTATCAGGTTAGTGAAAAATTATACACTCCCGAGCAACTAAATTGACTCAAACCTTCAGCGCTCACAGAAAGGCGAATTTTCTTAAAAGTATACATGATTTTGAGGAAACAACGAATGAAACTGGTAGAGATTTGTTCAGGTCAACGTCTGATAAGTGTCTGATGGCAAATATCGGTCAACGTGGTATTATTATACATCGCATTTTGCTACGATTGCTTTAATTTGAAAAGTACTATATAGATTTTAATGATAAAGCTGTCAAAAAAAAAGTTGTTTTACCAAAATCGGTTAAGCCATTTCAAAAAAATATGTCTTTCTGTCTGATTTGAGTCGATTTAGTTGCTCGGGAGTTTAGTAAACCGTATTTAGTTAGTATGATCATACCAATCAATTATGCAAATTTTAATCATTTTCAGAGCAAGCTACGTCAACTAGATGACAAGCAGCAAGAATTAATTCGTGATAATTTAGAATTGAAAGAACTTTGTTTATATTTGGATGAAGAACGTGCCAACGCATTATCTTCAAACAATCCATGTCAGGCATGTGGTACTACTGTACCTGTAGCAACTGTTGCATCACATTTAAGAGATGATGGCGATGGAAGTAGTTCAAGCACAAATGCTGATGAACCAATGCCTAACATAAGACAATTTGAACGAAATAATATAACTGTAAGTATTAAAAACGAATAATACGTTATAATAAATTCGATTTTGAAATTGTTTTATTGAAGGAACTCAATCTAAGGCCAACTTTGAATGATCAAACATTGCAATATGTTCGTTCATTAGAACAAAGAATTCTTCAATTGGAAGAGGAACAGACGACTAATGGTAGTACAATGAATCCCACACATGAACAAAATACAAATGATCCAATATCTGGGAGGCCAGAAGCTGTTGTTCGTGCACTTCAAGTACTTGAGGTACGTGAACAATTAGAACGTGATAGGATTGGTGGCATGCCTACCCAATCTACTGAACAAATAATGGATGATGGTGAAAAAGCATTAGTTCGTGAAATGTGTAATGTTGTTTGGCGAAAATTAGAAGATAATACAAACGGGCCGGGTGGTATAGATCAGATATAGGTCAGCTACTCTTTTAATGATTTTATGACCTATTTGTAACACTGAATGTAATGTACAAAAAACACATTGATCATCATAACCTTAGCTTTATAAAAAAGTTTTAGATATAGATAATAAACATGTATTAATTTTATCTTTTTAGTTATATGGTATTATAATGTTCTATAATTTATTTACAAAATATATTAATACATAAAACAAAAATGTATATTTTAATATTAAAAATGATTTTTACTCTTCAAGATTTTGTTTAAGTAATAATTTTTATAATTAAATTAATTTTCGGATAAATTTCACTAAAATTGATAAATGCATTTACCAATTTTAAAAGGATAGGGTCTGTTTTCATTGTTTTACATGTAAGAATTGACTAAAAAAGATGAAAAAATTCGTATTTAAAAAAAAAATTGTTTATAAAAGTCGACTTTTATCGTACATACTTAAAACTATTTAAAAAATAGTTCGTAGTATTAAACATGTTGTATTGTACATTTTGATTTATGCGTGATATTCAGCGAAATTTTGAAAATGAAACTATCTTGAAAGCAATCGAGATGCAACACTGAAAAATCAAAAATGTATACCAAGCTTGATGAAACCGAAAAACAAGCCGTAAAACCGACTTTTCAAGATGCAAGCTAACGAGTGTCATCCTTTTCAGTAAAGACAACGATACATGCATAAAATAAGTATAAGTATTTTGGTTTAAAATTATTTTTTGTCTGTTCCCTACGACAATCGACATCTGTAAAACAGTTGAGATACAACATTAAAGAAAAACAGAGTAATAATCAGTAAAAAGTGTTTGACCGGGATGTTATTCGCCACATAAGAAGCTCTAATTGATTCCAGTAAAGGTAAAGGGGATAGACCGCCATCCTAAGCGTGCCTAAGCAGCCGTTTCAACCTAGCTTAATGCTATGTTCAGAGACGTCAATAATTTCATTTATTATTTAGTTTGTCTTTTAGTTAATATTAGCATTAGCAGACCTATTTAATATTTACTAATAAAACCTTTTTCAAGTAATAGACATTATATGACCTGTTTTATGCAAAATGCCCTAATAAAGGATAGGATTTTGAACAGTTTTCGCTAAAGCCACAATGTGCAGCGCCATTTTTATTCACGATTTCATCTTACAGTCTGAACGCCAATAATGCTGATCCAGATTAAAAGTAAACTTGATTGGGCAAAACTGGATTACTAATCCCCAGTCTGAGCAACTAAACCTTAAAATCGACTTGTCCAGCGGGTCTTAGTCGTGATGGTTAAATTTGTAAATTGTTTCTTTGTTCATAACTCGGCGATTGTTTAATACTTACAATTTATTTTACAGTTATGATGGCAGCTGGCCGAGGTGAAGATGGTGGTGAAGGAATATCCAAAATCGGACCATCTGGAGAAGGTGCGGTCAATTTAGAAAATTGTATTCAGAAATAAATAAATAAATAATAAAATAATAGGTTTATAACAAAAATAAAAAAACTTGAAATCCCAGCACAAAGAGTTTCCACTCGTTCCCGTGTGCGCAACCACGATTCACAATTCTCATGGAAGAACCTTCAATGCAATCGTTTCGTGACGAATATTTCTTCCAACTGTCACTAAAACGGCTCGTTCCTTTTACGATGAGAACTGCTCCATTGGCACAAATATTAGAATCTCATTGTACAAATTCCTAATCTAGTGCGTGTTCAGCATTCGGAAGACGTCGAGTCTGATACAATGATGTGATATGGTTCTTCGAATATCTAGCTCAAAAAGATACGCGTTGAATATGCTACGCCGAAGACCATTGCACCACATTTAGTTTAACCCTAAAGCTCTTAACAAGAGCCTGTGAGTCTCTAACTCTCTAAAAGAAAATTGTTATTTTTTTAGTTTAAGTTATGTTTTTTTAATAAATGAATTAATTTTATAAAATAATTAAATGTTTATTTTCAATAAAATTAAATTTTTACAAACAGTTCCGTGTCAGAGACTGAGAGGCTCTTGCTAATAAGATATGTTATAAGATATATTAAGAGCTTTAGGGTTAGATGTCATATTCCACAACAGAGTTATGCATGTGCAGAAGTATCACATAGCAATGACGAATTAATTGCTGGGTTCAAGGTACGTGAATCCCGGTACAACAGCGTTAAACATCGGGACAGACCAGTTTTAAATCGTTACTATCAGCGGGACGCCATTTGTCCCGTTTTGACACCGACTACAGTGGGAACGTTTTCTGAGTTTTTTCGAACTTTCTTAAAAAACTTACAAAATTAACATAAAAATTTGAGGACCCGTAAATTGACAAAAAGCAAGATCCACACCAAGCAGACAAAAAAGAGACACTGCCTTGAAGAGACAATTCTAAAATAATACACGATATGAAATACAACTGATGTAAGATGTTAGATTACTTTAGTAAATTAAAACAAATACTAGGTATACAGAAACTAATGATGATTAATTGTTGTTCATACCGCAATGTAAAACAAAATAAAAAGCGCGAGGTAAGGCTTGTTGATGCCACATTTGTAAGTTGATAGTTGGTGAAATTCTTTCTAACAATCTCCCTAAAAGTTATACATTTAAAGTTTGAATACTTAAAACAATTTCTTTAACTGCCTTAATATTATTGTAAGCCCTTTTCGGAACACGAACGTCGAACGGTTTTCACTTTATGTTTAGTCATTTATATAAGATATACGTACCTACCTTGGGTGACATGTTGTAAATATCGTAAGCATCGGTCGATGTATCATTATCGAATGAGTTATTTGAAATAGCCAACCTGTCTATCAAGCAATTAAGTATTAAAATTGCGAACAACAAAAAGTCAATTTTTATCTAAAATGAATCCGAAAATAGAATATGTGTTCATCGATACCGTTTTCGATATAAATCTATTCTGCCACAAATAAGACGAAAGCAGTTTGTGATTATCTTAAACAACTGATCAGAACCCAACATTTTTGATATTTGCGCATCATATTAGTTATGTTGGACGCTATTTCGGGATGCCTGGATAAACTTTAAGTCGAATACGTACGAATTGATAATAGATGTCGGGATTATTTTAACTGCCGCACAATTAGTTTTGTTTGCGGAATTGAATTGGAATCCTAGTGCAATAATAGTTTGAAATATTCTTAAATTCTTAAAATAATTTTATATTATAACTATTTTAGACTTGAATACAAGCTGAAAGTCGGGGCCATCGAATAGGGCAATGCGGAACTATTTTTTGTCGTAATTTATTAGCCAAAAATACAAATGAAGATTTTTTATGGAATATGTTGCAACAAAAGCAAACTACATTAAAAGGTGTTGAGATTTGTAATTACGATTTTACAGATGTTGCACATACAATTCAAAATGGGTCGATAAATTGAGTTGAATTGGATTGCTCTATGAATTATGAATAATTATGGTATTTTTAGGGAAACTGCATCGATAATTACTACCAGAAAATTGTGACCTTAAATAGTGAAACGTGTGATATGATAACGCTACAGTGGAAGTGGCTGAAACTTCAGCAGCGACCAATTCTACAAATTCTGTAAATTGTGATAAAGCGGTGACTTTACCACAATTTACAGTTATATTTATATTAATTTCTTCCTCATACATTAATCAAATATGATTTAAAAAATTCCATTTTTGATTTTAAACATTGTTAATCTGCGTACGTCATAATTGTAAAAATATTTGTTGTGTTACTTTGCCAATAAAGCTCTTAAACTTCCATTCTCGTACATTTCCTTCACATTCGTACCAATAAACTTTCCGTTCACAAATATTCTGGGCACCTACGTAAGCAATTAAAAAAAATTTGATTAATATGGGCAAGTTTAAGAAAAAAAAAATAGAAATAAGTTACTGTGCGTCTTCCTCCTGTAATTTCACCCAAAGCATCTAGTAATTCATCCGCATCATCCCGTTGATTTAATTCAATTGATGTAAATTTCTGATTAAGTTTCTGGAATTGCTGGAAATATAAAAATGTTGTTTATGATAAATATGGCATCTTTGATAGTCGAAAATAAATAAGCTTCTTAAAGATAGACTTTATACCTCTTTCGCTATTTTGCAATAGGGACAAGTAGTTGTCGAGAAAATAACCACCTTATCTGATGCGATAGCGTTTTTTACAAATCTTTCTCCAGGTCCCATCTTTTCCGATTTGATTCTTGGACAACTGTTTAAATAATTTTATTAATATTATTGTCATAGTAATACCACCATAATAAATATGTTGATGGCTTTGACTTTCAAGTCAGATAGTCGCATTTATTTATTTTTTCCTAAAATATTTATTTTTTAATTTTTTTTAAATTTTATTATTATGTATGTTATAATTGAAATTACGTTATAATTGTTATAATGTCAAAATTAATATCAGGGGAATGATCGGGCGATTCATGTACTGTGCGCGCTGTATGAAAAAATTCCATTGCATCAATAATTGTGCATAAAATGCGAACATGTATCAACAGTGGGTCGGGTGTCCTGTCGTACCGTTTGAAGCGATTCAAAATTCGCGGAACGAAGCTTTTTGTGTAAATGATGTCATACATTCATCCATTACTTGAAAAATTCAAAATCTAATATTCCAAGCGGCAAATACACCACTTTAAGAAATAGACAACTTCGGTTACAAAGATTTTATGTTTATGTTAATTCCCATACCTCATCTTGCATAATCTGCTACGAATGAGCTTTAGCTCAAAGTATATTGTGTAAGTGGGGTTGGTTTATCTTTATAAATTTGTTGTAAATAAGTAAATAAATAAGTAAATAAATAAATAAATAAATAAAAATAAATAAATATGTTTAAATTAATTGTAGTTAAAAAGATTTTTGTGTTACTTTGCGAATAAAGCTCCTAAACTTCCATTCTCGTACATTTCCTTCACATCTGTTCCCCCACCAATAAACTTTCCGTTCACAAATACTTTGGGCACCTACGTAAGCAATTAAACAAAATATGACTAATATGGGGAAGTTTAAGAAAAAAATAGAAATAAGTTACTGTGCGTCCTTCTCCTGTAATTTCAACCAAAACATCTAATAATTCATCCTTATCATCCCGTTGATTTAATTCAATTGATGTAAATTTTTGATTAAGTTTCTGGAATTGCTGGAAATATAAAAAGGTTGTTTATGATAA
This sequence comes from Tipula vernalis, assembly GCA_958295665.1. Taxonomy (NCBI): domain Eukaryota; kingdom Metazoa; phylum Arthropoda; class Insecta; order Diptera; family Tipulidae; genus Tipula; species Tipula vernalis. Next base: position 126,657,844 of record OY282558.1, on the reverse strand, counting down.
ATTGATGATTTGATATCTTTGATAGTCAAAAATAAGTAAGCTTCTTAAAGATAGACTTTATACCTCTTTCGCCATTTTGCAATAGGGACAAGTAGTTGTCGAGAAAATAACCACCTTATCTGATGTGATAGCGTTTTTTACAAATCTTTCTGCAGGTCCCATCTTTTCCAATTTTATTCTTGGTGGACTGTCATAGCAATACCACCATAATAAGTATGTTTAAATTAATTGTAGTTAGATAAGTAATTGTCATTTCTCACCAGGTCTGATTTATTCGGGAATTTTCTGGGGTACAACTTTGTTTATCCTCGTCTGGAAAATCAAATATTTGCACGATTGTACCAGGTGGAACATTTTTTAAAACCTCCAGTGGCGTATTCCTCGTAATTGGGATAGTATCCATAAAATTTAAGAAATAGTCTCGATCACGTTCTGCTGTATCAATCCTCTCCATGACACTTGGACGTCGTTTTATTACGTCAGTATATCGTGCGCATCTCTCGTTGGGGGAGACAGAATTCCCGCATCTCGATGGATTTTGTGTTTGTCTGTTTTGGCATGCCATTTTGATAATTTTCTTTGGTTTATGTTTCTTATGTAAAATTTAGATATATGTAAAATTTAGATCAATGTAAAATTTTGAATCCTTTTAGGAAAAATAATTAGGCCGAAATGAAAAATAGAACTGTTGACAGTTTTATTTAAAAAACAAACTATTCACGGCCTCCTAAGATATATATCCTAAGGATACTAATACTGTATGCCTCAGAAAACTTTTCAAACTAAACTTTTGTAAGGTTAAAAGTATTCAATTGTGCCTTACAGCCAACTAAACTTTTTCAGTGTCTCGTTTAAATAAATGACGTCTAATCAAAAATAAACCGAGTCGTTTATCAAAAGTATGTAATTCAACATAAGATATATATATATATATATATATATATATATATATATATATATATATATATATATATATATATATATGTATATATATATGTATATATATATATATATATATATATATATATATATATATATATATATATATATATATATATATATATATATATATATATATAAGTTAAGACAACATAATGACCATCGTCATCAATATTAACATCATTCAACATGTATAGTAAAATCGCAACATTGTATATTTTGCATAGAAGTAAAATTCCTAACACTCAAATTTCATTTATTTTCACATAAATATAATTTCTGTAATTTTCCATAAAACTTCTTTAATCAGCATTTTCGCAATATAGAAGTTTTTGTAATTGAAAAATTGTAAAGATATAATTAGTTTTAAGAATGATTTAGAATAAAACGGACATAGTCCAAATAAAAAACATTTTTTTTTAAAAATTAATGTATTATTAATCTTAACTGGCGCCGAAACAGTGAGTTAAGTGAAAGTGAATAGTGTAAAAGTTCAAGTTATTATTACCGTGAGAACATAATAACAGGCAAAAGACAACTAATCCCACGAGAACTTAGGAATTTTGTCTACGAACGTAATAAAATACAGCTATACCCACGAGAACATAGCCAATTTTATTACACACTACCGTGAGTGAATATCGTACCGCAGTAGGCCGCCAGCAAGCATAAACGCTAGCAGCTAAAAAGGAAATTATGGATCATCCGGACACAAGTAGCTGACTCAAGTGTACAGCACCCGGAGTGCACTTAAAATACCTCTGAGGAAACACTAATCCTCAGATCAAGAATTACCCAGGAGAAATTCCTCAAAAATAATGAAAATAATAGTTTTGTAAGTACAAGTAATAAAATCGTAATAAAAACGCGTAATAATTAATAAAAATAAAAAAAAGTGAAAATTTATAAAGAGTATAATATTCAATTAATAATCAATTAACAAATTAATACAGAAAAGTGAAAATTTATAAAGAATAATAATATTCAAGTAATAATAATATAATAATAAAACATATAATAATAATAAAATAATAAATATTCATTCGAAATTCAAAACTTATTTAAAAACAAAATTGTAAAAAGTATAAAAATGGAAGAAATTCAGGCAACAATGAGACAGTTGACGGGGGCACTCAACGCCCAAATCGAATTAAATAAAGAATTGGAAAGAAGACTTGGCCAGTTAGAAAATCAAGTGGAAAACAAAACACCAAATCATACAACACTCGTGGCACCCAGAACAGAACAGGAGCTTAAAGACATCGGCAAACTACCAGACTGCGTCAAAGAACTATAAGTTTTTGACGGAAATCCATCACATTATGTGTCATGGATATACAGTGTAGAAAGTATCCTAAAAGACTACGAGATAGTGAAGGATAAACCTGTATATAGAGCCATATTACAAAGTATAAGACAGAAAATACGAGGAACGGCGGACGCAGCTCTCTTATCATATAATATTGTCGACGAAAATTGGAGTGCGATAAAAGGATGTTTATCGCTACATTATGCCGACAAAAGAGATGTGAGGACACTCGAATATGAATTGGGCAGCCTAACTCAGGGAAAGAAAAGTATCGACGAATTTTACGCAACGGTAAACCATCAACTATCCCTCATCATCAACAAAGTTAAAACTGAAAACTACAATGCAGACACCATGACAGTGCTGATAGACACATACAGGAATCGAGCATTGGATGTCTTCGTTAGAGGTTTAACTGGGGATATATCAAGAATGCTAACAATTCAGAGACCGACAAATCTCCCAGAGGCGTATTCATCATGTCTGGAGATACAAAATCTTAATTTTCGGGGTATGCCAATACACAATAGGAATTTTAACAATTCAATCACGATTCCCGTAAACCAAATCAATGCGAATAGAGTTCAACAATACACGAAGCCGATACCGCTACCAATAATATCGCTGCAACAGAGAAATATGGGGTACAGTATGCAGTATCAACAACCATACCAGCAACAACCATATCAGCAACAACCATACCAACAACAGCAATATCAACAGCCATACCAGCAACAACAAAATTACTTTGTACCACCACCAGCAAGGCCGCAATATCCAAAACCACCAACACCGATGGAGGTGGACGAAACTATAAAAATCAGGAAGGTCGATTACATGAACCGACCAAATAATTATCCGAACCCAACCTTCAAGAGAGAACAAAAGTCGGATATCAATGAAAAAGCTCAGAAACAACAAAGAGTATTTCACCTGGAACAGGAAAACGACGAAGACCCGTATGAAGAATATAGTAGAAATTACGACGACAACGAGAATGAAGACTCAGATGTAAACGATGAAATAAATGTTATAGAGGAGGCCTCTCTAGCCTACCTTACTTAGAATACCAGTGCCGAAATAATAAAATATTAAAGTTCCTTATAGACACGGGCGCAAATAAAAACTTTGTAAAAAAGGAACTCGCTAAGGGTACTCAGCCCGTAAATAAACCATTTACCGTTAACTCAGCGGGAGGTGATATACAAATAAAACAGAAAATAACCGCACCTATATTCAAAATATTTGGAAATAATATACAAGAAGACTTCTTTATATTACCGAACCTAACTTCATTCGACGATATAATTGGGGATGATACCTTAAAAAAAGTAGAGGCGATGATAGACAGGAGACAAAATATCTTAACCATCTCTCCAGCCAACCCAAGTCAACAACATTGAAATGAGAGACAACCATTTGGACGAAGAAACAAAGCAAAAATTAAAAACCATGATCAATAAATATCTACCACTCTTCGGAGCCATTGGAGACCAACCAACCATTGAAACGAACGTGAGGGCGGAGATCAAAACTACTACGAATGACCCGATCTACACAAAATTGTATCCATACCCGATCAACATGAGGGTCGAAGTGGACCAACAAATAAAACAACTACTCAATGACGGCATTATAAGACCATCGAAAAGTCCGTATAATTCACCCATTTGGATTGTAGAGAAGAAAATGGATGCATCGGGAATAAAAAAGTATCGAATGGTCATAGATTTTAAAAGATTAAACGCAGTCACCGTATCGGACACTTATCCAATACCAGACATATCTAATACCACCGCAAATCTGGGAAACTCCAAATTCTTCCGGATTCCACAACATTAAGATGATGGAAAAGGATATACCTAAGACGGCATTCTCGACAATGAACGGGAAATACGAATTCACCAGGCTACCGTTTGGACTTGGAGGATAATCGACGACGTCTTAAAGGAATACATCGGTAAAATATGTTATGTATACATCGATGATATTATCATATTTGGAGGAGAAAACCAAGAAGAACACCTGAAAAATGTCAACAAAATTCTAAACAGACTATGGAAAGCCAATCTACGAGTCAATTTAGACAAGACCGAATTTTTAAAAGAGGAAACCGAATTCCTAGGATATATAATAACGAACAAAGGAATAAAAACGGATCCAAAAAAAGTAATGGCTGTGCAGAAACTAAAACCACCTGAAAATCTTAAGGAATTGAAAAGTTTCCTTGGATTAACAACATACTATAGGCGATTCACCAAAGACTTCGCAAAGGTAGCAAAACCTTTGACGAATCTTACAAGAGGGGAGAATGCGCAAATAAAAGCTAGCCAGTCAAAAAAAGTAGACATAAACTTAACAGACGTCGAATTGAAAGCATTCGAACATCTAAAATCACTACTGTCATCGGCGGACCTATTGAAATTTCCGGACTTCGATAAACCGTTTATACTAACAATGGAAGCGTCGAACCACAGCATCGGGGCCGTACTCTCGCAAAGAGATATTGGCAAGGACAAACCTATAACGTATATATCTAGATCCCTCAATAAAACCGAGGAGAACTACGCTACGAACGAGAAAGAAATGTTGGCGATCGTTTGGGCTCTAGATAACTTAAGGAATTACCTTTATGGAGCGAAAAAGATCAGGATTCTTACTGACCATCAGCCATTGACCTTCGCTCTCAGCAATAGGAATAGCAACAGCAAGCTGAAAAGATGGAAAGCTAGGCTAGTAGAGTACAACTACGAGATTGTCTACAAACCCGGAATTACAAATAAAGTAGCGGACGCACTATCAAGACTGAAGTTGGAGGTCCACACACTTTCGTCATCAAGCGATGAGACCGTACATGGTGCAGAAAAAGATGGCACACAACTAATTCCGCATTGCGAAGCCCCAATAAACGTCTTTAAAAATCAATTAATAATATCCGAGGGAAACGGAATCTACGCTTATGAGGAACCACATCAGAACTATCATAGGCACTACATCTCCCTGTCAGAAGATCAGACAAGGGAAAAACTCATCAAACATCTGAAAGAAAGACTACACCCAACATCTGCAAATGGAATCAAAATTCCGGAAGGATATCTCCAGCTACTTCAGGAAATTTACTCAGAACATCTGCACAATTACAAATTGCGGATAACAAAGAGGATAGTAGAGGATATTCGCAATGAAGACAATAAATAAGGCATTATACAAGAAGAACACAGAAGAGCGCATCGAAATGCAAGGGAAAATAAGGAACAAATACTAGAAAAGTATTATTTCCCTCAGATGACCAGTTTAATAAAAAAATATACGCAGAACTGCGACATATGTAACCAAAATAAATACGACCGTCACCCGTTGTTTAATTATGTAAATTAGTTTTATTCGATTGATACCGTTTATTTTTATAGTAATAAATTCAATTTGTTGAAAAATAATTTATTTTTATGTGAAAATTTGAAAAAAAAAATATATATTACAATGAAGTTATCTACAAAGCCAAGGTAATGCGTTCCACACTCGACTGCGACATTTTAAAGTAGGACAAAGCGAAGTACTTTCTCAACATAACCTACAAATCACATTTTTTTCACAAATATTTCATACTTACCAAAAAATCTAGCTCATATGTACGTTACAAATTTAGAATATCTCAGTTCTTGCTATAATTCACGTGTAAAATAGACCTAAATAAAATATTTGATAGCAACCGAATGTTCAAAGTAAACGCCACCGGTATGAAAGGGTCTCAGCTTCGCATTTGTGGCAACTAAAGTACTTTTCATACCAGGCGCCTCAGCTCTGAGCTTCGTAAATAAAAATTTTTTATTTCGTTTTTTAATTATGTAAATTAGTTTTATTCGATTGATACCGTTTAATTTTATAGTAATAAATTCAATTTGTTGAAAAATAATTTATTTTTAAGTGATAATTTAAAAAAAAACAAAATATATTACAATGAAGTTATCTACAAAGCCAAGGCAATGCGTTCCACACTCGACTGCGAGATTTTAAAGTAGTACAAAGCAAAGTGCTTTCTCAACATAACCTACAAATCACATTTTTTGCACAAATATTTCATACTTACCAAAAAATCTAGCTCATATGTACGTTACAAATTTAGAATATCTCAGTTCTTGCTATAATTCACGTGTAAAATAGACCTAAATAAAATATTTGATAGCAACCGAATGTTCAAAGTAAACGCCACCGGTATGAAAGGGTCTCAGCTTCGCATTTGTGGCAACTAAAGTACTTTTCATACCAGGCGCCTCAGCTCTGAGCTTCGTAAATAAAAATTTTTTATTTCGTTTTTTAATTATGTAAATTAGTTTTATTCGATTGATACCGTTTAATTTTATAGTAATAAATTCAATTTGTTGAAAAATAATTTATTTTTAAGTGATAATTTAAGAAAAAACAAAATATATTACAATGAAGTTATCTACAAAGCCAAGGCAATGCGTTCCAGACTCGACTGCGAGATTTTAAAGTAGTACAAAGCAAAGTGCTTTCTCAACATAACCTACAAATCACATTTTTTGCACAAATATTTCATACTTACCAAAAAATCTAGCTCATATGTACGTTACAAATTTAGAATATCTCAGTTCTTGCTATAATTCACGTGTAAAATAGACCTAAATAAAATATTTGATAGCAACCGAATGTTCAAAGCCAACGCCACCGGTATAAAAGGGTATCAGCTTCGCATTTGTGGTAACTAAATATTTCGAGGCGAGGCGCCTGGTATGAAAAGTACTTAAAAATTTCGAGGCGAGGCGCCTGGTATGAAAAGTACTTTATTTCTTTATACTATCTACGGTGTAAAGCCAGTATTTGTTGTTTAATGTTTTACTACTTATTCTATTACTACTTATTCTTTCTATTATTAGAACAACGTATTGTTTATCAAAATCGAGCAGTTTTATTTAAATTTGAGGTTATGTTTTCCTACTGTCATAAAAATTTGGGTTCCATTGAACATCTACTCACAAGTACTTGGCAGTAGCAAATTGTTTCCAATGGAACACAGTGATTATTTAATACCAACTCATAAAACTAAATATATTTCCAATCGTCAATAAAAACATGTGGATCGTCACATATCGCAATCGTATCATTTTTTTCGAACCGCTTTTTTTGTTTAGAGGGTCAGGTTTGTATCTGTCAGATTGATTGAACCTTCTTAATACAACTCAACTTATGTTGAAGTGAAAGTTTGGAGGTAGCAAATTAAATTTTGAATATATATTCGCGCTTGGTTTTTGTTCTTTATTATATGTAAAATTAAAAAATTAGATAATTTATAAAATGTCGTCGAAGCTGTGTGACGAAATCGAAGCCAAACGGAAAGAAGCATTGGAGCGGCGTAAAAAGAGCATTCAGCAAAAAGTATCGCCTGTTAAAACAACGTCGTCGTTTTATGGCAAATCTGAAAAATCAGTAATTCCTCCAGCTAATGGAGAATTAGTAAATAAAATTAATCGTAATAGCGATAATACATTTCTAAATACTATTTATGATAATAAAATAAAGACGGTTAATCCGTATCAGAATAGTCGCGTGTTTTCTCAGCCATATAATAACGATAAACAGGAAAATAAAGGCAATACTGCACCAATTTTTCGAAAAGTGGTGTCTTGTGTGTGTTACTTGGTATCTGAAAAGCGGTTTGCGGTAAACCCGTCCGGATATCACAATAAATTAATTGAGGTATTCAAATCCGTACCCTCAAAAATATTCGGTAAGTGGAAATTTTAAACTTAAACAATTATGTGCCCCGAAATTAACTTCCTTGCTAAATTTTGCATCTATTGGCTAAATTTTTGTTTTTGTCAGATTAGATGTACCGTTATAGAATAATATATTTTATTGATATAACCGGGCCTAAAAAAACAAGCTCTTACCACGTCTCTAAAATCCAAAAATTATTTTTTACGAGAAATTATCACTTGCTATCCTTAGATCCTGAAACCCGATTATGGACCTTTCTCATCACAGATTATGAGCTGGTCATAGAACGAGCCAACAATTTAAGGCCTGATGTGACTATAGGTGCTATACCAAAATATGTATTTAGAATTATCTATGAGAAACATCGTCAACTGCCAGATACGTGTCTAAATGTACTTCAGCCTGAACTTCTTGAAACTCTAATGCCCTTTCAAAAGGAGGGAGTATTGTAAATTGAAGTAACAAATATTTTAGTTACCTAATTTTATTACAAATAATCTAATTTTGCAGATTTGGAATTCAGAAAAACGGTCGTTGCCTTATTGCCGACGAAATGGGTTTGGGGAAGACGTATCAAGCTTTAGCCATTGCAGATTTTTATAAAAATGATTTTCCACTTTTAATTTGTACCACAGCTTCAACAAGGAATGTTTGGTTACAAAAGGTATGTGCTTTGCTCCCTTATATACCATGTCAGTATGTGGTATGTCTTCAATCTACAAATGATTACTTCGGAGAGGCAAAAGTTTTAATCGTAAGCTACGCTCTTCTTGAGAAGAATATTGATAAAATTTTACAAAAAAAATTTGGTATGCTAATAATGGACGAGTCACATATTTTGAAAAATTTTAAAGCAAAGTGCACAAGTGCCGCAATACAATTAAGTAAAAATGCAAAACGAATTGTACTTTTAACTGGCACGCCCGCTCTATCTAGACCGGTTGAACTTTTTACACAACTTCATATACTTCATCCATTATTTTGCAGTTACAGAGATTATACTACTCGATATTGCGAAGGCAAACAAAACAATTTTGGTTGGGATGCGACAGGTCAATCAAATCTGTCCGAATTGAATGTGTTGCTGAATAAAAAATTCATGATACGACGTACTAAAGACGAGGTTTTAACCGATTTGGCTGAAAAATCTCGTGAAACTGTGATACTAGATTCGACGCTAATTCGTGAAACTAAAGATCATATAGCGGCCACAGAAATGTTAAAGTCGATAGCTGAACGGTTAACTCAATGTAAAGGAAGAGAACACGAAGATTTGTTACTTACATATTATAGTGTGACTGCCACTTATAAGACGAAAGCAGTTTGTGATTATCTTAAACAACTGATCAGAACAGAAAATCCAAAATTTTTGATATTTGCGCATCATTTAGTTATGTTGAACGCTATTTCGGAATGCCTGGATAAACTTCAAGTCGAATACGTACGAATTGATGGTTCGACTAGAAATGATATTAGGACCGCGAACGTAAAACATTTTCAAACAGATGATAAATGTCGAGCGGCGGTATTATCTTTGAAAGCTTGTAATACCGGCATTACTTTAACTGCCGCACAATTAGTTTTGTTTGCGGAATTGGATTGGAATCCAAGTGTAATAATAGTTTGAAATATTCTTAAATTCTTAAAATAATTTTATAACTCAACTATTTCAGACTTTAATACAAGCTGAAAGTCGGGCCCATCGAATAGGGCAATGCGGTACAGTTTTTTGTCGTTATTTATTAGCCAAAAATACAATTGATGATTTTTTATGGAATATGTTAAAACAAAAGCAAACTACATTAAAAGGTGTTGGGATTTTTAATGACGATTTTACAGATGTTCCACATACAATTCAAAATACCTCGGTAAGTTGATTATAGATATAAATTACATACTATCAATTACTACGTTTCCATGATGGAGTTAACCGGGATTAACGTGGATTATCTCATCATGGAAACATGTCGAGTTTAGGATATTCGTTAAGTTTCTAATCCAACTTAACTCAACGAAAGTAGTAGGGTTTGAAGGGATTCTATCTGTCAAAAGCGAATAAAACATTTATACCAATTCAAAATGGCATTGCGAGTATTCTTTTCTCTCCGTAATACTTTATAAATCATAAAAATCACAATAAATGTTAAATTTAAAAATTTCCACCATACAAATAAAATTTCTAAATATGACTTTAAATTGTTGTGAAATGTCAATTTACACTAGAATTTATATTTGCATGGAAACGATATGGATTAGCGCGGCCATGTTATTAACTCAACGAAACTCTTAAATCGGGTTAACTCTGTCATGGAAACGTAGTAAATTATGAATTATGGTATTTTTAGGGAAACCGCATCGATAATTACTATCAGAAAATTGCGACCGATTCTACAAATAGTGAAACGTGTGATAACGTTACAGTGGAAGTGGCTAAAACTTCAACAGCGACCAGTTCTACAAATTCTGTAAAGTGTGATAACCTTACACCGAAAATGGAAAGTGTTTCAAATGAATATCAAGCGTTATTGGATGATGATGATGATGATGACTTTGCGAATTTGGTTTTTTAACAAAAAATATGTTTGTATAGGTATTATGTATTTTTATATTAGTTTCTTCCCATAAATTAATCAAACATGATTTAAAAAATTCTATATTTGATTTTAAACATTGTTACTGGATGTGTCATAATTGTAAAAATATTTGTTGTTACTTTGCCAATAATGCTTGTAAACTTCCATTATCGTACATTTTCTTCACATCTGTTCCTCCACCAATAAAATTTCCGTTCACAAATACTCTGGGCACCTACGTAAGCAATTAAAAAAAATATGACTAGTATGGGGAAGTTTAAGAAAAAAATAATAATTAAGTTACTGTTCGTCCTCCTGTAATTTGACCCAAAACATCTTGTAATTCATCTGCATCATCCCGTTGATTTAATTCAATTGTTGTAAATTTCTGATTAAGTTTCTGGAATTGCTGAAAATATCAAAAAGTTGTTTATGATTATAATAAAATTATGACATCCTTGATAGTCCAAAATAAATGTGCCACATAAAATATTTAAGGATAGACTTTATACCTCTTTCGCCATTGTGCAATAGGGACAAGTACTTTTCGAGAAAATTACCACCTTATCTGATGAGATAGTGATTTTTACAAATTCTGCTACTGTTCCAGTCATGTTTACGGTTCTTGATGCACTGCCTCCCATTAAAAAAGAAAAAAGAATATATACAAAAAATTAAAATGACACAAAACAGCTATTCAAAATTTAATATAAAATATAATAGAGGAAAGAAATATTTTGTAACGCACTGTATGCTACAAAAAATTACCGAAGGTATCTGAGATGCATATGAATTTTCACAGAGTACGTTTATGCTTAGGGATCAACCTGGTTTGAACCTAGGTTATCTTTTACTATAAACGGAGTCGAGTCATCTTGTAGTTAACTCGACTCGACCTAAAAAATTTCTAGGGTCGAGTCGAGTTAACTCTAAAAACCTTCACTATAAACGGAGTCGAGTCGAAAAATAAAAACAACAAAAAAATAGTAATAAAAAGACACCATTTTCATTTCTTAATTCGTGTGCGAATCTTCGATTTTTGTGTGGCAATAAAACTTTGTTATTTTATTTTTATAAAATTCAGAAAATAATACAAGAAAAACATATAAACATACGATAGTAAATGATTTTTTTTTTACGTTTCTGACTCTGTTTCAACCTAGTTTCGACTCGACTACGATTTGACTCTGCAGTATAACCGCTAAAAAAGATAACTACAAGATGATCCAAAGTTAACTAAAAGATGACTCGACTCTGAGCATAAACGTATTCACAGTTGAAACTATTTTCAATTTCAACACAATTCGATCGAACCCTTTAAACAAAAAAACGATACATTAAAGTACTTTTCATACCAGGCGCTTTGAGTTTAGAAAATAAAAATTGTTTCGTTTTTTAATTATATAAATTAGTTTTATTCGATTGATACCGTTTAATTTTATAGTAATAAATTCAATTTGTTGAAAAATAATTTATTTTTAAGTGATAATTTAAAAAAAAAAAAAAATATATTACAATGAAATTTTCTACAAAGCCAAGACAATGCGTTCCACACTCGACTGCGACATTTTAAAGTAGTACAAAGCGAAGTGCTTTCTCAACATAACCTAAAAATCACATTTTTTGGACAAATATTTCATACTTACCAAAACATCTAGCTCATATGTACGTTACAAATTTAGAATATCTCATTTCTTGCTATAATTCACGTGTAAAATATACCTAAATAAAATATTTGCAGCTTCGCATTTGTGGTAACTAATACCATGTTTACATTATACGTACCTAATAGGTATGTACTTTTTTGCTATTTAATTATTTTTCCGCTGCAGTTCACACTAGCTTTGCGATTTGTAGTGTCAACGCATACTATAAAAGTTTGTTGTTTTGACAGATATGCTTCTGTATTCAATTCAGTTTATGCGTTGTAAATTTCTTCTCAAACTCTATTAGATTTATCGGCAAATTATTTGATTAACTCCCGAAATTGTATTGTAGTTTAACAAAAAAACGTAATAAATTTTTGTTTTGACAACAAATATACGAATGACATTAACATATAGTTATTAGTTAGGGTTCACATTACAACGTAATATACTAATACTTTTTTGATACATACTTTACCGAAATATCAAAAAAGTATGTAATAAAATACTTAAATTTGAGTTCACATGACGATACTTTTTTGCTACATACTTTTATTCTACTAATGTAAACGTGGTATAAATATTTCGAGGCGAGAGGCCTGGTATGAAAAGTACTTAACTTCATAAATGTATATATAATTTTTTAAATGATGCACATAAATTTATATTCTGAGCCCTTTTCCAATTACTTATATAGCATTTATAATGAAAAATATTTGTACTTTTGTCATACAGGTTTGAATAAATTTACAACATAAGACAGGTCCCACATATTCCACTTGTGATAGATTTTTCTTTTAATCAACATTTATCTATTAAAATTATCAAATATTTAAATGTTTTTATAACAATGTCTTATAGTTTTGCTTAACATACGACTATCTATGAATACATAAGCAAATCAACATATATTTAAATTTGGTTCTTGCTGCCGCTCCTCGGTGTGTTTCACGCTTTAATCAAGATTTATCTATTAAAATTAAGAAATATTTAAATATTTTTATAAAAATTGCTTATAATTTTGCTTAACATACGACTATCTATGAATACATTTGCAAATCAACATATATTTTAATTTGCTGCTAGCTGCCGCTGCTCGGTGTAATTGCTTAAAGCGTGAAACACACCGAACAGCGAGTAGCAGAGCTTATTAACTAATTTACCTATTTAGGCTGTTTTCCAAATGATACTGTATTTACTGACATATTTGTGGTTTATTCAATCCTAGTGTTGAGTTGGGCAAGTGATAAAAATTATCATGATATTTTTTATCACGTTTTGTCATAAAACACACTGTGATAAATCACATACAAAGTTTTTTTTTTGGTTTTAGCTGCGAAAATAAAAACATATTTGAAAAAAATATATGGCTTGTTATTGTGGTGTGATATTTTTAATATTATTCAGGAAGGGTATTATTTATTATTCCATAAAAAATCGCCAATAAATTGGTTTTGATGTTGCTCAAATATAGATTCTCAACAGAAGTTTGACGTGTAGAATACCTTTTTTCAGTTTGGTTGTTTTGTCGGGCATGACATAAAATACAATGAAGTGAAGTTAGGGTAATAAAAAATATCATAATATTTTTCATCACTTTTACCCGACTGAACACGACCAATGAAATTTCTTGTGGAATAAGTTAGGTTCCACAAATAAGTTTGTAATAAGTTAGAATGTATGTAATTGGAAAAGAGCCTTAATGAATTCAAATCGCAGTTTAAGCATAAATATGTATAAGCATTTTTTAAGAAAACATTCAATTATTTTATATTTTAATAGAAAATTTTCAATTAAAAAAAAAGTATTAAATGATGTTGGTTCTGTGGTCGCGTCAATAGGTTCCACACCCAGAAGCAAAAATGCTCTGCTGCTGAACATTTAGCAGGCTTAATAAAGTACTTTTGATATCAGGCGCCTCGCCTCGAAATATTTAGTTACCACAAATGCGAAACTGACACACTTTCATACCGTTGGCGTTGGCTTTGAACATTCGGTTGCTCTCAAATATTTTATTTAGGTCTATTTTACACGTGAATTATAGCAAGAAATGAGATATTCTAAATTTGTAACGTACATATGAGCTAGATTTTTTGGTAAGTATGAAATATTTGTGCAAAAAATGTGATTTGTAGGTTACGTTGAGAAAGCACTTCGCTTTGTACTACTTTAAAATGTCGCAGTCGAGTGTGGAACGCATTGCCTTGGCTTTGTAGATAACTTCATTTTAATATTTTTTTTTTTTTTTTAAATTATCACTTAAAAATAAATTATTTTTCAACAAATTGTGTGTTCAGTACCTAACAGCGTTAGGTGTTTTTATTAGATATTCTATTTGACTGAAATATAATAATGGCAAAATGCGAAGTTTATTTATTTTTATTTTATTTTTTTGTTTAAAATACGTTACCGCTCTAGAAATTCCACAACCTATTATTGATTTAATGGTTGTGAAATTAATTAAAATAACAGCAGCAACTTAATAAAAATCAAAAAATAATTTTAGTATACCGCTATCATTTTTGTGGAAACTCTCTGAAATAAGTCAAGAAAGTCTACAATAAGTTCAAATAAAACAGTCTTCATAAAATAAGTCGGGATGTCCGAAATTGGACTCCAACCTTAGGGAGAATGCGTGTCGAAAAACCTGAAATCTTTTGACATGCGCCTACCTTCATGTTGAAACACAACAAGAGCAGCGCAACTTGTCCCAAACAATCCACACATATTTTGTGAAGAACGTAAATTTTCCAAAATATTTTATTACAAAACAAACAGGTACACAAGAAAACAATAGAAACTAAACAGCACGTCACATTTATTGCGGTTAAGTTTAGAAGCAAAGAGCATATTTTTTTGCTGCTGGGTGTGGAACTTGTTGACGCGACCGTGGAACCAACTTCATTTAATACATTTTTTTTAATTGAAAATTTTATACTAAAAATATAAAATAATTGATTGTTTTCTTAAACAATGCTTATATTTAACCATGGTTTCCACGATGGCGAGGCGAACAAATTAGTCAAACTAAAAAGAGAAAGCAAAAATTCACCAATAATTCGATAGAGAGAAAACATCATTTTGACAACAAAATTGGGACGTCCGGTTTTTAATATTTTAATTCAGCACCCCCAAATAGAACGTCTAATCCGAAAAAAGATTAGATAGATCATCTTTTTTAGGATTAGCCGCTGATTTTTGGAATCCATGTTGTTAATTTGAAAAAAAAATTCGGAATAAAACAAATTTCAAAATAGAACCGTTAATTTGGATTTTGTTGTGTAAAGACAATTAATATATATATATATATATATATATATATATATATATATATATATATATATATTTTATATATATATATATATATATATATATATATATATATATATATATATATATATATATATATATATATATATATATATATATATATATATATATATATATATTTTATATATATATATATATATATATATATATATATATATATATATATTTTATATATATATATATATATATATATATATATATATATATATATATATATAAATATATATATATATATATATATATATATATATATATATATATATATATATATATATATATATATATATATATATATATATATATATATATATATATATATATATATATATATATATATATATATATATATATATATATATATATATATATATATATATATATATATATATATATATATATATATATATATATAATATATATATATATATATATATATATATATATATATATATATATATATATATATATATATATATATATATATACATATATATGTATATATATAGTTATATTCCCATAAACATCAAAAACGTTTAGTTGCATTTCCCACATTTAGAAATGCAACATAAGAGATAAGCAATACATAGTTATATCCACATAAACATCAAAAGCGCTAGACATGTGCGAAACATGAACCGGCAAAATAGCTGAATAAACCAATTCCAACTTTAATAGATAAGATTTATTATTTAGAATTAAGTAAAAACAGATAATATTAGTTAGTTGTAATTTTAAATCCAAACGTGTAACAATAAAAATTAAAGTAACTAAATAAAAATTGAAAATAAAATATTTTTTTATGTTCGCGTAAAGACACAACCCATAATTGGCGCAGCCGCAGTGTTAAAGTGAAGGCAGTGTAAAAGTAAAAAGTGCAAATAATAAGTGAATAAAAACTTATTTTTAAGAGAATCCGTGACACTTATTTTAAAAATTAACAGTTTTTAACGAAAGTTTAGTGAAAAATCTATAATAATTCGTGACATATAAGTGAAGCATCTCTTACTGAAGCGTATAGCGTTATCAGACTCGAGGTTCCGCCACTCTTCTCTGCAACTGATCTTGAACCAGCTTCCATCGACTGTAAAAGTAAGGTAAGATTTTTTTTTGTTTAAAAATTAAATTTTTTTTCTTTTCGAAAATTTTGGTGCAATTTTAAAAAATTGTTTATGGCATATACTACTAGATAGGTATGACCAAAACTAAAACCCTAATTTAAATTTAAAACAAAAACTTTACCAATAAGCTTAATCCGCGCACTACTAGATAGACGCGAAAAAAAAACTAAAATTTTTTCTCTGGAAACACTAACTTTGGTTGTGAATACAATCACGTGCACTACAAGATAGGCACACATAGCTAAGAAATCAGAGTAAATAAACCTGGTGTACGTTACCATCGCATACTACGAGATAGGTGCGAGAAAAAACGATAAACCTAACCCTAATTGCATTAAATTGAAATAATTTAGCAAGTTATAGTAATTCGAACAAGACGAGTTCTATAAAGGGGAAGAAAAACATAGATACATTTATTGCTAACAGAAATATAGAAGCAATATTTGTAGAAACCCGCCAAGAAATGACGGAAGAACTAAACGACCAATTAGCCGCAATAACGGCACAATTAAACCACTTAGTTCAAAAACAAAATGAACAGGACGAGATATTGAGGTATCTCGGACAAAAAGTGGAGGTCCCACCACCCAAGGAAGAAATCAGAGTCAACCAACCAGTTGTCGATCTTTTCCGAATCCCGGACCCGATAAAGTCGATACCTACATTCGACGGGAATAAAAAGCAAGTTACAGCGTGGCTTAGAACGGCGGAGGAGACATTAATGATGTTCGAGCCGTTAGTCCAACCAGAACAACTCAGAATGTACTGGAGAGCTGTGAAAAACAAAATAGAGGGCAAAGCGAGAGACATAATTTGTCTAGCGGGTGACCCAGAATCCTTCACGGAAGTAAAACAGATTCTTCTTGATACCCTAGGGGACAAGCAAGAACTGTCATATTATAAGTCCCAACTTTGGGCAAATAAACAGACTGAAACCACGTCAATACATAATTTTTATAATAAAACAAAAGAAATCGTACAAAACATTAAGACGTTGGCGAAACAAAAAGAAATCTACAACAAATCATGGCAAGCCATCTGTACATTCATTGATGAAGATGCCTTGGCAGCTTTCTTATCAGGCTTAAAGAAGCCATATTTCGGGTATGCCCAAGCAGCAAGACCCAAAGATATAGAGGAAGCTTACGCTTTCCTCTGCAAGTTTAACTCGAATGAAATTATATCTAATAATTCGAGGAAACAATATTTAACTCAAACCAAGCCTAATATTCCAAATGCATTCGAAAAACCGAAAATGTTTAACAGTGCTGCCAATTCAAAGCAGAATCATTGGAAACCAAAAGATACACCAACCCCGATGGACGTGGATCCTTCATTGAGGACCAGACAGTCGAACATCAGAAGAATGATAAATAACAATGAAATCCTGTCGGACGGAAACTCCGATACCGAAATCTCAAATATAAAATCCGAAGATCCTCTACCCGAAAACGAAATAAATTGTGAAAATTTTCAAGCAGATCTGGACTCAGACACAGAGGATTAAACTTCCTACCATACCTTAAGTGCCGCAACAAACGCACAAACCAAATTATAACCCTTCTATTGGATACGGGCGCCAATAAAAATATTATAAAGCCCAATATTTTACCTAAACGGTCCCTAAAATCCGAAAACACTTCGGTAAAAAACATTCTAGGCATTCAAAAATTAAGAAAAAAAGGCCAAATAAATTTAATAGACAAAAATTTACCACCTCAAACATACTACGAACTCCAGTTCCACAAATTTTTTGATGGAATCCTGGGATCACAATATATGGCAGAAACAAACGCCAAAATAAATTACGAAACGAATACAATTTTGTTCAAAGACAAAATATTTAAATTCTATAAATATTATCTAAATGATAACTTCTACAATCACACAGTCACATTTGACACCCAACAAAACGGTGATTGGCTAGTTTCAGATTTCAAAAAACTAGATGACAAAATATTGATCAAACCAGGACTATATAGAGCTAGGCAAAACAAAACGGCCGTTAATATCCTTACTAATGAGCCAGAACCACCAAAATTAAAATTAAAATGCAATAATTTCGAAACACTAAACCCAATACCTATCTCTGGAAACTCTTGCCTTAGCAGGGAGGAAATCAAAAGCTTAATAAGAACAAGTCATCTGAGCGAACTAGAGACAACAACTCTCATTGACCTTATTCATAAAGATCAAGCAGTTCTGTTACGCTTAGATGAAAAACTGTCAGCAACGTCAATCGTTAAACATAAAATTCAAACGGTGGACGAAAACCCAATCTATACCAAAACCTATAGATATCCACACAAATTTAAAACCGACGTCGAAAATCAAATACAAGAAATGCTCGACAGCGGAATAATAAAAAATTCAAGTAGCCCTTATTCCTCACCCATCTGGGTTGTCCCGAAGAAAGAAGACGCATCTGGTATACGTAAAGTAAGAGTCGTTATTGACTACAGGAAACTTAACGAGAAGACAGTAAATGACAAGTTCCCTATCCCTCAAATTGAGGAGATATTGGACAACTTGGGAAAATCGGTATATTTCACCACCCTTGACCTGAAATCTGGATTCCACCAGATACCAATGGATATTCAGTCGCAAGAGAAAACAGCATTTTCATCCGACAAAGGGCATTTCGAATTTTGTCGAATGCCATTCGGCCTAAAAAATGCACCAGCGACATTCCAAAGAGCTATGAATAATGTTTTACATGGCTTAATTGGTAAAATATGTCATGTCTATTTAGACGACATCATCATAGTGGGAGAAAACTTAAACACCCACATAAAGAACCTCGATACGATCTTGAGGAGACTTTCACAGTTTAATTTAAAAATTCAACTAGATAAATGTGAATTTTTAAAAAAGGAGACGGAGTTTTTAGGACACACCGTTACACAAAATGGGGTAAAACCTAACAAGGATAAAGTCCAAAAAATTTTAGAATGGCCGCTACCAAAGACGATAAAACAAATCAAACAATTCCTCGGACTGTCTGGATATTATAGACGGTTTATCAAGGACTACTCAAAGATAACCAAAAACATGACAAAATTCTTAAAAAAGGACGTACCGCTAAATCTCAAAGATCAGGAATACATCAAATCCTTCGAGACACTTAAGCAAATAATCGCGACGGATCAAATATTGACATACCCAGACTTCGCGAAACCTTTTACACTAATTACCGACGCGTCGGATTACGCACTGGGAGCAGTTTTGTCACAAACCCAAAATGGTATCGAAAGACCAATAGCCTTCGCATCAAGAACGTTAAACAAAACAGAAATCAACTATGCGACGTACGAGAAAGAAGCACTTGCAATAATCTGGGCTGTAAAGAAATACCAGCCATACCTGTACGGTAACAGATTTACATTAATAACGGATCACAAACCACTCACGTTCATAAAATCATCCGAAAAGAACTCAAAAATTTTAAGGTGGAGACTAGAGTTAGAGAACTACGATTATGACGTAGTGTATAAAGAGGGAAAAGCAAACGTGGTAGCAGACGCGCTAAGCAGAATGCCCACCGCAGAAGAAATAAATAATAACGAAGTACCTGCAATCACTCCACGTGAATCAGCAAGTACCATAGTAGAACAACCAAACGACTCTAGCGAACTGGACACAATCCATTCAGCTAACACCTCAGACGACTACTATATACATTTCACTGACCGCCCAATAAATTACTATAGAAACCAATTGATATTCAGGCTTTATACTACACTCGACACCACAATCACAGAAGAAATATTCCCAAACTATAACAGAATAATAATTGCAAAAGAAAATTTCACGAAGGCGGATATTACAAATTACCTAAAAAATTTTCACAATGGTAAACAAACGGCAATACTAGCCCCTGAAACATTATACGGAGTAATACAAGAAAGCTTTAGGGAAAAATTTTCCCAAACTGGACACTTCGTCTTCGTCACCAAAATGGTCGAAGACATAATCAATGAAAATAGGCAGAGTGCTATTATCAATAAGGAACATGAAAGAGCCCATAGGGGGATCAAAGAAGTGGAAAATCAAATAAAAAGGTCATACTTCTTCCCAAAAATGACCAGTAGGATCAAGAGCCACATAAATGCATGTAACACCTGTAATATGCATAAATACGACCGAAAACCCTATAACATCAAAATATCTCCAAGGCCGATTACAACAAAACCACTGGAGAGGGTACACATTGACATATTCTGCATCAATAATGTAAACTTCCTATCAATAATTGATGCTTTTTCAAAATATTTACAGATGATAAATATTAACACCAAAAACGTCATAGATGTGACAAATGCTCTAACAAAATATTTCACACTTTGCGGAATTCCAAATTCCATCATATCAGACCATGAAACCACGTTTCAATCGGCACAATTCAAAGAGTATCTAAATAACTTAAATGTTAGGTTAGAATATGCTTCATCTTCTGAATCTAACGGTCAAGTAGAGAAAACCCATTCAACGATTATTGAAATTTTCAATACAAACAAACACAAAATCCCAAACTCTAGCACCTTAACGGCTATGGAATTATCTGTCGCGTTGTACAATAATACGGTACATTCAGCCACCGGCTTCACGCCGAACGAGGTAATATTTAATCAAAATAACATAGTAAATCCTCAGGAGATTCATGCACAATCTGCAAACATATTCCAGAACGTAAGCAACAACTTACAAATAGCGACAAGTAAAATGAAAAAACAAAATGATAAAAAAGAGAAATCACCAACACTGGTAGAAAACCAAACAGTGTTCCTCAAACCAAATATTCGAACAAAAATGCAACCTAGAGGAGTTAAACATAACATAACAAATATAGCCTTTAAGACATTTAAAACCCAAAGGAATATAAAGAGAAATAAGAATAAAATAAAAAGAATAAAAAATAATTAAAAATTAATTTTTACCGTTTCAGGAAAATTCTACTTTTATCCAACCATTTAAAATTTTAAATTTATTGTTGTGTATATAATTTAAAAAAAAAAAAAAAAAAAATAAAAAATAAAAATGTATAAGAAAATATATTTAATATCTCAATATCTCTCTATAGGTATATCAAGTAGCAATATTAATTTTAGTTTTTCAATACAACAATGCTCAAAAATTAGAAATTAGAAACTTAAACGAAGACCCCTTGTTATTAATAAAAACAAACAAATGTAAAATACAAGTGGGAAATGTAAAAATTGTACACAATCTAACTAGTTTACAGTTAACAGTAGAATCAATCAATACATTTATTTCTAACAAATTAGATAGTAAGGACGATAAATTAGAATTATATAATATTGTAAAAGAGAAATGTAAAAAATTAGATAATAACTTGCAACAAATAAAACCTTTAAAACGAAATAGACAAAAACGTTGGGATACATTGGGCACAGCATGGAAATGGCTTGCTGGGAGTCCAGATGCGACAGACTTGAGAATTCTGACAACAACAGCAAACGAATTAATAGAGAATAATAATGAACAGTTTCGAATAAATAAACAGATAAACGAGAGAATACAAATGGTGACAGATACCGTAAACAGAGCAATGACAAATACCAACATGGCTAACAAAATAATCATCACTGAAATGGAAATGATTACGACGATCATCAATATCGACACAATCAACGCTATACTAGAGGATATCCAAGATGCTATCATCAGAACGAAGGTTGGATTGCCAAGCAACAAAATTCTGTCATTAAAAGAACTAATGATAATAAAGAATCTAATGATCACACAAGGTGTCAAGATCACACTACCCGAAGAAGCATTGCAATATGTAGTACCAAAAATAGCAGCAAACGAAGAAACACTCCTGTTCATATTAGAAGTGCCAAAATTGGAAAACGAAACATCGGTAGCAGTATTGGTCATACCACTAACAATCAACGACACAGTAATTAAAGAATACCCTCAACACCTGATAAAAACAAATCGGGAGTTATTTACAACAAGAAATCATAGGAACTTCGTCCAGAAACACACAGAAATCAACGGATTCGAGGACGACTGCATCAAACCTCTAGTGATGGGAGCAAAAAGTCTATGCAACGTGACGACGAAAAATGAAACAACTATACATTTCATCACGGAAGATAAACTCCTAATAGACAATGCAAAAGATGAGATATTGTCATCGGATTGTGGACCAAACAATCGCACGTTAACAGGCAATTTCCTAATAACATTCTGGAATTGTACAATAATCTTGAAAGATAAGAAATTCCAATCATTCGACATAAAAAGCGAAGCACAGGAAATACAAGGAGCATTACATAACCTTCAAGCAACTCGACAACTGGTTAAAACTGTCAACATCGATCTAATTGAACCAATAAAAAGAAAAATAATTTATTTTTATTTTCGATATATATATATATATATATATATATATATATATATATATATATATATATATATATATATATGTATATATATATATATATATATATATATATATATATATATATATATATATATATATATATAAAGGAACTCGATTTATATTGCAACGACTAATAATACAATATGTATACATTTAATTACATTTTTACAATATGTATACATTTAATTATAATCATTAAAAAAACATAGAATTAAGACTATTATGGTTCTCACCTCACCGAAAAATTTCGTCACATTTTCATAGTATTTCTCGGTGAGGTGAGAACCATAATAGGGGATTTAGAGATAGTAATTTAAAAAAAATCAAAATATATTGTGCAAAGTCAATGCGTTCCACATTCGACTGCAATATTTTAAAGTTGTATAAAGCGATGTGCTTTGTCAACATAACCTACACATCACATTTGTAATGTGTTTTAGTCTTTAAAAGCATCGCATTTGCGTAAAAACTGTATACTTAAAAATCGCTCAATTTGAAACGACAATTCCCACATGCGTCAAAATCCCTTTTTCAACCTAGCGACTATCCCTAAATGTACCGCGTGCGACTTTCGCACAAACGCCGGCAATCGCTTCCGACTTCATTATAAACCATCAATCAAAAAATTGTGGTCAAGCTAAAATAAACAGGAATTGCATGCGTCATTAAATATAAAATAACAAAGTAAATTCATATTTATATGATTTTAGATTGAAATAATAACAAAGTTTGTATAAAAAGGTAACTATAAATCAGTTATTATGGTGGTAAATTTATATATTTGTAGCTAGAAAATAACTTGTCCGCATTACATCTCTTAAATAAATATGGCGTCATTTTTGTCATTTTCATTTTTCATTAAACGTAAACTAAATTTATTTCGATTCCATCTTAACATTAGAATTTTCAATATAAATTTAAAAAAAAAAATAAATATGCTTAGATAATTTGGTGATTAAAAAAACATCCAAATTTGATGACGTTTAGAAAAAATATACCTCTGCAGCTCTCAAAATAATACGTAAATATCAAATATGGATTCTATACTACATATTTTTATGACTTTCTCTTAAGTTTTATTAATCGTAGATGAATTTTTATGCTTTTACATATTAATTATGTTTGTTTCTTATGTTTAAATTATCGTTTAATTAAAACAATAAAATTGTATTCGTACAGAAAATTAAAAATTGCCTAATTAAAAATCGCGGCCGACTCAATTTCGAAATTAATTAAACCGGCGTGTGTTGCTGTTTTCCAATATAGTTCGCCATCGCAAGATTTATCGAATTTAAAAAATCTATTTTAAAATTAAAATGCCGGGTGCCGGAACATTTAAACTTTTCATTGGAAATCTCGATGAAAAAACTCAGCCAACTGAATTGCGACCACTTTTTGACAAATACGGTACAGTTGTCGAATGCGACGTTGTGAAAAATTACGGATTTGTTCACATGGAAAACGAACAGCAGGGACGCGATGCAATTCAAAATTTAAACGGTTACGTGGTTAATGGAAATCCAATAAAAGTTGAAGCCGCGAGAAGTCGTCGAGCACCAAATTCTTCAACAACGAAAATTTTTGTTGGAAATCTCACAGATAAAACACGCGCTCCTGAAGTTCGCGAATTATTTGCAAAATACGGTACAGTCGTTGAATGTGATATTGTACGAAACTACGGATTTGTTCATTTGGATTGTGTAGGCGATGTTAACGAAGTTATTCGAGAATTAAACGGAAAAATGGTAGACGGTCAACCATTGAAGGTGCAAGTATCAACTAGTCGGGTACGTCCGAAACCGGGAATGGGAGATCCCGAACAATGTTATCGTTGCGGACGTTCGGGTCATTGGTCGAAGGAATGTCCACGTTTGATGTTTAGCGATCGTCGTTATCGGGATAGGATGTACGGGCGTGATCCATATCCTCCGCCTCCACCACCACCTTTCCTACGAGACAGGATGATGGACGGATTTAGGGTAAAAACTAAATACTCATAATATAAATAATCGCGTTTTTTTTTCTATAATCAGCCAATAAAATTAAAAAAATATTTAAGTTTGAAAACTTATGTTTAATTCGGAATTTTATTTAAATTTTGAAACTTAAATATTAAAATGCTTCTTTTTGTTAAATTTGATTCAAAAAAAAAAAAAATCCAAGAACCCACAAAATGTATTATTTTTTTAATTTTATGTATAAATTATTATTTTAAAGGAGGCAAGCAGAATAAAATCATCGATATCGTTTTTAACAAATAATTATATTAATGTAATTTTTGATTTTAGGATTCCTATGATTTTTATGATAGACGGTTTGATGACGGACGTGATTTATTCGAACGTAGATTTGGATCTGGAATGGGCATGCGTGGAAGAGACTTCCTTCCACCACCGCTTGGGCGACGTGATCCTTTACCACCATTACCACCGTTAGGTATGCGTGGTTTAGCAACTTCAAACGGAAGTTCTATGCGTGCTGGTTATGATACCATGTTTAGCAGAAGAAGTCCTCCTAGAAATAATCTTGGAATGAATCGTTTTGGGTAAGTTTTTAAATACAATAAATGAAACATACAAGCAACCATTTCAGACAAAATTTATTACCTATTTCATGGGTTTCATTTTTCTGTCATGCTTCTATTATTTACTATATTTTATAGCCATAGCCGTCCCACAAATTTTTAATCCTTTTAATGTTAAGAGGATGATCTGTACACTAAACGTTCCGATAGAAAAATTATTTTCATTGCGCTTCTAATTTTATCAACAATAGTAGGAATCTACATATTTGGTTTGTAAACCTTCGTGTGTTTTTCTTTATCCGTTCCACAGAAAGTTGGCATAGGTCAGATGATCACCAAACACTGAACGAAATGTAATAAAATAACACAACACTAAGTAAGGCCTATGACACTGCTATCTAGTGATAAAATTTTCTAAGAATAAGGTATTTATAGTTTTATACTATTTTTTAATAAAAAAGTGGAAAACGAGTGCTCAAATTAGAGCACAAGCGATCGCAAGTGTGCTCTCCATGCTATTTTTTCGCGGGTACAAAGCATTATAAATTTTCGTTGTCACTGAACGATGTAAATATTCCTTATGTGTCTAAATGTATTTTTTTTTTCTTCAAGATATCTTCATCTACGCATTTCAGGCACTTTCTAACGCTGTGTAAACATTACATTTATAAATACAATGTCAAAAATATCATCCAGTTTACTTTGTGTGAAGTTTAATTTGAAATTGTGATGGTTTCAATAATACAATTTATGTTTATTGGATATTCAATTGCTCAGGCGCTTTCCTGTGTTTGGCTCTTAAACTAAATCGTTTTTATTTCAATAAAATAGAAATTTACCGATTTTAACAAACTCAATAAAATTGGTATTTGTTAACCTATTTTCAATATTTTTGATATTTAGAAAAACCTCCTTAGTTATCATAACCTCCATTTAGGTTGTAAAAAAAAATAAATTAAATCATGTTTCTTTTCGATTGAAGGTAAACATTTGAGAATAACAATTTTGTTCAAAATCCTCGCTCGGGATGTCTAACCCATCTTCCGATTGATCCAATATTTTTTTTATTTATAAAGTTTTTGGGGTAATCTTATATTTTTAAAGAGTTATCCCATGATAAAACTACATTTTTGTTCACTCATAAAATATATTGTTTTGCTTAAACTATGAAATTTTCAGTTTAATTTTGATTTGCGATTGTTGGAGCTCTTTTATAGCTCTAGGGAAAAGGTTATTAAGCCGTTTAAAAGTTATTAGTGACATCACCTTTTGGCATTTTTTAATCTCAAAATGGATTTTTTAATCTTCAAAAGTGACCCAATTGTCGGTATAAGAATATCAGTATATAAATTCCATGCAGTTTAGTAGGGTTACCTAAACTAGAGTTTTTGTCAGTTGTTTCATCCTTTCAACGGTTAATTTAAATAATTTATGAAGTTCTAAATAAAAGTAATAATTGGCAAGTAGAGGATTTTCGAAAGCATGCTTTATATTGAAATGAAGTAGAAATAGAACGTTGTTTTATTCGAGCAAGCTGAGATAATTTTAGAAATGCATAATTGAAAAAGCAGAATAGAGTAGGTACAATTTTATTCTTGTTACAAGAGACAAAACACTATCGAAAGTGATGGTACAACGTATCACCCCTGTACTGTGTTTTACTTATTTACACTTGTAGTAATGTTATAATCCCTTTGCATCTTTTTCTACGGCTTATATCACTTTTATATTGTTTTATATTTTATAATTTTACTTAACATAATTTAATAAACATGTTAAAAGAGAAAACGGGCAATCCTAAAACAAAAACCAAATTATAGGTCATTCAAAACAATCTTAGAACCTGTGGGTAAGACCTACTCTTTCTCTCTTTCCTTCTATATTTCGTGTCGTGTGTTTTTTTTTCTTTTTCTCCCCTTTGAGGTTTTTCAAATTTTCAAACAATTTTTAAAATTTTTACAAACAAACACAACAAAATCATAATTAACCAATAAAAATGCTTATTGTTGTGCCCTCCTCCCTCCCTTCCCCTTCCCGCCCCTGAGCTTGAATAAACGCTGTCATGCTCCATTCCATAATTTTAATAATCAGTTGGATATCGCACTGTGAGATATCTTCCCATTTCTTTAAGAGCGCGCTTCGGAGTTGTTTCGTCGTATATGGATTCTACCAAAAGGTCCCAAACATACTCTATACAATTCAAATCAGGATTCCTTGCCAGTCATGTCTTCTTCGAAATATTTTCATCTGCCAAGTATTCATACACGACTCTGGCAACATGAGGTGTTGGTTGCATCATCGTGCACTACCACGAAATTATCGCCTATAAATAGTGCATAGGGAACAACATATTCTTCCAATATTTCGTTAATACAGCAAAGGGCCCTTATAGATTCGGTTGGAACAAGGTAAAGCTCGTTGCGTGCTTCCATCGAAATCCCCGCCCATATCATGAACCGTTTCGCTGAAGGAGCGTAACGATCTCTCGCTCGTCGCCATACTCGTTCTCGCCCATCCGGAGATCGCAATTAAAATCTCGATTCATCGGTGAATAACACTTGGCTCCAATCAGGTTCAGTCCAATTTTCATATTCCCTGGCAAATTGTGACCGAGCTATCCTGTGTTGTAACATAAGTTATTTTCTCTCAACAGTGGTTACATGCCGATTTCTGAGAGTTTATGAAACTATAAAACGGTCATCCCGAACATTTGTTACTTTTTGTCTGGCCGTACCTTATCGCCTGGTAAACAACTCTGTCTCGGAAAATCGCGACGAAACACGTTGTATGGTATGTACTATGGGAAATCCGGAACTTATTAGCGATGAACGTTGGCTTCTCCCATCTTCAACAATACCACGATTGCCGCTACACTTTCTGACTTTAGCGACATAATAAAAACGTAACACACTGGCACAGCAAAATATAAACTCGACAATACAAAAAATTGAATATCGCAAAAACAGTTTCACAAATTTTCGGTTTTTAATTTTCACATTTTCTAAGGCCGCCCTAAACATAACGTTTAATTGCGCAAATAAAACTGTCTAGATTATCGTGCAAGTCAGCGCCTAGACAATACAAACTAAACTTACAATTTTATCTCTGTTTTGTCAATATTTCATTGTTGAAACATGACCTCTGAATCTGAAGATGAAGATCTTTTACTCTGATGGTGATAATACCCGAAACTTGTAAAGCAATTGACAAGATGCTATTATTTAATAATATATAGCTGACACCTCAAAATATGTAAAAGCAAACAAAAATTTGAAAAGAAACTGCACAAACGAACCCCTACACACAACGATGTTCGCGCAAGCGAAAGCAAAAAGTCAAAATATTTTGTTCACTTGCACAATGTTTCAAAGCTGCAGTTTTGCCCCCTACATGGTCAAATAGACTTGCAACGATTGACTTGTACAGTTAAATTTGTGTAGTTAAACGTTACGTCATGGGCCGGCCTAAGATTGTTTTGAATGACCTAGAATTTGGTTTTTGTTTCATGTTTCCAGCTACTTAAGGCGGTTCAAAAGCATAAAAAAAAATTTTTTTTAGCGTGGCCCGTTTTCCCTGCCGGTGACACATACTTAATTATAATTTATAATTATTTAATTATCAACTACCGGTTTTGGATATTAGACGCTTCTTTAACATAACTACCCTTTAAAGAAAACATCAATTGCACTTATTATTGTACTCTCACTACTCAAAATACTTCACAATTTCGTTACACCAAGAATCTGTTGAATAATAAAACAACCGAAATGTTCAGAACTTCTCAAACAATGTTGTCACTTAGTTAAAACGTGTTAGATATGCTGCCTAATTTTTTATTTAAAATAATCTTTGCTGGATTAATTTGAATCGCAAGAAAAGGTTTGCAATCGTTACCTTTCAAATTCAATTTTTATCGTGTCTTATTTTAAATAATATTAAATTTAAATAGAAAATTATAATTTTATTTTATTTGCAGAGTTTATGAAGATTTCAGTAGGGATTCATTTGATGATCGGAGACCGGGAATGAGAGGTCCGTCACCAACACATCGTTATGCTCCTTACTGAGACGAGATGTTTGAAAGATATTTGTATTATTACTAACCGTAACATAAAAAAAAAAAAATACAAAAACCAGACTACAAAATCACAAAACCTTAGTACTACATATAAAATATCCTATTCATCAAATATGTTGAAATTTTTTATTTAAAACTAAGTATAGTTAGATAATAAGACAATTTGTTTTATGTTCCAGGCAAACGATATTTATATACTTTAAATTTTTATTATTATTTGTATTTTAAGTTCTGTTGAGAATGTAATTTTAAAATACTATGGATTGTATAGTACGAGATCATTTAATTTTTAACAAGGGAAAAAAACATTCAACAATATTAGATAAAATTTTATAGGATTATGAAATCATGAATCAATTGATTTAAATATTATAATTAAACAAAAAGTAAAATAAAATAAAATATTGATACATATTAAATATTCTTACATATAATTTTACTACAGTAAAAATATATATTTTAAAATAAACATTTGTCTTAAGGGTTAGACTAACAATTTTATTGTTTCACAGGCGTTTTGCTAACAAAGTATTGAGTGAGGCTGGTCTAGCTAATATTTGTACAAACTTTACCTATTGTTGGTTACAATTATTTTCGGTGCTTTTACGAAATGGAATGCGTTTTTCAGTTATATAATAACTGTTGACGCAATCAGTTAAGAAATAGCTCATTTTGTTTAAGGATTCTCATCATGTTACATTAAATTTTTTTTCTAATTTTATAAAAAACAGTAAATTATTCATTTAATATAAAAAATATGTCTTTAATACCCCTATTCCCTTGGTCGTGTCACTTCATTCGACGTGACAATTGTCGTGTCACTTCAACTTTAAATTGGTATTCTCTTAGTCGATCGAAGTGATAATATAAGAGAATGCGACGTAAAACTATATCTGTCACTTCAAACGACAATTGTCGCATCGATCGACTAAGAGAATATCAAAATTTGATTGTCGGTACAAGTGACAAGTGACACGACTAAGGGAATAGGGGTGTATGTAAAATTTCAAATTAATTTCAATTTATATTGTAAATCAAGTAGGCACAAAACTGATGTTTTGAAGTGAGCATTTAATCACCGGTTGTGAAATATTCTTCATTTTTTATACTTAGGTATTTATTTAGACATACTTATTTAAATAGGTAAGTATGTTGGTGAGATAACTTAAAATAAGTATATATTTTTATCCCTTACAAAAATCAATATTTTTTCATTTTATTCCATAACTGAATGAGCCGAGCCGTCCTTTTCTTCAGTTTCTCCGTTTTTATGTGCTTCTTCGATTTAAATTTCTTAATTTTAAATGGGATAATTTAAATGAGCAACCAAGAAAAATTTTACGGCGACAAATATTAGGTCGGCATCAAAAATAATAAATTGGCAGAAACAGTGAATACAGAAAAATAATTTTTAGTAACAAAAGAAAAAAAAAATCGAGACAACGATACAAATTATTTAATATTTAATCTGATCTGTCTTGGCAATTTGTTTTATTTTGTTCCAGAATTTTTTTTTTAAATTGATAAATTTTTCATTTAATTGAAATATTAACGGTTTTGGTGTGTTTTGGACCAATTGCTTATTGCCATCCATTTTAAATTTCGTCTTCATCTTCTGCTTCACCTGACAACCGTTAATAAAAGTGGTAACGATTATCTCAGCAAAAGCTTTATATTATGGAGTCCTATGCGGCATCTGTTTATCATCAGGGTGGGTGGGGGGGGGGGGGGCAGGTCTGTTTCTGAATAAGATACGAAAACGTCAGTAAATGATTCCTATTTGAATTAAAACTATTATGAAATTTTCGACATCCCAAAAACTACAAAAAAGTTAATATTAATTTATTAATTAGGCGAAAAATTAAAAAAAAATCCAAAATTAAAATATACGTTACGAACTGAATAACTGAAATTTTATTATCTCACGATTTATTATTGAACAAGCGTGTGCATTCGTCACCTCAAGAGCAGTCGCATATTGTTCGACTTTATCGAAAACAAAGCGCGGTCGCCAACTTGTTTAGTTTCATAATAGGAAAATTTCCGAGCTCATTTTCGACGTTGTCGGAAAAAAAGCGCGCCTCGAAAATTTCATAATAGCGCCTCAGAATTGAATTAGATTTACTCGTTTCTTCTTTAAATCGAATACGAATTTTGTACATTCGAATTCGTATCATATTCACAACGAGGCTATTCCTGAATACGATACGAATTAGAATGTATAAGATTCATATTTGATTTAAATAAGAAACGAGTGAATCTTATTCAATTCAAATAAGAATCTTATACATATTTTGATATTCGTATTGCACTCAGAAATAGCCCACCTGAATACGATACGAATTCGAATGTATAAGATTCGTATTTGATTTAAATAAGAAACGAGCGAATCTGATTCAATTCAAACAAGAATTTTATATTTACGTATTCGTATCGTATTCAGGAATACCCCCCCCCCCCCCTCCTCCTAGAAATATTCCTCCAGATTTGAGTCAGGGATGTGAATACGAGTGAGTAAGATTCGTATTAGATTTAAATAGGCGAACGAATCTGATTCAATTCAAATAAGAATCTTATAATTCGAAGAATCAAACATGTTCGAATCGTATTCAGACCTTAGTAAAAGACTAATTAAGATGTCCCTGAAACTTTCATAATTCTCTCGATTTTAAAACAAAAAATTAACAATTACAAATGTAAATCCAAGTGAAACGTGCGTTTTTTAAGAATCATAATAAATAACAATATAATGCAAAAAGCGACAGAAGTATTAAATTTTAAGAAAAGTTAACTATGATTGTCGAACAAACTAACATTGCACATTTGCCCTTTATAAATGAATGAAACACTTTTATTATAATTAATAGAAAACATGCATAATAATGAGGTAAATCAGTTCTACAATGTGTTCAATTGTCAGGAATATGGTAAATGGCATCACGAAATTATTGCAGACGCCTGGCTATTTGTGTAATATTTAGCAAACTGTTAAATTGTAAATTCTGCGAGTCAAGTCGACACTCACAACATTCACTTACATTTTATAATAGGGCCCAGTGCCCGAATTCCGGTTCGATGACAAATGATAATGAGAAATGACTTGATTTTTTATTTCAACTAGTCGGTTGCATTTTTATTTAGAGTAGGCGAAATAAAACATAAAGTCATTTCTCATTCTCATTTGTCATTGATCCGGAATTCAGGCCCTGGTCTACAGTGTCTACTGTCGTTAAATGTGCTGTAAAATCAGCTCAGTTCATATATAGGATGCTTTCAGCAACTGCGTGCGCAAGTAGTATTGCAGTCGGTACATGAAATCGAGATTGCATCAATGCAGGCGGTATAAAAAGACTGCAACAACTGCCTTACAGAAAGAAATAATATCGAACACAATGCTGCAAAATGTGCGCAGCTGACTAAATTTTTTAAGCCTTCCAAAGTTGCAGCAACCGTAAGCAAATATTCAGGAATTGTTAATATGATCAATACACCAGCGATGGCAACTATAAAGATCACATACCTTGAAAACAAATTTAAATAAAGTGATTAAAAATCTGAAAATAGCCTTGTTAAAAGAACGTGATTCATCAACATTATCTAGTAAAATCAGCGACTGAAGCAATAGATTACCTTACCCTCTATGGAAAGCCAAGTATAAAATGAAACGAATTGGAAGCTGCGTTCTATAATAAAACGGGTTACTTTCCTGAAATCTGGAAAATTTAACAAATCATAATGATTTCAAAAAAAGGTAGAAAGAATAACACGTTCATAGAGTCGTATCTGAAATCAGCAGGTCTCTAGCACCAAAAAGGTATGCTCTGCAGGCTGCAGCGCTTTTAGAGATTGCTCAAGCTTTCACACACACACACACAATTTCTGCCTTAAACAAGGTTAGAGTACTGACATGTTTTTATAAAATCATTTAAAATTATCTGCTCAATCGAAATTTTTGGAAGAAAAAATCAAAATGTATACGAAATCTACGCAAGGCTGTTGGGTCAGCATTATATTTTAAGTATATTACAGCAAGTTACGTGGAAGTGTAAACATTTCCGAGTGTAGGTAAAGTAATTGAAACTTTAAAATTGTTTCAACTAAATTCAATGGTCTACCGCGTATGAATTTGAAAGAAAGGCTTAAGCTAGCTAAGCAAACCGTCATATTGAAACTGAACAATGAGAAATATGTAAATTGCAGATGCAGTTATTGGCAAAAAGGGCCGTTCGTGGTTGGATATCGAAAAGAATGCTCCAGTTCCAATGACATAGACATGGATAAAGGCAAACGACAATACTCTTAAATAACTGGGTTGAAGGTTGAGAACACTCAGGCTTTTTTTGTACGTTAGAAAATATTTGGATTCAGACAAATCAATCAAGCTGCAGGAATATCGCTTGAAATGTGCTCTTAGCAATAATGCCGTGCTAAGAAAAAAAGTCACAAGCGCCAAAAGTCGAAAAATGCGTTAGAGGCATATTTGGATCTTCAAAAAAATACCTATTTTTCTGCTTTTTTTAAAAGCCAAATATCCTTCATCAAACGCCATAAAATCACGTCATTTAATAGTCAAGTTTCATATTTAACACATGGCAAACAAAAATTGAAATTACTGAAAACTTACAAAAAGGTTAATGTGATTTTTTCTTAGCCCGGTAGAATAGCGTACAATTAGAATTGCACTCGGAGTCTCAAATATGGTGGCGATATGGAAATTTTTTATTCAGGGCGACTCATTAGGAAACGTGCCATATTAGCAACCATAAAGAAGACTGTTGACTTTGTCTCGAATCACAATGAAAAAGTGCAAGTTTCAGATAAAGGACAGTTTACGTTAATAGTGAAAGGTACTGTTGAAGTGTGAACAGTTTTACAACAATATAGGCAAAATTATATTAGTCGAAACAGTGAACGTTTTGTACCTTCCGGAAATTTCTTCCAACTTATTGTCAGTTCAAAATTTTAACTGCCAAATGTTATGGTTTGGAATTCGATAATACAGAGTGTTTCAGTGGAATGATAAATGAATCAATATGAGTAACGCCATCGCCTGAAGTAATATCGCTTAAGGTTTTAGCGTAAAGCATTTGGCAAATGAATATTTAGTAAATGGCATCACGATAAGTGATACCACAGAAGACAATAGATTCAAAGAAGTTGTTTTTCTTCTGTAACAATACTTTATTTACTAAAAAATATGTACGATACTTCCTTGTTTTCCTAAGCCATTCTGTCGTTTAGTATAACGGAGTTGAAAGTTGTTGAATATTCAAAGGGTAAAGGTACGAGCATTCAATGAACGGCTACGTGTATCTGCAAGAACAGAACAATAATTGAAATGGTTCGTTATATGTTAATCACCGTAAAGCTACATGATAAGGCAGAAGCAGTCATGGCGGCAAATTTCATCCAGAATTGATTGCCAAGCCAGGAAGTTATGGAATTGTGGTCAGGAGATTCACCAGATTTGCAAAACGTGAAGCTTCGGCCAAAAGTGTTTTCTATGTAGATAGTAATATGTATACAAAAGAAAAAAAAACGTAAATTGGTTGTGATATGCAGACCAAAGGCATGCAGTACCCTGATTCTCTATAAAATAAGATAATGATAAACGTGAAAACTTGTAAAAAACAAAGCTTACAATTTGCAATTTTTCGATGTCATGATAGAAATAAATAGAAATTTTCCAATTCTTAAAAAATCTAGGTATGCAGCTTTATGAAGTTGAATTAATTTAGTTAGCATAATATTTAGCTTGTTTGAATTGAACGGTGCGCGATGAACGCTCATACGAGAAAGTTGTGTTTTGAATTTGGTCGTAAATTAAATTCTGTTGTTGATTTAATTTATTTTTATTATTTAATTTAAATTTAATTTCGTTAGTTTCAATAAAAAGTGTTATGTTATTTTAGTTTGATTTATAAAAAGTGTTCATTGTGTATAAAATAAAATAAAAATTCTCCCGCATACAAAAAAGAAATTTTTTGCAAATGGCGTAATTTTGTAAATAATTTTGCGCAATAAAGTGAATTTAAAATACAGTCGAGAAGAAACATTTTTGTTTAAATTTGTGAAAATAGTGCGGAACTTTGGAAATTTGGTGAACTTACATACATCTTAAATGGAATAACGTTTGAATGATGGATAAAACGTGATCATCCGGAACATAGGCCAGGTTTTTATGTCAAGGGGAATCAATGTTTCCTTTAATTTTATGCTTTTCGTTTAAATAATGCGTGTGTCGTAGTTGCTTGTTGTTGTTTGTACGTTGGCGGGTAATTGTAAAATTCAGATAAATCTAATTATGTAAAAATAAATGCCCTATTACATGCAGAGGTTGTTGTACGGTTTTCATCCGGTCTACATGAGGCAAGTTTTCTATTCCCGAATGTATTTGTATTTGTTTAGGTATAAAAGGGTACATTGTGTATTAGTG
This sequence comes from Tipula vernalis, assembly GCA_958295665.1. Lineage (NCBI taxonomy): Eukaryota > Metazoa > Arthropoda > Insecta > Diptera > Tipulidae > Tipula > Tipula vernalis. Next base: position 126,621,743 of record OY282558.1, on the reverse strand, counting down.
GGGCACATACATACATAATGCACGTAAAGTAATCTTAAGTTGTCTCGTATGTTTTGCTGATGACAAGATCAGGGGCGAAATCATGTAATCCGTACGGTAAATTTTAGCGGTAGTAAACAATTCAATGAAAAATTTAGAATAAATTCAAAAAATGGTCAAAATTACCCAAGTTATTTTGTATGAAATTTCAAATAATTGAAAAAGTTTATCGACAAATTTTTATGGGACAAATATTTCATAATGATCAGAAATTTGCCGTTAAACCTTTATGTAATTGCGATTTGATACAAAATAACTTGGGTAAAGCATGGTTTCCACGATGGCGAGGCGAAAAAATTAGTCAAACTAAAAAGAGAAAGCAAAAATTCACCAATAGTACGATAGAGAGAAAATACCATTTTGACAGAAAAATTGGGACGTCCAATTTGAAAAATTTTAATTCAGCACTCCGAAATAGGACGTCTAATCCGAAAAAAAGATTAGACGCATCATCTTTTTTCGGATTAGCCGCTGATTTTCGGAATCCATATTGTCAATTTAAAGAAAATTTTATATTTATTTTATTATTAAATATATATATATTTTTTTTTTTTGATTTGGGGAACACATTTTTCATCGCCAGAATCACTCTCAGTGCTACTTGAAAACATAACGGCATATATTGCCATTAGTTACTCAACAGTATCCATTTTTAACAAAATTTAATTTTAATAATTGAAACGTCAAAACTAAATAAATAAAAATTCGGAGTAACGACTTGTTGCAGTTTCATTCACTCTTATGTTATTTTTTATTATTCCTTCCTCTTTTTAATTTGACTAATTTTTTCGCCTCGCCATCGTGGAAACCATGCTTAACTTTGACCATTTTTTGAATTTATTCTAAATTTTTCATATACATAATTGTTCATTACCGCTAAAATTTACCGTCCAGATTTCATGATTCCGCCGCAGAATCCAACAAACTTCGTGAGCAGGAGGCAATGACATACAGAAAACGGTAACTGGAAATGATTGAATCGCCAGCTAATTCAAAACAATGCTATGCAAAAGGGTATTAAATCTGTGGCAATAACCCAAATCGCCAAAACCAGATTTATGTAATTTTTCAAATTTATTAAAGTGCAGAACTGTCTCAAAAGGAACATTTTGATATAATATGTAGACCAAATAACTTATGATAAATAATAGCACCGTTAAAATTGTTTCGCATGTACCAAAATGTTCCTTTTGATGCAGTTGTTCTGAATTTTAATAAATTTGAAAGACTACGACATAACTCTACTCATGTTCGAATTATTTCGTTTTGGATTATGGGTTGACGAGGTACCACTACCTAGTGCTATGCATGGTTAATTGATAGGATGTTAACAGTTTTTTGTTCACCAGAGGAAAATTTATCTTTTGGATCGAGCCGAGAACTCTCAAACAAGTTAAGGTTCTGCCATACCGAGCGTCGGCGGCGGGCGTCAATATATTGATGAAAACACATAACTTGAGCAAAAATGGTCGTGTTCAGTCGGGCAAAAGTAATAAAAAATGTTATGATATTTTTTATTACCCTAACTTCACTTCGTTGTATTTTTTTGTCATGGTCATGCCCGACAAAACAATCAAAATGAAAAAAGTGATTTTACACGTCAAACTTTCGTAGAGCCCTAATTAACAGAATTGAAAAAACGAAACTTTCCTATATGATTTGTTTGAAAAATTCATTTTTGTTTTGTCCTTCTATCCCACTTATATGTATTAAGTTCGAATTTGATGCTGACGGCAAGGTGCTTTGCTAAAAAAGACCTCGGTCGCTGGGTTTCGCCACGGCGGATGAAATATCCATTCGATACTTTTTCGTAAAATTGTAATTTTTCTATTAAAAATATAATGTTTGTAAATAGTTTTATGAATAATAATTTTATTTTTGTTCAAGCTGTGATTTCCTATCACTACATAAGCATAAAAACGAGTATTTAAATTTGACGCCCGCCGCCGACGCTTGGTGTGATATGGTCTTAAAAAATATTTATATTTTTGCACAAACTATGGTTTTTACTATGGGTTCTCACCAAAAGTAGATTGCAAATATTTGCAATCTATTTGATTTTCGTTCACATGGATAGTACACATTAAAAAAAGTTATATATCGGTACACACAATATACAAATTTACAATGCGATTTGCAACCAAAAGTAGTCAAGCAAACATCTTTTCACTTTGTAAATAAAAAATTTCCTGTAAATAAAAATATTTCCCTTTGCAAATACATATTTGCAATCGACTTTTGGTAGGAACCAAGAGTTAAACAATACAAAAGCAAATGTTTATTTAAATTTGACGCCCACCGACATCCCGACGCGCGGTGTGTTAAATCCTTTAAACCTCAAAAATAAATGTATTTTTATTCTAGTACAAATTTTAATAAAATTTGTATATGGAAATCGAATCGGAATGTAGCCAACATGTATCAGCGAGTGTGCATATAATTTGACACAAGCTGCTATAAAATCTAATAATAATTTGTGACATTTCATACGAGTAATTCAAAAGTGGAGTTTAATTAAATAATAATTCCGATTTCATGTATTTAATTGATTAGTTTCTAGTTAGTTTTAATTTATATTCTCGATACAAACGAAAAAAATAGTGTTTATGTCAAACAATTTAAATCAAATAAATTAATAACAAAATTCTTGCCATAATGCAAAAAATCTATCCCTAATCAGAAAAAGCAATGGTTTATTTTAAATAAAAATATTGAAAATTGAGAAAATAAACCATGGATCTAACTGCCCAATGCAATACAAATTCTTTGTCGATTTACGATTTAATATGGGATGATATTTTAATAGAACATATACTGCCATATTTATCTCTGAAAGATTTGTTTAACCTCCGATGCTGTTCAAAGTTGAGTGAACAATTTGTCGATTATTGTTTTAAACATTTGCAAAAGATAAATTTATGCAATAATAATAGTATACATATTTATTTAGCATTTAGTGTATTAACAAAAAGCTGTCAAAACGTAAAAGAATTGAATTTAACCAAATGTAGTTGGTTAACCAGTTCGCTACTCTCGGCTATACTAAAAAATAATAAAAATCTATTGGCAATTAATCTGAGTGACTGTAATAATATAACAGCCCCATCGTTACAGCCTATCATCATAAATTGTAAAAATTTAAAAATACTTAATCTGTCCAAATGTTATTGGTTAACAGTCGGAGCAATCGATGCTCTAATTTTGCACCACAGCGATTTACAAGAAGTTAATATATCACATTGCAATACTATCGAGACTAGAAGTTTAATTTTATTTCTACATAAATTTATTAATTTAAAAATTTTATCTATGGCTAACTTAAATTGTGTTAATGATAATGTATTGATTGCAATCGCCCGGAATTGCCAGAAAATGAAACACTTGTGTTTGGTCGGATGTAGCAGAATTACTGATCTTGGCATTGAGTAAGTTATTCAAAACAGAAATTCAATATTTCATTTTTTAAAAATATTTACATATAAATTGTCATGGATGGCCTAAGTTCTAAGATAAAATCGACTCAAACGTATATAATTGGAAGCCATAGTAATGCTTAACATTGGTAAATAATTATAAACTTATTATACATTGTGATGTGGTTTTGCCTAAAACTCTGTTCATTGCTTATAAATTGCACTTATACCTTTACAACTCTTATTTATATGTACATATGTTTAAACATTGGTAGATATTGAAGCATTTTTATTACAAATTTATAATACATAACAATACGATAAGCGCGTTTTTTTATTCGCTCCGGATAGCTGTTATCGAGAGCCGTCATTTTTCTACCCCTAAATTTAAATTTGACGCGCTATTTATTGGTAAACTAAACTTATTTAACATCAAACTATCATTTTTAATTCAATTGTTTAGCGAAAACTTGATATAAAAAATATTTGGCTCTACCTATTTATACGGAGCGCTATCCGGAGCCACTTTTCATACGACGGCTCTCGATAGCAGCTATCCGGAGCGAATAAAAAAACACTACAGATGTTGTTGTCTTATTGGTACCAGGTAAAGCAGGGTAGGTTATTGGGACGTGTTCAATCGGGCAAAAATGATAAAAAATATCATGATATTTTATCCCACCCTAACTTCATTTCGTAATACTGTACGTCAGTCAAACCCGATTGTTTTCTTTGTTTGTTTTTATCCCTGCAATCTGTTCTGGGGCTCGAGGCACTCCCAACTCTTTCGCTGTTCGCTTTTTACGTCCTACCTTACGCCTTTAGTAGCCAAATTGAGGACGTACGGCTATAGACCCGTTTTTCGTTTAAACCACCTGCACATTGGCATTGCTTCATGCCAACCTATAGTGCTGTCATAGATGTGTTCATCTTTATCACCGATCGTAATCAGATGATGAAAAATCCCTTTTGCATCCCACCCCTATTATAGGGATTCGAACCCGGTACCTCCCGATCCAACCGCAGCAGCTTTAACCACTGCGCCGTTTACTCGGTTCGCCGTAAACCCGATTGAACAACAAAAATTGATAAAACGTGTCCGATTTCTATGCGAAATAATTTTTTTGTGATAAATTAATGTTAAACTGTACGCAACCAAATTATCACAGCACCGGTGTGTTATAATTTTGACATGTCCGTAATAATTCTTGTTTCTGTGCCGGTGAAGTAAACAAAATAAGTTTTACGAGTATTTAATTTAATTTAATTTTGTTTATATAATATAATAAGTTCCAGCATTTTGTGAACAATATCACAAACTGTGGATCTTGATATGTTCATTGCTGCACCTACAATTTTATAACTAGTCCCACTTGTCAGCCACAGCAAAAATATCATTAGTTCCATTTCCGGTCCCCAACTATGGTTTTTTATTGGACAAGAATTTGCTAATAGCGATGAAAGTGTTAGACGATATCCTTAAATGCATTCTCGTCACAGGATCATTATAATTAAGTATTGAATTAACAATACTGTTTGTTGAGGGAATTGTGTACATTATTGGTCGCTGCAAAGAATGAATTTTGTTAATGTTTATAAATACTAGAAAGCAATACCTAACATACATACCTGTAAGTTTAAATGTATCATACCAACCTGGTAGTTTAGGAGATCTATTATTAAACGACGCGCAAAGTTCCTTGTAACCCGAAATTAATAGAAATAATACCATATTTGGATAAAATTCTGCCTCTATCATTTTTATATATACATACACTTTTAAATAACTCTCTACGTGCAATTTGTCGTTTGTTGTATTTCCAAATGTCAATTTTATTATGTCAAAAATATTTCAGTATTCGGACAGCAAATGAACTTATTTCACTAATGTCAAATTTATCACAAAAAAATTATTTCGCACAGAAATCGGACACGTCCTATGACATTATTTTGTATGCAACCAAATTATCACAGCCACTACGTGATGTAAATTTGACATTTCTCTAATAATATTCATAAAGCCGATTTACGATAATTTATTTCTAAAAAAAATTGTACAAATTAAACTTATACCGAAGAGAAAATTATTTCACTCCTGTCAAAATTATTACAAAAAAAAAACATATCACAAACTTCGAACACGTCCTAAGTTCTTTTGCATAAAAAAAAACAATAAAAAAAATTCTAGGATTTTTTTGGTGATAAATGAGTGCGTTTTATGGCGAAACGTGATTTTAAACCTGGGTGGGCATTTTGTGGTGCTATATCACACCTTTATATCACTAATGGAGACTTTTTTTGTGTGATATAAAAAAATGGAGAAAGTCTACAAACACATCCCTGCAAAATGAATTTTAAGGGGAAAATCATGAATCAAAGTGATAAGTTGACGTTTCCACATAACCTCAAATGACATTATATGAAAATTTTATACGAAGTGCTATTTGTGTGGTGATAAAGTAATACTTTAATGCAAAGCTGTTTATTATTTAAATAAAATGTTAAAAATATAATAATCAGTCCTTTGTCAATCAACAATTTTATTTTGCACTTGGTTTCATGATAATTTTCATTCATTTTTTTAAAACCCCAATTTAGTTGTTTTCCATCAAACTATTTGGAGTTTGATCAAAAACAACTAAATTAAAGTTTCAAAAACATGAATAAAAATTACCATGAAACCAAGTGCAAAATAAAATTGTCGATTGAAAAAAGACCAATTAATATATTTTTAACATAACATAACTAGAAAAGCCTTTGGTTTGTTAGAATTTGATGTTTAAACATTGACCAATATTTGCATTTTGTGGGGTTATGTCAGATGGTTTATGTTGATTTTTGTTTAAGAATTTTTTTTTGTCCTTTGCTATTATGAGCTCCCGATGAAATTTGTTATTCTAGGCAACTAGAATGCTATTTTTGACAAATAATTTACTACACAAAATTAAAATAATTGTTGATTTTTGTATTTCATTTTTCTTGTAAATTTAACAATAACCCATTAATTTTATTTCAAAAATATATAAATGATCATTTTGTTAATAAATAACATTCATTTATATTTCGCGTCAATGTAAATTTCATTCATTTTTTGATATTTTTATTAGAGCTTTTTTTAACTAAACTCCATGTAAAACAAATGTAAACAAGAAAATAATTTTTTTTTGTTCCACTTGTAAAAGTAAGACGGAAGAAGTTGTGGTCTTTTTCATTTAAATCAATATGCGACGTGACGATATTCATCCATGACAACACCATAGTTAGCTACGACAATTTATTTTTCGCACAGTATCGCCAAATGTGATATATTACCACAAAATGACAACACTGCAAAATGAATTTTAAGGGGAAAGCAATGAATCAAATCGATGATTTGACACGTAACCTCAATTGTTGATTTTTGTATTACTATGTAATATAAAAATCAACAATTATTTCAGTTTTGTGTATTAAATTGTATGTTAAAAGAACCATTCTAGTAGCCTAGAATAACAAATTTCACAAAAACAATCATCCTCCTAATAGAAATGGGCAAAAAATAAGCAATTCTTAAACGAAAATCAACATAAACCATCTGACATAACCTCACAAAATGCAAATAATGGTCGGTGTTTAAACATGAAATTCTAATATACCAAAGGGTTTTCTAGTTATGTTAACTTAAAAATATAATAATTAGTCTTTTGTTAATCAACAATTTTGGTTTGCAGTTCGTATCACAGTAATTTTCATTCATTTTTTTAAAACTTTAATTTAGTTGCTTTCGATCAAACTCCATGTAGTTTGATATAAAAAAATTAATTTAAAATTTTAAAAAAATGAATGAAAATTACCATGATATGAAGTGAAAAACAAAATTGTTTGTTAGCAAAAGACTAATTATTATATTTTTAAGTTAACATAACTAGAAAACCCTTTGATTTATTAGAATTTCATGTTTAAACACCGACCATTATTTGCATTTTATGAGGTTATGTCAGATGGTTTATGTTGATTTTCGTTTAAGAATTGCTTATTTTTTGCCCATTTCTATTAGGAGGATGATTGTTTTTGTGAAATTTGTTATTCTAGGCTACTAGAATGGTTCTTTTAACATACAATTTACTACACAAAACTAAAATAATTGTTGATTTTTATATTCCGTTTTCCTGTAAATTTTACAATAATCCATTAATTTTATTTCAAAAATATATAAATGATTATTTTGTTAATAAATATCATTTATTTATCATTCGCGTCAGTGTAAATTTCATTCATTTTTTGAAATTTTGATTACAGGTGTTTTTAACCAAACTCCATATAAAAAAAGTTTAAACAACAAAATAAACAATTTTTTCCACTTGTAAAAGTAAGACGGAAGATATTGTGGTCATTTTCATTCAAATCATTATACGACATGACGTTGTTCATCCAAGATGGGACCGCAGTAAGCTACGACAAATGTCAGTTTATCACAGTTTTATCGCCAAATGTGATATAGCACCACAAAATGACCACCCTGGGCCAGGGGTGAGATGTTGTAACCATCACGTTTTTCGCTTCGATGCATTTTCGATAGAATAACTGTACTGCTTTGTTAAAAATATAAAATTTTAAAACAATTTACTTCTAAAATACCGTTATTCTATCGAAAATGCATCGAAGCGAAAAACGTGTTGGTTACAACATCTCACCCCAGGTGTGAAATCTCGGAAATCGATATATCGAATACCAAATCTCGAAACTGCAAACTCGAATTTCAATGTATCGAAATTTCAAAAAATTATCTCGAATTTCGAATAATTAAAATAACTTTGCAATCGTTTTATACATTTTGAAAGATGGTCTTATGTTTTGAAAGATGATTTTTGTAAATATTATCACTCTTTGCAGAGAGATAAGAAAAACCGGTATCGAGGCTCAAGCAGCGTGTAGGGTCGGCGTGAGGGAAAATAGTCAATACCTACTCAATTTTTTGAGTGTTGGAGAACCAAATAAAATTTACAGGATTTTGTCGGCCGAGTAAAAAAGAGTAACTTCATTTAACGACGCTCAGTAAAATGTGAGTCTGAGAACTACTTCATCATTAGATATTAGAAATATAGTCAAACGACAAATAAGCTAAGCAGATGTTGCCAAGTTGCATCAAATAAGTTATAAACCATTTTTAGACGAAAATTGCTCGATTTTTAGAAGAAAATTGGTCGATGTTTTTTAACAACATCTTAAGACATCCGCTAATGGGTTTGATGTATTGTTTAAACTTTAAATAACAAAATATGTAGATCCTAAGCAGGTGTTTTGCCCGTGCTAGCCAAATTTAGTTGAAAAAAATTGTTGAATCGTTTTAAAGTTAATTGAATCACTTTTTTGTGTCATCAAGCAAAAAATTTACCACAATATTATAAATTAGAGAAAAAAATATGTTGAACTTTTTTCAAATTGTTTTTTTATAACTTTAATGTTTAATTTAAATCAATATCGAGCACGTTTTGTTGAACCCAGTTCGTTATTATTTATTGTACATACAAAACAAACAAGTATAAGGAGCTATCCAGATTTTTTAAGCTATCCACATTTTTTAAATTACTTTTATTAAGAACGGCAACATTTCTCCTTACACATTTCCATTACATGTATCAATTTACTCGCTATCGCCCGCCCGTAACGCAAATTATTCTCATGAGCATGACTAATAGTAATAACCAGCTCGTTGAATAATATAGGTATGTCTATGTACTATTAGACATCAAAAATGATTACCTACTATTTGTTAGTGCTATACTGCTGTGCTAAGAAAAAAAGTCACAAACGCCAAAAGTCGCAAAATGCGTTAGGGGCATATTTGGATTCTACAGAAAGGCCCATGCGACTTTTTTTTCTTAGCACGGCAGTATATTTGTTTAAGTTTTTTATCCTGATTCGGCGATCTCGGTTTCAGCTGTATTGTTTGTCTAAATATAAAACATTTAGTTTATTTAGCTTCTCGTATGTTTCAGCCTATATATTGAAATATCGGTTTACAATTTGGTTCGTGATAAAAATTTCAAATTCCTAATGATTTTATTACAAGGCATTCACAATGAAAACACTTGTTAATTTTGACTTTCAGGTTTGTATGAATTTCCAATATAACGAACAAAAATTTTTATATAATGTTGTTCTTGACTGCCTTAGGCCAATTACATTTCAATTTTATGTTTTTTTTTTAATAAAATTAAAAACTTTTATTTTACTTGAAATTTACAGGTCAATATCACGGAATTGCCGACATTTAGAATCATTGATGGTTCGAGCATGCCCTTTAGTTACCGAAGTAAGTCTATCACCACTTCGTGGGAAAATTCACATAGATCGACCACGATACTCAAACTTTCAGTTTGTTCATTTACCCCGACTATATTTACAAATTTGATAAGAATGTGAAAATTTAAATCAAAAGTGATAAATTTATATCTTAACTACTACTATATTATATGATTAATTCAATTATTTTATTTTGGGTGGGCCTGTAAGTTGAATGTGTTTTTATTTATACAACATTTCAGCATATAAATCATAATAATCTAAAAATAATTAGTGTTTAATGTTAAATAACCTATACGTAAATTATTTTAAAGTCTTGTAAATTTTTACAACGAACTAATTTGTTTTTAATATTGTGAAAATTAACTGAGTATTTTTGGCCATTTTATTATTCGGAACGATACAAAATTTTAACGTATTTATAGATGTAAATAAGTTTTTATTGTAAATTTACGTGTACAAGGACGAAATAAAGAAATTATGAAAATAATAAGTCATGTTTGAGTTCCTAAAGGTAAGGTTAGGTGGAGGTAGCTGTCCCAAGGACCGGCATAGATACAAAAATTGTCCTTAGCCATGCCACATTAACGTTTTTCTCAACTGTACTTTATTGACCCATCCAGAGCTTACAACGAAGCGCTGAATGCACCTAACATCCATCCCATTGTGGTCCGGTCGCTGAGGAGAGGAACTCTTAAAAATTTCCATCTGCTTTGCGCTAGACGAGGACAGGTGCAGAATAAGTGGAGTACCCTTCCTCCCTCCTTCATATCTTCGCAACTTGTACAGTAATCATTCGAGAGGACTCCTAGTCTCCATGCATGCTGACCTTTGAGACAGTGTCCTATAACAAACCCCACGACCATACTAACATGGCGACGCCGAAGTGTTAACAGCTGTCCAGTTCTTACCTGATTTAGTTTTGGCCAAATCTGCCTAGTTATAACAAACGAGGTACCATTGGACCATCTATAGTTCGCTGCTCTCCTAGCTTCTTTCTGAAGTAAGAGTTATAGCGAGCAGAGTTTCAACATTTACCTTACTTGGTAAAGTGAGGCAATTTTTACCCTGACGAGCAAGTTAATCTGTCTTCACTCGCAACACTGAAGTGCCTTGGTACCCACGTTAAATGGATATTGAACTAATCTTTTATCTCGTTAAGAAATGAGAGACAGCTCTGGGCTACCTTCGACGTAAGGAAGTAAGATCGTAGCATTGTGAAGAAGTTTAAAACTTCAGGCTTCAACATCTCTTCTCAGCCAGTACCCTCTGGAGGGAATATCAGTACGAAACCTTATCTCAAAAGATCGTACCAGGGAAATATTTTTTTTTTCAGAATGGATGAGTGCTTTTTACTATTACAGATCCACATAGAAATTTATTTAAGCCTTATAGCTGTGCTCGCTGCAATTTTAATGCCTAAATATCTAGGGATTTGAGATGAAAAAAACCTCCAGTGCCTGAGTGCGTGTGCTCCTGAGTACACCACTAATACACAATGTGCAAGTTCTCTGAATTTTAATCAGCAGCTTTTGGTTAGCCATACTGTTTAAGGCTGTTCACCAAACAACAATTCCATTCCATACAATCGTATCGGCCTTATCACTGCGATGTATAGAGCCAAGCCAGTATACGATGTGGGGTTCAAGACCCCATATTTTTCAATAGCGTTTTTACAGGAGTAATGTATAATAGCTTTCTTTACCCTTTCTAAAATATTAGGATTCCAGCTAAGTTTGCTGTCCAAAATAACACCCAGGTGTTTCGCTTTATCAGTAAAGATCAAGCTGATACCATATAAAGATTGGAACCTCAGTTTTATGTAGATTAATATTTAGTCCATAACTGTTGGCCCATTTATAAAGAAAGCCAAGCGCGCTTTTCATGCGCTTGCTTAAGGTACAAGTATACTTACCATAGATATCAATAGCCTCGTCATCCGCATAAGCAATCACCCTAAAGCCTCCCGATCCAAGTCCAGTAACAGGTCTTTAAAGTGCAAGTTTCAAAGGAGAGGGACAAGACTCTACCTTACTGCAAATCTGCTAACGGAAGGGCCGGCAAGCTTAGCCTTCACGATCATGCCTCTTAGCATTTGATCTATCCAGCCAACGAGCGAATTGAAAACGCTTCGAAAAAGCCTGAGTTACCGCCACCGGTTTAACGTTGCTGAAGGCCTCCTCTATATCCAGAAAGCTAACCAAGGAGTTTTTCTTAAATTCTAGGGATTTCTCAATAGGAAAAATCAGGGAGTGTATAGCAGTTTTTACAGATCTCCCTTTCCAGTACGCATTTTTAGATTTCGATCACCTAGTCGGCTCAATAGTACCTCTAATGTGAGCTTCTATTAGTCCCTGCAGAATCTTTAATATAAAAGAACATAAACTTATATAGGTCTAAGGTCTTTGGGATAACAATGACAGCTTTTTCCGCCTTAGGTATAAATATCACGTTTACCTCAGTCATTTCCTGGGAATGTGGCAAAATTCCAGGGTGTAGCAAGTCAATAGCTTGCTGAACATCCGCAGGAATAATGCCATCAGGTCCAGCTGGTGTATGGCTTAAAGCGGTTAATTGCCACACTATCTACCTTCAAGGCCTGAGCTCATAATAGCACTCGGCATTTCAAGCACAAGTTCGGAGCACTCCGGAAAGTGGATTATCAGTAGTAACTCTAAAGGTTTAGCACCACTTCTGGTCCAAGAACCATCCGTACGCTGGAGATGACTCGGGATGACAGGGCTAGAAGCGAGTACTTTGCACAGAACTCCTGTACTTTACCACAGTAGAGCTTCCAGGCACTTATTTTGGCAATTCTTATTTCATACTTATATGTTCTGAGGACTTCCTTATAGCAGTCCCAATCCACAGCAGTTCTTGTTCTGTTGGCTTTTCTGAAAAGCCTTTTACATTTTTGACGAGAGCTTTGGAATCGTTTCAACCACCAAGGTGGTCCAGCTCCTGTGTAGATACCGGGGGCTTTGGAATCGGTACTGTTAATGAATTACTTAGAATGGTTCGGAAAGTATTCCGGTCGGTTTCCCTCCTGTTTCTAAAAATAGCTCTATTTGTGGCTTCTGTAACCAATTCATAATGAAGATAGCAGTGATCAGAAAAGGAATGGTCATCAGACACTATCCAATTCAACAAACAATCCTTAATAAAATCTGAGACAAGCGTGAGATCTAGTACCTCTTGTCTGTTCCTGGTTATTAAAGTGGACTTACACCCAAAATTACATATTTGAAGATTAGTATCCTATGAACAAAATGAAGGAGTAAATAACCTCTCCTATTTGTACTCGTATTTCTCCATATTGTGTGGTGTGAGTTCAGATCACTGCCCAAGATAACTCCAACTCTCTGTTTTCCAGCATCAATTAAAGCACCTCTAAGAATTGCAGGTGGTATGTCATCATCTTCATACGGTAAATTGGCTGATATAATTTATTTATTTGTTTATAGTATTTTATAAATAATTTAGTATTAAAAGGAAAAGCACACATGGAAACAAAGCAATCGAAACAAAAAAATAATAATAATGAAGTTGCTTCCATTAGGCATAAAAACCTCTTAAATTTTTTCAAACAATTTCACCCTTATCGGTGCAGCCCAGACTTACCCACCTTATCTATATATGGACTAAGAAAAATGCATTCTTATTGTTACTTCGAAAATTATTACAACGTTTTTAATTTATTTAAAATTTTACATAAATATGAAATATTGTATTTTGAATATTACATATAGGTAATATTGTATTGTATATCATTTATACACCGTAATCCGTTGCATTTGGAAATATATTTGTTTTGGGCATAAACTGAATGAATATCAACATGTATGTGGCTATTGATACAATAATCTAGAATAAAATTACAAATTGTAAATTAAATAGCTTTATTTAATAAAATACGTACCCCTTTAAATAAATCCAAATTCATTTTAAAAAATCCATTAACGTTCAATTCCAATGGGAGAGATAGAACTTGGTACGAAAATCTTTGTATTAAATTGTTAAATTTCCAAAATTTTTGCTTAGTTTCTTTGTTAACCGTACTTTGATGATTGTATTGAAATTTATGGAGGCTCGAACCAATCGCACTTGTAGTCTTTACGAATTTTTCACATCGCAAAAAAAATACAAAAACCGTAACAAACGGTGGAATAGAGCATAACAATGATTCAGTAGTAAATACATTTCCAAATGTAAGTGATACAATATTCCAATAGTAGTCACATATTAAAGTAAAAAAATGCACCGTAATATTCATCAATTGGGTCCATCCAAATATTTTAAACATATCGTTAATAATTTTCCAAATTATTAAATTAATTCGTTTTAATTTTTTTAGATCAATTATGTTAATTTTCATATGCACTAGCTGATTACTTAATGTTTCTACACGGCCTCCGATCATTTCAATAAAAAATAAATTTAAGAAATAGAAACACCGTGTCACAAAAAATGATAATATTGTAACGTACCAATGATGTGACCATTGAAAATTTTTTCGAATACCGTACATAATACGTATTTCAATAGTGCACGTAATAAATTGAGTAATTAAGGTAACAATGGTATAAGAAAAATAAACTTTTCTATTGATAATTTCCATATTTAAATTTGGATTAATTTCATTAAAAATTTTATCAATTAAATTTAATCGATTATAAATGCGTAAAAATATTTCCCGATGCCGATAGGTTACAATCAAAATTGTTAAATGGGTCGAGATTGGACCCATTGATTGTAACAAATCCGATGCACCACCAAGTACATCGCTAGAATAGAATATATCTGGATAATAGAGAATGCACAAAGTTAAAATTGCCAAAATTATTAGCACGTACAACACAAAAATATATAAATTAATTCGATTCGAAGAGCCGAATGGTTTATTTAAATTCACTGGAAGTAAACCAGTTGCTTGATAGAATATAACAATTTTATCGAATAATTTCATTTTGGTCAAGTCGGTTTTAGAAATTGAACAATTTTGATTATGTCTAAGGTTTTGCTTTATATACAATATATTTATACGTAGTAGATTGATAACGATCTGGGATTATTAATCATCTTGTAACCATCAATTACATGATGATTGATTGATTCATCGACAATTTACGAGTTTGGAAAGTAATTTAATCTATCACACAAATAAATGTTTAATTGATAATGAATCCAAAAATTATCTATTTGTGATAATTATTTGTCTCTAATAAAAAAGAAAACCTTATTTTTTACTGCTTCCAAGTGAAGCAGACAATGAATGCGATAAATAACCATAAAAACGTTAATTTTAGAAATTATAATTTATTAAATATGCCTCAAAACTTAAGTGTTTGTGATTTTATAGTTTATGGAATAATACAATTTATAAAATAACAAAGCTCATATCAACCATCTCTAACCAAATAATACCTATGTAATTATTTTAAATTATTTGCTGTCTTGACGCTATAATTAGTTGGAGCATTAAACAAATGATTATAATTTGACAGGTTTTAATACTATATAAAAATAATTAACCTATGTAATATTTTTGTTATTTAAGAATATTATGAAGTGAAAATGTTGGACAAATAATTCTGGCTGTAGCCAAAACTTTTGTTGGTTTTGGAGTAGCATATAAAGTGGTCTAAATTTTCAATCTTTAAAAATATTAGACATTTATATCAGATTGATTATTTAATTTTTAAAAAATAAAAAACTTAGGTAGCTACATGTTTTAAATTATAATTTAATTATTTTTTTGTTGAATTATTAGGATGGTTGAAATATTTTTTTTTATTGATAATCCCTGGATAATCAAATAAAATGTTAGATCAGAAAATCATTTGTAACATGAAAACATTACTAAAGCTTTAGTTTAAATGATCAACACTTTCAGCTGTGGTCATTCCCCCCATTACACTAATATTATTTAAATATAAAGTATTTAATTCTAAATTTTGAATAAAATATGATGCCTATGACTAAATAGTTTGGTGGATAGTGTTTGCACTGCATATGTATATTATTTTTTCATTAGAGCTAATCCAATTGTAGCTATACCGCCTAAGACGAGGGCAGCACCACCAGCGATTGCCATACCAGTTTTCTTGTCGTTATCTAGCTTTTCTTTAATATAAGCCTAGAATTTAAAAATTAAAATTATAAATTTTTCTAAGCCTCTGAAGGTAGGATAACATACATGCAATTCAATAACTTGTTGGTTATTAGGCTCGATTTGAAGGAATGCTTTTGCGTATTTATGTGCTATTACAAACTCTTTAATTCTCGTGTGTGCAATTGCCAAATAAAATATGTACTCGCGTTTTCCATCGCTGTGTCGTGTTGACAAATCTTCCAATAGAATAATTCCCTGAATAAAGAATAAATAAGTGTAAGTACAAAGGTTAAATTTAGTAAAATTGGGACAATTTTATATTTGGGTTATTCTTACTTTTTTTATATCAGATGGATATTTACTTCTAACTAAACACCAAGCATATTCAAATTGTGATTTGTATGTTATATTCCCGGAATCTAATTCACTGTGATATATTTTTTCGAATTTCTGGAAGGAATAGAATTGCGAAATATGTAAAAATCAAGAACTAGCAGATGAATCATTTGTACGTCAAAATCTCTTTGTCAGATTACTCACTTTTAAATCTTCTGTTGAAACCACTTCATTTATAATTTCTTCCATTTTCTGTTAGATAATATTTTTTATGTTTCGATTTATTAAAATATATTTCTTATTTTTAAAGAAATAATTACATTACGTGTTGTTTTGAATGGTTAAAAATAATTCGCAAGCAAGCAATCACTTCTGTGTTTTGACACTTCAATAAATGAATTGAAAATATGTGGAAGTGCAAAAATTCTAGTACAATTTATTCTTCGCACCCAAAAAACTTTTTAAAAATGCTCAAGTAGTCAAGTACACAATTGACGATTGTAAAAGTAGAGAAAGCGCCTCTCGAGGAAAAAAGTTCAAATGAGGCAACTGCTAAAATGACATTTCTCATAAATGCGACGAAAGGAAATTTTGCAATCCGGCAGTTAAAAATTGTTTTTATAATCCAAAATATGAATTATTTACAATTATTAGCAATCTGGTAAGTAAAAATTGTGTTTACAGTTCAAAATTGGAATTGTTTACAACAATTTCGAACGTCAAATTAGCAGCTACGTCAGTTTAAAAATTTTCCACTAGGTAGAATCTGTGATGCTCCAATCGTCAATTGACGATTGGAGCATCACAGATTCCACCTAGAGGAAAATTTTTAAACTGAGGTAGCTGCTAATTTGACGTTCGAAATTGTTGCAAACAATTCCAATTTTGAACTGTAAACACAATTTTTACCTACCAGATTGATAATAATTGTAAATAATTCCCATTTTGGATTATAAAAACCATTTTTAATTACCGGATTGCAAAAATTTCTTTCGTCGCATTTATGAGAAATGTCATTTTAGCTGTTGCCTCATTTTAACTTTTTTCCTCGAGAGGCGCTTTCTCTACTTTTACAATCGTCAATAGACGGTTTGTTATAAAATAGTTATACCACAGAATACAACCAGAAGAGACAAAACGCTGTTTTTGTATGAAAAAATTTCGACTCATTTTTTTGACTTTGATTTGCCGAAGGTAAGAGAAAGTTGGGTTATGTATTCTTTGGTTTAATGGTTTTGATTTGAAACAATAAAAATTGAGAATCCTTAATAGTTTAGTTAGTGAAATTATTTGACAAGTTTTCTTTTGACAGCATAATTTGTATTAACTACTATAATATTCAAAAATAATTATACTTTTGCCCTTTCCGAAAGTTATACTTATTTATTTAGACATATGTACTTATTTGCCGCCACCTTAAATAAGTTGTAAAATCATCCGAATTGATTTCACATACTTATTTTTTATTTTGACTATTTTGTAACTATAAAATAATTGTTTTAATTAAATTTTTTATAAAACTTAATTACTACATAATATCACAATATGTATGCAATAAAATTAACAGAATTTTGGTTTTCATTTAAGATTTGTTTTTTTTAAAAACATACTTATTTTAAGTTACCTCGCCAACATACTTATTTAAATAAGTAGGTCTAAATAAATAAGTATAACTTTCGGAAAGGGCCTTTGTCCAAAAAAGCAGGTAAGATGAAAAAAAAAATTTGGTCCACGCAATGCCTATTCTGGTTAATCTTTCTTCTGTGGTTTTACCGCTTACAAAAAACGGAAATAGATAGATTAAGGGGCATATCCTCGATTCGATCGGCAGCGTGTTAAGAAGTTAAGAACACTGCTGAATCGTGAAATTGATATCCTCGAAAAAAATGTCGATCGCAACTCGTTAAATTGTTCTCTTTTTTGCGATCATTCACAAACACAGAAAGTTTTAATCTCGGTATAGATCTATTGACAATATCGTGAAGATTCTGGTGATGAATATATAGAAGAGGATGGAGTTAACGGCAAAGAAGATGGTGATTCACAGAAGGGCTTGGCTAGATTAATCGATTAATCGAAAATTTGTTTTCTCGAAAAAAGTGAACTGGGGTGGCGTGTTGTAACATCACTTTCGAATCTAATTCGATCGAGTTTTGTCTCTTTTAAGTATAAAATTGTTCTCTATTAAGCTTTTCAATTATGCTTTTTTAGCTGCTATCTCAGCTTGCTCGAATAAAACAATGTTCAATTTCTACTTACCTAGTGTTCAATCGGGCAAAAATGTTAAAAAATATCATGTTATTTTTTATCACTTTTGGCAATAAACGCACTCATTTATCACACAAAAAAATCAACTTTTTTCTTGGTTCCAGCTGTCAATTTTGAATTTATTTTATGATATTTTCAGTACATAAAGGACGTGTTCAATCGGGCAAAAATGATAAAAAATATCATGATATTTTATCCCACCCTAACTTCATTCTGTAATACTGTACGTCAAACCCGATTGAACAACCAAAATTGTTAAAAAAATGATAAATTGATTTTAAACGTTACGTTTTGTTTTAAATCGCTTTGTAAAATTCAATAAATTCATTTTGTCGTCAGGTTTTTAATTAAATGTATGTATATATTTTTTTAATTATTTTTTGTTTATAAATTATTTTGATATTGAACTATTTGGTTTTTATCCAAATATTGGAGACACAAATAATTTTAGCTGTTTTGATGTGTTTGTGTTCTCAGACAAAACTTCGAAATATGAATTATTATTTATATTTAAATAAATAGGTGACGGTGTAAATACCATATAAATATCTTAAAAAATAAAATTGAATTTAATTAAATACCGAAAATATCATAAAGAAAATAAATTCAAAATTGACAGCTGAAACCAAGAAAAAAGTTGGTTTTTTTGTGTGATAAATGAGTGTGTTTAATGCCAAAAGTGATAAAAAATATCATGATATTTTTTATCATTTTTGCCCGATTGAACACAAGGAAATTAAATTAAATTTGCTTTTTTTAAAATATTTATATGGTATTTAGACAGTCACCTATTTATTTAAACATAAATAAGAATTTATATTTGGAAGTTTCGCCTGAGAACACAAACACAACGAAACTCAAACTAAAATTATTTGTGTCTCCAATGGACGTGTTCAATCGGGCAAAAATGATAAAAAATATCATGATATTTTATCCCACCCTAACTTCATTTTGTAATATTGTACGTCAAACCCGATTGAACAACCAAAATTGATAAAAAATGATAAATTGATTTTAAATGTTACATTTGGTTTTAAATCGCTTTGTAAAATTCAATAACCTCATTTTGTCGTCAGGTTTTTAATTAAATGTTATATATTTTAATTATTTTTTTTTTATAAACTATTTTGATATTGAAACTATTTGGTTTTTATCCAAATATTGGAGACACAAATAATTTTAGTTTGAGTTTCGTTGTGTTTGTGTTCTCAGACGAAACTTCCAAATATAAATTATTATTTATGTTTAAATAAATAGGTGACTGTGTAAATATCATATAAATATCTTAAAAAAGCAAATCCAATTTAATTTAAGTACCGAAAATATAATAAAGAAAATTAATTCAAAATTGACAGCTGGAACCAAGAAAAAAGTTGGTTTTTGTGTGTGATAAATGAGTGCGTTTAATGCCAAAAGTGATATATCATGATATCATGATATTTTTTATCATTTTTGCCCGGTTTAACACTAGGAATATCATGGTATTTTATCGCACCCTAACTTCATTTCGTAATACTGTACGTCAAACCCGATTGAACAACCAAAATTGATAAATAATGATAAATTGATTTTAAATGTTACATTGGATTTTAAATCGCTTTGTAAAATTTAATAAACTCGTTTTGTAGTCAGGTTTTTAATTAAATGTATATATTTTTTAATTATTTTTTGTTTTTAAATTATTTTGATATTGAAACTATTTGGTTTTTATCCAAGTATTGGAGACACAAATAATTTTAGTTTGAGTTTTGATGCGTTTGTGTTCTCAGACACAACTTCGAAACATAAATTATTATTTATGTTACATATGTATGTTTATTATTGTTGAAATGATAATATTTATTAATTTTATGTTGTTCTATACTGTTGTAAATATGTAAGATGTACAAAAGCTGAGGCTTATGCATTGAATAAAACATTGGGCGTATCCAGCGGGCTTAGGCCTCACTACAAAATGTAGACTAATCTGTCACAAATGTAGAATAATCTCATTTGTAGACACGGTCTACACCCGCTAGATGAAAATTTCATCAAATTTTGATAATCCACTTCGGTATTAGATTTGCACATTTCACACGACCATTTTCCGATTATTTAATACAGTTCGGAATTGGATTATGGTGCTTATGAAAGCGACTATAAACTCTATCGAATTCGAATCGAAAGTGATGTTACAACATCACATCATTGGTTCATATGAATTTCCAACATAACGAACAACAGTTTTTAATCGTTATGTTGGAAATTCTTGCAAACCTGTAAGTTACATAGCATTCACAATGCCAAAACTTTTTACGTTTGACTTACAGGTTTGTATGAATTTCCAACTTAACGAATAAAAATTTTTGTTCGTTATGTTGGAAATTCAAACAAACCTGCAAGTCAAAAGTAAAAAGTTTTTCATTGTGCATGCACCGTTAAAAGAAAAAAGATTTTCGCAACATTTCGGTTGATTTGCACTATCACCTGTCTGTACGCGCCTTTATAAATTTTTGCTTGTATGTAAATTCAAAAAGCCGAATTGGCGTCTGACATCTGTTGGGCGATATTTAAACTAGAGCCAAAGGTGAGAAATTGTAAACAAATATTTTATTAGCTTATTAACAATAAAATGATTCTTCCGAGCCATATTTCGATCACCTTGCGCTAAAAGGCGAATATTTATCTAAGGAATCTGTTCTGGGACTCAGGGCACTCCCAACATTTTCAGTTATTTTCTGTCGACGAAATCGATCCATTTACTGCCATCTCTGCAAATTATTGCAATGCACCCCTATCGAACCCAACTTGCCCCACAACATTTTTAGATATCTCCCGATCCAAAAGTCTAGTACCAGTGACAGACACAACAATTATTGAGATAATCTCAGATCGCGATTTCATCTTCATTTTAGAAATGACCAAAATAAAATATTTCTATTTTACTTACACTTTCTGTCTCTTTTTTGTATTTCATGTTTATCGAATTTATACAATTAGATTACGATAATCAAATTATGAAGCGCGGTAATCCTGAAAGTATTAAATCGTGTTGTGACAAACTGAAAAAATCGAATTCGCGATTAGCTAGTTTGTTTCTGTCTATGACCTTTACTTAAATCATTATCATTTGGTCGGATTTTATAATTAAATATTTCTAATTAATTTAATCTGATCTAAATTTTATTTTTTATAAATTATATTATGTGCATACATTATAATTAATACTTATAAATAAATATCGATAGAAATTAAAACCATAATTAATAAGCCTATATACAACTTTTCTGTAATGATACGATAATGAAATTATAACAGTTTATAATATTTATTTATGTGGCGTTACCTTATGAACTGTATTCACTTGAATTAAAAATATTCTGATTATATTTACATCTAAACTTAATTATTTACAGTAAATTAATTTTCCACCCCTAAGTTTTCACCTGAATATAGAAACGAACAATAACGATGCAACTCGAAAGCTTTTAAACAATTAAGTTAGTTTTCGTTTGCATTAATTTTAAATGTGGTTAAATAGAAGCGTTATAGATTTGGAACAGCATATTAAACTGTAGGTTACACATTGTATTACTCGTTAATACAAATGAGTATGCATAAATATATATATATATATTTTTTTTAATGGGTTAAGAGGTTGGTGTTTTTCATTCTTAGAATTAGATACATATTTTATAATTTGCCATTTTCAATCCTCGGATACGTATAACCGAAGAAAACTTTTCCCTATCTGATACCCACATTTAGCAGATGGGCCTTGTAGTAGTAAGCACAGATTCCAACAAATATAGAGAAGGCTGTTGTTACAAAAACTGAACGCCGCGATACTATCAAACTTGAGAATATACGTGTTAGATACGGTGATTGCTGTCCTTTTGCCTTTTTTATTTTCAGCAAACGTCGCCGCTCTGCCATTTGATCCTCGTCCTTTTGCCGTTGAATTTTTTCTCTAATTATCATTTCCTCAACGTCTTGCTCTAGTGTTTCTGGTGGATATTTTTCATACAACTCGCTTGCATTTTTTAATAAATATTCAAATGGTAAATCATCTGGAAGCTGTGACAACAAACAATGTATACTTGCCATATCACAATCCTCTTTAAATATATCACATTCACGATATAAAACAATAGCTGCAGTAACATATAATGGTAACATGAATGGTGAGGCTAAAAAATAATCATAAAGCCGTACTACAGATCGATACTGATTTAAACTATGGCCAAACCATGTAAGATACCATGGCAAAGCAAATAATGTTCCAACTGTTGATTTCTCTAGATAATCGCAAAGCTTTGGATGTTCATATCTGATAATTGGATACAAATATAATAACCGTTTTTGTGTAGGCTCCATTGTTTCTTGCATGCATTCAACTAAATGATTTGTTGATAGAATTTCCATGACATGAAATGCAATTTCTTCACCGACAACTAATAAAAATGTAACAGCGACATCGTGATATCCCTGATAATATTTTAAATGTGGATGTTTCATAATAACTCGAAGTATTAAGACTGTTAATTGATCTTGTAGAGCCACACGTTGTTCGTATGGGATGCCTGGAGGAAAACGTTTCAATGATCGATTTACATCCAATACCACTTGATTATATTCTGGATGAATTTTTAATTCTTCCAATGTTGGTGATTTTTGCACATTTTGCAGATCAACGCCTACAAGAAGTGGCCACACACGTTTTCGTAAGTCATCTGAAATTCACAATAAAAACTTTAATATTTTAAAAAAATAACTTTTCTAGGAGGGGGTTTACATAAATTAATTTTAAGTAAATTAAATTAAGTAAATTTGTAGTAAGCATTTCTTTTTAAAAAAATACATATTTCACAAAAAATTAAACTCTGCAATCGTGAATAAAAAATTTGTATTATTTTATTAGGTATTTGGGTTAACAATTAGGTATTGAATTTTGAGATGATCTGTAATCTTATTACAGAAATATATTAGCAACTACCAAATCCTCATTTGAAAAAAGCAAGGTGTTGTTTTGGCTCTATGCTATTGGGTTCTGGGCCCGTATTCTTCAAATTCACCGAGAAAGATGACTTTAGTATAAAGCAATTTAAATTTTCGACTAAAATTACTTATTTTTTTCAGTGAGATTCAAGAACACGGGCCAGAACCCAATAAAATAAAGCCAAAACACCGTTTTGCTTTCAAATAAGAATTTGACAATTGGTACTGGATTTGTGCAATGCGCTTAAAGATCATCAAAAAAATTACCTAAGCGAAACGTTATTTTATTAAAAATTGAAAGTATATTGATGTCATCAAAATCAATTGATGCGAAAATAAATAGGTTGTTAAATGGGAGCATGCAGCACAAGTAGAGTCTACAGAAAATATGAAGAATCTACATTTCTAACAGCGCTGAACGCAAATAACCCAGTAAAAACTTGGGATTGTTAATACGTGTGCAGAGAAACTAAAAATTCTAGTCTACGTTTTGTTTGAATTGAGATCCCAATGTAGACTCTACTCTTGGGGATGTGCCCAATGTTAAATTTAATGAAAAAATACCGTAATGTGTTCAGATAAGTAAGTAGTAAGTACATATGATTACTTATATAGTAAAGAGAGTTTATAATACAGAGAGAGGATACATGTTAAATTAAATGAAATAATAACTCAGCTAAAACCAATATGGCCTTTGTAATATAAAATAAATAATGTTATACTTTCTGGGGAAAATCAAGTTTATCGAAAACACGTAAATTTGTGGTTTTTTAATCTAATGCGTGTTATATTTTCTATTGCGCTCAAATAACTGGAAAGGATATCAAATTGATAGAACTTGTTTTAAGCAAAATGTGACTAAGGGCTAAACGGATTACGTAAATAGGATTTTCTTAGCTACGTATATATGGATTAAATAATTAATGTACTAAACATATATAATAAACAAATCATAATAATTACTTTAAATTACTTATTATATATATATTTATTAAATAACATACATACCATTGATAAGCCCGTACTCCGATATTGCAAAATGTTTCCAAGTCTCTACAGTTGTGGTTGTTAGAGTAAATGCTTTCTCGATCTCAGTTCGCTTGAGTTGTTCCTCTTCACTTTCAGGGACTAATTAAGCAACATAAAAATTATTTTACATATATGTTTTCTCCTATTAATCTGTTATTAAAGAAACCACAAATAAAAACTTACATTTTTCAAAACACAACTCAGTTGGTTCATCAGATCGTTTTGTATTATTGTTTTGTGATGTTTTTTTACAAACATTACAATCACCATTTTTCGTTAGAATTAATAAATTTTTATTATTATCTTTACTAATTAATATATCGTCATCAATAATATTATCACTTTCAATTAATATTTCATCATCGCTGAAAGGAATCATTTCATCGTCGTTAAAAATATTCTCCTTCAATTCATCATCTTTTCTATATGATGAATTCATATTTTTTTTTAATTTGGTGTAACTTTTTTATTTTATAGCTAAATAAATACGTAAGTATTGTTTTTATGTTACATTAATTAAATAATTTCCAATTGTATTAGAGTTTCTTAAGCACAATTTATTATTTAATTTTAGCATTCCCAAAATGAAAAATTCTATTGTTGTAATGTCAAAACAATATAAAATTGACGTTTAGAAAGATAGGCGAAAACTGTAACCGTCAGAGGTGATGTCATAAAAAAAGGTTTACCAACTCCAAAGAAAACTTTATACTGGAAATTGCACGAAATTTTAGACCCATAAACAAACAAATGTAATGTCGAATTCTTTGGGAAAAAAATTAATCCGGATCAAAAAAATTGATCTGGATCAACAAATTGACATTACATATGCGAAAAAAAAATTTGATTTTTTTTTTTTGATCCAGATCATGTTTAACAAATCTGGGGTGAGATGTTGTAACCATCACGTTTTTCGCTTCGATGCATTTTCGATAGAATAACTGTACTGCTTTGTTAAAAATATAAAATTTTAAAACAATTTAATTCTAAAATACCGTTATTCTATCGAAAATGCATCGAAGCGGAAAACGTGATGGTTACAACATCTCACCCCTGGATTTTTTGGTAGATTTGATCCGTATTTCACAAAATAAAAATAATATTTTCATAAATCATTTGTGGTTGTAATGCGAATAGTTCCGTTTTAATCTAAATTAAAATTTTCTCTATTTTTACGGTAACTTTAGATTCACAATACAATATGTAAAATGAGTAAACATAACCTCACTTTTTTATTTGTTATTTTTTTTACCAATCCAACTACAAATGGATCAATTTTTTCATATTCTGTGGCAAATAAAACAATCGATTTTTTTTTTTTAATCGAAAGAAAATGACGTTAATCAGTACACACCCTGCCGGCCACGCGTAACGCAAACGTTCATATAACGAATAGTCTCTTCTACTAAAGTGTTCGTAAACGTTACGCTAAAAATGAGTAGATATGTTACATAAATGATACTCTTGTCACGTGAGAAGTGAAACAAATTGGTGAAGACTGATTTATGTATTGGTTTATAAAAAAATATTCGTAATGTATACACCTTTTACGTAACATTTATGAACTCACATTAGCGTAACGTTTATGAGCCTTCTAAAATGAACATTACGTACGGTT
Source organism: Tipula vernalis (assembly GCA_958295665.1). Lineage (NCBI taxonomy): Eukaryota > Metazoa > Arthropoda > Insecta > Diptera > Tipulidae > Tipula > Tipula vernalis. The sequence continues at coordinate 126,595,666 of OY282558.1, read as the reverse complement.
TGAGTATTATTCCGCAATTAATTTTGAATTAATAATGAAAACAACGTATTTTGTTTTATTTATAGCAAATATATTTATATTTTATTTGTTTGATATTATATCAATTAATTATTAATTATACCTATACTAAATTTTATCACATTTATTTTTACTAATACTCATAAGTGACAAGATTAGCGCTTCTTAATAAAACATTAGATGTATCACATTTGAATTCTGTTTCAAGTTCAATAAATTTATTAAAATATTAAAATAAAATAACATAATACTTAAATAGAAATAGCTAATAATGTATTGTATATATTATAAATGTCGCCGTCATTATCATTCACTAAATTGTATTTATAAACATTAAAAATTAATATCAAATTAAAAATTTACTAAATATTAAAATGGCGGACCACGCTTTACTTTATCAAAAATCACATTCTGTTTAGAGATGGAATGAAGAAAACTACACGGTTTTATAAATTCATACATGAAAACTGAAATTGTGAAGTAGTAGTAGTGCCGCATATAAGAAACCGTTCGTAAACTGTTCGTAAGTGGTTCACTTTTCATGAATACTTTTTTGCGCCGGCAGGGCATTCCTAGTGTTCAGTCGGGCAAAAAAGTGATAAAATATATCATAATATTTTTTTATTACCCTAAATTCACTTCAGTCGTGTTCAGTCGGGCAAAATTGATAAAAAATATCATGATATTTTTTATCACGTTTTCCATAAAACGCACTCATTTATCACAAAAATAACTTTTTATTTTTTGTTTTAGGTCTCAAAATAAATACATATCTGAAAATAAAATACTTGGCTTTTGATTGTAATGTGATAATTTTAATATTATTGAGGAAGGGTATTGATTATTATTTTGCCCAAATAAAGATGCTCTACAGAAGTTTGACATGTAAAATCACTTTTTTCATTTTCGTTGTTTTGTCGGGCACAACATAAAAAACATTGAAGTGCAGTTAGGGTAATATAAAATATCATGATATTTTTTATCACTTTTGCCCGACTGAACGCTAGGTTCGTTGTATTTTATGTCATGTTCGACAAAACAATCAAAATGAAAAAAAGTGATTTTACACGTCAAACTTCTGTAGAGCATCTTTATTTGGGCAACATTAAAACCAATTTATCGCGATTTTTTAAAAATAATAAACAATATTGAATAATATTAAAAATATTACACCACAATCAAAAGCCAAATATTTTATTTTCAAATATGTGTTTATTTTGACACCTAAAACAAAAAAAATTGTTTGTTTTTTTTAATAAATGAGTGCATTTTATGGTAAAACGTGATAAAAAATATCATGATAAGTTTTATCACTTTTACCCGACTGAACGCGACCAATGTATAAAAACATGTACAAAATTAACTTCCTAAGCGGTGCTCAACGGAAAAATGAAAATTTTGGCGGTCCTCGCAAAACCGCTCAACGAGCGTTCCGATCACTATGAGTCAATAGTACTCAAAATTTATGGCTAAACTTTACCTAATGACAGCAATTGAATATTTTAAAATCAAACCGTCTCTTGCAAAAATTTATGATTTTTTTGTTTTTCTGGCCATTATGCTTAGCCTCAGCCTAAATCGCGCAACTCTTCGAACACGCATCTATGTATAAACTCGACCTCACAGGAAACAAGTCTAATCGGCAATTACATCATCGATTATAGTCACTACGAACTACTGAATTTCATTAAGCTTTTTTTTTGTCTATTAAGTATAAAAATACTTTTCTGTAACGTCCATTTTTGCGTACGTCCCTATCGAGACGAAACTGTGCCGTTTATTTGGCGGCTTTTAAAATTCCCCTATAGACAATATTCGCCAACCACTAATTCGATAAATCGTTGCGATCTCATTGTTGAGTTATTGCCCGTTCAGCAAGTATTATATTTTTACCATTGGGAAATTGTCATAATTGTTTACTACTCGTAGGGTATTTCTGTGCTATCATTTTATTTTGTTTTTGTGCAAAAATAAAAAGCGAATACATGAATTAATTTTTCTATAAAAATATTAAATTTGTAATTAATTTTAATTATAATATTTTGCTAAAATGATTTTAATACATATATAATGTGGAAAGTGATGTAAAGTAGATATAGTAAACAAGTAATTACCTTTAATTTAAATTTTAATCAAATAAAAAAATTTTAAGGCCTCTAATGGCCTTGAAAAAAATAATTTTATTTAAATTAATAAAAATAATAAGGAACATAATAGTTACAAAACAACAATAAATAACAATTACAATTTTTAATATTAAACCAAAATCAACTATTCTTTTATGTTTTAGGCGGACAGAAAAACAAATCCACAAAATGGGTTGTATTCATAGTAAAAACGATATGACTGATATTAATCCAAATATTTTTCGAGTAAGTAATATTGATGGCGAGGGGACAGTACTTTGGAGTGGCCAGTTAGAAATATCACGAACTGAACTGACACTTTATCGGAAGGGGAAAAAACCGACACAGTGGCCATTACAATGTTTAAGACGGTATGGATATGATGCGGATTTGTTCAGTTTTGAAGCTGGGAGGAGATGTGATACAGGAGCTGGCATATATGCTTTTCGTTGTAGAAGAGCTGAAAATTTATTTCACATGTTGCAAAGCTATATTCAAGGACGTGCCTATAGTACAGATGAAAATATAACAAATTCAAGTGATCCAACGGTTTTTTCAATATCTACAGCGCAACATCAACAAGGTAATAATACTAATAGTATCCAATTAACAACACGGGGTTTGAATTCTATTCCAAGATTAACAACACAACAGCACAGTAATAATTCAAGAATTAATGCTGGTGGAACTAGTATTCAGTCGATAAGTCCGAATGGTACAGTAAATTCACATTCAAATCAAAATAGGGATTTACTAACAACGGAAGGAAACTATTTAGAGCCAATCACATCTAATATGACAATGACACAACAACATCGATTTCAGAATGGTATTCGCTTAAATTCTATAAGTAGTGGGCCGCTGAGTCCTGATTTAGCATCACCTGGTTCACCAAATAGTATTACAAATATTTTAGAAGTTACCCCATTGCCAAATAATAATCCTAATCATCATGGTGTTAGCAATTTGTATCAGGAATTTCCTATAAATAATAACAGTATTGCCAACAACAATAATAATTTGTTAAACAATAAAAAATTATCTTTGGATATACCACCACAAGAGCAAGCGCCGTCTACAATGGCGACGCATTCATCTACGGCTGCAAACACAACAGACCAAAAACATTCGCCCGTTAAATATAATACACAATCTGCAACAATATCACCATTAAGTCATCACCACCAATTCATAAATCAACATCAGGATTCAATTCATTCTTATATGAACATAAATATTGGGAATGATTCTCCTCACACATCGTCTACAATATCATCTTCAACTCCAACATCTATAACAAACAATACAAAAATATTTGGATTCTATCCAACTGCACAAACTACAATAACCGATAGTAATCGTTGTTACGAAAATTTAGAGCCAATCCTAAAAGGTCGTTACTCCAAACCAGATATTTTTTCAAAAATTGATCTTCCGTTTAACAATCAAGATAAATCAGAACCCTGCACGCCTCCAATAGGAGGAAACCTAACACATCAACCAGACAGAAAAGTGAATTATATAATTTTAGATTTAAATGATAAAACAATATTAAATTTAACCAATAGTAATAATAATATAATACATAATAATGAAAATTGTAATAATAATAGTAGTACAAGTGAGAATAATTGTAATCCGATAATAGTGCCAACGACGTTGATAACTTCGACTGGACTGATAGTTTCAACTACATCGAATAATATCTCTAATTCGTTATTATTATTACCGCCGGAGAGTCCAAAAAATGCATCATTGGGCTATGCAACAATTGATTTCAATAAAACGGTTGCATTGTCTCACTCAATTACACCGTCATCGGAATTAGATAGTGAAGGATCAAGAAAGACTAGACATAGTTCTAATATACCACCAACAAGGCATAGTAATTCGATAAGTGATTAATTTTTATATTTAATTATTTTATATAAAAAACAGGTATGTATATCGATGGCTTAATTAACATGGCCCTAACCACAATTTTTTCAAAAATCGACATTTTGACGCTATATGTTATTGTTTTGGTTTGAATAACAATACATCACGTTCCACATTTAATTTTATTCAACCAATTATAACTGAATGAACGACTGAAACATATTTGCTTGCGAATTTCCTCAAAATTTTACAAATGTAAGTTAGGGTATTTGTAAGTTAAGCCATCGATATAATGCAATTTATATACATATGTATCTAAATTTAAATAGTGTATCATATATTAATGTTATTGCAAATTTGAAAATGCGGCAACTTTCGGGAGATAAAAAGAATAGCTGATGCAATAATGGAATGTAATATGTATCGCGATATTAAAATACTCATAACATAATTTAATTCACTTAGGAACATCTTATTTTATGAAAATAATACAGTACAGTTGCAAAAGCGTTCCTGTACAAATATAATACGAATGAAACTAGGTGGTGTCTGGATCTAGCAACATAGCAAAACCTTATTACACAAAACGAGTTTCTTAGTTTAGAAACGGGTGTTTCAACAAAGCTGTGCTATTCAAGAATAGTTTCTTTGCTTTACACTTTTAGGAGAATTGATAAGGAAAACAATTACCTAGTTCTAAAAAACGTTCATATGATTTATTTTTTATTATTGGAAGGATTCAATGAGCATATCGAGTTTTACCGTAGAAAATGATATACCGGGGAATTCACCCGCAGCCTATAAGTAATTAATTAGAAAAATATTGAAATAAATTAAAAATTGTATGCTTGCTAGATTACTGACCATTTACCCCCCAATAATACCGGAATTAAAGGAAAAACCAAATAATGTTGATCGTGTATGGCGCTGATTGCGTTGTTGCACAACAGTTTTTGCAAAATTTTTAAATGCTTCTGCAGACATCTTCATTATTTAATAAATATCAACCGAAATTTGCACAACTATTTATTGTTGCGTAATTATTGTGCAAGTTTGTGTATGTGCTCGGTAAACTGGTTGCGCAACCAGCTTTTAAATTTCTGCAAATTATTTGATCGTGAATGGGAACCTTTCGTAATTTTTAAAGACAAAAATCACGTATAATGCGAGTTCAGTATTATTTCATTTCAGTTTCTAGTTCTTTCCAAAGAATTTCGGCATATTGTTCGATTTAAAAGTCAATAATATTACATTCCATTTAATCTATTATATGACATACTAGACACAATAGATATTAAATATTTATCAATATCAAATTTTCAATTCAATAATGATTAGAAAATAATTAACTGCATAATAATTGAAGTTGAAATGATAACGCACAAAAAGTTTTATCATTATTTTAATAATAATAATATATTAGTCATCACCACAATAGAATTAAAAAGTTATTGACCGGACAGTTATCAATAAATAAAACAAAGTAGGTAGCATAAAATTGAACCTGGCTCTTCCCATTGGAAAGCCTGTATTCTACTGACTTTTCCAACAAAGCCAGTTTATTATTTATTTATTTAATATTTCAACATTATTTTACAATAAAGACAAACGACAGAGGAAAATTTTAGTTTTAAAACTATTTTAGATTTAAATACATTGCAATTATGTTTAGTTATTATTTAAAACGAGACGGCTAGCCAAAAAGTGTTAAAGATACCAGAAATCATCAATAAAATATATTACACGATATTGTTTTAAATGATCACAGAATATAGATGTCAAATCGCTAGATGTGTAGTTGGCATCTCAGTTGAATGGACATTTATTATCCTGAACGAAAGATGAAAAAGCTATTAGCAAGAAAGTGCTTCTAGGTAGTTAAGAAAAAAATGAAATATGAATTGCAAATTACGTCCTAGTCAACCGGTTGTTTAGTTTAAGCAAACGAAAATCAGACAAAAGTGTTTAAAAAAAACTTGCACACTAATTAAATTCTTATTAAAAGTAGTAGAACTGATCATTTCAAACTTTGTCAAGATGCACAAAAGACTTATTTCTTTTGTGTTTGTTTTGTTAATCTTATAATTAATTAAAAAAAAAAAAAACCAAAAATTATTTTGTTAGGAATAAATTTATTATAATATATTTTTATTAAATTAAATTTTTTGTTTTCTTTTGTTAAGTATGAAATTACCAAATATATTATTAATGAAAAACCAATAAATAAATTAAATTGAACATCGAATATTTGATTGTTTTATTTTGGGGTCCAACCATTGAACACTAAACATTCAAATTTATTCTATTGTGCAAAAAATAAACAAAATAAAAAGTGCAGGTTTAACCCTTATGTCTATTTTGGGTTACCCGGGTAACCTTTTCGATTTTAATCGATAAAATTTCTATTTTATCAATGGAATTTTGGCTCTAGGGCCTAGGAGGGCCAAATTCATTTAATTGTAACAGTTACATTTTTAAGTACTTTTCGAATAAGTCTGATAAGGTTACTGGGTAACCCTTAATTGATTAACATAAGAAAAAAGATGCATAGACATAAGGGTTAATAACACAAATTTCAATAAAATATTTTCTGCAAATTGGCTTTAGTTTGACTGAACTAAAACATAAGTGTAATGCTAGTAATTGCAAATATTAATATCAATAAACAAAACTATGCTTGAATTATAAAGTGCAGTATTAACAAAAAAAATTGGTTAAACGTTGTAAGGTGTTAATGACTTAGATTGAAGGAACACATTTTAATATCTGAGTCCGATTTATTTTCAAAAACATTAAAAACTTCACGAACTCTACCAGGTAGTTTGCTTCAAATGACACAAAAGAATAAAAATTCAACAGAAATCATGTCAAATAACTAAATTATTCTCCGATGTCGCCAAAACATATAATTCTCTTAACTCTGCAACTACTTAGACAATCGGGGCAATCTAAAGAGTCGAGCGATCCAGCTGTGTCCACGTAAAAAGGGATAGAGGCACGAGACCAATATCATCTAACACTAATTGCAAACAAATGAAAATAACTGGTAAGATTACAAATATTTCCAATATTTGTGAGAGGCGTAGAAGGAATCAATCGCTTAACTGTCTTGTTGAGGACAACTTCGATCCAAAAATAATTGGAACTAACCAGCTTAAAATTTAGTAAAAAGATGCCGTTGATGATTAGAGCCCTGGTGGAGCGAAACACCGAATTCCATCGTTCCAATAGAAAGTGAACAAAATCTACCAGGTGGTCATGCGAAACCTGTATCCATCAATTAACATTGAAGATTTGAAAAGGGAGTTAATTGACCTGGGCCACGATGTTGTTAGTATCAGTACCATTCTGCAAATAGATTTGATAAGCAAACTGATACATTCAGTTGTACAAGTTAAAAAGCCGTATGTCATGCGAGAATTGGTAAAGCAAAATATACGGACAAAGATACGGACGTATCAAATTTTATTGCAATCACAGACCCAGATGTGTGAAATATACAGGTGAAAATCTCGCAAATAAATGTGGAAAGAAAACGTGGGGAAGCCATCCAACCAACTATAGGCGTTGCAGTGTTTACGCAAAAAAGAAGAAGCTCAAACTCATAGATTTCCCCCTCAGAGAAAGAATAGTGGAGAAGTCGCAGTCCGCTGCAAATCCGAATCCAACTTATCAGTTAATTACTGCGATAACATATGCTAGAGAAACTCAAAGATTCAATTAAAGATGAAAGTTCGGAAGGAAATCATTAAAGCGACAAATCCAACAATAAAATTGACTGGAACCACTTCAGATATAAGACAACAGAGAAATTAAACACAAACATGAAATTAAAGGCAGAGAGTGGTATATGTATATCAAGGTGTGGAACATCTCAATGATTTATTCAGTCGGCAACTTGGAAGTCCATACCACTACAAAATGAGAAAGAAAATAACGGGGAATGTTCGAATGTTGTCATGAAAATGATTAAGGAGAAAAGAATGTTAAGACAGCAATGGCAATGATATCGACTAACTGGAGGTAAACGTAAACTAAACAAAGCCGTCAAACCATATCCATCAGAAACCAAAGACGAAGATAATGACAACATTCCAAACTACCTACTTGGAATCACCATGCAAATGAATCATACTATCATGAAGTTTTGTATGTTAGAAGTAAGAACTGTAAGCAGTTTGGATTTAGACCGGAGCAGTCTACCACAGACCCGTGGCGTACTGCAGCTATCGGGGGGTCACAGGTGGTGGATAGTGGACGGCCTATCGATAGGTAGGCTAGCGGTGAATTAAATAAGCCGCCCCAACCGCAGTCCAGCTGGGGGGAGAGTCTCAGGGAACTGGGGAGTGGTTAACCTGAGTTCATTAAATTCTGAGTGCCTATGATGCCCAGCATGGAAAGGCGAACAGATGGCGCCAGAAAACCATCGACCAATAACCACGGCGGACTGGGCGTCACGTCCTCTCTGCACCTCCGGAGTCTCCGCGGGTGATGAGTGGGGGACCCTATAAACGGGTGACCCGGTGAATGGAATGGATCCCATTGGATTGGGCTCTCCATGTGATTAGGTGAATGGGGGAGGGAATGGGCGGAGGGAAGGGGGTGCAGGGAGGCTGGGGTGCTAGCGAGCCGAATGGGCTGGATTAAGGCGTTAAGCGACCCGTGCTGATGGTCTACTAGGCTGGGGGCCCATTTAACAAAGCCCAGTCGCTAACGGAGCCCTCTGGATACCTGGCGACCTCCAGTTGTAATTAGCCTTACCTGCGTATACGGATCTCTGCGCAGGCGGACCTTTATTTCTCCGATACTCGTGGGAATCAAATGGTAAGATCAAACACAAAAACAAAGGGCACCGGCTCTCAAAAGCCGGTATCAGTGGAGGGAGGTACCTCGAACCAGACGGGTGGGGCCTCTAAGGTTGCAAAGGTGGTTGACTCTAGGGCACAAGTCCCGGGAGTTAGCGGTACCAACGCAGCATAGGGGAGTGGGACGAGAGACATTCCTCCGGCGAAAAGGCGATACAGGAATCGCCGCTCGGCGCTCCGAATTCTCGAGAAGTGGGCTGCGACCCCCGAGGGGCAGCTTACGGAAGAGCAAAGAACATCAGTAGCTTGGGCAAGAAGCACTGTGGGCTGCGGAAGCTCGGAAAGGGACCATATGTCGAAAAGACAGCGGTCCCAGGACGAGGTGGAAGTAGTCAACAGCAAGCGGGCCAAGTTGGTGACTGAAAAGAAGCCGAGCTCCAACTCAGGGACAAAGCTGTTCAGCGAGGTCCTGAGGGAGCATGTGTTGATGCTAGTCGTCATTGACGAAAGTCAAGAAGATGGGAGCATCACGGCGGAAAAATGGAGGTTGGTGTATAATGCACTCAACCTCGTCTTTTTAAAGGTCCTGGGTGAAAATCCGGGACCACCCCCATCCTGCAGAGATGCGGGATGGTATCAAGGGCCTGTAAAGATGACTGCATGCTCGGACTCTAGATCTGTGGATCTGTACAAAAAGGCTATAGCCAAAGTAGGGGAGGTGTGGCCAGGCGCAAAGCTTGCGGCAGTTAGCCGGGAGGAAATTCCCAGCAGGCCGCGAGCACGTGCATGGCTGCCATCCGAACCGGCTAGCCCGGACGGGGCTTTGAAAATCATTCAGGCCAGTAACCCGAATCTTCCGACAGGAAATTGGAAGATCGTCAAGCAGGAGGAGGCCAAGGGGGGCTCGAAATTATCAATCATGGTGATAAATAAGGAGTCCCTTGCCCTCCTTCACAAAACGAAGGGAGTAATTGACTTCGGTTTCGGGTCAATTACTCTCAACGTTTATAAGAAGGATGGGGCGGAAGCGCGTACGGGAGGCCAACCGGAGGACGGTGGCAACCCGCCCAGGCCTGAAGGGGGTACCAGCAGCATGGGGGAAGAAGCTGAGTGTAGGGGGGAGAGTGAGTCCGGCGACCTTGGGAGGGCAAGGACTCTCTCGAAGGATGAGGAGGTGCCAAGTCCTCTATAGAGGGTACGAGGGGTGGCGAGACGGGCGTATCCGGCGCATCCCAAATTACCGGGAATTAATATTCCTGCGGTAGCAGGAATTTATCATGGAGGTAGGTAGAGGTGAAATGGTTATGATTAAGATAACTCAAATTAACCTTCACCATTCTAAGGCTGCTTCGGCAGCTCTACTCCTCAGGCTGACTAGTTCGGGTGAGGATGTGATACTAATCCAAGAACCTTGGATTAACAACAACAGGATCTGTGGCCTCAGAACCAAGGGGTATAAAATTATATCCTCTAGTAAATCTGGGAAGATCAGATCTTGTATTCTTGGGAAAAATAATATTAATCTTTTCCTTCTCTCTCAATACAGCAATGGTGACACTACTGCAGTTAGCCTGGAAGTAGGCACTTGTAGATTCTGGCTGGTTTCAGCCTACATGGACCGGGAGAAGGAGGTTCCTCCGGATAACCTGGAGGAGCTGATCCGTAAAGCGGAACAATCAAAGGTAGGTGTGGTACTGGGAGTGGATGCTAATGCGCATCACACTATCTGGGGAAGCACAGACATTAATGAAAGAGGTGAGTCGCTTTTTGATTATTTGATGAGTACTAACCTTTCAGTGTGTAATATTGGGCGGGAACCCACATTTATTACTAGTAACAGGCAGGAGGTTCTAGACGTGACCCTTGCCTCAAATAATATTCTTCATATGGTTAAAAATTGGAGGGTGGATAAGGAACACTCCTTTTCTGATCATCGATATTTAACCTATAGCCTCGATATTCACCCTGCTACCCGGGAAGCCTTCAGGAACCCTAGAAGGACCAACTGGAGCAAATATGGGGAATTATTGGAGGAAATGTTACCGACGAGGGCTATGGAGCCCCCGACGACCGTTGGGGAGCTGGAGGACATGGTGGCTAGCGTTACTAGCGCATGCAACCGATCCTTTCGCGCTGCCTGCCCACTGGCTAAGCCTAGGGGTAGGCAAAAACCGTTATGGTGGTCCAGGGAACTGGGAACCTATCGAAAGGCTTGTAGGATAGCCTTTAATAGAGCCAAAAATACAAGGGAGGCTCAGGATTGGGACTCCTATAAGGAGAAACTCGGAACTTATAAGAAAGAATTAAGAAAGGCACAAAGGAGGTCTTGGAGAATCTTCTGTGATAATATGGAAGAGGTATCCGAAACCTCCCGCCTTAGGAAGATTCTTTCCAAAAGTACATCTAGTCCTAGTTTTTTGATAAAACCGGACGGATCTTGGACAGCTTCTAGTGGAGAATCTCTGGAACTTCTCTTCGAGACACACTTCCCAGGGAGCTTTGAAGACCTGTTGGTGCGTTTTAATCATCAGGAATCACTGTCAGTAACCACAGAGGATATCGTAACCAGAAAACGGATCCTATGGGCACTGAGGGGTTTTAAACCATTTAAATCGGCTGGTCCGGATCAAATTATACCAGCGGAACTTCAAAACAACTCAGTAATTATTCTTCCCTACCTGGAAGCTATATTCAAAGGGTGTTTGAAGCTGGGCTATATTCCTAGGTACTGGACGGAGGTCAATGTGGTGTTCATACCGAAAGCGGGGAAAAGCTCACATGTCTATCCTAAGGACCTAAGACCAATAACTCTATCATCCTTTCTTTTGAAAACATTGGAAAGGCTGCTGGATGTATACATCAGAGATAAAATAGGTGCCAGGAAGTGGGCATCGTCTCAGCACGCGTACACAAAGGGTAGATCTGTGGACACTGCTCTGCACGCCTTGGTGTCTACGATTGAGAAATCGATTAATTCGAAGGAATTCTGTTTGGTGGCCTTCCTGGATATAGAAGGCGTCTTTAATAATGTGAAAGCGGAGGCAATCAAGGAGGGATTGTCATTTTTGGAGGTGGACGTTCCTCTGATAGGGTTAATCAATTATATGCTGGGAAGCAGGATTGTTAGCTCGAAGTTGGGGGACTCCACCTTAAAGAGGCGAGTAACTAGGGGAACTCCGCAGGGGGGGGGGGGGGGGTTCTGTCCCCTCTTCTCTGGAACATAGTGGTAAACGGGTTACTACTTGAATTGGAGAGAGAGGGTATTGAAGTTATTGCGTACGCAGATGACGTAGCTTTAGCTGTTACCGGGAAATTCCTGGGCACGATTGTAGACGTAATGCAGAATGCGCTTACCATCGTTACGAAATGGGCTGGCAAATGTGGACTTGGTATTAACCCGTCCAAGACAGAGCTGGTACTCTTTACTAAGAAATACAAAATCCCGGTAGTTGTCCCTCCTACCTTAAATGGCACGAGACTTTGTTATATATATATATATTATATATATTTGTATTTTCTTAAATCTAATTCTAACTCGCTTAAATGTTATTGTCCTAATACCTATTTCCACTAGCTGTTTATATATTTTTTTTGTAGAGAAACGAAATTGGTTCAATAATTCCGAGCTTACCACTGGTGGGGGCTATTACCGGAATTATGCAACTTTTCGTTATGAATTGAGAAGTGCCGTTTTAGGCACGGTGTTAATAGGGCTAATCGGATACCTTGGACAATAACTAACAAACGAAACTTGTGCGTAGCACTTATATGTTCTTTTGTCAGCTTTGTATCAAGGCCTGGGCGTGAAGGTTAGTGGCTGGAATACTTACAATTTTTCTGGATCTTGTGGTATGCTCTCTGGATCGAATTGACGAATAAACGGAAATTATATTTTATTTACCTATTTATTATTCTTTCTTTTTCTTAATAAGTGTTTACTTGGTGAAGTTTTTAGATACAATTCCTTATTTTGTTAAAATATGCTGTTCTTATATACTAAAAAAGTGTGTAATGTTTTACACTAACAATAACATTGACACATACAATTTTTGTTGTAACCTACTAAAGTCGTTTACCCTTAAATATTTATTAAATTCGGGCAAATTGCATTTTTCATAAAATAATTATTTAATTATTTGGGTCGTTTGATACAATGTAGTGTTGAATTGATTTTTTTTGTGTATTCATCGATAAGATTATCGTTACATTCTTTTTATTGCTACCAGACAATTTTATGTGTTACAATTGTTTTCTTGTTTTCAAATATAATTGTTGTTTTTGTTATGTTTCTTATTTACTCTTATTACTATATGTTATCGTAATTTCAAGTTCGACCACCTGATTATTTTGTGTATACAATGTTTCTAACGCCTAAAAGTATGCTCGTTATACCATAAATATTTCGATACGAGCTAACGCCTATAGTTTTCAATTATTAAGAATGGTTTACAATATTGGAATGTTAAGAATGGAATGTATGTGGTGAATGATTCACAATGATTCACAACATACCTTCCCTCCATATGAAGATTTTTCTGAAGGAAAAATTGTATGGGACATAAATTAGGTATACGGTTATACATATCAAATGTGTAATAATAGGACTTAATATTATGTCGTTTATAATTTAAATATTGATTGTACTTCGATGTCTACTGAACTGGGCTCACGAGCTGCTTCATGGTTCACCTTGATCTGCTGTTGTCTGGTCATTTTTTGCTCAAAGTTACTCGGATTTTTATCAGTTTACAAGTCTTTTATTTATGACACTCGGACACTACTCATCTCGTGTCTTCTGGATTCGTCTTCTGTCAAATTGATTTGGTTATGCGTTTGATGATTGGATTATTGTTTGGAGCATGACATCAGGTTATTCACTCTCACTGTTATTGAATGCTGGATGTTGATATGCCGCGTGTTCTTGAAACTTCCAGTTTGGCGATATTGAATGATTCCCGTATTACTGTGCGGTACATGACCAATTGTATCTCATGTAACTGCTTGCTACGTACTCTTGGGAAGTTGTCTGATTCACTGCGCTCTTCTGCATGCGCTGATTTCAGCATGTTTTGAAGTTGCGGGGATTTGTGGTGTGTGTCGTACTGCATATGATGTAGTTGGGTGCCGCATGTGCGTGACGAGACTTTGTAAACTTGATTTTGGATCTTTTCGCTTAATTGAGTGTTGTGGTTACTGCTCTTCTCTGGTCTTGGATTTCTCAGTTACAATATTTTGATTCAGTTGCGCTAAATTACGATTCTTAATCTACTATGACAAAATGTGTTCGTTGTTTTTTTTTTTTTTTTTATCTAGGTTACTTAATACAAAAATAAACGTACAATGAATGAATTTGAAAATAAAGGTTTGTTTTGTAATTTGACGCTTTTTACTATGGAATTCATACAAAAAAAACTACTTGATTTTATGAATGATGACGACTAATTATTTGTTTTTTTATGAATGTTACTTTAGGTATGTGGGTCACATACACATTTATTTTGTTATTCATTGTACTTTTGTTATAAAAATTTTCTTTTTCTATATTAAAATTTCCTTTCTATATTAACATTTAAGGGAATTTCTATTTGTTCAAACTTTTTTTTTTTTTTTTTTTTAAAAAACAGTTTTTATAATATATTCTATAATTTTAATTCGAAACATTTTTCTTTTTAATTACTTAAATTCTAGATTTATTGAGAAAATGTCTTACTCATCTTTGTTTTCTAAACTTCGTCTATTCGTTTCTTTTCTTCTTTTTTTTTTTTTTTTTTATTTATACTCATGTGTGTAACCTTTTTGATTTTATTTTATTCAGAATTTGCTTTAACTTAGACTACTAATGTGAATGAACTTGAAACGATTTTTTTTTTTTTTTTTTTTTTTTTTTGTTTTGTAATTAGATATGTCTATGTCTAGTAAAAATGTTTTCTTCTTTTCTGTTTTTTTTTTTTTTTTTTTTTTGTTTGTTAGTAAAATTTTATATTCCGGATTTATCTTCCTGTTCTCCCATGTTTGTTAGTTTTTTTTTTTTTTTTTTTGTTGTTTTACATGAGGGAAAAAGAGATTTTATTTATTCTATGTTTATTATTCTACTTCTAGATATTTCTCTTCTCTTTGTTCTGCTTATAACTTCGTTCGGAGTTCTGACTATGGCTTCTGTGGGGATTACGTGGCTAACTTCTACTTTTGTCGAGCTTCTCCGCTTAATTATCCAAATAACTATACAGGCTATTATTATACCTGTAATAATTCCACCTGTGATGAATTTATAAATATTAACTTCATTGCTTACTCTTCTGTTTTCCCATGATCGTTGTGATTCTTCTACATCCGTGGATAATCTATCTATCTTCATTCGTTCTTTAAGGAATTCTTGGTTATAATTTCTAAAATCTGCTACAGCTATCGTTCTGGGAAGTGTGAGGGTTGAGACGTTACCAACTTCTAATTTGCTGGTGTCTATTGTTTCTGGGAAATATGTTCGGTTTGGCTGGGTAATTGATACTTCTTTGAGTTTGGAGCCAGTAACCGGGAGGATAAAATCTTCGGAAACCACTTCACAGTCCTGTTTGAACGTGATAGTTCCTGTATCTCTTAATTCGATTACTTGTTCTTCCTTTCCACACTTGATTTTCAGTCGCATATTGCCACTGCTGGTGTACAACCAGGAATTACTGTTCACTAGCTTGGTTAAGGAATTCTTGTAGTTGTTTCTAGTTACTGCACATTTTGGTGTGTTGTGGAACGGGTTGTCAAAAAGATTTAATAAACAATTGTTCCCTTTATTCGTGATTATAGGGGAGTTACTTTCGCACACTAGTGCGGTTTTCCTGAAGTTTATGAGGACTCTGATACACTTATTGTGTTGTTCATGGGTTAATATGGTGAATTGACTTCTCTCTGAGTTTGCTGCTAATAGTTCGTCTTGGATAATATAAGACCATTGGGTATTGTTAATTACTAGAGGTGTTAGATAAATTTTATAAAGCTTGAATTCTTCTTTTATTGGGGACGGGATATCTATTTTCACTACTACTCTACCTTCAGTCTCAATTGCATCTAACTTCGTTAGCTGACTGAGGTGCTGCTCATTCAATATTGACTTATCTATTGAGTTACTGCTAAGGTTTGTTATTATTTCCATCGTTTCTTTATACGACACAAGAAGGGGGTGTAGCTTTCTGTTTTGGATGCTACTTAGGATATTCAGTGTTTGATCTTGGTTTTTGTTGATTACTAGGCACTTGACTAAGATTAAATTGGAGATTTCTGTGAATTTCTCGGTTAGTAGTATGAAGTTCGTTCTGTTACTCAACTCTCTCCATTTACTTGTTTGTTCTTCGATTAAAATGTTGATATCGCCCTGCATTACCTTGACTTGTGTTGAGATTTCTAGTAAGGGTTTAGATAACGTATCAAAATTTGATTTGACTACAGCTACCTGTTCTTTTACTAGTTTGAATACAGTTTCAGTGTTACTGTGTAAATCTGCTAGTTCGTTGAAAATCTTCTCTGAGTCTTCGTTGTCCATCGTACCGAATAAGAATTTTGATGCCGACCCTACGAAATCGAACAGTGATCTCTTATTTCGGTTCGAGAAATGATGTATGGCTTGCTCGGTTTTCGTTATATCCTCAAGTTCGGACTTCAGTTCCTCAAGCATGGTGCCACAGGTGTGATTGTTTTCTACCTCTCTTATCATTGCACATAATGTTTTGGTCTTCAATCTGCACTGTTCCAGACTCCTGATCGTGTTTGAAAAATGAGGAGGATAAAATGAGGTTAAGAGTGTAAATGTACTCTTGTAGAATCTCATTTCTTCAAGTTCCTCAAAGAAAATCCCGACACTCTTTAGCTGCTTGATTTCTACGTTTGATGTGGTGTTGGCTGTGTTCACGACGCTGTTCCAAACAATTAGAATTGATAAAGCGAGTTTGACTGGGTACATCTTTCCTACTTTCCTCTTTTTTTTTTTTTTTTTTTTTTTTTAAAATTAGAAAGCAAAAAGAAAAATTTGTCGAGTTAGAACCTGATGAGGAGAAAAACGAACTCATAAGATGTGTTGTGTGAATTGTTTGATATGGGGGTTTTTAGTTTGGTGATAGAAACGATAAGAACAAAGAAAGTCTGAAAACTCTACTTAGTTGGTATATCTCGTGTCGCCTTGTGTGAGAAGAACTAGGTGGACATACGCACGGAACGGAATGAGATAAAACTGAAAGGCTTTATTTTATAATTTCAGAATTATTCGTCTTGAGACTAACTCATGACTCACCTATCTCATCTGAGATTAGGCTCTGTTGGTTGGTTTTGCCTTTTTTTTTTTTTTTTTTTTTTTTTTAAACTTTTCTATTTCCAGGGTCATTTCTGATCTCGTACTCTTTCATCTCCTGTATCATTACTAATATTTCTTCCTGGACTCTGAAAATGTCTGCTACCTCTTCACGTGACGTCTTCGCCTGCTGCCTGGGTTTACCGACTTCTTTTAGGATGTCCCAGATGGGGTCGTTTTCTTTTATTGTCCCAAATACTGCTTTTTCAGCTTCCAAGATCTTCGGCATTCTGTGCTTTCTTCCGAATTTACCATTGTTCTGTTGGAAGGGAAAGTACAAAGTTTGTTAATCCCTCTTCAACCTGTTGTTGTGGATGTTCTTCTCCCTTCCTCTTATATCGACTAAGGTGTTAGTAGGGGACAATGTTTTAATAACGGTGAACGGACCAACCCAAATTGGGTCTTGTTTAGTTTTTCTCATTTCGTTGCGGAGCCACACTAGATCTCCGGCGTTAACTTGGAACGAAGACGTGCCTCTGTCATAGTTTGTTTTCGCCTTCTCTTTGTTTTTAAGGATATTGATTCGAGCGATGTGATGAGCTAGTTGTAGGCGGGCTTTTAGTTCGCTCACATAGTCATCGTAATTATAAACCGGTTGCGGTTCTCTCCTGACTGCGGTTGGGACTAAAGCTGGACGACCGAATAATAATTCGTAAGGAGTGAAATTCGTGGAGCAATGAGGTGTTGTATTATACACAAACATCGCATAATGAACCATTTCATCCCAATTACTATGGTCTATATCTGCAAAATTTCGGAGGTATTCTTTGAGCGTGTTATGGGATCTTTCTAGAGCTCCATTCGTCTGCGGGTGGAAACTCGTAGTCGTCAGATGCTTGATTTTTAATAACTTGCAGATATTCTCAAACAGATTACTCATAAAGTTAGATCCCATATCAGTCAATATCTTCTCCGGCGCTCCCAACTTTGTTATGTATTGCTCGCATAGCGCTTTCGCTACTGTGGAGGCTTTTTCATCGGGCAGAGGGATGGCGCCAGAAAATTTGGTCAAGTCATCCTGGAATGTCAGAATGTACTTGTTCCGTGAATCTGTCAAGGGTAAGGGGCCAACTATGTCTAGCGCAACACGCTGGAAAGGGTGTTCGGCTGTATTCGTTAATACTAGGGGTACTCTCGTCCTCTTACTGGCTTTATTCCTCTTACATTTCTTGCATTTCCTGACGTAATTTCTCACATCACGTAGCATGCTAGGCCAGTAGTATTCCATACGAATTCTCTTGTATGTCCTGAATACTCCTGCATGACCACCCAATGGTAAGTCATGTTTTTCGCGTAAGATTTGAGCTTTTACACTCGGGTTTATAATGATCTGGACATTCCTTTGTTTTATTCCATGATCATTTATGTTGATACCGCTTGAAAAAGGCTGGATTTCTGTTATGTGACTGCTTGGCAGGTCTACTGTTGGGGGTATTGTTGGAGGAATGATTGGGGAAGGAAGGAGCTTCGCTTGTGCTCTCGTGATAACTTTAATTTCCTCTTGGCGTATTCTACTTAGCGCATCTGCTCCTGTATTGGCTTTACCTGAGACATGTACTACCTTGTAGTCATATTCTGCAAGCTGTAATCGCCATTTAAGGATTCTTTTCGACGCGTTCTTCAGATCGCCAACCAACGGTTTATGATCTGTTTTGATGACGAACTTTCGTCCAAACAAGTACGGTCTGAATATCTCGACTGCCCACTTCGTTGCAAGCATCTCTTTTTCGATGGTCGAGTAGTTACGTTCTGCTACTTTGAGGGAACGGCTGGCGTAGGCGATTGGCAAATCACTCCCATCATGGATTTGACTAAGGATAGCGCCTACTCCGTACTCGCTGGCGTCTGTCGTAAGGATAAATGTTCGATCAAAATCTGGATATTGGAGGATTGGTGATGAGGTAATTTTACTTTTTAGGAATTCAAATGCGGATTGGCTTTTCTCGGACCACTCAAATTTTGTTCGCTTTTGGGTCAATTTATGCAGAGGTTCTGCGATTGTGGAAAAGGCTGGGACGAATTTTCTATAGTAACTAGTGAGACCTAGGAAGCTCTTGGTTTCACGCATGTTCCGTGGAACTGGAAAATTAACGATGGCTTCCACTGTTTTAGGATTTGGCTTGATGCCTTGGGGAGTGATGATATGTCCTAAATATTGAATTTCTTTACTCAAGAACTGACACTTTTCCGTTTGAATTTTTAGGTTACTCCTTCTAAGAGCTGAAAATATGTCCCTTAACTTGTTGTTGTGGTCTCTTAAATTCCTTCCGTAGACAATTACGTCATCCAAGTATACAAAACACTTTAGGCCTTGCTGCCCTAGCAACACATTATTTATCATTCTTTGGAACGTACTTTGAGAATTTTTCATTCCAAAAGGCATTCTGAGGAATTCAAAATGGCCAAAATCCGTGCTAAATGCCGTTTTGTGCCTATCGATGGGATCCATTTCAATTTGGTGATACCCATTTGCCATGTCTAACGTGGAAAAATATTGAGAGTGTCCCAGTTGGTCAAAAATATCGTTAATCAAAGGGAGAGGAAACGAATCTCCTATTGTGGCTTCGTTGACTCTTCGAAAGTCTACTACTACTCTCCACTTTGGTTTACCACTTTTATCTGGTTTCTTCGGGACCACTAGTAAAGGACTATTGAACGGGCTGGTGCTGTGAGTAATGATCTCATCATTCAGCATTTTTTGAACTTGAGTGTTGATCTCTGTTTTCAGAGTTTGTGGAACTCGGTACTGCCTTATATTAATCGGTGGTGTGTCATTGTGAAGGTTGACTTGATGCCTGACTCCGGGCACACTTGACAGTTTATCGCCTTCAATGAAGAAGATGTCTGCGAATTCCCTAATTAGTTCAAGAATAGAGGAGGATTCTTCGAAATTAAGATTCTTATCCAGGTTAGTAACTACCTGGTTAAGAACTAAGTCATCTCTATTTTTGAAATGGTGCATATTATTGTTTTCAAACTCGTGGTTGATTTGGAGGATGTCGTACTGACTAAGCTCTGTGAGTTTCGGGACAAAATCCTCTATAATTATTTCACTAGGATTAGTATTTACAATGCTGACCTGTGCTCTCAGCATGTTGGGTTGGATAAGGCAGTTGCCAACGAATACACCTTGCATGATCTCTTCGGAATTGCATAGGTATGAATTATTCGTGGGTGTCTTGATTTGTACGATTACTTCTTCCCGTGGAGGGAGGCGTACATTCGTTGGATTATTAAGGAACTTGACTTTGTTCCCTAGAATATTTAATTCTGAGGTGCTGTACAAAATATCCACTTTATTACCGTTAAGGAAATCTCTTCCGAGAATTCCATCTTGTTCGATTGGAAACTCGTCTTCAACCACGTGGAATTTCTGCGGGATTCTGAGATATGATGTGATGTCCACATGTGTGTAAACACATCCAAGGGTGATAGTGGCTTCTTTGCCGATTCCCTTTAACATTACTTTACCATACTGGTCTATTTCTTGAGGACTTTTAATCATTTTACTCTTGATTAAAGAGACTGAAGCACCAGAATCTATTAAGAGGGTAGATTTTTCGGTTGATGCTGCTAATTTCAATCTCACCGTATCATGCGCGAATTTGTGCTTTGATACTAGATTGATTTGGTAGGAATTTAAAATTTCAGTAGGTGTATGGATTTGAGCTATAGTGGTAAATGGTTTAATTGGTGGCCAAACTTCATTTGGTTCCTCCGGTTCTACTGGAATGGGGGCATGTTTAGGAATTGGGATAGGATGTGGTGGTGAAACAGTGACCTGGCCATTTAATTCGGCCTTTGATTGATTCATTGATACATTGCTCAATGGGTATATCGCTTGATCTATTGCTATGTCTTCTGACACCAGATTACCTGAGACAATACTAGTACTAGTTTTATTTGAGCTAGTTGATGTGTTTGAGGCGTGGCTCGTTTGATTTGCTTTTCCACTTGAGATGGAACTCGCTTGATTAAATTTTCCACTCGAGACGGAACTCGGTGGGATTGTCGAGACGTGGCTCGCTTGATTAGATTTTCCACTCGAGACGGAACTCGGTGGGATTGTCGAGACGTGGCTCGCTTGATTTGATTTTCCACTCGAGACGGAACTCGGTGGGATTGTCGAGACGTAGCTCGCTTGATTTGATTTTCCACTCGAGACGGAACTCGGTGGGATTGTCGAGACGTGGCTCGCTTGATTTGATTTTCCACTCGAGACGGAACTCGGTGGGATTGTCGAGACATAGCTCGCTTGATTTGATTTTCCACTCGAGACGGAACTCGGTGGGATTGTCGAGACGTGGCTCGCTTGATTTGATTTTCCACTCGAGACGGAACTCGGTGGGATTGTCGAGACGTGGCTCGCTTGATTAGATTTTCCACTCGAGACGGAACTCGGTGGGATTGTCGAGACGTAGCTCGCTTGATTTGATTTTCCACTCGAGACGGAACTCGGTGGGATTGTCGAGACGTGGCTCGCTTGATTTGATTTTCCACTCGAGACGGAACTCGGTGGGATTGTCGAGACATAGCTCGCTTGATTTGATTTTCCACTCGAGACGGAACTCGGTGGGATTGTCGAGACGTGGCTCGCTTGATTTGATTTTATTACTGAGGCGGAACTCAGTTGTGGTTTATGTTTAATGGATATCCGTTGTATGTTGCTTGGTCGTTGGATTTGTTCTTGGTAGTGGAATTTTACAGTGGGACTCGCCTGAGTTACAGTTGGTGCGTTTGTCGCTCGACGAGCCCATGCTCGTTTCCCTGTTGAATTGCTGCATCATTGTCTACTACATCATCATCTATATAGTTTATTCTTAGATTTTGTAGATTGCTGTTTAATTGTTCCATACCGTTGGATCCTCTTGGTTGCGTCCGTGGTGGATAACTCTGTTGGGAATTCCTAATCATATAGTCGTTCCTTTGATTTAGTCGATCATTTGCGTGCCTGAGAGGATGGTAGTTATAGTTCGAGTTGTTGTTTTGCCGGAAGTTCTGCTGTTCGGGTCTGTAGTTTTGCCTGAGCTCGTTTGGTTGAGTTGTTCTTTGTTGAAAGAACCCTTCATCACGCCGGGCATCGTTCATCTTCTTTGTTCTACATTCTTCTATAGAATGCCCTCGTCTCTTGCAGTATCTGCAAGACATTAGAGGCGGATGCTGAATTGGTTGTTTTTGGTTCAACACATTCTCTGGGCAAATTTTTGCTACATGGCCTATTTTTCCACAGATCTGACAAACTTCACTCGATATTCGTTGAACTGTTTGTTTTTGACTAGCAGTGTTTTTGAAGCAATTTTTAGCTACATGCCCTATTTTTTCGCATAACTGACATTTTGGTTTTTCGAGTGTATTCGCTTTATTGAGGTTTTGAACATAGCCTAATTGTTTTTCAAGCTTATCTGCAACTAGCACCAACTCTCTGATTGGTGTTTCCGAGATCATTGTTAGGTGAGCTTTGATCATACCATTATTTAGACCTCCGATGAAGGCATCTCTTTCTAGCGATTCCAGAAACGCTTTTGGTAGTGCATTATCTTCACCAAATTTTGCTCGAACTCCTGCTTCGTAATCTAAAGCGTAACTTTGTACTCTTGTGCCAAATTCAGAGCAATCTTCCGATGCGCCCTGGCTGGCTGAGTATAGTCTTTTACTAAGGGATTCGATTGAATGTGATGGCAGGAATTTGCTTGTGATCAGCTTGAACAAATCTTTTAAGCTGCTAATTCTCGCATCCCTCATTAGGGTGTAAGCTTTACCCCGGAGGCGTAGCTTAACCTCTTCTAACAGGGTTTCTGCTTGTTCAATATTTGCTGACTCGATTTTTTGGTTTGCGGCTTTACACGCGTCGATAAAATAGTGCACTTCACTACTATCGACATCTTGTTGGCCATAGAATATTGGTATTCTACGTTCCACTAAATTTTGAATTTCGATGTCGGTTAATGCTACCATTTTTGATATAATTTTCCTGTATACGGGACGAACTGAATGTTTGCGAAAAACTGTGAGGGGTGGCTCTAGCTTAGCACTAGGATCGCTATTTATTCGTGTTCTAGTTACTACGGGGGAGAACGCGATTGAACCACTAGATTCGCTATCTAAACGTTTTCTGGTAGGAACGGGGGAATACTGAACCGAAATATCAGATTCACTACCTAATCTAATCTTTACTGCAGGATTTGATTTGTCTTGCATGAACTTTATGCAAGTTGGTTAGACTAATGCTATTGTTGTGTCGACTGTCGAAAGTTACTGAACTGCCCTAAGCGGAAACTTTATCTACAGCGCCAATGTTATATATATATATATATTATATATATTTGTATTTTCTTAAATCTAATTCTAACTCGCTTAAATGTTATTGTCCTAATACCTATTTCCACTAGCTGTTTATATATTTTTTTTGTAGAGAAACGAAATTGGTTCAATAATTCCGAGCTTACCACTGGTGGGGGCTATTACCGGAATTATGCAACTTTTCGTTATGAATTGAGAAGTGCCGTTTTAGGCACGGTGTTAATAGGGCTAATCGGATACCTTGGACAATAACTAACAAACGAAACTTGTGCGTAGCACTTATATGTTCTTTTGTCAGCTTTGTATCAAGGCCTGGGCGTGAAGGTTAGTGGCTGGAATACTTACAATTTTTCTGGATCTTGTGGTATGCTCTCTGGATCGAATTGACGAATAAACGGAAATTATATTTTATTTACCTATTTATTATTCTTTCTTTTTCTTAATAAGTGTTTACTTGGTGAAGTTTTTAGATACAATTCCTTATTTTGTTAAAATATGCTGTTCTTATATACTAAAAAAGTGTGTAATGTTTTACACTAACAATAACATTGACACATACAATTTTTGTTGTAACCTACTAAAGTCGTTTACCCTTAAATATTTATTAAATTCGGGCAAATTGCATTTTTCATAAAATAATTATTTAATTATTTGGGTCGTTTGATACAATGTAGTGTTGAATTGATTTTTTTTGTGTATTCATCGATAAGATTATCGTTACATTCTTTTTATTGCTACCAGACAATTTTATGTGTTACAATTGTTTTCTTGTTTTCAAATATAATTGTTGTTTTTGTTATGTTTCTTATTTACTCTTATTACTATATGTTATCGTAATTTCAAGTTCGACCACCTGATTATTTTGTGTATACAATGTTTCTAACGCCTAAAAGTATGCTCGTTATACCATAAATATTTCGATACGAGCTAACGCCTATAGTTTTCAATTATTAAGAATGGTTTACAATATTGGAATGTTAAGAATGGAATGTATGTGGTGAATGATTCACAATGATTCACAACAACTTGCTTTTACTGATAGAGCTAGATATCTGGGCATTATCTTGGACAGTAAGCTTAGTTGGAAGCCCAACATGTTGGAGAGAATAAACAAAGCTACTATTGCTTTGTACTCCTGTAGGAACGCCATTGGTCATAGATGGGGTCTGAAGCCGGAGCTGGTACACTGGCTCTACACCGCCGTAGTGAGGCACCTGTACTCATGTACGGGGTGGGTGTTTGGTGGCCAGCTCTGGACAAGATAACTTACAAAAGTAAGATTGAGAGAGTGCAAAGAATGGCCTGTATGCTTGTTAGCGGGGCATTGAGGTCGACACCGACAAGTGCCTTAGAGGTTATGTTGCACCTTCTTCCTGTCGACATTTTTGGCAAACAGATGGCGGCAAATACGGCTGTACGACTTGCAGCCGTCTCTCAGTGGAGGTGTCTTAGTATAGGACACTCTACTATCGTCAGATCGTTGAAGGATGAGCTGGCGAATCTTGACTACATTAAACCTACTCTACGCTTCGAAAAGCGATTTCGGACCTCCTTCCCTTCAAGGGAATCCTGGAGGGATAGACCGTCATCGGAAACTGAAGCGTTGCAATTCTTCACAGATGGCTCCAAGCTAGACGGCAAAGTAGGAGCTGGAGTATTCTGTGACAAATTAAATGTAAATATTTCTATTCGTCTCCCTGATTACTGCAGCGTGTACCAAGCTGAAGTCGTAGCGATTGAGGAGGTCATGACGTGGTTGAAGCATAATGTGTTATCCTCAGACGATATCACAATCTATGTGGACAGTCAAGCGGCGATCCGGTCGTTAGAATCGGTGTCTTTGGCGTCACGGGTGGCGTTGAGTTGTCACTCATCTCTAAATGAGATGGGTGAGCATTTCAACATCCAGGTAGTCTGGGTCCCAGGTCACTCGGGCGTCATGGGGAACTGCAGGGCAGATGAACTTGCTAGACATGGTACGACTCTCCAGCTGCAACCGGAAAGGGCAAGTCTGGGGAGGCCTATCACAGCGCTGAGACAAGCACTTGGGAAGCAGGCGCTATCCTCAGCGGGGGAAAGGTGGTCTAACACCCTAACCTGTAGAGTTGCAAGACAAGTTTGGCCAAAGCTGGACTTGGGGCGCACTAGGGCATTAATATCCTTACGAAGACGTGAATTAAGAACGGTCGTAGGAATACTCACGGGACACTGCCTTTTTGGAGAACATGCAAGAAGGCTGGGTCTGGAGGCTAATGACTTCTGCAGAAGCTGCTTGGACGAAGAGGAGGAAGAGACGTTGGTCCACTTCCTTTGCTCGTGTCTAGCATTGGCTCTCAGAAGGCACAAACACTTAGGTAAGTTCAGGATGGACTGCCTCTCGGATCTCGAAAACATTAAAGTGCGGGACGTCTTACGCTACATAAGTAGCTCGAAATGGTTCCAATAGGGGTAAAAGGAGATACATCCTGTGGTATCACAATGGACCGTCACCGGTCTAAGTGTGCGTAAGCAGCCACTCCAACCTAACCTAACCTAACCTAGTCTACCACAGAACAAGTACACAGAGTAGTTCAAGTAATTGAAGAAGCCCTGGAGGAAACAATAAGATATTGTTCTTCTTTTTTCATCGACACAGCACAAGTTCTTGATAAGGTGTGGCACATGGGATTACAATAAAAAATTAAGCGATGTTTGCCACATGATTTCTAGCAGAATATTAACATTATATATAATGGACAGATACTTTATTATAAAACATCAGGATGCGTATACAAATGACCGCCCAATTAAATTTTTTGTACCACAGAGCAGCGTGCTTGGGCCGATATTATAACTGCTGTATACTGCAGATACACCTGTAAGCCACCAAACAACTGTCCAACGCTTGCAGACGACACGGCAGTACTTTCATCCCATGAAGACCCCAACAAAGCTTAAGAAGTATTACAGGAGAATATTAATAGAATTCAAGAATGGATGAAAAATGGCGAAATAAAGTTAAAGTTGCTAAATCTAATCAAGTAACCTTTATAATGCAAAGAGGTGCATGTCCAGCCACCAATACAAATGAATAACCAGGATATATCTCAAATTGTAAGTGAAATATTTAGTTATTCACCTCGACAAAAGTCTAACATGGCGTACACATATATGGACAAAAAGAAAGCAATTGGGAATGAAACTGACAAAAATATTCTGGCTGACAGGCAGAAAATCAAATTAATCTATTGAAAATAAACTGTTGCTCTATAAAATGATAATAAAACCTGTCTGGACATATGGTATACATCTGTGGGGAACGGCCAGCAACTCAAACTTGGACTTCTTCAGCGGTACCAGTAGTCTACATTTCTAAGAATCCTAGTAGATGCGTTATGGTTCGTATCAAATGATATAATTCACGGAGACCTACAGGTCCCAACAATAAGGGAAGAAATTAGGGATTCCAGTGCCAGGTACCACTCGAGAACGACAATTCATCCAAATGACCTGGTGAGCAAGCTTCTCACTACCACAACGAGGGAAAGATTGAAACGTCACAAAATTGGCCAAATATGCCTTAGATATACCTTATTACAATGTGAAAAGACAAAAAAGATTTACTGAATGTCTCGTAATGGGATAGATTGTACGAGTAAAATAAAGGGAAACAAAACAAAACATTTTGTAGTGAAAATGAATAAAAATTTAAGTTGTGTAGATTGTCAGAAGTATTTTGTAACGTTTTCTAAACTACCTAAGTAGCATTGAACACAGATACAAATTTCGGTTTAACTAATATGATGTTTGTCACTAATAATAGATAACTTAACTCTGGTCCAACTCTGGTTTTGCTAAAATTACACAGATTGTGCCTGTTTAGATGGGGTATACACTGCATTATGTGATTTCCTTGTTTTTTTAACCTCTTTACCTATAAACTATATTGAAGTAGAGGTATTTTCATAGGCAAAGAGGACAAAAGGTTTTACCGAACCACTAATAACCAAATATAGACATGTATAAGGGGCTTGTAAAGATTTTCAAAGTGCATTGGTTCTAAGAAAAACGTGCGAATACGTCATACCTAGATGCTATTGTAGGTATAATTTCGTCGAAATGTTTTCTTAAATTTTGAACGAACCCGGTTTGTGGCATTAGGGCATCTGATTTTTCTTCTAAAAATTGTTCCGGTACTCGTAAGGGGCATCCGAAGACTAATTCTGCTGACGTTGCTTTTAACTACTCGTTGAAAGATGTACGCAGTCCTACCGTAACCGTAGGTAGTAAGACAGTCCAACCGATCCGATCAAGGCACCTGATAGCTGCTGTCACAATGCAATGCCATCGTTCCAGTATCCCATTGGAATTGAGATTGTAACTTTGTGATTCGGATTGTATCCCTTGATCTGTAACGATATATTCCGGTACACCAAAACGGGATATCCAGGTATTGTATACAGCAAAGCCGACGGTAGCAGCCGTAATATCCGCTACAGGAACCGCCTCAGTCCATTGTGTGTACCTGTCAATCAATGTCACGCAGTAACGCGACCTTCTAACAGATATTTAACATGCTTAATGCCAGTATAAGTTGCTAGCAACTCTCGGTCATAAGCAGTATATCTTTGCTGCGTTTCATTGAGACGTACCGAAAAGAAACTAACTGATTCCCATGTATCGAATGCGTCGACCATAATCGCTAATTTAGCTGTAGACGCGGAATGTGCTAGTAAGGTCCTAACTTCTCCTTACAGTTATCGAAACTTGTATAAATGCTGGCGACCATTGAATAGGAGTTTTACTGTTTTTTGTAACTTTTCAAAAAATTATTTACTAATTCGTCAGTTATAATCATACCCAAAACTCGTTTGACATCATTAACTGTATTTGGACGTTTGTAATTTTTAATAACTTTGATTCTATTTTGAGCGGGCAGAATGCCTTGTTCAGTGACCGTATGTTCTAGGAATATAATTTTGTGTGAAGTGAAGACACATTTATCTGATTTAATGATTAAACCATGTTTCGATAATTTTTTGAAAACGACATTTAGATGTTTTACAAAAGATTTTGAGCGATTAATACGTCGTCCAAAGATAAGAAACAAAAATTTAGCGCTAATAAAACTGAGTGTATTAATCTTTGGAAAGTTTGTTCTTAATTTTAGTAAACTCAAATAAACCAAAGGGAGTTCAAATGACAGTTTCCAATTCCACCGAGATTGTCCATTTAAGGGCAAGGAATGTCAAACGTGCAAGACAACCGGACACAAGAATGGATATTGCCAGTCAGCGGCTCGCGTTAAGGCGAAACGAGCACATCGAGAAGACCGCAAGCATAGAGGGAGTTTTGCAATCCAGTCAGGGTCAAAGTCGACACGCAAATCCGTCATACAGTCGATCAATAACCGTAGAGCTAAAATGCAGCTCGACAGAGGGTCAGACTGGACAACCATCTCGCGAATGAACTGGGAATATTTGGGATTGCCTGCCTTGAGCCATTGCGAAGGACCAGCAATCAGTGCATGTGGGGATCAGCTGAATATAAAAGGTAGTTTTCAGACAAAACTGAAGTTGTACGACCGGCAGCCATCGAAGAGGTTTACGTTACAAATTCAGATTTGAATGTTTTTGGTAGCGATTCGATGGGTACCTTTATCAGCAGTCTGCAATAGTATTCACACTAAGAGTACGAAAGCTTTGGTAAAAGAGATCGAAGCGAAGTTTCCCTCGGTGTTTGTGGATACGCTTGGGTTGTGTAATAAGATGAAAGTGTCACTTAAACTGAAACCAGAGACGAAGCCGACTTTCTACCTTCAGCAGCCAAACTAGTTGCAAAGGTTGCAGTTCTTAGCAGTGATTCAGCCGATTGATTATGCCAAGTCAGCAGCTCCTATTGTTGCTGACAGAAAGAAAAATGGGGATACTCGCATAACAGCTGACTAGACAGGACTCAACGTCGCGCTTGAGCCGAACCAGTACCCACTGCCCACACCCGCTGACATTTTTTCCGAAATTCGCTGGTTGCACCGTTTTCAGTAATATTGACCTCTCGGATGCCTTCCTCCGGTTGCAGCTCTATGAAAACGGACTTTTCCAAGTCAATCGCTTGCGGCCCAGAGTGAAAACAGCACCCAGAATTTTTCAACAACACGATGCTAAAGGAATTCATACAGTTGCAGCATATCTAGACGATATCATTGTGGCTGGGAATGGACGAGCAGGACCATCGAAAGAAGCTGTTCTCTGTTCTCGACCGCATCCAGGACTAAGGGTTCACTCTTAAGCTCATTACGGATTACGACCCAACGAAGGAAATCGTTTCGGAAGTTCGAGCTACATACCGATCACCAGCCACTGCTGGCAGTGTTTGGATCCAAAAAAGGAGTCCCTGTCTACTCTGCCAATCGTATGCAGCACTATGCTCTTATCGTACTCGTATACGATTTTGATATCAAATACATCAGTCATTATTTAACAATTCGCATTGACGCCCATTCAGATTGTTTTACAATCGGATCAGTAAAATCGCTGCCAGTCAAGTTCGAAACGATCCAGGCTGAAACCCAGCCGAATCAGGAGCGAAGGGGCAGCGGCGCATTTCGCGCTTCGTACTTCGTTTATCCGTTGGTAGAAGAGTGTTTTTTATGGTGAACGGATTGTAATGCCATTTAAAATGCTTGTTGCTATTATGGAAGAACTGCATTCGGGCCACCCAGGGACAGCACGCATGAAGCTGTTAACGCGAACCAAGGTTTACTGAATACCAATTCAAAGGCAGCCAGGAAATCCATGCTTCAAGCATGCCCGATGCCGAAGGGTCCATGGACCAGCATTCACATCCATGGATGAACAATAGAACCCGAAGAGGTCACTGACGCTATTCATGATGACGTCTACAAGCCTCCCGGATGGAGACAATGAAGCTACTCAGGAAGCCGTACACGAGATAACATCCCGCCGAACGTCACGAGCTACCGCCGGAAAGATGCCCTTCCGCTTTGATGATTTCGACATCAGTCAGCATTACATAAACCAAATATTTTATCTGGGGAAGAGTGTGGGGACGCCAGTGGCGGTGTCCGTATTAAAAGTAGAGTTCAAGGTTAAAAGAGTAGGCATACATAATCATTAGGATAGCGACATACAATTTATTGTTTTATGGGATAGTGAATGGATCAGTGTGAATAAATAAAGACCACATTATTCTATATTTTGTTACCACGAATTGGAGTTTTAATTATCTTCAGAATAAAACACTTAACAGGAAGACATTTCAATTAAATTTTTAATAGAAATCATTTAATAAATATGTTCCTCTTCATACAAAATATATGAACAATATTTCAACATTTAGTTTGTTTTTCAAAAAAGCATAGGGAATTTGTCAAGTTTCAATCTACAATTTTAACTCGTGCTGAAAATATTTGCGAAAATACGTAGCTGGTGCCCGGTGGTGAGCGTGCTTATTTTTGACGTTTCTTGCTTATTTAGAGGAAATAATTTAAACCAATCAGAAGAGACGTCAAATTTACGAAATACGCAAATATGAAAATGCTCGTTACGAGCCCTACAGGGCTACTTAGCGTATATTTTTTGATGAGTAAACTTGACGACTTGTATGAAGATTTTTGTTGGTTTTGGACGAGCCCTTATTATTTTGTATTTATTTAGCCGAGACATAGTTCAGTGACATCTATCTTTTGGTTTTCACTCTCCGATCTTTTATACATACATACTTTTATACTTACTGAACACATAATAATTTTATAAAAAAAAAAAAATGTTTCTGTAATCATGAATGACTTCATTCTCATTATTATTACATGTGTGAGTGAATGCGTTCTGTCTGACTTCGCTGCGATTGAAAAAGTAATTTAATTTTTATTATTTTTTAACAAATAAACTTCATAAAAAGTGCTAAAAAGTTATTAAAAAGTGCTATGAATAGTTAAATTCACAATGTGCATAAAATTCGTAATGTTTTGCAAATTAATTTTGTAGTAAAATTATCAACATTTTTTTGGGTATATAATGTGTTCCCTTTTTACCAATTTTTTTTTTCTCGATTAAATGTCATTCCGGGCGTGGGTTTATTGAAAATTATTACTATACAAACTAATATTTTATTGTTTACAAGTTAGGTTCCATTTATTTGTTAATTAAACTTTACAAATATTGTAATTAATTCGAAAGATTTAACTAAGGTTTGATTAAATTTTGTATTTGCGTCCTTTATTTCTTCCATTATTAAAAAAAAAAAAAAAAATGGAATGAGACATCTGTAGGTGAATTTGTTTACTATTTTTGTAAGTGGAAAAATTTGTTACTGTGTTTGTGTTTGACGCACTTAAATATGTAGTAATTTTTTGTTATTTTTTTTTTTTTTTATCGTGTATAGGAAATATAAACGGATTTTTTTAATGGAAAATGAATTCCGCGCGCATAATATTTTATTTAACCAAGTAAAATCGGATTTTTTTAAAGTAAATTTATAATAATTTGAGTTTGTTAAATGAAAGATTTAGTGAATTGAGGGTTTAATTATCTTAAATTAAATGCTATTGGTAAAACGTGTGATATGTTTTCATTACTTTTTTTTTTTTTAAATTAATACAAATATTAGTTTTTTAGGTTAGATTTTTAATACAACAATAGAAATCATTTGTTTTTTAAAAACTATACAAATAATGATTGATTGCCGGTAAATTATTTATTTATATTATTTGCAATATTTGATATAAATTGAATGTTACAAACTATAAGTTGTATGAGGTAATTCACATGTGACGTAGGTGACAAAAAAGCTGTACTTATGATAACTCATGCAAAACATTCAATTTGTTTTTCATCTTTTAAGCACGTGGGGCTTTTGGTGGTTCATTAATAATATCATTACATATAATAATATAAAAAACACCTTTCAATTTCAGTTAGATTATAAAGCAATAAACTTCCAAGAAGCTTGAAATGATTGACAATATCAAATTAGTACTTAACATTAAATGTTCTCTAATATTCAGATGAATCTCTTGGTATTCACGATTTAAATAGAGGATCCACTTTGCCTTAAAATATAATTGGAGGATAATGTAACAGTGCCAAAATTATTACGGGTTAGTAAATTAGAGATGTGGTAGATTTTCATTATCTGTTCAAGTACTGCTTTGATGCTACCTTCCCTTAATCATTGTAGTCAATTCGCAAATATTTCTACTCGCAGCTCTACTTATGTTAAACCGATGATGTAGGTATATAAGTGTTATTAAAATTTCCGCCCCCCTGGGAATCTACTTACAAGTGGAGATGGTGATTATTGCCCCTGTTTAAAAATAGTTTTGTGTCGTCTTTCTGACTTAAATAAATTGTTCATGATGGTTTGAACCTGATTTCTATTTCGCCAAATATTTAGTCGTGGAACACTTAGCTACCCGTTGAAATAATTTTACTATTTTCAGTACCAATCAATAAATTTATTTACATTAAAAGAAAGTAATAAATCTTATTTTTTTTTTCTATTTTAGGTTTATGAATGATGCGATTGAGATAATTTTATCATCGAAGTAGAAACTATAAAGAATATAATAATTTTAAATAAAGGAATTCTGTGAAATCGTTTATTAAAATTTACTTAAAGTTTTTACATTTGGTTGCTTATTATAAAAGTAATACATCATTATTATTTGATTGAATTGAGGGAATTTTCTTAAAATTCAAAATTGTTAAATTTAATCCAAAAGAAAATATCCCGTGAAAATGTTGAGTATGGAAGAAGCGAGTAGATTATTAGATTTTAATCAAAAATTGGATATTGGTTTATTGGATAATATTGTTAGTTGTTTGTATGCAAGTAAGGGTGAACAACTGCGATTGGCACAAGAAGTGTTAACGACTTTAAAAGAGCATCCAGACGCTTGGACAAGAGTTGACAGCATACTAGAATTTTCACAAAATTTACAAACAAAATATTATGCTTTACAAATATTAGAAGAAGTGATAAAAACTCGATGGAAGGTTTTACCCCGAAATCAGTGCGAAGGCATAAAAAAATATGTGGTTGGATTAATAATAAAAACATCATCGGATCCAAGTGTTATGGAAGAAAATAAAGTATATTTAAATAAATTAAATGTTATTTTAGTTCAAATATTAAAGCGTGAATGGCCTAAAAATTGGGAATCATTTATAACTGATATTGTTGGTGCATCAAAAACGAATGAAACTCTATGTCAAAATAACATGACCATATTAAAGTTGCTGAGCGAAGAAGTTTTTGATTTTAGTTCTGGCCAAATAACGCAATTAAAAACAAAACATTTAAAAGATACAATGTGCTCAGAATTTGCGCAAATTTTTCAATTATGTTCATTTGTATTGGAAAATTCATTGAATGCTCCTTTGATTGTCACAACATTAGAAACGCTATTAAGATTTTTAAATTGGATACCCGTCGGTTATATATTCGAAACTAAACTCATATTCACTTTAGTCTATAAATTTTTACATGTTTCAATGTTTCGAAATATAACGTTAAAATGTTTAACGGAAATTGCTGGATTAACTATAACACGTTATGATGCAATATTTTTGAATATGTTCAAAGAAATTATGAATCAATTCGAACATACAATAAAGCGTGATACAAAAATGAATGAAATTTATGCAACTGGAACGGATGCTGAGCAAAATTTTGTACAAAATTTAGCAATGTTTTTGAGCACCTTCCTCAAGGAACATGGAAAATTATTAGAACGACGTGAGAATTCGGGAATTCGAGAACAGGCGTTACGTTATTTAATTCTAATATCCGAGGTAGATGATGTTGAAATATTTAAAATTTGTCTAGAATACTGGAATTTCTTAGCTGGAGATTTATATAAGGATTCACCATATCAGAATACTGGAATTATGCGTCGGCCAACAAATTTAACACGCCTTACATATTATCATAATGTGCTTTCTGAAGTTAGATTAATTATGATTTCTCGGATGGCAAAACCGGAAGAAGTGTTAATTGTTGAAAATGAAAATGGTGA
Source organism: Tipula vernalis (assembly GCA_958295665.1). NCBI lineage: Eukaryota > Metazoa > Arthropoda > Insecta > Diptera > Tipulidae > Tipula > Tipula vernalis. The sequence goes on along the minus strand of OY282558.1, from coordinate 126,561,190 downwards.
AGTTGTTCGAGAATTTATGAGGGATACAAATGCTATCAATTTATATAAAAGTATGCGTGAAACTCTTGTGTTTCTAACACATTTGGATTGTGTAGATACAGAAAGAATTATGACGGAGAAATTAACGCGACAAGTTAATGGAACCGAATATTCATGGAAAAATTTAAATACATTATGCTGGGCAATTGGTTCTATTTCGGGTGCATTTCACGAAGAGGATGAGAAACGATTTTTAGTAACCGTAATAAAAGATTTGTTGGGTTTGTGCGAACAAAAAAAAGGAAAGGATAATAAAGCGATTATTGCGGCAAATATTATGTACGTGGTTGGTCAATATCCAAGATTTTTGCGGGCTCATTGGAAATTCTTAAAAACCGTCGTTAATAAATTATTTGAGTTTATGCATGAAACGCATGATGGCGTTCAAGATATGGCATGTGATACATTTATTAAAATTGCTATTAAATGTAGAAGACATTTTGTTACATTACAACCAAATGAGGCGTGCATTTTTATTGAGGAAATATTAGGCACCATGAGTTCGATTATTTGTGATCTACAACCGCAACAGGTACCTACCTACATATATTTAGTTTAAAAACCTTATTTTTATTATATCTCTTTAAAATTAATAATTTATTTATTTACTATCGTAATTTAGGTTCATATATTTTATGAGGCTGTAGGATACATGATTTCAGCTCAACAGGATACTATTGCGCAAGATATATTAATTGAAAAATATATGGTGCTGCCCAATCAGGTGAGTTGAACAATTCCTTTACATAGGAAAATTTTCTTTATTATAGAATGGTTTATTACATGTTTATAGTGTTAAAAAAATACTTAGCCATGTTCTGTTCTGTTTAATTTAAAAATGTCTTACGTCATTTTAAGTGTGTGAATTTGTTTAGCAATATTTTGCGTGGTGAAAATCACACAAATTTAAATGCGTTAATTTCTTATTTTTTATTTAAGGTCTGGGATGAGATAATTTCACAAGCATCCAAAAATGTAGATTTTCTAAAGGATATGGCAGCTGTCAAACAATTGGGAAGTATTCTTAAAACAAATGTTCGTGCTTGTAAAGCACTTGGACATGCGTATGTAATGCAATTAGGTCGCATTTACTTGGATATGTTAAACGTTTATAAAATAATGTCGGAAAATATTAGTCAAGCGATTACATTAAATGGTGTTAGTATAACAAATCAACCGTTAATAAAGGCAATGCGCGTTGTTAAAAAAGAAACTTTAACACTTATATCTGAATATGTATCAAAATCGGTTGACCATAAAATGGTTATGGAGAATTTCATACCACCATTATTAGAAGCTGTTCTTCTGGATTATCAGGTAAACAACCTGCTAAATTATCTTGTGTGTTGCTATTGCAATCTAATTTTTTTTTTTTTTTTAGAGAACTAAAGTACCTGCTGCTCGTGAACCAAAAGTCCTAAGTACAATGGCAGCAATTGTAAATGCAGTACAACATCATATAACGAATGAAGTTCCAAAAATATTTGATGCTGTATTCGAATGTACATTAGATATGATTAATAAAAATTTCGAAGATTATCCACAGCATCGAACAAGCTTTTATGAATTGCTGCAAGCAGTTAATCTATTTTGTTTTAAAGCATTTTTAAATATACCACCAGCACAATTTAAACTTGTATTTGACTCAATAGTCTGGGCTTTTAAACATACAATGAGAAATGTTGCAGAATTGGGCTTACAAATAATGCATGAAGTAATAATTTATATTTTATTTGGCTCATATTTTTTGTAGTATTTGTGCATTTGTATTAAATATTATTAATTAAATTTGTTTACACTTATATTTTTAGATGCTAAAAAATTTAGAACAATTTCCAGAGGCGGCACAGAGTTTTTATCAAACATATTTCACTGACATATTAACACAGATATTCTCTGTTGTAACGGATACATCGCATACAGCCAGTTTGAGTTTACATGCTCAAATTTTATCCTACATGTTTGCAATGGTTGAGGATAATCGCATAACTGTTAATCTTGGGCCAATACAAGAAAATGTATTATTTGTGCAGGAATATGTTGCATCACTATTAAAATCAGCATTTAGTCATTTAAATGATAATCAAATTAAAGTATTTGTAACTGGACTGTTTAATTTAAATCACGATGCAGCCGCATTTAAAGAACATTTAAGAGATTTTCTTATCCAAATCCGAGTAAGTTTTGTTTTTCCTGTTCAATTTATTATTATGTAGTACATATGTGATTTTACTAAATTAATTAATATATTTTAGGAAATCACCGGTGATGATGATTCTGACTTATATCTGGAAGAACGTGAAGCTGCACTACGGCAAGCACAAGAAGAGAAACGTAAACTACAAATACAAATCCCAGGCATGCTGAATCCACATGAAATGCCCGAGGATATGATAGATGAATAATATTTTTTAGTATAAAATAATATAATTTCATTAAGAAAAGAAGCATACAAAAAATACCGTTTAAAAAGTAATTAAAAAATTACAAATAGATTTTTTTTTTTAATTATCTTAGAAAATATATTTTCAACATCAGTAATATACATACAATACATATTATATTTAGTTTCTCTAAAAGTCGAAAAACAAAAAAAAAAAAAAAAAAAAAATCTTTTTGTTGTATTTATTGTTCGTTTGCGGCCTGTTTCACAGAAACATGAAATTTTTCTATTTTACTTTTCGAATGAAATGTGGAAGTTTAAAGTAAAACAAAATACTATTTAAGTTTGTACTCTGTAAATTTAAAAATTAATAAAATTAACAAAAACGGAAGATTTAATAAGTTACATGCAAAACATTTAATTTAAGGGAACTAAACAAAATTTAATTGTATGTGTGTGTAAGTGTGTGTTAACTATTAATTATTATTATTTTTTATTATAAATAATTTTATTTTTCTAATTATTGTTTTTTAAACCTTTAAATTTTACAATTAACTATAGTTTTTAGATTTACATAATTAAATTTAGTGAATGTGTGGAAAAAATATGAATAATTTTGGTGTTTATTATTATGGTTTTGTTTCTATTTTCAGAAAAATTGTTCCAAATTTTTTTGTGTGAGATTGATTGTCTCGTGAAATTTTTTGATTCTACGTTTATACATATTTTTTTTTTTTTTTTTAAATATTACTACATATTTTGTTTGTTATATTTGATTAAAATCTAGCTGAGGACATTTGAAGAAGTATGAATGATTTGTGCGAGTATAAAAATTAAAATAAAATTTAATTAAAAACATCAAAAGAAAAACAAAATATTAAATTCAAATATTAATTACAAATTATTATATTATTATTAGATTGTTAATAAGGTTTGAAATTATTTGTTATTAAAAAAAAAAAAATATCGAGAAAATTTGATGTATGTTGCTAATTAATTATTTGTTTATACAAATTACATAGAGGTTACGATCGAAATTGAATAAATTGCAGAGTAAAATAATGAAAACATAAATCTTATCTCAATTCTACCTTTTATACCTAATACAAAAATTGTATAATTGCTTTTTTCTTCAGATTTTTTTTTTATTTTATTTTTATTTTTATATAAATTATATTTTGAAATTTCTAAACTAAGAATCCATTATTTTCTATTAAATAAATAAAGAGTTAATTTATATAATTTTATTTTTTTTTTATTTTTATTGCAACATTCTTTATTGTTCCATATTATTTATTAAAAGAAAAAACGAAAATTAATTTGAAATTAGGATACATTTGTGTAATTGTAATAGGCTTCGATTCAATGTAAATCTTTTATCTATCTTTTCTTCGATCTGCTATTATTTTTTATGAATTTCAAATATTTTCACACAAACTATAATAGATTGGTTTGATTTAATCAAATTTCCCTACAAATAATAACAGAAAAGAAGAGTAGACAGATAGAAAATACAAATAGGCCAATATTCGATTTTGATTTAAAAAAATTTAGAATGATGAATGTGAAGGAAGATTCGACGACGGTCTGCGAAAGATGTATAATTTTTTATTTTTTATTTTTTTTTTTATTAAAGGTAGCGTGATGATGGATGGTAGTATTAAATATTTGAAATTTAATAAACAAATTTTAGTAGAAAATGGGTTTATTTCTTTATTCATTTTGGTAAGCTGTACGAACTGAATTTTGCAATAAAATAGCGCCAATGATCAATCTACCTAATTTAATTCCGCATAAATCAGGTTTAAGTTTGTTCCTTTTTTGGATAATGGTGAGGTAGAGGTTTTATTTTATTTGCTGCCATCTAGTGTTGGGTATGGTACATTCAATAAAAGATTTGCTTATGCAAAAAATACAACTTTTGACATTAGTTTCATTTTGCAATTTTTATCTCCTCTCTGTTTTTCTAACTAACATTAAATAAATAAACTGTGCACATCTAATTTATTTATTATTAATATTTAAAAACAATTAAATACATGTGTATTATTTTTTAATAATTATAAACGACGGTGTTATAAAAGTTCAGTGAGTTATTAATGTTAGCCGGTTTCTAAAATATAATCGAGGCGGTCGATTCAATTTTTAATTACTTGAAAGGTTAGTGTTACTGTTAAGTACATATTATCAAAAAATTTTACATCTAGCTATGTAATACATAATTAATTGTTTTGTAATAAATCGTAACGATTTAAAATCATATGATCTTGAATATACTAATTGTTTGTAACAGCCTTTTGATATATGGGGATTAATTTGTGCTGTTTAACTAGTTATTGGTATTCATAGGAATAGTAAATTTGGCCCCTTATGGCGGTTAATGTAAGATGCCCTTGTGTGATGTTCTAATTTTCTGCAGTTATTCGAAACACATACACATCTCGTTGAAAAACGAATTTAAATTTTAATTTGGTTTCGGTAAATTTGAGTAAAAGTAGCACCGCAATCGTATCCGTTAACCTTAGTGTTGACAAAAATGAACCTTTGCAGAATTCTTATTTTGCCGTGTAATATAAGCCTGTGAATTAGTTAATGGTACCTATAACAAAGTAAGTGTGTAAACTTCCATCACTGTTACCTAACCAAACTAAATTGTTCTAATATGGACTTATTTAATTTTTTATTTTGTTTCGCTCCAAACTTAATTGTGTTTTGTACCTTGATGTGGGAAGATGTATCGAATTTAGTTAAATAAAACTAGCTATGTAAAAATAATATTTGCATAAGTCAAGGCTCATTTTAAAAAACCAAGAAAGAAATAGCTAGTTCGTGAAAATAAACAGAAAAATCAAAATTAAATTTTAATATCAGTTTTTTTTTAAATCACCCGTGACTACATAACACAGAAGTAATAAATACGATATCGTTGAACGGGTTTCGTACTTTCTGAGAAAGTTTCATTTGTTTGGTAATTTCTACAGTGAATGACATATGACCGAGTTTATCTGCGTTGATCCAATTTAAAGCAAATCTAAATTACAAGCAATTTTTTGACACGGGGGTTTTTGTTCACAAACCTGAGACCGGAGATTAGTCTCAGGAATAGATGTTCTTAGAAAACCTATCGTACATTTGTTTCCTTGTCTAAAATTATTAGTTTAGTCGCGGCTAATTTACATTTAACGATTCGGTGTGTGCAAAACAGTTGAATTGAAATGCAAGATGAAAAAAAGAGAAAAATCTTCATATACAAAAAAATCGATATCTGAAAACTGAAACCAAACCTACCAAACCTAAATATGACCAAGATGTACAAATATTCTATGCTCTTTGCAAAATCGTTTTAGGAAGAGTAATAAAACAACTCGTGCCTTAGAATGGAAAATATAAAAAATACTATTTATTCGAAAAATAACTATAGGATAATCGTTAATTTGTTGTTGCTCGGACGATGGATGCCAAGCGACTTCGTTCATATATATATAAAATTGAAGCGTTAGCGCACACGTAAGATCAACGCATGCTCAGTCGCAAAAACTTGAAAAACCAAAAATCATAAGAAACTACAGATAAAATTCGCCGTGGCACTCACAATATGATCTACATTTTTCAACATTCTCCCACCTTTTTAAATTGCTTTAATTGACGATTTCGGTAATTTAACAAACGTCCATATAGATAATGATTTATTTTAACATGTCATTCGATGTAGCGTTTCGGTATCTTCACTGCCCACCCTTGTCGTGTCTGCAGTACCTGTTGCTCTTCGGATGCGTTTTGTGGGGGCTCCATGGTGTCACCCGAACTTGATCCGCCCCTGTCTTGTCGATCTTCGTCGATTGTTTCGTCAGAACATTCTTCTGGTGTTGACTTTTCCACCGACTTTTCCACGGATTTAGGGAGATATTCATCCGAATCCGCTTCCAGTGAAATCAATCGCTGAACTGGTCTAACCAATACATTTGAGGAGGTTTTGAGTTTTACTGTCCAATTTCTCCGTCGTTGCCGGGAATTAGTTCTTGTATTCTGGCTAAAGGCGACTTGCAAGCCTTTTGGTTATCAGTTGAAATGAAGAATAAGTCAACCGACCTTCAAAGTTTTACAGAGATCTTTATTGACTTTTGTTCTTCTGGAAAGTTGACCGAGGTACTCTGTGCGAAAACGATCTTTGATTTCCTCGCGTAGTCGCTGCCGATAACGTAACTTGCGGGATAGCGATGTTTTTTCAATTTCTTCTATATCTGGTACGCCCCGTCTACGTGAATTTCTTTCAAAAACATTTCTGGGCTTATGACACAAATGTTGTTTTTATCTTCCGGTGAAAAGGTGATGGGACGAGCATTAATGACCGATTCGCATTCGCAGAGTGTGATGTTCAATTCCTCGTAACTGAGACTTGTAATGCCAAGGGTTCTTTTCAGAAGATCTTTTACAAGGCGTACCATCATCTCCCACCACCCACCCCACCATGGGGCGGATGGAGGATTAAAAACCCACTCAATTTTTTCGGTCGCACAATAACTCGAAATTTTCTCCCAATTGACGTGTTGCAGTAAACGGTTAGCTTTGGCAAAATTGGTACCGTTATCGCTGTAAATGTAGCTCGGTCTTCCTCTACGATGTGTAAATCTGCGCAAGGCTTCGAGAAATCCGTCAGCTGACAATGTCGAAACTAGCTCAAGATGAATGGCACGGTATACTGAGCAGGTAAATTAAACAGATGTAGCACTTTTGACCTTCTCGTAGAAAGAGAGGCCCTGCGTAGTCTACTCCCGTGATTTCAAAAACTTTTGCATCTCTGACTCTCCTTGCGGGCAAACTCGTAGGCGGTGCTTTTAATGTTTTTCCTGCAAAACGGCGACAGGTAACACACTTTTGTATGACATTTTTTACAGCACGCCGACTTGAAGTAATCCAAAAATTTTCTCTCAAAATTTTTAACATTGTATTGATGTCCGTGTGATTATTTTTCAGGTGTGTATGCGTATTAAGCAGTTTGACCAATTCATGATTATGGCTTAAAACTATCGGAAATCTGAAGCCAAAACTGTCATCGCGATTTGAAACCAGTGATTTCGTTCTGATTAATCCGGTGTTTTCTTCTTTATAGACTTCGAGGGTCTTTAATCTTGAATCGTTTATTCCTTCAAAGGCTTCGTCTTGGCTGATTTTCAAAATTCGTGATTCTGCATCAATAAATTCTCTCGCGCTGATTTCACCCTTTTGGCGGCATTCTGGATTTTACTTTGCAATTTCGCGCAAATCGAAAAATCCAAGCAATCATTCGGACGATTTTTAAATAACTTGACATTCTGAGCAAATATCACGGTGGATCAGATTCTCTGATAATCACATTAGCACAACTGAGTACCGTAGCCTCATGAATGAAACTTTCGGGCGTAGTTTTCTCTGCGTTTTTCTTCAACTCTGCGTTAACTTCATCCTCGTTAATCTCAAAACGATCAGCTGGCCAGTGCTCAGGAGAATCTTTTAGCCAGTCTGGTCTCTCCCACCATCTGGAATTTATGAGCTGTCTGGTTGTACACCCTCGTGACGGCAGATCGGCCGGATTTTTATTGCCTGGTATGTTTTTTTTTTTTTTTTTTAATAATTTTATTTATGATAACAATAAAATTTTTTTACAAAGTAACTAGTCATTTTTGACTAACAGCGTTTGTCTCTGACAATATAATAATAAAGCACTCATATGTGTTCTTTACATAAAGTGTTGTTTTGGTTGATGTTGCATTGTGCGGACTATTCAGGCAACTCAAAAGGTTTTAGTCTTTTGAGTCTTCTTATTATACCCTCTTGATGAAGTAGTCTTGCAGCTTCGATGTTAGGGTGATGATGGAGCCTCTCCTGGTGTTTTTGAGCACATTTCTTTATTTCACTTGCGACTGTGTCTATTCCGAGATCTCTATGAAGGTCACTATTACGAGTGTACCAAGGGCCATTTACAATTCCTCTGAGGACTTTATTTTGAAATCGTTGAACTATCTGTTGATTGCTGATTTTGGTGCATCCCCATAGTTGAATACCATATGTCCAGACCGGCTTGAGTACTTGTTTATAAAGCATAAGTTTATTATGAATGGATAACTGAGAGATTCTTCCAATTAACCAGTACATTTTTCTATATTTTAACTGAAGCTCTTCTGCTTTCTTTTTCACGTGTACTTTCCACTTTAACTTTGCATCAAGGTTCATACCAAGGTATTTTGCTTGATTGGCATGTGGTACAGAGATATTATTGAGAGTCACAGGTAGTGGTTCTATTGATCTATTAGTGAAGTTAATGTGAGTAGACTTCGATTCATTCACTTTAATTCTTCACTTAGCTAGCCAATCTTGTATATTATTTACGGCTATTTGTAGTTTGAATGTGACTTCACCGATTGTGTCACCAACAGCTAGAATTGCAGTGTCATCTGCAAACGTGGCGATAGTTGTATTGCTCGTCTGCGGTATGTCGCTAGTAAACAGCACGAAAAGGAAAGGCCCTAAGACACTCCCCTGCGGGACTCCTGCTTTAGCTTCTTTAATACTGGAGTAAACTCCTTCCTGTTTAACTCTAAAATATCTCCTTTTCAGGTATGACTTTAGCAGTTCGCAATACTCAAATGGCAGAGTTTTCTCCAATTTAAATATTAAACCATCTAGCCAGACTTTGTCAAATGCCTGCGCTATGTCAAGAAATATGGCTGAACAAATCTTTTTTTCCTCTAAGGATTTTTCTATTATATCTGTTATTCTATATGGACTTGGTCGATTGTGGAGTGTTCCTCTCTAAATCCAAACTGATGGGACGGAACAGCTCCTGATTTTACAACTTCTGGTTTAATTCGTTTTAATAACAATCTCTCAAATAGTTTTGACATAGTTGGAAGAAGTGATATTGGCCTGTACGAGGCCAGTTCACTTGGTGGCTTACCTGGCTTAGGTATCATTATCACTTCCGCAAATTTCCAAGATAGAGGGACATAACGGAGTCTGAAGGAAGCATTAATTATGTCCGATATTTTTTTAATAGCTTTATTAGGTAATTGTTTTAGAATCTCTCCAGTTATCAGGTCATATCCTGGTGATTTTTTAAGTACTACATGGTTCTTTATTACTTGTTTTACTTCTTTAGCATTAGTTAATGGAATTTCCTGTCTCAGGATAGTTGTTTGGTTTTCGAACAATATATCCTGTTGGTTAAGTGTTGTTAAATTTGGCTGAAAGGTACGCTCGAGATGATCCGCGAATTTTTCTGCTTTTTTTTCTTTGCTTTTAGCCAGGTGACCATTATTCGTTCTTATTGGTGGTATATGCATAACTGGCCTTTTCAAATATTTGGTTGCTTTCCACAATGAATAATCACTACCTTTATCATAGGTGAGAGATTGTAGGTATGAATTTATTGATTTATTTTTAAATTCCCGTATTTCTCTACGTATTCGTTGTGTTAAATTATTTAATCTATTTTTGACGGTTGGGTCTCGTGTACGTTGCCACTCCCTACGGGTACTTCTCTTCTCTATAACTAGTGATTTAATTTCCATTGGATAGCATTTGCCAGCTATTTTTTTGTTTGTTGTGTTAGTACTTTTCCACGCCGCTAGCTGTATGTCCTTGACGAGCTTCTCCACCTCCTGTTCTAATGTTTCTTCTGATGAAAGTTGTGTGTTTAAAATGATGCTATTGTTTAGTTCATTCCTGAACTTTTTCCAATCAGTATATTTATTTGTTAACAGTGGCTGTTTATCATTAGTAATTATTGTATCACTTATTATCATTAAAATAAAGGAGTGGTCAGATGTGGAGTCCAATCCTTCCTGCACTTGTATATAATCAACCGGAATTTTTCTTGTTATAAAGAAGTCAATTAGGTCTGGTGTTTTATTTTGATCACTGGGCCAATAAGTTGGTTTTCCAGTAGAATGCCAGTTGCAGTTGTATTTAATTATTGCTTGATGAAGCTCTTTCCCTTTAGTTGTGGTTAGTTTTGATCCCCAGTCAGTATGTTTAGCGTTGAAGTCACCCCCGATTACAAATTTTTCACCGAGCTGCTTGAAGAACTGAGTATAAGCATTCTCTTTGATGTTATATCTAGGTGGGCAATATATTGCGCATACCACTAACTTGTGGTTGCGGGTATTAATGTTAACGCTAATTGCTTGTATTTCATCACTTTCAAGTTTTTGTTGCAGATGGTATTTAATATCTTTTTTTATAATCACGGCACTGCCCCCTCGTGCATTATTATTAGGATGAACTGCTGAGTGAACTTCGTAGCCGCGGATTTTTATATATATGACTTTAAGTAGTAAGGTGTGTTTCAGATAATAAACATATATCTATTTTTTCTAAATCAAGAAATAGTTGTATTTCATTTTGTCGTTGCAATATACCATTGCAGTTCCATGCAAGAATTTTTAAATTATTTGCCATGTTTTTCGAGTAGAGTGAGCCTTTGTAGGATTGATATAAGGGCTTTTTCTTGCTTTTCTTCTTGTGAACTAAGTCTATCAAGAATATCTTGTAGTATTTTATTAGTTTGGTTATTATTTGAATCATTTAATAAAAGAGAACTATGTTGTCTTCTCGAACTTCCAGTAGATAGTACATCAGCAAATGTTACATTTGGATTAGTTCTTGATGGCTGGATTAATGTTTGGTGTGGCCTTAAATTTGTAGGTATTCTTGTTGAGGCTGAGTTAATTTCTGGCCTGGTAATTATTGAAGTTTCCCTTGTTTTGTTGCGAATTTTTTGCAGCTCTTTTATAACAATGCAACCTCTGTAGTTGGCTGGATGTGTCTCTCCACAGTTAACACATTTTGGTGGGGTGTCTTTTAGTTTCGTACATTCAGCCGTACGGTGTTTTCCTACACATTTCACGCATCTGGGCTCCTTATTACAAAAGTTTTGCGTGTATGTGACGCCTGGTATGTGACGCCAAGTTTTGATATCAGTGGTCGCTCGTATTTCTGTTATTCTATTCCACACAAGAACTGCCCATTGACCATTACGACGAATCCAGGACAAAACAGTTGACGAATCCGTCCAAAAAATTACCTCTACCTTCTTTAATTTTAACGAATCGATTGTGGTTTTCATCAAGCGTGCTCCAAGCATTGCTGCCAAGAGTTCCATGCGTAGAATCGAAATATCTTCTCGTGGCTTCACTCGTGATTTCGCTTGTACCAGCAGAACGGACGTACCATTTTCTCCTTCCACTCGAACAAAAAGTGCAGCCGCAAATGCGGTTTTGCTTGCGTCGACAAACATGTGGAACGTTACTTTGTCACGTGTGTCTCCGAAAATCCACCGTGGGACACTTAGATCTCGAAGTTCAGGAATCTGATCGTACCAGGCTTGAAACTGTTTTTGGTAGTCATCTGGGATCTCATCGTCCCAATTTAATTCTTTGATTCCCCATAAATTTTGGAGCAATATTTTCGGAGATAGTAAAGTGGGCGTGGCCAACCGAGTGGGTCGAAAACTTTATGCGCCACGGATAGAACGAAACGTTTCGTAATTTTTTCTGGACGTTTTTCCGTTATTGTTATATTAAGTCCCAATGTATTTTTGTCCTTGTTCCAAATCACTCCGAGTACGGCACTGTTGTCAGATTGGCCATTATCGTGCGTCATCTCCCACCCTCGGAGGTCAAAACAGGCTTCTTTCATGATCCGTGTAGTTTCGTCTTGGAAATACTGGGCCTCCATTTCCGATTTCACGCTCGTGACACAATTATCGACGTAGAATGAGTCGCGTATTTTCTCTATCAACTCTGATTCTTCAATGTTCGTGGATTTTTGAACCATTTTTTCCCAATGACAATCGATTGTTGCTCCTAGCAGAAATGGGCTACAGGTCAACCCGAAAACAACGCGACGGTGTTGAAATGTAATAATTTTTTTTGGTTCTGTCTTGCTCCACCAAAAAAATTTCAAAAATTGTCTATCCGAAGGCGCAATGTTTATTTGTAAAAATGCTTTTTGCAATGTTAGCAACTATTCCAATTTTATGATTCCTGAATCTCAACAAAATATTAGGGATCATTTCTATTAGGTTTGGACCAGTTTCAAGGCATTTGTTGAGTGAAACTCCGTCTTTTGTTTTCACGGAAGCATCGAATACTGGTCGGACCGGTGTGGTGCTACTAATTTTTAGAACATGACGATGTGGCAAATAATAATCATGCTCTGATAACTGATCACTGGGCACTTCTTCGATAATGCCGTCTTTTTCCCAAAGTGTCAATAAATCGTCGTACTTCTCAAACAAGTTTTCATTTTTAAATTTATTGGTCAGATTAATCAATTTCTTTTCGACTATAAAACGATTATTTGCGAGTGAAGGGTGCTCCTCCTTCCAGGGAAGCGCCACTTCGTAGCGCCCTTCTTGAGTGACCCGAGTGGTGGATACAAAATTTGCCTTTGCTTGAGCGAGATAATTTTCCTTTGAAACTCTCTCAGCTGGATCTGTAATTCCCAGCTCATCAAGTCTCCATAAATCCGTAATATCTGCTTCTCTAGCAAACATCGAAATAATTGTGAGAGCAGCATCTTGGCGTTCCGAAAAATTTGTTGAATTTTTCCCCATTATAGTCCAGCCAAGGAGAGTTTCCACCGCGGTCTCACCAGTGGGAATTTGTACAATTTTACCTGTGTACAGTCGCCCGACCACATCCGCCCCTATCAACACAGCTATAGGTTCGGTGTCGTTGCCAATGTCGGATAAGTAGATTCCTTTACTTTTCAACTCGTTCAAACGTGTGCTGTTTTCATATGCCGCAATATTTTGACAAATGATCTCCTCGTGAAATGCCGAAAAAATACAATCGAAAGTACCATCAAGTTTACTTAGTGTGATGCGTGACCGCGCGAACAACTCGTTCTCTCGTTGGCCCTTTGAACTTGTCGCGGAGCGTCTATTGAAGTTTCTGTCACACTTCTGTTTTTCTTCGTACTTTTGTTGTTGTTGTGACTTGGTTTTTGCTCGTCGAATCCGTTTATCGCTAATGAAATTCTCTCTTCATTTTGCACTTGTGATTTCAAGAATTTCATCAAAACTTTCAATCGATCTTGGGCATTATCAACTCTAGTATTTTGGCGTTGCCAGGCACGCAAAATCTCTTCGGGTAGAGAGGATTCGACGAGAGGAAATAACATTGCGGCGCACATTTCCATGGTGACGCTTAATGATTCAAGAGCTCTCAAATGCGTTTCTAACTTATCGTAAATCTGTGTTAAATTACCTTTTGACTTGCTGAGTTTCAATAATTCCCGGACGTAAATTTCTACTAGAAGATCGTCCCGTCCGAATCTATTTTTCAAACTTTCAACTGCTTTCGTGTAGTTTGCCTGTCACTTTTATATTCATCAGCAGTTATATCTTCTGTCTCAAAATCTGCTTCAGAGCTATCCGCTTGTATCATGTGTTCAAAAAGCTTCTTGTTTGTTTCTTCAAGTTCAGAAGCTTTTTCTGAGAGTATTGCAAACTGAGCCGTTACCACATCGGCCGATGGATTTTCGTTTTCCATTTCAGCGTTCAGTTTGCCTACACCTCTTGTAAACGCTTGTCTCTGCACTTTCCGAACTTTCTTGATATCGTCCATTGTTTTTCACGAATTTATACAGCTCCACACTAACGGAAATTTTCTTCGCAACAACACTAAACTTGTCCTGTCACGGTCGCCAGATGTTGCAAAATCGTTTTAGGAAGAGTAATAAAACAACTCGTGCCTTAGAATGGAAAATATAAAAAATACTATTTATTCGAAAAATAACTAGGATAATCATTAATTTGTTGTTGCTCGGACGATGGATGCCAAGCGACTTCGTTCATTTATAAAATTGAAGCGCACACGTAAGATCAACGCATGCTCAGTCGCAAAAACTTGAAAAACCAAAAATCATAAGAAACTACAGATAAAATTCGCCGTGGCGCTCACAATATGATCTACATTTTTCAACAGTACCTATAACCAGGGTTGGTTCCCACTGGGTAACCCAAAAAAACCCACCCGTGTTTTTTTGGGTAATACTTAAAAAAATAAATCTTTGTCCTTTCAAATATCTCAATACTCTTTTTGCAGCTAACCAATGCTGCGTACCGGGATTGTTATTGAATCGACTTAAGAAATTTACGGCATAACTTATATCAGGCCTACTTATTTGTGCTGCGTATAATAAACTTCCAATTAATTCTTGATACGGCACATTCATCATTTCATTTGTTTATTCTTTTGATTTTGGACACTGTTCTTTACTAAGTTTAATATTCATATCCATTGGGGTTTTAACAGGACTACATTCCGCCATTCCAAAACGATCCAAAATTGCGGAAATATACCGTTGTTGATCTATACTTAACGTTCCAATTTCTTTATCATAATTTAGATTCAATCCTAAAAACGACTTCCCTTCTCCAAGCTCCTTCATATCGAAATGTGTTTTTAAAAAACATTTCAATTCACCAGATACATTTTTTTTATTGGAGAAAATTAAAATATCATCCACATATACTGCAATTATCAAAAATTTTCCACTTGATTCATTATTGTAATATACACACGGATCATAATCAGATTGCTTTAAACCGAATTTCTTTAAAGTCTCACTCAACTTCATATTCCATGTTCTCGAAGATTGCTTCAAACCATATTTAGATTTTTTTAACCGAAGTACTTTTTTATGTGATATGTTCATTCTCTCAGGCGGGACTATAAATATCTCTTCAGATAGTTCACCCTGAAGAAAGGTCGTTATCGCATCCAATTGTTCGATGTATAGGTCAAACTTTACAGCCAATGACAGCAAATACCGTAGAGAATTGTATCTTATAACAGGAGAGTAAGTATCTTCAAAATCAATTCCTTTTCGTTGACTGCAGCCCTTAGCTACAAGTCTTGCTTTATACCGTGAGATTTTACCATCTGCATCTCGCTTCGTTTTAAAAACCCACATTGAATTTAACGTTTTTTTACCACTAGGAAGAGCCACAATCTCCCATGTATCATTGACCTTTAATGAAGAAAATTCTTCATCTATTGCAGCTTTCCAATTTGAATGATCATTTCTACTCATAGCTTCATCATACGTTTCTGGATCATTATAATTATCTTTAATCGTCGTTCGACGTAAACTAATTAAAAATAAAATCTAAATTAATACCAATCTCACTTTCAGGCATATAATATGAATCAGAATCAACAACTTTTGTTTCAAACCTTGCGTCGTCAGATACATTTTCCGATGTAGATACATTAGGTTCATTAATATCATTCGTTAACTCTGGCATCACATGATCAAATTCATCAACAACCAGCATTTGATCTGAACCGTTCCCATTATGATCGGGGTTTCCAAATAAATTCCCCACTACATCTTGATCATCTGAGAAAGAACTAATATCGTTAGTAAATTTTGTTGACCTATTTACCTCTGAATATTTTTTATCTTCCAGGAATATGACATCTCTACTGATGATTATATCTTGTGATTTAGGATTATACAATCGATACGCTTTACTATTATCACAATAGCCCACCATGATACATCTAATAGATTTAACATCCCACTTTAATCGTTTAGGTTTGGGCACAAATACCATTGCCAAACATCCAAACACTCTCAAATGTGACAAATCTGGTTTAACATTTATCCAAACTTCTTCAGGGGTCTTTTGATCTATCCCACATGGTATACGATTGATAAGGTATGCTGCCGTATTCACAGCTTCAGCCCAAAAACATTTCTCAAGTCCAGCATCCAAAAGAAGACACCGAGCCTTTTCGACTATGGTTCTATTCATCCATTCCGATTTACCATTCTGTTGTGGACTATAAGGTGCTGTAGTCTGATGTACTATACCGCTATCTTGAAAACATCTTTTCATGTTTGTATTGCAAAATTCTGTACCACAATCCGTTCTAAACACCTTAATCTTCTTGTCAGTTTGATTTTCAACCATTTTTTTAAATATTAAAAATTTCTCGAAGACATCGCTTTTTGCTTTGATTGGATACACAAATATTTTTCTTGAAAAATCATCCAAAAATGATACATAGTACCTTGCACCTCCCAATGATTGTTTTTACATAGGTCCACACACATCAGCATGAATCAACTGCAAAATATCAGTTGTGACGCTCGTTGATGCCTTAAAATGCTTTTTTGACTGTTTACCTTCCAAACACGAAATGCACGAATCACTTGTTTTATTGTCAAATTCCACTGTGGACTGAGATTTGAGATTCTCTAAATTTTTGGAATTTGTATGACCTAGTCTACGATGCCACAAATTTTTACTCACGGTTAAACAACAACTATTACTTGAAGAAGGAACACACAAACTGTACATTTTTTCAATTTTAAATGCTACCGCAAACAACTGATTGTTTCTATTATAAATAAAACATTTGTCTTTTACAAAATGCACTTGATTCCCATTTTCTATCATTTGTCCAACTGATAACAAATTTGCACATAAATTTGTTACATGCAAAACATCGCGCACACAAACTTCAAAAACTTCATTATTCACACTAACTTTAAGAACAACATCGCCTTTACCAAGTATGTTTAATTTATTATTATCTGCCACAGTTACAGAATCTTCCTCTTTAAACTCGACATAATTAATAAACAAATCACGAGTCTTTCGTCATATGCGACGTTGCACCTGAGTCGACATACCAATGGTTCTTCTTAAGATTTTCTTGAAGGCATAAGTTACATGTAAACCAAATTTACTTTTTTCGTCACCTTTTGCTGCGAATGTGTTACCTTTTTCGGTATATTTTTTTGACAAAATTTCTTTATATGGCCAAATTCCCCACATTCATAACATTTTGGTCCTTTGGACTTGTGTATCCTTTTTGTTTTAAACGCAGGCATTGCTTGGTTTGACGTATCTACCGTACAATTAGAATTACTGTACGAGTCGATATCCTGCAATAATTTCATTTTAATCGCATCAGCTGATATTTTTATTCCGCTACTTTCAATTGCCATAATCATGGGTTAAAACTTTTCAGGTAATCCACTTAACAATAAACTACCCACCCATTCGTCATCCACCTTCATTCCAATCGAATTAAGTTTATGAGCGGTACCAATAATTTTGTTCACATATTCACCGACCGATGAACAACGATCAAGCTTTGTAGTCGTCAATTCCCTCAAAAGTCCAACACTTCTTGTGAGTCCGGAATCATCAAACGTTGATATCAACTTTTGTCAAACATCTTTTGCAGTTTTGGCCTCTTTGATGTGTACGAGTACATACAAATTGGGATCAATCAACAAAACTAGTTTTGCTTTCGCTTGAGCAACTTTATCCACCTCGGTTTCAGTACCCTCTACACTCTTCCATAAACCATCCAACACTAACAAATACTCGACAGCAAACTTCCACTCATCGAAATTTTCCCGACCTTTAAGACGATCGACCAATGCCAAGTTCTTCAAAGACATTTTCCTTTTCTTATCAACAATTAAATAAAATATTCCTCTCAACTCTCAATGTATAAATTTTCCAAAAAAAAATTACGTCTTTTCTGGGCCCACAGAAAATAAAAGATTTTATATACACCAAGAATGAAACACGTTTAGTTTTATTAATGATTAAACCGGAAGTCGGTTAAACAAAAAAACTACTTTCATTTTACAATTGACAATACAAAACAAATAGTGTTGCCAGAATATAAATTTAAGTTTTCATTCCAACAAAATTATACCAGATTTCGACAGCTGTGGCAAATGAAGTGGAATCACCTTGCAGACCATCTAATGCTATTTTTATTTGAGATAACATTTGTTGAAGATTTATGGCCTCGTTGTACAATTGTACATTATTTAAAATTTTGTGGATATCGTTATGAAATTCATTTAAATGCTCTGATCTTATTTGTGAATAGAGGTGAAAATTAGCAATAAATGTTGTTAAGCAATCATCATAAGAATTCCACCTTACATCATTTGGTAGTTGAGGCATAACTCCATGTTTTTCTTTTAACCATCCATGTGGCTGGCGGTTATTTCTAAAGTATTTCTGTACACTTATTATTTGTTTGGTAACTTCTACTGGAATTATATCTTTGTATAGAAGATTGTTCATGTGTACCCACCATCATGTAGCACCCATAAGAAAAAATCCCATGGCGTTCCTCTAAAATATCCTTCATTTTTTTCATCTTGTTTTCGTTATCCGTGCAACAGGCGAATATTTCTTTATTGTATTTAGTTTTTATGAAGGCAATTGATTTTTCTGCCACACCAACGCAATATCCAGCAGTTTTTTTTCGGACCCGGTGTCCTCTGCACTTATTAAAAAACTATTACAACCGGTATGGACTGAACAAGCATCTAAAATGAGTGTCAAACTGGAATCCTTCAATTCAGTTATTAAATGATCGGTTATTTCTTCATCAATTTCAAGAAGGTGCTTCTCAGCTAGTTGTTTTCTGCTAGGGGCAGAATATCCAGGTCGTAGAGATTCTATCATTTCTTTAAAATATTTGTTATCAGCCACGTTAAAAGCAATGTTATTCGCGAAAAAAAATTTTGCCACAATTTTGTCCAATTTTTCTTTTTGATTTAAAGTAGTTTTAACTGAAAATTCTAACATAGACGGTTGAGTACAATGTTTGGTTTTTTGTTTCTTCTGCTGATGACTCTACTAGTGGCTATGTTGTAACTTTTTTGTTACAATTTAATAAATGTTCTCTTATGCGCTCTACTTTGTTGCTAATTTCATGATCATAGTGCTTACACTTTACTTTTGTAGAATTTTCGATATGGACTACGTTATTCCACTCATTTTCCACAGCATTTTTACGTCCACTTCCTCGAGGCATTCTATATTTCTATGGGGAATATTTCAAAATTCAATCCTGTATTTTACTACTAAATATTTATTTGTTTTAATTAGATGTACATACTTACAGTTTTACTTAGTTTTAAAATATATGATTCAATAAACTCACAACATTCCTCACTAAAATTCACTTTAATAATGATTGGAGTATTTTCCTTTTCAAGACACGATTAAACATGATTTCTAAAAAATTGAACTAACACTAGAAAACGGAAGGAGCATATGTATAAATGAAACACAAATAGTTGTTCCTCTACCATAGCTTATAAGCCAGAAACAAGAAGATGATGTAAATTTAAACTACATACTGTTTGAACAGGCACAAAGTAAAATATGATCGAGAAGCAAATATTGTTTCGATATTCAAAATATTCCTGATCCCTGTGCAATCGTGTTTTATCGTGCAAAATCAAACTGAAAATTTTTATAATTTGATTAATAAACTTGTTTCTGATTACATATTGGTTTCTTCTTGCATAGCCATCTTAATATATCATAGCCGTAAAGTAGAAATACAAGCTATACAATGTAAAATTGGTAGTTTTGATTTATAAGTTTAATAATGAAAATTCAATTTAATGTAATCAAATTTTTGTTAATTTGCATGTTTAATATTTTTTTTTTTTTTTATTTAAAATAAATTTTATTTATTTATTTATTTTATGTAATTACAATTTAGTCTCCTGGACTAATGAGCAATTTGTTTCTGACTTAATTTACTAACTTAAATTAATCTATGGCTTCTTCCCATTGGCGTTCCATAGTGTTTGGTAAATTGAAGTAAACCACATCTTTGTAGTGGATTTTAGATCAGCACAATGCTGCTTAAACTGACAATCACACCAGCTCAAAAGGTTTGGTTCTTTTAAGTCTGCGTACTAAATTCGTGATGCTTAGGAGCTGAGTTGCCTCAATGTTCACATGTTGGCGGAGCCTTTCTTCATGTCTCCGTGCTTTTTCCTGGATTTCGTTTAAGCTGAGGTTCATTTTAAGGTCCCTATGAAGGTCATTGTTCCTGACATACCAAGGTACATCAACGATGTTCCTTAATACCATATTCTGAAATCTTTGGATGATATTTACGTTGCTCTGTTTGGTACAACCCCAAAGCTGAATACCATAAGTCCAAATCGGTTTCAATATTTGCTTATAAAGTAGAAGCTTGTTGTATGTTGATAAAGAAGAGTTCCTTCCCATCAGCCAATACATTTTTCTGTATTTAAGTCTTAATTCTTCACTTTTCTTCTTGACGTGTGCTTTCCATCGTAGTTTAGCATCCAGTGTCATGCCGAGATACTTAGCTGTGTTCGCATGCGGAATTATTTCCCGATTTATTGTAATCGGAATAAGTTCGAATCGTCTGTTTGTAAAGTTGATGTGAATTGATTTAGCTTCATTTAGTTTTATTCTCCATCTTTTTGTCCATTTATATATTTGAGTTATAGCTGATTGTAACTTCTGTGTTGATTCTTCGTTGCTTTTTCCAACAGCTAAGATCGCCGTATCATCTGCAAAAGTTGCCACTGTGTTGTTTTCTAATGTAGGAAGATCATAAGTGTATAGTAGGTATAAAATCGGCCCTAATACACTGCCCTGCGGAACTCCTGCATTGATTTCTTTCAATTCAGAAAATGTATCATCTAACTTAATCCTGAAGAACCTATCTTTCAAGTAAGATTCCAGTATCTTAGCAAATTGTATTGGTAGAAGATTCCTTAACTTGTGGTTAAGTCCTTCATGCCACACTCTATCAAACGCTTGTGCAACGCCTAGAAATACTGTTGAACAGACTTTTTTCTCCTCTAATGATTTCTCAATTATACTGGTTATTCTGTGAACTTGATCAATTGTTGACTGTTGGTTGCGAAAACCGAACTGATGATTTGGTATCAAGTTTTTACTCTCGATTATCGGATTTAATCTTTTTACCAGAAGCTTCTCAAAGAGTTTGGACATGACCGGCAATAGCGAAATTGGCCTATAAGACGATGTTATGTGTGGTGGTTTTCCAGGTTTTGGGATCATAATTACTTCTGCAATTTTCCAGAAGCTTGGTACACATTTGATTCTAAATGCTGCATTTATAAGATTGGTGAGTTTCACCAGAGCTTTCCTTGGTAGCTCTTTTAAGATTTCTGCAGTAATAAGATCGTACCCAGGAGTTTTTTTCGTATTCATATTAGCTTTTATCTCACGCATGACTTCTTTTGGTGTTGTGGGTAGGATTTCTTTACTTTCTTGCACAACTAGTTCAGTTATTATCTCGGCTTCCAACGTTTGGTCTTCATGTGGCTGGAATATTTTTTCCAGGTGTTCGGCAAATTCTCGAGCTTTGTCTTCATTATTTCTAGCCCATTTCTCACCTGCTAGTTTTATTGGGGGAATCTGCATTTTTGGTCTTTTGATTCTTTTGGTTGCTTTCCAAAGAGAATAATCAGTACTGTTATCATTAGTTAATTTTCTTAAATAGCTAGTTGCTGATTGATTCATCTTTCAATTCTTTGATCTCTCTTCTTAATTGTTGAGTGAGATTATTCAAATGAGTTTTATCTTGGGGAGCCCTTGTTTGTTGCCATACTCTTCTCGCTCTTCTTTTTTCTGCGAGGAGTTCCCTAATTTCCATAGGGTAGTTGTTTCCCTTGATTTTCGTTTTAATTTCAGGAGTATTTTCCCAAGCTGATTGTTGTATATCGTTTACAAATTTGTGAACTTCTTTGTCTAATTGTTCTTCAGTCTTTAATGGAACCATTAAGTTAATTTTTTCTTCTAGCGATAGTCTAAAGCATGCCCAATTAGTGCGATTATTTACTATGAATGGTCTTTCTTTCTGAATGATTTTTTCACTTAACGTTAGAAGTATTGGTGAATGATCAGAGTTTAAGTCATGGCTTTCATCTACTTGTAAATAATTTACAGATATGTTCTTTATTATGAAGAAATTAATCAGATCTGGTACTTTGTTTGGTTCAGTTGGCCAGTAGGTTGGTTTCCAGTTGAGAGGGCTTCATAATTGCATTTTCTGATAGCTTTTAGAAGTTCTTTACCCTTAGTCGTTGTTAATCTGGATCGCCAGTGGACATTTTTTGTATTAAAGTCTCCTCCAAGTACAAATCGTTTTCGTAATTTACTGAGGAACTCTAGATAATCTTTTTCTTTCGTTGAGTACTTCGGTGGGCAGTAAATACTAGCAATACAAATAGAGCTACTTTTGAATTTGACAATAAAAGCAGTTGCTTGTATTTCTTCCGTTTCATATTTTAACTCCTCATAGTGATGAATACTATTTCTAATTATAACAGCACTACCTCCTTTAGCAGTGTTTCCAGGGTGAATAGTGTGATATATTTGATAATTTTTAAATTTAATGATTGATTGTCTAGTGAAGTGTGTTTCCGTGATGAGACCTACATCGATTTTTTCTGTGTCCAGGACCACTTGCAGTTCTTGTTGATGTTGCATAAGTCCATTGGCATTCCAACATAAGATTCTAAGATCATTGGCCATTTTTCTGTTTAGGGGTGGCTCTCTCAGTGCTGTACTCTAGTTTCCGTAATCGCTCATCATATGTATTTAGTCTGCTTAAAATTAATTTAAGTGTTTTACTTATATCGTCATTTTGAGCAGTTTTTCCTGGATTTCCGTTGCTCATCATTACTTGAGCATAAGTCATTTTATTAAATTGTGCTTGAGTAATTCCCGACACTCTACGATTTACTTCGGGTCGGTTCATCTTAACCGCTTGCTTCCTGAATAAACTTTAATTTTTAGCAATCACATTCTTATTTTTGATGTTTTGCAGTTCAATAGCAACGCTGCATCCTCTGTAGTTAGCCGGATGGTTTTCTCCACAGTGAACGCATTTAGGTTGAACATTTTGGGCTTTTACACAATCTTTGGTATGATGTTTATCTAAACATTTGACACACCTGGGTTCCCTGTTGCAATATTTTTGTGTATGTCCATAGGCTTGACATTGTTTACCTTGTGGTATAAGCTTAGATCTTCTTAGAGGCTGAATAACCACTTTGCACCCCAAGATGTACTTAATTTGATAAATTTTTTCGATATCTTCATCAGTATCGAAGGTCAACATAAACATGTTGAGAGGTACTTTGCCTCTTCGTTTTAGCTTAATCGATACTTCAGTTGCCTTAAATCCTTTCGCTTTCAGGTCATCAATTATTTTGTCTGGTTTACACGTAGAGTGTAAATTTTTAGCCATGACCCTAATTGGTCTGGTTGGTTTATTTTCAAACGTGTGCCAAGCACGTTTTTCTTCATTTAACATTTTTTTCATTTTTCTGTATGTTTCAGCATCTTCTAAGTTTATTTTGATGGTGTTTCCATTCATCACCTTTGCATTAAACTTATCGGTAGCAGTTATTGTTTTTATTTTCTCAAAGAGTACATCGTAGTCTTTGACTTCATCTATTACTATTGGTGGTGGTGGAGGTATTTTTTTTGGTTGTTTCTGGATAATATTTGGAACATTATCCTTTAATTGAGGTGGGGGAGGGCGTATTATTCCGTCTCCTTTTTTTTCTCCCACCTTTAACTCTAATCCACTCAGTTTCTCGAGCTAGGTCTTCTTCATCCGTACGATACTCATGTGGAGTTGTATTCTGGTTAGGAGTAGAACCGATGCCCTCCTTTGGCTTAAGAGCTTTAACTTCGTTTTCAAGCTCCTGCATCCATGCAATTGTAAAATTCAGTTGCTTGTTTATATTGTTGGCTTCAACTAATGCATTATTAGCTTTACACAATTCATTGTGAAGCTTTTCTTCGTTTGTAGAATGAGTGTTGTGGCTGCTGGCCCCAATGGAGGGACTACCGCCTCTTATCGGAGAATACGCCACTTTTTTACTCCTCTGGAAGGGATGTGAATTATCCTTTTCTATTTCACTCGATTGAGTTTGTTTATTCACCAACATGTTTTGGGATTGGTTAAAATAATTGTAGTATAGCAATGGCTGGTCTCCCCCAGAATCCATGAGACCGACCTCCGAAGAGGGTGGATTTACCTGAGCAACAGGTCTACCACCTGGGGTATGAATTTCCATATTTGTTCTGCTCATTGCTCATTTATAGTGTACTGCACTCGCCTCTAGTATCTCGCCGATGCTTCACATCGTTGCCCGGGTGTTACTACGTGGAGGTACACTAGACACATTTGGTGGTTTCTACATAGTTGCAGCGTTGGAATATAGACCACGAGATACATGGCTATAGACGGTCAACCCCTACAACAACACAATTTATCACAGCGAAGCATTCTATCGGATTAAAATGTAGCAAATAACAACTAGCTGCACATCGCTTGCATCCACTTTTAAAAGCTTACAAAACTGTAGGTGCCAATTTTTCGATTCATAATCTAACCTTAAGTCAGTCAAAATAAATTATTTATTATTATAACATATTTAAATTATATATTTTCTAAAAATGTAAATTTTTGTTTTCACCTAAACCTTCAACGTAAAGAAATGAAAAAATGTTAAATGCCAAATCAAGCGCACTAAAGTACTTTTCATACCAGGCGCCTCGGCTTTGACCATCGTAAATTAAAATTTTTTATTTCGTTTTTTAACTATGTAAATTAGTCTTATTCGATTGATACCGTTTAATTTTATAGTAATAAATTCAATTTGTTGAAAAATAATTTATTTTTAAGTGATAATTAAAAAAAAACAAAATATATTACAATGAAATTTTCTACAAAGCCAAGACAATGCGTTCCACACTCGACTGCGAGATTTTAAAGTAGTACAAAGCGAAGTGCTTTCTCAACATAACCTACAAATCACATTTTTTGCACAAATATTTCATACTTTCTAAAAAATCTAGCTCATATGTACGTTACAAATTTAGAATATCTCAGTTCTTGCTATAATTCACGTGTAAAATAGACCTAAATGAAATATTTGATAGCAACCGAATGTTCAAAGCCAACGCCACCGGTATGAAAGGGTCTCAGCTTCGCATTTGTGGTAACTAAATATTTCGAGGCGAGGTGCCTGGTATGAAAAGTACTTAAGGCGATCGTCGCGGCTTTTGCGGCGTTATAAAGGCGAATAAATAAATGTCTAACTAACGGCGTCAATGTCGTCACGCGACGAGCGCCGCTTATTTGTTTAAGTTGTGAGGTATTAAGTACTTTTCATACCAGGCGCCTCGCCTCGAAATATTTAGTTACCACAAATGCGAAGCTGATACCCTTTCATACCGG
Organism: Tipula vernalis; assembly: GCA_958295665.1. NCBI lineage: Eukaryota > Metazoa > Arthropoda > Insecta > Diptera > Tipulidae > Tipula > Tipula vernalis. The sequence goes on along the minus strand of OY282558.1, from coordinate 126,535,669 downwards.
TGGCGTTGGCTTTGAACATTTGATTGCTATCGAATATATTATTTAGGTCTATTTTAAACGTGAATTATAGCAAGAACTGAGATATTCTAAATTTGTAACGTACATATGAGCTATATTTTTTGGTAAGTATGAAATATTTTTGCAAAAAATGTGATTTGTAGGTTAAGTTGCGGAAGCACTTCGCTTTGTACTACTTTAAAATGTCGCAGTCGAGTGTGGAACGCATTGCCTTGGCTTTGTACAAATTTTTGACATTTATTTGAAAAATATTCCTCTACATTAACAAATTTTTATTACGCTGCCCGAATTGTGTAATAATTTTTTGAAGTATTCCCCTTCTGTCATGTTGTTGTTCGATTTTAATGGCAAGTAATACTTTTATACACTTCGCATTCGCTTTCGTTTTATATGATATACTGTAGGGTATGGCTGTATTTGTTAGAGCATAGTATAACAGGACGATGGTGCAATAATTTTCGCCAAAATTTTGGAAAATATATTACGATATAATTAGGCTTTTATACAGGAAGTGGGAATGTCATGGGTGGTTTCAAATTAGAATTGTAGCGAAAACTAAAATATATTGGAATCAACCTAGTGCATAGAATTCAACGTTTTAAATCAATCGATCAACTAATTCTATAATAGATTCAATAATCTGTCAGCCGATAGTGGTAGCTCTCACATTTATTCACTAGATCAATATGGTATATAAATAAGATTAACTTTTAGTTGACATACACGGACAAATCATCTCACTAGAAGAAAATAATTGTCGGCAAGCTGCTGCAGTTGAAAATTATTATGTTGCTGCAAAGAATAGATTCTGTTATCGTTTTGACTAGTTGATATTTTATTTTGATGATATAAAATGCTAAGGCGACCACGTTAAATGTCAACCGAACAATTATTCTTTTTGTGTCAAAAATTATCATAGCAAAAGACCGTGATAATTTGGGTGTATGCGGTTGTTTCAAATAAATGTCAAAAATGTGTACTAAAAAATATTTATCACAGGTTTCGGGCACAGTCTTAAAAAACGAAATAAAAATTTTTTATTTACGAAGCTCAAAGCCGAGGCGCCTGGTATGAAAAGTACTTAAGGGTCTGCTCGAATACTGTGGTAAAAATTTTCTCGTTGTAGTTTTTGACATTCGATTTAAAGCAGTTCTCCTTTCTTTCGTTTCGCTGCTCGAATAACACAATTTTTTTTTTCTTTGACATTTGTTGTGAAAATTTGATTTAGTTATAACCTTTAATTGATTATTGTATTTCTTATTTAAATTTGTTCTTATTAAATTAATAATAATGGATGAAACTGAACCAAAAATTATGTTTGTGTTGTTTTCTTATTATTTACGTTTTATCAAAACACACAATCAATCAAGACGGCTGATTTTCATGTTGATGCAAAATTCCGAGGTAACCCAAAATCATTTTTGTAGGTCAGTTATGTACATATAATAATTCACCATTTTTAAATTGTAGCGATTCACTTACACTCCTAAATCTCACAACCCTATCATCGAACAAATCTTAGCGTATGATGAAATTGAAACGAAAAAACATTTAAGGATTTCTTCGGTTAGTTTTCGCGAAATAGCCACCTTCTTACCACGTAAACCTTATGGTTTGGCAGCGGAAATTGAGCTAATGGCATTTTTGTTCTGGCTAGTCAGTGGCACTAGCCACAGCATGGTCGGAGCACTAATGGGAATACCCAGAACAACCATTACAGAAATAATTCATAAACTGCTAAATTTTACGGTAGATCATATTATGCCACAGATAATAAAACTTCCAAAACCAAGTGAACTGAACAATATTGGATTACAGTTCCGTAGAAGAGCTGGAAGTTCGATATTTAAAACTGTAGTCGGTGCAATCGATGGAACCCATTTTAGCATTTTGTGTCCCGTAAATTTACATGACCAATATATCAACAGGAAATTGGATTATTCGATCCAATGCCAGGCAATTTGTGATGCTAATTGCAATTTTTGGACATTTTTGTCGGTTATCCGGGGTCTGTACATGACACTCGGGTACTTTACAATAGCCCAATTTACACTAAAAGATTATATCCACCTCATCCGTTTATTATTGTTGGTGACAGTGGGTACCCTTATAGATTAGAACCGATAAGAATAATAACTCCATTTAAACGGAATCAACGCATCACTCCAGACCAATTAAGGTTCAACAAAAAGCATTCCAAAGCCAGAAACACCGTTGAACGTGCTTTTGGTCAATTAAAAGTTAGATGGAGAAATATTTTTAAAAAATCGCTGGAGTTGAAAATAGAAAATTGTGTTAAAACTGTGGCAGCTTGCTGTACATTTCATAATGTGTGCATTAAAAGCAGAGATAGCATGCCACTTGGACTTACTTTGGAAGTTGAGAATGAAAGCCCAGAACCGCCAATTGAACAAAATCGGGGCTGTAATGATCAAACTACTGCCCTTGAATATAGAGATGAAATGGTTAACCAAATGTAGATACCTAATAATTTAAATTTATTGATTATAGATTTGAATTGGAATTTTAAATAAATAAATACACGAGTTGATTTAAATATATTTCAGCCTTTATTTTTTTGTTTTAATATATTATACGTATACTAGCGGCCCGCTCCGGCTTCGCACGGGTATAAAATATATAGCCTACGTCACTTACTGAAAAAATGATTAAAATCGATCCAGTAGTTTTGATTGATTCATTACTGCCCGTGGCCCGCACTCGTTAAATTTGGAGTAAAACAATTCCCCTTTCCCTATACCATGAAGATTTCCTTCTATCTTTGGAATATCTAAATTCATACACTACATTTTTACTTATTTACTTTTTACATTTTTACCTATTTATTTTATTTTTACAACAATTAATATATTACAGAATGTCTTTATATACAACGTTCACAGCTTTCTTGTCATTAGACAATACAAACATGTTTTCTCTAGAGGTTACTCTTGAAAGAGCGACATACAGTTGGCCATGTGAAAAACAATCAACGCTCAAATCTAAGCCTGCAACGTTGAAGGTTTGACCCTGCGATTTATTAATGGTCATTGCAAAAGATGTCTTTACCGGAAACTGTAAACGTTTAAATTGGAAGGGTAAATCCGATGGTATCAGAGGGATTCGGGGAATCAATACATCTTCTCCGGTACCACATCCTGTGAGTATTGTGCATTCTATTATGAAAGTTTTCAGTGATTTTACCAGCAAACGCGTGACGCCATTGCAAAGTTTAGGTGGATTCAGGTTTCTTAATAAAATAACAGGACAACCTACTTTCAACACCATTTTGTGAGGAGGGAGTCCAGACGGGTTCAAAGAGTTTAGAAATTCTGTAGGAAAATGAACAGCTTCTTCCAAATCGAGAACAGTATCGACCGAGTAGTATATTTTCGTCGGCGCATCAATCTTTGAAAGAATCAAGTTATTTACCTTATCTACTTGTTCGTTAGTTGGTGACAGATCGCTCTTTCTTTAAACCAAGATATTGTCTTATAACTTATGTTATCAATGTCAGGATAGACATTGTTGACTAACTCTTGGATGTTGTCTATCAAAACACAAAGGTTTTCTAGGTTAATCCTTCCCTCACTTTGTGTTAACTCTCCATTGCCAACTTTTAGCAGCATCTTTGGAAATAGGCTGTTCTCACGTGAAGATGACGAAACCCTCATATTAGTTTTAAGCTCTAATTTATTGACATGTGGCCAAAGGTTGGATCTTTTTAGGGAAGCATTTATTTCGTCAGCACGTGTTCCTCGAGTCACAACTGGTAGGATTTGACGGAAATCTCCTGAGAACAGAATTGTACATCCATCATAGGTGAATTTTTGTTGCGCAAATCGCGCATTGTCCTATCCAGTGCTTCCACAGACGTCTTGTTTGACATGGTAGCTTCGTCCCAGACTATTAATGAGCAGTCACGCATCAATTTTCCTGTATTGCTCTGTTTAGAAACACTACAGACGCTGTTATTATCATATGTGGCGATTTTCAGCGGGAGCTTGAATGTAGAGTGTGCGGTTCGGTCTCCTTCCAAAAGCGTAGCGGCAATGCCGGATGACGCAACAGCTAACGCAATTTTTCCGGTAGATCTCACTTTTTTTAAAAGCAGATTGATTAAAAATGTTTTTCCTGTACCTCCTGGGGCATCAAGGAAAAACAATTTCCCTTCATTGTTATCAATTGTTGATAGTAATGCAGTGAATACTTTTTTCTGATCGATGTTTAATCGTGGCTCATCTTGAGCTATATTTTGTAAAAGTCTCGTTTGATCGTATGATGTTTCTCTTGTGTATTCGGCACTGTTAGTTAAATCTGAGTTAGTAGTATTAGCTGGCATCGGCAGCCCAAAATCCTTGATCGATTTACCCGAAAGTAATTGCACTACTTTGTTCAATTCAAATAATGCTTCGTCAAATATGTTTTGATCATATTGTACATCATCTGAGTTTAACTCTCGCCGTCGCCAAATCAGAATATCACTGGCCATATTTTCTTGAAATTTATTCCATAGATTAACAGAATCAGTTACTTGACAAAACGCTACTATGACGGAAAATAAATATCTTAATGATGTAGCTGAACTACAAACAGCTGCTTCTGATAATGTATTTTCCCAGTGAGAATCGTCTTCCAAGAGCCCCATAGCTTTGCATGCTGCTTGATAAGTATTGTAAACAACACCTTGTACAGTTCTTAGGTGTGCAAAGGATGTCGGGCCTTTTACAATATGCAGTAACATTCTCAGATAAAAGCATTCGCTGTTGTTGGGATGAATCACGTAGACTCTGCCAAGAGCATCCGTTTTTTTTACTCCGGGGAAACCATCAACCGCAGTACCTTGTTTTCGCCGTTGAAAAGTTTTAGAACTCTGGTTCCATGTATAGTAACTTGGAACTCTGTCATATGTCAGTGTTTTCGCGAAATGATCTTGAGCACATAACTTGAAGAATGCTGTCAATGTTGTATCCCGCGGGTTATTAACAACTTCTTGTATATTATTCTCAGTGAAATATACTCTTTGTCCATTTTCTAAATGAACTGCAAGGTGGATAATTGTGGGAGCCCGGTCGTGCACTTCGAATGATAAAATCCTCCATACAGCTTCAGAGCTGCAGATGTAACGTCCAGACTGATATTTTTCCACTTCATTTGGTGATTGTATGCTGAAAGTGGCTTGATCACTGCTTTTATTAATGTACTTAGTAACATATTGGATTGACTTTATTGAATTGCACAACTCTACGTTGATGTGGGCATCAAAAATTTTCAAAAGGAGCAGCTTATAGGGAACGATCCATCGGTTATCAATATCATGGTTTCGGACGGTAGCATTTTGCGCACCCTGTTCTGGCGATCGTCGACGATATTTGGGATATCCGTCATCGCTAGTACTTGTTTGAGTTTGGAACGACTTCGGAAATTTTTTGCTGCATTTAGAATCTCGCATACATGGAGAATTCGGGTTTAAAGTCCCGCAAGGGCCGTGTACCATATGTTTCTTTACGATTTCGTACAGGATAGGATCTTCATCTTTATCCGGTAATTCAGCTGAAATAACCCTGTCAATTTGGTTTGGTCTAATTTTGTTCACTAACCACACCAGCAGGTGTACATGTGGCAAGCCACGTTTGTGCCATTCTATTGTGTACATATGACAGCGCGGCGGACCGAATATATGAGACTTGTAAATGAGGTGCAGGAGTTTCTGTACTTTTAAATGGAAGACTCTGTTAACTATATCGTATCTGTCTTGTGGAGTTAAATTGGTGTTAATATTTTCTTTGATTTCCGGCCAATTTGGGTTACATGTTGCAGTTATAAATAAATCAGGTTTGCCGTAATTTCTGACGTAAGTCATGGCGTCTTGCGATTTTTCGTGTAAATATCGAGGTCCACCTGTGAATGATGAAGGTAGTATAACCAACTGCCCAATGCCGTTGCGGTGTTCATTCGCCTGTAAAGCATCCTGAAGATGAACGTAATTTTCGGCTCTCAATTTAGTTTGATTATTACGGATGTAGGCCAATCTCTCAGATTCAATTTTCGCATATTGATCTACCAAGTATTGGTTTGTTAACATTCCATATCTAAGCAAAGTGTTGAAATTGTTACGTCTTGTCATTATACGGTAGCAATAGTAGTTCATACATGACACTGTTTTACGCAGAGGTGTACCACCGATTGGGTCAACTTGAGAAATATTAATGGCATAACCATTTTCTCCACGACATAGCATCAACGGATATTGTAAGCTGTCATAAGATCTGTGTAACTCTGAAATTTTTTGCAAATTATCATCACGACTATGCAATACAATATCTCTTTTGTCAAATTGCTGTCCAGCTATCACCACTGCTACTTCACTCGTGGAAGGCGCATTGTATCGTCCTCTGTGTTCTCCAACAGGAACTTTATTTGCATGGATTACGACATTAAAGTCAGGAGTATCTGCTGGAACACTCTCAATCGCAGTTTTGAAAGACTGTATGTAGCAATTATGAGAATGTAACATATCTTGGAGAGATCTAATCAAATCTCTATCAATTGGCTGTGCAACACTTGAACACCGCGTAGATGCTTGTGTATCTGGATCTGCAATAAAATATATTTGCAGAAATTTGTGATCATCTGGTCGAAGTGGTAGCAAGCTCCCAGCTAAGTGGTACACTTGCCCTTGAATTTTAAATGTAGGCATGAACCCACGCTCAACGACTTGCTTACTCTTAAAAGAGGTCATTTGAAATGCGTTATTATAACGGCGTATATTGCGCATGAATTGTTTGGATTTCTGATGATCACCCGTAAGAAGAGAGTGAAGTGGTTCAGGTGGAGGGAGAATTTCTTCTAATTTGACTTTTCCTTGTAAGCAACACGTGCCTTTCGATTCGTCCTTGAATTTCAATTCCAAGCAATGTTCACACACTACTGACATATGTAGTACCTATTGATACTATACGATCGTCCTTGTAAGAAATCGAAGGATCGTAATTCATGGCAGAATTTTCTTTATTTACCCATGAATTAGTAACTCGTGCTGATGATTCTCTGGCTCTCTGCATTCGATGTCTATCCCTATCTCGGCTGCGGCGAACCTCACGCTCTACTGAAGATTCTTTCTCTCTCTCAGCTCTATATCTATCCCGAGCCTGACTGAGGCGAGCCTCACGTTCCGTTGACGATTCTTCATCTCTTGCTGAACGTACTCTTCTGGCATTCACTGTACTACGACCTATGTTCGAACGACGACGTCTTCCAGACATGACTTTATAATTTCTGTACAAAATTTACTCAGTTCTATATGTATGATTACCTATGCACAAATTGACATATTATAAGTATGTGCCGCAGTAAAAAATATCTAAATACTTACCATTTAGAAACAAATGATTTAGAAACAAATGATAATCAATAATCATAAAAAACAAAAGCTACCTATTCTATTCAGTTCTTTTTTTTAACTGAAATACCTCAACTTAAACTACTATTTTAATTAAATTCGTGCGACTAAAAACAAAAGATAATCAACAATCATCAACAACAAAAGAGAAACGCTATGTCCCGCAATTTTTAAATCATCACTACATAGTATAAAACAAAGTCGCTTTCTCTGTCCCTATATCCCTATGTATGCTTAGATCTTTAAAACTACGCAACGGATTTTGATGCGTAAAAAGTAAATGACAAAAAAATGTTATTGTGGGATATCCATAAGAGATAGACATATACCATCGCGGAGTTTTCTGTAGACCTTTTCAATGTGTACAATACTTAGTACATTATTTTGATAAATCTCGTAGGGTTCAGCCTGCGTTTGCAATGTAAGCGGAAAAAATGTAATTATTTACGACATCACATTAGAAACCTCAAAAATAACAGTATTTCTCCACTATTTAATGGATGTTATTATACATATAAACCTTCCTCTTCAATCACTCTATCTATTAAAAAAAAACCGCATCAAAATCCGTTGCGTAGTTTTAAAGATTTAAGCATACATAGGGATATAGGGACAGAGAAAGCGACTATTGTTTTATACTATGTAGTGATGTAAATAATCCACTTTACTTTAAAAATAAACACAGAAGAATTAGAAGGTTTAAAAAAGAGGGTAAATGTGTTCTCCAAAAAAATTACGCATTAATCGTCACTATCAGACGAAGAAGATGGCAACACAAATGGAATATCATTTTTTTTAGCATATTCCTGGAAAAATTGGAGCATACATTTACCCTCTTTTTTTAACCTTTTTAATTCCTTTAAGTAAATATCAATTAACTTTTTTTTGCGGATGTTGCGCCTTTTTGGAACTGGTGGGGTAGGATTTAATGTTGAAGGTTGACGATTGGATGATGAAGTTGAGGGAGCTATACCATCTGTCTCCTCTTCTTCCAATAAATACTCCTCCACCATTTCCTCATTGTCTGAAATATTATTATTTTGAATAGTGCAGCCTGGTACGCTGCTTAATCCAAGCGGTGGTTTTATAGTTCGTACCACTTCCACGTACCCGCAGTGTCCCGTCCATCCTCCGTGCTTACTCCAATTGATGGAGCTGTTAATTCCTAAAATAAAAATTATCTATAATACAATTATCAATTTATGAAAGAATTTTTCCACTTATTGCGGAGCTGCTCCAAAGAATAGTTGAAGAGCGTCCCTGCTGTTTGAACTTCACTGAAAGGAATATAATAAAGTAGAATTATGGAAATATTTGTGTTTCAATTCAAAAATCATATAAATGTGTATACTTACAGCCAAACGTCTTCTCTCCTAAAAAAATGTTTGCTTGAAGAGCCCCTTCTTCTCCAATCGAGCCTTTATTAGTTTCTCTATATCTTCATCGCACACTGAAATGGCAAAATTAAAGGCTATAAACTGAAACATAATAATAATATACACAAATGAACTTACTTTTTTAATTTTTTTTTCTTTAATAAGTTTTAAATTATGATGCTCAGTTGTATGATGGTAAACGTTGTTTAAAATTTTTTAATTCAAATTTGAAAAAGCGGCAGTTGACAAGAACGTTATAGGTTATAATTCTTACATTTTATCTATCAAATTCTACCATGGGATAAGACTGTGATAATTTGGATGGGTGCGTTTTATGTCGTGATTTACGTCAAAAACTACAACGAGAAAATTTTTTACCACAGTATTCGAGCAGACCCTAAGTAGGCTGCAAGTCTTATTAATGTGGATTTCGATTGACCAAATTGAATTGCACTGACAGCTACACCAGTGCAATTTCGACTACTCCAGTTTTTCTTGGTAGTTTTACCCCTCCTTTTACAAATGCACTAAACAGTACTGTCATTGTGCTGTCATTTTTCAATTTGACTTGTCGTTTTAATATGGTTTGACAGATGACAGAACACAATTCGGGGTTTATGTTCGATTGACGAAGAAATTGAGGTTACACTTTCGGGGTAAAAAATCTATCGAAAACGACTAAGATGCATGCTGTATGTCACGCAGCGGCCGCATCCGTTCCATATATTTTAACTCTAACAATCGTCCCATTTACACTTTTTAAAATTATTTTTAATATATCTTTGCACACGATTACAGAATTTGGTGGAATATTATTAGTCTGTAAAATTGTACGAAAACATTTCGTTACTCTGCAACGTTAGCGGGCTACATGAGTTAGGAAAATTAATAACAAAGGGTTTCGCTGAAAAAGGAAAAATTATGGGTAAAACCAGAGCCTTCTAGAGTATAGGAGCCATATTATTAATGTCGTATTTTTTAGAAGCTTTTTAGTGGTATAACTTTTCATTGATTTCCATAGGAATCCATAGTAAAAGTGGTGTTTTTTAGCTTCAAGTTTTTCATTGAAAAAAGCAAAAATATTATAAAATGTTTATATAAAAGTTTTCGGCATATCTTTAACAACAATATACAAGAAGGTTATATTGTTATTAAATAAATATTAATTGCAGAAATATTAAAATTAAATTATTTCTAAAATATATTTTTCGAACTTTCATTTTGGAAAATACATCAAAGTTGGCTCTGACGAATTAAAATAATACTTGCTAAATTTATCTATAGTTTTACTAGTATACGTAAGATGTCTAAAATGTTAACAGAAAAATACGAAAAAAAAGTTATTTAATCACAAAATTATCACATGTTCCTATATTTTGTGAATTTGTTCTACTTTTCCTACAATTTTTGAACTTGAAATTTCCCCAGGTGGTAAGTTTTGGTACAATTTTACCAAATTTTTACGGCCATCACTGCCATCTATGTAATATATATTGACTTAAAGACCAAACGAATTGTAGTAAGCTTTTATTTCAATTTGACCAGAATGCTGTCGTTAAGGAATTTTTATTAAATTTTGGTTTAAATAAATCAATTATTACAAGAAAATGAAAACGATTTACTTAAACGACATTCATATGTGTTGAAATTCAAACATTTATGAAAGTATTTCAGAAATTATAATTAAGAATTTGTAACGTTTTTATTTAAAAATTTGTCTTAGAAAAAAAAAGTGATTTCCCATATGTTTTGTGTGTTTTACTATGAAAAGTTTGTTTTTTTCCTCGTTTCTAATTCCCTTATAAAAGCTTGGTTTTTTAGACTATGGCTTTGCATAATCAAGGTTGCTTTGGAAAAACAAACTAGGCGCCAACTTTGTATATTTATTTCAAAAAGTTAAATCCTAAGGTAATATCAGAGCACCCTGTATTTTATAGAGCCATAATCAAAAAATCTGAGCTTTTATAAGGGAATTAGAAACGAGGAAAAAACGAAACTTTTCATAGTAAAACACACAAAACATATGGGAAATCACTTTTTTTCCTAAGACAAATTTGTAAATGAAAACGTTACAAATTATTAATTATGATTTCTGAAATACTTTCATAAATGTTTGAATTTCAACATATATAAATTTCGTTTAAGTAAATCGTTTTCATTTTCTTGCAATAATTGATTTATTTAAACCAAAATATTAAAAAAAATTCATAACAACAGCATTCTGGTCAAATTGAAATGAAAGCTTGGTCATTAAATTAATATACATTACATAGATGGCAGTGATGGCCGTAAAAATTTGGAAAATCATACCAAAAATTACCACCTGGGGAAATTTCAAGTTCAAGAATTGTAGGAAAAGCAAAACAAATTCACAAAATGTAGGAACGTGTGATAATTTTGCGATTAAATATGTTTTTTTCGTACTTTTCTTTTACCATTTTAGACATCTTACGTACACTAGTAAAACTATAGATAAATTTAGCAAGTATTATTTTAATTTGTCAGGGCCAACTTTGATGTATTTTTCAAAATGAAAGTTCGAAAAATATATTTTAGAAATAATTTAATTTTAATATTTCTGAAATTAATATTTACTTAATACCAATATGGCCTTCTTGTATATTGTTCTTAAAGATATGTAGAAAACTTTTATATAAACATTTTATAATATTTTTGCTTTTTTCATTGAAAAACTTGAAGCTAAAAAACATCATTTTTACTATGGATTCCTATGGAAATCAGTGAAAATTTATACCACTAAAAAAGCTTCTAAAAAATACGTCATTAAGATTATGGCTCTATACTCTAGAAGGCTCTGGTAATATACAAAAGTTTTTAGGTGTTATTGTTCAAACTTTTGGTAATTCTGTAATTTTTTTAAATTCTTTGTTTTGGTAGCGAAGTTAGTGAGCGTGCGGTAAATTTTTATTTCTATTTTCAAGCCGTCAAATTAATTCATTTTAATTTGTTGCCTTCGCTCCTCTTATGAATTTAAAGTAATGCACTTGCACTATTATGCGATTGCGTTGTTCGCACTCTCCTTAATACGGTACCACTCACTTTTAATTACATTCTTAATGTGTTAAGTCGTTAAATTATTTCTAGTAAACTATAAAATAATAAAGATATGTATGTGTATATTTTTGCTATTAAAGGTTCGTCCAAGTTTTTTTGTTGACAATTCATTTTCCGCTCAAATATTTATTCAATAATATCTAATTTTAGATTTAATCACAAAATGTTTATATTTAAGCATCGACAAATTATTTTCGTTACATTATTATCAAATATTTAGTTTTATTAATAAAATTGTATAGGTACTATAAAATTAAATTATTATGCAAAAATTAATACTAAGTATTCAAGTAACAACTCCCTTTAAAATATTATTTAAATTAAATTTTAAAATCTTATTGAAAAATCTTTGTAATCCCATCGTGCTGATGTACCCCAGTTGGTGAATTCGCATCGTTCAATTTTGCAGCCTGGTGAGCCTTCATGAGACAACCATTCTGTCCTACAAAAGAAAAAGTGAACTATTGAACTCAAAACAAGAAGAATACCAGATATTTTTATTTATTTTTATTTTGCAACTACAGTCAATCGCGAATAAAAAAATGGAACCTTCACCTATTAACGATTATAAAAATTCATTTTCATTAAACAAATATGTAATAAAATTAAATGAAAATGTAAATAATTTGAATTCATATTTAATAATTTAAATTGTATTCCGTAATTTTTTTTTTTTACAGATAAAGACACAACAACCTTTCAAAATTCCTAAAATTATTCATAATAATAAATAGAACACTTTGGCAAAGTAAATAATTATTTAAACATTTTTTGTTTTCGAATTTTAATATTAATTTAATGTTAATGAAGCGAAATTATGTGGAAAATTCGATAATTTTTTTGGTATTAGTTTTAAATTTCCTTTTCTTTTCACAAGTCCTTATTTATGAATCATTCTGCTTTATTTTTAAATTCATTGGCCTTAATTGAATTAATTTCAAGTATGTATGTATGTGTTTGTGCCTAAACAAATTTGATTGACCTTTCTCTAATTAATTTATTACGTCGATTTTTATTTATTCGCGTTGCAAATTTTTTCAATCAATATTTACTTACATTTTATCAACTTGTGGTTTAGGTCCCTGCATTTTACCCAAAATGGTACCACGTTTTGAGTTTTTTACCCAACCACAGATGCCCAGTTCTTTCGATGTATCTCGACAGAATTTCGTAAAATAACAACCTGTAATGAAACGAATCAATCATAGATTTGGTTCGCACTGTACACATATTTTTGAGTCTACACGATTTTTTTTTTTTTTCAATTTTCATTCATTCGATGATATAAATGGCATTCAAACTCATCAAAATAACCTTTCAATAGTTTGACGTAACTAATTACTTTTTTCACATTTATAAACGAAGAAAATCCTACCTTGAACTTGTCCAAAAACTTCAAAGTCACATTGTACCAGCATTTCAACATTCTGTACACCCATAATGTTTTTTTTATTGCTGCTCTCTAAAATCCTTATTCCGTATCTAGTTAAGTTTCAAATAAACAAAATTATATATACCACTGTCCAATCAAAAAACACTTTAATTCCACTTTAGAAAGGAAAACTCTCGAAATCGAAGAAAATTGAACTATTAAATACCAAAAAAAAAAAAAAAAAAGTAAGAAAAGAAATTTAATTAATTCGTTTTATTATATCTTATTAACTCTGATTTTCTTCTTATACTGTTTGTCGCATTATTTTTGCCAAGTTGAAATAGAATTTTTCTTCTTATTCGAGCAAAAAAAAATAAATGCAAAAAATTAAATTTAGTCGATCTTATAGAAAATAGAATAGGTGATTGATGGGTTATCGGCGCTTGTCGCGTATATTTTGTTAAACAATACGTCTTTAATACGCACGACAGACAATACGTCTTTAATACGCACGACAGACGTAAGTTTTAATAATGATCACAGGTAAGCGAATTTTGAGCCAACAATTGTGCGCCGCTTGTCTTGCCAACCTTGTTTGACATTGATTATTACTTTAAGTATTTACATATTTTTTGTCCTAAACGGTTTACCAATTTCTAGAAATTGTTAACATTCAATTTGATAAAGAAATTTCACTTCAAATTAGACATTTATTTTTAAGCACTGAACATTTTTGTTGTTTTACACTTACTGTTATATACGGACACATTGCAATTGATATACGCAAAAACAAGGAAATTACAAACCAAAACATTCACAAAACCAAACGACATTATGAAAACAGATGAGTATAACTCGAAGATTGATGACTATTACCATGCTTCGATGATGGCGTTAACCTAGGTTAACTTAGGTTTATGTTCATGGAAACGCAATTTAGGGTAGAGTTTCATTAAACCCAAATAAACTCAACGAAACTAGTGTGGTTAGGTTAGATTCTAAATGTCAATTTTTTTTTGATGCATAATTTAGTCAACATTCATCCATTACAGCAAAATATCGTCTCGCGTGGATGGAATGACGACGAATGAAAGACTTTATTTTCAATTTTTGAAGAAAAGCAATTTATTACATTGATGGATGGGAGAAAGTAAGGCTTTGCAAAGATTTTCAGTATTTTGCAGATGAGCAGCACACATAATTGTTATTTTTGCGTTGATATCCATTTTCTTTAGTTTTTTATATTTGTATATTCCTATATAATAAAAATTAAAACACTATAGATTTACAAAATATCTAAAAAAAGCACAAAATATTCGCTGTCAACTCGAAATATAAAACGCATTGAAAAATGTTAGTATACACGTAGCTGTCAAATTAACTCGATTATCCGATATTCATGGGGTTAACGCCGCCAGGTTTTTAACTCAACAAAACCGCAACAAAAATTACAAGACGATCAATAAAATGATTAACAGTTGTTCTACATTGTTTAACTCAGTGTAAAAGCGACAACTTAAACCCATAAAACCAACGGAACCAAAAATCAGAGCACTACCAAAAATTCACACACCAGAAATACCTGTTAGGGACCGATCATAGACTTCACAACCGGACCGGCGTACAAAGTACCCAAAGATATGAATTACTTCCTCAGCAAAACTGGCATCATTCGACGTAACCAACATGTATACAAACTTACTAACTCAAGAAACAATTCAAATAACCAAGGAACCGTTACAGAAAAACGGAACCAAGAAAGAAAAATTTGAGGAAATTATCATTCACTCTGATCACAATAATCACAGAACAAAATTATTTTCAACACAACAACAAATTCTATTCAATCGGAATCGACACAATCAACGTAACATAATTACACCCTTAGACACTATTGCCCCAAATTCTAGATCGGACAAACTGGTAAAAGTTTTGAAGTAGTTTTAATTTACAGAACATATAAAAGAAATCTGAAAACTAAAAATCGCGATGGACGCTGTCCTGTAATGAATTATAGTTGGTGTTACCAGTTACCAAAATTAAAATGATGAGACGCTAATTAGTTTCTAAAAAATGAAGTCCAAGCTGTTGTGCTCATAAATTAAGAAGACAAATTTCTAATCTACACATCCCTTGAATATTTGAAATTTCTGTAAACTGCATCAGATTTCTCAGGAATTGCTGAAAAATAAAATTAACATTAACACCCATTTTATTCCTAATTATGTACTATATACTTAATTAACAGAATTTAATTTATTTAAATCTAAATCACTGCAATTGATTACAACTTAGGATAAAATAGTTAGTACAAGACAACATAATTTCTAAACTAGGCGTCATTGGATGCTTTAAGTTTCTGGAAATGCGAGTCAGGTTTCTCAGGTATTTCTAAACTAAGAACAAATTAATCACCTATTTTATAACTAAATACTCCCAAATAAACAACTGGATCGTTCCCTGCATAATGAAACTCAATACCTAATTTACTTCAAAAATTAATTATTAATTTGGAAGTCAACCATTGACACAGCAAAAATAAATTAAATTAGGCATCTAAAATGCAAGCACAGCCGAATCATGTTCTTGTAGAAATATCTTTAATAAGCCTTAAAATAATAAATCTTTCTCCGGCATATCATTAAAAATATAGCAGCTTCAATCTTGTACGCATTCTGTGTAAACAGAATAAACTTTTAAATTAACAAATAGCAATATTTTATGTACTGTGTAACCCATTTTAATCGACGAATCCAAATATTTCCTAAAATATGCCAGCTACCAAAAAAAATGGTTGAGACAAGCATTGTTAAGGATAATGGTGGTCATCTATCAGTCAGGTCAATTTTCAAGGTCGTTTGAAGGTCAAGCTATAAATGGGAACCTCTATTCTTGACATCGGTTGCGGAAAGAGGTGGAAATTTTACGATCGAATATCTATTTTCCATAACCTCCCAAAGTCACCTGAAGGAATATATTTTAGTTATAAGTAATGCTTATGATTTCCTATGAAAATTAAAAATTTTTACTTAAGGTAGGGTCAAAGCGCCTTCGCTTTGTCCGTCTTACCAGTTTTTTGTTATCGGATCCACATATGCCCTTCATTTTTGAACTTTCCAGTTTTTATGAGATTTAGCAAACTCTAATCGCGGTCTTAAATTAGTGTGATGTAGCTTTGGTTTTCTCGCAGGTCGATAGCTACCTAATTCAGCTTCAATGGCCCTTCTACGTATAGTCAGTCATCAGGCTAGCATTTGTTTTCTTTTGAAATTTAATTTGTTTGGCCGAAATTTCAGGTTCTTTTAATCATTTCTACAATTAATCGATCTTCATTCTGAGTAGTTCCTCGTTTTCTACCACCTCTATATACCGTTTATATGCTTTCATTTGTCCGAAATTTCTTAATAGTCCTCGAAGAATTCGTAGTTTTTGGCAGATATCTTTTGATCTATGCCTTCTTGAAAATAATTTACAATTAGTGTTTTTGTTGTATCGTTATATTTATTTCCAGCCATTTTTGAAATTCACAAAATAAAAATTATTTTTGATAAAAAACTTATGTAAACCTCTTTATTTCTATCTCTTTAGTTTAGTTATCGACTATTCGTTTAGAAACTGAAAATTATTTAGCCTTTCTAGAGGTATGTTTAAGCTTACATTCTCTAATATGTAGACCCATCTCAGGGCATATTGTCTTCTGAGGATATGATCCACGTAGACGGGTTGCAGCATAATCTTTTATCCAATATAAATGCCCTACGTCACTATACAAGTGACATCCCCAAAGCACTATACAAGTGACATCCCCAACGTCGCTCCACAATACTGCCCTACAGCATAAAGCTGGTATATACATTTTTTTCCGGAAAATGAGATATTAGTAAATGAGATAGACCACACTGCAAATATAGTATTACATACAATGCATAATTTGAACTTTTTTTGAAAAAAAAAGAATGACGCTCAATTAAACCTAAAAGTTTGAATTACTCATTGAGATTGATTGCGATGTACGATCAAGCATTAAGCAAGTCTCCCGTATTATAAATGCGAATACCACACCATCTATACCCATGTTACAACACGACACCATTCTTGTCATGAAGCCAAAACCCCGTAAAGAAAGGCTTCACATCGATAACCACATAAGTCTAATACATATCCGCCCCTGGCCAGGCCGCCGTCGTACACCTTTTTTACATATAACAAGATCGAGGGATGGGAAAGGAATGTTAGCAACAAAGACTCAACCCGGTTCCAGACACCTAAGTAGTTGATAGTTAGTAAATTTGTTAGTAATATATTTTTTAGTAATTTATTTAGCACACGACAATACAATTTTAAAGTTCATCTACTGCTCCAACCTGTAAGAAGACACAATGACAACACAAATTTTCCTGGTGCCGCAAATTCTTTTTTCTGAAAAGCTGTAAGCAACTATTATTATTCCCTCCACCATTTGTTCCATCGGCGGTTGTGAGGGGGGCGAGATTTCGTTCCATCATCATGTTCCCATGCGGTCACCCAAATTTGTACTAACTGTAGGTAGTGTTGCTTGACGTTGTTGTTGAAATCGTTGCGTCTCTGCTGTCTCTTCTACTCGCCCCCCTCCTAAAAGTTTGAATTGCTCATGACGTTAAAAATGCAGATACCCCCTTTGCGCTTAGCAGGGCGGAATATGTTTCTCCATTTTTTAGCCATTGTCACCTTTCCAATCAGCATTTTCTTTTGTAAATCGAACTCTTTCCTAGCATTGTTTTTGCTCAACAGTAGTACTCTTCGGACTATTTTACAAGCATACCATCAAGATGTAACTCTGTCTCAACATAACAGATGTTTTAAAAGGGTACGTCTTTATGATTTTTGGTATGATACGATCAGTCTGTGGCATTGTTTTACCCTTAACACCCCGCTTATTCTGCGATTTCGCATAGTTAGTATTTGCGACCAAATTCTTTAAAAGTCCGATAACTACAGCAATTTCGCGGTATGATTTTTCTTCATCTGACAATTTTTGAATCATCATAAATACCCCGCACGGTTTTGGTTTTTGTGGCTTAAAATTGTTGGGAAAATGGAGAGTTTATTTTCTCTAGAAACAAAACTATAAAGTTTTGAAGAAATTGTTTTCCATGGTCTCTTGTTCTGTTTTGTATAAAATTTGTTGTTTTTGTTTTGTTTATTGTTATTTAAGGTAGGCGCATGCTAAAAGACTTCAGATTTTTCGACACGCAGTCTACACTAAAAAGATAAATATGTTCCACCTCTCTTGTGTTATGTTCTAAAAAAGTTACCAAAAACATTTAGTAACTTTATAGAATATTAACACAAGAGAGATGGAACATATTTACGAGTATCTTTTTAGTGTAGACTGCGTGTCGAAAAACCTGAAATCCTTTGGCATGCGCCTACCACCAAGCGACATTGATATTCTCGTGTTCAACTAAGAGTTTGTTTTGTTTTGGTATATAGAACAAGACGGAACAAAGCGAAACAACAAAACATGATCGTTCTTTGTGATCGTTAACTGGTCATGGACCAGTTAAAAATTTGTAGCTTGTATTTTGCTTTTCTCTCGCAAAACAAAAATAAAAAACGCAAACGTCACATTTTTAAACAGTTTCATTTGAAACACCAAGACGATTAAAAAGTGAGAAAACTTTAATATTTTTTACCACAGTTTAAAAATTTAACTTTTTACCCGATTGAAACACAGCCTTACTTATAATAGAGTGGAGAGGGAAGAAGAATTTATGTTAATTGCGATCTTCTCTTTCTTTCTTTATTTATGTATGCTTATTGGAATTGATGTATTGCCCTTTCGTTTTTGGAGGATGTTTGTGATTCTTGTGTATTCTTTAATTGTTCTGATTTGATTTCGTGAGTAGCAGCTTTGGCCTAGCAAATACAGGGTCGTAAATATAGAGTTCGGCGCTGTCTGCTATGCGCGGCGGTGGTTTGTTGTTTTGAAGGTTCGTTGGGTTATTAGACTTTAAATTCCAGCTTAGTTAACGCTGCGGAAATTTTAATTGTTGTACTGGGAAAGTCCCTAAAATGGTTTATAAATTGGCGCATTTAAATATATTTTTATATATGTATATGCGTATATGCAGTACCGGACATAGAACCCTAGGAAGAATTCGGATTACGCTCAATGTAGCACTACAACAATACACTAAATTGGTCTCTTATTATGTGTTCAGAGACTTGGTATGTACGAGCTAAGTGTTCTACTTTAAAGAGAAATCTCTCTACCGGTACACCATCAGTTGAACCATCAAAATATATTTTCCAATTCGACAATTGATGTTTCCGATCATACGACCGAACGAAGAAGTGGGTTGAGTAGCAGAGATACAAATTGGTTGTTGTTGTCCGAAAGGTTGAGTTTGAATATTGGAATTTGGACTCGAAAAAGGTAATGTGTTATTATAGCCAGATGGTGGAACTGAAAAATATTGTGGAATCGAATTTTGATATGCAATTGCCAACGCCCTAGCGGCCAAATTTAAATTTTCCATACCCGAATTTATCTGCTGCATTGTATTCTGTAAAATTTGCTTATTGGTTACAGCAGGTTTATTTTCGACAAAGCTAACTGTATTTGTTGAATTTTTCGAAAACGTTGATCCACAATCCGAAAGTTCATCCTCCGAAGAATATAATTCCTTTATTCAATTTTTGCTGCTTTCTCCAAGTATCCTCTAAGGCCTTTTCACGAATTAGAGGGCCATTGATAGGAATGTTTCTGGATCGCACTTATTGAAACCACATAAAAACAGCCTTATCGACGTTTTCAAATTTAGCTGCTCTAATTTTCTATCGTTTTGGACCAATAACGCCGCCTTTAATTTGGTTTTCAATTTTTTGTCGATCTTTAATAAACGTAGACAATGATGACGGAGCAATATTAAATTCTTTCGCCACACTGTGTTTTGCCTGACCAGAATCAATTTTTTCCAAAATTTTTAATTTCTGTTCCAACGAAAATGGTTTTCGTTTAAAATTATTCCTTTTACATAAACTGTGATTTCCCTTATTAAACAAAAGAGTCAGGCAAAGAAAAACTATCACAACATGTACTAAAATATTGATTGTCAAAAATATGCCTAAGGAAATTGTACTAGATGAGGGAATTACATGTATTTACTTAGAAAAACTGCATGAAAGCTGATTTTATCTTCATTTATATGATTTTATTTTTGCTTGTTTTTTCTTCGTTATACCGAATTTATAGTTCGTTACAAAGGGAATTTTTCATTAAGTAGATGCCCTACGGCCAACCAAACAAGTTAAAAAGTTTCGTTATTCTGGAAATTTCGTTAAAATGGTATTCGTTATAAGAAGATTTCACTGTATAAATATATGTTGTATTTACATTAATTATCGGGTATAGCTATTTTACACTGGATAGTTTTTAAGCAATAGTACATGGACACATTATTCACATTCCCAAATGGGTTTAGTGTAATTGGTTTATAGTTTGTTATATACAGTGCTGCATACAAATTGGAGTTATTGGATTTTTGCTAAAATTACAAAACTTTTGAAAGCAATTGGCTTATTGTTTCATTTTAAATACATGGATGACCTAATTTTATGAAAAAAAAAATTTACCTGCAATTTAGGGGGAAAACCCGAAAAATGCCAAAATATTCAAAATACGTTGATTGGAGTTAAAGTAATGGAATAAATTAAACACTTATTTTTTAATTTTTTTTTTGTTTTTTTACTGATTTATAGAAATTCCATCTTTAATATTAATATTTTGTTGGACCGCCATTTCCTTTTATTACAACAACACACCTCTCATTTATTGAATTTGATAAATTTTTCAAAGTCGTAGAAGGTATGGATTCCTAAATCGTCATCAACAAACTTTTTAAAGCTTGAATTGATTCTGAACGCTTTCTTGCTCTTCTAGCTTCATTATAGACCAAGTATTTTCTATGGGATTTAAGTCTGGACTGTACGGAGACCAGCTCAACACATCGATATTTTTTTCTGCGAAGTACTTTTTTACCTTTAAATGAAGAGATAGGAAAAAAACAAGCTTTTAACAAACTATTTATGTTTATCTGAAAGCCAATTTTTCTATCTACAATTCAAAATTAATAACTCACAGCTTTGGCGGTATGGCACGGAGCGCTGTACTGTTGAAAAATAAATCTGCAAGTCTCGCCAAAAAACTTCAACACAGAAGGCTCAAATTCGTTATGTAGGACCTGCAGATAAACAGCTGCGGTAATTTTGGAACTAAGGAAGCACAATCAACCGGTCTCATTTCCAGAAAAGCATCCCCAGACCATAACTCCTTCATTTTTCGGTGGAAGTCTTAAAAGACATTCGTTGCTAAGCCTCTCGCGAAATTCTCTCCTTACGAGAATTCTTCCATCTCCATCATGCAGCTTGAATTTTGATTCATCGGAGAAAATCACATCATTCCACATCTCTAGAGTCCAAGAAACATGCTCCTGAGCTCTTAGCAAACGTTTTTTTTTCACTCGTAATGTGAACTCAGGCTTCTGGACTGGTTTAAGTGCTTTCAAACCAGCTTTAACAAGTCTTTTTCTCACTAAGATGGCTGAAATTTGTTTTCCCGTTGCTCGCTCTTATGTCCGATGAAGTTTTAAAACGGTTCCGACGACATTGTAATATTAAAAAATGATCTTCCACTGGCGTTGTCTTTCTGGGCCTTCCAGAGTCGTTTGTTTCTTTGTGTACTGCCCATCTCTCGCATTTTTTTAATATTCCAGAATAACTTAATCTTACAAAATATGCACTATTTATACTCAATAAAATACTTGCAGGCAATAAAATATCTGCACCCTAATTACGGCCAAGAACGGTAGGCGTAAAATAAACTAATTGTATGACCAATTTTTTTACACATCAGTTGCGGGGTTGTACTGCCGTAATAGAGGCAAAAGGCGGTTCAACAAAATATTAATATTGAAGATAGAATTTCCACAAACCAATAAAGTACAAAAAATTAAAGTGTTTATTTTATTCCATTACTTCCACGCGCACTTAAGTGCCAAATGGGATATTTTTGCAATTTATCGATTTTGCCCTCTAAATTGTAGGTATTTTTTTTTTTAAATGAGTCATAAATGTATTTAAAATAAAACATTAAGTCAATTGCTTTCAAAAGTTTTGTAATTTTAGCAAAAAAAGACTCCAATCTGTAATAAAATATGTTTGACCATTTTTTTTTTACCCAGCACTGTATATATATAGATATTTATATTCAATTACCTAAAATCATTATATTTTCCGGGAATTCCTGCTCAATGCTTGGCCATACATCCAAATCAATCAATGAATTCTAAACGTATACAAGTTAAGGAATTTTATTTACAAAAAGTTCAGAATGTTTTGCATGCAAATGTTGAAATTAACACTAGATTGCCCAAGGAAGTCATTTCGACTGCTTTTAAATTTCAATTAGAAAAAACAATTAGGTATACAATGACAAAATATCTTAGAATTTTGTGACTTTTTGTACAACATATAAATGCGTTTATTAATAATTGTAGTTACCTCTTTCCTCCTTCATTTACGGTATATATATATATATATATATATATATATACATATATATGTTATATACCTATATTGCCCAAAAGCCGTCGTATACGTAGGTTAGGTTAGGTTATGTTACAGTGGCTACTTTCCGCACACTTAGGCCAGTAGTGGCCCATTCTGATACCACCAGGGGGGGTGGTAGGTTGGTTCTTATCACAATCTGTTTTCTTTTTTCAATGTTCCTAACCCCAATTTGTACTAACCCGAGCAATGGTTGCTTGACGTCTTTGGTGAAGTTGTTGCCATCTCTTCTATCATTACCACTCACTCCCCACTCTTATTATTGAATTGAGTAAATTTCTTATAAGTTGCAATTGCTCAATAACATAAAGAAACCAAACAATGTAATTAGATGTGAAAAAAGGTCCAATTTATTGTTTTATGATTGTTCAATTTTTCTACGATCAACCCAAAATTTATATTAGTTTTCAGACCTTTTCCAACCAATCTTATCTATATTAGTTTTAGTTAGGGTATATTTTATATTATATAGAAGAAGAACTTCTATTGGTCCATTTTTGGTTTTTTGTAATTAGTACTAGGGATAAAAAAAAAACTTATAAAACTCGGTGATCAAATAAAATAAATATCATAATATAGTATCATAGTGTCAAAGAGAACTGAACTGAAAGAAATGTCGAATAGAAGTGAGTTATTGGAAAGGCTAACGAACATAAATGAAGAGTGCTCCGATATAGAATCAGATGCAACAAATTCTGAAACTGAAGATAGCGATGAAGAGTCGATCACCAATGACGAAAATGTCAGTGTCATCAATATGCCGAGGGAAAGGTGTAGGGTGCTAAGTAGTTAAGATAAACTGAAAAGACTCTGATAAACTGAAAACACCTTTCAGGAGACCGAAACAGCTGCTGATGGTACTGTGAGGTCAAAATTTGACGAAGGTGGTATTCCTGGAAGGTTACCATTTACTTGTATTTTCAAGGATGTGAACGGGCCAACAGGCTACGCAAAAACGAACATTATGGCAGATAATCTTATCAGGTGCTTTCTCGTTGATAATAAATAACCTTATTATCAAACATATAAAAAAGTGCACAGAAGAAGAAGGCCGCCGAATTTTGAGGAACGATTGGACAACAGCATTACCGGCAATACGTACATTTATTGGGATTTTATATGTCGTGGAGCCTATGAGGCAAAAATTTGGAACTGAGTCATTTATGGTCAACAAAGTGGGGTGCCGAATTTTTTAGAAAAACTATGGCCAGAGAAAAGTTCAAGCAAATCATACGATTTATTAGTTTTGACAAAAGAACCGAAAGAAGTAGGCGCCTACAAACAAATAAATTTGCCTGGGTTTCGGAAATATAGGGCAAGTTCATTGAAAATAGTCAAGCTTGCTATCAACCAGGGCAAAATATAACAGTTGACGAGCAATTATTTTCGTCAAAAGCCAGGTGCAGGTTTACACAGTATATGCCTAATAAACCAAACAAATTTGGCATCTAATTCTGGCTTGCATCAGATGTTAGTAGCAAATATGTTTTGAATGGTTTTCCTTATTTGGGGAAAGATGAACAACGACCATCGTCAATGCTTCTCAGTGAACACGTTGTTCTGAAATTTGTCGAGCCATATACAAGCTGTGGAAGAAATATCACGACCGATAACTTTTTCACTAGCATGTCACTCGCGACAAAATTATTGGCCAAAAAAACAACTCTAGTTGGAACTATTAGAGGAAACAAAAGAGAACCAACCAAAGCAGCCAAACAAACGAAGGATAACATGCCTCGTTTTTCCACTCTGCTATATAAATCAGAGAATTGTGTTCTTACAATATATAAAAGCAAACCAAATAAAAGAGTAGCTGTTCTAAGTTCTAAGCATAAATTTGTGAAAATTGATAAAAGTAATAAAAAAATGTAACCGGAATCTATACAATTTTATAACAGCACAAAATTTGGAGTTGATATGGCGGATCAAATGGCCAGATAATATACAGTAAAAGCTAGTTCTCGTAGATGGCCCCTCCAAATATTTTTCAATATTTTAGATTTGGCTTGGATCCTTTACAAAGAAACGACAGAAATACAAATACAACGAAAAAAGTTCTTATTCCAATTAGCAGAACAGCTTTCCACCGAATACAGAGCTGCAAGACAAAAAAATTGATCAGAACATGAAGACCCACAAAGATCAACTGCAACATCATCAAATGCAACCATCTAACAAACGCAAAATTTGTCAAGTACACTTTGCCACAACAACAAAATTAATAAAATATGTGAAAAATGTCAAAAGTATGTTTGTGGAAGATCTACACATAAAAAGATTTCCACTTTTAGTTGCATAAAATGTACAAATAATAATGCATAAATTATTTTTTTTTTCCAAGTGAAGTAAATTTTTTTTTATTGTTAATATTTACTAATAACTTGACCGATGTGAAGTTTCTAACAAAAAATAACAAATAACAAAAAATATGTATGTGTTAGTAATTCATGCACTTAAAATCCAATAGGAATTAAATTTTTTTTATATATATTTGGTTGTTCTCAAAGAGAGGGAAATAAACGCAACTAAAAAGAGAAAAAGTAAATTATAGGGTGTCGTTTTGAACACAAAAGACTACAACAAACATCTTTAGGCTGCAACTTCATATAATGGCGATAAAGTTGATTAACTTAATTCCGACTATGACTGATTGCGTCCATGTATAATGGTGAAACAAAAAAGGGTCGAGCAGCAATTAAAAGAGATAAATCTAAGTAGCGGTGTAAATGGTCAGCTAGCCCAGGACTATATCAAAAATCTTTGAGCTCCCCAACTTCATATCATGGGGATAAAGTTGATTAATTTAATTCCGACTATGACTGATTGCGTCCATGTATAATGGTGAAACCAAAGAGGGTTGAACAGCAATTACAAGAGATAAATCTAAGTAGTGGGGTATATGGTCAGCTAGCCCAGGACTATATCAAAAATCTTTCAGCTCCCCAATTTCATATCATGGGGATAAAGTTGATAAATTTAATTCCCACTATGACTGATTGCGTCCATGTATAATGGTGAAACAAAAAAGGGTCGAGCAGCAATTACAAAAGATAAATCTAAGTAGCGGTGTAAATGGTCAGCTAGCCCAGGACTATATCAAAAATCTTTCAGCTCCCCAACTTCATATCATGGGGATAAAGTTGATTAATTTAATTCCGACTATGACTGATTGCGTCCATGTAAAATGGTGAAACAAAAGAGGGACGAGCAGCAATTACAAGAGATAAATGTAAGTAGTGGGGTATATGGTCAGCTAGCCCGGGACAATATCAAAAACTTTTCAGCTCCCCAACTTCAAATCATGGGGATAAAGTTGATTAATTTAATAACTGCAACATCCAATCAACAAAATGATTATTATTTCCCAAATTTTGTTTTATTTTCCATAGAAAAGTATTTCTCATATCTACCATTATGGTCAACTTGTTTTTCACATTTTATTGGAATCGAAGGGCGTTCGTCCAACTCGAATGTGGAAAACTGGTTCAACATGGTAAAGAACCAGTATTTAGATCACAAATTCACCAAAGTTGGTAGATTTGTTGAGTTGTTGGATGAAAAAATTTTGCTACTTTTGAATTCAATTAGTTTCTCCGACATATTGAACGCTTCGCCAAAACGTAAAAAATCTTCTCAAGGAAAATTTAGAAAATTCTATTGTGAAGATGACATGAGTCAAGAAGGAATGTGGAACAAACACTATAAATTTGATCAGTCACCTAAACATATTGGTCAGTGTGTGAATAAAAGATATGCTTCGAAAAACATTTTTAAAGAAGTACTAGAAAGAGAAAATAAACGGAATGAAGAAGTAGCTGAAGATTCTATAAATTAACCATTTAAATCTAAAATTCTTCGCTGTTTTAGAAATGGATTTACATTTATAAGAAATAAAAAAACAACCGAAGTTAGCAATACTTGTGCATTTGACTCGCTCAGCCTTATATTCTATTGTACAGCGGCAGATTCCGACATTCACAAAAAAATATTTGAATCTTCTTCAATCAAGTATTTGAAGTTTGTAAACCAGTTAGAAAAACATGGTTATAGACGAAATGTATATATCAAACGATCAGGTCTATTATTAGAATGTTTTAAATCTCGAATAAATATAAGAGGCAACAACATTTTTTTAAATTCGGAATGCAATATATCCGACCTAATCGAATATTATTTTTTAAGACCATGCAGCTTTCAATTAAATTGTCATAAAGATGAGAATTTATTTATAAAAGATTTCTATTATTTACAAATAGAAGATTCATCTTTCGTTCAAGATGACTTTAAACGCTTAAATAGTAAAATATTGTTACCAAAATCAAAATGCTGTATGTGTGGAGAACAAATGATAGCAGATAAAGTGATCGTTCAAAATGAAGTTATGTTTGTTGATGTCCAGCTGTTCGATATACAAACGAAGTATAACATTCAGCTTTGTGATATACAAAGTACATTACCAGTTTTGGACCAAGGAGTTTATTTAAAAGGTGTAATAAATTATATCTTCCCTCCGTCATTTGGTGCAAGTGGACATTACACTTGTTATGTTAAACGTCCGAATAATAAGTGGCACTTGTACAACGATCTTTTAAAATCCGGCGGTGTAGTACAGTCTAATACCACGGTGAATCCACATACCTTAATTTATATAACACAGTAAGGACCATTTTATAATTACATATAATTAAACATTATTTTTATAGTTCCTCAAAAATTTGCAAACGTTTCTGTTTTGATGTAAACAATTAACTATACGTCACTATTTCGCGTTACACATGGAATCGTTTTTGCCGCATTAAAGACCATTTGCACCAGTATTTAATGTGGCGAACTCCATAACTCAAAGTTTTACAATAAAGAAAAAATGGAAGCAACAGTGAGAAAACGCAGCAACTGTGATGGAAATCACACGGCAAGTTATAGAGGAGGCTCAATTTATCTAGAATTGAAAAGAAGAATTAATCCAAGGTAGCGAGCAGAGCAATTATGGGTTGCTGATAAGCTTACGAAAATTTAGTTGCTGGAAATGGCGCCTAATAAAAGATTATATTTTCCAAATTTAATAAGCTTGTCGTGCTGAAACACCACTTTGTCACGTCTTTTGGCATATTGTGGGCGTTTAAGCTTTAATGATCGGCTTAATTGCATCAATTGTTGTTGATAGCGTTCTTCAGTAATGGTTCCGTTAGGTTGAGGTGCGCTTTGGGTTGTCGTAGTGGATCCACTTTTCGTCCCCCGTCACGATTCGATGCAAAAGTCCTTTCCGATTTTGTCTTTGGAACAGTTCGTCGCACGTGAAAAAACGGCGTTCGACGTCTCTTGGGTTGAGTTGATAGGGAACCCAATTTCCTTGTTTTGCACCATACCCATGGCCTTGAAACGGGTTTGAAACGATTGTTGAGACACTGCCAAAGTTTCAGCGAGCTCCTCTTAAATGTGGCATGCATCTTGGTCCAATAACCTCTTCAAATCAGCGTCTTAAAACTTTATTCAAAGAGTAAAGATATTCGCTTAAGGATGTTTCATATTGTCCTGGGCTAGCTGAACATATACTCCGCTACTTAGATTTATCTTTTGTAATTGCTGTTCGACTCTTTTTTGTTTCACCATTATACATGAACGCAATCAGTCATAGTCGGAATTAAATTAATCAACTTTATCCCCATGATATGAAGTTGGGAAGCTGAAAGATTTTTGATATAGTCCTGGGCTAGCTGACCATTTACACCACTACTTAGATTTATCTCTTTTAATTGCTACTCGACCCTTTTTTGTTTCACCATTATACATGGACGAAATCAGTCATAGTGGGAATTATATTAATCAACTTTATTCCCATGATATGAAGTTGGGGAGCTCAAAGATTTTTGATATAGTCCTGGGCTAGCTGACCATTTACCCCACTACTTAGATTTATCTCTTTTAATTGCTGCTCGACCCTTTTTTGTTTCACCATTATACATGGACGCAATCAGTCATAGTCGGAATTAAGTTAATCAACTTTATCCCCATGATATGAAGTTATGGAGCTGGAAGATTTTTGATATTGTCCTGGGCTAGCTGACCATATACCCCACTACTTAGATTTATCGCTTGTAATTGCTGTTCGACCCTTTTTTGTTTCACCATTATACATGGACAAAATCAGTCATAGTCAGAATTATATTAATCAACTTTATCCCAATGATATGAAGTTGGGGAGCTGAAAGATTTTTGATATAGTCCTGGGCTAGCTGACCATTTACACCACTACTTAGATTTATCTCTTTTAATTGCTACTCGACCCTTTTTTGTTTCACCATTATACATGGTCGAAATCAGTCATAGTGGGAATTATATTAATCAACTTTATTCCCATGATATGAAGTTGGGGAGCTCAAAGATTTTTGATATAGTCCTGGGCTAGCTGACCATTTACACCGCTACTTAGATTTATCTCTTTTAATTGCTGCTCGACCCTTTTTTGTTTCACCATTATACATGGACGCAATCAGTCATAGTCGGAATTAAGTTAAACAACTTTATCCCCATGATATGAAGTTGGGGAGCTGAAAGATTTTTGATATAGTCCTGGGCTAGCTGACCATTTACACCGCTACTTAGATTTATCTCTTTTAATTGCTACTCGACCCTTTTTTGTTTCACCATTATACATGGACGAAATCAGTCATAGTGGGAATTATATTAATCAACTTTATTCCCATGATATGAAGTTGGGGAGCTCAAAGATTTTTGATATAGTCCTGGGCTAGCTGACCATTTACCCCACTACTTAGATTTATCTCTTTTAATTGCTGCTCGACCCTTTTTTGTTTCACCATTATACATGGACGCAATCAGTCATAGTCGGAATTAAGTTAATCAACTTTATCACCATGATAGGAAGTTATGGAGCTGGAAGATTTTTGATATTGTCCTGGGCTAGCTGACCATATACCCCACTACTTAGATTTATCTCTTGTAATTGCTGTTCTACCCTTTTTTGTTTCACCATTATACATGGACGAAATCATTCATAGTCAGAATTATATTAATCAACTTTATCCCCATGATATGAAGTTGGGGAGCTGAAAGATTTTTGATATAGTCCTGGGCTAGCTGACCATTTACACCGCAACTTAGATTTATCTCTTGTAATTTCTGTTCGACCCTTTTTTATTTCACCGTTATACATGGACGAAATCAGTCTTAGTGGGAATTAAGTTAATCAAGTTTATCCCCATCATATGAAGTTGGGGAGCCCAAAGATATTTGATATAGTCCTGGGCTAGCTGACCGTGTACCCCACTACTTAGATTTATCTCTTGTAATTGCTGTTCGACCCTTTTTTGTTTCACCATTATACATGGACGCAATCAGTCATAGTGGGAATTAGGTTAATCAACTTTATCCCCATGATATGAAGTTGGGGAGCTCAAAGATATCTTATATACTCTTAGGCCAGCTGGCCATAGAAATAAAACTATAATGTGACACAAATAAAAAATTAAAATTCTTATTGGATTTACGGTTAAATATATACATTTCGTTATTCGCCATTTTTTTGTTAGAAACTTCACATCTGAAATTCTGAATATTCTTATTGGATTTGTATATGTATGTGTTTTTTGTTTTTGTTAAAAACTTCACAGGCTCAATAACTTGTTATATAACTGTAAATAATATAAAAAATAGTAAAAAATAATTTTAAACAAATTTCTTTACACATTAGTTCTTCTTTCACAATGTAGTCATTTTGACTGCTTTTGGGCAATATAGGTACACCTGTCCCTCGATTAACACGGTACTTGATTAACACGGATTTGATTTAACACGGTCAACGAATTGAGACAAAGTCTTGATTAACACGCACAGAAGTTTCGTCGCGTTAATCAAGTACCGTGTTAATCGAGGGACGACTATATTAGTCGCGATTAACACGGTTTTGAGTTACACGGTAATTTGGCAGAACGTAATTACCGTGTTAATCGAGGGACAGGTGTATATATACTAAGTTTCAGTCTCTCTAGTGTTAAATTGAAAATGTGTGTCCAATTTATAATTTACAAATTTCGTCCAATTTATTTACAAAACGAGTTCAGTAAACCAAGAGGAGTTAAAAATGAACATGCTCTTAACAAAACCAATCAAAAATGTTTGCTATGTTTATGCCATTGGTAAATTAATACATAATTCACATGCGATTATTTGTATTTGTGTATTTGATTAGATAAAATTTATAAAAAAAAAACAATCGGGAATCATTTTAATTACTTAATTTGATATTGTCACGACTGTTGTTGGGGTTAACAACACGATGAGTATAGTGTCTAGAAGTCTAGAAGTAAATAATAATTTAAATGTAAAATGTTTTGATACCTTTATCTGTAATAATAATAATAATTTTCAATAAAACATTAATCAACACCTGTATTTTACCGTCTGTGGCTGCTATAAATTCCTTCCGTAAACGAGTTGATCAAAACGCCAATAAGAATTGTTTATTTTATATCGTACATGGTAATAAAAATAAAAATTAATCAAAAACAATTATTTTAATTACCAATTAAAGTTTGGGAAATACGTTTATTTATTTTTCTTACTTTCTACGTACATTTGTATGTATGTATACTTAAATTAATTTAAAAAATAAAAAAATGATGAATTAACTCATCCGTATTATCTATCATGTTTGATAACGTTTTGTTTTAAATAAAATTTAAAACTTCATATTTATCTAAATCGGCACAAAAATTACATCCAATGAGTTATTGGCCGCAATCCAAATATACGTCAATATTGCATTCAATTTTCATTAAATACTTTTTTCCTCTGACTGATAACAAAAATGCATTTCCACGTCGTGGGGATGTTCGTTCTCATTATTATATGAATATCAAGGTTATACATCAAACTAAATCGACATGAACAGTCTCTCTATGTGTGTACTCCTAAAGTAAGTGATTAGAGTTAAAATTAATTTATATAAATTAAATAACCGGAAATGATAAATATGTTTGTACGATTATTCGTGTAATTCATCAATAATAAAATTCAGTGGTTTTATCTTTATAAATTAAAGTTTCTTATCTTTATTTTCTAATTAGAATTTTATCAATCAATATTCACAGTTCCCACAATAAGGAGAAACCCATTGAATTTCCATTGAATACTATTTATATACTTAATAAACAACAAAAATTAACATAATTTTCATTAAAATATGAACTCATAATAAATTAATAAATTATTAGATAAATTTTAAATTAATTTATAATATTTTTACGGTTTTTTGTTCAAATAATTTCATAAGCTAAATAATTTTACTACTATTACGTTCAATGCAATATTGTTGGTACTTTTAGTATGTTGCACACAGCCAATGTTAAAATTAATTTTAATTATTTACAATACACAAACTTTTTTATTTATATTAGCAAATATTGGTGGAAATAAAATAGAATGTACAATAAAAAATTAATGTAAAACTTAATTTATTTTTAATATACATAATTTTATATTATATAATACTTTAAGGTGACATTTTTATTTGTATTTACTATTTAATGATGCGTTTTCAATTTGAACCCGGTTGTTGGCTTTTCTCTGATTTTATATGATGTGTATTATTTTTAACGATATCGACATGGTTTGCTGTACGCTTTTCCATTAGTAAACTGTTAAGTTGATCCTGTTGGTTGTCCAATGCTTCAATTAGTAATCGTTTTTGTTTTTTGGTTCGCTCTTTTTGGAAAAACAGCCGTATATAGTATACAGGAAATATTACACATTGGCCGGCTGGTTCTTCTGCATCAATATATACACCGCGAACCAGCACAGAATTAGAACAGTTTAGTAAAGACAATAAAATTATTGACACAAAATGTGTTATCAAGTCGCTGAGAAGTTTATTTTCTGGAAAATAGGAAATCCGTAAAATATTTTATATTTTATATTTGTAAACTAAAATTATGTTCACCTGGAATGAAATATACGTCTAGTAATTGCCACACTCCTCGCCATACATTAATTGTTCCTATAAAACTAATAAATAAAAATATATCAGCGACTGCAATTCTCCATATTCCTTCTAATCGGTCACAAGCCCATCTCATTATTGGTTGTATTGCAAACGTTATACCAACCACGCCATACCCAATTACCTATGTGTAACAAAAGAAATTGGAAAATTATATTGTTGAGTGGTATAAGAAAATAACAATATAACGCTAAATTTTTTTTTAATAGAGCATGGTAATGAATCTGTATTAGAGTAACAATGGCAATGACAATAAATATTTATTAAATTTGCCTTTTGTAATTTAATATAAATCTAAGGTCAGATTAAAGAAGCTCTATATTTACTTATGAACTGATAATGTTTAGAACCATGTACGTGCTTCTTTTGATTATGATTTATGGTACATAATGTGATCAATTTTATTTACATTTTTATATTAGTATATTAAATAATTGTACCGGTTTTATTAGATATTATAGCAATAATTAACATTGAATTATCACCTACACCAAAATAGTTTTATTCCGGTCATATATTAAGCTTGACGTCATGACGAAAGAAATGTTCCGCGTAAATAAACAAAAAAAAAAAAAAAGTCTTATATCTTGATAAGAAAATAGGAAAAATGGAAACATTTACCGGAACAAAAATGAAACGAAACAATAAGCGCGCATAAATATTTGGATAGACGATGATTATATAAACAATAATATGTATTATGTTTGTTGAATTATGTCCAAATAGATCAATATTTATTTATAAGATTAAATTACAAATTAACCATATACTCACTAGAGATCCTAATGCTGATAAACCCTTATCTTCTGTGAATAATGTCAGATCTAGTAGTACCCATGCACCACGCCACACAAATACCACAAGCGATCCAATGAATATTACCGAAAATAAACAATCTAAAATGTAAAGTACTGGCTCTCGTGAGGCCTACAAAAAAAAAAATACAAAATACAATGCAATTATTTTAATAACAAACAAAATTGTTTAAATATTGTCGTGACAGTTAAATATAACTAACCGATGTTTTAAACATTGTTGGAATTAAAAAATAATCATCTGGTTTATCTTGTGCTAAAAAGAATGGTGACGCTGATATATTTCGTAAACCTCGAAATGCAGCTAAAATTAATACCGATGAAGCGCTTATTATTGTAACCGAATAAATATCATGTTCTGTATTCAAATCGATTAATTGCCATAATCCTCGCCATCCATTTATACAAACCGCACCAAATAAATATGTATAAATTCGAGAGCCTATATAATATGTTAATCTATGTTGATTCGGATTAAATATTATACTAAAACGATTTTGAAATATTGTAAAAATTAAATGTCCTATCAGACCAATAGCCAGTGATGCATAAGAGCTTGATTTGAAATCGTCTGGATATAATAGAAATGCCATTATATTCCATGTCCCTCGCCAGTATCCAACAATAAAGGGAGCAATTATAAATGCCGATAGGGCTGTATCAATAATTTCTAATAATATAGCATGCGATGTGCTCGATGGTAATATGATAGATTCGGCCAGTCCTGCTGTACTTCCTCTCATTTTATATATGGAACTAATTTGTTTATAATAATACTTTAATTGTACTAAATTAATGAATATATGTTTTAAGTCGATAAAAATGTAGAGTCAATTTATATTAATAGTTTTTATTATAATTATTAAATCATTTAATTAGCATTTTTACAATTCAAGAATAAATTGAATTTTTTTTTTGTTTTTTTTTTTTTCGTCGCGTTTATTTATGTTATCATGTCGTTAAATGTTTAAGTAATTTATCTATAAAACGTATCATTTCCCATAAAGACCAAAACATTGATTTGTTTGGAGTGTTGTATCACAACGGCTGAAACATGCAATTTATCGGTTAATTATAACGTAAACTATATTATATTGAATGTGTGATCATTTTTGTAAGATTAACGTCGTTATTATGAAACTTGTACATTTTACTCTTATTTTCAATGTCACTATCAGGGTAATTTTAAAATATGATATGAAAATATAGGTATTCGACGCAAAAATTGCGGGGGAATCTCAATGAAAGAATTTAGTAAAATTGTAAATTGATTGTCTGAGATCATATTTTCGGAAAAAAAAAAATAAAAATGTTGCTACATGGTATGAAATCTCTTATTTATTTATAGTATTCGAGATATTCCAAACATAGGGGGAACTCTTATTTTCAGCTAAAAATAGTAAATATTAACAAAATTTGTTTAACATGTCAATTTGACAACTAACTATACATGCAACCAGATAATTAAGTATCAGTTGATCAAAATTTGTAGTTAAATGTGATAAAGTGTAAAATATTCCAGACATGAGCTTTTTTATTATGGAGCTTAATTATTTATTCTTCGGTTAAATTTTATTGGAAAGCTCTCACACATTCAATAATTGTTGCTTGAATATTTTTTACCAATTATTATTTAAAACTGCTATTATCACGAAAAATTCTTAGCGCAACTCTTTCAATAATTAAACTTGTATTTAATTTAAATAATTTTTTTTTTTGTTTGTTTCGTGCACAATTTATAACATCCGTTGAAAATAAAAAAAAAAAAAAAACGAAACACAACAAAATAAATATAAAATGTCACTTCCACTGAATTTTCAAACTTTTCTTTTTCTTATATCAAACTACTATACAAAATTCACAACAAAACTATTATTATGTTGTTCACTTAAATCATTGCATAACGATTTGGAAAATTGTATACATTTTTATACGGGAAAATCCTTGTGAAAAAAGTGACTTCTTCTCTATTCCATTTATCACATTCACAATACAAAGTTTGTGTTTATTGAAAAGCGTACATAAATCGGTAAAGTTAAAATCTATTGCCGAGATAATAAAAATTAAATAAAATGCGAATTGATATGGAATCGAATTTTGTTCCCATAAATAATTTACTGTTTGTTGGCGCTACTACACACTATATCCAAAGAGTTAAAATACTATTTATGTATTTTGATACTAAGCAGTTCGATTTTGATTAGATATGAAGTATATGAAGTGATGTTGAATACTAATTTTTTTTTTTTTATTTTAAACTTTTATTATCAGTGTAATAGGGTTTGTGATTGTTTCGGTTGATGATTTTTGATGATTATCAGAGTTTATAAGATATTATGACTGTTAGTAGATTTTTAGTTGCAAATGTATAGTAAATTCAGATGTAGAAAATGTTTTACGAGATGAAATGAGCTCGCGGGTATTTTAAAAGTTCATTTCATAAACTAGGAACAGATAACAATATATCTTATCAACATTTGTTTTTTTGCCAAAACCAAATAAAATAGTTACTAGTATCCTTATATGTTATATTTGACAATATCATCTCAAAATTCTTTAGTTGTTTATGAATTACATCATATATAAATTGTATATGAGTAAAGTAAATAATATTCGTGGAAACTGTAGAAAAGTGTAAATAAAAAGTTGTGACTAAGTCTTCTTGTTTCGACGTTAGTGTTTCTGTTTCCCGATTTATTAGTTTTAGTCCGCATACTTTAGGTAGTATACAATTGGTCCAAATAAAGTAATCATATGGTATTATTGTTGTATTAGACTGAAATACTTAAACTAATGCATAAAATACGTATTTCAATTGAATCTCATAAAACAGTTTTAATACATTACGAATTGACGTAACGAAAACTGTATTAGAGATGTGCGTTAGAACATATAGGTTTGTATTTGTTATAAAGATGGATGAATACGGATAATTGGAAAATTACCTTCTTTGTATATCTTGTACAGTTATTGTATTCTAGTTATATTGTGATAAGAGTTTAGTTTTCGTTTAGAGAAGAATTAAGATGGTGGAGTTTGTATAACTCTTTTTCTTTTAGCACATTAGAGTTTAACCAAAATCAATCCTTTCAGCTATAGATTTAGTTTTTTTTTTCTTTATCGACTTACCTCAACCCTATACCGTGTAGGAAACATAAACGACATATCCTTTCTATCTGTAACCAATATATATGGTGGAGCTATTAAATTCCGAACGCTGACAAATACAGTTAATCCAATCAAGCAGCCGAATGAAACCCATAATGCTGGTTTGTAATCTGGACCTGTGAATAATAATAATAAAAAAATAATAATAATTAAAGTGTGGCTAACTTATAAGAATATCGAAAACAAAGCAAACTATTTGTCCGCTGTAAAAGTTGAGCAGCAATGCAATAAAGCGGTGCAACATAAAATCGTACAGTAGTTGAAAGAATTTTAGACCACTGCTCAAGGCTGAATTAAAAAAGCTGTATAATGGGGAACTTAAACAGATCACGATTGGCCTCAAAGGATAACTAATCTTATATATTGTCCGAGAGGTTACACCATTCATAGTACAAACGCTGAGCTTAATATTAATAGAGGAATATTTTGTATGAACGACAAATGTCCACTACAAATAAAATCGATTTTAACCCTTTCAGACCTTTTCCTAAACGAGAAACTAACAAAAATTATGTTGACAGTTTTTATTGAAACTAGATGTGAGGAGATTCGGATTCTTCTTTCAGCGTTTTCCAATATGTACATTGGAAGGTACTCTAGTAATCAAATGGTGTAAATTATGATACATTATAGTTTAGTAAAAATACATTTTTATTAGCAAAATTTTTTTTTTTTTTTTTTAAATGTTGCCAATGGCTTTATTCTTGAATCTTCCTACATAAGAAACTCACAAGAAGTAATCAAATCTTAAGCCAAAAATTATTACATATTTTAAGTCTTAACCAATGTTAATACTTATTGTTAGTGCTCACAATTTAATTAATTTAGATTATACTTATATGTATATATTGAATTAAATTTACAGGTTCACAGATTCATCAGTTCGAGTGGATCTGTTCTTCTCAGACGTCTAAATCGCGTGGCCAATTCGTTGGGATGTGCTTCTAGTTTTGAGTAATATTTCGAACTGAATTCTTTAATTGTTTCTTTAACGGTTTTAATCTCAAGGTCGTGATGTATATTACTATTTCGAATGTACCAAGGGGCATTGGTAATACTGCGAAGTATTTTCGCTTGGGTTCGTTGCAGGAGTTCTCTATTTGAAGCGACGGTGGATCCCCATATCTAAATACCATATTTCCATATGGGTTTGATTATCGCTTTGTACAGTAAAACTTTATTGGCTAATGACAACTGAGATTTTCTATGCGAATGAAGTTTATCCTAAATTAATAATAGATTTTACAACAACAACAAAATGGCATTTTGTATGTGTTTAAAAAAGCATACATTCGGGCGAATTTATTATATGCACAAAGAAAAATGCATTAAAATCAAATATTTGAACTTAATGCTGAAATAACAAAAATCCAAATACACAAAATTTTTTAAGAATTAAACTATTTGGGATTTCACAAAGCTAATCTCATTAAATTTAATAATGGATCAAGGAGTTTACCTATTAATCGACAATGTTTGACAATTGAAATTTTAATCTTATCCATGTATAAGAAAGCTTTCTTCTGTTGGCACACATCACACTATGATAATCAGATAGGCCTATGCGTATACTTTTAACATGCATATCCGCTAAAATTTCGTATTGGGTTTACCTATTGAAATATCGATTATTCGAAAACTTGAAAATTTGGATATTACGCATATCTAAGAAAATCGATATCTTAAAACTTTCTTCTATCGGCAAACATCTCACTAAGATTTTTCGATAATCTCGATTTTTCGATCTCCTCATCTCAAATTTGACCACCTTTTTATGTCTCGAAGAGATACTGCTATAAGTCTTGAATATTCTACAATTTGACGTATAGTTTCTTCAGAATTAAAAGCCTCTTTTTTTCATTATTTACATAAAGCCGAGATAAAGGATCTGCGATGTTTGACTTCCCTGGTTTGTAAATTACCTTGTAACGGTAAGATTGTAGGCGTAATATCCATCTTTCGATTCTCGCACAAGGTTTTGATTTCTTACCGAAAATTACTTGTAACGGTTTGTGATCCGTAACCAATTCGAACTCATCCTTCCCATATAAGTATACATGAAAATGTTCTACTGCCCAAACTAATGCCAGTGCTTCTTTTTTAGTTTGGCAGTATCGCTTTTTGCATTCCGTCAAACTTTTATTTCCATACGCTATTATTCGTGGGTTTTTTATATCAAATTGAATGAGCACTGACCCTAATCCAACTGTCCGATCATGAGGATCATAAAAACCTAAAACTTTATTGGTGGACAACAACTCTTTTAAATCATTGAAAGCCCTTGTTTGTTGTGCTTCCCAATATTTCTCAATATTTTGATGTTTACTTAATTTTAGACGTAGAATTTCTCTTATTGGTTCCTTTATTGTAGCTAAATTTGATATCCACTTTCCTACAAAATTAATCAATCTCAAAAAACTTTGCACTTCTTCAATCGTATTTGGAGAACGGAATGATTTTATCGAATCAATATGGCTTTGTAAAGGTTTAATTCCCTCGCTTGATAAGCGTTTTAACTTTATAAACGCATTTTGAATTGTTCAGCAAAACCTGATTATCTTTTAAAACCGAAACGACTTTATAATATCTTTTATCATGTTCTTGCTCAGTATCACCAAAAATGATGATATCATCAATAGAATTTATAACTCCTTCACAGGAGATTAACATTTTTTCCAAAGTTTTCTGGAAAATTTCCGGTCCACATGTAATGCCAAGCATAAGACGTGTGTATCTTAACAATCCTCTTTTCGTAATAAATGTTGTAATATAACGGGAATTTGTTGATATTTCGATTTGATGAAATGCATTCTTAATATCTAACCTAGATAAATAATTCGATTTCCTTAATTGTGGTAATAATGTATCCCTGGTCGGCAGCGGATGGTTTTCACGTGATATAGCTGTGTTAGCTTGTCTCATATCTATGCATATTCTCATTTCACCGTTATCCTATAAAATCGGAACCATAGCAGAAACCCATTTAGATGATTCATTAACTGGCTTTTCCATTTTTCCCATCTTAATCCTAAAGAACTTTCATCTCCATCGCAGTTAAATGGATCCAGTGATGATATACTGCTTGCCATTTTGATTTTCAACCCCTCTTAACAGCTTCTTTTCTTTCCGGCGGGGTTTCAATTATTTCCTCTGATTTACCAGAGTTTTCTTTTACTAATATGTATAGTAATCCCGAACTATCAATATTGCATTTGTTTTCTAAACACGCACAATTTATTAAATTATATAAATATTATTATTATTTTTATTTATCCTCGTCGCCAATGT
Source organism: Tipula vernalis (assembly GCA_958295665.1). NCBI lineage: Eukaryota > Metazoa > Arthropoda > Insecta > Diptera > Tipulidae > Tipula > Tipula vernalis. The sequence goes on along the minus strand of OY282558.1, from coordinate 126,495,528 downwards.
AACAATTGAAAGATTTATTTAATAGCCACAGACAACCGTACAGCAATACTAACTATCGTCTACCCTCGTTATCTACTCTCCACCACCTACAGTCTCAGTATTAAATCATGTCATACATTGTCAGTTATTAGTATATTCTAAATCATAGTATTATCAGTATATTACAAAACCCATTTTAGAACAAAGAGGAGAACTCAACGGTGACCTCTTATTTCGTTGAGAAAGGTGTATTCGGTAAACAATCCTAGTATTAAAACTCGTAAAGTCGATATTTTCTAGTCATAGGTGTTAAGGCATATTATTAGTACTGTCGCATAAAAGCTTGAAAAATGTGTTTTGCAATTTGATTATTATATAATAGATTAGCTATAGTTAGATAGCTATTACTGAAATAATTTATTGATGTGATAAATCAGATTGACCAGAGTAACAAAGAAACTGTGACTTTATACAGAACATTAGCACTAGGCAAAGAAGAAATGTTTATAACACGCCGTAGCATATTTCAGTAATGCGACTTTCAAATATTTCCTATTGATTTCCTTCAACCACTTCCCTTCACCGTTCTTCAGCAAGTTTTAAATCTTTTTAGCGTGTTTTCGAAATGATACAGCTTTAATTCTAATTACACAGGTATTAAGTACCATTTTACAATAAAATAAAAAACTTAATTAAATATCATTTGCAATCGCTTCGATTAATTTTATTTTTATTAATCATTTGTATTTTGCTGTATTAAAAATTATTTCAGAAAATGTAATGTTTTACATTGGAATACAGATATTATACATAACCTCAACTTTTTTGAAGGAAAGGAAAAAAGTCTATTGTTTAAAATGATGAATGATTTCAATGCGAAAGTGAAATTTAGAGTCCAAGGTGTACAAACTCATTGATTTTGTAATTATACGTTTTCACACGAGATGAACACGTTACTTTTTATATAAAATGTAAGAATTATTCATAATTAAAATTCTTTGAAATGTGTTCATGAAAAAATTCAAAAACTATGGAAATCATGTAGTGATGTGATATACGATAATAGTTATTTGTGTATCAAGAGCGCAAAGTGCCAGTTTGTCACGCGAGAAAGGAAATTGCTGGCCGACGGGACGGAGGCCAGCAACCTTTCGAGCGTGACAAACAACTTTGCGGACGTGTTTCACACTTTATTTTTCCTACAATCATTTTAAAAAATATAATAAAAAGATAATTTTGTAGTAAAATTTACTATACTGACAATACGATTTTATTTTAGGACCGACATTTTGTTCAATCGAGTAGTCAAAGATTTTTTTTATTTTTCATAAAGAAAAACAAAAATTTGGTTTGATGTTTTATACAAACATTAGTCTTTCTTAAAAATTGACAATTTATTTTTTGCAACAAAAAACTAAAAAAAATGGATTTAAGTGACAGCGATCTCTCAAATACACCGCCGGAAAACATTCATTCTATTTTATCACCAGAACTCAATCAACGCGGCATCAACATACAAAACTGCACCAATTGTACCATTAATGTAAATTTCAATAATAATCAATAAAAATAATTACATCATAATTATGTGAAATTTCGCTTTTCAATACTCTTCTTTTACTCTTACTCTTCTTTTCATATGTTCAAATTTAGCGTGCGGTTTCAAGTTTTGTCACACGTTTCTAAGAGAAACGTGTGACAAAGTAATTTGTTTATTAACTGTCAAAAAAACAGACACTTTGGGCTTTGAAAACAGAGAAAAAAGCCTGCTTTTCACGGCGATTGTAGGAAAAAATAAATAACTCAGTTCAATGAAAATCTACATCCAAAACCAATTGTTTCCGTGCCAACGAAAAAAATATCATGAAACAATTTTTTAAATTGTAGAGCTCTAAATCGTTTTTGAACACACTAGCGAAGGTACCGATTTAATTGTTTCTTGATCTTAAAGGCACTTAGGCACAAGTCTGTGCGCAAAATTCGCCATAGTGACGTTTGGGAGATACCCAATTCCTGATTTGGGTTCTCAGCACTCCTTGCATTTCTTTGTTTTATTGGAACGGCAACACTATGAAGTGAATATTGTTGATTGGAATTTAAAGCATGTAAAGTTGTGCTAATCGAACACGAACTTTGATAAAAAATTTGGATTGTTGTCCATGTTTAAATGGTAGACACTGATGAGTTTAAATGTCAAAACGAAACCGGGCTAAACTTCACAACATATCCAAAAAATCTAATACAAAAATACGACGCCCTTAACCCTTACTTACGTAAACGTATGCGATGTGTCTCTTGGACCAAAAACATTTAAAAAATAAATAAAATTCAATTTGGCAGTTGTTTAGCTGACGAACCTCTCCAAATGCTGTCGTATAACTTTTCTACAAAATTTAGTACCGGAAATGGTTGGCCGCATTATATACTGAGACCCAGAAGGTGAATTATAGAAATATAAAAAAAGATGAGAATTACAAACATTTTGGTTGTTTTTTATTTTTTTTTTAAATTTGATATGTGCGCTTATACACTCGTAAGTTTCGTTTTTCTAAGCAGAAGCTTTGAAATTGTGATCCTCTGCGGTTTTGTAGCTAAAATCCCTCGCTATAGGCTTAGTGAAAAAAAATCATCAAATAGTCATTGAGCTAGGCTTCTGACATAAATAAGGGTGAACTTCATTTTTTGACGTTTCTTGTCATTATGGTCAACTTTCACTTCAAAAAGGTTAATGTTTTCGCATCGGCCGAGGTTATGTCGTCCGCTTTTTAATTTGTGTTAAGTATCCGCTCCGGGTTTTCCCCTCGGTTCGTTGTGTTCACTTATATATTCTGTTTGAAACTTAATCCTTAGGCTCGCGTGAAACATCTGCTATGCTTTTCTTGAGGACTTTATAAAAAACTATCATTATATTTCTTCAAAATTCAAAAATAAAAATAAATAATTTACTATAGTTATATTAAACTATAAACAAAATAAAAACCTTGTTTAATTTTACTCCGGGTACTGGGTTCGATTCTGGATTCTAAAATGTTATGTTAATACAAATTTAAACAGGAAGCGGGGAAACAAAATAACAACATGGACTTACTGGCAGCGCCCAAATACGGGCAATCTGCAATCTGCTAGTCATGATTCAAATAATTTAGTTCCATGTTTAGAAAATCATTTCCTGCAAGTTTTTCTGCCATTTTCAAACTATTGTGAAATCTTTTTCGGAATGAAATCCAAGTTAAAGCAGCTAACATTTTCACATAATGTGATCCGAATGCCTACAAAGACACGAATGATGTTGTATAACCGCAGAAAAAACAAATCTAAAGGGGTCTCATGGTTTTCGCTCATGATTTTTGAAATTGTCTAAGCGAACATGTACATAATATAATATCTACCTGAAGGAGAACCTGTGCTATAACCTTGATATTTTATGTGAATTATCATTGTATATTAAAATGTAGTTTGTTAGTTAAATGGATTTAAATTTATGTAAATAAATAAATAAATTAAATCTCACAGACATTTAATTGGCGTCCTTTTCCTGGAATAAAGCCACTGGGTGCGGCCGAAATGCAAATTTAAATGCACATTTTTGATTTAAATTAAATTTCATTAAAATCATTAAATTAATTAAAATCTTAAATTGACGTCAAACAACACATTAAATGCAAATAAAACTATGGGTGCTTTCGAAATGGGAATTTAAATGCACATATGTAATTTAAAATGCGCATTTTTGAATTAAATTTGCAATAATTTAGACTAGACAACTCTGAATTAATAAATCGATAAATATGATTCATTGAAATATTAATTGACAACAAGCAACGTGGTAAAAATGCACATAAATAAAAGTTCTTCTGAGAACAACAATATTTTTGTTCATTTTCTTTTGATTTTTCTTCGATTTGTCACACATTTTTATTTACTGATCAAGATTATTACGATACGGGACGATAAGGAATTATTATTTAAAATTTTAAAAAATCTATGAAGTTAATTATTCTGAAAGTCGATTAGTTTCGATCTGGTTAGAAGCATCAATCAACAAAGAAACACAACATCTGTTCTAAAGGTGAAGTCTTAATATGTGTGTAATCTGAAGCGAAACAGAGGCTTTTCAATTTCACTTTTCTTGGAGTTTGAACTTTTTGTCTTTTTACTTGAATACAGAACGATTTAAAACCAATATTTCATAAAATGTACAAATTATTTTAATATCTTAAATATGTAAGAATGTTGAAAATTTCTAAAAATCTTTAAATTGGTTTGAATGCCTGCACAATACCACAATTTAAAATCCGGTTACTTCGCTGTCCCCATCAATTTCGTAAATATCTCTTTCTTCACTGTCTAAACTATCTTCGTCATCGTTATTTGTTCTAGCGATATCTGGCGACAAGGATGGTAATGAAGAGTTCTGTGGCGAAGCAAGCACCGAAAACGAGATTTTAAAGCTCCAAAACATTTCTCGATAAGTTGTCGCTAGTGAAGGCTACGGATAATATTTTCTCATTAATTAGTAAACGCATATTACAAAAATGTTCTACAGCGGGCTCGTCGGGACTCCGTTCGCAAAACGCGGTCTGTAATTTTAAAGGCTATACTTTTTAGAAACGGTTGTCTAAATTATTCTAATATATCAAATAATATTAGCGGTCGGCTTGAAAGAGGCGGAAGTAGAGGCGGTTGCGCGAAACATGTAACTTGAAAGTGGTTAAGTGAGATTTAAGTGTACTGGTTAAATCTTTGATTTTTAATTTTTTTTATCACAATGAAGAGTAATATACCAATGGCATTTGGTTTCAAAGTGGCGGGCCTCTGCCTGTATACCTTAAACATGAGTTATTGGATTATAAAATGATAGTGGCAGCAGAAAACGTCGTGGAAAAGTGCTGCCAGTCTAGATTATTAGTTGTCTCAATGCTTCGCTTATGTCTAACTAATGTTGAGTTTGATTGACATTGTCAAAAATTAAAATTTTTCAAACCCAAAAGAAGTTATAAAGGTATGGTATCCGAGAGAAAACTTTTGCAAGAAAACTAAATCTGAAAAATTTTGGAATTCGTCGAATAGTACAATATAGCCACCAACCTTTAAAACAAATCGAATTCGAAATAAAATGCTTAAAAATTATATAATGAAATCGGCTACCTTCCCTTACCTCCCTTCCTAAGCGACTTTCAATAGCATATTATTACGTATTTCGGCAATAGCATATACTATATTGCCTGGTTACTATAACTACTACCTAATCTCAAAATCTTATTGCTTCTTTGAAAGCGTTGATAATTTTGATAAAATCAATTTGTAATCAAAGATTTAGCATGGTTGATAAAACCTTACCTAACTTCAAAATCTTTCTTGTCCTTGCGCCTCTTTCAAATCGACAGCAAACAGGATTTTTTAGTTTAGAATAATTTATGCAATCGTTTCCAAAAAATGTACCCCATCTGACATAACCTTATTTTGCAATTTTTTTATAGGAGGCGAGCATTTTTCTTGCGCTATTTTTTCTTATACGCCTTTTTCTGGTCACCGTTTTTACTATCAGTCGCAAAAGCAATTAATACAAACAAAATTCTATAAACTCGTTTAATGGTTACAAAATCAACCACCACAAAAGGCATCCCGATTTTCGAAATGAGTTTAGTTTGGATCGATGATTTGGAGGGAAGATCCTCAAAATTCAAGATTTTAAGATTTCTGGATTAACCTAAAATCGCGAAAAACACAAAGTAAAATGCCTGGAGGCGCGCCATTGGACTTTTATTAACATACTTTCTTATCGTCCTTGCGCTCAGAGATTTTTGTGGGGGTAACGATACCAACCCGAATATGGGATACCCTCGAATTCTCGAGAAAAATATCCACCAAAAATATATTCCGAAAAACACAAATTTAATTGCCAGAAGACCCATTGCCGACCAACTATAACTTGATAACAAGAGGATGCTACATAATTTCTTGTTATCTTTGCTCGGAAAGGAAGAATTCTAAGCGTCTTTGACGAGTTTTTTATAAATATCCGTATTTTTCAAACAATTATTCGTGTTTTCCTGTCATCATTGCGCAAAGGCTCCAATGCTAAACGGCTTAAGAAAGCAAAATGAACGAAACTAAAAATATTGAAAGAAAAAGGCGAAAAGCCTACTGGACGCCGCGCTAGTCCGATTTATTTGATAATTTCTAGATCAATCTAATTTATATAGAATTAACAGATTATTCTTAACTAAATTTAGAAATTATAGTTAAGAGCAATACCTCTTAAAAAATCAAGTATGTTATGGTTTTCGTAACCTTTCACCAAATCTTCAATCCGATGTACTATTCGAGAATAAGCTCGTTCAGCTACTGTTCCTGTTTATTACACATAGTTTCATGAATCTACATAAAGCTAGGTTACTCCATGGGAATGGTGAGGTATATGGTATAAGGATGTCAATGCTTTACAGAATTATTAGTCCTTGGCAAACTGGAGCGTTGTAGTTTCAAGTTTTTGTTAAAAATTATTTTTGACGCCTTTCTCGATTATTTTGAAGACGAACGATCCAGGTACCTTCAAAATAGTCAATCAACAGTTGTAAAATTTCGTCGAGATCCTTAGCGATTTCCTGATTTTGTAGATTTTTCTTCAAGATTCTAAGAAATTTTTGTCAACTTAAAAATTATTCTAGAATTCTAAGCTTATTCGAGATTTTCGAGATTTTTCGGATCGTCTCGTATTTCTCAGATTTATTTATAAAGGCTTGAGTTGCGCGATGTTACAAATATTAGTGAAATATCAAGATTTTCGATTTTTTTTGGATTTTTCAACCTTTTGGAGGTTTCCAAGATTTCCATATAGTCGAGGCAATGAACTAAAATAGTTCGGAATTTTTTAGTACCTGACGGATCGGAATGCGGTTTTTTGCATTCTCTTCCAAAAATTTTTTGTAAAAAATGTGGCTACTTTGTATCTTATACAAACCGGAAATTGCATTGCTGCAGCCAAAAACGCATTCAAATAAGAGTCAGAACTGGCCCAAATCGGGGACCCGAGGGTTTTTGAGGTCGCTGATTACGATTATGATGTTCAAATTGACCCACAGCCGACCTGGAGCTCAGGAACGCCGATGAACGTCATCTCCGTGGGACTCTCACAAAATTCAAGCGGGGAAGGAGAGAACTCGGCGCCCGGGGGTTTTCTAGGTCGCTGAATTCAAATATGACATCGGCGGACACTCCACGGACACCTGGTGTGCCGGAACTTGTACGCGTGCCAAAAACAGACCGAAAATCATTGTGGAGGCGTTTTGTGGGACGCTAAATCCGAATTTCATGTCGAAAACGACCCCCGAACACCTGGTGCACCGGAACCTGGCCCTGAACGTCATCTCCATGGCTTTTCCTGACACAATCGAAAAAGACGAACCGAAAATCGTTATGTGGGTTTTTTTGGGCCGCTTAATCCAAATTTCACGTCGAAAACTACCCTCCTCCGAAAACTAACACCTGGTGCACCGGAACTTTTATCTTGACATCGACGTCATTCCCATGAATGTCAACCAAACGTGATGTCTTAGACACCGACGTCAATACTGCAATAGCTGTGTGGAATTCTTGATTCTAGTTAAATTATGTGAGGAGGAAAGAAATAGAATGAATAGAAAGTCAATATTTATGTAATTGGCGTTTAAAAATTTTTTATTGAACTCAAATCAAATACAATCCAACTGTAACTTTACCTTACCTCATTAATTAATAACTTCAATTTTTAAATACGTAACTAAAAATATCAAATTCTCCATCAAGTGACACATTGCTAGTCTGTTCATTTTCTTCGTCATCAACTGACGTATTCATAAGTAGATCATCTTCCTCATGTAAGGCCTTTGTCTCTGCTGTAATAACGTTTTCAATTGAATATCTGTCAGTATTGTTGCAAGTTGAGCCTTCACAAATTTTACAGGCAAGATTGCAAGGGAGGCCGTGGTTCCTGCAACTAAAGGACATCAGATTATAATCTCCTTCGCATCCACAGAATATTAGTTCCATAATATTCTTGGGCGCAGGTTTTTGTGTCATTGCTTCAGGGACCAGTGTGTCGCCTTCCTTTCTCCATCCACATTCTGTTGGGTCCATGGTCACCTGGTCTCCGTGCAACCAACTTTGCACTTGAAAATAGACCCTCTTTAGATGTTGTTGAATGGCGTCTAGTGTGGAGAGAATTTTCCCTAAATTAATTAGCTGCGCCCCATTCTCAAAAATTTCTTCGCTTGACAAACCAGCTTCCTTGAACCTCGCAGCATGAGCTTCAAGGTTTGTGAATTTCTGGAAGGTCTTGAAAAATTTTGTTTTTCCCTGGTAGTACGTTGCTGAAACGGTATCGCACCCCGTTATTGCATGGAGCAACAAAATATTATTCGCAACTACTGGCATATGAGACAAGCTAAGTGAAGAGTATACTTCTTCGGGTTTATTGAGTCTCGGAGGTTTCTGTAGAAATATTTCATTATCTGCCGGGCAGAGTGCGGTCAATATTACGGCAACGTCTATATCTTCGGCGACTATGACTACCTTTTTTTAACGTCCCTGGATTCTTTCAGAGCTGTCGTTACAATCGTAAGATCAGCGTCTGCTGCACATTGGTCTGAAACTGTCCCGACTGTGGTCAGTTTGGCCCGGAGCATTTCAATAATCTTATTTTTAGTATTATTATTTTGTAAAAATTTATCCTGTTGTATTTGTAACTGACTTTGTGAATCAGTAATCCTCCATCCAGAACAAAAAATGTCCTTTCAGGATCACGAATATTCGTGGGAGTTTTTCTGAACAATGAATACAAATCGGACCTGTGAAAGAGGACGTCGGGGTCAATTTCTATCACTTTATTGCCGACTTTGATTTTAGAGTTACAAGAGGCGATAGTTTTAACGATTTTTGATCGTGATAATTTTAGATCCTTGAAATTTGATCCCGAAATATCTTGCATAACCCTGACACCTTCTTCAAAAGTATTGTGGCAATTGCTTTCGGGACTCCCACTCATTCCATTAGCTATGTTTATGAGGCGTTTTATGGATTCAGGGAATGGATCGTATTACTCAAAGAATTTCTCAATCAGTTTCAAAGATTTCAAATCTGCCTTGATCCTGGAATCTGTTGAATCCTTATGTTGGTAATTTTTAGCAAATGCACATTTCGTGAACTCCTCCACGCTCTCGATAAGGTCTTTGGTGAACAAGAAAGTTTTGATCCATTGGTGCGCAACACTTTCAGTTACACCTCTACGAAATAAGCCTCCTTCGAACTTCAATAACCTCACAAGTGTTTGCTCAATAGTTTGGTCCGTAAAGATCCCACTAAAAAATTTGCTGCTCCTGCGAATTGTCCAATACCCTTCCGTGGTAAATTTTTTGTACTCGGACTCACTTATATGCTTCTCGAGAGCTTTCATGTCTTCTAAATAAACATGAGCAGATTTTGCATATGGAAAATGTCCAGTTGTATGGAATAAAGGTAACATGCGTTCAATTGTATCTAAATGTAGTTGCCAATCTCCACTTTTTTCCGCATGAATGAAATCTTTAACTATGAATACCATAGTCCGTGGGGTGTTTGCCGATGCCATATTTGAATTCAGCGACCTAAAAAACCCCCAGACGCCAAGTTTCTCTCCTTCCCCGCGTGAATTTTGGGAGAGTCCCATGGAGATGACGTTCATCGGCGTTCCTGAGCTCCAGGTCGGCTGTGGGTCAATTTGAACATCATAATCGTGATCAGCTTATTTACAAAGTTATTAAATCTTCCAAAAGGCGTTTCAAAAAATGCATTTTTTGAATGCATTTTTGGCTGCAGCAATGCAATTTCCGGTTTGTATAAGGTACAAAGTAGCCAAATTTATTACAAAAGATTTTTGGAAGAGAATGCAAAAAACCGCATTCCGATCCGTCCTTTACTAAAAAATTTTGGCCTTTTTAGGAGTTAATTGCCTCGACTAATAGCGTGTATTACTTAGGTCATAAGAAAATTTAAGACTTAATTTCTGAATTTTGACAATACATATATGTATGTCTATATGATTAAATCGAAGTTTTGGTTTCATTTGGCGCAGTTCGATCCCAATGTTGAGATGGCTGCTACAGTCTAATGCTGCATTTACCAATTTACTATCAAATGAACGCAAACGTTCCGACATGGAGAATGTCTGTTTTAAAGTTGGAGTTGATGTCGATTTAAAAACAAAAGTTAAGTTAACGGTGAATTGGCTAGATCTGTATTAGTCTGTATTAGACCTTTACTAGTCTGCATTAGACCTTTCAGCAATATAAATTTTCGGTAATCATACCGTATGCAGGTAACAAGGCGAGAACCAGCAAATATCGTGGCTAAATACTTCAGCCGCTATAGTGCGACAAATTGTGCTTCGATCAAATTATCCTTTTCGCCTGGGCGTTCTGGACAATGATTATAATATGTATTCTGGAGAAAGCTTCCCACTCTGACTATGTCGTTCACATAAATGACATTTATGATTTTGATACCAGGCTTATTTCAGCGGGCGGGGAATACTATTCAGGGTTGCTGGATTAGACACAATCAGCTATTTTGTCTACTATTTTGTCTACTATCTAGGGGTCTTAATGATCCTTTCTGAAAATCGAAACTCATTTGTTTCTGGAGATAGAGGATACTTTATCAGATAGATGGATGGAGAATTTATTCAGATATTGTGTGTTCTATCAGAACCCTGGTCCAAATCTTTGACAGGTGGCGTTAATGTTATCAATTTCAGGCAACAACGAAAACACATTTATTTCTGGGAATAGAGGATACTTTATCAGCTGGAAGGAGAATTTATTCAGATGTCTCGCCTACTCTCAGAATCTGATTCCAAATATCTGGCAATGGGTGTTAATGGCTCTTTATCAATTTCCGACGGCATTGCAAAAAGAGGACTATAGATTTCGAAACGATTTTATTTCTCGGGATGAAGAATACCATTCTGGGTTGCTGGATTAGGGATTTAATCAGATATTTCGTCTACTATCAGAACCTGAGTTCAAATCTGAATAGGGTGGAAATGAATCTTAATCAATAGCAGTCAAAATCGCAATTTGACGATTAAAATTCGAAACTCATTTATTTCTGGGATAGGGGATACCTTATCAGCTTAATGGATGGAGAAAATTCAGATATCTTGTTTACTAACAGAACCTGAGTCCAAATCTCTGATAAGGGGCGTTAATGTTCCTTTTTCAATTTCAGCCGAAATCACACATTTAGTTCTGCGGATAGGGATAGCTTGATAGCTTGATCGATCAACAATGCGAATTTAGTTTATCCTAAAATAAAACTAGAATTAACAACAACAAATTTACATAAGTATGCGTTTTAAAAAGTATACATTCGGACGAATAATATAAAATATTTTTCTTTAATAATATCCTAATAATATTTATGGTACTAGTGAGCAAACCGAAATATTATCCATGAGCCGAGTGGGACATTATCCCGAGTGGATAATATCTCTTTGCTCACGAGTGGCATACAACGTTTTATTCACTTTTGTTGAAATAAATTTCGTAAATTAATAAGAAATAGTTCCATTTTGTGTTTTCACACTAAAGCATTGAATTTTTAAATACATTTTATCATAGTGACCGTTCTTTAAATTGTCATGGTCTACTTTAATTTAACTACTTTTTGGAATTTGGTTTTTCATTCAATTTGGCTACGAATAATTTTCCAATGACTACTCAACATTTTGTTATACAAAATATAACTCACGTTGCCCCTAGCAGCGTGGGTTATACAATAACAATGGGTTTTTACATACCCGTGAAAATCTCAAGATATTGATTTTCTTAGACATGCTTAAGACAAAATTTTTCACGTTTTTGAATAATCTAGGATTAACTAGGTAAACCCCAATAACTTTTTAAACGGGTTACCATGGTTAATGTAGACACACAGGCCTACCGACGACCGACATGTGTGCCGATCGTTGAAAATCTTGAAATATCGATTTTCTTAGGTATTAAATAAATATATTTCATTCGGATATTATTATAGAAAAATATTTTATATTATTCGCCCGAATGTATACTTTTTAAAACGCATACATATGTAAATTTGTTGTTGTTGTTAATTCTAGTTTTATATTAGGATACACTTCATCGCATGATCAACAGGAGATACCTTATTAGCTTGATGAATTGAGAATTTATTCATATATCTTGTTTACTATTAGAACCTGAGTCCAAATTTCAAACAAGGGGCGTTAATGGCTCTTTTCCAATTTCAGCCAAAATCGCATATTTTTTTCTGGGGATATGGGATACATTGATAACTTGATGGATGGAGAATTTAATCAGCTATATTGTGTACTATGACAACCTGAGTCCAAATCTCTGAAGTGGGGCGTTAACGGGCCTTTATCAATTTCATGCAATACATCAATTTGATGTTTAAAATTCGAATCCCAGAAATAGATTTGTTTCGAATTTTAAATTTTTAATTGCGGGTTTGTTTGAAATTGATAAAGAGCTATTAACGGCCCTTGGCAGAGACTTGAACTCAAGTTATGATAGTTCACGAGATATCTGAATTAATTCTCCATCGATCAACTTGATGATGTATCTCCAGTCCCCAGAAATGTTTCTTTTCAAATTTTAATCTTTTAATCGCGAGTTTGACTTAAATTGGCAAAGAGTCATTAACGACAGATTTGGACTCAGTTTCTGATAATACAAGGAACAGCTGAACCAATTCGCCACCCATCAAAATAAAAGGTAATTCACTATCACCGAAATAATTTGTTCCAAATTTTAATCTTCATATCGCAATTGTGGCGTAAACCTCTGCGGGCCGTTTTTTAAGTTAATAAATTAGCTAACTAAATTAATATTTTGCAAAAAGTAGAAAATGTTTTATCGAAAATAAATTGCCTAAAATAAGCGTAATTTAATAAAAAAAATTTGAATTTAAATTGATAAGCGTTCAATTTAATTTAAAAGTTTCGTCCAATTCTATTTGCAAAGCGCGACGGATTCTATTTAACTAACGGTTATTGTTTGAAAGTTGAAAAGTAATTGAAAATAGTTTAACTGTAATTTTAAGTGAAAATTGTATAACATCAAAGAAAATTACTCGGTGTTAAACTACATGAGACAGTTGGTTTGTTTTTGTTAACATTATTTTTTTTGTGACAACAGATACCTACCTAAAGAAAAGCTTACTTATATTTCTATATTTTTGAGAAACAAAAAATTATCGTCAGCCACTCAACGGTGGGCTCTTCAAAACATTAATTTCAAAGAATTTCGTATATGTAGGTATATTTATCTGTGCTTGTACAAATAGTTATGAAGTATCGAAAGGTGCAATGCAAACTTCAACTTAAGGTTAAGGAGTTAACCCCATTTAACCTAGGCGATGTGCATTCCGATTACTTATCATGATCACGAATGTTACAAAATTTTGAGAAGAATGTTATTTTATTGATTAAAAATATAAATATTGTTTTACCATATCAATTATCTCCTGGACTTGGTGACAAAATGACGTTGTATAATTTAAGGAGTGGTTAAGCGGTACCCACGCATAAACGTATGCCTAAATGATGTCAATGCACGGAAAATAAATTTTCTTATATTTTTACTGTTTATTATAATTGATTTAGTAAATTATTTTTCATTAACTACATTAACATTTTTGGATTTCTTTAATTTTCATACACTATTTCTCAAAATTCTTTATTTCTATGTGGTTACTTGAAAACCTTTTACCAAATATTTCTATACATCTCTATTGTGCATGTGGAAGTGATTAGTGTGCTAAAGTCTGACTTTCTAGTGAAAATTATTATAAAGAACATTGCTTATTCGCACTGTATCATCAATTTGGCTCCTTTGGCTAGAAACTGAAGCATACTATTTCACTACTATTCAGAACATATATATATTTTTACCGAGTCAACAGATTTACGGTTCTTCAACCTGTAATTCTTTAAATTATTTACAGGTTGATATCATATCAACCGTTCACGAGGCCTCTATTTTACATAGGTATTTATACGCCGGATTAAAATAAAACTTATTCGGGCATTATTTAGCTATGACTTTAAATGTATAATTAAAATTAATTACAAAAGTAAAAATGTCTGCTTTTGTTTACTTCGCATTTGCACTAGATTGTTTTTTTTTAATACACTAGACAAGAACAATATTAAATTCAACTTACCTAAATATAATTCCATAACACCCCAGCCTCCACGCCATTGCATATTACAGCTTATACTAAATAAGTAACAATAAATTCGTGACACAACAAACACAAACACTTTTTTCATAACAGTCTTTTTGCATTTTTTATTGTTCGCAAAATTTTCAATAAGTAAATCACGTAATAAAGTGAACGTTAAATGCACAACTAATCCGAGTATAAAACAATTCCATGGTGGAAAATATTCCGCATGATGGTCCATAAAAACCCAAGTTCCACGCCAATGTGTAACGACTAATGGCGTGATGACGAATATCGACATGAAAGAATCTCCCACATTCAATAATCGTTTAAACCATCTGCTTGGTGGGTCACTACCAATTGTGTTATAAATAATTGGTTTTGCTGAACTATCAGCCACTTCAATTTTTTCCATTGTACACCCAAATACACATACACTTTATTATTTAATAAAACTAAATTATTTAGTATGCAATTCTTGATTAATAGTTTTGAATAAGTTTTTTGCGAGCTTTTTCTCGATGCGTGGCTAGCGACTGAATAAGGAAAAGATAATATTATTGAAAGAAAAACGTTTTTTTTTTATTTTTTATTTTTTTTATTTTTAACGTTTTGTTTGCCAATCATCATAAACGCTATCATAAACAAAAAAAAAAAAAAAAATGTTATTTATTTATGTATTTAGACGAAAGCTAACTAATTTAATTTACTTATAAAGGCAGATTTTCACGAGGTGTCTAGATAACATTTAAGATGTTTCTACACATGAACGAACTTGAATTACCATAATTACACAGAATGTATAGTCAAATTGAAGACCAATTGAATAAATAATTAATCTTATCAAAATGTACTTAAATTTTAATGATAGAGCACATCTACACTGTTTATTCCATTTATCTCAAAAATTTATGATGTTCCCTGCTATAGTGTATTTCAGTGTTTTAATTACTTTTATAAATACGAGTATGTAAATCGACCTTTAAGTTTTATATTCATCGTTGTACTACATATGGAACCGTAAATTAGTTTCGTTAAGGTGCGAGTATCACTATAATATTCTATCTTCTTTTAGAATCTATATAACTACTGTAGTAATTTTGTTTCAATTTAATTACTTATGGAAAATATTTAACTGATCGCCACAAAATTCACATCAATCAAGTGAATTTATTAACAAAAAAAAAAAAAAAAAAAAATGTTCAAGCTTGGGGTTTTTGTAAAAATTTTTTTGTGCACATTTAGTCTTTCTGGTGAACACAATTATTCAACTATTTGGTATTTTTCAAGGCATTCCCAATTTGGCATTTTGATTTACAGGTTTGTATGAAATTCCAACTTAATGTTGGAAATTCATTTGAACCTGTAGTCAAAAGTAAAAATTTTTTTCATTGTGAACGATGCTCGATGAGTTTTGAATTTTTTTTTCGCTTATTGCTGGGAATAACTCTTGCTGACAACAATATTTTTTTGGCGATTGTTTTGGGATATTTATTATACCATTTATCAATTAATAATTAATATAATTAATTTTATTGATTTATTATTACATGTAAGGCTAAATATAATTTTCCTTTTTTTTTGTTTTATTGCGGCACTCCTTTCCAGTTCATTGGGAAAAACAAATATATTGGTTTGGAATGTTATTAAATTATTATTTCAAAGGGATGGGGGGGGGGGACACAACAACATAAGGAAAGATACAATTTCTTCATTATCGTAACGAAACTTTAGGTTTGAGCTGTTTGTAAAATTTTCACACTTTACTCAGAAAATATTTGATCTTTGTAGAAGTTTTTTGTATTTTGTATTTTCGCGAATCGAAAAATATTGATTTATCGGAAAAAACTTCATGGAACATTTTTTGCGTTTATTTTGAGTGTAATAATTTTCAAACCCGAGAAGGGGTGACATCCACTCCAGGGTAAAAGCACACTTCGGCACTATATAACTTTTGTTCCTTGAGCCATTCCCTGTTTACTGTCTCCAAATTTCACGTCAATCGATTTTGTCCGTAAGAATTCTGAGCGAAAAACCCTCAAACACTGTACTAATCGAGCGATTGTGAATTTCTGCCATTATGTATTTAGTGTATCGTTATGTCAAATAAAACACTTATAATTGTTTCTACAAATATATATGTATATACATATGTTGTCTGTTCATGGACGTTATAATTATGTAGAAATTATTAGAGTAAATATTTACATACGATATAACAGTAAATGTGAATTATAAGTTAATCTAGTTTATTGACTTGAGTGGCAGAGCTGTCGCCGATTAATTTTGTACTTTTTCACAAAAGGTGAAATTAATTTGTAAGTGCTTCAAATTGATTTACATTAGTAAATTACTTGTTTGAATTGGGACACGGATCGTAAAAAAATTAAAATACTGGTGGATTGACCTTCATTTGAAGTTTATTTACCTTACTATGGTTCTCCATATTTTCGCCTCTCTTTCTTGCTATATTTCTCTTACTGCTCTACGTAAAGTATTTTCTTTCGATTCACCATTTCTGTCTTTTTTTACCTCATTTCTGGTTAACTATTAAAAATTAGATGCATCCGTAAATCTGTGGCGTCCTGATTTTTGGTGAATGGTTTGTTCGCGACAAAATATGTACAAAATTATAGAAGCTCAAGGAATTATGGAAGAGTGAAAACTGCTGGTTCTCGGTGTGTCTGGGAAATAAATATTTTTCTGGGAGTTTTTGTTTTTATTTGTCAAAATTGAGTTTAAAAAAATATACTTGGTCAGTTACAAAAAGATCAAAAAGAAATGAACAACTAAATTTGATTCTAATTAATTTTCTTTGCAATAAAAATTATTAAATATAATCTGTAAATATAGAAAATATATACCATATGTAAATATTAATAAGTGTGTCTAAATAAAAAATGTAAAAAATAAAAACCATCTAAAATATATGTTGTGTTAGTGAATAGTTACAAGCCATATTCAGTGCATGACACGGATATATATATATATATATATATATATATATATATATATATATATATATATATATGATCTCTTAAGTCTTGTGAACTCCTCTAAATAAATAAAGTAAATTGTGGTATATAGCATACCAGACACCTATATCCATGAAGTGGTGACCCCGACGTGATCTGAGGGGCATAAATAACACCAAAAGGTGTTAAAAAAATCAAACACCTAAACCATCTTGGCAAACATATTTGCTGAACCGCACCACCGCGGAAAACGATCGCTTAATATCGCGGACTACTTATAGTATAGGCCACAGAATAGCCTTTGTTGTGCATTTTCTTTGCTGAAATAAAGCCAACAACATTGAAAGCACCCAACGGCATAAAATTTGAAAAGGACAAACAAACATCAACCCCAGCAATACCAAGTGAAGACACTGGAACCTCGGTTACGGCTCTAGTTTTAGTTCGTGATCAAACATTTTTGTTTTAAATTCTATTCCAATCTGAGGACATAGTACTACTACCAGAGGTAGGCGCTCAGGGAGGAATACAGAACGGTTTCTTACGACGAGAGAACCCAGGCATACCGAGGAAAAAATCGTAAGTACACGCCTTTACCTGTTTTCTTGAGCTTCCTTTTTGTTTTTTTTTTTTTCAAAATTAATAAAGAAAAACAAACAAAAATATTTCGGCATTTTATTTCTATATAAAATATTGCAAATCAATTTCATTTTTTCGATTCACTACGGGCAAACCATTCACTAGGGGAGGTGGTTTGGCGTCTATTGGAGGGGGGGGCCAAAGTTGAGTAGATTAATCTACCAGCTCCGTAACCTTCCAGTAGGGTGTGCATCACGTGAGCGGTTCTGGTATCTTGTCATTAGGAAGCCGCGTGATGGGTACAATTGTGTAAGGGGTAACCTGTTCACAATTCGCAAGTGTACGTACTCCCTCCTCGTGGCAACCACTGGTAACTAAGGCCATTTGGCACATTTTTGGCCATTTGGCACAGGCTAAAGTACGGCGCTAAAGGAGAAAACCTTGACAAAAAACCCTAATCTAAGGTGGAACAGCATATGCCGATGGATGAATGGCTGATAGGTTAATCAGTTCAAAATATCCGGACTCTGGATACCAGGCATCCTCCAGTTTTATTTAGCCTTCCTGTAATAAAGCTGAGTGACCTACAGGCGATTTGCAATTCCCAGCAACTCGTAAGAGTAAAATCAAACGGAATACGGGGCAGGAGTAGGAATATACGGGAGTGGGACAACCCTCTCGAAGTCCTTGGACTCCAATGCTACCGTCTTTCTAGCGGAACTACATGCTGTAGTAAACATCTAGGAGGGAGAGCAATAAGCCCAGATAGTATGTATCACGTACCGGGAGTCAGTATTGTCAGGTTCATTAAGAACCTGAATATTGACTGGACGGATAATTAAGCAGGGTCCAGCACAATAGATCTTTTGGGTCGCAGTGCGAGGTGGCTAATCGCCCGCATGGCCCTCCAATAATAATAATAATAATAATTCACCAGGGGGTCAATACAAATTTTTTCGCTTTTATCTTTTTGTTGCGTGCCAAATCTTTTATTTTAATCTGAGGACATAGCTCCCACCAGCGGCAGGTGCTCAGATTGGAATAAAGTAAACACCCGATTTCGGTAATCGGTATATTTTTTTTTTGTGAGTACTAAGAACCGTAAGTGAGTAAATTAAGTGAGTAAACATCATGTCAGATGATGCGGAGAATACTCCGCCTCAGAGGAATACGTCTGAGGATTCACCTCCTAACATGGACGGCTGACCAACTACAACGGTACGTCAACGAACAACTACAGGAGTTACATTGCCCAATACATCACAAGCCGCCGTAATACCATACAACCAGATAGGGCACATCACCTTTAAGCCGCCACAAGTGTTGTACACGCAAAATCCAGCTGTATGGTTTAACATACTGGAGCAAACTTTTGAGCTATCGGGAATAAGAGCTGCAAAGACCAGATATAGCCACGCCGTCGCAGCTTTGGATTCAAGGCACCACGAGACATTTGCAGGCCAGGAAAAATCAGAAACTGACAAAAGAATAGATAAATTAACAAACATGATTTCGGAACTATGTGTCTATCAAACAGTAATTCAGGTTATAGTCAGAAACAACGGTCTCGTTCGGCTTCGCGAAATAAAATTAATCCCAAATTTGAACAATGTTACTACCATTATAAGTATGGTAGTGATGCAAGAAAATGTGTTCACGGTTGCAAATATTACGACGCCCCAAAAAATCCGGAACAGATGAAGGATTTTTAAGTTCCTATCAACAGGCAACGGCGGCCATTGATGGAAACAACATCAGTCGATTGCTCATTTTTGACACGCGCTCAAAATTAAACTTCTTAATTGACACGGGCGCCGACATTTCGGTACTACATTTCGGCAATAAATTATTGAAATTGGACATTGGATTACGTAGGGAATTTATGTGAGAGTTCATTATAGCGGATGTGACCATTCCAATGATAGGCTGAGATTTTCTGAAGCATACCGGGTGGTTAGTTGACATCCAAGGACAGAGGGTAATTGACCCATTAACCTCCTTGTTTGTCAAAGGTTCCATAACCAACGATGCAGAACAAGCTCTATCATTGTTGGACAAGTCACGGTTGCACCCCAAAATTCAAAATCTACTTTCCAAATTTCATAAAATTTCAAATGTCGCCTTAAGTAAGAATTTAGTCAAACATTCAGTAACACACCGTTTAGAGACAATAGGACCACCAACAGCTTGAAAAACGCGGAGACTAGCACCAGACAAATTAAAAATCGCAAAACAAGAATTCGAACAGTTAATGTCACAGGGCATTTGTCGTCGCAGTAGCAGTGCTTGGTCGAGTCCATTACATTTAGTAATGAAGAAAAATGGTACTTGGAGACCATGTCGCGATTACAGGGCGTTGAACAATATCACGGTTCCAGACAGATATCCGATACCACACCTTCAAAACTTTTCGTATCAGCTTGAAGGGTGCACAATATTTATGTCCCTAGACCTTGTTCAAGCGTATCATCAAATTCCGATCGAACCTTCCGATATTCCAAAAACTTCCATTACGACACCCTTTGGTTTATTCGAGTTCACTAAAATGACCTTTGGCCTTAGAAATGCAGCACAAACTTTTCAAAGATTGATGCATTCAATATTGCCAGGCCTCAATTTTTGCTTTGTCTATTTGGACGATGTCTTAATCGCTTCAAAATCTTTCGATGAACATTTATAACATCTAAATGTTGTCTTACAAAAATTCTCGGAACATGGTTTGATCATTAATCCAGATAAATGTGTTTTTGCTTTACACGAGATTACCTTCCTAGGGCATACGGTTAATGAACAAGGCATTTCACCCACACAGGAAAGAATCGAAATAATAAAAAATTATGAACGTCCAACTACAGTTAATCATCTCAAAAGATTTTTGGGTATGATTAATTTTTACAGGCGTTTCATTCCAAACGCAGCTCTAGACCAAATTTTATTGAACGACTTCTTGAAAGGTTACAAGAAAAACAGTAAAACTCCGATTAAATGGTCAGAGACTTCAATACAAGCTTTCGATAATTGTAAGGATAAGCTATGTCAAGCGACGTTACTTGCACATCCCTCATCCACAGCTAGGTTAGCTATTATGGTCGACGCATCGGCCACAGCGATTAGGACTGTGGTCCAGCAGTATGTTGCAGGTGCTTGGTAACCACTTAGTTTCTTCTCAGTAGGCCTGAACAAAACACAACAACGGTACAGTGCTTATGACAGAGAGTTCCTTGCAGCTTATTCGGGCATCAGGCACTTCAAATATTTGTTAGAAGGTCGTGAGTTCACACTGTACACGGATCATAAACCGTTAATTTACGCGTTTAAACAAAATCCAGAAAAAGCATCACCGCGACAATTTCGACATCTTGATCACATCGGCCAATTTACTACCGATATACAACACATCTCCGGCGTAAGTAACGTCGTAGCAGATACCCTCTCACGTATTAATCAAATTTCATTTCCAGAAAGTATTGATTATATAGCAATTGCGGATGCTCAAACCAATGATGACGAATTACGAGAACTTCTGAATAATAATTCAAACACTTCACTCATTCTTGAGCAAATTCCCCTAAAATTCAACTCAAACAAAACTATTTGTTGTGATGTTTCAACCGGTATATCAAGATCTTTGATTCCGCTAAGTTTTCGGAAAATTGTTTTTGAATCGTTACATAATTTATCACATCCGGGCATACGAGCTTCAGTGAAACTATTACCTAAAAATGTTACATGGCCCAACATCGCAAAAGATTCAAGAATAATGGTTCAAAATTGTATACCATGTCAAAAATCAAAAGTTTCAAGGCATACACATTCACCTCTCGGTACATTTGTAGTTGCATCGCAACGCTTTTCTGAAATTCATCTAGACATCATTGGTCCATTACCAATTTCTGGAAACAACCGTTATTGTGTGACGTTAATAGATCGTACACACGTTGGGCTGAGGCGATTCCAGTTCCGGACATTACTGCTGCTTCGGTCGCATTTGCTGTGTATTCAGTCTGGATAACCAGATACGGCGTTCCTGATTCCATCGTGACTGACCAAGGCGCACGGTTTGAATCTCTTTTATTTGACGAATTAGCAAAGCTATTGGGATTTCTGCATAAGCCTACTACAACCCTAAGTGTAACGGAATGATAGAACGGTGGCATCGAACGTTAAAATCTGCACTAATGTGTCATGGTAGAACGGACTGGAGTAGCATACTTCCGCTGATTTTATTGGGATTACGGACTACATACAGTACGGAACTGAGGACCCCACCAGCAGAGCTAGTTTACGGAAGTACTCTGCGAATTCCTGGACAATTTTTTGACCAAACCACAAACAACAAAATTTTACAAACTGACTTTGTACAAAATTTAAAATAACACTTTGACGAAATTAAACCGACTCCAGCTTCCAGACATTGCACCGAAAAAAATTTTATTTCGAAAAATTTAACGGATACAACTCACGTTTTTCTACTTTTTATGCCCAAGCAATTTAACAAACATCGTCGAACAGCTCCGAAGCTAAATCCCAAGGACTTGGTAATGGTAAAAAGTGAAGCACCTGCGACGGGGGAGAGTCGTAAATTGTCTTATCAGTATCGTGGCCCTTATGAGATCGTTAAATATATTGGCAATGATCGTTATTTAGTGCAGGATGTGAAAGGCGAACAACAGTCTGCTCGCATATTTAAGGGTATATTATCCATTGATCGATTGAAGCTGGTAAAAAGGGTGAAGGCAACCGATTGTTAAAAAAAAAAAAACGTTTGCCGTATTGCGAGCCTTAGTTACATTATTTTATTTTTGTTTTATTTGTTGTTTAATTAATAGCTATAGTTTTAATATTATTTGACGTAAATTGTCGAGGACGACAATAGGGTAGGATGGCCGAAATTGTGGCAATTTTAAATTGTGAATTTAAGTTTAAATGAAAGCCTTGTGTATATAGGGACTGGAGTTATGCTGTCGTATTTATGTATATGGCCAGGGTGTTGCAAAAACTCAACACGGAGCGGCGCGACAATCAGAAAAAGGGAGTACAGAGAAAAAAAAATCAAGGAAAACGAGGTACACGCAAGACGCAAAATTAAATAAAAATATAATCTAAAATAATTGTGACCATCGGAGTTTGATTTATTGAAGTTTGGTTGTGCGGACATAGTGGAAGACTGGTTGGCGAATATTGTTGATAATTTTGGTGCAACACAATCCGCTATATTTTGCAATTTTACTACGAAAATTTGTCGGCTAACGTTATTTGTCGGCTAATGTTTCGGTTTTATCGAATGCAAGAGCTTGTGCCATAGATGGTGTTGTCTGCCATCACAACAACGTCAGGACACACAGAGAGAGCTTGGTTGTCAGTACCTTGCACCCTCTGACTATTCAGTTGCTTAGATCTCTGCAAAACTTCCCTGATGGTCTAAAGTTATTTTTAAAAAAGGACTGTGAAAATCACTTGGCAAAGTTTTTCGCCGATAAACCACAGAAGTTCTTTCAACAGGTCTTGGATAATAATGGCCAATATGTACTTAAATAAAATTAATTTTGAATAAAAGAAAAAATTAATCAAAAAATGTCTCAATACTTTTTCCCCAACCCAATATTTATATACAATAACTAAAACGTATTTTTGATTTGTTTGTTTGTTTTTTAAATTTGCTCAGGTCAGATCTTTCAATCCATAAGACCAGTGAGTTGAGAAACAGCCCAAAATTTCCAGAGACCACTCAGGGGAGGTTCTGGAGGGTTGAATAAAGTGTACAAAAACAAATTAGATTAAAAATTAAATAATAAAATAAAAGCATAATTATATAAAACAAAGTTTGATAATTAAATTAGAATAAATGAAAGTTAATAAATAAAGAATATTAGAGAGAAGATGAAGGATACATATAAAAATAAAAGTTTTTAAAATTAAAATATAAATTTATAATTCATTAATTCATATTTTTTTTTTTTTTTTTTAATTTTTTTTTTTTTTTTAAATTTTTTATTTATTTATTTTTTTTTTTTTTTAAATTTAGAATTAAATTATATAATATTCATAAATCTTAATATTATAATAAAATAAAATAAAATGAAATGATTCCAAAGAAAAATCATTGTGTGAAAAAGTCAATAAAAATTAAATGTAGTCTTAATTCATAGTTTATAATTTATTCTATCCACAAAATCACACAATATTTTATATTCTTCCATTTTTTGGTCCTTTAAGATATCTAATAAGGATTTTCTGTATAAAAGTGGGAAATTATTTCTTATATTATTATATATGACACAATCGTTAATAATATGTTCGTTATCTTCAACGGTGTTACAAATCTCACAATTAGATGTAGATTCAAGTCCCAAAAGGAATTTAAATTTCTTGTTAACTGTATGACCAGAGATTAATCTGTAAATTAGCCTGGTTTGGCAGGATGTAAAATTAGAGTCTTTAAATAGGAAAGATGATCTTGGAGAAGGGCAAATTTGTTTATAAAAGTGAATTACACATTAAAGTGTATGTAAGGATGAATTACACATTAAAGTGTAGTTTTCCTTCCACTTATTATTTATAGATCTGGAGATATCGTTAAATACGTCTGTGAGAGTTGGTTCATTATCAAGAAAGTGAGTAGGAAAAAAAACTGCTTTTTATGCTAAACTATCTGCTATAGTATTTCCTTTTAAGCCACAATGACCCGGGAACCAATGAATGACAAAATTTTTAATTTGGTTATGGCCGATAGTATCAATAATTTGATTTTCGTAGTGTCTATTTGTAAAGTGTAATAGAGCCGTTTTTAATGAAATACAAGAACTTTGAGAGTCAGTAATAATGATAATATTATTGTTTTTGATGATTAGAGATATAGTAATTCCAATTTTAATAGCAATGGTTTCAATATTTTTAATATAAGTAGGGTTTTTTAGTTGAATGGCAAATTTCCAATTTTTATCCTCAACAAAAATTCCAATTCCTGGTTTATTGTTAATTATAGAGCCATCTGTGTAAATTTTTGCGAAATTATTATATTTATTAATTTCAGCCATAGATAATGCATATTGTTCAGAATGGTTTATAAAATTTTTGTTTGTGATTCCCTCAATATTTGTTATGATGCTAAAATTAGTGGGAGACGTTTTTTTTATGTGAAAAGGTTTAATTTTGGAAAGAAAAGTATAATTAGAATATAAGTCATTAAGTTTATGAAGAGATCTATTGTTTTTAATGTCGTTATATAGATTTTTTGTAATATAAATTAGTGATTTTTTAATAAAATCTAGATCTGAATATGTTTCTAGGGATTCAGATAAAATAGCCGGAATTGGAGTAGTTCTTAAGAAGCCTAGACAAGCTCTCAGACAAGCATTTTTAATAGATTGACAGATATTAATATTTTTTTTATATTTAGTGTCTGTAAAAACATATGTGTATTCAAGTTTTGATTTAACTATTGCTTTAAAAATATTGATCATTGTTTCAGGATTTACACCTCCATTAAAATGGGTGAGAGTTTTAAGTAAATTAATGGAGTTGGAAATATTTGCTTTTAAGTTTGTGTAATGAATTGAGAATGAAAGTCTATTTGTTAAAGTTGTACCCAGTATCTTAGTAGTCACTCTTTCTTTTATGTAGATATTATTAATTTTTGAATTTAGAGATTTGGAATTATTTTTATTAGTGAATAGTCTTAAAAAATGAGATTTATCAGTGTTAATTTGTAGTTTTAAAGATTGTAATTTATTAGTTAATGAGAGTAAAGTAGAATCTGTTATTAATTGTAAGTTATCATGATTATCGGCAGAAATTACAATGCAAATATCATCGGCATATTGGAAAATTTTTGTATCGGGGTTATTGATATCGTGTAAAGAAGTGGTATAGATATTAAAAAGGGTAGGACTCAAACAGCTATCCTGAGGAATGCCTTTATTAGTGTAATGAATGGAAGTTTGATTGATATTTTGAATAGATATAATTCTATTTGTAAGAAATTGAGAAATCCAATGTGTAATGTTAATAGGGAAATTGAAGTTTTTAAAGGTGTTTAATAAAATATTTTTATCTACATTATCAAAAGCCTTGGAAATGTCAATGTTAACTAAAACAATTTTTTTTTGTTGTTGTTTGAGGGAGATGATGAAATTAAACATTTCTACAAAATAGTCAGTAATATTTTTATTTTTTCTAAAACCAAAATTGTAATAATTAAGAATATTATTGGAGATTAGATGATCATTAATTCGTTTTAAAATGAGTTTATTGAAGATTTTTGAAAAAATAGGTAACAGACAAATAGGACGGTAGTTAATAATATTTCTATCATCCCTCCCCTTTTTCAAAATGGCGATTGTGTATGACGTTTTCCATTTTGTAGGGTAAATTTGATTTTGCCAGATATTGTTGAAATAATTTGTAATAGTATTGATTAGGTTAGGATTACAGGATACTAATTGTTTGATGATTTTATATGAGACTTTATCATATCCTGGAGCAGTATTATTTGAATTTTTAATAATATCAAGAATTTCAATGTTATTAAATTCCGCAGGATTAATAGTAGGATTGAAGTTATTAGAGAGATTATGAGGGGATTCAAAGGAGAAAGGAAAATTGTAATTTAGAAAATTAGTAGCTAGTTTGGGATCTTCTAGGATTCTGTAGTTGGACTGTTTTTTATTTTTAATTTTATTGATGTTGTTCCAGAGATCAGAATTATTAGTTTTGTGATTGATGCTTGTTAAAAAAATATTCCAAGATTTTTTCTTTTCCCTTCTAATTGTTAATTTAAGTTTTTGTATAGATTTGTTTAGTTCAATAGCGGTAAAAAGGTTTTTGTTTAAATTATAAATGAGTTGTTTGTGTTTTTTTATGTTCCATAGTCTTTGTATAAGATCGTTCCACCAAGGGTTAGGTTTAAAAGTATTTTTACTTGTAATAATAGAAGTATTTTCAGAAATTAATTTTTCTAGGTGTTCTTCAATATTCCATTTATCATTAATAGAATTTAGATCAAAGTCTTTCAATACTTTTGACCAGTTTGTGATTTGTTTTTTTTTGATAATAATTTAGTTTAAAGTCAATAAGTATTGGGAGATGGTCACTTCCTAAATTAATGGGATCTACTTTCCATGATAGTTTTTCAATTAGATTGATCGAGCACAAAGTAATGTCTAGTGTTGCAGAATTATTTCTGAAAAAATCTTGCCTTGTATGAGATCCGTCATTTAATAAAAAGACATTATTAGCAGTGATAATATCTGCAATCTTATCACCCACCCTGTCGTGATTAGGGGTCAATGAACTATCCCAAAGACTATTATGAATATTTATGTCTCCAGCTATTAAACAGTTATATAGATTCTGAGTTATAAGATGTTCAAATTCATTAATGATTTCCTGAGGTCTAATAACAGAATTATTATAAAAAGATAAGATATTAAAATTAATGTTTTTAAATTTGAGGTTAATTTTGAAAGCTTGAAAACGGATGTAATGAAAATTTAAATCAATAATTCTCCAAGAAATTTTTTTATGTATTAAAAAGCCTACTCCGCCAAAACCATCTGGTCTATCATCAGTAATAAGATTATAATTGTTAAAAGTCAAATTACTATTTGGATTTGTCCAGGTTTCAGATAGAATAACGATATCAATATGATTGGATTGTATATAATGATATAATAGATCTTTATTACTATTTAAACTACGAATGTTAATTTGTAAAATTTTTAAAGGTAACATAATGGAAGAATAAAATGAAAAATAAAAAACTGGAAAAAGAAAAGTTTATGTTTTAATAAATTTATTTAATTTAATTTTAAGTGAGTCTAAATTAGCTGGATTTTTATTAAAGTCATCGGAATTATTTAAAAGTGATTTGACATCATTAAAAATAGAATCTCTTTCATTTAATTGATTTTTTAATTCGTTTACTAATTTATTTAGGATTTGAATTTTTCTAGCATCAGAATTCATTAAGTTATTTTTCCAGGCTTGATTCTCAACACAGATATCATTAGCGAAATCTATTTGTTTAGGGACTTTTTGTGTTGGCTACCATAAAGGTGGCTTTTGGATTCTCTGAAACTAGTTTTATTTAAAATCATATGTTCCCTAATTTGTTTCTGCCTATATCGTTCATTACATCTGAAAAAATTAGTAACATGACCCGTTCCACAAAATTTACAAGAAAATTTCATGTCACAAACGTGTTCTTGTTCGTCCTCTATAGTATTAGCACACGTTAGGCATCTAATAGTTTTAGATTTGCATTTGGAAATTGTATGTCCGTAATTTAGACATTTTTTACAAAAAAGAGGATTAGGTATAAAATATTCTACCTTTAATAAAAGATTATCATATAAAATGACGTTGAATGGAATAGTTCCAGACTCAAAAGTAAGTTTAACCAATTCAATTTCCTCAGCTGTTTTAGTGGCACTATTCCATTTAGTCATTCTTTCTACTTTAGAAATAGGGTATTTAGATCTAATATTTTCTTGTATTTCTTCATTAGAAAGCCCAATAGGAATGTTCCTGATTAAACCAATAGAAGATGTGAAATTTTTAGGAATGTATGTAGTATAATTATCAAATTTTTAAAAAATATCTGATTTAACACAATTATTTGCGTCTTCAAAATTACTAAAGATAACCTTAGCAACATTTTTGCTAACGCTAGAGATTTCTTTGACATTTTTAAAATTATTTATTTTAAGGGCTTTAGCTAAAAGAACAATATTTAAATTCTCTTTACTGATAAATACTGTAAATGGGCCAATATCTGATCGGTTATATAGATTAATTTTTTCAGCAGTAACTGACGGCATATTTGAGTTATTCGATGAATCAACAGATAAAGTTGAAGATGATGTTGGAGCTGTTACTGTATTTTTTGAAACTGCGACGTGAGTTTTATTATTATTATTATTAATTTTCCTTTTATTTAACATATTGGGACTTTTATCAAATTCACCGTTTACTATTATTTCATTATTAAGAACAATTTTTGATTTTTTAGTATTTATTTCATCTTCGGAATCTGAGAAATCAGTAGAAGTAAATGTTGGAGGTACAAAGTACTGCGTACTTTGTCCCTCCTTGCTTGTGTTACGTGGATTTATTATTTTGTGGATAGAAAAAGACTATGAAAAGACTTACCCGACTGATAAAAATAAACAAATCAAAATAAACTATAAGATATAATTAAATAAAATACAAATTAATTAAAATTAAAAGAAAATTGTAAAATTTATAACACTTCACTAAAATGAGACGCTCACACAATAAAGTTTCGAGAAAGAATGGTATTTTTGATTTTGCTACAAGAAAATTGAAAATTTGACAAGTACACAAAAATCGATTTACATAATGAAGTTTGGCTTTAGTTTGACGTTTCATTATTCATTGAGGATGTTATTCTTCATTCGATTTTTTTTAGCAAAACTACTTTTAGCAAACAATCTTTGTTATTACAACTTTTTTTTGTCTCTTTTTAGTTGCTGAAATCTAATTATAAACATTCCCATTTCATGGGAATATTTCGAGGCAAAAGCAAGTAAGTACAAAATAAAAACATTATATTGTAGATAGTTTTCAAGATTTTGTATTTAATAAAAAATGGGACTACAGTAGAACGAGTGAACTGCAAGTTGTAAAATACTTCGAGAGTAATAGTTATCTAAACTAACAAAATCCCGAAAAACAAAAAAAAATCCCAAAAAATCAAGTTTTTGAACTATTATTTTAATTCGTTTTATATCTTGGAGGATGGGGGCTGGCATCGCCAAACTCCCGCTTTGACTTTGATCATCCTTTTAAATAAAAACAAAATAATGTATCCAATAAAAAGGAAGGCCACATTTAATTTTAACTACAATATGAAAACAAAAAGAAGCTACATTATTTCATCTCATCCTTAGGTAGAAAGGTCCAATGCTAAGTGGTTTTGACGAGTTGTCTATTTTAATATTGCAATTATTATTAAAAAATACAAATTTTTCAAAAATGTTCCAATTTCTATGAATGTATGTGTTTTTTTTGAAGCGGCAGCCCCATCCTCTTAAGACAGCGCTGTCCAACTTTTTTGGAGATGTGGATCATATTTGATTTAAAAATAGCTTGTAGAAGAACTATGTAGGTTGCTTCAATGGGAGAATTGGTCACAGACCTAAAAGTCTTGCGAGTCCTACAAAACCTATTGTAATTTAGCTATTTTATTTTATAAAGAAAAATGTCAGAACGTTTTATATTATACTGAAACTCTCTTTTATGGAGCGTATTTTATTATCGATGTTTACTGTTTGAGAAAAGGTTGTGAAGTGAAGTAGAGACTTTGACATATTATAAAACTGTAACTTGACAGCAAAAATAAAACTGAAATTAGTAAGAGAAAATGTTGTGGCAAAACAAAAAAAATTACTTTAACTATTGCAAAAACTGAAATTTACGTTAAACTTTTTCTGATCTTAAATGATTAAATTCATTAAGTTGCACAAATACTTATGACGACTCTTAGCTTTCGTCACTATATCAGCAACTTGTTCCGTTGTGCTAATGTGTATCAATTCGAAACATCCTTCTTCGTATTTTTCTCTGATGTAATGGTATTGCACATCAATATGCTTCGTTCGCTTGTGGAAGACAGGAATTTTCGTCAACTTGATCGCGCTCATTTTGTCAACGTAGAATTTCGCTTTCAATGTTTGATTCGTCGTAAGTTCAGATAGCAGTCCTTTTAGCCAAACGAGTTCCTTGGTTGCTTGGCATGCTGCCACGTATTCGGATTCTGTTGAAGACAATGTCGTTGAATCTTGTCTCATTGACGCCCAACTAATGACACCTGAACCAATGTGGAAAACGTAACCACTTGTCGACTTTCTTGTTTCTGTGTCTCCAGCATGGTCTGTATCACTATAGCCAACGAAATCAAATTCAACGTTATTTTCATAAAGGATACCTGTATTTAATGTGCCCCTTATGTACTTCATGAGGCGCTTAACTGCCTCAACATGTGCCGCACTTGGATGATCCAAATACCGACTTACGACACCAACAGCGTAGCTTATATCTGGTCTTGTTCCGATGGTCAAGTACATTAAACTTCCGACAGCCTGTCGATACGGATAGTTTTTGTAATGCTCGTCATTCACAAAATCACCAAGATTTTGATTGCAGTCCATTGGTGCTGACACAGGATTGCATTCCATCATATTGAAACGATTTAGCACTTTCTTTGCGTATGCCTCTTGATGTATGCGAATTGACCCATCAGGTGACCGTTCAATTTGAAGACCAAGAAAATATTTCGCTTCGGACACTTTTATCTCGAAATGTTTCTGTAGGTAGGCGATGATTTCATCAATTTCATTTGTATTGTTCATCGCTATCAAGCCATCATCAACGTAAATGGCAATAACTGTCATTGTGTCCTCCTTTTGACGAACAAAAACGCACGCATCGTATGCACTTTGTTTGAAATCGAACTTACGACTGAACGATGTAAATTTCTGGTTCCAGCATCGTGATGCCTGTTTTAGTCCATACAAGCTTTTCTTCAACTTGCAAACGCGTTCACTGCCGTCCTCATATCCGACTGGCTGTTTCATGTAGACGTTTTCTTTCAGTTCACCATACAAAAATGCCGTTTTGACATCAAACTGTTTCAATTGCATTCCGTTCATCGCTGTTAGTGATAAAATCAGACGAATCGATGTGTATCTGGCCACTGGACTAAACGTCTCCTCATAGTCTACACCGTACTGTTGTGTAAAACCACGAACCACCAAACGCGCTTTGTATCGTTCAATTGTGCCATCTGGGTTCTGCTTAACTTTGAACACCCAGCGATTATCAATTACCTTTTGATCTTTCGGTGCTTCAACTAACTCCCACGTCTGGTTTTCGTTGAGTGCATTGTATTCATCGTCCATTGCACACTTCCACTGTTGTGTTTGCTCTGAACCAATTGCCTCATCATACGTTGCTGGTTCATACATGATAGCCAAATAACCCGATGCAATTAAACGATCTGGTGCATTGACTGTTGTACGTAAACTGTATCGATCGTTGTGTCGCTTCTCAGATGTTTCATCTGAGTCTCCTTCAAACGATATAAAATGTTCATCATTTTCGACTTCTTGATCATTTGCTGGCTCGTCCACTTGAACTTCGTCCGTTTGATCTGTCACTTGTCGCCCACTTTCGATTCATCGTGAATCGTATATTTATCGGATTGTTCGTTGAACTTGACATTGCAGCTCATGATGACTTTATTGCTATCTGGATCAAATAGACGAAAATTTTTGGTTGTGGGCTCAAATCCAACTAAATGAACTTTCTTTGCTTTTGGATCCCACTTCTTTCGACCAGTTTGCTTTGGAATTTGTACGAAACATTCCGTTCCAAAAATTTTGATGTGACCCAAATACGGCTTTCTATCAAACCATTGTTCATATGGCGTAGTACCAGCACAATTTCTGTTGGTTGTGCGATTCAATAAGTATGTCGCTGTACGTACCGCTTCTGGCCACAGTGATTTCGGCAAACCACTTGCAATGTGCATGGTCCGTGCACTTTCTTGAATAGTACGATTGTCGCGTTCAATTCGACCGTTTTGCTCTGGAGTGTATGGTGTGATACCCTCAAACTGTATGCCTTCGCGTTGCAAAATGTCGATCAACACCTTTCGATTGAAAAACTCCTTTCCATTATCGAATCGAAAACTTGTTGCTTCATCCTTCACCAGCATGAAATAGCGCATACCGTTAATTCCATTAATTTCGCTTGGACCGCACAAATCCACGTGCATGTACTCTCCTCTCGATGACGCTCGTTTTTCGGATTGCTTGTGTGATGCTCTGGTCATTTTTCCGTATTGACAATCCTCACAGAAAAAATTCTCCCTGGTAGTCAAATCAACGCCCGTGACCGAACCATCGTTGCACATTTTCTTGATTGAATCAACATTTACGTGTCCAAGCCGTTTATGCCAATGTTGCAGAGAAACAGCTGCCGTGTTTGCGTATTCGTTTATTCGCAAACGAAAATCCATTTTGAGCCGATTCTTTGAATCTTTCTTTCCGACTGCAACAACTTTGTTTTTATCGTCGATGAATTTGCAACCATCCTTTTCGATTAAAGCTTTGATACCTTTTTCCGTCAATACGCCCGTTGAAAACAAATTTTCACAGAGTTCAGAAACATACAGCACATTTTCCAAACGAACTGGCTTCCACTGATTGTCAACTCTCACGTCAATAAGAATTGTACCGATTGCTTCGATTGGTAAAAGGCACTTGTTTGCAACTTCTACTTTCAATGGTCCCGTGTATTTTCGTAGCTCTGAAAACCACTCTTGATGAAATGTCATGTGTTTTGATGCAGCTGAATCGGCATACCAATTATCCGAGTTTTCTTCCTTCTCGACTGTCAAGACGGAACACCATGCCATTTCATTGCCATCTTTGTTGCTTTTGCTTTTATCACCCTTTTGCGATGATTCCCTGAACTTTGAACAATCTTTATCCTTAGCCCAATGGCCCTTCTGACCACAGGCATTGCAATTTCCCGAACTGCTGACTTCGTCTTTTTCCAAACGATCCAAATTCTCTTCCTCCAATTGTGAGCTTACGATTCGCTGTGGTATTGTACCATACCGTCTTGTAATTGTTGAATCTCGGTGTCAATCCAGTGATAATGCGTGATACTCTCAAATTTTCACTCAATTTTTCCTTTTGCTGTTCGAGTTCGGACGCCAATTGAGTCACGCGCGTAAAAAACGCCGTTACCTTTTCATCATCACGCATTTTTGCTGAAAAATACTCCTCGTACAAAATCATTACACGAATTTCGGAATTCTTTTCATAAACGCTGCTCAGCTGATCCATCATTGCTTTCGCCGATTTACAATCCAAAACAAGGTTTGCGTTATCGTTGTCAATTGACTGAATAATTGCACTCATGGCTTTACCCTCATTTTTACTGTATTTGCTCTTGTCTTTCTCATCTGCTGTTGCTTCATCGGGTTCTTTGCCTTCAATATTTTCTGTCAATTCACGAGATCTCATGTATGCAGTGATTTGAAACTTCCATAACTTATAATTCGATGCACCTTTCAAAATGTGACCGGTAAAATTATTTTCGTCTTTGTCACCCATGATGAAATATTTTCAGTTGAAAAACGCACAAAGGACTGTGTAAACACGAACGAAAAGTAGCCGCTGCTTATTTATCTGTTCTTAGAATTCGATGACGACGATCGACTGCTGACGCGCACTGAACTGTAAACACCATGCGGCAATCTTTCACACTGTTGTGAAATTCAATTGTTTCATTCGACGATGATTTTCTATTTATTTCAACTATGAATTTTACGGGATTTTTCCGACTTTAATTCACTTCTCTTTATTAAAAAAAAATGCTAAAACAAACGTTTTGAGTACTTTTCCACTACGCTATGACAAGACGACTTGGGAAATCTACTAAACACTTTACACAATATCGACGTTGTGGCTAAATGTTTCTTTTCTTTTAATTATTTTAAGCCTACTGGGCGGCCATAACCTATTGTAATTTAGCTATTTTACGCAGAAATAATTATAACAATAAAGAAAAAAGTCAGAACGTTTTATATTATACTGAAACTCTCTTTTATGGAGCGTATTTTATTATCGATGTTTACTGTTTGGGAAAAGGTTATGAAGTGAAGTAGAGACTTTGACATATTATAAAACTGTAACTTGACAGTATGACAAGTGTTGCCAAGTTTGGTTACAATGTGAATTTCAATAAAACCGATAAAAAACTACTAAACAGCCACAATAGTCGCAGGCCGCCATTTGGACAGTGCTGCTCTAAGGTATAAAATGAATTAAAATAATATTTCAAAAACTTAATTTTTTGGGATTTTTTTATTTTAGATAACGATACCAACCCATTAAATACACCTTCTTTTGAAAATGGAGACTTTATCTCAAGAAGGCTTTGATGGTCGGTATAATGCCGGAATAAATAAGTTCGAACTTTCTAATATTAATATTCTTAGGCTGAGGTCCAATTCGCGCGGTTTATTTCAAATAAGTTGACATATTTAACTAATTCAATATGGCGGTATGGAATAAGTCATTTAGTGATGCAATTCAAATCGAGACTTATTTTAACCTAACCAATCGTTTGAGAGGAATTTTATGAGCCAAAATAAATAGTAAAATGAGAAAACATCAGCCTTAGGTGGTTTTATTAGATATTCTGTTTAACAGAAATATAATAATGATAAAATGCGAAGTGTTATAATTTTTATTTTATTTTTTTTGTTTAAATTTCGTTCCCATGCTCTATAAATACCACAACCTATTATCGATTTATTGGTTGTGAAATTTATCTGCTATCATTTTTGTGGAAACTCTTCCAAATAAGTCAAGAAAGTCTACAATAAGTCTCCTCCCAAGGTGACTTATTGTATACTTTCAAATAAGTCAGTCTCCATAAAATCAGTCGGGAATTGGACTCCAGCCTTATTGTTATTAATACGACATATTGTCCACAAAAAAAAAAAAAACAAATAACGGTTTTGTTTTTGTTAAATATGCTATAAAACGTCACTAATTTCTAACCAATAATGACGATTACACCTTACCTTTTAAGATAAGTTATTTCTGTTTTAATTCACTTTGGCGAAATAATTAATTTATTTGTCCTAAATGAAATTTCATCTAACAAAAACTGAATATTGTGACTGAACTACTCGTAAATAAATGTAACTAAATAAATTTGAAATAAAAATCGCTTATCAGTAAAGAGTTAGAGGAAAACAAGCTCAGAACAATATGTTTTGTGGGTTTCTTTGGCTATAAGTGTGTGATGAAAAATCACTTGTGAGCAATAATTTTTAAATGTTATTTAATTGATAGTTGATTTGAACTCACTGAATCATGTTTTATGTTATTCGAGTAAAAGCAGTTATTGCCCTGATTTATTAAGTGTTTTTTTTTTATAGACAACCAATAAAATTTTTAATAATAATACATAAATATGTATGTATGCTCGTATGTATATAACATTTTAGCTGAACGTTTTAAAACATGCTAGACTCAATCAAAAATTATACCAAAAACACACGGAATACATTTTTTTTATTTGTGTGAACAAAAGAAAATCAATAAAATTAACACAAAACCGATTTTTCCGTCGCTTTTGTAAAGTACTATATATGAAAATGAGGTGTTTTTATGTGGCACCCCATTTCCTCGAAAGTAAACTATTCGTCGCACAAATATTAGTTTATACTCCAAAAATAACTTTCGATCCTTCATTTTTAAGTTAATCCATCAATAATTCCATATTTTATAAGTTTTCTGTTTAAGTTCATACTTTAATATTAATTTCATACACTGTTTACTGCACACTATAAAACAATGACCTGTGAATACACATGGCAAAAAACACTGATGGATAATGGTCGACTGTATAATATTACCACTTTTCACAATATTTAAACGAAAGAGATGTTTTGTCTTATTAGATTAATAATATTTTTAGCAAATTGTGATAACCCGAATTATTATACTGATAATAGTAGATAATGTGTATTACACTATTACACCTACTATTTATTTCTATCTACATATATGGGGTAATAAATACCAAGGTA
Organism: Tipula vernalis; assembly: GCA_958295665.1. Classification (NCBI taxonomy): domain Eukaryota; kingdom Metazoa; phylum Arthropoda; class Insecta; order Diptera; family Tipulidae; genus Tipula; species Tipula vernalis. The sequence goes on along the minus strand of OY282558.1, from coordinate 126,459,132 downwards.
TAGCTTCTCATACCACAACACACTGCGTTAATAATTTACTTTAATGACTTTCACCTATCATAATGTCTATAGATAACTTTAATAGAAAAATGTTTCGGAAACATTGAAAAGTTTTTAATAGGCAACTAACTGTACTCTGAATTTTTACGATTATTTAGAATTTGCCGAACTAAAATATTTTTTAAAAAGTTTTAGTTCATAAAGCGCTTTGCTCTTAGGAAAACGGAAAATTTGTCATTTTTTAGCACCTTTTCGTTTTACCTTATCCATTACCAAACCCAAAAAATTTTTCGGTTAAAGCTCACATCTCAAAACTTTTATGTTTTTATCGATATTAAAATTGAATAAGAAGCAAAAGCAGTTGAAGTCGATGCCATTAATATAGTTCAAACGGCTTGCTGAGTGGCGTATAATCGTTTGGTCCATTTTTCGATAAAATTTGACATTAATAAGGCCCAAAAGCGGCAATTTCACTTCTTATGATGTCCCTTAACCCCTGAATCATTCTTGGGTTATTAACATAGTCGAGTGAAACTACCCCAAAGAAAAAATAAATCTAAATACATATGTCGAATCACGCGATCTTGGCGACCAAGTAACGTCACTGTTTCCTCCTCCTATTGATGGCTAATGCTTGTCCTTTTTAGTTTTCGAACACATGCACATATTGTGGATTTTAAGACCGAGCACATATTGTGGATTTTAAGTGAATTCCAACTTCTAAACAAAGCGGCGAATATAACATTCGTTTGTCGTTTGGACGATTAGCGTGGTCAAAGCTTTCACCTGAAGAGGGATACGTAAGAATTGCAGAACGTGAATTTCTGTTGTAGTGCTGAATAATTTCTAGCTGTTGTTGAACTATAAAGTTAGGGTAAATTGTGTACGTTTCGGCCTACACAGGCCCATTGGCCGCATAATATAAGAAGTTACTCAATTTTTGAATGTAGGGACAAACTATTGGAATGAGAATTATATTTTGGTTTTATTTTTATCAGTTGGTAACATTGATTATAGAGTTTGTAATTATGTATAACGTCATTGAAAATAAAAAAACTTTCTTTTTACTTCCGTCAATCAACTTGTCTAATACAGACGTTTTTTTTTATTAACATATAAGATTCGTATCCATCGGCAAATTTACAATAGGTTATGGGCCCAGCATACGATTATTAGTGAAACATAAATTTGTGTTAATTAAAAATGTCGGAAATGGCGTTTTTAACGATAGAAAAACTAAAAGGGCGTGATAATTATGACTCGTGGAGGTTCGCTGTACAAGCATATTTTGAGGACCTAGACCTATATGGGATGCAGTAATAGGTAAAGACGAAAACGAGAAAAATATTAAAAAGGCACGCGCCAAGTTGATTTTGTTGATTGACAAAATAGTTTACCCACATGTGCAGAGTACAAAATCTGCCAAAGAAGCGTGGGATGAATTGGAGAAAGCTTTCCAAGGTGCTGGTTTGACCAGGCGAGTAGGTTTACTCAGGAGTTTAATATCAACGAGATTGACTGATTGCAGTTCCGTAGAGGAATACGTGAATAAATTGGTTACATATGCTTATAAGTTGAATGGGGTCGGATTGGCCGTGACGGATGAATGGACTGGAACGTTGCTGTTGTCGGTCGGGTCTACCAGATGAGTACAGACCGATGATTATGGGCATTGAGGCTTCCGGTATAAAGATTTCTGCCGATTCAATTAAAAATAAAATATTGCAAAATGTCAAGAGTGAATCCATGACAAATAATGCAGCATTGGTTACGAAGAAAGTTAAATTAAAAAGTCAGGACAAGAAGTTCATTCGATGTTACAATTGTAATAAACTTGGTCACTATGCGTCTAATTGTCTAGAGAAAAGGCCTACAAAGCCTCAGAATGAAAAAAAACTTTGTTTGCATCGTTTCTGAGTACAACCGCTAAATCATCAGAATGGTATATTGATTCAGGAGCTTCAGCCCATATGACATATCACGGGGATTGGTTTAAAGGCACCACAGAGCCACCACCGAATAACGAGGACATGACTGCGAATGATTCTCGTCTGACTGTCAGTAGTGTTGGTGACATTCAGCTGGAGGCCGGTGATGGAAGTGTTGTCAACGTAAATAAAGTGAAGTTAATACGGTAAATAGTAAAAAACGGTAGAAAAGTAGTATTTGACAGCAATGGGTGTAATGTGTATGATCAATCCAACAAAGTAGTCATCATAGCATAATATGAAAATAGTATGTTTATATTTAATCGGCCGAGTGACATTTTGTCCCTGATATCCAGTACTGCGACATCTAATTCAGATGAAATATTATGGCATTTAAATTTCAACAGTTTGATGAAGTTGAAATCAGAACGTGCAGTAGGTGTTAATTTTAATCAAACAAACCACGACGGATGTTCAATTTGTTTAAAGGGTAAACAAACACGTCTCCCATTTAAAGAAGTTGCAGTTCGGGCAAATCAAAGGCTGGATTTAATCCATTCTGATTTATGCGGCCCAATCGAATGTGCTTCGCTTGGAGGTGCGCGTTACTTTATGGTGTTCGTCGACGATTTCACAAGACGCGTTTTTGTTTACATACTTGAGTCAAAAACAGAAGTTGTAAATACTTTTGTGAAATTTAAAAATTTGGTTGAGAACCAGACTGAGTAATTTTTGAAAATCATACGGACGTCGGGTATTCTGCATCAATTAACAGCACCGTATACGCCAGAACAGAATGTAGTTGCAGAATGCATGAACCGAACTATAGTAGAACGTGCACGATGCATGATGTTCGATGCGAACTTAGGTAAACCATTTTGGGCAGAAACAGTGTCTACCGCGGCGTATACAATTAATCATTCACCGTGTAGAGTCATTAATGGAATGACACCAGAAGAAGCGTGGTCGGGGAGAAAACCGGATTTGTCGCGTTTCCGAGTATTCGGCTGTGTTTGTTGGGTGCATATCCCAAAAGAGAAACGGAACAAATTTGACGCAAATTCGAAGATGGGAATCATACCAGATTACAGCGTGTTGAAGAACAGATACTGTCAGAAACAGTCAGTTCCTCTTATTTAGATATTTTCCCGGAAGCATCGATAATCGATAATGATGACATCGGAGATTTGTCACAGACCACAACCAATGATTCAGATCAGAATGACAACTCTGCATCATCTGATGAAGTGACCAACGACGATACATTTTACACGATCAGTGAACAAAAAACTGAGAATGAAACTCTTTAAGTAATGGCTGATGACTATGTGCCTCCTGAAACAATCGAGATTAATATAAATGAAGGCGAAGCTAGGCGTCCTTCTAGACAGCCTAAGCCAGTAAAATGGAATGACTATATGACTTACAACGTGCATTCAATTGAAATGAATGATCCAGTCACTGTCAGCCAAGCGTTGAATCGAGCCGATAGTGAAAAATGGAAAGAGGCCATGTGTAATGAATACAGTTCGTTGCAACAAAACAGCACTTGGAGTTTTGTTGATCTTCCACCGAATCGAAAGCCGATAAACTGTAAATGGGTTTTCAAAACCAAGAGGGACGCAATTGGAAAGATCATAAGGTAAAGGGCGAGACTGGTAATCAAGGGTTGTTGTCAAAAGAAGGGCATTGATTACGCAGAAACTTATGCCCCGGTAGTCAGGTATAGCTTGATTAGGACGTTAATCTTGATATAGATCAATTGGATGCCGTGACGGCATTTCTACAAGGAAATCTCGATGAGGAGATCTACATGACGCCTCTGGAAGGTTATGCAAAAGGCAACAAAGTGTGTAGTCTTAACAAATCATTGTATGGCTTAAAACAGGCAAGCCGAATTTGGAATATAAAGTTGGACAAAGAATTGTTAAAGTCTGGTTTAGCCAAGTCCAAAGTCGATCCGTGCATCTATCACCAAGTTAGTGGAAGTAAAATGATATTTGTTGCCGTTTATATGGATGACCTGATAATATTCACGAATGACAAAGAAATGAAAAGGAACCTCAAAGAAAACCTGATGTCAACATTCAAGATGAAAGATTTGGGTGAAGCGCGTTATGTATTAGGTCTATAAATAACACGCGATCGCAAGAATGGTTTAATTTGGATTGACCAAGAACAATATATCAACGAGATGTTATCACGTTATAATATGGTGGATTGCAATCCGGTATCGACGCCTATAGACTGTCAGCTAAGTTTTGGCCAAATACAAAAAGTGAACGGGATGAAATGGCTGAAGTGCCATACCAGTCAGCTGTTGGAAGTATATTGTTTGCGGCTCAAGTGTCCAGACCAGATGTGTGTTATGCCGTGAATTTAGTTAGTCGATTCAACAATAACCCTGGACAGGCTCATTGGACAGCTGTTAAACGGATTTTGCGTTATTTAAAGGGAAATGCAACGGCTAAATTGGAATTCAGAAAAAATGGTGGCAGTGGTTTGTCTGTTTTTTCTGATGCTGATTGGCCGAGCGATTTGGACCAGAGACGATCAACTACAAGATATGTGTTTACATATCAAAACGATCCGATATCTTGGAATTCCAGAAAACAACCCACAATGGCACTGTCAACAACTGTGGCCGAACATATGGCGTTATCTTCGGTCACACAGCAGGCGATTTGGTTAAACGGATTACTGCGGGGGTTATTTGTCGAAACTTCAAAATGTGTGAAAATTTTTTGCGACAACCATCCGAGACATGGTAAACGACAAACGTATCGAACTTGTGTATGTTTCGACCGACAACATGTTAGCAGATGTATTGACAAAGGAGGGACTCAACACTGCCAAACATCAGAATTTCGTCAGTGCAATGGGGCTTTGCATTGAGAAGAAATATAATTCTAGTGGGGGTATTGAAATGAGAATTACATTTTGGTTTTATTTTTTTCAGTTGCAACTTGACTTTTCAACGTCATTGAAAATAAAAAAAACTTTATTTTTACTTCCGTCAATCAACTTGTCTAGTACAGACGTTTTTTTTTATTAACATATAAGATTCGTATCCATCGGCAAATTTACAACACAAACGGTAAGAAAAGAAACAGAGTTTTCCTTTGTTTTTCCGAAATTACACGATCAGCAATTTTTAAACTGACGTTACCAATTTTTTCACAAAATCATCAGTTTTTCAATGACAAATGTATTAAAAGTGGTTCGAATTTATAAAAGCCATTATAAGATTTAAAAAATTTGTTAAAATGACAAAATTTTCATTAAATAAAATACATCTTTTGTCAACCAAATTTCGATATGTCGGCCGACAATGTCGTGAAAAAATGTACACCGTGAAGTCAGTAAAATATTATAATCTATAATAGCCGCATTTCTTGACGCACAGTGATCCCGATCAAATCAAAATTTACATTGAAAGCACAATAAAATTTGGTTTTTGATTTAAAATTTTGATCCGAGAAGCTTTTAGATCTAACTTGGGTTTCTCAAAACGGGATCCCGGGATCCCGTTTTTGTCTGAAAAATGTGACCGGGAAATCCCGGGATTTTCCGGTTTTCGATTTTTTTATATACTCGTTTAACTATGGGGTGATTTTTTTTATACCCGGTTGCGGGACAACCATCATGTTGAAACCACATGTTCCGTCGCACTTCTAAGCTCAAGTCTTCAAATAATGTTGGCAGTTCATGTTCCAAAATACCTCGGTACATTTGACCATTCAAGTTGCCTTCAATAATGTGGGGGCCGATGAGTTTGTTGCCAATTATTCCACACCACACATTGACAGTTCAAGGACGCTGATGTTCAACTTGGCAAAGTCAGTGCGGATTTTCAACACTCCAGTAATGCATGTTGTGGCGATTAATCGTTCCATGGTTTGTAAAAGACGACTCGTCGGAGAACAATACATAACGAAAAAAATTTGGGTTTTGCTGTATTTGCTCACGTTCCCACTGACAAAAAGTTACCCGATTTTGGAAATCAAGGCCATGAAGATCTTGGTGTAAAGACACATGATACGGATGATACTTATGCCGTTTTAAAATTTTTGAAACACTGGTCTGGGACAGTTCGGAATCGCTAGCTATTTCTTGTGTACTAATATGAGGATTATGAGCTACTGCAGCCAATACATTAATTTCATTATTTTCTCCAGTGACTGTTGCTGGACGAGTCAAAAATTGTTTGACAGTACGCTGAAATGACGCACGTGAGCGAATCCTATCCGGAAAACGCGAAGCGGAGAGGGTGACATCATTATCAAGACTCCGGCCAGCTTCTCCATAAACCAGAATCATTTCAATTTTCTCTTCTACAGTTAAATACATCATTCTTAAGTAGTATTGAAAGCCTTACACAGGTATTGTTGTTTTCGAAATAATCTTTGGACTGAATCTGTATTTTTAAAACAAAATACAAACCATTTCATTAATTTGAAAGCTGATTTAATCGCATGTTCTTGGGTTACGATAATGAGGAGCCATTTTCGGTAATTGAAAATTTAAGAAATACAAATTGTTTAAGACTAACTTCGAGTATTAACAATGAAACCGTGGTATTTTTTATTGCAGACGTATTGCAGAATCGTTTGCGTAGGTTTTCAGTAGGAGAAATCCAAAAAAATTGAATATCGTCAATTACAGCGCCATCTATCATGAATCGAAAAAATGTTTCAGTCAAATCCTACGTATTTTAAGCCGTAGAATCCGAATCTGCAATAAAAAATAGGGGTTCATATTTTAGTTTCAAAAGTTATCCCCCGCCCTACCTACAAGGAGGAGGGGGGGGGGCTAATTTTAACACTAATATATTTCCCCCACGGAATAATTAAATTTTGATCTTAACCATTTTTTTCGTGGAGTGTTAATTTTCCGAGATATTTGAGTGTATCAGGTTAAAAAAATCACCCGGTATAACGGTATAGGAATAATATATTACATTAAAATCTTGGTTTAAGAGCCTAATTGGGGATTATCCTGTCTCTGATTTCCGATTGTCCCTTAGATCCGAATGTAAAAAGTTTAAATATATGTATGTATGTATAGAAGTTTATCCATCAGTAGCATTTTCAAGTCAAATTTAGGCTAATTAGGAAGGGGTTATTTATTAACCGATTATGATGAAATTCGATTTGCACAATGGAAATGGGATTCTAAATTGATTATTACAAGCAGTTCTGGAAAATGGCCAGTTAGAAAGGAACTTGACCGTTTCTTAACCTGTTATGGTGAAATTCAGTATGCACGACGAAAATAGGATTCTAAAATGATTTTTGTATAAAGTTCTGGAAAATGGCCAATTTTGAACGATTTTACCGTTTCCTAACCGGTTATGATGCAATTTTGCAAGCACGACAGAAATAATTCGCCGATTTCACGTCTAACTTATCGAATATCATTTGTTGTACCACAAATGTTTCAAATTGTTTTGTGGTTGGCTTAATTCGTTGGGTTAGTATAGTATCGACGAATCTATTGGAGCGAATTGCGGATTTAATTCTTCGTTAATGCTTCGTCAACCTTGCAGACACAGATCAAAGGAATTGTATCGCTCGTATCGCTTCTTCTGATAGATGTACCACAAATGTTTCAAGTGATGACAAAAGTCTAAAAATGCCTATAAAATTGATTTTTCATTTATTTTGAACAAAATATTTTTTCTGGATTTTTTTCTGGATTGCTTCTTTAGTAATTTCTAGATTTTTTTTTCGGGATTTTTGTTTTCTGGATTTTTAATTTTCAATTATTCTGGATCTTAAAATTTCTGGATTTTTTTTTCAGGCAAATGTAGTGATCCCAATCATTTTAGAATAACATTTCCATCGTGCACGCTCAATATGGAATAGCGTCGAAAGGCCGAATATGACGAAAGGCCGAATGTCGAAAGGCCGAATATCGAAAAGCCGAATTCCGAAAAGCCGAGTTTCGAAAGGCCGAATGTGTCGAAATTTCGAATAGGTCGGAAGGCCGAATGTCGAAAGGCCGATTGTGTCGAAAAGCCGAATGTCGAAAGGCCGTTTATGTCGAAATTGATTTTAATTTTTCATCTTTTTATGAATGAAAATTTTCAAAATGTATATTTTTATAAAAAGCAAAAATTTATATTTTTATCAAAATTTTTGTATAAAAATGTTTAATAGTAGATCGACTTAAACATTAAAATCTTCTCACGTTTTTTTGTCATATAATTAAAAATTAATTAATTATAATAGAAAAATAAAAATAAATAAATTTTTTTCCGACAAAATGCTACACACACAGGATTTATTAGCACACATGCTACATATACAGGGTTTATTAGCACGTATTTTCAATTTATTTAAATCATTTTACATTAAGAAATAAATTCATTGTTTTAAATATTGAAAATTCGGAATTTCGACCCAATCGACCTTCCCACACGTTCGGCCACTCGACTCATTCGGCCTTTCGACATTCGGCCTTTCGACATTCGGCCTTCCGACCCATTCGGCCTTTCGGCATTCGGTCTTTTGACATTCGGCCTTCCAACATTCGGCCTTCCAACATTCGGCCTTCCAACATTCGGCCTTTCAATATCGAACGCTTAATATAACCTTAATCGCTTAAGAAATAGCAAAGTTCTTTCTTAATTGGCCTGAATTTGACTTGAAGGGCTGTATATGGATAAAATTTTTTACGAAATATTCAAATTCTCTGCATTCGGATCTAAGGAATAGTTTGAAATATGTAACAGCCAGGCCCAAATAGTCTCTTAAGCCGAGGTGAAACAAGACATATTATAAAATAAAAAAATTGAAACCCGGAGGATCCTGGGATGACCCGGGAGGCCGGGATCCCGTTTGAGAAACGTTAGATAAGAGTTTGTTTATCATTGTATCGCGTATTCCACTTTTATATCGCTCACAGTCAAAAATTCGTAAGTTTTAAAAAATATTTCCTTAACGTATGATCAAATTTTTTGAATTGAGAATTCATTTCATCACTAACATTGATTTTTAAAATCCTATTTTTAAAAACGCTAATCTATGGTGCTGTAGCAGAAAATAAATTGAAACAGTATTAAGGGTCATTAACAGGTAATATTACGGTATCTACGGAAATCTAAGTAAGAAAAAATCTTGTAGTTGATTCAACAGCCAACGTTATACGTTTCAATAAAATTAAAAAAATAATTAAGATTCTGGAATCTTAAAGTAGTCGATCAATGGATTTGAGTTTTCGATTTTTACAAAACTGTCTTAAGTTTAGGCTTTGATGGCCAAATTATGCTTGGTTTTTTGTGTAAAACAAATATGTTGGGTGACTCTTTGGGAAAGGGGACTTTACAAACCTAAAATACACCAAACTCCATTTAAGTAATCTGCGTGGCTTTCATCGGTTATTTATGGCCAAATGAAATTTGCTGTGCTAATTGATTGATCAGAATATACTACCAAGCAAGCCTATACTAACCTAGGCTCCCGGATGACACCGAGCCCTCCGTATATCCTTTATACATGGCAAGACCGAAGGATTGGGGAAGGTACATATTAATAATTATCAAAATTGTCCCGGTTAAGCACAAGACAAACACAATCTCCTAATACAGCGTCCCCCGTTAGGTCGTGAATTTAAAATTCTATTTCCCCGTAATATACAACTGTTATTCAATCAAAAAATTTGCCCATGGCAAAGTAATTTGCCCATGGGAACCACATGCAGTTAGTTTTCCATAGAGTGGAGAATATTTCAACTCCAACAGCTAACTTCGCGGTGTAATTTTTTAACTATAGGAATGTTCTGATGTAAGCACATTGCAGTAATAACCATTTTGTCATAAATTGGAAATATCAAATTCAATCGAATATTTTATATTGTATGTATTTTAAATGCCTTTGCGAATGCGACCGCCAGATTTAATACACTTCTGCAATTTGTTAAGTTCGTCAAAATGTTTATCATTCGTACAAATTTGTTTATTTTTAAATTTATTCTACTAGTTTATAATTATCAAGAATATACATACTATGCTAATTAAATTCATAAATAATAATGATATGATTTATAATAAGTTGTTTAACATTGTATATTAACAAAATATTTGATTATGAAAACATTTTAATGTTTGTTGACCAATTATTGAATTATGATTCATCGAAACAAGATTTCAATTTAGGTGGACTCTAAGCTTCAACTGTAGAAGTTAAGTTTTTCTACATCTAAATGGTAACCGGATAAAACGACAAACTCTACATAAAACCATATCTCTCCGACAATTGTGTCAGTCATCTTTCTTGTCCTCGTTGCAATTGTGTCGGCGATGACTCACACTTGTATAAAATTTGTATTTTACATTCTATTTTTTATTTTTTTGATAAGATCGTGTATCATCTTATTATCATTCGTTTTAATTTATTTAAAACTGTTGCTTCAACAAATCTGGTGAGCAGGAACCGATTAGAATGAACGAATTGGAAACCGCCAGGATGAAAAATTAATGCGATGGGTTAGTCGAACGATGTCTTTCCACTGATACACTTAATTTGTGACGCCAGCGATAAGTACGGGGTGAACGTTATTTTAGTTGGTTGAAATACGAAGTTTGCTCCCCTTCTTACAATCAACATTCCCCGTTTGGAATTATTGCGGCAACGTTAAGCTTGAACTTCGCCAAACATATGAAGGAAGGGTACAAAGTTAAAATCAGACGAATAAACTATTGGAGTGATTCGCCTAGTGTATTAAAGTAGTTCCTTTCAAATATAGTTAATTTCCTGATTTAAGGTGTTTTTCAATAAAATCTAATTTTCTTTGAAATATATGGAAATAATTAAGCAATCTAAATGCCCAACAATTATAGAAACCATTTGTCTCAGCACGAGTTGATACTATTTTGAAAGAATGGTTATTATATAGATAATCTAAGACCGGAAGCATGCGTAGCAATCGAAAATTATTCCAAATGGAAAAGAGTAGTAAGAGTAAATGTTTATAATCAAAGAACACGATACCATTGAACTGGACAGCTCGTACCAAGAGAACTAAAAAGTCGGTGGTGCCAGAATCTATGTGGTGAAGCATTAAGCCAATTAACACGAATATCAGAAAAATTCCCATATTGTGACTATAAAGGATATATAGAGGATAAATGAGGCTTCTTAATATGGTTGTGTTACTTAAAACCAAGGTTGGGCTTTGCAAATTTTCGAAAATTATCAATTTCATAGAAAACGATGGATGGAAACGCAATCTCAGAAATATTCCCATGGTGTGACTACATTGGCCGTATAGAGGATAAAAGAGGCTTTTTTAATAAGGTTAAATTTGGAACAATTAATTTTGGTTTTATCATTTTAAATGGTAGGAAACCATGCGTTGCGGAAATTTAATGTTGAATTCAATACAAATCAGTGGTATCCTAGCCAAATTTCGACAAATTTTGAGAAAAGAAACTGGGTAAAGCGGAAATTATTTGTGTGACGGCCATCGTAATAGTTAAATAGTTATTCCATCTTGAACCGTCTGCCGTGCAAGATGGAATAACTATTGCGTGGCCCTTACGCCCTTAGGGCAGTGGTAAGGCGCTGGGAGGATAGACAAAAGTCTTCCTGGCTGAGGAATCTAGGTCTAAGACAGGCGAAGCGGTTTATATTACCTTCATCAACTATTGAGTTGAGGCTAATAACCGGTTTACCTTAAGAATGTTCTTGCTTGCTTTCGCTACAAAAGCTAAGTGTGAGTCATCGACATTGTTTTTCTTGAGATTGTCTTCTTCCAATTGTAACGAAGACATCAAAGCGACAAACCCTAAAGAGGTGTTTTTTGCATTTTTAGGAGTAAATCCCTCGTTTAGGGGTTGGAAGGGGTTTAGGTAAACCACAACCAAACTTTCGACCCTATGTTGCGGAATGTGTCGAATGTGTTTGTATCAGAATGAGTTGCGGAGCAACATGTCGTCTAATATACGTGGATAAACGATCTTTATCGAATCAAACGATTTCAGCGTATTATTATCAAATGCTATATTCAGGTTATAAAGGGGAATGTCAGATGCAGCCATTGGTAAATTTATTTTGAATGGTATAAATGACGCTGAGGTTTTTCGAACACTGTTATCAAGTGTTGTTAATATAACCGTACTAGGTTGGATAAGCATAATAAATTATATAGGAAAGAACCGAAAGATATATCCGGATATATGGAGCCACAGGTTCGAACAGTGAAGCCCGATAGGAAATACCCCGATGGTCAAAAACCTAATCCACTGTTAATAGCTCTATAGCAGAGTCAGCAGTTGCGATGTTATAATTGCAACAATAATGTGCATATCGCGACAAATTGCCCAGAATCGCAGAAACGTTAGAAATGTGGGAAAGTCGGACATTTTGAAGCCAAATGTTATGAAGGTGGTGGAACTTTAAAATTATAGAGTTGTGTGATGAAATAGATCAAATGTTACATGAATGTATTATTAGAAAAAGTCGTAGATGTTTTCCAAGTAGAGTAGTATTGGTCAGTAAGAAGATCGGGGAGAAGAGAATTTGTGTAGATTATGAGAATTTAAATAGGGTTACGGTTAAGAGATGGATGGTTGTATGTACGCTTTGATTGGGGAAGCTGTTTTTAGTTTGATCGATCTGCAGAATAAATTTCATCACATTCCAATCGCTGATGATACTATACTTCGTTCGTGAACCCAGACGGTCAGTATGAGTAAGTGAAAACCTTTCAGCGCTTTATATCGGAAATATTTCAATCATTGATCGGGAAGGAGGTGGTAGTGGTTTATATCGACGATATACCTATAGCAATCATAAAATTTTGTTAAATAAGGAATTAAATTTAATGTATGAGAATTGTTGGAAGTTTAGAGCAGAGAAGTGTTCCTTTTTCAAGTCGCAGTTTGAACATTTAGGTTATAAGGTCTCAAAATTGGGAATTACACCATCAAATAGCCATGTGCAGGCCATTAAGGAATATCTGTTTCCTAAGAAAGTCCAAGAGGTTTCAAGGTTTGTAGGCCTTGCTAGTTATTTTAGGAAATTTATTCCTAATTTCCTGAGGACACTATTTTAAAGTTCAATGATTTGTAGTGTCATTCGTTTAGTGAGTTACAGTGGCATTAATTTTAAAACCATTGTGGTGTTTATTTGATGCAAAGCTAGAGTTAGAGTTTTGCATAGAGATGCTAGTAAAATAGTATTAGTACTTTAGTAACAGGACAACTTCAGCTGAAAGTAATAACCAAATGTTTGAGTCGAAGGCATTGGTTGCTTTTTATGCAATCAAAAGATTTCAAATCTATTTACACGTTATTCACTTTAGACTGCTTATCGTTTACGCTGGTCTTAAAGAAGAAAGAGCAAGTAGTCAGATTATGCGTTGCTCAGAGTTTTGTGGTATATCAATGCGTCATGTAGATGCTCTAAGTGGGAGTCGTAGGCGTTATGATAGTTACGAAATGCAGTTTCTAGACATTAGGCATATTAAAGAAAGTATTGAAAATGATTACTTTACGAAAAGGGATAATGTTTTGTACAAGAAACGCAATCCGAAATTATTGTTGTTTGTTCCCAATATTTCAGAAAACACCGTTATTCGTCAATGTCAGGAAGTTGGACGTTTTGGAGCAAATAAAACCATTGATCTAATTCAGCGAACGTATTGATTCTCACAAATGAAATCGAAGATTAAGGGGTGTATGGGTCCAAGGCAGTTGGTTGCTGTTGGTTATAGACGGTTTCACTAAGTTTACAAAATTTTATCCAACTAAATCTACAGGTATTAATGAGGTAATAAATCGTCCCAAGTCACATTTTTGTATGTTTAGTGTTCCGATAAGAATTTTCCGATGGCGATTGATATGTCGGAGAGGATATCCCAGGACAAAAGCTATCACTTATTCCATACCATGGCGTTTGTTGACCGGGTAACATGAAGCTGGTTCCGCTGGGACCGATCAGGTCGAACGTCCAGTTAGGAATGACCGAATGTAGTAAATAGTAGTTAAGTAACGCGGAGATTTTAGAATAAGCGCTGCTTATTGTTTTAAATTGGTATTATTGAAAGTCATATGGCAGCGCCTTATTTTAAAAGTTTTGTAACAACGTTTTATTAATTTACTGTTATATTGGTTTCCACGATAGCGGCATTGTTCGAGAAATGTAATAACGAATTTATGTTTTTTATAATTGCCGTGAAAATCGTATTAGTACACTATGAATATGCGTTGAAATTGGAATTTACATTTTCATTTTTCAAGTTTCAAAATATCTGGGTCCACGAGCCATAATGGAATAAGTCGAGTTATGTTAAAAGGGCACAGTACTATTTTAAATTCGAAATCGCCCTAATTGATTTCATATCATATACATTTTCTGTAATATTCCGGCAACTACAGACAACCGTAACAAGCGTTTACAAAAACAAGAATTCTAAAAACTAATACGATTTTGAATGACTCTTAATTTCAAAAACGTTTTCCTAAAAAATGCGAATTTTAGGCTTGTGTCATTATGACTTGTGGCCACAGATATATTTTAGAAAATACCAAACCAACCTAACCCAATTCTTAATTTATTTGTGATTTCCCAAAAAGTTTTCGCCACATTGCAAACTTTTAGTGATTTTAATTCAAATCTAGAACTAAAAATTTATGAATTTAGAAAAAAGTTTCATTCATAAATTGTAAAATGTTTATTTTCCATAACTCTTGAAATTTGTAATTAACCCTCATCAGTATGGGTCATTTTACTTATATTAACGTATGCGATGAGTCTCTCGGACTCATATGGTATTTTTACATTAAATCAAGTTTGTTAAATATTTTAATATTTAGTTTAGAAATTCAGCGTATAACAATTCGTTTAAATCATAAAAACAATTAAAAAGTATAAAGGGCTGAAACCTCATGAGGTGATCAGAACTTCAATCAAATCAATCCCTAAACTCCCTCTCAATTTACAACAACCTCCAACTCAATCGTAACGCAATCCTAAACGTAATCACCAAATTAACCGCCAACCCAACCCTCAACTCAATCACCAAATCAACCTAAAATAGACTTTCAAATTAACACGTAACTTAACCAACTGGATACCAAATCTGGATGCCAAATCTGCAAAATCAATTCAATCTAACCTTCCAGTAAACCCTAAACTCGACCCCAAATTAAATCCTAAAACTGAACCACTAACGCAAATTTAACTCAACTTCAACTCAAACTCTAATCAACCCTAACTCGACCTCAACTCAACCCAACTCTAAACCATAACTCAACCCCAGTTCGACCATCAACTCAACGCCAATTTAACCTTCAACTCAACCCAAACTCAACGTTCATCGCAAACCCTAAATCAACACTTTTCCATCGCTGCAGCCCAACTCAACACTCTACTCCACAACTTAACCCTCAACTGTTCATAACAAGTTAAGCTAAGTTAAGATTCAAATCTCAATTCAACCTCCAAATAAAGCTCAATAAATCTTACTCAATTTCTGCTCCGAAAAAATTCATGTGTACGTGAACTCCACTCAAGCTAATTTCTAACTTAACTCACAACTCTCCTAAAATAAATCCCTAACTGGACCATCAGTAAACCAGAACTCAATCCCATTTCAACTCCCAATTCAATACTCAACTCAACCACAAACTTATTCCCTAAACTACCACGGTCTGAAAACCGCTTGTGTTCTAACTGAACGTCTAACCGATCCCTAGCTCAACAACATCTAAACCCCAAACTAAACGTTCAACCCATTCCTCAAATGCGGCTCGAAAAACTGTTGCACCATCATTCCATCATACCATTATTCTATCATACCATTATTCCATCGTACTATTACTCCACTATACAATCATTCATCATTCTACTACACCACCATTCCATCATTCCGTCAAAAAACGTCAAATACATCTCAACCCCCAAATTGACCCCTAACTTAACCTTCAATTCAACCCCAAATTCAGTATCCAACTCAATAAGCAAACCAACATACATAAAAAATTGGTAAATATTTACAAAAAACTGGTTATTTTGGGTCAATTAGTATAGCAGGTACCTCACCCTCTTGACGTACAGGTTCCAATAGTTTTGCCATTCTCCGCCTTGACCATAGAAATAGATTGGCGAAAAAAAATCCAAACTTGACAAGCCGTTATCGAAATATCATGAGTACAGACAGATGGACGGACATTTTTTTTTGGTTGTTTTTTCGGACAGGGGTTTCAATGCGTTGAGTTAAGTGATTTTGGACTAATCAAATTTTTGCTCTTTTTTAACAGGATTTTAATACTTTGGTCTTTTAACCTTAGAATCGTGTATGGGGTGCTATGTTCCCCAAGTGTTTTTCGACTTAGAATAAAATAAACTATTTGTTCCACACCACCATAATTTCTGTATATTTTTCGATGTATATACCTTTAGCTTCTTAATCGAAATGAATTTCAATTTTATTTTGTTGTTGTTTTGGCAAGAGAGAGTCGGTCTACACGCCGCTATCTGATATGCTCTTTTTTTATTATCACGTTTTTTCTGTTTTTTTTTCTGTTATTTTGGATATACTTGCACGTGCACAGTTTTTGTTTCAGTCCGATCGAGATATTACGTGAAGTGGTTTAGTGTTATTTTGTGTGTTAATTTTTCAAACTAAACCATGGATAGAATTGTTTATTTGGTAAATATTCATCGTGACGATTCCGATTTGGATGGCCCATATACAAATGATGAGGCGCTTCAAGACATTCATTTTGTAGAACTCGTTCAGGATATGGAAAATAATGATGGTAGTGTTAACGAAGAAGAGTCAGAGCCATATTATGCAGCAATCGAGGCAAATCGTGGCCATACACGAATCAAGGCAAAAACGACAAAACTATTTGTTAGTCGATGCCATCTGCTGTGGAGAAAGCGAGAACTGAAGGTTTGAAAAAGAAGAGATTGGACTCCATTCCCTGCATTTTGTCCCAGCCGTCATTATTGAATGCGTTATTTTGGAAACTAATAGAAAAGCCAAAAGGACATATGCAGTGAATCAACGTGCACAGAATCCGTAAAAATTGAGATCTTGGCGAGATACTAATATGGATGAAATGTACGCGTTTATCGGCCTATTGCTTTGCGCTGGTGCCTGTTATTGGAGAAATTCGAGCAAACCAGTTGGTTTTTGCGTCTCGACGATTCAAGAACTCGTGTGAATCGATTGTGAGAAGATAAATTGGCTCCAATCCGCCATATTTGGACTCTCTTCAGATAGTGAATTTAAATTTGCCTTTCGTTCCATCCAAAGAACTCACGATCGATGAGCAGTTGGTCACTTCTAGAAACAGATGCAGCTTTCGCCAATACATACCATAAAAGCCAGGAAAGTGTGGGATTAAAATTGTTTGACTTGTATATGCAAAAACAATTTATCCTGATTCAGCAGAAATTTAAAGTGCCTTACTCAACGCTATTTAGATAATGGCGCGAACATTACCATGTATAACTTTTTTACAAGTTATAAATTGGCAAAAGATATGTGGGCCCGCAATATAACACTAGTTGGTACAATTAGATCAAATAAATGCGAAATTCCATGACTGTTCGCGTTGATCGGAGAAGCTAAAAAAAGAGGTCCGTTTACTTCAGTTTTCTGTTTCTCGGACGAGGTGTCGCTAGCGAGCTGTAGTACTGATTAAAAAAAAATGTGCTTCTAATGTCAACTGCAAATGCAACCGAGGAGATAAATGAATTAACTAAAAAAAAATCCAATTATCATCCAGGATTTCAACTAACACAAAGGAGGCGTCGACACATTCGACAAAATGGTGTGCGGCTACACATGCAAAAGGAAAAGTAACCGATGGTCAATGGTCATATTTTATAATATGCATGACGTGGATGGACTTGCAGCTTACCGATTGGAACAATAACAAATGCGTGGAAAGAAAATTTTTCTAAAAGAATTGGCGCTGGAATTAGTTCAGAAATATTTATACAACCGTAGCAAACTTCCACTAAAGCCCTCTGTGAAAACAGCTATGAACTTGAAGGGCTACAAATTTAAATCAATTCTTATGCGACCGTAACTAACCAATCAAATTTTCATTAAAATTGTACTTATACATTTGTCTCTCTCTCCACCAGATAAACAATCCTTCGTGCAGATGTGAATATTGTAAAAGATTCCGAACAAAGGCCCGCCATCTGTGATTTATGCCTCAGGCCAAAGTGCGTCAAGCACTACGTTCGGGTTTACGAACCGTGTTTCATGTATAAGTTCAAGGAGAATAATTCAGACCAAAAATTTGGCTCACCAATACATTTATCAGATATTTAATAAAACAATAAAGGGGATTCAATTCCCCGAACGCGGGATTACGCTGGAAGAAAGGTACACGATTCTAAGGTTAAGTACAAGTTCAATATTCTGATTCTAACTACTAGATAAAACTTGTCGTGCAACATCTTTGGTTTGATTGGCTTTAAATGTTTGATATTACCAAACTTTGCACTAAACTTTGCAATAATAATTTACGGCGATTATTGGGTTCGGTAATCTTCCATTCAGGATATACATTTATCCAAACCACCTTAGCTACTACTCCAGCTATGTTAACTAAATGTTAAAATTGGACCATGGGGGATTTTTTTTTACAGAGAAAAAGACACAACTGGTTCAGAGTATCGACTCTTTCTTTTGTATTGTTATAGTACAAATGAATGTTCGATTTATTCCCCGAAGTGCATCGATGACAATAAAATTATGGGGCGGTTTTTTTTTTTTGGAACGTAGCTCACCAAACTCACTTTTCTTCGGAAACAAGAAACGTTCGATTCTACACTTCACCCAAGGAGGACAATTATTTCTTCTCCCGTTTGAAGGACAATTATTGGGCATGTATCTCAACTTCGTCTGTTGGCTTCCAGATTTCTGCATGTTTTTCATAAGCGTATACATGTTGGTAGGACTTACGATAACTTAAATAACTTAATCGCTTATGAGTAGCGAAAAAGCTTTCGGTTTGGCATACTGTAGAACTTACTTGTTCAATTGCCGTTCACTTTATAGATACGTAAATTAGAACTACAAGATAAATGAACGAGTACCAAACAATACTAAAACACTTAATATTACAGGTGACCCTTGAATTATGCGGGTTTAATTTGTGCGATTTTGGTTTTATGCGATTCAAAATTTGTGTCGTAATTTTTAAATTATGCGGGAAATATCGGTTTAGTGCGATTTTTTATTTCTGGTTAGTGCGATTCCGATTTTTTCTTCTTCCTTTTGTTATACATACTCGTATATGATAAAGAAAATAGAAAATCGTTTTATTTTATATTTCGTTTCAATAAGACATCTCACGCTACAAATACATTGATGGAAAAAATGTCAAAAATGTTGATGATATGGATAATACATAAAAATCAAATCAATATGCCTTTAAATTAACCGACTTCCGCCAGTCAGCTAACAGAATTTACTGGAAGCAAAGGTTGGCTTGAAAATTTTAAAAAGAGATTTTCGTTACATAGTCTTAAATTAAACGGAGAAACAGCATCTGCTGATGCAGAAGCTGCCAGATTGTATCCACCAAAAATTCAGAAAATCATTGACGAGGGTGGATATGTTGCCGATCAAATATTCAATGACTATTATTATGCAATAATGCATCGGGGGATTTAATAACAAAACCAATGCTCATTCATCGAGCATTAAACCCTCGAGCTTTCAAGAATGTCGATAAAAGTAAATTACCGGTAACTTGTTTAGAGAATGGTTTTTCAAAATGTTTGTTCCAGAAGTTGCGCAATACCTAAATAAAAAAAAAATTATTTTTCAAAGTTTTGCTTATCATTGATAATGCACCCTGCCATCCACCGGATCTAAATCATCCTAAAGTCAAAGTAATATTCTTACCAGCTAATACGACATCGTTGCTATAACCATTAGACCAGAGTATTATAGCCACATTTAAAGCAATATTTTTACGGGTCACATTTGAATTCATCATAGATAAATTAGATAACCGACCAGATGTAACAGTTACCGAAATATGAAAAGAATATACTTTATGAGGAATTGTGCATAATTTATCACCAAAGCTATGCAGGAATTAAAGCAGAATACACTCCAAGGTTCTTGGCAAAAATTGTGGCCAGTTGAATTCAAAGGATTACATGTCGTACCAGAGGTAGAAGCTGAATTAAACCAAGTGGTGGCTTTGACGCATTCGGTTAGAGGTGAAGGATTTAATGATATCACATTGAATGAGGAGCACGAATATATGAGATTAGAAGAAGATTTAACTGAGGAAGATCTTCTGATTTTATATGACGAAAACCAGAATTTAATGAAAGAGAATGAATCTGAAGAGATACCAACATCGGAATCTGAAGAGACACCAACATTTAAACCAAACATATTGCAAGAGCGAATTAACAAGTCCCATAAATTAAAATCTTTTTTCGAGGAGAATGATGTGGATATTAAGGGAGGGCTAAAATTTGATCGCGAAGTAGACATAATCATGGCACCACCATATTACGAAATTAAAAAGCACTTTGATATGTCTAAAAAGCAGACATTAATTACAGATTTCATATGTTGCAGCACTACATCTGCCCCCACTGAAAGTTTTTCGAGCGACGAAAGTGTTATTATGCCTGTAAAACGGCAAAAGCTTATGACCAGTTTTTTTTCCAAAGAAGCTACTCTACTGAAAGCTCTGATTGCGACGAAATTATGTAATGTTATTTTTAAGAAAACAACATTAATTTTGAATGGATTAATAGTTATAAATGAATGAATGCAACTGTGATTTTAATTTGTTTAACGAAATAAGAGAGAAATAAATTCTCTAATAAATTTAGAATAAAATAAATATTTTATTTAATTTTTTTTTTTTTTTTTTGACATATTTTTACTTTTTTCGGTACGTAACCCCCTAGTTTCTATTGATTCTAAGTCTCAAGTTATTCGAATTTGAATTGTGCGCAGTTTTTGTGGAACCAATTTGCCGCATATTTCAAGGGTTACCTTTAATAAATGCACTTGTTTAGATAATACAAGACAATCATTCTCATGGTGTAAGGATTTGTTTTTATTTTGAATATGGTGTCTCACGACATTTACCGTTATGAGTATGAAGTTGACATTGCAATTTTTTTGATCACGAATAAAATACATTTGGCCCATTTTATCTGAGAAAATAGTTTTTAAGATGGTTTTTTACAGATCAAACTTAAAATGAGTATCCAAGACTCAACTCGTATTGATTAGGGTTAAGTAAAAATTTGATCTAATCTAAAAATGATGACTAAATTTTAAATTTATGAAAGCAGACCGAATGATTTGGTGTTTCGATATATCCAGGAAAAATGGAAAGCAAGAAAGAAATCCGCAGTTGATGTCTAGAAAATGCCGAGTCAATCACATTAGAACGTAAATTGTCTGTCTATTGTAAATAATAAACAAAAATTTGTATTTTTCCATAGCCCATTTTAGTTGAATCTGCAATGTAAATTTACATATTGTTTATATCTAGCAATAAACATAATTGTATAGCCGTGCCACTTTGTAAAATCCATTTTTTATGATTTGTTTGTTAAAGCTAAGAATAAATACTAAGAACCTACAAATTTTTATTTATTTATTTTTTTTTATTTATTTAAAAGAAAAATATTTATTTGTATTTCTAAAGGTAATGGTATCACTGGTAATTAAATACATATTTTTACGGATTCTGTTTGTTTTATGAGCGTCACTATATATAATAGTTGTGTCTACTGAATTGTTGTATTTAACCGTGATTTAGTTCACATCGCTGAGGAGAACTTGGGCGCTTTGTCTGAAATTAACAAGTTGCATATAAAACATATAAACTGAAAAACAAAGGAAACGCTTTTAGTATACCTATTACTTATTATTAAAATTACGACGTATTTCCTTCAAGCCAAAAGAAAAATACATTTTTACCTTAGTCTCTTCATTTTCCATCATGTTCTTAGTTTTGCTCTTTCTGTGTTTAATGAAAATTCAACATTTTTTTTTTTTTTCCATTCGCATCTTTATGAATTTTAAATAAAAGCACAATATTAATTTATGAAGCCTCGTTATATTCTTCCCTTTCCTTGTTTTATAACCATTACGAAATTATAAAGGATGGGAGAAGATCCTGTGAATTATTTTCTTTTCTTATACATACGTATATACCAGGGGCGTAGCGTCTTTGGAAGCAAGGGAAGCACTGATTCCCTATAATTCTAACTCAAAATGCTAATATGCTTCATTAAATGATCTTTAAAATTTTCATATTGGCTGGATAGCGAACAAAATCGTTTTCTAAAAAAAAACTATTTACCCACTCTAAATGTAAAAAAACTAATTGAAACAAAATTCCAAAAGGGAACTAAAATAAAGTTTGATTATTTCTCTATGAAATATTACACAGCATAAAATTATCTTCATTTACATTCTACAACCATACAATCGTTGCTTAACATAAAAATATCAGAAAAACCTAAATGTCTGAAAACGTACATGAGTTAGTTTTTCACAACGCAGGCTGCGGACCAATAGCCGGAAAAATGGAAAAATCATTTAGCATAGTAAATTTTAATTTTCGTACAAATTTACCTCAATTGGCGTACCAATTCTCTAGAAGTAAAAATGATTTGATGGGCACAAATTATGATTTGGAGGGTTGAAATCGCTGGCTATTAGCTGGAAAGGAAAAACGTCAAATATTTTTATTGCTTTTCATTCGTTTATTACGTTTACGTACATTTAATACATATAATGGAAACGCGAAAATTTTAACAAAAATCAGTGAAACACGAACAAAGTTAAAAACAACGGTTTTTTCATATTATACCCAACTTTTTAGTACAATATTTGAATTTACCCTGTACACTGTTAAAAAGTAGGTAAAATAACAATTAACCCGACTATTGGTCCGTAGCCCTAGAAAGAGATGTCGTATATGTGTTGTATTTATATGTGAAAGTTTTCATTAAAAAATCACTGTTGAAGCCAGGTAACTTTCGATGGTCGATATTGGTATGATCCAGAAGTTTAACCTGCGCGTTTGTTTCCAAGAAAAATAAAACTTTTGATATTTCATTGATATTTATAATTCATTCAATTTTTTCTGTTTTTTAAAATCGCTCACTTGAGCAACTCAGTCACTTTAGTGCATTCCCGCAGCCTTCAGGGTTTTAGTTATATCATCTTTCAAAGTTATTGTTTCCCTCAAATCATTGGTCACAGTTCTTTAAAATACATGTTAACATTGTGCTGATGCTATCTTCTTTTAAAAAATTTGGCGATCAATTTCAGCAAAGGAAATATTAGGAAACTTGTGAGTTTTCTCTCAGGTCACTGTAACCTGAGATATCATTTGAACAAAATGAACCTGTCCACAGAGACGGAGTGCCGACTCTGTTTGGAAGAGACAGAAACCGCAGAACACATACTATGTGAGTGTGTTGCTCTGTGCACACGGAGGTGGATTCATTTTGAAGAGAGGTATCTGACCCCGGAGAAATGTAAATTGGCCTCTATAAATAGCATTCTCGCCTTTATTAGAGAGGTGGAGAAGCTCCTGGAGTAACAGTACCCAACAGCACAAAAGATCTTTTAGGTCGTAGTGCTAGCCGCTTTTGGGCAGGGACGAAAAAAAAAAAAAAAAAAAAAAAAAAAAAATCTTCTTTTAAAACACCGTGATGTGGTAAAAATACACAAGTATCTTGGGTTACCTTTTCTGTGCTAATTTTCACCAAATATCCGAGTTCATCTAGTCATAGTTCATCCGAGTTTATATATCTTTTGATATTCTTCGCTTTTGACAAATTTTCTCTCCCTTGCGTGCAACCTGCTAATTGTTTAATTGAGCGATGTTCCTAGGGTCGGCTTGGGTTATCCTCAAACGGCAACCTCACAACAAATCTTCCGTTGACGATATTAACAACAAAGTAGACTTCACTTTCCTCTTCTTCATTTGTCTATTTGGATGGCTCTCTATATAATCTCCTCCAATTCCCCAAAAGGCTCTCAACTTTTTGTCAATATTGAAATCAGCTGAATATTTTGATATTGTAGACAATGAAGAGCGGTGGTTCGAATATCACCTTGGTGTCCAACCAAACCCATCCAAATAAGGTCTATTGCACGATAATTTGACCTTTATTATATGGAATTTTGCCATAGAACATTTGCAAAATTACATCCGACCCCAATAAAATGTCTATTGTGTTTGATTTTTTTTATTTCGGGATCTACTAATTTAATGCCAGTCAGTAGACTTAAGCCGTTTTGGTGTAGTGTTGGTGGTGGAAGTGCAGCTGTTAGTAGTTGTATAGGTTGGTCATCTGGATTAATTTAATTCCCCTTGTGGAGTTTGTCCGACTTACTCCGATACCAGACACTAAAATACATCCATTCAGGTTTGGCAATTTTAAGCTATTCATACAGGCTTCCGAGATAAACAAGAGTTGGGATCAGTATCCAACGGCACCTTGTATGTAACCCTATTTCCACACGAATCCTTTACTTTAGTCCGATGCCTGGTGCGGTTAACTTAGACTTTATTGGATTTAAGTGTAACGAGAGAGTGTCCAAGAGACAATTAAAGCAATGCTTTGATTCCGTACTATCGTTTCTCCGCTAGTCAATCGATTTATTCGCGAACTTTTTACACTGATACAAAAAATGATCGTAAGAATCGCAAACATCTCTTCTGACTTACGGGATTCCAGAACATCTGATCTTTTGCCTAAGGATTTCAAAACATCGTCAATAGTTGGAAAATCCACATCGCACGTCTTTTGTATATCGCATGGCTTTATTGAGTACCATAATAATGAGTCAAGAATCCCGTTGCTCAGTTTTCTCCCAATGCTCGTAGCTATCCAATAATTTCGTCTGAACTATTTAGTAGTTTCCGAAGGTTAGTTCAGAAACCGTAGTAAACCGTTTAGATATTGAGACTTTTGGCGACGTATTTTCATGGATAGAGGCCCATATAAAGGTCATAAAATAACTGCCATTCCATGTATTCTCAGCTAAATGGAAGAACATTAATTTTTGTCAGTTTCTCTTATATAGCCCAACAAACAATTTGTTTTACATAGCAGTAATCGAAACAATTCCTTCTCTAAATTATATAACCTAAGTTTTATAGGCTAGTATTTAAAACATAATTGTTACCGTTATAAATTCCTTAAAGAGTTTAAATGGTGGATTGTATAAAAGTTTCCGTGCCCTAATTATGGTGACATAATATAAATTTTAGTTTTTTAATTAAAGTAATGTAAATACTCTGATTACTTTAATATAACTTTTATATAACACGTATAGTTAGTTATTCGCTTATCTGTTTTTGGCCTAACCACTTTTTATAACCTAATTTTGGTTAATTTTAAAAACATTGTTTATAATATTGTTGGAAACGTTTCCGCGTAAATCATTATTAGAATTGTCAAATTTTGTATTTGGTCCAAAGTAGGTCCAAAGAGTTATACCAATGTATTACTCTGCAAAAATGAGAACCCTCCATGAGTTCTTTATGTTGGTAGTTTGGTTTCCAACTGAAAAAGTTGGTCTACTCATCAGGTAGCTATGACCAAACTACAAAAAATTCCACTCTAGCCACTTACATTAAGTATCTGGCCAGAACGTACTGACATAGCGAATTATTATTAGTTTATTTAGTTATTTAGTTTTAATAAAGTCACGAAAGATTAATTAGTTTGAATAAAGTCATCATCCCTTCAAAATGTAACCAAAATTTGTAGAAGTAATCGTCAAAATCGATAAAATCTGGTTATTAATTAGTTTTATAACGAGGGCTACGTAACTCTTATAAAAGTTTACTATAAATCTTCTGGTAACAGTTACTCGAAGTCATATAGTACAGTTACTAAAGATACATGTTAAACCGAAAGTGATCTGATTGAAAACTTCCGAGATAAATTCAACATGTAAACGGTGACTTGACTGAAAGTTATCTGAAAGTAGTCTGAGTTCGGTCAACTTAAATTTGGTTGGATGAGTCACTTTGTGTGTTGAGTTAAACATGTAAACTTTAATTTAGTTGAATTGACCGATTTTTTCATACTGTTAAAAAGGGAAAAGGTTTTTATACATTTTCGAAATGGTTTTCAAATTATTTTAATAATTTTTTAATAATTTAAATGTAATTTTAGAACAAAGTGACATTTGAACTGTCAGCTCAGATCAAATAAAAAAGTCCCATGTAAACACCAACCGAAATTTTAAGTCAGTTCACTTTCAGATAAAACTCAGTCAGATCACTTTCGGTATGACATGTATCTTTAGTAAGTGATGGAGACCGATAAATCACCAACTTATAAAACCGGTAGTAAATTTCGTCATTCAATAGCTTTAGTTACTTTACAAAACTCTAATACAACCGTGTTACTGATTGGTGATATTATAACACTCTTGGTATACCCACCTAAATTTGTATGTAACCTGGTAACAATTATACACCCGTTATAAAATATCCCGACACTTACAGTGATGCAAATTGTTTGTTGGGAGACCTTTCAGTATTCATTGTGGTATCAAATAATGATGAATCTATATATC
Source organism: Tipula vernalis (assembly GCA_958295665.1). Taxonomy (NCBI): domain Eukaryota; kingdom Metazoa; phylum Arthropoda; class Insecta; order Diptera; family Tipulidae; genus Tipula; species Tipula vernalis. The sequence goes on along the minus strand of OY282558.1, from coordinate 126,432,625 downwards.
ACTCATGCTTGCCTTTCGACTCCGTTTATTTAAACTCTTATTAAATGTCTTCAAATATATGAATTTCCGAGGCTTCGTCATGGGTTATAAAAAATATTTCTCGTTCCACTTCACCAACATTTTTTTAACAATTTATTAGTACGTTTTTGGCGAACAGATATATCAAAAATGTCTGAACTAGGCTGTAACTGTTGAACATATTTTGCTAATCTAGATATTTGCTCAGTAATGACGCTGTGTTCCTTCTGAAACAGCTCTAATTTTTGTTGACTGGTAGTCATTAAAGAAAATGGAGGCACTAGCAGAAGTTTGCAATGATAGATTTCCACAAGGTGTAGTGATGGTAATTTCCAAGGTTGGCGTCGAATGGCTTGCAATTTTACTTGCTCACTTATGGCCGCCCAAACTTAATGGACTTAACTTTATATTAGAGTTAAAATCCGCCTCGAAGGAAGACTCCTTCTTTCCTTACACATTTGGTTAGTACACTACTGTGTTTTCCATGAGAACTGCACTATAACTCGATAAACTTTAAATTCCTTTCATTCTATGTAAACCGAAAACAAATTAATTAATACAGCGCGAATGTGTAGTGTATTTGACATAAATTAGTTATTTCATCAATATTTTCTTATTTCTTGCTGACGTCATTACACGCAACTACACTCGATAAATTCATGGGTTTATCAAGTATAGTGTCTAAAAAGTCATCTCAATTCCCAGGGAAAACAAGAATAGTGCTCTGGTTTGCGATCCTAATTGTTGTGTTATAATTAATCAATTGTTTTTTAGCGAATGGGATCAAGTTCGGAACTACATAACATCAAGTGCTTCCCTACCTTTAAAAACCAGACTACGCCACTGGTATATACCATATATAATGTTGTTTTTTTTACCTTTTTGTATTATTTTATTTATTTATGTTTAAGACACTCTAATTTTCTAAATAACCGTCATTTCTCAAATGGAAAAAATAAATTTTCTTTTATACGGTGTTTATATGTACCTGAGCGGAACTAAAATGTCTTCAAGAGATTTATGACGGCTATATTTTTTTTGGTGAATATTGATTAAATATTTTATTATGTTAACGTAATATTCCTCATTAAAACGAATGTTGTAAATATTTTTTAAAATATATTTGTTTTTTTTTTAGTATTAGAACAACCATTTATTATTTTAACAATTATTTTTTTTTTTATTATTAACAAATTAATTAACAGAATACGTACATATGTACATTCAATATTGAGTCAATTTTTAAATTTACTAATTTTAGATTAACAATTTGGCCAATTAAACAATTATTTGTCATAACATTGACATATTAAATAGACCCAATCTATTACATGTTCATTTATAGTTACATAAATTAGAGATAGAGATAATTTGAAAAAAAGGGGGGAGGGAAGACTTGCTTAAAACTAATTTTTCGAGATAAGATTTAGATTTATAAAACTACAATAAAATATCACCATGATCATGATTGTAAAAATTATATATCTTAAATAAGAATTTAGTTTTTTGTTTTTATTTTCCGAAAAATTTTCGTTTTTCCTTTGTTTTTTTCTTATCTTTAATTTCTACAATTTTTGGTCCATTATGTTGTAGTTGAATTTGAGGAAGCTGCCTGGCTGGTTTGGAAGATGATGATGGTGTAAGAATTGTAGTACTATCCGTTGCATTATCAAATGGATCTGGCAGAATTATACACTATAAAATAAAAATAATAATTGATTGGCGGAATTTTCTATATTATCTTAACAATTACCTCGTCCAGTAATATTCTGGGACATGTTATTTCTTCGGGATTTCGCCACGGTTTTCGATGATGTAACTGTGAATTTTTCCAATTTTCATAATGTGATGCTGCCTTTCGTAAATCTTTTAACATTCTTGGCCCTAGTGAATGTGTAACTTTATTTACTAGCCACGGTGGTAGTGTTCCTTGTGGATCACAATGTGCTACATATCCTAATTCACAACCACGTGCTCGTCCATTGGACCGAACAATAAATCCGGTGATATGTGATACAGCTCGTACATATCCCTTTTTAGGTGGATAATCCTTATGAGGGACTGATCGTGATATTAGCATTTGTTCTCCAGTAGGACCGGTATCCAGCCAAGATCGTAACAAAACGAAGTCACGAGGTTTTAATGGTGGTGGACAAGACACTAGAAATAAAAGTAACACATAAACATAATTATATTATAGATAAGGAATAATCCAGTTTTTTTTTCAAATCACTTACTTGCATAATAACCCACATCATTATTCACATTAAAACAACCAATTTCTTTACTAGCTAACATATGTGTGTCCCATTCCTTCCGATAATCTGGATCTAGTAACACATCGAATAACAACTCAGCCGTGATATCATAGAAAAATGAATAGATTTTAACCATATTAAAGCTACATCCTTCAACAGGTCTGGTCCATACTTGTGCATCAGCTTTTGATAATTCCAACATCCATCCATCGTTGTCGTCTATTAAATGTTTTAAACCACCAAAATCACTATCTTCAGCTATTCTAGCCATTGTACTTAATAATTATGATAACTGCAACAAAGAAAATTAAATGAGTTGTATTAAAATAATCAAAATTATAATTTATGAACTAAATAAAAATGTTTATTTCATTTAAGATTGTTTTATACTCGTATACTGAAATTGAATTTTATCTTTGGCCAGTGTGCGCGAATACGATAAGAACGGAAACCACAAATGTCAGAATGTTATGTATTATTATGATTTTATGTATGTATGTAGAAAGGTGCTTTGCCTTCGTCACTTTTGAATGACATTACATAATATTTTTGGTGGGGTCTGAAGGGGTTTATAATTTAAATTTAGTATTAACAAATGTATACAATTTTTAGACAATTTTTTTTTTTTTGGTTTATAGATGTGTAACAGAATAAATAAATACAAATTTTGAGACTTTTAAACGTCAAAATGTTAGTCATTTTTTTTTTTTTTTGGATAGAATCGGTTAACTATGTTATTGTGTACATAGGATTGAAGTGTTGTTTTCTGAAAGAATAATTAATTCAATATGCGAGATTTGTGAGGCAAACCGTCTTGAAATTAATGACACATTGCTGAGACATCCTTAATATGGTATACAATGTCATGATTTTTATATACATGTAGGATCGCTATATGTACTTGGTTTTGTTATATTCAAACTGATCACAATAAAAACACGTTTATACCGAAAATAATCTCTTTATTTTTTAATTCTTCTCACTTCAACGTTTTTCTTTCGACTCCCTTTTGTTCTCCTTTTTATATGGCATCTCTGTTTTTCGCAGTGGCGGCGTAATTTAGTATGGGTTAAATGCGACAGTGGCATTACTTACCCCACACTCGGCCATCCTTCAAAATCTTCCGTCCCGGAAGATTCGGTACCTCCACTATCATACGATACCCAAGGCTTCATTAAATCGGCAGATGCCAAAGTTTTTATTTATTTATTTATTTATTTATTACCAACTTATACATAACTGGTTACATCACTTAAATAAGAAATTTAATAAAATTATTTAATGTAAAGATTACAAAGATTACCAATAATTCAAAAGAAGCTTCGACATCAATTCTTTAAATGCATTTCTAGACAGATTAAAGTCAAAAGCCGGCCGTACTTTATTAAAGGAAGCAGAAGAATGATAAACCGGCTCACATTTACCGTAGTTTTGGCTACAAAACGGCAACTTAATTTGGAAATCTTTATCGCGCAGCACACGTAATGGAGTATATATATCAAGCAAACTCAAAATTTCCGAACAATCGATTTTAGACACCAATAAATCTCGAACAAACATTGCGCTAATTTCAATTCTACGAATAAATAGCGGCTCCATATTTATTAATTTACATCTACCTCGATATGCTGGGAGTATGAAAGCAGGTACATTCGCATCTCTAAGCAACCTTCGTAGTGCGTACATTATAAATCGCTTCTGAACCCTTTCTATGCGATCTGAATAGTTAATATAAAACGGATTCCATATTACAACACCATATTCCAACAATGAACGAACAAAAGAGACATATACAATTTTAATCACGTAAGGATCATGAAAATCCTTAGCAAACCTTTTAACAAATCCAAGCATAGAATTCGCTTTAGAAATGCAACCTTCAACATGTTTATGGAACGATAAATTCGAAGTAAAGGTTATACCTAAATCTTTAAAAGTATCAACAGTTTCAATACTACAACCATCAAAGAAGTAATCGTAACTAGTGGGTAAGACTACGCGGGTGAAACACATTGTTTTGCATTTGGAGATGTTTAGAATCAAATTATGCGATGTACACCAAGCCTTGAAGTTTGTCAGGTCAGACTGAAAGTCAAGTGCATCATTGGCGCAAGAAATAGTTTTGAAGATTTTTATATCGTCCGCATAAATGAGAATGTCGGAATGACTTAGACAGTTGACCACATCGTTTACGAAAAGAATGAACAGCATGGGACCCAAATGGCTGCCTTGAGGGATGGCTCCTGAAGAAACATCAATCACTCTTGAAGTGAAGCTGCCAATTTTCACAAATTGAGTTCTGGATTTTAGATAAGATCTAATCTAATCAACTGGCAAGTAGTTACAATTCAATGAAATAAGTTTCCGCAACAGCAAGTCATGATCGATCTTGTCAAAAGCCTTACAAAAATCAGTGTAAACGACCTCCACAATATTACCATTTAATAGAGCCCTTGAAATACAATTAGTAAACAAAACTAAATTAGTAATAGTTGTCCTACCAGGGAAAAATCCATGCTGTTTGGAAGAAATGAAAGTCTTAACATGAAAGAATAATTGATCTTTTACTAGTTTCTCAAAAAGCTTTGGTAAAACTGAAAGAATACAAATACCTCTATAGTTCTCGACATCGCTTCGAGATCCGGATTTGAAAATCGGCTTAATAAGTGAGCGTTTCCATGCAATAGGAAAGCAACCCTCAGCGAGACTTTTATTAAATAGTACGGAGATATGGGAAGAAATTACCTTACCGGTTAATTTTAGAAAAATGGGTGGAATAGAATCGAAACCGGCACTTTGGTTAATATCAATATTAGACATATCGAATAAAATAGTATCCACTTCCAGACGAAACATTGAAAACTTAGAATTACTTGCAACATTACTGAAATTACCAAGATTTGATTTCGAACTATATACACTCTGAAAGAAATCCTGTATGTTATCACAGGAACGGTCGTTCAAATACATCGTAGAAGGGTAACCATTAGACTTACTTTTGTAGTTAACAAAATGCCAAAAATTATTTGGCTTCGATTTAATTAATGATTCAATTTCCAGAATATAACAGCTGTAAAGAAATCGGTTTAGACATATATACTTCTTACGTAATACATCAAACGAGTTGTAATTAACAACATTAGGATGCAATTTATATTTCTTGTGAGCCTTATCCTTTCTATTTTTTAGATTTATCAACTCATTATTATACCACGGTTCCTTCTTAACGCTAAAAGCTTTCAGTCTAGGGATAAATTTCTCAATACCTAGATTAATAATTCTATAAAATTCGATTAACATGTCATCAATACTATTACAAGCATAAAAAAACGACCAATCATACGTATCCAGAAATGCATTTAAAGAATTGTAATCGCCCTTTATAAAGTTGTAAGTCCATTGAATTAACATTTTCTTCGACTAACTCGCAACATTCAAACATAACTGAAATATTCAGTGGAGAGTGGAAAATACTAGACGATCCAGCCAAATCCTCACACGTCGATACGGTTACCTCATGATCAAATGGTACAAAAGCCAGATCCAACACATTACCACTATTATTCGTAACACTGTTGCATTGCTTTAACCCCAACGAAAATATTTCCGAGATGAAGTTATCCATTTCATCGTTCATGTTAATAGGAGTCAAATTGTGATCAACATACTCCCACACAATATCCGGAATGTTAAAATCTCCAAAAATAAATAGACGATCCTCCGGCTGAAGAAGTGGAGCAATATTTGATTTGACAGTGTCCACAAACCTTTGATAAACTGGCATACTCGAATGGCAGGGTATATATGTAACACAGATGATCAGCGAATATGAATGGAATTGTATACGTACAGCAACAATTTCGGCAACGCAATTAGCCAACGTTATCAGACTGGATGAATATTTGTTAGAGACTGCGACTACAATACCGCCACCCTTTTCGTAAGTGTCTCTTTGCAGATGCCTGTCCCTCCGGAAAACGGCATAAGATGACGGAAAATACTCCTCAGTTTTAAAGTGAATTGTTAACCACGTTTCAACAATGCAAATAACATCAAAGGCTTCTTCTAAAATTGACAAATACAGAGATTTTGATTTGGCTCTGATACTATTTGAATTATGGTAGTAGATATTTAAGAATGACCGCGGCTGGGGAACTGCTTCACTGCTACGAAGAGTAAACAATGGTGTCTTCAGTAACGGGGAAGTTACTTTAGATGTTGAAACACGGTCCCTGTCCGGTTTTTTGCTATGCGTGGATAATTAGTAAATGGCCGGATTATTACACCAGGAGGCCAGGCATTGGAGTTATTTAGCAGGTCGAAATGGGCCTCCTTCAACCCAATTTTAAAGGAAACGAACGTGAGTGAACTGTCCAATATGCGGTCTTTGGAGAGTAACAGTTTACAATTAATTTCCTCAGGTGAGCAATTTTTCAGTTTTTCACAGATGTAGTTAACAATCAGATCAGATGAGACGGATGGATCAATACGACTGATATATAAATATTTCTTATCAGGTATAGAAATAGTTTTAATCGAATTGACAGGTGTGCCTGTCCCTACGACAATTTGCGCTAACCTCGGCGATTCGCAATTAACGGAGTTGGAGCCAGACTCTACAACTTTTGACAAAAATGGTTTAGTGACGTTATCGTCACCCAACTTATTTATCAAGGTATTGATCAATTTGTGGTTTTCAGCAACCTCCATTTCAATCTTCTTTAATTCTAAATTTTCAACGGCTTTGTCTACAATGACGTCAATTTTCTTCAGAATCCTGGACATGTTGTCATTCGCGATCAGTGGTTTGCAGCAATCGCCAAGATAGCATATATTGCCATATTTTTTAATTGAATTGATCGCAGCACTGTCAATTCCATTGCAGTCATAGCAAAATTGGTTCTCGCAGAGACTACATTTAACGATGTCAGTATACGGAGCAGAAAACATTTTTTTGCAAGTGTTGTAAGACATTATCGGTGTATGTATTATATTAAACGTTGACTGAACTGTATTATATTTATTATTTAATTATTTAAATTGATAATTATATTAACGATCAAATCGGTAGTCAATCACAGTGTAGATGAATTTATGAATAAATAAAAACAGTTTATGTAGATGTAAATTGTCACGATTACGATGGAATGACACAGAACAGATTATAAAATAAATAAACAGCTATGCACAATTATCACAGTTTATAAAAATTATCACGATTATGTAGAAATATCACAGTTATTTTGAATGTGTGTGTGCGCTGCAACACTATAAATTATCACAGATTATAAGAATTATCACAATTATGTAGAAATATCAAAGTCAATTTTATAGTTTTAACACAGTCGCTTTAATATAGTAACCGTTTCTCAAAAACATGAACAATTTAATTGGCAACGGTTTATACAATATAGCACTATATGCACAACAAAAATATTTTAAATTTTTTAATATTAATTTAAAATAAAATAAAATACGTCTGTACGCTTCAACGGCCGAACGAGAATTATTTATTGGTCCTTCGCCATCGCCTACCTTCCTAACATCGTATCTATCGTTCCTACCAAGGGCTGTTACTTCGTATGGTCCCAAATACTTCGCTCGAATTTTCAATCCTGTCCCAAACTGCGAACGACTTATTGCTACTAAATCACCTATATTATACTGTGTAGCCATCTTCCTTTTCTGGTTAAAAGATTTTCTATTCTCGTCCTGTAGATTTTTTATCTGCTGCCTAGCGTTTTCACGTAACTCTACCCTCTTGTCACTGAACTCATTAATCAGCTCTTCCTCGATTATTTTGGTCAAATCATAATTTTCTGACCTAAACATATCAACTCCAAACATAAGCTTAAAAGGTGTATTGTTGGTACTTCGGCTAACCGTGGAATTTATCTGCTTCTGTAGAGTTGTGATTTGTTTATACCATTTTAAAGGTTCCGCCAAAGACAATTTGGTCAAGATTGGTATAATTATTTCATTAATACGCTCGACCTGTCCATTTCCCCTGGGAACACCTGTTGTGATTTTTACATGCTGTATCTTTTGTTTAGTGCAACACTCCTCAAAATTATGCGAGGTAAAAGCCGTTCCCTATCCGAAATAATTCTTTTTGGATTTCCAAATATGGCTTGTTGCTGATCTTGTTGCTTTTTTTAACACTTCTTCTGTTGACGTCGTTTTAACTGGATATATCCACGTGAACTTTGCAAATCCATCAACAACGACAAACAAATATTTGTAATTCTTTGCGGTGGATGGTAATGGCCCTAGATGATCCACATGGTATGTGTGAAGTGGAACATCAAATTTCTCGATGGGATTAAGGTAACCTTCCTGTTTTCCGTATTTTTTTGTTGCTAATATGCAATGTACACAATTAGAAATTGTTTCATTGATTATCTTACTCAACTTTGGTATGTCATAGTCCTGCTTCGCTACAGCTTCCACTTTCCGTCTACTGATATGCCCGTTTTCATGAATGTTTTTTAGTATTTCATGTTGCATAATTCTAGGCACTCTGTGACTACATGACTTCCGTTGACAAATTTAAACACGATCCCGTTTCTCAATAAATATCCATTATATTCCTGTTCTTTCAGGATTTCTGCAATTAACTGGCATTCCTTTTCTTGGCTTTGGGTATTTCTGATTTTTTGTAAAATCCCTTCCTCAATTATAAAGATGCTTGGATTCCTACTCAGTGCGTCGACGTGACGCATTGCACTCCCAGACCTATGTAGAACTTCACAGTCGTACTCTTCTAAGTACATTGCCCACCTGGCTATTTTGACACATAAATCTTTATTTTCATCGTTAACTGAAAAGCTTTACAATCTGTATAAATTTTAAATTTCAGTCCTAACAAATAAACCCGTAGTTTCTCCAAACATTTTATAATTGCCAGAACTTCTAATTCGTAACTGCACCGTTTCGGGGTGTTTTTGTAGAAGTACACCTCCATATCCTTCTTTGTTTGCATCCGAATGCAATTCAGTTTCCAGTTTTGGGTTGTACATCTTTAAAATTGGTTCATCACATAACCATAACTTCAATGTTTCAAACGCCTGCTTTTGACAGGTACGAAATTCAAATTTAGTATGCTTTCGTGTTAAATCACTTAAAGGCTTCGCGATTGCAGAAAAGTTTCCTATAAACTTTCTGAAATATCCAGCTAAACCGAGAAAACTTTGAACTTGTTTGCACGTTTTTGGCTCTGGAAAATTTCTAATGGTTTTGGTTTTTTCAACTGACGGCTTGATTGACCCATTTGAAATGATATGGCCCAAGAAATCAATCGAAGATCGAACAAATTTTGATTTTCCAAAATTTATTTCTAAGCCATTGTCTTCTGCATTCTTAAATATTATTTCTAATTTTTTTAAATTTTCAGCTTCACTGTTAGCCGCAACCATGGTATCATCCATATATAGAAGCATAATCTTCTTATCCCTTATCAATGGTTGAAATATTGTGTTTATGTACCTTTGGAAAACTGACGGAGCATTACAGAGCCCAAAAGGTACTTTTAAAAATTCATAATGCCCGTCCGGCGTAACAAATGCTGTATATTTTTGGCTACTATTCTTAACATCTACATGATAAAATCCGTTTTTTAAGTCTAATGTAGAAAATATCTTCGCGTCGTATACATTTTCAATTATATCCTCTATTAACGGCAATGGATATCTATCTTTAATTATTTTTGAGTTAATCTTCCGGTAATCGATGCATATCCTTTTCGAACCATCCTTCTTTCGCACTAAAACAATAGGACTTGCATACTCGGAATTTGAATGTCTAATTATACCTTCTTCCAGCCACTGATTTATTTGCTTGTTAACCTCATCTTTTTCTACTTGAGGCAACCTTCTCGGATTTTGATATACTGGTGCTTCGTCTTTGAGCGTAATTTCAAGTTGTACGCACGACTTTGCTGTTTTTTTTTCGGTGTATAATTATTTATTAAAGTTGTAATTCTTTGTTTAATGCTAGGATTTTGAATATCTGCTATGCATTCCATTTCATTTTCAATGGTAAAAACTGACGCCTCAACGACATTAATATCGTTCTCTGGAATGTCATGACTTTTTTTAACTTTCCGTACTGTGACTTCTCCATTGATTACGTTTACTTCAACTGTGTTTAGTAAATCCTTACCAATAATTAAATCGTGGTTCATAACAAAATCATCCACAACATAGCAATACAGGTCGAATGACTCGCGGTCGATTTTTATCGGTAAACTTAAACAGCCATACGTGTGTGTAATTTTCTTACCCAATCCGGTTAATGTTATATTGGATATATCCAATTTACGAAAATTATTTAATTTACCTAAGATTGATTTTCTGATTAGGTTTACATCGCTACCAGTATCAATTAGCCCTATGATAGAAATGCCAAACATTTCAACACTGACCTGCATACTAGTTACTGCCACATGACCTACGTCTTTAGAAGTAGTGGGAACTAAGTCTAAACAATTCTTGGCAATGTGCCCAAAGTTATTACACTTGAAGCACCTGGTTCCTTTACATTTATTAGGACAGCTTTGCGTAATATGGCCAATAGCTCCGCAATTAAGGCAACGAGTTCCCTCGATATTGACTTTGGGTTTTACAAATTTGAAATTTTTTGTTCTTTGGAAATCGAGTTTATTTTCCAGTCTTTTGGCCTCAATAAATTCTTTATACACATCTACCTTTCCTCTTAACTCACGTATGTTTTTTGCATCGTATAACACCATTTTATTTGAGCTTGAATCTGGTATTCCTGCAATAATATATGACACAAGGGACTTTTCATCTATTAATTAAATTGTTCGCTACTTTTTTCATGCTAATAATATATTCCAAGTATGTTTCTTGGCTTTGCTTTTTTGTAGATGATAATTTTCTGTGTATGTTCATACTAGATAGTTGAGCTGCGAATTCATCTTGTAATAATTCTTTCAGTGTTTCCCAGTTATTTATCTCTGGGGATGCTTCTACCGCAAGCTTTGCCGCACCTCGCAAAAGTTTACGCAAATAAACATATTTTTGTATGTCACTCCATTTAAATGCCGTCGCACTAGCTTCAAAAACCGCTATCCACTTATCAACATCTTGGCCTGATTCCCCATCAAATGTCACCATAGATTCTTCAACTTCGCGAAGTGGTAGGGTATTATACACACTACGACCATCTTGTCCATTACTGTTTGTAACCTCAGTACTTCCAGAACCACTCTCTCCGTTTGCATTTTCTCCCGTCATCTTAGTACCTTCTATGAAATCTGACAATCGTTTCACTAACTCTGATTTTCTTTTAAAATCAAATGGTAAATTATGCTTCTTCAAAATCGTTTGTATTAGTTTAGCCGTTAGTACATTTAAGGAATCATCCATACAAAATAAATTCGTATTTTGATTTCATTTTACCTTATCAAAAATGTTGTGTTCTTTTGATTTTCTTTTCAATAGCTTAAGTAAGCGTGGATGTACAGAACTTAACCTCACTTTTCTTTATAAAGATACTTGGCTTTACTTTCCAAAACTTATCTTTTCGAACTTCACAAATATGCACTTCACTTTTCCACAATTGGACTTTTCATTGAATAAATGTTTATTTCTAAACCCGTCTCACTGTTAACATGTGATTATACCGCCAGGTTAACCCTTCGGAGCAAATAACCACACTTACTAAAAAAAATGAATTTAACCAATAAAAATTATTAATTTTTTATTTTTTAAATCGTTTAGGTTGAGCCCCCAAATTGTAGGATCGCTATACTTGGTTTTGTTATATTCAAACTGATCACAATAAAAACACGTTTATACCGAAAATAATCTCTTTATTATTTAATTCTTCTCACTTCAACGTTTTTCTTTCGACTACCTTTTGTTCTCTTTTTTATATGGCATCTCTGTTTTTCGCAGTGGCGGCGTAATTTAGTATGGGTTAAATGCGACAGTGGCATTACTTACCCCACATACATATTTGGCGTGCTTTCAACAATTTAGCAACTGCACTGATATTGCTTCGTTACCTGCAACAACTGCTTTATGTCTACTTTCGTAAATTTTAATTTTAATCCATGTGAAGTTTATTCCAAAAATTTTTAAAAACAAGAAAAACAATAATTTAGGAATATTTTAAGAAAAGGTTCACATGCTTATACATATACAGATCAGTGCTGTCGCTCTGAAAACTTTAAACGGGGTACGTTTTAAATTTTCAGGGGAGTATTTCAAGTCAGAAGTGAGTAGAGTGCATACGAAATACAATAGTTAGACCTTAGATATAAACAATTGTTGGTGTTTTATGTTAAAAAAAAAAAAAATCACGATCCAGCAAATTACACTAAAATTGTTTTTAGTTTTTGAGCCAAATTTGAATATTAAAGGAAAAGTGATTTATTTACTGGTTTAGAACAGATATTTTTAGATCGTTTTGAGATTTTTAAGTTTTTCTCGTAGGGAAGGGTACTGATCAGCGAAACCGTAAGTGGTTAATGGAAAATTTGTCTTAAAGCAACTTTAGCTTCGAAGCCTTTTCATTTTCAAAAGCATAATTTTCACAGATATGCAAATTCAGACATGTCAGAAATGTCATTGTCAGATACATTAGTAGGTACCTAGGGGGTAATCAGAAATATTCTCGAAGTCACGAAATATGTATGTTGGGTATTTAATTTAAAAAATTGTTAATAAAATTGGTTTGCCATCAAACGACTGATCACAAACGCAAAACTTGTACGTGATGAAATCTCTTTTAGAAAAGTTTCAAACTTGCTAACTTGATTCTTGGTTTGGTTTTGGTGGTGCTATAATTAATTCGTTGATCATCAAATGTATATTGGCTAAGTCAGATAATAAATTTCAATGGAATTTCTTAAATATATAAAACAAGGTCAAGTTGCAAGACATCATAATATCACTTTGGTTATTAGAAAAAATTGAAGGAAATTAAATTTGGCAAAGAAAAATATTTTTTTTTACTTTTATAGCCACTCCAAGCTTTTACTAAATTTCCAGGTTCCAGCACCAAATGGAGCACGTTTGCCAATGGATTTTAGTGAAGTTTTATGCCTAAGTTATAAAGCCGTTCTATCTGCAGTTCCTAATACCATATAAAACAGAATTATTCACACTCTGAAAATTCCTTGAAGAAATATAGCGGAACACCACTCTTGAAATTTTGATCAGACTATCTTCTCAGTCTCCAGTATCAAACGGATGGAACAAGCACATTTTTTGATGGATTTTAGTGATATTTATTATACACAATATTTTGTAAATTCTATAAATAGTTCCTATTATTAAACTTATTATTTCATGGGCTGAAAAAATTTTCTGCCATAAGGAAGGGCTGAAATCAGAGTTTTTAAAATAAAACAAGTCCCAACGGCAATTACTATTTTGGAACACTATTCGTGCTAGTGGTATTATGATAATTTTCCTCGCCTCCAGTACCGAATGGAACAGACATATTTGTTCCTATATATAAAAAGTAAACATTGGACCAGTCATTTGGGTTGGAGTTCAAATTAAATTTTGTTGAAATTATTATTTGTCTGGTTCCTCCTGCATTTTGCAGGAGGTAGTGTCACCCTATTCTTACCTATATGCAACCTAGGCGAGAAGGAGAATATCAAAATAAAACTGTAAGATAATTTCTGCTGTCAGCATTTAACTTTGTTAGACACGAAAGATGCAAGGGAGACGTAAAGCTTATTGGACGAATGAAATTTTCCATATCACACTGCATAAATCCAGACTTCCACACAACTTTCTAGTCTGAAAAGGTTAAATGACTGCAGAAATTATCTTACAGTGTTATTTTTATATCCCTATAAAAGAGGGTCTTAGTTTAAGCTTATGGAAAGTTTTGATAGTATAAATCCAGATTTCCTTACATCGTTTTTATGTGGTAAGGATAAATGGCCTCATAATTTGTTTTGCAGCGTAATTTTTGTTTTCAGGAGGTCCTAATCTAAATATTTAGCCAAATCAGCATACAAAGTGCCTTGATGTTTTTGTAAGTTGTGAAAAACTCTAAATTATCTTTTTATAAGTTTTACTAACAACTCTTCAGATTCTGAAAAAAACTCTTTATGGATTTTTGCCTGAGAATGACTATTATTAGTATAGCAGTTATTAAAACAGGGGAGTACAGAATGAAATAGCGGAGTACAGGAGTAACCAATAGGCGAAAGTAGTACAAACACTCCGATCGTACTCCGATCGTATGTAAAGTTTATAATGTAATATTCCCAAAACAACAACAACATACTATTTCTTTAATGTTTTCTTGTAATGTAAACATTCAGGCGGTTTAAACTAAACATCAATATGCGTGGTATATAATACAATATTTTATGCTTACGAAGAACACAGCAAAAAAACCAAAAAACAAAAATTTCTCGTTTTTATATGTAGTGGTAATACAAATTCTACGCCTGAATGTGGATATAGAAAGCCATTATCTAATAGATTATAATACAATTCAGCGACGATTTTTGTTCAAAAAAGAAGCCAAACAAGATTTCTCTCGAATGTCCGTAGTATGCACTTGATGAAAAAATTATCAAATGGCCGGTCCTTTGAGGGCAGCCATATAAATGACAAGCAAATTTTTTCCACCGACGAAATTTGTTCCCGGGCCGGCCATATAAATAACAAGCAATATTTGTATCAAATGTTGTAGGATTTTCCGTCGACGAAATTTGTTCAACAAAGATCAAAGGTACCAAAGTCAAATCATTTTTCTCGAATGCCCATAGTATGCATTTGATGAAAAAATTATCAAAGAATCTGACGACATGACCAATGTGTTGGAAATGTAAACTAGGCTTAATGACATTTTATGTAGTGAGAGGTAGCAGCACTGTTATATAAATTGAAATAAAGTTAAGTTCAGTTCTGTTCTGTAATTAATCAAATAAACACGTTTATTTTAACTTTTGTTTTTCTTTTGCTGCTACTGCGAATTATTCTAGAGGTTATGGCCTATCGCGTGTAAATTGGTGCGAAACAAACGTTTAGTTGGGCCAATTTAAGCAATTTTTAATTAGAACTTATTTGTGTAATAAGAATTTGAGATGGCTGATGAAGAGAAATTTGAGTTCAAACAATTCGAAGGACGGGAGTTCGAAAACTGGGTTTTCCGTCTGAAAATTACTTTGGAGGAAAAGGTTGTCGAAAAATGGCTGGAAGAAGATGCCGCCGAAGCGAAAATTGCAGTCGGTGCCGACTTCGAAAAAATCAAGAAGGAGGATCGCATGTGCAAGGTGCATATAACTCGACGTGTTGCGGATTCACATTTGGAATATCTGAAGGACCGGCCGACAGCGTTTGCGATGATAAATTCATTGAAAGCAATTTTCGAACGTGCAAGTGTGGCGACCGAAATTGGTGTCAGAACAACCTGAAAACTGACAACCCAACTTCACATTTTCTTGCATTCGACAAATTGATACGTGAATTAAGGGCGTGTGGCGCTGAGACAAATGATCGAATGCTGGTTGTGTCGCTCATGATTACGCTACCGAAGCGATATGACATGGTCGTGATAGCATTGGAGACGATCGAACCATATAAATTGACGATGGAATTGGTGCGTTCGTGTCTGTTGGACGAGGAAAGCAAAACTTCGAATGGTCGTCTATCGCTATGTATGGCAGTAATGCTTCAAATCAAATTAAGTGCTATTTCTGCAAAAAGCCTGGTCATCGAAAGGACGCATGTCCTAAATTGAATCAACGGAATTCTACTAGTGGAGCATCGAACAGCAATTTTAAGGGGAAACCCAATCAGCAGCATTATCAAAAGTCAAATGCGAATTGCGCGTCGAATACAGATGCGAATGTAGTGGTATTTGTGGCTAATGCTGGTGATTTTGCGCTATAGTGTGGAATGCAGACGACAATATGTTTCATTGTTGACTCGGGTGCTTCAGAGCACTTGGCGAATGATAAGTCAATGTTCAGCGAGCTGAGGAATTTGGCCAAGCCGGTCGTAATTGGTATTGCTTCGGTATTGCACTGACTGCGTCGAATGGAATGGAATCTACGCAAGTGAAGTCAAAACAAAGCATTCGTCTGTGGCATCGTCGGTTGGCACATTTGAACTACGCTGACGTCAAGCGTTTGTCGACTTTGGTCGATGGAATGGGTGACATGAACAACGATGCTGAAGCTGTTTGCGAGCCGTGTGTTTTCGGAAAACAATCTCGAAAATCATTCAACGGTTCAAGCGGAGCACGATCGAGTCGTGTATTGGAGCTTGTGCACAGTGATGTGTGTGGGCCTGTTACGCCAGTCACGTGGGATGATCAGCATTTCTTGGTGACATTCATCGACGATTACACTCATTTCACTGTTGTATGTCTGATAAAGAACAAGTCTAACGTTCTTGATATCTTTCAGAGGTACAAATCGATGGCGGAGACGTACACTGGGAAGAAAATTTCAAGAATCCGATGCGACCGTACACACCTCAACATAATGGCGTCGTCGAGCGAATGAACAGAACATTGCTTGAGAAGGTACGTTCTATGAACGCTGATTCAAAAATGAACAAGGATTTTTGGGGCGAGGCCGTGTATTGTGCGGCATACATAGCGAATCGCAATCCGTCACGTGCGATTATTTTGGATGCGACACCAGTTGAACTTACAGGCAAGAAACCCAATCTGTCAAGGCTTCGTGTTTTTGGATCGCCTGCGAATGCACATGTACCAGACCAAATACGCAAGAAATTGGATATGAAATCATCGAAAATGGTAATGGTCGGCTATGCTGTGAATGGTTATCGCCTGTGGGACCCAGTCGCAACCGAATTCTTCTTCAGTTTTATTCAAGACAGAGTCATTCACGGACGGTGTTGACGACGCTGAGAATTTAGGCGGTGTTGACGAGGCGGATATTTCAGCGGACAGTGATACGATGAATGTCGAACGAGATGATGCTCGATCTGCAGGTGCAGATGAAATCAACGATCAACCATTCAACGTAGTATCGCACGACCGCAGCGAAAGCGTCAACAACCGCAGCGGTATGAAGATTTTGTCGATCCGACAAAGCTCAAAATGAATGAGGACAACGGAGAAGTATTTTTCGGCGTTTGGACAACGTACTCTCCGGTGGCAAAGATTATTACAATAAGAGTTATGCTAGCTCTTGCTGTCAAGCGTGACATGGAAATAGATCAAATGGATGTGAAAACGGCATTCCTCAACGGTAAACTTGAAGAGGACATTTATATGGAACCGCCGGATGGATTCGTGCAAGATGATTTTGTTTGTAAATTGAATAAGTCTCTCTGATCACACGGATTGAAGCAAGCGTCACGTGTGTGGAATGAACGATTCCATAGTTTCATGCTCGGAAATGGTTTTGTTCGCTCAGAATACGATCATTGCTTATATTCTCGTGACAGTGGAGACGAAATGGTATACGTGCTGTTATACGTAGACGATCTGATTATTTTAATTTTTATATGATTTTAATACGTTCCGAAGATTGTAAGAGAATTCAATCTAGTTTCGAACTGATAAGCTTATGATTATGAAAAAATCAATCTTCTCATCAGGCCGCGGCGACTGGACTGATTATACCACAATTTACATTCTATATAAACGGAATGTGCTGTGCGTTATGTACTAGCGAATCATACTAATACAGATAAATTCTCTTACAAGTTTTCTTCTTCATGACATTCACACAGCTCTATTTCTATGTAAGCTAATTTTACTTTATTAATTTTCTTTTTTGTTGAATAATCATAAGCTCATCAGTTCGAAACTGGATTGCATTCTCTTACAATCTTCGGGACATATTAAAATCATATAATTAAATAAATAGAATTCGGTCTATTAGTCAATTTCGTTGAATGATTGTTCGTAAATACTAATATACTTCTCGTGTTAATAAAAACACATTTAAAATGGTCTAATCACCGGTAGCATATTAGAAATTACATGAATTAATTAACATTTCAACAAAAAAAAAATAAAAAAGTAAGATCTGATTATATTGAGCGAAAACATCGAGGAAATCATCAAGATCAAACAGCTGGTGTCAAATGAATTCGAAATGCGTGACATGGGCGAAACGAAGAATTTTCTCGGAATCAACATCGAATATGACCGGAGCCATGGAATTTTGAGAATTAACCAACGCGACTATCTAGAAGACGTAGTGAAACGTTTTGGAATGGCCGATTGTAAACCGAGTTCAACTCCAATGGAATGCCAACCAAAATTAGAAAGGAAGGCTGAAGCTGAACTGACAAGTAAACAGTACCGAAAATTAATCGGATGCTTGATGTACGCGGCTTGTACGACTCGTCCAGACTTATCAGCGGCAGTGAATTACTTCAGTACATTTTAAATCATGTCCAACCGAAGAGCATTGCAAGGCAGCGAAGAGAATACTACGATACATCAGAGGAGCAATTGACCTGAAACTGGAATATCGGAACGATGAGAGTCATGTTGACTGGATATGCCGACGCTGATTGGGCCGGCGATATCAACGATAGAAAATCGGTTTCTGGCAATGCGATGAAACTGTTTGGCGCAACTGTGACATGGATGACACGTAAGCAGACTTATGTTTCTTTGTCGTCCACCGAAGCTGAATATGTCTCAGTCTGCTTAGCCAGTATCAAGAAGACAATGAAGAAAGTTGGAGAAAAAAAATAAACGTATCCAGCACTCCAAAGCATATAGGAAAGAATGTATTAAATAGATACGTCAAAACGACAACATTATTTGAAAAACCAAAATGTTCTAAAGAAAAAGAAGAAACTCTTTTGTTGGCGTAAATTACAAAAAAGCAATTGTGTTTATTCCAAAATCAGTACACCTTTGAAACTGAAAATAATACAAAAATTCGTGTTTACTATGCGTGTGCGTTGACTCCATATCGCAAATTTTTTATGTAATTCTGATTCTGTTCACTTAAATATGAATGCTTCATGAATGTGAATTTTTAAAATTTACATTAAACTATTGGTTTAAATTCAAATTTATAAAAAATTCGGAGTGAAATTTGAATAAAATTTGAACTCAAAACATTAATTTCATAAATATTGACGCTTCTACTAACGTTGGACCTTTTAACGCCAAATAGCTTTAGTGTAAAATTTGGCTGGAGTGCATGAGGTGGGAAGGATTTATTTTATTTACCATTAGATCTACAGAACATTACGAACAAGAATTGTCCAGTTTGTGATAAGAGAACTTCCAAAAAAATATCTTAATCGTTGACGTGCAGCCACTAGATGAATCTTCTACGAGAGCAAGATTACAAATTAAAAGGAGTAATCGATTTCGAAATGTCAAGCAAATATTATTGAAGTTACATTCAACTATGATCATATATCGATTTATATATTTAACAAAATTGAATTTATATCCTAGATGTAAATAGCCTCTAGACTTAGCCTTACAGTCCAGAGATTACATCTAGTGCGTACTTCGGACATTCGAAAAAAATCATTTGACTTTATGATTTTCGATTTTTGTTGAACAAATTTAGTCACTCCCATCGTTCATTCGATGATACAGAAACTGCCTAAATGTATACTATTTAATTTACTCATACTTCTACATTAAGCGTGTTACATTGGCGTGAGCAAACTACTTACAAGTCCTTGTGTCTATTCGAAACTACTCATGTTCAAATGATGGTTTAGTTGTTAGAAGCAGAAAATTAACGGTAGAGGGATTTTAGTTTAAAAAATTCCAAAAGATGGCTCTATAATAATGTTGGTTATATGAAATGTCATTTTTTAATCTATTTGATAAATGAATCGATTTTCAAAATAATGTTAATTTAGTTATAAACTTGTACATATTTTATTTTGAAACATTTCCATACATTCCATTCAAGTACGTTATCTTGGCATTCTTTAGCCGATTGTTTATTTTCTTCCATTAAATTTATGAAAATGAAATCAAAAGATATCTGACGACGTGGACAATTGTTTGCTTTATCTTCAATTCAATTCATATCAAGACTTATAGAATTCAACGAGGTATATAAGAGAATAAAGATTCAACGATTGGTGCTATATCTTATCAATTCAATTGAACTTATCAACATGGTTAAAAATTTTTCTGATGAAATTTCTGACGAAATTTCTTAAGAAATGACCGATCGTTGCCTTATCTTCAATTGAATTTTTTATCAAAACGGATAAATTCAACAAGATTTATGATTTCGGTGAAATGACCGATTGTTGCTTTTTCTTCAGATTTTAAATTCCTCCTTTGATCCCGACTTTGATTAGAAATTAGAAATTTTAATTTGGCTTCGAGTTATATTTCTTGTTCAATTTGTTTTTAAGATCGGCTATATTTCCTACTTCGTCTTCGACTGCAACCTTGACATCCCATCTTAAATGTCATTTTATTGAATTCATAGGGAATGTACCAATAATATATTCCAACTTTTCCTTTTTTTTTTTAAATTTGTTTGTTTTCTGATTTTTACACAAAAATTAGTTATTTGCCAAGGGGCGGTAAATAATTTTGGCTTTCCAAGTTGTAAATTGAAGGGTACAATTTCACCGAGAAAGCAACAAACTAACGTTTATACGGATTTATGTTATGCCTGTCATTTGTTTCTAACTAACATAAATGTTGGTAGGAAAAAAACGTTTTTTCTGTAAAATTGTAGCCTTAGTTTTCGCCTTGGACCATCCTAATTGAAAAGCAAAAAAAATACTTCTACTCAAGAAGAAATTCCCCAAAAAATTTCAATTTTGACCATTTTCAAAATAAGACAAATGACATAACTATAAATCCGAACAACTGAATCACGAAAACTTGTCTCCAGATTTTCACATTTCTCGATGAATTAGGTTACCTGCACCCGAATACCACTACAACGATAAATGATAATGAGAAATGACTTGATTTTTTACTTCGAGCGGTCAAGTCCTACCAAATAGGAGTAAAGGTCGTTCTTATTGGTTCTCCTAAGAGAGTAGTAAGATTCTTACAAAATACAAAACAGGGTTAAAGGTCGTTCTTATCGGTTTCTCTAATAGAGTAATAAGACGCTTACATAAGCCAACTAATCAGTCACCCCTACGAAATATGGCGTTTTTACAAAAAAATTCATATTTTTATATGCAAAATCCATGATAAAATTCTACAAACCGTTGATTCGATGGCTTATGTATGCATCTTACTACCCTGTTACGCCTACCTGATTAGTCGACCTAGACGTGCACCTTACTATCCTGTAAGGAAATCTTAGGTTCACAGTCTCTAACCATGTTTATCATTATGTCACAGGTAACACTTCTATGGTATACGGAGTTAGCACACAAAAACTCCTATTTCGAAATTATAAGTGATACTTTTGTCAATAATTTGTATCGAAATATTTACATAAATTACATTTCCTTAGGGCTGTTTATAAAGGCAGAGATTCAATTCACCAGTGCAAAAAACCAATTTAGCAAATTTAAAGGTGAAAAATTAGTCTTTTCTAATTAAGGCAGGATGATAATTGGCGTTCTTGTCAATTAGAAAACGTGAAATTTGAGATCTAAAATAAAAGAAACATGACCCAGGCTGCAAGGGCAAAGTGGAAATTACCCGACCTGCTAATATGGGTTCAGAGTATACTGTAAAATCTTTTACTTATCCTCTTTTTTGATGCTCTCCGGCTGGTACTGATGATATAACTAATTTACAAATTGTGTTTTCACAATACTTATCCCATTATGAAAAAGTTATTTGTTGTGGGGATTTTAACTTTAATATGTTAATTAATAATAAACTTAGTGCTTGCTTGAGTTTAAATAATTTAAGCTATTTATGTTTTAACCCAACAAGATTAGATAGCAGTCTTTTGGATTTAATTATTTTGCATGAGCCTGATATACACAATATCATTTCTTTTGGTCAGCTTGCTGTTCCAGCTATTTCCGATCATGACTTGATTTTTGCCTGTTATAGGTTCAGTCGTATTAGAGATAAAATTTCTTATACTGTGGTACCTGATTACAAGGCAATTAATTATGATGACTTTTTACTTGGTTTCTCTTCGTTAGATTGGAATGATCTTTATTTTTATCATGATGTAAATGATATTATTAAAGTATTTAATTCAAATATCTTAGAGTTGGATAGGAATTGTGTACCACGAAAACAAGGCATTAGGAGGTGTCGCACAGCTCCATGGTTAAATGCTTTTATTTTAAATTTAATGGAGCGTAGAGATCTGGCTTATGGTAAATATAAAAGATTTAAATCAGAATTTGATTTAAAATCTTTTAAATATTTAAGAAATAAAACAAACAGGTGTATTAATCAAGCTAAAAATCGGTTTTATTTTGGTAATATGAGTAATACTAAAATAACGTGGAACAATTTAAAAAAGCTTGGTATATCATGTTTTTCGACTGAAGCTGTTATTGACTTTTCCGCTGATGACATTTTAGCTGGGTTTAGTAAACTTTCTGAATCTTTAGTGGTATTGCCGTTACCTGATTTAAATTTTACTGGTTCTGATAATTGTGGTTTTGTTTTTGATTGTGTAGATGAACTTATGGTGTTGAATGCAATCCGTGTCATTAGATCAGATGTGATGGCATATGACATGATAAACTTCAAAATACTGAAACTATTTATTGATTTATTTTTACCACATATTACATTCATCATTAACCAATGCTTGACTAAATCTGTATTTCCGGATTTGTGGAAAGTGGCTTCGATTATTCCCATTCCTAAAAAGGATGTAATCAATAATATAAGTGATATTCGTCCAATTAGTATTTTGCCTGCACTATCCAAGGTTCTTGAAAAAATTATACAAATTCAAATTCTTGAGCATCTTAATAATTTTAATTTTTTATGCAAGTTTCAATCAGGATATAAATCTGGCCACAGTACTACTACTGCACTTGTAAATATAGTTGATGATATAACTGCTATCTTGGATAAAAGTAATTCCTTTGTTGTTTTAGTTTTATTAGACTTTTCAAAAGCTTTTGATTGTGTCAATCATACGAAATTGCTACAAAAGTTAAAATTGTATTATAAGTTTTCTGATTCCGCTATTATGTTGCTTCATTCTTATTTAAGTAACCGGAAACAGTTCGTCAAACTTGGTGATGATTTTTCTAACCTAAGTGATGTAATTGCTGGAGTTCCTCAAGGATCAATTTTAGGCCCTTTACTGTTTTCTATTTACATTAATGACCTACCTTGGCATATTTTGAACTGTCAATTTCATCTTTATGCTGATGATTTGCAGTTATATATTGGTGGTGATTTGGTAACATTGGATGACTTAATTATACAACTTAATGCCGATCTGAATAGGATATCGTTATGGTCTAGTAATAATTCACTTTCTATTAATCCTAATAAAAGTAAAGCTTTATTTTTAACTAGACATAAAGTACATTATATAAAACCTGTGCTCGTTTTGAATAATGATATAATCTCATTTGTTCCAACAATTAATAATCTAGGATTAGTATTGAATACTACTCTTACATGGACTGATCATGTAAGCTCTCTGTGTAAGCGTGTTAACTATAGCTTATATTCGCTTAGATTAATAAAAAAGTTTTGTCCTGTTAAGTTACGTATATATCTTGTCAAAACTTTAATTATTCCAATTTTCACCTATTGTGATGTGATATTTTCTAATTGTGATAGTTCCTCAAAACATTTACTTGAGATTACTTTTAATAATTGTGTGAGATACGTCTATGACCTTAGAAAGTTTGACCATATATCTGAATTTAGGAGCTCAATCCTTGGATGCGACTTGTTTGAGTTTTACTGTTATAGAACTGCTATGTTTGTTTTCCGTATAATAAAATCAGGTATACCCACGTACTTGAATGATAAATTAAATTTTTCTGCATCGTTACGCACAAGGAATATTAATTTGCCACTAAATAGAACAAATGTTTACCATAACTCCGGATTGATAAATGCGATTCTCACCTGGAACAGTTTGCCAACGGAATTAAAAAATATTAGTTCTGTTTCTAAATTTAAAACTGTTATGTTAAAATCTATAACATAGAACATGTACATATTTGTAAATTATTATTGATTATGTAAGTGGAAGTTTGTTTTGTTCATTGTTATACTTTATTTAAAATGTTAATTGTTAATTTTAAGTTTGTTATTAAATTGTAAAAATGTTATGCACAAAAGCCATCGGCTTACGCTTTAGTCAATAAAATATTATTATTATTATTATTAAACATATTCTAGAACAAAATGCACTTTTTTGGATTAAATTAAATTTCGTTAAAATCATTAAATTAATTTAAATTGGCCAACTCTTAATTAAAAAATCGATAAATAAGATTAATTAAAAGATAAATTGACATCACACAACGTGTTAAAAATGCACATAACAACTACATCGCATCTAGTTTTTTGAAATGTGTCTTTGCTAAATGCGCATTTTCCATTTCGGAACTCAGAGTCTTCTTCAGTCTACTATATACCGTTTATGTACTACCACTACTGCACTACCAAAACATCAGTTTTGCCCTTTTTTGAATCAGCTGAAATTGGTTTCACTGATGGGACAGTAATATAAAATAATTTTGTGTTTATTTTTAGTATTGAAACCTTTTACATCATTTGCACAAAAGAAACTTTTAGCACAAAAGTGCATTTTTAATACATCTGTTTGATGTCAATTTATACTTTAATTAACCATGTTTATCGATTTATTAATTTAGTTTTGTCCAATTTTAATTAGTTAAACGATTTTAATGAAATTTTATTTAATCTAAAAATGCGCATTTTAAAAAATGTGCATTTAAATTCGCATTTCGGACGCACCCAATCTTTATACAGCAAGGTTTTTTCCATACCATTGGAACGGAATACTTGATGAGGTCTTGATTTTTCTCCTTTTTCCAACGATTCAGCATCAAGTGGCAGGAGTTACTTACAAATGATATGCAGAACCAATAGATTTCCTTTACGTCATTGTCCATTTTTTTCGCTTAGTACCAACTTCATATTTACAACAATTATAACAAAAAACATCGCAATTTTTATCACAGTTGTGAGATTGTAAGTCATCAACTGATTCTTCTCTTGTAGTGTTGTACCTACCATACATAAGCCAAATCACCACTAAATCGCATGATAACTAGTCACCGACCAGTCGCCTATACTGGTGTTAAGAATCCCTGCATCATCATAGGTATCTTACCTGCGTCTGTCATGATGGCATGAAAGCCGTAATCCAGGGACTTTTCCGAATAAGGAAGGTACCCTAGGTGCAAACACAAGCAAGATATTCCACGGTTAAAAGCTCATTCTATCATCAACAAGCATCCTGACTTTAGAATTTCTGAGTTCTTTTGGGTTAGAGGTCCTTGGTTGGAGTTAGTTAATATTTAAGGTTAAGGAGTTTTAGTTGTGGAGGCTAAAGGTTCATGGTTGGGAGCTCGTTATATATTAAACAGACCTTGGTTTGTCTGTTGTTTAGAAGTCCTGAGTTGCAGGGGTTTGACGTCCTCGTCTGGGAGCTTGTTGTATTTTAAACAGGCTTCAGGCTTATCTAAGGTTAAGGATTTCTTAGTTATTAGGGTTCAAGATCCATGGTTGGGAGCTTGTTGTACCATAAACAGGCTTTCGGTCTATCTGAGACTTGAAAGTCCTGGGTTGTGGGTGCTTAAGGTTCATGGTTAAGAGCGTGTTGTATAATGAACAAGTCACAGGACTATCTCAAGTATAGGAGGGGTTCAGACTTATGGGGATTTATGGTTGATAGTTTATATTTTGTTCGATTAGAGGATCATAAAAACATTTTTTTATGCGCCTGTATAATCTAATCGGTTGAAATTAATAAATTTCTTAAGCAAAACATGACCGAAAATGAACAGTCCTATACTTAACTGCTTACCGGTGAAATTGAGCGTAACTAATTCTAAGTACCCATGAAAAAATAGCAAGAGTAGTTATGAATAGATAATTTAGCAAAGACAACAACCTTTCTACTAGCGGTGGTCAACTGGAAAGCAACTAATATACATATTTCACAATTAATAACTGATTGAATTTATATGACAAAAACGAGACAAAAAATAAACTTGGCCTACTCCGGTTTTCACAGCTTGAATTTAAAACTATTTTAAAAGAATTTCTAAAGTTAGATTTACTGAAATTGGCTTAAAACACTGAAACAAGATATCAAAATTTATGTTTGGCCTAGGCCTTTAGACGTCAAATTGCTTCGTTTGAAGTTTGCGACAGACGGTCTATTTCACTTGGAACTTTTGTCAACGTCCGTAAACAACGTAACAAAATAGGCCGCTTTTGTATTTGGTCAAAACAAAGTAGGCCGTGCAATGGCCGTGGGTGGAACCCAATATTTGACTTTTTATTCCCAATAAAATCTCCGGTACATATTCTCCTCAATACCAAGCAACTTGTATAGTTCTTTCGAAATACTAATGAAAAATATTTTTTTGGTTTCACGCAGCCCCTTACCGTAAATGTACCGAAAAAATTATAAAAATGGCGATGGGTCAGTTTAATATTATTCCTTGAAGCTAAAAGAAATGACAAATAAATATTTAAATCTATTAAGTTGCATTTTAACTAATTTTAAATATTAAAAATTTTTTTGATTTTACTTAAAACTTTGAAAATATTACGTGGAAATTTAAAATAGAAAAAGAAATTCCCGCGCCCCTGCACACTTACCCCGTAAATAACGACTAGGCATATTATTCGATGATGATCGTCGAATTTGTCTTTAAATTTAAAAACTAATACAGTGAAATCTCTTTATAACAAACGCTATGGCAGTTTTGTTCTGTGAAAATGTACTATTGCTAACCAAATGAGTTTTTTGGAAGTAAAGTAAGAACAATTTACATTTTCATAAATTCGTTACAACGAAATTACAATATGGCGAATCATTTTCTTCGGTTCCTTCGTTTTATCGAGATCTCACTGCAATATGTATTGAGTTTTACACATTTGACTCAGATTATGTTATTGACATTCCAGCCGAAAATAAATCAGCCTCTAGAGTGTTATGTCTGGAGATGGGTTGCATTGATGTGATTTGTCAATAGCTATCGCAGGAAAAAAATTCAGTTCAGGTTTCCCGTGGGAAATCTCAGGATTTAAAATTTTGGAAAATCGAATTTTCCGAGATTTCCCACGGGATACTTGAACTGAATTTTTTTCGTGCGATAGCTACGGACAAATCCCATCAATGCAATCCATCTCCAGACATAATACTCTAGAGGCTAATTTTATACAAATTTTCTAATAATTTTTGGTAAATCGAATTTTCCGAGATTTCCCACGGGAAACTTGAACAGAATTTTTTCATTCGATAGGTATTGACAAATCACATAAAACGATTCAACTTCAGATATACAGTTTAGAGGCTGATTTAATTCCAATTTTGTGGATTCTTCTGATTTTCCGATATTTTCTACGAATAGGTTAAGAAAAGTTTTACACGTAAAACTATTTGTAAAATTGTTTATTTAAATCCATGTATCCTATTTATTTTCGGCTGATAACTACAAAATTTTTTATTTTCGGCTGGAATGTTAATATCTTAATCTGCATTATCGACTTTTTTACTTTCGGCAGGGATTAGACAGTCTGCACAACCATTTTTTAACTTTCGGCTGGACTAGCACAATCTGCATTATCGACTTTTCACTTTCTGCTGGCAACTTTCGGCTAACTTTAACAGTATCCACACACCTTAATTTTGTTCGCTACGATTAACAAATTTTTAGATAGAAAACAGATTTTGATACAAAATCAAATAATATACTTGCTTTTTTCTTTGGACGTGTCCGATCCCTGCGTGATAAACGTTTCTGCTGTAGAAAGGGAGGTTTTTTTTGATACATTGGAGGAATTAGAGAGATATACAGTAACAAAGCCATTTGGTTTTTTTTTCTTATCTTCTCGGAACGATCCGATAATTTATTCTTCGGTTTTTTTTTATTATATCCGAACAATCACAGATTGCTGTTTTTCGATTAATTTTAGACAGTACAGAGAAATACACAGTTTGACATTCAAAATAGTGAAAGCTTTGGACTGAGAGAACAACAATGGAAAATAAAATTTTTATAGTTTGTTGTACGAATAGTTTTAATTAATTTTATTAACTGATTTTTGTCTTAGTGGGTTATAAAACAGTGATTTATTAGCCAATTTAAATTATTTAGCGCGTTAAAATCTAATAAAAGGTCTTCGATATAATAAAAAAGGGGGCAATAATTATCACATTGTTTTGTATGCAACCAAATCATCACAGGAACTATTCTGTTATAATTTTGACGTTGCCGATATAATTTTTATTTGATTTTAGTATTTGCGCAATGATCGCTAGTAGTGTAGTGTTTTTGTTGCTGTTGTTAAATTCAATTTACAACCAATATACTTGAAATTATAATCGACGGTAAATGTGGTTGATGCACCAAATATTGTATAGTGTAATGTAATACAAAATATCCTTTACTGCAACAAACATTGTATCAATAATACCCTTGCAAGTGTCCTAATAAAATTATCTTTGGAAGAACATAATTCCAAAATTCATTCGCAATACATGGACATTTTAGGCTATGCTTTTAGACTATGTCGACCAAATATTCTTGCCCAACTAAAAATTTTATTTGTTTAAAATTGCCAAATTTTTCTGTCAGCCGCTAAAATCCCATTCAGTTCTACCTACGGTAAATACGCCGATATTCCGTAGATTTCTTCGTGTGGGTTGTATCATTCTCCTTCAAGTATTATATCAAATTTATTAAGTCAAAATTATATCAGGATTTGGACACAAATTGAACTTATTTGAAACATGGAAGCGGAACATTATTATTCAACTTATGTAATATTTATTACAGAAAATATGTTGCGAAATTGATCAAGGACTTGGGACACGTCCCGTGTGTGAATTGTGCCAAATTGTCGGTGTTTGTAGACACATTGCATTATAACAATTATTGGGCTTCCATCGTCAATACTATAATACCATAAAAGTAGAGTACTACATCACATGTTATTAAGTTAATTGTATGGTCATGATATAAATGAAATTATCTTTCTTTGTATTATGGTTAAGAGTTATAGTATAAATTATGTATTAGAAAATATTGTATTTCGTCTTTTATTTATTTAAATTAAGCGAATGCAACAAATGGCGACGAGGAAAATAAATCAAAGTACCTAAACAGCGAATAGAAAAGTTAAGTGAACGGTAGAAAGGAAAGATCTAAAGTGATTACGAGAAAGCATTTAATTCGTTCAAGCCTGTTGTAAAGTGTCCAGTGCAAATTAATAATTAAAAACAATCTGTTAGGTAACTTTAACCCGTATATATACTCCGAAATGATTTCAATGATATAATTGAAGAAAAAAGTTAAGATTTGTTCTGACATTTATTGGTGTCGAAAATTATTCGGTGCTTAAAAAGCTCATTGTTCCTGATGAACCGTCGATAAAAAGTTATAAACAACTTATTAATATTTTGAGGAATCATTTTTCACCGGAAGTAAACGAGATTCTGGAAAGGTACCGTTACCACAAAGGAGATCAAAAACAAGGTCAATCGATACAGGAATATGTTGTGCAGTTAAACCCCTTGGCACAAACGTGCAAGATTGGAGCATTTTTAAATTAAGCTTGTTGAGAGACAATTATTTAAGGGCCCCTCTACTTAAAGAAAAGGGTCTCACTTTTGAAAAAGCTGCGGAAATAGACATAAGTTGGGAAATGGCGGAACGCGAAAACCCGTTACAACAATTAGCGGTTATTGAAAACAAAAACGGTAAGGTGGAATTCGAAGTCCGTCGTGTGGTAGAGATTAACAAAGAGGTGGAAATAGGAACGTCCAAAGTTGCTGCTTTCGATACAATCGACAGCATAATCTCCAAAATTCCCCTGAATGAAAGATCGGGATCATCATAATTTAAGCTTGAAAAAAATAAATTATATGGATGGAAATAATATAAATGCATTGCAACCAATTACCATCTCAACAAATAATAAGTTATGGGTTACAATCAAAAATGGAGGAGCCGCTTATACAAATGGAGTTAGACACCGGTGCCTGTGAAACTGTGATGATTTTAGATAAGTTTAAAACAATTTTTAGTAATTTAAATTATGAAAATGGAACTCACGGATTTTCTTTTGTTACAGAAGAAAGAGAAGGCATATAGCCCATAATCATGGGTCGCACTTGGTTGGATATTTTATTTCCAGCCTGGAGGACTACTTTAAAATTAAATTATAGGCAACAAATTGATCGGATGAGTCCAAATTTTTCGGAAAATACGCTCTATAGACAAGATATCAAGAAAAGGTTTTCCAACTTCGTATTACGAAACTAAAAAAACAAAACACAATATTTTATTTTATGAAAAGTAAATGTGACAATCCAATTGCTTTAATAGCTAGTGTGGTCTGGAAAATGTGTCATATCGGCAATGTACTGTCCTCCAAAACATGTTAAAAAAAACTGCAGCTCTTGGATTATTTCAGCCAGGTAGGTATCGATGTGCGAACTAATTGTGATCAATATAGGAGGCTAGCCGCTCAAAATTGTCTAATGAATATTCCTCTTATTACACCAGCAGATATTGATGCGCGGCGGCAGAAAATCTAAAAGATGTTATGGCATTATCAGCTGAAAAGGCTACACCGTCATAATTAGTTCTAAAAAAGTTAATAAACTGTCACATAATATACAGGAACTAATCCAGAAAAAACGAAAAATTTGCCATCATTGGCAACAAACAAAATCACCGTTATTGAAATGGAAATTATATCGAGCTATTAAGCTCCTATCATTTGCCTTGTGGGAAGAAGAAAACCAGAGCGTCCAGAACTATTTAAGTGATTTTTCGGCAGCCAGGAGTAACAAAAAATTTAAAAAGGCCAACAAATTTGAATCCGCCGATTAAATTACCAACTGTTAATTGGGCGAGAAGTGATGAAGAAAAAGCGAAGAAATGCTATTGATGCTCATCTAAAAATAGTATTCGCACCACACAAGAATACAATTAAAAATTGCATAAGCCCGAAAAAGGCACCAGGACCAAATGTATCAAACTAATACCATTCATATTCAACGCGATCATGCGAACCAGTTATATTTCTCGAAAATGGAAGATACCTCTGATCACAAAGAAACACAAGCCAGGAAAAAATGAAACACAGATCTCATCGTATCGCCCAATAAGCATACTGCTCACAATCTCAAAGTTTTTTGAAAAAATTCGATCAATTTGGGTTCCGAAACCAACATGGCTCCATAGATCAAGTAGACAGAATTGTAGATGCAATTAAGAGCACCTTCGAGGAAAATAAATATTATTCTGCTGCCTTTTTGGATATCGCACAGTTCTTTGATAGATTTTGGCACGATGGACTAATATACAAAATCAAAGAGCTTCTTCCGAAGAAATTTCACTCAATTCTGAGTCATAATTGACTGAAATTTCTTCGAAAATTTCCGAAATTCAGACATTAGTCTATCATTAACCATATCAATTTCTGGTACTAGTGATGCGTAATCATTTAAAATTGTTCTATGGCTCACGGCTGAACCAAGAATGTTCCACATCCCTATGCTCCTTAGCCGAAACGCAGCAGAACAAGCTGTGCTAAGAATGAAAGAATGTAGCTGTGGAAAGAATAGAAGTGATTCCATGGCAAGAAAGGGGAGTCGTGGCTATAGCTCCTGTAATGGCTCTACAAGCAATAATTTGTAGACCATTGAGTTTAATAATTGAAGCCTTTAATTTAACCACTGGCCACTAAACCAAGGTTTTTTTTTCGGAGCATTTTCGGAGTTAAACCGACAGCATTTTCGGAGTTAAACCCTAGGTTTTCCCACCCAAAGGCTCGTCTACACTGCCAAAAGATGGCAGTCGAAAGCAGGAAAGTTTACTGTCCAAGAAGACACCCAAATGCTTAACGTGGTCGGATCTGTTAATCGGCCTCCCGAAAAGAAAAGGCACAGTTAGACCACCAATATTTCGGTGCCTGGTAAATATAACCAAAATCAGTTTTAGAAGGATTGACGTATAAATCATTTCCACTATACCAAGACTCCACAATACATAAGGCATTCTGCATTAAATCGGATAACACATTCAGATACCTTCCAGCGACAGTAATAACAAGATTGTCCGCGTAGCTTTGAGACAATGGTGGGATTAACACCGAAATTGGTACAAGCGTTAGTAATCGACGAAAACGATGTACTAAAGGCTCCCGCAATGTCCAGGAGAGTACCCACAGTAAACCCTTTATTATTGAGGGATCTTTCGATCGTATAGTGACAAGTTCATGTAGATCTGTTTCACAGGATTTACCTACTCTATAAGCATGTTGTTTGTTACTGAGTGGAGAATTAAATAAATAATTATCTCTAATTATTCTGTTGACAATCCTCTCTAACACTTTAAGAAATATTGAGGACAGACTGGTGGGCCGAAATGCTTTGGGATCAGTGTAATCTGATTTGCCACCTTTCGGTAAAAAAACAACCTTGCTCTTGCACCAAACATGAGGAACAATACTAAAAGCAAAGCGCACTTTGAAAAGGTGGAGCAGCTGGTGCTTAGTAATAGGAAAATTATGCTGTAATTCAGCCGGAAAAATCCCATCAGGACCACCTAATTTGTACGGTTTAAAGGAAAAAAATACTCCAACGCAGAACTTCGAACGTAATTAACTGATCCGGTAATTTCCAGGTGGGAGCTTCATTGCAATTATTATTTTTTAGAAAGTGAGCAAAATCAGAGTTAACGATGGCACACTGCGAGAAATGAACAGAAACAAGCAACTGTTACGCTTCGTTTTTCGAAGATGTAAACTTGCCATTCGATAGGCGAAGAGCATCAAGTCTACAGGTATCATTTTTAGCCAACGCTCTGTTAAGTCTAGCGACCGCAGAGCGACTATTCATTTCCTCACAAAAGTTTGTTCATGCGGTTCTGTGAGCGGATCTTAAGTTTTTTTCGTACTCCTTTTGAGTTTTTAGAAAACAATCTCAATCACGTTTAAGATTGGTATTTTTCGCTTTATTCTTCAGTTTCCTAGTATGTTTGCTTTTTTTTTTTAAGAGCGGGTTTATTCTCAATCTTTTATTTGTTAATAAGTGGACACGAATTTTCAAAAGCCTTCGAAGGTGCTTTTGTCAGCTTGAAACTCAGTCACCTTAACCGAACGAGCATCCGTAGCAGGACGAATTAGGGAAGTAAGTTCGAGTGAGAATATATCCCAATTGGCTAATTTACGACTACGATACGGTTTAAGAGGTGGTCTTTTAATGTTGATGTTAAAAGAGATGCAGCTATGGTCTGAAGTAAGAATATCATTAGGTTAGTTTAGGTTTGGATGGCGGTCCACTAGGACCAGGCATAGACACAAAAATGGTCCGTAGCCATACCACAAATAAAGAAGAGAATATCATTAGTCACCCTCCAATTTAAAATTAAGCCAACAATAGGCAACGAACGTAGACTTATCATATATCAATAACTTCCCGAAGCGAAAAACTGGGTATTTCTAGCTCAGATGAGCTTTTAAAATTTAACAGAGCGGAACACCTGTTATTAATATTAGTGATACCACAAAGAGTGTGATACGCGTTGGCATCATCATCAATTAAGAGGGGAATATTTTTATCCATACTCCACTTTAAGAGTTCAGTAAATTCCTCTGAAGGGGTAAGATGAGAAGAATCGGTCCAGAGATAGCCTTAAACAAAATCATATGCGGAACATATTGTAAATAAAGGCTGGAACCAATAATATACTCATAGGTCTTAAAGTCAACCCTGAGAACAATCGATTGGCGATTGGAGATATTTGGATTCATCACACCAATGTTGGTAACCACAACGCCAGGATCCTCCGGTGAACCAGGGAATCGAAAGTCGACAACCACTCCAGATATCCTTAATGCTGGAAACCACTTATAGGTTTCCTAATTACTGCTTTTGCAGATGAACACACTATCTGATAAATAGCCCGCAAGCATGAGTGGAATAAATCTAGAAGATTTCGCCGAACTTAGAATTCGCCGGCTCAACTCCATCCGGAAAATTCCCAACTTTATTTCCAGCCCTCGTCCAGGATGATATCCAGATTATCATCACGAATAGACAATTTTTTCACTATATGAATCCAGCGACGGCCTGCGCATAGGAACGAACCTTTTTTGTGGTTAACTCCGGTGTTGTACCAGTGGCAGGACTGACCCGATTGGGAGTGTTAGAGGGGTAGCTGCTAGGAGCCTCAACAATGTGGCGAGCGTAAGGTCAGACAATTTCCTCTTCATACGCTGGCGGTGAAGAGTGGAAAAAATAAAAATTAAACAAATAGCGGACGCAAACACCGGCCTTAGTCGCACACAACTGAAAACGGCTTAGGGAAAAAATTAAAAAAATAAAATGCCAAAATGGGTAAAATTACTAGCGGAGATGAAGAAAAGATAAAAAAAAAATTCTATACTGAAATCAGAAAAGAATGTATGCAGGAACCTAAATCTGTTAATCATTACTTTTACTTTATATTATATATTCGCTAATTTGCGGGAGATTATCTTTTAATTTAATTTCCTAAATTGAGAAAATCGATTATTTCCGGTATCATAACCGTTTTTTTTCCATGCTTAAAACAAACTAAATAAATTTTCTTTTAATTAAATTTTCATATTAGTTGGTGGGGTTGTTTCTATCCACCAAATTTTAAGAAATTGAAGTGCGCACATCAAAAATACCAGAATAAAATAATTAGGTACTATCGATAAATAGATAAGATACGAGAGGGGGGGTTAGCAGTGGGAAAAAAATGAAAAATAATCAATTTTCATTTGTTTTTGGTTGCCGAATACAATTAATTTAGTACAGTTCCGCACGTGATGTTATGTAGTTTTATTTTTGATTAATTTATATGCCATATGGTTGGCTGTGTCCTAAACTCCTATGTACATATTTTTAATAATTTAACAAATTACTTGAATTGTCAATTCAATTGAAGTCTGTTTTCATTGCAAATTACGTATTATGTCTGATAAAAATTATTACAACAAAAAAGAATCGTTGGTTGTTTGGTTATCCTCAACGGTGAGTAAATTAAATTTTTGTTTTTGGAAATAAGTAAGTCTTGGGTTTTATTGTAAAATAGATAAAAGGAAATTTTAGTCACGTTTTCTTACGAAAGAACGTGAACAGATATGAATTTTTATGAATACTGAAATATTCGATATAATACAGAATTTATTTAATGTTTTATCTGATAAATTCTCCTTTTCTTTTTTTGTAAATCATTTTCTTAATTTGTATATATGGATCTATATGAGTCATGCTGGTTTCGAAGCTATTGTTAATTTAAAATTTTGCGTCATGTCGTTATCTTTATAAGTATGTATATACGTTTATCAGAACATTACCCTTAAATGAACTTAATTGAAAAATTTTACTTGCACTGAAACATGATATAAGGCAGAACTTGGTTGCGAACGTAATTCAACAGATCACATACTTAATACAATATTTACTTGTTGCACTGAATCGATCGATAGTAACGAAAAAACTGTAAACTCCATAAATTATATTACAAAAACTTTTTATCTTTCTTTTAAGCTACTCTATATTAAGAAGAATGTTATGTAACAGATTCAATAAATAACACAACAAAAATGTCATCTTAATATGATAAAGTCTTTAAACGTGTGACTAATTGGTCCCAAATAATCTTATTCTATTTAGTATTAGATAAAAAGAATTTTGACAAAAATACAATTTCAAATTTATGCTGGTTTTTTTTACCCAAAATTCTACCTTGTGCTTTAAATATTGCCATATAGCTTTAAAGAAAGCCCTCTCTCTGTGCCTTATACTGTTATTGTAGTTGTACCACCGTTTATTCCAAATTAGTTCATCTAGGTTTTTGTAACACACACACTATGTAGTTATTTTTTCTAGATTGCAGTCAAATCAATAAACATTTCCATTTTCCACTCACATACAATTTCACTCACTGTATCCTATAATTCACTAAAATTGCACACAAAAAAAAAAAAAAAAACTCACTTTTCTCAAAAAATAAATTTATGAAAAATTAAAATTTAGTGCGTCAAAATTTATCAGTGACACTGTCCTACGTTATGGAAAATCGCTTTAGAACTGATTACATTTTTTGAGTTTGAAGGAAAAACTTTTGAAGGAAAATATAATTTAGAGAATGGGAGAATATTGTGCTATGCAGTGTGTTAAAAAGAAAAACAGAAGAGGATTGGAATCGATTTTATTATGGAAATGTGGAAAAATAAATGCTATAGAAATAATGTAAGTTACAATAGTTCTACCCGTGACTGTTTTAATACTAATGTAGCCGTTTATTATAGACAAAACGTCAGTTATTTTATTTTATTTTTTTTTTTGTTGAAACCAATGTGGCTGGAAAACCATCGCGCATGTCTAAAACCTGATACTATGGCAATGAATATATACAAAGAAAATTTGAAAAATAAGTATGAGGGAGGGATACTATACCGTGAAAATTTTGACTAAACGCGATATAATGTTTGCAGGAAATGAAATATATTTTAGTATGGTTGTATTATAATTTGAGTTGGGAAAGTTCTTTTTTTGTGGTTCATATTTAAGTTTATGCGGTTCTCGTAAGTTTTTATTTGGATCTAGTGAAAATAAGTATAGTTTTCCGCAAACATGCATAGGTCGGGATATTAAAGCGTTATGGGGGTTTTAAGCACACAGAATATTTATGAAAAATTTGCTTCCTTTCCAAATGTATTTATAATTAGCTTTTAATTGAATGATTATGTAAATTAAAAAAACTGACATTAGAGCTTAACGATTTTTCTAATCCTAGAATAGTAATTATTTTCATTTTGATTTTATAAATTTAGTAATTCGATTCATCTGCATGTGGGGCAGATTATGGAATCAATCATTTAAATAATTATCTAAATATTTTTAGGTTAAGCTATTATAGGTCCAATACACAATTATTTTGGTTTTGCCAGTTTCTTATTGTGATATTTATTTAATTTAAAATTGAAGTTACGATCATCGGTTCAGATGTTACTCCTTTGTCAAATTTCTAACAAACACTAACTAAACTAACTTACAAAATTACTTGTGTATTCTATCTTTTGTATCTACGTGACTTTAATTGCTCCCCTCTGGAGAGATTCACAAGTGTCGTAGACATATGTGTAAGAAGTAGGGTACATAAATAATTTTTTAATTTACATTAGTTAGTGTTTGTTAGATATTTGACAAAGGAGTAACTGCCGAAACGATCGAAATTTCATTTGTAAATAAAATACGCATCACAACAAGGAAGAGACCAAACCAAAATAATTGTGTTTTGTTACACAAAATCTTTATGATAATAGTGCAAAAATAAACAACAAAAATCTTAAGTTTAAATAGTGAATCAAATATAATCGTGCACGAACATTATTACGTTAGTAATAAAAACTCAAGGAAAATAAAATAGAGAGTGTAAAAAAATATAAATAGAAGGCAAGTTTTTTAATGTGAAAATCAATATAAAAATAGTGGAGCAGTGAAAGCGAAATATAAAGCAAAACATACGTGGATAAGTGAAATAAACAGGTATATTCAATCTCCTATAGTATACTCAATCATTAATATTAAAGACCTTATATGACATAGAATACGAAAATGTCCTACAGAAGATTGAAATCATGACTGAGAATATACTTTAAAAAGACGACAAACTATTAAGAAAAATCTACAAAGACTGATTATTCAACAGTGATCACTTTAAAAACTAAGGGTTTAAAATAACGAACAAATATAGATCAATCCGATTTTTAGGACATAGTACATAATATGACGGGCATCACGTTTACTAATCAGAAACAGAAATTACTGGACTAAAGGACTAAAATTTAATATTACCACTCCTAACAATTCAACGCAAACTACTTGGACGATATTATAATAATTACTCTTATTTAAACAATCTTTCCACCATACCATCGGACTGTGCATGTAAAAGCGTTGTTCTTGTTTTATTTATACCCAACATCTGACATACTTCTTGAAATACCACCGACTTAAAACTCCGCAAATTTTGCATCAGCTATTGTTGTTGTCTCCTGATTGGGTGTAGAGTACATCTACAGTT
Organism: Tipula vernalis; assembly: GCA_958295665.1. Taxonomy (NCBI): domain Eukaryota; kingdom Metazoa; phylum Arthropoda; class Insecta; order Diptera; family Tipulidae; genus Tipula; species Tipula vernalis. The sequence continues at coordinate 126,394,164 of OY282558.1, read as the reverse complement.
CGATACCAACAATTGCTTCACTTTGCTATCCGTACTTTCATACATTCGTTTTAAGAATCCATTCTCTTTATGAAGGATATCCCATTGAACCCAATAAGCCTTGAAAATAGAAGTTTTGCCTGCGATCTCACTCCAACTGGGCCGGTGTCCCTTTTGCTTAAATTCAATTATTACTGATCATTTCTGATCATTTTGTCAGTTCATTCCTCGTCAGGCAGATGCTTATGGTAATGCTTAACGCATTCCACTACAAGCAACAATTTTTTCCATGTCACGCCATAATTACGGTTTGGTTTTGATAATGTTTTGGAGTAGTATGCAATAACTTGTTCTTGGCCATCGGTTTTTTGTAACAACACTTCTCCTATACCGTTGTTGCTTGCATCGGTGTCCGAAATAAATTCCATGTTTGGTATAGGGTATCGAAGGAAAAGCTAGGGAACGCTTCTTGATCTCCTTAGTTAACTCAAGTAAACTCTTTCCTATTGCGATATTTCCTTCGTTCATGTGAATTCCATTGGTCATTACCAGATGTAGCAAATATTTTATTTACGTTCGGAACAGCTTACACTTCAGGCAGTATCCGAATTAAAACCTCTGCCAAGTTCCTTAGATGCTCGTCGAAATCCTTGTCCATGAGAATGATGTCGTCTAAATATATTAGCAAGCCTTCCAATGAAATCCCTTTAGTATGCGCTCCTTTAATCTTTCAAAAGCCGCAGGGTCGTTACATAATCCGAACGTCATAAAATTAAATTGACAATTGGATAAGCACCTGCCAATAGCCGCTTTGTAGATCACCCGATAATGTGTCTAATGGTTCATCGATCCTTGTCGGTCGGTAGCTATCTTTGTAGTCGCAGCATTGAGTTTTGAACAATCAACACAGAATCTCATGCTACGGTCCTTCTTTTGGACAATTTCAATTACTCTTGCCACCTGCATATCTGTTACCATCCGATCAACTTCTCGGTGGTTGGCGAGTTGGCATCTCTGTTCTCGTATCAATTCGGTGTTTTATCATTATTATCCTACGTACTGCAGAATATGGACATCGAACGATACTTCGAGTAGATGATGTGTGGAATTTTTCTGAGATGTAAGTCGGCTTTTCCAATCGGACTTTTCTGCTCACATTTCACTATCGTCGCTGTGTCGATGATGATGATGATGTAAATTTCTACATATTTCTGGGGTCACTTTATGTAAATAAGTGACGGATTTTTTGTATCGTCAAAGTAAAGTATGGGCGTCTATCTAGCCTTAAAGGTTCAAACACAATGACATACGCTCCGTTCCATATCGGTTTTTTCGTCCCAGTTTACTCTATATTTGCGAATGAATATCGGAAACTTCAATACTAAGAACGAAGGGAAATAAAACAAATACAACATTAGGATAAAATGATACATTGTTGAGCATTCGAAACATCCAAGACGAAGTAGATAAAAAGCGAACAGAACGGAACGGACATCATTGTGTTTGAGCCTTAAGGGGCGGCCTATACAACGGCAAAAATGTTTGACGATCTTGTTGTTTGTGCAATCATTTTGGCAATCGCTCAATTATTTAGGAAGCAAGCAACAAACAAATTTTTATGGATAGTATCACAGCAACCTTGATTATACAAAGCCATAGTCTAATGTCGATTTCGATTGATGTTTTCCCCTCATTCGAGTACACTCAAGAGAGTACCCAATTTTTTTACGTCAATTGAATGAAAATATTATTTGCACTAGTGTTTACATGTGTTCGTGTGTAGTGTCAAAAATACCATAATAATAACAACAATAATAATAAAAATTTATAAAAAATGGAGAACAAATTCACAATTCGGTGTTTATGTTCGATTGACGAAGAAATTGAGGTTACACTTTCAAAGAGGGGTAAAAAATCAATCGAAAACGACATTAGAGTAGCAAAAATTGCACTAGTACAAAACTAGTACAAAAAAATTTTTACCCTCAATGCTTTTTTTTTTCTTCAATGAGACAGTTTGACAGTCAAAAGAGTACTATTTTTACCCTTCGAGTGAACATTTTTTTCAATCGAATTCGACTTAAAAAACGAAGCTTCTGTAAGGGAATTAGAAATAAGGAAAAAATCAAACTTTTCCTAGTAAAACAGACAAAACATATGGGAAATCACTTTTTTTCCTAAGACAAATTTTTAAATGAAAACGTCACAAATTCTTAATTATGATTTCTGAAATAATTTCATAAATATTTGAATTTCAACATATATGAATGTCGTTTAAGTAAATCGTTTTCATTTTCTTGTAATAATAATTGATTTATTTAAACCAAAATATAAAAAAAATTTCATAACAACAGCATTCTGCACCCTGTAGCCTTATTCTATAAAAAATAAGATAATGTTTACATGTGATAAACAGTGAACGAAAAGAGAATCGAAAAACAATTGAATGTAATTTTAGTAAAAAATCACAAGGTTTACCCGTTTTCACATTTACACATTATCTTATTTTTTACAGAATAAGGGTGCTGATTCTCTAAAAATAAGATAATGGGTAAACGTGTAAACTTACAAAAAGCGAAGCCTACTTGAATGAATTGGCAATTTTGCGATTTGCTACTTCAAATAAAATCGAAAAATTGCAAGCTGATAAAAGAAAGCTTTGCTTTTTACGAGTTTACACGTTTACCCATTATCTTATTTTTTAGAAATCAGTGGTCAAATTGAAATAAAAGCTTACTACAATTCGTTTGGTCATTAAGTCAATATACATTTTTAGTTTTGAGTTTATTTATTTATCAATATTCCCACTAAATACAAATCCGATAATCCAGTGGATTTAATGTCCTTTAAAGAGTAATCCGATTTGTATATACATACAGTAAAAAAAAAACAAAAAATTTTTTGTATGTAAAAAACAACAATTATCATAAAATTATAAAGAACAGTACTAATAATAATACATACATTGCCTAAAATTACAAATACAATTCAATATTTGACTTAAAAGACTTCTTAATATTATTCTTAAATTTCAAAAACGTTTCAGATCTTTTTATACTTTCAGGTATTTGGTTATAAGTAAATGGTCCTAAGAAGGTAATTGCCCTTCTTCCAAATTCAGTCTTTATATGATGGCAACTAATTCAATTCTTTCACAATTTCTAGTTCCATAAATATGACGAACACAATCAAATTTAATATTAGATAAACCTGAAGATACATGTAGTGTTTTATACATATATAGAGTTAGTTGAAGTTTATGTAGCACATTAATGGGTAACACTGAAATATTCTCATTACAATATAGTTCTTTAGTTGGAACAGAACCGGCAACCTGTGAACTGATTTTAAGCTTTTGTTTTGCAATACTTGTATTTTTTTTTAGCCTAGTTGCAGTGGCTGTTCCATATACTAGTAGTATATTCCATATACTAGTAGACCGTAACTGATTCGTGAATGAATAAACGAGAAATAAATCATTAACAACACCGGTCTACGAGGGCGTATTGAAAATGAAGCTACCTAAGTAGGAAAACAAAATTTTTTTTGCCAAAAACCATTTATTTCTCAACATAGTCTCCATTTAATTCGACACACTTAGTAAGACGATATTCCAACTTTTTTATACCATCTGAATAATACGATTTCGGGAACCCCTCAAAATACGCGTTAGTTTCGATAATCACTTCTTCGTTTGAGATGAATCTTTGTCCTGCGAGTCATTTTTTCAAGTTTGGAAACAGGAAAAAGTCACTAGGAGCTAAATCTGGACTATAAGGTGGATGATCAACCAATTCGAAGTGTATTTCACGTAATTTTAGCATCGTATCTAATGCTGTGTGAACCGGTGCGTTGTCTTGAAGAAAGAGCACTTTTTTCTTCTTTAAATGTGGTCGTTTTTCCTTGATTGCATCAACCAATTGATCCAATAATGCACGATAATACTTTCCTGTGATTGTGGTTCCTTTTTCAAGATAATCGATGAGCAATATTCCGTGTGCATCCCAAAATATAGTGGCCATAACCTTGCCAGCCGATTTCACTGCCTTTGCCTTCTTCGGAGCACTTCCACCATTGTTTCGATTGATTTTTGGTTTCAGGTGTGTAGTGGTGGACCCACGTTTCATCAACAGTAATTAATCGACGCCAAAAATCAACAGGATTACGCTTTATCATGTCCAAACACCGCTGTGAAGTGGTCTGTCGAACTCGTTTTTGTTCGACACTGAGCAAACGCGGCACCCATCTTGCCGATAGGTTTTTCATATGCAAATGTTCATGCAAAATGTTGAACACACGTTCATATGATATGTTTACCATTTCAACAATCTCACGCAACTTGACTCGGCGATCATTCATAACGATATCGAGGATTTTCTTAATATTTTCTTCAGTAACCACCTCTTTTGGCCTTCCTGTTGATGGTATTGTTGCAGTGCTTCTTCGGCCGCATTTAAATTCAGCAATCCAATATTTTACCATGTAATCTGACGAAGCAGACTCACCGTAATGTTTATCGAGCTCTTTTGTCTCTTTCGCCGTTTTCGCTTTCAAATAATAGTGTTTAATCACTGCACGAAATTCGTTTTTTTCCATTTTTCAAGAAACACAAAAGTTGCTTACTTCAAACGACTACAACAAATAAACTAATCGATGAATTTGGGTGAAATTTTAACAGCTGACGTTTGACAGATCGCAATTTCTAAAAAACAAAAAAAATTTGTGTTTGTGCTGCCATCTAGCGCTAGGTAGCTTCATTTTCAATCCGCCCTCGTAGGAACAAAAAAAGATAATTTCCAAAGAAGACCTACAAGTGGAGCAATTTTTCTACTAATGTCATCAATATGATACTGCCAAAACATATGAGTATCAAAAGTTACTCCTAAATATTTAAATGAATTAACTCTATCAATCATAATGTTGTTAACTTTAAATGAAGGTACCATAACATTTAATTTATATGGGGAATGAAATATCATATATTTAGTTTTAGATATATTAAGTGCTATCAAATTGGATTTATAATATTCTAATAATATATCAAGATCATGTTTCATGGCATTTATTATCCCACTGGAATCAGAGGTTTCATAGAACAAAGCCGTATCCTCAGCAAAAATTCTAATTTGACCATTTAATGGTAAATAAGAAATATCATTAATGAAGATTAGGAATAAAAGTGGTCCCAAAACACTACCTTATGGAACACCACATTTGATATCCAACATATCACTTTTTAATTCATTGACCATGACATACTGTTTTCTATTAGATAAATAGCTTCTCAGCAAATTATAAGGAACACCCCGTATACCATAACAATATAATTTGCTTAATAGCAATTCATGATTAATACAATCAAAAGCTTTCTGTAAATCTAAGAAAAGCGCTCCAACATACATTCTGTTGTCAAAAGCTGTAAAAATCATATTAGAAATTTCAAAAAGGGCTAATTCAGTATCAGCTCCCTTTCTAAAACCATATTGTGTGAATAGAAAAAGTTATTTGAGTCAAGAAAATTCAACAATCGGGAAAAGAGTAATTTTTCAAAAATTTTATCAAATACTGATAAAGTTGAGATCGGTCTATAATTACTAATTGATAACCTGTTACCATTTTTCAAAACAGGAGAAACTTTCGCAACCTTTAAACAATTAGGATAAATACCAGTTAACAAACATTCATTAAAAATTTCCGATAAAAGTTTTGAGAAAAAGTCCGCTCTAATTTTTACCACATAGTTATTAATTTTGCCCGGACCACCACCCTTGCAGTTATAAAGTGAATAAATAATATTATAAACTTCAGCAGATGTAACTGATGGATAACACATAGAATCATGGTTCCAATAAATGGATCCAAATTTATGTATATCTCTGTCAGAGTTGATAGATTCACTAATCGAACAACCCACTTTAACAAAATAGTTATTGAAAATGTTAACTATATCACCAATATTATTATAAAGCCGTTCGTTTACTAAAATTGAATCAAATTGTACGGATTTGTAATTTTTATTAAGAAACAAATTGATATTTTTCCATAGAGTTCTTTGATCAAAATCAACAAACATTTGATTAAAATAATGTTTCTTAGCAAAATATTTCTTTGATTTTAGCAACTTACTTATGCGTTCTAATTCAGCTTTAAGATCCGTGTTGTTGGGATTTAATTTACATCTTTTTAAGGCTTTATTTTTCTCACGAATTACATGCCATATATCATAAGTAATCCAAGGGCATAAAGTATTTTATAGTTTAGCTTTGACACTTAATATATTAGTATTATTATTAGTTAGTTCATTGTACTTCATTTCAATTAATTGTAAAGTGGTGTTAGGATCATAGACATTAAATGACGTCGAGAGCAGAAAGTTATTAAACTCTTCATTAACTTTATTAAAGTTAACAATTGTTTTCCTCAATGTTTTCATAATGTACTTAGAGATATTTAGAAAACTAGATACGGCATGATCTAATATATTCCCACTAGCAGAACGAGTAATATTTATATTAGTAGTTAACAACCCATAGGTCATTAGCAGATTTATATAATTAGTTACATAATCATCTGTTTTATTGACGGGAATATTTAAACCTCCAAGTAATATATTATCCGATTTACCACTATCAGAGAGAAAATTATCTAAATAGTTAAAAAAACAATCAATATCAGAATCAGGTGGGCGATAAATGGCACAAAGTTTAGTACTAACATATCGAGGAAGCATAATTTGAATGAAGTGAAATGGGTATAAACCATTATCATTATTTAATGAACTATATTCAATGTCATTCCTGATATATAGTATAATGCAAGACCTCCTCCAGATCTATCATCTCTACATGAAAAAATACTACTATAATTATTTAAGGAATACGACATCATATTGTGACTCTGAATAAAAGTTTCAGAAATAACTAAAATATGAACATCAGCTTGTAAATTATCAATGAACTCTAACAAGTTGTCAAATTTATTAATGTCATTCATCCCACCAATATTAATTTGTAAAGTTTTCAATTGATGAGTGTTACTTCCAAAACCATCGTTTGAATTCATTATAAAATCATCAACATTATCAAAATACTCATTATGCCAATATTGATTTAATATACTATTAAACTCACTCATAGCCAATAAATCGAAATAAACAGTAAAATCCAGTCATTAGAGCCATCTTTATAGCCATCAATAATTATTAATTCAACGCCAATAGCACCAAGAATTACAACAAAAACATCAGAAACGTCTGTAGTGTAAATGACTTTTCATATGTAAACAATACAAATATTGCAATGATAAAGTGAATAATTTTAAAAGTGTACACTCGTATTAAACTATAAAAATCAAATGTAAGTAGATATAGAATATATAGAAAAGATTTAAAATAGTGAAAACTAAAAATTATTAATATATTGTATTTACATGACAAAAATTCTGAGTTGAGGATATCACATCAATATCAAACCGCACCATTGTCGCCTGTAATATTAGGACAACCCAGAAATGTCCTTTCAATATAGTTGATGTCATTCATCGAGTTAATGTGATAAACAATAGCGTCACTATCCTTCCTCATTAATATTTTTCCTTTTTTACACCATAAATACTTGAAATTAGACTTTTGTTTTATTTTTTTAGCTTCTGTATACAGTTTGGTCTGAAGCGGTGAGAGATGATCCATAATACGAATAGTGCGAATTTTATGCGTTGCTGGCCACTTGATCCTTAGATCAATATTTTAATAAAATTTCATTTTTTAATTCATTGTTCTGTGTCTTAATTATTAACATGGGTTTCTTGAATGCGCCTAGTATGCCGTTGATCATTCTGATTTACGAAGAATGCTGATTGGATAACACTAATATCAGCTTTAACATCAAGAATACTAAATAAACTGCTGACCTTCTCATTTTTCAGGTTAATATCAGATGGAAGACCGCTAATTACTATATCATTTTGAATTGTGCTTTGAAAATCTTTATCCAAACTTGCTTCAATTTTGTGAAATTTATAATCATACGAAGACTGTTTGTATTCCAATTGGTTGATTTTCTCCTTTAGCACCTTGTTCTCTTCAGATATACAATTAATTTGTTGCAAAAAATTATCAAATGTTTTAGATAAAAATTATTGGGAGTTTTCCACATTCATTATTCTATCACGCAGGTCGGTTAATAATTTCAAGATTTCTGGAACATCCGATGAATTGTTTAAAACAGTGTCACCGGTACTTTCCATTCCCTCTATAATGGATTTACGTTTTGACGCTTTACATGATGAGTTGCATATCCAGGCTGCTGTTTCATTTCGAAAATAATCAAGAAGAACAACTGGTATATCCGCACAAGCGATATGGAAAAAGCCATTGCAGGTTCCCTCACAGGTAATACCGGGATTATTCCGATTTCCTGTAACTGCAACTTGACACTTTGTGCATTTTTTGGGAGCCATCACAATTAACAAACAAATTAAATGAATTAAAAGTAGCAAAGATTTAAAGTATTTAGATTTAGAGTTTATAATTTTAAATTTCCTTAATTGAATAAAATTTAATTCCGATAAAATTCTCTAGTAAAATTATTTTCACAGCGAAAAAAAAACAAAACGGTTCGCTAAGGCTACTTGTTTCACATAGATGACAGTGATGGCAGTAAAAATTTGGTAAAATCGTACCAAAAATTACCACCTGGGGAAATTTCAAGTTCAAAAATTTCAAAAATTGTAGGAAAAGCAAAACAAATTCACAAAATATTGTGACGGTGACACCTAGTGTGTAATAGAAGAAGTTAAATTAATAGCTCAATGTTTAACTATACTAAAATGGAATTTTCCATGGTAAAATTGTTCTACACTATTCTAACTAGAAAAATCATGAGCTTTCTAGAAGTTTGGTTTGTGTATATAAAAAGGCGAACGAAGTCGAATTGGATTAGTAATATTTGGTAAGCGATAGTGTAAAGATTAAAAGGAATTAAAAAGTGATTTAAAAAGTGTTTTTGTGAGAAATAAAAAGTAAAAGTAATCAGTAAAATTTGAGAATAATTTATATAAAGTGATTTTGTGAATTTTTATTGATAAACTGTGTTGTAATAAATTTTGTGAAGTAAATAAATTCGTTGGTGATAAATTAAATTGATTTTGTATTATTCACAATCCAGTGATACGAACCTTAATTGACAAGGCAAAAACGTAACAATATTAAGAACGTGTGATAATTCTGTGATTAAATATTTTTTTTCGTATTTTTCTGTAAACATGTTAGACATCTTACGTACACTAGTAAAACTAAAGATAAATTTAGCATGTATGTATTATTTAAATTCGTCAGAGCCAACTTTGATGTATTTTTCAAAATGAAAATTCGAAAAATATATTTTAGAAATAATTTAATTTTAATATTTCTGCAACTAATATTTACTTAATACCAATATAGCCTTTTTGTAAATTGTTGTTAGAGATACAGAATACTTTTATATAATCGTTTTAAAATATTTTTGCTTTTTTCAATGAAAAACTTGCAGCTAAAAAACACCATTTTTACTATGGATTCCTATGGAAATTAGTGAAAAGTTATACCACTAGAAAAGCTTCTAAAAATACGTCATAATGATTATGGCTCTACACTCTAGAAGGCTCTGATAGTATGCCTTGGGCGCTTTCAGGTCTCGCAAGATGTTGTCTTTGAAAATTTACTGCTGAAACAAATGACATTCGATCCATTCACATTGCCATGAAATTCGATTAGTCGCGTATTAACCATAATAGAATTTTGACATTGATTTTGTTTTATTTCGTTTTTTAGTAATTAAAATAAAAAAAAATATTCTCTTTGATTTGTGTGGAACATTTGAACAATTCATGAAATTCATTCTTTTCTCCAACCAATTATTTTTTTTTTATTGGAGGCCTTCGTCATTTAGCTCTTTTGTCAAATCTTCCCATAATTTGTTACTAGTCTCTTTAAATTAAGGCATTTAAATAACTTTTTGCTATCCCCTGATTTCTCTCCATGAAAGAGACTAGCACATAAAATTGGTTGGCGTTCGTCGTCCTGATAAACAAATTTGAATTAAAAAAATTTATTAGTTGTGTTATATATTTTTTAATCAATTTAAATATAAATAATTAGAATAAAACATATATCGAAATTTTTATTATAAAATCAATATAAGAAACGTAATTTCTGTATTTCTTAAATAAATTCTCAAAAAATTGTTTGAATAAACTTTATTCAATAATTATTATTTTTATAATTATTATTTAAACACCTAGTTATTATTTTTAAAAATAATTTAGAATATATTTTTTTACATAGTAACTAATAATTATTAATACAGTTTGATAAATGCGATCAGTCGTATACAAAATTCGTCAACTAAATAGCAGTCGAATTTTGTCGGTGTGTTCGGAAAAATTCGCTGCCATTTTTTTCTTTTAAGTTTCTTAATAGGGCGAATTTTTTCGATATCGAAAAAAATCGAATTCGAAAAATTTCATAATAGGCCCCCGAAAAGAAATGTTTATTTTACTCAAAAAAAGTTATAATAAGCACCTTAAATTTAACCGATTTAGTCTTATTCTTTTAGATGATCAAAAACACACACTCTTACCACCATATTTTAGATTTTATTTCTTTGTATATTTTTTTCTTGGGAGTTTGCCCTTCTGGCAAACTAGTGGTATAAAATTATTGGTTGGTGGGTGAACTGCACCTAAGTTCATAATGTAAAGAGGAAAAAAATAAGGATGGAGGACAACTTCCGGGATTCAGAAAAAGGAAGGGAGTGAAAAAGAAGAGATCCCGTGTGGTGGGAAAAGAAAATTAAAAATGAAGTAAGAAAAAAATATACAAAGAAATAAAATCTAAAATATGGTAAGTGTGTGTGTGTTTTTGATCATCTAAAAGAATAAGACTAAATCGATTAAATTTGAAGTGCTTATTATAACTTTTTTGAGTAAAATAAACATTTCTTTTCTGAGAGGGCCTATTATGAAATTTTTCGAATTCGATTTTTTTCGATATCGAAAAAATTCGCCCTATTATGAAGCTAAAACACAAAAATTCGCCGCGAATCGGTTTTATCCTTTATTTCTCCTATAACGTATCTAACTTTGTCTAATATTTTCCTGATTTTATAAGGCCCTTTATATTTTCTTTTTAGCTTATTTCTTTCTCCTAACTCTCTTTATTATTTTTGACAACTACTAAATCTTCTTCTTCAGCATGGTTCTTTACTGCACTTCTCATCATGTTTTTGCTTATTATATCGCTGTATCTACTATATTTTGACTTGCCTTTACTCTAAGCTCATTTAAATTCCGGTCTTCTCTATCATTTAATTCCTCTAGAAATCTTATAAGTCCTTCGTCTAGCTTTCTTTTCTGTACTACTCCAAATAAAAGTTTTGAGGGTATTTCCTGAATAGATCTATTCCATGTATTATTCAACAAAAACTTGGCGTCCACTAAACAGGTATCCCAATATTTTCCTTTTTCTTCTATCAGTTTACTTAGTAATGGTACAAGTGTACGATTATACTGCTCATGCTTTATTCCTTATTCTTTTACAAAGTCTTGAAACTTATTAGAAGTAAAAGCGGATCCTCGGTCCGATACTAATACCTTCGGGGTAGAATACGTCAGTATGTAACTCTTTACATGCTTCAATACCTCCTTTGTATTCATCGTCTTGGTTGCGAATAACCTTAAATATTTAGTAAATCCGTCTATTATCGGAAATACGAACACATTTTTACCTCTAGTAATCTGCAATGGTCCTAGATGATCTATATGTACCATCTCAAACAGTGTATCACCCTTCTCTATGTTATGTAGTTTCGTCCTATCTAATCGTTCTTTCGGATTATTAGAAATACATAATTATGTTCCCTTTTTTCTAAAATCCTTTCTTTTAGCTTTTTAATGTCTTCGTTTAAACTTTGTTCTACTATTAAGCTCTCCTCGAATATTGAATTAGTCTCTGTATCTAACGTATAAATTGTAGCTCGACTTAAAGCGTCTACATGCCTCATGTTCTCTGACTGTCGCTAAGCTATAGTATAATGAAATTGTTCTAAGTACAGAAACCATCTTGCTATTTTTGGGTTTAGATATACCTTATCTATGGTATTGTAAATTTAAGTCCGTTACAATCTGAGACAATTATAAATTTCAATCCGAACAGATACGTCCTAAATCTTTTCAAACTATAAACTATGGCCACTGTTTCGATTTCGAAACTGTGTAATTTAGTTTCCGCTGATGTCGTCTTCTTACTGAAATACATGACTGGGTGAAACTTCCCATCTTCTAGCTGCCTCTGCATCAAAATTCCACCGAACCCAATCGCGGATGCATCTGTATGCAATTCTGTTTCTGCTTCTGGCGAGTAAATTCTTATCACGGGTTTGGAGATTAGTTTTTCTTTCACTGTATAAAATGATTTCGCTTCTTTGTTCCCAAAATGAAAATCTTCCTTACTTTTTAACTGATCTAACATCGGAGTTATTATAACACTGAAATTTTTAATAAACTTACGGAAATAGCTTACTAAACAGATATATGTTTATCAGCCAAAGATATTCTATTCTGTGTGATGTTGTACCCTAAATATTCAATAAACGTCTTTAGGAATTTACACTTTCCTAACTGTAACTTTACTCTGCACTCGGACAATCTTGTTAAAACTCTCGTCAATATCTCTAAATGTTGTGTTATGGTTTGTGTAGCTATTAATATATCATCAATAAATACTATTATCTCCCCGGCTTTGACAAAATTACTTAAAATCCTATTAATGTATCATACAAATACTGACGGCGAATTTACATATCCGAATGGCAACTTATTGAACTCATATAAAACGTCTTCTGTCACAAAAGCAGTGAATTTTTTTGAATTCTCCTCTAAATCGACATGGTAAAATCCATTTGCTAAATCTAAACTGGTAAAATACTGTTTCCCCTGAAGTTTTTCTAATTGACTTTCTATTACTGGTAATGGATAGCTTTCTCGTTCTACTAATTTGTTTAAAGGTCGATAATTTACACATAATCTATATGTTCCGTTTTTTTTTTTTCAATAACACTACCCGACTTGAATACGAAGATTGACTTTCTCTTATTATTTCTTTCTGTAACAAATCTTCGATAAGTTTATTTAACTCTACTCTCTCAAACGTATCAAGTCTCTTTGGAGTGACACTGAACTTTCTATCCTCTTTCAATTTTATTTCGATTCTTTTAATGTTCTAAATATAGTTTCACTACTTCTCTTTCTAAACTTTTAGTTTCCAAACTATCGCCTACATCTAACTGTACTGGTTCTACTTCCTCATAAAATTCATCATCTAAGTTTATTACTGATTGCATCAAATGTATGTCAAATTCATTATTTTCTGCCATGTTTCCCTGAATGTTCTCATTACCCTCCATTGATACTATTTTTACAATATTAAAATTATTACTATTTATAAAGTCTCTTCCTAAAATAGCATCTACTTTCATCGTTTCAACGGGTACCACCAAAAACTTTACTGGATATAATTTATTTTCTATTTTTATCATACCTTTTAAAATCCCTATAACCCTTACTTTAGAATCGTTTATATTTTTACTATTCCGTCTAAATCATTTAACAAATTTTCTCTAATTATGCTTACGCTACTGCCTAAATCTATAACAATACATTAACTTTAAAAATATAATTATTTATTACTACCTGCGATGTCAGCATTCCCTCTGTGTTGACATTCACTTGTCCTTGCTCCTGTTGAGATTCTGACGTAGCACATAAGGAATATACTTGTTTCCGGTTCGTATAAATGTTAACTCTGCATCTGCTTTCGTTGTTCCCCAATTTGTTACATCTGGCACACTTTTCAGCTGTCACTGCTTGTTTGCAATCAGGTGCACGATGTCCACTTTGCAAACAATTGTAGCACTTTACTGCTCTCGAACATTGCTGGCATTTTACCTATCTGTTATACCCATTGTTCTTTCTATAGTCTTCCGGTTTCTTTTTATTACTATTGCCCGAATACTCTTTTGTTTCTTTGTTCGGTAGTCTCATTTCAATATTAGATTCCGCCCACTTAATCCGTTCCGTCAGCTCGTGAATTGTATTACATATTGGCCTATTGATCCTTGACAATCCCCTCGCTGGCTCACTTAAACCACCTGATGCTCCTATAGCGTACATCTTCATGACATACATCTCGTGTACTTGATCTTTACTATAAATATTTTTTGTTAATTTGTAGAAAACATCTGCCTCGTCCTCCACGTGGCTGTATTGCTTGATCAGTGCATTTTTCAAACCTTCAAATGACTTAATCTCGCTATCGATGGCCTCATAAAACAGCTTTGGTGCACCTCCTAACCTTGTTACTGCATATAATAAGGTCGCTTCATCCGACCACTTGTACAGGCTGCAATACTTCTCTATTTTATTCACCCATCCTTCTATTTTTATCCCATTATTATCAAATTCTGTGATAATACACTTAATATTTTCCGAATGCATTAAAATCTGATAACAAATCGCCCTTTTTTCCATCTTTCTCTTCTTCATCCGCATCCATGGTTTTATTTTTTCTCACGTTTGCTTTAGTAAATCACGATTAGGAATTATTATTATTATTATTTTTTTTTTATAATAATAATAATCTAATTCACTTGTTTAAGGATTTATCCCACTTCTGAACTTTAGTCTTATTATTTGCGATGATAAAAAAAAACACACTTCTTTTAGATTTTATTTCTTTTTATATTTTCTCTTACTTCATTTTTAATATTCTTTTTCCACCACACGGGATCTCTTCTTTTTCACTCCCTTCCTTTTTCTGAATCCTGGAAGTTGTCCTCCATCCTTATTTTCTTTTCCTCTTTACATTATAAACTTAGGTGCAGTTCACCCACCAACCAATAATTTTATACCACTAGTTTGCTAGAAGGGCAAACTCCCTATGGTCTGTTGGGTTAAAATACTAAACCGAGAAGGATATCAGTAAATGAGAAGTATGACATCAGCATCCGCCTATCATATTCTTCTATTCAAAAATATTCTCAATTTTTTTTTTTCGTACAGAGTTTGGGAAAAAGTGACGAATGTGCGCGCAATTTCACCCTACCTACCTATATTAAGGTTGGTTTAATACTACGCTTGCCAATGTTGGTATTTTAAAATGATTTCTGGATAAAATTCTAGTATATGGTCAACTGGATTGGAACTAAATAGACTGCTTGGAAACAGCCTGATTTGATTCCATTTGGCCATAATTCCATTAGTTTTCAATACTAATTAATTTCTCAAAAAACAATTATTTTTCTTATTAGAAACATTGCAATCGACCTTACTTGTTTAAAGGAGTTGCAATTTTGCTACCACCGAGTAAACATTTAAATAATTTAATTATTACTTGTGTGAAAAGTTGAATCAGCAGTTTAAATATTTTTTTTATTTTTTTTTTTAAAAATATTGTGATGTGAAAAATAAGTGAAATCGTGATGTCCTCACCTCCGCCTCAAGTAAAAAAGGCTGGGCCAAATCTGCAGACAGCGATGTCTACAAGCGATTTGCCACCGAACGTCACGATCTCAGATATTTTTAATAAAAATACAAAAGTGCAGCATAGTCCAAAGCGACAACAAATTTTAAATGCTAAAAAATTACCTTACCAGGCAATTTAAATCAAAGTGAAATTATTAATTTAAATAACATTGGTGTGTTGAACCATAACGAAACTAAAAGTGCATCGTCGCCAAATACTGACGATAAAACAAACAATGACAGTGCGTCGACATCAGGTGACATTAAAATAAACAGTGATGTAGGTCAGTGTTTAGTGCAAACGGGAATAGACCGGTATATTACTGTCCGATCAAAACGAAGAAGAAGCCCTAGATCAGCCGCCAGTGCAAGCGCGAATAAATTCACTAAGCTAGCTAGCGTTGAATTAACGCATGGTAATAGGTATTCTTGCTTGGTTGTTGACGAGCCGACGCCCGAAAAAATTTCAAAAGTTAAGAAGCCGCCACCAATCTATTTGAGGGAAGAATTAAATAGAAAACTTGCTAAAACGATCGAGTTTATTACTGAAGGTGCATTTTATATTTCCGGGATCAAAAGAGGAGATATAAAAGAAACAAAAATTCAACCGCTCAATATTGATGCTTACAGAGCGTTAATTAAACATTTTGACCAAGTTGGTAAACATTACTACACGTATCAACTAAAGAGCCAAAAAGGATTGGTTGTTGTATTAAAAGGAATAGAGAGTTACGTGGATGCAAACGAAATTCAAGCTGCTCTCGCTGAAAAAGGTTTCCAGTGCAAATCTATTACCAATATTTTTAATCGGGAGAAGGTTCCTCAGCCATTGTTTCGTCTGGAATTAGAACCAGACAGTAAAAAGGTTAAAGGCAATCATGCAATATTTGACCTAAAATATCTACTGCACAGAAGGGTTACCATCCCAGGAACCCAGGAAAAGAAATGGGCTACCAGTGAAATTAAACGATAGAAATATTCCTCAACAAACGAAGGTAAAATGCTTAGGTTTACATCTGGATAGAAGGCTAACGTGGAAAAATCATATTGAAACAAAGCGCAACCAAATAAAAATTACATTTTCCAAAATGTATTGGCTGATGGAAAGAAAATCTCAGTTGTCATTAGCCAATAAAGTTTTATTGTACAAAGCGATAATCAAACCCATATGGACATATGGTATTCAGTTATGGGGATCCACCAGCGCTTCAAACAGAGAACTCCTGCAACGAACCCAAGTGAAAATACTTTGCATTATTACCAATGCTCCTTGGTACATTCGAAATAGTTATACATATACATCACGATCTTCGAATTAAAACCGTTAAAGAAACTATTAAAGAATTCAGTTCGAAATATTACTCAAAACTAGAAGCACATCCCAACGAATTGGCCAGGGAGATACTAAAACAGCCGCGATTTAGACGTCTGAGAAGAACAGATCCACTCGAACTGATGAACCTGTGAATTTAATTCGATATATACATATAGGTTAGGTTAGGTTAGGTTGGAGTGGCTGCTTACGCACACCTAGACCGGTGACGGTCCATTGTGATATCACAGGATGTATCCCCTTTTACCCCTATTGGAACCATTTCGAGCTACTTATGTAGCGTTAGACGTCCCGCACTTTAATGTTTTCGAGATCCGAGAGGCAGTCCATCCTGAACTTACCTAAGTGTTTGTGCCTTCTGAGAGCCAATGCTGGACACGAGCAAAGGAAGTGGACCAACTTCTC
Source organism: Tipula vernalis (assembly GCA_958295665.1). Classification (NCBI taxonomy): domain Eukaryota; kingdom Metazoa; phylum Arthropoda; class Insecta; order Diptera; family Tipulidae; genus Tipula; species Tipula vernalis. The sequence goes on along the minus strand of OY282558.1, from coordinate 126,376,892 downwards.
TTCCTCCTCTTCGTCGAAGCAGCTTCTGCAGAAGTCATTAGCCTCCAGACCCAGCCTTCTTGCATGTTCTCCAAAAAGGCAGTGTCCCGTGAGAATTCCTACGACCGTTCTTAATTCACGTCTGCGTAAGGATATTAATGCCCTAGTGCGCCCCAGTGCGCCCCAATTCCAGCTTTGGCCAAACTTGTCTTGCAACCCTACAGGTGAGGGTGTTAGACCACCTTTCCCCCGCTGAGGATAGCGCCTGCTTCCCAAGTGCTTGTCTCAGCGCTGTGATAGGCCTCCCCAGACTTGCCCTTTTCATTTACAGCTGGAGAGTCGTACCATGCCTAGCAAGTTCATCTGCCCTGCAGTTCCCCATGACGCCCGAGTGACCTGGGACCCAGACTACCTGGATATTGAAATGCTCACCCATCTCATTTAGAGATGAGTGACAACTCAACGCCACGCGTGACGCCAAAGATACCGATTCTAACGACCGGATCGCCGCTTGACTGTCCACATAGATTGTGATGTCGTCTGAGAATAACACATTATGCTTCAACCACGTCATGACCTCCTCAATCGATACGACTTCAGCTTGGTACACGCTGCAGTAATCAGGGAGACGAATAGAAATATTTACATTTAATTTGTCACAGAATACTCCAGCTCCTACTTTGCCGTCTAGTTTGGAGCCATCTGTGAAGAATTGCAACGCTTTGGTTTCCGATAACGGTCTATCCCTCCAGGATTCCCTTGAAGGGAAGGAGGTCCGAAATCGCTTCTTGAAGCGTAGAGTAGGTTTAATGCAGTCAAGATTCGCCAGTGCATCCTTCAACGATCTAACAATAGTAGAGTGTCCTATACTAAGACACCTCCACTGAGAGACGGCTGCAAGTCGTACAGCCGTATTTGCCGCCATCTGTTTGCCAAAAATGGAAGAAGGTGCAACATAACCTCTAAGGCACTTGTCGGTGTCGACCTCAATGCCCCGCTAACAAGCATACAGGCCCATTCTTTGCACTCTCTCAATCTTACTTTTATAAGTTACCTTGTCCAGAGCTGGCCACCAAACACCCACCCCGTACATGAGTACAGGTCTCACACATCTATGACTAATGGCGTTCCTACAGGAGTACAAAGCAATAGTAGCTTTGTTTATTCTCTCCAACATGTTGGGCTTCCAACTAAGCTTACTGTCCAAGATAATGCCCAGATATCTAGCTCTCATGCCATTTAAGGTAGGAGGGACAACTACCGGTATTTTGTATTTCTTAGTGAAGAGTACCAGCTCTGTCTTGGACGGGTTAATACTCCATTCTTTACATAAAATCAACGTCAAATTTGTATTACAAATTATCTTTTAAATTAAGATTTGAAAATTAAATTACACAATGAAAATATTGAAATAATTTCTAGGTATGGGCGATTATTGCACCAAAAAGTTTCTTAGATTTTACTTTTATTTGGCATTTATTTTGCGCGTCGAGTTTATGTTATACATACCAGTACCCCAATTTTGCTCGAAAAGTGAGACTTGAGAGTTGCGATTTTCATGTACGTACTAGATGTATTAGAACGAAACCACAAAACAATAAAATTTACTTCTACATCTCATCTAGTACGTACATGAAAATCGCAACTCTCAAGTCTCACTTTTCGAGTAAAATTAGGGGACAGGTTTAAATCGTCAGTAGTTGAATTTGTTAAAAAAGAAATTAATTTATAAAAACTGGGTTGTACGCAAATCGATAGTAGTTTGCCATGAATACTTTGACGTTCAAAAATTGTGATTTTCTTTTTCCAAGTTTTTGATTCACTTTCAATTCGCTACCGCAGACTGTATTGTCGCCGTGCATGTCATAAATTAAAATAAAATATACTAAAATATTAAAAAAAGAAACTTACTAAAGATTTGCTCAACATGTCCCGGATATCTCTTTCTCGGCGGCAAAACAATGTTTGTTTTAGTTATTGGAGTCTCTCGCCCCAATTGTTCAAGCAGTTGTTCTGTGCTCAACTCTGATTCAATAACTATTGGTGGTGATATTTCTTTTGTATTCATAACAATATTCAGAATCTGAATGACATTTTAAAATAACAGTGTTAAAACTTAAACTGGATTTATTTAGATTGATGTTCTAACCACAATCTGTAGATATTTGAGATTCCGGAAGATGAAATTTTGCTTGAGGCTTAACAATTAAATTTTTATGTATTTTTGCCAATTTAATTTTTTTAATATTTTGCGTAGACAAGTAATTCAATTTTTTCTGCTTTTTTTTTAATATCAATATTAATAAACGAAGAACCTAAAAATATAAATATAGTATAATATGTATAAGTAAATAATTAAGTAACGATAAATAATTTAATTTTTTTTTGTACATAATAATGTAAAATACTATAAAATATAATGGTCCCGATTCTGAAATCATAAAATTCATTTTATGTTATTTTATTTCGCCGCTTCCTATATGAATTTGTATTGAAAAATAACATAACATAAAATTTTAAAAAGCAGAATCGAGCTCATTAGCTTAAATTATAATTTTATTAAATTCTTACCGTATTCCTCATCCGATGACATTTTAAACCTGTGATTATATTATTAGTAAATACATATATTATTTATTGCTATTAAATGCTGTAAACTAAAATTATTTAAAAGAATAGCATCTAGCTGAAGCTAACAGAATTATTTTCATGCGTCATTGGTAATAAAAAATGGAGTTGTGGCCAACACACGACTTTCTTTTACGAACGGAGAATTTTGAGAAATTTTATAACTTTTTTTTTAAATTTTTTTTTTTAATGTTTTATTTTTTATTTTTATTTGTTTTTAATTTTTGGAAACATTTTATATATTAAGTAGTTTTTTGTAAACCTTATATTTTTTAAGATATTTGCAAAATAAATTTTCTGGACCAAGGGAGTGGCTACTTCCGGTTAGCCGATTTGGAGTAAAATTCACTGGGACCTCCCAATTTATCAAAAAAGCTTAAATCTGAAGTTTCAGTTCGATTGGTTAAACCTTCTGGGCTGTAGAGAGGACACAGACAGACTGACAAGCTGACAGACAGACAGACAGGCACCATTTCGAAACCCTCTTTTTCGGACTCAGGGGACCTCAAAACAAATAAATCTCTAAAAATCTCAAGGTCCAAAATTTTCATGATTACTATACTTTATTTTACTAGAGTAAAAGAAAGTTATATACTGATTTTCATGGTTATTCAGAGGTAAACGACAATATTTTGAAACTATTTGTGACACTGGATAAACTTCGCTGTTTATTTCTAGGCCACTAACTACCATTATTCCTATATCAATTGAACTTATGGGGTGTTCAAAATATGACGAAATTTTAGTAAATCTTCTACCTCGTACTAAATGTGAATTGTTTAAAATCTCGAAGCTTTCTATAAAAAATGGAAATTCCTCTGTATCAATACGCAATGAACAATAACTATCTCTAAAATTGTTTTTGAAAGTAAATGAATCATATTCATATGACTTGTACCTGGCATCTAGCTTATTCTCCACAGCAAAATTATTATAATTTTCTCGCTCTTTAACTCTATTAAATAATTGTTTGAGAATATAGTATTTTGGGACTTTTTAATGTTTTTTTTAATTTCCTGTAAACATTTTTCGTAAATATACCCTGAAAAGGAATCAAGTGGACCGTACAACGTTACATAGCCAGGTAAATTTAAAATACTGTGAACATTGTAGTTTACATGCTTTAATCCGTAAATTTGAGGGTATAATTTAACGAACTCATTAAGGAGTGTTTGAGCATTATCTGTATTTTCATTAAAAAACGACCTATCTGATAAAAGCCGGAGACTAACAACTAACGTAAATGTATCAATAATTTTTTGGCAATCCCCAAATCAACTAAATGCATCGGATCTAGAGGAAACTGGGTAACCATCCCGATTCCAGCTGTTTGTAAAATATTTGGTTCCCCTTTATGATGATCCGGATCTAATCGATTATTAAAAGAATCATCAGTTCTTAAATTCCCCGAAATTATGTTAAAACTGGGGGTATTTGAAATTCTAAATCTGGTTTGATCACATTCGTGACATCCTTGTAAAGCATTATGGTTTTTTACCGACTTGCTAAAGGATTTTGCGGGTGCATCACACGTAAATGCACGTAAATCAAATTTCTTGGAAACTAATTTTTTCTCAATTAAAATACCGTCCCTTTTTAGTTTTATCAGCTCGGTTACGAATTCTTGAAAGAAACTATTAACACAAATGGGGTGTCCTTAAAGAGGGGGACGACTGCGAGAATTTACAAAAGAACCCAGAATTTGCCATAGGCTTCTTCGAGAACTTTTATAGTATAAAGGTAACCCATCTATATTAAAGTCACAAACAATTTCAGGTAAATTTGAAACAAAGTTAAAATCATACCGATTGATACATTTTTCGATACCACAATGCACATATTCCCCATTTGTATCCTTACGTGGTTCAAAAATTTCATCTACCCGATTGATACACCGAAACAAGGAATTTTTAGTTTTGGGGAGGCAAATTCCAAATTCTCTTAGAATCTTTAAGAGATGTGTCGTGGCACGGATATATTATTAGAAATTATCCACTTAATTAAATTAATTTTTAATAAATTAATTTTATCTAGCGACCCAACATCATCCGATTCGTCAGAAGATTCCTCATCCGAAGAACTCGAAATTAATAATTCTTCAAATAAATAGCGCTCTTTTAAATCGGGAAGGCCGTCATCAGAATCGATGATCATTTCATGACACTCTGACTCAATCACATTTTCATTTGTATTAAAATGAGAATTTACTTTAGCCTCTAAACTACTATCTGCCAATTTAGAAATAATTCTATATCGTTTGGGCCCTGGATATATTATCCATTATAAGTTTATGAACAAAAAAAATTTATCAACAGGATCAAACAACGCGTGGCAATAAAATAATATATGCACTAGAAATAATGATACTCACAGTTTATTTTTATTTAACACACAGAATTTAAAATATAATATTATTTATAACAGAATTAAAAAAAATAAGAATGCTGTATATCGTACGCGTATAACCAAACTTCAACGAAATGAAAGTAAAATGGAGGAAATGGTAAATTTATACTACATATGTAGTATGGTCACGCTCTTTATACATAGTGGACGATATTTGAAATAAACGAAGTCAATTTTGGTAAGAAACTCAAGACATAACCTCAAAAATGGTTATATTTAATTTTATTGTCGGTTAATGGCGACGCCACGGGTTTTATCACGTTATTTGTTTCCCTTAGAAATTTTTCCCTTTTGATCTTATGTAATTTTATATTTTTTTTCTCTACCCAAGACAATAAAAAGACATGTTACAGATAACAAAAAATTTGCTGGGTAGTTTCAAAATAGGGTGAATTTTTTCGATAACATGTGCTTTCGAAAAAATTCGCCGCGAATTTTTGTGTTTTAGCTTCATAATAGGGTGAATTTTTTCGATATCGAAAAAAATCGAATTCGAAAAATTTCATAATAGGCCCCCAGAAAAGAAATGTTTATTTTACTCAAAAAAGTTATAATAAGCACCTTAAATTTAACCGAGAAGAATATCAGTAAATGAGAAGAAGTGTTTCTAAATGACATCAGCATCCGCCTATCATATTCTTCTATTCAAAAATATTCTCAAGTTTTTTTTTTTTCGTACAGAGCTTGGGAAAAAGTGACGAATGTGCGCGTAACTTCACCCTACCTACCTATATTAAGGTTGGTTTAATACTACGCTTGCCAATGTTGGGATTTTAAAATGATTTCTGGATAAAATCCTGGTATTTGGTCAACTGGATTGGAACTAAATAGACTGCTTGGAAACAGCCTGATTTCATTCCATTTGGCCATAATTCCATTAGTTTTCAATACTAAATAATTTCTCAAAAAAAAAATTATTATTCTTATTAGAAACATCGCAATCGATCTTACATTTAAAGGCTATCACCCTATTGATAACTTATTCGATCTCATTCGACTATTTTTATTCAGTCGTGATAGATTCTGTGCGCTCTCTTATTTATTATATTAGAATATAAAACAAATTAAATTTAAATTTCCTAAGATAAAACCTTGAGTCTCAATTGATTTCCTTTCCTCTGTAAAAAAAAGAAAGGTTCTTAAATTCGAGGAGAAATTTCCATTAAAAACCAAAACCACCAATTTTACCTGTCAATGATGTAATCCGAAAGTAAATGTTTCATGAAAATTGACAGATGTTTACATTGACTACAATCATGCACCTTTGCCTCTCTCTCTCTCTACTTATGTAAGACTAAATTAAATCTATAGACAAATATACATACTTCGTTGTTTACGCCTGAATTAATTTTGCTTGAAGATAAAAAAATGTTGTCAGCCGAAATATCTTTTATATATTAAAATAAAAATTGTTTACAAAAATTTTTAATATCGTTATTGATAATGTGTATGTCTGTGACGTTGATTTTGGTTATTTCTAAAATGGTGACGTAATCTGGTGCGAATTTTTATTTATTTATTTTTTCTGTTTTGTTTTGATAACAAAATTAGTAGTACATTGAATATATTTGATTGTATATTTCGTTTATTGTTATATGAAAATTTATTAAGTTTGTGTAGATACAGATTAATTTTTAGCAAAATTTTTTTATAGTACACTGATATCTATTTTTTTTTACAACATAATAAAAGATCAGTCTTATCTGCCAACTGCACTAATCGTAATAATTACATGATAATGAAATTTTGATTCATAAATTTTTATTTTTTATTTTTATTTTAGACAAACAACTTCAGTACTATTTCATCAGTCGTTGTGTGCGAATTGAACAACCAAAGATATAAGTGTAGCGTTTAATTGTAATCACAATAAGTATTTTGTTGTGTACATATAAAATACAATACGACAAATTCAAATTTTAGAACGAGTGATAATTATCGTGCGTACGATAGTAAAATGGCTGAAGTCGATGTTAAAGCATTGGAATCTGGAAATAATGAATTAAATGAAAAATTAATCGAATGGTTGAAGTGGGATAAGGTAAGATAATTTTTTGATTGTTAGGCATGTGTTTATATCAAAATTTATGTTTTTCGACATTTCAAGGTGACTTTAATCCACGTGATGTTATATACATATTTCTGCTAATTATTTTCGATTCTTTAAACAAATAAATTCATGCAGAGCTTTTTTTTTGTATCTAATTGAAGGTCATTTTGCATTCTTGAACATAAACTTGTTATAAGGACAATTGCGAGTAAATAATAAGTACTTACTAGAATTGTGCTATGGGGAAGGTATTCACTTATTTTCTGTTTTGAAATGTACGAGTTAATTGTAAACAACAAACTTAAAGATTTAGTGGTTTACATAATTATGATATTTACTTAAATTTTTCGCACAATTCGTGAGTTACATTAGTGAGATTAGTTAAATATAAATATATTTTTTAATTAAAAATGTATCACCCATGATAAAAAACGATAAATGTAAATTTGCTCCCAGTTTCAGCGCGTATACAATGGGAATGTACACAATTACACACTTGTTTGTACAGTATGCTCTAAAAAATTAGCTGATTATGGAAATAAGCAATCAATTTAGTCGATTAGATTAGTTGACGATAAAGGAAGTAATTGTTTACCCCAAAGCGATTTAAACAAAAAATTATACGATTAAGAAATTTTATTCTTTGTGATAAACAATTCTAATCACAATTTTAACTGTAATAATAAAATGTACCTCCAACTAGTAGGCTTAGGGGCAAGTGAATAGTCAAATCATACATTTCATAAATTTCCATCTTTATTTGATTTTTAAAATCAAAAACTAACTTGCGTTGTATACATACCACGACCCAAATTTCATGGGCAAAAAAAATTTGATTTTTTTTTTTGTGTTGTTTTTCTTTTAATTAATTTTTTAAAATAAATATGTATTTAGTTTCAAAAGAATTACAGCAACATCATAAAATTTGATTCTATCTGTTATGTGTATTCATGCGTTTAAATAAAACAAAACCCTAGAAAAAGAAGTTGGTTTTATAATTAAATCTAGAATTTTTTAAGGTTTTAAGTAAATAGACAATAGTGATAAAATTTGAAATATAATATATATATATCTGTGTATTGTTAACCGCAAAGGAATGATTTTTGTTTGTAGGGAGGTTATCTTAATTTATACTGTTGATGTTGGCGTGTACGTCACGCTAGAAATCCCATTTTAGAAATCACAAGTTTTCTGTCTATACAATATTATGCATCTACTACATTATGTTATGTAGTAATCAGTGCTAAATTGCCATCATTTATTTGGTAACCAGATATACGCGGTTTCCCTTAATACTAGAATACAAATATAAAGAGATGAAGCCTCATGAGGTGATTAGAACTTTAGTCCTGAAAATTAACTCAACTCCAAAATCAATACCTAACTGAACCTCTTTTTTTTTTTTTTAATTTTATTTCAGAAAAATTAATTAGAAACCATAAGATCTAATAAAATTTGAAACATTAATAGATTAGGTTAAGTTTAGGTGGCGGTCCACTAGGACCAGGCATAGACACAAAAATGGTCCGTAGCCACCATGAATTATTGTTTATCCTCCAACTCATATTAACTATTTTGAGCTGTTAACGAAGTGCTGGATACTCCTGACATCCATCCTACAGAGGTCCATCAGGTCACTGAAGAGGGGTGCTACTTGACTATCTGCCGTTCGTCAACTTACTACCTTATTCCTGAAGCAGCAGTTTGCATACCGCAAGAGGCATTTCAATACCCTTTCTGCTTTCTGAAAAGTGGTCCGTTGTACCATGTCGAGACAGTTTATCGACTTTTACATTCCCTGTACTTACGAAATGTCCAAGCATCCATATAATTTGGATGTTGAACTGATCTGTCATCTCGTTAAGAGATGAGAGGCATTTCTGGACTACTTTCGACGTGAGGAGGTGTGATTGAAGTGCTTTAATGGCAGCCTGGCTGTCCGTATATATGCGAAAATCACAAACCGATATTACATTATACCTCAACCAATCTACGACTTCCTTTGTGACAGTTACTTCAGCTTGAAAAATGGAACAGTAGCCGGGGAGATGGAAGGAGAGATTTAAAAAAAGTTCCTCGCAGAATACCCCAGCCCCGACTTTCCCTTCTCGTTTTAAAACATCAGTGAAGAAGTTTATGACTCCTGGGGGTCAATTCTCGTTCTATGAAAAATACAATGAAAAGTTTTTTCAGTGAGAAATACACATTTCCGATTCATGTTCCATGAGAAGGAGAAAAATGACGTCAAAATCTTTTCATATGAATAAAACTTTCTCACCGACCATTTTGGCGGTGAGAACATCATAAATATGGAAATAAAGTTCTATAAAAACTAAATTTGTATTTTTACCATTAAATGTGCATTGAAACTATAATATGATTCACTTTAAACTTAACTAATAAGTAAATCTATTAAAAACTATTCCGTATATTTAAGAAAAGCCTCCAAATAATTAATTTAGTTAAGTTTTAAAAATAATTTGGTCAATTTTATAATTTACTTTATATTTTGACAGCCAATGACAAAAACTGATTAACTAAATCTACTTTATCATTTATTTAGCTAATATTTAAACCAATTGTTGTATCAGCTAGCGGAAATATACATGAAACTCGAAAAAATGTGTGTTAACAGTGTAGCTTACTATGGAAACAACTTATTCAGCGTTTTTCTCACGAATCTTTTTCATTTGGACATCGAGAATCGCTTATTGTCGTTGTGTGAAATGTTATAAATGAAAAAGACTTGATGGAATCAAAATGAAAACTTTTTTTTCATTAGGTTTTTTCATAGAACGAGAATTGACCCCCAGGTTCCAAAACTGCACCCATCATCCAGTCCTCCCGGGATGGGATCCTAGTTCGGAACTTCGTGTCGAAAGACAGTGGCGGTACAGTATAGTCAGTGGTCTTGGGAACTTGTTTGTTACACAATATAGATGAGTGCTCTGTATTATTGCAGGTCCACATATCCAGTCAAAAATAGCAGAGTCTCCAGTGCCTGAGTGGATGTGCTCTTCAGTGCACCACTGATCCACAGAGAGATTGTTCTCTGAACTTTTATCAACAGCTTTTGGTTAACAGTTTTGGCCAGAGCAGGTCACCAGGCTGTTACTCCATACAAAAGTGTAGGTCTGACTACTGTGATATAAAGCCAATGTACGATGTGCGGCTTCAGCCCCCATCCTTTCAGAATGGCATTTTTCCAAGAATATAGCGCTACCATAGCTTTCTTTACCCTTTCCTGAATATTAAGTTTCCAATTTAATTTGCTATCCAAAACGAGACCCAGGAACTTCGCTTCATCTGTAAAAGTCAAGCTGAACCCATTTAAAGTGGGAGGAGCGATATTAGGAAGTTTATATTTCCTAGAGAACAGAACCAATTCGGTTTTGTGTGGGTTCACATTCAACCCACAGCCATTGGCCCATAATGAAAGAATGCCCAGGGCATTTTGCTTGAGCTCACTAAGGGTGCCGGTATATTTTGCCCGAACACGAATAGCAACATCATCCGCATAGGCAACCATCTTAAAGCCACTGTCCTCCAGTCTTAGCAACAGATCATTTATGACCGAGTACCAAAGTAGGGGGACAGTATGCCACCTTGCGGCGTACCTCTGGTTGAAAATCTCCTGGCGGAGGATTCCTCCAAACTGGCATTTATGATCCTGCCTCTTAGCTTCATCCACTCCAAGATTTGAAAGTGCCCGAGTTATAACCCCTGGAAGCACGTTGTTAAAGGCCCTCCCAGTTTGTATATGTCGCATAAACTTCAGATGACGACCTCGGTAGAATGTATAAGCCAATAATGTAAAACAAATTCTTGAAGATATTCACCAGATTTAAGTTCTATCGTTGGATCACCGTCAACAGCTATACATACTTACAATAGACGAATGAACAGCGATCAGTACATCTCCCCACTCTTTTGACACTATTTATTGGCGACCAATCACACCTGTAAACAATGTAGTCTGCCGGAAAATACTCAGAACATGAACAATATATATCAGTACTTAAATTGGTTTCCACTATTACGTATACTGGATAGCAGATTTTGAGGCAATGGCGCGAACATTTTGAAAATATATAAAATTGCTGTTCAGATCATCAACTTTAACTCAACCTACAACTCAATCGCAACGTAATCCTTAACGTAATCACCAAATTAACCACCAATCCAACCCTCATCTCAATCACCAAATCAACCTCAAATCAACTTTCTAAACAACCCTTCCCAAATCAAGCGCCAAATAATTCCCAGTCGAACCGTTTAATTAACCCCAACGTAAACTAACTAAACCTTAACTCAACTTCAGCTAAACTTAGGTCGAACCAACTTTCAACTATATGATTTTAATATGTTCCGAAGATTGTAAGAGAATTCAATCCAGTTTCGAACTGATGAGCTTATGATTATGAAAAAATCAATCTTCTCATCAGACCGCGGCGACTAGACTGATTATACCACAATTTACATTCTATATACCATATACAGAATATGCTGTGCGTTAAGTACTAGCGAATCATAACTAATACAGATGAATTCTCTTACAATTTTTCTTCTTCACGATATTTACACAGCTCTATTTCTGTGTACGAAAATTTTTACTTTATTAATTTTTTTTTTTTTGTTGAATGTTAATTAATTCATGTAATTTCTAATATGCTACCGGTGATTAGACCATTTTAAGTGTGTTTCGATTAACACGAGAAGTATATTAGTATTTACGAAAAGTAATTCAACGAAACCGACTAATAGACAGAATTCTATTTATTTAATTATATGATTTTAATATGTTCCGAAGATCATCAGTTCGAAACTGGATTTCTCTTACAATCTTCGGAACATATTAAAATCATATAATTAAATAAATAGAATTCTGTCTATTAGTCGGTTTCGTTGAATTACTTTTCGTATATACTAATATACTTCTCGTGTTAATCGAAACACACTTAAAATGGTCTAATCTCCGGTAGCATATTAGAAATTACATGAATTAATTAACATTCAACAAAAAAAAAATTAATAAAGTCAATCTAACCTCCCACTAAACCTCAAACTCGACCCCAAATTAACCCCCCCCCCCCACCTACTCAAATCCAACACAACTTCAACTAAAACCCTATACCTACCGAAACTTAACTATAACCCAACCCCAAGAAAAACTTCAACAAAATCCCAATTTAACCCTCAACTCAACTCCAAACTCAATCCCTAAACTAACACGGTTGAAAACCGTTTATCTCTATGCACTCAATTCAACCCTAATTGAACCTCGACCTCGGACCCCTAACCCAACATCAACTTAACCTCAAATCAACGCGGCTCGAAAAACTGACGCACCACCATACCATTAAACTATCATTCCGTCATACAATTATTTCATCATACCATCATGCCACTACATTAAACCATCATACCATCACACCGTAGTAGCGTCGAACCATTGTACCATCATCCCATCATTCCATCATACAATCACACCATCATTCCATCGTAACATCATATAATGATACCATCGTACTATCAGTCCATCATATCAGCATACTATCATACCATTACACCACTACTACATCATCGTTCCATCACATTACCATACCATCATACCATCACACCATCTTACAATCATACCATCAGTTGATTTTTCGGCATTTTTTATAGACAAATATATTAATTGTTCATGGCAATCCCAATATTTTCGATTTGGCAAATCAGAAAAATACAGAGGCCAATCACTCATAATATATCTACTGAAAAAAAGTAGAAATATCTTCCCCCCTTTCTGTAATTTTGGCTGAAGGCCCCGCCCAAAGAGTTATACCAATGTAGTAATGTACCACTCTGCAAAAATGAGAACCCTCCATGAGTTCTTTATGTTGGTAGTTTGGTTTCGTACTGAAAAGATAGTCTACTCATCAGGCAACTACGACTAAACTACAAAAAATTCCACTCTAGCCACATACATTAAGTATCTGGCCAGAACGTACTGACATAGCGAATTATTGTTCACTACATCAAATATCAAAAACCCATGGATAAACTTCATTTGTGTGTGTATTATGCCCACACGAACATTTATTAAGAATTTAATTTGTCTGTCTGTAATCGTTGATTTTCGGCATTTTTTATAGACAAATATATTAATTGTTCATGGCAATCCCAATATTTTCGATTTGGCAAATCCTTTTTTTTTCAGTAGATATATTAGTTGTTTTTCAATCGACCAACCGCAAGCACCCGCTAGCAAACCGCTAGTAGAAAGGTTTTTGTCCTTGCTATGGTCGATTGGAACGATTAAAATAGATGATGTTAGTAAAACATACCCTATAAATCGTGTATGTTTTGCAATTGCTTGTTACACATGCTCACTTTTATATACAGGGTGACTCTTAAGTAAGTACAATAAATTCGGAAGGTGATGCAAGATTCTAATCTGAACAAAAAAAAATCAAAGTGGCCTATTTGTAACCGTTACAAAGATAATCGAGATTCTACTGTAAAATTAGTCACTTTGAATTTCACTTATAACTTCAAAACTATTACACACAAATTACCCAAATAAACGTTTTCTTATCGCAAATTAATTAGTCACACAGGGCAAATAATAAGGTTAAATTGATAATACGCTTCACACTAAAAAAGGTCCGAAAATCTCTCATTTTTTAAAGTTTTCCTGCACATTTTCAAAGTATTTGGAAAATTTACTGTAATTTTAAAGTATTAGTAGTTGTACTGATCGGTTACATATCTTCCGCACAAATTCAATTGTAACATTAAGCTTCAATAGTTTTTTATGTAAAATGTAAGAAAAACGAGAATAATTTTATTATTCTAGTAAAATGGTTTCGCAGCTATTATCCGATTTCTAAGGTTCTCCAGATTTGGAATAGATTCTACATAAACTAATGATTTTAGTGTCCCCACAGGAAAATGTCTAGAGGATTTAAATCCGGAGATCTTGCAAACCATTCTTGGTTTGGTCTTTGAACACCTCGACCTATCCAACGATCGACAAACATTATGTTCAAAAACACGTGAGCTATTGTGCTAAAGTGAGCTGGGGCCATGCTTAAACCACATTCTATTTCTGATCGAAACTGGTACATCATCTAGCAAGATGGATAGGTAGATCATATTCAAGAATACTTCCATATGATGCACCATCGAAAATGTATGCTAGAAGTTATTTTGCTTTATTACATGTGGGTTTTCCTTACACCAAATATGACTATTGTGGAAATTCGTGATCGCGTCTTTTGAGAAATGTGCCTCATCATTAAAAAAGCACCTTACATATAAATTGCGGATATCTTAAAAATTTTCTTTGAAAAATCTTTGAATCCATTGACAAAAAAATTAATCGTTTCGGGAAATCACGTGGCTATAGTTCTTATCCGTATACACGTTGTATATGACAGGAGTGTTATTGTTCTTACCTTAAAATAGTCCAGATTACCTTTTGACTCACGTTAACTTCACGAGCTATTTTTCTTGTGTTCGTCTTGGGTTGTTCTACTATTTTACCGGCCTTCCTGGTACACTTCCTCGTTTGAAGGAACGATTTTCCCTAGGTCTCTCAGGGTACTTTTCGCTATAAATGTGCCTTGCTTGTACAGCATTTCCATCAGCAAGTCCGTAAATAAAATGTATATCTCCTATTTCGGAATTTGTGTGATTGAACATTATTAAAAATAATTGTTGTTAAATTATGAATTAGTTTAAGTTAACATTAAAACAAAATATCATGGGTATAGACATCCAGACAGACGGAAGGACATTTTTTTTATTATTTTTCGAACTGAGGGACTTTCAAAACGCCGAGAAAAGTGGTTTTGGACCAAACAAATTTAATTTTTCGCTCGTTTTTCACAGGATGTCAATACTTTGGTCTTTTTAGACCGAAGTAATTTGGTTGTTTATCTTGTGCTAAGTTGCTTTCCAATCGACCAACCGCAAGCACCCGCTAGCAAACCGCTAGTAGAAAGGTTTTTGTCTCCGCTCAATATTTTTCACGAGCAGTTACGCATAATTTCGCCGCTAGATGGTTGAGTGTAGAACCGCTTGATAAACCGCTTTTTATATCAAAAATATTTATTTTTGTTGTGTCAAAAATAAAAAATTTTCTATCGCATTGGTCAATACGTTGGTTAAGTGGTTAAAAAAAAATATTTTTATTTTTAATTGTTTGCCGCACCAAAGTTTTGACAGCAATTGTAAAACATATACGATTTATAGGGTATGTTTTACTCACATCATCCATTTTAATCGACCATAGCAAGGATAAAACCTTTCTACTAGCGGTTTGCTAGTTGGTGCTTGCGGTTGGTCGATTGGAAAGCAACTATTATTATACTACCTTATGGTTTTTTCCAATTAAAATTGACTATTTTCGGGAGTATTTGGTTTTACGATTCTATACGGTCCTAGCTATGGCTTGACAAATTTGTTTAAAGGTTGTTCGTTTCGTAACCAAGCAACATCGTCGATTTGAAACTTTTGTTCACGGGTATTGTCGACATAATTGACATTAGACTTTTCCTTAGATTTAACTAAATTTTCCTTAGCGAACTGATAATTTTCGTAATTTGTATTTGAAGTCACATAAGAAATCTTCGAAATTATACAGTGGTTCAAGATCTTTTTTACAGGTAATGGTAGATGTGGTAAAGGTTCAAATATTACTTCATACGGCTTAAACTCTGTAGAAGTTGGTGGAGTGGAATTGTAAGTAAATTTACTTTACGGTAATCATTTATCCCAATCTGCATTCGTTTCATCTTCAAAGTGACGTAAATAATGCAGTAGCTTTCGATACGACCTTTCCAGTGATCCATTTGTTTGTGAAACAACAATTCTCAATTTTGAAACATATTGCTCGAGAAGTTAGTTTGCTGATCCGTTAATATTGACTGTAGTAATACAAAAATGCACAGAAAATCGTCTACAAATGCCTTAGCCACATTTTCGGCTTCCTGGTTTGGCAATGGAGTTGCATTTGAATATTTCGGCAAATCATCTTGTCATCTCACATCTCATTGTTAATATGTACATATTTATAGCGGCCAACCGGGCATGTTGATTGTAACTACTGCAATACGGCATAACTATCATGTCTTCCACTGCAACCCATTCACTGCAACCCATTAAAAAGTCTGAAAAAAATTAGTTTCGTAAAATTGATATTAACAAATTTAGTATGGAATTCACGTAACTCCAGTCCTAAAAAACATATGTTATGTTACAGTTCGGGTTTATAGTTGATGGAAAAAGGATTTTTCCCTCAAAATACCATTAATTCTTAATAATGTTCATCCTTTTTTCGTTGTTGTTGGTACAACTATATTTAAATGTAGAATGTAAACGTATTTTTGTTCCATCAAGAATTTTGTTATCTTTTACTTTATCCCTATAACACTGATTTTGATAAATTATTCAAAAGTTTTAATGTTTTGTTACAGATTTGTGAAATTACGTTTAACTGCACAAACGATTCTAATTTCAGTACAGCTAAAAAGTTAACTTTAGCAAAATATTTTGTGTTTGTTCAACTGGAATAGAATAAAACCCAATATATTTCAATTCTTTAAGGAAAACATCGATAAAAATTCTGTGACTAAACCTTTACATATTAAATTGAATTTTCCTTAATAAAATAGGAAAATTTATCAGGAAACACATAAAAGACAAATTGAGTCTGCAAAGTTAGCAGAAAGCGATAAGGCAAAATGATCCAACCGAAAACAGCATAAAATAGCAATATAAACCGACAGTACTATCATATGGATGGAAGGTAAAAACGGCACATGGATCGAATAATAAAACAGTAAAGGTCTATATGTAATGAATTTTAAGTAGATAGGTGGTAATAATATCAATTATTATTAATAAATAAATGGTATTTATGTGGACTATTATTTATCTTTATTTTATCATGTGTTAAATCTTTTATTCGTTTACTAATTAATTCTATTCACATTTTGAAATTGGGGAAAATTGTTGGTAACTACAGCAGCTCCAGAGACTAATTTTTTTTACTGGATTTGAAATTTCTCACGTAAGATGAATTTTGGTACCGTTCTGATAATAAATTTATTATTCTTAATTTACATAAAATAAATGGGTAGTTTATGATTTATTAAATTTGCATTACCTTTCAAAAAATCTGACCTCGATGTTCTAAACCTGAAAGTTTTTTTTCTAGAAGAAATACCGTATGGGTTCGCTTAGAAACTTTTATAGATCTTTTATAGGGCAACATTACTATTCGATAAATTTAAAAGAATTAGACCAACGCAATTCCTAAAATACTTACTAGAAATTTCACAAAAACATAAATTATTGGAATTCTTCCGATATTGAAAGTTAAAGAAGAAATGTTGAGGTTAATAATGGAAAACAATATCTGATAATCTCCTTTACTACACAGTTAAAAATTTTTGTGATATAGGTACGATGCTATTAGCATCGCATATAGATCCAACTTAACTTTACATTTAGAAAACAGAATTTAGATGCAGCCATTATATCGAATAAAACTGAATTAGTAATTAGATCGAAAAAGAAATTTCGATCCAAGTTTTGCATCAAATGGAATTGCGGCACTATATTAGTATCGAATAAAATCAGCACTGTTTTTAATTATGGTGCAATTTTATCAAATTAAATTACTTTGGGTATCACAAGAAAATAAAAATGTTGGTATCATTTAAAAAAATTATATTTCTTTCTAATTACACATAATTACATATTTGAAGTAACAAAAACTACTAAAGACTCCTAGAAGATCTTCGAGGAAGGCATAGTTTATGTTTAATTTTGCTCCTTTTTCTTTCCTATAATGTTAAGCAAATCAGTATTAACATTAATATGAATTACCAGATGTTGCGTCTTCTTCTAGGTAAACTCTGGCCTACGGCAGAAAAAGCTGGCATATGTCATTTTGACAACTGGCCTCCCGTTGCTTATATATTCCTCATAAGTAGAGCCCACCCGGATTTTTATGCAAATACAAATTTTATCAAATATAGTTAATTCCAGATGAATTCCGTAGTATAAAACAATATAAACGTTTAAAAATCAAAGTACCCTTGTTTCCAGGGTTTTGACGTATGTGGAGGTGCTTACATTTGAAAATTTTAAAAAGAAATTAGCGCCAATATCGATTTCTTTCTGATTGAGGTAAATTAAAAAATTTTAGAAATGATGGAATTTACAGAGTTTAAAGAATTTGTAAAATTATTAAAAAAATATGATGTTGATATATGAGGTTCTTCCTGATCATAACCAGATAATTATTTTTTACGAAGAGCGAAATTATCAAGAATTTTGCAAGTTCAGAATGAGAATTACGAAAAATCGGTCGCTATAGCCTGATGAGATTGACTGGAAAAAGATTAAATTTATCGTAATAATCAATCCGATCGAAACTTACGAGTACCTTGCAAAATTCTTGATAATTTCGCTCTTCGTATAAAACTTATAGAATTTATAGAAATTAAATTTTTCGAAAAAAATAGAAAAAACAAAGAGTTTGTGGTTGAGGTGGTGGAAGTTTTCGATAAAGGTCTTTGCCTAGAAAATTGTTGTTTAAATCAATGGTTGTCAGCTCAAATAGCATCGGGGATGATTAAAATACAAATTCGATTTATTTTCCGCGGATCAGAGAACATATTTTTTTAACCCCATTATGCACAAGTTCCGTCCTGATGACTCACTAATTCTTAAAAAACAGTTTATGCAAAAGTTGTTTAGAAAAAATTGATTGTTAGCAAAATTATCGTGCACACGTTAAGAATGGTACTTCAGAGTTTCGTACAATTTAAACCTAAATACTTAACGGATAACGACTAATTTCGATAAATACGATGGAAATCGGATTGTAAGTTCTGGGATATGGCCAATTAGGATGAAGCTTGGCTACTTCTTAATAGGTTTTGATAAAATTCGATATGTGGGATGAAAATGGGATTTTTAAATGATTTTTTGATAAAGTTCTGGAATTTGGGCTATTTGGATTGAACTTCGACACGATATTACTCAAACGATTGAGACAAAATTCGTTATTTACGATGTAAATGGGATTCTAGTTATTACTGAACCGATGTAAATGGGATTTTAAAACGATATTTTTTGGTTGCTTCTTAACCGATTTTCATGAAATTCGGTATAAGGGATAGAAGTGGGATTCTTAAATGATTTTTTGATGAAGTTCTGGAATGTGCCCAATTTGGATGGAATTTGGATATCAATCAAATGATTAAGACGAAATTCGACATTTGCGATGCAAATGGCTAAATCGTTTTTTTTGTATAGTTCCGCAATTTGGCCAATTATGATGGAACTTGGCTGCTTATTAACCGATTTTGATAAAACTCAATATGAGGGATGGAAATGGGATTCTTTAATGATTTTTCAGATAAAGTTTTGAAACTTGGCCAATTAGGATGGAACTTGAATATTTCCCAAACAAGTTCTGGAATATGACCTATTAGAAACTTAACTATTTTTTTAACTGAATAGATCAAATTCGTCAGTTACAACGAAAATGGGATTATAAAATGATTTTTGGATGAAGATCTGGAATATGGTCAATTTGAACACAATTCGGCTTCTAACCGATTTTGGTAAAATTCGAATGAGGTTCTGGAATATAGTATAGCTAATTAGGTTGGAACTTGGTTATTGCTCAATCGATTATGATGAAATTCGATATTTGCGATATAAATGGGATTCTAAAACGATTTTTTGTAAAGTTCTGGAATTTGGCGAATTAGGATGGAATTTGGCGAAATTCGATATTTGTGATGTAAATGGGATTAATAATTGATTTTTTATTGTAGTTTTGGAATATAGCCAGTAAAAAATGAAACTTGGCTACTTTTTAACCGAAGTTCTGGAATATAGCCAGGAACTATGTAGTATTACACGGTTGAGTAATACTTAACCAATTAAGTTGGAATTCAATATTTACGATCTAAATGGGACTCTTACAAGATTTTTTGATGAAATTCTGGAACATAGCGAGTTGGAAGGGAATTTGGATATTTCTTAACCAATTACGATGCCTTTCGACTTGTACAATGGAACTCGGATTGTAAAACGGTTTTTTAAAGTTGTATAATATGGCCAATTAGGGCCAACTTAGCTATTTTCCACTCGATTCTTTAATTATTTTCAAATAAGTTGGCCAATTAGCGTGCCACTTGGTCCTTAACTGATTAAGAAATTTTAAATAAAATACGTTGTAGAATTGATAAAACTTATAAGGAATTGATGGAAAAGTATATTAATAATAAAGAATCAACCCGGTTCCAGTCACCTAAGTAGTTTATAGTTAATAAATTTGTTAGTAATAATGAATATAGTAAAATAAGTTATCACAGTAAATCAGTATTTAAGTGGTATAGTTAGTTTTAAATATACGAAACCATATATTACCTCTAACCCTTACAACTAAACAAGCAATTTTAAATTAAAATTAAAAATTTAAATTTAATAGTTTAAACCCGCCTCAACTTCTCACTCAACTTCTCAAAACTGAAAAAATTATAAGTTAATTAGAACTAAAACTAAAATCCTTACATAAACTATAAATTTTTAATTTGGGAACACACGCATTCAACCAATGAACTACCGTCTCTTCCACATGAAGAGACAACAAAACAAAATAAAATTTATTTCTTTTTCACTTCAGTGTACAGTTCACGTTCAGTCTGCTCTTCACTTTCATCGCGGCGATATGCCACCCAACTCGTGCAATAATAAAATGGTGGTGGAAAGTAATTAGTAAAATGTGCAACATTAATTAAATAGATTTAAATAAATTTATAATAAAATAAAATAAATTTAATGGATTTTAACAAAATTAAATTGTTATAAAATGCAATTTTATTTTAAGCACATTAGATTCGAAAAAAGAAAGCTTCACAAATTTTCATACTATAAAATATTCACAAAATATAACTTGTGGAAGGAATTTTGTGTTGTTTATCCTTCAAAACAAAATTATTTTTTCAGAACAGTATACAAGAATTTATATTGTGCATATATGCACCAGTATATAAATTTTGGTTCCAAAATTCCTCACTGCCTCATGAGAATTTTGTACGCAAAAATTGTTGATGCTTATGCTCGCGTGTGAGAATATTTCACTTGCTATGAAGCAGGGGAATTAACAATACTGTGTTGTTCGTTGTAAGTATTTTTTGAATATTCTACTTTTAGTAAAGTTCTATTATTGTTTAATAAAAAAATGTATTTCTTTAGTTTTAACTTAACATGTTTGTTTATTAATTTTTTAGGTTTCGTGTTGCAAAAGCGGATTAATTTTTTATTAAAAACTTAATTAAATCAATCAAATATTGTGTAAGTACAGTTTACATTATGTAAAGGTTAAAAATACTTACACTCAAATACATTCAAAATATATAATGTAAACTGTACTTTCACAATATTTGATTGTTTTAATTCATTTTAATATTTAAGCCATCAACAAATTCTGTTAAAAATTTGATAAATTTAAACAAATCGAGAATAATCGCAAATTTTTTTAACAAACTGTATTTGAAATTGATAATGATGTTTTACGAAATCATTTTTGCCCTTTATATTTTTTTTAATACAACACAAGATAAAAAAGGTAGAAAAAATTATAAGTACATAACGTAAAAAATTTGAATTTTGAAATGTTTTTGTTAATTGCTCTTGTTTACCAACAAAATGTAATATTTTGAACATACATATGTACCTATTATTAAAAATCTATTTTCTTATTCCTTTATTTTCTGTTTATCTTGCTAGCTACTACATGCATTTTATACATTTTCCCAATGCCACATGGAACGTAAACAAAATCATATGGGATTTTCAAATGCATTATTTTACATCGTCTTTATTATCAATTTAAAAGAAAATTTTTGTTTATAAATATAAATTATTTGAAATTAAATATATCGAGTTGCAGGTTATACACAATTTTAATTGAAATTAATAAAATTTTAATACACAATTTTGCATTTAACATCGTCATCTTCGTGTCCCTTTAAAAATTTCATTTGGTATACGAAACCCTAATCTCAACAAAGAACACTAAATAACTATACGAAAAACTAAAATGAGCATGAAGAGCATGAATAACAAAAGAGCATTCGAACTCACACACACAATAACTGATACTATTACCCAGTTGTACTTTGCGTGAGCAATCGAGAAATTTTGTTTGAGATGGCACGTTAAAACATGAAACAGAAGTATAAGGCAAAAAAAAAAGAAATCTTCGGCTTTCTTTAATTTGTTTTTCATGTAGTAAATTACAATGTTCGCATTTTTTCCGTGCTATTTTTACGAAATATGGTATAAAGTGATGATCACGGTGAGGTATAAGAGAGCATCACCGTGATTGATCATTGATCGCTCTTAGAGCACTCAGTCGTACAACAGGGTACGATCCGGTAATTCTCGCCTCACCGACTCATGAGGCGACCAAAATTTATTGGACATAAATTTTGGTCGTCCCATGAGTCGGTGAGGCGAGAATTACCGGATCGTAATGGTATTAGTTATTGTGTGTGTGTTCGAATGCTCTATAACTATTCATGCTCTTCATGCTCTTTTTAGTTTTTCGTTTAGTTATTTTGTGTTCTTTGTTGAGATTAGGGTTTCGTATACGAATGAAATTTTTAAAGGGACACGAAGATGACGATGTTTGAAAAAAAAATCAATTGACTAAAATGCAAAATTGTGCATTAAAATTTTATTAATTTCAATTAAAATTGGTATAACCTGCAATTCGATATATTTAATTTCAAATTATTTATATTTGTAAACAAAAATTTTCTTTTAAATTGATAATAAAGACGATGTAAAACAATGTATGTGAAAATCCCATATGATTTTGTTTACGTTCCATATGGCATTCGGAAAATGTATAAAATGCATGTAGTAGCTAGCAAGATAAACAGAAAATAAAGGAATAAGAAAAGGATTTTGAATAATAGGTACTGTGACGGTGACACCTAGTGTGTAATAGAATAAGTAAAACTAATAGCTCAATGTTTTACTGTACTAAATGGAATTTTCCATGATAAAAATTGTTACGTAATGTTTCTACGCTATTCCAACTGGAAAAGTCGTGAACTTTCGAGAAGCTTGGTTTGTGTATATAAAAAGGCGAACAAGATCGAATTGGATTATTAGTATTTGGAACGCGATAGTGTAAAGTTGTAAGAATAAGTAATATTTGGTAAGCGATAGTATAAAGATTAAAAGGAATTAAAAAGTGATTTAAAAAAGTGTTATAAGTGCGATAAATAAAGTAAAAGTGATCAGTAAATTTTAAGAATAATTTATATAAAGTGATTTTGTGAATTTTTATTGATAAACTGTGTTGTAATAAATTTTGTGAAATAAATAAATTCGTTGGTGATAAATTGAATTGAGTTTGTATTATTCACAATCCAGTGATACGAACCTTGATTGACAAGGCAAAAACGTAACAATTTGGTGACAGCGGTGGGATTGTGAATAAAAAGATAAAGAAAATGATTCTCAACGAATTAAAAGTTCCAGAATTAAAGAGCGAACTTGAGAAACGGGGTTTGGCTACTGATGGTGGTAAAGCAGCTTTACAAGCGCGACTACGTGATGCCATGGAGAAAGAAGGGCTGGACGTGGAACATTATGATTTTGGAGAGAAAGTAACGGATGCGGCAACCGTAGAACAGAAAGCAGAAGATAAACAACCGTTGGTCGAAAAGACACAAGAACATTCTGGAAGTTTCGATTTGTCGCAGTTAATAGCTGCTATGAACCAGATGACGGGACAGATGAGTCTAATGAAACAACAAAACGAACGACAGCTAGGAGAAATTAAAAATCAAATGGCGCAACAAGCAGTGCAGTCAAACCAAGAAATTAAGAATGAAATGGAACAACAAAATGTGAGGCAGTTGGAGACTATAAATCAGTCTAACCAAGAGATGAAACAACAAATAGAGAAAATTGAACAACCAATCCAGGAAATTGCAGATGGGCAAAAGAGAATGGACGAGAAGTTTATCGAGTTATCCACTTCGCTACGTGAAGAAGTAGAAAAATTGCAAACGGAATTGCAAACTGAAATTCAACACGCTAAAACGGAATTTAAAATGGAGATTCAAGATGTGGAACATAAATTACAAACTGAATTACAAGCGGAGGTTCAACGTCTCGGGAAAGAGCTAACTGATATCAAGGCAAGTGGAACAACAACACAAGTGGTACAAACCATTCAATCAGTTAAGTTAAAACCACCAAACTTCGACGGTACAACATCTTTCGGCATTTTCAAATTTCAATTTGAAACGGCAGCTAATCAAAACCGTTGGAATGATGAACATCTTGTCGCAGCGTTAATAGTGGCCCTTAAAGGTGAAGCTGCGGAGGCCTTACAAACAATTCCGGAAAAAGATCGCAACAGTTATCTCGAAATTATGAAGGCGCTGGATAGGAAGTACGGCAGTGATCACAAGCGGGAAATTTATCGAATGGAATTGAAAAGCCGCTACCAAAAGGGAGGAGAATCACTTCAGGAATTTTCATCGGCAATCGAGCGATTAGTACATCTAGCACATACCAGTACATCGGCCGATTATATGGAAAGACTAAAAATTGACGCATTCATTGACGGCATTCGAGATCCAGAGACACGCAGGGCGGTGATGTTGTCACCTAAAGCAACCTTTGCGGAAACCATCGCTTGTGCGTTAACAAATGAAACTGCACAAGCCATCACCAAACCGTCAATGAAAATACGCCGAGTAGAAATCGATACAAGCATAAACAACGAGCGGTCAACACCAAGATACCGAGATGGAAGCGGCAAAATCAGATGTTGGGCATGTGATAAGGTCGGTCACATCTCTCGCGACTGCTGGGAATTAAGAAGAAAAAGGAGAAGATCACCATCTCCTATGCAGCGACGACCAAGCGGGGAGCAGGCGTTGGCTAGGCAAGAAGGCCAAATGACGGCGGAGCCGTTAAACTACAACGAGTCAGCTTAAAGGGGCAGAAGCTGACTCCCACAACCGATTGCCCCATAACCTCCATCCGCGTTTCGAAAGTAGCAAGAGGCGGTGACAACTTAACAATCAAAGGCGACATTGATGGCACGGATTGCATCATCACTCTGGATACGGGAGCAAATCGCACGATTGTCCGTAAAGATCTGATCGATGGAGGTGTACAACCAGCTAATGGATTGAAGTTACAAACAGCAACTGGAGATAGTTCAATAATAAAAGGCAAAAAGATCGTGAAAATAAAAATCGGGAGAACTCTTTTCCAACACGAAGTGCTGATTGCAGATATTGTGGATGAAGTCATAATGGGGATGGACTTCATGAGGGCAAATGGCTTCGTGGTGGATGTTGGACGAGGAGTTTTAAGTTACGATAACATCGAGTTGCCACTTCAATCTAGCAGTGCCGGAGCAACTATCAGGCGAATTATTATTGATCATCGGGAGAAGCTGCCACCGAATTCGGAGACGATCCTATGGGGAAAATTGGAGGGAGGTTCTGGGTCACCCAGGTTGTGGGTTGTTGAAGCTAACGAAGAGGAGAACGGAGCCAAGGAACTTATAATCGGAAAAGCCCTAGTTAAACCAAATAACGACCATAGAGTACCAATTAGGACTCTAAATCTCTCGGATAAGACGAAAACCATCAAGAAAGGGACAGTCATCGGCAAATGTAACGAGGTATCGACTATAGTAAAGTGTGAACAGAAAAGTCCGATTGAAAAAGCCGACATGCAAGGGCAGAAAGAAATGGTAGAAAAACTTATGCAGAAATGGACCGAAGATCTTACCGAGGCACAGAAAAATTCTGCACATCAACTACTCAAACGGTACACGTCCATATTCTGCAGTACATCGGATAATAACGGAAGGACTTCAATGGTAAAGCACCGAATTGATACGGGAGCAGAGATGCCAATTCGTCAACCACCCAGGAGATTACCATTGGCCAAACAACAAGAAGTCGACCGGATGGTAACAGATATGCAGGCAGCAGGAGTAATCGAACCATCTAACAGCCCATGGAGCTCACCGGTAGTATTGGTCGAGAAGAAGGACGGTAGCTTGAGATTCTGTGTTGATTATCGAAAACTCAATGCTGTGACTAAAAAAGATAGCTACCCATTGCCAAGGATCGACGATACATTAGACACATTATCGGGTGCTCGAATATTTTCGACATTAGATCTACAAAGCGGCTATTGGCAGGTAGAAGTCCATGAGGAAGATCGCGAGAAAACAGCGTTCAGTGTGGGTAACGGACTTTGGCAATTTAATGTTATGCCGTTCGGATTATGTAATGCCCCTGCGACTTTTGAACGATTAATGGAGCGCATGTTAAAGGGATTACATTGGAAGACTTGCCTAATATATCTGGACGACATCATCGTTATGGGGAAGGATTTTGACGAGCATCTAAAGAACTTGGCGGAAGTTTTAGATCGGATACAGGCCGCCGGATTGAAGTTAAGTCCAAAGAAGTGTAAGTTGTTCAGAACTGAAGTTAAATATTTGGGTCATCTCGTAACGATTAATGGAATTCACACTGACGAAGAAAAGATCGCAGCGGTAAAGAACTGGCCGAGACCTAAAAATTTACACGAATTACGAAGCTTTCTGGGATTGTGCACCTATTATAGACGCTTCGTGCCAGGATTCGCCAACATCGCCAAGAGTTTACACGAGTTGACCAGGAAGAACAAGGCATTCGAATGGAAGAATGACCAGGAAGAAGCATTCGTGGAACTAAGGAGACGGTTGTGTGTCGCGCCAATCCTCGCATACCCTATACCCAACGTGAAATTTATTTTGGACACCGATGCAAGTAATGACGGTATAGGAGGTGTATTATCACAGGAAACCAATGGCCAAGAACGAGTTATTGCGTACTTCTCCAAAACATTATCAAAACCGGAGCGTAATTACTGCGTGACACGGAAAGAATTGTTGGCTATAGTGGAGTGTGTCAAGCATTTCCATAAGTATCTATATGGCCAAAAATTCCATTTACGGACAGATCACGGCGCTTTACGGTGGCTGTTACAATTCAGGAATCCAGAGGGACAAGTAGCACGCTGGATCGAACGTCTTCAAAGCTACGATTTCCAAATTGAACATCGGAAGGGAAGTGCACACAGAAATGCCGACGCATTATCAAGACGGCCGTGTCCAGTAGAATGTAAACATTGTGGCCATGTTGAAGCAAAGGAAGGCATCATCGACGTTCGGCTTACGCAAGTGCTGCCTGATGAGGAGTGGACCGACGAAATGGTTAGGAAAGAGCAATTGAATGATACGGATTTATCAGTTATAATGGAATGGAAGGAAAAGGAACACCGGCCAACTTGGAGCGAAATCGCGGACAGAACTCCCATTGTCAAGGCTTATTGGGCTCAATGGGATAGCCTCCGTCTTGAGAATGGCTGTTTAAAACGATTGTGGGAAAGCACGGATGGCAAAGTGAAGCAATTGTTGCTGGTAATACCAAAGTGCCGGATTGCAGAAATTCTGAATGAGTATCATGGAGGAGCAAGTGGGGGCCACCTTGGAATTAATAAAACTCTAGCAAAGATACGTCAACGATTCTACTGGGCAGGATGTAGGCAGTCTGTGATAGAATGGTGCCAAAAATGTGACCAATGTGCGGCGGTGAAGGGACCCGCACGCAAAAGTCGTGGAACCATGAAGCAATATAACGTTGGAGCACCATTCGAAAGAATTGCAATGGATGTAGCGGGCCCATTTCCCACCACTGAGAGCGGCAACAAATATGTGCTAGTAATCATGGATTATTTCAGCAAATGGCCGGAGGTGTACCCCATTCCCAATCAGGAGACGACAACAATAGCTGATGCCGTGGTAAACAATTGGATTAGCAGATTTGGAGTGCCGATGGAGATTCATACCGATCAAGGACGGAATTTTGAATCGGTGGTGTTTCAAGAAATATGCCAGATGCTCGGTATAAATAAAACGAGAACAACGCCTTTGCATCCACAGTCTGACGGTATGGTGGAAAGATTCAATGGTACATTGGAGGAATATCTAGCAAAGGTCGTTGAGAAAAACCAACGTAACTGGGATCGACATATACCGATGTTTCTGATGGCCTATCGATCAGCAATACATGACACAACCGGAATGACACCAGCTAAAACGTTATTTGGAGATAATCTACGGTTACCTGGAGATCTAAAGTTTGGGGCTGTACCATCATCGGCTTTATGTGGACAAGATTACGTAGACCGAATGAAAGAGGAACTTAATGAGATTCATCAATTTGTACGGGAGAAAATACGGATGTCAAGTGACCGGATGAAGGCTCGATATGACATACGAGCAAATAACCAGGGCTTCCAGGAAGGGCAATTAGTATGGCTTCACAACCCGCAACGGAAAAAGGGATTATCACCGAAGCTGCAACCAGCATGGGAAGGACCTTATACTGTCATCACAAGGATGAACGATGTGGTTTATCGGATACGGAAGGGACATCGAGGTAAACCAAAGGTGGTGCATTTGGAGAGGCTGGCCCTATACAGAGGAGGTGATTTGGGTCCTGTTCGGGACGAACAGGCTTAGGTGAGGGGTAGTGTGACGGTGACACCTAGTGTGTAATAGAATAAGTAAAACTAATAGCTCAATGTTTTACTGTACTAAATGGAATTTTCCATGATACAAATTGTTACGTAATGTTTCTACGCTATTCCAACTGGAAAAGTCGTGAACTTTCGAGAAGCTTGGTTTGTGTATATAAAAAGGCGAACAAGATCGAATTGGATTATTAGTATTTGGAACGCGATAGTGTAAAGTTGTAAGAATAAGTAATATTTGGTAAGCGATAGTATAAAGATTAAAAGGAATTAAAAAGTGTTATAAGTGCGATAAATAAAGTAAAAGTGATCAGTAAATTTTAAGAATAATTTATATAAAGTGATTTTGTGAATTTTTATTGATAAACTGTGTTGTAATAAATTTTGTGAAATAAATAAATTCGTTGGTGATAAATTGAATTGAGTTTGTATTATTCACAATCCAGTGATACGAACCTTGATTGACAAGGCAAAAACGTAACTGTACATATTGTGACGGTGACACCTAGCGTGTGATAGAATAAGTAAAATTCATAGCTCAATGTTAAACTGTACTAAAATGGAATTTTCCATGATAAAATTGTTGTACTCTATTCTAACTGGAAAAGTCATGAACTTTCGAGAAGCTTGGTTTGTGTATATAAAAAGGCGAACAAGATCGAATTGGATTAATCGAATTTGGAACGCGATAGAGTAAACTTGTAAGATTATTGGTAATATTTGGTAAGCGATGATAGTATAAAGATTAAAAGGAATTAAAAAGTGATTTAAAAAGTGTTGTAGTGCGATAAATAAAGTAAAAGTGATCAGTAAAATTTAAGAATAATTTATATAAAGTGATTTTGTGAATTTTTATTGATAAACTGTGTTGTAATAAATTTTGTGAAATAAATAAATTCGTTGGTGATAAATTGAATTGAGTTTGTATTATTCACAATCCAGTGATACGAACCTTGATTGACAAGGCAAAAACGTAACAGTACATATTGTGACGGTGACACCTAGCGTGTGATAGAATAAGTAAAATTCATAGCTCAATGTTAAACTGTACTAAAATGGAATTTTCCATGATAAAATTGTTGTACTCTATTCTAACTGGAAAAGTCATGAACTTTCGAGAAGCTTGGTTTGTGTATATAAAAAGGCGAACAAGATCGAATTGGATTAATCGAATTTGGAACGCGATAGAGTAAACTTGTAAGATTATTGGTAATATTTGGTAAGCGATGATAGTATAAAGATTAAAAGGAATTAAAAAGTGATTTAAAAAGTGTTGTAGTGCGATAAATAAAGTAAAAGTGATCAGTAAAATTTAAGAATAATTTATATAAAGTGATTTTGTGAATTTTTATTGATAAACTGTGTTGTAATAAATTTTGTGAAATAAATAAATTCGTTGGTGATAAATTGAATTGAGTTTGTATTATTCACAATCCAGTGATACGAACCTTGATTGACAAGGCAAAAACGTAACAGTACATATTGTGACGGTGACACCTAGCGTGTGATAGAATAAGTAAAATTCATAGCTCAATGTTAAACTGTACTAAAATGGAATTTTCCATGATAAAATTGTTGTACTCTATTCTAACTGGAAAAGTCATGAACTTTCGAGAAGCTTGGTTTGTGTATATAAAAAGGCGAACAAGATCGAATTGGATTAATCGAATTTGGAACGCGATAGAGTAAACTTGTAAGATTATTGGTAATATTTGGTAAGCGATGATAGTATAAAGATTAAAAGGAATTAAAAAGTGATTTAAAAAGTGTTGTAGTGCGATAAATAAAGTAAAAGTGATTAGTAAAATTTAAGAATAATTTATATAAAGTGATTTTGTGAATTTTTATTGATAAACTGTGTTGTAATAAATTTTGTGAAATAAATAAATTCGTTGGTGATAAATTGAATTGAGTTTGTATTATTCACAATCCAGTGATACGAACCTTGAGTGACAAGGCAAAGACGTAACAATATGTATGTTCAAAATATTATATTTTGTTGATAAACAAGAGCAATTAACAAAAACATTTCAAAATTCAAATTTTTTACGTTATGTACTTATAATTTTTTCTACCTTTTTTATCTTGTGTTGTATTAAAAAAAATATAAAGGGCAAAAATGATTTCGTAAAACATCATTATCAATTTCAAATAAAATTTGTTAAAAAAATTTGCGATTATTCTCGATTTGTTTAAATTTATCAAATTTTCAACAGAATTTGTTGATGGCTTAAATATTAAAATGAATTAAATCAATCAAATATTGTGAAAGTACAGTTTACATTATGTATTTTGAATGTATTTGAGTGTAATATTAAACTGTACTTACACAATATTTGATTGATTTAATTAAGTTTTTAATAAAAAATTAATCTGCTTTTGCAGCACGAAACCTAAAAAATTAATAAACAAACATGTTAAAGTTAAAACTAAAGAAATACATTTTTTTATTATACAATAATATAACTTTACTAACAGTAGAATATTCAAAAAATACTTACAACGAACAACACAGTATTGTTAATTCTCCTGCTTCATAGCAAGTGAAATATTCTCACACGTGAGCATAAGCATCAAAAATTTTTGCCGATTTCAACCGATAGGCTTATTTTTGATACTTACCCAGTTGTACGATTGAGTGCTCCAACAGCGCAAATTTAGCGATCACCGTGATCGCTCAATTTGACCTCACCGTGAGCATCACTTTACACCATATTTCGTCTAAAAAAGAACGAATACCGACGGAATATATAGTGCAGTAGTATTTGTAAACGGTTAGTTTAAGAAATTGGTTAATAGATGGTGCTGTTATGTCGGTAAGGTAGATATGGTGTAAAGTGATGCTCACGGTGAGGTCAAATTGAGCGATCACGGTGATCGCTAAATTAGCGCTGTTGGAGCACTCAATCGTACAACTTTTTTAATAAATTCTACTATAAATAAAATAAAATTAATTTAATTCAAGTTAAAGAATAATTAAAAATATTCAAAATATCTAAGACTAAAATAGGTACTTACATAATTTGGATTTAATATTTAATATATTAATTAATAGTTATTAAATGAATTATTTTTCTATTACACAGCACTTTAAAAATTTTCTTGTGCTTACGTACATATATTTCACATCAAAGTAAAATCTAGAATGATAAAATACTTGGAAAACAAAAAATGAAATCGATCATTAGTTCCGCTAGTTGACATCAGGTGCCTAACCATTTATATTCATTCTCACACATTTAAAAAAACCGAATATTTTATTTTATAATTTTATACATCCGTCTCATGTTTTTCATATGCCATCTCATACAAAAAAGTTCGGTCGATCATGCAAAGTACAACTGGGTACCGTCTCAAAACGATACACTAATACAAACAACGAAAATGACGGAACACAATAACAAAATTGGAAATTTGGGGCCAAAATTTATATACAGGACATGAATTTTGGTCGCCTTATGAGTCAGTGAGGCGAGAATTACCGGATCGTGATGGTATTAGTTATTGTGTGAGTGTGTGTGTTCCAATGCTCTTTTATGATTCATGCTCTTCATGCTCCTTTTAGTTTTTCGTTTCGTTTTTTTGTGGTACGTATTTGTAGTAGTGCTGTAAAAATTGTTTTCTTCCTTTTATTTTATTTTTTTTTTGTGAATAAATTAAAAATTTTAAATTTTATTGAAATGCATTCGCATATCGCGTTTTTGTATTACGACCGCAAACTGAAAACAAAACGGTGTAATGAGTTGCGCGAGTCGTTATATCCTTCTAATATATCCGACCGATTATATATTAAAAATACGAATTATCGTTAATTTACGTTACAATCAAAATAAAAAAATGTATTTCTTTAGTTTTAACTTAATATTTTTGTTTTTTAATTTTTTAATAATTTTAAATAAAAAACCGATTTATTATAAATTAATAAAAAATTAATAAACAAACATATTAAGTAAAAACTAAAGAAATAATATAATAGTAATAGAACTTTACTAAAAGTAGAATATTCAAAAAATTCTTACCATATTGTTTGAACAATGAACAACACAGTATTGTAAATTCTCTTGCTTCAAAGCAAATGAGATCTTCTCATACGCTAGCATAAGCATCAAAAATTTGTACCGATTTCAACCGATTGGCTTACTTTTGATACTTACCCAGTTGTACGATTGAGTGCTCCAACAGCGCAAATTTAGCGATCACCGTGATCGCTCAATTTGACCTCACCGTGAGCATCACTTTACACCATATTTCGTCTAAAAAAGAACGAATATCGACCGAATATATAGTGCAGTAGTATTTGTAAACGGTTAGTTTAAGAAATTGGTTGATAGATGGTGCTGTTATGTCGGTAAGGTAGATATAGTGTATAGTGAAGCTAACGTGAGGTCAAATTGAGCGATCACGGTGATCGCTAAATTAGCGCTGTTGGAGCACTCAATCGTATAACTTTTTTAATAAATTCTACTATTAATAAAATAAAATTAATTTAATTCAAGTTGAAGAATAATTCAAAATATTCAAAATATCTAAGACTAAAATAGGTACTTACATAATTTGGATTTAATATTTAATATATTAATTAATAGTTATTAAATTAATTATTTTTCTATTACACTGCACCTTAAAAATTTTCATGTGCTTACGTATATTTCACATCAAAGTAAAATCTAGAATGATAAAATACTTGGAAATCAAAAAATGAAATAAGTAGATCAATCATTAATTCCGCTAGTTGACATCAGGTGCCTAACCATTTATATTCATTCTCACACATTTAAAAAAACCGAATATTTTATTTTATAATTTTATACATCCGTCTCATGTTTTTCATATGCCATCTCATACAAAAAACTTCGGTCGATCATGCAAAGTACAACTGGGTACCGTCACAAAACGATACACTAATACAAATAACGTAAATGACAGCACACAATAACAAATTGTATCTTATACGCCTTGTACGTATATAAAATTCTCATGAGGCAGTGAGGAATTTTGCGACCAAAATTCATGTACAGATAAAACAAAATACAAAACTATGTTCAAATATGAGTAAAGAGAAAAAAGGAAACAAGGCTGTACATGAATAGAAATTTAAATTTTGCTGCGTATATTTAATAAAATGACTCGATTTTAATTTGATCTAAAATGAAATATTTTGTATTCTAATTGTATGCACCTCTAATTGTATGCACCAACTACACAAATATTAAAGACCTGCATTATTTAGCGAGAAATCAAAAATTGATTTCATTCGCTATAAAATTAAAACTAAAACATTGTCTGTAAATGCATCCCGATGGAATACATTTTTATCCATATCCAAATTTTGCACTGATTCCACTTTCACAATATTAATCAATTAATCACAGATAAATTATGTTAAATTAAATTAAAATACAACAAAAAACACAGTTATATTTGAACACTTTACACATTTAAAACAAATAAATTAAATTAAATTTACGAAGAGGACGGCAAAAGCACGTCTCTCCTCTTCGAGCGTCAACGGCTCACCCCACCATATTGTAATATATATAATAAAAAAAAACAATTAAATTGGCTCCAAGATGTGGTACATAATTGCTTCTGAAATTTTGTTATAATACTTTTATACATGCACATGTGTCGCTTCGTCCATAATTTCGAATGTGACTTTATTTCAATAATGGATGCACATAACATCCAATAAAGTTAGATCTACTTAAATAAAGAATTAAATTACATATGTATAATAAAAAAATGATTTAAATGGTTAAAAATCAGGTTGATTTAAATCAGATATCTTGTCTTATAATATTTTGCAATATACAACCTGCTGTGATAATATTATTGTGCATTCTAATTTTCCTTTTTAACACTTTCACTTCCGGTTGGACGAAGTACTTTGCAAAAAATTTCGGCTACATAGAAGAAAATGTTTGTGAACCGAGAGGATGTGAAAGTATTAATATTTAAAACGCTCTCTCTATAAACACCCATGCCGACGATAGTATGATATTAAAGTTAGTTTGGGCTGTTATTAAGTTTCCATTACATCTATAACCTGTTAGTAAATTAGACAAAAGAGGGTAAGCACTATCCCAAACTGCATGTTCCTCAGGTGTTAATAATGAATCAATTGCAGTAATTATCCCAAATAGTTAAAATTTGCTTACGCAGGAACGGAGCTGTGTGAATGTGATGAATAAAAATTTGTAAGAGAATTTGGCTGTATTAGTATAATTCGCTAATACAACCCGCACAGTACATTCTGTATATATACTTTGTAAATTGTGGTACAATCAGTCCAGTCGACACGGATTATTGATTTTTTTATAGTCATAAACTCATCTGTTCGAAACTGGATTAAATTCTGTTACAATTTTCGGAAATATTAACTTCAAATAAATTAAAAAGATTAGAAAGATTGAAATCCTTGTTTGTTATAATACTCATTTGAATTTCCAACTAGTTAGTTTATTTCAATATGGGAGCTATCTATATCACCAGTAAATTCAATGAAGTAACGTCCGTGTGTTGAAGCGATCTCTCCCTTCACTAAAAATTATTGACAATAATTTCTACAAATAGTATTCTATCATTTTATGTTTATTTACATGTATACATCAATTCTCATAGTTGTATCACGTCATTTTTCATGACTATAGTCACATCACATCAATTTTGCGATTCCCTTAGTGCTTAGTCGTTTGTTACGACTAAAGCCACTTTTAACGAAAGACGTCACTTGAATTATAAATCTTCTTTAAAAATTCTGACACCATCACTTAAGCCACCCACTATTTGCCAAATATTTAAGGATTCAAATAAATCCAATGTCATGAAAATATTTTGCCTTTCCATTTTGATACTTCAACTTAAAGTTAAAATCTAATCCTACACAGTAGCGTTTTCATTTATAGCAATGAGGAAATTATACATCGCTGCGCTATACTAAACGCGGCCAATGATTTTAATTATTTCATTTCATGGGTGGGTGATACCCACCCTGAAATAATGTTATATCTTGTAACCTCATGGCTTGGGCGACGGCTGAAATGGTGGTCGCACACTATTACCGGGTAGCTCCCTGTCGGATAGGGAGGTTCTTTTATCCACCAGTATCAGCAGCCATGCTACAATATTTTCACTTTTTAAAGTGTGCAAAAACAAGAAAATAAATAACATCGTTTGATAAACTCAAGATATTTTAAATATAAAAGCACGGCACACACCCACTGCACATCACTATCCCTCACTAATTTTCGGTTTAATTACCACATTTTTCACTCACGTGTCAACTCAGGACAAAAAAAAAACCGTCATAACGAAACATACGAATCCACGTAAAGAAAAAAAAAACAAATTAAATTTAGGAACAAACTCTGGACTTGGGGCGCACTAGGGCATTAATATTCTTACGCAGACGTGAATTAAGAACGGTCGTAGGAATTCTCACGGGACACTGCCTTTTTGGAGAACATGCAAGAAAGCTGGGTCTGGAGGCTAATGACTTCTGCAGAAGCTGCTTGGACGAAGAGGAGGAAGAGACGTTGGTCCACTTCCTTTGCTCGTGTCCAGCATTGGCTCTCAGAAGGCACAAACACTTAGGTAAGTTCAAGATGGACTGCCTCTCGGATCTCGAAAACAGTAAAGTGCGGGACGTCTTACGCTACATGAGTAGCTCGAAATGGTTCCAATAGGGGTAAAAGGGGATACATCCTGTGGTATCACAATGGACCGTCACCGGTCTAAGTGTGCGTAAGCAGCCACTCCAACCTAACCTAACCTAACCTAGGAACAAACTCGAAACAACCCAAAAATATTTACAAAATATTTCGCTACACTCAGTTATGGAAGATTATCAAAAAATAGAAATTTATAAAATAAATCGAAAACAAAAAAACTTGCACTCAATACTTAACAATAATGATTAAAGCTGCTAATGACCCTGCAATAAAGTTGATGATGATAGCTCAATCAATGAATGGAGTAACCAACGTTGCTTCTTTGACCTTGTCTATTACCACCGGTTGCTTAGTGGTTGTTGGTTATCTGACAAATGTTCACTATAATAAATTTGTGTGTTCCTGCTCAATATTGATATTGATGGCCGTTCCTGCTGCACACAACAACAGCTTAAATACTATATTGTTGTTTGTTGTTTTGGTGTTGAATAATTTTCAACATTTCATAAACTGCATTTATCTCGTGTGTTCAAAAATTGAAAGTCGCACCAATGATAATTTCCTTTATTGTTTTGTTACATTTATTTTTTGTGATTTTAAAATTTTTATTGAAATATATATATTTGGTTATTATTGTTATTTCTTTCATTCACAAGAAAAACATTAACACTATAGCTAATTTGCCCACAACAGTAGTTTTCACCATACCGTTAAATATCAATATAATTGTTCTAATAAGTTTATTGGCACTAAAACTTATTAGCTAAATATTTACATTAATTTTGATACATTAATTTAATTTAATGCAAAATCTTTCACATTAATCCATATTATTATTATTAATACATTACTTATATAATTTTTATTATTATTTTATTTACATTTAATTTTCTTAATCAATTAAAAGAAAAATTCTGTAATAACTTTTGGGTCTGATGTTGCTTGTACCCAATTCTCGACTTGACTGTCCGTTTTCGAATCCCCGTTTCTTTCTTGTCACTTCGCTGTTGACATATTCCGCGCTTTTTTCCCCTCTTTCCAAAAAAAATCGTTACCAATATGTAATCATTATTCCATTGGAAAAAAAAAGAAATTGATCAATATTGTTTATGAATTATTGTTTAAAAAAACCAGGTGAGTAGGTAAATCTGAAATTTATTGGGTTGGTTTATATATATAATTTAGGTAAGCATGAAATGGATGATTATGAAATGTACATATAAAAAAAGTGTAAGTAAGTAAGAAAAAAAACATAAATTGATGACGTACAGTACACGGTGCCAAATTTCAAATTTAGTGTGTTCGTTACAATCTTTCTAAAACGCATTTTTTTAAAATATTGCACCAAAAATTATGTTCAATGAATCCCATGATTTACTTTTTTTACTACATATGTAAAACCCTTTCTTAATATCTGACATTTGAACTGATCCTGTATTGATGCCAGAACCATAACCCTACAACTCATGACTTTATTTTTTTACCTTCAAACTCATGACTGGGGTCCGAACATACCCCACGCTTACTTGATCATAAAACCGGTCCTATGCTGGTAAACTGACTTTATCATACATGGTTTTCGTCGTTTTTCCCTGATGTGGAGACAGCAGGCTTTGAAAAAAAAACGCTACACTTTAGTGTTCGTGTTTCTGGATTTGCGTTTTGTGGATTTTCTTTGTTTCTCGATTCTCTTTTCCTGGATTTGCTCTTCGGGATTTTTTGTTTCTGTATTTTTTCTAGATTAGGAATACACAACCCTGAATTTTTGACAGTCTGTTTTTTATATTACATATTTTTTAAATATATTCGGAGTCGGAACCGGAGCTGGAGCCGAAAACGAACATTTTTTTTCAGACTTCTTAGCCCTAAAAAATTTGCTCGACTACTTTTTTAATTGTTCAAAATAAAACAGATTTCATAATATTGTTAAACGCGGGAACGACAGTTCCAATTCTCAACTTATTATTAGAAATAAACTCCATTACTTTCTAAAATGTTCATTCAAAATGGGCAAAAACGCATTATATAAATTGTAGCGTACTTACGTTAGTTAATCTTATCATCGAACTGAAACCTTTTTTCTGTTCTGTGCGATAACCTTTTGTTCTACATGGTTTGTTTGTAAACATTTTTGAAATTGTGTTACTAGTATTTGGTGAACCAAAGAGGTTGTCGAATAATTTTGTATCATTACTTACATAATCTAATTATCATGGTCAAGTTTATTACATTTGCTTCACCTCAGAAAGTCTGTGTAATTCGTAACAACACAAGACTAAGTATGTGCGAGTAAAAATTACCTAACGTTCAAATTTTAGATTGGGAAGAGGAAAAACCCTGAAAACCAAAAAAATACATTAAATAATGAATATTAATGTCCCATAGTCGTTATGCACAGTTTCTCACTTTTCCCTAATTTAAAAGGAATCTAAAAGGATAAATGTAAAAATATGAAATAAAATAATAGAAATTTATTTGAATACATTTTTTAAAATCCATTTCCGCCCCTTGTGAAAAATACATAACATTAATTTTGGAGGAAGGAGGTTTCGGATTTATTTTTGTTATAAACGGATGATAATCAAAGGAAAAATAATTTTCCTAATTTATCTCATTTTTTTTGCTTTTGGTTGGAAAATATTACGGATTTAATTTACTTTTGTTCGAATAATTGTGAAACAGCAATTAAGTTTTGAAATAGGAAAATTAGGCAGATTAATAGATTATATCGGAAATGTTGACGTACATTTCATTTTAATTACATTGTTGGGTGAAATAATTTTTTAAAGATGGGAAACATTAATTTACGAGCAGAATTTAGAATAAAATTTGTTTTCATAAAACCATTGTGAATTAAGGAGACCTACATACGGTTAAACAATTTATTGCTAAATCTGAATTATTTTTATTTATCTGCTTAAAGGAATTTGGTATATTAATCGATGAAAATTTCTTTTACATTTATTTTTACAGAATGAAACTACCAACGAAGAAATTCATGATTTGATTGAACAGAAAAATTGGGGTGAACTTAATGAACGATTTGCAGATCGTTTAGCATTTGGTACGGCCGGACTACGCGGTAAAATGCGCGCTGGTTACAATGCAATGAATGATCTTGTAATAATACAAACGACACAAGGGCTTATTGAATATTTATTAAAATGCTATCCAAGGGATGAAGATCGTCGCCGCGGTATAGCTATAGGATATGACGGACGCCACCACAGCAAACGTTTTGCTCAACTAGCAGCTACAATAATTATAAATAAGAATATCCCAGTTTATTTGTACAATACAACGGTTCCTACCCCATTTGTTTCGTTTTGTGTTAAAGAGAAAGAATGTCTTGCTGGTATTATGGTTACCGCTTCGCATAATCCAAAAGAGGATAATGGTTATAAAGTTTATTGGACAAATTCGGCACAAATAATATCACCCCATGACAAGAATATTCAAAATTCGATTTTAGAAAATTTAACTCCATTGGACTCATCTTGGGATATTTCTATTCTTGAAAAGACAGATGTTTTAACTAATCCAATAAAAGAAATGTCAACGCTTTATTATAATAAACTCTATGCTAATATTCCAATGCAATTCTTAGAATTGAATAAAGAATGTAAAATTAAATTTGTATATACTGCAATGCATGGTGTTGGGTATCCATATGTAGCAGACGCTATGAAAAAAGCACATCTACCACAAATTATTCCGGTTGAAGAGCAAAAAGATCCTGATCCTGATTTTCCAACGGTTAAATTCCCTAATCCTGAAGAAGGTAAATCTAGTTTAGCCCTTTCGATTAAATTAGCTGATGCTTGTGAATCGAATATTATACTTGCAAATGACCCGGATGCTGATCGGTTTGCATTGGCGGAGAAACTATCGAACGGACAGTGGAAAGTATTTAATGGAAATGAACTTGGCTCATTACTTGGATGGTGGACAATGAAATGTTTTGAACAGGCTAATCCCGATGGTGATTTATCACAATGCTACATGTTGGCAAGTACAGTTAGTTCAAAAATGTTGAAATCAATGGGACGAATTGCTGGCTTTAAATTTGAAGAGACACTCACCGGTTTCAAATGGATGGGTAATCGGGCAATTGAATTGATGGAGCTCTGCAATAAAATTGTTTTATTCGCTTATGAAGAATCAATTGGATATATGATTTCACCAAATGTTCTTGATAAGGATGGCGTTAGTGCGGCTGTCCATTTGGCAACCATGGCTTCTTATCTGCAACAAGTTGAGAAAATGACCCTAATTGAGAAATTGGATGATTTGTATGTGAAATTTGGTTATCATTTTTCAATCACATCATATTTTTTGTGTTATGAGCCGGTCACAATTGTAAAAATATTTGAACGAATCCGTAATTGGGAAAATCAAAGTGGAAAATATCCCGATTCTATAATTGACGGAAAATTCAAAATTGCTGCAGTACGAGATTTGACTACCGGCATTGATACATCGCAGCACGATGGTAAAGCAATTATGCCGATTAGCAAGAGTAGTCAAATGATTACGTTTACGTTTGAAAATGGTGTTGTTGTTACATTACGAACAAGTGGCACAGAACCAAAGATAAAGTACTACGCTGAAATGTGTGGTCAACCTGGAAATAGGTAAATTAAAACTCTATAAATGGTTTTGTATATTATTTGCATTTTATTTCATTTTTTTTTTTTTTTTAATATTTTAGTGACTACGAAGGTTTACAAGAAATTACCAATGAAATGGTAAACGCTATAATCAACGAGTTTTTACAACCATCTGTAAACAACATAATTCCAAGATCCGACTAAAATGTTTAGCAGGATTTTAACTAACCATTAATACTAATATGTATTTGAATTTAATTTATTTTGCTGTTTTTTGTGTTTAATTTTAAATTAATTAATAATTTCATAATTTATGATAATTTATTGTTTTCCTTTTAAATTAAAAAAATAAAGGGGTGTTTGAAAATGAACACTTACGATTTCGATTAAAGTTTTCTAAAATACCGCCAGAGTTAAAATCGATTTCATTTCATAACCAAAAACAAATGATAAGTGTCATCTATAAGAATTATTTAAAACGTATGTACTAAAAAAAACTTTGTTCGAGTCTAAGGTGTCATAAAATCTAGTACTTCATTTATTTAACGCAACTCATAAAATTTTGTACAGTTGTGCAACAATTATGATTTTTTCTTTTTTAAATTAGGTAATTATTTAGGCCCGATATTTCAACGCTATTTACATTTAACCAAAGAGCTAAACTTCTGTAAAAAACAGTTTTGAAAAATCGGTCATTTAGAGTCATATAAGAATAAATAATTATTAAATCTATGTATTTTTGAACTGAGGCTTTGATGGATATATTATTTATAAGAATATCAGCAAAAAACCATTGCTAAGAACGAACCGTAATAATTTTTTTTGCAGTATTAATTAAATAATAAAGTAAATTATAAACAAGTATTTTTGTAGTTTTATTTAGAATTATTATTTAATTTGTTTTTTTCTTTTGATAAACTTTAGTAGGTTCATTTATTTCTTTTCCTGTAAAGCCGTGTTCAATGTTTCCCAATGCTTTCTATTATCATCAATAATGCCCAGTAATGGTGATGTAACAGGAAACAGATTCGCAAGAATTTCAAATGTAGGTCGTACTACCGTCGCAATAAATTCTATTTGTAAATCGGGTATGCACGCTTTCGATCGATCCATCATTTCAGGTGGTGAGATGCCCATTTGTTTTTCGAGATCCCCTTGGGTGAAAAATTCAGCATACACAAGATCCTGAATTGTAAAATAAAGTTTAGGTGATTGAATTTTATCGAATCTAATCAAATAAAATACTCACCGCAACATTATGTGTGGTCGGCCACGGTTTGATTTGATCATTTAGATCCGAACATGTAATCAAAAGGGACATCAATAATCGTGGTTTTTCATGTAAATTCTCTGTGCTCAATGCGCTAAGTTCTC
This sequence comes from Tipula vernalis, assembly GCA_958295665.1. Classification (NCBI taxonomy): domain Eukaryota; kingdom Metazoa; phylum Arthropoda; class Insecta; order Diptera; family Tipulidae; genus Tipula; species Tipula vernalis. The sequence goes on along the minus strand of OY282558.1, from coordinate 126,334,521 downwards.
GAAATATTCGAAAATGTTGCGCCAAATCAGTTGCCAAAATTAATTCTCTGAGATATCCAATACATTCTTTAAATTGTTCCGTATTCAGTGTATCCAAAATTTTACTATTCTGCTCGTTTAATATACATATGGCTTGCGATAAGTGATGCCTCTCATTAACACTTCCTTCACTGCTATACAGGCGAGCAAGTGTTGATTTTGAATGCATTTGATATGAATTATTTGTGCCTCTGTGGTCCAAATCGTGACAAAAACATGCCACCAAATATGATAAACCTTGTAATTCGGTGAGGATTCCCCGTCCGATTAAATTTAAATTTTTCATCGCACTGTATGCAAAATGTGCAACCGAAAATGCATGTGTCCAATTATGATATGGTGTGTCACGATATCCTTTATTCACCAACAGTAAAAACCTTAGTAATTTATCTTCACGTATCTTAAAAATATTATGAAAATTTAAATCATAAAACATTTGGAGTGACATTTTAATCGATGTCCTAGTGTCCACCTCGCGTGGATTAAATGTAAACGATGATAATTGGTCATATTTTGCGCCATCAAAATTAATCGACTCAAGTAATATTTGAACATCTTGCTCAGGTACCTGAGAATACTAAATATATAAATCAACTTCAAATTTATTTTAATTCGTACACCTTACCTTCATGTGATACAATAGTAGCTCTTGTGATAGCTTATGTCGTGCTTCTGCCTTTTGTACTTTTTTATGAACTAATGAGTGCATTATACTAATTCCACAGTAAATTGAAAATGCCGTTGCAATCTCCTCGTCACATTTATCAAAATGTGATCCATTTAGTTTATTACATAATTGTGCTACGCCTATGATATTGTCCTCATCACAGATTGGAAAGCAAAGAATATTTCGAGTCTTAAACCCGGTCAATTCATCAACACCTTTGTAAAAGCGTGGATGCTGATATGCATTACGAATATTTAGTAATTTTCCAGTTTTGGCAACATGTCCCGCAATCCCTTTACCATTTTCGATGCGCACTTCACGCGATCCCTCGGTTCCATCAAAAACTTTTGAAACAAGTTCACCGGTATATTCATCAATTAAAAATAATGAGCATCGTTCAGCTTGTGCCAATTCTTTGGCTTCGGTCATTACCCCACGTAACAATTGACCAATATCCGCAATTTTACCAAGAAGTCGTCTGGCAACTCGCAGCAGATTTTGACATTGTCCACGTACCCGTTTCTCTTCATACAGTTCTAATGCTGTTATCAGATGACCCAATACATATCTAAAATTGAAACGAGAGACTAAATTTTAATTATATTGTAGAAAATTTATCGTTAATTAAATAACATAATTTTTTTTTATTTTAGATTCCGTGTGGATAATTTTCAGCATCCAAAATAAGGAGTGCAACTTTCAAGAACTCAGCAGTTGTTACAGTCATTATTGCAGTCAGTACCAGAAATAGATGTTGGGTTAATGTAATTGGTAAAAGACGACTGCAAAATTTGCTTTATGAGTGCATTCATAAATTTGATTTTTGAACATCAATTAGAGAGAATTTTTGATTGAGTCAAGTATGTTGTAATTCGGTCATATTGTTGGTTTTAAGTTCGATCGTCATCGACCCACGATGAGCAACATTTTTTTATAATATAAACAGGCAGGCAGCATACATCGAACAAGTAGGATTGGTTTTTATTATTTGAGGTGATTTGATTGGCATAGAGAAGAGTTCGGACATAAATGTTACGGTATTTTTAACGATGGCGACCGATATGTTGAAATATTACTGCATATTTTGAAAATAAATATTATTTGTTGTTGCAGTTAAAAATAATTTAAAAAATTGTGTTTTTCTTAAAACTGAGTGAGAAGAAGCCTTCCAGAGAGAAACTCCAGCCAGGATTGAAAAGAGAAGTATTCTTCGCCCGCTCCTGTAACTGTTAACCCTTTGTTTTCAATTAAATTAATCCCTAAAATAAAAAAATTATTCGAAAACAGTAAGCGTAATGAAAATTGCGTACAATTTCATGTAAGGTGTGTCATGGTGCAGTTGTTAACTTTGTGTTTATATATGATATGATAGACGAGGTAGTAAGGTGATAGATTGGAGTGCAGAAGGTCTGGAGTTCGAATCTAAGCAAAGCCAACGAAAAATTTGTTTTTAGATGAAAAATTTTGAATTGGGGATAATCCGAGAAGATGATTAATCGGGATCGAGATCGCTACAAAAAAAAATTTGGTACAATTCGTGGAAATAAAAAAAAAAATCAAAGTTTTGCTCAAAAAAAAAAATAAAATCGAAAGTTTGGAGAATCGAACTCCAAACCTTTCGCACAACACTCCTTCATCTTACCACCCAACCACTCACTCATCTCCACTCAGTTTTTCGTTTAAATACTGACTGATAAATTCGGACTTGGTGAAAAATCGCATAAAATTTTTTGTTATTTTAACAGGCGAACAGAATTTAAAAAACAACATAATTGTCAGCAACGTGACATTATTTTGTATCAAAGCGTGCCATTTTAAGTTATGTGACACTTGAACATACAAAATAAAGTCATATTGCTGACAATTCTACCTTCTTGTAATTTCTGTTCGCCTGTTAAAATGACAAAAAAATTTTGCGATTTTTGGTGAAAAAAATTTGGAGCTTTTAATTACAAAAATAAATTCCTTCAGCCGCCAGGATCGAACTATTACCAAAAGAGAGCAGATTAAAACCATAGACCATAGAGGTTTCTCGAGTTCGATCCCCGCACCTAAAGGAATTTTTTTTATAATAAAAATCTCCAAATTTTCTATTTAGGCTACCTAGAGTTATTGATTGCCTTTTTAATTAAAAAAAGTTAATTTTTATTTACCAGGTGAGCAGAAATTTAAAAAAAAATTTTTTTTTTTCATCAAAAATCGCAAAAAATTTTTGTCATTTTAACAGGCGAACAGAAATTACAAGAAGGTAGAAATGACAGCAATATGACTTTATTTTGTATGTTCAAGTGTCACATAACTTGAAGTGGCACGCTTTGATACAAAATAATGTCACGTTGCTGACAATTATGTTGTTTTTTAAATTCTGTTCGCCTGTTAAAATAACAAAAATTTTTATGCGATTTTTCACCAAGTTCGAATTTATCAGTATTTTACACGAAAAAATGAGTAGCAATTTATATAGAGATGAGTGGTTGGGTGGTAAGATGAAGGAGTGATGTGTGAAAGGTCTGGAGTTCAATTCTTCAAACTTCCGACTATTTTTTTTTTTTTAAGCAAAAATTTGATTTTTTTTTTATTTCCGCGAATTTATTCGAATTTTACCAATTTTTTTTTGCAGCGATCTCGCGATCCCGATAATCTTCTCGAATTATCTCCATTTTTTTTTTTTATCTAAAAATAATATTTTTTCGTTGGCTTTTGCGTGAGATTCGAACTCAAGACCTTCACCACTCCAATCCATCACCTTACTACCTCCACTACCACATCATATACAAGTTAATATAAATTTGTTTGTTTTATGCAATCGTGCAGAGCAAAATAAATGTCTCTGTTAGGGCTTGTTTTTTCGAAATATATTGTGACGGTGACACCTAGTGTGTAATAGAATAAGTTAAAATTAATAGCTCAATGTTAAACTGTTCTAAATGGAATTTTCCATGATAAAATTTTTCTACACTATTCTAACTAGAAAAATCATGAGCTTTCAAGAAGTTTGGTTTGTGTATATAAAAAAACGAACGAAGTCGAATTCGATTAGTAATATTTGGTAAGCGATAGAGTAAAGATTAAAAAGGAATTAAAAAGTGAATTAAAAAGTGTTTTTGTGGAAATAAAAATTATAAGTGAACAGTAAACTTTAAGAATAATTTATATAAAGTGATTTTGTGAATTTTTATTGATAAACTGTGTTGTAATAAATTTTGTGAAATAAATAAATCCGTTGGAGATAAATTAAATTGATTAGGTATTATTCACAATCCAGTGATACGAACCTTATTTGACAAGACAAAAACGTAACAATATTCTTACCTCAAATGTACCTACCATTTTCTTTTCGATACCGCATTAAATTCTCATCCTGTAAATTATTATGTTTGTAATTTTGCTTTCCTGGTATCATAAAAATTTGTAATGATCGAACAAGAAAGAACAAGTTGGCAAAATTCTCAAAAAAAAAATTCAATTCTACCAGGCAAGCAAGAATCGCAGCAGTTATAAATAATGTTACGTTTTTGCCTTGTCAAATAAGGTTCGTATCACTGGATTGTGAATAAAACCAATTCAATTTAATTTATCACCAACGAATTTATTTATTTCACACAAGAATTATTACAACACAGTTTATTAATACAAATTCACAAAATCACTTTATATAAATTATTCTCAAATTTTACTAATCACTTTTACTTTTTATTTCGCACAAAAACACTTTTTAAATCACTTTTTAATTCCTTTTTAATCTTTATACTATCGCTTTCCAAATATTACTTATTCTTACAACTTTACACTATCGCGTTCCAAATACTAATAATCCAATTCGATCTTGTTCGCCTTTTTATATACACAAACCAAGCTTCTCGAAAGTTCACGACTTTTCCAGTTGGAATAGCGTAGAAACATTACGTAACAATTTTTATCATGGAAAATTCCATTTAGTACAGTAAACATTGAGCTATTAGTTTTACTTATTCTATTGCACACTAGGTGTCACCGTCACACTACCCCTCACCTAAGCCTGTTCGTCCCGAACAGGACCGAAATTACCTCCTCGGTAGAGGGCCAGCCTCTCTAAATGTACCGCCATTGGTTTACCTCCTTGTCCCTTTTCTTGTCCTGTAGGGTGCCGTCCATATAGGCTGCACTTTCGCCGATAAATCCCCCTTCTTTTGTTGCGAGTTGTGATGCCACACCTGTTGCCCCTCGTGTAATCCCTGGCCATTTGCCCGTATGGCACATCGAGTTCTCATCCAGTCGCCCGTCACTCGCACTCTACCTCGCACAACTCGGCCCTTCTTATCCAAAGTCTGCTTAACCTGGTGTTCTTTGGTTTCCTCAACAATTGTTTCAGATTTCGATGGCAGCTCCTCGTAATGACTGATTGTTACTCGCCTTACTGTTGCATCCGTACCGTTAAACTTAAGTTTCAGCTCGATGTTATCGCTACTCAATATTCCTCGGCCAAAATCCAACACAAAGCCATTCATCCTCATGAAGTCCGTTCCCAAAATGACCTCGTCCACAATGTCTGCGACTAGAACTTCGTGTGGGAAAAGAGTTTCGCCGATCCTTATGCTCACGATCTTTTTCCCTTTAATCATTGCACTCTCCCCATTTGCCATTCTTAATTTTAACCCATCAACCAGCTGCACTGCTCCTGCGATCAAATCTTTCCGAACAATTGTGTGGGTTGCTCCGGTATCCAGCGTAATAATACACCTCCTCCCTTCAACACCGCCCCAAACTGTGACGCTGCTTCCGCCTCGTGCTTCACTCGTAACAGGGATGAATGTTATGGGGCAACCAGACGGCGAAGCCAGCTTCGGTTCCTTCAAACTGACTTCTAACCTTTCCACTTTACCGACTGTTGCCATCCGCTCATCCGATTCCCGCTCTCCTCTTCGTGCTCTTTCCACGGAAGATGGTAATCCGTGCCGCTTTCCTCCTGCTTCCAAACAATCTCGCGAGATGTGGCCAATCTTGTTACACACCCAACATCTTCGCTCGCTGCCTCTAGACCTCTGTCCCGACCGTTCCGTGTTTGCTCGTATAAAAGGTGGCGATCTTCTCTCTCCATGTATTACTTTCCGACAGTCCATTGAGATGTGACCCAACTTGTCACATTTCCAACACCTAAGCCTGCCTCTTCCGACTGTCGGTACCATTCGCTCCATGCTGCCGTTCTTGTCTGAGTTCATTTGACGCCTAAATACTGATGGTCTGGTGAAGTTCTGCACAGCCTCGATGGTTAACGCAAACGCAACGGTTTCCGCAAAGGTTGATTTAGGTGACAACATTACCGCTTTGCGTGTCTCTGGATCTCGAATGCCGTCAATGAATGCGTCAATTTTTAGTCTTTCCATATAAACGGCCGATGTACTGGTATGTGCTAGATGTACTAATCGCTCGATTGCCGATGAAAATTCCTGAAGTGATTCTCCTCCCTTTTGGTAGCGGCTTTTCAATTCCATTCGATAGATTTCACGCTTGTGGTCACTGCCGTACTTTCTATCCAGCGCCTTCATAATTTCGAGATAACTGTTGCGATCTTTTTCTGGAATTGTTTGTAAGGCCTCCGCTGCTTCACCTTTAAGGGCCACTATTAACGCTGCGACAAGATGTTCATCATTCCAACGGTTTTGATTGGCTGCCGTTTCAAATTGAAATTTGAAAATGCCGAAAGATGATGTACCGTCGAAGTTTGGTGGTTTTAACTTAACTGATTGAACGGTCTGTACTACTTGCGTCGTTGTTCCGCTTGCCTTGACATCAGTTAGATCTTTCTCGAGACGTTGAAATTTTTCCACAACTTGTTGAATCTCCGTTTGCAATTTTTTTTCAACATGTTGAACCTTCGTTTCTAATTTTTCGTCAACCTTTTGAATCTCCATTTGTAGCTTCTCTACTTCGCCGTGTATGTTAGTAGATAATTCGAGAAGTTTCTCGTCCATTCTCTTTTGCCCATCTGCAATTTCCTGGATTGGTTGTTCAATTTTCTCTATTTGTTGTTCCATCTGTCGTTTTATTTCATCGTTTGACTGGTTTATAGTCTCCAACTGTCGCACATTTTGTTGTTCCATTTCATTCTTAATTTCTTGGTTTGACTGCTCAATTTTCACCATTTGTCGTTCGTTTTGTTGTTTCATGAGACACATCTGTCCTGTCATTTGGTTCATAGCAGCTATTAACTGCGACAAATCGAAACTTCCAGAATGTTCTTGTGTCTTTTCGACCAACGGTTGTTTATCTTCTGCTTTCTGCTCTATGGTTGCTGCATCCGTTACTTTCTCTCCAAAATCATAATGTTCCGCGTCCAGCCCTTCGTTCTGCATGGCCTCACGTAGTCGCGCTTGTAAAGCTGCTTTAGTACCATCAGTAGCCAAACCCCGTTTCTCTAGTTCTCTTTTTAATTCTGGAACTTTTAATTCGTTGAGAATCATTTTCTTTATCTTTTTATTCACAATCCCACCGCTGTCACCAAATGTTACGTTTTTGCCTTGTCAAATAAGGTTCGTATCACTGGATTGTGAATAAAACCAATTCAATTTAATTTATCACCAACGAATTTATTTATTTCACACAAGAATTATTACAACACAGTTTATTAATACAAATTCACAAAATCACTTTATATAAATTATTCTCAAATTTTACTAATCACTTTTACTTTTTATTTCGCACAAAAACACTTTTTAAATCACTTTTTAATTCCTTTTTAATCTTTATACTATCGCTTTCCAAATATTACTTATTCTTACAACTTTACACTATCGCGTTCCAAATACTAATAATCCAATTCGATCTTGTTCGCCTTTTTATATACACAAACCAAGCTTCTCGAAAGTTCACGACTTTTCCAGTTGGAATAGCGTAGAAACATTACGTAACAATTTTTATCATGGAAAATTCCATTTAGTACAGTAAACATTGAGCTATTAGTTTTACTTATTCTATTGCACACTAGGTGTCACCGTCACAATAATTTGAATAAAGGGGGGTTCGTTTCTGTGATAAAACAAAAAGTAGAACACTTTGGGTTTGTGTTATATTTATCTGTATTATCCCAGAAACGAACCTTCCTTTGTTAAAATCATTTATAACAGTTTTTGATTCTGCTCGCCTGGTACAAATTGCTGGATTCCATTTAACGTGGCAAAGTACACACAGACTGACTACTCTTGCTAAATTTTATGAGTAGTTGGTTTTTTGAATTTTTGGCGACTTCGTTATCAGAATATTTAGTACAACTAATCGGTAAGAAATGGCTGATCAGTTTTCAAATTAATAATTAATTTTCCAACTTTCCATGTTGCACGTAAATTTTTTAAAATTAAATTTTATTTTCGCAACTAATTTTCTGCGTTCCATTTACCATCTTGTCCCAAACTAGACACAGTGTTTTATTAAAATAAAAAATTACAAATTAAAAATGTACGTTATGTAACGATAACGCTTGTCAAATTATAAAATTGAACAAAAAACTAAGATGGGGGAGTGTGTATAATTGTGTGAGATGAAATGTGTTGTTGTTGTGTTCTACGTTTTTTGTTTTGTTGGGTGAGTTCAGTTTCTGTGCGTGATAGTGAATGTGTTCTTTTTTGTGTTTTCGTTGTCTTAGAGTCATGTATAAGGGGGCAGAACACTGGTGGTGTGGATTCTTCGTCAATAATATAGTATGTAGAGCTTCCATTGTTAACCTGCGATTAAAATTGTTAGCTTTTGCAAGGATTTTGGTCAGCTCGAAGCCCGGACCTCAATCCCATCGAATTATTATGGGACGAGCTGAAAAAAAGGGTTTGAGCTAGAGATGTTGTTTCAACGAGTCTCCAGGAGCTGCAACAGGCGATCGCAGAGGAATGGAGGCGATACCTCAAGATTTGGTGAAAACTTTGGTGAAATCGATGAAACATCGAATGGAAGTTGTCATTCGGGCTAGGGGAGGGAACACTTCTTATTAGTAAAAATGTTTTTTTTGCTGATTTCCATGTTTTAATTCGAGTTTTAGCACTAATTTTCATGCTGATAAATTCACAAAAAACTTGTACTTTAGATGTTGACCCCAAAAATCACTTTGTTGACACGGTATAAGTACACAAATGGTACCACTGGATAGGTGTTGAAATAGACTTTGAGTCTGAATTCAAGAAAATTAAACAAACATTGGATATTTTGATATTTTTGAAATTTTGGTGAAAATTTATCAATGTGTGAATTTTTTGCACCCAAGTGTATTCAAAATTTCTTTTCTGAATACCATTTTTTCTGGTAACATCATAATTTGAGCAACAAGGAAGGAATGACGGACATGACATTTTTTTAATCGATTTTTTGGTGTTAGTCCAGTGGAATTGGGGTTTATGATGGAGTTGAATTTTTCCATTTAGATTAAGAATTCGATAAATCCCGAGGTCGGAAGAATGGGAAAGAGGAAAGGGTCGAAAAAAGGGGATTTTCACCTCTTTTAGAGAGTCGCTGTTACGTTTTCGCAAACAACTTGGTAATTTTGCATTTTAGGAAAAGTGTGAAACGGGAAGTTGTTCCGGGGGAAATTTCCTACCGATATAATATGTAGTTGGTTATTTCTTTCTTTAATTACAGTGCTTGAATCGCTGAGTTTTTGTTTTTGGGACAAGCTGGGCACCCAGAAGGTAAACCTAATTCGAGTACGCTGAATCCAATGGTCCCATTTCAAAGTTAGTCCCCATTTTTCAAATATTGCTTTCGACATGTTTTGCCTCATAGTCAAAAATTTGTCAAAATATACACTCATTTTCACGTTGATAGCTCTTGAACCATTAAGGTTTTCGTTATGCTTTCTTCAGCAAAGTTGTTGCGCAAGTCAAGACCGAAAAATCACATCCACATTCACATTTTTGTGTTATTTCACTTTTTTATCATTTTTTTACCATTTATTGAATTTAAATCGACTGAAATCGATCGAATAAATTGAGGCAAACAAAGGAGGTGCCAAACAACAGCGCATAGCAACAGTATATAAACAGCTTCAAAATTATGCAATAGTAGTAAAAAAGAAACCGAAGAAGAGATTATTCTCGAAACCGACATTTCTAAAAAAGTTAAAAAATTGTCACAATAAGGAAGAAATAAACACTCGGTACAATATAAAATTAAAAATAAAAAGTTTTTCATTTAAATATATAAAGTGACAAAAGAACACAAAAAAATAAAGTAAAAATTGGCTTGTGAAATCTGGTGAAATATGGAAAAGTTTAAAATTATGACCAACCGCCGCAAAATAAGTGATGCGCTGATTTGTATCGACTATACTTTTCACAAAATGTTATTAGTGGTGTAAATTGAACGCCGTCTATTGTTTGTACAGTTGTATGTTTGGTATTGTTTATAGTTCAATGTTATGGAGTGTAATTTATGACCATTTCGGCATTTATTTTTACACACACAAGGATTAGTTTCATCTATTGATAAAATGTGAGCTACTCTACCGCAGGCTGCAATAAACTATTTGGTGCTACTGTACGAACCATAACTTGTGGCGGTTTCTGCGGTTTCATCTTCCATTCTGAATGCTGTTCAATCTACACAACTGCTTAAGAACTCAAACCTTATTTGGGTTAGCAATCCCTGTAAAGACTTGATTGCAAACAAAGTATTTAATATACTGTCAATGGATTAACCAGTTATTGACCATGTTGGTGCTTTATCTCACTTGGTTAATTGTATTAAATCTAATGTTGACGACATATTAGATAAAGTTCAACAACAATCGGCTTCATTAACGGCTCTTAACCAGAAAAAATCAAGTTATTCATCATCTGAAAATTTAAACAATAATAACAGTAATTCGACAAACTCGATACCAGGAAATCATATTTTAAATATACGAAATCAACATCATAATGTTGATAATTTCAATATTGAGGATGTCAACTGTCGGCGTATTTTATCTCGACGGACCACGTAAGGTGACCACTGCTAATTTTGATAATTTATTACAATCATTATCGTGGCCGGCTTATTATTTAGTTAGGGTATTTATAAACTATAGCAATGGTAGCCATAATAAAAAACATTTCCTATGCTTCAACAAAATCGTTCAACTGTGTATCCAATGCTGGCTTATTAACAAAACAAACCGGTTGTTACAATGCGATGTCTCCTAAATTAACTTACCGAAATGTTGGGCGAATTTTGTCGAAATCTATCGAATTTTTCAAGTTCGTCAACAAACTTCCAGTTTTATGCCATCACCGAAACTGGATTTCACAACGGCATATTTAACAACGAGTATTTTCCTAATGACTATATCATCTTTAGATGTGATAGATCCATCCAGAATAGTATAAAAACAGATCGGCGGTGGTGTACTTTTTCCTGCTCACTCTTCTTTTACAAGTGAGCAAATTACTGTGCTAAGGTTTTAGTTTGTAAGAATGTTTTTTTTTGTCATAATTTTATATATACCTCCTAGATCTTCTATTGATATTTATCTAAATCATATTGATTGTATAAACGAAGTTTGTAATTTGAGTGGCTGTGTTGATAATGTAATGGTACTAGGCGATTTTAACTTAAGCGATGTTCATTGGTCACTCGATCCTGAATCTCTTGATTTGTTTCCGTCCGACACTCGATCTGCCAATGATTGATTCTCTTGTGTTGGATTCGTTATTCAGTTTTAACCTAAAACAAATTTACCTATTCGCAAATAGCAAATCAAGAAATGAATCATTACTCCAATAGTAATGATTCATTTCTTGATTTGCTATTTGCGAATAACACTTTATCTTAATCTTTTTTTTATCATCATGTTTCTATTGAAGTCGAAATTTATACTATCGGTCTCAATGATAAATGTCGGATTTTTTCGACTGATGCCTATTATTACAATTTTAAGTCCTGTGCTGCCTATGGTCTCTCAGATTATCTTAGAGTTATTAATTGGGATGTTTTATTTAATAACAATATTTTAGGAGTAAATGTGGATAAATTTAACACCTTATTATTTGCAGCTTTTCAATGTTTCGTACATTTGAAAAAGAGTCGTAATTATAGTTACCAGAGCCTTCTAGAGTATAGAGCCATAATCATAATGTCGTATTTTTTAGAAGCTTTTTTAGTGTATAACTTTCCACTGATTTCCATAGAAATCCATAGTAAAACTGGTGTTTTTTAGCTGCAAGTTTCTCAATTAAAAAAGCAAAAATATTAGAAAATGTTTATATAAAAGTTTTCTACATATCTTTAACAACAATATACAAGAAGGCTATATTGGTATTAAGTAAATATGAATTGCAGAAATAATAAAATTAAATTACGCCTAGGATAAATTTTTCGAACTTTCATTTTTAAAAATACATCAAAGTTGGCTCTGACAAATTAAAATAATACTTGCTAAATTTATCTTTAGTTTTACTAGTGTACGTAAGATGTCTAAAATGTTTACAGGAAAATACGAAAAAAAATTATTTAATCACAAAATTATCACACGTTCTTATATTTTGTCAATTTGCTTTGCTTTTTCTACAATTTTTTAACATTAAATTTCCCCAGGTGGAATTTTTGGTACGATTTTACCAAATTTGTAGGGCCATCACCGCCATCTATGTAATGTATATTGACTTAATGACTAAACGAATTGTAGTATGCTTTTATTTCAATTTGACCAGAATGCTGTTGTTATGAAATTTTTTTTTATTTTGGTTTAAATAAATCAATTACAAGGAAATGAAAACGATTTACTTAAACGACATTGATACGAGTATATGTTGAAATTAGAATATTTATGAAAGTATTTTAGAAATCATAGTTAAGAATTTGTAACGTTGTTATCATTTAAAAATTTGTCTTAGGAAAAAAGTGATTTCCCATATGTTTTGTGTGTTTTACTATGAAAAGTTTGGTTTTTTCCTCGTTTCTAATTCCTTTATAAAAGCTTTGTATTTAGACTATGGCTTTGTATAATCAGAACCATCTTGATATGAATAGAGCCGGCATGTAAAAAATGAACTTAAAATAAAGGGCATAGAAACACTAAAACATAATTTATTTTCATAGAGTTTGTATGAAAAAACGCAATTTCGATTGAGGAAAAAATATGAATTAAAAATTAACCCTAGATAAATAATTTTTACTGAAATCACTAATAAACAACTCAATGACTAACTTATTTAAAGTACAGATTCTCAAGCTTCCCCATTTTCTAGATATAATCAAAAAAAAAAATAAGGGAATTAAATTAAAAAACGTTCTACAACAACAACAATATGTGTTAAAAAGAGAATATTATATTTAATGACGTCATCACTTATTCTTAACTAAAACCAATGGTAAAAAAAGACAATACGTTGAACAACCAAAATTAAAATAAATCAAAGAGAGTCAAAGAGAAAAAATTATAATAATATGCATTGAGCGAGAAGAAATCAAAAAAATCAAATCAACCCAGATTGTTATGCATCACAAATAAACGACATAACCAACAAACATTAATATAAATGCCTTATTTATTTCTCAAGTAATAGAAATATTATTTAAATTAAGTCACAGCTGAAAATAGATACATCATACGATTTTTATTCCCAAAAATTAATGACCCATTCAAAATAAGTTTTTGTTTAGAATATTTGAATTGTCATAACATTTGAGAGTGGTGTATAAAATAAAATAGCTCTTACTTATTATTCCCATTCCTAGATGTCACTTAACACACAAATAAAAACAACAGGGATTCGAGCTGTGTAAACGATTTGAAAGAAAACTTTTTACGTAAAATTAACATAATTTCTTTCATATCAATGGTTTAATTTTAGTAAATTTATAAAAAAAATTATATTAAATTAATTATTATTACAATTTAGTTATTACTATAGAGGGGAGCCAACAAAAATATGTTTAACCGAATCAAAAATCAGACCGATTTTAGAATCCGACTGGTTCGATCACCTATTTGATTTATTTTTTATATGTTTTTAATTGTAGGCGACATCTATGGTTTAAACAAAAGTCGTTAATAAAGCATTGCCACATGATATGAATCTGTATTCGGGTAGATTTTTATCATGTCGCAATGCTTTTAGAAGGAGACTAAAAAGAGATGGTTATAATTGTTTATAAATTTTATGTTATGACGTATTTTACAACAACAACATTCCATAAAAGTTTAGCAATAGTTTATATTCCAAGAGGATTTTCACTAAGAAATAAACATTTTCATAATTCGATTTTTCAATCAAATAAAATTACATGTTTTATGAACATTTTCGTATAAAAATAATGTAAAAGCTCATAATTCTTATAGACTTAAAATGTAAATGAAAACAATCGTTTTCCCATATAGTTCCATAGTAGAGAAAAAATTGTATTTACTTTATTTTAAGCTTAGTAAAAAATGTAGTCAATGTGGAGGCTCTTATTTATAGAGTAGGCTCTGGTATAATCAAGGTTGCTTTATAGTTATCCACCTTGGTTTGATGATAGCCTGATAAATTTACGCAACCGTAAGAATAACACTATCTATTATTACCATTCGGGTGTTCCTCAAGGCTCCCACTTGGGTCCTATTATCTTTCTTTTATTTGTGAATGATGTTACCGATATGTTTAAATTTTGTAATGTTCTATTGTTTGCCGACGATTTGAAGATTTTTATGCAAAATCGGTTTTTACTTCATGTTGATATACTCGTATTGCAGTCTGAAATAAATAATTTATCTAGATGGTGTTCTGCTAATAGATTGTTTGTTAATATAAGCAAATGCAGTGTCATGTCGTTCTATAGGATATAATTTCTAACTATTATTTTGACGGTAATCAACTTAACAGAGTAACTTCAATAACGGATTTAGGAGTTATATTTGATACCAAAGTAACTTTCTGTTTACCTACATATTGATAACATAATACGTAAAGCCAATTCTATGTTAGGCTTCATTATTCGAATGACAAAGGAGTTTCGTGATATATTCTCATGTGTAAGACTATTTGTCTCTTTGGTTAGGTCACATTTTGAGTATGTTGTGGTTGTATGGTATCCCCACCATGCAGTACACATCGATAGATTGAAGTCAGTTCAGAGGCAATTTACCATTTATATTTTAAGGAAACTCGGGTTTCTCTTTGATCGTAGTCAGCCTAGGTGGAAACAGATATGTGACCTGCCGTCTTATGTAAATAGGTGTCATGGTCTTCGTATTGACATTTTAGGGAAACGTCGTAAAATTGCCGCGGCTATGTTTGTGGATGATTCTTTATGTGGACGGGTTAATTGTTTAGAACTCACTTCCACCTGGTGCATTTATATTCCCAAAGGAATTCTACGTCAAAGGGAATTTTTATATGTCCCATGCAAGAGGACCGAATATGGATGTAATTAACCGACGGCTTCTATGTCTAAAATATTTAATGAAAATTATCTTTTTTTTCGATTTTTCTAGGTCAAGAGAGATTTTCCGTGATGCAATTCGTAAACGTGATTTTTAACTACCAATTTTGTCTGTATTTATAATACATTTGTAAATTAGTATTTAAGTTAAATTTTATTTTTTAAACTTATTTTGCGATTTTAAAAATTTTTATGTTTCATTAGGTTTTTCATATGCTCAATTACCGCTGCCACATTCAGATGAAATTCCTGTTTCGGGAAGACGAAACCCAATTGAAGAATATTTACCACCATTTGAATCTGATGAAACCGGAGAAATACTTGTATCAATGTATCAACCATGAAATGTCACTGCGCCGTGCAATCACATTGAAATCTCACAAAATCGTTTGTATATTATGGTACGATACCTGCAGCTATCGTAGCGGCAATCCATTCTTTTGTTGAAGGATTTAAAACAATGTGGCTCCAAATGTTCGGATATATGGAGCAATAAATCGTTATCGTCATTTTACATACTGTTAAAGTTAGCCGAAAGTTGCCAGCCGAAAGTGAAAAATTCGATAATGCAGATTGTGTTAGTCTAGCCGAAACTAAAGAAATGCTAATGCAGATTGTGTAATTCCAACCGAAAGTAAAAAGTCGATAATGCAGATTATGTTATTAACATTCCAGCCGAAAATAAAAAATTTAGTAGTTATCAGCCGAAAGTAAATAGTATACATACATTTAAATAAAATATTTTCTAAATAGTCTTACGTGGAAAACTTTGTTTAACCTAGCCGTGGAAAATATCGGAAAATCAGAAGAATCCACAAAATTGGAATAAAATCAGCCGCTAGAGTGTATATCTGAAGTTGAATCGCTTTTATGTGATTTGTCAATAGCTATCGAATGAAAAAAATCTGTTCAAGTTTCCCGTGGGAAATCTCGGAAATTTCGATTTTCCAAAAATCATTAGGAAATTTGTATAGTAAAATCAGGCTCTAGAGTGTTATGTCTGGAGATGGATTGCATTGATGTGACTTGTTAATAGCTATCGCAGGAAAAAAATTCAGTTCAAGTTTCCCGTGGGAAATTTCGGAAAATTCAAAAAAGTTTCCAGCCGAAAGTAAGAAACGGAGGAATAAAATCAGCCTCTAGAGTGTTATGTCTAGAGATAAAATTCGCAGGAAAAAAATTCAGTTCAAGTTTCCCGTGGGAAATCTCGGAAAATTCGATTTTCCAAAATTTTAATTTTTCCGAGATTTCCCACGGAAAAATTGAACTGAATTTTCTTTCCTGCGATAGCTATTGACAAGTCACATCAATGCAGTCCATCTCCAGACATAACACTGTAGAGGCTGATTTTATTCCAATTTTGTGTATCTTTCTGATTTTCCGATATTTTCCACGACTAGGTTAAACAAAGTTTTCCACGTAAGACTATTTAGAAAAGTTTTTATTGCAATCCATGTATCCATTTACTTCTGGCTGTCAACCACCAAATTGTTTATTTTAGGCTGGAATATTAATAACATAATCTGCATTATCGACTTTTTACTTTCGGTTAACTTTAACAGGGTCATTTTACGAATTTTTTCAAATCGCTTTTTGCACTGGTATCCGTGGTTTGGTGTCCACAATGCACCAAGCATATACATAATTCGGAAGATTGGCGACTGTTTATCGATCCCTAAAAGAAGCAGTTTGAAGGCAGTTCTCATCTACGTTACCAACTCAAAAAATTCCGCTCCAATTGCACTCAGCACCAACGACCATCAGTGGAAAGTTTGCGCAGACTTAAAAATGATAGCTCTTTTAAGAGGCATTTAATTGGGTTACAGTAAAAACATGTGTTCTATGTGCTTTTGGAATAGACGTTTTGAAGGCAACCAATACAACGAACGGAACTGCGCTTTACGTGAGACCATTAGATTGGAACACGACAACATCGTTGAGACTCCACTTGTGCCAAATATTGCTATCACCGCTTCATATGAAGCTTGGAATAGTTACAAATTTTATAAAAGCGCTGAATCCATATGGAAATGCGTTCATCGAATTGCGTTGCACTTTTACACGGTTAAGTGGAATGAAAATAAAACAAGGTTGGTGTTTGAATCCATACGAATCTAAGTTTTAATTAAATGAAATTTCATTTCGCATCATGTTTTTTATTACAGAAATACTTAATGAACCGGATATTCATCGTTTGATAAACGATGATGCATTTGAAAATGCTCTCAGTGGGCGAGAGCTTGTGGCATGGAAATTTTTGACTCTGAGCCAAAACATGGCGAAAGCGATATCTGAAAAATGGGGACTAACTTTGAACCGGGACTCGAACAGCGTACTCGAATTAAGTTTACCTCCTAGGTGCCCGCTTGTCACAAAAAGAAAAACTCAGCGATTCAAGCAGTGTAATTAAAAAACGAAATAAATAACCAACTACATATTATATCGGTAGGAAATTTCCCCCGGAACAACTCTCCCGTTTCACACTTTTTCCTAAAATGCAAAATTACCCAGTGTTTGCGAAAACAAATAATTTGTAACAAATACCCTATACATCTCGGTTATCCTCATTCGACCGAACAAACCGAATTACCTACTTAGTCGACACTGGCACTGACCTTTCGGTTATTCCAGTTTATAATTTCAAAAGTGAGTTTAATATCCATAAACGGAATTCTAATCTAGTTCTGTCGGCTGCCAATGGCACGAATATCCATACTTATATAAACACAAAGTTGCCTCAGTTGGATTTGGGACTTAAACGAAAATTCATGCATGCTTTAATTCTAGCTGCTGTGAATCGTCCTATCATTGGCGCCGATTTCTTGTGCAAATTCGGACTTTTGGTTGATTTAAAGAATAAATGGCTGGTTGATTCAGCGACAAAGCTGTCAATCAATGCCATAATGGTTCACGTCGACACACCGACTCCGATCCATTATTCTATCACCAACGGCTACACTGCCGTGCTAAGCATGTTTTCCTTAACTACATTTTTGGCCAAAATGAGTTATTGATGCCAATTGATAGCTAATAACAAACCTTATCATTAAAATAAAGAAAAATAATTAAAACTAAATTGAGAAACACGTGATAAGAAAAATAGTTTTTATTTTTAATGCAAAATTCACTGATTTCAAAACTTTAACATCAATTTTCTCAAAATGCGTTTTTTGTAGTTAAGTAAAACATGCTTAGCACGGCAGTACAGCACTCTGCTTAAAAACAGCCAAACTATAATTTGGCAGTCTGACACAATGTGGTCCATTACATTGTCACCGCAGGCCATCTGCCTGTTGCAAGACCACGAAAACTAGATTAAGTCCGCCATAAAGCCGCATTTATGGAATTTCAGCATATGGTTAAAAAAAATATCACGATTGGTGGCCATGTGGGGATTATCGGCGATTAAATACGGCGACAACACCGGATCGTTACCCGATACCCCACCTACAAAATTTCTCCATGCATTTACATGGATGTAACGCTTTCTCAAAAATCGATCTCGTTAGGGCTTCTCATTTAATTCCTGTTTCCCCTGATGACGTTTTCAAAACGGCAATAACGACCGCTTTTGGCCTCTTCGAATTCATCCGAATGCTATTCGGTCTACGAAATGCCGTCCAAATGTTTCAGCATTTTATGAACGAAGTCGTTCGAAACCTAGATTTTCTTTTCGCCTATATCAACGATATTCTTGTGGCATCAAAATCTGAGTAATAGAACAAACTCCACCTGGAACAACTTTTCCACAGGTTAACTGAGTTTGATGTTCATATCAACGGTTCTAAATGCGTCTTTGGCGTATCAACTCTTGATTTCCTTAGCCACAAACCGAATTAATCCCATTAGGGAGTTCCCAGCTCCAACCTCAATTAAGCACATTCAGCGGTTTGTCGGTATGGTAAATTACTACCACCGACAAACATTCACGTCGATTAAGGCTGAACACGCGAAAACGACACTGTTTGCCCACCCACTGAGCAATTCAAAACTCAGTTTAACTACTGATGCATCTAAAACTGCTGTAGGGGCGGTACTACGACAGTATAATAAGGAGTATTGGGAACCATTGTGATTTTTCTCAAGGAAACTTTCGGAAACACTTCAGATATTTGGTTAAAGGATGGGAGTTTACTATTTACATCGATCACAAGCCACTGACTAGAGCAATTCAGTCTAAAACTGAGCGTAATCCGATTCAGCATGTTCACGGACACGACAACATTGTTACAGATACACTCTCTCGCACAACGGACCATGAAACGGCCACAGTCGAGACACAATTTGACTTAAACCAACTAGCAATTAAATTATCTGCGGGACATCAACTGGGTACAATCGCCCATTCATCGTATAATCACTGCGTCGATCCATCCTCGACACTTTACATAACATTTCGCATCCTGGTGTTCGTACTACTCGAAAGTTGATTACTGCTCGATATTTTTGGCCTAGTATGAACAAAGACGTAAGCCTTTGGGCTCAGTCCTGTTTATCCTGCCAACGCGCCAAGGTCAAAAGGCATACTAAATCATCCCATGGACAATTCCAAACACCATCTGGTCGATTTGAACATATCCATATAGATATAGTAGGACCACTTCCTCCTTCTAATGGATATTCTTATTTGCTCACCTGTGTCGATAGATTTACTCGCTGGCCCGAAGCTTATTGCATGACTAATATATCAGCTGGAACAATTGCCACAACTTTTGTTAACAATTATTGTTGACTCATCATTTTAGCTCGTCAACATTACAACAGTTAATTTCCACCAAAGTATAAAGTTTTGTTGTTTTTTATTTTGTGTCTATTGCGCTGACACTTAACTTAATTTGTAACAATATTGCATACTATAAATATTTGATTGATACTTTACATTTTGTGCTGACATTCAAAAATTTAAAATTATATATAAAGCCTAGCATTTAATAAAATAAGACAGAATTTAAATTGACACTAACTGATTTTGTTCTCATTAATTAAAAGACCCCACCAGCGGTAACCTTTTAATTAATTAAATTTACATAAATCCGATACAACGGATAACATTGTATACAATTATGTTTCACGATTTGGCGTGCCCCTTAATATCACTACTGATCAAGGAATGCAATTTGAGTCGAAGTTTCTCGCTGACTTAACAAAACTCTTCGACTCACATCGTGTTCGTACAACGGCTTACCACCCTCAAGCCAATGGTATGGTCGAACGTTTTCACCGGCGACTCAAAGCCGCTTTAATGGCCAGAAGAAAAACAGTCAATTGGAGTTTCGGAAATACCAATCGTACTACTTGGAATCCGAGCAACAATGAAAGAAGATCTGAAGTGCTCCCCAGCTGAAATGGTTTATGGACAAACAAACCATCAAGCTACCACAGATGAGTGCTTCGTCGAAAATCCTTTTACACCACTTCCAACTAGCGACACAATGGAAAGAATCAAACCATTTCAATTGATCGGCTCAAACCAGCTTACGGCATACTGAATTCCACTGATCTCACATAATCATATTCGTTTTCAGCCATAAACATTTTCCATAGGAAGAAGGACTCACTTGCGGCGGAGTCCTGTAGCGGCTCAAGCATTGCAATCATATAAATTAATTATTTTTTTATATAAATTGCAATTCGTTCACCACCACCACAGACATATAGGGCTTACGCATAAGATATCTCTTTGCTTAACATACCATATTTTCATTTGCCATCTAGCGAAATAGTATGGACACAGAATATAATTGAACACTTATTCAATTCAAATTTGAATTGATTTTTCTGTGTTTTTATCTCGTGTTCGTTTCGTGATTTTTCGTATGTCAACACTAAAATTAATTAAAACCAATACACTAAAAACACGATTCAATTATTTTATATTTTTATATACTTCTTTTCCGATTTTTCTTTCTTGGGTTAGATTTTTTAACCAGTCGTTTTTCTGCTTTGTATACATACGCTCTCGCGTACATTATAAACTACAGTGTTCTCGTTTTTATTTTCTTAATGGCGAAGTGGTAGAAAATAAATTTAACGTAGATTTAGTTAGTGAAAATATTGTGAAATAAATCATAGGAGATATCATTAAAGGTTCATAAAGTTTATACGGAGTCAGATTGCGGAGAATTATCATCCAGTTTTTTTTAAAACAAAACTAAAATTGTGAGCGGTCAAGTACGACGCGACATTTTGCAGTGAAATTTCAACGCCGTTTTACACCTATTTGAAAAAGACATTAGCTTAAAAGCCGGCTTTGAGTATTTCGGTTATTTCCAGTGTACTTCTTAAAAACAAAATATGTAATGCATCCATACATTCCGGAACTGGAACATAAAGCAATAAAATTATATTTTTGTATATTTCGAGTTAGAAATGAAATTTCCAAATTTAGTTTCCTTTTCCAGCAACAATAATAACAAACAACAGATTGAAATGAAAATTGAAAAATTCCATCATATTTTCCTGTTGTATATATGTACATAAACCTCTATTATTTGGTTTTTCATTTTCAGAAAATATTTTTTTTTTATGTTTTATGAAAAACGTGCAATATTAATTTAACATACATGTATGTATGTATGTTTTATACCCTTTCATATTATGTATATTATACAGTCAGTTATGTTGTAATGAAAATTTAAAAGAAACTGAAATGAATAAACAGAAATATGTACATATAAATAACATAACAAATTGTGTTATGTTTTCGGGGAAAATGTTTGGGAAAAACAAACTGACTGCGGTTTATTTCATTTTAATGTACATGTACATCATAATGAAAAGCATGCAGCAAGTGGTTTAAATATACATACATATTGCAAAATCGTAACGAGGCGATACAGTACGTGTTACAATTAAATAAACACCGAAAAAAAACTAATTAAGCAGTAACTCTAATTTTGTCTAATTACTGTCTTATACATTCGGTCTTTGCTTGGAATTCGTCATAACGATTAAATATAAATTAATTTTTGCAAATTTTATGAGCTTTTTCCTAATATTTTTACGGATGCCATTAATTTTTCCTTTTACGAATACATAAAAATGGAAATTTTTAGTTTGGATTGATTGAATTTTTGAAAAACATTTACAATTTCTTACATTATTCCTGAGTTTGTGAACCAACACTTAATTGTGAATAGCCGAGATCTTGATTGAAGTGTTTAAAAAACGTAGAATATTTTAAGGTCCGAAATTCTTAAAGTTTAATCAAATATTTCACATTTCCAAATAGCAAAAAGTCTGATAGTCTAGGATAAGGCATAAGGACGGATTTTGTATTTTTGGTCCGGAATTTGAAGTTCTAAGAGTTTACCACACACCAAATATTGTTCTTGATCTTCAACTTGTTCTACTTGAACTATCGCGCTACTCTATAGATGTTATGTTTTGATGTCATAAATAACTCAGATTTTCATTCGACTTTGGGTCTCATTTTGAACAACATACAACAACAAAACGATATCTTTATTTCGGCGTGCGTTGATCAGTTTCATCAAAGTTGTTTGAATATTTTTGGAAAGTGCTAAACTAATGTCACTTAATTTCCCAAAGACAAAATTAAGTACACCATCAGAAGCCAGAAGGTTTTGATCGATTTTGCGTACTTTCGTTACATTCTTGCTATGTTTGTGTCCTCACGTTATCAACATATTTTAACATGCTGATAATGTGAGAAAAATACTTTATAGTTAGCAGCGTTTATAGTACTTCGCTCATGAACTAAATTCCCTCTTTAACCCAGATAAACCCGATTTTTTTTTTTTTTTTAAATCTCTAAGAATTAGACCTTTTTATTCAAAATAGGCCTAACGGGACTTTAATTTAAATTGTTTCGTCATGTATAAATCGTGTTTCCAACAAATGTGTACCTGGCTTTAAGGAAAATCGCTTTATCTTTGCGAATGATTTTTATTTTAAATTAATATTAGACTAAACAACAACAAAAATTCGTATGTATATAGCAGAATATTGGCGCTGTAGAAATTCGCACCTGTAGCGATAATTAGTTAAAGATCTAAAGTCAGATCAAGCCAAGTTGCACAAATTAAGGTTGAAAAAACCTATTATTCAAGTTAAAATTCGAAAATTCTCTTCTTAAAAAATCAACATTTTTTTTGTGTTGTGAACATATTATACAAAATTAAATCAATAAATTAAATCAATCACCACCATCACAAACCACTAACAGACGTGAACCATCACTGATAAGAATCGACCGTACTCGTGCACAGAGTAGAAACACTGATAGCAGTGACGCGGAAAATACACAAGAGAATTGTGACATCAACGCAAAAATAAGGAGTAAACTAACGAAAGACCTACCGGGTAATTCAGTTAAAACAAAAACAAGGCAACCACGCCAAAATTACAATAAAGGAACACAGACTCAAATAAACACATATTTATACTCGGACATCACGAACAGAACACTGTAGTGCAACAGAAACAAATCAGGAAAGCATTGTAAAAGGAGACAAAGAAACACAAACGCGAGTAACAACCGAGGTAGAAATAAATAGTCAATAAATTGCAACAAAGATAGACAAAGTAGGAAACATGACGAGCATAAAAGAAATTCAACAAAATATAGCATTTGTACCAGAATTCAATGGTATAAACGGTTTGGCACGATTCTTAGGCGCAGCGGATAGCGCGTACAGTATGTTAGAAAACGATGAACAAAGAAAAATATTTGGACAATTGATAGTTTAAACTAACAGGACTAACAGAGTTAGACCAAGCATACTCGAAACATTTAGAGAATACGGCAATACAGTCAGGCAATAAATGAGGGCTTAAACACCTAGTAAAAGAAAATTGCAACAAGTAAAGCAGCAAATGTAGATGAAATAATAAATGAAACGGAAGCCATAGATAGATTGCTAGTAATGACTACTGGATTAACTACGATAAACACAATCCCAAACGAACCACAGAGACAAAATCGAATACAAAGACAAATAATATGCAATTACTGGCAGAAGCCAAATCACACGTATGACGTATGTAGAACTAGACTTAGGATACAGAATGGTACACCGCTACAGATGGATGGACGAAATAACAGAATCCAGTTTAAAACTGCACCAAGAAATAATTTTAGGGATAACGAAAATTCACAACCAATTCACACAACACGTAATCAGCAACAATATCAACAAAATAACCCTAGGCAATACAATCAAACTGCACAATAGAGCAATTATACGTCATACAACCAACCAACGCAAGGAAATAATTACCAACCAAAATACTGTGAACTTTGTAAGACAACAGCAAGTCACACATTAGATGAATGCAGGAGCAAGTATTTCGCAAACAGAAATTACAATACAAGTGATCACCCTAGAGACAGGGGCATAGCAAGCAATAAAGAACTAGAGGAAAGATTCAACAAAATGAGAATAAGCCGGATCCAACCGCATCAACAAAAACCACAACAATTACACACCACATCGGAAAACTCCAATGGATCCAAGGACATTCTCTCCAAATAGGTAACATTCCAGCAATGTACCTAATTAACAAAAACAATTACAGTACTGAAACAAACCTCCAAGATTGCCGAGTCGACCAACGGGAAACAAAAAGAAAAGTTTTCAAGTTGACCGGGGCGACTTGGAACAGACAGACATAGACAGTTCTTACAGAAATCATCAACCGAAAGCCGTTGCCAGCCCAACGCAAAATCAACAAAAAAAAGCCGTTGCCAGTCCAACGCAAAGAACAAAAGCCGTCGCCAGACCGACAAATTTACAAAAACAAACTGAAGAAATAAGCAAATCGGAAGACCAACATAAGCAACTTAACATAGAGGATGTGATGAATAAGATTTCCAAGGCAAAAGCAACTTCAATAAGTAATATTGTGCTAATCTTGCAGGTGTTATTCTTACACATCAAGTTAACATGTTTAAATTGGGGAACAAAGCAATACACAACAACGAAGAACGTAATTGTAAAACTAAAATCAAAAGCTAACGAAGTAAAGTCAATGTTTGTATTTTCTGTCTGTTACTATAATATGTTGATCTTTTCATACTATCATGATACAAGTATACTATCTTGATATTTGTTTACTATCATGAAGTGGAGATGTTTCATAACAGTATGTATATATCTCAAAAAGCATACATTCGGGGGAATACATTGCACTACACAAGCAAATTCCTTTAAATTAAATATTTGAACTTAATGTTAGATTAAAAAAAAAAAATCCAAACACACAAAATTTATCAAGATTTAAACTATTTGGGCTTTCCCCTTAAACTTAATAACGGCTCAAAGCGTTAACCTATTAATCGACACTGTTTAACAATTAAAAAATTTATTCTTATCCATGTCTAACAAAATCGACATATCAACATTTTCTTTTATTGGCCAACATCTGACCTTGACTTTCAATGAGTGTACATACTTTAATTATGCTCATCCGCTAAAATTTCATATTGGGTTTACCTATTTAAATATCGATTATTGGAAAAATTTAATCTTGCATGCATTTCTAAGAAAATCGATATCTCAATCCACGATACAAGATTCAACTAATTTCCTAACTGAACCCGTGTCACTCAAACACACCACAAGCTAACTCAACTCCAAACTCAACGCTAACTTCCAACTCAACCCACAACAATCCTCAACATCCCCAAACTCAATCGCTAAACCAATAAGGTCCGAAAGGACAGGCGGCCTGTTCCTGAACACTGACAATTATGCCAATTTGACAAAAATGCTACACAATTTTACGTGAAAATGGTATTCTCGTACACAAATGTAAATTATAATTCTTAACTAGAAAATTGTAGTAGATTCCTTTAAAACTGCCAAATTCAAAACAAAAGTTCGGTTATGAGTGCAAAACAAACGAAAAAGCGATATAAATGCATTATTGTGATTTCGACAGTAACTACATATATTGTTATGGCCGGATTCACAATATTGTGTGACATTATACACCACTTTGGTGTTACATAATACAAAATTCACAATATTTTTAAATTTCACAATATTGTGACTGCATTTATGTGTTTGGGAATAGCCGAATAGGGTCCCAGTTCTCCGATTTGACTATAGACACAGATTGGCGAAAGCTATTCTCGGGATACTATGGGTACAAACAGACATTCTGACAGATGGACGGACATTTTTTTTTAAATGTCGAGAAAAGTGGTTTTGGATCAATAACAGTTTTGGTCATATTTGACATTTTAGGACCGAAGAATTTAATTTTTCAATTAAGTAACTAATTTATTAATAACATCAGTCGAAAATGTATTTATAGTTTTCCAAGACAGTCTTTTTTATTATGTGTCGTAACGATAAAATTTCGTTCAGAAATAAACTATTAGATTCCGCCTGAATGCTACATTGAAAGAATCAACTATTTCCTCAAACTGCTCTTGATTTTCCTCAAAAATTTCTTCATTTGAAAAATCAACATTAACACTATTGCCAAATTCTTCACTAGCCAAATAAATTTCATTATCGGATAAGTTCTTATTACTTATTAGAAATCTTCATCTGTAAAAAGGTCAGCCGGTATATTGATTTGTATTTCATCCAGTATCCATATTTATTGCCAAGCTTCAATAATGTGATAGCAAACATCTTTGAAATTTGTCTCTTTCAGCGCTAATGTCATTTCATTAAAATTATTACAAACTGCTACAGCCGTCAACAGATGTTTCCGATATCGTTGTTTCAGCGATTTAATAACACGCAGAAAATATAACACTTTAAAATTTTCATCTTCATTGAAAAAATTTTCTATGGCCAGTCCTTTTGATGTTAGTTGTGCAGTAATTTGGAGAAACAAAACAAGTAGAGAACCATTCTTTGAAAAGAAAAGTCGTTTGCCATCCGTCTTTAGACCATTTATAGTACAGCGGAATTTCAAAATTTTTAAAAGCATCTTGGAATTTTGGCTTTTCCAAAAACGGTTTTGGTAAAAAGTAGTTTTTTTTCAATTATTTTCTGAAAATGTTCAACAAGTTTTTCTCGTAATATTGTATGCCATAACGTTTTTAAATTTTGTTATCCAGCCATCACTCGCTATATCCTATTGGGCCGTTGAACTTCTTATTCATTCCTATTGCTTAAGTTTTAGCAAATCCTTTTGTAAAAAACAAGTACATAAAGCCTTTTCAAATTCCAAACTTTTAGCTGATCTTATTGATTTCATTGGTCTACGAGAATTATATGTATGTCTCAGAAGTAAAATTTTCAAGATTTTCTTTAGTTTGCTTACTTCTCGAAATTGTTGATTTATGAACACCAAATTATTGTTTAATTTCTTTAACCATGGGAGAGGCAGTGACTTGCGCGGTCTGAAGAGACCTTCGTTTAGCGGTAAGGCTTAAAAACGTTTTTCTACCCCCATACAGCGTCTGTAAATTTCGTCTATAATATTTCGCGCATGAATGGCACTTGAGTGTATAACACACACCAGCTTATAACATTCAGCACAGAGAGTTCTTTAAGGAAGCTTTATTTCTGCGAACAGTGCTCACAAATTTTCTTTTTTCGTTGTTGTTTTTTCGTATTTAATGTTTCGGCCAAAATACACGTAGAAAAAAAATGATCCACATATATGGTACGGCCAGTGTTAAAATATTTTTTAACCAACTCCAAAACAACTCTCTCGGCTTGATTTACTTCTCGGGCCGCTCTAGGTAGTTGACCGTCGACCATAATTTAAATGCAGGTTTAAATAGTATAAAGTGAAGCCACGATAGGACATAACTGTGGTGATTATGCCTTTTCCAAACTGGATATTAGCCTCAACCAAATATCGTCGATGGCTGCCGACTGACGAGTATTACCATTGTCAAACCGAATGTATTTGGTGATGATTTTGGACCGTTTGGGTGACATGGTAGCTTTATAAAATCGGATGTTTATAAGCGGCCCACAATTGTTTCGTTGTTATTGTATTGGCATTTTAACAAACCTATATAAGCAAATAATTCATTCACAGCGAGTTTTTTGTCATTCCTTTGGTTTGCCTTCTGGATTATAATCATTCCATTTTCGAATTATATCATTGGCCCTCTTAATTGTTTCTCTCACAATGAGATCGGCAACCTCTGGGCCGATCATTGACCTGAACACAGTTACTGGTGGATCAACGCTACAAATCTTTCCATCTTGGATTTATAAAAATTCAATTGGCCTCGCTGAAGCAGTTAATGCAGCTGCTTCTCTTTTCTGGTCAACACCCCCGCTTCATCAACAATTCAATCTTTATTACCATCATCATTCAGTTCTAGTTCTAATTCGCTCTCAACATCAGAAGCTGCAGCTGCATTATATCCATATTGCGCGGCTGCTGGTAAACTTCGAAAACGTGTTGTTCTATTCGTCACCATATTTACCGTATCCACTTCATTCAAACTTTCCACAATAATGCTTATGCTGCGCCCTTTTTCTACACACAAAAGAAAAAAAAATGAGAACAAAATGAAGAAATCCGAAAGTGTGAAATGCTTCGCGCTATTGCTGTACCACTATTTACATAAACACAATTATACACAAATGCTTACCTCCAAGCCGAAAAAAACAAAAAACGTAAAATTTTACTCAATTCGATGTATTCCCGCCAAATAATATAGCTGGACTGAACAGTTGTTTGTTGTAACTGAAACATTTTCGTCCCGATGTTTTTTCGACAGACTAACGGAATTATTATAGTGCTATGTTGATGTTAATTTTTTCAATAGTTCTGGGCAGATCTTACGAGTTACTTTAAGATAAAATCATATTCAAACAACAAAATTCTTCTACGAAAGCAAAGCAATCTCCTCGAAAATGATCTCATCGGACTCTTTGAGTCGAGATTATAGAAGTCAAAAGGTTTCAATTTTTTATTTCAGTAGAAACAAGAAATGTTAACTATTGAAATGCAAATAGGTCTAGCCAGACCTCATTGCACCTCCTAGAGTTCTTCATCCCACCTTCGATTTCCTTTAAAATTTCTAATTATTTGGATGCTTAAAGATTTTCTTGTTTTCCTTTATTTTATTGGGGAACGGTTTGTTATTATCAGAATATCAGAAAATATTAACTTCAATTATTTCCTGATCCTGGTTGATAATATAAAATTTTTGAAATAAAGAATTTATTTATACAGTGGCTAATTAAATCATGAGTTGCTCGTAAGGAAGTTGTTTCTATCGAAAGCTCACTGTACTTACTTAATTATTTTTCTAGCGAATAATAACTTCTTTAAAAACAACTTACCTATTAACTGATGTTAACTTAACCGTTGTCCACAACAAAATTCTCAACGATTGGTACACCTGATAAAAGCGATGGAAAATATAAACATTTCTAACAACCGTAAACGAGAACGCTTTAAAAACGAGGATACGTAATAGAAAACCATGCTACCGAGGAAGATAAGTGCAGGTTGTGAAATTCGGGCAAGATCTGTACCCGCCCATATGCAGGGCGGTCGAAGATGTGGGATCACTATGTATTTATTACTCCTGCTTTACATTAATAGAGAGTAGGTGAAATGTAGAATACCATGTGACAACAACGACGAAAGAAAGAGAAAGAAATATGTATTGTGCGATTGCGCGTTCCATTCTCACATACTAGCCACCTCTTCCTAGGATTTTGTTGGAACAATTCGCAAAAAGGTACGATTCCGGATCGAAAATGCCGGTTGTTTATAAAAAGCCACCGCAAGCAAAACCGACTAAGTCGGTAAAAGTATTGAGAAAATTTTTGTGCAGTGTACATTTTTCTAGGTTACCGTATATTTTGTTATAGACCTATCAAAACGATAAATAAAGAAAACGAGTTCGGGAATTCCAATCAAAAACATTTCAGTCAAAAATTAAAAGCCAACTCAATCATAATAGTTTCAGAAGGCAGTTTAACCAAAAATCATCATACAAATATTATGACCAAATCTCCGTTTAAAAAGGAACTTCAATCCAAACGATGTGTTTCGGTCAGAAAATAGTTTGGACTGAAATGCCGTTTGTGTATTTGGACTGAACAACCTTATTTAAAGGCATTTTGATCGCAAATTTTGACCTGGAATACCTTTTGATTGGTTTGCTTTTTTTACTGAAAAGCTTTCTTAGACCTGAACGTCGGCTCCGGGGCCCCAGTCAAAAAAAGAAAGGAATTTCGGTCAAAAATTGGAAAGTAACTCAGTCAAAATATTTTTAGTCTGAAATGCCTTTTCGGAAGGTAGTTCAATCAAAAAACTAAAAGGCATTCAAGTCAAAACTTTTTTGACTGGGATTATTTTTGAAGAGGAGATACAGTACAACAATTAAAAAGGAATCCCAAGCAAAATTGTTGTAAAAAGTGAAATTAATGTTATGGTTCGTCCAGACTAAGGATGCGTCTGAAACGGTTTTAAAATATTCTAGAAAATGCAGATTTTCAGCTAATATTAAAAATAAATCTGCATTTTCCAGAATTTCTACCAAAAGCTATTCCAGCCCAAAAATGTGTGACTAAAGTAGCTTTCAAGGAGGTTGTTGAGTTCAAATAAACAAAAAGCGTTTCAGTCAAACTGTTTTCTAAACAAAACTCCTTTCGTTTCTTGCCTTAATTTTTTTGATTGTATTCCCGGGGAACAATTTCAGTCAAAACAGTTTTGACTTGAATGCGTTTTTAGTTTTTTCCTTTTCGTGAGTTGCCTTTTAATTTTTGACTGAAACTACTTTCTGTTGTTGACTGAACTGCTTTTGACTGACCGGTCTAAGAAAGCCTTTCAGTCAAAAAAGTAAACCAACCAAAAGGTATTCCAAACCAAAAACTTGTGACTGAAATGCCTTTCAAGAAGGTTGTTCAGTCCAAATACCCAAAGGGCATTTCAGTCAAATTGTTTTCTGACTGAAACACATTTTTTTGTGTACTGAAGTTTCTTTTTAAACGAAGTTTTAGTCATAATCAAATAAAGAAAACAGATTTGTTATTCTTTTACGATTGACTTCTACTTAACCATTATTAACCTTTAGGTATACCGAGTCCCTTTCACCAAAAAATGCTAATTTACGCGATATCTATTTTTTTCACTCGTTCGACGTTCGACAATATTTTTGAATAAACCTTTTAAATTATTTTATTAAATATTATTGCAAATTAATCAATAGTTTTTAATGGATAAGCAATTTAGAATTAATTTACATTCATCATGCAAATAATTTCGCGTTTTTTTAACGGAAAACCCCGATTCGTCAACTAATATTTACCGGACGATTTTTATTAGAAATTAACGTGTAAACTGGCATCAGTTTTTCTAAAAATTGGGGCCCAGGGCTTCTGCAGTTCGGTAATTTATAGTTGTTATTATATGGAGTTATTTTATTTAAGCATAAAAACTCATTAATCTTAGTAAACCGTGCCTTACACACCTAAAACGCTGTCTGTTGTGTTCTTTTCGTTGGATTAGTACTTGATTGCGTTTTTATTGAAATATAAGAAAACTATTAACTTTCTTATGTAAACACGTAAATAAAAAATGCTAATTCAAAGCGCACCAAATAGAAAAACTTAAATAATTAATTTGTACAAACATATCGTGCAACAACTATTATTGATGTTATAAAAATATTAGATTTTAATTACTGTTTGTTTTGTTAACTATATTTACGTATTTTAATTGTTTTCTTTTTTTGTTGTTATTATAGTTGCCCATGGTGCTCAAATTGGTACAATAATAAATATTTTTGAAATTCGAATGAGTTGCATAATTTTTTTTTTTGAAACACACGTGGTTAACCAGCTGAATCGCTTTATGTAGATTGTGAATTATTAGTTGTGTGTGTTGTATAACGAAACAATGACATCCAGCTGTTCTTATGTTTTGCCGCAGTTTTAAAATTAATTGCAGCACCAAAAACATATACAAATCAACTGGGGCGATATTATTAAATCCGGTACCAATGGAATTTTGACGAAAATCGCCCGGTTTTACAAAAAAAAATGAATCATGTACACCGCTTTCGTGGTAAATTTACAAAAAAAATCAAAAATCGTCCAGGGGGTCAATTCTCGTTCTATGAAAAAACCTAATAAACAAAATGTTTCCATTTTGTTTTTCATTTATAAATTATATTCTCGATGTCCAAATGAAAAAGAATCATGAAAAAACGCTGAATAAGTTGTTTTCATAGTAAGCTACACTGTAAACAGACATTTTATCGAGTTTCACATAGATTTCCGCTAGATGATACAACAATTGGTTTAAATATTAGCTAAATAAATGATAAAGTAGATTTAGTTAACCAGTTTTCGTCATTGCCTGTCAAAATATAAAATAAATTATACAAATTACCAAATTATTTTGAAAACTTAATTAAATTAATTATTTGAAGGCTTTTCTTAAATAAACGGAATAGTTTTTAATAGATTTACTTATTAGTTAAGTTTAAAGTGAATCATATTATTGTTTCAATACACATTTAATGCTAAAAATACAAATTTAGTTTTTATAGAATTTTATTTCCATGAAAAGATTTTGACGTCATTTTTTCCTTCTCAAGGAACATGAATCGGATATGTGTATTTCTCACTGAAAATACTTTTCATTATACTTTTCACGGAACGAGAATTGACCCCCAGATTTCATGAAACAGTTTCTTTTCCGGTCAAATTTGCTAGCGGTAACGTTTTATAAACGATCAACATTTCCGACCGGGTTTCATGATGTCACCGCTGAATTTCAGTTATTAAGGGAAAGGGTTTTACCTTGGTATTCTGGAGATTCAGAGATACATTATCAGTTTAGTTTCGTCTGTATGCTCGCCTCTCTAACTGGCAAAATACTACTTACTAAGGCAGCCAAAAAATTGCCAATTTCATCAAGTCGGCTAAACTACACATTGATCACTAAAAATTCTAGTAATTTTTTTCCAGAAAATATTGTATATCGTAAAATAGGCGAATTTTACCGAGTATAAAATTTATATTGAAGTATTGGGTGTTTTCGATAATTCGCACGATGCGGTGCAGTGTATAATTTTGCCTTTATTTCTTCAATAGAAAAAAAAATGGAGGTGTGGCCAACACACGACTTTCTTTTACGAACAGAGAATTTTGAGAAATTTTAATTTTTTTTTATAATTTTTTAAATTTTTTTTTTTAATTTTTTAATTTTTAAATTTTTTTTTAATTTTTTTTTTTTTTAATTTTATTTGTTTTTAATTTTTGGAAACATTTTGTTTTTGGTAGTTTTTTGTAAACCTTATACTTTTTAAGTTATTTGCAAAATAAATTTTCTGGACCAAGGGAGTGGCCACTTCCGGTTAGCCGATTTGGAGTAAAATTCACTGGGACCTCCCAATTTATCAAAAAAGCTAAAATCTGAAGTTTCAGTTCGATTGGTTAAACCATCTGGGCTGTAGAGAGGACACAGACAGACTGACAGACGGACAGACTGACAGACTGACAGACTGACAGACAGACACCATTTCGAAACCCACTTTTTCGGACTCAGGGGACCTCAAAACAGATAAATCACTAAAAATATCAAGGTCCAAAATTTTCATGATTACTATACTTTATTTTACTAGAGTAAAAGAAAGTAAAAATCAAACAAGACAACATAACCAGCCGATCCACTCTATGAGCGGATTCCCTAGGTCGTATCTCTTGTTAAGTTATCATATTTCTTCTATAAACCCTGTATGGTTGCTATGAAAAACATCATATTGCACTGACTTTTGACGATTGAAGTCATTTCAAATGACTTTCCTTGTCATGATATATTTTGAAGTGATGAGTAGCTCTGCTCAAAAATCAGTGGAATATAATGTTTTCCATAGCAACCATACAGAGTGTATAGAAGGAATATGAAAACTTGACTGTTATTTGGCGTGACAAGCTATGCGACTATGGCAATTGCGACCTTTCTTGTTTTTATTAACGAAAAAGAAGGGAAACGGAAAAAACTGGAATTATACAGGGTTACTGGTAACTCGACTTATTCCTTGAAGGACGTTATAGCAGGGTTAAAATGCAATAAATTAAGCAGCCAATTTGTAAATTACGTGCAGTAAAATTTTTTTACACTAAACTGCATTTTCAATCAACTAAAAGTAAAAATTAAGAAAAATAAAATGTTTAATTAGTGCTCTTTGTAAAACTGTTTCGTATTTTTGAACTTTTAATTATTAACAGAGATTTGCTATGGCATTAGCTGTGATAAAAACTTAAATTTCAACCCATTCATGCGGTACAATAAGCTTTAAATGGTTAAATCTCGGATTTTTCGTTAAAATATCTCAAAAACTACTGAATTTTGGTAGAACATTTGGCGGCTGAATTTGTTGTATTTTAACCCTTCTATAACGTCCTGAAAGGAATAAATCGAATTAACAGTAACGCTGTATTATAATCATATTTTGTTGAACCGACAATGAGTGCATTGAGAGGTGGGATCATGAAATTCGGTTGGAAATGCCGGTCGTTTATAAAATGTCACCGCTAGCAAAATCGACCGGAAAAGAAACTGTATCATGAAATCTGGTCGGTAAAAATATTGAGCAAATTTTCGTTCAGTTTGTATTTTTGTATTAGAAAGGTTATTCTTAATCTTTATAATGAAAAATATTTTCGATCATATGAACTCATGTAGAGAACCATGCGGGGAACCCATTTGGAGTTGCTAGCCTCGCATCGGGCGCGTCCCCGGGTCGGGACTTGTCGGCAAGTATATGGGAAATAAAACACCTTTCGCGGACAAAAACTAGCTAAGGGTGGTTCCCTGAATATAATAACCAATATGGCGAACTCGGAATGAGCAAACATTACGGCGCAGGGAAATACGCAGTGCCGGCGACTTTGAGGGGTGAGCAAGCGGGCTCTAAGTCGTCGATATCCAATGACCGCCATACTCTGAAAACATATTTGGAAGAAGTTCCATAATGTCAAGATCACCAACATCCTCAACTAGAAGTGTTGAGATTACGAATTAAGTGAAGAAATTACATCGGAGTTAATTAACGAAGTAACAACTCTTATGTTAGATAATAAGAAACTGACAAATTATTTATATGCAAAGGAACCTGAGGAACAGGATACTTCAGAGTTCCGTAAGAAAAATGCTTTGCAAGCTAAAAACCAGGGGAACAGTGTGCTACAGAGTTTCACACTGACCGAGAAGAATTAAGAGAAGAAACTGACTGGACCTCAAAAAAGAACAGGAAGAAAAGACCTGCAAAAGAAGGAAGCAGAATCTTCTCCAGAAATTGTAGCTTCAACCCAAACTTCAAAACCAGGTGTATTAAATTAAAATCAGCCAAATATACCCGATCAGGGAACCAACCTACCAAAAGGCACCACCACCAATCAACATTATTGGTGTAACTGAATATGGTACTATCCAATCTTTAATGACTGAACAATAATATATGGAAATATACAACAGATATTGAAGCTTATAGAGCATTGGTTGCAAAGCTGACAGATGAAGGCAAGGAATGGTACACATACGAGGACAAAGATGATCACCCGATCACAGTGATGGCCAGAGGTCTTCACCTAACCTGTGCAAAGCAGGATATAATCGAAGATCTTAAACACCAGGGCTTCAAAATAGAGGATGCTTCAATATCCAAATAAAGAAAAAAACCGTAACTGATCAAGGGATCAAAATTAATAAAATGGGGCTTCCATTGTTTAAGCTTACTTTTAATAGCAAAAAAAAAAGTGAAAAAAATGTTCAATATTAAGGCAGAAACTTATCATGAAGGTTAGAATAGAAGCGTTGGATATAATCACATGCAGAAATATTGCAAATGAAAGCCTAGATGCGTAAACTGTAATGGAGCGCATCCCGCTAACTATAGAGGATGTCAAGTAGCCACGACGCGCTAAACCGTGTGGTTTCCAGTAATAGGACAATGTCCAAAAACTTAGTGGTAGAACTACCATAAACAAGTGCAATAGTAGACCGAAAAACATACTCACAGATTGCACAACGCGCGAAACAATAAATAACAAGGAAGACGAAAGCCTGATACTTGGAAAAATTCTAAAGAATATAGAATCATTAAACTTAAGGCTACTAAAACAAGAAAGAAGCCTGGACGCTGTCAATAAGCGGTTAAATAAGCAAGAAACAGTGAATAAAATCACTTCCATGCTGTACTAATCTATGAATATGAATAACACATGTAATCTGAATAAATAAAACTATGTTACGTTACTCAAATCGTTTGGTTTTAACTTCTTAATCGAGGGCGATTTTAATGCTAAAAACACATATTGGTGATCAAGACTAACAACCCACAAGGGTAAGAAGCTGTTTGGAGCTGGTCGGGCTTTAAACTGCGAATTCCTCTCTGGTCACAGAAAGACGACCACAAAAAAGATACCACATTTGATATATTTGAAAACTTCGTACTATTCAAAAACAGTGAAGGAATTTCGTCTGACCACCCCCGTCTGTCATTATGACTCTCAGTGATATCATTATTAAGAAAGAAAATTTGCCTAGGTTAACAAATAATAAAACAAACTGGGATCTCTTCCGGAACCTAGTTGAAGACAATACTGAATTATAGGTACCAATTAAAACTCCGGCACAAAAGGCCTAAAGTAAATGGCTCCGCCTCAAATGGCCGTTATGACCTAATCACTGGACTTATAGTTAAATCACTACCAGAAAAAGGGTTACGAAAATTACTGGAAGTAATCAACGCAGCGTTCAGACTAAAATGCGTCCCATACCAGTGGAAGGTGGCAGAGGTGATGATTATTCGAAACCTAACAAGCCGCCAAACAATAAAACATCGTACAGGCCGATTTCCCTACTTCCTACTATTTCAAAATTATTTGAAAAGGTACTCTCAAGAGGTTAAAATCAGTAATAGAACTCCTCCTCACTAATTTGGATTTATAGAGAGACATTCTACCATACATCAAATGGACAGAAATCACAGATTTAATTGAAGATGCTCTGGAAAATAAAAAAATATGCTTAAGTATTTTCTTGGACGTTTCTCAAGTCTTCGACAAAGTACGGTACCTGATTTTAAAGTCACATCTAGCTGATCGACGCTTTCATGCAAAACCATGAAGAGGAATACTCCGAAGAGGTATCGAGCACAAAAGGAACAAGTATTGCAACATTTGCGGATGATACTGCAATCTTGGCAATTGGACCAATATAGAGGAGTCAACTACTAAAATATAAAACGCCGCTAATTAAACGACGCTTATCAAAAATATTAATTGGTTTCCTGTTCGACTGAATTCGCAACCAATTCCACATGCTAACACGGCAAAATACTTAGGAATGACCCTTGATGTTAAACTCAAGTGGAAAGAGCATATTGAAAAGAAAAAAGAATCGGCAGACATTGAAACCTGTTTTGACGTAAGGGGCTGCACCACGAAAACTAACGTAAAAGTAATCAAACTTTTCAAAACAAAGTCTGGCGTAGTATGGTCAATGCACCATGTAGATAAGCAATGATAACCTTCATAAGGATCTAAAAAAGAAATCAGTGAAGAAATTAAGAAATATACGAGGAAACACGTGTAGCGCATTAGTCAACATAAATGGCGGATTAACGTCGTATGCTGATCAACCCAAACCCAGTAAGACAGCTTCGACGAACGAAGCCCTTAAAACTAGGGCAGCTAAATTACTAAAGTAGCCAATTGGAGCTAACTAATGGTTGTACTCCTCAAATAGTTAACAACATTTAATATATATTGAACTGAATTGAATTTGTATTCAATTGTAATATTTGTTAAATAAAAAAAAATAAAAAAACATGAACTCATATGGCTGCGCTAAACCGAATGTAAGACAGTCTGTGGACAAAGTTTTAAGTAATTTTTTCACATAAATTCCGCTGTATTTCAATATGTAACCACTGGTTCCGATGGTACATTTTTATAATTCGTAAACGTTGTTAAAGAGACGACGAAATGGTAAACTAAGTGAATAATGATGTCAAAGTACAATTTGAATATGTAAGTCGTTGGGTGAAGCGTTTTGCTTGTAAATCAAGCATTTACTTGACGTTCAAATATTGGGTGAAGTAAATAAAGAAAAATATATGGTTTTACTTAAGTTCAATCAATGGTTTTACTAAAGTTCAGACAATCATTACCTTTATCTTCAAATGTTTATTAAATCCAACAAGTAAATACTGAAGACTTTGATTAGTCATCAAGTGAAAGCCAGAAAAATTCAAGTTAAAGCATTTCTTTTTTACTCCGGTTTAAAAATACCAAAGTATTGAAATCCTGTTAAACCAAAACTTTGGTTAGTCCAAAACCACTCTGAGTACAAAAAAAAAATGTCCGTCCGTCTGTCTGTGTTCCCATGGTATCTCAAGAACGGTTGTCCTATTTGGATTTTTCTTCGCCACTATGTTTCTATAGTCAAGGTGGAGAATTGAAAAGCTTTTGGAACTTGTACGTCAAGAGGGTCGAGTACCTGCCATATGAATGGACCAAAACCATCTCACCTAAAAAGTAAAAATTAAAGTGTAAAACGTAAAAAGTAAAAGCTAAAAAGTAAAAAGTAAAAAGTAAAAACTAAAAGGTGAAAAGTAAAAAGTAAAAAGTAAAAGGTAAAAAGTAAAAACTAAAAAGTAAAAGGTGAAAAGTAAAAAGTAAAAAGTAAAAAGTAAAAAGTAAAAAGTAAAAAGTAAAAAGTAAAAAGTAAAAAGTAAAAAGTAAAAAGTAAAAAGTAAAAAGTAAAAAGTAAAAAGTAAAAAGTAAAAAGTAAAAAGTAAAAAGTAAAAAGTAAAAAGTAAAAAGTAAAAAGTAAAAAGTAAAAAGTAAAAAGTAAAAAGTAAAAAGTTAAAAGTAAAAAGTAAAAAGTAAAAAGTAAAAAGTAAAAAGTAAAAAGTAAAAAGTAAAAAGTAAAAAGTAAAAAGTATAAAGTAAAAAGTAAAATGTAAAAATGTTTGTTCGACTTGTGGTGGTTCACCCAATAAACCACTACAAACTTGGCGGGGCACATTCCACCTCGAATGTGTATTGCGTTGTCTTCACCTTCATGCTTGGCTCGGCCAATCATAACACAACGCACACATACACACATAGACAAAATAAAATTAAATTTAATTAAAAAAATCAAAAATTAGGCTCGTCTCAGATTTAGTGGTAGTCGTCCGCGCGCTCTTGGCGGCGCTTAATGGATATCAATAAAATGGTGGTGAAAAATAAATAAATAAAGTTAAAAATTAACTAAATAAACCAAAACTAATTTTAATAAATAAATAACAAATATTAAATTAAATTAAATTGTGTTTACAATTATTTATTGTGTACCACATTGGTGGCCATCGATGTCCGTATTTACGGAAAAAGAACACGCCACATGGATCGGTTAGACACAAGCAACCATTTCATTTTTTTTTTTGCGTGTTAAAATTTTGGAACACCTGGTACGAACCTGTACCAGATAAATGGTACGTACCATCATTACATAAAATACAACATTAATACATATGTATATATTTTTTGTTTTGTTGTAACATATCTTCCTTTATTATTTTTTTTTTATAGGTGTATGGCCGCCACCCATATCGGCTTCAACCAAAACGCCAAATAAATGGGTATAATTATTTATGAGGAGCCACGCGTACACACGCTTCTCGCAGTGTAGTATGGCACACGTACACCTAAACGAAGCTACGCCATATTGCCTACCAACATTATCGGAGTGAGCTTCGGGAATGGAATAACAACGGCGAATTAAAACATCTACACACACAGACATACTGTCGAGTAGCGTCACAACCAAGATGCCATTCAGACCATCGGCCATCAGCGTCATCATGGCAGCATGACCGACAGCAACAACACCAATACCACCACTACCACCACCACCATCACCATCATCAAGACATCGTCATCATTAACGACATCGTCATTACGGCCACCATCGATGAGCAGCAATATCAACCATCATCACCGCCAGTGTTATCATGGACACCATGATGACAGCGCCAACACCATCACAGCCATCACCGCCTTCAGCAACAACAACAGTATCAACATTAACTAATATTTATTTGTATATTCAAAAGTGTAAATTTTTCACCACCATATGTTTTTTTCGAGTTAATTTTTATTTCTTTTTTTCTTAGGATCAATAAAATTTCATTTTATTTTGTGTTTTCATTCAAAAATTTTTTCTCTCACGAGAAAGTCGAGACTCATGTCGGCTTTCTCCGGCCACAGTCGAGTCCGCGGACTGGCCTCAAAGCGGCCACTGCCAACATCTCTTGGCTGGCTCCAAGGCTGACTCCAGACTTCAGAATTCATTTGCTGGTCTGGCATGTCACAGCTTTGCTAACAATGACATGGAAACTCGGTCA
This sequence comes from Tipula vernalis, assembly GCA_958295665.1. Taxonomy (NCBI): domain Eukaryota; kingdom Metazoa; phylum Arthropoda; class Insecta; order Diptera; family Tipulidae; genus Tipula; species Tipula vernalis. The sequence goes on along the minus strand of OY282558.1, from coordinate 126,294,136 downwards.
CTGCACCATTCCTGTATCGGACTGGTATGGTGTACAGTGAGGGAAGACTAGAGATACATATCAGGTATTGGTCGAAGCCCCTTGCTCCCAACTTACCTGGTGTGTGCTTCGACGCTTCCTTTCACCGCTGTCCACCTGCCTAGCACGACACAGACTGCAAAGTCACTCACTTGCATCACCGGACATCTTAAAACAGCTCTGTCTGCAGCATAACAAACTTCAATGAAGGAAGATCAGAGATACTTATCTCGACGAACATCCTCTTTCACAGCTACTGACGCAAGCATCGACCGACCACACTTTCCTCCCTTTCACTCTTTCTCGGCCCACCGACTCCGTTAATGTATCTTACGAGATAAGACGTTTCAACGGAGCGCTCGCCACTCCTGTTCGGCTGTTCAATTATCAGTCTCTGAATATACAGACAGACCGAAACCAACCATTTTTCGCAGGGGGAAACTCACTTGCGGAGGAGTCCTGTAGCGGTTAACCCAATAAACCACTATAAACTTGGCGGCGCACATTCCCTTCATGCTTGGGTCGACCAATCATAATACAACGCACAATTACACACACACACACACACACACACACACACACACACACACACACACACACACACACACACACACACACACACACAAATGGTGGTGAAAAATAAATAAATAAAGTTAAAAATTAATTAAATAAACAAAAACTAATTTTAATAAATAAAGAAATAATATTAAATTAAATTAAATTGTCTTTACAATTATTTATTGTGTACCACAGTCTAAAACCATTTTTCTCGACGTTTTAAAGGTTCCTGACTCCGCAAAAATAAAAAAAATGGTCCGTCCGTCTGTCTGTACCCATGGTATCTCAAGAAAGGCTTGCTCGATTTGGAATTTATTTTCACCAATCTGTTTCTATTGACCATGGAAAAGTGGAGAATTGAAAAGCTTTTGGAAGCAGAATGTCAAAAGAATCGGATATACGCCATAAGGATTCATCCAAAACCACTTAATGATATTACCACGTAGACCAATTTTTAATATATGCTGGGTTGAGAATTGAGTTGCGCGTTCAACTTACTGTTCAGTCGGAATCGGATTAGGGTGTTGAATTGTGGTTGAGCAGGGGTCGGCGGTTAAATTGGGAATTTATTTACGGTTGGGTTGAGTTGAAAGATGAGATTAAGATAAGGTTTGAGTTGAAGGCCGAGTTAGGCTTGAGTTAAGGTTTAGTTTAGAGTTGATTGAGGGTTGGGTTGAGGTCGAGTTAAGGTTGAATAGGGTTAAAGTTGAAGTTGATTTGGTTTTGTGTGAGGGTTCGAATGAGGATTAATTTGGGGTCGAGTTGAATTTAGATTGTGTTGATATGATGTGACTTCATACACACTTGTACCTTTCGAATAGAGTTGCTTTCTGGATTGAGTTGGGCGTTGAGTGTCGAGTTGAGTAAAGAGTTGATCTTTGGTTCGAGCTAAGTTGAAGTTGATTTAGGGCTGAGTTAGCTTTCATTGAGATTTAGTAAGGGGTTAGGGAATTAATTATTATTAATTTAATTTACTTTTAAATTAAAAGGTCATTTAGTGTTGAATTGGTGATTGAGTTGGAGGTTGAGCTGATGATTGAGTTAGAGTTGGGGAGTTGAGCTAATTTTCAGGACCCAAGTTCTGAGTTAACTTCTTTCTGTGATATGCATTTTTTGAATTTAATGAAAAATGTCATTTTATTTATTTTGGACTGTTAACCCTTCCACAGATATTTCTCAGATCCGCCCTTGAGAGTATATCAACAATATGGCACCATCGATTTCTCAGAAGATCGAGAAACCACCTACTTACGCTTAGGGCGTTATATCATACGCATGACGTGCCTCTCGAGTATCGTTATTTGGCTATAACTATTTCGTAATCTAAATGGTACCGTGCCTGATTAACACTCTGTACAACTTTAAGCGAACCAACCGCTCTCTCCCAAGTCTATTTACTAATGCTAAAATCCATCACATAGTCTTTAAAAACATAGATTATACATTTACGAGTATAATTATGGTGGTGTAATCCTGCCTGAAAATTGTGTGAAATTAATTTTAGTTTATTTGCAGTAGCATCCCTCTAGATCAGCTTTTTACTGCCAATTATCACTTTAACTTAAATTCTTTAGTCTGTATAAAATAATACAAAGAAAACAAAAAGGAAATGTATCTTAAATTGAAAAAGTTTTTTTTTAGCTTTTTTTCATCACAAAAGGATCAAAAAAAAGAAAAACAAAAAGACTTAGAAAAACAGAATTTACAAAATGTAAAATGGAAATTTGAAAATTATAAATAAATTTTCCATTAAATGGAATTATAAAAAAATAAATCTAATTTCCATAAAAAATGGTATTTGTGGGATTTACGTTATTCATGACGATGGTTTCATTGCTTTTTTGCTTTTTGAAATTTTTTGTTTTCATTTTACATCAAATCTCTGGCGCTTTTTCTGTTTTCCTTTTATGTGTTATGTGGATACAATTTCCGCTTGTGCTCTATATCCGAAAAATGAACGTAGAAGCTAAAAATAAATAAATAACTTATCGCATAGCATGGGAATTAAATAAATAAATCGTATAGGAGCTATGTGAAATGGGATGCCAAATCAAAGACGAATATTTAAATATTTATTTGTCACTAAACTAACTACGAGTATAAATGATCTTCACACTGATTCTTTTGGTCTGTGTAGTTGTTAAATTATTTATATATTGTGCTTTGAGATTAAGATTGAACATCGCTAATTAACAAAACATCGCTGCAACATGAATTGATTTCTTGTCTCACCATATAAATTAATTTTATATATTTCATGCATGTCGAATGTACCCCCGGGGCGTTTAATTATACACAAAAATACTTTTATTTGACTGTCTATTTTATATATTTCTTGATTAGGGTGACATATCTACGACTTACTGCTCTAAGGGTAAACACTCAAAATTATGGGATATTGGAGATTGTTTGTAGGCCTATAAAGGAAATTACAAAAGTTGCAAGAAATTTCGATAAGTCAACAGCCATAGTCAAAGTCAACGACGGATGTGTATTAAACCAACAATTTTTATTAGTTGCTTTCAAATTTTTAAAAGTATCTATAACTATATCAAAATGTGTATTAGCTAAATTGGCGACTGGAACACACAAAAAATTATTACGTAAGTAATAAATAACTTACAATTTTATTTCTTTATTTAATGAAATAGATTAATAAAATAATTGTAATTAAAGAAATAATTTTATTTTATTCTGTTAACACTGCGCCACAACTCACTTGGCGGACAATTTTGATGTAACTGTTTCTAGCTGCTTATGATAAAAGAATAACAGTAGTGAATGGAAATCAACCGTTAACTGTCAACAAATTAGCTGTTTTTAAACAATAGGGCAAGGGCAGGCTCATTTAGGGTCCGGGCCCATTTATTTACTCTTATATGTAAATATTGTCAACATAATCAAAAAACCACAACTAAAACATTACAACAGCAGCACCACAACTGAAAAAAACATTACAACAGCTTGATGAGAAAACAACCTACTCTATTTAGTGTTAAACGATTTTTTGGGGACAATACACAATTTTTATTTTTTTTGTAAACAGTGGTGGTTTTTCCTTAAGGAAATGGACAACGAACAAAACGCCGTTTTTTTTGGAATCAATTCTGGCACATCTAAGAAATTAAAGCACTTTAGAATTTAGGCTAGATGATACCCCAAACTCTTTTGGTTTTAATGCTTCACAGTCTACGTCTGAAAGGAGAACCTCCACTAAATGAAATCGGCTGTCGGATTGCGCAAAACTTTTCGATCCACTAGGCTGACTAGCACTAATTACAATTGCAACATAGGAAGAATTTAAAAAATTATTGACTCTGCTGGAAGAAATATTTATCCTACGGTGAAGGAAAACAATTCAACAAAATTGCATGGGTTCTGCGACGAAATGTATTTTCGTTGCCACTTCTCGCCCATTATTGTTCAGTAAGCTAATAAATAAGGTTATTGAAGTTAAGCAGATTCCCGAAAGCAAATTTTTCTTATGGCCTACTCCATGATTACATGCTGAATTCGAGTCCTTCCTCTCTTTGTTCGTTGTAAATCTTTATAGCCAATCGAATAACAGAAATTCAAACTTAAACTAAGCACAAAGGTGTTGTGGTGGGCTCAATGGTGTGCTCAGCAGATTGTGCTCGAGAGGAAACCATACAACAGAACAAAAAAATAACAATTCATAGTGGAACGGTCCAAAATTGCTTCAATCTTCAACAGAAAACTGGCCACAATAAAGTTCTGTTTCAAGTAAAGCTAACAAATGTGAATCAGTTTATGCAATTAGACGAGCGTTTTCCAAATGTGAACAAAATAATTCGCATTGTGAGCCTAAAGTAAATGCTTAAAGAAATAGGAAGGTGATTTCCCAATTTCACAGAGAAAGAGCTCAAACAGAGAATGTTTTGTTTCGACAAAAAGCATCTCCTGTCGATTAATCCATATATTGATCAACGTAAAATGCTGGGAGTACAAGCAAGATTCGCAAATTCCAACTTAAAATATGAAGCCAGATATCCAATATTATTGCCAAGAAAGCCCCGATTCTGAAAAGTATTAATCGAAAATGTACACATGAAAACCCTTTATTGAGGAATATTAGCAAATATTGGATCATAAACAGCAAAAACAGAATTCGGTCGCTAGCTACACCCTGGTAGAAATAATCTCACTAGAGTAATCACAGTAAATTGAAGTAATGTTTATTAACAGAAAAGGGCAGAACAAATATACCTGCACAATTTGAAATTCTTACCAATACTGCTACTGCTACTATGTATATTACCTCTTCATTGGTTACTAATCCACTTTTGTTCCAAGTTTGTTCTCCAACCAGAGTAAGGATTTTGGTCGCAAAATGAGACTCGAGAGTTGTGATTTTTCTATACATACACTTTAACTACAACACAATTTATTCTTATTTGATTTAGTTTAATACTATTGTGCGTCTAGTATGTAAATGTAAGTAGTAAGTAGAGAAAAACTGAATAATACTCCGATACGAAGAAAATAGACAGTAGCGTGTCGTTCTTAATAATGCGGGTAACTTAGTAAGTGCCACGTTTAGCTGATGATCGTGATGTGAAGCATCATACATTATGTATTGTATATTAAGCTAGTTTACGTTAACTTGGCATTTATTACTTTGGTTGGTTTTTTGTTTCTTTTCGTTTTAGATTTCCAGTAATCCGGTTCGGTTTGGATGAAGCGTTCCTTATATTTATTTGTAAGTATTGCGAATCAATTACGTCGCGTCGTGTTTATACTTGAGTGTAATGTCGTTTAATAACCCTAATGTAGTTTTAAAATCTATGTTAGTCGATAGGTCTTTGTTAAATGTAGCTAGTTTTAACGTGCAAAGTTTAGTCCCTAATATTGACGAGATTCGTCACATTTTTAATGGTGCTTCCGTGGACATTCTTTGTTTCTCTGAGACATTTTTAAATCCGAATATCCCTAATTCAGCTTTCGCCATCAAAGGTTATAATATATTTAGGAAAGATAGAGCGGTACCTCCCCTTAATTATGGTGGTTTATGTACGTTTGTAGGTGATCACATTAAGGCTAGATTAGTTACCATACCTTCTTCCATTTCAGAATTGTTAGTATCGGATTTAGAGTTTTTATTTGTCAATATTTTCATTAATGATCGTAAAATCTTAATCGGTACTATCTATAACCCACCAAAAACTAGTAAGAGGTCGTATGCCCAATTTCAAAAATCGCTTGTAGACTTAGAACGTTTATTTAGTTATTTCTCTTGTAGATTCGATGAAATGTATATATCAGGTGACTTTAATTTCGATATACTCCAAAACTCCGGCTTCCCTCGGGATTATTTGAATCTATTAAATAGTCTTAATTTATCCGTACACAACACTGTGGCACCAACGTTTTCTTGTCCAACCGCTAGCGGGGCATCTTATTCCCTTATTGATCATATCATATCTTTTACTAATAACTCTATCTGTTTTTTCAATCAGTTGTCTCTCGGTATGGGATCCCATCATGATCTTTTAGTTTTTTCTGTAAACTCTTACTCTCCACCTAAACCTAAGAGTTTTAGCTTTAGAGATTTTTCTAGTATAGACAATTCCCGCCTTTAATTAGTTTTTAACTCAGTTCCTTGGGAGGACATTTTTTGCCTTAGTTCTGTAACTAGCCAAATAGAATTTTTCAACTCGTATATTAGTTTGGTGTTTAATAGTTGCGTTCCGCTTAAAAAGGTTACTTGCAAAGCAAAATCTCCGCCATGGTTGTCTCAGGAAATTTCGAATGCCATAAATATTAGAGTTAGTAAATATCGTGTATGGAAAAGGTGTCCTAATAGTCAGTCTCATTTAGATTACAAGCAGGCTCGTAACAGAGTTGTAGGGTTAATTCGAATTGCTAAACGTAATTTTTTCAAGGACAAGTTAGACTACTCTCTTCGTAATTTAGGCCTAGGCAGATGCAAGATTAGTTCAAGTGGGGATTTCAAACCCAATGAAATTAATGTTTATTTTTGCTCTAGTCTGAACTTGGGCAGTAGTTCCGTCGATTTGTTCTCTAACGCGTCCTCTAATTCGTTTTCGCTTTCAAATATTTCTCTCGAGGATTTATAATCTGCTATTTAGAAGGTTAAATCGGAATCTTCTGGTCTGGATAACGTCAATTTAAAATTCGTTAAGGTAGTTTTCCCTTTCGTCTCAAAATACTTGTTACATATCTTCAATTTTAATCTCACGTCTTCTTCCTATCCAGATCAGTGGAAGCTAAGTAAAATAATCCCGATCCCAAAGATCAGTAATCCTTTAGAGCTATCCTATTTTCGGCCAATTAGCATTTTAAGTTCTCTCTTTAAGGCTTTCGTGATAGTTGTTAAAAATCAAATTCAATCGCATTTACATAGCAATAGTTTAATTAGTTGCTTCCAATCTGGGTTTAGAAAATTTCATAGCACTTCTACTGCATTATTAAATGTATGTGATGATATTAGGCGTAATATTTATGAATAATAGGGAATTAACTTCTTTAACTTTGTTAGATTTTTCAAAGGCCTTTGATTCTATTAATCACAGAATTCTTTTTAATAAACTCTTATCTCAGTTTAGATTTTCGCTTTCTGCTGCCAAATTGATTTTAACTATCTTTCTAATCATTCTCAGGCAGTTTTTTTCGACAATTCCTTGTCTGTTTTCCTTCCTGTAATTTCCGGCGTGCCTCAGGGTTCAGTGCTGGGCCCTCTATTATTTTCTATGTACATAAATGACATAGAATCCTCCATTCAACATTGTTCATTTCATATTTTCCCTGATGACGTTCAAATTTATAGAAATAGTCGTTTAGATCAGGATTCTATTGTTAGGAATATTTCTCTGATAAATGAAGATTTAAGTAATATCGTTAGTTGGTCGGTCTCTAACAGGCTCGTTTTAAACGCAAATAAATCTCAGTGATTATAATTTATAAAAAACCGTTAGATACCTTGTCCTTTCCTGGTATTTTTCTGCAGGATTCGCTAATTGAATATTCAAATACTGTTAGGGATTAAGGCTTAGTTATAATTAAAACTATTAGTTGGGGTGACCATTTAGTTACTATTAGTAAGAGGGTCTTTGGCATGCTTAGTTGTTTGTATAAAGTAGTTGGATTTTCTGATAGTCAGTTTAGGAAAAAATTGTTTTTGTCTTATCTTCTTCCTCATTTTATTTACGGTGACATAGTTTTATTCGGTATGCTTCAAGAAAATATGAATGTTCTCCAAAGATGTTTTAATGCTTGTACCAGGTTTATTTTTGGTATTAGGAAGTTCGATCATATTTCTGCCTACTCTAGCCTTGTTCTAGAATGTAGTTTATCTATTTTTTACGAATTTCGCGTTTGTCTTTTTATTTTTAAACTTCTCAAAGCTAAGGGGCCTTGTTATCTACATAGGAAATTAATGTTTAGTAGGTTTCATTCCTCTAACTCCCGCCTAATTCCGGCTAAAAATTGTTGGAGGTCGTTAAAAAAGTCATTTAATGTTAGGGGAGTTTCCCTTTGGAATTCAATTCCATTGGAAATTAAGAGATTAGGATCGACAAAATTATTTAGGTCAACATTTTTGGAGTGGCGTGATTGATGGGCAACACGTAGTTTTTTAATTTATTTTTATTAACTATGCTATTTTTGTTAATTTTTAATATTATTTCACCTCGTGCTGTACATTTTATTGTGAATGAGCTATTGCTCAAAATAGAATGTGTAAGCATGAGGTGGAAATTGTTTCAAAAAATTTAAGAGGTTTTCATGCCTAATGGAAGCAACTTCCTTTTTTGTTTTTTTTTTGTTTCGATTGCTTTGTTTCCATGTGTGCTTTTCCTTTTAATACTAAATTATTTATAAAATACTATAAATAAATACATTGATCTAATACATTTTTTCATTGTGAGCCCCTTCAGTGGTAGGCCACAAAGTAGCATCCTGCAGCTGTCATTTTAAGTCGTAAATGCTTCACAATTTGAGCGATTCACAGGTAAAGGGTGTGGTACGGGTTGTTGTTGCTGATGCGGTCGTTGAATTTAAACGCGCATATTTCGTTTCTTACCAAAAATTCGCAATTTCAACTTATTACTCTCTAGCCGTTGACTTCGATTTTTCAACCAATTGTTTCCATTATAATAAAAAAACATTTTTCTTTTGCCATGAAATCTACCACAATTGATTGTAAAAAAAACTTTATGGTTTAGGAACTTTAAATAAATCGTTTAAAAGTTTTAAATCTGTGAAATCAATTTCACTTTTATAAATACACACAAATCGATTTATGTGTGTCACAACTATCGCTCAAGTTAATTCCAAGTTAAATATTTTCGTTTAATGTTTCGTAAATTCTATAAAATAACAACATGACTATAACAAAAAGTATTATAATTTACCAAGAAGTTGACAGAGCAAGTTATGTGTATAGTAAAGTCAAAACAAACACAACTATTTCGCTTATCATTCATGTGATTGATTATCGTTTTGTTCTTTTAATTGTGTTCATATCGATCGATCAACCTCAACTTCATACCTGCGTTAAAGTTTTAAATTGTTTGTATTCAAGTACATCACATCAAATATAAGCGTTTACAATGTGCATACTCGAGCGAAAATCTACTTGAGTCAATCCACTCATATAGTCACAATCAATTAAATCACAAGAGGATACAGTCAGTTAAAAAAGTTTTCGATCACTTTACTATTATGTAAAAAAATTATATGGTTTTGATTATGTAAACAAAATTTTATCTGTTATGTTAACTCATTCAGAGTACACCCGTTTGTACATAAACTAAGTATGTGGTTATTGTACACGGTCTGTATATCGGGGATTTATGCATATCCCATACGAATATGATATTATTATCAGAAGCGTCGGACTTGTTCTCACACTTGAATCTGAGCAAGGATTTTGACCGTAAAGTGAGAGGTGAGAGTTGTGATTTTCATCTACATACTAGATGTACACTAGTATCAAAATAAAATCAAACAACAACAAAATTTACATCTAAAGTAAGTACATAAAAATGTGTAATTTTTATTATGTTAACCCTTTTGCGGACGATGATTAATTTAACGGTTCGTTGCAAGTACTCGTCAATTAAAAACAAAATTTCTCTATATTTACGGGAATTAAAGCACAATTACTAAAGTCGTTGGCCAAACGTTTTTCTAAATTAACTTTTATTTGCTTTTGAGACTCGCCACACACACACACACACACACTCCCGAGGCTAGCTCAGCTACCGGGGGGGTCAGCACGGTGGCGGATAGCTGAACGGCCTATAGATATATAGGTTAGCTGCGAATAGCCAATAAGCAGTCCCCGACCGAGCGGTAGAAGCGGAGAATATGCTGAAAGGTTACATTTAATCCTGTGAAGTTTCTACGACAAACAACGCGAGCGTATACCGCTATAAGTACACACAAACCCGAAAGCGTCTGTCTCATATTGGATGGCTCTCTGGTCAGCGACTGTTCTTCATATTAGGGACGGCTGTGTTCATACCTGGCAGTAGGTATAAAATGCTATGGGAAGGAACCCAGAATTCAAATACACAATGGAGTCAACCAACCAAAACAACGTTACGGTGCAGGGATTCAGAACCCAGTACCGGCGGCTTTAGGGAGTGGGCAAGCAGGCTCCCAGCCGTCGAAATCCAGCGACTGCAATACTACACCAGTGGCAAACTTGGCTGGTGTAGTAGCTACACTACAAGGGGGTGGAACAAGACATGACAGGAAGTCTGCTTCAGGTCCATTATTCGATGCGTTTAAAAAGAGCAATAAGCTGGCGCGTTCACCAGACAGAAGTGTGCGGTCAGTATTGATGCCTACTGAGGTAGGAAAAGAGGTCCCAGAAAGTGATATAATCCGATTGGGGAACAAAATCACGGAACTACTTAATTTCGTTAAAGGGAAAAATAATGTGCATCTTGAAATAAAGAAGCTAGCAAATGTGATACGGTCCTTGTATACATCAGCAGCGGCTACAGCTACAAATACGAGTGAGACCATATTCCAAACGGCGCCAACTTTAGCAGCAGCTGTAATAGCTACGTCCAACGATAATGGTTCGACTGTAAATCTCTGCGAGACGCCTACGGCTACTAGAGGGAAAAGGAAAAGGTCTTCGCCCCAGTCGGATGATAAAAGTAAAGCAGGGACAGCCAAGAGGCACCAGTGGCTTGATACTAAACAGCCTGGGTCTAGTCGGTCTGCAGATATAGTAAGAAAAACGGACAGCGCCCTAGAACAGATGCATTGGTTATCAAACAGAAAGGTGACCTTTCGTACGCAGACATGTCAAAGAAGGTAAACGGCGAACCATCCTTAAAGGACCTAGGCGATAACGTAGCTCGGAACCGAAGAACGAAAAATGGAGAGCTCCTTCTGAAACTTAAGGCAACTTGTGACCCTCAGTCGGCACAATTCCAAACAGCGGTTGCAGAGGTGTTAGGTTCAGCTGCTGATGTAGGAACACTAATGCAAGAAGATGAAACGCTAATTGACATTAGAGACCTGGATGAAATAACTTCTGGAGAAGAAGTTTGTAGTGCCTTGAATAGCCAGTTTGAACTATCAGTTACAGCAGTTAAATCAATAAGACCGACTTTTGGCAAGACTCAAAGACGCGGCTATGAAATTGATAAAGGCTGGTAGAGTGAAGATAGGTTGGGTAAACTGTCGAATAAGAGAAAAACCGCGTTCTCTCAGATGCTTCAAATGTCTAGAGTACGGGCACTGGAGCCGTTCGTGTTAAAGTGATAAGGACTGCCTTAAAGTATGCTTTAGATGTGGGCAAGGCGATCACTTTGCAAAAAACTGCACTAACGATTCATATTGTGTTATCTGTCAGAGCCAGGAAGTATTAGACAGGAAACATATAGCCGGCAGTAGGAGGTGCCCAGCTTAAATGCTCCCTACAACCTATGATAAAATGAAGTTTCTCCAAATAAATCTTAACCACTACGAAGCAGCACAGGATCTTCTACTTCAAACTGTGCGCGAAAAAAATATAGACGTTGCCATCATATGCGAACAATATCGGAACCTGAATGATACCGTGTGGACGAAGAATACCACAAACAAAGCTGCACAATCTGGGCTTGCAGGACTCTTGCTTTTCAGGAGAAGTCGGACAGAACGGTGGCTCACTTTGTAAGAGCTAAAGTGAATGGCATATATATCTATAGCTGCTATGTATCGCCGAGTGCTGCGTCAGAAGATTTTGAAAGGTTTTTGCTCCACTTGGTAAATGATGCCCAAGGACACAGTCCTCTCATTATTGCTGGCGATTTTAACGCTTGGGCCACTGAATGGGGTAGCCTCGAGACAAATGCTAAAGGAAGAGCTCTATTAGATGCCTTCTCATTATTAGACATCATCCAGCTAAACGAAGGCAACGCATTTACTTACTGCAGAGGTGGCCTAGGGTCAATTATTGACCTAACATTTGTTAGTAGCTCATTGGCAAGATCAGTATTCACGTGGAAGTTTAGTGATGATTATACCCACAGCGATCATCAGGCCATTGTATTTGAAATCAACCACCCGTACGGTTGTACAAATCTAGGTGCTTCGGCCAGAACCATTGGTTGGAAAGCCAGGATGTTTGATGAAGAGACTTTCATCTACTTGTTAGGGGATACTGTAATGTTGGGTACAGCTATTGAAAAGGCCACAACACTTATGAATAATATTACCAAAGCCTGCGATGGAGCCATGCCTAGAAGGAGTGCTAGTAATCGCCGCCCAGCAATCTATTGGTGGAACGACGAAATAGCTCACCTTAGGAGTAAATGCCACCATGCAAGAAGAGTATGTCAACGGGCATGGGGCACAAGCTCATATTCTGTACTGCAACAGCAGTATCGTGAAGTTAGAAGAGAATTTAAACGCTCTCTTAAAGCAAGTAAAACAAAGTGTTCAAGGGAGCTTTGTAGCGAAGTGGATAATGACCCCTGGGGTAGACCTTATAAGATAGTCATGGCAAAACTGAAAGGCTATCGTGCACCGCCGCCTTCGTACCCAGATATGATGCGGAGAATTGTCACCACTTTGTTTCCACAACAAGGGGACGGGATACAGAATGTTGAATTGGAATCCTCTCTGGAAGTCACTCCTCCAGTAACTATGGAGGAACTCCTGTTGGCTAGTTGCAGGGTTAAGAATGGCAAGGCACCAGGCCCAGATGCTGTACCAAACATATCCCTTAAAGCGGCAATCCGTGTGAAACCAGAGGTCTTTGTTGATGTGGACAACTCATGCCTGCAAGAAGCAGTTTTCCCAAATATCTGGAAAATTCAACAATTAGTGCTAATCCCGAAAGCGATAAAACCACCCGATGACCCGTCTGCTTATCGCCCAATCTGTCTGATCGCCGAATTAAAGAATATGGTGTAACTGGTGGTGTCCCACAGGGGTCTGTATTAGGTCCAACTCTTTGGAATATTATGTACGATGACGTTTTAAGAATTAGACTGCCCATCGAAGCTAAGGTTGTTGGGTTTGCCGATGATATAGCGCTAGTGGTCGTCGCCAAACACACGGAGGAGATAGCGCGGATCTGTAATGAAGGTATATCGACTATCCATCAATGGCTGTCGTCAGTTGGCTTGCAGTTAGCGGAACACAAGACCGAAACGGTACTTATTTCAAGCCGTAAACAGAGAGAAGTAATAACAATCAGGGTCGGCGCTAGTGATATCGTCTCTCAAGCTTCCATCAAATACCTTGGTGTCATAATCGATTCGAAATTTTCGTTCAAAGAACACATCGTCTATGCTAGTAATAAGGCGTCCAAAGTAAACGCGGCTATCCAGAGAATAATGCCAAACATAGTCGGAGACTACTGTTGGCATCCGTATCAAGATCAATTTTGCTCTATGGAGCCCCTGTTTGGGCTGACGCATTTAAATTGAAATCATACCATCATGAGATGTCCAAAGTACATCGGACATCGGCCCTAAGAGTGGCTTGTGCATTCCGAACAGTTTCTAACGAGGCTGTGTGTGTTATTGCTGGTCTGCCCCCAATTGCACTATTGGCAAATGAGCGGCACAGAATGTATGGAAGAGGTAACATAACATCCGAGCTAAGAAAATCAGAAAGAGCTGAAACAGTAGCCCAGTGGCAACACCAATGGGATGTAACGGAGAAGGGACGATGGACCCATCGTCTCATCACGTCCATTAGCAAGTGGATAAACCGGCGACATGGTGAGATAGACTACTACTTAACCCAGTTTTTATCTGGCCACGGATGCTTCAGATCATACTATTACAGATTTAAAATAGAGGAATCCCCGTTCTGTCCGGTCTGCAGAGTACTACCAGAAGGCGCAGAGCATGTATTCTTTTACTATCCGCGCTTCAGCGAGGAAAGACAGGAGCTCATAAGTATCCTTGGTACGTTTCCGACAGCTGAAAATATTGTTGATGTTATGCTTACATCCGAATTGCTATGGGATGCGGTTCAGCATTTGGCTGTGATCATTATGAGTGAGCTGCGTCGTTTTGAGTGGCTAAGAAATGGCTTCAACACATAGAGAAAGAGCCGAGTAGGCTATTCCTGCTCCGCGAGGTTATGCTTAACGGTGGTTCCACGGAGCACTTCAGGTAGTGGTAGGGGGTGGTTTTTAGTGGGTAGCACTGCAAGCTACAGCGAGTCCCACACTATTGAGGGTTTTAGTACTCCAGCGTCCATAAAGAATTTTCCACCTCTTTGGGGAAAAAAAAACACACACACATACACACACACTCTCTTTCTTTCCCACAAAACTAGTACAATTCCCACAATATGCATCCTCACTGCTTTTAAATTTATCTGACAAACTCGTATTTATTTTAACATTATTTTCCAGGAGTGTAACACTACAATCTGACAACTAAATCAAAACTTGCAATGAACTGGAGATACGAGTAAAGATAAACGGTATGTTCATTTGAAAAGTTTTCACCCGAATTATCTCGAAAACCGTTGTTTCTGAAAATTATGTTCCATAAAAAAGTTGTATGGTTTGGGGGGAGGAGGAGGGAGGATAATATTATTTATTCTATAATTTGAGGTTATCTTAAAGGTTATTTCAGGGTCAAACTAGTTTTTTGAATATGAACCTATTTTTTTTAAGCAGCATTGTACGTAAATAATTTAACATTTTTTATATGAAATGTTTTTTATTCGACGTTCATTTTCAAGATATCTGCAAAGTTCCCGACAAAGGTAAACTTTATAAATTGTTTAGATCAAAACGGCGAACATTTCGAAAATTTACTGTAAATAACAGATGTTAAAACAATAACCTTGTTTGTTGTGTATGAATTGTAAGGAAAATGGCTAGGTATATCTCACGTCGTTTGTATATTTGTCTAAACGTAATGGCGTGTCATACTTTTTTTTTAATATGGATTTTACAACAAACAACAATTTACAAACGAAACTCATAATACCAATATTGCACGTTGGAAGTATTTATATTTATTAGAAAACATTTAGGTATTACTAGGTCTACTAGCAAAAATTTGTCTGAAGAAATTCAACTAAAAGCATTTACTTTCTTTTTTCACTTTATCCAATGGAACCAACGGCAGCGTTAGTTATTATTGATAAACTGTAAAAATCATTTCGGTAGTTACAGCCAACTGACCGCTTCTCTATACTTATTTCGAATTTTCTCTAATTCGAAAAAAAAAGTTTGGCAAATGCTTGAAAGTACATACAAATGTGAACACGAATATTTTTTTTAAAAATTGGTTGTCTTTATATTTTCCAAATAATCGAAAACTATTAAAATGTAGAAATGATCAAACACTTTCTCGACTGAGTGTCTGTTTTAATATTAATTGATTATTTACCTTAAATACTTACCGAAATGTTTCTTCAATAAATTTTTTGAGTTGGTTATATTGTGAATTATCGCCTGCTATACAAACGTACAGCGATATGTGCTGATCATCCGCATTATTCAGCGTTCTACTACTTTTATGTGCTGTCTGATTTTTTATATTATAAATAAGAGTGTTGCTCTCATTGCCCACGACCTGAAAAGATAGTGAAAATTGTAATTCATTGAGTGTGGTGTATATTTGAAAAATTTGATATGAACATACGAGTAGTATAATAATTAAAATGTTATCTGCGGTTCGTTCTTGCGATGTCAAAAACTATTCGGGAAAACATGTGTCATGTATTGTAATATAGATATGACATATGTAGATAATGGCATTACATTTGTCTAATGTTTTAGATGACGAACGTCTGATTTATCAATTATAAAGGGTGTTCCAATAAGCGCGATCAAAAGGAAATTAACTTTACTTCCACCACTTTGTTTTGTACGTGATTATTGTAAGAAATAGTGTTGAGTCAGCTTAATACAGTTTAATATTTATTTTTAGAAGTAAATCAGTAAAGCAATAGTGAGCACGATGGTGGATATTCTGTGGCCACGTCTTCAGAATGCCTTAGTGCATGTAGAGCAAAAATATTTCGATGGCGACAGTTCGTTTGAGGACGATAATGTCTCAGTACAGAAAAACACTGACACATCGAGTTCAGATTACAGTGAAGCCGAAGGTGTAGAAGATATGACTATCAATAAACGCCTTTTAGAGCAGCGAGATCAAGCTCGAAGTCGATAAGTTGTAACACTGCTCCGCGCACTTGAACATAAAGTTACTCTCTTTCTATTCTCGCTTTTTCTTTCTCTCTCAATAGAATGTTCCTTTTCCCCATTCTTCGCTTCTCTCTCGTTCTCATGTAGTGCATGTGCAATACCCAAACACATTGACGGAGCGAACAGCGGCGCTAAATTAGAATACATGTATGTATTTCCATAAAAGCGAACACATAGAGTGGCGTCAAACTAGCAGTTTGTATTTTTTGAGGCGATGAATGACATTTATATTTTTGTGTTGTTTTTAAATTAAACGCTTGGAAACCGTTAATTTTAGCTGAATATAACATCCAAATGGGCATATGAGAAAGACAATTGTAAAAAAAATCTCGAAGACTAAAATCATAAAGACGAAAAGAAGCGAAGTCAGGCGTATTTTTATATGAATTTTTTATTGTTTGTGAAAATTTTAGGCGACAGATTTATTTTACAAGAAACCCAAGCATAGATTTCAGTAATAAGTAACCTGAATTTTAACTCTAAAGGCAGTGATACATGTAAAAATTTTTGTCTTTTAGGCAATAAAAATAGTTGCATCAAGTAGGCGATATTAAAATAGAAAATTGAACATGGTTCAATTTTGTATATGGCAATTTTTTTTGCTTTTCAGGCAAAATTACATAACCTTAAAAAAAGTGACAGCTACTTCAACCAATCAGCGCGCTGTATTTTTTTACCTTAAAAGGAAAATTTTCGCCTGTGTCACTGCCTTTATTTTTCCACATATTATATTAACAATTCGATGAGTCGCGAGGTTGGCCAAATTGGGGAAAGGGTAAAAAAGAGGCTTTTTACCACTTTTATGAGTTGTGGTCACATTTTTGCAAATAACTCTGTTATTTTGCATTTTAGCGAAAAAATACCAAATGGCAAAGTTGTTCAATGAGAAATTACCTATCGACTTTAGTACATAGCAGAGTTATGAATTCTTTTTTTTTAATTATTGTGTGTATTTTATTAAAATAAAATTTCTAATTTTCAAAATAATTTTTAACTTTAGGACGACTTAACACATTGACTGTAATGGCTATCATTTTTGATGGCTACTGAGATTTCCTTTGCCGCTATGGCTATCAAATATGATAGCCACATACTTTAACTCGCAAGGGCTTGATTTTAAAAAATGATAGCCGCTATATAAATTCATGGGATGCCACTGCTTTCATTTTTGATGACCGTTCCGAAATAGGTTATTCAAAATTAAGTCAGACCGACAAATTGAGCCATGTAGTTTTAACAAGAAAATAACACAAATTACAAACAAATTTAGGCCGGTTGGTTAATATTTGAAAATTCGGCTAGCCAGTCAATGTGCTAAAATTTGGCCCTAATTGCTCCACTTTACCTTCTCCCTTATCGTTTTTGCAAAAATTGCTGATTAAACCACCTCCACCATATAAGTCGTTAAACAATAAATTGTGTTCTAGGATGGTTTGCGTTAACTTTTTCACAACATTTACAAAATATTAATATAAGAAATTTGAAACCTGGGAATGATCTGTCAATAAAGTTCCTGAATTCCCATCCTCAATACTAACAAAACGCTTTTCTGTTTCTATAGATTTAAAATATTGCATATTAATAATAAGGTTAAATTGACAATAAATACACTTCAAACTAAAAACGGTGTGAACATTTCTAAATTTTTCAAGATTTTTTTATAAAATGCATTATTAACGTAATCTTTTTTGCATATTTTCAAAATATTTGGAAAATTTACTGTAATTTTGAGGTTATTAATCGTACTGATCAGTTACATATTTTCTGCACAAATGCAATTACAACATCAAGCTTCAATGTTTTAAACGTAAAATGTAAGAACAACTATAAAAACTTTATTATCCTCGTAAAATTGTTTCGTACATCAAAAAAATTAATTAATCAAACTAAATGTTCAAAATGCACTCCCATTCATGATGCAACATTCAACTCTCCTTCTAAATGAATTACTTACTGTACCAAATATACCTAGGTAGCGATTTTGGTCGCAATTTGAGGATTGAGTTGAGAATTACCGGAAGGCAATAGTATTGGTAAATTGTATTGGTGTCCAAAGAATAGAGAAAAACAGAGAATAAACATTTGAAAAATAAAAAAAACTATTCAGTGTTATCTCATGCGTACGAAAGGAATGTTGTACATATTTTTATTTCCAGTAATTTTCTGTAAAGTTTAAAACTAATAAAATGGTAAATTAAATAATGATTTAAAGATAAACAAAAATTAGCTAAAAATGGAAAATAAGTCAGAAAAATATTTATAAACTATACTTTTATTAATAATTTTAAATGATGAAAAGACATACGACGTACATCTTGCTTGCCCATCCCAAAATCACTAATTTACTTATATTTTTTACATTATCCCTCTTATTCGATGTTAAACAAAAAACTAAAAAAATAATGGGCGGCTTTTTTTTGTTTTTTGTTTAACACATGAATCATGATGCAAATAAGAGAGATAAAATGATACGAAAAAGAGGAATATAAAATATAATGTGGAAAATATAAGAAGTAAATTAGTTATTTTGACTTAGTGTTAATTCAAACGTAGAAGGATGTACGTCGTGTGTCTTTTCATCATTTAAAATTATTAATAAAATTATAGTTTATAAATATGTTTCTGACTTATTTTCCATTTTTAGCTAATTTTTGTTTATCTTTAAATCATTATTCAATTTACCATTTTATTAGTTTTAAACTTTACAGAAAATTACTGGAAATAAAAATATGTACAACATTCCTTTCGTACGCATGAGATAACACTGAATTGTTTTTTTTTATTTTTCAAACTCAAAAAAAAAAAAAAAAAAGTTAAAAATATTATGAATGTGGCTGACGAAGAATGTATAGATTAAAAACTATTTATTTATGCTGCTTTTTGGTTTTTATATTGAAGATCACGAGTAATTTTTTTGATTGCGTATATTGTTTTGGATTTTTGTTAACGAAGTAAAATGAATGTCCCGTTTACAACAATAATAGATAGAAAAACATGAATTCCTCATGTTAAAAGATAGGGAAAAATAACTCAAGGCGAGCGGAAGCAACAAAATGTTGAACCGATTTCACCCGCTTAGCTTATATTGGATACTTACCATCATGAGAAAACACACTAATACAATACAAATATTTAACGGCACACAATAGCAAAATGTATATTATACGCCGTGTACATATACAAAATTCTCAATCCTCAATCCTCATTTTGCTACCAAAATCGATACCCAGGAGTATTAAATATTGTATCACAAGTAGCTAATCCGATTTCTAAGGTTCTCAAGATTTGGAATAGGTAGAACCTATTGGAATAGGTTCTACATAAGAACTTATTCCAATAGAGTTCGTTGAATTCCGATGTTGAACACCTCGAACTACATACATCCATCGATCGACAAAACATTAGGTTCAAAAACTCGCAAGCTATTGTGCTAAAGTGAGCTGGGGCGCTATCATGCATAAAACCGCATTCTATTTCTGATTAAAAACTGGTACATCATCTAGCAAGATAGGTAGATCATCTTCAAGAAAAACTTCTTTATGATGCACCATCAAGTCTCGCAGGAAGAAACACAGGACCAGTTAAATAAGTATTGATAATTCCCATCCACACATTTAGCGAAAATTTATGCTGCAAGTTATTTTGATTTATTGCATAGTAAATTCATAATGGTGTCTTTTGAGAAATTTGCCATATAAGTAAAAAGCACCTTACCTATAAATTGCGGATATCTTAAAAATTTTCTTTGAATCCAATAACAAAAATTTAAACGTTTCGGAAAATTACGTGGCAATAGTTCCTGTACACGTTGAATATGATAGGGGTGTAATTTTTATTCCCTTAAAATTAGACTAGCTTTTGACTCATGTTAAGTTCATGAGCTATTTTTCTTGTGCTCGTCTTGGGTTGTTCTGCTATTTTATTTGGCCTTCCTAGCACACTTCCTCGTTTGAAGGAACCATATTCCCTAAGTCTCTGATGGATTTTCTTAAAAGTCCGAGTATTGGGTACTCGGCGATTGGGATACCACACGCTATAAATGTACCTTGCTTGTACAATATTTATGTCAGCAAGTCCAGCAGTGCCATTTTGGAATTTGTGTAATTGAGCATTATTAAAAATAATTGAACAATACGATACCGAGTTGTTGTTAAATTACGAATTAGTTTATGTTAACATTAAAACAAAATACTCAGCACAACCAGGCTCACTTAATTCCAGATGATTTCATTGTTGTTCTAAATTAATTTTAGTTGATTGGAGTAATTACGAGAGATTACGTTAATAATTATTGGCCCTGTTTTTGAAAAATTAATTAATTTGCGATTAGAGAACGTTTATTTGAGTTATTTGTGAGCAATAGTTTTTAAGTTATAAGTAAGTGAAATTCAAAGTGACTAATTTTACAGTAAAACTTGATTATTTCTGTAACGGTTACAGAAAGGATATGTGCTGTTATATTGTATAATTTATTGTTCAGGTTACGGTCCTCCATCACCTCCCGAATTTGTTTAAAAAAGCATACATTCGGGCGAATTTATTATATGCACAAAGAAAAATTCATTAAAATCAAATATTTGAACTTTGGCTGTTTTCGAAACCGATACTTATTTCATACTTATTGACTTATTCGACGCC
This sequence comes from Tipula vernalis, assembly GCA_958295665.1. Classification (NCBI taxonomy): domain Eukaryota; kingdom Metazoa; phylum Arthropoda; class Insecta; order Diptera; family Tipulidae; genus Tipula; species Tipula vernalis. The sequence continues at coordinate 126,273,246 of OY282558.1, read as the reverse complement.
ATCTTAAATAAGTAAGTAATATCATTCGAATTGATTTCACTTACTTATTTTGTCAGCAACAACAAAAATTTACTAGTTGTCCATTTTTTTGAGTTAAGGACACTGCTATTCACAACACAATACGCTTATAACACTAACCCTTGATAAAACAATGAGAGTAATGAATTTTGACGATCTCTAAAAATTAATTATCTGAAAGAATTCATTTTTTGCTTCAGTGTTCGTGAAAAATAAATTTTAAATTTTTCGGTATCACGTTACCTTAGAAAAATATTCATAGGCAAAATGACAAGCAATTTAGATTTTTTTATAAGAAAGAGATAGAAAATCACCTCGATAGGATACTTATGTGGTTTTCTTTTTGCCAAAAAAATCATAAACACAATATCAAAAAAATGTCAAAAACGCAGCAAAAAGCAAACTATTTGCCACAAAAAATCACCATTTTTTTGATGCACATCAAAACAGAAAAATGGACATTTTTTCTTCAATTTGCACTAAACCAGTAAGGAAGAGAAATGTCAATTTTTATATAAACGTCAATTTTTGTAGAAACGTCAATTTTGTAGAATTATATAATTTTATGATAGAGTTAGTGAATTTAGAAGATTATTATGTTTTATCGGCAGCAAATAAATGCAATTAAACTTCATAATACTTCATAAAAATTCACAACGAAATGCTTAAAAAAACAAATCAAAACTTATGTCGTGTCATGACTTTTTCTATACGCCAAATTAGTGAATTTAAAACCGGTTTATTATCACCAACACAAATACAAAAATCGTCATTTTTGGTTGAAATGTCAGGTTGTTCTTTTTGGATCAAAAAATTCCAGTAAATTTGAAATGGAAAAAAGAAATCGACATTATTTGAATAAGTTAGGTTCCACAAATAAGTATTTGTTTCGAAAACAGCCTTAATGCTGAATTAACAAAAATTAAAATACACAAAATTTTTTAAGAATTAAACTCTTTGGTACTTCACAAAGCTATCCCATTAAATTTGAAAAGTTTCAAAATTTAGAACAATCTAAAAACCAAGCATTGCATAGATTCTACCAACCTAAAAACCGATTATACGAATTTTATAAACGAGTATTTCAAATGGGTCATATGAAGTTAGTAGATGAAACTGATGACAAAACAAATGTTTGTTATTATAAGCCCCATCAAGCCGTCATTAAACCCAATAGCACGACCACCCGTGTAAGAGTAGTTTTCGATGCGTCATCAAAGACCTCAACTGGAATTTCTTTGAATGATGTATTGAGAGTTGGACCGTCAGTACAGTCAAATTTGCTCAATATTGTTTTGCGCTTCCGTAAACATCAATTTGTATTCACCTCAGATATATCCAAGATGTACCGACAAATTAATGTAAATAATTCCAATACAATGTTACAACGCATATTCTGGCGATCTAATTCAACCGAATCCACTAAAGCATATGAACTTACCACTGTGACTTATGGCACGTCGTGCGCACCATTTTTGGCAACCAGAGTGCTGAACCAGTTAGCGGACGACAAACGTCTGTCGTATCCCAAAGCCGCCGTGGCAACTAAAAGGGACTTATACGTAGATGACATACTGACCGAAGCAGATTCACTGGAGGAAGCCCTTATATTACAAACAGAACTAATACGGTTAATATCGGCAGGAGGATTTATGTTGCATAAGTGGTCAGCAAACACGAATGAAATTTTATAACCCATACCTTTAGAACTACGGGAAACCCTAAATAACGATGGAACAAGTGCATTAGAATCGGTCGATAAACAAGACAGGTTTATTTTTAATGTAAAACCAATTGACGAACAGGCAAGTGTATGGAAACGAACCATTCTGTCAGATATTTCAAAAATGTGTAATCCGTTGGGGTTATTAGCACCTGTAATTGTCACGGCAAAACTGATGGGGGACGGATTCAACGTCTATGGAAACTCAAAAGTGATTGGGATGGGCCCGTTCCCAGTAAAATAGAGTCCTCTTGCCACTGTTTTAGAACACAACTAATTGAAATAAATAAAATTCATTTTCCACGGTGTGTAATATGTAAATCCGCCAAATCAATAGAATTACGTAGCTTTGCCGACGCCTCAGAAAAGGCATACGGAGCATTGTATATGTCAAAAGTACCGATATTCAAAGAAAAGTGTTTATTAATTTATTGTGTAGTAAATCAAAGGTTCACCTTTAAAAACTATTTCAATGCCGAGACTAGAATTATCTGCGGCACTTTTATTGTCTAAACTAATTTCCAAGGTTTTGGATTCAATGGAAACAAAATTTGATTATGTATATTTATGGTCCGATTCCTCTATAGTTCTACAATGGATAAAAATGTCACCGCATCTGTTGAAAACTTTCATCGCAAATCGAGTAAGCGAAATTCAAGAATTTCCTACAGAGTGTTCTTGGAATCATGTGAGCTCTGCTAAAAATCCAGCGGATATAGTATTAAGGGGGGTTATGCCAAGTGAACTTGGTGATATTATCATGTGGTGGAGAAGTCCTGGTTTCTTATATGAACCTTATTACGAGAAAATACCGATGTGCATTCCCAATTTCGAGCACGAAGTGTTAGAACTAAAACCACAAACCGTTCCATTTGTTTCTACTATTCACAATGATTTAACTTTTTCAGAAAAGTTCAGTTCTTGTTCAAAATTATTAAGAGTCACCGCCAATTGTTTAAGGTTTATCTATAATTTACGAAACAAAATTGAACGCATTAATGGAACTTTAACGGTTGTCGAAGTAAACGAAGCACTTGATAAATTAATATATTTAGTACAAAGACGATTATTTCCCCATGTTATTAAAGATTTACAGAAAAATAAATCATTAGTTTACAAAGGTCCGCTTAACTCGTTGAACCCATTCTTGAACAAAAAAGAGTTGTTAAGAGTTGGTGGGAGACTCGCAAATACAAATCTTAATTGCGATATCAAGCACCAACTTTTATTACCACAACATCACCACTTTACTAAAATTTTGTTTCGACATGAGCATATAAAAAATGTACACGCCGGTCCACAGTTTCTAGTGTCCATAATACGGCAAAAATTCTGGCCGATTAACGCGAAAAACTTAGCCAAGCAAACTGTAAGAAACTGTATCACATGTTTTAGAGTAAAGCCTTTGATATCACAGCAAATCATGGGAAATTTACCGTCTTCTAGAGTGGAACAGGTCAAGCCATTTACCACAACCGGGGTGGATTTATGTGGGCTATTTTTAAACAAAAACAAAAAGCTACGATTCAGTTCTCATTCAAAAGCATATATTGTATTCTTTGTCTGTTTCACGGTAAAGGGTGTCCATCTTGAGGTCTTATCGGATTTAACAAGTAATTGTTTTATAGCGTGTCTCAAACGTTTTATATATAGGCGGGGTAAATGTAAAACTCTGTGGTCAGACAATGCAACAAATTTTGTTGGTTCAAACAATGAATTGAAAAAATAGTTAAAATTTTTCCGATCAGAAATTGAAAATATACCTATTTTACAATTTTGTGCAAGTGAATGTATTTGTATTGAATGGAAATTTATTCCACCGAGAGCTCCTAATTTTGGTGGACTCTGGGAGTCCTCCATTAAATCATTAAAATATCATCTTAAACGCGTCGCATCCAATACTGTTTTTCTTTTGAAGAATTGTATACTCTAGTGGTACAGATAGAAGGTATCATGAACTCAAGACCACTGACAGTCATGTCTAGTGACCCAAATGATCCTGAACCATTGACCCCAGGAGATTTTTTTAATGGTGGTCCCATTATTGCATTGAATGAATCATCGATCACTGAAGTTCCAACAAATAGATTATCTAGCTGGCGAAAAATCACGCAACTAACCCAAAGTTTTTGGAAACGGTTTTCACTAGAATACATTCATTCGTTACAACAACGTAAAAAGTGGAAATGTTTTCCAACCAAATTTGTTGGAAAACGACATTGTATTGATTGCGGAGGGCAATATACGAGCAACTGAATGGTTGTTGGGTCGGGTTGTCCACACAATTCCTGGCAACGACGGAAAAGAAAGAGTAGTAAAAGTAAAGACCAAATCTGGAGTTTTCAAGAGACCAATTTCAAAGGTGTCTAAATTAACGGTATAAAATAAAATTTCAGACATAACACTAGATTGACGTAATCGTTAGAATAACGTCGTTATTATGTTATATTAATAAGAATAATAATTATACTTGTAACATTTAATGTTCACTTAAAAATTAGTCATAAAGATAAATAATTTTTGAATTATAATTTATAATATTCAACTTAGATTTGAAATAATTTTCTATATGAATTGTAGTAATTAAGAAAGGATTGTACTTAAATAATTTAGTTTAAATTTTAACAAATAAATATAAACTTGACTCAGTCAAGGGGGCCGGAATGTTACGCCACTTACGTTGCGTAAATTGTTATTCCACTTATGTTGCCTAGTTATGTAAATCGGGTAACTCCAACAAACAGCAATTTGACAACGAGAAACATAGAAAATAGAAGAGAGAATGAGAAAACTCGATTTTTTATTTACACGAGTTTTTTAGTTTCATTTTTATGTTGAAACAGAAAAAGCAAGAAGAGAAATTACCGTGCAAGGAGCAAGTCGCAATGGCGATGGAAATAAATAACTAACATAATAATTTTTAATTTCTAAAAACCGAATGAATGTTTATAATCTTAAAATTAGTTTTTAATTGGTTTTTGTGTAAAAATAAAATTATAATTTTGAAATTTAATTGTTTGTTAATTCGTTAAAAGATCGCCGCGTTGAAGTACAGACCAACCAACCCCATGTACAATCCACCAGTTGCAAAACCAAGACGTTTAATATATTAATAGAATCTCTAGGATCAGATTCACAGAATTTTTTATTTAACCAGTTTTTACTGGTAAACGATACCGCATCAAATATCTTGAAAATACCATCGGTTTTTTTATTAAAACCTTAATCAAAAATAAAATTAAAGACAAAAAAAACAAATATTTCAATTAAATAAAAAAGCCCAATATTAATAATCTATTTATGACTTTCTTAGTCTTAGTAATTGGCTTTAACAAATCTGCCATAGAAACATGATACGCTTCAAAAAAGAGTTTTCTCAACAATTTCGTTAATGAAAAATTCAAAGCCATATAATCAAAAAATCAATTGTCAGCGAACCATTTAACTAAGATTAGCTATAAATAAAATCAATCCATCATTTCCTAACATCATGCGCAACCAAAATTTAAATTAATTTTTAGAATTTTAAATAATGGAAATTGTTTTGAAATCCTAATTGAATACAAAAAAATAAATTGTTACTCGTACTCCTCGTTAAGGGTAGACAAAATTTAAAAAAAAAATCAATACCATGATCCATACTCCATTCTAGAACACCGTCCACAATAAGCATCTAAATTTTCTAAGAATTTCCGAAAGATATTAATAGTAAAGAAGACGCAGACAGCCAAGAAAATTAAGAAAATCTATTTCCTCCCAACCCTAAAAATAAAAAAACCAAGAGCGAACATAAAATGACAAATTAAGTTTTACTGAAGTGGTTGTTCGTTATAAATTTTGACTTATTTTTATTGTTTGCTGCTGGTGATATGCTTTTTATCGGATGAATTTGTCATGTAGCCGTATAGCACAGTGAAAGAATAAGTAGACATACAAAAAACGTCTTAAATGTAATTTCAAAGATATTTTTTTTTATTGTTATACTGTGACACAACAAGGCTATATTGTAATACGACAAATACCCAAAGATTAACACACACATAAGATAATTACTGATGTTATGATAATGAGGCTTTGTAATGTGATTGGGCGGATTGAGAATTAATTTTGTACTTATGATGTGCACATTTTCAACAACTCATATGAGCAATAAATTATTAATTTATCATAACAGCACCGGCAGTTCGATTTTTTTTTTTTTGCTCACAAAAACATATTTCATACACATAATCCTATAGTGAAATCCCAGCTGGTGTTCCATCGCCGCTACAAATTATTACGTATAAGTAAAAATTTACTACAACAATCATTCATTACACAATGACAAGAGAAATAAATTTTCCATTATTTATGGGTTCTGCTTCGACAGAAAAATAGAAAAAAATTTCCGGATAACAGTTAAATCGGGGTTGCTGCTATTCGAAAGGTACAATGCGTTTGGTTAAAATAATCAATATTTCACTGTAACATTCTATTTTTCTAAGACTAATGGTTTTAAATTATAATGTAATTCTCTAAATATAAACGTTTTAGCATTTTTTTTATTTTATTAAAAGGGCATCAGATGAAAATGTGTCAAAAACACTTAGACAACATGATGACGGTAACGCACAACAAAAAATGTTCCCTTCACCTTGTCACATCTGTGTGCGTGCGTCGAAAAATGAAAGTTTTCATTCTAAACTTAGAATTATGTTGTCGTGTTTTTTTTTTTGGAAACGAAGAAAAGTGAATGCAGGAAAAACAGAAAATTAAAAAAATGCCTTCCATTACGTATCATACGGTATCACAAAGTGATTTTGGAATCAAAAAAATTAAAAAAAAATGGCCATAACCTACTAAAGTTTAGAATCTATTCTACAAAAGAAATGTATTTAGTGGAATATAGATGTGGCTTAATAAATCTATGGTAAGGTAAGATGTATACTTGCATTATTTTAGCCAAATAGTTATTTACGAGATAAGCCCAAAACTGCAGATCCTCGGACGAATACGGAGAATTACCGGGCGAGTGCCGCGTGTACGGCAACCCGTCTTATATAATTGTGTGTTAAATTACTACTAATTACAAATAGAGTATCGTATGAATCCCACAACAAAAAATTTTAAACCACTCAGTTTAAGTCGACCAATAGTCAATTATTTCTATATTTGAAAACTTCGTCCGAATTTTTGTAAAATCACAATTATGAAGAATATTCCAACCTTTTACGGATATTCACAATTGGCCCATAATATTTGAAAAATATTTCGTATTTCCAATATTTGTCGAGCCCAATAGAATGGCCCAAATATGGTCTTTCAAAAACCAAACGAACTGCCGTGTCGGACTTGTCAGTTACTGAGTTTTCAAATCATTTTGCAAAATGGTCCCAGGTAGCTGTGCAAAATCAATTTCTTATCAATTCTGCTAGTTCGTCAACTGATAATCAATGTTTTTATTTTAGCAATGCTATATTTCTAGTTTTGGCTTAACTGATGATCAACAGTCCGGGTTTCGAGAAAGACATAGTACAACTTCTGAACGTAAAGTGCCTTTGCTTGTGCTTCTAGATTTTTCTAAAGCTTTTGACAGTGTTAACTATAAAGTTCTGCTCCGTAAGTTGCGCTCAAACATTAACTTTTCCCATTCTGCGGTTAAGCTTTTGGCTTCTCTATACCTATCGGATAGGTATCAAATTGTCAAATTGAATGGAAAATTTTTCAACGAGAGTTTGTTGACTTCTGGTGTTCCTCACGGTTCAGTCTTGGGGCCTTTGTTATTTATGATGTTTATAAATGATTTGCAAATCATCAGTTTGCAAATCTATGACATAGCAGTAGATAGTGATATGGATGCTTGCGTGCTGAGAATAAATGATTCACTTGAAAGAATTTTAAATTGGGGCAACAACAAACATATTAAAATCAACCCCTTAAAATCCAAAATCATGCTCGTAACTAGTAACAAAGTAATGTTATCCAACCTTCGGCATTATAATATCAAAATTGGCAATGCGAATATTGAGATTGTGGATACGGTTAGGAACTTGGGGTTATTGATGAATGACAAAGTTAGTTGGGATGACCATGTAACCCAATTGTGTGGTAGAATATATGCTACGTTTAGGACGCTATGGTCCTATGAAAGCTATACGCCGCGGGATGCTAAGCTGAAATTAACACGATCATTGGTTATTCCGCATTTAACCTACTGTGCCCCTATTTATTCTGGTTGCTCTAAGTCTTCGTTCAGAAACTTAGTATTTTTTAGAAGCTTTTTTAGTGGTATAACTTTTCACTGATTTCCATAGGAATCTATAGCAAAAGTGGTGCTTTTAGCTTCAAGTTTTTCAATGAAAAAAGCAACAATATAATAAAATGCTTATATAAAAGTTTTTTTTTTCATATCTTTAACAACAATTTACAAGAAGGCTATATTGGTATTAAGTAAATATTAATTTCAGAAATATTAAAATTAAATTATTTCTAAAATATATTTTTCTCACTTTCATTTTGAAAAATACATCAAAGTTGCCTCTGACGAATTAAAATAGTACTTGCTAAATTTATCTTTAGTTTTACTAGTGTACGTAAGATGTCTAAGATCTTTACAGAAAAATACACAAAAAAATTATTTAATCACAAAATTGTCACACGTTCTGAATATTTTGTGAATTTGTTTTGCTTTTCCTATAATTTTTGGACTAGAAATTTCCCCAGGTGGTAATTTTTGGTACAATTTTACCAAATTTTTACGGCCATCACTGCCATCTATGAAATGTATATTGACTTAATGACCAAACGAATTGTAGTAAGCTTTTATTTCAATTTGACAATAATGCTGCAGATTTTTTTTTATATTTTGGTTTAAATAAATCAATTATTCCAAGAAAATGAAATCGATTTACTTAAACGACATTCATATTTGTTGAAATTCAAACATTTATGAAAGTATTTTAGAAATCTTAATTAAGAATTCGTAACGTTTGTTTGTGTGTTGTTGATTCACTATACAACTATTTTTATTTTATTTTTATATATAGTAAAAAGATTACCACTGGTGAGGTCTTTTTACTATTGGAGAACAAACAATTTGTTTTAGTTTTAAATTTATTCTGCCTTTAAATTTTATTTACTCGTCTTTTTATACAAAAGTATATTACACTATTTTACAATAAAAAGAAACAATAAAAATTAACGTTTAGTTAACATATTAAAACAGTATTGCTTTGGCCGGAAAAAAGGTGTGACATGATACAAATATTATAAAGAAAACAAATTATTACGTAAATTTGTCATATGATTCTGTTGTACGGTTATTCCATGTTACCTAATGAATTGGTAACATATTCCCCGGGCCCACTTGCGGATTATGAGGTCAACTGCTATGGCTTATATAGTGGGGCTGGAGGTTCAGCTGCAGCTGTACGTTGTTTGATCTTTCTGCATGTGCATAACCAAAACTGCTGGAATGAGTAAATAGATTGCAGATTGATTTTTTGTTTGATTTCCGACAAGATACCTGTTGAGCTTGTTTTTACGAATATCGGGTAGTGTCTATGTACTTTATCACTTAAATTAAATTGCGGCATAAAGCAAAGAACAAATCTACTGCTAATTGTCCTATATCCTGCCACTGTATACGTATCTCCTTTTAAAACACAGTTTGGATCAAATTCTAAAATCCCTTCTCCTTCAATGAATTCAGTGGTGGTTTCGATAGCTCCATTGCTGCTATCTTCGCATATTAAGTTACCGAGGGTTTTTGATTTCATCGCAAATATCCACGCATTGTATCTACGTAAAGGAATCCTTAGCGTAGTAACGTCCATCTTGTGAATCTGGCAGCTCTTCGGAATGTGACCATTTTGTTTGAGTAGTTCTATTTCACAGCTAGTTGTATATGCGTTGTATTCGTATAGCGGCTGATGAACATCATAAAAATATTTCCCGTTAAGGCAATTACACGTATTGAACTCATCCGCAGTTAGGGCCATGTATTGGTTTTGTTGTAGTCCGACCATCAAGTAGTTAGAAGAAGGCATAATGTAGACATATTCTTGCTGGTGGATCGTGGGAACTGGTATAACGTGGTATAACGCATATCGTGATCTCTGTACCAGTGGAATTTTAATTTCAAAGATTACGGTTTCTTCAATTTTGATTGTTTTGACGTCGATTATCTTATATATAGCTGCTATGTCTAAGTTACGGCACGGAACATCCTGATTGGGTTTTAGATTATGTATGATTTGTTTATTTGTTCCTGAAGTTGGTGTGGTGTCAAAATTAGAGGATCGAGTTTGCCTTGATGAACTTCGGTGATGGTGTCAATTATCGTGGATTGAAATGCGCGAAGTCTCATCATTTCCACCATAGCATGAAGGGCCAGGTCGGTGAATTCCTCTTAGAACATAATGCTGGTTACCATGTTGTTGAATGCCTGAAATTTCTTATCGGTCTCCTCGTAACTATGCTTAATCACATTGATCGTTGAATCTAATATCGACATTTGCTGTTGTAATAGCTTCTGGTGGTGTTGTTGGTTTGAATTTAATTTTTCTATGCTATCCTTGTAAGCATTGCAAGCACGTTGGTCGAGCACACCAAATAACTCCTTGGCAATTGTACCAACAAAGTCAAAAGGTGATCTTGTTCCCACTTAGGGCGTTTAGTATTTCATTTTGATTCCTTAACTCAGCGTAGAAAATTCTTATTTACGAAACAATTGATGCGCAATATTTGAATGTGTCCGCGTGGACCGCTGGTATTAGTGCTGCATTAGCGCATAATTCGTCTAGCTGACGAGCGCCTCTTTCGAAATGGTCTAGCCCTGCCCAATAGGATGTGAGATTGTAGTAGCATATAATCCTCCATTCCCCATTAATCAAATTCCCTTGACCAATTTTATCAAAATAAATACCAGGATAGGAAGTGAACCGTATTATGTTGATTTTAGCTGTTGTTAGTGCAGTTGTATGTCCCATCATGCAGATTATTGCGAGCGAGCACAGTAACAATGTTAATTTACTGTTTGCTCTCGTCGTTCGTCCGTGTCGCATCGATTGTCTTTATTTCAAAGTGTTTACTTCACAACCGTCTCCAGCCGGTGATGCCTGCCTAACTTCCGTGTTAGGTTTTGGCAGGCCCATTTCTTCCATCTCGTCACTGTTCTCAATTGGAAGACGGCTGAGTTTGGTGATTGGCCTTTTAAACAATCCTCCTTTGCTGCTTTTTACGGTTACGACTCTAACTAAGCTACGGATCTCTTGAACTCTTCCTAAAGGCCATTTTCCTAGAGGTAAGTTATCATCCTTAACGAGGACCAGCTCCCCTTTTGATATATTATCTTGTTTTTTGGTCCGTCTGCTCTGTTTTTGTAGCAGTAACATATATTCGGTTAGCCAAATTTTCCAATACTCTTGAGTTATTTTTTGCAGGAGCTTCCAACGTCTTAAATGGTTGATATTTTCGTTCAGAATGCTTGGCTCGGGCATCGTTCTCGTAGGTTCGCCTATGAGAAAATGACCTGGTGTTAAAGTCGTGAAATCGTTAGGGTCAGATGTCATCGGAAAAAGTGGTCGAGAGTTGAACACAAAACATGCTTCTATTTGGAAACTACCGCAGTCATTTCTTCAAATGTTAAATGTTGTTGTCCAATTATCCTATGAAAATGGTGTTTGATAGATTTAACAGCTGATTCCCAAAGTCTGCCCATATGTGGTGCTCCTGGTGGTATATAGTATAAACCCTCTTTTAAAAGTTCCATTTTCCCGATAGTTGTTTTACTGCATGTGTGAGTTCGTTCTGCATGAGTTTTGAAGCTTCTATGAAATTGGAACCGCAGTCACTGTAAAGGTCCGAGCAAACCCCTCGGAGTGCTGTGAAACGTTTAAATGCTGCTATGAAACCTCCTGATGACAAATCGCTTACTCCTTCTATGTAAATAGCTTTTACTGCGAAGCAAATGAATATTGCTAGGTAACCTTTATAGCTTTTGCGACCTCGACCTGGTGAACACCGTAGTTGGAAAGGCCCAGCATAATCTACTCCAGTATGAGTAAAAGGCCTTGTCGGAGTTACTCTCGCTATTGGAAGATCTCTCATCATTTGATTTAAGGTTTGCGCGCGTTGTTTGTGGCAGATTATGCTTTTATTAATGTAAGTATTTACTGCTAATGGACCTTTAATAATCCAGTACCTTTGCCGAATAAAAGCCAGTGTAAGCAACTTTCCTCCGTGTAAGGTCATCTTATGTGCATAATCTATTAGGAGCCAAGTTAAGTGACTCTTATAAGGTAGTATTATTGGATGTTGAGAATTGAAAGCAATCCTGGCGTTAGACAGTCTGCCGCCTACTCGCAGTAACCCATTCTCATCTATTTTTGGATCAAGTGATCGAAGTTGAGATTCCATTTCAGGTTCTAGTTGGTTTTTTTATATTTTAAATGCTAACTGTTGCGTTAGTTTCATTGCTAACATTTGGCTATCATTAAGTTCCTTAGTTGTCAAGTATCTCGGTAATAAGGTAGTTGTTGTTTTTGCAAATCTAAGGACATAAGCGATGATCCTTACTGCCTTAGTGAGTGATGAACAGCGCTCTATAACACATAATATACCATTTTCTTCGTTGATCGTGGCAATTAGTGTAGATATTTTGATCTTCTCTTCTGTGGCTTCTGCAATCTGTGGTTGTGGCGAGGTGTCCTGTGGATGCTTAAGCCACTCCACCACAATTAGTAACTTTGAAGCATTTAGGCCTCTTGATGCGCAATCTGCCGGGTTATCCTCTGATTTTACATAATTCCATTGTAGTGGAGATAATATAGACTGAATTTCGACAATCCTGTTCGCAACAAACGTTTTAAACTTATTTGGTTTTCCTCTAACCCAACCCAAAGTTATCATAGAGTCTGTCCACGCAAATGTTTTGATATCAGGCAGTTGTAACGCTTTTTTTGTTTTTCTTAGCAGTTTTGCTAAAAGCACTGCATTGTTAATTTTGCCTTTAATGGTGCAACTTTGGTTTTTGCAATCACTATGGTCACCTTGCTATCATCGGCCTTACCAGATTTGTAATAAATTACAGCTGCATATGCATCTTCCGATGCGTCACAGAAACCGAGCAGTTCACCTAGCTCATCTTTGTCATGCCTGATCCATCTTTGTAGCCTAATTTCCTCTAGCATTTGTAATTGGTTGACATATGAAATCCACTTTGTTTCAATTTCATTTGGTAATTGTGTATAGTCCCAGTCTAAACCTAATGTCCATAGTTGTTGCATGATAATCTTTCCCTTTACGATAATGGGGGCTAACCATCCCATTGGATCAAACAATTTGGATGTTTCGGATAACATTTTCCTCTTGGTAACAGGTGCTTTAGTATCCAATGATTTGACTTTAAATTGTAATATGTCCTCTATAGGATTCCAGATGATACCTAAAGTTTTAATTGTTTCGCAAATTTCTATCATATGGCTGCATGCGTCCATATGTTCCTTTTGTATGGTTTTGAGTATTTCTTGGTTGTTGCTAGTCCATTTCCGTAGATTAAAACCGCCTTGCTTTAATAGCATTGTTAATTGTTGTTGCATTAATACTGCTTGTTCTAGTGTGTTCGCACCTGATAATATGTCATCCACGTAAAAATCTTCAGTGAGCGCCTTTTTTGATGCTGGGTATTTTTCACCGTCATCTTGTGCTAACTGATGAAGTACTCTAGTGGCCAAATATGTGGCTGCTGCTGATCCGTACGTCACCGTTTTCATCTTATAAGTGCCGATCTTGCCTTGTTGGTCTCTCCATAGTATTAATTGGTAGATTTGATCTCTGGGGCGCCTGTCTAAACATCTTCTCGATGTCGGCTTTAAACACGAATTTGTGTTTTCTCCATCTCAGTATGATCTCTACTAGCTCTTGTTGTATTGTTGAACCAGTATACATTATATCGTTGAGTGAGACCCCATTTGAAGTTTTTTGCAGAAGCGTCAAAAACTACTGTTAACTTGGTTGTTGAACTGTCTTGTTTCATGACTGCATGGTGTGGCAAAAAATAACCTCTGTCCACATCATCCTGATTGTTTATTACCGCCATATGACCTAGCAGAATGTATTCTTTAATGAAACTGGTATATTCATTCTTCATTGTCGAATTTTTGTTTAACTTCCTTCCACATGAAATAGTCGGGCTGCCGCTTTCTTCTTTGATTCGCCTAATGTGGAGTTATCTTCCTTGAATGGTAATGCAACTTGGTGCGTTCCATCTACCTGCCTCTCGCATGTATTATGAAAGTGCTGCTCACATTTTTCTTCATCAATAGTAAATTCGCGCTCTTGTCCAACTTCTTCAATTTCCCAAAACTTGTTTAATTGGTTTTTTAGGTCGACATAAGATACCATTGAATGTATTCTGTGTCTCTGGGTGATGTGGTTCTTGCACTTTTCGAAAATAATCCATCCTAATTCGGTCTTCTGTGCCATTGGTTGATTTAGGCCCCGTTTTATAATATTGTTCAATATGATTTTTGGGTAATAATCGGCCCCAAGTAGAATATCTATTGAACCTGGTTTATTATAATTAGGATCTGCATAGGCAATGCTGTTGAGATCTTGCCAGTTTCCCGTTTCCACCTCTTGATCTGGTAGTAGTTTTGTCAGTTTTTGGAATACCAAGGCGTCGAGGCGTAGCTCAAATTTGGAAGCTATAATTGGTTGGATTTTGAGGCTGACTATCTTTCGTACTTCTCCAATGTTATGATTACCAACTCCCGCTATTTTCGCATGTATTTTATTACCTTTTAGCTTCAATCTTTGCACTGCTTCTTCCGTTATAAAAGTTGCCTGGGAGCCTGAATCTATCAAGACTCTTAATGTTGTTTGGTTTCCTTCATGTTTGACTGCGCTGACTAAAACGGTTGCTAATAAAACACTTTCGGTCTGACTGTTTATTTTTGCTTCGAGTTTAAAACTTTTTATCTCTTGGCCATCTGATTTTTGTTGATGAGAGTTTGGCGAATGAAGAATGGTATGGTGTAGACCATTGCAAATTGAGCATCTTATAGAATTTTGACATTGTTGTATTTGATGTGTTGCAGCAAGGCACCTTCTACATACATTTTGTATAATATTGTATAATTTGACTCCTGTCGGACGATGACAGCTTTTTGAATCTTTCAAAGGTCTCTATATTGAATGATTTTTCTGACAATAGATGCAAATGCTTTGTACCGTTGTTGTGGCGAATATTTGTTTCACTGATTGACTTTTAGGTGGTTGTGTATAACTCTTGTTACTGTACGATATTTCTAAAGTCTTGAATCTTTGTTCAAGGAACTTCAGGAATTCGGTTGTTTCTTGAAATTCACATAGGTTTTTAAGTGAACTTTCGTACAGTCGTCTCGTTTCATTGTCTAACTTTTTCAATAAAATGAAAATTAGAAATGAATTCCAGGACTCTCATATGATTCTGTTGTACGGTTATTCCATGTTACCTAATGAATTGGTAACAACGTTTTCATTTAAAAATTTTTCTAAGGAAAAAAGTGATTTCCCATATGTTTTGTGTGTTTTACTAAAGTGAAAAGTTTGGTTTTCCCTCGTTTCTAATTCCCTTATAAAAGCTTCGTTTTTAGACCATGGCTATGTATAATCAAGGTTGCTTCAAAGTCAAAGGTCTATGTCAACAAGCCCACAACCACCCGTGCATTACAGGAGGAAATTAAACGCTGCATCAACGAAATTCAGCCACATTTATGTGTGCCAGCAAAGCCGTGGAGGTCATTTGCCCGATGTGTTTTTCCATAAATAACTCTATCCTATGTACTTTATAATTCAATAAAAAAATATCAATCTAAAGACTAAAAACTGTGTTTTCTATTTAATTCAAATCTTGCGGTAATTTTGAGACACCCTTTATTTTTTACTCCAGATTACAAAACAAATTTAAAATTAAAATTCGCTTACATTTAGAAATTAGAATACATTCCTGAAAACTGTTCAAATAAGAATTAGATTTAACAGTGTTTTGCTGATAAAATGCTAAAAAAGTGTTAATATGTGGAAAAATAAAGGATTAAGGGCATTAAAATGAGCCAATTCCGCTCAAGTAATTTTCAATTTAACAAAATTGTGTCTAACAAATAAATTAATTTGCGCGATTTTCCGCGAAACTTGAATCTAATAAAAACAAAACCGAATTAATTAATTTGAAATTATTTTCCCATTTGTATTGTTGAACAAAAAAAAAATAATAATTTAAAAAAAATCAATCAATATAATAACATAAAGCCTTTTTTATTTGCAGAACGTATTTTTTGTGGCGAATATATTGGCCGCGGGTGCTAGATAATTTTGCGTGGTGTGGGCTTATAGATATCAGATTAATTTTAACATTAATCACCACATCATGTGTTGTTGAATATATGTATATAATGTGTCAAACCACCGAACTTTTTTGCTTCCTTTCTATACATTCTATTGGTATAGTATACATAAAACATGTAACTTATGTACAATGGGTATGGTATTGGTGCTCACCAACTGTTTGACAACAAAAAACATCGATGATTCGGTATTGTTTACATTGATTAATGATACCAATCATATAGCTGGTAAATTTATTTATTATAAATCCATTTTTAAATTGGAAAATGGTTTATCTCCGCAGTTCAGATTTACTCAAATGTCAAACCATAAAACAAAAGATAGTACAAAGGTTCGTTCGATTGATCGATCGAATTTTAACATTTTATTGCTATTGCATAATGACAATCAATTATTTATATTCAAGGCAATCGATTTAATTATTTATTACTTTGCTGGAGCGAAATTAAAATAATTAATGCAAAAGGATAAAGACTAAATTAAAGAAAAAACAAAAGCTTTTATTTATTATATTTAAAACAAATTAAAATTGATGAAAGGCATATTTTGAAATAGGATTCCCAGAAATGATTAATTTAACGTAAAATTAAAGATATCGAGCTCCAAAAAACAAAATTTTCCCCCACTTACATACATGCCTACAAACAACCGAAGAAAATTCATGAACTTATAAATATTTCAGCTGTTGAAAAAAAGAAAAACAAAAACAACTTCTTGCAAAAATAACATTCACATGAATACACACAGCAATCATTCGAATCGCGCTATCAAATGAAATGTGTTTATTACAATTATATCATCGTCAGAGCATCAATAACATTGGGAAATCTGGAAAAATCAATATTTTATTTTTTTATTTTATTTTATTTCAAATGGAAAAAAAAAGTTTATTATTTTAACAATACAAAAAGTGGATATTAAGGTTGTAAATAAATTTGAATTTCAAAGTATTTTTTCGATATATTTCCATTTGATGAAAATGGAATTTTAAATATTTTGTTTCTTATAATGCTTTTTAATTTTTTTCTAAGATATTTTATTTTTAATTTCAATTTTAGATGGTGTTACAAATTTTGTTTACCATCATTTTAAATAGCATTAGTGTATATAAAGGTCGATTGCAATCTCTTTCGAGGTCAGTCGCAAAAAAGTAAAGTACGCAGAAACCGAAATTTTGTTCAATTTTCATAATTTTTTTAAATTTCTCTTCCTTTTTGTTATAAATAAGTAGTTTGAATTTTTTTTTGTTTTCAACCTGTTGTGAGTTTTAAAACTAATATAAATTAATCGAAACTGACGGAAGGAAAAACCAAAGTTAGATTCACCACATAACCTTTATAGTTTGAATTAAACATTCAGAATTATAATAACCTTCTAAGCTTAGTTCTAACTTATTTAAACTATTATTTACTAATATATTGTAATAGATCATGTTTCATATCTCGAATTGTTGATTCACCATATCTTGTATGGAAGGTTTTTAAAAATGCTTTAATTGGCATTTTATTAGCACTTGTAACACTTCTACCTCTATGTTGCACCAGATAGGTAAAAATACTTTGAATATCAATTCCAATAAGTGGTTGGTGAATTGTGAGACCCCAAATGATGTTAGATGTTCTGAAGTTAGGCGAAAAATTTTGTCGACCATAAATTTATTCCGTATACTCAAATAATAACCATAGCGAGGTTATACGGGTATCCTAAGGCGCACAAATTTGCGTACCTTATAGACCTCTAGTCAGTTCTTCTTTTGTTTCCGAGATCTTAAATTGTACTGTCGGCAAATCCTCCTCAATCAATAAGTTGTTAGATTTTTGTAATAAATTCAAACAAGTGGTAATACCTTCTAAGCATGGAATCGTTTCTTTGGATATGGTATGAACAGGAAATGGCGGTAAATTAAATCAAATTCCAAAATAAAATTGGATAAATTGGGGGCATTTGAATTTTCCTATAATATGAAGAAATACAAACAGTTGTTCGGTGATGTTGAGTGGTAATGTTGTTTTGGAACTTTGATTGTTTGTAGTAGTTAACTTACTCTCATATATTTACTTATTTATTCCTAATTATGTATATTTATGCGAGGTGATTCATTTCAAAAGTACCACTCGGGTGACACACAGAGGAAGGCCTAGATCAAAGAAGAGGTATATACGGGAGTTGCACAGTTTCAATTTGACCAGTCCTTCAATTTGACCTTGAGATGAAATTTTAAGATCATTTCAAGGCCAAGCCGCATTTTTTAATGGAAGCACCTATTTTTGACTCTGGATTTTGAAAGCGACTAAAATTATACTTACAGCCATAGAGCCATAGAGTATCATCTTTCAGAACCCAGAGTCAAAAATAATTGTTTCCATTAAAAAATCCGACTTGACCTTGAAATTTGACCTCGAGGTCAAATTGAGGGTCATCATTTGATTTTCCCCCAAAAATTGTGCAACTTTCGCATCTAAACTTTATTTTATTTAGGCCTTTCCCTGGTATTTGCTTTGGTGGTTTTTTTAAAATGGATCAGCCTGTAAATTGATTTAATTAAGAATCGGGATTGGATGGGACACATTGGGATTCCCGAATGAAGAAACCAGGCGCGGCATTTTATTTATTTTGTTCATCATTTATTATTTATTAATATAAGTGTAAAGAGTATTTAAAGGGGTTTCATCCTTGTTTACTGATAAATAACTTAATTTATTTCAGAATGTAACATAGTTTCAGAAATCATCATTTTTATAAAGATAAAATTTAATCCTGATTTTCAAAATAAAGTTATAGTCTTGAAGGTGGTCAGGTGGAAGTTGCTCGGGGGATTCAAGTTGGCACTTGCGGTCAGCTCCGTAACTTGCAACTTACACAAGTGCTCGTGTTACCTCCACGTGGTGACCGCTGGTAACTAGATTGCTGATTCTTTGGCTTCTAGGCTAAAACACGGCGCTAAAGGAGTCACAATCAGTCCAGTCGCCGCGGCCTGATGAGAAGATTGATTTTTTCATAATCATAAGCTCATCAGTTCGAAACTGGATTGAATTCTCTTACAATCTTCGAAACATATTAAAAATCATTTAAAGGAGTCAACCTTACACAAATCGCTGGGCTGGATTAAGGTGTTAATCGTACCGTGCCGATAATCGACCAGACTGGGGGCCCAGCTTTAAAACTAGCTCAGTCGCTAACGGTGGATCCGGATACTTGGCGCCCTCCGGATTAAGTAGCCTTATCTGTGTACTGCGGATCTCTGCACAGATGGACACTTCTTTCTCCGCTACTCGTGGGAACAATTATGGATCTTCATAATAACAAAAAACAACAAAAAGAGTCCGACTCTCTAAAAAAACCGGAAAATGTGGACAACGAGATTCGGGTCTGTAGGCCTGACTCTAAGTCTACAAATAAACAACGGGACATAAGCTCAAGCGAGGCTGGTCTCTCCACTCGGGTCACCAAATCTGAGTAAAGAAATACAAAGCGGAACCAAAGCACGAACGAAGCTGGTTCCTCAAAATCAACCTATAATACTAGGAGAAAAACCTGGAGGGCCCTGGTTAAGATAAATAACATCTCGCCAGAAGACAGAACGGATGAGGACAAATCCACGCTTGCGTGGGCAAAAACAGTCACCGAGAAAAAGTCGGAAGGCCCTTCAGCTGGCTCACAGCTTAAAAGAAATAGATCTCAGGAGGAAAGTCCTAAGATCGCAAAGCGAACAAAACTCCATGCTTCCGCTATGAGGCCTTTTAACGAGGTCCTCAAAGATCAGCTGGTTATGGCAGTTATTGACAAATCCTAAGAAGATGGCAGTATCGCGCCCGCCAATTGGGGGAAGGTGGAAGGGGCCTTAGCCACCACCTACCTGAAAGTCCTGTCGGAAAATCCAGGATCTGCTCCGATTTGTCGGGACGCGGGCTGGCACGGGAATCAGGTGAAACTGACTGCCTGTGCAGATCAGAGGTCCCTGCTGCTTTATAAGAAGGCAGCGGGGGGGAATTGGCGAGATATGGCCCGGAGCCAGTCTTGCTGTGATTGATAGGGAGGAGAGCCAGGACCAAGAGCTAGGGTGTACATACCTTTGGAGCCTAGTGATCCGAAGGTGATACTCCAGTTGTTGCAGGTTGGCAGCCCGAAGTTATCAACGCATAACTGGAAAGTTGCTAAGCTCGAGGAGACCAAGGCTAACTATATGTCAGCTGTTATCATCTTAAACAGGGAGTCCCTGACTGCACTGGAAAAAACCAACCGTTTAATCAACAATGGTTTCAGTGCAATCACACTCAAGGTCTACAAGAAGGACACGGACAAGCCGGAGGCTCTGAAGTCATCTTCAGAAACTACCGCGGTGCTTAATAGCTCATCTGCGTGCACGGAGGTAGCCAGCCAAGCGGAAACTCCCTCCACGGACATGGAGATGTCAACGTCCATGGAGTCCTTAAAGAGGCTCTCAGAGGCCCGCTCATCAGAAGGATGACTCTGATGTTACTGTGGTGGAGAAGAGACTGTAGAGATGACACTGACATTTCTTCAAATCAACCTTCACCACTAATTTTAAAAATTGGGAAAGAAGCGACAGATATCGTCTTGATCCAGGAACCTTGGGTCACTGAAGACCGGGTACTTGGGCTCAAGACTCCCTATTATAGATTTATGCACGCGAAAAAAGAAGGTAAGGTTCGGTCGTGCATTCTCATTAAAAATAACATAAGTTGCTTTCTGTTATCAAATTTCAGTAACGGAGATGTAGCAGCGGTCAGCATTGAGGTCGATAAACGAAACATCTGGCTAGTATCAGCTTACCTGGCTTATGATAAAGTGGATACTCCACCAATCATTCTAGGTGAGCTAGTTGGAGTCATCCTTGGGAGTGATGCAAATGCTCATCACACAATCTGGGGAAGTACGGACACAAATGAACGAGGTGAGTTACTCCTTGATTACATTTTAAGTACTAACCTCCATATATGTAACATAGGCAATAAGCCGACCTTTATAACTAGTAATAGACAGAAAGTATTGGATATTACTCTTGTCTCAAGCTTTATGGCGATTAGTTTATTAAACTGGAGAGTGTCGGAGGACCACTTCCGATCATTGTTACCTTCAATTTGAAATGGACTTGACTTCTCCAAAAAGTCCAATCTACAGAAACAGGAGGAAAACCAACTGGGATACCTTTAGAACTATTCTGGTTAATTCTCTACCAGTTCCGGTGCCAAAACCTCCAAAACTGCGCAAGAGCTCGATGGCTTGGTGGACGAGTTGTCCAGCGCTTTTAATGAAGCGATACTGGGCTCTAGTCCCCTTAACAGGCCTAGGGGTAAATCTCGGCTATTCTGGTGGTCCAAGGAGCAAAACCGAATTGGTTCTCTACTCTGAGGAGCACATCCACTCAGGCACTAGAGGCTCTGCAATTTTTGACTCCTCTAGATATCTTGGGGAAACAGTTGGCAGCTTGTACTGCCATACGGCTGAAATCCATCTTAATGTGGACCTGCAACAATACAGGGCACTCATCTATTTTGTGCAACAAACAAATTCCCAAAACCACCGACTATACTGTCCCGTCACTATCTTTTGACACTACTGTAGCATTTTTCAAGCTGAAGTAACTGCCATAAAGGAAGTAGTAGATTGGTTGAGGTATAATGTAATATCAGTTTGTGATATTCGCATATATACGGACAGTCAGGCTGCCATTAAAGCGCTTCAATCACACCTCCTCACGTCGAAAGTAGTCCAGAACTGTCTCTCATCTCTTAACGAGATGGCAGATCAGTTCAACATCCACATTTTATGGGTGCCAGGACATTTCATAAGTACAGGGAATATAAACGCAAATGAACTGGCTCGACGTGGTACAATGGACCACTTCTCAGAAAGCAGAAAGGATATTGAAATGCCTCTTGCGGTATGCAAACTGCTGCTTCAGGAAGAAGCTAGCAAGGTGACGAATGACAGATGGTCAAGTATCATTTCTTGCGTGATAACTCGGCAGGTCGGGCCAAAGTTAGACTTGGCGAGATCCAAACAGCTGATCTCACTTCAGCGAAGTCAGATCAGTGTGGTTGTTGGAGTGATTACGTGGCACTGTCTCTTAGGGAGGCTTGTAGAGTAGACTAGTAGACTTGTTGTTTTCTCACATGACTACTGTCGTAGTTGCGAGGGCGAAGAGGAGGAAGAGACAGTACTTCATCTTCTTTGCACCTGTCCTCGTCTGGCACGAAACAGACTAAAGTTTCTAGAGACACCCCTCTTCAAAGACCTGACGGACCTCTGTAGGATGGACGTCAGGAGTATCCAGCGCTTTGTTAACAGCTCAAAATGGTTCCAATGAGTTGGAGGAAATAATTATTGTGGTATGGCTACGGACCATTTTTTTGTGATTATGCCTGGTCCTAGTGGACCGCCACCCAAACCTAACCTAACCTAACACTCGGTGAACTCACGCTTTCATCCAAATCTCGGACCATACTCCAGAGTATCCTTAACCCTATAAATACACTTGTGTACCGCGCTTTTAGTGCCTGACATGTTGCACTGCGTTCAACCCTTCCCTGAACGTGCATTAGTCTAGTCTTTATCTTCGGATCCGCCACCGACCTACCGGTCCAAAGTTGTACCAACAGTTGTTCCTGTACTATCCATAGCTTCATTTGGCAGATTGCGATCTCACGCTCTGGGCGCAGTACTACCTCCTTATGAGGCTTCAGGATTGTACCACAAACACTGAGCTTCCTTTTGAGGGCCTCGCACCTCCAATTCTACCAGGAGCTCATCATCTCCTAGTAGCTCTACCTCTATTCTTCACACACAAAAAATCAATACTTAAGCCTAAAAAAGAGATACAATAATATTTTGCCGGCTAGTCTAAGACTTCTATTGGCAAGACAACGATTCGTAAAAAAAACACAATTTTACGCTAAAACACTTACATTACCATTATATTCACCAAAAATAATTAGAGTACAATTGGACCCATTGTTTGGGTAGCAAAAAAGGAAAGAATAAGAATTTGAAAACGAATTACAAGAAATTTTGGACCCATGACCCAACCTTGCAACGGGCAGTCGAAACTTACACGCTGTAAGTGAGCCTCATTGCTTTGGTGTCATAGACCAAATCTAGATTTAATTTACCTCGTGGTCATGAATGCCACCCTCGCACTCCCGTTCCCACAATACCGGATGCGATCCTATATCAGAGAGACACGGATTGTGCAGGAGGCAAGTCGTACACTACTCATGTAGACAATAATTTAAATTCAATGCAACTCCCGGCAGAATAAATATTGTCTTCTCTACCATCAGGAAATAATAACACGCCGGTTATTGCTTATTTTTGATTCTCTTTGCGTTTCACGATGTATCAGAACTAGCTGATGGGACAAAAGGCATCCATGCTCATCCTAAAACAGAGACAATTTTGGGCATTAGTCCCGAACACACCCAGGATGATCTTAAAACTAAAGCGGACTTGCAAACACATCCCGATGGATGAAAGATAAAATTGAAAAATCGAGGGGAAATTATGCGCAAACTTAATACGAAGCCACAAAGAGGATCCTATAAATTTAGTTAGGTCAAGTTGTTGTAACATTTATAACCAAATTGACACTAAAAACGGAAATGATCCTTTCGTGAAATGAAACCAAGCTTTTTTTACTTTTTTAATTTTTTTTTTGAATATTAATTAATTTATGTGATTTCTAATATTCTACCGGTGATTAGACCATTTTAAATGTGTTTTTATTAACACGTAGAAGTATATTAGTATTTACGAACAATCATTCAGCGAAACCGACTGATAGACAGAATTCAATTTATTTAATTTTTAATTTATATGATTTTAATATGTTCCGAAGATTGTAAGAGAATTCAATCCAGTTTCGAACTGATGAGCTTATGATTATGAAAAAATCATTCTCATCAGGCCGCAGCGACTGGACTGATTACACCACAATTTACATTCTATATATACAGAATGTACTGTGCGTTATGTACTAGCGAATCATACTAATACAGATAAATTCTCTTACAATTTTTTCTTCTTCACGACATTCACACAGCTCAATTTCTGTGTAAGCTAATTTTACTTTTTTAATTATTTTTTTTATTAAAAAAAAAAAAATTAAAAATCGGTTGTGTGTTCATTGGTTTGTGCGCTAGAGTGTGGGTTGGGACATGCCTCAAACAAAACGAGTAATCAAGGATCGAGCGACTATATCTATAAATTGTAAAAAGGTTCTTCAACATGAATATGACCCACCATGTATTTAGTCAGGCTAAGCCGCAGCCATATTCACGTCAAAAAACTTCTGTCCAGAAATACGCAATAAAAGAAAATTGTCTGTAAGAACAGAAATCAGAAAAAATTGGATCGGATGTTTTTTGACCCTTATTTTGGGCGCCACTTTGTAATGTGTGGAGTTTGACTGAAAGCCAGCTTCCACTCGTTACTTAGAATTTATCTTGCTTGCTTGGTGATACCGGCGGCATGATTCCTGCGGCTGAGTCAGGGTAGGGGATTTTGGTGTGAGTAAGGTACCACACAAGTAAGATCTAGTTCACCGCCTAAGGAATATTGTGAGCACATTGCTCAAATTTCGGATGATTTTTTTTTTTCCGGTAAGCGACTTTTATTTAATTTAACTGAGCAAAACGAATAACGGAAATTTCGGTTAGCCGGTGTATTAAAGCAGTTATTTATGAAAACTATTACGTGATTTCGAGAAAGTTTTGTGTTGTGCTTTGATAGAATTAAAATGACGACTGTGGCGAAATTAGCGAAAGCAATTCAGGGAAGACAAATAGTTATGAACCAAATCCAGCGTGTCAAGACTTTCGTAGACGAAGGTTTAAGGAAGGCTTCTCTTCCCGAATTAGAGTTGCAGTTGGGTAGCATTGACGGTTATTTTACACAATTTAATGAACTACAGATCAGCATTGAGCAGTTAGATGAAACCGAACTCGATCAAAGCACACGGGCAAATATTGTAGAAATGTATTTTCAATTGAAACCCGCTTTAATGGTTGCAATTGATAACATCCGCTTTTGTGTTGAAGGAAAAAGTTTACAGCAGGGTACAGCAAACCATCAACCGGTTTCAATCAGACTCCCAAAAATTGAATTGAAAACATTTTCGGGTGAGATCACAAAGTGGTTAGAGTTTTTTGAGAGTTTTCAACCACTAGTTCATAAAAATCTTGCTCTAGATGACTTAGCTAAATTCTATTATATAAAAACATCACTTGATAAGGAAGCTGCAAGATCAATTGAATCGTTAGAAACCACTCCTGTAAATTACATGGAAGCTATAAAAATTGTAACTTCTCGATATGCAAACAAAAAAATTATCTGCAAAGATCATCTTCGTAAGCTATTCAGCTTTAAGCCGCTTGATAAACCGAATGGACCTCGCCTTCGATAATTGATTGCCACTTTCAATGCACACATTCGATCTTTAACTACACTTGGTCGACCTAACAAGCAGTGGGATGATCTTATAGTCCATTCATGTTGTTCGAAGTTAGATTCTGACACACTCGAAACATGGAATAATGAAGCTCCAAGTGATAGACTAGAAACATTCGATGAGTTGCTTGTTTTCTTGAACAGTCGTTGTCAAACGTTGGACAATTATACTCAATCGTCAGGAGAAACAACAGTTACACGTAATCAAAGGTCTCAGCTGTTACTTCCACGAACTAGATCCACTGCAATGTTCGCGTTACCAAAATCACAGGATATTTCGTTGCAACATATTTCTAACGTTATCAATAACAGATCGGCAAAAGGAAGTAGGCCGACTAGGGCTGTGCAATAACTGTTTAAAGCCAAACCTTCAAGTCAAGGACTGTCCGATAACCGAGAAATGTCGCAAATGCAATTTAAATCATCACACATTGATTCATCCGGAATTCCCATCTACCACTTTAAATGATAAACAGAAGCAGATAACTTCCTATACAGGTTCATCATCTTTGTGAGCTAATGCAACTGTAAAACTTTCTACAAAGTCAAGGGGTTCCGTTGTACTATCAACTGCTATAGTGTACGTTCTGAATGATAAAGGCACACCAATTCCATGCAGGGCATTACTCGATTCTGGTTCGCAGCTCTACTTCTTGACAGAGGCCTTTGCTACACAATTAGGGGTTAAGAAGGTCAAATTGCATGCTCCCATTGGTGGTATAGGAGACGCGTCTGTTACTAGTCGTAATTCCAGCATCATAACACTTCAATCTAGAATCAATGGTTATTCTACTGACATCACGATTCATATTCTTACAAAGATAACCGATCTACAACCATCAGTGGAGTTAAAGTGCAGCCCTTCGGAAATACCACAAAATCTACAATTGGCGGACCCTCAATTTCATATTCCGCAAAAAAACGATATGCTCATTGGAGATGAGCTATTCCTGGAATTACTAACAGTTGGTCAGATCAGATTAGGCGATGATTTCCGACTTCTCCAGAACACTCTGTTAGGATGGATTATTTCTGGAAAAATTGTAGATACATGTGCAAAAAATTTCTACAATTTAAGTACAACCAAGAAACCAACCTTAGAGACTGTTCTATAAAAGTGTTGGCAATTAGAAACAGTGGAACCTACAGATTATCTGAGCAAATGTGTAAAGAGAATTTTGTTCAAACATATAAACATAATGATCAAGGCCGATTTATTGTCAAACTGCCATTTAAAGACCTACCAACCTCATTGGGGAACTCACAAGTTACGGTCACAAAGCGATATTGTAGTTTGGAGAGGAAATTAGCTCGGAATGCTGATATTAGTCACCAGTATCGAGAATTTATTGACGAATATTTAAGTTTGGGCCATATGGAATCGTTTAAAGCTGAAGACATAGATAATGATTACTACTATCTCCCACACCATTGCGTTTTGAAGCCAGACAGCTCAACTACTAGACTGCTCCGCGAAGACAACTTCTGGCAAATCGTTGAATGACATACTGCTGGTGGGACCGATTGTGCAAAACATGCTGTTCAGTATTCTTATAAGATTCCGGTCACATATCTATGTTTTTAGTCCGGATATATCTAAGATGTATCGTCAGATTTGGGTAGCACACGAAGACGCAAAATATCAATCTATTCTATGGCGAAATAACTGTAGTGACATTATTCAATCTTTTAGGCTTAAAACTGTGACATACGGAACGAGCTCTGCAACTGGCGATCGATGAAGCGTCAAACTTTCCACTTGCCAGCAAAGCTGTTATGTCAGATACGTATGTCGATGATATATTATCTGGATCGAACTCATAAAAGAGGAGCTTATGAAGTTGCAACATGCAGTTATTAAAATGTTAGGCACGGCTGGTATGTCACTTAAAAAATGGTGCTCGAACGAGCCTGATGTTCTACTAAAGGTGTTAGATAAGGATCGTGAACAGCTTCTTCATCTGGATGACTCTAGTTTCGTTAAAACTTTAGGCATGTATTGGCAATCAGATGTGGATATGTTTCATTTCCATGTCAATCTGCAAGACTGATCAAAAGATAGAATTACTAAAAGATCTGTTATTTCCGACATTGCCCGAATTTTTGATCCTCTTGAACTTTACACCAAATGGACGACATATCGAGCTGAGTTTCCGAAATTAAACTTACTTCAAGTAAAACGTCATCTGTTTGCAAAAGACTCACCAGACGAAGTAGAATTACACGGTTTCGCCGATGCCAGCGAGTCTGCTTATGAAGCGGCCATTTACACTCGTAGTATTAACAAGAATGGTGATGCTATTGTATCATTACTGTGTTCTAAGTCTCGCATAGCTCCTCTACGAAAGACGACCATTCCGCGCTTAGAACTTTGTGCTGCTCATCTGTTAGCCATTCTAGTTAGCCGAATCCTTCCGATCTTGAACTTCAAGGTCAGTCACACTATATATTGGACCGATTCTACAATCGTTTTGCACTGGTTCAAGTCTTCGGTTTCTAGTTGGAAACCGTTCGTCTCAAATCGTGTGGCAGGAATTCAGCAGCTTGCAGACATCGATAATTGGAATCATGTAGAATCAAAATTGAATCCAGCAGACATTGTTTCACGTGATCTCATGCCTAGAGAATTTCTACAATCTACATTGTGGTTCAATGTAATCACCAGCGCAAGTCGAATCATATAATGATGTACCCGAGCGGCGAAAGTACAAGGCTGCACTTACAGCAGCCGATGGATCTTTGAATTTCTGCAAAGCATCAAATATTTCAACAACATTAGATCGTTGTGTAACGTCATTGCTTATGTTAACCGGTTTATTAATAATGCGAGACCCGTGAGAAATAACAAAGATCGCAGGTCCGGCCCCTTGTCATCCAATGAACTCAACATGTCCATGCTATTGATTGCCAGGATAATACAATGGAGAGCATTCGGGAATGAAATCGTTGATCTGCAGAAGGGACATCCCGTTTCACGAAAGAGTCGTCTTATTTCCCTTTCTCCATTTCTAGACGACAAGAATATTGTTCGTGTTGGTGGTCGCCTTAGTAATTCTAATTTGTCCTATACATCCAAACATCCTATCCTACTCCCTCCCGAACATCCATATACTTACAATCTCCTGTGTTTTTATGATTATGTATATTTGCACCTTGGCTCACAAGCATTGTTAGCCGCCGTCCGTGAGAAATATTAGCCACTTAATGGAAGACGTCTCGTTTCAAAAGCCTTTCGACACTGTTTCCGATGTCTTCGATTAAGGGCGAAATCAAGACAACAAATGATGGGTAATCTACACTACGAACAATCATTGCCTCCCCATTTACTTTAACTGGATTGGATTTCTGTGGACCGATTTCCATTCACTACAAACTACGAGGCAAGGGACCAGGCAAAGCATATATTGTTGACAGTGTTTGTCTATTTTTCAACAAAGGCGGTTCACTTAGAAGTTGCGTCGGCCCTGACTACGGAAACCTTTATTGGCGTTTTGAAAAGGTTTATAGCCACCCGAGAATTACAGCAGAATATTTTCTCTGATAATGGGACAAATTTTGTGGGCGCGAACTCACAACTGAAGACACTAAACGATTTAATCACGTCTCAGCAGCGTGATCCAGAAGTCATCAAATGATGCCAACAAAATCGAATTACCTGGCATTTTCAGCCCTCCGCTGCTCCACATTTTAGTGTACTCCATGAAGCCGCAGTAAAATCCAGTAAATTATTATTAAAAAGGACAATTAGCGATGCATCATTGACCTTTGAGGAGATAAACACGGTCATCAAGCAAATTGAAGCAATTCTAAACTCGCGGCCAATAACACCACTTTCATCAAGTCCAGATGATCTTCAGCCACTTACACCAGGCCATTTCCTGATTAGACGTCCTATCACCTATATACTCGGGCCTGATATTCAGACTGAAATGGTTTCACCTATCCGCCGATGGCGTCTAGTCCAACAGATCCAGCAGCAATTTTGGTCCAGGTGAACGAAGGAATACCTTGCCGAATTACAACATCGCCGCAAGTGGATGATACCAACTGAGCCCTTGGTTATTGGAGATTTAGTTTTGGTCAAAGAGGATAATCTGCCACCTCTGAAATGGCGACTGGGTCGAATCATCAAATTACACTATGGTGACGATAAATTATCAAGAGTAGCTACAATTAAAACATCTATCGGCACTATAGAAAATGTTTTATTCAATAATATCGATCTCAATAAATCAGAACCGCATTTACAATTGATGGGAGAACTTGTCAATTATTTTTTTGAAATAATAATTAAATACATTAACATAAAATATGAATTGTTTATTGCATGACATTGATTATAAATAAACGTAATTAAAAAACCATTAATTTGAAATACAAAAAAAAAATTGTGAGAATTTATTTTTTATAATAAATTTTGTGTAACATCCGGCTGACTTCAGTAAAAATGATCTCGGTACCATCATTACCGCCGAACGTCATTCTCAACGGTGTTGTTTTACTGTGATAACACCAAAATGTTGTACAATCGGTGCCATATTCAAACAACAATTTATATTGTCGATCAGGTTTCAACTGTACCGCTAAATTAAAATCCACCTTGGTATAGTTATTTTTTCCAACAGCACCCATACCATCAATCACAACTCCATTATGTTCATTTAGTAAATAAATTTGTACCGAGGTATCAACATTTGAGCCGGTAACATGTACCCCCAATAATGTAATTGGTTTGGTCACGGTAAATTTCGTCTCCATTGATGGTTTCTCATAAACCCATACAAAATTTGGATGATCACCGACTGTTAATTCAGATGGTGCCGCAAATATTTCCGGTTGCAAATATAAATATAGTTCATTACGCATACGACTAGAAAATTCGTACGGATTTTTTAATTTTTTATGTATCTCCAAAAATACTGTACTAATTTCGTGTGTAGTCAAAAAATCATCTTCCATTACAGCGCATACAGCAAATTCTTCACTTGTCATCGTCGGGAAGCGAACTAATTTTATTAAATGTCCAATAATTTCACGTTTTGTTTTTTTATTACCGGGTTGACTTTCCTGTTTTACCAGCCACTGGAATAACGCTTTAAAAAGATCAAATTCCCTTCCACAAGCTATATCCTCAATATTAAGAATGGCCTCAACAACCATTCGACTTGTTTTAACAAAATCATCGGTCACAATCACATGACAATAGTTTAGGCGAATAAATTCCACTACATTTGCTCGCATCAAATAATTTTTTGACAATGCAATATCTAAAAATGAGCAAGCATTATTAACGGTAAGCTGTTCGGTCATCCATTTTAAACATTTTGTGCTCAATTCGTTCAATTCATATTGTTTAGCCAATTCCAATAATTCGTTTATATTTTCATCGGTCACCGTACAATTACCGGTATACACAAATTTGACAAAATTTGTAAATGCACTATACGAGATATGATTTGGCACTTGAATAAAATCTGAACACCGTCCTATCTTTACAAATTGCTCATAAAATACAGGCGATTTAATTAAAAATATTAAACTATGCGCTGGTAATTCCCCATCCTTTTCAAATTTAAATTTTATATCAGAATATTGACTGTTATTATATAAGCTTTCAAACAATTCGATCACTGTTTTTTCAGTCGACTTTGACATTGTGAATTTTAAACAAATTTAGGTCAATGCTCATGAAATTTTAAAGTAATACTATGGTAAGGTCATCCGTTGTCCGAATATTTATTCCATTTTCATTCTAACCACAACAGTATTATGTTTTATCAGTATTGTATGTAAATAGATAGAATACCACAGGCAAAACATTGTCTAATTCCTATCAATGATAAAAAAAAAAATGTCATATTGTGGTCAGTATATTCATAATAAGTAATTCTAGGGATATACAACGTAATTAAATTTGGGTAAATTATCAGATGGTCGGATTAAATAAATTGGAAAATTTGTCGTCTATTTTACTTGTCTTGCAGAAGAAACACACAAATTACATTAATTTAGTTAATTAAACTCTAATGGATATTGTTACATATTTTACTGATTACATGGTTCGAATTTCATCGAATTAACATAAAAAATTGTTTGCTGTAGCAAACATGGGCAAGTAGAAAGTTGGGTGCGGATGACATAAATTAGAATAAACCTTAACACAAAATTGAGTTTCTTCGTATTTTCTTAAAACGTGACCAAAACAACAACAACAACAATATGATGCGACAAAGATAATAAAGTCTAGGAGAGTAAGTAGATGGTTTATGTTTCCAGTTTATGACAATAACCGAAAACGGTTTCACTTAAAAGTTGGAAAATTATTTTAGGGTAAAATGGTAACAAAACAAGAACTAGCCGTACTAGTTAAATTATTCTTTTACGAAAAATAAAAAAAACATTTTCTGGGTCATTTACAAAAAGGGTACGTTCCTTCCTATCGAAATAATCAAATTCAATTATTAAGTATTACAGGATTATAAACATGGTAACGACGTATGATTAAATTTAAGATTGGAAAATCTCGAATATATAATATTTCAAATTTTTTACGTAAACATATGTATCTACATAAAATTAATTTAAAATCGATGTAACATTCTGTCTTATTTTACATTAACATAATTTTTTGTGAATGACATATTAATTATAATATTTTTTATAAGTTACCTCATTAAAATTAAATTTCTCGGAAATGCGGCAATTAAATTCAAATTGTTTTTGTAATTACAAAACAACATGGGGAAAATGAAATTGGATTTGGTAAAAAGTTTTGGTTTCATTTAAATTAAACAAAGTTTCACATATTTATTCTATCATTTTATTATTATTGTTGACATAATAAATTTTTGAACTTTTTAGAAATATTTTCATATACCCTTAAATTTTATTTTTTGTTATTATGGGGGTTACATGAATGAGTTCTATAATAACTATGTATATTTTAAAGGGCATCGGTCTTAAATTTGAACTTTTCAAATATTCAAGATGAACAACTTAACATTTCAATATTAGGAGAAATTTGTACAATACAAGCAAATTACATTAACTTATGCCTTTGTGTCATATCTCAAACAATGCTTATTATGCTCAACGTATGTTCATAGCAAATCAAAAGTTATTCAAATAAGACGGTTTATTGCAAGCTTCACTATTGTAATCCTGGGTGACTTCTGACCTTTTTAGCTGAGCCTTATTCTAGAGTATAGAGCCGTAATCATACGACATAATTTTTAGCAAATGTTATAAAACAAAAGTTAAAAATATAAAGGTTTTCTACATGTAATTTAAGACAACGCCATCATATCATCGAAATATGCAGCAACCAAACAACATGTAGGCAAAACAACTAGAGTTACAAACTCAATTACAATTTTTCATATCAGCAAAATATGCAATGCGTGTGTAAAATTAAATACTTTAGTTTTTAACATTTTTATATTTTCCCACATTTTGTAATCTAAACATTTAATTTTAACTGCGACCGAAACAGGGACCGCCAAAGTTACGTGTAAAAATGAATAAAAGTGGAAGTTAACGTTTTTGTCAATTCTTCTTCTTCCATGATAACATAATAGCAACCATAGTGAAAGTGAAAATTCTATAAAGTGCAGAAAACTATTATACACCATAAGAAGATAGTAGCACGAGAGTATTATTTCCGTGAAAACATAATACTCAATAACAAATCCACTGTGCCGTGATTGATGTCGTACGACAAGTAGGCTGTTAATAAGCTTCAACGTATATAGCCAGAGCACCCTGTATTATATAGAGCCATTATCTATAAATCTGAGCTTTTATAAAGGAATTAGAAATGATGAAAAAATCAAACTTTCCATAGTAAAATACATAAAACATATGGGAAATCACTTTTTTTTCAATGAACGATTTTTAAATAAAAATTCACAAACTCTTGTGTGGGGTTTGCTAGTTCCCCTATCAGGCGCCTCTCCAGGTGGCGGATAGGGGAAAGCTTGCCAGATATGCCAGGTACCGGGGAAATCAAATACTCGGGGCGCACCAAAAACTAGCATACCCAAGCTAAGGTGGCACTACATACGCCGATGGCTGCGTGGCTAAGAGGGTGCTTAGTCGTTAGAATGTGAACTCCGAATTTGGAGACGTTCGGTGTAAACCCGTAGCCTTCCCATGATAACGCAGAGCTCTGTCAGGCTGACTGTTACTTCTCGTGCTACTCGTGGGAATGAAAATGATAGGAAATAATAATAATAACCTAACGAAATTAGAAAACGAGACGGATGCGTCTCTAACAGCATCAAATGAATCATCATCGTTGGATGCCGATACCATGGATCCTGAGGGGGACCAACTATTGCAAAATAAAGGTAACAACTTTCCTAAGAGCACGAAAATGTTGAGATCACCAATTCTAAAGGTTCCAAATATAAGTAGTTGTACACTACAACTAAATACAGCTGCGACAGTCGCGACTGCGTCCCAAGTAACCAATAATAACCCTCAGTCTGAGGAAGTAATCAAAGCTCTAGCCGAGTCTAGACAAAAAAATAAAGAATTAAACAAAGCAATTCAATGGATGCAGCACCATATACAACTTCTTGAAGAAGAAGTTAAAAACCTTAAACATAATCTAAAGATGGACTACCAAACTGGTCATGAAGATTCGGTTGAAGTAGAAGCCCTAAACCAGGAAAACAACAACAAAGAAACGGAATGTGCTAACTTAATTGAGTACCAAACCGACGAGGAAGATTTAGAAAGAGAGACCAATTGGATAATGAAAAAGTCAAAACGGGCTCTAAAACAGCAAAAAACACAGGAAGCAAATTCTTCCAGTAAAAGGTAAGCTGAGTCGTCCCCAGAAATGAACACTAGTGTGAACATATCGGGAGCAAAGGTAAACCAATTACCAACTATCAGCAAGACCAAGAAAGAAAAACCATCACCACCAATCAATATCACACATGTCAATAAATTTAGCGATATTCAAGCGCTAATGAAAGAAGTGACAGAAAAGGAGCATAAGCTTGTGTCGCTAAACAACAACGTCTGAAGGGTAAATATGCCTGATTCAGACGGTTATAGAAAACTTTCAACTGTATTGAATGATAAAGGTCTCCATTGGTATACATATGAAGACAAAAATACCAGACCCATTAGAGTAGTTGCTAGGGGTCTACATCAAACATGCACACCAGATGAGATAATTGAAGACCACAAAAGAAAAAATTTAACGATCTCAGATGCAGTTAATATGTGTAAAACTGAAAGGAAGTCTACCGGCAAAGGAGGGAGTACAGTTAATAAAATAAAGTTACCACTATTCACTCTGATCTTTGCAAACTCAGAGGAAATTGAGAACATATTCAACATTAGGAACATCTTGGGAATGGTTGTCCGAATGGAGCCATTGAAAAAGGTAACAGGGATCATACCACAATGCAAAAAGTGTCAGGCATACAACCACATGTAAAAATACTGCAATCGTGAAATCAGATGCGTAAAATGTGCGGGAAAGCATGACACTAAACAATACATGATAGATAAGAACACTCCAGCAAAATGTGCTAACTGCCAAGGAACCCATCCTGCTAGCTATAGAGGGTGTGAAGTAGCCAAACACTACAAAACATGCGAAATAGGACAAACAAAAACCAGCCAAAGAGAGCAACGAAAGAAAAAGAAATCCCGACAAAAACTGTCACTACGTTCCAAAGTGCGAAAGTGACAGAGGGATTCTCATACTCACAAGCAGCAAGACAAGGTCTACCTGGGCCTACAGATCAAAATGTTGGAATTCAACAAGCTATGACAACAATGCAAAACACCTTGAATGCTATTGTCAATCGCCTTTCTAAAATAGAAGAAAATATAGAATTTCTAAACAAGAGACAAGTTAATCTTGAACAACAAGTAGAACATCGAGAAAAAAGTAAGGAGATTAACTTAAGGAGAAACTTGCTTTATCTTCTGATCCTTCACTCCAAAAAAAATGAACAAAACAATAAGAATATTAACCTGGAATGCTAATGGACTTCTACAGCATCTTCCAGAGCTAAAAATCTTTTGGAATACAGAAAAAATTGATATATGCTTAATAGCAGAGAGCCATTTCACTAGAAAGTCTTATGCAAAAATAAAAGGTTACTCTTCTTGTTACCATTCTATACATCCTGCAGAAAGAGCTAGGGGTGGAGCAACAATATTCATCAGAGAAAACATCAAACACTTCGAAGATGTCAAACTCGAAATAGAGACAATGCAAATTGTATTACTTAGCGTGCAACTAAACAATTACAAGAAGCTGCGGGTGGCTGCGATATATTGTCCACCAAGGCATCAACTTAAAAAGGATGATTACCTCTCAATGCTCAAAATGATGGGCTCAAATTTCGTAGTAGGAGGAGACTTCAATGCCAAACATACGCATTGGGGTTCGAGACTAATATCACCTAAAGGTAGAGAACTATTAGAAGCTGGACATCAAATAAACTGCGAATTTCATTCAAGTGGTATTCCTACTTATTGGCCAAAGGATAGAAACAAAATACCAGAAGTGATTGACTTTTTCATAGCCAAAGGTATTTCAGAAAACTATATCCACATCGAAAATAATGAAGGTTTATCCTCGGATCATTCGCCAATGATACTTACGATCAGTGAAACAATAATTGAAAAAGAAAAGCCACCAAGGTTAACAAGCGGGAAGACCAATTGGGGAAAATTCGCATTGTTAATTGAGGAAAGTATTGATCTTCAAGTCCCAATCAAAAACCGAACACAACTTGAAAGAGAAGTAGAGCTGCTCATAAACAATATTCAGACCGCGCAGCATGGGAAAGCACTCCCCCTGCCAAAAATAAACCTCACAAGAATGAAATACATACACAGGAAATAAGAAATCTGGTCAGAGAAAAAAGGAAAGCTCGCAAAATCTGGCATAGAAATCGAGCACGGGAGAGCAAAACTATCTTCAATCAGCTCAAAAACAAGCTGCAGAAGTTAATAGAAGAAACCAAAGCGGTAAGCTTTAACAAATATTTAATAAATCTTTCTGGCCACAAAGAAAGCGATTACTCTTTATGGAAAGCTACAAAGGGACTAAAGAGACCAAAAGAGCAGGTGCCGCCAATTAAAAAAGCAGATGGTACTTGGGCCAAAAGCCCGAAAGATAAAGCTGTTTTTGCTGAACATCTGGAAGAGACGTTCCAACCTTTGACTAGACAAACAGCAGAGGAAAATACCTTTCTAATGTAAAAAGAAGATGAGTTAGACATACAACCAGTTACAATGAAAGAACTCAAAAATGAAATCAAACATAACCTAAATGCAAAAAAGGCTCCTGGATACGATATTATTACAGGAAAAGTTATTAAAAATTTGCCAGGAAAATATCTTAAGAAGTTGCTACACATAATTAAGGCAGCTTTTAGAATGAAATATGTTCCTCAGCAGTGGAAAATAGCAGAAGTTATTATGATACCTAAGCCTAATAAGCCATCTAATGAGAAAACGTCATACAGACCTATATCTGTATTGCCATCATTGTCCAAACTCTTCGAAAAATTACTCCTCAAAACAATGAGACCTCTGATTGAAGAAAGACACCTGTTACCATCGCATCAATTTGGTTTCAGAGAGAAACACTCCACCATAGAGCAGGTACACAGAGTCACTAAGGTGATTGAGAAGATGCTTGAAAACACAAAGGTATGTTCTGGAGTTTTCCTTGATGTCGCCCAGGCCTTTGACCGAGTCTGGCATCGAGGACTGGAATATAAATTACATCGCGACCTTCCTAAGCAGTTCTATGAGATATTAAAATCATACAATGAAGGGAGATATTTCAGATTGAAATATGAAGGAGAGTCTCATCACTCAAGAGAATTAAAGCAGGCGTACCACAAGGGAGCGTGCTCGGACCAGTCTTGTATTTGCTTTATACAAGAGACATACCTATTACTGGAGAAACAGATATTGCAACCAGGAGCAACCAGCAAATTACAGCACACTGTGAATGAGATTATCCACTGGACAACAAAATGGAGATTAAAATTGAATGAGCTTAAATCAATTCACACAACATTCACCTATCTAAAAGTTGATCACTTACCTATTTACATAAATAGGCAGGAAATACCACATGCGAACACGGCAAAATACCTAGGTATGACGCTCGACGCCAAGTTAAAACGGAAAGAGCATGTCAAGAAAAAAAGGCAAGAATTGGATATAAAGTTCAGAAAAATGTATTGGCTCATTGGAAGAAATAGTGAGCTTACCATTCACAATAAGCTGCTTTTATACAGGCAAAAACTTAAACCTGTGTGGACCTATAGCATCCAGCTCTGGGGATGCACAAAGAAAACGAACGTTAAAATTATACAAACGTTCCAGAACCAAGTACTGCGATGTATTGTCAATGCACCTTGGTATATTAGAAACGATAATCTACATAGGGATCTAAAGATGAAACCGTCAACGAAGAAATCACAAAAAATGCCCAAAAATATATCCAGCGTTTACAACTCCATGAAAACATGGATATTCAACATATTGTCAACGACGTAGACAGCGCAGTGACAAGACGGCTAAAGAGAGCGAAGCCGCTTGATTTAGTTCCTTAGGACTGAAAGTTGCTGATGTAACCCGAAGATCTGGGCCCACTGGGAATAACTACTGTGTTATAGCCCAACTAACAGAGAATTAA
Organism: Tipula vernalis; assembly: GCA_958295665.1. Lineage (NCBI taxonomy): Eukaryota > Metazoa > Arthropoda > Insecta > Diptera > Tipulidae > Tipula > Tipula vernalis. Next base: position 126,234,979 of record OY282558.1, on the reverse strand, counting down.
AATAAGAAAGAAAAATTGCTAAATGAGTTGTAATCACTTAGTCGTAATACCTCGTAGTATATTAATATAAAAAAAAAAAAAAGAATTCTTTATTACGGACTATGCAATAATTAGCAGAAATGTTTGAAATTCAACACACATGAACATCTCTTAAGAAAATGATTTTCATTTTATTTTAATAATTGATTTATTTAAAGAAACATTTTTACAACAACAACAATCTCCACTAATACCACGTTTACATTAGTAGAATAAAAGTATGTAGCAAAAAAGTATCGTCGTGTGAACTCAAATTTAAATATTTAAATATTTTATCACATACTTTTTTGATATTTCGGTAAAGTATGTATCAACAAAGTATTAGTATATTACGTTGTAATGTGAACTCTAACTAATAACTATATGTTAATGTCATTCGTATATTTGTTGTCAAAACAAAAATTTATACGTTTTTTTTGTTAAACTACAATTTCGGGTGTTAATCAAATAATTTGCCGACAAATTTAATAGAGTTTGAGAAGAAATTCACAAAACATAAACTGAATTGAATACAGAAATCTATCTGTCAAAACAACAAACTTTGATAGTATGCGTTCACACTACAAATCGTAAAGCTAATGTGAACTGCAGCGGAAAAATAATTAAATAGCAAAAAAGTACATACATATTAGGTACGTATAATGTAAACGTGGTATAAATTTAATGAAAGCGTGCTTACATGTTAAAAAATAAATTTAGCTACTTCAATACTCGCCAATAGATGGTAACAAAGCTTTCCACTGCTGTCAAAATTTTCGTTTCACAAAAAAAAAATAATCAAAACAATAATGAGGTTCAGCTAAAATTATTATGTATAATTTTACCAATATAAAAACCGTCGATCACGATTATGTTGACAAACTATTATTTTAGTCCAGGCAACGAAGGAAAAATAGCGGAAATAATTCATGTAGAAGCCAAAATTGGTACAGTTGTAGGGGAAGGTGTCCTTAACAACATACTAAAAGTACTGAGGGGTGGGGTGAAGCTAAGGATGGGGAGGGGGTCGCGAAAGGTCCTGTTTTTCAATTTTTCGTTAATAACACAAAAACCACTGCTTCTATCAAAAAAATGTATATATACTAAATTAATCTACATAAAATCTACAATAAAGATTCTTTACACTTCTTTGATAGAAAATTTAAAAAAAACAGTTTTTATTGTTAAAAATGAATTGTTTAATTTTAAAAATTAAATGTTTATTGTTAAAAATGAAATAATTTCAGCTTAAGGATATACTCGTATATTGAACATTAAATTTCGTAGAAATCTAAATTTTCATCATCATCGAAGTTATTTTCGATGGGGGCTCCGTTAGTACATGAGTCGATGCAGCCGCAGGCACCGGAGCAGGCAATCCCTGCTTTGCGGCAACCGCAGCGCACCCCACACCCAGTCGTGCATCGGCAAAATATCATGTTCAAAACGGAGTCGGGTGCCACAGGATCGTTTGTTTTAAGTGCGTAAAGGATCCCATCTTCTCTCTTCACCCAACCCCATTGGATGGGTGGTAGGGGGTTGCCGAGCCACTGTTGTACTTGTAAGAAAGTAATGATACCAACGTAAGTATTCATCATAAACTAATATTTGTAAGGTAAAGAATAAACTATATGTAAATGAATTTACCTGTACATATACTCTGAGCGAGTGTTGCTTTGAAGCTCCTCTGGTGGGAGGAAGAGTGGCCATGTCTGATTTGAGCTTCGTTGACGCCTTCAAAAACGCCGAGTACCTATGTTTGTTCAGCTTGTCTTGATGTGCAGGCGCTTTGTATACAGCCAAAAAAAGCTTCTCGCCAGCCTGTTCAATATCCTCAGGTGATGCTGAGGGATCTGTGAATATTGCTGAAATGTCTTGAGTGAGGGCAGGGTTTTCTGTGAAAAGCTTAGCGATTCCTATTTTACTCTTTCCATGTATCGCCGAGGTGGTGTCGCATCCGGAGAAGCTGTGAAGAAGGAGAATCGTTTTGGAAATTGGAAGCTGTTGGAGTTGTCGCACAATTTGGAGAACAATTTGGTCTCCACATTTCCATGGCCTGGCTTCATGAAGTACATATTGATAGATGGTGGTGCCAATCCCATGAGGAGAACTATCAAGTCTACATCCTCCGCAACTATTGCTACAGTTGGATGTACAGCAGCTTTATCCAACCCACACCTCACAATAGTGCTGTCAGCATCCCCTGTAGCAACATCTGTTTCTATCCCAGCTGCTGCCATTTTCTCACTGAGCAAGTGAATCAGCTTTGTTTTGTTTCTTTCATTATTAGCAAGAAAATGCTCTTGTTGAACTGTGATAGTCGTGCTTTCATGAAAGTTGATGTCAACAGAAGTTTTTGTGAGCGCTCTTAGCTTCTGCTCTGCTCGTTTGGTGCTGTTGTCATCACCATATCCATCAAAAACCACCGAACGATTTTTACTGTAATGTTTATGTACGTAGGCAATGTACTGATGGCAAATTGATAATATGTTGGAAGACTGTTTCCATTTCATGCGATGGAGTAGGAAACCACCGTCTACCACATTGAAGCTGTGGGTGAGATCCACAGTTGCGTTGTTCTCTACAGGCGAAACATCATAGAGTGATGATTTTTTCCCTTTTCGCATTCCACCCTCGCTGAACAGGGCCAGGGAGTATGGAGTTAATTCATATGTCAAAAGCTCTTCTACATCTTTATCGTCCTTTTTTGTTATGACAATTCTTTGGAAAATTGTCAGAGGGTTAATAGTAACTTTATCACCATTGATTTTAATGGTGCTGCTCATACTGGCTAGTGACAAGACCACATTCTTTTTAGATTGCTTCATATCACCAAATTTACTGCCGATAAAACTTTGCATAGTTTTAGCTCCAATATCCAGGGCTTGGTGGCAGTTTATTTTGGAATTTCCCATAATACCTGCTGACAGTGACATCAGTGAATCCAACTTTGGAAAAGTGGGATGATCATTGAACCATTCGTGTATTTTACCTCGATCTCGTGAATCTCTCGTTTGCCGTGATACCCGGATATCAACGTGCTGCTCTCCAGTTGCAAAGACCACTTCAGCAAACTCCTCCAATGACAAACATATGGCGGTGCCTCCCGGTGATCCACAAATCCACTTGGCGAGTACAGAATCAGTAATTCCTCTTCCTCGCGTTAGGCCACCTGAACTTTTCATGGAGCGCATAAGAATTTGTTCTATGACCATATCCGACCAATTACCTGCCCAAGGTATACCTGTGCGATTAATACTGAAGAACCCCTTATCTGCAAACTCCTTGTACGCCTCCGGATGGCTAACTTTCAGTTGTATCATATCTTAGACATAGAGATGGGCACATTTTGCGCACTGGAAGTGCCCACTTGCGTGGAACAATGGGATCATCTGCTGTACACACTCTAAGTGCCCGTCCTAAATACCACGACGCACAGAATCGATGAACTTCTTCATCAGGGTAACCATGTTGAAGTATTGAATCCACAAAGCAGCGGTAGGGCCATTATCCTTGAGGGATTTCAGAAGATACTGAAATTTCGTCAAAGCTGACACCAAGGAAGCATTCTCTTCAACTTTGTCCGGAGTAAGTTCCTCCACGTTGGTCAGCATAGTCAAGATCTCTCTCTTCTCTTCCTCTGAAACATTGGCTCCTTCCAGAACAATTTGGCATAAAACAAGCACTCGAACAGCTCAGCTGTACCCGTGGCCTGTTAACATCTTGTCAACAGAATTAGCAGCGAATACTTGGCATAGTACATCTGTTAGTCCAGATCCAGCCATTGTGTGACCAATGCACCCCATGAAGGACATTAGGGTGTGAAACCCACCAAGTCTCACAACAATGTTCTCAAACGCGATTTCTCTAGCCTTTAGGTATAAAGGCTGGTGGAATGTTACGAAGCAAACTGTGGCCCCTATCTCTTGACTATTTTTTAAAGCATACTGTAACGCTGTATGTACTGTGCTGTACTCATTAGGTGGTGCATTGATGAATGGAAGAAAGGTTACCGAAGTTTTCTCTTTGTTAATAACTTTACTGACCAATTGCATGAAACCCTTCCATTCTGGAACGGTTGGCACCTCTGCAGTGGGCTCCACCTCCTGGAGCCACTTACCACTCATCCACAGGAAATCTTGAACAAAGGGTGTGAATATGTCACACGGGATGGGCATCAACACGCTCAAGTCTTCGATAGTAATTTGCTGCAATGCGTTGGTTCCCCTTCCCTCAAAGGCTTGCAGCTCCAGAACTGCCAGCTGGCCCACTTCTTCCTGGGGGGAACAGATTTCAGTCTTTCCACTTTCGTGGATGTAAGGAAAGCGTGGGTTGATGTAACACATTTGATTCCTCCCATGCTGTGGAAGGTATTCCAGCCATCGAGAGTGGATACATTGAAGTATGCATTATCAAAGAAGTACTGATAAAATGTGTCACTTGGGATAGGCTCTTGCGGGTGGTGGATGGTGGAGAGCTCCAGCTGCTGAGCGTTGTAGTAAGAGGCACTCAATCCCAACTTCGATAGTAGGGACACTAAGTTCTTTAATCCGATTTTTCTCTACAAGAACAGAGCGATGCTGGTCAGAATTGAGGATATGAAACATCAAAGGCGAACAGCAACAATAAGAGCATAAGCAATAGTTGTCATCTTTTTCCCCACTGCCTCTTTCGACTTTTTTTTTCCTTGCAATGCAGTCCATGAAGACTCTAAGAGATTTAGGTATTAATTGTTCAGCCTCACTGCAGAAGCTAGATGAAGGGGGATAGGCACTGTTATCGTAAGCCATGGATTCAATGTCTTCCAAGATAATCTCAGCAGCTTTTTGTACAATCCTCTCACGTTCTCTTTGTTCATCTTTACACCTTGAAGTGTACCATGAGTCGCTCAAGATTTTATCACTAAAACTACGAAAGGAGACGACAGTTTGTCTGGTGCGAATAGTACTGAAAAAAATTTGGTCCCCATATTTTTCCCTCATTCAATGGTCTTCACATGCGGTGGTTCCCCTGCAATAACCTGTTCCAACAACTCGCCCATAGAGTATTGGCAATAATCAGTCCTTTCAATATAATTATATATTTCTTCCATTGCTTCTGAAATCCCTTCATCTTGTGGACGTCCAGCTTTTCTTTTTGAAGGTACAGAGGTTAACATGAATGTTTTATAACAATCCTCGTGATATATTGAATCTGATGCGTGTAGATCCCCAACAGTGCAGATACGTCTCACTACATCGTTTCCCACTCATCCTTTCTTTCCTGCCCACGATTCAAAATAGAATTATGAAACGCAACCGTACGAACATAAAAAACTCTTCGACGCTTAGCATACGGTTTTTTAATTTCCTTCACTTCGTCATACGTTTCCGTGCAGAAAAAACACTTTGTTTTAAAATCAAATTTCATTTGTCCTAAACGCAAAGACGAAGCATCACGTGATGTTGAAGGTTCATCTGAGAGAGTGTCTCGCAAAAACCTTTTTATTGAGTCACTTCTGACGTAATCTCTTCTGCAAGAATTATGAACAACACCATTTATCTTACCCCTGAAACTTTTCTCTTTCCCATCTTTCCTTAACACACTTGCCTTCACTAATCGAATTATCCCTTTTTTCCAACGTTGCACAAATCACTTTCAACTTCACTCTCACAAATTAAACACTTCTCAGCCATAGCCAAATACACACTGGAAATAATAATCTTATATTAAACGCGTGCAAATATTTAATGTAATAAAAGCAGATATTTTGAAGACTCACGATCAACAAGGAGGTTGATTATAAACTGAATAAAGGGACGAGCACGAGCAAAAAATGTTTTTATTTATTTTTTATTTACCCCCTCCATATTGTCTTAAGCTTTGATTCTATCAAAAAAGTATAAAGAATCTTTATTGTAGAGAATTTTATGTAGATTAATTTAGTATTTGATAGAAGCAGTGGTTTTTGAGTTATTAACGAAAAATTGAAAAAAAAAGGACCTTTCGAGACCCCCCCCACCCTTAGCTTCACCCCCAACCCACAGTACTTTTAGTATGTTGTTAAGGACACCTTCCCCTACAACTGTACCAATTTTGGCTTCTACATGAATTATGTCCGCTATTTGGTATTTTTTGGTCTTCGTTGTCTGAGCTATTTTACGATCACATATTTTTGATTTTAAAAAGGTTACAATGAATTTACGCGGAAATTGTGTAATGCGATTGCACACATTTAATGGAAAATATTTACCTAATCATTTGGGCAGGAAACAATGGCAGTTGTGTGTTTCAAATATAAAAGAGGCGTAGATGTCATTTTAACAAGAATGTCTAATGGGATATTAAAATTTTGTGCTGGAACATTTAACTTAGATTTATACGGGTATGTATATCGAAGTCATTAGTTAAATATAATATTTTATAAAAATTAAGGAAGTAAACTATTTGTATCTTTCTGTTACAGTTTAACATATTCAACATATCAACTGCAGTCTTACTTTGGTATTTTAACAACAACAATGACGTACAATTTCATTCCGGCTAGAAGTGAAGTAGGAATAGAATAATTCTATTCTTTACATAGTTGTAGTGTTTACCATAGTAATTAGTTTAGTTTTATGAGTTGGTGTTAATTTTAATGATTGAACTTACTCATATGCGGCCACATCAAAATCAAACCCAATGGAATTTTATAAATTCAATGGCTCAATGTCTGGTAGTTTTCCGGCAGCAAAAATGCAACAAATGCCGCAAAATCAGTTTGTCGGAATGCCACAACAATATCCGGCTACAATGCTGACGGGTGCAAATCAAATTGTGGAACATCAATTTAATTTAAGTGGTCTAAATTTAACAAATCAAATACCATCGATGGAACAAAATTCAGATATTCCAATCATTCCTTAATAAAATATGTTCAATTTGAGAATCAATGATGACGGGACAAATCCAATTTCATTTCCAGGGCAACAAATACAAATACCACCGTATCAGCAACAATTTGCACAATTCCCAAATGCTACAAATTTTGTCCAACCGACAAAACGAAATCAATCAAATTTACTGAGATACAAAAGTATTCTTCTGACATTGCTATACGCTGTTTAGCTTTAGTGTTTTCTAATTAGCAACAACTCTATCCGGATAATATAAAAGAGTGCAACCTTTTTTAACCAAAAAGGCGGTATCCGTTTAACTCGATAATTTTGATTTTGGTTGTCATAATCATCGAAAACTATTCCAAACATATAATAAAAGTTGCGACAAACGGTACACGTAGTCAACCGTGTTGTTATATTATAAAAGTACAATTGCCTACAAAAATATGCTTTTGGAAAGGTCACCTTTTTTATCAATCAGATGATAGAATTAGCATTCCATAGTGGTAAAAGCGATGCCTCAAAAGCCGTAAAACGATTTAGAAAACTGTAAAGCGCCCTTCATACTAAATCCTACAGAACAATCTCTTTTAACCTATTAAGCGAATGAAAGTCAATAAAAACCACAGCAAATAAAAATGTAACAAAATATACCTACCTAGTTTTTATCTTACTCATATTTCCAACACTCTTATTCACAACCCACTTCCGCGGTTTATATCCGCTACCTCATTTATCTAGCATTCACAGTATTTTCGAAACTATTTTTAACTGATTTTAATTTTTTGTATAAAATCCACATTTTACATAAATTAATTTATTTAAAAAACATTTCTATTCTTTAGTATTTCCCGACTACATCATCGTAGATAGTTACAAATTAGTAATAAACCGTTCTTAAAACTTTGTAAAAAAAAATAGAATGCTAAAATGTAATTTTCATGGTATTGTGGTTTTTTAAATCGCATTATGTAAAAAGTAAAAGGTACCTCTTTGTATTATAAACCATTATTCATTTTTTAAACCAATTTTTAACAGAAGTAACAAATTAACCCTTTTACCCGCGACTGTATCTTAATTTTTTCCAATAAATAGGACCACACCTGGCCTTAATCACTTTTTTGGTAGAATTCTTATTTTTGCTTGGTACGGTTACACCATTTTGGAAACGATTGTGCTACAATGCGTTAAGATAAGGTGAAAAATTTGTTTCCCTTTTATTATTTGCTCACACTTTATTTCAATATGAATCCTTGAATTTTTGCTTCGTTATTATTCCATAAAAGTTATGAGAGAAACGTTATACAGATATAATGCTAATTGTATTTAATCTTAATGCTTTATTTATTTATGTACATGCGTATACATATTTATTCATCTTATGTTTCGTCTTGTTTTTGGGAAATTATATCCAAGTTAACATAGATTATATAAATTCCGGCTATTTATAAAGCAACGTCATAAAGTTTATGCGTCATCTTGACCCGAATGCGTATAAAATTCAAGAGATAAACAAAAAATCAAAAATAATTTTTCTTCTACATACATTTTGTATGTCCAAGATGTTTGATAGGAAAATGACCTCATATTTCAATTAAATATTTCTATATATTATCTCCTTCACACAATATTGCTTTTTTCGTAATGCTGCATCATAAAAACTAATAATTATTTTAATTGCACACCTATAAAGAAGACAATAAAAATTTTCTGTTATCTTATAGTTTGAGTGTTTTCCACCCCAGTTCTCTTATTGATTTTAAATAAAACCGCAAATAAAAATTTAGATAATACAAATGGTAATTAAGTGAAAAACCCTTAAGTCTTCGGTTATTCCAATAAAATGCTGCAAATTAATTTCATCGGACCCTAAACCCCTTTGAAGAAGACATAAAAGGATTTCTTTTTTTTTGTTTTTTGGGGGTAAAAACCCGGTACAAGATAATAAGCAAAATTTAATTTCCAATGTTATATGATTATTAAATTTTCATATTTTAATGAGATTTTCATTTGTTTAACGTTCGTGATGGTTTAAATTTTTTCTTATTTATAACGTACATAAGTCATTTTAGATGGAGTGAAATATAAGAAAAATAGCGATAAAATTTCACTTGGATGGCAATTAATAATTGGACGAATGATTTATTTTATTCAATTTATTATGACGTCTATCCAGAGCTCTTATTTATTTATTTTAATTTTCAATTTGGCCAAAATGTCCTCTGTATACTGATTAAACAGTCACATCTGTAATATAACAATAAAAAACATGTGTTCCACGTACCAGACGATACACTATTAAGATTTATATTGTTCGCAAGAAAAATACAAATTTGCCTTTCCAATGAAACTGGATATTCAATTATGTATATTGTGTGTACGTTACCTAACTTGAAGATGAGGTAAAATTGGTTATTATATACTTTAAATCCAATTTAGAACTGAAATCCAAAAGCGATTTGATACTAGGGTAATAAACCGGATATATTCACTTTTGTAAAATAATCTTATTTCTTGTAATTCGAATTTTCATCAAGTATGATTGTATAACGATTAGATAGATGATTTATCGACAGTGATTTTAATAAGAACACCCATATCAAACTAGGAGTAATAATAATAATTTGCCAAAAGTAATTTTCCAAATAATTAGCTTTAAAACGAAATGAAACAAAAACAAAAATGTTCTTTTACAAAAAAATTAACAACCAAAGAAAATCTTTTTGTTTCTTAAAAATTAATGGAGTGTAGAATGACGAGTTAATCAACCGAATAGAATAAAACAAGAACACGATACACGACCCGTCCATAAACATTGAAGAAAATATTGTTTTGTGTTTTCATTTATTTTTTTGTTTAAAGACAGAAACTTTTGTGATTCCTTTAGCTTAAGGAAATAACAATTATTTGTTGTTCTTTTTTTTTGTGCTGAGATTCTATATACATACATACTTATATAATGTTAAACCACAGCAAAGCAAACAACTAATTTTGAGAACTAAAATAAGTTTACTGCTTGAAGAGAAAAAGAAGAAGAAGAATTGTAGATTATATTAAATTTCGTCTATTGTACTTTTCATTCAAAAGATGGTCCTTAGTAGATAATCTTTTTTTTTAAAGTTGAGCAACACTTAAAGACTTTTTACTTTATTTTCGCTCAATTTTAATATAAACTTTTCTTCTACTAATAACTTTAAAATTATTCATGTTATTGCTATAGAAAATTATTGCTTCTGTTTTATGTTTTTTTTTTCAACTTCCTTTTGCTTTGACTTAAATAGAATACATAATGAAAAGTCAGTAAAGTTTGTCGTAAAATTTTATATTTCTTAATTAAAATTCATCCTTATTGTGGTTGTCGCGTCGATTGAAAATCGATATATTATGTCGTGTCAATTTTAGTTTTGTTTTGTCCCAACTAAAATTAATATTCAGGTCAAATTTTAAAATTACCAGGGGCCACAAAATTTATCAGTTTGGAATGAGTATGAGGGCACCCACAATAGTTATTCCATCTTGCGGCATGGTCTAATTTAGAGATATTGCAGAATTATAGATTATAAATCTAGATTACAATTATATCGTAATTTTTTATGAAAACATTAGTAAACGTTATATTTCAATCGATGCAGTAGAACCATCTTCAATAATTTTAAAAGATCCGAGATCCAGCAATTATTAAAACCGATAAATTTTTAAATTAGCAACGAAAAGTGGAATTACAAAAAATGCCAAATTGATAATGAGGAGCTTATTCAGTAATTCAAAAAACTGCCACCTTGCAAAGTAAAAGCCAGCGATAGCAGTGTACATGTAAACGACAGTTGTTTACATTTTTATTGTGAACAACACTGGAAACATCGTAAACAATTGAACATAAAATAGGATTGTCTCACGAAAAGAAAGAGAAAATTAAACGTTTCATTGTTTATTTTTGCTTTTTCTTTGTTTCATTATACAATTAAAATAAAATGGTGAAAACCACACTTTTTCAAATAAAGATTGAAAAAGGACAATGGAGTTGTTAGGGCAACGATCATACCATGTTTAGACAATGGAGTTGTTAAAGAATTCTAATTAATTTTTTTTTTAATATAAGAACGTAGGCCTTAGAGTAATGGTTGTGCTCGTGTAAAGTGTTTTCTTTATTTGCCATACAAAAATATGCGTTACAAATAAACAGCTTCTTGAAATTGGTTGGTTATTAAAAATTGTTACAGGAAGACCACGGCGAGAAATGTATAGTACATACATTTAGGTACCAATTGCTGAGGGACAAAAGGAAATATACGGCATTGTGTTTAACTTGGAAGACAGTACTATCAAATATTGCCGTCAAGAGGTTGAAATCACACAGGTAAGTTATTGTTAACTGTTTAATGTTTACAGTTATTTTCATAATCAGAAATAAATATTCCCTTTAAATGTTTAAGTAAAATTTAAATATCATCGTCGCTGAGGTAGCGCACGAAAAGACAGTAATCGAAAGTGGTGAATTTGGAGAATCGAACCAATGACTCTTGCCACACCTCATTTTCCAACTGTTCATCTGTACAAATAGACCAGTTGGATAATACCGTCCTGTATATACATTATCGAAGCAAAATCATCTTGACATTGGCACTACTATACAAGTAAATTATTCATTGTGTTGCTGCCTAGTTTACCCGGTTTTTGTTAACATTATGGTTAAATTCTAGATAGACGATTTTTTACCAAACACACCAAATCTGGTGACATCGAAACCAATCGGTCCTAGTAGCAATCGATCGTTCGTATTTCAATCCGAGGTAAATTCGCCTGCGCCAGCAACTATTTTACCACTAAAAGACTGCACACATATATTATCGTTTGCTGTAAATCTCAAAAAAATTCAAAGGCGACAAACAAATTTCAACAATGCATATGCACAACAAATACAAATTTCAACAATGCGGTGAATTTTTTTTGCAGAATTGGATCACTTAAAAAAATGTATACGCCTTTTAAACCAGCATACACTGACAAACTATCGTCGAGAAAAGTACTTTCTACAAAAATTTTAGATCATATTCATCAAATTTGTACTAAAACAATAATCGACGTGTGGAAAAATGTGTCGAATAACTCCAAAACCGTAGTTAGCATGCGTCAAGCGTTTTAAAATCCTTGGAACATGACCGGAACGTCGGGGACAGGTGAGGCGTTCGCCAATATAGTGGTTAAATCTGAGGAAGTTGTTACAGAACGTTTTCACTCTCCATTCATAGTCGTTATTTCTGACAATGTTTTTGCGATGGTGATTATGGGTCGACGAACGGCACTATCAAAGACATTATCAACCTTACAATCAGCTGTAATTATCCGCAAATCAAATTACTAAAATGTTAAAGCATCCAGTTTTGGAACTATTTATTCGCCGAAAAGTTGGTAGAAAATTGTTGCAAACAATTTGCAATGTTCGCCGGTGTTCTAACGAGACAACCTAAGGCGGTAACATGAAATCCGCGACCGTCCAAATTTTGACGGAAATCGAACATTTACCGTCAAATCGACATAATGAATGTCGTTTAAACGGTAGTTTACCGTCAGGGCGACATCATGAAATCCGTGACCGTTCGATTTTTCTTGGAAATCGAACAATTTTCGTCAAATAGGCATCATGAGCGATGAATGTGAATTTCTTCCTAAACTTTCCTAAAATCATAAAAACAACAAATTGTGAGAATGTATGAGTAAAACTACGCATTAGCGAATAAATTATATATTACTCATTAAGTAAAGGACATTAAAACTTTTGTATTGATACATCTAAATATTATCTGTAATATTTTTTCAATATTCCATTATTAATTTCTGTATGATAATTTATGTTGATAAAAATACTAATGTTCAATACCATACGTCGACATTCAGAACGTTTTCCGATACTTAGAAACACCGGCCCAAAATCCTAAGTGTATTTTTGAGTACCTAACTGTGAATGTAAACTAGCAGAAAAACATCATCGTTTGAAAAGTAATAGAGACTAAGGGTGTTTAGTATAACAGAATCATGTTACAGTTTCCGTTTACGTGATACTTAAATTTCCCAAGCATTTTCCGCAACTTAGAAAAACCGGCCAAAAATACTAAGTATATTTTTGAGTAACTGTGAACGTAAACTAACAGAAAAACATCATCGTTTGAAAAGTTATAGAGACTAAGGGTGTTTAGTATAACAAGATCATATTACGGCTTCCGTTTATGTGTTACGTAAATTTCCAAGCATTCCCGCAACTTAGAAAAACCGGCCAAAATATTAAGTATATTTTTGAGTATATTTAGAAACTTCATTTTTGTGTTTGAAGAGTAATACATTGGTACCTTGGGCTAAAATTACAGGGAGGGGGGAAAGCTATTTCTACTTTTCCAGTAGATATGTTATGAGGGATTGGCCTCTTTATTTTTCTGATTTACCAAATCGAAAATATTGGGATTGCCATGAACAATTAATATATGTGTCTATAAAAAAGCTGAAAAAATCAATTGATTTACAGACAGACAAATTAAATTCTAAAGAAAAAATGTGTCCGCCAGGTGTCGTTTTTGATCATTTTTTATGGCGTGGCGGCAGTATTTCGGTCGAAATGTTGGCAATTTGACCCACAAAAAGTGTGGTGGTGTCAAATTGGGCTATGTAAGTGGCCATAATATCGCCGAACGTTGATATGACACTTCCACGAAACATTTGTTGCAAAATGGTCATTGTTTGGCCGGATGTGTAGCATGTGCCCTTTGCGGTCCTGCTGAAATTAAAGGCCTTCAATACCAAGTTCGCCCACTTCTTGTGCCAAAAAATTCGCGTAGCATCTCGTTGTCTCTCTAGCGATTATCATTGACAGTAACAGCCTTCCCTTCCTTAAATACAAAAAAGTACTGTCTAACGATTCGTTTCGAGCAAATCTCGCACCAGAATTACTTTTTTGTCGGATTGAATCGTGAATAATTCAAGGATTTTTGGGTACATAGTAAAGACTGTTTTGCTTATTTTGCACTGCAATTGAACAATAATGCGGTTCATGGCCATAGAGAATAAATAAAAATATAAATAAATTTCTCAACAAAAGAATAAATTGATTAAAAATGAAGCAAAATGTTGCTGACTTTGACTTAATTTCATTTTATGGAAATTAAAATTCCACCCAATTTTCCAAAATTACCAGTTTACAATAAACCAATGCATATTCATTATTCATTCGACGCGAAAAGTTATACATTTTCTGGTTTGACGTTTAACAGCCTACAAAGGAAGAGAAATTTGATAAAATTTGCTGAATAATTTTATTTACATAAAAATGTAGGTTGTCTACATAAAGTTGTTTACTCAGTAAACAACAATGGAAACAACAGTTTGGAAACAATCGGCACAACGCTGAGAAAAACTACAAGTCACGGCCAAATTGTATCCATTTGCAAATTTATTTTTGAAAAACTATCAAACATTTTGCACTGACAGTCTTCATTTAAGCACCTTCAATGAAATTGGATACAATTGAATACACATTTTTTGATTAAATTGAAAAATTTTACGTACAAAAATCCGTTTAGGAGATAGACGATAGGAGATATAGAAAATGAAATGCAATTGACGTTAATTCTGATTTTGTATTGTTTGTGTTTATTTTTTTTTGTATTATAAACGGCATAAATCTTGAGAAAATAAATTTTGAACCTTGTGAAGGCTCTCTGAACGGGAATTCCCAAGAATTTTTAACAGTACACTAGATATGTATAACTGGATCTTATTGTTAAAGGTCGAAAATGAAAAATGGCGAATGCGTTTTTGCTTGCTGTTCAACACATTTCAGTTCTAAATAATCTAACATTAATTGTGAGTCTGTGATTTGGCGGCTTGAGAGCAGAAGATTTATATTGTTTTTATGACCAATTGTGATATTGGGGAAGGAGACTCCAAATTTGTAAAACACCCGTGACAGCATTGATTGCTTAAAATAACGGAAAACCTGTGTGAAATGTAAATGGTTGGTTTGGTGATCTATATTTGTGGTAAGTGTCGTTCGAGGAGTCGGATAGCCCCAATTTTTTTTTTCTTTTTTCTTTTTTTAAATGGAAATAATAATTACTTTTTTCATTGGTTTAGGCGTAGGTTTACTTTTATTAAATTTTGCTAATTTTAAGCTTTAGCTTTCGAAACCTATTCAGGATTATTTTCAAAAGCGTTATCTCCTTGACACCCTGAATTTTTCGTGTTTAGTTTCAGTATGTCAACCTGAATAAAGCTAGCAAAGTAAAGCTTTAAATCAGCTAAATAAATGTAAATTATAAAAGAGTAAAAATGTGATAAATGCCTTTTCAGCATTACAGCGCTATTAGCCGATTTTGACCATGAAATGTGGCTATTGTAGTATAATACAAATAGAGTCTGGAAAGCGGCAGTTTACAGGACCAGTAGGCAATTTCCGAAACAAGGGATAGCAGGTCCTGGATGCACTTGAGCTCAATAAATTGCTTTAGCGTGCGAGCGTACGTTATGTTTTAAACAACAGACAAACAACCAAATTTACAACATTATATTTTCTATAACCAAACCAACTCTGATCGTCTGCCTGTTAAATTCTACAGAACAACTAAAGTAAACTATCAGTTTCAGCTTACTTTATTTATTCAGCAGGTAAAATAACTAATGTCATCGACGGGATACCATCATATTCCCAACAATAAAAATCCCAAAAAAAATGCCAAAAAATGTAAAATAACGTGCCCCACTAAAAAAGAAGACTCTATTAAATTTTTGTTAACTACAATATGAAACAAAAGGAAGCTGCATAATTTTTTGTCAGCCTGGAGCAGAAAGGACCAATGCTAACCGGCTTTTGGCGAGTTTTCTATTTTAGTATGTGAAATACAAACGTAAATATTATTATAAATATAAATACTATTGAAATTTTTCTGACATTTTCCTATCATCCTTGGCGCAAAGGGTCCAATGCTAAGCGGTTTTGGGCTGTTCTCTATTTTAGTATGTGAGTAATTATTAAAAAAACACCAATTTTTTAAAAATGTTTGAATGTTAAAATTTCAAAAAATGGTCAAAACGGGCGTTAGGGGCGGCAGCCCTTAACCTCTAAGATAAATAAAACGAATTAAAATAATAGTTCAAACATTTGTTATATTTAAAAAACTTGATTTTTTGGGATTTTTCGTTTTTTGGGGATTTTTCATTTTTTTGGGATTATTTTAATTTGGATAACGATACCAAACCCGCCATCGATGTGTAAAAGATTTTCGCGTTGGCTACGTAATCCCGCATTTCAAAATGCCGTTTACAAAATTCCGTTTTCAAAATCCCTTATTCCAGAATCCAGTATTCCAAAACCCCGTATTTGAAAATCTTTTATTCTAAAATCCGGTATTGCAAAATCCCTGATACCAAAATCCCTTATTCAAAAATTAGGTGTTTTATCATTGGGTTGGCTCGCTTATCTAGAATAAAAATATAGGAACTAAAAATCTCCAAAAAAAATCCAGAAAATTCAGAAAAACAAAAATCCAGAAAACTAAAATCCAGAAACGCAATTATCAAAGTGCGGCCCAAGTTAAAATTAAAATTTATAAAATGTCTATAAAATTTGAGTTTTTTCGTAAAGTTCTTAATATTTTTGATAATGGAAATTGCTTCCTCAACTTTTCAGGCGCATATAAAAGGAATTGTGTTGCTCGTATCGCTTCTACTAATAGATGTATTGTACCACAAATGAAAAAGGTATAAAAATGCCTATAAAATTGAATTTTTTCCATTTATTTTAAACCAAATATTTTGTCTGGATTTTTTTCTTAATTGATTTTCTGGTAATTTGTAGAATTTTTTTTCCAGATTTTTATTTTCTGAATTTTAACTTTTCTACTATTCTGGATTTTTTCAGGTAAGCTGTGTGCTCAGGCCGCACTTTGATAATTGTGTTTCTGAATTTTCAAGAAGTTTCTGGATTTTTTTTTCTGGATTTTTTCGGGATTCTCTGTTTTTGTATTATTTTTTTCTAGATAAGGTAGCCTTAATCCTAAACAAATGTTCCATTATTTAAAATGATTTACAAGTTACATAAAACAATTTTAATAAAATAAAATCCAGACTCAAAATATTGTTATACTCTTGTTCTGGATAAACTCTCCAATTAGAGAGATTATCCAGAACTAGCACATTGTATAAAAACTAACGAATTTTTTTGTTAAATTTAGAAAATGGTTAGACTACATTATTTAATTAAAAAATTTCACAACATTTGTTTTTAAATTTAATAAATTCGATTACGAACAACAAATATGTTAAATTCGATTAATTGCTATCGCGGTATATAGAGCAGTTACGAATGTTAAACTTGCCTTCTATATTTTTGACCACTAAAATGAAATTTAACGAAAAAATTAAATTTTCATTTCCACTTTCATTCACAAAATCGTCACAGTAAACCAAAAACAAAACAAAACCAAAAGAACAAAATAAAGGTTGAATGAAACACAATGGTGTTCGATTCGTTTCGCTTGGTTTTTTCGTCCCAAGTTAGGTTATCTTGGTCCAATCTCTAATAATCTAATCAAATTATTTTTAAGTACGGTTCTAAATTGTCCCTCTCCAACCCCTGATAATGACTGTAAATGAGTCTTTTTCGCTGGGCCGACAATAACATGCAAGTTTTATTTCGTTCCAGGATACTCAGAAAACCTAGTGTTGACCATTTGTCCTCTCGCGGTCCCTATAAAAGGTTTGAACCCTGGACATCGATTTTTCTTACAACGTTATAAAAGGAGATGATACTTACAAAAAGCTTATGGTTCTCGCACGCCTGTTCATTTATTCCTTTCTTTTTATTTGATTGCCTCATTATTAAGACAACTACAATCTTACGAAAAAAAATTGTTTACTGTAACTTCAAAAAATTAAGAATAAATCGTTCAAAGGTCACAAAATTACCTATATGAAATGTTAGAAAAAAGAATCAAAATCCAATGAGTGATTTTCCAAAACTAGCTTTTAAGATTGTATTCAGTTTTTAATTAAATATTTTTCGGTCGCAATATAATATTTCGCTCCTCCCAGCAGCGTGATTATTAAATAATAATTAATGAGACGTTTTATATTTTTGAAACCAGCTTAGTTATCGGGCCATTATATTCGTTTTAAATTTAAAGTTGACTCTGATTCAAAAATGCTTACTTATAACCATTTTAAACTAGTTTTTTTTCGGTAAAATTGAGTTGTACGTTTCTTTTCCCAGCTAAAATCGGAAGCCGATGTTAGGAAATCCATTGGTTTCATCGATTTCAGGATCGTCTAGATTTCTAGATCATTCAGATCACAAGCGAGCAGACCTTATATGACAAAACCGCCTTAGAAGAAACCGTCGATTTCCATATCAACATTAAGAAAGCAAATCAATTGCTGGGAAGTTACCCTATTTAGTTGGTGACGACAGTCGTGTTTTTCGTCCGCTTCATATTATTAAGTGTTGTTTAAAAGCAAAAAAGCGAAATTTAAAAAGCGAAAAAAAACTTGCATAACAACCTAAAAACAATCCAATATAACTTAACATGGGTTGGTACCATTTTTTCAAGATCGTCCACTATAATTAGACAAGGTTGGTTGAGTTGCAGTCGAAGTTGCTCGTTTATCTGGACAATGCCCTTAGCAAGTCGGTTGAAATTACTGCTTTATCCCTATATTCACAAAATTTTAGGCTAATTTGTCACAAAAAAAATCGACAATTTTGGTCGAGATTTTGTTTTGCCCCAAAAAAAAAGAGATTTTGTTCACCAATATGTCACAAAATGTAAGATATTTTTTGTGGGAAATTATGGTTGGCAATTTTTCGACATATTTATGCGGATTTTATATTAATCCGAATTTTATATTTGGTGTATTTAAAAATTTATATATCAGTCAGTGCGTCGATTTAAGAGAGTACACCAAGCTGATTTTAATTGTTTTCAATTTCAAATTTCACTCTGTCATTTTTTGTTGCTAATAAGCAATTTCTCGAATTTTCGATCGAAATTAATTTTTAAACCATTTTCATTATTTATGTCAGATGCCGCGCGAAAGACATTCGATCGGGCTTTGAAGAAATACCGAAGAACAAATATCTTCAAACAGGATCAGACGATTTATCGTTTTTCTATAAATGAATAATAAAAAGAAGTATTTTTTTACAAAAATGTATAGAAACGTCATAAAAAATTGAAAATTGCAATCCACATTTAAACTGCCAAATATTCACAAAACTGTAGATAATCGTGTTATAATTTTGGCACCAAAAATGCTGTCAAGTTTGTGATTCAATTTTCAAGAAATAACTCAAGAAAATGTTCCTCCAGAAATTGACAAATACGATTTACAAAATTTTCATTGTGTCACAAACTTTCCCAAATTTTTCCCAACAATCACTATTTAATGTGAAAGTTTTGTCGTTTTTTTGAGCGCCTTGTGCACTCGAGAAGGTAATATTAGGAGCTTGTTAACATAATCATCCGAATTATTACAGTCTTTGCCTATGATACTTTTTGCCAGATTCAGAAGGAATTTTGTGATGTATGTTTGATGATTATGGTAACGGTAGTTCTTGCATTTTTCAATAACCATCCATTGATCATTTTGAGACTTTTAAACTTATGACGGCTTTGAATAAGAAGGATACGGTACAACAATGCCACAAATACAGCAAAACTTCCCAAAAGTTACCACCTCTTTATTTTGAGCTCTTCCCTAAATTGGCCACTTTTCATCAGTCCCTTGGATATTCCAAATAAACCTTTTGAATTCAATTTTTTTCCCTTAAACTGACCATCTCCGCATAATGTAACGAAAATATCTGGGTCGCTTAAATGGTTACTTTAGAAAAGTGTCACTGTATTACGGTTTTTGGATTATTTTTAAAGATTCTCAAAAACAAAAAAAAAACATGACGGACAGAGAAATTATCACCCAAAAATCCTGTGTTTTTTGCTTAGAAACCAGTTAACTGCAAAATGTAAATTGTTCAGAAAACGCGTTTAAAATAAAATGTCGCAGTAGGTTTTAGTAGTAGTTGTTCATTTGTATTTAGATTTTCCGGAGAAATGGAGGAAAATATTAAAACTTATTTTTGCAACTTTAGAGATTTGGGCAGTAAAGTAAAAAATGGCTACTTAGGGGAATCTTTCTCACATAAATGTGACAAATTATTATTTATCACGGTATTCAACCGATTAACAAAAATGTTATCCGACAAAAACTTGACATTTTGTCATCATACATCGTTTGACATCGACTCTATTTCGCTTTGAATGCAAATTTCTTCAGTCTATACGGTGTCGACATCGAAACGACAATAAGCAACAATAAGGATGATTGATTTATGCATATCATTGATTAAATTGCCATATTTCTATTTTATTTAAAGAGATTCACAAGCATAAAAATATTTCTTTAAGAATACCATTACAAGTCATAACAAAGAAGAGAGCAAATATTTTTCCCCCCATTTCCCGAAAAATGTTCAATTTAAAAATGAACCCATCGATTTTATAAGCTTATTATGTATGTATAAAAAATTGTAATTCAACGTATTTTTCATTTCTTATTTATATGAGATCTACTTACGATTACTAGACACACGAAAAAGGAAACAACGAAAGTTGTAAATTTTTTTTTTGGTGTATAATTTAATCTCATTTTTAGTAGAAATAAAAAATTTAAGCAAAATTATATTGCTGTCTAAGCATTTTTTATACTTATTCACATAAATTATAAACGAGGTTTTAGTTTATTTTCAATTTTTAATTATAAAAGGCTTAAAGAATGAGAGTACAACAAAAGTGATGGAAAACACGTAAAAACGCTCGTTCAACTTGAATACATCCTTGTTATGTCATTTATGATGTTTTCAAGTGAGAAACTCGACAAATAAAAATCACAATCATAATAATTTCCACAATTTCTTATTGCTTACCTTTTCTTATGTAAGTACGGTACTAACAAATTTAGAGTACTTAAAGACATTTTATATTCAACAAGCAAAAAAAGTGTAAATCAAAATTAAGGATTTTTCAAATTAGCTTAATAAAAGTAATTCATTCGTAATTATTCGACAAGAGCAACTCGAGTTTTTAAAAAAAGGAAAAGGATAATAAGGGAGGAAATAAGGAAAAATAAACGGAAAATACTGTAACGTCAACGATAAAATAATTATTATGTAAATATTTCACACAAATTTTCAAATCGAATGAATACAAAACTTAGTTCGAGATATTAGATTTTATTTATATGTACTAAATCAGTGGTTTTCAACGCAAAAGTCCATATGACGTTCGCAGCACCTCGCGACACTTCGGTTGAGAACCACTCTAATTAAAGTTTTGTTTTTTTTTTCCTTTTTAAATTAAAATGAAACTTGATGTAGGTTTACTCAAACATTGAGTTTCCTTTGTAAATATTTGATAAAATCAATTATCCGGATACCAAACTTTTCTTTTGTATTTATAAAAACTATTAAGAAGATTTCTGATTAAGAAATATATTTCATGAATTTCAATGAAATTTGTCTCGTTTTGTTATTTGTCCCTCCAAAATTTAATTATAATTTAAGCGAATCCTCAATAATCTTACGGTTTTCGAGAAATTGTTTAGTGTTATCGTCAAACAAGTTGTTAGGATCTAGTTCATCATGGCTTTTCTTGTTCACCTTCCATCGCATGATATTAGTAACATGATTCGTGATAACGTCAGCCACGTTAAAGGCGAAAAGAAATATTTGAAGAAGATAATATGATCACGAATTTTATAATAATGCTGTACTGATTAAGAACCGAAACGTATAGTAATCGGGTTAATTTTTTATTATTTTTAACAATCATCGAAGAAGGTGTTGTTGGAACAGCTCTTCACTTCATCAGTCATAGTCATTCCAAAGTAGTCATTGAACAAGTAATTGTTTAAAATTATATTGGGCAGCATTCTTACTATCTAAGGGTTATAAAGCGGCGGTCAATTAATTTAAAAAAATTTGATTTGAGTTTCAAAAATATAAAAGAAATGTTCATCGTTAGGATAATAGAATTGGGTTTATAATCGATTGATTTGCCTTATAATCTAATATCCTTATATCGTCATTGGAATTATCCTGGAAATTAATTATTTCTAGAATGGTACCCAACATACATATTTGCGTAATATTTGTGTGGTCGCTAAAATAATTGTTCACTCTCTCGTAATTGTATTAATGGTAGAAACCGCTGGAACATACAACATTTTATTTTTATTATATTTCTTACACTTCACTAACAAGTTTACTAGATACGAATAAATCAAAATGGCTAAGTTAGCATCATTGGTAAAGCGGCGCAGCATAATAAAATCAACGGTGAACAATATAAAAAAATTTGTGGATAAAATCAATAGTGAATTAGAAACTGGTCAAGCCATAAACCGTGAACAGCTCGAAACACGTGCAGAAAAACTTAATGAAGTATGGAACGAATTACATGACATCGAAAATCCAATACTCCTTATTCCTGGTCAAACATCAGAAGCAGAATAATTTGAAGAAAATACTTCGAGACGAAATCAACCCTCAGACGTATTTTTAACATAAAAAATCCAAGCATCACACCTAATCAAAATAATATTTCCGGTGATAAAAATACAAGTATTTTCGCAGATCGTTCATTACACCAGTTGAACGAAATACGCTTGCCGCGTGTTTCGATCGAATCATTTAGCGAAGATTACACGAAGTGGCCATCATTTTCAGATCAATTTAGAACCATACATGAAAACGAATCGCTTAGCAAAATCCACAAGTTTCAATACCTGAAAGGATTGTTGAGAGGTGATGCTGCCAATCTAATTCGCCATTTGCCAATTACCGATGCCAATTATGAACAGGCGTGGGAAAAATTGCAGAAGCGACATGACAAGAAAAAACCGATCGTGAAGGATCTAATCGATTTATTCCTAGGGCAATCAGCAATGAAGCAGGGTTCACATAAACAATTACGAACAATATGTGACACTTCCGACGAAGTGCTAAGAGGCTTAGCAGTTTTAGGAACCGAATGGGAACGCCGTGATCCTTGGTTAATTCAAATTATCGTGAAGAAGCTAGATTTGGAAACCCAACAATTATGGGCACAGCACATAAATGATATCGATGCTCCAAATATCAATCAATTGCTGGATTTCTTGACCGACAAATGTTATGCTTTAGAGTCCTGCTCGTCGGCAAAGCTATATACCTCTTTCCGCCAGAATGCAGAATCAAAAGCACACAGCGCTACTGTCATAAAAAACATCATACACTTATACATCTTAAAGGCACAGAGGTAAACAACGAACCCAAAACATCTAATAATATAGTCAATGCACTTGGCACAAATGCATTGCAACCTCCTCGATCATCCATGGATAACGAATCTTACATCAACAAGGATAACGACTCTTCAATCAACAAGAATAACGTATCTTTAATCAACAGTAACTCTGATTCAGCTAAAACTGAAATGTCTGCAATCAACAGAGAATTAAAGCAAAATTTTAATTTACAACCACATTTTCTGAAACAAAAAAAATCATACAAATTCCGCTGGTTCATCTAATTCAGTGAATCTGCAAAAAACGTTATTGTCCACCATTTTAGTCGATACCGATTCCTTCGGTAAGCTTCACACTATTAGAGCCCTGATCGATTCTGGGTCGCAGTCCACATTCATGAGTGAAAAATGCGTTTAAAGAAATAGAATTCCTCGAAAACATGCTCGCTTTACTGTTAATGAACTTGGGTCTAAGAAAGCTGGATCTACAAGAGGCTCGGTCGAACTCGAGTTACGCTCAAGATATAATAAAAGTGTATGTGTTTCAGTAAATGCTTTCATTCTAGCGCAACTGACGTCGCAATTACCATCACACAATAAAGATGTCACACACTGGACTAAACTAAAGAATTTGCAATTGGCAGATCCATCATTCAATACAATAGGTGAAGTAGACTTAATCCTGCCGGAACAGCTTAAAATTGAAGAAGGCCTGTTTGCCCATCAAACTACTTTCGGCTGGGTGGTTGGAGGTAAATACAACTATTCTCCACAAATTTCATCTTTATCAATTTTCCACACTAGCATCATCAACAACGATGTCGAACTTAACATACTACAACGGTTCTGGGAATTAGAGGAATTAAAATCGGAACACAAATACTCGGCCGAAGAAGATTATTGTGAAACCCGTTACAAACAAACCACAACACGGGATGAGAATGGACGATATGTCGTTCGCCTTCCTTTCAAAGATGCCACAGGAACAACAGCACTTGGCAAATCATTTAAGATGGCAGTAAAACGACAACTCGCGATGGAAAAACGATTTGACAAAAACTATTACCTACGAGAAAATTATATCAAGTTCATGGAATAATACAATTCACTGAATCACATGACTACGATTGCTGACATAAGATCCGTATCAGTTCAAAATCATTTCTATCCTATCCACGACTATACTCCGAGTCGTATTTGATGGGTCCTGTAAAAGCATGTCCGGTGTGTCGCTAAATGACACATTACTTATAGGAGCAACAATACAAAAGGATTTAATGGCAATCCTTCTTCGTTACAGAACTCGTGCAGTGGCAGTGTCTGCTGACATAGAAAAAATGTATCGTCAGGTGAGAGTCCATCCTGACGATTGCGATTTTCAGCGAATTGTGTGGAGAACTAATGTCGCCGAAGAAATACAGCATTTTAAACTAAATACCGTAACCTACGGAACTTCAAGCGCAGTGTTTCTAGCCGTTAGAACACTACACCAAATAGCCATGGTCTACCAGTCAAGTTACCCGCAAGCTGCCTCTATTCTTTTGGAAGATTTTTATGTAGACGTTATGCTGACAGGCTGTGAAAGCACTCAACAAGCAGTCAACATTTATAAAAGTATGTCCGCTCTATTGGCTGAAGGTGGATTTAAAATTAGAAAATGGATGTCAAACGATCAAGAATTCTTAAAGAAAATCCCACATGAAGACCATGAACCATTGATGTTAGAGCTAGAACCTAATTCTACCACTGGAATCCGCTTCGTGACATATTTTCCTTTCGCGTTAATTTGCCTGTTATTGAAAAAATCACCAAGCGAACGTTGTTGTCGCAGGCAGCTAGAATTTTTGATCCATTGGGATGGCTTTCTCCACTTACCATCTCGATTAAAATAATATTTCAAAGTCTATAGTTACAAGGATTAGCATGGGATGATGAACTACCTGTAAAAATTGCACAAAAATGGGACAAAATACAAACCGGCATGAAAGACATCGAATCCATTGAAATTCCACGATACCTGATGATATCCACAAACTCGAATAACTTGCAATTACACGCATTCTCAGATGCTTCGGAACTAGCTTATGGAGCAGTGGTCTATTCGAGAGTCAAGGATAAAAATGGCACTGTGCACATTCGCCTACTAGCAGCAAAAACAAAAGTCGCGCCTATCAAGACGAGACATACATCCACCAACAATCGAAGAAATTATTCGCGCAGAGATTATTTGCATAAAATGGGCGCAAAATCAGGAATTTCCAAATGAATTAAAATCAATTAATTCCAAAGAAGGTGTATTCAATAGTAGTAAACTTTTACCACTAACGCCTTTCTTATAGATACTACCGGCATATTAAGAGTTGGAGGGAGAATCGAAAATTCAACATATGCTCATTCGACACTAAGCATCCCATTATACTTCCAAAGGGCCATATATTAAGCAAGTTAATCATCGATGCGGTTCACAAACAAAATATTCATGCCGGATATGCATTACTAACTAGTCTACTTCGCCAATGATTTTGGATTATTGGTTGCAGGAACATGGCCAGACATTTTGTAGCGAAATGTATAACTTGTTTCAAACAAAAAAGGTTACATAACGAGCAGCTGATGGCCAACTTACCTAAAGTTAGGGTGAATGCTGGACGACCATTTATTCACACAGGTGTCGATTATGCTGGACCGTTATATTTACGGGAACGGTCTGGACGTGGACAGTGTAGAGTAACTAAAGGCTACATCGCTTTATTTATATGTATGTCCATAAAGGTGATCCATATCGAGCTTGTGAGTAATATGAGTACTGAACGTTTTATAGCTGCATTTAAGCGATTCATATCTCGTCGGGGTATACCAACCCAAATCTACTCGGACTTTTTCCCCATAGATGGAAAGTGATTCCTCTACTTTCTTCGTAAAACTTGGTCAAACTACACCATGGTTGTTTTAATAAACGTGAAATCTGTTAGGTATAATTTGGAAATAAAATTCCTGTGTAAAAAGAAAATTTTAGCGGAATATCGACTTAAAAAACGACCGTTACAAGACTGAAGTATTTATATGGCCTATGGGCTCTACCCGTATTAATTAGACGCACACACTTTATATTAAAGAATTCACTGATTTTATTTTATTTTTTGTGCACAATTATTAATGTTTGTGTCAATGCACAATGTCACTTTATTTCAGGATTGTATTCACCACGATAGCTATAAGTATTTTTAATATTTTAAACTGAAATAATAATTATTGGAAACGTAATTGGAAGCTACACGATTTCATGATGAATATTCTTAATTTCTCAATATTTTATATTGGTCGTATCAGTTGAAAATTGCACATACGGACAACCTTGTGGTTGTGTCGAGCCTAATATTTGATCAGTGGAATACATAATGCCGTATGCGGGTTTTACAAAGGATATTACAAAGTATTTGCTTAATCGTCTTATGACTTTGTAAGGACCTTCGTAAGGTGGAGTTAGGCTTGTGCGTATCTTATCTACCCTCACGAAAACAAAATAATAGTTGTCCAGAGATTTCGGAACAAATATGTCATCTTGTTTTGATTGTCGTGTACTTGTGAGAATAAGGTTTTTACATTGTTATTCGCAGTTGGTCGATAACTGTATCGTGGGTTGATTGAGGTGAAAAAGGATTTTCAATAAATAACTCGCCGGGTAGCTTTATTATCTGTCCATAGACAAGTTCAGCTGGTGAGCACTTAAGATCTTCTTTAACTGTTGCTCGGATTCCAAGTAAAACTGTTAAAGCTGTTTTGAGCTGTCCTGGGAAACTTTCGACCATGTCATTAGATTGGGGATGATAAGAAGTGGTACGAATTTGGAGTGAGCCCAAAAGTTTAGTTAACTCTGAGAAGAGCTTGGACTCGAATTGATTTCCTTGATCGGTCGTGATATTGACCGGAACTCCGAATCTAGATATGTAGTTTTGTACAAAGGTAGTGGCAATGTTTGCTGCAGTAATGTCTTTAATGTGTAAGTATATCCATTAGATGGAGGAAGTGGTCCTACGATATCTAAATGGATGTGTTCGAATCGACCTGGCGGAATATCGAATTGTCCATGTGGTGATTTTGTATGTCTCTGAACTTTACATTTTTGGCAGGATAAACAAGATTTCGCCCACCGGGTTACGTCCTGATTTATGCTAGGCCAAAAGTATCGAGATGTGATCAATTTACGTATAGCACGGATACTTGGATGCGAAATGTTGTGCAGAGTGTCGAAGATGGGTCGACGGAATGGTTCTGCAATATACAGTCGAATGTTGCCTGTTGGTTTCGCAGTATATTTCTAAACCAGGTAATTTGAAAAGCTCTAGTTTCATGCTGGAACTAGTGTGACATTCGGAACCAGAAAGTAAATTCTGAAGTTTTAAGCCTGCTTTTTGTGACCTATTTATTGTGTTGTAGTCGAATTGAGTCTCGACTGCAGCAGTTTCGTGATCTGATGTGCGATGTAAAGTCCCGACCTTCGACAAAATAGCGAAAATGTTTTATAGCAAGATATATTGCTAGCAATTCCCGATCGAATGCTGAGTATTTCTTTTCAGCATCCGATAACTTCTTTGAGAAAAATCTCAGCGGCTCCCAACATCATTTATTGAACTGTCAGTCGTTTTACTGAATTTTGAATCATTCAGAGAATGTGCTAATAAAGTAATATTAGCCAATTCACTTTTCAACTGTATGAATGCATTTTTACATTCATCGGGCCAAGAGAAATTCTTAGGTGTCTTGGGCATCTTAAGTAGTGCGGCCAAGTGCGAATGACTTGGTGAGAGTGTTTCAGCAAGTTTTGGTAAAAATCGGTGATAGTAATTTACCATGGCGATAAATTGCTGAATTCGTTTGATTGAATTTTGTGCTGGGAATTCCTTAATGGCATTAATTCGTTCTTCGGACGGCGGAATACCATTAGCGGTAATTTTGTGGCTGAGAAAATCAAGGGTGCTTGCGCCGAAAATACATTTCGAGTTCTTGATGTTAACATCAAAATCTGTTAATTTTTGGAATAGTTGTTCCAAATGTAGTTTGTGTTGTTCCTCATTTTGTGATGCCACAAGTCGTCGATGTAAATAAAAACAAAGTCTAAATCTCTGAGACCAAATGGCATCCGGGTGAATTCGAAAAGACCAAATGGGGTAGTGATTGCCGTTTTATGGACGTCCTCCGGTGCAACGGGAATTAGATGATAGGCCGTGACAAGATCAATTTAGGAGAAAATTTTGCATCGATGCAAGTGCATGGAGAAATTTTATATACATATGTATGGGTGGCCATATTTTGCTTCGTCTCTGGTCACCTTGTGAATGGCGAACTGGACTTCCGTTGTTATAAACCAAACCTTCGGATTTTCGGCCAAAAATGGTGACAGACGGATTGGTTGTGCGGAAGCTGCGACCTGTGCCAGTGTGTCTTGACTTGATATGTTTTTACTAAAAAATACTTCAGATTTTAGAAATGCACGCGAGCAAAGAAATCATACACCTATTGTGGTGATAAGATTCACAATAAAATAAATATAATAATAAAATGTAAATCGAATGTTAAAGGATTTAAGTAAGTTTTAGAAATTCAAAGATAAAATGATTTAAATTCACATTTATCAAAAGTTAATTAATTGAAAGAAAAAAATTCACTTGAAAAAAAAAAAACAAAGAAAACGTGGTTTTGTTGTGTCCGTAATTGCCATTGATTATGATTCCCCCGTTGTTGAAATGGCACCGTAATGGCAGCTATACAGCGACGAGACTACTTGCCACTAAGCCAAGCTTGAATGTACGCTACACGAATAAATAGCCGCACCTTTTCGACCACTAAACCGGCCAGTGGAATGGCCATCCACAAATCCACTAACGTCAGTAGCCAGGGCATGAACACTCGCACATTTAGTAATATTTATCTCGCTGAAGGTACCATTGCCATTGACGAAATTAACTTCACTTTTATACTCGATACTAGGCTCTTGTCCCGTACATACATAATCGCCAGAATGTACCGCCATATGTTAGGGTAGTCCCACAACACCGCTGATACCTTGCGTTTCATATCGTACTTCTCAAAACATCGCTCCAAGGAAGTTGCCACTTCCAGTTGGTCATTTTTCACTAAAATTCACTTAAACATCTCAATTTAGGGAAATATAAAGCTTCAGTTCGATTGGTTAAACTATCTGGGCTGTAGAGACGAGAGATAGACCGACAGACAGAGACCACTTCGAAACCCAATTTTTCTGACTCGGGAGACCTCACAACAGATAAAGCTCCAAAAATCTCAAGGTCTAAAATTTTCATGATTACTATACTTAATTTTACTAACGTAAAAGGAAGTAAAAAAAATGAAAGTTAATAGTTATAGCATAGGCCAGGACGTAAACATACAAAGTAGGCAGGCCCATTTCCTAGATTATTAAATTATTTTTTGCCCCTCTGTCCTTACACAATATTACAATCGGATTACTGCAACACGATAAATATTAAATACAACGAAGGGGGCAGAAAATATTAACATATTAATATTAACCCTTTGCGGACGTCAATCTCTAGTTTTATTAATCGAAGGAGGATTCTAGCCATTTGACTGATTCTCGACCGTTCAATTGAAAATCGATACAACAAATTACATACAGATGAGACGAAACTCAAAAAATATAAATCGTATTTGTGCATGTCAATATAATTTTCTGATCGCGATTATGATCATTTGATTTGCATTCGGAATCATGAAAAAAAGAATAAAATATGTTCGTACAATTAAATTAGAAGTGGCATCCAAACCAAATTTAATTTGACCGAACTCACTACTATACTACCGTTTACATGTCGAATTTAGATCGGTCGCTTTCAGTCACATCATTTTCGGTTTAACTAACAGCTTTAGTTAATGTACCAACATTTGTCAACAAACAATTAAAATTTTAACGAAAATTAAAAATACTTGGCAAACAAATAAAAAAATAAAAAGAATTTTCGAGAAAAGTATTTGGAGTTTTAATTTTCTCTTTTACATGAAAAATTAAAATTAAATCATTCCATCAGCTGCCATTTGTATGGGATGAGTGAATTGAAAAATTTTGCAATTACACAGATAATCGCACATATTGCAGTCAATGTGGCTTATGGTTATGCGTTCCCAAATTTAATTTGCTGTAAAATCTGTGCAGTTTCTGGGTGTTTGAATTTTCCCAATCTTACTTAAAACAAATGAATGTGTACAATTTTTCATATATTAACAAAAAGAAATAAATTATAAAATTTTCTTTGACCAAAAAGTGATTATAATATGTCCCTAAATAGGAGGTCTAATTTGACTGGGCTCAAAACAGGTTAATATTTAGTTTTGAATTTATTATTTCCGTGTTTTGTATGTGTCGAATTCTTGGTAGTAGGGGTAGTATACCTAAAAATCAGCATTTTAAGATTTATCCAAAGCAACTGTTATTGTAAATTTACCAAAAACAACCAGCTAATAACTCACTAATATAAAGAAAAAAGATTAACGAATAACGAATGCAAAAACAAAATATTAATAACTTCTAACGAAGTGAACAAAACTTAGGTCCGGAAAATTATGTTCATGCCAGAACTAATGTAAAGTCAAAACAATCTGAACCTCCAACTCAACTCCCAAATCAACGCAATCACCATATCAATCCTTCAAACGACCCTCAACTCAATTACCAATTCAACCCTAATCAACTTTCAACTCAACCTCAAACTCAACCGCAACTTTATCCTAATTATATTTCCAATTCAACATCTGAGCTAACTAACCCCAATTCCACCCCACACAATGCCTATCGCAATAGCCAACTTCAAAAATTACAATTACAAAAATTGTAATAAAAAATTACATGCGCACATGAAGCCTACTCAAATCAACTCAATCTAATCTACAAGTCAAACTAACTCTCTAATTTAAATCAACCCAAATCTTAACTCTTAACTCAACACCCAAGGCATTCTTCAAATCAACACTGTCCAAAACCTAACTGCAAACATAAACTAATTTAAAATCAAACTATACCCCAACTCAAGCTAAATCAACTCCAACTCAACTAGAACTCAGCCTCAGCTCGAGCCAAATCTCAACCCTGCTAACCTCCAACTAAACCTTCAACTGATCCCTAAATTAATCCCCAACCGAACTTTCCATTCAAACCCAACTAAACTCAACCCCTATTGAACCCCAACTTGACCTACATCTCAACTCATCAATCCTCAACCCCCATATTAAATTCAACCGCCAACCCGACCCCAAACTCAGCGCCCGGCTCTTTCAACAAATCACTATGGCCCGAAAAAAGACATCATTACATGAACTCAGCTCAACCTAACTTCCAACTCAACCGTCAACTCACCCTAAATAAATCCCAAACTCCTTCTCCACAACATCCAACGCAATCCTAACTGAATCTCCAACGACACGCCCCCCTCCCCCGTTCCTCACTCAACTTAACTCCAAACTCAACGTCCAACTCAATCCTCAAATCAAAATGGTTCAACTCAAAACAACGCCAAACAAACCACCAATTGGATCGCTGATTTCACCTCAAATCAACTCCACTCAACCCTCACCAAACCTCAACTCAACCTTAGCTCTAATCCCAACCAGCCATTAACTCAACCTCTGAATCAACATGGTTGAAAAACTACATGCGTACATAAACTGGAACTCAACTCAAATCAACTAAGCTAACTTTAACTTAACTCTCAATTAAACCCCCAAATAAATTCCCAGCTGAGCTGCTCACTTATTAACTTCAATTCAACTTTAACTCAACCCGCAAATCGACCGCCGTCTCAAACCACAACTCAACATGAAACTCAACGCCTAACTCAATCTTTAAACAAGCACATGTAGAAAAAATTGGTCAACGTGGATCGAAAACCAAGTAATAATACCAAATGTAACCACGCGGTTTTGGTTCAAGTAGCACGGCAAATTCCTGGTCCTCTTTACATAGAGATTCTAAAAGCTTTTAAATTCTACGCCTGTGGTCAAAACTGATTGGAGAAAAAAATTCGAGAGACAGACGGAGGGCATTTTTTTGTTTGTTGTTTTTGCGGACTCAGGGACCTTTAAAACGTCAAGAAAAGTGGTTTTGGACAAAAAAGTGTTTGGTGATTTTTCGAAGCATTTCACTGAATTTGGTTAAGGCGAAGTTAAAAATAATAGCAGACAATTCGATTGAAAACTATAAATTAAAAAACATAATATGTTTATAATCACATAAATCATAAAATTGCTAAATATTCAACAGATAAACTTATAACATAAATTTTTATTGAATTATAAAATTATTTAATAAAAATGTTTTAATTTTACTTTATTTCCTTCCAGTGAATTATATTTTTGAATTTTATTCAAAATCGATTTCGATATAATAAAATAAAGGATGTCCCAAAATTCACGCAAGATTTGAATTTTGCGCCATTTGTACGGTAAAGTGTTGCCAACAAAAAAAAAAGACAGTGTGACAACAGCTTAGCCTAATTAAAAATGGAGGGTTATACGAAAGAACAACGCGTTTTGTTATTGTTGAGCAATATTTTAAAAATAATGACATGGTAAAAATAGCGACATGATAATCCAGTTTTTTGTGCCTAAATTGCAAGATACGGATGTGGACGACATGTGCTTTCAACATACCATATAGTCGAAGAAACAATTCAATTACTGCATGACTCATTTTCTGGTAGTTTAATTTCCCAGTCAGTCCTCAGTCAGTGTCCTCTCTACAGCCCAGATGGTTAAACCAATCGAACTGAAACTTCAGATTTAAGCTTTTTTGATAAATTGGGAGATTCCAGTGAATTTTACTCCAAATCGGCTAACCGACAGATAGATAATTTTCTCGAACTGTTGTTTCTGCATATTAATGTAGGTGGTTAAACACTGCAAACATGAATTCACGAAAGACGCCAAATGAACTGGTTTACTATTATTATTACCAATACAAACACAAAACAACACCAAATTTTATTTTTTAGTTTTTTTCGAACCACAAAATTTACATTGATTTCAAAAAGCGAAAAGAACTCGTTTATTAGTCAATCATAAAATTGTCAAATATGCAAACTAATTTATGCCATTTAAAATTTAACAAAACATTGTTGCAAAACGATTCCAGCAGTAAGTAGAAGGGGCCAGATATATTTACTCAAACATGTCAGATGAAGCTTCCTTACGTGATTTTCTCAAAGCTTTTATCTAGCTACAACTTCAAAAATTGAAACCGCCTGACTATTAAAATATGATTGTAATATAATTTCCAAAGTCATTTAACTTTGCCAGGCAAGGAAGAAGTTACTGTCGAAGTAAGTATGGTTTTCGGCCGCGCAAAGTTAAGAACATTGAATTTGATATTCTGAAAGCATTCAACCTCCTAAAACTTTCGTACAGACCTCCGGAATGTAAAAATATGATTCAAAGACAATTGCTGTAGTGATTTAACCTCGCCAGACAAGAAAAAAACTCGTGCTACATACCTTTACCTATTTTTGATGTATAGGATGTTCCAAATTTAAAGGGAAACATTTCGGGAAATGGTTGGTTATCAAAAATTAAGCCCCAAACCTATGTAACGTTTCTTTCTGTTCGGCTTAGTTTTTGAGAAAACCGCAAAAAACAGCGAACCACCAAGTTTACCGTCAATGTATCACAGATCAAAATGGAAAAATAACAAAAGGTATTCTTACAAATTTCAAACACAACAAAAAGCTGTTAAATATTTTCCTCGTTTTCGGGAAGCGAATTAGCAATTCCAACAATACGAATTTGGAGAACACTACAAGCTAATAAACAATAGCGATATCATTTGCTAAGCGTACGACAATTATTTCCGTAAGATCCTCAAAGGAGAAATAGGATTGGATAATATCTTCCTTTATTCACAAGTAGCATAAATAAATCTGGACATCAAAATCCTCAAAGTTCTCATAACTCTAAAACTTTAGCTTAAGGCTTCCTGAATAACAAAATATGACTGCAAGATAATTTCTGCAATTATTTAACTTTACCAGGTAGCAAGGCCACAGGGTGGCCACCACTTATTCGACCTAAGAAATAAAAACGCGGCATTCGACCGGAAATTTATTTTATTTTTTATGAATTTTGATTTTTATCTATAATTTTGAAAATATTTTTTAGAAGTTTATTGGAATTTCGATTATTTTTCTTGATTATCGTCAACGAATCTTAAAGTTGTTATTTGTTGGTAACGGTATGCTGCGGGTTCGTTTTATCAATTTTAATTGACTGGAACAGTGTACACTGGTTTACTACGAGGTTACTGCTAAACCACTTGTATTAACCGAAACGTGTTACGATCTATCTTCTGTTCACTCACCGATATTAATAACACTGAACATTCAAATTTTAAAACTAGTGTCACCTAGATTCCTGACGAATCAACATACTAGTTGGACTCAATTCAAGTCTACACAGCGATGTTTAAACTAAAAACAAACATGAAATTAATGCAGCAGTAAAACAACCTAACTGTATGAATTAAAACAAGCTGAAGCGCATGCGACACCCAGCAGCACAGTTCACCTAAAGTTGGATAAACCGCCTCAAAGTTAACAAAAGCTGGACATGCAGCTGTTAATCATAAACTACGTAGATCGCCTACGCTTAACTCAAATTTAAATAAAGCGATCTTAACCTGAAAATGGCCTTATTAAAAGAATAAAGTGATAAAGAGGATCAACATTATCTCTGTGAACTCAATGCTACTGAAGCAACAGATGACTTTCTGTGGAAAGCCACACCTAAGCTGAAACGACAACACTTTTACGTCCTTCGATTCGTCTCCTTATAGAAATTGGGCAAGAACTGATGCAGATGAAACAAACATATTTGCTCAACATCTTAACATATTTCCGAAAAATTTTCTAAAATCATTAAACATTTTCTGCCCATTCGCCCAGCATGACGATTACATCAATGATGCCACTGACAGGGCACGAATAACCTGTCACTGTTTTAAAACGAAGGTGACAAGGTTGCGCAGTTGCCGGCCAGTCTCATAGAAACGTACTGTTGACTAAACTTGCCGTGGTACCAGTGTCTATAACAAATTGGCATTTCTGTTTGGTTAGGAGGTCATCGGCGATTGGAAATGAAGCATCCATCGCCTGGATGGTAATTTCTCCGGGGGCATTACATCTTTAGGAAGTCGCTCGTAGCCCCGTAGCCAGACATTACAGATAGGTTTGAGAAAACGGTACTCAATGGTACAGCATTCCGTCTCATTTTTCTATCTCGTCAAAATGATCTTAAAGAATTTTGACGCGTAGATGGGATTGCTGTATCACACGCAAATGTTAAAACTGTTACATAACTTGATGTTGGTAGACCTACTGCCTTATTTACTCTAGCGTGAATTTCATATAAATTCGTAGATGCGCTATTATAATTCACCATAAAACTTTCGATCTCACCGCGTCTTCCAGTTTTATTGTGACAAATATAACAGATGGATATAACATATAGAATCGATTCGAAAAAATGTTGTCTTTAAATCAGGGGGCTATTCCGTGAATCTCGAACGTATTCGAGTCATCGAATTATTGGATTCTTATTTAAATTGAATCAGATTCAATCTAATACTTCGAAGAGTCGAACACGTTCGAATCGAATTCGCAAATAGCCCCCCCAGGATGTATTTAGTCAAATTCGATGGTACTATGGGGAAAAGGTGGTCCCGATAAAACAACCACCTCGCAAAATACCTTTGGCTAAACTAGAAAAGACGGGAAAACTCTTAGCCGATATGAAGGAAAAGGCGTCA
This sequence comes from Tipula vernalis, assembly GCA_958295665.1. Taxonomy (NCBI): domain Eukaryota; kingdom Metazoa; phylum Arthropoda; class Insecta; order Diptera; family Tipulidae; genus Tipula; species Tipula vernalis. The sequence goes on along the minus strand of OY282558.1, from coordinate 126,198,956 downwards.
TGGAACCGTCTATAAACCGTCTACAAGCCTCATGTAAATAAACGATATCACCGTCTATGGAAAGAGCACCGATGAGTTGCAGGCAAACTTAAAGGTAAATCCAAACAAGTGTAACCTGTTCAAACGTGAGGTTCAATATCTCATACACATTGTTAACGATGAGTGAATATGAACTAAACAAGAAAAAGTTGCTACGGTGTATAGTTTTCTCGGTCTTTGTTCGTACTACAGACCATTCATAAAGAACTTTGCTTCATTAGCTAACCCACTGTTTGTGTTAACGGAGCATCGGAAATTCGAGCGGAACGACAGAACAAATCAGGCCTTTCAGACATTGAAACGGTTATTAACCAAAGCTCACATCTAATTGTAGCCACATATCAACAAACAATTTGTAGTCAAAGACGCGAGTTTTTTGGGGCCCAAGTCAATATACTCAAAATTTATTTTCTTATTTTCGCGTTTTTTTTTTAATGTAAATAAATAAATAATAAATAAAAAATGATCTTAATAGAAATATGTAGTTAAAATCTTGAAAAATTTGTTTAAATCTCCCGTCTGATTTTATTTTATTTATTTTCGTGTGAAGTGAATTTTTTTTAACAATAAGAAAACATGCTCAAAAAAAATAACGGTACTGCTCATGTACCGTATGACAGGTATTTTTACATAACATGTATTGTTTTATATGAGATGGTGAAATGAGTAAAAAATTGTGTTTCTTTTTATTTTATTAAACGGTGTATTACTTTGGTAAAGAGAGTTTTGGTTGTATTAAAGGGGCCCAAGACAATATCAAGGAGGTTTTGTTTGGTTGTTTCTGTGGGTTCTGAGAATTAGGTAGTTTTTTTTTATATTGTATAAAAACTAAAATTTGTGAGTGGTTACCAAAGCAATACAGCAATTTATTTATACATTTATTAAATTATTGAATTTGTAGTGGGGGTGATTTGTGTATTGAAACTGTGTTGTTTTTTTTCTTTAGTCTACATAGTATAAAACGTGAGAAAAATGTTATTGTATTTGTACATCGTTGATGTAAATGAAAGAGCATAATAGAAATAAATCGCTTTATTTTTTTGTTTTGGTTTTAATTTGCTCTTTATGTTCGTTTATTTTTGGTTCGCTTTCCTTAAGAGAAAACAGTTGTACAGTAGGATGAATATAAGAAATTTGATATCACCGATTTTTTGCTAAGGCAGAATTATGAAATCGGATATTCTGATAATTTACACATTCATATTTTTATATAAACTATAAGTCTGGAGTGGGAGACATCAGAGGCAGGAGGGGCTCCAGCCAAACAGATAAATGGTTAATTTCCAGAATTTCTCTAACACTAACATTCCTTTCCTATCCTTCGATTTTGTTGTATGTAAAAGGATGTACGGGAATCTTTCTTCGGCTTAGTCATACACTTGTATCAATCAATCAACAGATGCGAGTCTGGATTTTCCGCTGGTTCATCGCTGTGTCTTATCATCTCGAATCACCGTGCCGTTTGTGGCCAACGATCCCTTCGGTGTAGGTTGATTTGCAAAAAATTAAATTCTTTGCATGAGTGAATGCCCTCTTCCCTTGCCTTTTCATCAATTGTCATCGTTTCTGCTGGATTGATTTTTGTTTGGCGGTAGCAGCTTCCTAGTCGAATTTATGTTTGGCCTTATATGCCTCTAAGTTCAAATTGTAGTTTTTCTTCCAAGGATAAAGCCTTGGGGTAAAAAGTCTTATTGACCCACTAGTTCATCCTTTATTCTTAGTTTAACACGTCATGTGAATAAATTTGCCGCCTTCTTTAAATTCACTTGCGGCTGCAGCGCCAAAATTTAATAAACGTTGCTTTTATTGGGCCAGGTAGCCTTACATGTTATATGCTGCGGATCACTAATTGACTTTTTGGGGGGGTTGATTTTACATAAACTGTATATGTTATCTTCCTTTTTTTTAATGATGATAGAGTAACGTTAATACTGCAAGCGACTTTAATTTCTAAAGGGAAAAGTAGATTATATTACGTTATACAAACTAAAATATTTTATAATATTCGTATATGTGTAACGTATACTATATACATATGTACATAAATACAAACTCCGTACATTTCTATCTAAAGGGTGCCCACGCCAACAAAGCACTTTTAATTATTCTTTAAATAGTTGTCAAATATACAGAAGGAGGTATCAATTTTTCATTTATAATTAAAACTTTAATTGGCAACAAAAAAATTTTTTTTCTAGTAGTTACAACCCACATAATATTTTAATTATTTAAATATTATCGTAAAGCATAATTTATTTTGTTCATTGCTTTTTGTCACTTTACATTAATCCCGAATTGCCATGTTGCCGGATAAATTTAAGGGGTATTGTGCTGTAATTATGCAGCTATAAAATTGCATTTTATTATTATTATTATGTATTATGTTAATTCATTTCGTATTACACAATATGTTGTTTCGATTGATAATAAAATTTAAATAAATAAAGTTGGAGACTATAACAGCTTAATGTCGTCATATGTCGTAATGTGATAATTTTTTAAGGACATGATAACATCAAATTTAATTCCGTTTGTATTTTATTTTTTGTCCTCAACTAGCATTTATTCTAGAACATATATAACATAACCATACCTTTCTCAAGTTATTTATTTAAATAAATGGTTAACCTTTTCTGGAGCTCCTCGTTCAACAAGTAGTAGAATTTTTTTTTTTATCCAATAAAAATAAGAATGTCTGTTCATTGTAAATGTAGACCAATACAATCGGTCCAGCAAAAAAAAAAAAAAAATCACGAAAATATACCTTGGGAATCGATTTTTCATCATGTTTTATGTCCTTAAAAATGTTCGTTTTATTCTTGGTGTATGTGGCATATTGTTATTCAGCATTCTCATCACATCTTGTAGTTTTCCTTTTTGTTGTATATTCGTTCTCATTTTTATTTTTATAAAGCACAAAAAAATTTAAGATTATGGAAAAGGCATTATTTTTAAAGTGAAACACGTAGCATCAAGTTCTAAATCAAAATATACTATCGAAAATTGTCTCATTCCCTCTTTTTCCACGTTTTAAAGCAATCTAACTTATTTACTTTTTTTATTGTAATTACTCGTACGACAAGGAATATTGTATTAAGCCTCTTAATGATGGCCTAAGTATATAGACAATATATAGAGAGCATACAACATAATTGAAAATTGGGTCTATGCTAATAATAAAGATCGATTTTTCTACTCGAAGTCCCTGTCTGGGATTATTATTGATTTTTTTTTAGCTTAGTTAAAAATTTCGCTTATTTCATCTTACACTAGCTAAATTCGGGCAATTTTCCCCAAAACATTTATCAATCGGAAAATTATAGGAGGAGAGATGTTTTACTTTTTTAAAGTATTATTTTATTTTTTATTTATAACTTTTGAAATATAATATACAAACTCATAAATAAAAATTGTAAATATTTTTAGTGTGTTCTTACATGTTAAGGTGATTCTCTTTCCAATTTACCGCCATATTATCATATTATCTAAACAGTATAATCTAATTCAAAATCAAATTAAGACTAAACAAAAAGGGAAAGATGAAAAAGTCACGTACATTGTACGTATAAAGAATCGTACGCAAAATGTTTTATGATCGAATTTTCTTTAGCAGATTCGGCAGTCGCCGTAAAATACATGGATTTTTAGATGGTACAACAAATTCGCATTCTACCCGTAAATAACATTTCTCATAAAACAAAATGAAGAATCACGTATTTTATTCCAATAAGTATAAAGTCTAAATATCATATGACGCGGTGTATATCTAATTTATGGTTAATTCATTGATGCATGGTTCTTTATAAAGAACATTAAACGAAACAGAAGTTTATGATCTACATAATATGTATTTGTAATACATTTAGTAAATGACGTGCTCTGTTAGTATGGAAACCATTATCATTATTAATTGCACACACCACATATATGTTTGTGAATATGTAGTAGGCTGAGTTTAAAGGAAATTGTGAATATAGTAGGTTGACAAACTATTTTTACAATCTTTCTTTGAAACAGTAAAATAGAAAATAGTAAAATTTTGTGGATTTATACCTCTTGGCGTCGCACGCGTCTGAAAAAATACCGATTTTAAGTTAGTCCAGACTATTTTCATCCCAGAAAAAAATGTCATAATACAACACTAAAATTACAACATTATTTCATGATATATGTACATAATGTACTCTAGCCCAGAAAATATTTTTTGTTTTATTTTATAACATAATTATTTTATTACAGAAAATCACAAAACTAAAAATCTGACATTATACAGGAAATTTTAGAAGAAAATCCTAAATTTTAAATAAAATGGCCTTTAACTTAGAACCCTACCGGAATTTGGCCGCGGGATATATCTTTTCATTTTTTAAGTTATCTAATTCCATTAATCATATCAAGACGGTTTAAATGTTGAGATTGGCGCTATAATTATTTATTTAAGTTAGCATATAATACCTAAATTTCATGCAACTGGATGGGGTTTGGCCCCGGAGTGAAAGAGATGTTTGTTTTCTGGAAACTATCAGTATGCCATTTGGTTTCGCATCACTCTATCTAACTCCATTAATCATAACAAGACGATTTCTATTTTGAGATTGGCGCAATAACTATTTAAGTAAGCATAGCAACATCATTTCCAGCAACTGGATGCCTTGTGGAAAAAAATCCAGTAACATACGTACATTGCATCTTTTAACAACATATTAGCAAAATTAAAAAATTTAACTATTTACATTCAAATACCAATCAGTTATCTAAATCAAAAAAGTTTTTAATATCTCTCGAAAAAAAAATCAAATAAAGACGCAAAATAAATCTGAGACGTACGATAAGAATTGTTTAGAATAAATGTGACGTCTAATGTGTTCGGGTAGTGCATTAAAAAACGTCGGAGCAGTAATAACAATATAGCGGCGGAAGTGCTCTTATTACATACTGACCACTACGCTTAAAAATACTTTTAAAACTTATCAACATACAAATGTTGTAAAGGTAGAATATTGGTCGATTTAAATAAAGTCCAAAATACGTACAAAAGTTTTAAAGTACATACTTGGATAACAACTACCCCAGCACGATAAACCGTATTCCAATTTAGCCATTACCAAAGCATGAAACGTAATTTTCAACACAGAAACAGGGCATAAATCACGGAGGAGGTAAAAAATACGTGAGGCAGATGCCATGTAACTTTTAACTTTGAAATATGAATTTTCCAATTAAGGTTAGTGTCCAAATGAATTCCTAGGTATTTAAAAAAGTTGACTTGCCCAATATTCAAACAATCCATATGACAATTAACAGAGGCACATTTAGAAGCACTATGATATGTTATTTGGGGATGACTAGAAGCAGTTGGAAAGCCAGAAATTTTAAACCACATAAACTTTGTTTTTTGACTTAGTATCATGAAATGCTTATCAAACCATTTATGTAAGACATTTAGGCCAAACTAGCCATAAAAAAATGACGTTGGCAGATTCCGCAGTACTATGACGTATAAATAAGAAACAGCAAGGACCCAGGACATTCACAACTCTAAAATCACTAAAAAGTCTTTAACACGAACCCTTAATCTGTCATGTAGGTAAGAAGCAAACCAACATCAAACAAAATAGACAACAGGAGTTTGTGATCCATCATATCAAATGCCTTAGAAGCATCAATAAACAAACTATATCCCAGTTCTTACCATTGTTAATACCATTATGAATAATATCTAAAATACTAGCGACAGTAGTAGCAGTATTATCATGGGTCATTTGAACCCTAAACTGATGGCATTTACGTCGATTTATTACCAAAATGCATCCACCATTCGGGGCAAAGCTAAAGCCTTTCGGCTTGGGGTTCTTGACAATGATTACGACATTATAACTATTGGTGAGACCTGGCTTACAGCCAGTTTTAATTCCGAGGAATATTTTCCATCCAACTATGTCGTCCATAGGAAAGACCGTTATAACTTCCTAACCAGCATGAAAGGTGGAGGAGTGTTGATTGCTGTGAAGTATTCGATTTTGAACGAGATGATCGCTTGTCATTCTCAACTAGATATTATGGCAGTTCGTGTAAAGGTTGCCCATTCCTCCGTGATCGTGGTCGCTGTATATATTCCTAGTGGCTCAAACTTGGATTATTATGTGGAGATTACAAATTTTGTTGATTCAATTGTGTTACCTTTGGTAGCAGCTGGCGAACACCTTATGTTTGTTGGCGACTTTAATCTTCGTGATGCTATTTGGTTCGATGTTGATGGAGTTTTTACTTCGTCTTCTACAGACGAAAGGGTGTTACATACGATAGAATATTTTGCGAGCATTGCTACCACTCAACAAAACAGAGTGTCTAACAGCCGCAGTAAGTTTTTGGACCTGGTTTTCGCTACTGATATTTTACATTCGGAGATTTCATCTTGTGAGGATTTCACTGGCTGTGCAAGCATTTACTACACTCCTATTATGATAAATATATTTCATGAAAAGTGTGTTACTAATTTTACTTACCATTAGAACCATTATCATTTTAATTTTAGATGTGCAGATTATGTCTCCTTAAACGAATTTCTAGCCAATTCGGACTGGAGCTTTCTTCAACGAGGAGTGGACTTGAACAAGATTGTCCCTCTGCTGGACGAGCGGATCATGGCTGGCATCGAAATGTTTGTTCCGAAGGTAAAAGACAAACCGCAATTTCGTGAGCCATGGTATAACGATAAACTTGTGCTACTCGAGAAGCGTCGTAATAAACTTCATTCATTATATAGGGTACATGGGGATAAGTTTTACTCTGGGTTCAATGCAGCCCGTATGGAGTTTCGAATTTTAAACCGGTTCCTTTATAATAATTATATTTTGCAGATTGAAGAAGATCTTACTACTAATCCTAAAAATTTCTGGAATTTCATCAACAGCAAAAGAAATGTTGTTGGATTTCCGTCACCTATGATTTATCAGAACTCATCTGCAAGTCGGCCCTCGGATATCTGTAATTTATTTGCCAACTATTTTAAGTCTGTCTATGAGCAATCTCATACTACTATTACTAAATCTAGTGACTGTTCGGAATTTAGTCTGTTGAGGTTTTCTGTAGATGAGATCTCCGATAGGTTGGCGCGACTTGACGTGAGTAAGGGCTCAGGACATGACGGCATTCCACCCATCCTTATGAAAAACTGTGCGGATGGTTTAGCTGTTCCTCTCGCGTTTATTTTTAACGAAAGCCTCCGTAGAGGAGTTTTCCCGGAGCCTTGGAAGATTTCCTTCATTCGCCCGATTTTCAAATCGGGCAAAAGGTGTGAAATTAGCAATTACCATGGGATCGCTATACTCTCTGCTATACCGAAACTATTCGAAGCATTGGTACAAAAATTTCTATTTTTTCATTTGAAATCGTTAATTTGTCCTGCTCAACATGGCTTTTATCCTGGAAGATCCACAGTGACCAACCTGATTTCGTTTTGTGGGCACTTACATAGCAGTATTGCAATCAGGCAACAACTGGATGTCGTGTACACGGACTTCTCAAAGGCTTTTGATAAGATTGATCATTCGATACTTATCAATAAGCTTGAGAAATTGAACTGTCAATTCATTCCAACTAAGTGGCTTCAATCTTATCTTTCGGATCGATGGCAGTATGTTAAGATCTATGACTCGTCCTCAGTTTTATTTCGAGTTACTTCTGGTGTCACACAGGGAAGTCATATTGGACCTCTTCTTTTTTCGCTGTTTATTAATGATGTTGTTCAGTGCTTTGAGTTCGCGCATTGCCTGCTGTAAGCAGACGATTTGAAAATATTTGCACCAATTTGTAGTGTATCTGACTGTCTTAGGTTGCAAATGGATTTAGACACATTTTGTGTCTGGTCGGCTAACAACAAATTGTCCCTGAATATAGCGAAATGTAAAACTATTTCTTTCTATCGCATTCGCTCTCCGGTATTTCATGGGTATTCGCTGTTTAATGGAGTCGTGGAAAGGGTAGAGTATATGTCCGATCTTGGGGTAGTATTTTCTTCCGATCTAACGTTTGTGAGGCACATTAATTCTGTTATAGCAAAGGCTTATATGATGTTGGGTTTCATAAAGCGTAACTGCAGGGACTTTTGTGACCCGCTTACATTAAAGTCGTTGTATGTTGCCTTTGTCCGTTCTCCGCTAGAGTACGCCTCGCAGGTTTGGTCTCCTTTTTATAAGTGCCATTCTGATAGAATTGAAAGCGTTCAGAAGCAATTTGTCTTATACGCACTTCGCAGTACACCATCAATGAATAATTATGCTATTCCACATTATCATGAGCGCTGCAACCTTTTGGGATTACAGCGTTTAGAACAGCGTTGGGTGGCGGCTTGCGTTTTATTTGTTCGCGACATTTTATTGTATCGTGTTGATTGTGCTGAATTACTCGCACGACTCAATATTTATGCTCCTGAACGTTGTCTGCGTCGTCGTGATGGTTTTTTACTAATCCATTCTGGCTCAACAAACTATCAACTTTCGGAGCCAGCCTTGACCACGTCTCGACTTTTCAATTATTCATACGATGTTTTTGATTTTAATTTGACTAGAGATTCGTTTAGACGTGAACTTTTTAAGACCTTATAGGCATTTTATTGTTTTTATTTTATTATGTACATACTTTTCATTTTTTGATTTAAATTATTGTTGCCGATTGTATACCACTGTAAGTAACATATTAAATATTAAATAAATAAATAAATAAAAAAAAAAAAAAAAAAAATCCAATATAGCACATCTTGGCGGAACCCTTATTGATGAAGAAATATGGTAACTCTGTTTTTAACTGCTTTTGGGAGAACTTTGAGAATTGGAGTGCAATGGGTCTATAGTTACCCTTGTCACTAGAGTTACCACTTTTAAAAATAGGAACAATAATAGCATACTTAAGCCTCTTAGGTACTACTCCCTGTTCAAAGGAAAGATTGAGAGAATATATGAGCAAGAACAGGGCTAATAGACTTAGAAATAACTTTCAAAATAGTGTTACTAATCCTTTCATTATCTAAAGACTCTTTCGGCTCCAACGATTCGATAATAGCCAAAATTTCACTATTAGAAACCGGAGTTATAAAGAATGTTTTCGATAAATAATCATACGGAAGGATCATAGTCCTTAACTTGTTAGTAACGCCAGTAAAATAACAGTTCAACTCATTACAAATGACTAGTTCATTAGTAAGCATAGTACCACTACCGGATAAAATATTTCTAATCGATGATGCTTTAGCTTTTTTAGTTAAAATCTCATTAAGAAGGCTCCAATTCTTCTTAGCAATACATTAGTTTCTCACTCTTAACATCAACATTTATTTATCTGCACATACAATCATATATTTCCCTTTGATATTCATACCATTTGGACGTTTTTTTAACTTTTTGCGAAATTTGTATCTTTTTCTAATTCGACTGGCAAGATTAAATGAGATCCATGGCTGTAAGAGTCTGAGATTTTTGAGCCGAGAATAAATATAACACTGCTTCAAAATGTTCGAAATAAGGCTAAAAAATGTATGAAGAGCTAGAGACGGAAATTGGCCCTGGGATGTCTGGGATGTTTTATTTCCGGAAACTATCGGTATGCCATTTAGTTTGGCATTACGTTATTTTACTCCATTAATCTTAAGAAGATGATTTGCATTTAATAATTTGATTGCACAACTAAGAAATCCACAGAGGAAGCGTTATTCCACTGCCTAAGTCGAATTTATTCTTTAATCAATTACTTAGAAAAACCGGTAGTTTTATTCATTGATATATCGAAAGCTCTTGGCAGTGTTGACCACTCACTACTGCTATCGAAACTGTTTCACATTGGGATTGGAGGCAAAATCTACGATTGGTTTAGGTAAAATCAGTGATATCTTTCTCAATGAAGGCAGTCTCTACTATGCTTGCTGTTAATGGGAAGTCAAAAATAATGTACTTGGGAATATCATCGTTACTCATGTGTGAGAAATCAATGCACACCACAATGTTTTACCATTGAAGAAGTACTTGAGTTTAAATACTTAGGTTTAACAGTTGACTCTAAATTAAACTGGATTGAAGGCCGAATTATAAAGAAAATGGGACACAAAATGTTTCTGGTCGAAACCGAAACCGGAGTCTGCAGAAGATATCAAAGCCAGCTTTGTCCCAGGTATCTTAATCATAAAACAATTTCTCATTTTAGGCAACCACACAATTTTGATGTCTCCCTGCCAAATCAATCGGTTATTTTGCCTTATAGTTACCAACAGTCTACCAATGTCAATCACCAATAGTCACAATCTATGCAATTCATCAACATCAGATGCGGTTAATCATGATCCTATTGTTGGACCTAGTACCAGTTGTTACAAAAAGATAACCAATCAGGTCAAACAAGTGAAGTCTCCTCAGCACGAAGGTCGGAACGCAAAAAAATTCCAACCAAAATTAATATTTATAACGTAAGGATTTATTGCGTTATCATTTAAATCAGTGCCGTTTTCATTAAAGATCCATGCCCTTAGACCATCGGTATGCCATTTGGTTTGGCAAGGCGTTATCTAACTGTATTTGGTGCTAATATTCATGCAACTGGGTGGGATTTGGCCCTGGTATAGCTGGGTTGAGACCGATGCCATCCGTATCCACCTGAACAATAATTGTTGAATCCATGGAGATTCTGATGAAAGAACAATTTTTGTGTGACATTTTTTACTCGTACTAGTACAAAAACATGTCCCTGAAAAATTCCAATTTTTAGTGACAATATGGTGTAGTAACAAAATCTACCCTTAGAATCGCCTTTTAGGTACCCACATCTACAATACAAAATTTTACTCCCTTGGCCCCAGGTTATTTCTTAACTAGGAACTAAATCCCGAATTTGTTTTTTTTTTTTTTTTTTGCTCATGCAAGTATGTGTCTGCACATAATCCCATACGCAATGACTTGGTAGCCTACATACAGGCGAATTTAAGAAAACCAAATTTAGGTTTGAGATATAACCAGAATTATATTTTTTATTTACTGTCAATTCCGGGTTCGCTCGTAAAAGAAAGTCATATGTTGGCCACAGCTCCATTTTTTTTTTTTTTTTGATTAAGGTACTTCCTCATGATATTATTTTTAGTACAAAAATGTTTTGTCAAAAATTGAAAATTTGTATCTCTACAAGACCCTAATAAATCTAAGTAAGTACTCGTATCGTATGTATATCAAAATTGTCTCATTTTGTAAATATGAAAGCACTTCGTCATAAAACAAAATGTGTATATGCAGAGGTTTCATTGTTTGCATCTCAAATTGATTTTGTAAAAGCACAAAACAAAACAAAACATTGTTTATTTCTGTAATAAAACCAAAATAAATAAATAAAGTAGTTTTTATTTATTATTTTAACCATAAAATGAGAGCAAAATCAGCATTACATAAAAGCATACAATTTATGATTTTTGCTTTGGAGATACTACATATATAGTATGTAAAAAAAAAAATGTTACTGTTTGGATTCGAATATGTATTACATTGAAAAATGTTTTAAATTTAAACCTTCAATTTTTCATATACCTTCCTATCTAATGGGCCGACTAATATATCACTGATTTAGTTATGTTTATGTTGATATTATCTCGCACAATAAAATTTAAATTTTATATTCGATTTAGTATATTGCTGAAGGCACGAGTATACAGCTTGTTATCATTATATGTACTTTAAATATCGTATTATGTACATAATTTTACAGTATAATCATTAATATTCATATCTTGTGGGTGTTACATCCATTTTTATTTGGGTTGGGTTATTTTTCCTATTTCCACATATCCCTAAAATAAAATGAATTATAATTTGTTCCTCAGCTCTATGACATATAACATACATACATACATAAATTTGCAAGTTTATTTAAATTTTGAATATTTATATTGGGCCTATATAGACGTTTCAGGAAATTCCGAGGTGAAAAATATATGGCTGTGTAACTTTTCACGTTTTTATAAATAAATATATTCAAGAGTGCTAAATATTACAAGATTATTCAAATTTTTTAGTCAAATTATACTCAAATTGTTCCAAACTCAAAATACAAGGTTATACATATTTTAGGAAGAGGGAACCGGGCAAATCCTTAAGCGAATTGTCATGTACACCTTAAAAAGGTTTAACATTAAACTTTTAAAAAGTGACGATTTCCTATTTTGGTAACATTTAGTTTAAAAAGGTGACAATTTATTTGCATCAATATGTGGTCAGTAATCCCTCTATCAGTATATTAAATACGGTAACTTACTTTAAATTAAATTCATTTAGAATGTCAGACAATTCTTTGTTAACCTTAAAGAAACTAAAAGTGTTAGTGTGAGTTACCTATCAGGTGTATACAAAGCTTAAAAATAGAGAAAAACATTAATTGAAGCAAATATAAGTGGCTCTGGTATTGTTATTAATTTATTTTAATTTAAACCAGAGCCACCTAAATATATGGAGCCGTAGGCATTCTTAATTTTTTTAGAGGAGCTGCTTGGTGTATAAGAATCAGAGTAAACCTGAGAATTTTTGAATTAAATTTTCACTTATTCTAACTTATTCAATATATTAGCTCTTTGATGGCGTTTTTGTAATGCATCTCAGTTAGTTAGAATAAAATGACTTTATATTCCAATTGTCCTTTGTCTGTTTCTCTCCACAACCAAGGTACATGATCGAAATGAATGAAAAAAGAGTGTTGCTACATAATAAAACTGGCTAAGATCGCCACAGAAAAAGTGACACCAAATGAGTGAAAGAGTAAAAATTATTTTTGGAAAAAAGACTCGATTTGAAACCGAAAACTCAATTCTCGCCTTTTCTGGCAAATCCGGCCCCTGTATTGCACTAGCATTTACTATGCTTCATGGAGCTAATTATAGTCAATTCATTTATGTTTGGTATTAGATAAAACTTTAGAAATCCGTTTACATCTGAGAGTAATCAAACAAACTGATTCAGAATTTAATATTTTTTAAAATGTATTTTAAAACTAATGTTTATTAGAAAAATTATTAAATTTTCCTCCAAATATTAACAATCCCCGTATTAAAATTTTAATTCTTTCAAAACAACCTATAGACAAACTAACAATTTACCTACGATTAAATTTACTGAAGTTTAGAAAATATTTAACAAATTTTAAAATTTTATATACCAAAAAAATGTGATATGATGTTGAAGGGCCAAAAGACGAAAGACCAAAACGCCGAATACCGCAGGGCGATAAAAATTCTAATTATTTATTCATATACATTTCTGTAATTCCTAAAGTATTTTACGAATCTTGCAAAATTTCAGTTGCTTTTTTCCGATGGAAACGAATTATCAATAATCACAAAATATACTGACAGATAATAACAAAGGATTTAAATATCAACTTTACCAAAGCATTACCGGGGAATATTCACAGTTACCTACCTGTAAAAGTGATAAATTTCAACAAAAAATAATCACATTCACCAAATTTGTTGGAAATTAGTCATAATTTCGTGGTTAATCATAATTTAGCGATTTTTTTGTTGATGTTTATAGCATTTTGCGTTCTACTTGTTCCTAAATAAAACTCGACCAATTCGTAGAACACTGTGATCAAAAAGTAGTAAGACTATCTAAATAAAACACAAATGGCTTGTTATTCTTTCATGTTTATTACATCCACTTCAAAGAAATCCTCATCGGATAGAATATACACTGAGGCCGACGTTTTTTCCAGTCTTCGAAACAGTTGTTAAAATCGATTTCGGCTTGTATCGCTTCAATTTAGTCGAAACGATGTCTTCTGAGCGTTTCTTTTTAGTTTCGAGAAAAGCCAGAAATCAGACGGAGTTAAATTGGGTGAATAGCACGGTTGCAAAATGATATGGATCGAATTTTTAGCCAAATAGTCACGTACAACCAATGCAGTGTGAGACGGCACATTATCGAGATGCAAAAACCAAAAGTTGTCTGCCCAAAACTCTTACCCAAATGATATTGGCGTGATGTCAACAAGATCTGTAATTGTCAATCGGCGAGTTTTGAGCACCAAATCCTTGACTGCCTTGATGTGGTGTTCATCGGTAGACGTCGAAGGACGAAAAGGACGTTCAACGCGTTATACAATTCAAAAACAAAGCAACTTATTTGCTGAACTTTTAAAAAAATCAAAAAATGGACTTTTTAGATGAAAGTAAACAAGTACTCATTAGCTAATAAAGATATTGACACGAAATTTGACACACAAGTCTGTTAGGAGGCTACCAACCTAAGAAAAAAAAAATACTCCATATATTAGAGACACAACTATACATTTTCATTTGTTATATTTTCAAAATTGTTTGTTGAATTTTCAAAATTCAACTTAAAGTAAAATTTAGCAATCGGATTTATCGAATCTAGCAAATTATCTATATTTGCAAGATTCGATAAATCCGACCCGATAAATGCAATAAATCTTGAAAGAATAAAGTTGAAAAATTTCAAACGCACCTAAGTCTTGCTGTAAAGAAGCTCCTTAGGCGGAACGTATACCTTCCGTAAAGCGAGGCTTAGGCATACTAAATTTTAAATTTGTGACGCCAAATTTCGATTGTTCTATTTGAACATGCCAAAAATGCTCGGACTTTTAAGCTTCTAAGCGGATTAAATGAATCTTTTGTAATTAGTTTTAAAGGCGGTTTAAAAATTTACCACATAAATAAAAAATAATTATTCAAAAAATTTGTAAAACCATTACGGAAAAGAAATATTAAATTCAAAATAGACCCAATACGGGTGCTTTAAAGTAAAAAAATATTGCTGAGCAGCGACTCCGAAAACACCTGCCCGTGAAGCTTGGAGCAAAATTTCAATTTAGGTTAAAAAATATGGCCGATGTGAAACCAACCGAAGTGGGTATTTCTTGAAATATTTTAAAATTTTGCATCAAACTTTGAGAAAAGGGGTTTTCTGAAATCTTATGAATTTATCGTCAACATTTTTTAATACTGAATGGCAGAATAAGCGACAAAATAGTAAAAAAAAATTGTTCTTATAGTTTTCTGAGTTTTTTGTTAAAAATACATGCAAAAGGGTTTTGATTACAAATTTATGGCCAAAATGAAACCTGAATATTTCAAATTATTTTTATTTTATCGAGCCAATTCTTAATATTTAAACAAATTATTTTTTGAATCCCAATTCGGGCCCACTGTAAAAGCATAATGAAAAATGAAGGACCGGTCATTTGATAATTTTTACATCAAGTGACGGACATTCGTGAAACATCATTTGACTTTGCGACTTTTTTCCTCAGCGGAACTTCGTAAAACATTCCATGTAACAATTGCTTGTTATTTATATGACTGGCCCCCAGGCGCCGGCTATTTGATAATTTTTGAATCTAGTGCTTACCACGAATATTCGAGAAAAATAATTTGGCTTCGGGACTTCTGATTTATGCTGAACAAATTTCGTCGACGGAACTTCGTACAACATTTGATGTAGAAATTACTTATTATTTATATGATAATTTCTACATCTAGCGCATTCTATGGCCAATCGATAAAAATCATATCAATTTGGGTCTTTGTTGAAAAATTTAGTCGAAGGAAGTGACACTTTTTTCTCGTAGGAAATACTCGCCTCAATGTATACTATTTCCTTTACTCACATATCTACAGGGTATCATATTTAAAACGCCAGATATTTAAACGAACAAAAAATCTTCATTGATAACGGAATTTATGAGTGAAAAAAGTCAATTGGAGAAATAAAGCGGAAATTTCCAGCACAATTTCTACAAGTATCGTCTAGCAGATCTGTCATATTTAGATTGGTTTGGAAATTTGAAATATTCGGATCAGTTAAAAATCGGTATCGAGATAGACCTGCATCAATAAATATTCCCCAAAATCATTGGCGTATTGCCCAAGTTTCCCGCTCAAGTACAAATAAAATCATTCGAAATTTAAAGTGTTGTCCACACAAAACCCATAAAGTTCAAAAGCTTACATAAAGGGCTAAAGTGATGATTCATAACGTTTTTGCGCAAAACTTTTTGGAACACCTAAACGGAGAATATCTCTATATTCTACCTAACAACAAAATCAAAGATATTGGAGTACAGAAAATCCCAGGGAACTCCTTGGATTACCGTTACACGCTCAAAAGGTAACTGTTTGGTGGACTTTATCGGCTAATGGTTGTTAAATTGTTACTTCAGCAAGTTCAGCAAGATCTTCTCCACCGACTTAATAATTCCACACCTAAAAGGCTGAGAAAAATCATTAATGATAATGGGGGACATATCGTATTGTAAACTTAGTACACTAAGCATTTGCTAATGTTGATTTCGATTGATTTTTTTCCCCTCATTCGAGTACACTAATAAGCGTATTTTGTTGATCAAAATTTAATTCGAATTATTTGGAGTTTATTTTTTTCCCAAGAAAATAGCCCATTTGATTTAATTGACAAAAGCCAACCTTTAGAAATAAAATATAAATTTAATATGTAATCTGACTCTGGTGGCAGGTATCATAACCAAGAATTAGAATTATGTTTAAATAAACCCTAATTTTTTTTTGGGTTAATTTTATTCTTGCGGGGATTTATCCTATGCAATTGTTTTGTTAATTTATCAAGGAAATACGCTAAATGTCGTTTTCGATTGATTTTTTACCCCTCTTTGAAAGTGTAACCTCAATTTCTTCGTCAATCGAACATAAACACCGAATTGTGTTGTCATCTGTCAAACTATATTAAAACGACAAGTCAAATCGAAAATGACAGCACAATGACAGTACTGTTTAGTGCATGTGTAAAAAGGAGGGTAAAACTACCAAAAAAAAACTGGAGTCGTCGAAATTGCACTGGTATAGCTGTCAGTGCAATTTTTTTTGGTCAATCGAATATTTTCAGGGAAAAAAAATTACTTTTTTTGCACTGAGTGCAATTCAATTTGGTCAACCGAAATCCACATAAAAAGAGTACCCTATTTTTTAACGTCAATCGAATGAAAATATTTTATTGCACTAGTGTTTAATTGTGTATGTGTTTGGTCGAAAAATATCAATAACAATAAAAATAAATGGAGAAACTAAATGTAAATTTAGAAGACATATTTGTTGTTTACTCGTGGACTAATATCACCAATAAAAAAAATTTATATAATAAAACACAATATTTCGGTTTTAACACTTTCTTTAAAGTGATATTTATTTTATTTGTAAATGAAATTACGATCGTTTCTGATGTTACTCCTTTATCAAATTTCTAACAAACGTTCGCGAGAATATTTGTTAGAAATTTGATAAAGGAGTAACATCCGAAACGATCGTAATTTCATTTACAAATAAAATAAATATCACGTTAAAGAAAGTGACAAAACCGAAATATTGTGTTTTATTACATAAAAAATTTAGAAGATTACAATTTGGTGTTTGATATCGAAGGATGTGTTATAATGAGTGGGGGCTAGGCGGTGTTGGAATAATTTAACGGCCAAATTCAAAATGCCACCATTCAAATCACAAAATATCATGAATAATAGCCGCCTAAAATTAAAATGTGATCACGACAAATCACAAAATATCATAAATCAAGTAGCCGCCTAAAATCAAAATGACATCACGACAAATCAAAATGTCATTACGACAAAATATCATTGTCATATTCGTTGGTCTGTGTAAAAACAGGGGTTACTCGACCAAAAAAGCTAGAGTAGCAAAAATTACACTAGTGCAAAACTAGTACAAAAAATGTTTACCCTCAATGCGTTTTTTTTCAATGGGACAGTTTGGCAGCCAATAGAGTACTATTTTTACCCTTCGAATATATTTATAAATTTCAAATGGTTGCTTTATTGTTTTTAAAAAAAAAATAGAGTGGCGCTTTGAGCAGGACATCACATTTGAAACTGATTACAAAGCGTATTTTGTTGACCAAAATTTAATTCGAATTGTTTTGGGTTTATGTTTTTTCCAAGAAAATAGCCAATTTGATTTAATTGACAAAAGCCAACCTTTCGAAATAAAATATAAATTTAATATGTAATCTGACTCTGGTGGCAGGTATCATAACCAAGAATTAGAATTATGTTTAATTAAACCCAATTTTTTTTTGGGGTTAATGTTATTCTTGCGGGGATTTAGCCTATGCAATTGTTGGAAATACGCTAACAAAAAGTTTCATCAAAATCCGTTCACAAGTTCGGAGACAAACCGTATAGCAACTCAACTACTATATCAAAGTCTATAATTTTTGTTGGCGGTCGCCATTTTTCGTCTCGAAAATATCGAAAAACCCTTTTCAAAGCTAATTTGTTAAAATTAGAAATTTACATAATTTGGGAAAATACATTTAACTAAAGGCATTGCCCCATGCAAAATGGAAAACCGGCATTTAAAACCGTCAAACCCAATTTTCTACTAAGAGAAATTTTATTAAAATGAATTTAATTTCATTCAAAAAAATCCCAATTTTATGACGACTGGAAACCAAAATAGTTGCCAAATATAGAGCTAGATTTGCCCTGATATGCTGGACGGCAATAAAGCGAAGCTCATGTGGGAGAGGGGACGAAAGTTGGAGTTGATGGGCTAAGGCACCAAAGAGGCACCAATTGCCATCTCTTATAATTGGATACACGTCCATTGAGGGACGTCCATTGAGTTTTAGAAATGAATATGGCTGATGAGTAAATAGGGCTATAACGCTAGTAGTAACCCTGTTAGTATGGTACGATTGTGGTTTAAGTTGTAGGTCGTGAGATTTGTATATTTTTAAATACAGATGTCTCATGACTTGCGAGTGTGTCGGTAAGTGGATTTTAGTTGCTGTTGTGGCAGCTGATTGGATGGAAATGGCTATGATGGGTATGTAAGTTAAGTAGATTTGATGCTCAGAATAAAGGAATGGTTAGGGGATTTAAATTCTGAACTACTATATACCGGTATTGTCTTGGGGAGCGATCATGTTTGGTTACATGATTGTTATGATCTTGTAAACAGTAATTTTTATTTTTAGAATAAGGTATGCATTTTTATGGTTCTTCACTTGGGAATAATAATTATTTTGCAGCTTAAAGTTTTGTTAATTTAGGGAGTTTCCCTTAACATTGGGTTACATTGTAATAACAATAATTTGCATGAAACATTAATTTGTTTGACTTATTTTATTTTATTTTATTCATATTCCTAGATTCTAGTCATTAACCGCTGAAAGCAGATATTGATAATTTACAACTTTGAATAAATGGTTATCGGAAGTTATTATTTAAGATCGATCAGGTTCCAAAGTTTTATTATTAATATTTTAATTGTGTTGTCATTGTGCTGTCATAAAACACTAACTATCGGCTTTATTAGGTGTCTGTAACCGGGCCGAGTCTGTCCTCACTAATATTCCTTTCCCATTCCTCGATTTTGTTATATGTAAAAAGGTGTACGATGGCTGCCAGGGGCGGATATCACACTATTAGACTTATATGGTTATCGATGTGGAGCCTTTCTTTACGGGGTGAATATTGCTATGTTTGGCTTCATGAAAAGGTGAGTATGATGGTACATATTTCCTTGGTGAGGGAGAGTTATGGTGTCGTGTTGTAACATGGGTATAGTGGTGTGGTATTCACATTTAAAATACGGGAGACTTGCTTAATGCTTGATCGTACATTGAAATCAATCAATCAATCAATTCAAAAAATCCCAATTTTATGGGATTCTTATACTACGTATTATCGAATACCTTCGAGTCTTATTCGAAAATAACCCATATTCAGTATTTAACAAAATTTTTTGCGCAAGCTCATATTTTTAATGCAACGTAATATAAAGAAAATTAAAATTATAAAAAAATTTATAAATAATAAAATTGACATTTGTAAATTTTTTTTAATAATTTCTTTAAATTTAATTGATTTAATTAATTCAACAGAGTTTAGGTTGCAGTATATATTTATTATATTATGTATTATACATATATTATTTATTTAGTACTATTAAAAATCTTTCAGAATTTAATTATCGTAATTTTTTACCTATATTTATTTATTAACTATATTTATGGGCTTTTGTTAAGGGAGAATGTTAAGTTAAGGGGATAATAATCATTGTTCCAGTTTCGAATTAAATTTCCGATTAATTTAATTTTATTGTTAAACATTTTTTTATAATTATTTTGTCTTATTTTTGTTTATATTTTTATTTTCGTGCAACGTGCACTATCAAAACGCTTTTAATTAAAGAAAAATCATTTTAATTTTAGATAAACAAAGATATAATAATTTAATTGAAAATATAGTAAATCTATTGTTCTAATATTACTACCCTGTTTGAAGCTGTCATATTTCGCCGTAATTTTCGCTTTTTATAATGTCGATTTCGATTCGCCTTTTACCAAATCTTTGAAAGATCACTCTCTACTGGTATGTAAATCGAACAGTTGTTCCGTATTATATATGTGTGTGTGTGTGTTTTCGATGTTTATATACATAAACATAACCTATGATTTTCACTAAGATCGATACTCTCTCGTTATATACATAACACATAATAACAACAAGTTAATTCTTTAATTTAAAATATTTATATAAAAATAAACAGAAACACAAAAAAAACACAAAACACAAATTATGCTTTCAAAATGACAGTTCTATTTATGTTTGTGTTAGTAAATCTGCCAAAAAATCGAGATTCGTAAAACAACAACAATTTTGCTCGACCGAGCGACTTTTCTTGACAAATCGAACAGTTTGACAGCAGAAAGAGCAAGCCGGTTTGCTCTTTTTTGATGAATCGAAAACCACATAAGGTTGATAATTCTTTCATGTGTGTGATTAATTTCCCCCATCAGTAGAAAACAAAATTTTCTCAAATTAGATTTAAAAAAATAATTTTGTTTGTACGATGTACGATAATTTCAAAATAATATTTTTAAAGTTACAAAATTCCTTGAAAATTTATGAAGCTTTCTTTCTTCGAATCGAATAAATTTATTGTGTTATTTATTGGTGATTGCCTTCCTAGAAATAGCAAATAACTGATTAATTTGTTTTAGATTTAATTTTCAGATATATTTATGACTTATGGCTAATATCTTTATTTGTCTTATATTTTTGAGTTTTATTTCTGTATTTTATTTTGGTTTGTATTAATTAGATTTTACAAATCATATTTCAGTACAGGAAGTTTTAATTTTATTTCATTACATTAATAAACTTAATTATCGGTTGCTTTAAGATTTCCAGAATAAAAAACCTGTTGCTGCGGTGTATTGGTTTTGTCATCATTATTTATTTAGTTAATAAATTACTACTTAAATACTAATTGGCGGTTTGTTTCTGGAATTGAACTCTAATTTAACTGGAATATTTTATCAGGTTACTAGAAGAACGGTGGTATAATAATTCAATTTGTTTCGTTATAGTGAAATGACAGTATCTAATAATCATTATTTAAGGCTATTTCCCAAACTGATACTTATTTGTGGAACCTAACTTATTCAAATAAGTAAGCTGGCGAGGTAACTTATTTTCTGTCCTTTTCTAGCAAGAAAATCTAAATTGAATATGTCAACATTGTCAAATTTTTTATTTGTGTTTATTTTAAAGTTGTGAATAACACTTTAATAAAAATAAAAACTATTGTAATTATTTAAAAATAATAAAAAGGAAACAATACAATACGCGATGTAAAGTATTTTTTATCAAACTAATGTCTGGATAGATATTTTTAAATAAATAATTGCTTTAACACCAAACAAATATTTTGTTAATTTCTGTTGCTTTGACGTCGCTGTCAAAATAAGTAACTCAAATCAATTGGAACGGTTTTACTTAGTTATTTAAGATGCCCGCAAATAAGTCAATAAGTAAGAAATAAGTATCGGTTTGGGAAACAGCCTAAGTCCTGATTTAGATTTAGAGATACCTGAGCAACCGGCCAAGGATTCCAGAGAAATGAGCATATATTCATGTAGTTAGATTGTGCTGCCTTGTTATAACTTATTTTTCATATATGACACTAACATTTTACTAACTATCAATCGCTTGGGTGTCTGAAGTCGGGTCGAGTCTATCACAACTAACAATCCTATCCTCTCCTTCGGTTTTGTTATATGTAAAACGGATGTACGGTGTGTGCACGGGAGTCCGGGAGTTCCTGCTCAATGCTTGGCCGTACATCCTAATCAATCAAAAAATCCCAATTTTATGTTTTGCTGGCCGTCAAGCAAAAATCCGTCCGCCGAAGTATAAAATTGGGGTTTTTTGAATAAAATTAAATTCATTTTAATAAAATTTTGTTAGAATAAGATGGAACTTATAGATTTGAACTATTTGTTAATAATTTTGTTATTGAAAATCAAACAATTTTGTCAATAACTGGATTTGACGGTTTGCCGTTTGTGCATGGAGCAATGGCTTAAGGGGTTTTTGAAGTCGCTGATCATAACTTTGATTTTTTTAAGTCAAATTCAAACTGACGGTCTTAAAATGGCGGGATAAAGCTTAAATTTCATATAAAATCGTATTAAATATATAAAATGGTAGGTAATTCTGTAGAAGTTAGGGCTTTAAATTTAAAAACCTCAAAATGGCGGAATAATGCGTCAATTTAATAATTAAATCGCTTAAAATCGCTTTAGTTGCATAATTCATCAAAAATACTAGTAGATAAGGAGGAGAAACCGAAAAACTCTGTTACATACAAGTTCCATTACATATGTACATTAAAATGATTTTTATGTGAAATTTAACCTTTATTCCACCATTTTGTTTTTAATTTTTTTTACTTCAAAGTCATAATCACCGATCCCAAAAATCGTTCGATATTTGTACTTTCGGGTTTCGGGATTCCCATAGTAAATATTTGGCTTAAAATAATTTCAGATAAGAGCTGTCGTTCTTGCGCAAAGAGGCCCAACAACGGTAAGCGGCTTTGATAATTTCTCGATTTTAGTATAAATAACAAAAATTTTCAAAAATATTGACACGATTTAAAGATCTTAGAAGCTACATTTAATAAACTTGCTGTAGTATTTCATAATCTAATACCCTATAGACAGACTGTGGTTTAATAAATCCGATTTAGCTAAACTAGTGTAAGTTTCTATGCAAAAACAAAGGGATTAGCTAAATCGAGGTTGACACACTGCGGCTAATCTCGAAAAATTCACTAAATCGATTTTATTAAATCGCAGTGTGTCTACTAGGCAGGTTATAAGGCTCGGTAATGTTACGAATTTTACTTTATAAAAAAGTATTGTTTGAAAGCATGTAGTCTCGTAATATACATAAGTGTACAAAAAAATTGCTTTTCAGAATATATTGCATCTTCAAAGAATCATATCTTGTGTTACCAAAGATACTGAGAGAAAATATTTGCAATAAATTCACAGAAAATTATCATCATTCCTAATATCTCAAATATTGTCCTTTGATATTCTATTTGCCGTTATTGGTATAAAGCTCTACCAAAATAAATTATGGTAATCATATTATACTTCTAAGAATTGAAGAACATTGTGTGTAGTCGAATATATTAAGAAATTCACTTACCGTTTCGATAATTTTATTAAAATCTTTATCCAAATCTGTGACAACAAATGGAAACTCATTTGTTTGTATATCGGTAACTACATCTAAAGTATTAACCTGAAAGTATACAGAATACATATTATGTATTTTAAATTAGCATAAAACAAAACAAAAATTATGTATTGCTATAACCGCACAATCTGGTATGAAATAAAAGCTTTAGTGTGGCTTTAGTGGTTACGCAAAGTTGGTTGGGTGTGATTTATACTGTTTTCTTTACATTTGATTGTTTACAACATTTATAATTAAAAAAAGTAAAACAAATCAAAAAAATTTTAGGTTTTGTTGTGTAAATATATGTATATACAGTGCAGGGAAAAAATAATTGGGCAAATATATTTTATTACAAATTGGAGTCTTTTTTTGCTAAAATTACAAAACTTTTGAAAGCAATTGGCTTATTGTTTGTTTTGGCAACAAAATATTAATATTAAAGATAGAATTTCTATAAATCTATTTAACTTTAACTTCAATCAACGTATTTTGAATATTTTGGCATTTTTCGGGTTTTCCCCCTAAATTGCAAGTAGGTACATTTTTTTTTCTTCAAAAAATTAGGTCATACATGTATTTAAAATGAAACAATAAGCCAATTGCTTTCAAAAGTTTTGTAATTTTAGCAAAAAAAGACTCCAATTTGTAATAAAATATGTTTGTCCAATTTTTTTTTCCCAGCACTGTATATGTTCAGGGTTAGTGACTTACCGAAAAACGCATTTCCTTGTCAAGAACTCTATCGTTGACCACCTGAATTAGGCCCTCCTCGCTTGATGGTAATACTGTTACTAAAAATATGTGTGGTGCATTTGTATGCTGTTGTAACTGAAAATAAAAACCAATATAATTTTAATGACGAATTTTTCCAGGTACCTACTATTCAATCAACAAATATTATATAAGTATATGTATATTGTAAAATTTATCTATATTACGAGTAGAGAAACAAGAATATCCGTTTATTTATTTTTATTTTTTATCGGTTATTGATATACATACCTGCCATACATATATCGGCATATCTATTGTACAGTCATAAAATCAAATCTGCCTATCGTTTTTACTAATTTATTGATTGATTGTAAATATATTTTATTGTGAATGAATTTTATCTATGTGTAGTATTTTATCAGTATATACCTCTAGCATACGAAACGACCCAATTTTTGAGCTATAAAGCAATAGTTTTACATAGACGAAACAAAATACAATGATTTAAATACACCAAATAATTTTCAATCAAAATAATACTAAATCAACATAACAACTTAAGATAAGAAAAAACGATGAAAACCTCCACCAACAAAACATTGTCTTTATGTTTAAGCGATACCATAAACATTTCAAACCATCTGTTGAGCATATCAATAAAAAATAGATAAAATCAACGTATAGTAAAGTCTATAATGAGAAAGGGGGAACAAGATCCTTCCAAATTGACACAAAACTATTATCCAAGTGGATAGCATCGTGTTTTTAAGACGAAAACATTTGTATCAAACTTTGACATACTTAGAGAATTTTGTCTCTTGCACGAATATTTTATATACAAACATACAAAGTTACAAACTTATGTTGAACCATAAGCATAGTTTCTTGGTTGAGCAGAGACAGAATGTCTGACTTTTGCTTGCTTTTTAAATTTACGATTTGCTTTCTTTTATAATAAATTTCTGTCACTAAATGAAAACGTTAGGATATGTATCTTAGTTATCAAATTGGCTTATGAATTATTTATTAATTAAAAAAAGCATAGCTTCTCAATAAAAAACTGTGAACATAATTTATTAGTCTTACATATAATATAAAATGTAGTCAATTGATTGTTGTGTTCAGATAAAACAATTTATTAGTACATAATATAGTTGAACAACAAGTTGTTAAGTTTATTGACTGTATTGTCTTTGGGTTATTAATAAAACTAACATAGTTATAATCAATTATGTCTGTCTGGTGATATTCAACAGGTAATTAGTAATTCCGAAGAAGTTTATATTTTGAAGGAAAAAATTAAGTACGAGTATTTCGCAAATTTCCTATTTAGCATCGAATTTTCGAGAGCATTATATATTAATTAAAGCAAATTTGCCATGTTTAAATGTAAAGATTGTAATACCAAATTTCATCAAACGTCTACAACCTAGACTCCAATTTTTTTTTGTAATATGGGCAAAATGAAACTTTAAATGTTATCAAAAAGGGAAAAATTGACACTTAGCACGAACAAGCCAAAAAACTCAGCCGAAGCTAAAAGTGTGGAAAAAACATGAAATGTTGCTCTGATTCAGTATTAAATCCAATAGATACGCGTAAAATTACTCATCTGACTTCGAATTCTGCACCTATGGCGAATTTGTTAAGTTTATGGAACAAACTGACACTGCACAAAAACCAGGCACACCAGGTGAAGACGTAGAAAAAATCCAACAAATTAGCGTGACACCGAACACAACAAGGTAAAAATCATGGCAAATACAAAAGAAATCCAACAAAACATAGCCAATTGAATACCTGAATTCTGCACGGCGAAAACATTCGGACAGGTGATAAAGTTTAAACTAACAGGGAATGCGTACGCAACAAAGCAATCATTCGGCGGAACTATCAGGAAGGATCTTTGGGTACTGTTTAATCGAAGCTCTGGAATATTGCAAAACTGGCTACAAAATAAAATACAAATTGGCAACAGCAGAAACAACTTACTCAAAACACATGAATGACACCGCAATACAATCATTCAAGAGAGGATTGAATAACACAATTTTGAAAGAAAAACTAGGAACAAATAAAGCGAAATACGTAGACGAAATAATCAACGAGACGGAAGCCATAGAAATAATTCTAGCAATGACGACTGGAGCAATCACTCCGACACTACAAAGCGAATCGCCAGCAAACAATCCTACAGAAATTACTCCAGGCAAATAATATCCAATTACTGTCAAAAGCCGAACCATACTTATGACGTGTGTAGAATACAGAGTAACATACAATTTCAGGCGAACAGGCATCAAAAGCACAATACAGCACAATCAAATACACCCAAACAACCCAACCAGCAGCAACTATTGACTTCCCAGAATATCCAACGAAGCCAGTCAGATGTAGGAGAGAAGCTGAAGTTGAATCGAAAAAAACAATCAACCAAATCAAAATTACATAAAACCAGTATAAAATTATACTCTTCAGATAGGATACATCCAAACAGTGAAACAACAACAAACGGTAAGACATACAAAGGAAAGAAACACAAACGATGCCACGTAGAGAAGCAGCAGGGTGAAATTGAAATCAGTAATCGACGAAACAGACATAAGGGCTAACCAGTGAATCAGTAAGAATCCTTAAAGAATTTGACGAAATTATTTCCTTACAGAATATTTGACATAGCGGCCACCGAATCCGTAAAAACTGACAAATACAGAATTAAAATTCTAATGTGAATAGCAAAATTTATTATTTTTAAGAAAAGTATGCTTTGAAAATGTTGATGTATTCTGACATATCCTTCAGTTTACGCGTTAATTTTCGCTCTATTAAGTGACGGCTGAACTGAACGAAAAGTTCTTAAAGATTCGCTAGTCAGTAACATGCACTTTCTGTATATCGCGTTCTTACTTAAAGTTGTTACTGACTCGCTGGTTCCCCCATAACTTTCATTGACATTAACAAATGACTTTCTAATTATCGAAGACGGAATAATAGGCCGGAATTTTCTTGATAAACACAAAGTAGACATAAAATACTGTTCAAACACTACTACCCACTGTACCAGATTCGAATTTTTATAATGAATTCATTTCGAATTTAAAATGATGAAAATCATGAAACTTTTATGTTTCTCAAACATTTTCTTTCTAAATTCTAATTTACTGATATATGGAACTATTAAACTTGTTTATGCATATTTTTTCGAAATTGCCGAAAGTTTCCCGCCTTGTGAAGGGAAACTGTTGTGAGAATTAATTAAGAATATTTTTTTTTTAAATCATGAAGAAATGTCAAATATTTTGAAGGAAAATTCGTTAATTTCCTAATGGAAATGTTCCGAACTTATATGGATTCTAAACGTGAGTGGGGGATTTGAGAAATCTATTTAAAAAAATTCTTTCGGAATTTCTTTGGCCCATTATGAAAGTCCGAATCTGGTGAACTGGGTCTACACATTCTGTCATGTGTAGACCCAACATTCTCAAATACTGTACTTATTCTCTAATCAGACAACCAATACAATAACACTTCCTGCACGGAGAGAAACAGTCGAAATTAAAACAGTAACAAATCATATATGGTAAATTGTGCAAAGTTTTCGAAGTAACAATCTTAATAGGAAACCATTCCTCGAACCATAACCATACCAACACAATACACTGATTCAGAATACTAACGTAGAAAATCAGGATAGAATAAATCCAACCCAACTAAACGGAAACAGAAAAGAACGAATTAAAACCATCACAGACAACTTGGACGAAACGAATAACCTGGAAGGAAATCTAAGTACATATATTAATGCTGTGCATGAAATATCAGGATATTTTCTATCTGGAAGGAGGTAGACTGACAAGCACCATCGGGATACAGCACGGAATAACTCTATACACTGACTCAAAACTAGTTGGCAAGCAGAGATATCGACTTCCGCAAACATAAACAGATGAAATTAACAGACAAGTGCAGGAAATGCTAGAGAACAGGAGAATTAAAGTACTAAATACTAAATACTCAAAGTATTAAATGTCAATTCCTGAAAAAAGAAATTATATTCTTAGGTCATCTCATCACACCTAATGGAACAAAATCCAAACCTGAATACTATATAAGCGATATAAAACTTCCCTCAACCGACAAATGCCCGTGAAACCCAATATTTGTTTATTCTTCCGAATTACTATCGCAGATGTATCCCAAATTTCTCGTTAATAGCTGAAACATTAACAAAACTTACTCGGAAAGGTTCCAATTTTACATTCTCAAAAGATTGTCACAAAGCAATGGACGCACTGAAATATTGCTTAATATACCCTCCAATCCTCAAATCCTCAGACTTTAACCAACCGTTTACATTAACGACGGACGCCAGGTCACACAGTTTAGGTGCGCAAATCAGAAAAGAATTATTCAACCAGAGAGAAATAAATTGCTCGCAATATTCTGCGACGTGAATAATTGCGGACCTTAGCTTTACGTTAA
Organism: Tipula vernalis; assembly: GCA_958295665.1. Taxonomy (NCBI): domain Eukaryota; kingdom Metazoa; phylum Arthropoda; class Insecta; order Diptera; family Tipulidae; genus Tipula; species Tipula vernalis. The sequence continues at coordinate 126,170,150 of OY282558.1, read as the reverse complement.
AAAATGTACAATATTCATAAACCATAAACCTCTTACTCAAAATTTAACCAAAATTCTAAATAGAATATTAAAATGGAAAGACAGAGATAATGAGCAAAATCATAATTTAGGGGGGCAAGTAGATGAGAAAGAAGAGACGCAACAGCTACCAGCTACAACAACGTCAAGCCACATTTGCTATGATTAATACAAATTTGGGTGGATGGAATATGGAATCTGGTCCCCACCCCAATCGCAAAAAAATAGTAGAGAAAAAAAATGGGAAAAAGAGAAAGAATAATAAAAAAGGGGAGAAAAACAAAAAGAAGAGTGTATAAGAATAAAAATAATAATAATTAAGTTCCTCACAGCTTTTCAGAACTTGCGGATCTGGCGGGGAACGCTGTGTAAGATTCTGGTTGTTTTGTGCTTTAACAATTTGTCAACAAACAAAAATATAACAAAATACTAACAAATTTTACTAACTATTGGTTTACTGAAACCGAGTCGGGCCTATACTACTAAAATTTCTTGTTGTTGTTTTATGTAAAATGGTGTACGGTGGACCCGGCGTATTCCAGGAATCTTGTTAAGGCGCTTGGTCGTAACCCCCTGTATCAATCAATCAATCAATCAAAGAAACGACAGTTAGAGATTCTGTTTGCCGCACCATATAGAAAACCAAGAAGTATCTTAAAAGAGTGAGAAAGAAGCATAAATGAAGTATGGCTAACCTCCCATTGATAAGGCCGGTTTTGATATTGAATTTTGAATATGTCTCTTGTATTGTAACTGATTGAATTTTTTATGGCGAACAAAAGCTGTTTAATTACAATTCAAGAAAAATTTCTGGCTTCCAAACAAACTCCTCATTGCCGCTCCATTGCCATGATCATTATAAATTTGAGTGCAACTAGAAGCTTATCGACGTCCCTTAAGTTTTCATTTTTTAAATTAGCCGTTGGATCAACTTCAGTTTTGTTCATCACAGAAATGGTTGCTGTTGTTTTTGTAATGCCTTGGGAAACCTCAATGTTGGCTCTTTAATTTGCCTCTCCACTACGCCATTTTTTCGAGAGGTCATCGAATAATGACCCGTTTAGAGGCAATCATTTTGGATTACCATGCAGATGAACATTAACAGTTGGTTTTAGCCATGCTCATCCATCGGGTAGTATTATTCTATCCATCTTCTTTAGAATTTTTTCAATTCTTCCGAAAATCTGGTCTGAAAGGAGGTAGGAATACTCAACCTTAGGAAACACATGTACAATTTGTTTCACATTTTTCGGAACACTTTAAAGAGTGTTTCAATTTTAGGTTAATTTTTAATAAAACACTTAAATCATTTGATAAGTATCTAAATTTTTATTTCAAATGATAGTACAAAGGTTCCGGTTTAGTAATGGAAAACCAAATCTTGTAAGTGATTCCCTGCTGCTGTATGGCAAGCTACTATTCTTTTATCAACATTTTCGATGATATTCTGGTATAACTGCCGCACAATTTGGCGGATCGTTGGCATAGACTTTTGCCTACAAATAGCCCCATAGGAAAAAATCTAGAGGTGTTAGATCTCAAAATTTAGGCGGCCAATTAATATTCCCTCTTCGAGAAATTATTCGATTACCAAGCGTTCGCGGAAAATATTAATTATTTCTATTGTCATAACATGTGGCACCGTCCTGCTGAAACCACAAATTCTCCCATATCTTCCAATTCGTCAAACAAAAAATTCGTGTAATTATATTCCGAAAATGACGTCCATTTACAGTAACAGAAATCTCAGCTTCATTTTCAAAACGATACGGTCCGATTACTCCACCAGGCCAGTATTTACAGTATTTCTCGTGGATTTTCTTCACTTGGTTGAAAAAATTCGCATTATAAAGTTCGTTTTGTATGGCCCAATTAGCGAATTGACCACGTAAGATCTTTGTGCAAAATTCTAAATAAAGTGGTTGGTGGAATGTGTAATTGCCGTTCAACAATTACGAATTGATGTTTTTGAACTCAACACAAGCAATTACAGCCGCAATACTGCTGAACGAACACTACGATGGTATCATACCAATGGCCACTCTACGAAATTTTCTTACAACTTCTGCCTAACTTTCTCCAAATTTAAAATAGTTTTTCACAATAAGTATGCTTTATTCAATCGTAATCTCTCCACTTTCAATAACCGGATTGTTTCTACTTGTCTTCTATCAAATAACAAATGGCACTCTAATACAAAAAATATAAACGGAACACCCTTTATGTTAAGCCAATATAATACCACTATAATCAATTGGATCTTTTTGATTTCCTGATTTATGCGAATTTTCTCGGTCAAACAATTTTAGTAGACCGATGAAATTTAATTCAGTTCTTTTAATTGTATAGACTGAGAACAAGCATTGGTGTCCGGTGCTCCGAAATCAATATTGACATTTTGGTTGAAAATGTTTCTAAAATACAATTGTTTGACTTTTAGCTTCTTCCATACTTTTGCTATGTTTATATTGACGCATCTTACTTTTCTCCCTGCAATTATCGCTATCCAGAGTAGAACATCCCCGCCTTTGTTGTCCTCCGGAAGGAGTACCGTCTTTAAATGGCGCTTGCAGATTGTTTGCCCTCGGTCTTTCGAAATATTCAAAAGTTTTTGAAAGGTTTGCCGACACAAAATTCATTTGTTTATGAAGTACTCTGTGCTGCAATTTTTCTCAGCGGTATTCATTTGCTTCGACCTGTAGCTCATTGCATAGCTTAAAATAAAACAATCCTGTTTTATTTTATTGGAGTTCTGATAAAAAATTGCATTAAATGATTTATACCATATTGCAAGTGTCTGTACTAGGCCAATTTCAGATTCTAATGTTTTGTATTTTTACTTACCTTGCTTTTTGAAATACTCTTCATGTAAGTTTCCTTCGGTCCATATCGACCTCTAGTACGAAACGCAAAGAAGAGTTGATGCTAAATCGACATCATACCCGGGAAGGAAGGGTTACGGTCTAGCGAGCAATTTCTTATTAAGGAGGGAAACTAACTCGTGCGATTTGTAATCAGAATATCGAATTACTTACCTACCCTCCCTACTCTCATGTATTAACATTGAACTCTGAAGTCCTTTTACAATTCAATGCCCAATAAAGTGTTTGAGTTTGTTTCAAAAAATGGGGTTACTACCGCACATTATTAAAATAAACAAAAAATGTATTGTTATAAACCTAACAATAAAATAAATTTATTGAAAATAATTGGTGTATTTATTCAAATCCTTGAGTGGATCTATTCACGTGAAAACACCCCAAAAAAAAAATAAAAAATTTGTTCTATTATTTTAGTGATAAAATTCTACGGAGCAAAATAGGGCATCTTAAACATTTTTTTCTTTGTATTTAATTAGTTGTAACGGACTGTAACTTCCATACTTCTATTAACATTAAAGCACTTTACGAAATTTATTTGTTGTGAATTTACGTGATAATGGCGCCACCTTTAAGTACTGACTACACGTGAACGACATATTATCGAGCGCTGTAATGAATTATAAATAAATAATAAGAGAAAAAAAAACGTTATCAGCACTAATTCTCTTAACATTAAGAATGATTGATTTATAAAGCTACTTAAATTTTAATTAATTGATTTTCTGTATCCAATCAATTAGACAAAACAATTCAAATGGAAAAAATGTATAAAAATAAAAAAATTCATTCAATAATTTCATCGATTTTCAACACTTTTATTATCAGATCAGAACAATGTTTGTAAGTATAAATAAAACTTTGAATTATTTTGAAAATTTAGGATTGCTCAATATGAGTTTGTCGCAAAATTCGTCGCAATTATATAATTTGTAATTTCGATTAAGTTGTTAAATTAATTCAGTTTGAAATAACGCAAATAATTAAAATCTAGCCATCTAAATTTATAGTTGTGACGAAGAAAATAATTAAATTTGAACGAGCAGATGGAGAAGCAGGAAATTAGTTATAATTTGACGACAAGACACAAATATAATTTATAATTAAAAATTGACGATCTATGTAGATAATAAAAAATTGATTTCTTCGACATTAACTCATTGATCCAATTATAGGAGACATTTATATACCGTTTTGGTATAAATAACTTGGAAGACAAAAGCTTAAATGAGCTTAAATTTGAAAATACAATTAGAAATCCATTTTATAAAGAAATAATTTATCAGTTCATTCAAATGTTGAAAATGTTTCATGTATGGCCAGCATCAAGCGTTATGCTTGGCCATCCAAAAAATGATTAAAAACGGCAATTGTAACTCAACGCTCTTGTCAACATCGCATTTCCATCAAATAAAACTAAGTCTAAATTACGATGTTTGAATTATTTGAGCTAGATAATAGTAATATTCTTGGATTCAACATTTATGGTAATTGTTAGTCAACACAAAGAGATGGGTGGAATGGTTGTATTAAATTTACATGGTTATAATTTATTCTCAATTCCTTGTGCCTTTAAGGTTGATCCTGTGTCAACGTCATTTTTGTTGAAGATACAACATCTAAGCTTATACAATAATGTAAATAATGTCAAACCTATGAACATCCAAAAAAATATTGGAACAAGGAAGCCAGGTGTAGCCAGAAGAAAAAAATTTGCTTAATGGTTTCATTAAAGCACGAGGAGCAATTAGACAAAGAAGTTCACAAATTTGTGAATGATATACGGCAAACAGCTTGAGAAAATACCCCTAAAAAAGCTCGAAGATTTGCTGAATATCTCGAAAAAATATTTCAGGCACATGACGACCAAACATTGGAAGCCGAAATAAAAAGTGGAAGAATCTAAAAAACCTACCGGCAACACCAAAAGAAGTCATGTGTGAGATAAAATTTAATAGGAATACGAAAAAAGCACCTTAAACTTGTACTTGTACTGGTAGAAATCTTTAAACAACTGCCAAAGAAAGCTCTGGTAAAGCTAATCAATTTTATAAATTCAGTATTTAGAAGCAAATGTGTACCCAAGTGAAAATTTGCAGAAGTAAACCACCACATGAAACTTTGTGTTCTAACGGCTTAACGACAAGTTAAGAACTCTTCTACCAATGCAATTTGCTCAAATACTGGAATCTTACTTGAAAGATAGTTACCTTTTCTGAGTTGAAAGAAATGATCTCGCTGCATTAGAAAACACCATTGTGGCAAATCAACTCAAAATACTAGTAAAAATCTGGGAGCGGGGACGGGCTGTGTCGTCTACTGCAGGTGTTTTGCGTGAGAACGTTTATAAGTGGTGAGAGAAATGGTACACTGTATGGTTTTATCAAATGATTGGCATCAAGAAATCAAAGTACATCTTATTTTAATAGAAGGTAAATTATCTGACACAGTTTCTTTACGCACCTCCGGTCCGATCAGACGAGGCATTCTCTCGCTATAGTGTTCTCAAGCATTGTAAATCGCTATTTTGTAAATTTAATTAAAATTTATGTCGAGATTAATTATTTTAATTTAAAATAAATTAACCACCAATGTCTTTACACAAAAATTGACACGACAATTGCTCCAATCAGATGAGCCGTTCGCAAGCTACAGTGGTTCAAACATCATTCATAGCATAAATCACTCCAAACAGAGGTTGGCGGCGCCATTTTACTCGCCGCCTGATCAACGTCGTTGCGATAATATAACCCTTGAGGCATGAAGCCTAAGGACCAAACTATGCAGTCATATATATTAAAATAAAAGATAATGCTTATTATTGAAGGGCAAACTTTTGTGTCGCTCTGACGAGCGTCATGAGGCTCTGACGTGTAAGATGTTATCACATCAAAAAATTTAAATACTCAAATACGTAAATGGACAAAAACATGGCGAATAAAACTAAATATAACTAAATAAGTTCACACGACTTTAAAAAGGGACGATTCGAACATATTCCGCTTACCATAAATCGAAAAATAATACCGTACGGGAACACAGTTATGAAACTCGGCATGACCTTGGATGCTAAACCACGATGGAAAGCACTCCTCAACTTAGTCAAGAACTAAGATTTAAATACAGAATGATGTATTGGCTGATGGGAAGAACCTCTTCTTTATCAACATACAACAAGCTTCTAATTTGCATGTAAATATTGAAACCGATTTGGAGTTATAGTATTCTGCTTTAAGGTTGTACCAAACAGAGCAATGTTTAAAGAACATCTTTAATGTACCTTGGAATGTCAGGAACAATGACCTCCATAAGGGCCTTAAAGTGAACCTTGTTTTAAATGACATTATGGAAAATACCCGGAGACATGAAGAAAGGCTCCAGGAAACATGTGAACATTGACGCAACTTAGCTCTTAAACAACACAAATTTAGTATGCAGGCTTAAAAGAACCAAACTTTATGAGTTGGTGTAGTTGTTAGGGTAAACATCATTGTGCTGACCTAAAATCCACTACAAGGATGTGGTTTACTTCAACTTACCAGACACTATGGAATGCCAATGGGAAGAAGCGATAGCTTAGTATAAGTTACCAAATTAAGACAGAATGAAATTGAATAATTAAAATAAATAAATAAAATGTATTTAAATAAAAAATATAAAAAATAAAAAATTAATCTGACGTTCATGACCACCGTACTTCGGACCAATGACTTCAACTTTAATTTCACTCAAGTTCCTCAAAGGTTTCCTCCTTTAATAAAACTAAGTAAGGTGAATTTCACTAAATTATTTTTTGATTTAGATAATGAAAGATGGTTATCATTATCATTTTATACACAATCAAATGTTTCTGATGCTTGTAATTGTATTATCTAGTTACTATAATATTACATTACTATGTGAAACTATTTGGGAGGAAACAAAAATGGGAAAAATGGAATTTTACAAAAAAAAAAAAAAAATGAAAACTGCACGATGGAATACTGGGGAAAGGATAGGAAAAATACTGCAGTAGATGAAATTGTTATTGATGATCAGCATATGGTTACTAACGACTATGAAATAACTGAGTTATTTAATAACTACTTTGTTGATATTGTTCTAGAATTAGAAAGTAACACAGATAACGGCATTGAGTTCTGTGAAGGTATAATTTATAACAATTTGGAAACGAAATCTTTTATCTTCTACGAAACAATGATAAAATTAGTAATTGTTTTGGTAATGTAATATGGTATGTAAATACCAGTTTTACTTATGGAATCTTTTTGATTAAGCTCAATGAAGCGGATGTTATTCATGCACAGAAAAGTCGTGATAAAAAAAGAATTTTTAATTATCGTCCAATTAGTCTGCTTTCTCTTTTTACTAAAATATTAGAAAAGCTAATTCATTCGAGAATCACTAACTTTTTCATTTGAGCGTAAATCGTCTACACGAGAAGTAGTTTGGTATTCAGGGGCCCTATTCTCGAATTCCACATCCATTTTCCAAATGCACACATCTGTCAAAATTCATCAAAACATTCGGAAATTGTAATTCGTGTATAAAACACATTTTTTGATATGAGGAATTTCTTCCACATGCTTATACCCATTCGGAAATATTCCCTTAGTACTGAAAAAATGCCATTTTTATGAATTTTGACAGATGTCCATATGTGGAAAATGGATGTGGAATTCGAGAATAGGGCCCCAGGAAATGTAAAAGTACGTCAAATGCATTACTGGAATTTACGAAATTTGTGTATAAAATTCTTGACCAACGAAATTCGATTGAAACAGTTTTCGTGGATTTGAAAAAGGCTTTCGATGTGGTCAATCATTCCCAATTACTACAAAAATTTATTTTGCTGCATTTCATGGAATATCAATGAAATTTTTTTTTTAAATTTTGATGACCTTGGAAGGGCATGAAAAATACATATTCGGACATAAAATTTTCCACTTTTTTCGTATCCGGTGTCAAAATAAAGATTCCTATCTAAAATAACAAAGTTGCTTCCGCCCCACCTACAAGGAGGGGGACTAAATTTAGCACTAACGTATTTCCCCTGCGGAATGATTAAATTTTGATTATGGACGCTTTTTCCGTAGAGTGCTTATTTTTCGAGATTTGAAAGTTTCAGGTTAAAAAAATTACCCGATATATCGAGCAAACACCAAATCTCTGGACAATCGATTTTAGATTTGCGAATAAAGAGGGACTCAATATTTATTAGTCTCCTCTAGCCTTCGTAGAGCGTACATAAAAGCGCTTCTACTCTCTCTCTCTCTCTCTCTCTCTCTCTCTCTCTCTCTCTCTCTCTCTCTCTCTCTCTCTCTCGCTCTCTCTCGCTCTCTCTCGCTCTCTCTCGCTCTCGCTCTCTCTCTCTCTCTCTCTCTCTCTCTCTCTCTCTCTCTCTCTCTCTCTATCTATCTATCTATCTATCTATCTATCTATCTATCTATCTATCTATCTATCTATCTATCTCTCTCGAACGAACGAACAAACGGGACGTATAAAGTTTAAATCACATAAGGATCCTGAAAATCTTTGGAAAACATTTTAACAAACCAAAGTATAGAATTCGCTTTAGAAATTCAACTGTCAATAGCTTAAAAGCTAGTAGGAGTAAAAGTTATACGTAAATCGAACGTATCGACACTTTCAATAATACAACAGTCAAAAAAGTAAACGTAACCAACGGGTGAGCATAATCGCCATGTTCTAAACTCTAAATTAAAACAAATTAAAAATTAAACATTATGCCAAATTCCATGTTAATATAGCTTAAATTTCAATACATATCTATCTCTTGGCCATTCTGAAGTGTAGGCTGATTCGCCTCACTGACGTCTAAATCTCAAGTCACTGGCATCTTTAAAAAGTGAAATTTAAGTTACATTATTTATTAACATACATACCTTTAAAACTATAGCAGAAAAAAAGGTCAGGATTTAACTTTGTCGGCCCATTTTCGACCATCTTCGACAAGCGGTAGAGCAAATCGTGCATCATCGGTCTGATTCAATTCTAGGGTAGGGAAATCGCAAAAAAAAAATGTTTGGACTTTTTAAATATCGTGAATCAGAAAACAATAAATACACATATAATTATGACTTTTGCGCGTCTGTGAATATGCCTTTATTTTTTGTGGATTAGTTGTGCCAAATACGAGAACTAAGTTAGGGAAAATCCAAAATTGATTAGAGGTTTTGCCCCTTGGCTCTCCAAGTTTCAATTCCGCAGTCTTACCTAAGCTATCCTTTTTATCAACTGATTTACATAGACTGAGTACACAAACACTACTACAAATTACTTCGAAATATTCCATTATGAGTGTAGAAAGCCAGGAGAATTTTTCAGTAAATTATTTTTTCTGTCATAAACTGTAATGTTACAGGGCCTTCTAGAGTAGAGAGCCAAAATCATATGTCATAGTTTTTTAGTATAACTTTTCATTGTTCGCCATAGGAATCATAGTAAAAATGATGTTTTTTAACTTGAACCGGGTTTGCCATTATTTGGTGGAAACGTGTCTTATCGTTGTTATTGTTTACAACCGAGTTTTCCTTTTTCTAGTGATTTTAGGAATTAATTTTAAAATATTACGCTGAGGCACTCTAAACAGCAACATTAGTGTTAGTTGGCATGGCAAAAGACTCTCTTGCACCCAAAAAACTCATTATGCCAGGAATAGATTCTCTGTACATAGGATTGAAATTTCGAAAGAAACTACTCATATTCCAAGATCAGTAGGAGTCAAGCAAGTCAGTAAGCAATAATTGTACTCAACACTTTGTTTTCCAAAAATTTGATTTCCAAAATCCATGTTTAACTTTTTTCATATTGTTTGTTTTTTTTACATATGTATTTCCACTGTAGTATCCGAAAACATTAAATTTTATGTTTTTTATTAAATAAAAACACGCTCGCATCCAATCATTTGTTGAAAATGATTTTTTGGTGGGTAGCCCGTTTAATATTAAACTAGAACAGTATACTTATCTAATTTTTGTTAACATTTTCTATACGTGATAAAACAAAAATGGTGGACAGATTCTACCGCTTCGCAAATCACATTCATTTTTATTTTAATTTTTAAATTTTCCGTTTTTACATTTATCACGGCAGAACACTTTAGTCCAATTTTTCAGATTACGTGTATTTTTGTAAACACTTAATTTGTACACATTTTAATTTTTTTTTTTTTCACTAAAAATGCAGAAGGGACGAAAACCACAACTACCATCACCAACTATCGAACATCACCCCACAAGGAAACAGTTTTTGAAAACGCAAGAAAATACAACTGTATATTCCTGAACATGAAGAATGATCAGTAGTGCTGCAGAGTGATACTGCACCTGTATAATAGATCCGGTGATACTTCGATTTTTGACCATTATTTCTGATACACTAGAACATTGTTACACTTTTGGTCGGGTAAAAACCAAACGTTTACAACCTTGGATTTCTTTTAACCTTTTAAAATTGCGCAATAAGTTGAAAAAATATCCTGGTGATTCAGTTCTTCGGGATATCTATGTTAGTAATTGTACCCAAATTAATGCTGACATTAAGAAGGAAAAAGAAATGTGTTATTCCAATCGTTTCCTTGTCAATCGTGGAGATGTTAAAAAAAACTGGAATCTCGTGAATGAAATTCTAACAAGGAAGCCTAAGATTTCTTCGATTAAAAGCATTCTATCTGAAAACGGTGAGCTTATTACTAGTGATTTAGAAATTTCCAATGAGTTTAGTTATTATTTTACTAGTGTTGCTAATAAATTAAGAGCAAAGTTTAAATCGTATAACTCGTCTGTTAATTACGATTTGCCTTATGATTACTGTTTTACTATTTTTTTATGACTCCCGTATCCAATTATGAAATTATATCTATCATTAACTCGTTGGAACCGAAGCAGTCAGTAGACAATGATGGTCTTAGTAATTATATATTGAAAGCTATTATTAATTATGTCAGCCCCCTTACGAAAGCTATTGTTAAGGAATTGTCCCTGAAAGACTGAAAACTGCTACTATTATTCCGTTGTTTAAAAAAGACAATCGTAATGATAAAGGCAATTAGTAGTTAGTAATAGACCTATAGCCTTGCAGCCAGTAATTTTGAAAATTTTAGAGAAGTCAATGAAAAACAGAGTCATTTTTTTTAGATCAGAATAATTTATTAAGTAACCATCAACATGGATTCCGTCAAGGTAGGAGAACCGAATCGGCGTTGTTGGAATTTTTGAATTCAATTCACAGTGGACTGAACATTGGTAAAGCTTGTGCTGGTTTATTTATTGATGCTGCTAAAGCCTTTGATATGGTTGACCATAAAATTCTTCTGAATATTCTATATGATATTGGTTTTAGGGGAGTTGCTAACAAATAGTTCGCGTCTTACCTTGCCAACAGATCGGTTCGAGTTAAAATTAATAACACTTTAAGTTAACCAAAAATTGTGGACGTTGGTGTGTGGCGAATTTGATCATAAATTTTGAAAATTGTATTTATTTATTTTATAATTATAGTTTTTTTATTCACTGTATTGTAAATAATTTTTTTTTGCACGGTATGTACCATTTTTGTCGTTACACCTGAAAGTATATTATTTGATTTTTTTGTACCATAAAATAATAAATTTATGAATCAATAAAATTGTATTAGAATAGAGAAAAAAAAATGAAATTGTATTATAATAAATAAATTGAAAATTGTAATAAAATTACGAATGAAGATGCCGGATGTGAAAAAAAAAAGACAACGAAGAAGGAGAGATATAAGAGCCAAGGGACAGATCGTGTTGGAATTTGAGCAAGAAAGGTCGTAAATCCAAAAATTTAGTTGGAAAAAAAAATCAAAATCATATTTAATATTGAACTTAATATAAAAAAAATAAATTAACATACAAAAATAATAAAACTAAAATAAATAATAAATATCTGAAAATTTAATATAAATTAACGACGTTACGTGCCCAACTGTATCAAGCACGCATATAGTACAACAAAAATGATTTTTTTTCAAGATTAATCAATTGGTAGACTAAGAAGAAGAAGAAAATTAATCCTGCATTTTTCATCAAGATGAATCCGCAAAGCTGTAACCAATGGTTCCTGTAAATTAGGTAGTATTTAAGATAAAAAAAAATTGTTCTTAGTTTTAAGTTTATAGTGAAAATTGTTTTTTTTTTTATTTTTTTTTTGGTGAAGGGATTCGTATGAATATTATTGTACAAATAAATTTTCACTATTTTTTTTTGCATCAAAATTTAATTTTTCATTTAAGTTTTTTTGTGGATATTTCATTTTTTTTTTATGATGCTTTTGCTTTTATCACATGAGTGAGTGAGTGAACTGGAAATTTCCATTGGAGATGTATTTTGTGATTCAGTGATGTGAAAAAAAATAACAGGTATTCTCGACTAACTGTACTAGCTCAACCGCCGAATAGCAGCAAATTCTAGCTCTTGTGTGGTCCAGAAAAAACCTCCCCACACCACTGACCGCTAGCCGGCCGAAATATGCTGCCTGGAATCACCACACTAGAGTCTGTGACGTGTCTTCTTGCAATAACGCTGAAAGGTTCGTTACAGTGGCGCCCAAGACAAAGTTGGTAAATTATTATTATTCGAGATAACGGTGTAAAGGTTGAGCTAATACGTTTTTTCTAGAATACATTTACATTTAAATTAAATTTCATTTTCAATAATTTTTTGTTAAGTTCAATTTTTTTTATTTAATTATGTTTTGCAAGTTAAATTATTGGTTTTAGTTTTGAGGTGGCGTGACATTTATTCTGTTATTTAACATTTTTGATTTGAATGATCGAAACGCACATTTCGAGGCTGAAATTTTTGTTTTTTTGTAGTTTCTGGATACTATCTACCTATTTAATACAGTGAGATGTCGTTGCATTTTTATTCTGTCCCGGTGTGACATTTTGATTTAATAATTTAAAACGTGCATTTCTCTGTAGAATCTAGTCCGACTTTATTATTATTTTTTTTTGAATTAAGTTGTAAAGTTTACTGTTTCCATTGAAAAATGTTGTGATTTCAGTTAAGCAAATTTTAACTTCAATTCATTCTGTTTTTTTTTGTTTTCCGGATAAACGCATCTAATCCGTTTGTAATAAAGGTTTTATTGTTTGATAGATGTATTTGAACGAAAATATTTAATTAGATTTTTTTTTTGTTTTGTCGTCACATGTGATTGGGAATGCATCTCCAGTGGAAGTTTATTTACACATATTTACAATAATCATATTTTTCATATACTATTTTATATTATATTATTCCTAACAATTTAATTTTAGTAAATTTCAGATTCCTTTAAATTTTTGTTATTTTGAATTTGCTATTTCTGTCGTACATTTCTTTGTTTTTTTCTCAATTTTGTGTCTATAATCAATTATAGAATTTTTTTTTTTTTTTGTCTATAATCGCAATATTTTTAAGTTTCAACATGAATCCTACCTTTTTGCGTAGTGATGAAGTCGACATAGAGTGTGTCGTTCGGGGTATTTCCGGATCTGTGCTAGAACAATTAAAGTCTTTAGCTAAGGTATTAGAGGAAGAAAATGCAGGTAAAGTGGAACCGCCTACTGTACCGCATCAGGCGGCTCGTAAAGCTCCTCAGAGAGAGCTTGATATTTGCACTACTAAGCTTAAAGACCTTAAGCCACAGGTTCACGAAATTACCGAAACCGATATTGGTCAAAGAGAGAATAAACTTAGAATTCTTAGCACTCGAATTCTTCACATAAGTTCTAGGTTCCTGCGTTTAAGTCATGCTTCACCTACATATCGTAACCAAGCAGTTAATATGTTAAATGCGTGTGATAATGTGTTAGAAGTGATCAATTCATTGTTAGAGTCCAGAATGGAAATTGGTGAATTTGAAGAATCGTTTTCCAAAGCAATTCCGGAATACGTGCCATTAGAAGAGGATGCAACAGGTTTTAATGCGAAGTCGAAAGATCTGGATGAGGTGTCAACTAGTTCAAATGGCGAGGAATTATCACCTGATGAAACTACCGGTCTGGATAATCAAAAGCCGTTGGGGAATAAACAAGTTACCGTCAGTACACCAAAGCCATCGAGCACATACGTTCAACATCAGGCACTCGGCATTCATAAGTGGAATATTTGTTTCACTGGTTCTCCCGGAAGTCAACCAATTGAACGTTTTCTGTACCGCGTAGAGCGCCTCGCGTGGAGTAATCATATTTCAACCGAAAAATTAGTAAATGATTTACATTTATTGCTGAAAAATCCCGCATTGGAGTGGTATTGGTCGTCCTTGGAAAGAAACGGGAATGTTAAATGGGAACTTTTAAAACAAGAGATGTTGGTTATGTTTCAAGATCGGCGAAGTGACGCTGAAATTAAGCAAACAATTGCTTCGAGAAAGCAAATGCCTAAAGAGAATTTTAAAGATTTTTACATGAATGTGCTTGAGTCAACATTAGCACTTCGTCAACCGTTGTTAGATTCGGAATTGGATTTTATTTTACGTCGCAACATGAGCCCATCTTTACAATATAAATTGGCTGGTCGTCGAATTGAGTCTGTTTCAGATTTGGTACATCAATGCGTAGACATAGAAGACACCTGGAGAAGGTTAGCGGCAGAACAGGTATACCCTCGTCGTTTTGTGAGCGAGTTGTCGAATCAAGAATCAACACATTTAGGTTTAACACAAGCAGATGTTCAGCAAATTCAATTCGGAATACCTAATCCATTTTTAGAACCTGATCATAATCTATTTCGCGAGGTGTGTTCAATCGGTCAGTCGGGTCAAGCGTATCAATATCCATTACAAATAGATGACGCCGCAAGGAATTATCGTAGTTCAGCCCGTGGAACAAGAAGTACTTCAGCAGCTAGATATTGTTATGGTTGTGGTGCTCCTAATATTATCAAACCTAATTGCCAAATTTGCAACTCATCTAATGCGGAAAACTCAAGGAGGGAAATCAGATCAACTGGTCCTCAGATTCCCCAAACAGCAGATATGACCAGGTCAAGTCGAATGGAGGAAGCAGCTACCAATACATGTCCGGAACTGCTAAGACGACAGCAATAAACTCATCACCGATTCATCCAACGCATATTAATCTCATACAAGGCAATAGTAATTTTTCTCCAACAAACCCCTTTAGACATGATATTCAACTCGATCAAGTAAAAACTCAGCAAGACCATAACCATTTTACACCAACCAAAATATACTGCCAGCAATCTACCCAAGCCACGTCTTATCAAAATCCAAAAACTAGTCGAAGTTTGAGATATTGGAGGCTCAGGAAAAATATTAAGAAAATAATTTCAGAATCCGTGTTCCAATTAAGTGAAGACAAACGTCCTTATGCTGAAGTGGTTATTAATGGAATTCCGTATATGGGGTTACTTGATAGCGGCGCAAACATTAGCGTTTTGGGAGCTGGATCTGAGGAGTTTCTCAAACAAAACAACAGGAAAATACACTACCTATCCACATTTTTAAACACCGCGAGTGGGGAAAAACAACGGATAATCGGTCATATTTTGTTACCTGTAACATATAATGGTCATATTAAACAACTACGACTACACATTGCTCCAGGATTAACGCAGCCTCTCTACCTTGGCATGGACTTCTGGGATTTGTTCGGTTTAGCCCCGGCACTGGTAAACGAATTAGATGTTCCTCCACAACTTTCTTTGCCTGATAATCGTCATGTTTTGTCATCTGAACTTGAAAGTAGGTTAGCGAAAATTATTGATGGTTTTCCGTGTTCTGTTAAAAATGGATTAGGTCGCACTCATCTCATAACCCATAGAATTGATGTAGGTAATGCAATTCCCGTGAAGCAACGCTACTATCAGGTTTCCCCTATTCGACAGGCTGAAATTTATGAGGAACTTGACCGTATGATAGGGTTGGGTGTTATCGAAGAAAGCCAGAGCTCATGGTCCTCTCCCATTACGGTTGCTCGGAAAGGAAATGGTAAAGTAAGGTTGTGTCTCGATGCCCGGAAAGTAAATGCGGTCACTGTCAAAGATGCGTATCCATTACCATTGATTGAGGGATTGTTAAGTCGTCTAGATCAAACGAAGTACATATCGACCATCGACTTAAAAGACGCCTTTTGGCAAATCCCGCTAGATGTGTCCTCACGAGACAAAACCGCATTCACTGTTCCGGGTCGCCCCCTTTACCATTTTACAGTGATGCCTTTCGGTCTATGCAATGCTCCTCAGACATTGTGCAGGCTTATGCATAAAGTGATTCCTTACCGATTGCATGACCGGGTGTTTGTTTACTTGGATGACTTGCTCGTTGTTTCAGCTGAGATTGAGGAACATTTCTCTCTATTAAGCTATATATCTGAATTGTTGAAACTAGCAAATTTAACAATAAATGTGGAAAAGAGTAAGTTCGTTCTCAAGGAGACAAAATACCTTGGTCATGTTATCGGTAATGGAGTTATTCGCACTGATCCGGAAAAGGTTGAATCCATTACCAATTATTTGGTTCCCAAAACCGTTCGAGAATTACGCCGGTTTCTTGGTATGGTCGGATGGTATCGGCGATTCATTTCAAATTTTGCTAGTATTACCACGCCTCTCACAGATTTGCTAAAGAAAAATCAGAAGTTAGTTTGGAACGAAGAAGCACAAAAATCATTTGAAACCTTAAAAATTGCTTTAACATCCGCACCAGTTTTGTGTAATCCTGATTTCTCACGTCATTTTTATATTCAGTGTGATGCTAGTTCTGTCGGCGTCGGCAGCGTTTTATTCCAAGTCTCTGATGAAGGTGAAGAACATCCAATAGCCTACTATTCGCACAAACTAAATTCCGCGCAACGAAAATACAGTGTGACCGAACTCGAGTGTCTGGCTGTCGTTTTAAGCGTCAAACGTTTTAGACCGTTTGTAGATGGATACACGTTCACAATCATTACGGATCACTCGAGCCTTCAATGGTTGATGAATCAACGCGAATTGTCAGGTCGATTAGCAAGATGGAGTTTGCAACTTCAAGGATTTAAATTTAATATCGAGTATAGGAAAGGCGCGCAAAATGTTGTTCCCGATGCGCTTTCCAGAGCTGATATAGAAGCTTTATTTAAACCCAGTAGTTCCTCTATTAATGTGAATCCGTTACATGTCGATTTAAGTTCTGATGCATTTACTCATCCTGATTACGTACGTCGAATTAATGCAATTCAGGAAAACTCTCAAGTCCAGACAAATTTTCGTGTCTTTAATGGTAAGCTATACATATTGCTTAGCAAGAATTTTGAAAACGTTACTGATTTATCACAATGGAAATTAGTGATTCCTGAAAGTTTAATTCCTTCACTCCTGCAACAAGCCCATAACCAGCCATTAAGTGCACATCTCGGATTTGCTAAGACTCTTGAACTTTTACAGCGACATTATTATTGGTCGACTATGGCTAAAGACGTTAAAGTTCACGTCAACAATTGTGAAACTTGTAAGCAAATTAAGCCCACGAATTTCTGTACTCAACCAGAAATGGGACAATTTCATGAAGTCTTTCGACCTTTTCAAAAATTATATATTGATTTTCTGGGTCCTTACCCTAGAAGTTCTCATGGAAATACATATTTGTTTATCGTTTTAGATCAATTCACCAAATTTGTACTTTTAGAACCAATGAGAAACGCGACTGCCGTAGGTGTAGTTACTTTTCTAAAGAACAGAGTGTTTAGTGTTTTCGGCGTTCCAGAATTTATCACTAGCGATAATGGGAAACAGTTTCAGTCCGCATTGTTGAATGATCTATTAACTCAGTATGGCGTAAAGCATCAGTTTACTCCGAAATATTCTCCACAGTCCAACGCGTCGGAACGGGTGAACCGCACGATTATTTCTGCCATCCGAGCTTATATCCAGGATGATCAAAAACAATGGGATAACCATCTTCATGAAATTAGTAGTGCTTTGAGGAATGCTGTCCATAGTTCAACAGAGTTCTCACCATATTTTTTGACATTCGGTCAACACATGATAAGTCATGGTACATCGTATTCATTGATGCGTGAACTATATATTCTGGATGATAAATTTGTTTCTGCCACCGATATAAATACTCGTTTATCCACGGCTCAGCAACTTGTTCTAGCACACCTCCGGAATGCCCATTGCCGTAATACTACTAGCTATAATTTACGCAGCAAATCTCGAATTTTCCAACCCGAACAAATAGTGTATGTTAGAAATTTTGTGCAAAGCAACGCTGGTGCGAATTTTTCAGCCAAATTAGCACCCAAATTTATCAGAGGTAAAGTCCTTGAAAGAATTGGTAACGTCGCTTACAAAATAGCAGATTCAAAAGGTAAAATTATTGGAGTTTATCACGCTAAAGACATTCGGTAAAATTAATTTTTTTTTGATATTTTGATGGTCATGTTGTAAAAGCACAAGAATGATTTTTTTTTCGTTATGTTATTTCAGTATAATGCCCGGCTTGAGACTTCTCAAGGGTGCTGGGTCTTCCCCACGATTTGTGGCGAATTTGATCATAAATTTTGAAAATTGTATTTATTTATTTTATAATTATAGTTTTTTTATTCACTGTATTGTAAATAATTTTTTTTTGCACGGTATGTACCATTTTTGTCGTTACACCTGAAAGTATATTATTTGATTTTTTTGTACCATAAAATAATAAATTTATGAATCAATAAAATTGTATTAGAATAGAGAAAAAAAAATGAAATTGTATTATAATAAATAAATTGAAAATTGTAATAAAATTACGAATGAAGATGCCGGATGTGAAAAAAAAAAAGACAACGAAGAAGGAGAGATATAAGAGCCAAGGGACAGATCGTGTTGGAATTTGAGCAAGAAAGGTCGTAAATCCAAAAATTTAGTTGGAAAAAAAAATCAAAATCATATTTAATATTGAACTTAATATAAAAAAAATAAATTAACATACAAAAATAATAAAACTAAAATAAATAATAAATATCTGAAAATTTAATATAAATTAACGACGTTACGTGCCCAACTGTATCAAGCACGCATATAGTACAACAAAAATGATTTTTTTTCAAGATTAATCAATTGGTAGACTAAGAAGAAGAAGAAAATTAATCCTGCATTTTTCATCAAGATGAATCCGCAAAGCTGTAACCAATGGTTCCTGTAAATTAGGTAGTATTTAAGATAAAAAAAAATTGTTCTTAGTTTTAAGTTTATAGTGAAAATTGTTTTTTTTTTTTATTTTTTTTTTGGTGAAGGGATTCGTATGAATATTATTGTACAAATAAATTTTCACTATTTTTTTTTGCATCAAAATTTAATTTTTCATTTAAGTTTTTTTGTGGATATTTCATTTTTTTTTTATGATGCTTTTGCTTTTATCACATGAGTGAGTGAGTGAACTGGAAATTTCCATTGGAGATGTATTTTGTGATTCAGTGATGTGAAAAAAAATAACAGGTATTCTCGACTAACTGTACTAGCTCAACCGCCGAATAGCAGCAAATTCTAGCTCTTGTGTGGTCCAGAAAAAACCTCCCCACACCACTGACCGCTAGCCGGCCGAAATATGCTGCCTGGAATCACCACACTAGAGTCTGTGACGTGTCTTCTTGCAATAACGCTGAAAGGTTCGTTACAGGTGTTCCGCAAGGCTCAGTATCGGCCCCTCTGCTGTTTCTGATCTATACTAATTCGGTTTTTAAATTTAAATTGCATGGTTTTTATACTGGGTTTGTCGATGACATAGCTTTAGCTTACACTGGCAATTCCCCTAATAACGTCATTTCAATGATTAATTCTGACCTTAAAGTCTTATATGTATGGTTTGATAAGCATTGCCTAATTCTAAGTGATAAAACAAAATATATGTTGTTCAAATTGACTGGCACAACATCAGCAGCAAATGTTAATCAAGCAATTAATCATAACATTTCCAACTGTGCATCTACTGGGTGTCATTCTGAGTGTATTAATATTGAATTAGTCAACGAGTTTAAATATCTTGGGGTTCATTTGGACGGTAATCTCAGTTAGAAAATTCATGTCTCTTGTTTAAGACGTTACTTGTCATCTGCTTCAAGAATTTTCTATCTCCTGCGTGATTTTTGCCCTGTTCCTGTGGTAAAAATTATCTACCATGCACTGGTTATGTCTAAATTGTAATATGATTTATCATGTTGGCGTGGGTGCTGTGCAACTACGTTACTTGATTTATGTGTGCAACAGAAAATTATTTTGAGAATTTTATTGAGAAAAAGCAAATAATAATATCTTGCCGTTTCAACATTTGAATGTTTATAAGGTTTTAAGAATATTTTTTAGGCGTAGTGGGCAACAAACTATAAGGAGCCTTATTCAGTTCAATATTCGAGGTAACCATAGTTTTCTTTATAATACTCTCCGATTTTTTACTGACCACTTTCGACGCTATATCCTTGTTACTGCTCCAGTTTTTTTCAACGCGTTACCTATTTATATTAGAGGGCATATTCATTCCAAATCATTTCTATCCAAAGATAAAAAATGACTTCTTAAAACGGCTGACATTACATTTCTTTTTCGGGTTGTTAAATAAATGATTTCTATATAATGGATTTTTTTTTTTTTTTGCTTCACTGTGATAACTGGTTGTTGTAGATTTGGCAGTAGATATTTTTTTTTTTTACGTAAGTATGTATTTCACTTTTTTATAAGTTTTATTGGTGGATTCGATTCTTTCGTTCTTTCGGCACAGAATCCTCCAGGATTTTTTACTTTTTTACGCTTTATTATGCGTCTTCATTAATTATAATTTATCATAATGTAAAAAATGTAAAAAATTAAAATTTAGATAAATATAAATAAATATAAATTTAGATAAAAAATATCATACAGTGTAAATTCATTCACATCGTGCAAAAAAATTTACACTGGGTAAAATAAAAAACGTTATGCGACAGTGTAAATTTGAACCGGTTTAATATAAAACGCGGTGTTCATGGTAAATGTGCACCAGATGAATAATAAAACGTAGTATAAAATGTTGACAGCGCACTGGATTCTATTGTGTGGATTATCAAACAGACCCAATATGTACAAATACCCTTGGTATGTCAACCTTTGTTTTAGCTAATTGCATTTGTGTTCCTAGAGTACTTGAACGAGTTTAGCTTAATCGGATTTATTAACCTATTTGAATATCAGATATTGTGGTTAATACTAATTTGGCAAAATATTAATTTTGAAATAGAATCAGATCTTAAAATAATCGAAATGCTTTAGGAAAAACTTCACAAGTAGTCGGTGAGTTTTATCTATAATTCCAAATTATCATCAATTAATGGATTTTCCAATTATATTAGATTTTCAAGATTACACTTACTAGAAAGCTGGCCGGATTTCCTTCTTGTATGTATAAATTGCTTGATAGATTTGGCATTGTTCTGCACTCAATTTAACGATGTTCTATAGTAAATTTAACAACAAATCGAATTTGAATATACTACTGGCCTAAAACCTTATGATTATTAACCTATGGGATCAGCTATATCTTCGCAAACATTTTGGAAATTTTCTTGAAAAGTTTTCTATTGTTGTAAAAACTGAAAATTTCGGTTTACTATTACTAGCCCAAATATAAAATTAAATGTTTAACTAAAATTTATTTATTGGTTCATAATCTCAAAACTATTATCGATTAAGATATGGGTTCAGCTAAATTTCTGCCAAGATATAAAAAATTCTCTTTGACTTTGCCTCCTCTTAGTATTAAAACTGAAAATCTCGATTTGATATACATATACTGATACCCAAAATTTTGAAAAATATATTTTTAATAAAATTGTTTTGCTGGTTGAAAACTGCCCGATTATCGATTAAACTAAGATTTCAGAGGGTTTAGCAGAAATATAAACTAATGCTAAAATTTAAAAAATGAAAATTTTGATTTACGAATTATCGGTTAAGCTAAAAGTTCAACTATATCTCTGCAAATATTTAGGAGCAATGCATTAAAAATTGAAAATCTCGGTTTACTATTAAATCTTAGGGTGTAAGATTCCATCGTCTTAGATTTCCACAGCGGTATATTGAAACATCCTTTTATAATTGCATTCGTAACCAGATTAATTTTGAACTCATGGAGGAGCACAGGCTACTTGACTTGAACATGCGTTATCAATCAATTCATGCGCACTACTGAAAATAATGAGATGGAAGATACATACAAGACAGCTGTCATAAACCTTTTGGACTTTTTCAATTCATAAAGAAAGCTGTATGGTCTGCGCAACGCTGTGTAGAATTTCCGGTAGCTTATAAACAAAGTCACAGAAGGCTTAAATTTCGTATATATGTTCTTATATCGACGCTATTCGGTGGCTAGCTGGTGAGAGTTGAAACATTTAAAATACTTTCGCTTCTTCGCATAAATTCTTCGCTAAATTTTCAGCCATGAGATCTCTAAATATGCAATACGACCATATTCACAGGGAATCGTACATAACCCTTTTCCCCCAACCCATATCAATATCAAAAATATAAGAAAAAAAAATTTATTGGGCCACCTAAATATTAGGAAGCTACATATAAAACCAAACCTGGCTTAGTTAAAACTTATTTTTCACAACAAACGAAGTTGGGAAGATTTTTCTAAAAGAGCTCTCCCCACCCAAACGTAAGTAATCTGCCTTCGACCGACAAGTCTGTCGGATAAAGTGACCTTAGACGTAACAAACGACTAAACAAAGAAAATGGCAAAATTGATGTAACGTGACTATAGTCGTGGTAAACGACGTGACGCCACTATGATAATTGGGCGTAGATATACATGTATTTATAAGACCAACAAAATTGACCAATCAATGTGTAGTTTATCGACTTCTTTATCGATTATTTTTATCGAAAATGGACACAAAATTATTCAGACATTTCCCCGGAGAGAGAGAGAAAGAGTGAGCAAAAAGTGAGAGAAAGTGAGAGAGCGAGAGAGTTACAAAAAGATTCACCTAGAGAGAGAAAGAGAGAGATAAAGAGAGAGAGAGATAAAGAGAGAGAGAGATAAGAGAGAGAGAGAGAGAGAGAGAGAGAGAGAGAGAGAGAGAGAGAGAGAGAGAGAGAGAGAGAGAGAGAGAGAGAGAGAGAGGGAGGGAGAAAGGAATACAGGGTAAGGGAGAGAGAGAAAGACATGGAATGGGAGAGAGGGAAAGGGAGAGAGAGATAGGAAGACAGGGAAAGAGAGAGAAAGGAAGAGAGATATAAAAATAGAGAGACAAAGATAGAGGGAGAGTGGAATCCCCTAATCATAAAATAATCATTCTTAACTAATAACAATAATAATTTTGAACCGTATTATATGTTTAGGTTGCGGTTTTGTCAATAAAGTAGATACTAATATACATATTCTACGATATATACATATTCTACTCCACCCCAAAAATAAAAACGACAAATTAATTTATTAATTTAGTTTAACTTAATTAACCGCAAAAGATAAATATATTCCGTATTTATGATTATGTATTCGACCATAATAATGGTTATTAAAATAATGTTTACTGCCAAGAGAATTTTAAAAATCAAATTAAATTACATTTTATTAATTTTGAGAATACATACAACAAAATTGTATATAATTAATGTATTATTATTATTAATAGATCATAAATTACTGTTGTGTTATGAGATTAGATATTTAGCAGCATAAAGCATAATACAAAACTTCCGAATAAAAAGCCTTATCTATCAGTGCGTATCTATCTATATCCAACGGTGACGAATTTTATACATGACTATGACTATGTGCATTATCAAACAGTTGGTTGGTGCCGCGTATCGCACGCATATTTTTTGTCTGATAAGCAATGATATAGTAACCTACTTTACCCCAGATTTCTTTTATATTTCCTTTATATAGGGTAATTCTGAAAAACAGTGCGATAAAGTCGAAACAGATCTGCCTATATCCAAAGCCACTCGATCTGGTTGACAAATAATTACTTAGGTACTAATTATACAGAATTGTTACTTACTTTCTCGATAAATGCGATTTTGGGTCCGGAATAGACTATCGAATTTATTGCAGTACTGATAGTTGTACCCTTTGCATTATATTTAAAAAAAAACGCAATGCGTCTTATCACATCAACATACAAAAACCGACAAATTTTGATAACAAAAACAAATCAGTTTTTTTTTGTATTTAATTTGCGTAGTGAACCCCAAATCAATTAACTACAAACTCGTGGAATTGAATGTTGATTTTATTCAAATACAATTCAAGGCTTACCAAACGTTTAATATTAATATAATTTACTTAATGTTTTTAGCTCTGAATAAAAAAAAAAAAAATTCAAATCCATAAAACTTTACTTCTTCTTATAATACAAAAAGTTTTAATGATTGTATTTAATGTTTTGCAAAATGTGTGGGGAAAACAGTCATAAAACACGCCAAAATCCATTTTCTTTCTATACCGTTTTATAGTAGCTGAATTTTAATTTAACTTTCTTTAAAGAAATTGCGGAAAAATCATGTCTGCATTTGAAACGATAAAGAACTACCGGGAACTAATCAAATATACAAAAACATCTCCGTTTACATTGGTTTTGATTTTTTATTGTCCTTCCAAATGGCCCAATTATGAATAATTCATACATCAACGAGTGTATAGACATTGTTTCTTAGAAGAAAAAAAAATTATACATCATTTTTATTATCTTAAAGTCGAACTGGGGATTGCAATGAATTTTAACAGTGTTTGTTATCTTATACATAATAAGCTTTATATATACATATATACATACAAATATTTATGTACAAGCTGGGTGGCCAAATTTGTCACGTTTTGATTTTATTAAGTATATCAAATAAGATTAAACCAATATATTACGTCTTATGTTTGCAGAATTATAATTTCAATGAAAATAAATAGATTGACTGCAAAATTACATAAGCATACAAATTTTTTTTTTTCTATAAAATCAAAATTAAATTGAGCATTGGGACCAATTTTTACTTTATTATAATAGCCATTGAAATTATGTAGATATACAATTGTGTGTTACCTAGACAATAAAACGTTTTTTTTTTGGGAGAGACCCAACAATTTAACAAAAATATATTTTTGTTTTGTTCAATTTAATATTTTAATCCAATTACTCCCAAAACACATATCAAAACAAGCCAACAAAAAGTAGAATAATTAATAAATTTTTTTGCCATTTTACTATCATTAACTGATGATTTTATTATGTGTACGGTAAACAAACGAGTACATAAGTATGCCTATATAGAAAAGATAAAAAAAAATTGTTTTTATCTAGATATGAAAGTACAAACACATCAAAATATAATAAATGTCATTAAAATCTATAAATAAAAAACCAAGAGACGAAAATATTTTAAGTTTTATTATTAAATGAAAAACTTCAAAGAATATAATTGCTAGACAGAAGCACAAATTCGTCGAAAAAATCTTCCTTCAATATTATACACAAGTATAGATTCAATTATATGTATATCCTATGTGAAAGGTGGTTATTAGGCCCTTAGTGGCGAAGCTTAAATTGTTGGTGAATTTTTAACATTAATGATCGATATGCTGTTAAAATAAAATTAAAAATTTCTGCTGTTGAGCATGTGAAATGATTTATACTTCCCAAGTAAAGATAGCTCTGTTAAAACTTTACACATTTTTCTCTACACTGCCACAAGACATTGTTCAATAAATTAAAAGTTAATTGTTGACTATGTTTGTCTAGATTTTTGTAGTGGATTTTAGATCAACACAATACTGTTTACCCTAACAATTACACCAGCTCAAAAGGTTTGATCCTATTAAGTCTGCGTACTAAAAAATTCTTGTTGTTTAGGAGCTGAGTTGCCTCAATGTTAACTTATCGCTGAAGCCTTTCTCCATGTTTCCGCGCTTTTTCCTGAATTTAATTTAAAATGAACTTCACTTTAAGCTCCCTATGGAGATCATTGTTCCTAATTCCTGACACACCAAGAAACATGAACGATGTTGCTTGATACCATATTATGAAATATTTCTCTGTTTGGTACAACCCCAAAGCTGAATACTATAGGTCAAAATCGGTTTCAATATTTGCTTATGAAGTAGAATCTTGTTCTATGTTGATAATAAATCATTCTGTATTTAGTTCTACCATTTTCCTCTTGGTTTTTACTTTCCATCGTAGTTTAGCATTTAGGGTCTAGCCGAGATATTTGGCAGTTTTCACATACGGTACTATTTCCCGATTTATGATAATCGAAATATGTTCGAATCGTCTGTTTGTAAAGTTGATGTGAACTGATTTAGTTTCATTTAGTTTTATTCGCCATATATTTTTATCCATTTATTTATTTGAGTAATAGCTGATTGAAACTCATGTGTTGACTCTTCGTTGCTTTCACCAACAAATAAGATCGCCGTGTCATCTGCAAAAGTCGCCACTGTGTTGTTTTGGTTTGAAATTAAGAATAAATAGAAATATAGGTTTTACAGATTAAACGAAACCTCTTACAAATTAAGTACAACCTTTTCCAAATTAGACGAAACTATTTGGAACCTAAGTGAAACAATTTCTAAATTAAACGAAACAACTTGCAAATTAAGTGAAACATTTTACAATTAGAATGAATCTTCTATTAAATTAAATAAAACAATTTACAAATAAATTAAAACCCATAGAATTTTATTTCTAAATTAAAATAATAGTTATTTATGGTACTAGTGAGCAAAACGAGATATTATCCATGAGGGATAAGTTTGTCCCACGAGGCGATAGCCGAGTGGGACATTATCCCGAGTGGATAATATCTCTTTGCTCTCGAGTGGCATACAACGTTTTATCCACTTTTATTGAAATAAATTTAGTAAATTATTAGGAAATAGTTCCATTTTGTATTTTCACACTGGACCATTGAATTTTGAAATAAATTTTATCATAGTGGCCGTTCTTTAAATTGTCATGGTGTACTTTAATTTAGCTACTTTTTGGAATATAGTTTTTCAATAAATTTGACTATGAATAATTTTCCAATGACTACTCAACATTTTGTTTTACCAAATATAACTCACGTTGCCCCTAGCAGCGTGGGTTATACAATAACAATGGGTTATTTTACATTTTCTTTATTTGAAATCAGCATAGTTATCGGGCTATTATATGTATATCAAAAGTGGATAAAGGAATTTTATTTAAATTAACATACTATCGGATACTATAATTGGGTAAGTATCCCATTCCATACTGGTTCACCTATTTTTCGAAAGAAATTAAAATCATTTGAATCATGATTTTATCATCATTTTCTGTTGAATTTAACAACGGGCAGTGTATGGGAAGAAACTGGATGTGGGTTTGTTCCATTATGTCTAACGCTTTATGAATCTAGGCATTATTCATTATAAAATAATAATTGGTACCATCCAAATTTGAAATTAATTCTGAGAGTAAACCGCAAAATTTATTTTATAATGGATAATACACTGATCAGTTGGTTTTGTTGAGCGAAGAATATTAGTATTTACGAATGATTTTTAGTATTGCATAATTTCAGCATGAGCTCATCAAAACCGTGAAAAAGCGATATTCTTTTAACCGGCTCTATTGTTCTCCCTTCAGTAAAAAGTACAAATATCACGCTAATAGCGTTTTTTTCTGTTTCCACTCGAAATTAATTTTAGTTTTGGATAGTACTAATTATTATTTTATAACGGAAATTGCCCAGATTAAAAAAACAAGAACTAAACTTTTCTAATAGAAAAAGCATTCTCAAACATTAAATCAAAAGCTCGAGATTTGTTAATTTCTTCAATAGACCAAAATCTTATCATTGTGATTACACAGAGCATAAATTTTGTTACAGCCACATGCTGTTTCAGCTTTATATTGGAGTTTGGAGAACCGCTGACTTAGAAGTTAAAACTAAAGTTCAAATGATTTACAAAATGTGAACTATTATGGAACATTGGGGTACATGCCCAATTATGGTTTCAATTTATTTGCAAATTGTTTCATTCAAATTAATAAAAAGTTTTATTCTAATTGTAAAATGTTTTACTTAATTATAAATAGTTTCGTTTAAGAACTAAATAGTTTCACTTAATTTGCAAATTGTTTCATTTAATTTGGAAAAGGTTGCGCTTGATTTGCAAAAGGTTCCATTTAATCTGAAAAATCTATATATAAATAGTTATTTACTGCATATACAGGATGAGTTTTTTAAAAAATGCCAGGCTTTTATCTCGGGGACGGTGCTAGATAGGAGAAAATTACTGATAATGAAAGTTGTTAAGTGTCGAGGGTGACATCGGATGGTGACCTTCAATTCGATCTTCACTTCGACCTTCAAAATCATTTGAAGGTCAAATTGAATTTTTTAAATAGAAATAGCTATTTTTGACCCCGGATTCGGAAAGATCGCAAAATTATATGTTCAGATAGGAACTTTAGGCTCTTCTTTTGAATGCCTTCCAGATGTTAATTCAAGGACAAATTACTAAATAAAAAAAAATAATCAGCAAATAATGAATTTTAATGCGGAATGACTTAATTTAAAGTTGTTGGAACCACGACCTATAGTACCAAGTTAGTATTGCCTTGGTGTATTCCCCATTAAAATTCATTGTTTTCTGATTATTTATTATTATTAAATCGAATAAATTATTGATTTCTATTTAAAAAAATCAATTTGGCCTTCAAATGACCTTGAAGGTCGAAGTCAAGATCGAATTGAAGGTCACCATCCGATGTCCCCCTCGACACTTAACAACTTTCATTATAAGTAATTTTCTCCTATCTAGCACCGTTCTCGAGATAAAAGCCTGGCATTTTTTAAAAAACCCACCCTGTATACACAAAATGTAAAAAATCAAAGCAAATAGCACGTGACCGTTTGATTTTTAGAGAAAATTAGCGGGTTTCTGTTAACGCCAACATCCGACATTCTTGTACATTCCTAAATTTGGTCTAACAGTTGTAACGTCTTTTTCATGTCAGTATTAGAAAAGTTATTATGTGTTCCTAAGATTGCCTTGTCCGATCGTAACCAAAATAGGAGGTGTACATTTCCACATAATATAACATCTAAATCCAAAGTTTCGTAATTCTAGAGGTGTTGGTTGAGTTAGAAAAGAGTGAGTTAGAAAACACACAGTATGTGTTGCTAGTACATTTTTATAGTAGTAAGAAAAAAGCCAACCTTAATACCAAATTCACCCCTATTATGA
Organism: Tipula vernalis; assembly: GCA_958295665.1. Taxonomy (NCBI): domain Eukaryota; kingdom Metazoa; phylum Arthropoda; class Insecta; order Diptera; family Tipulidae; genus Tipula; species Tipula vernalis. Next base: position 126,141,037 of record OY282558.1, on the reverse strand, counting down.
TTCAAGAGTCGATCATGTCGATTTTCGATCGACTTCACAATTTAAAATCAGCGAATTTTAATATGTTTGGAGAAAAAATTATGTTTTTCGTCTTGTACATAACTTTTTCTACGAACATGTCGAAATAGTATATTGTATAACAAGTGAAAAAAACGAGTCATTGCAATACAAAAGTGAGCGATAGCTAGTATTGCAATTACACGGTTTCACACGAGTTATAACATGGTAATTTTTCTACGATACACCTAGTCTATAATATTTATAAATAATTAGCAACATGAAAAATAACAAACTTGTACTGATCAACAAAACTAATAACTGAAACGTTCACAATATAATTGAAACATTTGGCTTTCATCACAAATTGTGTGGCAATTGAGAAATCGTTGTGCAATGAAATTGCAACACGATTTGTGCAAAGCATCCTTTTCTTATATAATTTAAATTCAAAAATCATCATCGAAAGCATAGGTTACTGCACTATCGTAGAAAAATGATGTTTCCGAGATTTTTTGTTTCAATTAAAACAGAAAACAATCAGCCCCATTGCGATTGTTGTGTCGATGTCGTTATGTAGCCTTCGCGAAAAATTCGTATTGCGAACGTCGACTTCGATTGACATTCGTCGATCGACTCCATCTTTTTTTGTCGATAACATTTTACCTCACGACCACGGCGCCGTATTGACTACATAGTGATAGAATAAAAATTGAATAAAAGTTAAAAAAAATTGTTGTTGAATTTTAATTTTTTTAAATAAATCATGAAAGTCATGAAAATAACAAATAACGCTCAGTTTGAGCTTCATTCGGACGTAAAATCGGATATTAAAAATAGGTGGGATCTTTTCACAACAGAACTCAACAGTTTAGGGCCCTCAACGCGAGAATCACACGGCTGAATGAAGATTAGCGTTATTTTTTTTAGATTAATTTAACATTATTGGCTGGCGGTTTTCTAACCTCAATTTTTTTTAGGTTTGGATAGATCTCAAATTCAAAGTTAAAAAGAAGCTGACTGCAAACAAAACTGAAATTAATACAACAGGTGGAGGCCCAAATAAAATAATAGTTCTTACGCCTTTAGAGGATCTCGTAGCAGACATTCTTAATATTAATTTGGCCGTAGATCCCCTTGGACAGCAATTTGGAAAACCAGTAGTTAGCACAGAAGTTTCGTCAGTTTCTACAGATCCAGTGTATGTCGAACTTGATTATAATAATGAGCCTGAAGAGGTTGATAGTACTCAATTTGTGTTAACACCAATTACAATTAAAATTCATAACAAAAAAAAAGAATTTTGATAAATTGGATAATTCTTCGAAAAGATTCACTTTGCTAGACCAACAAACCAAAATTTAAGAAAAATTATACAATACTGTAAATTACAGTTTATCACACGTCGGCAATCATTTGGGAGAGATTCTTAAATACACAAAAAAGACATATGAATTGAAACATTGAACGTAACCTATAATTTTTTGACAGCTATAAAGAAAAATACAATTCACAATTTAAAAGTTACCAAAATAATTCCCAATATACTATATAGTATATTTTTTATTCAAGTATGGCAATACTTTTGTGTAGCTTCGATTTGCTTACGCAATAAAAAATTTAAAACGACACGAGACGACAAAGACGAGACGATTGTTGATCGACTCGACAATCGCAATAGGGCTGAATTTCTTCCATGAAATCGTGATAAAACCATTTATTGCAACAAGATTCGAAAATTTGTGAAATTGTTTTTGCGATATTCAATCGTTTTATTGTCTAGTTTACCTTTTTCCTGTCGGCAATCGTGGCATTGTTCGAAGATTTTCCGTAGTACCTTACAACGTGTTTCGTCGCGATTTTTCGAGACAGGGTTTATACCAGGCGACAAGGTACGAACACAAAGAGTAACAAATGTTCGAGATGACAGTTTTGTAGTTTCTTCAACTCTTAGAAATCGACAAGCAACCGCTGTTGAGACCTGCAATGAATTGTTACACGTACCTATTATAGATGTAAGTGAAAAAACAATAGGGCGAAGGTTGGGAGAAGCAAATCTTCATGCACAAAGACCACCGCGTGTCCAGAACTTCTGTCACAATAGAAGACGGCTCGGCTTCAATTTGCCAGGGAACATAAAAATTAGACTGAACCTGATTGAAACCAAGTCTTATTCACTGATGAATCGAGATTTTGTTTTGTGGTTCAGCGAAAGCGTTCGAGGCGGATCAGTCTTCGTATAGGCGGGAATTTCGATAAAGTACACACCGAAATGTATCTGGTTCCAACCGAATCTTTAACGGCCTTTCGCTATATTAACGAAATATTGGGAGAATATGTTCTTCTCTAAGCACCATTTATAGGCGATAATTTGGTGCTAATGCACGATAGTGCAGGACCTGATGTTGCCAGAGTCGTGAATGAATACTTGGCATACGTAAATATTTCGATGATGACATGGCCGGCAAGAAATCCCGATTTAGATCCCATAGAACATGTTTGCGACATTCTTGGTAGAAGAATTCGGTCTGGTTTTCCTGCTCCGAATATGATCGAGCAACTCCGAAGGGCGCTCTTAAAGGAATGGGGAAATATCTCACAATGAGATATGCAACAGATTATCAAAAGTATGGGACGGAGGATGATTGCGGTTATTCAAGCTCGGGGAGAGAGCAATTTTTCATTGGTTAATTATGATTTTGTTGTTGTTTTTGTTTAGTTTTTGTTTGAAAATTCAAAAAACCCCAACAAAAGTTTAGAAAGAGTAGGTCTTACTCACATTATCTAAGATTGTTTTGAGTGACCTTGAATTTGATTTTTATCTCATGTTTTCAGAAGCTAGTGCAGTTCAAAAGATATTCGGATTAAATTTAGTTATAAGCCATGTTTTAGGATAAGTAAAAAAAACTCAGCCACATGATTAGACAAAGTTCTTGTGATATTATTTTCTAGGATTGTTTTGGTTTTTGGATCACCTTGAATTTGCTTTTTTTCACGTTTCCAACTAGTGCTGTTGAAAAGGTATTCGTATAAAAAAAAAGATATTTTTAGGGTCTGTTTAAGCCCGTTTTCCCTGCCGCTGACTGTATATACTTGAAATCGCTAAATGAGGCGATCATAAAAATGGATTTGCTTCAACGTATGAAGCAGATAGAAATATATTTGTGTACAGTCTCCCGAAGGAAACCAGGCCACACTCCCTGGTTACATGTAAGGAAGGATAGGAAAGGCTTGTTAGTAAGGAGGGAATCGACCCGGTTACATGCATCTAAATAGCCGATAGTTAGTAGCAAAAGACTGTTCTGATCTACATTAAACATATAATACAAACAATATTTTGTAATAATTTTGACGTGAGTAAAATAATTTTCTCTTCCATGTTTTGTAATAAGTTCGTTGAAGTTTGTTTTAATAGAAATAAATTAACGTGATACGGCCTAATTATTGTTATTGCGTTCGGACACGTCCATAAACAAAAGTACTTATATTATTTTGACTGGCTATTATGGCCGGCTGGAATCGAATTAGGTTATTTCTTAAAAATAATATTAAGAGAGAGGAAATTGTCAAGTCTTGTTCCCGTATTCAACAATCAAGAATTAAGTATCTCAATAGCTGTTTTTTTTTATTCGCTCCGGATAGCTGCTATCGAGAGCCGTCATATAAAAAGTGGCTCCCGATAGCGCTCCGTATAAATAGGTAGAGCCAAATAATTTTTATATGAAGTTTCAGCTAAACAATTGAATTAAAAATGATAGTTTGATGTTAAATAAGTTTAGTTTATCAATAAATAGCGTGTCAAATTTAAATTTAGGCGTAGAAAAATGATGGCTCTCGATAGCAGCTATCGGGAGCGAATAAAAAAACACAGCTAATATGTATACTGTTATAAACCTCATTTGAAATATTCCAGTTTGAAATATGTGAATGTATTGTTCTCCTCAATATTTTTACACCGTGAAAATTAATTGGGAAAATTTAGAAGTCATTTAGAACATTTATTTAGTTCTGATTCCATTTTCTTCCAAATATCAAAACTCTGAATTAGTTCAATCCATTCCAAGTAAATAATTTGTTCTATTGAAATTATGGTACAATCTGTGCCAAGCTAAATATTTGAATAGTTTTCTTCCCAACAAAGGCAACTTTGTTTTGCCAATTACATAATTGTTAAACGATTTTGCGTTTCCTATTTGGTGTATGTACTCCTCCTCAAACTAATCATCATTGTTTCGCTTCTCTTATGTGGATATAAAGCATGAATAGCGTGAAGACAATCGAAGTTTCTAGCATCTCCAATACAGAGCCCACTTCAAAAAAGTAGTGCTTTTTTCCCACCTGATCTAAGGATCATATCGTACATGCATGAGATCATTTGAATTTCTGGTCGAAATCAGAGAACGAAAAATCCCCTCAACATTGTGCCATGTTGGGATTCGAAACAAATACCTTTTGATCGAAACGCATAAGCTTTAAACTCGCTCGGCAAAAAATAATCGTTCACTCAGATGTTGTAGCAAATTTCATTCTATCATTAATCAAAATGTCATTTATCTATTTTATTTTTTTATTTATTTTATTTATTTTATTTATTTTATTTATTTTATTTATTTTATTTATTTTATTTATTTTATTTATTTTATTTATTTTATTTATTTTATTTATTTTATTTATTTTATTTATTTTATTTATTTTATTTATTTTATTTATTTTATTTATTTTATTTATTTTATTTATTTTATTTATTTTATTTATTTTATTTATTTTATTTATTTTATTTATTTTATTTATTTTATTTATTTTATTTATTTTATTTATTTTATTTATTTTATTTATTTTATTTATTTTATTTATTTTATTTATTTTATTTATTTTATTTATTTTATTTATTTTATTTATTTTATTTATTTTATTTATTTTATTTATTTTATTTATTTTATTTATTTTATTTATTTTATTTATTTTATTTATTTTATTTATTTTATTTATTTTATTTATTTTATTTATTTTATTTATTTTATTTATTTTATTTATTTTATTTATTTTATTTATTTTATTTATTTTATTTATTTTATTTATTTTATTTATTTTATTTATTTTATTTATTTTATTTATTTTATTTATTTTATTTATTTTATTTATTTTATTTATTTTATTTATTTTATTTATTTTATTTATTTTATTTATTTTATTTATTTTATTTATTTTATTTATTTTATTTATTTTATTTATTTTATTTATTTTATTTATTTTATTTATTTTATTTATTTTATTTATTTTATTTATTTTATTTATTTTATTTATTTTATTTATTTTATTTATTTTATTTATTTTATTTATTTTATTTATTTTATTTATTTTATTTATTTTATTTATTTTATTTATTTTATTTATTTTATTTATTTTATTTATTTTATTTATTTTATTTATTTTATTTATTTTATTTATTTTATTTATTTTATTTATTTTATTTATTTTATTTATTTTATTTATTTTATTTATTTTATTTATTTTATTTATTTTATTTATTTTATTTATTTTATTTATTTTATTTATTTTATTTATTTTATTTATTTTATTTATTTTATTTATTTTATTTATTTTATTTATTTTATTTATTTTATTTATTTTATTTATTTTATTTATTTTATTTATTTTATTTATTTTATTTATTTTATTTATTTTATTTATTTTATTTATTTGATTTATTTTATTTATTTTATTTATTTTATTTATTTTATTTATTTTATTTATTTTATTTATTTTATTTATTTTATTTATTTTATTTATTTTATTTATTTTATTTATTTTATTTATTTTATTTATTTTATTTATTTTATTTATTTTATTTATTTTATTTATTTTATTTATTTTATTTATTTTATTTATTTTATTTATTTTATTTATTTTATTTATTTTATTTATTTTATTTATTTTATTTATTTTATTTATTTTATTTATTTTATTTATTTTATTTATTTTATTTATTTTATTTATTTTATTTATTTTATTTATTTTATTTATTTTATTTATTTTATTTATTTTATTTACATTACACTATTTTTAAAAACTTTCTTTAACTTTCTTTCTTTAAAAAGCATTTTGACAGAATAAGATGATTCTTCAATTTTAGCATGTGATATTACTTATAAATTTATTTAAAATCTCATTAGGATCGTCTAGCAACATTAATAAATGTTGGTTCTGCACTAATAAGGAATTTAATTTAATATAATTAATATTTTTAATTGTACGCGTCCCTATTGGGATTTTTGATATTATTCGAACACATATCAATTTTTAGTGAAATTAAATTATGGTCGGACAGGTGCAAGTCACAAACCTCAGCTTTAAGATGTAATTTTGATAGAGGTTTCATTCTAACAAAAATATGGTCAATACAAGTAGCTGTCAGTTTAATTATTCGAGTAGCCTCATTTATTAGAGAATTTAAACCAAACCTGGCCACCACTGATAAGTATTGATTAATATCATTAAATTCCGAAATTGACTTTAAAATGTTTATGTTAATGTGGCCCAGTATAAATAAATTTTTTGAATTAATAACAATTCAATAGTTTTAGAACTCCATAATAAAATCACTGACTGAGTGGGAATTAAAACGGTACACGCGTACCACACAGATTACTTCAGAATTTAAACTAAAGTTTAATTGGAAAATATTAGCAGTAACTAAATTTTTAACTATAGGCTTAAATGGAAAACCTTTTTTCACATAAGCAACTATACCACCAGCTGAATAATTGTTGTTACAACCATCAACTTGTTATCTAAATTTCGGAGAAGAATAAAATATCAGGTAATATTTTTTTTGACGCAAAATGAGCAAAAATTGAATCACTGTTTTTACGAAGACTACACGCATTTTGATGTATAATCCAAAAGGTATTTTTTATTATCAGAGCTAGATGATGATGTTGGATTTACAAATGAACATACTTGAACTTGTGTTAAATTAGTCACATTGATCATTAAAATTAAGCATTAAGTTAAATTTATTTTAACTTATCAAGGTCATTCATGTCATTTATTACAATCACATCATCTCCATCCATTTTCCTTAGTAATATTCTCGAGTTTTGGATCCAAAGATATTTGTATCCCTTTCCTTCTTTAACCATTTTAGCACGTAGGAATAGTTGTCTTCTGTAAAAACTTAAGCTTTCATTTACGTAAATCAAGCCGTTAGAATTTAAACCACAACTTGCAGTCGCTAAGCGTTTGTTTCTTTCTCTTTGCTTCAAGAATTTTATGTTTCACCTGACGACGGTAAAATTTGACACAAATAATATTAGATGGCTTCCCACTTGACGTCTTCTTTCTATAAGCATAGTCGATTTCGAGTTCACTAATCGCTAGATTCAGTCCTTTGTTGGTAATGTTCAAAATGGTTTTATTTAAATTCTCATTTACAGATGAGTTGCTCTAAGAATGCTATCCTTTTTTCCATTTTTTTGCATTCAGTTTTCAGGAAACTATTTTCAGCGGCTAGACTTTCTATTCGCTCCAAAGTCTTTTCCCAAGCCTGGAATCTATCTTCCAACTTCTTGTGATTATCTACTGAGCATTGTTTCAGTTGAGTAATCTTCTGCAACACCTTGATAATGGTGGTATTTTCATACTCATAAATTGCATTAGATGCGCTTGCGGCCCGTTGCGACGCTAACCTATCATCATTTTTTTGGGATGATTTAGCTTTCTGTAAGCAGCTTAAACAGTTCCAAGATTTTTTCTCTATCCGAATAAATTCAACATCCACTTCGTTTAATGAAACACAAGACGGATGAAAGATATTTCTGCAGATGGCGCATTCATTGGTTCATATTTTGAAAATTTTGCTATATTTTGGCCTTTCAAGCAACTAACAGTTATCCAATTTGTTTAATTTAGTCATGATACACATGAAAATATAATTTACTTACTCTTCGGAATTTTTTGAGGGACGAGAGCAAGGTTGGCTTACAACCCTTACATGAAATTTATTTTCGCTTAACTAAATATTAATCCTCAAGGAAATCTGATAGTAGTTGTAATTTTTATCTCTAATTTTATTAAGATGATTTTTCTGTACCATTCATATTGGCTTCTTAGACTTAAACCTGCACCAAGTCTGGCAAAACATTCCGTTATCGCCTAGTAGGGCCATTATCACTCAACAACTACGTCTATTAATTTTGCGAATAGTTGAGCATAACACATTAGCTCAGATGCCAGATCTATTTTGTCGTCATCAGGTACAGTTTTGTTTGCCGTGTTACGCGTGATTCACATTCAGAAACAATTGACATATGCGAAACAGTAGAGATACAACATCAACAAATCAATAATCAATATTTTATCACATTTTTGTTTAAATTTAAAAGCAGTAGTAGTGATAAATGCAGTGTAAATGCATTAGTAGTGATTCGCAAAACAAATCCCGTAGAAGCTTTCAAGCAAATTTTCTGTAAAAATGTACAACCAAGAAGCAAAACAAACAAATAATAAATAAAACGAATAAATTCTAAATATTCACTAACTTGGCCATGCTTAGACGACATGAATTCCCCATGGTACGCTAAATATTCCATAACATTTCCAAAACAAAAACGAGTTTATCTATAAAAAATTTTGATTTGAAACGTGCAGATGTTGCAAAAGTCAATCTCTACGTCAAACTCTAAACAAAATCAATTTTTACTGATTTGTTTATGCCAAAAGTATATAGATAGCATAAGAATTTGTTAAGTTAATATTCAATCAAGTGCAACTTAAAATTAGCAGGTTTTTTTTCTGCTCTGTAAAAGTGCCAAAATTAGCACTTTTGTACCTTATTAACACATTTAAATATTTTAGTAGTTATAACTTAAAATTTTTGGCTAAAATTCTTCACCGCATGTTGAAAAATATTTCAATATGTAAACAAATTGCGTTACAAGAAAAATAAAATTATGTTTATTATTGAAATTGACCTAAATCAAGTTTACATACTTTACATTTATACATGAAAAATGGAAATTGGTTTATTTTCAGACAAAAAATCGTACAACAAACTTGGCTAACATGTACATAAGCGACAGATATTTATATATTTAGATAAACCAAATGACAACATGCGGCAAAATCATCTAAGGCATTTTTACTTTTTTTTTATTTTTTTAAATCGACTTTTTGTAATTTCTGCAGACTTACATTAAGCTTTATACATTATGTATGTATGTACATATATACTCGTTTTTATTTATATACATTTAGCAAATAAATGTCTTCTTTATACTTGAATATCGTTTTCTTATTATTCCGTTTGCTAATCTAAATATGTATCTTGATATAAATATGTAGATATCCGAAATAACAAATTTCTGCTTAAACAAAAATATTAAAAATTATATTTAATGGTATACTGTACGGCGAAATCCAAAAATGTTTCTATCGAATTCCTCAGGTGACCTTATACTTATCATATTAAATCAGCATTCAACCAATTGTTGAGAAATTCGATTATTACACGAGTATAGCAAAGAAAAGATTTCGTGCGACGTGACATTGATGAATTGATATCAGGCTTTTCCGCATCAAAAGTGGGATGGAAATAATATTTTTTGTATTTTTGATTATTTAGGGATTCAATTCAGATTATTAAAGATGTGACTACGATAAGATTGAAGAAATTCATTTTAAATGTTATGCGTTATGGCTTGGATATTTGCACTAAATTGTGCCACCTTAAAAAAGGATTACTACATTAAATTATATTAACCCGATATGTTACTCTCGCTTCTGAAAATTGTTGAACAATTAGAAAACAATTAACAATTGGGGCAAACTTTAACCTGGCTCCGATCATTTGATTACATTAAAAGCGGCTGATATTAGAAAAAAAAATTATAAATTAAATTTACAATATTATTAATTACCTACATAGTATAAAAGTAAATAATTAAAGTTTCTGATACAATTTTATGGTCTTAATTAAAATTTATGGATTGGACTAAAGTACATTTTGTGTAAAAGTTTCTAATTACATATTTATATTTTCTAATCTTTTTGTTTACAGTATCATAATTAAAAAAAAGTCAATATGTATATTGCTAATTAAGTTGGAAATTAGTTGGAAATTATGAATTGAAAATAATTTATGCTAATTGTGCTAACCTCCCTAATTAAATATACATACCTACATAGTATATACTCGTAAATTGGGTAAAAAATAAATTTAGTTTGCGCTTGCCACGGTTTTTCCCTAAACAGAAATAAATCTATTAAAATATTAAGAATAACGAAACGCGATAACTAACGTAATTGACCGTAATACTGACATATTTTCGGTTTTTGTTAAATTTTGTGATTATAAGTCAATATATCTGTGGTCTATAATTAAAAGAGCCGAAGTATAAAATTTGAAATTCTCAGGGGAGCGCTCAAGGATTCTAGCTGGAACATGGAAAATTATTTGTGTTTAACGAAACTTGTTGTGTAAAGAGGTTTGTAGTTCCTCATATAATGAAACTACTAATTTACGAAACATTACCTCACCTAATGAAAATCCTACGTGTCAGGTTCCTATTCAACAAAAATATAACCAAAACCAAATTAGTTCTTTAATCAAGTCAACCTCTAGATCTCGGTGTTACTGGACCGTTAAAAAACATTTGAAAAAGAAAGTTGTAGGTTCCTTATTCAATGTTCATGAAGATGACTTTACGCCGATGTATGGTTGTTAGACAGTGGTGCTAACATTACGGTGCTAAGGTTAGGTTCGGAAAAAATTTTAAATCATCCTCTTTTTAAATTTAATAATCTTCCTTGTTTTCTAAATACGGCTAGCGGTGAGAAAATCGTGTTTTTGGACATATACTCATTCCTATCACCTATTTGGGGGAAAAGAAAACTATGAGAATTCATATTGCCCCAAGTCTTATCCAACCTCTCTACATGGGCATTGACTTTTGGGAGCTTTTCGGATTAAAACCTATTGTGGTAGAAGAAATTCAAGAGCTTTCTAATGGTTCACTTTCCACAAATCGTCACAAATTATCAGCTTATGAGGAATCCCAGCTTGCTCACTTAATTTCACTTTTCCCATGTTTCGTTAAAGAAGGATTGGGTCGCACTAGTCTTATAACGCATGTCATTGACATCAAGGACGGAAAACCAGTTAAGCAACGGTATTATCCGATTACGCCGGCAGTACAAAAAGACCTTGACTCCGAAATCGAAAGGATGAAAGCCAAAGTTCTTGGTCGTCACCCATTACTCTCGTGCGGAAAAAATCGACTGGAAAGGTTAGATTGTGCCTTGATGCGAAGAAACTAAACGAAGTAACTACAAAAGATGCGTACCCTCTGCCTTGGATAAACGGTTTACTAAGTCGTTTAGACCAAACTAAATAAATTTCCTCTATTGATCTTAAAGATGCCTTTTGGCAAATCCCGTTGGAGATCAATTTTCGAGATAAAACTGCGTTCACGGTGCCCGGAAGGCCACTATATCAGTTTACAGTGATGCCTTTCGGCCTGTGTAATGCTCCTCAATCGCTCTATCGGTTGATGCATCGCGTGATCCCTCACCAGTTGCATGATCGGGTCTTCGTTTACCTGGACGATCTTCTTGTTGTTTCTGCCACATTGGAAGAACACTTTACCTTTACTCTTTTGTTTCAAATTGATCAACACTTGCGTCGCGCAAATTTGACAATCAATGTAGAGAAAAGCCAGTTCGTCATGACAGAAACGAAGTACCTCGGTCATGTGATTGGAAATAGGACGATTCGCATGGATCCCGACAAAATAGAAGCCATCTCGAGCTACCCTCAAACAACAACGGTGAAACAACTTAGACGATTTTTGGGATTGTCGAGGTGGTACCAGCGTTTTATATCTAATTATGCTAGTATTTCTGCTCCACTTACCAACATTCTCAAAAAGAATCAGAAGATGGTTTGTACTATATGTGGGTTAACCTTAGAAGTGTCACGAAACTAACTCTACTTTAGTAGAGGTGCAAGAGCATCATCGATAAGATGAAGAGGGCCACTCTCAGACAAAAGAATATATCCAATGATATCAAGATAGGACTGGTTCAGAAGAGGACGGAAGCTCATTTATCAAATGGTACAGAATTGCAGGAAGCTCCCGATACCCCAACGCAGCCGGTAGTAAACAAATACCTGCTACGAGCCCTGCAGAACAAAAGGAGCTACAGAAGAAAAAGATTAGGGGTGAGACCCAAACACCGGAAGGAGCGGGGAAAGCTTTGTGGGAAAACCCGCGGGCCAGGAGGGAGAGGAGACGGTCAAACTTGGAAGCAAAGGCAGCTGAGTGTAATGGGCCGAAAAATAGCAGACCCAATGACGAACGCGAGGTCGCACAAAAAAGGATGAGGAAAAGGCGTGGGAAGCGTCGTAGGTTCCGACCTGAGGCGCTTATAATAAGGCCAGCGGAAGGGAAGACTTACGCACAAGTGTTAGCGGAAATACGTAGCAAGGTAAATCCCGAGGAAACAGAGGCGGTGGTTCAGACAATTCGGCAGATCAGAGCAGGTGACGTCCTCCTGGAATTAGGACCGAAATCCAAAAACAAAGAGGGATTTTGTGGTGCGCTGAGACACGCCTTGGGAGACCAGGCAACGATCCTAACTCTAGAACCAAAAGCGTCAGTGGAGATTCGCGACCTAGACGGCTTCACAACTGTTCAAGAAGTTGTGGCGGCTTTAAAAAGGGAAATCCCAGAGGCGGGCCCGATTAAAGTCAACCTCTTCCCTGGACTTAGAGGACAGCAAGTGGCTATCACAGAGATAGAGGAGAAGTGGGCAGCCAAACTACTCAATGAAGGGAGGTTGAAGATAGGCTGGGTATATTGCAGAGTGCTGGAAAGGATCGTTGTCACACGATGTTTCAGGTGCTCGGGATATGGCCATATGGCTAAGAATTGCGTAGATAGAAGCAAACTGTGCTACAAATGTCTCGCTGTCGGTCACAAGGCAAGAAGGTGTACCGCCGCGGCAAATTGTATATTGTGCAATGAAAGGGGACTTGAGCAGGCACAGCTAAATCATTTCCCGGGTTCCGGCAAGTGCCAAGTATACCGGGAGACACTACAGGCGATCAAGAGCCAAAAATGACCCGTATTCTGCAAGGGAATATGAATAGGAGCAAAACGGCTGACCAACTCTAGCATCAGCTGGTAGTGGAAAAAGGGGTCGAGTTGCTTATGCTAAGCGAACAGTACTGAGATAAGCAATCCACAGGATGGTACGCCGACTTGCTCGGTACAGCGGCAATATGGATACCTAGCGGTGAAGTTTTCGCCGAAAGTCATGGAGCAGGAAGGGGCTTCGTCTGGGTAAAAGCAGCAGGTATAACCTACGTAAGTTGCTACTTCACCCCGAACGAAAGAATCGCAGAGTTTGGAGCAAAGCTGGATGCTCTGGAGGACGAGATAGCCGCAATGTCTGGGCATTTGGTGGTGGCCGGAGATTTCAACGCGAGAGCACTCGAGTGGGGGATGCCAAACCCCCGACACAAGAGGTAGACTCATTCTGGAGATGGCCGCCAGAGCAGGACTCTTGGTGCTGAATAGCGGCTCTGTGACAACCTTTCGCCGACCAGGGTATACAGAGGCGGTACCAGATATCACCCTCGCATCGGAGGCCCTAGTTCCGCACACCCATAACTGGATGGTTATGGAGGATTATTGCGGCAGTGACCACCAATACATCCCATTTGAGATTGGCAGAAGACAGCGGATTGACACGCCGGTTAAACCTCATAGGTGGAACCTGCAAAGGCTGGATGTGGAGCGGTTCATGGAGGAATTGACGAAAGATAGGCGGCAGATAGCAGAAAGTAGCTCAGGTATGCACGGAAGAGCTGCGGCCGAGGTGGTGGTAGCTTCTACTATGGGTCTCATTGGCTCGGCATGTGAGGCATCCATGCCAAAGAGGAAACCACGCCACGGGAAGCCTTCTGCATATTAGTGGACAGCATAAATCGCAGCAGCACGTAAGACATGTTTGGCAAGCCGGCGGAAAGCACAGCGAGCAACAGACCGTAGCGAAGCTAACCGGCTATCCGCTGAACATAAATCCGCAAAAAAGCTACTACGCCGGATGATAAAGAAGAGCAAAGCCCGATGTTGGAAACAACTAATAGAGGACATCGACGAAAACCCATGGGGACTGGGTTACCAGTTAGTGACCCAGAAGCTAGGAGCCCAGAAACCAACACGCATGATGGATGCCGGAACTGCGGAGTATATTGTGAAAACCCTTTTCCCCAGTCACCCGCTGAGGGAAAGAGCCATCGAAAGGCAAGAGATGGAGGTCCCGTCATTTTCAGAGGCAGAACTCGAGAAAGCGATACTCTCGCTAAAAAACAAAAAAACGCCGGGCCCGGACAGAATACCCAATGAGGTATTGAAAATCGTCTTCCAGCAGGATCCCGAACTCATGCTAACATTGTTCAACGCTTGTTTGACGGAGGGAGTGTTTAGTACCAGATGGAAGACCGCGCGGCTGGTATTGGTCAAGAAGGGTAAAGGCAACCCCGCCCTGCCCTCATCCTACCGGCCGCTGTGTATGCTCGACACGGCAGGTAAACTAATAGAGAAATTAATTAGGGAGAGACTCACGGCCGCGATTAGATCTGCGGGAGACCTTTCACCTAGGCAGTACGGGTTCAGGCGGGGCCTATCCACGATAGACGCAGTCCAAGAGATCACGGAAGCCGTAAGGAGAGCGGAGAACTATAACCACTTCTCGCGTCGCATTGTCCTCCTAGTAACGCTGGACGTGAGAAATGCGTTCAACACCGCAAGATGGTGTGATATGCTAGACGCATTGGAGCACCAATTCCGCATACCACGAAACCTCCAAAGGATGCTGGAGGATTACTTCTGGAATCGCACCCTCACATACGAAACGGAGGAGGGACAGCGAGAAATGCAGGTCACAGCTGGAGCAGTTCAGGGGTCGATCCTAGGACCCGATCTCTGGAATGCCTTTTATGACGTGCTACTTCGAGAGGAGATGCCCGATGAAACCCATCTCGTGGGCTATGCGGATGACATTGCAGTACTCGTTGCTGCGCGGGACACCAAAGAGGCCCAGCTGAAGTTAAACCAGGCTATGCGGGCCATAAATGGCTGGATGGAGGAGCACGGACTGGCCCTAGCTCTCAGCAAAACTGAGATTACGGTACTAACCAAAAAGAGAATCCAACCATCTCTCCCGATGTGGGTTGGCAATGAGGTGATCGAAACAAAGCCGCAATTAAAATATTTAGGAATCTTTATAGACTCGAAACTGAGCTTTTTCGAGCAGATCCGGCAGACGGCAGATAAGGCGGCAGAGGGAGTGACCGCCCTAAGTAGGATCATGGCCAACACCAGAGGCCCAAGGGCTAGTAAGAGGCGACTACTTATGGCAGCGGTTCAATCGGTTCTGCTATATGGGGCAGAGGTTTGGGCAGACTCCATGCACAAACAAATGTATCGGAAGCGGCTTCTACAGGTACAGACGCGAAGCGCGCTGCGTGTGGTGTCGGGATATCGGACGGTGTTGGAGGCCGCCATCTTGGTTATAGCGGGATGTATCCCCATACATCTGGTAGCGCAGGAGCGGAAAGCTATATACCACAGGAAACTGGAAGTCGGCCGGAAGGTAGCGAGTATGGAGGAAAGGTCCCGAACCATGCAAACCTGGCAGAGGGCATGGGAAAATGAGGCAAAAGGGAGATGGACAGCCAGAATTATCGCTCTGGTGGGCCCCTGGACCGAAAGGTGTCACGGAGAGGTCGGTTATTACATGACCCAGTTCTTGAGCGGCCACGGGTACTTCAGATCATACCTGTGGAGAATGAGGAAGGTAACGTCGGCAGAATGCCTATACTGCCCAGGGAGTACCGATGACGCGGAGCACACTTTCTTCTCGTGTGACGCATGGGAGGAGCAGAGAGCGGCGCTGGAAGCAGAAGTGGATATATGGTCCCCAGAAACGGCGGTGGAAATCATGCTCCGAGGAGAGAAGGAGTGGAGCCTAGTAGCCCGCTTTGTAGAAGAGATCCTGAAAGCGAAGAAAGGGGATCTGGACAGATTCCCATAATGTAAGAGGAGGCTCGGAGGGAGCAGTGGGAGGCCTAGCCCGAAGTAATGTGCAAAACAGTTCCAGGCTAGGCCAGGAGGAGGGGTAGGTGGTTTTAGTCGGTAGGGCAGCAATGCGAGTCCGACACACTGTGCGTAAAGAGCATTCCCACCTTCCTTAGCAAAAAAAAAACTCTACTTTAGTAATGGGAGGAAAAACTCTGGATAACATAGACTTTAATGAAAAACATATTGATTGGTGAAGTGACTACATTGTCAATTGACAATTCCATAGATATTCGTGAAAATACAAAGACAGGAAATAGCGGGAAATAATGAAATTATTGAGAGTTCAGTAACTAACCAAAAAGACGAGCGAGCGTATGGTTGTATCAACCCTGGAAACACTAGTCAATCAGGAGACAGGGGAGAATGTTTTTAAAAATATTGAATGTTCTGAAAGTTTAGAAACTCTTCAGGTAAAAGAATGGACAGCATTATCTAAAATTGACACGCCATTTAAAAACAGCTTCTTTTGGCCACAAACCAAGTTAAAAAAAACTGATTCCGTCGGTAATCATATCCTCCGACGAATATATAAATTATAAATTAAACCAACAAACTGAAAAGGAACAGCAAAACCAGAATAAATTAAAACGAAAAATGAAAAAGTAATTTACTAGCACTACAAAAAAGTCCAGACAAGAATGTACACCACAAAACACTGAAAATATTTTAATAAATATCAGCCAATTAAAAATTAGCAATTATCTTATTATCCAGTATGAGGAAGAATATCTTCCGGGGCTTACTTAACAAATTAACAAATTAAAGCTTATGTTAAAGTAATGGAGATGAGCGGCGCAAATTGGAAGTGGCCTGAAAAAGATGACATTAAATAATGGAAATTATTTCTGAAACTAAGCTTCTTAATGCTCGAAGGATCTACTGTGTACCTAAAGTCCAAAAATATAAAGGTTAAGAAATATTTTACGTACTTTCTTAAATTTGGAAACCTCTTCCCCAATATCAAAATTGGTCACGATACGATAACTGATACTTGTTGAACAGCAATCAAAGCCGCATTCGCCATTTTCCATCTTCGATCTATAATAATCAGATCCAGTCCATACATCTCTGGTATAATGTGGAAAATCTTTATGAATTTAAATTACTGTGTCCCTCGAGTTATGCGGTAGTTCGGTTCCGCAAAAACAGCGCATTATAGCATTGCCAGACTGCGATTTAATAAATCCGATTTAGCTAAACTCGTTTTAAATAACGGTTAATACACTTAAACTGTTATTGTTTTCATAATATTTGTCAAACTAATACACTCCCATTACATCGTTTTAGTCACTAAACTCAAAATAATACATAAATACCGTAAATCTAACTACGGCTAATCTCGAAAATTCACTAAATCGGATTTATTAAACCGCAGTCTGGCAATGCTATTAGTCAAAACCGCATAGTTCAAGAAAAGTTGGCAATAAAAATTCGGAAAGTAACGTTTCAAAATTAATTAATTATTTAATTCGGTTTTACTTTTAAATATAAAATAAATTACATACTGGTATATATTCAATATCACAACAAAATGCTATGCAAATAAAAAATTTGAAATCCATTATTCGTAAGGAATGAAAAAAAAACAGAGAGAGCATTCGACGATTTGAGCTTGGTTTTGTTATTACACTTTTCATCACTTGAATAATCAGTTTCCGCGGATAAGCGAGGTAACTGAGTCTGCTTCATAAATGGAGAAATCAATGGATGTTTCCTAGCACGACACCATTCGCGTTGAATATTTACATACGGAGCCATTAGGTTTTTTAAAGAACATTGAAATTTTAGGCTTCGGTCTATATCGGCATCATTTTGAGTTATAAGAGATTCCAGTTTATGTGCTAATTCGATTGCTTCTCCTATTGTTTTTGATGTAAAATGAGGAGGTTCTATCTCAATGTTATCCTCTGAGACGGTTTCTTCGGTGTTGTCATTTAATAAATTTACTAAATACTCTTCACTTAGATTTTCGTCAATATCAAGCAATCTGTTGACAACCGAATGCGCCATTTGCAACACACGTTCCAATTCAATTTCAATAACTCTTGTATTATGTTGGGAATCAACTCCTTCAAGCCATAATTTTTTCCAAGAACCTTGAAGAGTTGATTTTTGTAGCTCTTTAATTGATTGCCCGATAAAATTGACGCAGTGTAGAATTGTGTACCTTTTCCAGATTTGATTTACTGATAAAGTTGAGTCCTCTTCCATCTTATCAAGAAGAAACTCGAACACCAGTCGTAAGAATTTAGCCTTAAAAATTGAAATAATTCCTTAATCTTGAGGCTGAATGAGGGATGTTGTGTTTGGAGGCAGAAAAATTACTTGAACGTGGTGGCTTAAATCAGCTGGATGGCATGGAGCATTGTCGATAATTAATAAAATTTTGAAACTTAAGTTCTTTTTTTTAACGTAATGTTCTACTTCAGGAACCAATATTTTTACAAACTACTTCCGAAATAAAATCGAAGTCATCCATGCTTTTTTGTACGCTCTCCAAAATACAGGAAGCTGATCTTTAGTAGTGCTTTTAGACGCACGAGGGTTTAATGCGCGATGGATGGCTAATAGTTTGGTTACCAAATCACCTGAAGCATTACTACATAATATCAACGAAATTTTGTCTTTGGCCGCCTTAAAATCTTGCGCAGTTTTTTCTTGCTTGGAAATGTATGTGCGATTTGGCATTTTCTTCCAAAAAAAACCAGTCTCATCGCCTTCTTCGATAATCTGTTTAAGCTCGGACGGATATAATTTCGCTGCTTCTTTATCAGCTGATACTGTTTCACCCAATAGCGTTAGGTAAGGAAAATCTGTTTTTTTAATTCTCCAGCCATCCTTTGCTTCCTGCAAATTCTGGTATTTGGCTAATACAACTGGACGGTTCATTTATTTTGATGTGGTTGTAAATACGCACTGCTTTTAGACAGATTGCTGTGCCATCTAAAGGCATATTCTTCCGGTTTTTATCGCTTATCCATATCATCAAATGCGTCTCCATTTTTTCCATTAATGGATTTCTGGCTAAAAGTGTCTTATCCATGCTGATGGTTGAACCATAATTGCACGTACTGTTGATTCACCCATTCCAAAATTGCGCCCTATAGCCGCAAGTCCATCCCATTTTTTGAATTTTTCTAGAATCTTGATTTTGATTTCCATTGAGATTTTTTTTCGTTTCACTATTTTATTCGGCATCTCTCTGATAAAATGCTTTGTGCGTAATTACATACACACATATGAGGAGGTGTCACGCAAAACCAACTTTATCACATTTTTTTAAAATCGATAATATCACTTGATTATCAATTCTTATCTTCAATGCTATTAGAAAACCATTAAAAAGTAGTGCAAAACCTGATTTATCCCTTTGAAATATCGTATCAAAATGTATACGGCCAAGCAAAACCAACTCTATCCACAAATGAATACAGTGCAAAATCAACTTTCTCCATTCAGCCAATCATATTAGGATCACGTGACCTCATAATATTTAAACGGCACGAGCAATGAAAATGCAAAAATAAAACGAATATTTTTTTTTGATTATTACACAATTAACGGTAATTTTAACCGTTCTATGTTAGTAAATTGTGAAATATTCGTCTCATGTATCATTTGAGTTTTAGAGGTGTAAGTGATTAGTGTAGTTTTTTGTTTGTTTTTTTTTAAATTATTTTAGAATCGTAAGTGATTAGTGTGATTTTATGGTTGCTTTTAAATTATTTGTTTTAAATGGAAAATTATAATCTTGACGATTCCGTATCAGTGAGTGAAGGTAATGTTGGATCTAGGAAAAAGTCAAAAAAACAGACAAAAAGAGATTTAGCGAAGAAAAATCGGTACACTGCATCGGGATTTGGGATATTTATACCGTGTGCTATTAAACATAATTCGAATAAATTTAAATGTTCTGAAATTAGACCGGCAGACGTAAAACTGTTTCGTGAAAAATTATATTTAGTACCTGATAAGCGCGCTAAAAAAAAGAAGACCCAGTAATAAACTGGATACAAAAATAAAAGGAAAGCCGCATGAATGCAGTGGGTCATATTTTCTAAATAATATTCACGGCAAAAGAATGCTAGTATGCCAAAAACTTTTCCTTACCGTTGCAAAAATCGGAGCTTACCGCCTAAAATCAATCCTAAAGAAAGTCAATTCATCCGTACCAATAAAAGAAAATAGAGGCGGCGATAAGGTGAGTTGGAAGAGTATAGGAAAAAAGGATAGTATAAGGGAATTCATAAAGAAATTAAGAGGATGTGACAGCCACTATGGGAGAAACAAATCCAAAAGACTTTATCTGCATGCGGATTTGAATATTGATAAACTTTTAAAATTATATAACTCATCTGTTGATGAAACCCTACGTGTTAAACGTACCATGTTCCGACGTATCTTCAACAACGAATTCAATTTCGGTTTTAAATCTCCAGCTTCAGATGTATGTACCCAATGTGCGCTTCTTGGACAAAAATTAAAGAAAGTTGTTCGCGGTTCTACTAAAGAGAAATCCTTGATGATAGAAAAACGTATCCATAAGCTAAGAGCACGTGCTTTCTACGAACTGCTTCGTCAACCAGATGATAATGAAACGATAACGTACGTTTTTGACCTGCAACAAATTCAACCACTTCCAAAGTTGCCTATTCAGGAAGCTTTCTATTCAAGGCAACTTAATTTTTATAGTTTGTGTATCGTCGACCAGAAAGGCCAGCATCCTTATTTTTATGTGTGGACTGAGAATTTAGCCGGAAAAGGTAGCACCGAGATCTCTAACGCATTGCTTCATTTTTTCAATCATTCAGAAGTCCATCGCAACAAGAAGAACTTGCGATTATTTTTAGACGGATGCGTTTCGCAAAATAAAAATAATATCAATGTACAGATGTTACTACAATTTCTGCTACAAAATCAGACAGGATTGAAGTTCATCACAATGTTTTTCCCTGTGCGGGGACACAACTTCCTTCCAGCGGATCGAATATTTGGACGGGTAGAAAAAATCCTTAGGAAAAGAGTGACGATATTTTCGCAGTATGAATACATTAATGTATACAAACAATTTGGGGTAGTTAACAAACTCGGTGTGGATTGGTATTTGTATGACACCAAATCCTTGAAGAATCTTTATAAACCACTGCAAAATATCAGCTCGATAAAGAGAATTATATTAAAAAAAATTAAGACTAATGCTGGGCATTGCTCAATCTCATATAAAGGGTTGCTGAACTTCCGATATGAGGATGATAATGAGAAGTTTATTAGCCCGTTTAAACGTGGGAGTAATTCGAAAAATGCTATGAACTTCACAATGAAAGAATTCCCTTTGTCACATCCGATTTCTAGGGAAACAATTCGAGACGTTAAAAAACTCATGAGTTTAAATTTTGGGGAAGAATGGGAGACCATGAATGAAGATTTCCTTGAGTGGTACCGCAGCGTTTTAAGTATTGAGACAGAGGTTCTACAAGAAAGTGAGGACGAACTCTGCGACTGTTTATGTGAAGAAACTGCTGTTCACATAAAGACTTATTTTATTTTAATTTTTAATTTTGAATGAAAAAAATTTTCTTTTTATTTAAATTTGTTTGAACTGTTTTATTTTGTATTGTTTTTTTTTTAAATAAAGGATTATTTATGATTTTTTACTTTTGTTTGTGACGTGCTTTAGAAATAAAATTGAAAATCGTAAAGATTGCAGCAAAGGACGATGCAAAACCAGCTTTATCCAGTAAAATTTGAGCAAACCCAACTTTATCCAAACAAAGACATCAGTTATCCCACAAAATATTAAATATTTGATTTATTAAACCTACTAAATCTTATTCGAGTGAGGTGAAGCAGTAGTCTGAAATAAAAATATTATTATAATGATAAAACTATTTTCAAAAAACGTTTTTTTTAATTATCCAACATTTTGATTAATGTGATAAACAAAGTTGGTTTTGCGTGGCACCTCCTCCACATACATATGTAGTTAAATACAACTCTAGACAATATTCTAAGTACCGTTAAACAAAAACACTTTTAATCAACAAAAACAAATTTAAATTCTACTATGAAATATATTAACTATGTATTACTATTAATATTAACAATACATATAGATGTACTTATTGACCTAGCGAAGTACTAATTATAGTTAGTAAACATTTTTTTTTATTAAAAAATATAATGCACGCATAACTCAAAATCCAAGGCGCATAACTCAATATTTTCAGACAAAATTTCAAGCCGCATAAATCAAATCCGCATAAGTGAAATACCGCATAACTCGAGGGACACCCTCCGTTTAGAATGGGAGGCAAAACAAAACTAATAAAAATGTTTGACAGGAAGGATGGAAGGACGGGCACGACATTTTTCTAATCGATGTTTCGGAGTCCTGGTAACCTAATTCGCCGAGAAATGTGAAAATCTGGAACAACATTTTTTCGCGATTACGATACTTACCCAATATAACTTCGTTATAGTGGGAAAAGTAAAAAATTACATACATAACTGCATTTCTTGACAAATACACAAGAAATGCAATGAGCTATTCAGATCAATGTCTATAATTTACAAAACAAGAGTAAATTTATTATTTGCGGAGATTTTTTTAATAAGGCCACTCCGGGTACTATTCAACATATTTGCTAAGATATGAAAATTAGGTAAGAGGGAATTTCGATAGATATAATATGTTTATTTGTATATTCTCTTAGTATAAGCTTAGAAACTATATCTAGGAGGATTGGTTAAGGGCGAAAAAATATGATATTAAATTTAAATCTGAGACAAGTTTTTTTCTTGAGATTATTGTAGCGGCTAGAACGTCTATACTTTATTCAACAACATACAAAATAATGCCAAGCGTATACAGCTGGGCAAAATATGATTATTATTCCGATTTTTAATCCTGTGCAAACAGAACATCAAATGGTAGTAAAAAATATAAATTCAAAATCACGAATTGGAAACCATATAACCAAAACATTATTTGTAGAGATTTTTAATAAAATGCAAAATATGTAAAAAAAATTTTATCTGTAATAAAATTGTTATTAATCTAAATTTAATTAAATATTGTACCTGCAAATATAAACGTATATTGAACATGATGGTTTGATGCACACAATAGAATATTGAAAATATTAAAACAAAAAAATATTTCAAATATAACCACATTTCTTAATTTCAAATTATCCGGAATTCGGATGCTAAGATTGCCGGGTTATTACTAAAGGATGACGCCAACAAAGCAAACAATAATAGTTTACCGTTTGTTCACGCACGGTTGATTTCTCATTTCACCAAACAAACCAGCAGAGTAATGAAAACTGTGGACTCGGTGAGCTTTAATCAAATTTATTTGAAAGGTTCGGGTAACACAACAAAATTTTCTAAAATGAAAAAAAATCTGCTTGGCACTGCTTTTTTTAATTGCTCCAGGTGGCTTGTCGTTTAACCTAAGAAAAAGTCGCTTTAGGCTGAATTTAGATTTCATTAAGTAGTTGGTCCTAGAATTTCAAAAAAAAAAATGAAACGAATTTTTCTCAACCAAAAAAACGCGCTTGCGTGACGCCTCACAAATGGGCCGTGCTTTATTTTTAGTTGTATCTCGACAAAAAATGAGCAAATTTTAAAGTGGAGAAAAAAGGATATGTAATAAACAGTTTCCCAAGCAATATAGGAATAGCACAGATCTCTCTAAAGATGATTTTCCCCAATAACAACGAAAGAAAGCTCAAATGAAAATCATAAAAATCAATCAGGTTTGGATGTAAGTAAATAACCGTTTTATTATGCCGTAAAATTTATTTTTCAGTCAGAAATTTAATACCACCATAAACGTTGAGCTTTATTTAACTGTCACGACCATAAAATACATTCATAAATATACACCCAATCCAACGTGTAAAAACAGGTTTAGGTTTACTCATTTATTAGCTTCTAAAAACAAATGTGTAAAAGAAGACCGTGAAAAAAGAAAAATAGAATTTAAATAAATTAAAAAAAGCAAAGGATCTAGTACTGAACCTTGCGGAACGCCATCACTAATGGTTATACTTTAACGTTCAGATAAATAGGATCGAAACCACTGCAAAGTAACACCACGGAAACCAGCATAGGAAAGTTTTTTTAGTAAGACGAAGCATTTGTCAAATCTAAAAAAATAGAGCCAACCGATTCTCTCTGATCCAGACCTTTGTATAAAAAATTTATAAATTCTAATAAAGCGTTTTCAGTACTTCTAAATTTCCTAAACCCGTACTGGTTATTATGTAAAAAACTAGTACTCATCAAAAATTTAGTAACTCTTAAACGGACTAGCTTTTCAATAATTTTACCAAGTACAGAGAGCAATGAAATTGGTCTGTAATTAACAATATTTTTGATCACGTTTTTGAATACAACAACTGCTTCTTTTGGTCTGGTAGTAAAAATACCGGAAGAAAAAAAAATTATTAATTGATAATTTCTTAACCAAGACCAATTACTAACATCATCATTGCCGGACGTGCAGTCGGTTTAAGCCGAGATATGATGTTTAGAATTTTAAACGAATCAGTTTCTCAGAAAACGTCAGATTTTAATTTTGAATTATTATAAATAAGATCAGAACCTACATAACTGGACATCAGGGATAATAGTTTTTTTCAAATTAAGAACCGCGTTGACGAAATAATTATTAGATAATGTGGCTATTTCAAGTTGATGAGTTACTGACAAGTTATCATTATTCAAAATTTCATTGACTACCTTCCAGATATCTTTAATTTTACCTGTTGAGGAGCTAAATTCATTTTCATAATATTGGGCTTTGGCAAAAAAAATGTCATGTTTAAGAGCTTTAATTAAAACTTTGAGCCACATTTTCAAAGTA
The DNA here is from genome assembly GCA_958295665.1 of Tipula vernalis. Taxonomy (NCBI): domain Eukaryota; kingdom Metazoa; phylum Arthropoda; class Insecta; order Diptera; family Tipulidae; genus Tipula; species Tipula vernalis. Next base: position 126,116,017 of record OY282558.1, on the reverse strand, counting down.
GAGTTACTAGAATTTTTAATAATCGTCTGAAGATGGAGGAAGTTCTAATATATTGATATTCATGTCCCCAAAAACTAATAGATTTTTTGATTTGATCCTTGACAAAATAATATTAAACTCTGCTAGAAAAATAGATGTGTTCAAAAACTGAAACCTATAAATGACTAAAATGGAAATCCGGACAGAATTAAATTCAAAATTTACCTGTAAAGTATCGGCACTAGTAGCATCGATGCATGAAACAGACAAACAGTATTATTCTTAATGTTATCATTTAGATAAAAAACAACTCCACCGGATGTATAACAGTAAACAGTAAATTTTGAAATTTTATAATTATCAAGTTAAAACTCCTCGATCCAGACTCCCGACAGGAGAATGATTTGAGGCAGCTTATCAAGAGCAGCTATGTTTGCTATAAATAAATTAAATTTTTTTCTTAAGCTTCCAATATTTTGGTGAATTATAAAACAGTTTAGCTTATTCTTAATATAGTTGGTAGAAGATGTTTGAAAACCTATGTTGCCATTTGTTGAATGGGTTGGCGTTATCCTAAAACAGGATGACTCTTAGTTTGGTTTTTTGAATTCCTTCACAAGAACTCCAGCTGGCCAAAAAGTTGAAGCCATCAATTTGTCAAAAACAGTAATTTTACATGAAGAGTAATCCTGTTTATAATTATCTCTCACTTTTGGGGGGAAATGATGAACCACTGCATCACACAAATTGTTTCGGTAACATCCAGATGATTACACAGCCCGTAAAATATCGCCACTGCCAGTGCCAATAGTAAAATTGCTCACAATTTTATTATGAGCAGAATTTCAAAAGGCAGAAGTAGACTGCTCAGCCGGAACATTATTGCTTTTACGTGCTTTTATTTTATTCTTACTTCTTAAATTCACTGGCTGACAAATCGGCACTGAACTAGAATCATTTAGAATCCCATTTCCATCCAATGTATCGGATTTCAACTCTAACTTCATCTAAAAATGATTTTACAATTCCATTTTCAACGCACATGTCAAATTTCACTCAAATCCATTAAGAACTAGATAAGTTCCACCCTAATTGACCATACAAATAATTTGCTAAAGGTACAATTTGAAATGTAAAAGTTCAATTTGAAGAGTAAAAGAATCAATTTATAGTGTAAAATTTGTATAATGGCGTGATAGTACAGGTTTTACACTTCAAATTGATCCTTTTACACTTCAAATTGGACTTTTTACATTTCAAATTGAACATTTAGCCAATTATATGTATGGCCAATTAGGATGGACCTTATCTATTTCTTAACGGATTACTAAAATGTTTTTTAGATGAAGTTATGGAATATGATCATTACTATTTGCCAATAGTACTTCATCCAAGTAGGATGGAACTTGGCTATTTCTTAAACGGTTTTAGTGAAATTTTACATCCGTGATGGAAATAGGATAAAGTTCTGGAATATGGCAAGTGTAGGATGGAACTTGGTTATTTCTTAATCGATTATAAAGTATAAAAATGAAGGATTGGCGAGAAAAGTTAGTAACCGAAAAGTTTTAAGCTTAACAGCTACATGATTCACCGAAACCTCAAGATTATAGAAGCCAAATTGGTATATTTCTCACAACTTCATCCATAAATAATTTTTAGGTCACATTTCCTGTGTTCGTTGGAAACGCCAAAATTCATCATAATCGGTTACAACTACTCCCCTGAATTCCGTTAACAAATAGAAAAATTCCATCCTAATTTGCCATATCCAGAATTTCATCTAAAAATCGTTTTAGAATCCCATTTTCAGAGTATACCTATCGAATTTCATCATAATCGGTTAAGAAATCACCAAGTTCCATCATAATTGGCCATAATCCAGAACTTGATTTACAAGTCAACTTAGAATCCCATTTCTAACTGACATGTCAAATTTCATCATAATCGGTTAAGGAATAACAAAGTTCCATCCTATTTGGCCATACATATAATTTGCTAAAGGTTCAATTTGAAATGTAAAAAGATATCCCGTCTATACCATGGTATGATAGTACGATGGTGTGATCGTTCGACGTTAATATTGTAGGATGGTATGATTATATTGTGGTTTAATCGTATAGTATCATCATCAAGGAATGATTGTTTAAGGTTGTGATGGTATAACGGTACGTATACTGGTATGATTGTTCGTTGCTATTGTGGTATGATGGTGGATATGGTTTGAATTGAGATTGAGTTGGATTAAGTGAAAAGTTCGATTAAGGATTAATTTGGGGTTGTGTTTAAGGTTTAGTGGAAGGTTCGATTGAGTTGATTCATAAACGTATATAGCTTTCGAATCGAGTTGATTTTGGGATTGGGTTAGCCAACAAGTGTGGGGTTGAGCAGAGGGTTGAGATTTGATTCGTGTTGGTCGAGAGGGTTGAGATTTGGTTCCTTTTAAGTTCAATTGAAGTTGTGTTTGGGATTAGTTAGTTAAGTGAGTTATTTGGTTGGAGAATTATTTAGGAGTTGATTTGGAGTTAGGGTAAGGGTTGATTTGAAAGTTGAATTGGCGTTGATTTGGTGATTGAGTTGAGGGTTGGGTTGGAGGTTGAGTTGAGCAATGTCTTAAGAGGTCCAGTAAGAAATTGATTTGGGACTTGAATTAATTTTCCAGACCGAAGTTCTGATCACCTCATGAGCAGTACTATGAAGAGACTCACAAGCGATTAACAAATGAACGATACGAAGCTCGAATGCCGCTTCACAACAACAAGCTCAAAGAAGTGGAAATAGGAGAATCTAAAAGTAAAGCAGCAGCTAGATTGCTTCAAATTGAAAAAAGATTCAAGAAGGATGAAGACCTTAAGAATCAATATCACAATTTCATGAACGAGTACATCCAGTTGAATCACATGGAACTAATTAAAGATGATACGGAAAAAGATGCTTCTCGGGTTTACTACAATACATGCCACACCATTCTGTCATAAAAGAAGATAGCACAACTACGAGATTGAGGGTAGTTTTTGACGCTTCCTGCAAAACAACAACAGGAACATCACTAAATGAAATGGTGCATGTTGGTCCAACATTACAAGACAACTTAACGGCAATATTGATCAGATGGAAAAAACATCGTTATGTGATTGCAGCGGACACTGAGAAAATATTCAGACAGATCAGAATAGCCCGTGAAGATCAAGATTTTCAACGAATCCTCTGGCGATCTGAAACAAATAAGCCAATGAGCAGTTATAGATTAAAAACTATGACATACGGAACAGCGTCTGCAACTTATTTGGCTACAAAGACGTTACAACAATTAGCCATTGATGAAGCGTCAAGATATCCAATTGGTTCAAAGATTGTTCAACACGATTTCTATGTGGATGATCTTCTATCTGGAGCTAACACAATCGCAGAAGCAATCGCTGCGAAAAGGGAACTACTAAATCTCCTTTCCGGTGAAGGATTCACCCTCAGAAAATGGTCTAGCAATGAAAAAGCGTTATTAGAAGAGCTTCCAGAAAATCTGAACGAAACAGGACTCCACACTATAGAATTTAGTGATACAGTCAAAACACTTGGGCTCCTGTGGAACTCTTCAACAGACACCTTTCAATTTAAAGTTATTTTGCCAGCATCTAAAACAACAATTTCCAAACGAACAATCTTCTTATCAGAGGCATCAAGGTTTTTCGATCCGCTAGGATGGTTAGCACCAGTGGTGATCCAGGCAAAAATTCTACTTCAAAATTTATGGGCTTCTGGTGTAGGATAGGACGAAAAACTCCACGTAAATCTTAAAAACAGATGGTTAAACTAAAAAATGGAATTACCACGTTTAGAGGAAATCAGAATTCACCGTTGGATAAATTACAACAGTGACGCCAAAATTGAACTACGTGGTTTCTGTGACGCCTCGAATCAAGCATATGCTGCAGTAGTATACAGTAAAACAAACAACCAAAATCACAATAGTCGCAGCCAAAACAAAGGTTGCACCGTTAAACCAAACAATATCCCTACCAAGATTAGAGCTCAACACCGCATTGCTACTTTCTAAATTGCTCAAAAATGTCAAACATGCGTTGAACATCAACAGTAATATATTAATGCTAGCGATTCCACAGCAGATTTGGGTTGGATAAAAGGAAACCCACATTACCATAAGACTTTTGTGGCGAACAGAATAACAGAGATACAAGCCATCACCGATCCTAGCCAATGGCATCACGTGGTCTCTAATGAGAATCCTGCTGACTGTGCATCTCGAGGTTTAAACCCAGTTCAATTATTAACCCACAAAATTTGGTGGGAAGGGCTAAAATGGCTAAAGGATTTGAGCTATCCAATAACAAAAATCAACAATGAAGAAATGGAACAAGCGGCCAGCATGGAACGAAAATCAATAAGAACATTTACAACAACAGTGAAAAAGCCTGTGATTGAATTCGATAGATTCTCTTCGTTACAACGGCTTGTTCATAGCATTGCATACTGTCTACGATTTCCATCAAATGCAAAATCAAAAACTAAAAACAACTCCTATTTCAAACCAGAGGAACTGAATGCATCGCTTAGGGCTATAATCAGAGTCGCACAGCAGGAAGGTTTTGAACCAGAAATAAAGAAGTTAAAAGCGAATCAAAACCTATCAAAGAATAGTACAATCTTAACCCTAACTCCATTTCTAGACGGAAATGACCTACTCAGAGTCGGAGGTAGGATAACAAATTCTAATCTCCCATTTGAAGAAAAACATCCGATAATAATGCCCAGAGGTCACAAATTTTCAAGTTTGCTTGTCAAAGAAGCCCATATAAAAACACTACATGGTGGCAATGAAGCAACTTTAGCACACCTGAGAACGCAGTATTGGATAATGAATGCCAAAAATACGATTCGTTAAACTATACGAGGAAACTGGCATCACACCAACTAATGGGCATGTTACCAAAATAACGAATAACACCAGCACCACCGTTCACTAACAGCGGAGTAGACTATGGTGGTCCGATTAATATAAAATTGTGGAAAGGCTGCTGTAACAAAACAACAAAGGGATACATTGCCATTTTCATATGCCTAGCCACGAAGGCATTCATCTAGAACTTGTAAGTGACTTGTCAACAGACGCTTTTTTGGCCGCGTACTGACGATTCATATCAAGAAGAGGAATTTGTCTGAAGATATTCAGTGACTGTGGTACAAATTTTGTTGGAGCAGACAAACAACTGCAAAGGCAGGCAAAGCAACAGGAAGCAGAAATTAAGAGTAAAATAGCTCAGATGGGAACTGAGTGGCACTTTGTACCCCCAGGAAGTCCTCACTTTGGAGGAGTATGGGAAGCCGGAGTCAAGCCAACAAAACAACACCTCCGCAAGGTAATTGGAACCCATACATTAACTTTTGAGGAGCTCTCAACACTTCTAGTTCAAATAGAGGCATGCTTGAACTCTAGGCCACTAGCTCCACTCTCAAACGACTCAGATGATGACGGGTTTTTAAGTCCGGCAAATTTTCTGATAGCAGGGCCATCATAGCAATGCCACAACCTGATATGGAGGGTATCCAAACTGTTACAAGATGGAATTTACTCACCAAGCTCAGTCAAGGATTTTGGAAAAAATGGCATATGGAATATCTCTCACGACTACAACGAAGGCCAAAATGGTTGCAAAAGCAACCTAACACCCAATTGGGAGAACTAGTAATCCTCAAAGATGAACAACTACCTCCTACGCACTGGCCACTAGCAAGAGTCGTTAAACTTCATCCAGGACAAGATGGACTTGTTAGAGTAGTCAGACTCAAATACAGGAACAATACGTTTAAAAGGAATAATACTAAAATATGCCGCCTACCGATATCTAACGAGCCAAAGGACTACATTAACATGCAAAACAAGGAGAATGATCCAATTCATGCGGTAGTAACTAAAGATACAAGCACAACTCAGCAACTACCAACTCCACAAAGTCTAGACAAAACAGGACCAGGAATAACAACGACGCAGATGAACAGTCCGCAGTCTATAGAAAACATACTACCGCTGCCCGGAAAAGACAATCAAAACCAAAGAGTGCAGCCCCACAGATAAGCAAGGAATTTAAGAAAAGTAAATTATCTTGCACTAGCATTACTCTCAATTTGCTGCATACTAGGACAGACCCAAGCTAAGATCAAGGTTACCCCATTTAACTACTCAACAGGAATATATTTCGAGAATTTAGGCAAACTTGAATTGGTAGCCATGAAGTGGACATTAGTGATCTATTACAAAATGACGAACTATTGGGAGGAGATCGAAACTTTTAAACAAACCCAAGGCGAACTGGGAGCAGCTTGTAAAGGATTGTCTGGTTTTAACTGCGACGTAATTCTGCAGCAACTTCAATAGCAGCTCAACAACTTGATTGCAGACAATGTTTTGCTATTAACAAGCAATAAGGAACGTCGACGAGTCAAGCGCGGTTTAGGAGACACAACAGGCAATATCTTAGGAGACATGTTTGGAATTCTTACCCAGCGCGAGGCCAACCAATATGAAACCCAATTCGAGAATGTCAACAAAAACGAAAGGCATCTAATGGCATTAATGAGAAACCAAACATCAATAATCGATAACACAATCAAGCTGATGAAATATAATTCCAATCTCACAACAACATCATTGAACAATTTGATAAAAGATCAACAGAGATTAAGATTGGAGATGATACAACTAAACGAATATCGAACATACGAAGAAAGGGTTCGCCTGATATTAATGAGCGCACTCGAGTTGACCTTAATACTAAAAAACTTAGAGGACACGCAACAAGGTCTGCTTGATATTATTTACTATGCACATCATAGTATTTTGCTTCCATCGATACTCGCGCCGTCACAATTAGAAGACCAACTGCAATTTATTCGTCAACATATACCAGCATCAATAACCATTCCTGGCCATAACATTCATGATCACATGCACATATATCAAAGCATGGATGTACGTAGTAGGGTAACACAACGTAATGTGATAATTGAGATTATCATACCGTTGTCCTTTGCAACGGATTATAACCTGCTAGCCGTCTTCCCTGTTCCGAATATTAATCATAACGGCACTCAATCACACATCGTTACATTAACAAAATATTTAGCAATGGACAATCATCGAGAACATTTTGCTACTCTAACAACAGAAGAAGTAAAGCATTGTCAAATGCTCCAACCTACGCAATTTCTATGCGAAATATCACCAACTTTCAATGCATTGACTAACAAAACCCAGTGTGAAGTAGCAATCTTACAGCGAAAACCAACGCTTGACATATGTAGTATGCAATGTTGAGGAAATAAATTCAACTAACCATTGGATAAAACTGCATGCTCCAAATCAATGGATATACGTAATTACAAATAAAACGACAGATGATATCATATGCGGATCCAACATCGACTCAGTCAGCCTTCAGGGGTCCGGATTAGTGACGATAGATGCTGGTTGTAAGCTAAGGGACGACAATCTCTTCATCATCGCTATCGGCACAGCACATAATAACATTAGCAAAGCATTTGAAAGATCATCTAATATATTAAGCGGAGTGATCAATCTAAAGGAATTCAGTTCGCAAATAAAACCCGATAATCTTAGCCTGATGCCAGCAATTGAGACTACCGATTTGGAAAGGGAGCTAAAAGTGATAAAGGAAAGGGAACAACTACCAACAGAAATGAATCACCATGATGTTCATCATTACACGATATCCTACTTAACTATAGTAATTCTAATAGTACTTTTCGTCATTTTGTATTTTAAAACCAAAGCAATGGGTCAAGCTGTAATACCGGCAGCTCTGCCTCGACCGGATGAAAGTAGTGGAGTGTAAACAGGAGGCTACTCAAAACTATACAGCCCGGAATATGTTGACTCATCATTTTAACTCGTCAACATTACAACAGTTAATTTCCACCAAAGTATAAAGTTTTGGTGTTTTTTATTTTGTGTCTATTGTGCTGACACTTAACTTAATTTGTAACAATATTGCATTCTATAAATATTTGATTGATACTTGACACCTTCCTACTTGACCACCTACCTGACATTAAAAAATTTAAAATTATATATAAAGCGTAGCATTTAATAAAATAAAACAGAATTTAAATTGACACTAACTGTTTTTGTTCTCATTAATTAAAAGACCCCACCAGCGGTAACCTTTTAATAAGTTAACTTTACATAAATCCGATACAACGGATAACATTATAAACACTAAGGATATTTGGTCTGTTAAGCCTAGATTATAGGAGATTGGTTTTGGATGAGTTATAACTATTTAAGATATTAAACTTTAAGTTGAAAACCGTAGCATTATCTGAAATAAATTTGTATACTCCTGCCTATATATAGGATAAGAATAAGAAATAATCAATTATTTTTGGCTAATTACGCCAGAACTAATTTGGGCTTCTCTAATCCTATGTCAAAAATCCAGTTTAGTCATAATGAGATGTTTCTAACATTGGATCTGTTTGCTTTTTCTTTCAGGCAATTCAGAACACGTCTCTTCAGTTTGTTGGCTGATTATGTTTTGATTTTTGACCTTAAAGGTGGTTTGGGTAAATTTTTTTCTTTGTATGCATTTGTTTCTACCTGTTTTTAAACTTCAATTGTATTATCTTAATGTGTGTATTATATAATGGTGATATCTAATTGGACGTTTGCCTGTGTGTTAACCTTTTGGGAATCAAAATAAAAAAATGGTGTTTCACAACATTGTATCATAGACTAAATTAATATTAAAGAGACGTCTTAATACGAATAAAAAACATATTCCCAAAGGTGATATACAGACAAGAAAACCTGTAACACAAAAAGTACACATTTTTTTCTGATTCAGTTTATTAAACGATTAAATTTTGTTGTTGCTCTTGGCACACAAAAAACAACCAAGTCAATTTCCAGATTGAATTTCTACCTATTGGCACCCGCTATAATATGGATTGGCACCCCTTTAATGGATAATTTTTTTTAATCGTTTTAAGATGTCTATATACCATTATTTTAATTTATGATTGTATATTCTCCGTTCGTTATGCCTGTGCGTTAATAATTTGAAAATGAAATTTGTGCAACTGGTGTTATTGCGTAAGTACCGCGTAAGTACTGCGCAAACAAGTGTGTGACGACGCGGTAAACAACGAGATATGGTACAAGAAAAATTTGTACAAGTTATTTGATAATGTAAGGGATCCTTAATTCTATAAAAATTAAGATAATATTGATTGAAAAATTTGATGAATCGAAATTTTTGCTGTTATGAAATTAAAAATGGAGGTGTGGCCAACACACGACTTTCTTTTACAAACAGAGAATTTTGAGAAATTTTATTTTTACTTTATTAATTTTTTGTTGAATATTTATTAATTCATGTAATATGCTACCGGTGATTAGACCATTTTAAGTGTGTTTCGATTAACACGAGAAGTATATTAGTATTTACGAACAGTAATTCAACGAAACCGACTAATAGACAGAATTCTATTTATTTTGTAACTATCGTCGTTGGTCGGGCCAACGTGTGATGATGCACTTCTTAGGTTTGGGTAGCATCTTGCGGCTTGGGGGGTTCAAAAAAAAAATCATCACAGGTGCTAATCCGACGCACAAAATTTTTTTGAAGTGCCAAACATAATAACGAACGGTCAAGGGCATTCATTCACTCACACCATTATTTTGGTTTTTCTCACAAATTAAATAAATTCAAATAAAATCTTTTGTGTGTATTGTGTTTGTTAATTTGTTAAATAATAATTTAAAAAAAAATAATCTTAATACTAAATTTAATAATAATAATTCTAATTTTAATTACTTAATATTAATAGAAATTTATATAGAATAATATACCGGTATATCCAAACGTATCGATAGACGTAACAACCGCTGCCAAAACGGGATCTGATGAATCTCGATCCTTCAGTGGTACCGCTCCAATTGTAACATTTGGTATTTTGACCAATTTGTGATATATTAGAATTATTTATAGATTCGTAGCGGTTTCATGTGGAGCATTCTCTAGTATCCTAATAATTCTCCTTTTATTGGTGTGGTTTGATGTACCCAGACTAATTTTTGTTATTATCCGAATTATTGGGGTATTTTTATAACTGTTTGTTTTGATTGTTTATTAATGTTAAGTTTCACAAATATTTTTTTTTTCAACAACACAACAAAATTTGCTTGTATTTTTAATTAATCACTAACATTACGGTATTATCTTAATTTTAACTTTTTTTTTTTTTTTTTTTTTAATTTTGTCGATCTAACCGATCGATCTATCTGGCGTAAAAACCAAAACGCAACTAACTGCTTGCATCAAATTTGTTTATGTATTTTATTTTATTTCTCCTTTATCGCACCCTCTCTATCTATCTTACACACCCCGAACTAATCTGATCAGCAATTTATAACAACTCAGAGGTTCGTTACAATTTAATTATATGATTTTAATATGTTCCGAAGATAGTAAGAGAATTCAATCCAGTTTCGAACTGATGAGCTTATGATTATGAAAAATCAATCTTCTCATCAGGCCGCGGCGACTGGACTGATTATACCACAATTTACATTCTATATATACAGAATGTGCGGTGCGTTACATACTAGCGAATCATACTAAATCAGATAAAATTCTCTTACAATTTTTTCTTCTTCACGACATTCACACAGCCCTATTTCTCGTAATCGTATTAGTACGATTCGCTAGTACTTAACGCACAGCACGTTCTGTATATATAGAATGGAAATTGTAGTATAATCAGTCCAGTCGCCGCGGCCTAATGAGAAGATTGATTTTTTCATAATCATAAGCTCATCAGTTCGAAACTGGATTGAATTCTCTTACAATCAACCAATTATTATTGGCACTGGTGATCTGGTCTCATCGCTCCAGGTTGTGAAGCCACGTAAAACTTTATTTGTTTCTCGACTCCATAAAGATGTTTCCGAAGCTGTAATTTTGGATTATCTTAAAGATAAATTTAACATTGAGGATGTAAACTGCCAGCGTATTATATCTCGACGGATTAATGATGCAGACCGTAATTTTTCGTCATTTAAATTATATGTGGACGTTACTGATTTTGAGAATTTATTACAACCTACTTCTTGGCCTGCTGGGTCATTAATTAAAGAATTTGTAATTTTTAATAAGGGACGAACCAATAAATCGAATTTTCCCGTTCTTCAACGAAACCAAACAACTCTTTAACTGATGCCAGTCGTTTTGATAAACAAACTAATCGTTATAATTTGACGTCTCCGAGATTATTTTATCGTAATGTTGGGCGTATGTCGTCTAAGTCAGCTGAATTTTTGAATTTCTCTTATTCAACGGATTTTCAATTTTTTGCTCTTGTTGAAACTGGATTTCATGAGGGGATCTTTAATAATGAGTTCTTTTCTGATGACTTTGTCGTTTATAGATGTGATAGATCTATTTTTAACAGCACAAAAAAAAGTGGAGGTGGTGTGCTGTTTGCAGCCCATTCTTCTAAGCAAAGTCAGCTGGTTGTAGTACCTGGATGTGGCTCTATTGAATTTTTATGTGTCAAAGTTTTAATTTGTAATAATTTATTTTATTTTATAGTTTTGTACATACCACCTAGCTCACCTACTGATGTTTATTTGAGTCATGTAGATTGTATATGTGAATTGGTTAATATAATTAATTATAATTATACTTTAGTTGTATTAGGTGATTTTAATTTAAGTAATATTCATTGGTTGGTTGATAGTGAAACTGAGTCTTTGGGGTTACTCCCTTCGGATATTCTATCTGCAAATGATGCAGCGATGGTGGATGCACTGTTCAGTTTCAATCTCAAACAAGTTAATTTATTTTGTAATGATAACAATTCGTTTTTAGATTTAATTTTTGTTAATAATACGGAATATTTGTCAGTTCATGAGCCTTTGACATCTTTCAAGGAAAATGATATTCATAGTAATTCCCTCGAGATTATATTTCATGTTGGAAATCGGGATGAAAAATGTCGGGTTTTATCTTTTGATGATTCGTTTTATGATTTTAAGGAATGCGACACACCTGGTCTCTCTGAATATCTCCGTTGCATTTGTTGGGATGATTTTTTTTTCGAGCCAATGATGTTAATGAAAATGTAAAAAATTTTAATGACTTACTATTTGTTGCTTTTGATAAATTCGTACCTTTGAGGAAAAAACGTAACTATAATTACCCTCCATGGTTTGATTCTGATTTGATCAACTTACGTAACCGTAAAAATAGAGCTTACTATAGATTCAGATCCAATAATTGTCAACTGAATAAATCCAAATTTGTTGATCTACGTGAACAATTTAAATCTGTATTTCATTCTAAATATTGTCAGTATATAAGTGTGATTGAAACTAATATCAAACAAAACCCTAAAACATTTTGGAAGTTTGTTAACGAAAAACGTAATACAACTGGCTTTCCATTGGTAATGATTTTTAATGGAGGTAAACTGAGCACGGTTCCTGAAATCTGCGAGGGTTTTGCTAGTTTCTTTCAACCGGTGTATAAAGTTAATTACGGATCCTTTGATAGTGACCCTACTGTTAGTAATTGCCAATTTAACATTCCGTACCTAACAATAACTGAAGATGGCATTTATGAATATCTGTCAGATTTTAATGATGGATGTGGGCCTGATGGGATACCTTCGTCAATACTTAAATGTGTGAGCTCATATATTGTAACTTCATTATGTTATCTTTTTAACCAATCATTAATTTCTGGACAATTTCCTACAGCTTGGAAAATTTCTCACATTGTTCCAATTTACAAAAAGGGTAACCGTTCTGATATATCAAATTATCGTGGTATTTCAATTCTTTCGTCTATACCAAAACTTTTCGAATTAATTGTGTCGAAACATTTGTTATTCCATACTAAAGAGATTAATTTCTTGTTTCCAGCATGGTTTCACCAGTAGAAAATCTACGACTACCAATCTGTTGCAATTTACCAAATTCACTATTGAGTCACTTGAATCTAAAGGCGCCCAAGTTGATTCAATTTACTTTGATTTTGCTAAAGCTTTTGATTCAATCGACGATAAAATTATTATTGAAAAACTTTCGGTTATTGGTATTGATCCAAATTTTCTTAAATGGATTTCTTCTTATCTAGTTGGTAGGAAGCAGTATGTTCTATTAAATGATGTTAAGTCAGATTATATCTATTGTCATTCAGGAGTCCCTCAGGGGTCCCATTTAGGCCCAATTATATTTCTTTTATTCGTGAATGATATTCCTAATATTTTTAAATTCTGTAAATGTTTATTATTTGCTGATGATTTGAAGATTTTCATGCATGTTCAATCTGTAAGTGATGCTGAGGTTTTGCAATCTGAAATTAATATATTGTCTAGTTGGTGCTCTAAGAATAAATTGTTCATCAATGTACAGAAGTGTAAGGTGATGTCGTTTTTCAGAACACTCAATCCAAATATTGTCAATTATTATTTTGATGGAGATCTACTTTGTAGAGTAACTTCAACTGTTGATTTAGGAGTTCTGTTTGATCAGAAATTAACTTTTGCGTTACACATAGATAAAATAATATTAAAGGCCAATTCTATGTTAGGTTTTATTTTTAGAATGACAAAGGATTTTATGGATGCATTTTCGTGTGTTAATTTATATACTTCTTTAGTAAGATCTCACCTTGAATACGCTGTAGTGGTTTGGTATCCTCATCATGATGTGCATATTGCAAGATTGGAATCTATTCAGAAACGTTTTACTATCTATATGGCCAGGAAGCTTGGTCATTTATCTGATCGTAATCTACCTATGTGGGAACAGGTGCGCAGTCTCCCATCGTATGTGATTCGGTATGAGTGCTTTCACATTGATACGTTGGTTAAACGCCGAAAAATTGCCTCTGCCTTGTTTGTTAGTGATTCTCTTAGTGGCCGCATTAAGTGTCTTGAACTCATTTCTGCTTGGAGCATTTATGTACCTACCAGAAGCTTGCGTCCAAGGGAATTTTTGTTTGTTGATTTTCATAGAACGAATTATGGTTCCAATGAACCAACCAAGTCAATGGCTAGAATTTTTAATGAATTTTACCATTTATTTCATTTTGAGAGATCCAGAGTGTATTTTCGGAAGGCAATTAGTAATTGCAATTTTTAATCTCATTTTACGTGTTTAAAGTTTTAAGAGATCAAATTTCTGAATTATTGATTAGGTGAAGGTTTTTGGTGGCGATGATCTCTTCAATTGGTGAATGATGCTAATTTGATTTTTATTTAGGTAGTCTAATATTTTATAAGTTTTATTTTTGAGTTGCGGATGACTAAGTTGAAGCAAATCATTTGAATATGTACACTATCAGACATAAATATTTGGATGACGTCCGGGATTAATCACTGAAGCTGATTTTGGGGTAGATGATTTTGCTACTCGTGCAAATTACCGCTCAGTCGGCTTAGTTAAAGACGTGGGCGTCTACAACCTTGCTTATTTGTGTTGATCTGGTTTCAATAAATTTCTTTTTATGTAACTGATGCTACCGTTTGATATTACATATTGTAGGGATTTATTTTGATAAGTTTCTTGTCGTTGCAATGCTTTTATTATCAATTTTTAACGCTTTCATCTTTTTCTTTGGAGAGGCTTATTTTTCAATTCCTAAATTATATTTTTGAATATATAGTTAAAATTTTTGTTCTAAAATATCAAAAATATCTTCTGCTATTTATGTATATAGATTGAAATATTATACTAATTAAATGAATAGCATCGTACGTTATCTAGGATAAGGGAAATGCCCTTTTATATGATATTGAAAACTACATTGCATTGCAAAAATATTTGAGGTATTGATGAAAATATTTCCACACTTTTTGTCAGTTTAATTTAATTTAATTATATCAAAGTGTCATAGTTTGTTCAAGTATTTTTGTCTGATGGTCTAGTTGATATTAAGTATATTTAATTATATATAATTGTTAGATCGTTTCCAAGCTACAGAAATATTGGTGAATTCTCGCTCAACATACAGAAACTCCAAGCAGCAGTTATGTAGCGTAGAAAACGTATTGTTCTTTCATAAAATGTTAATTTTTGTAATACTTGTATGTAATATATCGTGTTTTGCTCATTAATATATATTAATTAATTTAGTTTAAAAATATTTAAAGGTTTCTCTTCCTTAATTTGCTAATAAATAATTCAATTTTCAGAATATAACATAGTTCCAGAATCAATCTTTACTATGGGGATTAAATTAATCCTGAATTTCAGAATTAGATTTGACTTTGATATTATGGTGATTTATTAATTAATATTAGTTTTCAGAATTGCCTGGTAAATTATAAATTGATTTTATTTGTTGATTCTTGATATACTTATAGTAAGTACCTAACTGTTGTGGTGTTGTAACATTATCATCGTCCGGAACATATTAAAATCATAAAATTTTTTTATTTTTTTTTTTTTAATTTTTAAATTTTTTAATTTTTGGAAATATTTTGTGTTAAGTAGTTTTCTTGTAAACCTTACACTTTTTAAGATATTTGCAAAATAAATTTTCTGGACCAAGCGAGTGACCATTTCTGGTTAGCCGATTTGGAGTAAAATTCACTGGGACCTACCAATTTATCAAAAAAGCTTAAATCTAAAGTTTCAGTTCGGGGCTGTAGAAAGGACACAGACTGACAGAATGACGGACTGACAGACAGACAGACTGATAGACAGACACCATTTCGAAAAATCTCAAGGTTCAAAATTTTGATGATTACTATACTTTATTTTACTAGAGTAAAAAAAAAGTAAAAATCAACTGATGGCGAATATTTAAACGATATTCGTCAACTCAATAGCAGTCGAATTTGTTACATTTTTCTATCGAAAACTTCAATTTGATTGATTTTTTTAATTTCAAAAGCATAATAGCAAAAAAATTCGATTTATCGATAAATTTCATTTTGAATTTATTTTTATCGCAATAGTTATTAGTAATTAATAATTATGTATAAAATAAAACACAAAATGATTAATTCGATTGATTTCATAATAGGAATACTACGGTCGTATTAAACTATAAAAAATAGTAAAATAGTAAAATACGGAATCGTATTTTATTCGATAATCAAATCATTCGATAAATTGGCTCCATGAATTCCAATCAAAAACATTTCAGTTAAAAAACGAAAGGCATTTCAGTGCCTTTTCAGAAGGAAGTACAATCGAGAAAAATTAAAAAAGCATTCAAGTCAAAACTTTTTTGAGTGGGATTCTTCACAAAATTGTTGTAAAACGTGAAATTAATGTTATGGTTCGCCCAGACTACCGGAACGTCTGAAACGGGTTTAAAATATTCTAGAAAATGCAGATTTTCGAAGAATGCAGAAATAGAATTTCTGGAAATGGAAACAAAACTAACAAAAATTTGTGCCTGAAGTATCTTTCAAAAAGGTTGTTCAGTTCAAATAAACAAACAGCATTTCAGTCCAACTGTTTTCTGACCGAAATACCATTTTTTTTTTTACAGAAGTTCCTTTTTAAACGGAGGTTTAGTCATAATATTTGTATGGGTTTTTGACTGAAATTCCCGGAGCCGATAAATTTCATAAAAGCACCCCTGCTCAATTTTGGAACTTTTACTCAAAATACATTACATTGTTTATCGATTCTCTTTTCGTTTACTAGTTATGTATCACGTTTACACATTATCAGTTTAAATCATTCTAGTTTTATGTTACATTGGCATATATACAATTTGCTATTAAATTCTTATAAAACTTTAATGCTAGTTATTTAGTGGACTAGGAATAAATTAAGTATACGTTGTTTTGGGATGACGCTTTAAAAAAAAAAATTATGAACTACATAATTATGACATTTACGACATAACACTGACTCCGTTATGTTCTTCTACGAATAGGTGAACATTATTTTAGGTTGCTGTTTAGTTAAAGTAAAGTTAAAAAGGTTAAAATGCCGCTATAAAATCAACAAAAAAAAAAAAATAACAACGATACTTAATTAAATGTGAAGGGTTTTTGATTGTTTGATTATGTAAACGGAATTATGTAAATAATATTGAAACTTTACACCCTCTAAAAATGTTGATTCTATATAATTTAAAAAAAAAAAAATTGTTGAAAACTATTATTTTGTTTAACTCAATTGAAAATGAACCAATATTGTTATATACTTGAGTACATAGCCAGTTAGGAGAACGCATATTAAAATTAAACTGCTGAAATAAATGGAATTTTCTCTTATTTTAAATTAATCGAACCCCAATACTTATTCTTATCAATTTTTTTTTTCCTAGTATACATGAAACTGATAAGACTTAATTACAGCTACCTATAAAATTAACATTTTCTAAAATGCCTAATGTAAATACAGCAAGTTTTAGGATTTCTAGGTATTTTATATTTTCATAATCAAAATCCGACAAGAGTCTCAAAATCAAAATACGTAGGTACCATATACAATTACATTATTATCATTATTTATATAGGTCTAAATGAATTTAAAATAATTTTTTATCAATCAAACAGCGTGCTGTACAATTATTTTTTGTGGATTATTGATAATGTTAAAGTGTATAATTAAATTTGACAGCTTTTAATTTAATTTGTATATGGTATATATAAAAAAAAAGTCATTCCGTCCGTTGATTTATGATATGATAGAAATGGGCAAGTATTTAACTGTTCGCTAAAAATAAAAATATGATCGGCGAAAATCTGTTAAGTTTTTTTTTACTCCAAACTAAGCGATTAAGAACGCAATTTTACGGCGATCAATGTCAAAGTGTATTTACGTAAATAAATAAATAATGTATCGTCATTAAACAATATTATTATGTATTGACACTTTTAATTACTAATTATTAACAAACTTGCGAATATAACGTGTCTTTACAAATTAATGAAGTGCAAAAAAATAAAAGAATTGCGGAAAATCAATTTTTCATTGTGTTATTTTCTTTTTTAATCCTTCTGTAAACGTCTGTTAATTAATGTTATCATGCTACAATAACAATGCGTAATTTAATTACTTCTTATAATATGATTGTAAGATATTTGATTTAGTTTCACAAAGAATAACGAAAACATAATAATTAAGTATAATTTTGTTGTTTTATTCATAATTTAACATAATATTTATTTATTTACAATTTCTACCACGTAATTTTATTATTAAGTATGTACTTATTATGTAATTATGATTACGAATTAATTTTTCATTATTTTCCTTGTTTGTTAATTTTAATTAAATTTTTGTCACCTTGTGCCTAAGGATTACACACATAGCAAATTTATATAAAAACTACTTAGACCATTTTTCCATTTTTGGGGCGTTTGATAAGATTATCTCGTTTATACAGAAATACACTTTGCGTTACCGAGCAAACGGCGCAGTGGTTAAAGCTGCGGCGGTTGGATCGGGAGGTACCGGGTTCGAATCCCTATAGGGGCGGGATGCAAAAGGGATTTTTCATCATCTGATTGCGATCGGTGATGAAGATGAACACATCTATGACCCCCTGTTGAGAGTGCAGAATCCATGGGCCGACCCACCTTTCATGTCAGCACTACGGGTTGGCATGAAGCAATGCAATGTGCAGGTGGTTTTCAAAGACGGATCTGTAGCCGCCCGTCCTCGATTTGGCTACTCCAGGCGTAAGGTAGGACGGTAAAAAATAAATCAAGAAACAAACACTTTGCGTTTGTTATTTTTTTGTTAAGTACAGGCTTGTCTATTTAAATTGTAGGTGGATAAAATATAAATATTATTCTCACAAAGAATAATGTAAGACGGTTTCTAATTTTTTCGTTTCTTGTTGAATAAATGAGGTAAACATTTTTTTTTTTTTTGCGAGAATAAATTGTATCTTTAAATTTATAGTTGCAATTAATAATTATGCTGGCGTGAATTTCTTAATAAATAGGTATAAACAGAAATCGAAATAAGAATTTTTTGCATATGTGTATGCTTCCCATTACTTAATTAAAGAAGTTTATCCACTTTTGATATATAATAGCCCGATAACTATGCTGATTTCAAATAAAGAAAATATAAAATAACCCATTGTTATTGTATAACCCACGCTGCTAGGGGCAACGTGAGTTATATTTGGTATAACAAAATGTTGAGTAGTCATTGGAAAATTATTCGTAGTCAAATTGAATGAAAAACTATATTCCAAAAATTAGTTAAATTAGAGTACACCATGACAATTTAAAGAACGGTCACTATGATAAAATATATTTCAAAATTCAATGCTCCACTGTGAAAACACAAAATGGAACTATTTCCTAATAATTTACGAAATTAATTTCAGCAAAATTGGATAAAACGTTGTATGCCACTCGTGAGCAAACAGATATTATCCACTCGGGATAATGTCCCACTCGGCTATCGCCTCGTGGGACAAACTTATCCCTCATGGATAATATCTCGTTTTGCTCACTAGTACCATAAATAACTATTATTAAAACCAAATTTAAGATCACGAAATTGTGAAGGTTGATCATATATATTGTCATTATTGTTGAGACGTTTTAAAGTGGATTGTAAAACTTACCGATTAATAAAGATCAATCAATTTATTTGCCAACATTGCCCAAGATATGAAAAATAAAACTTGGTCAGTAGTAAGTAGCGGCTTAATCAAAACGGCATAGTAATATTTCAAAGGTTAACGTAAAAACGAAAACGAAAGAAAAATTCATTCAATCGAGTCGAAATTGTTTGACCTTTGAAATTCTGGCCAAACAAAGGGGGATGACCTTCTAATTCGCCGAAATACAAAATTCTCAATATTGGAAAACCTAGCTGACTTCAACAAAATAATACAATACATATTTTAAACTTACATATTTATTAATAATTTTTTGTAATTCAATCGAATCAGTTGTACACGATAGTTTTTCAAATAATTCAATCAATTTCAACGGATCATGCTTTCGGCAAATCACTTCACTGGTATTTTCGATTTTTGTTTCACTATTCTCTATTTCATTGCCGTAATTATTTTCATTTATGATTAAATTTTCACTATCGATATTATTATTAGACATTTTGTTTATATACTTTGTATTGAATTTCCCAGATTTAAAAATTTCCACAAACACAATTTTCTTATTTTTAATTAATAATTAATTTAATTTTTCACTTATATCCTAAAAACACTAATAGCTATGTATTGATATTTTTGTTTTCTTTAGAAATTAAACAAATATCATTTTCACAATATTATTTCCTTAATAAATTTTCATTACATTTATTTATTTACTATGTATTTTCACACAAGAACGTCAGAACCACTAAATAAGTATGGAAAATCTTTTACGATCTTCAGTCAATTTTTGACATATCAGTCAATAGACAAAACTGATAAGATACTGGCACGAAAAAAAAAGTTTCATATAAAAGTAAAAAACGCGTAAAGAAATTTTACAGTGTTTTTGCCTTGTCGGTATTCAATACAGTAAAATCAAAAAAAAAATCGAAAAGCAAAAGAAAATAAAAACAAAAACAAAAGAGAAAAATATTTGTAAACCGGTTAAATTTTAGTTATGGATGGATTTAAGCCGTTTATGTTTTGTAAAACAAAAAATTATATAAAAGAGTTCTGTGAAATGGCTGGAATAAGATGATTTTTAAATAGTTTTTATTGTTCGAAAGGGTTTGGAGCAAATTTTGTAAACGTATAGGTAAATTTTGAAACTGCAGAACATTTCATTTGATTTTGGCAGTTTTTTAAAGTTTTTGAAGTTACGCAAAATGTACGAGTTTTCGACAATGCCCATCATTTCTGATTTCCACTGATGCAATAATTTAAAGTGAGGCTAGCGATTTTTTAAAGCATTGACAGGCATGTGTTTAATTTTATCGCTTCCAAACATATAAATCCCATTACGATTTCAAATCGATTTCTATGAACCGGAATTTCAAAAAGTTTTGAAACGATGCGGTTAAATTACCGGCATTTTTTTTTTATTCATAAAAGTAACTTCTACATTATCGACAGCATATTTGTTGCTCTGTATGCAACCAATTTGGTTAAAAAACACGCGCAAAAGTCACTTTTATTCTTGTCTCTTTTTGTCTTACACCCTTTAATACTTTGTTTTGGTTTTTATTTGGCTTGTTAGAAAGAGACTAATGTATGATTTTTGGAAAAAATAAAGCCGGGCCGGGTGTCGATAAAATCAACGTTTTTTTTTTTTTTTTTTACAATAGTAGAGAAGAGGGGCAGCCATGTTAAGATCGTCTTTGAAATGAAGAAAATATTTTAAAGTATTTTTTTGATTCATTAAAAGTTATTTTTAATAATAGTGAAATAAGTTATATGTGTAAAATATAAATTATTTTGCGGCCAATATGGTAAGTAAATAGAAAATAAGTCTTATGGTGGTTTTAAATAATGACTATTTGTTTTGTTTGTATTACTATTGTGTGTTCAGTCGAAGAAAATGTCAAGGTATCCGAGCGATTGTAAAGTGTATGTTGGAGATTTGGGAAATAACGCGAGTAAACAGGAATTGGAAGATGCTTTTGGTTATTATGGTCCACTGAGAAATGTTTGGGTGGCTCGAAATCCGCCTGGGTTTGCTTTTGTGGAGTTTGAAGAACCGCGCGATGCCGAAAATTCAGTACGCGGTTTAGATGGTAGAACGCTTTGTGGACGCCGAGCAAGGGTTGAGCTATCGAATGGTAAATCGACCCGAGGCTTTAGAGGACCTCCTCCACGTAATCGAGGACGGCCATTCCATCCAGAAGATCGATGCTATGAATGCGGAGGCCGAGGGCATTATGCACGTGATTGTGGACGCCATGGGCGCAGCAGTAGACGACGCAGGTAAGAAAATTTTAACCCAACTTTTTCACTAATTGTATAATTTATTATTTAATATTGAAGAACTCTCTCCGATTAGTTAAATCTTATTTAAAGTTAGAAATCAAAATTAAAAGCTACTTAGAGCGAGGAAGAGTTATCGGAATAAATCCTGTTAACAATCTCATCTTCATTGTACATTGTCACTTAAAATAAAAATCCGGTTTGTTGACTACGTAATCCGTTTGCGCAAAAAAAAAATTGGCGATAGTGTGCTATTTTGAAAATTTTAACTATGATCTTCTCTTATTTAAAATTTCAACTCTCATCAATCTTGGGGGGTCCCCATCCAATTGAGTGTTTCATTTGGCCCAACCCCCTAGTTTCAAAGTCATCTTTTGGCTTCATTTCTAACGATTGTAACATAATTTTTATTAATTATATGTTATGAATAGAATAATGTACAATTGATCGACTTGGACAAAATCTTTAATCTAGGCTTGTGTCTGGCCATTTATGCTTACTGAAAATTTTTTACACTTCCTCGGATTTACGAAACGCCTTACTTAGTTCATTAGTCATTGTAAAAGTGGCCTCGATATTAATTAAAACGTCCAAAAAATTAATCTTCTCTTCGATTTTGATGTCTTACTGTAACACCTGAAATATGTTGAATTTAGTTTTTAGGTTTGAAAGCGTATATTTTTCTCCTAACCCTTTTAGAGAGCATAGGTCCACCTACCATCTGTTTTGTTTTCGTTTTTAATCAATTAATTAAACAAATATAATTACATATAAATAAATAATTAAATTTAAAACATCAATCAAATAATAATTTTAGAGCCATTCCAAAATGCGCGATTCTTCTGCTTTATGAGCATTACTCCTAGACTACTTCAAAACCATAAAATAGACATTCTACGTAGAGACTGCACACATTCTTCTACGACGCAAATCAAATAGAAAACTAAGAAAAGGGCTCTTCTACTAGCTTCAAGCTACAACCTACAATGTATAGAACTTCTTCTTGCTTCTTCTCCTCTACAAGAGTACAAAAAAAAAAAAGTTTATAATTAATAGAAAATATAAATCACACAAGACACAAGAGTTCTGCTGATTTTCACCAGTGTGAGTTTTTATTTTTAAAATTTAACATGTTTATATTAATTATATTATGATAATAAAAAATAAATTTTTTTACTTATGTTTTGGTGTTTGAAAAATTATTTTTTTTTTATCAGCAGGAAATTTTGATTGTTCCAAAATTATAATCCATTGGAACAGTTAGAATCACATTTTTTTTATAATTTTTTCAAAATTTTGTATCGTTTAACATTATTAATTTCAATTTATAGATTTTTTATTAATAATTTTAATTTATTAATCATTATGTTTACGACTTAATGCCCCCAGGATTTAATATTTTGAAATTTCTTTTAAATTTAAATAGGTCTCGATCGAACAGTCGATCAAGAAGCCGTTCACGTGATAACTCTAGATCACGAAGCAGATCGCGTTCACGTTCAAGATCACGTTCTCGTTCAAGGAGCCGGTCAAAATCACGTTCTCGTGATTCACGTGGTTCAAGAGATTCGCGAACTAGTCGGTATTCCCGGAATAGAAGTCCACCACCGCCGAGAGCACGCACTCGTTCAAAATCTGTTCGACGTTCGAAATCAAAGGAAACAAGGAGAGCATCGCCGCCAGTGCATCGATCCAAGTCGAGAACTACAAAGCGTTCACTAAGTCATGGTCGCGGTATTAGTAAAACATCAAGACGGTCCGCCAGCAAATCTCATTCTAGATCACGTTCTAGAACATCTAAAGTACGATCTCGATCACGCTCTCGGCCTGTAGAGAATGGTCACCGGGACTATTAATTTTACATTAAATTCAAAAATAATTTTATAACAAAATCAACGCAGGAGATTAAATAAAAATTTACTAGAAAATCATTTTTAAAAATTTTATTTTATAAATTAAAAATATTTTTTGTAAGAAATTCAAAGATCTAACCATTTTACGACGAACATTGTATAATATCCATAATATTATTATTTATGTGTCTGATCTTTGGTTTATGCCGGCCGATCATCATCGGGCCTATATTTTTTTTTTTTAAATACTACACGTAAATTATACATTTTTATTAAATAGCGATCCCAAAAATTTATTATTTAATTTAAGACAAAAAATTATTTGTATATTTCTTGGTAAATATAAAAAAAAAAAGTAATTTCATTGTAAAATTATTTTTGTATAAAACATAAAATTAATATTTTTAAGAAAAAGTAAATTTAACATTATTAGCGATTTTAAATTAAAGGCACAACCCAGTATCCCCAAGTTACAGTTTGCGAAATTTATTTGGGTTTTGTGAGCGATAAACTTTGTGTCTTTAGTTTGTATTAATGAGTAAAAATCGCAGAAAAAAAAATATATTTTAAAAATTATGTAAAATTTCAATTTTAACAAATAATGGAAGAAATAAAAATTGAAAGCTAAAAATTTTTTAATCAATTTCTTCTGCAATAATAGCACGAACAAGATTTGGCTGATCTGAGAACAACCTTTTTCCGTTTATTGAAACAAGAAATCTCGACTTTCACAAACTCGGTATCCATCATATTGCAGCATTGGCCAATTGTTGTAATTGGTGTGACATATTTTCTATTTAATGTGTTCGAAGGGAATGACATCGATTCACAATATCCAATACAAGCATTTGTTGTAATATTAAATTCCACACAGTCTGGTATTTGAATAAGCCTTGTATGCCCAATTTTAAAACATCCTAATTTCATCCATGGTGGTTGTTCTTGTTGCAAACTTGTACTTCCAAAAATTAAATTCGTTTTAACAAAATACATCAAAATCAGTAAAAATTTCATTGCAAGCACTATTCGATATCACAAATCTATTTACACTAAACAAATTTTAACGAGTATCTGTTGTCTTATAAAGGATATAAAAAAATCTTATTGTTATCACGACCTACCTACATTGATAATAATTTTAGAATTATGATGCCCGCCCTTCGTCATATTGTCGAATATAGTTTTTTTTTATTCATCTGACCAATTTATATTCTAATAGGATTAGAAATTTATTCCATCGATTTAAAAAACAAAAAAAAAAAAATTAATGAATTTGTTGAAGTTTTCCAGATTTATGCAGTTGTAAATATTAACAAGAATTATTGACGTCATTGGATATTAGTATATACTTTAGTCACCTAATCATTCAAGAGTGAACGATTTGGAATGAAATTATATCTCTGGAGAAATTAGTTTGGTACCTAGCCGAAAAAGCTAATCAATATTTTTAATTTACCTTGCCTCGAGCAGTGGATGGAATGGATTTATATATGAATTAAAAAACACCAAGGGACAACGGTCCTTATATAATGCATATAACAAGGTAACAGTAAATTATTTTGTAATTTTTGAATGTCTACAATTATTTATAAGTTTTAACGGATTACGATTGTATTCCGGCGCATAATTCACAATTTACGTCGAACTATGTATTCACATCACACTGTATATAATTTCTGAATTGCCTTAGCTGAAACACGAGTCTCTTTTCTTAATTGGAAAAATACAATTAAAACTAAGCATAAACATATAGAAATTCTGCTCAAAATTCTTTTGCTGGTAGTACTGAACAGCTTATTTCAAACGAGGCCGTTAGTGTTACGTCTGCTATAGCTGCAAGGATGCCGATGAACAGATCAATTGCTCGTACGATACGCTAAGTTTTTAGCAGATGGAACATTATTTTTGTGAAGTTTAACAAAAGATTTAACCTGTCCACTTTTTTGGACAACTATATGCATTGCTTTCGGGAAAATTGGAAAAAGTTTATAAAAGACTTATAAACCATTTGAAAACATTGAAGTCTTCATTAACGCCAGAAATTATACTTGTGGATTTTGAAATGGCAGCTATCAATGTATTTAAATCGCAAATCCTTATGCTGATTTGAGATTTTAAAATGGAATAGACGTTGGTAACTGATTTCATCATAGTAAAGGTATGTAGCTAGAAGTGGCTTCTTTGTTGTTATCGAAGTTGGCCAGAAAATTACTTGTAGTTATGTTAGGTTAAGGTGACGGTTCATGAAGATCGGCATAGACACAAGCTGGTCCGTAGCCATACCACAATTTATTATTATTCATCTGGGTCATTTAAAAGGGATGCCCCTAGAAACTTTAGCTTGTTTCAGGCCAAACGAGGACAGGTGCCAGGAGTATTGCCACTTCCTCTTTTTCGTCTTCACAACTGCGACAGTAGTCATGTGAGAAGAATCAAAGTCTATTCGCATGCCAGCATATGGGACTTTGCCCTGTAATCCAACAATCATACTGACCCGACACTGCTGAAGTGAGACCAGCTGTTTAGATCTAACCAAATCTAACTTTGACCAGACCTGTTTTATATTCCCCGTACTATTGGAATGCCATGGCCCCCGTGTTAGATGGATGTTGAACTGATCTGCCATCTCATTAAGATATGAGACATTGCCCATCCCTTTTTGAACCATTGAAGATGTTTATAACTCCTGGTTCAAGAGCTGCTGACATTACCCAGTCCTTTCTGGAGGGGATCACAGTATGGAAGTTTATGTCAAAAGATAGTGATGATACAATCACAGAATACCAGATTAGTTGTTTATTATTCTGTAGTACAATATAGATGGTGGCCTTGTTACACAAAATACATGAGTGCCCTTTATTGTTACTGTCATGTGAAGCCAGCTTTAAGTATTAAACGTACGCTTTTTATTTTTGACAGAAGTATGAAACACTAAACATAACATACTCGCGACGAGGATTTATATTCACGAATTATTTCCTCCATAAACAAAATGGATAAAGAGCAATTTGAACAATTGGAATTAATCAGCCGGAATAACGCCGCGCCTATGGAAACAGATAAGTGATACGGGGACAAAATCGAGATACAGATACCCAACAACAAACTCCGCAAAACTTAGATGAAAAGGAAGTTCGAGAAATTAAAAAAAAATTTAAATGCGAGCGATATGTCGAGAACTTATACCCCTATTCCCTTGGTCGTGTAACTTCAGTCGACGTGACAATTGTCGTGTCACTTCAACTTTAAATTGGTATTATCTTAGTCGATCGAAGTGATAATATAAGAGAATGCGACGTAAAACTATATCTGTCACTTCAAACGACAATTGTCGCATCGATCGACTAAGAGAATTTCAAAATTTGATTGTCGGTACAAGTGACAAGTGACACGACTAAGGGAATAGGGGTGTTAATAGTTCCAACACAGAACTATACGTGAACGCAAAACGCGATTTATTCCTGTGTTCATTGTCACCGGACACTCGGTTTCATTAATTTGTATACACACAGAAAGACTCGATTTAAGACATTGTCACAGTTTTGGAATTGTACGCGCAAAGAAACACAATCCTTCAAACAATATGCAAACGAATTACGTGCGATTAGCCGTGACTGTGATTTTGAGAATCTCGATCGTCAATTACGCGATCGTTCCGCAACTGCCATTCGCCATCAACATGCCGAAATCAAACTTCGACAGAGATGGCCGGATCTGAAACCAACACGTACAGTCAGAAACGCTTCAAATGAAGAAATGGAGATGATGGGGGGAAATGACATTTAAAGAAGTTTTCGAAGTGGTGCAGTCATGAGAACGAGCAGAAAACGGCGTATTAAAAGCCAATGCAACAAACGGAAATCAAGAAAGTGTTAATAAAATACACGGAAAAAAACATCGAAACATGGAAACACAAACAATACACAACTTCCACAAAAGTTATACGCAAATCATTGCAAGCGTTGCGGTAAAGAGAGACACACAAACGACAGTACGTGTCCAGTAACAAATGTGATATGCCATTCGTGCAGGCGAAGTGGTCACTATGCGTCATGTTGCATTAAAACGGGCAGATCACAAATTTATCAACAACAAAAAAAAACAGTGGATATACAACAACTGCAGCAACCACCAAAAGGGATACAGAACAATGTCAAAAAGGAAATCAACAGATTTGTCAGCGAAGGCGTTTTGACACCAGTCGATCCAAATGAAACATCGGTAGAATGGGCTACACCAACTGTAAACGTACCAAAAAGCAACGGAGACATACGAATCTGTGGGGATTTCAGCGTTACGATAAACCCCTGCTTGCTATTGGAGAAACATCCAGTACCATTATTTGATAATTTACGGCGCACACTTGCTGGTGGAGAACGATTCTCCAAAATCGATTTAAAGGATGCGTATATCTACGGTTCGAAGTACATCCAGAGTCACAACATTTACTCACAATCTCAACGCACATGGGATACTACAGGTAAAATCAATTACCGTTTGGAATAGCAAACGCTCCAGCTATTTTCCAACGATACATGGAAAAATTATTATCAAATATTGACTATATGGCGATATACTTCGATGATATTGCTATCACAGGAAAAACCGACGCCGAGCACATGCACAATTTAAAAGAAGTACTCACACGATTACAACAAGCGGGTTTCCGGATCAAACGAGAGAAGTGAATTTTCTTCCAGAACGAAGTGGTGTACTTAGGACATCGCTTCAACAAAGAGAGAATTTTCCCAACACAAGACAAACTGGACGCCATAATCAACGCCAATCCACCAACGAACACCCGAGAGTTACGCTCATTTCAACGACTTCAACTACATTGGCAAAACAAAGATGGATGACCTCCAGTTCTTCGAGAAAAGCATCTCAGTCGAGTCCAAGGGAGTGGCAAGGAAGAATGGTGCTACCTGCATCATTACATATAGCCGCACTCCAACGACTACACAGCGGCCATCTGGGTATTGTAGCTATGCGTGCACTGGCTCGGTATTACATATGGTGGCCAAAACTCGATGAGGGAACGGATTCACATCGATTTCGCGGGACCTTTTAAAAACAAACAGTTTCTGGTCGTAGTGGTCGCGATTTCGAAATGGGTAGAAGTCTATACGATGACAAGTATCACGACAAACATGCTTGAGAAAGTGCTTACCAGTTTGTTCGCTCGTTATGGAGTACCTCAAGTAATCATTAGTGACAATGGAACTTCGTTCACGTCTCACGAATTCAAAACATTTTGTGAGAAGGAGGGAATGAAACATATTACGTCCTCGCCATACCACCCAAAGACAAATGGATTAGCAGAAAGATTCATTCAAACATTTAAACGACGAATGAAGTCAAGCGAGAAGGATAACGAAGATCTC
Source organism: Tipula vernalis (assembly GCA_958295665.1). Lineage (NCBI taxonomy): Eukaryota > Metazoa > Arthropoda > Insecta > Diptera > Tipulidae > Tipula > Tipula vernalis. The sequence goes on along the minus strand of OY282558.1, from coordinate 126,086,920 downwards.
GATGCTCAGCTCAACGCATTTTTATTTAGTTATCGCAACACACCACATAGTACAACGGCCAAAGCTCCATCTGAGATATTTTTGGGACGATGGCTTCCAACAATCTTCGATAACAAAAAGCCATCTATTCAATGTAACATAAACAGACATAATTTAAAAAGCCAGTTGTACCCCTATAGAGACAACATCAAAGAACGCCATTTCAATGCTGGTGATAACGTATGGGTGCGAACAGACAATGATACGAAATGGAACCCTGGGACAATCACACAACAAAATAACGGATGGTCACACAGCGTTGCATTTCCCGATCAAACCACCAAACGCAGACATGCAGATGCAATCCGAGAACGACAGAGCCCGCCGACTGCGGCATTAGATAGCAGCCCACACCAACTACAAGGATCCGCAAATTCATCTGCCACCGTTCAACAGAATCGCAGTCTTCAAAATCAACAGGTTTCGGTAACCGTCTGTACACAAACTCGTGCGTGACGTGAATCTGCGGTAGGCCGCTATAAATGCTTCTGTTGTTAATCCGCTGACTAGCGGCCATGCACACAAACACCTCAATGTACTCTTTGTACATGGTTTGACCTCTTCCTATCTTGTTCTTTAGTTGCATCGGCCCGGCATAATCTATAATCAACTTGCTGAACAGCCATGAAGGAGTCACTCTGCAATCATGTACATCACCCATTGGTTGCTTGAGTGTTGCTTGTTTTAATCTGAAACACGTAACACATTTCTGTATAACGTGCCGTGCCAGATTTCTACTATTAATGATCCAGAATTTATTGCGAATGTTTGCCAATGTTATTTTCATGTCGCCACGAAGTGTTATCATCTTATGCGCATCTTCAATTATTTGTTTCCAGATCGTGCTTTCTTTCGGTAGGATTATGGGCAACTTTTGACTCATTGGACTGGATTTAAAGCCGATAGTTTGGATCCAATATTGTCACTATCATCAGTGCACCTGAAGTTCTTTATGGAAGTGACGATGTTATTCAATCCTAATTATCTGAGCTTCTGCGAGCTTCAGTTCTGGTAGTGTTACTTCCTTCGACTGTTGCTATCTAATTGCAACTAATTCATGTAGTGTCTTTGCTTTATCTCCAGCTGTTATTGTGAGACAAATTAGATCTTCCGCGCTATCCTTGTCGTTGTCGGATTGTACTTGTGAACCCTTGTATAAGGGTGTCGATGGCCATGCGCCTGAATTTTCCTGTAAAAAGGTTGGTCCCGTCCACCACATTGAGCCTTGTTGTTCTGAATTTTTATATGTTGGTACGTAATTCCATTATAGCTGAGGTAAATTATCTCTAATCTGAGATACACGAATGAGCGCAAAGATGCGCTGCATTTAGTTCCAGTCTTGGAACTGACAGCCTTCTTTTGATTGGGTTAACTCTGGTTTTTGCTACCAATAAGCTTGCTTCAAATTGCTCGAATGCATTCGTGGATCTTAAATAAACCACTGGCCGATTGATAAAATACAGTAACGGCTGGAGCTGCTAGCTCGGCACAGTAATTGAACGCCGTGCCAAAGACGATTACATGGTCCTGGTACCAGTGAAGACGATAAAAGAAATGTCAGATGGAACGCTCCACAGCCACTCCTCCACACCTACAGCCACCATAGTCAGCCGAAGCTGACCCAGAGAGGAAACTCGAACGAGCACCCAAACTCGAAACAGTACCACAAGCGGAGCCACCAGAATTCAAAGAGAATTGAGTAAATGTCTTTAATCCGTGAAAAGACCTTCTAGAATTTTAATTTTTGTTGAGGTACGTAAAAGTTTTGGTTTATTATTAATTCCTTTAGTTTTGCAATATTTACTTACCTTTTTCGCTTCTCAATTTTTTCTTAAGAAATTCGTCGCGTAAAATTTTCTTTCGACATCCCAATCAAAAAATGAATACAAATTGAAAATGATTCCAGATCATAAAATTTTATCAAAACAACATAATTTAATTATAACATTTTATAAATTTAAATATTTTATTTAAATATTTTCATACACAATTTAACATAAAAGCTTTCGTATTTAAATTTTATATGATGTTAAGTAGCATGACCTAGGATATTTGCGTCCGTTAAATTAAAACCGAAATAAAAAAATAATTCTATAGGACTACATCTTGTCGATTTCTTGTCACATTACTAACAATTCCGATTAGCGAGCAAAACAATTTATAAACGTTTGCAATGGAAGCAACGACAATTTGTTGCCGATTTAAAAATAATTCGCCTCATACCATCAATACAATTCACGTTTGCTTCAACCTAACACGAATACAATAATAATGAAAATAAAATTTAATTAGTATTTAAATCAATCATTTATAAATTAATTATTATATTACATCTTCACTTTCCATAATATTACAACATTGGCCAATTGAAGTGACCGGTTTTAACGGCTTCAATGCAATACTATTTCGTGGCGCAGATGGCACAGAATACGATTCACAATATCCAAGACATGCATTTGTAGTAAAATTGAATTCTATACAATCCGGTATACGAATTTTTCGTGTATGCCCCACTTTGTGGCAACCGGGTTTCAGCCAAGCGGGTGATGAAAATATATCATTTTGGCAAAATATCAAATTAAATGTCCCAACAAGATATGCTGCTAAAAAAAGCAACAACTTCATGGTTACACCACACACACAAACTGCACTCTAAAAAATAACGATTATGCAAAATTTCCAAACGGAAAATATTTAATTTTTGTTTTGATCACTACACCGTCACACAAATTACTAATAAAATGTTAAGAACATTTCTGTCTTAAATAATTTTGATTCTATCCCAAAAAAAAAGAATAAAAGCATTCCAAAGTTATTTGGATAATTGACATGCGCATCAGGCCACCGTTTAATTTATTTTCCAGTTTCTGTTAATTTAAAGCAGATAAATCTAAATATTTTCTAAATATTTATGGTAGGTAGAGGATTGTCTCCAATCTGTTTCAATCCCCTATTTGATAATAGTTTTGAAAAACTACTTCAAGATATTATGCGAAAGATTAAGGTTAATTGGGCATTTACATCGTCCAAACAGAACGTATTTTCCATTTCAATCATGCGCAATTTTCTTCGGTCATTGCAAAAAAAATTCAAGATAAAAACAGAATTTTCTTATCGCCAATTCAACATTTATCGTGTAACAGTTCTTGTAGTTAGTTGAATCATTTCATCAAAAATTGAAATTAAAACAAAAAAAAATAAAAATAACGGTTAAATAAGTGGGTGGAAAATTTTTGGAAAATTTATATCCCAGTCAAGGGTAATAGAGTGAAGGAAGTGCGTGAAGAATGTTTTTCTCAATATTTTTGAGGTAAATAATTGTTTTGTTTCTTAATTTGATTGGTAGCTGAAGAAGCCTCTTGGGACGTGGAACAATAAATAAATATTTTCTTTCATTTTCTTGTATAGATTTATGATTTTATTAATTGGAACATGGAATGTATCGGCAGCCGAGGTAACAACAATAAATGAAGGTCCAACAATGTCACCGTTTGGATGCCATCGGCGTTTGTACACATATCGGATTACACAAACAGATGAAAATGGACATGAATGCTGGGACCATGTAAGTGTTTGGTCTTGCTGGGGACGTTGTGAATCAAAAGAAATTTCTGATTGGAGATTCCCGTACAAACGTTCATTTCATCCGGTCTGTGTACACAGTAAAAGTTCAAAAACTATTGCAATTTTACGAAATTGTCATCCCGAGGCTCATCCACACACAAAACGTTATGAATATTTAGAGGCGATTACATGTGCTTGCAAAACTTGTTCCTCATCTGATACAAGTTGTGAAGCACCTGAAATTGTACATAATGAAACAGCTGTAAAGGTATTACAAATAAATGGCCAATCTAGTGATGATTTAGATAGCCAGTATTAATGTGTGAAAATAATAAAAAACATAGAAAAATTTATTTTAGAGAAATAAAAATTATATAAAAAAAATTTCAATGCATATTTAAATTAAAATTCTTTGATTTAAACAGCGGCGAACCTTAAATAATGTGATTTACAAATTATTTTTCATTCGTAAAAGTATATCAAAAAAATGTTTATTTCGTAAACCGTAAAATTTTGTTGAATACAGAAAATTTTTTCAAAACTTATAAATTTAGTCATTTGATTCATCAATGTCCAAAATTTCACGAACACTTTCCGTTTCACTTGAAAGCAATCTTAACCTCCGTTCTTCCATCAATCTTTCACGATCCTTATGAATGTAATCTCGCATATTTGGCAGCCCTTTAATAACGGAAGCGGATAGTGCCGATCGATTTATACCCATATCGGTTGCTTCGAGCCATTCATTTGATTCGACTACATAGCATTCAGCGTGAGCAATTGTGGCAACACCATTAAATCCACCAATCGCAAAAATCATATCGTCTATAATTTCAATGCCAAAATTACTACGTGGATGATACATTTCTCGAATGGGTGTCCATGATTGAGTTTCCGGATCATATTTTTCGCCAGTATTCATACGTGACAAGCCATTAAAGCCGCCAATAACGTATACAAATCCACGATGTGCAACACACGAAACACCGGACCGTCTTGACAACATATTTGGCAATTGAAACCATATATTCACCTCAGGATCATAGTACTCGGCTGAATTTACACATTCCTGGCCATTGAAACCACCAGTTATGTACACTTTACCATTTAATGAACAAGCACTCGCATCAGACCGTTGTATACTCATCGATGCAATCATTGTCCATTGATTAGTTTTGGGATCATACCGTTCACCTGTATTTTGTCGATTTTGCCCATCATAACCGCCAAGCGCATAAATTAATCCGTGCAATTCCGTTACACTTACGTAACATCGCCTACAATGCATAGGAGCTATCTGTAAATTATTAAATTAATATGTTAATTTTTAATTGAAAAATCTACTTAATAGTTTGACGTGTAGGTACTTCTTTCCAGATTTTCCTAACTGCATCAAATTCACGACACGTATTAAAATAGTCCATGCCATCAAAACCGCCAATACAATATAGTTTATGTTCTATAACAGCAGTGCCATGATAACCCCTTGGTCCCGCTGTATCTTCTTCCAATACTTTGATCCATCGATCAGCCCGTGTATCATATGTCTCAATATAACGTTGCGCCAAACCTTCACTCCAACCTCCTATCGCAAAAAGCACCTCATGTGGTAAGCGTGGCAAAGCTATTGCCGGAGTCGTAATTTCATCGTCACGCGTCGTTATCATATCCAAATCACAGAGAAATGTTAATGTTTCTCGTATAAGTGGTCGGGTTTCTTCTACAGATGTTACATATGGATGTTCTTTAACTCTCTCCATAAAATACTGAAATTGTAACTTATACACTACACACACATACCCAAAATTTTATTTTATTTGGATTATGGCTATTATATACGTACCCTTGTATTTAATAAACCGAGCCGGACGGCATACATTAATTTCGTAACATGTTTCACTCGCTTTGGAGGATCATAATCAATCCATTTTAAGCAGCACTCCCAAACTGATTCTTCGTCTTTTGTATTAAGCATATCATCGCTGATTATTTCGAAAAAGTCGTTAAGCCCCATTTTAAGAATTTCTTCGCTTTTAATTGACACATCAACAAAATTGCGCAAAATAAATGATCGTGCTGTATCGGCTAGATCGAAACTAAATCGCGATCTAGAAAATAACCAGATCCCGATACAATTCTCGAACGTTAACATTTTTTTCATAAAATCAACACACAATTTAACGAGGCCCATCATTCCAACATAATCAGAGATGACAAGCACTTCAAAGACATTCCAATCATTAAGCTCGCATTTTCTCAAGTATGCATAATCAATAATTTTTTGCATAACTGATTTAGTAATGCCAGTTATAACAACATCATTATTATCTACAGTCAGGCTTGTCGTGAAAAGTGCCCGAAAGTAATTGGAGCACGAGCATAAGATTGCTCGATGCACATTTAATGCTGTTCCATCGTCCAATTTAATTATGGCATCGCACAACAAATTACTGGTTCTCATTTCGTAGAGCGCATTCATCGCTTGTTGACTCATGCACGTTTTCGTATCATGTTCGGTTCCATTTTCCAAATATTTTTCATGCTCGAACATAATGCAATAATATTGCCAGCGGTGCTTGTTTGCCCTTGTGTGTTGTTGTTGCGAAATTGTTCTCCAAAATTTTTTTTACGTCATGTAAAAAATGTGTTTTCTAGCGGCTAACTAAATTAATTCTTGACGACGACGAAGAAGAAGAATTTCCCGAATATTAAATCGCGTTTATTTTATTTAAAAAATAGAAAATTGTTAAACTGCTTTAAATAAAAAAACTAAACTGAAATTTTAAACAGTCCAAATAAAATTAAAAAAGAAGCTCGACGATTGTCACGATCAAATCGAAATATATTTCAGGTGGCTATGTTTTGAACTGCTTGCACCCAAAACAGTGCAAGACTACTTAAAGCATAAAATAAAACTAAACAAAAAAAATTGGATTCTAGCTTTCAAAGTATTTTTTTGATTTATTTCTAAAATTCATTATTATCAGAGTCGTTACTATCTCGCTGGATATTCGTATTTGCCGTCAGTATACCCAGACGGCGTTCTTCCATTAGCTTTTGTCGTTCTTTATGTATATAAACACGAATATTTGGTAAGCCACGAATCACGTTTGCAGATAACGCTGAACGATTGATACTCATATCGGTTGCTTCGAGCCATTCATTGTTCTCAACTACATAACATTCGGTATGTCGAATCGTAGCAACGCCATTAAATCCACCAATTGCAAAGATCATATCATCAAGTATTTCAATACCAAAATTACTGCGTGGATGATACATTTCACTAATTAATGACCATTCTCGATTTTTGGAATCATATCGCTCACCAGAATTCATTCGGGTCAACCCATTAAAACCACCAATCACATAAACAAAACCACGATGTGCAACACATGATACTCCCGACCGTCTTGATAACATATTTGGTAATGCAAACCATAAATTCATTTCTGGATCATAAAATTCCGCCGAATTCATACATTCTTGTCCATTAAATCCGCCTGTGATATATACTTTACCATCCCATGTGCAAGCACTGGCATCCGAACGTAAACTATTCATTGACGCAATCATTGTCCATTGATTTGTCCGTGGATCATATCGTTCTGCTGTATTTTTACGAGTTTGTCCATCATATCCGCCCAACGCATAAATTAGCCCATCCAATTGTGTTACACTCACATAACATCTTCTACAATGCATAGGCGCTATCTGTTTTTATGTTTGTTCATGGCCGAAATAAAAATAGAAAGATTTGAATAATTTTTCTCAAATAATTACAAAATTATTCAAATTATATAAATTAAATGAGATAATAACTACGTACCTCCTTCCACTCCTTTTCTACAGCATCAAAAGCGCGACATGTGTTAAAATAGTTCATTCCATCAAATCCTCCAATACAGTATAATGTAAAACCTATAACTGCAGTGCCGTGATATGCGCGCGGACCAACCGGATCCTCTTCAAATACACGAATCCATCGATCAGCACGCGTATCATATGTTTCGATGTAAGCTTGTGCAAGTCCTTCACTCCATCCACCTACCGCAAATATTACTTCATGCGGTAAACGTGGCATTGCAAACGGCGGAGTCAACATTTCATCGTCTCGTGTACAAAGTGTATCCAAGTCATAAAGAAACGCAAGTGTTTCACGTATTAAATGTTTCGTTTCATCGTGAGACGTTACATATGGATGATCTTTTACATGTTGCATGAAATACTGCACATTAAATATTTGGTTATTGAATCGTAATTAGTCTACTAAAATAAAAACGTGATTACTACTAACCCGGGTATTGAGTAAACCAAGGCGTACGGCACGCATTAAAAATGCAATATGTTTTGCCCGACGATTAGAATCATGATCAATCCATCTAATACAGCATTCCCAAACTGATTCTTCATCCTTCGTATTTAACGTATCATCGTTGATAATTTCAAAAAAGTCATTCAACTCTAATTTAACAATTTCTTTACTTCGAACGGCAACATAAATAAAATTCCTTAATATATAAGAACGGGCCGTTTCCGCCATATCAAAACTAAAACGCAATCTAGAGAATAACCAAATGCTGATACAATTCTCTGGCCTCAGTATTTTCTTCATAAAATCAACACACAATTTAACGAGTCCCATCATTCCAACATAATCGGATATCACAAGGATTTCAAAGACATTCCATTCGGTTATTTCACATTTACGTAAATATGCATAATCGATTATTTTCTGCATTGCTGATTCATTAACGCCCGAAATTATCACATCATTATTGTCGGATGTTAAACTTGTTGTGAATAGGACACGAAAATAATTTGAGCACGAGCATAAAATGGCACGATGCACTTTTAATGCGGTGCCATCATCTAATTTTATTGTCGCATCACATAATAAATTACTGTTTCGCATTTCATGTAGCGCATTCATTGCCTGTTGACTCATACACGTTTTTGGATCGTGAGTCTCGTTTAACATTTTTTTTTTTGCTTTGATTTGATTTATATTTTATACGATAAAAAAAGAACGTGAGATATGTGATTAGAAAAATTTATAAAAATGACAAATAAAATACAAAAATTGTTTGCTAAGATTTTTTTTATAAATAATAACCGCCACATTTTGATAGTTGTGTGTTTGGCCAAAACGAAAAAAAGTACTGCGTCGGTAAGGTAGTTTCGTCATTATATTCGAGTTCGAATTTTCTTGTGATGATGACAAGTGTGAAGTGTCAAAATCATTCGATTTTTTTGTAGAATTTTTATTTTTTTTTTATTTGGAACTTTCCTCTTAATCGACAGAAACCTTTTCAAATCAATTAAAATATCAAAAAAAAAATTATCAATTTGTGTTATATAAAAAACTATAAACATAATAAATAAAATAGTAATGATCTGTAAAATCGACTATGTGTCTCGATGATGTGTCGTAGTTTTGTGTTTTTGTAAAAGAAATAAAAATTTGTGTAGAACTGAAAATCACGGAGTGGATTGGATTGGGGCAAACAATGATTTTGTGTAATGGAATCTAATAGTAAACAGAACAATCATCATTCAGTAAATAATAATCATAACCAGCAAGATATATTGGGCAAGGCATGGCAATCTTGCTTCTATTGCCAGAATTTAACGTTTCGAAGTGTAAATGAATTTGTCAAGTGAGTACGCCAACCAGTTTTGTTTGTTTTGAATCTATTCTGAATACACTGCTGGCATATGTCCATTAAGTTACGTACAGCGGGGATCCCTGTTCGATCATCAAATTAATTTATCTTTTAAACTCCAGTGATTTAAATGTTAAACTAATTCGTCACGTTTTATTTGTTAGCTTTGATAACATAATTTTATTATTTTATTGTCGTGGTCGTCTTATCAGCTAGTAATTGATGGGTTTGGTGTGGTTGCTTGAGTTCCTGTCCCAATTTATATCATTATGAGAGATTTAGCGAAGTTTTTAAAATGTCGGAAGTAGATTCATTGAGGACCGAGGATGTAAATTATTTTGGCTTTTATAATAATTCCTCCGTACATGATCGAGAATACCAGAAATTAAAATAAATTAATTCAATTATCAAAAGGCTCATAGGTCAAACATTATTTTTCGGTTTCAATTTGATTTGATTTGGTAGTTGACTCGATTAAATTTTTAACGTAAAATATGTCTGCCCATGTAAACTGCCTCCCGAGTGAGCTAAAAACAATTAAAGATAATTTCTAATTAAAGCGCTTTGATTCCTGAGCACGGATTTTGGTCGTAAAATGAGATTGAGAGTACGTAGTTGTGATTTTAATGTATGTACCTAGATTTAAGATTAGAGGTGCAATAGTAAATTTTATACTAGCTCGATTTTACTTTAATATCGATACTCTCAAGTCTCATTTCAGGATCAAAATCCTGATAATTTATTTGGTGTACCCAAATTTCAATTCGTTAAAAACAAAACAAGAAATTTTTAAATTCAGTTTCGGAAATTTAAATTAAATTTGTTCTAGCAATTACGAACAATCTCAGATTTCTTGTCTTCACGATCTCAAACGTTCCTTTCTTTTTTATTTTTTTGTTGGTGCTTATAAATTTATTTTGGTGACCAATTTTATTTTACTCTTTATTAAATAAATTAACATTGAAATAAATATTTTATAAAGTACATATACACAGTTTTTTTGGTAATTTTTTTTTGTCGAAACATTTTTTTAGAAACACGTAAGCGTAAACTAGCAAAACTAACTAAAAACTCGATCAAGTAGAATTTAAGTGAAAGTGAATGGTTTTGAAAATAAGCTATACATATTTGGAATGTACAAAGCATACACACTTGTGTTATCGATACCATCTATATAATTAAACATTTCGCTTTACACTTCAGTTGTCTGGAGTTTATAGACATTACTAATTGTAATTACTTAAATAAACATTAAGTAATTTGTGATATAAGATACAATACAAAAGAAATAATTGATTTTATTATATTTTACAATTTAGGGTTGCTCTGTAATTCAATACATTTATTCATTCATTCATATAATTTAAAGAATTAAATTTTAATTTATTTTTTTTTTTCATTTTAGACACCTTCGTGACCGCCACTGCACAAAAGAAGGTGGCTCATACGTTTGTCGCTATGGATATAATGGTGTATGCGCATCATTACCGTTAGACGGTGTAAACGATCGTGACTATGAAACACACGTAACCAAATATCATGTAAATCAATTATCAAAAGGTCCTGAACAATGGTCAATATTTTCGGCTGCACAAAATTTGCCAGCCGTTTTAAATGATCCATCGAAGGGGAAACAAGTAACATTTTTCACAAAAAAATGGGGTGATTCCTTTGTGGAAAAAATTGCGGTACCAAATAGCCCTTATTTAGTTGATATTAATTGGAATCATTTTGAGACGTACATCAAGAAAATTGGAAAACGTTATCGTCGCCATGTGCGCATAACTCAAGAACCAAATCATAATCAAAATGAACAAATAATTAGTAGTAATAGTTCTAGTCACCTGGATGGTTCTTCCCTCAATGATATACCGCAAATTTTTTTAAAACAATCTTTTGAACTACATAATCCGGTAACATTTAATTCAGTATTTCCTGGTGTTGGTGGTGGTGTTCCCGGAAATGATACCAATGACAATAATACAAATAATAATATTCAAAATTCGAGTAGGTTGCTTCAAGAAAAATTATCACATTATTTGGATGTGGTCGAGGTACAAATTGCTAAGCAAGTAGCACAAAAATCATCTGCATTTTTTCATGCCATGACCTCACAGGATACAATTATGGAGGAAATGAATTTGGCGGCAACCAATGTTAAAAGTATTCGCGATAAAATTCATCATATTGACGAATCGATGGTGAAAACATCATTAAAAACAATTTCACTACAGAGATCTCGAGTAAATCACAATATGGTTTTGGAAAAATTAAAATTAATGCGAACTGTACACCAGACACAACCGACCATACAGCTACTGTTAAGTACGCAGGATTATGTAGCGGCGCTCGATTTGATCGGAACAACGCAAGAAATTTTAAGTCAGGAGCTCACAGGAATTCATTGTTTTCGACATTTGCCTTCTCAATTGGTCGAAATTGAGAATTTAATTGACAAAATGTTGACGAGTGATTTTGAACGATATTCGACAGCAGATTTAAATCGTCCCATTACTACTAATATAAGTAGTCGAACGAGTGAGGACAGTTATAATAATGGGGATACCGATGAAAAGGTTTTGGAGGAAGATAAATTGATGTGTATTATATCAGGTGAGTACAATGACTAATTGAAACAAACCATTGAAAAATTGTTAAATTTCGTCTAAATAATTTTAGGTCTTCTGCGAAAGAAAAATTTTGATTTCCTGGACACATTCAAAGAGGAATCAATAACGACGGTCAAAGCATCCATCAAACAGATGGTAATTGAAATAATTGCATCGAGCGATGCTGAAGTGTGTCTAACTGGTGGAGGAGAGGAAGCTCAAATTCTTTCGCTAATCGAATGGATTCAATTTCTCGATGGTGCGACCGTAACGCTGCTTAAATTACTAAATCGAGTTAAATTAATCCATAAAATAATTGAGCGTACAGCAAACGCAAGTGCTGGAAAATTTTCGAATGAAAATCTTTCGAATATCGAAGATGCATTTTTGCCTGAATCGGATTTAATCGTTGTCAAACAAAAACTGTACGATTTATTAATTTCTGTTTGTAATTATTGTCATGAACGGTGTGCCAATTTAGTATCGCATCAATGCCTGGAAAAAACGATTGCAACGATACAGCAAGTTCAAGATTTAAATGAAATCATTGAGAAATTTACAAATGGTTGTGAATTAATTTGTGGCGTTCAATCTATTCCATTGCAGGCGGCACTAAAATCACAGGGGATGCGATTTGCGCAAAAATTTCATTCAGAACGTAAATCAAAATTGGCATTACTTTTGGACAGTGAACGATGGAAACAGGCTGATGTGCCGGCTGAATTTCAAAAGATGATCGACAATATTTCTAAAGGTGATTTCGGATCACTACGAAAAGAGAGTAATGGTGGAATTATAACACCACCTTCACCTGTTCTCATCATGGATAATCAACCGTATACCCTTGTTGGTGCTGCTTTAATATTAGTCCAAATTGTAAGCGAATATTGTCGATGTGCCACACAATTGCCTATTATAGCGTCACATTTATCGCGCAACGTCATCGATTTGCTGCGTACGTTTAATTCCCGGTGTTGTCAATTGGTGCTGGGTGCAGGAGCTTTACACGTTGCCGGCTTAAAAACTATAACAAGCAGTAATTTAGCATTAGTTTCACGTGCCCTTCAACTCGTATTATGGCTGTTGCCACATTTGAAAGGACACTTTCAGCATCTGGAACCAAATGGTACTACAACGGTTGGTGTAACACATCTCTCCGGTTATGATTCAGTAGAAAAAGATTTTATTAGTCACATTAAGGAAATTGAGAATAAAGTGTTATCCATTGTATTTGGTATAACGCAAAATCAATTGTCGAATTGGGATGCTCGGCCACCCGTACCGTCTCAATCGTTTCGCAATATATCACGGCAATTCGTTAAATTGCATGAGGCAATAGCTTCGATATTGCCGGATCAACAGGTTCACTCGATTTATCGTATTGTACATAAAAATTTTAAAGATAAATTAAGAGAGAAACTGCTAAAAAATAATATTGTAAATAATGGCGGGCCCCAGCATGGTGTAGTCACATCCGAGCTAACATTTTATTTGGAGACATTGCGAACGCTAAAAGCGATGCCAGAGGAAGAATTAAAAGATGACACAATGGAAGATATCTGGTTATAATATTAAATCCTTTCATTTTTCATATGTTACTGTTTTTATTTTTTAAGTTTAGTTTATATTTTAATTTATTGTGGGAAAAATTCAGTTATATTTTAAAATAAATTTATTATATTTTAACTACCATTCATTACCCAAATAAAATAATAAAAATTGGTTGTAAAACTATTAAACATAATTATAAAACTAATTAGTAAAAAATCGTCCTCATTTATTATTCTGTCCAATTTATTTATTTATTTGCTTAACGATCGTAAAATTTAGCAATGAAAAAACAATAGACTTAAATCATAACCACTACCTAGACTCGTCACATAACCATAGTAGAATTAACGCATTGCGTAGTACAATATTTAACATATTTTAATTAACAGACATATACTAAATTTGTGTTCATTTAAGGAATAGTAACCTTATTGCTTTTGATTCAATTTTTCCGAAGAAAAACAATCAATTATTAAATAAAATACAAAAAAAAGATGTTATACATATTTAAAGACTTAAATAAATTAATTAATGTTTTCATAATTATTTATTTAAAATAAATATAAAAAAATTGCTTTTCTTTATCTCAAACAAAATAAATACTTATCAGCAGCTAGCGTGCTCTGGCGTAGAAAATGGCTGTGACTGAAAATCAAAGAGATTTGGAGCGGCTGCCGATTAGTTTTTGGGGACCCTTCAAAAATCCCGTCTTTTACTTATTTTGGTAACAGGGCCACCAGAAGATCCTCATATTGTAATCACCAACAAAGGACTGATGAAGCCAAATCTCTCGATTAAAGAATGAAAAATTATAACCGTTGCAAGCGGATGTGCTGCAATACGTTCTGGAGAGAATCTCCTCAAATTACCTCTGTGCTTGCAATAAAATAGATCAATTTGCATTATAGCAAGTCAGCTCAAACACAGATATATGTCTAAGTCGGAACCGTACCTTCTCGATTGTGGCAGAGTTTTTTTTGTAAGTATTCAGTCTCAATTGGCTATTTCGATTTTATAAGCCCTTCATAACTGGAAATGGTCGATAAAGGCTGTAAGTCAACTTTTGTTAGCTCTGTCCGGCAGAAAGTGATTGACATCAGTTTATGCTCAATGTCTATAATTGATTTAATTTTTAACTGGAAACTGACGAATGCTATTCTCACTTCAAATCACAGGTGTATCTCTTTTTCTATTAAACTTAAAAGGAAACCGTTTTTTAAACCATACCGTAACTGGAAATTAACCGATTGAGATCTTTTCTCTGTCGAGTTGGTTCCTCTACTTGTTACACCGAGGGAATTTCGGTGTGCATTGGAATTGGAAGTGGTGAATCGGAAGTTTCTTTGCTTACGAAAGGAATTTCGACTGCCTTTGAAAATTCTTGTCCTCTAATCACTAACCAAAAAAACCTAGAACAAATTTTTCTGAAGTTCTGAATTTTAAATGTTGAGAAAATTCGTTAGGAAGCTAAAAAATAAAGCGAAAACAATCTATGCACCAGCCTGATTGGGTTAGTTCCTAGTGGCTCAAAAGGATTATAAAAGAAGTTTAAGACAGGCTCATCGAACCTCATGGGTAAGTTTCTGTGGGGAAATTAATATTATATAGGCTATAGCTAGACTTAAAGCTTTGGATAAACATGATGTATGTTGACTGAATGCTCTTCGTCTGCTTTGGTCAGCTCAACTCCTATAATACAGGGATTGGATGATTTGCTGCTTCATCGAGATCATATGCTTCACCTCTTCCAAGAGTGCATTGCGTTTGGCGTTTTTCCACAATCCTGGAGCAGAACCAGATTTGTTTTTTTTCTCAAAGGCTGTTAATTCAGATTATACGGATCCTGTAAGTTTTCGGCTTTTCTTAAGACTCTATAAGAGAATCATAGACAGATTTATTAAAGATCATTATTTGCCATAACCTCTACACTCAGTAACATGCAAAAGTGTTCTCTCCTCTGCTGTGGCTTTTGGCTACTAACGAGCTTCTTGGTAAACTACAGCATTCTGTTTAAGGTAAATACCTGAATGTCTTATCGGACTTAATGTAACAGGCCCTACTTATAATGGAGGCATGATGTATTAAGAAGGGTTTACACGTCAACAAGACTGATTTAATTGTCTTTACTAGGTATAGCAATTCTTAAAGCATTGTAGAAGATTTGGTAAATCGTGCGGCTTGAGCCCATTGATGTTTATTTATAAATCTTAGGTTTTACCGAACCTCTCATATGTCCTATTGTTTGGAGGCCTGTGATCAAATTAAAGACTGCTCGTAGAACCATTACTGGAGCTATGTCGTCTACTCCCCTTCTTACTATGGAGTTAATCCTACGTTTAACTCAGTTGAACACCTATACATTTGTGGTGATGGTGGTCGATGATCGTAATCTCGTCCGTATATGAGTGGCGTGCTCATTGTAATGGCGGCCAACGCACCTTCCACAGTATAATTCAATAAAAAAACCGAAGCGTTTGTTTTACACTTACAAAAGTTTTATTTAGTTTAAATAATATTTAATAGAAAACGTTACAAAATTATTACGCTTAATCGGTTAGCGATTTCGTTTTAACTTTTAAGACGCTACTTTTCGCGGTCATTTTTGGATATATAATGGCTGCTCTCTTTCTTTCTGTCAAAAACAGAAAAGCGACAAGATTTAACCCGGACGGCCGATATCTGGACTGCAAACAGATTGTGATATTAGCGGAGCCTTTGAACCGCGAAAACCGAAAGCGATTCTGTTTTACCAGCGGATACTATGTACCGCCACACTACCTCACCCTTAGTGAACGCAGGGAACGATCAGACGTAACGAGAGGGTAGTTTGATGCTGCGCCCTGATCGTGATGTAGCAACCGGTTTCTTTCCTGATGGCTTGTCCAGGTTGAATGTCACCCGTTTTTTTGTTATAACATGGTCATTCTTGTTGTTTTGCCCTGTTGGAACGTTTGATTCTGGAACAGAAGAATTGTCGGGATGTTTGTCTGTACTATCCGCACCAATTGTCAGTTCGGTATTTTCCGCCCTGTCATGCTCGTAACCCTCGATAAAACAAGGTTTCAACCGATCCAATGAAATGTTCGACTCGACGCCCTTCACCAGGACTGTGAAATATTTCTCCGACCGGCGCAATACCGCGTAAGGGCCTTAGTACGGAGGCTGTAGTGCCCTGCGTAATGCATCCGTACGAACTAGTATGTGTGAGCACGTCGCGAGATCCTTGAAGGCAAAGATTTTTGGTTTGCTGACGTATCGTGATGGCGCTGTCGGCTGGATATTCCTGAAAAATTCTTGAATTTGTGAGACAACCTGATTTTGAGTTGTAAATGTTGATGGTTGTCTCATATCTCCGGGCAGGCATAATTTCTCGCCGTACACCAACTCAGCTGATGTAGCCTCGAAATCGTCCCGAAAAGCGGTTCTCAAACCTAACAGTACGAGTGCTTTTAAGCTGCGGTGCCACCGTTCAACCATCCCGTTGCATGCCGGGTTATAGGTCGTAGTGCATTTGCGTTGAAACCCTACTAGGTTGGCCAGACTGGAGAATAGTTCTGATTTGAACTGAGTTCCTCTGTCGGAGACGATAACCAATGGGACTCCAAACCGACTAATCCATGTTTTCAGTAGAGTATCCGCGATGGTTTCGGCCTTGATATCCGGCATCGGAGTGGCCTCTGGCCATCGGGTGAATCGATCTATGATGGTTAAACAATAGCGTTGTCCTTCGGAGTACCAGTTGAAACATCGCAGTACAAATATTTGTCCGTCCCAAACACTGTCATTTTCTCGAGTTTTAGGCTGTTGTTTTTTTCGATCAGTGCTTTGAGATCCGTCGTCTTGTTGTTCGTCCGCCATGCGCGAATAATCTATGCTGCTTGGAATCGTCAGTGCATCGACACGAGACAGAGCATCCGCTACTACATTATCCTTGCCGGAAACGTGCTGTATGCTGGTCGTAAATTGTGCTATCAGATCGAGATGCCTGCGCTGTCGGGGTGATGCTTTCTTCAGGTTTTGATTCAGGGCGAACGTGAGGGGTTTGTGGTCGGTGTGTAGGATAAATTCTTGGTCGTCGACAAAGTGTTTTAAGGATTTAATTGCTGCGTACACTGCCAACAGCTCCCTGTCGTACGTGCTGTATTTTTTTTCCGTGTTTGTGAGCTTTCATGAAAAGAAGCTTAAAGGTTGCCATCCCTTTGTTGTTTGCTGCTGTACTACCGCTCCGATCGCTTGATTTGATGCGTCGACCATGATCACCAATTTGTGTTCCGACAATGGGTGAACTAATTGAACGGCCTCTTCTAGGCGTTTTTTACAGTGCTCGAATGCTTAGTTTGAGTCGTCGCACCAAGTGATGTTCCTGTTGTCGTTCTTCTTCTTGCCTTTGAGAAACTCGTACAATTTTGTTTGCTGGACGCCTTTAGTGGTTGTTGGCCGTGAGAAATTCGTTATTGCTTCTACCCGAGATTGGGTCGGACGAATGCCCGCGGCTGCTATATCAAATCCCAGGAAACTTATCTGTTTTTCAGCGAATATGCATTTGCTCATGTTTATCACCAAGCCAGCGTCTTGTAAGCGTTGAAACACTATTTTTAAGTGTTCCATGTGCTGGTCTAGATTCTGTGATGCGACTAAAATGTCGTCAATGTACGAAAATGTAAATTTCGTGTCGTGGAAAATTGAGTGAATTAGCCGTTGGAATGTTTGAGCCGCCTTCCGCAATCCAAACGTTTTCGTTTTTCGATTCAATTCGCGGTAGTCTCCGCATAGTCTCCATCCGTCGTCCTTTTTCCTTGTGATATGTAGGGGACTAGCCCAGTTGCTTTTTGACGGCCGGCACACACCTTGGCTCAACCATAGATCGATTTCTTGTCTGGCTATTTTCATTTTTTCAGTGTTGAGGGGTCGTACCTTTGCTGAACATGGTTGGCCCGTGGTTTCGATTTTGTGCTCGACGTTGTGCTTGATCGTGTTGAGCAACGGTGTCTCGCGTAAGACTGGTCCGAAATTCTGTAGCAGATTGCGAATTTGTGAGTTATTAGTGTCCAATTTGACTGTTCAGTTGATATGAGGGCAAAGCGACGGGGATTCCGGATATTAACAGAGAAGTCAACGGGTCGGCCAACCTCTTGCCCTTAACGTCGACTAGTAGACCGAAGATTAGTAGGAAGTCTGCTCCGATGATGCATCTATCAACGTTTGCGATTGTGAACTTCCATGTGAATGCTCGACGTAGGCCCAAATTTAAGACCAATTCCTTCGTGCCAAACGTGTCTATTGATGTAGAATTTGCGGCGAATAATTTAAGATTTGACTTTGTTGTTTTTCTCGTGATGTTGGGGGTACGACGGACAGTTCGGCTCCTGTATCGATGAGAAATTGCTGTTTTGTTACCGTTTCGATTACAATTAGGCGACATGAATGACTGCTGTCACTTGCCGCGAAGAGTGAAGAGCCTATTGGTTTTCCGCCCCGGCCGAAATCCGATCCTGTTCGAACTTGCACGGTTTGTTGCATTTTTTGGCGTTTGTGCCGAACTTAAAGTGATACCAGCAATTTGGGAAAGATTTGACGAGTGAATCCGATCGAGTTTTGCTGCGCGGATGCCGGACCGTATCGGAGCTTCCCCGATTGTCGTCCCGGGATTTCCTTTCCCTTTTCACCCAATCGTCGAAACGTTTTGTTAGCGCGTTGATGCTGGCTGACAGTGGGTGTTCGGCCTCGTTCGTCGTAATTTGTGACTTGGAGATGTTATAGATGCCAGTGGGCCTGTGAATCTCCATTATTTTGTCTGCTGTTGCGGCGATTTTTTCCAGTTCGCAATCCTCCATGCTCGACAGAATTTCCTTGATGCTTGTAGGTAACCGCTTTAGCCATAACGTTCGTAACATAGATTTGGTTATTTGATCCACCGATAATGCTTGCATCTCGCGCAACAACTGCGATGGTTTCTTGTCTCCGAGCTGGAGACCGGCCATCTGGCATCTTATTGTTTCTTGGTCAAGAGCTGCCACCAAGTGACCGTACTTGGTTTTGTCAACCGTCACTCCACTTAATTTGAACTGCGCTTCGAGTTGCTTGGGCCATATCTCGGGATCGTCCCGATTGGACGTGGAATATTTTACCGACACCCTGTAAATATTTGTTGTATGCTGCTTGTCCACAGTGATTTTCTCTTCGTCGTCACTCATTATGAGCGGTTTTTAAAATGACAAAAATTTATATGTATATGTATAACGGTAAAGTAATCCGATAGCAAAACAAAACGACACGAAAGAAAACTTGTTAACACTGCTGAAGTTCAGATGAAAAGCGCGCGGTAGTGAAAAAAATTAATTGATTACTGAATGAGAGCTACCCGTCGAACGACCTTTTCGCGTTGTCAATTGACCACAATTAAAAAACTAACCTAACAACTTAGTTCGGAGTATAACAAAAGAAATCGCTTACCTTGTGTAATTGTTGATTGGAGATATGATGTGTATCGTGCTGCTTTTGTTGGCCCCAGTTCTGCTGTTAACTGCTTATACCTTAATTGTATTGTATTGTTGCTCGACAGAAATCCAGCAACCTGATGTCGTTTGACACTGCGTTCCGATTGTTGAAAATTTTGTATTGGTACCGGGTGGTAATTCCACCAGGTTGTACAGTTGGTACCCTTTACTGCGTTTTGCAATTATTGCCCGTTGTTGTAATTTTCGAGAAATTTGCTGTAATGATTTTCGCTGGTTTCATTTTTCTAGCTGACATTTGCCATTAAAAACCATCTACATAGGTCAGATGCTTTCAGCGAAAGCTAAACGATATTTGATATATAAACACATACATACACATAACACACACAACTATTTGATTTATTTGCTAGATTACATACACATTTTACCTAAGGTACCTAATTTACTCTATAATCATACGACTTGAACCAAAACCATTGAATACTCAGTGTTATTGAACTGTCACTTCTTAAAACCTTTCACAATTGAGGTCATTCTATCTCTTCCCTATGCACCGAAATTATAGTTATCGTAAGATTGTTTTACAATATAATTCAACCATATAATTCTGGTAATTGATTTTTATTTAATTGGAAATGTGCATTGACCTGAGATAATTATCATTTACTACGAAGTAAGTGAATCATCTTCTAATTATATTGTATTACAAAATCAGCGCCTTATAATTAATATTTATCTTTCTAAGATATCTAGAAACTTAATATTAATTAATAATTTAATTTAAATACTAATGAGAAAATGTGATTAAACATAATGAAATTATGAATAATAAATAATTTGGTTAGATAGTTGGTTCTTAGTTGGGCTTTTCCCTTCAAATACAAATTCATCTTAACACAAATTCTCAATATATAGGCAGTAGCTCAGCCAATAGCTAGAGTGCGGTTGGCCAATTACCTTCCCACTGAAATAGAAGATTCTTGAAACTAATAAAGCCGAAAGAAAAGGAGATGGTTTGTTACTCGAAACATTCAAACGCCACGCATAGCCAGTCGAAGTGAGGGGAGATCTTGATTATGGCGGAAAAAAGAATTTCTATATTGGCGGATTTCTCATTTTTCTGGAAAACCTGTTCCATAGAAGCGCAACAGCAAGTCCTTACCACTGGAACCGTGTCTAAATCTGCTGTTCGGTAGGCAGTCCAAAAGAAGGTGCTTCGTTTTTCGAAGACTTTCTCCTTATTTGATTTCGTGTTGTTGAAATTTATCCAATAATTCGATTATCGAAAAATCTAATTCGACTGGGATATTCCTATTATGAAATCTATCGAATTGTGGAATTGTAAAATTTAAATGAAAGAATATATGAAATTAGTCAATTTGCGTTTTATTTTATTCATAAATCAGCAAGCCTCTGATTGTAGGCAGTATATCACCATCTACCAACTCTCTGTCGTTCAATGATCTTTACCTTGATGAAGAACATCAAATAATTCGCTAAACCTGGAACAAACTCCTTTAAGTGTGTTCTTATTTACGCTTCACAGGGTAATTCTAGCTCGGTAGGCTTTGCTCCGCAAAGAAACCGCAGTGACAACATCTAAGCAGAGCTCCTTCAAGTTGATGTCAAATTTTCCACACATGCCTCGTTAAAATTAAACTGGGAATGTAAATATTCCATGAAATCCAAGGAGCGTGATTTTATCCTGAATGATCTAGAGTCACTAAGCGATCTTAAGTGTCGAATAATGAACAAACAAGTGAAATTTCTTCCATGTTGTTCCTAATACCCTAATACATACACTTCATATTAAGGGGATGTTTCGCAACTCTATGAGTCGTGCCATTCATAACGGCAACTAAACAAAATCATGGTCCTAGGGGAGTCAGTGGCGTCAATTGCATCTACTGAACCTAGCGTTATATTGAATTCGTTTTTGTGTAGTTATTATGGTGAGGTGATAAGCATATCAGTGAGCTGATAAGCATAATGCTTGCGGTTAGGTTAGGTTAGGTTTGGGTGGCGGTCCAACAGAATCTGGCATAGACGCAAAAATGGTCCGTAGCCATACCACTAATAATTGTTTCCTCCAACTCATTGGAACCATTTTGAGCTGTTAACAAATCACTGGATACTCCTGACGTCCATCCTACAGAGGTCCGTCAGGTCTTTGAAGAGGGATGTCCCTAGAAACTTTAGTCTGTTTCGTGCCAGACGAGGGCAGGTGCAAAGAAGATGAAGTACTGTCTCTTCCTCCTCTTCGTCCTCGCAACTACGACAGTTGTCATGTGAGAAGACACCAAGTCTACTCGCATGCCTCCCTATGAGACAGTGCCCCGTAATCACTCCAACAACCACACTGACCTGACTTCGCTGAAGTGAGATCAGCTGTTTGGATCTCGCCAAGTCCAACTTTGGCCAGACTTGCCGAGTTATTACGCAAGAGGTGATACTTGACCATTTGTCATTCGTCAGCTTGCTAGCTTCTTCCTGAAGCAGCAGTTTGCGTACCGCATTTCAATATCCTTTCTGCTTTCTGAGAAGTGGTCCGTTGTATGCTTGCGGTAGGGGGCGATTAAACCATTCCTTGTCTGACGTAAAATAAACTTTTACTCTTAAAAATATCAACAAGAAGAAAACTAGATACTGATGCTAAAACAGCACTGTATGAGTAAGCTGCCCAAATAGTACTTATTTGCTAAACAATGCTTAATATTTGTACAAAACTTATTAAATAAAATTATTATTTAATGTGCAAAAGCGTCTGTTTGATTTTCAGAAAACAATGAAGCAACACCACCAACTTTTAAAAATAAATCACGAGAATTGGTTGGTTATTTCTTTTGACCAAAATTTAATTCCAATTCCAATTCCTTGGTCAAATGAAATGTCACTAATATTTAGTTGGCGGATTTTAGACGCTCCAAACATTTTAGACGAAATTTATTTCAAAAGGACAATACTTTGAAGATAAAATTTAACATTTGTGATTTTATGATGGACGCCAGAAATAAAAAGTGAGAGCCAACATTACAAAATAGAATATTTGGATAGAAAGCGAGTTTTTGAAGGACGACAATGTTTTTTGGAACTATCTCAATCAATAGATCATGTTTTCCGAAAGAGGCAGCACGATCAAAGAAAAAGTATAGAGCGTTTGCCGCTAGATGTCACTACAAAATCAAAAAAATATTACTGACGTTTTTCAAAAGAACGTTTATAAAAAATTCTCAAAATCTATTTAATTATCACGTATTAATAATAATCACTTTTATAACACCCATAAAAATGTCATACAATTTTTGACAGCAAATATTTAGTGACACCTACTGGCATTATATCAAAGTTGCTTATGCTTTCGGAGTTTTCCGAAAGATGGTAGCTCTTGCGGTTTAAGAAAATTTGACATTTAAACATGATGATTTGACAACTAAACATTCAAAAACTAACAAAACAAATGTCAAAATGTATCTCTAATTCTCTACACGGGTTTTTAGCTTAGGGAGTTACCTTCAATTTAATGGAGGCTTGGCAATAAGCCTTGAATGGAGTTTTATCTGCGATCTCACTCCAAGTAGGCCGGTGTTCCTTTCCCTTAAATTCCATGATTACCGATAAATTCATGTTCCGTAATAGCTCTGATCATTTCGTTAAACCACTTTTCGTCAAGCAGCACTTGCATAAGTATAACGTCGATAATACGCCTACGGTCGTCTTGATGAAGCGTCGGCATTTCCGTCTTCCGTGTGCGATTCTCTTCCGATGTCCGATCCGCGGAAATCGTAGTTTGAAAGCGTCCGACCCAAAGTGCTTCTTGTCCCTCTGGATCCAAGAATTGAAACAGCCACATTAAAGCTTTGTGATCCGTCCGTAAAAAATGGAATTTTTGGCCAGAGAGGTACTGAAAATGCTTAACGCATTCCAATGTAACCAATAATTTCTACCGTATCACAATAATTATGCTCCGGTTCGATTTCTCCATTCATTTTCGTCTATATACATTTGGACCTATTCCGCAAATCTCAACATATGGTTTCTATCTAATTCGAATCCCTTGTTTAGAAATATTTTCTTTGATCAAATTAGTTGTTTCTATAATTTGAAGAAAAAAACTGGGATGGGGTGGAAATAGTATTGCCTGATGTATATTTTAATTTTTCCTGGGATGGAATCCTGGGATAACTTCACACATTAGAAAATGTGAAATGAACAATGGTGTGTAGAGGATTCCATGATTAATTTACATAGAAAATAGAATAGAGGACCCAGCACTGAGGAACGGCGGAAATTACAAAAAAGACGTCTTTGTTGAAGACGTTGAAAATACGATATTACAGTCTCCCACACTTATTGGATCACTTCTCGGCTATTCCAAATGGTAGTCTTGTTAGTATGTTGGAGGATGTCGCTCTCTACCTGATCGTCTTGGAAGATCGTTGCTTGTATTCGGGTGAACTTCCTGCTCTGGAATATTTATTGAAGTATTATTTTCTTTGAATTCTTCCATACCTGATGATTCTTCTCTTCTGTTGTTAATGTTTGCTTGATATCGACTCGGAGTGCTGTTTGTATGATATTGACGGACTGGATTTCGAACTGGTACATTAAATGTTACTTGTGGTTGTTGTTTACCTGGAGTAATTGCCCTCTCCGTGCTTTTTAATTGATTGATGTGCCTTTTCAATTGGTACCCCATATCCAACTTTACTAAGTAGTGAAGTCGTCCAAATTTGTGTAACACAATAACTGGAAGCCATTTTACGTGACCTATATAATTACGAGAAATTACTCTGTCTCCCACACTTAATTTGCGCTTGACTTCTATGTTCTCGTTGGCTTTATTGGCAGTATGACCTTATGGTAGAAGTACATCAAGTTTGATACTGAGTTTTCTCTGGAACAGATTTTCTGCTGGACTTTTTCCGTTATTTAAAGGTGTAGCTCGATATATTAATAGAATTTCGCGAACCTTATCGGCACTAGAACCACCTTCATTTTCCATTGGTTTTAACTTATCCTTGAAAGTCTGCACATAACGTTCTGCCTGCCCGTTTGTCGCTGGATTGTATGATGCAGTGAATTTTTGAAAAATTCCTCGTTCTGAACAAAAATTAATAAACTTTTCACTTTTAAAAATGGTAGCATTGTCCGTTACCATTACCTTTGGAAATCCACGGTAGGCAAAAATTGATTTTAGCTTTTCAATTGTCATCTCGGTTGTAGGGCTACAGTTTGTAATTGCGATTTCTGGCCACTTCGATTTTGCATCAACTACAATTAGAAAAAATTGTCCCTTGTACGGTCCGGCATAATATCGTTGTCGATGTTGTTCCAATAGACATATCGGCGAGCCAGGCTTTTCATTTTGCATATGCCTAGATGTGTATGGTGTAATTCTTTCAAAACTTCATTTTGAAGGCTTCCTGGAACTACCACTCTGGTCCCTCTGAGGTTGTGCCGCCATGAAGATGATATTCATCATCATTTCTTTCCCCATTAAGAAGGTTTTCTTTTAGTTTTGATAGAACTGGATTGTTGTCTGTTTCTCGCACGATATTTTCACTTGTGAGTGTTAAAGAACTTATTGTATTTATTGTCTGAGTGTTCATAATATCTGTATCATCCTCATCTAATGTAATTTCGTCAATCGGTGCTCGCGAAAAATAATCCACATTTGGTTGTTTTTCAGCTTCTCGATGTTCTATGGTGTACTGGAATTCCGAGAGAAAAGAAGTGTAATGCAGTAAGCGGCTGGTTGTTTGAAAATATGTGTTAACGGTTTGTTGTCCGTTACTAACTTGAACTTCTGACCATATAAGTACCTGTACAATCTTTTAATAGTCCAATAAATTGCTAGTGTTTCACGGTCTAACTGGCTATAATTTTGTTCTGCAATAGACAGTGAACGAGATATGAACGTAACCGGGTTTTCTTCCCCTTGAATGACTTGAGATAATATTCCCGCTATTCCGACTGGGCTTGCATCGCATGATACGGTTGATGGGTATCGCTGGATCGAATGGCAGTAAAATTTTAACACTTGCTATTTCTGTTTTTAATCTCATAAAATGCTGCTTCACACTTTGCTGGCCATCGAAATTTTTACTTTACTATGTAGAAGCAAGCGAAGTGGATGTGTAGCTGCATCTTTAATGAATTTCGAATAATACGTGATTAGTCCAAGAAATTGTTGTACTTCGCAAGTGTACTTCGGACGTGGTGCTTCCATTACCGCCCTTATTTTTCTGTGGAGCCTTTGATATTTTATTTTGTTCGATCTGATATCCCAGATAATTGATTTTCGTCTGGAAGAATTTGCATTTTTTCGCATTAATATGAAGGTTGTATTTTTTCAACCGGTCGAAACTATCAATAGGCGCTGGTAGCACTCGTTAATCGTAATTTGATCCTTGGATTACGATGTCATCGAAGTAGGCTGACGTACCCTCCAGACCTTGAAGCACATGGTCTAGTATTCGATGAAATTCGCTTGGAGCCGTTTTAATGCCAAACGCTAGTCTGTTGAATTTGTAAGTACCCTTATGTGTGGTTATCGTTTGAATTTTTGCATTATCCTCATCCATTTGGACATGATGATACGCTTTGAATAAATTTAATGTACAAAATTACTTAGAATTTTTTAATTTGTTAAGAATTTCCTCAATGCGCGGAATCGGTTATAAATGTGCGTCTTTGAGTAGTTTGTTTACGCCTACTTTATAGTCCACGCACAATCGAACTTAATTTTCTGGTTTTGGAATACACACTAACGCTGATCTCCAATCGGATGTATTAAACTTCGTAATTATTCCTTCTTGTTCAAGAATGTTTAATTCCTTTTTGATTTGTTCTCTTCGTAAAAACGGTACCTCTCTTGCTTTGTGAAATATTGGTTTAGCATCTGGTCTAAGTTTTAGTGAACACTGGACATCTGGAATTTTCCCCACTTTTTGTTCAAAAATTTCACTATATTTTGTTTTGAGTTTGCGAATGTCCTCCTCGACATTTTCAGTTGACAGAATTTCATTTGCTAATTTACCTGCATTCTTCCCATCTAATTCTTGTAAATTCTCTGAAATATGATCGGAATTCTATGTTTGTCTGTCTTACTGGATTTGAAATATTGAGATTCTCAAAAGTGTCCTTCGGAATCAGAGTGTATCCTGCTCCCGAATCAACTTCGAATTGCTGGTCCTTTCCTTATAGTCCGATATTTACGTAATATTTCTCTGCTTGATTACTGGAACTTCAATAATTTGTATACACATCATACACATTCTGGATATAATTTTTCTTTAATTGCGAATTCACTGTGCTTATAGCTCTTTTGTTATTTAATAGAGTCGTAATACATACTCACTCTACATGACCTACTTTCTTGCATTGTTTGCAGTGAATTCTTTCTCTATTGATCTTGCAATTGCTGGTATCGTGATTGTCGCGCGCACATCGTAAGCAAAGACCTGTTAATCCTAGTTATTTAAAATTGACTCGACCATGGGGTCTTGATTGATTTCTGTGTCTGGAGTTGTGATTCTGGCTGTTTCGGTTACGGATATGGCTTCTTGATTGTCGATTACTTGTAATTTTGCTCACATCCCCATCAACCTGTTGTTTTGGATTTTGATTTGCAATTTCTTTGCAATCTACCTTTGATGCCTCTGATGCCAACGTCAATTCCATGTTTCCTTTAAATTCCAATTTCCCGGCTTGTAGCAACTTTGTTCTAATTGAGTTGTCACTAATTCCACTGATGAATTGCGACAGTAAGAATGTATCTGCAATTGACGCGGAAAATTCCTTGCAATTGAGTTTGCATGTTGCTACTCCTCGAATGGCTGCTACGTAATCTGCGATTACCTATAGCCTCGATATTCACCCTGCTACCCGGGAAGCCTTCAAGAACCCTAGGAGGACCAACTGGAGCAAATATGGGGAATTATTGGAGGATATGGTGGCTAGCGTTACTAGCGCATGCAACCCATCCTTTCGCGCTGCCTGCCCAATGGCTAAGGCTAGAGGTAGGCAAAAACCAGTATGGTGGTCCAGGGAACTGGAAACCTATCGTAAGGCTTGTAGGACAGCCTTTAATAGAGCCAAAAATACAAGGGAGGCTCAGTATTGGGACTCCTATAAGGAGAAACTCGGAACTTATTGTTACGACTGGCATGCGTCTCCACCTGAGGCAAAAGAATTTAGTTCCTGCAAGAATTCCAAACGCGCATATTTCGTGAAAAGTTTTCTATTTGGTCATTATAAATCACCATGATCGCCATGGTGTTTGTATTTATGTTTGATGACGTCATAATTTCCAATTTAAATTTGATATTCCCCTTGATTTTATGTAAACATATTTTATTTTTTTTTCTGCATTACTTGCTTTCCATACTGTCATGTACAGACATACATATTTCTGGCGAGTTGGTGTGTGTGCATGTATTGCGAGTGTGAGATGGCGTGTTTGCAATACTACAATGTTCCATCTCGAATATTCCATTTTTCGTATGATATCATTGGCGTGGATTAACGCGTGATATTTGCTCTGTGTGGGAATAAGAGAGAAAAAAAAAAGAAACCAGTTGGTGGATTAAACGAGCTCGAGGCGACCGTACAACTAAGTGTATACATATGTTCGTCATCGTTGTTTGTCTCGTTCGTTGTATCTGTGTACATAAGAAAAAAAAATATATATACGAATAAAGATTGTACAATACTAAAAAAAAAAAAAATATGAAAAAAATAATGTATATGTGCACAGATGCAGCGAGCGGGACGGACAACGATGCGACATGCGACGAGAAAAAGAAGAGGGGGAAAAATTATCTGATTTTTTTTGTGATGGATGTAAAAGATTTTTTTTTTTGAAAAGTTAGTCTAGTTTTTGAGTTGTTGACGAGAAGTCAAAATTTGTTTATATAAAAATTAAAAATAAAAAGTCTAGTTTCGAATTTTAAATAATCAAGTCGAGTTGTGATTGTGATTAAAAAACGGTCTAATTTTTGATGCGATGAAACTTTGGCCGCAGTTTTTTTTGCTATTTTGTGTAATGATAGACAAGTTTAATTTTAATAAAGACAGTCGATATTTTTTTTTTTTGATATGTAAGACTAGTTTGTTTAGTTTAATTTTGAATAAAAAGGGGTCTATTGGTGATTGTAAAAGGCCCAGTATAATTTGTGATTTAAAATAGCCATCCTTAAAACAGTCAAGGTGGTCCAAATAAAAAATAAAAAAAAAAAAATTGTATATAAATAAAATTTATTGTTATATAAATAAATAAAAATAATATTAATGTGAAATTAAGAAAACCATGTAAATGAGTTTTATGAAAATAAAAATAAATATTATTACTAACTTAAGGAAACAAAATTAAATTATTGAAATTTTCTTTGAACAATTGGTGTGTTCATCCATTTTGTTAGTCAAGAAATTTTTTCTTATTATAAATTGAATCGTGCGTCATTATAAACTAATTATTAATGAAGAAAACAACAGTGATAACTACATAATTTTATCCTACTTCTATGAACTATAATTTACATTTATAAAAAATAAAATTGATTGGTTAAGTGAATACGGTATATTTATACCATACAAATTTCATTCTAAAGAAATCCGTCTATTTATTACCGAGTTTAAGACTTGTTATTTACGAAAGTTTATAAACGGTGCAAGTCCTGATATTGTATCCATATTCCCGTGTGGGCCGGCGGCATTTTGAGAGGGGGATCCTGCGTCGGCGCTGGTTGCGGTGTGGTCGGACGGGCCAGGTGGGTAAGAAATAAAAAGGTACGATTTTTTTTGTTAGGAAAAACCAACTGTAAAATTTAATTGTAACAGTTGTTTTTCCCTCCGTTTTTTTTCTTTATATACTATATATTTACTTTGTGCGGTCATACTCGCGATTCGTGGTGGTACACCGATGTGGTGGAAACCCCACACAGAGCAGGTATCACGCCGATTTCTTCTTTTCTCCTTTGTTTGAGTGATTGCGTTTGGAGTTTTCGCGATTTTTCTTTTGCTTCGCTTCGGTTGGTTGTCCGCTTTGGGTGTGGTTCGACCACATAGCGGTTCATTTTCTTTTCAGGTACTTTTGTGTTATTTTCTTGATTTTAACAGTGATTAGTGAAAGTAAAATTTTAACATAACGTAGAATCAGTTTTAACGTAATTTAACTTGCCTAATTTTCAATTTTTTCACTTTTACCGTAACAACATTTTTTTCTTTGAATTTTTAACTGTCGAGGGCTAAGCCGCACCATGTGCGCGTAAGCGAATAATTGATCGGGTGATGTTAGGTGGGGTCATGCGAAGGGTCGGCCTTTTTCCATCCTTTTCCGTGCGTGCCGTTCGTTCCTCCAGGACAGGCTGTGCTGGAGGGCGGCACGCCACATGAGTTGATCGCGTCGGGGTGACGGTCTCGTTCCGGGGGATTGTCGCTGGGATTGTCATGCGGGCGTCCCTCCTTCATAAATGGCATCGGGAGCCGTCGCGACTGGGAAACAGCATCCCAGTAGGCGGGCCGATGAGGGGAGGCCCGTGTGGCAGTCACGGCGGTAGTCGCCTGGGATTGAGACTGTCACTCCGAAACGATCACTCCCGGCTTATTATTTCCTTTTGCCGCTGAGGCCGTGGCAGTGTAATTGTTAATTTCTATTTGCCCCTCTAATTTTGTTAATCATGCGGTTATTCAAGCATGAGAAATATGTCTGAGAATCCCCACGCCGCACCGTGAGCTCTAGCCAGCTACTATACCGCATCAGACCGCTATTCTCATGTCTGTTAACGTAATCCCTTTTGGGGATTTCGTTACATTATAAGAAAGAATTAAGAAAGGCACAAAGGAGGTCTTGTAGAATCTTCTGTGATAAAATGGAAGAGGTATCCGAAACCTCCCGCCTTAGGAAGATTCTTTCCAAAAGTACAGCCAGTCCCAGTTTTTTGATAAAACCGGATGGATCGTGGACAGCTTCTAGTGAAGAATCTCTGGAGCTTCTCTTCGAGACACACTTTGCAGGGAGCTTTGAAGACTGTTGGTGCGTAGCAATCATCAGGAATCACTGTCAGTGTTCTCAGAGGATATCGTAACCAGGAAACGGATCCTATGGGCACTGAGGGGTTTTAAACCATTTAAATCGGTTGGTCCGGATCAAATTATACCAGCGGAACTTCAAAACAACCTAGTAATTATTCTTCCATACCTGGAAGCAATATTCAAAGGGTGTTTGAAGCTGGGCTATATTCCTAGGTACTGGACGGAAGTCAATGTGGTGTTCATACCGAAAGCGGGGAAAAGCTCGCATGTCTATCCTAACGAACTAAGACCAATAACTCTATCATCCTTTCTTTTGAAAACCTTGGAAAGGCTGCTGGATGTATACATCAGAGATAAAATAGGTGCCAGAAAGTGGGCACCGTCTCAGCATGCGTACACAAAGGGTAGATCTGTGGACACTGCTCTGCACGCCTTGGTGTGTACGATTGAGAAATCGATTAATTCGAAGGAATTCTGTTTGGTGGCCTTCCTGGATATAGAGGGCGCCTTTAATAATGTGAAAGCGGAGGCAATCAAGGAGGGATTGTCATTTTTGGAGGTGGACGTTCCTTTGATAGGGTTAATCAATTATATACTGGGAAGCAGGATTGTTAGCTCGAAGTTGGGGGACTCCACCATCAAGAGGCGAGTAACTATGGAACCCCGCAGGGAGGGGGGTTCTGTCCCCTCTTCTCTGGGATATAGTGGTAAACGGGTTACTACTAGAATTGGAGAGAGAGGGTATTGAAGTTATCGCTTACGCAGATGACGTAGCTTTAGCTGTTACCGGGAAATTCCTGGGCACGATTGTAGACGTAATGCAGAATGCGCTTACCATCGTTACGAAATGGGCTGGCAAATGTGGACTTGGTATTAACCCGTCCAAGACAGAGCTGGTACTCTTCACTAAAAAATACAAAATCCCGGTAGTTGTCCCTCCTACCTTAAATGGCACAAGACTTGCTTTTACTGATAGAGCTAGATATCTGGGCATTATCTTGGACAGTAAGCTTAGTTGGAAACCCAACATGTTGGAGAGAATAAACAAAGCTACTATAGCTTTGTACTCCTGTAGGAACGCCATTGGTCATAGATGGGGTCTGAAGCCGGAGCTGGTACACTGGCTCTACACCGCTGTAGTGAGACCTGTACTCATGTACGGGCTGGGTGCTTGGTGGCCAGCTCTGGACAAGGTAACTTATAAAAGTAAGATTGAGAGAGTGCAAAGAACGGCCTGTATGCTTGTTAGCGGGGCATTGAGGTCGACACCGACAAGTGCCTTAGAGGTTATGTTGCACCTTCTTCCGGTCGACATTTTTGGCAAACAGATGGCGGCAAATACGGCTGTACGACTTGCAGCCGTCTCTCAGTGGAGGTGTCTTAGTATAGGACACTCAACTATTGTTAGATCGTTGAAGGATGAGCTGGCGAATCTTGACTACATTAAACCTACTCTACGCTTCGAGAAGCGATTTCGGACCTCCTTCCCTTCAAGGGAATCCAGGAGGGATAGACCGTTATCGGAAACCGAAGCGTTGTAATTCTTCACAGATGGCTCCAAGCTAGACGGCAAAGTAGGAGCTGGAGTATTCTGTGACAAATTAAATGTAAGTATTTCTATTCGTCTCCCTGATTACTGCAGCGTGTACCAAGCTGAAGTCGTAGCGATTGAGCAGGTCATGACGTGGTTGAAGCATAATGTGTTATCCTCAGACGATATCACAATCTATGTGGACAGTCAAGCGGCGATCCGGTTGTTAGAATCGGTGTCTTTGGCGTCACAGGTGGCGTTGAGTTGTCACTCATCTCTAAATGAGATGGGTGAGCATTTCAATATCCAGGTAATCTGGGTCCCAGGTCACTCGGGCGTCATGGGGAACTGCAGGGCGGATGAACTTGCTAGGCATGGTACGACTCTCCAGCTGCAACCGGAAAGGGCAAGTCTGGGGAGGCCTATCACAGCGCTGAGACAAGCACTTGGGAAGCAGGCGCTATCATCAGCGGGGGAAAGGTGGTCTAACACCCTCATCTATAGAGTTGCAAGACAAGTTTGGCCAAAGCTGGACTTGGGGCGCACTAGGGCATTAATATCCCTACGCAGACGTGAATTAAGAACGGTCGTAGGAATTCGCACGGGACAATGCCTTTTTGGAGAACATGCAAGAAGGCTGGGTCTGGAGGCAAATGACTTCTGCAGAAGCTGCTTGGACGAAGAGGAGGAAAAGACGTTAGTCCACTTCCTTTGCTCGTATCCAGCATTGGCTCTCAGAAGGCACAAACACTTGGGTAAGTTCAGGATGGACTGCCTCTCGGATCTCGAAAACAGTAAAGTGCGGGACGTCTTACGCTACATGAGTAGCTCGAAATGGTTCCAATAGGGGTAATAGGGGAGATATTCTGTGGTATCACAATGGACCGTCACCGGTCTAAATGTGCATAAGCACCCACTCCAACCTAACCTAACCTTTATCAATTTTAACCCGACATGAATTTGCAAAATGCCCTTTTTTATTGCACTTTGCACACTTTTTACCACCCGCTGGACAGGATTTTTTCCCATGACGCGTGTTACACCTGGTACGTTTTTTCTAGCTAATGCATCGATGTTATGTTCACCCTTAATGTCCTACAACTGTTTTGAGGCTATTTCACTAGATTTGCAAATATTTATTGCTCTATCTAAAGTGAGTCCATCTTCGGAGAGTAATTTTTCACGTACCGTATCTGACAAAATCCCAATCACAATTTTGTCTCGGACGAGAGTATCAGCTAACGTATCATACTCACAAAGTATTGCTTGAGCCTTGATTTTACTGAGGATATTGAGAGAAGCAGGACTGAAACTAAACAGAGATAAGTGTAAATTCCAAGTTCAAACACTTAAATTCTTGGGTCACGTTATATCACCTGCCGGTCTCTACCCAGATACTGAAAAAATCGAAGCAATTTATTAGTTAAAAATACCACAAAATGTGAAAGAACTTCAGCGAATGTTGGGAATGGTGACCTACTTGAATAAATGTATACCAAATTTATCAAAAATTACCGAACCATTAAGAGAATTGTTGGTAAAGCAAAATGCGTGGGTTTGGACGGAACAACATGATAAAGCGGTAGAAAATATTAAGACAGTGTTGCCTACACCTCCAGTACTTCGGTTCTATGATGTCAATAAGGATGTAAAGTTATCTGTGGACAGCAGTTCAAAATCACTAGGATTTGTACTTATGCAGGATAATCAACCGATAGCATACGGAACCAAGGCATTAAGCAATTCTCAGAAAAACTATCCACAAATTGAAAAGGAAGCGTTGGCTATAAGAACCGCCTGTAAAAAATTTCATCAATTTATTTACGGTAAAAAGCTAACTATTGAGACGGATCACAAGCCAAAAGAAGTCACTTACAAGAGACCAATAGAAGAAGCTCCAGCCAAATTACAACGTATAGTGTTTGATACGCTCCAATATTCGCCTAAGGTGGTATATATCAAAGGTACTGATATTCCAATAGCGGATACGTTGAGCAGAGATTGTACACATGATAATGAAGAAATAAACGACGAAGAACTGGAAATTCAAATAATTTTGGCAATGTCCGACAAAGCTATATCCGAATTTGTAGCTGCTACTAGAGAAGATCGAGAGCTACAAACACTCATTACATTTATCCTCGGTGGATTTCCGGATGATAAAAAAAATCTTCCAAATGAAGTAAAACCATATTTTAATTTTCGTCATCAGTTAAGTCATGAGAGTGGTATAGGATTTAAAGGGGAAAAGGTTGTAGTTCCTCAAAAATTAATCAATAAAATGATTGAAGAGACACATACTGGTCATTGGGGAATAACGAATACAATGCGCAGGGCTCGGCAATTGTTATTCTGGATTGGTCAAGCTAAAGATGTCCAAGCATACGTGGAGAAGTGTTCAGTTTGTCAAAAAACTCAACGTTGTAATGAAAAAGAATGTGTATTACCAAAAATAATACCATCTCTTCCCTTTCAAATAGTGAGTACAGATCTATTTATATTTAATGGAAAAGAGTACTTATTGATTGCAGACAATTATTCGGGTTATATGGATTTAAAAAAATTGGAAGTGCCTACGAGCGACGAAATAATTAAAACAATAAAGAGTTGGTTTAGTGTTCATGGTATACCGCAGATATTGGAATCGGACAATGGTCCTCAATACAACTCAAAACAGTTTCGTGATTTTGCAACGATCTGGAAATTTGAGCACAGAACTTCTAGTCCAAAATTTCCGAGGTCTAATGGTTTAGCGGAACGAAACGTGCAAACAGCGAAGAATATGCTAAACAAATGTTGTATAGACAAAACTGAAGTTGAACTGGCATTACTTAATTTTAGAAATATGCCAAGAAATGAATCGATTGGATCACCGAACGAGAGATTAATGAGCCGAGTAACACGGTCAACTATTCCGTCTTCATTTGATCAACTAAAGCCTAGGGTAATTACTAATGTAGCTGAAGAGTTAGAACGTTTACGCCTGGCTCAAAGGCATTATGCGGATAAAACGAGCAAATCAGCCGCATCACTAAAAGCAGGAGATCAGGTTAGGATACATACAAAATTATCAAATCAGCGGGGAAACCGAGGTCATTTATAGTTGAAACAGACGGTCGAACATATCAAAGAAATTCGCATCATCTTAAAAAGACTTCAGCAAATATTCAGAGTGATGCCACCATCATCCCAAACTTACCGTCAGCCAATATAGAAAGTCCAGCAGTACCAAATGACAAGCAAAGGTCATTTAATAAAGATAATGTTACACTGAGATCTACTGGTGGACCAATACGAAATGTTCCAGAGCAACATGGGTATAGAACCAGATCTGGTAGAATATCAAAACAACCTATTAGATTGAATTTATAAATTTCAATTGTGTATTATATAAAAAGAGGTATGTAACATAAATATGTAACCTTGCATAGTATACTCGCATCTTGGTAAATAGAAACCTAGTATGTATGGAAAACCTTGTTATATTGAATAAAAAATAAATGCGCATCACTCTTGTGCTAACCTTAAAACGTATCTAATACTTTTATCATTATCTAACTATAACTGGTATAATTATCATATTACAACTCCTAGTGTGCCGGTGTTCCTTTCCCTTACG
Organism: Tipula vernalis; assembly: GCA_958295665.1. Lineage (NCBI taxonomy): Eukaryota > Metazoa > Arthropoda > Insecta > Diptera > Tipulidae > Tipula > Tipula vernalis. The sequence goes on along the minus strand of OY282558.1, from coordinate 126,050,849 downwards.
GTGGAGATATACTCGACGTTACTCAAACGTTCCAAAATGTCAAAAACGCGATTACAAGTTTACTCAAGATAAACTCACTATTGAATTCTTGTTTTTGACATTTCTTTGACATTTATGACACAATAAAAATCAAAAATGATTGCATCATTGTTTCTCAATTATTATAGATATACATAATTATAAAATGAATCGAGAAATGAATGAAGATCGAATAAAAAAATTAAAACTGATGAAGAGCGGGATATTCGTTTGCCTTTTGGCGCAACAAATAATAAATATGTAAACGAAACCAAGTCCAAATTAAAACAAAAAAGAATAAAAATAGGATATTAGTTCTTAAAATTTCTGTAAGATGTCACTTTAATATTAAACAACAATAAAAAGTCGTTCCACGAATGCCTAGTTCTTCCTAGTTAGCTCGTCTAGTTAGCTCGTGTAAACTCTTTGCACATTTTTAGGTCTTGGCCAGCCCTTTACCGCTGTAACCTCAACTTCGTTGGTGTGAATATATGAACAGCTTACTCTTTTTTGGGCAATATCAAATGTCAAAATACCTAATGAAAAATTATTGGAAATATTCATTTTCGGCTATATACGTATGGGCCTGTAGCGCAAATCTCAACATACGGCTGGTTTTAAAATATTTACCACGAAAACCAATAAATTATTTATGCTTTCAGCTTTACTTTAACAACCCTACAACTTTATTACAAGCCTATAAATATTTACTAACTCTAATACTAATGGCATTCGAAGATTACTGTGATAACCAAGGCGGAGATTACGCTTTGAAAGTAACCATTTTAAGCGGAACCCAAGGCAAGTTGCAGAACAAAGATAAAAAATCTCTTTCCAAGCAATCGAGTCACAAACTAAGTAAAGGCGGGAATTATCTATACTAGAAAAATATTTAAAGCTCTCAATAAGGGAATAAATAAGAGGCACAGCTAGCGGTTGTACAACAAACATTTCAAAGAAACAAACTTTGTAAGTCTACAAGGGATTTTTTAAATTGAGGGTTCCAGAACTTTATCTAAAAATCATTTTAGAATTCCATTTCCAACGCACATTAAGGAATAGCCAAGTTTCATCCTAATTGGCCATATTCCAAAAAATTCACCCAAAAATCATTTCAGGATCCCTTTTAGAAGACGCATATCCGTTTTGTTCGGAAACTGATTAATTGCGCTATATCCTACTTCACATGTTCCCGATTGGGCCCTTTCGTTTTCTATGCCATAAGTGCTATGTTCCCTTAGCATGGCATTTCGTCTGTTAAGGGTTAAATTTGTAAGATTTTAAAATTTTTGTTTGATTTCGAAATAGGTGATCCTGATCAATAATTTCAAGCATGAATTACAGTAAAAATCAATAAAATGTGAATTGAGGTCGTCTACATTTACAACAATATGCTAATGAACGGTTGAGTTAAAATTTCATCCTTTTAATGAAATAACAATAAACAACAACAAAAGAAAATATGTAAATAGTAAATAGAAACAAATGAAAATCAAAGTCAAAATGTTGGTGTCATTTTCCCATTTGTTTTTTGTATGTTGTTCTTTTGTTTTTGATTTTCCTTCTCCTTTGGAAACAGGATGTTTTGTAAATGAAATCGAAGTAATTAAATGTGATATGAAAACCAAACTATACAAACCTTAATGACGGTTTTGAGGAAATTAGGTTTTATGTTACTTTATCTGTATGGGGATATGGGGGTCATAACGTACTTCAATAATTATTTAAATCTTATATCTTTGATTTAGGAAAGAGATGAAAACAACTCTATGTTGGTGGATATGTGGTTGCGTCACTTAAAAAAAAATTAAATCGATTTTCATAAGTGTATTTCGCGTATTTTTCTTTATGTATTTGGAAACTCTTGTATATTTCATTCACACCATAAATCGCCCCTATACTTTAATTTAATTTTTTCAAACATACATACCTACTACCTTAATTTTTGTGCTTTATCACAACAACAACTGTTATGCCTTATATCTTCCTAACCATGGCAACAAATTTCACAATAGCAGGTGTAAACAAAAAAAAAGCCAAACTAAACGAAAATGATATACGTAACACAAAAATACAAAACAAAAATTGAACAACATACACATTTCCAGTCTACAGACGTATTATTTTTCAACTTGCCTTTGGATAAGGTTTTCCACATTATTTGCAGTTAATTTTTTTCTTGCAAGACGTTACAACTTAAAAAAATTGTCAACAAATTTTTGTCTAAAATGACAGAAAACAAGAAACAAACAATCCAGGATATTGCCATAAAATTAGTCGAGGAACAAACAAAAAATTTAGTGATTAGTGATAGTGGTGGTGGTGCTGGTGGTGGTGGTGGTGGTGGTGGTGGTGGTGATGGTGGAATTGATAGTGGTGGCTCAAGTAGCAATTTAAATTCCAAAGAAAGCACATTGTTTATCTTAGGAAGTAAAAGTGTGGTGAGTTGAAATCAATTTTTAAAATTCGCCAAATGTTAATTAAGTTTTTTAATTATCTCCCACAAAAGGGTAAAACAACGATAATCAATCGATTTTTAGATCGAAATGAGTCGCCCAAACCGACACTTGCACTAGAATATTCGTTTGGACGGCGAAGTGCATCCGGGCATGGTGTCCAAAAAGAGGTTTGTAACATTTGGGAGCTAGGAAGTCTTTTCAATTCGAATCAGCTAATTGAAATTCCAATTCGTTCACATGGTATGAAACATTTTAGTGCTATCATTGTGCTCGATTTATCACAACCGTCACGTTTATGGACCGATTTAGAATCAGCATTGAATGGATTAAAAAAAGCGGCCGTCGATTATAAAATAAAAAGTGACAAAGATTTGCTAAATCTAAAGAGTAGAGAACGTGTTGGTACCGAACATCCTGATATAAATACATTAGAGTTAGTACCATTTCCGGTTTTAATTGTGGGCGGAAAATATGATTTGTTTAAAAAATTCGATCCTGAAATTAAAAAACATGTAAGCCGTTGTCTTCGTTCGGTGTCGCATGCAATTGGGGCCGCTCTAATTTATTATGCGGCCGAAAATCAAAATTTATCGAAAATACTCCGAGATACGTTAAATTATTTGGGATTTGGTAGCCCATCGAATCCATTCCGAAAAACTGTTAACGATTATAATGAACCGATTGTGATACCATTTGGTGGAGATTCGTGGGAAAAAATTGGTGTTATGCCATCGAATTCGGAACGGATTGGTGTCACGTATAGTACACAGATACCTCAGGTGGATCAAGAAAATCGGACGTCTGATGAAGAGGATGCGATTAAATTGACTAAAAATGATCCGGCACAAGATACGGGATTTCGTGAAGCGGTGATTGATGGATTACGGGCACAAAAAGATGAAGAATTGCTACGGTTAATTAGGGATACGGAAATGCGGGTAAAGTTTGATACGATGTTGATTGAAACATAGTGAGCGTTTAGTGAGTAACTATGTTTATAGTATACGTGCATACTTACATATACGGGTTTAGCCTTAATTTATTTTTGGTAGTACTTTAATGTAATTTTAATTAAAGTAAAATAAAAATGGTATTTAAATTTTTGAATTGTAAATAATTTTTAAATTACACGAAAAGCATAAAAAATCCGCACAAATATCCAATTCAATTAAATGTTTCCAATCTACAAAAAAGCAATTCTTCGATCATTGATTTGACAGAAGATATCAAGACTACAAAAGAATGGACTCACCCGCTTCTTGTACTTCTTTGCTGTAACAGTACTTCTGTACTGAACGGTGACTTTAAACATGTCAAATGATTTTTGATGCTTGGCTCCGTTTTTGAAAATGTTGTCAAGTGATTCTCGAAATGATCTCGATGATCTATTTGTACCTAAAAGGCTTAATGTCCTCAATCTTGGACGAATCACTTCTTCTCTAAATGTCGCAGTACGTATCGAGAAGAACAGTTCTGTATGGTCCTTGTTCAGAAACGATAAAATCGTCTATGTGGTGCGATTACAGTTGGATAATCTGGAAGATGAGTGAATTTGATGCACTTTGATTGTTTGGATAGTCACGTTGTTCGTGAGCATTGTTCAATCTTGAAGAATAGACAGAGTTCTCCCAAAACCCGAGTTTTTTGAGGTTTTTGTCGCTGAAGCTCGGTGACCATTGTTGCTTAACGCCTTATTACATAACCGTTGATATTTATAGGCAGAAAGTAAATTCAAATCCGGTACTTGCATTTTTCTTTCTTTACGCGTCGTTAGTGTTACAAGCACACGCATTACCAGAAAGGTTCTATGAGTATGCTCGGTTTTAAACTCGGACGAGTGTAGCCTGTTGGTGTTGGGCCTAATTAGTGCCAAATAGTTAAAAAAAATGTACATCGCCTTAAATAAGCGACCTGGCTGCAACTTGCTGCCTTGTTTATTTGATCGGCCCAATAAATTTCGAATATGCTCAGACTGGAGTCTCCCATCCAGACATCAAACAAAATTCCATGAATATGTAATCATGCGTAATTATGATTTTTATTTGCTCGTGAATAACAAACTTCTGTTAGTTTATGTTTTACGTTGATTACAAAAACTTTGAATATTTTCAACAAACAAAATATAAAGGGCTGAAACCTTACGAGGTGATCATAACTTTGGTCCTCCAAATTAACCAAACTTCCAAATCAATTCCTAACTGAACCTCTTTTCAGCTTAACCTTCAACTCAATTTACAACTCCAATTCAATTGCAACATAATCACCGAATCAACCATCAACCCTTTACCTAACCCTAAAGTCAACGCCTAACTCAATCCACGAAACAACCCCCAAATAATTCCCTAACCGAACCAATTCAATCTAATCTAACGACCTCAAATTAATCCTCAACCGAACCGCTCACTCAAATCCAACTCCCTTCAACTCGAACCTTGTTCAACTCAAACGCAACTCCACCATCAATCGAATCCTAAGCTCTACCCAAACTAAACTTTTAACTAAATCCCCAACTCAATCCCCTACTCATCTCCAAACTCAATGTTTAATTCAAATTTTAAATCAACTTGGTTCGAAAACCTTTTTTAATCTCCACCTGCCACCTCAACCCATGACCCAAAGCCCAAATAAATCCCCAACTGAACTTAATCGCTCAACTCTAACTCAACACCTTATTCGACAACAACTCAACCCTCAACACAATCCTCCACTAAACGCCCAACTAAACCCTCAAATCGAATGTCTGGATGAACTCCAACTCAACCCGAATCAACCCCAACTAGACAATCAACCCCAACTACGCAATCTCTGAACCCACACGGTCCGAAAACTGAATGTGTTTATGAACTCAACACAATCCTAACTCAACCTCTAACTCGAACCCCCACTCAACTCTCAACTTAACCCCAAAGTCAATGTCCAAGTCAATCTTCAAAACAATGTGACTCGGAAAACTACATTCGTACATGAACTCAACTCAAAACAAGCCTATAGGCCAATCCTAAATAAACCTTAACCTGATCTGCAATCCAGCCCCTCAATCAACACCAAACTCACGCCCAAATCGAATCCCAAATCAACACGGTCTTTAAAACAACTTGCGTACATAAACTCAACTAAAGTTAACTCTAACCAGCCCAACTCCAATTCGACTACAACTCAACCCGAAAATGCCCAACTAAATGTTGAAACCAACATATATATAAACTTGCTCAACTGCTCACTAAACCCTAATCCAACCCCAACTCAACTCCAATTAAACCTCAATTCAACTCGCAAATGGAACCGAACTGAACCCTCAACTGAACCGTAAACTCAACATCCAACTCAATTACCAAACCACCATAGAAAAAAATTGATCAACTTACGTTGACAGCTTTTAAAAGTTTTTCAATTATCTGCCTGAACTATAGAAACAGATTGGCTAAAACAAATGGATTTGGTGAAATTCCAAATCGGACAAGCCGTTCTTGAGATACCATGGGTACAGACAGACATCCAAACAGACAGACGGACATTTTTTTCTGTTTTTTCGGACTCAGGAACGTTCAAAACGTCGAGAAAAATGGTTTTGGTCAGCAAAGTGTTAGGTGTAGGTCATTTTTGACAGGATTTCAATACTTTGGTCCTTTTGGTGTGAACGGCACTCAGTCGAATTTTCTAAAACAGAGAAATAAAGAATAAAAAGAATATTTTCTATTTTTGTGAATGCAGTACATTCGGTTATCCATAGGAAGAAGGCTCCGTCCTATAATTTTGTATACGTTAACTTCAAACTTGGCTGTTTCTTAACTGATTCTGATGAAATTTGATTTCTAAGCTGATTTTTTGATGGAGTTCTTTCCGATTATGATGAAATCCTTACCTGTGCGAAAGGTTTTTCATTGAAGTTTTAGAATATGACCTATCAGGATAGGACTTGGCCATTTCTTAATCTATTATTTATTTATTTAGTTATCACCAACTTTGTACAACTGGTTACATTATTTAAATATTTACCAATAATCTAAAAGATGCCTCGAGCTTCGACATCAATGCCTTAAATGCATTTCTAGATAGATTAAAGTTAAAAGCCGACCAAGGAGCTGATGAATCATAAATCGGCTCACATTTACTGTAGTTTTGCCTTTGGAAATCTTTATCGCGCAGCACCCGTAATGGAGTATATATATAGTGGCGTAGCGTCTTTGGAAGCTAGGGAAGCACTGATTCCCTATAATTCTTACTCAAAATGCTAATATGCTTCATTACATAATCTTTAAAATTTTCATATTGGCTGGAGAGCGAACAAAATCGTTTTCTAAAAAAAACTATTTACCCGCTCTAAATGTAAAAAACTAATTGAAACAAACTTCCAAAAGGGAACTAAAATAACGTTTGATTAATTCTGTATGAAATATTACACTGCAAAAAATTATCTTCTTAGTATCTTTACATTAGCTTCTATTTCTTGGTTTTCTCGATTGCTTTATATTCTACAACCATACGATCGTTCCTTAACATAAAGATATCAGAAAAACTTAAATGTCTGAACACGTATATGAGTTAGTTTTTCACAACCCAGGCTGCGAACCAATAGCCGGGTATATCATTTAGCACTGTAAATTTTAATTTTAGTACAAATTTACATTTTAAAAATGGTTTGATGGGCACAAATTATGATTTGAAGGGTTGAAATCGCTGGCTATTAGGTGCAAAGAAACAACGTCAAATATTTTTATTGCTTTTCTTTCGTTTATTACCTGTACGTACATTTAATATATACCATATAATGGAAACGCGAAAATTTTAACAAAAATCAGTGAAACATGAAAATGCTAAAACCAACGGTTTTTTCATATTTGACTCAACTTTTTAGTACAATATTTGAATTTACCCTGTACACTATTAAAAAGTAGGTAACAGAACAATTAAGCCGACTATTGGTCCGTAGCCCTAGAAAGAGATGTCGTGTATGTATTGTATTTATATGTGAAAGTTTTCAATAAAAATCACTGTTGAAGCCAGGTAAATTTCGATGGTCGATATTGGTATGATCCAGAAGTTTAAACTGCGCGTTTGTTTCCAAGGAAAATAAAACTTTTGATAGTTCACTGTTTTGAAATTCATTCAATTTTTTCTGTTTTTTAACATCGCTCACTTGAGGGACTCAGTCACTTTAGTGCATTCCCGCAGTCTTCAAGGTTTTAGTTAAATCATCTTTCAAAGTTATTGCTTCCCTCAAATTATTGGTCACAGTCATCAGTTATTCAAAATACACGTTAGCATGGCTAGTTCCTTCATAATCCTTTTTGCTAAGAACGGGGAAGAAGCGGTACCATAAGTGATCAGGTTCTGTACGTACATTGGATTTCCTGATCTTGACAATACCTGAACTCGTGAGAAAGCCATGTTCCCGAATACTAGATTGTATTGTTGGTCCAACTAATAGTTCATCATTGAGCGAAGCGGCCGATCCGGGTTTGGCTGGTGGATCGAATACTAATATTAACATTGTGCTGATGCTATCTTCTTTTAAAATACCGTGATGTGGTAAAAATACACAGGTATCTTGGGTAACCCTTTCTGTGCTAATTTTCACAAAATGTCCGAGTTCAATATATTCCTGCATGAACGATTTATATATCTTTTGATATTCTTCGCTTTTGGCAAAATTTTCTCTCTCTGGTTTGCAACCTGCTAATTGTTAAATTGAACGATGTTCCTAGGGTCGGCTTGGTTCCTCAAACGGCAACCTCGCATTAGCAACAAAATAGACTTCACTTTCCTCTTCGTCATTCCTCTATTTGGATGGCTCAAGAATCTCCTCCAATTCCCCAAAAGGCTCTCAACTGTTTGTCAATATTGACATCAGCTGAATATTTTGATATTGTAGACAATGAAGAGCGGTGGTTCGAATATCACCTTGGCGTCCAACCAAATCCATCCGAATAAGGTCTACTGCAAGATATTTGACCTTTATTATTTGGAATTTTGCCATAGCCTAAAATTTGCAAAATTTACATCTGACCCCAATAAAATGTCTATTGTGTTTGATTTTTTTGCTTCGCGATCTACTAATTCAATGCCAGTCAATAGACTTAAGTCGTTTTGGTGTGGTGTTGGTGGTGGAAATGCAGCAGTTACTTCGACGTGAAATTCTGAGTTGTAGTTGTTTAGGCTGGCCATCTGGATTGATGTAATCCCCTTGGTCCGAGCCTGTCCGACTTTCTCGATTCATACAGGCTCTGTCATGACAGGCAAATTTGTCTTCAGATTTCCTTGATAACATGTCCGATGCCTGGTGCGTTTAACTTAGACTCTGTTGGATTTAAGTGTATCAATGTATGATGCTTCTTTGTACATATTTGACACCTTCTTTTTGATTTATATTGGTATAATGAGCGAGTGTCCAAGAGGCAATTAAAGCAATGCTTTGATTCCTTAATATCGTTTCTCCGATAGTCAATCGATTTATTCTCGAACTTTTTACACTGATACAAAAAATGATCGTAAGAATCGCAAACATTACATTTTACCGAAATGATTGCAAACGATCGTAAAAGTTTTCCATTAGAATTTGGACCAGTCCTTCTACTTTCTGACTTATTCCAGAGCATCTGATCTTTTGCCTAAGAATTTTAAAAAATCGTCAATAGTTGGAAAATCTACATCGCGCTTTATACATCGCATGACTTTATTGAGTAGCATAATAATGAGTCAAGAATCCCGTTGCTCAGTTTTCTCCCAAAGCTCGCAGTTATCTAATAATTTCGTCTGAACTATTTAGTAGTTTCCGAAGGTTAGTTCAGAAACCGTAGTAAATCGTTTAGATATTGAAACTTTTGGTGACGTATTTTCGTGGAAAGAGCCCATATAAAGGTCATAGAATAATTGCCATTCCGTGTATTCTCCGCTAAATGGGAGAACATTAATTTTTGTCGGTTTCACTTGTATAGACCTTTCAGTATTCATTGTGGTATCAAATAATGATGAATCTGTATCATTCATGCTTGCCTTTCGACTCCGTTTATTTAAACTAATATTAAATGTCTTCGAATATATGAATTCCCGAGGCTTCATAATGGCTTATAAAAAATATTAACCGTTCCACTTCACCAACATTTTTTTAACAATTTATTAGTAGGTATCTGATGAACAGATATACCATAAATGTCTGAACTAGGCTGTAACTGTTGAGCATATGTTGCTAATCTAGATATTTGCTCAGTAATGGCGCTGTGTTCCTTCTGGAACGCGTCTAATTTTTGTTGACTGGTAGTCATTACTTTTCTATTTTATAAAATTTCACAAATATAAACAAAATGGAGGCACTAGCAGAAGTTTGCAATGATAGATTTCCACAAGATGCAGTGATGGTAATTTCCAAGATTGGCGCCGGATGGCTTGCAATTTTACTTGTTCACTTGTGACCGCCCAAACCTAATGGATTTAAATTTATATTAGAGTTAAAATCCGCCTCGAAGGAAGACTCCTTCTTTCCTTACTCATTTTCCTTATAATAAAACTTCCAGTTTAGCGAATGAAAATTCGTTGCGAAACTAAATTCGTTACACTAACAGTTTCGTTAAACTGGCAGGTATTCGATAAAAACAATGTTGATTGTATTCGTTTTTTCGAGTTGCAAATATATTGTGTGTAAGTGTGTGTAATTTATCGAAAGTACAAAGTTGCAAAACGATTTTCGCAAAATATTTTTCACATACAGACATTGATTGTTGTTTGAGTATGCAGCGACACACTGAGGGTTTTTAAACTGAATAAAATTGCTTGCTCAGGATAATGACTGGCCAGACGACAGGAAAAATTTCGTTTCTTAAGTTGTTTCATTTTGCTTTTTTTTTTAACAAACTTTTCTACGACAAATAGAATTTTGGGCAGGTGTTTAGTTGACAGAGAAGGTCCCATATATATATAAATATAAATATGCTTCTTAAGCAATACGTCAAACGGGTTGTCATTAACAACTTTAGGACCTAATTTATATTTTTTGTGATTCTTGTCATTTCTATTTTTTAGATTTATCAACTCATTATTAAACCACCTTTCCTCTTTCCACTTGAAGCATTCAATCTAGGGATAAGTCTGTTAATCGTAGATTAATGATTCGATAGAATTGGCTCAACACTACCACTATTATTATCATTGTTACATTGTTACATTTTTTAACCCCAATGAAAATATTTCAGAGATGAAACTTTCTATCTCATCGTTCGGGTTAATAGAAGTGAAATTGTGATCTCATACAATACTATAGACCATCAGATTTTACAGTCCTGTGTCCTAGGACTCCTTCAATTCAATTTTAAAGAAAACTAACGTGAGTGAACTGTCCGTCACAGATGTATTTATCAATCAGGTCAGGTGAGGCGGATGAATCAATATTACCGATATATAAATATTTGTTATCAGACGTCAACAGTTTCAATCGAATCATAATCGTCCAACATTTTAGAACTTGTCCATTTCTTAACCGATTATAATGCAATTCGACATGTGCGATGGAAATGGGATTCTAAACTGATTTTATCAATAATGGGTGGAACTTGATTGATGGAAATGGGGTTCTAAAATGGCTCTTTAGGTGAAAGAATATCGCCGATTAGGACGGAAGTTGTCTATTTTGAAGCGAAATAATAAATGGGCTGATAATGTTTTCATAATAAGGTGTCGTCCATAATGATGTCATAGTTTTTAGGGGGAGAGGGAACCAACGAAATAAGTGTATCAGTTTGTGACCTGGCGTTTAAAATACTCTTTTAAATAAATATTGAATATTGATATTTTAAGCAGAAACAAAATAGGACGTGTCATTGGGGAAGGGGTTTAAAGAATATTGTGACAGTTTGTGGCAAACAAGGGAGAGGGGTTTTCAAATAGGAAAAATTGCGTCCCTTCATTTAAGGATGATTAGGGGACAAATATTGAATTTTGGGAACATGGGTTTTAAAATTTTCAAACTATATACAATTTCGTTAATTTTAAAGCTTTAAATTTTTTTAATATATTTTTGTAAGGTTCTATCATTAGAACAGACAAAGACATTATCTGTGGATCGTTTTCATTTTCGTTTATATAACAAAATTGATTTTACTAAAGGAAAAATTCACCCGTTCCTATACCCCGCATATTTCTAATTGAAACACAAATGCGCTTATTGTTATAATCCTTTCATGTTTTCTTGAAGCAAAAAAAAAAAAAAATCGAAATAACGAAAGGAATCATATTAGATGTACAGCGCGCTACAAATTTAATACTACAGTTGATACTCGATAATGGCCCGTTTATCGTTAAATCGTTAATTTTGGTTTACGCTTTAGTACAATGATATATGTAAAAGCAGCATGGTATTAAGTCCATTTGACTTCCAAATAATAAATACATTTTTAGACATTGATTGATGGATGTTAAGGTGTGAATCGGTCGATTAAAACTCGTCGTAAGTGCTGAACTATTTTGTATATTGATCGGGTTGTAGTATTTTCCATTTGACCTTACATAAATATCAAATATGTTCACAAAACAACAAAAATCTTAATAAACCGGAAAAATATCGGAAATATCTCTCAACCCTTCATAAAATCGAACAGAATTTAGTACATACATATAATATTGATGTAATGTGTTTGTGTGTACTATATATAGTTCAGTTGTTGCGCCAGATAAATCGATGGCACACAAAAAAAAGGCAAATGATTACTTTAACAATAATATTAGGGCACTTAATACGTGCCTACCCCGACTGCCTAATCATTTTCGCCAATATGCCAATAATACTAAATTTATGCAATGTTACACACTTTCACAGCACGCAGTGGATTAAAACGCATGCGCGCTACTGATTTGGAAAATAATTTTTCTTCTCTTGTTTTGCTCATTATTATACATTTTGTTTTATTTTATTTATGTATTTCATTTCTCAGCAGGGTGATTGTAAAATTTGGTATTTAACTGGATTGTTTTAAAGAGATCAATAAATTCGCTTGATCTCATGAATCGTCCTTTACTCATTGGTGTAGACGGGTGAATCGACATAACCCCACAGAAAAGTCTAAAGGTATCAAACCACTCGTTTGTGCTCGTTCTTCATCGTACTCGAAGAAATAGGGTCCGGTGACACCGCATCAACCCACGATCCGCACGAAACAGTAATTTGTTTCGCCCCAAAATTTCTTGTGGATTATTTCTATCCGATAAAATGGGAATTTTGTTTGTTAACAAAGCCAATTTTGGCTCATTTTATTTTATTTTACATCCTCTCCGTCTTTGCTCTAGAACGTTTCACTGGAATCAGATTCGTCGAGTAAATAAAGCTCTTCAGTGGCCTTATTCAATTCACTCCGATTTGATAGAAGGTTTTCCCATTCGGTGAAGGTTCTGTCATAATAACTTAAGTCGTGATTAAGAGAATCATTCCAGGTGAAACATGGTCATCCTGGCTTCTTGGGATCGGCAGTGTACCTCTTAATGGTACTTAGAATATGGGCTGGCCCGCGGCGATGGATATGTCGCTAGTAATTTGTTCGATGTTTGGATGTCGTTGGTTGGATGGCGAATGTCGATCTCTGATAAGAGTGGTGCAATATTGACGGTTGATTTTTGGGCCAGCAGATCCCAGGGCATCGATTAGTTCCTTGAGGATGGGTTCTAAAGCTGCGATATTGTAGGTGATGAGAACGATGTCGTCGGCGTAAGCGAGAATGGGCAGCACCTGCAGGTTTACGCTTTGTTCGGTTAGAATAAAGTAAAAAATTCGGGGGGAGAGTGGACACCCCTTTGGACTCCTTTGCTCTTTTTAATTTTGGGTATTAAACCATTTAATGACGGTGTGCTCCCATAAACATGCCTTGATGATACGGTTGGCCAAATAATGGGGAGCGTACTGTTGTAGGCAGTCGGCTACTACATTTAGGTTAACCATGTCGAAGGCTTTCGCCAGGTCAATGGAGAGAATGTTTACTAGGTGCCCCATACGGCATTCTTCGTCGAGAATGCAACGGATGGTGAACATATGGTCTTCAGTAGACCGATTGGTTAGAAAGGTAGCAGGTCGATGGTAAATGCAAGTGTTCATCAAGTCGATCGAGATATCCGACGTTATAAGCCCCAGGGGCCTCCTTCAGTTCATTGGATCCGAAAGGAATCGGAATATGGCCCGCTTTGTTGGTGGCTACCTTTTTTGTACTGAGTAAAGAATGCATAGGTTTTGCGCAGTGATGGCTTAAATTGTGACACGTCGTTAAAAAAATTCTGGCACTCAAGAGTTCCGTGAGCAATGGGGTCTCGAGGATAGGCATTTCTTAGATAAAGGGTACTCTTATAACGGGCCAGCTCTTTTCTGCATTTCGGCGTGAGTGGAAGTTTTTCGCTTAGGGATTTATGGGATGCAAGTTTAAGACAATCCACTATCATCTGCCTTTCATCTTTTGCGTTAGACACAGTCAATCCATATAAGACGATGATCTCTTCAAATGATGGTTCTTGATCCGGGTTAAAATATGGTATAATTGGGAGAAGGTTCAGCCGTTGGTCCAAAGAATATTTATGTCACTATACACAAAAAAGACGTTACGTTGTCAGGTAAAAGTATTCTGGGCATTCCAATTGGAAATCATAGACATTTCGTAGAACCATTAAAGGCGCTCCAACTTTGAACTGCTTAGTTGAGGCAATATGAAAATTTCAGATAATTTAGAAATTTCATGGAACGCAAAAAGTTCTGTAAAATTAAAAAATTGATCTACCCGACTTTTCAAAGGTCACTTTTTCCATCAATTGTCCGTTATTCTCTATTTTGAGCAGAGGTAGTCCTTAAAAGATGAAAAGGGTTTTATTTAATTTGGAGATCATGACAATATAATTCTCTGCCCCAAGCCGCCAAATCACGGACTCGCAATTACTAGATCATTTAGAATTGAGGTGTTTTGAACAACACCGCATTCACCATTTTTCATCTTCGACCTTCATCTTTGATTTTGAAGAATGGAAAGACGGAAGGAGGGACACGACATTTTTGTTCTGGAAGTTTTGGTGTTCTGGTAATGTCGAGAAATGTGAAAATCTGGAACAAATTTAACAAAATAAATTTGTTAAAGTGGCTGCTCTGCTGCTCGAAATTCAAGCTGATGGAATTGATGTTTAGCCATGGCTCAATGGAGAATGGGTTACGGGACTCAGGAAGGCAATCTAAACTTTCCTAAACTAATCTAAACTTGTTTGTGCTGTTTAATTACAGAAACTCAGATGTAATGGTGGCTGGCTTTGCAGCATCTCTCCTGAATAGAGCTATGGGTAAACAAAGGCCATCTTGGTGGTCGAAACAGCTGAAAATCTGTCGTTAAAAATGGAAAAGGCTTTTTAGAAAAGCCAAGAAAACAAGAACTGCTGCGGATTGGGACTGCTATAAAAAATAGAAGTCCTCAGAACATACAAGTATGAAATAAGAAGTGCCAAAATAAGTGCCTGGAGGCTCTACTGTGGTGAAATACAGGAGTCCTCTGAGGCTGCGATGCTATTCAAAGTACTGGCTTCAAGTCCTATCATACCGGGTGGATGGTTCTTGGACCGCAACTAGTAGTGAATCTTTGGAGTTACTACTGATAACCCACTGAAATGCCGAATACTGTTATGGGTTCAGGCGTTGGAAGTTGATTAATAAGCAGGAGGAAGTTACTGTGGGCAATTAACAGCTTTAAGCCATACAAGTCAGTTGAACCTGATGGCATTATTTCTGCGGATGTTCAGCAAGCCATTGACTTGGTTCTACCCTGGCAAGAAGTTATCTTCAAAGACAGCCTGGAACTCTGCCACATTCCTAGGGAATGGACTGAGGCAGGAAAAAACCCTCAGTGACATCCCAAAGGAGTTAGGGCTTCACGTTTATGCTCTTTTCTATTAAAGATGGTCGAAATTTCAACATGCTTACTGTAAAGGGAGATCGGTAGAAACCTCTCTACACTCCCTGATTTTTCCTATTGAGAATTCCCAAGAATTTAAGGAATATTCCTTGTTAACCTTTCCGGATATAGAAGGAACCTTTGCCAACGTTAAACCGCTGGTGTAGATGAATCGCTCGCTGGCTGGATAGATCAAATTCATTGGAACTCGCTCGGCAGGATACAAATTGTCTCACTTTACTAAGTAAGGTAAATGTTGAAATTCTGCTCGCTACATGGAAACTCTTACTGCAAGAAGAACCTACCTCAAGAATTGGAGAGCTGTAAACACTTCAGCGTCGCCATATTAGTATGGTCGTGGGGTTGTTACAGGACACTGTCTCATAGTCATATGTGCAAGCTGTGAAAATATAGAGGAGGAAGAAACTGTTCTCCACCTACTCTGCACTTGTCGGCCTACTTAGCGAGACTGAATTTTGAGGAGCGACCTAGAGTAGAGTTGAGTTAATGTTTGTGTGGTATGGCTACGGACCATTTGTGTGTCTATAACGGTCCTTAGGACAGCCACCCCTAACCTAACCTATGACAACTTTCAATGAAAAAATCAAATAATATTTTCAGTGGCGTAACTATAAATTTGCCCCCTCTCCCCTCCGCAAAATTTTTTTTGGGCTCCTTAAAATGCTTCTTGTACGAAACAGTACCTGATTAGTTAGGTCTCATACAAAACGAAATTTCTTGCAATCAACTCGAGAGTTGTGTAAGCATTTTGGAGCGCGTTGTTGTAGTTGGTTGATTAAATTGTTTATAGAGCAGTAATGCACTAAATCTCAGCGATTAAGATGTACGTCTGTATATAATATTAATAGTTATAGAAATATTTACCAATTTTTTATATATGCTGGTTTGAATATTGAGTTGGGCATTGAATTTGGGGTTGATTTGAAGATTAGGTTGCGGGTTGAGTTAAAGTTGAGTTGGAGTTGAGTTGGGGCTGGATAGTATATAGTGAGTTGTTGACCAATTTTTTATATAGTATATGCTGGTTTGAGGAGTGAGTTTGGTGTAAAGTTCGCGGTTTAGTTGAGGGTTAAGTTGGGTTCCTTTTGCGAGTTGTATTAGGGTTGAGCTGCGGTTGGATTAGGATTTGTGATTTTTTTTTTTTTAATTTTATTGGGATTCTATATCTTATCCGATTTTGATGAAATTCAGTATTTCCAATGGAAATGGGATATTCAATGGAATTTAGCTATTCCTTAACCGATAATGAGATTCTAAAAAGATTTTTGGATAAAGCTCTGGAATATGGCCAGGTAAGATGGAACTTGACTGTTCCTTAACCGATTACGATAAAATTTGACATGTGCATTGTAAATGGGATTCTAAAATGATTTTTAAATGAATTGAACGGAGACGGCATAGTAAGATGGAACTTGACTATTTCTGAACCGATTATGATGAAATTTGACATGTGCGATGGAAATTTGGTTCTAAACTGAGTTTTAGATCTAAAAATCAATTTAGAATTCCATTTCCAACGCGCGTGCCAAATTTCATTTTTTTTTTTTGCCTTATTCTAGAATTTTATCCAAAAATCATTTAAGAATCGCATTTCAATCATGGATATCAAATCCCACTAAAACCGGCTAAGAAATTATCAAGTTCCACCCAAATTGGCCATACATATAATTTCTTAAAGGTTCAATTTGAAATGCAAAAAGGTCAATTTGAAATATTAAAGGCTCAATTTGAATTGTACTCGTAAAATCTGTATCATCGCAGAAATATCTGTCCGTGTCCGCTCTAATAAAGTGTCAGCTTATCTAATGCTGTGTGCCTCAGAAGACTTTTCAAACTAAACTTTTCAAATTTTGAAGCTTTCGCTATTTCCTTATAGATGCTAGATGAAAAGTCAATTTACGAGGTTACTTTTCGACGAATTTTCAATTTGTATGAGTAGGCTTTGACTTTAGAGTCAGTCAGTTGTAATTTATTTTGTATTTTATTATTAGAAAATTTTAAATTAATTTTTTTGTATAAATTAATATACAAATGATTTGAAATGGAAAGCCAAATTTAACGGCGAACCCACGAAGTCGCGATGTCGCATTCATCACAGTTACCTAAAGTGAACGGATAATATAGTTAGATTAGAGGCTGTGCTGATTATGGTTAAAAAACAAGCAGTTCAGACAGTTGGGATTAGAATTTTTAATCGTAAATATGGTGAACGAAAAACTCTGGACAAAGTGTAGTGGCTGTTAGCAATTCATATTGTACTGTTATTTTATGTTGGTCGGTTATGTACGTTGTTTTGCGATTTTTTTTTCTAAATTAATTTAATTTTTATATAAATTTTAAACGACAATTTCTGATGCACCATGCAAAGATAGAACACGTAGCAAGG
This sequence comes from Tipula vernalis, assembly GCA_958295665.1. NCBI lineage: Eukaryota > Metazoa > Arthropoda > Insecta > Diptera > Tipulidae > Tipula > Tipula vernalis. Next base: position 126,033,072 of record OY282558.1, on the reverse strand, counting down.
GTCACAAATAATTTTGCTGATTTAAAATTAAAATCTCCAGCCACCGCTAAGCAACGTTTTATACCTATGGAAAGATGATGATACCAATATTGAAAATACACATTTCTGGGAATTTCAGAGTATTGAGCGGATGAGCTGGAATTGGATCCTAGGTAAAAGCGTGCTGCATTTTATTCAAAATTTTACTACTTTTGGTATGGCCCGTTATGAATGAGCGAAAGCTCAAAATAGGGTGTACCAGGAACTATAAAAATATTAAATAACCAGATAATTAATTAATTAAATAATTAGTATGTAAATGTAATTGAAAAACCAAAAATGTTCAGTTCCAGTGATTTTAAAAAAATCGCCCGTCATCGATTTTCATTATTCCAAATGCATTTCCGAAGCACGAAGTATTGTGGAAGCATGCACGAAGCATTGTGGTGCTTTGCTATGCATAATAGGTGCGATAATAGCTATCGGGTCTAATGAACATTTGTATTCACTGTCACCTAATAGTCAAAATCAATGAGGTGGGAATATTTGTTTGCAATATAATTGAATATTCGAGTATCCACAACAAATATTAATAAATTTACCAGAATTGTCGCATACTGCCATTAAATTAATGCTCTAATCAAGTTTAAAATTCATATATTGACTGTGTATTGCAGTAGGTACAACAAATTTTATGTGGTATCCATCGATAGCACTTAACGCTTTCGAAAATATTGAAGTGGCTGATATGAATTTAACTTGGCAATTCGACTAACTTTGGTGCGAGCTTTACAAACATCAAGAATTTTGTGATCAAAAGTGATTCTCACAGAATATCTTGATAGATTGCAAATTATACCAGTGACCCTATAGCCCGCTCTCCACTGGCCATCCAATATAGAAACACAGAAACACGGAATTTTATTTAAAATTTGAAACCTTTAAAAGTTTGATGTTGAGCGAAGAGACCGCAAATTTTATTAAGCGAATTAGCAGACACTCAAGTGTTTGCGGATATAAGCATTATCATTAGCAAATATATGCTTGTAAATTTCAGTTTTGTTATAGTTTCCTGTTACCTACAAATAAAATAAAAATAATAATGTAACAAACCTTCACAAATTACAATAAGTATACATAAAAAAAGTTTAGTTTGGTATAAGGCAAAGTTGAATACTTTTAACCTAGTGACACCTATTTAAATATTGCATGAATTACTGGGTCTTACAAAAGTTTAGTTTGAAAAGTCTTCTGAGGCACACAGCATAAGGGTGGTTTTCATTGGAAGACTTCAGTTGCATGGAACTTAAAAGTTTGTCCGTTGAAGTGAGGATTCCGCTAAATTGAGTGTCTGTTGAAATGAGGTTTCACTGTATTTAAAAGTGAATGTTTATATATATGTACAGTATATATGTGTGATATTTAAACAAATGCACATGCATTGAACGATTTGAACCAAACTTTACAGAAATATTGTTTAAGACTTAAGAACGTATGATGGTTTATAGGATGGTTTATATATAAGAATTGTGTGATGGTTAAGTTAATGGTGATGGTGGTATGATGATGATGATGATGCTATGATGGTGATGGTGAACTAAGTGAGTTGAAGTTGAGTTAGGGTTTAGTTTGCCTGCATTGGAGTTAAGTGAGTTTTTCGGTTGGGGAATTATTTAATAGTTGATTTGGAGATAGGTTAAGGGTTAATTTGAAAGTTGATTTGGGGTTGATTTGATGATTGATTTGAGGGTTGGTTGGCGGTTAATTTGCTGATTGCGATTAGAATTATGTTGCGATTGAGATGGAGGTTGCTTTATATATTGAGTTGAAGGCTGAGCTGAAGTTTGACTTAAGAGATTTATTTCCGAATTAATATGGGAGTTGCATTAATCAAGACCGAAGTTCTGACCACCTCATGAGGTTTCAGCCCTTTATATTTTTATTATTTATATTTAATTGACAGATTATTTCAATTCTTAACTAAGAGCCTACGCAGCTACATATACTGCATCCAAAGTCTCTTTCTGGATAATTCTGTAAACGGAATTCATAATGTTATTCTGGGCATCGGAATTTCATTACAAGGTCATTGTATATTAAGAGCTATGAAATGTGTGGAGACCGAAATTAAAATTGTTTAAAAATCTTTTTAATGAAGTGCATTTGTGTACTGTTTATTTGGTTATTTTCGGAAATATACCGAACATTAGGCGCCTGTTCCGCAATCCAATAAATTATTATAGAACAAATCGATATAGAATTCAAATCTATATTTATATTTAATTTGAATTGAGAAATCTTTGTTTAAACTTAATTTTTTTTTGTATTTTGTTTCGTATTTAAGGTGTGGGTTCTCTCAGCAGGGCGTATAAAATTGCAATTTTCTGATTTCGAAGGTTAAAGAATTATAAAACTGTGTATTAAATGATCTATTGTGAGTAATACTATAATAATATAGGAAGAAAGTCGCATGAATTACAATATAGGTATAGTACAATGTATACACTACAGTTGTATTTTGGTGTAAGTGATTTTATCACAGGATTATGGATTTCACAAAAAGTATGTCACCCTATAAAATCATTAAATACATTTTTGTGAGCAAGCGCACTTCATTTTCACGGTACGGTTACCATTCGTTTTCTTTATTATTTTTACTACTGTTGTTTTTTTTTTTTTGTTTTTATTTCTTACTTTAACTTTATGTTCAACTCAAAACTTTACTTCTGAAGTAAAAAATTAAATAAAAAAAAATAAAAATAAAAAATTGAATCGGAATAACACAACAAGAAACATTCACTACAGATTCATAGTTTTTAAGCTGTTTCTACAATTATACGGTTTTTGATTTATTTGCATTTAGTTTAGTTCGTAATGTTTAGTTAAGCTATATAGCTAATTGTGAAATTTTTAGAGTTTCATATTATGTACAGTCGTCATCATTAATTCAAAGTTTAATGTGTGCAAAGAGTATTAAAATTTGATGTGATTTGTTGCAACTTATTTTCCCGTTGAAAGTATTTAATTTTACCATAAAGTGATTTAATTCGTGGATATTTTTATACAAAATCAATACAAGTGATTAATTTGGAAGTGAGAAAATAATTTCCTCATGATAAAATAAAAAAAAAAAGTGAAGAAATTTTTATTGTGAGAATTAAGAGTGTTAATAAAAATTTTAAAACCTCAAATGGATAAAAATTAATTTAGGAAATTATCCTGAATATATACGAGCATAATATTTTATAAGCACCACTATATATATAAATTAATCTTTTAAGCAGTGTAAGTAGCTATTTGGTAAATTAATAACCCTAACTATAACTTGACCTCGTTCTTAAATTTCTCTTTTTTATTTGTTATACCTATGTATATTGAAATTATGTAGTTCCTAAATCAATAAGTATAGGTAATATGATGTAAATGCCATTTTCATGTTTTATAAACCACAAGTGAATGTAACTATTTTGTAAAGTATAAAATTGACATGTGTGTATGGTTAGTGGTGCGCCGAAATGTTTACCTCTATACAAAACATAAAAAAGCTCTCGATGTTACATAACACAATAAAATTATATTCTATCCGGTTAACTTGTTCAATCTTTATTGGAGAAAATCGTATACATAAATATGTAGGGTACTTTAAAATATCGAATTTTCCCCATTTCAAATGTTAACAAGAATGTTAACGAGTCAATAAAGAAGGTATCGATTGATACCATATACCATACATTTCAACTAATTTAATATTTAATTGTAAAATTGTGATTGGTCTCATAGGAAATAAAACATGATGAAGTTTTTTTTTTGTTTAGTAGTTATAATAATTTGACTATACATATACAGTTGATTGTCCAATAATTTATTTATCAGGTTATTAAAGATGTCCCATTTAGTACGCTTATTTTATAAAAGCTGCTTGTTGACTGTGTAAATGTGTGTACACAAGAGAAAATTTCTATTGATTACATTTTTGGCAGAACATAAGGAATTAATATTTAATCTCGTTCATTTTTATTTTTTCTTGTACAAACATCCTTCGGGCCGAATTTTTATACAATACGTACTTGTCTCAAAATAAATAAATAAAACAAAAAAACACACAAATTGGAAATAAAAATCAATCAAATAAATTCCGGAAAATCTTCAGAAAGCGAACAAAAACAATCAACCTTTTCCATTAAATATGGAACCCGCATTTAATCATCGAATAATGTAAAGGGCGTAGTTTAAAATCAACTGGTTGATTGCTAATTTGTAATTATTATATGAAATTTGAAGGTTGAACAACTTTAGTTGGGAACGTGAAGAATTCGTCATAAAATGTTGAATTTAGTTTAACAAATCCTATAGAAAAAAACATTTCAAATTTACTCGGCTAAAACTTACTAATATGACTGCAACTTAATATAGCGGTAAATAACAATGCAACGACATATTATCACAATTATTTAAACAATTAAAACACATTTGTAATGTTGCTATTCAGTTAGATTTCTAAAGTTTACTTTACATGAGTATACTTGTGCATCTTTAAGTACAGATATACAGTAGTGCCAAACATATTCACAACTTTAAGCAGCTGTAGTAAATAGGTATAGGGATGAAACCTCACAAGGTGGCCAAAACTTTGGTAAGGAGATTACTTGAATATGTGAACTAATCTAAAGTCAACTCATCTAACCTTCAACTTGACTCGCAAAATAATTCCTAACTGAACTCCTTAATCATCATTAACTAAACCTTATCCAACTCAACGCCCAACACAATCGCAATACAATCAGCAACGCAATCACAAATCCAACGCCAACCCAACTCTCAACTAAATCACAAGTTCAACCAGAGCTTTCTAGAGTATAGAGCCATAATCATATAATGACAATGGTGTTTTTTAGCTGCAAGTTTTTCAATGAAAAAAGCAAAAAATATTAGAAAGTGTTTTTATGAAAGTTTCCTACATATCATAATTAATAATTATGTTTAAGATACATTTTTCGAATTTTCATTTTGAAATATACATCAAAGTTGGCTCTTACGAATTAAAATAATACTTGCTAAATTTATCTTTAGTTTTACTAGTGTACGTAAGATGTCTAAAATGTTTACAGAAAAATACGAAAAGAAATTATTTAATCACAAAATTGTCACACGTTCTTAATATTTTGTGAATTTGTTTCGCTTTTCCTACAATTTTTGAACTTAAAATTTCCCCAGGTGATAATTTTTGGAACGATTTTATGAAATTTTTACGGCAATCACTGCCATCTGTGACTTAATGACCAAACGAATTGTAGTAAGCTTTTATTTCAATTTGACCAGAATGCTGTTGTTATGAATTTTTTTTTTATATTTTAAATGAAAACGATTTACTGAAACAACATTCATATATGTTGAAATTCAAACATTTATGAAAGTATTTGAGAAATCATAATTAAGAATTTGTAATGTTTTCATTTAAAAATTTGTCTTAGGAAAAAAGTGATTTTCCATATGTTTTGTGTGTTTTACTATGAAAAGTTTGGTTTTTTCCTCGTTTCTAATTCCCTTATAAAAGCTTTGTTTTTTAGACTATGGCTTTGTATAATCAAGGTTGCTTTGGTTTAACCCCAAAACAACTTTCAAATCAAAGCTTAGCACAACCCGAAATAACTGAATCCCCCACCAAACCTCAATCAAATTAACTCAGCCATAGCGCACGAACCAAATCTCAACCCTCTACTCAACGGTCTTCCTGCTTGTAAGAAATTAACTCAAATCAACTCAATCTAACTATCAACTGGACACCAATTTAATTAACGCACAACTAGGGTTGCCAGCTGTACTTCTTTAGGGAGTACAGTACGCCTTTTCTGGTTCAGAATTTATAATGTACTTGTTTTTGGTTATTTATAAAGAAGTACACAAATGTACTTCTTATAGCTAATAAAAGCTAATAATAAAAATTAAAAGATTTTTTGGAAATAATTTTCTGTATTGCTTTAGAAGATGATAACGAATATTTCTATTTCATTCAACCAAATATTTTTCTGTTGTAGTTTGAACATTTAAATTTAAAAAGTAAAGTAAGTAGCTAGAATTGGTTAAGCGCAAGTTCAAGATTAGCTAATTCCTTTTTATTTCAAGATATTAGTGATTAAGTCCGATTAGTGAACAAATCTCTAAATATATTGAAGATCCTCTGTCCTCTGTTTTATTCAGTTTAGTAAAAGTAGAAGTGGCGTCATTATATGTAATTTGCAATTACAAGTTGTGCTATCTTAGTACAACTTGTAAAATCAATAAAAAAAAAATTAATTAATAAATATAATTAAAGAATTATTATAATTTATTTTTGTAATGCTTTTGTTGTATTTATTTGATTTATTGTATTTAAAAACAGAATCAAAAATCAGTCTATCAATACTAACATTTGAATTAATACCACATGAATTCGTGGCGCCTGTCAATGCAGTTATAGCTAATCGCGCTTAGATGCTTTAGTCTGTCAAAGGTTAGATCTTTTTTGGACGAGTAATAAAGTTGCCGGACGACATGGCAGGTCTTCAGGCTTTGACTTTTGAGTCAAGTAGATGTTGTTTTTATATTTATCTTCTAAAGTAATTAAATTTTTTTTTCTTGTTCTTATCAAAATTGTTTTAAAATTTCGCTAACTATGCTGAAATGCCATTTCTGCGGGAACTGATGATGCAAAAGGTCGGAATGGTTCCAGTGGAACAATTGGACCGATTTGCTGTGATCTTGCCTTATATGCTGGAAATGTATTGCTTTATGACCTCTTCTTATTTCTGGAATATTGAGGCAAATTATTAATTTTTTGTCAATGAAATAATTTTTATCTCGGTATAACGGAGCCAAAAGGACCGGATACTTGATTTTAGTGAAATTTTATATCTGAGTTATAAGCCTATTCTATGAGTAGTTACTAATATAAAACCGATTTATTCACGGTCTGAAAATTTCTTTGAGGGTGGATTTCTTAAATAGAATAGGAGCCAAATTCAAGAAAAAGGTATTGCAGAACACCACTAGTGATAATTTTTTTTTACATAAGCAACCGAACTTGGTAGCATGTTTGTGGATGGATTTTCATGGAAAATTTCGTGGATTTCTTCTCTGAAATATTTTGTTCCCGCAGAAGTTTGAAAAACCAGAACATGTCCGGAGAAACCGGGATGTATAAATATACGTACTCCTCATATCAGTTTGTTCCAGAAATATATGTACTTCTTTTTTTAAATTTTATCTGGAAACCCTAGCACAACTCAATGGTCAAATCAACATGGTTCAAAAAAATACAAGTGTGCGTGAACTTAACTCAAGCTAACTTCCAACTCAACCGTCAACGCACTCCATGTTAAACTCCAACTGAACCACACACTCAACCCCAACTCAACCCTCAACTCAAGCACAAAGTTATCGTTCAACTCAATGCCTAAATCAACATGGTCCAAAAACTGCCTGCGTACATGAACTCAACTCAATCCAAACTCAATCTTCCACTCGACCCCAACTTAACCCGTAATTTAACCCCAAATTCAACGTTCAAGTCAATCTTCAAATCAACGCGTTTCGAAAAACTACAACTCAAAACTACTCAAGTTAACTTCCAACTCAACCCTCAACACAATTGCTAAACGTGGATAGAAAACCACGTGGAAATATTACCACGTGGTTTTGCATGAATTCGTAAGACAGGTTCCAAGGACCTACAGGTTCCAAGCAAATGGCGAAAAAAATATAAATCGGATAAACCGTTCTCAAGATATAATATGAGTAAAAAACTGACATTTGTGCTACTCTGTCTCTGAAGATTGTCGATGTTATAAAATAAACCTTGAAGCGCAAATTAAACTTATTTCAAATGTATGTAATAATGAAACATGAATGTAATGCAAAATTTAACAAGCGTTACCACCAGAGTATTGGGACGAATTGGTGGACTGGTGGTTACTGAAATACCGTCTTCTACCGGTGAACGTTTAAAAAATATTTTTTTTGGGTTAACCGAAAAAGTCTGCCTACATGGTTGCGGCACATTTGGTTAACAACAACAATGATCTCAGTTTGAACCTGTGCTGAAAAAGAACTTCCGGACATGTACACTTCGAGTCACTTGCGTTTCTTTTTAAATATTTTGATTTTTCTTTGAGAAATTTGAGTAGGCCAAGTAATTTTTGTTTTATTCTATTTCATTTGTTGATTGTTGGAAAAATTGCATGTATAAATACGTCAGATTAAATCGGTTATAGCTGTATTTTGTTGACCAAAATTTAATTCGAATTATTTTAGGTTTATTGTTTTCCCAATAAAATAGCCAATTTGATTTAATGAAGAAAAACCAACTTTCCGAAATAAAATATAAATTTAATATGTATTGTGAATCTGATGGCAGGTATCATAACCAAAAATTAGAATTATGTTTGAATAAACCCAATTATTTTTTAGGCTAATGTTATTCTTGCGGTGATTTATCCTATGCAATTGTTGTTGTAAATTTGTCAAAGAAATACGCTTTATAAAAACGAATAGTTAATCCAACAGATTTATGCAAAATTTATTTTTGACAAAGTTAACATGTATAAGGCTGAAAGATGTTCAGGTCCCATTATAGCCCAAAAATTGGAAAAAGTAAGTCTTTGGTGAATAACTGCAATATTTAGCAAATTAGATGAGATATCATCCAATTCGGCAAAGTCAGCATCTAAAACGAAAGGGAGAGCTGGAGTTAGGGCCAGCATTTAGACTGTATGATATGTTATTAAGTGTGCAACACATATTAGATTTCAAAAGTTGAAGAAAAACCACCGTTGAATCCGCATCGGAAAGCGCAACGATTACATTTTGCTAACCAGCGTAACTTTGTATTTAAAGTTCTACGCTTATTTTATTTATGGAGGGGACATCGAAATAAGAGATTTAATCTGCGCTATTGACAATTGGAGGGTCTCGATTTTTATCTATCTACTTCATTTTTTCTATTTTTCGCAGGAGCGCTGATAGCACGTTTACTATGGTTGCGTCGCAATTTGTTTGTATTCGCTTCAATTTTTCTATTTTCCGTAAGAGGCGCTTTTCCTACTTTTACAATTGAGCTGAATTTAGATGTTTAGTGCATAATTAAATATAAATCGATACGTGTATCGTCTTTTTTTGACGGTGATGGTAATGGTGATGGTGATGTTGATGGGAATGATGATGATGGTGATTAGGAGGATGATAGTGATGATGATGGTGATTGTGATTGCGATGGTGATGCTGATGGTAATTGTGATGGTATAACGTTTAACTAATATATAACTATTTTCATCTATATATGATATGTATGTAAAGAAGAACAGTATATTACTTGACCCACTAGGGCGATTGCTTCCATTTTTTGCACGAATACTTTTTAGCAATCGAAAATAAACTTAGGGTTGTTGGTGATCAAAAAATGTTACGCATTCTTCATGCTACCCTGTGAGGAGGCATTTACAAGTGGAATTTCTAAAACCACCGATTGAGCTGATTTTGGATATTTAGTGCAAAATCAAAAATAAATTGACACGTGTATCATTGTTTTTAAAGGTGATGGTAATGGTGATGGTGATGGGAATGGTGATGATGATGATGATGAGGATGATGGTGATGGTGATTGTGATTGTGATTGTGATTGTGATTGTGATTGTGATTGTGATTTTGATGGTATAATGGTATGATGATATGAAGGTACGATGGTACCATGATATAGTGGTTGTTTGTATGATGAAATGATGGTGTGATGGTATGGTGATGGTTCACTGATATGATGATGTAAAGATATGGTGGTGAGATGGTTTAGTGATGGTTATGGTTTTGGTGGTTTGACGGTATAAAGGTATAATGCTATGATGGTATGATGATTTGAATGTACGATGGTAACATGGTACAATTGTGTATGGAATGATGGTAAGCTGGTAGGATGTTATTATGATATGGCGCGTGATGATATGGTGATGTATTGTATGATGGTATGACGTTAAGGCGGTATGATGGTTTCATGGTACGATGGTGTGACGGTATCATTCATAAAATCCACCTTTGGAGGCATGTCAAACAAATTTCAATGATAACACGCTAGTTCATCTGTAAATCTACGTCTCACCTAGGGAGTTTCTACGCCAACTTCTTCGATTATGTAAAGGAAGAATGTAAACATAACGAAGAACTTGAGGGGAACATTTTTATTATCACAGAACTCAATTTCCTGTATCATGATGGGTCTTTTGGTATGGGAGTTCTGTCTCACATGCGCATACTCAATATTTACTTCCTGGGGACGCACATTCCTACAAATCAATTAGGAATTAACATTGACAACAAGGCACCGTAGGCAGATCTCTATCCAACAAATTAGCAGTACTCGATCTTCCTCATTTGGCCTTCTGGGTATGTGGCTACGTAAAAGAGAACGCACCTTCATTCCGAGAATAGGAACTTCCAAAATTTTGTGTGTTTGGTTTACAAACAAGCATTGTGGTAAACCCAACAAATTATTTTTTCTTGATTCTATTCACTTCACTTGAGAAATTGTATTCAAATGCGCCTTGATGTATTTCACGAAAACACCTGTTGAAGTACACCAATCGAATTTTAACTCTGCTTTTAATCTGTTGAATTTTAACATCTTGCATTACTTATATGAAAAAGTTCTTCGGTCTTATGGATACCGGATGTCAATGCACGATGAGTTGTAGATTAGTTGTGCCTTTAAAATCACCACAAATGTTAAGCGCTCCATTTTGCTTCGTCGCTATTATGATTGGTGCAGCAAATTCAGTGGCGTGCATCTTTCAATTCCGACTTTTACGCTAATTCATTTGTAAAAAATTAATGGTTCGAGACTTAAAATATTTTGTTTGGCATTTTTGTTCTTAAATCGAAATATATCAAATATAAAAGCATATGACAATTCCGAAAATTAATTGAAATTCAAATTTTTAACAGTTAATTTGAAACTTTGCATTTTTTTCATTTTTAAAGAGTAGTAGACCAATGCAACAAACATTTCTACATCTTTGCTGAAATAAAAATAAAAATATTTTATTTACCCCGGGTACCGCCGGAAGTCAAGAGCAAGGCTCGTACAAGACATTTGTGTTGCTTTAACCAGAATACTACCACAGGTAGGAATATTTAAAATAATACTGGGAAAAGTGAAGTGAAAAAAATTATAGGAAAAATAATAATCTGAAGGAAAATCAACATGGACAATTCGGCTAAGCTAGGGCTTGAAAAGTTTAATAATTCGAACTAATTCATATGGAAGTCCGATTCGAATGGTGATGTTCTTAATAAAAGAGGAAGTTTAAAAAAACGTATATTAGTACAATTTCAATACATTGCTATCAACAAAATGGATGAAAAAAAATTTCCCAGCAATACAATTAAAAAACCATGGAACCTACGGCGGCTTTCAATTATAAAAACAACAACGGAGTCGGTAATGGCGGCTCCTCTATACGTATTAATTTCAGAAGATGTCAAGGACCAAATATGACATACTTCTTAGTGATAAAATAGAATTCGAAGACAGTGATTTTTCAAGCGCAGAGGCCGTATTTGTATAGTATAACGTAACTGAAAAGATTCTCTGACGAAACATACAAACTGCCTATAGCTTGTCGATTCCAAAAACACTTCTCTCTTTAGAGCACAGAAATCTTTTAAGATCGTTTGGGATCCAAATGATCTAGTGAGGATACTTCTATGAGTGTAGAGTTCTTGAAGACTAGGAAAGACTAGGAAGTCTCGTTTCAAACCTCTTTGCCAAAAAACTTTGAAGGAGGGGTAATATTTGTGTTGCATCGTTTCAACAAAAATTTTATTTGGTCAACGAATTGCAACTCGCTAATACAATTAAAATTTTGTTCATCTAGTATGCCTATAATAAAATGTTACTATTGTGAACACTAGACATTCCAGAGTCTTCTCCCTCGTTGTGGTTGTCTCTCCACTTGGTTTCCTAACAGATCCCAAGGGATTCCTGTGCTCCAAGGAGAGTGCCTTCTGGAGTCGACACGCCATAGGTGGTTTGTCTATTTTCTTACAGAAGTCTCTCCAGCTCAGTATTTTGCTCTGCCTAAGAGCTATATTGTATTAGGTAAGGAAATTTTGCTAGGCAGTCAAATCGTTCGTCCTCTTAACCCTATTAAAAAGTGTACGGACATTCCGTCTAATATTTTCCAAGTTTTGGTTCCACCAAGGAACATCCCTTGTACCTCTAATACGCACCAGGGGTGAGCTTGAGTGATAGGCATTAATAATTGCGTCTGTAACGTCCTTTGCAACTCTGTCGAAGTCTTCGACAGAGTTTATCGTGGTTTGTAGACCAGCTAAGTTATCCAAAAATCTGTCGTTATAGACTGGTCAGTTGGTGCGTTTTCGTATCCTTACCATCAACTCTTGTCTCGAAGGGATATTGATATCAAACCTGATGTACATATGATCTGAGAGGGATGCTTCCTTGGACACATGCCAATCGAGATTTGCACTGGAGGTACCCATGTCAGATAGGGTAAGATCCAGTACCTCTCTCCTAACCGCATTCACAAAGGTCGCATCACTCCCTTTATTGTTAACCGCTAAGTTGTTACTAAGACAGAATTCAAAAAGTTTCTCACCTCTTAAATTGGTGTGGCTGCTTCCCCAGACTATGTGGTGTGCATTAGCGTCGCAACCAATGACGAATTTTTAACAATGAAGCGTGCAATAATTCACGAAGTTCTGTATCAATTCTGGAGGGGGTCATTTTCATCCCCGGGAAAATATGCAGAAGCGATGTTAATCACCCTCTTACCTCCTTTTGGTAAGGACATTTCTATATAAACAGCCGTGATGTCCCTAGAAATAAATTGGTTAATAGAGAAGATATTGTGCCTTGAGCGACAGAGAATTGCTGTCCTCGGCCTATCTGCAGCCGTGTCGTAGACTAGCTTACCTGTATTGGCTGCAAAACCTTTAATCTTCCCATTGTTGGTTCAAGGCTCCTGTATGAGCGCTATATCCCAGTCCTTAATCATAAAAAGACAGTTTAGGTTGTTTGTAGCCGTCTTCGATCGATGCAGATTAATCTGGACGAATCTCAGTTTCGTTATTGTTGTAGGTTTGGTGTTTATCACCATGATGTGTATTTTTATTTTTATTTTTTATATCTTAGGCTCCGGAGAGCCCGGTTTGCTTGGTGGCCGGTTCTTCCCGCTCTTTCCTCGGCCCGGTTTGGCCGGTCTTCCTGTTCCGGAGGTGCCAGGGCTCCTGGTCTCCCCCGCCCCAGTGACCCCAACATCGCGGCCAGCGTTCTCAGCCACAGCTGCCCTTGACGTGCCGGGCAGATTCGGCTCCGCTACTCTCCCCTTGCCCCTTGACTGCATCCACCGATCCCTCCTTCTTTGGGCAGAAATGTACAGAGCCAAACATCCAGTTGACTCTGTAGTTGGAGCCCTTGAGTAACTCCGCCGTTTTGTGTGAAACGAACATCGTAATTTGAAGGAGGTCGCCTTCTCGCTCCTTCCTGGCAATACTCCTCCAGTCTGCGTCTCTTAGGTCCTTATTCTGGATCGCCAGACGACGCAGTATCTTATCGTTGGTCTCCTTACCCCCTCGTGGCAGGTTAACAAACATGATCTTTGGGCGAGGCAACTCCTCCTCCCCGACTGCCTTCAGGGATGCCTCGTCCCATGGGTTAAGTGAGGGCACTGTGGTCCTAAGCCACTCTGCCATTTTTTCATCGGCACAGTTGACCGTGAGCCAATCGTTCCTGGTGTGACATCCCAAGAAATTTGGGCTAACACTATCTAACGGCAGCTCCGCCACTGTCTCCATTATGTCATCCTGTATTGCCAGAATCTGGGCAATGCTGAGTTTTCTTTCCGGGAAGCCTTGGTCGGTAATCTCCAACCTGATAGCCTTCACTGTGGCACTATACGCTATGGCCGTGTCGGCCCTGTTCTCGGGGCAACTCTCCTTATTGTCGCCCTCCGTTGCAGAAGGACTGAAAACTTTCCCTCTTTTTCCCATCTTTCATCCGACCTATTCCTCTTGTTAGGTGGGATAATCTGTCCCTGATCTTCTCCTTACATTGCTACAAGGCAGCGTCGCGGGGGACCCCTGCCCGAATTCAATGGGACAAACGTCTCCTCACGGCTCCACTGAGGCGTGCTCTCCCCTTCGATGTCTTCTCGAAATCCATTTCCTCAAGGTCCATTTCAGGCAATAGAGTGCCATGTAAAGGACAGCCCACCACTTCGTCCGTGCTAGAGTTTTCTATTAATTTTTCGATTTCAGAAGCAGGGCCTGAATAGTCCTTGTCATCTTCTGAGACTGGTGCGTTTGAAGGAGCACCGCCCTTATTTTTTTGTTTTTAATTAAATCCATAGAGTGTTGATTTGTAATGTCTCTTGCCGTGGTAAGGCTGATTGAAACCAGAGGTCGCCTAGTATCCGAAGTTCCGTCCTAGCGACCAACTAACCCATGATCATTCATCCCTCGGCGCACGTGTCTCACCTTAGATTTGTTTTTTTTTCAAGGTTTATACCATCCTTTAGCGTCGTACTTTAGCCTGTTATTCGGTAAACGAGCCAACAGTTACCGGAGGTCACCACGAGGAGGTAGTACGTACAATTGCGAATCACGTTCAGGTTACCCCTCGCGCAGATCGTGGGCCCACAGACAGGACTGCCTAAAACGTGACCAGAATAGCCTGCTGGAGCCCACCCTAAAGTAAGGTTACGGAGCCGGTATTACTACACAGCTTTATTCCCCGCTTCCAGAAGGCTCCGGACCTCTAGGCTCTGACCTTAGTTGAGACTGTGAAATTTACAGTTTGCCGCCTCTAAAGAGAAGGTAGCTAAACTAAGACAGAAATAAAGGTATACTTAGTTGTTTACCAAGTTAATGATTTTTGACTATAAGAGCTGAATCTCTGAATGCTACAGTAAACATTTGTTTCGAATCGTTGTGCGAATATTTATATAAATTAATTAGCGCATTTTGATTGGATGAATAAACAATAAAATCAAATTTTGATTATTAACAACGATGCGGTGAATGAAAATTAAGTTGAAATCCATATAACACCACACCTACATACATACATAACATTAAAAAAAAAAAAACTTCTAAATTGGAATTTTTTTCGCATTCCTTTCAGTTCTGCAAATCTTTATACCATGGGGATTATATTAAAAAATTTTAAATTAATAATAATTATTTAAAGCCAAGATAATCTTCTGTATATATAAGTATATATACTGGTGGATTGTAAATCAGAAGACAACAACAAAATAAAAATTTGTATACGATTTACAAGAAAATATAATCCTGTGATTTAATTCATACGTATACAGTTACGTTTTGCTGTCTTTATGAATTTTTTTTTTGATTTGAGTCTAAAAGAGACACAAATCTTAATAAAGATTTGAAGATATGCAAGCTGACTAAACAAAGTAGTTGCAGTAGTTGCTCACCATTCCAACTACTTTAATATTGTAATAATAGTTTTGTTATGTGTATAAACTTTTGAAAATTGGAATGCAGTACCTCAATAAAGTTTAAATCACCCAACCGTATGCATGGAGTAGGCTCATCTTACTACTTAGTCTAATATGTTGCAGTCTAATTTCAACAAATTACATAACAATTTACAAGCATTAAGCAAAATTAATCTCCATTTCCGGAAAATTGTGAACGAATAAACTAATACTATGAAAAGCAAAGATTCACATCATAAATTATGCACGTGATAATTTTTCTACAGTATGTATATATAAGAGGCCTCTAGAATCAAAACTCACATTATCCAAATTTTTCGAAATTCAGTTAGCAATAGGTACCATATTATTTGTTTTATTGCGTCGAATGCGAATACGGATGTAGTTTTAGTCAAAACTCGCTATATCCCGCCTAAAATGGGCTTTAAAATTGAGGGTTACTGTCAAAACTAACATTATCCAGAGGATGATTTAGAGTAATACCACAAAGGAGGTTATCCTCCTTTGTGGTAATACATTAAGAAAAACACTGATAGAAAAATAAGTTTGTATCAGGAATTGTTTAAATGTGTGCAACACTGCAAAATATAAAACAGTGTAAAACAATAAAATTAACGACTTTTTGATATTCAGAAGAGCAACAGGTTAAAATCATTCAGACTATAATAGTTCATTAGTGATCTTCTTCTGTGTTGTGCATTTATTATTATTAATTAACAAAATTTTCTTTATTAACAATTAAAAAAATAACATATGTGCTAAAATATGGAGGAGTTTGCCTCTCCAGTATTAGGTTCTGGAAAAACAAGAAAAAAAACAACAAATCCGGATCAATCTGATGAAGTTTGTATTTCCTAAACCAAACGCACTTTACATGCGCTTTCTTAAGGTACAAGGATACGTACCATAAATACCAATAGTAACGTCATCCGCATAAGCAACCACCCTAAAACCTTGACTTTATGACCAAGTTCCAAAGAACGGGGGCAAGACCCCACCTTGGAGTATGCCCACACCTATAAATTACAAATCTGCTAATGGAGGCCCTATAGCCTTCACGATCCTGCATTTGATCTATCCAGCCAACGAGTAATTCATCCACATCCAGACTCAACAAATCCTGAGTTATTGCCACCGGTTTAACGTCGCTGAAAGCACCTGCTACATCCAGAAAGGTTGCCAAATAGTATTCCTTAAATTCTAGCAATTTCTCAATAAGAGAAATCAGGGAGTGTAGAGCGTTTGCTACCAATAGAGGCTCAATAGAGCCTCTAATGTGAGCTTCTGAGGGCTTTTCTCCTAGAAATGTGGCAAAGTTCAAGGCTGCCTCTGAAGGTACCTTCCTGCCAGGTTATATCTAAGTCAATGGCTTGCTGAACTTCCGCGAAATAATACCATCAGGTCCAGTAGACTTGTATGGCTTAAAGCTGTTAATTACCCATACTATCTTCCTCCTGCTTATTATTCGACTTCCAACGCCTGAAGTCATAAAAGCACTCGGCATTTCAAATTCCAATTGGGAGCACTCCGGAAAGTGAGTTATCAGTAGTAACTCCAAAGATTCAGCACTAGTTGTGGTCCAAGAACCATCCGAAGACTCCTGTATTTTACTACAGTAGAGCTTCCAGGCACTTCTTATTTCATATTTATATGTTCTGAGGGCTTCCTTGTAGCAGTCCCAATCCGCAACCAGTCTTGTTTTTTTTGGCTTTTCTAAAAAGCCTTTTCCATTTTTGACGAGAGCTTTGGAGCTGTTTCGACCACCAAGGTGGCCCTTGTTTACCCAAAACTCTACTCAGAGGAGATGCCACCAACTAAGCTACATGAAAAGCATCAAATGGCTTGTCTACTCAGTCATCCAGCTCCTGTGTAGATACAGGAGGTTTTGGAACCGGTACTGGCAATGAATTACCTAGAATAGTTATGAAGGTCCCAGTCGATTTTCCTCCTGTTTCTAAACATAGCCCTATTTAGGGATTCTGTAATCAGTTCATACAGAAGATACCAGGGATCAGAAAAGGAATGGTCGTCCGACACTTTTCAATTCACCAAACTATCCTTAATAAAATCTGAGACAAACGTGATATTTAGCACCCCTAGTCTGTTTCTAGTTATAAAATTGGGCATACACCCAAAATTACACATGTGAAGGTTAGTATTTAAGTTAGTATTTGCTCTAATAATTTCAGACGGTATGTCATCGTCTTCATAACCGGAGTGAAGTTTCTAACGTTAATTTAAAGTGTAGTTTGCCACTAAAAATAAGAACTTACTAAAAATATAATAAGCTGGTTAGAATATGATAGGTTGGGCTCAAATAATGGGTTGGGCTCGAATGACAAATTTTCAAAGGAGAACAAATTCTCCCAAAAATGATTTGAAAGCGGTACTACACTAAGTCAATTAACAAAAGTCTCAGAAATGTGCTCATGTCCTGACTATATACAACGGATCGGGAATATATTAAGCTGGCTAGGAGTGCATATGCCATTCACTTATGATGGGTTGAGCTCGACTGACAAATTTTCAAAAATTAGGAAATTTTCCCAAAAATGGTTTGAAAGCGGTACTTCACTAAGTCAATTAACAAAAGTCTCAGATATGTGCTCATGTCCTGAATATATACAACGGATCGAGATGCACTCCTAGCCAGCTTATTATATTCCTGATCCGTTTTATATAGTCGGTACATGAGCACATCTCTGAGATTTTTGTTATTTGACTTAGTGTAGTACCGTCACCAAATCATTTTGGGAAAATTAGTTCTCCTTTGAAAATTTGTCATTCGAGCACAACCCATTATTCGAGCCCAACCTATCATATTCTAACCAGCTTATTATATTCTCAGTCCGTGGAATATAGCCCCTACATAATCATATTTATTAACTTTGTGTTATTTGATTTAATGCGGCACTTTCGCCCTCATTTTAGTATTCAAAACATTTTTAATGGTTTATTTAATCAATTGATATAATATATGTATAACGTTTTGATTAATTCCAAATTTGGTTAGTAGTGGCAATTTTGTATAACCTTTGTGCATTATTAATTTTAAATCAAAATACGAGAGAAAAAAATGTTTTTTTAATTTTTCATTTAACGCTTTTTTGTTTAGCTACATTTTTTAATGTTAGTAACTTTTTTTAACACTTTTTCTACCACTTATTTCTTACACTATTTTTAGTGGCAAACTACACTTTAAATTAACGTTAGAAACTTCACTCCGGTGTCTTCATATGGTAGATAGGCTTGTATAAGCCAGAGATTTAAACTTCCAATCTCAATGCCAGCCATCAGTACATCTGAGTTATAGATTAGTTTTAGCGAGAATGCAACCAGGACAACATCAACTCCATCAGTGATGTAAATTGACCTGCAGAAGCCTCGGCATCAATCTACACCATCGCCTCCACCATACTCTTGTCGGATTCCCCGCCCGAAAGCGAATATGACACCGAGTCCCTTTGGAGTCCATATAGTGTCCCCAAGGAATCCAAGCTCTCTAGGCTTGTTCGGGATATCCTCCCTTGCTATAACCACTAATCTAGCTCTAGGTCAGACCTCACCCAGGCTCCTTACCGCCTTCCTATAAAGTTAGAGCGACCTTTGGTCGGTACAGGCTGTCAATTTGATATGGTTCCGATGCCATCCTCCATCTCTACAGTTCGAAGCAGGACTCATCCCCTCCCCCTAAAGCCACCTCTACCTTCCCCCAGTTGAAGGGCGCCATACTCCCATCCTCCTGCGCCCTATCTACCACCGCAACAATCAGCTGGTCATTAAGAACCTTGCTGAAAGCCCTGGTTACAGTATTGTGCAACATTGACCTATTTGCATCTTTAGGTGATTCCTCCTGAGATCTCCGCCTTTGCGGCTAAGAGCTCCCAGAGGAACCATCCTGTTTATTGCCAGTAATCATAATAACCCAAGCAATCGTTTCCTTTTCTTCAAACGTGCGATCTGCCTATGGCATTCCCTTCAACCTCGTAAGAGTTTTCCTTGCCTATGGCTCTGATAATTTGGTACTCCGGAACTACAATTTTGTTAGCACTTTTGTCCTTTCCCAAAGAGTTAGAGCCACAGGCTTTATGCGAGCTTATGTCTTAAGTTATGGTATTAGAGGTCCATTAATAATTTTTCCTATATACCGCTTCAAATCTTGGCTTTCAGAACCGGGTTTAGAAATCGATGTCCCTCCAGCCGTAGTTTGCGACTTTTTAAGTATCCCGGCCGCTATGTTTTTTTGTAGATCTTCCATAGGAATCCCACGAAAAGCGGAGAAAAAATGTCCATCTGTACAGAGATCCGCAATGCACAGATAAGGCTACATAATACGGATGGCGCCAGGTATTCAGAAACACCGTTAGAGACAGAGCTAGTTTTTAGACTAGGCTTCCTTCCAGCAATTTTTCCACATATCGATTTAATGTTCATCTATATTTAGTTCACCTGTTAAATTTCCAAATATAGTTTTCATGTCTGCACTCAATTACTCTACTTTCATCTAATTCGTATCGGTAATAAATACACAACATGTATGCACAACATTTATATAAAATATTTTCCATTAAATTCTCAGATTAATTAAAATTTCCCACGACACATTTAACAAGCATTGTCCCCCTTACATAATTCATATACATCTTTACTATACTTACTACCTATGTACAATATAATACTACTATAATAGTATTTAAACAAATTGGTTGATTGAATTGCGATCAAAAACGGTTGGTTGCTTGCATGACATGAGTGTACGACCTTTGTTTTTATAATCATCACACCGTCAAAAACCATATATGCATATTGCATGCAAGTACATAGTTCCGTGAAATATTTTGCATAATCTTCCTTGTCAAAAGCATACGATATTTTTATAAGATACCATATGGTTGTTTATTATAATTCGGGTCGGGTTAATTAAAAATTAAAGGGTGGTTTATGCGATATCCATGTGAAAATTTAGAATGACAGTTGCTAATAACTAAGAATGAACTGAGAAAGTGATCGAAGAAAATTTGCAATAAATAAACATATTCCCAGGTTTCAGGTAGTTTTACGAAATTCTATTCTGCTAAGATGTAGATTTAAAAACTATAGGATTATACAACAACAAATATAGTAGTTAGGAGGATAATTTATGTTTCCCTTTAATACTTCGTTTTTTTTTTATTTTTATTCCTGAGATGAAATTTATCCGTACTTTAGTTTTTTAAGGGTAGATTATTATTTCAATACGAGTTTATTTTTTTTTTTGTGGGAATTTATGATCTCTGATTATGATGTACATTGTTCGCGTCGATATTAAAAATAATATCGGTCGTCGTCGTCATGGTGTGTTCTGTATGCATCCATTAATTATGCATGCGGACGACGTTATACTCCAGTAACGATATATATAAGATTTTCCATAACAATATGAGTTCTTATTGTATATTATGTTTTGTACTAATGAAGTACATTGAACTCGAACTTCCCACAATCCCATCGTTTGAAATATGTAATTATTAAAATTTTTAAAGAACTATGATTTTGTGACGTCCATTTCAAACTAATAAAATCATTGCTCATACTGCATTCAAATTCGATCGACCTTCTCTATCTGCCCACGCAACATATCCATCCACTAAAAAAAGTTTTGGATCCACAGGTACTTTTTGTACAGGTATACGTAGACGTTACCACATTGACACTACGATAAAATCCATCGATCGTATGTTTTATAGTAAATATGTATACATACCTGTCTGCGCCATTTTAATTTAATTTTGATTTTATAGATTTTCTGAAACCATTTAATTCTGCATATAAATGCGAAACAGTGTGTTGATTAAATTGTAGATAACGTGTTTTCTGGTTTTGAAAGGTATTAGTAAGTAATTAAATTATTTCGTTATCATGAAATTATTAATTTGGTGCTCATTTTATTCTCGCACAATGATTTCAAATGTTTTTATTTTTTTTTGAACTATTTTCGTTAACACCCTATCCAAAATTCTATCTATTTAATATACGTATTCACCAATACAAGCAAATCAAACATGTGGTTGATCAAATTTAAACAACGGACAAAAGAGAGAAACGTCATATTTATCAATGCGATAAAACGAGTCGACTGTATACGATGCATACGAATAATTTTGTAGTTGTGTGATGTTTAAAAAAAAAATAAAATAAAAATATGAATGGCATTTTTCACTGTGGGAATGATCGTTACAATTCATTCTAGTGTGTAATAGCGTTATTATCCGACGGTTTGAGCACACCGATCGCTGATTAATAGTTTTGTGATTTTTTTTTTATCTCAATATTTTTATTTTATATATATTTATTTAAAATAATCCAATAATTTTCTTATTGTTATTTTGTGAATACTAAATTATGTGTGTGTGTGTATATGTGTGAAGTACAAATAAGTGAAAAAGTAAAAAAAAAGTGAAATTGGAAATGATTAAAAAATCGTACACCATAGGTGAATAATTATTGGATCTATTTGTGTCTTCGTTACGAAAGGTAGTGAGAAAATAGTGATACATAATTACATACCTCCAAAAAATTGTATTTCGTTAAATGCAAAAGTGGATATAAGTTAGTTTTCTAATAGAATACAAAAAAAAACTAAATGGATAAATTTATCTCAAATATTCAACACGAATAGCAAAATAACGTAGCGAACAAATATTATTCAAGGTCTGAATTTATAATTTTCCATTTTTTTTTTATTTTTATATTTTACATACAAGTGTTATTTATTTTGTTTTTATACGAAAATTAAAATATCAACCAAACAAAAAGTTAGTCACGATATTTTGTTCTGCAATCAATCCTTGACGTAAGCAATAAATTTTCTTGTAACTATTTCGTAAAAGAAAATTTATTTTGCTTTCAATTTTTAATAAAAAAAAAATTTCGCAATCATTTTATATATTTGATGTTTTGGATAACCGGTTCTTTCTTTATCCGTTCTTACTAGTGTTTGGTATAGTTTTGTGGCTGTGTAGTGTGTATGTTTGAATAAACACTAACACATACACATATTTCTATTTCGTTCCCCACACGACGATCGTTTTATTGTATACGAATACGAGTGTATTTTGCTGTTTTGCATGGCGATCTACGATCGGATACAAACAAAACACACAAAATGATGATGTCACAAAAATGAAATTTTGTTGTGTATTTTGTTTTTCAATAATCGTTGAACTTACCCACCGTACCATAAATACTGGTACAGTGAATTTCTATGGAATTTTGCATGATTCGCATTAAAGTATGGAATCTGGTTTTTTGTTATTTTAATTATTTTTGAGGGGATTTCTCACTAAAACTTTATTGATTTTTAAGTAAAGGTTTTAAGAGACTGTTGTTATTTAAAATGCGTTTCATAATTATCAGGTAAATGATGTAAGCTAATGATGAATCAGTGCGTATTTCGTCAACCCACTGTTTTGGGAGATGATTATTCACGTAATCGTTACTGGCCGTGTGGGAGAGTTTAGGACTTGTCAAACTTCAATAGCCTTTGTGAAACTCAATTTTAGAAGATGGCCAGAAGTCTAGACTAATAAATTGTCTCGATTATCAACCCTAATTCGTTTTGACTTGTTTTCCCATTTATTAAAGGCAACAACCTGTACTTAACTATTTTATAATATAATTACGGTTGGTAAATTTGCAACAAAGCACCTAATTCGAATGTGTGTGATTTAACAACCATCAACTCTTAGATAAATAACAACAGTTATTTCAAACAGTACATAATTTTCATCGGAATCATAAAGCATAAAAATGATTAACGATCACTTATGTACGCGAATAATTTACTTTCAATTGTTTATAAAATCGCAAATATGGCGATATAAAATATGTATTGAAATTCAGCGCTTATAAACAATGGAATTAAACGACGGATGTGGTTCAAAAAAATAAAAAATTATTGATGGTTCACATACTTCATATCAATCAAATCGATTCGTGACATCATCATATATGAAATATGAGTATTACAGAAATAGCATTCAACCTAGTTCACAGTAAACTCGCGCGGTGCACCAACATGTGCGCGTTGTGATTTAAAAAAAAAAAAAAATACGTAATGACGTCAATTACTTAGATTTCTTTAATCTTAATTACTTTAATCGTGTACAATAGAAAACGTAAATATTAAAGTTTGTATTCACACAATGAATCATCATGTTTTTGATGGATTTATTATAATCGCGGAATACTTACAAAATTAAAATTTATGCTTCAGTAATTCTTCTAAGTATTTTATAATACATAATGAATGCCTCTCTTTCTTTACCCGGAAGTAGTACATAAATAACTGTGTTCCATATTACAAATAGTATACCTTTTATCAATTATACTTAAACTATTTTGTCACATATCCATTCTCATCTACCAACATAAAAATTTGGTCGAGAATTTGATTTGATTGGAAAAAACGTGAGAATTGCAACCTCTGTACATGTACGTTATCTTTTTGTTATCAATTTTGAAAACGATATCAAATTTTTTTTTTTTTTTTTTTTGAGTAAGTAAAGGTATGTAATTTACTTATCATTTTGAGTAAGCTCTTTGGTAAATATTGCAGACTAATTAAAACATCTCACAAGAGTACAGGAGCAAATATTATTTTCTTTTATTTGCTATTTAATTTGTCGCAATTAATTTTAACTTTAATGTAAACATAGAACAAAATTAAATTTTATGGTTGGCTTGATTCCAAGGTAGCCTCAGGTTTAAAGTTTAATGACATCATAATAGGCATAAAAAGTAATGAAATTTCATTGTGATTTAGAAACAAAAAAAAAATCTTAAACATTGTTATACATTTTCAAAATTGTTCGAGTTACGATCAACAAGATTAAAATTAAGCGGATGTGACGTGAATTCGATGATGTCAAATTTTGAATTGTTTCTGTAAAATTCAGAAAAATTACTGTATGGAAAGTTCCAAGGCAGTTAGGCTGCGATCAGATCACGGATTCTTTGTCATAATTCTGAGTCAGATCAAGATTTAACTGGTCCTTTTGGGCCCACTAATCAAGAATCTCGTCCTAAAGCAATTAGAAGTAGCAAACCATTTTACATTTAACTCACTTAATTCAATTGATTAATCACTATGAAATAGAAATTTAGGTTAGGTGTTTGTTAACGAGCAGTTATTAAAATTAATTCAAAAAAATAATTTTCAACATGTTTTAAACAGTGAACCTACTTATTGCCCTAGGGGTAAAGGAAAACGGGTATCATAAAGCGACACCAAGACAGACGACTCACCTGTTTTAATAACTTTGGAAATAAAGTAGTGAATAAATAAGAATCGTCGAATTTAAGCAACAATAATACTGGAAATTCTTCAGGAATGAATGATTGTGAAAATTCACACCAGAACCAAATGACAAAGTAAAGAATGGGGAATATTCAAATTTGTCAAAAAAATAATTAAGATAAATGTAAAAAACAGTAAAGGGAATATTACCTAAGCGAAAGATAAGCTTAAGCTACACAAAGTCTTTCAATATGGAGAGCAACTAAGAATGTGAAACAACCCCATCAGCATATTCCGCCGTTATGTAAAAGTGTTAGTTAGTGAGCGAGAAATAATTAAGGAAAGCCTATTAACAATCAATACTTTCATTCGGCCAAGGTGATGGAACCCTGATATCACAATTTTCTTTCTAAATATACAGAATGTTTTATGTACAGCTTGTATTAGCGAATCATACTAACACATCCAAATTTTCCCATAAACATTTCTTCGTTTCATTCATACAGTAATTTTATTACACTTTACTGATGTCCAGTGTGCTGCTAAAGTTCTTATTGAAACAACTTACATCATTCACTGCAAAGTTAATGTCCGGTCTAGTGATAATAATCCTTTACTAAAAGCTCCCAATTTGTCATTCAATTCATGGTTCCGGGCTCGAACACTTTGTTTACAGCGAACAGGCCGTTAACAGGAATAATAAGTTGATCGACATAGGAATTTTTTCGTTATTTGCACTTTGCAGCGATAATTTCAGAATCATTTGATGTTTAACTAACTACTAATGAACAATAGCGTACGGGGTCATGTTTTACGTGATAAATTCACTGCCTTTGTATTTTTCAACATCTGGCGATGATTTTTTTTCAACATTTTGCAGTAATGTAAGCTTTCCCACCAGTATCAACCAACATTTTCATCCAGTGCTTTCCATTCTCATAATCATAGGTTTATTATCATCTGTCAGTACAGCTAGTAAAATTGAACCAAGCCACTCACCTCCTTTTAACGCATGTGTTTATTCATTTTGGGAGCAGCCAATGCACCCACTATCTTCGTATTGCAAATTGCAGATGTAGGGTAATTTTCATTTCCCATTATTTTTGATCAAATTCAACTCATCTCTATTATTCGATGTCGTTTTCCTTTTTCGTTTTTTTTTTGCTTTTTTATATAGAGTGAAACCAAACAAAACAATAAAACTAATGCTGTGTGCCTCAGAAGACTTTTCAAACTAAACTTTTGTAAGACCCAGTAATTCATGCAATATTTAAATAGATATCAGTAGGTTAAAAGTATTCAACTGTGCCTTATAGCCAACTAAACTTTTTCAATGTCTCGTTTAAATAAATGACATCTATCGGATCGATCAGTGGGTAGTTTTAAGCAACATACATATATTAAGGAAATTCCTTAACCTATTGAGTTTTCTTGAAGCACATGAGTAGTTTTGTACGTTTAGGTTTAGTTTTGTGTTCCAAACAGGGAAAACCGACCGATTAAACATTTAAGTTTGTGGTGATTAACGTATATAAAACTTTATCGTGAAGTTAATATAGTTGGTGAATTTTTATATCCGTGAGGGATTTTCCATATACCAAGATTTGGGGTGTTATAAATTGCCGTTAAATAACACCGAATTCGTGAGTCGAGAAATATAAAGTAACGTATTTTGTACCAAGGCAGTATCAAACGGCTAAACTAATACGCGTGATATTTAAAAATAAGTGGTGTTGTACGCAGTTTTAATTTGGCGAAGATCAAAGATAAAATCAGAACGGTTCTAAGATCACCGAATTTGTGAGTCGAGAAATATAAAGTACCGTATTGTATACCAAGGACGTTTGCGTGAAATTTAAAAATAAGTGTTGTTGGATAGAGTTTTAATTTAGTGAAGATAAAAGATAAAACTAGAACGGTTCTTATAATTTATTGTGTTTATATATAAGAAGTAAAGTTGTTTTGATTTTGGGGCTGAATGTGAGGTTTGCTATTATATAACAAATTATTAAGAAATTTTAACTGAGATGGGCCGAAAAAAAAATATAATCTTCATAATTCAGCTGAAATTGAGGACGCTAGCAGCATTTTGATGGAGGGTGGTGACAACGGAGAAATGCTAGCGAACTTAACGGCAACCAACAGAAAGATAATATCCAGTTAGAAGAGTTACGAACACGGGAGATGGCGTTGATAGATAAAGAAATCAGAATGAAATCTACTATCGTGTCTACTGCTGGAGCTTGCTTAAGTTTTAGAGATGTCGAAGAATCGCTTTCGAAGTTTAGCGGGGAGGATGATTATCCCGTCGAGAAATGGATTCAGGATGTATGTATGAAATGGAATGCTGAACAGAAAGTTATTTATTCAAAAAGACTGTTAACTGGAACAGCAAAAGACAGTTTACGTTTGGCGGTTACTGATACGTGGGAAAATCTAACCACACATTTAGTCAACGAGTTCAAAAAGAAAGTGAATTCTGCTGTGGCGGATGGCAGAGAGGAAGAAAAAGAAAGGTGAATGTCTCAAAAATTATATAAGAGCTACGCATGAACTAGGTCAAACCGGCCACTTGGAAGATGCTTCGATAATCGATTACTGTATAAGTGGAATAACCGATTATGAACATAATAAGGCGGTTTTATATGGATCAACATCTATGAATGATTTCAAAAGTAAACTCGTAATTGAGCCAATTGAGAACAAAAAGTCAAATAGATTACGAAGAATGCCAAGATGTTACAACTGTGGTGGAACCGGGATTCTAGGAAAAGATTGCGCGAAAAAATCTGATAAGGGGCCCAGAGATGTATCAACCGTAGGTACGTTTACCTAAAAATAGAGGAAGAAGTATATGAGACCACAATTCAGTTGACTTTTTTTTGGGTAGAAATTTGGGTAGAGATTTGATAAATCAAACGCCGACTGGAATTACTATGAGAAAATTCATTCCGGAAAACGTTTCAATGGTGATTGAGCATGAAGAACTTCCGCTGAACATAAACCATATTAATGATCGTGAAGTGGCGGATAGAATTTGATTATTGGTAGTAAACTAAAATTCAGAGAAGAGAACGCCAAGTCCAAACATAAAAATGCATATTGAGCTGACCGATGAGAAACCGATTGCTTATAAACTGAATTATGTAAGAAAATTATTAAAATTGTTAATTAACAATAGTTAAAATATCGTGCATTTATTAAAAATAAAATTTAAAATGTTAACACTTAGTACAAAATTTCATTTTATCGTTTTAATTTACGATGATAAATTGAAATTTTGTATTAAAACTGTTAACATTTTAAATTTTATTTTTAGTAAATGCATAATATTTTAACTATCGTTCATTAAAAGTTTTAACTATTTTAATAATTATGTTACATAATTTGGTAAAAAAGGGAATATTGTTCTGTACCGGTCTCTTGTACCGGGCTTTACTGACTACGTATTTTAAACAGTATGTCATACCAATTTAAAAGTCGTCGAAAAGTAACCTCGTAAACTGTCTTTTCACCAAGCATCTATGAGGAAATAGCGAAAGCTTCAAAATTTGAAAAGTTTAGTTTGAAAAGTCTTCTGAGATACACAACATTAATGTGCAACTAATGCAATACGATCGACCCAATTTTTTGTTTAAGTTATTTGCAACTAATGTAATGCAGTATGCAAGTGTTTACCTGGACAATGAGAACTTTTGCATCTCTTGTTTTAATATTTAGCCCAGCCTCTGACCATGCGATAATCTTTCCCAATTGAGTTTTTTATATAAGAACAATTGTCGAAGACAGAAGATATTGCGACTTTTTTTGTAATTGAAAAACAATCATCCACTTCTAAAAATTAGTTTGCTTAGTTGTTCTAAAATCAGAAAATCAGATATAACGATCCTGCACAATTACCTTTCTTATTTACATCTATAACCGATTATCTCGAAGTTGAAGTGTGAAACTTCTGAAAACTTAATAATACTCCCCAAATCAGCCACCCGAAAAATGCCACCAAATCGGTTCCAAATAAAAATCAAAATAAATAAATCCGAGTACTTAAAGCTTTTCTATCCTAAAATTCTATCCGTCAAAGATTAGTTTGATTAAAATTCTTCTACTTTGGTCGTAGAAATTTGCCTAAAGTTTCTAAAGTTTAGAAAGACACCTCTAAACCCCTAATTTTGATTTGAAAATACCGTTATAAAATATTTACATTTACCTGATTGAAATTGAAAGCAACGTAATACTACTGACACAAAATTGGTTGCAACTTGGTTTCGAAATGACATAATTCGTTCTATTTTATTGCACTTTAGTGCAACCAGCGCTAAAACACATGTTCCGAATACTTACTGATGTAATCAGTAATCACCTACTTGGATTTTTTTTTACAAAATTTCAATTTGTATGTTACTTCGGTCTGAAAAGACCAAAGGATTGAAATTCTCTACAAAATGACCAAAAATTGGTTGGTCCAAAATAACTTTTCTCGATCTTTTAAAAGTTCCTAAGTCTGAAAAAGCAAAACAAAAAAATGTCCGTCCTTCTGTCTGGATGTCTGGATACTCAAGGTATCACGAGAACGGCTTGCTTATTGTAGCCATACCCTAAACATTTGCTCTCAAAAAGCCTGGCCGTAAAGTGTTAAGATTCAAAAGTGTTATTCGTTGAGAAAACAAAAATACTCACTATTGGATCATTACTCACGAGTGGAATTCATTAGTCACTAGTTGAATTCATTACTCACGGGTTATGTTTATCACTCACGGGTTGCATTCATTACGCACAGATTACACGACAAAGTAATAATATTGAAATTTTATTAATTAAGCGTATTTTTGTTAGTCAAAAAAGTTAAATGAAGGATAAGTTACTCGATTGGAATAAAAAATGTAACATATGCAGTTTTGGAAAAGTGGTTCGAAACATACCAGTATTTCTAAATAAATCTTGTTGTATGTATATTGTTGTAGAAGATGTATAAATAACTATGTGAGGATTAACCGCGCTTATCACGGTTATATGATTGAGGTCAAATTTTGATAACACATTCAAAATATTGTGGCAGATAAAATATATTTTCCAAAGCACATTTGACATTCAAATATTGTGCAATATTTATGTATTGAAGTAAAATATTTTTTTTTGTATTTTAAAAACCTTATACTTAACATTTTTTTATTTATTTCAACACCGCACAACCATCCACCATCTCTCCACCATAATATAAGAAAACACCAATTCAGAAGAAAAAAAAAACTAACAAAACCTGTTCTCGTCATATTTCTTACATACACTTTATACTTCTTACAAATTAATTTAATTTTTTATCTCTTCACGAGTGTGGATAAAATATACATTTTGAATGTCGATGAATAACAACTATAAAGAGAAATAGTTTTTGTATTACACACAGCCATACGTTGTGTGGTCAAAAAAGTGTAATTCTTAGTAAATATGCGCGCATTAACATACTTGGAATTGCAGATCATAATGAACGTGAATTTTAATTATTTGAAAATAATTTTTCACTGTTTAATACTGATTGTTTGTTTTTATTCTACTAACCATTTAAAGACTATCCCCATATTTTTAATAGTTTTATTTCAAAATACATGTGTAACTTAATTTTTTTTTTTTTTTTTTTTGGATCGTCGACCTCGAACACTTAAAGAAGGGATTAAGTATTGTTATCAAATAGAAAAAAAAATGTTTTTTATCTAAATTCGATTTTTTATGTCAGCAATACGGATGGATTTATAAAATAGAAAACCCATTTTTGGTGGTTTAAGTAATAATGTCTGTTATCTACTCTCAATATTATATCAAACATAAAATGATTAAATAATGGATGTCATTTTTCATGATTTTTGTGACGCCTTATTGTAGTAGATCACATGACTATTTTGATCATGAAAACACGTTTTAAATGAACAAAACGTATTAAAGTTTCCGAAACGAGTTTGTTGGGGTCAAGTTTTTGATTCTCCTGAATACAACAAAAAAAAATTGTTATTTTTATTCTGGATTAAGCCGGAATTCTACGAAATTCTGGTGTCAATTACGATTTACATGTCAGTCACCTTGTATTTTAACTTCACATTATGAAGTATGTACATACTTCTATTTAGCAAATAAATTAATCTCGAACTTGAACTAATTATTTATTTTATTTTTTTTATCTACATATATGCATAGTTTCAATATTATGTAATTAAGTCAATAAATGTTGATGTCTCGTATATATTTATAGAGTTTTAAATATTTAACTTGTCAAATATTTTAAACACTATGGTGTATTAAATGACACAATTTGATACTTTGAATCGACTTTTTCTTGGGATCATTTTAAAGCTTAGTTTTTTTTCTCACAGGTAAACCGTGTGAGTATTGAGGAATGCAAAAATATACGAAATTAAGTTCTATTGTAACGTATTCAGCCCTTCTGTATAAATCATCTTTGAAAAATATAAAATAGCTAATAAAAATTTTCACTTGACCAAAACGGTAGAAATATAGGTCCCCTTAAAGATTTACAAGATTAAATGATGGGAAACTAATAATTTATCTTGTGCATGGAATTATAATTAATTCAAAGAAATGTCCCTTTTTTTTTTTTTTGTCTTCATAAAATGCATTTCCCTGTGTACCAGTCGTCGTCCTTAAAATTACCCTACTTTATATCCATAAATGTTCAGCAGCCATACAGGTGCTATATTGTTCCTAAATAGTATGTAAGAATTTTGATTTAGTGGAAACAGGAAGATAGACAATTTGAATATATGTAACATGATTTTAAGGGGACACTCATTCCTTCTCACGATTTTTTTGATTTCGATGTACGCAAAATCTGCATACCTTTAATAAAGAAGCACACACATGATTTCTAGAATCGAGTGTCTTGTATTACAATAGTAGTATTCAGGTTTTGGTTTAAAAATGTACAATGCAAGCTATAGAAAATAAAACAAATTAAATTCGTCTTTATTTCAAAGTCAGCATCTGCTGCTTCTTCCCTTATTTTTTTGTTTTTTTTTTTTTGTTTGTACCAACCCAACATCTGCTCTAGTTATATCCTATAGGAAAGAGCATAACTTACATTTTTTAATGTTTTATGTATGTTATGTTTTTTTTTTTTTTTGTATGTATAAATGATTAAATGAAATGTAAAAGTAGCATAACAACAACAACACAAACATAATGTTCTGTGCATGCCATCACACATTGAATCGAAATTTTGAGGTCATAAAACACAAAAAAATTCGTGGTTTTTAATTGGATTCGCGATTTTTTATTTTTTTTGATCGGTATAGTAACGGATTTACAGATGAAAACTACTTACATATTTTATTGAGGTGGATTTTACTTTTATTACAAATTGCGCAACAAAACATTACTTTTTTGGTGAATGCTAATTATTAAACCCCATTTTATTCTTCAAATTGATTAGAGTTAATTAAAACTTTCTTTGTAAAGTATGTGTGTGTGTGTGTATACAATTAAGTTGCTAATAGCATTTTCAGCTTCTAGAGATTGATGATGTGGTAGAATTTTGTATAACTGTGTTAATTAGATAATACATCAGATTCGTTCATTATTCATACAAACTCTCTAGGGAATTATAGCTTAAATATGTTTTTGTTTACAGCTGTAAATACACCCCCATATTGTCATTTGACTCGTGCCTAAAATCTAAAAGGGTAAAATATTGATCAGATCATATCTCAGCGTGGCATAACTTATGTATGTAAATTTACTTAACTTTACTGTGTCGTATGAGCATTTAACATTTTTCTCCGTAATTAGATACAAATTTTTTTTTTTTTTTTATTATTATTTATAATGTGTACGTAAGAAATAAAAATATAAAATAAAAAAAATATTTAAATTTTGTCGCCGCAATCATTATTATTTATATGTATATATAACTTTGGGGTTATTTATTCGCGTACATATTTTTATATGAGATAACACTAAAAGAAATCTTTTAAATTTATACGATCGACCTTGGCAAAATTAAACATCTAAATAAAGTAAATAAAATAGTAAGTTTGGTGGTGTAACAAACACGTTTGAGATCACTATTTGGTATATGTGTTCCGGGAGATACTTATATGGAAATAATTATCATCTAACGATTTGGGCAATGTCTGAAATGTTAACCAAAAATTAATTTTAATTTTAAAATAATTTATACATAATTAATTAATTAAAATTATAAAGTAGAATTCGTAATAATTATTTCGACTTGAGCCCGTAGTAGGGCATTTGACGTGAAAGGTGAAATTAAATTTTACTATGAGTTCTCACCAAAAGTAGATATTTTTGACAAATTTTACCCCCGCTAACTTCACTTTAATAAAATATTTGTACCTAACGGGTGTTTTCATTTATTCATTCCGTAGAAAGAATAGAAGCAATAGAATAATGATCACGTAGAAGACGTGTTTTCCATAAGTACTGCACTAGAACTCGATAAACTTTAAATTCCTTTTATTCTATGTAAACCGAAAAAAAATAAATTCATAAAGCGCGCGAATATGTACACTTAGTGTATTTGACATAAATACACATTTTAATTTTAAAAATTTCCCCCTTCAGTTATTTCATCAATATTTTCTTATTTCTTGCTGACGTCATTACACGCAACTACAATTCATGGGTTTAATAAGCTATAATTGTAATTATTTATTGCTGTAACAGCTTAAAATGTGTATTTGTGTTAAATACACATTAGCACTTTATGAATTTTAATTTTTTTCTGTTTACACAGAATAAAAGGAATTAAAAATTTATCGAGTTCCAGTGCTGTTCTAAATATTACAAATTGCGTTTAAATGAATCGCAATAAAATAATTGGAGTTTCGCTATCTGCCAAAATGAGTTGGGCTCTGTTTTTTGAAAAATCGATTGATGATTCTAAGGATGAAATTAAAAATATTAGCCCTAAAAATTTAGAGTATTTTGAAAAAAACAACATGTTCTTTCAATGAGCAGCAGTTCAAAGCACATTTTAGGATGCGACAGAATATTGCTTACCTAGAAAGTAAATATGTTAACGTAGCGTGCGGTCGTCCCTGAGTTTCTTTATAGATAAACAATTGTTGATGAATCTAACGTATTTGGGTAATACCGAATGTTTCCGGTATCAATGGCTATCATGTGTTTAAAAATGATTAAATATTTTTAACAATGGTAAATTTTTATAGATTTGTATCAGACAGATTTGTCGTTTCTATCATTGCCTACTGGAAAGCAGTGTTTGATATAAGCAAACAAATCCTGAAAATAAATGTTAATAAAAAAATCATAACTTGGCCGCAGGTTAATATTCGACGTATAGTAAACCCAAAACTTTATTTACGAATTGTCGGATGCATAGATGGATCCCATATAGCTATACCGGCACTGAAGGAATATCCTAGTTCATATATAGACCGAAAACATTCTCATTCGGTTTTGCTACAAAGCGTATGTGACAAAAATTTGAATTTTATCGATTGCTGTGCGGGTGAAGTGGGATCAATTCAGGACTCTTACCTTTTCAGACGTTCAAATTTGTTCGCAAAAATTTCTGATGGTACTTAAATTTTTTAATATTTTTTGCAGTAAATTATTGAAGATTTAATTGATAATTTGATCACTTGAAGGTTGGTTCTATAGTAATACCATCCTGTAGTAATACCTACCTAAAATCATACCTTCTGACTGCCTATAAAAATACTAGTAATTTAACCCAGGAACACAATATGTATAATAAAACTCACTCTGCAGTAAGGGTGACGATTGAAAGGGCATTTGGTTTTTTATTTTATTTATTTATTTATTTATTACTTACTTTATACTTATATTACAATTTCAATAATACATTAATATTTACTAAGAATTTAATTAAAAAAAAAAGTAAAATTAAACGGACATGGAAAATTACCAATAATTTAAAAGAACATTAGACATTAAATTCTTAAATGCATCCCTAGACAGATTAAAGTCGAAAGCCGATCGAACTTTATTAAAAGAAACAGTAGATTGATAAACAGGTTCATATTTACCGTAGTTATGCCTAATATAAGGCAGCTTAATTTGGAAATCTCTAACGCGAAGGGTCCGTAACGGAGTATATATATATATCGTACAACACCAAAATCTCAGGACAGTCAATTTTAGACACCAACAAGTCTCTAACCAATAACGCGCCAATTTCAATTCTGCGGATAAAGAGCGGCTCAATATTTATTAATTTACATCTACCTTGATACGGTGGGAGTATAAAAGCGGGTAGATTCCCATCTCTGGGCAACATTCGCAGAGAGAACCTTAAAAAGCGCTTTTGAACACTTTCTATTCGGACTGAACAGTTACCATAAAACGGATTCCAAATTGCTGCACCATATTCCAACAACGACCGCCCAAACGTGATATATAATATTTTAATAGAATAAGAATCTTGAAAATCCCTCGAAAACCTTTTAATAAACCCAAGCATGGAATTCGCTTTAGAAATGCAAATATCTATGTGTAATGCGTATGTGTATGTAAATGTTATACCTAGATCGATAAACGTATCAACATTATCAATAATACAGCCATCCAGGAAAAAATCAAAATTAGCGGGCGTGATTGCACGGGTAAAACGGATTGTTTGCAGTTTGCAGTGTACACAACCTGCACAATTTTACCTCTATGTCTATGTAAGGCATTATAGGCACAATTCCTAAGCAATAGAGTAAATTAGTAACAGTTGATCTGCCTGGAAAGAAACCATGCTGTTTAGGAGAAATAAAAGTTTTCACGTGAAAGAATAATCGATCTTTAACACGTTTCTCAAACAACTTGGGTAAGACTGAAATTATACAAATACCCCTACAGTTCTCAATATTACCACGAATCCCAGATTTGAAAATAGGTTTAATAAGCGATCGCTTCCAAAGAGTGGAGAAATATCCCTCTCTAAGACTTCTATTAAATAGAAAGCACACCGGAGCGGCAATTGCGTTACCGGTCAATTTTAAAAATAAAGGCGGTAACGAATCAAAACCGGCACTATGGTTAATGTCAAGATTTGTCAATTCCGATAAGATTGTATCAATTTCCAAACGAAACATTGAACATTTCTTATTACTCGTGACATTATTCAAGCTGCAGAGATTAGAACCTGAATCTGGATTATAAACGCTCTCAAAGAAATCAGCAAACAAATTAACCTTATCTAGAATGTTATCACAGAATCGGTCATTCAAATACATTGTGGAAGGGTAACCATCAGATTTTCTTTTATAGTTAACGAAATGCCAAAAGTGATAAGTTTCGATTTAATTTGTGATTCCACCTCCAAAACATAATTACTGTAAAAAAATCGGTTAATAAATATATACTTTTTACGTAAAACCTTAAATGAGTTGTAATTTACTGTATTCGGAGATAGTTTTTAAAGTTTATGAGCCTTATCCTTTCTATTTTTTAAATTTATCAATTCATTGTTATACAACGGTTCCTTCTTGGCGCCTGAAACTACCAATCTAGGAATGAATGTTTCAATGCCCATTTTAACAATTTTATAAAATTCGTTCAACATATCGTCTATATTATTACTATTATAAAATGAAGACCAATTATACCCATCAAGAAATGCACTTAAAGAAACATAATCACCCATTTTAAAGTTATAGATGACAGA
The DNA here is from genome assembly GCA_958295665.1 of Tipula vernalis. NCBI lineage: Eukaryota > Metazoa > Arthropoda > Insecta > Diptera > Tipulidae > Tipula > Tipula vernalis. The sequence goes on along the minus strand of OY282558.1, from coordinate 125,996,645 downwards.
GTCGATATTATTTTCGATTAATTTACTGTATTCAAACAAGACTGAAATATTCAGCGGCAAATGATGAATACTTGAAGATCCAGCTAAATCTACTCTAATACTGCAAATCTTCACATTGATACATTGTTTCAGTCCCAACGAAAACATTTCAGATATGAACTGGGACACTTATGCGAGTTAAATTGTTATCCATATATTCCTATACAATACCTGGCAAGTTAAAATCACCAAATATAAATAAGCGGTCCTCAGGTTGAAGAAGTGCAGTAATATTAAGTTTCACGGTGTCCAAAAACATATCATAAACCGCGACGCTTGAATGACATGGTATATATGTAACACAAATGATCAGCGAGTATGAATCAAACCGTAAGCGCACAGCAACAACTTCAGTACCACAGTTGGTTAACGTTATCGGCATAGATGAGTATTTGTTAGAGATGGCTATTATAATACCACCCCCCACGGCATAAGTGTCCTCCTGTAGATGTCTGTCTCTCCGATAAACTGCATAAGTTGGTGGAAAATACTCCTCGGTTCTGTAATGGGCAGACAACCACGTTTCCGTGATGCAAATAACGTCGTAATTCTCCTCCAAAATTGATAGATATAGAGACTTAGATTTAGTTCGAATGCCGCTCGAATTATGGTAATATATATTTAAGAATGAGTAAGGCTGGGGATTTGTTCCGCAGTTGAGAGGCTAAAAAGATGGTGTGATAGCAGGCGCAGATGTTATTGTTTGGTTGGGAATATTACCCTAGTCCAGTTTTTTGCCACACGTGGATAGCTGGTAAACGGCCGAATTATTACCCCAAGTGGCCAAGCCTCAGAATTATTGAGCATATTGTAATGGGTTTCCTTCAATCCGATTTTAAATGAGATGAATGTTAGTGAGTTATCGATAGCACGATCCTTGGATAGTAACAATTTACATTCAACATGTACTCCACAATTCGATCAGAAGTGACAGATGGATCAAAACGACTAATATATAAAATTTTTTTGTTCGGCAGAGGTACAGTTCTAATCGAGTTGATCTGTGTGCCAGTACCCATGACTTCCTGTGTTAGTCCTGGCGAAGTATTGGACACTGTCTGTCATTGGACACTGACTACTACTACAGATAATGGTTTATTAGCAATATCAACAGTATTTTTATCCAGCAAGGCATTGATTAATTGGCGGTTTTCAGCAACCTCCGTTTCAATTTTTTTTAAGTCCAATTTTTCGGCAGCTCTGTCAACAATCATGTCAATTTTTTTAAGAGCTTTGTCATATCCTTATTTACAAACCAAATTTTACAGCTATTGCAGAAGTAACATAAATTCGCGAACTTTTTCTTAGAGTTAATAGCGGCGCGGTCAATCCCACAACACAAAATTTGGGATTTTTTTTCCAATAACGTAACGAAATCTTACGGATTTCCGATCCCGGTATACCACTAATATTCATTACGTTTCCCGTAAAATCCAAATTATTTAGGCTAAAATATTTTCCTTTATAATGCTAACAGCACTGCCCAAATCAACTAACATATTTAAATCTACAATTTTATTCTTAAGAATTACCTGTCCTTCCATCATACCATCTTCGTTAACCTGGATGCTCAACCTATCTTCATTCCGTATTTTATTTCCCGAAACCTGCTCCATTTCCAAATTGTGTACCTTCGCTTTGGTTTCGTCTGGCTTCTTCGCAGCGTTCTTTTCTGGATATTTATCGTCACTGTGCTTAACGCTTTTGCAAAAGTTACATCTTCTTACTCTTTGGGGTCTCGTACTATTTATCGACTTGTGTCCGGTTTCAAAACAGTTGAAACATTTAATCGGTTGATCACAATTTTCCACACGATGCGTCGTCGCCTTACAATTATAGCATTTGCTAATCGTATTAGGTTTATGCCTATATCCATCTTGATTCGTAATATTTTTGTTATTGACATGTTGTGATACCTCTCGTTGATTATAATAACTTTTATTCACCGGATTTAATTTAATTTTCATATTAGAATCGGCCAACTTTATTTTCTCGATCAAATTTAACACTGACTCATTCCTCTTAATATATATATTTGATTATGGATATTTCCGATAAATTTGCTGATCGGCCAATAGGGAACAATTTCATCATAAAATATTCATATGACTGATTTTTGTCATATACCATCTCAGACAACTTAAAATGAATATCCGTTTCATCAACCACTCGCCCAAAATTCTTCACAATTTGACTTTTAAAATCCGCAAACGTATATACTCCGTTTTTCACCGCCTCAAACCATAAGTTAGGCGTTCCGCTCAACCTCTATATTGCGTATAACAATGTGGCTTTGTTACTCCACTCGTAAGGATTTTTATACTTCTCGATTTTTTTAATCCACTGATTTACAATCAAATCACCCCCATCGAGCAAGCATAGCACATTGTAAATGAAAAATTTCCTCCAGTTTTGGTAAGAACCAAGAGTTATTTACAAAAACGATATATGTACAAACGAAATCTAAAATGAAAATGAACCACTTAATTTCACTTTGTAGCAGTACTCAATTTAGCTGGCACACATTTTTCACTGGGTTTTTATATTCATGTACATAAATCATGAACGAATTGTCCGTACTCTAATTTAAGTAAACAAAAATTCAAAAACTTGAAATGAGAAATAGAAAACTGTGTATAATAGATAACTAATTAAATTTTTGAAAGCGCCCAAAAAAAAAACTTTGCCGCATATTAATAAATACTTCCACTTGGATTACTAGATTAATCACTAATAAATGTGACGTCTTTCGGAAACATTCGTTGTTTCAATCGCCTACTATGTTCTATTTTCAATTTTGAAATATAAAAATGCAACTTGTTTTCTGATTTACAATTTTCACGAAAAGCAATGCTTCACACTAAATTCATATTTAAGTTCTCTAGCTTTAACATTTTAGTGCGAACACAACAAATTATTTTTCTCACTTGTTATTGCCAAATACAAAAGAGTTTTTTTTCTGCTTTGTATATATATTGTAAAATGTGCAACTTGAAAACAGAAAAAAAAAGAAATCCGCCACCTTTCCACAAAATGTGACACAAGTGTGGTACATTTTGGGTACGAACTAGACTTGCCACCTTTGGAAACTTGGAAAATAGTACACCATACTTACATTTTTATTCAACATTTTTTTGTTCAAAATATCTTAAATGTTGGATATAATTTCTTACATTTTGTTCCTTTTGCTCTTCTTTAGTCCTTTACTCCAATATAAGGAAAACGAGGAACTGCCTCCAGTCGCTTTATTACTATCAGGAATCTTTGTAGAAAAAAAAAGACAAACGACTTCTTCTAGGTTGTTTAAAGACAGTGAATATTGAAGGTCTGATCTAAACTTTCGCTAACAATTCAGTGTTTGTACAAATGAAACCATCACTTAGGGGAACTTCAGCAAAAATCTTAAATGTTCGGAATCGCAGCTTACTATTTTAATATAATTGTAGTGAAATCTGAAAGTTTCAGTGGCAAATTTAAGTTTTCATTCAGGCAAAAATGCGCGATTTTCGATTTTACGACGTTTTTAAATGTACTCGAGATTGGTTTGGAGTAGGGAAAAATAGTTTAGCTACCAAGCGCAATTTTCATAAAAAAGAAACAAAATATTTGCGAAACAATTTTTATCGTTAGTGGTTGACTAACTGATCTAGATAAAACAAACTGAGTTCTATTTTTAGTATGAAGAGTTCAACATTTTTTGGTTCAGGTTCAGTTTTTTTTTCATTCAATAGAACATGACATAAAATTTGCTTGGTAAAATTGATCGAGTATTCATATTTTTCGACTTTCGAATTGCAATTTGCCAGATTATCGAATATTTGGTCCTAAGAGTGTGTTGCGTTTGTGTGAGTTGAATTAAGCGTAGAATTGAATTAATTTTCCAGTTATTTTTCGTTTTTGCTTTTGATTTGCTTTGCAAATTCGCTTTGAAGTTTTTGAAGATTATTTTAGGATTTTAAGTTTATTCGAGATTTTCTGGAAGATTTAAAATTTTTTCAGAATATCAAGATTATTCTAGAACCTAAAATAATTTAAAATTAAATATACAAAGCGTTGCTATTACGTGATGTTACAGAGTTGGTGTTATATCGATATTTTCGATATTTTATGGGATTTTTAAGCATATTTGAGATCATTTACATAAATTGGAAAACGTTCAAATACAGAGATTTGATTTTTCAAATTGTTTGAGTGACATTCATGGATTTATAAATTATCGAAGCAGTAATCAATTGTTATTTAAATTGTGCGTGGATTAGTTTAAGGGAAATTACAAAATTTGTATAAATAAATAACCAAAATTGAAGATTAGTACTGCACACCTATCAAATATATATTGGCATTTTGCACAAACTATACTTAGAACCAAAATTATAAACAATTTATTGATTTGGGCGCTTGTTTTCAATACAATTCTTTACCGTATACTATCATAAGATGAAGTGTAAATTGACAAATCGTTTGGAAAGGTTTATTGGATTGATAACCTATTTATTAAAATGTATACATACTTAATTTTTCAAATATGATAGAATCGCTAAGAAGGCTAATGAAAAAGATAGTCCATACATGCAATTGGAATGAAGAACAAGGTGACGCGTATAACAAGTTGTTGGAAATTACTTATATCAAGTAAACCAGTTTTACAATTTTTTTGATGTTAGTAACAGAGGTGTCGATGGTGAGTTAATGCAACATGGTAAACCAGTGGCATGTATATTGCTCGAAGGCTTTGACTGCTATACAGCAAAATTGGGAATAGATAGAGAAATAAAGGTATACTTAGTGTATGCGTATGAAAATTTGCATCAATAGAAAGAGGGAAAGTTAGTAAAAGTTGAAACATGCCGTAAGCTGTTAGTACCAGTTTTCAAAAAGTCATTCCAAAAAATCTAGAACACAAACCGAGAAAAGAGATACACTATCCAGAGCTCATTTGGAAGATGCAGAAGGTGATAAAGAATTAGAAGACGTTAAGAGAATTGAAATTTAAACATAACTAAATCGATAAGAACCAATATTTTGAAACGTTTACGTTACAATCATAAGGGAATTGAAAAAACCAAACTTCGAACACGAGAATAGATATTTTTTGGACTGGAATGCCCAAGCAAATGGGAAGACATAGACAAGTAACAAATTGTTGTATGTTCCCGGAAATTGGTAAAAGCACAATTGAATTGAATCAGAAGCAATGTGTCATTCAGATTTGGTTACGAAAATGATAATCTTCAACCTGGCCAAATAGTATTATTGAAATATATTCTCTCAGTAAAGCAAGAAATGTGTTAACCATACCAAATTTTTAATGGGTCAAACTCCTATTAAACACTTTAATTGCTGCTGTACAAATACAATTTATGCACAAAGTTGAATGACCGTACAAATGATGAAATATGTGCATATACTTTTATTATCGTACGATAAATACCATCGGGCATATTTGTGTTGTGTCAAATAAGGTAAAACGATATTCGATTTCATTTTTTTTTTTTTTTTAATACATAAGTAACTAATTTAAAAATAATTCCCATGATGAAATTTTATACACACAACACAACTAAATAATTTAAAAATAAAAAATTGTTGTGATGTGTATAAGGGTAGAAATGTAAACGAATATAAATTCCAATTAGATATTTTTTATCTAAGACATAATAAGATCCCGACCATCATCAACCAATCAATATAAAATAAAGTTAATTAAACGAATTAAAAATGACAACTAATTTTAATTAGATTTAATAACCAGTTTATATACAATAGTATGTCTAGTATGTTTATTCATTGACCTATTCGAATTAGGTTAGAACCGACTGTCTTATTTTAATTCAGTCTTTAAGTAGTTTGTACCAAAAACTATATAGGAAATGGGAACCATTACCATAGTTTAATCATATTTAATTAATTTTAAAGTGTGTACAACGTTTTTATTATCCTCCTTCTGGTTGTTTCAATATCATAATATTATTGCAACCCTTTTTTTTTCAAATTATTTTTGTAACTTATTCTCAAATGTAAAATAGAAAAGTTTATTTGGTTTATCTTTTGTTGAAATTAAATTAATAAGAAAATAAACTTTCCTTTTTAATTAAAATACTTTGCTTAATAAAACGCGATAGAAGATGTTTTCATTTCCAGCAAATATTTAAGTTTAATTTATATTTTATATTCTCACGATGTGTTGGTATCATTTGTAATAATTTAATTGAAATTTTACAGAAATTTGTTTAATTTTTTTTTTAATTTTAAATAGCAAAGAGAGATAACTGCCTAGGTTTGACTTTGTGGTTTAAGTAGATATGGTTGTAGGGTTGTGTATCTTTTCTTCTGTGACTATTCCGGGTTTAAAATATGCTTACTTAAATCATTATTGGATAGACCCAAAAACGGTGTAGCTAAACTAAAAAAAAAAAAAAATTGTTTTTTTTTTGAATACCTGCCACAAAAGTCCAAAGCCAAATATGATTAGTACTTACTTATAACTACTTAAACGTGTATTTGCTAAATCGACGACAAAAATGTATTTCATTCATGACCTACAAACAGTTTACTAATTTTAATTAAATAATTAATTATGTTTAATTCTGTTGACATCGCACAATAACAATAATTTCACTTATAAGTATTAAGGTTTGCGTCCTTGCTTAAATCAACTACTCTCCTAGAAGGAGTTACATCAAATTTGCCTGCGGAATGAGGAAATTGTTAAGTATTGCAGCTTTGTTAAAACTTAAATTTATGTTGTGAATTGTTGTGAGGTGTTAACAGAATTAAACATAATTAAAATTTAAGCAACTTTGTAGGCTAAGTTGCGTTCCAGTCGTCAATTTAGCAAATACACATTTCAATACTTATAAGTGCTTGCGGTGATCGACTGGAAAGCAACTATTGTTTGAGTTGTCATTTTTATTGGATTATTATGCACGCGATTGCATATTTTAAAATTTAAATTTGTGACACAAGTGTTTTGCGAAATGTTAGTGCGTTTTTTCCATTATTTCGTAAAAATATTTGGCTATAGTTTTGGATTTATTTATAGAATATCTCCAAGCCTATATTGTAGCAAATTCATCATCAGATTTCTGTATTTTTTGCTATCTCCGTCTTCCTCCCTCATCACTTTAGTTACTCTATTCCAAATTTTAGTAAGGCTCAGAGGGGAGAAATAGGATAGAGATAGCAAAAAACGACATTTTCCGCTTATTTTTGGTTCAAGGATCATATTTTGGTGAATTTACTGTATAAACATAACTGAAAAGCGGATAATCGGATTATATTTTCGTAAATCCTAATTTTTTCCATTTAACTAAATTTTTTCTGGATTTATGTAATACAATATTGTTGTTGTAAATTTTAATACATTTACCAAAACAATCGACCAGATTAAAATGATTGGAAATTGACTACAAGCCACCAATAATTGCATTCGGATTTTTATTTATTTTGGTTTCTTTTCTGATTATTGATCTCACATTTGGTAGAGGTTTTTCATTGCCGAGTCCGATCGACACGACGTGTTGCCTTTTCCTTTTTCGTATTGTTTTTATCAAAAGAAAAAACGAAAAGGCAATACAGAGTCGTGTCGATTGTCGATCAACTCTTGAATCATAATAGGGGTGATTATATTTTGTTCTATGCGCGATTTACAATCAGTAATGGAGACAAAATTTCATTTTCGGGAATAAAATACCCTCTCCTAATAAATGTTAGGAGTTGGCGAAAAATAGCAAAAACATTTAAATCGTAAACGCTTAAAGTCGACTTTTTTCCTAAAAATTAACTTACCAGCGAATTGGTCCGCAGCCTTAAGTCGGATCACTGAACATTTTCTAATGGGAAAAAGACATATTGAGCTGAAATAAAATAGTTGATCTAAAAAACCAAATTGTTTAAAACAATTGATCGATTATAACTACGGTGATCTCGAGAAAAATACAGGACAAAACTAAAAATTACAAAACTTCAATTTCAACGTTTATTGCCAACAATTTCCAAATTGTGTTTTGCTACGAATTTCGGTCTTCATTTGAGTTTTTTCAGCGGTCTCAATATTATTCATCAAAGAATACCCTTTCCGTTGGTGCATTTGATGCCAGACATGGTGAACTCTATACCACTTTTAAAATATTTTTATAAGAAATGTTGTTTTCCTCAAACTGACTAAACATTTCCCCCCATTCCCCACGAAGCAACAGCCATTCCAAAATTTCTTGAAATGCTGCCTCTCACTGGTTCAAATAGTCAATACACGGTTTCATTAATCAGAGAAACTTCAGGCATTGACATTTTTTGTGACTCAATTTGAGAAATGGTACTTTGAAAAATAGAAGCCTGGCTCTGCGCAAATAAGAGCCAAAGTTCCGAATTTGGATCATTGAAGAAATGTTTTAATATTGTAGGACATTTTGCCTGACTTAGAAAATACTCTTTTAAAGATTTAAATAATTTTATAATCCGTTCGATGGCTATTTTTAATGTTAGTCATCTAGTTTTGCTGTAGCCTGCCATCACAAATTTCTCTAAACTGTTGAACTCGAACTGTGTAAATATAAAAAAAATGAATAAACTTTTATGACTACAACATAACTTCAACATCGATCGGAAGGCATTATTGATTGATTGAAGGGCCATGTGGGCGATAAGCCCGGAAGGCATTCTATTGTCTTCTGAATGCAATTATTCAAAGCAGCGCAATTCACCCCAATTAAAGTATTGTTTCAACCACCAATACTAATTAATATTGGGCATAATTTTATATTTTCATGATTTGAACAATCTGAATATAATGTTATAAAATTAATCGATGGAAACAATTCCGAATTAATTTGCTTGTGCAATCGTTTGACTGGAAAGAATGATTATGTTGAACTATATGAAAAGCCCATATACCATCAATAACGGCAATCTTCCTTTCTGAATCATCGCAGGTTTTGGATCTAACGAAAGAATTTAAAGATTTGCTACAATCGAAATAACAGCTAAATATTTGTCACTTCGCACTGAACTATCCGTTTTTGTTCTTTTAATAAAGATACATTTTTTTCCAGATCATCGTTTAATTCACATTTTCTTCTCGCGGCCATAATGTTGAGCGTTGCTTTAATTGCAATGTGGTGGTTTTCATTTAACCAAAACATTCTATCGAACTGTTCAACTGGAACTAATCACATTAATAATACTGATCCATATGGTATTCGTGATCAATTTGCTAATTGGTGTACCACGAAGGCAAGGTCCCTTGGCAGGATAAAATGGTATAACGAGTGATATTTCATAACATGTAGATATTTCTTATTTAAACAATAAACATTTTCAAACAAAACTTAAATTTATTTGTTATTTAATTCAAATACATATATTTAGTATTACTAATTCAATCACTTTGGAACTTCCGAGTTGAAATCAATATCAACAAACTCATTTTAATAAAACAAAATTTAAATAATTTAATTAATAGTATATGGTGGGTTATGTTGATTCAAATCTGTTGAATTATCAATTGCACCTGTATTATCTTCTTCAATTAGACTATTATTATCAATCGCAATGTTGAATTCTATCTCGTGCAATAATTCCAAAATTTTAAATTGCATATAAGAACGATTAACATTAGTTAATCGTTCAAATCTAGGTACCAAACTTCGCAGAAACAGTTTGTATTCAGACGGCGTTTCTTCCATATCAACATTTTCGATCGCTTGCAATATTTGGCGACCGACTTCGTCATTTTCACTTTTTTTTTCTTTTTGCTGAAATTTTGACTGGAGTTTCTTTTTCTACATTAATATTAGTTTCCGTGGTGTAGTTTGATAATGTACTGAAATTAAACTTCAAAAAACCAATTTTAACCACCATGACGAAATTAGGACCATATTCATCAACGAAATATGCAAAAAAAGTATAAAAACAAAAAACAATAAGGACACTAGAGTCAAAAACACAATCTCAAAGTTAAGAAAGAAAATTACAGATAACCACGTCATAGTCACAAAAGCAGACAAAGGGAACACTACCGTTTTAATCCATGAAACAGATTACAACAATAAAATAGAAGAATATATCACCTGCAACAACATTCTAAACAACAGAAATGATCCAACTAAATTTTATCATAAAACCATAAATAAAGTAATCAGTCAATCGAAAAACATCTTAAACAAGCACCAGATATACAACAGCAAAATGATAAAACCCACAGCACCCACTTTAAACGGATTACCCAAACTCCATAAACCGGAAATTCCAATTCGTCCCTTAGTTAACTTCACAACATCACCCACATACAAAATTGCCAAAGTATTGAACAAATGGTTGGAGGATAACATAGTTCTAAAAAATAATTGGTCGGTCAAAAATAATATTGAACTAGTACACAAAATAAAATCAATCGCAATCCCCAGTGGCGCAAAACTGGCATCATTTGACGTTTCGAATATGTACACAAACATACCAGTTACTGAAACAATAAGAATCATTAATAATCTACTAATAGAAAATGGAGTTGACGTGAGAAAAGCAAATGAAGCCATTGTTTTACTAAATGAAATAACTTTCAACATAACCAAACATTTTATAGACAAAATGAAGGTCTACCAATGGGAAGCCCCCTATCTGGTAGGTACACTAGTCGATATTTATCTAAACTTTTTTGAGGAAACTTATATACACAACAACCGCAACAAATACAAAAACAACCTGATATATTGGCATCGATACGTTGATGACATCATAATATTATTCAAAGGCACACAAAGGCAAATAGACAATTTACACATTTACATAAACAATATACACCCCAACATAAAATTCACATTGGAAACCGAAACAAATAAAACCATCACTTTTTTGGATCTAACAATACAAAATATTGAGGGACATCACATTTTTAAAATATTCAGGAAAGCAACACAAACAAACCACACAATACACAACAGTTCTTATCATCCATTCCAACATAAAATATCAGCATACAGCCACAGGATACATAGACTCAACAGCATTCCCATGCACAACACCGATTATTTGGCAGAATTAAAAACTATCATTAACATTGCTGATATGAACGGATTCAATCCAAACATTATTCACCGATTAAACACCAAAATAGTAACCAAGATGCAACAACAAAATTTAACCACTTTACATGTTGATGAACAAGAAAATAAAAGATACATCACAATAGATTATAATGAACACACTAGCAGCACGCTAACCTCATTTATGAGCTTTTCTTCAAAATCTATCTTAATTTGAGATTTCGACATTGTAAGCTTTTAATTATTAAATAAATATTCCGATCTTAATAAAACGTAAATTTAAATTATGATTTATATACAGCACAACACTAAAACCGGCAAATTAATTTTATTTTGCGATCCCGAAAGCATGTTCACGTTAAATTTGTGAAATGAAAATTTGAGGTTAGGTCATAGACAAATTACTTTAGTAAAGTAATTTGTCTATGGTTAGGTTATACTATTTATTAGTACGAGCGCTAACACTCGTACTAGTAAATAGTTGTGGAATACGAGTGGAACGTTTATACGAATTTGATAAATTGTCTTGTTTTAAGGAAAATTATTTATTTATTTTTAATTAAATTCCTAATAAAGTGATTGTCAACAATATACTATATATGTATACCAAATATTTAGGAATTTAATTAATTGTGAGTTCTAGTTTTTAAAAATAAGTTTTCTCGTAGTTCGCTATTCGCATTGGATGTGAACACCGCCTATGATTGTTTAATTCACAAAATACAAATTCGCAGAACACATTACGAAACCGTTAAACAAATGACATTTAGGAATTTACAATTTTGTTTTTATGATTGCTATCATTTAAAAAAGACGTTATAGATTTTGTTTTATTCTGTTTTGTAAAGGAGAGTCTACACTGCCAATTTTTGTTATACTACAAATTTAAATAAGCGAAAAATACAGGGCTAAAAATTTAATACAGTACGCTAACACGTACTGTATTTTAAAAAATTTATACAACAAGTCGCCTTCATATATAGAAGAGTACTGTAAAATACAATAAGAATGGTCACCGTAATTATAACATTAATTTCCATCGTAAATGCTGAATTTCATCAAAATCGTTTGATAAATAAGAACCGAGTTCCTTTCTAGTTGGTCACATTCCAGAACTTCGATGAACTACTTTTATTTTGATACATGGATAAAATCTATTTGAACTTTTCGTACAAATTTCTATTCTTTTGGAATAGAACGAGAAGATTGAATTTAAATCATCTATTAGGGCCGACCAATTCTCGGGTAAGTCAATTTCTATGGTAAAAACCGACTTTAAGCATCCATATTGCTCAATTTTTCTTAGGTTTTTACGATTTTTCACCTAATCCTAATATTTTTCGCGCTGAAAGACGTTTTATTGATTAAAATTTAATGAGGATACAATTTTTTTGAAAAGACTTTGTCGTTGTGAGATTTGTTGTGAGACACTACGATTTGTTGTATGAATCGATTATTTAATCAATAACCTGAATATGTGCGGGGTTATCGTACAATAAACAATACGGTCTGCAATACAATTTTATGTACGATTAAACGGTTTATGCAAGAATTTTTTACAGGGTTTTATATATCGTTTTAAGACTGGACGACCATGTTTGGCCAAACGTTACTTCGATGATTCTTACAACAAGCACAAACAAAACACAAATTACGGGGTAATAAAAAATTAATTAAAGAAATTAAAGCCTGAAGCTAGCCTAGACTTGATTTCTAATTGGTTCGGATTTCTTTACGCTGTACGGGCAAAACACCGTACAACCAGCAGTATGTTAAATTATAGCGTCTGTGGCCCATTTTAGACGAATTGTTTTAGATAAAAAATCCGTTTTCCATATTATAAATAGTAATAATCAGGTAATAAATCATGTTATTTATATCTATTCTCCTTTTAACAAACAATTGTTCTATTAAGAATTTAACAAAATCAAAATATATTGGGTAAGTTGCTGCATTTTCAGCATAATTTTTTGCATTAGACATTTCGACTCAAATTCAGAATTTTTTCGAAACCTTCGCAATTTCTAATTTCGCATACCCAGAAACTGTCGTGCTTTGGTAATTTAGAATAACTATAACTGCGTTCTCACCTATTTGCTTTGCGATTTTTTGCAATCTACTTTTTAAATTTTTCACACCGTATAGTAAACATTAAAAAAATACATATCGCTATATAAATTTATCTACGTAACCATAGAAAAATTTACAATACAATTCGTAATCGAAAGTGATGGAAGCCTACTTCATCCTGCAATAAATAAAGCAAGCTGAAATATTTTTGCTATACGTGACTGCTTCATTGTTTTTATTATTTTGTTTTATTGACGTTTAGAATATCTAAAATGACAAAACTATTTGGTAAAACAAATAAAAAATTTCACTAATACAATAACATGAACCAAAAATTACCTTTTGCGATTATAAACACATGTCGATTATAGAATCCGCGGGAGCGAATCAACCACAAATCGAAAACTGCATATCAAAAAAAAAAAAAAAAAAAAAAAAAATTGGAAACAATTGCAGAAAATCAAAGTATTCTGGAAAACTACTATTGATTTCCATGCAATTTAGATTTTTTGATTCGAATAGACGTAATAATTGTAGTGTTTTTTTATTCGCTCCGGATAGCTGCTATCGAGAGCCGTCATATGAAAAGTGGCTCCGGATAGCGCTCCGTATAAATAGGTAGAGCCAAATATTTTTTATATGAAGTTTTTGCTAAACGATTGAATTAAAAATGATAGTTTGATGTTAAATAAGTTTAATTTACCAATAAATAGCGCGTCAAATTTAAATTTAGGCGTAAAAAAATGACGGCTCTCGATAGCAGCTATCCGGAGCGAATAAAAAAACGTTACAAATTTTGTCGCGTTTCTGAATTTCAATGAAACTATGATATAAAATAATTGTTTTCCATTTTTTATATGCAGTTTTTGATCAATTCTCGGGTAAATCAATTACACTCAATCCTTTATTTACGCGATAGATTGGTTCCAGCGAAAGACGCGCAAAAAAATTCACTGCTCATATGTAAATTGGGTAGATTGGTGCCAAAGATAAAAACTCTCGTGAAATAATATGTTCATTTTCGTAAATAATCGTAAATCCGTTTTACATTCTTTATTTTAAATGTTTACATATAGTATGTACATATGTATATATAATACATACCAAATTATAAAATAATATATGTACAAAAAAACTAAAATAAATAAAAAATAACCTTAATTCAAAACAAAAATTGTAAAATTCATTAGTCGCTGCTATCAGTATAGGCAGTGAAATTCAACCGTTTGCTTTTTTTTTAGGAACTGTCAAAATATCGCTCGAACTTGATTGTGCCGATTCGTCTTCAAGAACTAGCACGTTTTGCAGAGCTTCTTGATTGGCGTCATTTCGAAAATGAATAGGATTTTTTTGTTGATCTATTGAGCTAGAGTTTGACTTCACAACAAACTCTGTAATGCATCTTTGATTTGATTTCCTTTCCGGTCCCAATAATTCCTTATGCAGTTCCTTGTAGCTCATCATACAGAGTCTTAGTTCATGTTGAAATTTTCGTGCTCGCTCGCTATTCGGATCATTTGCGAGAAAATAGTTCTCTAGCTGTGCTGCAAGTTTTAATCCATCTTTAATGGTTTCTGCTCTAAGTGGTAGCTCCTCTGCTACTTCATCACTACTGTTTGATGATTCGATATTTATGGAAGCAATTTCAATTAAATCTTCCTCATCTAGCATCTGGTCGAGAAGGATCTCGTTAATATCTTCACGCGTCATATCTTCGAACCCGTCCCCACCCACAGAACGCGCTAAACTGATTATTTCATCGTAATTGTTCATATTATCTGGTAAAGCTGTTTCAGCTACAACACAAGCTGGCCATAATGGCTTCCAATATGCGTTTAACGTAGATCTTCTCAACTGTGCAATTGCTGGAGTCGCATATGTGATACAATCCATAATAGAAAATTGTTTCCAAGCATTACTGAATTCCAATTCATCGCCATTCTCCATTTTTTCCAGAATGCACTGAAAAGTTTTTTTCAAGTAGTACAACTTGAATGTCGATATAATTTCTTGGTCCAATTAGGTGGGAGAAAAATTACCTTTACGTGGGATGGTTTAGTACTGGATGACCAGGCGCATTATCAATAATTAACAGGACCTTGAAGGTCTGCTTCTTTTCATTCAGATACCGTTTCACCTCTGGTACAAAACATTTCTCGAACCAATTTTGGAATACAACTGCAGTTACCCACGCTTTTGTAACCACGGGTGTGTAACCACCTTCTATAATTTTTGCCAGTTTTGGAAGATAATCTTCTGCAGCTTTTATGTCAGCAGATGCAATTTCTCTTTTGGTTTTCAAATTATGAAATCCATGTCGGTTTAGGAATTTAGAAAACCACCCTCCGCTGGCTGAAAATTCATTTTTTCTCTGTTGTGCAGATGACGAAGTTGATGGTTCTTGGTGCAAAATTTGATTATAAATACGAATGGCCTTTCTTTAATCGTGGCTGTGTCAACAGGGATCCGTTTTTGATTGAGATCCTCAATCCATATTACTAAGAGATTTTCCATTTTTTCTACACTAGTATTTCTACAATACGATGATGTTGATGCAGTTACATTTTTACCAGATATTACGGACTGCCTGATAGAATTTTCATTCTTCTTTATTGTACGCACTGTCGATTCACTGAGGCCAAGTTTCTGACCAACTCTTGTAGGACCTAAATCTTGTTCTAGGCTGTCTAAAACTTTGATTTTTAGCTCTAGTGAAGGTTTTTCGGTCCTCTTCGGTTTTTAGCTCTGGTTCCTAATTTGATGGCCATTTTGGTAACAAAAACTGAAAAAAGGGATTTTATAACTTCCACTTAAATAATTTTAATTTTCAGATAATTGATTAAAATTAATTGAATATAATTAATTAAATAACAGCAAAGTTTTACAAATAATAAATTATTATAAACTACGACGAACTACACACTTTAACTTATTATGCTTTTGGAATTAAAACATATCATACAGAAGCACATCCGACATCATTAAAATCTTCTAGAAAACTAAAGTAAAAAGTAGAAATAAAAAAATATTTTTCAAAATAGGGGAATTCCCCCAGTTTTATATAATGTTTCATGTAACATAAAATATAAAGAACTGAACTCAAATTTTTGAATTTTCGGCGAAAATAAAATCGCGTAAAAGTGAATAAATCGCGTAAAAAAAGGAAAGTGTATCTAAGAAAAAAATCGCGTAAATCTGAAATCGCGTAAAAAAGAATTGAGTACTACATTAAAAGTCGAATTGGTTTTAAATACGCAATATTACAATAAAAAATTAATAATTTAAACATAACAGATTTACTGTTTTTTATTCCGTTTACGCTCCTTTTGAGAAAGGTAAACGCATTTACCGAATTTGGGGCCGATTGTATGAACACCGCTAAATGAGAAAATCCTATAGTAATGATTAATCACTACTCAAGGATTTTACTTTTCGTCGATTGTATGAAAGATGCTAAATAAAAATTTAGCCTCTAGTTTTATAGCAGTTTTTTGTATGACTGGCAATACTTTTTCTGTGACGTTTATTTTGTTGATGTTTATTAAATTTTTTTTTGGTTATTTAGAGGAGTATTATTCTTCAAGGAGTTTCTGAAAGTATTGCGTAGCTGCGTTTCACTTTTTTATTAATGTTTTGTGAATTATAAGCTATAGTAATTTTTTTCCATGTTTCATTTTTCAATCTGTTAGAAACCGCGTCGGATTTTTTACACATCATTATTTTTTTACACAGGAGAATAAAATTTCAATTTCCGAATTTGACATTTTCTTCCTTGTTGAGTCCATTTTTAATAATTAACGTTTTTTATAAAAATGTCTCGTTTCTATGATACACCACATTTGAAATGTCACAAAAACAAAAACAAATTTTTTTAGTCTCTGATCCAGTCACCAAAAAGAGACGATAAAAAGGATGGTAAAAAAAAAATCATCGATTAATTTTCTTAGTGTATTTATCCCGGATACTGGTCCGCAGCAAAGGGAAGCAAAGGGAAACTTTTGTTCCGTGTCATTGAGCATATTACCAAGTAATTTTGCCATTTTAGACATTCCTAATCGTTAACAAAAAATATTAATAAAAACAATAAAATATTCACGTAGCAAAAATATTTCAGCGTATTGTAAATTTTTCTATCGTTGCATAGATAAATTTATATATTGATAAGAATTTTTTTTTTGAATTTAATTTTTTTACCAAGAAAAAACATAAAAAATTGTAAAATATCAACATTTTTTCGTGCAAGAAATTTATATTCGTCAAAATTTAGGATACGTCAACTAAAAATCGGTATAGATATGCAATAGCTACATTTTTTGTCGTTTGATCTGATTCAGATCAACTCATGCAAAGAGCTACTCGGATTTTGATCCAAAACCAAAAAGTATTTATGTGATGTTCTATTCACCGAAAACGTTTGATGTGAATTAAAAAAAATATGGCGCCAGATCAAGGTTTTGTTTTTTATTGACACAAAAAGTCAATAGATTGTTTGATCTAGATCACCCACTTTTTTTACCAATTTTGCTAATTCGAAGAAATGTCCAAATCTATACACCATTTTGGTTGCCGTCATTCGTGAAGTGAAAGTTGTATTGTGAGGTTATTTTCAATAAAACTGTGTCTTAAAATTATAAACAAAATAAATTTTATTTACCAAAATCGCCATTTTTAAAATGTCAACGAAAAGATCATATTTTTTTTGTGTTCTATAAGAACCACAAAATCTAGATTTTTAAAAAAAAAAAGAATAGAACTCGACATTAATTTTTTTGTTGTTGCTTTCAATGTAAACATGTTGTAAATGCGATCCGGTTCAATATGCGTCAAGAAATGTGGCTTGTGGCTAATATACAAACATTAAACAAAAACTGGATAATTTAATTCTTTTTTAAAGCTAAAAATCAAAATAATTTTAATAAATTTTAGACAAATGCTCCAAAAATTTGATGTGCTTTTGCTTTAAGAAATTGTACCCGAAGCAGAAATGAAAAACTGACACAAAACTTAATGCCCCAATTATTAGCCCCAAATATTTGTGGTATTAAGCAGCCCCTCCCTCAATCAAACGAATTAAAATTGTATCGAAAGAATTCTTATATTTAACAAAATTGTTTTAACATTTATTGGTACTATAAGAAGAAACGATAAGAACAATAAAAACTCTTTGATCTGCCTCTGCAAGGTTGACGAAGCAATTAATAGAGAATTTATTACTTTTTTCTGGGGCATTTATGCATTGAAGAGAATTCTGATTTTACATTTTCATTTAGTTGCAACATTTTGGTTCCTGTATACCATACATCAATTACCATTGACACAGTTGAATTTAAATTTGTTCCACATGGGACATTTAAAACAACTAACAAAAAAACACCGAAAATGGAACATTGAAAATAAATTTAGTCAGCTAATTCAAAATGTTTTAAAATAAGTAATTTTATTGTAAATTTTTTTGAATAACCATTTATAACGCATAAATGCCTTAGTGTTAAGACGCTTTGTATTGTGTTATCGTAAACATTTTTTTTTTTTTGACAAATTTCTATTCTGATATACAAATGAAACTAAATTTCGTTGAAAGACCAAACCGATATTGGTCCTCTATAAGTTGGATTTCATCTGTTGGAGGCTATAGTTCTGTCCGGGTTTATTTGTAACTCGAATTTGTCATAGTTGAGCTTCTTAAGTGGCCAAATTGACATCTAAATTATGATAAGCCCTTTTGAAAATTTTTGAGACTGTTCAATGGGGTATGAGGAAAGGACAAAATAAAAGAACTTGATGTACAGTACAACCATTGGATGCCACTCCATGTGGCTATTCTTCGTGGTAGGATTTAAGGTTGTTGGGAAACCGTGACTGTCTAGATTATTCCATCATCTTTTGAATCTGGGTACAAAAGTCGTTTAAGGATATATTCGTGGGAGCCATGAGTTTGTATGGAAACCAATAATATGGCACTTTTTTGAGGATAATGAGGGAAACACGATTGAGACCAGGTGATTTGTTTTCCCTGACATTCTTCAGAAACCTAGAGCAACACAATTTGGAAATGGAATAATTTGAAACTGAAAGTATTTTGTAATGCCGGAGGTGATTCTGAAAATTTCAAAGTTACAGCACGACGATCTAATGAGTCACTGAATATCTGTCATGTGCTACAAACAAGAGTGACGTCAGAAACAGGTTGAAGTTAGGAATATTAGTTAGCCAACGCAAAATTGCGTTAAAAGATTAAGTTCTGCATACATTTCAGCTTCTTTATCGGCATGGTTCCATGGTTTAGGAAAGGGAACATTTTTGTCAAATCGGCGTTACAATGTTTGAGCTGATTTTTCAAGAATAATGCATATTGAATCCGACCGAGTCTAAAATCTAATTGAATTATCATCGCCGCAAGTGATGGGACTTAAGATAAATGGGATAAAAGGTGCGATGATCGACTAGCACTTCAACCCACTGGGAGTTAAACATTGGGTGAAGATTATAGGTGAGAAGACTACACCTTCTGGAAACAAAAATACCATGGAGGACAAATTTATCAATTTATTATTACAATAAAAGCGAATCTTTGTTTCAACAAGGGCCAATTAGATTAGATGTAGATCTCTTAGAATGTCAGATTGAATGCGGCATTTGTTTGGCGCATGAATTTCATTTACTATCAATTCATTCATTGGATGCGCAGTAATGAACGGTAGGTCGTTATTATACAGAATAAGACATGTACATATTTGATAATGTTTTATTACCCCAACTGATGATGCAAGGTGAATTTTTTATTTTTTTTTTCGATAGTTGCCTACTACTCTACGATCCCGAGTTCGATTGTCGGCAGTTTGACCAAAAATTTCAATAATTTAAAAAACAACATTAAAAGCGATTTTAATCATAACAACAAACATCATCTTAGGCATAACAACAAGGCGTAAAAAGAAATATTCATAAGTGAACTTCTCTTGAACCGCCGCACTACATAGCTAAAAAACAGATTCAAGCTTCTTTAAACCCTATCATAAAATTTAGATCTGATACGAAAGTTTTTTTTAAAGGCCTCCACGTTCGGAAATCGACAGGTCACAATTTTCAATCTAGAACAAATAACGAAAAAGATTTTGAAAAAAGATGTCAAAATCTAGTGAAGTACGTAGGATTTTTGAAAAATATTGATTTTTACAAAAAACGCATCAACACGAAGGAACATTTTTTTTCGTGAAAAAATCGGTCGAAAGTCGGTCGTAAAATCACTAAGATTTTAACATCTATTTTTCAAAATCTTTTTAGGTTTTTTGTTCTAGATTGAAAATTGTGACCTGAAGATTTTCGCCCATGGAGGTTATTAAAAAAAAATGAGTTTCTTTTCATCAGCCACTGCGCCGCCATTTTGTTTTTTGTAGCCATTTTAATCGAAGGATCCAAATATCTCCTAAGATACGCCAGCTATAAAAAAAAATTGTTTAGAAATAAATTGTCAAGGACAATGGGGGTCATCTATCTGTATTAATGCCCTTGACCTACAGGTCAATTTTCAAGGTCATTTGAAGGTCAAGAACATTTTTTTAAATGGAAACCCCTGTTTTTGACACTGGATTCGAAAAGAGTTCCAAGGTAACCTGAAGGAATACATTTTAGTTATAATGCTTATGATTTGCTATGAAAATTAAAAAATAAAAGCACTACAACTAAAAACTTTCCACTCCTTTCGAATACAGACAGATGACCGAAAAAATTTTTGTCTAATAAATTTTTTTGTAGGTGGCATATTTTAGGAGATATTTGGATCTTTCGATTAAAATGGCTCACCCTGTATAATGTCTTGTTAATAATCATTTTTATTTAAATTAAATTTTTAAACTTTTCTTATTAATTAAAATAAATTATTTTTTTGGTTTATTTATGCAAATATAAGCTTAACACCAAAAAATAATTGTTTTAATAATAATAAATAATAATTATACATTACACTTTTAATAACCTAAATTATTTCAATTAAAAATTAATTAAATCTTTAGGCCAAATTTATATTTATTTGTAATATCTGAAAAAAAATTCAGAAAGAAAATTTTGTTTCAGATAATCGTGAAAAAAATGATCTGAGACAAGAAAAAATCGAAACAGATTGCGATCTGAATCAACTGAAAAATAGAAAAAAACAAAAAAGGTCTTTTTCTGTCTTCTATCTCGAGAGATCACGATATAATAAAAAAAACAAAGCAATAAACATGTATTAAAACCCGAATTTTAAAATGTCGCATCCTTCTTCTTAAATAAATTGGGGAAAATTATCCTTGATTTTGCTACCACAAACTGCTTAAAGCAAACAAACGGGACGACTGGATTGGACATTGCTGGGTGTATATTTTATTAAACAAGTATGAATGGGCTTGAATTTGGTTTGTGTTTCAAGATTCTAAGCAGTCTTAGAATATTCAGCGTGAATAATCAATGAATAATGACTGGATAGTGAATAATATGAATGATTGAATAAAGGGTGAATAATAAGAGAGTGCTGGGTGAACTGTTGATGAAAATTTAATGCAAAATTTGTGAATTAATGACTGACTATGAAGGTAAAGAATCACTGAATATTGAGTGATCAATGAATTAATAGCGAATGAACGATTGAATTTTCAGGGAATAAAGAGTGAATAATGACTGAAAATGTATTTAAAAATAGGTGAATAATGAGTGAAAATAATGTGAAATAACGAGTGAATAATGGGCCCTTTCAAGTAGTGGACTTTTGTGTTGTTATTCTAATCGGTATTACATTTATATGACACAAGTGATTGGTTATTTGTCTAATTTATGGTTTATTATTAAAATAGTTCAATAGATTCTCGAAAACGCCTTAACGCAAGGACGGTAGATTACAGGATTTAAGAAGGTGGACGAGGTGGTTATACGAAGCGTAAGATATCATAGCGATATTATTAACAAATTAGGTTGAATTTTCCCTTTTGTTAAAAATAGACAATCACATTTCTAATAAATTCATTGTGATGTGACACAAACTCGCTTTGGCACAGTCGCTTTTTCTCAAATGAGGTACGTTATTATGATTCATTCTTGCTTTGGTTTGTACCCTTGTTGTCTCGTCGAGGCCAGAATCATTCGGTAGGTATCAGGTAGGTATCTATCACACTGATCTGTCCTGAATCCTAACCATAATTTGTGGGCACACATAATACAAAAGCAAAAATGGTGGATTCACTCATGAAGTTACAGTGTATGCCAATCAACAGGCATTTCTTTGTGAACTTCTTTTCAATAATAAGAAACTTCGCTTTGTTCGTTCACACATTGATTCGCACAGAGCGGTAGCTAAATAAATAAGTTTGAATAAATAATTATCAGTTGTGACCAGCAGCTGTTAGGGGCTGTTTTTCCTTTGAGTGCTTGACGTAGGGTGCAGGTTAATTCGGGGATTAAAACTCAAATGTCAAACTTTTAGACAGGAATAAACAATAAACTTAAAACAATAAAATTAACAATAAATTTAAAATCATCAATGGTTTTAAATAATTTTTTAGATTTATGTAAGTGATTGCTGTTTATGAAGAGTTAGTAAATATATTTTAGCTTAAATTGGTAAATATTTTTTCATTTTCGTTAAAATAAATTTAAGTCTAAATATCCAAGCAAAGTTTTATACAGGTACTTAATTGTTTTTTTTGTAGTAATATGAGTTCTAGCAATTACAAAAATTAATTGTATTAACATTTAAACAAAATGATTTATATTAAACCCCTTACACACTATCTGGTGGTGATTACTGAACTAAACAAAAACACGTCCCATACAATGTTTGTTTAATTTTAAATAAAAAAGTATTGCAAAATATAAACAGAAATGTCGAACAAAAATAATTTACAATACATGAAAAATCATTGAAAAGCAGGGATGTGTAGTGTGTTGACATGGGTTTTTGTCAGTCTTTCAAAACACGTATTTTCGACACTTTTTGACATGACTTTTCGACAGCTAATTAAAGATAATTTTATTACACCAAAATCAAACGAAACAGAAATGATCAGTTTCAAAATTTACCGGTATATTTGAAAAACTTGTTAACCACTTAACGCTCACATTAATTTTGAATTTTCTGTCAAAAAATTCTTTGTTATGAAAGTTTCTGTAATGTTTTTGGTTTTAATTGTTGTTTTTTGTATAAAATTGATTATGTTGTAAATGCAAATAGTAATATGCATGAAAAATGTCTTTGATACAAATGATCGTCATAACTACAAGTTACGAAGTGTAAATACTCTTAAGCAGCGTTTTTATATTCGCTCCGGACAGCTGCTATCGAGAGCCGTCATATAAAAAGTGGCTCCCGATAGCGCTCCGTATAAATAGGTAGAGCCAAATATTTTTTATTTGAATTTTTTGCAAAACAATTGTATTAAAAATGGTAGTTTGATCTTAAATAAGTTGAGTTTACCAATAAATAGCGCGTCAAATTTAAATTTAGGCGCAGAAAAATGACGGCTCTCGATAACAGCTATCGGGAGCGAATAAAAAAACACAGCATTAAAGAAAACCATTTTGATTATTTTTTTTTAATTTTGACAGTATTATTTTCTAAATACTTGTTTTGTTTTATATTAAATTTAAATTTTAGTAATTGGTGATTATTTTTTTATATATTAATGTTAATGATAAAATCAATTTCTTTACTTAAATAAATAAATTACACCATTGCAACACTATCATTCCATCATTCCATCATATCATCATACCACCATACCACTATAACATCACATCATCCTAACATTTATAACATTATAACATCATAGTATCCTAACATCATAATATCATACCATCATACCGTCATTCGATCATACCATCATGACATCACGCCATCATACCATCACACCATCATACCATCATACCATCACCATCATACTATCACCATCATAACATCACCATCATACCATCACCATTGATATCACCATTGCATATGGATTTGTTTTAGTATCATACACACGTACACACAAACACTCACATGCTCACTAAACCCTAACCCAACCCCAACTCAACTCCAACTCAGCATGAATTCAACTTACAAATGGAACCCAACTCAACCCTCAACTCAGCCGCAAATTCAACGCCCAGCTTAATCCTCAAACCAGCATATATAAAAAATTGGTCAATTTATATAATTTATATAAACAAAAAATGGAGCTGTGGCCAACATACGACTTTCTTTTACAAACAGCGTATTTTGAGATTTTTTTTTTTTTTTTTTAATTTTTGGAAACATTTTGTATTAAGTAGTTTTTTGTAAACCTAATATTTTTTAAGATATTTGCAAAATAAATTTTCTGGGCCAAGGGAGTGGCCGCTTCCGGTTAGCTGATTTGGAGTAAAATTCACTAGGGCCTCCAAATTTATCAAAAAAGCTTAAATCTGAAATTTCAGTTCGATTGGTAACCATCTGGCCTGTAGAGAGGACACAGACTGACAGACAGACACCATTTTGAAACCCATTTTTTCGGACGCAGGGGACCTCAAAACATATAAATCTCTAAAAATCTCAAGGTCCAAAATTTTTGTGATTACCATACCTTATTTTACTTACGTAAAAGAAAGTAAAAGCATCAGGTAATTTACTTGCTTAACAAATTTATTATTGTCGTTTTGCTAATTACAGAAACGCATCTTAAACCTATCACTGCTTTCTACTTAACAAACTATCAGATATATCGGAATGACCGAACTGACCAAGCCGGTGGTGGAGTTGCTATTGCTATTAAAAATATCATTCAGTATTCGGTTCTTTCTAACCTACGTCTTCCACCGTAAAAAACGTCTAGGCGCTTTAAACGAATAGTGCGCCTACTGGGCGTTTTATTCGAATAAAACGCCCAGAGCGTTTTATTCAAGTTAAATTATTTAAGTTACTACAATTTTTTTCGAAATTTGAATAATTCGTCGTAACACTGTGAGGAAAAATTCATATATTACATGTATTACTTTGTCTTGACCTTGATTTTATTTGTGTCGTAAGAAGTTCAGCAGCTCGAAAGTAAGACTCGAGAAAATAAATGCTCAATTGAAAAAATCATGTCAAAATTTATCGAATGTTTATATTTTCTAGAGTATGTATATCTTATTTGCGATCGAATGGAGGAGTATATTTAAACCTGAATTGTTAGAGACTGAGATTTTGTTAATATTTCCAAATTTCTGTAAAATTTCTGAAAGTCGATTTGTTAAATTTTTAACGCGGAAAGTGATGAAAGGTTTATCTTGATAGTGTAATCAAACGTAAAGTTTCGAACCAATTCAAATTTAGTTCTTGTTAAAATCCAAGAATTTAATATTTTTCAAGGCATTTGGCCAAAAATCTGTATTTTTTTGTTACCGTAATAGGTTGTTCGTGTTTTTGACTTGGTTGGAAGGAAGAATGATGGTGGTGGAAAAATTATGGAACTTTTGAATTTTCTTACTATACTATGTAAAAAAATCATTTTGTCTTAGAGTTTTCGTACAACTTTTTTCAGAATTATTTTATGAAGGAAGAAATTTTCGTCGTCAAATTTAGAGCATTAATTGAGCTGCTTACAACATCCGGTCTTGAGTTCAAATATAGCCACAGACCAACATTTAATTACAACCATGAAAAAACAGATTTTGAGTACACAATGGTTCGTTGGGCTGACCACCTACTACAATCAACAAAACGTTATAAATACTGTTCGAAAGATACCAGTTGAGACGCTATAAGCTCGATTCCCGCCTCTAAGCCATATATTTTTTCGACTGCAGACAATTTAGAGTATTACCAATAAAAAACAAATAACATATTCAAACTTTCTCTTCCTTATTGCAGTTTGCAGGCTTACAGGCAAAGCAAGTTCGTTCGACAAAATCCTAAATTCGATTTATTTAATCACTAAATTTTTTAAGTTTCAAAATAATGCTACGGTCAATGGAATCGAGGGATCAAGAATCGGCCCACAGAACACTCATTTAATTTTTCTTGGAATGAATTAGAGAATTAACCCCTTTTCTTACCTACAAGTTGATAAGGGATACAATTAGCTATTTTGGTTTATATTTTGTGCAATGTGTTATCCATTATATTTTGTGTCCCCAATACACAGATGACAATTATAATGCTTTTATTATTAATATATTGGGTTTAAAAAATCTAATAGTTTTATTGACGAGTGGACCATATGCTCTATCGGACAAAATAAAAAGCTTCGTTGCCAGATCTGAAAAAAATAGTCACAGTTAGCTTCACAGAATCTTTGCTTTCGGGCGGTAGGTATCACATTTCCAATTTTTGTTTTTTTCGTCTTGCTTTAAGGCTACATTTCTATAAAACATGAAATTTTGGCGCAAACGTACCTTATATTCCTCCTTGTTTTACGAAAGTAACACGATATTTACGTTGAAAATTTTTTCTTTATTTTCGTGGTATTCGAATTTCCAAATATAGCGCTTAGGCGTTTTATTTGAATGGGCGTTTTATTTGATTTTTTTCCTTCATTTTCAAAATGTTCGTATTTTCAGTTACTCCCGAATAAAGCACCTAGGCGTTTTTTACGGTGGAAGACAGTAGTCCTCCAAAGCATTGAAAATATATTTTTACTGTTATATTTACCAACCGGTACATTGAAGGTTACTTGCTGCTATTCGCCATACTCTAGCCGCGCAAATTTTGGACACGATCTTAACCGACTTATACGAACATTAATTTAGCTTTCATCATGGTGGGCGGATGGGGGGGGGGGTATTTTAAGTGTAAACTCTAAGTCTGGATTGATGAATACATGTGCAGGTGTTCCTCAGGGTTCTATAATAACAAATTATTTATTATTTTGTCTCTTCCTATTTTGTGTCTTCCCAAATGATATTCCACTTATGAATGATTGTGAGATTGCTTTGTTTGCTGATGCCTCTTCAATTTTCACGTCTGATATATTCTAAAAAAAATGGAGGTGTGGCCAACACACGACTTTCTTGTACGAACAGAGAATTTTGAGAATTTTTTTTTGTTTTAAATTTTTGGAAACATTTTGTATCAAGTAGTTTTTTGTAAACCTTATATTTTTTAAGATATTTGCAAAATAAATTTTCGGGACCAATTTCAATTCTCCGATTTGACCATAGAAACAGATTGGTGAAGCAAAAATCGAAATCGGACAAGCCGTTCTCGATATATCAAGGGTACAGACATCCAGACAGAACGGACATCATTTTGATTTGTTCCTTTTTTCAACTCAGGGATTTTCAAAACGTCGAGAAAAGTGATTTTGGACCAACCAAATCTTTGCCCATTTTTGTCAGGATTTCAATACTTTGGTCTTTTTAGACATTTCGTGTTTAAATTTGACGCCCGCCACCGACGCTCGGTCTGATGGAACCTTGAGTTCTTAATGCCAATCGATAGTTAATACTAAACTTTATCATTAAAATTAGAAAAAAAAAAAAAATTAAACTATTGAGAAACCCGTAATACGGAAAATAGTTGTCCTTTTAACTGAAAAATACTCGTTTCGAAACAAAAACATCGATTTACTCCGATAGTAGTACTTTCGAAAGCACTGATTTTAAGTTTTTTCAAAGTTATCTGGAGCTCTTTGTTTGTCAGCCGTCGACTGACGTAGTTGTAGAGAGGGCAAATATATGGAAGGGAATTTAAGCATAAATCCAGCACTTTATTTGCTGCGGTTATTCATCAAAAGCGAGTATAAGCCGATGCTAAAATTATTGCTAAAGTCGCTATGGTAGAAGCAATGGCTGCAGTAAATTTTAAGAAATTTTGTAAATGAAATTTAGCGTCTTAAAAAATATTGACGTTAAATCGAAAACTTATGTCCTAGTTCTTGCATTTCAAAATACTGTCTTTTATAAACTTAAAGCCAACTTATATAAGACAGTTTTTCGAAATATCAGGAGATTAAAGCGACATAAGTATTCATCCACAAATAATATATAAAGGCCCATTGAAACATTTTAAAAGGCTAATGGTATAAGGTAACTATTATTATAAATCTTTATAATCTGTAACGACAACGCGCAAAAAGAAAAACTGAGTTCCTTAGAGAAATTACTTAATAACTCTTTACTTGAATTCCAATTCCTATGTGTTCTGCGCAAAAAAGGAATATAGAAAAATTCAAGTTGAAATGGTGCCACAAGTAAATTTTTTTTCGGTGCCTCACATTCATTCAAAGTGCTTTTGCCAGCACTGCTTGTGACCCCAATCAAATGGTTAAATTTTCCATTAATAATTTGTTCTTAATCGCATCAATAATTAATATTCTGGAATTTTTTTAGTTTTCTCGGATTTCAACAAATTTGCGTGTGAATTAATATGCTGATTGCAGTGATTTTTAATTTTACCTTTATTATTATTTATTGATTACAATGTTAAGTGTATAATGAATAACCATGAATAAACAATACTGGAAAAGAAAAATTCCCATTAAACCGATTTGCAAAACAAAAATCTTAAAGAACCTTTTTTTAGTTTGCTTTAATAACAAGCACAGACATAAATCGTGTGAATTTAATCAATGTTCACACGCACACTTACACAAAACTATCAATAAACTATAAAATAGTTTTTCAACTGCAACAAAGCTTAAAATTTAACGGACAATCTCATACCTTTTTAGTATTAAATGTACGTTTCTCATACGAGGGGAGGAATTGTTGTTGAATCCCTTATATATGTATACATATAAATTCATTCATAATTTGTTTTATTGTTGTTGTTTATGAAATAAACATACCTTTAGCATTGCATTAACATTAATATACATAAAAAAAAATAACCGTCAACCGATCTTTTATGTACCGTGTATATATGTATAACGTAAAGTCACACGAGGAGGAATTTTTTCATTCTCTTAATATAATTTTATGTTACGTGCGGTTCTCATAATTTTTGATTATAGTTTTCGACTCTTATTTGTTGGGGGCTTAATTTTAATTAGACATTTGAAATTGAGATTAAGTATTATGGCTAAATCATACGAATTACATTTCAAATTTGTATCGGTCGCAATAATTCACACATCCTGAAATCGTCTAATTCACATTTTAATGTTTTAATCTGAAACAACTGTAGCTATCATCATCTTTCCACTTCAGTTTTTTTTTATAAAAATCTTATAAATTTAAACATGAGAAGAATAATGAACGAAAAATTAAATTACACACATAATGAAATAAATGGGAAAGACTTATACAAAGTTGGAAAACTTGTAAGAGTTCGTTTAACTCGTTTCTTATATTATTAATGTCTTATATGAACAGCAGTAGCAGTATGGTATGGTTTTGTATTATTAGAAATCATTAGGGATGCAAAAGGTTAATAAAAATTAACCCCGATAGTAGTGGGTCTAAACTCTAAACTTTTAATGACTTGATTTAATGTGCGTACGAAACGTTGAGAAGAAGTTGCAATCTAAAATCTAGGTACAATATTGTCGTATATACACTAATTGACATTCTTCGCTTGAGTTTGGTTGATATCTTAATGATCGGGAACAAAAAAATAATCTTTTTATTAGATAAAAAATATTAAAATTCATCTTAATTCTTATTTTACAGACGAAAACAAAATAATAAAATTAAATAATTTTATTTTTATAATTACCATAAAAAAAAAGTAAATATTAAATTCACTGCAGGAGTGAGTGCTATAAAAAAAGAGTTAATATGAATAAATAGAGTACGACGTTACAACACCAGGAATAATTTATTTTTTATTTTTTTGTGCCATATACAACGATTATTATTCATTATTTGTTAGTTTGATTGCTAAATGATTTATTTAGTGAAAAATAAATTAAATTTATCAAAATTATTAATTATTAATAAGCAAAAAAAAGGAGAAATTTAAGAAATCGACCAACGCATACAAAATGGGAAATTCATCGTCGCATACACATGAACCTCTTGATACGGGTGCATTTAGACGGGGACGTTTTGGGGATGTTCCAAATGGGGTTGGTATTTTATTTTATTATTATTTAGTTTTGAGTAAGTAAACTGTGACCCTAAAGTCAGGAAGTAGTGTAGTTTTATAAATATTTATACATTTTTTTTTATTTTTTATTATATTAAATTAGAAGTTGCCTATTATAAAGATGTACTTTGACTAAACTGTAACAGTTTTTGTAAATATACGCTAATCAAATAAATAGTACCTGTGTAAAATAACATCTATCTAATTAAATTCTATTTAAGAACGAGGTCATTAATCAAAATTAGTTAGCGTACGCTTCCATCATATATACTTGAATGAAATGAAATTTATAATTTGTGTTTTTTTTTTGTATCTCTGTATAGACAGCTGCATCAGTCCGACAAAGCAAAAAATCTAAGGGAATGGATCGGCTAAGAAAGTCGTTTCGTGATTCATTTCGACGGCGAAAAGAACGTGTCCCCGAATCAGCCAAACCACATCAATGGCAAGGTGATGAGGTTGCTGTTAGATCAGCCACTTGTTCATTTCCTGTTAAATATTTGGGTTGTGTTGAAGTATTTGAGTCTCGCGGTATGCAAGTGTGTGAGGAAGCATTAAAAGTGTTAAGGGTAAGTTATAATTTATATAATTTGTGTTAATTGTGTGTAGAAAATTATTTTGTGTTTTTTTAATTCTTTTAGAATTCAAGGCGTCGTGCAATTCGAGGTGTTTTACACGTGAGCGGAGATGGTCTTCGAGTCGTGGATGATGACACTAAAGGTTTAATTGTGGACCAAACTATAGAGAAAGTGAGTTTTTGTGCCCCGGATCGAAATCATGAACGGGGTTTTAGTTATATATGTCGTGATGGTACGACACGTCGCTGGATGTGTCACGGATTTTTAGCATCAAAAGATTCAGGCGAACGATTATCTCATGCGGTCGGTTGTGCGTTTGCGGTTTGTTTAGAACGAAAACAGAAGCGTGATAAAGAATGTGGTGTCACGATGACATTTGACATGAAAAATTCAACGTTTACGCGAACCGGATCGTTCCGCACCCAAACCCTAACCGAACGATTGGCGAATAATGAACGGGGTGTTGACATTGTACCAGCTGCAGCCGTTGCACCCCAACCAAAACCATTTAATCCATTTGCAATTGAACGTCCGCATGCTACACCATCGATGTTAGAGCGCCAAGGTAGCTTTCGGGGCTTCAATCAAATTGGAAGTAATTCACCGTTCAAACGACAAATGTCGCTAAGAATAACTGATCTTCCGTCCAATGCAGCACGTCAACGGGAATTTTTAGATCCATTATCACCAAATCAACGGTCAGTGTCTCCAATTCCGGAAATATCACCACAACAAACGGATTCGGTTAGTCAATTGTGTCAAGAGTTGAGCCAAGGATTATCAATCCTAACCAAAAACGATTTGGACGATATAAATTTTAACAATCAAACGAGTATTAATCAAAACACACTAATTAGTTCACCAACAAGTCCTACAACACTCACAAAGGCCCAAGTCGATACGGTATTATATGAAAAAACCACAAATTCAATTCAATCGGTTAGTCCATATGTTAAACCGATACATAACGAAATGATTACATCCCATTCACATTCAACAATTTCCTCCACCGCCATTACAGTACCAACGTCGCCCCAAAAAATAGTACCCATTGAAACTGTAACACCACTTCCAAATCCAGATCAATGGTTAGGCCAAATTGTAAAAAATACATCGCCCGCCCCAAAACGTCCACCATCGCTAGGACTTCATGCACGGACACGTTCACTTAATAGTGACCCGTTTGATGCGGAATGGGCGGCAAATGTTGTAAAACCAGAAACACGTAGCACTAATCCATTTATTTCACCACCAAAACCTCCCGCTCAATCTTTTCAAGTTCAATTGTAGGATGAGTAGAAATTTTGATTTTGTTGTTAATACAATTTTTTTTGTTGTTGTAAATATATACATAATTATATATAATCTTAAAATTTATTAATTAAATTAATTGTTATTAGTTAAAAAAAAAAAAAAAAATCAAATTATTTACTTAACTGTAAAGTGTATAAAGAAATTATTAAACGTATTCTAAGGTATAAAAAAAAAAAACAAACAATTTTTAAGGGTTAGGATATTCCAGATTATATTTTTGTCTCGGAATTGGCTGTTATACTTTGTATTTAGTTTTTTCTAATTTTATTATTTTATTTATGAGAAGGGGTTATTAAGCCGCGTTTGTGTGTGTGTCTGTGTCTACGAGGGTGATTATATATAACTTATAATTTTCTATAACGTATCAGTATTTTATATTTCGAATTGATTGAGTCGCGCAATTTTCATATCACACAAATAATCATAAATAAGCTTTCTGTGTTTAGACTTTATCAAATAGATACCAGTCTGTTGTGTCTATGTGTTGATTTACATGCGAATTGCAACGAACATTTTATTATAAACACAATGTACTAGAAAAGAAAAACTCGGCAAAATTTACTTTAATCAAATACTGAGCTTCAGGTACTTAGTTTTTTACTCGACAACAACGTCTGCCGCCGCCTTCCTTCTAAAATTCCAATGTACTTAAAAAAATAAAAACACAAACGGCACGCCATTTTATTAATATTGTGATTTAATATTCCGTCCCCCTCGTATCTCGTATCCATTTTCTTTCCATCTTATTAAATCTATATCATTGTCTACAAATCCAACATTAATATAGTGGCGCCAATTTTTATATTTAAGCCT
This sequence comes from Tipula vernalis, assembly GCA_958295665.1. Taxonomy (NCBI): domain Eukaryota; kingdom Metazoa; phylum Arthropoda; class Insecta; order Diptera; family Tipulidae; genus Tipula; species Tipula vernalis. The sequence continues at coordinate 125,963,796 of OY282558.1, read as the reverse complement.
GGACAATGTGTGCAATTTTATATTTATTTAATTAAATTTTGTTTTCTAAATTTTTTTAAAAATTTATATAAATATACCATTATAAAAATTACGCACAATAAAAAAATTTGTTCCAATTAATTTTTAATCAGCACAATGTTTAAAAACTACAGATTTAAAATTGCACATAAAACAAAAAATTGTATACATAATATTAATTGTAAATAAATTATTTAAAACAAATTTAGATAAAATATATATTATTTAAATTATACAATAAAACAAAAAGCATATCACTACAAAAGCTTTTCATTAAGATTAAAAACAAAACAAATTTGAGCTTCAAAAATATTTTCTAAATACCTACATATTCTGAAATATTATTTTACTATTTGATATATTTAATCGAGACTGAAGACATAATTAATTAATTACTTACATTCCATATTAATTAAAAAAAAAAACAAGCTTTTGACTTAATAATTTTATTAAAAATACTTAACATTGAAAAAAAGCATTTTAATGTATGTATGCGCACGTTAATAATGTAAGTAATATATCATAATCTTAAATTAAAAAACTAACGTAGTATTATCTCGATATGTCCGCCATTTTTACGTTATTTTATGATTTTCTTCTGTTATTATTAAATAATGTGATAATTTAAATAAAGAAACAAAAAAAAAACCAAGAAAATATATTTAATGATAACTACTGCATACATAAAATAAATAAATGTCTAAACAAATAAATAAGCTTAAAATAAATAAAATTTAATTAATTTAACAAAAACAAAACGATACTATGTCCATTCCGGCAAAATTTTTGATCAATTATTCCGACTTTTCTAGTCATCATCGTCTTGATTTATATTATTGATCCAAACTAAAATTTTAAAACACAACTCTATATTCCAATTAGTTATATTTTTTTGTTTACTCTATTATACGCCTTAATTATTATTATAATTAATATTATTAATTCTGTCTGCGCCCATCCCCCCCCCCCCTCGTTTAATTCTGATTCATTTTATGTTTATATACATAAAAATGATTTAAAATACTATTTTTAATTTTATTGTTAAGCAAAACAAATAGAAAAACAAAAAAAATGAAATTAATTTAATTATTTTAACAAATAATATAAATTGGTTATAAATAAAATAAAACAAATGAATTTTAAAATATTATATTATATATAAAAATAAATTAAAAATGAAAATATGTTGTTAAAAAATTATAAATTATATTAATTATAAAAGAAAAATATAAAAATGATAATTAAAAAAAAAAAAATTAGAGTGCAAATGTTTTAATTAAATTATTATAATTACATTACATAAATTTACATTGTAATACCTGTTATACAAATTATTTTATTAGCCTTTAGAACACTTTATTTTATTGGCCATGCACCACGATCAAGTATCAAGGACAATATTACTCGACATCCTCATTTATTGATTGTGTTGCGGACAAGGGACGATATTTTACACAAATGGGGAGAAGCGAGTTTAAAAGGCCTTTATACTATATTAAAAATTTCGATATTGTAGAATTGCATAGGTGATGAAGGGTTGCGGTGTTGCGGGTATATAATACGATTAAGCTGAATGAGGATGAAAATAAGTCATATGAAACAGTATTCAAAAAATTCGACTAGCATTTCAGACAAAGGAAAAATACAATACTTAAAAGGTTTAAATTTGAAGTGGCATCAAGAAGAAGGCGTTAGCAAAAGAGTGCAATGGTAGCAAAACAGTGTGAATTTGAGGATCAAGAGTCGTCATTAATAAGAGATCTAGAAAAAACTAAGTGCACACGAGGCTAGTAAAAATCAAGCTCGAGAAATTCAAGAATCCATGAATAAGAAAGTTAATATAATCAATGCATCAAATAATGAGGACGTGTATTAGTGTAAAAAATGGCAGAACCGAACACAGGCTAAAAAATTGTCCAGTTTATGGGAAAAAGTATTCAATTTGGTCGCGAATGGGACATTTTGCCGTAGGCTGTTACCAAAAGAATAAATATGACGACAATAAAATTTAGAAACATTAAAAAGAGATACAAACATAGACAATGGCTGGAGTGGATAAAGAGCCCGAGTTCAGTGAAAGTGAATGTTCATGTGATACACAGGAAAAAGTTAAGGGTTGGTCCCACAAAGTTTTAATAGATAATCAAAAAATAATAATTTAAAATAGATAGTGGAGCTGAAGTAAACATTATTCCATATGAAGTGGTAGAAATATTAAACGAAAAAGTAAAGTTATTGCGTTTGGAGAATATCAGCTTAATGTTCTTAAGGAGGTTAAACCAATACTAGGATTGCCTACTTGTATAGAGCTGGAAGTAATTAAATAAATATGTACATATTCCACAGTTTGGATAAGATTAAGTATTTGAGCATGGGTAAATTACCGAATACATACAAAATAAGATTGCAGGATGGAGCTATTCTTTTGGTGAAACCAACGGAAGTGGTATGGTGACTGTGCATAGAATAGCTGGTAAGATTTATACAGTGTTAGACATGAAAGATGAGTTTTATCAAATAATGTTAAAAAAAGAGTCTTCCTACATTTCCACATTTAATACGCCATAGGTGGGGTCGTTATTGTTATAAAAGATTACATTTGTGTTGCCTAGTAGTCCAGAAATATGCCAAAGGGAAAATATCAGAATATTTGGGGACATTCCAGGAGTTGCCGTATACTTTGATGATTTAATAATTGCGGCAGAAAATGAAGTGGTTGATTTGGTGTTAAGTAAAGCTAAGCAAAATCGAGTGAAATTCAATCCAGGCAAAGATAGAAAAGTAGTTCAACGATTTTTGGAAATGCTTAATTATTTATATATTGTAATTACAGCTAAGACCAAGTAAGACAGCTGCTGAAAAAAAGATGTTGAATTTAAAAGGGAGGAAAAACACTCTACTCTGGAATATTATCTTGGAATTATTAATTTTATCGATTCTGCTGTTGGACCATTGGTTCGTGTTGGTGAACAACTAATTGTTACAGGTGATTTCAATCTTCCAGATATTACTTGGATTGATGTTGATGGAGTTTTCACGGACAGTGGGATCAGTCGCTGATTATTTTGCTGTCACAGCATTGATGCTGATAAACCGAATAAGCAATAGTAAAGTAAAATTTCTCGATTTGTTTTTTTTTCAACTGACCTTATGTATTTGGAGCTCCCACCGTCTGAGGACTTCACTGGATGTACGAGCTATATCATACTTTTAGTAATTCTTTTCATTTCGATTTTAGACTTGCTCTGCGTTTCTTTAAACAAATTTCGTGTCAATTCGGGCTGGGTATTTCTAGAACGAGGAGGAGACGAGCTTCTCAAGTCTGGTATTGAAAGATATGTTTATTCGTATTGATAAACGCCATAATAAGTTACATATATAGTTTATATAAGTTACACGGTGTTAAATTTTATCCTAGCTTCAGCGCTGCTCGAAGGGAGTTTAAAACTTGAAACTGGTTCCTTTACAATAACTTCATTTTGGAAATCAAAGATGAATTAACTTCCTATCCTAAGAAATTCTGAAAATTCATAAATGGTAAAAAGAAGGTTGCTGGGTTTCCTACCCCAATGACTTTTCGGAACTCTTTCGCCAGTCAGCCCTCTGATATATCCAATTTGTTTGCCAATTTTTTCAAGTCTATCTATGAAGAACCTACGGTATCATGTAACAAGCCTTTAACTAACCGCAGTCTTTCTGATTTTATCTTTTAAACATTTACGCAAGCAGAAGTCTATGATGGGTTATATCAACTTGACCCATACTTATTATGAATTCTGCAAAGAGTCTAGCTCCTCTACTGACTATTATATTTAATAATAGCCTACGCACTGGGATTTTTCCTAATCTCTGGAAATTATCTTTCATCCATCCGATTTTCAAATCTGGCAAAAGAAGTGAGGTCAGCAACTATCGCGGAATCGCTAATCTTTCTACTATATCAAAACTATTCGAATCCATGGTACAGAAATTTTTGTTTTTTCATGTAAAAAGGTTTATTTCTCCTGCTCAACCCGGATTTCATCCGGGTAGGTTTACGGCGACTAGTATACTAGAACATAGGCAAAAACTAAAGTGGTTGCATTCATACCTTTCTGATTGTCACTAATTTATTAAGATTAACGATTTTAGCTCTCGTTCATTTCGTGTTATCTCAGGAGTTCTTCAAGGGAGTCACATTGGTCCGCTTTTATTTTCATCATTTGTAAATGATGTTGTTGAGTGTTTTGAATTTGCAGATTGTCTGCTTTACGCAGATGATATGAAAATATTTGCTCCTATTAATCAGGTTGCTGATTGTGTGAAATTGCAAGGTGACTTGAATAACTTTTGCAGTTGGTCGTTTAATAACAAATTATTGCTGAATGTGGGTAAATGCAGCATTTTCTCATTCTCTCGGATGCGCTCGCCAATATTCCAGCAATATATTTTATATAAGGCATAACCTTTTCTTTCTTTTCGCTACTGCGAATTATTCTAGAGGTTATGGGCTATTGCGTGTAAATTGGTGCGAAACAAACGTTTAGTTGGACCAATTTAAGCAATTTTTAATTGGAACTTATTTGTGAATAAGGATTTGAGATGGCTGATGAAAAAAAATTTGCGTTCAAACAATTCGAAGGACGTGAGTTCGACAACTGGGTTTTCCGCCTGAAAATTACTTTGGAGGAAAAGGGTGTCGAAAAATGGCTGGAAGAAGATTCCGCCGAAGTGAAAATTGCAGTCGGTGCCGACTTCGAAAAAATCAAGAAGAAGGATCGCATGTGCAAGGTGCATATAACTCGACGTGTTGCGGATTCACACTTGGAATATCTGAAGGACCGGCCGACAATGTTTGCGATGATAAATTCATTGAAAGCAATTTTCGAACGAGCAAGTGTGGCGACCGAAATTGCTGTCAGAAAGCGTATGTTGACGATGCGATGTTCAGATTCTGACAACCTAACTTCACATTTTGTTGCATTCGACAAATTGATACGTGAATTAAAGGCTTGTGGCGCTGAGACAAATGATCGAATGCTGGTTGTGTCGCTCATGATTACGCTGAATCGCATGATCGTCGAAGCGATATGACACGGTCGTGACAGCATTGGAGACGATCGAACCATCTAAATTGACGATGGAATTGGTGCGTTCGCGCCTGTTGGGCGAGGAAAACAAAACTTCGAATGGTCGTCTGAATGGTGATTCAGATAACGTCGCTATGTATGGCAGTAATGCTTCGAAGCAAATTAAGTGCTATTTCTGCAAAAAGCCTGGTCATCGAAGGGACGCATGTCCGAAAGTGAATCAACGGAACTCTACTAGTGGATCATCGAACAGCAATTCTAAGGGGAAACCCAATCAGCAGCATTATCAAAAGCCAAATGCGAATTGCGAGTCGAATACTGATGCGAATGTGGTGGTATTTGTGGCTAATGCTTGTGATTTTGCACTACAGTGTGGAATGCAGACGACAATATGTTTCATTGTTGACTCGGGTGCTTCAGAGCACATGGCGAATGATAAGTCAATGTTCAGCGAGCTGAGGAGTTTGACCAAGCCGGTCGTAATTGGTATTGCAAAGAGTGGTGTGTCGTTCACAGCAACAAAATGTGGTATAATTCTGGGAACTATAATCGTCAATGGCAGAGAGCGTCAGTGCAAGCTCACGAATGTTTTGTTGATCGAAAATTTAAAATATAATTTGCTATCTGTGAGTCGTTTGGAGAGCGCTGGATGCCAAGTAATTTTCGACGATGGTTTGGCCCGTATTACAAAGGATAATTTGAATATGGCCGTAGGCAGGCGCAATGGAAAGCTGTATGTGTTTGAGTTGAAGGGTATGCGACATGAAGTAGCGAATATTTCAACATCAACAAACGAAGGCATTGCTGCGAAAGCGTCGAATGGAATGGAATCTACGTAAGTGAAGTCAAAACAAAGGATTCGTCTGTGGCATCGTCGGTTGGCACATTTGAACTTCGCTGACGTTAAGCGTTGGTCTACTTTGGTCGATGGAATGGGTGCTATGAACAACAACGCTGAAGCTGTTTGCGAGCCGTGTGTTTTCGGAAAACAATCTCGAAAATCATTCAATGGTTCAGGCGGAGCACGATCGAGTCGTGTATTGGAGCTTGTGCACAGTGGTGTTTGTGGGGCTGTTACGCCAGTCACGCCAGTGATTACACTCATTTCACTATTGTATATCTGATAAAGAACAAATCTAACGTTCTTGATATGTTTCAGAGTTACAAAGCGATGGCGGAGACGCACACTGGGAAGAAAATTTCAAGAATCCGATGCGACAATGTTGTCGAATATATTTCCAATAAATTCAGGGCCATTTGTGATGAAGCCGGGATTCAGATCCAATACAGCGAACCGTACACACCTCAACATAATGGCGTCGCCGAGCGAATGAATAGGACGTTGCTTAAAAAGGCATGTTCTATGATCGCTGATTCAAAAATGAGCAAGGATTTTTGGGGCGAGGTCGTGTATTGTGCGGCATACATAGCGAATCGCAGTCCGTCACGTGCCATTATTTTGGATGCGACACCAGTTGAGCTTTGGAAAGGCAAGAAACCCAATCTGTCAAGGCTTCGTGTTTTTATATCTCCTGCGTATGCATATGTACCAGACCAATTACGCAAGAAATTGTATCTGAAATCATCGAAAATGGTAATTGTCGGCTATGCTGTCAATGGTTACCGACGGGATGTTGTGTTTAATGAGTCGTAACCGAACTCTTCTTCATTTTTCTTCGAGACAGAGTCATTCACGGACGGTGTTGAAGACGTTGAGAATTCAGACGGTGTTGACGAGGCGGAGAGTTCAGCGGATGGTGATACGGTGATACGATGAATGTCGAACGAGATGATGCTCGATCTGCTGGTGCAGATGCAATCAACGATCAACCACGTGGTATCGCGACCGCAGCGAAAGTGTCAACAACCGAAGCGGTATATAGATTTTGTCGATCCGACAAAGCTCAAAATGCATGAGGGCAGCGGGGAGGAGTACTTTTCGGCATTTGCATTGAATTCTAGCACATTGGACTTCGCAATTGGTGTCGTGGCGTACGTTGACAATGTTACTCAGTCATTTGGTGAAATAGCAAAACGAAATGATGCAGCTCAATGGATGGAAGCAATTCATTGTGAAATTAATTCACTCAAGCGTGCTTTCCCGAAAGCGAAACGATGTGGGTAAGTTAGCGTCGTACAAGGCGCGACTGGTAGCCCGTGGATTTACCCAGCATCAGGGATTTGATTTTCACGAAACCTACTCTCCGGTTGTATGGATTATTACAATGAGAGTTATGCTGGCTCTTGCTGTCAAGCGTGACATGAAAATACATCAAATGGATGTGAAGACGGCATTCCTCAACGGAAAACTTGAAGAGGAATTTATATGGAACAGCCGGATGGATTCGTGCAAGGTGATTTTGCTTGTAAATTAAATAAGTCACTCTACGGATTGAAGCAAGCGTCACGTGTGTCGAATGAACGATTCCATAGTTTCATGCTCGGAAATGGTTTTGTTCGTTCAGAATATGATCATAGCTTATATTCTCGTGACAATGGAGACGAAATGGTATACCTGTTGTTATACGTAGACGATCTAATTATATTGAGCGAAAACATCGAGGAAATCATCAAGATCAAACAGCTGGTGTCAAATGAATTCGAAATGCGTGACATGGGCGAAACGAAGAGTTTCCTTGGAATCAACATCGAATATGACCGGAGCCGTGGAATTTTGAGAATTAACCAACGCGGCTATCTAGAAGACGTATTGCAACGTTTAGGAATGGCAGATTGTAAACCGAGTTCGACTCCAATGGAATGCCAACCTTAGAAAGGAAGGCTGAAGCTGAACTGACGACAAAACCGTATCGAGAATTAATCAGATGCTTGATGTACGCGGCTTGTATGACTCAATGTCGAATGAACAACTAGCTGATATCATGACTAAAGGACTACCAAAGGCGACATTTGAATATTTGCGAAATCGACTAAACTTGATTCGGATGGAATAATTATTTTCTTTGCATTAATTTAGTTTAATTTAATTTGTATTCTTGATTTATGTGAGTTCGACTTGATATTTGCAATTGCCTATCGAACTTGGATTATTATCGATAGGAATTGAGTCGGAGTGTTGGAAATGTAAACTAGCCTTAATGATTTTTTATGTAGTGAGAGGTGGCAGCCCTGTTATATAAATTGAAAAAAAGTTCAGTTCTGTAATTAATCGAATATACATTCTTTTAACTTTTGATTTTCTTTTCCTGCTACTGCGAATTATTCTAGATTTCTAGAGATCTAACTTTTACTAACCACATTGATTGTATCATTACAAAAGCTTACAATATTTGCATTTGCCACAAAACTGAGCAAAATTATCCTATTATTGAACGAGAACTATTGGGGATAGTTTTTGCATGTATTAGATTGTATCATTTCATTTATGGGCATTATATCCGAATTGAGAAAATCCAAATTTCCCGCCGATTTTGTTTAGGTGTTGTGCTGAGAGTTTGACCCTTCCGATTACCTTCATATTTAATGAAACATGAAAGCCTTCATCGTGTTTTTCCCCGATCCTGTTCGATCGTGTTTTTCCCCCGATTCATCTAATCTTCAAGGTGGGTAGAAGAAGTGAAGTGAGTAATTATCGTGGGATCGCCATTCTTTCCGTCTTACCCAAGCTGTTTGAGTCTATGATTCATAGAGCCTTATGGAGAAAATCGGTTTAGGAAGAAGATAAACATTATTTTGAAATTAAAGATCAGTTGAATCTGAAAGATGGACTTATATTTAAAGGAGATAAAGTTGTAGTGCCAAATGGTTTGAAACACGAAATGTTAGAGAAGAGAGAGTATTGAACAGCTAAAGAGAAACCAAATCATAATGTTGGTGATAATCTGTTGGTGCCAAATAATAATAATAGACAATGGTCTCCAGCAGAGGTAGGAAAAGGTTTCGTATATAGTAAAAGGTGAAAATGAGAAGTTATATCGAAAAAATCAACCAACTTAAAAATCACAATATTAAATCCACAATTTCAAACATCAATTTGTGAATCAGATGAGATAATGAATGGAAATGTAGGCTGTGAGTAGGAGCCGCGGACACGTGGGATTCATCGACTCCGGCTCCGGATTTTTGTTTGTTTTTATTCCTGTATTCCTTTTCTCCTACACTCAATTTTTAAGCATAGAACGATATTTATTTGATGTCGGAGCTGGAGTCAGAGTAGGAGCCGGAGTCGTTAATAAATCTTTAAATTTTCGGAGTCGGAGCCGAAGCCGAACATTTTTCTCGGACTTAAGAAATCGTAATATAAATAAAAATTAAAAAAATGCTTGAATAAATCTCCATCGGTCGATATTTCTACAAATGACAGAGAATGGTTTTCTGATAATACCGTCCAAAATATGAATAATTATAATGGAAATTTAATAGATGATCTGCAAGGCGATGACGAGTTTTGTTGGAAACATGACAAATCAGTTCGTTGAGCCGCCATCCTTTCTTAGTGAACTTGAAAGTTAAACTTTAAGTTATCCAATTTTATTGACTGCACCAGAACTGAATAAAATTCCAAACTCTACCTTTGTTTGGGCAAATTTTTCTTCGGATATAATTTTCCTCTAAATATTTTAGGGAGTTGATATTCGAGCTGCGGCTATCTTATAAATTACCTTTCCATCAGACATTGTCTAATGCTATTTTGAATTCTGTGAAAAATTACAAAAATAGCATTGGACAAGTACAAGAGTCTGTATTATTAATCGATGGCTGGAAGATTCAGCAAAAAGCAAACTCAGTTGCAAACTATGGATAGTAAATTATGTTTATTGGATTCCCACGACTTTGCTTGCATTTCGCAGACGGGATTATGAATTAAACAAAATATGCAAGAAATCTATTCAAATGGCAAAGGCAAAATTTGGAACCGGGATATTCGGAGTAGTGAGCGACTGTGTCAAATATATGATGACAATGGGGCGAAAATCCCATTTATGGCATAGTACATGAGCCACTCTGGTAACTTACTGGCGAAGAATTTTACTGATACGAGTAAGTACTTGTGTAATTTAAAAATCCAGATAAGGAATGTCTGTTCATTCAAAATAAGGGTTCAACATGCTCAACTTAAAAACCGAAATTATTCAGTTAATATATGATGAGGAACTCCTGGAACGAGTGAAACACGTAATAATAAAGATTTTCGATCCAGTTTGGGCATTAAACAACAAAGCACAATCTACGCGTTATTATAATGAAGACGCTGTAGAAGATGATCTTTAAAATATGAATCTAGTTAATCTAAACGTACGAGTACTTTACAACTATTCTTACTGTACACTGTACATATATTGATTGGTCTGGGGGGCTATATTGAGGGTAATTGATGCAAATCAGTTGGCTCTAGTGGATAAGTTTCTTTTAGATAGTCTGGATAGTAGCGAGCTGGATAGAATTCAACAGTTAAATTAAACGAATGTATATTTGAAACAATAAGAATCAAATTAGTAACTTTCTGGAACATAACAGAGAGGTGGCACAAGGAGCTATGTTTTCGCCATTGAAGTATGGAAATACTGGCGTTTATATTAGACCATTTAAGAACAAATATTTTCGGAAAGCAGTGGCCTCAAACGTATAATTTTGCAACCTATTTGTAGACAGCAAGGCACCTAGATAGAGTTTAAGTGATGTTGTTTCAAATAAGAGGATAATCCGGCCAAAAGTCGAGTGAGGTTATAGCGTGTCATCCGGTATACGGCATTATGGCTGTACCCTGTACGTCTTAAAGCCGATATTTCTTTTATCTTCGTGATCGCTGTATATGCATATGCCCTGTGGATCCACTTTAGAAGTTTATCTTGAACTTATTGATTTTTTCAAAACTGTAATATCTTCAGTATATGATGATGGACAACCTATGATCATTGGTGATTTCAATTTTCCAAACATTATTTGATTTGACGCTGATGTGGTTCTCACGGCAAAAAGCGTTGGCCTTCACTGATTACTTTGCTAGTATAATAACCAAGCAATTGAACCAGATAAGCAACAGTCGAGGAAAACTATTGGATTTGGTATTTTCATCTGATGTTATGTATTCGGCTATATCTTATCGCATTTTCAATGAACCGATAAATAAAGCTCAAGATACGAATTTCTTTACTAAAAGAAAATGTTCTGCTTAATATGCGTTCATAAATGTCGTCTTCCTGGCTTTGATTTCGTAGCGCGTGAAACAATTGTAGAGAACTCGGTTTCTTTTTTATCTCGCAAATGGTATCATCCTAATAAACTTCTGTTTTTGTGCTTGGCCACGATTTTTCTTGTTCAATTAGCCACGATGGCCCATGCCACCATCGAGAGAGAGTGACAACAGTTTTGACGGTAGGACTCCTCTTGAAGCGTAATCGGCTGGATTACTCTCAGACTTGACGTGGTTCCAGTGACTTCTAGGTACTAATTCCTGTATTTGCGACACCCCGATTGGGCACAAAAGTCTTTCATTTGGTAGGGTGGTCGGATAACCATGCCAGGACAATAGTTGAGTCGGTCCAACTGTATATCGGTACATCTTCGGAGAGATTTTTCCTCACTTCTGCTATCAATTTTGCGAGTAGATGTGCACCACACAATTCCAATCTGGGCAGGGATCTTTTATTTGATTGGAGCAACCTTGGTTTTCGATGTTATGAGCTCAGTTCGCATTTCTCCATTTTCATCTTTGAATCGGCTATAAATGACTGCTGCGTAAGTTCGTTTGCTCTTGTCGCAAAATCGATGGATTTGCATCACATTCCTCTTTATATGTCGCGTTATTTTTAGACGTTCAAATTTTGGAAGTTCAGCCTTTAATTGATTCCAAACTATCATGATATCAGCCGGTAGCTCATCGTCCCAATCTAGTTTTCTCAGCCATAATTTTTGATAAAGAATTTTTGCCATTATAATAGATGGTGATAGCAATCCGGGTGGATCGAAAACCTCAGGTAGGTTGACCTTAAAAGACAATTGATCCTCTTCGGAGTTCCATTGAAGACCCAATATTTTAATTGTTGAACGCGCTTCTTCAATAGAAACCAGTGAATCTTCCGTTTTAATCAGTTGATCTTGTAGATCCTTTGGGTTTGATTTCCATTTTCGCAAATTAAATTCTCTTTGTCGCAGGGTATAAGTCAAATTCGCCTTTAGGTGCTTGGCATCTTCTAAGGTGTCTGCGCTTGACAGATAATTATCTATATAGAATTTGTTTAAAATTTCTTTTGCGATTAAGGGATATTTCTGCTGGAATTCAAATGCAACCTGTTGTAAAGATCTAATGGCTAAAAATGCCGAACTGACCATTCCGAAGGTAACAGTGGTAAGTTTGTAATGAACTATTGGTTGATTTGCCTTTTCTCGACACAGCATTAGCTGAAATTCTTGATCTTCTTCGGCTACCATAACTTGCCTGTACATTTTTTCGATGTCAGCCGTAAATGCTATTTTGTTGTACCGAAATTTTAACAATGTAGTCCATAAAGTTGGCTGAATGGTATGACCCACCATAAGTAAATCGTTAATGGAATTTCCGTTGGTAGTTTTATTCGAGCCATCGAACACGACACGGAGTTTGGTTGTGGTACTTTCATCTTTAGTTATCGCATGATGTGGCAAATAATAATGTTTCCCTTCTGTATCCGTTGCAAGTTCGGTTGGAATTTCGATTAAATGCCCCAATGCTATACTACCTTGATCAACACTTTCCCGGAATAACCACCGTGTGGCGCTCCCATCGTTCCGATTTGAGTTCTGTTTTTTTTGTTAAGTTGGTACATCTGTTGTTGATATTCCCTCTAAATCTTAGCGTCATAGCTTGACATTTGCAAAAGTTACTTAGTCAAGAGTACATCTATCTCTGTGTGTGTGGGCGATTATTTACAATTTTAGACATGATTTGCGAGGCTGAATCCGATCCCACATTCATCAAAAGGATCATTACTGGAGACGAGACGTGGGTTTATGAGTACGACATGCAATCCAGACATCAGGCAAGTGAATGGCGTTCACCAAAAAAAAACCACGTCGTTTTCAGTCAAAAAAGAAGGCAATGCTCACGGTTTTTGATGGATTTTACAACGGTGTAGTGCATCATGAATTTTTGCCAAAAGGCCAAACCGTAAACAAAGAGTATTATTTGGGCGTTATGAGACGTTTGCGTGAAGCAATTCGCCGAAAGAGACCAGAATTGTGGGCAGAAAACTCGTGGATTTTGCACCATGATAACGCACCGTCGCACAGTGCCATCATTATTCGTAATTTTTTGACCAAATATGCAACAAATACTATCCAACAGCCACCGAATTCACCTGATTTGGCTCCCTGTGACTTCTTTATGTTCAATCGAGTTAAAAAACCATTACGGGGAACGCGTTTCAGCAGCCGAGAGGAAATAATGGAAAAATCGCCAACACACACAGAGTAGATGTACTCTTGACTACGTAACTTTTGCAAATGTCAAGCTACGACGCTAAGATTTAGAGGGAATATCAACAACAGATGTACTAACTTAACAAAAAAACAGAACTCAAATCGGAACGATGGGAGCGCCACACGGTGGTTATTCCGGGAACTTGTTGATCAAGGTAGTATATTCACGGATGATGTTGCTGTAATCTAACTTCAATTGAGGTTCACAGTCTAATCTATTCACTAAATTTAAAAATCGCCTCTTAGCAATGTTTAGTGAATTGCCTAACGGTGGATGTATTTGTTTAAATGGTAACTTCACTATATATTTTCCACTAGCATGTCGTGTAAAATTTATTTTGAAGTGTTGCTCACATTCTGTCTTTTCTTTGAAAAATGGATTGCACTTCGGGGTTTCTTCTATCTCCCAGAATTCCCTGAGCGTCTCATCTATGTTTATGCCAACATGAACGCCAAGACTGTTGGATTGAGTTTTGGACTCATCAATTTCACCCGATAAAAGCCAGCCAAATATTGAATTTTGCGCTATTAGATGGTCTTCGAGATTTTCTACACGCCCTTCTCGTAGCACGCTGAAAAATCGATCTGCTCCAATGATCATGTCAACAACACCAGGCCTATTGAAATGTGGATCTGCCAATGGCAATTCCCTAATTTTCATCAAATTCAACGACTTAATTTCAACGGATGGTAGGCAATTCGTTAATTTTGATAAAATTAGAACATCGATATCCATTGCTTCGGTTTCCGTATATAGTGATACAACTTTAACTGACATCATTCCTCTCGTTTCAGTTCCAGGTGTGAGTCCTTTGATTACTACCTTTGCATTTTTGCGCGGCAATCCAATTCGCTGAGCACATGATTCGGTGATAAAAGATGCCTGCGCTCCCGAATCCAATAAAACTCGACATCTCTGATATTGATTTGATAAATCTCGAATCCTAACGATGGCTGTGTGATGCGACAATCCAACATTACAATACCGCAACACCGTTTACCAAAATGCTACGCCTTACGTACCCTGACGAAAACCGAGCAGAACTACTTCGAAGTAGAGAAGAAACTCCTAGCAAAAGTATGGCCATATATATTTGGTCATAATAAGTTCACCATTATTACAGACCATAAAAGTCTCTCTTGGTTATTTTTACTGAAAGAACCAAACACAAAACTGATGAGGTGGAGGTTAGAATTGGAGAAGTTCAACTACGATATCATTTACAAAAAAGGTATTTAGAACGCGAATACAGATGCCCTATCTCGTAATCAAATTAGTTCTAACCATATTGAAGTTAACCATACCGAAACTCTCATTTTCATCAAAAGATACAATAAAGCAAGCTTACCGACATCAGACGATTTAATCCCTACACCAAAGAACTACACTAATATGTTCGATGCGCTCGTCAGATCATTCTTGTCACGTTGTCACATTGAAGCATATCTAAAATTTAGAATTTGACAAAGCTTGGAATTTTTGCAGCATTGAGCAAAGCTTGGAGATGTAACAATGTTATCCTTTTAGGGTTGGTTTGTGGTTGACCTTTTCTCTAGCAATTATAGCCAGAGATTGGAACCTCGTTTCGAAAAAGTCAAAGAAACTTTCCATTGACAAAGCTAAACAAACATTAAATTGTGAAATTTGGTTTCAAATATCAGGGGAAAGCAATAAATTATGTCTACGTTCATATTTTCAAAGTTACATTACGAAAGTGATTCAGAGTTTTATTTCGTCAATAGAAAGGAAAAGTGAAAATTTAAAAAAAGTTGCCGAAGTGTTATACAATTATTGTATATAGTATGTAGTAAACATACTTTTTGCAATTGTCCCTCTACGACTTGATCGACCACCTTTGGAAGTTTAAATAACTTAAAGTTGTATGAGTTGGAGTAAAAGCATGTAACGCTTAAGACAAACTACTATTCATAATCAAGCTTAATGATTCTAAAACCGTAGAAGTGTTTAATTCAGAAATCTGGCTTGGATTAGGATGAGTTTAATCTAAAATTTCCTTACTATTAATTAAACCAGTTAAATCAATATGATACAATAAGTAACATGATACATTGTGTTACGATGACAGTCTGAACGACCTTATCCTAGCAAGCCGGGTGTTGCAAACGCAACAATTCAAAGCAATATATTCTGGAGCTGGTTGTCATCTATGCTGTATTTGTGAATCTGTAAAACAAAACAAAACAAAACATTAGCTAAAACATCAATCACAACAAATACAATTTTGATACTTCAACCTTGAACTTGAACTTGAATTACATATATCCATAATTTGGCTGTGATGTTTACCTGAAATCAAATAGTAAAATTTAATCTTTTAAGCTCTTACTTCTTATATTTATTAAATACTTATCTTATTAATTTGTTAGTTTATAATTGTACATTCCATTAAATAAATCCAACCTGAAATAATTAATTCATTATTTCATATAAAGTTAAAAGTTAATTTAAAAAATTTCTTACCATTTTGAATTGTATCACGTAATTGTAAACAAATGACATTTTTTGACAATCAATTAAATTGAAATTTGTAAAGGTGATCGTATTCGCTTGGTAGCTCCATTAAAATAATGAGTACGTTTTAAATTTATTGATTAAAGAGATTTAAACATCTACCGGGAATTATATTAACTAAAAATTATTGTAAACTATTTCTTAAAGCTAAAATAAATAAATTTCATTCTCTTTTTCTTGGACCGTCGAAGCGACAACAATTATTAATAAATAAATAAAAATTAAATTGTTAAAAATTCAAGAAATTCTTTTCACTCAAAATTGAGAATCATCAACAACATTTCGTTTTTGGCTTTACGAAATAAAATAGGAAAATTGCGAGACAAATTTTGGAGTTTTATTTGCCGTTCCCTTTGGGATTTCTTTCGGTACGATAATTTACCAACTACGTTTGGCTTGCAATTTTACACCGGGATATACCCCGCCTGGCAGATGTCATATGGAAAATACAGCAGAAGGATTTTCACCACGACAAGCTACACACAAACTAAAAATAAAGTATATACTGTCCTTGGTGTATCATTTATCCGAATAGAACCATCTCCAGGATCACAACAGTGGCGACTAGAATAAAGCGAATTAACCTCGGCATCATGGAGGAACTCATCAAACGGTTGATGGAAGCTCAGACTAAAAAGCAACGACAAATGGCAGCAATCATGGAACAAATGGTTCAGCAGCCAAACGCTCCGCCAGCAAATTTAGCGGATGCAGTTCACCGACCAGCAGCGGCACAAATACACAAGCACCTGTCCGATCGAATGGAAAAATTCGGCTACTGCCCGGAGGACGGTGAAACGTTCGACCGCAGGTACGCTCGATACGAGCACATCTTCACTGAGGAAGCACAGACATTGACGGTCCGCCAGCGAGTGAGTTTGCTCACTGAGAAGTTGTCAACCTCGGAGTACCGACGTTTCGCTGACCGCATCCTGCCAGAGACCATACATATGGTACACAATGGTCTTCACACTCCGCTACAAGTGTTTGAGCATCGCTAAAGGTTCAGGAGAAAATTGGGACGATTTCGCAAGCCAAGTCAACAGGAAGTGCGAAAAATCCGAGATTGCCACGTGCACGGCCGACGATTTTAAGGTTCTCATGTTCGTCAAAGCGCTCACGGGAGCTGAAGACTCACTCAACAGAAAAATTGGACATGCCTCCTAACAACTGCTACTTCTGCGGTGACTGCCACTGGCATAAGGATTGCCCGTACAAGAACAAAATCTGCGATACTTGCAAGGTAAAGGGTCACAAGGCTGGCCATTGTACCTCGGCGACCGAATTCCTGCGCAGATTTCGATCAAGACCAAGCAGACCTAGCCACAGATCAGAACGTCGTCAAAGTCTGGCAGTCACAACAGCATCGATCTCTACCCGCAAGTTTGTTGAACCAGCCATCGGTGATCACAAGCTTTGCCTGCAACTGGATTCTGGCTCCGACTGGACAATTATATCCGAGAAAAATTGGAAAAAGATTGGTGAACCGCCGTTGACGCCATGCGAAGAGCAAGCAATCAGCGCTTCAGGCGATCAGGTGTCGATACTCGGAAAATTCACCGCACGATTGAAGCTCCACGGACGGATGGAAGCTCTCGACCTATGGAATATTCCCATCGCCAGCGTCTGCAACAACGTCCGACTCGACGCTTCACAGCAGTTTTCAAGCGAGTTGAGGATCAAATTTCCAGCCCTTTTCAGCGATTCGCTCGGCCTTTGCACCCAAAAGGCATCGCTGACGCTCAAACCAAGTGCAAAACCAATTTTCCGCAACAGCCTTCTTCTTGACAGCGACGATTGGTGCGGCGGATACTCAGCATACGCCGCACCAATCGTCGCTGTCAAGAAGAAGGATGGACGGGTTAGAATCTGCGCCGACTACTCAACTGGCTTAAATGATTCGCTTGAACCGGAACAATTTCCACTGCCAACGCCTGACGAGATTTTTGCTCAGCTATCGCCATTCAAACTCTTTAGCAAAATCGACCTCTCAGACGCGTTCCTTCAAGTCGAGCTCGACGACGACTCAAAGAACCTGATGACCATCAACACTCACTGCGGACTTTTCAAAGTCAATCGGTTGCAGCCAGGAGTTAAGCCAGCGCCGGGAATCTTCCAAAGACTTGTGAGCAGCATGATGAGCGGAGCAAAGGGCGCCTTTCCGTTCATCGATCAAAACAACCACGACAAGAATCTGTACGAAGTTTTAAGCCGCTTGTTCCGTCAGAAAGAACTCGAATTTCTTGGCCACATACTCGACACTAACGGCATTAAACCGAGCCCAGAAAAGATCAAGACGCTTCAGAACATTTCGCCTCCAACAGACGTCAAGCAACTTCAGGCATTTCTAGGAGCAGTCACTTGGTACGGAAAATTCATTCCTGGTATAAAGAAACATCGCGGTCGATTAGACGAGCTTCTTCAAGATGATATCACGTTTGCATGGGAAACAAAACATCAAGAATCTTTCGACGAGCTCAAGACAATTCTGGCTTCTGACCTCGGACTTACTCACTACGACCCAACTAAGAAGTTGTTCGTTGCCACTGACGCTTCAAGCTATGGAATGGGAGCAAGTCTAATGCATGAGATGCCCGGTAAGTCGTTACGCCCAGTAATGCATGCCGCACGCTCATTCACAGCAGCAGAAAAAAACTACCCGCAAATCCAACGAGAAGCTCTGGCGCTCACATTCGCCCTTCAGAAGTTTCACCGCTACATTTATGGTCGAAAATTCGAAAAGGGTTGGCCACGCAAACGAGAGCAAATTCCTGACGTTGAGGCTGCAGGCTACTTCGCAAGACGAGATTCGCTCACAGTCATCAACGGTTGCATTTTTTTCGGTGAACGCATCATAATTCCGAAGCGCTACCACAGCGAAATACTTTAAGAACTGCATCAAGGTCATCCTGGCCATCGCTCGACAACGACATCGAAAAAACTCGACTTCGCTGGTCCCAGTCAACAGCTTCTAGTATTTTGTCATCATCGACGCCTTTTCAAAATGGCCAGAAGTCTACAAGATGCAGAGCACGTCGTCCCAGCAGACAATAGATAAGCTTGAAGAAGCCTTCGCAAGACACGGCGATTGCAAAACAATCGTTTCTGACAACGGACCGCAATTCAAATCGGAACAATTTAAGCAATTCTGTGCAGAAAGAGGAATCGAGCATATCTCCACAGCGCCTTATCATCCGCAACCGAACGGTCAGGCAGAACGGTTCGTGCAGACGCTGAAACAGGGACTCAAGAAGCTTGAGAAGGATGGAAACGCTAATGAAGTCTTGCGAAAGTTCCTTAAACACTACTGTTTCACACCGTCATACAACCTTGGATCGAAATCGCCGCAAGAGCTGATGACGGGACGACAAGCAAGATCGAAGCTCGACTTGCTCATGCCAACTACGAAAGCTCTAGTAGAACGAAACCACAAGATGGAACAGCAGTTCAACACTCACCACGGTGCTAAGGAAAAGACGTTTGAGATCGGCGACAAAGTTTTCGTTAAAGCCCACTTAAGCAACAACCAGTGGCGCTGGGTTTCAGGAGAAGTCGTGTGTAAAATGGGAACGGTCAATTACAAGGTGCAAACCGATATACGAGAGATCGTTGCTCATGTAAATCAGCTAAAAAAACGCTACACGTATCTCGACGATGGCCACAACGTTCTTCTGGACAGTCAGTTTTGATATCCAGGTCTCAGGAAAGCAAGAGATTGAGCCCGAAATCATCCCAGAACCCGAGGAGGAGAAAGAGGAAGTACTAGAAGATGACTCATTGCAAGACTCACTGGACGATCAACAAGAAGACTTCCACGAAGAACTCAACGAGCTACAGCTGGAGTTCCACCCGCCTATCTCGGAGACTACGTGTGCTAAACAAGGCATTTTCCCATTTCCATTTATTTTCATTCACATCCGAAACAATTGTAATCATTATAATCATTCATATCGCAATCATTCAAATAAGAATTTCAACTGTTTATAAACAGCATCTTAAAACGGGGAGAAGTGTTACGATGACAGTCTGAATGATCTTATCCTAGCAAGCTGGGATATACCCCGCCTGGCAGATGTCATATGGAAAAAACAGCAGAAGGATTTTCACCACGATAAGCTACATACAAACTAAAATTAAAGTATATACTGTCAGTGCGAGTTTACGACCATTTTCTGAAGAAAAATTTTCAGCAGATTCAATACATTTTAAATGGAAAACAAAAGAATTATGTACGGAAGGGGAAATTTGTTTACAAAATAGACTACGTTGATTGGTTGCCTGTTGAAAATTTTTCTTCAGAAAATGGTCGTAAACTCGCACTCAGTAATCCTTGGTGTATCATTTATCCAAATAGAACCATCTCCAGGATCACAACACATTGTACCTTCGAAGCTTAAATTGATAACTGATGCTCAACAATTCGCATCGCAGAAAATGTTGATTTTCACTCAAGTTTAAATAAAAGCCCAACACATTTGATTTTTAATTAATTTTATTTCTTACAAAAAAAAAATAAAAATTAATAACTGTACATATTTCATTTCTAATAACTATAATAAATCTTAAAATTATACTCATTAATTAATATAAATAATTAATAAACTTAAATGACTAAAGAAAGTGAAGTAAAGAAGAGAGGGGAAAATTTATTTCATGGTGTAAATATTTTGGATTGTTTCTTGGCTTAAACATAGACATTCGATGTTTTTATTAACAAATCTATTTAAATATAGATGGCAGTAATAAAATTTTAGAGAAGAGTTATTGCGTTACACATTTTTATATTTTGTTATGCTCTCGCACACGTTTATAGTAGAACATCGATAGCATGTATCACACCATTGGTTGATGGAATGTTAGACGTTAATATTTGGCCATCGTTAACCTTAACTTTAGCTGAAATTATAGAAGAAAAGAAATGAGCGTTAAAACTGTATCAAAACCGGATAAATATTAAATAAACTCACAAACTCCGTTAGTCTTTTGTATCGTAATTGGTTTGCCTGCCGCTAGGGAATCCTTGACTTGATAGAATCTCATACCAGCTGTATATAGAGTTCCTGAAATCATATGCTTCATAACAAGAGCTTGAGCTGAATCTTTATCGCTTGTGACACGATTTAATTCTTCAGGCGATAAACTGGTGAACGCCGAATCGCTTGGTGCGAACACTGTGTACGTTTTTGCTCCTGAAAAAAATTAAAAACATTGTAAAGGAATTTATGTACCAATTATACCAATGTTTATATGTACGTACCTTTACTTTGAAGCATTTCTGACAATCCAGACGCAAATAGTGCTCGTAAGAATTGAGTAAATCGTCGTTCACGATCCGATTGTAATGTTTGCAAAAGATCGCCAACTGGAAGTGGAAACATTACACGATCAACACCATGTGCAATACCCTGTGGTATTGTAATATCTTGTCGTTCCGGTGTCACCATAGCCCCATTTATTGTTGTAATTTTAATGTCATTCCATTCAGAATCATGCAGAGTATATTGATTAACACGCAACTGGGTACCAGCCAATGATACACCGGTCATTTCATCTTGAAGCGATGTGATTTCAAATGAACCTGGAATCACATGATGTAATAGAAGACCGCTCAATAGTCTTGGATTAGTTTTGAATTTTTCTTCAGCTCGTTCTGGACCACCCAATTGGACGAGTAAATTTTTGAATGCTTTATCGGTTGGCGCAAAAACTGTATACGGACCGGTTTCATTGAGTATTGAGTCGAGTCCCGATTGTTTTAAGAATTTAGCCATTGCATGTAATCCTCGTGATTTTAAGATAGCTGGTAAATCATAAAATGGTTTTGTTGTTGTTGTTGTAAATTCTGGTTCCTCATGATAGGCGACCGACGATGGGGTAACAGTTTGTTGAATTGTTGTTTCAACGAATTTCGTCTGTTCGGGTGTAGATGGTGGTGGTGGTGGTGGTGTATGCGTCACGGTCGAATAATCTACATATTCATGGGTTGATATTGGGAAATGTGTTGATGAGGGTGAACGTGTCGAAGCAAAATATGGACGAATTGTGGTGATTGGAATTGTTGTCGCAAAAGGTGTTGTTGGTGATGGTGATGAGTAGGCAACGGAATTTTGTGGCGTTCCACGATGAACGCTACGCGCAATAACATTATTCGGGGTGGCACTTTCACGTTCATCATAAGGTGTGCCTAATGGGATAACAGACACCGAACTGGGATATCTAATCTCTGGTCGCTGTGTAGTATATCTAATCTCTACTGGCTGGTGTGTAGTAGTGGACACGATATTCGAGGGTGGTGGAAGCTTAATTTCTCCATTCTTAATCCGTTTCAATATACTATCGACTTCAACGCCAGTGGTTTTTGGCTCTTTATCACCATTCCCTTTTACACCTTGAACTTTATAACTTCCATCATGTTGCTCTTCCAAATATACGAATGTCACCTTTTTTTGTGGTGGTAATTTACTCTCTGGTTTTATATCACCACCATCACCTTGGCCAACAACTTCAAAATCGGCACCGGGCGGTAATATTCCTTGTTTGGCCAAATCTTCAATTGAAAATGGTGATTGATGATGAATATTTGAAGGGAGTGCAGTTTCGTCTTGTAGTGGTTGTGCCCCATCAATTAAACTTGGATCAGACGTACGAATTACTTGTACTTTTTGTCCATCAGGCAACACCAAATCCATTGTCGTATAGTTTTTGTCGCCAAATTCTGGTTGCTCGGCTAGGGCCAATTTGAGTTGCTTTATTAAATCGTCACGGCCTAATGCTTTGGTTGATTTAACTTTTGATTTATTGCCGGATGATTTTCCGGATGATCTCTTTTCAGTGTTTTCATGTTGTCGCAATTGTTCGAATAGTTTTTGATGTTGTCCTTGGAGTAATAATTCTAAATCTTCGGTGTCGAATGCATCACGCTGCCGTGACACAATATTTCGTGATGGGGCCGTTACTAAGAAGGGTGGTGATTTTGTTGTTGTCGTTGTTGTTGTTGTAGGTGCTGGTGTTGTGGTTGTTGTGGTCGTAGTGGTTGTGGTTGGATGAAGTTCAAAGTAATGTTGTAATGCCTTATTGAATAATGGTACCTCGGACGGGAAAATGCCTCGGCTTCTGGTAAACGATGGTGAATAGTTATTATTGGATTCAGATTGTTGCGACGGTCGTAACCGAGCTCGCGTTTCTTGATTAATTTTCTCCTGCTGTTGAACGAATTTTTCGTGTTCTTGTCTAGCCTTTTGTTGTTGTTTCTGTTGCTGTTTTAGTACGAATTTTTCCTGTTTCTCAATCAATTTTTGACGTTCTCTTTGATCTTTTATGCGTTCCTCCTCTTCTTTTGGGTCAAAAATTCGTTGCGGTAGTGGTTGTGGTTGCGTAGGAAAGTTTCCAAAATTTTGATTTCGATAATTTTCTTGAACAATTTGTGACGGTACGAATGGAACTTGATTGGCTGGTTGAACAGCGGTTAGAAAACGATTTGCGGTTTGACCATTAAAATTAGAAGTAGGTTGAAGTTGTGGTTGGAAATTTTGTTGAATTGGTGTAGCTGCGGATGAGAAAGGAGATGATTGCTGGAATGGGGAAAATCCTTGTTGAATGCCGCCATTGGTTTGAGTTTGAATCGTTGGTTGAGCAGATTGTTGTGCAAATTGACTGTTATCATAGGTTGGATTTATCTCATTTTGATATTGCTGCCGCTGCTGTGTTTGTGAAAGTGGCTGAGCTTGAAATCTCTGTTGTTGTACGGGAAAAGACTGCTGTTGTTGAAAATTCGGAACAAAATTGGTTTGTGTGTGATGTTGTCTATCGAAATTTCCATTGGTTTGGGCAACTGATGGGGGAAATTCGGACGATACGACAGGTGGATTTACGGTTCTAAAATTGTTTTGTGATTGCTGTTGATTTAAAAGGTAATTTTGATTTCCAAACTGCGATGGTTCTTGTTGTTGATGCAACGCAAATCTATGTTGATGTTGTTGTATGTCGCTCAAAATATGCGTCTGCTGAGCTGGTGTCAATTGTCGTCTTTGCGGATTTATTGCCTCATCCGGAAACTGAAAATAAAGAAGCGGATCAATATAAAGTTACTTCCGTGTATGTCTTTGCATAAATAAACGAAGATAGGTATATTTCACATGGGTTACAACACAATTAGAAATTGGATAGAATTTCATTTGAATACAGTTCATATACATATGAGGAAAAACCATAAATACAAATGGTAATGTAACCATTTTTATGCAATCAGCTTGTTGTTTGTTTTTGTTGATTGTATTCGCACGAACAATTTCTTTATATCGCTTGATATGGAAATTTCGCTTGAGGGGCTGATTAAATCGAAATTATTTTAATACGTTACATGCTATAAACACATAGTTATGACGCGAGAATCAAATTAGTCAGGTTTGTAAATAGTTTATGCGGCTAACAAAATGATCAGACAACTTCAAGGTTAATTTAACATAATTAACTAATTAGAATCTCTAATCTTTCATAAAGTTCGCGCAAAGTGAAATTGGTTTTAAATGTATTCAGTGAAAGATTAACTTTAAGAAATCTTCTCTCCAACAAAATCGTTTTTTCAATGGTAAGTTATGAATAAATGGAATGATTGACACTTTCGACAAAGTTTCAGCTCGTAAATCAAAAACTTAGCGCTACAATGTTAAATAATTAAGAAATATTTTCATAAATAATTTGCTGCTGCACCGCCTTAAAGTGTGTGTGTGTCTGTAAACTGAAAATTTACACAAATTTTCCATAAGATTATCTAGACGTAAATTCTTAAGTGGAAAGTTGGTTTCCATTGTTCGTAACTAAATAAATATAAAGAAAAAAAAAATATCCATGCTCTAAATATTAAACCAAATTATGTACGAACAAAATAACAAATAAAAAGAAAGAAGTCACGCAATTTAGTCTTAAAATCAAATTCTTTACAAAAAAAAAAATGGATTCGAATTGTTAGTTAAATTCAGTATCTGTCTTCAGCGACTACTGCTTCATTGTTTAATGTGGGTGTTCGAGTTTGTCAACAAATTGAACTTGACATCACTCGACCGATTAATTCTCCTTTAATAATGTTGTTTGATTGATTTCTACCTGTCAGCAACTACTTTGTCAACATTTCTATACTTAAATAATGGCAAAGTGGTTGTCTAAATTAATCAGTTTGCTTTTAACGTCCTATCTTACACGAGATCATAGCTCCATCTGGACTTAACATTTTCATATTCGACAATGTCGAGTTACTCATGTAAGTGGGATATTTCAGTCCAATCTAATTTTTGTGGCGAAGTTAAATTCATTTGGGAAATGAATTAAATCCGCTACATTTAATTTGTTAAAAGCGACCTACTACCCGCTGAACTAAGTCCGTGCGAAGCTATTTCATTTAAAAAAAAAATTGAGTGTCGCGGATTTAATTCATGTTGAAAATGGAATTAATTTCGCCATTCAAAAATTTTCAGTGACAATAATTCGTGTCCCTTTAGGTAGATTCTGGATGCGTGAAATTACTTTGCGGAATGATATATTGTTCTAAATGATAATTTTGCATTCCAGTTCAGTAAAATGGGAAAACGGTGAATTTGACGGTGAGATACATTTAATAGGACAATAAAACAAGAACACAAGACGAATCATAAACCTTCACCTTCCAGCAAAAGTAAGAAGCATTAATACCACGACAAATTAGAACTTAGTAGGCAATTATCGACCAACATTCGCCATATATATCTGATTTTGATAAATGAGAGTTGCATTCGCTGTTTCGGCCAGGCTTCAAGGTTTTAAAAATCTATAGCAATTATCGATTTGGTTGTGTGAATCGCATAATCATTCAGAAAGCTAAACGAAATTCTTGAAAACTATATATCACATCATCGCCTACCAAACGGTATTATCGGGCGTTGGCGCAAACTATTAAACATTTATTTTTCTCTTCATAAAGACGACTGTCGATGTAAATGGAACATTTTTGTTTGACAGAGTTCGACAGCGAATAAGATTTGTGTTTCTCCTCTAAAACCTTGTATGAACGTTTGAGTGTGAGGAAACAATTACCTTGGCAAAATGAGTGCTGCTGACTACATTCCAGCTCCGCAAACTCCAAGAGTGTTTTTTGGCGTTAAGGTTAAGTAACCCATAATGAAGCATTGATTTACCGCTACATTTCATAAACAGCTGAGTCAAAATAGTGGGTTCGCACAACGGTAAAATAGCCAAAGCGAAAGCCAACATTTTTCAAAGGGAAAAATTGGCACTGGGAAGTATTTGTTGAATTATTAAGTGTGAGAGATTCTTTATTTTGTTTTTTGTTTTTAATGCTAGCCGCTTGTGGCGTTCTCTTTTTTATGTACTTGTAAAGAAAAAAACTGAAGATTCAAAAGGCAGGGCATCGATTATTTTATTAAGTGGACAATGTGAATTTTTCACACATTCAAAAAGCAAATGCGGCGAAGGATGTTTGGGACAGTTTAAAAGTAGCGTTTGAAGATTTTCGGTCTACTTCGTCGTGTAGCACTCTTGCGTGAAGTTGTTTCAACTAGACTGGTGAATTGCGGTTCGATGGAATTTTTCGTCAACAAAATTATTATGACCGCTCACAAGTTGAAAGTTGCCAGCATGGCCGACGATAGAGAGTTCTGGCACACAAATTTCGGCTGACTTAATAAAAACCAAGCTACTTCAAGAAGTTCGTTTGGATGATAGAGTTGAGGGCTCTGCCTCTGCATCAGCCATGTACGTTAAGCCAGCGAAGTCAAACAATTATCAGATGAAAAAGAAACAAGTAAAGGACGGGAAATGTTTCGGATGTGGTGAAGTTGTTCACAACAAAAACAAATGTCCGACGGCATGCAATCTTAAATCGGCTGAGTCGTATGTAGACTCTGGTGCCTCTGCACACATGACATGTGAACAAGGTTGGATGGAAAATCTCAAACCAGTGTCAGGATCAGGAGAGGTCACGATTGCAAATCAATCAAAATTGAAGGCCGAATTGATTGGCAATGTTTTACTCCAGCTACAGGTGAATAATCGTATAGTGGATACTACAGTTCATGACGTCCTATTCGTGCCAGGTGTTTGCACAAAACTTACTGTCGGTCAGTCAGTTAGTTGGCAAAGGACTAATTGTCAAGTTTAGTGCAAATGATTGCGAAGTTTTCGACAAAAACAACAAATTACTGGTTGAGGCAAAAATAAATGCAGGGATGTTCAAAGTGACACAGACGAGTGAAACATGTTCGTCGTCTAGGACATGTAGGTCACGATAGCTTGATGAGATTACGAAATGGTTTTGTGGACGGGATGAGTTTTGTCGGTGGTCAACAGGACAAGTGTGAAACTGGTTTAAAGGGGAAACAGACTCGCCTTCCGTTCATGGAAAGCAAATCTCGGGCTACCAGAGTACTAGAACTGGTGCCCACTGACCTGTGTGGTCCAATGCCAGTTGATTCATTTGGCGGCTCGCGATATTTTGTGACTTTCTTGGATGATTTTAGCCGCAAGATTTCCGTGTATTTCTCAGAACGTTGCGTTCAGATAATGGAACAGAGTACTGCAACAGGGAGTTTTCTAAGTTCCTTCAAGATTCGGGGATACAGCATCAAACAACTGCACCGTATACTCGAGAGCAAAACAGCAAGGCGGAAAGAATGAATCGAACATTGGTCGAGCGTGCGAGATGTATGCTTTTTGACGCAAAGCTTGACAACAGATTTTGGGGTGAAGCTGTCAACACAGCGGTTTATCTTGTGAATCGTTCATCATATCGTGGGGCTATCGATAAAACGCCCGAAGAAATTTGGTCCAACAAAAAGCCTGATTTGTCCAACTTGAAAGTGTTTGGATGCAAGGCAATGGTACATGTTCAGAAACAAAAGCGCCAGTAATTTGATTCGAAATCAAGGGAATACATCATGGTCGGCTACAGCGAGAATTGTTAAGGCTATCGAGTTTTTGATTTGGAAAAATAACGAGTGGATGTCAGTCGTGATGTCGTTTTTCTGGAGGATCAACGCTGTGACAACCAGGTAATTGATTGTAACGAATTTTCTAATCATTTTTACCCATTCGAAGATGATAGCAATGAAGTGGAGTGAGTGAGTGAAAAAATAGTGAGAATCTAACAGATGAAGATTCAATTGACGTTTCGGGTAGTAATGAACCGTCAAATGAGGAAGTGAACGATGTTTCGTTACAACCGCGTCGTTCATCGAGAGAGCACAAGTCGACGAAAAGTAATGATTTCGTTTATGTTGTATCACGTGTTCGATTGGATGATCCATTGTCAGTCTGGAAAACAGCTATGGAAGAGGAGTATCGTTCGATAATCGAAAACTAGACGTGGTCGCTTACAGATTTGCCACCTGATCGTAGAGCAATTCAATGCGAATGGGTTTTCAAGACCAAGTACAACGAGAAAGGAGTGGTAGATCGGTACAAGGCTCGTTTGAGGAGACATTCACACCCGTAGTTCGCTACTCGTCGATACGGTTTTTGATTGCGGTAGCTGTGAGATACAATTTACAGATCGATCAAATGGATGCGATTACAGCGTTCCTTCATGGCGATTTAAGCGAGAAAATCTATATGATTCAACCTGAAAAGTTTAATGATGGAAGTCAACGTGTTTGTTGTATGAAGAAGTCGTTATACGGACTCAAGCAGTCCAGTCGTGTATGGAATCAGCGTTTACTATCTTATAGATGGTAGTAAGATATTGATTGTGGCAGTATATGTTGACGATTTGCTCATTTTTTCCAACGACAAAGTTTTGAAAGCTGATTTGAAGTTGTGTCTATAGAAGCAATTTAAAATGATGGACATTGGCGAGGCCAAATGTGTATTGGGCATGCAGATTACGCGAGACCGCAAGTCGGGAACGATTTCGATAAATCAAAGCCAGTATATTCAAAAAATATTAGAACGTTTCCAAATGGTCAATTGTAATAGTGTAAGTGTTCCAGCTGATCCAAATCAGAAACTTACTTTAGAAATGTCGCCGAAGAATGAGTCAGATCGCGGATCCATGAAGGATGAGCCACATCAAGAAGCAGTTGGGAGCTTGTTGATTGCTGCCCAGGTATCACGAACAGATGTACAGTTCGCGGTAGGAGCTGTCAGCAGATTCAATAACAATCCAGGCGTTGCTCTTTAGTTAGTCTGATGTAACCCTTGTTATCTTCAGCTGTAAGACCCGATATTTGTTCGCAATCAGTTCAGTATAGATACATTTTTGTAGTCCCGTAACACATCGTGACAGAATCAGTTGCAAGATATTTTTATTTCCTTACTGGTTTTAATCGCAGTTGATCAGAGAAATAAACGAAATTCTTCGGATCGTACTCGGCAGAACTTCTACTATATAGGACAAACCCTAAGTATTTCCAGGCAAACATTTTAGTTTAAGAAAAAATAGCAAAAATGAACGTGAATTTAGTGTACCAATTCATTGTACCAAGCCCATAAGCTTTAACAGGAGCTTGACGTCTAAAATCAATGTTCCTCTTTTGACTCTTCGGTTGTCATTTTAACGAGGTAAAAAGTTAGTAGGAAATGAGTTTGACCTAAAATATCGTGACATTTCAATCGCGTAACTACAAATCCCGGGCCCCTCGCAAAATTTTTCTTGGGGCCTAAAAATAATTCTTGTTTTTAGCTTGTTGGAGCAAGTAAAGCTTAAAGATAAAATCTTATTTCTTCCTACTGTCGAGCCTCGCTTTATTTAAAAGTGTCTGATTTTGTCACTAGACAAAAGAAAACGTGATTCATTTCAAGGGCCTCAAATAAAACGAAACATCTAGCAGCTAAGTGCTATGATGTTTTCTAAATACATATACTGCGACCAAAAGTTCTATTATGATTGTCACGTGAAGCGGATATTCAAATCTTTGATAAATATCATTAGTTCATGTATATCTAATGAGCAGGCTTTAGATTACAAATGGCCTAAATTCGGAGCCGAAGACTATTGGCAGTTCAACCCTTAAAAAATAAAAATGTGAGCAACAAAAAAAAAAAATTCCACATTTTCTCAACTTCAGAGAGGGTGATTTCGACAAATAAAAATAATTTTATAAAGAGCTCCTCAATCCGCATGTAACGGCTTTTTGCCCCATTAATATAGAATCATTCGTGTATTTTCTGAATCTCTGTTCGTCCTACACTATCTAACGGTATATGGATAAACTCTCTAGCTCTTAACATTTCCGAGAAATAATAGCCAGACTAGGTAGTAAATTTCTTGACATCAAAAGTATGAAATATTGAAGTTATCGGCTTAATAGTTCTACGTCATAATTAAATAAGTACGGTAAAATAAACGTGCAAAGAAACGATAAAATTACTATGCTGCTTTAGGTGCGATAACTGAATGTACGACCAAGTTTAGTCGAAACCGATCGCCATCGCCATAAACCCGTTTGCCAAAGGTTATTTAAGGAAGAAGTGTTGCTTTGAGTTGGTGAGATACAGGCGGGAGCAGTTTAAAATTACTACAATAATTGAGTGTAATTAGTGATACACTCAATTATTGAAGTAATATCCAACTAAAATTTTTTAGAGTGTAGTAAAATTTTTATACTTTTAAGTTTTTCAATTATTTTTTTAGTTCTTGTCAATAGGAAATAAAAACTGTCTGAAACATCTGACAGAAAATACAAATTTTCTTTTAGACTGCAGCAAGTTGTCTCTATTTTTAATTTTGCTGCGAATCAGTAGGCATAGAAAAAGCATACCGGGACAATTTTTACACTTTGAAATTGTTTCATTCATGGTGACTTTACGTAAATTTTTTGCTGAAAAACTTTCGTAGTCTATTTCGTAGACAGATTTCCCCTCAACAAACTCATAAAATTCATCAAACAAATTCATAAAATAAATCTTGCTCAACTTTTTGCTCTTTCTGCCAATTTTGTTAATTTATAATTTGGCGCTTTATGATTTTGCTCAATATATCGTATCAAAGTGAAAAGATATGAAATGACCAATGTCATAATAACAGCAAATTATCAAGAAAAATAGATGTTTATGTCTTTTAAGATATTGATTGTGTATATGTAAATATGCACAAATATCTTGTAGTTAATTTGTAAATTGCACGCGCACGGGTGTCTTTAACAACAATCTCGTTCGGATTTCTAAAGTTTAAAGTTTTGGCATCAAACAAAGCGCTAGAGCGAGAGAGAGATGCCTTATATCCTCGCTGTTGATATCTGTTAACAAATAATAATTCGAAAAATATTCATCCGATTTTCATGAAATATCAAATAAGAAAAACAAGGTATGGCTAAGATCTCTATAGGTGGTCAGATTCCAAAGTTATAGATGCGTAAAGATTTCCGTCATACTCATAACACATTCACGTAAAAAACTAAAACAACAAAAATCATAGAATACTAGATACTTTCAAAATTTTATTTTGTGTATGAAATGAATGAATGAAAATGGTTTTGTTTGTATGGATATACAGTACATGACCATTGAATTAGCAAGTTTTATAAAACCTAGTTTTTCGTCGAACTCAATGTCATAGCATCATAAAATCAACATCAATTAAATAAAAGTTTACTAGATCTATTATTTAATATTTACTCCACACTGAAAAAAATATAGTGCATTTTATTTACGAATGCCTTCATTAACCATAATTCGTACTATTAAAGTAAAAATTACTATACTATATTTACGTAAAAAAACAAAATTTAAAAAAATTAAAAAAAATTTGTGCGTTAATAGTACGCATCACAGTTCATAAACTAAAAAAATGGTTTAGTTTATTGTACTATACGTATAATACATTCACATGTTGTTTGCCTATTAGTGAAACTTGCATGATTTTATTAAAAAAACATATTTATGAACAGTTCATAAAATTTATGAATAAGACTATGATGAAAATTTATTTTAAATAATTATTGTTCATCATATTAACGAAAGTGGCCTAACGATTCCATTACATGTTTATTTGTCCGAATATATCAAATTTCATAATTGCATAATGTATACGAATTGGTTCGTATTACTAATGATTGGATGGATCTATTCTAGCATCTACGAAAAAAACGTAAAGTAGAATCATGATTGGGACAACGAAAGTAAATAAATTGCCTACGCTTCATTATTAACTAATATATAAATCAGGTAAATATGGTATTTTATGTCCGTGGTTTCATTTTAATAAGAACTTAAATAAAATCATCGGTTTTGTGACGATGATTAATTCTTATTCCGTGAAATTAAAACGAAAACACTTTTGTGTGAAACACCCTAAAATTCATTGTATAAATAATGTGTAAATTTATAATTTATGTGATTTATTATTGTGCTACTAATAACTCTGCTTTATTATAGTAGGTACGCCTGTAAGAAAATGTTTACTATTCCACATTTTGCCGATTCTGCAAATCAAGATATTTCAGCAACACTTGGAGAAAATCACGAATTAAACTTTCTTTTTAAGTACCTATTTGGATCATATCAGGTAACAAACAGAAGTAAATAAAAGTACCTACATGTGATTGTAATTTAATTTATTGATTTTACAGAATAGCAAATTACTATCGAATTTCAAAAGGAAAATGGGAGAAATCAACAATTTCGAATGTAACCTGTCAACATGGCGTTTATTAATCCTATTATATTTTTTTGATTATTATTTATATTTATTTTAAAATTAAAGTTTATTTTTATGAAATTAAATTGACTGCATTTTAAGAACAAATAGAAGAAACCAAAAAATAAAGGAATTACAAAACGAAATTTTAAGTTTTTTATTTCGTTACAACTGAGCTGTACAGATTTTACGAATTTAGTCATCAAACAACACAAAAATTTGCGTTCTTACTATGAATCAATCACTTTTATATAAATATTATGTAATTTTGATTATCAATTATGAACCCGTTCCTGCATTTTATGAATTGTTTTCAATATATTTATGAAAATAAACATCATATTTTTGAATTATTCATAACCACTGTGCACTCCATTCTTCCTACATATGAATAATGAATTTATAACTTAAATGTATGAATTAATTCGTTAATGTGATTTACCATTTCATTAGTATTATTAAAAATTTCATCTTATCTTCTATTTCTTACGTTAATAATAAGAACCTATTCATCCACTAATGCAGCTGCAATAAAAATTACAACTTTTTCGTATCTTATATGAATCGAATCATAAATACTACAACGCAAGTAGTCAAGATTAAAATAAAGTACTACCGTTACCTAATGTTCATTAATCGCTCGCTCAGGGAAGTACACAATTTAGAAAAATATTCAGTAAAAAATAACGGTAAATAATTTTGTGCGTCATAAACGGCGCTAGACTTCTGCTATAAAATAAAGATACAATTTCTCAGAAATTGCTTGTATTAATAGCGCAAGTTTAGAAAATCAAAAGTTGATAATTCAATGGCCATGTAAAGACGGCATTGTTGAGATGCCGGTAAAGCGATTACATCCTGTAATAGGTTCCCTTCTTTTTTCGGTGTTGTTTAGTATAAAGCTAAATAAATATTAGCATATTTATCTAAATCTTTATCTTCATATCGGGATTACCAAACTACAAGAATCTAGAGTAGGCAGAAGACTCATGTTTATCTAACTACCGACAATACAATGAAATAGTTCTATAAGCAAACTCAATATACTAAACTGAATTACTATTAATAAATTGTTTTGATTTATTTTGATTTTTTGGGAGAAAAAAGATTTTTTTTTGGATACGTAAATGATATAATCATTTTGCATAAAATTAGAAATAATCGAGAATTCCATCAATTTGACATTTGGTAGCCACTTTCAGAGTTCTTGCATTTCATTCAATGTGTTCCATTGGAAACAATTTGCTACTGCCAAGTACTTGTGAGTAGTTGTTCAATGGAACGCAAATTTTTGTGTCAGTAGTAAAACATAACCTTAATTTAAATTAAACTGCTAGATTTTAACTAAAACTACGTTGTTCTATTAATAATAATTAATAATAATAATAATAAGTAATAAAACTTTAAACAACAAAATAATGAAAATATTTTTACGATTTAACAATTGCCCGTCGTATCACAAACATAAACAAAAATTATTTGTTTTTAACCCTAATCGAACCAACATATTTTTGTTATGTCAGTAAATTGAAATTCTAATCAAATAATTTACTAACTTTTTGCAAAGAATGCCAAGTAGATTGTATGGAATGTATGGAAATGTTTCAAAATAAAATTTACGCAAGTTTATAACTAAATTAACATTATTTTAAAAATCGATGCATTTATCAAATGAGCCAAAAAGGCACACCTTGGTTGGATTAGGGTTAAATGACATTTTGCACAATCAAATCAAAATTGGTATAGAGCCATCTATTAGAATTATTTAAACTAAAAGCCCTCTGCAGTTAATTATATGCATAACTACTTCTAACAATTACATCATCACTTGAGCATGAGTAGTTTCGAGTAGATACAAGTACTTGTGAGTAGTTTGATCATGCCAATCGAATACGCTAATTGCTAAGGGAGTCAACAACAGAAAACAGACATTTTAGACATTAAAAACATTGAAAAAGAAGCCTACTTATTTAAAATGTTTTTGTTGTTATATCATGATTTTTTTTTTCATAGCCTTTGAAAATTTGCTTCAAATGACGAGCTTTAACCATAAGTACGAGCTTATTTCAATTAGGTTGACACCCTCTACCTCCGACAATTCATTAAATCTAAAAAGAGAACTAGGCAGGTTTATTCTGATAGGCTTCAGTAAATTCTGGAATGATATTTTTGAAGCCAAATCTTCTCGATCTAATAATGAATGAATCTCAACTGGGTGTATCTTTCGTTTTTGTAGTGACTCCAGGTTTATGCCACTCAGGGCTAGCTAAATATTTGAAATCATATTGACTTTATGCTAACCGTATTGGTCGAAGGGCTATGACGCTTGAGCATATAATATTTGCAAACTTTTTACATATACAAATGTGTTTTACATTCAAAATTGCAGCATGCCTAAAGCCAATAAATTCAAAGAGATTTTTCCAATGAAATCGAAAGTCGTTTAACTGCGCGTTACAAAAAGTCAATAAAATTCGCATAAGATATTTAACGACTTGTTGTTACTGCAATTTATAATAAAGTTTACGTAATTTCAATTTTGTAAAAATTAAAATTTGCTTTACAATGATTGTTAATAAAATATTATGTTGTGTAAGTTTAAGTTTGATAGATTGAAACCGCGAGGTATAGAAGTTTAAAAAATAAATTTTGTAATTTTATACAAATCCATAGTAATAAATTGTTTAAGCTACCGCATTGATACAATCTCATTAAACGTGCTACCACTAATTGAAATCGGGAATAAACATATGTACATAAATATAACAAAACACTTGATGAATGGTGACCGCTAGCAACATTCCTTGCATCTGAAAAAAAAAACGAAACTTTCATTGCCATACACAAAAACACTTTCATTCTCAAAAACACTTTCATTCTTGCATTTGTTCGAATAAACTTCAACTTAATAATGACAATGATGAATGAATCGGGCATTTACCCCTCCATAATGTATTTTTTTAGGCACACAGCAAAGATTAAGAAACAAAATATTAATTTGAAGTATAATATTCGACCAGAACAAACATAAAACCATTCTCACACTACGAACTAAGTCTTTTGTAATCACTAATTGATGTGATTTATGAGGCGTAAAAGATGTTTCTTTTTATTGTTCCTGAGGTAATTATGTTTTATGCTTTATTATGATTTAATTCAAAAACCACGATTCTTTCACCACGTAAATACGCCAATTCAGTGCAACACAATTTTTTTTCGGAGACAATACAAACAATTTAATTTGCGCGGTAAAATCGCCGAATTTGTTGAAATTAACAACCGAGTAATTTACCATAAAATATAATGTAGATTTTCTTGTCTGCTGAACATTTAATGTTGGCTTAAATAATTGGATGTACATTTGTAAGCAGATCTTTGTTGCTTTTCATTTCTTTTGACATGACTTTGAATCATTAAAAATGTTAATTGATTTTTTCTATTTGCACTGTATACTATGTAATGTTAATTTATATTTCGCACGTGCTAGATTCATTTTAATTGTTGTTTGTAAACTTAATAAATGGGTGAAAGTGTTAACATACATATGTTTTGAGATAAATCAAATATTTGCACATTTTATATAATAAACCAACATCCTTATCTCTATAGCACAAAATTTATAATCCGGAACTTTTACTTTCGCGCAAGAAATTAATGTTGCACAGAAAATTACATAAATCTGTGTTTGATATGATATACAATAATAAAATGAATGCAGCCAGCAGCACTCAAAAATCACCTTAACAAAAAAAAGAAATTTTTCTTAATTTTCGACTGATAAAATTTTACTTTCATCTTTCTTAATTTTTTTTTTTTGGTATTTAATGAATAATTAATTAATAAGCGAAACCACATTTTTAATATGTATGTGTGTGTTTGTATATTATAATCTTGTTGAAAGGTACCAATATACATAATCTTCTTCCGCTTTGTGCTTATGAGACATTTTTTTTTTATTACCTTTCTTCTGACGTCACAGCCACCAAAGTGTATTTACTTTAAAAATTATAAGCTAAAAAGAAATTTGTACATCTTTCTGTTTAGTTTTCTAACAAAAATAACAATGTAAGTACTTTCATTAATTTTTTGTTTGAGCTAACGTAAATAAATCGAATTGTCTGGTCTGGATCTCGTGACCTTTCAACAAAAATTGTATAGGTATGTGTAAGAAATCATCTGGCCTCAGTCTGTTGTTAATTTAAAAACCTTTATATTATTATAAAAATTTATAACTTTCTCTTAAATTGCAGATCACCAAAATTGGTATATGGTTAAATTTATTGGTTGGTTGGTTGATCTTGAATTTCGGACTCGTCGGAAAATTACCGCCTTTTATAATAGAAGCTTGATTTTAATTAAAATTCGTTTCATATAATACAAATTACAGCAATTCTTTATCAATATCTTCTGCAAGTAAGCAGTTTCAAAAATCTGTGTCGATCTTGAAAAAAGAAAAAAAAAACATTTAACTCAGTTGTATCGAGTCTCAGCAAAAAATTTCACTCGTTTTTGTACCTGGTTATTTAATTTAGTTAAACATTGATTTCATAATCATCACAACGGGTGATCGATTTTATGCCCGCACAAATCATTTCGAATTGGCTTATTGGTTACAAAACGGAAATCAAATCGAACGTAATGATTATAATTGATTATAGGATTGGTTTATTTTAACACAACTATCTAATTTCATATTAAATTATTAATTATTTGATTGGATCCAAATAAATAATTTTCGAGTGATTTTAGAAACATTTCAGGTTAATTGGTAAAATTAAGTAACATTCATTGCTAATTAAAGCCTTATTAAATTTTTTGCGCCATTTTGATGTAATTTGAAATTGTAAAAGAGCCCAAAGAGTGCGGTAAACCTTGTCGTATTCTGGTACAACATGCCGATGTGTTATATGATCCACTCCCTCCTCGTTGCTTATTTTATTTAGAATTCTCATATTAGTGTATGGGTGTGAAGTTTTTCCCAAAATTCCCATTTTTATTTATGTGTTAGTTTCACACTGTTAAATTGATTTCCAATTTGAAAAAATCTACATTCCTATTGAAATATTTAGTACTAAAAAAGTAATTACAAAATTGAAAAAAATAATTCAAATAAAAATTATTTCTGGAAGGGAATATTGCTTAGGGTCGGCGGCACTTGAAGTTAAGCGGG
Source organism: Tipula vernalis (assembly GCA_958295665.1). Classification (NCBI taxonomy): domain Eukaryota; kingdom Metazoa; phylum Arthropoda; class Insecta; order Diptera; family Tipulidae; genus Tipula; species Tipula vernalis. The sequence goes on along the minus strand of OY282558.1, from coordinate 125,925,967 downwards.
TCATAGCTCATTGCAAACGCAATGGGCTGGCCTACCTGATAGGATGCGATGCAAACGCGCACCACACGGCGTGGGTTAGCACGGACATCAATAACAGGGGTGAGTACCTTTTTGAATTTCTGATCTCAAATAATGTAAACATTGTCAATAGGGGAAGGAAACATACTTTTATAAATGCGATTAGGCAAGCGGTCCTAGATTTGACACTTGCTAGTCTTGGTCAAAAACAGGCATGTGTCTAAAGAGGCCTCATTATCGGATCACTTGCAGCGGCAGGAAATCAGAATTCCAAAAACTAACCGACTTGGACTCTTATAGAGTCTCACTCGAATCAGAAATGCCCTCGGTTGTGGGGAACATAGAGTCTCCAGAGAGTTTGGAGATCTGTTCAAACCAGCTGCAAAGTTCTATACACTTAGTTCTATACAAGATAGTCCCTTGGTGGAACGGGACGCTGGAAATCAATGAATTGCCCTCCGCAGCTCGTCTCCAGAAAGTCATTTCCAGGGATCATTCAAACGGTTTAGGACCAGAAGCAAGATGGGAAGGTTCACTGAAAACCGGAAGGAAACTTTAGAGGTACTGCTAGACACCCACTTTCCGGATTCAGTAGTGGTAGGAGCCCAAAAGGACCCGCACGATCCCTCAAGTGAGGTGGCCTATGCCCCTCACAGTAGAACTAGTGTCTCTCTGGGAAAATATTCACACCCAGCAACGTGCGATGGGCTATTGGGTCTTTCAAACCTTTCAAATCCGCTGGTGGGGATGGTATCTTTCCAACTTTACTTCAAAAGGGTATTGAGGAAATATTCCCCAGCTTGATCCAGATCTTTCGGGCAAGTTATGCTTTTAACTATATTCCGAAACTGTGGGGAACCCATGTCAGGGCATATCGGCCAATTAGCATCACATCGTTTATATTGAAGACGATGGAAAAAATCCTGGACTATCAAATAAGAAGTGAGGTCCTTGGAAAAAATCCGCTGCATCGGGACCAGTTTGCGTATGAAACTGGTAAATCCACTGTGATGGCTCTTAGCGGTCTAGTCAAGAGGATTGAAAAAGCAGTGACATATAAAGAAATTACCCTTTGTGCCTTACCTCCTATGGATCTTTAGAGAGGGCAGCAATGGAAAAAAAGGTTCCGCTTTCTACAATTAGGTAGATCCGTTTCATGCTGGAACATCGTGAGATTACTGCCAGACTAGGTGGCGAGTCAGTAACCATCAGGGCCGTAGAGGGCTGTCCCCAAGGAGGCGTACTATCTCCTCTTTTGTGATCATTGGTTATTGACGGACTACTGGTCCTTCTGAGTAGCCATGGGTTGGATGTCCAGGGCTATGCTGATGATGTGGCTATCATAATCAGAGGCAAGTTTGATGAGGTCATTTCTGATCGTATGGAAAATGCTCTCAATATAATATGGCAGTGTGTTATCAGGAAGGACTCAGTGTCTATCCAAACAAAACTGTCATTGTTCTTTTTACGAGGAGGAAAAAGCTTGCGTTTACAGCTCCCTCGTTAAACGGTACTACTGTGCCTTTTTCCAGCGAGGTTAACTATCTAGGGGTTATCCTAGATCTAAAACTGAACTGGAACCAACATTTGTTGAAAGTTCAAAATAGAGCCACCAAGGCTTTCTGGGCCTGTCAAAGACTCTATGGGCGTACTTGGGGACTACAACCAATAATGATCTACTGGTCATTTCTTACAATCATTAGACCTATGGTCACCTATGCATCGGTTGTATGGTGACCTAAAACTGAGCAGAAAGCAACGCAAACCTTATTGAATATGGTTTAGCGTATAGACTGCATCGGTGTTACGGGCTCAATGAAATCATGTCCAACATCATGTCCAAGATTATGTCTTGGGTACCAATGCTACCGTTTTTCATGCAGAAGTACATGCTATAGAACTTTGCGCTATTCAATCGGCCTTAAAGGCTCTTAGGTCTTGTATTGTTGAGTCAAGGCTGGTATGGGATTGTCTGAAGGTTATTAAATATCAGGCAGGCTCAAATAAGGTAACACTTATGTGGGTGCCAGGTTATACTGGAATCGAAGGAAACGAGGCAACTGATGGCCTCACCCGTGAGGGTTCTGCCTCTCCATTTATTGGACCAGAACCCTTCTGCGGCGTCACTGAGGGGCACCTTAGAGCAGCGGTAAAACGCTGGGAGGATGTTGAAAAGTCCTCCTACTGGCGCAGAATTCCAGGTTTGCGACCGGCGAAGAAATTTATATCACCTTCGCCTGTCAGGGTTAAGGAGTGTCTTGAACCTAGGAAACCTGAGTTGAGGTTGCTTACTGGCTTCCTCACAGGTCATGTTCCGTTAAGGTATCATCTTAAGAATATAAGCTTAGGTACGACAGATGGATGCCGCTTCTGCGATCTGGAAGCAGAATAAGCGGAACATGTTCTTCGCAATGCACAGCCATTTTCCAGCAAAGACTGCAACATCTAGGAGGGAGAACAATGAGCCCGAATAGTATGTATCTTATACCGGCCAGTAGTATTATCAGATTCATTAAGAGCCTGAATATTGACTGGACGGATAATTAAGTAGGGTCCAGCACAATAGATCTTTTAGGTAGCAGTGCGAGGTGGCTTATCGCCCACATGGCCCTTCAATCAATAATAATAATAATAGGGTCGGCGGACATGGAATTTAGTCAGCTAATTTATTAACGAAATAAATAACACTTTAGTATTTATCCTAAATTGGGGATACAGGGGATACATCTTAAGAAGAAGAGAGAGAGAGAGATCTCAGAGAATATATTAAGATTGAACGTGAAATGATGGAGAACATATTCAGATGTCACGCGAACTATCAGTTCAGAGTCATTGAGTCCAATTCTCTACAATGGCTGTTAATGACCTTTTACAATTTTAGCAAAATAATCGCTACAAAGGTATCCCCTAACTAGAGAAATTAATGTGCTTCGAATTTTTAACTTCAAACCATGGTTTTTACTGAAATTGTTTAAAGGCCATTAATGGCCATTCTTTTGCTTGAAAGGCCATTAACGGTCATTGTCATAGATTTGGACTCAAGTTGTGATAGTTGACGAAATAGTCGATTATATTTCCCATCCATTAAGCTATGAAGGTACCACCTAGCCAGAGAAATAAATGTGCTTCGAATTTTAAACTTCAAATTCCTGTTTGGCATGAAATTGATGAACGGCCATTCACACCCCTTATCAGAGATTTGGATTTAAGTTGTGATAGTTCACGAAGTAGCTGATGAACTAGTTTGTTATATTTTCTAATCATCAAGCCATGAACGTATCCCCTAACCAGAGAAATAAATGTGCTTCGAATCAGATTAGCACTTAGTTTCCGATATTACACGGAATACTTGAACAAATTCGCGATCTATTGGCGAAGTATATTCGCAGAAAAGTATTTTATAAACTAATTGTTTGCTTAACATTTTTTTTTTGAGGTGATTTGTTTTTTCTACTGGACAGAACATTGGATTCTTATTGGAACAAATTTATAATTTGTACTAAAACTTTGATGTTTATTTTTTTGGTTCGGAACTTTGGTTTTAAATTTAGCAAATTGATATTAATCGAAATAGATCAATAGGTACTAACAAAATAAAATTAATTTAATATTGTGATGGTAACACCTAGCGTGTAATAGGTATTAATTAATAATTATTAATAGGTATTAATAGCTCAATGATTAACTGTACTAAAATGGAATTTTCCATGATAAAAATTGTTCTAAATGTTTCTACACTATTCTAACTAGAAAAATCATGAGCTTTCTAGAAGTTTGGTTTGTGTATATAAAAAGGCGAACGAAGTCGAATTGAATTAGTAGTATTTGGAAAGCGACAGTGTAAAGATTAAAAAGTCGTTTAAAAAGTGTTGTAGTGCGAAATAAAAATTATAAGTGAACAGTAAAATTGTGTGAATATTATTTAAAGTGATTTTGTGAATTATCGTTAGTAAATAGTGCTGTTATAATTTTTGTGTTACATAAATAAATTCGTTGGGGATAAATTGAATTGATTTTGTTTTATTCACAATCCAGTGATACAAACCTTAATTGACAAGGGAAAAACGTAGCAATTGGTGACAGCGGTGGGATTGTGAATAATAAGATAAAGAAAATGATTCTCAACAATTAAAAGTTCCAGAATTAAAGAGGGAACTTGAGAAACGGGGTTTGGCTACTGATGGTAGTAAAGCAGCTTTACAAGCGCGACTACGTAACGCCATGGAGAATGAAGGATTAGACGCGGATCAACATGATTTTGAAGAGAAAGTAACGGATGCGGCAACCGTAGAGCAGAAAGAAAGAGATACTAATGGAAGTTTCGATTTGTCGCAGTTAATCGCTGCTATGAACCAGATGATGGGACAAATGAGTGTAATGAGACAACAAAATGAACGACAGATGGAACAACAAAATCAGTCTAACCAAGAAATTAAACACGAAATGAAACAACAAGGAGAGAAAATTAAAGATCAAATTGCAGATGGGCAAAAGAGAATGGACGAGAAATTTATCGAGTTATCCACTTCGCTACGTGACGAAGTAGAAAAATTACAAACTGAAATTCAACACGCTAAAACGGAATTTAAAATGGAGATTCAACAGGTTGACCAGAAATTAGAAACGAAGGTTCAACATGTTGAAGAAAAATTGCAACGTCTCGAGAAGGAGTTCAAATTTCAATTTGAAACGGCAGCCAATCAAAACCGTTGGAATGATAAACATCTCATCGCAGCGTTAATAGTGGCTCTTAAAGGTGAAGCAGCGGAGGCCTTACAAACAATTCCGGAAAAAGATCACAACAGTTATCTCGAAATTATGAAGGCGCTGGATCGGAAGTACGGCAGTGACCATAAGCGGGAAATCAATCGTATGGAACTGAAAAGCCGCTACCAAAAGGGAGGTGAACCACTTCAGGAATTTTCATCGGCAATCGAGCGATTAGTACATCTAGCACATACCAGTACGTCGGCCGAGTATATGGAAAGGCTAAAAATTGACGCATTCAGTAACGGCATTCGAGATCCAGAGACACGCAAGGCGGTGATGTTGTCTTCTAAATCCACCTTCACGAAAACCATCGTTGTGCGTTGACGAATGAAACTGCACAAGCCATCACCAAACCGTCAATGAAAATACGCCGAGTGGAAATCGACACCAGCAAAAACAACGAGCGGTCAGCACCAAGATTCCGAGACGGAAGCGGGAAATCAGATGTTGGGCATGTGATACGGTTGGGTCACATCTCTCGGAACTGTTGGGAAATAAGAAGAAAACGGGAATGATCACCATCTCCTATGCAACGACCACCAAGCGGAGCACAGGCAGTGGGCCAAGCAAGAGGGCCAAATGACGACGGAGTCGTTAAACTTGAACGAGTCAGCCTAAAGGGGCAGAAGCTGACTCCCACAACCGATTGCCCCATAGCCTCCATCCGCGTTTCGAAAGTAGCAAGAGGCGGTGACAGCTTAACAATCAAAGGCGACATTGATGGCGCGGATTGCATCATCACCCTGGATACGGGAGCAAATCGCACGATTGTCCGTAAAGATCTGATCGAAGGAGGTATATAACCAGCTTATGGATTGAAGTTACAAACAGCAACTGGAGATAGTTCAATAAAAAGGCAAAAAGATCATTATGCAGACACGGAAAGAATTGTTGGCTATAGTGGACTGTGTCAAACATTTCCATAAGTATCTTTATGGCCAAAAATTTCATTTACGGACAGATCACGGCGCTTTACGATGGCTGTTGCAATTCAAGAATCCAGAGGGACAGGTAGCACGCTGGATCGAACGTCTTCAAAGCTATGATTTCCAAATCGAACATCGGAAGGGAAATGCACATGGAAATGCCGACGCATTATTAAGACGGCCATGTCCAGTAGAATGTAAATTTGTAGTCACGTTGAAGCAAAGGAAGGCATCATCACGTTAGGCTTACGCAAGTGCTACCTGATGAGGAGTGGACCGACGAAATGATCAGGAAAGAGCAATTGGATGATACGGATTTATCAGTTATAATGGAATGGAAGGAAAAGGAACACCGGCCAACTTGGAGCGAGATCGCGGACAAAACTCCCATTGTCAAGGCTTATTGCGAACAATGGGATAGCCTCCGTCATGAGAATGGCTGACACCAAAGTGCCGGATTATGGAAATCCTGAATGAGTATCATGGAGGAGCAAGTGGGGGTCATCTAGGAATTAATAAAACACTAGCAAAGATACGTCAACGATTCTACTGGGTAGGATGTAGGCAGTCAGTGATAGAATGGGGCCAAAAATGTGACCAATGTGCGGCGGTGAAGGGACTCGCACGCAAAAGTCGTGGAACCATGAAACAATATAACGTCGGAGCACCATTCGAAAGAATTGCAATGGATGTAGCGGGGCCATTTCCCACCACTGAGAGCGGCAACAAATATATGCTAGTAATAATGAATTATTTCAGCAAATGGCCGGAGGTGTACTCCATTCCCAAGCAGGAGACGACAACAATAGCTGATGCCGTGGTAAACAATTGGATTAGCAGATTTGGAGTTCCGATGGAGATTCATACCGATCAAGTAAGGAATTTTGAATCGGTGGTATTTCAAGAAATATGCCAGATGCTCGGTATAAATAAAACGAGAACAACGCCCTTGCATCCACAGTCTGATGGTAGGCAAAGGTCGTTGAGAAAAACCAACGCAATGGGATCGGCATATACCGTTCTGATGGCCTACGATTACCTGGAGATCTAAAGTTTGGGGCTGTACCGTCAGCGGCTTTATGTGGACAAGATTACGTAGACAGGATGAAAGAGGAACTTAATGAGATTCATCAATTTGGACGGGGAAAAATACAGATGTCAAGTAACCGGATGAAGGCTCGATATGACATACGAGCAAATAACCAGGGCTTCCAGGAAGGGCAATTAGTATGGCTTCACAACTCGCAACGGAAAAAGGGATTATCACCGAAGCTGTAATCAGCATGGGAACGACCTTACACTGTCATCACAAGGATGAACGACGTGGTTTATCGGATACGGAAGGGACATCGAGGTAAACCAAAGGTGGTGCATTTGGAGAGGCTGGTCCTATACAGAGGAGATGATTTGGGTCCTGTTCGGGACGAACAGGCTTAGGTGGGGGGTAGTGTGACGGTGACACCTAGTGTGTAATAGAATAAGTTAAATTAATAGCTCAATGTTTAACTCTACAAAAATGGAATTTTCCATGATAAAATTGTTCTAAATGTTTCTGCGCTATTCTAACTGGAAAAGTCATGAGCTTTCTAGAAGTTTGGTTTATGTATATGAAAAGGCGAACGAATTCGAATTGGATTAGTAGTATTTGGGAAGCGATAGTGTAAAGATTAAAAAGTAATTAAAAAGTGATTTAAAAAGTGTAGTAGTGCGAAATAAAATTTATAAGTGTACAGTAAAATTGTGTGAAAATTATTTAAAGTGATTTTGTAAATTATCGTTAGTAAACTGTGTTGTTATAATTTTTGTGTGACATAAATAAATTCGTTGGTGATAAATTAAATTGATTTTGTTTTATTCACAATCCAGTGATACGAACCTTGATTGACAAGGCAAAAACGCAACAGTATTTTTCTGTAAACATTTTAGACACCTAATGTACACTAGTAAAACTAAAGATAAATTTAGCAAGTATAATTTTAATTCGTCAGAGTCAACTTTGATGTATTTTTCAAAATGAAAGTTCAAAAAATATATTTTAGAAATAATTTAATTTTAATATTTCTGCAATTAATATTTATTTAATACCAATACAGCCTCTGGAGAACATGCAATAAGGCTGGGTCTGGAGGCTAATGACTTCTGCAGAAGCTGCTTGGACGAAGAGGAGGAAGAGACGTTGGTCCACTTCCTTTGCTCGTGTCCAGCATTGGCTCTCAGAAGGCACAAAAACTTAGGTAAGTTCAGGATGGACTGCCTCTCGGATCTCGAAAACATTAAAGTGCGGGACGTCTTACGCTACATAAGTAGCTCGAAATGGTTCCAATAGGGGTAAAAGGGGATACATCCCGTGGTATCACAATGGACCGTCATCGGTCTAAGTGTGCGTAAGCAGCCACTCCAACCTAACCTAACCTAACCTAATACAGCCTTCGTGTATTTTGTTGTTAAGTAGAAAACTTTTATATAAACATTTTATAATATTTTTGGTTTTTTCATTGAAAAACTTGCAGCTAAAAAACACCAATTTTACTATGGATTCCTATGGAAATCAGTGAAAAGTTATACCACAAAAAAGCTTCTAAAAAATACGTCATTTTGGTTATAGCTCTTTACTCTAGAAGGCTTTGGCTAAATACTATGGAGATTGAAGATATGTAATTGTAGAGTCTTTTAATCCAAATTGTTGTATAAATAAATAATAAATACTTAAAGTAGTGTACTACTTGGCTGGTAACGCCTTCATAAACTACTTGCATAAATCACAATCTTGGGATACTTTGCGAAGTGCTAGCTATACACCCGCAGCTATTTGCTAAAAGTTTTTTCTAGACATATAATTTAAATTATTCGTTTTAAACCACATACAGCAAGTTATATAACTTTAAATCTATAGTTAGAGGGCTTAATTTAAATTAGTGGCTAGAAATTTAAGCTAAATTACTCCTGTTAAAATGTGTAGACGAAGATATTTTAGGCCTCTCCATGCGTTTTTATGACTTTGTTTGGGTCGTTAACATCTATCAGTCTGTCCCGTTCAAAGGTACCTTTTCAGGAATAAAATATTTCATGTTTCAGAGTAATGAAAAGGTTTGATATGCCAAATATCTTTCCATCACATGATCGATTTTATTGAATAAAAACTCAATCCGCGCGCGTAATAATGGCAAATCGAAATATTTTCTGTTCACCAATTGGCATATACTATACATACATAAATTTGTATAAACTGAGATTATTTATTTTCGAAATTTATTTAGTTATCGTTGTTTTCACCAAAAATATGTTACCATCTTCTAAGCTTTAAAAAAATGTTAAGTCTTTTCCGTTTATAAATAAAAACAAAACCAGACCAGAATTTAATCTTTGTCTTTGATGATGTCAAAAAAAAAACGCAAAACTTTTAAAATCAAAAAAAAAATATCGATTGTCATTTTTGTCACACTAACCCAGCAGTGTCAAGTAAAAAAACAACAAACATAAAAATATTGAATTTATTTTGATGGCTATCATCGTTGTTCGATGATCGTGAAAGAAATTTGTTGTTTTTTAAATTAGTTTCAAATTACCATAAATTTTTGAAGATCGTTACTTTTTCTTTTCTTTTTTGATCTTTGAACGAAAATTATTATAAATCGATTCAATGTCAAGGTAATCAACATACGTTAGAAATGTACCTTTGTCATTACAGCATATCATTAATGCTATACTCTATAAACGTACGATTAAATTGTTAGTAGCTAATTAATAATATGTTACCACATTGTTTATAAATAATTACATAACATGTTGCAAAGGCGATTATGTACATATAAGTGCAGATGGACTCATTTTAAATGCTCTAATAGCAATTCTAAATCAACAAATTCCGTTCACTTTGCAATTAAACAGGTAATTTACAAGAAGGTATGTACATAGATATTTATAATAAAAAGTTATCTTGTTTTTCATTTTAATTTCCAAATTTACATTTTTATGTCTCTCACACGTAATTATTTCTGATATTTTACAATCGCCATACATATTTTCATTTTCCATAGCCTTTTGTGAAACCCATAATAATTGCACTTATTACATAAGAAGTTCTATTAACCAAAGCCATCAATGTCATGTTACTATAGTCATTTGTGTAATATGTATAATTTAATTCGGTCAATTTGACGCAAGCATTTAGAATGGCAAACAAGTATAATGAAGAATGAAAATGAAACTTGTTAAGATCGTTACTGAGACGAGATAATCTAATTTTAAGACGATATTAAAATATCTTATATACGGGTATTATCTAACCTAACAACATAAAAGTAAATATATGTATGTATATACATATGTACACAATTCAACAAACAAAGACAATGTGAAAATCAAGTTATGTACAATTTTTGCCATAATTTACTCCTCTAATAGCTCTAGAAGTTGTTTTATGTGTAAAAAAGCATAAAACTTTTACTAGCGCGAAATATCTTATTCTCAAGTACAATTAAAATGTTTTAAGATTTAATATCTCGTAATTGTAGCAGTTTTTGTATACATTTGTTAATTCATAAAGTGAAAGGAATATTCTAATGTACAGATTTAACTGTACTTGTAAACAAATCTTGTTTTAATAACACATGACATAAGAGCTATTTCGAAGAAGAATTTATTTGGTGTATACAGAACTGTATTTAGAAGCGTAAGATAAGGGTCCAGCGGTTTTCGCGAAACTCGAAACTAATCAGAAAATTTGGCGTTTAGACATCTCAACTCAAGCAAAGCGATAGAGCGAGAGAGATGCCTTATATCCTCGCTGTTGATATCTGTTAACAAATAGTACATAATTCGAAAACTACTCATCCGATTTTCATGAAACAAAGACAGACTAAAAAAACTAAAACAATAAAAGTCATAGAATACTAGATACCTTCAAAATTTTATTTTGCTTATGAGACAAATGGATGAAAATGGTTTTGTTTGTATGTAGCTATGTATATTGAAAGACGCCATTATTGAGATACCGGTAATGCGATTACATCCTGTAATGGGTTTTCCTTCCTTTTTTGCGAATATTGGAGAATTCCTTGTTAACATCATTTCCTCCTTTCCTTGTTAATATCAATTTAGACAGAAAGTTTACATAAGAGTGGCTGCCCTGAAAAATCGAATGCATCAGCCTACTTGTTGGTGCAGCTAATGAGAAAAATGTAAGAATGAAATATTTTTCCAACAAAAAGACGATCTAACGGAAGACTTAATGCTATCAAAGGCGAGAACAAAAAATATCCGAGTATTCCTCCTGAAAAAGAATTAGGTCCGTTAGCTCTTATTATAAATCTAAATTTTGTTCAAATGACATAAATTATAATTTAATTAACTAAATAATTAGTTAGACGGTTCAATTTTTTTTAAAGATTTTAATTCTATCATTAATAACCTACAAAATTTAATTAATTTTTCAATTCTTAATTTTCAAAGAAAATTTGTTTTTTCTTAATTTGTAAAGGTTTTAGTTTTTAAACTCTGGAATTAGCAAGACAAAATTTCAATTTCGGGCCGAAAAAAAATCTAGTAAATTCAGTTAATTCGTTAGGCACTGGCGGCTGAAATTTCAAACTCAATACCAGTGGCGTAACTAAAATATTTGATCCAGCAACATTTTTCTTAGGCTCTCACAAATTTGCTTGGCGTCGTTTAAAAAAAAGAAAAAACTTCGGATTACACTGATGACGAAATTCAGCCATGTAAAATTTTGGCAGATACAAATTTTCGATCAATCTAGATCTCAATATTAACTTAACAGACAAAAATCGTGTAAAATGGTGAAGGCGCCCTGAATTTGCTAAATTGAAAATCCCATTTAAAGCTGATCCAACCGACGTGTGTGTGATGATACCAGAGAAATTACGACACCCATTTCTTATTTCGAAAAGTATTTAAGTGGCGCACACTTTTCGAATTGATAGCCGAAAACACTAATATATACGCGTTACAAAGAGGAATTTCATTTCGACCAACTGATAAAAAAGAAATAAAGAGACTTTTTGGAATACATTTACCTATTCATCGGAAGTACACGGTTGGATGTATTGGAGTATCCCGGACATTGGAGTATAAATAATGCGATGTCCGGTGATCGCTTTTCTCAATTGTGCTTAAATTCATATTGCGTAAATAATATGGAAATTCCACAAGAGAACAAAGATTTACTTGTAAAGGTTGTTTTTAGATTAGACTAAATTGTTAGGTGCAGCTAATCATAAACGCGGTTTCATAATCGATGCTTATATTTATCTCTTGAATAAAGGCAATAAGCATTGATGAGCAAATTATACTAAACAGTACATAAAGAACAAGCCAAACAAATGGAGTATTAAGTTGTTTGCATCGTGCGGAAGCAGTGTCAATTGACAAATTTTACAACATAGTTATGGGCGGAGTGGATACATTCGATCAATCCTTGTCGTATTATCGGGCATTCATCAAATCAAAAAAATGGAACTTAGGAATAGTACCCCATTTCTTAGACGCCGCGTCTAACAAAAACAGAGAAACTAGAACTATGAATGTAAACATTAATTTATTTTATTGAATATTGTGATCTACTTACTTATACCTCACTTAACGACACCTCGCATAGCGAGCAAAACAAATTATAAAAATGGACTCAAGGTACAACGCTTCACAAAAACGAGTAATGAGCAGAGAGAGGCCCGATTGTGCGCTTAATAGATCAATCAATGACTTTTAGTACATAATGTTATCTGTTCTAAAAAATTCTTTGATATATGAAAAGTCAAAAATATTCCATTTATCATCATGGAGCCACTAACAACACAATAACGCATTTTGATTGTCCAAATTTATTATGAAAATAGTCGTTCAAAAACAACAACATTTCGTAAATTACCTGAGAGTTTTGGTCGACATGGGCGTCCTACTGAGCGTGCAATTGGCACGATTATTGATCGTTTTGAAGAAACGACCGTATCAACATGTTCATCCAGTTCGTACTCCTGATGCAGTGGCAGCTGTTAGTGAAAGTATTCGTAATGAACCAAGCACATCAACCAGGTATCGTTCACAAAAACTAAACATTTCACGAACCATATTACGACGCATTTTGCATGTTGATCTTTATTTGCATCCATACAAAATTCAACCAACTCAAAAAGTTTTGTTAATTGGGTGCTTGAACGAAGTGGAGGTTTTTCATCAAAAATCATCTTTAGCGATGAAGCTCATTTTCATCTTTGGGGAGCGGAGAATCCTCATGTTATTCACTTAGCAGAACTTCATCCTCCAAGAGTCACTGTTTGGTGTGGTTTATGGGCTGGTGGCATCATTGGGCCGTTTTTATTTGAAAACGAACAGGAAAATCCCCTTACAGTGAATGGGGAAAGTTATCGCAACATGTTAACTGGTTTTTTGTGGCCCAAATTGAATGTATTGCGTGTCAACGACCTTTGGTTTCAATAAGACGGAGCGACATGCCACGCAAATCGTGCAACAATCCATTTATTGTCAACAAAATTCGCTGATTGTATAATTTCAAGAAATTGTGAAGTTCATTGGCCACCCACCAAGAAGCCCGGATTTAACATCACTTGATTATTTTTTGTGGGGTTAATTGAAAGGTACAAGTAAATCCCAAAATGTGTGTTTTATTTACAAAGAGAAAAATGATTAACAGATGTCCCATCCTGTATAATACTTTTAAGTATTTCGTTATTTAAAAAAAAACGTAACAGGTGATGTCCTGGAACCAATTATGCGAGGCATCACTGTATTGAATTTTTTTTTATAAAATCTTAAATTAATTGATACTTCTTTAAAAAAGTGCCTCGAACCAAAACTCATATTTCAGTGTCACATTTACAACATTTTACATGCTAGATTCTAGGGTCGAGGGGTGAGGTTAAACATTTTCTGTAGAAATGGCTTATATAAAGACCAAATGACAAAATCTGTTTTTAGGTTACTGGTTTTAAATTATAGGTCTGAAAGTGTTAAGAGCATTCAAATTCTAAAATCCTCAAACAATTTCCAAATCCTTAAAGACCCTATGGGGTGTATTAATGTTTGAAAATTAAACTTATGAAGTGGAACGAACTATGATTAAGGACTGTTTTGGCTCAATTTTCTATTAATTGCTTTTTTATAGGGGAACAAAAAATTGTTTTCAAACGCTGTTGCTATTTTCCTAGGAACAATTGCTCAACAATTTATCAACTTACATTGGAAGCTGTTTAAACAAAAAACTGTTCAGTCAATTAGAAACCGGGTGGCTCCATTACAAGTCAGTAGTTTTGCCGCCTGCAATCCTTCAACATTGCAGGAATGGTTTGTTGATCTTTCCATTGCTCATATTACAAAGAACTCAACCCCGCAGACGCTAGAACCATTATCGTTTAATGTGAAATCTATCTATAGCAACCGGAATGATTTCTTCTTTCTTATAAATTAGACCTCGCTCTTTTCACAAAATTATCCAATAGCTTTATTTGAACTACCATCTGTCTAATCTCTCTGAACCAATATTTGAATTTGACCCACTAATTAAATTAACCAAGCCTTCATACTGAACTAAGCAGTCTCAAACTTTCATGCGACGCAAAAGTCATCAATCGAGGTCACCATGGACAAGGATGAGACCTTAATTGCAAATCTACCATTTTGGTTGTAAATCTCCCGGCAATTTGTCTTGTGCCTTCTTAAAAATCTTAGGGAAAGCTAGTAATGGTTTTTATAGTTTTAATATTCTCCAATAATAATCTGACCGGTACGTTTCGTCGTTACATTCTTCTTTTGAATTTGTGTCTATGTCCGGCTATCAGTTTTTCATATAATATTTTTATTTTCATTTTGACGTCACTGTTGAAGAACCAGCAAAAAAAGAAAAGAAAGAGCCTTCTTTTAACCTCTTTGTTTAATTTTTTTTACAGATATATCATTTAGTTCGCTTTTGACAGCCTTAAACAACCACCGTGCGTTCTCTATAACAATGGGATTTTGTAAGTGCAAATGAAAAAGTTATATACACGATGGATGCCACGTTTGTTGACCATAGGTCATAGTGGAAATAGAGGCATATTCTGAGAGTTTGTACACATCCAGCTTTTCGGAAGGATCAAAAAGATGGAATAAGATAAGCGTTTTCCAAAAAGGAACCATTTTGAAAAATTAATCGAAACTTTTTTAAAATATTGGTTTTCTAAACGTTTGTTGTTATTAATGGCACTGTTTCTAAACTGAAGAGAGCGATATGCATGTTTTGATTTGCGTTTAGTCTGGAATGACTGGCGTTGAAGCTTGTTGACGAATCTTTTGTTTTTTTGTATCTTTCAGCCTAATCCATTTATAAACTGGATTCCACCTTATGCCGATCGAAAAGAATTCCATGTAATGACTGCCATTGTAACGCCCAATGGGGAATGTGAAGAGTTAAAAACACCATTTGGTTTCAAATTGTTAACCGTTTTATCTATATGAAGGAAGTCTGATCGTTTGTAACGAGGACGTTTTGAATGTTATCCGTAAAGTTGCTGAGCATTTTGAAACTTTAGAGGAGTTGTTCCAATTAACGCATGAGAATTGCTTATAGAATTAGAATCAGCTTCTTCCGGAAATTCATGGGCAATTATTAAACAAAGAATCCATTTTTAAGTTTTAAGAACTGGAGCTTGAAGCATTTCGGACTAAGCAATATAAATTATCATTTGATTTGCTACTAAGAATTTATAAGCAAAAGTACAAAATAGAGCTCCATACCGACTCTCTTATCGCAGGGTTTGCGATCCGTTTCATATGAGGGCGTTGTCCTTGTTAATCAAGTCGATTGCAGATATGGCCGAATGAAGTAAAGTGAGTTATAATTATTTTATGTTTTTTGGAGATAACTGCCATCTATTTTCTAGTATTATTATCATTATATTATTGTGTACAACTTTTAGTAAACCAAATGAAGAGGATGTACTTATCATTTCTTGAGTTTGGGTATAAAATCAAAGAGTTATTTTATTAAATTAACAGAAATAAGGCTTGTTGGTTTTAAAAATCAGCATTCATTAAATTTTCGAAAAAATCGAAACCCGTTATTGTTTGTAATAACAGGTTCTATAAGGTATTATAATAACAGGTTAAATAAGATTCAACGAGCACGGTTAATGAATCTGGCCGTACATACCCTAAGCAGGCAATATTTCAGATTTTGTTCTATTAATTAGAACATATAAATAACGGGACAAGTCGAGTAGAATTATTACACGCAGGTTGTTGCAATGCCGATTTCCCATTTGTGCTTGGGGCGTCATCTTAACTCAGAAATGAAGCTGACCGTTTTGGCTAAATCTAAATTAGTTTAGAAATCTATATCTTGTAGGCCTCTTGTAGGCTATCCATTCCCGAGCTCTCTAATTCCTCAATGACCCATTAATCAACCAGAGTCTACTCCGCGCCATTTTGATATTTTAATATGAGATAGGGTAGGGCTCTTGCAAATTTTGTTTGGAAAATTAACAAATCGACGAATTTCTCATGGAACCCGGACCATACCAAATAGAACCAATCACAAAAGATTGGCTCATGTAGTGACTAAAACAAATTTGTAATCACGCTGATGAAATCGTACCCGACCCCCTCATGTGAAGAATGTGTATCTGTTTAGTATAATGGAGAACAACTTCCTTGTTATATGCGAAATTGGTTGATTTGTTAATTTTCAAAAATTTCTTGCAACAGCCCTACGGTTCATATCAAAATGACACATGAGACACGTATCAAAGTGACACATTCGGCTCATGACAAACTGAGTGATTTGATTTCCGCAATATACCCTTTGCAACCTATCTAGTCACTAAGCGAACCAATCTCTGAGATTCTTGCTATTTAGTGTAATAGAGAACAACGCCTTGTTCCATGGAGAATTCGTCGATTTGTTTAAAAAAAATTTTTTAAATTCACTGTTAAAAGATGTACACGCATTTAAATATATATCCAAAAACTTAATTTTGTCTCAAATCTCAATTTTGTCCAAAAACTTCACAATGTACACTCGCATAATTTTTTATCCAAAAAAAGGGTCCAAAAACTTCACACCGGGCTCAATACTCATACACACAAACCGAACTGCATGAAATTAACAGAAAAAATTATCTATGAGCTTAAAACTATTAAACAGATTTAAGTGTTTAATAAAAATAATTCAAGATCTAAAACTGTTTTTCTTATTTAAATTCGTAAATCGAGCAGTTTTTCATATCTGAGATCAAACTGGTGTGATCTCTCTGAAATAAGAAACAGATCTCAGATTTGTCGATCGAAAATACTTATTTATTTAACACAACTATTTAGCTTCGTCCTCATACTAATTATAATTGTCTTTCGTCGTTTGAATATAAAACAAATGATTGATCGGTCTGAGTGGTTGAAAGACATTTTTTAGGTACTCAGATCGATTAGATCGGAAATAACAAACACAGCCACATCAACATAAATAAATTTCTAATACTATAAAAGTTCCTAAAACTACATTAACTACAAAATCTACATTAACAACAAAAACTACTTGACCACAGTAGTTAAAGTAGTTTTTTGAAAACTTCGCGTAATTTAATATCTCTGCTACTTACTGTCCAAATTTCACGTCAATTGGTTTTGTCCGTAAGAATTCTAAGCGAAAAACCTTCAAAAACTGGACTAACAAGAAGTACATGGATTTTCATCACAAGAGTAAAAATGACCCCTGAAATAGTTAGGAAGAATGGTATAGTGTTAGGTCGTCCAAAATATATCACTCCAGATTTATCACTGACAGTAAGAAAAAACGATTTACTGAAAGTGTAAAGATCTCGTTGTAATACTGGTTGCACTTCTGCAAAATTACGGAAGTCATTGTTTAATGCCAGATCATCTGCGAATGTGGTGGAATAACCTGAAAGATTAATCTTAAAGAATTAAACTAAATTAAAATTAAGAAAGGTCCTCAAATATTCCAATTTGACAACGATTTAGAAGGTAACTAGTGAAACAGTTTAAATTAGCCAATTTTGCCAATAGTATAACATAGATAAATAATACAGTAGGTTTATGCGAGTCGTTAATAGACAAATATATGTAGCTTAAAAATGTAAAGGGGCTTCCTCCGCAGATTTCCCAACAATAAAATCAAATTGGTTACCATTCAAAAATTTAATTTCATCAAGATAACAAACTAATCGTCTTTTTAAAAGTTTTTCAAATAATTAAACAAATTTTTTATTGGTTTTTGGCTCTTTATTTAAATTTATTTTATAGCTTTAGCTTTCGAATCTTATTCGGATTCATTCTCAGAAGCAAAAAGCTGAAAAAATCTTCAGATGATTTGTTTTTTAATTTATTAATTTCAGAAATAATTTTTACTGAAATAACTTGTTCGAAAGAGCGCGAGGTGGTATAACTTTTTGGTAAAAAAAAATTGGTACGCTCCTAATGGTTGCAGGTAGCAATAATTGTATTCAATTTGGGGAATAAAACTGAAGGAATATCAATAATCCGATATCTGATTTGAGGACTACTTACTTATCAATGAAGATAAGATGACAAGCTTGAGTTATTGCCTATTTCGTCAAGTTGATTTTTGTTATAAAATGCTTTGACCTGTTTAACAGTCCGGTTAAGGTTTCTTGACAGTTTCTTCAAGGATATCTGGAGATAGGAGTTCATCCACGATTTCAATTTCTTATTATTATGACAATTAACTAAAACCTTGGATGACTCAATGTGAGAATTCAAGGTTTGTCTTTCAATTTTCAGCTTGAAGATAATCTTTAAGCTTGTCATAATTAACTTGTGAAATACATGAACGTTTATCGGGTACAGTTGGACGACCAGATAAAGGTCAAATAGTTAATGAATTGGTAAGTTGTCAACAGTGGCATCATATCATCAAGACACGTAAGCGTTCTAGTGGTGTTATTTAAAATACTAACAAACCCATATGAAGCTAACCTTGATTTGGTAGTTAAAACAAACAACATTATTTTATAGATTAATATTAAGATCTCCAAGGAAATCTCCTAAGTGTTTGTAACAGCACCTCTAAGTCACGACAGAATGCATTAATATCCTTTTTAACAAACCGATAAACACAAATGAAAGTCCAAACTTGCTTATCTATTTTAATGTTCAGAACAATAACATCAGCGAAATTCCAATTGAAATAATAATGAACTGAAACAAGATCAAAATCATTGCGTATAAAAACGCCAATACCACCAGAACGGTAATTATTGTTAAAACATGCTTTAAGGTTATAATTTATCAAGCTGAACTTCTCAATTTCATTAGAATAAATTCATATTTCTGATACAAAAACCAAAACGGGTTGAATTTTGAGACTTGCTATATACACCCAGCGCCATAAAAATGTTCGATTTGAATTTTAAAGGAACTTGTTTGAAAAGATATTATTTGCTTCATGAATAAAAGTCACTCATTTTTTGCTGAAAAAAAAAAAACAAAAACAAAATAAATGAGAAATGAGCTACAAAACCAAAAACAACAAATGGCAACTATATGTAATAGAATAAATAAAAGAGACAAAGTGAAAATAAATCAATTCGAACATTTTTTAGCGGTGGGTGTATGTACTAAACAGATCAAAATTTGGTCTGAGACTTTGAACATTCTGATGTAATATACTAAATTTATCACTAAAATTGGTTCATTACAGTGGCGTAACTAGGTACCTGCAGCACCCGCAGCCCCGCGGTTGGGTGGGGGGTAAGCGTTGGAATATTAGTTCAAAGTAAAGGTTAGATAGATGGTGTTTAGTTTAAGCTTAAAGTAGGACACATTTTTAAATTTAAAAAACGGGTCATTTCTAGAAAATTAAGAAAAGGCAGTGGTCTAATTTTTAGAAAAAAAAAAGAAATCGTCTCTGTTGCTATTAAATATTTTCTTAAGATAGACCTAACAATTTTTTGCTCGATTTCTGAAGATGAAAAGTTCCGAGTAATTACTCGTAATCTGACTCCGGCATAGAAATACAAATGCATTTAGATACCAACAGATATTTAGAGTTAGAAGAAATTTTGCTAAACTCGTTTGAAATCAAACTTTTCAACATCAAAGGATAAAGATTTTAGTGTTTGCTGGGTTCATTTATTTGTAATATAGGTACATTTTGCACTCAAAGTTTACCTCTTTTACAAATCAAATTAAACATTTAGCGAAACAAATTCAACCTTTTACAGATTAAGTTTTGATTAGAAAAGTAGTATTTGATTGCAAAAGTTAACTCATCTGCTTTGCTACCAAGCATCTTGC
Organism: Tipula vernalis; assembly: GCA_958295665.1. Classification (NCBI taxonomy): domain Eukaryota; kingdom Metazoa; phylum Arthropoda; class Insecta; order Diptera; family Tipulidae; genus Tipula; species Tipula vernalis. The sequence goes on along the minus strand of OY282558.1, from coordinate 125,905,973 downwards.
GAAGTACCATTTTGATGTTCATAAAAATCAAGAAGAAATTTTTGAACCCCCTTTTTAGAAAAATATCTAACTGCAACTGAAAACCATTTCTTGTTTCCTTCATTAAGTACGCCCTTGTCTTTAGAAAGCCAATCAACATATACTTGAGCCAAACCAATCAGTCTCTATAATCAATTAGCGGTCGTTCGACTTATAGTTTATCATTTACCGGATCTTTTGATTACCGGTTAACGGTAAATAAAAATAAATCCGGTAAATAAAAAAAAACTATTTTAAACAGTTTTAGTGAATGTGTTTTTTCTGTTGTTTTTGGCGGGGTTCTCCCAATTTTGGTAATTCCCGTCGCTTCCAGATTTAATATTCGTTTAACTTTTACTTTTGATCCTTTTTAAAATTTCTCGAGATTTTTGGAGTTTAGCATGGAAATGAGATGCGTGATGTTCGTGCCTTAATTGGTGATTCGGTGTTTCGAAGCGAAGGTTATTCGAGATTTTCGAGGTTATTCGAGTTTGTTTGAGATTGTCGAGTTTATTTAATAGGTCGATGTTACTCAAGAATCTTAGAGCCTATTCGAAGAAAATGATTGTTCGATATTTAACGGATTATCCGATACTATTTGAGAATTTCTTTTTTATTGTATATCATTTTGTTGAGCTTAGCCCTAAGTTGCTTAGGAGTATTAGTAACATTAAATTATATTTACACGAATTTTCGGAGCTTTACGAGATTTTGTGGGTTTTCTAAATGTTTACAGGATTAGGATAGGATTCCTTTTGGTTTTACATACTTATGGATAATTCGATATTTGAGAAATTTGTGAAGCTTCATCAATATATTTAGAAAACGTCATAACATTGAGTTGCAAGATGTTTCGTTTTTCTTTTGAAGCTATTGAAATGAATCACGTTCTGTTTCGTCTACTCTCGAAATCAGATACTTAATTAATACGAGGCGTTTTAATAGGAAAAATTAAGTTTTTAACTAAAAGCTTTACATGTTCATAGGTAGAACAAGTATTTTTAGGAGCTCAAGAAAAATTTTGCTGGGGGGAGGGGCGAAATTTATAGTTACGCCACTGGTTCATTAGTTTCAATTGTGTCATTAGAGATTTTAGAATTTCAATTAATCTAATTTTGTTGATACTAAAAAACAAATTTTCGTCCGTTCTCAGGATTTCCGTCATAAAGAATTAAAAACACACAGAGGTTATATTGAAAGGGATTTTTTTCGGCATGATGGATTATCCATAATATTGGATTTCCGGGTTAGATGATTTTCAAATGCGAACAGTAAATGTTAAACTATTTTTATAAGACACACAAAATTGCTTTTTCCGATAATTATGTATTTGTAAATTGGAGGAGGAACGAAATTCACGTGTAATGCGGAACTTTCTGCAAGAAATATAATATTACATTTTAGGGCTTAGGGGCGAAAGGCCGAATGTCGAAAAGTCGAATGTGTCGAAAGGCCGAATTTTGAAAGGCCGAATATCGAAAAACCGAATATCGAAAAGCCGAATTTCTAAAGGGCGAATAGGTCGAATGGCCGAATGTCGAAAGGCCGATTGTGTCGAAAGGTCGAATGTGGAAAGGCCGTTTCTGTCGGAATTAATTTTAATTTCTCATCTTTTTAAGAATGAAAATTTTCAATCAAAATTTTTGTATAAAAATGTTTAATAGTAAATCGCCCATATAATTAAAAATTAATTAATCAAGCAATTTTTTTTCCTACAAAATTTGATCACATTAAAATATGCTACATACACAGGATTTATTAGGACGTATTTTCAATTTATTTAAATCATTAGGAAATAAATTCAATGGTTTTAAATATTGTTTTATATCAATTAAGTGAAGGAGAATTTAATGAAAATTCGCTCTTTCGACCCAACACGTTCGGCCATTCGATCCATTCGGCCTTTCGACCCATTCGGCCCTTAGACATTCGGCCTTATAACACTTTCGGCCTTTCCACACAATAGGCCATTAGACAATCGCCCTTTTGACACATTCGGCCATACGACATTCGGCCTTTCGACATTTGGCCTTTCAACATCGAACGGTTAATTTAATATAATTATATAACAATAGTTTACTCGCATTTGCATTCGCACTTGTTGAGACGAGCATGGATATTAAAATTATTCCCAATTTCAAAGTTTTGGATAAAAGATCAAAATAGATAAAAATTAGAATTGAAATTTTTATTTTTAAATTTAGGTTGCAAATATATAAATAATGCTGTGGTTTTTTTTCGTTTCAATATAAATAAAAATTATTTCGTTGTGGCGAGCATTGTACAAGGAGAAAGGGGAAAATAATTAAGATTTCAAAATATGCGGGCTACAACTCGTTTAAGTAAAAAATAATAAACTACAAGTAACTAGTTTGGGAACCGCTACCAGAATAATGAACACCAAATATGGGTATAACAGAAAATCTGCTCATCATCTAAAAAAATTATAATGTAATTAATGTTGTTGAATCATTACACAACACTATCGATCTTACATTGAATCGTATATACATAAATATTTTCTTCTATCCAGTTTAAATGAAATACGCTACATGTAAAAATCACCACCGACCGCAAGCCATGCAGTTATTATACGTTGTACGAATTAAAAGTGAAATTCCAAATAGTCAATAAATCAAGTTTATTGTTGTAAATTTTACGTCGATTGAACTTTCACCTTTTTCACATCGAATAAATATTATTTTATGTACCTTAAGTGTCCCGCTAAATAAATTCATGTACCAAACCCACATGTAAACATTACATATATGTGAATATACATATACACATAATACGGAAATTCTTTATGGCGAAAGTCCATTGACTTTTTATTTTTACAAAAAATTTCATCATCCGCGTACATAAATTCGCGCAAAATGTATATCATGTGTGAAATACAAAAAAAAAAAAAAATTAACTGATCGATTGATCTTGAACGAAAGAGTGCGGCAAAAAAAACAAATTTGAATAATGTTATAAAACGAAATATAATTGAAGAAGAAGAGCTTAAGATGCGGTAGAAGAAATGAAAATATCAATAAAAAAAGTGAAAACTTTCTCTTTCAAAATGTTTCGATCATGAAGACGCTGATGGTGTATAAGTAGACCTACGCTTTATACGTATAAACACCATCATCATCGTGATGGAATGTTCGCTTCTTTAGGGCAATATGTTGCGCATATGTATACCAATTGGTCTACAGGATATAATATATAACGTCATTCCAACAACAAAGTGATGATTTATGCTAATGAATGCTAATTTGAAAGTTTTAAAGGTAATTTTATTTGTTATTATGTATGTAGGTGGTTTTGCGGAATTGTTCACATATATATATTCAGCCAATTAACTGTATATAATGTGAAGTAATCAAATGCATTCGTTACAGTCTAATGATTGAGATGTCCACGCGAATTATATGCACGTTAACAAAACACTGTGTATATAGCATATAGGAATATAGAGTTCCCGCAATACCTAGGCTATAAAAAACTTTCACTGTATATATTGTTTATATACACCAATTATGTCATAATCAATTATTCGGTTGGATACTAATACATAATTAATTATTTTACTTGTTTTGAAAATTTTAAAATTTTTAACGTTCGACTTGTATCGAAAAGAATTGAAATTTTCTTGTAATTTTGCAGGCAATCCAATCCGCATGTCACCTATATGTATTTGAAAACAAAACATAACACTTTCCCATAGCATATAGAAATTTTAAAGTATAATTTTCATAATCATCAACATCATAATCACCATAATCATATTCTACTTTCTATTTCAAAATGTATTCATATAAACAAGCAGACATAGGTAAGTGGATATATAGGAAAAGGAATTTTTCGTTTTGTATTTTTTTTTTTTTTTTTGTAAATCAATCCGGAATTTATCGTTTACCTTTATCGATTTTCAACAACTTAATATTTCATGAAATCGTTTTACATGCAATTTGTAATATGATATCTATTTTGGTTAAGGATATAAAAATGAAAAATTTACTTTAAATTCCGAGGTATTACTGGAATTTCCGCAAATGGAATGCTAATTTGAATGGTTTGGAAATGGTTGTTTAAAGTTGAATTGCTGCACCAGTTTTTGTTAGTTTTATTTAAAATCTCAGAGGATTGGATTGGTACCAGTACCAAAAGTTTAGTTATGTTACAACTATTGCAAGTAAAACGGTTAAAATTTGAAGTTTATGTAAGAGAATTCAGTTCACTTCTTAATTCAGTCGCTAAAGCCTGATGAGATGATTGAAAATAAATACATATTACATCTTCGTTACTTCGAAACTGAAATTGCAAAGTCGTGATAGGTTTTAGAAGCAAATGTATGTGGTATGCGGTTGTGTATTCATTATAACTTGAACTAAAGGTTTTCATTTTTTATTTAAGTTTTTTTAAGATTGACTCTAACGGAAAGTCACTAAGGTTACGGGAATAGGTAAGGTTAAGGTTAAGGGAGCTGTTCTAGAATCTCTGCTTAAAACTTAAGACACCCTAAATAAAAAAAAAAATTTTGACTGCTCGATAATTTCTGAAGTCCTTTGACTTTACCAGACGAAAAAGGTGCATGGAGTATGTACTAAATATGTAAGTACTTTGAAATAAAATTATCAAAGCATTTAGGTCGGTAGAACATAATATTCAGACTTACATAGAAATAAGGCTGGAAGAAAGACGTTCTATGCAGTCTTTTAACCTTGCCAAGTAAATATCAGCGTAGAGCTCGGTATTTTGGGTCTGCTGGTATATAAATCTAAAGGACTGCAGAATCTGTTTTGCTAGTATTTTTCGGTCTAAATTATATCACAATAAATGATTTGAAAAAAATTCATATCGATTTTTTGATTCCGGGAAGTACTGACTGCGGTTGGGCAACAAGAAAATTTTTCTAATGAATTTACAAAACATTTTTTATTGTTGTAGATGGATTAGTGAACTACCTGTGTAAGATGAAAATTATTATGACAGGAGTTCATTTAAGAGATTTTATGTCTTTGCAATACATAAAATGTCATAAACAGAAACTACCTCAGCATCAAAAATTTTACGGATCGTCAGGGCTTACAATTTCGTTTGAAGCCATATCGTTCCCTACCAAATTAAGTTTAATTAAATTGAATTTACTTGAAATTTTCTCAATTGGCCATATACATAATGACGTAACTAGAAGCTATCCCAATATCAAAAAATACCTCCCTTATTTTGCGGATCGTCAGGGGCCTTCAACTCCATTTGGTACCATATCGTTCTAAAGAAAAATTCGTTAAACAAAAAATTCTGTGGATCTGATCCTAGAGATTTTGGCAATTGGCCACATACATAATGAAGTAACTAGAAGCGATCCCAATATCACAAAATACCTGCGTTTGTTTGCTGATCGTAAGGGGCTTACAACTCCATTTGGTACCATATCGTTCTACAGAATTTTTTGTCTAACGAATTTTTTTTAGAACGATATGATACCAAAAGGAGTTGTAAGCCCCTGACGATCCGCAAAAATTAAGGGGGTATTTATTGATATTGGGATAGCTTCTAGTACATGGCCAATTGGCAAAATCTCTAGGATCAGGTCCACAGTATTTTTTGTTTAACCAATTTTGGTTAGAACAATATGGAACCAAATGGAGTTGTAAGCCCCTGACGATCCGCAAAAATAAGGGGGTATTTATTGATATTGGGGTAGCTTCTAGTTACTTCATAATGAATATGGTCAATTGGCAAAATCTTTAGGATCAGATCCACAGAATTTTTTGTTTAACCAATTTTTTTTGTTTAGAACGATATGATCTCGGAATGAATAAATATTTATAAAGTTCATTTTCCGTTTAACGCAGGAGTTGGTTTTTACTAATACATAGACGGTTTAAAAATTTAATAAACATTTTAAAAAAACTTCACTTTCATATTTTTTGAATAAATTTTCGACTTCTCATTTTAAGACAACATTACGCTATTCACCATCAGCCGGTCATTTAACACAAAATTTACATTTGCAGCACAAGTGTCTATTTCACGAACCTAATTGCTCAGATTATAACATGTGTCTTTTTTCTAAAATTTTGTTTAGAATATTCAACAATGCAATCAATAAATTCATTAATCGGGTTGTAATTAGCAAAATACTCTTATGATCGATACATTAAGCACCAAGTGAGATGTAGGGCCGTAGAAGATTTACAAGATTTACACAGACACAAAAGATATTACGATTTATGTAGTCACTGCGTAATGGAGCTTAACAGTAAAAACAAATATACATAATAGGTCTCCATTTGCCGTTGATGGTCCGAACAGATTCAATTTTTGGGCCACCTACCAAAGGGGCATCCTAGAACCGAGTGACTGATTCTTCAGATAGATCTTTACACCGTTTACCATATTTCCTTTCTAGAGTTAACCTAAGTTGGGAAACAGGAAATGCAAGTTGGGGTAGATTTTCGTTAAATTTAATTAAACTTAACGAAACCGTTCGTTTTAAGACTTAACCGACCCGGCAACATATTTATGTGTTTTGAACCAAACAAATTGGTAAGCTTAATGAAAAACTTTGTTAAAAATAATTCCTTTTACGAGAATTACTCCAATTTTATTAGAAAAAGTGAAAATTTTACAATTCTACTTCAACACGAATAATAAAATTTACAGTTTTTATTCTAACGAAATATTACCCCTTTCTTTTAAGCTAACTCTGTACAACAGACACTCACTTAACTGTTGTGAAGCCCATACTCAGAGAAATAAACTTGTTTTAATTCGATACAGGGAATACTGGAATAAACATGTTAACAAATTTAAACACTGTGCTATTTTTTGGTTGCAAGCAAAGTTGCTACTCATAAAGAAAAAAGGTAAACGAAATTTCATGCAGAAGGCGTGGATGTTTTATTCAAATTTATAGCAATTGAGTCGAGAAAATCTGGCAAATATTATCGATACGGCAAATGAGCCACCGCTTGAACATTTATCGAAAAATATCCTTTTCTATTAAAAAAACAGTAAGCGTCGTCTACTTTGGGGTTTTTTATTGCAATATGGGTCCCATCGATGCACCCAACAACATTTGGAAACCCATATTTTTTATAAAAATCTCTCTTGACTAGAGCCAAATTTTCGAGTGAAATGAGAAATTTTATAAACCCCTTTCTTCTGGAATTCATCGCACTTAAAAATTGTTGCAACAGTTTACTAACTGTTGGTTGCAGGAGGTTGTGAAAGTTAATATTATATCATATAAAGTTTGATTATACCGTCAAAAAAGGTGGAGTAGCCTTGCTTCGTAAAGTTGCTCGTTTCAGGTCTTGAAATAAGTTCAATAATAAATTTGGCGGCATCTTTAGTAAACCAAAGAGATTCTCCCTATCATGAAACACTTTTCGTTGAATATTAAAGCGACACACCATTTTTAATTCTAAACAAATATTTTAAGTTTTGACAAATCAGTTTTACAACAGAATTTTTGAAACATGGTTTATTTTTTTAGAAATGTCACTCAACCTAACCTAAAATTAAATTAATGTTTGATTTAACATCTCAAAAACTCGATAGCAAGATTGTGTGCTATTTCGATTGCTAATAGCTAGCAAAACTAGTTGACAATGTGAAAACTCGATTTCAGCTAGCAAAATTAATAATTTGCTTGCAACGTGCTATCGAGAATGTAGCCCTATATCCGCTTGCTTGCTGTCTAATGCTGTGTGCCTCAGAAGACTTTTCAAACTAAACTTTTCAAATTTTGAAGTTTCCGCTACTTCCTCATAGATGCTAGGTGAAAAGTCAATTTACGAGGTTACTTTCAACAACTTTTCAATATGTGTGACGTGCAGTTTAAAATACATAGTATGCCCAAATTAAAAATTAAATTACCAAAATGTACAAAATAAACAAGAGAAAAAATATGAAGTTTTAAAAAAAAGCCACCAAACTGTACATAAAGTATATGTCCAGTTTGATGGAACTTTCTAGTTCAAGCGAAGATGAGTGACGACATTTATGTATTTGTATTTCATATATGTAAATACATAATAATAAAACTGGGGATATGGTGAAATATGTATATTGAATTTTGAAAGGCTGAACTATTTTATTTTAAGAATTACTTTTAAATAAAAGACTGAATTCATATTGTTTTATTATATTACATTTATTTCTATGGGAGGATTCCTTAATGTATGTCAATAATGCTAAAGCTGTTTCATCATCTGCACCATTATTAAAATTATCGAAATATTCATCTAAGACTACTTCAAACGGTTTCAACTCAAAACTCTTATTAATGCAAATATTGTACAATACACAACAGGCGGTTATCGCATTTTTTAATTTTTAATTCCAGTGATTTTAAAAATCGCCCACCATCGTGCTTTCTTAAGTCTAAATGCATTTTCCATAATGCTTCGTACTTTACAATGCACAAGGTTAAATTTGTTATAATATTACAACATAATAATAAAAAATTTATAATTTTACAATATTTTGAGTTGTTTATAAAATTTGAATGACATTTGAAAAGTTTAGTTGATTATAAGTAAAGGCACAATTGAATAATTTTAACCTAGTGACATCTATTGAAATATTGCATGAATTACTGGGTTTTACAAAAGTTTAGCTTGAAAAGTCTTCTGAGGCACACAGCATTAGTAGGCTTTGCTTTTCATTTCTTTTAAAAACGATTTTGCTGCCATCTAACTTACTTTCCTCTATTTGTGTAGCTAGTAAGGTTTTATGTTAATTTAACCAGCTTGTTTGTAAATTTTGGTTTCAAAATTGGACTGGAAATTAGTCCTAAAAAATGAGCTTTACATGAAAAGTCCGATATTTTAATAATTGTAATTTTACTGTACAGGGAAAAACTGTCTCGAAAATGTCTTAATATATTTTTACTTGAAACTTGAATGCAAGCAAAATAACAAGTTCATATTTTGGTCAAGTAGTTTCAAGTTACTTGAATTGAAGTATTTGAAATCTATCAGTGGCGGCTTAATTTTCAAAAACCAGTGGCGTTTTTTTTTTAAATCCTAATTTTCAGTAGGGAGCATTATCATATCAAAGCTGCTGAAGGCGATACTTGTTTAGGTAAATAAAACTGGTTTAGGATTATTATAATTTAAACTTTTCGGTTAACCGATCTGATATAATCCGGTTTTTACCAAGTATTAAAATTTTCAGTGAATTATTTATTAAACTTTTTAAAAAAAATTAATTTGCCGAAAGAATTAAAGCAATTTTTCAGCGTAGTGCACCAAAATTTCACAATAACTTCATTAGTGTATTCCATTCACATTTCAATTTCACCTATTATGTGCTATTGCTGTTATTTCGAGCTACAAGTTTTGAGACTGCCTGTTAACGATTTAGAGGTACAAACATACGAATTTTCGACGTTTTCAAATTTATTCACAATTTGATTGGCGCTAAATGTTTTTTACGAGTATATGTGAGTAGATCGAAATTACCCGGTTTTTCGAGTTACCAGTTATTTTTTCGAGAAAGAAGATTTTCTTGCTTTTGAGTTACTTATAGCACTGAAGCTTTTCAAGACTTTAAACGATTCTAAATTTATTTGAGATTTTCGGGAATATCCGAATTTTTTTGAGAATATTTATTCGGTTTTTTTTCAAGATTATTCTAATCTATGATAGTATTTCGATAGTACCCGAAATTTACAACAACGCCTTGCCAGTTTCATGATATTTCAGAATTATTGAAAAATCGAGATTTTTGATACATATTTTATGAGACTTTTCACGCGGGTACACGATGAACGCTCGAGCGAGGTAGACGTGTTTTTTTTGTCTTCCTCCGTAAATTAATATTTTTATTTTCGATGTACATAAATTCAATAAAAAAAGTGTGTATTGAATTCAACAAATAAATAAAAAGTGATCTTTTTTGATTAATAAAAAGTGTTCATAGTGAATAAAATAAAAACATCTCCTGTATAAAAAAATTAACTTTGTTCCAAATGGCGTAATATTGAAATAATTTTGCGCAACAAGAAACAAAATACAGTCGAGAAAAAACATTTGGTTTAATTTCTTCTAAATTTGTGAAAATAGTGCGGGACTGTGAAAATTTTGTGAAATTGCGTGAAAAATAGTGGAACAAAGTATAAAATGTGTCCATCCGGGAACATTTGCCAGGTTTTTATCAAATTTTCCTTAAATTTTATGCTTTTTGATTAACTAACGCATGTGTGCAGTTGCTTGTTGTTTGCTTACATGAGTATGAGGCATCTCTTTCTCGAACGTATTTGCATTTGTTTATGTATAAACGGGTTCATTATGTAAGTGCGAGGCAAAGAATGCAGAAGGGATATATGCAGGATATATGGTTGGTCTCTCTTTTAATCGTAAGAACGTGAAGATCAAACATGCCATTTGGTTTTTAAACTATGGACTGTCTCATTTATACAATTCCTTTTAGAATTTGGTATAGAATGAAGAAGAATAAAATCAAAATGGAAAGTACTGATAAAAAATTATTCGAATACAATCGAACATTGTATTTGGAAATTGCCAATATACATATGATTGGATGATAGTGTGGCGTCGGAAAGTGTTTTGGTTTTATAGTTTTATATTTATATTTTAAGTTTTGAGGTATATGTAACTTTGGGTGAACCGGTGAATTGGAGTATGACTTACTTATTTAACATGAGCTGAATCAGCACTAGATTTCAGGAAGTAGGAACCACGAAAAGAGATTGTGGAAATGGAGATACTTAACTAATTACTGTCAATAACTTCTAATTCGGTTTATTGGGTGTTGCTTGGAAACAACTGATTAATTTGATTTCAATTTTCAGAGATATTATTTATCATAAATTTTGACATTTATGTGTTTCCAGAACATTCTTACGCCTTTGGCTTACTGAGAGGTTGAATTGGGAATGGATCTGAATTAAATTTGTTAACCTATTAACCTACAAATTGATTCAAATTTTGAAAGTTTAAAATATTTAAATTTGAATTTTAAGTTGGTAGTTCTTCAGTTCGGTTATGGTGCGAGGGGAGGGGAAGGGAGGAGGGGAATATGATTAATTACGTTTTGATTTTTGTCTGACATAAGTTTAAATGCAATTTAGAATCTGATGAGCACTTTATTAAAGGGATATAACCGGTAAATTTGTTATGCAGTTGCAGAGATTTAAGGAACATAATGCTGAAATGATTAAATTAGTCGCTTCTAGATAGGAGTATTGCGTTTGCGGATTGCTAGTTTTTTTTTTTTGGAGAGGCATTAGAGTGTTTAATGCTGGTTTTCCGACTTGTTTTTGAAATGAAATTCTTGCCACACTTTTTGGGAAGGAGTATGTTTGGAAGAAAATTAGGTCGAAATTGGCATTGGAAGCTTTGGGACCTTTCTAAGGGGTGGGCGGTTTGCGTGTAGTGCTCTTATTTAGATGCGATGATATTATCTACAATTTAATTTATTAATATAGTGAATATAGTGAAGATATTATATGGTTGCATGATATGAATTCTAGTTGCTATTAATTCTAATTAATTAATAATTTATTTCAGAAATTAGTCTTTAATTTACAATCTAATTTAATTACTTCATCAGTCTGAAAGAAATGAGGTTATTTCTAATTAATATTTTTATACTTTTAAATTAAATTAAAGTTGCTGCTAAGTTTAATCTTGGGGTGGTTGAGTAATAAATGGATTTATGACCTAGTTCAGTTTTGAGCGTATGATCATTGAGCTCAAAGGTATGATCAAAGCGTAAGCAACACCTGGAGCTTTGGCGGAAGATTATGGAAAGAAAGCCAAATTCGAAACATTATTAAAATCTGATGTATCAACTAATTAATTAATAAATTATTAAATTTTAGAAGGATCACTTAGAAATCAATAGGAACAATAGTGTTTCAAAGATCGAAAAGAATCATTTAAATATATTGATACTAACAAATAAATTTTTTGTTTCAGAATTTAAAATGGTTCCAGGATAAATCATTCTTATAGGGATAATTTTATTTATTACTGATATAAGTTTACTAACTATCGACTGCATAGGTGGCTGAAACCGGGTCGAGTCTTTAGTACTAACATCCCTTTCCTATCCCTCGGTTTTGTTTTATGTAAAGGGTGTACAGTGGATCCGGCGTATCCGGGAATCTTGCTGAGGCTTGGTCGTACATCCGTATCAATCAATCAATCAATCAATAAATATTTTATGAGACTTTACACGCATTTAAGGCTTATTCGAGATATGATTGGCGTTGAATGTTACATAATGTTACAAATAGCACTGAGTTACATAATCCGACAGAGATGAGATTATCGCAATTCGAGATTTTTGTCAATGATATTTTCCAGGTTTTATTGGAAATTCTTCAAAATTTGGAGAATATTTGGAATCTTTTGTGAATAATCGATTATTAGTTTATTTCCGTGTTTCTCGATATTTCCCGTTTTTTGCATGGGGTTGAATTGTTTCTTGTGACAGAATTAGTGATTTACAGATTGTTTGTATTTTGAGCTTTCCGAAATTTGTATAGCATTGAGTTACTTAAAGTTCGGTTAAATTTGGGCGATGTTGAATTACGCATACATAAATGACATTTTTAGAGAATATTTGAGATTTTCAAAAATATCTGAAACAATTTTGAATTAATCCAGATATTGCAAATGTGAGAGATTTTTGGAGATTTTTCAGCTTTTCGAGAAAAGGTAGAGGCTGCCGATTATGTGTCTACCGTATTTTAACGATACAGTTCCCGAGTATCGAGAGCCCTCACAAAGTCACAATAGCTTGGAATCGCGATTTTAGAAGAACTCAAAATGTCAAAATTTTGTCGCAGTTTTGAAAATCGTATAATGCGTATACTTGACCCCAAGGCCTCGGATTTATTCGAGATTATCATTAATATTCGATTTTTTCTGAGAATATCGCCGTTGTTCTGAAAGTGTAAGATTATTCGAGCTTATGCGAACGAAATTTGCAAGACGTTGGAGTTGCGTGATGTTACAGAAATGTTTTGGATATTTCTCGAGATTTTTAATATTATTCGAGGTTGAATTACGAGTAAGCAAAGCAGTTATATCAGTTAGATTATCTTACAGAGAAGAAATTCTCCAAGTCAAGATTTTTCGGTTTGTCTAGATTTTCAGATTTAATTAGCGTTATTTAGCTTAACATCGAAATTATTCGAAATTTTCGTCAAACATGGTCTACAAACATGTTTACAGCGGAAATCTACTGATGGAAAATGGATGCCATGCAATTTTTAATCTATCATAAGTGTTCACAACTCAACACACTGATTTTATCTCAACACACTGATTTTATCAACCTTCTCAAACTCAAATTTCCAAATACCCTTTTATGATTGCCAACAGTTGGCGGAGCTAAAAGCAACCATTGTCATATATTCTCGAGATTATTTAAGGTTTGCGGAGCCTGCACAAAGGATTTTTTCAGTTTATTCGATATTCTTGGTTATTTCTTGATTTTTCAAGATTATTTCAGGATGTTAAGTTTCGAAATAATTGTTAATATCGAGATTATTGTAGGATTCGTAGGTCAAATATGTGCTTTTCGAGAAGTTCCCTGTTTTGTATATAATAATTTTTATATACATATATATAGATGTGTAACGTGCACGAGAAAGGAGATTGCTAGTTACCAGGTGGAATTTTCAGGGCCATAGCCATAATATTCGCTTGAACAGTACACGTGAAACAAAATTTTTGGAATAACTGTTAACAATTGATGAGTCTTAGTTTATTACTGATGTGATTTACCATTCATCCATTTAATCACGATTTTTAAGCTAATGAACATGCATAAGTGACAAGAATTACGAAATACGAAAAGCAATTTTTCATTAGCCTTGGGTAGGCAGTTTGAGTCAAAATTGCCAAAATTGTTAAAGTAAAAATTCCAAATCAAAAATTTTCTTTTTAAAAGTGAGGATTAAAGTTCTGTTTACGATTTTTGCACGCAGACACACAGCACTATTCATTTTATTAATCTTTATTTTTTTTATTGGGAAGGAAGAGGGGAAGGAAATTTACGAGGCAATGGACTTCTTTGAAGCATTAAAATATAAGCGAGCTTGTTAATATTGGTCGCAATTGGAAAGAGGAACTGGACGAGTAGATAAATCAAGGAAGAACTAGTCTAAATATTAGACATATTATTTCGAAGAAATTATTGAATCAGTTGAACCCATACGGAAACGGTAGAATCTTTACAAAAACTTTCTGTTATCGAAATTTTGGGCAATTAAAATAAACGTTCTCTATATGCCTAGAAAATGTTTAAGTTGTTGACTATAAATTTAATAAGTGTTTAAAGAGAGATAGCACATCTTGCAGCTGGCAACTTTTAACCAAAATTGGATTAAGGCTCATTGATAAATATATGTAATCCCAATACAATCAGAAGATATCAATCAACCTAGCTTATATTCATTATAAGAAATGATTTCCTAATACCACTCACAACTATAACTGTTCACTATAAATCATTTCATACCTGTTTAATGACACATCTATTACTACATGGATGTTCTAAATTGAAGGCCGGATAATAAAACATTAAAGAATTTGATTCGATGGATTAGATGGTCCAACGAAAATTGATGAGAATACAATCTGTTAAAGCGATGGTGTCGTTGAAAATTTCTACAAGTTTTTATCTCACAGTAAAGCTTAAAATCGAGGTCATTTCAATAAACCAACTTTCGACTCTTTAATAATCCCATTTGTCTCTCGGTATCGCCGGGAGGGTAAGTAAATCGAAACTGCTGTACCGATCTGCGGAAACGAATTTTCTGTCTTGTCGCTTTCTTATTATTGTAATATTTAATTTATTTCGGTAGTTTTTCGCTGATTCAACAGCCGATCGTATATTAATTACTCTCGAGGAAATATTTCTCTATTAAGTGGGCTTAGCTAAGCGCATTATACGTCAAGTTGAAAATTAGCTAATCCCTTTTTATTTCAAGATTAAGTGACTAAGCTGTTTATGAACAAATCAATATATTGAAGTCAAACCTCTTTAAATTGAGCTTAGTGAAAGTACAAGTGGCGTCACTATATGTAAATGTTAAAATAAAATTGCAAATACAATTCGTGCTATTTTAATATAGAGGTATTATCAAAGATATGATAAAAGTACAAGCAATTTGTTGTATA
The DNA here is from genome assembly GCA_958295665.1 of Tipula vernalis. NCBI lineage: Eukaryota > Metazoa > Arthropoda > Insecta > Diptera > Tipulidae > Tipula > Tipula vernalis. The sequence continues at coordinate 125,890,791 of OY282558.1, read as the reverse complement.
GGAATAAAAATATCGTCACCAGCTAAACATACAACTGACAGACTAATCTAATTACATAGATAGACTAAGGTCTGGCTAGTGGCGCAATTAGTTTGTGGTGTCGATAATAATACTTGATCTAGCTAAATTTTTGAAAAATAAGTCGAAATAAAATCAAAATAAACAATAAAAAATAAATTATAATTTAATTACTTTAATTATTAATTATAGTAAAATTTTCAATTAATTTTATATTTGTACCGGAAATTTTTTGTACTTTTGAAATGTCAATGATAGTTTCATTTGTATTAAAATAGCGCAACTTGTCTTTGCAGTTTTATTTTAACGTTTACAAATAACGCCGCCACTTTGTACTTTCACTAATAAAAAGAGATAAACTTCAAAATATTGATAGATTTGTTCACTAATCCCAGTAGTGGCTAATTTCGAAATAAAATGCGATTAGCTAATCCTTAGTCTGTCAGAGGATTATCGTCTGTCAAAGCAATTAGATTAGTGGTAGATTAGCTAATCGAGCTTAGCTAATTCCTAGTCTGTCAATGGAATAAGACAAATTATTACCAGATTAACCCAACACTAACGCATTCGCGGACAAGACGGTAAATACCGACAGTACCAGCTCAATTGCGCAGGACAAGACGGTATATGCCGACATTTAAAAAAATACCTCATAGGACATGACGGGAATTACCGACAACAAATGCGTTTCAGTCCATATAAAAAATACTACAAATGCAATTTTTTCAAAGAAATAGGGAAACCACATAAATAAATGTCTCGTAGTTCTTTTTATGTATTTTTGTTTTCGGGAAAAAACAAGACGGCATATACCGTCAATGATCCATATAGTTATCAGTAGTGAAAATATTGTGGTACGATCAACAACTTTGTTTTATCAAAAAGTGTGAAATACTGTTATTTTTATTTTGAAAGTGTTAATACCGGCTAGATAAAATCTTCGTAGTAAGTAATAAAATTAGGCTAACTATTTGGCAATACAATTTAAAAAGGAGTAAATATTGTAGATATAATTTAAAATGTCCAAGATGACAGAAGAGTATGAAGCATCCAGAGAAAGGTTAAGGAAATTATACGACGATTGCCCAAGCGATGATGATGGTTCAGACATCGATTTTTTTTGTGATGATGGTGAATTTGGAGATGATCCGACATATGAGTAATATGGAAAATCCAAATATTGAACTAAATCATTCGGATCGAGGGGACAAAATATCCGAGATCGAAAATGATTCTTTTTCTTTTGATGCGAGCAGTAGCGGTGTACAAATTGAAATTCAGCCTGACGCAACACCAGTACAAGTTTTTGAGCAAATTTTTAATCCATAATTTTGGAAACGCTCGTTGAATCAACAAACGCTTATGGTAAAAAACTTTGTGAAACTAACCGTCCAGCAACAAGGAACTGTCGTATTGCTAAATTTAGACCTACTGATTCCGAGGAAATGTTTAAATTTTTGGGACTTTGTATGTTGCAATCACAAGAAGTAAAAGCTCCAAAAATACGGTCGCTTTTTTCAAATGATCCCCTTTATTACCACCCATTGTTTCCTGCAACTATGTCCGGGCGCCGCTTCGAGCAATTGTTACGCAGCTTTAGTTGTAATGTGGATAGCAATGATAATGGAAAACTGAAAAAGATTAATCCACTGTTAAAACTATTCATTCAAAGTTTTCAAAAGGCGTATAAACCAGAAAAAGAGCTGTCATTAGACGAATCACTTTTATTGTTTCGAGGTAGACTGAATTTCAAACAATATATCAAGGGCAAGAAAGCTAAGTTTGGAATCAAGTTTTACGAGCTAACCAGTAGTAGTGGTTACGTTTTAAATATTGAAATTTATCAGGGCAAAAATGATGTTTCTACTTGTCCCAAAGTGAGTTCTATAGTAAGTCGACTTATGGACCCATTTTTACAAAAAGGACATCATGTTTTTATGGATAATTACTATAACAGCATAGAACTTTGCAACACACTATTATCCATGAAAACCTACTGTACAGGAACTCTTCGATCGCACAGAAGGAGAAATCCTGTGGAAGTAGTAAGCAAAAAGCTCACAAGAGGAGGATTTATTTGGAAACGGAAGGGAAACGTATACGTTTCGAAATGGAAGGATAAACGCGTGGATAGAAGTGACCAGATGGTATCATATTACTCATCACCAAAAAAAACCATTCGCTGGTAAAAAAAAATGATGTTTCACTTATTGGATATAGCCACCTGGAACTCCTACTTTTTGTACAAGAAAACCACTGGCTTAAATGAAAGCTTCCTACAATTTCGAGATCTACTAATTAAAGCCAAGATACGCCTCCCTAAAACGGTTACAAAAGGGCAAGATTTAGTTGTAATTAACAGGCCGTTTCATGGTGGCTCCAGAAATACAGCAACAAATTCTGCTGCGACATCCAATCATTTTATGGAAAAAATACCAGTTCCCGAAAATCGAAAACGTAAAGCTGTTTATTTAAGATGCAAGGAATACGCGAAAACAAAAATTCGCAAAGAGACATCTTATCGATGTAACAATTGCCCTTCATTCCCTGCACTTTGTGCTGGTAATTGCTTCGAAAAATTTCATGCAAACTAACTAGTCACAAAAATTTGATATTTTGCAAAGTATCATTTGCCTGAATCATACGTTGTTTATATTATTTTCAATTTTTGCCCAGTTTTACTACAAATGAATGTATTTTAAATTAATTTTAATGTTATTAGAATATAAGTTTTTGAAATTAAAATGTTTTTTTTTCTGTAAATTTCGGTGTCGGCATATGCCGTCTTGTAAATGCCTGACATATATTTTCTATCTTAGCGGACAAGACGGGATTAGCCGACTAGTCGGCATTTGCCGTCTTGTCATTTGAGACCAATTTTTTTCTTTTAAATGGACAAGACGAGAAATACCGTCATTTAAAAACAACGGTAAAACTTGTCTAAAAGGACTAAGAAACACATTTCTAGTAATTTGATCTTTATCCGACAATTTTATCTTTCATATCTCGGAAGTTACAATATGTGTCATTCTGCAAAACTTCTGGTGAAAAAAGTGTCCGCGAATGCGCTAACTGCCGTTTATCTTTCTCCTAAAACTAAGATAGGTAATAGAAGAACTTGACGGACATACAATTTTCAAATATTTTGGCAATTTTTTCCCCTCCATACTACAGTCAGTCAAGTAAGAGCGTGGTCGTCATTACCGACAGGTAATGAAAGATTTCGCTCTAATTCCTTTGCGAGCCGATAGAGGGAAGCTTTGTCCTTGATGCATTGTCAACAAAGATTCAGTTGTCGTTGATCTTTTGAAAGAGAATCACGTTAAGCGCCATGAGTGCTTAATACGCGTCGCGCTACGAGGCTGTGTTCCTTTGCACCCACCCGAAAGGTCCCAAAATGTCGCAATCAGCGGCTGCTAAATATATGAGAAAGTCGAAGGCATTTGTACATAAGTGGGTACAGCGATATAAAGTGGCTAAAAATGTCGATGATTTACCAGAACGTGGCTCGATAGGAAAAGTGGACAAAAAAGATGAAAAAAGAATAGTGAATCTGTTTTCGCGGAATCCTGGTTTAACACTGCGGCAAGGACAAGCAAAATTAAAGGCAAAAGGTTTAGATATATCCTACGAAACTATCCGAACCCATCTCCGTACTCATGACCTGAAATAGCGCAACACAATGAAGAAGCCTCTGTTGACTGGAAAACATGTGAAAAAGCGACTCGCTTGGGCGCATGAGAATATCGATAGAGATTTTGAAAATGTCATTTTTACTGATGAATGTTCTGTATGGGCACGTTGTGTCCTCACGCGAGCCTGGTCAACTTCCACCAATAGGCTTGTTCAGCGGACCGTAAAACACGGAATAAAGGTGCATCTTTGGGGCTGCTTCTCAAAGCAGGGATTCGGCACTTTGTACCTCTTTACCGACAACCTAAATGCCGAAAAAATGATTAAAATCTACAAAAAGGCTTTACTGCCATCTGCCAAACGTTGGTTCATCAGCAAAAATGAAGATTGGATTCTGCAAGAGGACAACGATCCTAAACACCTCAGCAAGCTCTGTACTGAGTGGAAGACTCAATCTGGCATCGTTACATTGGATTGGCCGTCGCAGCCGCCTGATGCAAACCCTATTGAAAATGTGTGGGCATATATTAAACAGAAACTTCGTGGAAGACGCACACACACTTTGAAGCAGCTATCTTGCGATCTGGAGATCGTTGCCACTAGAATACGCCGTCAAATTAGTAGAAAGCATGCCTCGGAGATGTCAGGCAATTATCGACGCCGATGGTGACTGGACACAATATTAACCGAATTGCATCATCGTTTGTAATATGTACAATATATTTATAAATATGAAAGTTTCACCAAATAAATTTTTTTATAAATTAACCCGACCACGCTCTTACTTAACTGACTGTAACTTGAAAAGCATAATTTTTTTTTCTCGTATGATGTAGGGGAAAAAATTAAAAAAAGTTGAGAAAATTTTATGTCCGTCAAGTTCTTCTGTTGCGAAATTACCATAAAAGTTATTGAAATTATTTTTCTAGTATGCGAGATAAACGTGAAAATTTGTGTAAAGCAAAGCATGCTTATATGAATTTGTAATTTTTCGATTTTATTTTAGCAGTAGTTAAATCGGGAAACACTAAATTCACTCAATTATCTTATTTTTTTTTTTAGAGAAATAGAGTTCAGATTTATTTGAAATTCCCTCTAAACAGATATATCTGCGTTTTTTAAAATAATTTAACTGGATAAAGTACATGTATGTTGCAACAATCGACAGACGAATTTTGAACTTTTATGCGCCGCTCTTGGCGACGTCAAATTCCTACGGGAAAAACAAATAAATCTTATTGGCCTGAATAATTGTCTTGACTTCCTTGGTTTTATTTCGCTAAATGTTGTATACATAGTAGAATTAATCTAGTAGTCATATTTGATTTGAAACATTCTTATTAGAAAAAAAAAACAAATAGAAACGAATTTGAAGGTCACTAAATGTTCCTAATACAAGTTTGTCTCTTGTTGTCGTTACTATTGTAATTCATTTGAACGAGTGATTGTAACTACCTGTCTTTTTCTAGCAGATGTAATCTTATGTTTTATTGTTTCATCGATAAAATGTAACTTTTACGTGAAAATGCCTAGCAATTTTAATTATGAAAAATACTTCAGCTTACAATGAAGCTAGTAGTCTAAAAATTTCCACACCGTGATACCTCAAGTGTAGTTTTTATTAAAATTTAAAAGTGGTTGGACCCGGGGTCAAAAGGCTCCAACACAATGTTGACATTTTTTATTAATTTGTCCTTTCGATTTTTTACGTGAAAATGTCTAAAAATTGAAAATGTTAAAATGACAAACCTTTTCACTTAGATTACAAATTAACTTATTAAAAAAAATCGTGAAATGCTTTAAAAAATACACAGAAAAGAAAATTTTTTGAAAGAGATTATATCAGAGCGGACCTTTACATGATTTGGTCATTGAAGACCCTTCTAACATTAAAACGAAAGAGAGATAACAAGTTAAGATGTGTTAATTTAGGCTTCAATCTTTGTTTTGACAAAAAAGCATTTTATTACAATTGCCCGGTTTCACAAAAAAATAAAAAAACAATCTCCAGTTAAATAATTTTTTTCTTGCGTTTGTTTGACTGCCGAATTTCGTCCAGCTAAATATTTAGCAGCAGAAAGAGAGGAAATATTATTTAACTGGAGATTGGCTGTTTTTTGTGAAACCGAATTTAGCCAGTATTCAACTCTTTATGTTCAAATAAATTAGATTAAAAAATTATTCAAACTTTTGAATTTATTTATTGGATATACAACTTAGAGTTTACGAAATATGTGCTTTAAAAACATTATGCCCCAAAAGAATATGAAATTATGAAATTTCTTTCTAAAAATTCTAATCATTTGAAAGCCTGTCAACTTTATCATAATCAGGTTGTCTTAAGAACAATTGATCAATTTCGATTTCATATTGTAGATTAAAATATCAACATTCTTTTAAAACATTCACATTTTGTATAAGGTGTTATATTCCCACCCAACAAGTGAAAGCATCTCCTCTATATAATTAAAGCATAAATATTTTATTATTTAAAATTAAATTACCATCAAAAGACATCTTCAATCACAATAAATGTTTGGTCTTTCTCACATACATTTAAAAATAATATTTATAAAACTGTATGCAAGAAAACGAAAATAAAGACAATCAATCATGAAAAATAACCAACTCGGAAGTTTTGTTATAAAAGCGACAGTTAATTATACAAGTAAGCAGCAACGAAAAATTAAAGATCATAAAATAATTAAAAAACAAAAAAATTATAACTTCCTTTTTGGTGGAATTATTTATGTGTAACAAGTAGGATTGTGTGAGAGCAAAATAGATTAGGCGCAGTATAGGGAATTGATGGGCAATTATTTAAATTTTTTATTTTCCCATCAATAATAAATACAATTTTCTTTCTTTACATAATTTTATCTTTTCATATCTCTCTCCAAAAGCGCTACATTTTATAAACAACGTATAAATTTATATTGTGTGTGATCTATTGTGAAAGTTTATCATTTCTATTCAATCATATACAACAACAAATTATTTTATTAGATACTCATCTTTCTCTTCAAAATTATAAATTAATTTTTATTAATTTTTCAACTTTGTGCGAAGAAATTAATCTCGCATCTTTTTCTTATCGTTGTATAGGTCAGAGTTCATATAGGCAATAAATTTCGCGTACAAATTTTGTGGACAATTTTTTTGACCTACTAAAAGATTTTGTCCAAAAAAAAAAAAATCCTTTCACTTTTATTATTGGACTATATAAAATAATTTAAAAGACACGATCACTTTTACTTTTCAAATGGTTCCTCATGTCAAGAGGCAATCTATAAAATAAACATTCGTTGAAACATAAATAACAACATTATGTTGTGTGATGTGCTTTTTGTATTTGAAGAAGATAATTGATGATTAAATGAATTTATATGTATTTTGAAGTGAAATTGAATGCATTGTGTTTTCTTCTTAATGATCGTTTCGTGTTGTATGATAGTATGGAAAGCATTGCTTTTTTTTTTTTTTTTGAAACTGAGTTATTTCGATAAATACTTGATCATCAATTTTTAAAATTAGATTAACCGATGGCAATGAACTCAATATATTGTTTATGGAGATACAAATTCGTGATCAATTTCGCTAGCGTATATAGGATGTTTTTTTTTTCATTTTGTAAAGATCACGATCTTATTTTGTTGTTTATTTAATTTAAATAAATTAAAATTAATGATCATGATCACTATATAGTTTTTGTTTCTTTAATCGCGGTGGAATTACTGTTAGTTTTTTTTTTGTATTTGTTAAAATAAAATTTAGAAAATGTATGCTACTTTTACATTGAGCTTCGATCTTATATGTTTAGTTTTCACACTAAAAAAAATAAAAAAATAAAAAAATCAAATATGAGATTATGATCAATAAAAAATTTCATGAAAACCTATTTTCTATTTAGCTGCAATTTTTTTTTCTCTTGAAGATAACAGTTAGATCGTGATATAAATTAAACATGATCATCAATTTTTCTAATTAATAATTGTTTTTAATGGTGGAGAATGGAAACTTTAACGATAATAATTCACTTACCGGTTTAAATTGAGGTAAAAATCCTTGTGATAGGACACTTGTTATAAAAAATCCGCTGTAAAGCGTAATCATTAATTTCATTTTCATTTTGAATTTTTTTTTTGTATTTTTTGTTACGAATTTTCACTTTTGCACACAATATAAATTATTTTATATCCTTTTTTGTTGTAATCAATTCACTAATTTAACACATAACTTTTTTATTGTAACACACGGTAGTTATTATCCTTATATGCGATAACGATAAAATATCCAATAATGTTCAACGAAAAGCACTTTACTAAAATAATAAAAAAAACAAAAACTTTTCTCACAATTTTCAGTTTCGTTTTACGTTTTTATTTTTTTTTTTGGTTGTTTACGATACAAAGTTCCCACCTGAACTGAACAGTTTGTGGGATGATTTTGATATTTAAAAATAAAATATTATTAATTTTGTTAAAAAAAAATAAAAAAAAAGTCTTTCTCTTTTTATGTATTTTATTTATTGTTGTGGTGTATATCTACATACATTTTATGTTTTATACTTTAAAGCAAATCGCGATATATTACGCGACTCAAGAAATACAAAAACAAAAATATGAAATGAAGTTGGTATTGTTGTGGGGTCTAAATTTTTGTGTCTTTTGTATATACTTTGTGTATAATAATACTTTTATTTACAGACTTAAAGCGATATGTAATGAAAAAGAAATGTCTTTTTTATATACCTTCCAATTGAATTATATTCGTAAAGCTTTTAGTGTCTATTAAATTACTAGGTATTGTTAATATAAATTTTCGAGCTAATGCTGTGATAATTTATCATGGTAAATAATTTTTCATGTTTGGTTTATAAAACCAGTGGAAAAACTGCGCATTTTTCTATCTTGGAACCCATAAGCGTAACAACCGAAAGCTCTGTTTTGGCCTGATTATAAATTAGATTTTTTTTCAAATTCTGATCAACATAAATATTGACAAACATTAAATGAAAAGTTTCAGGTTGACGTAGGTAGGTATGCATATAATTCATTGATTTTGTTGGGAATCCGTTAAAAGTAAAAATCGAAAATTTCGAATAATGTGTAATATTATGAAAGCAACCTAACCTACAAACTATAATTATTTGAAAAATCTCGAATATTCTGGAAGTCAAGCAATTTAACGCCGAGCAACCAAAAAAAATCCTCCAGAAATCGGGGCATTGACGAAGCTGACTTGAATATATTTCCTCATCATTCCCACTAGTTTTTTTCATATAAAACTTTTTGGGGGGTAAGGGGCGGCGGTAAAATTAGTCACTCTAGGCCTAAATGTCAACCTCACCTGCTCGTGGTGCTCCCTGCTAATTAACAAAGGAGGCTCTGACGACCGAGGAACGGCAGGATAACCGACTACCGAGAACTTACCAAATGATGTTCTCATCCAGGACCCACTATCAACTTATTCTTGTCGGAATGGTAGATGTAACAAGACCAAGCAACTAGCAACGCAGCACAACAATAATGAAAATAATAACCCAGGTGGTACGCTGAATTATTCGGTAAATCCACCCTTTGCGGAGGTAGGCTCAGTGGATTCTGTGGAGGGTCACTCATTGCTACCAGAATACATGTTTGGAAGGAGGCTTAAACTTGCTAACTCACCACCACACATAGTTGGCTATTCCTCCCAAGCAGATAAAGAAAAAGAAATTGATGATCTTAGAAAGAAATTGAACGAAATTCAGAGTTTTACTACCCAGCTAGGCGGCGAAGTTATAAAGCTCAAGATAGAAAACGGGGAGCTAAAAAAGTCTCTTCAAACGAAAATAAGAATGACTGCAAAATCAAAGTAATGGCTCATAGTGGTGAATCTAAATCAAAGAGAGCTGCTAATAGAAAATGCATTTAATATTCTTAAAAAAAGAACGAAAAGAAAATGCTCAGGAGAGCAAAGAAATCAAAAGAGGGCTTCCATTGATCATGCTCATCTTTAATAATAAACAGAAAATTGAAGATATTTTCAATATAAAAGCTAAAAAAAACCACCGATTTAATACCGCAATGCAAGAAATGTCAAAGTTATAACCATACGCAGAAATACTGCGGGCGAGAGCCACGGTGCGTGCGATGTGCTGGTAAACATTATGCAAAAGACTGTAAGGAAAATAAAAGTGTACCTGCAAAATGAATAAACTGCAAAGGGAAACATCCTGCCAACTACAGAGGTTGTGAAGTAGCTACAACTTTACAACAATTAAAAAATAAAGTCCACCAAGTTTTACAAAATCGTGTAATATCAAACGGGTGAAAACAAACCATAAAGCAAGTGGAACTTACACCACCTACTCCACAACCATGGGACGTAGAACATTCTCAGAAATTGTGCAACATCAACCAACAAGCACTAGTGATAGCGTCCTCGAAAAAATACTGCTTAATCTAGAAGCCTTAAATATGCGAGTATTAAACAAAATGACTAAAACGTTAAGAATAGTCATCTGGAATGCAAATGAATTAGAAATGTTCCTACACACAGAAAAAATAGATATTTGCCTATAGTATCCGAGACCCATTTTACCAAAACTTCCTATGTAAATATACGAGGACACCATTGTTATTCCTCCATCCACCCAGCAGAAAATGCTAGAGGAGGATCAACAATAATAATTAAAGATAACATGAAGCATTATGAACTAGGACCTATTGAAACCGCAACTATGCAAGTTATGTCTATTAAAGTACAAATAAACAATAATAAATAATACTGTGTCTCTTCAACTTACTATCCTCCACGACATAACTTAAATGGGGAAGACTACACTACCTTTTTAAAATCGTTAGGACCAAATTTCATCATTGGAGGTGATTTCAACGCGAAAAATTCCTATTGGGGATCCAGGCTTACAACCACTAAAGTAAAAGGGCTATTCAAGGCAGAAAGAGCACTTAATTGCGATTTTCATTCTGGAAACAAGCCAACGCACTGGCCGGTGGATAGGAATAAAATACCTGACCTCATAGACTTTTATATAACGAAGGGAATATGCGAGAACCACATTTGTATTGAGAACAGTGAAGAACTCTCGTCTGATCATTCACCGATTATCATGACTATCAGCTCAACTGTAGTTAATAAAGAAAGCCCGTCTAGGTTAACAAACTATAAAACTAATTGTGACCTATTCCACGAACTTATTAATTTGAATATTGAACTGCAAGTGCCAATTAAAACACCGACACAGATAGAAGAGGAAATAGAATTATTTATTGATAATATTCAAAAAGCAGGTTGAAAGAGTAATCCTATTAGCCACAAGAATATGACTAAGGGTCTAAGCTATCCTCTGGAAATCAGAGAATTGGTTCGAGAGAAAAGTAAAGCACGAAAAACCTGGCAGAGGAATCGTGCACCGCAAAATAAAAAAGCACTCAATTATCTACGTAATAAACTGAAAAATCTAATCAAGGAAATTAAGAACACCACAATCAACAAATACTTAAGTAGTCTAACTGGAGAAAAAGTTACTCAGTATTTGGAAAGTTACAAAATCTCTGAAGAAACCAAAAATGCAGGTGCCTTGGAACAAACCTTCCAACCTCTGCCTAGATAATCAGATGAAAATATAACTCCAATAAACAAAGTGGATGAACTTGATATACGTAAAGTTACACTACAAGAGCTGAGAGAAGTAATCAACAACTTAAATGCAAGAAAATCTCCTGGATTCGATCTAATTACAGGCCAAATCGTTAAAGCATTACCGGAAAAAGGACTAAGAAAATTCAGACTGAAGTGTGTCCCAAGCCAATGGGAAATTGAGATAAACTGAATACAAAAATTTACAATAGATTGATGTCATGTATTTTGACAAGGAAATAATCCTTAACCCTTTTAAAACCAGGAAAACCATGAAAAAAAACAGCTAGGTTAGGTTAGGTTAGGTTAGAGTGGCTGCGAAAACGCACAATTAGACCGATGACGGAACGTTGTGATACCAAGGGATCCTACTCCCTTTACACCTTCATTGGAACCATTTTGAGCTACTAATGTAGCGTAAGATATCTCGCACATTGCAGTTCTCGAGATCCATAAGGCCGCCCAAACTATACTTGCCCAGATGTTTATGCCTCCTGTTAGCTAGCGCCGAGCATGAGCAGAGGAAGTGGCTCAGCGTCTCTTCCTCCTCCTCATCCATACAGCTTCTACAGAAGTCATTTGCCATTGACCCAAGCCTCCTCGCATGCTCCCCAATGAGGCAGTGTCCTGTGAGCACCCCACGACTATACTTAAGTCAGGTCTACGTAGGGATAGTAGTGTTTTGGAGCGCTTCAAGTCCAGTTTCGGCCAGACTTGCCGCGCTACATAGCATGTTTTTGGTGTTAGTCCACATCTTCTGTGCCGAGGCTATCGCCTCATTTCTAAGCGCCCTATAAAACGCTGCTATGGGCCTCCCCAGATTTGCCCTTTCCACTTTCAATTGGTTAGTTGTACCTTGCCTTGCCAGTTCGTCCGCCCTGCAGTTCCCCAGTACGTCCGAGTGACCGGGGACCCAGACTATCTGGATATTGAATGCTCACTCATCTCGTTAGGAGATGAGCGGCACTTCAATGCCACCACGGACGTCAGAGAAACTGATTCCAGCGACTTGATTGCCGCCTGACCGTCCACATATTTTGTTATATCGCTTATGGATATGACATTATGCTTCAACCAAGTCAGCGCTTCCTCAATCGCTCCGCCTGGTACACACTGCAGTGATCAGGAAGACGAACGAATATATTCACATTTAATTTGTCACAATGGACTCCTGCTCCGACTTTGCCGTCTAGCTTGGAGCCGTCAGTATAGAATTGTATACTTCCAGTTTCTGTTATTGACCTGTTCCCCCAGTGTTCCCTTGAGGGGAGAAAAGTCCGGAAACCTTTTTCAAAACATACAATCGGTATCGTGTAGTCACTATTCTCCATATCTGCCTTTAGCGACCTGCCAATCGTCGAGTGGCCCGTCTGAAGACATTTCCACTCAAACACGGCAGAGAGTCGTGCAGTCGTCAGGAAGAAGGTAGAACATAGCCTCGAGAGGACGTGTAGGGGTTGTCCTTAGTGCCTCGCTTATAAGCAAGCAGGTCATTCTCTGTACCTTCTCTATCTTATTCTTATAAGTTTTCTTGTTTAGTGTTGGCCACACACTCACCTCGTACATCAGAATCGGTCTGACTACAGCGGTGACGAGCCAGTGTACCAGTTCTGGTTTTAGACCCCATCTCCTATCGACGGCGTTCCTACATGGTGGACTTCTTTACTCTCTCTAAAATATTGGGCATCCAATTTAGCTTACTGTCCAAGATTATGCCCAGAAATCTTGCCTTTCTACTGTCCAAGATTATGCCCAGAAATCTTCATCAGTAAAGACCAGTGCCGTGCCATTTAAGGTAGGAGGGGCGACTACCGGAATTTTATATTTCTTGGGGAAGAGTACCAGCTCTGTTTTGGATGGATTTATACCCAGCCCACATTTGCTGGCCTACTTTGTAATGATTACGAGCGCATGTTGCATGACTTCGTTAATCGTGCCTAGGTACTTCCACGAGATCGCGATCGCTACATCATCTGCATACGCTATCACCCCTATTCCCTCCCTCTCCAGTTCCAAAAGAAATCCATTGATAACTATATTCCAGAGAAGAGATGATAGGACACCACCTTGCGGAGTTCCTCTAACTACTCGCCTCCTAATGGTTGATTCCCCCATATCTGCGTTAACAATCCTGCATTCTAGCATCTGATTTATCAACCTCCCTAAGGGGTAGTCCACATCTAAGAAAGACAGTCCTTCCCGAACTGCCTCCATCCTGACATTGTTAAAGGCGCCCTCTATATCGAGGAAGGCTACCATACAGTACTCTTTCGAGTGGTTTGATTTCTCAATTGTTCGCACCAGGGAATGCAGAGCCGTGTCCACAGATCTCCCTTTCCAGTAGGTATGCTGAGAAGTCGCCCAATTACTGGGTTTTATTTTTTCACGTATGTACACGTCGATCGGTCTTTCCAATGTTTTCAACAGAAAGGATGATAGAGTTATAGGTCTTAGGTCCCTTGGGTAGGCCTGTGAATTCTTCCCCGTTTTCGGGATGAAAATCACCCTAACGTCCGTCCATTTGCTAGGAATATAATTCAGTTTTAGACACCCTCTGAAGGTCACCTCCAGCCATGGGAGAATGATCGACGAGTGTTTTTGCTATTCCGCTGGGATGATACCGTCCGGGCCTGCCGATTTATAGGGTTTAAAGCCGTTTAGTGCCCATAGGATCCGGTTCTTGCACACGATTTCCTCCGGGCACCCCGACGATAATTTTTTCCCATTTCTACCAAGCTCCGTCGACACACCCACACTTCCTGGGAAATGGGTATCCAACAGAAGCGCCAATGATTCCCCACTAGACGTTGTCCACAGCCCATCTGGTTTAATTAAGTAACTAGGGCTCGTTGGACTCTTAGATAAGATTTTCCTGAGGCGCGAACTCTCCGAAACACCTTCCATTTTATCACAGAATAGTCTCCAAGACCTCCCCCGCGCCTTCCTTATTTCCTTTTAATACTTTTTAAGGTGCTCCTTATAGGAGTCCCAGTCCTGAGCTTCCCTAGAGCCCTTTGCTCTATTGAATGCTTTCCTACACCGTGAACGGAGGTTCGCAACTCTCTGGACCACGATACCGGTTTCTGCTTCCCTTTAGGTATTTTCTTGGGGTAGCAGTGTCCAAGGACAAGTTGCAGGCGCTTGTGATTTTTCCCACCAGGAAATCCAGCTCCTTCTCTGTGGTTGGGAGCTTCGCAGCATCGGTCGGCAAGAGTCCTACGAACACTTCCCCGTATTTGTTCCAGTTAGTCCTTCTAGGATTCCTGAAGGCTTTCCGGATAACAGGGTGAATGTCAATATTAAACGTCACGTACCGATAGTCCGAGAAGGAGTGTTCCTTCGCCACCCTCCATTCTTTGACCATATGTGTAATGGAGTCTGATGCAAAGGTAACATCCAGTACCTCCTGCCTGTTACTAATAATAAAAGTGGGCTCTTGCCCCAGATTACACACTGCAAGGTTAGTACCCAATAAGTAATCAAATAAGTACTCACCCACCCTCATTGATGTCGGTGCTACCCCAGATTGTATGATGCGCAATTGCATCACAACCCAGGACTACTCCGTTCTTTTCCCGTTCCGCTTCGAGTATCAGTTCCCCAAGGTTATCTGGCGGAACCTCCTTCTCTCGGTCCATATAGGCTGAAATCAGCCATAGTAAGCAGCCTCCCGTCTCCAGGCCGACTGCCGTTACGTCTCCACTACTATATTGTGGAAGAAGAAAAATGCTCAAGTTATTTTTAGCGAGAATGCAAGATCTGATCTTATCGGACCCAGAAGAGTATAAAATTGTATACCATTTTACACCGAGGCCACAGATCTTGTTTTTACTAATCCAGGGTTCTTGAACTAGGATTATGTCCTCATCCGATTTGGTCAGTCTGAGGATCAAGGCTGACGAAGCAGCCTTAGAATGGTGAAGATTAATCTGAACCGTGCTCAGCATAAACAGATCAACTTACCTTCCTTCATATACCCTCCACTGTCGCAGCAGGGCTTAATCTCTCGGTCCTAGGGGGACGTCATCAATTCTGGCGCTCCCTTCCGGTGCTCCGTGTTGGCTCTATACGGCATCCTCCTCCCCCATCGACTCGACCTGATCTTCCTCGTTCGAGTCCAGGAATAGGCGAATACCCATAGCCGTCAATCGCTCCATCGCTGAGCTCCCAACGTCCCACGTATTAGCACCTTCTCTGTGCTCTTTCCCTGGTAGTTCTTCCACAATCGCTTCGACCTCATCCTTTTTAAACACCTTTAGGGTAATTGACCCGAAACCGAAGCCGATTACCCCTCTTCTTTTTAGCTAGAGGGGCTAGGGACTCTTTGTTCACCACTAAAATGGCAACCTAGATCCTCCCTTCGCCTCCTCTTGTTTAATGATCTTTCAATTGTTCGTCGGAAGATCAACGTTGCTTGCCCAAATTATGCGCATTATTTCATCCGGACAGGATGGCTCGATTGGCAGCCAGACGTGTGCCCTTGGTCTGCTAGGGATCTCGTCCCTGTCAACCACTGCAAACAACAGCTAATTTTGACATATTTTTAGCTGATTTATCAACTAAACTTATTATTAAATTTATATTTTTCGATCCAACTTACAAACGTTCTCCTTATTTTCTGTTTTAAATACAAAATTTTGCTCAAATCTCATATTTTACAATTTTGTACACGGACTAGCACCTCTTCCTAAAATGTATGTGAAGCTGATGTACTAGAACACGTACTATACAAATTTCCTTGTACTAAAGTTCATTGCTTAGCTTGTGTCTGTGATACAATTTTATTCTAATTAGAAAATAAAAATATTTATTGATGAATATGGATATGAAACTGATAAATTGGCCTTAACACTCCTTGACTAAGATTTGAATTCACTTTCCGATAGTACATGTAGTAGCTGACCTACTACTCCGTCCATCGAGCTCAAAAACTACCCCTATCTAGGGGAATAAATTAATCTGGAAACATTTTATAACAATAGCGATTTTCGCTGAAACTGATAAATGGGCCTTAGCACCCCTTGCCAGAGATTTGAATTCACTTTCGGGTAGTAAATATAGTAGCTGACCTATTACTCCATCCATCGAGCCAAAAAACTACCCACTATCCAGGGAAATAAATTAGCCTGGAAACTTTATATACCAATTGAGATTTTAACTGAAACTGATAAATTGGCCTTAGCTCCCCTTGCTAGAGATTTGAATTCACCTTCCGATTGTACATGTAGTAGCTGACCTACTACTCCGTCCATCGAGTCCAAAAACTACCCCCTACCCAGGTGAATTAATTAGTCTGGAATTTTTTTATAACAAGTGACATTTTTGCTGAAACTGATAAATGGGCCTTGACACCCCTTGCCAGAGATTTTAATTCACTTTCCGAAAGTACATCTAATAGCTGACCTACTACTCCGTTCATCCAACTCAAAAACTACCCCCTATCCAGGTGAATAAATTAGTCTGGAAACTCGAAGTACCAATTGGGATTTCGTCTGAAATCGTTCATTGACCGCTAACACCTACTACTAGAGTAGCTGCTTAAAATTGTTATCCATTATGCCGATTAACTATTTCTTAAACTGGATATTTTTTCTGGCGATTAACACTAAAAATTGTTAAATGTCATTTACGCCACTTGCCAGTGATTTGAATTTATTTTCTTATGGTCCATATATTATTTTGACTAAATTCCACTAATATTGCCTCTGAATGGTCTTATTTTCCCAGGAAATCACTTTAAATCGAAAGATGTTGTAAAGAAACTACATTTTTAGTACTAAATATTTCAATATATATTATATATATTTATAGAATCTGTGGATTTGTGGAAAACTTCACATCCATTCCTGAAGGTTAGTACAAATTTGTTAACCAATTACAAATCTTTATTAATTCCAGTTGGCAGCGAATCATTAATATGAGTCCATTTCAATTGTTATTTGGTTTACAAAATGCTTGTCAGGGATGACGTAATGATGCACAATCTTACGTAATCATTTAATCAAGCTGTAAGCAAAATTGAGCAGGCCTACCAGGAGCATGTAAGGAATTTTAATAAGGGAAGAAAAGCGGGCTCGAAATACAAACTTAATGATGTGGTCGCAATTAAAAAGACACAATTTGGCACGGGCCAAAACATTTCGCCAAAATATTTACATTACTTATAAAGTACCTACCATCGATGTTATGTACTATGTTAAATACGTTTACCACTCTAAGCAATCGCGGTCGCAAAACAGCAAGAAAAAGTTAACAATTTGTGTTCGACATTATCGCATCGAAAATGTCAATTTCATGATTTAGTTGTGTTAACTTGACACGCTTGCGTGGAAATCGAGAATTTGCCCTTTAGTAACTTAAATAATTTACTTGAATAAACGCGCTTTATTCGAATAAAATGCCCAGTATGCGTACTGCCTCACCGAAATATAGCCAAGGGCAGAGAAGTTTTATTCATTTTTATGTTTCACTTGAACTTTTCTACTAGTTCGTCAAAATTTAATAAGTTTCGTGAAGATTTTTAGTTGTTTTGAGATGAGTGCTTTTCCTTTCTATTTTCCTGTGTTATTTTTTGCAAACTTTGAAAATTAATTTTGAATGCAGTTTTTTGATTACCATTACTTTAGTAGCTCCAGTACTGCCCGTTTTTGGCCAATTCCTTCATTGCTGTTTTATGTCATTCCGTCTCGTCAAGGCTTTAACCATGGGAGGTTTTTCTTTAGTTTTTGCTTTTTTTTACTGCAAATAATTTCATAATAGTTAATTGAATATTTCTAGTTACATAGTTTAATTTAAGTCATCATGTAAATACTTCCCAGAATCCTTCCGATAGTAATGACTTCCGAGAAGCTGACGCTATTTTATTCTAAGTAGTTAGAAAGATTTAGTAAACCTAACTTTTCCAACATAAAATGGTCCCAAGGTATGCAATTTAATAAATCAATAACTGTGTTCAATAATGTTGAACTTATTCGTAAAATTACTTTTTATAATTTATTGTACATATTTGAAAAATTGAAAACGTTTCAACCTAGGCAGGGTAAAGTCGTGTCATTTGAAGGTATGTAACGAACATTCATTATTAAAATGAATCGCCTGGAAAATGCAAAAATAAAATCTGCCATAGCGTTAATGAATTGTGTTCCAAGCTATGATACAAGGTGCGATAGTTAATTAGCAACCATACTTAAACAATCTATTTTGAGCACGAAGCTCATTCACAAAAGATTGGGTAGAGTAGGTCGTTTAACATAACAAGAAATTTAAAAATTTGCAGCTTTAGAATTACATGATACCAAACCTGTTACAAGAACCTAAAATTTTTTGTAAATAAACAAACAAATAAATAAATTATTGCATGTTTTACACTTCCAAAGCCCAACAGTTCTGTTAAATTTTAGGTTTAACAAAATGTTGGTTGAACTTAGAATTTGAATGAAAATTTTAAATTTTCACTTTTATTAAAGTGAATGGTGTTCTGTCAAAATTTGGAAAAAATATTCTTTGTTATAGCTGATATGAGAAATTCGTTAAATGTGATATGCTTGTTTATAAAGAGTTATACGTATTTATTACAAATCATAGTACAGCTGAAAGTCTATAATTGTGAGAATTTAATTATTAAATGCTGTTAAATAAATTTGTTCTGCAGAATTGTGTTTACACATGATAAAATCCTCAATTAGGTTTATACATCTAAAGTAAAATGCTTAAACTAATTAACAAATTGGCAACAGTACAATACACACATCATATACGTATAATCTATAATTAAGAAAGACATTACGAGACAATACCTATAGTTTTTTATCGGACATTATGTACCTGTTACACGTAACAATATCCTATGTACTATGTACAATTATTACTTAAACGAATTATGAATTAATTTCACTAAACAACAATTAACTAAGTTGCATGTCATCAAAATATTATTGCTTAGGAAGGAATATGTATTCATAGAAAATTGCGGTACTGTAATTTTGTAAGGAATTTATTTACCTTTTAAAATTAACATGCTTAAGTGAATCTTTAATTTAATTTTTTTTATTAATTTTTAATTACAATAATTTGATTAAGTGTGTATGTGGAAATGTGGAAATTATTTTACATAAATCAACAGGAAACAGATTCAAAAGCATTGTATATATACATACCTTATGGATGAATAGAAGCACCACTTCTAGATCAATATTCAATTAAATATTTATTACTCATATTAAACGTCTTTTACCTTTCTATATAAGAAATAGTAACCATATATACATACATATACCAATTCACTTTAAGTTCCTACAATTATTGTTATTTTATCTTTATGTCTATCATAAAGTACCCATAAAATTAAAGGAAAGTATAGAGTTAAAGTTTTGTAATAAGTTTTGTATTTTGCGATTATTTTCCTCAATAATCGATTTTAGTAATTCAATAAAAATTAGCTGTTTAATTGCTTTTAATATTAGCATTTGAATTAAACAAACACTAAACAGATTAAAGGTGTAGTTATAATTCGGCAGCACCATTTGGTCTCTGCCACAATTTGGAGTTGATACAATGGTGAGCTTCATATTTATGTTCGCTTTTACGCATATGTACAACCATCTTAATTACTTTTTTCGTACTTTCGTACAATTTAAATCTAATTATTAACAAATGAACGTTATGTTAATTAAGAAAAAAATAAATTATAATGAAATTATGATATCAATTGTAATGAGTTTGTTTCTTCTTTTAACAGAAATTAGTTCACGTTTCGTCTGTTAGATGTTGTATAAATAATATTCGTAAGGAAAAGCTTATAATTGACAGATTGTAAATAAATAACTTGTGTATAAAGGTAATTTATATTTGGAATTTTAGTATGCGAAAGTTTAACATAATAAAGTGAAAATGGTATAAAATCCGAAATATCTTATGAATGACAAAGTTGAACAAATTAAGAGAAACGCATTGCCACGCATTATTTATCAATCAATATATTTATCAATCCAGATGAAGTTTGCCAAGGAAGTGTTTGCAAGAATTTTATTGGATTTAATTAAAATAAATATATTTTCATTAAAATCAAATCAATGAAAAACAAAAAAAATTGAAATATGAAATATTTCAGTTACTGAGGACTGCCCTTTATATGCCCGCTTAGAAACTATATAGCCCCAATCCGAGAGATTTTTAGTTCTCGTGCACCACAATAGAAATTGATTAAAACTTGGTAAATGCTATTGAGTTGCATCAGAAAGGCCAGTTTCGGCAACTTGCAACATACGGATCAGCCAATTGTATGCCTATTTAAAAACTATATAGCTCTAATCCGCGAGATTTTTAGTTTTTTAAAACCAGAAAAAAAAAATTAAAGTAAACATATACAGAGCTGAAACCTCATTAGGTGTTCAGAACTTCGATATTGAAGATTATTTCAACTTCCAAATCAATACGTAACCTCTTAAGTCAATCTTCAGCTCAACCTCCTCACAACCTCATATACCGTCATACGTACTATCATATATAAAATTACACCATTATACCATTTCGTCATAACACACTATCATCATAACATCATACCAAGACACCAACTTACCACGATACCATCATACTGTCATACCATCATATCATCTTACCATCGTATCATCATACTATTATACCATCATACGTTCATAACATCATGCCATTATATCATCATACCATCACCATCAACATCAATTTACCACTATCACTATTACCATCACCATTAACATCACCGTTAAAAGATTTATCATCCAAATCAATGTAAATGGTGAAGTTTTAAAAATTCCTCCGTAGTAAATGTGGACCTGATTATCGTCCCTCAAGAACGAGATGAAGTGTAAAGTTTAGTTTAAATCGGTCAAGCCGTGTGGATTTTGTTTAAATACCTTATACATATATACAACATACATAGAAACACTCACTTTTATATAAAAAGGTTGCTCAACTACTCACTAAAGCCTAATCCAACCGCCACTCAACCCCAATTCAACCCGCAAATGGAACCTTTTATATTTACAAATATTTAAGTTACTATTTAGGAATTACACAACTTTATTTGAGAACACATCTTTATGAAATGGCGTTTATAATTGAATGAATGGGGACCTTTGTGTTTTTATTATACAAGCAATATAGAAATTTTGACAGTATAAAAACTAGTGTGTTTTACGTTAAATATGAAAATGAGATATAACAGTTCCTCCTTCTCAAATTAGGACATTATAAATCCAAGCGTACAGTTTTGTTTTTTGGTCGCGTTGATCTTCTCAGAATTGAAACTGGCGTATCGGTCTCAGTGGATGGAACTGCAATGGACCTCGATGGTTCTTCGATCTCCATGGTGCTCGGAGATGGATTTGTTTCGTTTGTTTCCAATAGCCATAGTTGGATCCTCCATGGATAACGTCCCAGTCTTCTTTTGCGGTGTAGGTACCATAAAGTTGTTGAATTGTATGGTTTTGTTACTATCCGAAGTTTGGGTGTTATCGGTGCTTGACTCGACGGACATTGATCTCGAAACTGAACTTTTTGGTGTCTTCTCCATATACCAAGATTTGTTTCTACCAAATACAACTTGGTTCCTAGACATGCCTTTATGAACGCCTTTCGCCACATCTGCCCTTGCGTAAACTGGATCATTTGTTTTGAATTTATTTGACCCTTCAAAATTCCCCCGCTCTATGCTAGGTAAAATGGTAGTTAACAATGTCCTCGGTTGGCGTTCATGGAGTAACTCAGCGGGCGATTGATCCATACCTGGTAAAGGGGTTGCTCTGTAAGTTGACAAACATTTTATTAAGGCAGTGTCACAGTCAGTGTTGTCAAAGCAATTTTTTTTTATTGCGGTTTTGTAGGTGTGAACGAATCGTTCGGCTTCGCCATTTGATTCCGGGTGGAACGGAGCAGACGTAACATGTTCGATTGAATTTTGTTTACAGAACATTTGAAATTCACTTGAAGCGAATTGTGGCCCGTTGTCACTAACAATGGTGATCGGCAATCCCTCAATTGCAAATATTGGTTTTAGAGCGCGAATAGTGCTATTTGATGAAGTAGTTATCATAGGGCTGATGAATGGGTATTTGGCATAGGCATCAACACAGATTAACCACATTTTTCCCATGAACGACCCTGCGTAATCAATGTGTAATCATTGCCAAGGTCCACTCGGAGTTGGCCAACTGATATACTCTTTCTTCTGTGCGCAGGCGTTGAATTGGCAACTTTCGCAATTTTTTACGAGTTCCTCAATATTGCGATCGAGCGATGGCCACCAGCAGTAGCGACGTGCTAACTGCTTCATTCTGGTTGTGCCCCAATGTCCTTCGTGGAGTAGTGCTAGAACCTTGTTGTGTATGGTATCTGGAATGACAATACGAGTATGATACCCTGTCTGTAATAAGATAATATTGTTAAAACAGCTTAAACTATTTCTGCGTCTAAAATACGCTGAGTAGGACATTTCGTCGCATAAAGATAACCTATTTGGCCAACCATTTTGTATAAACTCATTTATTTTAGAGAGGATTCGATTAGATTTAGTTTGTTTTCGGACAATATCGGAATTTATTGGATAATCATCAATTAATGATTGATATTCGTCGTTCACACTATAACAAGCCTGTTCGCTAGCATCAAACCAGGTGTCTGGACCACAAGGCAGTCGTGAAAGTGCGTCTGCATTTCCGTTGTGATGTGTTGGTTTGTAAATAATTTTTTACTCATATCCCATCAAAATAATAGCCCATCGTTGTAATCTATTAATAGAATGTACCGGGAGTTGTTTGTTTGGGTGGAATAAGGAGATAAGTGGTTTGTGATCCGTCATCAACTCAAATTTGCGTGCTTGCAAGTATTGGTTAAATTTGGTCACTCCATAAATAATTGAGAGGGCCTCCTTCTCAATTTGTGAATATCGATGTTGTGTTTTGTTTAGGGTTTTCGAAGCGAAAGCGATCGGGTGCTCTGAATCGACGGGATGTCGAGGGGAAATAACAGCTCCAAAACCATAGGCGGATGCATCCGTGGCTAGGATGATCGGATAATCTTGCCTTAAATGTGCCAGTAGATCCGCATTCATTATTGCAACTTTTAATTTTTTAAATGATTCCTCTTGTAGTTCTCTGAGCTGGTTTAGAGGGGCGGCTAGCTGTGAAAAATTAGGGATGAATTTATTATAATAATTAATTTTTCCTATAAATGATTCCACTTCTTTTACATTTTGAGGGCGCGCAAAATTTTTTATAGCCTCTAACCCACGCGAAGGTAATCGAATGCCGTCTTTACTGATGATATGTTCGAGGTATTCTATATCAGATTTGGCGAACTTACATTTATTTAATCGGTATCGAAATCCATTTTCTGCCAAACGGCTTATTAATAATTTCAGGTTGTTTATGTGTTCAGCGTTTGTTCTGCCAGATATTATGACATCGTCAAGATAAACTGCACAAAACTCGATATCGACAGTTAGTTGTTCCATTAATCACTTCAATTTTGTTCGGATCCTCGTCTACGGTGATAATGAACTGTCTCGAGGTGACTGTCGTAATTTCGATATGGTTCACGATACCTGAATGACCTTCGACCACGCCCGCTAGACATGCAAACGATGGAAATGTGTCCTTTTTTATTACAGCTATTGCAGGTGGCATCAAAATATTTTCATTTTGATCTTTCATGTTCGTCTATGCACTGGGGACAGGATTTATAAAAATTTTCACTTGTAATTAAATTATATTTCACATCACTATTTCGATTATCAGCACGAGGTAAATCAATTTTATTTATATCCATTGACGTTTGCACCTTTTATGATTTTACATGTTTTAACGGTAGTTTCATACGCGACAGCGATTCCCAACACTTGATCTAAAGTAGGATAATTTTTTTGTAAACACGTGGTTCTCACTGTATCGTGTGGTGTATTTATTACAATTATATCGCGAATTAATTCGTCAACGAACGATGTGCAACAATTTCCTTTTTTACACGTAAAAATGCAATTGCGTGCGAGGGGTTGGTTTGGTTTCATTTTCGTTTTGTAAATTCATAAAACGCAGCCAAAATATGTATTTTTGACGTAAAATGGTCTGATAATTTAGAGGTTAGATCTTTATATGTCCTACTCACCGAATCGCCGTCGAATAATTTTTGAAGGAGTTCGAAAATATATTCTCCCACGTTGGACAGGAAAATTTATCGTTTCCTGTTATCATCCGATACCCCGCATGCTTCGAAATGCTAATTTATTTGTAGTACAACAACATGATGACCAATGATGTTTCTGCACATGACCAATGATGTCACCAATGATGTGGTGAATCAAGAGGATAACTTCATCAGAGTTCTCTCTAAAAGGAAACCAAAATTAACAATTCGACATAAGAAAAATAAACAAGAATGAGCAAAGGCGCAAAAAACTGGACAACAGACCAATGGGAAAATGTCCTTTGGAGTGATGAATCAAAGTTTAAAATTTTCAGATCCAATAGACGTGTGTTTGTACGTCGGTTAAAAGAATAGAGGGCTTCAGAAGCATGTACAGTGCCTACTATCAAACATGGTGGTGGTAATGTCATGGTTTGGGTGTGTTTGGCGACAGTAAAGCCGGAAATCTTGTGAGGATAAGCGAAAAACTAAACAAGGACATCTATTTGAAACTTCTTCAGGATTCCGCCTTATACAGTGGATTGAATCTCATTGGTCCTGGATTCATTTTGCAACAGGATCATGCTCCTTTATCAAAACTGTGCCAGAAGTTTTTGAACAAGGAAATGTGATGGCCATCTCAATTACCTGACCTTTCTTTCATTGAACTTGTTTGGAATGAATTCGATAGATCGGTAACTATTAGAGAACGAATGGAACAAGTTAGTAACGAAGATTATTTTAAGAAATTAATTTATAGCACTTCGATGAAGCTAAAATTTAATTTTATTAAATTAAATTAAATAAATTGAAATGGCTTTGTTTTGTTTTATTTGATTTTACCTTGCTGCTTCCAAACTTTTGGATGGTACTCGTAGTGTACCTAAGCAATATATCCAAATGAAATGTAATTTTGAATTCTGTCAGGATTTGGAATAGGTTTATTCTTTAGTTGAGAAATTCATATCAAATTGTTTATGAGGCTAACTTTAGCTTTATATGTATGTAGCTATATGTCAAATGAATAAGTTCTGACGATAAATTACCGGTTAAACGGTATTCACGATTCTGTTTCACGATAAAAATTCGATTCCAGATAAAATTCGAACGGTCGTGGATTTCATGATGACGCCCAAAAATGTTGTCCTCTGTCACCTCTTCAATATACCATTATATTTCTAGCGACGTGGTGATCCCGTATAAAGTTTGTATTTCAAAACACGAACAAGCACTTCCAGAGATTTTGGCAAGGTTCAACTATATAGGTCATATGAGCCAAGGTACGGTGCACATTATCCAGAAGAAACTTTTTCGAAATAGAGGATTTAGAATCTTGTTAATGGCAGTCTTGCATTTAAAATATTGAGTATTTCTATTGATGGCCCATTAACAAGCACTCCCAGAGATTTGGGCAAGGTTCGGCTATAAAGGTTATATAAGCCAAGGTAAGGGGCGCATTATCCAGAAAATTGGTGTGTTATAAAGTGGTCACTAAAAATTGTACCAAAACTTCTAAAAATTTCGTGTCATCGGACAACGAAAACAATCTGAAATTGCAAAAAAAGGCCAACTTTTTATGTGTAATTGAAATTTATTTGGTATAAATGTTTAATTTTGACTGGATTAAAACGTAAATGAATGTAAATTCCTCATTCGGCATATCAGCGAAAGACAGAATAACTGAGAGACAGTATCAACGATATTTTAGACAGAATAATTTTTTAAAAATAATTTTCAAACAAAATGTAAAATAGTCTTTGCCACTTAGACATTAGACAATGTCCGAAACCTGTGAAAAATATTTTTAGTACTAATTTTTGACATTTATTTGAGAAATATTCCTCTATACTCACAAATTTTTATTACGCTGACCGAATCGTGTTATAATCTTTTGAAGTATTTCCACATTTGTCGTGTTGTTGTTCGATTTTAATGGTAAGCAATCTTTTTAAACGCATCGAGTTGGCTTTCGTTTTATATATTGTAGCAAAGGGCTGTATTTGTTAGGGCATAGTATAACAGGATGATGGTGCAATAATTCTCGCCAACATTTTGGAAAATAAATTGCGATATATGTAGTCAGGTATTTATACAGAAAATGAGAAGATCACGGGTTGTCTTAAATCAGAATTTCAACACAAACTAAAAAATATTGGAGGCATATTGGTCTCTATTATGGATTAAAATAAATCATTAATGATCCGGTCCATTCAATTCAAAATTTTAAATCAATCGATCAATTAATTCTACAGTAGCTTCAATAATTTGTTACAATTCACTACATAAATATGCCATATAAATAAGATTAACCTTTAAAATAAATGTCAAAAATGAGTACTAAAAATATTTATCACAGGTTTCCTAGACAGACAGCGGTTTAATAAATCCGATTTAGCTAAACTCGTTCAAGTACTCTATGCAAAAATATGAGTTTAGCTAAAATCGAGGTTGAACTCGAAATATTCACTAAGTCCGATTTATTAAATCGCCGTGTCTCTAGTGTATTAAACTGTGTTCGAAACCTGTGAAAAATACATATTTTTCAGTACTAATTTTTGACATTTATTTGAAAAATTTTAATACACCCAAATTATTGATGTAGTCGCCTTAGCGATTTATTTCAAAGGAATTGATTTTCCTCATTCACTGTTTTAATGATCTATAGGCCCCAGTGGGTACTCCGGTTGATGTGGAGCCTATAAATATTGTTGGTAGGGCTAATCCACTGATCGGCCACTACCAGCTGCTTTCCGTATTCCCGACGGTTGTACGGGAAAACTGTTCACTTTGACCGTCGGCTGTGGAGAAGTATCAGACCGACGGCAATTCACTATTCGATTATAATAAACTCACAACACAAACTTATTGTTATTATTTATTTGTATTATTTATTAAATCGGAGATACATTAATTATTGCACTCTTAACTACATGAATTATTTAGGGCTAGACTAGTATACCATAAACGGCTAAGTGCCGTGTAGAATATAAATTTAATATGGTATTTTAGTACACCAGGGCAAACGTGTTGCTCGTAGTCGATTAGCCAAGTAACTAACTTTTATGTTCAGCTTTTTTCTTTATTTGCAAAACCCATTGTTTTGCGTCGCTAGGTTCGATTATACAAATTATTATTTATTCACCACACCATAGAAACGAGTATAATTTGAATGATTTGGTGAATGGCCAGTAGAGGTCACCCGGCATAAGGAAAGCGAAACGTGTAGCTTAGTTTGACCTTTCAGAAGATAAACATTTCATTTAATTTTGCCGACGGGGAAATAAAACTAACTAATCCTTTGTTCGTATTTAATCGTTTATTTATTAATAAAATGTCGGTTGTTAAATATAAAGCCATTCACCACACACTCCCTTACCAGTGATGAACGAGATTTTTATAACGTGCTGGAGTTCTTGTCTGTCTACCGGCTCGTGTTGTCGTTGTTGCTGGTGAGCTAGTGGTTGCGGCGTTCTTTGCCAGCCAAGTCTTCTTACTCCTGGCTGCGGTTGACGGTCCGTGATGTGTTGTTACCTGCCTACGGAGATCGAACTTTACTTTCACTTGCCGTCCTGTTGCGGTCTGCGGTATTCGTGGTATCTCTCCGGATTCGGTGCTTTTCGCCTCGGCCGTCGATGTTTCGATACTTTTCTCTGGTTCTTTGTCGCTCTGCTTTTCTTCGATTTGTTCATCGAGTATGTAACACGGCTTCAATCGGTCGATGGATATGTTGCTGCGTCGACTCCGCATCTGTATTTGATAAGCTTTCTCTTGTCTCTCTATCACCTGGAAAGGGCCCTCATATGGTGGCTGTAATGACCGTTTTGCCTGGTCGGTGACTATGGACGTTGGGACCTCGAAACGTGCGATCCAGTGGCTTAGTACTGCCCTTGCAAAGGTTTCGGCTCGTATGTCTGGCACAGGAACTGCCTCTGTCCACCTTATGAACCGGTATATTATCGTTACACAATATCGCTGTCCTTCGGAGATTGGTAGTGGACCGACTATGTCCATATGAATCTTGTGGAAACGCTTGCTGACGTGAGGTGTGAAATTTCCGATAGGACTTTTTGTATGTCTTGTAACTTTTGCTTTCTGGCAGGCTATACAGCACTGGACCATTCGCCGTACGTCTCTCTTAATGCCCGGCCATATGTCCTTCTCCGTCATTGCTTTGACAGATGCTGCAACTCCGGTATGAGCCAGATTGTGCGTGGCTTCGAAAGTGTTTTTGCGGAAGCTCAACGGAATAAACCGTCGTGTTTTTCCGTTTGAAACTTCGCAGTAAAGTGTTTTCTCTGAATTAAATGAAATTTGAATTTTGACAAATTTTAGTTCGGTGTTAGCCTGAATGAGTTCTCGTAGCTCTTCGTCTTTTTCTTGTGCTTCAGCAGTTTTTTCGTAATCAACCGATTCTGGTAAGTTGATTTGTTCTAATCGTGATAGCGCGTCGGCTACCACGTTCTCAGATCCTGTGACGTGTTGTATGTCTGTTGTAAACTGTCTTATGTAATCCAGGTATCTGAACTGACGCGGGGACGCTTTATCTAAATTTTGATTAAACGCATGTACAAGTGGTTTGTGATCTGTGAAAATTGTGACTGTTCGGCCCTCTGTGAGACGTTTGAATCTCTTGACTGCGGTATAAATTGCTAACATTTCTCTATCGTAAGCGCTATATCTCTGCTGTGCAGGGGATAATTTCGACGAAAAAAATTTTAGTGGTTTACACGCCGCGTCGGTTTTCTAACCTTGTTGTTGTATAACCCTCCCACCCCGGTGTCGGAGGCGTCGACCATCATTGATAGTTTCGCTGTTGCCGACGGGTGGACCAACATAGTCGCTTCGCTCAGCTGCTTCTTCCCTAAGTTGAAAGCGTTGTCAGCTGCTTTTGTCCATTCGATCACTCTTGTGTCGTTTTTTCGGCTGCCTCTGAGGTATTCGTTCAATATGGATTGATTTCGCCTTGCATTTGGTATGAACATTCTATAGAAATTTATTATGCCCAAAAAGCGACGCAGGTGGTTTACCGTTTGCGGTAGTAGAATTTTAATTATCAAACCATTCGTGCTTAGTAGTGAGAAAATTTCTTCCAGGTGCTCTACATGTTCCTCCATCGAGTGTGATGCGTTGATCACTTCGTCCAGGTAACTAAAACAGCAATCTAGACCCTGTACAATGGAATGCATGAATCTCTGGAAGATATTTCCGGCGTTTCTTAAACCGAATGTAATGCGGACGAATTCATACAACCCAAATGGGATAAAGATTGCCGTTTTCGCTATATCGCTTTCCTCTATCGGGATTTGATGGTAAGCTCTTACCAAATCTATCGTCGAGAAAACTGTTGTACCCTCCAACTGTTGCACGAAATCCGTGATATACGGAATGGGATACCGGTTTGACACTGTCGCTTTATTTAGTGCCCGGTAGTCTCCGCACGGCCTCCACTCTCCGTTTTTCTTTGGCACCAGATGTAACGGGCTGGCCTACGGGCTGTCTGATCGTCTACAGATGCCCTGGTCTACCATATACTAGAACTCTTTCTCGCTGTCTCCAATTTTTCGACACTCAACCGCCGCGGCCTGGCGAATACCGGAGGGCCTTTTGTCACTACGTAGGGTGTGACTTGATGCTTCGGTTGTTTCTGTGTCTGGTTTTTGTTTGTTATAATTGCGAACTTCTCCAATAATTTTGCTATCCTAGTGTCCAAATTTGTGTTTCCTATCATTCATACTGTAGGTGCTGCTTCTTTGGTTCTCGTTGCCACTGAGAAGAGCGTGGTGATAGGGTCGATTAACAGGCCATGTTGAATGTCCACGGTAAGACACGTTTCTTTTAAGAAATCGGCTCCAATTATTGGCATCGTGACTTCGGCTATGATAAATGACCACTGGAACTGCGACAGCTGTTACCTTGATTGGGACACGTCGCCGAATGCACCGGTACTCTTAGTTTTTTGATTTGTACTCTTCCCAGTGTGGGCAATTGGGACGGCAATTCCGGGCTGCGTCTTGGAACCGATGGTGGTAGTAGCATGATCGCGGTGCGCTGCTGCTATCCTCCTCCTTTGGTCCTGGTGTCAGCCTTCGTCCGGATCCTCTGTGTCTCAACTGACTTCATGCTCGTCCTTGGCTCTGGTTTCGCCTCTGTTGATTTATGTCCATCTGGTCCAATCTTCTCATGATGGCGTTAATCTGGTTGGCGAAGTTGTTGTATAGGTTACTAGAATTTTCAGCTGCGACGGCTAGTACGTGAGACTGCGTCATCGTCTCCAACAATCAATCAGCTAACTCTGCTAATTTCGTGGCGGACAACGCTTCGGCGGTTGGGGAGAGTATTTCTTGAGCCCGTGGTGGCAACCTCTTTAGCCACAGTGTTTTAATCAATTCGTCGCTGAAGCAGATCCACCGCTGGCTTTCAACTGTCGGAGCAATTGAGATGGCTTCATGTCGCCCAAGTCAATGCCCCGCAGAAGTCGGTGAATCTACGTCTATCGTGATTCCCCCAATCTGTCGAGGATTGCTTTTTTCAGGTCCGAGTATGGCGTTTGGGACAACCGTCCCACGATTAGGTCGCTGACTTCACTGCTAACGCGTTCATTTAGGGCGCAGAGAAGATGGTGATGCTTAGTGGTTTCCCTTGTTACCCGGCTCAACTCGAATTAGCCTTCGACCATGTGGAACTACAATCGAGGATCCTGAGATGCTAACGGCACTATTCGCAATGAGACCGGTGACATTGAAGGTGCGGCGGACATTGTGGATTGAGGCGACGCTGCAGTGGCATGTGATTCTGTACTTTCTAGTACTGGGCGGTTTTCCGACGGTGTCGGTGTATTTGCGTAATTAGCTTCGGCTAATACCCTTCGCACTGCTGCTTGTATTAGTAACTCAATTTTCTGTACATGGTCGCTACTTGAAGCTTGCATTCCAGAAGAGGCTTGCGATGTGGCTTCGTTAATCACATTTGCGGCACCTGATGAGGTTTCGTTCGTGGACCTCGGTAATTTTTGTAAAACTCACTTCACTGTACTTGGCACAATTTGTAGACCCGTGGTCTCGACGTGAATTAAATAACAGCGAACAAAAAAAATAAACAATGAAACAACACGCAATATTATATTTTAATGACATTTTTATTGACTACTAATAATAATATATACCTGAAATGAAATGTTTATATACCCGAAAAATGCGCGGCTTTTCCGTGTTTAGGAAAAAATGGTAAAATGACAATTGTCGCGCTTACTCTATGCCGAGCAACGTACAGGCATACCGAATGCGACAAAACAAGGCGAAAATATATATGTACATACATAGGTATCAGCAATGACTGACTCGTTTATACGGTGGAGTGAATGCGGAATCGTAAACCAAATCATGGGGGGGGGGGGAATTTAATTACGAAAAAGGTGAAACATAAAAATTAGTTATTAGCTCACCTGATCTTTCTCCTGAAACCCGATCCTCTCGGCGGGAATACGCTTGAAACTTCCTCTGGATCCATCACCAATCTAGTTTATTGGGCTACCTAGCCGCTTAGCTGATAAATGTACGAGCGGACTTCTTGCTCGTTCTTCTTTCTTTCTACTGCCACCTGGCTTTCGCTTATTCTGTGAGCGCTTTAGCCAGGAATAATTGTTCACGCTTCTTGCGCGAGCTTTTACCGTCCGCGCGAGGTTGTAATTAGCTCGCCGGGACGATGCGATCGGCCTTCGGATTAACGGGAATCCGATCGATTATGGCATACGGTTGGGTACCGCTTTGCCGGATACGTTTTTAATGTCGGTTGTTAAATATAAAGCCATTCACCACAGATTCATTTTTCAACTGAGACCGTGATTTTAATTCTCTGGTCAAATTTTTTATTGTTGAATTAAAATACGTAATTATGTGTTTATGAGTGCTGAAATTGTTCAATGATGGTACATTTATTAAGGCGTAATTCCGTCAATTAAGTAAAATCGGCACAGTAAGTCAATCACAGTAAGTCAATAAATTACAGAACGAATTTATTCTGTTGCTGTTATAATAATTTGAGTTCGTGTAGTTTTTTCAAATAAATTTCAAAAACTACTTAGTACTAAAAATTAAACTCATATTTTGTACAAATAAATCATAAAATATTTTTTGGTAATTAGGCTAAAATACAATCACTAAAAAGTGATCACTAAAAGGTGAATATTGTGATGATAATCACCATACGGAATCTTCGAGAAAGTGCTAGGTGATAAACACTTTTTTGGCTAAAGTGTAAACTTACTGGGTAAGTCGCTGGGCAAGTAAAATCTAATTTTTTTTGTAAGTTTTGATTGTTTATCTACAGTTTACAGAGGGTGCAAGCCAAATTGTCTAGGAAATTTATCTCATTTTCCGGGGAAAATTCATTTCTTGCAACAATTTTTTTAATAATAATCTTATTTAAAATACGTAAAAGTGTGAAATTTTTCAATAGATTTTGATGATAGGAGTTCAAGCAATTTTCCTCTCAAAATTTTAAATTTTTTTAAAGCTTTTATTGTTTTTTAAAATTGTTGATATTTATTTGTCATCAAAATTGGAGTGCCTGTCTGTTTTTTTGGAGATAAATGCCGCTTTTCAAGTTTTTCGTTATTTATGTCTGTCTACACCTTAGCTTATTTGAACGAAATCCGGATAGTTTATAGAATTCATCCCATAGAAGCTCTCTGCACTTTAATTCATCTCGATATATCTTCAATTTATCTCGATAAATAATGGTTTACTATACAGGGTGAACCATTTAAGTTGATTATAGAAAAAATATTTCAGTAAAGCTAGATAGCTGTTTGTTTTTGAGGGGACATATAACCAAGTTAATTGGATGGTCTTGATTGGCCTATCAAGCTCAATGTTGTTTTTCTCTTTATAAACCATTCCTGCTATCTCGGAAAATAAATGGCGGGTAAAAATATTTTTCAGGCAAGACTTGTTTGTTTCTTTCGTAATATAAGAATTCGTCAAAAAACTAAAGGTCTCTCACAGGTTATTTCAACGTCATTATAATTATATAATTATTTGTCCCACATCGAAGAGGTAAATCCGACAAAGAATAAACAAAATTGCGATGCCGATTGTTGCGCATTTAGTATTTGCTGTGTATATATCTTAAAAATTGAAATTATTGTCGGTAAACCTTTTGGAAACGGTTCTTTGAGTTGTCATTTCTAAAATCACCCAATCTTATGTATCGAACAAATTTTGACGTTTTGGAGGAAACCATTTAAAAATTACTTTTCAATCTTTTAGCTTCATGTAAAGAGCTTTTTTAGTTATCACATTTCAAAACCCCATTCTACATATGTCAACCCTTTAACAATTTTTCTGAGCTTATTTGTTGGGTGAATCATTATTTTAGGTAGGTCGTTATTACTACATTTCAGAAGGTGGTTTGGCGTCTATTGGAGGGGGGGATCAAAGTTGGTAGATTAATCTACCAGCTCCGTAACCTTCCAGTAGGGTGCGCATCACGTGAGCTGTTCTGGTCTTGTCATTAGGCAGCTGCGTGATGGGTACAATTGTGTAAGGGGTAACCTGTTCACAATTCGCAAGTGTACGTACTGCCTCCTCGTGGCAACCACTGGTAACTAAGGCCACTTGGCACATTTTTGGCCATTTGGCACAGGCTAAAGTACAGCGCTATAGGAGAAAACCTTGACAAAAAACCCTAATCTAAGGTGGAACAGCATATGCCGAAAGATGAATGGCTGATAGGTTAATCAGCCCAAAATATGCGGACTCTGGATACCAGGCACCCTCCAGTTTTATTTAGCCTTCCTGTAGTAATGCTGGGTGACCTACAGGTGATTTGCAATTCCCAGCAACTCGTAAGAGTAAAATCAAACGGAATACGGGGCAGGAGTAGGAATATACGGGAGTGGGACAACCCTCTCGAGGTCCTTGAGCTCCAATGCTACCGTCTTTCTAGCGGAACTACATGCAAACATGTAAACATCTAGGAGGGAGAGCAATAAGCCCAGATAGTATGTATCACGTACCGGGAGGCAGTATTGTCAGGTTCATTAAGAACCTGAATATTGACTGGACGGATAATTAATCAGGGGCCAGCACAATAGATCTTTTAGGTCGCAGTGCGAAGTGGCTGATCGCCCGCATGGCCCCCCCCCCAATAATAATAATAATAATAATACATTTCAGAAACAATTTTTATAGCAGGTACTTGGCTCCGAAGTAAGAACACTTTGAAATTTTGATAAAAAGTGTTGTCACCGAAGTTAAGAAGGTGTCCACATTTTAAGGCTCCTAGCTTTAGTTTAAGTGGGTAAAAAATGCACCAATTCATATTGAAGAAAATTCAGCAGCGACATGTATAGTAGTTATATAATAAAATTGATCACATTTCCAAAAGAAAATTATGTGCATTCACATTTTATAAGTTACAACAAATTTGAATACAACAATAATATGTGACAAAGATATTAAATGACTGCGGCAATTCTTACGTGTTGAACATGACTGTATGTATATACGCAAAACTATCTAAAGAAGTAACCTGAGAAAATGTTACACAATATTATTATTGAACTATAAACATATCCGGTAAAGTGTGGCACAATTTGTTACAATCTACCTAATTATGTATTAAAAATTAACCAGTGTGTACAGTGTTATAGTCTTATTTTATAATTTACACATCAAAAGAAAGTCACGCGCTAATGCAAAAACATTTCTTGTTGCTTCATCACACGCTTGTATTATATACAAAAATCTAAATAACAATAATCATAAAAAATAATTTATTATGGTACGAAACCACAAAATTCATTTGAGTTACCATAAAACATTGACGGTTATTTAATCAAGATTTATAGAAGAACTGCTATTTTGCAGTAAATAAAAAATCAATTAAATGTTACATTATATTCATAAAAAAAATACGTGATTAAAAAATAAATTTTCTTATCTCGGCAATTGGCATATAAAGACGAGAAATAAGACATTAAAATCATAATAACAACAATAAGATTTTGTCATAATAAAAATATATAAAAGTTTGTAATTTGTTGTGCGCGATTGGATGTGTAATAATTGTGGTTTAATTTTGTTTCGAGATTTTAGTGATATAATGCCAGGTAGTATAGATAGTTTTTCCTCTTCTGCCACAAATTCCGGCCAATCACCTTACATTACATCTAGGACGATTTAATTCCTCAATCTATGAAACGTTATAATTTAGCCTAGTTACGTTTAACGAAAGGAAAATTATCTTTGGTGGTCTTATTACAGTTTTGTTTGACGTGAAATCTTTACGAAATAATAAAAACAAAAAAACTGAAGCTGTGCTCTGAGCGAAAGATAAATTCATACGTTTTTTTTTTCATTTTGCTACTGTAGCACAAACAAATTTTTGGTATTTGAAACAACGGGGACACACAATGTAGAAAAATGGTACAAAAAAATAAACCTGCTAACCTCGGCATTGCTGAGGTCGCCGAAAGTTTGGCAGACGCTACAAGCATTGAGTTCGTCGAAAGCAAGGTGGAAGGGCTTGAGAAGAGTTGGGTTCACTTCAATGAAGCCAATGAAAAAATCTTTGAGTTAGGTGAAGATAGTCAATATATCGCACCTGAAAAGCCGTATTACGCTAAGTGAAGCTAAAATGCCACAAGCGAATATAGCAGTAATTCGTAATGATTATAAAGAATGGGCAAGTTTTAATGCTCTATTTATGGGGCAAATTCACACAAATCCAAGGTTGAGTAAGGCAACGAAATTTCAATACTTGAAAGGTTTCTAGCAGATCACAGGCAGAAGAGACATATTGCTAATGCATTTTCCAAATACTAACAGAACAACCCGCAGCAACGATGTGTTCAGTGGACCAATTTAGACGGTTCTGTGGTACCTCCGATTAAATGCTAAGGGGATTAACAGCATTGGATAAGAATAAAACGAACCGGCACTTATTATTTATTTTTGTCTTTCTACAAAAGACCAATCCAGAAACACGAAGAATGTGGTCAAATCACGTAATTGAAAAATATTTGCAACCGAAGATGATTTTTTGAGATTCCTCACCACATGATGCGATTCTTTGTAGATGTCTTAAATGCCTTGTACGCGTACTGAATCTACCCGGGTTCCTTCTAGAGTTCGAACTAATACCGCATCTGCTGATGTCTGCTGCGGAAGCAAGCCAGACGAGATTTTTGCAGTAGAGAACATGCTATGCTTTAATTTCCTTGGTAAGGCCCACTCACCCAACAAATAGTTTCTCCACAATGATTTCACAAATGTTCATCACACGCTTTCACACATTAACGCAATCACCGGTCAACAATTAGATAAGCCTAATCAGTCAACTTCATGTTGCATGACTTGTGCTGAATCAATCCAATCACATATTCATGAGCAAAGAAAACAAGCGTTCCCAACCATAACAACAATCAACATTTTACCGTGTTCTACCTCAATCAACACTGTTGTCCAGTCAAGAAGCAGTACATCAACATGTCAACCAAGCAATCCACTCCAAGGAAACCAGACAACAGCATTAAATTCCCTGGTCAATCGAACATAGTTATTAACAACAGCAATAGTTTTAGTGAAGGACAAGCTTGGAGTTTCTCAACCAAGCCGAGCTCAGCTCGATTCAGACTCACAAGTTACTCTAATAACTAAAAGTTTAGCGCGGAAACTTCAAATAACACGCAACCACACAAGAATACCTATATAATTGGTCGTGCAGTAGGTGGAGCTGGATATACTAGAGGCAGTGTACAGTTACATATTAAAGCTAGGCTTAATTGTGGCAAAATTCTCGAACGCCAAACATTAGTGCTAAATTATTTAACAGCTTACACACCAGAATACACAATCAATGATAAGGATTATCAGCACTTCAAGCACGTGCCGTTAGCTGATCCTGATTCCACACAACCTTCACGGATCGAAATCATCCTTGGTGCTGGGGAATTTTTAGAAATATTCTCTCCCTTCAAAACACAGCTTTTGGATGGATCATTTCTGGAAATATGAAAGCCAACCCTACAAACAAATAAAACTTAGAAACTACTGACACTGATGTTTTATTACTGCAATTGTGGGAAACATTTGAAAAAAAAAAAACAAAAAATAAAATATAAAGGGCTGAAACCCCACGAGGTGATCAGAACTTGGGTTTGCATTACGTGCGTTCGTACCATTATATCAAGTCAACTCAAATTAACTCAATCCCAGTGTAATCTCCAACTTAAGCCCAAGCTTAATCCTCAACTTAACCCTAATTATATTTTTCTCGTTCAGTCTCCTACCTCCAACTTCCCCCCAGCTCCAACTTCGTAATGACACCCACGGTTGTTGTCGTTCCTATCCCTGCTTTTTAAATAAATTTCGCTTTATTTATAGTTCTGGAAATTTTTATTGACCTAATAGTGAAAAAAATTTGCTATAAAACGATTTGCAGATGGTAAAATTTAATGCTTGTAAAAACAAATATTAAGTAGATCAATCTTTCATAATAAATTTACAGTTGAAAAGTAAAAATCTGTAGTTTTAAGTAACGACTTAAGTAACAATATTCATACATTTTATATTTTGTTTAAAAAGAAAGAATAATTAAATAAAATATGATTTTTATTTATGCTTGCTCATTCAACATCAAATCAAAGATCAAATCGTTGGATAATCGTTGGATAAATTCGTTGGAGATTGAACGTCAATTCAAACAAGCCAAATTTCATGATAATTGGTTGAGAAATAGCCAAATTCCATAGAATGGAATACCAGAATCCCATTTCTA
This sequence comes from Tipula vernalis, assembly GCA_958295665.1. Classification (NCBI taxonomy): domain Eukaryota; kingdom Metazoa; phylum Arthropoda; class Insecta; order Diptera; family Tipulidae; genus Tipula; species Tipula vernalis. Next base: position 125,852,562 of record OY282558.1, on the reverse strand, counting down.
ACGCACATGTCGAATTACATCATAATCTGTTGAGAAAAAGGCAAGTTTCATCATACTGGGCCCATATTCCAGAACTTCATCCAAAAATCATTTTAGAATCCCATTTCCATCGCGGAAGTCAAATTTCACTAAAATCAGTTAAGAAATAGATAAGTTCTATCCTAATTGGTCATTCATTTAATTTGCTAAAGGTTTAATTTGAAATGTAAAAGGTTCAATTTGATAAAGTCACTCATGTTTTGTACATGCGTATTGGTTTGAGATAATAACAGTGAGCTTTCTTAAGTCTTAATCAATATTTGTGTAAGGTTTGGTTCAAATCGGTGAAGTCGTGTGGATTTGTTTAAATATCATACACATATGCTGTGCATACGAGTACATACAAACACTCACTTTATTTTACAAATTGCTCAACTGCTCACTAAACACCGGTCCAACACCATCTCAACCCCAATTCAACCCGCAAACGGCCCCCAACTCAACGCTCAACCCATCCGCAAACTCCCTTTCAACTCAATCCTCAAACCAGCATATATAAAAAATTGGTGAACTGCTCACTATATCTTAACCCAACCCCAACTCAACTGCAACTCAACTTGTACTCAATCCACAAATCGACCCCTCTTAACCGTCAACTCAACCCCAAACTCAATACCCAACTAAATATTAAAACCTTATATATAAAAAATTTGGTAAATATTTCTATAACCAGGTATTTTGGGTCATTTCGTATGGCAGGTACCCACCCGACCCTCTTGACGCACAGATTTCAAAAGCTCTTCAAATCTCGGCCTTGACCATCAAAACAGATTGGCAAAAAAAAAATTCTAAATCGAACAAGCCGTTCTCCAGATACCATGGGTACAGACATACAGACATCCAGACAGACGGACCTTTTTTTTTGTTTTTTAGACTCAGGGATTTTCAAGACGTCGAGAAAAGTGGTTTTGGACCAACCAAATTTTTGATCGTTTTTGACAGGATTTCAATACTTTGGTCTTTTTAGACCGAAGTAACAAATAAAAGTGACAAAGAACACCTAAAAAGTAAAAACAGGAAAACACGTATATATGTACGAGTAGAAGACAAAAAATTCATAAATATCTTTGTCTCATCTACATATAGAAAACAAAAACAAACAAAAAGGCAACGACACGATGAAATTACAATAAAAACACGTGTTAAGACAAAAAATAAGAACAATATAAGTATATCCTTGTCGTTCCAATAGAAAACCAAAATGTATACGCTCTAATCGCTCTATCTAATATACATGTTACGGCTAAAGTACATAGAGCGGCGATTATGCACATTCGCCGTTAAATGTGCATATTCGCCTGCTACTTTGGGTAATGTGAGTTCAACCTACATTTGCCTACTAAATTTGGATAATGTACATATGTACATATTTGCCAGTTTAAGCATGGTTTTCACGATGGCGAGGCGAAAAACTTAGTCAAATTAAAAAGAGGAAGCAATAAAAAAAGAACATAAGAGTGAGTGAAACAACAACAAGTCGTTAATCCTAAATTTTTATTTATTTATTTAGCGGCGCCGTAGAATGGCAATGGGATAAAATTTAATAATAATTCTAATTTTGCATTTAATATCTAAAAAATAGAGTATTCAAAAGAAATATACGACCATTTTTTTGTAATTCTATATTTTTTAATGATTATAATAAAAAATATAACTAAATGTACACATATACAAAATCCAAATTAACGGTTCTATTTTGAAATTTGTTTTATTCAGAAAATTTTCTTCAAAATGACAACATGAATTCCGAAAATCAACAGCTAATCCGGATTCGGATTAGACGTCCTATTTCGGAGTGCTGAATTAAAATAGTGTGACGGTGACACCTAGTGAGTAATAGAATAAGTTAAATTAATAGCTCAATGTTTAACTGTACTAAAATGGAATTTTCCATGATAAAATTGTTCTAAATGTTTCTACACTATTCTAACTGGAAAAGTCATGAGCTTTGTAGAAGTTTGGTTTGTGTATATAAAAAGGCGATTGAAGTCGCATTGGATTAGTAGTATTTGGTAAGCGACAGTGTGAAGATTAAAAAGGAATTAAAAAGTCATTTGAAAAGTGTTTTAGTGGAAATAAAAATTATAAGTGTTCAGTAAAATTTGAGAATAATTTATATAAAATTTATTTAGATAAATTCGTTGGTGATAAATTAAATTAATTTTATATTATTCACAATCCAGTGGTACGAACCTTAATTGACAAGGCAAAAACGTAACAATAATTAAAACTGGACGTCCCAATTTTTCTGTCAAAATGCTATTTTCTCTCTATCGAACTATCGATGAATTTTTGCTTTCTCTTTTTATGTAGTTTGGCTAATTTTTTCGCCTCGCCATCGTGGAAACTATGCTTAACATTGGTAAATGTGAATAATTTATTTTATGTAGATTATTTATGCAGTGTACTTTTTGTAATTAAGAAAGAATTAAGATGGAACTTCACTTTTTCTTAACCGATTATGATGAAATTTGACATGGTCGGTCGAGATGGGATTCTAAAATGATTTTTTGACAAAATTCTGGAATATGGCCAATTAAGGTTGAACTTCGCTGTTTCTTGACCGATTATGATGAAATTTGACATGGGCGATGGAAATGGGATTCTAAAATGATTTTTTGACAAAGTTCTGGAATATGGCCAATTAAGATGGAACTTTGCTGTTTCTTGACCGATTATGATGAACTTTTACATGAGCGATGGAAATGGGATTCTAAAATGATTTTTGGATAAAGTTCTGGAATGTGGCCAATTAAGGTGGAATATCGCTGCTTCTTGACCAATAATGATGAAATTTTACATTCGTTTCAAAATAATTCCTTTTGAAATTTGACTTTCCGCTTTATTGTAACTAACCATTCCGTTTATTCATACAAATTTTATAGAAAATTAACTTTGAATCCTGCTATAATAGTTTTTCTAACTTCACTATTATCTTATTGCGAAACTATTATTTTCTTTAATTTAAACTATTATATTTTACTTTAATTCACAAAATACATTTTATTTAATTTTCTTTATTTACTATAAAAACAATTATTTATTATTTTAACAATTTTATGTTACTTCTAGAAGAGTCAGCCGAATAATGATTCTCGTGATTTATTTATTATATCACCAAAATACCGTACTCGTGCAAATGTATTAGTGTTATACCGACTCAAGTTGTTATTAATTATTTAATTGGAATTGGGCAATTCGCCCAGTTACAGTTCCCCCTTCCTAGTATTTGATCTATCAAATTTAGATGTACCTTACCGTGTTTTTTCTAAAACTGACCTTACTTGAATTTTCTATCTCTTTTAAGATGTAAGCTGGTTTTAACCGATCAATTGAAATGTTTGTTGGTTTACCTTTTATATCTACTATCATATTTTTCCTTAATTTCCTAATGATTTTGAAAGGGCCATCGTAAGGATCGTTGAGACTCGGTTTTATTCGATCTACTCGCATGAAAACATAATCATAGGTGGTTAAATCCTTCGGAAAATAAACGCTCTTTTGTTGAACTAAACGGGTATCGGACGGAGAGAGTTGTCTCATATTTTGACGAAGCCGGCTTATAAAGTCGTTTGGTTCCGTGATGGTGGAATCGGATGGTAAAAACATTTCGCCTGGAATTTTTATATTTTGCCCATATGTAAGTTCTGCTGGAGAAGCTTTGAGGTCACCTCTTATTGTTGCCCTAATGCCTAGTGACACTAAAGGTATTTCATCGCTCCAATGAATGGTATTTGCACGTGCTCTCAAAGTATCTTTTAAATCGCGGTGAAATCTTTCCACTAATCCATTCGCACTTGGGTGATATGGTGTTGTATGGATTTTATGCGCACCTAGCAATATAGCAATTTCAGAGAAAAGTTGATTTTCAAACTGTGTACCCTGATCGGTGGTTACACGATAAGGTGTTCCAAAACGTGGTATGTATTGCTTGCTGGACGAAAGTTTTTGCTACAGTTTGTGCAGTAATATTCGAAATTGGAAAGGCTTGAGGCCAACTGGTGAAACGATCTATTATTTTCAGAATATATGTATTATTATTAGAGCATGGTAAAGACCCAACCAAATCTAGATGGATATGCTCAAATCTTTCTGACGGAAGATCGAACCTACCAAGTTCTGATCGGGTGTGCCTATGAATTTTAGCTTTCTGACAATTAATGCATGTCTTTGCCCAGTAACCAACATCAACATCGATGCCAGGCCAAAAGAATTTGGCTCTTACTAATTTTCGTGTTGCTCGAATCCCTGGGTGTCTTAGATTATGAATGAGTTCGAATACTGAACGTCTCAATTGTAGTGGAATATATGGGCGTTTTGTTGAAGTTGAAACTTCGCACTTTTTCGAGAATTTTACTTGAGTTTCCCTGGTCCTGAGTGAGAGATGGGAGCTCTTCATCGGCCTCTTGTAACTTGCTCAGTTCAAAATAGTCTAGTCCAGAAAGAATAATTGAATTTATTGAGTCGTGGCTGCTTAAACGAGATAAGGTGTTTGCAACTATGTTTTCCTTACCATGAATATGACGTATATCGGACGTAAATTAACTAATATAATCTAAATGTCTAGATTGTCTAGGACTACGTCCTGTTTTTGTTAATAATGCTGTAGTCATTGGTTTGTGGTCGGTGAAAATTGTAAAATTTCTTCCCTCCACAAAGTAACGGAAGTGTTTAATTGACAAATATATAGCCAAAAGCTCTCTGTCAAATGCGAAATATTTCCGCTCTGTCTGACTTAGCTTCTTCGAATAAAACGCAAGAGGTTCCAAAATTCCATTACTTAGTTGCTCTAATACTGCTCCTACAGCAATACTTGATGCATCTCTAGTCAAACTAAATATTGCATTCTATAAACGATAAACTAAAAGGGTTGAAGCTGCCAATGCATATTTACTTTCTTTAAATGCGATATTACGTTCTTCAGGTCAGGAAAATTCTTTCTTGCTTTTTCCTTTCTTGCAGAGTTGGGCCAGATGCTCGTGAATGGGTGAAATTAATTCAGCCAATTTAGGGATAAACCTGTGGTAATAGCTTACCATTTCGACAAATTGTTGTATCTGGCGAATGGAAGTTGGTGTGGGGAAAATGGAGATAGGTAAAATTCTATCTTTAGATGGAAGAATACCATCCTTGGAACCTGTGTGGGACAGGAATTCTAATTCCGGAACCCCAAAAACACATTTTAAAACCTTAATATTCAGACCGAAATCGGACAATCTTTGGCAAAGAAGTTTGAGGTGTTCTCTGTTATCTTTTTCAGATGAACTCGCCACTAATATGTCATCGATATACACAAATACGAATTTTAGATCTCTTACGACTTCGTCCATGAAGCGCTGGAACGTATTACCCGCTCCTCTTAAACCGTATGGTGTTCTAAAAAACTCGAACAACCCGAAAGGAGTTGTTATCGCAGTTTTGTATACATCCCCGGGAGCGACTGGAATTTGATTATAGGCTCTCACCAAGTCGATTTTTGAGAAGATCTTACTGTCGCGTAGGTTCATTGAGAAACTTTGTATGTCTGGTATTGGGTATCGGTCTGGGGCCGTCACATTGGTTAGCCTTCGGTAGTCTCCACATGGTCTCCAATCATTAGAATCTTTTTTGAGTACAAGATGTAGAGGAGATGTTGCTTGTGAAGAAGAAGGACGACATATGCCCAATTGACACATATGCTCAAACTCTGATCTAGCAATACGATATTTCGTTGTATCGATCCAGCGTGGTCTCGCAAATGGGAGCTGACCGACAGTTGGAATATAATGGACCACATTATGTTTTACGGGTGTATCATACCGTGGTTCTTGTGTTAATTGGGGAAATTCTCGTATTATTTCGCCAAAACTGTTCTCAACGATAAAGTTAATTGGTGTTGGTATATAGTAATTGGTTGTGATATCACCAATCCATAAACGTGTACCTGAATTTATCAACTGTCTCCTTCTAACATCGACCAATAGACCAAATTTGGATAAAAAGTCTGCATCAATTATAGGTCTATTAACGTTGGGAATGATGAAAGTATGACAGAATGACCTTCTTAACCCTAGGTCCAATGTTAAGAGTTTCGTTCCATAGGTTTCAATAAGGGAACCGTTTGCGGCAGATAGCGCAAAATTTGGTTTTTTTTGACATTTATCGAATAATGATTTTGGCACGACACTTACTTCTGCTCCTGAATCAATTAGGAAATTATATTTCGTAATATAATCTTTAATAAAAAGACGACGCTTTGGGAATTCACCGATGTTGGTCGTCGAAACAACGGGGTAATATACCTTGGTTCGATACATCCGTCAAGTGAGATTTGAATTCACAAGGTTGGATGCATTTTCGTGCATTATTCTTAAATCGATAGTGATACCAGCATATTTTATACTGTTGGTTTCTAGAATTACTTTTTGATCTATTAGATTGACTAGGTGAGCTATTTCGTGATCTTCTTTATACTACTTTTCTGTGGTGCGTTGACGACAGATAAATTTGGTTGGTTTACTTCCCAAATTTTGTCTGCCATTTTAGTGAGCTGATCTATAGGTTGTAATTCTTCCACTGTCGTTAGAATTGCATTTATTTTAGCAGGCAGACCCTGAAACCAACGTTTTCTAACGAGATCTTCGTTTTGAATGTTGCTTTGTATAGCCAGCTCTTGCAACCTGCGGAAATAGTCTGAAGATTTTTTATCACCGATTTGATTTTTAGCAAAAAGTTTGCGAAACCTGTGCTCTTCACTGAAGCTATTTCTTTCTATGAGTCCTTTTTTCAAGTTTTCATATTTATTATTGGAAGTCTTACTTCTCAAAATATCTGAAACTAAGGTTGTTTGTTCAGGTGGTAGAGCAGCGATTACATAATTATATTTCGTTATGTCGCTTGTTACTTTTACTGTTTGAAAAATAGCTTCTAATTGTATAAATCATAAATCTGGTACGTTAGACCAAAATGAAGGTACTTTATGTGATATTGTTAATAAATCATCTGTTTTTGTATTTTTGTTTTCTTCAGTATCAGACATTTTAAATGTTTATTAAATAAAATCGTTAATTTTAGTCGAATAGAGCAGAATTTGCAATTAATAAATATTGAAATATAACTAATTAAGGATATGAGGTAGCCCTTACGAGATTCACAACCACTTAAATTAGTTCTAAACTTAGAATTATGTGTTTGGTTAAAGAAATTCCTTCGTTACCAAATGAAATCAATTTACGACTTAAAATATGACAGTAATTCGCATCTAAATTGTTTATTGCAGCAAATCAATCAATGTGTTGGGGGTATAAAAAATATTTAAAACAATAATACATTGACGGAGCGAACAGCGGCGCTAAATTAGAATACATGTACATATTTTTCATATATATTGAATAATTTTTCGATTATTGTCGATTTAATGGACTGTATAATAATTTAAAATGAGATTATGACTTGATTACTAAACTTTTATTTTCTTTTTATTTTACACGCATTTAAAAACAATGTTATTTTTTCAACTCCTTCTACTCGACTGCGACTGCTCACAATCATGAGTGTGATTCTCATATAAAAATAAAACGAAGAGAGAACCGAAAAACAAAAAATATAAAATTATAATGTTGCCCCCACCACATTTATTTACATACAAAATGTGATGTGAACGAGAAGATAAGAAAAAGGACCGGTTTATTGAAGCTAAAAATTTAAATAATTTTACCATTGCGGTTTTCTCATAAATTCGGTCATTTTTCCTTTACACAATAAATTGTCTTAACCTATAGCTTAATTATTATTACTATTTATAACTACTTAAACATACTCCCCGCTTTGGAGTATTTCATATACTTCAAAATATTTTATTCAGCTTATTTCTAATTTCTTATTCAGCTTATTTCTAATCCACAAAAATTAAACAATGCAAAATTAATTGTAAATAAAAGTACTTAAACATGAACCTTGATTCAAATGAAATTCTTTACTATAATTAAAAATCTAAATGTAAATTTAAATAACAACTCAAAGCATCCAATGAAAACAAGACCGAACCAGTATGTGTTTTCTTAATTGCTACTTACTAATTCGGTTACAGGAGATGTCGAGTTCATTTCGATTGGAAGAGGACAAATACGGGTAATAGCTCGTTTGAATATTTTATTCCCAACTTGGATTGTTACTACTCTAACGATCCCATCCTTACCTCGATGTAACTCTGTGATTCGAGCCAATGGCCATTTGAATGGAGGCACATTGTCTTCTTTGAGAATGACGACATCATTCAATTTTGGCTCTGGCTGAATTTGATTCCACTTTCGTCGATACTGCAGTTCACATAGATATTCCCGAGACCAACGAACCCAAAAATTCTGAAACATTGATTGTAACTTTTGATAATGCGATAGCCTGTTGAAACTTAAATGACGAACGGATGGATCGGGTAGCGAAGTGATTGGTTGACCAATCAAAAAATGTCCAGGCGTTAAGCATGCTAGATCGTTGGGATCGTCGGACAGGAATCCAATGGGCCTAGAATTAAGACAACCTTCTATTTCAATTATTAACGTATTAAGTTGCTCAAACGTCAATGAATTCAATCCTACAACACGTTTTAAGTGAAATTTTGCGCTTTTTACAGCCGCCTCCCACAATCCACCGAAATGTGGGGACCGTGGTGGAATCATGTGCCATTGTATATTGCGATCAATACAAAATTTCACTATTTTATCATGATGAATTTCTGACGTAAAAAGTTTATGTAGCTCCTGTAATTCGGATTTCGCACCTACGAAATTCGTTGCATTGTCGGAGTAAACATTTAAACATAGCCCACGTCGGGACACGAATCTCCGGAAGGCTGCCAAAAAGGCTTCCGTGGATAATTCAGTAACAATTTCCATGTGAACCGCTTTTGAAGCAAAGCATATGAAAATTGCCACGTAACCTTTTTCTTCAACTCGAGAACGTAACTTGGGTCTAATCGTAAAGGGACCACAATAGTCGATACCAATATTTTCGAAAGGCCGGGATGGAGTAACTCGTTCTTTTGGAAGTTGCCCCATAATTTGAGATAGTGTTTTTGGCTTAGTGCGGAAACAACGAACGCATTGCTTTACGACTTTCTTACACAAATTTCGGCCGCCGATGATCCAAAAACGTTCTCGAATGTGGTATAATAACGATTGTGGTCCAGCATGCAACAGTCGAACATGCTCTGATCGTACCATCAACTGGGAAAACGAATGTGAAGCTGGAAGTAAGTATTGATGTTTTGACTCTTCAGGTATATTGGAATTCTTTAGTCTGCCGCCTACACGCAGAATATTATCTTGGCCTAAAAATGGGTTCAAGGGTAAAAGTTTGCTTTGTTTCGGTAGCATTTTACCTTTCCGAAGCAGCTTCAGTTCAGCTGAAAATTCAGATTGTTGTATGTGTATTACAATTGCTTTCAACGCCAATTCGATTTCAAGGGCTGTTAATTCGATTTTAATGGACGGTCTATGATTGAACGACCGAAGATTTTTTTGTGATTGATTTAAATTTCGATTTTGTACTGCACTCTTCATATTGTTGACGAAACGTAGAATAAGCGCGAATTTTCTTAGTAATTTGGAATAGTTTGAACAGTTAGAAATCGCATCCCATTCATTATTTTGTTCCGAGACACAAACTTTTATTTTTTTAAGTTCCAACTTTTCTGCGTCAATTTCAATTGTAGAAGGTTGGTTTGGCCAATTCTCTTTCGCAAACCAAAGAAAGCTTGGACCACGGAACCATTCTTCGCATTTTAAAAAATCGTTGGGCATTAAGCCACGAGATATCTTATCGGAAGGATTGACATCGGTTGGTACATAGTACCAATTTTCTGGGCTTGTCAAATCCTGTATTTGGGAAACTCGGTTCGCTACGAATGTCACAAATCGAGATGGAACTGATCTAATTCGATATAAGGTTATTTCCGAGTCCGTCCATAAATAAATCGCCGAAAAATTTATTTCCATAGTTGTTAAAACTTTATGACCAAGTTGTGATAACAGAAGAGATGCGCACAATTCAAGCCGAGGAATGGTTTGAGATTTCAGAGGAGCGACACGACTTTTAGCGCACAAGAATGTTACGTTGCAATTATTTTCTTGATCGACGGTCCGTATGTAAATGCAACATCCAAATCCTTTCTGTGATGCATCTCCGAAACCATGAAGCTCGATTCGCTTTGGACGTGGAATCATGACACATCTAGAAATGGATAATTTATCAATTGACAATAGTTGCCGTTTAAACTCTTTCCAGTACTCTTGTAAGTCTAAAGGTAGATCGCTATCCCAATCCAGTTCCAAAGACCATAATGATTGCATGAATAATTTTGCAAGAAACACGATTGGACCACAGAACCCTAAAGGGTCAAATAATTGGGCAATCTCTGTCAGTCAACGAGTATTTCTTGAACGAAAAGTAGAATACGTCTTTTTCTGTATCCCAATTCATACCTAGAATTGAAATTGATTTTGATTGTTCTTGGCAATCTTCAGATTGTAGTGACGGATCATTTGACTTTATTTTCCGAAGTTCAAAACCCCCACGTGATAATAATCGAATAATTTCACTTTTTAAAGTAGAAGCAGTTTCAACAGAATTTGAACCAGTTAATAGGTCATCAACGTAAAAGTCGGATTTCAAAACACGAGACGCTTCAGTAAATTCCTTTTCTTCGTCTGCAGCTAACTGATAAAGAGTTCTGATCGCGAGAAACGGAGCACTAGCTGTTCCATATGTTACTGTACGAAGGTTGTAACATTTTGTCTCTACATCTTGGCTTTCACGCCACCAGATTTTTTGCAATTCTTGCTGATCATCTTTTATCAAAATTTGCCGGTACATTTTTGCTATGTCCCCGGTTATGCCTATGATATGCTTTCGGAAACGCAATATAATCGAATATAGATCTTGCTGAATGGTCGGACCGATCATCAAACAATCATTTAACGAGATTCCGGTCGAGGTTTTTGATGACGCGTTGAATACCACACGCAGTTTGGTGGTACTACTGCTTTCCCGAACTACCGAGTGATGTGGCATGAAATAAGATCGACCTTTTAATTTTGAACTGTTGGGGTTAGCCGCTTCTACCATATGATTTAATTCCTTATATTCAGTCATGAATTGGTTGTATTGATGATAAATTTCATGGTTGGCAACTAAACGTTTTTCTAGAGAATAAAACTGTCGTAAGGCACTAAATGAAGAATCCCCTAAATTTTCAAGATTTTGCTTTAATGGCAAAGCAACAATATATCGTCCATTCTCGTCTCTTCGAACATTTTGAACATAATGTTCCTCGCAAAGTTTCTCTTCTAATGAAAGTTTATTCGGGGAATTCACTTCTTCGATTCGCCAAAAACTTTCTATTTGATCATTTAATTCTTCCAACGAGACATGGAATGACGATAAATCATTGTCAGTATTAGTAATTTGTGGATTATCTGAAACTCTGCCCATGACGACGTAGCCGAATTCAGAGTTTTGAAGCGGAATGCCACAAACCATCTTATTTTTTTCGGGTTTCATAATTTCCAAAAATAGTTCAGCACCCAACAATAGATCAATTGAATCAGGCTTAAAAAACCACGGGTCAGCAAGCTGAATACTTTTGGGAATTATATTTGCATTGATATTAACTGGATGGTGCGGAATTATACCTGCTATTTTGTGTTTTACTAAACAATCGACTGAAGTTTTATAATCAGATTTTTGCGACTCGATATTAATAGTTGATTGTTTTGTGACAGTAGTAATATCATTATTGATGCCAGAAATTTTAACGTTGGTTGACTTAACTTTCAATCCTAGCATTTGAACCATTTTTGTGGTTATAAAATTTGCTTGAGATCCGCTATCCAAAAGGGCGCGACACGGTATTCGACCTCCTTTTGCGGATTGAACCCAAAGAACCGCAGTACTGAGCAGTATTTGAGACGAGTTTCTCTCACGAACCATTTTTGAATTTGTAACTTCAGATGTTGCTGAAATTAAATTTTTTGGAATACATTTTACTTCATTTGAATCATCACGAGCTGATTTTATTGTATCAGATTTTGATGGTAAATACACATCGGAATTCGAACACAATTTCGATTCACTTATTTGTGCACTTTGGTTCATCGTAGAAGGCCTTCCTTCTATCAACTTGGTTTGACCGAAATGCAATAAGGTATGATGTTTTTGCGAACAAATAGCACATACACTTTTACAGTTAACGGTTTTATGACCATCACCAAGACAAGATACACAAGCTCCGCGACGCTTTACGAAGTTAAATCGATATTGCGGTTTTACGCTACTGTCCCTAAATTTGGGACACGAATCCAATCGATGGTTTTCTTTACAAAACGGACAATTGAAATTTTGTTCAACGAAAACGTTAACCGGCTTACGAGCATCAGGTTTGTTCATATGATGTGAATTTGAGTGCGAAACAACTGATGGCTTTTTTGCTTCCAGAACTCGAACACGAGTTTGCAAAATTTCGACAAATGAATCAAATTTTAATACCTCCGTTAAATTTGATTTCATAATTATCTCCGCACGAGATGAGTCGTCTAAACGCTCACAGAGATGATGCGACAGAAATAAATTCCAGTGTTCGACTGGAACTTTCAACGATTTTAACGAATTATAATGTTTGGTTACTGTATCCAGAAATGCTTGGAGAGATGAAGCTGAATTTTCGATTGGTTTTTTTATATCGTATAATTTTTTCATATGAATTTTCTGAATTTTAACCTCATTGTCATAATAATTAAATAAACTTTGATACGCCTTTTGATAGTTTTCCCCAGATAATGGAATTGGTTGGATCAATTGATATGCTTTGCCATCCCGAATACATGTTAATAAATAATGGAATTTAGCGATATCAGTTAATTGAACGTTTGAGTGGAATAAATCATTGTAAATTCCACGAAATTTAAGCCAATTTTCCTCTAGACCATCGAACTTTGGTAATGGAATCTCAGGAATTCTGAGTGAAATTTGAGGTGGTGCTTGGTTTCTTGTTAGAGCATTTGGGTTTTTAATGTTTAGTTTTTAATGTTGGGGGCTTGGACATTCAACTGAGCTATACGATCTAAAATATCTGATTCAACCGCACCGTACATGTCCTCGAACTCAGTACGATCCACAACGAACTCATCACCAAATTGTTCCAAATCATTTTTTGCAACCTCAAACTGAGTATAAGCTGACTTCAACCTGGACAACGCAGACTGAAATTCGCCCAATGTCGCATAATCGCAAATTTTATTTTTAAAGTATTCGATCTTATTTTCACACGAGGATATTAGTCGTTTTAACTTTTCTGTTTCAAGTACAGCTTTTTTAGGAATACCCATTTTGACTAAAGTTTATTCACTATTCTTCAAATTTTCATCAATATTTATATGAACTACTAAATATATGCTAGGCTAAATAATTATGCTAACTTACATTTACCGCTAATGATAAAACTAATTACATTAAATAATAATACATAATTACATTTATACAGCTACGCGATGATGTTTTGATGACCACGTTATCAATATACGCACAATTCCAATCACTGCGATGCACAAAAATTAACTGTTAATTTCTCTCTTGATATACTGTTGTGAGAGAGTTGATGACGATTTTTTGATGAAAATGTGATGAAATCCCGTTATAATAATGGATGGAATATTTTACGGATAAATTTTCGAAGATTCAATCGTTTTTATGCAATTAATTTTTGATTTTATGTTCGATGAAATTATTTCAAATTATCGATGATACAATAAAAATTTATAATTATTGACGACACGATTGATAATTATCGACGAAATTTTTTTTATTTTCATTTTTACGACGAACAAAAATTAATATTATACGAGTTGATATAAAGAAACATCAAAATTTATTTGGTAAGATTCACATCGAATCCGGCTTGAATGACCATGAATGACTTTTCGATTATTGTCGATTTAATGGACTGTATAATAATTTAAAATGAGATTATGACTTGATTACTAAACTTTTATTTTCTTTTTATTTTACACGCATTTAAAAACAATGTTATTTTTTCAACTCCTTCTACTCGACTGCGACTGCTCACAATCATGAGTGTGATTCTCATATAAAAATAAAACGAAGAGAGAACCGAAAAACAAAAAATATAAAATTATAATGTTGCCCCCACCACATTTATTTACATACAAAATGTGATGTGAACGAGAGGATAAGAAAAAGGACCGGTTTATTGAAGCTAAAAATTTAAATAATTTTACCATTGCGGTTTTCTCATAAATTCGGTCATTTTTCCTTTACACAATAAATTGTCTTAACCTATAGCTTAATTATTATTACTATTTATAACTACTTAAACATATATCATGGAATACATATCTTTCATGGAACATCACAAAATCGGCATTTCCTATAGAAAGCACGTTTCAAAAATGGCGGAAGCATTAGGGCTCTTATATATACAGAGGGCTCTGATATAGGTATTTTTTAAGACTTCAGTTATTCCGTTGTAACCTCCCCATTACAACGAATGTTTAAAAAACATGAACATTTGGGGCAATATTTTTGTTACACAGTATTAAAAATTTGAGTCCATTTATAGGCGCAAATCAGCAACATTTCCCCTCCTTCCCCCCCCCCCCTCCCTTACATTTTTATTTCTCCTAATCCTTGTTCAAAGTCGCAGTTTATTATCGTTTCGTATTTTTAAAACAAAATTTTGGCACCTATAAGCGAATTATTGCACGTAAGTATGTTCCAAATGCGCCATCGTCGTGGAACTTTTACCAGTTGCAAAATTCCACATGTTATGTTATTTAATGGGAGAAAAAATAATAAATTTTTATATTTAAAAATTACATCTTCTACAAGAAATATCCTTTGATACAAAATATTGTACGGCTAAAACCGGATTAGTTTTAAAAATTTCGTTTATTTTTCGTGTTGTCATTTGTTTCAACACAGTTCACAGTGAATTTTTTCGAAGTAGACATGTTTGGTAATTATTTTGTTTGCGTTTTGAATGAGTAGCTATATTATGTACATAGATTAAGATTACTAGAATTTTTATAAATAATAATTAGTGTATAATTGATTTTAATGGAGGAAAAAGTATACCTGTTATATTTCAAATTTACCTTTTCTACAAGAAATATCGCTTGCTTAGTTTTAAAAACTCCAGTTGTTTTTTAATGTCATGTTCAAACACAGTTCTCAGTGAAACGTTTCGAAGTGGACATGTTTTGTAATTGTTTTGTGTAAATAGTCATGTTTTTGGATATTAGAACAATATACATATTATAATTATTGTTGAATATTTTTCAAGTGAAATATTCTCATTAGATTTGTGTTTTCAGTTTATAAATTTTGTCAATCTATTTGTTTACTTTTTGTTTGTAGGCAATGTTTAATTTTTGTCTAAATAAACGCCACAGAGAAAAAGATTTATTGGACAAGTTACGGCAATAACTAAGAAGATGAAAGCTATAAAAGCAACTGAAACACTTGATCAATGCGTCTTGAAGCAAATTGGTTGCAAAGCCGGTGAATCATAAGCGGCTGAACACTCTACGTTAAATTCGTCTTGAAGTAAATTTTTCGAGAAGTGGTGTGTTAAAAGCACCTGAAACAATTGAGCAACATAAATTGAAAATTTGACCAAAGTGAAAGAAGCACCCTTTAAATTGTGTTTGTGGAAAATACGATTTAAATATGTTAGTACTTGCTCTTTCGAAATCTGAAACAATATGATTGGGGTTTAAACAGATTTCATTATCACAACCAATTCTCATAAGTTCATATACAAATTCATTATAGCAATGCTCGCTTTTTTCAGATATTAGGCAATAAACAAGAGGAACTATTTCACTGCATGCATCTGTTCCTACACGACCGTGTATGCTAAACAGCTGTCGCAGCAATAATGGTACTACTTTGAACGTACCATCCATAATATATGATTTTAATATGTTCCGAAGATTGTAAGAGAATTAAATCCAGTTTCGAGCTGATGAGCTAATGATTATGAAAAAATCAATCTTCTCATCAGACCGCGCGACTGGACTGATTATACCACAATTTACATTCTATATATACAAAATGTGCTGTGCGTTAAGTACTAGCGAATCGTACTAATACAAATGAACTCTCTTACAATTTTTTCTTCTTCACGATATTCACACAGCTCTGTGTGTAAGCTAATTTTACTTTATTAATTATTTTTGTTGAATGTTAATTAATTCATTTAATTTCTAATATACTACTGGTGATTAGACCATTTTAATTGTGTTTTTATCAACACGAGAAGTATATTAGTATTTACGAACAGTAATTCAACGAAACTGACTAATAGATAGAATTCTATTTATTTAATTATATGATTTTAATATGTTCCGATCCATAATCCAAATCTTGGACTTTGATAACAGGCGGATATTCTCAATCGTATCCAGGATAATAATACAATTGACCTTCAAATTTTTTAATAGAAAGTAAAAACAATTTCCTATTGATCTATTGCAATTGCTCAGGGATTTCGATGTCGTCAATATATTTGGGCTGCTTCAACTGCAATTTTTCTCTCTGTCTATATATTTTTTCTGCTGTGCAGATGAATAAGGCAAATATTTTCTACAAAGAGCATTACATTCCGCAGTCACAGAGGATATTATTTGGCATGGTTTTAATAAGTCGTAACCCTACCTTTAAAGTAGTGCGATTTCCGTTTTTCACAAATCCAGTGCACATTTAGATTTCGCTTTTTATCTACATGATATAGAAATCCATTTAAATTTAGTTTCAATCTACCTTTGTTAGACTTCAATATTTGTATGTCCATATCTATATCCAAATTTATACTGAAATTTAATTTTTTCGTGCATAAAAGCTCTAATCTATATTGAAATTGCTTACTTGTAATTATGTGCACAAAACCACAAATTTATTTATTATTTTAATGTGTTTTATTTATTGTTTTACAACTTAATTTTAAGAAATACTACCTATAGATACTCGGATATAATACGTAGGTATGATTTATCTTACTAGACCACTATTTGACTATCTCCATTAACATAAAATTCAATTTTCATTTTTGCGCAGCTGTATCATTACATTTTAGTGATTCCCCATTTTATATTGCAAGAATCGTACATTTTTTGAAATAAATGCATTGTAACGTTCAGCTTTGGTCGACCGCCCCAAGTTGTACACGGTGTGCACTGCTGATTGTTTTTTTTGTTTGATGACACATACACAGACGATTTAATTATAATTATTTTTATTTTTTTCTATGTTGGGAAAGCAACCTGCTTATCCCGTTGTTTGATTTGTATTTTTTTTATTTTATTTTGTTTGATCGAATGATCAACGGTTCATAATTTTGGTATAAATTGGGATAATTTACAACGCACGGGAGAATTCTGATTGAGTGTTTTGTTGAATTTTGCTGGACATAGTGAATCCCGAAATTATTAAGTTTTATTTTAAAATAACTTAATTTTTTTTTGCTCTATAGAAAAGTTTGTGAAAAACCAATAAGCTTAAAAGAATATTCAAGCTGCTTTTGATATTGGTCTTAGATAGTGATTGATCAAGATAAGGAAAATATATCTTATGTTGATCTAAGTTATCGTGAATAATTAATGATGTTGCTTATTATTATAAGTAGTTCTTAAAAACTGTTTTGCTTAAAAGTGCATAGTAATCGTTAAGGTTGTACTTTTTGGTCGAACATTCGATAGTGCAACTCGTGGTTAGCGTTTTTTTTACTGCAAAGCCTTGATACCGTAATTATTAGGTACAAGCTAACAAATTGTGTAATCAAAAATTAAATAAAAACCCAAAATTGTAATATTTAATAACAAATTAACTGGTAATTCTTAAATAATAAATTAATAATAATTAAATTTCATAAAATAAAAATAAAGAAGTTAAAAACAATAAAACAATATAGTGGGTGAAAAATACGTCAAATCACAAATTTTTGGAAGTCATGTTTCAATTTTATGATTTTTATGTTTTCAATTTGTAGTCTTGATTAAAAAACAAATTTTGTAGAATGTGATTTTTTGTTGTTGTTGTTTAAAATATAGGGTGTCAAATTTTGAGAAAAATGATGAACATGATGTTGTGTTTATGGCTATAAAAGGAAAAATAAATATCCAATATTTATGATATAGGGCTCGTTTTAAAGGTAAGTTAATACGGATTAATAAACAAATATAAAAATGGTAAGTTCTTTAATTTCTTCATTTTCAAATTTCCCGCCAAAATTTTATTTTTAAATTTTCTCATTGATCGTCCAATTTTTTTTTTTTTTTTTTTTTTAAATTTTACGTCCTTTATAATTCTATTGAACATACTAAAAACATGCGCTAGTAAAATTTTTCGTTTTCGTGCAAAATACGTTTAAGTATGACTCTACCTATTTTGAAAATTTCAAAAATCGAATGGTAGATTTTTAGTCCTCTTACAAAAACTCGATTTTATTTAATTTTTCCAGGTTAATTTTTTCACTCGTTTTTGTGATTAAAAATTAAATTTAAAACAAAAAATATTGACAGTAAAAAAATTTATTACAAAATAAGGATAGAAATTTAAAGATATTTATACGGTTAAAATTTACATGTTATATAATCTTCAGTCACTATTTGAATATTTTTTACATTTTAAGTAGCCTTCTGTTGAAGGTATAACTGCATGAAATTCGCGAGTCCCTTTTATTGTTTTCAAGTTCTCTAATCTACTGCCAAGTCCGATTTGTTTCAATTTATATTCAGTATCTGAACAAAATTCAAAAACCATTTCAGTTTTCAACGTTTTAGTCCATTTGAAAAGTTCCTCCGCATTGGTTATGTCACCATCATATTCTTTGGTGAGACTGGCTCTGGATGCCATTCTCTTAACAGTACCTCCTGCTCCATCGCATGGTCCTTTTCCATGAGCAGTTGCGTGAAAATGCCACTCACAGTCAACTCCAAAATCCTCTTTATGTTTAGTTATATTCATAAATTTTTTTTTATTTTTATAATGTGTTTCTGCACCATCTCAATTTTTGTTTTCAAAAACTGCAATAATTTTTCTATGAACAAGTGAACTGCTACAGCGTCATGATGAAGACAATCTGATATGCTGCTTAATCTCATAAGCTGTAGTGCTGCAATATCCCTCCCTCAGTTTTGTAAATTACAAATGGATGAATAGTCGCTTGTTTGTTGTTCCAATGAAAACCCTGTGCTGCATTTTGCATTATAAACGCATAATTTTCTGCAAAATCACAAAAAACAAGGACCTCTGTTGGCTCCAGAGTTAAATTTTTATTTTTTATGAAATCGAATTGTGTTAGTGATATAAAGCAATGAGGAATCAAATTTTTCAGCTTAATTATGAAGTAATCCAGAAATTCGTCTAATGGTTTTGAATATTTTTCCAAGTTGCATCGGTCAGTTGAAACCCACTGACTATCCACTCCTGGGCAGCTCTCGCATTGCAGAAGATAACATGTTGATCTTGGATCTTTACATAGTATTAATGAAATGCAGTCCTGGTATCGCGAAATTTTTTCATTAGTGACAGTTTCCATCCTAGTTCCATGAATAATTAATTTAACATTTTGATGTATTATATGTACAAACGCAAACTGTATGCGTTCCGCTGCTACCTGGTTGAACACAGTTTTTAGGACGTAGCAGAGAAAATTTAGAAAAACTATTTTTTTTTTATTCATCATCCTTAAATTTCAACTTGTAGCCCTCAGAGCACTGCTTTTCTCCTGAACTTTAACTTTATCAATAGTTAAACAATCGTTTTTCCCAGGAATTATACGACTAACATTATCATCGTTATAATATTCTAGCACTGAATGCCTGAGTTCGTCACTGATCCGTTTTTCAACTTTGGGTGCTGGAAGACTCAGTGACCCATTCTTGTTTTGAATATTTTTAGCTGTTCGTACCATATATTGGGTTGTGTTGAATTCTTCCTGGATTTGTTGTATCGTTAGAGATTTCGGCATGGTATACAGCAGCTGTATTTTATCACAACTCTTCTCCAAATGTCGGAATTTGATTTTTAGTTGATCCATGAATTCATCATAAAGACATGCCTTATACCTAATGATTTTCCTCTGAGTGAGTCAAAAGAGATTCTATTCCAGATACCAAAGATGTTGATGATATCGGTAATGTGGTAGTTAAATTTAATAATTTTTTCTCCTCATGATATTGCCTGGATTCCAACTTACTTGGATAAATAGGGGACATGCCCTTATTAAGTTTTTCACGGACGAGAGCACTTTTTATTTGGTATTCCTCACTTTCACTCATACTCGAAATATTCTCGTCATTGATTGTTGATGATGTCTCCGGAGTAACAGGTGAATTTAATGAGTTATTAACCGGTGATACTTCGTTTTCAACATTTTGACGTTTATTAGTCACTCGGTAATAACATGATGTACAAATCGATGAATTTTCAGTTACATGAATCGAGCACGGCAAACGAATTTTAATATAATTATTAAAATTTCTTAAACTTTTAGAACATTTCAACTCAGGAAACGGCTTACAACACTTTTTGTACCCAACCATTATTACACTTATTATTTGAAATACTTTTGATGTTATTTAAATAAGCAAATGATTTAAATAGAACTTCACAAATTAAACTAACTGAAATATTAATTTAAACCAGTTGATTTGTTGTTTAAAAACTACTCTAGCCGTGAATTTTATACGAAATATTGGCGAGTTAGCATGCGAGACAACAGAATATATTACGGCGAATAGTCAGAGAAATGAAACTGCGGCAAATTTAATGAACGAACTTCCATCCTTTAAAAGTGGTTTACTAATTTTTCAGCTATCCATTAAATTCCCGTTCAAAGTGGTTTTCAATGGTTTGGTTTTTTAGATATTTATCGAGCAACGCATCTTTGAATGCAGTCGCTGCTACTTCATTGATGTGAGAATGACAGTAGTATTAGGATTGCTACAATTCAGTTAGGCCGGTATGAAGAAAGAAGGATAGGGTATTCTTTTGTCGTTATGACTTCGCTAGGAATATTTGAGGTCGAGTAAAACCGCGAAGAAAGGGAATATGTTTCGACTTATTTGAGGATAGAATAAGGAAGGGTACCTTCACGGCATAAATGGCATCGGAGCCCTAGAATATCTGCTTTAGTGATACTTATGTGGTATTCGAAAACGTGTATTTCGATATTATTATTTTAAAATACTCAACACTGGTTTATTAATTTTGATTGATTTGTGTTTATTTCCGCTACAAATTTTAATTATACCAAACATCATTAAACACAATAAAGAAAAAGCAAAGAAAATAATTTAATTTAAGAAAATTTTTTGCACTTTGATATGCATTGATGGATGGATCAATATTGGGATCCATTTGGGAAACGTTAATTGGAAGCTCTTTACTTCAAATATCTTTGCTAGTCATATAAAATGAAAGTTCCACCTTCCAAAACTGTCAATTGAAAATCATTAATATTTTGCTGCTTTTGTGGTATACACACAATTTATGTATTCAATAATTTCCATAAATTAGAAAAATTTAATTTTTGTGATTAATTAAATTACAACATAAATTATAAAATTAGAAATTTAATTTTTTTGAAGTACAAATAATCGGATTCCGATTGGCACGTCACAGTGTTATAATAAAAGATGAGTTTTGCTGCAATTCAATTTGTTAATCTTATTTAATATGATTAGTCAGCTCGTTCGTTCCGCATTTTGAGGTCGCGTAAATCAACAGCAGTATCTTCTTCATCATAATGTACAGGTGCACGTATATTACAATAAGTAATAAGTGTAATTGATCTGAAACGAAAGTTTTGTGTTTTTATTTCAAAATCAGTTTTTGTAGCGTTAACAATAAAAAAGCAAAATTTATATACGATCTAACTGCATTAAGTGAAACGATATAATTATCTCAATATTTCATCAATTTTTATGTACCCTTATTGAAAAATAAGTTGCTAATGATTAACAGTTTATGTTGTTAATTGATCATATAACTTAGATTAATGCTATTTGAAACCAACGAAAATTATTTTCTCATCATTAAGGTTTCTGATTGAGGCCGGTTTACGGCCACCTAATCACAGGTTCTCATTTTCATCCAAATTACTGTATAGTAAGTGTAACAAAAAGTGAAAGCTCCCGCATCTCAATAAACGTGGTACATAAATATTTAGATGCGAGGTGGTGAATCAAACAAATTTTGTATATATCATTTCTAAACGTGTTAAACCCTTTCTGAGTTTTGACCTTTAAACAACTCCCATTAAATAAAAAATCTAGGTTAATAATAAATAAACTAATAATATTTAATAATAATCCCCAATATTATAAACAACTGTATCAAACACTTTGCATAATTAATTATCATAAATAAATGATTCACATACATATGTTCGAGTATATGGATAATCTCTTACCACCGACGTAATTATCATAACTTGTAGTAACATAATTGACATAACAAATTTTTTTTTTAAATTCTTGTCTTTTTAGAAAATATACAAAATATGTAATTAATTTATCACGATTTCACAATATTTTTCATCTTCATCTTCCCCGTTAAATATTTAAAGAAATTTTGTTTTTTTATTAATTTAACGCATCTTTTGGTGAAAGTTAAAAAAACAAAAAATATGAAGAAAGATTTTTTTGTTGTTGTTGTATATTCAATTTCTTCACAAGCGATGTGACATTACATTGATTCGATTTTAGTGACATTTTTTTTTGTCTTTATATTTCAAGAGGTTAGTGCATCGGAAAATTTAATTCGCAAATTTATATTGGTTTTGCTCATAGGGTGACATATTGTGAAAAAGTGTTTGTTGTTTTGCGCAGAGCTAGGGTACTTGGTTCCGAATTCAGTGACTTCCTCTTCAGGCACTTGATCATTTTCAGCAACTGGCGTCTCCCCTACTGCAGAAATGAGTAAACTCAACCCATTATTCAACTTATTCAATAAAATTACTTTTCAGTAAACTGCTATTCAGTATTAATCGAGTTTTGATGATAATCTTAAGATTAAAATATTGGCCGGCTTAATTAAAATTAGTTTCACCAATTTAATCAAAATTAAACTCCCTTGTCAAGTACGCTATTTTCTCTTGATGTCTATTTGAATAATTCACAAAAAAAAAACAGAAGTGAATCTCTGTTTGAAAGCTTGAAATGTTCCCATACCTTTGGAAAGTGTTCACACTAAGGCTCGACCTTTAACCGATAGCTAACCGGAACCGATTTTATTCTCTTTTATTAATTTTGAAAACCTGTTTCTATAAGTACCTGCGAACAAGCGGATGTCAGTCAGTGGGTTGAGTAACACCAAAGTCAGTTGGGAAAGCCAGCAATTAAACAAGTTCCACCTCAAGCAGCTGATATGGCTGCCACGGCGACATTTGTTGAAAGGCCTATCATTAACCAAATGGGGAACGTATCGATAACGAGAACTGGTCAACAGCCATATCGACAACAATCGGTACCCCGTGTGAAGTCAAATATGCTACAAATTTCAAATAGACAGATACTAGTCTCACATGACCGTGGCGCCATTCCGGTCAGTTTGAACAACACGAATCAGCCGTCTTATATTCAACCAGCAGGGTCTATGGGTGTCCAACATCTACCTGTACCAAATGCTGCAACGGCGCCCATTTTGAGGGCTGATCAGCTCGCCACAAGACATGTAGTTTCCAAGGAGCTTCCTCACTTCAGCGGGCAACCATGGGAATGGCCGACGTTCATAAGCAGCTACGAAAGTTCAACAGATACATGTGGGTTTAGCAATGCTGAAAATCTATTACGTCTGCAACGGTGTTTGAAAGGGAAAGCACTAGAGGCTGTGAAATACCGTCTACTGTTACCATCGTCAGTATCGGATGTGATAACAACCCTGAGAATGTTGTACGGCCGCTCAGAATTGATCATCCACACTCTACTTCAGAAGATCAGAGGCGAACCGGCTCCGAAAGCAGAAAAACTAGAAACCCTAATTTCATTTGCACTGTCGATGCAAAACCTATGCGCCACGATCGAAGCTGCTGGACTACTGGCACCTATGAATAATCCTTCGTTGTTACAGGAGTTAACAGACCGTTTACCGCCTTACATAAAATTAAACTGGGCCGTTTATCAACAGTCCCTACCAGACGTCACGTTATCCACGTTTGGGAACTAGCTTCTTGAAATCGCGCAAGCAGCAAGTGCAGTTATCATACCTTCTCCCATTTCTGTCAGTACTAATGCCAGGCAGGAAAAGCGACAATCTAGCGAAAAAGGGTATCTGCATAAGCACGCGGGAGATACCAAAGATAATCAAACAATTAATGATGATCGGAAATGCCACCTGTGTAAAAAATCCGGTCATATTCTAAAAAGCTGTGAGAGTTTCAACAACATGAATGAACGTTGTGTCAACGCAATGAACGTTGGAACACCGTAAAAGAAAACCGTCTGTGCCGAAAGTGTCTTGAACTGCACAACCACTTTCGTTGCAAATATGCCAAGCAATGTGGCACGCAGGGTTGTAAAGCGTTACACCACCCACTGCTTCATGGCGAAGTACGACCCGAAGTGAAAGAAGGCGTAAAACCAGTAGCTAGTTGCGCTTTACATTGTAACGCACAACGTCGATCGCCACAATACGCTGCCACAGCAAATACGCTTACTTTCCTTGATGAAGGCTCATCTTTAACGCTCTTAAATAAAGAATTAGCGAAAGAGCTCGAATTAGAAGGAACACCTGAGAGCTTGTGCCTGAGATGGACGGCAGACACTATTCGAGAACAAAAGGATTCTAAGATAGTTTCGCTGCAAATATTGGGAAACTATCAAGGGAGTCGAAAATACCGCATCAATAACGTCAGAACCGTCAGTAGTCTAAATCTACCGGTGCAATCCGTGGCAGCGCAAGAAATGTCCGCTAAGTACCATCATCTACGGGGAGTTCTGATCCAGGATTAATACCAAGCCGTCCCTTGTATTAACATTGGGATTGATAACTGGAAGCTAGGGATACCATTACAGGCGAGGGAGGGAACCTCACAGCAACCGGCGGCTACCAAAACAAGATTAGGGTGGGCTGTGCACGGTTTTTACGATCAAAACAAAGCAGCCGATTCTAATTTGTCGTCGCCGCATTACCAATATAGTTTACATATGTGTGATTGCAACAGTGATCAGCGGATGGAGACTATGGTTAAAGAATTTTTCTCGTTAGAAAGCTTCGGCGTGAAGAAGCCTGACATCATTTTGGAAACTAGCATGGAAAACGTGCCCGCGAGGTATTAGAGACAACCACGATCCACAGAGAGCACCGGTTCGAAACCCGTCTGCTCTGGAAATATGACGGAGTACGGCTCCCAGATAGTTTACCTATGGCGCAAAAACGATTATTGTGTCTCGAAAAGTAGATGCAAGGAAACCATGATTTGGCCGAAATCCTAAAGGAGAAAATTCGTGATTATCACGCCAATGGTTATGCGCGTAAGTTGTTACCACATGAGTTGATTGAGCCATCTCCAAGAATATGGTATCTACCCATATTTGCGGTGAATAATCCGAATAAACCGAATAAAGTTCGCCTTGTATGGGACGCAGCCTGCAAAGTCAACGGAATATCGTTGAATTCAGTTCTTATGAAGGGTCCACATCCACTTGCAGCTTTGCCTGGAGTGATTCAAAGATTTAGGGAGAGGCGAGTGGCCATCTGTGGTGACATAAAGGAAATGTTTCACCAGATACGCATTCGAGAGGCTGATCAACAATCACAACGGTTCCTATGGAGAGACGGGGACCAAATTAAAGAACCTGACGTTTATGTGATGCAGGTTATGACGTTTGGGGCGACTTGCTCCCCCAGTTCGGCGCATTATGTAAAAAACGTGAACGCACTAAGTTTTGCAGAAAAGTATCCAAGAGCTTCTGACGCAATAAAAAACAACCACTATGTGGACGACTGGTTGGGCAGCGTCGACACCCCGGGTGAAGCCATCGAACTAGCAAAACGGGTCAAAGAAATACACAAATATGCAGGATTTGAAATACCAGTGTCAGTACCACGTCAGAGGCAAAGAAAGACCTGAACATCAGCTCGGCAATAGAAGGCGAAAAGGTACTAGGAATGTGGTGGAACACCGAGACCGACACATTTAATTACTCATTATCTGATCGACAACAGGGTAGTGATCTCTTGTCGGGTGAGAAGCGACCCACCAAGCGTGAATTTTTAAGGACTCTAATGTTCGTATTCGATCCTCTGGGCCTCTTGGCTTTTTACTTGGTTTACGCTAAAATTCTATTGCAAAATGTTTGGAGATCATCGATCGGCTGGGACGAAAAGTTGAATGACGAACTATTCGACAAGTGGAAAACTTGTATCCAGTTGTTACCACAGATAGCGCAGATACGGATTCCTCGATGGTATGGAATACGAGGATACCCAGAAACAATACAACTGCATATATTTGTCGATGCGAGTGATCACGCCTTTGTAGCAATTGCCTACTTCCGCATCGTAAGTGGCGACGATATCCACTGTATCCTGGTTGCGGCTAAATCTAAAGTCGCACCACTTACACCACTATCAATCCCTCGACTTGAGTTACAAGCGGCGGTGTTCGGGGCCCGACTAGCTAACAGCATTAGTGATTCCCACTCCATCCGCATTCAAGAGCGTATATTCTGGTCCGATTTAAGAACGGTTCTCTGCTGGCTACAATCCGACCATCGTAAATATCACCAGTTCGTGGCACATCGTATTGGTGAAATGATGGAAACCACGAAATTAAAGGAATGGAGGTGGATTCCCACCAAAAATAATGTAGCGGATGATGGCACAAAATGGAAGAAACTGCCAAATTTTAATTCATCGAGTCGATGGCTGAACGGGCCTGAATTTCTTCGACTAGCTGAACTATGGTGGCCCAACCAAACCCAAGACGTTCACAAGGCTCCCATTGAGGAACGGTGGGTTCACTACATACATACAGTCAAATATTATCCATCGGTAATCAAGGTAGAGCGATTTTCCAGCTGGCAACGCCTTCTTCGTGTGCAAGCATATGTGTTGAGGTATGTAAATAAGTTAAGATGCAGAATCCATAACATGGCCGTTAGCGTAGGACCTATCACTCAAACCGAGCTTGTTAAAGGAAACAATGAGCTCTATCGTCGAGCCCAGTTTGATGCTTATCAAAAGGAGGTAGAAATCCTTCTGCGCAACAAATCGCTTCCAATTGATGAGCAAGTGATCATTCCGGAAAGCAGCCACATTTATAGGAGTTCGCCATATTTAAACGACGTTGGCATTTAAGGACGAAAGTGAGGATTGATGCTTCGGAAGATGTAGGTAGGAATCAAAAGCGACCAATATAGCTGCCGAAAGGTCACAGGATGACTTAACTGTTAGTCATGTCATACCATCGAAAATATCACCACCATTACCATGGAACCGTTGTTAACGAACTCCGTCAGCAATACGTACGTATTCCAGGCGAACGACAGTTATTGAAAATAGTACGATTTTCCTGCAAGAGATGTAAGAATCAGAGGGCCCTCCCTCGTGAGCCACAAATGGCGAATTTACCAACATCTTTCACTCGACCATTCTCTTACGCCAATTTAAAATTAATTCAACAATTGACAAAGCATTGACTTATATAAATAACTTCTCGCCGCATAGAATTGAAAAATGTTGGCTCACAGCCTTTATTATTTCTAGCTCAGATTAGCTTATATACTTTAACAGAGCGCCGCCCCTGTTATTAATACTAGTGCATGATGCGCGTTGGCCTCACAACCAATTATAAGAGGAATGTTTTTATCCTTACTCTACTTCAAGAGTCCAGAAAGTTCCTCCGAAGGAGGATAGCAGAGTGATATGGAAGATTAACTAAGGCTTTGATATGTTCAGTGCAAGATTTGCCAGATTCAATAGTGATCAGAACAGCTGAGAGATTAACCGAGCTGTATTTAAAGTTAAGTCAAATGGCAAATAAAGCTAAAATTGAACATTTTCAATTTTTTCGCAGTCGAAAAGTGTCGAAAACACGTATTTTGAAAGACTGTCAAGAACTCATGTTACCAGTATACCAGTTTTCGACTCAATCCTCAACTAAATCCTCAAACCGGCATACATAAAAAATTTACCTCTGCGTTGACAATAGAAAAAGATTTCAAAAGACGGACAAGCCGTTCTCGAGATACCATGGGTCAGACATCTAGGAAGACGGGCATTCTACAAGGGACCATCAAATCATCGAGAAATGTGGTTTTGGGGAAACAAAATATCTGGCCATTTTTGGCATGATTTCAATAACTTTGTCCCTTAAAACTTTGGCCTATCTGAATGTAAAATTGTACGTTCTGTCAGAATCCGGATCCTATAAGAAAAAGCAGTTGACCTTCAAACAACCTTGAAAACAGTTTGAAGGTCAAACTGAAGTTCACTAATCGATTGCCCCGTAAAATCCTGTATCTTTTCTATAGCTTGGGTCGATTAAAATGCGGCACCCCGTATATCTCGGAATTTCCCGGCTTTGGATTTATTTATTTTATATTCTGTAACATAATAACCACATATAGAAGTTTAAATATCTCTTGCAGAAATTTATATATATATATATATATATATATATATATATATATATATATATATATATATATATATATATATACATATATATATATATATCAGTGGCGTAGTCTGGTTTTTGGAGGTAGGGAAGCACTTGACGTTAGGTAGTTCCGAGCTTGATCCCATTCGTTAAAAATCAATTGATTAATTATAATACAATAATTAGGATCACAGACTAGAGCACTACTCTTGTTTTCCCTAGGAATTTATTTATTATAACTTTTTTGGACTATTTTGGTATTAGTTTTTCAAGAGCATACTGTAGCAATCGACACAGCATGCTTTGGAAAAATAATACCTAAACAGTCTTAAAGTGTCAGAATCCACGGGGGCTATTTGTTAATTGGATTCGATATTTTGTATTGGATTCTTATTTGAAATGAATCAGTTTCGTTCGTTTCTTATTCGAATACTCTCGCAGATTAAAACTGTTGCTTGCAGTTTCATTGATATTTTTTTATTTATTTCTATAAAATTATACAACTAATAACCATTAAAAGATAAAATAAAAATAAAAATTTAAAGGAAGCCGCAAATTAATCTAAAATATCATCGTAAAAATTGTGTCCTCCGCAAACAAGTTCCTGCATACTCAAAAAACCAACAATGTGTATATGTGAAAAATATTTTGCGAAAATCGTTTTGCAACTCGGTATTTTCGGTAAATTACACACACATACACACCAGTTTAACGAAACTTTTTGTGTATAACGAATTTAGTTTCGCAACGAATTTTCATTCGCTAAACTGGAAGTTTTATTATAAGGAAATGCCCTGTGTACTAACCAAATGAGTAAAGAAAGAAGGATTCTTCCTTTATAAAGTTAAATCCATTAAGTTTGAACGGTCACAAGTGAGCAAGTAAAATTGCAAGTCATCCGACGCCAACCTTGGAAATTACCATCAACTGCACCTTGTGGAAATCTATCATTGCAAACTTCTGCTAGTGCCTCTATTTTGTTTATATTTGTGAAATCTTATAAAATAGAAAAGTAATGACTACCAGTCAACAACAATTAGAGGTGTTTCAAAAGGAACACAGCGTCATTACTGAGCAAATATCTAGATTAGCAAAATATGTTCAACAATTACAGCGTAGTTCAGACATTTTTGGTATATCTGTTCATTAAAAACGTACTAATAAATTGTTAAAAAAATGTTGGTGAAGTGGAGCGGGAAATATGTTTTATAAGCCATGATGAAGCCTCGGGAATTCATATATTCGAAGACATTTAATATGAGTTTAAAATAAACGGAGTCGAAAGGCAAGCATGGATGATACAGATTCATCATTATTTGACACCACAATGAATACTGAAAGGTCTATACAAGTGAAACTGACAAAAATTAATGTTCTCCCATTTAGCGGAGAATACACGGAATGGCAGTTATTCTATGACCTTTATATGGGCACTATCCACGAAAATACGTCGCCAAAAGTTTCAATATCTGAACGGTTTACTACGATTTCTGAACATAGCTGCGAGCATTCGGAGGAAACTGAGCAACGGGATTCTTGACTCATTATTATGCAACCCATAATAAAGTCATGCGATGTACAAAAGACGTGCGATGCAGATTTTCCAACTATTGACGATTTTTTGAAATTCTTAGGCAAAAGATCAGATGCTCTGGAATCCCGTAAGTCAGAAAGTAGAACGAGTGGTCCAAATTCGAATGGAAAACTTTCACGATCATTTGCAATCATTTCGGTAAAATGTGATGTTTGCGATTCTTATGATCATTTTTTGTATCAGTGTAAAAAGTTCACGAATAAAAGAAAGCGTTGCTTTAATTGCCTTTTGGACACTCGCTCAGTATACCAATATAAATGAAAAAATGGAGGTGTGGCCAACACACGACTTTCTTTTACGAACAGAGAATTTTGAGAAATTTTATTTTTTTTTTATAACTTTTTTTTTTATTTATTTTTTTTTTTAATTTTTAAATTTTTAATTTTATTTGTTTTTAATTTTTGAAAACATTTTGTATTAAGTAGTTTTTTGTAAACCTTATACTTTTTAAGATATTGGCAAAATACATTTTCTGGACCAAGGGAGTGTCCACTTCCGGTTAGCCGATTTGGAGTAAAATTCACTGGGACCTCCCAATTTATCAAAAAAGCTTAAATCTGAAGTTTCAGTTCAATTGGTTAAACCATCTGGGCTGTAGAGAGGACACAGACAGACTGACAGACTGACAGACTGACAGACTGACAGACTGACAGACTGACAGACTGACAGACTGACAGACTGACAGACTGACAGACTGACAGACTGACAGACTGACAGACTGACAGACTGACAGACTGACAGACTGACAGACTGACAGACTGACAGACTGACAGACTGACAGACTGACAGACTGACAGACTGACAGACTGACAGACTGACAGACTGACAGACTGACAGACTGACAGACTGACAGACTGACAGACTGACAGACTGACAGACTGACAGACTGACAGACTGACAGACTGACAGACTGACAGACTGACAGACTGACAGACTGACAGACTGACAGACTGACAGACTGACAGACTGACAGACTGACAGACTGACAGACTGACAGACTGACAGACTGACAGACTGACAGACTGACAGACTGACAGACTGACAGACTGACAGACTGACAGACTGACAGACTGACAGACTGACAGACTGACAGACTGACAGACTGACAGACAGACAGACAGACACCATTTCGAAACCCACTTTTTTGGACTCAGGGGACCTCAAAACAAATAAATCTCTAAAAATCTCAAGGTCCAAAATTTTCATGATTACTATACTTTATTTTACTAGAGTAAAAGAAAGTAAAAGAAGGTGTCAAATATGTACAAAGAAGCATCATACATTGTTACACTTAAATCCAACAGAGTCTAAGTTAACCGCACCAGGCATCGGACGTTTTATCAAGGAAATTTGAAGACAAATTTATTAGTACAATCAATGCCACCAACGGCCTTGGTTAAGGTACAGGATTGGTGCGGAAATAAGGTTACATACAAGGTGCTGTTGGATACTGGATCCCAACTATTGTTTATCTTGGAAGCCTGTATGAATCGCTTAAAATTGCCAAACCGGGATGGACGTATTTCAGTGTCTGGTGGGGATTACATCAATCCATATGACCAGCCTAAACAACTACAACTCAGAATTTCACGTTGAAGTAACTGCTGCACTTCCACCACCAACACCACAGCAAAACGACTTAAGCCTATTGACTGGCATTGGAATTAGTAGTTTCAAAAAAAATCCAAATAATAAAGGTCAAATTATCGTGCAATAGACCTTATTTCAACGGGTTTGGTTGGACGCCAAGGTGATCTTCGTACCACCGCTCTTCATTGTCTACAATATCAAAATATTCAGGTGATTTCAATATTGACCAAAGGTTGAGAGCCTGTTGGGGAATTCTAGGAGATTCCAAAGCCATCGAAATAGACAAATAACGAAGAGGAAAGTGAAGTCTATTTTGTTGCTAATACCGTCAACGGAAGTTTGTTGCCGTTTGAGGAACCCAAGCCGACCCTAGGAACATCGTTCAATTTAACAATTAGCGGGTTGCACGCCAGGGAGAGAACATTTGTCAAACGCGAAGAATATCAAAAGATATATAAATCGTTCATACAGGAATATATTAAACTCGGACATTTGGTGGAAATTAGCACAGAAAGGGTGAACCAAGATACTTGAGTATTTTTACCATACCACGGTGTTTTAAAAGAAGATAACATCAGCACAATGTTAATATTAGTATATGATGCACCAGCCAAAACCGGATCGACCGCTTCGCTCAATGATGAACTCCTAGTCGAACCAATAATACATGCCTTTCTCACGAGTTCAGATATTGTCAAGATCTAGTGCCAAATTTTCATGAATGATGAAGATCAGGAAAACCAAATGCACGTACAGAACCTGGTCACTTATGGTACCGCTTCTTCCCCGTTCTTAACAAAAAGGATTATGAAGGAACTAGCCAGACTAAACCAAAATACATACCCGGCTGCCGCAACTTTACTTAATGTTAACATGTATTTTGAAGAACTGATGATTGTTGTGACCAACGATTTGAGGGAAGCAATAACTTTGAAAGATGATACAACTAAAACCCTGAAGGCTGCGGGAATGCCCTAAAGTGCTCAAGTGAGCGATATTAAAAAACAGAAAAAATTGAATGAATTTCAAAACAGTGAACTATCAAAAGTTTTATGGAAACAAACGCACAGGAAAGTTACCTGGGTTCAACAGTGATTTTTAATGATAACTTTCATATATAAATACAACGCATACACGACATCTCTTTCTAGGGCTACGGACCAATAGTCGGGTTAGTTGTTCTTTTACCTACTTTTTAACAGTGTACAGGGTAAATTCAAATATTGTACTAAAAAGTTGGCTAAAATATGAAAAAACCGTTGTTTTTAACTTTTTCATGTTTCACTGATTTTTGGTAAAATTTTCGCGTTTTCAGTATATGTATTAAATGTACGTACAGATAATACACGAATGAAAAACAATAAAAATATTTGACGTTTTTCTTTGCACCTAATAGCCAGCGATTTTAACCCTCCAAATCATAATTTGTCCCCATCAAACCATTTTTACTTCTAGAGAATTGGTACGCCAATTGAGGTAAATTTGTACTAAAATTAAAATTTACTGTGCTAAATGATTGACCTGGCTATTGGTCCGCAGCCTGGGTTGTGAAAAACTAACTCATATACGTTCTCAGACATTTAGGTTTTTCTGATATCTTTATGTTAAGGAACGATCGTATGGTTATAGAATGTAAAGCAATCGAGAAAACCAAGAAATAGAAGCTAATGTAAATGAAGATAATTTTATGCAGTGTAATATTTCATAGAGAAATAATCAAACGTTCCCCTTTGGAATTTTGTTTCAATTAGTGTTTTACATTTAGAGCGGGTAAATACCTTTTTTTTAGAAAACGATTTTGTTCGTTCTCCAGCCAATATGAAAATTTTAAAGATCATGTAGTGAAGCATATTAGCATTTTGAATTAGAATTATAGGGAATCAGTGCTTCCCTTGCTTCCAAAGGCGCTACGCCCCTGATATATATATAACCTGATTATATATATATAACCCTGATATAACCTGACATATATATATATATATATATATATATATATATATATATATATATATATATATATATATATATATATATATATATATATATATATATATATATATATATATATATATATATATATATATATATATATATATATATATATATATATATATATATATATATATATATATATATATATATATATATATATATATATATATATATATATATATATATATATATATATATATATATATATATATATATATATATATATATATATATATATATATATATATATATATATATATATATATATATATATATATATATATATATATATATATATATATATATATATATATATATATATATATATATATATATATATATATATATATATATATATATATATATATATATATATATATATATATATATATATATATATATATATATATATATATAGAACTTTGCTGTTACTTAACATATAATGATGAAGTTCCATTTATACGTTGGAATCATTATAAAATGATATTTAGAAAATGTGCTGGAATATGGGCAGTTATGAAGGAACTTAGCCGTTTATTAAACGATTATGATGAAACGCGATTTGTATGATGGAAATACGATTTTAAAATGATATGTATAAAAGAAATTATGTAGATTATTTCTACTTCGGAGATGAACGAGTTTCTTCCTAACTAGCTTTATTCCAAAACTCCATGTTGGCCATGGCCATATTGTGGAAGTTCTAATTGGCCATATTCCATAACTTTATCTAAAACTCATTTTACGATCCCATTTGATGGAACGGCTAAGTTCCTTCCTAATTGGCCATATTTCGATACTTCATCTAATACTCGCTGTAGAATCCCATTTTCGTTTTATATGCCGAATTTCATGATAATCGATAAAGAAATCACCAAGTTCCTTTCTAGTTGGCCATTTTTCAGAACTGCATGTAAAAATCATTTTAGAATACCATTTTCATCTTGCATTCTGAATTTCATCGTAATTGGTTAAGAAATAGTGAAGATCCTTCCTAATAGGCCTGAATTTGACTTGACAATACTATTGATGGATAAACTTCAATACCAGATACTCAAATTCGGATTACATTCGGATTTAAGTCTCTTAAACCAAAGTTTTACTGTAATACATTATTCCTATGCCGTTATAGAACTAAAATAATACGCACAAAAAAGAAAACCCGGGTTTTTCTGGTCACACTTTTGAGATCAAAATGTGTTCCCGTTTCGAGAAACCTTTGACCACCAGTCATTTCATTTTACTGTTTTCAATATTGGTTGGGGGAAAAAAAGTTAAGCTGAGAGCTTCGTTTTCAAGGTTATGGTACGATTTTTACGAATCTCAGCGCTCGTTTTATACATTCAGGGTGTCAGTGGAGCTACATAGTCTTAATAAATGCAGACTGTTCAATTCAATTTAGTCTACCTACGAGTCAGTCATACACTCTCCGAACTTTTTTTTTAACACTGTACCAATTTAAATTCTTGTAAATCCATTATTACTGAAGTAGGCTTGAAATAAAACATTCCAGAAGGTTTTCCTTTCTTTTCTTTTTAAATATTTTTCATTTTACTTTATTTAGGTAATTTCATTTTGTTCTGTATTCTATTCATTATTTTGTTTTTTTTTTTGTTTTTTTAGTTTTTTAGAAAATAATAAATTCAATCAATTTTACAATTTTACATTAAAATCTACAACCTGTTAGAAGAGACACACACGATTTACTAATATAATTTTATATTTTACTGTAGTAGGCTGCTATAGGGTAGTAATATAATTTATATTTATGTATGTTTACTTAGTTTTGTTTTGATTAAAAAATTTTGTTTGGAATAAGTTAAAGAATTTTTAATTTTTTATTTTTTTCTAATTCATTGATTTATTTTTATATTTATGTATATATTTTTTAAATTTAATTAATAAAACAGTCTTGATTATAATGTAATATTTTTATTTTATAAGAAGAACGTAAAATTTAAAATAAATTTTAGATACGTTTTTATATTTTATTCTATTTACAAGATGAGAAGATTAAAATATATGAAGACAAATATTTTTATTTCTATCTACATACAATAATTATATAATTAAGAATAATAAATTCCATATTTAAGTTTATTCGTATATTACAATACATAAAGTAGTTTCCGATTATAATGTTATTATATGTAAACGTATTTTTATTTTTTGGTCAATTTATACAAAAATTGCTTAAACTTTATTGTTTTCGTTATATGTATGTATATCAATGATTTTTATTTTTATTTTTTTCTAATGCTATTCTATAACATATTTATTATTATATTAATTTAATATTGATTATTAATTTTATAGTTTTTTTTAGATATATAGAGACTCTTGATATTGTTTTGTGAACATTGGTGTTAAGTACTCCATAAAGCTCCTCCTCATTCATCTCGAAATTATTCGAAAATTAAGCAAACTAAAAGTCACCCAAATATTATTTTGTGCATTTTCTCTTCTTTTTAGGAGGGAAAGTACGTTATGCTCAAATTTTCAAATTAGGCTATTTGATTTAATTTTCTATTGTTCTACAGATTTATAGCGTAGTTTCTTTTTTTGTTTTGGTGTCAATATCCTAATGTCATTTGAATAAGATCTTTCTCGAAGTTATTTATTCATTCCCATAGTCTGACTAGCGAATTATTAAAAATAATATTTTTAACTAAATTACTACCAATACTATTTTTAACACTGTACTGATTATTATTATTATTATTATTATTATTATCATTGTTCTCATTACTATTGTTATTGTGATTATTATTTTCTAAAATTGTTGATATTAAATTGGATTTAGTTTGTCATGCCCGTCCAAATATTGTCGAAACATCGCCAGTACTTTGTGAATGTGACATACCCGTATGCGGAGTATTATTATGATGATGATGATGATGATGATGGTGATGTGTTGTACCAAATTTCGTTGCTGATTGCGATGTTGTTAAATTATTATTGTTACTAGCATTATTATTAATATTGGTACTAGAATTATTATTGCCCGCATTTTGATTCGCTGTCTTTCGTGTATGATATAAACGTTGAATTGAATATTGTTGTTGTGCTGATTCGAGATCACTTGCAGACGATGTCATACCTGTGTGTAAGTGGTTTAAAAATAAAATTTAAACCAAAAAACTTTGCATATCATAAACCTAAATAACTACTACTTATGTAATACCAAAGTACCATAATAATTAGTTTTCTATTTATTCAACCAGGTTTTCAATCAGATGCAAGATTTACAGCTTTTTTTTTTTTTTTTTTACAAGCACGGAATTTGTTTATGTGTTCAAAGTGCAAAAATGTTTCTGTTAGTTTTGTGTTGCGTAAACTACTTTTTACTGCATGCCAGTGTATGATATAGGGATTTGGACAGGTTTTAATAATTTGCCTCAAGATACGGATTTAACAATAAACCAAATATAACCCAAAACAAAACAAAAACAAAACAACTCTAATTATAAAATAATTTTAATTTAAATAGTTGGTGTACTTTCAACTTTTTATTGTGTTGTTGTATTTTTTTTAATTCTAATTTTGTACAAACATATTAACAATTTTAACCGATAATAATTGTTTACCTTTCGATCGATCTCGTGCGCTTGATTTATGATTTACTGCCGAACCATGTAATTTCGATGATGATGAAGATGATTTGATTTCGGGAAGTACAGTGTTTGGCGTTAATGAAATTGAGGCCTTATTTGTATATTTCGATTTATCAATTGCATTCTGTTCGTGTTGTAATGCTTCCTGTTGCTGTATACGTTCACGTATTTTGGCATGATTATATGTCGATGAAGCACTCGGCTGTAGCCATTCATGGCGTGTCGCCTCATCTGGTGTCAAACGTTTTTTAGGGTCCCATCTAAAGAAATTAATAAAACGTTATAAACAATATATACGGGTGTGAAGTTTGTCCTAAAATTAAACATTTGTCCTAAAAATTGATTTTCCAGTGAATGTATTAGTATGAATAATAAAACTCTCGTTATTATGAATTTTTAAGTAAAAAATTATTTAAAAACTTCTAAATAAACTGAAGTCTTAATTTAAATTGTCCAAAAAAACAATTTAAAAAATCAAAGTTCATTAGAAAAGTGATATATAAAAATTACTCAATCTGGTCCGAAAGATCGTAACTAAGTGGACACAAGTTTTACAGACAGTCGGAGAACCCCTCTATCCTAAAACAATGATAAAGACGTCATTCAGGATAGTGGGCGATGTCCCTACCTAAAAAAAACACATTCAAAAATCTAGAAGATAAATGACTTAGGCAGACGTTTTGCTGCCCTATATGTAAATTCGAATAAAGAAATTAAGTAGTATGTATATTAGCATAAAGTTGGATATTAAAAAATGCCTCCGTCTGACCCAAAGATCGTATCCAAGCGAACATATTAGTTTAAGTTTGAGCGGCAGTCTCCCCTAACAAAAAAAAAATAACAACTTTCAAAAATCTAGAAGATAAGTGACTTAGGATAGACGTGTTGCATTCCTATATGTAAGTTTGCACAAAGTTGGATATTAAAAAAATTCTCAATCTGGCCCCAAGATCGTACCCAAGTGGACATACATTAATAAGGGTAGAGGACAATCTCCTCTATCTTCAAATTTTACAACTTTCAAAAATCTGGAAGATAAGTGACTTAGGACAGATGTGTTGCGTCCCTAAATGTAAGTTCGTATAAGGTTGGATATTAAAAAAATTCTCAATCTGGCCCCAAGATCGTACCCAAGTGGATATACATTAATAAGGGTAGAGGGCAATCCCCCCTATTTAAGAAATGTTAAAATTTTCAAAATTCTTGAAAATAACTGACTTAGGACAGATGTGTTGCGTCCCTATATGTAAGTTCGAATAAGGTTGGATATTAAACAAATTCTCAATCTGGCCCCAAGATCGTACCCAAGTGGACATACATTAAAAAGGGTAGAGGACAATCTCCTCTATCTTAGAAATGTTACAACTTTCAAAAATCTAGAAGATAAGTGACTTAGGACAGATGTGTTGCGTCCCTATATGTAAGTTCGTATAAGGTTGGATTTTTAAAAAAATTCTCAATCTGGCCCCAAGATCGTACCCAAGTGGACATACATTAATAAGGGTAGAGGACAATCTCCTCTATCTTAAAATTTTGCCACTTTCAAAAATATGGAAGATAAGTGACTTAGGACAAATGTGTTGCGTCCCTAAATGTAAGTTCGTATAAGGTTGGATATTAAAAAATTCTCAATCTCTAGTGGACATACATTAATAAGGGTAGAGGGCAATCCCCCCTATTTAAGAAATGTTAAAATTTTCAAAAATCTAGAAAATAACTGACTTAGGACAGATGTGTTGCGTCCCTATATGTAAGTTCGTATAAGGTTGGATATTAAACAAATTCTCAATCTGGCCCCAAGATCGTACCCAAGTGGACATACATTAAAAAGGGTAGAGGACAATCTCCTCTATCTTAGAAATGTTACAACTTTCAAAAATCTAGAAGATAAGTGACTTAGGACAGATGTGTTGCGTCCCTATATGTAAGTTCGTATAAGGTTGGATTTTTTAAAAAATTCTCAATCTGGCCCCAAGATCGTACCCAAGTGGACATACATTAAAAAGGGTAGAGGACAATCTCCTCTATCTTAAAATTTTGCAACTTTCAAAAATCTGGAAAATAAGTGACTTAGGACAAATGTGTTGCGTCCCTAAATGTAAGTTCGTATAAGGTTGGATATTAAAAAATTCTCAATCTCTAGTGGACATACATTAATAAGGGTAGAGGGCAATCCCCCCTATTTAAGAAATGTTAAAATTTTCAAAAATCTAGAAAATAACTGACTTAGGACAGATGTGTTGCGTCCCTATATGTAAGTTCGTATAAGGTTGGATATTAAACAAATTCTCAATCTGGCCCCAAGATCGTACCCAAGTGGACATACATTAAAAAGGGTAGAGGACAATCTCCTCTATCTTAGAAATGTTACAACTTTCAAAAATCTAGAAGATAAGTGACTTAGGACAGATGTGTTGCGTCCCTATATGTAAGTTCGTATAAGGTTGGATTTTTTAAAAAATTCTCAATCTGGCCCCAAGATCGTACCCAAGTGGACATACATTAAAAAGGGTAGAGGACAATCTCCTCTATCTTAAAATTTTGCAACTTTCAAAAATCTGGAAAATAAGTGACTTAGGACAAATGTGTTGCGTCCCTAAATGTAAGTTCGTATAAGGTTGGATATTAAAAAATTCTCAATCTCTAGTGGACATACATTAATAAGGGTAGAGGGCAATCCCCCCTATTTAAGAAATGTTAAAATTTTCAAAAATCTTGAAAATAACTGACTTAGGACAGATGTGTTGCGCCCCTAAATGTAAGTTCGTATAAGGTTGGATATTAAACCAATTCTCAATCTGGCCCCAAGATCGTACCCAAGTGGACATACATTAAAAAGGGTAGAGGACAATCTCCTCTATCTTAGAAATGTTACAACTTTCAAAAATCTAGAAGATAAGTGACTTAGGACAGATGTGTTGCGTCCCTATATGTAAGTTCGTATAAGGTTGGATTTTTAAAAAATTCTCAATCTGGCCCCAAGATCGTACCCAAGTGGACATACATTAATAAGGGTAGAGGACAATCTCCTCTATCTTAAAATTTTGCAACTTTCAAAAATCTGGAAGATAAGTGACTTAGGACAAATGTGTTGCGTCCCTAAATGTAAGTTCGTATAAGGTTGGATATTAAAAAATTCTCAATCTCTAGTGGACATACATTAATAAGGGTAGAGGGCAATCCCCCCTATTTAAGAAATGTTACAATTTTCAAAAATCTAGAAAATAACTGACTTGGGACAGATGTGTTGCGTCCCTATATGTAAGTTCGTATAAGGTTGGATATTAAACAAATTCTCAATCTGGCCCCAAGATCGTACCCAAGTGGACATACATTAAAAAGGGTAGAGGACAATCTCCTCTATCTTAGAAATGTTACAACTTTCAAAAATCTAGAAGATAAGTGACTTAGGATAGATGTGTTGCGTCCCTATATGTAAGTTCGTATAAGGTTGGATATTAAAAATTTTTTAATCTGGCCCAAGATCGTACCCAAGTGGACATACATCAGTAAGGGTACAGGGCAATCCCCTCTATCTTAGAAATGTTACAACTTTCAAAAATCTAGAAGATAAGTGATTTAGGACAAACGTGTTGCGTCCCTATATGTAAGTTTGTATAAACAATTTTTTTTTGTAAATTTAAATTACATAAGTAAAATAATTTGTTTACGTAAAAATTCATAATAACGAGAGATTTATTTTTTTTACTAATACATTCACAGGAAAATCAATTTTTAGGACAAATGTTTAATTTTAAGATAAACTTCAAACATTTGTGCAGTCGCGTGAAGTTTGTCCTAAATTTTATTTATGTAATTTTAGGACAAATTTAGGACAAACTTCACGCGAATCAATATATAATTTTAATAATTAATATTTTCAAACTTACTCTAAACATCTTGTTACAAAATCGATAAAAATGTTGTCATTACATCGTAGAGCGGATGATAAAGATTTTGAACCTGGCTTTCGTTTTCGACCTTTAGAATTTGTTATACAACGTGGGCTACCGCGTGAATCGAAAAACAATCGTTTACGCGTGGCTGCATTGATGATATCGTCTGGGGGAACGCCTAACACTTCCATTATACATGCTAGTTGTTCTACTTCATTTTCGCCTGGAAACAGTGGGTACCCTGTATATAATTCGGCCAAAATACATCCTGAAATTATAAACAAAACAAAAAATACAAAATATAATCAATTTTGATTTAAAATTTTCATTATCATTTTGTTATATCATTCTAAATTAAGTTCTAAATACATAATTGGATTACCTGTTGAATGTGTGATATATTTCGCGGAAAGTTTAATTAAAATATTTGACCCAATCTCCCCTTTTTTGGAATACATACATATATACTTGTAACATTGCAAAGTGTTTTTAATTTTTTTTTTTTGTAATTAAATTAAAAACCACAAATAAATTACTATTAACCCTTTAGCAAAAGTTTGATGAATAAAAATTATAAAATAAAAGGGAAGGGGGCACATAAAATTAGAAGGTTGAGTTATGTTTTGGGGAACAAAAAGAAACCAGTAATAAAATTCAAATATAATTAGACATTTGCGTG
This sequence comes from Tipula vernalis, assembly GCA_958295665.1. Lineage (NCBI taxonomy): Eukaryota > Metazoa > Arthropoda > Insecta > Diptera > Tipulidae > Tipula > Tipula vernalis. Next base: position 125,810,498 of record OY282558.1, on the reverse strand, counting down.
TCAATTAGCCATAAATTTAAATGTATTGGAGTCTTTTTGTTTTCAATTGTAAAGCTGATTATAAACAATTAAAATAAATTTCAAGTCTATTAGATATAATCGGTGTAATTTGAAGGGGGCGAGGGTATAGGGTAAATTTATATTTAATAAATAAGGTGATAAAATTGCTTACCTAAACTCCACATATCGATGGCTGTACCATACGCCAAACCTAATATTACTTCTGGTGATCGATAGAAACGTGATTGGATATACGTATAAACTTTACGATGCGTATAACATGAACTTCCAAAGTCTATAACTTTTATTGAACTGCTACCCCGTTGCTTTAGCAAAACATTTTCCGGTTTTAAATCACAATGAATTATATTTTCTATATACAATAATCGAAGACATTTTACAATTGAGTTACAAAATCGCCTGATTAAGCTTAAACTGAATCCTTGATAGTTGTTTTTCTTAATTAATTCGTACAAATTTAAACTGAAAATAGAAAAAAGAAAATAAAAAAATTATAATTTGTTGAAGAATGACTAATAATGACAAATTTACTGGGATGATTCAACAAGAAAGTTTCGTGTTTACAAAAAAAAAAAAAAATAAAAATTAATTAATTACTTTCTACTGTAGCTACTACTCTTACGTACAAAACGTTATAGTTTCCGCTTCCTCAAGTATAAGAAATGTTGTGATTAAACGAATTAATGTTGGAACGAATACAACCCTTACTCAAACAATATTGCATTTTAATGACATTTAAATTTCGTCTAATCAATCTAATCAAATTCTAATTTTCCAAAATATTACTATAAACAAATCAAAATGAATTTCCCTCCGCATTATATTAAATATGCGACATAGCGTAACTATTTACCTTGACAACTTACATAAAGGTAACTTACATGCAGTACCGGTATTTATTACGATTAACTAACAATAAAATAATAACAACACAAAAGCCGGGGCAAAATCATTGGTTTCTTTTCTATATACATTACCTAAATACATTTTGATAAGGATCAAACATGCATTTCAATGTAAAAAATTCAAATAAATCATACAAAATAAAAATTTTGTGTGGTTTGAAATATTACCGAAAAAAATATGTCTCGGTTTGATTGATTGAAATTGATAGAAGATAATTGATGATGATTATATAAAATGAACTCGTTTACAAAATACTAAATATTGTTCTGAATCTGAAATCTTTTCCATTTTCCACGACTATGATGAATGAATGAATTCTTAATTCCCATCACAATTTGAAATCACAAAACATTAAATAGAATGTTATATGTACGTATGTACTTTACTAGAGTAGGACGATAAAATAAAACATGAAACTAAGGAAAATGACGACGACAACGACGACAACTGCAGGAAAATTTAATTTTAATATAATTTTACACAACATATATTTATACAGGAAATTCAAGTCACGAAAAGTTTAAAAAACTTAGTCGTACCGTATAGAAATGAGAAGCATAGCAAAAAAAAACAACATGAAATGGATTGAATACCGATTATGATAATGTTGTTGGTTTGTGTTCGGAAGTTAGAATGTGGTGTCTCTTATTGCTTTCAAGATTGATTAGATGGATTTGAAATTAAGTGTTTATTATTAAACTACGGAACAAATAATATTCGATAAGATCATTGAATATTTACTAATTCATAAATTAGCGATATTATATTAGTATATATGTATGTACTCGTAGGTATATATGAAAGCGCGCTAACATTTAATCGTTAAGTTTACGATACCCGTCACAATTAATTAACGTAGGTATTTAGTAATTAAACTCGTTGCTGGTACTAATTATTTTATAGCCTATTACATATAATTTATTTGTTATATTTATAGTTGTTTATATACCAATTAAATGTAATTCGTTCTTCAAGGTAAAGACAAAACAATATATAAGAAGTTAGCATGACTGTATATCAAATTACTGCGGTATGGGCATAGGAAATAATAAGCAGGAGTACAAATATCGTACCCCTATATCCACCATACCGCTGGAAACAGATCAGACTGAGATTATTTGATAATTTGGTATCTCAAAAATTAGGTTTCAAAACCTGTAATTGTCCTACTAACTGGCCTTCCCTTATGATAGACTGGTTGGAAAAGAAAGAAAGAATAAAAAATAAATAAGACGAACTTAAATGTCTTAATACTTTGTATGTAACGGAATTAAGCATTGCAACCCATCTGTTTTTCGTTTATATTGCAACCAATACTTTAATATAAATCTAGGAGGCATTGGTCGAATGCTCGTAGAATAAAGTTGTTGTTGTAATCCTATGTAACATCTGTTTTGATTTTTTTCGGTGCACGATTTGTTTTTCCGAATACAGAGAAATTGGTATTTCACGACCCAGAGATGGAAAATGGATTTTTGGAATTGTACTGAAAATTGAAGTGCTATCGTACTAAATTGAGCTGAAATGGACTTTACTTTTTTTTTTGAATGATTTTTTTATACAATAGTAGTACTCAACAATAGTAGTTGCCGTTAAGAATTCAATCGGTGCACAGTTTTTACGCAACTGCAAGTCTGTCAAACATTAAGGGCCTTAACCCATAGTCGTGTCGCTTGCTATGCCAAATAACAGTCAAGTTTTAGTATCCCTTCTATAAATCCTAGATGGTTGCTACGAAGAACATCGTATTGCACTGACTTTTTACGACAATACTCATTTCAAATTACTTCTCTGGGCTCGTATTCTTGAAATTCACCCGAAAAAAGTCACCGAACAGTGACAGAACATCGTATTGCACTGACTTTTTACGACAATATTCATTTCAAATTACTTCTCTGGGCTCGTATTCTTGAAATTCACCCGAAAAAAGTCACCGACGAAATCTGTCAAATTACGTCATTTCAGTCGAATATATAAATTGCTGCATTCCTCAAATTCGTCGTCGAAAAATTTCGATCAAAAAACAGACGAAATTTCTCGTCTAGTACAAAGTCGGGGAATATCATTTTCCTTAACGTTTATTTGTCAAATTCAAATAAACAAAATACAGTCTAACCTCCCAAAGACGAACTTAAATGTCTTAATACTTTGTATGTAACGGAATTAAGCATTGCAACCCATCTGTTTTTCGTTTATATTGCAACCAATACTTTAATATAAATCTAGGAGAGGTAAGGTAGGATCTACCCCTATATAAGGTAGGATCTACCCCTCCATATTTTGATCACCGGAAATTTGCAATGCATATTTCGTCTTCTCCTCTCAATTGTGATTTTTATTATATTCTGTGATGTGTCGTATAATTGGGTTATTAGGTTATTAGTATGTTGTGTAACTCTCGATCAGGTAAGTCAATGACGATTTTTAATTTAATTTTTAAGAACATTAAAACACCTGATTTTAGGGGAAACACATATTTTTATGTTGAAAAATGGAACAAAGCAAATCAAAACAATACAAAGAATTAAACTTGAAACAAAAGGTGGAGCTGATTAACTTCTTAGAAAGTAACAGCGAAAGGAAAGTAGCTGAAAAGTTTGCGATAAGTAAAACAACGACCGAAAGGTAGAGTACTTGTCAAGGTACGAGAATAATAATGGATCGTCAAAGAGAAAATTAAAAACGACGCAGTATGTATGAAAAGATGAAATGAAGTATGAAATGAAGAAAAGTCGTTCATTAATTCAATGGAATGGGGCTTATTACACTGATGTTTTAAAAGAGACACAGTTGGTGTTGGCATCCTAAACTGTTCCGAGCTAAATAAAAATATCCTAGATAAACCTGGAAAAATAATCCTGAATGGTGTTGCATTAAAATCGCTTTCTTTTCTAAAAGTGAAAAATGGTAACATCCAAAATGTTACAGTCTATTCATCAATTTTTATTAATGCATAATTAACGGTTTTGTTAAACATCAACTAAACTTGGAAAATTATTTAACAAAATTATTGTGACTGCATGTCGGGGAGGCGTTTCGGAAAACTTCCAACCAATGATTATTAGTAAGTGGTATCAAGATTACTGCACAAATACAATAAAAACAAATTTGCTACACTATACTGATAATTACAACCATAAACCATGGTCCCGTACAAAGTGCGAGTTTGAAGAATTGACCAAGAATAATTTACTGACGGTACGGCCGATAACTAAATCTTAAAGTTGGTAAATGATACAAATTTTGGCTTGACACAAAATTATGTGGAGGCTAAGTCGATTGAGGAAGTTTGCTCCGCTGCAATGACGTGACAAGGATGATAATATTACTGCACCTTGAAAAGATTCAAAATTATACTCTTCATGAAAATGAATTTAGCATCAAATACAATTCAAGATGGGTACAATTCAAGATTTAGGAAAGAAATATGATTTTTTTAAACGACAGGCTTTCAAAAGTTTTACTAAAAAAAACGTTCAATAATGTACGATTTGCAACAAATAAGAAATCGTAACCACAATATTATAGATGTAAATCTCATTGCTTGATGGCACACAACTAAATATGTTATGTAAATCTTATTTTGTGAATTAACATTCACCAGAGATTAGAAATTTGAATAATCTTGGCCTAATTTTGCCTCCTTTAACTAGAGCCTATCCATATAAATATTGTTCTAATAAAAATTCAAGTTAGTGTGTTGTGATTGATGCTTCAATTAAAACAAGTTTTTGCTTTTTTTTTTTTATAAGGTCCCTCTTGTATGCCAAATTAATTTTCAACAACATGAAAAAAATAATTTTTAAGCCGATTTTCCTCATTAAATTCCAATTGAACAAGATTCGATTTTTTTTTCAGAAAATGTAATAAAGTTCGCACGTAGGCGTTTTGACATTGAAATAAAACCAAAAATATCTACCCATTTCCACCTTGAATTTTTTTTTTCCACAAACAATAAAAATTAAATTATAATCGAATTAATCAAAATCCAATAATCAATAAATACATTTTTAGTATAGATATACTGTATCAAAAAACGGACGGCACGTGTTTGAAATAAAACGCAATAATCTCATTGTCCTAGTCTAGTTTAATAATTCATTTACATGATTTTAAGATGTACTCATACACTAGGACAGGAATTTTATATTTTGTGACATCAAACGAGTAAAGCCGAGTATTTAAGGTTCTTTACCCTATGCAAATTACAAGCAGTTTTACTGATTGGAAATCCTTTAGTGTTGTAGAACACAAAAGTCATATTGCATCTAATTTAAAGACAAAATAAGTACGATAAAAGCATCCGTTTTTGAATGACTTTATTGCATATACATGAAGAGGCACTCAAAAGTGTTATTCGATACTATTTAGAGCAATACACAACTTTTTTAGCGAAAAATAAAGGAAAAACTTTTTTCCGCAAAAGTTGCACCATGTTGCTCAAAATTACAACATTTTGAAAGAAAAACGAAAACTTTTAGTATGTCCGTCTCATTTTTATGAATGGATATGTATTTGCGCTTTTCCACATGTTTCAATCCTTTTGGGATAGAACGAAAAGTTTGAATTTAAATCAGTATTAGTTGCATTGAACAACTCCGCATTTTCGGAGGAAACGATGCAACACAAATATACGCAACCTATTTATACGTACAAAAGGAAAGAAACGAGGAAATTATATACGTGCACTACTTATGGTGTTATGACATTGACTACTGTCTTCCCTCGTAAATAATGCCTAAGCGTTTTAACGCTTACTGCGCCTACTGGGCGTTTGATTCAAACAAAATGCCGAGAGCGCTTTATTCTGGATTAGTTTTTTAGATCCTGAATAAAAACTTATCAAAGTTTGCATCACATACAAAAAGTTAAGTTTCGACATTAAATTTCACTATAATGGTCTAATTTAATGGCCGAAACTTACTCTATTTGCGAATGTCTCTAATTTTGACACAAAAAAAGTTAAATATGCAAACCAATGTATCACATAATTTTTGTTATTTTTTGTAAGAAATTATTGTTGACAATTTTTCGACATAGTTATGCCACTAATTTGTGAACAACTTACATTTTGTCAAATTTTTTCTGTAAAATGTTCAAGCGTCAACATCATCCATATCGTATTTTATAACTTTAGTCACAAATTTTCCTCACTGCAAAAGGGATTTATCATCATCTGACGACGTTCGGAGATGAAGAACTACAAACTATGATACACCTTTCATGTTAGTACTATATAGGCTGGCATGGTGGTTTACGCAAAACGGGCCTATAGCCGTAGGTCCTCGATTTGGCTACTGCTTAAGGTAGGACGTTAACCACGACTAAGAAATACTTGGGAGTGCCTTGAGCCCCAAAAAAGAAGAATGAGAAACAAAGTAACAAACAAACAATTTTCCTCACATTTTTTTCACCAATCCCGAAATTTTTGTCGCCTCACCCCAAGCACCATATTTTATTCATTTGTTCACACATTTTTTCACCAATCACAAGTGGTAATCAAAAATAGTAATCACAAAATTTTCGACAAATTTGTCACCAAATAGAAGTTTCTTTTCGTCACAACAAAAAGTTCCCAATTTAGAAGTACAGTATTATGAAATAGCCATTTTGAAGAATATTTATTTTTTGGTTCTTAATTGATTTTTTACGTAAGAAATATCAGGCCCGGGCATAATAAATTTTGCCTTAGCTGCCGCAATTAATTGCAGCGACATAATTTATATGTTAAGTTAATTTATATATTATTTTCCTTTGTACACAAATTTTTTTTTTAAAAGAAATGTCAGAAAAAAGTATCTAATGTCAAAAAAAAAAGAATCAAATCCAAATTTTTTTTTTGCTATATTTACTCGATTAACTGCTAGAAAAATTGAGCTACCACTTTTTTTTTGACGTTTCTATATTTTTTTCAAATCTATGGTGTATACACTCACTCTCACAAATATTTTGTATTTATATTTTTTCTCTCACTCCGTTTGTCTTTTCTAGTTACTGAAAAAGTGGGAAAAAAGTGAGCATCATACAGCCATAAGCCTAGGTGTTATATACAAATGGGCGCTGCAATCAAAATATTTTAAGATCTTTGAAAATTTCCCACGGGTCAAGACTGTAATTTTCAAGTGCTATAAATTGCTGTAAAAACAATCACGCGAAAAAGAGAAACAAACTAATTATAGTGTAGACATCACTATACGTACTTATTTTGACATTTTGAAAAACAAAAATATGAACTTGTACGTATGATCTGAAAAAATAAAATGTTTATAAAATTGAATTATTTTTGATAGAGTTGCTCAATTTAAGCTATTACAAAATTGAACAATAAAATTCTAGAACAGGTTTTCATGAATTTATTCACTATATCGTATACACTCAATCTTATAAATATTTTGTATATTATACATTATTTTTTGGCCTGTTCTATTTAACAATGGAGAAAACTAGCCAGTGTCATAACAATCGTGTAGATAGGCTGAATCGAATTTTCTTAAAATTTGTCATATAATTTGGCTGTTTGGGTATTGTATAGCCTAAACAGAATACATAGTTTATTTTCTGTGCTATTATGGCTAATTTACATGTGGATCTCCCCGCAGATTAATTGGGAGCCCCTTACCAAAAACGAACAAGAGGGCTATGGGTCCAACCATCACAGTTTTGATGTACGAACCTCTAGATTAAGGGCCATACAATCTTACAATCTTCTACATTGCTTGTAGAATTTGTACTTACTTTTAAATGTGCAACATTTCTAAAATCGATCTGTTTTTAAAATTTTTCTGCTTATCGATAATTTTGAAGTTATCTAAACTGATTAAATGATTTGTATCTTTCAAATGGTGTGAACGTACACTAATATTTGAATTTATATTTTGCTTTGTGCCTCTTTTGTGTTGTTAAATCCGTTTTTCTAAAACCTGCTTTGTCTGTCCTTTGTGTATGTTGCGTTGAAACTGCAACATACTTGGTAAAAAATATTTGATTGTTTTTTTAATGGTATACCATATTTCCAGCGACTGACACCGAAATGATTTTCGTTCCGGTTTAGGATTACGTTCCGTTTCGGTTTGTTAATTTTTTCTGGTTTCGTTTCGATTCGGGTTCAAAACCGGTTTTATACCGGTTCAACATAGCATCACATAAATATATTAGGAACATAATGCCTACAGCCTCCAAGCTTTGCGAACTTATTTATTAAAGTTATATTAAGGTGTACCGTTGTAAGTTGGGTGCTTGACCTCCTGCTGGGGGGGAGGGGGTAGTTCGAGCGGTATTGGTATTTTGGTATTTTGCATGTTTTGACGAAACTATAATAAATTATCAACAAAGTTTCGAGTACTAATTAAACCTGGCCAAATTGCCTTTAATTTGGTTTAAATTTTATTTTAAGCGATAAAAATTGAACGAGATATGATATTTCAAATTTAGTGTAAAAATGAAGAGTTGAATATTTTCATATAACCTCTTTCTAAATTTTCTTTTGGTTTCTCTACTTATTGGTTTGAATCCTAATAGATGTGTATGTACTTGTAAGCGTTTGCCGTTCGTATACTGAATTTTATTATTCATAACTTAGATTTGTCAACGAAAGTGAAAAATGATGGTGAAACCTATTAAAGGGAATTATCTTATGTCAGATATATGTAGCTAATTGGTGGAATTACTTTTGACTAATCCGTATTTTTTGGTAAAGTTAGAAAATTGGCCAAATGGTACAAAGAGTTCACGTTTGTCAGGCTATTTGGCGGCTACGATTTCCAATTTCTAGTAGTACACAATTAAAATTCTCTCTCACAATGTGAAATTGATCGCTTAGACAATTATGGGAACCAAAAAATTTGATGTAATAAAGCAATACGAAACGCTAAATCACTAAAGTATATGGAAGAGAGCCAGCTAATTTAACTTATAAAGGTTATTTGACCAAATGTGGTATTGAATACGGAGAGATTTCGTGTCCGGTCCTAGTTAAAAGGAGAATTAGGTTTAAAAAACGTTTAGCAGTCTTTGCTTATAAAACGATTTTTTCATTTGAAGTGATTTTCTGTATTCCCGTTAGTAGATATAGAGAACCATATTAAAGAAAATATTGTCAACATCAACTATTATTCGAAAAGATTTTTGTTATTATACGTCGTTTTAGAAAAAATTGTAAAATACCATTTTGCCGTCTTTATTTCTCAGCAGGAAGAAAACGGCCTCCGACGAATGGCAGACGTTTTTTTTAAAAGTTTGTGTTACAATCTGTAGGCAGTTTTTCCTTCTCATACGGTTTTTTTTACTGTATAATAAAAAATTAAAATTTAAAAATAAACCTACCGAATTTAAAATTCATTAGTCATTACTTAATTTATTGTTTATTATTTTCTAAAAAGTTACATAAAATTTGATACACAAGAATTCACTAAATTGCTCGTAGCGATGTCATTTAAATAGTATCTAACAGGGTTGTGGAGTCTGAAAAAAAAAATGTTCGGCTCCGGCTCCGACTCCGGAAATTTATAGATTGATTAACGACTCCGGCTCCAGCTCCGGCTCCAACACCGGCTCCGGCTCCAACGCCGACTCCAGCTCCGTCTCCGACACCAAATATATATTTAGTTTGGCAAGCTGGCAGTAACCGGCGTTAATTTGCAAAGGTCACCGCAGGGACACCATATTAGCCTTTTCTGTACAATATCAATATTAGATTCAAAAGGGAAAGCTGCTATACGGTGCATTTAAGATTAGCCACAATTTTATTCCAAAGATATCTTTCTACAAAAGTCAATAATCTGACGATACATTTCAATTTCATACGAAGTAAGTTCCCCTTTTTCTTAACAGGCGGAACGAGTACCAATAGGTCATCTCTAAACTGTGGAACTTCTACAAGTACGCATAGTTTCAGTCTTAGGGAGAGGAGGTAACGTGTCGGTGGTTACTGGAGAAAATCATCTGTTAAAAGAGGGGACTCGGATCATCCGTAGGATTATCTGTTGAGCTGTTTCTCAAAATACATAGAATCTGTAACGGTGACGTGGATATTGTTTGAAAAAATGAAAGAGGGTTTTACTTAATGACAGTAGCTTTCCATTTTTTTTTTAAATCTGTTTTTTTCTCATCGATTTTGAGTTATGAATGGAAATAACTCGACAATTTTCTAAATTTTCAAAAATAACTTTCAGATTTTGAATATTTTCCTAAGAGCTATTGTATGACATTTTCAGTTACCTTGTTTTTTAAAAAGAAAACATAGAAATAAACTAAATGTTGCTTCATAAACATACAATTCTTTTGCCAACGACGGAAAATATCATCCATTTCTGGCTAAAATTTCAATCTTCCATATTTGAGTTGAGTCTAACATTAAAAAAAACAACATTTTCGGGCTTTTTCCAGCTCTAGAAGAGTAGCTGTAAGATCGCGTTGAGATTTTGAATAAGCGTTGGCTTATTTTGCAATGGAATTGAAAATTTTGCAATTTTTTTTGACACTCCAAGATTTTATTTTTATTTTTATTTTTTTATTGGTTTGAAAAGGTTTATGTACAAATTTTAGCGTGTTAAAGTTTCGTCAAAGTCCATATTAATTCTTCTTCATATTTTTCCAATTTTTTGTTTGGTTTAACATCAATAATTTTCCGTGAAATGTGATGACAAAATATTTATTTCGATTTGCGTGTTTAAAACAAAATTGGAAAAAATTAAAGATTTCACAAAAATCTCGACCCAAATTTTTGAAATTAACCGCAATTTCGGCTAATAAAACTTTTATTAATTTTAACTGCGGTAATTCATATAAAAATATTTGAGATACATAGGAAAATAGGAATAAAAACAAACAAACATCTGGAGCCGGAGTCGGTCAATTCCACATGGCTCCGGCTCCGTCTCGGGCTCCTTTAAAAATACGAAAATAAACATAAACTCCGCGGTTCCGACTCCGGCTCCGGCTCCGACTCCACAGCCCTGGTATCTAAGAATAACAGCATTAGCTAGAAATCTCTATTGAAGATAAACGTGATCTAACGACATTTGGTCTTAACGATATTTGGCATAGGACGACTTAAACATTTAGTACTTGACATTTTCACGTTTGTTTTCATCATTCGTTTGATTAATAGCAAATTCACGTTCAATGAAATTTGGGTCTACTACGAAATCTCGGTTTTCAAGTCCCGAATTCAAAATCCCAGTTTCCAAAATGTTGGTTTTCAAATTTCCGGTTTTCAAACTCCTGGTTTTGAAAGATATATTTTTTTTAAAAATTCTGGTGAAGTAAAATTTTAATTTTGAAACGGGATTTCATGTTACACCCGTAAAATAAAAATAAGAATTAGGATTTTAAAAAGCGGGGTTTTCAAAAACTGGATTTCGTTACACACCACGTAAATAAAAGGGAAAACTATTGTTAACAAATCAATCGGCGTAAGCAAACCCGAGAAAAAAATCGAAAAATGTGTATCGGCTATGGTAGGCAGAATTTCAGTGAATCTAAATGGGCTATAAAACGAAATGGATATAACGACCGAATTTGGTCGGTTAATGAACAAGCAAATTATCAAATGAATTTTTTATTAATTATAAATTTTATTAGCTTTTTATAACCTAACTACAAAATCGTTTAAAAGTGTTTTTATGAGATATGGAAAATTTTTGTGCAAAAAATACTTGACTCGAAACGAAAAAGAACGAAATAAACCGCATGAAAATGTTGCTACGGTTACGGTTACGGTTCACTATATTTTATTTATTTCGTTTTGGTTCCAGTTTTCGCTTTATAAAAAATTTAGATTTTTTTCGGTTTTCGGTTTACGGTTCGGTTCCGGTTTCACTCTCTGGGTATGAAATGGCCAAATAATGTGTGGTTTCACTTTGTACTTGAAAATAAGGATTTGTGTGAAAATTTCTTTGTTTCCAAAATATGTTATTAATTAATTTTTCCGGATAATGGTTTTCAATTAATGTATGATTTAAAATTTTTAAATTTTTTTGGTGGAATTTAGTATCAGAAAGCTTTACCAATCACAAGCAATTTTGCTATTTGGTTCATGAATCAAAAGAATGTCCAAAAAACGAAATTTTGTTCTCTCCTTCTTTTTCTAAAGTGAATTTTATTCTGTTGTTTATGGAATTAAAAGCTTGTAGGAATTATTCAATCTAATCTATTGGTACGGCTGTGATTATTTCATCAACATATCTGTAGTAAAATAATGGGAGAGTTTAAAACTGAAATTTCTAAATTTTCCATTAATAAATTTGCAATGATGGGACTTGTTGGGGAACCCATAGATGGCCCAAAAACTTGTTTGTAAATTTTGTTATCAAAAAAAAATTCTGAATTACATTAAAATAAAATGTTAATCTGTAAAAAAAATTATTGTTGTTAATACAGAGAGATGAATTTTGAATAAAATAATTTGTTGTCCCTACACTTGGTTTCAGAATATTGCCTAAAAATGAAAATAAAGAATATGTGGGACCGGCTAATGGAACTTACACTGCTTGTAATATTAAAACCGTAGTATTCCCTTTGTCCGCTCTTGTCACCATAATATTTGGTTACGTAACTTAAAATTCTTGTTTCAATTGGTATTAAATTTTGTGAATTTCTATTGTTCTTGAAATTTGTAGTGTTTATGAAATTATTCCGAATATTAAGGCGATTATTATCATTCAAACCAAAAATTACACTTTCAACATCTAAGATAATTTTGAAAAATGGTATTGCAGTACTAATAGTTGGTGGACAAAATTTATTTCTTAAACTTAAAACGAATTTGGCGTGAAACGGAACCCATTTGTCGCAAGTACAAAGGAAACCACTCGTCAACAATAGGACATACAAAGCAGTTTTTTAATTCAAACATTAGTGCACTTTAACAGCATTTGAAAGATAGAAACCATTTAATCAGGTTAGATAACGTCAAATTTCTCGATAAGCAGAACATTTTTTAAAACAAATTGATTTTAAAAATGTTGGACATTAAAGCAAGTAGAAATTCTATAAACATTGTCTATGGAATAAATTGTCATAACGCTTTTGAGAATGATTCCGAATAGGAATCGAGAGCTAAATCTGCAATTAGTTTGTTTTTTTTTAATTAAACCTCTAAACCAATATTTAAAAATTTATTTGAATTTTAATAGGCGTGTCTCCTTTAGATCGCGAAAGCAATTATTTGAATTTAGTTCATTTAAAATCAATATTGCCAGATTTTTGAATTAAATAATTTTAGATCTATGTAACCGTGTTCTTGGTTTTGTTCAACTAAAGGGTGTTCAAATTTGAGGTATCTCTTTAAATATTCCGATATTTATATTTTTTGTACTAGAGTACCATATGTTAATTGACAGATGATAAGTACAAATATTCCGATTAGTTAAATCGCTACACGAGTGAACAACGCGTTTACAATACAATTACTGTAAATGGGGCTAAATGTCGAGAGATGATTAAAAACTTTTTGCGGAGTCAATTGGAAGATATTGATGTGCAGAATATGTGGTTTCAACAGTTTAATAATCGAAAAATTTCTCGAAGAACAGACGTGAATTGGCCAACAAGATCATGCGATTTAACACCATTGGATTTTTTCTTATAGGGTTTCTTGAAGAGTAAACTTTATGTGGATAATCTCCTCAAACTGTTCAACACCTCAAAGACACCATCATCGAGCTAATATTACTAATTGAACCATCATTATGCGTAAAAGTTACTCAAAATTTTGTTAAAAGATTGACAGCCTGCCGAGCTAGCAGAGGAGGTCACTTGAACGACATTCTTTTTTATTATTAATCGGACCCAAGGTACAAGGTGTTACACAACAAAAAATTCAAGATTAGTAGAGTAACTACAGATTTATCAGTCATTTGAATGTTAGTTCAAAATTAAGATTAGATAGATGGTAGCTCAAATTAAGCTTAAAATAGACCACTCTTTCAAATTTGCAGAACAGAATATTTCTATAGAAAATTTTTAAGAAAAGGCGGTGGTCTGTATTTTTTAGAGAAAGAAATTGTTCCTGTTGCTATTTGTCGGTTGCTGAATGTGCCCATGCAAATAAAAATGGGCTTAGGTTTTGATAGATATTTAAATTTGCTAAACTCGTTTGAAATTAAAGCTTTCGACATCAAATGATAACGAACTAAAATTTTGTTTGCTAGATTGATTTATTTGTAACACGCATTTTGCACTCCAAATTTTCCTCTTTTGCGAAGTTTTGATTAGAAAATGTTGAATTTGATTTGTTAGAGATTAAATGTTGTGACCTGTCTAAATTTCTATTGCAACAGTTAAATTTTATTTGAAAAAGGATGATCTGATTTGTTAAAACGACCTAATACTAATCTAAAAAACAAGAAATTGTTGAAACTATCTTCCTTGAAAAATACCAAACCGCGACGGAAAACAATTTCTTGTTTCGCTCGTTAGGAGCGCCTTTGTCTTTAGAAAGGGGATTCAACGGATTCTTGAGCCAAGTCAGTCAGTCTCTATAATGAATTCGTTCGATTTATAGTTTCTCATTTACGGAATTTTTTTTATTACCGGTAAACCAGATAAAAGCGGTTTATTAAAAAGCGGTTTATTAAACTATTTCAAATATAAGGAAATTGCAATAATAATCCCAATCCCAATCCCTTGTTTGGAATTTCATGTTTTAATCACTTTTTAAAATTTCTCGAGATTATTGCAGTGCAGCATAGAAATGGGGTGCCTGAGGTTAGACACTTAATTGGTGTTTCGAAAGAGTCAGGATGTATTTGATGGTTCGATGTTACTCGAGAATCTCAATCTATTGCATGTCATTTTGTTGACCATAATCTCAACTTGCTTAGTAGTATCGGTAACATTAAATTACTTGATAAATAATTCGATATTTAAACGAATTTTTGAAATTTTTGTGAGCTTTCTAGATTTTTACAGGCTTTCCAAAATTACTCATTAATATCCAAATTTTTCAGTATTATTGAAATTGATCGAGATCAATCGAGATTCACATAATATAGAGATTATTCTGATTTTTCTGAAAGAGAAATTTTCTAAGTTTTTCGACATTTCTAGGAGTATTCGAGAGTTTTAGAGATTTTCAAATTTATTCGAATTTTGTTAGGCAACGTTCAGCGCTTAGCTTTGAATTGTGGGAATTTGCAGGGTTATACATATAAATCTGAATCGTGATAGTAGATTTCTCGAGATTACGCCAAAATGTCGATATTATATGTATTTAGAAATCGTTAAAGCATTGAGTTAATTGCAGGACATTTCGTTTTATTTGAAGCCATTGAACTGAAACACATTCTATATCGTAAATTCTATCAAAATTAGATACTTTTATTTAATGCGAGGCTGGACAATATGACGAAATAACTTTTTAACTAAAAGCTTTACTTGTTCATACAAGAAGCATTTTAGGGGCCCAAGACAAATTTTGCGGGGTGGAGGCCCAAAATTTGTAGTTACGCTACTGGATATTATACGACAAATCTATGGACAAATAATCCAAAATATTGCTTCGAAAATAATGAAGATTTTTGAAAATTAATTAGATTATAAGATAACGCTTCAGATTCTGGAACGAATAGCAGCAGAAACGGAAAAAGTGATTTTTTGCAGATATCCTGTTTTTGTTTAATACCACAGAAAAACTGCAAGCGAATCGATCAAAAAATTCAGACACCACATACACAAATCTTGAAGGGAAAAAAGGGAGAAAATTATAATTAGAAACTAACCAAAAATTTGGATAACTTAAGGCAAACTATGAAGTTTTTTGCCGAATAATTTACAATACTATTAAATTTAGTCACGACATGTTCAAAATTCATAAAGTAACGAAATTTTGGTTACCAAGCCGTTAGAATTTATTTTTTTATAACCTCAAAACTTGAGCGAATATCAGTTTTTTTTTTATAATTTGATTTATTTACTGTGAAATAGTTGGTTTGTTTTACCCTCGTTTTTTAGAAATATTTGTTCGAGTTACATCGTTCGTCCTGTATTGTTTTGCTTGGAATAAGATGATATAATGACTAATTAAAGTTAATTAGAGTTTCGTGAATATGAACATTTGAGGGTCAGGTTTCACCATTCTCAAGAATTTCCATTCATTTCTTGGTATTAAGCAACACGGTATGCCACTTCCAATGGTAATCTTTTACGGTTTACTAGATAAATCTGAACGATTGTTTGTTGGTTTGCGAAACATAGAATAGATGTTACCCGGCATGGTGAAGTAATTTAACAGTGAGTGATTTTCCAAAATAAGCTAATAGGTTTTGTCTGTAGTGGCTTGAACTAAGTAAAATAAATATAAAAATATTTTGGTTGTTAAGAATTGCGCCTATGGATTATGAAGGCTTCAGATTTACGCGAATTAGGAATGTATGGGTCTAGTACTTTTATTGAGCTGCTGGTTTTTATTTCTAAAACACCCAGGCATATTGTGCCATACGCACGATTGTATATATGGCCACATGACGAAAAGGATAATATATGTACCTAAATTGTACAAAAGCAATAATCTTTATCATTTTAACAAATAATTAAAATAAAACATCAAACAAGAAATAAAGTAATTTATTTTAATTAAAATGAATGGACCTAAATACCTTAAAATAGTTTTATTTTATTATGTTTGTACAGGGTATATATTTACACAGTCTGTTAAAACTTTATGTTATACAAACACAAATAAAGCTCTCAGTATTATCAAAGGTGTCGTAAAAAGTCTTGATAAATAGAATTTTAATTAAAAATCTAAATGTGGTAAACAAAACATTAGAAATGGTTTAGCACAAAAAAAAAAAGAAAACTTAATTATGATGTTTTTAAAGCTAACATTTAATGATGATTATGTTTTATGAGTAACAGCGGGTAGGAAACCCCAACTAATTATAGAATATAGAATATACTCGTAGTTTTTTCAAACCTTGAACTTTTTTTAGTTTTTTTGTACTCAAACATATTGTCAGATACAAATTTATTAAACAAACAATAAATAAATAAACAAATAAATTTAGCATTATTAATCTTAGACATAATTATATGTCAACTTATAATTACTTGAAACTAAAAATTACGGTAAATTTGTAAGGTAGCAAAAAAGAATAATTCTTAATAGAAAAATTATGAATTGTTTATGTCACGAGATGGCACAAAAAAAAAAAAAAAAAAAAAAATCGCAACAAAGTACATACATACATATATAGAGAGACAAATGAAAAAATTTTAAACTTTTTTTTTTTTTATTTTACTAAATCAAAATAAGTTGAACTTTACTATAAAATGTAAATATATAAGTTTTTTATGGCTGACAAGAAAATTATTGGTTTTAATTTTTTTACGTACATATTCAGTTAAAAATATAATCTAATGAATGAAAATGGTGTATTATTTTCAGAACTTGTTTGTTTTTGAAACAATTTATTGTAAGCCATTATTATAATACCGCATAATAGTAAATAAAATATGTAATAATTTTTTTGTATTCCGAAAATAACTTTAGATTATATTGTGCTCGTGGTTTATAAAGTAAAGAATGAACTTGGAAGGAAATAAGTTGCGAAAATAAGAGACACTCTTATTGTACCAGTTTTAACTAAATGAGGTGCAACAAATCTGAAAAAATTAATCTTAATCTCTTCTCAGTGGTAGCTAGGAGGTTTGCTCTTAGTTATTTTAAATAGTTGCCTTAACAAAATCCGCCAAATTCCATTTTGATTTATTTTGGTTTGAAAAAATTTTGTGTTGTTTTGGGGGGTGCTTTACAATTGTCGGGAGCTTGAAATTCGAAAAGAGGTTATTTCAAATAAAAAGGACCTATCTAGTCATTAATCAGAAAGATTTTCTTAGCTTTTAAAGTTCAAGCATGCTTTAACACATTTTTTGTAACATTTTATTGTTGTTGTTATTTCATCGAGTTCTCAACAAGGAATACAATAAACTTTTAAAAATATACATTGCTGTTTTGTATTGATTGATTTCTTAGAAATACTTTACTAAAAGCAATTTTTTCTATGGTGGGTTACTTGTACATAGAAACGGAAACTTTATAAGTGGCTTGTTTTAAGTACAACTTCCTTAATTGTTAAATTGTGTAATTTCTTTATATTTAATTTCTTATTTCTTATTTATTTTATATTTGGAATGTTTTGAAGTAACTGAACGATTCTAGAAAGTTCGATTAAAAGTTTCGAGAATTTTTATTTGTTTCAAAAAAAATTTATTTATTAACATAATATATTAATGTGCTTTTGATCGTCCGTTTTGCAATATCCGTAAGCTCATTCGGCGATTTACCTTACCGCCTATATGCGGTCATATAAAAATGAAACTTTTAAAGAATTATTTCACAAAGTATCCATAAATTTTTGTCATAGAAATGAAGGCGAAATCGCTAAACTAGCTGAAGGCTAAAAAAAATCATTGGCAAAATTCGGTGCAACTTAAAAAATTTTCGCGGTTATGATGTCACCTTTTCCAAACGGTAATTGGTTTTTTATAGCTCCGTTTAGTTACATTATGTACAATTATTGGATAAAAATTTTGCCAAAATTACTTTTGTAGTTTTATGCCAGTTAAGGTTTTAGAATTTTGATAAATCATATTTTTATATCTCATCGTCATGCTATACTCTCATAATTGTCGAACTCTTTCAGACTGAAAAAACTGATCTCAAGAGGGAAAAACTAAACTCGCCATAGTAGAAAACGCTGTCATAGCCTGAAATAATTATAAATAAATCTACGTGTAACTCATGTCCGTTGGTTAATTTGAATCGAAAAACAACATTAGATTTGTATGCCTAAAAACTGAGAACAACTAAAAACTTAATTTTTAAAAATAGTAAATTCGCCTAAATAAATACTTTCAGTACTATAATGTAAAAAATGGAGGTGTGGCCAACACACGACTTTCTTTTACGAACAGAGAATTTTGAGAAATTTTAATTTTTTTTTATAATTTTTTAAATTTTTTTTTTTTTAATTTTTAAATTTTTAAATTTTTTTTTTAATTTTTTTTTTAATTTTGTTTGTTTTTAATTTTTGGAAACATTTTGTTTTTAGTAGTTTTTTGTAAACCTTATACTTTTTAAGTTATTTGCAAAATAAATTTTCTGGACCAAGGGAGTGGCCACTTCCGGTTAGCCGATTTGGAGTAAAATTCACTGGGACCTCCCAATTTATCAAAAAAGCTTAAATCTGAAGTTTCAGTTCGATTGGTTAAACCATCTGGGCTGTAGAGAGGACACAGACAGACTGACAGACTGACAGACTGACAGACTGACAGACTGACAGACTGACAGACTGACAGACTGACAGACTGACAGACTGACAGACTGACAGACTGACAGACTGACAGACTGACAGACTGACAGACTGACAGACAGACACCATTTCGAAACCCACTTTTTCGGACTCAGGGGACCTCAAAACAGATAAATCACTAAAAATATCAAGGTCCAAAATTTTCATGATTACTATACTTTATTTTACTAGAGTAAAAGAAAGTAAAAGCGTAGAAAAGCTTACTGGATTTAGAATAATTTTGCCTTCTTGAACACTCAATTTTACAGTGCACCATAAAATATAAGCCAATTTAAAAAAAAACTGGAATTAGCTGAAATTACAACTCCAAATTTATTGCAAGTTATCTCGGGATGCTACATATGCTCGAGAAAAAAAAAGCCAGAAATGTTAAAAAGGAAAAATATTATTTATTGTATTGCCTGAGTTCTCTCGAAACTCACTGAAAATGGAGTCAGTCAAGTTGATGAAACCGGCTCCTGCATGATTGGATCAAACCATCATATTCCCGAACGAAAAAAGTTCGAAAAAATACCGAAAAATACAAAGTAAACTGCTCAAAGGGCAAAATGACGCAAAAGGTCTAATGCTAAGCGGCTTTGGGTAGTTCTCTGTTTTAGTATGTGAAAATATACATTTTTCAAAAATGCTATAATTTCTATGAATGTTAAGATTTTTTTAAAATCGTCAAAGCATGGGTTTGGGGCGACAGCCCCCATCTTCTAAGATATAAAACGAATTAATGTTCACCAACCCAACTGAAATATATCACATAATTGTTTTTCAAGTTATTTCAATTTTTTATAATGACTCTTCTACAATGATCTACAAAGTGATAGATTTTGATCTTGCAAGGTAAGTTCAAATTCGAAAGTTTGCCTAATAAACATGAGGAAATTACTAATAGAGCATTCACAATGAAAAACCAACATAATGAACCAGAAATTTGTGTTCGTTATGTTGGAAATTCATACAAACCGGTAAATCAAGAGTAAAAAGTTTTTCATTGTGAATTTAGCAAAAAAAACTTGAAAAGTGTAGCTACTTCCATCATCCACTTAAAAATACTGGCAGCACTAAGTGAGGCATATTCAAAGTAGTATATTGAAGAGCATAACTCTTTTATATTTATGAACATAATATAGTACATAGCATGAGTGCAGTTAATTTAATTAAAGTCTACATAATTACATTTATGAAAGTATACTAAGAGATGTCAAAAGAAGAGGAATAAAACAAAGGCACAAGATGTCTGAAAGTTGAGGAATACGCTACTAAAATTATTATAATTGGTTAACAATAAATGTATTTAAAAGTTGTAGTGTGTTTAATTCTATTTTTAATTTGTGTTGTAAATTGCTTTTCAAAATGCCACATGGCGCAGCCAACGGGTCGATTCAATACACCCAAGCCACTTTGTCTTGATGGTAATCTACAGGAGAATTGGAAAAAATTGTATATGCATTTTTCTATATATGCAAAAGCCACCAAATTAACGGAAGAAAGTGAAGAGGTTCAAGTCGCACAATTGTTGCGTATCGCAGGTGAGGAGGCTATTGATGTTTTCTCAACATTTAAAGTATTAATATTGAAAAAAGTTGTGACTAAATTCGAAGAATATTGCAACGCTCGTAAAAATTTAGTCTACGAGCGGTATTTGTTTTATACAAGAAGTCAAAAGGATGATAAGCCATTCGACCATTTCTTAACTGATATTAGAAAATTAGTTAAAAGTTGTGGCTTTGGTATCACAGAGGATGACATGTTGCGGGACCGTATATTGCTTGGTGTACCAAATAATGATTTACAAGCCAAGTTATTGGGAACAGATGATCTAACGCTTGATAAAGCAAAAGAGATAAGCCGTATAGCCGAATTAACTAATGTCCAAGCAAAGGAAATCCAAAAAGGTGCTAAGTTAGCAACACCACGTGGCATTGATAAAATAACCTCAAAATCGGGTCCGTCCAAATTCAATGTGTATCAAGAAAATTCATATCATTCAAAATTTGCAAATAATGGTAGTAAAATGCAACCAAACCAATTCCAAAGATATTCGAATACACCAAATTCATACTATCATTCTAAAAACAATCAAACTGGTACTGCTAGTGCAAATAGAACAACGTTCAACTGCAACAATTGTTCTTAGTAGCACTTATATGGACAATGCCCAGCGTTTGGAAAGCGATATAAGAAATGCAACAAATTTAACCACTTTCCACTTGCAAATGAGGACCATAACGGTCATTCATTGGATACATTCTTTGTGGATTCGGTTAGTGCGGTGAACTGCAAAGTAGATGTCATAAAAGATTTACATGATAAATCATGGTATGAAAATTTAAAAATTGGAAATATGATAATCAAATTCAAATTGGATAGTGGTGCGGATGTCAACATTTTACCTGAAAGCTTATATGAAGCAATTTCACCTAAACCAATTATTCGAAATTCTTCATTGTCATTGGAAGCTTTTAGTGGTTTCAAGCTCAATTTAATTGGTGAAATTACTGTCAACATTCAGTATAAGGATAAAAAATATTTTACAAAGTTTGAGATTCTGTCTAATTTGGAGGCAAAACCAATTCTTGGTCTTCAGTCAAGCGTTGAAATTAATTCCCTGCGACTGCAAGAAGTAAAATCTTTCATTCAAGTAAATAAAGATGTGTTGAAGGTATGGGTTGTTTTCCTGACAAATGCTCATTGAAAATAAAATGGTGATACAACACGGATCTGCAAAGCTCCTCGTCACATACCATTAGGAATTCGTGATAAAGTATTAAAAATGCTCCAGCAAATGGAGAATGCCAATATAATAACAAAAGTTAACGGTCCATCTGAATGGACACATAATGTGGTATTAATTGAGAAACCGGACAAATCCATTCGAATTTGTCTAGATCCACGAGAATTAAACAACTATTTAGAATTCGAACATTATTCAACACCATCTTTGGATGATCTGTTATGGCACCTGCAAGGCATGAAATATTTTACAGTCTTAGATTTACGTGAAGGATTTTGGCAAATAAGGTTAGACGACAAATCAAAAAAATATACTACGTTCTCCACACCATTTGGTTGTTACCAATTTAAGGTTCTTCCATTTGGCTTGAAAATAGCACCAGAGGTTTTTCAAAAAATAAATTCAAAACATTTCGGTAATTTGCCGGGATGTTTTATATACATTGATGTTATCCTAGTATGTGGCAGTACTAAAGTAGAACATAATAACAACTTAACAAATGTGTACTGAACAAAGTACGTGAAATTAATATAAAATCTAATCCAAATAAAATTCAGTATTGTGTTGAAAGCGTAAAATATCTGGGACATATATTTTCAGCAAGGAACCTAAAAATCGCAACGATTTCCAAATTATTCACAATTAAATCTATCATTACGTCTCTTATTAAAAAAGGATAATTTGCTCTTATGGACGGATAAACAAACTGAAGCACTCAACAAAATTAAATACAAAATAGCTGAAAGTTACCTATTTCTTTACAAACTGATGCATCAAAAGATGGTCTAGGTAGTTGTTTGATGCAACAAGGTAAGCCAGTTTGTTTTGCATCAAAAAGTTTAAACTCAGCTGAATTCAATTATGCACAAATTGAAAAAGAGATGCTTGCTATAGTGTTTGGATGTAAAAAAAATCCACAATTTCATTTATGGGCGAATGGCCAAAGTGGAAACAGATCATAAACCGTTAATATCGATTATGAGAAAGTTAATATCTGAAATTCCCTCTAATAGATTACAGCGTATGCAAATAAAATTGATGATTTATGATTTAGATGTTCAGTACGTACCGGGTAAATATTTACATGTTGCTGATTTGTTATCTAGAAATTCTAATTTTGATTCAACGGATATTGAAACATCACTGAAAGACGTCGTACATCTACATACTATTAATATTAGCGAGGAAAAACAAAAAATTATCAAAGCAGAATTAATTCAAGACAACATTACGCATTCATTAATGAAGTACTAGAAGGAAGGTTGGCCAAAAACAAAAGCCAAAGTTACAGATGCATTAAAATTTTATTGGCCTATGAAAGACAAATTATATGTTGAAGACGAGTTGCTGTTTTATGAAAATCGAGTGTTTATTCCAATTAAATTACGAGATGAAATCTTAAATACTTTGCACGAACCACATTTTGGAATGTCCAAAACAAAAGCAAGGGCCAAACAAATTCTGTATTGGCCTAACATTAACGCCGAAATTGAAAAAATCATATCGAAGTGCCACATTTGTGAAAAGTATCAATCGTCTAATTATTCTCAACCAATGATAAGCCATACAATCCCAAATTTGCCTTTTGAAAAAGTAGGTTGTGATCTAATGGAGTGTTTTGGAACCAATTATTTTGTTATGATGGATTATTATTCCAAATGGTTAGAAATCCATAAGGTACCTGATAAAATGGCTAACAGTATAATTATGGCGATGCAATTTTTTTTTTATTATCATAGAATTCCAAAATATATTGTTACAGACAACAATCCTTTTAATTCATATCAGATGAATGATTTTGTAAAATCGTGGAATTTCAAGTTTATATTTTCAAGTCCTCGGTATCCACGATCGAACGGCCTAGCTGAGAAGGCGGTGCATATTGCAAAAAGTATGATCAAAAAAGTGACAGAAAGTCAAGGTGATGTAGCAAATGCCTTACTTGAATATCGAACAACTCCAGTTGCAAATACAAGGTTATCACCCTCACCAATGGTAATGAATAGACTATTAAGAACTAAAATTCCAGTTCATGATAATCTATTACAGCCTACACTGGTTAATCCTACTGAACGATTGAGACAAAATCAAATAAATAACAAAATACAATTTGATAAGTTGGCCAGAAGGAAGGAAGTTGAGATAAATCCAGGTGATAATGTAGTGTATAAATCAAATAATAAATGGGAACCAGCTATTGTAGTATCAAATATTGATCATCCTCGATCATTTTGTATACGTAACGAAAATAATAATCGTCGAAATTCTATGCATCTGCGGAAATCAATGAATGCACCAAATATTCGCCAAACTGTAAACGATGATGATATAAATGTTTCAAATTCTGATAATCACGAAAATTTGATACGTTAGCCAGATTCAAACAATGCACCAGCAGCAGGATCGAGTGGTTATATCACTAAGTTCGGTCGTATCACTAAAGCACCAGATTTTTATAAAGCATAAGCTTTTGAGCTAACAGGGGGATGAGGCATATTCAAAGTAGTATATTGAAGAGCATAACTCTTTTAGATTTATGAACATAACACAGTACAAGTAATTTTGACAACGCTATTTCATTGTTGCTTTCAATATATTCTGTTATTCCAAAAGTATAAATGCATGAGGAAAAGTGCGAATACATTTTATCCGTATATAAAAATGAGACGGGCATACTAAACATTTTTTTTTGCTTTCAAAATGTTACTATGATCTTATAAATTTTGAGCAACTTTTTAAGAAAAATTGTAAACAGGTTCATTTTTTAGAATTTTCCATTCTTTTTCGCCAAAAAAAAAACTTGTCGATTGCGGTAAATAGTCTCTTCATAATGCAAGGAAATCATACAAAATTATACCTTTTATCGTACATCTTCTGTCTTTTGAAATAGAGCAAATGATTAAATGTAAATCAGCTAATAGTTTCCCATTGTACTAAATGAAAATGGCAGATGTACTAAAAATTAACTTTGGTATGTTTCCACGCTGAAATACAAATTTTTAATATGTATCTGTACTCATGAAAGGAAAAATTTGTACTCTAGATAGAATATCTGTATAAATCAAGGACATGAATTAGAACCGATAAAATGTAGCGATATGAAATTAAACTGAATTAATTGCAGTTTAACGACAAAAATAGAGAACATCTGGATGCGATCTATTGAGATCTATCGAGATTAATAAAAAAACACGACTTTTGTTTGATTATTACTCAGAAGAAACGTGGGAAGAGAACATCGGCAATACATTTTTCGGCGAATGGTTTCAAATACCAACATAATTTGTAAGGACTTTCGTTAGAAATTTTAAGGTGGTTTTCCTATCGATATTTGAATTCGAATGAAGATCAGAAATATTATTTTCATGTCATACGCGATTTTGGTCGGAAAATAAGGATTAAGAAATGAGAGTTTCATAAGAGCAACATGAATTTGTGTAATTCATCGAATTAAAAGAATATATTTCTTTAAACGTCAAAAACTATTGCTTGGCTAACTCTTTTGGAAACACTTTTGTTGTTGATTAGTACATTTAAATTTTGTGATAGTTTTAAACAATAACTAATTAATAAGCCCTATGCCTAAGGACTGAAACGTATCAAAAGGTTCAATTTGTGTAGTGTTCAGAGACTTGCTCCATAGTCGGTATGACGTTTTTATCAATAACATTCTAGCAATTTAATGTCGCCAACAATGAGGGAGACTGTTTAATATTCGAAAAGACTGCCCAAACAAGTTCAATTTGTCCGAAAATATTACTCCTTCCCATTCGTTTTCAAGTTTTGGTAAATTGTAGCCCAATCCAGCTTTTTTGTAGGCCATTATGGATCTAGTCCTATCTTTTTAAGACGTCTTTAAACAGTTCTGTTGCTATTTTCATTCCAGCCGGTATCTCGCTGGTCCTGTTTATTTCTCCTCATCCCGGACTCTATTACTTTCTTGGGCACTCTACTTTCTTTTTTCGAACACTCCATTTACTTGTTTGCTACTTCTGGTGGAAAATTTACAGAGCATAATTTACGATTATAAGGTCTATTTACATGTAATGAATACTGTTAAGAATATTGATCAAATATTATGTTATGTTATGTTCTATGTTACATAATTACGTAAGGTTTCGTTCCACTTTTCTTTCTTAGTTCAGTGGTTCTTTTTCTATTATTTTTGTATAACAACATAAGAAAAAAAAAAAAAAGATGGATGGTGAACTCGCGCGAATCACAAAATTAAAGAACAGTGAAAATTGGCCAGCATGGAAATTTCAAGTGCGTAAATTTTGAATTCTAATAATGCTTGGAATGTAACCAATGGAACAACTCTCAAACCGAAAGCTCCGAACGAGAAAGATGAGGAGAAACTTTTAGAATACAATGCAAAACTGGCAGAATGGACGAAAGCGGATAACATCGCGCAGAAAGTTATTGCGACAACAATCACCGATCAACAACTTCTCCATATAATTAATTGTGGTTCAGCAAAAGAAATATGGGATAAACTCCTTGCGGTACATGAGCAAAAATCAGATGCCATTGTACATATGCTACAACAACTATGGTATTCAACAAATAAGAACCCGGTAGACGACATTGCTATGCATATTTAAAAACTAGAAGACCTCGCTCATCGCCTTAGAAACATGGGAGAAGAAATCTCCAATTCGCTAATAATTACGAAAATTTTAATGACATTGCTCACACAATATAACCATTTTGTAAGTGGATGGGATTCAACACATATAAATGAAAAAACGCTGCCCAATCTAACTTCGAGACTTATAATTGAAGAATTACGTATCAACTCGCAAACCAATCTGGAAGCAAATGCTTTTACAGCGAAAAAACACCACACACATACTCATCACCGAAACAATCCTGGTAGGCAACACAATCAACGTCATGGTAACATCGGAAGATGCTACAATTGTAATAAACCGGGTCATTATGCAAAAGAATGCTGGAGAAAGAACAAAACACAAAACAAATCCCAGGATAAAGCACACGGTAATGCGCTGATGAATAAAACACTGAAATCAGTCACGTCTTTCGATGCTAGGGGCACAGAATGGTATTTGGATTCTGGTGCCAGTGACCCTATGTCAAATAAACACGAATGGTTTGTTAATTACATTGAGTTCGAACCACAATTAACAGTAAGAATGGGTAACGGCGAAAATATTTTTTCTCATGGCAAAAGTGATATAAATGTCATGGCGTTTGACGGTAATAAGTGGGTTGAAAGATATCTAGCGGATGTTCTTTGTGTACCAGAAATCAAATACAATCTATTTTCGGTGGGTGCTGCACTAGACAAAGGGCTACAACTTGAATCAAACGACAGAAGCTGCAAATTAATTCGTGAGGGAAATATTGTTCCAGTGGGAGAAAGGCAGAACAACTTCTTCTTGTACAACTTCACAAAATGTAATTTCGAGAAGTAACAGCAACAAGCGAGTTGGAAGCTAACATCGCCGGAATGGAATCAATCCGAATCTGGCATGATAAGTTAGCGCATCAAAATCTTCTACACGTGCGAAATTTTCTGAAGAAAGAAAACATAAATTTTAAAGATCAGGAAGACATTTGCTGTGACGCTTGCATTTTAGGAAAGATGCACCGATGTCCATTTCAAAAATCTGAAACCAAGAGTTCTGAAGTAGGAGCGCTCATTCACGCCGACGTCTGCGGTCCAATGCAGGAAAGATCTTTTGGGGGATCACTATACTTCTTGCTATTAAAAGATGATCTTTCACATTGGAAACAAGTGTATTTCTTTAAGGAAAAATCCAAAGTAGCAGAACACCTTGAGGATTTAAAAAAAAAAACAAATAGACATCTAGGCAAAGGTATAAAAGTGCTACGCACAGATAATGGGTTGGAATTTATCAACCAACAAGTTAAATCACTAACGAGATGATATGGTGTCGTTCATCAAATGACAGTTGTTTATACTCCACAACAAAATGGCACAGCAGAAGAGACTTCCTACAAAGCTATGGGCTGAAGCTGTACATACAGTGGTTCACATATTGAATCGGACTTGAACAAGTAGAGAGAAAGGCATAACACCATATAAACTCTGGATAGGAAAAGATGCTAATGTTATCGACCTAAAAATGTTTGGTCAAGAAATCTACACTCACGTGCCAAAGGAGAAAAGACGTAAATGGGACCCTAAAGCCGAAAAGGAATTCTTTGTGGGATATGATGACCAAGTGAAGGGCTGTAGAGTATGGTTCCCGTCCGACGATCGGATCAGCATCTGTAGAGACGTTAGATTTACAAACAGGTTCTATCATTCAGACGATGCCATGAAGTTGGTTGAGGATTGTCAAACACAAGTGGAAACACGCAACATTGAGGTACCACCAGTGGTGACAGAGGATGACTCTGATATACAGGACAGTGCAACAATTAAAAATGTAGATGATGAACCAGTGATAACTAACAAAGAGGTAGGTTTGCTGGATCAGATCGATCATGTAGACTCTAGCGATGAGGTACCTCCCGTTCGCGACCATCCAAGGCATGATCTACGAGATCGAGCGATTTTGAAGCGACCAGCGAGATTCGCTGATATGACTGAGTTGTCAGCGTGTGTTTCCGAGTGCATTGAGCCTGTCACATACATACGGAAGCTCTTAGCTGCGAGGATAAAAATGAATGGAAAAGAGCCATGGATAATGAAATCAAATCGCTTACTCAAAATAACACGTGGAACTTAATTGATTTACCGCAAGGCGAACCAACAATAAATAACAAAAGGACATTTAAAATAAAGAGACACCCCAATGGAAGTGTAGAACGTTACAAGGCGCGGTTGGTGGCACGAGGCTTCAAACAGCAATATGGTGTAAATTATTTCGAAACGTTCAGTCCAGTGGTTAGATTTGACTCTCTAAGGGTGATTCTTTCGATTGCGGCATCAAAGGGAACCAAACTTCATCAATTTGACATTAAAACTGCATTTCTATATGGAGAACTGAAAGAAGACATTTATATGCAGCAACCCATTGGGTACGAAGATGGAACAGGTCGAATCTGTAAACTGAACGAGATGCTGGAACCAACGATTTACAGATGTTCTGCAAAAATTCAACCTCAGAGAAACAACAGCAGATCCCTGCGTATTTTCAAATCACCAAGAAGATCATCAATTAATTTTAGCAGGTTACATTGATGATGGGTTAATTTCTTCAACAGATACCAGTTTAGCTGAGACATTACTTGAGGAATTAAAAAAGGAATTTCACATTACTTCCAGTATAGCCAAATACTTTCTTGGTTTGGAAATCGATCAACTTCCTGACGGATCAATTTTCCTTCATCAGGAAGCTTATGCAAAGAAGGTATTAGAAAGGTTCAATATGACGGAAGCTAACCCTGTTGCTGCTCCAGCTGATCAACACCATCAAATGTGTTCAACCTTGCATCCGAATGGCGATAACAATTTAAGCAATGCACCCTATCGTGAGGCAGTCGGAAGCCTCATGTATCTTTCGATCGGTACAAGGCCAGATATCACTTTTGCGGTAAACAGTGCGGGACAATTTTTAGAAAAGCCAAAGAAAATTCACTGGAACGCGGTAAAGAGGATTTTAAAATACCTGAAAGGAACGCTACGCTATGGTCTTTTCTTTAATCGCCAAGAAAATTTAGTATTAAATGCATTCAGTGATGCGGATTATGCAGGCGATGTAGATACAAGAAAATCGACCAGTGGCTTCGTTATGAAAATGGGATCGTCTATTGTTTCATGGAGTTCTCAGAGAAAAAATGTAGTTGCTCTATCTACAACTGAGTCGGAGTATGTTGCTGCTATTCAAGCTGTCAAGGAGATCGTCTGGCTAAAGAACTTATTACAACCACTTCTGAACGATAACAAACTAACGAGCATCTTATATACGGGCAACCAAAGTGCTATACGGTTGATTAAGAATCCTGAGTTTCATAAGAGAACAAAACACATCGATGTAAAATATCATTTCATCAGAGAAAAATATGAATCGGGAGATATCTGACTGGAGTATGTGGCATCAGAGAGCCAACAGGCGGACATCATGACAAAACCACTATCGAAAGCGGTTTTTCTACAAGTCGTTGACATTCAACGTTAAATATTATTGTACATTGAATTAAAATCTATAATTTAATCAAAGTGGGAGTGTTAAGAATATTGATCAAATATTATGTGATAGAATTCATTTTAGAACAACTTTAGCTTCGAAACCTTTCCATTTTGTCATGAACAGCGGAAATGGGTGCAAAAGCTAACACTTTAATACTAATGGCCAATTGTATGAACGATACTAAATCGCAGTTTTTATTCTTATTTCTCGATTCCTATTTTCTGACTTAAAATTGGAATAGCTTCCATCTATTGTTTAGCTGAGGTGTAAGTCACAAACTTAATAATGCTCACACAGAACTAGCGATTATCAGACAACACTACCTAATGCTAAATAGTACATTTAAGAAATAACCCTACCATTGCAGCGGTCAGGATTACTTAGTAAATTAAATATTTTAGATTTTTATTGTAACTGCTACACGTTCTATAACCGATAAATAATTTAGTATTAGATTTAAGCTTAATCGAGGCTTGAATTTTTTCTGGGTCTAAATTACGCTACATAGCATAAGAATGAAGATCACACTAATTTAATTAAAAAACGTAATTTAAATGGATATGTAGAAAAAATGCCAAAATCGGAAACCTCATTACTTCAATTAATTATTAAAGGAATAATGGAATGTGTTATTAAAGGAAGTTAATTCCTATTTGCTTTTGCTCGTTGTAAACTTAAAACCGCGTAAAGTTTCTGAACAATTTTCAATAACATAAAAGATTCTACTATATTATCACATCTTTATGTTTTATAGATAACGTACCAGAATAAAAGCTCGAACTAATGTAAGCTTGATTGTGGTTTGAAAGCTTTCTAGTTTAAAATTTGTATACATTACAAGCAGGGTAATTTGTTAACAAACAATGATAAGAATGAAGCTCAACATCAAAAATTACAAATATTTGAATTTCTAAGTGATTTGACAACAACAACGTTTCATTAAGGATTTTGACAACAACAACAAATCACACTGTTTAAGTTACAAATTTGATGTAAAATGGGTTTGTACCAAATTACTCATTTTCGGTTCATTTCAATGACCTTTTCAAGGACGCTTTTTTATGTTTACCAGATTAAATGGCGTGAAATTTTTTTTGTTTATATTTATCCACAATTATGGAGATATGGCATAATCAAATTTTGTATATTTTTTGATATTTATAAAGCATTTAAATTATAAAGGCATTCTCCCTATAATACGTAGAACGTTTATAATAAACTTTCATTTAATTTTATACTCATCAACAGAAATATTAAGATACAACATAAAATTCATTATCTTGGTAACTTTTATCATTAAAAATTTAATCTGCGCATTAAGACGATAACAAGATTTTTAGAAGAAAGCAAAAATCGAAAGATGGGAACGAGAGATATAATAAATAACTGTTATACACACTTTAGATTGGAAACTTAGTATTTTACATATTTTAGATGAATAATCTAGTGAGGTAGGTCATAACCTTAAAAGAACAATGTATTAAATTATATGCTCATTAAATATTTACAAAATTAATAATAATAAACATAAAATTTTAAACAAACAAAATATTTTTTTTTATACGAGCTTTAACTTTTGTTTCCAACTTCATGAATTAAAAAGCTTTATTTAGATATAAAACCGACGACACAACAAAAAAAATTTTTAATCACGCGAAATTATTATAATTTATTTACAAAATTTTAATTTGTTAGAATTTATATTATAAATTGTAATGTAAAAAGGTTTGGAAGCTTTTCATAACTAATAACATTAAGATAGTATATAATTTGGTCGTGACATAATAATTTAATTTAAAATAAACGACTTACCTCATAAGTTCAAAGCTTATACATAAATGATTTCTAAAATAAAAATAGTCCAGCATATGTATCACATTGTGAGATCCGTCCGTATCCTTTTTCCTCAGCTCATCCAATATTCTAACCTCGACGAGTGCCTGATGATGAAAACGTTTTTTATTCCGTATCAATTTAATTGCAACATGCTGATTTGTTTTGTGATCTAGGGCGCGAATAACTTGGCCAAAACTACCTTTGCCAATCACTTCTAAGATTTCATAACGATAGCATATATGATCGAATACAATTTTATTATAATTTCCGTTATCATCATCATAGCCAGAATTTAGTGCTGTACCCGGTCGAGCATTTATTTTACATGCACCCAGGCCTAAATACCATATTTCTGGATATTTATCGATTTCTTGTTTTTCATATTCGGTTAAACGGCTTCCGTAATGTGTTATTGCCTCTGAAAATGTAAAAATAAAAAAATAAAAAATAAAAAAAATTTAAATA
The DNA here is from genome assembly GCA_958295665.1 of Tipula vernalis. NCBI lineage: Eukaryota > Metazoa > Arthropoda > Insecta > Diptera > Tipulidae > Tipula > Tipula vernalis. The sequence goes on along the minus strand of OY282558.1, from coordinate 125,778,102 downwards.
CAATTAACATGGGCATGCTATCACGTTTAACCGAGGTAAGAGGATTAGTTTTTTAAACGTGCTAGTCACATTAAACAAATTAGGATGGGAATACTGATTGGTTTATAACCTTTGTTGAAAACACAAAATTAATTCTAATCATTTATCTTACTGTAGGTTGACTGACATTTAAAACGAAAAGAAAATATTTAATTAATTCAACATTCTTGCCAAAATGTTATTTAAATAATCCACTCATTCAATAAATATAATGAGAAAATATAATTTTTGTATTTTTATATTTTACGATGTTAACGGATCTAAGAAAAGCTCTGCATCCTCTCTACCTACACACTTTTCTCATGCCTTAGCATTTTATAATAAAAAATTTGAAATTTGAATTCTATTTTAAGAAACGACATTTCTACTGGATTACAGAAGAAGGATATTTATTTTTATTTAATGTTGTTACCAGTTGAGCGGGAAATGTTATAGGATATTTCCACAAATAATAAAACCATTAAATTTATCCTAATTGAAATTTATGAAAATTTGTACGACTATTGGCATGCGTAACAACTATAAAAAATAAATGATTTGTCGCTTATCTTTGGTAAGTATGTATATGTATTCTAAGAAAAGAAATGAACAAAAAAATATTTTACAACAAATTTTTTATCGATTCAGGACAATATAAGAACGATGTAAGGATATACCAATTTCTTTTTTTTAGTAAGGGTTAAAATTTTTCAAGGTTTCAATTTCTTTATGGCACATACAAGAGATATAATTTTGAATAAGAAAAGGAAGAAAATAAAATATAAAAAACTTATTTAACTTTTCTACATAATAGGAAAATGAGGAAAGCTCGTATTTCCTTTATAGATTCAAGAGTAATATAATAAAATTTAAATTACGTCAATCTTAATAGAGTTACTTAGGTGTATTACGGTTGTATATCTGCATTTATATATATGGTGAAAAATACGTGAAATTACAAATTTTTGGAAGTCATGTTTTAATTTTGTGATTTTTATGTTTTGAATGCGTAGGGTAAAAAAAAATTATTGTAGAACTCGATTTTTTTGTTGTTGTTGCATAAGATACAAGATCCAATTTCTCTGATTTGATCTACATGTCTCTTCCATATACGAATGTCATCAAGAACAACAAGGTAATGTAATTCGCCCATTTTTTTTAGAAATGTAACCAAATCTCCACTTGATTTGTCTGGACAAATATTCCTGAGCCGCAACTCGTGCACCAATTTTAAAATGTCGTACTTTTCCCGATAAACTATTATTTTGTGAATTTTTTTCAGATGGCAACATTAAATCCATACGCGATCTAATCTCTCTATTAAACATCATCATTGCAGGAGTTTTCCCAGTGGATGGATGAATTGTCTTTCTGTAGGTCAACAAAATATTTACTAAATGGAAATGTATTTCCTCGCGATCGAAGTCTAATGCTTTTAATTTTTCCTTTATCGTACGTACGTATCGTTCCGCTTGTCCGTTGGTTGCTGGGTGATATGGAGCGCCCATTTTATGAACTATTCCATTCATTTTTAGAAATTTTTTGAAATCACCACCTGTAAACTGACTTCCGTGGTCTGTCACTAGAACGGATGGTATGCCAAAACACGAAAATATAGAACGACACACTTTAATTGTTTTCTCCGAAGTCAAATTTCGTAGTATATGAACTTCTGGCCATTTTGTATAAGCATCTACCAGTACAAAGAAGTATATACCCATGAAAGGACCAGCAAAATCTGCATGAACTCTTTGGAAAGGCTTAGTTGCAGTTTCCCAGCAGTGCAAAGGCACTTTAACTGGATTTGCCTGTATGATTTGACATTTCGAGCAATTCTTTGCCAATACTTCTATATCTTTGTCCATTCCTTCCCACCAGCAATAACTTCTACCAAGGGATTTCATACGGCTTATTCCGAAATGAGTAGAATGTAACTCGTCGAGAACAATTTTCCGTAATTGAAAAGGAATAAAAACTCTCATTCCCCGCATCAAACAACCTTCTTGAAGGGAAAATTCAATTTGGTCGATTCCAAATCGATTATTAGATGGAACTTGTCTTCCTGTTCTCAGGCCGTGTATTAGTGTAGACAACGATTTATCCTTCATTGTAACCTCGGACAAATCTTGAACGCGTAATGGTAAGGTCTCTATTAGATTTATTCCCAACACATCAACGCCCTCGTACTGAAAATCTGGTATATTTTTGACCGCCAATCTAGACATGGCGTCCGCATTCCCGTGCTGCTTTGTGTTCCGGTATTTTATCTCATACTGAAAACCTCTGAGGAGTAACTCATAATGCTGCATACGCATTGCTGAGAATGTCGGCAGTCCTTTATGTGGTGAAAGAATTTGTATTAGTGGTTTGTTATCCACTAGAAGAGTAAATTTCCGTCCCACTAAAAATTGAGAGAACTTTTGTACTCCTAAAATTATTGCGTAAGCCTCTTTATTAATTTGAGTATACTTCTGCTGAGTTGCAGACAGTGTTTGAGACGCGTATTGGAGTGGTCTTTCTGATCCATCTGGATAAGTGTGACTTAGTACAGCTCCTACGCCATAACTTGAGGCATCCGTTTCTAATACCAAGAAAAATTTTTCTCTTGCATTTTTCCCTTTACTACCCGAAAAGCATTTTCGCATTCCTCATCCCATACAAATTTTGTCTCTTTTTTCAGAAGATTTATCGGATAAAGATTTGTAATCAAATTTTCAAAAAATCGTCCATAATAGTTAATCAGACCAACAAACGCACGAACCTCTGATAAGTTACTTGGACGTTTCATGTTTTGTATAGCATCCATTTTGGATTGCAATTTGTGAATTCCGTTCCTAACGATCTTGTATCCACAATATTCAATGTAATCAGCAAAAAACTCACATTTTTTTAAAATTCACCCTCATATTATGTCTTTGTAATCGCGACAATACCAATTCTAATCGCTTAAGATGAGTTTGTTTATCTGGTCCCGTTATTTTAATATCATCTAAAAATACGGACACGCCTTCTATATCTTGTACAATTATTTCCATTTGGCGTTGCCACAAAGCCGGTGCTGAAGCTATACCATACATCAGTCGAGTTGGCCTAAATAACTCCTTATGCGTATTTAAGGTAAAAATAGATCGATCTTCCGGTCTTACTTCCATTTGAAGATACGCATTCTTAAGATCTATCTTTGTAAATTTACTTCCGCCCGGCATTGATGCGAATAACTCCTCAATGGTTGGAAGAGGGTGATCATCAATTATTAAATTTGGATTGACGGTTATTTTGAAATCCTCGCACAATCGTACTGTACCATTTGATTTCATAACAGGTACCAACGGAGTTGCCCATTCACTGTGACTGACCTTTTCTAAAACTCCGTTTTGAACCAGACTATCAATTTCTGATTCTATGACCGATTTGCATTCCCTCAATTTTCCCTATAGTATCAGAGAAAACCAAATCAAATTTGTTTAATAAATTTGTAACTCGAATATCATGTACCTTCACAGAAATAGTACTAACGGTTTCTACATTTAAAATTTTGTTCCAATCACAACACGCATCCACTCGCGCCCTAATAATGCATGTCGATTTGAATTCACGAAGTTGACTGTATTTGGATGTCTGTGTAGTTGTGCTGCATCCCTTGATGACAATTCCAGTGCCGTCGCAAGTTCAACTGCCTTTTCCAAATCCAACGTTCTCGATTCAAGTATTCGTCCTTGTATACGCTCGCTCCTTAAACCGAAAACAAATTGATTTCGGAGAGCTATTTTCAAATAATCCCCAAAGTTACAATTAATTGCCAACCGCCGTAGCCCAGATAAAAATTCTTGTATCGTTTCACCCTCTTTTTGTATACGAAGATGAAATCTATAATTTTCCATTATTTCTAATGGCGCCGGATTGTAATTAATTTCCAACAGTTTTACAATCTCTCAGTAATAAAAAATGCAAATGGTTTGCTATCTTTATATTAAAAACGGCGAAAGCACCTTCTAACCGCTGAATCCATCTATTCCACTTTGTAATCTTGTGGTCAAATTTATCAATTTTAATTGATGTTTGTACAGTGGTGGTTTCTTCCTTATCCAACATGTTGATTTCGAAGAAAAAAAAATTATTTTACGTAGGTTTGTAAATTTTAAAACATCCTCGTCGTCAAATTGTTGTAATTGTAATATAGTTTTATCTCTTGTATTTAAAACACAGTTTAAGGATACTTTTATTCTTATTTTATTTACAGCGCTTTATTCACTTTCTTATTTCGACAGGCTACAAATTGTACATGTGTTATCCTTATGCTACCTTCTTTGACAGTCCTTTTCTCTACCATACTAAAACCCTACATACATTTCATATTTTATGTGAAGTCAAAGTCATGTAAACGCACAGTTTATATCACGCATATAGTGCGAATTTGTACAATACGTCAAAATGTGAAATTGATTATTTAAGGAACCAAAATAGGAACTATTACAAATGGAGAGACATCAACATACCAAGATTGCATTTCATCTATATTATGTCCAGAGCCTAAGCCGACATGTTATCTTCTTATATGCAAGAATTGTCCAGGATTAAATTTATTTCGAGAATATTTGAAAAACGCTTTTCTGGAAAAGGACTACGAGGATGCTGATTTATTATTCAGTCAGTGGATGGGACCGAAATCCAAAAACAAAGAGGGATTTTGTGGTGCGCTGAGACACGCCTTGGGAGACCAGGCAACGATCCTAACGCTAGAGCCAAAGGTGTCGGTGGAGATTCGCGACCTAGACGGCTTCACCACTGTTCAAGAAGTTGTGGCGGCTTTAAAAAGGCAAATCCCAGAGGCGGGCCCGATTAAAGTCAACCTCTTCCCTGGACTTAGGGGACAGCAAGTGGCTATCACAGAGACAGAGGAGAAGTGGGCAGCCAAACTACTCAATGAAGGGAGGTTGAAGATAGGCTGGGTATATTGCAGAGTGCGGGAAAGGATCGTTGTCACATGATGTTTCAGGTGCTCGGGATATGGCCATATGGCTAAGAATTGCGCAGATAGAAGTAAACTGTGCTACAAATGTCTCGCTGTCGGTCACAAGGCAAGAGGGTGTACCGCCGCGGCAAATTGTATATTGTGCAAAGAAAGGGAAATTGAGCAGGCACAGCTAAATCATTTCCCGGGTTCCGGCAAGTGCCAAGTATACCGAGAGACACTACAGGCGGTCAAGAGCCAAAAATGACCAGTATTCTGCAAGGGAATATGAATAGGAGCAAAACGGCTGACCAACTCTTGCATCAGCTGGTAGTGGAAAAAGGGGTCGAGTTGCTTATGCTAAGCGAACAGTACCGAGATAACCAATCCACAGGATGGTACGTCGACTTGCTCGGTTTTCGCCGAAAATCATAGAGCAGGAAGGGGCTTCGTTTGGGTGAAAGCAGCAGGTATAACCAACGTAAGTTGCTACTTCACCCCGAACGAAAGAATCGCAGAGTTTGGAGCAAAGCTGGAGCAAAGCCGACACAAGAGGTAGACTCATTCTGGAGATGGCCGCCAGAGCAGGACTCTTGGTGCTGAATAGCGGCTCTGCGACAACCTTTCGCCGACCAGGGTATACAGAGACGATACCAGTTATCACCCTCGCATCGGAGGCCCTACGAGCGGTTCATGGAGGAATTGACGAAAGGTAGGCAGCAGATAGCAGAAAGTAGCTCAGGTATGAATGGAAGAGCTGCGGCCGAGGCGGTGGTAGCTTCTACTATGGGTCTCATTGGCTCGGCATGTGAGGCATCCATGCCAAAGAGGAAACCAAGCCACGGGAAGCCTTCTGCATATTAGTGGACAGCAGAAATCGCGGCAGCACGTAAGACATGTTTGGCAAGCCGGCGGAAAGCACAGCGAGCAACAGACCGTAGCGAAGCTAACCGGCTATCCGCTGAACATAAATCCGCAAAAAAGCTACTACGCCGGATGATAAAGAAGAGCAAAGCCCGATGTTGGAAACAACTAATAGAGGACATCGACGAAAACCCATGGGGACTGGGTTACCAGTTAGGGACCCAGAAGCTAGGAGCCCAGAAACCAACACGCGTGATGGATGCCGGAACTGCGGAGTATATTGTGAAAACCCTTTTCCCCAGTCACCCGCTGAGGGAAAAAGCCATCGAACGGCAAGAGATGGAGGTCTCGTCATTTTCAGAGGCAGAACTCGAGAAAGCGATACTCTCGCTAAAAAACAAAAAACGCCGGGCCCGGACGGAATACCCAATGAGGTATTGAAAATCGTTTCCAGCAGGATCCCGAACTCATGCTAACAATGTTCAACGCCCAAGAAGGGTAAAGGCGACCCCGAGCTGCCCTCATCCTACCGGCCGCTGCGTATGCTCGACACGGCAGGTAAACTATTAGAGAAATTAATTAAGGAGAGACTCACGGCCGCGATTAGATCTGCGGGAGTCCTTTCACCTAGGCAGTACGGATTCAGGCGGGGCCTATCCACGATAGACGCAGCCCAAGAGATCACGGAAGCCGTAAGGAGAGCGGAGAACTATAACCACTTCTCGCGTCGCATTGTCCTCCTAGTAACGCTGGACGTGAGAAATGCGTTCAACACCGCAAGATGGTGTGATATGCTAGACGCATTGGAGCACCAATTCCGCATACCACGATACCTCCAAAGGATGCTGGAGGATTACTTCTGGAATCGCACCTTCTCATACGAAACGGAGGAAGGACAGCGAGAAATGCAGGTCACAGCTGGAGCAGTTCATGGGTCGATCCTAGCACCCGATCTCTGGAATGCCTTTTATGACGAGCTACTTCGAGAGGAAATGCCCGATGAAACCCATCTCGTGGGCTATGCGGATGACGTTGCAGTACTCGTTGCTGCGCGGGACACCAAACAGGCCCAGCTGAAGTTAAACCAGGCTATGCGGGCCATAAATGGCTGGATGGAGGAGCACGGACTGGCCCTAGCTCTCAGCAAAACTGAGATTACGGTACTAACCAAAAAGAGAATCCAGCCATCTCTCCCGATGTGGGTTGGCAATGAGGTGATCGAAACAAAGCCGCAATTAAAATATTTAGGAATCTTTATAGACTCGAAACTGAGCTTTTTCGAGCAGATCCGGCAGACGGAAGATAAGGCGGCAAAGGGAGTGACCACCCTAAGTAGGCTGATGGCCAACACCAGAGGCCCAAGGGCTAGTAAGATGCGACTATTTATAGCAGCGGTTCAATCGGTTCTGCTATATGGGGCAGAGGTTTAGGCAGACTCCATGCACAAACAAATGTATCGGAAACGGCTTCTACAGGTATCGAGGCGAAGCGCGCTGCGTGTGGCGTCGGGATATCGGACGGTGTCGGAGGCCGCCATCTTGGTTATAGCGGGATGTATCCCCATACAACTTGTAGCGCAGGAGCAGAAAGCTATATACCACAGGAAACTGGAAGTCGGCCGGAAGGTAGGGAGTATGGAGGAAAGGCTCCGAACCATGCAAACTTGGCAGAGGGTATGGGAAAATGAGGCAAAAGGAAGATGGGCAGCCAGAGTTATCGCTCTGGTGGGCCCCTGGACCGAAAGGAGTCACGAAGAGGTCGGTTATTACCTGAGCCAGTTCTTGACCGGCCACGGGTACTTCAGATCATACCTGTGGAGAATGAGGAAGGTAACGTCGGCAGAATGCCTATACTGCCCAGGGAGTACCGATGACGCGGAGCACACTTATTCGTGTGACGCATGGGAGGAGCAGAGAGCGGCGCTGGAAGCAGAAGTGGATATATGGTTCCCAGAAACGGCGGTGGAAATCATGCTCCGAGGAGAGAAGGAGTGGAGCCTAGTAGCCCGCTTTGTGGAGGAGATCCTGAAAGCGAAGAAAGGGGATCTGGACAGATTCCCATAATGTAAGAGGAGGCTCGGAGGGAGCAGTGGGAGGCCTAGCCCGAAGTAATGTGCAAAACGGTTCCAGGCTAGGCCAGGAGGAGGGGTAGGTGGTTTTAGTCGGTAGGGCAGCAAAAAAAAAAAAAAATTATATTACTGATGGTGCTCCAACACATTATAAAAATAAAACTAATTTTATGAATATAAGTAAACGTAAAGAGGATTTTGGAGTCGATTGTAAATGGCATTTTCATGCCACAGCATATGGAAAGGGACCATGTGATGGAGTAGGAGGTACTATCAAGAGAATGGCGTCCAGAGCTAGTCTCACTGATGAATATGATGGTATCATAATGAACGCAGCAGAATTATTCAACTGGGCTAAAACTGTAAAAACTGATATGGTTTTTGAGTTTTGTTCTGATATTGAATAAAACTCAAACAAAATCCGACTTGCCAGTAGGTTCGAAAAATCGAAAACTATAAAAGGAACTCGCGATTTCCATGCAGTTATTCCTTCAGGAGAAGGTTACTTAAATTTTAAGAAATACTCTAATAGTGAAGATTATGTTAGATTTAAAATGTAATTATTTAAATTAGTAACCCTATTTTTAATAAAAAAAATGTTTACCAATACAGTTTATTTTAAATTTAATTTTACCATATATAAAGAGTTGGTGGTCTTATTTAGTCGTATTTTGCAAGAAAATGGTATGTTGGAGTGAAAATAAACTTAAGATTTAAATTGTTGAGAAAAACCAGTTTGGTGGCCATTTTGAAAATGAAAAACTTAAATATGGTACTATTTTTGTAATAATTTCTTAATCCTTATTCTTTTACCTTTAAAATGAGCCCTATTTTATATTTTTCGGATAAACACTTTTTTTTTATATTTGTATAAATGCATCACACCATTTTCACCAAATTTACAAATTTTTAACTACCTGTATCTTATGCAACAACCACAACAACAAAAAATCGAGTTCTACAATAATTTTTTTTTACCCACACATTCAAAACATAAAAATCACAAAATTAAAACATGACTTCCAAAAATTTGTGATTTCACGTATTTTTTCACCATATATAAAAATGAGTCACTTACCCGTCGGCGTCATGGGAACATTTTTATTGTGATGATCTTTCTCGTCATTCGTTGGTGATGAATTATTGTTGCTCTGGGGGCTCAGCGGTGTTAAAGAATTTCCATGTGAATCAATATTGTTACGGCCTGTTCGTGATGCACCACGGGTCACACATAAATTTGATAAATCTATTCTTGATCCGGATAAACGAGCTTCACGATCACGACGTGATTTCTCATTGTCGATCTGTACCTAAAAGTAGAGACACAAAAAAAAAAAAAAATTAAAACTCTCGTTATTATGAATTTCTATGAAAACCTAACAAATGTTTTACAAAATTAATCTTAAATTGCTGACATTTAGGGGAATGATCTACCATACAATTCCAATATTGTATATCTCTTTATAATTCTAATTGTATCAAATGTGTATAATGTGTATATTGCATTCACATTTATAGGGATACGGTCTTTTTAGCATGAAAAATTAAAAGTAAACACTTATTACAAATTTCTAAAAACCCAATTTAATAGAGCATTAGATTGTGGTGTAAATTTAAAAATGTAATTAAGAAGCACGCGAATATTTTTTTTTTTTTTTGGAAAATCTATCCAAACAAAAGTAAAATTGAAGATGTGGATTATGATTTTAAATTTTCTTATCATAAAAACAAAGAAAACTTTCTTTTGAAAATTTAATTACCAAACACAACAACAAACAAGGTAAGTAAGTCTAGCGTGTGCTGCTACTTAAATTCATGGTTGATTGGAATTAGTTTTAGTGGGTAATTGAAATAATATTTTATATACTTTGGTTTTGAGTTGCTGCCAAATTATTGCTCAATATTTTTGATTAATAACAATAATTAGGAATAAAGAATAATTGTAAAATGTAAAATCTGTTAAAAAACAAAACAAAATATTTATGACCTTTAAGTTGAAGTATGGTCGATTTCCGGTAGATTAACTTTTCGGTACACCCACACAAACTATACATAGTTTATAGTTTTATTATTATTCAAAATGGTTTTGCCACATGATTTTTCCTATTTTACACACGCTTTTCCCATTTTCCAGAAATAGATCGGTTTGTATATATTTGCTCCGTGGTATTGATCATGTGCCAAAATACTTAACCTTTAAATCTAATTAAATTGATTATTGAATTTTCATTAAATAAAGTAATGTTGGAAAACTAATTTCACATCTCTCACGGGGGATGGCAGAATAAAATTACTATGAAATTATATACATTCCCGACATAAATTTTTGGCGATTTGGTATGGGTTAATTTTGCTATAGGTATATAACGTTGAATACGTTTTACACGCAAACAAGACGGGTATAGACTGGAGTATGACTGTTTTAGATAATTGAATAATCAATTTATGAAAACGCGACATGTACAATGTTTGACTTTACAAGAAATGTAATTCAAAGGTTATTAACCTAATTTTTAAAGTGGTGCAAAACCTCAAACCCTAATACATTATTTAAGGTATGATAGTATACAAAACTGTAGTCAAGTAAATCGCAAATAAATTAATATAAATCGTAACAAATAAACTTTACGCAACAGGGAAGAGTATAGAAAATGGATAAATCAACTTAAAACTTTTTATTACATCAATTTATATATTCTATGAAATATGATTAATTATATGTTGCCGTAAATTTGGTATTGCAAAGTTTCTAACAAATTAGAAAGTGTTTACCTCAATTGGATGCAGCTTGAGTACGAAAAGACCTTGATTTTGAAATTAATTTGCTTAGAACAAAAGAAAAAAAAAATTGAAAGGCTAAATACAACATTCCGTTTATATACTTAGAGTCTCTGTAACAAAGAAATATCTTTAAGAACAAAAAAATAAATAATTTACAATCAATATACTTACTGGTCCACGATCCAGCATGTTTACAAAAATTACATAAAATTCGACGAAAATAAATTTAAATTAATTATATTTTCACTTTTAATAATTACTTGTCATTATTTTATTCAACTTCCGCTTTTAATTTTCTTCTTATTCTTATTTTTTTTATTTTTTTTTTTTAATTCTTAAACTTCTAAGGTAGTTTCCTTCAATTATTTGTAAATAAAGAAAATATATAAAGCATTATTTATAAATTAATTTAATTACAAAAACATTGCTATTTATAGAACAACATTATTGGAAAAAGGAATATTCAGTTTATTTAGTTACAAAGAAAATCGAGATAAGAAAATTGTGTTCGTTGTTCTTGTTGTGACTTGTGACACATAATAATTATGTACATGAGAATGAATGCTTCTCTAATTTGCACATTTTAATTAACTAAATTTAATTTTAATTATTGATATTTTAATTTTGCCATTAAATCATTTTATATGCTTATTGTACAAAATTTGTTTTTGCTTTTTATATCGAAAAGAAATGGAAATTTAAATATTTAAACATAAAATTGGGTCAAATTTGTAATGGATGAGAGAGACTTAATTTAAATAAATTGTTTATAATAAAATATTTATGTATGTATATGTACTTTATATGTATATAGATTACGTAGGGCCCGAATATCATTTTTATGCTGTTTTAAAGCATATAATACGATATTAAGCCAAACAAAAAATCATAATTTATTCAATTTTTTAGTCGAGCTGAATGAACAAAAAACTAAAATAAAAACATAAAATTGTTAATTTACTTCCTGTCTTTATGGTTTGTGGATGTAAATGTACTCACACATTTTTATCCGAATTGCTTTAAATTAAAAAAATTAAGAGTGAAGGGGTTCAAACTTTCATCACCCTGCGCGCATATACATTTTGATTATTTATTTATTCAAGTCAATGGGGGCTAGTCCGTTTCCGTGACACAATCCAGCTTATGTTAATATGTTCCAGACTTTATGTACATATATACCCTAATCATTTATTCATCAGTCATATAGTCTCTCATATACATACTCGTACGTATACATTTCAATCAGGAAATTCAACAATTCACTTTGTTTAATGTTTTATTATTTTTATCATTTACAAAAATAACGATTCTATAATAAAAATGAAACATACGTGTGAGGTAATGAATACCATCACCAGTTATAATAATCGGGCTACCTGCAGGTATAAAGCAACACGCGAGTGTACATAATTGATTCAGGTTTAAATAGAGGTCATTGGCCACATCGTTTAAATTTTTAATTTTAAAATGGTTCATAAACCGATTACATTTTGATGTCAACGTTATTTTTGTTACGTTCAATTAGATTTAGGGTTATTGAATTCATCATCGTGTGTTACATTATTATAAACTATGGGGTCGTTATATTACAAATTACACGTACGTAATAAATGATTTTTTAATTGGATGATTTGTTAATGCAGGCATACTTGATAATAATTGATTAAAAAACCACACAAATGTTTATTCCCACTGTATGGCTGTAAACTATAAACAAAGTTTATCTCGCTAAAATCAAATTCCGGTTATTTAATACAAAAGAATTTGTGGTAAGTGTTAGTTGTTATCTTTATTCTAAGAATATGAAAACGCATTTAGTAAAGACTTCTCATTTTCTGTGGTCATGCTTTTTATGTCGGTACAGTTCTTATCGCTCGGAAGTAGTATGTATTTGTAAATCTGCTATTACTGAATGCTTCAATATGACCAGAAATGATAAACTTAAGGAGTGAAATTCGTCGATGTATTAAATTGGATTAGCATCTTCTTCTCATTTATAGGGTTGCCACATTTTCTGATAGCAAAATCGGGAAAAAATAACATTATAATATCATCAAAATCTCGAATACTCAAAAACTTTATACGAAACACCGAAGCCACCTAACCAGATTTAAATCACTTCCGTGGAAACATTCTCCGCTGGCTCAGAAGTCCTAAAAGAAAAAAATTGCTGCTAAAGCTGCGGTCAAATTCTCAATAAAATTTAAACAATTTTTGATCAAAAATTTGCCAATAAAATCAGTTCGACAAAATATTGATATTTTTTGAGAAGAATTGGAATTTTGTTCTCATATCAAATTTGCCTTTTCCTTTTCCTAGCTGGATCCGCTAGTTCCAACTAGTTGGTCAGTAACAAGTTATGTAATAGCTCGATAAATAAATGCAGGTTATTGCTGGTCAGCGAACCTTGATCACGGCTCCGTGAAATAAGGTGGCAGGAATTATACTCGCAAAAAAATGGAACTAAAGTCGCAAAATTTGTATTCGCATGACAAGTGAAATTAAAATCGGAAAGTTTTAGTTTCTGAGTTTAGCTGCTGAATTTTTCCGAGTTTAGTTCCATCTTTTGCGTATATTCGGAAACATATAACATCCGACTGACTTAAATTTTCTTGCTAGTACGAAATTCTGGAAAATGGGAAATTTAATTTTGAATAAAAAACAATAAACCGTAGAATAAATCCTAGAACCTCAAAATCCGACCGCAGAATAAAACGAGAATTTTCGAGTTTAACTTCAACTGATTCAATGATCCGTGATTAATTCCAATTGTGTTCGAGTCTAATACGACCTTGTTTCGATGCCCCAATTTAATTTTTGCACTATCTTTGGAACTACTGCGAATTTGTCAATCATATTTGCATTGGTTCTTGGGTTTACCTACAAGTTAATTTAAGAGCCAACCAACGAACCGTTTTTTCTTACGGAAAATTTGAGAGGTTGGCTAGCGAAACTGTTACACAACTTGTTAATTGCTTTGATGGTGACGGTAGCTCGTATTAATATTTTTAAAAATTTGTGTAGAATTTTGAACTGTCGATGGAATTGGAGGAACTTCGAAAATTATTTCAATTATTAAAAAGCGTTAAATTCTTAAAGGACATAAACATAAATAATAAAAGACACAGATCTTGTGGCGTAAGAAAAATACGAGAATAAATAAATTTGAAAATAAATAATTTGATGTTACAATTTATAAAGTCTTTAATAATTCGGTTTTCAATTTACCTACATGAACATAAATAAATAATTTTGAATTTAAGCTTAAAATGTACAATGAGCTCCCACAAGAAGATTTGCACAAAGGGCAATTTGGATTTTTGACATTTCCTTCAGTTTTGCGCGATAATTTTCGCTCTGTTAAGTTGACACTTCAATTTAACGAAACTGAACGAACATTTCTTAAAGATTCGCTGGACAGTAACATGTAAACTCCATATACCGCACTGTTACGTTAAATTTCTTAAATGTTGGCTGGTTCTCTCTTTAGCCAAAAAGAAGAATGAGTTCAATTGACTTAAGAAGGAAAGAATATACTTATCAGCTTAACATCTTCAGAACAATTTTTGGCCCTTCGTTTCAAATTTCAAACGATTTTTTTTGACGATTTTTTGATTTAAATCGGGTTTTAAACAAAACATCGTTTTTGTTTGGATTTTTTTAAAATAAAAATCAGATAAAATACAAATCCTTGCACCTAACGCAACTCAACACCTTACAAAACCCGATCTATCTCGAAAATCGAACAATGCGAAATACGCCCGAATAATTTTGAAAATCTTGCAAATTCTGGACTAATCACAAATAATTTCTAAAAATATAGCTCGAAATACATGGTGCGTCAGGTATTTGAGGACACTCATGTATGGACTTGCCACTTCGCACCAAGTTCTCTTCTCTTTTTTTTTCAGATCATAAATGGAGGACAATAATGTAACTCAAGAAATGAAAACACACCCTGTTATCGTGACAATAATACGCGCGAATCACAGCGGTCTTGAAATCTCCCAATTTTTGAATGTCGCCCGATCGTTTGTTGTCAAAGTTCGTTGAGAGTTAGAAGTATCTGATGGTAATGTAAAAAGTGGCACCAAGTGCAAAAACATGAACCACGTTAAGACACAGTAAGAATATCAAAGTTTATGCAGCAAGTCCAGGGCATTATTTATGAAGACCCTGCATAGTCCATAAGGGCCATATCGAGAGATCTTAAGGTTCCTATAAGTGCACAATCTGTTGCATTGTTCCGACATGATCCCCAAAGGTCAGTTTATGTCTGCACAAACTCGAGAACAGCGATTCATCGGGTGCAACGATTTTTAAACAAGTTAAGAAATTCTGAAAAATATGGATTTGCTCTGGTTTTATTTTGACGAACAAAATTTTGACAAGGATCATAAATCGACGAAATTATAGGTAGCGATGTGCAGATCCTTCAGAAGTTTTTTAGGTTATGCATATACAAGGTTTCCGGCAACTGTCATGGTTTTGGGAGTGGTAAGCCTCATTTCTTTCGGATTTCTTTCCTCAAAGACTTAGATAGCGTGCGTGGTGAGAGGCCATACGTATTTTAACAGCAGAATCTGCATGACCACATACCCCTAAAGATGTGCCCACTTAACTCGCCGGATTTTAATCTTTAAAATTTTTGTGTCAGGGGCGTTCTTGCGCGGGAGATTCATTGATTCCCTCAGCGCAGCTATTACCAGAGTAATGACACATATTACGTGTACCGAATGAAATTTGTGATTTGTAAATGAAGAATTAAAAATAAACGACAATAGATAATAATTCTTATTCTTTTATTGTTTTGTTGTACATTTTGTGTAATTTTTAATTAAAAATAGCCATTCGGGCTTTTTGTTCATTTTACGGTGAAAATTCACGTTTCCCGAATGGAAGCAGTGACTCTGGCAAATGCCCGTTTCCATCTGTAAATTTTTCAACAGCTATGGTAGTTATTGATTCGTCCCGTTCTTCATCTTTGTTTCAATCTTTTTGATGTGATGGGACATGGAATTACGATACAAGAATCTTTCCGTTCGTTCAACCATTTGTTAAGATTCTCTGCTCGATCTATCCCTCTATTAAATTGTTCAATACTTCTTTTTGGGATTTTGACTTCTTACGTGTTCGTAGTTTATTTCTGGTTTTAGCTTGTTTCACCATCGATTTGGTTGTTTTGATTTTTCTGACCAAATCCCGCACAGATATCGAAGGATGTTTGGTAATGACGCTTACAATTTTCTGATCCAACATTTTATTTCGAGCACCTTTTTTTGCTCTGGATCCGGGCTTAGGTAAATTTATTTATTATATTTGTTACCGTATTATTTGAAACGCCGGCAAATTTAGCAATTTTTTTATTAGTATATTCCGGACGATCATTGCACAATCTAATTATTAAGTCACGTTTTTCTTCTTCTGATTCGTCCATTTCGAAATAAATAAAAAAATGCACAATTTGACGTTTATTCGTTTTCTTTCAATTGTTTTTCTACAAAATAACGGTACCATTTTTTACATTTACGCAGTGTGAGGTAACAAAAATTTGGGAATCACAAATTTAATTCGGTATACACATAATAGGAACGAGTATCATTTGATTCGGGCATGCAAACGTTTTCGGCAGAGATTTGATGCTGTAATTGCCGCTGAACTGTATAGCTTACGAGTCACTTAGTTTGCTTTAAAAAATTCATTAAAATGAAATTGTAAGAAATATACAAACTTTTGTTTTAAGGTCAATATGTCCTCAAATACCTGACGCAGCCTGTGTATAGGTCGAAAATCTCGAATTATCTCATTTCAGCTACATAGAAATATCATTAAAATTCCGTTAAATCTCGAATTCCCTCGAAATTCTAAGCAAATCACGAATAATCTTATTTCCAAAATAATGGAATTAAAAAATGTTTACGTGAGCATTTTCAAATCGGCTGACATAGTAAGTTATTGCCGTATATTTCTGTAGTAAGATCACATCAGTCTTGCAATTATTATAAAAGCCGTACCAAGTGGCCCATACATAGTAGTATTCCGTAACGAAAGATAAATCGAAATGAAAATTAAATCTGGCACACGATTCAACATTCTGATCAATTTAGTTTGAGTCTTTGCTACAGATGGTTTAACAAGTTTAATAAGCACTTATGATAATTGGAACCTCTAAAGCTAATTTTTAAATAAAAATAGATAAAAAGATTGTCGCATTGCTATAGTGATTGATGAAACTTTAGAAGCTCGAAACTATTCCCTGAATATTATTCAAACATGCTTGAACGAGAGGCTTAATATTAAGGCTATAAATTAAACTGTAACTCTTTACAATGCTGTTTGCGGCAAGCTTATAAGATAGATGAAGAAAATCCTAAATAAATTTATAAACCTTTTTGCGATTAAAGTAGATGGTTATAAACACAATACTACTAATAACAAACTGTCAAATTGCTGTATGCTTCCAATTGCTACAAAAACAAAACTTTGCAAGGGACCGAAATTTCAAATAACGAACTGCCTTTAATTAGTGTTTTTGATGTGAAAACATCTTTAGCGGGGGTAAGTCAAAAATTTCATGTAAAAAAAGGAACGGAAAATCCGGTTCGAACGAAATTGCAAATTATATACATACGAGAAAAACGAACACAAAATGCGCCGAACTTGCACACTATAAAATTCAAATTCAAATTTCCGTCGGATTAAAATGGAAGAAAGGCAAAAAAGTTATGCCTGTGTAGTGTAAAGCCTGTATTCCATGAGAAAAATTGACTGACAGTAAAAAAACGAAAAGAGAAAAACAATCTGATGCCCTTATCGAAGAGACAAGGACAACGTTTTTTATTTTATTTTTTATTTTACAGAAAAATTGTTTTTTTACAAAATAAAAAACGTTGCCTTTGTCTCTTATATGGAGCATCACATTATTTTTCTCTTTTATTTTTTTTTTTGACTGTCAGTTTTCAATTCAAAAAAGTGAAATGGAAATATATTAGAAACAAACAGAATTACACGCATACTTTAAGTATCAAATATTATACATCTTCGCGATCGCGAGCTGTGAAAATGACACTTATACATTGATACATAATAATAATTTTGAAACAGTTTAATCGGTATGCAATGTTTAGTATTGCTCGTGCTGTTGCTGAGTTTGGGTTATGAGTGGAGTACAGGAAACAAAAACTATAAAAGTGGTAAACAGATTCGAATGATATTCTCTAAAGATGCACGCAAGCAAGAAGCCGCAGGAAGACATGCTACCATCTTTCCAGCTGTTATGATTTTAAAGCGTACAGGATTTGAATGATTAATTTAACACAACTGTATTTTGCCCAAGCTTACCGAGACTTGGCTATACTGAAACTTAGTCTTTTGTATTTTTCTTTATCAACAAATAGAGCATACGACAACCGTCTATCTGTATTGGTTTCTCAGGCCCCTCAGCGAAAGAGCCTTTAAATGATTCAATCTTTAGGTTTTCACTTAATACTTTTGCGAGTTGAGCGTGAACTCGCCCGTTGTTTTCTATCAATGTTTACTCTTTCTCACCTCATTATCAATGAATTTTTATGTAATTTTTGGACAAAGGTAAATACAATAAACGATTGCACAACTACGTATGTCGTACCATAGTAAAATATATTATGCAATGGAAATAAAAAATTTGCTTCTACGGACAAAAAAAAAATTGTTTTTATTTTAAAGTTTTAAATACATTAATAAAATTTACATTTTTTTAACCGTCAAACTACAAAACTTTCAAAATTCAAATAATTGGTTCATACAATTTTTTATTGGGTCAAAATTATTTTTATTTTTAAAAATTTCATGTCAAGTGGCCCAATCTAGGAATGCAACTAGGACTTCTACCCTTTAAAATGCACTCTGATTTTTTTAAATTGGACAGGGATTGGAGGTGATATTCAACTTTCAAAGTCAGTAGAGATTTTAAGCCCTAATTGATCATGATTTAAGAGGTTCCAGTTGTTTTAATGGTTGCAGTCGTTTAATTTATCAATTTAGTGCCGCATATTTAACTTTTCTTGTGATCCAATTTTGTAATTTTTTATAAATTATTTGGAACCTATTGTTCGTGAGGCAAATTGGGCCTATGATACCCATATCAGTTTTTTTAGACTGATATAACCCTGTAAGGTTCATCGCATAAAACCAAGTATCGTCTCGATTAAAGTTAATGAAAATACCTACAACACCATAAAGCTTATTCTAAAGTAAGCCGTTTTTTGTTCAGTGAAATCTTTTCTTGATTGTTGAAAATAGATAAATAATAAGATTTACAAAAAGCAAATTTGACCATAAAAAGGTAGATACTAAGCCCCTTTACACTTTTTTGAGGAGTTTGCTTGCAACTTTTAATTTTCGGTGTAGTAAGCAAATTTGGAAATTTTGGAACTGGTTCACCTACTTTAAATAGACAATTTTTAATATTACTTATTACTAAAGTGTAAAGAAATTTAAATTTTTTGATTTGTATTAAATTTGACAAGATGGCATTTGAAATTGTAAATTAAATTAATACTCAAGCAAGTAGATTAAGAATTCAACGAGTCTCCAGATCGGCCGGATTTTGAAATTATCAGAAACAATTCTATAAGGGGTGAGCCTTTTAATTAATACCTGCATTCCTTTTCAAAATTCTAGCTTTCAAAATTTTTTTGAATAAAAGGGATGAACATTTTTTTTTTTTGTTTGGAACCCTTCACCATTCGTCCGACTACTCATTGAATGTAAAATTACCATCAAAAAATACTTCGATTCAAAATCTGTTAACTTCTCAACATATAAGCCCGATTTTTGTCTAAATAGTCGGCTGGATTATAAAGGAACTTTGAAACTAAAAATCTCAAAGTGAAATCTAACTGTCACGATTCTCATTTCGACAATTTTATATTTTGTAATTTCTCTTTGCGTTTTTAATCAAAATTCATTAGGAAACGGGGGAAAACCCATACAACATAAGTTTTATAATTCCAGAATCGAGCACAATTTAGAATGCATACACCTAATTAGAATAAAATTAGCCAATTTTATAAATTTTCAAATGTCAAATCAAATTCTTCAAATTTTCAATTTTAATTAATTTACAAATGAAATTTTTAGTTATACTTAAACTCAAAACTAAACAAAACCCTCCCTCAGAATAGATTTTAGATCCTGAAATCGCTGATTGAAATAATCGTAACTTTCCACTTTGGGAACCTCCTGCCCTCCTCCCCCCACCCCAATAGGACTGCGAAGTGTTGAAAAGTAATTTGACCACCTTTCATCACTTATTAGTTGTAGCCCCACAAGATACAGACAATAAAATTTTGTCAGAATCGTTTAATCAAAATATAAGGCCTATTTCATCCTATCATTACTATCGCCGCCAAGTTTGGGCTTGAGCTTTAGTAGCATCTGTTAGTATGTCGCACCAGTGCGAAACGACAGCTTACAGCATTGGCAAGATTTTGCAAGAAGAACCCAATGGTGTTTGGCAAAACCAAACAATTTCTGAAATTTCCTCATATATGACCACTAATAAAAGTCATTGAATTGTAAAAAAGCAGAATGCCGATCTATATTGAAGCTGGTACCGATAGGCACAGATTGACCAATCGTCAAAAGTTGACGGCTACGTCCAGAACTATCCTACATTACCAATTGGAAGTGCTGAGCTATGTTGTTGATGGCCGTATAGAGAGTACAAATTGTTGATACATCGAAAAGAAGAAACCCTATAATTGAAAACAGAAACTTTCTTTAGATTTATTCCCATTATTAGTCGGAAATCTTGCAATTATTTTCTGATTAAACTAAATAACATAACGGCGCATCGCACTCTGGCATATGACAATGAACTATAGTTTTAATCTATTATTTTATCGACCTCTTAGCAAACTATTACAACCTTATTTGCGTCCAATAAGAAAATGTAGAATACTATTTGCTATATCGTCTCCCGTTA
Organism: Tipula vernalis; assembly: GCA_958295665.1. Taxonomy (NCBI): domain Eukaryota; kingdom Metazoa; phylum Arthropoda; class Insecta; order Diptera; family Tipulidae; genus Tipula; species Tipula vernalis. The sequence continues at coordinate 125,757,453 of OY282558.1, read as the reverse complement.
ACTTTTGATTCAAGATCATAAAGAACCATAACGATTTTAGTCGGTGGGAAAGGCCTTTATATTTTTTTTTACTTTAGAACGTTGATAAAAATGTACTAATTCGAAACTTTGTCATAGCCATTGTCCGTGTTTCTATTAAAGCTATGAATTCGTCAAATTGCCTCCATACGTATAACACCCAATGGAAGCGCTAGGTAAAACATTTTTTCATATTCGACAGTTGTAGTAACGATATACAACTTTGCCATATACATACATGTCAGCATGATTTTCAACCATTAGCTACGCCTACATAAACATTTTGGTTTTACCTCAACCGACTAGACGGTTATCAAATTGGTTAATAAACTACATCACATACGATTTTATTTGTCTGTGGACTCAACCAAGTTGATCAATATGTTGAATAATGTGTGTGGGCTGCTTAATATATTATTTGACATTAATATTTGGATAAACTAAGGCAACTTCAAATATTTTCATTTTATTAATGTATGTTGGTTTTACGCGAGTGCAATTAAGAAGGGAGGAAATAATTTTAACGGATAAATGAAAATTTTAAGAATTTACTTTCTTTCTTCACTTTAATGGGGGTTAATGTTAATCCTGGTAGTTAGCTCAATAAATTTCGAGATTAAATAATTTTTAAGTCTATCATTTGTTACTTTTAAGTTTTTTCTCCTGTAATTGGACGGAGCTTAAATGTACAATTATGTAATTAAGAGCGGCAATAAATAAAATAATGTTTCATTTGTTCAAATCAACATAAAAAATATTTTTATTATGATATTTTATTATTAATTAATTTTAAATGAATAACTACACAACTTTGAATAAAAATATGGTTGTTTAAACTAAATTTTCGAAACTACTTCTAAAATAGCTTTCTAATAATAATGTTTTCAAAATTTTTTTTTAATTCTCATTTCGGTTAACATTCATCTTCCGAAATTTATTTCAGTTTCCGGAAATAATTTTGTAGTAGGAAATTAGGTTACAGGTAAAATACACCTAACTTTATGAAATTATACATAAATGCCTTCATTGTCAGGCACAATATTGAAAAGTGTTAAATTACGAATTATAAGAATTACGTCTTTCAAAGATACACCTAAAGTTAAATTGACCAATTATGAAGATTTATATCTATTTAACTAATATTATGTTAATACATGCGTCATTGCAACTAATTTCATCAAATCATAAATATTAAATCATTAAATTAACCGTTTCTTGATTAAACATTACAAAAACTATAGATAACACCACTATAAACCTACATAATTCTAATTAACCCAAGATAAAATATTAAAAATAAAAATAATTTTCTATTTTCATTTTTGGTTTGTCTGTTTGTTTGTTTGTTTTGAAATTGCAATGAGCGAATAGTGATTATTTTGCTTGATAGCGCCTGATAGATATTGATGAACGTTAAACCAGATGGTTTAATTAGTTATTGTTGGTTTTTAAATTAAATCTTTTGATGTGAAAAACACTTTGGCCGCACTTTGGAAATTCCGGTAAAAAAAAAACTTAAGATAAAATGGAAATCGCCTTCTTCTCAGTTCAGATATACAGGATTGTAAATTCGCTTCTTTATGTATAAAACTGAAAGTCAATATGGCATCCCCCCAGGCAGGGTTAAATACAACAATAAAATTCAAAAAGTACATGCCATAAAAAACATATTATTAGACCTGAATAATAACAATAAAAATTCCCTTATTGAAAAACGGAAAATTATGTTGTATTTTTATTTTATTTTGGTTACAACATTCATAATCATATTATTTTGATTCGATTAAACATATCAGAAATGAACATTTGTATGTCAAACGAGCTAACAATTTCATGCTGTTCATTTCGTGTGTGTATATACAGATATGCAAAATCGTCTATCAAATAGTAAAATACTCCCCTACAGGATAAGTGGGGTACTACAATAGAAACAAGAGAATATTGTACATATTTTCCCAACCAAAAAACAATTGATTAGCCAAATTTAAGTTCATTGACTCAGAATATGCAATTTTATATCCGGAAAACATTTTTTTTTTTAAACATACCTACCTACCTATACCTATACCTAATGTTATCGCTAATTAGTTCTAATCATAAATCTATATGTAAAACTTGCATGACAACGAGAAAATATCAACTTTTATTTAGAAAATAATAAGAAGATAAACTAAGAAAACAACAAACCATAACTTATAATAAATTATTAGTAATTTTCGATTGCAATAACAACAACTAACCAATAAACTATGAACAAACTCGAAGGTTAACATGATCTGATGTTATTTATGTTTGATGGTATATTATATATTTATGTTTATGTATCTATGTAATGCAAATGTTTTCGTTCGCTATTTATTAGCAGCTGGTAAATATTTGCACAATCAAATGCAATTTCATAAAAAAAAATCGTTTTTCAGTGAAAAACATTATAAATATATAATTTTCGGTGAAAGTCAAAAATTATTTTTTTCCACACAAACAAAAATAACAAAACAAGCGACAAAACACTAAAGAAAGTAGAAGTTAAACGATATCTAAACGAAAGAAAATGTGACAATAACAAACATTGCAGCAACAACAACAACAACAGCAGAAAAGATCAATTTTCGTGCCACCGTTATTATTTTGTTTTGATTTTATGTAGGCTTAGATAAAAAATGATTAGATTAAATATACATACAAATATACAAATGAGGGGGTCGGTAAATTTTATTGTGCCAAGGGGCCGGATAAAAAAAATGTTTCAAGATCAGTGAACCAAAATTACTTTATAAAATTATTTACAAACTAATATAAATTAAAATTGGGGGTCGATTCTGTTTTCGTTCCGAAAAAAAAGTTCTGTGTAAACCAAGCTCCAATTTGAATTAATATTTTATAGGTTGCGCCTACTCCGAAATTTAAATATATAAATTTGATACCGATGGAACAGTACACGACAAATAATTATTCGTTTACACAAGACACGTATTTATCGACATTTGTATTAAGAGCCTAATATTTACAGCTGCAGTAATTTTTGTGTGGCAATAAGTGACTAACTATGTTGGTAGGTATCCTATGTTACCTACCATTAATTTTTTTAGGCTTTAGTTTTTTTTAATGAAGTGTACACTACTTTAGTTGTAATATTTAAATGGCGGTCATCTATTTGTGGAATTTGTAATTTGATATTTTACACAAAAGTTTTGCACATCCATACTTACAAAATTCGATTTTTAAAGTTCATGAAGAATAAAGATAAGTTATCTCGAAATTTGAAATCTTAAAAAGTCCAAAAAATTGCTAATTTTAACAATTTCACCAATAACCTGTATTTGTCAATTTTTATGAAAATGGGATAGTAAGAATTTCATAACATTTAAAATGTTCTTTATAGTTTCAAGTTGAAAGTATTTTTGAATTTACAAATTTTCTTTATTTTGTAATGTCTAAAATCTGAAGAATATTCAAAAACCGATCATATTCTAATACAGTTGGTAAAACTCTTAAATTTAATTTACTACATCAAAATTTGAAGTTTCAAATGCAGTTGTTTCGAAAAAATATTTGTATTCTGACATAATTTTGAAAATCTCAATGAACAAATTCTTTTCATATGAGAATGTTTTGACGAAAATAATCAAGTATTCAATAAAACACTTTGGCATTATGTTTTCTTCCACTGAGAAATGTTTTCATATTATTTTTCATGGAAACAGAATCGGTGCACGGTATTGTGAAAATTATATAACTTTTGTTTTTTTCATTTAATTTTTTCATAGAACGAGAATTGACTCCCAGAATATCGGTTCAGCCTTTCAGTGTCAAAACGACCTATGTGAAGTGGTTCACATAAAGTTTAGCTACACAAATTCACAAAAGTGTAGACAAAGAAAAAAAAATCATCTATAATAAGAAAGGCCCAGGTCACTCACTCACTAATTCTGTAACGCTCAATCCATACTATGATTTAAAATTGTAAAATTAAAAATGATCATAGCAATCATGATTCAGAATAAAAAAATTCAATCAAACAAATCGCTTAATTATTTATAATAGTGAGTTTTTACATAACGCAAATTTTTTTAGAGTATGCATTGAAAATTTGGCGTTTCTTTATTTTAGTTGTTTTAGGCATTAAAACGAAAAGCGTTTTCTATTTTCAATAAAACAGTGAAAATTTAATTCCAGTTTGTGGTTTAGTAGTAACACAATGGACTAGAGCGGCAAATATTTTACTTTAAATTAAATATTGCGCTTTGTAGTTATTACAGTAATTACACAAACACTACTACAAATTATTTAAAAACTGTTATATTACGAGTTGTAGTAAGCCATGAGAATTTTTCGGTAAAAAATTTTTCCCTGTCATAAACTTCTTAGCATGCTATGTTTGAAGATGTAAAACAATATTGCAATGAACATTAAATAAAGTTTCATAAGTTGGATGTGGCTTAGTAGTAGCGTATTAGACTAGAGCGGCTAAGGTCTGGGGTTCGATTGTGCTCATATAGATATTCTTTTTTTGAAGAAAACCACAGCTCCCGCTGTTTGTCGGTCTGTAATTTTTTTGTATGATTTAAGGTATCCTTAACTAAACCTTAAAAACCTTTAATCTCGAGCTACTCCTACTCGGCTAGAATATAACTGCTCAAAAAATATCAAATGGCCAAACGGTGTTTATGGCAGTGGGCTCTGGACATCACCATTATATATAAATTGTATCCGTCCTAAAACGAGCTTTACCCCCTATAATTCTTGGCTACATTTATTTTATGTAAGGCTACACTTTTTTTGTTTACACTTTTTGTGAATTTGTTTTTTTTTGTGACTTTTTGCTACACTTTTTGTGAAAAGCTTCACGGAAATGGAATTTTCGATTCTTCTCTAAACTTCAAAAACCATCGGTGACTATTATTGAACCTGTTAATGCCAATATCAACACCTATTCAGTCACCTTCTGAAATTTAGAATCGTAAACTTGTGGAAAGTGTCCTCTTATCATATTGGGAAAATCATTATGGTACTTTTACTTGGTTTTCTGGCACCTCAGAAGTTACTTTCCAGGTAATCGGAGGGAAAATCAAAGGTCAGATTTTGCACAAAAGCGAATTAGGAACCTCTTTATTTCGACCATGACCCAGGACGAATAATAATTGAGAAGTAATTTCAATGAAATCCCGGTTTCCAAAATCCCGATTTTTATTTTTATTTTACGGGTGTGCTATGAAATTCCATTTCAAAATAAAAATTTTCCTTCACCAGAATTTTTCAAAAAATGTATCTTTCAAAACCAGGATTTTGAAAACCGCGATTTTAAAAACCGGGATTTTCAAAACCGGGATTTTGAATTCGGAATTTTAAATTCGGGATTTTGAATTCGGGATTTTCAAAACAGGGATTTCGTAGTACACCCAAGAATTTAATTTTTTTCTGGCTATACATGTGATCGCTTTAATAGAAGGGATAAGCGTTAGCCAAAGAGACATAAAATCACTTCTGACCTTTTGTGATGGAAATAAAACAACAAGGTTTTGTGTTACGACTGACACCACACTAGTTGTTTTTGATAAGACAAAATTCATAACCAGGGGAAAAAATTAAAATTCGTTGTTTATTTAACGTAACAAACCTCTTGTTGTTCAAAATGATAAGTAGTGTTGTTGATGTTAAGGCAGTAATCGTTTATTTTAGATGATTCATTCGCGATGATCATCTAAAGTGAAAATGTGGAAATGTACCTTTAGTAAGAGATGTACACATACGAAAAAATCGATTGTACTTTCACAGCATTTTCTTGGATAATAGAATATTTTGAGGGCAAAAAAGTATGATACACTTTTAGTAAGACGTGCAAAATGCTACAAAATTTGCTACAAATTTCCGATTTTAATATTTACTTAATTCGCTCGAACCCGACAATCCACAGTTTAGGATTTCTTTTCAAGCAACGTTTATGGGAGAAACAGTGTTAGAGGAAATTATTGAGGAAACACTTCTGTGCAAATATTTTTGCGGTAAAGATTTTTGTGACACAAAATATTTTGACCAAACCTTGTGTGCCCGTCTGTAGTCGGTAGTATTAAGTAAGCTTTGCCATGAACATTTCGAATTTGTTCGAATGGCTCTTGGGCTAAAAAAGAGCTAAAAAATGGAAGCTGAATTCAGGATTTTATGTAAAATTTTTAAGAAAATCATTGTATTTTTCTCAAATATGCTACTTGCGTTGCGATTAGATACATGGACTAGTGAAAATTGATGTTATGGGTTTTCGTGTTAATCAATTAGGAATTCGTCCAAATAAGAAAAATTCAGAAGCAATTCTCATCCACATAAAACTATACCCAATAAGTTACTTTTCGAAAATAGAGTAAATAGGAGCAGAAATCTAACAGCGGAAACTATATCTAAGAATGAGATGCATGTCTTTTAAACATAAATCTAAGAGTAGGATGAAGGTAATTCGAAATTATCGCGCCTTTGGCCAATTTCAATAATGATGCCTATATTCATATTTCTGTTATTTTGCAAATCGAAAATTTAATTCAACATGATTTTGATTGACCAAAGTCATCAATTACCAAGCTACACAGTTAAACAGATTTTTATAAATTTAGTAAGTTTACTAAAACTTTAGTAAAACTTCTTCCTTCTAGCATGAGCTCGCACGACGGTAAAACGATTTTAGAACTTTGAACAGAGTTTTTACTTTTCATTTGAGGCGCTAAAGCCCGGCCTGCAAATGGATTCAAGGATTATGTAATCTGTATTAAAGATATTTTAAAGTCACTAATCGAAATTTAATGTTAACTATTTCCAAACGGTATGCCAGTTAGTTTTCTTACAATTAAATCACAATAACTACTGTGATATTAAAAGGTATATTTTAATCAACGGGTTTTAGAGAACTGATGTACCTCATCTGGACATTCAATCTTAATGAATCTCGAATATTAACTTGCAAAACAACCTTTTCATTAATTCAGAAGAACGAAGAGCGTATTGTGTTTTACCTATTTTGACTTAGTATTTATTGTTAAACCGTGATTTTAGTCAATTGTTTTACTCGTTTGTCCGCAGTAATTTACATGTTTTGGGATTTTCTAGAATTTTATAGAGAAGCGCTTCTTTCGGAAGAAGAAAACAGATAAAATTTCTAGAAACAAATTAGTAGCAGTAATTCGGAGCATTCCTGTATAATTTTTTGAAATATGATTTAATCCGAATCAGACCACGTTACGCGTTACCGCGTTATTTTATTTTACATATACATCAGGAAAATCAGGTAAGGAATAAATATTTTGAAAATTTTTGAATGTAGGATTGTGCATCTGTAGTTTTTAGCAGGGGAAAGCCAAATTTCCCTGGAAAATTACATCATTTTCCGGGAAAATTTCCACTTTTTTATTTTTTTTTTCAAAATAAGGTAAGATGTAAATTTTTTGACGTTAGGATTGTGAATGTATACATTTTAGAAGGTACAAACCAAATTTTAGGTGAAAATGTATCTCATTTTCCACGAGAATTTTTATTAATTTTAATTGCTTCGTCAACCTTGCAGACACAGGTCAAAGAGTTTTTTTTCGCCCTTATCGCTTCTTCTGATAGTACCTCAAATGTTAAAAAAAGCCACTTTTGTAAATATAACAATTTTTTTAATGTAATTTTAATTCGTTGTATACTTTAGAGGATGGGGCTGCCACCCCAAACCCCCGCTTATTCTTCCTGTTTTAAATTTTATTTACAATTTGAAACTAAGTAAAAAATTCAGAATTTTCCTGGAAAAATTGCAAAATTTTCCCGGAAAAATTACTTGCACTGTCGAAAAATTGTTAAGATACAATCCTAACATCAAAATTTCTATAAAAATTGCACATTTTTACGTATTTTGAATAAAATAATACACAGAATTTTTCAACTAACAAGTGAACATTTTACCGGAAAATGAGATAATTTTCCGATGAAATTTGGCTTTCCCCTCTTAAAAACTTTAGATGCACAATCCTACATTTAAAAATTTCCAAAATATATACTCCTTACCTGATTTTCCCGATGTATACGTAAAGTAAACTTTAGCCTAAACATTTTATTTTGTGTTTCTTCTGTTCCGTTTTAGAAGTTTAAAAATTTATTATTATTGAATTAATTCCTTCCATATTACCTACAATATCTCACAATGAAAATGAGGCAGATTTCTGTCGGAAAATTATTTCAATAATTCCAAATTGAACATCACAACCAAATTGAACTGCTTCCGCGTGTGCTCCGAGTTCATTTTCATTGGAATAATAATTTCGAATCCCGAATTCTAACTTATACCACCAAATTTTTATCAAATTAAATTCCGATGACTGTGGTGGTGATTTTACAACTTTGGGACAATTTTATAAAAGCCATTTTGGAAATAATAAAATTTTTCTTGAGAAGGTTTAAATACATAAAACGGTCCATATTTCGATGTATGAAAATGTATTAATCACTCCAGAAGCTATCAAATAGCCCCACACCATCACATGGACATCTCGCTGCTTGCGATAAATAATAAATTTACTATCATTTCCCCCAAAAAAAAAATTGCGTCTTGTGTCGTCTATACTATGTAAATTCACAGTTTGAAAAAAATCCTTATAGTAACAATGATTTTTAATAATACATACTTTAGAAGATTGATTTTGGATAGCACCTTCGTCGGTTCTTTTTTAACAACTATCATCATTTAAAAAAAGAAAGGATGAAGGATATATGCGAAATCGATCTTCTAAAGTATTATTAGTAAGATTATTGTTACTACAAGGAATTTTTTTTTTCGATTAAATTACATTTAACAATAACTAAGTTATTTTCGATATTCGAAGGATTCGAAGGATATTCGAAGAATTCTTTGCACGGTCTCGGGATTAATTTTCAACCCTAAAGCTTTTTCTAACTCAATGGCAAGCTTCCGTGTACTATATAAGAGTTTTTCGTCAGAATAATATATTAGCAATTTACCATTGACTTTCTAGCCTCCGTGAAAAAAAAAATCACAAGTTCTCATTGTTCGAGTAATAATTCACGCATCTGAATAAACCTTTTGCTTTGGTCACTAATATTAAACCGAGGGGGGAAATACCGTTAATTAAGCAAAATTTATAAACAAGGGCATAATTTTCAGTCCATTCTTCAATTTTAAATTGTGGTGATATTTTTCTTAATTTACGCCTATTCTAGATTAGTTTATCTATATTTTTTATGTTTTAACGTTGAGTTTGTATTTTCAGTGTTTCGCTGAGCCAAGTGTTTTCGATTATTTGAAACTACTAAAAATTCGAAATATAAGAAATTATTCGAAATTATTATATTCGGTTGTTCAAAATTATCAGAGACTATTTGAGAGTTCCAATGTTATTCGAGATGAGCTTAGCGTTAAGATAGTTAACGTTACCGACTTCTTACTTCTACAAATAATTCAATACTTTCACGACGTTTTGGAATTTTCGAAAATTCTATCTGCGGTTTTCTAAATTTTCTATATATAGATTTTTGTTACGGGCTTTTTACACTTTTCGAAATTATTCATGAAACTGTTCGGAATCATTCGGGCTTCATAAAGATATAATTCGATTTTTTCTGGAGTAATCGAGATTATTCCAGTTTGTTCAAAATATCCTAAGATTTCGAAATTTTCAAAATTACTCGAGAGTCGAGATTTTCGCATCTTAATACTTTTGGCCCTTTGACATTTTTGAGATTATTTCGAAAAATTCAAACTTTTAAAATTATTTCCGCAATTTGTGATATTTCTCGAGATCCTTAGAATTCTTCATAGAGTTAAATTGTTTTGCAAGATGTGAACATTTGCAAGCCGTTCAGTTCGAAAAAAAAAATCGAGATTTTTCGAGAGCTATTTAGAGTTACTTATATTCCAATTAGAAAAAATTCTATTAGGCAAGAAACAAAAGTTGTACGTTGTACTTGTTGTACTTTACGTTATTAATAAAAATGTACCTTTAATACGTCAGTATTTGTGTATGAGGTATGAAGAACTATAGCTTTGTCCAATGCCATACTTACCGACCTTACCCTAGTTACCCTTTCCCCTACGAGTGTGTATACCGAAAGTAAAATCCTGGTTTTCAACATAAATATTTTTGAATCCCAAATTAATAAAAGGCTTACGTATCATTTACGTAAATCTCAAAATTCTATTCTTTCACAAACAATTTATAATTATTGCAAACAAAGATTACTATCGTTTACAAAAATATAATTTTCAATAATTTGCATATATCGACATCTTCCAATTCAAATACACGTTTTATCACAAATTTAATATTTACTTAATTTAAACTCCAATGAATTATTCATTTTTATACATCTTCTAGTTAGTTCATAATCTGGTAATTTTTAAAATTATCGAAGTTTTAAAGCAGCTGGAGAATCGAGTATAGTTTGCCAACACCTGATATAAATGTTTAAATTTGTGTGTTATTGCTGAAATTCTGCTTGTCGAGCTATTTTATGTATAACATTAAGAAATTCTAACAATGTGTAAAAATGCTTTATTCTTACAACAAAAAAAAAAAAAAAACGAAAGATTTATTGGTTGGTCACATTTTTTGGCAACACGTTATATAAATTAAGCAATTTTGGGAAATTTAATATTTCTCGATTTATTGCACAAACCTTTTAGTAGTGTATAATAAAAATGAACCAAATTTGAATATACAAATTGGCTTGCTTGTAAATTTGTACGGCCAATTCAATTTTGTAATCATTTTTATTCTAACCTATTTTATTCCATTCAATCAAAAAATACAATTCTGTTATTTAATCAAACTATAAAGCATATTTATACACTTCTCTGAGATAACAAGACGGAATATATTTTATCGTAATATACAAGGCAAAATCGATGACAAGAATTGATAAGACTATCATATGTGCGTATATATAAAAGTACAAATGGTTTAATTAAGACGACACTTTAATTGAATTCAATTACACAATAACAAAACAAAAACAAGATTTGGAATTGTAGAAAAATTGTTAAAAATCTTACATATATCTTGAGAGTGATTTCCTGGATTTTTTATTCTTTTACTTCATATTTTTATGTCAATGTACAAGTTGGAGGTCATACATATTCAGTTTTGTCTTTACTATTGAATCATAGTCGAGAAAAATAATTGGAATTGGTACTTAGTTTTTTTTTTTTGTGTGTTTTATTTATGTATGGGAGTCTGGTGAATGATGAATTACCTTATTTTGTTTGAGGTCAGTGATTTTTCAATAGTTACCTAAGACAACAAAAAAAAAAGCGAATTGGTTGAAACTATTTTTGGTAATCGTTTTTTTTTCCAGTGTCAAATATAAAAATGGATAATTATTTACCAAAGCAAACTAACAATCGAATCACCGCGCGAAAATCAAATTAGTTACATACATAAGACGCGGTTGTATATATAGAAAATATATGTGAAGAGAAACACAAAACTGGTTACAGTATATCCAAACCAAAATCAAATGCATTTAACTAGAAAAAGAACCAAAACATACGATATTGAATTAGACATTATAATAGCTGGTGTTTATGTATATACACAGAGAGACGACTTGCATTCAACCAACCAAAACGAGGAAGAGTACAATGACTTTGAAAATACAAACTAAAAGTGGATACAAAAGAAAAAAAAATATATTTTTCTACTTCTCGATACGGTCAAGGTCTGCTCGCCGTCTTATTCAGTTCCTTTCTGTATACATATAAGACTAAAAATCAAAGTTTTGCATGATTTTATTTATGAAAAACCTTATTAGTAGTTTTCTTTATGATTCGAAAATCTTTTGAACACAAAATATTCAAAGTGATTCATTTGAATGAAATCTTTTTTTACTTGCTGTCTTTGTGTTGTTGAATTTCTTATTTGAATCAGTAAGAAACCCACCTGGTTTGGATTATTAAAAATGTATACCTTTGTGAATTTCATGTATGTAGTAATAATGAAATATGTCCAATGTGTGTAAAGAAAAGGTGCTAGAATTTTTATTTTTTATATGTTAAAGTCACAACCCATGCAATTGCATATCCTACTACCCACAAATTGTTTATTTTACTATTTCAAAATAGTTTAATACTTGATGACTACATAAATTTGGTAAATATAAAATCTCGTTATATATACTTGAATACATATTCTAATAATCTATTTTAGAAATGATAGCATAACAACCGAAATAAAACAAACCGAAATGGAATTCAGAACAAAAAAAAATAAAAAATCATGAAATCTCTTGTATTTTCGTTACAAAAACTGGAATTTCTTATTATTCTTAAAGCAATCCAAATTGAACATATGGTTCTGCCTGTATATATGTACATATGTATATGCATATCTGTAGCTTTACTAAAAATACAAGTTTTTTTTTTATCTTTCAACTAACAGATAGCATTAAACATAGCTCTAGTATTATTGTTGTAATAAAAATAACAATAAGACGAGGCAAAATGACTAAATCTCCATTTAGAATGAAAATGAGATTCGTTTTGATTCTAAATGTTCTTAACGATAAGGAACTGGAAAAAATTGAGAGAATTTCTACAATTGTGTGTATGTGTGTATGTATAGCATAGTAAACGTCTGCCTCATTATAATGCCGTAAAATCATAACAACATAAAATTTCCACACATCATTAATTAGTTACTGGCATGATATATCTAAATAACATAATCATAAATTCATAAATTTTCTTCTTTTTATGCGGAATAAATATAAATGTGGGCTGCTTATTTTTGGTTTTCTTTAAATATGTATAAGTATGTATATAAATGGTGACGTTAAAAGTGGAAAACTATATACACTGTATCAAAAAATTGTCCGTACAGCACTCGGTTAAGAAAACATTGATAAAAAAAACAATTACAAATCAAACAAAAAATTCAGTTTTAATTTTTTTAAAACTCAAATTACATTTAAGAACCTAAAAATAATAATAATCATGATATAAATTAAGTTACTATCACGTTTGATAAGATTTACTATTTAAATCGCCTAAAACGATATCAAATAATTGTCCGTACACACAAGAAGTTGAGGGAATTTGGTAAAAAGTTTGATCTAATATCTCGTGTTGTAACCTATTCATGAAATGACACTTTGCAACTTTCTTTTCATTGAGAAAGCCAACTTCCGAATTATTTCGGGGCGAATTTTTCTCCCATTCCTCCACAATGACTCGTTTTAATTGTTCCTTGCCGCTAATTTCGTGTTAACGGATATTTCGCTTCAAATAATGCCATAAATTATCAATGAGGTTGAGATCTGGTGGCTGGGGAGGATGAGGAAGTATTGACTTTATTTTCTCAGCACTTATTAACAAATTACCCTTCAAAATATAGAAATAATTAAACTGGTTCACTGTGAAGGTCAAATATCCTACACCCCTTCAGCTAAAAGCTCTTCAAACCATTATACTTCCGCCACCATGTTTTACTCAAGTTCAGTGTTGGGTTTCCGCCACACCATAACTCGCCCATCTGAACCAAAAACGTTAGATTTTCTTCCGTCTGAGGGAATAAGATTTTTCCAGAACTCCTCGGGCTCACTCACATATCCCAATGCATATATTCCAAGCGCTTTTAATATTTTTTTTTGTCGACAAATACAATTTTGCGTGTCGCACATCGACGATACTCTTGTTTATGCAAAATATTGCGTATTGTCTAAGGTTCTATCGCTCCTTTTTTGCGTTGATAAACATTGGCAACGATCGTTGGACCACTAAGCTTTCGATTCTGTTTAATTGCCTTCTCTATTAGATGTATTTGAGGTGTGTTCAGCTTTCGGTTGCGACTATGCCCAACAACCATCTCTATAGTGATTTGGTTTAGTGAGAGTTCTGAATGATATATTGAATCGAAGATCGCGGGCGATTAGTTATTTTGGAAATTTCCTGTAAACTTTTACCTTCACTCTTCAATTTAATGATCAATTTTTTAATTTCTACACTATTTTTGGTACGAGAATAACACATTTTTAATTAATTGGACAATATTCCATTCGCCATGCAAAAAGTACGACTAATTAACTTTTACGCATAAAAAAATTTCGTAATTATTACTGAATTATTTTCAGGTTGTTAAATGTAATTTGAGTTTAAAAAAAAAAAAAAACTGAATTTTTTGTTTGATTTGTAATTGTTTTTTTCATCAATTTTTCTTTAACCGAGGGGTGTACGGACAATTTTTTGAGACAGTGTATACACACATCGATTATGATTCATATGTATTTGATATTTTATAGTTTTTGCGCTATAAATATGTACACAATTTTTTTTTTCGGAAAAGTGGAAAATCTAACGTTAGCAGGTGTTTTATGTGTGTGCACATAAAAGTTATAAAATATTTGAATTTGCCTCAAAAATTCTTGGTTGTCCTATTAATCTATTTATAGAGTTATGCAATTTAAAAAACTAAAAATGTTGCCAAAAAAACCCTTTTTTTTCTCGCACCTAGTCTCATCTCTCTCAAAATACATAATTATCGTTTTTAAATATTTTGAAAATTTTTTACAAAATCTCATGCCGTCTATTTGACCTAATTTTTCTCAAGAAACACAACAAGAAATTTGTTTTTTTTTGTTTTTTTTTTTGTCATCACTGATAATACAATTTTCTCCATTTTTCTGCATTTTCTTTCTTACTAAATATTCCCTTTTTTTGCAAACAGTCATTTTTCTCACTTTTTGACTATTTTATTTAAATATGGCAGAATATTTTCTTTAAATATTTATTATATTCAATTTATTTTTCCTTATCTCTGTTATCACTAAACACAATAAAATTTTTTTTTTGGTTCACAATAAAAATTAGATACTTAATTTTCAATGAAAAACACTTTGAACAAAAAATTTCCGCACTTTACTATTTTAAATTATTTCCCGTATTTTGTTATCTGTTTAAAAATAAAATTAAAGACGAATTTTCCAAAATTAAAAATACACACGTTTTTTGTTTTGTTTTTTTAATTTTCTGATTACATTTTCATTACAATAAAAAAATAAAACCGTCTTAACCGAATAGAACGTAGTCTGGGACTGAAAGACAAGAATGAAAACTCTATAAAATATGGAGAAAAAATACAACAACAAATATTGGTCGAGTGCGGAGTGACTCGAGTGTGAGCATATAAATGAAAACAAAAACATGAGAATAATAATGTGAGAGTGTTGTACTTGAAAAGTTCTCTTACGTCATGAATTTTTATGTATATCCGCGCTTTTATGTTGTGACTAGAGAATTGGGTGTTTTTGGTGTCTTTGTTTTCGTGGTTGGGGAGATTTTTTTTTTGGTTTAGTTTGTATTTTATTTATGGTAATTGTGTAGCAGTATAATGTTGAAAAACCATATTCGATGCCAGGGGTATGTTACAATAACAAAATATCTGTTCTCTTCTTTTTCTGTACATTTAACTTCAAGTAGTTATTTTTAAGTTCGAACATAAAGATTAAGATTGATTACGCAGTATAAAGATCAATACCCCTCAGAGTATTTTTTATTTTTTTTTGTCGTTATACACACGACAATATATTATGTACGTATATGTATAAGAAAACTGGTTTCATCTTTAGAATAATATTTATATCGATTTGAATTAATTGAGATAAGAATGAACTGTAAATAGTTTAAATGAAACAAAAATTTGAATGGCATTAAGTCATATCCATTATTAGAAAAAATGTGAGTTGGTATAATAAGCACAAAGTGCAAATCTAATATATTTGCCTAAAGTCATACTAATTTTATTTTTGTAAGAAAAGATCATTAATACATGACGTCAATAAGCGTCTGTCGTTTTACATTCTTTGAATAGCAAAAATAAAAAAAAACAACAAAAAAAGTGTAAAAAACGTAGAAATTTGCATATTTTAAAAATAAAATGACAATCAGCTGTTGTTGGGATTTCGCTGTCGTTATTCTTTGTAAATGTATATTACGGTTTATCGTGTTGACGATATGTCATTTAAGATAATTTTCTTAGAAAATTACACAAAAGAAAAAAATCTTCGAATAAACGATTGGTAATTTAGTAGTTTTTATGAATGAACGTGTATATACACGGTGATTCATTTATATTATTGTATTTCGGTTAAATAAATTTCCGGTGAAAATTTCTGCATAATGTGATAATTAGGTTAGCTAAAAGATTAAAATTTTATTATGCAATAATGACAAATCTTATCGCAGAATTGTTATTCTCCACAAATACAATGATTTTACAATTAAAATGCCAAAACTATTAATCACATTAGTCGGCGCCATTCATCCTGTCTAAACAATCCCCTTTTATAAATCGCAAATTTCATTTCATCTTTGGAAAACGCGTAAAATCGATTCAGAATATATTTATTTAGTGCACGCCTAAATAGAAAACTAATATGGATAAAATCAATATGTAAGGTATTTTATGCTGCTTCACAATAGTCCCCCCGAATTTTATGTTGGTCCTTTATACATAAAACAATGAGATGAGTTTTACTTCTCTTTTGTATTCTCTAAAAACAGAAAAAAAAAATCGTTTAATGACATTATCATTGTAATGCTGTGTAACAACATATACGAGTACATACAGTGAAATTTAGCAGCAATGTTCTCTAGAAATGAGAAAAAACGCATGATAGGGAAATATATCTGTTCAGCTTCCACTGCGCAGATCAATAAATTTAATTTTTTTTTTTTGGTTTTTCGCAGATGCAATAGAAAATATATTTTCCATTTAAATTTTTGTAAAATTGTATTGTTTTTGTTTTTGTCTATTACCTTGGACAATAATTTTCAATGTTTTGCGTTTTCCCCGACTCTTTCGTTATTCGTATTTTGTTGAGAGTTACCATTACCAGCCAGGTACATACAGATAAAATGTCGTTTATATGAAATGAGATTTGTACTGCAATGCGAATGAGATTTACAATATTTTAGGGTACAATTAAAATTTATTTTGTTTTGGATTTTGGAGAAATTCATTTTACATATTTTCTTGGGAATTTGGATAAAAATCGATCCGCATATACATACACATGTATGTTGTACATTTAGGTTTAACTGATACATTTTTAATGGCTAATTTGAATCATTTGGTTCTTTAGAATCTAGGTATGTATAGTACACACCCGTAGGGAGTGAAAAGGGGTATTTTTCGATCAGTAAATTTTTCCTTTAACATTTTAGTATGATATTTCTTATTCTTGGTACGTGACAAAAACTTTTCTTAATTTATGCTCACTGGAGTGTCATCCAATATGGTGACGAGGCCCAGCATGCATTAAAAATAATAATAGGCAATTTTGGATGGTCAATTTCCCTTTATAGAGCAAAAAACCCCATCAACAACAAATTTTGTATTGCTAAACAATTAATTTAAAAACAACAAATTAAAGATAATTTTGTCAGAAACAATTTTTAATTTTTTTTGCTGGTGAATGCCATATTTATTACCCGAGAAAATAGAGAAAAATCGATTTTTTTTTATTAAAATATCCCTTTTCATTCCCTACAGGCTTCCGCGCATCCGTAAAACTCTTAAACTTTTTTGTTTCGTGAGTTTTGGCCTATTTTGAACCTATCATGAAATTTTAAGGTCTGCGTACATTTTTTTTCAAGTTAAAGTAAAGTTTTTCGAACATACTAATTCTGTTAATGGCAGGGTTAAGCCCAGCTCTACCTCTTGGCTCGACTTAAACATAGCTTTATAGAATTTTGTCACATCCTATATCGAAGCCTAGTCTACTATCTTGATCGCTTTGTTAGGTGGCTTCCTTCCTATTTGTTTTTGGTTTATCGGAGGTACCTGAAAAATATTAAATCAGGCAATATTCGAATATAAAATATTTCTACTACTACGTATGATAAGCTCCGAGTTTAATTTTGAGAACATAACATTTTTCTACATTAAGATATAAATTATTAATAAGACACCATTCTACGGCGGGTGATGCCCCCACCCCCCCCCCCCCGTAAATTCCTTGAAACTACCATAAATATCAAAAAAAAAAATTCGAATAAAAGTTGAAGCTAGCAAAATTGTCTTTATTTTGGTTTTTATTTTATTTGTATGCGGTAATAATTGACTGAATTAAGATAATTTAAATTTTCTTTATACTATACAGAAAAATTCTTTTTGTAAATGGAAAACGATCTTTTCCTTCCTTCAACTTTTACTTTATTTTATATTAGTAAAATCAAATATGTAGAGTAATGATGAAAATGTTCGATCTTAAGATTTTTCGAGATTTATCTGTTTTGAGGTACCCTGAGTCCGAAACGTGGGTTTTGAATTGGTGTTTGTTTATCTGTCTGCCTGTGTTCTCTCTACAGCAAAGATGGTTTACCCAATCGACCTGAAACTTCATATTTAAGCTTTTCTCATAAATTGGGAGGTCCCAAATAATTTTTGTCCGAAACGACTAACCGGAAGTGGCCGCTCCCTTAGGCCAGAAAATTTATTTTGCAAATATCTCAAAAGTAAGGTTAAAGGAAAATATTTCCAAAAAAATAAAAATTAAAATTTGTAAGAAATTTCCATATTAAGTTTCTCAAAATTCCCTGTTCATAAAAGAAAGACGTGTGTAGGCCACACCTCTACTTTTTTGATTTGAGATGTCGAGAGCTAGTTTATTGAATTTTTTCCCTTTGTTAGGTAAAGTAGTATAAATATTTTATAGTATGTTGGGTCAACATTTCATGCTGTTTGTGAAAGAATATCGATAACAAATTTTGTTGGCATATTATTTGTTTCTCTCAAACATGATAATTCTTTCAATACAAATACACGGCACCACAAAAACAAAGTTTAATACCCAAGAACGCCACTATATGTATGTACCTGGTGTTTTTGAGTCGCTGAAGCATCAGAAATTTGACGGAATAGTTTAAGATCGTCGGAATACATAAGTCCTTTTGAGTAATGTAACATGTCCAGCACATCGTTTACAAATATCAAAAATAATTGAGGACCCAGGTGTGAGCCCTTAAGCACTCCCGAAAGAACGTTTATTAAATTCGACTTGATACTCTTCAAATTAACATTTTGGGTACGGCCAGTTAAATACGATTCCACCCAAGCAACGAATTTTCGAGAAAATCCAAAATTATTTAATTTTTTTAAGATGATTTGATGCTGAACTGGGTCAAACGCTTTTGTGAAGTCAGTATAGACAACATCCAGTTGATTATAAGAATCAAATGCACCAATAATTTCCGTTGAAACTCAACGAGATTAGTTGTAGTTGATTTGAAAAAACCATGCTGACTAATTGATAATCTATTCTTGATGTTAAAAAAATGTATTTTGACAAAAGCGCCTCAAAATCGCCTCAATTGAAATGCCTTTGTAATTGGCTACATTAGAACGATCACCTGATTTTTAGATGGAAGTTATTAAGGATGTTTTCCATCTCACCGGAAAAATTGAAGAATTTAAAGATTTCTCAAATAATAATTTCAGAGGATAACAAAGTTCAAACTTAAATAATTCCAAAATTTAGGAAGAGATACCTTCCGGACCACAGCCATTCTTAAAGACATCCAGTTGATCCATAATATCAGTCTCGGAAACCTTATTCAAAACGTCAAATTGAACCGGAGGATTTACAAATTCTTCATTTAAACCTGAGCTAACGTTGGATCAATTTACGAATCTATATGTACTCTGAAAAAATTTCCTAAAATACTCAACAAATACGATGGGATCAGAACTGTTGTCTTGCTCAAAATACATAGTCATCGGCAACTCAGACGAATTCCGTTTCGTATTAATAAATTTCCAAAATAATTTTGGATCCTTACTTATTTTAAATTCAATAACCATGTGAGGGTTATATTACTCATTATAAGCCTCACTATTTTTATTCAAAAAAAGTTTCTGCGATTCCAACTTTTTAGTTTTATTATACAAATAAGGATTTCTCATAAATTTTACTCGACATTTATTTTTACGATTGTGTAACTTAATCAATTCTTTGTTGAAATGAGATGGATAATTCGCCACTGACTTCATACTTTTTTTAGGAATAAATTCATTAAAACCTGCGAACAAAATTTCATAAAATTTATCAACATTAATATTAACATCTACATCATTGAAAATCAAAGAACAAACATTGCCATTTCTAAAATCATAAAAGGAAATTTCTTCAGATATACGGGTATCAGAAACAGCATAACTTTTAAATGAAATCTCTATAGCTTTATGATCAACACTATAATCCACAAATGCTATACAACACTCCGTTATAAAAATATTATCTTGAAAATTTGAAAAAACTAAATCCAGATACCTATTTCTATCATTTGTTACACCATTAATTTGATTCAACTCACAAATAGACACAGAGTCCACAAAATATTGATCAACCACTGAAGTTACGTTAGTTGGTAATAAAAAACCATACTTATCATCAGGAACCCAGTGAATATTTGGTAGGTTAAAATCACCATTAATAATAAAGCTTGTTCTATCATTATCAAATTCACTCATTAAATTAGAAATAAACTCAATAAAAAACGTATAAACCTCCAGAGTAGCATACGGTGGTATATAAATTGTTACGATTACAATAGTTTGAACGATCATATCCAACTGTACCGCAACACATTCTAATGATGGCGGAGTTCGTAACATTTGGCTAGTAATCCTTTTATTAACTGCAATTAAAACGCCTCCTCCTGATGATTTTAGACTATTGACAGATGAACTATTGACTATTGACTATTTTATACGAAACATAATCTCTATCTTTATGTCTCGGTTCAATCCTTTGACAGTTGGAACCGGAGATTTGAAATTTCCGTTTCACAAAGTTTTTAAATTGTTCATCAGTAGTCGAAGATGAAATTCTGGGTACAAACAACCATTTCTTAGGAATCACAGCAGATATAGTTTCTAAAGAATCAGGGTCGGCAGCCTTTAAGAACTTATTGAAAATCAATTTTAACGGAACAGAAATGAGACTCACAGTGTTTTCGGAAATTATCGGAAGAATCTTGTCAAACCCATATCCCTTTTTAATATTAAATTTTTCAATTTGTAACACAATTTGATCAGGGGCGGATTAAGGCAAACTAACTAAGTGAATTTAAGGGGCCTGTGAACTACGCGAAACCCCAAATTTTACACCGTTTTAATTTTAATTGTATATTAAACACACCTGTCCCTCTATTTCCATGGAACGCGCGGTGAAAAAATGCGCCACTATTTTGATTTACAGGGCGATGTTTTGGTTTAACTCGTTTTTTAACTCACCCTGTCTTTTTGGATGCAATTTCACCCGATATGATTCCAACGAATGTAATATTCTTTTAAAGTAGACTTTTTAAAACCTTCAAATTACCGTTCTGCCACTTTAGATCGCTGGTGAAAAATTTAATGGCTTCGTATAAAAACACATAACAAAGTTTAATATGTATTGAATTTTTTCAATACTTAAACCGAGGAATAAACCGAAATGTTTGCGTGGTTGTTGTGAATAAAAATTTACGAACATTTGCAACTTTAATCTAACGAAGCAAATTATGGTTTCTCTAATTAAATATTTTAGTCTGATCCAGAATATCGAAATTAAAAAAAATTGTTACAGGTCAAATTCATGCTGTTTCCATATGAATTTTTTTATTAATTCGATTCTAGGTGAACAAACACGTTAGAAAACATTTCAATAAAAAATCTGGTCGAAAATGGCTATAAAAGATGTATTTGAGTAGTTCCATGGTATTTCAAATGGGGCCACCTTGAGCTCTCCAATTTCAATTTTTCTTGTTGTTTTTTTTTGACGTTTGGCTGTCCCGTTATTTGACGTTTTAATTTTGAGAGTTTTACAATACTAATTTTTGACTCCTGCATAAATGGTTCTATCTTCGGTTCTTAAGAGGAGTATATTCAAAAACGATACCATTTTGGAAAGGCTTTAGTTCATCCTAAATTTTATCATAATTTATTTTTGAAAAGTATCGTTATCTAAGGAGTTATGAACAGATAAATCTGTATTTATATTTTTGCTGCAGAGTGCACAGCTACCAAAATATCGAAAAACGTAATATAGCATTTGATAGATAATAGTTTAACCTTTCAAACAAATGTTAAATCGTGTTTGGCGGAGGGGAGGGGGCTAGTTTAGGCGCTAGATAACTCCAAAGATGAAAAAATGTAATTTTGATTATTATTTTTTACATTACAATTTGACAGACTACATATTTCTAGTGGGATTAGAATGGATTTTTTGGAGAACTATAAGTTCCTCACACAAAATGAAATACAAGCAGCACACTTACAGTTGCTTACTACAAATCAGCACCAGATTAGATTAGATCAGCACCATTATTTTTCGGATGGCAGTTCAAGAATAAAATTTTTTTTGCCAACATCGATCATGTTTTCATTTTTCTTCAAAAATTAGATATGAGCCCGAGTAAAATGACCCATGCTGATTAGGGTTAAACAACACACAGAACAAAAATTATCGAAATTAAAATCAATGACATTTTTTTTTTAGACATTTCGAGAAAGTCACTATATCAGAATCGATTTTCAGTACTAACAATTATGTTGCCATTTTATAGCAGTTAACATTTCAGTAAAAAGTCATAAAAAAGGTAATTTGTCACTTGACCAGAATCTACGCCCAAAAAAATAATTAGCTAATTTAAAATTTTTGCACGGTTTCGAATACCGTGGAATTTTCAAGAACCAGTCCACCATCAGTCACTCGAATCTCGAACTGAGCTCGATTAAATGGCATAAACTATAGTTATATGGGTAACTTAAGCCATATTTGAACATAATAACATTAGAAATTAAACAAAATTTTGAATATTTCCCTAAATTTCGGTTTTTTCTCTCAAATAATTTTTTTCAATAAATGTGAATTTTAGAAAGTTTCATATTGCATTTACCAATTTGTTAAATTTGTTTGAGTGGTGAAATTTCACAAAATTCCTAACTTTTTAATACTAAACTATTTCGTAAAATTTGCAGCATTTTTAAGTGTCGACCGCAATATAGTTTGATTCCTGAAAAAGTTTGTGGTAACATGCTTGCGGTGTGGATGGTTCGGCACTCTATGTTGAATTTATGTTTGCTGAAGAAGTAATTGCGATCTACCGTGAACAGCACATGAATTCTTTCTGTGGAAATATTATCATTCAGTATTTTCTTAGGTTCGAAAACCCAACTGGAATATGATATTGCGTTTCGTGATCATCGTCATACCTTTAAGATTTAAAAACATTTTTAGTTATCCTTTATAAATGTGTTTCGCCGAACTAAACAGCGTTTAGAATTTCTAATAATTAGAATTCAACATTTATAGATAGATAGGTAATCCGCATTTAAGAACGCTTGATAAATAATCTTCAATGATCATTCTTTAGTCCAATTTAACCGACTAGTAAAAACAAACATTTATTATCAAATAAACCGCAAAACCATAATCTATATATTATGTCAGCTAACTTCTTTTTTCTTTATATTGGTTGGCAACATAAATGAGGTTGCACTATCACAAAAAAAAGACAAATTGAATCGATGATCCGCCAAAACACTTGTACTGGTTATCTGACACCAATATTTTCGACTAAATAATTGTCTTATCTAAATTGCTGATTAATTCATGCCAGTCAAATGAAGATCTGGGTAAATCAATTAAGCTGTGACTTCTGTTTATGAATCTAGATTGCATTAGCTAAAATAATTTGCACAAGTTTTTTGTTGCAAGCAAATTTGCGTAAAGCACAATAACTTTTAAATGATTTACTGTGACACTAAACTTTACCTATACTAAATTTTAATTTGCATGAGCTATTTATATAGATTTTGTTAAATAATGTTTCATTTCCTGGCACAAGATAATTATTCGAGTTTGCTTGGAATAATAGTAACAGGTGACAGGTGACGGCTAATAATTACAGTGGTAAGCGTTCACCAATTTCTTGTGGTATAATTTATTTAATAAATAAAAATGTAAAACGATGTGCACTTTGAAAGTCGGTTTGCTGTAGTCGGATTACTATTCGAATTTATTTGGGAGGAAAATAGGATAACTGCACTACTCAGAGGATTCATTCCCATTAAAGTGTGGAGACCGTTAACGTTCAGCTTACTAACTACTTCGGGAGTAGATTAAATCAATGAATTTAGCCAATATAAAGCTAAAATCACGATGAATTTGGGTGCAGTTACTAAATTCAGTTGCTGTGCGCAGTTTATCAGCACAAAAAATTCAAAACAGCAGGCAAATTGCATAAATTGTTGCCTGAAAATGGCCGACAGCAAGCAGATAAGAGATTTCACATCTACACGTTTATAATTAGCTACATATTTGAGTAATTGAAAGATTTTTTTTTCTTGCAGAGTTTGTCTTACTTTTTTTATTACGGAACATATGACTTCCCGGCTACTAAATCCGCACAAAAACAACATATTGAATTAATACTAAAATATTGCACACAAATTTTAACAATTGCACGTAACAAAAAATGAATGAATAATTCGTGTAGTCTAATCTCAGAAACTATTTAATCAATTTTGATGAAATTTTTACCATTGTTACGAGTATTCTCTTATGGTGCTTTAAGCTATAGTTTACTAACTTAGTTTCACAGTGTTGGTACAAGTTGCAAAAGATGATAGTATTTTTTCGAAAAAGCAACGGATACGGTTATTCTGGCATAGGGTACATTAAAAAATTCAGCAGCTGTGAATAATTTAGAGTCAAATTCTATTCAGTAGTAGGTAGTGTAAAAATACTGCAACAACTGCTTCTGCGGCTGCAATTTGTCATTTTGATTTTAGAATATCGAATTGCAAGTATTTGACACGATAACGGTATGTTATCCGGTTTTATTTGATATAATGGATTTGTGACCCTTTAAATAGTTTGGGGTAAAAGGAACAAATTTTCAATGTCATTAAAGGTTCTTTAACACATTTTAGGAGTTCGATATCATTATTATCGGCGTATATCATCTGATATCGTTTGACAGCCATCGAAAATAATTAATACTACAAAATAATTTAAAGTATATAACATCCATTTTCCTACGTATACTTCAAACCATTTCAGGGTTCGGAAATCTTTTCTATCAAGCAATATCGAACAACATATCATTGCCATGTTGCTCATATCAAAAATCGCTATTATGTTGCAGAATTAGCACTGTTGACTGAATTTTTTAATGCACCCATATTTTTTATGTCTAACAAGGGTGGATCGTGCTTTCGAGCACTAGATATCTCGAGGTTATTTTGCCGGCCCTTGACTATAATGAAGGATGCACCAAATGGCAAAATACAAATTTGTATTGGAACTAGTAGCATTACGTTTATTTTATTAAATGGTTCATGTGTCATTTCCACTCTGGCTGGTAATTGATTCGAAAACTTTTAAAACCTTTACCGTTTGTAGCGTTTCTAAAACCAAATTTTTTTTTTTGACCAATTGTACAAAATAACAAAGGAATTTCAATGAAGCTATGATATAAAATTATTATTTCCCATTTTTACTTTCTTTTACTCTAGTAAAATAAAGTATAGTAATCATGAAAATTTTGGACCTTGAGATTTTTAGAGATTTATTTGTTTTGAGGTCCCCTGAGTCCGAAAAAGTGGGTTTCGAAATGGTGTCTGTCTGTCAGTCTGTCAGTCTGTCAGTCTGTCAGTCTGTCAGTCTGTCAGTCTGTCAGTCTGTCAGTCTGTCAGTCTGTCAGTCTGTCAGTCTGTCAGTCTGTCAGTCTGTCAGTCTGTCAGTCTGTCAGTCTGTCAGTCTGTCAGTCTGTCAGTCTGTCAGTCTGTCAGTCTGTCAGTCTGTCAGTCTGTCAGTCTGTCAGTCTGTCAGTCTGTCAGTCTGTCAGTCTGTCAGTCTGTCAGTCTGTTAGTCTGTCTGTGTCCTCTCTACAGCCCAGATGGTTTAACCAATCGAACTGAAACTTCAGATTTAAGCTTTTTAGATAAATTGGGAAGTCCCAGTGAATTTTACTCCAAATCGGCTAACCGGAAGTGGCCACTCCCTTGGTCCAGAAAATTTATTTTGCAAATATCTTAAAAAGTATAAGGTTTACAAAAAACTACTTTAAACAAAATGTTTCCTAAAATTAAAAACAAATAAAAATAAAAAATAAAAAATTAAAAAAAAAATTAAAAATTTTAAAAATTAAAAAAAAAAAAACTTAAAAAAAAAAGTTATTAAAAAAAAAATAAAATTTCTTAAAATTCTCTGTTCGTAAAAGAAAGTCGTGTGTTGGCTACACCTCCATTTTTTATGTAGTTTTCGATCCGCGATTGATTCGCTCATTATGGAAAAAACCCGGCCGCAGTCATACAATTTTTAATAGAAAATATAAATTTATATTAATATGTAATTTTATCTGAAAAGATTGTAAAGTGGATATCGAGAGCCTGGTGGTACTAACGGACAAGGATATTGCCGAACTTTTCCCCGTCGAACAGCTAGGGTTCAGAGCAAAATTTAGATACCATTTAAACTTATGGAGACGAGTTGTAAATCGTTATACATTGCTATTTTTATAAAATTAATGTACAACTTTTATTTGTTCAGGCAAGCACCGTCTCAATAACAGATGATATGGGCAGGGAGTGGATTGAGCGACACTGTTCTTCGGCAGTAGCTGAAACAGAATCTCATTCACCATCATCAAGTACTTCGACTTTAAATTCCTCGTCCAACAGAAGTTTCAGTTTTACTGGCACATCTTTGGTAGAACTATTAACAAAATCCCAAAAAGGCATTAACACAACAAAACATTATGAAGAAACAAATTCGCTCACCGACTATCATAGAGAATCATTAACTTCTTTAATTGTTGATAGTTTCACTGACAAAAACATTACAATGCAAATGGGTGATACAGTGAGTAGCACAAATGCTATTAAAGAAATATTTACTACCGAGTCTACTGTGAGGAATATTCTATTTGTATTTTTAAAATTTTTTATATTTCATTTTTATAGTTTTGGCTGACTTTAAAATTTCTACGATTTTTATTTTATTGTTTTCATAGGATTATTATTTACAAAAACGCGGCCGCGGACTTAATCCTATAGGAAAACTGCACGATAAAGCCGTAGATGTGCGGATAAAACTTAGAAATCGGAAAAGATTACAGGTTGATGAAATAAAAGGCGTAAAAGATTTCCCTGTTGATCAGACAGCATCCACTTTAGCAGCTACAGCAATATCGGAAAAGGGAGATACTATAATAATTTGGTTGGCGCACAACAATGAACCATGGTTGGAGGTTGAATAGAAGTGGACACATGTTAAACGATAGTGCAAACGTTTTGAAAAAGTGGCCACTTTTCAAAAATAGCCTTGGGTATACATACTTTGGTAAACAAAAAATTACGAAATATCTCTATACATATTAAAATAATTTAAAATACAGGTCGATATCGATTACCAATTATCATGCTCTGAAAATCAGTCAAATTTATTGAGCAAGTGGCCAAGATTCGTTAAAAAAATTATACCAAATCTAAAAATAAACATAAAAGACAGACCTTCAATCCGTTTGCTGAGCCAGTTGAAAGGGATTGACGATAGTAAGTTTTCAGTTTTATGATTTTTACAAGGATTTAAGGAAAACAAAATTATAAAGTGAAAACCGAGCATCATAGATTCTCAAGAAGCAACTCTGCTGCATTGTTCTTGTATTAGCCAATATCAGTCAAAGGTCGAGGCTATAAAACTAAAATATTTTGAAAAAGGTATGACCTGTCTGCCTGTCATTATAGTAATTGGTCCAGAGAAGCACTGTTTACAACATTTCTACACATTTTTTGATGGAATTATTTATAAACTTTCATCGTTTTTGAAATGTTTAGATTCGATGTTTAAATTATATCATGTCATGAATTTTAAATATCCTATTGAAGGGAGAAATGTATATTGTTTCTTAGAGAATTTTTTTACCACTTTCAAACCGTTAAAAATCCAAATGTAACCAGTTTGATCAATTTTCTGAAAGAATAATAACTTAATTTTTCTTTCAATGTTTTTTTCAATATTAAACTTTCTGAATAAATAATTGAATTATAAAAAGGTAAGGCTCCTTGCGCAACGAATCTTCAGATACTTTTCCTTCAACAAAAGCTTTAATAGACCACATTAAATCAAGCCATGTTTTAACGAAAAATGAAAATATTGGATGTGGTCAAGATAACTGTTGCCAAAAATTCTCAAATTTATATACATATAAACGACATCTTGACCGAGTTCACAAAAATATATTATACTCAGTTAGAAATATAAAACATCCAGGATGCAGTAAAATTACAATTGTTGAAAATAATATTAGCACTCAAAATGTAAATGAACATCAACAAATAACTGTTATATCAGAATTTATCGAAACGAATCGGCCACAAATTTTAAGCTCTCCGAATAAATTTAGCGGAATTTCGTTCGCACTATCTTTACATAATAATAGTAATTTTAATAGAAAGAACGTGTCTTATATTATAGAAACTATAGAAAAACAAATTACAGACCCTAGAGCTGCAGCTTTAAATTTAGTACAGGAGGTTATTTATCCATTCAAAAATATAAATTCCGAATATAAACCAAGAACTAGAATGCCAGGAATTGTTTAAAAAACCTATACATTATACAATTAATGAAGAAGTTTGCGAAATAATTGTTAATAATTCACCAACAATCGACTCAAATAAAACAACCGGGATAATAATGCCCCTAGAGTTCCAATTCAAAAAATATTTTGAATGCGGAAGTATATTAAAACATACTTTGGACAACACAAAAATATTGCATGAAAATAATCCTGGTGTGTTTGCCAATTTAATAAATGGTAGCATATGGGAAAATAAAATTCAGTCTTATCAAGGTAAATTAGTAATACCTTACTTGTTATATTAAGATGATTTCTCGGTTGACAATCCGTTAGGGTCCCATGCTAAAAAACAATCGGTTTGTGGGATATACATATTACACATTTCCAACAATACCGAAACATCATTTTTCTAAACTGAATAATATTTTTGTTGCTAGTTTTCTTAAGACAAAAGATAGATCAAGTTTTGGAAATATCTATGCGTTAAGACCTTTTGTTGATCAAATAAAAAAGATGGAAACTGAGGGTATACCCATTGAAGTCAGTGACGAAAAATTTCTTGTTCATTTTATTTTAGCTTTTGTCCTGGGTGCCTGCAAAAGAAATAAGTCTCAAATGCAAGCAGATACTGTAGAGCATAAAGATTCCTTACTAAATACCCACAACTATGTTTTTCCAACTATGTTTGAAAATTCCATTTTCAATGAAATTGAATCATTTCATGTTACGAATAATTTTTGCTTCGATATAATGCACGACATTTTCGAAAGCATTTCCAGATATGATATTTCCAAAATCTTAGTACATTTTATTGAAAACAAAAAATATTTTTCACTTGAGAATCTTAACTATCGTATTGGGAATATTTCGCGACCATTAACGCTATCTGCCTTAAAATCAAATTCTTTAAAAATGACTGCTCGAGAAACAATAACATTTATTAATTATTTATCTCTTATGATAGGAGATTTGGTTCCCGAAAATGACAGAACATATGGGATTTGTTAATTGTTTTAATCAAAATAATCGAATTGGTTTTATTACCAGTTGTCAATGAATATGACATAAAATCATTGGAACATTTAATTTCCAAGCATAATTCTTTATTTATTGGCTTGTTTAGTGAAACAATTAAACCGAAATTTATTTTCTTTTACATTACCCAACAGCAATTCTTAAATGTGGTCCGTTAAAGCCTTTGTGGTTCATGCGATTTGAAGCACTTCATAAACCGTACAAAAACTCAGCCAAAGTGACAAATTCTAGAGTCAATATTTCATATACACTTGCAACTAAAGCCGGATTAAAGTTTGCACATTTTCTTTCTCAGCTAAATATGTTTCCGTGTCCGATATTAGTGAAGTCTATAAACATATTGACCAAAACGAAGTCGATTTAAAGTTTGCCCGTTGCATAAAACAAATTTATTTTCGAGGGAAACTTTTTAAGAAACACTTTTTTTATCAAAATCCTTTCCAAACGAAGTTTTTCTTTTTGAAATTGAGGAGATGTTGTTAAAAGAATCAAATTTATATTTAATTTGTAGTCAATGGAAAATACGAGTAGCCTTTTTTAGTGAACATTACCAATCGTATATTGTTGAAGGAAAAGTAAATGATCAATTTTATTTAAAAAATGTCATTGAATTCGATGGTCCGAGGGTTTATTGAATAAACTAATTATTAAACAATGGATTTAAAAAATTTATATGATATTATGTTTTATTTAATATATACAGGAACTATATCAGCATTCCATAATTTTCATGACGTAAGTATTGATCCTGAATCTATATTGTACCTATAATTTTGATAGTACATCATATTATTTTCCAATGTGGTTAACAACTATTTTAATTACGAAAACATTATACAATGAATGGTTTTATATTTTTATACTAATAAGATTTACCATACGAAATTAATTTTCTTCTATCATATTGAATTTATAGGATAGCCCTTATAGTTTTAATAGTTTACAATTATTAATCCGTTAGCTATAATAGGAAAATCAGGTTACTGTTGAAAAAGGTGTTTCTTATTTAAATAATGTGAGATCCTATTATCTGTTAATAGGATGATTTATACTTTTTATACGATATTGTATTTGAAACAATAGTTTTCGGGCAATATTAAATTTAAAGTGTGTAAATTATTAATAATAATGTGGTAAATCACATTGACTAAAAATAATAGTAAAAAACCATTAATTAAATACGAATTATTATTGTTTTCACGATATTTTTCTCTGAGTATATTCCAATAAAAGAAACGTTCACGAACATCGGAAACCTTAGAAAACTGAAAAACAGGCAAATGTTCTATCAAATTTTGTCTTATTGACAACGTTTCAAGTCTATTTGAGAATACATAGATTATTATTAAAATTTAATATCTTACAATAGTGATGGTTTTATTAAATTAACATAAACGGTTTAGGTTAAATACGTAACAGATTTTTCTGTGCGACATGCACATATCAAAGTCCCAGCCTAGTCTGTGTCACCGTCTATAAGAGAGGCGGCAAACGCGATGGTTCTTGTGTGTTTCTTTTTGTGTACAAAATTACACTTGGTGATGATGAGTCAACATTATCATTAATTGTTTACTTATTTCAAAAAATCCCAGCATTTCTACTAATTACCAAATTATATTAGTTTTAATAGTACGAAATGCATAATTTTTTCTAAATTACTTTTTTGTCACAGAAACTATTCAAAAACCCAATCAAAAACAAAGTATTTTTATTTTAACGTCTGGAACGTGCACATTTTCGTTCAGTCTGAAATGGAAATGACGTTAATTGACTGATTCATGTTTTTAACTGTAAAAAATAGAGTCGCGTTTTTCCACAATATGGCTGCAGGATTTTCCAAAACCAATCTTTTCGTTAGAATTTTAAAATATTTCTAAATATTTTTTGAATTTAGGCAAATTTCTCCAAATCTTTGCATTTTTTTAAATTTTGACATTTTTAAAATTAGGTAATTTCATAGATTTGTACAAATTCCTAAAATTTATAAAATTTTTAAATTCTTTGGACGTTGTAATTCTTAAATTCCTTAAAATATCAAACCTCTTGAAAAATATTAATTTCAAAAGGTTTTTTTTAATCTGCTAAAATTTTTCAAAATCTTTAAAAACTTTAAATTTGGCTGAAGATCTCAGATATTATTTTAAAAGTTAAATCCAGTTTCTTCGTGTAAGGCATTTTAAATCAAGTAAGACACATAATTAAAAACTTCGTACATACTAAGCTATTGGTTGGTACAGATCAGTAGCAATCAGAAAAGTTTTGTTCATTACAAAATTACATTTTTGGTGCTGAATCAAAGCTACAAAAAAATGTTTATATAGATAAATTTGCCTTCTCCAACTGAACTCACTGCACTTTTTGGGTTAAGTGCAATAAAAATCTAAGTTCAAAACTAAACTTTAAACATAGTGCTTTAGTTTGAATTTAAGTTTGCAGTTCAACAATAAAATTTTTACTATCAAGACAAATTAAATGGTACGTGAAAAAAATATTTTGTCGATTTTCACAAAAATATTAAATCAGAAAACTCAAGTTGCAATTTTATATTTGAAAATTTAAAATTGAATGAAGTAGGCGGATTGAAAAAAATGAATAATGTTGAAATGTCAAAATTTGGCTTCACATTTATCGTACACGAAGATAAAAACGCAGTGAAAAATGTGTGGGAAAAATTTCCATTTCGCTTTATAGTTTATAATCTAGTTAATAATTTTATTGCCACATTTTGTTTTGTTACTGCAACAGCCTGGAACAAGAAGTTTTTTTAGAAAGAAAAACAAAATAAAACTCAAACGAAATGGCTCAATAATAAAATATTTAGCTGCCTAAATATATCTATGCCAGTGTTGAATGAATGGTACGAGTATGATATATTGTGCAGCTGAACGTGCTTATTATAGGTTAGGTTATTTTGTAAATTCTCATGTTTACACAATTTATGATTCGAATTCGTTGAATAAAGTGTCGAAACAAATTTCGTAGATATATTTTGAAGATAAAATTTCCAAAACATACGACGTTACGAGGTTATCAATAAAAAAAATACCTGCGATAATGTTTAACTTGAAACGCATCAGTTATTTTATCAGTGATCCCATATCAATTTTAAATAATTAAACTGGTTCCGATTAAATGATACTTTGCCGGTTTAAGTTAAACGGATTTTAGGGGAATGCAGTTTTTACGTAAATATTTGTTGACATTGACTTACAATAAAATTGTAACACAACCTAAACCTCAAGGTGTTTTACTAAACACAATATAATTTCTTGTTAAACGAGTACATTTATTTTGGTTAATTTGTTGTAGGTGAATTTCCAAGAATTTTTAAATATGTACATACGTATAAATCATAAAATTGGTAATCTATAATTTTAATTGAGTTCAAAAATCGAAAC
Organism: Tipula vernalis; assembly: GCA_958295665.1. Classification (NCBI taxonomy): domain Eukaryota; kingdom Metazoa; phylum Arthropoda; class Insecta; order Diptera; family Tipulidae; genus Tipula; species Tipula vernalis. The sequence goes on along the minus strand of OY282558.1, from coordinate 125,724,402 downwards.
AATAAAAACGTTGATTTTCGGTGTGCCAGTTGATTAAGAGTAAGAATACGAAAACCAACTTTCTTTTTCAATATAAATATATCAATGGATTTTTTTTTGTTAATTAAATCTATTAATTTCCCTACCTTTTAATTATTTTGTAAATTTATTGATAAAAGGTTTCGACACAATGTTTTCGTTACAAGTCATAATAATTGCATTAAACCACTTTAACCGATAACCATATATATTGTAAATATGTTTAATGATAAGTTTCGGATTGATAATCTAATTTTGTGTAACCTAAATTTGCGACTTTGTTTATAAGCTGAATTTGTGCGATAAAGTTGACATTTGCCATTAAATTAATAATCGAATAGAATTTTTTTTTAGCACATACCTGAACTTGTAGCATAGCTGATCGAGTAATATTTAGTTCCAAGTTTTAATCGTTTTAAAAATTCACTAATTAATTTCGGGAACAGTTTTTAAGTATGAACATTCCCAGAATACACTTTGTTTTTTTTTACACTTAACTTTATTTTGTACTAACACACAAAATTAATTATTAATTAAAATATCACAAATTCAATATAATATATTTAGTATATATGTATGTCTATTTTATCAAAACACTTTTATTTTTATCTAATAAATTTAACAATAATAAAACCTTTGAGTGCACACAAAATATTTACCAGTCGCGGATTATTTAAATATGATTAGAATTAGACAAACACACAAAAAAAAAATAAAACAGAAACTATAATTAAAATTAGCTAATAAATTATTTAAAAAATATTTTATTTTAGTTATTTATAGAAACGAGCGCGCATCCACTTAAATATTTTAGATGCGTTGCTTATGATTTGGCAAACAAAACTGATGAAAAACCAAATAAAATCGACTGACTGCGCGATCAATAGTTTTTTGAGCACTAAACAATATTTATGTGTGTAGCAGAATTAAATAACACATTTTTGTTGTTTTTTTTTTTTTTTGTGATGACTAAGATAATTTTATCAGTAATTTATTTAAGACATGTTTGGTTTTTTTTTTTGGTATTTGATAACGTATGTAATTTTGATTGTTCATTGACGCGTCATTTAGGCGAATTAATTACATTAGGGCGTTTTATTTAAAATCAGATGTTTTAAACTTTTTTTTTTTTTGGTGTAAATAAAATAAACGTGCACGTGTTTATTCCACACAGTTCACGAACAAATTTATTATATTTTGTATTCTAATCGGATTACAATTCCGCGTTTCTATATTTTCGACGATTTTTGTTTTATTTTCAAATCCTCTTTATTTTAAAGGCGATAGATAGTATTAGGAAATTGAAAAATGTGAAAATTTGAGCTAATTTCAATGAATCTAATTTTATTGTTATTTTCCGCGTCTTAATTATTAGGGCTAACTGTTACACAACACAATCAAAAGTTAATGTCGGACCAAAAACAATGAGTTGATTATCATCACACCGACATTTTTAATTAATTTTATATTTTAATCTGTTTATTAATGCAAAACTATTGATAGTGTTATCGTTAACCTTCACAATTTTACACTCTTATGCGTATGACACTAAATCAATAATTTTCAAGTATACGGGCGTTCACAAGTAAAAAAAAAAAAAATATTGTTGGCAGACCGAAGCAACGACTAAATTGAATTGAACAAATAATAGTAACATTTTAGTTCTAGATTCCTTCTCTTCTAATTGGATTAGAATTTATATGCATGTAGTACAGAGAATGAAAATTTTACAAAAAAAAAAATTTCGAGTTACAATATGTACGTCATGTTTGGCTTTCCTAGAATAATATAAAGTTTGTGTATTTACTAGCTGACCGGTTTATACTTTAAATTTGGTTATTTGGGGGAAATATTAAACATAAAAAAAATGTGACGTGGTATCGTTTGATACCGCACAATCGTTCGTATAAAGGTAAATCCGATGCAGTTTTCATGCTTAAAGACCTCATTATTAAGACGAGCGCTCGAATTCCGATACTATGACAAATGATAATGAGAAATGAATTGATTTTTGAAGTTCTACTCTTTGCGCCCGTTGACACATTGGGACGGGGTGTTGGTCGAGAAACCGCGTCACGCGTAACTAGTAAAATCCAAACTACTACAAAAAATTTAAATATTAAAAAAAAAATCACTTTGAAAATGGGATTACACACAGGAGATATTTTTGTGTTTTTTTTTTGTGTGCACGTAGTAGTTTGTCAATTCTCGCGATTGAATTTTTTTGAACCAAGTGAAAAATTTTTATTTCGTAAATATCGAACGTAAATTTCGAACTTATTGACAACGGCATCGACATCGGAATCTGACACTGAAATATGAGGTCTACATAAAGTTAATAGATTTTTCGAAATCAAGTCCAACATAAATACGAGGAATGCTGCATCTCACCTCCCAGAAAAAATTGATAATAATGACAGTGATTTCTAGTTCGAGAACAATGATCGTGATGTAGAAACTCCACAAATGGGCATTGAGGAACAAAGTGTGGAGAGGAAAAGGAAGAAAGCAGAGTACAACAGAAATCGTAACGCAAAAAAAAAAAAAATTGGTAAATGACGAAAATTCTATCGCTGAAAGAAAGAGGAAACGCGCGGAATATCAGAGAAAGTACCGTGAAAAGAAAAAAGAACTTGGGAAACAAAACGCTATGGATACAGGAGAATTTGATACAAAGAACGAACAATCAAAGAAAAACGATAACCAAGACATTGGAAACTAATCGGAAACAATTAGCTGCCATTCGCGCGAAAAACTACCGGGATAGAAATACTGTACGAAAAATTCAGAATTTTCTGATTTATAATAAGAAGATTTTCAAATTAATCGAAATTCCTATGAACTGTATGGAGATAATCAAGCAATCTAAATACGCGTTGGCACATCAATTATAGGTCCCGAAACCTATCTTTGGAGTTATCAAAAACCGCAATCGGAGCACAATTGCAGATTTTGAATTTTTAAAGCTCTTTAAATTAATCGAATTTCCTATGAACTGTATGGAGATACTCAATCAAACTAAATACGCGTTGGCACATCAATTATAGGTCCCGAAACCTATCTTTAGAGGTATCATGAACCCCAATCCGAGCACAATTGCCGATTTTGAATTTTTAAAGCTCTGAATTTGCTGATTTATAGTAAGGAGATTTTGAAATTAATCGAATTTCCTATGAACTGTATGGAGATAATCAAGCAATCTTAATACGCGTTGGCACATCAATTAGAGGTCCCGAAACCTATCTTTGGTGTTATCAAAAACCGCAATCGGAGCACAATTGCAGATTTTGAATTTTTAAAGCTCTTTAAATTAATCGAATTTCCTATGAAATGTATGGATATAATCAAGCAATCTAAATACGCGTTGGCACATCTATTATAGGTCCCGAAACCTATCTTTAGAGGTATCATGAACCCCAATCGGAGCACAATTGCCGATTTTGAATTTTTAAAGCTCTGAATTTACTGATTTATAGTAAGGAGATTTTCAAATTAATCGAATTTCCTATGAAATGTATCGATATAATCAAGCAATCTAAATACGCGTTGGCACATCTATTATAGTTCCCGAAACCTATCTTTAGAGGTATCATGAACCGCAATCGGAGCACAATTGCCGATTTTAAATTTTTGAAGCTCTGAATTTAATGATTTATAGTAAGGAGATTTTCAAATTAATCGAATTTCCTATGAACTGTATGGAGATAATCAAGCAATCTAAATACGCGTTGGCACATCAATTATAGGTCCCGAAACCTATCTTTAAAGGTATCATGAACCGCAATCGGAGCACAATTGCAGATTTTGAATTTTTAAAGCTCTGAATTTGCTGATTTATAGTAAGGAGATTTTCAAATTAATCGAATTTCCAATGACATGTATGGAAATAATCAAGCAATCTTAATGCGCGTTGGCACAACAATTACAGGTCCTGAAACCTATCTTTAGAGGTATCAAGAACCGCAATTGGAGCACAATTGCAGATTTTGAATTTTTAAAACTCAGAATTTGCTGATTTATAGTAAGGAGATTTTCAAATTAATCGAATTTCCTATGAAATGTATGGAGATAATCAAGAAATTTTAATACGCGTTGGCACATCAATTATAGGTCCCGAAACCTATCTTTGGAGTTATCAAAAACCGCAATCGGAGCACAATTGCAGATTTTGAATTTTTAAAGATCTTTAAATTAATCGAATTTCCTTTGAACTGTATGCAGATATTCAAGCAATCTAAATACGCGTTGGCACATCTATTATAGGTCCCGAAACCTATCTTTAGAGGTATTATGAACCGCAATCGGAGCACAATTGCCGATTTTGAATTTTTAAAGCTCTGAATTTGCTGATTTATAGTAAGGAGATTTTCAAATTAATCGAATTTCCAATGACATGTATGGAAATAATCAAGCAATCTTAATGCGCGTTGGCACAACAATTACAGGTCCTGAAACCTATCTTTAGAGGTATCAAGAACCGCAGTTGGAGCACAATTGCAGATTTTGAATTTTTAAAACTCAGAATTTGCTGATTTATAGTAAGGAGATTTTCAAATTAATCGAATTTCCTATGAAATGTATGGAGATAATCAAGCAATCTTAATACGCGTTGGCACATCAATTATAGGTCTCGAAACCTATCTTTGGAGTTAACAAAAACCGCAATCGGAGCACAATTGCAGATTTTGAATTTTTAAAGCTCTTCAAATTAATCGAATTTCCTATGAACTGTATGGAGATATTCAAGCAATCTAAATACGCGTTGGCACATCTATTATAGTTCCCGAAACCTATCTTTAGAGGTATCATGAACCGAAATCGGAGTACAATTGCCGATTTTGAATTTTTAAAGCTCTGAATTTACTGATTTATAGTAAGAAGATTTTCAAATTAATCGAAATTCCTATGAACTGTATGGAGATAATCAAGCAATCTAAATACGCGTTGGCACATCAATTATAGGTCCCGAAACCTATCTTTGGAGTTATCAAAAACCGCAATCGGAGCACAATTGCAGATTTTGAATTTTTAAAGCTCTTTAAATTAATCGAATTTTCATGAACTGTATGGAGATATTCAAGCAATCTAAATACGCGTTGGCACATCTATTATAGGTCATGAAACCTATCTTTAGAGGTATCATGAACCCCAATCGGAGCACAATTGCAGATTTTGAATTTGTAAAGCTCTGAATTTGCTGATTTATAGTAAGGAGATTTTCAAATTAATCGAAATCCCTATGAACTGTATGGAGATAATCAAGCAATCTAAATACGCGTTGGCACATCAATTAGAGGTCCCGAAACCTATCTTTGGAGTTATCAAAAACCGCAATCGGAGCACAATTGCAGATTTTGAATTTTTAAAGCTCTTTAAATTAATCGAATTTCCTATGAACTGTATGGAGATATTCAAGCAATCTAAATACGCGTTGGCACATCTATTATAGGTCCCGAAACCTATCTTTAGAGGTATCATGAACCCCAATCGGAGCACAATTGCAGATTTTGAATTTTTAAAGCTCTGAATTTGCTGATTTATAGTAAGGAGATTTTCAAATTAATCGAATTTCCTATGAAATGTATGGAAATAATCAAGCAATCTAAATACGCGTTGGCACAACAATTACGGGTCCCGAAACCAATCTTTAGAGGTATCAAGAACCGCAATCAGAGCACAATTGCAGATTTTGAATTTTTAAAGCTCTGAATTTGCTGATTTATAGTAAGGAGATTTTCAAATTAATCGAATTTCCTATGAAATGTATGGAAATAATCAAGTAATCTAAATACGCGTTGGCACAACAATTACGGGTCCCGAAACCTATCTTTAGAGGTATCAAGAACCGCAATCGGAGCACAATTGCAGATTTTGAATTTTTAAAGCTCTGAATTTGCTGATTTATAGTAAGGAGATTTTCAAATTAACCGAATTTCCTATGAAATGTATGGAAATAATCAAGCAATCTAAATACGCGTTGGCACAACAATTACGGGTCCCGAAACCTATCTTTAGAGGTATCAAGAACCGCAATCGGAGCACAATTGCAGATTTTGAATTTTTAAAGCTCTGAATTTGCTGATTTATAGTAAGGAGATTTTCAAATTAATCGAATTTCCTATGAAATGTATGGAAATAATCAAGCAATCTAAATACGCGTTGGCACAACAATTACGGGTCCCTAAACCTATCTTTAGAGGTATCAAGAACCGCAATCGGAGCACAATTGCAGATTTTGAATTTTTAAAGCTCTGAATTTGCTGATTTATAGTAAGGAGATTTTCAAATTAATCGAATTTCCTATGAAATGTATGGAAATAATCAAGTAATCTAAATACGCGTTGGCACAACAATTACGGGTCCCTAAACCTATCTTTAGAGGTATCAAGAACCGCAATCGGAGCACAATTGCAGATTTTGAATTTTTAAAGCTCTGAATTTGCTGATTTATAGTAAGGAGATTTTCAAATTAATCGAATTTCCTATGAAATGTATGGAAATAATCAAGCAATCTAAATACGCGTTGGCACATCTATTATTGGTCACGAAACCTATCTTTAGAGGTATCATGAACCGCAATCGGAGCACAATTGCAGATTTTGAATTTTTAAAGCTCTGAATTTGCTGATTTATAGTAAGGAGATTTTCAATTTAATCGAATTTCCAATGAACTGTATGGAAATAATCAAGCAATCTGAATGACCAAAGAGTGTGTAAATGACCAAAGAAGTATAACTTCCGCCGTCTGTCATCATATTCAAATTAAATTTGTTTAATATTAGACATTTTATAGGAAACTGATGGTTATCGAGTCGGGGATTACCCAGGCCCAAGACGTATTAAACTCTAATTACCAATTTATAAAGTAATAAAAATGCATCTAACAAATACTTTTTGGTGTCTTACTTATACAGTTGCACCCCTAATAATTATATAATTTCGTAGCCCTTGAGACACTGTATATATCGTATCACTATAACTGGATGGCGAACTTTATTTAATAAATAAGTAGTTACAAGGTGTTAGGTTTTCGGTAACTTTATTAACATATAAACATTATAACTGGTAATTGATTTGATTGTTAACCGGATTAATATCCGATATTCTCCATCCTTGTATTACTTAGATCCTCATTTTAGTTGCTATAAAAAGTACCACAAGGGCAAGTTACTTTCCTTTTTTTGTGTGGCAAATTCTTCGTTGATTTTTATCGTGGTATAGTATCCTTTTCGATTTTTTTTCCATCTTTTCATTTTTCAATCTCAAAGCTTTCGACGAAGGTTTCGGCGTAAGATCGAAGCGAACCTGCTTGAGAAATTTTGGGTCCACAGTCGGTAACTTAGGTACTTCAGCCGAAATAGGAAGTCCTGCTTCGTGAGTCGGTAAAGGTGGTCCAGTTTGTGTAGTCTGTGTGTCTTGATTGTCCGTGTAAAACGGTTTAACCCGGTCGATGGACATTTTTACGTGTCTTCCGTTCAATTCTAAAGTGTAAAATTTTGGTATACGGTCGACAACCAAAAACGGGTTTGTATATGGCTTTACTAATAAAAATTTTGTCCGCAGCATGTCACGAAACCGGTACGGGTTGAATTTCATCGAAGTGATGTTTGATATTCGTTACAAAGTGCGACTGTAAAATTTGATCGTTCATGGTATCCAAAAAAGCTCCTGGAACTTGTGTCGTTTGGCCGAATACGTGTTCAGCATGCGTAGCTTTCAGTTCGTCGCACATAATGGCAGACTTAATGACACGGTGCCATCGCTCAATCATGCCGTTACATTTCGAATTGTAACTAGTTGTTTTTCTTCGTTCAAACCCCAGTAAGTTAGCCAGTTCGTAGAAAAGTTATGAGTGGAATTGCGTGCCTTGTTCCGTGACAATGGACTCTGGCACGCCAAAGTGAGCTATTCAATGAGAATAGACCGCAAAAGCGGCGGTAGCAGCGGGTGCATCTATCAATCAATGTGACGCAATACTGCTGATTATCAGAAACCGGTAACGGACCAATGATCGTGAACAATCGAAAAGTGGAGTTTTAGTGTGTCGAGAGACTTTATCCTTTTTGGCATGCTGCACAGTTTTGAGTAATTTTCTGGAGGTCTTTCTTAATAGGTGGCCAAATGACATTCTCAGTCAAAAGTTTAATGGACGCTTTGACGCCAGGATGAGAAAAATTTGTGAAACGTATCAAAAATTTGTTTTAACGCAATGAATTAAAGTTTTTGAATTGAAAGCAACCGGGAATTTCTCGCGAATTTGAGAACAGTATTACTCCTTAAGATTTCTTGAAGTTCAACGTCATTACATTCTGGGAATAGTAATTTGATTAATACGTGAGAGGGTATCTGCTGCGACATTATCTATGGCAGATATGTGCTTGATATCGGTTGTGAATGGACCAATGAAATCTAAGTGTCTAAACTGACGAGGAGATGCTTTTTCCGGATTCTGATTAAAAGCGTAGATCAGTGGTTTATGGTCGGTGTAAAGCGTGAAGGTACGACCTTCGAGGAAGTGGCGAAAATGTTTGACACCTGAATAAGCCGCGAGAAGTTCACGGTCATTTGTACGGTACCTTTTTTGCGTATCATTGAGTCGTACTGAAAAGAACTCGAGTGGTTTTCCAAGTATCTGAAATGAACTGCTGATGGCCAAAGGTGCTGATGAAAAAGGATGAATCAGTAAGGTAGAGTCCGTAAGTTTATTTTTTTGTTATCGAACGATTCTCTAGCTGCTGCCGACCACTAGTTCAGTAAAGCCTGGTTGGCAGCAGCACCCAGTCAACCACCCAAAGCTCCACACAGTCTCCACTCTCCATTTTTTTTAACACTAAAGGACTGGACTAAGGACTGCTGCTAGGTCTGCAAATCCCGAGCTTCATGATATTTTTTTTTCGAATACTGTTTTCGCGATGATGAATTTGTCCGGTACCAATCGTCGAGGTTTGCATGCAATCGGTGGTCTGTTCGTCTCTAGTTTATGAGTCAAATTATGTTTTGTAACGTCGACGTTAAAACTCCTGAGTCTGTCGATCCTAGGTACCGTGGAACCCGTGTTGGAGGTAAGCGCACCGTGTGAATAGAAAGAGGTTAACGGGTGTATAAGCCTTTGCCTTTATATTCACGAACAACCCGGTGTTCCTTAGCAAATCTCCCAGGAGAATTCGCGGCGCGAAAGTTGATTCCGAAAGCGTTTACTGTAGAGCCGTTTGCTGCAAACAACCTGAATGATTTATCGACTCTTGGGTTTCGAACAAAGCGAGCCGTCAAGACCGAGACATCTGCCCCTGTATCTTCCAAAAAATGTGTCTGAAGAAAAATTTCGAAAATTAAAAGGCGGCTGGATTTTGATAAGTCATTGCACTCCGCCAGTTGCGAATGACTTATTGATTTGGGGCACGCTACTATCGAAAGAATTAGCTTAAGATAAAAATTGACAGCCGGTTTTACATTTTTTTTTTTGCTTTAGTTCCGAAACGTTGATGATATTAACACGTAAAATCATTTAAAGCAGACGGATCGAAAATTTGGTGAATTTTGTCTTGAATTATTCGATCCATATTGTGCCCGAGAATTATAGTTACGATTAGAATTTGACTTTGAGCGGGATCGAAAATTATTCTGAAAATTGCTAGTTGATCGGAAGATTGGAATTTTGATTTGAGACAGAAGCAGACGTCTCGAGGACATTAACCTGTGCCTGCAGTTGTCAGCCCGTTCCGCCAAGACCGGCAGGTAGACGTCATATTCGAATGGTGTGAGCACCATTTGAACCTGCTGTGGCAACTTCTTCATCTAGAATTGACGAAGGCTTGCTTCATTTAAATTGTTGCCCGCGTTCAATTTCATGCTGCTCAACAACTGCGACGGCTTCTTGTCTACCAGTGTCAAGCCATGCGCACCCACCCCTTGTGCGTACATCGTTGTTTCCATGTTAATTCCAGCAACTAAAAGTTGTTGCTAAAAAATCTCAAACCACACGCTTGAGTTTGGAATTTGAAGCGGTTGCGGAGGTTTAAAAACCACACGAGGAATTAATCAATCCGCAACAGAAGGACTTGCGTTCAACTCTTATATCAAATTATTATCGTTGCTTTCAGCGAAGTCTTTGGCAACAGCATCTTTAATGATTGCCGCTAATTGTACGGGGGTTAATGCAACAACGTTGTCAAAAATACCAGAAAAAGTCCAAATATTTTTTATACTATTGGTCATCAGTGAACACTGTGTGAATCAGGGATTATTTTAATTTCAGAAAGTAGCACTTTGAATACCTTTTAGAGTTATAACGTGATCCAGAACTCGTATTTCGGAAATTCACCCAAAAAATGTCACCGGTCGCTTAAAATACATCATTTCAGTCGAAAATTTAAATTGCTTTGTACGAAAGTCTCCGGCGGATTTTTTCGATGAATTTCAAGACTACTTTAGTTCCATTTCCTTTTTTGCTCTGACTTTAGCTGTTATCCACTCAGTTTTTGGAGCTAATTCGTCGGCTTATTCGCCACCGTCAAATTGTGTGAATTACACTATGAAATTCTGCCTTATTTACCATATTCACCAGATTTGGCCCCTTATGACTTCTTCCTGTTTTCTGAAAAAATCGCTCGGTGGAAAGCGGTTCACAGCGAACGAAGTCTATTATGTAGAGTTTGAAAAATTATATTTTTGGCTTATAAAAATTGGAATAGCATTGGGCCTTGGCTAAGGCTAACGAGCTAAAAGGAGAAATAAATCGATTTTTCATTCAGAAATAGTTGACTTTTCACTGTAATATCGTTAGTGTCCAATGGCGTAACTACAAATATCGCCCCCCACAAAATTTGTCTTGGGCCGCTAAACATGCTTCTTTTTTTAACTAAAAAATTATTTCTTCCTATTATCTAGCCTCCAGCCCCGCATTGTTTAAAATTATCTGATTTCGAGAGGATTATTTAAGAAATTGCACAAATGTTAATGTTTGAAAGTTGATTTTTAGCCCCTGCAAACCGAAAAAAATCCCAACTAATGCAGTGGAAGATTCTTTACCGGCAAAACCCTATACCATTTATCGGTAAACCTTGCGATTTTCCACTTACCTGAAGTTTCTACCAGTAATTAAAATTAATCAAAATGTTGTTTAAATTCGTTATTGAATACATAATTTTACGTCGAATAATTCGTAATTACGTAAAACCGAAGGAAATCCCATACGGTATAATCACTGCCATGTGAAATGTTAATAACCTGAACATTCTTGAATAATTTCAAATATTCTAAGAAATCGAAATATCGAAATTTTGGCACAGTCTCGAGAAATCTTTAATAAATATCACGATTACCATACAAAATTCGAATAATATGAATTTCGATTGATCTCGAACAATTTCAATAATTCGGAAAAGTCTGGATATTAATGACTAATTTCGGTAGGTCTGTTAGTAAACCCAAGAACATTTCGAATCCGAAAATTAGTGAAACTACCGAATTATTTGTCAAGTAACTTAATGTTACTAATCCTATTAAGCAAAATGCTACTAAGCAAGAACTAAGCTCAACAAAACGTGGTATTATCGGATATTCATATTCTTCGAATAGGCTCGAAAATCTCGAATAATTTGACTGTTTCGAAACACGAAATCACCATTTAAGCCACGAACATTATGATCTCATCTCCTTGCTAAACCTCAAAAATCTCGCGAAAATTTAAAAAGTGATCAGAAGATGTAATCCGAGAAAAGGTGATATGAAATCGGGAAGCGACGGGAATTTCCAAAATTAAGAGAATCTCAACGAGAACGAGAACAAACAAAAAAACACCATCCGGTTTACAGTTAGTTCAATTTGTATTTACTGGCTCCAATATCCATTGATTCCTTATCTAAAGCAAAGCCGCTTTTAATGAGCGAAAGCGTTTTCAGTCGTGGTTAGATATTTTTCTAAGAAGAAAGTTTCAACAAATTATTTCTTCTTGATTTTTATGAGCATCACAATGATTTTTCGCTAACTGCTTAGCTGCAATTAGCTCTCTTTCGTAAGTTTAGGTTCATCCTTTTTCAAACCATATTCAACATTTTCTAATCAAAACTTAATTTAATTTGTAAAAGGTTGTACTTGAAGGGCAAAAGTGGAGTCTAAAACTTACACGCTCTGTCAAAAAAGTACCGAGAATTGTTAATTTAAAATGCCCGCGCTGAAGTGATTTAAAATTTGTTTTTCCTAGATTGGTTAGAGTGTCTTTCATTATGATGCCAACATTGAGCGCCATCTGTCAACCAGTTTATTTACAGCAGTAGGTTAAGTTAGTCGATCTCATTGGTGCACGGCACCATTTTTTTACGATGAACGTAATTATTGAACAAAGAGTTTGCCATAAATTTTGCGTTGCAAACGAAATTTCTTAGGCTGATGCGACGAAAAAAGTGACCAGAATTATTCCGAGCTACCATTGTGAACGAATATATAAGGCCAACAACTCAATAAATACCATCGATCAAACACCACATTCGGCAGATTTAGCACCAGGTGACTTTTTCCTGTTTCCCAGACTCAAATTGCTACTCTGTGGACCGCGTTTTGACACCATTGAAGCCATAACACAAAATTCGGCACGTGAACTGAAGACCCACTAGGAATGTGCCTATAAAAAATGTTTCGATTGGAAAAACGCTGGCATATGTGTATATCTTCGAATGGGGAATACTTTGAGGGCGACAGAATAAATTTTTATGTTTGAACTTAAAATTTCTGATTTATTTAACAATTCCCGGTTCTTTTTTAACAGAATGGATTACAAATAAATCAATCCAGTAAACATTAAAAGCGTTATCATTTCATGTCGAAAGCATTGATTTTAAACGAGTGTAGTTAATTTTCTTCTAAGGCTGTTATCGAATTCTCGGGTTAATCATTTACTACGGTAGATGTAGATTTTTAGTGTTCATTTTTTGTTAAATTAAATTCCTTAAATTCTTATAACAATAAAGAATAAAGTATAGGACTTGAAACATATACCTTCTTTTATTTCGTTTACCCTCCATAAACAAAAGGTAAATGTATTTACCGAATTTAGCAGATTTACTTGAGAATTCTACCGTAGCCTAAATCTAAATTTCTGTTAAATAAGCCATTACACATTTGTGATTACCAATCCATAAACTTCAACAAGTAGATCTCAAGAAACAGATACAAATCTAATCATTTTCAACCAGTTCACTTACATTGTCTTCGATTGGCAGTGAATATCAGGTACCAGTTGAAAAAAAAAACTAAAGCAAACAAAATATGCCGCTTCGTTTCTCTTATCGCTATATATGAAGACAGTGATTAATAAAAATGTAGTAAGTGTGCGGGATCGATCGAAGATGGAGCTCCTCTTACCTCTTGTAATCGCAGCCGCAGAAAATGCACTAGGGCATGAATTAGATTCAATTGCAGTTTCCAAAAAGACCATACGTCGTAGTTGACAACGACTCAGGAAGGAAATTAGTGATGAAATATTTAAATCTTTCAGCCCTGATTCTTTCCAACTATATATTCGGATGGAAAAATGCTAAGGTATGCCAAGTGGATCCTGCAGTCATCGTGAAGAAAAAAAAAAAAAATTGGAAGAAATTTATTATGGTATGATTTTGATCAGTTTTTAGTAAACATGTCAAAGGAAGTATCAAATGGGCCCGATACTCACCCAGCTGTTTCACCCTACTCAGATAGACGCTAGTTTAGCTAACTCAAGTGTCTTAAAAATCTTTAGTTCACCAGAGAAGAAATGTACATAATACGTATTATAAAAGATGAAAGAAGAACCACTTACATTTACAATTCGGCGCCCAGGTACTGTCAGCAAAATGCAATGGATTTCAAATATTATTTACAGCCAAAATATATTTGTTTCGAAACCAGTTTAAATTCAGCCGTAAGTTCAATGAAATTATTTTAAAATGATTGTCTCTTTTAAACTAAACTAATTTCATTTTCTTTTTTCAACATCTTTATCATTAAAATTTGTTTCCCAAAATGGTTTAGTTGCTTGAACCTAACTTCAGCGCTCAGAAATGATTTAAACCTATTGAAGGAGCTAGTTGCCTACAAAAATATCAATCCAACGGTTCCATTGTAAAAATTATCAAACAATATATGGTATTTAAGTATAACACTCCCACAGCTCTTTCATTTCATGATGAATTCATTTCAAGAAAACCAATATTTATATTTGAAGAAAGCGGTCATTCTTGAGAATGTGGAATGGAAGATTTTGCGTTAAGATTTACAAAGCAGTTTTTTGAAATTTTATTTGGAATGATGCCAAGTTTTATTGAAAAACATCCTAATGCATGGAAAGATGACTTGGAAAATATAATGATGCAAGCAAAAGTAAAACAATTTCATGTTGTAAATGATGTTGAGGAATAAGGCTCATTCAAAATTACAACGCAATTTTAAACCATCAAGAGGAATAGAACCAGTATCTATATTTACAAGTCGTAGAAGATCTTTATAAGACAAAAAGACAATTCCTTTTGTAACAACAAAAATATTAAAACTATTGTGCAACACAAAAACTAGTAAAAAATCAAATAAAACAACAATCTTGTTAATAACATATGAAATGTCTGTCAGTTTTCCATCCTTTTCGTGACCAAAACCCTCATCTTTAGAAAGTATGACAACTAACTTCTCCGTCACTAATTAGCTATTGTGACGGTGACACCTAGTGTGTGATAAAATAAGTTAAATGAATAGCTCAATGTTTTACTGTACTAAATGGAATTTTCTATGATAAAACAGTTCTAAATGTTTCTACACTATTAGTACTGGAAAAGTCATGAGCTTTCTAGAAGTTTGGTTTGTGTATATAAAAAGGCGAACGAAGTCGAATTGGATTAGTAATATTTGGTAAGCGATAGAGTAAAGATTGAAAAGGAATTAAAAAATGATTTAAAAAGTGTTGTAGTGCGAAATAAAATTTATAAGTGTACAGTAAAATTGTGTGCAAATTATAAAAAGTGATTTTGTGAATTTTTAATATTAAACTGTGTTGTAATAAATTTGTGTGACATAAATAAATTCGTTGGTGATAAATTAAATTGATTTTGTATCATTCACAATCCAGTGATACGAATCTAAATTGACAAGGCAAAAACGTAACACTATTGTGACGGTGACACCTAGCGTGTAATAGAAGAAGTTAAATTAATAGCTCAATGTTTAACTGTACTAAAATGGAATTTTCCATGATAAAAATTGTTACGTAATGTTTCTACGCTATTCTAACTGGAAAAGTCACGAGCTTTCTAGATGTTTGGTTTGTGTATATAAAAAGGCGAACTAAGTCGAATTGGATTAGTAATATTTGGTAAGCGATAGTGGAAAGATTAAAAGAAATTAAAAAGTGATTTAAAAATTGTTTTTGTGCGAAATAAAAAGTAAAAGTGGTTAGTAAAATTTGAGAATAATTTATATAAAGTGATTTTGTGAATTTTTATTGATAAACTGTGTTGTAATAAATTTTGTGAAATAAATAAATTCGTTGGTGATAAATTGAATTGAGTTTGTATTATTCACAATCCAGTGATACGAACCTTGATTGACAAGGCAAAAACGTAACAATTTGGTGACAGCGATGGGATTGTGAATAAAAAGATAAAGAAAATGATTCTCAACGAATTAAAAGTTCCAGAACTGAAAAGAGAACTAGAGAAACGGGGTTTGGCTACTGATGGTAGTAAAACAGCTTTACAAGCGCGACTACGTGACGCCATGGAGAAAGAAGGATTAGACGCGGATCAACATGATTTTGGAGAGAAAGTAACGGATGCGGCAACGGTAGAGAAGACAGGAGATAAACAGCCATCAGTCGAAACAACACAACTACCATCTGGAAGTTTCGATTTGTCGCAGTTAATGGCTGCTATGAACCAAATGATGGAACAACAAAACGAGCGACAGTTGGAGGCAATAAAGCAGTCAAACCTCGAAATGAAACATCAAAACAAGCGACAAATGGAGAAAATTGAGCAATCAAATGAACAACAGTTGGAGACTATAAACCAGTCAAATCAGGAAATAAAACACCAGATGGAACAACAAGGAGAGGAAATTAAACACCAAATTATAGATGGTCAAAAGAGAATGGACGAGAAACTTCTCGAATTATCTTCTAACATACAAGGCGAAGTGGAGAAGCTGCAAATGGAGATTCAACAGGTTGACCAAAAATTAGAAATGGAAGTTCAACTTGTCAAAACGGAGGTTCAGCAGGTTGAAGAAAAATTTCAACGTCTCGAAAAAGAACTTAATGATGTCAAGGCAAGTGGAACAATGACGCAAGTGGTTCAAACCGTTCAATCAAGTTAAGTTAAAACCACCAAACTTCGACGGTACAACATCTTTCGGCATTTTCAAATTTCAATTTGAAACGGCAGCCAATCAAAACCGTTGGAATGATGAACATCTTGTCGCAGCGTTAATAGTGGCCCTAAAGATGAAGCAGCGGAGGCCTTACAAACAATTCCGGAAAAGATCGCAATAGTTATCTCGAAATTATGAAGGCGCTGGATCGGAAGTACGGCAGTGACCACAAGCGGGAAATCTATCGTATAGAATTGAAAAGCCGCTATCAAAAGGGAGAAGAATCGCTACAGGAATTTTCATCGGCAATCGAGCGATTAGTACATCTAGCACATACCAGTACATCGGCCGATTATATGGAAAGGCTAAAAATTAACGCATTCATTGACGGCATTCGAGATCCAGACACACGCAGGGCGGTGATGTTGTCACCTAAAGAAACCTTCGCGGAAAGCATCGCTTGTGCGTTAACAAATGAAACTGCACAAGCCATCACCAAACCGTCAATGAAAATACGCCGAGTGGAAATCGACACCAGCATAAACACAGAACGGTCAAAACCAAGATACCGAGACGGAAGCGGCAAAATCAAATGTTGGGCATGTGATAAAATCGGTCACATCTCACGGGACTCCTATGCAGCGACGACCAAGCGGAGCACAGGCAGTGGCCAAGCAAGAGGGCCAAATGACGACGGAGTCGTTAAACTTGAACAAGTCAGCTTAAGGGGGCAGAAGCTGACTCCCACAACCAATTGCTCCATAACCTCCATCCGCGTTTCGAAAGTAGCCAGAGGCGGTGACAGCTTAACAATCAAAGGTGACCTTGATGGTATACACTGCATCATTCCCCTGGATACGGGAGCAAATCGCACGATTGTTCGTAAAGATCTCATCAAAAGAGGTATGCAACCAGCAAATGGATTGAAATTACCAACGGCAACTGGAGGTAGTTCAATAATAAAAGGCGAAAAGATCGTGAAAATAAAGATCGAGAGTCTTTTCCAACACGAAGTGCTGATTGGCTGATATTGTGGATGAAGTCATTTTGGGGATGGACTTCATGAGAGCAAATGGCTTCGTGGTGGATGTTGGACGAAGAGTTTTAATGTACGATAACATCAAGTTGCCACTTCAATCTAGCAGTGCATGAGCAACTACCAGGCGAATTGTTATTGATCATCGGGAGAAGCTGCCACCGAACTCGGAGACGATCGTGTGGGGAAAATTGGAAGGAGGTTCTGGGTCACCCAGGTTGTGGGTTGTGGAAGCTAACGAAGAGGAGAACGGAGCCAAGGAAATTATAATCGGAAAAGCCCTAGTTAAACCAAACAACGACTATAGAGTACCAATTAGGACTCTAAATCTCTCGGATAAGACGAAAACCACCAAGAAAGGGACAGTCATCGGCAAATGTAACGAGGTTTCAACTATAGTAAAGTGTAAACAGAAAAGTCCGATTGAAAAAGCCGACATGCAAGGGCAGAAAGAAATGGTAGAACAACTCATGCAAAAATGGACTGAAGATCTTAATGAGGCACAGAAAAATTCTGCACATCAACTTCTCAAACGGTACACGTCAATATTCTGCAGTACATCGGATAATAATGAAACGACTTCAATGGTAAAGCACCGAATTGATACGGGAGCAGAGATGCCGATTCGTCAACCACCCAGGAGATTACCATTGGACAAACAACAAGAAGTCGACCGGATGGTAACATTGATGCAGGCAGCAGGAGTTATTGAACCATCTAACAGCCCATGGAGCTCACCCCTAGTATTGTTCGAGAAGAGGACGGTAGCTTGAGATTCTGACTGAAAAAGATAGCTACCCACTGCCAAGGATCGACGATACATTAGACACATTATCGGGTGTTCGAATATTTTTGACATTAGATCTACAAAGCGGTTATTAGCAGGTGGAAATCCATGAGGAAGATCGCGAGAAAACAGCGTTCAGTGTGGATAATGGTCTTTGGCAATTTAACATTATGCCGTTCGGATTATGTAATGCCCCTGCTACTTTTAAACGATTAATGGGGCGCGTGTTAAAGAAGTTACATTGGAATACGTGACTAATATATCTGCACGACATCTTCGTCATAGGGAAGGATTTTGACGAGCATCTAAGGAACTTGGCGGAAGTTTTGGATCGAATACAGGCCGCCGGATTAAAGTTAAGCCCAAAGAAGTGTAAGCTGTTTAGACCTGAAGTAAAGTATTTGGGTCGTCTGGTAACGACTAATGGAATTCACACCGACAAAGAAAAGATTGCAGCGGTAAAGGTTTGGCCAATGCCTAAAAATTTACACGAATTATGAAGCTTTCTGGGATTGTGCACCTATTATAGACGCTTCGTGCCAGGATTCGCCAACATCGCCAAGAGCTTACACGAGTTGACCAGGAAGAACAAGAGATTCGAATGGAAGAATGACCAGGAAGAAGTATTCGTGGAACCAAGGAGACGGTTGTGTGTCACGCCAATCCTCGCGTACCCTATACCCAACGTGAAATTTATTTTGGACACCGATGCAAGTAATGACGGTATAGGAGGTGTGTTATCACAGGAAATTAATGGTCAAGAAAGAGTTATTGCCTACTACTCCAAAACATTATCGAAACCGGAGCGTAATTACTGCGTAACACGAAAAGAATTTTTGGCTATAGTGGAGTGTGTCAAGCATTTCCATAAATATCTTTATGGCCAAAAATTCTATTTACGGACAGATCACGGCGCTTTACGGTGGCTGTTGCAATTCAAGAATCCAGAGGGACAGGTAGCACGCTGGATCAAACGTCTTCAAAGCTATGATTTCCAAATCGAACATCGGAAGGGAAATGCACACGGAAATGCCGACGCATTATCAAGACGGCCGTGTCCAGCAGAATGTAAACACTGTGGCCATGTTGAAGCAAAGGAAGGCATCATCGACGTTAGGCTTACGCAAGTGCTGCCTGATGAGGAGTGGACCGACGAAATGATCACAGATACGGATTTATCAGTTATAATGGAATGGAAGGAAAAGGAAAACCGGCCAACGTGAAGCAATTGTTGCTGGTGATACCAAAGTGCTGGATTGTGAAAATCCTGAACGAGTATCATGGAGGAGCAAGTGGGGGCCACCTAGGAATTAATGAAACACTAGCAAAGATACGTCAACGATTCTACTGGGCATTATGTAGGCAGTCTGTGATAGGATGGTGCCAAAAATGTGACCAATGTGCGGTGGTGAAGTGACCCGCACGCAAAAGTCGTGGAATCATGAACAATATAACGTCGGAGCACCATTCGAAAGAATTGCAATGGATGTAGCGGGGCCATTTTCCACCACTGAGAGCGGCAACAAATATGTGCTAGTAATCTGTGGTATCCACTTAGCTTTAAGTAACTATATTGTATAATAAAAAGATAAAACAAACAAGAAAGGTTTTCCCTAGAATAGAATAATATCATCACCATTCAGATCACGTTTTCAATCAATAATCAATCAAAGCTTTAACATTACCTACCTTCCCATACTTCCCAACTATTATTTTTAATTTCCATAGTTCAAAAATAGTTTCTAAATCTATTAATTACATTATACAGCCTAAGTAAAGTCATATAACAACTAAAAATAAACTACAATGGTGGTTTGTTAGCCATTATAAAGTCTCGTCATCGACAAAATGTAATAATCACATGTTCCAGCTATTTAGTTAGTGTAGTTTCACAATAAACAAACCACAAACGAAAGTAGAAATGAAAAACCCAATATGTAAAACTTGAAAAAGGTCATGTGCGAAAAAACGTTTTCCTTCCAAATATACAAACTTTGTCTGTCATTTGTACTGTAAATAGACAAACACCAATAATATTGTTTGAAGAGGTAAAAGGAAGAAAAGAAAACAACAACTATATTGTGTGTGCTTTGGTTGTAGGATTATCTACTATATAATAGTCGTGTATTTGTAACGAAATCATGCGGAATGAGTGGTAATGCCGTACATCGCTGTTTTCATGGAATTAGGAAAATTCGTAAATTACTGAAAGTTTACTCAATTTACATACGAAATTAACATTGCAATAATAACCAAACAATTATAGCATGAAGCCAATACAAAGTCTGTATTCTAAACGTATTTTAATACAACCAAATCTACTTCTGCCATCATAACTCTCAAGATATCGGTTATTTAAATAATAATCAAATCTAATAAAAATAACTTGAGTATGGTTATGGTTTTCACAGTCCCCCCCCCCCCCCCAAAATAAAAAAACCAACAACAACAATTTTCCTTATTAAATATAATTTTTATCGAGTTGTTTGTCGTCTTTTTACCAAATTCAGAGAAATTTCATCAATGGAAATCAATTCGATCAGTATAATGCTTTGCTGGCAATATTTAGAATTGAATTAAATTATATCATGATTACGCTGATAAACTATGAACATAAAAACTAACTAAAATACTTTTTATGGCAAAATTTGATGATAATCGCATATGATATGGTAATGATAATGTTGATGGATGAATGACGGTAATAAACATACATATAATGAAATCAAATGGTAAAACTATTTCCATATTTAGAATTTATATGGAGGAATTTTGAAATTTTCTATTTTCAGTACAGCTTACAACAAAAAAAAAAAAAAATTTGTACGTATAATATCTGATTGATAGAACGATTTATAACGATGGCAGAAACGTTTGTATTGTTCAGTTTAAAAATATCGTAAGATTCGATCAAACTGTTGTAGAGAGATATTTATATACCTGTACGTACGTAAGAATTATTTAACATTTCTATTTGGATAAGTTTGGTTTGCCCTGTTCTCTTGCCTCAAATGGTATATGGTATAACCTAAAATATGCTAATAATACTTACCAATGGGTACTGGCCTACGTTTCACGTCTCCCCCAAGAATGCCAATAAATCGACATCAAAACAATTAATATTTGTTTTCTTACTGGATGTATTTGACATTGTTCAGAATTTGCCGTGTTGAAATTGTTTGATGTAGCCTTTTTACCAAGCCCAGCTGGACACCATTTCCCATTTCTTGACTAATGAAATATTTAGCTCGAATTTGGCAGTTTCAGGTATTGACTTCGTCGGACGACCGATTAAAAATGAGCAAGAGTTAGAATCTCTAGGTTATCAGAATCTAGTGGCACCAATAGCCTAGAATTTAGCACAGCATCGACTTGTTTGACCAATGTGGGAAATGCTTTATAGGTACATCGTTTATTGTAAGTTAGTCTGCGAAGATGATATTTAACAGACTTTACAGCTACTTCATGTAATCCGCCAAAGTGGGGTGAACCAGACGTAAAAAAATCCAATCCAATTTTTTGCTAATGGTAACGTCTTCAATGAATGTCTTAGTTTACAATAAATCGTTTTAAAATACTGCAACTTCCAAATAGATTGAGCAGACAAAGCAAAACAAATATGCCTTTGTAGGTGTTTTACAAAACGCAAAACGCAAAAACTGCATGATGTTTTGAATCGGATATATAGAGTCGCACCATAGCCCTTATTGCTCGCATCAGCGAAGCCGTATATTTGAATATAGGATGGTAATGAATTGCCATCGAACAGATGACGTGAATATACAAGTGCTGCAGATGCTCCAGTTCATCGCTGCAATGACAACATGTAGTATGAAGTTGAATTGGAAGACTTTCGTCCCAGTTATACCTTAACTACTAATGGAGAAACAAGTCCTATTTGGTTTTAGAATTTGGCTATTTTCGACATGATCATCCTTTTCGTCACCTTTTTTGAATGAATGCCAAAAGAGACCAAAAGTTTTGATGTATTAAGTTTCTTCAAAATAGAATACATTCTCCCGGTCAGTTGAATCGATATTGTCTAGCACTCTCCCTCTGTTAGAGCATCGTTTCCTTAAAGACATTCCAGCACCTTATAGAAATGATGAAACATATTGTCTGAGATTAATTGCTTCGTTCATAGAGTAAACACAGCTCAATAAATCATCGACGTGCATATGTCTTGGCGAATGGTTTGGTTGGCAACAGCATCTTAAAGTACATTTTCTTTACCTAATTACAGCAAACATCGGCTGGCCAAAACCGGAGCTAACGTCGTACCATAAGTTACAGTTTGCAATTTATATGTTTGCACCAGATTTTGAGTATTCTACCTCAAGAAAATGTATTGGTATGTTCAGTACCACTGGCCTATTTTGCAACAATGAAGATTACCCGGATTTCTGTCAATGAAGGGTAAGGGGAGGGGGAGGGGCTTAAGAACGCTACTATGCGGCAATTAATAATGATTGCAAAACAATTTTTCTTCTGGAAACATATGTCCCAATGAAAGATACTTTGCTATAAATTGATAGTATAGGCATTTTGTGATTTTGATTTTTTTTCTAACCATTCCTCGAGATAAATAAAAAGATCAAGGGCCATCTTAAACATGGGGGAGTTCGATGTTGAGATGAAGGGTTGCAGATATAACATCCGACGTGTGCTTCGATTGCAGTGCTTAGTACCTCTAAAGATAGGTTTCGGGACCCGTAATTGTTGTGCCAACGCGTATTTAGATTGCTTGATTATTTCCATACATTTCATAGGAAATTCGATTAATTTGAAAATCTCCTTACTATAAATCAGCAAATTCAGAGCTTTAAAAATTCAAAATCTGCAATTGTGCTCCGATTGCGGTTCTTGATACCTATAAAGATAGGTTTCGGGACCCGTAATTGTTGTGCCAACGCGTATTTAGATTGCTTGATTATTTCCATACATTTCATAGGAAATTCGATTAATTTGAAAATCTCCTTACTATAAATCAGCAAATTCAGAGCTTTAAAAATTCAAAATTGGCAATTGTGCTCCGATTGCGGTTCTTGATACCTCTAAAGATAGGTTTCGGGACCCGTAATTGTTGTGCCAACGCGTATTTAGATTGCTTGATTATTTCCATACATTTCATAGGAAATTCGATTAATTTGAAAATCACCTTACTATAAATCAGCAAATTCAGAGCTTTAAAAAATCAAAACCTGCAATTGTGCTCCGATTGCGGTTCTTTATACCTCTAAAGATAGGTTTCGGGACCCGTAATTGTTGTGCCAACGCGTATTTAGATTGATTGATTATTTCCATACATTTCATAGGAAATTCGATTAATTTGAAAATCTCCTTACTATAAATCAGCAAATTCAGAGCTTTAAAAGTTCAAAATCTGCAATTGTGCTCCGATTGCGGTTCATGATACCTATAAAGATAGGTTTCGGGACCCGTGATTGTTGTGCCAACGCGTATTTAGATTGCTTGATTATTTCCATACATTTCATAGGAAATTCGATTAATTTGAAAATCTCCTTACTATAAATCAGCAAATTCAGAGTTTTAAAAATTCAAAATCTGCAATTGTGCTCCGATTGCGGTTCTTGATACCTCTAAAGATAGGTTTCGGGACCCGTAATTGTTGTGCCAACGCGTATTTAGATTGCTTGATTATTTCCATACATTTCATAGGAAATTCGATTAATTTGAAAATCTCCTTACTAAAAATCAGCAAATTCAGAGCTTTAAAAATTCAAAATCTGCAATTGTGCTCCGATTGCGGTTCTTGATACCTCTAAAGATAGGTTTCGGGACCCGTAATTGTTGTGCCAACGCGTTTTTAGATTGCTTGATTATTTCCATACATTTCATAGGAAATTCGATTAATTTGAAAATCTCCTTACTATAAATCAGCAAATTCAGAGTTTTAAAAATTCAAAATCTGCAATTGTGCTCCGATTTCGGTTCTTGATACCTCTAGAGATAGGTTTCGGGACCCGTAATTGTTGTGCCAACGCGTATTTATATTGCTTGATTATTTCCATACATTTCATAGGAAATTCGATTAATTTGAAAATCTCCTTACTATAAATCAGCAAATTCAGAGCTTTAAAAATTCAAAATCTGCAATTGTGCTCCGATTGCGGTTCTTGATACCTCTAAAGATAGGTTTCGGGACCCGTAATTGTTGTGCCAACGCGTATTTAGATTGCTTGATTATTTCCATACATTTCATAGGAAATTCGATTAATTTGAAAATCTCCTTACTATAAATCAGCAAATTCAGAGCTTTAAAAGTTCAAAATCTGCAATTGTGCTCCGATTGCGGTTCATGATACCTCTAAAGATAGGTTTAGGGACCCGTAATTGTTGTGCCAACGCGTATTTAGATTGATTGATTATTTCCATACATTTCATAGGAAATTCGATTAATTTGAAAATCTCCTTACTATAAATCAGCAAATTCAGAGCTTTAAAAGTTCAAAATCTGCAATTGTGCTCCGATTGCGGTTCATGATACCTATAAAGATAGGTTTCGGGACCCGTGATTTTTGTGCCAACGCGTATTTAGATTGCTTGATTATTTCCATACATTTCATAGGAAATTCGATTAATTTGAAAATCTCCTTACTATAAATCAGCAAATTCAGAGTTTTAAAAATTCAAAATCTGCAATTGTGCTCCGATTGCGGTTCTTGATACCTCTAAAGATAGGTTTCGGGACCCGTAATTGTTGTGCCAACGCGTATTTAGATTGATTGATTATTTCCATACATTTCATAGGAAATTCGATTAATTTGAAAATCTCCTTACTATAAATCAGCAAATTCAGAGCTTTAAAAGTTCAAAATCTGCAATTGTGCTCCGATTGCGGTTCATGATACCTATAAAGATAGGTTTCGGGACCCGTGATTGTTGTGCCAACGCGTATTTAGATTGCTTGATTATTTCCATACATTTCATAGGAAATTCGATTAATTTGAAAATCTCCTTACTATAAATCAGCAAATTCAGAGTTTTAAAAATTCAAAATTTGCAATTGTGCTCCGATTGCGGTTCTTCATACCTCTAAAGATAGGTTTCGGGACCCGTAATTGTTGTGCCAACGCGTATTTAGATTGCTTGATTATTTCCATACATTTCATAGGAAATTCGATTAATTTGAAAATCTCCTTACTATAAATCAGCAAATTCAGAGCTTTAAAAATTCAAAATCTGCAATTGTGCTCCGATTGCGGTTCTTGATACCTCTAAAGATAGGTTTCGGGACCCGTAATTGTTGTGCCAACGCGTATTTAGATTGCTTGATTATTTCCATACATTTCATAGGAAATTCGATTAATTTGAAAATCTCCTTACTAAAAATCAGCAAATTCAGAGCTTTAAAAATTCAAAATCTGCAATTGTGCTCCGATTGCGGTTCTTGATACCTCTAAAGATAGGTTTCGGGACCCGTAATTGTTGTGCCAACGCGTATTTAGATTGCTTGATTATTTCCATACATTTCATAGGAAATTCGATTAATTTGAAAATCTCCTTACTATAAATCAGCAAATTCAGAGCTTTAAAAATTCAAAATCTGCAATTGTGCTCCGATTGCGGTTCTTGATACCTCTAAAGATAGGTTTCGGGACCCGTAATTGTTGTGCCAACGCGTATTTAGATTGCTTGATTATTTCCATACATTTCATAGGAAATTCGATTAATTTGAAAATCTCCTTACTATAAATCAGCAAATTCAGAGCTTTAAAAATTCAAAATCTGCAATTGTGCTCCGATTGCGGTTCTTGATACCTCTAAAGATAGGTTTCGGGACCCGTAATTGTTGTGCCAACGCGTATTTAGATTGCTTGATTATTTCCATACATTTCATAGGAAATTCGATTAATTTGAAAATCTCCTTACTAAAAATCAGCAAATTCAGAGCTTTAAAAATTCAAAATCTGCAATTGTGCTCCGATTGCGGTTCTTTATACCTCTAAAGATAGGTTTCGGGACCCGTAATTGTTGTGCCAACGCGTTTTTAGATTGCTTGATTATTTCCATACATTTCATAGGAAATTCGATTAATTTGAAAATCTCCTTACTATAAATCAGCAAATTCAGAGCTTTAAAAATTCAAAATCTGCAATTGTGCTCCGATTGCGGTTCTTGATACCTCTAAAGATAGGTTTCGGGACCCGTAATTGTTGTGCCAACGCGTATTTAGATTGCTTGATTATTTCCATACATTTCATAGGAAATTCGATTAATTTGAAAATCTCCTTACTATAAATCAGCAAATTCAGAGTTTTAAAAATTCAAAATCTGCAATTGTGCTCCGATTTCGGTTCTTGATACCTCTAGAGATAGGTTTCGGGACCCGTAATTGTTGTGCCAACGCGTATTTAGATTGCTTGATTATTTCCATACATTTCATAGGAAATTCGATTAATTTGAAAATCTCCTTACTATAAATCAGCAAATTCGGAGCTTTAAAAATCCAAAATTTGCAATTGTGCTCCGATTGCGGTTCTTGATACCTCTAAAGATAGGTTTCGGGACCCGTAATTGTTGTGCCAACGCGTATTTAGATTGCTTGATTATTTCCATACATTTCATAGGAAATTCGATTAATTTGAAAATCTCCTTACTATAAATCAGCAAATTCAGAGCTTTAAAAGTTCAAAATCTGCAATTGTGCTCCGATTGCGGTTCATGATACCTCTAAAGATAGGTTTAGGGACCCGTAATTGTTGTGCCAACGCGTATTTAGATTGATTGATTATTTCCATACATTTCATAGGAAATTCGATTAATTTGAAAATCTCCTTACTATAAATCAGCAAATTCAGAGCTTTAAAAGTTCAAAATCTGCAATTGTGCTCCGATTGCGGTTCATGATACCTATAAAGATAGGTTTCGGGACCCGTGATTGTTGTGCCAACGCGTATTTAGATTGCTTGATTATTTCCATACATTTCATAGGAAATTCGATTAATTTGAAAATCTCCTTACTATAAATCAGCAAATTCAGAGTTTTAAAAATTCAAAATTTGCAATTGTGCTCCGATTGCGGTTCTTGATACCTCTAGAGATAGGTTTCGGGACCCGTAATTGTTGTGCCAACGCGTATTTAGATTGCTTGATTATTTCCATACATTTCATAGGAAATTCGATTAATTTGAAAATCTCCTTACTATAAATCAGCAAATTCAGAGCTTTAAAAATTCAAAATCTGCAATTGTGCTCCGATTGCGGTTCTTGATACCTCTAGAGATAGGTTTCGGGACCCGTAATTGTTGTGCCAACGCGTATTTAGATTGCTTGATTATTTCCATACATTTCATAGGAAATTCGATTAATTTGAAAATCTCCTTACTATAAATCAGCAAATTCGGAGCTTTAAAAATCCAAAATTTGCAATTGTGCTCCGATTGCGGTTCTTGATACCTCTAAAGATAGGTTTCGGGACCCATATTTGTTGTGCCAACGCGTATTTAGATTGCTTGATTATTTCCATACATTTCATAGGAAATTCGATTAATTTGAAAATCTCCTTACTATAAATCAGCAAATTCAGAGCTTTAAAAATTCAAAATCTGCAATTGTGCTCCGATTGCGGTTCTTGATACCTCTAAAGATAGGTTTCGGGACCCGTAATTGTTGTGCCAACGCGTATTTAGATTGCTTGATTATTTCCATACATTTCATAGGAAATTCGATTAATTTGAAAATCTCCTTACTATAAATCAGCAAATTCAGAGCTTTAAAAATTCAAAATCTGCAATTGTGCTCCGATTGCGGTTCTTGATACCTCTAAAGATAGGTTTCGGGACCCGTAATTGTTGTGCCAACGCGTATTTAGATTGCTTGATTATTTCCATACATTTCATAGGAAATTCGATTAATTTGAAAATCTCCTTACTATAAATCAGCAAATTCAGAGCTTTAAAAATTCAAAATTTGCAATTGTGCTCCGATTGCGGTTCTTGATACCTCTAAAGATAGGTTTCGGGACCCGTAATTGTTGTGCCAACGCGTATTTAGATTGCTTGATTATTTCCATACATTTCATAGGAAATTCGATTAATTTGAAAATCTCCTTACTATAAATCAGCAAATTCAGAGCTTTAAAAATTCAAAATCTGCAATTGTGCTCCGATTGCGGTTCTTGATACCTCTAAAGATAGGTTTCGGGACCCGTAATTGTTGTGCCAACGCGTATTTAGATTGCTTGATTATTTCCATACATTTCATAGGAAATTCGATTAATTTGAAAATCTCCTTACTAAAAATCAGCAAATTCAGAGCTTTAAAAATTCAAAATCTGCAATTGTGCTCCGATTGCGGTTCTTTATACCTCTAAAGATAGGTTTCGGGACCCGTAATTGTTGTGCCAACGCGTTTTTAGATTGCTTGATTATTTCCATACATTTCATAGGAAATTCGATTAATTTGAAAATCTCCTTACTATAAATCAGCAAATTCAGAGCTTTAAAAATTCAAAATCTGCAATTGTGCTCCGATTGCGGTTCTTGATACCTCTAAAGATAGGTTTCGGGACCCGTAATTGTTGTGCCAACGCGTATTTAGATTGCTTGATTATTTCCATACATTTCATAGGAAATTCGATTAATTTGAAAATCTCCTTACTATAAATCAGCAAATTCAGAGTTTTAAAAATTCAAAATCTGCAATTGTGCTCCGATTTCGGTTCTTGATACCTCTAGAGATAGGTTTCGGGACCCGTAATTGTTGTGCCAACGCGTATTTAGATTGCTTGATTATTTCCATACATTTCATAGGAAATTCGATTAATTTGAAAATCTCCTTACTATAAATCAGCAAATTCAGAGCTTTAAAAATTCAAAATCTGCAATTGTGCTCCGATTGCGGTTCTTGATACCTCTAAAGATAGGTTTCGGGACCCGTAATTGTTGTGCCAACGCGTATTTAGATTGCTTGATTATTTCCATACATTTCATAGGAAATTCGATTAATTTGAAAATCTCCTTACTATAAATCAGCAAATTCAGAGCTTTAAAAATTCAAAATCTGCAATTGTGCTCCGATTGCGGTTCTTGATACCTCTAGAGATAGGTTTCGGGACCCGTAATTGTTGTGCCAACGCGTATTTAGATTGCTTGATTATTTCCATACATTTCATAGGAAATTCGATTAATTTGAAAATCTCCTTACTATAAATCAGCAAATTCGGAGCTTTAAAAATCCAAAATTTGCAATTGTGCTCCGATTGCGGTTCTTGATACCTCTAAAGATAGGTTTCGGGACCCGTAATTGTTGTGCCAACGCGTATTTAGATTGCTTGATTATTTCCATACATTTCATAGGAAATTCGATTAATTTGAAAATCTCCTTACTATAAATCAGCAAATTCAGAGCTTTAAAAGTTCAAAATCTGCAATTGTGCTCCGATTGCGGTTCATGATACCTATAAAGATAGGTTTCGGGACCCGTGATTGTTGTGCCAACGCGTATTTAGATTGATTGATTATTTCCATACATTTCATAGGAAATTCGATTAATTTGAAAATCTCCTTACTATAAATCAGCAAATTCAGAGCTTTAAAAATTCAAAATCTGCAATGGTGCTCCGATTGCGGTTCTTGATACCTCTAAAGATAGGTTTAGGGACCCGTAATTGTTGTGCCAACGCGTATTTAGATTGCTTGATTATTTCCATACATTTCATAGGAAATTCGATTAATTTGAAAATCTCCTTACTATAAATCAGCAAATTCAGAGCTTTAAAAGTTCAAAATCTGCAATTGTGCTCCGATTGCGGTTCATGATACCTCTAAAGATAGGTTTAGGGACCCGTAATTGTTGTGCCAACGCGTATTTAGATTGATTGATTATTTCCATACATTTCATAGGAAATTCGATTAATTTGAAAATCTCCTTACTATAAATCAGCAAATTCAGAGCTTTAAAAATTCAAAATCTGCAATGGTGCTCCGATTGCGGTTCTTGATACCTCTAAAGATAGGTTTAGGGACCCGTAATTGTTGTGCCAACGCGTATTTAGATTGCTTGATTATTTCCATACATTTCATAGGAAATTCGATTAATTTGAAAATCTCCTTACTATAAATCAGCAAATTCAGAGCTTTAAAAGTTCAAAATCTGCAATTGTGCTCCGATTGCGGTTCATGATACCTCTAAAGATAGGTTTAGGGACCCGTAATTGTTGTGCCAACGCGTATTTAGATTGCTTGATTATTTCCATACATTTCATAGGAAATTCGATTAATTTGAAAATCTCCTTACTATAAATCAGCAAATTCAGAGCTTTAAAAGTTCAAAATCTGCAATTGTGCTCCGATTGCGGTTCATGATACCTATAAAGATAGGTTTCGGGACCCGTGATTGTTGTGCCAACGCGTATTTAGATTGCTTGATTATTTCCATACATTTCATAGGAAATTCGATTAATTTGAAAATCTCCTTACTATAAATCAGCAAATTCAGAGTTTTAAAAATTCAAAATCTGCAATTGTGCTCCGATTGCGGTTCTTGATACCTCTAAAGATAGGTTTCGGGACCCGTAATTGTTGTGCCAACGCGTATTTAGATTGCTTGATTATTTCCATACATTTCATAGGAAATTCGATTAATTTGAAAATCTCCTTACTATAAATCAGCAAATTCAGAGCTTTAAAAATTCAAAATCTGCAATTGTGCTCCGATTGCGGTTCTTTATACCTCTAAAGATAGGTTTAGGGACCCGTAATTGTTGTGCCAACGCGTTTTTAGATTGCTTGATTATTTCCATACATTTCATAGGAAATTCGATTAATTTGAAAATCTCCTTACTATAAATCAGCAAATTCAGAGCTTTAAAAATTCAAAATCTGCAATTGTGCTCCGATTGCGGTTCTTGATACCTCTAAAGATAGGTTTCGGGACCCGTAATTGTTGTGCCAACGCGTATTTAGATTGCTTGATTATTTCCATACATTTCATAGGAAATTCGATTAATTTGAAAATCTCCTTACTATAAATCAGCAAATTCAGAGCTTTAAAAGTTCAAAATCTGCAATTGTGCTCCGATTGCGGTTCATGATGCCTCTAAAGATAGGTTTAGGGACCCGTAATTGTTGTGCCAACGCGTATTTAGATTGATTGATTATTTCCATACATTTCATAGGAAATTCGATTAATTTGAAAATCTCCTTACTATAAATCAGCAAATTCAGAGCTTTAAAAGTTCAAAATCTGCAATTGTGCTCCGATTGCGGTTCATGATACCTATAAAGATAGGTTTCGGGACCCGTGATTGTTGTGCCAACGCGTATTTAGATTGCTTGATTATTTCCATACATTTCATAGGAAATTCGATTAATTTGAAAATCTCCTTACTATAAATCAGCAAATTCAGAGCTTTAAAAATTCAAAATCTGCAATGGTGCTCCGATTGCGGTTCTTGATACCTCTAAAGATAGGTTTAGGGACCCGTAATTGTTGTGCCAACGCGTATTTAGATTGCTTGATTATTTCCATACATTTCATAGGAAATTCGATTAATTTGAAAATCTCCTTACTATAAATCAGCAAATTCAGAGCTTTAAAAGTTCAAAATCTGCAATTGTGCTCCGATTGCGGTTCATGATACCTCTAAAGATAGGTTTAGGGACCCGTAATTGTTGTGCCAACGCGTATTTAGATTGATTGATTATTTCCATACATTTCATAGGAAATTCGATTAATTTGAAAATCTCCTTACTATAAATCAGCAAATTCAGAGCTTTAAAAGTTCAAAATCTGCAATTGTGCTCCGATTGCGGTTCATGATACCTATAAAGATAGGTTTCGGGACCCGTGATTGTTGTGCCAACGCGTATTTAGATTGCTTGATTATTTCCATACATTTCATAGGAAATTCGATTAATTTGAAAATCTCCTTACTATAAATCAGCAAATTCAGAGTTTTAAAAATTCAAAATCTGCAATTGTGCTCCGATTGCGGTTCTTGATACCTCTAAAGATAGGTTTCGGGACCCGTAATTGTTGTGCCAACGCGTATTTAGATTGCTTGATTATTTCCATACATTTCATAGGAAATTCGATTAATTTGAAAATCTCCTTACTATAAATCAGCAAATTCAGAGCTTTAAAAATTCAAAATCTGCAATTGTGCTCCGATTGCGGTTCTTTATACCTCTAAAGATAGGTTTCGGGACCCGTAATTGTTGTGCCAACGCGTTTTTAGATTGCTTGATTATTTCCATACATTTCATAGGAAATTCGATTAATTTGAAAATCTCCTTACTATAAATCAGCAAATTCAGAGCTTTAAAAATTCAAAATCTGCAATTGTGCTCCGATTGCGGTTCTTGATACCTCTAAAGATAGGTTTCGGGACCCGTAATTGTTGTGCCAACGCGTATTTAGATTGCTTGATTATTTCCATACATTTCATAGGAAATTCGATTAATTTGAAAATCTCCTTACTATAAATCAGCAAATTCAGAGTTTTAAAAATTCAAAATCTGCAATTGTGCTCCGATTTCGGTTCTTGATACCTCTAGAGATAGGTTTCGGGACCCGTAATTGTTGTGCCAACGCGTATTTAGATTGCTTGATTATTTCCATACATTTCATAGGAAATTCGATTAATTTGAAAATCTCCTTACTATAAATCAGCAAATTCAGAGCTTTAAAAATTCAAAATCTGCAATTGTGCTCCGATTGCGGTTCTTGATACCTCTAAAGATAGGTTTCGGGACCCGTAATTGTTGTGCCAACGCGTATTTAGATTGCTTGATTATTTCCATACATTTCATAGGAAATTCGATTAATTTGAAAATCTCCGAACTATAAATCAGCAAATTCAGAGCTTTAAAAATTCAAAATCTGCAATTGTGCTCCGATTGCAGTTCTTGATACCTCTAGAGATAGGTTTCGGGACCTGTAATTGTTGTGCCAACGCGTATTTAGATTGCTTGATTATTTCCATACATTTCATAGGAAATTCGATTAATTTGAAAATCTCCTTACTATAAATCAGCAAATTCGGAGCTTTAAAAATCCAAAATTTGCAATTGTGCTCCGATTGCGGTTCTTGATACCTCTAAAGATAGGTTTCGGGACCCGTAATTGTTGTGCCAACGCGTATTTAGATTGCTTGATTATTTCCATACATTTCATAGGAAATTCGATTAATTTGAAAATCTCCTTACTATAAATCAGCAAATTCAGAGCTTTAAAAATTCAAAATCTGCAATTGTGCTCCGATTGCGGTTCTTGATACCTCTAAAGATAGGTTTCGGGACCCGTAATTGTTGTGCCAACGCCTATTTAGATTGCTTGATTATTTCCATACATTTCATAGGAAATTCGATTAATTTGAAAATCTCCTTACTATAAATCAGCAAATTCAGAGCTTTAAAAATTCAAAATTTGCAATTGTGCTCCGATTGCGGTTCTTGATACCTCTAAAGATAGGTTTCGGGACCCGTAATTGTTGTGCCAACGCGTATTTAGATTGCTTGATTATTTCCATACATTTCATAGGAAATTCGATTAATTTGAAAATCTCCTTACTATAAATCAGCAAATTCAGAGCTTTAAAAATTCAAAATCTGCAATTGTGCTCCGATTGCGGTTCTTGATACCTCTAAAGATAGGTTTCGGGACCCGTAATTGTTGTGCCAACGCGTATTTAGATTGCTTGATTATTTCCATACATTTCATAGGAAATTCGATTAATTTGAAAATCTCCTTACTATAAATCAGCAAATTCAGAGTTTTAAAAATTCAAAATCTGCAATTGTGCTCCGATTTCGGTTCTTTATACCTCTAGAGATAGGTTTCGGGACCCGTAATTGTTGTGCCAACGCGTATTTAGATTGCTTGATTATTTCCATACATTTCATAGGAAATTCGATTAATTTGAAAATCTCCTTACTATAAATCAGCAAATTCAGAGCTTTAAAAATTCAAAATCTGCAATTGTGCTCCGATTGCGGTTCTTGATACCTCTAAAGATAGGTTTCGGGACCCGTAATTGTTGTGCCAACGCGTATTTAGATTGCTTGATTATTTCCATACATTTCATAGGAAATTCGATTAATTTGAAAATCTCCTTACTATAAATCAGCAAATTCAGAGCTTTAAAAATTCAAAATCTGCAATTGTGCTCCGATTGCGGTTCTTGATACCTCTAGAGATAGGTTTCGGGACCCGTAATTGTTGTGCCAACGCGTATTTAGATTGCTTGATTATTTCCATACATTTCATAGGAAATTCGATTAATTTGAAAATCTCCTTACTATAAATCAGCAAATTCGGAGCTTTAAAAATCCAAAATTTGCAATTGTGCTCCGATTGCGGTTCTTGATACCTCTAAAAATAGGTTTCGGGACCCGTAATTGTTGTGCCAACGCGTATTTAGATTGCTTGATTATTTCCATACATTTCATAGGAAATTCGATTAATTTGAAAATCTCCTTACTATAAATCAGCAAATTCAGAGCTTTAAAAATTCAAAATCTGCAATTGTGCTCCGATTGCGGTTCTTGATACCTCTAAAGATAGGTTTCGGGACCCGTAATTGTTGTGCCAACGCGTATTTAGATTGCTTGATTATTTCCATACATTTCATAGGAAATTCGATTAATTTGAAAATCTCCTTACTATAAATCAGCAAATTCAGAGCTTTAAAAATTCAAAATCTGCAATTGTGCTCCGATTGCGGTTCTTGATACCTCTAAAGATAGGTTTCGGGACCCGTAATTGTTGTGCCAACGCGTATTTAGATTGCTTGATTATTTCCATACATTTCTTAGGAAATTCGATTAATTTGAAAATCTCCTTACTATAAATCAGCAAATTCAGAGCTTTAAAAGTTCAAAATCTGCAATTGTGCTCCGATTGCGGGTAATGATACCTATAAAGATAGGTTTCGGGACCCGTGATTGTTGTGCCAACGCGTATTTAGATTGCTTGATTATTTCCATACATTTCATAGGAAATTCGATTAATTTGAAAATCTCCTTACTATAAATCAGCAAATTCAGAGTTTTAAAAATTCAAAATCTGCAATTGTGCTCCGATTTCGGTTCTTGATACCTCTAGAGATAGGTTTCGGGACCCGTAATTGTTGTGCCAACGCGTATTTAGATTGCTTGATTATTTCCATACATTTCATAGGAAATTCGATTAATTTGAAAATCTCCTTACTATAAATCAGCTAATTCAGAGCTTTAAAAATTCAAAATCTGCAATTGTGCTCCGATTGCGGTTCTTGATACCTCTAAAGATAGGTTTAGGGACCCGTAATTGTTGTGCCAATGCGTATTTAGATTGATTGATTATTTCCATACATTTCATAGGAAATTCGATTAATTTGAAAATCTCCTTACTATAAATCAGCAAATTCAGAGCTTTAAAAGTTCAAAATCTGCAATTGTGCTCCGATTGCGGTTCTTGATACCTCTAGAGATAGGTTTCGGGACCCGTAATTGTTGTGCCAACGCGTATTTAGATTGCTTGATTATTTCCATACATTTCATAGGAAATTCGATTAATTTGAAAATCTCCTTACTATAAATCAGCAAATTCAGAGCTTTAAAAATTCAAAATCTGCAATTGTGCTCCGATTGCGGTTCTTGATACCTCTAAAGATAGGTTTCGGGACCCGTAATTGTTGTGCCAACGCGTATATAGATTGCTTGATTATTTCCATACATTTCTTAGGAATTTCGATTAATTTGAAAATCTCCTTACTATAAATCAGCAAATTCAGAGCTTTAAAAATTCAAAATCTGCAATTGTGCTCCGATTGCGGTTCTTGATACCTCTAAAGATAGGTTTCGGGACCCGTAATTGTTGTGCCAACGCGTATTTAGATTGCTTGATTATTTCCATACATTTCATAGGAAATTCGATTAATTTGAAAATCTCCTTACTATAAATCAGCAAATTCAGAGCTTTAAAAATTCAAAATCTGCAATTGTGCTCCGATTGCGGTTCTTGATACCTCTAAAGATAGGTTTCGGGACCCGTAATTGTTGTGCCAACGCGTATTTAGATTGCTTGATTATTTCCATACATTTCTTAGGAAATTCGATTAATTTGAAAATCTCCTTACTATAAATCAGCAAATTCAGAGCTTTAAAAGTTCAAAATCTGCAATTGTGCTCCGATTGCGGTTCATGATACCTATAAAGATAGGTTTCGGGACCCGTGATTGTTGTGCCAACGCGTATTTAGATTGCTTGATTATTTCCATACATTTCATAGGAAATTCGATTAATTTGAAAATCTCCTTACTATAAATCAGCAAATTCAGAGCTTTAAAAATTCAAAACCTGCAATTGTGCTCCGATTGCGGTTCTTTATACCTCTAAAGATAGGTTTAGGGACCCTTAATTGTTGTGCCAATGCGTATTTAGATTGATTGATTATTTCCATACATTTCATAGGAAATTCGATTAATTTGAAAATCTCCTTACTATAAATCAGCAAATTCAGAGCTTTAAAAGTTCAAAATCTGCAATTGTGCTCCGATTGCGGTTCTTGATACCTCTAAAGATAGGTTTCGGGACCCGTAATTGTTGTGCCAACGCGTATTTAGATTGCTTGATTATTTCCATACATTTCATAGGAAATTCGATTAATTTGAAAATCTCCTTACTATAAATCAGCAAATTCAGAGCTTTAAAAATTCAAAATCTGCAATTGTGCTCCGATTGCGGTTCTTGATACCTCTAAAGATAGGTTTCGGGACCCGTAATTGTTGTGCCAACGCGTATATAGATTGCTTGATTATTTCCATACATTTCTTAGGAATTTCGATTAATTTGAAAATCTCCTTACTATAAATCAGCAAATTCAGAGCTTTAAAAATTCAAAATCTGCAATTGTGCTCCGATTGCGGTTCTTGATACCTCTAAAGATAGGTTTCGGGACCCGTAATTGTTGTGCCAACGCGTATTTAGATTGATTGATTATTTCCATACATTTCATAGGAAATTCGATTAATTTGAAATCCTTACTATAAATCAGCAAATTCAGAGCTTTAAAAATTCAAAATCTGCAATTGTGCTCCGATTGCGGTTCTTGATACCTCTAAAGATAGGTTTCGGGACCCGTAATTGTTGTGCCAACGCGTATTTAGATTGCTTGATTATTTCCATACATTTCTTAGGAAATTCGATTAATTTGAAAATCTCCTTACTATAAATCAGCAAATTCAGAGCTTTAAAAGTTCAAAATCTGCAATTGTGCTCCGATTGCGGTTCATGATACCTATAAAGATAGGTTTCGGGACCCGTGATTGTTGTGCCAACGCGTATTTAGATTGCTTGATTATTTCCATACATTTCATAGGAAATTCGATTAATTTGAAAATCTCCTTACTATAAATCAGCAAATTCAGAGTTTTAAAAATTCAAAATCTGCAATTGTGCTCCGATTTCGGTTCTTGATACCTCTAGAGATAGGTTTCGGGACCCGTAATTGTTGTGCCAACGCGTATTTAGATTGCTTGATTATTTCCATACATTTCATAGGAAATTCGATTAATTTGAAAATCTCCTTACTATAAATCAGCAAATTCAGAGCTTTAAAAATTCAAAATCTGCAATTGTGCTCCGATTGCGGTTCTTGATACCTCTAAAGATAGGTTTAGGGACCCGTAATTGTTGTGCCAATGCGTATTTAGATTGATTGATTATTTCCATACATTTCATAGGAAATTCGATTAATTTGAAAATCTCCTTACTATAAATCAGCAAATTCAGAGCTTTAAAAGTTCAAAATCTGCAATTGTGCTCCGATTGCGGTTCATGATACCTATAAAGATAGGTTTCGGGACCCGTGATTGTTGTGCCAACGCGTATTTAGATTGCTTGATTATTTCCATACATTTCATAGGAAATTCGATTAATTTGAAAATCTCCTTACTATAAATCAGCAAATTCAGAGCTTTAAAAATTCAAAACCTGCAATTGTGCTCCGATTGCGGTTCTTTATACCTCTAAAGATAGGTTTAGGGACCCGTAATTGTTGTGCCAATGCGTATTTAGATTGATTGATTATTTCCATACATTTCATAGGAAATTCGATTAATTTGAAAATCTCCTTACTATAAATCAGCAAATTCAGAGCTTTAAAAGTTCAAAATCTGCAATTGTGCTCCGATTGCGGTTCTTGATACCTCTAGAGATAGGTTTCGGGACCCGTAATTGTTGTGCCAACGCGTATTTAGATTGCTTGATTATTTCCATACATTTCATAGGAAATTCGATTAATTTGAAAATCTCCTTACTATAAATCAGCAAATTCAGAGCTTTAAAAATTCAAAATCTGCAATTGTGCTCCGATTTCGGTTCTTGATACCTCTAGAGATAGGTTTCGGGACCCGTAATTGTTGTGCCAACGCGTATTTAGATTGCTTGATTATTTCCATACATTTCATAGGAAATTCGATTAATTTGAAAATCTCCTTACTATAAATCAGCAAATTCAGAGCTTTAAAAATTCAAAATCTGCAATTGTGCTCCGATTGCGGTTCTTGATACCTCTAAAGATAGGTTTCGGAACCCGTAATTGTTGTGCCAACGCGTATATAGATTGCTTGATTATTTCCATACATTTCTTAGGAATTTCGATTAATTTGAAAATCTCCTTACTATAAATCAGCAAATTCAGAGCTTTAAAAATTCAAAATCTGCAATTGTGCTCCGATTGCGGTTCTTGATACCTCTAAAGATAGGTTTCGGGACCCGTAATTGTTGTGCCAACGCGTATTTAGATTGCTTGATTATTTCCATACATTTCATAGGAAATTCGATTAATTTGAAAATCTCCTTACTATAAATCAGCAAATTCAGAGCTTTAAAAATTCAAAATCTGCAATTGTGCTCCGATTTCGGTTCTTGATACCTCTAGAGATAGGTTTCGGGACCCGTAATTGTTGTGCCAACGCGTATTTAGATTGCTTGATTATTTCCATACATTTCATAGGAAATTCGATTAATTTGAAAATCTCCTTACTATAAATCAGCAAATTCAGAGCTTTAAAAACTCAAAATCTGCAATTGTGCTCCGATTGCGGTTCTTGATACCTCTAAAGATAGGTTTAGGGACCCGTAATTGTTGTGCCAATGCGTATTTAGATTGATTGATTATTTCCATACATTTCATAGGAAATTCGATTAATTTGAAAATCTCCTTACTATAAATCAGCAAATTCAGAGCTTTAAAAGTTCAAAATCTGCAATTGTGCTCCGATTGCGGGTAATGATACCTATAAAGATAGGTTTCGGGACCCGTGATTGTTGTGCCAACGCGTATTTAGATTGCTTGATTATTTCCATACATTTCATAGGAAATTCGATTAATTTGAAAATCTCCTTACTATAAATCAGCAAATTCAGAGCTTTAAAAATTCAAAATCTGTAATTGTGCTCCGATTTCGGTTCTTGATACCTCTAGAGATAGGTTTCGGGACCCGTAATTGTTGTGCCAACGCGTATTTAGATTGCTTGATTATTTCCATACATTTCATAGGAAATTCGATTAATTTGAAAATCTCCTTACTATAAATCAGCAAATTCAGAGCTTTAAAAATTCAAAATCTGCAATTGTGCTCCGATTGCGGTTCTTGATACCTCTAAAGATAGGTTTAGGGACCCGTAATTGTTGTGCCAATGCGTATTTAGATTGATTGATTATTTCCATACATTTCATAGGAAATTCGATTAATTTGAAAATCTCCTTACTATAAATCAGCAAATTCAGAGCTTTAAAAGTTCAAAATCTGCAATTGTGCTCCGATTGCGGTTCATGATACCTATAAAGATAGGTTTCGGGACCCGTGATTGTTGTGCCAACGCGTATTTAGATTGCTTGATTATTTCCATACATTTCATAGGAAATTCGATTAATTTGAAAATCTCCTTACTATAAATCAGCAAATTCAGAGCTTTAAAAATTCAAAACCTGCAATTGTGCTCCGATTGCGGTTCTTTATACCTCTAAAGATAGGTTTAGGGACCCGTAATTGTTGTGCCAATGCGTATTTAGATTGATTGATTATTTCCATACATTTCATAGGAAATTCGATTAATTTGAAAATCTCCTTACTATAAATCAGCAAATTCAGAGCTTTAAAAGTTCAAAATCTGCAATTGTGCTCCGATTGCGGTTCTTGATACCTCTAGAGATAGGTTTCGGGACCCGTAATTGTTGTGCCAACGCGTATTTAGATTGCTTGATTATTTCCATACATTTCATAGGAAATTCGATTAATTTGAAAATCTCCTTACTAAAAATCAGCAAATTCAGAGCTTTAAAAATTCAAAATCTGCAATTGTGCTCCGATTTCGGTTCTTGATACCTCTAGAGATAGGTTTCGGGACCCGTAATTGTTGTGCCAACGCGTATTTAGATTGCTTGATTATTTCCATACATTTCATAGGAAATTCGATTAATTTGAAAATCTCCTTACTATAAATCAGCAAATTCAGAGCTTTAAAAATTCAAAATCTGCAATTGTGCTCCGATTGCGGTTCTTGATACCTCTAAAGATAGGTTTCGGGACCCGTAATTGTTGTGCCAACGCGTATATAGATTGCTTGATTATTTCCATACATTTCATAGGAAATTCGATTAATTTGAAAATCTCCTTACTATAAATCAGCAAATTCAGAGCTTTAAAAATTCAAAATCTGCAATTGTGCTCCGATTGCGGTTCTTGATACCTCTAAAGATAGGTTTCGGGACCCGTAATTGTTGTGCCAACGCGTATTTAGATTGCTTGATTATTTCCATACATTTCTTAGGAAATTCGATTAATTTGAAAATCTCCTTACTATAAATCAGCAAATTCAGAGCTTTAAAAGTTCAAAATCTGCAATTGTGCTCCGATTGCGGTTCATGATACCTATAAAGATAGGTTTCGGGACCCGTGATTGTTGTGCCAACGCGTATTTAGATTGCTTGATTATTTCCATACATTTCATAGGAAATTCGATTAATTTGAAAATCTCCTTACTATAAATCAGCAAATTCAGAGCTTTAAAAATTCAAAACCTGCAATTGTGCTCCGATTGCGGTTCTTTATACCTCTAAAGATAGGTTTAGGGACCCGTAATTGTTGTGCCAATGCGTATTTAGATTGATTGATTATTTCCATACATTTCATAGGAAATTCGATTAATTTGAAAATCTCCTTACTATAAATCAGCAAATTCAGAGCTTTAAAAGTTCAAAATCTGCAATTGTGCTCCGATTGCGGTTCTTGATACCTCTAAAGATAGGTTTCGGGACCCGTAATTGTTGTGCCAACGCATATATAGATTGCTTGATTATTTCCATACATTTCATAGGAAATTCGATTAATTTGAAATCCTTACTATAAATCAGCAAATTCAGAGCTTTAAAAATTCAAAATCTGCAATTGTGCTCCGATTGCGGTTCTTGATACCTCTAAAGATAGGTTTAGGGACCCGTAATTGTTGTGCCAATGCGTATTTAGATTGATTGATTATTTCCATACATTTCATAGGAAATTCGATTAATTTGAAAATCTCCTTACTATAAATCAGCAAATTCAGAGCTTTAAAAATTCAAAATCTGCAATTGTGCTCCGATTGCGGTTCTTGATACCTCTAAAGATAGGT
The DNA here is from genome assembly GCA_958295665.1 of Tipula vernalis. Lineage (NCBI taxonomy): Eukaryota > Metazoa > Arthropoda > Insecta > Diptera > Tipulidae > Tipula > Tipula vernalis. Next base: position 125,682,608 of record OY282558.1, on the reverse strand, counting down.
TTCGGGACCCGTAATTGTTGTGCCAACGCGTATTTAGATTGCTTGATTATTTCCATACATTTCTTAGGAAATTCGATTAATTTGAAAATCTCCTTACTATAAATCAGCAAATTCAGAGCTTTAAAAGTTCAAAATCTGCAATTGTGCTCCTATTGCGGTTCATGATACCTATAAAGATAGGTTTCGGGACCCGTGATTGTTGTGCCAACGCGTATTTAGATTGCTTGATTATTTCCATACATTTCATAGGAAATTCGATTAATTTGAAATCCTTACTATAAATCAGCAAATTCAGAGCTTTAAAAATTCAAAATCTGCAATTGTGCTCCGATTGCGGTTCTTGATACCTCTAAAGATAGGTTTCGGGACCCGTAATTGTTGTGCCAACGCGTATTTAGATTGCTTGATTATTTCCATACATTTCTTAGGAAATTCGATTAATTTGAAAATCTCCTTACTATAAATCAGCAAATTCAGAGCTTTAAAAGTTCAAAATCTGCAATTGTGCTCCTATTGCGGTTCATGATACCTATAAAGATAGGTTTCGGGACCCGTGATTGTTGTGCCAACGCGTATTTAGATTGCTTGATTATTTCCATACATTTCATAGGAAATTCGATTAATTTGAAAATCTCCTTACTATAAATCAGCAAATTCAGAGCTTTAAAAATTCAAAATCTGCAATTGTGCTCCGATTGCGGTTCTTGATACCTCTAAAGATAGGTTTAGGGACCCGTAATTGTTGTGCCAATGCGTATTTAGATTGATTGATTATTTCCATACATTTCATAGGAAATTCGATTAATTTGAAAATCTCCTTACTATAAATCAGCAAATTCAGAGCTTTAAAAGTTCAAAATCTGCAATTGTGCTCCGATTGCGGTTCATGATACCTATAAAGATAGGTTTCGGGACCCGTGATTGTTGTGCCAACGCGTATTTAGATTGCTTGATTATTTCCATACATTTCATAGGAAATTCGATTAATTTGAAAATCTCCTTACTATAAATCAGCAAATTCAGAGCTTTAAAAGTTCAAAATCTGCAATTGTGCTCCGATTGCGGTTCATGATACCTATAAAGATAGGTTTCGGGACCCGTGATTGTTGTGCCAACGCGTATTTAGATTGCTTGATTATTTCCATACATTTCATAGGAAATTCGATTAATTTGAAAATCTCCTTACTATAAATCAGCAAATTCAGAGCTTTAGAAATTCAAAACCTGCAATTGTGCTCCGATTGCGGTTCTTTATACCTCTAAAGATAGGTTTCGGGACCCGTAATTGTTGTGCCAACGCGTATATAGATTGCTTGATTATTTCCATACATTTCATAGGAAATTCGATTAATTTGAAAATCTCCTTACTATAAATCAGCAAATTCAGAGCTTTAAAAATTCAAAATCTGCAATTGTGCTCCGATTGCGGTTCTTGATACCTCTAAAGATAGGTTTAGGGACCCGTAATTGTTGTGCCAATGCGTATTTAGATTGATTGATTATTTCCATACATTTCATAGGAAATTCGATTAATTTGAAAATCTCCTTACTATAAATCAGCAAATTCAGAGCTTTAAAAGTTCAAAATCTGCAATTGTGCTCCGATTGCGGTTCATGATACCTATAAAGATAGGTTTCGGGACCCGTGATTGTTGTGCCAACGCGTATTTAGATTGCTTGATTATTTCCATACATTTCATAGGAAATTCGATTAATTTGAAAATCTCCTTACTATAAATCAGCAAATTCAGAGCTTTAAAAATTCAAAACCTGCAATTGTGCTCCGATTGCGGTTCTTTATACCTCTAAAGATAGGTTTAGGGACCCGTAATTGTTGTGCCAATGCGTATTTAGATTGATTGATTATTTCCATACATTTCATAGGAAATTCGATTAATTTGAAAATCTCCTTACTATAAATCAGCAAATTCAGAGCTTTAAAAGTTCAAAATCTGCAATTGTGCTCCGATTGCGGTTCTTGATACCTCTAGAGATAGGTTTCGGGACCCGTAATTGTTGTGCCAACGCGTATTTAGATTGCTTGATTATTTCCATACATTTCATAGGAAATTCGATTAATTTGAAAATCTCCTTACTAAAAATCAGCAAATTCAGAGCTTTAAAAATTCAAAATCTGCAATTGTGCTCCGATTTCGGTTCTTGATACCTCTAGAGATAGGTTTCGGGACCCGTAATTGTTGTGCCAACGCGTATTTAGATTGCTTGATTATTTCCATACATTTCATAGGAAATTCGATTAATTTGAAAATCTCCTTACTATAAATCAGCAAATTCAGAGCTTTAAAAATTCAAAATCTGCAATTGTGCTCCGATTGCGGTTCTTGATACCTCTAAAGATAGGTTTCGGGACCCGTAATTGTTGTGCCAACGCGTATATAGATTGCTTGATTATTTCCATACATTTCATAGGAAATTCGATTAATTTGAAAATCTCCTTACTATAAATCAGCAAATTCAGAGCTTTAAAAATTCAAAATCTGCAATTGTGCTCCGATTGCGGTTCTTGATACCTCTAAAGATAGGTTTCGGGACCCGTAATTGTTGTGCCAACGCGTATTTAGATTGCTTGATTATTTCCATACATTTCTTAGGAAATTCGATTAATTTGAAAATCTCCTTACTATAAATCAGCAAATTCAGAGCTTTAAAAGTTCAAAATCTGCAATTGTGCTCCGATTGCGGTTCATGATACCTATAAAGATAGGTTTCGGGACCCGTGATTGTTGTGCCAACGCGTATTTAGATTGCTTGATTATTTCCATACATTTCATAGGAAATTCGATTAATTTGAAAATCTCCTTACTATAAATCAGCAAATTCAGAGCTTTAAAAATTCAAAACCTGCAATTGTGCTCCGATTGCGGTTCTTTATACCTCTAAAGATAGGTTTAGGGACCCGTAATTGTTGTGCCAATGCGTATTTAGATTGATTGATTATTTCCATACATTTCATAGGAAATTCGATTAATTTGAAAATCTCCTTACTATAAATCAGCAAATTCAGAGCTTTAAAAGTTCAAAATCTGCAATTGTGCTCCGATTGCGGTTCTTGATACCTCTAAAGATAGGTTTCGGGACCCGTAATTGTTGTGCCAACGCATATATAGATTGCTTGATTATTTCCATACATTTCATAGGAAATTCGATTAATTTGAAATCCTTACTATAAATCAGCAAATTCAGAGCTTTAAAAATTCAAAATCTGCAATTGTGCTCCGATTGCGGTTCTTGATACCTCTAAAGATAGGTTTAGGGACCCGTAATTGTTGTGCCAATGCGTATTTAGATTGATTGATTATTTCCATACATTTCATAGGAAATTCGATTAATTTGAAAATCTCCTTACTATAAATCAGCAAATTCAGAGCTTTAAAAATTCAAAATCTGCAATTGTGCTCCGATTGCGGTTCTTGATACCTCTAAAGATAGGTTTCGGGACCCGTAATTGTTGTGCCAACGCGTATTTAGATTGCTTGATTATTTCCATACATTTCTTAGGAAATTCGATTAATTTGAAAATCTCCTTACTATAAATCAGCAAATTCAGAGCTTTAAAAGTTCAAAATCTGCAATTGTGCTCCTATTGCGGTTCATGATACCTATAAAGATAGGTTTCGGGACCCGTGATTGTTGTGCCAACGCGTATTTAGATTGCTTGATTATTTCCATACATTTCATAGGAAATTCGATTAATTTGAAATCCTTACTATAAATCAGCAAATTCAGAGCTTTAAAAATTCAAAATCTGCAATTGTGCTCCGATTGCGGTTCTTGATACCTCTAAAGATAGGTTTCGGGACCCGTAATTGTTGTGCCAACGCGTATTTAGATTGCTTGATTATTTCCATACATTTCTTAGGAAATTCGATTAATTTGAAAATCTCCTTACTATAAATCAGCAAATTCAGAGCTTTAAAAGTTCAAAATCTGCAATTGTGCTCCTATTGCGGTTCATGATACCTATAAAGATAGGTTTCGGGACCCGTGATTGTTGTGCCAACGCGTATTTAGATTGCTTGATTATTTCCATACATTTCATAGGAAATTCGATTAATTTGAAAATCTCCTTACTATAAATCAGCAAATTCAGAGCTTTAAAAATTCAAAATCTGCAATTGTGCTCCGATTGCGGTTCTTGATACCTCTAAAGATAGGTTTAGGGACCCGTAATTGTTGTGCCAATGCGTATTTAGATTGATTGATTATTTCCATACATTTCATAGGAAATTCGATTAATTTGAAAATCTCCTTACTATAAATCAGCAAATTCAGAGCTTTAAAAGTTCAAAATCTGCAATTGTGCTCCGATTGCGGTTCATGATACCTATAAAGATAGGTTTCGGGACCCGTGATTGTTGTGCCAACGCGTATTTAGATTGCTTGATTATTTCCATACATTTCATAGGAAATTCGATTAATTTGAAAATCTCCTTACTATAAATCAGCAAATTCAGAGCTTTAAAAGTTCAAAATCTGCAATTGTGCTCCGATTGCGGTTCATGATACCTCTAAAGATAGGTTTAGGGACCCGTAATTGTTGTGCCAATGCGTATTTAGATTGATTGATTATTTCCATACATTTCATAGGAAATTCGATTAATTTGAAAATCTCCTTACTATAAATCAGCAAATTCAGAGCTTTAAAAATTCAAAATCTGCAATTGTGCTCCGATTGCGGTTCTTGATACCTCTAAAGATAGGTTTCGGGACCCGTAATTGTTGTGCCAACGCGTATATAGATTGCTTGATTATTTCCATACATTTCATAGGAAATTCGATTAATTTGAAAATCTCCTTACTATAAATCAGCAAATTCAGAGCTTTAAAAATTCAAAATCTGCAATTGTGCTCCGATTGCGGTTCTTGATACCTCTAAAGATAGGTTTCGGGACCCGTAATTGTTGTGCCAACGCGTATTTAGATTGCTTGATTATTTCCATACATTTCTTAGGAAATTCGATTAATTTGAAAATCTCCTTACTATAAATCAGCAAATTCAGAGCTTTAAAAGTTCAAAATCTGCAATTGTGCTCCGATTGCGGTTCATGATACCTATAAAGATAGGTTTCGGGACCCGTGATTGTTGTGCCAACGCGTATTTAGATTGCTTGATTATTTCCATACATTTCATAGGAAATTCGATTAATTTGAAAATCTCCTTACTATAAATCAGCAAATTCAGAGCTTTAAAAATTCAAAACCTGCAATTGTGCTCCGATTGCGGTTCTTTATACCTCTAAAGATAGGTTTAGGGACCCGTAATTGTTGTGCCAATGCGTATTTAGATTGATTGATTATTTCCATACATTTCATAGGAAATTCGATTAATTTGAAAATCTCCTTACTATAAATCAGCAAATTCAGAGCTTTAAAAGTTCAAAATCTGCAATTGTGCTCCGATTGCGGTTCTTGATACCTCTAAAGATAGGTTTCGGGACCCGTAATTGTTGTGCCAACGCATATATAGATTGCTTGATTATTTCCATACATTTCATAGGAAATTCGATTAATTTGAAATCCTTACTATAAATCAGCAAATTCAGAGCTTTAAAAATTCAAAATCTGCAATTGTGCTCCGATTGCGGTTCTTGATACCTCTAAAGATAGGTTTAGGGACCCGTAATTGTTGTGCCAATGCGTATTTAGATTGATTGATTATTTCCATACATTTCATAGGAAATTCGATTAATTTGAAAATCTCCTTACTATAAATCAGCAAATTCAGAGCTTTAAAAATTCAAAATCTGCAATTGTGCTCCGATTGCGGTTCTTGATACCTCTAAAGATAGGTTTCGGGACCCGTAATTGTTGTGCCAACGCGTATTTAGATTGCTTGATTATTTCCATACATTTCTTAGGAAATTCGATTAATTTGAAAATCTCCTTACTATAAATCAGCAAATTCAGAGCTTTAAAAGTTCAAAATCTGCAATTGTGCTCCTATTGCGGTTCATGATACCTATAAAGATAGGTTTCGGGACCCGTGATTGTTGTGCCAACGCGTATTTAGATTGCTTGATTATTTCCATACATTTCATAGGAAATTCGATTAATTTGAAATCCTTACTATAAATCAGCAAATTCAGAGCTTTAAAAATTCAAAATCTGCAATTGTGCTCCGATTGCGGTTCTTGATACCTCTAAAGATAGGTTTCGGGACCCGTAATTGTTGTGCCAACGCGTATTTAGATTGCTTGATTATTTCCATACATTTCTTAGGAAATTCGATTAATTTGAAAATCTCCTTACTATAAATCAGCAAATTCAGAGCTTTAAAAGTTCAAAATCTGCAATTGTGCTCCTATTGCGGTTCATGATACCTATAAAGATAGGTTTCGGGACCCGTGATTGTTGTGCCAACGCGTATTTAGATTGCTTGATTATTTCCATACATTTCATAGGAAATTCGATTAATTTGAAAATCTCCTTACTATAAATCAGCAAATTCAGAGCTTTAAAAATTCAAAATCTGCAATTGTGCTCCGATTGCGGTTCTTGATACCTCTAAAGATAGGTTTAGGGACCCGTAATTGTTGTGCCAATGCGTATTTAGATTGATTGATTATTTCCATACATTTCATAGGAAATTCGATTAATTTGAAAATCTCCTTACTATAAATCAGCAAATTCAGAGCTTTAAAAGTTCAAAATCTGCAATTGTGCTCCGATTGCGGTTCATGATACCTATAAAGATAGGTTTCGGGACCCGTGATTGTTGTGCCAACGCGTATTTAGATTGCTTGATTATTTCCATACATTTCATAGGAAATTCGATTAATTTGAAAATCTCCTTACTATAAATCAGCAAATTCAGAGCTTTAGAAATTCAAAACCTGCAATTGTGCTCCGATTGCGGTTCTTTATACCTCTAAAGATAGGTTTAGGGACCCGTAATTGTTGTGCCAATGCGTATTTAGATTGATTGATTATTTCCATACATTTCATAGGAAATTCGATTAATTTGAAAATCTCCTTACTATAAATCAGCAAATTCAGAGCTCTAAAAGTTCAAAATCTGCAATTGTGCTCCTATTGCGGTTCTTGATACCTCTAGAGATAGGTTTCGGGACCCGTAATTGTTGTGCCAACGCGTATTTAGATTGCTTGATTATTTCCATACATTTCATAGGAAATTCGATTAATTTGAAAATCTCCTTACTATAAATCAGCAAATTCAGAGCTTTAAAAGTTCAAAATCTGCAATTGTGCTCCGATTGCGGTTCATGATACCTATAAAGATAGGTTTCGGGACCCGTGATTGTTGTGCCAACGCGTATTTAGATTGCTTGATTATTTCCATACATTTCATAGGAAATTCGATTAATTTGAAAATCTCCTTACTATAAATCAGCAAATTCAGAGCTTTAAAAATTCAAAATCTGCAATTGTGCTCCGATTGCGGTTCTTGATACCTCTAAAGATAGGTTTCGGGACCCGTAATTGTTGTGCCAACGCGTATATAGATTGCTTGATTATTTCCATACATTTCTTAGGAATTTCGATTAATTTGAAAATCTCCTTACTATAAATCAGCAAATTCAGAGCTTTAAAAATTCAAAATCTGCAATTGTGCTCCGATTGCGGTTCTTGATACCTCTAAAGATAGGTTTCGGGACCCGTAATTGTTGTGCCAACGCGTATTTAGATTGCTTGATTATTTCCATACATTTCATAGGAAATTCGATTAATTTGAAAATCTCCTTACTATAAATCAGCAAATTCAGAGCTTTAAAAATTCAAAATCTGCAATTGTGCTCCGATTTCGGTTCTTGATACCTCTAGAGATAGGTTTCGGGACCCGTAATTGTTGTGCCAACGCGTATTTAGATTGCTTGATTATTTCCATACATTTCATAGGAAATTCGATTAATTTGAAAATCTCCTTACTATAAATCAGCAAATTCAGAGCTTTAAAAACTCAAAATCTGCAATTGTGCTCCGATTGCGGTTCTTGATACCTCTAAAGATAGGTTTAGGGACCCGTAATTGTTGTGCCAATGCGTATTTAGATTGATTGATTATTTCCATACATTTCATAGGAAATTCGATTAATTTGAAAATCTCCTTACTATAAATCAGCAAATTCAGAGCTTTAAAAGTTCAAAATCTGCAATTGTGCTCCGATTGCGGTTCATGATACCTATAAAGATAGGTTTCGGGACCCGTGATTGTTGTGCCAACGCGTATTTAGATTGCTTGATTATTTCCATACATTTCATAGGAAATTCGATTAATTTGAAAATCTCCTTACTATAAATCAGCAAATTCAGAGCTTTAAAAATTCAAAATCTGTAATTGTGCTCCGATTTCGGTTCTTGATACCTCTAGAGATAGGTTTCGGGACCCGTAATTGTTGTGCCAACGCGTATTTAGATTGCTTGATTATTTCCATACATTTCATAGGAAATTCGATTAATTTGAAAATCTCCTTACTATAAATCAGCAAATTCAGAGCTTTAAAAATTCAAAATCTGCAATTGTGCTCCGATTGCGGTTCTTGATACCTCTAAAGATAGGTTTAGGGACCCGTAATTGTTGTGCCAATGCGTATTTAGATTGATTGATTATTTCCATACATTTCATAGGAAATTCGATTAATTTGAAAATCTCCTTACTATAAATCAGCAAATTCAGAGCTTTAAAAGTTCAAAATCTGCAATTGTGCTCCGATTGCGGTTCATGATACCTATAAAGATAGGTTTCGGGACCCGTGATTGTTGTGCCAACGCGTATTTAGATTGCTTGATTATTTCCATACATTTCATAGGAAATTCGATTAATTTGAAAATCTCCTTACTATAAATCAGCAAATTCAGAGCTTTAAAAATTCAAAATCTGTAATTGTGCTCCGATTTCGGTTCTTGATACCTCTAAAGATAGGTTTAGGGACCCGTAATTGTTGTGCCAATGCGTATTTAGATTGATTGATTATTTCCATACATTTCATAGGAAATTCGATTAATTTGAAAATCTCCTTACTATAAATCAGCAAATTCAGAGCTTTAAAAGTTCAAAATCTGCAATTGTGCTCCGATTGCGGTTCATGATACCTATAAAGATAGGTTTCGGGACCCGTGATTGTTGTGCCAACGCGTATTTAGATTGCTTGATTATTTCCATACATTTCATAGGAAATTCGATTAATTTGAAAATCTCCTTACTATAAATCAGCAAATTCAGAGCTTTAAAAATTCAAAATCTGTAATTGTGCTCCGATTTCGGTTCTTGATACCTCTAGAGATAGGTTTCGGGACCCGTAATTGTTGTGCCAACGCGTATTTAGATTGCTTGATTATTTCCATACATTTCATAGGAAATTCGATTAATTTGAAAATCTCCTTACTATAAATCAGCAAATTCAGAGCTTTAAAAATTCAAAATCTGCAATTGTGCTCCGATTGCGGTTCTTGATACCTCTAAAGATAGGTTTCGGGACCCGTAATTGTTGTGCCAACGCGTATTTAGATTGCTTGATTATTTCCATACATTTCATAGGAAATTCGATTAATTTGAAAATCTCCTTACTATAAATCAGCAAATTCAGAGCTTTAAAAATTCAAAATCTGCAATTGTGCTCCGATTTCGGTTCTTGATACCTCTAGAGATAGGTTTCGGGACCCGTAATTGTTGTGCCAACGCGTATTTAGATTGCTTGATTATTTCCATACATTTCATAGGAAATTCGATTAATTTGAAAATCTCCTTACTATAAATCAGCAAATTCAGAGCTATAAAAACTCAAAATCTGCAATTGTGCTCCGATTGCGGTTCTTGATACCTCTAAAGATAGGTTTAGGGACCCGTAATTGTTGTGCCAATGCGTATTTAGATTGATTGATTATTTCCATACATTTCATAGGAAATTCGATTAATTTGAAAATCTCCTTACTATAAATCAGCAAATTCAGAGCTTTAAAAGTTCAAAATCTGCAATTGTGCTCCGATTGCGGTTCATGATACCTATAAAGATAGGTTTCGGGACCCGTGATTGTTGTGCCAACGCGTATTTAGATTGCTTGATTATTTCCATACATTTCTTAGGAATTTCGATTAATTTGAAAATCTCCTTACTATAAATCAGCAAATTCAGAGCTTTAAAAATTCAAAATCTGCAATTGTGCTCCGATTGCGGTTCTTGATACCTCTAAAGATAGGTTTCGGGACCCGTAATTGTTGTGCCAACGCGTATTTAGATTGCTTGATTATTTCCATACATTTCATAGGAAATTCGATTAATTTGAAATCCTTACTATAAATCAGCAAATTCAGAGCTTTAAAAATTCAAAATCTGCAATTGTGCTCCGATTGCGGTTCTTGATACCTCTAAAGATAGGTTTCGGGACCCGTAATTGTTGTGCCAACGCGTATTTAGATTGCTTGATTATTTCCATACATTTCTTAGGAAATTCGATTAATTTGAAAATCTCCTTACTATAAATCAGCAAATTCAGAGCTTTAAAAGTTCAAAATCTGCAATTGTGCTCCGATTGCGGTTCATGATACCTATAAAGATAGGTTTCGGGACCCGTGATTGTTGTGCCAACGCGTATTTAGATTGCTTGATTATTTCCATACATTTCATAGGAAATTCGATTAATTTGAAAATCTCCTTACTATAAATCAGCAAATTCAGAGTTTTAAAAATTCAAAATCTGCAATTGTGCTCCGATTTCGGTTCTTGATACCTCTAGAGATAGGTTTCGGGACCCGTAATTGTTGTGCCAACGCGTATTTAGATTGCTTGATTATTTCCATACATTTCATAGGAAATTCGATTAATTTGAAAATCTCCTTACTATAAATCAGCAAATTCAGAGCTTTAAAAATTCAAAATCTGCAATTGTGCTCCGATTGCGGTTCTTGATACCTCTAAAGATAGGTTTCGGGACCCGTAATTGTTGTGCCAATGCGTATTTAGATTGATTGATTATTTCCATACATTTCATAGGAAATTCGATTAATTTGAAAATCTCCTTACTATAAATCAGCAAATTCAGAGCTTTAAAAGTTCAAAATCTGCAATTGTGCTCCGATTGCGGTTCATGATACCTATAAAGATAGGTTTCGGGACCCGTGATTGTTGTGCCAACGCGTATTTAGATTGCTTGATTATTTCCATACATTTCATAGGAAATTCGATTAATTTGAAAATCTCCTTACTATAAATCAGCAAATTCAGAGCTTTAAAAATTCAAAACCTGCAATTGTGCTCCGATTGCGGTTCTTTATACCTCTAAAGATAGGTTTAGGGACCCGTAATTGTTGTGCCAATGCGTATTTAGATTGATTGATTATTTCCATACATTTCATAGGAAATTCGATTAATTTGAAAATCTCCTTACTATAAATCAGCAAATTCAGAGCTTTAAAAGTTCAAAATCTGCAATTGTGCTCCGATTGCGGTTCTTGATACCTCTAGAGATAGGTTTCGGGACCCGTAATTGTTGTGCCAACGCGTATTTAGATTGCTTGATTATTTCCATACATTTCATAGGAAATTCGATTAATTTGAAAATCTCCTTACTATAAATCAGCAAATTCAGAGCTTTAAAAGTTCAAAATCTGCAATTGTGCTCCGATTGCGGTTCTTGATACCTCTAGAGATAGGTTTCGGGACCCGTAATTGTTGTGCCAACGCGTATTTAGATTGCTTGATTATTTCCATACATTTCATAGGAAATTCGATTAATTTGAAAATCTCCTTACTATAAATCAGCAAATTCAGAGCTTTAAAAGTTCAAAATCTGCAATTGTGCTCCGATTGCGGTTCATGATACCTATAAAGATAGGTTTCGGGACCCGTGATTGTTGTGCCAACGCGTATTTAGATTGCTTGATTATTTCCATACATTTCATAGGAAATTCGATTAATTTGAAAATCTCCTTACTATAAATCAGCAAATTCAGAGCTTTAAAAATTCAAAATCTGCAATTGTGCTCCGATTTCGGTTCTTGATACCTCTAGAGATAGGTTTCGGGACCCGTAATTGTTGTGCCAACGCGTATTTAGATTGCTTGATTATTTCCATACATTTCATAGGAAATTCGATTAATTTGAAAATCTCCTTACTATAAATCAGCAAATTCAGAGCTTTAAAAATTCAAAATCTGCAATTGTGCTCCGATTTCGGTTCTTGATACCTCTAGAGATAGGTTTCGGGACCCGTAATTGTTGTGCCAACGCGTATTTAGATTGCTTGATTATTTCCATACATTTCATAGGAAATTCGATTAATTTGAAAATCTCCTTACTATAAATCAGCAAATTCAGAGCTTTAAAAATTCAAAATCTGCAATTGTGCTCCGATTGCGGTTCTTGATACCTCTAAAGATAGGTTTCGGGACCCGTAATTGTTGTGCCAACGCGTATATAGATTGCTTGATTATTTCCATACATTTCTTAGGAATTTCGATTAATTTGAAAATCTCCTTACTATAAATCAGCAAATTCAGAGCTTTAAAAATTCAAAATCTGCAATTGTGCTCCGATTGCGGTTCTTGATACCTCTAAAGATAGGTTTCGGGACCCGTAATTGTTGTGCCAACGCGTATTTAGATTGCTTGATTATTTCCATACATTTCATAGGAAATTCGATTAATTTGAAAATCTCCTTACTATAAATCAGCAAATTCAGAGCTTTAAAAATTCAAAATCTGCAATTGTGCTCCGATTTCGGTTCTTGATACCTCTAGAGATAGGTTTCGGGACCCGTAATTGTTGTGCCAACGCGTATTTAGATTGCTTGATTATTTCCATACATTTCATAGGAAATTCGATTAATTTGAAAATCTCCTTACTATAAATCAGCAAATTCAGAGCTTTAAAAACTCAAAATCTGCAATTGTGCTCCGATTGCGGTTCTTGATACCTCTAAAGATAGGTTTAGGGACCCGTAATTGTTGTGCCAATGCGTATTTAGATTGATTGATTATTTCCATACATTTCATAGGAAATTCGATTAATTTGAAAATCTCCTTACTATAAATCAGCAAATTCAGAGCTTTAAAAGTTCAAAATCTGCAATTGTGCTCCGATTGCGGTTCATGATACCTATAAAGATAGGTTTCGGGACCCGTGATTGTTGTGCCAACGCGTATTTAGATTGCTTGATTATTTCCATACATTTCATAGGAAATTCGATTAATTTGAAAATCTCCTTACTATAAATCAGCAAATTCAGAGCTTTAAAAATTCAAAATCTGTAATTGTGCTCCGATTTCGGTTCTTGATACCTCTAGAGATAGGTTTCGGGACCCGTAATTGTTGTGCCAACGCGTATTTAGATTGCTTGATTATTTCCATACATTTCATAGGAAATTCGATTAATTTGAAAATCTCCTTACTATAAATCAGCAAATTCAGAGCTTTAAAAATTCAAAATCTGCAATTGTGCTCCGATTGCGGTTCTTGATACCTCTAAAGATAGGTTTAGGGACCCGTAATTGTTGTGCCAATGCGTATTTAGATTGATTGATTATTTCCATACATTTCATAGGAAATTCGATTAATTTGAAAATCTCCTTACTATAAATCAGCAAATTCAGAGCTTTAAAAGTTCAAAATCTGCAATTGTGCTCCGATTGCGGTTCATGATACCTCTAAAGATAGGTTTCGGGACCCGTGATTGTTGTGCCAACGCGTATTTAGATTGCTTGATTATTTCCATACATTTCATAGGAAATTCGATTAATTTGAAAATCTCCTTACTATAAATCAGCAAATTCAGAGCTTTAAAAATTCAAAACCTGCAATTGTGCTCCGATTGCGGTTCTTTATACCTCTAAAGATAGGTTTAGGGACCCGTAATTGTTGTGCCAATGCGTATTTAGATTGATTGATTATTTCCATACATTTCATAGGAAATTCGATTAATTTGAAAATCTCCTTACTATAAATCAGCAAATTCAGAGCTTTAAAAGTTCAAAATCTGCAATTGTGCTCCGATTGCGGTTCTTGATACCTCTAGAGATAGGTTTAGGGACCCGTAATTGTTGTGCCAATGCGTATTTAGATTGATTGATTATTTCCATACATTTCATAGGAAATTCGATTAATTTGAAAATCTCCTTACTATAAATCAGCAAATTCAGAGCTTTAAAAGTTCAAAATCTGCAATTGTGCTCCGATTGCGGTTCTTGATACCTCTAGAGATAGGTTTCGGGACCCGTAATTGTTGTGCCAACGCGTATTTAGATTGCTTGATTATTTCCATACATTTCATAGGAAATTCGATTAATTTGAAAATCTCCTTACTATAAATCAGCAAATTCAGAGCTTTAAAAGTTCAAAATCTGCAATTGTGCTCCGATTGCGGTTCTTGATACCTCTAGAGATAGGTTTCGGGACCCGTAATTGTTGTGCCAACGCGTATTTAGATTGCTTGATTATTTCCATACATTTCATAGGAAATTCGATTAATTTGAAAATCTCCTTACTATAAATCAGCAAATTCAGAGCTTTAAAAGTTCAAAATCTGCAATTGTGCTCCGATTGCGGTTCATGATACCTATAAAGATAGGTTTCGGGACCCGTGATTGTTGTGCCAACGCGTATTTAGATTGCTTGATTATTTCCATACATTTCATAGGAAATTCGATTAATTTGAAAATCTCCTTACTATAAATCAGCAAATTCAGAGCTTTAAAAATTCAAAATCTGCAATTGTGCTCCGATTTCGGTTCTTGATACCTCTAGAGATAGGTTTCGGGACCCGTAATTGTTGTGCCAACGCGTATTTAGATTGCTTGATTATTTCCATACATTTCATAGGAAATTCGATTAATTTGAAAATCTCCTTACTATAAATCAGCAAATTCAGAGCTTTAAAAATTCAAAATCTGCAATTGTGCTCCGATTTCGGTTCTTGATACCTCTAGAGATAGGTTTCGGGACCCGTAATTGTTGTGCCAACGCGTATTTAGATTGCTTGATTATTTCCATACATTTCATAGGAAATTCGATTAATTTGAAAATCTCCTTACTATAAATCAGCAAATTCAGAGCTTTAAAAATTCAAAATCTGCAATTGTGCTCCGATTGCGGTTCTTGATACCTCTAAAGATAGGTTTCGGGACCCGTAATTGTTGTGCCAACGCGTATATAGATTGCTTGATTATTTCCATACATTTCTTAGGAATTTCGATTAATTTGAAAATCTCCTTACTATAAATCAGCAAATTCAGAGCTTTAAAAATTCAAAATCTGCAATTGTGCTCCGATTGCGGTTCTTGATACCTCTAAAGATAGGTTTCGGGACCCGTAATTGTTGTGCCAACGCGTATTTAGATTGCTTGATTATTTCCATACATTTCATAGGAAATTCGATTAATTTGAAAATCTCCTTACTATAAATCAGCAAATTCAGAGCTTTAAAAATTCAAAATCTGCAATTGTGCTCCGATTTCGGTTCTTGATACCTCTAGAGATAGGTTTCGGGACCCGTAATTGTTGTGCCAACGCGTATTTAGATTGCTTGATTATTTCCATACATTTCATAGGAAATTCGATTAATTTGAAAATCTCCTTACTATAAATCAGCAAATTCAGAGCTTTAAAAACTCAAAATCTGCAATTGTGCTCCGATTGCGGTTCTTGATACCTCTAAAGATAGGTTTAGGGACCCGTAATTGTTGTGCCAATGCGTATTTAGATTGATTGATTATTTCCATACATTTCATAGGAAATTCGATTAATTTGAAAATCTCCTTACTATAAATCAGCAAATTCAGAGCTTTAAAAGTTCAAAATCTGCAATTGTGCTCCGATTGCGGTTCATGATACCTATAAAGATAGGTTTCGGGACCCGTGATTGTTGTGCCAACGCGTATTTAGATTGCTTGATTATTTCCATACATTTCATAGGAAATTCGATTAATTTGAAAATCTCCTTACTATAAATCAGCAAATTCAGAGCTTTAAAAATTCAAAATCTGTAATTGTGCTCCGATTTCGGTTCTTGATACCTCTAGAGATAGGTTTCGGGACCCGTAATTGTTGTGCCAACGCGTATTTAGATTGCTTGATTATTTCCATACATTTCATAGGAAATTCGATTAATTTGAAAATCTCCTTACTATAAATCAGCAAATTCAGAGCTTTAAAAATTCAAAATCTGCAATTGTGCTCCGATTGCGGTTCTTGATACCTCTAAAGATAGGTTTAGGGACCCGTAATTGTTGTGCCAATGCGTATTTAGATTGATTGATTATTTCCATACATTTCATAGGAAATTCGATTAATTTGAAAATCTCCTTACTATAAATCAGCAAATTCAGAGCTTTAAAAGTTCAAAATCTGCAATTGTGCTCCGATTGCGGTTCATGATACCTCTAAAGATAGGTTTCGGGACCCGTGATTGTTGTGCCAACGCGTATTTAGATTGCTTGATTATTTCCATACATTTCATAGGAAATTCGATTAATTTGAAAATCTCCTTACTATAAATCAGCAAATTCAGAGCTTTAAAAATTCAAAACCTGCAATTGTGCTCCGATTGCGGTTCTTTATACCTCTAAAGATAGGTTTAGGGACCCGTAATTGTTGTGCCAATGCGTATTTAGATTGATTGATTATTTCCATACATTTCATAGGAAATTCGATTAATTTGAAAATCTCCTTACTATAAATCAGCAAATTCAGAGCTTTAAAAGTTCAAAATCTGCAATTGTGCTCCGATTGCGGTTCTTGATACCTCTAGAGATAGGTTTAGGGACCCGTAATTGTTGTGCCAATGCGTATTTAGATTGATTGATTATTTCCATACATTTCATAGGAAATTCGATTAATTTGAAAATCTCCTTACTATAAATCAGCAAATTCAGAGCTTTAAAAGTTCAAAATCTGCAATTGTGCTCCGATTGCGGTTCTTGATACCTCTAGAGATAGGTTTCGGGACCCGTAATTGTTGTGCCAACGCGTATTTAGATTGCTTGATTATTTCCATACATTTCATAGGAAATTCGATTAATTTGAAAATCTCCTTACTATAAATCAGCAAATTCAGAGCTTTAAAAATTCAAAATCTGTAATTGTGCTCCGATTTCGGTTCTTGATACCTCTAGAGATAGGTTTCGGGACCCGTAATTGTTGTGCCAACGCGTATTTAGATTGCTTGATTATTTCCATACATTTCATAGGAAATTCGATTAATTTGAAAATCTCCTTACTATAAATCAGCAAATTCAGAGCTTTAAAAGTTCAAAATCTGCAATTGTGCTCCGATTGCGGTTCTTGATACCTCTAGAGATAGGTTTAGGGACCCGTAATTGTTGTGCCAATGCGTATTTAGATTGATTGATTATTTCCATACATTTCATAGGAAATTCGATTAAATTGAAAATCTCCTTACTATAAATCAGCAAATTCAGAGCTTTAAAAGTTCAAAATCTGCAATTGTGCTCCGATTGCGGTTCTTGATACCTCTAGAGATAGGTTTAGGGACCCGTAATTGTTGTGCCAATGCGTATTTAGATTGATTGATTATTTCCATACATTTCATAGGAAATTCGATTAATTTGAAAATCTCCTTACTATAAATCAGCAAATTCAGAGCTTTAAAAGTTCAAAATCTGCAATTGTGCTCCGATTGCGGTTCTTGATACCTCTAGAGATAGGTTTCGGGACCCGTAATTGTTGTGCCAACGCGTATTTAGATTGCTTGATTATTTCCATACATTTCATAGGAAATTCGATTAATTTGAAAATCTCCTTACTATAAATCAGCAAATTCAGAGCTTTAAAAATTCAAAACCTGCAATTGTGCTCCGATTGCGGTTCTTTATACCTCTAAAGATAGGTTTAGGGACCCGTAATTGTTGTGCCAATGCGTATTTAGATTGATTGATTATTTCCATACATTTCATAGGAAATTCGATTAATTTGAAAATCTCCTTACTATAAATCAGCAAATTCAGAGCTTTAAAAGTTCAAAATCTGCAATTGTGCTCCGATTGCGGTTCTTGATACCTCTAAAGATAGGTTTAGGGACCCGTAATTGTTGTGCCAATGCGTATTTAGATTGATTGATTATTTCCATACATTTCATAGGAAATTCGATTAATTTGAAAATCTCCTTACTATAAATCAGCAAATTCAGAGCTTTAAAAGTTCAAAATCTGCAATTGTGCTCCGATTGCGGTTCTTGATACCTCTAGAGATAGGTTTCGGGACCCGTAATTGTTGTGCCAACGCGTATTTAGATTGCTTGATTATTTCCATACATTTCATAGGAAATTCGATTAATTTGAAAATCTCCTTACTATAAATCAGCAAATTCAGAGCTTTAAAAATTCAAAATCTGCAATTGTGCTCCGATTGCGGTTCTTGATACCTCTAAAGATAGGTTTCGGGACCCGTAATTGTTGTGCCAACGCGTATATAGATTGCTTGATTATTTCCATACATTTCTTAGGAATTTCGATTAATTTGAAAATCTCCTTACTATAAATCAGCAAATTCAGAGCTTTAAAAATTCAAAATCTGCAATTGTGCTCCGATTTCGGTTCTTGATACCTCTAGAGATAGGTTTCGGGACCCGTAATTGTTGTGCCAACGCGTATTTAGATTGCTTGATTATTTCCATACATTTCATAGGAAATTCGATTAATTTGAAAATCTCCTTACATCAGCTAATTCAGAGCTTTAAAAATTCAAAATCTGCAATTGTGCTCCGATTGCGGTTCTTGATACCTCTAAAGATAGGTTTCGGGACCCGTAATTGTTGTGCCAACGCGTATATAGATTGCTTGATTATTTCCATACATTTCTTAGGAATTTCGATTAATTTGAAAATCTCCTTACTATAAATCAGCAAATTCAGAGCTTTAAAAATTCAAAATCTGCAATTGTGCTCCGATTGCGGTTCTTGATACCTCTAAAGATAGGTTTCGGGACCCGTAATTGTTGTGCCAACGCGTATTTAGATTGCTTGATTATTTCCATACATTTCATAGGAAATTCGATTAATTTGAAAATCTCCTTACTATAAATCAGCAAATTCAGAGCTTTAAAAATTCAAAATCTGCAATTGTGCTCCGATTGCGGTTCTTGATACCTCTAAAGATAGGTTTCGGGACCCGTGATTGTTGTGCCAACGCGTATTTAGATTGCTTGATTATTTCCATACATTTCATAGGAAATTCGATTAATTTGAAAATCTCCTTACTATAAATCAGCAAATTCAGAGTTTTAAAAATTCAAAATCTGCAATTGTGCTCCGATTGCGGTTCATGATACCTCTAAAGATAGGTTTCGGGACCCGTAATTGTTGTGCCAACGCGTATTTAGATTGCTTGATTATTTCCATACATTTCTTAGGAATTTCGATTAATTTGAAAATCTCCTTACTATAAATCAGCAAATTCAGAGCTTTAAAAGTTCAAAATCTGCAATTGTGCTCCGATTGCGGTTCATGATACCTCTAAAGATAGGTTTAGGGATCCGTAAATGTTGTGCCAACGCGTATTTAGATTGATTGATTATTTCCATACATTTCATAGGAAATTCGATTAATTTGAAAATCTCCTTACTATAAATCAGCAAATTCAGAGCTTTAAAAATTCAAAATCTGCAATTGTGCTCCGATTGCGGTTCTTGATACCTCTAAAGATAGGTTTCGGGACCCGTGATTGTTGTGCCAACGCGTATTTAGATTGCTTGATTATTTCCATACATTTCATAGGAAATTCGATTAATTTGAAAATCTCCTTACTATAAATCAGCAAATTCAGAGTTTTAAAAATTCAAAATCTGCAATTGTGCTCCGATTGCGGTTCATGATACCTCTAAAGATAGGTTTCGGGACCCGTAATTGTTGTGCCAACGCGTATTTAGATTGCTTGATTATTTCCATACATTTCATAGGAAATTCGATTAATTTGAAAATCTCCTTACTATAAATCAGCAAATTCAGAGCTTTAAAAGTTCAAAATCTGCAATTGTGCTCCGATTGCGGTTCTTGATACCTCTAAAGATAGGTTTAGGGACCCGTAATTGTTGTGCCAACGCGTATTTAGATTGATTGATTATTTCCATACATTTCATAGGAAATTCGATTAATTTGAAAATCTCCTTACTATAAATCAGCAAATTCAGAGCTTTAAAAGTTCAAAATCTGCAATTGTGCTCCGATTGCGGTTCATGATACCTCTAAAGATAGGTTTATGGACCCGTAATTGTTGTGCCAACGCGTATTTAGATTGATTGATTATTTCCATACATTTCATAGGAAATTCGATTAATTTGAAAATCTCCTTACTATAAATCAGCAAATTCAGAGCTTTAAAAGTTCAAAATCTGCAATTGTGCTCCGATTGCGGTTCATGATACCTCTAAAGATAGGTTTAGGGACCCGTAATTGTTGTGCCAACGCGTATTTAGATTGATTGATTATTTCCATACATTTCATAGGAAATTCGATGAATTTGAAAATCTCCTTACTATAAATCAGCAAATTCAGAGCTTTAAAAGTTCAAAATCTGCAATTGTGCTCCGATTGCGGTTCATGATACCTCTAAAGATAGGTTTAGGGACCCGTAATTGTTGTGCCAACGCGTATTTAGATTGATTGATTATTTCCATACATTTCATAGGAAATTCGATTAATTTGAAAATCTCCTTACTATAAATCAGCAAATTCAGAGCTTTAAAAGTTCAAAATCTGCAATTGTGCTCCGATTGCGGTTCATGATACCTCTAAAGATAGGTTTAGGGACCCGTAATTGTTGTGCCAACGCGTATTTAGATTGCTTGATTATTTCCATACATTTCATAGGAAATTCGATTAATTTGAAAATCTCCTTACTATAAATCAGCAAATTCAGAGCTTTAAAAGTTCAAAATCTGCAATTGTGCTCCGATTGCGGTTCATGATACCTCTAAAGATAGGTTTCGGGACCCGTAATTGTTGTGCCAACGCGTATTTAGATTGATTGATTATTTCCATACATTTCATAGGAAATTCGATTAATTTGAAAATCTCCTTACTATAAATCAGCAAATTCAGAGCTTTAAAAGTTCAAAATCTGCAATTGTGCTCCGATTGCGGTTCTTGATACCTCTAAAGATAGGTTTAGGGACCCGTAATTGTTGTGCCAACGCGTATTTAGATTGCTTGATTATTTCCATACATTTCATAGGAAATTCGATTAATTTGAAAATCTCCTTACTATAAATCAGCAAATTCAGAGCTTTAAAAGTTCAAAATCTGCAATTGTGCTCCGATTGCGGTTCATGATACCTCTAAAGATAGGTTTAGGGACCAGTAATTGTTGTGCCAACGCGTATTTAGATTGATTGATTATTTCCATACATTTCATAGGAAATTCGATTAATTTGAAAATCTCCTTACTATAAATCAGCAAATTCAGAGCTTTAAAAGTTCAAAATCTGCAATTGTGCTCCGATTGCGGTTCATGATACCTCTAAAGATAGGTTTAGGGACCAGTAATTGTTGTGCCAACGCGTATTTAGATTGATTGATTATTTCCATACATTTCATAGGAAATTCGATTAATTTGAAAATCTCCTTACTATAAATCAGCAAATTCAGAGCTTTAAAAGTTCAAAATCTGCAATTGTGCTCCGATTGCGGTTCATGATACCTCTAAAGATAGGTTTAGGGACCCGTAATTGTTGTGCCAACGCGTATTTAGATTGATTGATTATTTCCATACATTTCATAGGAAATTCGATTAATTTGAAAATCTCCTTACTATAAATCAGCAAATTCAGAGCTTTAAAAGTTCAAAATCTGCAATTGTGCTCCGATTGCGGTTCATGATACCTCTAAAGATAGGCTTAGGGACCCGTAATTGTTGTGCCAACGCGTATTTAGATTGCTTGATTATTTCCATACATTTCATAGGAAATTCGATTAATTTGAAAATCTCCTTACTATAAATCAGCAAATTCAGAGCTTTAAAAGTTCAAAATCTGCAATTGTGCTCCGATTGCGGTTCATGATACCTCTAAAGATAGGTTTCGGGACCCGTAATTGTTGTGCCAACGCGTATTTAGATTGATTGATTATTTCCATACATTTCATAGGAAATTCGATTAATTTGAAAATCTCCTTACTATAAATCAGCAAATTCAGAGTTTTAAAAATTCAAAATCTGCAATTGTGCTCCGATTGCGGTTCTTGATACCTCTAAAGATAGGTTTCGGGACCCGTAATTGTTGTGCCAACGCGTATTTAGATTGCTTGATTATTTCCATACATTTCATAGGAAATTCGATTAATTTGAAAATCTCCTTACTATAAATCAGCAAATTCAGAGCTTTAAAAGTTCAAAATCTGCAATTGTGCTCCGATTGCGGTTCTTGATACCTCTAAAGATAGGTTTCGGGACCCGTAATTGTTGTGCCAACGCGTATTTAGATTGCTTGATTATTTCCATACATTTCATAGGAAATTCGATTAATTTGAAAATCTCCTTACTATAAATCAGCAAATTCAGAGCTTTAAAAATTCAAAATCTGCAATAGTGCTCCGATTGCGGTTCTTTATACCTCTAAAGATAGGTTTAGGGACCCGTAATTGTTGTGCCAATGCGTATTTAGATTGATTGATTATTTCCATACATTTCATAGGAAATTCGATTAATTTGAAAATCTCCTTACTATAAATCAGCAAATTCAGAGCTTTAAAAGTTCAAAATCTGCAATTATGCTCCGATTGCGGTTCATGATACCTCTAAAGATAGGTTTAGGGACCCGTAATTGTTGTGCCAACGCGTATTTAGATTGCTTGATTATTTCCATACATTTCATAGGAAATTCGATTAATTTGAAAATCTCCTTACTATAAATCAGCAAATTCAGAGCTTTAAAAGTTCAAAATCTGCAATTGTGCTCCGATTGCGGTTCTTGATACCTCTAAAGATAGGTTTCGGGACCCGTAATTGTTGTGCCAACGCGTATTTAGATTGCTTGATTATTTCCATACATTTCATAGGAAATTCGATTAATTTGAAAATCTCCTTACTATAAATCAGCAAATTCAGAGCTTTAAAAGTTCAAAATCTGCAATTGTGCTCCGATTGCGGTTCTTGATACCTCTAAAGATAGGTTTAGGGACCCGTAATTGTTGTGCCAACGCGTATTTAGATTGATTGATTATTTCCATACATTTCATAGGAAATTCGATTAATTTGAAAATCTCCTTACTATAAATCAGCAAATTCAGAGCTTTAAAAGTTCAAAATCTGCAATTGTGCTCCGATTGCGGTTCATGATACCTCTAAAGATAGGTTTAGGGACCCGTAATTGTTGTGCCAACGCGTATTTAGATTGATTGATTATTTTCATACATTTCATAGGAAATTCGATTAATTTGAAAATCTCCTTACTATAAATCAGCAAATTCAGAGCTTTAAAAGTTCAAAATCTGCAATTGTGCTCCGATTGCGGTTCATGATACCTATAAAGATAGGTTTCGGGACCCGTGATTGTTGTGCCAACGCGTATTTAGATTGCTTGATTATTTCCATACATTTCATAGGAAATTCGATTAATTTGAAAATCTCCTTACTATAAATCAGCAAATTCAGAGTTTTAAAAATTCAAAATCTGCAATTGTGCTCCGATTGCGGTTCTTGATACCTCTAAAGATAGGTTTCGGGACCCGTAATTGTTGTGCCAACGCGTATTTAGATTGCTTGATTATTTCCATACATTTCATAGGAAATTCGATTAATTTGAAAATCTCCTTACTATAAATCAGCAAATTCAGAGCTTTAAAAATTCAAAATCTGCAATAGTGCTCCGATTGCGGTTCTTGATACCTCTAAAGATAGGTTTCGGGACCCGTAATTGTTGTGCCAACGCGTATTTAGATTGCTTGATTATTTCCATACATTTCATAGGAAATTCGATTAATTTGAAAATCTCCGAACTATAAATCAGCAAATTCAGAGCTTTAAAAGTTCAAAATCTGCAATTGTGCTCCGATTGCGGTTCATGATACCTCTAAAGATAGGTTTAGGGACCCGTAATTGTTGTGCCAACGCGTATTTAGATTGATTGATTATTTCCATACATTTCATAGGAAATTCGATTAATTTGAAAATCTCCTTACTATAAATCAGCAAATTCAAAGCTTTAAAAGTTCAAAATCTGCAATTGTGCTCCGATTGCGGTTCATGATACCTCTAAAGATAGGTTTAGGGACCCGTAATTGTTGTGCCAACGCGTATTTAGATTGCTTGATTATTTCCATACATTTCATAGGAAATTCGATTAATTTGAAAATCTCCTTACTATAAATCAGCAAATTCAGAGCTTTAAAAGTTCAAAATCTGCAATTGTGCTCCGATTGCGGTTCTTGATACCTCTAAAGATAGGTTTCGGGACCCGTAATTGTTGTGCCAAAGCGTATTTAGATTGCTTGATTATTTCCATACATTTCATAGGAAATTCGATTAATTTGAAAATCTCCTTACTATAAATCAGCAAATTCAGAGCTTTAAAAATTCAAAATCTGCAATTGTGCTCCGATTGCAGTTCTTGATACCTCTAAAGATAGGTTTCGGGACCCGTAATTGTTGTGCCAACGCGTATTTAGATTGCTTGATGATTTCCATACATTTCATAGGAAATTCGATTAATTTGAAAATCTCCTGACTATAAATCAGCAAATTCAGAGCTTTAAAAATTCAAAATCTGCAATTGTGCTCCGATTGCGGTACTTGATACCTCTAAAGATAGGTTTCGGGACCCGTAATTGTTGTGCCAACGCGTATTTAGATTGCTTGATTATTTCCATACATTTCATAGGAAATTCGATGAATTTGAAAATCTCCGAACTATAAATCAGCAAATTCAGAGCTTTAAAAATTCAAAATCTGCAATTGTGCTCCGATTGCGGTTCTTGATACCTCTAAAGATAGGTTTCGGGACCCGTAATTGTTGTGCCAACGCGTATTTAGTTTTCTTGATTATTTCCATACATTTCATAGGAAATTCGATGAATTTGAAAATCTCCTTACTATAAATCAGCAAATTCAGAGCTTTAAAAATTCAAAATCTGCAATTGTGCTCCGATTGCGGTTCTTGATACCTCTAAAGATAGGTTTCGGGACCCGTGATTGTTGTGCCAACGCGTATTTAGATTGCTTGATTATTTCCATACATTTCATAGGAAATTCGATGAATTTGAAAATCTCCGAACTATAAATCAGCAAATTCAGAGCTTTAAAAATTCAAAATCTGCAATTGTGCTCCGATTGCGGTTCTTGATACCTCTAAAGATAGGTTTCGGGACCCGTAATTGTTGTGCCAACGCGTATTTAGTTTTCTTGATTATTTCCATACATTTCATAGGAAATTCGATGAATTTGAAAATCTCCTTACTATAAATCAGCAAATTCAGAGCTTTAAAAATTCAAAATCTGCAATTGTGCTCCGATTGCGGTTCTTGATACCTCTAAAGATAGGTTTCGGGAACCGTAATTGTTGTGCCAATCCGTATTTAGATTGCTTGATTATTTCCATACATTTCATAGGAAATTCGATTAATTTGAAAATCTCCTTACTATAAATCAGCAAATTCAGAGCTTTAAAAATTCAAAATCTGCAATTGTGCTCCGATTGCGGTTCTTGATACCTCTAAAGATAGGTTTCGGGACCCGTAATTGTTGTGCCAACGCGTATTTAGATTGCTTGATTATTTCCATACATTTCATAGGAAATTCGATTAATTTGAAAATCTCCTTACTATAAATCAGCAAATTCAGAGCTTTAAAAATTCAAAATCTGCAATTGTGCTCCGATTGCGGTTCTTGATACCTCTAAAGATAGGTTTCGGGAACCGTAATTGTTGTGCCAATCCGTATTTAGATTGCTTGATTATTTCCATACATTTCATAGGAAATTCGATTAATTTGAAAATCTCCTTACTATAAATCAGCAAATTCAGAGCTTTAAAAATTCAAAATCTGCAATTGTGCTCCGATTGCGGTTCTTGATACCTCTAAAGATAGGTTTCGGGACCCGTAATTGTTGTTCCAACGCGTATTTAGATTGCTTGATTATTTCCATACATTTCATAGGAAATTCGATGAATTTGAAAATCTCCGAACTATAAATCAGCAAATTCAGAGCTTTAAAAATTCAAAATCTGCAATTGTGCTCCGATTGCGGTTCTTGATACCTCTAAAGATAGGTTTCGGGACCCGTAATTGTTGTGCCAACGCGTATTTAGTTTTCTTGATTATTTCCATACATTTCATAGGAAATTCGATGAATTTGAAAATCTCCTTACTATAAATCAGCAAATTCAGAGCTTTAAAAATTCAAAATCTGCAATTGTGCTCCGATTGCGGTTCTTGATACCTCTAAAGATAGGTTTCGGGACCCGTAATTGTTGTGCCAACGCGTATTTAGATTGCTTGATGATTTCCATACATTTCATAGGAAATTCGATTAATTTGAAAATCTCCTTACTATAAATCAGCAAATTCAGAGCTTTAAAAATTCAAAATCTGCAATTGTGCTCGGATTGCGGTTTTTGATACTTCTAAAGATAGGTTTCGGGACCCGTAATTGTTATGCCAACGCGTATTTAGATTGCTTGATTATTTCCATACATTTCATAGGAAATTCGATTAATTTGAAAATCTCCTTACTATAAATCAGCAAATTCAGAGCTTTAAAAATTCAAAATCTGCA
Source organism: Tipula vernalis (assembly GCA_958295665.1). NCBI lineage: Eukaryota > Metazoa > Arthropoda > Insecta > Diptera > Tipulidae > Tipula > Tipula vernalis. The sequence goes on along the minus strand of OY282558.1, from coordinate 125,655,919 downwards.
ATTGTGCTCCGATTGCAGTTCTTGATACCTCTAAAGATAGGTTTCGGGACCCGTAATTGTTGTGCCAACGCGTATTTAGATTGCTTGATGATTTCCATACATTTCATAGGAAATTCGATTAATTTGAAAATCTCCTGACTATAAATCAGCAAATTCAGAGCTTTAAAAATTCAAAATCTGCAATTGTGCTCCGATTGCGGTACTTGATACCTCTAAAGATAGGTTTCGGGACCCGTAATTGTTGTGCCAACGCGTATTTAGATTGCTTGATTATTTCCATACATTTCATAGGAAATTCGATTAATTTGAAAATCTCCTTACTATAAATCAGCAAATTCAGAGCTTTAAAAATTCAAAATCTGCAATTGTGCTCCGATTGCGGTTCTTGATACCTCTAAAGATAGGTTTCGGGAACCGTAATTGTTGTGCCAATCCGTATTTAGATTGCTTGATTATTTCCATACATTTCATAGGAAATTCGATTAATTTGAAAATCTCCTTACTATAAATCAGCAAATTCAGAGCTTTAAAAATTCAAAATCTGCAATTGTGCTCCGATTGCGGTTCTTGATACCTCTAAAGATAGGTTTCGGGACCCGTAATTGTTGTGCCAACGCGTATTTAGATTGCTTGATTATTTCCATACATTTCATAGAAAATTCGATTAATTTGAAAATCTCCGAACTATAAATCAGCAAATTCAGAGCTTTAAAAATTCAAAATCTGCAATTGTGCTCCGATTGCGGTTCTTGATACCTCTAAAGATAGATTTCGGGACCCGTAATTGTTGTGCCAACGCGTATTTAGTTTTCTTGATTATTTCCATACATTTCATAGGAAATTCGATGAATTTGAAAATCTCCTTACTATAAATCAGCAAATTCAGAGCTTTAAAAATTCAAAATCTGCAATTGTGCTCCGATTGCGGTTCTTGATACCTCTAAAGATAGGTTTCGGGACCCGTAATTGTTGTGCCAACGCGTATTTAGATTGCTTGATGATTTCCATACATTTCATAGGAAATTCGGTTAATTTGAAAATCTCCTTACTATAAATCAGCAAATTCAGAGCTTTAAAAATTCAAAATCTGCAATTGTGCTCCGATTACGGTTCTTGATACCTCTAAAGATAGGTTTCGGGACCCGTAATTGTTGTGCCAACGCGTATTTAGATTGCTTGATTATTTCCATACATTTCATAGGAAATTCGATTAATTTGAAAATCTCCTTACTATAAATCAGCAAATTCAGAGCTTTAAAAATTCAAAATCTGCAATTGTGCTCGGATTGCGGTTTTTGATACTTCTAAAGATAGGTTTCGGGACCCGTAATTGTTGTGCCAACGCGTATTTAGATTGCTTGATTATTTCCATACATTTCATAGGAAATTCGATTAATTTGAAAATCTCCTTACTATAAATCAGCAAATTCAGAGCTTTAAAAATTCAAAATCTGCAATTGTGCTCCGATTGCAGTTCTTAATACCTCTAAAGATAGGTTTCGGGACCCGTAATTGTTGTGCCAACGCGTATTTAGATTGCTTGATGATTTCCATACATTTCATAGGAAATTCGATTAATTTGAAAATCTCCTTACTATAAATCAGCAAATTCAGAGCTTTAAAAATTCAAAATCTGCAATTGTGCTCCGATTGCGGTTCTTGATACCTCTAAAGATAGGTTTCGGGAACCGTAATTGTTGTGCCAATCCGTATTTAGATTGCTTGATTATTTCCATACATTTCATAGGAAATTCGATTAATTTGAAAATCTCCTTACTATAAATCAGCAAATTCAGAGCTTTAAAAATTCAAAATCTGCAATTGTGCTCCGATTGCGGTTCTTGATACCTCTAAAGATAGGTTTCGGGACCCGTAATTGTTGTGCCAACGCGTATTTAGATTGCTTGATTATTTCCATACATTTCATAGGAAATTCGATGAATTTGAAAATCTCCTTACTATAAATCAGCAAATTCAGAGCTTTAAAAATTCAAAATCTGCAATTGTGCTCCGATTGCGGTTCTTGATACCTCTAAAGATAGATTTCGGGACCCGTAATTGTTGTGCCAACGCGTATTTAGTTTTCTTGATTATTTCCATACATTTCATAGGAAATTCGATGAATTTGAAAATCTCCTTACTATAAATCAGCAAATTCAGAGCTTTAAAAATTCAAAATCTGCAATTGTGCTCCGATTGCGGTTCTTGATACCTCTAAAGATAGGTTTCGGGACCCGTAATTGTTGTGCCAACGCGTATTTAGATTGCTTGATTATTTCCATACATTTCATAGGAAATTCGATGAATTTGAAAATCTCCGAACTATAAGTCAGCAAATTCAGAGCTTTGAAAATTCAAAATCTGCAATTGTGCTCCGATTGCGGTTCTTGATACCTCTAAAGATAGGTTTCGGGACCCGTAATTGTTGTGCCAACGCGTATTTAGATTGCTTGATTATTTCCATACATTTCATAGGAAATTCGATGAATTTGAAAATCTCCGAACTATAAGTCAGCAAATTCAGAGCTTTAAAAATTCAAAATCTGCAATTGTGCTCCGATTGCGGTTCTTGATACCTCTAAAGATAGGTTTCGGGACCCGTAATTGTTGTGCCAACGCGTATTTAGATTGCTTGATTATTTCCATACATTTCATAGGAAATTCGATTAATTTGAAAATCTCCTTACTATAAATCAGCAAATTCAGAGCTTTAAAAATTCAAAATCTGTAATTGCGCTCCGATTGTGGTTCTTGATACCATCTTTATGGTTTCCAGACTCTAACCTCTGGGTGTAACTGCACAAGTTCTGTTTTTACTTTTGACGTTATTTGCGATAAAACAAAGTATTAGTATTTGTTTTCACGTTTTAATATTTATGTTCCTCGACCTAACTTGTGCTCATGAGATTTGCCTATTATTCCGACAGCAAATTGTAGCGGCATCTTCCTTAGTCCTGTAATGCGCATGCAACGGGACACTTTTGCTTCCATATTTCCCATGATACATTTAAAAATTCGATAGCACAACTTATGTTGCAATTTTGTCTTTTGTTTTATGGTTGTGCCGGTTTTGGTAAATACTGGAGTGGTTTTCTTCTATTGATTATGTTTTTTTAGTATTATTTTGCATAAACGTGCCGTTTGGTAAATAAATAAATAATTTCACAAACCATTGATTCACCCACCTGCGCATATCTGTCACCAATCAGGACAAAATAAAATTTATAAACATTTTTCATTTATTAAATTACAAATTTTTGTTTTATTTTGTATATATAATTAATTTACAATAATTAATTATGAAATTAATAAGCATAGCCGCATTTCAATGTACAATAACGTAAATTATTTTTAGCAAATTTTTTTTATAAATAATACAACTTAAGAAATAATTACCTAAGTCAAAATAAAATATGGCATCATTTTAAATTATATAGATTTTACTTAATTAAATTAAAATTAATATTAAAATGTAATGCAACATTGTTTTTTTTTTTGTTTTGAACACAATTTATTTTATTTGTATATTGGGTTGCGATGATCCGGATAACGTTGCGTATCACCTAACCCAAATTGTTAAGAGTATTGTTTTCGTTAAATAATTAAAAATTAAATAATTCTAAAAAAAATATGTTCAAATTAATGATTTGCGAACGCACATGAATGAAACATTTAATGATGATGATGATGAATGGATTTCGGTGGTTTGTTTATAAATTTGTTTTTGTTTTGTTTGTTTTGAAGTTGAAAAAACTATTAAATTTTAATTATTCTAACTATTTACAAAATTACAACAAAATACAATATATAATTTAAAGCTAAGTCACGTGACTAAAAAAAAAAAAATGAGAAATACAATACAATATATAAATTATAAATTAAATTAATAACTTTGTTTTTTTGTTTCATAAATAATTTTTTGTTTTGTTTTTCTTTAACTTAACGAAAAAGTTGAAAACATAGTTTTTGGAATCATGTTTTAGCTGACCGATAGGCATTCACTCAGCAGCACATTATGTAATTCATCCATATCGGTCCAATCTTTTATTTTATTTTCAAAACGTATATTTTTGATACATCCTTTAAAATTTTCTCGCGTTTTCAAAATACCATGTGGCGCTGTCTCTGTAAACGTTTATTAAAAATTAGTCAACAGTTAGGGTAAGTATAAAAAAAAATAAATATAAACTTGTATATTACCAGGAAGGCCTCCAATGTATAAAGGTGAATTTGTTCGAACCATATTCGGAACTTTGTGTTGTGCAAGCCCTACAATGTACGGTTCATTGTCGATTCGTAATGCTATCTGTTCCAAATCATATAATCCGGAAACCGTATGCCACTTATTATTGCAGAGTGCAAATTTTGACGGCAAATTGGTTTGCATTGAGAATGGATGGCCATTACCTAAATGGCATGAGAATATAATATTTCCATTATTCATTTCTAAGGTTAGTGAAGCTGCCCCGCCACCATTTACACCGGACCATGTCGTTTGTACATCCGTTACACTAACGAGTACACCATTTAGTTCAGACGTTTTAAATTCCAGTTCAAATTCTAAATGCTTGCCAATATCAAAATTACGGCTATAAATAGCGTAAGCGTCACCCGGGAAATATGATCCTTTTTCTATGCGCGGGAAACACTGTCCAATATTACGATGTAAATCCGGTTTGGCCAAATCTTGTGTAGCATTATTAATTTTAAATTTTCGTATGCACCCCTTAAACTCATACTCCTCCAATTTAATAAGCTGTTTGGGAAGGGTCGATCGATTATCCGGCGGTAGGCTACCAATCGCGATAAAATTTATCAAATTTATACGTTTTGGTAATTTGATTTGTTGATGTTTTTGATTATTTCGACCCTTTATGCTGTCGACGGTGATTGAAGTGGCACGATTTTGACATTTAATCACAACATGATGCCAATGTCCATCATTTAGTTTATTTGGTTGTTTTATTTCGAGTTTTCGTTTGTCACGAAAACTGAGCACAACATTACCATCTTTAAGGATTAGGGTAAGAAAATGTTTATTTTTTCCGGCAAAACTCTAAAATTGTAAACAAAACAAAAATTAAAGTTAGAACGTCTGTTAACAAGCCCGATCGGTTTAATTCCTACCGGTGTCACGAATATCACACCATTCGGATAGAATGTCCGAAAATCAAACTCAATCAGAAAATTATGTTGCCAAAATTTTAATTTTGGTATATTGATAATTGAATAACTTCGGTTCCCATCGCCATATTTAAATGCATTTGGTTCGTAAGAGTAACTCCCCACCTACAATAAAAAATTATTCAGCTACAAACTCAAACAATATTTAATCGTGCGTTTTATTGATCTTAAGTTTTTGTTGTGTTAGTCTACCCTGGAACAACTAATTCGACACACTTACCTTTCGCCTGAAATAATATACGACACATAATAAATCACGCAAATTTCACCTACAACCCTCCCAAATGCATGCACACTTACAATTATTAATTAAAAGAATAAATAAAAAAAAATGTTTTGGTTAATTAGCAAATTTGTTTAATTTATTAAAAAAAAATGAATATACAACAACAAAAAAAAAAATTTCTACAAAATTCCAAAATATTTAGTGAAGCATCTGGTTCATCACATTCCAGTCCCACATTACAAAACATTTTTATTTACAACCATCATCCTAATATTAGAGAGCGTTAATTTAGTAGAGAAGAATAATTACAAAAGGCCATTGAGAGAGAGAGAGAGAGAAATAGAATATAATTAGTGAATTAGTTGTGTTCGGCAATAAATTGTTATTTAAATTAGAATTTGTGTGCTTACCCTTTGGCATCCTTCCGCTGCTTGTTTAAAACTTTTCCCAAGCCCATCGTTACCATTCAACGATCCCATTTTTGGACCCGACCGCCCCATTTGAACATTTGTAAAATTAATACTGTTATGAAACGAAACCGTATGATTGTTAAATACAAGATCACCAATCATGCCACTGAGTGGTGTTAAAGTAGGAACTTTTGATTGGAATTCAGTTATATTTGGTGTACCACCAAGGTACAGGCCACCATAATCTTCCGGTACGATTATTTTAAATGGTTGATTGGTAAAATTTTTTGTTCCATAGTTTTCATCGTCCACCCTCAAATCGATTTTCCTTTGAAATTTATTTATATTAACGACATGATATTCACCATCGTTAAACGTTCGATTAGTCTCGAGTACAATATTACTTCGTCCCGTACTCATCCATACGGTAATTTTACCATCTAATAAACCGACAAAATATTCACCTGGCGTTTCTTTTGGATCAAAGTATGACGTTAAATTTGGTGGCACCGTAGCATAAAGTAGCAACGTATTATCCTGGAGCGATCTAAATGTGAAACCAAAATTGCCACGCTGTTTCAATGAATACGATGGCAGTTCTATATAACCATTTCCATAAAATCCAGCTTTACGTATAGTTTCACGACAAACTGGTTCAATACCGAAATATGAACGACTTTCAAGTGGATCGGTTATGTCTCCATTTATTTGTATGTCCCGCATACAACCAAGAAACGCGTTATCTGCCCCTGGTGCTTTTGTCGTTCCAGATTTAAAACCAGGTGGTACACCACCCAAGTAGAAATTTTCTTTTGACAAATCTGGCAACATATTTGAATTAATCGGTGACGTTGGTGCACCATTAATTTCCTCCTCGTTTACACTCACTCCACCATTTTCAGTGTTTCCTTTGGATGTAAAATATCGGGCCGCTTTAACATCAACCCATTTACCGGTATTATATTTTTTTGTTGTATTAATTTCGAGTTTTGATTCACCGCCATAATCGATACGAAATACGACACGTCCTTGAAATAATGTCAATGATATCGATCGATTATTAATTTCATCAACAGCCAAAAATATTAACGCATTTTCGTCAAGCGTTTTAAAAGTCATTTGAATGTCAAAAGAAATTTTTTTATAAGGTTTCGTTAAAGTTCCCGATATATTTGCATAACCTTCACCATTGAAAAATCTTGAGTTTAATCCAGCGGACGATTCTTGGGGACCAAAAATCGCACCAGCACAATCACCAATTGATTTTTCGAAATTCCATAATCCAATTGGTTGATCATCGATTTGTAGTTGATGAATTACAACGCCTAGACCAATATTTGATAATTCGTTATTATTAATGTTCGTTTCATTGATGCCACCCAATACGATTCGACTGTTTGATGAAATAAATAAAAATGTTTTATCCCAACTGCTAGCCCCGGTGACACTTGTTGAATTAGCCAACTGTCCAGTTTGTGTCATTTGGCGCACGTTTAGTGTGCCCAAATTCATTGTTCGGTTAGCCTCTATAAAATACCATGCATCATGATTTGTAAGTGCATTGTATTCAATTTTTAATGGATGCGTAATCGATTTGGTCGATCCACCCAGATTCCAAATCAGTCGAATACTACGATGAATCATTTCGAGTGCCATAAAACGATCATCATCACCTTGTATATATATAATAGTGGAATTGTCAATGTCGGATTTTGAGGCGATTGACATTTTAATAATTGTGGACGCTTTAAGGCCATAACTTGGTGGTTTATAGGTTCGTTTACAAAAACCGGTCGCACTAGAAACGATCGATACCCGAATACTTTCAGCTGCATGTCGTGCCTTAGCGATTTTATCCTCTAATTCTTGTAATCGCCTTGCAATCGTACCATTTGCCTTATTAAATCGTTCTGTATCTTGATTAGCGAACCTCTCAAATTGTTCAATCGCTGTACCTGACCTTAATATTGCTCGCCTAGCCTCGGTAACTGTGTGTATGTGAAAATATTTAATAAAAAATAAAAAAATTCTACCAAACTTGTAAATTACGTACCATTTTCCGATGCCATACTTTGTTTGGTATCCCAGTCTGGCTCTAAATCAACAAAACGCTCTTTCAACTTTAAAATGTCCTTTCGTATCGCGCCTACATCTCCAGTCAATGTTTTCATATCACCACGAATTTCGTTTGCGCCATTCGTTGCAGCCACATACACATTTTTATTCGCATCATCAAGGTTATTCGAATTTAGCACCGCCGTTATATTATTATTTGTTAGCCCCGTCTGCCATATTGTTTCTTTTAATGTATCTATTTTATCCTTGTGCCCTTTCAATGTCACCTTCAACTCTATATGGGTTTAAATGAAACGAAACAAAAAAAAAAGTGAAACATATTTGTGTTATCTTGTATTGGTCTTATCAAAAGAAATTAAGACAATTTATTGCTACGGTGATGAACTTTGCGATCCAACCAAATTAATGATGGAAATTCTTCAAGATGAAATGGTTTTGTGGTGTTCAGTTCATTGCTGTATGTACGATAATTGTTACGATTCTGTAAAGTTTATTTGTATTTTAATTTAAATTTATAAAAAGCCAAAAGTACAAGACAACTATTTATCGTTAAATGTCACGCAAAAAGTTTTAACAAACAAGAGCCAACCGGTAATTCCTAAAACAAGCAACGATGGATTAAAAAAAAAAACTTTTTTTGTTGTTGTACATACCAAACGGAAAATTTATGATATGATAAAAAAGTTTTTCGTTCTGGATAGAAGAGTTTTCTTCGTTTTCTTCCTCTTGTGTGTTTGTGTACTGGTAATTGAAATTGAAGTTCTTTCATTTTTCGCGAAGTATTCGCCACAGTTACAATTTATAGACTTTTAATTGAAAAGATATTTATGTATTATATACTCGTATATGTGCTTGATTTTTATAAATAGTTCTGATACATGCACATTGATATAAGGAAATTACTTTGTAGTTGGTTAGAAAGTACTTTAAAATTACGTTTCAAGTTCGTAAATTCTATATAAGATTAGAAAATGTATTTGTTCAATGCCAATTTTAATAAATTTTGTTTGAAAAGTGAATTATAAAAAAAAATTCTTAAACTCGCATCGGGATACGAAAAGTTTTCATTTGCGTGTTTGTGTATGTGTGTGTGTTTATGGCTTTTTAATTCATAACTTTGTCAGTTTATTAATTTAATTTTTTTTTTATAAATTTTGTATTCGTTTGACATTTAGAAAGTGTGGGTATATGGTTTGTAACGCGTGTACTCCGCATTTGATCGCAAGGTTCTCTGAAAATAAAGACACAAAATATAACAAATTGGGCAATCTCGTAGAAATTTCTTTCCTTGAGTAAGGAGGATTCTATATCACTTAACCATTAGAGATGAGACCAACATGTCAGAACTGCGTCAAACAAAAACGAATTTCACGAATTTCATCACATTGGCCATTTATTCCAAAACTTTTATCAAAAATTTTTTAGAATCCCATTTACATTGCCCATGTCAAATTTCAATATAATCGGTTAGGAAATAGGTAAATTCTAGCATTCCGGAATAGTCCAAAACTTTACCTAAAAATCAATTCATTATCCAGCATTTATGATAGACGTTTTTATGTAGTATGTATAACAGGAGTAGACATAACTAATTTTTCGACAAACCACCCAACCAACAAAATAAATATTGCAAATATTTGTTTATTTTTGCCTCTCTAACTAGACCTTTCAAAGCAAAATTAAAGGAACTTTGCCCACCTGGCCTGCCCAACCAACTATTTTATATCCAACATAATTTTCTAAAATTTGTTTTCGAAGTCTATCGATGCAACTTTGTAATAGTAAATAGATTAATTATTAAATTATCGGTCAGTGGCGAGAAAGGAACTTAAAACGACGGCTTGATAAGCGTGCTCAACAATAAACAGGGCCAACACATGCAATAAACTCATGCAGTTTTAAATTTTTAATTTTCATTCATCACACTACCAAGCAAAAACTTGTAGTTACTCTTTAAATGCAGAAAAAGCCATTGAATGTCATGGAAATGATTTTCATTGGGTCTCTTCGACCTTAACCTTATACTAGCAATATTTGGTACACATTTATAAGCTTTTTTTGGTGTTTAAACGACCGTAAGTGTTCAAAAACAATTTGTTTTCAAAACTTTGCTTTTCTGAATTACTTTCTTGTGGTAAGTTTGTGGCGACCCTATAACACGTCATAGTAAAGAATCAATAGTTCACGGTATCGCCGCCATAAAACGCATCAAAATCTACTACAAAAGAATATTTAACAAAAAGAAAAAAGGTAGTAGGCAAAGCACACCAATAAATAAAAGATGGTAAATTTTCGTCGCCATTAACAAAAAAAGATTTTCACTGTTTTTCGTCGACACAAGGTCGAAAATAAAAACCTCAAAAAATACATTCCAATAAAGGGCGTAATAATTATATTTAGTGAATATCATAACCGCCGTAGTTTAATTGTGTTAAAGTGAGATTGGTGTACACGCCGTACGGGTGTCCAAAGTTTTCCGGATAGTGAACCGCGTGGTTAAAGTGGGTAAAGGGCCTTAAGCAGCAAACGTTGAGCCCGCAACATTCCCCACAAGTTAATAATTTGCTGTAAAAGAAAAAAATCTCGAATAATCTGGAAAATCGACAAAAATTTCGAAAGATTACCGAACATCTAATTTCAAAATCTCGAATAGTTTTCAACAATAATCTCGAAAGTAACGAGAGTAATAATTTTGTTACCAAACAACTCTGGGAAATTTGAAATTTTCCCCAAAAATGTCATATATTTTTAGAGTTGGACATTAATGGCCAAAACGCATTTGACCTGAAAAAAACTTTCGAATGATTTCAAATCTCGATTTGAAAATGTCGAATACTGTGCAAAATGACCAACAATTTGGTTGGTCCAAAACCACTTTTCTAAGTGTCCAAAAAAGTAAAAAAAAAAAAAAAAAATATCCGTCCGTCTGTCTAGATGTATGGATGTCTGGATGGTATTTCGAGAACGGCTTGTCCGATTTAGTAGTTTTTTTCGCCAATCTGTTTCAAGGCGGAGATTTGAAAAGCTTCTGGAACCTCTACGTCAAGAGGGTCGGGTACCTGCCATGTGAATTGATCCAAAACACCGTTATAGAAATATTTACCAATTTTTTATATATGATGGTTTGATTATTAAATTAGGCATTTAGTTTGGGGTTGAGTTGAAGGTTAAGTTAAAGGTCATTTTGCGGGTTGAGTTGGAGTTAAATTGGGGTTCGATTAAGATATAGTAAGTAGTTCACCCATTTTGTATATATACTGGTTTGAAAACTTAATTGAAAGATAATTTGCGGTTGGGTTGTGGGTTGAGTTGGGGCCGTTTTCGGGTTGAATTGGTGTTGAATTGGGGTTGGTGTTTAGTAAGCAATTGAGTAATCTATATAAGTGAATGTTTGTATGTATGGGCAGCATATGTGTAAAATATTTAGACAAATCCAGACGCCTTGACCGATTTGAACCAAACTGTACACAAATATTGTTTAAGCCTTAAGAAAGGTCACCGTTAATATCTCAAACCTCAAATTGAACCTATAACAAATTATTTGAATGGCCAATTAGGATAAAACTTATTTATTTCTTAACGGATTTTAGTCAAATTTGGAATTCTAAATTTATTTTTGGATGAAATACTAGAATATGGTAAAGTAGGATGGAACTTGGCTATCTCTTAAGCGATAATGATGAAATTTGACATGGGCGTTGAGGAGGTTCTGGAATATGGCCAAGTATGATGGAATTTGCCTTTTTCTCAGCCAATTATTATGAAATTCGGCTCGTGCATTGGGATTCTGGAATATGGGCAAATATGAGGGAACTTGTCTATTACTCAACCGATTATGATGAAATTTGACATGTGCTTTGGAAACAGGATTCTAAAATGACTTTTGGTCATTTTGAATTTAAATTTGATTTGTAGATTATTATTGGGATTTTAAAATGATTTTTAGATAAACTTCTGGAATATGGCAAATTATGATGGAACATTTGATATTCCTTAATCGATTTTAATGAAATTCGAGATTGGGCATGAAGATTTAAAATAATATTTCTAATTCCAAAACTCTGCACTACCTTTAGTAGTTTCAATACTGCGCCGCGTGTCCGCTACACAATATATTTTTCTCAACAAGGCCAAACATACTACTCTGATAGCAAATACTTAGAAAATATACCCCACAGTTTAAAGCGAAGGATTGACAAGAAAAGTTTCAAGAAAAATGTTTGGCTCACATTTCCTTTTATTCGTTGGCATCAAAATTCATCATAATCGGCTAAAAATAGCTAAGTTATATTCTTATTGACAGAACTTTATCCAAAAACCATTTTAGAATCCTATTTCCAACGCACACGTCAAATTTGATCATAATCGGTTAAGAAATAGTCAAGCTCCATCCTAATTGGCCATTCATATGGTATGACGATATCGTGGTAAGATGGTAAATATGATAGAGGTTATGATGATATAGTGGTCTGATGGATTGATATTATTGTATGATGGTGCGATGGTATGATTCTATACATGATAAAAGGTACGATGCTATGACGGTGTTTATTCTTGAATGATGGTATAATGGTATGACGGTTGGATCATATGATTATATGATGATATAATGATATGATGGTACGATGGTATGATGTCATGATTATAGGACGGTATGATGGTGTGGCGGTATGATGTTATGATGGTATGTTGGTATGATTATATGATTGTATGATGGTACGATAGTACGATGTTATGATGATATGGTGGTATGATGGTATGAAGTGCTGTGTATTGATGGTAAGATATACATCATGGTGTGATAGTGCGATGACACAATGGGTACGATGGTTTGACTGTACGATGTTTTAATGGTATAGTGTCATGGTTGTATAATGGAATAATGATATGATGAAATGATTGTTTAAGATTATTATGGTACGACGGTATGTAGGCCCGTATCATTGTACTTTGCTATTATGGCATGTTGGTGAGTAGGGTTTGAGTTGAAATTGAGTTGGATTTGAGAGAAAAATTCGGTTAGGGATTTACTTGAGGTCGAGTTTAGGGTTTAGTGGGATGTTAAGTTGAGTCGAGTTCATACACGCATGTAGGTTTCGAATCGAATTAATTTTAGGATTGGGTTGGAGAATAAGTGTGGAGTTGAGCAGAGGGTTGAGATTTGGGTCAAGCTAAGTTGAGTTGATGTAGAATTAGAATTTAGTTAGCTTACATTGGGGTGTGAGTTGTTCGGTTGAGGAATTATTTAAGGGTTGATTTGTAGTTAAGCTAAGGATTGATTTGAAAGTTGACTAAAAGTTGATTTGGTGATTTCATTGATGGCTGGGTTGGCCGTTAATTTGGTGATTGCATTTAGGTTTGTATTCCGATTGAAATAGCGGTTGAGTTGTAAATTGAGTTGGAGGCTAAGTTGAAGATTGAAATTAAAAGGTCCATTTCGGGATTGATTTAGGAGTTGAATTAATCAAGAGCGAAGTTTTGATCACCTCATGAGGTTTCAGCACTTTATATTTTTATATTTATAATCGGGCGATTCGATTATAAATAAAAATGTAAGTGAAACTTCATTATGTGATCAGAACTTCGGAGAACTCCCAAATCAATACCTAACTGAATCTCTTAACTCAATCTTAAGTTCAACCTCCAAGTCTGACTCAACCCCCAATTAAACCTCTAACTGAACTTCAACTCAACACTCTACTCAACAACTCAACCCTCAACGGAACCCTTAACTTTTCGCCTAGTGCGAACCTCGAGTTTTCATGTATTGAAAAATTACTGCATAAATGAGCTCGACTCAGAATAAGTCAAGCTAACTTCCAACACGAATGTTAATTCAACCCCCAGATAAACCTCAATAAATCCCACTCAACACCAAACTTAACCCGTACATGAATTAAACTACCAACTCAACATTTTAAAGATGATTTCCTACACGTAATAAAACACTTTAATCACCTTAATTCTTCATTTATTTAATTAAATAATCCTTCACCGGCAATGAATTTCTCTTTATTTGTCAAATCTTTTCTTATTTCTCATACTCACACATGTCGCCTTTCTTACACAAGAACTATCTCTCTTCCTTTATATTTTACTGCATTCACACGTATGAATATCTTCTCTTCCATTTTTACATCTACTTAAAATTATCTTACAATATCAACGTGATTCGAAAAGCTACATTCGTACATGAACTCAACTCAAAACAACTCGAACTAACTATCGACTCAACCCTTAACACAAATAAATTCCCAACTTAAGAGCCGACTCCTACTCAATTCAATCTCAACTCAAATCCAACTCAACTTGCAAATGGAGCCCAGCTCACCCGATTTTCATTAGAAACCCACCCGCTTACTACCCGAACATTACCATACCTATGATTCTCGATACATTTCGGCAATTTTTGGGTGCTGTTAAATATAAAGTTTGGATGTAGCCAATATATGTTAGCCGTTACAATTTCAAATTATCGAAAAATTATGCAACTTACAATAAAAATAAATAGGTGGTTTGGCGACTATTGGAGGGGGGGACTAAAGTTGAGTAGATTAATCTACCAGCTCCGTAACCTTCCAGTAGGGTGCGCATCACGCGAGCTGTTCTGGTCTTGTCATTAGGCAGCTGCGTGATGGGTACAATTGTGTAAGGGGTAACCTGTTCACAATTCGCAAGTGTACGTACTGCCTCCTCGTGGCAACCACTGGTAACTACGGCCACTTGGCACATTTTTGGCCATTTGGCACAGGCTAAAGTACCGCGCTAAAGGAGAAAACCTTGACAAAAAACCCTAATCTAAGGTGGAACAGCATATGCCGAAAGATGAATGGCTGATAGGTTAATCAGCCCAAAATATGCGGACTCTGGAAACCAGGCACCCTCCAGTTTAGTTTAGCCTTCCTGTAGTAAAGCTGGGTGACCTACAGGTGATTTGCAATTACGAGCAACTCGTAAGAGTAAAATTAAACGGAATACGGGGCAGGAGTAGGAATATACGAGAGTGGGACAACCCTCTCGAGGTCCTTGAGCTCCAATGCTACCGTCTTTCTAGCGGAACTATATGCTGTAGTAAACATCTAGGAGGGAGAGTAATAACCCCTGATAGTATGTATCACGTACCGGGAGGCAGTATCGTCAGGTTCATTAAGAACCTGAATATTGACTGGACGGATAATTAAGCAGAGGCCAGCACAATAGATCTTTTAGGTCGCGGTGCGAAGTGGCTGATCGCCCGCATGGCCTCCCCAATAATAATAATAATAATAAATACAATAAAAATATCAACAATGCTAAACAAGCGATGCCTTATTAAAAAAAGAAAAAATTAGTCAGATCTAAATTAGCAGAAGAAACGGACGAGAAAAAACGTGCTGTAAAATTTTTTTGGAGGTTAAAATAAAATAAAAATAATTAAAATAAATATTATTTTAATCCCAAAGTGGTGACCCCGACGTGACTAAAACACGCGAAAGTGAAAAATAAGTGAAAAACTCAAATAGGTGTCGATGACGAAGATAACAAAGGGGCGCCCACCGTCTCCATACACAATAGCATTTCACTCGGTTTCACAGCCAAAAAGATTTCGAGAAGCGATTAACGATGTACAGTTATATCAAAAATTAAAACATTTGGCGTCCGATCTTTAACAGAAACTGCACTCATCGACCTCTGGGCCACGCGACTACCCGAAATGGCGCACGCTACAGTTTTTCAAATGAAAAGTTCACCAACCAAGGATCGACCAAAAGCAACCGACGCATTGGTTGAATCAATTCGTTTACGTACACTCGGCGATCGTAATATTTGCCAAACGACTACGCAGCAACCCACATCATCGTGTAATTCGGAATTTACTCCGGCATCATCGTCCGAAATCAGTGTGCTACAAAAGCTGTCCATTTAAGTGGCTGAGCTTGAACGAAAATTCGTCAATTTCCGCGGTCGCAGTAATTCAGCGAATGCTAATAGACCACGTTCGCATTCCAATTCCCGGTCGGAGCATGCAAATTGTTGGTTGCATTGAAAGTTTGGCGCTAAAGCAAACCGTTGCCGTAAACCGTGCAATTTTGACGCCATGCATGCCGCCCAGTCAAATAGTAAATGAAGCCAATAGCCTGCGTCGGATTTAGGTTACGACAATACTACGAACATCGGATTTTTGATTGATACAGGTGCCGACGCATCAGTCATGCCACGCGGTCGGTTAGCAGGCTATAACTGTAAATCATCGGAAATTAAATTGTTCACAGCAAACGACACCGAAATCAAAACTTTTGGAACTACAACACTGAAGGTAAGCCTCGGATTACGACATGGCTTCACGTGGACGTTTTTAATCGAAGACGTAACAACCAATTATAGATGCAGATTGTATCGCAGATTTTACGCAGATTTGAATGCGCATCACCGTCGACAAGACGACCGAATACAAAACCTACCAGTTGGATTTGAATTACGTTGGTCTGCTGGAAGAGTTCAAGCAAATTACGATACTTCCACTGCCAGGAAGAGAAATTTCTACCGTGCATGGAATTATCACGATAGAACATCCTGAAAGGAATTCGAATTATTGATGAAAGCCGGAATTTGTCGACCAAACGCAGTAGTTGAGCAAGCCCGCTTCACGTGGTGAAGAAGTCCGATGGATCATGGCGCCCGATAGGGGATTATCGCGCTTTAAACGGCATCACAGTATCGGATTGCTACCCAATTCGCCAAGATCGACTTGCAAAAGGCCTTCTATCAGGCCCCAGTCGCTGAAGAGGACATTGAAAAAACGGTTATTACAATGCGTTATGACGAATTATTAAGTTTGTCGCGGTCTCGATTTTGTGTTTGCGTACGTCGACGATTCGTGCGTCGCCTCGACAACGCCCGAAGAGCACCAGGAACATTTGCGAATCGTTTTTCGAATCAATTTAACCAGCCGAATTTGGCCGGCAGGAGATTCATTTCCTTGGACTTCGCATTTCAACCGAAGGACTTTTGCCGCTGCCCGATTAAATCGAAGCCATCAAATCATTTCCACTTCCGACAATGGTAATAAACTAAAAAGTTTTTTGGCGACAGTCAACTATTATCGCAAGTTTTTACCAGACGCCATGGAAACTCAAGTCAAATTTCAGGAAATGACGAAGCGAGAAATGCATTTGATAAGTGCAAACTCGGTTTGTCCAACGTCGTTTTTCCTCAAAAAAATTCGACAAAGTGCAACCTCGATACAGCACGTATGATCGTGAGCTCACAGCAATATATTTGGCCGTTAAACATTTCAAATTCATGCTGCAAGAAAGAAGTTGTCACATCTACACCGATCATAAGCAGCTTATATTTTCCGTCACAAAGAGCGCTGATAATCTAACGGCGGAACTTTTATCACGCATGGAAAGTATCCACTCGAGAGCGGAAATTAATTACGAGAAATTGGCGGATGGCCAGAGAAACGACGCACAAATAAAATCTCTACTGGCGGAAGGTAATAACATTTCGATTAAATTAAAACTTTTTACCGTTCCAGACAGTTCGAATCGTGTATTGCGATTACTCCACTAGTAACATTCGTCCATTCGTGACGCAAACATTTCGAAGTCATTTCATTCAGGCAATTCATGGCAACTCGCATCCAGATGTACGAGCGACGGCTAAATTGATGAAAAAACGATTCATTTGACCAGGCATTCAGTCAGATGTTGCGAAATTTATTCGAAGCTGTTTAAAATGCCAACGGGCAAAAATTGCATGTGACACGCATTCGGAACTGGAGAAATCCAAAGCTCCGACCGAGCGATTTGCTCACATTAATATAGATCTAGTGGGACCGTTCCCACCATCCGAAGGAAATCGCTACTGTATGACGATAATAGATCGTTTCACACGTTGGCCAGAAGCGTTTCCAATTCTCGATATGTGAGCACCAAAAGTCGCAAGCTCACTCATTTCGGGGAGGATAGAAAAATATGGTGTGTCAAAAACAATCACTACCGATCAAGGTTCTCAGTTCGAGTCGCACCTTTTCGACATTACAGGACAACGGCGTATATCACGCACAGGCAAATGGCCTAATCGAAAGATATCACCGCACGCTGAAGGCAGCAATTCTCTGCCACAATACCGAGAAACGGACTACGCATTTACCAAATAATTCTCCTCGGCCTTCGATCAACGGATACAAAGGATTTAAAAGCAACAACGGCCGAATTCGTTTTCGGTACAACGCTTCGCAATCCAGGTGAATTTTTCGAAGAAGCCATTAAAGAAAACAGCTAGACAAACAGTCATCGACTAAGAAATGTAATGAGTAACATTTATCCAACAACAACGGCGTGGCACGGCAGTCCGAAAATATTCGTACATGGAGATTTGCATACAGCGACCCACGTATTTCTGCGAGACAATTCGATTCGCCCGAGCCTGACGCATCCGTACAATGGAGCATTCGAGGTGGTCGCATGAACGCCAAAAAATACTTTTGCGTGCAACTGCCTAATCGCGAAGTGAACGTTACAAGTTGCCGACAAGCAGTACATCGTACCGACATCGACAGATCCGCGGCGAAGGTCGGACCGACAACAAAAGAAAGTCACTCGATCCGGTCGACATGTGCGTTTCCCGGGGAGATTTAAATAAACACCGACTTTCGTCTAGCCGGGAGGTACTGTAGCCAATATACGTTAGCCGTTACAATTTTAAATTATCGAAAAATTATGCAAGCGCGTAAAAAAAAAAAATGAGTCAGATCGAAATTAGCAGAAGAGATGGACGAGAAAAAACGTGCTATAAACATTTTTTGGAGGTTCAAATAAAATAAAAATAATTAAAATAAATATTGTATAACTGAAACGAGCAGAATCGGTATGACGTAGCAAAAAAAAATATATTTCGGATCCATCGTATCCAAATTACTATACAAATGGAAAAAATTGGTCAAATAAGGTTAAATAAGGTAAAACGCTATTTGTTGAGCATTATGCCTCAATTCCATTGTGATTCAAAGTTTGTCAGTAAAAATAACTTGAAATAAAAATATAAAACCTGTGGTTCTGTGAACGAGACACACAACGGAGTCGAAAGACTTCGAGATTTTACTTACAAGAAATGTGTGTCTGTGTTAGTGCACTGAAATCGAAATTAAAAAAGTATCAAATCGAGAAGATTTTATGGCAGTCCAACTAATACATGCAGATAAATATTGTGTTGTACCGATGAAAAATATTTCTTGCACACACTGTTAATTTTAATAGTTTGGAATTTTTAAAGAAATAATTTGAATAAAATAATTCTGATAAGAGTAATTAGTAATAATTAATTTTTTAGATTATTTTGAAGAGTGAAAATAATCGAATTAACACTAATTCTTAATGTTTGCTATAAAAAATGCCATAAAATTTGCTATAAAAAAACCATAACAAAATACCTTGTCTTTGTCACTCTGATGAATTATTAGTTTTTGTCTTCTTTCAACTTCAAGTCAGCTCAGTCAATTTTTCACAATGGAATTGGGGCATTACTCTTCATTTTTCTTTTCTCTTACATTAGCATACTTCACTCAAAATTCTTATTGGAATTTTATTAACAGTGTACTTTCTAATACATGCTTATATTTTGTTATTTGTTATAAACTTCACACCCATCTTATAAATAAAACCGATTTCCCGTGCTTAAATTCATTTTTCGTTCCCTTCTTTAATTCTTCTTTTCTCTCTTTGCGGAAGGAAACAAAACATATTTGATTTTGTTTCTTGCCCCGGGAACTAAACCCAAACCTTCCGCAAAGAGAGAAAAGAAAAATTAAAGGAAGGAACGAAAAAAGAATTTAAACACTGTATCTATTTTGCCACCTCTAAGTTTTAACGTGAAATTTGCCGCCTTGGACGCATTCCTGCAAGGCCTACAGTTAAATCCGACTGAACATAAAATAAAAAAATTCAAGTAGAAAATATGCGATGAAATTCGATAGAAAACAATGTATATATGTATAATTAGTTTTAGGGACATATGCACTCGAAGTTTGGTCGTAAAATAGGAATTGATAAATGGGAGTTTCATGAACGTATTTCAATTTTATTATTGTGACATTGTGAGGTGTAATTTTTTTCTTTGTATTAACGTATATTTACGAAGAAACAAAATTATGTTACACAATATTGAAATGTATGCAAAATTCAATGAAACGGTGAAATGAATGAAATGTATTACGTTAGCCGGTGTGCAGATATTGAATGCCCTAATAAACCAAGAATAGCTCACCGTAAATTATAATTTTAATTCATATGTATATCCTACCAGTGACACAACCTCGAAACAAATTAAATTTCAAATTAAAACATAATTTACACAACAATCTAAAAGTTTTGCTTTACAACGGAAGCATGTCTTTGCAAACTTTGTCTTTCATCCTGCAATGTCAGAACAACAAAAAAAAAACTAAAAAATCGTGCTTTCATAAAATATTTTACTATACAAAGTTAATTATGTTGTCAGATATTTTTTGTTGTTTTTTATAAAATACCTAATTGAATCATATAATGAATAAAAAATAAAAATAAAACCATCACTTACCATTAATATTCTGCTGTCCCTTTTCGGCCAACGCAATAATTTGTTGTGACTCGTTGAACGATTTTTCACCCCTAGTCGCGAGTGAAATAGGTCCCGAATAAATTTTTTCTTTGCTCGAAAGTGATGCATTAACCGCCTGATCGGCCGCCACATGCGCCTCATTAATCGATTTTATAATATTACTGTGCGCCTCACTAGCTCGCAAAGCTTCTTCAGCACCAATTTGTGTTTTTTTAAAAAGCATCGAGTAACGATACGATTTTGTCACTAAATGTTCTGAATGGTTTTGTGCCTTTTCGATGATGCTTTCCAATTTGGCCAATTCTGCATCATTTTCTGCCAGCTCCATTTGTAATTCCATCGTTAAATCATCTATTTGAACTTTTTTTTTGTGTAACCCGTTTAGTAATTCTCGAATTTCGGTTAATAAAAAATTAATTTTTGGATATAAATCATGTTTCAAGTATTTGTCGATCATTTCATTGTAGTTTTTAATTTGTTGGAATTTATCGACAAGGGCCCGGTACCGGATGTCGTTATCAATAACAAGTCGTGAATTGAGTACAATATCCGTGATAGTATTACTTGCGTAAGCTTTAAGTTCTAATATTTTGTTTTCAAATTCTTTTAGATTCGTTCGAATTTGTTTATTGCTTTTGGCCAAATCTTCCAATTGGATGTGGAATTTTTTTAAAAATGCATTCCAATTTGTTGAACACGATATCTTCGTCATGCTTGAATTATATAGTTTGTCGTATTTATCTCGCCAATTTTTTAAATCTTCGTGTTTATTTTGAGCTTCATTAAATGCGTTTTTATTGCTGATGTGACGTACGTGATCACCGTACTCGTTTAATATTTTAACCGTCTCTTTGATTTGGCCCAGTAAAATTTTCACTTCATTTCGAGTAGCGTCCATGTCATTCAAATTTTTCGTTATTTCTAATTTTCGTTTCTCAATTTTATTATTTACGAATTTATTTCGTTTATTTTTTAAATTCACGGTCTTCGAGTAAAGCTTTTCGTAATCCGTTTCGTCAAAATGTTTATTTAGTTCATTTTCGATATATCTCTGATGTAACAAACTTTCATTTAATTTGTGCATATCGTGTTCATAGTCCTCAAGAATTTCCCACGGTGCAGTAATGTCTATTGAATTTATGTGTGTTTCACCTTCGGCCAAATATTGGTTTAGTTCTTCAACCCTTCCAAGAAGTAGCAGGGAACATGTATCACACACTACATAAAGAAAAATTTCAGAATCGTTTTAAAAAATGGAAGAAAATATTTACTTACATTTACAGTGTCGATCTTCTAATACATGTTTCGATTGCATACATGAATCACAACGACGTCCTACGATTCCAGGCTTACAAAAGCATTGTCCGGTTGTTTCGTGACATCCACTGCGAAGTATTCCGTCTGGATTACAATCGCATGGCTCACATTTACCATCATCCAAATCGGGACGTCCAAAATAACCAGACAAACACTGTTCACAACGTTTACCCGTATACTCCGGTTTGCAAACACAACTCACTACATCACCGAACATGTGACATCCCCTAGCAAAATTTTTTCTAGTTTCAGGACACGGACACGCTTCACATTTGCCGTAAACGGGATTACCAAAATATCCTTCAGCACATTCGTTACACTGATGTCCACCTGTATTTTCACGACAATTCTAAACGATATAATTACCACTCAGTATTATATAACGATCTATGTAATTTTAAGCTCAATCTTACCAAACATCGGCCTGTCTCCCGATCACAAGTTTCACTCCGACCACTGCAATTACAAGGCGCTGCTACACCAATAAAATCATCGTATCGATTTATATCATCTTGGGTTCCGTTCTTATATCGATAATATCCATTATTTGGATTCTGGCACGAAGTTCCACTATACCTTGGATCACAATCACACACTTCAATTTCGACGGCAAAATTATTAGTTGTTCCCGAAACATCAATTCCCGTGTCTAGTGTCACAATCGAGAGCCTACAAATAAAATTCAAGTAATATTTTAATTTATGCTTGGGCGGCTGTATATAAAATACACTGTTGGAATGTTACCTACACGACCTGAGTAAAATCACTCCACGGAGATGCACGCACAAAAATATTTTTAACATTTTGCAACGCTGTTATCATTACTGGCCTTGTTAGATTTTGTCCATTGTAGTGATATTTCCAATTTTTTTCGTGCATTTTGATTTTGTACGTTACATTTTGGCCCAAGTCGAACATTTCATCACCGTAATAATCAATGATTAGATCAAGATGCGAATGGATTTGTATCAGAGGATAAATGTGCAGAATATTGTCTGGAAATCGTACGTCACAACCATTGTGATCGATTGTAAAATTTAAATAACCACCATAACTGTTAATTAGATCGCCTAAAAATTTGGACGATAACTGAAAATAAAGTGGTGCATACAGAGGGCCATACGCTCCAATTGTAACATTGCCATTTGATTTGGGTATCACATTTAAATCATTCATTTGTATAATTTCAGAATCCTCACTGATTGGACCATTATTACCGGACATTTGAACAACCACAACATAACTATAGTCTGGCTTTGTATCGGTTACGGTTGAAACAAATTCGATGTTTACGCGTCGCACTGATGTACTCCGAATTTGTCCCCAAGAAAATTGACTGCCATGACATTTTGCCGATCGCCCGAAACAAAAACATGGTAAACAACCCTCCACACTATTGAACGATAGTCCAAATGTTGTTTCCAAACATTGATCGCACAGCTGTCCGCGTACATTTGTTTTACATGGACATTGTCCAGTCTCATCACATGTAATGCCCCCCGTCGTTATATATTCTGGACGCGAACCACTGTTATTACAATTACAACGACGACAATCGGGATATCCATAGTATCCGGCTAGACAACGATCACATTTTTGTCCCGTAAATCCCTGTCGACAATTACACTGTCCCGAAAGTAAATCACATGATTGACCAATCGTTCCAATATGATTACATTCACAATCGATACACCCTTTTAGGTATTCCCAGCCCCAAGTATTTGGAAGACATTGCTGGCAATCGGGACCTTTAGTTTTTGGTGGGCACATACATCTCCCCGTATTTGGATCACATATGTACGACTTGTTGGGACACTCATCACATTCTATAGGTTCATTTATTATAGAGCTTAATGTAAACGGTTTTCATTACCAAATAGATTTTAAACAAAATACTTACTTTTACAACCATGCGACGAAAATCCATAAAATCCGTCCAAACATTTATCACAACTCTTGCCACCAACACCATGTTTGCAGGTACAATCACCGCTATACGGATGACACACATGATGTTTACTGCCCTCATTATTGCACTCGCACGAAATACATCCTTTCCGTGATTTTATATTCCAATAACCATCTTTGCATCGGTCACATTGTGATCCTACGACGTTCGCAAAACATGAACATATTCCACTGTATGGATTACAGATACGATTTGCGGTACCATAATAATCACATTTGCACACTGAAAATATGAAATAAAACGAGAAAAAAATTTTTAATTCCAAATCTAAATTAACGACAGCTTAATTACTCTATTGCGCTACGGTACATTGTAGATAAATTGCTTTTGTGAATTTAATGATTTTTTTTTTTTTTTCAGAAATTTAATTATAAGTAGTAGACGGACGGCAAGAAATTTTTAATTAAAATTCACAATAACAAAAACTAAAAATTATTTTGGGATCTTACAGTTCAACATTATCGAAATTAGAACTAGTCTGTGTACATAAATCGTCTACATATTATGTTTCTAGTCGGACAAGTGTTATTAACGATATATATAGTCATATACACACACACACACGCAGAGTTTTAGTTTCCAAATACATCTCTGGCTAAATAAACAAATTAAAATATTTTCATGTTATCAAGTTCAACGATAAAATTGATTCTCGTTCTCGATATAATAATAATAAAAAATAAAAAAATATGTAATAATAATTTATGATCGTGATCGTCATAATCATAATGATAATAGTAATATTCATAACAAAAATATTGAAATTTTATACACTAATTTGAAAATTGATCTGTACGAGTATGTAAACATGTAAACAAATTATAATGATCGTCGTAAGTTATAAGTGATCCAGTTTTGCGATAAACATTTTAAATGTGCGATCAATGACATTAGATGTATATAGAAGTGTTTTAATCTCAGTTTATGGTTAAAAATGAATACAGCTAAACACCACATCTAACCCCAATTTCTTGGGCTGTATATAAACACAAAAATGATCATACATTCAATCATATATCTGACTGAAGATGAATTCAACGTCAACTTTCATATTTATTACACTATTCGGGGTTATTCTGTGCGGAGAGTATTTTTCATCAAACGGAACCAAATATTTCTTTAGTCATCCAATGGTGAGTATTCGAAAAAAAAAAAGTAAAACGTTTTTGTTTTTATTAAAAATAACAAATAATATTTTTGCAGAGGAAAAATTGGTATCAAGCTCAAAGATTTTGTCATGCTATAATAGCATGCATTTGGCTACTATACACACCAATGATGAAAACGATATCATTCTCGATGTAATATTCAATAAGTTTCGACCCAGCCAAGAGACAGATCACTTCTGGTCAAGTGGCACGGATTTGGGCCAAACTGATTTAGAATTTTATTGGGCCGAATCGGGATATGCAGTCTTATTTACCAACTGGATCGATGGACATCCAGTTGTTGGTCGTTCTGGTTGCATTCTGTTACATGGTGGTGTGCACAAATATAAATTCACCGATATACCTTGTGCCGATTCATTTTACTTTATTTGCCAAGATAAATTAGTGATTCCTGATGCATCGAAGAGAAACATGAATTTTTGAAGAGAAATCTAATGTCATTCAGTAACCGCATTTTAATATCAAATCTGCTTATGTAATCTATACAATTGTATTGTAATCCTAATTATTGCTAATAAAAGAAAATCTTTCAAAAATATCCTGATTTTACCTAGCTATCATTCAGATTTATACGTCAGATTTCTGTATAAAAAATCACCTGATTGTCCTTTGTCTGTGCTTTAAGTAGGTAAAATAATTTCAGTGGTATCTTTAACAAACATCTGTAGCAGCACGGAGATTTTGTATAAAAGACGAAAAGCGAAATTTCCTTCAGTTTAAGTAGTACTTAGTAAAAGGCGGGCAATTGAGCAACTTTTGATATTGGTAATTGTCAAAATTACGTTTTGGCGCTAATAAAGAAATAAATTTAAACAATTGTGACGGTGATACCTAGGGTGTAATAGAATAAGTTAAATTAATAGCTCAATGTTTTACTGTACTAAAATGGAATTTTCCATGATAAAACTGTTCTAAATGTTTCTATGCTATTCTTACTGGAAAAGTCATTAACTTTCTAGAAGTTTGGTTTGTGTATATAAAAAGACGAACGAAATCGAATTGGATTCATTAGTATTTGGTAAGCGATAGTGTGAAGATTAAAGAGGAATTAAAAGGTGATTTAAAAAGTGTTTTAGTGCGAAATAAAAAGTAGATCAGTAAAATTGTGCGAATATTAAAATAAAATGATTTTGTGAATTATCGTTAGTAACTTGTGTGTTGGTAATAAATTGAATTGTTTCGTTTTATTCATAATTCAGTGATTCTAACCTTGAT
Organism: Tipula vernalis; assembly: GCA_958295665.1. Lineage (NCBI taxonomy): Eukaryota > Metazoa > Arthropoda > Insecta > Diptera > Tipulidae > Tipula > Tipula vernalis. Next base: position 125,629,771 of record OY282558.1, on the reverse strand, counting down.
TGGCAAGGTAAAAACATAACACTTTAAATATTGCTACGGTGACACCTAGGATAGAATAGAATAAGTTATTTAATAGCACAAGGTTTACTGTACTAAAATGGAATTTTCCATGATAAAACTGTTCGAAATGTGTCTAGACTATTCTACTGGAAAAGTCATGAAATTTCTAGAAGTTTGCTTTGTGTTTATTAAAAGTCGAACGAAGTCGAATTAGATTACTAGTATTTTACCAGTCGTTTGTAAATTATTGTTAAAAAATTATGTTGTAATAATTCTTGTGTTAAATAAATAAATTCGTTGCTGATAAATTGAATTGATTTTGTTTTATTCACAGTCCAGTGATACGAACTTTGATTGAAAAGGCAAAAATGTAACAATATTAACATTCAGTCTGTCCCCTCAACAGTGGAGTTTAGGAAGGAACTATTTCTTAACGGATTACGATGAAATTCGGCAAACTAGGATATAACTTGGCTATTCCTTAACCAATTGTGGTGCAATTCGACATGTGAAATGGAAATGGGATTCTAAAATGATTTTTAGATGAAGTTCTGAAATACGATCTGTCGGAATTGAGCTTATCTATTACTGAACCGATTTTAGTGAAACTTGATATTTGCAATGGTAAAGATCCCTTAAATTAATTTTAGAGGAAGTTCTGGAATATTACCGGTTAGGATAGAATTAGACTATTCCTCATCTGATTATGATGCAATTCGGCATGCACTACGAAATTGAGATTCTAAAATGATTTTTTCTAATTCCGGAACCCCACACTACAATTAGAAGTTTTACATATGTGGCGCGTGCTATCAGATGTAAAGGGTTTTCCAATAGGAATGATACATTTTAAAAATTAAAAAAAAACATATAAATTATTCAATGAGTGTTGTTTTCAAATACTAGAATTTGTACTGAATTCTGTCAGCCCACTTTATCATCACTTTTTCACATAAATTTGGCTGTATTTCATCAATAGCACGTTCAATGTTGATTTTTAATTGCTCAATTGTTGTTGGATTATCAGCATAAACTTGTGAATTAACATATCCCCAAAGAAAGAAATCACAAGGTGTTAAATCACACGACCTGGTAGGATAATTAACTGGACCAAATCTGGAGATAATTTCATCACCAAATTTTGTTTTTAATAAATCGATTGTTAAGGTGGCTGTGTGGCAAGTGGCACCGTCTTGTTGACACATATCTTCCAGATTATTTTCAACAACAGTATGAAAAAAAAAACATTTAACATTGTTCTGTATCGTTCTCCATTGACTGTTAATCTTCGACCATTTTCTTCAAAGAAATATGGACCAATTACTCTACCAGCATGAATTGGAAACCACACAGTAACTTTATCTGGATATAATGGTGGCTGAACAGTTTCGTGTGGATTTTCATCACTCCAAATTCTTCAATTCTGTTTGTTAACATAATCATTTAACCAAAAATGAGCTTCATCACTGAATAAAATGTTTCGATAAAAATGTTCATCATTTTCAAGTTGTGCAAGAGCAAAATTAGAAAATAAACGACGTTTATGGTGGTCTAACGGCTTTAGTTCTTAAACCAGTTGAATTTTGTAAGGATGTAATCCCAAATCTATTCTTAAAATTCTCCATGTTGTTGTTCGAGAAATATTTAATTGTTGAGAACGACGTGGAATCGATAAATTTGGATTTTCTCTTATACTTTATCAATACTCTCTTATGTGTGTGTGTGCATTTCTTTGTCGTACTGGTACTCTTATATCTTATATAATGTAAAGAAAATTCACTTTCTAATTTGTCTACAATACGACGAATAGTGAGTCGCTTAACGTTGTTGAAGCGTGTATCTTTCCATGATTAAATGGCATAACCTTCTGAACACAAATGACATAATAAATGTCAAAAAATAATATGCAGTGTTGCCACTATAACCAATTTAAATGGTATCATTGCTATTGGAAAACCCTTTATAATAAATATGTCAATATGAGAAACATCAACAGCTGCCAGATCTATAAGAACATCAACAGGCAATATCATAAAAGCTATTGGCTGTTGAAGTTTCTGTAAACCAGGCAGCTGTTGGGCTTTATGCTGTGAGGCAATAGCCAATTTCCATCTAAAATGGCCATATTCTGGAACTTTATCTAAAAATGGTTTTAGAATCCCATTCCAAACGCACATGTTGAAATTCAACATAAACAGTTAAGGAATAGTCAAGTTTCATCGTACTTGGCCATATTCCAGAACTATATCCAAAAACCATTTTAGAAGAAAAACCATTTGAAATTTTACTCAAATCGGTTAAGAAATAGCCAAGTTTCAACATAATTTTTGATATTCCAGAACTTCATGAAATTTATTTCAGAATCCCATTTTTAACGCAAGCGTAAAATTTCACTAAAATCCGTTAAAAATAGCCAAGTTCCATCAAAATTGGACATATTCCAAAAATTCACACAAAAATCATTTCAGGATCCATTTTCCAAGGCGCAAATTTCCTAATCTGTTTTGGGCTGAAAGAGTACAACTAAAATCAAAAATTATTTCATACTTTTGAAACCGGAATTCCGAGAAACGGGGATGAAGAGTCGAGAAATGAACAGATTGTATATTTGATATCCGTATGTATAATTCAAATACGCGATAAGTATGAATATTTGAGATGGTTCTTAAATAATCACGCATACACACCCAAACACACCCATATCCTCACGTGCGTCTTTATATATGATCTACGAATGCTTGAAATTGGTATTTTAAGCGCGAACGTTTTTATGCATCCAGACAGTTTAATTTAACCAGTGAAAAGTAATAATACGTGAATTAGCTAAATAAAGTGTTTTAAGTGATGTAACAGTTAAGGGTGTTGAAAAAGTGTTGGGAAATAAAGTTTGGAAATTGTCGAATCATCGCAGGAGCTTTTTCTAAAGATGACATGGCCCTGGCAATGGAGACCAAGACGACAGGTAAAACTCAAAATTTGACCTACAAATCTCCTGATTTGAACACAAAATGAGAAAATTGGTCAAATGACAGGCATAAAGGCTACGAGGCTATGATAGAGGAAACATTGGAGGATCAGTATTTGGGGCAAAGGCAAATCGTCACCAAATCCGCGTGCTACTATGACTCTGCGGTTGTTGCTTTCGCTGATTTTCCCAAGATGAATAACAGCTTCGCTGGTTCAACAATAAAACAAATTGTTGATTGAATCAGGAAATAATCAAAACTTTTATTAATTCAATCTTTAACAAAAGCTCGTTTATTGTTACTGAAATTTTTTATAGTTTTTGGTTCTTTATGTTGTTTGCTCTATGACGCTTCGTAAAAATCTGTTGGTTTTATGCGTTTGCTAATTTTGTCATAATTATAACTACAACAATCGATCAAAGAGACCTCTATCTACTATAATTATTCTAACGTGCTGTGACGGTGACACCTAGTGTGTAATAGAAGAAGTTAAATGAATGGCTCAATTTTTAACTGTACTAAAATGGAATTTTCCATGATAAAAGTTGTTCTAAATGTTTCTACGCTATTCTATCTGGAAAAGTCATGAGTTTTCTAGAAGTTTGGTTTGTGTATATAAAAAGGCGAACGAAGTCGAATTGGATTAGTAGTATTTAGAACGCGACAGTGTGAAGATTAAAAAGGAATTAAAAAGGGATTCAAAAAGTGTTTTAGTGGAAATAAAAATTATAAGTGTACAGTAAAATTCCTGAATAATTTATAGAAAGTGATTTTGTGAATTTTTATTAATAAATTGTATTACAATAATTGTTGTGTGAAATAAATAAATTCGTTGGTGATAAATTAAATTGATTTTGTATTATTCATAATCCAGTGATACGAATCTTAATTGACAAGGCAAAAACGTAACAGTACATTTATTTACTGCCACCTACGAATAACTAGCCACACTAAAATACTGTGGAACATAATTGAACCATTTCACAAATATGTATACTTAAAAATTACATTAACAATCCAAAATTATATGTAATTAGATTTCAGAAATTGACATAGTAATTATTAATTACATTAGGTAAATAAATTGATCTATTAAATACAGCATAATACTTTAATAATAATAGATAGTTGTTTTGTTTTTAATTTATGATTTGAATGGTAGAATATTTCAATGGAATAACGATTAATATCAGTATTGCACTGATTATGCAAACACCAGTTACATGGTTTAATTCGCATCTCCTTTAATTTCAGCTATTACAGCATTCATCGCCAAATACAGCTCAAAACTTCCAGAACAATAGAAGCCGAAAGCTCTATTTTTAGTTGAGATGTTTTATATTATAGGGATTACCAAGAACCAGGATCCGGACAAAGGTATTGCAGGAGATTTGCGTGAAATGGAAATATAAACTAAAAAGACCCCGTATCACTGACCTAATTGCTCAGGGAAAAGATTACGAGATTTGTTGTACCACCCCTCTTAATTGTTATTTTTAACAATGATCCCTTATTTTCGAGTTTAGTTGCAATATCTTAACCTCAGTTTTACTTAATCGAGTATAACTAAACTCGTTTTGCCGAACTGCATAGTTTCGAGAGTATTAGGACCCGACATATTATTAAGACTATTTTTGAAACTAGATGCTTAAAGTATTTGATTTTCTGTAGAATTTCCTAGCTTAGACATTCAACATATCGTTAGAATAGTATTTTGTATAGCGATTGGTTAAAAGTAGATTGCAAAAACAGCTTAAATTAAATTTATTGATTTATCGATAACTTTGCAATTTAACTATTCACTTTATGTTTAAACATTCGAAAATTCGGTAGAGTCGGTGGGGAGCATTATGTACGTCAAAATGTTGACAACCGAAAAAAATTGTTTTTATCAATTTTATCGGAAAAAGTACCTTAAATTATCGTTAGATTACAAACTAGATTTCGGCCGACTTAATAGCTAACAGATTAGCGAAGTTTCAATCCCTGATTTGAGGTTAAAAGCACAGAATAATAAACAAATTTTTACTCTTGCCTTATAGTGTACATTTCGCGCCCTGAATAATGTTATAGCCAGACAGACTGCGCAGCTCCCACGCCCCTTCAGCTGGTCCTAATGAAGTGTTAGAGTAAGAACTATATACATGAACTTTAGATACCGGAGCTTCCAAATCAGTGGTGCTTCAAGACCGATAGGAAAACTCCACTCTCCGATATATTATCTATCCGTCCTCTCTTATTTCTCCGACATTAAAAAAAAACGCCCTATAAATAAAAATACGATCCAGCCTGCTTAGACCCAGCCGCAGAGCTGCTGGTAGGGAAATCAAAACCGAATTAAGTTTAATCTAAACTTTTCGGTTCGACTCGATATTAACCGATTTTCACCGAGTACAGCATGTTGCTGAATTATGATGTGGTCAAGTTTCGACTTCATCAAGTTGGTTTTATATTCTTGACCATTTCAAACTGTTCAATTCAGCTTGGTTATTTCTTTAGGACCCCTTAGCAACAATGTTGGTTTGCTTAATGGTAATAATAATATCATGATTTAATTTGAAATCAAATCAGTAAAATAATTTGAAACCCTTCCCAGCGTTATGTTTTCCAAATAATGTCTTGCGATTCCGTCATTTGCATAGTGCACAATTTCTCGTTTAGTTTACAAATTATCTTTATATTAAAAAAAATTACAGAAAATTAAAATACGTTCAACTGACGCGATAGACAAAGCATTTTGTTAGGTAACTTATTTCCTAAAATCTTATGGTGAAATGTGAATTAGTTCGTGTAACTAAAATTTCAAAGTCATGAAAGAAATTCACATTGAAGTGTGAATATGAGCAATGTGAATTTAGTAATGCCTTCTCATAGGTGTGTCTTTAATATTTCAACTGTTACTAATACAATTTATAAAATATATGTCAAGAGGTCATTCTTAAGAGTTTATCATTGATCAAATCGATGTATATTCAACTCAATCCTCAACCGTCAACTACTACCACAACGCCTCCAGTATTCGATGTAAAGCTATGGTATTTCGTTTAGGCGTACTTTACAACGAATATGGCGTCATAATAATCAGTGAGACCTGCCTTACGGTAAATATGTTCTCCGAATAATGCTTCCCATCTGATTATGTCATTCATAGAAAGGATAGATACGTTTTTGACACCAGTCGTAAAGGTGGTGGTGTGGTAATGATGTGGTGGCCTGTCATCCTAGCCTAAACGTGATTATGCTGTTCGAGTCAGATTGGCCAATAATACTTCGATTATTGTAGTCACCGTGTATATACCTTACATATCTGGATTATATTACTATAACACGGTTGTCAATTAAATCGGCTCAGCTGTTATGCCACTAGTTCGTCCTAGCGACCAACTTATCATTTTGGCGACTTTAATTTACTTGTTATATCTTGGGATGATGTAGACGGCGTATTTTCTTCATCTTCTACCGATAAGAGGGTATTAGCTATCATCGATTACTTTGCTGGCATCTCAACTACGCAGCTCAACCGTATTAGTAACAATCGGGGGAAATTTCTTGATATGTTATTTGCTAATGATGTGATGTATGCCGAAATTTCTGCGTGACTGGACTTCACTAGCTGTGGCAGCATCTACCACGTACTGGTTACAGGTGTGGTATCGAAAAGCACGTTCCGCGAGTTAAAATAAATAAAATCGGCCGTCAGGAGCCCTGGTATAATAATGAGTTGGTGTTGCTCGAGAAACAAAGCAATAAGCTTCATTCCTTGTATATATTGCATGGTGTTAAATACTATCCCGATTTTGACAGAGCCCACAAGGAATTTAAATGCCTAAACTGATTCCTTTACCACAACTATGTAGTGCGAATTGAGGAAGGGTTAACATCTAGTCCTAAGGAGTTCTGTAATTTCATTAACAGCAAGAAAAAAGTGGCTGGTTTTCCGTCTTCTATATCTTACTAGCCCTTGGATTGGACGTCTCTAATATGTTTGGAAATTTGTTTGTGTTGGTTTACAAACCTGTTCTGTCGCCCGCTATCGTGTCTCCAGCTTTGCCCAGCTTCGTTAATTCAATATTTTCAAGTTAACCGAGAAAGAAGTTGGCAAGGGAGCGGGTTATGCTGTGAATTTGACCCTTCCGATTGCCTTCATATTTAGTAAAATCCTACGTCGCGGTTTTTTCCCCTATCCTTGAAAAATTTCTTGTATTCATCCAATTTTCAAGACGTGTAGAAGAAGTAATGTGAGTAATTATCGTGGGATCGTCCCAAGCTGTTTGAGTGTATGGTTCATAGAATCTTGTTCTTTCTTACTAAAAACTTCATTTCTCTACAGAAGGTAGGTCTACAGTAACTAACTTGGTTTCATTTTGTGGCAACTTATTTGATAGTTTAAATTCCAGACATCAGCTTGACGTTGTTTATACAGATTTTGCCAAGGCTTTTGATACGATTGACACTCTATTCTAGAAGGTCTAAATTGTCGGTTCATTCCTATTAAATGATTGCATTCCTACTTAACTGATCGTTGGCATTCCGCTAGGATCTTGAGTTTTTACTCCCAATTGTTTCGAGTGCCATCTAGCGCCCAATGTGGTGCAATGCTTTAAGTTTGCTAACTGTCTCCTCTTCGCAGATGACATGAAAATTGTTGCCCGGTTTACTAGTTTGCAGCTTTGGACATCAGCAAATGTACGACTCTTTCTTCTAATCGTATCTGCTCACCCATTTTTCACCAATATCAGCTATTCAATGAAGACGTTGACCGAGTCGAGTTCATTTCTGATCTTGGTGTGATTTTTGCAAAACCATTATTTCAAAGACGTATATTATGTTGGGCTTTATTAAACAAAACTGCAAGGATTTTAGGAACCCGATAACTTTGACATCACTATATGTCTCTATGTACGCGCTCAGATGTTTGCGTTCACGCGTGCTGTGGATTATGTCCTTCCACCGTGACTGTATCAGGATCAATGTAATCTTTTGAAACTGCAACGTCTTGAGCGTATTGATTGTACCGAGCTACTCGCACGTCTAAAAATATATGCTCCCGGACGCCGAATGCTTCAACGTGATGCGTTTTTATTCATTGTCCTAGTGCCAACGAACTATAGTCTTTCGGAATCAATCCTGAGAATATCACGGGTGTTCAATTCAGTATTTAAAGTTTTCGATTTTCACTTGTCTTCAGTGAAAATCTCAATTGGTACATTAAATTATTCTGGCAACTTTAGCTACCAGTTGAGATTTTCACTGAACTTCCTTGTCAGAAATTGGAATTTAGTTCCTGATTAGTACAAGTAGCAAATGCCCAAAAACTACCCCTATCCAGGGGAATAAATTATTCTGGAAACTTTATATACCAATTTAGATTTTGACTGACACCGATAAAGTGGTCTTAGCACTCTTTGCCAGAGATTTGAAGTTAGTTTCCGCTAGTACACATAGCAGCTGACCTACTTCTCCGTCCACCTATTCCAAAAAATACCCGTTGTCCAGGGGAATAAATTAGTCTGTAAACTTTATCTGTCATTCACATCCTTATATTAGCATCGTATCTAATGGACGGAAACTTTATTAAAGCAAAGCAGAAGAATGCGTAAACAAATCTCCGTCCAATTAAATATGGTATACCAAAAGGCAACGTGTTCACGCCGATATTATATCTGCTATACGGCAGTTATACAATATTTACAGATAAAACGGCTATACTATTAACCCATGAAGACAACAAAGCGACAGACGATTTACAGGAGAATATTAATAGTATTCAAGCGTGGATGAAAAAATGGCGAGGTAACCTTAACAATGTGAAGAGACACCAATTCAAACAAATAACCAGGATTGGCCTAAAGCTGATAAAATAAAATATTTAGGTATTCTCCTCGACAAGTGTCTAACAGCGTAAACATATTTGGACAAAAAGAATGCGCTTCCCATAATATTCTTTATCATAATTTAGGGTGACATCCTGGCAGCGCCTCTATTCCACCAATATGCCTTATTATCTCGCCCTTTAGCACTTGAATTGATGCTGGCTTATTGACATGGATTTTACTTTTGAGTAACACCAAAGAAAGAAATTCATGGGTGTCAAATCGCACGATCTCTGCGGTCAATTGACCTTGCTAATTCGCTTCAAATGTTCTGGAGGCCTCAATTACTGTGTTACCTGAATTTTGTAAGCGTGCTTACTCAAATCTTTTGTTAAAGTTCGAAGTAATGGGGTGGTGGAAAGATTTAATTGCTGCGAACAATGACGGCTCACGGCCACACTTTCACATATGGCAGCAATGTTTTCGGCTAGACGACCTGACCTATATGAACACGCACTGATGATTTCACATCGGCTACCGCCGACCCAGATTCTTAGAATTTGTGCACGATACTTAAAATTCTACACTCAGTTGGTCGAGTGTGCGCGAAGCAAAGCATTTCTTTTTGAACGCCCATTTTAATAATAGGCTTCGATAATTTTTCTCTGATCTCTATACATGACTAAATTATTAATGACTGTAGATGACAGATGTCAATACGAAACATTTTTTTTCTTTTGATATTTGCATTTTATTCACTGGTCAAATAGCCATTGGCTCACCCTTTAGAAAGACAAAAAGAGAAAAAAAACGATTATCTGCTTAAGGGAATACCCGAGAAAAGCTCAAAAATCGCCGCCTGCTCATCATCTCATTTTCATATTTTTCTGTAAAATCATCGGTAAATAAGCTTTCACAACACATACAAGAAAACCAAACATTTATAGTGTTTTAGGACAGTAAAATTTTCGATTAGTACTAAAACGGAATTCGCAAACTGGATAAATCCAGTTAGTTGAAAAGGTGAGGCGTTAAGTTAAGTTACTAATGCTAATTAAATGAAAATTAGCAGCGTCATTAGTACGAAAGAATCGTGTCTAATAAAAGTGAATTAAAATTGAAAATTCCATAATTAGTACTGTGATAATGTAATACAGTGAAATCGTGTGATCTACATATTTCTATCAAATAGTGAAAAATAATATTGTATGCCTTATTTTGTTAAATACGGGTGAGTTTGTATTGTGGTGTGTAACGCATACTTTAATGTAGTGGTAGTTTAGAATTAGAGCAAAGCTGCCAACTATCCGACTGCAATTTAAAATTAATGGTCTTCGAGTACTAAGTGGGTTCAAAAGGGACATTGGCTTGATGAATTATACGGCTGCTAAATCTATTTAACAACATTTTAATTATTTAAAGTGAAATAAATGCTTAATTTATTTATGTCACGTTGCCTTGGTAGAGTTTTATGATTTAAGATTTTAGGGAATTAAAAAAATTTACCATACGCCATGAAGCTCCAATTATGTAAATTTTCCTACCGTAAGCTACTGATGATACTTTAAGGGTAGATCTTTTCACCTAAATGTAAAGTTTCTATTAAAAACAATTTAAAAAAAATCTACCATCGATTACTGTTTTGACTATCCGTTATCTAATGCGAAACAAAGTATAGATTCAAATCCAAATACTGGGTCTGGTTTTCTTGATAAATAGTCTGTACGGATGGCTCTAACGTCAGACGTAAAAATTGCATGAAATCTTGAAACATTTGGCTTTTTTTATTTCAGTACCCCTTTTATATATGTAGGGCCCATATAGCTGGCCTTTCGAGGCTGAGGAAAAATTGTTCAAAGTAGGTTCACCGCGAGATTGATTTTTTAGTTGATCTCTTCGTCCGGTCATTTTTGGGAATACAGGACGATATCGCTATTTTATCAAATGATATTTGTTTGTACGAAGATGCTATAGTCTTCCCTCGAATATAAGAACTAGTCCTTTTAATGGAAGGGAAGGACCACTGGTCCTTTTATTCGTTTAAAAGGACTAGTTCTTATATTTAAGTGAAACGAACCATCATTATAGCGAAATTAAAAATTTAATAAAAAAGCAAAGGGTCTTTCAAATCGCGCGTTTTTTTAATCTTTAATAAAACACAGATTCGATTGTGAATCTGCCTGGATCTTGTCACATTTAAGAATTGTCTTTAATGCCGTTCATAAAAATGGCTTCGTACTACAACGTGTTCAAATTGTTGAATTATTCTATGAAAATGCTGCTGGTGAAGCTATAACTATGAGTGGTAATCGATATCGTAAGATGATTAATGCATTTTTGTAACCTGAATTGAATAATATTGATCCGCAGGACCTCATTTTCCAATTGAAACATGTTGAAAGAAAAATTTAATGGTGCGTGAAAATGAAAAAAAAAAAACACAAACCATCACAATGCTTTTCAACGATAAATCACTTAGGCTTGAAGCAATTTTATCCGAATTATCCATAAAAATGCTCGTAAGCTACGAAATAAATAATTAAGCAATTGAGAAATTTTGTGATCAACAAGAAAATTTAGGCGCCGCAGAGGTGCTGCACAGAACCTTATGCTTGCTGTGTGTGATTTCACATTTCGTTCTATATACTAAGGGAAATAAATTGTGCTCAGACTGCATTGCAAAGTAAGGACTTAAATGTTCATTAATCAGTTATAAAAATAGAGGCATTTCGCCTTTATATTAACGAATGGCCAATGAGTTGGCCACCGATGCAAGACTCACAAACAAACAAACAAAATCATACTTTACTTTTTCGGATTTTTATTAATTTTAACAGTTTTCATCCTTTGGGGTGACACCACGATATTCGCACCTGGTGCCACCCGTGCTAGCTACGCCACTGGTCAATTGGCCACCTAAATCATGTGATTTGACATTCTCGGACTATTTTCTTTGGGGTTACGTGAAAAGTCGTGTCTATAAAAACAATCCACAATCGATTCCAGAACTAAAGGATGATATTGTCAATGATGTTATTAAAAATTTTAACAAAAGAATGGACATCTGTAGAAGTACAAGCGGATATTGTTTTTCATATATAAATAAATGGCATAATTGATACTTTAATTATTAATAAAAAGTTTTTTAAAATTAAATCAAGTTTTGTGTTTTAATAAAGAGTTAAAAAACTGCGCAATTTGAGAGACTCAATATTTTAATAAAAATAAGCTTTTGAGCATTTTTTTCGCAAAATGGCGATGACATTTCATTTAAATACGAATTGTAAGCAACTTCCAATTTTTCAAACTATTCCAATATTTTACGTAAGTACATATCTAACAACCTAAAATGTTTGATACATACAGAAACGGTTAAGTGAACAGATAAATATATACGCAAAGTACAACGATTTTAAAGGTTCATCCGGTTGGATTGAGCATTTCAAAAAAGCTGGATCGCCTTGCTGTACGAAGGCAACAACACGAGTTGTTCCTGATGATGTTCAAAACGTTGTCACAAAATTCCATCAAGATGTTTTGACTTTTGACTTAATACAAAATAAAATTTTGAAGCAAAAAATATCATCAACTACGATGCCGTGGTTCTTGGAATTTGCGCCAAAAATTACTATAACGTCTAAAGGAGCCAGAGAGGTGTTGATCTAAAAAGCTTCGTCGTTATACAAACACTTTACCGCGATATTCGCCAAAAGAATGGACAATAAAATTTACCCACATAATTTGCTGTTGGTAAATTTAAAAAAGAAACAACTATTGGCATGCGAAATGACCAATTTCGTCTGAATACATCGAAAATTTATTTGTAAAACGGGCCGAAACTGTTTCTTATCGTCAGCGAGTTCTGTTACTTAAGGATCACAATATGGATCATCCGTAAAATTGGAAAAATTCAAAATGATTTTGATAATCTTAATTCCACCGAAACTTACAGGACTTCCCCAACCATTGCATGTATGTGAGGATAGTAATTTACAACTGTCATATAACGATGCTTAAGACACTTACATCAGCGAAGTTCTGAAAAACAAGGAACTATGTACAAACAAAACAAGGCAAACCAAAAATGTCGCCACATTTAAAAGTTTCAAAAAGGATATATAGGGTTAAAACCCAACCAGCTGATGTAATCCGCTGCAGTAATGTTTTAAACTATGCGGAACTGGTTCTAAGGAAAATTATAATTTTAATTTATTTCACGCGCCATTACGAAAACTTTTATCATCGCAATTTCTATGCAGTGAAAGGGTAGAAGTGCAATGACGTATTGGCGGATTGGTTTGGCTGTTGGACACAAAAAAAGTTTTGCCATTTGTGTGATGAGCTTTGTTTGTAATAATCGTTCCGATTTTACAACGTATATGGAAAGACAGGAATTGCATCAATTTTTCGATGAAGATGATGGAGGGGTACTTGCAAAAGGAGAATGTACTCAATCCAGTACTAGGGCGGTGGCAATATTACATAAAACAAATATAAAATTAATTGAATTGGAGAACGAATATTCCAAATTATCAGAAACGTGTTCTTCAGAGAATTTACTCACTATGGTAAATATGGATGGCTACTTCGGGTTGAAAATTTGAAATTAGATTATAATTATTGTTTTTAATAAATTATATAATTTAATAAGAATTTAAATATTAAGTTCAAACTAACCATTTAGTTCCTACTTGAAATGTTACCATTTTAGTTCCTAAAATTCTACATGAATTTTACATTTTATTTATTAAAGATATCTTTTTATTAATTTTTAATTTAATTTTGTAATGAAATATGAAACAACGAAACAATACTGTTTTCATACATATTAACTTAACTATACTAATTTTGCTTTATTAGTCAGTGTTTAAAGAACTAGTCCTTCTATTTGAAGGTCCTTTTATTCGACTTAAATTCCACAATTTCTAAAAAATGGATAATCACTGAGCTTCCGAATTAAAGGACTACTCCTTTTATTCGAGGGAAGACTGTAGATTTAATTTACAGAATTTGGAAGATTTTAGGATTTATGTACAATTTCCAGAATTTAAAATTAGGTAATTTTATGATTTGAATGAAATTTATAGGATTTAGAAAATTTGTAAAGAGAATTCTCCAAATTAGTTATAAATTCAGTAAACTCTGTACAGAATTTTTTAAATTTAAGGAATTTAGAGGGTAAAGAGTATTTTCAAAATTTAGAGAGTTTTTAAACTTTGTAGAATGAGGAGAGTTTTACAGAAATTTCAAAAAATTATAAGTTTGGCCGGAAATACGGAATTTATATAGTTAAGGAAATTGGTAGCGCACTAATTATTATTATTATTTATTATTTGAAAACACATAAATAAATGAATTTTTATAAAATTAATTACTTAGAAACAATTAACTTTCTTTTTGTGATGTACATATGTATTAAGTGATATAAGCCGTTTTTTTATTAAAAAAAATTTATTAAAAATGGAATTTTTCCGTCTTTATAATAGCTAATTATTAAATAAGGAATTCTTGTTTTTGAGATTGTTTGTAGTATATTTAGCAGAATTGATAGAAGTGAAAGATTTTAGGCATTAATAAAATTTACTGACACGGCTTTTTTTTTACTTACAGAATTTACAAAATTTGAAGGATATATAGATAACAAAAAATTAAGAGGATAGGCATGATTCTCGGTATTTTAAGAATGGTTAGAAATTATAGAACTACAAGGTGCTTTCAGAACTTATATAGAGTTTCTAAAATTTCAAAATTTTAAATAAATTTGAATAATCAATTATGTATTTTTTAGAATTAGGCAAATTGGTAGCTTTCACTATAGATTTATAGAAGTTGTGAAATTGGTTGGATTTACAGAATTGGAAAAATGTACGAATAGAATTTGAAGTTAAGGAAACAAAATTGACATTAGTCTAGTTTTACAAAATTTGTAAGAAAATTTGTAAAATTTGAAGAAATAACGAAATTTACAAATCTGAGAAAATTATTGCAATTTATGAAATTTAGGAATTCTAAGGAAAAAATGTTATAATTGGAAATTATTTTTTTAAGACAATTTTTCAAAATTAAAGCTGTAAAATTTAAATGCTTCAAGAAATTCCAAAAAAATTTACAGAATTTACATTAGATTTTATGCTCTAGCTCTCTCTCTCTCTCTCTCTTTCAAAAAAAATATTTTAATTATATACAAATATTGGCTCAGTAATTCTTCTAAATAATATCTCCAATTATATAACTGAAAAATATGAAAAAGCTGTTCGATTTTAAATTGGCGAAATACACCCGACTACTGACTATTGAGCTTATTAGAATACTTAATATACCGGAATAAGTAGCTAAACACTCTTTGCAATTTGTTGAATGGTAAATGTTTCGCAACTAATTAATCAAACCATTCATTTTGAGGCTTTGTTGTTATTCTGAATTTGTGGTGGCATTTTGCGTTGTCTCTTTGTATATTCAAAGAAACCTCACTACAACGAACATAGATTTTTTTATTTATAAAAATTGTATTTGGGAATCTATTTCTTATCCGATTTAGATGAAATTCAGCATTTTCAATGGAAGTTGGATTCTCAAATGACTTTTGGAGGAAGTTCTGGAATGTGGTCAATTAAGAAGGAACTTGACCATGAAAATGAGATTCTAAAATGATTTTTAGAACAATCGTTTAAGCTAAACTTCATCAAAATCGATTAGGAAATTGCCATGTTCCTTTCTAGTTAGCCATATTTCGGAACTTTATCTAAAAATCATTTTAGAATCCCATTTCCATCGTACATGCTGAATTTCATCAATATCGGATAATAAATGGCCAAGTTCCTTCCGAATTGGCCCTATTCTAGAACTAACTAATGCTCCTATCATCGCAGAAATGTCTGTCCTTGTCCGCTCTAATAAAGTGTCCGCTCTAATAAACTAAAACAGATTTTCATGGAAAAACTTCAGTTTTACACGGGACTTAAAAGTGTGTCCGTTGTAGTGAGGTGTCCTTAGTGAGTGTCCGTTGAAATGAGGTTTCACTATATTTTGATATTTGGTATATTCCATATCATATTTCAAATGATGCCCAAAACAATATCTAAGCTTGTAGGTCGTTCAACGTGGTCCTAAAGGTTAGGAGCTTTAGCCAATATTTGACTGCGTAAAAATCATATAATTTAATAATTGTGCTGCCTTATTTACTAACTATGAACTAGTCAGGGGTCTGGCCGGATTAATTCTTTGTTACTAAAATATTCCTTGCCCGCAATGTTGTTATTCGTAAAAGGGTGTATGGTGGTGGACCCGGTGTATCCAGGAAACTGGTCTTAGGCTTGGTCATACTAAAATGGTATTCACAACTTCCAATTAGGCATTTGAAAAACTTTTAAGATACAGACAAACTTCCATATCTCGAACTTCTATTAATTACTCGACTTTTTCCTTAACTCGAATTTATATTTTGGCAGGACGGTTAAATATAAATTATTCCTAACTTTTATATTTCGAATTTTCTCTAAATCGAAAATATGTGGCAAATGGTGATTCGATTTATGGAAGTTTTACTGTATTTGGAATTTCTTTTTACCCAAAGTAATATAGAGTGCGATTTTTGTGAATGCTACCGAATTAGTACGAAAGATAGCTGATGATAATTGAGAGAAGAATCGTGTCAGGAAGTCAACAATCCCAATATTGGACAAGAAAGCCAAAATGGTGGTTTACATTTGTTCCAATTTATTTGTTGATAAAAAGTACCGAAAACTGAGACAAAACTGCTTAATCTGTGTTTACATGATTTCGTCGAATCCCATTCGTGGAAAATTATTTATCAATTTCTATTAAGTGTCTGCTAACACGAAATCTTTTTTAAGGACTCGTGCTTCAAAATTTGCTATGCTTTGATTTTTGACAATGTCTTGCATTTTGACATCTGCACAGGCAATTTACAAAAATATTCAAGGCAATTGAAACGAAATATTTTATTTATTTGCTTTTCAAGCACAAAATTCAAAAAATAGAAACGATTTTAAAAAATTCTGAACAGGATAATTTTGTTGTGCAAAGCTCCGAGATATTTTCTAAATGTTTCTCCTTAAAATCAAAAATTTACTAGGTCTGGCTGCAGAAATTATTTGAAATCTCCCATTTCAAATAAAAAGCTTGACAGACAGGCAGACAGTTACCACTTGAAAAACAACTTTTCTGACACCTAAGACTCCAAAACGTGTAAATCAATCAAAATCTCGAATTAAGTACCAATTATTACTTCATGTTAAAACATATTCAATCCAGAAGAAACGGTATTTCAGCAAACACCAAAATGGTATGCTTCAGTTCTTAATGAGAAAGGAACAAAATACGAAATATAGCAAAAAACATTTTTTTTGCTTCAATAAAACAGATAAGTCATCATTTTCATTTTCATGTAAGCTTGTTTTTCATGTTACTGGTACAATTTGTTGTTGGTTGGTGGATAAGTCTGTTACATGGAAATGTAGGAAGCAGTTATGTAGTTTTTGTTGTTGTAAATTTTCGTTTTTGAATGAAATTTATATGAATAGAAAAAAAAACTAGTTTATATTTATTGTATTATACATACAATAAGTAACAGAATTTTGCTAAAGCATGAGGCCATAAAGGTAAGCTTAAATAATCGCAAAATATCTGTAAGTAAAAAGGTTAAATACTTGATGGTTCTTTTATGTATTTTGTAACATTAAACCACCAACGCGTGCTCTAAGAAAAAAAAGTGAAATGAAATGCAGTTTACATATACGGCATGGAGTTTACACGGTATCAAATTTAAAAAAAACACACGTAACATTCCACGACTGCCTCATATACATAAATACGTAAAGCAGATAACCTACATCTGATCATATTTAAAACAAAAATTAAATAAGATTGCTTTTAGTTATCGCTGCGGTTACCTCTAAAAAATTAAACAACAACAACAACAAAAACCGACACGACATGACAATCAACTTGATCTTTACATCTATACGATCGAAATATTTATTAATTTCAAAGATCAAAAACCAATCAAAAAAAAACAAAAAATTTTTTTTGTTTGTTCGATCTTCTGTTATGTTTTGATACCCCTAAGATATTTAAACCACAAAAAATGTAATCATAAAATAAAATTATGATCATCGATCATGAAAATTTTTTGCGCATACAAAATTATACTTTTAACAATTTACAATTTTGTACATAATTTTTAAAAATAAATATTGATTTTTATAAAACATAAAATTATTATTAATTTTTTGGATCCCCCCGCGACACGATCGATTTTCATCGTGCATACATTGAACTGACCAATTTAATTTACATACATACATATATAATCGTTTAGTGACATGAATAATTTCATATGATCTCTCGCCCAACGATTAAGTAAATTTAAATCACAGTATGAACGAAATAGGAAGCATTTACTATCCTGCTGCGATTATAGAATTATTGTGTACTGTATTTGTGTGTAGACATACAAAAACCGCAATCTTCCTACCCGCTACAAACGCATGAATCACAACCAATTTTTTTTTTTGTGGTGTTGTTTCCATACAATTCGATTGACCACCGCTGTGCGCGCGCATAAGTTAACATAACGTTCGTTGATAATTTACGAAAGTTAAAAAATTAATTTCTTATCAATAAAAATGTAAGTAATTATAGATATATTAATAACAGGAAGACAATTTTTGTCTGCGCAAACACATTGGGCTTGCCTCTTTGTAAACTTTGAATGTATTTTATGAATGAATTAAATGGAAAACAACATTTCATTCAACAAAATATATTGCATGTTATGTCTTTTGAGGATTGTGTAAGAAATACATAATATTTTATGTATGTACGTATGTAGAAAGAAGAAGAAGAAGAAGTGGAACAAAAAATAAATAAAAAATATTGAGGTAAGTTTTCCTTTTTCTTTTCCATTACGATGATGATTGTTAAACATTATAGTCACTTGATCAACACCTACGAAGAATTTATTTTTACTATACATACGTTGGATTGGTTCGTGTATTCAAATTATAGTTTCCTATAAAACTTGAATTTATTAATAATAATGGCTGTAAAATTTCTTAGACGGATTTCTAATGAGATGTACAGTATACTTGGAGGTATAAAATAGGTTAACCATCGATTTAGTCTTTATGTTTTTTAATTTTTTGTTTTACAACTTTTTATTTATTTTCCTTTCACAACATAATGTTTTCCATCGATAAATCAATTTAATGGCAATAAATTTTCATTATCCGGATTTTTAGGTCATCAAGTAATATTTACCTACTGTAAATTGATTTTGCACTTAAATGTCGGTTTTCTTCAATTTCATTCATAAGAAGAATAATAAAACTGCACTGTCTAGTAAAAATAAGTTAAAAGGAAAATGTGAGTTTATTTAGCGTTTCAAGAGATTTATAATGCATTCAATATTAGTGGTCACGTTAAAAGCAATAAATATCTTTGTAGATACTGTACAAAGAACTTACATAAAATTATTGGTTTATCAAGTTTTTTAATTATAAAGGATAGATGAATAGTTAGTGGTATAAATGCAATAATAAGATAAAGAATGTAGGAAGTAAAATTGTTGAAGCGCTTGTAGTTTATAATCTTCCAATCAGGTGATCTCAAAACGGTTGTCACATTCAATCGAGTTTGGAAGTTAAAATCTGAACTATACTTGAATTAAGAATTAACAAACAATTTCATTTTACGCTATTTTAATAGCTTAAATAACCAGCGGCGTAACTACAAATCCCAGGCCCCCGCAAAATTTTCTTGGGTCTGTAATACACTTTTTAATAAATTTATTTATTACGTTTTTCTTTTACACATATAATTCCTTTATTCTGTTGACGTTCTTTTCAGCTTCGCTTTCTCGTTTCGTTATTCTTACAATACCCACCACCGACAAAGTGGTGGCAGCACAAATCAAGAGTGAAGATAGAAATGATTATATTTGAATTTGAAAGGAACGTTAACTATTACAACTCGGCTGATCCGACAATTGATCGACTCGATCAAAACAAATAAAAATATATTATTAATACAAACTTAAATATATAAATGGAAAAGAACTATAGATCATCATAAAATTATTTAAACAATTTAAGTGTCACAATCCCGAATCGATCCACTTTTAGCTGGCTCGTCACGCCCATCAGTCCACATTCTCAAGTGCAAAGCCTCCATCACCCCATCATACGGGAGCTAAGTCAGCTAACAATTTTCAATGTCGCGAATGACATACCGATCATTCGGGAGTCAACTTTATGAACAACATACGGTCCGCGAAATTTTGGAATAAGTTTTTTATTAATCCCGATGGTAGTATCAACATTTCTAATAACCACAAAATCGCCCTCACCAAAACACTTAGCGGGTTTGTTTTTTGACAAATGATATCGTAAGTTTGCTTGCTGGGAAACCTCAGTAGCAATTGATGCCTTATTGCGTGATAATTTCAAATCGCGATCCAGGTGCCTATCGTTTTTATCGGCCAAATGCTCTGAGAACAAATCAACTTCTTCACCATGTTGTACAACGCCAAATAATAATTGAGATGGGGTCTGTTTAGTTGTTTGATGAATTGAGTTATTCATACTAAAATCAACACGAGTCAACATTTTAGACCACTTCGAATGTTGTAACGGTTCGCTTAATTTGCTTAACATTGATTTCAAAACACGATTAACATGTTCAACTTAACCATTTGCTTGCGTTGATGCAACAGCAACTTTCACATGATCAATATTTCGATCTAATAAAAAGGTATTGAAGTCTAAAGATGTGAAACAAGTACACCGATCGCTTACGATGTGTCTAGGACAACTATAATATTCAAAATATTTACATAAAGCAGCACACACTTCTTTTGTACTGGTAGAATTTACTGGATAAAATTTTATATTTAGTGAAAGCATCCACCTCAACTAAAATATGCTTTCGCTTCGATATTAATAACGGAAAAGGACCAAAATGGTCAATATGAATAGTATTGAACGGTATAGGTTTTTTAGGAATATTGTGCAAATTTGGCTCATTAATACGAGTCGGAGTGGAATACATTATACACCGAATACAATTACGAATGAACTTTTCGACTTTTTCCTTCGCGCCCTTTCTTAAATATAGCGAAGATTTGAATAACTAGAAGAGAATAAATTCTCCATTTTCCAAAAGATTTATTTAATAAATTGGCTCTTTTTCCAGAATATGTCGCCCTTTTCCAGAATATTTCCCCCTTTTCCAGTACATTTTTAAACAACTTTTCCCTAATTTATCAAAAAAAAAAAAAAAAAGACTTTAACCTGTTTTTTTAGCCAAGCCAAATGAGTGATGGATTCTGCATCGCTTCCCCTAATACTCGGTAAAAATAGGAATACTTAGTTCAGATTCCTTAACAGTATAGCCTTCAGAAGCAATGCGGCGGTGTCTGAGCAAGTTAACTGATATTTTTGCAAATTAATATTCAGTGCATTAGCCGCAAGCCTATTATCATTTAATGTTAAATCAAGGAAATTGGACTAGCAGGAATTTGTATTTGAGGTGTGCACTTGTAAGTAAAATTCGAGATTTTCATACAGTATTATATGAAGTAATTATATGAAGAAGGTTGCCTATTTCGAAAAGTTAGAATACTTCGTTAATGCAAGAGATATCGAGGTGATTTGTCGGTTCTTACGATTCATGTTGGTGGTGTTGTTATCGCTAATAAGAAGAGCCGACACACTTTTGTTTATCCTAGTGTTTATGATGTGTGTGCATATTTTACCTTTTTCCGAAGTGGTTTTGGGCCAAACGTACAATGAATTTAAAACATTTACCATGCTGCATGTTGGGCTAATCAAAAACGTAATGCTTCGTCAGAGATTAAAACAGTCGTGTATTGTATTTTCAGAATTTATAGAATTTATAACATTTGTAGGGTTTCGCGAATCTAACCAATTTTTGAATTTTAGAATTTAAAGAATTTACATGATTTATAGCATTTAGGTATAGGATTACAGAATTTATAGGTTTTAGAGAATTTATACAATTCAGAGAATTTTTAGATATTAAAGAATATATAGAGTTATTACAATTAATTGAATTTATAGAATTGATCGAACTTATTGCATTTATAAAATTTAAAGAATTCAAAGAAATATTTTAAAGAATTTATAGAAATTTTAAAATTTTTAGGATAAGTGAAAGTGGTGTAATTTGTGGCATTTATTATATAATTTAACATAACATAACAACAGCATTCTGGTCAAATTGAAATAAAAACTTATACAAATCGTGTGGTCATTAAGTCAACATACATTACATAGATGGCAGTGATGAAAGTTAAAAATTGTAAGAAAAGCACAACAAATTCACAAAATATTAAGACCGTGTGATAATTTTGTGATTAAATAATTTTTTTTCGTATTTTTCTTAAACATCTTAGACATCTGACGTACACTAGTAAAACTAAAGATAAATTTAGCAAGTATTATTTTTATTCGTAAGAGCCAATTTATTTTTAATATTTCGGCAGTTAATATTTATTTAATGCCAATAATTTAGCTTTCTTGTGTATGGTATTGTTGTTAACGTTATGTCAAAAACTTTTATATAAACTAATATTTTTGCTTTTTTCATTGAGAAACTTGATAGCAAAAAACATCATTTTTACTATGAATTCCTATGGCGAACAATGAAAAGTTGTACCACTAAAAAAGCTTCTAAAAAATTATGACGTATAATTAAGGCTCTGACACAACTCGAAAATGTAAGATTGTTTCCAATAAGCCGTTATTATACACCAACAGAAAAAATTAATTTGCGAAACTCACTTACTCACTTAATACTCCACCATTTTTTGGCCGAAATATATACACGCAGAAAAATTTAATAACTGCAACATTACACTTCAATGGTTACCGCTGCTTGTCAATTGTATATCTCGTAATTTAAATTTCAGTGTTGCAGTTGCGAAGAATGGGGTAAGCTTGAAGATGGGTTGATTTGGATGGGAAGATTTTATATGGGTTTTCGAGGTTTTTAAGCTTATTCGAGATTTATTTGGCACTTAGATATTATATGAAATTTTAAAGATTTTTGAGATTATTCGACTGAAGCAGTTTGAATTGAAATATAAACGTTAACATTAACATTGAGTTAAGGGAGATTTTCGAAATTTTGAAATTTTTGGAATAATCTAGATATCCGGGTTTGAATAGTGTTAAGTTGCTTGGTATGTAGCTCTTTCGAAATTAACAACATTACTCATTTACTCAACATTTTTCGAATAATCTCGTCTTGAATCCGCGGTGTCAAAAATAGGGGTTTCCATTTAAAAAAAACTAATCTTGACCTTCAAATGACCTTGAAAATTGACCTGAAGGCCAAGGGGATTAGTACAGAGAGATGATCCCCATTTTCCTTGACAATTTTTGTCTAAACAATTTTTTTTGTAGCTGACATATTTTAGGAGACATTTAGATCCATCGATTAAAATGGATCAACCCAGTATATGCGAGGATAGCCAATTCAATTACATCTGAGGAATAAAAGCGGCAACACCAATAGCTATCAAATAATTAAAAAGTTTATTAAATAAAATGATTTGATTTTTTTTATTTTAGTTACATTATTCCCTACAAATCATTTGAGGATCGAAAAACAAAAAAACTTTAGGTCAAAACAAAATAAGTCATTCATGAGGCCGAATGTGGCCCAAATCTCTTTGATTGTTTATTTACAAATGAGAAAAAATCTCACCATATCCTTCGCCCTATAGAAGCGTAGAAGACTTAGAAACCACCAGGGCCTAATTCTTATACTCATTCATCTTGTTGGCCCAATCATCTTCGTTTTGAAAACACTTTTCCTTGGTAGTGTGTCCCATACATTGACTTGTTCGACCTATATTGCCGAACCTTGCCCAAATCACCGGAGTGCTTGTTAATGGGCCATCAATAGACAACACTCGATATGTTAAACAGAAAATGGCCATTAACAAAATCTCAAATCCTCCTTTTGCATAAAATTCACCTTTATAGCTGAATCTTGCCGAAATCTCTGAGAGTGCCTGTTATTAGGCCGACAACAAAAAATACCCAAAAGCTTTAGTGGAAATCACTTATGCATTTACATTTTAATTGGAATCCCTCGGATTTTTATGATCTATTGGAATCGTATACGTATTGAGTGCATATATGTTTTTGTTTTTTGCCGGAAACTTCGCAGGCTCTTATTAACATTAATATTGAGTTATGTGACATTTTCGAAATTCGAGGTTTGAGATTTTTGGAATAATCTAGAAATCCGGGTTTGCTTTTGAATTACTTTCCTTTGAGATAGCTTAAATTAGATTCAAGGAATCTAAGTGTGCCTTGATGTTACAGAATTAGTGATGTATTGTATTTTATGTTTATTATTCGAATTTTTATTGACTTCCATATTATTCAAGATTGATATTATTCAGGGTTTTCGATAGTTTCCAAGTTTAGCTCGGAATTGAATTATGAGTAAGCATACCACTCAATTAAACTATTTTACCGAGAAGAGATTCTCGAAATTCTAGATTTTAGACTTATCTATGATTTCTTGATTTTTCAACATTTTTCTATGATTTTAAGTTTATCCGAGATTTTCAGGAATATTCGAAATTTTATGTGAATATCGGGATTATTCCAGAATTCTAACGACAATTTTATTTATAAGCATCTCATGGTTTGAGTTGCGTTGAATTACACATATATATGTTGAAATAAGGTTGTAGGATGTTGTGTATTATCCGATTAACTATCCGAGATTTAAGTTAATCCACATGGTGAATTCCCCTGATAAGTGGCTGCTTAGATTCGAGATTATTCGATACTTTTAATATTATAGTTGTAGATTATTCGTTGATGTTACTCACATATTATTCAGAATTAATAAAGATGTTCGTGGGTTCTTCGAGATTATTTCAAATTTACAAGATTTTTGATATTGAATATTGTTCCAAGTTAATTGATTGTTTATTGGTGTTAACTTGTTGAGTTGCATTTTGATCTGAAACAAGATTCTTTCTTACTATCATGCTTTTGTAGGTAATATACTATTTATACATACATAGATAGCTAATATTGTTTTAATCATTTGATGGTGAATCTTCAATATATTTAGCGTTCTTTAAATATTGTGACATGCTTTTAAAACTGATTAATTTGATTAATTCCACATTTCCAAAAATCGAAAGTTGTGATAAAACAAAAATTAAAAAATTTGTTTTTAAAATCATGTCTACAAAAGCGAGCTTATGTACCACAAATATCGCTACAACAAGATTTTGGCCAAAGAGGCATATATAATATCAATCACTCTTATATTATATTCTCAATTATATGCCCAATTAACATTGGTTTAGAGGGGTAGATGTTTGAAGTAGTGTGATGTTTGAAAATCAATCGAAAAATTTACGTTGCCTAAAATTTTGATCGTCATTATAGAATGTATGTGACATGCAAAAAACAAAATGAAAATCGATCAATACATTGTATTAAACGCTTCGGATTAATTCTTTCGTGTTTGTGTAGGAATTTCATATCTGTCATTTGAATAATTCCTAGGTACTAAATGCTTTTGATTAGTTCACCTTAACATATTTGTTGTTTACTCGTGGACTAATATCACCAAAAAATTTTATATAATAAAACACAATATTTCGGTTTTGTCACTTTCTTTAACGTGATATTTATTTTATTTGTAAATGAAATTATGATCGTTTCGGATGTTACTCGTTTATCAAATTTCTAACAAATATTAACTAAAATTATGCTAAAAAACTGCTTTTATACCCTATTTTTATTTTTTGTGTGCCTACGTGCCTTTTGAATGTTCTTTCCCCTTATTTTGTTTTTCTTTTTAAAAGGGGGTTGTACCGCACTTCTTTTTAGTATATACCTGGTGTGTGCATTATGATAAAAACAAATATCAATTTTTACTAAACGAGAAAATTGGCCGCAACAAAATTGACGACCTCATTGTAAATCCGTAATTAATATCATTTTGCACATAAACACCAACAAAAACCAGATGGTCAACAAATTCTTATCTGTTTTTATCATAAAGCACACACCAGGTATATACTAAAAAGAAGGGCGGTACCACCCCTTTTAAAAAGAAAAACAAAAGGGGAAAGAACATTCAAAAGGCACGTAGGCACACAAAAAATAAAAATAGGGTATAAAAGCAGTTTTTTAGCATAATTTTAGTTAATATTTGTTAGAAATTTGATAAAGGAGTAACATCCGAAACGATCGTAATTTCATTTACAAATAAAATAAATATCACGTTAAAAAAAGTGACAAAACCGAGATATTGTGTTTTATTATATAAAAAAAAATAAATAAAATTAGTTCACCGTTTATTTTTCAACCACTGTTAAGATTCCATCATCAGGCCAGCCTTTGGCATGTTCTGTGATATTTTCAAAATTTTCGTATAACCCATTCAAAAGTTAGGAAAGGATCTCACTTACATTACCTTTCAAAATTTTCATAAAAATCATTTATAAGTACTTAAGGCTTCTGACTTTTTCAAACGTTAATTTGTTAATTGCTGTTGTAATTTCACTGTACAGGCTATTCGATCAGAACTTTTATAAGGTCATTCAAGTTATTAAAGTTAATCTATAACTTAATTAAACTTCCAAATTTGTCATTTGAATCAACCGTAAGTTAAATGCTTAGTTGTTAATTTGTCAACCTCAATCGGATTTCTATCACACCATTTAGAATTTTCATAAAGAGTTGGTTTAGGGTCTCACAAAAATCAGCTTTCCAATTTTTCGTATCAATTAATCATGCGTATACTTTAGGATTTTGATAAATTCAAGTGATAATAACTCTTAGAAATCTAAATGTTGACGCGAAACATGTTAAAGGGTAGGCCTGTTGTGTACGGAAATCCTTATTGAGGTTAAGGAACAAGGCAAAATACCTATACAGCCTATACAGTGAAATTACAACTGGGGTTAACAAATATATGTTTGAGTTAACCAGAAGCTTCAAGTACTTATGAAGGATTCATATGAAAAATTTGAAAGTTGATGTATTTGAGACCCTTTCTTAACTTAAGAATGGATCATATGAAAATTCTGAAGGTTATCTTGGAATATGGTAAAGGGTTGGCCTTGTTGTGTTGTACCATTCACCCTCCTTCTCTCCTATTTTTATCATAACAATGTGTATGAGTATTGGTATTGTCTTCAGTACGATAGTGGGCTAAAGTGATTAAGTAATTTAAAAATACAATCACGACAGATGATAATATTATTATTCGACTGGACGTTGAAGTAATAACACGATTGGTAAAATTCCTAATTTTTTTATATTATATAATTTCCTAATCGAATTAAATATATTATATTTTTCCTAAACCTAGGTATATAGGAATATTTTTTTCTAATTAAATCCACCGTTTTCGCAACATTGGTGACAGCGGTTAAACTTTTTGTGATTTTTAAGTGAAAAAAAGACAAATTAAAACAAAAACTTTTCTTGTTTGTGAAAAATGTGGATTTCTATTTCTAAAGCTAGTGAAAACCAAACGGAAAAACTATTACCAGAGCCTTCTAGAGTATAGAGCCATAATCTTAATGACGTATTTTTTAGAAGCTTTTTTAGTGGTATAACTTTTCACTGATTTCCATAGGAATCCATAGTAAAAATGGTGTTTTTTAGCTTCAAGTTTTTCAATGAAAAAAGCCAAAATATTATAAAATGTTTATATAAAAATTTTCTACATATCTTTAAAAACAATATACAACAAGGCCATATTGGTATTAATTAAATATTAATTGCAGAAATATTAAAATTAAATTATTTCTAAAATATATTTTTCGAACTTTCATTTTGAAAAATACATCAAAGTTGGCTCTGACAAATTAAAATAATACTTGCTAAATTTATCTTTAGTTTTACTAGTGTACGTAAGATGTATAAAATGGTAAAATAAAAATACGAAACAAAATTATTTAATCTCAAAATTATCACGCGTTCCTATATTTTGTGAATTTGTTTTGCTTTTCCTACAATTTTTTAACTTGAAATTTTCCCAGGTGGTAATTTTTAGTACGATTTTTCCAAATTTTTACGGCCATCACTGCCATCTATGTAATGTATATTTACTTAATGACCAAACGAATCGTAGTAAGCTTTTATTTCAATTTGACCAGAATGCTGTTGCTATGAATTTTTTTTTGATTTTGGTTTAAATAAATCAATTATTACAAGAAAATGAAAACGATTTACTTAAACGATATTCATATATGTTGAAATTCAAACATTTATGAAAGTATTTCAGAAATCATAATTAAGAATTTATAACGTTTTCATTTAAAAATTTGTCTTAGGAAAAAAAGTGATTTCCCATATGTTTTGTGTGTTTTACTATGAAAAGTTTGGTTTTTTCCTCGTTTCTAATTCCCTTATAAAAGCTCAGATTTTTTGATTATGGCTCTATAAAATACAGGGTGCTTTGCTATTACTCATTATACAAAAGCGTTTAACGATAAAAGCAAAAGAAGTGCGAGTTTGAAAAATATTTTTAATGGAAGTTGCGAGAAATATGAGTACAAATGGTACATAAACTGTACATAAATTTCAGTTACGTGTGCAACAAAAATAAGATTTATAAAATAAAATTTTAAACTGAAAATTCAACTATAAAATTTAATTGTTCTAAATAATAATTTGTGATCATAAGTCGTGTAATATTAACACAAACAATATTAAAACGTTACAATAATATATATAATAATAATCCTATCATAAAATAAATCACTTCTTATCCTAATTTTCCGTTGTATTGTACCATCGTGTCACGTTTTTGAATGCATTTGTGAACTCTAAGAGCGCTGTTCAAAGTCAAGCTAAAATATACAGCTTTTAAACCAACCAACCAATCAGTTCCATGATTTTGTATACATTATCATTCAAGTGTATAAATACTGTATATGACCAATAACAGTAAAGTAATTGGTGTCATCAAACAACAGTAGCATATGTACTAAATCAACAGTATGGGCAATTTCTAAAGCATTGGAAGAAGAAGCAATTCAAAAATATTCTCCTTTCAGCAATTCATTTGATTCTAAACATTTTCCTCAACAAAATAGAACATCTATTCCTAGTTTTATGAATAACCGGAAATGCCAACTCTGTAACAGAATTGGGCATAAAGCGTAAGTTTGTTTTAAATTAAAAACTATTGATAGTTCTAAAGAGAAATCATTTCAGGTTCTGGATAACAATAACTCCAAAACCTTTTCTCAAAATATTACTGCTAATAATTTCACGTGTGCTTATTGCCATAATAATGGGCATCTTATTGAAAATTGCATTAAGCGGCAAGTAAATGCACGTAAACCTCTCAACGAATCAACCGAAACAAATAATCTATCTTTTAATTCGGGAAACATGCAGGGATCCGGACAGTTGGGTACTCCTCAACGGATCCGAAACAATCCGTAGGGTGCTCTAAATTTAATCATTCATCAAAATATCCATTTGGGGTGAATAGTAATAGCTCCGAGTACGCATTCAATTCTAATTTTTCTGAAATAACTTTTTAAAATTCTAATTTTAAAATATTACAAGTTGATAATACAAAAGATTTCAAAATTTCAACATTCGAAAATTTCAAACCCAACTCTAATTCTACGATGGTTTTATCATTAACTTTACCACACAATGAAAATAAAATTTTAAATTTTCTAATAGATTCTCAAATCAAAATGGAAAACCTATAGATCCAAATTCTCTTTACTATCCTGAGTCTAAACGTACGTACGTTAAAAGGAATTTTGAATGAAACATATGAGACCATGGGAGTGTCTATTATCAATTTATATTTCCCTGATTTTAAGACAATTGAACTGAATGCACAAATTGTTCCAAATAATTTCCCAATGAGATATTCCGGCATTTTAGGTAAACATTTCCTAAATTTATATAATTGTAAATTGGATTTTAAATTAAATACTATTCAATTATGTATTAACAATTCGTTGATCGCTTACAATTACTTCAATAATAAACATTCCAGCTCGTACAGAGTCTTATGTCAAAATTAAATCTTCATTGCCTAGTAATTCCGAAAATATTTGTATTTCACAAGAGATTATTCCTGGAGTATTTATTGCTAATTCTGTATTAAAACTAGAAAATGGTTATACTTTTGTCAGTTTAGTAAATTCGAACGAATATGACATTGAGCTAGATCCTAATTTAAATATTGAAACATACTCCTTAGATGAATTTCATGTTTTTTCTTTAAATTTCAATAGCCCTAATATACAGAACCGGTTAGCATTGTTGGAATCGAAAATTAATCTCAATCATTTTATCCATTTGTTGTACATTTAATGATGTATTTCTCCTTGATGGTGATAAATTGTCTGCCACTGATGCAACTAGTCATCAAATAAATAGATTTCCAAATTCTACCCCAATTTTTCGTAAACCCTATCGATTACCAGAAGCTGTGAAAAACGAGATTAACAAACAGATATCTGACATGAAAGCAGATGATATTATCGAAGATTCTAAATCGCCATGGAATTTTCCATTACTCTGCGTACCCAAAAAATCAACAAGTAAAGAGAAAAAGTGGCGTATTTCCTTTACCGAATATAACGGACATTTTGGATAGACTTGGTCGTTCCCATTATTTTTCTACTACTGACCTGGCACATGGTTATCACCAGGTTCCGATTGCTCCAGAAGATCGTGAAGAGACTGCATTTAGTACTGACACCGGATATTACCGAGTATGGGGTTAATGCGCCGAGTACGTTTCAAAGGCTTATAAATAATGTCTTATGTGGCCTTAATAGGTTAAAATGTTTGGTGTATCTCGACGATGTTGTGATATATGGTAAAAATCTATTGGATCATAATCAAAATGTATCCGAAATATTCACAAATCTTAGAAATTATAATTTAAAAGTTAATCCCGAAAAATGTCAATTTTTATGCAAAGAGATTTACTACTTGGGTCATTTAATAACTGAATCAGGTACTAAGCCGGATCCTACAAAGCTCGATACAGTGAAATTTTATCCAACGCCGAAAACAGCTCGTGAAGTTAAATCGTTTCTTGGACTTGTCGGCTATTATAGGAAATTTTGCTCTGATTTCTCTAAAATCACTAAGCGATTAACTGATCCTCTTAAGAAAGATTCTGTTTTTGTATGAGATGCTTTCTGTGATGAAGCATTTACAAAACTTAAGGATTTTCTCGTCAAACCCCCAGTATTACAATTTCCCGATTTCACAAAGGAATTTGTTCTAACATGCAATGCAAGCGACACAGCAATAGGTGCAGTTTTGTCACAGGAGACCAACGATACAGATTTACCTATTGCATATGCAAGCCGTGTTCTAAATCGTGCAGAAAAGAATTATTGAACTATAGAGAAAGAGCTTCTTGCGATAGTCTGGGCCACGGATCATTTTCGCCTCTATATATACAGTAGACCATTCAAAATAATTAGCGATCAAAAATCCTTTTTCACGGCTTACAAGATGGAGAATTAAATTATATGAATATGATTACAAAATAATTCATAAATCAGGAAAATTGTAACGCAGCATCCTTAAGCAGAATAGTACTTGATGTTCCTGAATGTAATGTTGTAACCCGTTCGGAATCTAAAAAGTTATCCACTCCATGATTACAAAACGATACGTCTTTTCCCAATAATCAAACTATTAACAATGATAATCCTATATCTTCTCTTACTTGTTCCAAATCTTTACCAAATTCTGAAAATAAATCTTTAAATTTACCAAATACTTCATTACCAAATATTTCTCAAGATTCTAATGTATCAATTCCAACTAGTACCAATAGTTCCCTTAATAAACCACAAAATAGAATTATTATTAACACAATTATTAAGGAATACCACAGTGGACCTTTAGGAGCACATCAAGGTGTTTACAGGACGTTTAAGCGATTGCGTAATTTTTACTATTTTCCAAAAATGTTTGGAAGGATAGAGAATTCAGAAATTGTTCATCTTTTCAAAAGAATAAAAGTTTTCCAAATAAAAATATTCCATTAACAATTACAACAACATACCTTCTTCGCATATAAATAATAAATATATCTTAACTATGCAGTAAGACTTGGTGATTTGGCGTCTACTGGAGGGGGGGATCAAAGTTGAGTAGAGTAATCTACCAGCTCCGTAACCTTTCGGTAGGGTGCACATTACGCGAGCTGTTCTGGTCATGTTTTAGGCAGCTGGCGTGATGGGTACAATTGTGGAAGGGGTAACCTGGTCACAATTCGCAAGTGTACGGTACTGCCTCCTCGTGGCAATCACTGGTAACTGAGGCCCTTTGGTACTTCTGACCATTTGGCACAGGCTAAAGTACGACGCTAAAGGAGAAACCCTTGATAAAAAACCCTAATCTAAGGTGGAACAGCATATGCCGATGGATGAATGGCTGATAGGTTAATCAGTCCAAAGTATGCGGACTCTGGATACCAGGCGCCCTCCAGTTTTATTTAGCCTTCCTGTGGTAAAGCTGGGTGTCCCACAGGCGACTCTCTTTTCCCAGCAACTCGTGGGAACAAAATGTCTAAACAGTTAAAAAATAATAAGGATGATGACGCTCCTAAAGCGTCATATACCAGCTATAGTTCCGCGGTGGTGTTCGAGGGCCTCGGTCCTCTTTCCGCTGTGGGACTCTCGATGAGTGGTCTATCGGTTGGGGAGCTCCGTTCGGGGATTGAGAAATTAGTTCTCAACTCCGACATGGACATCTCAGGAGATGAGAACTCGGACCCCGTAAGTGGGGGTATCGCCTCTGTGAAAGCAGGGGGAGCAAAGTCGTCGGGGAGGACCCGAAAGGAACTGTCAGCAGCACTGACAAACCTTCCGCGGCTCCTCGCGTGAAAATGTGTGGGGCCGCGAAGAAGCGGTACAGGAGGCTTCTTGCTGAGGGCAAACCGCCCGGAAGCGAGACAAGGCTTCTGGCGATGCGGCCACAAAGGGAGTCTTGTGCTCCCGCAAAGGCCCCACCGTCAAAGAGGATCCGCTCAGATGAGGGTACTCCACCGGCACAAAAGAAGGCCAGGGGAGAGGAATCTGTCCCGACGGTCTCGGGTTCTGCGGTCCGGTTTGGACTTACCTTCAGGCAGGCTGCGGAGTCGGAGATAGTTGGGATCTTGCCCACTGGTTTTCCAGAGGTTGTCCTCACTGGAGAGCAGCTAAAGGCTGTCCAGGAGGGCATCCTAGATAAGGTGCTAGAGCAGGAGGCCAAGGAGCTTAAACCTAAGTTCCTTGGCAGTCAGCTTCGGCCTGGTTGGCTGGTACTAACCTGTGCTGACCGGGCCACTGTTCAGTGGCTCAGGGAGGCCATAGGTAATATCAAGCCATGGGAGGGTGCGCAGCTGATCGTGGCCGAGGCGGAAAACCTGTCTCGAGCCAAGATTGTGTTCGGCACCTTCCCAAATAGTGCTGAATTGCCCACAGAGAAGCTTTTTGGTTTTATAAAAAGCCAAAATGAGGGCATGGAGGCGATCAACTGGAGAGTGATCAGGAGAGAGGCGAAAGGCTCTTCGGCCTTTTTCACGTTCTCTATGAACCACTCTTCAGTTGAGAAGCTCAAGCGGGTTGGCTTTAAGGTCAACTATAAGTTTGGGACTGTACAATTGCATCGCAAGGGTGGTCAGAGTGGAGCTAAGCCAGCTTCTGTCGGCGGGACCCAAGTGGTGAAGCCTGTAGAAGCTACGGTAGCGGCACCTGTAGCTAAGACCACCGGGGTGACCGCCCTCTCCAGGAGACAGGTGAGGAGAAGGCGGGAAAGGGAGAGGAAGGCGTCAGGGGTTCCGCGGGGGAAGGCCTCACAAGGACTCCTCCCGTGTAAGCCACTGGTTAGGCCTGGAGGCTCTCAGGCAGCGGGGGCCAGCAGAACGGCGATGGGGGACACTGGTCAGCCATCAGCCGGACAAAGAAAGCATGCGGGTGGTGGCGGTGCTGAAAAGGAGGCTGAGCAGGGCCTTCAGAAGGGGCCTTCGGTAAAGTGAAGGCACACATCACCTGCCTGCAGATAAACCTGCATCATGCAAAGGCGTCTTCGGACGTCCTTTGTCGCAGGTTTATCTGCCAAAACATTGGCATGGCTCTAATCCAGGAGCCATGGGTGATTGGTAACCAGATTAGAGGTATACCAAATCAAGTGGGTAAGTTAATTTATCATAACGGAACTCAGAGTCCAAGAGCGGCTGTGTTGGCCAGTTCGCAAATTAATTTTATTCCCATTTCAGAGTTCATCTCCAGGGACTTGGTTGCAGTAATGATGGAGGTTTTGGGTGAAAGAGGCAAACAGGAGGCTATAATGGCCTCCGCCTACTTTCCTGGAGACTCAGAGTTAATACCTCCACTTGAAGTTAGGCGGCTCATAGCTCATTGCAAACGCAATGGGCTGGCCTACCTGATAGGATGCGATGCAAACGCGCACCACACGGTGTGGGGTAGCACCGACATCAATAACAGGGGTGAGTACCTTTTTGAATTTCTGATCTCAAATAATGTAGACATTGTCAATAGGGGAAGGAAACCTACTTTTATAAATGCGATTAGGCAAGAGGTCCTAGATCTGACACTTGCTAGTCCGCATTTCAGCGACTTGGTCAAAAACTGGCATGTGTCTGAAGAGGCCTCATTATCGGATCACTTGCACATCAGATTCGATTTGGCGGCTGAGACCATGCAGCGGCAGGAAATCAGAATTCCAAAACTGACCGACTGGGACTCTTATAGAGTCTCACTCGAATCAGAAATGCCCTCGGTTGAGGGGAACATAGAGTCTTCAGAGGGTTTGGAGATCTGTTCAAACCAGCTGCATAATTCTATACACTTGGCTTACGAGAACAGCTGCCCAGTTAAGCGAAGAGAGTCCACAAAGATGGTCCCTTGGTGAAACGGGACGCTGGGTAAACTGAGGAAAAAATCGAGAAGATTATTTAACAAGGCTAAACGCACCAGTGAATGGGGCGAGTATAAGATGGCCTTGACGGAATATAATCTCGAACTAAGGAGATCCAAAAGGGCTACCTGGAGGAATTTCTGTGAGGGAATCAATGAATTGCCCTTTGCAGCTCGTCTCCAGAAAGTCCTTTCCAGGGATCATTCAAATGGTTTAGGACTTCTCCAGAAGCAAGATGGGAGGTTCACTGAAAACCGGAAAGAAACTTTAGAGGTACTGCTATAGACCCACCTTCCGGATTCAGTAATGGTAGGAGCCCAAGAGGACCCTCATGATCCCTCAAGTGAGGTGGCCTATGCGCCTCACAGTAGGATCTGGAGTCTCTCTGGGAAAATATTCACACCCAGCAACGTGCAATGGGCTATTGGGTCTTTCAAACCTTTCAAATCCGCTGGAGGGGATGGTATCTTTCCAGCTTTACTTCAAAAAGGTATTGAGGAAATACTCCCCAGCTTGATCCAGATGTTTCGGGCAAGTTATGCTTTTAATTATATTCCGAAACTGTGGAGGAAAGTAAATGTGGTCTTTATACCAAAGGGCGGGGGTCGTCCAGACACCCAGGCCAGGGCATATCGGCCAATTAGCCTCACATCGTTTCTTTTGAAGATGATGGAAAAAATCCTGGACTATCAAATAAGAAGTGAGGTCCTTGGAAAGAATCCGCTGCATCGGGACCAGTTTGCGTATCAAACTGGTAAATCCACGGTTATGGCCCTTAGCGGGCTAGTCACGAGGATTGAAAAAGCAGTGACATATAAAGAAATTGCCCTTTGTGCCTTTGTGGACATTGAGGGGGCGTTTGATAATACCTCCTATGGATCTATAGAGAGGGCAGCAATGGGAAAAAGGGTCCACTTTCCACAATTAGGTGGGTCCGTTCCATGCTGGAACATCGTCAGATTACTGCCAGACTAGGTGGCGAATCAGTAACCATCAAGGCCGTAAAGAGCTGTCCCCAAGGAGGCGTACTATCTCCTCTTTTGTGGTCATTGGTTATTGACAGACTACTGGTCCTTCTGAGTAGCCATGGGTTTGATGTCCAGGGCTATGCGGATGATGTGGCTATCATAATCAGAGGCAAGTTTGATGAGGTCATTTCTGATCGCATGCAAAATGCACTCAATATAATATGGCAGTGGTGTTACCAGGAAGGGCTCAGTGTCAATCCAAGCAAAACTGTCATTGTTCCTTTTACGAGGAGGACAAAGCTTGCGCTTACAGCTCCCTCGTTAAACGGTACTACTGTTCCGTTTTCCAGCGAGGTTAAATATCTAGGGGTTATCCTAGATCAAAGACTGAACTGGAACCAACATTTGTTGAAAGTTCAAAATAGAGCGATCAAGGCTCTCTGGGCCTGTCAAAGACTCTATGGGCGTACTTGGGGACTACAACCAAAAATGATCTACTGGTCATTTCTTACAATCATTAGGCCTATGGTCACCTACGCATCGGTTGTATGGTGGCTTAAAACTGAGCAGAAGACAACGCAAACCTTATTGAATAAGGTTCAGCTTGTAGCCTGCATCGGTGTTACGGGCTCAATGAAGTCATGTCCAACCGCGGGGGTGGAGACACTTCTAGGACTGACACCGTTACACCTGCATATTAAAAAGGACGCTGCAAGTATGGCCCTGAAAATGCAGGCGGAAGGAAATATCAAGCCAGGCAATATGGTGGGTCATATGGAAATCCTTAAGGAATTTCAGACAGACCCTACAATAGGAATGCCTTCCGACTGTATGCCAGCTAAACTGGACTTCCACAAACCATTCTGTGTTAGGTTACCTGACCGGGATGTGTGGAGGGCAGGTGGACCATCATTTGAGCTAGGGTCCATGGTATGGTTTACAGATGGATCAAAAACGGAAGATGGGGCGGGGATAGGAATACACGGGAGTGGCACTACCCTCTCGAAGTCCTTGGGTACCAATGCTACCGGTTTTCAAGCAGAATTACATGCTATAGAACTTTGCGCTAGGATAGGCATAGCAAAAGGCCTAAACGATGCAAAGATTTATATTGTATCAGACAGCCAATCAGCCTTAAAAGCTCTTAGGTCTTGTACCGTTGAGTCAAGGCTGGTATGGGATTGTCTGAAGGTTATTAAACATCTGGCAGGCTCAAATAAGGTAACACTTATGTGGGTGCCAGATCATACTGGAATCGAAGGAAACGAGGCAGCTGATAGCCTCGCCCGTGAGGGTTCTGCCTCTCCATTTTTTGGACCAGAACCCTTCTGCGGTGTCACTAAGGGACACCTTAGAGCAGCGGTAAAACGCTGGGAGGATGTTCAAAAGTCCTCCTACTGGCGCAGAATTCCAGGTTTACGGCAGGCGAAGAAATTTATATCACCTTCGTCTGTCAGGGTTAAGGAGTGTCTTGAACTTAGGAAACCTGAGTTGAGGCTGCTTACTGGCTTCCTCACAGGTCATGTCCCCTTAAGGTATCACCTTAAGAAGATGGGCCTAAGTACGACAGATGGATGCCGCTTCTGCGGTCTGGAAGCGGAATCAGCGGAACATGTTCTGTGCCATTGCCCAGCCATTTTCCAGCAAAGACTGCAACATCTAGGAGGGAGAACAATGAGCCCGGATAGTATGTATCTTGTACCGGCCAGTAGTATTGTCAGATTCATTAAGAGCCTGAATATTGACTGGACGGATAATTAAGTAGGGTCCAGCACAATAGATCTTTTAGGTCGCGGTGCGAGGTGGCTTATCGCCCACATGGCCCTCCAGTAAATAATAATAATAATAATGCAGTAAGACTTAACGAAAGTTTCATTCGCCTTTCCTTTACCTAATCAGGAAGCCGAAACTGTTGCTAAAGCATTTGTTCAAAATTTTATTTGTGTATTCGGTTCTCCTACATCCATTTTAACAGACCAGGGATCAAATTTTATGAACCATTTTTTCAAGCAAATTTGCAAAATGTTAAGAATTCAAAAGTTAAATACTAGTGCTTATCGTCCGCAAAGTAACGGAGCATTTGAGCGTAGTCAAAAAACCTTAGTCGAATACCTGCGAAATTATGTTCAAAATGATCCGCTAAATTGGGATTCCTGGTTACAGTATGCTACATTCTCATACAACACTACACCCCACATATCCACACTGTTTATGCCATAAACAATGCCAAACATACCAGATTCAATTTAAAAAAATGTCGATATTCTCTATAATAACGATGATTATTTCTATGATTTGAAATTTAAACTTCAACAGTCAAATAAAATAGCTAGCGATAGTCTAATAAAATGCAAAGAAAGATCAAAACAATTCTATGACAAGACTTGTTCGAGTAAAAATTTCATTATGATTAGGTCCATATTTAGGATGACATTATGATTAGGTCCATATGGATTCATTATGATTGCCAATTTTACGATTAAATTAATCAATATCATTTAGTACTTATAGGTGATTCAAATGACATATTTGAAAGCTGATGTAATTTAGATTTCCTTTATTAACTATTGAATGGTTCATACGAAAAATTTGGAAAAACTTTCGTAGATATACTATATGAGGGGGTTTGACAAAAATCAAATTTTGGTTTTGCTTTCAATATAAACTTTGATCCGGCGTGACGTGTTATACCATCACTTTCGATAGTGTTTTGTCTCCCGTAACAAGAATAAAATAGTCTATTTCGCTTTTTAAATTATGCTTTTTATAAAGCAGGTGATTCATTTTTGAACTCATGTTCAGCAATATCATTTCCTCATTATATAATATTCTCACTTGCATGCAAAATTAAAATTGCTTTTTTCTATCTATATATTTAAACACCAGAATTAATTTTTTACAGAAACAAAAAAATTTAAGTTGCCTAA
Organism: Tipula vernalis; assembly: GCA_958295665.1. NCBI lineage: Eukaryota > Metazoa > Arthropoda > Insecta > Diptera > Tipulidae > Tipula > Tipula vernalis. The sequence goes on along the minus strand of OY282558.1, from coordinate 125,591,133 downwards.
AATTTTGGTAGAATAATGGAATATGGATACAGGGAAGAGTAACACAAATTGAAATTAAACAAATATATTTTTCTTTACGCGCATTCATGGACGCCTTTGCAAAAAAAAAAAAAAAAATGGATTTATACATTCGATTGATAAGATCTATTACTAATAGTTCCTCCGATACAATATCATCGGAATTATTACAAAGAACATAACATATGGTTTTACGTTTCATGATTTTGCCTTGCTTCGAATAATAAAGACGGTTGAAAAAATTCGTCACATCATTAAACTAGCAGCCTTAAAAATTGATTAATCCACATTAAACATTTGGTGCATCTGTCAATTATGTACACATTACATGAATCAATACTATTTAATAATTACATATATTGGATGACTAACAAAATGATGATTTCATTTCATGTTGACAAATTTGGCGTAAAGACTACATGTGAAATTCGTAAGCATTGAAACACTTAAGTGTTTTTATACATTGTATAGTGTGCGCATAAACACCAAATTCCAATTAACATAATTTCCTCAATAAATTATCAAACAGCGAAATAAACGTCAGCCGTATATTCAACCGTGTGTGAACACCGAAATTAGAATTCTAATTAATTTTTAATTTAGCAGAAATTAATTTTTTTTTTTTTTTGCTCTCAAAGATCGAATAAATTTTCTTAAGAAAAAATAAATAATGATGAATTGAAATTAAAAAATTAATTTTTCCGGAAATCCTTCGTATACACATAAATTAACATTTAATTTTAATGCTTATCATGGAACAAAAATTTAATTTTTTTTTGAAAATGAAAATGAAAATTGATACACACATTTTCTTAATGTTTTGTTATTTCAAAAAGAAATAATTGTAATTTATTTTTAAAAATGATATAATTTGTATCGTGCGGGACAAATTTGTTTATAATATGTACACATATAAAAATGAAACATTACATCCGTATGGTTTATTTTTGGGGCGAAGGTCAACAAAAATGTAGCATATTTGTTTTTTATTACATAATTTATGGTCCATTTAGGCATTTGCAGAAAGAATTTGTGCGTTGCCAATATATAAATTAGGAACATATTTAGTTTGGAGTGTTTGTGTAATGTTAGACGCTTGGTGTTAAACTGCGCACTAAAATACGTATTAAAAAAATTTACAATATACCACCAACTATTTATATAAATTTGACACACAACTCCTCATTAAATATGACTGTCTAATGCATTTCAACTGGCACAACATTAAAATAATAAAAGTAAATTTCAAACTATTTGTGTCTTTAATTTTTATTTTTTTTCATTTAAAGACGCATAATATCGTCAAAAACGACGTAAACCCATAAATTACACGCGAGGCCCAAGAAATATCATCATGTTTATATGACCACATAAGTCATTTTTTTATTTTTTTTAATGGTATGTCATATGTCAACTCGTATCTAAATCTTAAACTGTCGCTTATGTATTTTATTTTGTTGTTGAAAAAAAAACAAAATATTTACAAGATCATCAGACATGATCATCTTTTCTTGAAATGGTTTCTTATTCGATGATGAATATACAATTACTACTTGAAAATTTATGTAATTTCTGGCATTTTAAACTCTAACGTATTTGTGTTATGAAATTGTACTTGTTTCTTAAGTGGTTTTCTTATTGTTTTCTATTTTGGTATACTTACGTATTTTATATACGTTGCGGAGATCATATAAGTCAAAGTATTTGGATTTCAAACAACATTTTATATGATTGATAATCGTGAGAGTTTCTTACTCCTACCAGTTAGCTAAACACACTTATATATTTATTATGTTTGATCTAATTACTTTTCCATTGATGTTAATTAAGCCACCAAATTCAAGAAGTTTTCTTTACCACCTCACACAAGATAAATATTTTTCTTTGTATCTCACATATGTAATCTATCTTCAGACTTTTAATGTTTATTTTCAAAAAGTGGAAAATAAAATCTAACACAAAACCGTTTGTATGTACAGAGGTACAGACAGACTGTACTGTATAGTCTAATTATAAAACTACTGTGAAACTCATATACATAAGACATAACAAAACGAATCTCTTTATACAAATAGGAAATCTATCGTTAATTTCACCTTTTATATACACCATCATTAGCGTGAGATTTAAACACTCGATTCTATTAGGATGTGTGTATGTTTAGGTTGTTACACACAAAAACCGTTTGGAAATTAGCATTTTAGTGTTAAATAATTAAATCATTAAAGAAAACATATTATTTATGTTGTTGGTTATAGTTTATTGTATTGATGTGTACATTTTTATGATTCTAAATTATAGCTTGAAAAAAAAAAAAAAAAAAGATTTGTATTCTAATTTAATTGTAATCTTCCGCGTTCTATAAAGTGAAAATTGAAAATTTATTATCCCAATTTTGTAATCTGATGAAGTACTCGTTTCATACAAATCAACACCAGAAGCAAGTGATAATAGAATTTTTATTACATTTTATGAGATATTAAAAGTTGCATCTATGTAAACGCAATCTTACATTGTTGACAAATTTTATATCACTTAAAGAATATACATATGTACATATGTTGACACACTTTATCATATAATTAGATATTTAAAGTTTGAAATTTAAGTGTTTTTAAATTTGATTTATGCAATCATCCGAATCGACGTCATGAAAATTGGAAAAATAAATTATTTGGGTTTCTAGTATTTGGTACAAAATAATATAAATCAACACACAATATGTATAGGAGTTCGCAATACTAACAACAAAAATTCCAAAGAATCAAATCTATAAATAATCGGATTCTGAATACTGATCTAACATACAATAATTCAAGAGATCCAAAAAAAAAAAAAAAAAACTCAAGTGCGCTAATAAAAAAAAAAAATCTTCGTCTGTTTGTTTAATGTTTTCAACAAATTATGTTAGGAAACTTTGTATTGAATTCAATCGATAATTTTTCGGTCCAATTTTTAAATTCAATTGAACCTATAAAATATTTCTTTTATTGCTCTCGGAACTATTTCAAAAATAGAATATACGTATAACACAAACACACGTACGTTTAACTAATAATTAATTATCTTAAGAAATTTACAATAGACATGTAAACAGATAAAATTAAAAATAATATTTTGAGATTATTTTACCTGTTGAGCTGTTGTGTAATCAATATAAATTTAGTATAAATATTTTCCATGATGCAACACCGTGCAACATGTATTCCTTTAACATTTAATTAATTTGAAACACTACGTATGTTACGTTTTAGAGTAAGCCTTACAATTCTCACTCAGCTCAAATTTAAAACAATAACTTCTTGCTTTCGTTTGGTTAGATTGTTGCTTAACCCTTATTTATGTATGGATGTGAAGTTTTTCCCATTTTTTTTCCCAGATATACGAGGGCGGATTGAAAATGAAGCTACCTAGCGCTAGATGGCAGCACAAACACAAAATTTTTTTGTTTTTTAGAAATTGTGATCTGTCAAACGTCAGCTGTTAAAATTTCACCCAAATTCATCGATTAGTTTATTTGTTGTAGTCGTTTGAAGTAAGCAACTTTTGTGTTTCTTGAAAAATGGAAAAAAACGAATTTCGTGCAGTGATTAAACATTATTATTTGAAAGGGAAAACGGCGAAAGAGACAAAAGAAAAGCTCGATAAACATTACGGTGATTCTGCTCCGTCAGATTACATGGTAAAATATTGGATTGCTGAATTTAAACGCGGCCGAAGAAGCACTGCAACAATACCATCAACAGGAAGGCCAAAAGAGGTGGTTACTGAAGAAAATATCAAGAAAATCCTCGATATCGTTATGAATGATCGCCGAGTCAAGTTGCGTGAGATTGTTGAAATGGTAAACATATCATATGAACGTGTGTTCAACATTTTGCATGAACATTTGCATATGAAAAAGCTATCGGCAAGATGGGTGCCGCGTTTGCTCAGTGTCGAACAAAAACGAGTTCGATAGACCACTTCACAGCGGTGTTTGGACATGATAAAGTGTAATCCTGTTGATTTTTGGCGTCGATTAATTACTGTTGATGAAACATGGGTCCACCACTACACACCTGAAACCAAAAATCAATCGAAACAATGAGTGGAAGCTGGTGGAAGTGCTCCGAAGAAGGCAAAGGCAGTGAAATCGGCTGGCAAGGTTATGGCCACTATATTTTGGGATGCACACGGAATATTGCTCATCGATTATCTTGAAAAAGGATCCACAATCACAGGAAAGTATTATCGTGCATTATTGGATCAATTGGTTGATGCAATCAAGGAAAAACGACCACATTTAAAGAAAAAAAAAAGTGCTCTTTCTTCAATACAACGCACAGAATCACACATCATTAGATACGATGCTAAAATTACGTGAAATACACTTCGAATTGGTTGATCATCCACCTTATAGTCCAGATTTAACTCCTAGTGACTTTTTCCTGTTTCCAAACTTGAAAAAATGGCTCGCAGGACAAAGATTCATCTCAAACGAAGAAGTGATTATCGAAACTAACGCGTATTTTGAGGGGTTCCCGAAATCGTATTATTCAGATGGTATAAAAAAGTTGGAATATCGTCTTACTAAGTGTGTCGAATTAAATGGAGACTATGTTGAGAAATAAATGGTTTTTGGCAAAAAAACAATTTTTGTTTTCCTACTTAGGTAGCTTCATTTTCAATCCGCCCTCGTATGTATACAAATCCTATTGGAATAAACAAAATTCTATTGGATTCTCATTGATTTTGGTATGTGTTGGTGCTTTTTGTACACTGTTAAGATTTCAGAATTTATTTATAAATGTTTTGTTATTAAAATAAATTTCGATTAAATTCAAGGGATTAAAAGAACATAATTTTAATTGAAACTTATGTAAGAAAATTTGTAAAATGCGAATCACAAAGCTCATTTATATTGAAATATAAAGATTCGGTCCATAAATGAATACATATTATGTTAATTTGTGCTATTACCGTGCATTATTTTACTGAATTTCTTAATCTTCACGACAGAGTAAAATAATAAAACAAACATATTAGGCGTTTTATTAAAACAGAACGATTATTTTGTTTAGCTTAGTCCGAACATTGAAGTTGTTTAATTAAATATATTAAATTAATTTTACTTTGTTAGTACATATCGATCTATTCCGATAAATATCAATGTGCTAAATATAAAAGCAAAGTTCCGAACCACTAAAATAAACATCAAAGTTTTAGTACAAATTATAAATTTGTTCCAATAAGAATTCAATTTTCTGTCCAATAGAAAAAATAAATTACACCAAAACAAATGTTAAGTAAAAAATTAGTTTATAAAATACTTTTCAATGAATATACTTCAATAGGTCGCGAATTTGTTCAGGTATTCCGTAGAAACTGAGCTCTAATCTGTCGCAAAAAGTGTTAATGGACTTGGGCCAATTTCATATAAAACCTCAATTTGAAGATTAAAATTCGAAATTCGCACATTTATTTCTCTGGTTAGGGGATTCGTTCATAGTTTGAAGGGTAGAAAATATAATAGCCAATTTCATCAGCTATTTCGTGAACTATCACAACTTGACCAAATCTCTGTGAATGGCCGTTAATGGCCTTTTATCAATTTCATGCAAAATCGCAATTTGAACTTAAAAATTCGGAGCACATTTATTTCTCTGGTTAGGGGATACGTTTATAAGCTTGATGACAGAGATTTGGACTCAAGTTGTGATAGTTCACGAAATAGTCGACTAAATTCCCTATCCATCAAGCTATAAAGGTATCCCGTAACCAGAGAAATAAATGTGCTGCGAATTTTTGAGTTCAAATTGCGATTTTGCATGAAATTGATAAAAGGCCATTAACGGCCATTCCCAGAGATTTGGACTCAAGTTGTGATAGTACACAAAATAGCCGATTAAATTTCCTATCCATCAAGCTACAAAGGTATCTTCTAACCAGATAAATAAATGTACTGCGAATTTTTGAGTTCATATTGCGATTTTGCATGAAATTGATAAAAGGCCATTAACGGCCATTCTCAGAGATTTGGAGTCAAGTTGTGATAGTTCACGAAATAGTCGATTAAATTTCCTATCTATCAAGCTATAAAAGCTATAAACGTATTCCCTAACCAGAGAAATAAATGTGCTCCGAATTTTTAAGTTCAAATTGCGATTTTGCATGAAATTGATAAAAGGCCATTAACGGCCATTATCAGAGGTTTGGACTCAAGTTGTGATAGTTCACGAAATGGTCGACTAAATTCCCTATCCATCAAGCTATAAAGGTATCCCGTAACTAGAGAAATAAATGTGCTGCGAATTTTTGAGTTCAAATTGCGATTTTGCATGAAATTGATAAAAGGCCCATAACGGCCATTCCCAGAAATTTGGACTCACGTTGTGATAGTTCACGAAATAGTCGACTAAATTCCCTATCTATCAAGCTATAAAGGTATCCCCTAACCAGAGAAATAAATATACTGCGAATTTTTGAGTTCAAATTGCGATTTTGCATAAAATTGATGAAAGGCCACTAATGGCCATTCTCAGAGATTTGGACTCAAGTTGTGATAGTTCACGAAATAGCTGATTAAATTAAACACATATCAAGCTATTAGGATATCGCCTAACCAGAGAAATAAATGTGATTCCTTTTAATCTTCGAATTTTAAATTCCGTTTTTACTGAAATTGATAAAGGCAAAACACCCTTTGTCACAGATTTGGGCTCAGTTTCTTATAGTTCGCATGACATCTGAATATATTCTCCATCCATCAAGTTGAAGATTTGGACTCAGGTTCTGATTGTTCACGTGAAATCTGAATATATTCTCCATCCATCAAATTGAAGATGAATTCCCTGTCCCCAGAAATACATTTCTTCCACCTTTTAATCTTCAAATCGCAATTTTACCATAAATACTAATGGGTCATTTATTTAGTTAATAAATTAGCTGACTAAATTCCGGAATTCAAAAATAATTTTTATTCTTGATTTATAATTTGATTCTTTTCTATTTTTTAATAAAATTACATTTTTAGTACTAAATATTTCAATAGGAATCTAAATTTTTTCAAATTGGAATTCAATTTAACAGTGTGAAACTAACACATAAATCAAAATGGGAATTTTGGGAAAAACTTCACACCCATTATTTATGTCTATACCCAAGAAAATATTTTTTGTTCTATACCCGGCTACCCAGGTAGCCAGCCACGTACACATTCTGCTTTTAAAACCAAATAATTGATATTTTCTTGTACGTTGTTGTAACCTTATTCAAAAATTTTAATTTTTAATGACGAAAAAATGAAAAGCTGCTGAATTTTGTGTGGATCACGAGAGTGGAACAGCAATAGACTACAGGAACGTTTGGATTGCTAATTCGGATGCCACATAAGACAATTCTTCTCGCGTCGAATGGTTCGTTTGTCCAAATCGCAAACAGCCTTCGTCTACCGATTCGTAACACGGGCACAATTCTAATCGAATCGTGTATACTGTTGGCGTGAAAAATGAACCGCAAACAATTGTGAATGATATTTCGACAGAGAATCGATGAGCGTGCAAATTCTGCGACTGTCACGCTTGAGCAATTGCATCATAGATTGTGACATGTGAATGTGGACACGATAAAGCGTAAGTGCAACCATTTTTCGCAATTCGATAAGCAATTCAGTGAAGCATATTCGTTTCGACAACGGTACTGAATTTGTCAATAAAGATTGTATGCGAGTGCTGTCGAATGCTGGAGTGACAGTTGAGCGAATCGCATCGTACACGCCTCAGCAAAATGGGCGTGTGGAGCGTGAGATGCGTGCCGTTGTGAAATGCGCCCGCACGATGTTCCTTTCGTGCGATTTGCAGAAGTGTTTATGGCCAGAAGCAGTACAAACAACACTGTACAGAAATGGGTCCTGTGCGAATTTTTGGTAGACAGTGCTTTGTGCAAATACCAAAGCAATGTGGAACGTAAATGCGGACGCAAAAATGGAACGCCAAGGCAAAGTAGGTTTTTCTAGTTGTATACGAGTCCACGTCGAAGAACTTTCGGCTGTTTGATCCAGACACACAGAAGATCATCGTGAGCTGCAACGTAAAACTGAATGAGAAAGATGTGGATCATGATGTCAAGAAGCAAGTGTTGATCCCGAAATCGTCGACCAAGCTACGGACAAAAGAGAAGCTGCCAGTTATGGAACAGTATTCGCAGTGTATCGGCACGAATTAGAATGGACATAATACATCGTCCATGTCTGATAATGAGTTACTCGATACAAATGATATCACGTTGACAGCAAATGACGATGAGTATGAGATCGAGAACGCACCCAAAAATGTGCATTATAATTTGCGTGAGAAAGTGAACGAGCGTCATGTTGGCGCCAAACATGTATGAAGAAGTGTTAAATTCCGAGGAAGAAGAATTCGACATGGGAGCTGGTGAAACTTGCAAAAGCGTTTAAGCAACGAAAAGAAGTTGATTATGGTGAAACGTTTTCACCAGTGGTTCAGCAGTGGACAGCAGAAGATCTGGTGATGTTTCAGTTCGACGTGAAAACTACGTTTTTGAACGGTGACCTGGACGAAGAGATTTTCGTGGAGGCACCGATAGGACTGGACATGGAGGAAGAGAACATGGTCTGGTGAATTTCTTGTTCCATCCAGATTGTGGAACAAGACATTTACGAAGTTCCTTAGTGATTTCAACATAGTGCATTCGAAGGCAGATCAATGTGTGTTCAGCGGCTATATCAACGGTGTGAGAGCCATGTTATTATTGTACGTGGATGACGAATTAATTTTGTCGAAATGCAGAAACACTGTCTCAAAAGTGATGAATTATCTGCCAGATAATTTTGAGATGACACGAGGCAGCGTTGGTCATTACGTCGGCATGGAGATAAGGACTGTATCGAAAAGAAAGCATCCACAAAACAATTTAGTTGTCTTTGGCTTGCACTAATTCTATGGTAACGGAAAACTGCCGTTAGATAGAATAGTTCTTTGCAAATAAATATTGCGTTTGATTTTAATAATTGGTTATTCAGTTGAAATTATGCCACGAATTAAAGAAAAAGTGCATAAATGTATTTTACACACGTGGTGCACTGAAAAAGGTGTTTGGTTTAGAAATTTAGCAAAGCGCGAAAATATAAGTAAAGATACAGTGAGAAAAATAATAAACAAGTTTGGGGAATATGGTACGGTAAAGATTTACGAAAAAGCGGTCGAAAACAAGGTCCCTGCAATCTTAAATTAGACGCCAAAATTGTGAGTGAAATTCGCGAAAACAAATCAATGTCTGTCAGAGATTTATGTGGGAGTCGAAAAGTTCAACATGCAGGATTCGAAGCAAATTTCGAATCCAGTCGACAGCAATGTCATATTGACCAAATTGTGCGAAGAGGGCAGCATCGACTTCCCGCCCCCTGAAATGATTTTCAGAAAAAGTTCTGGAATATGGCCAATTAGGAAAAACCTCGGTTATTTCAAATCCGCCTATAATGAAATTCGATGAATACAACATGAAATCGTCAGGGGCGGATTAACGAGTAAGCGGCCCTAAAATTTCGTTCTCATTAGTGAACCTTTGTTTTCTCAGAATGGTTTTTCAGATAGAATGTTTCGTCTGAATTACTGGAATATTTATTATTTAACGGGTGGTCCATCTAGTGTTTGGAATTTGAACTACTGGTTATTTTGAGTGTGGCAATACTTACGTCATTCGTGTTATGACAGAAAATTAGTTTAATGTTTGACATTTACGAAATGGGTCGCTTTACGCTTGGACAAATTTGGGAAATATTGAAAACTTACTTTCGAAGTGGTAAATCTTCTAACCAAACTGTAGGAAATTTATGTGGAAATTTCATTAGAAATGAAATGCCTACAAGGCAATTTGTGGATCAATTTATGAAGCGAGTTCATGAAACTGGATTATTATTGGACAAACCAACACGTGTACATGCATTTACAGCGCGTACAGCCGAGAACTTTGCAGCTGTTGCTCAGGATATTTCTGAGCATCAATCAACATCAACTCGCAATCGTGCTCAAGAATAAAGACCTCGATATGAAGGTGTACAAAGTTCAATTAGTGCAAGAAATGACCATCCGCAACGTTTTCGGTTCTCTAATTGGGCTGTGGAACGCTTGAAAGAAAATGAGCATTTTTACGGACGAAGCTCATTTTCACCTCGAAGGCTGTCCTCAACAAGCAAAATTGTCGCATTTGGGGCTCAGAAAATCCACACTTAACCATGGAGAAGTCGATGCATCCACAACGAGTGACTGTTTGGTGTTGATTTTGGACCGGCGGCATCATTGGTCCATTTTTTTTTTCGAAAATGAGCAAGGAGCCGCCCTTACAGTCAATGTGGAGCGCTACCGAGCCATGATAAACGAGTTTTTGTTACCCGAAACTCAAGAGGAGGATAAACACAACATTTGGTTTCAATAGGACGTCGCAACCTGCCGCACAGCAAACGAAACAATTGATCTTTTGCACACTGTCTTCGGTGATCGAATAATAAGCCATAACGGAGATGTCAATTGGCTACCACCGGCCAGTGTTACGCTAACCATCCAGAGAATATCCAAGGCTTGAAGGATCAAATCTCTGGAAAATCAAGTTCTGAAAAATTGGGTTGACAGAATGGGGTACTGTAAAGCCAGCCATGGAAGTCAATTGAATGAAATTGTGTTCCATACTTAATGACTAAAAGAAATGGAAAATAGAAAACGCCGACTATTTAGTTTTTATTACGTACAAATTTAAACAAAGCTTTCTTAAACGACTCTCTGAACATATTAAAATCAAAAACACCATACACTAAATTAAACTCTCGCGATGCTATCAAAAGTGGTTCCGAGAGACCGTAATTTGTTGATATCTGGTTGACGAGTAACAGTCCATCGCTTGGACGCATTTGACTTACTGGAGCGTAAAGATTTAAGCGTGAAAGCAGCTCGGCACAATCGATTCGAGAACTGAAAATATCGCAAATGAACAATGCCGATGCTACAACACGTAGACAATGTAACCGGTTTAGGTTCAACAGGTTGCAGCTATCTCGGTAGGGTGGAAGGACATATTCAACAGACTGTGCGTATAGAACAAACTGCTTCTGAGCACTCTCTATTCTATCCGAATGACAGTGATACGAAGGTGACCACACCGACAATTCATATTCCAAAATAGAACGAACAAAAAAACCGTACAGTGATGTTAGAGTAATCGGGTCGATAAAGTCCTTACAGTTCCGCTTCCTGTCAACATCCTCATTATACAGGCGATATTGATGAAACAGAGGTGACCGGATACGATAAAATGAAAGAGTCTTAAACTTATTCACGTTGAGACCCAGTCTATTGCTAATTGACCAACTAAAAAATCTGTCCAAATCATCTTGCAGCATCAGGCAATCGAACACGCTGTTGACCCTGGCGCAAATTTTCATATCAGAGGCAGCTGGCAAACTCAATGCAGTCAACAATATCGTTGATAAATCATGTAAATAATAAAAGGCCGATATAAGCTGGATCGGAAACACTGTCACTATCGATCTGCCTGCATAAAACCCTTGCTGAGCAGAAGAAATTAATGATTTAGTATGGAAAACCAAGACCCTGTGAACCGTAGATTCAAATAGCTTGGGTACTTCGTTTTTTCAACCTGCCTTGAAAATGAGATCGAAGCAGGAAATTTTCCAAGGCTCTGGAAAAAACTCACTACGTAAACTTTTATTAAACATGAAGGGCGGGACAAACTCTCGGCACAATGCTTAATAAGAATCGGCGGAATACCATCGTGAGCGCCCCAGGCTGGTTTATACCGAGAGATATGAGGAGATAGATCTCCGAGGGTTGACAAGCGACGGAGTTCTGATAAGACGTAGGAGAAGGAAAACCGACCAATTTGTTCTTACTATTCATAAAACTCCAGAACTCCTTTGGACTTGATGTCAATTCCTCCTCGATTCGCACAATGTATTGGTTATACAAAAACCAATTTAAGCTTTTAAACTCTTTGCGAGCTTTATCAAAATCGAGATAAAATTGAACTCCGTACCGTCTGTATAATGAATCGAACTTATTGCGGCGTTTCTCCAGATTTAACAACCTATTGTTGTACCATGGCTTCCGAAACCCGGGTTGTTTTTTAACAAACGGAAAGTGTCTTTCAATACCACTCCTGAGAAGGTCATTAAACATCAAAACAATGTTATTTAAATTACCGCCACGTTGCAAAAAGTCCCAATCAGAATTACTGAGGAAATCAGTTGTACAATTTACATGAAAAATATTTACCATAATCGGTATGTGGTATCGGTATATGCTCTGGGAGCCGGTGAAATTTAGACATAATGAAACCTCGGAATGATTGACGTCATTGGCAAATAACAGCTCCAGGTGTTCCCCTGACTGTTGATAGTACGGTTTAGCTGCTTGGTTGAGATTATCTTTCGTCAGTGGAAACCAATGTAAAAAAACCATCAACGTCAAGCCAAGCTATATCAGGCAGATTAAAATCACCGACAATGACAAGTTGATCATTAGGTGGTACCACAACTGAGTCGATGAAATTGATTAATATTTCAAAATAGTCCAAGTTCGATCTGTAGAAAGCATACACTGCGATGGCGATGATAGAGAAACTGGCCACTTTGACACAAACAAAATCTAATCCATTATCGGTAATACCGACTGCAAAATATGACCCCAAAGCCGGTATTACCGATAACGGTAATAATACTGGTATTGCAATCCCTACTTACGATATGACTTGGCGATCAATTTTAGCATATTCTAGTTAATACCAAGAATGCCAACTGCATTATCAGTTTTAAATCCTTTAATAATGTTATGTTTGTGTAAGGACACTTATTTATCATAAAAATCACAAACACCAAAATTTCCGCACAAGCTACGAATGTTTGGATGATCAACAGAGTAATTAGAGATATAGGTTACAGATACAAATATATTTCAGATTCTCTAGCTTAACGTTTTTTAGAATAGTTCTAGCCACTTTACAGTAATGCGTTCCCAAACATACTTTAACCATATCTGCTATACCATCTTCTGACGTATTAGGAAAAATCTTGAGACTTGAAACCAAAACTTTGGCTTTCGCTGTTTTGATTTCTAAATTGAGTAGTAACGCTTAGTTCCACAAATTGTATGCTTATTTTAGTTAGGCTGTTGTTTATCTTTTTTATTTATTATTTGATTTTACGCTTCAAAACGACACAATCATTATTTCAATGAAAAGCAAAGATTTATAGAAGTTTTGAGAACGGAAAACACGAAATTTTGTTTCTGGATAGAAAAGATTGCTTACCGCCCATCCTAAGCCGCTATTAAAACGCTACGATCTTACTCACTTACGTCGAAGGTAGTCCATAACTGTCTCTCATCTCTTAACGAGATAGCAGATCAGTGCCACATCCACTTAACGGGGGTGCCAGGACACTTCAGTAAAGGTGGATGAACTCGCTCATCAGGGTACAAATTGCAAAACTTTAACAAGTAAGGTAAATGTTGAAATTCCGCTCGCTACATACAAACTCTTGCTTCAGGAAGAAGTTAGGAGAGCAGCGAACTATATTGTAGATAGTCCAATCAACGGTACCTTGTGTATTTTAACTAGGCAGACTTAGCCTTCGGTGTCGCCATATTCGTATGGTCGTGGGGTTGTAATATGTTTTAAGGTAATGCTCAAAATAGAGTCCAATATAACAAAATATCAAAGGATAACAAGCAATTTTATGATGGATGTGGGTCGCTTATTTGAATTGACCGCTTACTACCAACAAGACAAACTCTATCACTTTTCGCAAAGTTTTGGACCAACAATGGAATGAACAATGAAACGACCTTGATTACCATCCATTCGTGTTTTTCAAAAAAAAAAAAAAACTTTAAAAAAGCCTGAAAGTTGTCTTAGATTTTTAGAAAATAATCCACCAGATCTTCTTATACAAATGTACCAAAATATCCGGGAGTCGAAACCTTTATCGTAGTTTTAAAGATTATCGCTTACAAACAGGGGTAGCATGTACCATCTTATACTTTAATTTATTAATGTTGTTATATCGAAAAAAAATATATCAAATTAAGTACATCATGGGGTGCAAGGTCGCTATACAGCATTTAAGAAGATCTAGGCTTATACCGTAATGTAAACAATGTCAAACCTATGGACGTACACAAAAATATTGCAACATGGAACTCAGATCTGTTAAATGTTTAGGTAAACATCATACCAAAAATTGTGGAAAAGCTAAAAATGTTCAGCCTAAATGCGTTCACTGTGAAGAAAACCATTCGGCTAACTAAAGAGGATGCAGCGTTGCTAAGATGAATCAACCCGAATAAATCATGTCGAAAGGCCGAATGGTTCTATATTGCCAGTCATGTTTCAAACTCTTTGAGAAGCTACTGGAAAAAAGGTTGAATCCGATAATCTAAAGTAAAAACTTGATCCCAAATCATCAGTTCGGTTTTCGTAGCCAACACTCAACAATTGATCAAGTACACGGAATAGCCAGTATAACTGAGAAAGCATTTCAGGATTAAGTTAGATGATACCTTTTCTGAATTAAAAAATAACAACGCAGGAGTTCCACAGGGCAGTGTATTAGGGCCGGTGTTATACCTTCTGTAACACGTATGATTTTCCTGCATTAAAAAACAACATAGTGGCGACTTTTGCAGATGACACTGCAATCTTAAGCTGTGAACACAGCTAAGTATCTCGACATGACCCTCGATGCTAAACTACGCTGGAATGCACATGTCAATAAGAAAATTGAGGAACTCTTCTTAGTCCAACATACAACAAGCAACTACTTGATAAGTAAATATTGAAACCGATTTGGACTTATGGTATTCAGCTTTGGGATTGTACCAAACAGAGCAACGTAAATATCATTCAAAGATTTCAGCATATGGTATTAAGGAACATTGCCAATATACCTTGATATTTCAGGAACAATGACCTCCGTAGGGACCGTAAAGTGAACTTCATCTTAAATGAAATTCAGGAAAAAGCGCGGAGATATGAAGAAAGGCTCCGGCAACAAGAATTTAGTACGCAGACTTGAAACAACCAAACCTTTTGAGCTGATGGTGTAATTGTTAGCTTAAACAGCATTGGCTACCATAGATTAATTTAAGTTAGTAAATTCAGTCAGACACAAATTGCTCATTAGTCCAGGAGACAAATAAAAAGTCTGAGCTTTCATTTTTAATCAGACAATCTAATTAAAAATGAAAGCTCAGACTTTTTATTTTTCATGCGGTTAATTGACAAATTAAGTTTTAAGTTCAGTTTTAAGCTTAAATTTAAAAATCCCAAATTCCAGGTATATTATTCTAAATTTCGATTCATTTTGTACTTAGATATATTCTTGAATTTGAATGCTTTCAACTTTATTAAAGGAGGTCGATGAATGATGAACTGGCTAACATTTACCGTAGTTTTGCCTAAGAACTGGTACGATGATTTTAAGATCTCTATAGCGCTGCGCACGCAACGGAATATAAATATCGAAGAAACTAAAAATCTCAGGACTGTGAATTTTAGACAATAGTAAATAGTGAACAAAGATTGTTCTAATTTCGATCCTATCAATTTACACCTTCGAAGTACATACAGCGAAAATCGTTTTTGGACACCATCGATGCGATCAGAATAATTAGCATAAAAACGATTCTATATGATAGCACCGTATTCCTGGCATCTAGCGAGATGCTAAGGGATAGTCTTGCGTTTAGCGAGATTTAAAATCAATTTCTGGACTTTACAACAAGCCATGAAATTTGATAAATCATTTTGGAAATCAACCGTCAGCATAAGAATAATTTATATAATTGACTACTACCTGGCTACCTTGAGAAACACCTAAGTAACGTCAAATATTCTAGATGGATCTAAGTTTCTGTAACAATAATTCGTAATCAATTTTGTCAAAGGCTTTAATTAAACCAGTGTAAATAAGGTGCACCTAATTTGAAAGAGCATTCGATGTTCAGTTCGATTCAAGAAACCAAGCTGCTTTAAGGAAGCAAATTTCTTAACGTTAAAAAAATATATTTTACAAGTTTCTCGACAATACATAGTTATCGACAATACGAGAGCCAGTTGAGAAGATTGGCTTAATAAGTGAGCTTTTCCATAGAATAGGAAAATATCTGTCCACGAGATTTATAGTAAAAGGAACGAAAATTCGGCATCCAATTGCATTTCCGGTTGTTTTAAGAAAAATAGTTGGAATAGAATCGTATGGTCGAAAATCGAAATTTGAAAAGATAACCACCTATTAAAATTTGAAATTCCTCACAAGGTGATTTTGAATTATATACGCCAAGTATCCGGAATGTTATTTCAGCATCGACCATTTGGATACATTGAAGCATTACTAAGCATCCGTTAAATTTTTTTTTGTAATTAACAAAAGTCCACAAGACATTAGGCTAGAGAAATTGATTCAGTTATAAACGACATTAGGATTCAATTTATATTTATTATGGACTTTGTTTTTTCAATTTCTAAGATTTATCAGCTCATTATTACATCAGGGTTCCTTCTTATCGCGTGGGAATCTCATTTTTGCGATAAGTTCCTCAATCGTAACCACCCAAAAAGGCATTCAATGAACTGTAATTTCCAAAAGATATACTCGTACAAGAAAGAATTCATATTTTCCTCCGCTAATTCACAGTACTCAAAAAGAACTAACAACTAGAGCACCAACAAATCAACCGGTCCTGACGGTATGCCCTTAATATTGCTCATAATCTGCTGCAAATCTTTCGGTAAACCAGGATAGTGCGGCATCCGTTCCTCACACTTTAAATGCTGTTGTACCTCAAGGATCCATCCTGCCCCAACAGTTTTTCTTGTTTTCATCAATGATCTTTTGTCCGCGGCTCCCAATCCGATTCTTTCTTATGCTGATGACATGTTTACTTTCCTCCTCTTTTTCTATTTCCACTTCTACTTCATCGTGAACTATCGTTCTGAAGATTTCTTGGAGCCGATCAAATAAATAAGGCAGCGTTGAGTGCAGCTAGGTGCCTCGGTTATTTTCGACAATGCAAATTTTATATTAATTCATCGAAACTACTAAAAATTTGCAAGGCATATATCAGACACATGTTGGAATATAATTCACATATCTGGGATTGCGCTTCGAAGACCCACCTGGCTGCACTTGATCGAGTTCAGAGTCTAGTATGTCATATGATTTCGTATTCTTATATCTCCTCTACCCTTAATACCCTTTCCCCATAGACCGAATGTGGAAGCCTTACATGTGTTCTACAAATATTTTCATGAAAAAATGTTCGAACGAACTGTACTAACTTATGCTTGGTTTATCCAGACCAACGCGTACATTAAGACGACCATTTCACAGTTATAAACTGGAACTAAAATTTGCAAAGGCCAATAAGTTTCAAAACTCTTTCTTCGGAATACGCGTTTGTCGAACGGGCTGGATGCCGAAGTGTTCATTGTTGCATACAATTTACAGAAATTCAAACTCAATATCAAAAGTAGAATTATTGAAGACTGAACTCCCGATCTTGCTTAATCCTCCCTTGTCATTCCTCCTCTCATTCCTTTGATGGTTATGCTGTGTATTCAGCCAGGTTCTCGCAAGTCGAAACAAACTGAAACATTCAGCCAGGTTCTCGCAAGTCGAAACAAACACCTCTAGCACATTGAGACCTCATAAAAAAAAAATCGCGCTGGATGCGCCCAGAATATATATTTTGAGAACATTTTTATTTATTTCATAGTAAAAATGTGTATCCGATATTTACAACAATCTAGCAATTTTCAATTCCTACGATATTTAAAACTAATTTTTGCTTTCATACGCTTTCGCAAAAAATCATTCCATGGCTGTAAATATTTTTAGCTCTATACATAAGCTTTCAGAAAATCTTTAATTTGTCATAGTTACGATCATAGTTTTATCTAAAACATTTCGCGATTAGTTGTATCGCCTACGCGGCCGTAGATGTTTTGCTTGAAAATGTGTATAGGCGGTGAGATAGAGTGTTTAGGTTTGTAAAAATCAATTTATTAATTATTAGCTTCATGAAATGGGAGTACAGTGTGTAAACGATTAAATACTGGGCGATGGTAAGAGAAGTACGATGGTTCATGGTCTCAGCAATGATTTGTAATTTTAATTAAAATTTATGTAGAGATTAACATTTAAAATTAAAATAAATTAACCACCATTGATTCGTTACGCAAAAATTGACAACAGAATTACTCCGATCAGATGAGGCGTTCTCTCACTACAGCGGTTCAAGCATTATAATTCGCTCCAAATCAGAAAACCTAAGAATCGTATTTTTAAATTAAAGGCAATGCTTATTGTTGATGTGTAACTGCCCACGACCAAGGGCAAAATTTCGTGACGCTCACTTTCCGAAATTGAGGCCTCTGCAGAGTAAATGTGGAGACAAGTGTTTTTTCGGTGTAATTTTATGTTTCAACATATAGTCCTTTTTCAACTAATACAGTTTTTTTGAACTCTTCAAAACAGTAGTTGATTTCTTCCCTTTTACAACGGAAGCAATGAGCTCCACGGTTCGATGAAAATCTGTTTCGGAGGAGTCAATGTTTGAGCTAAGAAAAAGTCACTGGGGCCAGATAGTAAACGGAGAGAACATCGACTGATACAAAAAATTGTCATGCAATAAAGTGATGTCGAAAATGGCTAAAAAAAATTTTACGGATATTTTACAAACCATTTACTGCTGTCATACTAAATTGGATTTGATGAGTATTGTCGTCTTGAAAACCTCAAAATGCTCGAAAGATTCAGGCTATACCCTCGAACATTCTTGGCTGTTTAATGTTGTCGACTTGTAATATACCACTAATCTTAATTCGAGCAGTTATCGTTACTTATCAGAGTTTGTTTTGGAAATGAAATGGTATCTTGGGCCAAATAATGGATTAACGACTGATCAGACTGTCAATAATGGTTGTTTTTAAAATCGTACTGTGTAAAAATGATTGAATAATAGCCTAGAAACTTTAAAATTAAGTTATTTAGTTACTTATTAATTAAGTTTTAATAACACTCAACTGTCAACTTTAAGCAAATGGCTTAATTTTTAAACGTGAAACTTTGTTTTTTTTTTTTGGAATTAAATTTGAAATAGAAGTTGGGCCAAAAACTGTAGGTTCTAAACCAAGAACTCCAGTTTTAAATTTTTAGTATTTTGCATTTAATTTTCAATTTAACATGCTTTCAGCATAATTCACAGGGTTGGACCGACTGAAAAACAATTATGTTTAAGGTGGAATCCGCTCGAAACGCGATATTTCAAAACGCGATATTTCAAAACGCGTTATTTCAAAACGCGATATTTCAAAACGCGATATATCAAAACGCGATATGACGAAACGAGATACAGTACAAAACGCGATATTTCAAAACGCGATATGGTACAAAACGCGATATGGTACAAAATGCGATATTTCAAAACTCGATATTTTAAAATTATTAATCATCCTTCATTTCACATACAAAATTTTCCTTTATTGTATTTATTGTATATAATACATATAAATTTACATTTTATATGATGTTGGCACACTACATTTTGAGCTATAGCTCATTCACAACACGGCCTGCCAAAACACATAATTTATTTAATTACAACAACAAATTAATGTCAGCTTGTCCTTAATTTCTGCCCATCAATTAGTAAACTTCGCCTGAATTTTCTTTTTTTGGCACGGGCCGGACGACCACGGATTATTATTTTCCAGAAACCTAATCTGATACACTTGCTGTGAATCAGTTTTTTCTTTTAGATGATCTCTCGGGGGATGAGGTTGGGACAGCATAGCTTTGTTTCATTTGAGGCACAACTTCAAATTTGTAGCTTAAAGTTGCACAAAAAAAAATTTAAAAAAATCAGAAATAATTTTACAGAAAAAGAAAAAACGTCCAATTGACGTAAAAGTCAATTCCTTCACCTTTATGACGAAATTGAACATGTACGATGGAACTAGGACATACGTTTTGAAATATCACCTTTTCAATTATAGCGTTTTGTACTATATCGCGTTTTGTACTATATCGCGTTTTGTACTATATCGCGTTTTGAAATATCGCGTTTTGAAATATCGCGTTTTGTACCATATCGCATTTTGTACAGTATTCGCATTTTGTCAAATCGCGTTTTAAAATATCGAATTTCAAATGGGACCCATTTAAAGCTAATATGTCAAAAGCTTAGTTCGACAGGTCTCAGTAGAATTAATAAGATAAAAAAAAACCAGCTAGCGTCAAATCAGTTAATTAGTGCTAATCGATGCTAAATTTTATTTTTTTTTTTACATTCCTAAATCTCGGACTCAACATGTTTTAAAATCGTTAATTTAAGTTAACAAACATTAAAAGAAAATGTATGAAGTAATTGCTAGATTGAACTAATCAATTATTTTGTTCACTTTTATATATAATTTTCGAATTATAACCTTCTCTGTTTTTTTTTTGGTTTGGTTTTAAGTTTAATAAAATTACCAACAAAATTGTTCATTCCGCAAGCTCCCTTTAATGAGTAAAATCATTATATACATTTTTCTACCATTCCAAATCCATCAAAAACGCGTTAATTTCGAAATGACTCAGTATATATAAAAATGTATGATGTGGATGGTATTTTTCTCACACCTTAATTTAATTTCACTTAAAAATCATTAAGTAAATTAAATTATTTAAGATTTTTTTAAAACCACGCGTAGCATACGTATTTTGTATATCCAATCCGAAAATCCAATTAAAAATCAATTAAATTTTTTAATTCATTATGACAACCACCAATATAAAGGTATTTAATCGCGATCAAATAGTAAAAAACAAATTCTAATTTTCGTTTAATTAATTTCTATATAATATTTTATTGTCATTCATTGATGGATATGATCCGTAAAGAAAGTCGTACGCTATACATATATGCTCTCAAGTCACACTCAAGATTATTATCGATCGTTTTGTCCCCAAAACGAAAAAAAAGCGTTTATTGTTTGTTTGTATACATAAATATAACGTTGGTGTTGATAAATTTTTATTTATTTATTTTCGTTTAAAGTATTTGACACGTGAATTTAAAAATATAATTTAGAAATTTTAAAGTTAAATACTATACACGATCATCTGTGATCATCATTCACCATATACAATAAACTCGTTGTGTTTTGTCTATACATATATATAAAATATGATTTCATTCATAAAATTTTACGATAAAAGATAAAAATAAATTTGGTTGAGAAAAGATGATAATATTATAGTAAATGATTTTCATATGAATGATAATGATCATAAAAAAAAATGATCACACGATCGTACGAAAAAAATATAGCAGGAATTAATTTTGGTGTCACGTTTTTTAAGATAAATTTTTTTTTGCTAAATTAGCACTCTTTAGTTTATTTATTTATATTTATAAAAGCGAATTAATATTTTTTTTGTAAAGATAAAATTTTATAAAATAAATATTTAGATTTGAATTGTGGTATATGAAATTAATTATCGATTTTGCTGTTTGTTACGCAACTAACAAAAGCTATGCAGCATACACAAAATCATTTGATTTCTATTTTTAATTAAACGAACAGACAAAATAATTTGTTTGATAATTAATTTTGACATAAATCATGATAATCTAAACAGGATTAAGAGACGCAATTACAAGAATTTGTGTTGTTTTTAGACAGCAACCGTCTTTAGAAGTTAAATTTATGTCAATTTAAATGTTTTTAACTGATCAAAAGAGTCGACTTTTCTTTATGTTATGTGACATTTGGATAGGAAAATGATGTTACACAAAAAGTTATTAACTGTCAAATAAAAGCGTTAATCTCTGCCTACATCAGTTTTTAAATATACTTTTATATTTTCAGTTAGATATAAATTAAATGAGCCGAATTGTACTAAATTCCGTATTTAGGCTGCAGGCGAATTTCTCCTTTCCAAAATGCAATAAATTCCGTAAATACATTTATCGTTTTCAAAAGTAATGTGACTCACACGTTTCGCCTATTCATTTTTATTGCTAGTGAGTATATAAAACCAACAAAAAATACTTAAACACTTAAAAGGGTTCAATAAAAACGACAGTTTATGAAAAAAATCCCACATTATAAATTAATTAGTACCAGTTGCAAACGTTTAATATATCAAAGTTAAATTTGAGATAAAATTTTTAGAATACCGTTTGCAACCGACTTTTAAAATATGTGAAAATTTAGATAACAAACATAATCTCTACGAGTGTATATTAACCTAATTTTGCCAAATAACATAAAATTTTCATGTTTCAGTAAATGAGAATATTACACATTTAGGCGAATTCTGTCGAATATCTGAAATTATGATGTGGCCGGTCTCATGTATCATATAAATAACAAGAAACTTTGTACTGTTTCGCTGAGGAATTTTGGAAAATTCCTAAAATAATAATCTTAATTGTATCATGCCAACGGTTGGATATTGTATCATGTGTCATCTTAGTGATCTCTAAGTAAACCAACAAAAACGTCACTTTCGGTTGTGGTATGAATACCCCTCGTTATATTCGTAAACAATTGGATACTGTCACATTTTGACAAATAAGAAGGTATCCAGCTTTCGCACTATTTCGATTTTCTAGTTTTCTTGCCCCGATTATACAGCAGAATAAATGCGTCTGAGACCACAATAGTATAGTCCATCTTCTCTTATGTTGGACAAAACAATCAATAATTCATTTCCAGTAACATAATACTAAATAAGATTACACGTGCAAATAGGTAATCAGTTGGGCAATATTTGTCTAGAAGTATGACCCAGCATCGATATATTCAGGACATCTACAGGAATTTTTACCTTTTCAATATAAAAACCATTTTTGCCTCAACCTAACAGTGTATACCGAATTTCTCAACGGTGGGGAGGAATACTAAATTTTAATTTTGTTATTACGTCATATCGCTTCTTCTGGATTGAGTAATTTATTATTCAAACCAATAACACGAATATCACAGGCTATATTCATGGCATTTGAGGCTATTATTCGCCTTTAACGGCATCTTGCGACAATCCCTGTGATATTCATGTTATTGATTTGAACAATAAATTACTCAAACGTGCAAAAGTGTTATGACTGCTTAGGATTTTTAGGTTAAAAAAAATCAAAAATATGTAATTAAAATTGCAAATTATATGATCAAAATGTAAAATATGTGGTCAAATTTTGAAAAGAAAACCAAAACTAGACCTTATCTTAAGAAGGTTTCAATTCACTCATTAACAAAAAAAAGTAGTAAGTTTTGGCTATAAAGTTGGCTAAACTAATCGTCCTGGGTTACAAAGTCCTGGAGAAGTAGCCAAAAATGATTCCACACCCAAACACAATAAAAATTTGGAGTGGTAAGCGATACTTACTTCAAAAGAGCACTGTAACGGTTGAGACTAAAATATTCACGCTACCAAAGGAAGTTTTAAACTAAATAGCGCTCATATTTTTGCTCAACTCAAATTGTAATTCAAACTCAATTTTTAATTTAAGTTGCCATCACATTTTATATTCAATTACAGTTTAGAATTCATATTCTTTTGTACATACATCATGTTTCGTATTGCAATTTTTACTAATTTCAATTAAAATTTAGTTTGGAATATCAAACTTACATTTCTCGTATCATTTTAAAATGACAACTGAAATTGAACTGTAAATTTTGTATTTTAAATTTCACTCAAAATTTTAACTCAATTCTTCATTCAATTTTGTCAAATAGAGTTTGGAACTTAGCCTATTTGTATGCAACAACGTGTAGCTTAATCTTTAATTTTTCTCTTGCCAGTCCAATACAAACTCATCTCTTAAACTAAAAACTACATTAGAGTTATATTTTTGCTCAAGTCCAAATTACTATTCAAATTCAATTTCTACTCAACATTTTACTCAATTACTGCTTAAAATTCAAATAGCTACTTCAATACTTATTCACATTTCTGCTGAAAATTCTGATACAAATTTAACAAACCTTTTGACGCAAACTAGAGTTTTAAATTCTACTCTAACTCAGCATTTCTAATAACACTCGATTTTTTTCTTAAATGCACTTGCATCAAGCACATTTAGACAAATATAGATTTTCAATTTGAAATTAAACAGATACAATTTTAATTCAATTACAATTCGAACTACCACGACAACCACATTTTGAATGAAATTTAAATAGTACAAATTGTTGTACAGTGTTACTTGAGTTAAAAATTGATTTGGAAATTTAGATTAGAAATTGATTAGCATATTCTGCTTGGTTTTGAGCAAAAATTGGAGTGTAAATTTCGTGTTCCAAACATAGATAGCAATAGGTAACAGTTGAGATCCAATACGAGATTTGATCTCAAAAACCAATAAAATTCCCTTGAATTTAATTTAGAAATTTGAATCGGAAATTTTGAGTGAAATTTGAATTAAGAATTTAAATTTAAAAACAAGGTTTTGGCAACTCGCATTTTGATTTCACAAAATTTTGAGAGAAATATAAGTTTACATTGCACACAATAGATGTACTGAGTGGGTTTTTAATTAGAAATTCAAAAAAATGAGAGCGAATTAGGTGGAGCAAAGAATAGATACATATGTCAAGGGAAAACCAGAATACAGATTTTAAAACCAACTTGAATTGGATCAAAAAGTTATAAAATAATTAAAGCTTGGATGCATCCAGAATAAAATTAGATTAAAATTCCATCTGGATTTGAATAAATTTTGAGTGAGATTTTAATCCGAAATTACCTAAGTTAAACTTCCAAACTGTACTTGAATGTTGCTTGTGATTTTGATGAATGAATCAATGTTGATTGAAATTGAAATGAAAACTTAACTGAAATTTAAAGTTTTAACAAATATTTATGTATTCTACTAAATTTTGTAATTTTCCTTTAAATATGCGAGTGGTATTCAGGCTAGTAACTTATTAGTTTAAAATCAAAATGGATTCGAAAAAAATTAAGATTTTTAGTAATAAATTTAGTTCCAAGCTGAACATAAGTCTAGTCTAAACTGGTCAAACCGCATTCTTCAAAGAGGAAATTGATTAAGATAGCGAAATTTTAAAGAGAGAAAATTAGCTTGAATTCTAAACTCGATATAATGAGTTTGAGTGAAATTTTAAGTAGAAATTGTTTTCTTTATTGCATTTGAGAAACACATTTTGAAAACAATTTTAGCAAAATATTTAATGCAATTTTTGTGACTGCGTTTTAATTCTAAACACGGTTTCAACAAATTTTTTAGTTCAACTAGAAAATCAGGAATTGAGCAAAAATCTGAATCTTTTTTGTTTTGTATTCGAGCAAAATTTTTATTTAGAATGCGGTAAAACAAGAATTGAACATAGTTTGGACTAAAAATTCGATTTTAATCCAATCAAGAGTTTGAGCAAAAATTTGGTTGCAATTTAATTAAAAAATATTTAAAAATTGATTTTGAATTCAAAATTTAATTAACACAAAATTCTGGTTGCAATTAATCTTGAAATTTTATGATATTTTGTTTAGAAGTTAAGTAAAAATTTCCGTTTCAAATTTCTAAATTAAATTCAAAGGAATTTTGTTGGTTTTTGAGATCAAATCTCGTATTGCATCTCAATTGTTACCTAATTGCAATTAAAATTATGTTTACATCTATGTTTGGAACAAGAAATTTACACTCAAATTTTTGCTCAAAACTAAGCGAACCGAAGTGGTATACACCATATGATTTACGTCACACGAAAATATATTATTCTTGTCAAAAAATTCTAAATCCTATTTTGTGTTAATTTTTTTTTGCCATAAACTTTACATTTTAATATTTCACTGAAAATTCTTATTAGAATTTTATTAACAGTGTACTTTCTAATCCATGCTAATAATTTGTTATTTGTTATAAACTTCACACCCATATTAAAATGTTATTATAAATTGAAAGTCATCTAAATTTGTAAATCACGACACAATTTGATGGAAGAAGTTTCTGCACAAAACTTTCCTCTAGAACCAACCTCGTTGTATATGATAGATTGATAGCACTGACTTTGTTATTTTTGGCGATTTCAACTTTCCAGATCTAATTTGGATGATGGATGACAATATATTCATTCCCGCAAATACTAACGATTCATTAATTAGTCTTAATTTGTGATTTTTTGGCAAACATGGGTACTTCGCAAATAAACAGTGTTCCAAACAGCCGTGGCACTTATCTGGATTTGGATTTCTAGACTACAGTTTTTTCACAAAATTTTTAATAATTTGAACTTTACTAAAAATCATACCGTATTTGATTATTCGCACACCGATGCCAGCTGAAGTGCATTGGGCTGATACTCTATCAAACATTGATATCAACAGTTCATTAGACATCTTCAATGAATTGTTGAAGGTTGCTATTGAACAATTTGTTCCTAACAAAAGAATTAAAAAGTCTCATACCCGGAACGACCCATGGTTTACTAAAGAACTTAAACACAACTTGAAGACCTGCTTAATAAAAGTCACAGGAAATATAAGCGTACAGTTTAAGTCTCTGCGCAAACAGTTTTGCTATCTCAACCGTTTCGTGTATAACAATTACATAATTGACATTGAAGACGATTTGCGATGTAATCTGAAGAATTTCTGAAGATTTGTCAAATTTAAGAATCGTAAAAATGGCTTGACGTCATTTTTAGAATTCCATGGTCAAAAATCAGATAATCCAATGACAATCTGCGATGTTTTTGTTAAGGATATCTCACACACTTATATATTATTTAACTCCAATAATTTAACAATTGTTTTTTCAGAACTTGACGTGATGAGGATTCACTTGTTTATTTTTTGATTTGATTTTAAAGTTTCGCAAAGCTAACAAGACCAAAATCAAAAACAATTTATGGACATCTATCTCTTTTAAACACATTGCAAAGTGTACAGATTTCTCTTTCCTTTTAAAATTGTACTGATTTTTATTGATCAAAACAAAGAGATGGGGACAAACATTTTTGTACTTTGTTTTTTTGTTTCATTGATTGCATACAAAATTGTTTTTCTATCTTTTCGAAATCCTAATCTAAATATTTGTTCACAAACTTAGGACTGAAGCGCAATAGAAGCTATTGTTATGTTTATACATATATATTCTGTGGCTTGAGTAAGCGACTGTCATATGGTCTCCGTTCTACGAGTCTCATTCAAACAGAATTAAAAGTGTTCAAAAACAATTTCTATTATTTGTTCTCAGAAAATTACCGTCTTTTGAGCGTGACAATAATTTTAAACTATCACCAAATATAGATCGATGTCGTTTCTTGGATCTCAAATCTGGCCACATTTGCGCGTGACATCATTTATGGTAAAATAGACTGTACTGATATTCTGCCACGTTTTAATATTTACGCTCCTCAACGCAACTAACGCCCCCGAGAACTTCTTCATATTCCGACTGCAAGTAGCAACAACAGCTTCCATGGTCCAATAGCACGCTTTCAACGAGATCTCAACACCGTTGCGGATTGTTTTAATTTCGAGTCGCTAGGCTTTTATTTTAAAGGTTGTTAGAACTATTGATGTCGGTAGGAACTTTTAAATTCCACAGCAATTTGGGAAAACCCAAGTAAAATTGAACATTTTGGATTAAAATTTTACGAATGAAAAATACTTGTAACAGAAAATATTTTTAGGTTTATATTTAAATCAAACCTTTGAGTATAACATATTTTAAAACCAATAACTTATATTTAGTAAGATCTTGTTTTGTAAAAACAAAAATTTTTTTTTGATTTTATGAAGTTGGCTACACTAACTTTTTTTCAATTTTGAAAATATTTTTAACAGTGCAATAATCCTGTTAAATGGGAAACTAAGTATTTACACGTAATTTAAACTAACGTATGTTGTTAATTTATTTAATATTTTATTTTATTTGGTAAAGTATTTTATGCTTTTCAAATAAATTAGGTATAGGTCGATTATAGAATCCGCAAACTAATGAAATAATAATTAAAAAAACAAAAAATCAGCTTACTACTTCATTTTCGATTCTAGATAAATGCCAAAAAATTAGCTTTTTCATTTTGTACACTGTCATGTTAGTGAGGAATTAGTGACATCTGTAGTTTACCACAAAAAATACATATTTCGGTTACTATTTCTGTTCGAATGAGTTATAAAAATTAATAATCCATTTTATTTGGATTTCCCCGAATTTATTATGCTTAATAGAGCAATCAAATGTCAGAGTGGTTTTATGTGCGAAATTTATGTGCGTTAATATTAATTATTTGAAAAAGAAAACAACAATTTTATTTATATTTTATAGTTTATAAAGAATAAACCATTTATCAGAGCCAGTTCAGTTTATCAAAATTTGAAAATGATGAATTTTTTTTGTTAAACTCATTTCCACCGTTAGAGATAGGAATATCATTATTCAAATTTATTCGATTTAAATCACCAAATTATAATTTTTGAATGTTGAAGACAAATCCATCGCTCAACAAAACAAATGAATTTGATTTAATAAATGCGGCTAATACCAATGAATTTTAAAATCAAAGTGAGGATGAAGAAATGCAAGTGACTCAAATCTCAACGAGCACACCAAAGTACTGTTATACTGAAGTCGAGGAAACATCAAAAATTCTCGTCCATGTATATAAAAAAGGAAAATTTAAAGAACATGTAAAAATTGTTAAGAAAATTGCTGAAGCCAGTCCAAAAAGAATACCAACTGAAGTGAACGATTTTTCAAAAGAAGAAGCCCTTGCTTTATTTCTTGACTTGAACCTAACAGTGAATAAATATAGGCTAGTTCGGAAACGCCTTCAAGAGAAAAACGTAAGCGTTCTTCCTTCCTATGAAAAATTATCTAAAACAAATCAAGATAGCCTCTTCCTTTGGATATAACAGAGGTGTCAGCGTCAGTGAAACTTCAGGATATCTTAGATCACATAGCACAGCGAATAATTATGTCTACGAAATTAGAAGCAAGCAATTTTGAATCAACCGAACTTATTTTATATTCCAAATGGGGATGCGATGCAACAACCAATTACAGACGATAAATCAGACGCTAACCTTTTTATGGTATCATTGGTTCCAATTCGATTACAAAATTAGAAACGGTTTAAAAAAGGAGAGCCATCAACATCTTCACGGAGTTTTTAAGAGAATACATTTGGAAAAATCCGCGACCTTCATCAACACGATTTTGTAGACCAATCAAATTTGAATATATGAAGGAAACAAAAGAAGCAACAACTTCAACTCTTAATTTTATTAAACTGGAATTCAAGGATTTGGTGCCGACTTTGTTATCAATAGGTGATAAAACCATTTGTATTTTCCACTTACTTTAACAATGCTTGAAAACAATCACAGTTAAATGATCCAAATTTTCAGTTTGGAATTTCTCCTCTGCATGCAAGAATCAGATTCATGGAGCATGTTTTGAAAATTGCCTATGACTTATCATTTAACCCTTAACGGTCCGGAAGTATTTCAAGTTTACTCACACCAGGTCCAGCTATTTTTCATACGATACGCTATTTTTCATATTCCTCACTGCAACTTATATTTGGTATTCTTCTTCTCTTTCTAGGAAATACTTTACTATCGATACTATTATCACTATCATTATAGTCATTATGGTGACTTTCACTTTCATTTTCATTAATATTTCTATTCTGAATTCAAACTCATCCTCACTACTGTTATCATTGAAATTATTGTCACAACCGTGTATTACTCTTTCAGAATTTCCTGCCATATTTTACGGTTTTAAACAAAATAAAATATAATTAACTAAATTGTGTAAAATAACTCCTGAAATGTGTACGCTCTCTTGAAAAATCAAAACAAGACTGGATTTGTATGTATGTATTGATGCCAATAACTCTTCTAAAAATTAAGATCAATTGTTTTTCTATAATTTTAAAGACACAGAGTGCTTCTTTCTTGTCTGAAAGTAGAAATATCATGCATGATATTTTCCATAAAGAAAACATTGGTGGAATTAAAAAAATTGTGCGAGAAATAACAAAAAAATTCATTAAACTCATTTTTTCTCGAAAAACTCACTTAATAATTTTTGTTTTTTATTTCAAATTTAAATTTAATAGACTATTTAATACAAAATTGCTTCCTCGTTTTTTATCTAATCATGTATAGTTTATGAGATATTAACATTTCAGTGTAGTACTTGTTAGTAAACGTATAGCTAAAATCGTTGTTAATCTAATCGAAAATAATTTTTTTGCGCGTTTGTAATCAGAAATTATAAAATGCCATGCTACACATTCGAAGAAATCGCCGACATCCATTTTATTTATAGTTTATGTAACGGAAATGGACGAGCTGCAGAACGTGAAAATCGTTATCCAGAGGTAGGCCGGTGCCAGATCATAGAATATTTGAAATCACATACGATTACGAGAACGAGGAACATTGGTCCCCTATGAATACGAAAATCTTAGCCGAATTCAATATGAAGTCAATACCGACGAACAAGTTTTGCATTCAGTACAAAGAGATCCCACCATTAGCAAGAGACGTCTTTCGATACAACTTGGTATTAGCAAAAATAAAGTCTGGATACTACTTCGAAGAAACCATCTACACCCATTCCACTACACTCCAGTGCAAGAATTATTACCAGTCGATTTACCAAACAGAACAAATTTCTGCCGTTTATTGTTAAACAACGAGGAACATAATCCTTGATATTTGTCATCCATTTTATGGACAGACGAATCGACATTTACGAGGGATGGAATAACAAATTTCCACAATCTTCATGAGTGGCAACCAGAAAACCCACACGTTAAGCGAGAATCATTATTTCAAAGACGTTTTAGTGTTAATGTATGGTGTGGTATAATTGGAAATAATTTTATTGGGCCAATTTTACTACCTGAAACTGAACTTCAACATGGCTGCTGCCATTAAAAGACGACTGCAACTATGCTTGTTACGAAATGGAAATCATTTTGAAAATTGTTTGCGAAGTTAAAAACTTGGAAATTCTTATAATAAATTATTAAGTACTACATTGAAATGTTAATATAGTATCTCAAAAACTATACATGATAAGATAAAAAACGAGGAAGTAATTTTGTATTAAATAGTCTATTAAATTTAAATTTGAAATAAAAAAACAAAAATTATTAAGTGAGTTTTTCGAGAAAAAATGAGTTTAATGAATTTTTTTTGTTATTTTTCGCACAATTTTTTCAATTCCACCAATGTTTTCTTTATGGAAAATATTATGCCTAATATTTCTACTTTCAGACAAGAAAGAAGCACTCTGTGCCTTTAAAATTATAGAAAAACAATTGAGTTATCTTAATTTTTAGAAGACTTATTGGCTTCTACATCATTCAAGGCAGTGTAGCATGCTAAAAATTTTGAAATGCAATTGAAGTGGGTAACGGTTCATTTCCGGGCATATGCGTAGTGGACTTTTTTTTTCATGATATTGATCCAGCTACACGCCCTACTCGTTTGGTCTCATAGCAGTGGGACACCCTGTATTTGTTCATTTAATTAGATTTTCAACCCTTTTAAAAAGTGTGTTCCACCCCTGGTTTTTGTTTTTTTGTTTCTCTTAAACTGTGTTCTATCTTCTATATATCCTCAAAATTTCAAAAATATATCTCCACTAATAGCCAAGTTTCATAATTTGGACCACTTTTTTAACAAAATCTCGCACAGTGCGCCGTTTGATCGGTCCAAAAAATCTAATTTTCAAATAATTTCAAAATATAAATTACATTTGTTATTTATCTTTAGTTAATTCTCTAAAAAACCATAAATAAATATTCAAATTTTTAATTAATGAGATTGGCCAACAATTTAAAATTTTGAGTTGTAACAATTTTCAGAACGCATTTAGCAATATTAAAGAAAACAATTAATTTTCAAACGTATTCAAATTTCACTTTCATTTTCATTGACGAGTGGAAAAGTATAAAAAGCGCCTCTAGTAGCGGGTTTATAAGTTTGAAATTAATGCAAACAAATTTTTGCTGTAGTAGTTGTATGGAAATATTATCCAAATAATTTTAATTTTAATTATGTAAAATTGCAAAAAAATTCAACACAAAATGCTACCCATACATAATGTAAAGTACGATTTTTCTGTATTTGATTGATTTAGTTCAGTTTTAATATAAAATAGCATTTACTAAATGTATTTACCATTATAATTACATCATATTTATTACAAGATAAAAACAAACCAAACTGCGAAATTATCTATTATATTGTATTCAATGCCGCTAAATTAATATCAAATTTGTTTAATTTTTTGGCACTTTTAATTGAAACTTTAATTCTGTGTGGCTATACTAGAGATAAATACGAGACGGTGTATACCCCCAGATAGGTCTTGAATATGCTAAGGGACCATGAATAGGCCATATCATTAATTATAGGGAACCATAAATAGGCCATATCCATATCATGGAGATAAGACATATAATTTTCAATACACATAATACTCCTTTTCGTACACTGCATCCAGTGCGGCCGAACTAAATCATCATTAGAAGCACTATTGAGAATCGATTTAGCTATAAACTGTACCAAATACAAAAAGAAATTTTGGTAGAACTATGAGGATTTAATTCCGATTGCACCACAGAATTATACAACATCTGCAAGAGTGTCTTTCAAAATTTGCCAAGCTTAACTATGAATGTTCGAACAAGAATTGTTTATTCAAAGAGCAAGAAAAGCTTCCAATGATTTATTTGAATGTTGAAAAATATCAGAAACTAGGAGTTTCCAATATTGAATCATGTTTCCAAGAAATACCACTCAAAACATGTAAACAGTGTTTTCAATCAATGGGTCCTACATTAAAATCTTTTGGACAGATTTGTGTATAGACACTGAAACAATCAATGATGCTACTGCACAACTGTCCGAAGTACAGAGCACTATAGAGCTTGGAGATAATAAATATGAAGTAACTTCTGTTATATGTTTTGTTCACGACGGTTCAATTCATAAATACTCAAAATCATCCGAAGGTCATTATATTTGTTATGGCAGAATAGATCAAAAGTGGGAAAAGTACGATGACCTGAGCATGTATATACCTACAATATGCAACCCTAGTTCAGTAAAAATGAAACCTCAAATAATTATGTATCTAAAAATATAAATTATTATGATATTTTAACCAGAATTTTATTTATATGTGTACATAGTATTTTACAAAACGGAAAAAATTTTCTATTAATATTTAGGGGTATGAACAGAGTATAATAACCATTGGCAAACTTTTGATTCTATTTGAGAATATCTTCTCCAGACTTCTGATTATAAGCTACACTTGAATTTATTCGTTTTAATAAATTCAAATGATGATTCCAAGTTATCAAACTGTGTCGAACCATTTTCAAAATCTCTTTGAATTTATTCGTTTTAATATCGCAAGTATCGCCACACAGAATTTAAGTTTCAGCTTGACGCTGTGTATGAAATGGCGTTTTATGTGTACTGAAAATAATATGTCTTATCTCCATGATATGAATAAGACCCCTATTCATGGTTCCTTAGCATATCCAAGACCTATCTGGTGGTAAATACCGTTAGTGGTATTTTTCTCTAGTATCGCCACAAAGAATTTAAGTTTCAACATGCTTCAGTACATGTACATGAAAAGGCGTTTTATTGTACTGAAAATAATATGTTTTATCTCCATGATATGGATATGACCTATTCATGGTCTCGTATTTATCTCTAGTATCGCCACACAGAATTAAAGTTTCAGCTAATATAGGCTGTTTATAATTTAAGGTTTCTCCATATCACAAGCACTATACTAAAAACACAAATTTTTAAAAATCATATGTTTATTTCCATGATTTGACCGTGGGATGCTGACTACTTCTTAGCTAACATCATGACCTATCCTCCCAAATACAAAATCTTTAAGCAATGTATCTAGTATTGGCAGTATATAACTTAAGGTGTCTTCATTGTAAATGGAATACACTAACTACTCTACACTTTTTACAAAAAATTTACACTTTTTCGGAATAGCTACATTTTATCCGAGAAACGAACCAAAAATTCGGGCTGATATTTCAGGCTAACTTCACCGACTTGATTTTTCTGTATTTGATTGATTTAGTTCAATTTTAGTATTAAAAGTGCCAAAAAATTAAACAAATTTGATATTAATTTAGCGGCACTGAATACAATATAATAGATAATTTCGCAGTTTGGTTTGTTTTTATCTTGTAATAAATATGATGTAATTATAATGGTAAATACATTTAGTAAATGCTATTTATATTAAAACTGAACTAAATCAATCAAATACAGAAAAATCGTACTTTACATTATGTATGGGTAGCATTTTGTGTTGAACTTTTTGAAATTTTACATAATTAAAATTAAAAGTATTTGGACAATATTTCCATATAACTACTACTACCAAAATTTGTTTACATCAATTTCTCGGTTACATTTCTTTCCTTCCGCTAGGCGCACTGTGGAAGTCGTCAATTACAAACTATAAATTTTTTGTCGAATTTGATTAGAATTAAAATTTAATTGGAAGCAAAAATTTATATTTATACATAAAACCCGTATTTTGATTAATATCTGAACAAAAATTCCGCTGAATTGAAAACCGGAATAAAAACTCCAATAAAATTATTCATCAACAATATTTCAATTCC
Organism: Tipula vernalis; assembly: GCA_958295665.1. NCBI lineage: Eukaryota > Metazoa > Arthropoda > Insecta > Diptera > Tipulidae > Tipula > Tipula vernalis. Next base: position 125,556,381 of record OY282558.1, on the reverse strand, counting down.
AATATGAAAAAAAAAACAAAAAACACAAAATCAACGGAAACGATTAATGTAATTAATTATAGACTGAAACTAATTAAATTAGTTTTTTCTGTCTATTCTCTATACCTAGCTCCATAACAAAATCAAATTATGATTAAAGACTTTCTCGCGCACTTCCCCTCCACTCCGTAACGCTCGACACACAATAAAAGCAAACAAATACAAAAGAATTGAAATTAAAACCAAGAACTTTTTTTTATTACAATTTTGCCACTTGTTAAGTTTTTTGTTTTTTTTTTTTTTTTGACACCATCGGTGTGTGTATTGGTAGATTTATATATTTCGCGCGCGAAATAAATCGCAAACAAAAAAAAATTAATTTATGAGATTATTATGTTGTTGTTGGTTTAAGTTCAATTGAAAAATTTAATTTCTTATATCTTATGTACATATGTATATGAATGTATGTAATAAAATAATAAAATTGTATGTGAAGGTCAAACGTGATTTGTGATTTTAAGACATTTTTTTTAAAGACTCGGCAACATAAAAATAAAACAACAAATTTACGATATTTTAAGAGTTTTAATTTGAAACTGGTTTATGATAATATTGAGAGTACATTAATTACTAAACAATTGGATGCGTATGCACACTTTCCAATATTATATGTTTGCGTACACAAAATTATTGGCTACCTACAAAAAAAAATTTTTTTTGCATATTATAAATATAAAATCTATAAAAAGCCGGTTTTATAATTTTAAATGTGGGATTAAATTTAAAATGCGAAAGGGTCATTGAATTGTTCGATTTAAATTAGCTAAAAATGTACTAAAAAAAACAAAAAAAAAAATTCTAATTATTTTAATTTTTCGACTCATGTTTCATTTGATTTATTTTGTCCACAAACTTCATGTTTAACATAAACATAAAACAACATAAAATTTATATAAATCAATTTATTTTATGAACAGTCGGCGCGATCCAATCTTTTTTCTTGAGAAATTCAAATTATTTACAAAGCAACCGGGAACCGATCAATATTGATCGTTATCCGCGCGCGCATGTTCGCTCGCAATCAAACGAGAATATTTCTTAATATCATTTTAATTGGGTATATGGATTGGAATTATTGGCCGATTCTATAATATTGTAACGGTATATAATATACTAAATCGTGCAAAAATATGTTAATTACCATTATATAATTCATGTTCATCTAATTTTTATGATTTATGTATGGTAACAGTACAATTTACCACATATGGTTTCACCATTTATCCCAATGAAGAAAACACTTTGTCTTAATCATTATTTTTTAGCATAATTCATTTTATGGTATATTGGGTATATTGTCTTCTTTTTCAGTAAAATTATGCTAGTAAGATTTTATATTATTTATTTATTTATTTACCAACTTTAAAAAAAAATCTGGTTACAATTTTAAAATATTCTACATTACATTACAAAAAAAAAAAAAAACTTTACCAATAATTAGAAAGAAAATCTGACATCAAAACGTTAAGTGCATCTCTTGACAATTTAAAATCAAAAATCGACCGTACTTGCATAGCTAAATTACTCCTCCATATTGGTAATTTAAGAACAAACTCCCCACTTGATCGTAACATGCGTGTTGGAACGAAAATACAAAATAAATCGAGAATCTCGCACACGTCGCAGTTCTACGAATAGAGAGAGGTTCCAATTTTAATAGTTTACATCGTCCCCTATAAGGAGAAAGAATATAATTGGGAAGATTATTGTCCCTAGGTAATCTACGCAAGGCATATTTTAAGAACTGTCTTTGAACCCTTTCTATAAGATCAGAAGAATCCTGATAAAATGGGTCCCAAATAACTACGCCATAATCTAATTGCGAGCGCACCAACGTAATATACAAGATTCTAATCGCATAAGGATCCCAGAAGTCTTTGGATAATCTTTTAACAAACCCTAACATAGAAAACGCCTTAGAAACAATGCCCTGTATATGAATTTGGAAGGATAAATTAGAAGCGAATGTGATACCCAAATCTTTGCAAGTGTTTACTTTCTCAATTCTATGGTCTTTGAGAAAAAATTCTTAGTCACAGTTCAAAACATTCCTTCTACGGAAAAATCGCATTGTTTTACACTTCTTAGTATTCAATAATAAATTTTGGTAAGTACACCAATTCGTAAAATCCGATAAATCCGACTGTAGCTCCTCTGCATCCCGAATATTCGAAATAGTTTTAAAAATTTTAATATCATCGATCATATATAAGAATCTGAGAATACTTAATACAGTTAATCACATCATTAATAAAAAGAATGAATAAAAGGGGACCCAAATGCCTTCCCTGGGGAACCCCTGACGTAATATGAATCCATCTAGACATGTAATTCCCTATCTTAACGATTTCAGTTCTGCCATCTAAGTATACGACTTGATCCACCTAATAGGTAAACTATTACAATCCAAAGACTCCAATTTAAGGAATAGTAGTTTGTGATCAATTTTGTAAACAAATTCGAGACAGTTGATCTGCAAGGAAGGAATCCATGTTGCTTAGAAGGAATAAACCTACGAGTATAAAAAAAATAAAATCTTTGACTAATTTTTCAAAAAGCTTCGGCAAAACGGATAAAATACTGATGGCTCGATGTTAAGTAAGATCACTTCTGGAACCTGACTTAAATATTGGTTTAATTAAAGAGCATTTCCAAAAGTTCGGGAAGTATCCTTGTCGAAGGCTTTTGTTAAAAAGAACTGTGATTGGAAAAGCGACAGCATGTACTGTTATTCTAAGAACCAAGGGAGGGATGGAATCGAACCCTGCACTTTCATTGTTATCAAGCGAGAGTAGACCATTCAAAATAGCATCAAGTTCCAATTGCAAGGAACAATTTATATTAGCTACTGAACAATAGCTCAATATCGAATCTGTCGTTAACGGTTGTTTTACATAAACACTCTCAAAAAAGTCAGCGAACAAGTTACAATTATCTTTCAAATTATGACCCAAACGATCGTCCAAAAACATAGTAGACGGATATCCTTTAGTTTTTCTTGTAGAATCAACGAATCTCCAGAAGCTATCAGGTCTATCCTTTATGTTCGATTCGATCTCCAAAATGTAATTGTTGTAAAGAAATTAATTCAATATTCAGAATTCATTTCTCAAGGATTCAAATACAGCGTACCTCATCAGGAGTAGGGAAAAGAGAAAATTTAAATTAGGAATAAATTTCACCATTCCTACACTTAGAACATTATAAAATTCATCCAGTAATTCCTCTAAATGATCATTACCCTCAAATGCACTCCAATCATAATCATCAAGAAAAACATTAAAGGAATCGTAGTGCCCAATTTTATAATTAAAATTTTCAACAAATAACTCATCCTTGACAATTTCTCATACATTGTAACATTGGCTTTAAAATGGGTAAATAATAAATGGAGAAAAATAAAATTTAATTAGCCGCCGTTAACATAAAAAAAAAAAAAAAACTGTGAATTGTTTTGTTTGAAAGCCAATCCCACTCCCGGCTCAGTCGTAAGAGGTATCAGTTTGGTCGTAGGTTTTTATTCACAGTAAAAGGGAATGGCTTAACTGTAGCGCGACTGTCAACTCACCTCATCTCACTCATGGTCCAAACTATTCTCTTACAAACACATACTTTTAAATAAATGTAACTACCATAACTTTTGTGTACTTCATGTTATTTTAAATAATCATTTTATTATTTAAGTTAAATAAAATAAAAATAAACAATGACTTTATAAAGAGAAGAAGAAAAAAAAAATATAATTTAATTAATGCAACCAAAATTCATTCATAAAAAGGGTTATTCCTAACAACCATAAAAAAAATAACATTACACAAGTTGACTAATTGAACCTGGAGATTTAAAACATCAATCCAAAAAAAAAAAAAAAAAATAAACGGGAAACCAAAATTATATAATGTTAAATAAATAAATCTTACCTGCAAAATCGAAGACGATAGAAGCGCTTCCAAGCCTTGATCCTGTAGGAATTTTATGTATTTTATATACTAAAAATAAATAAGATAAGAAAAATTCACCAAAATCACCGAACTTAACTAATTAATCAACTTTTACAGAACAAGAAGCAAAAAACAAAGGAAAACCAAAAAAAAAATTTAATAAAAAAAAAATAATAAAAAAGAAAATAAGAACTATAATGAAATTTAAAATGAAAATTTTCTTAATTAATAATAATAATAATAATAAAAATTTCATCTGAAGCTTGCTGTTGATTGACGACATAAAATCAATAATTCGCCGACTGTATCCATGTATAGTATATTATCACTTGTCAGAAACTTCGATTTTATTTTTAATTTGTTTTAATCAACAAACAGGAAGAGTAAAATTAACTTAGTATGTATTAATTTTAATGGTTAATGATATGCTTAATTTAACTTATAAATTTCCATAGGACTATTTATTAGAAATTTATTTATAACTTGAACTTTATTATAATTGAATTTGAATTTTATTATTTCAATAGAATTGGCAGATTACTAAAATTGCCTTCATGGTCCTTGAAATCTAGTCACACACGCTAATTATTAGCTTTATATTTACGTAGTATTGTTTTATTGTCTTTTTATTTATTGATTGATGATTTTATTTATTCGCATTTTTTTAAAAGATGTAGCGTTTTTGGATTATTTTATTATGGTCACATTTCACGTCACATTGAACCGTTCTAGTCAAATTTGCTAGTCTAACCACAGCTAGATTAATCACTTATATGAAATTACTTAAAATTGACTATAATTATATTAACACAATTAAGCATTTGTTTATTAATGGAAAACTATTTATCATCAATTTTCAATTTTTAATTTAATTTATTTGAACACACTACACACACCGTAAACGGTTTTAGTAAAAAAAACATTAATACTGTTCTCGTGAATCACACTAGTGAATCGTTTAAATTTAATAATTAATAAAATTCTCATTATATTGTTCGATAACTTATATACTAATTTCACGCACTATATTATATAAGTATAGTTAACACTAATATGATTTAGCAACTATATTAATGACTTATAAGATGCCCGATTTCATTAACCGCGTGCTTTTTTATCACCAACAAGAATTGTGATAATGCTCTTAAATATTTTTATTTAATTTTTATTTTTTTATTTTAAAGATAGTCTATTCGACCAGAGCTACTCAAAACCTACTCCCCAAAAAAAAAATTGTTGTTTCTCCATCGCCAAAACTCATAAAAAATCCAAAACAAAAAAATCTATCGAACCATTTTCCAGTTATCCACATACCAATAGAAAAAACAAAATTTTACAAAAGAAAATGCATCCCGTTAAAACAATTCATGACATAACCCATGATTAGAATGGTAAGTTATTTGACTACCAATGTTTACATAATAATTTTTATTGTCACCTGTTCAACCGAGGAGTAAGATACAAATTTGCACAATTAAAGTCAATACAGTCGCAAACCAGTAACATTTATAAGTCTGCACCGAAGCAAATGTTACAATCGTGGGAACGTACCCATCGACCACTGAGTGTCTCATCAGCCGGGCATAGAGGTTAGGTTACCAAACTGTCTTTGCATGTCTTACATGATGTTAGGAACGAATATCCTTTGCGTGATATATCCCTATCGATTTGTTTCCAGTAGTGGACAATTCATAAGCCACATTCCCTACTTTCCGAACAACGATTGCTTTTAAAAATTTTGGAGCCAATTTAGCCGAAAAATGTTTCACTGCATCACTTAAGGCAAAATTTCGGACATATACGATTTGTCCCACCTGAAATTCTCTGTCGCGACTCCGTAAGTTATAGACGTTTACATTTCTATTATGGGCGTCTTCTAAATAAGAAAGAACTTTTTGTTGACAAAGACTAAGCCGATTACCCTTCCCTTGTACAGTAACTTCGCCGTTTGCAACCAAATCTAGCTCACGTAATAACCTATAGTCATCCCCGTGTGCCATGTAATGTTGACCAAACATAAGATAATGTGGCGAATATTTCGTGGAGCTGTGTACTGCATTTCGCAAGGCAGAAGAAATTTCATGTAAATGCTGATCCCATTTTCTGTGATCATCCTTAATATATGAACGTATTGCCGTGAGAAGAGAACGGTTTACTCTCTCCGCGGCATTACCTTGCGGAGAATATTTTGGAACAAACATATGATTTATTCCGAATTTAATTAAGAAGTTCTTAAAACACACCGCATTGAATTGACTTGCATTGTCTGATGTTAGAGTTTCTGGCACTGAAAATACGGAAAATATTTCTTTTTCCAAGAAGTTACATACCGCTGTAGACAGTGCTTGTTTCATGGGTTTGAGAAAAATAAACTTCGAATAGCTATCCAGAACAATCAATAAATATGAATTCCCATTAGTTGACCTTGGGTACGGACCCAAGAAATCAATATAAATGTGCTGCATTGGCCTCACTGATATGATTTGATTTCCCATTGGCGGTCGAGTTGAATAGTTGGGTGCCTTGGTCTGTTTGCAAATTTCGCAACTTGTAACATAATCCTTTACGTCTTTGGACATAGTAGGCCAAAAGTAATATCTTTGGATCCGATCAAGGGTTTTGGCCACGCCAAGATGAGCTGATGAAGGTGGATCGTGACCCATTTTAATTAGGTTTTGTGTCAAGTCTTCTGGAACATATAATTTCCAAAAGGGCACGTCTGTGAAATCATCCCCACGGTAGTTTGAAGGATTAATATAAAGCTTCTGTTTTACCACGCGTAAATTAATGTATGCAGAGGGTTTCTCCTGTACTTTTTTGATGAGCTGGAGATACTCCTGACTTTCAAAGGCGGGTGATTCTAAGTTTACTTTAAAAATGCTCTCATCATCTTGAAGCTCGATTCCATCCATATATGCTCGGGAAAGTGCATCGGCTACTACATTTTGCGTACCTTTTCGATGCTGTATCTTGAATTTGAAGCCTTGAAGTTTTAACGACCATCTGGCTAATCTGCCAGATAACTCCGTTTGACCCATGAGCCACTTGAGACTTGCATGGTCGGTAATGATGGTGAACGAGTACCCCTCGACGTATGCTCTGAACTTTTTTACGCTCAACACAGCGGCTAAACATTCCAATTCTGTTATGGAGTAGTTCCGCTGTGCGGCGTTAAGTTTTTGAGACATATAGCAGATAGGGTGCTCGCCACCATCCTCACCGATTTGGAACAGCACGCTGCCGACGCCGGAACTGCTGGCATCGCACTGAATAAAAAATGGCTGTGAGAAATCTGGATGAGTCAAAACCGGCGCAGTAGATAGCATTTCCTTGAGCTTCTCAAAAGATTCCTGACATTGATCATTCCACTTAAATTTTCGCCCTTTCTTGAGTAGATCGGATATTGGAGCCGCCAGAGTAGCATATCCAGAAATAAATCGACGATACCACCCCGACATTCCCAAAAACCGCCGCACTTTTTTGACAGTATTTGGCACTGGGAAGGAAAGAATAGCTTCAACCTTTTCAGGGTTTACCTTAAGGCAACCATCTCCAACTATATATCCTAGATAGCGGATTTCTTTTAACAAAAACTTACTTTTTGCTAGGTTTACAGTCAAACCTGCCGATCTAATTAATGAAGCTACTTGATACAGCAACGAAATGTGTTCATCAAAATTCTCAGACGCAATGAGGAGATCGTCTAAATACACGAAGACTTGTTCGTGCAGCTGATGTGGTATCACCCGGTGCATCAGCCTACACATCGTTTGAGGAGAGTTACAAAGTCCGAATGGTAGCACCGTAAACTGATATAGAGGACGACCAGGGACAGTGAATGCAGTTTTATCGCGGGACTCCTGAGCCAAAGGGATCTGCCAAAACGCATCCTTCAAATCGATGCACGAAATGAACTTGGTTTGATCCAAACGGCTCAAAAGTCCGTTGATTATCGGCAGTGGATATGCATCCCTGACCGTCACTTCATTCAGCTTACGGGCGTCTAGACACATTCGAACTTTGCCATTAGATTTTGAGACCAATGTCACCGGGGAACTCCAGGAACTATTTGATTCCTCTATCACACCAAGAGCTAGCATACGGTCAATTTCAGCATACAAGGAATTTTGAACAGCAGGAGATACGGCATAATGACGCTGTTTTATAGGTTTAGAGTCACCTACATCAATAAAGTGCGTCAGGAGATGTGTACGCCCTAGACCTTCCTCTTCGAAAGAAGGGAACGCCCTGATAACGTCTTCTAAAATTGTTCGTTGCTGGGGGTTTAAGGGATGGCGTAAGTCATCTAAACATGGTGGTTGGTCAATGGATTTAGTTAATTCGGATATTGGCAAAGGAGGCATTATTTTAATTTTAAATTCACGCCAAAAATCAATCCCCAAGTACAAGGGCTGCTGTAACTTTGGAATTATATATACTTTAAGTACCCTTTCCTGTCCGTTAAATTTTATGTTGGCATAAATATAACCAAACACTCTTTCAGAGTGTCCTGAAGCCATCGTAACTTTAGTAGGCAAATAAAAAACCTTATGGTATGAACTTTCCAAATATTTTTCGCTGCCCAATCCTAATGCTGTGATCGAAGCGCCACTATCCAGTAGGCCACGATAATCTACTCCATTAAGGACCACGTTCGCATAGGGTCGGTTATCACTAATGTTATCGAAAACTGTTTCTGATACCAGTTTACGAAGTGAACGTTTATTGTACCAATATTGGCGAGCTCTATAATTCGGTTCTTTGGATGTTTGCGAACCTTGGCTTAGATAAGGTAGTGATAAGTTAATCGGACAATCAAGGTGGGTCGCGGAGCTGTGGTCGGAAAGCTTAGTTGGTGAATTGTTGATTTTCCTAGAAGGAGTTATGGGGGTGGCGGAGACCGCTGAGTTATTACCTCGGTTTCTCCTTTTGCTGGCGCACTCATTTGTGGAGATCTGGGAAGGAAGAGAGATTGAGATGCCGGATTCCCAGGAGTTCGAAACCTCACGTTCCCGTTTCCCGAACATCTAAAACACCTTGGTTTTAAAATACCAGGACGGCCACATCCAAAACAGAATATTTTGGGTGGTTTGGAACAATCTAAAAATGAATGCCCAATGTCCTGGCAATTCCAACAAATTGTCGTATTGTTACTATCGTATGCACTATTAATACGCGATGGTGACGCTAGCACTCGTGGTCGGGTGTTTATTTCGTCTACGTGTATGGAGGTTTCATCAACATTGTCATCAATCAAAAGTTCGTTTATAGTCCTTCTGGTGCATAATCTCTCGGGTTCATAGCCTGTGCGTTTCCATGTATCCTCTAAAGCGAGACACCGTCGCACAAGGGCCGAGATTGAACTTATTTCTTGATCAGCTAATATTACTTGGAAACCTGCTCGCATGTTCCGCCTAACTATATGTAGTAATTCAGAATCTGATAAAGGGTCACGGAATTGCAAAGACAAAGCTATAATATCGTTGTAAAAAGCTCTAAAGCTCTCATTAGGCTTTTGTTTGCGCGATTCTAAATGTCTCCGAATGTCATGTTCCGTTCTTCGGTCTTGGAATCGTTCGATCATATCACGCTTTAAACGACTCCAGCAGATATTTGGATTGCGCTCTATGTGACACCAATACCAATTGGAGGCAGCCCCAGTTAATAGAACTCCTATTTGGTCGACTAATTCATTTTTTGAAAGATTGAACGTATCTGCGTGATGTTCTACTCGAAAAATAAATCTTTCGATTGGTACATCGTCGGAATTTCCATCGAAACTCAATTTCCACTTGGTAATATGGTTAGTGGTCTTGGTTGGAGTGGTTTCTTTTGAGGAAGCAGGGTCTTTGAAAATGTTGGTTGAGGACAACATTCTTGAAACACCGGTTGCCCCGTCTTCTGGTTGATTTAAGGATGACTGTTGTGACGATACTTTGGAAGATATAACTTCAGGAGTTGAGGTTTTTGCGGGTTCCTCATCCTCAGAGGTTGTTAAATCTTCAGGGTCTTCATGTTGGGAGCTTTTGATTTTATCTAGGGTCTCGTCAAAATTTTCTTCACCTTGGATTAGAGTTTGCACTGCGGTCAACAATAGATTAGTCGTGTTAATGTGGACTCGGCATTGCGGCTTATACGTTTTAGTGGTGTTTAATAGCCTTTCCAGTCGAGCGTTAATGTGCATCAACTTACATTCGACTTTACGCAACTCACTTTGTTCAGCCTTTGCGTCAGGTTGCATCTCAGTAATCCAATCGCGATGCTCTTTAAGCTTCAGTGCACATTTTTTTAATTCTCTTTGCGGACTACGTCTGGCCGCGGAATGTGCTTTGTACGGGCGGAGAACGGGGTTTTTCTCTTCGTTAGTTATTGCTATTTGCAGAGCAGCGAGGTTACTGACTGGGGTTCCCTTAATACCTCTAACAAGGCATTCCACCTCAAATTCATCTGGAGCAAGAATAGCGACGTCCATTATTAAACGTAATTCGGAAAACCAGATCTGAGAGAGATAAAAAAAATCGAAACAATATTTTTGCGGAACAAGAGATAAAACTTGTTCGCGTGATAGAAAAATTCAAAATTTATTTGCAAAAGAACTATAGAACAATGAAATCGTATTTGAAAAATAAATTAAATAAAAACCAATTAAATATTTTTAATTTGGTTTTTCCAAAACAAGATATTTCATATGACTAAATTATATGAATATCTCAATAATCCCGATAAATAATTATATTGACTTGAAAATTATACATAAAATTAAAAAAAAATCAACTATTAAAATTAAATATAACTTATTTGAGAAAAAAAATTAACCTGAAAGGACGCATGAATGTGAGTGAGTTGAGCAGACAGTCGAATTAGTCTAAACTATTGTACTAGTGTATTCAAAAATAATTACGAATTGACCTATAAATCATGTTATTTGATCTACAATAAATTTGGAAAAATAATTTCTTTAGAGGCCAAGGTGCGTACAGGTCAAATGAAAACTGTCGTCTCTATTAAAATTTTCCCGATGATAAGTCGTCCACATTCTATCTTTATCAACTTAATCAAATACATGTGCACTATGTATAATAATGTGGATAGAATGGAAAACCCAATTCAATAGAAAATTTTAGTCGACAAAATATTATCTTGAATCCTGCACTGACATACAATAAAATAATAAAACTGAAATATGACACTATTGAAAATAATAATAATTAAAGTAAATAGGGACACATAATCTTTGAATAGTTTTTATAAATACTCTTAATACTTTATTTAATTTTAACAAACAGTTATATTCCTGAGCGAATTTTACAGCAGACAATATCAAACATGGTGAAAATATCTGAGAATTCTATCGGAAACCAAAACTGTATCAACAAAAAAAAATATTTATCAAAGTCCCTTGTTTTGGGCGCCATATGTAACATTGGCTTTAAAATGGGTAAATAATAAATGGAGAAAAATAAAATTTAATTAGCCGCCGTTAACATAAAAAAAAAAAAAAACTGTGAATTGTTTTGTTTGAAAGCCAATCCCACTCCCGGCTCAGTCGTAAGAGGTATCAGTTTGGTCGTAGGTTTTTATTCACAGTAAAAGGGAATGGCTTAACTGTAGCGCGACTGTCAACTCACCTCATCTCACTCATGGTCCAAACTATTCTCTTACAAACACATACTTTTAAATAAATGTAACTACCATAACTTTTGTGTACTTCATGTTATTTTAAATAATCATTTTATTATTTAAGTTAAATAAAATAAAAATAAACAATGACTTTATAAAGAGAAGAAGAAAAAAAAAATATAATTTAATTAATGCAACCAAAATTCATTCATAAAAAGGGTTATTCCTAACAACCATAAAAAAAATAACATTACACAAGTTGACTAATTGAACCTGGAGATTTAAAACATCAATCCAAAAAAAAAAAAAAAAAATAAACGGGAAACCAAAATTATATAATGTTAAATAAATAAATCTTACCTGCAAAATCGAAGACGATAGAAGCGCTTCCAAGCCTTGATCCTGTAGGAATTTTATGTATTTTATATACTAAAAATAAATAAGATAAGAAAAATTCACCAAAATCACCGAACTTAACTAATTAATCAACTTTTACAGAACAAGAAGCAAAAAACAAAGGAAAACCAAAAAAAAAATTTAATAAAAAAAAAATAATAAAAAAGAAAATAAGAACTATAATGAAATTTAAAATGAAAATTTTCTTAATTAATAATAATAATAATAATAAAAATTTCATCTGAAGCTTGCTGTTGATTGACGACATAAAATCAATATTTCGCCGACTGTATCCATGTATAGTATATTATCACTTGTCAGAAACTTCGATTTTATTTTTAATTTGTTTTAATCAACAAACAGGAAGAGTAAAATTAACTTAGTATGTATTAATTTTAATGGTTAATGATATGCTTAATTTAACTTATAAATTTCCATAGGACTATTTATTAGAAATTTATTTATAACTTGAACTTTATTATAATTGAATTTGAATTTTATTATTTCAATAGAATTGGCAGATTACTAAAATTGCCTTCATGGTCCTTGAAATCTAGTCACACACGCTAATTATTAGCTTTATATTTACGTAGTATTGTTTTATTGTCTTTTTATTTATTGATTGATGATTTTATTTATTCGCATTTTTTTAAAAGATGTAGCGTTTTTGGATTATTTTATTATGGTCACATTTCACGTCACATTGAACCGTTCTAGTCAAATTTGCTAGTCTAACCACAGCTAGATTAATCACTTATATGAAATTACTTAAAATTGACTATAATTATATTAACACAATTAAGCATTTGTTTATTAATGGAAAACTATTTATCATCAATTTTCAATTTTTAATTTAATTTATTTGAACACACTACACACACCGTAAACGGTTTTAGTAAAAAAAACATTAATACTGTTCTCGTGAATCACACTAGTGAATCGTTTAAATTTAATAATTAATAAAATTCTCATTATATTGTTCGATAACTTATATACTAATTTCACGCACTATATTATATAAGTATAGTTAACACTAATATGATTTAGCAACTATATTAATGACTTATAAGATGCCCGATTTCATTAACCGCGTGCTTTTTTATCACCAACAAGAATTGTGATAATGCTCTTAAATATTTTTATTTAATTTTTATTTTTTTATTTTAAAGATAGTCTATTCGACCAGAGCTACTCAAAACCTACTCCCCAAAAAAAAAATTGTTGTTTCTCCATCGCCAAAACTCATAAAAAATCCAAAACAAAAAAATCTATCGAACCATTTTCCAGTTATCCACATACCAATAGAAAAAACAAAATTTTACAAAAGAAAATGCATCCCGTTAAAACAATTCATGACATAACCCATGATTAGAATGGTAAGTTATTTGACTACCAATGTTTACATAATAATTTTTATTGTCACCTGTTCAACCGAGGAGTAAGATACAAATTTGCACAATTAAAGTCAATACAGTCGCAAACCAGTAACATTTATAAGTCTGCACCGAAGCAAATGTTACAACATCGAAAGAAAGTGACACTTTTATAGGAAAGTGGTATATGCTCGACGCTCCAGCTAAATCGTCACACGTCTCGACAATAACTTCTTGATCCAACGGCAAAAATACTAGGTCCAAAACATTCCTACACTTGTTCTTGACGTCCATACATTGTTTGAGACCCATTGAAAGTAATCCGGTCATGAAGTTATCATAATCCGCATTCAAGTTCAACGGAGTTAAAAAATCATCAACTCGAAGCCAATTAACATTTGGTAAATTGAAATCACCCAATATACATAAACGACCATCTGGTTTCAAAATGGGAGCTATGCTAGACTTGATAATATCAATGATTTTATCATACACCCCAAAATTAGAATCGCATGGAATATACATGACACAAACGATTAGTGAAAACGCATGATATCTGATTCTTACTGCGATTATATCCAAGTCGCAATCCGTCAATATTAAAGGTACAGATGAAAATTTATCTGCAAAGGTTTATGGAGAAGCTGGCCGGAGTCTTGATAGATAGGATACGGTCATGTGCGTCATTTCAGCGTACTGTCAAAGAATTTATTACTGATGGAAGTGTTCAACCGAAAAAAAGGACTCGTCCAGCAACAGTCACTGGAGAAAATAATGAAATTGATGTATGGCATAATCCTCATATTAGTACATGAGAAATAGCTAGCGATTCCGGATTGTCCCAGACCAGTGTTTGGAAAATTTTAAAACGTCACAAGTATCATCCATATCATGTGTCTTTACACCAAGATCTTCATGGCGTTGATTTCCAAAATCGGGTAACTTTTTATCAGTGGGCACGTGAACAAATACAGCAAAACACGAATGTTTTTCGTTACGTATAGTTCTCTCTTTTACAAACCATGGAACGGTTAATCGCCACAACATGCATTACTGGAGTGTTAAAAATCCGCACTGGCTTCAAGTTGAACATCGGCGTCCTTGGACTGTCAATGTGTGGTGTGGAATAATTAGCAACAAACTCATCGGCTCGAAATGTACCGAGATATTTTGGAAAATGAACTGCCAATATTATTTGAAGACTTGAGCTTAGAAGTGCGACGGAACATGTGGTTTCAAGATGATGGTTATCCCGCACACTATTCGTTAGTAGCACGTGCAGTACTTGATCGTGATTAAATGAATAAATTTTTTGACGACCAATTTCGAGTATTTACAATGAAACCGTGGTATTTTTATTGCAGATGTATTGCAGAATCGTTTGCGTAGGTTTTCAGTAGGAGAAATCGAAAAAAATTGAATATCGTCAATACAGCGCCATCTATCACGAATCGAAAATATGTTTCAGTAAAATTATACGTATTTTTAGCCGTAGAATCCGAATCTGTAATAAAAAATGGGGATTAATATTTTAGTTTCAAAATTACCCCCGCCCCACCTACAAGGAGGAGGGGGGATACTAATTTTAACACTAATGTATTTCCCCCACGAAATAATTAAATTTTGATCTTAACCATTTTTTTTCGTAGAGTGCTTATTTTCCGAGATATTGGTGTGTATCAGGTTAAAAAAGTAACCCGGTATAAGCCAATCTCTGAGATTCGTGCTATTTGGACAACGTCCTTGTTCCATTCGAAGTTCGTCGATTTCTTAATTTTCAAAAAATGTTTGCAAGAGCCCTACGGCCCATATCAAAATGATAATTTTGTACAGACCCTTTTAGACCCTTTACAACCTACATAGTCACTATATAAGCCAATCACTGAGATTCTTGTTATTTAGTATAATAAAGCAAAATGTACCTGTATGCAAAATTCGTCGATTTGTTAATTTTTCAAAAAAATTTACAAGAATGCAAGCAAGGCTCAAAATGACAATGAGGGATTTGAATTCCACAATAAATATCCTTTGGAACCTTCATGATCACTATATAAGCCAATCTCTGAGATTCGTGCTATTTGGTATAATGAAGAACAACGTCCTTGTTCCATTCGAAGTTCGTCGATTTCTTAATTTTCAAAAAATTTCTACAAGAGCCCTACGGGCAAGGATCCTACGGCTCATAAAATGACAGTAAATGAAGTTTGGTCTATATTTCTTGAAGAACTCAATAATGTTACCTTAGGAATTAAGTCTAAAAATGTGTTGATCTTCGGGGATATTAGTTAAATATTTTAGAAATTCAGTCTATTACTTAGTAAAGGCTGCGTCACATGATCGTAAGTTCCTAATTAACATCCCAATGGAAATTTTAGATAGTACTTCTGTATATTTAGATTACGTATTTTTAGAGAACTGACATTTTTAATTTAAATATAACTAACCATGACCAGTGTTTAATACGTACCTAAGTATTTGTCGAATTCTAAAGCATCTAATCTGAAGACGCTGAAAGCCAGAAACAGTACTACTCAGGTCTAATCGTACACCTGATTTCAGAATGTTAGCCTTCTGTTTATTCTGCAACAAATGTGTCCGATGCTTATCATATTTTTACCTTCAAAAAAATTAAAAATATCAAGCCCTGGATCACGACGGAGCTCCCTAACAAAATTAAGTTTAAAACTAAGCTTTCGCTTCGTCCAAAAATGTTAGTTTCAACAGGCACATCGACAATACACGTTTTAAGCGAACTTCATGTTTGACTTTGTCAAGCAATGGCCTAAGGAATTTAAGGATATTCGAACATGTATATTATATATCGCTTATCTAAGATTTCAAGTGGAATATGTTATAATCGTCTGGAATCATTATTAAGATGTGGACTTCAATGGACTATGGACTCACCCACGAGCCTTATTTCCTTTTTTTAGGAATCAAGGAAAAATAGAAGGAAAGGAAAAAAGAGCCACAATGTTATTACCTTTCCGGATTATGATTTAGGCCAATATGTGATAATTGTGGCAAAGGAAGATTTATTTATAAAATATTCTAGAAAATACAGATTCCCTTTCTAGTTGTAAAATTGAATCTCCATTTTCCAGAAAATTGTATTATTAACTTAATGAGAGCTAATACTCATGGGAGATATGTCGTGGCGCCATAAAATTGTTTCCATCTACTTTTATTATCAAAGCGGGCTATATTACTTTCCCCAATTGCAATTGAAACCCACAACGAAAAGGAATTGAAGACCTTGAGGTTTAATACCATTTTAGAAAGAAACTATCCTAAAAAACAAGGCTAGCGGTCGTTAATAACCTTAGCTCTGCATGGTGGAAGTTTTGTTAAAGCACCATAATTCTGTTTGTAAATCTTAACAGTGTCGTCGTTATCTTTGAAGTTATAGCTTTAGAAAATATTGTGAACATTGATATGTCGTCAAAGCGTTTCCAATACCTACTTCCATCCAAATCTTCGCTTTTTAACTTAGTGATATTTTCCAGCATAATTATTAGAATATCAGTATCAGAACACTTGATACAGACACTAGCATCATATCTGTTTTTTCATGCGAGGCACTTGAAAAAACATCTACAACGCTCTTTACGACTATTCCATTTTCCACATAATATTTTGTAGCAGTAGTCAAAACTGAGATATTCGTATTTGATCTGAGATTTTATTGAAGCAAAAGGAGGCATCCTTAACTCAGATTTTTTTCAATCTTGTGTTAAAAATTCAACCACAGCTTCCTTGAACTTAATGTTTTTCAGTTCTCCGGTAAAATCTGCAGGGCGGCTCTGTTCTACTCCGGTAATGTGATAATCATGCTTCTCACTCGTTTCCGAAAGGGAATGCTTGTTATCCTTAATAAAGGACGATTGATATTTATCAAAAATTATAGTAATATTACGACCTTGATGTTTTGTTACAGCTTGTAAAATTTGTTTAGAAATGTTTCCAAACGTCAGAGATATATGTATCTCTTAATAAATAGAGAAAAAAAATCCATCTGTCAGAGTTAGATCTATATGAGAAGATATGGGAAGTTCATGATTAGCATCGATCCCTTCTTTTTCTAAACATTTCTACAAGGCCGATGATTTGTCAGCGGGAAAGATAACCTTCTCAAGATCTATTTTTTTGATCTAAAGAAACAGGAAGTAGACATCCAAAAAGATCTCGTTGCATACGTATTTTTTGCTCTTTGCCATTCATAGTAACTTTGTTCTTCTTCAGTGTCTGTCTGAATGGCTTTTCAAATCTATTTGCATCTTCCTCAAACTTTTTTGTAACGTGTTACCAGCGTATTTATAAATGTGTGACGTTTATTTCCGGAGATAATGGTTGCAAAACTTGGAATAGCCTTGGCCGTTTAGGATACGGATCTAAGTTTGGAGTAATTGCATCAAAAGCTCACCTGCTCTTCTTACCACTGATTTTCCCTGCTTCATTACTTCATTACTACTTATGGAATATAATTCCGTGTGTGTCATGCAACGTATTCTTTACGTTTGGCGTAAAATTTGCGGTTTAGTTGAGGGTTAGGTAGGGTTCCGTTTGCGAGTTGAATTAGGGTTGAGTTGCGGTTTAGTTGGGGTTGGATTAGGGTTTAGTGAAGAGTTGAGCAATCTGTATACATAGGGAAATCTCACTGCAACGGAAAACGATGGAACCAAAAACGTTGCCCGTTAAACTGAGGGTTTGTGATTTTTTTTATAAAAATTTTATTGGGATTCTTTGTCTTATCCGATTTTGATGAAATCCAGCATTTCCAATGGAAATGGGATATTCAAATGAATTTTAGATGAAGGTCTGGAATATGGATGACATGTGCGTTGGAAATGGGTTTCTAAAATGATTTGTAGATGAATTTCTGAAATATGGTCAATTAGGACTCAACTTGGCTATTTCTTAACGGATTCGAGTGAAATTTGACACCTGCCAAGGAAATCGGATTCTAAAGTGATTTTTGGATAAAGTTCTCGAATATGGCAAAATAAGATGGAACTTGGATATTTCTTAACCGATTATGATGAAATTTGATCTGGGTGAAGAAGATGGGATTCTAAAATTATTTTTGGATAAAATTCTGGAATATGACCAAATAGGACGGAACTTGACTATTCCTTAAACAATTATGATGAAATTTTAATGTACGATGGAAATGGGATTCTAAAATGATTTTTCGATAAAGTTCTGGAATATGGAAAAGTAGGATGGAACTTGACTATTTCTCAAGAAATTATGTAAAATGTAAAATTTAAAACGTAAAATGTAAAATGTAAAATGTAAAATGTAAAATGTAAAATGTAAAATGTAAAATGTAAAATGTAAAATGTAAAATGTAAAATGTAAAATGTAAAATGTAAAATGTAAAATGTAAAATGTAAAATGTAAAATGTAAAATGTAAAATGTAAAATGTAAAATGTAAAATGTAAAATGTAAAATGTAAAATGTAAAATGTAAAATGTAAAATGTAAAATGTAAAATGTAAAATGTAAAATGTAAAATGTAAAATGTAAAATGTAAAATGTAAAATGTAAAATGTAAAATGTAAAATGTAAAATGTAAAATGTAAAATGTAAAATGTAAAATGTAAAATGTAAAATGTAAAATGTAAAATGTAAAATGTAAAATGTAAAATGTAAAATGTAAAATGTAAAATGTAAAATGTAAAATGTAAAATGTAAAATGTAAAATGTAAAATGTAAAATGTAAAATGTAAAATGTAAAATGTAAAATGTAAAATGTAAAATGTAAAATGTAAAATGTAAAATGTAAAATGTAAAATGTAAAATGTAAAATGTAAAATGTAAAATGTAAAATGTAAAATGTAAAATGTAAAATGTAAAATGTAAAATGTAAAATGTAAAATGTAAAATGTAAAATGTAAAATGTAAAATGTAAAATGTAAAATGTAAAATGTAAAATGTAAAATGTAAAATGTAAAATGTAAAATGTAAAATGTAAAATGTAAAATGTAAAATGTAAAATGTAAAATGTAAAATGTAAAATGTAAAATGTAAAATGTAAAATGTAAAATGTAAAATGTAAAATGTAAAATGTAAAATGTAAAATGTAAAATGTAAAATGTAAAATGTAAAATGTAAAATGTAAAATGTAAAATGTAAAATGTAAAATGTAAAATGTAAAATGTAAAATGTAAAATGTAAAATGTAAAATGTAAAATGTAAAATGTAAAATGTAAAATGTAAAATGTAAAATGTAAAATGTAAAATGTAAAATGTAAAATGTAAAATGTAAAATGTAAAATGTAAAATGTAAAATGTAAAATGTAAAATGTAAAATGTAAAATGTAAAATGTAAAATGTAAAATGTAAAATGTAAAATGTAAAATGTAAAATGTAAAATGTAAAATGTAAAATGTAAAATGTGAAATGTGAAATGTAAAATGTAAAATGTAAAATGTAAAATGTAAAATGTAAAATGTAAAATGTAAAATGTAAAATGTAAAATGTAAAATGTAAAATGTAAAATGTAAAATGTAAAATGTAAAATGTAAAATGTAAAATGTAAAATGTAAAATGTAAAATGTAAAATGTAAAATGTAAAATGTAAAATGTAAAATGTAAAATGTAAAATGTAAAATGTAAAATGTAAAATGTAAAATGTAAAATGTAAAATGTAAAATGTAAAATGTAAAATGTAAAATGTAAAATGTAAAATGTAAAATGTAAAATGTAAAATGTAAAATGTAAAATGTAAAATGTAAAATGTAAAATGTAAAATGTAAAATGTAAAATGTAAAATGTAAAATGTAAAATGGGTTTCTAAAATGATTTTTGGATAAACTTCTGGAATATGGCCAAGTAGGATGGAACTTAGCTATTTCTTAACCGATTATAATGAAATTTGACATGAGCGATGGATATTTGGTGCTAAACTGAGTTTTGGATCTAAAAATCAATTTAGAATTCCATTTCCATCGCTGCATGTTGTATTTCATTTATTTATTATTTTTGGCCATATTCCACAATTTTATCCAAAAACCATTTAAGAATCTCATTTCAACCGTGGATATAAATTTCACTAAACCGGCTAAGAAATTGCTAAGTTCCACCAAAATTGGAAATACATATAATTTACTAAAGGTTCAATTTGAAATGTAAAAAGCTCTAATAAAGTGTCAGCTTATCTTAGGGAGGTTTTCATTGGGAAACTCCTTTTGCATGGAACATAAAAGTTGGTCCGTTGAAATGAGGATTCCGCTAAATTGAGTGTCTGTTGAAATGAGGTTTCACTGTATTTAAAAGTGAGTGTATATGTACAGTGTATATGTGTGATATTTAAACAAATGAACACCAAACATTACACAAATATTGTTTAAGACTTAGGAAAGGTCAATGTTAATATTTCAAACATTTTTCTCCTCCTTGAGAGATGAAAATCAGGTCTAAAGTTACTACAGTGTTAGGGTTTAGTTAGCCTGCATTGAGGTTAATTGAGTTGTTCGGATGGGGAATTATTTAAGAGATGATTTGGAGTTAGGTTAAGGGTTAATTTGAAAGTTGATTCGATGAGTGATTTGAGGGTTTGTTTGTCGGTTAATTTGGTGATTGCGGTTAGAATTATGTTGCGAGTAAGACGGTGATTGATTTACATATTGAATCGAAGGCTAAGCTGAAGATTGACTTAAAAGATCCATTTCGGAATTAATGTGGGAGTTGAATTAATCAAGACCGAATTTCTGACCACCTCATGAGGTTTTAGCCCTTTATATTTTTGATTTACAAACCAATTTTAAGATTTTATAAAACATTTGCAACGTACATGGCTTTTCAAAACTTTGAAGCTGTTCCCTCGTCACCTGTTAGCGAAACTGGCTGACCGAGGACAGGCTATTGTTATACAACCTAAGTACACATAATATCAAAATATCAGCCTTTCAAAAACCCCGACTATTAGTCTAAATAAAGTTTAGTAAACATGAAAAGTTTTGATCTTGAGTAAGATTACCTGAGTAAGAAAAATTGGGTTTCGAAGTGGTGCCTATCAGTATGTCTGTCATAGATTGGGAGGCCCCAGTGAATTTTTGTGAAAATCAGCCAAACACGGAAGTGGCGGTTTCCTTGGAGCAAAAAATATATTATGGGAACATCACAAAATATAAATTTAAGATTTACAGAAAACCTATTGCTTACAAAATGTTCCCGAACGGCCACTGTTAACAAAACAAACAAATACTTAATAAGTTTCTGAAAATTCCCAGTTCACCTCAGTACAAGACCATACAATAACATTTAGACGTTGAACTAAGGCCGCAAATCGGGCACATTAAATTCACATTCCGTAAACTTACCGAATGCCTATGAGACTTAACAATATCATTCTACCACAATACTACCACGTCAAATATCTCGAAGCACATCGAAAATAAACATACTACTAGGTAATTAAACCTATCTGGGCGTAAGGCATTCATTTTTAAGCGCCGCTTGTTCTTCGAACATAATAAAATTGCTTAATGAAGTCAAGAATATGCATCGAAACAGTAGCAGATACAATTCTATAGTACAGCTGAAAGTACCAGTTGAAATTAGTACTCAACATTAAAACGCTTTGGTAAGGGAAATATTAAAAAGGCCGAGATATTGGTGACAAAAAAAAATGTACATTGGATCTAGGTAAGAGTATCACAGTTATAGGAAAGATTAAAAGAAACTATAGGTTCGATGCTCTGATTCCTAAGTTAAAATCAATGAAAGCAAAACATAAAACATAAATGTATTTATGCCAAGTTGTGGTTTCGGTTTTCTATTACATTTTCCATAATTTTTCATTTTATTGATTTCTGGAAGTGTTATTGTTATATACGCGTATATATAAAATATTCCAAACTAAATAAATATATCAAATTTCAGCGCTTACAGTTAGACATCGTCTAGAAGAACCACTTCACAATATTTTGAACAAACATTAAAAATTTTCAAGAACTATCATTTTTTGTTGTATACCTTAGTGACCTTTCTGCAAGAAATAATAAAGAAACGCGAAAGCATTGTATAAAATGTAAAACGTGAAGAAGTAGGAAAAGGTTTATTATAATCAAGATCAGAGTTAAATAAACTCAATTATTGCATGATGTGTTATATTAAATATTGTTAAATAGAAGGGTGTGTTACGAAATGTTGTTTGGTGGAACTAAAATTCACAGTTAGCACACAGGTTAAATTTATGATTTATGTATAAAAAATAAAAAAAAAACACAATACGTCTTTTGCTTTGATGGCATGATCGGTGATTAGGATTAATTTTTTATAATTTATGTTTTTATAATAAAATGCATACCTTTGCGCGGTCTTGGTCGTATATAAACGCCAGGTTCCCTTATTGTAATCCATTGTCGAGAATTTTTTGATTGACGTCCCTGATTAGCTCGATATTTCACTTGACGTTTAGAATTTAAATTCCTTTCATAAAAATTCGTTAAATTATCATAAATAAGATCATCTAGATTTAAATTACTATCATTAAATATATTCTTTGGTTGTAAATTAGGTAACTCAACACTATCACTATTATTACTATAATTGCTACTACTATTACTGTTATAATTTATAAACTCAATGTCGTATTCATCATAATCCATTAAGTCATCTTCGATTATATCATTAATTGTTGAACGTTTTGTTCGTAACGCACGGAATTCGCTGCTGCCGGCGCCGAATGAGGCAACCAAAAAACTAGCAGCTATAAAAACAATACATCCGATTATAAATAATATTCGACAATTTGATAATTGACGTGGTATTAATTCCGGATCAAATCGATTGTAGTGTGGCTCATTTGAATATTCCATTATTTCCGAGCACACAATAAACAAAAAAATAAAACAAACACTGATCACTTTTGAAAAATTTACTTGTTATCACTTTTCATTTTTAACAATTTTTTTTATCTATTTTAAAACAAAAATAAATATTTCATAATTTTTCTTTTATTTTTCAACAATTAGCACTTAAATTTTTTTATTGAAGACGGCCTCATTTAGATATCAATAATTAAAGTATGACATGAGTAAAACGATAAGATAAGAAGAATGAAAAAAATTCCAAAAATTAATTTTAACTTTAATAATCCGATTAACATGTATCCACGCCGACTATAAAACATCAATTGAAATCAATCAATTTTTTCACATATGAGAATGAATCGCAACACGCACACACAAGATGGATGGATAAGCATAATTCCAATGAAATGATTAATTCAAATCACTAAGCTCGCTTAATTAAAATGCAAAACATAATTTTTTTTTTTTTATTAACATGAAACAAAAAATTGCCGATAAAATTTGACCCGATTCGTTCCATCTACTTCCTCATCAATTTTTTTTTTTTTTTTTTTTTGCAATATACGAGTACTTATGCATACATGTTACGTCCCTCTTATCAAAACATAAGTTTTCTGTAATTTTATCATGGTGCAAAGGCGGTTTCTTCCGTGTAGAAAAAGTTTAACATTTTGATTGAAGAACATGATTAGTATGATATAATAAAAATATAAAAAAAAAAAGATATAAAAGTGCGCGGCTTCATTGTGATATCTAATCTAATCATAATTTAAACAGCTGTGCTTCGATGAACTCATTTTTAGTATGGTACCCAAGAATTTTTGTGATTGTGTAAGGTAAACTATATTTCACACGTACTAAACACTCATGTTCTTTAAAGATAATGAATTGCCAAATATTTGCGAACATGATGATAATTTCCGCGATCACTAATTTTTTATTTATTGTCATCGTTTGAAAATAAAAAAATAAAAGTAAATATTTAAACTGAATTGCTCAAATATCTTCTTAAGAAACCGAAATCATGAAACGAAAACAAATTTAAAATTACAAACAGAAGCTTGATGATCAACAATGATCGAGATTGTAATTTTAATATTATTATTGTTGTTGGTTTTTTTTTTTATATTTTGCCAAATATTATTCCAGTATATGTAATTTAACAAAAAAAAACAAAAAAAGAATATCCCGACAACAATCTGAACGACCACCAATGTTGAGTTTCACATGCGAAATTTTTTTTTTTTTTTTTGATTGAATATCGATCAGTTTATATTGGCAAATTATGAATATTGATATCTAAAACAGGTCGTTAAAAATTACTACCACACATACACATCACTCTATATATTCTTCACTTTAATAAACATATCGATAGTTGATCATACGAAAAAATTAAAAAAAATTAATTATCCCAACGCACAAATTATACACACACGCACAAAAATTATACAGAACACGTCGCGCGATCGGCAGAATAGATCTCTATATAACGTTTTTTATATAAAGAAAAAATCCTACCTTCACCTCGAATATCCACGAAGCTACTGAATACTGTACACAAATTTTAGTTAAATATTTTGTTTTTGTTTAATAAACTTTTTAAATTCTCTACGAAAAGCGCGATCGCGACTCGCGAGATCTTTTTTTTTTTTTTTTTTTTTTGGATAAGAAAGAGAATAAAATAAAATAAAAACGTGGAAACTTGTGTAGTATATTAGTTATTTAGACGAGTGTACATATTATTATTATTATTGTACAATAAGAAAGAAGGTAAATAAAATAAATTTGCGATCGCGATCTTCAATAAAATGTAAATAAAACAAAAGATCTAATTTTTCTTTTTTTTTTTGGACTCGTGCGCGAGAGTTTTTTAATTTTGTTGTATTCTCTTGAGGTAAGAAGTATAACTTGTATGTTTGGTGTAATTAAACGGAAATAATCGTACTTCCTACATTCAAATTTAGTCTTAAATTTAATGAATTGCAAAATTCTCATATTATACACAACCTTGCGTATAAAAAAATAATCTTTAAAGCCTTTAAGACATAAAAAAAGAGATGCCGCACCACAATAATATGTAAATCTGAATTTTAATCATCACTTAAGAATCTAATTAAGATGGGAATTTATAATATTCGTATACTACAAAAAATTTAATCTCAATCGTGTCTCATTTTTAAAATTTTTTTATTAATGTAGTAAATTTGACCATTTTCGGGGGGTTGAGACTTTTGAGAGATGTTTTTAATTTTAGCTAAATGTTTCAAAATGACTTTGAAATTAGATATTTTTTTTTTTGTGTTTTGTTTGCGATCGTTGACCATACGCACAATGATTTTGAAAATGGCAGCGTTTAAAACGGGGTTAAAAAACATTAAACAAAACAAATTTACGACGATCAGATAAGGACCGGTATTTATGATTTATGTCTAAAACGCGCAAATTATATTGTGGATTTTTTTTTTTAGTTGATTGGCGGCGGTACAAAATAATTTATATATATAATGATCGTTAGGCATTTTTTTTGGTATGCGTATAATATAGGTTCAAAATATTACGCCAAATTAGCTATAGTGGTGATATTTGAAGTTTGGACAATATTGTAACGTATGCTAAGAATCTCAAGGTTACAATATGGTATTTAAAAAACCTTATAACTTTGAAATTTCGATTGTAAGGAAAAATATGGTTTGTTTGAACTGTTTCCCTTGGAAACTATTCCACTTGGGAGTTATTACTTTTTTTCAAATGTGCCAAATAAATTTAGAATTTATAACGAACAATTTTAGTTAGTTAATAATAATAGGCACACTCTAGTGTAATAGTGGTGACGCACATCATGCAGTTCACATCTAAAGTTTACGGTACCCAAGGTTTCGAAACCTTAGCTTTCCAAATGAAAATAGACAATAGATGCCACTTTTGTCATCTAACCTATGGAGAAAACTATAAGTGGGATATTGCAAATCATCAAACGATTGGGTTGGCGGTTAAGAAAAACCAAAATTAGCAAGTCTAATTTCTGATTTATTACGAACAGTGTTCCAAAATATTTCTTGCCGAGCCCAACCGAGGTATGACCGAAACATTATTTGGGCCATGAAATAATTAGTTTAATAAATAGGAACTATTTATGGGATTTACAAAGAAATGTCCTTAAAATTGGCGTAATTAAATTTGGCGAATATAATTTTTGATTTAAGGTGTATGTCGACCAAAATAGCAGTGACAGTTTTCCGCAATATTTCCTGAATTCCGGAATTAATCAATTTTATATTGGAAACTACTTAATCAATCAGATAAAAAATTCTATTAAAACCCATCTACAAAAGAGGTTCCTAGTTCCACTCGAGCTGGAAAAAGTTGGTCAGAAAAAGAAATTTCATCCATTCATTTGTACTTGCTTCAGTGAATCGACCAATTTTCTGAGCTGTTTGGTAGATGGTTTTACAAATCTGACGACTAAGGCGCTTTCCGTAGTAGATGAAATACTCTATATCTCTCTATTACAATAGTAGAAAAAAGTTATCTAAATTTTTTATAATTAACACATCAAAAACTAATACCGATCTCCACTGGTAATTAAGTATTTCTAAAAGGGTAGTTGACACACGTCTTTAAATCATCGTTTACATAAAATTGTACCGCGAAAACTTTCAAATTTCTATTAATCGACGGTCAAGAGAGAACTGGATTTTTGGTGATAATGAACAAATAAAAAAAGGAAAAAGAAATTTTGTTTTGTTTTTGCATTTTACACTTTACACTGAGTAAAAGAGTAAAATATTATTTTGACAGCGAATTGTTGTGATTTCACCAACAATTCGAAGATGATGCGTCAATTTCGAATGCTTAATAGTTGTGTAAGCCACACCCGTAAGATTTTATACTCAGGAATACTTTGCTTGTGGTGGTGATGGAAGTGTACGAAATCTGTATTACAATCTATGAATGGAATATACGATTACATGCATGTGTGATTGGGTATACCACAAATACAAAAATTTTCGTCTTTAAAAATGAACTTAGTTAGAGCATATCATCATTTTCCGGTTGCCCTAACAACAACTTTTGGACTCTTTGAATTTTTATCTCTGTGGCTTACGCATAACTTAGGG
This sequence comes from Tipula vernalis, assembly GCA_958295665.1. Taxonomy (NCBI): domain Eukaryota; kingdom Metazoa; phylum Arthropoda; class Insecta; order Diptera; family Tipulidae; genus Tipula; species Tipula vernalis. Next base: position 125,529,070 of record OY282558.1, on the reverse strand, counting down.
TTCGTGTTTGTTTGTACAGACGACATACTGATAGCCAGCAAAATGAAATAGAGTACAAGGAGTGTCTTAAAATATTATCTAAAAGATTAACCGATTTCGGTTTGAGAATCAAACCACAAAAGTGTTTTTGGTGTTTCTAGTTTAGAATCGAAGCAATTAATCAATTTTTACCTCGAACAACTCTATTTGAGAAATACAAAAATTTATTGGCATGGTAAATTATTTTCTCAGATTTGTTCCAAATCTTGCTGAACTGTTTTCACTAATTCAGTTACATCTTACAAAACAAAAAGATTGTCTAATATCTCTAATATCGCGGATGGAGCGATATTACAACAATAGCGAAACGGAGAGTTTTAACCACTCGATAAAGTTATCGTCGGCCGAGTCCAAATAATCTGCTTTTGATAGGTAATTATCAGGAATTTAACCCCCCGATTCTGACGTAAGATCACTGACTAAAAAACAGTCTTAGGTAAGACTTTTTCTGTTAGTTGAGATTTCTGTCTTAGTTAAGACCCATTTCGTATTCTACAAGTAATTTTAGCCGTTATTGGTCAGCCGCTTTTACAACAAAGTGCCAAAGTGCCGTCGTAAATTATGTGTATCCGTTGACAGGTCTCCAAACATTTTTTAGAATTTGCAACGAAAAAATTAAGACTGCTATGATCAGAATTCCAGTATAATATTTAGTTTTAAGAAAAAGTCTTCCCACAAAAGGTCTTAGCAAAGACAGAGTCTTAGGAGCCTTAACGTCAGAAACGAAAGGTTCTTACTATTTCTTTGTTGAAGGTAGAATTTTCTCTGACAGATCACGAACCTCATACAGCTGCCCTTCTAGCGAAAACTGAGCACGGCTCTCAACATTTGGAATACTTTGCCAAATTTACTGAAAGACAATTTAGTTGCCAACCATTTATTTCGGTTGGGAAAGCAAAACGTCGATGCAAACGAGTTGAGCAGAACTTATATAACGAGTTGAAAAAACTTTATTCGTAGACTTAATTATCTGATTAGAATTTTAAGTTTGAACGAATTCCACTACTCCATACTCAACCATATTATTTATGAAGTTCGAGGCTACTAGAAATTTAATAACATTCAAACATTTCTGGCCCTTCAAAAATAAAGAACAAAAATAAAGAAAGAAGTTAATTTGTAGTGCTTCTTGTTTGTTGTGCTTACAAAATCGAAACTGGAAACATTTAAGTTACAATACCATGTGTCAGATACGAGCATGTACATGTATCTAAATATTCTTTCACCTTCTAACGGCAACTGTTACTTCTTGACATTTTGTCGGCAGGTTTACTAGATGACCAGAGGCGTATCCGATTCCAGAATATTTGCTATAACAGCCGCTAAAAGCTTTGTAAATAACCATTTCACCACTTTTGGGCTTTTTTCGAAATTAACAACATATCTCAATTTCAGTCGAAGTTGCTTGCCGAATTGAATACAATTCTTGGTTTATTCAACGAATAAAAACAACCGCGTACCATCCTAAAAGCAATGGTTGAAAAGTTTCCATGGTCATCTCAAAAACACCATCACAACTCGCGAAAATTCACCAAGGTGAAATGATGAAATCCCAATAAATTTGTTAGATATGAGTACAGCTGTTAAAGATGTATTTGAATGCATTACTGCTGAATTGGTTTATGGACAAAATTTCATAATGCCAGGGGAATTTTTTGCAGCTAACATGACGAGTAGACTAATTGACACCAATAGTTTTCTTAATAATTTGAAACAAAAAATGCGTTCTCTTAATTAACAGATCCCAGAAAATCACGTCAACCAAATATTTTGGCTTAAAGTCGATTGTGTTAAGCGGTTACGAGGGGTTTTATAAAGTGACAACAAGATTTCGTAAAACTTTTGTCATCGAGAAAAATGGAAAGATTAATTCGATATCCATCGATACACTAAAGCCGGCATTCGGTATTCTTGTTCGTTTAAAATTTGGATAAATTGATTATATTTATGAAGATTGCTAAAATATTTTTGTAAGCTAATTTTGTTATCGTTAGGGATGGTTTGGAATGCGTTAAAATGACCGCTGTGAATTTTATCCTAAACTTTTCCTAAAACAACAACACCAACTAAAAAACATGATTGTATTAGTAAAATGCATACATTTAGGCGATTGCATAAAGAATTGAATTTATAAATGAATTTAGGAATAAAATGTGATTTATGTAAATATATTTGATACAAATTATTTAAAAAATTATAACTTAAAATTTCGAAATACGAAGTATGCTAATTCCATATTGGGAAGGGATGTGGAACTTGACGTAATACTAAACAGGGTTATAGGTCGTTCTCATCGGTTTCCCTAATGGGGTAGTAAGATGTATATATCAGCCAACTAATCAGTGATTTGTAGAATTTTATCATGGATTTTGCGTATTGAAATTTGCATGTTTTTGCAAAAACTCCATATATTTGGTAGGGGTTTCGAACTTGACGTAATACTAAACAGGGTTATAGGTCGTTCTCATCGGTTGCCCTAATGGGGTAGTAAGATGTATATATCAGCCAACTAATCAGTGATTTGTAGAATTTTATCATAGATTTTGCGTATTGAAATTTGCATTTATTTGCAAAAACTCCATATATTTGGTAGGGGTTTCGAACTAGACGTAATACTAAACAAGGTTATAGGTCGTTCTCATCGGTTTCCCTAATGGGGTAGTAAGATGTATGTATCAGCCAACTAATCAGCGATTTGTAGAATTTTATCATGGATTTTGCGTATTGAAATTTGCATGTTTTTGCAAAAACTCCATATATTTGGTAGGGGTGTCGAACTTGACGTAATACTAAACAAGGTTATAGGTCGTTCTCATCGGTTTCCCTAATTGGGTAGTAAGATGTATATATCAGCCAACTAATCAGTGATTTGTAGAATTTTATCATGGATTTTGCATATTGAAATTTGCATGTTTTTGCAAAAACTCCATATATTTGGTAGGGGTTTCGAACTTGACGTAATACTAAACAGGGTTATAGGTCGTTCTCATCGGTTTCCCTAATGGGGTAGTAAGATGTATATATCAGCCAACTAATCAGTGATTTGTAGAATTTTATCATAGATTTTGCGTATTGAAATTTGCATTTATTTGCAAAAACTCCATATATTTGGTAGGGGTTTCGAACTAGACGTAATACTAAACAAGGTTATAGGTCGTTCTCATCGGTTTCCCTAATGGGGTAGTAAGATGTATGTATCAGCCAACTAATCAGCGATTTGTAGAATTTTATCATGGATTTTGCGTATTGAAATTTGCATTTTTTTGCAAAAACTCCATATATTTGGTAGGGGTGTCGAACTTGACGTAATACTAAACAAGGTTATAGGTCGTTCTCATCGGTTTCCCTAATGGGGTAGTAAGATGTATATATCAGCCAACTAATCAGTGATTTGTAGAATTTTATCATGGATTTTGCATATTGAAATTTGCATTTTTTTGCAAAAACTCCATATATTTGGTAGGGGTTTCGAACTTGACGTAATACTAAACAGGGTTATAGGTCGTTCTCATCGGTTTCCCTAATGGGGTAGTAAGATGTATATATCAGCCAACTAATCAGTGATTTGTAGAATTTTATCATGGATTTTGCATATTGAAATTTGCATTTTTTTGCAAAAACTCCATATATTTGGAAGGGGTGTCGAACTTGACGTAATACTAAACAAGGTTATAGGTCGTTCTCATCGGTTTCCCTAATAGGGTAGTAAGATGTATGTATCAGCCAACTAATCAGTGATTTGTAGAATTTTATCATGGATTTTGCATATTGAAATTTGCATTTTTTTGCAAAAACTCCATATATTTGGTAGGGGTTTCGAACTAGACGTAATACTAAACAGGGTTATAGGTCGTTCTCATCGGTTTCCCTAATGGGGTAGTAAGATGTATATATCAGCCAACTAATCAGCGATTTGTAGAATTTTATCATGGATTTTGCGTATTGAAATTTGCTTTTTTTTGCAAAAACTCCATATATTTGGTAGGGGTGTCGAACTTGACGTAATACTAAACAAGGTTATAGGTCGTTCTCATCGGTTTCCCTAATTGGGTAGTAAGATGTATATATCAGCCAACTAATCAGTGATTTGTAGAATTTTATCATGGATTTTGCATATTGAAATTTGCATTTTTTTGCAAAAACTCCATATATTTGGTAGGGGTTTCGAACTTGACGTAATACTAAACAGGGTTATAGGTCGTTCTCATCGGTTTCCCTAATTGGGTAGTAAGATGTATATATCAGCCAACTAATCAGTGATTTGTAGAATTTTATCATGGATTTTGCATATTGAAATTTGCATTTTTTTGCAAAAACTCCATATATTTGGTAGGGGTGTCGAACTTGACGTAATACTAAACAAGGTTATAGGTCGTTCTCATCGGTTTCCCTAATGGGGTAGTAAGATGTATATATCAGCCAACTAATCAGTGATTTGTAGAATTTTATCATGGATTTTGCGTATTGAAATTTGCATTTTTTTGCAAAAACTCCATATATTTGGTAGGGGTTTCGAACTTGACGTAATACTAAACAGGGTTATAGGTCGTTCTCATCGGTTTCCCTAATTGGGTAGTAAGATGTATATATCAGCCAACTAATCAGTGATTTGTAGAATTTTATCATGGATTTTGCTTATTGAAATTTGCATTTTTTTACCTGAACCACACACCATATTTCCCGTTGAGGAAATTTTACGTAATACTAAACGCATTTATAGGTATTGCTCATCGGATTCTTTATTGGGTGACAAGATGTGAGCTTACTTGATCTACTGACTAGTGAATACCAACAATTATCCAGTTAATATTGGTAAAATAAAACTGAGCTTTTAGCAAGTTTCTTTATAATACTAAATATCGGAAATGGAATCCAAACATAGAAGCAAGATTGACCAAGCTTACTGAAAATCTAAACCTTAGTCACTTGAACGAAAAACAAAAATCTTCCATATTCAAAATTAGCCGTGATTTCAACGATGTTTTCTACCTTAGAAAGCGATACTCTGACTAACTACAACAAACGCTTGTTGTCATTAGATTCCAAGATTTCAAAATTCGCAACCTGGTCACGTCAAATAATATCGTTTCTCCGAATCACTTAAAGACGATGTAAACGAAAAAATTATCGAACCAATTAATAGTCCTTGGAACTTTCTTTATTGATCGTTCCAGAGAAATCTTCAGCTGATGAACGAAAATGGCGTTTAGTTGTAGGATTTCACAGATTAAACAACGTTACTAGTGATCAATTTTTCCCTCTGCCGAACATAACAGAGATATTAGACCAACTGGGCAAAGCAATGTATTTCACAACACTCGATTTTTCAAATGGGTATCATTAAATTAAACTGCACGCTGATGATAAAGAAAAGACAGCGTTTAGTACCCAAGCCGGTCGTTACCATTTTTTGCGAATGCCATTTGGTCTGCCATTTTGGCACTTAATCGTTTAAAAAATTGTGAAAGGCTCAACATATCTGAATTCGCTAAAAAATAATTGCAGCTGTAACCAGAGCACAATCGAAACGAAATGCTTAAGATGACACTGGTGATATATCTGAGGATACTATAACAGAAACTCCCAATAGTTCCATTTTTGGTAGTTCGTTACCGTTTGTAGAATGAGCTGGTAAAGCTCATCAGCTGAATTCATTTTTTTAATTATTATGTTAATTTTTTTTTGGAAGTTTATGATAAATTTTAACATAATTACTTTGTTATCATATTAAAATTCACCACAGATTCCCACAAAAATATTAACATAATAATTAAAAAATTGAATTCAATAAATGTTTAACCGGTCATTTTGACCGGTCGGTAGTTCTAGTGCTAAATAAATGTGCCATCCAGATTAATGTTGATGTAGAGAGGAACAAACATATTAACGAAGTAATTAGTAATTAAATTTTGAAAGATGTTGCTGATTTTGTCGGTTCTGCTCTTGCTCATATTTTCAATTTTTCCTTTGAGCATGGAGTGGTTAGATGATCGTAGTGATAAGGGAAACTAAAAACCACTTGCAATCTAACCAGTTGTTCTCAAAGTTCTCGAAAAGGCAAGTAAAAATAAAGTTACCACTAAGTAAAACACTAAGAGTTCATCAGAATGAATTACCTATGTTGGAATTTTTGGATACCGGTTTCAAGAATGTTAATATTTGTGAAGGTTTATTTATTGACGCTTCTAAGGCCATCGATTGGGTTAATCATACACTTTTGTTATTTATTCTGTTTGACATTGGTTTTAGGGTTATGTCAAACAAGTGGTTGGCTTCCTACCTAGATAATAAAAAAGTGAGAGTCAGAATTAATGATACTTTTAGTGATTTTAGAGTTGTTGAAGTTGGAGTACCTGGTCCTGTGCTATTTCTAGTGTATACTAATCCTATTTTTAAACTTAAATTAAATGGTAACAGTACTGGGTTTGCTGATTATTTAGCCTTAGCTTATATTGATAAATGTCCCACGTATGTGATTTCTATGGTTAATTCTGACCTTAAGGTTTTACATGAATCGTTTGATAAGCATTACCTAATACTAAGTGAAATACCACGTTTATGTGGTTTAGAATTTGTGGAAACACGGTTGCTTTAAATTACCCCTTAGTTATATATCATAGTGGGTTGGTGCAATCCAGGCCATGTTTGAGGGTGTATAATTCATTAGAACTTTATGAAGCGGCCTAATTATACATTAAAATCGCCTAAATGTTTGCAATTCACCAATACAATCGCTTTTTTTTGTATTTTGAAAGATTAACTATAAACTTCACATCTCTATATAGACGTGTGAAGTTTTTCCTAAAATAATACTAAACGCAATTTTTTTTTATTTAGGAAAAATTTAGGATAAACTTCACATGCATTTAAAATGTGAATTATTGGCGGTACATTCCGTCATTGTCAATAGTTCAATTTATGCTATAATTTAGAGTTCAATTTGAAACTTATAAAATACTCAGTTTAACTGAAAAATAATTTAAGTTACAATTAGAGTGAAACAATTTTAAAGAAAATCTATAAAATGTTGTCGTAATAATTTAACAAATACTTTGAAACTTCCTGGATATTTAACAAATTTTGAGATAAATTTTGATGTTTTAATGAGATGTTGCTCCTTATCAAGTATCCTCAGCGTCATCTATAGATAATTAAGCCAAAACAGTGAATTAAGTAAATATTCCAATTGGTGAAAAAAAAAATTCCAAAAATTTAAGGGGTTTGAATGATGAAAGGAAGTTTCAAGCCATTCAGGACAAATACAATTTTTTCAATAATTAATTGTGAAATTAACGATACTTTCGCCAAAATAAATCATTTAAACTAGAGTTATGAGTGAGCTGATCGATGAAAAAAAAGAAAATTTCCGGAAGAAGTATACAAGGATTTTTTTAATAATGCTTCGATCCGTTTTGATCTGGTGTACGAAGAGGTTAAAAAACAACATGTAAAAATGTTTTGAATATGTTTTACCCAGAGGTTTGTGAAACGCCAGTTTTGTCGGAATCAATATAGCAACCCAGTTCACAGATTCAACCAACTCATGGTCAAATTGAAGGAAGAGATATTAATGAGAAATAACAAATTTAGAAATTCCTGTGGACATCATAAAAATTCGAAAGTTAGGTAATAAGTTTTGTTTACCTTTTAAAAAAGAATTTGTTCCTTTTCACAAAATTATAGCGAATTTGGAGAGGGGTATTTCAGGATTAGATGAGACAGTTCATAACACCATTAGAAATAGACTAGTAAATATGTTGACAAATATCAAAACAAACAATTATTTGAGGAAAATATTTGTGAGTATTGAAGAAATCCAACAGATTCCAGAGGTTCAAAATACAAAGCAATTTTTGAGTGAGAACCCCGAATTGTATGTGTGATGAAAGCTGGCAAGGGTAACATAACGGTACTTATAGGATCCATTTTTTAAAAATGAATTAATTATTTTCGTGTAACTTATTTCACTTATTATTAATAACAAAACATTAATTTTATTAAAGAAATTTTTATTTTTAAAAGTAATTTTAAAAAACTCTTCCTTATAGTGAAATATTTCTTGTCTTTATTTTAAAAATATTAATAAAAATATCGATTTCGGTAGTCATGCTACCATCATCAGTTTATGCTTAAATTTCTTGTAATTTCTGCTTATATATTATTTATTTTTTATGTGTTAGTGTTGTTTCAACACTAACACAAACAAAATATACGAGTTAATAATACGAAACAACACTAACACATAAAAAATAAATAATATATAAGCAGAAATTACAAGAAATTTAAGCATAAACTGATGATGGTAGCATGACTACCGAAATCGATATTTTTATTAATATTTTTAAAATAAAGACAAGAAATATTTCACTATAAGGAAGAGTTTTTTAAAATTACTTTTAAAAATAAAAATTTCTTTAATAAAATTAATGTTTTGTTATTAATAACGGTACTTGTGCCAAAAATTGAATATGTAGCCAAAAATAGAGTTACTCTTGTCAGACAACAACACTTACATTGAAATTCAATGCAATCTAAATTAAATGTAATCATTGGCATTGTTTAAGAAAAATTGAGAAAAATTTTGCAAAACTTCTTAAAAAATATCATGGTACGACCCATTGGTATTCCCTTGTGACCAATTGTAAGCTATTTAGGTTCACCTTTATACAATTTATCCAAATTTGTGTCTAACATTTTAAATCGTTACGTGGGACATAACTTTTCGACTGTAAAAAACGCGGAAGATTTTAAAAATAAAACTAAAAATGTGTCTCTACCAATAAATTATATATTAGTATCATTAGATGTAGTCTCGTTGTTCACCTACGTTAACTCATCGTTGGTAATAATTTCGGTTAAAAAGTTGTGAAATAGGATTAAAGTATGTAGTAATTCAAATCTGGAGTCAAAAAATTTTGTAGAAGCGTTGAAATTTGTGTTAGATCATACTGAATTTAGTTTCGGGGGAAGATGTTTTAGACAAGTGTTTGGTTCACCGATGGGGATCTTGCCTGCCCGAACGGAAAATGCTTGTAAAATATAAATGGTTGGTTTGGTGATCTATAGCAGAGGCTTTATGGGAAAATTGTCGTCCGAAGAGTCGGAACAAACAAGTAAATAATTGTAAACTTGTCAATTAAAATTATTTTGAAGAAACGTTGACGGTTATATCAAAAATTTGAAATATTATTTAAAATATTTTGTTTTAATTAAACAACCTGTTGGCCCTTTAATAACCAAGAAAATTACGAATAAAAATGCGTAATTTTAGCAAGCGATTTGAGCAAAATTTTATTTTAAAAATAAGCCGCATTTCTTGGCGCATAGTGATCCGGATCAGATCAAAATTTATATGTGAAGCAACAACAAGATTTTATCCAACATTGATTGATTTTGGATCACAAATGGTGATCTAAAAATTAGTCCAACTATTAAAATGTAGTTGAACAATAAATTTGTTGAGCGACAAAGAATATGGTAAATATAGTACGAGTATGAAAAGAAGATTGAAAACGAAACGAGAGTGGAATGTTTATGTCTCTTTTTTCAAGAATAAAATTGAACTCTATTTCGTTTTTCAATTTTGATTTTTTTTGGTGCTATCTCAGCTGCTCGAATAAAATTTATCATCCAAATTTTTGTTTAGTGATTCTTTATCGATAAGAAGAAAAGGAAAAGTACACAACAAAAAGAGATCGCAACAGAAAAAGCGTAATCAAAAAGCGAAATAGACTACAATGTGGTTCTTGAAACATGAGACATAAACTCTATCGAATTCGAATCGAAAGTGATGTTACAACATTCCACTCCGGTTTCTTTTTTTCTTCTCTTCAAATATGATCTGATCTGGGTTAGATAAAACGTCAAGAAATGCGACTACTGAAAATAAAGAGAACGTAGGTAAGTTACATCGAAAAACATAAATTTAATAATAAGTTTAGTTGGTAAATCAGCTATAAATATAAATCCTGGATCCTATTTTCCTGGATATTACAGTGTTGTGGATTATTGCATTTTCAAAATACATGTATTAATCTATTGTAAATTGTTATTAATTTTTATTTTAAACTTCTTTAGCATGGTATTTTTTATTCAAATTAGCTCAATTTTATTATAGCTGTTTTTAGCAAAACTTCATATATAAAAACCTAAACAAACGTTTTTGCATACAGTCTAGCGAAACTAGCGAAACATTTTTGAACTGATTTCACAATATATAACCACCTCAAATACACACAAATGGTCGGATACATAAATTGGTATTCTGTTTAGTAAACAAATTGCTAAGAAACCAATTAAGTTTATTGTATTTTTGTTTCAACAATAAAAGAAAATATATTAATTCAATAACAATTATAACAACAAATAACAAATAAATAAAAAGTCAGCTTCTAAAAAGTGTTACAAACAATATTTCAAAACTAACTTAATACTTTGTTGGGAAGCCTTTTTATTTAATCACCAATTTTAGGCGGTTAGGAATTGATTCAACAAGCTTCTTGGTATAATCAGGATAATCTTATTCCATTCCTCCAATAACACCGTTTTCAACTTATTTTTATTTGAAAAGTTATGTTTTCGAATTTTAATCTCGTGTTTTTGCCATAAATTTTCAATAATAATCAAATCCGGCGATTGTGGTGGTGTCTTGATCACTTTTGGACAATTGTACAGCACCCATTCTTTTACAATTCCAGCAGAGAGTTTCGGATCGTTGTCTTGACAGAATTGAAAGTAGTCTTTAATGACTAATTTTTCAGCGCTTTGTTTTAAGTCTACATATTTCGATCAATAAAGTGCAGTTTACCAACTCCAGCTGCTGAACAAGCACCTCAAAGCACCACATCACTGCCACCGTGTTTAACCTTTGCATTGTCGACAAAAAAAATCGCTCAATCTCGGATAAAGAAAAAAAAATGTCGTGTATATTTTCGCTTTTATTCCATAGGATATTTGAATACAGCTCTGTTTACTTAACTGTTTTTAATTTTGTTTTGTTGCTCTTGCATTTGTTTTACCTACAAATATTTCAGTCGATGTTTGATTTTTAATAAATGTAGCTAGTTAGTAAAAAAAAAACATTATTTAATAACTGTGATTCTGTAAATGTAAAAAAACAAAGATGGAAATGGAGAAATTAGAATATTTATCAAGTGTTCCAATGAGCAGGTAACACAATATAATTAAATTTGTAACTGTATTTATAAAAAAACATAAAATAAGGGTTTATTGCTGCTTGTTTTGCATCAATAATTATCTATTATAGATTATCGTATGAAGAAAAGCAAAAGTGTCTTGAAAGTGTAGTGCGTAATTTAGCTTCGGATTCGGAAGATGATTTGGCGTTTGATGACAATGATATCGATCCTGAGTATATCCCTGCAAACGACGCCGACGATTCAAGATGTGCTCGAAAATGTTATCGCTGAGACAAGGAAAACTACTGAATCAGAGGCCGATGACGAAGAAGATTGTAATATAGGCGACAACACAGATGATAATAGAGATGATCTAAACCAGAATTATGGAAACGATAGTGAATATTATATCGGTAAAGATGGTACTAAATGGCGAAAATCGGGTCCTAATTTACACCATTTGCTGGTCCACAATGTTTTGCGCGAACCACTATTTATGGGTCCTAATCCGAATACCAAAAATTTAAATGATGTAGACACATTTTGTAAATTATTTAATAGTTCAATGCAAAGAATAATTTGTAGAAATACCAACAAAAAGGCCGTAAATCAGTATAAGAAGTACATGAAAGCGAATCATGATAAAAAAAAATTGGTCTGGGAACCGTTAAAAGAGGAAGAACTGTTAGCTTATTTGGGTCTTCTAATAGTATTTGTGCTCACAAATCCAATTATGAACCAACGGCCGAACTCTGGAAAAACAATTCAATCCCATTGTATCGAGCTACAATGTCTGTTCGACGATTTTACAATATTACTCGTTTCATTCGATTCGACTATTATGCAACTTGGCAAGCTCGAATGGCAATTGATAAGGCGGCATCAATTACGGAAATTTTTCAGATGCTAAACGCAAATTTGAAAAATAATTATAGACCTCATAAATCAATTACAATTGAAGAACAGTTATTTCCGTTTAGAGGTCGAACGAAGTTTACACGATATATTCCCTCTAAACCCTTCAAAATTGGGAATATTCGTGACAAAAAATCAAGGTGAACGGGTAGTTAAGGAACTCACAGCTCCATACAAAAATAGCGGTCGCAATGTCAATACCGATAATATTTTTACTTCCATACCACTTGCAAAGGATTTGTTAACATGTAATTTATCAATAGTCAGTACAATTAAAAAAAAAAAACATGTATTCCCGTAGAATTCAAACCATCTAGATCTAGAGAGGTTCTGTCAAGCAAATTTGGTTTTGGAAAAAAAAATGGTGCTTTGCTATCCGATATTATTTTATATTATAATTCTACAAAAGGAGCCGTTGATACAATGAACAAAATGTTGTCACAATATACAATAAAGCGGAAGACAAATCGCTTGCCACTGGCAATGTTGTTTGACATTGTAAATAAAGCGGCACTAGCAACTTATATAACTTATATTACAAATAACCCGTCCAACAAACAAACTGTAAGAACTAGTCGTCGGCGAAAATGTTTAGAAGATCTGGGTGAAAACCTTTGCATCCCACTAATAAAAAATGCAGGTGTGGCCAACACACGACTTTCTTTTACGAACAGTGAATTTTGAGAAATTTTATATTTATTATTTTATTTTTTTAATTTTTGGAAACATTTTGTATCAAGTAGTTTTTTGTAAACCTTATACTTTTTAAGATATTTGCAAAATAAATTTTCTGGGCCAAGGGAGAGGGCACTTCCGGTTAGCCGATTTAGAGTAAAATTCACTGGGACCTCCCAATTTATCGAAAAAGCATAAATCTGAAGTTTAAGTTCGATTGGTTAAACCATCTGGGCTGTAGAGAGGACACAGACTGACAGACTGACAGACTGACGGACTGACAGACTGACAGACTGACAGACTGACAGACTGACAGACTGACAGACTGACAGACTGACAGACTGACAGACTGACAGACTGACAGACTGACAGACTGACAGACTGACAGACTGACAGACTGACAGACTGACAGACTGACAGACTGACAGACTGACAGACTGACAGACTGACAGACTGACAGACTGACAGACTGACAGACACCATTTCGAAACCCACTTTTTCAGACTCAGGGGACCTCAAAACAGATAAATCTCTAAAAATCTCGAGATCAAAAATTTTCATGATTACTATACTTTATTTTACTAGAGTAAAAGAAAATAAAAGAGAGCTCAATTTCCAAGAGTTGTAAGCCATTATATTACCAGAAGTGCAGTACAATGCATTCTAGGCGTGCCAATTGAACAATTACAAGGGCCTAGTAATACTTGGTTTACACTAGACTAATTATTTGATCGAGGCGCATCCGTTCGATTAACGCATAAAGGCCAATGCTTTATGTGCTATAGTGAAGGGAAAAAGAAGAGATCCACAAGAAAAATGTGTGGTTGTTGCAAAAAACCAATCTGCCAGGAACACTAGCCTTACTCAAACCCAGTGTCAACTATGTCATATGAGCCAATAGTTGATAATTTTTAAGATATTTCCTCAATTTTATTTACTTTTATTTTATTAATTTTTATTTGCATAATAGAAAATGAAATGTGATATATGTATAGTATGTACAATGATTATTATTGAATATTGAATTGTGATCTGATATTTTTGCATATCAATGAAATAAAATAAACCAAAAAACAAAATAAAACTTACTTGTTTTTTTGTATAGAACATAAGGAAAAATATCTTTACCGGGGTAAATACTGTCAAGGTGGTCGAAAAAAGCGAAAATTGATAAATTACTCATTACAATATCAGTATTCCGAAATAGGGGGGCGAGTAGCAGAGACGCAACGATTTCAACAACAACGTCAAGCAACACTACCTACAGTTAGTACAAATTTGGGTGACCGCATGGGAACATGATGATGGAACGAAATCTCCCCCCCCCCCATCACAACCGCCGATGGATAAAATGGTGGAGGGAATAATAATAGTTGTTTACAGCTTTTCAGAAAAAAGAGTTTGCGATAAGGAAATTTGTGTTGTCATTGTGTCTTCTTACAGGTTCGAGCAGTAGATGAACTTTAAAATTGTATTGTCTTGTGCTAAATAAATTACTAAAAAAATAATATTATTACTAACAAATTTACTAACTATCAACTACTTAGGTGTCTGAAACCGGGTTGAGTCTTTGTTCATTCCTCAATCTTGTTATATGTAAAAAGGTGTACGACGGCGGCCTGGCCAGGGGCGGATATCACACTATTAGTCGTGTTGTAACATGGGTATAGTGGTTATGGTATTCGCATTTATAATAAGGGAGTCTTGCTTAATGCTTGATCGTACATCGCAATCAATCAATCAATCAATTGTAACGATACATCGCTACAATGTGAATGGGTTGATTATCCCTGATGATCAACTTTTGCAATTGTGAATGGTCCAGTTTGTCGTATGACTCTAAATGTTGATTTGTCATTGAATATTTGTAATATGATTGATGACGGAGGGAATGGAGAGAAAAGAAAGTAAATGATTTTTTTTTTGGTATTGAAAAAGGCAGTCGTGTGATAGCTAAAAAGGTGGACGGTAGCGAAGGAAATATAAAAATTATCTAAATAAATTAAATAAATATTAAAATCTTAATTTTTAGCTACTAAACGTCCCATATACAAATTATAAATTAAATACCAAAATTTTTAGTCATACATGGATATATTTAAATGTATAATTTTTTTTTTATTAAATTTATTAATAACTAGCCATTATATATATTAATATTAATTGTGTTAAGATAAAACTAAGGTGTTAATAAAAATTATATCGAAAATTTTGGTGAACAGTTAATTTTGATATTCTGACAGTTATCCTAGATTAAAAGTTAGTACCAAAGAAATTTGATAAATTAACAATTAAAGTGCTTCAGTTTGTGAATATTTTAAGTGGAATATAAAAGTGAAGATTAAGCTTAAGTTCATATTAAATATTAATGTGGCAAACTATCCGGAGAATATAAAAACTGTATTTATTTTGAGTGACTTTAATTACTGTATTGAACAGTCAGTTGTGCCGTAATTATCCATCTTTGTCATTATTAATTTTTTTTTTTAAATTGAATTCACTTAACTTTATTAATAATAAACAAATAAGTAAGTGTATGTATCCAATGGTCAAATAAATGTATACAAAATAAGTGGTATAAGCATATTTGTGAAATCATAAAAAAAAAACGTATTGTGAAATATTGGCATTTCTCGGACATTTTTTTTTTATTCATTGATCGATATAATGCTAATGTTATATGCTGTTAATAAAAAAAAACTGAACTTCAATTATCACCAGCCAAGCTTCCACAAGTTTGATAACATCGAACGGTATTTTCAACGGCGCCCAACGATTAGCTAAGTGACAAAATTTATTTTTTTTTTGTATATTTTTTTTTTATATAATATATATACCATATTATACGAGTATATATCTTATTATTATCATTATTTTTTTTTATTTTTATTTCATTTCAATTTAGTTTTACATACAATATTATATTATATTACCATATCATTATAATTGCTATTATTCGTTGTTATAGCAGACTAGTTCAATTAACTTGCTTTTTTTTGCTTATTTCTTTTGTTTTTTTTTAATTTTTCATTTTCCATTCGATATTTCTAATTTCGTATCTTAATAATATAGCGCTGGTTGAAATAGCTTGCTACTAACAATCCTTTATTTTTGTTACCACTAGGAATTAACCAGAACTAACCCCCATTGTAAGTTATTCGTTCTACCAACGTTATTAAAATTTCATAAGTGAATAAAAATTTTGGTTAAGTTCGATATTCTTGAATTCTGCTTCTTTCATTTTATTTTTTTTTCTCTCGCCAAAATGTTCGGTGGTTTAATTTCGTTTTTTCCCGTTATCGATAAGTGATTTAAATATGTTTAGAATGAGATAAATTTCGGAGCCTGGGAGGATGTAGCGATAGTAGTGAGCAGATACAATCAGGGTAGGTATCATTGGTTGGGTTATAATGAATTTTTTTTGTAATTTTTTTGTATATAGGTACTCCTTTTCCCCTTGGCGGTAGAGCCTCGAGTTACTAATGCTTCGAAACCCCCCACACCCATCCGCTGAGTCATAGCTAGTAAGAAAGAAACCGCCATCGAAGCCTCTTAGTCACTGAATACTGACAATTCTCTGGTAACGACTCAGTGTTATACGGAAAGGTATACAGATTACTGTAGCTGGACCAATTCACGCTGCCGAGTGTCGTTACACAATCAATAAAAAATTACAATATCAGTATTCCGAAATAATTTTTGAATTTCGCAAAGCGATTTTAAAATTCGCCTAAAATTCATGTAATTATTCAAAGGAGAAAATCACGATCTTTACCTGGGTGGGTAAATACTGACAAGGTGAAGGTTAACTGTGGAACGCAAATGCTGTTGATTCATATTTTGATTGGGTTTTCCCCAAACGTTGACCCTTTTTCATCAGACCCAAAAAGGTTATATTTACTTTCATCCGTGAATAAAACGTTTTTCCAGTATGAAAAATCCTTCGTTACGTAGTTGTGGGTGAAGTCCAATCAAATCTTTTTATTTTTATGACTAACGAATGGCTTCTTTCGTGCAATATTACCATGTAAACCTACTCTGCGTAGAACTCTTTGAACAATCTCAGTATTATCGTTGACTTACAGATTTTGTTCCACCATATCCCGAAGTATTGACAATCCAACTTTCATCACGTTCAGTAAACATTTTTTTCGGACTTATTTTTTCTTTATTAATAATTCTTTTGTCGTTATTGTCGTTCTGAGCTTACTTACAATTTTTGCAATTTACCTCTGACTTTTTCCGTTTTCGTAATGATTGAATTGATTTGATTGAATGATAAATTAATTTAAGCATCTCGATTGAAGTGTAACGCCCCATTTTGAAGATTCAAATGTGAGAAAGGAAAAAGAAAAAAACAAACGAAAATTTTGAAAAATTACCATTATCTGAGAAATTTTTGTTAGGTGGGCCATTTTCATTGTGAGTCACTGTATAATCGGTAAGGGTGATAATTATATTGATATCAATAATTATTTATTGATCGACATACCAATTTGGCCAAATTTCGATTAACGATTAATCGGAATTTTTTTAGTTTATCAATTCGAAAAAGTATTTAAAAAGTGGCTTCGGAGTCATATAAAAAACACTACAACGAAAAATAGTTGAAAAAAAACAAATGTTTGAAAGTCGTTTCGCTACGGTTAAGAAACTCCAAAATTATTTTGTTGGTTTCCTTGGTATACCTGGTTATTTGACCGAAAGGACTAAATTGCAAATTTTCACTTTTCTGAACGAAAAAATAATTAGTGAAAAGATTTTGATAGAGTAAGCCTACTATTATTTTAGAAGTAAGTGAATCATGGTGTACTTCGATTGGTGATGGATGGAATGTTTGTTATTAATTAAAGTGGATATAACAAATATAAATTGGGTGCTTGAGAGAAAAATAAAAATGACAGAGAAGTTGCTTACCTCAGATAAAGTAGGTTTAGTTGGGTTGGAGAGTGCTGTGGACGATTTTACCACGTTTGTGTATCAACGCATTGGGAAAGTGCTAGAAACCTTGTAGAAATCGATGCTATTACAAAAACACGTTCGCCTGTATCGTATACTTATATGAATATAAATAAAGAATTTTTAATTTTTAATTTGAACTTATTGGGACATAATATTTTGATTTAAGATTTCCCCTCAATTAAGATGTTACTGAACTTTATCTGCGCAGCTACACCTAGTATATCGAATACACACGTATATTGAATAATTCTTTAAGATAAGATCCGATCTTGAATGAAGCAATTTAATGATTCTACGAGCGCTTATCAGTCAAACATCTCGATAAATAAATAAAAATGCACATTTATACAAAAGAGCACCACTCTCGCGTCCAATTTAAAAATTAGTTCCAGTTTCAAGAATATTAAATTCTCGTTATGGAACACAAAACAAAAAAATAATAATAATATTGAAAAAAAATAAGAAAATCATCTTAAGATAAAATCAATTTAATTTTTTTTTTTTTTTTGTATTTTTTTAATTAATTTAATTTTTATTTATTATGTGAACGTTAATTTTGTTTTCTTGTTATTTAAAATTTGGTGTATAAGATGTTAGTTTTTCTATATTGTTTTAAACCAAAACTTTAAAGGTAGAGACGACCACAAAAACGTAATTATTCTCGTTTATGTAATTAATTTTCCTTATCAATATACTCAATATATGTATTATCAAGGTGTATTATGTTAGTTAATTAATTTCAAAGTAGGTATAACGATATTCAAAAGAGTTGAGACAGTTTTATGGATTTTCGTTGTATACTATATGTACTTGTTCTATAAAGAAGTGGAGACAAAAAACGTTCCAAGTATTATATAAATCCAACGAACGATTTAATTTTTTTTTTAACAATTGCCTCTAAGATGTTTATTTTATTCTGCTTAAGTAAATTCACAAAAAAAAAGAATGTGACAAAGATGTTATTCATGAAGATGGATAATAATATTCGGATGTTTTTACTTATGTTTGTCTTTAAAAAGATTTTTATTCTTTCAAAAAACAAAAAAATCAACAAAAATTAAACGTAGACAGACGACGTACAGACAGTCAGACAATATAAATGAATTGTTCTTTTTATAAATGCTGTTTTATACAAAATGACGATGATAATTGTTGTTTAATAGTAAAGATAATAATAATCATTGTTATTATCTTTAAAGTTTTAAAACTGTTAAAATGCAAAACCACAAAATTACTTTAAATTTCGTCCTTAACAAAGGAATAAACAAATTGAGTTATCTTGTTAAGATGGATTAATTAATCATAATAATTCAACATTTTATGTAAATACAAAATTGCCAACATAAAATTCGGTGGTCGGATAGTAATCAATCATATTGGTGGTGTACAGTGTGAATTGCCGAAATTTTCAACCAAGTTTCTATATGGCGTATAAATACTTAACATACACACGGACATCATGCAAGTGGTAAAAAATTTGCTAACAAATAATATTGATCATCATCATCATCATCATCATCATCAACATCATCTGAAAAAGAAATGATATATGGTTGACACAGACAATATACAGCCGCGCGCAAAAACCAAATGACATTACAAAACCAATAAATTATTTTCAATTACAGACAAATAATTTTTTCTTCTTATAGCTACATAAGAAAACTGCTAAAAAGTGTAAAGGCTGAGGAATGGAATGAAGAAAAACCAACGGAATATAAAAAATGTCATCGTCTCTTATTTTGCGCAATGCACAAACAACAACAACACACTTTAGTCATTGTGATGACGTTTTAGATGAAGGAAGAATCGCGAAAAATGTGTGTATACACAGAGAAGAAAAGAAATTCCATTTTCAAGATCACATGGGATTGCCAGCTAAATTTTTTTATTTGTTTTTATTTTTTTGTAATTTTTTTGATGAAAAATAAAAAGTGAAATTTTGAAAGGTGGTTGTATTCTGACGCACAGAAGTAATTAGTTAAATTAGTTGAGGGATTACGACTTAAAGATATGGATCGAAAAAAATGCAATTATAAGACGATTTTAATTATTTTATGTTTTAATATTTAAAAAGATTGAATGGAAAATTGAATGAATGATTTTCATTTTTTTTGTTTCTGTCTATTCACAGAATCCACACAAAGTCTTGAGTATAGTATGTGTGTGGTTACAAAAAAAAAAAAAATCTTTTTAACAATTTGATGTAAGTTTTATATATAATATAGAATTATAATAGATTTAAGCTGTCATAAGATATAATTTGTGATGTTTTACATGAACATTAGTTTTCTAATTCCTCTAACTGTTTTCTCTTTTATAAGGAGATTTATGAAAGACAATTAGAAAACGTATGATTTTGAATAATGAATTACATTTACGATTTAGTTGATGGAGATTATACGATTCTTTGATTGATAAAGTGATCTTTAAATGTTAATAGCACGTACTAGTTTCATTCTTAACTATGTATTTACAAATGTTTAATATGCAAAGCACCTGGCTTTGTATACACATATCAAGTGTTTTACTAAAACAATATGAGAACGTAATGTATTCATAGTCACATTCAAACAGAAAGAAGATAATGAAACTAAAGCATTTTGTATGTTGTATCCATAAAACGTGCATAAAAGAAACAAACGAATAATTGCAAAGTGAATAACTTCATTATGAATATTTGAATATGTTTTAAGGGGTATTGCATAAATAAATACAAAACCAAACAACACTAAGATACTTTAAATCTCCTTGTACAATATATATATTTATATGCTTCTAGTACATATATTTATGTATAGGTATAAACAATCAAGACAATTTTTTATTTTATTTTATTATAAACATAACGACGTTGAGAAGCATCGTCGTCATCATGTTTACGTATCATGTTTCAAGTGTATACCTTTAGTAATTGTTATCTAAAAGAATTTTACATTATTTATGATTATGTTATCAGTATATATGAATTCAAATCTGTCTTAGCATAATAATTATGTACATATTGGGTCATCCCATAAATTGTGCGCCTTTTATTAACGTGTTTCGAAATGGTTTCATCGATTCGCATTGTGAGTATATGACAAAATTCCGATTAATAATTTTAGAAAAGTCTTTAGTGGATCAAGAATCAAGGTTAGAACAACCAAAACAAAGTTTGTATTACTTTTTTGAAAATGCCGCTACTGTCTTCCACCGAAAATAACTCCTAGGCATTTTAAACGAATAATAGCCATACTGGGCGTTTTATTCAAATACATCGCCCTAGGCGCTATATTTGTTAAACATTTCAACACTTCACATAATTTATAATTATGGAAAATTACAAAAAACAGTGAAAGCTGCAATTTTCTTTGGCTTTGAAATTATAAAATCGGTTTTCGCAACAAATAACGACCTTTGAAACCATTTCGGTCGGTAGTCATATTTTGTTGAGGTTTAACTCCTCCTGTCTGGTTCGATTGTTTATGGAGTTAACAACAAATCATGTTCACGAACCAGGGTCACTTAATAACCGTTAAGAAATAAGCACTTTTTGATAGGAACTCAAAGCTCTACTCTACTCTCGACACATTTTCAACCAAAATACAAAAAGTTGGAGAGCTATCTCAGGGGACTATTCCTGGGGCACAATTATGAAATGAATCGCATTTCGTATTGTTTGCGATTTTGTGGATGCGATTCGCTTCGTATTTGTGTTTGTATTATGAAGAGCTATTGTCGCATTTCTTATAAAAAACTTTTTATTGGCAAATAAGAAAAATTTAATTTTTAACAAAATATTTAATATTTCTTAATAAAAAACATTTTAAATACACAAATTAGTTTATGACATAATAACTTCGCAAATGCGATATCCAGCTCCTATTGAGTAGTCGCATTTGTCAATTTTAATTTCGCAAAAACCCGCTATCGCATTTTATAATAAGACGAATCATTCGACCAAAAAGGCATTGAACCCGTTCTTAATGTTTGGTCAATTTAGGCAACCTTTCATTAACGAATACTCTTGGAATTCCAATTGAGTTATCATCTAATTCAAAATTTGATTTGACCAAGGAATTGAAATTGGAATTCAATTTTGGCCAAAAGAAATAACCAATCAATTCTCGTGATTTATTTTTAAAAGTTGGTAGTGTTGGTTTCTGAAAATCAAACAGACGCTTTTGCGCATTACACACGAATAATAATTTTATTTACTAATTTTTTGTATGATTTATAAATACGAAAACTCTTGTGACAAACACAGTAACTATAAAATGGAATTGGAATGGCAATATTATCAAATCAGAAGGAATTCGATGAATTCCTAATTTGAATTCATTATATAGCATTGTTGAAGTAAAGTGGCAAATGAAATGTCACTACCATTTAATGCTCACGCTTTTACTGACTAAAATTATTTAGCGAGAGAGTTAATCGCAATGACAATACCGGATTTCGCTTATATCCTTACACATTAGGTATGTGGAGCGATATTGACGAAATTTGGAGAACGTGCTTTTTATCAACGCGAAGTAAGTTTCACAATCATAATTGCGAAAATTGTGGGTTTTACTCACTCAGAATTTAAGGTATCTCGTCGAAGTGAACCTTAAATTAATATGTGAGAATGGTTTTGGAAAGTTGGAAGAGTGAAATATGTATCCCGGCGAATTTTAGAAGATCCGTTTTCAACACGCACGTTTGTACTTAATTGGACATTCGAATGGAAATGGCAATAATGGGTCTTCAAAGTAAGTTAGAAGGGGACGGAAGATACCTACTGACGACCTAACGATAAAAAATGGTAATTAGTCCAGACCTAACGATTTCCTTTCAAAATATGGTAGAAATAATTGTTCGATGATGCGCTAACTTGAACAAAAATTTCTTGCAAAGTTAAACTACAATTTCAAAACCATCAAAAAAAAATTTCCAAAAATGTTTTGTCTGCGATCCAGAGTTTGCAAAAGATCTAGCAACATTTGATGGCAGCTTATTTTCTATTATATGATAAAACAACTCCACTTCGATTAAATAAAAAATATTCCAACTGGAAACAC
The DNA here is from genome assembly GCA_958295665.1 of Tipula vernalis. Taxonomy (NCBI): domain Eukaryota; kingdom Metazoa; phylum Arthropoda; class Insecta; order Diptera; family Tipulidae; genus Tipula; species Tipula vernalis. The sequence continues at coordinate 125,506,296 of OY282558.1, read as the reverse complement.
CACGTTTAGGTGTTGTAATTGTAAGGTGTTTTAGGAATATTATGTACAATCCAATTAGAATTTGCGTATGTGAATGTGTATGCTACCTCCATTTGGAAATATGTATATTTATTTCCTAAAAGATTTTAACCATTATTTGGATCTATTCTCCAAATTTTTGGTTATGAAAAAAGAGAAAATACCTATGGATTACCAAAAGATAGAATGTGGCTCCAACCTAGATCCAATTATTTCCTACCAAAATAAGGTAGAAATTGTTCAATTTTTTTTAATTATGTGCGAACCTAGACAAAACATTATTCTAAATTTAGAATAATTTTTTTTAAAACAACAAGTGACCAAAAGACAAAAGCCGGTGACATATTCTGACCTGAAACGGAGGTGCTAAAAAGTTAGAGGTCAGATGATTTAAATGCAATGGCATTTTGTTTACTTTGAATGTATTTATTTCCCGTCGTTCAATATTAACAATTCCGACTGTTCTGATCGAAATATATTTCGAAGCTAAACTTAATTCTCCCTATACACAACCTTGTAAATCATCAAGTACTAATTTATTAAAATATTAAAGCATACACATTCAAAACTGAAGTAAAAGAAAGCATTTACTTGTTTTTTATTCACTCCACCAAGATTACGATGCCTATACATTTGCAAATAGGTGTATTGATTTGTGTTAAACTATTTTAATTGTAAATTTGAAAATTTCAGTTATAACGCCTAGGCGTTTTATTGAATGGGAGTTTTAAACGATTTTTTATACAGATTCTTAAAATATGGAAATTTTTGCCACTTTCGAATAAAACGCTCAGGCGTTATTTACGGGGGAATACTGTAGCGGTATCAACGCCTTTTTGTGAGCTTTCGCTTAACTATCAGTTTAATTCACAGTTGGGCGAGTAAATTACACTATGTAATTTACACAGTTTTTTACACGTAAAAAACACGTTATTTACATAAGGCCATTTTATACATTATGCATAATAACGCCATCTTTTTTCAAATTTATTTACTATACTCAGTGGCGCAGATTTAAATGTTAACGCATGCAATAAATCAAATTCTTTTTCTTTACAATTTCAACTTATTTCTTGTTCAACTTATTTCTTGCCAAAAAAAAAAAACTATCCAAACTTTAATGTCAAATGAAGGCTTTGATTCTGGAGGTATTTTGCATTCTTAATTCTTTGTACAAATTTTACTAAAATTACTATTTAATTTAGATTCACCATGTCATGATTCGGATGTCGACCCCGATTATGTTCCACCAGCTCCTGATGAGCGACTGATCGATTTGTTGCAGGAAGGTAAACACTTTGAATAAATTATCAAATTTTATGGGGGACTTGTATTAATTTTAGTAATTTTATTTTACATAGATGTTCCATGCTGCTCAAAAACTCTGACAAGCAAGAGACTTAGACACCGCGAAAAATGAAAGAAAAATAAAATTGGGCATACTTCGAAAAAAGCGAGAAATTAAAACGGGTTGCGAAGAAAACTGTCCATATGCATGCCACGAACAATTTGATTTATTAGAGAGGGCAAATTTCTTTGAGAAATTTTGGTAGTTAAGCTCAAAATCGAAAGGCGAATTTTTTGGAAAAATGATATTTAGGATTTCAGTAGAGAGAAAAAGAACAGGCAATGCTATCTCTCATAGAAAATATACATACCTCTATCATTTCTTAAAAGCCAGTATGTTGAAAAGGGTCTGTCAACTAATTTTTACTAACACCTGGGATATTAATAAAACAAGGATACATTACTATTTTGATCATTTAATTGACACCAACACCACAACATCGAAATCTCCAGCTAAAGGCAAACAGACGAAAAACACATTACCACAAAATAAACTGGATGATGTTGCAGCTCATGTCAATAGCCTTGCAACATGTCTCATTATTGCCGCTCTTCAGCCAATAAAAAAATCTTGGAACCACAGCTTAATTTAAAGAAAAAATTGTTACGACTGGCATGCGTCTCCACTTGAAGCAGAAAAATTTCTATTGCGAAAACTCCAAACGCTCAAATAGTTTGAATTTTTTTTTTATATACCATGACCACCATAGGGTTGTATATACATACGCTCTGATCTATGCTTTCCCAAAATTCAAATTAATATTCTCACCGATTGTTATGTAAAAATATTTTATTTTGTTTTCCCCTGCATTTACTTGTTTTCTATATTATCATGTACAAGCATATATATTTCTTGCGAGATGGTGTGTGTATGTGTATTGTGTGGTATGAGATGGAATGTTTACAATGCGAAAATGTCCAGTCTCGAATATTCCATTTTTCTTGTTGATGTTATTGGCTTGAGTTAACGCGTGATATTTGCTTTGTGTGGGGAAGAAAACCGATCGGCTGATTAGACATGGAGCCGAAGCGACCGTACAACTGAGTGTATATATATGTTCGTCGTCGTTGGTGGTTTCATTCGTTGTATTTGTGCACATATAAACAAAAAAAAAAGAAAAGAGAACATAAACATGAATAAAGATTTTATAATAATAAAAAAAAAAATAATAAAACTGATTGTGTGTGTGCACAAATACAGCGAGCGGGACAAACAGCGATGCGAAGGGAGAGATAGGAGGGGGAAAATTTTCTGATTTTTTTGTAATTGATGTAAAATATTTTTTTTTGATTAGTTAGTCGAGTTTGAGTTTTTGGTTGACGATAAGTCACCTTTTTTTTATATAAAAAATTAAAAATAAAAAATCTAGTTTTCGCATTGATGTGACGATAAGTCTAAAATTTTTTTTGATAAATGAAAAAAAAATAAAAAGTCAAGTTTAGATTCTTGTTGAGTAAAGTCGAGTGAATTTTCGAGGTTCGTTATATTGACGGTAAATTTTAAATGGTTTTGCTTGGACTAAATTAGCGACCATGTTATTACTTTGGCCAATGTCGTCAAATTCAAGTAAATTTTTTTTGTGATAATAGTTAATTTTTTTATAACTGGGTTTTTTTTGTTATGTGCGCGGTGGAATGTATATCACCGCAGAAAAATTATAAACCACCATCTTAAGTTTGTAAACAAAAAAAAAAAAAAAGGAACAATAGACAAAAGAAGGAATTAACTTCCTAATGATGTGTATTAATTTTATAAACATTAATAATATTAATAAGATCGATTAGTGTATTTATCATATCTGTAAATTAAATCCATACCCATCTGCGAATGGGGTATATATTTCTTGTGTTAATTTACTAGACAATAAATTGAATAATAAAAATTGTTGATGGCTATGAAAGCGTAAATTAGTTGTTGAGTTTTACCTTTCCTACTTTATTTTTTTTTGATTGTGGCGTGAACCTTTTGGTGAAATAAAAAAAGAAAAAAAAAGAGAAATCTGGAAACTGTTTTGGTGCCAATTTAAATAAAAAAAAAAAAATATATTATTTTCTTTTGTGCCGTTCGACAGAGTTCGACTATAAAAGGTCAACCTTCGGATTAACGTGTGTTTTATGGTACGATACACTGAATCCGGTTATTGAGTGTGTTTGGATCGGACGGATCTACATACGATAATATTCCCGCCCTTGTGGGCCGGGCAGCATTTTGGTGAGGGGGATCCTGCGTCGGCGCTGGTTGCGGTGGTCGGACGGGCCAAGGTGGGTAAGAAATAAAAAGGTACGCTATTCAGGGTAAAAACAACTTGTAAATTTTAAATTGTAACAGTTGTTTTTCCCCCTATTATTTTTCCTATATATTATATATTTGTTTTGTGCGGTCATACTCGCGATTTGTGGTGATGCACCGGTTTGGTGGAAATCCCACACCGAGCAAATATCACGCCTATTTCATCTTTTCACCGTTGTTTGAGTGATTGCGCTTGGAGTTTTCGCAATTTTTCTTTTTGCTTCGCTTCGGTTCGGTTGTCCGCTTTGGGTGTGGTTCGACCACATAGCGGTCCATTTTCCTGTTTCAGGTACTTTGGTGTGATTTTCTTTTTTTCATGACTTTTTGGAACAGTGATTAGTGAAAGTAAAATTTTAATATAACGTAGAATCAGTGGTAACGTAGTTTTCTAACGAATTTTTTTCAGTTTTTTTACTTTTACCGTAACAATTTTTTTTCTTTTTGCATTTTTTACTGTCGTGTGCTAACCGCACCATGTGCGCGTAAATAAATAATTGATCGGGTGATGTGAGGTGGGGTCATGCGAAGGGTCGGCCTTTTTCCATCCTTTTCCGTGCGTGCCGTTCGTTCCTCCAGGACAGGCTGTGCTGGAGGGCGGCACGCCACATGAGTTGATCGCGTCGGGGTGACGGTCTCGTTCCGGGGGATTGTCGCTGGGATTGTCATGCGGGCGTCCCTCCTTCATAAATGGCATCGGGAGCCGTCGCGACTGGGAAACAGCATCCCAGTAGGCGGGCCGATGAGGGGAGGCCCGTGTGGCAGTCACGGCGGTAGTCGCCTGGGATTGAGACGGTCACTCCGAAACGATCACTCCCGGCTTATTATTTCCTTTTGCCGCTGAGGCCGTGGCAGTGTAATTGTTAATTTCCATTTGCCCCTCTAATTATGTTCATCATGCGGTTATTCAAGCATGAGAAATATGTCTGAGAATCCCCACGCCGCACCGTGAGCTCTAGCCAGCTACTATACCGCATCAGACCGCTATTCTCATGTCTGTTAACGTAATCCCTTTTGGGATTTCATTACAGTGGCGCCCAACGGGTAGGGGGCAAAATAGTATAAACCAGAATACCACCTTAGTATCCATTGCTTGTCGTAGGAGGCGACTAAACGGTTGGAGGTCGGCCTAACAAACCGCCTCCGTAAAATTTGTCATGTTCCCCATAGTTTTCTTTCAGTTTTTAAATTTTTCAATTTACTATTCCTAATACATGGATGTTGTAGACCACCATCGGTTTCCACTTTTAGTGTTTGATTGCGAGGGGTCTGCAACTTCCTTGGTTTAGGTTTAGAATTAGAGTTCCCGTTTCTTATCTCATTTTTATTTCCAATTTTTTTTTTCTGTTCTTGAGGGTGGTGATTCCGGGATCCGCTTCTACTTCCGCTTTTAGTGTTTGACTTTAGAGTGAGATTCCGGATCACCAGCCTTGATGATGGACGTAGAGCTCAATTGGTTTTTTCCTTCCGTTCAGTTGAGAATGTTATTTGTTTGCTTTCAACATTTTAACTTAATTTCATTCATTCATTTTTATGTTTTTGATTATTTACTTGGTAGTTTTTTTTTTTTTCTCAATAATCTTTATTAATTTATTTTAAGATTTACTTAGTTACTAATCGATTTATTTTCTTTGTTATCCTACTTTAATATTTAGTTAGCATTAAACAAATATACCCTATATGACCCAATAATCTCTATAAAAACAAATTCCCTATAAGACAACCTTCATTATAAAACAAAACATTCCTATAAGACAAAATACTTTTATTTATTTAATTAATTAATTTTCTTAGGTTTAGCTAGTTGTTTAATTTTTTTTATTTTAGTAGTTAGTTTGTGATTAACAAAATTTTTCCTATACGACCAAATATTCCTGATTAGACTTAATATTCCCTATACAACATAATATACCCTATACGACCAAAATATTCTCTATACATCAATAAAATGCAATATAAATTATTATAATTTTGCATTGTTTTTGTTAATCTTTATTATTAGTTAGTTTTTAAACTTATTTAATTTGGTCGCACTGCAACTTCGTTACAGTGGCGCCCAAATCGGCTAATTAAATTCAATTTTTCGACTTTTCATTTTTCAGATTTTTTTTTCAAACTTGTTGTGAGCATCACGTACAAAGTCCAACGCTTGCGTTGTTTGATCTGTACGGATGCTCACATCAATGTTTCCCTTGTCCGGTTGGCACCCTCATCTGTATTGTAACCAGCGTATGCTGTTTGATTACATACAGTTGTGAGTGTCAATCCCTATTCTCAGTTCATCGGGTGAGTGGGTCTACCATTTCCGCCATGTGGCGTTAGATTGTGGTTAGACTCATTTTTCCTTTGTTCTGAGTTTAGCTTTCTTCAATTTTTTATTTTCTATTTTGCAGATCTACGTACCCTTAAGTAATTTACTTCAATTTTTTTCAGTTAATTTTATTTTGATCCAACTACCTTCATGGGGAGCGATCCAAGCGTGTTCTGACTTCGAGTCATTCGACCTCGCTGGATCGTTTGCCATGTTGGTTCCGTGTGCCATGAGCATTGAGATTGCGGACTTGTTGTTTCCACCAATGTGGTGTTGATTGGACAGTTCGTGGTCTCATTGGTCAATGGCACATCCTTAGTTCATTCTTTTGTTAATTTTCTATTTCTTATCTTCTTTAATTAAAATTATTGGACCTCAGCGGTGTTATTATTATATTTAGCAGTACCCCGCGTCTCATGGTGGAGCTCTAAGAGTGCGGCTGTGAGGCCAACGGGGGAGGAGACCAACCATTTTTTTATTATTACTTATTATTATTTTACCACCGGCCCAACGCATGGCCACACCGATCATCATTCGATCAACTCTCTCTTTATTTTTCTTTATTTACTTTCACTTTTCACTGTTTGTGAAAATTTTATTTTTTTCTCGTCGTCATCTTTTTCTCTCTATTCCTAATTCCTTACAGCATAGTGGAGCAGCTAATTTTCTACGTATATTCGCTTTATTTATCGATTTATTACCTTACTATTTTTCTTTATTTTTTTATTAGTTCATTTAAAAATTAATCGATTTGTCGCTCGTTAATAAATTAAGCCAATTTATTTTTGATTTTTTTTGATTGAACTTTTGTTATAAACATTTTTTTTTATTGTTACGCAACTATTACAAAATTAAATGAACGCCAGTGTATCATCGTGTGATAATCCTTCAAGTACGGTTTTGATCAGCGTTTGAGTGAGCGGCAGTCAACAATTGACGCGAGTGAGTCCTTGTGACAGTAATAATATTCTCGTAGCTCCTCACGTTTCCCGACTTGTGGATGTCCACGTTATTATTGAAGTTCTAATTTAATTTTGCGGATTTAGTTAATTAATTTAATTTTTTTTCTCAATAATAAATATAATTTGGTTTTATATATTAACTTGGTTTTTAATTAATTTTATTTAATTTTGTCTAATCAATTCCTTTGAATTTCGCTTAAATAATTAATTTAATTTTATTTGGTAAACGGGTATACTTATAATTTTCTTTAGGTTTGGGGAATAATTTTTTGTGATAACGCTAGTGTTATCCTTTCCATACTTTGGATTTATTTAACTACGTAATATTATTATTGTGTTTAGTTGTTTTCAATTTCTGGGATAAAATATTCCCACTTTCAATTTATAAATTCTTTTCTTGGGTATTTTTTTTTCTGAATTTAAACAAGTAAACAATTTTTTTTGCAAACGGTTTATTGTTAGAATATTAGTTTTAATTTTGTCCATCTTCTCGTTTTTTTTATATACATATCTATATATATTTTCTGTTCCTCCATATATTGAATTTTGAACTATCACAATATGGATGAGACACATTTAAAAATTGATGAATTAGAAATCGAGTTGGTTGTTCGGTCCATTAGGGTGGATTCTCCTGATGCTATGGATCAGTTGAGAAAGTCGTTGTTAGATGAGGCAGCTGGTACCGTGGAAACTCCTGGCCAGATGCATTCTAAAGCTAAATCCAATCCTGATAGAGAAATTACTACTTGTAATTTGAAATTGCAAGGTATTCAGGATGCTTTCATTAACGTTTCGGATTTACAAAAGGATAAGCAAGTAAATACAGTTCGATGTCTTCACACTCGGTTATTGCATGTGCAAGGGCGACTGATTCGTGTTTCTTCGTCTCCAACTTATGGGAAAAAAGCCAGTATACTTTTGGAAAATAGTAACAAATTGTTAAAGGCATTAAGTCAATTTTTGGAAACTCCTGAAGCTTTAGACCAGTCCATAGATTTGGCTAAGGTTAGTGGATGCGATCAAACATGGGATTCTGAGGAAGAAAAACATGAAAATCCTTCTGGTAGTGCTGGGGAACATACTAAAACGTTACCAGATATTCCACCCAAAACTTTAAATAATTCTGTAGAACCCGATGCTGTTCCAACAATGGACCAGTCTGGAATGATAAAGTCTTTGATGGCTCAGGTGCAATTTTTAACTGCTCAAATGACAGCTATGCAGGCAGTAGCAGCTACTCCGATTGTACCCAATTTAATGAATCCCAATATGGCGATGAATGGTGGTCATGAACTTAAAAAAACCCAGCAGGTTCACTTTCAAAATCCTCCGGTTTCTTGTAATGAGCAATATGTACCAATTGATTTTCTCCAATTGGAAAATTCACCAGTAGCTTCTGTTCCGCAAGGGCGTTCATCTCTGGAGCAGACTACTTCCGCACCACTTAATAATAATTTTATGCCAGCTTCAGCTGACTTTCAAAATAGTACTTTAAATGCAAATGCAGCTCAGAATTTGGGAAATATGGCTTCTCAACCAGCCGTATCAACTTTTGGTTATTCTGGAAATTCTGAATTTCACCGACGTACCTTGTCTCGATGTGGCATTTCTTATAATGGGTCACCTGCGGGTATTACAGTGGACATGTTCCTGTTCCAATTAAATTCAGTCATATTAGCCAATAAAATTTCCTCCGACATTATCCTTCTTGATCTACATCTCCTTTTAAGGGATGTGGCCCTGCAGTGGTACTGGACTTACCGCCGACATAACCCCTTAGCTGACTGGAGTAACTTGCGGCAAGCGTTCATTGAACGATTTAAAGACCGAAGAACCAAATTCGAAATTCGCAGGATGGTCGAGTCGAGGAAGCAGTTACCTCAGGAAAGCTTCCAGGAATATTACCACCATATGTGGAGTTTGTCCCTACAATGCCACACCCCTTACCAGGATGATGAGTTCATTCAATTACTTATCACCAATATGAAACCAGTATTGCAATATCACCTCACTGACCGTCATTTTTCTTCCATCAATGAATTAATACAGAGTTGTACTGCGTGGGAAGATTCCCTTAAGCGTTTCCGCTCCCCTTCGGATCCTCCGATGTATTCTCGACGCGCGATCAACGAGTTATCCGCGGATGTTTATGATGATTTGGAACTACCGGTGGAAACACCGAACGTGGCACCTACTGAGGTTCCTGCGGATTGCTCGTTGGCAGCGCTTAGTGGTCCATCGGGGACTCCTGGGGCTGCAGGGAGATCATCTGAAAAGAAGCCTGAATCTCGCAACTCTAGTAATACTCAACGTACAGCTGGTGTGGGTAGTCAGGCCGTCTGCTATAATTGTTTAGACATCGGTCACACTTTTCAACAATGTACCGTACCTACCACCGGATACTTCTGCTATCGTTGTGGTCAACGAGATACGATCGCTCGGAGATGTCCTAAGTGTACGGGAAACCAACAGAGTGGTTCTTGGAGAACTGGGATGAGAGGGCCACCTGCGATTTTACCCAGACCGAATCAGGAAGATGCGGCCAGCAATACCGACTCGGAACTTCGTCTAGGGTCTGCGTCAGTGAGGAGGAATTAGATCGATCCGAGATAGCTTTCGTAGAATCCTCCGATTCCGATTTTGTGTCTGGATCGGGTCGATCTCGTTCTAAACCCTTGGTCGTAGATCCAGCGTTGCTATTGTCGTCGAATATTGCACCGTCCACAAACCCTTATTATGACAATACACCCTATAAATCATTTTTAACCATAAATAAGCCGGAAACTTCACCTCTTTCGAGTTGTCAAGTTCCTTTGAAACCTTTTCCTGTTCAAACGGTCCGCTTCTCGGATGATGTTTCCATTATTCCTACCAACACTTCATTTCAAATGTCAATAAATTCACTAGATTCGGAAATTGTCGAACCTCCCCGATCTCGCAGCTCAGTGCGGCTTTCCCGTTCAATCAAATATTGGGAGAGACGAAGGATCATGCGATCTTTCGTTCTCGCCTCAATACTCGGTTCTGAAGCAGGTGACAATCGGCCATATGCCGATGTCCTTGTTAATGATGTACCTTACCGAGGTCTATTGGACAGTGGAGCCAGCGTTAGCGTGCTGGGTTGTGGATCGGAGAGGTTCCTCAATAACCCATTAGTTTCACTTCACAACTTTCCTCAATTAATTAAAACTGCGAGCGGACAGTCTCAGCGTGTCATGGGATACGTTAATGCGCGTATTCAGTTCAATGGGGTGACACATAATCTGAATCTGTATGTGGTTCCCTCATTGGAACAGACTTTGTATTTGGGAATTGATTTCTGGAATCGTTTCGGAATCATTCCAAAAATTTCTGCGTTGAACCTTGCACCTGAGTTGTCCGACTCTAATACTCCCTCTACATTTCACGATTTATCTGTTATTGAACAGCAATTGCTCGATAATCTTAAAAACTTATTTCCTTCTAGTACCAAATTGGGTCTCGGAAAAACCTCTTTATTAACTCACAGTATTGACGTGGGTGAGGCCAAACCTATAAAACAGCGGTTTTATTCCGTCTCTCCTGCGATTCAAAAGTTGATGTACGATGAGTTGGATCGGATGTTGTCTTTGGGGGTCATCGAGATCTCACAAAGTGCCTGGTGCTCGCCGGTTACTTTGGTTCGTAAGGCTAGTGGCAAAGTTCGTCTGTGCTTAGATGCTAGAGAACTGAACAAGGCCACCGTCAAGGATGCGTACCCGTTGCCTCTTATCAACGGATTGTTGGGTCGTTTGGATCAAACTCGATACATATCGGCTATTGATTTAAAAGATGCCTTTTGGCAGATACCACTCGACCCACAATCCCGCGATAAGACAGCGTTTACGGTACCTGGACGGCCCTTGTATCAGTTCACCGTCATGCCTTTTGGTTTATGCAACGCGCCACAGACCCTTTGTCGCCTTATGCACCGAGTGATCCCGCATCGGTTGCACGGTAAGGTCTTTGTGTATCTCGACGATCTCCTTGTCACATCCTCCACTCTAGCCGAACACTTTGCCTTATTACAAGAAATTGCACAACTTTTGAAAAATGCTGGTTTGACTATTAATATCACCAAGAGTCAATTCGTCCTCAAAGAAGTCAACTACTTGGGTTATATTGTAGGAAACGGTTGCCTCCGCACAAACCCAGACAAATGTACAGCGATCATGGATTATCCAATCCCCACTACCACCAAACAAATTCGACGTTTTCTGGGAATGTGTGGCTGGTACCGGCGTTTCATTAAAGATTTCTCTTCGCTAGCAGCTCCTCTCACTGATCTGACTGGTAAATCTGGGAAACTTCAGTGGACTCCTACAGCCGACTCTGCGTTTAACTCTCTTAAATTGGCCTTGTCATCATCTCCTGTGTTAGCGCATCCTGACTATAGTAGACCCTTTTTTATTCAGTGCGACGCTAGTGCCGTGGGTGTGGGCAGTGTACTTTTTCAGACGGATTCGGAAGGAGCTGAGCACCCTATCGAGTACATCTCCCACAAATTAAATTCAGCACAGCGGAACTATTCGGTTACCGAGCTCGAGTGCTATGCCGCGGTACTGAGCGTCCACAAATTTAGGCCTTATATCGAAGGTTATCCGTTTACCATCTATACGGATCACGCTAGTCTACGTTGGTTGATGTCGCAGAAAGATCTCTCCGGTCGACTCGCTCGATGGAGTCTTAAACTACAAGCTTTTGATTTCCAGATTGGGTACCGAAAAGGGTCGGTAAACATAGTGCCCGATGCGTTGTCTCGAGCCTTTTGTGATGAAACCTCTCCTCGTGAGGAAAAGTCCAAAGGTGAGAGCAATGCTATCCCTGGAGTCCAATCTGGAAGTCATCAGTCCGGGTTGATATTGTCAGGTAAATCTTTGAGCGCATTGTCTTCGTCTCAAACCATGGTGCCGGTGCTGCACATCGATCTTTCCTCTCCTTTGTTCCAGGAATCCGAATATGTTGCACAAATTGCTAAAGTGAATCAGCTCGCCAGTAATCAGCATAATTATAAAGTACAGGATGATAAATTACTTATTTCTATACCTCATGGAATTGATTATCTTGACACTGATGCTCCCATCTGGAGATTAGTTGTTCCTAATTCCATGACTGAGGAACTCATCGAGCAGGCCCACGTCCCTCCCACTTCCGCACATTTAGGTGGCAGTAAAACGCTTGAACGTCTTCAGCGTCAATTTTACTGGCCACAGATGGCAAGTCAGGTAAAAACTTACGTGGCTAGCTGTTCTAAGTGTAAAATGAATAAAGCTGTGAATTACTCTACGCAACCAGCCATGGGAGCGGCCGTGGTTTCAACTAGACCTTTTCAGAAATTGTTCGTTGATTTTCTCGGTCCGTATCCTCGTTCAAAGCGTGGGAATTCCTATATAGCAATTGTCCTTGATCATTTTTCTAAATTTGTATTGATTAAACCTTTGCGTGAAGCTACTGCTTCATCGTTATGTAACTTTTTGGAAAATGATGTCTTCTTATTGTTCTCCGTTCCTGAAGTAATCACTTCAGACAACGGAAAACAATTTACCTCTAATCTATTCAGGGATTTGTTATCTAAATATGGGATTTTTCACGTTCGTACTCCTGTTTACTCTCCACAGAGTAATGCGTCTGAGCGTGTGAATCGTACTTTATTGTCTTCTTTACGGGCTTATGTCGACGATCATGAACATAGTGAGTGGGATAAGTACCTACCAGAGATAGCCGCTGCCTTACGCAACGCTATTCATGATACTCTGCATTGTTCCCCTTATTATGCCGTGTTCGGACAGCATATGTCGTTACACGGATCTGATTATTCTCTGCGAAGATTGCTGGACGAGAATGATTCAAGCGAAATCTACGTAATGTCTAAACCGGATCGATTGAACTTGCTTAAAAATCGTATTATGCACTACCTGCAAGTCGCGCATGAGAAAGGTGCCAAAAGATACAATCTGCGCAGTACCCACCGTAATTTTCGAATCGGCCAACCCGTTTTTGTCCGATCTTTCGCCTTAAGCGACGCGATCAACAAATTCTCTGCCAAATTAGGCGCTAAATTCAAACCCGCTATCATATCGGATAAGGTCGGATCGGTCGCATATCAATTAAAAGATCCAGATGGCAAACCATTGGGCACCTTTCATGCCAAGGATATCCGTGTGTGAAGGAGAAGGGGAAAAAGTAATAAAATCAAAGTAACCCCTCTTAAAATTCAATCTATTTTTTTGTTAGGCCTGGCTTGAGACCTTATCTCGGGTGTGGGTCGTTCCCACGTTTGTTACGACTGGCATGCGTCTCCACTTGAAGCAGAAAAATTTCTATTGCGAAAACTCCAAACGCTCAAATAGTTTGAATTTTTTTTTTATATACCATGACCACCATAGGGTTGTATATACATACGCTCTGATCTATGCTTTCCCAAAATTCAAATTAATATTCTCACCGATTGTTATGTAAAAATATTTTATTTTGTTTTCCCCTGCATTTACTTGTTTTCTATATTATCATGTACAAGCATATATATTTCTTGCGAGATGGTGTGTGTATGTGTATTGTGTGGTATGAGATGGAATGTTTACAATGCGAAAATGTCCAGTCTCGAATATTCCATTTTTCTTGTTGATGTTATTGGCTTGAGTTAACGCGTGATATTTGCTTTGTGTGGGGAAGAAAACCGATCGGCTGATTAGACATGGAGCCGAAGCGACCGTACAACTGAGTGTATATATATGTTCGTCGTCGTTGGTGGTTTCATTCGTTGTATTTGTGCACATATAAACAAAAAAAAAAGAAAAGAGAACATAAACATGAATAAAGATTTTATAATAATAAAAAAAAAAATAATAAAACTGATTGTGTGTGTGCACAAATACAGCGAGCGGGACAAACAGCGATGCGAAGGGAGAGATAGGAGGGGGAAAATTTTCTGATTTTTTTGTAATTGATGTAAAATATTTTTTTTTGATTAGTTAGTCGAGTTTGAGTTTTTGGTTGACGATAAGTCACCTTTTTTTTATATAAAAAATTAAAAATAAAAAATCTAGTTTTCGCATTGATGTGACGATAAGTCTAAAATTTTTTTTGATAAATGAAAAAAAAATAAAAAGTCAAGTTTAGATTCTTGTTGAGTAAAGTCGAGTGAATTTTCGAGGTTCGTTATATTGACGGTAAATTTTAAATGGTTTTGCTTGGACTAAATTAGCGACCATGTTATTACTTTGGCCAATGTCGTCAAATTCAAGTAAATTTTTTTTGTGATAATAGTTAATTTTTTTATAACTGGGTTTTTTTTGTTATGTGCGCGGTGGAATGTATATCACCGCAGAAAAATTATAAACCACCATCTTAAGTTTGTAAACAAAAAAAAAAAAAAAGGAACAATAGACAAAAGAAGGAATTAACTTCCTAATGATGTGTATTAATTTTATAAACATTAATAATATTAATAAGATCGATTAGTGTATTTATCATATCTGTAAATTAAATCCATACCCATCTGCGAATGGGGTATATATTTCTTGTGTTAATTTACTAGACAATAAATTGAATAATAAAAATTGTTGATGGCTATGAAAGCGTAAATTAGTTGTTGAGTTTTACCTTTCCTACTTTATTTTTTTTTGATTGTGGCGTGAACCTTTTGGTGAAATAAAAAAAGAAAAAAAAAGAGAAATCTGGAAACTGTTTTGGTGCCAATTTAAATAAAAAAAAAAAAATATATTATTTTCTTTTGTGCCGTTCGACAGAGTTCGACTATAAAAGGTCAACCTTCGGATTAACGTGTGTTTTATGGTACGATACACTGAATCCGGTTATTGAGTGTGTTTGGATCGGACGGATCTACATACGATAATATTCCCGCCCTTGTGGGCCGGGCAGCATTTTGGTGAGGGGGATCCTGCGTCGGCGCTGGTTGCGGTGGTCGGACGGGCCAAGGTGGGTAAGAAATAAAAAGGTACGCTATTCAGGGTAAAAACAACTTGTAAATTTTAAATTGTAACAGTTGTTTTTCCCCCTATTATTTTTCCTATATATTATATATTTGTTTTGTGCGGTCATACTCGCGATTTGTGGTGATGCACCGGTTTGGTGGAAATCCCACACCGAGCAAATATCACGCCTATTTCATCTTTTCACCGTTGTTTGAGTGATTGCGCTTGGAGTTTTCGCAATTTTTCTTTTTGCTTCGCTTCGGTTCGGTTGTCCGCTTTGGGTGTGGTTCGACCACATAGCGGTCCATTTTCCTGTTTCAGGTACTTTGGTGTGATTTTCTTTTTTTCATGACTTTTTGGAACAGTGATTAGTGAAAGTAAAATTTTAATATAACGTAGAATCAGTGGTAACGTAGTTTTCTAACGAATTTTTTTCAGTTTTTTTACTTTTACCGTAACAATTTTTTTTCTTTTTGCATTTTTTACTGTCGTGTGCTAACCGCACCATGTGCGCGTAAATAAATAATTGATCGGGTGATGTGAGGTGGGGTCATGCGAAGGGTCGGCCTTTTTCCATCCTTTTCCGTGCGTGCCGTTCGTTCCTCCAGGACAGGCTGTGCTGGAGGGCGGCACGCCACATGAGTTGATCGCGTCGGGGTGACGGTCTCGTTCCGGGGGATTGTCGCTGGGATTGTCATGCGGGCGTCCCTCCTTCATAAATGGCATCGGGAGCCGTCGCGACTGGGAAACAGCATCCCAGTAGGCGGGCCGATGAGGGGAGGCCCGTGTGGCAGTCACGGCGGTAGTCGCCTGGGATTGAGACGGTCACTCCGAAACGATCACTCCCGGCTTATTATTTCCTTTTGCCGCTGAGGCCGTGGCAGTGTAATTGTTAATTTCCATTTGCCCCTCTAATTATGTTCATCATGCGGTTATTCAAGCATGAGAAATATGTCTGAGAATCCCCACGCCGCACCGTGAGCTCTAGCCAGCTACTATACCGCATCAGACCGCTATTCTCATGTCTGTTAACGTAATCCCTTTTGGGATTTCATTACAAAATATATGATATATTGCAATGAAACAGACGACCCTGTAAAGTTTTGGTCATATAAACATATATTTGAAACGCAGTTTAACTTGGGCTTCTTCATCCTAAAGAAAGATTTGTGTAATAAATGCAAGAAGCACAAAGGAAAGCAAAAAAATGGTCAAATATTAACTCAAGATGAACAAAGCGATTATACTAACCATATTCAAAACAAATTGGTAGCGAAAGCGGAGAAAGATACTGACAAGACAAATATTGAGCCACATACCCGTGTCATGGTAATTGATATGCAACATGTGTTTGCGTTGCCGAAAGCAAATGTAAACTGTTTCTATTATAAGCGTAAACTTTTATGTTTCAACCTAATAGGATATTGTAAGGATAACAGAAGCACCTATTGCAGTATCTAGTGTAGAGACACCCTTACCATCGGTTTGGCTCAAATGATAAATTTTTACAACCTAACAACTTAACATTTCCAAATCATTTTCGCAAAATTTATTAAGTTTTGAAATTTTGTCAATTGAGCCCAACCCATCATAAAAGAGTTGCAGCTTATTATATTCCCGATCCATTGAATAGTGTCAGAACATGAGCACATTCTGAGATTTGTGTTTATTGCAGAGTTTAAAATGGGATTTCAATTTGCTCTTCGCTCTTCATTTTTGTTCAAGAGCGATAATAAAAACTATAGTATTAGAAAGCTCTTTATAAAGAGCGATATTGTAAAAAAAAAATAATCGCTCTGAAGAACTGAAGCATTATTTTTATGATAAGGCTCTTGCTCTTCCACTATTGCGTTTGTGTTATCATATTTTCGCTCTTTGTTATTGCGCTATATTAAGAAAATAAATACGCTCTGCTCTGATGAATAAAAATGGCAAACGGGTTCATTCAAAACCTTCTAAATTTCTTTAGAAAGCCAGATTGTTTTATTAGCGAACAGTGCGCGGGCATTGGAAATGGGATTCTAAAATGGTTGTTGGGTAAAGTTCTGGAATATGGCCAACTAGGATGGAACTTGGCTATTCCTTAACTGATTTTAGTGAAATTTGACACGCGCGATGTAAATGGGATTCTAAATTGATTTTTAGGTGAAGTTCTGGGACATGGCCAATTGTGATGGAACATGAATATTTCAAAACCGATTGTGATGCAATTCGACATGTGCGTTGGAAATAGGATTCTGAAATGATTTTTAGATGCAGTTCTGGAATATGGCTAGTTAGGATGGAACTTGGCTATTTCTCAATCAATTATGATGTAATTCGACGTGTGCGTTGGAAATGGGATTCTAGAATGATTTTTACATGAAGTTCTGGAATATGGCGAATTTGAATGGAACTTGGCTATTCCGTAACCGATTTTATTGAAATTCGGCACGCGCGATGGAAATGGGATTCTAAAATGATTTTTAGGTGAAGCTCTGGAATATGGCTAACTAGAATGGATCTTGGCTATTCCGTAACCGATTTTAGTAAAATTAGAAACGCACGATGGAAATGGGATTCTACAATAATTTTTAGGTGAAGTTCTGGAATATGGCCAACTAGGATGGAACTTGGCTATACCTTAACCGATTTTAGTGAAATTTGATTCGCGCGGAACTTTACTATTCTTTAACCGATTTGAGTGAAATTTGACATGTGCGTTGGAAATGGGATTCTGAAATGATTTATGGATGAATTTCTGGAATATGGCCAACTAGGATGTGTTACGGCTGTCTCATTTATATCCTCGTAACGATCAAAATATGCTAAACGATAATCATTTCACAGCAATAAAAAACCAAATGCCTTATATACTTATCGCTAAATAGAGCGGTTATGATCACATCTTCCGTCATTGTCCAAATTTAATTTTTTCTGGATTAGTATATTGGCATATTTGGTTATTAGTCATATTAACCGTAGTTTTTATTTTATGTACATAACATTTTTTTACCAATTACATTTTTATTGCTATGCAAGTACATAAAAGGTTACGCATAAGCATAAAAGCTACTAAGGCGTTCGCGGATATTTGGTAAATAACGTAAGTAGGGGACAAAATGTTTCTGGAAATAATTTTAGGGGAATTCGTTTTTTTTTTTTCTCATAATTAAACCTGAGTGACAATCATTTTATCTTGATTATCTTGAGAGGCCAAGCGGATCACCACTTAACGTTTAACAAAACAAATTTTAAACTTGTTTTTGTTATTGAAATTGAGTACAAGTGATTTCACGATCGTAGTTTGGAATAATACTCGTACTTGGTAATTTTTTGTGTGTTGTGTTTAGAGATACAGTGGATTTTTTTAATTTAAATGATGATTTTATTTAGATCATCGAGGCGAAAAACTGGTAGGCGGAAAAAATGTTAGTATAGAACTAGTGAAGCTGAACCCGTTTAGGGGGCAACGGGTACAAGTCCTTTTATCCGCAACGTGTTTCATAATTCACAGGCTTAATGATACAATCGTGGTCTGATAAATAAGGCAATCACCGTGTTTTTTTTAGAAATTTCAGCTCGCAACCAAGCAGTGACAGAGAGTACTCTTTGGATACGTTGTCGTGGTGAGTTTTTTTTATTAATTAAATTTTTTTGTGGGACTAAATGGTATTTCGGAGATTTTCCTTATGAAAGATTACGTTGATCTCTAATGATTGCACAATTGTTTCTAAAAATTTCGGAAAATTAAAGTTTAGTTTAATGATCAAAAAGAAAATGAATTAAGTCTCTTTTTATTTGGTGATGATGAGTGTTGAACGGTACTCCTTATATATTGCGTTTAAGTGTTATATTTTGCACGTATGGTTTGTACGATCAGTAGAATTATGTAACAAAGACCGGTGAGTATACCCAATTAAAGAAAACGTGCAGTCACATGATTGGTCGATTACAGTTAGAACTTAGCTATTCTTTAACCGATTTGAGTGAAATTTAACATGTGCGTTAGAAATGGGATTCTAAAATGATTTATGGATGAAGTTCTGGAATATGGCCAACTAGGATGGAACTTGGCTATTATTTAACCGAGATGAGTGAAATTTGACATGTGCGTTGGAAATGGGATTCTGGAATGATTTTTAGATGAATATGGCCAACTAGGATGGATCTTGGCTATTCCCCAAACGATTGTGATACAATGTGACATATGCCTTGGAAATAAGATTATAAAATGTTTTTTAGATGAAATTCTGAAATAAGGCCAACTAGGATGGAACTCGGCTATGCCTTAACCGATTTTAGTGAAATTTGACATGTGCGATCAAAATGGGATTCTAAAATGATTTTTAGATGAGTTTCTGAAATATGAAAAATTTAGATGGAACTTAGCTGTTCATAAACCGATTGTGATGCAATTCAATATATGCGTTGGAAGTGGAATTCTAAAATAGTTTTTAGATAAAGTTATGGAATATGGCCAACAGCAAATAAACCTCGACAGCTGCATGGATTACGAAAACTGCCAAAGACAATAGCTTTTTAGGTTACTCATATTGATATATTTAAGTATATCAATATGAGTAACCTAAAATAATAATAATTATTATACATCTGCCGTAATCTGTTTAGATTACTCATATTGATATATTTATTATACATCTGCCGGGAAATTTAGTCGCAATCAAAGGAAAATAAGAAAAACGGGTGACACCACGCTAATGTTAGTGTACGATCCCGGAATTAGGAAAATCCATCCTAATTGGCCATATAGGCCATATTACAGAACTTCATCAAAAAATCATTGTAGAATCCCGTTTTCATCACGCATGGCAAATTTCACTAAAACCTGTTAAGGAACAGCCAAGTTCCATTACAACTGGCCGTATTCCAAAACTTGATCCAAAATCATTTTAGCATCCCATTTCCAACGCAAATGTCAAATTTCTCTAAAATCGGTTAAGGAATAGCCAAGTTCCATCATAATTGGCCATATTCCAGAACTTGATCTAAAAATCATTGTAGAATCCCGTTTTCATCACGAATGTCAAATTTCACTAAAATCGGTTAAGGAATAGCCAAGTTCCATCACAATTAGGCATATTCCAGAACTTTATCCAAAAATCATTTTAGAATCCCATTTCCAACGCGCATGTCAAATTTCTCTAAAATCTGTTAAGAAATAGCCAAGTTTCATCCTAGTTGGCCATATTCCAGAAATTTATCTAAATATCGTTTATCGAACTTTCTTTATTTAATGATATTCAAAGAGCAATTCGTGTGTTACAAAAAATTTTGCTCCCTAATGTATTTTCTTCAATGGCTCTGTAGAATGGGGTGGGAGCGATATTTTTAGCTTTTATGCTCTCTTTTCTTAAAACACTCCGGTGTCATCACAACTCATATGTACAATCTTTTATAGCAATTGCATCGAGAATATGACGTACTTCGATATCCGAGCATGTTCTGTAAGGCAGAAGATGGATCGGCAATTGTATTAATATCCCACAAATTAATTCTAGTACTGGCGAATCTGTCAACAAAACTGTATCATCTACATAATTCTATACATTTAGAATTATGGTGCGGCAAAATGAGTTTAACGTGTTACACCGATGTGGCAAGTTATTTTACCAGTATTTGGTTGACTTTTACAAAGTCTCAATTCTTCCGTTCGTTTTCATTTCGTTTCTTCTGTATAATTGGTCTAGTAGGTAGGGTTCATACAATCAATTCACTCGTTTCATTTCGTTCCGTTTCGGTTTCGGCTATACCTATAACTGCCCGTATATACACTCTTTATAGCAAGTTATATGGGACGGCCTTAAAAAGAATATTAGCCCTGTTAGGGCGGATGATGTTGAGGAGATAGGCAGTAGGAGATTAGAAAATGAAATGCTTTGTGACAAGGAGGTGGGATATCGCTCACACAAGATAATTGACGTTAATTCTGATTTGTGTTTAATTTTTTTTTTTTTGCATTTTCAAATGATCCACAGCGAAGCTCCAATTCTCAAGTTGCTCACAAATGTTGAACATTGTGGATGCTCTCTGAGAAGAGATTTCTCAAGGATTTTCAACATGTTTCAATTCTAAGTAATCTAACATTAAATGTGAGTCTGTGATTTTGCGAATTGAGAGTAGAAGATTTATATTTTTGTGACCAATTGCGATATTAGGGAAGTAGCTTTCAAATTCAAGAAAAGCGATGACATCTTTTAAGGACCTTGCTTAAAAAAACGGAAAATCTTTGTAACATGTAAATGGCTGATTTGGTGATCTATGTTTGTGGGGAAAAGTTTCATTCAAGGAGTTGTACAGATCCTAATTTTTACTTTTTGTCTTGTATAATAATAGGTAATGCAATTTACTTCAAACCATGCTCTGCAATTTGACCAAATTTACCTTAAATATAATTTATTTATTTATTTAAATCTATTCTACAGTTAAAAACTTAATGAATAGTAAAAAAAGAATTATTATAGATTAAAAAGAAATAAAAGGAATACTAACAATACGGAACATGAAAAAACGAAAACTTTAAAAACGTAAAATGAGATTAAAAATTGCAATTTCTAATTGCCTTCCGAAAATACACTCTGGATCTCTCAAAATGAAATAAATGGTTAAATTCATTAAAAATTCTAGCCATTGACTTGGTTAGCTCATTGGAACCATAATTCGTTCTATGAAAGTCAACAAACAAAAATTCCCTTGGACGCAAGCTTCTGGTAGGTACATAAATGCTCCAAGCAGAAATGAGTTCAGGACACTTAACGTGGCCACTAAGGGAATCACTAACAAACAAGGCAGATGCAATTTTTCGGCGTTTTAACAACGTATCAATGTGAAGGCACTCACACCGAATCACATACGATGGGAGACTTCGCACCTGTTCCCACATAGGTAGATGACGATCAGATAAATGACCAAGCTTCCTGGCCATATAGATAGTAAAACGTTTCTGAATAGATTCCAATCTTGCAATATGCACATCCTGATGAGGATACCAAACCACTACAGCATATTCAATGTGAGATCTTACTAAAGAAGTATATAGACTAACACACGAAAATGCATCCATAAAATCCTTTGTCATTCTAAAAATAAAACCTAACATAGAATTGGCCTTTAATATTATTTTATCTATGTGTAACGCAAAAGTCAATTTCTGATCAAACAGAACTCCTAAATCAACAGTTGAAGTTACTCTACAAAGTAGATCTCCATCAAAATAATAATTGACAATATTTGGATTGAGTGTTCTGAAAAACGACATCACCTTACACTTCTGTACATTGATGAACAATTTATTCTTAGAGCACCAACTAGACAATATGTATATTAATTTCCGATTGCAAAACCTCAGCATCACTTACAGATTGAACATGCATGAAAATCTTCAAATCATCAGCAAATAATAAACATTTACAAAATTTAAAAATATTAGGAATATCATTCACGAATAAAAGAAATATAATTGGGCCTAAATGGGACCCCTGAGGGACTCCTGAATGACAATAGATATAATCTGACTTAACATCATTCAATAGAACATACTGCTTCCTACCAACTAGATAAGAAGAAATCCATTTAAGAAAATTTGGATCAAGACCAATAACCGAAAGTTTTTCAATAATAATTTTATGGCCGAATGAATCAAAAGCTTTAGCAAAATCAAAGTAAATTGAATCAACTTGGGCGCCTTTAGATTCAAGTGACTCAATAGTGAATTTAGTAAATTGCAACAGATTGGTAGTCGTAGATTTTCCACTGGTGAAACCATGCTGGAAACAAGAAATTATCTCTTTAGTATGGAATAACAAATGTTTCGACACAATTAATTCGAAAAGTTTTGGTATAGACGAAAGAATTGAAATACCACGATAATTTGATATATCAACGGTTACCCTTTTTGTAAATTGGAACAATGTGAGAAATTTTCCAAGCTGAAGGAAATTGTCCAGAAATTAATGATTGGTTAAAAAGATAACATAATGGAGTTACAATATATGAGCTCACACATTTAAGTATTGACAAAGGTATCCCATCAGGCCCACATCCATCATTAAAATCTGACAGATATTCATAAATGTCATCTTCAGTTATTGATAGGTACGGAATGTTAAATTGGCAATTACTAACAGTAGGGTCGCTATCAAAGGATCCGTAATTAACTTTATACACCGATTGAAAGAAACTATCAAAACCCTCGCAGATTTCAGGAACCGTGCTCAGTTTACCTCCATTAAAAATCATTACCGATGGATAGCCAGTTGTGTCACGTTTTTCGTTAACAAACTTCCAAAATGTTTTAGGGTTTTGTTTGATATTAGTTTCAATCACACTTATATACTGACAATATTTAGAATGAAATACAGATTTAAATTGTTCACGTAGATCAACAAATTTGGATTTATTCAGTTGACAATTATTGGATCTGAATTTATAGTAAGCTTTATTTTTACGGTTACGTAAGTTGATCAAATCAGAATCAAACCATGGTGGGTAATTATAGTTACGTTTTTTCCTCAAAGGTACGAATTTATCAAAAGCAACAAATAGTAAGTCATTAAAATTTTTTACATTTTCATTAACATCATTGGCTCGAAAAAAATCATCCCAACAAACGCCACGGAGATATTCAGAGAGACCAGGTGTGTCGCTTTCTTTAAAATCATAAAACGAATCATCAAAAGAAAAAACCCGACATTTATCATCTCGATTACCAACATGAAATATAATCTCGAAGGAATTATGATGAATATCATTTTCCTTGAAAGATGTCAAAGACTCATGAACTGACAAATATTCCGTATTATTAACAAAAATTAAAAGATAATATAAACCACCAAAACTTCATCAGGTCTTACTCTTCCAGCTTTATATCTCCGAAAATCCCGAAATAAAAATCTAGAAATTGCCAGATAAGCAATCCAGAAAAAAATCCGGAAAAAATATTTTGATAAATTATGTGCGTGAAAAAAATTCGATTTTATAGGCATTTTTAGACCTTTATCATCACTTGTAACATTTATGGAACATCTATCATTAGAAGCGATGCGAGCGATATAATTCCTTTGATCTGTGTCTGGAAGGTTGACGAAGCATTAAATCCGCAATTTGCTCCAATACATTCGTCGGTACCATAATAACCCCACGAATTAAGCCAACTATAAAATAATTTGAAACATTTGTGGAAAAGCTATCAGTAGAAGAGATATGAGCGATACAATTCTTTGAACTGTAGCTGAAAGGTTGATGAAGCAATTTCCATTATCACAAATATTAAGAACTCTTATGAAAAAAGGGGTCGTAACGATATCCCGCGGAGGATCTTACAAATTTAGATTTTATACTTTGGGATAAGTGCATTGTGAAAAAATCTGTTTTATTTAGTGCAAACTTAGTAATTTGGAACCCTTACACGATCAAGTACATATACCGGGTAGCATCATATGAGTTTAGTAAAATGTAAATTTTTTGTAGGAGAAACATAATGTACCACAAAAGGCGGCCAATTATTCTACAGTGTGTATTGAACGTCTTTCCAGCAAGTTACTTAAGTAAATTAAATTAAAATTAGCTAAAAATTATTAGCTTAAATCAGTAATAATTTTATAGAAATGGTTTGTACTGATGAAAATTTTGTTATGCTTACTTTCTACACATTGTCAACCATCGTTTATGTTCGTGGAAGAACCCCTTCAGTAAAAATTACATTTACATTGTTATTACATATTACGCATATACGAGTACGTACAACAAATCGAGTAAAAAACAATAATTCTTACAGGAATTATCGAATTCTGTTTTTCAGATGCATCTCATTATAGTATTTTGTATTAAATCAAAATAAATATTTCACTTACAATTTTTAGAAAATTAACCTCAAAAATTAATTAAACATAATAAAATTTTTTTAATAAATACAAATGACATTCTAGGCTATAAAATCATTCATAATTAGAAAATTCGGTGGCCTTGAATTATTGAATAGTTTTGAGGCGTCTAAATCTCGCGAAAAACAACGACGACAACGACACCGTTGAAAATGATTTAAACGTATTAAATACAGCATCTTTACCCGACGAAGTTGAATTAGTGAAATTAAAATTAAAGTCTAATCTTAATTATCAAAGATTGGCGTCAAAAGAAACGAAACTCAGCAATTTATGGAAGAAATATTCTTCTATCTTTGTTTATCCAGATTTGGTAAGTTAAAATTTTCATTTGTTTTATGCGATAAGCCTTAATAAAATTATGATTCAATGTTTTTGAAGGTGCTGTATGACTTCTTCCTCTCATATAAAGAAACGCAAAAATTATTGGAAAAATGGCCGAAAGAACAAGCAGTAATTTTTACAGCTGTTAAAAATTCCGGTAGAAGTTTACCGTACACGGAGAATGATCGAAACAAAGGTGCGGATTCCCATTTACAATTTTATTTGTATTGTGATTAATGTTATCCGTCTAATTTATTTACAGATTATGATAATTGTATACTATCGTTTGTTAACCTATCAGCTACCGGGAAATAAAAGCTATCTCGATTGACCGATGAACAGGCGATGGAAATGCTTCTTATATTATAGAACTACATGCTTTTGTACAGATAAGCTTAAATAAGTAAAATATGCAGACATTTACAGTCTTGTGTTATACTATGTTCAGACTAGTTATTAATAATCTCTATTAGCAACTCTAGATTTTTTTAAAGTGTGAACAACGGCGATTATGTTGATTCAGTTTTTGGTAGAGTGAGAAGGTGCAAACCGCTTTTAATCGCGATTTTCTCTTACAGTCTGAATGCCAAAAAAGGCAATCTGGATTACAAGTTAACTTGATTAGTTTAAGATTATTTTGGAGTTTTATCCAAAATTTTATATTTAATATTACATGTCCAGTATAACTACAAAAACTCCAAAAAAAATTTTAAAATTAGAAAAGCTGGTCGCAGAGATTCTTAACTAAATAATTATAACTAATAATAATAACTAAGAAACATTCTATTAAATGTAAAAAAAATTGCCACTATATTATAAAAAATTCGGAAGATGCTGTTAAAGTACCCAATTTACCAGAACTTTTCCACCACTGCCTTTTCAAATGCACCGTTCATTAACACCTGTACAATCCGAAAGGGCATCGGCACTTAATGAAATAAATTATTTCAGAATAGACGATTTCATTAAAGAGTTAAATGCTACGGGCCTGACAAAAACAAGCCTTACCAAAATTATGAAAAATACAAATAAATTAATAGGCAATTTTATTCCACGAAGTAAAATGCTTACAGTAGGATTTCGAAGCACGCATAATGGGTAGCAATTAACCTCTAAAAATAATTCAATAAAAACAATACAATAGCATATCCCGAATCCGATCGTTCGGAATTGTCATTCACATATCAACGCTTAGCCTGAATCGTCTTCCATCGATTACGTCTTTATCCGAAACAAGACAATGAATACCACACCAGAGGTAGCCACTCAAGTGGTTGCACTAATTGATGCGGGGCAGAATCAAAGTGACGTAGCTCGACAACTAAATTTGAGCCGATTCTCCGTTCGTCGAGTGTGGCAGAGATATCAAGAAACTGGCAGCTTCAGACAGCTTTCTTGTGACTACTTCAACAGTTTAACTGGGACAGCGGCTCCAAGAAGTTCGTGAATCCAAAGTCAGTCGGTGGACAGTTAGAAGACGACTTGAAGAAGGTAATCTGACTGTACACAGACAGAAGAACAATGGAGAACAGTCATGTTCTCTGACGAGTGCAGGATGTGTTTACATGGAAACGATGGGCGAGAAAAAGTGTATAGAAGATTAGGAGAACGATTTGTATGCAAAAGTGTTTATCTATAAAATTTCTCAAAATCTTTTTATTGATTAATTGGTAAGAAAATTAGTGTTTGCTGCCTTTTACATTAAATTTGTGACAGCAGCACGTTCAAACGTGAACAAATATTCAATTTTGTTAGTCCATTTTAGTGTGTCTACTAAGGTAAATTCGCTCGTTTTTCTCGCCTCCTGAAAAGTATCTAAAACGGAAATGCACGCTTTTGTATCGTCAGCAGCGATACGGCGGGAAGGCATGTCGACGAATGGGACTAGCTGAAAAAAATAGTTCGATCCAGAGATGTTGTTTCAACGAGTCTCCAGGAGGTGCAACAGGTGATCGCAGAGGAATGGGAGGCGATACCTCAAGATTTGGTGAAATCGATGAAACATCGAATGGAAGCTTTCATTCGGGCTAGGGGAGGGAATACTTCTTATCAATAAAAATGTTTTTTTGCTGATTTCCATGTTTTAATTCAATTTTTGCTACTAATTTTTCATGCTGATAAATTCACAAAAAACGTGTACTTCAGATGTTGACACCAAAAATCACTTTGTTGACACGCTATAAGTACAAAAAT
Source organism: Tipula vernalis (assembly GCA_958295665.1). Taxonomy (NCBI): domain Eukaryota; kingdom Metazoa; phylum Arthropoda; class Insecta; order Diptera; family Tipulidae; genus Tipula; species Tipula vernalis. The sequence goes on along the minus strand of OY282558.1, from coordinate 125,479,018 downwards.
GATACTACTGGATAGGTGTTGAAATATGCTTTGAACCTGCATTCAAGAAAATTAAGCAAACATTGGATTTTTTGATATTTTTGAAATTTTTGGTGAAAATTTATCGAAGTACAAAGTAGTTTTTAGTACAAAGAAAATATTTGACTTATGACCAAATAAACGACTGAATAAAATCATTTGTTTTTCGGATACAGCTCTAGAAAAAAATATCCCCACAGCTCTAGAAAAAAATTTCCCCACAATCACATTCTTATTTTTGATGTTTTGCAGCTCAATAGCAACGCTGCATCCGCTGTAGTTAGCCGGATGGTTTTTTCACAGTGAACGCATTTAGGTTGAAAATTTTGGGCTTTTACACAATCTTTGGTGTGATGTGTACCTAAACATTTCACACACCTGGGTTCCCTGTTGCAATATTTTTGTGTATGTCCATAGGCTTGACATTGTTTACATTGTGGTGTAAGCTTAGATATTCTTAGAGGCTGAATAAGCACTTTGCACCCCAAGATGTACTTAATTTGATAAATTTTTTTCGATTCGGCAATAATGCCAATGTTAATGCTATCGAGGAGAATGCTGTTAATGCGCTATACCGAAAACGAGACAAAAGCCGTGTATTTAGATCCCGGCAGTATGATATTGCCGATCTGATTAACTGGAAACGAGAGATTGTGACATTGTATGTTCCATTCCGAAACGAATTGTGTGACTTGTTAGACAGAAACAAGTTTTTGCAGGCGAACGATGAACAATTAGACTCGATCATGTCTAAACGTAAAGAATACAAAGTTGGAATGAATATCGAACAAGCCGTTGAGGAGTATCGCAAGATATGCAATGAAATTGATGACGAAGTAGAGCAAGCCGAGCAGAAACGCCAAGAATTTGTAAGAACAGTTGGTTTTGAAGAATCAAACGACGATGATATCGCGAGTATTCCGGTAAGCGGTGCGCTTTCGGCAGTTGTTCGACAGCGATCGAACGTGATGCCGAAACAAGAATACTGCAAATTGGTACGACTGACTAATGCTGAGCAACGTAAGTTGGTGCTGCAGGCAATACATGTTTAACATGACAACACTGGTGAGTGTCGACCAATTCAAACCTTCTTCACCGGGCCCGCTGGTTGCGGTAAAACATTCACTTTGCGAATACTAATGGAAACATACAACTGATTTGCGCAGACTCACAATTCTACGCACAACGCGTATGTGGCTTGTGCAACCACAGGCAAGGCTGCAGTGGCCATAAACGGAACGACAATACATTCTGCATTCAAAAAAACCATGGCCAGACGACAGTGTAGCAGCTTGGGACATGAAACACTGCAAGCTTATAGCAATGTTTTCGCTAATGTAAAAGTAATAATCATTGATGAAGTTAGCATGATGAGCGCAGATCTGCTGAATATCGTACATGCGCGCCTCACTCATGTCACAGGAAACTTCGACGAACCGTTCGGCGGGATGCACATAATCTTCTGCGGCGATCTGCGGCCACTGCCACCAGTCAATGCTACTCCCATCTACAAGCCGTACAAACAAGCAATTGCGGGAGCAGTGCTCTGGCATTCGCTGGAGTATTATCCATTGCGACAAGTTATGCGCCAAAGTGATGTGATGTTCTCGACAATCCTAACGAAAATTGGTAACGGTCAAGCTTTGCTTTCCGAAGAGAAAGCGCGGCTTAAGTACAGGACTCAACAAGAGTTGACGAGCTGCCGTAACGATCTGTTCAAGAAGACTGTGATGGAGACAAGTGGTTTGCCATATTTGCTGCGATTGTGCGTTGGTATGCCGTATATGATAACAACAAACGGGAGACGGGATTGTTAACGGAGTGATCGGCGAGCTGAAGCATCGGCGAACAACCTCTGCTCGGAGAGATTGGATTAGTTGATATTGACGACAATACAGACCATGTAGCGGAAATTGTGGGACAATCTAGCTGAAGGGCGAGCTGATTGTGGTTCCAGTTCGACACTGACAAAATTAGTGCAACATTACGCCGGAAGGCTAAACCATACCTTGTGAGCAAATCCGTGTTGACTAGTTGTACTCCGATTTCCAAGCGATCGGCCTGATAATTCAGTTAAAAGGTGCTGTGAAATGTAGAAGACTCTAGTTCCCCTGCGTGCCAGCATGCGCAATGACCATACATAGATCGCAGGGTGGTACATTCTCTACAGTGGTATTCCACTACAACAAGTCACAAGATCAGCAGTTGGTTTATGTATAGCATTCATTATCGATAGTCATGTCAATCGATGGCCTCTTCTTAAGCAACGCCAATGATGATTTTACGTTCTACCACATGGTAGAGAATAACAATCCAAGACTTCTGGATTTGCGATCCGAATTAGCAAGGCTAGACAATCATCGCATGCAAATTCCGACGAATTTATGCTTAATGAGTCACAATGTGCAAAGTCTAGTGGCTCACAGTAAAGACATCGAAACTGACCCTCTCTTGAGTTCAGTGGACATTTTAGCATTGAGCGAAACTTGGATGAGATACAACTACTGGTGTGGCTATAAGTATCGAGTGCTTCAAATGCGTCCGCTGCATAAGCGTGGAAAGATAAACGCAGGAGGTGTCGCAATTTACGAGAAAAAGGATGCTGTAACTGCGGCTTCGGTGCAAACACTGCTCAAGTGGAATAATGGCAATACCTCAAATATCGCAGACATCGATGACTTCGGCGATATATGTGCGAAAAGAGCCAACATCAACGGTAAGCAATGCCTAATCATCACTACATATTTATCGACACAGATCACATCTAAACGAGCACGAGAGTTTATGCTGCGAAACTTGGCATGTTACACACGCAAGTTTGCACAAATATTTAGTGACCTAGACGAGTTGTGGAATATACCGATAATTCTTACCAGAGATTTCAATATAGACATCAGTAAATCGGATAACCATTGGTTTCTTGAATTAATGCAATCCGAGTTCCAGATGAGCTTAGCTATACTGATCCGGATAAACACACGACGCTGGGAAGCATGACTATTGATGCGATATTTACGCGTGGCATCCAACTGTTTCGTACAGTAACCTATGTATCTTATTTATCATACCACCAACCGCTATTTGCCATAATTAAGAGCCCACCGACCTCACCAGCAACAATGACTTCAGAAACAACAGAATGAACATCTTGGCTGTATAAAATAACTTTATCACGTACACAGAAAATAAAAATAAATAAATAAACATTAACAACATCCATTGGGTATTTTTTGGTGATTCATGAACTAATCAAGACAAGGTTACGTAGTTCTACGTTTTTGGTTTCGATTTGTAATTCGAGATCTGCTTGTTTTTCTTTTTATTTGATTTTAAAGTTTCGCAAAGCTAACCAAAATCAAAAATTATTTATGAACGTCTATCTCTTTTAAACACATTACAAAGTGTACAGATTTCCCTTTCCTTTTAAAATTGTACTGATTTTTATTGATCAAAACAAAGAGGTGGGTACAAATATTTTTGTATTTTTGTTTTGTTTCATTGATTCCATATAAAAATGTTTTTCTATCTTTTCTAAATCTTAATCTAAATATTTGTTCACAAAGTTAGGACTAAAGAGCAATAGAAGATATTGTTCTGTTTATATATATTCTGTGCTAATGCATTATTAGCTTTACACAATTCATTGTGAAGCTTTTCTTCACTTGTAGAAAGAGTGTTTTGGTTGCTGGCCCGAATGGATGGACTATCGCCTCTTATCGGAGAATACGATACTTTCTTACTCCTCGGGAAACGATGTGAATTATCCTTTTCTGTTTCACTCAATTGAGCTTGTTTATTCACCACCATTTCTTAGGATTGGTTAAAATAATTGTAGTATAGTAAGTAATGGCTGGTATCCCCCAGAATCCATAAGACCGACCGGTGGATTTACCTGAGCAACAGGTGTACCACCTGGAGTATTAGTTTCCATATTTGTTTTGCTCATTGCTCATTCATAGTGTACTGCACTCGCCTCTAGTATTTCGCCGATGCTTCACATCGTTGCCCGAGTGTTACCACGTGGAGGTATACTTGACACATTTAGCGGTTTCTACATAGTTGCAGCGTTGGAATATAGAGCACGAGATATATAGCTATAGACGGTCAACTCCTACCCTATTTATGAAAATAACCATATTTAAATTTGCTATTTAAAGAAAAATGTGGTGTTTAATGATAAATTCAACATTGAATTCTAAAATTTCTGGACTAAAGTAGCTAAAATATATTAAGGTAACCGTATTAATAGTATTAACACTTATTTGGTATAAAATGAATGTTTATACGTATAAACTAAATTTAGACTATAATTGTAGACTTTAACTTGCGCTAAGATTCACAATGTTTATAGTGCACTTATATTAAATTTATAAAAGGGGTCTTGTTATAAAATTTTATTATACGATTGACAAATATTAAATTGCCTTATGCTAAAATTTTTTAGTGTGCACAAAGCAAAAACACGCATCAGATATATTACGACGAAAAATTTGACATCAGTTGTATTTTTATATCGAAAATGTCTTTTGTTGAAGAAATCATCAATTAAATTATACACCTACTAAATAATTAAAATAGAAAAAATGTCTTAAGCTAAAACAAAATCGTAAATAGTTATGTAAGATAAGATGAAGTTTTCATTAATTTTTTACTCCAAAAGGGGTTATTAATGTTTCAAAATATCATTCCCCTAAACATAAAAATAAAGTCGTATAAAACTACTTTCATAATTAAATAATTAAAGAAAAACTGTTTCTTTTAAAATAATGTCAGTTATTAAAATTCTGTAAAACAAAATTTCGAAGGCGGGATCCTAATTTTACAGTCATTTTTACCCTAGTAACCTGTTTAACGTTATTTTTATAATCAGGAACTTTCAAGTGCAATTAGCAGAATAATTGATTAATATTCTTTTGACATTAAGTAAAAACTTGAAATTTTACACTGCGACGTGCACAACATATTTTTGAAGAAACTGCTTGCCTTATTACAGGTATTAAATTTCTAATGCAAAAGTTACGGAATACTTGTAAAACTATAAGTCTATAGCGCAAAGATAATACCTAAACACAACCAAATCAATTAAAAAAGAATCAATCAGTTAATGTTTGGATTTTAATTCTTGAATATTGTGTATACAAAATATAGACTAAAAAAAATGAATAAAAATCTACTTGACTTCAAGATTATGATTTCTTAAGAAATTAAAGTTTATGTACTTAAAAGAAGAGTAGAGAAATTTTAAAAATAATTAGGTCAGTTGGGTTTATGTTTATGTGCATATACTTTTTTCGAGTACCATAAACAACAGTTGATGTACATATGCGGTAAACACTATATACCATATAAATAGAATACAATTTAACTTTCAACTGCATTGCTCAAGACACCCGGAAGTATAGTATACGGATATTTACTTTAAATAAATCAAGTGATATTCTATATTAGAATAGGTGTCAAGAAGAAATGCAAATCATGAACTTTCAAACTTCATGAAATTCCAATTTTCTATCATAATCCATAACAGAATTGTGTTCAATAATCGTTTTATTTAGCCGTTGGCCCGAGACATAAAATATTAAATCCATTATAATGAATTATTATTTTCTATGTGGATATAAGGGGGATAATAAACTTGTGTGTGGTCTTATTAATATTTGCCAGTCATAAATAATTTTGATCTCGAAGATTTTATTTGTTATATATAAGTAATATTTAAACTAGCAATGTGATTATTCTTTGTCAAAACGCATTATGAATTAAATACGAGGCATTCATTCAAATCTAATTAAATTATCTTTCACCAATTCTTATTAATTATTTCTATCACATTGAACATCTGCGATTTATAGGAATTTGATTTTACCTACCTACAACTAACTATACTACTGTATATTCTACATACTTGTTAACAACAAATTATGACAAAATACATGTACATAAAACATAAACTTGTTTTTGTTTTTTTTTTTTTGCTTCTAAATCTTTGAAGTATCTCTCAAAGCAATTTCGCTTAGTAGCTGTGGCGCGCTATACGTGATTAAATTTATTTTACCCTTGGAACTGTTAAACACATAATCATCACATGAAATCGAAAAGACATAAATTTTTTTTTTTTTCATCTTGTAATTTAATTAATACTGTATATAAAACAAAAACGTTTTTAAAAATATCTTTAATGACTTGTAACGATTTAAAGAGCTTTGGATTTTTTTTTTTTTTTGGGGGCTTGAATAATAAATTACGTTTTTTAATGTATTTGCTTGTACCATCTCGAAAGCGATGACTTCATTTAGTTATGTAATATGTACGCGATTAGGTTGGCGATATACCGATCCAGATCGTTCAATTTTGATGGTACTTAAGAATTTATTTATTTATTTTGTTTTATTTAATTATAATAGTCTCTTATATAACTTGAACTAAAACTGCTTAATCATTTTATTTAAAATTAAAAGTTAATTTCGAATAAAAATCATCGTCTTGTAGTTTGTAAAGCAGTGGTGTCTACTATTTATTGTTGAGATCAACAGTGCAACAAAAAACAATATTTTATGTCAACTCATCAACACTAACTACAACGTTCAATTTTTATATTTTTATCTAAGGTGCTGATACTAGCATTTAACCTACTTACAACAACAATAATGATGGATAAGAATGTTTCGTGTCATATTTTATTTTTTATTTTTATATTTTATTTTTCGCTAAGCTTATGACTGTAGCATTTAATTGTATATAAAAGGTGAACATTAAAATAAAAAAAAACAGAATGAATTTAATTCTAATATTAACAACAAGTTGTTTATTCTCAATAACTGGATAGACCCCACCCGTGGTAATCTATTAGTTAACTGTAAATCAAGACTATATTAAATTTACAATTTAAGTACAAAAGTCTAAGATTTACAGACGGACAGTCTGTAACGTCGTCGAGGGTGACGACACCAGTAGCCAAGCAACAACAGGCACATAACTTCACAAAATTAATGTCAAATTAACGTCACCACATGTAAACCAAACAACAAAAAGATAGATGAGTTACTTCAAAGCCAAGAGGTAACATGTGGAAAGATAGTTCAGCTAGAGGGAAACTATCGAAAAGACGGTGAAGACAGAAAAACGAAATCTTACTTAGAAAAGAGAATAGCGAGTCTAAAAACGCTATAAAACGAATTCGTTGGAAACGATGGCAAAATTATAGGAATGGTTCCGCCTTTGGGCCAAAATCATGATTATACCATATAACAAGAAGTTTACAATAAGCTGGTAGAGGAAACGCGCCAACGCCTACATAGCGAACCGCCATTGACACCAACAACAACAAACGCTGATGAGTAGTTCAATTGAGGTTGAAGGGCCTTCAATTGAGGTTGAAGGGCAGCAAAGTTAGAAGGGAACAACAACACAAAATTGGTCAAGAGACAAAACGTGCTCATGCGCCAGATAAATCAGAAATTGGTGTCAATAAATTATTCCTTGGAAACCAACAAAATATCTAAGGAATATGTGAATTTAAAAACAAGACAATTAGAAAAGGACATGCGGGAGAAATCGCAGCCCAACACACAGAATTATTAGTAGAGCTGGAAGAAGACGAACAAACATCCAACTACTTTAGAGAAGATTATTATGGCTACAATAGTTTCGGCCCCAGACAACAACCGCAGCAGAATCAGCAGCGGAAAACGTTCAACGATATATTCACTGAGCTGATCCACCAAAACAGAAAACTATCAGATACGGTAAAGATGACATATCTGAAATCACACCTGCAGAAGGGAACAGCTCAAATTATTAGTCACTTAACAACAACAGGTAACAATTACCAAACCGCTTGGAACATAATCCAAGTAAGGTACAACAACGTGAGGCTACTGGCAAACCATCAATTTAACGCACGGCGACAATTCAGATACCATCCGCCCAAACAGTGAGAAATTTGCACGATACGACACGAGAAATATTACACAACATAACGCGGCTAAATATGGATTCGCCCTTCGAGGCATTCGTGGGTTTCATTTTAAACAGAAAATTAGACCCCGAATCCATTAGGATACACGAGACAACTATAGAGAATCCCTGAGAAATTCCACAACCGGAAGATTTTTTTGGATTCCTGGAGAAAAGGTTTCAATCTTTGGAAGCCATGGGCAATCATTGAGCAACAGCACCACGACCACACATGCAGCATATATCACCTTTGAAACGAGTGAATACAGCCATGTTAACCAAAACATGTTGGGTGGAAGGGTGTAAGGGCCATCATGGTTTAAATCAATGCCAGCAATTCAAAAAAATGTCAACATTAGAACGAGCAAGGCTTCTCAACTCAGCCAACTTGTGCATACGATGTTTAAGCCAGCATCAAGGAAGTTTAAAACCGCCAAAACATTCGTGATCAACCAGCAAGGACAAGTTTTACTACCAACTGCATTAGTCAGAGTTGCAACTAGCACAGGCGACTTTTCACACTAAGAGCTCTAATTGATCCAGGATCACAGGTCACATTAATATCCTCCAAGACCGCAAATTTATTCAACTTTAAAAAAGAGAAAGTACACGTCACCATCTCAGGAGTAGGTGGAAAAAAAGTAAGCACTTGCAGACACACCATCAATCTAAAAACATCGCCAAATTTAATAAGGTTGACCAGTAGACTGGCACATGGCCAATTTATCCGAAAATATTGGCAAGACCTTGTGGACATCTCTGTGCTCGGAGATACAACAATTTTTAAAACCACCAAGATTATTAGAAATTCTAAATTCTATGAAGTATAGTATAGTTCATCACATATGGATAAGGTTGACCAAGTAGACTGGCACATGGCCAATTTATCCGAAAATATGGACAAGACCTTGTGGACATCTGTGATCGGAGATACAAAAATTTTTAAAACCATCAAAATTATTAGAAATTCTAAATTCTATGAAGTATAGTATAGTTCATATAGTATAGTATATATATATATGGTATAGTTTAATTTATCCGAAAATCTGCGCGAAACTTTGTGGACATCAAGATTATTAAAAATTCTAAATTCTGTGAAGTATAGTACAGTTCATCACAATTGGATAAGTTTGACCCCGTAGACCGGCACATGGCCAATTTATCCGTAAATAAGGACAAAACCTTGTAGACATCTCTGTGATCGGAGATACAACAATTTTTAAAATCATCAAAATTATTAGAAATTCTAAATTCTGTGAAGTATAGTATAGTTCATATAGTATAGTATGTATAGTACAGTTCAATTTATCCGAAAATATGTGCAAAACTTTGTGGACATCAAGATTATTAGAAATTCTAAATTCTATGAAGTATAGTATAGTTCATCACATTTGGATAACGTTGAACCCATAGGAATTAAACCGTCTTAATCAAGCCGAAAACATCAGCACGAAAAGCAAAATTCTATCACTAAATCCAACTACAGATGAAAACGGTTTGCTACAGGAAAACGGACGGCTACAAAATTCAAGACTCCCAAGTTCAAGCAAAAACTCAGTAATCCTGAGCAGGCACAACATAGTTACAAAAAGAATAATAGAAGATGCTCATATTTGGTACATTACACGGAGGCACACAATTGATATTAGCAACATTAAGAAACAGATTCTGGATCATTGATGGTAAACGATCTGTAAGACAGATAATTCAAAAATGTATTATTTGCTTTCGCAGACGGAATTACAAACTGTAATTCAACACGCTAAAACGGAATTTAAAATGGAGATTCAAGATGTGGAACATAAATTCCAAGCTGAATTTCAAAGGGAGGTTCAACGTCTCGAGAAAGAATTAACTGAGGTCACGGTAAGTGGATCAACGACGCGTGGTTCAGACCATTCAATCGATTAAGTTAAATCCACCAACATCCGACGGAACAACATCTTTCGGCATTTTTTAAATTTCAATTTGAAACGGCAGCCAATCAAAACCATTGGAGCAGCGGAGGCTTTTATCGTAACAGCTATCTCGAAATTATGAAGGCCCTGGATAGGAAGTAAGGCAGTGGCCACAACGGCGAAATATGCCGCTATCAAAAGGGAGGAGAATCGCTACAGGAATTTTAATCGGAAATCGAGCGACCAGTACATCTAGCACATACAAGTACGTTGGCCGATTACATCGAAAGGCTTAAAATTGACAAAAAAATTGAAACCATCGCTTATGCGTTAACAAATGAAACTGCACAAACCATCACCAAACCGTCAATGAAAATCAGCACCAAGATACCAAGACGGAAGTGGCAAAATAAGATGTTGGGCATGTGATAAAATCGGACAAATCGCTCGGGGCTTATGGGAAATAAGAAGAAAACGGGGAAGATCACCATCTCCTATGCAGCGACGACCAAGTGGAGCATAGGTAGTGGCCAACAAGAGGGCCAAATGACAACAGAGTCGTTAAACTTGAAAGAGTCAGCTTAAAGGGGCAGAAGCTCACTCCCACAACCGATTGCCGCATAACCTCCATCCGCGTTTCGAAAGTAGCAAGAGGCGGTGACAGCTTAACAATCAAAGGCGACATTGATGGCACGGACTGCATCATCATCTTGGATACGGGAGCAAATCGCACGATAGTCCGTAAAGATTTGAGAGAGGCATACAACTAGCTAATAGATTGAAGTTACAAACAGTAACTGGAGATAGTTCAATAATAGAAGGCAAAAAGATCGTGAAAATAAAGATCGGAAAACTGTTTTCCAAAACGATGTGCTGATTGCAGATATTGTGGATGAAGTCATTATGGGGATGGACTTCATGAGGGCAAATGGCTTGACGAGGAGTTTTAATTTACGATAACATCGAGTTGCCACTTCAATCTAGCAGTGCAGGAGCAACTACCAGGCAAATTATTATTGATCATCGGGAAAAGCTGTCACCGAACTTGGAGACGATCTTATGGGGAGGATTGGAGGGAGGTTCTGGGTCACCCAGGTTGTGGGTTGTGGCAGCTAACGAAGAGGAGAACTGGTAAAACAACTTTTGAAGAAATGGTAGAACAACTTATGCAGAAATGGACCGAAGATCTTACCGTGGCACAGAAAAATTCTGCCCATGAACTACTCAAACGGTACATGTCCATATTCTGCAGTACAACGGATAATAACGGAAGGACTTCAATAGTAAAGCACCGAATTGATACGGGAGCAAAGATGCCGACTTCTCAACCACCCCAAAAGGTTACCATTGGCAAAACAAGAAGAAGTCATCGAATGGTAGCAGATATGCAGGTAGCAGAAGTAATCGAACCATCTAACAGCCCATGGAGCTCACAGGTAGTATTGGTCGAGAAGAAGGACGGTAGCATGAGATTCTGTGTTGATTACCGGAAACTGACCCATTGCCACGGATGGACGATACATTAGACACATTATCGGGTGCTCGAATATTTTCTACATTAGATCTATAAGTCACAGCACTCGTTAATGTCTTCGACAAGAATGCTAATGGTTCCAACCGATTCTCTTTTTCATTAAACTGTTGCAAGACAGCGCCAACGGCAATGTTCAATGCATCAGTTGTATACATATTTTAGCGTTCCCAATTGGGTGCACGAGAAGAGTAATTTTAATCAATTCCGCAATTACCTGGTTAAACGCAACATTACATTCATCCGTCCAAGAAAAGTTCTTGGTTAGCTTTGGCGACTTATTTAGTACTGCCAAATGTGCATGAATTGGAGCTAACATACCTTAGGTATAAATCGGTGATAGTAATTAACTATCCCGATAAAACGTTGAATGTGCTTAATAGAAGTTGGAACCGGAAACTCACTAATTGCTCAAATTCTATCCTCAGAAGGTAGAATTCCATCAGCTGTAATTTTATGGCTCAGAAAATCTAATTATGGAACGCCAAAAACACATTTTGAAGTTTTAATATGCACGTCATATTCGACCAATCTTCTAAAGATTTGTCCTAAGTGCATTAAATGCTGTTCCTCATTTTCTGAAGCCACCAGTAAATCATCAATAATGGTATTGCTTTCAACCAAAGTGAGTTGGGTATTTTTTCGGGTTAACAGCTGGTTAAAGCAACAGCAAAAATTAAACAAATTTTAGTCTAATTTTTTGTTCATGAATTTTCTTATCAACTTGACTTTTGTGGCTGGTATTAAAACTAAACATTTGGTTAAGATTTGTTTAACCACTAATTTTTTTTGGGTTAGCTAAACTATTTTTTGGTCTATCTAGTACGGTTGTTGTTGTAATTTTTTTATTTTTAAGCCGCGGCCAGACGATTGCAAATAGTAGACGAATATGACGTTTGCGATATTGTACAAATATGAATTTGGCTGTCTACTACGATCGCCTGTATAGCGAATAGAGCACAAATATGTATATTTGTATTTGTTTTCTGTCTACACGATTTGTCATTTCACAAATAGCATCATATTCTTATATTATTTGCAATCGTCTGGCCGCGGCTTATATGAAAGCAATACAACTAATGTAAGCATAAACGAAATCTAGCCCGCGGACTACTTCGTTAATAAATCGTTTGAATGTCTGTGCGGCATTACGTTACCCAAAAGGCAAACGTCTAAATTCCTACAATCCGAACGGAGTTGTAATTGCCGTCTTATAGACATCCTCAGATGCCACTGGTATTAGATGGTAATCCCTAACTAAATCGATCTTGGAGAATATTTTACAACCATGTAAGTTCATTGAGAAATTCTGCATATGAGATATCGGATATCTATCTGATGTTGTCACCGAATTTAATTGTCGATAATCTCCACATGGCCTCTAATCAAGATCTTTTTTTCTAACTATATGTAATGGACATGAAACTGGGGATGACGATAGTCGACAAATCCCCAAATACACCATATGTTAGAATTCAGTAAAAGCGGCTTTATGCCGACCAGGATCTAATCTTCTTCGCTTTGCCATCGGTAAATGACCATTAGTCACAATATGATGCACAACCGAATGGCCAACTGGCAAATTATATAATTTAGTAACGCTTTAAGGCTAGGAAACTTACTTAATAACGTACCATAACCATTATCAATAGAAAAATGCACAGGTGTAGAAGTTTCACAACTCCTTACTGTCGCATCAATTGATAATTTTGTATTTGTTTCTTTTGAGGTCAACTAACAGACCAAATTTTGTGCCAATGATCGGGCGGCTCACGGATGCTATAATAAAAGCATGCGTAAATTCCCTTTTAAGTCCTAAATTAACCTAACTGACAGATCTCTATTGTAGTTGTCGTTGATAAAGAGCCGTTGAGAACTCTACTCTGCTTACGTCTACCCGTTTTTTGCTTCATGCTTTTGGGCGGCAGCTTTTTCTATCTGCTCAACCCGTTGTTTAAAATATGAGCAAGGCTGATTACAAGATCAAGCTTGATTTCCATATTTTTTATGGTTGTAACACCAATCAGGATGATTTTTCCAATTGTTTTGCTTGGTGTTGTTTGTGGACATTTGCTTATTGTCATTGCTACTACTTGCGCTGCTCGACCGATTTTGGTTGTTGTTACCTCGGGAGACGGAACGAGAACGACCCTTGTTGCTTTGCGCATTCAGACGGTTTTCGAGTGTATTGAGCCAAGCCTCAATTCTCGAGATGTAATTTGGCTTGTTCTGTTGTCCGCTAGTAGATGGTCAATCCATTGACGTCACTTTTGGCGCGTGGTACATGGCCGCATGAATTCTATCTGCGATCTTAGCACATTGCTGTAAAGTGTCTGTTTCTCGTAACCCAGCCATTGCGATTCGAATTACCTCAGGTAATTTTCTGGTCCACATGGTTTTAATGACAGATTGGATAAGTTCAACCGGCCTCCGATCGCCCAGATCAATTCCTGTCAACAAAAGTTCCAGGTCATGTTCTGGCGATGGTGTTAATCTGTCGAGCAACCGGGATTTAATAGTAATTATTCATAGTAATTATTTTTTGGTGGATCTGATAACAGATCACCAATTTGTTCTGATATTTCCGGTGCTAGGGAGGCTAACACGTGTGACGCCTTAGTTCTGTCTGACGTTAATTGATTTAAGGTGAACTGTAATTCAGTCGCCTTAAACCAAATGGAAGGATTTTAATAGTCCAATTGGCGCCACTTCTTGATAAAGCTCCATATACGTTTTCTTTTCAATTAGAACAATCGAAACTTTCTGGTCTTGGTGGAGTACCTACCATTTTGTTGTTTAATATTTTATGGAACTATGACGTGCGTGACCTAAGTGCGCACAAAGCTGCTCGTCGTTTTTATTAAGCAACAAAAGAAAATTGTAAATAACAATATTGTTTGGTGAATTTTCCAAATTGTGAAAAATTTAATCAAAATCCAAAGTACTTTTGATCAATTGCTTGACCAACCAACAATGTTTGTGAAAAATATCAAATCGTTTTTTTTTTTTGAAGAAAACTTAAAAAAAAAACTTGTAAAACTTAAAGAAAATAAACAACGCCGTAACCTTATTCGTAACCCGTCGTATTTGCAATACGAAAACCTGAGACTACCTAACCGTATGTGAAAATTTTTTGTGAGAACAAAATTTTAAGTAACTATTGACGATGACGACACGCTCTGAAATATATTGTACAACATTAAATTTGATTTCCGTATCAAAACTTAATTGCAGAAAAAAATGCATAGTGGCGTAAAATAATTAGTTTTAATAAAAACTTTATGATAAATATTCTTTTTTTACGGTTAGTAATAACTTTAAAAATTCAAGAAAGTGTTTATAAAAATTGAGTTTAAATTGAAAACATGAATTTCAATTGGCAGAATTGAATTTAAATTGAAAAAAATATTAATTTAATTACAATTTAGTTGAGATAATATATGTATACTTAAGTTTTTCAATACAGGTAAACTCTTGTGTTTTTTTCTGATGTGTGATGTCCTCCTATTGATCCCGTTATGTTAAAAGCATGTGCTCATTGACCAGTATTATATTGCCCGCGAAGGCATGTATATATGATAAATGCAACCTATGTATATCTTGGTAAGATACGTCGTACCAAGATTCTGCAATAAGAAGGCCAAAAGTTCAAAGTTTTATTTCTCTATAAAAACTTGGACAAAATTGTATGCTGCTCCCACCAATCTGCGTGTTTCGTGCTGCATGTTGTTTTTTTTTTTTTAATTGTCTATCCGCTCCTGATCACCGGGTCACCAATTGTAGTTGTATATATTTTGTGGAACTTATAGATTCACTATTTACAACACTTCGTTTTATATTTAAAATGTAAATTTTATTATTATAAACTAATTTTATAATTCACTAAATATAAATCGAGTTGCAATTTTGCTACCACCGAGTAAACATTTAAATAATTTACTTATTACTTGTGTGAAAAGTTGAATCAGCAGTTTAAATATTTTTTTATTTTATTTTTTAAATATTGTGATGTGAAAAATAAGTGAAATCGTGATGTCCTCACCTCCGCCTCAAGTAAAAAAGGCTGGGCTAAATCAGCAGATAGCGATGTCCACAAGCGATTTGCCACCGAACTTCACGACCTCAGATATTTTTAATAAAAAAACAAAAGCGCAGCATAGTCCAAAGCGACAACAAATTTTAAATGTTCAAAAAATTACCTTACCAGGCAATTTAAACCAAAGTGAAATTATTAATTTAAATAACATTGGTGTGTTGAACCATAACGAAACTAAAAGTGCCTCGTCGCCAAATATTGACGATAAAAGAAACAATGACAGTGCATCGACATCAGATGACAATAAAATAAACAGTGATGTAGCTCAGTGTTTAGTGCAAACGGGAATAGACCGGTATATTACTGTCCGATCAAAACGATTTCTGGGAGCAAAAGAGTTGGTAAAAGTTGGTAAACATATTACTACACGTATCAACTAAAGAGCCAAAAAGGATTGGTTGTTGTGTTAAAAGGAATAGAGAGTTACGTAGATGCAAACGAAATTCAAGCTGCTCTCGCTGAAAAAGGTTTCCAGTGCAAAATTATTACCAATATTTTTAATCGGGAGAAGGTTCCTCAGCCATTGTTTCGTCTGGAATTAGAACCAGACAATAAAAAGGTTAAAGACAACCATGCAATATTTGACCTAAAATATCTACTGCACAGAAGGGCTACCATCGAGGAACCCAGGAAAAGAAATGGGCCGGTACAGTGCGTTAAGTGCCAAGAATATGGGCAAACTAGAGCATATTGCACTTTGAACGATGTTTGTGTTATATGTGGTGAACTCCAGAATTCAAAGGTTTGCAATAAAGCAAAAAAGGAAGCATCAGTGAGAAAATGCAGCAACTCCGTTATTGAAGTGGCTATTAAGGCCCTAAGATTTGCTTTGAGCGAAGAAGAAAACCAGCGCGTAAAAAACTACTTAAGTGATCTCTCGTCAACCTAGAGGACAGATTATTCTTTGTGGAAGGCAACCAAAAATTTAAAAAGGCCAACAAATTCGAATCCACTGATTAGACTACAAACTGGAAATTGGGCGAGAAGTGATGAAGAAAAAGCCAATGCTTTTGCTGCTCATCTAGCAACAGTATTCGTCCCACACGAAAAAGATAGTTATTTTGTGCTACCCCAGCCAACGAATGATGGTTTAGCCTACAAACCTATAAAGTATAACTGGAAGAAAGTTAAGAATACAATTAAAACTTGCATAAGCCCGAAAAAGGCACCAGGACATGATCTCATTACAGAAGATATCTTTGATCACAATGATACATCAGCCAGGGAAAAATGAAACGCAAATCTCATCATATCGTCCAATAAGCAAGCTGCCCACAATCTCAAAGCTATTTGAAAAAATGTTACTAACGAAATTGAAACCAATATTAGAAGAACGGCGCGTTATTCCAGACCATCAATTTGGGTTCCGAAACCAACATGGTACTATAGAGCAAGTACACAGAATTGTAAATGCAATCAAAATCACCTTCGAAAAAAAGATATATTGTGCTGCTGCCTTTTTGGATATCGCCCAAACTTTTGATAAAGTTTGGCACGATGGACTAATTTACAAAATTAAAGAGCTTCTACCGAAGAAATTTCATTCAGTTTTGGAAAACTATCTTCTTCAAAGGCAATACATGGTCAAACAAAACAGCGCAACTACTTGCTTAAATGATATTAATGCAGGTGTCTCGCAAGGCAGCGTTCTAGGACCAATATTATACTTGTTGTTCACAGCTGATATACCTGTAACCAACAAAGTATTAATATCAACATTTGCCGATGACACGGCCATCCTGGTGTCTCACACTAATCCTGAAATTGCCTCAAAGGAACTACAGAATCATTTAAACAAAGTCGCGGACTGGCTGAAGGCATGGCGAATAAAAGTGAACGAAAACAAATCAACTCATGTCACATTCACGCTAAACAAACGCACCTGCCCACCAGTGAAATTAAACGATAAAAATATTCCTCAACAAACGAAGGTAAAATACTTAGGTTTGCATCTGGATAGCTCAAAGATCCACCACACCACATGCTAAGATCCACCACACTACACTTCACAAATCTTTGTCCGTTGTAATAGAATAAGCTAATTAATAGCGCAAAGTTCACTGCACTAAAATGAAAAATTTCCATGATACAACTGTTCTACATCGTACTAGACTCTTCTGACTAGAAAATTTGGAATATTGCAAATATTTATTTGGAATGCAATAGTGAAAAGATTAAATCGAATTATTTAAAAGGTGTTTTTAGTGCGATATAAAAGTTATAAGTGATAGTATAAATAGTGGCAAGTAACTTTGTGAATAAATAAATTATTTTGTGAAAAATTGTTGTGGTTTGTTTTATTTACAATCCAGTGGTTCAAATCTTTATTGGCAAAGGGAAAAATTTAACAACATTATTACCGATTGGAGCACCATGAATCTAGCTACCTAGTGGAATCATTTTAAAATGAGCTTACTGATAATTTGACGATTAAGAGTTTTAATAAAAACCATATCTCAATATTCGTTCTTAAATAATATAATATCAATTTCTAATTAGATTCTAATTAGAAAGACAATACCTAATTACCTTAATGCTAAATTTTATTTAGCTGCATTTGAGGAAGGTGTCAGTTTATCAGTAACATCATTTTCAATATTTCCCTCCAGAGGCGCTTAAGGCGCATTTACACCAAACACTTTGGATGAACATCATGGATGAATCATCCAAAATAACCCATATACCTAAATGCATCTTTCGAAGATGAACAGTGAAAGAAGTTGAACGTGTTCTATTTTTTGTTCACTTTGTAAACTTTGAAATAATTATACATACATCTTTTGAAAATATATAAACACTTTGATAATTTTTTAAATTAAATATGTTCTTTTCCATATAAACGGATTTTTATTTTATTAATAATTTATATTAATTTAAGCTACAGCACGTTTCTTATCGTTTTCCTTCTTTAAGAATGATGGCGTTCTTAATCACCCTTAACCGAAAATTTGCTTACATGAGTTTTGAACATTTTCGCTGCGAATAAATCTATAACTATGTACAAAAATACTTTCTATATTGAAATATACATAGATTGTCACCAATAAATAGCCAGACCAAAAAATATAGAAATCTGATGATATAAATTAATTAAATTGTATACCATATCACTGACAATTGGTGAAATAAGTAATTGTTCAGCCACATGTTGCACGTCCAACAAAACCATACCTTTAACCAAATTATTGCTGAACTCATTAAACACAGCATGATGCATTTATAGTTTTGTGTAGTAGCTTTTGTATTTTTCACATAAATTAATTAAAACTTCTTTCTGTTGTGTAATTGAATTTAATTTATTTGCTTTAAGGTATATGAAATTGATTGAAATATACTTACACGGGTTGAAATGAAATTGAAAATTAAATTAATCGTATTTTGATTATATGTTAGAATATTATTTATGTATAATTTTATGACTGGATCAAGTTTGATGTTTGTGTTTCTTTTAACGAATTTGGAACACAAGTACCTGTGGAAACCTGTGATTTTTTTTTTACTTTTTACTATATGCGTTCAGTAGGTATGTATGTAATTTAAAATGAGCGCGATGTCTTGAGGCAAAAATGTAATTAACAAAGTTGTAAGTGTCAAATGTAATTAAAAGTGGGAAATGCCACTGAATGCTCATTTAAATTTTATTATTCATAATTAACAAACAGAACACTACATTTAGGTGTTATAACAGTAAACATTTTTCCACATGACATAGATTTAAGTCGAAAAGGAATATATAGTAGTAGTGTATACATTCACAAATAAGAAAACGAAGACATAACATAAATCTAAAAAAAAATAAAAAACTTCCGATTATCATGTCACTTACTCTCGAATTTAAGCTCATCACATTGTATATCGCTTTTTGTAATGACAAATAATTACAGAACAGGCAATAATTTTTTATAAAATTCCCTTCTTACAAATAACAACATGAATTGAATTCGTTACGACAAGACAGCCTCTTAGTGACTATTAATATTGTAAAATAGATTAATCTTTGTCATGGTTAATTGTTTTTGATTCATTGTTTACGATTTTTTGTTTTGAATCTATGGAATTTGCCTTTTGAGTGTTAATTATATTATCGGCGGCTGAAAACAAAAGCGCATAAGTATGGCGATTTTTGGCAAAGAGGATTTAAATGCAGAAACATTTGAAAATTCAGATACTGTCAGTGTAAGTTCTTAGTTTTCAGGTTTTTGATTGCATCAACAATGGCTGTTATCATTTTTAATTATACGATATTCTTTTACAAATACTTAAGTGGGCAGCTCGATAGAAGGCGGCTGACGTGGAAAAATCATATTGAAGCAAGGTGCAACCAAATAAAAATAACATTTTATAAAATGTATTGACTTGGCTGATGGGAAGAAAATCTAAGCAGTAATTACTAGTCTTAGGATTTTTAGGTTCTAAAACATGTAACTAAACCTGCAAAATATGTGGTAAAATGTATGATTAAAATGAAAAATATGTGGTCATATTTTGAAAAGAAAACCAAAGCTAAACCTTATCTTAAAAGGATTTCAATTCACTCATTAACAAAAAAAAAATCAAGTTTTTGGCTACAAAGTTGGAAACTATAGCTGTCCTGAACTACAAAGAGCTGGAAAAGTAGTCTAAAAAATGGTTCCACATCCAAACATTTAAAAATTTCGACTGGTAAGCGATACTTACTTGAAAAGAACACCGTACCGTGATGGTTGAGGCTAAAAGAATCACGCTATTAAGGCAAGTTTTAAACTAATAAAAACTAAATTACGATTAAATTTTTGCTCAAATCAAATTGTAATTCAAACACAATTTTCAATTTAAATTACCATCAAGATTATAATCAATTACAGTTTAGTATTCATATTCTTTTATCATAATCTGCTGATACTAAATAATTTTATTGCAATTGTTACTAATTGCAATTAAAATTTAGTTTGGAATATCAAACTTACACTTCTCGAATCATTTTAAAATGAAAGCTGAAATTGTAAATTTTGTGTTTTAAATTTCACTCAAACTTAATAAATCAATTCCTTCTTCAACTTTTTTTTAAATCGAGTTTGGAACTTAGCCTACTTGTATTCAAAATATTACAAAATTTCTATCTAATTGCAATCAAAATTTTGGAATTTAAAAACAACTTTTTCTCAGAATTTTGCTCTCACTAAACATAAAATTTTTGCTCAAATCGATTTTATAATTCTAATTTTATCTTTAATTTTTCTCTTGCCGAAATACAAACTCAACTTTAAACTAAAAACAATATTACATTTGCTCAAGTCGAAATTACTATTCAAAATTCAATTTCTACTCAATAATTTTTTTAAATTATGGCTTAAAACTAAAATATTTCGATACCTACTCAGATTTCTGTTCAAAATTCTGATACAAATTTAACAAACCTTTTGATTCAAACAGAGTTTTAAATTCGACTTTAACTCAACATTTCTAATAACACACAAATAAATTTCTAAAATGCACTTGCAACTATAGCTGAAGTTGCATTCCAAATTTCTAATCAACCACATTTAGACAAATCTAGGTTGGAATTTTTACTAAATTTGTAAACAAAAATATCACAAAATTTCTAGCTTAATTGCATCCAAATTTTTGCTCAAACTCTCGATTGGAGTGAAATTGAATTTTTAGTCCAAACTTTGTTCAAATCTTGCTTTACCTCGTTCTAAATAAAAATTTTGCTCGAATAATTAACAAAATTTTTAAAATTCACTCAAACTATTATTGAAGGCAGTCACCATATTTCTAATGTAAGTTCCTACTTAAGATTTTATTCAATGACGGTTTAAAATTGATATTCTTCTATTATAGAACCAAATTCTTTCAGATTATTGCTGGATTCCTGATTGTCTAGTTGAACTAAAAAATGTGTCGAAATCGTGTTTAGAATTTAAGCTCTTGAAAATGTGTTTCACAAATGTAAAATAAAGAAGACAATTTCAACTTTAAATTTCACTCATATTCAAACTAATTTTCTTTCTTCATTCTCTTAATCAATTTCCTCTCTGTCGAATGCAGTTGACCAATTTTGACTAGATTTATGTTCAAAATTCCATTTATCATTTTGTTCAACTTCGAGAACTGATTGGAACTAAATTTCTGACCAAAAAATTTTAATTTTTTTAAAATTCATTTTGAATTTAAACTAAGTTACTAGAGTGAATACGATTGAAGTTAGCTTCGCGAGTCGCCTCAAAACTTATCCGACATTTTCGGAATTTTTCTATGCTTTGTAGTATTTAGAATTTGATATAGTTTGCGACTTTAGTTGAAATGCTTGGCTTCCAGATTATTTGGTAGTTTTCAGATAATTCGAATTGGCAGATTATGATACTTTGATGATACACATTATTTGAAGTTATCGTGGCTTTCAAGAACTATTTTTGGTTTCATTTGCATGTGCTGATTATCTTTTTTGATTAATACTTCGATTATTCTTGTTCGAGTATTGAGGAGGAGGGAGGGAGGGGGGAGGACCAAATTTGAATAGATTAATTTACCAGCTTCATAACCTTCCAGTAGGGTGTGCATCACGTCAGTGTTTCTGGTCGTGTATTAAGTAGCTGCCAGAGGGGTACAATTGAGTAAGAGGTAACCTGGTCACAATTCACAAGGGTACGTGCTGCCTTCTCGTGGCAATCACTGCGGTAACTGAGGCCATTTGGCACATTTTGGCCATTTGGCACAGGCTACGGCAACCCTGATCTAAGGTGGAACAGCATATGCCGATGGATGAGTGGCTGATAGGTTAATCAGTCCAAAGTATGCGAACTCTGGATACCAGGCACCCTTCAGTTTTATTAAGTATTGGATGACCTACGAGCGACTTTCCATTTCCAGCAACTCGTAAAAGTAAAACTAAAACGGAAGGCGAGGCAGGGTAGGAATATACAGGAGTGGGACTGCCCTCTCGAAGTCCTTGAGTACCAACGCTACCGTCTTTCTAGCTGAAGTATATGCTACAGTAAACATCTAAGAAGGAGAGCAAATGAACCCATAGTAAGTGTCGCATATCAGCCGACAGTATTATCAGGTCATTAAGAGCCTGAATATTGACTGGACTAAGCAGGGTCCAAGCACAAAAGAACTTTTAGGTCGCAGTGCGAGGTGGCTGAACGTCGACATGGTCCTTCAATATAAATAATAATAAATCCATGATTATTTGAGAGTATTCAAAATTATATAGTGACGTTGAGATTTATAAGCAATTCGTGATTTTGCCTATAGTTGAAATTATCGAGATCTGCATGCTCTTAAGTTAGTCAGCGCCCTCCTCCGCCCTCCGAAACGTTTCAACTTTTTGTTTAACTCTAATTTTCGAGATACAGATTATTCGATATTATTCTGCGATTTAATTTAATTATTTAATAGGGTTTCCATTTCCATAACCAGAATCTGTAGGGTTGAATTCGCATATCTATGGGGAATTACGAAGAAATTAGTTATCGTCGCTAACAAAAACCGACGATTCGGAGCTGCGATCGTCTGCGCTTTCTTTACCTTTACCAATTAAAGGTTGGGAAAAAGTATTTAAAGATGTTTTGTTATTTTTAGAATAAATTTTTCTATTATTCAAAATGATTTTTATTTAAGTACCTATTGGCTATTACTATCTTTGACCTTTGCCCATTTTTCGGGAAGTTTCATAATTCCATCGGTGTAGAACTTCTGTGGCTTATCGGCGAAAAACATGGCCAAGTGATTTTCACAGTCCTTTTTGGAAGCTAACTTTAGACATCAAAGAAGTTTTGCAGAAATCGAAACAAATGGTACTCGAGGGTGCAAGGTCCGGGCTATATATAAGGTGGATACACTCAATTTTCACCAGGTCATGAAAAATGTCTGTGGTTTGGCGTTGTCATGATGGAAGACAAAACCCTTTCTATTGATCAATTATGGCCGTTTTTTTAATTGCTTGCTGCAATTTGGTTAATTGCTGATAGCGCAGGTTGCAATCAATCGTTTTATCAGGTTGTAGAACCTCATAATGTACGATTCCCTTTCAATCCCACCATACACAAAGCATAACTTCATAGGGCGTCTATCCCGGAATTGAAGTCATTTGTGGTGGTTCACCTTTTTTTGGCCACGATATTTTTCGAACGATATTCTTGTATTTTACCCTTTATTCATCGCCAGTAATGATTTGCTTCAAAAATGAGTCGATTTCGTTGCGTTTCAGTAGTGCTTCGCTGATGGAAATTCGCCCAATCAAATTTTTCAACGACAATTCATACGGCACCCAAACAATGAATTTCTTTGTGTAACCATAGCCTTACGCAAATGGTTTATAACTGTTTTGTGAGCGGTATTTATTTCCTTACCAACTTTTTCATAATCGGAATTTACACAATGGAAGCAAGAAAACCATGTACATGCATTTAATAAAGCATCTTGGCCGTAAACAGCACAAATTTTTTCCGGGCGTGGGCAGCGTTTTTGCCTTTTTCGTAATAAAATTGCATAATATAGCGAATTTTTTTAGTTATTTCACTGAAGACTGAAAGATTACCTTTCAAACGCGCATCAGTGAGACGTAATCTGATTAGTATTGCCCGATATATGACACCAAACACCATCTAGTGACAAAAATCCCTCAATATAATTTTTCCCAACCTAATATATTCCAGGTGAATATCGAGTGGTACCCTACTAGTATTTAAATACGTTTTAAAATCAGTGTAATACTTTTTACAAGAACTTGGTTCACACAGCACCAATTTCCAGCCAAAAATGAATTACGAAGTCTTTGAAATATGAATTGAACACTAGAAACAAATCCAGTTTTAAGTTAAAGTTACGCGAATACCAGCTAACAGATTTTGAAATCAAACGAAATTTGCAGGTGCCTTTCGGGAAAGTCGTATCGAAAAGACATTTAACTGAAATAATTTGTCGATGCATATAATTTTCGGAATTTTAGAAATGTGACGTAATACCAAGAATATTTACAAACAAACAAGAACATTTCCAAATTTCAACTTTGAACTTTCGTTTGACATTTGAATTTGAGAACCTAAAGCTAAAGTTAAGCTTTGAGAGAAGCTCTTGCAAATTTAAAAAAAAGAAGCAAAATGGCCGAAAGTTCAGACTCTTCATTAAGGGGAACTTTCATAATGCAGAATTAAGCAAATATGTTTGTAACAGACCAAATACAAGGGTTAATTGGGGCACAATGACATTTCCTCGAAAAGTGTAGTAAGAAAAATCTATTGATGGGTGTCCGGTCGGTACGTTATTTTGCGTTTTTTTGAAGATATTTCCGTTGTCGTTATTTTTATTTTCGGGCAAATCCCTCGGTGCGGTAACCTGGACTAATGGTCGATCTTATTCCCAAGTGGGCGATATTTTATCCGGATCCACACAGCCAGCAACTTTATGTCACATCGATCAAAGGTGATTTGTTCTATCAAAAAATAAGCGATCGCCGTTTATTATAGAATAACTGCATCAAACGTAAAGGATAAAAGGAATAAATCCGAGGGTATTTGGTCATCTTTAAAGCAAGAGAATAATTATTTCCCATTGAAGTTTCCACCCACCATTGACGACGTCAAGTTCATCATCAATCAGATTAGGTTTGGGACCGCTCCCGGCAAAGATGAGATCCCTATCAAGTTGTCCTTCATATTCCAATAGCCCAAATCAAAAATCCCAAGAATGTAGCCGATTACAACGTCGGGTACAAATTGTATTCGAAACTTCTACCACGCTCATATTAAGCTGTTTTTCTGGCAAATCGATCCACAGAAGGCCACATGTTTACCATTCATCGCGTTCTTAACGAGGAGTAACTGGCTGCTCATCGAGTGAGTATCCTCTCCGTCGATCTAGCCAAACCCGTTGATACCAAAAACCTAAATGTGATGGCTGAACAATATTTAACTCATCACTTAGTAAACCGAATAAATAAAACATGCTACTGGGAGCGCACTTCAATTAATGGAAAAAAGGAGTAAACCAATAGTGGTGTCCCATCTCCCCCCTCGGTTATTTAATTTCATACTCAATGAAATATTAATAACAGTTTCCGATCGGTTTCCAGAATTGAAATTGGAGCAGCGCAGCGCGAGAACCTATAATTACCAGTGGCGTAACTAGATACCCGCAGCACCCGCAGGCACGCGGGGCCCACGGAGAATGGGACCCACGAAAATTATCATTCAAATATTAGTTGAAAGTCAAGATCGATAGATGGTAGCTCAGATTAAGCTTAAAGTAGACCACCCTTTCAAATTTGCAAAACGGCAAACGGCATTCCTAGGAAATTTTTGTGAAGAAAAGGCGGTGATATAGTTTTTAGAGAAAGAAGCAATCGTTCCTCTTGCTATTAAATATTTTCTTAAGAAAGGCCCAACAATTTCATCTCGGTTGCAGAAGATGAATGTCAGAGTAATTACACGTGTAATCTGACTTCATATAAATAAAAATGGCTTTAGGTTCTGACAGATATTTAGATTTAGAAAAAAATTTGCTAAACTCGTGTTAAATCAAAGCTTTCGACATCGATAACTATATCGATTTTATTGCTTGCTAAGTTCATTTATTTATAAGTTTTGCCGAATCTTTTTTACTACCGGTAAACGGTAAATACAAACTTAATTTACCGGTAAACCCGATAAAACCTGTTTTTTGAAAAGCTATTTCAAATATAAGGAAATTGCAAATTCCAAATTATTTTTGCAATTTTTAATTAGTTTTCGGCGTGGTTCCCCTGTTTCATATCCCTTTGTCTCGGATTTCATCTTTTGATCACTTTTTAAAATTTCTCGAGATTGTTGGAGTATAGCAAGGAAATGGGATTAGTGATATTCGAGACTTAATTGGTGATTCGGTGTTTCACAATACGATTGTTCGATATTTACGAAATTATCCGAATTATTTGAAAGCTAATTATTATTGCATATCGTTTTGTTGAGCATATAACTTGCTTCGTAGCATTTTGTTTAGTAAAGGGTTTTTCATTTCAGAAAAATAATTTTAATGGCCATGAATGTGACTTTATTTCAAAGATAATTTTATGTCATTAATATTTGAATATAGAGATCCATTTATTGATCACTCTTTGCAGCATTTCTTTCTGGTCGTATTTCGGCAATAACACATCGAGTGTTAGCTTCCAAGAGTTCAAAAGACTCTGGCTTATCAGCGTATATAAGTGACTTAACATACCCACAAATTAATTGTATCGCGCGCTGTATGACATGTGGCCCCGTCTTG
Organism: Tipula vernalis; assembly: GCA_958295665.1. Taxonomy (NCBI): domain Eukaryota; kingdom Metazoa; phylum Arthropoda; class Insecta; order Diptera; family Tipulidae; genus Tipula; species Tipula vernalis. Next base: position 125,452,287 of record OY282558.1, on the reverse strand, counting down.
TTGGAACCACATGTCTCTGATGTTTTACCATCCAATTTTAGTAGTAAATATGTCTCTATACCAGTTTCCGTTAACTGCAACGTTTTCACCAGCATTATTTTTGAACACATATGGTTCGATGATTCATTCGGCCCACAAAGCACAACAAACGGTAATTTTTTGTGGATGTAATGTTTCTTCAACAATAGCTCGTGGATTATCTTCGCTTCAAATGTGACAATTCTGCTTGTTAACATAGCCATTCAACCAAAAATGAGCTTCATCACTGAAGAAAATTTTGTTTGGAAAGTTTAGATCAATGTCAATATTGACTTCGGCCCATTCGCCGAATTGGCGACGCGAATGATGGCCGTATGGTTTTAATTCCTGCCAAGTTAAATATTGTAAGCATGTAAACCAAGTTCCGATTGTTGTGCACGATGACGAATCGATTCATTTGGATCCTCTTCAATACTACGCGCTACAGCTGCTACCGCCTACTTGGTGCGCGCCGTTTGGAGTCTTACGTAACCCGTATTATCATTTAGAGTAAACGTGATGTGCAAGCGAGCCGTAGTTAACCGAATTAATTGCTCTGATGGACGATTATGTCGACCATAAAATGGACGTAGCGAGCGATGAGTTTCACGAACTGAACCATTATTTTCAAAGTAAATTTGAACAATTTGCAAACGTTGCTCTGGCGAGAATCAATTCAATATGAAATGGTAGACCAAACTAAACAAAAGTCAATTATCGCCTGTCAAATCGGGTGCCACTGAAAAAGGTGCTGCCACCTTAAAGTTCTGTACCTCGAAATGAAACACCCTTTAGTATTAGTAACATTAAATTACTTCACAAATAAAGCATGGTTTCCACGATCGCGAGGCGAAAAAATTAGTCAAACTAAAAAAAGGAAGGAATAAAAAAAATAACATAAGAGTGAGTGAAACAGCAACAAGTCGTTATTCCGAATTTTTATTTATTTATTTTTGACGTTTCGAGTACCGTTGGTAACGGCACCGTTGAATGGCAGTCTGATAAAATTGAATAATAATTTTAAATTTGCATTTGATATCTAGAAAATAGAGTATTCAAAAGAAATACCTATACGACCATTTTTTTGTAATTCTATGTTTTTTGAATGACATCCATCTAATCTTTTTTTCGGATTAGACATCCTATTTCGGAATGCTGAATTAAAATATTAAAAACTGGTCGTCCCAATTTTTCTGTCAAAATGCTATTTTCTCTCTTCAGCAAAAATTCACCAATAGTTCGATAGAGATCGAACTATTGGTGAATTTTTGCTTTCTCTTTTTAGTTTGACTAAATTTTTCGCCTCGCCATCATGGAAACCATGCTTAATTCGATATTTATTCGAATTTTCGGAATTTTTCGAAATTATTCAAGAATGTCCAAGTTATTTATATTTTACACGGCGGTGATTAGTGCGTATAAGATTTCCTTTGTTTTGACATACTTACGGATAATTCGATATCTGTGAACTTTCTAAAACATTCAAGATACTTTGAAAATTCGTTATTTTTGAGAATAATTCCAAAGTCTTGATATTTTTCAAATTATACTCAAAATATGTGATGCTTTATCTTTATATTTAGAATCGTCATATCATTGATCTGATTGCAAGAAATTTCGTTTTGATTGAGGCCATTGAACTGAAACACGTGTTGTTTCGAACTCTTGAAAATAAATACTTTTAATTAATGCGAGGCTGGACAATAAGATATTTCCTCCATTTTTAACAAAACACTTTACATGTTCATAGGTAGAAGAACATTTTTAGGGGCTGAAGAAAAATTTTGCGGAGCGGTTCGACATTTGTAGTTACGTCACTGACAATTACCACTAATTATTGTTTATGCCAACGACATCGTTCTCGTATCACGTAATATCGATAGTCTCGAACCCATTCTCAAGAAATTAATTCATAACTTGGAAATTTCCGGGTTAGAAATCAATCCACAAAAATGTATCGTACATTTCAAAGACCCCCTTTTCTTAACCGACCTCAGCTGCAGCTAAAATATAGAAGTGATCACTTTCCACCACGTCAACACAATGCGTTATCATGCGGTAAATCGATCTAACTTATGAACTCACTATCCCAAAAAACACAATAACGTTCCAAACTGATCTTAGTTCGTAAAACGCAACAATCGTTCCCATGAACACTTACTTGTTAATTAAAAACTATAGCTGTCACCTTCGCAAAGCGTTGCCGATTGAGAGAACATGAGCTTTTCTTTTTGAAGAAATTGTCAGAGTTCAGTACCCATAAGCCAAATTTACGAAAGCTTAGAGCATTAATAAAAGGGGAAACAATTAAGGGAAGTGATTTTGTGAATTATTTAGTTTGTGATAAATTGGCAAGGCCAATACCATGATTGGTAACAATATTATAGAAAACAGCAACAATTACTGCATCAGTATTGTGAGAAACTTTAAATCGAATTCTAAATTCTACCAACAAAAAATAATTAACTCATATTTAGTTATGAATTAGTTCATTTTATTGCACGGAATTAATTTACTACCGCTTTTGTAACCTGCTAAGTTTTTTAGTACTTTTTCGTGAAGGTGTAATTAGGGAAAGGAATTAGACTTCGCCGTTAAATATGAATTTATTCCGAGCGAATTTAATTCATTTTCATGTGAATTAAATCCGCTGGAAATTTATTCATTTAACAAAAAAAATTGACGTCGCGGATTTAATCGATATTGAAAATGAATTATACCCCTATTCCCTTGGTCGTGTCACTTCATTCGACGTGATAATTGTCGCGTCACTTCAACTTTAAATTGGTATTCTCTTAGTCGATCGAAGTGATAATATAAGAGAATGCGACGTAAAAGAATGTTCGTCACTTCAAACGACGATTGTCGCATCGATCGACTAAGAGAATACCAAAATTTGATTGTCGGTACAAGTGACAAGTGACACGACTAAGGGAATAGGGGTGTTAATTTCGCCATACAAAAATTTGAGGCAGAATTAATGTCCGCGCACTTAATTCAGTCCTTCTAATTTTTGGACTTATTTACTTTTATTGTTGTTCTGTAATTACCCTCTGTAATTATAGTCTGTATTTTTTTCGTTGCTGTATAGTTCAAAAAAGTCAAATTGACTTATGGATGGTGCAATTTACATGTATTACGAATAAATACAAAGAGATGGCTTAACGTCTGGTAAGCAATCGAAAATGGAATTGTATTCTGGAGGTGTCCCTAGTAAATAATTACCATCCAAGAAACACACCCCATAAATTTTCTTAAATATTAGAAAAATCGATACAGTGAAGGTTAAATAGTGTGAATTAAAGGGTGTATTAAGTAAATATTGTCGTGGGTTGTGTTAAGTGATTCACAGAATTGAGCATTGGTTGGCAAGCGCTAAAATCGTAGTGCCACCACCTTTTGTAAAACATAGAAAGAAAAGTATTGTAGAAAATGGAATACCGCCTTTAACGGACATCCTTTTAGAGCAGTGCATACAAGAGAAAAAAAAATTCAATAATTTACGACGGATTTCCAATTTCAATCAAACTAACAAAATTGAAAACCTGCAATACAATTTATTCATAATAAAAAAATATTTTTTTGTATTCACTCATATACAATTACGCTGAAGATGTACGGCTATAGTACGTGAAAATATTTTTAAAACGCGAGATGCATTAAAAATACGCCACGAACGATTCAAAATGAACATAAATAAGAAACATAAAACTAAAAACCACGTGCCCAATATTAATCCAGGCTACATATTTTTAGTGTTATCGTCGATAAATAATTTTTTTTTTTACCCTCTTACCAAAATATTATCTTACACCCTTTAAAAAATTCCAAATTGAACTTCAAACCTGACATTATACGACCAATAATTTTATATTACGAATTTTAATTTCCCAAACCAAAAATGATTAAGTTTTTGTTGTTGTTGTTGTTAAGGGTTGAACCTAAAGGTTAAATTGAGCACAAGAAATATAAAATTATTGTAAGAAAATGAGAAGAAAAAACAAAGTTAATCGAAGATTAATTAAATGGAATGCTGCAAATGTAATAACAAGCGCAGTACCGCACCTTAAGATCTCAAAGAAATAATTTATTAAAAATATTGTATGTTGTGTATTGAAATTATTTTTGGATCATCCAATTAAAGAAAAGACATACAAAAAACATGTTTCACACTCTCTAGCTCTATATACCATAGACCGTATTCCGGAAGTAATTAAAAATTACATAAAATTGTGTGAGCTCTAATCGGATTGTGTGTGTGTGTGTGTGCAACATGGTTTGGGTTGGTCATTAATATCTATACGGGTAAAAGTATTTTGCAAATGGATTAATCCGTCGAATCATTGAATATTATAAATATTTATGAATAAATACAGACGATTACATTATTTGTGTCTTATGTCTGCGCTGATACCATACATAAAGTAGACAATATATAAGAAAACAACTAATTCATGAATAAAAATAAAAAAATCGACGAGTATATAAAAAGTATGTGTAGGAGGTTTGTATTCCAATTCGTTTCTTAGTTTTTTTTTTTTAATAACCAAATGACACTTTTTGTGTAAAAATTTCTTGAATGGGATTTTTTTTTGTATTTATTTTCTTCAAGAAGTGTCATTAAGAATAATAATAAGTAAAAAAACGAAATATTACAACAAAAAAATGCCAAGAATGGTAAAATTTATGATTTACCTTGATACTATACGAGTATATGATGAATCTGAAATCTTGGAATGAGGTAATCAGCTAATGATTAAAAGATTTTTGTTTTTTGTGTGTTTTTGCCTAATTCTGTTCAAATTACATTTTTACATGTAAAGTTGTTGAGATCAGAGATGAGTAGTCACACAAAAGAAGGTTATCAAACCATGAAGTGATGGAAATTAACGATCTTTTTTTTACAACAACTTTCGATAAGAAAAATACAACACAAAAATGCTAAAGTGAAAGTCTATCGTTTTTCCTAATCTTGATAACAGTGAGAGCGCACCACCGAACATACATAGTATGTACATAAAATTCCAGAAAAATAAAATTTTTTCATTTTTTTTATCAGATCTTACCTGTACTTTTCGTTTATTTTTATGTTAAAAACACAAATGTGCATAATCGTATCAATTAAATCAAATAGTTATTCTACAAGACCCATACCCTCCACTTCGTTTTACCACAAATCATCCATAAATTCTACCATATACTCGTACAATTTCCGCATGCTGATTTTCTGTTAGCTTTTTGATTATTACGTTGAGTTGTTAATTTACTTATAAAATATAAAATGAATTAGCCAACCCAACGATTTTAAGATTAACATCTATCCTGATGGTTGTTGATTGCATTTAATATACATAACATAAATAAATGTAAGTAATACATGTTTCATTTTATGATTTATTGTCTTCTACAACATTTGAATTATCAGTGAAGCCATAAATTTTCAATTTGTCATGTTACACGCTGCTCGTATAACATTTTCATTTAATACATAAATAAAAAAATTAAGTCACTTACCTTGACACCCCTCACTAGTGAATCCAAAATATTCGTCAGCACATTTATCACATTTTAAACCATCAACACCTAATTTACAATAACATTGTCCGGTATTTGGATCGCAATGTAATTCAAGCGACCCATTTTGATTGCAATCACAAGGTGCGCAGTCAAGTGTAATGTTAGCAAATCCCGTGTCACAATTATCACAACGTGGTCCAATGAATTTAGACTTACAGACACATTGACCCGTCACCGGATCACAGATGTCGGTTAGTGAACCATTTTTATGACATGAACACTCAACACAACCAAGTTCTGGATCACCATAATATCCCGACTTACAACGTTCACATCGCCATCCATCGGTGTTACCGCTTTAAGTAAAACAAAAAAAAAATTTGGTTGTTAGCTCTTTAAAGGTTTACCTACATAAAATACTTGTACTTACAGACATATAATACAATTGCCAGTTTCTGAGTCGCACGGTCCGCCATTGCAAGGACATGGCAAGCATTTTGATCCTTGCCTAGTCGGTGTACCAAAATATCCATCATCACAAATTTCACAATGATCTCCTATGTAACCTTCTGGGCATTGAGTGCATACATATTCAGCACTCGAGTTATTAATTTTAATGGCATCGCCTTGATTTTTGGGTAAGCTTAATTGTTTCAATTGACAACTCGGTGAAAAATTATTGCTGTTCTCCAGTAACGGGCAAGCACAGCGAAAACAATCATTCGGTAAACCAATTACGGCGTTACCATAATACCCAACATTACAACGTTCACATCTTTCACCATATGTATTGTGTAAACATTCACTACATTGATTCGTGTCCAGGTCACATGTTTCCGCATGCCCATTGCAATTGCACGGGAGACATTTAACTATTTTTTCGTGTGTCGCACTATTTGTCCAAAATTTTTGATATCCAAAATCACATCGCTCGCACGATAAACCAGTATAGCCAATGGGGCAGCTACATTTTTCCACTATACTCAACGCTGTTTCGTCCACATCATTATTTCCTGTGACCAATACAGCACTTTCTAGAATCCCCTCAATTTGATCAGTGTGGAAAGTACCGCGAATCAAAATATGTTCAATTTTAGTTAGTACTGACATAAATTGTACGCGGGTAACTAAATCGCCACGATACTCAGTTCTTCGTAAACGGGTCACGATATCTTTTACCGAATTGGGAATATGATACCAACCCTCCTCGGTAAGTCGTATCGAAATGTTTGCACTGGACGTACGATAAATATTATCGCCAAATCCAATTTTCATGCCATTTGTACCGATTATAATTATATCGGGGCCTGACGTTGGTTTACCGCTGGTGTCGCCCCGTACAAATACCCACAACAATTTTAATACAAATTTTGCACCATAACTCGCCAGTTTATTGCCACAATATAAATTTGGAGCCATCCAGTAAACTGCTTCGGTCGTTGGAAATTCGTACATTCCAAATATAAGATAACCAGTCAAGTTGTCATGTGTTGGGTGCACAAACGTGGACATTGCTAAATCCGTTACTTCCCATCCTTCAAGTGTGTCATACGTTCTGTACTCAACTTGGCTACTTTCACATTTTGAACTGACACCCGAACAATAACATTTTAGACAGCCTTCAGAGTTTGCTGTTCGTAGGCCGAAAAATCCAGACGAACAGTGATCACAAGTTTCACCTTCAACGTGCAACTAAAATAATACAAAATGATCAAAAGGATTTTATTAAATCTTAGTTTAAGAATACGGCCATACCTTACATTGGCAGTGAGATTCACATTCTCCACCTGGCATTGTCCCGCGTATATCACACATACATTTTGTGCAACCTTCTCCTCGATATCCTGGTTCACAATAATTACATTTTTCACCTGTAAATCCTTCTTTACACTGACAAGTGCCGCCTAGTGGATCACAAGGTGCTTTAGTTCCAACCGGATTGCAATCACAAGGAATGCAGGGAATTTCAAAATCGGCCGGAATTCCAAATGGTCGATAATAGTTTGGTAGACAACTATCACAATTAATGCCGGTAGTAAATTTCTAGAGTAAATAAACAAAAATTATTATGTATTGTGCTTAACATTGCGGACCCGCGCGGACGGGATTATCTTACCGTGCAGTTTAAACAGACGCCACCACCTTTTCGATCCCCATGCATATCCAAACTTAATCGACGTACCGCAATTTCTGAATCATATAGACACTCTACAGCATGCCCATGACAATTACACAGTTGACATTCATTATTTTCATCACTGGTGCCCTGTTTATACGCAAATTGATTATACATGGGACAACACATTTCACAGTGTCGTCCACAAGTATTATGCTGGCATTTACATTCAGGTAGCTGTAAAAACAAAAACAAAAAAACCGTGTGCATTAACATAATGGGCCGCAACTGCATAAAAATTTTTTAACGAACCATATCCTTATCTAAATTATTAATGTTTTTACATTTATCCGCGTGTCCCGAACAAAAACATCTTCCACCAATCTTCACCAAACGTATCGAATAAAAATTCTTTTTATCAAATGCCTGCGACACAATCATTCGCCGTACATTATTCTCCGATTGTGCCATATTATGCATTCCATCTAAACGTATCCGTATAAATCGTGCCAATGTAAATTCAATTAAATCATTCGACGAATAATTTGCACCGGGTCGACCATTTATTAGTGAAACATGTATTTCACCATTTTCTAGTGGATGAATTTTTGAAAATTGTGTTGAACAAATTACTTCACGATCATGTTTGAACACATATTTGCCATTATTCGATGGTAAATCATATTTTAGCAGACAATCGGAATCACTTGTACCAAAATATTGCCACGGTTCATATGAAATACCATCAATTGATCGCTCTAATGCCCATGATGCGGGACGTGGTGATATCGCTGATTTTATTATAACGAATACAACTTGATATAGCTGAAAATATAGAGCAAAAAAAAAAAAATTTTTTTTGTTAGCTAAGACGCATGCGGTTATATTGTGCTAAAAATTTGTGTACTAAAAATATCACATTTTTTTTTTTGGTTTTTACTATTCACCGCTAGATGTAAGTGATTTTATTGGTTTTTGATTTGCAGTGTTTTATAACGTTTGTGTAATTACGGGACGATTTTATTAAAACGGAAATAGACAATTATTTGATTTATAGACATACATAATCAACGTCAATTATTCAATCAATGTTGAAGTGTTAAAATGATGAATCAACCGAAAAATGCTACTTATGAGGCAGTGATTTTTAAAGAAGCTGTTTGTTTGTAAAACAGAATTTTACGATCATTCATAATTTCGTCAAGTGTCTTCAAAAAGAGATGAGACGATAAATTAAAAAAAAAAGAAAAGTCCACACCTACTTTACATATGGCTATGGTGGTGCAATCCAAACGTTTGAATTTTTTTTTTTTTTTTGTTTTGTTGTTTAACTTAAGTTAATTATATATAATAATAATCAGTTTATTTAAGTGAATGTTACGATCTCAACTGTTTTCTTTGGAGTTTTTCTGGTCGGTTGCGATGCTTGTTAAAATTTACCAAATATTTGTTGTGAGAAATGAAAAAGTCAATATGAATGAGATTTATTTTGTTTACATTCGGAATCGTTAATAAGTTTTGGTGTTGAACTTGAAAGGAATTTGAATTTTCTGTATCTATATATATATATATGGATATGGGATAATAATGAATTGTATTATGTAGTTAATTGAGATTTGATTTAATTTTTAAAAATAGTTTATTGAACTCTGAAATGTTTGGCGACGTCTGCCATAATCAAAAAAGGTAATCCCGCGCATATCAAATCAAACTATAAAAAACAGGACATTAAAATAATCAATACACGCATCATTATTGTTTAACGACAAACAATTTTGTTATTCAACTTAAATAAGATTAAGATGAGATTATGGTAATAATCTTATAAATATGTTACAATAAAATTTATAGATTGGGGCCACATGATTACAATTCTATACACATATATGTAAATAGGTTCGTCGTTTCTTCCGTTTTAAAGTCTTTTGATTTCAATTTTCTCATCATATTTTGATCCGCACTGTCATATCTTATATGTATTCAACTCAAAGATTTTCAATTAAGTTAAATACATAAAAATAAATTTCGTGTTTGAAGTTTTTTTTTTTTTTTTCTTAATGGTTAAATAAGTATATCTTGAATGATGTAGTTTAAGGTGTTGTTTGGAAATATAATAATCATTAAAACCCGAAAGAAAGATGACAGAAATGTATTTTTTATGTTGTCAATAAAATGACCATATAATTAAAATTCTATGCTTATGTGGATTGGAATGTGGAATTTCTAAAACCGAATATTTTTATTACATTTTTTATATTGGCAAATAAAGGTCAAAGGGTGACACCAATCAATTATTGTATACAATGAAAATTAGGTATTCCACCCATTTTCACAAAACAAATCTCATGGAACAATTTGTCTTCCGTAAATAAGATCAAATCTCGATTCAGTAAGAAGAAATTCTATTTCTTCCTTATAATTGTCTATTCTTTATACCAATATACATAAGAACAATGGTTTTATATAGAATATTATTATAACAAAAAAGTTTATTGACCAAAATGGGTTTGTTCTCTTAACAGAGAGATGAAATTTCCAAATCTACTTCTTTATGTACAATTATTTTTCTTTAAATGGAAATTATTTCCCTTTTTGTTAATTTCAACAACAAATTGTATAAGAAAAACTTTTTTTTTTTTTTACGTTTTCAAGATCGATGATCGGTATTTTTGCTTTTATATGGATTTTTATTGTTGAAAATGAGATCAAAGTGTTTTTTTGTTGTTGTTTTTGTTTTGTTGACTATTTGAAATATTTTTACAGCGAAAAAAGATCCAATTAAAAATTATGATTGTCCAAGGAATTGGACGTGGGAATATTAACCTCCATATTATATGGAAAGCCTGAATAGCAAGGAATAAAGCATGCCTTCTTGAACCCTTTAAATATATAGACGGCAGATGTTTCAAATCTATACAAAGTGTTAAATAAATGCCACTAATGAGACATCTGGTTTTACAGTTTTATTTTTAACACACATAATAACTGGTCAAGTTTAAAATAACTAACATCCGAAAAACACCAAAATGATTGTGTTAAAAGCAACAGCAATAAACCTTCAAATTAAGTCATAAATCATCAAAATGTTTTACCTCACTGACATTTAATTAAATTTGTTTGAATATTATTAATTTTTATTTTTAATTCTAAAAAAAAAGAAAATCAACCGGAAAAGGCGTCGTCATACGCATTCAGAATATATACATACATCATGTTTCACGTTACTACATATCCATACATACATATTCAGACAAGAATAAAACATCGCGCACAACAAAACAAGATGATCATCGGTAAATGTATACAACTAAAAATAAATGTATGCCGCGAAATGGCAAAAACAAAATTTTTTTGTTAAATTAATTAATTTAACTTTTTGATGGTCAAACTCTCAAGAATCCAGAAAATTTGACGTTCTTTATCCTGATTAATTATCTACCATCTACTGTATTTTGTATACGGTGGTACGTATAAGGCAAACACTTTATGACAAGGGAAACCTAATTAAATTTTTATGTTCTGCGAAAACTTATTCTTTTGTCGTCAGTATTTCATAAATTTTAGAATAAATAAATAATTATGCGATGAAAATGCAATTTGAGTGTATATGCATATTGCAAAATGCATGGAAATGAAAGCAACAACAAAAAAAAAATTCAATTCCGCGACAGAGGTGAATTAATGATGCTGTGCAATGTGTGCAGTTATTTTTTTTTTATTACCTTAATAAAAACAATAATGTAACAATAAAGTAATAATTTTATTAGGCTTTTACTAATTCTTGTACCTCTTTTCTTCCTGTTGCTTAAAGATAATTGATATTGTTTTTTTTATAGATTCTGAGTGGTGGTGGGTTCATTGCAGTATGGTGTATGTTAAAATATGCAAATGCCGGTTTTTTTTAAATTACGTTTGATAGTCGACAGTCTCGCATCCGTGAACTACCTTCACAACTTAACTTGACCGTTACGAAGAATTTTTCAAGAACATCCTGGCGCTGTGGCATTTTGCTAAACCAGCTGGAACCAAGCCTCTAGGTGAAGGTAGCTGAAGGGCAATCCCTGTTTAATGCATTTATTTGTTTATTTACGCGTTTAATTTTCATGGTACTACAGAGTGGCAGCATTTTACTAAAGTTTACTTACGGATGATGATTTTTCGTAAAATAAAATCCAATCTGTATTAGGTAGGACGACCAAACGTCTGTAGTGTACGGAATTACAAATCGTTGTTTGTTGGGAAAATGTCAATGATGTTGATTCATTTAATTTTGGTGTATATTCGGTCGATCGCTGTGAATCAAAAGCGAATCTATACGCATACATCATCGATTTCGCACATATCACATGTTAATCTACGCTAAACAATATCTATCCCGGAACGTCTCAAAAATCAATTGGAGTCAGATTTAAAGAAATTATATGGTCATAAACACGAGGAATAAGTTGGAGCAACAATCATACTGCATGTTCCACCTCGCATCACCAACCATAAGTGGTAACTCCGACGTTCCTACGTAATAAATCCGGACGTGAATTAAATACAGAATTTTAAAGCAAATTAAAATCTAAAACAATTTTCGTGGCAATTTACACAGTTACAACTACGATAGGGTTTCGAATTGGACGAGCGCAGCATCAATTCATTGTGTGGCGGACGGTCATTATTAGCATAAAAATCGTAAGTAGTTTTCTCTATTTTTTTTTTACGTGCATTGACATTTTACCCGGTCAATTTGAATTGTAGCATCGATTTTCGGAATTTTTATTTTTTCATAGTTTGCTAATTTTACTACCACGCTCGCTTATATTTTATTATCTACATCGTTTTATCGTGTATAAAACATTTTTATGCAGCTACAATTTTTAAATACATAAAATCTACAAATTAAATCAAATATTTTACGAATTACAATGCCAAATACACCTCCACTAGCGGAGCCTGATCTGGGCGTTTCATCGGGTCCAAATCCTGCCGAGCTCATTGAGCAATTACGCGTATTGCTCGAAACGGCACGTTTGACACAAACGGGCGATACTAAATTGCCCGACAACAATGACCCAGATTACTAGCGTAATCTCGAAATTGAAACAGTCGGCTGATGCACATAATAATCGTGTAGCTTTCAAGACACCACAGCCTCTCTTTCAACAAAACCCATCAGTATGGTTCAATATTCTTGAACAATTATTTGAAATGTCAAATATTACGACTGAGGGTACAAAATATTCGCATGCTCTTAGCGCACTCGACCCGCGTCTTCAAAGACAAAGGCGACAGTCCATATACGACTTTTCGTGACGAAGTAACTCGTTTCCTCGGCGATTAAAAAAAAACAAAAATTAATAACATTTTACACGGTCTTTCGCTTGGTGACAAAAAACCGTCACTACTTCTTCCATATGGTACTCACGCCGTTTGAAAACGACGTCAACATATCTACATTGATGGGACCGTTGGACCATTTTCGCAACAGCATTATCGGCGAAGTCAAACAGATGATTGGGGCTGGCAATAGTCAATCAGCTAATGCACGATCACGTTCGCCGACGAGTTCTAATCAGGACGGTACACGCAGTCGGTCTAGTTCTAAACGTCGACTTAACAGCAAGTATACAACTTGTCATTACAAGTTTGGCGATAAGGCTGAAAAATGCGTCGAGGGATGTACTTTTCGGTCTGCAAACAATAATGGTAATACCAAAGGCTCATCAAATCAAAATTTTTAAAGTGTCATCAAACGTTGGCGACAGTCAATGATGACATCACTTCCAGTCGCCTTATCATATTCGATTCTACAAATAATCTCAAGTTTTTGATCGATACCGGCGCAGACTTGTCTATCATTCTTTTTGAAATCAGAATTTCAAATCAGTAAAAGCGACATCTACAATAAATTTATACGCTGCCAACGGCACACCGGTGTTAACATATGTTACCAAATGGTTAAAATTAGACATTGGGTTATGTCGCGAATTTCTTTGGGAATTTGTTATCGCAGACGTTTCGACGCCTATACTCGGCACTGACTTTTTGAAACATACAGGTATAATAGTGGATATTAGCATACGGAAGATCATAAATCCTGTGACTTCACTGTCCGTCACGGGTCTAATTACACGTGCGGCAACGCAAGGCTTGTCATATATTAATCAGATAACGGTCTCATCAAAGGTACGCTCATTAAGCAGCACTGCTATAAAACATGTCACGCATCGGTTAGAAACAACTGGACAACCAATTTTCGCGAAAACGCTTCGTTTAGCACAGGATAAACTCCTTATCGCAAAAGCCGAATTTGATAACATGTTAGCACAAGGTATTTGTCGTCCTAGCAAAAGTCCGTGGGCAAGTCCTCTTCACCTTGTTTTCAAAAAGAATGGAGACTGGAGACCATGCGGTGATTACCGTTCGCTAAACCGAGTTACAGTTCCTGACAGATATCCCATACCGAATCTATTGGACTTTTCGTACCAACTCGAGGGTTGTACAGTTTTCTCGACTATCGATCTTGTTCAAGTGTATCATCAAATTCCGATCGAACCATCCCATGTCCCCAAGACAGCAATTTCAACACCTTTTGGTCTTTTCGAATTTACCAAAATGACTTTTGGGCTAAGGAATGCAGCACAGTCTTTTCAAAGACTAATGCATTCTGTTTTATTCGGCCTCAAGTTCTGTTTTGTCTACTTGGATGATATTCTGATCGCATCCAAGTCTTTCGAAGATCATCTCGAGCACCTCAAGATCGTTTTTCAAAAATTAACAGAACATGGTTTGATCATTAATTCCGACAAATGCGTCTTTGCATTACCCGAACTTAAATTCCTCGGTCACTTAATGAACGAACAAGGCATTCTTCCACTTCCAGACAAAGTTCACGTCATTAAAAACTTCGAACGTAGAATCATCTCCGCGTCAATTTCGACACCTGGACTTCATCGGTCAATTCACAACCGATATCCAACACATCTCCGGCGTTAACAACGTCGTTGCAGATACCTTATCTCGTATAGATCAAATTTCTATTCCTGAAAGCATTGACTATACAATAATCGCGGAAGCACAAACCAACGATGCAGATTGAGAGAACTCTTGCATAGTAACAACATGTCACTAAATTTCAAGCAAGTCCCAATAACGTTTAATTACAATAAACACATTTATTGCGATTTTTCGACTGGCATACCGCGTCCATTTATTCCGTTAAACTTCCGGAAATAAATTTTCGAATCATTTCACAACCTTTCGCACCCCGGAATCAAAGCCACAACCAAAATTTTAACTAAAAATGTTATCTGGCCCTCATTACGAAAGGATTCGAAAGTTTTCACTCAACGATGTGTTCACTGCCAAAAGTCGAAAGTATCAAGGCACACCACGTCCCCTCTCAGCAACTTCACATTAGCTTCGCAACGTTTTGCAGAGATACATCTAGACATCATTAGTCCTTTACCGATTTCTGATAATCAACGATATTGCGTCACGCTAATTGATCGTTTCGCGCGTTGGCCTGAAGCGGTTCCTGTACCGGACATATCGGCTGCCACTGTAGCGTTCGCTGTTTATTCTACATGGATATCCTGTTTTGGCGTTCCAGTGTCCATTCTTACAGATCAAGAAACTCAGTTCGAATCCGAACTTTTCAACGACGTTATCTAAATTACTAGGTTTCAAACGAATTCGAACTACGGCTTATAATCCTAAGTGCAACGGCATGGTTGAGAGATAGCACCGCACTCTCAAGGCCGCGATTATGTGCCACGAGCGAACGGACTGGACCAGCATTCTTCCGACAGTCATGCTAGGGCTACGATCGTCGTTCAGTGATGAATTACAAGCTTCATGTGCTGAACTTGTTTACGGAACAAAAATCCGATTGCCAGGACAATTCCTGTATAACTCAAATATGGTTCCGCAAAGCGATTTTGTGAAACAGTTAAAAGAGCATTTCTCTGAGTTAAAACCAACACCAGCATCTCGACATTGCGTTGAAAAACATTCGTAAGTCAAGAATTTAAAACTTATACTCACGTGTTCTTACGCACGGATGCAGTTCGCAAATCATTGCAACCTCCGTATACTGGTCCGCACCGTGTAATCAAGCGAGGTGACAAAAATTTCATGATTGAATTTAACAACAGGCAGGTCAACGTCAGCATCGACCGGTTTACGCCTTGTTTCACGACAACTTCGACATCTGACCAACAACCTTCCACGGAGAACCCGGACACGTCGTCAGATCACAGGCAAACGGATACTCAAGTACAAACTAAGTCAGCGAAAAAACACGTAACGTTTCACGAGCCCGAAATAATCGAACAGTTGCCTCTCCGCTCTGGCAACGGGCATCAGATAAAGACACCGGCGCGTCTTTTGGACTTGTTGTCTCGCTCAGGCTACGCCTTCGCTGGGGAGGGAGTATTATAGTGCACGGAATTACAAATCGTTGTTTGTTGTGAAAATGTCAATGTTAAAAAATATAGAAAAAACTACTCATCGGGTAACATGTATTCGATGTTATCTTTGTTGATAAAAAAATAATCATTACAAAAGAATACTTTCCCTTGTTAACACAAAAAAAATCCGACGCCATTTTTTTGGTAGTCATTCTAGTGTTGTATAAAAATATAAACATTTTTTTTGTAATAACTAACTTGTAAAAGAATTTGTTGTTTTTAAATAAATAAACCTTGAAAAACTAAAATAATTCTTATGTTGTGGGTTTAGTGAAAACGGCAAATCGAAAAAAGCATTGTATCAAACTCTGTTTTCGTCCACACACATTGTGGCACATGCGATTCATTTAATTTTGGTGTATATTCGGTCGATCGCTGTGAATCAAAAGCGATTCTATACGCATACATCATCGATTTCGCACATATCACGTGTAATCTACGCTAAACAATATCTATCCCGGAACGCCTCAAAAATCAATTGGAGTCAGATTTAAAGAAATTATATGGTCATAAACACGAGGAATAAGTTGGAGCAACAATCAGTGAAGCGCTCCAAATTGTACACCACACAGTTGAAAAAATATTGCTTATGTATTGCAAATTGCATCACATATAGGTCCAGTGCAAGGCTGTATTACAAAATGATACAAAGCTTGCATTAAAAATTAGTTTGATACAATTTGCATTGATTTGTAATACAGCAATTAGATTAAATTTTAGTGCAACACTCCATTAGAATATAAAGCAAATTGTAGGAGAACTGTCAATCAACTGCATTAAAATTTATCAAAGACAGCATTAATAAAATATTTTAGAAGTATTCAATTTTAAAGCAAGTTGCATTAAAAGCTCCGTAATTTTAGCGATTATTCTTATTGTTTTTCCGGGCTTGTTCTTTATTTTTGGTGCCTTGAGGTTGAGGGTCGAAATCTCAGAGAGATAATAACTTATAAATTAAGAACTGAAAAGCTTACGTTAAAACATAATAGATATTTTTGAATCCGGAAAACTAAATTATTAAAGATTTATTAAGCTGCTTATATGTCATATAGTCAGTTTGATTTAGTGAATTTTATACCAGTAATGCAAAACTCGTGCATGATCTTATTATTCATATATTCATATTGTTTTCGTGAATTTTATGTTGGTATAATTTAAAATGTTTAATAGTTGTATTAAAAATATTTTTTAATGCAAATACTACTTTAGAACTCCTCATAATTGCATTAAAATTCATTTTAACGCAGTCATACTTTACAATTTAATAATAACTTGTATTACATAAGCCGTAATGCAAGGCTTCCATTAAAAATTTATGTTATCTTTTCAACTGTGCACGCTACTGCGTGTTCCACCTCGCATCACCAACTATACGTCCTCGTTTCTCCGGAAATGTTCTGGTTTTCCAAACTTCTGCGGGCTTTTGGGAAAACGCCTTGCATTATCCTGCTTTTTAGATAACATTGATTCAGATCGCTAAATTAGCTAGTGGTCTTGCAGAACCTCCAACGGAATCGCAACGCAATCACCAAATCAACCACCAACCCAATCCTAAAAATAATCACCAATTCAACCTCAAATCAATATTCAAATAAACCCTTAATCTAACCCCAAACTCAACGCCTAATTCAAGCCACGAAATAAACACCAAATAATTCCCCAACCCCTCACTGAACTCGAACACAAGCTAACTCAACCCCAACTCAACTTAGCTCGAACCAAATATCAACCTTCTCCTTAAATCTAAACTCAACAGCCAGCTCAATCGCTAAATCAACTCGATTCGAAAGCTTAATGCGTATATCAACTGAACTCAATCAATCCCCAAAAGAACTACTCACTGAAACTCAACTCAACTTCAAATCGAAACCTATTCAACCATAACTCGATCTCGACTTAACCCAAACACCATCACTAAACTCAACCATAACTCAGACGCAACTCAACCTTCTCCCTAATATTAAAGTAGAGCTAAAAGCATAAATGGTTTATTGGTCATCAGCCGCAACAAATACATTATTCTGTCTATTGGGAAAAATTATTAAAATGTCAAATGTTCAGTTTTATAATACAAAAACTCTTCTCTTCTGTTCTGTACCTCAACCATGAAACACGTTGTTTTAATTTTCCTGCACGGCTTCTGGGAGAGTATAATTAAAACTTTCAACAGGTTATGGGCCCAGGCCCGTGTAAAAGGAAAATAATAATTAATTAAAAAACTGTGGTAAAACATGTTAAAGGAAACCATTTGTTTAATTCTAAAATTTATTAACTTGACAGTTCGAAAGATTTGATAATAAGAGTTAAGAGTTGTTGTAAAAAATTAGATTTTAATGATCGAACTGTATGTAATATTAGGATCAGAAGTGGATTATATTTCACTCCAACTAATAACAAACAATTGTCTTAATTCAGAGTACATCAAAAACTTGTTTTCAATGATTTAATTTCTAATATTAAATTCACAGAACAATTTACTCGTAATTATTATAAAATTTGTGACCATTGATTTCCAGGTTTAGATTAAGTTCAACAATCGAAAATTTATTATTTATGTCAACACATGATCAATCCATACAAATAGGACAGTCTCAAGACTGATTGAAGAATAAAGTGTCCATTGAAGAATAAAGAGTCAAATAGTCATCTTTAATATTAAAACCTTTGGAGAGTATTAATGACTATATCCCACAGCACTATTAGGATTTTTAATCTTTCGGATTCGAGGAAATCGGGAAATTTCAGCATAAAAGTATCCATGGGGATGTAAAGTTTAAATATGTTATTACGTGTAGATTCAAAACCAATTTTACTCCTTCCAGAAAGGTTATTCAAATTTAAAGTAGTGTTTTAAAGTAGTGTTACTTTTAAAGTTTATGTCACTCCAAAATGTTTCAACCAATTTAAATCTCACAAATAGTCCTCGTTGGTAAACAAAGATTGGACGTCCAAAAATATTTAGACATAATTTGGAGAAAGAATTATTAGTCGATTTCCTATAGTCAAAAAAATTGTAAAACTTCGCAAATTCGTAATCCTATGTCCATGAAATTAGCAGCAAAAAATCAATTTGCCGTTGTCTAGATGCCATGGATACAGACAGATATCCAAACGTCCAGATAGATGGATACAACTTTTTTTTGGTTGCTTTTCGGACTCAGGAACTTTCAAAGTATCGACAAAAGTTCATCGAGAAAATTTTTATTCATTTTTGGCAGTAGTCGGCTGCGTCTCAATAGAGTAGTAGTTGACCGTCTATAGCCATATATCTCGTGGTCTATATTCCAACGCTGCAACTACGTAGAAACCACCAAATGTATCCAGAATACCTCCAAGTGGTATCCACCCTTTCGGAGGTCAGTCTACTAAATTACAATTATTTTAATCAACCCCAAGATATATTGGTGAATAAACCAGCTCAATTGCAGGGCCAGCAGCAATAAAACAAAGATCCCCCCAATAAGAACAGCGGATGAGAAATGGACTAGGAAATAATCAAGACAGAGCTCAAAGATTTGCTGGATACCTCGAAAAAATATTCCAGCCACATGACGACCAAACATTGAACGCCGAAATAATAACTGAACAAGCTGTTCAGATGCGTGAAATAAAAGCTAACATGAATACGAAAAAAGTTCCTTGTAACGATCTTATTACTGCACAAATTTTATAAGAACTGCCAAGGAAAGCTCTGGTAAAGCTCACCAGCTTGTACAAATTAATATTTCCTTCAGGAACGCGTTCCAAGTGCCCTTGCGCTATCTAATCATCCATTGCTTTTATCTATTCATATAAGGTGCATCCTATCATATCAGAACCCCGCGCTACGGCGTTTTTTTTCGCTTGTGAGCCACGGCTAGCAATCCATCCGAATACTGTTTTTTGTGCAATCGTTGTACCACCATTTGGGTGAGCCACTCGGCCATCTTCCAAAATGCTGAAGAACTTATATGCATCGATATATATCTTAATTCCTCTTCGATAAAGGTATTCAGGCTCTGCCAATTGTAAATTATTAAATATTTCACAATCTTGCACACTTTTTAATTGCTTTGGTAGCTTGCCTCGGTATTGGTTCGCGTTTCATTTTCGTAAATTGATGACAGCACTAGTTTCTTGACACCTCCGCACTTTTTGCATTTTCTCGATTCAATTTATCCTCTGCACACTCCTGCATGATGAGTCACAGATAAACAATTAAAACAGAGACTTGTGTTCGCTGATTGAAAGCTCTTCTATATCACTGAAGTTCATTGCTTTTGGATAAGGAGTGATTATTTCTACATTTGAGTCACGCAAATTTATTGGGAACAAATTCCAAATGTTCGCTTCATTTGTCTTTTGCTTTAAAAGTGATCAGGAAACATCCCTCCATCACAGCATTGCCTTGAAAGAGAGAATAATTTTGCAGTTGGACATCACGTGGGCCATCTATCGGCTTCATTGGTTTTTTCAATCATGGCGTCCTCGATTCAGCCATATGCGACATTTTAAGCCCATTACCATTAAATATGTTGAATTTCGTAATAACAGATCTGAATCGCGTGCTAAATCAAAACTATGTAAAGCGAAGGACGATCGGAATTTATGGCCGATATTTTTTAATTAAAACAAACTCCTAATCCGCTCGCTATTAGTAGATTCTAATCAAACTAACACAATAAATTAAGCTAAACTAATATATAACTTGCAACATTTGTGGTAAACTTTTCAGTAGAAGCAATGGATGGATTCACAAACCGCTTAATTTCGTTCTAAGAATAATCTCGAAGGTGTGAGGAGGTTAACAAAAACGATTAACCAAACATCTTAAAGCTAATCAATTGAAAAAAAAATTGTTTATCATAATCCTTCCTAATACAAATTATGACTTCTTAAGATAATCATCAATTATGATTTCATGATTTCATCTATATTTTAATAATAGCATTAACCTTTCGGTTGAACCTTTCCCATTCCTCACCTTCTGGTTTTATACACGGTTTTATTGTTGTGTTGTTTTTTTGTTGTTGTAATATCATAAAGATCATCGATCGGATCTTTACAAAAAAATTCTACAATATTGAGTTAAGACTATATATTTTCTTCTTATTATCTATATAATCGCGGTTGGTTGTTATAACGTATTGTAGAGGAGGAATAGATGAAAGAATTATTAATGTTGTTATAATTTTTATTTTGCAGTGGCGTGTAGAGATTGGATGATTTATTATATGTTGTTGGTAATAAAGTCGACTATTGTTAGTATCGTTGCTGGCTGCGTTATGGAATTAATTGTCAAAGATTTATTTATTATTTATGTACCAAAAAAAAAAAAAAATTTGTGAGAACTTCAGATTATAATTTTAAAGTCAAAATATTAATAATTGCACGCTTTCCTTTTGTTACGAATATGTTAATTCAGTGTACATACACAAATTGTAATTTTTTGCATTTTTTTAATTAAATCATCAAAAAGCTTCACAATATTTTGACATCATCTCAGGATCTGAGAACAAATGGATTTTCCAAGCAATAAAATAATCTTAAAATTAAATTCTAAGACACGAATAAAGTAAATCGTTTGAATGGCATGCGGTGCATTATACAATATTTTAAGCAAATCCATCTTTATTGTTAACAATAAATGTTGAATTCTTAATGAAGAAACGAGAAATGCGTGTTTGCGCTCAACCATATAATTATGCGGTCAATGAGTTCCATTGTTAATGTCGACAGATTTAACTATATTTTCAATTCAAGGTTATTAATTGGATTAAATGAGTCATTCAATTTCTACACTCAGTAAAGATCACAAATCATTTGAATTGATTGATTTTATTTTTATAGTTTTGCCAATAAAAAGATTAATCTTTAAAACTTAAAGCAGCAATCAGATATAAGAAATATTTCAATGCAACGAAATATTAGTTCAATGAATCGTACCCGCAAGTTTTGAGTTGTAAATAAGTCCAAATCAAACCAATATGAAACCAAGTAAGACATTTGTATTGGAAACAACCTTATAGGTTGTTTTAATTGAATATGTTGCTCTTTCTATAAAAACACATAATTCTTGTTGTGCTATCACGTTTTGTTACGGTTTGTTATCGTTATTAAGAGAAAATAGAATAAAAACCATAAAACTTCTAAATGGTTCCGACCGCACACATAGTGCTGATGAATTATACAAAAAAGATTTATTCATTTAATAATTTATAGTTTGTGTATGTATATAGAAATCAAATGAATCGACAAAAAATTATTAAATATTTATAGTGCTTGCTTACCTTTGGATTATGAATGACTGGAAGCTTAAAATGATACGTGTTTGTGGTGTATCATTTTCGGATTTCGTTAATTGCTTCTATATACATACATATATGTAGCATTTTATACATAAAATTGTTGGACAATCAAATTTTTGTCTGCCGCTTATATAAATAATCATAATCATGCTGGTTGTTTTCAATTTTATGGTATCCAATTATGTACCGTTATTTTATGAATGAATGAAAATTATATATCTGACTGCGCGCATATAATAGACAATCAATCGAATAAAGGTTTTCAAGATATTTCTAATTTTGGGATGGGTCAATCGGTCGTTTAATTAACAAATCAATAATGACGAAATAATTTAATAAATCGAATGGTTTTCATTTAATTAAAATTTATGTTACTTATAGGTAAAGGTTATCCATCTTAATGCATAATCGTCTTTATCACACACAAAAAAAAAACTCAACATCATTATGATCTAGGGTGAGGAGATTTAATATTTTATATTTCACTTTCTTATGAGCTAACCGCACACTTTCTTTTTTCAATATAGGAAGCATTCAGTTTGAATGCATTAGATGAAGAGATATCTCACTTTAAATTTTACTTTAATATGGAAATTTGCAAATATTTAAAACATTTGAAGAAACGATTTTTCCATATACAAAATTTGTGTTTGACATTGGTTGTACATGTGCAAATTTTATTTGGTCCGTATTTAATTAATAAATTTAATGTTTTAATACATTTTTTGCTTTAAACTGGTATAAGGCTGCTTAAAGTTGTGGTAGCTTTTAATAACTAATTAATTAATCTATAAGTAAAGGTGGATTTAACTAAAATTTTAATTTTAATACTTATAATATAACATAACCTCAATTAACTATGGGCGAAAAATGTGCAGTTTGTAATAAAAAAGAAGTTGAGCCTAAGTCTTCTATGCATAGGCAAAATTGGCTGAATTGTAATGACTGTTTGAAGTGGTTTCATTCGGAATGTGTCGATGTCAAAACGGATGTGGAATTTGAACATCTTAAATCAAAAGCTAAATGGTTTTGTCCACGTTGCATTGCGGACAGTAACCTCACTAGAGTTCTGGCTGGCTTGATCAAAGCTAAAGATGCTGAGATTAAGAAGGATAAAAGCAATTGAATGCGATGTGGCCGAAAATTACTAGTTACTGCGATAATGCCATAGCTGATGTGAAGGCGAGTTTGTCATCTGAAACATCGAAATTGGTGGAAAGGATTGTTTTTCTTGAGAAGCAATTCGAGCTTTATAAAAGGCGGGATGAACAGAAAAATCAAAGGGTGTTGATGCTTTACGGTATTCCAGATACGGTCCACATTTATGATCACCTATTTTTGACAAATATTGCTGTTGAGGTAGGTGTACATAACTTTAATGCTGACGATATTAAGGATGTTTTTAGGATACATAGAAAGAATGGTGGAGGTCCGTCAGTTATAAAGGTTAGCTTCTTCAAGCAGTTGAAGAGGAATCATTTGATGTCTACTTATCTTAAGTACTTAAAGAATAAACCATTATGGATAACATGTATTGATGACAAATTTCCAAAATCGAGGATATACATCAATGAATCTCTGCCTAAGGAAGCCAAGGACATTCTAGTTAAAGCGAAGTTGATGAAAACAGCGGGAACGGTATCAATTGTGGTTATAAGAAGAGGTATGGTAGCTTGATCTGCAGAAAAATTGGTTCAATTTAAAAAATAATGGTTTAGATGGTTGATTCAGTTGATTCAGTTGAACATTTAGTTATTGGTTAATACATATCTTGTACAGTATGTGCATGATTAGTTTATATATTGTCTTATAGCCTTATCTTTGAGTACATTTAGTGCATGATTAGTGCATGATTAGAATAAATTTTGTTCTTAGCCTTATTCAGTTTAGTTATTAAATATGTATTGTAAACTTTTGAATTTAGTTATTAAGTTAATCTTAAATGTAGTAGTTGATAGTTTTACAGTCTTCAGATTTTATAGTTTATCTTTTATATTATTTTTCCTTATTTTCTTTGCCTATTGTCTTTTCATGCATTGTATCCTGGCTTGTCATTGCCGTTGTGATTATGAGCTTTTTTAATAGTTTACATAGCATTTCCCCGTTAGCGATAAATTGCTTGAAAGTATCTCATATTAATGCGCGTAGTGTTTCGGCGAATGTTGATAAATTGAGAATGGAATTTAAGCACATTTCCCATCATATTATTGGAGTGTCTGAATCAAATCTTAAATCATCGCATACTTTTAAAAGTGTTGAAATAGATGGGTATAAGTTGCTCAGGAATGATAGAGTGGGAAGAAGAGGTGGTGGAGTTGCGTTCTATGTACGTAGTGACTTTTTTAAATATTATCATGTGAAGATACATTCAAAGGGTTCTTCTGAGACTTTAGAGTATCTAACAATTGAATTTAGTTCGGGACCTTCCTCTTAATGAATTGAGTGAGCTGTTGTCTAATTTAGTTGTGGATTTTGATATGGTTATTTTGGTGGGTGACCTTAATATTGATTTTTTAGACAGGGTTGAAAGCCGTGAATTAAGAAATATCTTTGATTCACTTAATTTGCATACAACGCAAACTCAACCAACAAGAGTTTGTGATACTACTGAAAGACTTCTGGATTACAGCCTTGGCCAAAATTATAAAGCACCCCTCCCAAATTGCAGTATCTACAAAACGAATGAAGACAAAAATTAAAACTCAATATTTTTAGGAAATACTTTTTATATTTTATTAATTTTAGTATTTTGTAGGTCCTCCTTTGGCTTTGATGACAGCCAGGACTCTTTTATTCATCGACCGTACTAATTTTTCGCAGGTATTTCTCGATATATTTTTCCATTCCTCTGTCAGCGCACGTTTGAGGTCTTCCTTTGAAGTCATACTGCGATCCTTGATTTTTTTTTTAAATTGACCACAAATTTTCAATGGGATTTAGGTCTGGTGACTGGGCGGACCAGTCCATGACTCGAATTTGTTTTTTTCGAAACCAACTCATCGTAACGCGGGAAGTATGGCAGGGGGCATTATCCTGTTGATAAATTATCGAAGAACTATCCGTTTCCCCAAAGATTTGTCGAATTGAGGCATTCAATGCAGCCTCGAGGACGGTAACATAGTTGGTACTGTTCATTGGACCCTCACAAAACAACAGTTTTCCCACCCCTGATGATGCCATACAACCCCACACCATCAGTTTACCCCCTCCATGCTTTACGGTAGGCACTATACAATCAGGATTGTATGCTTCCCCGACTCTTCTTCTTACGATGGTTGCGCCAGGAGTTCCAAAAATCTATAAGAATTCCATCAAATTTAACATAAATTTCTCTATTAATTCTTTTAAAATACATAGCACAATTTTTTATTTTTTTTTTGACTAATTTTTTAATATTTATTTTTTATATTTACCTCAAAAGTAGATTCATCTGACCAAACAACTCTCGCCTAATCCACGTCATTCCAATGTTTGTGTTCTCGAGCCCATCTCAAGTGACTTTTTATGTTGGTAAGTGAGAGCAAAGGTTTTTTTCTTGCTTTACAACCTTTCAATCCAGCTTGCAGGAGCCTTCTTCTAACTGTCCGTGCCGAAATGTGAACTTCTTGTTCTGTTAAATGCTCTGCAGCTACCTCAGCAGATGTTTTCTTCGGTTTTTGAGAGATTTTCGCACAATTTGTCGATCGTCTCTTATCGAAGTGATACGATTTCTGCCTGAGCGTAGTTTATAGGCATAGTCCCCGGTCTCTTTAACCCTTTTCAATGTAGATTGAACTGCTCCACGAGAGCATTTTAATTTTTGGGATATTTTAATTTGGCTTACACCCTGGGAATCCAACAACACAATTTGTGCCCTTATTCCTTCACTGAGTTGGCACGCTTTAGGCATAATTATCACAAACACACTTTTTTTCTCAAAAAACTTACGAAAACTCTTTTTGATTTAAAACACTTTATGTGAAGACTGCACACGATCAAATACAAAACTAAAATAAAAAAACTTTACGACGCTACAACTTCTTGTTAAGAACCTAAAACAAAACAAAAATTGGTGATTTTCAATAATTAAGGGTCGCATTCGGTGGGATGACTCGTTCGTTAACACCCATTGTTTAGAAAGACATAATATTAATATATAATGCTAATAGATAGGGGTGCTTTATATTTTTGGCAAGGGCTGTACATTGTTTCTAACACCCAATTAGAAACATCTAATTTTCTTCAGTCACCCTTCACTGATCATGATCTTATATCAATTGATTTTAACATACCGGTTCAATTCAATGCTGAGATTAAGTTTGTGCACAACTATGATAATATGGATGTTCCCAGCCTTCATTGTGATATACTTAATGTTGATTGGACGGAATTGAGTTGAATTGATACAATTGATGGGAAGTTTGAGTTTTTATATGATAAAATCTCGACATGGCTGCGTCAGTATGCTCCCTTTAAAATGATTAAGAAAAAACTCAATCCTATCCCATGGTTTAGCTATGCTATTAAAAATAAAAAACAACTTGTTGATATGACGATGTTCTTAAGACAATAGGCTCTCTAACGTCTAATGCAATGGGTGCTGACAATTTACCACTAAGATTTTTAAAAATTGTAGCTCCTGTGATTGCACCGTATTTGTTTAATAGTATTGTGGAACATAAATATTATCCTAAAGTGTGGAAAGTTAGTAAAGTTATTGGCCATCTAAAGTTAAGGAGCCTGCATTAGTGTCCGATGTGAGACCTATTGCTCAACTCTCAGTTCGTTCAAAAGTGTTCGAAAGAATTATTTCTGATCAGATTAAACAATACCTTAATACAAGTAATTTATTATCTTGTCAGCAGTCAGGGTTTAGGGAAAGACATATAGTACTGCAACGGTGTTAATGGATTTGATGGAATTTGTTAGGAGCTGCTTGGACAGGGGCAATTATGTCCTGCTATGTCTACTTGATTGCAGTAAAGCTTTTAACTGTATATCATTCGTTAAATTTTGTTATAAATTGAGAAACTGCTTCAGTTTTTCATCTAATGCGTCGGAATTAATGTTATCTTATTTAACTGATCGCTTTCAATTTGTTGAAGTTAATGGAGTTAAATCTAGTTATTTGCCTCTGCCTACTGGTGTCCCTCAGGGATCTATTATGGGGCCCTTAATATTTGCAATGTATATAAACGAGATTGGAAGTTCTATTCGACACTCTCACTATCATTTGTTTGCGGATGATCTCCAAATTTTTAGTGAAATTGAGATTGATAATTGTCGGCGGAGAATCAATTGTTATTAAATTCGAAAAAGTCCCAGATGATTATGTTTTCCCAGAAGCGTAATCCTTTTACTTATGACGTGGACTTAACTTGTGTTAGAGTTGGTAATGACATTATACCTTTTAGTGAATCAGTAAGGAATTTGGGTGTGACCTTGGATAAACACTTGAATTGGAATGTGCATGTGAATTCTATATTATGCAGAAAATGTTCAATGGGCTGCGAATGGTTTGGCGTAACTCTGCATTTACCCCAATCAAGGTCAGGATGCTGTTAGCTAGATCTTTAATTCTTAGTAATCTGTTTTATTGTGATGTAGTGTTTTCCGAATTAAGTTTTTGCTTATTTACCAAAATTAAAAGAGTGTATAATTCATGCCTAAGATACATTTTTGGATTAAAACGCAGGGATCGATTGACACCGTACTATAATAAGATTTTTGGATGATCTTTGGATAATTATTTTGATCTTAGAATTCTAGTTTTTATGTACAAAATTATTACAACTCGTCAACCTCAATATCTGTATGATAAGCTTGTATTTGCTCAGTCATTACGGACACAAAACATAATATTGCCAAACACTCGTACTAATTATATGAAAGGGTCATATATAAGGAGAGGTGCTAGGCTCTGGAATACTATTCCAACACATATTAAATGTTTAACACGTTTGGACAGGTTTAGGGTGGAATGCGTGAATTATCTTAATAATCTATAGCTGTGTGTAATTATTGGTTTTCAGTTACTTATAATTAGTTATAAATCTGAAGACTTAGACTTAGTTGTAGTTTTATTTTATTTTTATCTCTTCATATTTTTTATATAAGTTTTCTTCTTTTACTGATCTGTGGTACAAACTAATGTAGATTAAGTGGATTTGTTGCTGTTTATACAATGTAATTACAGTGTAATTGCGTAAAATGACCTAGTTGTCATGTTGTAATAAAAACGGAATAAAATAAATAAATATACATATGACATCGAAATCCAAGAGGGATCAACATTAGTATCCGGTATATCTCCAGTATTATCCGGTATATCTACGATAACGAGAGCTATTGATGTAAAACCATTATTCGCACAATGTGGCAAAGTGATTGGAGCAAAAGTTGTCACTGATACACTAACCACCGGACATAATATGTTACGGCAATATTACAGCGAGTTCATGTAATAGCCTGGTCTGAATTTCTGTAAATATGTAATATTTCTTGTAATTGTCATCACCATTTTCAAAATTCAGACACGAAAGCTCAATTATTGGGTTTAAATTCCAGTTTAGGAAGGTATGTTGACTTTAAATTTATGCCATGCTCCCTCAAACTTGGTTCTGCCCAGATCAGAAAAATTGGTTCAATTTAATTCTCATGTTATAAAGAAAATAATGTTCGAAAAGTTTTTTGCTCTGCGGTTATTTTAAGAAAAAAACAAAATAATTTAGAAAATTAGATATGTTTGGGTCCGTCCCGCAACCATCAACTAGCCACTTCAATATTAAGCAATATTCGCATATGCGGATTTTCGAAATGCGGGAAGAAAGGCCATTATGGGGCTGAATAGGTATGGGTCTGTGGATAGACAATCTGAACCTATTGGTGCACCTTATCATAAAAAATTAAAAAATAATATACTTCCAATATATAACGTTCCTACTAGTCAACGTTTTCAGTTATTTAACACAATGAGTGAATCTCAAATAAAACCAAAGGTTTCTAAGCCCAAACCAACTAAGTTACCACCTATAATGACGCCTGCGAATTCAGCTTTAATCCATAAATATATGGAAAGTAACGGGATTAAACAATATCTCATCAAAAATTTAAAGACCGGTAGCAAAATTACTGTTGAAAAACTCGTTGACATATAATATTAAACAATGGCTTGCCGAAAACAAAACAGAATTTTATTCATTTACGATGGACAACCTTAAATTGAGTACATTCATATTATATAGCCTTCACACTATGGAAGACAACGAATTTTTGAAATGTTTATCGGATATAAATCTCAAACCCATTAAAATACATAAAACAATTTCAAAACAAGGTGCCACGGTATACTTTGTATCATTTTAAAAAGGGGAATACAACCTTAACCAATTGATGAAGCACAAATACGTTGCTCATACTGTAGTGCGATGGGATGTTGCAAAACAGACGGCGGGTAGGGTCACCCAATGCAGACGATGTTTCCGTTAAGGTCATGGTGAAGCAACCTGTCACATGACTAGGAAATGCAATTACTGCACCAACATTCATAAGGAAGATGATTGTCCATTAAAAAATAATACGAATAAACATATTTGTACCAACTGCCAGGATAATCATCCGGCAAACTCGATTATGTGCCCTTAACGTGAGGAGTATCTTCAAATTCGAAAACAACAAGCAAGGCGGAATCAAATGCAACAATCTCATCAAACAACATCACCTTCAAATAGTTTTTACTTAAATAGAGATAACTTCCCTGGTTTAACAGAAGAGGTATTACCAAATTCTAACTATACTAACTCTATTAATAATTCAAACACTACTTATGCTTCTGCCCTTTTAACTGAAGGCTCAGCTAACCCGAATATTTTGTTTAGTGCGAACGAACTCTTAACAATTTTTAAAGAAATAGTGAATGGAATTAAAAATTGCAACTCTAGAGAAGAACAATTTATTAGAATAACCGAAATAGCTTTAAAATATGCATTTAGATAAATCATTAATAATTGCCACCTGGAATGCACAAAGCGTTCGACCTAATAAACTTGAGTTACAACATTTTTGACAAAGTATAATTTAGATATTATGTTATTGACGGAAACGCATCTTAAACCACACTTAAACTGTTCTTTCCAGATTACACTTTCTATAGAAACGATAGAAATAACAGATCATATGAAGGTGTTGGAATCTTAAAAAAGTCGAATATACAACATTCACTTTTACCGGATCAAAATCTTTCAACTATTGAAAATCTCGCGATATCAGTTAAACATGTAAATGGAACTTCCGTTCGAATTACCGCATGTTATTGTCCAAAAACAAATGGACCCACTTTTAAAAGCGAAATACAAAAATTGACTCATAATCGAACAAACTACATTTTAGGGGGCGATTTTAACTGCCGACATCCCATGTGGAACTGTGTCAGGTCTAATGAAGGTGGTCGGAATCTTCATAATCACATAAGTAGCTCTCAAAATTGTTCTATCGTGGCACCATTGGATCCGACCTTTGTTAGACCCAATTCTACTCCTAGTATTATCGATTTCTTCTTAACAAACCAACCAGAACATATAATGGAAATTAAAAGTCTACCTGAACTGGCATCAGATCACCTCCCAGTCGTATGTACTTACGATTTCAGTCTAGCGTATTAAAACCCAATTAACTACCGATTTAATTACTCCGGCTGTGATTGGACTAAATACAAACAGCATATAGAGGGGTCACTAAATTGTTTTGATCAAACAAATCCCTTGAACACTTCTCCTGAAATTGACTCGATGATCGATTTATTTTTAGAGTCCATTAAAAATGCTAGAGACAACTCAATTCCTGTCACCCCATTGACTAACATAAATAAAATAAATTTAACAGAAGATATACTGGATCAAATCAAGCTCAGAAAGTGTTTAAGGCGTACATGGCTTAGGACCAGAAGTAGAACTGTTAAAAGCTTTTTTAACATGCTAACCAGAGCAATAAAACATAAGATCCTAGAGTTACTGAACAAATCCTGGCAAGCCCAGCTTATGGACCTTGAAAAGGGATTCAAAAAATATTGGAATACTGCTAGGTTTGTTAAAACGAAAAGAAGACCAATACCGCCACTGCAAATTCAGGAAGGTGAAACCACAGTAAAACTATTGTTAAACTCACAAAAGTGTACAGTGCTCGCAAATACCTTTCATTATGTTTATCAATCCACTCATAATTATGGGTCCATTCATGTCAAGTGATGTCAATATTAGCTGCCAACAATTAATAACTAACTATCATCCACAATTTAGAAGAGCTATGTGATATTATTAAAACCCTACGACCGTATAAAGCATCTGGGATGGATGATATTCTTAAGATTTTGTTAAAACAGTTGACAGACTGTGTTGTTAAAACTCTCCTGCTAATTTTTAATAGTTGTTTAAAATTGTGTTATTTCCCAAATTCCTGGAAAATAACAAAAGTCACTGCAATTCTCAAACCCAATAAGGAATCCAATAATCCTGAACACTATAGGCCTATAAGCCTTCTAAGCTCTATAAGCAAGGTTTTTGAGAAACCTATAAAAATTCGATTATAATCATTCATGGAAGATAACGAATTCCTTATAAATCAGCAATTTGGTTTCAGATCTGGGCATTCTGCGGTACATCAAGTGCACAAAATAGTACAATACGTAATGGAAAATCGTATCAATAAAAAATCCACAGGACTGGCATTGTTAGACCTCTATCGAGCTTTTGATACAGTACGTGTCAACGGTCTTATTTAAACTTAATTAAAGTTATAGATTCCTACTTAAAGAACAGGAAGTTTTATGTACAAATATCTAATGAAAAATCCAGTCTAATGAATATTCCTGCTGGTCTCCCGCAAGGTTCCGTATTAGCTCCTCTGTTATTTAACATATTTATTAATGATATTCCTAGATTTGAAGACTACCAATTAGCTTTATTTGCTGATGATACTGCGATATACTACTCCAATGTTCTCGCTAATAACATAATATCCAAACTTAACGGCTATCTAAATGCACTTAACTCTTATTTCACAAATTGGAAACTAAAGATAAATACTAGTAAATGTGAAAGCATTTACTTTACAAGAAATGGGGCACCAGAAAAAATTCAGCAGCTACCTTTAGTTCTGAATGGTGCTCAACTTCAATGGAAATCGGAAGTACGCTATCTAGGCCTAATTCTTGATACAAAGTTGACCTTTGGGAACCATCTGAACCATATTAAAGAAAAATGTGAAAAATTGTTAAAGGTCCTATATCCACTTCTAAATAAGAATAGTGAACTTAGCTTCAGTAATAATTCAGACTACTATATAAAGTAATGGTTTTGAGCGTTATTCTATATGGTTCACCCTTATGGTCCAACGCAAAAAACACAAATAGAAATAAAATTCAGATTCTTCAAAACAAATTTCTGAAATTGATCCTAAAAGTTCCTATTCGATACAGCACGATAAGAGTTCATCGTGAAACCGATATGAGGTTTATAGAAGATTTAATTTCTGAAGCTAGACAAAAGTACTATTGCCATCTGACATATAATGCAAATAACAAATTAATTAATAACTTAAATTAAAATTGAATGTTTAACTTTTGATTAGTTTAAGTATTTAGGTTAAGGTAGAATAATATGGCAAACTACTAGATTAAATATTCTATTTAAATTATATTACGATGTCCCCCACATATTTTTTAACTTAAAGAAAAAAGAAAATCCCATTTGAAGTAAAGCCAAGGAGGTTAAGCTCAAAATTTTAGTTACTAATTAAGTGTCAAATTACCCTTTATATTAAATTATGCCAAATAAATAAAAGTTAAAAAAAAAAAAATTGGCCATTTCGTAGAACGGCTTACGGAATTCATGTTAGAAACAAACCTATTTTTATCATATACGCCAAGTTCCTTCCCAATTGGTTAAGAAGTTAATTAGTTCCAATCAAATTGACCATTTTCCAGAACCCAGGCGTTGTTCCATTCAAATTGGCCATTTCATAAGAAAAACTGAGTTCTCCAGAACCATACCGGGAAAACTAAACTTGGAATACACCTTTCATCATACAAACCTAGTTCCATCCCAATCGGTTGAGAAATAGCTAAATCCTTGCTAAAATCCCATTTTCATCAAACAAACCGAGTCTCAGCCCAATTAGTTAAAAAATGGCGCAAATCCATTTAAATTGGCCAAATAAGCCGATTTTAATCCCAGTTGGTTAAGTAAGGGTTGTTTAGTTCTATCCAAATTGGCCATTTTCCAGCATCAGCCCTTGTCCATTCAAATTGGCCATTTTCATCATAGGGACCAGGTTTTCCAGAACCATATCGGAAATTCAAATTGGAATCCCATTTTCATCACACAAAACGAATTCCATTGCAACCATTGCAATCGATTGAGAAATGTCTTAGTCTCATTAAACTGGCCATTTTCCAAAACTACATCTGGAACAGATTTTGTGATTCCATTTTCATCATAAAAACCGAGTTTCATCCCAATTGGTTGAGAAATGGCTTAGTGATATTAAAATCGATCATTTTCTAAAACCCATGCCTTGTTCCTTTCAAATGAGCAACTCCCGTACAAACCGATTTTCATCCAAATCTCACCTTATTTCACCTCTCATTTAATCAGCTCAGAGTAGCTATCATTGATTCAATCAAGACAATCGCAAATCAATTTCGTTATCCAATTCGAGATTCGTCCCAGTCGATTGAGAAATGGCTTAGTTCCATTCAAATTGGCCATTTGTTGGAATCCCATTTTTATCATATACACCAAGTTCCTTTCCAATTTATTAAGAAGTTAATAAGTACCAATCAAATTGGCCATTTTCATCATAAAAACCGAGTTTTCCAGAACCATACCGGGAACTCAAATTGCAATCCACTATTCATCATACAAACCTAGTTCCATTGCAATCAGTTGAGAAATGCCTAAGTTTCATTCAAATTGACGTTTTTTTAAACCACATGCGGACCCTTGCTGGAATCCGATTTTCATCAAAAAAAAAAAAAAACAACGCAAATCCATTAAAAATTGGCCTTTTAAGCCGATTTTCATCCCAATTCATTAGTTCTATCCAAATTGGCAATTTTCCAGAATCAGGCTTTGTTCTATTCAAATTGGCTATTTTCATCATAGGACTAGGAATAGATTTTGTAATCTCATTTTCATCATATAAACCGAGTTTCATCCCAATTGGTTGAGAAATGGCTTAGTTTCATTCAACTAGCTGTTTTTAGGATCCCCTCTGAGCTATTCGGAACAAATTCTGGAATCCCATAAAAATAACAATACTCACAAAACAAGAACAACAACAAGAAATGCCACAACATTAATTGGAAAAAAAATGTTAAAAAGGAACCTGGTCACCAACGGAGGATCCGCAATCGCTTCCTGGTACTTGAAAATCTCCCTCACCAATTTTGATGAAAATCGTTAGACCCGTTGCGCAACCCCTTGCCAAAAGAAATAATTAACGTGAATACATCTGCTGCTTGGAAACTTTCCTATTTTTTATTATGATAAAGTTCGAAATGTAAACGGAAGAAAGCCGAGATTCTAAAATGATTTTTAGATAAAGTTCTGTAAACTTAACTCAAACATGTGTGATGGAAATGAGGTGCTAAAATTATCCTTCGTTTTTCACCTCCATTCTGGGTTGCAAATGGCAGTTCAGGTTTTTGGTGATTTAGCCCCATTCCAAATCGTACTCCATATTTGAGCAATTAGCTCACATTCCTTTCTATTAAATCCAAAGGTACCCCAAAGCAAGTAAGATAATTTCGATGTAATAAGAGGGAGGCTGAAACCTAACCTCTCTTATGACAATGTTTACAATTAATTTTGTTCTCATTCGACGTATTTTGCACTGACATTCCAGTTTGTAATGATATAATAGAAGAAAACATTTTCAATGTTAAGATTCTTCAGTACCCAATGAAGTTAAAAACGAACCAGAAAGAGAAATGGATTAGATCTTGAAGAAAAAACGATCATCGAAGAGAGGAAATATGAATCTCAGGTAACTAAATCTGTTGAAAGAGTAGAGCAACAAGAAGATAGAACCAAAGAGAAGCAGCCTCCACCTATACTAATATTGTAGGCTCATCAAGTCATTCTGAAATCGAAACGATAATAAAATCGGTAACAGAGAATGAATATAAGGTCACGGCGTTAAATAATAACGTACGGAAAAACACGGAAGTGTCGGACTGTAACCCTTATCGGAAGTTAACCATGAAGCTTAATGTGGATAGCCTACATTCAAACAGAACAAGCAACGATATAATAGAGGACTTACAAAACAGAGAGAACACAAAACGAAAATGGGAGTTCTAGTAGTATTAGGGAAAGAGAGCTTCCACGTTTTATATTAACATTTGAAAACAAAGAAAAGATTCAAAAATATTTATAAATATAAAACAATATACTTAACAATTTCTTCTCTTCGTAAAATATTTATCTATCTGGAATATACCAGAATAACTTAAGGTATATATGGAATACAATATATAAGATTTAAAATTGAACGTTGGAGAAAAAATATTTAAAAATATCTCAGTGGAAGAAGTGTTAATGTTAAAACCACACACAGAAATACTGCGGGCGGGACAAGAATGAAGTCTGTACAATAAATCAAAATATCCCTGCTAAATGTATAAAGTGCAAAAGGCAACATCCCGAAAATTATCGAGGATGTGAGATAGTAATACAACTCTAAAATATTCGAAACCGCGATAGAAAGCAACCGCAAGTCCGCAACACCAGCGAAAGCTGCTGAGACAAGAAGCTCAAAGCCAATAAACATAGCAGAGAAAACATTCGCAAAAATAATTAAAGGGAAAGAATATCAACTCAAAACTAGTAAGTATCTTTAAGAGCATCGACACTATAACAAAGCGACGTGCAACAGCAATGCTAAATTTCTTAAATCAATGGGTCATAGCTTTGTCATTGGAAGCAGTTCAATTGGGAGAATGTGTGACGACTATTCACCAGTTATCATGACGATTAGTAAACCGCTAATCAAAAAAATCAAGCGCCTAGGCTAACTAAGGTACTACTACCAACTAAAACTACTTATTAAAATAATACAATCTGCAGCCCCATGAGAGTTCGCCGATTAGTCAAACTTATAAGAAATTCGAAAAAAACATTTGCAGTGGAATTAAGAGGATTGGCCAAATAAGATAAAACTTAACAACTTTTGTAATAAACTAAAATCGCTTATTAAAGAACTTAAGAGTCAATGAATTAATATTTGAACACTCTTACGACTGAAAAAGACACCGACTCCTCGCTACGGAAAGCAACAAAGAGGCTAAAAAGATCTAAAATTTAAATATTTCAA
Source organism: Tipula vernalis (assembly GCA_958295665.1). Lineage (NCBI taxonomy): Eukaryota > Metazoa > Arthropoda > Insecta > Diptera > Tipulidae > Tipula > Tipula vernalis. Next base: position 125,415,541 of record OY282558.1, on the reverse strand, counting down.
ATTAAAAAACCTGATGGAACCTGGGCCCGTATTGCTAAAGAAATGGCTGATATTTTTTTGGCGGAGCATCTCCAGCAAACAGTTTCTAAACCGTTAACAAAGGGCAGAAATCTCATTCCATCCCCTCAATTTGGATTCTAAGAAAAGTACTCCACTATTGAACAAGTAAACAGAATCACAAACAAAATTGAAGTCGAGCTTGGACAGTTAAAAAATATGTTCTCATATATTACTGACAGACACTTTCGAGTAAAGTATGATGATGAATACTCCTAATAAATAAAAGAGATCCACCAACAACTAGAGAAACAACATTTGCTCGATCGTCGAAATACGAATGAATCTTTTATGTTTTTGGTCGCCATAGTCATCGGCTATGAAATAATTCTCTCTCTGTATCTCTTTTGACCCCCACCCCCACTCCCTCTTCCTGGGTAAGTTACTGTTGCTGATTTGCGACGAATCAGCGACACATGATAGCTTCCCAAAATCGACGTATTGAAATTTTATTCGATCGTTTGAAATTTAACGTCGGACCAGTTCGCACTAGAGTGAAATCAACATTTTTATATAATCAGTTTCGACATCATGATTTTTCTTGTATTTCTTGAGCATCCATACATTTATATTTAAGGGTATTGCGATAGGGTACAAACTGTGGTTCATAATTTAGGAGTTCAAATAGGTCTATTATCATGGAGGACCGTTCAACGTTCGAAGTTTATGTGAAGTTCTGCTGAAATTAATTAGGTCGAGTTGTATTTATTGCCTTAAGTGTGTAAGGCAAATGCTCAACCCAATTTCGATGGTTTTCAATTCCATCGACTAATACATCTGAGAATTGGCTTATGGATAGTTTATCCTAGTAATACACTGTTGAAGATCAAAAAATTGGTTGTATGTTGTAAAACTTGAATGGTAACCTGTTTTCCGATATGAGACGTCTTGGATTGCCATTTCGTTAAAATAATTAACATTAATTTCTGCCTGCAAATATCTGCCGTGGCAGACCTAATCGGGAACAGTCCTACCCAATGAGATGCAGCATCTTCGACAGTGAAAATATTTTTATTTCCGTTTTTACTAGTTGGAAGAGAAGGAGGACCAAACAAGTCTACAGCGACAGTTTCAAAACGTAGTGATTATTTCGCGCGCCGGCCCAAAAATACTGAGCTAATTTCAGCGATATTAACGATTTAGGTTTTAAATACAACTTTAATTACAACTAAAGCATCACTTAAATACCCTCTGAATTTATTTAGACACCATACAACGGTAAGGGCTTCACGCTCAGCCGGAAGTAACAACCAACTAGCCTGTTCGACTGGATGTTCATCTTTGCCCTGTCTCTGGAGCAAAACCTCAAAGTGAGCATAATTACTTGCATCGATTCTCAATTAAAATCAGTCTGAAAATTATAAATCCTAAATAGGTACCATTCACGAATTTTATCAACCACAAGATTCCACTTCAGCAGCATAGAACTAGGACTGGTGTCCATATTTAAAATGCTGAGTCACACAAACAACCTTCAAAAATCGTAGGTCGCAGCTCCGAAAAATTTAAGAATCGGAACCTAAGGGGAACCCTCAAACAGCGACATTCCAGAAAAATTAAAATTAAATCTTCCTTTTCTAAAATTTCTTGTCTTCTTTTAAAAGACAAGTTAATGGTCCCAAATTATTTGATACTTAAATACGGAAGAATTAATTTTAAATGCTGTTGGGTAACCGATTTTACTGCCATTTACTTTTTTACAAGATAGTGATGTATAATCAATACAAATTCATAATGAACCACTTGGTTTTTTCACGCAGGGCCAGGGGCAGCATTTATAACCCAAGTTTTCAGAACCGTTCAAACAATATTTACTCCATTAGACAGCTAATTAAATTTCACAACGCTATTGCTGATAAGATCTTGAAATTGTTGTTTTGTATCTTTATTTTTCAGCTCGTTATGTGTATGTTCTCTTGTAATTTATGACCTGTGCGAAAGCTACCATTGTAGCTTTGTAGTGACCAAATTATAATACGACCGATAAGATCTTACGTATTCGACAACTAAATAAGCCCGCACTTTTGAAATTAATACACGGTCAATTTGGCTTCGATACTATGGACCTATATGTTTCTGGTCTGACTAAATTCCAGCTCTAGCATTAAAGTCAACATTCAGATTCCAAGTTACCCAAATTATTGTAAAGCAGAGAATAAGAGTCGTTAGTACAGTGATCCAACTATTTGATGGCCTTCTACGACAAGCAACTGTGGTGGAATTATAGGGTACGATGGAAGTCTGCGAGACTAGATGTTCTGAAGTTAGATATCTTGGAACCATTTACTTTAACATGTTTTAACATTTCATATAAGGTTACGATATAGTCGACAGTAAGACTTGTTGTTTTTTTTTTTTTGGTTATGTTGAGTATAAAGTGCGGTATCAACGAATGGATAAATAATGTCTAAATTTAGGTACAAAGTTGTAAAGTCGTATAAGGGAACATTGCAGAAAGAATAAGAATAAAACGATAAAGAAATTGTAACAATAAAGAAGTTGTGATTTCTTTAGTTATATGTGAGTCATATTTTTTTATGTTTCTACCGGTTTTTTGTTTTTGTTGTGTCTTGCATATTTTCTTCAAAATTCCAAAGTTTTTTTTTTTTTTATAAAATTTATATATTTGAGGGAATTAATTATGTAGTAAATATTTATTTCGTTTTGTGATGACTTCTGGGTAGTGTTTTATCGCCATTTATACTCGTACAGTTATAAGGAGGGTGTTTTGTCTACACTCTCTACATAAAGATATGCGGCGGACACGAGTCTGTATACACAATAATTATTTTGATTGCAAAAAAGTAGCAGCATATACAGGCAGCATAACATAACAAGGGCGGAAGATAAATCAAACAATTTTCTTAAATGTTTTTTTAACTTCATTTTCATTCCTAAGATTAAATAAAATAAAATTCTGTTGTTATAATATGTTCTCTGTATGAACATGATCACGACATTGTTCTTGTTCAAAATAACATAAAATAAAATGCGGATACCAACCATTATTATATGTATACTCGTACAGTAAATTAGAAACATAACAACAACAACAAAAAAGCACAAACCTGCCATTACCAATTCCACATTTTATTATTTTGTTTTTTAAATAACAAAATGTCTTAAGACCGACAAGAAATTATTATATTTAACGACTTCTTTAATTAATGATATGCCGATATACTTATTAGTTCATTACTTTTGTTATAAATAGCCTTATGATGATCAGTAATAATGTCACTCCCAAATTATTTCTGATGTCATCACGTTTCATTCAATTTTCCAATCTCGCGCTTTTATTGCAAAATACGACGAGTTGTATACTAATCTTGAGACGGTCGTGGGTGTTTTCATTCACTAACAAATAATACCATTAATAATAACAACACTAATAAACATCATAATGATTATTAAATCCGATTTAAATAAATTACGACCATCGAACGGACGGACGGACATAATAAAAAATCGTGCAATCTTTAACAAGTTTTGAAACCCGATTTACTTGTTTGTCGAATCATAATGAAAAAAAAAAAAAACTAAAAATCAATTTGCTGTATCATAAATCATATAGTTTCACCTGTTTGGTCGGTTGGTTTCTAATCAATGCTATTAATTTTGAAAAATGGTGTTGTTTTGATAATATTAAATTGATATGATATCAGAAATAAATATCACAATACAATAGTTAAGATTAAGATTAATGAGATAATTTCTTCACTTCTTTTTTGTGTTATGTGTTGGAATTTAAATAAGAAACCAAAACCATAACACTCGTAACTAAAAATAAAAGTTGATTTGCTTTTATGCGCGTGCATGTTTTAACCAATGACCATCCGCCATTGTTCGAAGACTCGAGTACGTTCGAATCGATTTCACAAATAGCCAGCCAGGTTTTCAAAAGTCCAAAAACTGAAAACCATTCATGCTACATATTTACATGGGATACCTTCGTGATAATACTGCCAGTGATGAAACGGATTATTTGGATTTCGAATCACTACAATCACCCAAGTTTGTAATAAGCAATCTGAAGCAGTTGTTCCTGTTATTCATCGAAACATTGTCCACTGATTACTAACTATCTAAGGTCAAACATATGAGAACATGGATAAATTAACCTCCTATAGGCATAGAGTAAAATGTCCACTTACCAATTTACTACAAATATACTTACAAATATAACAGATGCGACACAAGTTTACGGCGCATTAAGTGAAAATATTAAAACAGTAAACCGCGAGATATTAAAAATTTCTCTCTCTCTCTCTCTCTAATTCAAGTTTTTTCATTTACTAAGATGAAATCCTAGGATAACTTCACATACGTCATTCTGATAAGTTTACTTCACTAGCTGGTTATGAGGTGATCCGTAAAGGTCGTTCTGACAGAAAGGGGTTGTTATATCTATTTATATCCATAAGGGTATTAATTTTAATGAATGGGGGTGAGTGCGAACATTCAAAGAGGACAGACGTGTTTTGTATTTCCTCTTCAAAATTTAATTTAATTTTATTTTTATTTTTTATTTAAGTGTTGTTAGTGTGAAATGTTATGTATACATATATGTACTTTATATACATATGCATATACATTTTAATTTTAATTTTAATTCTAATTCAATTCAATTTTAGTGAAATAATAATTATAGTGTAATTTTGGAAAATGCAATCCACCGGAATGCATTTATCAGGCAATGTTTTATTTAAGTGCATGATTTTAACTTTTGTGTGGTTGTACATAAAATTGAATTACTAAAATCTAATTATTGGATAGTATTAAAATTGATTTTAACTTAATTTGATAGTACGTAGTTAATTTCATATCTTATTTTATTTTTACGCTTACTTGTGAATGTGTCCTTGTGTTTTATTTTATGTATAACTGACACAAATATATTCTTGAAGCTTGATATATAACAAAACCATCAAAAATGTTTATACATGCCGTTTCATTCGCTCTTTACACATATCCTATCAACAAAAATGTACTCTATATTATTGGTTTTTGTCATATAATATTTAAACAACAACAAAAACAGAGAGACATTTTTGTTGGTTTTTGGTATAATCGTCACAAATATTTTCCTGTTTCTTGATACATAGAACAGGAATGTTTGTATGTTCGATATAAGGATATTATTTGTATGTATTATCACGAAAATATTATACGTCTCCTGCTACGCACATGGAAGATTGTATGAAAATATTTACCTTCTCTATGTATGTTGGTGGTTTAGTATATACGATTCTATTGTTTTTATTTTGGTATTGTTTTCTCTTTTTGTGTTTTTTTTTATGAGACAAGTACAGTGTTCTTGATAAAATATGAACTACACAAACACAAACGAAAATTTTAATGTATTCGACTCAAATAGGATTCTTATACTTCGTATAATCGAGTAAGTTTGAGTCGAATCGGAAAATGCTAATTGATTACTTAGGTATGATTAATTTTGTTTACGGGGTATTGTAAAATGCATTAAATTGTATTAATTATATTCAATTAAGTTAATTAATATTAAAAGATTATAAATTAACTAAATTATATGAATAAAATACTAATATGGAAATATTAATTTTGAGTTGAATTGAGATTTGGTTTGCAACACATAATGACGTATTTATTTATGTATGCCAAATTTTGATTCAATGAATGTAAACAACGTGGAACTATGTAAATGAAAATCGAAATGCTAAATGAATTAAACTTAATTAAATAACTTAATGGATTTAATGGAGTTTAGGTTGCAGTTTTCACATACAAACGTCAATAATACTAATATAGTACACATAGGTAAATGGTCTGGCGGAGATCACTTCAATAGGTGAATGATGCTAACTGGATTTTTATTTAGGTAGTCTACTGTTTTATAAGTTTTAAATATAATTTTGAAATATTGATGATCGCTATCCTTCAAATAAAGAATAGCCAATTAATTTGATATACATTTTCAGAGATATTAATGACCATGATTTTGAATTTAATTAGTTATGTATACTCTTAGTAATTTTAACTGTTGAGCGGTACTTTTCTGAATTTTGAAGGTTTTAAAGTTTATATAATTATGCCGTTTAATCCGGCCTATTAAACTGGTATTCAATTTATTTTCTTGGAGAAAATCCTCCAGTGTCAATTTCGCCTACTGCAAAATTTTAAATTTGGATTTAGCCTTGCATTCGTTTTATTCTCCTTCGTTTGTTGAATTCAACTTTCCGCATTTTATTCATAAAGATGCTGTAAATTGGGCTGAAAAAACCCGAACGAAACGGAACGGTCATCATCATCATTCAGTTTGAGACTAAAGGATTAAATCAACCAGCCTATTACTTTAGCCGATTTTCAGTACGATCATTTACCCATACATATTTCAAAATCGGGTTGGTGACAAAATTCCGAATTACAAAATCCCGATAAATCAAGTTTTTGTAATATAACAAATGTTTGAAATTCGTTTTATACCTTAGAAGATGGGGGCTACTGCCCCAAACGACTGCTTAAACGATTTTTAAAAAATGTAACATTAAAAAAAATTGGAGCATTTTTGTTAAATTTTTTTTTTTTTTAAATAATTATTCACTATCCAAAGCCGCTTAGCATTGGTCCTTTCCGCGCAAGGATGACATGAAATTATGTAGATTCCGTTTGTTTTCATATTGCAGTTAACAAAAATTTAATGGGGTATTGATTTTCGATGGGGCAGTTTACTTTATATTTTTCGATATTTTTTCGGGATGTTTTCGTTCGAGAATATGATAGTATTCCTTCAAAATCATTTGTCTGCTCGATGCACTTCAGCTGGTTGAAAATTCTGGTTGATAAAACACTTAATCTGAAAAGCCATAAAATTGATGACCAGTTAGGCTAATTTCTAGAAATATTGAAACGGGCAAGACATTTTAGTATCTCTTTTAAACCTATAAATATGAATGGAGTAGAGTTGAAAGGCCGAATATCGAAAAGCTGAATGTCGAGAGGCCGAATGTCGAATGGTCGAAAGGTTCGAAGCCAAATATCGAAAGGACGAATATCGAAAGGCCGAATGTCGAAATACCGAATTTGCCGAAAGGTCGAATGTCGAAATGCCGAGTGAAATGCCGAATCAAAGTGTAGGGAATACCTTATCGAGCAAAAAATAATACCGAAACTGAAAATCCCGGAAAAAAAATCAAAAAAAAAATTCCAGAAACAAAAAAATTCAGAAAAACAAAAATCCAGAAAATTAAATCCAGAATTGCCTCGTCAACCTTTCAGACACAAAACAAAGGAATTGCATCGCTGTTATCGCTTCTACTGATATTTCTACCACAAAAGTTTCAAGTTATTTTGTGGTTAGCTTAATTCGTTGGGTTAGTAAGGTATCGCCGAATGTATTGGAGAGAATTGCAGACACAGATCAAAGGAATTGTATCGCTTCGCTGGTAATTTCTAGATTTTTTTCGGGATTTTTCTTTTCTGGATTTTTAATTTTTATTATTCTGGATTTTAAAATTTCTGGATTTTTTTTTTCAGGAAGGAAAATTTTCCAAAGCAAAAGTTGATTCTGTTAAGTGACGGAGAATTCTGTTAAGTAAAGGAAAATTTAATTTAATTAATTCATAATCAATCAGTTAAGAAAAAGCCAAGTTCTACCTTAATTGGCCGTACTCCAGAACCTCATCAAAAAAAAAATGTTTAAGATCATACTCGGTTAAGAAATAGCCAAGTCTAAGAATGTACTGTTTTGTACCATACGCCATAATGAAATATGCCGTGGTATACTATATGTCATATACAAATACATATTCCGTAATGAAACCTCAGGTAGTTTACCTTATGCCGTAGTGTACCATATGCGGTAGTGAAACATGCCCTAGTATATCACATAATTATTGAAATATACCGTAATGAAATATCGCATAGTGTACTATATGCTGATATGCCGTACTGAAACGGGTTGGCAACCTTACCTAGAAAAAAAAATCCAGAAACATAATTACCAGAGTGCGGCCCAAGTTAAAACTAAAATTTATAAAAGGGGGGATCACTAAATCCAGAATAATTGAAAAGTAAAAATCCAGAAAAAAATCTAGTTAACGGAGAAGGAAAATCTTCTGGAAGAGCGTAAGTTAAAGCTTAATGATTAAGCAAGAGTTTTTACAAGAGTAGGCCAAAAATCCGCTCCAATGTCTAAGCCTTGTTTAAAACCAGTTTTATGGTGGTAGAAATAATCGAAGATCGAAGTTCATAGTATGTTACACATGTGAAGATAGTGGACACACCGCAAGTAGCTAGCTGCGCGAACAAGAGAAAAGGAAGAAAGTGTTATAGCCGCAGAGAATTCGGACACATTTCACCATCATGTCCACAAAAGAACAGAAAAGAGGTCGCCGCAGTTCAAAATAAAATATCTCGTTTTTGCAACGATTTGAAGGAGTTTTCATTCAATTAATGATAAAAATTCGGTGGCCTTGTTCGACAGTGAAAGTGATCTAAATTTAATATCTGAGTCGAAATTTATCGAATTAGAAGTAGAAACTTTTGAAAATCAGGTTACTGTTTTTGATAGACTACAGGAAGATTCCAGTTAAATAAGAGTTTAAATGGAGACCATTAAAACACTATTTTTCATGTTGTAGATGAAGGACTGCTTTCCGTACAAATACTCTTCGGGAAAGAGTTAATCAACCAAACTGTTGCGATCCTGACGCCTGAGGCTATTATAATGGGTAAATGGATCCCGGAAAATAACATTTTTGACACGATACGCTAGATTTAAGTCATGTAAACGATGTACATATTTCCAATGAGATCACCATGACCATTAGTTCTCAGTGACGACAGATCAATTTGGCAGAGGCCGAGATGGTTTTCGCCACTAGAATCCACCATTGTCATGCAGTAAATAGATGAATGAATAAATGTGGGAATTGTTCGTCCGAATACATCAAATTTTACAAGTTCCATTGAGTTATCGAACAAAAAGGAGGAAGAGGGGGGGGGGGGAAGACTGTGTCGACTTTTGAAAATTAAATAAGGTAGTCATTGTTAGATGTAGGTAATCACTCGCACTGAGGAATCGATTAAATATATGGCTTTTGTGACGCCGTTCGGCATTACGAATTTATGATGAATTTATGGCTTATATAATTCACTAGCGGTGTTCCAGCGCTTCATAAACACCATTTTGCAAAAGCTTTGTGTGGCGAAAATCGTTTGTATGTACATGGATGACTTAGTTGTACCTGCGAAACGTGTTGAAGTGTTGAATTGGAAAAAATGTCAGTTTCTAAGAACCCGTATCAAATACTTTGGCTATGATACTGAAGAGGATTGCGTTAGGCCGGGGCGGGGGAAACAGAAAGCCATCGAGAAGTTCCCAGTGCCGAATACTCCTAAAACATTACAAAGTTTCAAAGGATTAACTGAATATTTTCGCAGGTTTGTCGAGGGTTACACACTGATCGCAAGACCATTATCCGACCTATTGAGGAAATTAGGTTAGATTCGAAATTAAAGAGGTGGAACAGGATGCAGTTCGAAAGCCGAAAGAAGTTTTGAGTTTTACAGTTATACGATGTTGTTGCAGAAACAGAATTGCATACCGATCCATGAAAAATTGAATTGGGTATTTGGAAACCTGAATTGGTTGGACAATTTGATTCAATATTTTACCTCAGTAAGAAGACGTCACCAAACGAGGAACGCTACAGTAGCTGTGAGCTGGAAGTACTAGGTCTCAATGCCACTATAAATAAGAAAGTGTTGTAGTACAACTTCAACAGATTATTTACAAGCTCGAGCATCGACGTGAAAGTAAGATGACGCATGTTGATGCATTGAGTAGGGATCCGATGTTTATGGCGGTTGGAGATTGTGTAGTTTCTAGAGTAAAGGCAGCCAGGGAGACAATTTTATAGTTAATAACGGAATTTTTTTTTAAACCAATCATGCAAATGGGGGTTGTCAAGCATCATCCCAATCAAAATCATTTTTTAGGAAGCAAAAACCAGTTCCAAAGTTGAGCCGGAAGATACGTACCTGTAAAAACAATTGCATGCCGTAGGGTTATTGCATCCGATACCGAAAGGTGATACTCCATTGAATACATACTAGCTGGACCAGCTTTGGAACCTTGTGTTGTGGATGGGTTCTCAAAGTTTATGTGGTTATATCCGTGAAAAACCACAACTATCAAAGGAGTTCTCCAAAAGTTGGATCTACAGAAGTCGGTGTTCGGAAATCCTAGGTATATTATCTCGGATTCCAGAAATACTAGAGAAAGCAGTCGATTAAACATATTAGCGGGCATACCAACCGGTATAGGAGAGTTGAACGTGTTAACAGAATTTTGATAACGGTGTTAACGAAGATAAGTTTTGAGAAGCCTGATGAATGGTACAAAGTTACCGATACTTTCCAACGATTTTTAAATAACACTTACCAACAACGAAGTATTAGAATGACGCCTTCCGAGTTACTGATGGTGATAAAGATGCGTTACCCCGAGGGTCATAAATTAATAGAGATCATAGAGGAAGAAGAAGTAAAGAGTTTAAGCGAAAGTCGTAATAATTTAAAAGAAGAGACGAGATGGTGGCAATCAAAAACACTCAGTTTAGTAAGGGAAATAAAATTTGTCTGAAATATCTTGGACCATATGATAGAAGTATGTCGAGATTTTGACTGATACAGCATTGAAAAGGTTGGTGGAATAGAGTTGTAAAATATTTATTGGAAATTACATCCAAAATTATAAAGCAAATTATAAAATTTTGCAATACAAAATCTATGAATTCTTGGGGTTTACTACTACCTGTAACCAATGTAAAGTTAGCCCAGACTTTTATCCCAGGAAAAACAAAAACTACCATCAGGCAACACTAAAATTACATCGTTATGCCATCCCAACATTATGATATAATTTAATTTTCATTGATATAATTTACTCTAGCCCTGAAAAAAAATTTTATTTAATTTTATAACATATTTTACTACAGAAAATAGCAAAAATTAAAATTTGACATTATACAGGAAATTATAGAGGCAAATACTGAATTTTAAAGAAAAGGGCATATAAGTTAGAACACTACCTGGATTTGGCAGGGATAATTTCTTTGTTGGAAACTATCAGTATGCCATTTGATTCGGCATTAGGTTATCTAACCCCACTAATCATGTCAAGAGGATTTGTATGTTTAAATTGGCACTATAATTATTTAAATTATCATAGTAACCAAATTTCATGCAACAGGATGGGATTTGGCCCTGGAATGACCGGGATGTTTCTTTTCCGGAAACCATTGGAATGCCATTTGACTTGGCATTATATTATCTAATTCCATTAATAATATCAAGATGATTTGCATGTTGAGATTGGCGCTATAATTATTTAAATTAGCATAGAACTAAAATTTCATGCAAATGGAAGCGATTAGGGCCTGGGATGATCGGGAAATTCCTTTTCCGGAAACTATCGGAATGCCATTTGGTTTGCCCTTACGTTATCTAATTCCATTAAAAATATCAAGACGATTTGCATGTTGAGATCGTCGCTATATGTATTTAAATTAACATAGTGCCAAAATTTCATGCAACTGGATGGGATTTGGCCCTGGGATGATAGGGATGTTTTTTTTCCGGAAACCTCCGATATGCCATTTGATTTGGCGTTACGAAAGTTTCCGGAAAAGAAACATCTCGGTCATTTTAGGACCAAATCACTTCCATTTGTATGAAATTTCAGTACTACACTAACTCAAATAGTTATAGTGCCAATCTCAATATGCAAATCGTCTTGATATTATTATTGGAATCAGGTAACGTAACGCCAAATCAAATATCATACCTGAGGTTTCCGGAAAAGGAAGTTCCCGATCATCCCATGCCCTAATCGCTTCCATTTGTATGAAATTTTAGTTCTATGCTAATTTAAATAATTATAGCGCCAATCTCAACAAGCAAATTGTCTTGATATTATTATTGGAATTAGACAACGTAACGCCAAATCAAATAGCATACCGGAGGTTTTCGGAAAAGAAACATCCCAATCATCCCAGGCACTAATCGCTTCCATTTGCATGAAATTTTAGTTCTATGCTAATTTAAATAATTATAGCGCCAATCCCAACATGCAAATCGTCTTGATATTGTTATTGGAATTAGTTAACGTAACGCCAAATCAAATGGCATACCGGAGGTTTCCGGAAAAGGAACTTCCCGATCATCCCATGCCCTGATCGCTTCCGTTTGTAAGAAATTTTAGTTCTATGCTAATTTAAATAATTATAGCGCCAATCTCAACAAGCAAATTGTCTTGATATTATTATTGGAATTAGATAACGTAACGCCAAATCAAATGGCATACCGGAGGTTTTCGGAAAAGAAACATCCCAATCATCCCAGGCACTAATCGCTTCCATTTGCATGAAATTTTAGTTCTATGCTAATTTAAATAATTATAGCGCCAATCCCAACATGCAAATCTTCTTGATATTATTAATGGAATTAGATAATGTAATGCCAAATCAAATGGCATTCCAATGGTTTCCGGAAAAGAAACATCTCGGTCATCCCAGGACCAAATCGCTTCCATTTGTATGAAATTTCAGTACTACACTAACTTAAATAGTTATAGCGCCAATCTCAACATGCAAATCGTCTTGATATTTTTAATGAAATTTGATAATGTAACGCTAAACCAAATGGCGTACCGATAGTTTCCGGAAAAAAGCATCCCGACTAAATCCCGGTAGTATTATATCTTAAAGGCCTTTTTCTTTAAAATTTAGTGTTTTTTCTATATATTCCTGTATAATGTCAGATTTTAATTTTTGCGATTTTCTTTAATAAAATATGTTAAAATAAAAAATATTTTCTGGGCTAGAGTAAATTATATCATATGAAATAATGTTGGGCTGGGATAACGTTGTAATTTTAGTGTTGCCTGATAATATATATTTTTTTTTTCTGGGATAAAAGTCTGGGCTAACTTCACATACATCTACCTGTACACTTGACTGGTTTGGTTTAGCTTAAAACACTACTTAAATTCTTATATTTAGTTTCGTGTTTAATTGTTTTTGTAATGTTTATTTAAAATTTTATTGTTTCGTTAATTCCTCAAAAGATGTGATACATGAATTGGAATTTAGTTTTTTATCTCGTTTTTGAAAAAAAAAAAAAAACTTTATGGATTTCATATCTAAAATTAGAGATGAAAATGAAAACATTTAAAAATTCATAGAAACTTGTAAAGGGATTAATAGATAGATTGGTGTGATTGAAATTGATGTATGGATTCTAAATTATACGTAAACATTAGTATAATAAACTGTGTGTGATCGCGGTGCACCTATGGGAATAAATTTCTGTTTACTTGATCATTTTACAAATGGTTTTGTATCACTAAGAGTCTAAGCCTTAAGATAACAACTGTTTTATATCTTGATTTAAATAAATATAACATGCACCTACAATGTGCAGCACATTTTTTTTTTTTTTTTGATGTGTACGCGACGGTCGAACACACCACGACAGACCATAATAAAAAACAAAAATTAAATATGTCTATCTAAATTCCTTAATCAAAACACACATTTTTAACTCCTAATATGGTCAAACAATTCAGGCCATACATATACTGAACGACAAACTGCATAAAAAAAAAGACAAGAATCGCGTACAAAACATTTTTGTTAAAAATCATAACCATATCTGTATGTCTGATAACAATATGATAAGATTGAATGCATTTATGCACTTTGAATAAATAAAATTTCGTGTTTGTGTGATTTATGGTGTTTGTCGATTTTAGTGGAATGCTAGTGTATATATTTGTGTGTTATCACATATTTTGACAATAAAGTTGTTGAATTAATTAAGGCGATTATAAATTATGAATATAAAAGGGTTGTAATACAACGATTTTGGATATTCATAAATTCCACGCACACATTACAGTGTTTTTTTTTCTCTTTTTAAATTACCATATCAATGTATTTAAATTAACTATTCATTTTGAAACATTTAAAAATAATCGTTGGCCTGTCAATCACTACTTAAGAAAAACAAAAATCTTCAACAAAAAAATAAATAAACCCTTTTTTTTCTTCGTTTATCTATCTTCGTTTCTTAAGGCTCATTAGATTTATAAGTAAAAGGAAAGAAAAAAATTTGTCTTAAGTGTTTTGAGTATACTTATACCGAGGTGGAATATTTATCGACTCTGTCATAAACATCTGGTGTTAGAAAATCATTAATTCCCTAAATGAGGCACAAGTACAATTTGGTAAACAAATGTATTTTTATTTTAATATACTGTCTGTTTATCTTTATTTTGGATTCTCTAAGAAATTTCATCCAAATTTATGTTCTTTATACGGAATACGTGATAAATGAATCTTATAACCGCTCAAAATGAGAATAACGTTCAAGTAAATTGATAGAATTGGCATTACAATTGCACCACATTTGACGTCTCTTAAAAAAAAAAAAATTTATCCAAATATTGCATCTGCGCTCAATCATCGAAATTGAATTTCATTTTTGCTTTCAAATTAAGAAGAATTTATATATTATATTTACGTTAAAGAACAAATACAAGACAATGACTATTGTTTTGTTATGCAACAAGAAGTTTAAGGCAAACAAGAGAAATATTCTTGTTGTTAAACAGTACATATTTTGGCGTTATCGCTACAAAGTGCACTGAAAATGTAAAAAAAATAAAATAATAAATGTGGGTCTATCCAACTCCTCGGACGACACTTTTCCCGACCAAGCGTCTGCTAAACCACCCATTTATATTTTACAAACAATTAATTCCGTCAAGGCTTTTCTTAAATTTGGAGACCCCTTCCACAATAATACATTTGGCTATGACAATATAAATCTTCTACTCTCATGCCGCCAAATCACCCGTCGTTGAAAATCCTTAAAAATTTAAATTACTCCAGCCTTATAATTGCCGTCGCCTCCGGCTCCACGCTCAGTGAGCGGGTGCTAATAAGTGACCTAGGTATAATGCGGGTCATGCTAAATGATGGCAACTGGGCCGGATTAAGGTGTAAAGCGACCCGTTCTGACGGTCTGCTAGGCTGGGGGCACATTTAACAAAGCCCAGTCGTGAACGGAGCCCTCTGGATACCTGGCGACCTCCAGTTGTAATTAGCCTTACCTGCGTATACGGATCTCTGCGCAGGCGGACCTTTATTTCTCCGATACTCGTGGAAATCACAATGGACAGATCTAACTATAAGAAAATCCAGGGCACCGGCTCTCCTCAAAAGCCGGTATCAGCGAAGGGAGGTACCTCGAACCAGACGCGTGGGGCCTCTAAGGTTGCAGAGGTGGTTGACTCTAGGGCACCAGTCCCGGGAGTTAGCGGTACAAACGCAGCACATGAGAGTGGGACGAGAGACATTCCTCCGGCGAAAAGGCGGTACAGAAATCGCCGCTCGGCATTTCGAATTCTCGAGAAGTATGCTGCGACCCCCGAGGGGCAGCTCACGGAAGAACAGAAAACATCAATAGCTTGGGCAAGGAGCACTGTGGGCTGCGGAAGCTCGGAAAGGGACCATGTGTCGAAAAGACAGGGGTCCCAGGACGAGGTGGAAGTAGTCAACAGCAAGCGGGCCAAGTTGCTGACTGACAAGAAGCCGAGCTCCAACTCAGGGACAAAGCTGGTCAGCGATGTCCTGAGGGAGCATGTGTTGATGCTAGCCATAATTGACGAAAGTCAAGAAGATGGGAGCATCACGGCGGAAAAATGGAGGTTGGTGTATAATGCACTCAATCTCGTCTTTATAAAGGTCCTGGGAGAAAATCCAGGACCACTCCCATCCTGCAGAGATGCGGGATGGTATCAAGGGCGTGTAAAGATGACTGCGTGCTCGGACTCTAGATCTGTGAATCTTTATAGAAAGGCTATAGCCAAAGTAGGGGATGTGTGGCCAGGCGCAAAGTTAGCGGCAATTAGCCGGGAGGAAATTCCCAGCAGGCCGAGAGCACGTGTCTGGCTCCCATCCGAACCGGCTAGCCCTGACGAGGCTTTGAAAATCATTCAGGCCAGTAACCCGAATCTTCCGACCGGAAATTGGAAGATCGTCAAGCAGGAGGAGGCGAATGGGGGCTCGAAATTATCAATTATGGTAATAAATAACGAGTCCCTTGCCCTCCTGCACAAAACGTTGGGAATAATTGACTTCGGATTCGGGTCAATTACTCTCAACGTTTATAAAAAGGATGGGGCAGAAGCGCCTACGGGAGGCCAACCGGAGGATGGTGGCAACCCGCCCAGGCCTGAAGGGGGTACCAGCAGCATAGGGGAGAAGCTGAGGGTAGGGGGGAGAGTGAATCCGGCGACCTCGGTCTGGCAAGGATTCACTTGGAAGATGAGGAGGGGCACATAAACGAAGGAGCTGGTGTACGATGGAGGAGGATGTCGGCAGCCCGGCCAGACGGGGGGCACTGACGAGTCCCCTACAGAGGGTATGAGGGTTAGCAAGACGGGCGAATCCGGCGCATCCCAAAATACCGACAAATAATATTCCTGCGGTAGCAGGAATCCTCCGGATAACCTGGAGGAGCTGATCCGTGAAGCGGAACCCAAATGAAAGAATTTTGTTCGTACAATTTTTCGTAATCGTTACGTTTAGGACGTAGCAAAACGAAACATTTGCGTCGTTTCTGCATCATGATAATTAAATTTGTATGCAAGGTATTTTTGTACTACATATACCCTCATATCATACTCATACTATAAATAATATTCAGTTCATTGTTATTGTTGTTTGTTACTTCGGACTAAAAAGATCAAAGTATTGAAATCCTGTCAAAAATTATCAAAAATTTCGTTGGATCAAAACCACTTTCCTCGACGTTTTGAAAGTCCTTGAGTCTAAAAAAGCAAAAAAAAAAAAAATGCCCGTCCGTCTGTCTGGATGTCTGTCGGTCTGTACTCATGTTATCTCGAGAACGGCTTGATCGATTTAGATTTTTTTTTGCCAATCTGTTTCTATGGTCAATGCCGAGATTTGAAAAGCTTTTGGAACCTGTGCGTCAAGAGGGTCGGGTACCTGCCATACGAATTGACCCAAAATACCTGGTTATAGAAATATTTACCAATTTTTTAAATATGCTGGTTTGAATATTGAGTTAGGTATTGAGTTTGTGGTTGAGTTGAAGGTTAAGTTAGGGGTCAATTTTCGGGTTTAGTTCAAGTTGAGTTGGAGTTGAGTTGGGGTTGAGTTGGGGTTGGGTTAAGATATAGTGAGCAGTTCACCAAATTTGTATGTATGCTGAGGAGTTGGGGGTTGAGTTGGGGGCCGTTTGCGGGTTGAATTGGGGTTGAGACGGTGTTCGACGAGTGTTTAGTGAGCAGTTGAGCAATCTATAAAATAAAGTGAGTGTTTGTATGTATGTACGGCATATGTGTATGATATTTAAACAAATCCACACGACTTGACCGATTTGAACCAAACCTTACACAAATATTGTATAAGACTTAAAAAAGGTCACTGTTAACATCTCAAACCTCAAATTGAAGCTTTTACATTTCAAATTAAACTTTTTGCAAATTATATGAATGACCAATTAGGATGGAACTTATCTATTTCTTAACTGATTTTAGTAAAACTTGACTTCCGCGAAGGTAATGGGATTATAAAATGAGTTTAGGATGAAATTCTGAAATATGGCCAAGTATGATGGAAGTTGCTTATTTCTCAACCAATTATTATGAAATTTGACAAGTGCGTTGGAAATGGGATTCTAAAATGGTTTTTGGAGGAATTTCTGGAATATCGCCAAATATAATGGAACTTGCCTTTTCTCAACCAATTATGATGATATTTGGATTGTGCATTGAAAATGGGATTCTAAAATGATTTTTGGATGAAGTTCTGGAATATGGCCAGGTATGATGGGACTTACCTATTTTTCAACAATTATGATGAAATTCAGCTTGTGGATTGGACGTGGGATTCTAAAATGATTTTTGGGTGAAGTTCTTTCTACCAAGTATGATGGAACTATCTCAATCAATTACAATACAAGAAGACTATATTGGTATTAAGTAAATATAAGTTGCAAAAACATTAAAATTAAATTATTTTTAAAATATATTTTTCGAACTTTCATTTTGAAAAATACATCAAAGTTGGCTCTGATGAATTAAATAATACTTGCTAAATTTATCTTTAGTTTTACTAGTGTACGTCAGATGTCTAAAATGTTTAAAGAAAAATACGAAAAAAAATTATTTAATCACAAAAGTGTCACACATTCTTAATATTTTGTGAATTTGTTTTGCTTTACACTGTTGCAGCATTACGCCTCAACTGCTATTTTTGCTGATATTACACATTGGCGTTTGTTCGCTTGCTAAATTGAGTGGTAGTTTTAGAACCACCGCTGTGCGTCCACTGTTAAGTAACGTGGCAGCAATAAATTCCCCCCCCCCCTTTTCCGCCGGCGCATTTAAGAAAAACAGTGTGCACCTTCTCCTCCATCAATCTACTACACAACTCTGTCGAACACTTGCCGTTGCTCTGAAAGACGTCGCGATGTCATTATGATTACGTGGCCCTGAAGCACTGCGGCGTCATAACCGAGTTTTCTGGTAACTTCGTCAAATGTTTCCCTCGGTTGGAAGTGGCGCGATCATTCGTTGAATTTTTTACTCTCGATAGAAATCATGTTGCCTGCCATCATAATCATAAATTTCATCGTTAAACGTCAAATTCTGAAGTAACCCTCGAAGTCTGTGCAATATATATTTTCTGACAAACCGTCTTTATATTTTTCGAACAGTTCTATCGGGTTTATTATTTATTATTAGTTTATTATACGTCGATTTGATCTGGGCGTAAATTTCCCTTGAGCCATAGCAAAAGGTGCATATGAGGCAGCCCTCGCTTCTGCCATTTCATCTAATATATAAAACATCTGGTTTCAGCAGAAATTCTTTCGTGATTATAGCCACCAATTTTTGGGCTTTATGGCCATGCTTGTGTGTCATGATCTCTTTCCAACCGGGCTTACACGTAAACGTTATAAACAGATCAGTTCGAAAGAAGAAGAATTACTATTTGCCCCAGTTCAGTTGGATTTTCGTTTGCATCGTTCCTGACTGCGTCTTGTAAATGTATATAATTTTCTGCCTTCAATTTACTTTGATTCAATGAAATAAAACGTATCCGCTCGCTTTCCGCCTTGGCGTATACATCAAATACAATTTGATGAAGAAGCTTTCTGCAACATCAGAAATAAATTAAAATCGTCGTGCCGCAAACATCAGCTGATAAGCGTAAAAGTCGACGCAGGACACGATTTTGTTTTGCAATGGTTGTCTTGTTGTTGGATTGATTTGTGTTAAGGTAAAATTATAACCTTCTTGTCCCTCCAGAAAATTATTGGATAATCGAGAGCGTCGTAAACTCTGTCTGTATCCGGAATGCATATAAGCGTCTCAAAACTCGGTGTGAATGCTGATTGCCTATGACGACAGCTGCCACCTCGTTTGTAGTTGGAGTATTGTACCACCGTTCATGTTCCCCTGTGGTGTATGTTTGGCATGAATAGCCACTCTTTGATCGGAGATATGCTCGAGAGCAGTTTTAACTCCAATGCACCGGTTGGTTGTTATCATGCAGAAATTAAGCTTGTCTATAAATAGTAAAAGTTGGTAAAAAACCTTTCATAGTAATAATTGTATCTGGTCCGAAAGACGTCATGTGAAAACATAAATTGTATGTGAAAACATAAGCACAATTCATCTGTTTAATTCAAAAATATCTACAGCAGCATATTCCTGGTGTCTCTTCTTTCTACTTTAGTTCTTTACAGAACCGACATTCATTAGTTATTTATCCCGTAGCAATCTGTCTATTGCCTTAATCTATTGCAGAAGTATACTCAAAATTTGCCTTATTGAAATACGCCCCAAAGTATTTCTAAGGAATAATTATCGTCGCGCGTTTGCTAACAAAACTATAGTTTGGAGACCTTTACTGATAAAATCGACGAATATAGTCTTTGTTTTATTTTTATTTAAAAACCAAATTATTTTCGTTATGTATTTCACTTCAAAAATAAAAACCAAATAACGGAATTGAAAACTTGTCTTTGATGTTTTAATACTGCTCAGCTTCTCATAAGATAGGAATATGTCAAATACCCCATGTTACTCCCGACCATAAAACCTATCTAATTGTAAAAACTTCATCAAAATAGGTTCAACCGTTTTGGCGTGATTGAGCAACAAACAAACACAATTTCACAAATATTATATTAGTAGGATTCCTTTTTGGTTTGTATTAGTGCGAAGCAATCCGAGAATTAAAATTTTTTTCTGTCCAAAAAAAAATCACACATTTCCCCACCCTAAAATGAGTTTCTAGGTAAAGAGGAAAGAAACGAGGAAAGAAACGTAATGCAAGAAAGCAAGTGACTCCGAGTTTACGTAAATATTCTTCGGAAAAATTTTCTGCAATTTAAAAATATTTTATATACAAAACAATTTTATTCGGAAGGGGCAATTTGTTTACAAAATAGGGTACGTCGATTGGATAAGTTTGTCCCGAGTGGATAATATCTCTTTGCTCACGAGTGGCATACAACGTTTTATCCACTTTCGTTGAAATAAATTTCGTGTAATTTTAAAGTAGTAGTTAGTAAATTTAAAATATTTTTTTTATTCACCACAATAAAAATTTAACGCGATACTAACCGTATATAAATTTTGACAGATGTTGTTAAAAAACAAAACCTCATATTTCATTAATTCGGTGTTAAATGTTGTTTTAAATCTTTATTTAATCCATGTATGCCATCAACGTGTCCATTTAATTTGAACTGCGCATTTGACATTTTATAAGATATACATATTTAGACAGACAAGGAAAACGGGGCAAATGCAATTGTAGAATTTCTAATATGGTCGGATGTCGGAAACTCTATTGTGGTAGAACGAGTAGATGTATTTTAAAAACAGAATGAATTTATGTTTGATTTATTTCAAATTGAATACGCTTACAAATTATGAGAAATGAAAGATGGCTGACTGCATTAGAAGTAAGGCATCCAATACCGGTATACCGGAAACCGAAATACCGGTATACTGACCATTTTTATCATTACGGATATTGAGAGATCAATACCGGTATTTCGGTATTTCAATTTTTATTGATTATTCGCCCAATACATTCTAATGTCCTGTTGATAATGACAAAAAGAATTCTTATAGAAATCGTATAAAGTCAAATTTTTTATAAACTTTGGAATATTTATAAACAATTCAAAGTTAAGCAAGAGTAACGCAATATATCAATTTTTATTTTGTGAGCGTTGGACCAATCTAACCGTATGATTGGTATGATTGATGTTTCACTCGACAAAAAATAAAACTTAATAAAAAATAACACAAACGACGATCAAATAATTTTGCTCCATTAATAAAAAAAATTTAGAAAGATTGTATAGCTGTTTCGGTGATTCCACTATCTGTAATCTTAGATACAAATTTTGAAGGAATAGATTAGTTTTAATGCTGGAGCGCTTTTATAAATTAAGAAATTGCACCTTAAAAGCTCTGATCAAAGTCAAATCAACTATCAGCTTTACCGAAATATAGTTCCAGAGTATAAAATCAATGGTTGCTATGATTTTACTAGTCAACTCGGCTGTAGAAGCGTTGTGTCGAAGAGATGCCACTCTTCTGTCAGCTGAGGCTACCCTGGCATTCATGCTTCAACATTTGCGAGAAGGACCATTAGCTGCCTGAATGAAAACCTCTTTGGTCCCGAAAATCACAGAAAGACGAATTTATCTTATCTTTTGCAATATGTGTGCAAAGGTAAGCAAGTCCAAAACATTTTTAACTCGGGCGTCAACTTTAATCGACTAACTAAAAACGAAATAGTTAATATAACTGTCCATCTTATACAAGAGCTTTCTTCAACCCCAACTCTAGTTGAAGCTTCATACTCAACATCAAAAACTGATGTTGATAGTCAAGCCCCATGCGCGAAGGGAAATCTTTATCGTTAAGATTGCAAGAACGGCTTGATGTTGCAATCAACAATGAGGTCAGTAAGAAAATTACACAAAAATTAAATCGATATAATATATTAAACCCTCCGTTAGGCACATGTTCGGACAGTCACATTCATACCTCCCTTTTGTTGGTCGTTTACATTTATTCTTTTTTGGCACGTAGCTGCAAATTAAAACCAAATTATCGTGTAATCCAAAACAAGATGAAAGAATAGGACGACAGGGATGCTTTCTAATTTCATCAAGGACACATCTTTTATTGGATCGAATGGTGCCCACGAATGCTAGACCAAGTTTGGCCAGTCGCTTAGCTCCTTCCAATGTGGTGAAGAAATTGTCAGCGATAATAGTACTGCCGCTGTGTTTGTACGTTTTTGCGAGTTATAACATAATACTTTTGTCTTGATTCACTTCAAGTTCAGCTCCTTTCGCTGGTTTCGATGGTTTATATTGAGTGAATCTAGTTTTGCCAGAGTATCGAAACAGCAACACACAATTTTTATATTCGCATGCGGATTTTATCGCAAAATAATTCCATATGTCACGAATGGGTGCGGCTTTCTCACTTAGCAAACGATAAGGACGTGTTCGCCCATCATCAAACCGAATAAATCGTGTTAATGCACGAAATTGTTAATGAGACATTGTTGCTCTGAATATGGGTAGGCCAGTATGTCTGACTTTTGCATATTATTATGTGAACACCACCAGCCAAAACTATTGTAATAAATGCATCCAATTCACTTTCGGTCACATCCTTCCAAACTTTTTGTTTTTTATCAGGATTAGCCGTATTCCATTTTTGAACTGATTCATTTTCATAACGGTTCGTTTCGGTATGATAATGAACACAATATTTTATGTGAAAAATTTCTTGAATACTTCAATTGGAATAGAATTTTGTTCCTTGGGTCCAGCTCGAAAATGTATAATATTGTGTTGACGCAGACGAATAGCAGCATTTGGTTCCTTTTTATTCCATTTTGTACCATCTTTACCGTACAAACAATCTTCAGCAGTACTCTGCTATTGAGCTTCGGACTACATCTCCTCTTCGTCATCATCACTGGTAAATATTTCATTTGGTTCGATGACCATTTCGTTCCCAATATCAGAAGCATCGTCTTCGTTTGGCACATAATCTGTATCATTATCATCGTTTTCGTCAGCGAATGGATCGCAGCTCTTTTACGCTCTATATTACTGGCTAAGGCCGCTGACAATCGTTCAAAAAATGTGGAATCTAAATTACCACTTATTCGTTGTTGCGTATTATAAATAAATTCTACTTCATCACTCATTTTGAAAAAAGCGAACAATTTTGCACGTAAAATATGTTTTATTAGCACTAACTTGTTGTGAATTCAACCTTCAACGTTCACTAGTTAGTAGTCAACTGATCTAATGCGAATGACTATAAAAGAAATAACGCAAACGTGAATCTACGCATCTGCACATGGGCACACCCACTCACTGTTACCAGAATAGAAAGAGAAGTTTATATAGAAAACAACAAAGAAAACGTCGAAAAAATATCGCTCAATAGTATGAGCACACAAATTTATGTGTGTAAATGCCCATGTGTGCGTCTGGATACTTACGTTTATGTGTACAGAGAATGCTGATAGAATACTAATAGGGCCCACACACGATATAACTTGTTGTACAACTAAGTTGTACAACTTGGTTGTACGTTTGCCACAAACGAGACAACAAATTGCCAACATTTGTTGTACAACTTTATTCTATGTGGTGTCGCGCCGTGCAGACCTATAATAAATATTTCGAGTTTAAAAAGACGTGATGGCAGACATTGTATTGTCATTAATAATAATTACTGAGTGTTCTCAAGAGGGCGAAAATAGAGGCAGGCGTAAAAAAAGGAAATGGTCGAAATAATGGCTACAAAAAAAGGCAACATTTCCTAATGAAAAGTTGTTGAAAAAACTAGAAGAGACAGAAGCATTTGATTATTTAAATTATATGCGTATGAGCCAAGAGACATTTAGAGAACTTTTAACAAAAGTCACACCTCTTATTAGAAAAAAGGACACTTTCATGCGCGATGCCATTGCTGCAGAGACCCGTCTTGCAATCACTCTACGATTTTTGGCCACAGGGAATTCATTTGAAGACCTAAAATTTTCCTTTGCTGTGTCGCCACAATCTATTGGAGAAATCGTGGTTGAAAGAAACATGTGAAGCCATAAACTATACGTTGAAACAATATATAGTATACAGGTAGGTTTCGATTTCAAAATATATAATATTTAATGTAAACATTTTATATTCATACGAACTTACAGCTTCCGACAACTGCGGAAGCGTGGAAAATTGAAGCTGATAAATTCTACAGGCGGTCAGGATTCCCACATTGCATTGGAGCGATTGACGGCAAGCACGTACAAATAAAGAAACCTGCAAATTCCGGCTCCTTTTATTTTAATTATAAAAAAACATTCAGTGTTGTTCTTATGGCATTAGTAAATGCGGACAGCGAGTTTCTAATGGTTGATGTTGGAACAAATGGTCGAATCTCAGACGGTGGAGTTTTTTCAAATTCAAAATTTTTTGATAAATTTGAGAAAAACAGCTTGGTTTACCAATACCACCTCCACTTTTACCCGGCATGCAGCCCCTGCCATACGTAATAGTCGCAGATGATGTGTTTGCTTTGCGGCCGGACTTAATGAAGCCATATGCTCACGACAATTTGACGAATGATGAAATATTTTTCAACCGTACACTTAGTTCAGCCAGAGTAAAGGTGGAGAATGCATTTGGCATATTAGCATCTCATTTTCGAAAGCTACTACAATCGTTTTGACATGTTGCTATTTGCATAATTATTTGAGGCGACAGTAAGTATCCAGTAGAGAAAGTCATATCCAGCCATCCACTCATGAACAAGACACATTCTTCAATATGCAGCCATGCTCATCAAGAAATTCTAGTCACTTGGCTAAGTCTGTGAGAGAAAGTTTTCGTGAAACTTTAAAAAGCATTAATGAAACAAATAACAATTAATGCGTTGAGTTAAATAAATACATATTATCATAAAAAAAGTTATTTATGGTTTTTTAATTTTTATTTTTATTTTTTTATTTAAGAATACTGAGTATCAGATAAAAGTTCATCAACACTTTCGTAAACTATTGCTGAAGCATGCGTATTTGGAAAATATGCCTCATTATCAATAATTATATTTTGATGGAATGTATCCCGCGATGATAATCTATAATTATGAAGCGGGGTTGAAGTTCCTGAAGTATCCCGCGATGCAAATCTATAATGGGTTGAAGATCTAGACTCCTCAGAAGATGATTTACTGGAGGATGATTGTGACGATATTGAACTATCCAAAGATAGTTTGTTTAGCTGGCCCATCAACAGAGCTTCATCAATAATTTTTTTAGTAAACAGCTTTTGTTGTTCATTCAGTTTTCTGAATGAACAAGCCCAACCTTCGGCAAAAACATTTGCATCATCTTTTACAATACCGACACGGTCTTTTTTAACTTCATCCAAATAGTCCACTGCTTTCTGCATAAATTCATTTTTATTTGAAGGGTTTTTTCGTTGACGCTGCCTTTTCCCCAAAACATGCTCGTCCTAATTATAAAAAACAATAAACAATATATTTATTGTAAATACAATACTAAACAGCTGAACTTACGGAAATATCAAAACTCTCGTCATCCGTGTCGATTATAGTCGATATTCCTGGAACGGACGTCTCTTGATCTTTTAAAAAATCAAGAAAGTCAAAGTACCACAAAGATGGAATATAAATGTCTTCACCCCCTGCTCCAGATTTCTCACTTATATTTTTCTTCTTCAACTCTCGAAGCATGACCTTATATTGGCAACTTTGCGTTTTAGTTGCTCAATTGTAGCATCCTTTTCAATTAATTGAAAAACCTACAATAAAACTTGCCACGCATTATTTCGTTAGTTTTTGTTTTTATAGTTTTCATTTTTTACTTGCCACAATACCGGTAGCTCTTTAAATTTATTAAAAAAATTCCTCCAATTTTCGGAATTTATAATCGCCATTTTCACTATTTTTCCAAACCAAATGGTAAAACACTCAATCACTTTTAATTATATACGTCTATGCTTTTAAAAATTTTGTCAACTTAGTTGTTAAACTTCACCAAACACAATACAACCAGTTTAATCTACACGTAGCTCGGCCCCCAAAAAATCAAAACATTTTGATTTCATGCAGACTGTTTTACGAACTTAAAATCGGTTGTACAACTTCGCCACAAACGGCACAACTTGTCATACAACCTAACCAAGTTGTACAACAAGTTGTATCGTGTGTGGGCCCTATAATGGCAGTTTGAATGGAAAATTACCAATAAAAAGTAAAAAACGTGAAAAATCCCATCAACTTATATATAAAATGTATAGCGGGTCTGGCCAGACTCATGAGGTACGAAAACAATGTGTATATCACAACACTATTATAATTATCCTTGTATAGGTTTCCGGTCCTTATTTTTTCCATATATCGGTAGCTAATAATGTTTTAGGAAGTTACACGAAATTTCAAGTGCTAGCTCAATTAGAAATATATTTAAATTACAATTAACTGGACATAGTCATGTACCCAACGGAGAGTTAAAGTTTTATAATAAAGTTGAACAAAACTACTTTTTAAATGTCCAATGTTTTTTATAAGTGTTAACTAAACAATACCGGTATTAATACCGGTATCCCGGTCTTGTCGTCCAGTAATAGCGAAATACCGGCATTCATATTTTGGACAGAAATTGGATGCCCTAATTAGAAGTGTATTCCGAAAATTTAAAACTTCCATTATTATAAAAAATCTACTATCTCTCTCTATCTATTAATTAAAATAAATGATTGAAATTCTTTTGTTGTCACAATAATAAGGTATATTTTGTACAATTTAAGATTGTCAAAATATTAACCAATTCACACAGCAAAATAGGTTTTGGTAGCCAAAAATATTTCATTTCGATTATTTATTTTCACCTAATTGTTAACTAAAATATTTTAACACATTGACTAACAGCCTTAGCATTGAATTTTGAAATATGTACATTTTATCATAGTGACCGTTCTTTAAATTGTCATGGTGTACTTTAATTTAACTACTTCGTTTTCATTCAATTTGGCTACGAATAATTTTCCAATGACTACTCAGCATTTTTTTATACAAAATATAACTCACGTTGCCCCTAGCAGCATGGGTTATGTATGTGAAGTTAGCCCGAAAAATCATCCCGAAAAGGCTTTTGTTAATTTTAGTGTGTTTCCTAGCTATCCATACTAGCCCGAAAAAATAATTGAATTGTATGAAAAAATGAATATCATTCCGAAATTTGATTAGTACATACATATTAGCAGTAGTAGCAGGAAAAAAATTATTTGGTAATAATTACACTTCAAACTTAACAAGATGTAGCTTATTTCATAATTTAAATAAAATATTCGTTTAATATTGAACAACAGCTAGACATACGGTATTGGTATACGACACTATCTTGGTATGTTCATTGCCAAATTAAAATATTCAGCCCATTACCATATGATAGGGATCAGGAATATTTCTGGGCCATGATTCAATCAAATATTTTCATTAAAACTGCTCATTATTTCCACTACTGTATTTCTATTCACAGAGATTGCTAGACGTATTGGTATACGACACTAGCTTGATATGTCCATTGCCAAATTAAAACATTAACACATATTTCATACCTCTGTTTCGATGCGATGGCGATAAGGGTGATTTTCAGGCCCATTTCCAAACAGCTGATATTCCATATAATCGACGAAAAAACAGTATTTTGGTGTTTTTTTACCGTTATTCAAAAGTGATCCTGATTCCCATTGTATGGTAATGCGCTAAATGTTTTAACTTGCCAATGAACATACCAAGATAGTGTCGTATACCAATATGTCTAGCAAACTCTGTGAGAGATGCAGTTGTAGAAACGTGAGCAGTTTTAATGAAAATATTTGGTTGAATCTTGGCCCAGAAATGTTCCTTATCCCCATCGTA
Organism: Tipula vernalis; assembly: GCA_958295665.1. Taxonomy (NCBI): domain Eukaryota; kingdom Metazoa; phylum Arthropoda; class Insecta; order Diptera; family Tipulidae; genus Tipula; species Tipula vernalis. Next base: position 125,387,406 of record OY282558.1, on the reverse strand, counting down.
TGGTAATGGGATAAATGTTTTAGCTTGGCAATGGACTTACCAAGATAGTGTCGTATACCAATATGTCTAGCAAACTCTGTGAATAGAGATACAGTAGTAGAAATAGTGAGCAATTTGAATGAAAATATTTGATTGAATCTTGGCCCAGAAATGTTTCTGATCCTGTAATGGGATAAATGTTTTAACTTGGCATTGGACTTTGTGAATAATATATCTTTATAGATATGTTCGTCTATTATATTTTTAAAATTTTTATATATAATATATATAAAGTTCTTTAAAATAATATTTTTTGTTTTTCAGAGTCTTTCTGTGTTATGAGAACTTATAATTTATGATAAATTGATTGAGACGTACCCGAAGAAAAACGAAAAAAAAAATTTTCAGAAATAAACTTAATTTTTTCCCGGGATGCATTGTTATTAGAGTCGTTTTTTATAATTTTCGTTACCAGATTTTAAAATATGAATGCCTGAAAAAATCATGACTAAAAATCTTGTTTCAGGTAAATATTTTATTTCGGGATGGAGCGTAATTTTACGTAATTTTCTATGATTTTTCGGTCTAAAAGGCTTTTTATACTGAATTTAGCGAGGACACATCAATTTTTCGGGATGAAAATGCTTTTTTTCGGGCTAACTTCACATCCGTGCGTGGGTTATACAATAACAATGGGTTATTTTACATTTTCTTTATTTAAAATCAGCGTAGTTATTTGGCTATTATATATCAAAATTGGATAAAATATTTGTATCCACTTTTGATATATAATAGCCCGATAACTATGCTGATTTCAAATAAAGAAAATGTGTAATAACCCATTGTTATTGTATAATCCACGCTGCTAGGCAACGTGAGTTATATTTGGTATAAGAAAATGTTGAGTAGTCATTGGAAAATTATTCGTAGTCAAATTGAATGAAAAACTATATTCCAAAAATTAATTAAATTAAAGTACACCATGACAATTTAAAGAACGGTCACTATGATAAAATGTATTTCAAAATTCAATGCTCCAGTGCGAAAACACAAAATGGAACTATTTCTTATTAATTTACGAAATTCATTTCAACAAAAGTGGATAAAACGTTGTATGGCACTCGTGAGCAAAGAGATATTATCCACTCGGGATAATGTCCCACTCGGCTATCGCGTCGTGGGACAAACTTATCCCTCATGGATAATATCTTGTTTTGCTCACTAGTACCATAAATAACTATTAATCTGCTGAAAATTTTTCGGCAGAATATTTACGTAAAATCGCAGTGAATGTCATGCTGTATATTTTAAAAGCTTACTAGATATAATTTATTTTTAAATGTTGACGATATTATTTGCCACCAGCAAAGTATTTTAGGTAAATTTAGAAATTTAAATTCCATATTATACGATAATCTATTCATTTTATTTTAAAGACACATATGGAACAATTGTTGGAATTTGGAAGGTAACTGATAGGGTCTAACCGAATTTGACCCGGACTGGTCCATTTAAACGGCGCGCGTAAACCGAATCGGTAAAATTTATTTTTTCGAAGTTGGTAACAATCTTCTTTGACATTCGTGTTTGAGCAGAATACGATCGTTAGTGTGAGTTTGGCAGCCATTTGTTTACGACGCGAAAAGTTTGTCTGGCGATTTTTATCATGGACAAAAAAAATTGAACAACGAGTTTGAACGAAACAGGAAAAAGTCACAGGGAGCCAAATCTGGCGAGTACGGTGGTTGAGCAATGACTTTTGTTTCGTGTTTGGCCAAAAATTCAGTCACAATCAGGCTGGAATGTGACGGCGCATTATCGTGGTGAAAAATCCATGAATTGTTTGCCCACAAATCCGGCCGTTTACGACGAATTGCTTCACGTAGACGCATCAAAATGGCCAAGAGATAGATTGTTGGGCAGTTTCGACGTCATATTCCTAAACCCACGTCTCGTCACCAGTAATAATAATAACCGTTATTCCACTGGAAAGACAAAATTTCAAGCAAACTCGTTGTTGAATTTTTTTTTTCCTTAGTAAAAGTCGCCAGACAAACTTTTCGCGTCGTAAACAAATGGCTGCCAAACTCACACTAATGGACGTATTCTGCTCACATTTTACTGATTCGGTTTACGCACGCGGTTTAAATGGACCAGTCCGGGTCAAATTTGACCAGATGGTATTAACCGTAGAAAAATATTTCTTCGAAAAGTTCGACACTACCTCGGAAAACAGTTCAACAAATTTATATTACTACCCTTTTTTTTGTCAAAATTGACAAATTTGTATCTCCTTTCTGTTGTACGCAATGCTGCATTGTCAAATTTATCATCAACATAACAAAAAAAATCATCGGTCTCATTTTTGAGAATATCTGGTTGACAGTTTTCTCTTCCATTACAATCACCTCTATTCTAGACTCAAATGGTCCTAAAAGTTAACAAAACCTACTTATTACTACTAAAATACTTATTACAAAATTTCTTAATAAAAATCTTTGACTGGAAGAACGGAAGGACGGACACCGGGAGAAGATATTTTTTTCGGGGCCCTGGTAACCTAATTCAAATACCTAAATGTGAAAATCTGGAACAAATTTTTTTTCGCGATTACAATACTTACCCAATATAACTTCGTTATAGTGGGGAAAATTAAAAAAAAAAAAATTTTGTTGATTTTCAAGATTTCATTTTATCTTTTGTACCGTGTGCTCTACAGAATATTATGTTTAATGAAATTGTTAAACAATTTTAATGAGACACATCAGATTTACAATCGGATAGATAGAATAGTAAATACTCGTATATATTTACTAAAAATTTTTAGTATACTGTTCTGAAAATAGTACAAATTGTGTGAAAGTAAAAAAAAAATAAAAAATTTGTCCGCCTTTACATCCATATACAAACAAAAATATAAATTATTCATAATGTTTATGTACGAACATGTACAACATTAAAGTTCATATTATAAACAAAATAAACCAACCGATTCCGTCTCATGTCATCCGATATAAACAAAAATTTTATTATATTGATTCAGAATTTTTCGAATCTAAATTTATTCCAAAATTCTTGTACATGTACACGAGTAGATTTTTTCCGATTATGGATTTTCTTTTACATCTGTTTCCCATGTTTATTATTATTGTATAGGAAAGGTTCGATTACCTAAATCTTAATATCGTCTTCTTATATGTACGTATATCGGAAAAAAAGAAACACAAGAAAGTATTTTATTCAACAACAAACGACGATAATATTTTGATTCATCTGTGTGTTATTTTGTACGTACGTCTAGAAAACATAAAAAAAAAATTAAATCGATTATCGATCGACAAACAACAAAAAAAAAACGAATATCGAATAATAACATTGAGGATCAATAAATAATTAATATTCAATTTGACAAGTTATTTTTAGGATTTTAGAACATTTTTTCATAAAAGATCTTGTAACTTTTTATTATTATTTAAAATTACTTAACACGTTTAAAAGCAGATGATCATTAAATATATGAAAATGTTACTCAATTCAATCAATCAGATTAACAGATCGTCGATCAATTTTGGATTTACAATTTGATTATACTTTACGATATTGTAATATTTGTGATGAGATAATTATTTTGAACTGGTTTCAATTTTTCGATATTCTGATAGAAATTTTGTGCTTGTAACCTTTAAGGTCTCAATTATACCAGACGATCTGATAAAATACTGAATTCAGAATTGATTTACCTCTGAGAAGTTAAAATGGACAAAAATTCATTCACTTTTGCGAACTAAAATTGCAATAGAATTTTGTTTCGGGAATTTTTATAATATTCTCCCATCAGTTTGTGAAGTAAAACGAATAAAAACTGACACACAAACTTGAATCAAATTTGAAATCGCCAAATATTAGATAAATTCATTTTAAAGACAATTTTGTTTCACCTTGTTTAGAGGGTACACTATTGTATTTAAATTATTTGCTTTAAACTAATAGAACGTACAAAATTCTAATTATCATGTGACATTGGATTCGAAAACGTATCGATTTCGAATCGCAAAAAACGATTCGTAAACCATATGAATGATCTGGCGTTGTGGAGTAAACAGAAGCATACCCCCCTTGTAATTGATTGTGATGCTTAATTTCATCATTTATTAGGGGGGGGGGGGAGTTCAAACATGAAACACCAAGGGACTAAACGATTGTAGCTAGAGCCGGTTCGGTGCTTGGTTTCATAAAGAGACATGCTCATCAATTTTCTGACCCATATACTCTCAAGACATTATATACTGCTTTTGTTAGGCCTATTTTGGAATACGCTGTAGTTATCTGGAGTTCTGGTTATAAAATCTTTAGTGATCGTATTGAGCGGATTCAAAAAAAGTTCTTAATATTTGCCCTCCGAAGACTTCCAAGGTCAACTTCAGGATTTAGTTTACCTTCTTATGCCGGTCGTTGTACACTTTTGAACATTCGTAATCTTGAATTCAGAAGAGAGATGATTCATGCAGTATTTGCTCGGGATGTAAACCAATATTCAGAACTTTTCGATTTTAACATTTCAAGGAATCTTTTTAAGAGTCGTATTCGAAATAATAATTTGTAACACTTTTTTATATACAAAATTATTGGTATTGTAACCTATGCTATTTGTTAGTGCTGGTAATAAATAAATAAAATTATATTATAATAATGATAAATTAGCATTAGTTGATACAGTTTGTAATCTGGAGCGATCACATCATTGAAACCTGCCGCAAACTATACTCTATTCTGTATGGCTTAAGATTTCATAAAACGATTTGTCCGGAGAACTTAAGACTATATCTGGTTAAAATGTTGGTCATCCCGCACTCTACATACTGCGATGTGATTTATCAACACTGTGATTCACTAAGTATTAGTTTGCTTCAAAAAGCTTTCAATAACTCAGTCAGATATACCTATGTTCGCGTGAAGTATTTGCTAGATTATTCCTAAAAAAAGTTAGGAACGTTTTAGGAAAAACATCACGAATTTGAGCAGAAACGTGAAATTTTTCCTATTCCTAAATATTTGCGAGTGTATTTGTGTAAATAATATACAAAAATTCATTTTAATTGGGCCTTTTATTGGTTGTTTTATTTTTTTCGGTTAATACGATTATTATTTATTTATTTGTAGTATTTTATTAATATTTTAGTATTAAAAGGAAAACCGCACTTGGAAACAAAGTGATCGGAACAAAAAAATAATGAAGTTGCTTCCATTAGACATAAAAACCTCTTGAATTTTTTTAAACAATTTCCACCTCATGCCTACACATTCCAGTTTGGGCAGTAGCTCATTTACAATAAAATGTACAGCAAGAGGTGAAATAATTAAAAATTAACAATAATGAAAACGTTAATAAAAATAATTTAAAAAGATACGTATTGCCCCTCAATCATCCCACTAGAAAAATGTTGACTTAAATAATCCTGCCGATTATAACCTTTTAATTTGCAATGGAATTGAATTCCAAAGATAAATTCCCCTATCATAAAAGGACTTGCTTAATGACCTACAAATATTTTTGGCCAGAATTAGAAGGAAGTTAGAGGAATAAACCCTACTAACCAGCAATTTCCTATAAAGATAACAAGGCTCCTTAGCTTTGAGAAGTTTAAAAATCAAAAGACAAACACACAAATTCTTATAAAATAATTAGCGTATTTCCTTGACAAGTTTACAACAACAATTGCATATAATAAATCACCGCAAGAATAACATTAACCCAAAAAAAAATTGGGTTTAATTAAACATAATTCTAATTCTTGGTTATGATACCTGACACAAGAGCCATAATACATAGTAAATTTATATTTTATTTCGAAAGGTTGGCTTTTGTCAATTAAATCAAATTGGCTATTTTCTTGGAAAAAAAATTAACCCAAAATAGTTCGAATTAAATTTTGGTCAACAAAATACGCTTTTTGTCGCATTTCAATTTTACAGTTTCCTGTTTTCCCTAAGAAGAGCTCAATTTACAACAAAACTATTTTGAGTTATAGTATAGGATTGAACATTTCTGAATTCACTTCCACTATTTACTTCATTTCCAACTGCTGTTCCTGAAAAGCGCGCATTCTAACGGAAACCAATTATGAGTTACTGGAGACCTACCCTAAAGGAAAACCATACAGATTTCCCAAAATCCTGTTTAGTTGTATATCGATTTTTCCAAAATTTTCCTGCTATTCCTGAAAACCGCGCATTCTAAACGAAACCTACTTTGAGAATTATAAAATTAAATGACGATTTTTCTTCCGCTTGATTGGGTTTGTGATTTTAATTATTTTTACCGGATAAAAGATATTGTTGGAATGAAAATTTAATTAAATAAATGTAAAAGTTATACAAAATTTAAAATAAAAGTAATATTTATTTAAAAGACTATGTACCATAATAATAATTCTGAAAACTATAAAACGCTTAGCATGTGCATTTGTGAAAATAGTGTAATTGTGTTAATTAGTTAATTGTACCTAGCGCTTTTGAATTTATATTAATTCTAACGAGTATAGAGTAGCTATATTCAAAGAAAATATCGTTTATAAAAAATGTCATAGTGGTGATTCGGAAACAATTTGAAAATTACAGTTTTATAGATATAATAAAAATAACTAAAGCTGATTAGTGTTTAAAATTAACATTTCGTGAGTTTATTAAAATTAACGTTTAGTATGAAATAATAGTTGGTTAAATTATAATATTCTAGTGTTTTAATTTTATTATTTCGTGAATATTTAAGTAAAAAAAAAAAAAGTTAACAGTAGATTTACAGTTTCCCTTTACCTAATTTTAAAACGTTTATTGTGTTTTTAGTGTGAAATATTGTTTGGTTGAGTTAATTCTTTTCATTTTATTTTATTATTGCATTTTCTATTTTTTTGGTTCTTTTGTGGGTGAAGTTGATAATACTATGTAGTGTTAAACTTGTGGCGGCTCTTACATTCATTCATTTTTCATTTTTACTCTCCACCACACAAATTAGTTCGCACGAGAACACAACAGAAACAAAGAAACGCACCTTATTCATTCGCAATTATACCAACTGCACGATAAAACAAAACACAAAACAAAATTCTACATAAAATTATTTTTTTGAATCAGTCTCGTCTCGGATATCAACGCGACAACACGTCGCTCTTTGTGTTGGCCGCCAACCACATTTTTGGCGTAATAAATAAAAATGGTGGTGATAAATATAAAAAATTATAATAAATGATTTAAAAAAATTAAATTAATGGTGTCATTGAATTATTGTAATCACAATCGACGCCTTCGATAAGTGGTAACCCCGACGGCCGTGTTTACGGCATTTACACGAACACGCCACGCCTAGTTATAATAATAAAAATCGGCGCAACCATTTTGGATATTTGTTTTTTTGGTGTAAATATAATTTTTTTTGGACACATGATACAAACCTGTACCAGAAAATATATGGAGTCAGCATCACCGCAGTCATCATAAATTACATTCAACATACACACATAAGATAAACATCTAAAATCACACCAAACAAGAATTCACACCATCAATTACCACCACCATCACCTCCGTCATGATTGCTAAAACAGTAGCATTAAACGCAACGGGTTGAGCGGCATATGATCAACTTCTTAACCGCCACCATTACCGCCATCATAATCGCAATCAACGACAACAACAGCAACGGGATCAACATTACCGCCGTTATTTTACCACGGCGTACATACCTGCGCCTTCGTCATCGCATTCATCATTACGACCACCAGTGACATCAGCAGCGTCGTGATTCACCACGAAAACCATCGGTAGCCAACACGTATAAAAAAGGGCACCATCCCATCACCGACAGCGACATCACCACCGTCATCACTAAACGGTAACAACGTCACCGCCATCATCATTCAACGGTGCACAAGACCGCAACCTTTATCTTTGCCGTCATCATCATCATGGTCACCATCAACGAGCAGCATCAACAACAATAGCAGCGACACATCATTTTCTTAAATTTTTTATATAATATTGTAAATTTTTCACCACCATATTTTTGTTTCATCCGCGTTCATTTTTTAATTTTTTTTTAGATTCAATAAATTTTTTTCTGTTGTTTTATTAAATCGACTCACACAAATGACATACAGCCATTCTCGACCACACTCCTCAGACTCACAAAAACAGACACGACAGAGGACCGAAACTGGCCTCAAGACACGACGTCAGATTACAGAACATCCTTCTGGTCTGGCGCGTGTTTTGAGGCCAGGCGAAAAACTTGGACAAGTAAATGCCAGGTAAACACTGGCAAGTCCGGGTTTTAGCACCACACACTGACGCACTCAAAAACACGCAGCACTCAGTGGGGACAGTGTTGAGGTCCACATCGGGTCTATGGTCGAAGCCCCTGCTCCCAACTACCTGGGGGCCTATTATGAAATTTAACGATTTCGATTTTTTTCGATATCGTAAAAATTCGATTCGATGCGAATTTGTCCTATTATGAAAGTTAGTTTTCGAATTTTTTTGATATCGAAAAAATTCGATAAGTCCCATATTAACCATAACAGAAAGTTTTTGCGTTATAGTTTGTCATTTATAAAATTAATTAAAAATAGTAATTAAAATAAAAAAAATATTATCTTTGATTTGTGTGGAACATTTGAACAATTCATGAAATCCATTCTTTTTTCCAACCAATTACTGTTTTTGTTGGAGGGCGTTCGTCATTTAGCTATTTTGTCAAATCTTCCCATAATTTGTTACTAGTTTCTTTAAATTAAGGGGAATTTAAATAATTTTTTGCTATCCTCTCATTTTTCTCCATGAAAGAGACTAACATATTAAATTGGTTGGCGTTCGTCGTCCTGATAAACATATTTGAATTAAAAAAATTTATTAGTTCTGTTCTATATTTCTTAATCAATTTAAACAAAAATAATTAGAATAAAACTTAATTCGAAATTTTTATTTTAAAGTCAATATATGTAATTCGAGAATAAGAAACGCAATTTCTGTATTTCTTAAATAAATTCTCAAAACATTGTTTGAATAAACTAGATTCAATAATTATTATTTGAACATCTAATTAATTATTATTATTTGAACACCTAGTTATTATTTTTAAAAAAAATTTAAAATATATTTTTTTACATAAAAACTAATAATTATTTAACAGTTTGATAAATACGATCAGTCGTATACAAAATTCGTCAGCTAAATAGCAGTCGAATTTTGTCGGTGCATTCGGAAAAATTCGATTCCATTTTTTCTTTTTAGTTAATAATAGGGCGAATTTTTTCGATAACATGTGCGTTCGAAAAAATTCGCCGCGAATTTTTTTGTTTTAGCTTCATAATAGGGCGAATTTTTTCGATATCGAAAAAAATCGAATTCGAAAAATTTCATAATAGGCCCCCTGGTGTGTCCCTCGTCACTGTCCTACACTGCTGCCCACACGCACGCAATCATCACACACACTCGCACACGCACGCAAGCATCACACACACACTCGCATACGCACACGAGCATACCGAGCAATACGCGCACTCGTCAAACACACGAGCTTAAGCGCACACTCGCACTCGCATACGCATCACATACACTCACGCACGCAAGCAACTCACACACGCAAACATCACACACACTAGACATACGCACACATCACAGTAACAGAGGGGGAATTCACTCGTGGGGGAGTCCTGTGGCGGCTCTTACATTCATTCATTTTTCATTTACTCTCCACCACACAAATTAGTTCGCACGAGAACACAACAGAAACAAAGAAACGCACCTTATTCATTCGCAATTATACCAACTGCACGATAAAACAAAACACAAAACAAAATTCTACATAAAATTATTTTTTTGTATCAGTCTCGTCTCGGATAATCGGATATCAACGCGACAACACGTCGCTCTTTGTGTTGGCCGCCAACCACATTTTTGGCGTAATAAATAAAAATGGTGGTGATAAATATAAAAAATTATAAATTATAATAAATGATTTAAATAAATTAAATTAATGGTGTCATTGAATTATTGTAATCACTATCGACGCCTTCGATAAACTATTATTTTGCCTTTGCATTGTTAAAAAATTTAAACATAATAGAAGTTATAGAAAAAGCCAAACCGCGTCCTAAACAAACTTACTACAATAAAAAAATTTAAAATTTAAAAAGAAACGAAGCTAAGTTTAAAAGTGTGGCAAAAGAATTGTTTGGCGAACACTTTAAAAATACCGAGCAAACAGCGCAGTGGTTAAAGCTTCGGCGGTTGGATCGGGAGGTACCGGGTTCGAATCCCTATAGGGGCGGGATGCAAAAGGGATTTTTCATCATCTGATTACGATCGGTGATGAAGATGAACACATCTATGACCCCCTGTTGAGAGTGCAGAATGCATGGGCCGACCCACCTTTCATGTCAGCACAAGTTTGTGTGAAAAATTAAAATTAAGAAACTGTAAGAAAAATCATTTTAGATTATATAATATGTGGCAAAAATTACTTAAAATGTCACAAGATCATGATGGCATAATAAACAATGCTATTGCAACCTCTATGTCTTTTAGCATGACAGAATATCGTCAAGATCCAAATGAAATTGCATACCTCAATATAATTGATGATTCAAAGAATTTATATGTTGAAACTATGAAAATTGTTTTCAATGAAGTAGATACTGCTAGCTGGTTTCCTCGCGGACAGATGTTGATTGATCTTGATTTAAAAGAATCATGGAACAATGAAGGTCTCAGAAATTCAATTAGGAATGCTTTAACAGCAACTAAACGTTCCTGCGTTTTACAGTTTCAAACCTACCATGTCAACAAAAGACAAAATACCGTTACGCAGTATGCAAAATGCATATATGAAAACCATCGACAAAAATTTAAATTTGTCATTGATACATTTAATATTATGAATTTATTTACTAAAGGAGAAAACCTTCAAGACCACGGACAAATTAAAAAATGTGTGCAGTTACGAGGAAGTCGTAGAAAGGATGCTCAAGATGAACTGGAACATTCTCATGCCTATACTTACAAAGTTTAAAGCAACTGAAAAATGTTGATGTAGATTTATTAAAGAGAGGAAATACTCAGGGCATTGTATTAGCAACCAATCTACGCAAAGCTCGTTCAGAACGGAAACTAATGGCCGATGTAATTCAAGGTTGTGAAGTACTCGATCTTATTTACAGAGATACTTCCCAAAATAAAGAAGATGCATATATTCATGTCGCTTCAAATCCACTTTACGTCATCCTTTTGAGAAATAAAGCCTTAAAACTGTTGAATAACATCGATATTATCCATATAGATGCAACAGGCAGTTTAATTAGAAATCCTAAATGTTGCACTAAACACGATTACCGTCGTTTTCTTAAGCGAAGTCGATTTGCAAAAACCAAAAATAAAACTTCCAAAAATTTATGTTACTGACTGGTCGTGGGTTTTTATAAATTCAATTCTGGCAAAAATTAATTTGATGGATGTCAAAACTTATCTGCAATTTGCTTATGACGTATTGACAAATTTAGCCGAAATTAAACAAAAAGTGGGCGTTTTTATTTGTTGTTCCCACTTTGCGGCGATTATAATAAGGCAAATAAAAAGTCAAATACCAAATTGCCGAAACAAATTAAGGGAACATATTATGATTTTTGTATTTCTATTAATTGATTGTGAACATTTTCTGGAGATTAATGTTTTATTTGAAATTTTTTGTGTATTAAGCTAGTCCAAACACGAGAATAAATTGTTTATCGAAGCGCAGAACAAACTGGCAAACCTTATAAATGTGATGCTTTGTAATAATGGAGAACATACAAAAACGAATGACACTATAGTGAAAGACTATGAATTGGAAAAGGGTACTTGCTTCGAAGATTCACCATTTTCTTTTAGATATAAGTCAATTTGTAACAGTGTGTTAATTAGGTTAAAAGAGTGTGACGATTGTGGCAAACTCAACGAAATGTTTTGTGAAGATTTTATTTCTTTATTATGAGATATATGAAATATTTACCATTGTGGACAACGGTTTTTTTGAAAAAATTTGGATTGAAATGTCGAGTGTCTAACGGCCCATTGAAAATTGGTTCAATATTTTAAAAAATAATCTTCGTTGCTTATAAAAGCAATAGAATGTGGACCACTTTCAAATAATATTAGAACAAAACAGTTTCTAAATCCATCAAACCATACCAAACAAAAAACTACACCACACACAACTCCACTTTCTTCAATAAGAGACGATGAAAAAAGTACAGATGGTAAGAATGAAGAAAACTGGCGCAAGAAGTGTAAGCATCAGGAATCAAAATATGCAAGCAAACGAGCGTTACAACGGTTTGTTCCTAAAACCATTATACGGAATCGAATGCCTGACGCTTATTACGAAAAAATGTCCGAACTAAATTTTCACTTAGTAATTTTTAAATTTAAATATTACGGCCTATGGGAGAGTTGTGTGTACAACACATGCTTCACTTCATTAAGTGGGACAAATTTTCTTAGATGTGACATTGTTTGCAACGCCATTTCAGTTACACTAAAAGACAGTAATAGTGTTTGTATAGATCATTATTCGGCTATGAAAATTTTTAATGATAAAATTTCCTACAAAGCACTAGATGACAATAAAAAACGGGAGTTAAGCTTGGGCAATCGATTTAATTTTGTAGTGATTCCCTACTGCAGTAATAGTCATTGGGCTGTGTTGTATACGTAATCAATTTTGAACAAAACCAAATTATCACATACGACCCGTTGAACCCAAATAAATCCCTCTTTCAAATGGGCGAAAAGGTGCGACACTTCGCTAAAGAAATTCTTCTTTATTACAAAAGAGTACCACAACACTTCAAAATAGTGCCAGGAAAAGGTCTACCACAGCAATACGATGGGTATAACTGTGGATTATTCATGATTTATGCCGCCGAACATATTGTTAAAAACATCATTATTGAAAATATGCATTCGGATAATGAGAGTTCAAGTCATTTAGCTCTCCAAACATATCGGCAAACGCTTAAGAACAGATTGGCGGAAAATTCAGAAAACATGGAGGAAAACTGTTTCTATTGTTTCGGAAAACTGGATGGAGGAAAAACCCTGCAATGCAACTATTGTAAAAGAAACATCCACCCAGAATGTTCCAAGTTTTTACAATTTGAAAATGCTAGCTACCTGTTCCCCTAGATTTCGGAAAATCTGTATGATTTTCCTTTATAGTAGGTCTACAGTAACTCATAATTGGTTCCCGTTAGAGTGCGCGCTTTTCAGGAACAACAGGAAAATTTTGGAAAATTCGGTATTCAATCTTACCGCACGTGAATTCAGAAATGTTCAATCCTAACTACCTGTTCCCCTAGATTTCGGAAAATCTGTATGATTTTCCTTTAGAGTAGGTCTACAGTAACTCATAATTGGTTCCCGTTAGAGTGCGCGCTTGTTACGACTGGCATACGTCTCCACTTGAAGCAGAAGAACATAATTCTTGCGAGGATTCCAAACGCTCATATAATTTGAAATTTTTTTTTTGTCGTTATAAAATACCCTGACCACCATGGTGTTTATACCTATGCTCGCTTTTATGATTTCCAAATTTAAATTTAATATTCCCTCCGATTGCTATGTTAACATATTTTAAATTTTTTTTGCATTTACTTGTTTTCTATATTGTCATGTACAAGCATACATATCTCTTGCGAGTTGGTGTGTGTACATGTATTGTGTAGTATGAGATGGAATGTTTACGTTATTAAAATGTTCAATCTGGAATATTCCATTTTTCTTTCTGGTATCATTGGCTTAAATTAACGCGTGATATTTGCTCTGTGTGGGGAAAAAGCCGATCGGTGTATTCGACATGAAACCGAGGCGGCCGTACAACTAAGTATGTACATATGTTCGTCGTCGTTGTTCGTCTTATTCGTTGTATTTGTGTACATACAAAAAAAAAAACATAAATATATCAATAAAGATTTTACAATAATAAAAAAATAAAAAAATAAATAAAAATGATGAACATGTGCACAAATACAACGAGTGGGACGAACAGCGATGCGAAGTTAAAGTGGAGGGGGAAAAATAAATTGGAATTGGACTGATTTTTTTTGATGAAAAAAATAAAAAATAAAATGTAATTTGGTCTAGTTTTTGCATTGGTTGACGATAAATCAACATATTTTTTTTATATAAAATAAAATAAAATAAAGTCTAGTTTGGTCATTTGGGACAATAAGTCCAAATTTTTTTTTTATAAAAAGTCTGGTGATAATTTTTGGATAAATAAGTCGTGTGTTCGACTGAATAGAATTTAGTTTGGAATGCCGAATAGTTTGCATTCAAGTTGATTGGTGAATTTTAAAAACGATACAGACTATTGTGATTATTTTTTTTATAATTCAAAATACCAAAATAAAATAAAATTATCCTCTTGCATAAAACTGTAATTACAAATTAAATAAAAATAAAATTAGTTCTGTTTATAATTAAATAAATAAAAAAAATAAAAAAAATTAATTAATTTATCGTCGAGATAGACTGAAAGTCGAAAAAGTCGAATCTTGGTTGTGGATGGTGAAATTTCAAGTTTGTACGGGTGGTCGATGATTGTTTGAACTTGACAATCATTGTGGTTTTTTGGTAGTTTATTAAAATTAAATTAAACGCTAAAGGAAAACAAAATAAAAAAACAATATAAACATATACAAGTTAATCCATAATTTATTAAGTACACGCATAAGTTTATGATAGTGAAACAATATAGTTGTGAAAACGCTGTTGAAATTTGTCGATTTGTATATTGCGAAAGTATACCCGCCAGTTTGGGCAGGGCAATCAATTGTGAGGGGGATCCTGCGTCGGCGCTGTTTGCCGTGTGGTCGGACGGGCCATAAAAAAAAAAGGTACGCTATTAGCGGAAATTAACAACCTGTAAATTTTTTTTAATTGTAACAGTTGTTTTTGCTCCGCTTATTTTTTTTCCTATATATTATATATTTGTTTTGCGGATATCCTCGATTCGTGGTGGTGCACCGGTTTGGTGAAAGCCCCACGCAGAGCAAAGTATTGTCCGGTTATATTTTTCTTTACCGTCATTTTGATTAACTGCGTATGGAATTTCCGTTTTTTTTTCTCTCTTCGCTTTGGATCGGTTGTTCGTTTTGGGTGTGGTTCGACCACATAACGGTTCATTTCTTTCAGGTATTTTTGTGTTTTTCTAAATTTTCTTAAAACAGTGATAGTGAAAGTGAAATCTAACATTAACGTAGAATCAGTTTTAACGTAATTTAACTTACCTAATTTTCAATTTTTTTACTTTTACCGTAACCGAAATTTTCTTTGAATTCTTACTGTAGTGTGCTACGCCGCACCATGTGCGTGTAAATAAATAATTGATCGAGTGATGTGAGGTGGGGTCATGTGAAGGGTCGGCCTTTTTCCACCCTTTTCCGTGCGTGCCGTTCGTTCCTCCAGGACAGGCTGTGCCGGAGGGCGGCACGCCACATGAGTTGATCGCGTCGGGGTGACGGTCTCCGTTCCGGGGGATTGTCGTTGGGATTGTCATGCGGGCGTCCTTCCCTCATAGTGGCATCGGTGGCCGTCGCGACTGGGAAACAGCATCCCAGTAGGCGGGCCGATGAGGGGAGACCCGTGTGGCAGTCACGGCGGTAGTCGCCTGGGATTGAGACGGTCACTCCGGATCGATCACTCCCTACTTATTATTTTCTTTTGCCGCTGAGGCCGTGGCAATTTAATTTTTAATTTCCATTTGCCCCTCTAATTTTGTTCTTCATGCGGTTATTCAAGCATGAGAAATATGTCTGAGAATCCCCACGCCGCACCGTGAGCTCTAGCCAGCTACTATACCGCATCAGACCGCTATTCTCATGTCTGTTAACGTAATCCCTTGTGGGATTGCGTTACACGCTTTTCAGGAACAACAGGAAAATTTTGGAAAATTCGGTATTCAATCATACTACACGTGAATTCAGAAATGTTCAATCCTAACTACCTGTTCCCCTAGATTTCGGAAAATCTGTATAATTTTCCTTTAAAGTAGGTCTACAGTAACTCATAATTGGTTCCCGTTAGAGCGCGCGCTTTTCAGGAACAACAGGAAAATTTTGGAAAATTCGGTATTCAATCTTACTACACGTGAATTCAGAAATGTTCAATCCTAACTACCTGTTCCCCTAGATTTCGGCCAATCTGTATGATTTTCCTTTAGAGTAGGTCTACAGTTTAATCCTAACTACCTGTTCCCCTAGATTTCGGAAAATCTGTATGATTTTCCTTTAGAGTAGGTCTCCAGAAACTCATAATTGGTTCCCGTTAGAGTGCGCGCTTTTCAGGAACCGCAGGATAATTTTGGAAAATCGATAAACAAACAACCATAGTGGAAGCGAATTCAGAAATGTTCAATCCTAACTACCTATTCCCCTAGATTTCGACAAATCTGTACGGTTTTCCTATCCCACAGCAATTCATAATTGATTTCCGTTAGAATGCGCGCTTTTCAGGAACAGCAGGAATATTTTGGAAATTCGGTATACAACAATAGTGGAAGCGAATTCAGAAATGTTCAATCCTAACTACCTGTTGTTACCAATTCATTAAATAACGTGAATCATACAACAGGTCATATAACTAAATTAAATAATTTGCTTTTTATTTGTGTTGTGTCACACAACACCAATTTTCCGGCAAAGCCAATATTAAATGCTTACTAGACGTTTTACTTTTATTGTTTCTGTTAGCAAATGAAAAAAAAAAAATCAAAATAGATTTACCTTCATTCGTGTATTTATTTCATTCTGAAGATTATTAAGACCCCACCAGTGGTAATCTTAATAATCATCAAATATACAAATTCTGAGCAGAAGCGAGAACTTTACACTACCTGTTCCCCTACATTTCGGAAAATCTATATGGCTTTCCTTTAGAGTGGGTCTGTAGTAAGTAATTAAATATAGGTCTTCGTTATAGTTGCTGTAAATTAGGTAAAGTTGGAAACAGTTTTAATTTTAAAATAATTAATTTTACCTAATAATTTTTTTTGAGATATTTATAATTAATTTTATTAGTTTTAAATAAAATTGTATTGCTATATCTTAGGGAGATAAAATTTTTATTCAATTTTTGTTTGGTTAAAAGAAATTCTTTCAAATAATTCGTAATATGAATTTTTCATTTATAAGTAGTATTTTATTGCGAAGTTTTTACACATACATTCAAATGATTTGTTATTTTTAGGAAACTTAGGAAAAACTTCCCAACCGTATACCTATAACCTACGGAAGTTTGATCATATTTCATTTTATTCAAATAATATTATTGGTTGCATAAATTAGTTTTTTTTATATAAGTTGCTTAAGGTGAAACAGCCAGTTTATCTCTTTGACAAGGTCAGGATGGGTAGGTCTGCCCGAACTCAATGTTTATTGTTGCCGCCAAATATACAAAATAAGGTCAGAGGTTATGTTTTATGGATTCGGTTGCCGGTTGAAGTTAGATGTGTAAGCTCAATTAGTGTTTTTAAAAAACTTGTTTTTGATTATATAAAAATAAATAATTTGACTTGATTTGTATAAAAAATATTTAATACTAGCTTGAAGGGTGGAAAAGCCATGAGCTTATGCCCGTTTAATATAAATAAATAAATAAATTACTTAAAACTAGAAGCACGAATTGACCAGGGATAGACATATTAAAACAGATACGATTTAAGCGTCTGAGAAGAACAGATTCTCGCGGAGTGATGAACCTGAAAATTTATAATTAATCTAAATTAATTCAATTGTGAGCACTAACAATTCATAAATAGCCCCAAAAGCTCGATTTTCATTGCTTGAAATATTGCATTACATGTCTCGGGTATTATACTACAAATTGCAGCCTGTGGAATTCGTCTACTAAACAAACCGCAAACTAGAAAAGTTTCTCCTGTGTTGCCAAAAAACGAAATGTAACCAATTAGACTGTCTTTTACACTTATTCCATTCCGAAAGTGTGTGTGTCTAACCTTTTAACTATAGGTGCAATTTTTGATAGTTAATACTAGATAATCTAGCAAATAGCAGTCCGAAAGTAGTTAAATATGACTATTCTATCAATTTTAGCAAACAAATTTTCATTTCGGATTTTTGCTTATTTTTGCGAAAAGTAACCATTTTTTGAAGCCAATAATTAAAGATAAAAATTAGTTTGCAAATATTTTATTTCCCCATATGAAAATTGCATGCTTGCTAAACATTTGTGGATAACCAAATAAATTTATAAATGTTGAATGGAACCTTATAAATGTTGTATCAAGAATTGTAATGTTGTTTGATGACTTGCTGCGGAGCTTGCTACTAAAATTTAGTTCTGTTTTTTTTGCTAGGTAGCAAAATTTGATTATAGCATTTGGACGCCAAATGGTTGCCCACTTCTGCAGTCTACATACATACATATTTATTTTATGTATTATAAATTTAATTTTGTTTTGTCATCAACGGTACCATTTTTGGTGTTTTCTCTCATTTTTTTTATTTGTCTTCAGAAATAAAACCAATGAGCTTTTGATATTAATAATTATGGAGAGGTATATGTATAGCTAGTTGTCGCAAAAAAACTGTGCAATTTTGAGTTTATGGTTTTATGTACATATATACATATACTCTTATACATATTTACCGTGGTTAGCTTATTTTAGTCTTTAAGTCTTAAAACAAGTAATTAGATTGGATACAATTTATAATACGATTTTGTTTGTTTATTTAACAACGCATGGACCAACGATTAATTCTTTGGTTGTATGTATCTTTTGAGTTACATATCATTCAACTGCTTAGGCAAAATATTAAATGAGTTGCACATTTTAACAAACACTTTTCTGTGAAGTGATTTATTAATTTTCTGTACGTATTTCTTATTTTATTCTGTTATAAATAAGCCATATACGTTTACAACATATATAGACTGTTTAAGTTGTACATATAGAGACGAAGAAATAAAAACAAATCTTTTGAATGTGTCAAAGAAAAGTGAAAAATGAGACAAATATGAATTAACAACACCACTAATAATAGCAACAAATAACATGTAAAATAGTTAAACCATATGAACACCACCACAAGTATTTCAATTATTATTTTAATTTATTAAGATTGTTATCGCCGTCTCATTTCTCTTCATATGTACGAGTATGTACGTATAAAATCGCTTACAAAAGAGTTGGATATTGTATATAGAAGAATTGTCTTGTCTCTAAAATAGGAAATTAATTTTATGGATAAGAAACAATTTTATCTCATACCATGATCAGTCGTTTTTCATTTTCAATTAATTAAAACAAATTGATTTTGATTTTCTTTTATGTCAAATGAATTAATATCTATATTAATGTGATTGAGTATCTAAATTCATTGACTATATATAAATAATCTTGACTTACCTGGCCTAAATCTAAAACGATTGAAACCTTTTCATATTTTGCACCATAGTGAAGTGATGGACTTTGCCACCAACGATTTGTATTATCCAAAATGTAATCAACCAAATGTCGTTTCTCTGGGTCCGGACTATTTGAATCACATATTCCACAATGTTGTTGCCTTGATGATAATAAACGATTTGAATTCAAATCAATCATTTTGCAATATTCCTCGTGTCCATTTTCACCACATGTTGCATTCGCAAATGCTTTTGCTTTTAGACCAACTTTAAATACGGGTGGATAATTACCTAATACTTTTGATCTTGTTTCTGACATATCATTTAATAGGCGAAGATCTGTAATATAAAAATAAAAAGATAATTAATTAATGCTTTAAAACTGTAAATATATAAAATTAAAGATAATTGCTCGAGAAACGATATTTCGCAAAAATATTATATTTTAACAAGAAATTCATAATCAGAACAACCAGTACTGATACTCTAGTCAACAATGTGGACCAACAACTTTCACATTATGACCAAGGTGGATTGACGTCTTTTGGGGGAGGGGCGCCCAAATCTGAGTAGATTAATCTACCAGCTCCGTATTAGGCAGCTGCATGATAAGTACAGTTGTGTAAGGGGTAACCTGGTCATACTTCGCAAGTGTATGTGCTGCCTCCTCGTGGCAACCACAGGTAACTGAGGCCATTTGGCATATTTTGGCCATTTGACACAGGCTAACATACGGCGCTAAAGGAGAAATCTTTCCGTAATCCGTAAAAACCGTAATCTAAGGTGGAACAGCATATGCCGACTCTGGATACCAGGCACCATCTAGTTTTATTTAGCCTTCCTGTAGTAAAGCTGGTTGACCTACAGGTGACTTTCCATTCCCAGCAATACGTAAGAGTAAAATCGAAACGGAAGACGAGGAAGGGATAAGAATATACGTGAGTGGGACTGCGCTCTCGAAGTCCATGGGTACCAATCCTACGATTTTTCTAGCAGAAGTACATGCTAAAGTACGCGTCTATGAAGGAGAGCAATGAGACCAGATAGCATGTATTGTGTACCGGCTGGCATTATTATCAGGTTCATTAAGAGCCTGAATATTGGCCGAACGAATAATCAAGCAGGATCTTTTACGAAAGATCTTTTAGACCGCAGTGCGAGATGGCTGAACGCCCACATAGCCCTTCAACAATAATAATATTAAAAAATAAATACATTGTGACCAAAGATTTTGCAATTCCTTTATACAATATACATAAAACCTCCAAAGTTGGACACCTCTTTAACTTGGAAATTTCTATATATTGGACATTTGGTAAAGTCCCTTCAAAAACACATGGATTTATGTTTTTTTAAATCGAATTTACCTTTATATTTTGGATAACCTCCTTAACTTGTATGTTGGACAGATTTTCTTGACGATAAAACAATTTTGCTTGGTACATTTACTCTATATGTTGGCTCTCTGTTTTTGCAAAACGCATTACATACACATTTTCATAATACAAAAAAAAAAAAATCTTGTTGACGAACATCAAAATATGTAATACATACAAAGAACGAAAATGTTCTTATTTACATTGAATTAAACTATAGTAGTTTAGTTTTGATGGTGGGGGCTACAATAGAAGAGAATTCTAAAAAACAAATTTACTTGGCTTTATACACGATTAACATCATGGAAATAAACGGCTAAAAAATCTCTCTACTCTCTGCACTAATATTGACAAAAATCTTTGGATTGGTGTTGTTATTGTATTTCTACTGAGCAGCAAGAGGGAAAAACGTTTTTATTGCGTTTTATCGAATTTTGGTTATGAAAACAAACGAATGTGAGACACAAAATTAAAATGTTTTCAATCCCTGATGAAATTGTAACGAATTGCAATTTTGAATAAATCAAAACTGCTATTCATGTAGTGTCAGTGAAGCTGATAAGTTAATTATTCAACATTCAACTGAATTTTGGTTTTATTTTGGTATAATATTGCACTTAAATCATTGTTTTGTTTAGCTACCGTCAATTTTCAAGCATTATGCCGAAAAAATCATTAAAAGAGCTATCGCTCAAGAAAAAATTGAATGTTATTAAACACATGGAATCCAGCACATATAGAGAAACGGCAAAAAAATTTGACATTTCCAAATCGACAGTTGGAAACATTTTAATAAGAAAAGCTGAATATGTTGAACGTCTTCGAGAAGAAAATGATAGCATGCATCGAAAAAGGCCTAAAACCGAATATGAAGAAATTAATTCTACATGCCATCAATGGTTCAAGCAAATGAGGGCAGCGAATGCAAGAATTTCCGGCCCTATAATACAACAATGTGCTAAAAATATAGCCGAAAAACTAGAATTGAACAAATTTCAAGCATCCAATGGATGGCTTGAAAAATTTCGCCAGCGATACGATATCACATACAAGTCGCTTTGGGGTGAGGCGAACGAAGTGAATGCTAGTGGCATTGCTAAATTTCGGGACAGTTTTAGTTGAAGACTACGAGCCGAAAGATTGGTTTAATGCTGATGAACTCGGTTTATTCTTTAAGCTTATGCCTGATAAAAGTATGTTGAAAAATGAAAAGTACTACAGTGGAAAATTGTCGAAAGAAAGGTTGACTGTGATGTTATGTTGTAGTGCGATGGAAATCTGCTAAACCAAGGGCTTTTAAAAGTTTAAAAGGCACTGATTTACCGGTGATATGGAAGTCAAATAAGTCAGCTTGGATGACCGGCTGAATATTCGAAGAATGGGTCCGCGGAATTGACGACATCAGCAAGACGCAAAGGGGCCCATCTGGGCCGTCGAACGAATAAAGCAACAAACATGCAAAATAGTAGAGCACAAAGAACAGACGAATCCAACAAGATAACGAAAATGTGCATGTGAGCATGTCGCAATTGCGTGCATCTCAATCAGAAGAGGCAGGGACTGAACGAAATCAACCACGATAATTGGAATGGAGACAAGCACGCCGGTTCGTAGTTAACACACGCAGATTAAATTATTGACAACGCCAACAAGTACATCGAGCATTTTCATCCGCTTCGTTCCTTCACACAATGAAATATTGAAAATCTTCAAATCACACATGTACGAATTGCAAAGTGAAAATCACGCTATTTATCATCAATCCTGATAAAACACCAGCTGGATAGCAGGTGCGAAGATTCAATGCCCATGTTGTTGACGACGTTGCTGGAATTATGGTCGCGTGATTCGAAGAAGAAACAATAATCTGGAGTTCATCGCCGACACACACCGTTCATATGACGCTCTCCAATATCCGCTAATTTTCTGGAAGGGACAAAACGGATATTGCATAAACATTAAATAACGAGATCCCGCCACAGGTAATACATTCAGTATGAACATCATTACTCATTTTGAATTAATATTTATGACTATGTTGTTACAGCCGCCGAAACAAACAAGAAAGTGAGCTCGATGGATTTTTATGCGTATCGTATGATGATTCGACGCGGTCAGGACAACGTCATTCTGCGATGTCATGAGCTGTGCCAACAATTCATGGTCGAGATGTACGCGAAGGTATAGAGAGCGAACGACTTCGATTCCTACGATACAATCAACGATCACGTTAACATGTAATCCAAAGTGACAGGAGATTACATCTTTGCTATTGCCAGGCCAAAATGAAATACATCGTCATGACATTACAGCACGTGTGTTCGAACAAAAATTGAAGTCTTTAATGAGCGGCATTACAAAAGTACACGTATTCGGACCCGCACGTTGCTGGATGTATTCGGTTGAATGGCAAAAGCGAGGATTACCTCATGCACACATTTTGATTTGGTTAGTCGACAAAATACGCCCCGCGGAAATGCCAGATCTATCTACTGATCAACTACTGTTCGATATTGTTACCACAAACATGATTCATGGCCCATGCGGTGATCTGAATCGTTTATCGCCTTGCATGGCAGATGGAAAATGTACAAAGCGTTTTCCTAAAGATCCAATATATCGTTGAAGAAATACTGATAATAACGGACAATCATTTACGCTAAATATCAACAACGCAGATATTGACATTGACAATCGTTGGGTGCTACCATATTCGCCTCTGCTGAGCAGAACATTCTACGCTCATATTAATGTTGAGTTCTGCAGTTCGGTGAAGAGCATCAAATACATTTGCAAGTATGTGAATAAAAGGAGTGATATGGCTGTGTTTCAAATTCAAAATACCGATGTGAATACTCCTCGATTGAATGACAACGACGAAATAATGCGCTACCAAATTGGCCGATATATCAGCTCCAATGAAGCTGTGTGGCGTATCTTTGGTTTCCACTTTCATTCGTCTATCTTGAAAACGGCCAGCGCGTATTTTTCACCAATGAGACAGCAATTGAGCGTGCCATAAATCCACCAAAAACTACACTCACAGAATTTTTCGAATTATGTAATCGTGCGGATATTTTCGGTGCCTTTGCACGAACACGACTCTTTTCCGAAATACGACGCTATTTCACATGGAATCAAACAAAAAAATGGATACCCCCATTGGCATTCGCAATGACAATCAATAAGTCGCAAGGCCAAACGATGTCTGTTTGCGGCTTAGATTTGAATTCAAATACATTTTGCGGCTTAGATTTGAATTCAAATACATTCAATTCAAACACATTGAATTGAGAAAATGAATGGTTGGTGTTTTTTTTTTTTATCAGCGGTCATCGTCTACAGCGCTCCATTCCTCTTTCTGTCATAGATCCCATCCCCACATACACTTACAATACATTCGTTATTTTTTATTTAACAACCAAAATATTCACTAGAAATAATTTATATGGCAGAACAACGTTTGCCGGATCAGCTAGTTTTATTATAAATTAAAAGTATAAAGTTTAACTAAAAAAGCCTTTCGACTCCACTTTGGTTCATTTCGGGTTCAGCTTCTACTTCCAGCAATAAATTATTATTACTTGTTGCTACTTGAGTACCATCAGCAAATCATCTCTCGTATCTTCTCGAAATATCGTACAAGCAATATTATGTATTGTTGTACATCCAAGTACAACTTTTGCTGCAGTTCTGGGATTTAGCAATAAATAGTTTAAGCAAGAGAACTTTACCTTCAGAATTACAAAAATGTCTTCAACGAGACGACGAATTTTTTTTTTGTGTGCATTATTAAACTTTTGGACAGCGGAATCTTCCGTATTTCGATTTATAGGTGGTAATCAACCAATTTTAAATGGATATGCACTATCGCCTAAAACAACTGCACCTTCAAAAGTTCTCAAATAATATCACTATAATTTTCTTTTAAATTAGTCATTTGTTAAATATTGCTGTGTTACGTTGACGTCATAAAATATTGATGGTTCATCATTAATTGTGCCATCAACACAGTCACAAACATTTGGAAACCCCCTTTGTAACGCCATGCATGCTACCCACACCATGATATTGACATCCATTGTCAAGCCAATGAAGGCATAGTAAAATTTGTTGCATTGGGGTCAGCATATTTTGTAAAATATATTCTGCTTGATTATAATTTATTCGGAACGATTCTTTTATTGAAAATTCGTTAAAAATATTAAAATTTATTCTGTTACGGCAAACATTTCCCATTATTATATCATTTCCGAATAATAATTCACGTCAAATCATTTTTACGACCTACATATGTATATGTACGTTATACGAGTATCAACTACAATTATGCACAAAATAGAAACCCAATAACTGTTTGGGTTTGCACCTTATCACTTTGCACTTTGCATTTTTGCATTTTTTGTAAGTTAATTTGCGTTTCTAATAATTTATTGTTTATATAAATGTTATTTCGTAAAATTAACAACTATAAGTGATTATTTCTTTACTAACCATTAGTTAAATTCTCAGCACTTAGCAAAATTTTGCAAAGTGCAAAGTGATAAGTTTTTGGTTAAATAGGCCCCAGATATCTGCTATTTTATTGGAAATTGCGAAAAACTCGTGGAATACAAGTTTCTAAATAATTTATAAATTCGGCTGATCCGAAAAAAGTAACCGGTCACGGTCAGAGGTAAGACTCAATTATAGTTTAAAATGAAAGGGATGGTGCAAAACAATTAAAAAAAAATACTTACACTCAAAATATGTACAGAACTATTGGGGAAAAATTTAAATAACCAATTATTCCGGCACCGTAGGACAAATCAGATTTTCAATTAAATATTACCGGTACAACATATTTTCCGGTAGAATGACCCATTTTGTAAATATTAAGTGGAATGCAATATTATGTTAGTACGCGAAACCTATCAACAAACACAGGAATATTTAATGATAAGAACATGTTGCGAAAAACTGTTAACGTGCATTTAAGGCAAGCCACAACTTTATATCAAAGATATCTTTAGATAAAGATAATAATCGATTAGTTTAACTTGATTAATGGCTATCAAAAAGGCTCAAGCATTTCCCTTAGTCCACTGTGACCTAAAACAATTGCTTCCACTGATTTAAAAATACAAATGAATAGCACATAGGTACATTGTCATAAAGTAAATTAAATTGATAATATGCAACTTGTTTGAGTTACCCGAAAGTTACACTTTATTAACAATTTTATAATTATTTTTAATTTATTCATTTATAGACAATTAATTTATTTTATTATTTTTCACTACCGCACAATGTGGGCGGCATGTCGCCGCGTTGAAGATCGAGAGCAGACTAATTTAGTTTAATTTTTTAAATTATTTTGTTATGTCGAGCAGATACGGCACGAGCGGTTACTTCGTATAATATTAGCATCTAGGGTATTATGTCTGCAGATGGATTACATTGATGGGATTTGTCAACAACTATTGCTAGAAAAAAATTCAGGATCTTTTGGTTTGACATCTACCTATGCATACAAATGCATTTAAGTATCTCAAAGTGTGAGTGGCTTAAGTATATTTATGTTATAGACCTAGGTTGTTGCAAATTCTATGTTTTATCAAAGGAATGCTGTTATTTGATCTAAGCGAGAAGAGTGACATGTCAGAGCTTATTTATGTAAATCTTATTTTTTCCGACTGAGTTATTTTTATTTTTGCTTATTCAACCGTCGTAAACTGTATGTAGTTTGTCGTGTAGTTCAATTTGTTACATTTTTTTTTTTTTTTTTTATATACATATTTTAATTGGGTGCAGAGCGGACTTATTAACGGTCCTTGTAACTGTCAGAGCTTCTGCACCCAATGCGCGATCCTTCAAGTAAAGATTAATAGCTACCTTAAATTTATTCATTTTGTATTCCTCCGGAAATTTGAAGTGTATTAGCGAATTCCACTTTTTTGATGTTCGATATACAAATTCGCGCTTAATTTCTTCAGTTCGAGGTTTCGGGAGCTTCACCGTAAACCTATGTGCATTGGTTGTTCCTCTTGTTACTCTTGTTGTTGTAACGAATGGTGGTATTTTCTCCGATAGTTCTGCAGAACATTTACCATGTGAGCATCTGTAGAAGACGCAGAAGTGGTTTGAAATAGATGTTGTAAAAGATTTTTGGGTTGGAGTTTCAATGGTCTGGTTGCTGTGACGCAAGGAAGGAGTGGAGGTGGTTTGGCTACATTGTGGGTGTTTTTACAAGAACGGTTTTGTTCAGGTTAAATGCTTCGGCGTTTTTGCTGTTATTTTTTTAGAAATATGGTTATGTAATGGTTTGGTGGGTATAGATAAGTGGTTAAAGAGGGGTGCGGAAAACATTGAGGATGATGTTAAAATGTTAAATATGTGAGGGAAGGGGCCGAGAGCGCGTTGGCAAATCAACAAAATTTCAAATTCCTAAACTAAAATGAATCCAAATTTAAATTTTTGCATACAAAGTATAAATTTTAACTTTATAGCTAATTATTTAAAATTTTAAACTTAAGTTACTTTAGCGAATTTTCTTAACGAGCTTTTCTTATAAACAATTCAAAGTTAAGGAATACTTTTTTTTTGTTGGTTTGTTTCAGGTTGAATTAAAGAAACTTTTTAAGTTGTTCTTTGTTAGGAAGCGGGAAAATCAAATAATTTGAATTTTATAATTCCAGAATAAGTCTAATTTAAAATACTTAATTAGAACAAATTAGCCAATTTTATGAATTTTGAAATGTTTGATCGCCTTCCAATCAATGTTGAATGATACCATTGAAACAAAATTTACAAATTAGATGTTTATTTCTACTTTCTAGAGATCTTAATGACTTTTTAGGATTGGTAAGGTTGGTCCGAAACACAAATACTGAAATAGTCCCAAGAGGGAAAATCTTAAAACAGCTATTTATGTAGGGAGAGGCATAAAATATCCATTAATAAAATACCCAAGCACAAAATCCCCAAGGTTTTGAGAAATCCCCAAATTAAAAATTCCCAAACACTAAATCCCCAAGTTCAAAATCCCCAAGCAAAAAATTATTTGCATATGGGTCATTATGGATTTTATTTTGTTTTTGGGGGATTTTAAGCTCAACCCGTTAATAATAATAGTATGTAAAATTGTTTTATCTTGCACAGTATTCCTATTTCCTACGCTGATCATTATATCTTAGAATTGTGATTGTTTTAATTTTTTTTGCGTTTTGATTATTCTTGATTTTGTTTAATCATATTTAACATTGATTGTAAATCGTCGCTGTGTAAAATAAATAATTTGTATGGAATTAGTGCTTCAAAAATCGAATAAAGGGAACGAAAAATTATTCGTGGATGGATATGCATATCATTTGCATTCTAAAAATAAAAGAAATGATTATCGCTGGTCTTGTGCACAAAGGAAGCAACTGTTGTGCAAAAGTGTTGTGACTACAACAATAATTGATGACCGACATCACATTAAAAAGTCGCCGGTATGTCATAACCACGACCCAATAGCGCATTTGTTGCCTATATCAAAATGCAATAACAGTCTCAAGGAAATGGGAAGTACATCTGGGCTTAAACCATCACAAATCATCCGCAAATCCATTGTTGACTGCCAACCAGATTGCCGCGTGTATATTCCTTCAAAACGAGCCCAAAAGCTGAAAATTTCACGAATAAAGAAATCCAACGAGGCCATAAATGAGCCGGAAAGTTTGTCAGACATAATTATTCCGGAAATGTTAAAATATTTAGAAGGCGACCTTTTTGTCTTAAAAGAGACTACTTTCAACGACAATAAAAATATTATATTGGGGACTTCGGCCTCATTAAAAACATTGGGTAGTTGCAAGTGCTGGGTAATGGATGGAACATTTTATGTTGTTCCAACCATTTTCCGACAACTATTTACTATTCAAGGCCTTATTGCCGGGCAATGTGTGCCATTGATTTTTTGCCTGATGAGCAAAAAAACAATGGAGGCGTACAATGAATTTTTTTATCAACTTTTCCAATTGGCGCTCGAAAGGAATATAAATCTCAATCCCAGTAGGATTATCAGTGATTTTGAGAAAACTATTTCGACTGCCGCCAAACAATATTTTCCGGATGCAAATTACAAAGGATGCTTGTTCCATTTCGGGCAAATTATTTGGAGGCGTGTGCAGAAGGAAGGTCTGGCCCAAAAATATGGCAATTGTGAACAGTTTAACATTCAAGTCCGAATGCTTAAAAGCTTGGCTTTCGTTCCTACTGAACATATTTTAATTTATTATAATGAGTTAATCACAAACTGCGGATGTAAAGATTTTCAAAAAATATGCTTATGGTTTAAACAAAACTATATTTGTGGGAGAAGTCCAAAAAATGTTCCTAAATATAAGCCGGAATTTTGGTGCGTCGTAGATTCTATTGAAGAAAATTTTCCTCGCACACAAAATTCTATAGAAGCTTGGCATCGTAGACTTAAAGTTGTAGTTGGGAAAAAAAATTGTGGCTTATTTGAAATCATTAAAGAACTCTCACATGAAATGATTGTTGTCCAGACTAATTTGCAAAAAATTCAATCTGGCGAAACTATAACTCCTACGAATACCACTCTGGGCCGGTATAAAAAGATAAGAAACGTGATCAACAACCGCGAAAATATGGGCAAAGTGGATTATTTGAAATCTATTGCATATAACATTACACTGTGTAATAAATGATACATTAATTATACCTGTGGTTTTAAACTTTTTAATAAATATAAATCAGTACTAAAATTATTTTGCTAATACATAGGTTTTTAAAAACTCCCAAAATTTCCCCAAATTTTGTTAAATAAGCTTGGGTTAGCATTTGGGGCAACCCATTTATGTAACCATTAGAAAATGCCTCTTGGCAAATGAAGAATATTTCACAACTGGTGAGGAAAAATATTCATTTCAACGGGAGTCGAACAATTTATCGTTGTAAACAATTTACCGTAAAGCAATTTATCGTAACGCAATTTATCGTAAAACAATTGATGGTATCGAAATTATCTTTAACAATTCGGGCGCCCGAATTAATAAAAATTATTTCGGTAAGATCAATTGCCATACCGTGCGCAACACGGAAAATGTAAAAATTAGCAATACTAATAAGTAACGTATTTATATACAGTTGCGAACAAAACATTTGCAACTGCTGGATAAAAATCATACGCACTTGTATTAAGTAATTTATAAGTAATATGAGTTTTATGTGATTGTTAAGTTTAATTTGAATTAATTTGAATTTATTTTATTTACCGCTACCATGAAGACCTTTAATTTGTTTTATTTTACAATTTACAATTTCAGCTCATGCCACCAAAGTTCCTGAAATGTAGAACTGGAAACATCACCAATATGAACAAAATCAACGACAGAACGTCGCCATTGGTTGTGGTACTGTTGCATTTGATCCGCATTCCTAGATAGACTTTCTTTTAGATATTTGTGGTAACTTCAACTAGATTACCAGGATTTTTATTGGCATGCCATTTTAGAGCCAGGTTCCTGTAAGCTTTTTTGTCTTCGATACTGGCCGATCTCGAGAAATAGAGTATTTTATAATAATAATTTAACATGTAGCTCCAATGCAAGCATCTTTTAAAAAAATATCTTAAATGCGATTTTTAATTTCAAAAAAACTTTGAATTATTTAGTTGCATTAGTTGTAAATTTTTTGTTCACAACTGTATTTCGACATATTGATGTGGAGGAAGTTCTGAAATATGTCCAATTAAGAAGGAACTAGGTTATTTCTTAACAGACTATGATGAAATTCGGCAGGCACGCAAGTTTTGGTATATGGCTAATTAGGAAGGAACTCGGTTATTTCTTTACCGATTATGATGACATGATCTAAAACGATATTTTGAAGAAGTTCAATATTAAAAAGTAATATTAAGGACAATTGCTTTAAGGAATTGCATACGATCAGCAGTATCATATTCGGCAACAATTTTTGCAATTCGCTCTCGCTGATCCAAATATATTTCTTTTTGCTGGTGGTTCACTATCTAGTTGCGATACAAATTGCTGGCAGAGTAATTCGTTTTTACCTTGTTCGAGCTCTAAAAAATTTAAAAACTTCCTTATCAATGGATGATTGATAATTTGGAAAAATGTCGCAAATATCTGGCATTTGTAGCATGCTAATTCAATAAAAGTTTCTTCTACGCCTTTTACTTTCTTTTACGTAAGTAAAATAAAGTATAGTAGTAATCATGAAATTTTTCGACCTTAAGATTTTTGGAGATTTATCTATTTTGAGAGGTGCCCTAAGCCCGAAAAACCGGATTTCGAAATGGTGCCTGTCTGTCTATCTGCCTGTCAGTCTCTCTGTGTGCTCTCTATAGCCCAAATTCATTTTCATAAATTGGGAAGTCCTAGTAAATTCAAGTTCAAATCGGCCAAGCGGAAATGGGCACTCCTTTGGGCCAGAAAATTTATTTCGCCTAATAGCCTAATTGTTATTGAAGGAAATACTATAATGTAGGCATTGATTGCAGCACACTTTAAGTCTGTTAGTATACTCTTTGGATTTAAAATAGGCTCATACTCTTTAATACTTTCAAGGAATTTCAAATAATTATATTGGGTTTTGTTAAGTGATAGGGCAAAAATAATAGGAAAGGTTTTGTTACTTTTAGTTTCTTTTACGTAAGTAAAATAAAGTATAGTAATCATGAAAATTTCAACCTTGAGATTTTTGGAGGTTTATCTGTTTTGTCTATTTTGTCAATTAATCATGTTCCATCAAAGCAACCAGCTACCTGAGGGTAACCACCCATCTCACGAAACTTCTATCCTGGATATTCCTAACCAATGCAGTATTGTTAGTAGCTGCTATAGAGGACTCAATGCGCAGTTTCGGTCGCTCCCATGGTGCTAATTTGTTCCGATTTCTATTTTTTTGAGTAGTGAAATTTTTCTTATTAATATTTTGGATAAGTTATCATTAAAGTAGTCGATTATTGATAAGTTAAAACTTTTGGTGCAACAGAACTACGAAAAAAATATCAAAAACCCCAAACTTATCGCTTATCGAAATATTACTTATCATTTATCATTTCGCAAATTGGTGCAACTTAATTTTGATAAGTGAGTGCTTATCACTTATTATAACTCAATTAAATACCTATCAAATTTCAATTTGGTACAACAGAAATTATCAAAAATTATGATAAGTTGATAAGTAATAAGTGATAAGTAGTTGGTGCAATAGGGCCCTGGTATTAGATTATTGAACATATGTACATGCAAATTATTCAAGCAATTGATACAAATTCGGGCGTGCGAATTTATAACAATAATCACGGTACGGTCAATTGCTTTACGATAAATTGGTTTCGTCTTTCAAACCGAATGTATTTTTCGTAATGTAATTTAAAGCAATTATAAAATAATAAGCAAATTAACTGTAATTTAATTTATATAAAAAAAAAAAATTATTTGAATAACATAACTACAAACAATGCCCGAGGTGTGTAAAAAATGTGAAGATCGGGGTTTAAGAAATCCGATAGTTTCTACACATGTAAAGGAAGTTGTGGTGTTGTTTATCACCCAAAACGTTCTGGGGCCCTATTCTCGAATTCCACATCCATTTTCCACATGCGGACATCTGTCAAAATTCATCAAAACGTTCGGAAATTTTAATTCGTATATAAAAACATGGGGCATGTACATTTTCCTATATGGGGAATTTCTTCCACCTGCTTATACCCATTCGGAAGGAAATATTCCCTTAGTACCAAAAAAAATCAATTTTTATGAATTTTGACAGATATCCACATGTGGAAAATGGATGTGAAATTCGAGAATAGGGCCCCTGGGGTCTATTCTCGAATTCCACATACATTTTCCACGTGTGGACATCTGTCAAAGTTCACACAAAAACGTTCGAAAATTGTAATTCTATATAAAACACATGCATGCATGGACATTTTCCTATATGGGGAATTTTTTCCACATGCTTATATCCATTCGGAAATATTCCCTTAGTACCGAAAAAATTCAATTTTTATGAATTTTGACAGATGTCAACATGTGGAAAATGGATGTGGAATTCGAGAATAGGGCCCCTGGGGGCCTATTCTCGAATTTCACATCCATTTTCCACATGTGGACATCTTTCAAAGTTGTCAAAAAAATGGTTCGAAAATTGTAATTCGTATATAAAACACATGCGGTATTGACATTTTCCTATATGGGGAAATTTTTCACATGCTTATACCCATTCGGAAATATTCCCTTAGTAACGAAAAAAATTCAATTTTTATGAGTTTTGACAGATGTCCACATGTGGAAAATGGATGTGGAATTCGAGAATAGGCCGCCTGGTCTAAATAATATCTATGATGAAAACTTAGTAAACGGAAATGCGTGTTTAGTTATAATTACCCCTATTATGATTGACTCTGTATTGCGTTTTCGTTTCTTCCTTTGAAAAAAACAATACGCGAAAGGAAAAGGCAACATAGAGTCGTGTCGATTGTCGATCGATCAATGAATGTGTTTGGAATGCCAGGAAATAAACAATATTAATGCTCTAATTAAAGAGATTAAACAACCTTTTGTTGCACAGATAAAATCAGTAGAAAATTTAGTAGAAGGTGTAAAGAATATTGAAAGAAATGACAATAAAATAGTGAATGAAATAAAAAAATTTTTTGCTGATAGCAGCAAATAAAGTCAATCGTTTGTTGATGTAGTGAATAAAGTGATAATAGTCAAGATGGTTTTAATGTAGAAAAAATGATAAACGACAAAATTGATCCCGTTAGTAATAACATAAAAGTATCAAGGTTGACAAAAAGTAGAGATGGGTCCGTCATAATTTCATGTGATGACGTTGATTCAGCTGAAAAATTGAAGAAGTTGCTAAAGAACATTTTAATAAAGATTATGAGATTGATTGATATAACAAAAGAAAGGAGATTGAGGGTAAAAATTATAAATATATGTGAAAAATTAAGTGATCAATAATTGATTAATAGTTTAAAACAACAAAACGATCTAATGATCTCTTTTAATGCGGCTATAGAAGTGTTTATGGATGTATGTACAGCCTTGGCCAAAAATATAAAGCACCCCTATCTATTAGCATTATATATTAATATTATGTCTTTCTAAACAATGGGTGTTAACGCACGAGTCATCCCACCGAATGCGACCCTTAATTATTGAAAATCACCAATTTTTGTTTTGTTTTAGGTTCTTAACAAGAAGTTGTAGCGTCGTAAAATTTTTTTATTTTAGTTTTGTATTTGATCGTGTGCAGTCTTCACATAAAGTGTTTTAAATCAAAAAGAGTTTTCGTAAGTTTTTTGAGAAAAAAAGTGTGTTTGTGATAATTATGCCTAAAGCGTGCCAACTCAGTGAAGGAATAAGGGCACAAATTGTGTTGTTGGATTCCCAGGGTGTAAGCCAAATTAAAATATCCCAAAAATTAAAATGCTCTCGTGGAGCAGTTCAATCTACATTGAAAAGGGTTAAAGAGACCGGGGACTATGCCTATAAACTACGCTCAGGCAGAAATCGTATCACTTCGATAAGAGACGATCGACAAATTGTGCGAAAATCTCTCAAAAACCGAAGAAAAACATCTGCTGAGATAGCTGCAGAGCATTTAACAGAACAAGAAGTTCACATTTCGGCACGGACAGTTAGAAGAAGGCTCCTGCAAGCTGGATTGAAAGGTTGTAAAGCAAGAAAAAAACCTTTGCTCTCACTTACCAACATAAAAAGTCACTTGAGATGGGCTCGAGAACACAAACATTGGAATGACGTGGATTAGGCGAGAGTTGTTTGGTCAGATGAATCTACTTTTGAGGTAAATATAAAAAATAAATATTAAAAAATTAGTCAAAAAAAAAATAAAAAATTGTGCTATGTATTTTAAAAGAATTAATAGAGAAATTTATGTTAAATTTGATGGAATTCTTATAGATTTTTGGAACTCCTGGCGCAACCATCGTAAGAAAAAGAGTCGGGGAAGCATACAATCCTGATTGTATAGTGCCTACCGTAAAGCATGGAGGGGGTAAACTGATGGTGTGGGGTTGTATGGCATCATCAGGGGTGGGAAAACTGTTGTTTTGTGAGGGTCCGATGAACAGTACCAACTATGTTACCGTCCTCGAGGCTGCATTGAATGCCTCAATTCGGCAAATCTTTGGGGAAACGGATAGTTCTTCGATAATTTATCAACAGGATAATGCCCCCTGCCATACTTCCCGCGTTACGATGAGTTGGTTTCGAAAAAAACAAATTCGAGTCATGGACTGGCCCGCCCAGTCACCAGACCTAAATCCCATTGAAAATTTGTAGTCAATTTTAAAAAAAAAAATCAAGGATCGCAGTATGACTTCAAAGGAAGACCTCAAGCGTGCGCTGACAGAGGAATGGAAAAATATATCGAGAAATACCTGCGAAAAATTAGTACGGTCGATGAATAAAAGAGTCCTGGCTGTCATCAAAGCCAAAGGAGGACCTACAAAATACTAAAATTAATAAAATATAAAAAGTATTTCCTAAAAATATTGAGTTTTAATTTTTGTCTTCATTCGTTTTGTAGATACTGCAATTTGGGAGGGGTGCTTTATAATTTTGGCCAAGGCTGTATATAATGAATTAATTTTTACTGGAAAAGTTAATTTAGGATGGGATAAATGTGCTGTATTTGATGGAATTTTTATTAGAAGATGCTACAAATGCTTAGTTTTTGTGCATAAAAGTGCGGTGTGTAGCGGAAATAATATTTTGTGCTGAGTGTGCTGAAATTAGAGAAGGCCAACATTTTATGCTCGAACGACAATAAAAAATGTATTAATTGTATTAAAGTGAATAATGATGCAAATTTGAATTTGAATAAAGATTATAGCGCTCTGGATATTCTTAAGTGCAATGTTTACCAGAGGAAAATTCAAGCGGAAAGAAGAAAGCTCTTCTAGCAATCAGAAACAAATAATAATACCAGATTAAATGAAGTGCAAAGTATTTATTTGAATATTCGAGGTGTAATCAATAACTTTAGTGAACTTGAAGTGATTATGAATATGGAGAAACCGGATTTTGTATGTTTAAGCGAGACACATTTAGTTGAAGAAGACAAAAATGATATTGTTATGATGGATAATTATAAAACGTAACGATAAATTGTCCCTAAACCGTCAATGTGCTTTCAAATAACATTTTATTTTTTCACTTTTTGTGAAAAAAGTTAGTGTCATGCGGTCAGTAACTACCCATTTCTCATTTTTAATTTTTTTTTATTTCTTCAATTTGTCACATTATTTTTTCTGATGTTTTGGGGAATTCACTTTACCAGAGACGATTTTTAACACTCACAATTCTATTGACATTTTATAGACGTTAAAATTTTCAGAAAATTGTCATTTATCAATTGTCACTTAATTAGGATCCACCTCTGATATACTCATTATTATAATACTATCATTTAATTAAGCTTGATTGAGTTAAGTTTTTGTAGAGGGGGGAAGCAGTGACTTTGGATATCTAAGTCAAAATTCGGTTTTTACACCTATGTTTAGGAGAATTAAGCAGCAGGTAAATTTGAAGCGAAATGCTAGATTCAATATATAGCCGGGTGGAGGTTTCATTGGGGGATGTGTAAGAGGTTGTAGGGGACGGTGAAAATTCCAGTTTAAAAGGTGGTGCTGTTTGACCGTTAAAGATGGGATTGTGTTGTGAGTGAGGGACCGAGAGGTTGAGTGGGGCTGTCTAGATCAGAGGGTGTGACTATGTGTGACGGATATAGGTGAGCTTTCTTTGCGGCTGTATGCATGGATAAGTGTGCGTTTACAAGGACGTGGATTTGGTTGCGGAGAGTTGGGTGGATGTTGATATGGATGTTGGTTGAATTAAACTAAATTGTTATAACTTTAAGCGGTTTGTTGAGGAGGAAGCATACATGTGGTGCAATTCATACATATACATATGTATGTGCGTAATTCATTATTTATTCGTACTTCATTATTTATGTTTTACTGCGTGTATTGTTGTCTTGTGCCAACTATCTTAATACGACTAACAAATTATTAACTATTTAGATGTCTTTAACCAGGTCAATCCTATAATTTTAACATACCTTTCCTGCAGCTATTTTTCCGGTAATAAACCTAAACTGAAGGTGCGACATGTTCCGGGAGATCTGCTTAAATCTCGGTCGTTTACTTCAATCAATCAATCAATCAAGTTGAAATTTCCGTGGTCAATCTGCGAAAATTTGATTTTTCAATACTCAACTAAAAATTAGTATAGAATTAACCTCTAGAGTGTTATGTCCGGAGATGGATTGGATTGATAAGATTTGTCAATAGCTGTCGCTATACATAAATCGATTTTTTTCACATTTCTCACTGGAAACTTGAACTGATTTTTTTTCCAGTGACAGCTATTGATAAATCAATCCATCTTCGGACATAACATTCTAAAACCTAATTTTATACAAATTCTAAATATTTTTTTGGTTTCCTTAGATTTTCCACAATTTTTCGCGAGAAAATGGAGCGAGGTCATTGACCAAAGTCTTCAATAGTATCCGTATGTGCGGTCTTATCGAAACAATCCCTTTCTATAGGATTTATGAGTAAAGAAGATAATTTTGGGGCACACACAACAATTGAATATGAAAAACAACTTTGTAAAATAAGTGCAGCAATTGAGCTTTAAAGCTTCTTGTTATTTGTTGCTGGTTCGTAAGTACATAAGTAAATTATGTATGAACCAAGTGAATCAATAAATATTCGACTGTCGAAGCAAGATTTTCCAAATCTGATTGATAATATCACCTTTTGACAGCTCACGCACAAATATACAAACAAACGCATGTACTAAATAGGCTGAAATGTTTCTTGTATTGACACAAAGATTGGGCTGTAAATTAGTTATCATTATTAAATTTCGATAAATAGAATCGTTTCTTATAGGCACCATTTCCATTTTCAAGTCGACCTATCATTTAGTTTGCATTTCGCAAGCAATGAAATTGACGTATTCTACATTTTTTTAAATAAATTTCAAATTATTAGTGCAATTCATTATCTTTATTTGAAAGCCTTATCAGAGATATAATGATAAGATTTTGGGCGAGTTTACATATACCATCCTATGAAACTGCCCGTTTCGTAGTTCGACAAGGGTTTTTGATGATAAACCCCAAAAGAGGTGATAATACGAAAATGATTAAAAAAATCTTTATTGGTGATCGTAAAGTGAAGTAGAGTGAGATTGAATATATAGAATATAAGAACATATAGAAAATAACTTGCGTGGAGCGCTACTGTATTTTGTAGACCAAGCACACTTTATTGTAGTGTGCTGTTAATAAGCATTATTCATTTGTGAATTTTACATTGCTCTAATCGAGATTGATATTCATCAGTGTCCAGGGACGACCATTACTCTGGCCTTTTTTTTGTGGAATAGGATCATGGCTTTTAATTAAGAAATTCTTTAACTTCTTTTTAAACTTTGGAACTGGTCTATTTAATATTTTTATAATCGAAACAACCAAATATTTTCTTCAAGCTAGAAATTTCATTTAGAATTTAACTTCGAATCGAAATCGCAAACAAAATAGTCTTGTTAGGGGTTAGTTAATCCGCCATCTAGCTTAAGTTAAACCTAAAAAAATTACCAATGCGCCTGATTTCAATAAGATTTGACAGCACCCTATTAATTTAAGAGATAAAATTGATTGTGTGTAAAATCGTTCGTTAGTCTGACCACCTACAACGTTCCGACTATACGTACAAGTACGGTTCCAAAGGACTCAATAGAGATGAGGTAAGAGATCGGTTTTATGATCTCTATACGACATAAACTATTATTATTAATTTACCGTAATTAGGTATATCGAAAAAATATCACAAACTTTTGGGTATTCATGCATCTTGAAACGATTGTATCTCGAATTTATTATCCGTTTTATTTTTTACCTGCAGCCAATCTAATATTATTCAAATTAATTAATTAAAATAAAAACGTGGATAACACGATAAAGTTAAACAGTTTTTTGTGTTGACATTTAACAACCAAAAAAAACAAACCCGAACAAATTTATTATTATATGAACGTAAATCAATACAGAATTATTCATCGTAAGTCTTAACACAAAACAACAGGAGAAACATGAAAAGCGAAGAAGTTACAAAAAAGCACCAACTAACATCAAAATAAATGAAAGATCGTGTAAACATTAAGTTCAAGAGATTACACTAAATTTACAATAACAAAAAATTTGTTATAATTTCTCGGTTCAAATTGAGAAAAAACCTATATCGAAACTAAATTTTAACCACCGGTCAAAATAATTGAGGTAAGAACATTTGGTCACCAAAAAGTACGGCCGCGATCTATAAACCTTAGAGGGGTATCACTGTTTTAGGTGGTTTGGCGTCTATTGGAGGGGGGGATCAAAGTTGAGTAGATTAATCTACCAGCTCCGTAACCTTCCAGTAGGGTGCGCATCACGTGGGCTGTTCTGGTCTTGTCATTAGGCAGCTACGTGATGGGTACAATTGTGTAAGGGGTAACCTGTTCACAATTCGCAAGTGTACGTACTGCCTCCTCGTGGCAACCACTGGTAACTAAGGCCACTTGGCACATTTTAGGCCATTTGGCACAGGCTAAAGTACGGCGCTAAAGGAGAAAACCTTGACAAAAAACCCTAATCTAAGGTGGAACAGCATATGCCGAAAGATGAATGGCTGATAGGTTAATCAGCCCAAAATATGCGGACTCTGGATACCAGGCACCCTCCAGTTTTATTTAGCCTTCCTGTAGTATAGCTGGGTGACCTACAGGTGATTTGCAATTCCCAGCAACTCGTAAGAGTAAAATCAAACGGAATACGGGGCAGGAGTAGGAATATACGGGAGTGGGACAACCCTCTCGAGGTCCTTGAGCTCCAATGCTACCGTCTTTCTAGCGGAACTACATGCTGTAGTAAACATCTAGGAGGGAGAGCAATAAGCCCAGATAGTATGTATCACGTACCGGGAGGCAATATTGTCAGGTTCATTAAGAACCTGAATATTGACTGGACGGATAATTAAGCAGGGGCCAGCACAATAGATCTTTTAGGTCGCAGTGCGAAGTGGCTGATCGCCCGCATGGCCCCCCCAATTAATAATAATAATAATAATCACTGTTTTATAAAATGTGCACTGTGTTTCGATATGTTTTACCATATTTTTTCTGTATATACACCCGACAAGACAAAGATACCGAAATAAGAAAAACAAAGAACCCAAATAAATTCACCTGCCACAAACTGTTTTGTTTTTATCTTAATTTTTAAACTTTATTATGTATTTATTTCAGGTCTTTAATATATTTACAAAAAAAAAAAAACGATAACAACGTTTGCTTTATATATTTTTAATCATTTGAAAGTCCTTTTGCGTGAGGTGAATATTTATTAGGAAATATAATTTGGTTGGGACAATATGACGCCAGACACAAATTTTTACGTATCTATATTTAAAATTTTCACCTTTGGCATTTCAAACCTTAAGTCTTACCCAGATTATATTATCTTCTTTTTTTGATATACCTACTCTCGCTTGTACTATAATTTCACAGCACCACGTTATTACAGTAATTTCGGTGCAATCGATTTTTTTTTGTCACGACTTTAAAAAGCAACAAAAAAAAAAAAATTAAAATTCGATCGAAATATAATAATCGCTAATTTATCAAAAATTTACACTTTTTTGTTTTGTTTTTTGTGTGTGTGCCATCTTCAAAGTGTGAATATCAAATTATGATGTCTTAAAACCTCTCTGTATATATATATATATGTATGTACAAGCAATTTACGAAGAATCGCGTTTAAGACGCAAGCCAAGATAATCAAAATAACAAAAATAACAATGATTATAAATTTTAGTTTAAGACAATTTTTTTTTTTTTTTTTTGTGGATGTAAGCTTTTAAGTCTGAAATATTGTTTATAAATTTGGCTTAAGAAACTATTATTTGATATAGATATAATATGTATAAATTTATTGACTCGATGAGATCATCATCTATTCACATAATAAACTATGTGCTAAATGCGTTAGCCGAATATATCTAAAATTAAAACACCGCCGAGGTGTAAACTTTCAAAAATGAAATTATCACTTCTCCAGTATTTTTAATTGAGCACACAATTTTTCAACTTGATTTTATTTTTAAAATTCTTAAAACGTTTATTGTTTACTCCCTACTGAATACTTTCATGACATTAAATTTAAAGTGACAAAACTTCCGGTTTGGAATTGAAAATTAGATTATATCTCTCTCACACACGTTATTTTATTTTTTTGTTTGTTTTATTTTTTTATCAAAAACGGAAATCATATAAATTTAATGAACATTTAGCGAACACAAAATTATTGTTGAAGCCACCCTCAATCTTTTCGTCAAAATATATTTTACGCGATTATTTTCAGAAAAATGTTTGCAAATTATTCTCAGAATTTTTTTCTTCTGTGTTTTCATGCAAGTTGCAAGTAATTTCATCTCAATTGTACCGTAAATTGTGAGAAATTTGAAATAAATTGTAAGTAGTCAGAAATACATATTGTTTGTAATATTTTTGACTGTAAACAAAATGCACGTGGGTCCAAATAGGGCGAAGCAAACGATTATTCAACTAAGGAAACGTTTTCAGTTATATCAATATTGATTTTCCTAATAAAAAATATACTGGATGATATTAAATCCCTTCAATTCCCTTGTATACTTCAATCCCTTGAATAAGGCGATTCAGTTGAGATAAAAACTTTCAAAAATTGTTGTTGAGGTATGTTAAGAAGTAAATTGGTACATATAACCTTGAACTAAAATTTGAAAAGGCCAATTATTTTCAAAACTCTTTCCTTCTTCGGAGTATGCGTTTGCGGCACATAACTTAGAAAAATTATCCTTCAGAACATAGGCTAATGATGTGTGCCTTGCATAGGCACTTCATGACTCGGAAAATATAGGAAGCAATTCCTATAAACATAACTCATTACTATAAAAAAAAAAAATAGCCTCCGTGGTTGCAGCCATCAACCACAGTTAAATTAAACTTGTTCAGTTTGTTAACCGTTGCAAGTGGTGTAGTCAATGTGAGACATATCCAATACAGGGATCTCAGACTGTTGAGAACTACAAATCGAACTCATTCACATGCGGAGATCGATCATTAAAATATAAATTAAATTCTGTCTTATCGCAGACGAAAATAACAATAAAATCACATAAACTTAAAATCACAAATAAAATGAAAGCCATTAAATTAACTAATTAATCACTACCACACCGAAAGCAGAAAACTGTTGGCTTTGAAACGACAAATCAGGTTGTATGAAAAATGCTGTAGTGTGCGATTTTATTACAAAATTCAAAATGCTTTAAGGTGCTATTCCATGGGAAAATTTTACTGAATAGTAAAATACGCCAAAAAGAGAAAATAAAAATCAAACACCATATAATAGACAAAGACAAGGTGTGTTTTATTTTTATTTTTTATAGCAAAAGTTTTAAGGGGAAACTTGACATTAAACCAAAACATAACCAATAATTGCTAAAAAAATTATGTATTTAGTATTATTCGATTTTTTATTCGTCTCTAAATTATCTAAAAAATTAAATATTATTAATACTCATATCAGAATTTCATTTTTTCGAACAATTTCTGTCACAGAATAAAAAATTAAAAAATATCTCCACCATAAATTCGTACCCCTATTAAAATTATTAGTGTGTGCGAGAATTATTTTCTATCATATACAAATTTTATGTACGTGTGTTAGTGACACTCCTATAAAATGTTCTCGATTTGATACTTTTTAGAGGAGTGTTACAACTACAGACACAAATCTTTTTTTACTGATTCGATTTTTTGTTTCATTCCGCCTCTACCAAATATATATTTTTTTCTTGCTTTAATTTTACTGTTCAGTAAAAATTTCTCATGGAATAGCACCTTTATGTTTTGTATCTGAAAATGTTGAATGATTTGTAACATTGCAATGTTGATTTACAATGATAATTCAACTTGTGTAAAAAAATTCATAGTAAAATGTATCAAAGTAGCTGTTTGCTAGCGGATATTTTCGAAAAAGGAAGGAAGGTGTGATGCAAGTGGATATTTTTTTCGGATATTTTTTTATTTACCTTTTTCAATTATTTTATAAGTTTAAATAATAAATTTCTATATAACATCAAAAACCCATGAGATTTCTGTCACTTATTAAAGAAAAGTTTATTATTTGTCTAATTTATTAACTTTTTTCTCTTTTCTCGTTGAATTATCTCAACAAATACAACTCGAGCTTTGAGTTAGCCGGGGATTTTTTTATTTTTGCACTCGTAATTAGTATGCGTAGCAATTTAACTCGACAAAACTTTTGTCCAGGCAAAAACACTCGAGCTGCGCTCTCGTGTTTTTTCCGTACAAGTTTTGTCTCGTTAAATTGCTACGCATACTAATTGTTCGTAAAAATAAAAAAATATCCGGCTAAATCGAAGCTCTTGTTGTATTGCTGTTGATAATTTTATGCAAACCATTAATAGCACTCGAAATTAGATTTTTTTTTTTAATTTAAAGTCTTAACAGCCAACCATCGAACCTTTAAGAAATTTAATGTTACATGTTACATGTTACTGCCCAGCGTACCTTTATTAGCGCAAAATGATTTGAAATGTCAAAAATCCAAATTGTCCTTAAATTCAAAATTATGTATTTACATTCATGTAGGTAAATTGATAACCGAATTATCAAAGATTTTATAAATTGTAATATCAAATTTTATATTTTCAAATTTATTTATTTTCGATTTATTTTTCTTATGCCACAAGATCTGTGTCTCTTATCATTTATGTTTATGGGGGGTAAGGGGCGCCGGTTTAGATGGTCTTAATATACTAGCCCAAATGTCAACCTCACCTGCACGTGGTACTTCCTGCTAATTAACTAACGAGGCTCTGGCGACCGAGATACGGCGGAATAACCGACCACCGAGAACTTAGCAAATGATGTTATCTTCAATGACCCACTACCAACTTGTACTGGTTAGGTTGGT
The DNA here is from genome assembly GCA_958295665.1 of Tipula vernalis. Lineage (NCBI taxonomy): Eukaryota > Metazoa > Arthropoda > Insecta > Diptera > Tipulidae > Tipula > Tipula vernalis. The sequence continues at coordinate 125,343,508 of OY282558.1, read as the reverse complement.
AGTTGATACATAACCAGTTTTAAAGCAATGAATACAACACAAAAAAGGAAAAAATACCCCAGGTGGTAAACCAACAACCTGGTTGGCTAATCCACCCTCTTACGAGGCTGGCTCAATGGATTCTGGGGTGAGTCAATCATTGCTAAACCCATTCGAAAGAAGTTCAATGTTGTTAAGATCACCAAACAATCATACTACCTCTGCAAATCAACAGAAAGACGAAAACGCTGAACTCTGTCTTAAACTCAGTGAAGTAGATGTACTTTTAACCCAACTAAGAAGCGAAATTGAAAAACTAAAAAAAGAAAATGAAGAATTGAAGAAGCCCAAACCAATGGAGATTTTTGAAAACCCGCTAACTTGTTATAATGAAGCAAGTACTCACACCAGTTATAACAATGAGTTCCATACTGATGAAGAGGATCTCATGGGAGAAACAGATTGGGTACTGAAAAGGAAGAAAAGACCTACCAAAAAACGAAAACCAGAATTCTCGCCTGAAGTTGGAGATCATTCGCAAACTAATGTATTAGTAACTGGTGATACTAATATCAAACGAGCTCACCAGCAACAGCAACAAAATCGGCAACAAAATGTTGTACCGAAAGAAAAGGCTCCTCCGCCAATTAATGTAATCGGCATAACAGAATTTGCTAGTATACAATCTATAATGAAATCAGTGACAGCTAAGGAATATAGAGTAGTGCCACTAAATCGGAATCTGGTGTATTGATTTTCCACACGTTATTGTTAAGACGTGTGGAAAATCAATACACCAGATTCCGATACATATAGAGCTCTAGCAACAAAGCTCAATGCGGAAGGTAAAGAATGGTTCACATACGAAGATAAAAACGAACGCGCAATTAAGGTTATGGCCAGAGGCCTTCATCCAACGTGTAAGAAGGAGGACATAATTGAGGGCCTAAAGGCAAAAGATCTGCAAATAGAAGATGCAGTAAACATCCTAAAACGAGAGAGGGGTGAGAACAATCAAGTCAAAAAAGGAGGCTTCCACTCTTCATGCTTACGTTTAACAAAAAGGAGAAAGTTGAAAACATCTTCAACATCAAAGCAATTCTCAATATGCGGGTTAAAATAGAACCACTAAAGAAAAACACGAAAAACACCTTAATTCAAAAAAGGTCAAGGTTTCAATCACACGCAAAAATATTGCAGACGGGATCCAAGATGCGTAAAATGTGCTGGAAAACACAACGCAAATATATTCCGATCATACACCTGTTATCATGACTCTCAGCACAATGGTAATTAATAAGGATAACCTGCCTAAATTAACAAATAATAGAACTAACTGGGACCTATTCCAAGAACTAATTGAAATGCAAATAAATCTACGAGTGCCGATTAAAACACCGGTACAGTTGGAAGACGAACTAGAGGTATTTAACAGTACTATTCAACAAGCAGCATGGAAAAGTTCTCCTGCTAGTCACACCGAATCCCATAGGAATCAAAATTATCCTATTGAGGTCAGGGAGTTAGTTAGAGAGAAACGGAAGGCAAGAAAGGCCTGGCAAAGGACACGCGCCCCGAAAAACAAAAAAACCGTCAATTTTCTATGCAATAAACTAAAACAACTTATCAAAGAAATTAAGAACGAAACTATTAACAAGTACTTAAATGGTCTCACCGAACATAAAGATGCTGATTACTCTCTTTGGAAAGTAACAAAGGGATTAAAAAGAACCAAAATTCATGTGCCGCCTATTAAAAATGGGGAAGGAACCTGGGCCAAAAGCGACAAGCAAAAAGCTATTTTATTTGCGGCTCACTTGGAAGACACCTTTCAACCGTTACCTAGGCAAACGCAGACGAAAACATAATAACAGTTAGCAAAATTGATGAATATAATATTCGGTGTGTAACATTACAGGAATTAAAAGATGAGATCAAGTGTAATTTGAACGCAAAGAAAGCTCCAGAATATGATTTAATTACTGGACAAGTCGTAAAAGCCATTCCCGAAAAGGGACTATGAAAATTGGTTCAAATTATCAATGCTGTCTTCAGACTAAAATATGTCCCACGACAATGGAAAGTTGCTGAAGTAATTAAGATCCCCAAACCAGGCAAACCAGTGAACGATAAAAAGTCGTACACACCGATTTCACTAATTCCTGTAATTTCAAAATTATTTGAAAAATTACTGTTCAAGAGACTCAAGCTAATAATAGAAGAGAGAAATTGATTCCACCACACCAATTTGGATTTAGAGAAAATCACTCTACGATAGAACAAGTTCACAGAATAACGGATATAATCGAAGACGCACTAGAGAATAAGAAGATATGCTCCAGCGTCTTCTTGGATGTAGCACAAGCTTTCGACAAAGTTTGGCACCAAGGACTTGAATTTAAATTGCATCGAGATCTACCTAAGCAGTTCTATCAAATTCTTAAATCTTATATCGCAGACCGACATTTCCGTGTAAAATATAACGGAGAATACTCTGAACTAAAGAGAATATTAGCAGGCATACCACAGGGTAGCGTACTGGGTCCTATATTGTACATCCTGTACACCAGAGATATGGGAAATACAGAAGGTGCCACCATAGCAACATTTGCAGACGACACAGCTATACTGGCAACTGGAAAGTGTATATCAGAAGCACCGACTAAACTTCAAAAAGCAACCGACACAGTGAGTAGTTGAACAAAGAAATGGCGCACTTGCCTAAACGAAGCAAAATCGGTTCACATAAACTTCACAAATCAGAAAGTTAACTGGATTCCAGTGGAACTTAATTCAAGGCCGGTTCCAAATGCAAATACAGCCAAATACCTCGGCATGACTCTTGATTGCAAGCTTAGATGGAAAGAGCATTTTAAAAAGAAAAAAGAAGAATTGAACATTAAATATAGGAAAATGTATTGGCTAATAGGTAGAAACTCTGAGCTTACAATACATAACAAACTGCTATTATATCAGCAAATACTTAAACCAGTATGGACCTACGGTATTCAACTTTGGGGTTGTACCAAGAAGACAAATGTACAAATGATTCAATGTTTTCAAAACCAAGTGCTGCGTGGCATTGTAAACGCACCATGGTACATTAGAAATGATAACCTCCATAGTACCTTCCATGCAAGTGAAGAAATACAAAATCATGCGAAGAAACACATTCAGCGGATATCTCGGCACCAAAATGCAGACATATGAAGTTTTTTGGATACCACCAATGTAGTAAGAAGACTTCAAAGGCAGAAACCTTTGGAATTGGGCAGTTGTATTTAATTTGGATAGAGAAAAATAATTACTATGTAAATTCAAACGGGAGTAACTATTGGGCTACTGTCCGTCAAATGTGAATCTTCATTTAAGAAAGATAAATTACTAAATGATTTGTAAATCAGTTGTAATATTAAATAAAGAAAAAAAAAATTTATGTTTATGTCCTTTAAGATTTTAAGGCTTTTTAATAATTGAAATAATTGTTGAAGTTCTTCCAATTCCATTGTCAGTTAGAAATTGTACACAAATTTTATTAAAATATTAATGCCCTGTTACCGTCACTTCAGTACTGTCAAATTTTCCGTAAGAAAAAACTTTCGTTAAATTCTAAATTTTGTATGCAAACATTGTTGTTTTGTAATTATTGTGATGGTTTCTATAAAGTACCGTAACAGAACTACATTTTTATAAAATTTAGTCAGCGAAAATTTATGGAGAAAGAAGTCAATAAAATTTAAAAGTAATTTCAGTGTAGTAAGTGTTGATAATAGGTGGAAAATTAAATATTTTGAGTGGAATAAAAAAAGTATTAAACATATTGAAAGTGATTTTACGATAATTTTGAATTTTATTGTGCCACATTTGAAGTTAAAATGTCGCACAATCAAGAGATATCGGTTGAAAATATTATATGTGGTGATTCTAGTGTTATTTCAAGTACTAACTCTTTCAAATTAGATAGGTCGAACAATAGTGAAATATATAATGTCGAATATCCATGTGAAACCCCATAAAATTCGCTGGTCATTACCGTAAATGAAATGTTGTTTGATGACAGTCTAATCAAACTGTTAAAAACGTGGGGAATGGATTCTCATTTTATTACTTTTTATGGTGAGTATCATTTTTTGATATTTAAATTTATATTTCATAACATTTGTTTAGAATATGGAGTGAAAATGTTCCCTGTGGCCCTATTCTAGCTATTCCATGCGAATTGGGATATACCAAATCGAAAATATTGGGATTGTCTTGAACAATTAATATATTTGTCGATAAAAAAAGCCGAAAAAATCAATCGATACTACGATGTAAATAATAAAATAATGAAAATACACAAAACAACCAGTTTCTTGTAATTCCCCAAAAAAAAATTTGGGAAAAAATAAACGTCAAAACTTACATAAAATGGAATTATTTTTTTCCTACATTAAAAATTCCCAATTGCCAGAATACACTTTTGGAAAAAATAATTCCAAACTGCTAGAATACTGTCAAAATAGTTCAATTCCCAATTCCCAGGGAATAGCCAGAATAGGGCTACTGGTGGGGAAAATATTGGATTACGAGCACAGCTCCGTGAAAAATTATTTTACTGGAAAAAATCACAGCTAAAATTGAAATGTTTCATCAGTTAAAAAATAGAGAATATAAAGAGCAATTCAATCTACCAAATATGCTGAGGCCTATTATGAAATTTTTCGATTTCATTTTTTTCAATATCGAAAAGATTCGATTCGATGCGGATTTGTTATATTATGAAAGTTAGTTTTCGAATTGTTTCGATATCGAAAAAATTCGGTAAGTCCCGTATTAATCATAATAGAAAGGTTTTTGCGTTAAAGTTTGTGATTAATAAGGTTAATTAAAAATAGTAATTAAAATAAAAAAAAATATTCTGTTTTATTTGTGTGGAACATTTGAACAATTTATGTGTAACGGAATTAATTTACAATTCCGTTACCAATCCAAACCATAATTCTCAAAACGACAAATCGGCATACACTTCGAGGTAAAACCTCAAAACGATATCACAAACGATATCGGTTATTAGCTCATTAAACGACCATGCCAAGATTCCACATTCTTTCTGTGTTTACGTCACTCCAATTACTGTATATACTCATACGGTAGTTGAATAAACGTGAATACAAAAATAATGTAACACGATCCTTGTTTTTATGTAGATAAGAACAAATAATTTTCTAGGCAAAAGTGTAGCACGAGTAATGAACTTGGTTACTCGAAGCTACCGCTTAGTTTTGATGAATTTCATTTTTTTTTTGTACTTTGGTTTTTAACAAAAAAAAGGTACAACAACAAAAACCTATGAAAATTGCCATTATCGTTTTTACCAATATGTTTTGTTGTCATCGAAGTGCATAAATTTTGATGATGGCGATGTCACGTTGTCCATGTCACGTTGTTGGACATTTTTTATGCACTTTTATGACGAATCCACAAGAAAAATTGGTATAAATGATGTACAATTTTTTTGAAGGAGGTCAGTCTTTTTGTGGAACCAAAAGGGGTTTTTGGGATAAAGTAAAGGCAGTAAAAGTTTTCAGTGAAGTAAAGTTGTAATAAAGTAGAATTTTAAAGTGATTTTGGTTTTTTTTTGTTTTGGCTGCTTTGAGGAGAACAACACTTGGTAAGTATTGGGTTCTTAAGAATCCGTTTAGACTGAAAGGAGCTTGGTTGGTTTGCCTCTATTGAGGCGGGAGCATCGTGTGCTTCGACGCCATAGGCGTTGCACTCCCTTTCCAAACCAGCCACCTCCGAACAGTCGCAATAATTAATTAACAAAACTAGTCTCGTACTAACCCGTGGGCTTGCTGCCCGAAATATCGTTGTTCTATTTATGTGTAGTTTAAGGTAGTCATGTTACCTTAAACAACACGATAAACAACCGCGGGCGCGGACCTTATTCAGGGCATATGAACCACTAATTTGGGTCCTTTTACATTATTAAATGTCCTAACCCCAATTCCCTTCCTTGATGGCATGATGTCATCACTGACCCTTTCCAAACAAATGATGCGGTAATCAAGATTACCACTGGTACACCCCAACCACCCACGACCAAGCTACCCCTACCAGACTGAGCTGCGGGTAGCTAAGCCGCAGGGGGTGTAGCCACCAGTGATAATAAATTCTTAGAAGCGGGTTGCCTCAGCTAAGCTGAGGGGACTCGTTTCAAGTGGCGCCCAAACGGGGCCAAAATTGGCCCAACAAAGCTGGTAAAATTTACCAAGAAGTCTATTTGTTTGAAGTGGTGTTCTGCGACTAAATTTGTACAATTGGACGGTGCTTGGGTAAGCACTGCATTGGTTCCTAGAATGTGCATATCTCTTTCCTGCCGACGAGTTGAGCGGATGGTAAAAGAGATGCACATGTTCAGGCAACCTAATGCAGGAGCCCATATCCGGCCAAGTATGGTTAAGTTGCACATCACTAAAAACATAGTTTATATCAAGTTGTACGGTTTTCGATGCCATGTATAACTAATTCTATGGCATGAACTTAACCGTGAAGAATGGTATTGTCCCCCGAATTAATGCGCATCATCTCTTTCCGTACCGGCGTATACCGGAGAGGTATTAAGAGCTGCACATTTTCGGGTTAACTGACATGCCATTCGACATTGGGTGTTAGGGTGAAAGATGCGATCCCTGGCGTAATGTGCATCATCTCTTTCTGTACCGGCGTAGACCGGAGAGGTATTAAGAGCTGCACATTCCCAGTAAATTTGGAACATCTTTCCGCACCCGAGTTCATGCTGTGGAACTAACCTAACATCTAACCCACAGTTTAATTTGCACCGTTTATTACAGGCGGATGTAAAATCAATAATTTTAAAAATATGGATTTCAAAGTCGCAGTGTATAGTTAGTTCTTGCGTAAATTCACTTCGTATTCTTTTAAAATTAATTTTCATCCTTCGGGATGGGGTTCGCAAGTCCTCCCATTGTTAGTTTTAGTCGCGTTCAGAGTATAATATGTTTAGCTGTTCAATCCGGTTTTCTATCAGTGAACGGATATTGATGAGGTCTTGGACATAAGCTAAACATCATTATACTACACACTGTGGAAATCCTTGGTGGTAACCGGCGAGTTATCATCCCTAATAGACAGCCATAGCAGCTGATGTTAGAGTGTCTGTAAAGGCCTCATAAATATCAGTTGACTTACATGGTAATGTTTCGGTCACCCTCGCAGGTGAGCTCCTCTGAAGTCAGAGTAAGACTGCCAACTGCGGCTAAGGGGGCAAGAATTTTGCCATGGTCTATTGGGTACCATTTATGTTACCTGGTTTCAAGTTCACCATAGTAGCGAGGATCACCTTCATAGGTTAAGACAACCGCTGCGAGATTGGGAACAAGGAAACAGGTTCATCAAAATTTTTTTTAGTATTCAATTCCCTTTCCTTTCCTTGTCTGATCCAAATTAGGGGGATTTATGTCTCGGGATAAGGGTAATGTTCCCGTGGTTGTTTTAACTCATTCTAGTACATACAAAACAGATAAACAAACCAGTAGTTAGTTGTTATTTTAGGATTTTTATTAATTCATTCATAGATAGTATATCAAGAAAATGGACATAAGCCTTCTCGAACCAGACGAGCTCCTCATAGAGTTCGAGATAAGGGAATTAGGGGGAGAGAGGCCCAAGGAGGTCTCCAGGGCTCACAGTTGGAGTTATTCTCCGTGAGTCCGGGACAGGGAGATATTGAGGGAGAAAGGAACGCGTTCGTGTGACAAGATGCAGAGAATACCGCTTCGCGTTTAGACCACCTGAACCTTCTTGGGCAGGGAACAGTAGGGAGATGTAAACGCGAGGTGAAGACTGGTATATATCGGCTTCCAATGTACCAGTATTAAAATAAAATTTTAGTTTCTAATGTATTTAAATAGTTAAAGGAAGAAGAAGTAATAATAAATTAAAGTAGAAGAAGTTTACTTCCGTGTTTCTTGTTTCTTGGTGTATAAATAAAAAAAATAAAAATAAAAAGGGGTAGTAATACTTCTGTTTTTTGTCTCCATTCTCCAACCAGCAGTAGTCATGTTAAGTTTATGGATGGCAATCTTTATCACCGTACAAGCAGTCTATGGCCAAGAGAACCAGAGTCTATACTTCCAGGAATTTAAGGCTGAGCCGGGGATATACTTCGCCGAGGAGGGTAGGGCTAGAGTCTCGACAAGTGTTTGAACTATAGTGGCATATTACAACCTCTTAGGCTACTGGATGGAGTGGGAGCACTTAAAGCAGACACAAGTGCACCTCCAAGCAGCGTGTAACCAAAACCCAAATACCACAAGATATATTAGGCATTGTGAGGCACTGTTGGGTCCAATATCGTACCTAATGGACCAAATAGAGGATACCAATAGTCTTCTGCGAGCTCAACACCACCGTAAGAAGCGAGCTCCTCTGGACTTTATCGGTAACATAGCCGGAGACTTATTTGGGGTACTTAACCAACGGGATGCTCAGCGATATCAGGAGCAGATAGAACATTTAAATGCCGGAATTCTAAAGACCCAAACAATGCTTAAAAATCAGTTACACGTGTTGGACATGACAGGCAATCTCATTCGCAAGGAGCAAGTCGCAATGGAGAAGCACTACCAGCTGATGCAGAACGAAATCCAGGCGGTAGTATTACATGAGGAGTTTATGGATATGTTATTCCAGCTATCGGCGGCCGTTTTCATGTATAAGGATATACAAGGAGATATGATAGATATTCTAGCCGACGTGCACCATGGGCGCGCAAGTGCACGTTTACTACCACCGACTCAGTTTGCAAATCAGTTATGGGAAATAGGCAAGCAGATTCCGATAAACCTACACGTACCAAGTTCCAAAACACACTGGATAGATGTATATCGGTTATTAACGACCAGGGCAGCCATTGTTAAGGACCAAGTAATATTTGAGGTCCAGATACCGCTAGTCCAGGGGGAGGATTACCAGATATTCAATGTTATCCCCGTTCCAACAAAATACCATAACGGCTATGCATACCTAGAGCCGCAGTCCATATACGTGTTGGTTAGTAGTACTAGGGTCTGGTACCAACCGATAAGCGCAGTGAGGTTAAGCGAATGTAAGCGCTGGGAAGAGGGAACGGTAATCTGCCAGTTAGAAGGTCCAATGTATAAAGTCGCTTCGCCAGAAGAACATTGTGAGATGGCCCTTTTATCACATGTTAAAGAGCCACCAAGTAAATGTCGCGTGAGGACAGCCTTACCCTCAGTGTTCATACATCCACTAAGGGGTAATCGGTGGGTGATGGTATTGCCACACGAACTCGTGTTTGATTTAATTTGTCAGCTACGGGTACAAACAGTAACTCTGAACGGCAGCGGGATACTAGCCTTGAAGCCAGGATGCAGTTTGAGAAGCTCTTCCATAGTAATCAGAACCAAGACCACTTATGAAACTAACTTTTACGCTGATGTGGTACCCCGTTTTAACCTCACACAAAAAACAGAGGAACGGGCGGTAGTACTGCACACCGGGGGGCTAGATGTCGAGGTGTCCGAACTCCAACAAGCAGTCAACAAGCTCAAAGAAGAAGAACCGTGGACACAGCTGGACTATCATCACTTGGGGAACTACACAGTAACCGGCTCGGCCCTGGTATTAGTAGTGGTTTTACTTCTACTGATGTATCGACTCTGGCAACGTCAAAGGAGTTCTCAAAGAGAGAGGCAAACAAGTCGACCGCAACCAGCAGAAAGAGGGACCCGTCGTGACCATTGGCAGGAAAACTTAGTCTGATGATGGAGAATGGGAGACATAGGATAAGTAGGGTAGGGTAGCATTAAGGTATAAGGGAAAAGGTAATAAGGAAAAAAAATAAAAATAAAAATAAAAAAATAAAAAAATATAAAAAAAAAAGGAAAACCTTCCCCTATTAGGTTAGGCCCATAGTGTAAGACTATAATAGTTTAGGTTGAAAATTGGAAGAAAAAAACAATATTTATACATAAAAAAAAAAAAAAAAAAAAGGTAAAAAAAATAAAAATAATAAAACAAGTCCCAATTTTCAACATTAGCCATGTAGGATTAGTAATTAAGGATATTCTTGTATAAAATACAATTGCCCGGCTCTGAGACTAGCTCAGGGTGTGGGGCGTCCGCCACGTTGGACTACTTAAAGGCTGATCAACTCCACCCGTCCTTCCCATCAATAAGGCATGAGATCCTTTTTATCTCAGGGTTTGGGTTTTCCCCACGCTGTAACGGAATTAATTTACAATTCCGTTACCAATCCAAACCATAATTCTCAAAACGACAAATCGGCATACACTTCGAGGTAAAACCTCAAAACGATATCACAAACGATATCGGTTATTAGCTCATTAAACGACCATGCCAAGATTCCACATTCTTTCTGTGTTTACGTCACTCCAATTACTGTATATGCTCATACGGTAGTTGAATAAACGTGAATACAAAAATAATGTAACACGATCCTTGTTTTTATGTAGATAAGAACAAATAATTTTCAAGGCAAAAGTGTAGCACGAGTAATGAACTTGGTTACTCGAAGCTACCGCTTAGTTTTGATGAATTTCATTTTTTTTTTTGTACTTTGGTTTTTAACAAAAAAAGGTACAACAACAAAAACCTATGAAAATTGCCATTATCGTTTTTACCAATATGTTTTGTTGTCATCGAAGTGCATAAATTTTGATGATGGCGATGTCACGTTGTCCATGTCACGTTGTTGGACATTTTTTAAGCACTTTTATGACGAATCCACAAGAAAAATTGGTATAAATGATGTACAATTTTTTTGAAGGAGGTCAGTCTTTTTGTGGAACCAAAAGGGGTTTTTGGGATAAAGTAAAGGCAGTAAAAGTTTTCAGTGAAGTAAAGTTGTAATAAAGTAGAATTTTAAAGTGATTTTGGTTTTTTTTTGTTTTGGCTGCTTTGAGGAGAACAACACTTGGTAAGTATTGGGTTCTTAAGAATCCGTTTAGACTGAAAGGAGCTTGGTAGGTTTGCCTCTATTGAGGCGGGAGCATCGTGTGCTTCGACGCCATAGGCGTTGCACTCCCTTTCCAAACCAGCCACCTCCGAACAGTCGCAATAATTAATTAACAAAACTAGTCTCGTACTAACCCGTGGGCTTGCTGCCCGAAATATCGTTGTTCTATTTATGTGAAGTTTAAGGTAGTCATGTTACCTTAAACAACACGATAAACAACCGCGGGCGCGGACCTTATTCAGGGCATATGAACCACTAATTTGGGTCCTTTTACATTATTAAATGTCCTAACCCCAATTCCCTTCCTTGATGGCATGATGTCATCACTGACCCTTTCCAAACAAATGATGCGGTAATCAAGATTACCACTGGTACACCCCAACCACCCACGACCAAGCTACCCCTACCAGACTGAACTGCGGGTAGCTAAGCCGCAGGGGGTGTAACCACCAGTGATAATAAATTCTTAGAAGCGGGTTGCCTCAGCTAAGCTGAGGGGACTCGTTTCACATGAAATCCATACTTTTTTCCAACCAATTACTGTGTTTGTTGGAGGGCGTTCGTCATTCAGCTCTTTGGTCAAATCTTCCCATAATTTGTTACTAGTTTTTTAAATTGAGGGGAATTTAAATAATCTTTTGCTATCCCCTCATTTTTCTCCATGAAAGAGACTAGCACATTAAAATGGTTGGCGTTCGTCGGTCTGATAAAAAAATTTTAATTAAAAAAATTTATTAGTAGTGTTATATATTTCTTAATAAATTTAAACATAAATAATTAGAATAAAACTTACATCGAAATTTTTATTATAAAATCAATATAAGAAAATGGAGGTGTGGCCAACACACGACTTTCTTTTACGAACAGAGAATTTTGAGAAATTTTAATTTTTTTTTATAATTTTTTAAATTTTTTTTTTTTAATTTTTTAATTTTTAAATTTTTTTTTTAATTTTTTGTTTTTAATTTTATTTGTTTTTAATTTTTGGAAACATTTTGTTTTTAGTAGTTTTTTGTAAACCTTATACTTTTTAAGTTATTTGCAAAATAAATTTTCTGGACCAAGGGAGTGGCCACTTCCGGTTAGCCGATTTGGAGTAAAATTCACTGGGACCTCCCAATTTATCAAAAAAGCTTAAATCTGAAGTTTCAGTTCGATTGGTTAAACCATCTGGGCTGTAGAGAGGACACAGACAGACTGACAGACTGACAGACTGACAGACTGACAGACTGACAGACTGACAGACTGACAGACTGACAGACTGACAGACTGACAGACTGACAGACTGACAGACTGACAGACTGACAGACTGACAGACAGACACCATTTCGAAACCCACTTTTTCGGACTCAGGGGACCTCAAAACAGATAATTCACTAAAAATATCAAGGTCCAAAATTTTCATGATTACTATACTTTATTTTACTAGAGTAAAAGAAAGTAAAACGTAATTTCTGTATTTCTTAAGTAAATTCTCAAAAAATTGTTTGAATAAACTTTTTCAATAATTATTATTTGAACACCTAGTTATTATTTTTAAAAATAATTTAGAAGATATTTTTTTACACAAAAACTAGTAATTATTAACACAGTTTGATAAATGCGATCAGTCGTATACAAAATTCGTCAACTAAATAGCAGTTGAATTTTGTCGGTGCATTCGGAAAAATTCGATACCATTTTTTCTTTTTTGTTTCATGGGTGAATTTTTTTGTTTTAGCTTCATAATAGGGCGAATTTGTTCGATATCGAAAAAAATCGAATTCGAAAAATTTCATAACAGGTTTTGGATTGATTGAAAAAAAACTGATTTAGTTAAAAAAAAATTGAACCTAAGTAGGTCATTTTTTTCTATGTAGAGTTCTGTTTTTTGCTTTTTCAGGTTAGTTTTGTTTGGTCAATCGAAAACAATATAATATAGATTTGTATTTGAACGATATGTATTTAGTACAGTAAATGACAATGGTGTGTGTGAATGGTTGGAAAAAGTAGCGATTCTTTTAAGAAAGGTCTCATAGGATTTCATCGCCTAGCTTAAATCCTTCAACAATATCTTCTATATTAGTAAGAATAGTACCTTTTATTATTTGCTCAATCACTTAAAACTTTAAATTTTAGCTTTTATGTTTCAGCCTGAGAAATTATTCAATCAAGTGATTTGTAGAATATCGTAAAATTTTACGGTTTCATGAAAAAATTAAAATGTTCGCTGAAAAAAACAGAGAAGATATCATTTCTTGTATAGTGAGACATTTTTTTGATCCTATTGTAAAAAAATATAAAGTTCCAGAACCGAAAACAATTCAAAAAATGGAGGTGTAGCCAACACACGACTTTCTTTTACAAACAGAGAATTTTGAGAAATTTTATTTTTTTTTTTTAATTTTTAAATTTTTTGTTTTTTAAATTGTTTGTTTTTTTAATTTTTAGTTTTTTAATTTTATTTGTCTTTAATTTTTGGAAACATTTTGTATTAAGTAGTTTTTTGTAAACCTTTCACTTTTTAAGATATTTGCAAAATAAATTTTCTGGACCAAGGGAGTGGCCACTTCCGGTAAGCCGATTTGGAGTAAAATTCACTGGGACCTCCCAATTTATCCAAAAAGGTTTAAATCGGAAGTTTCAGTTCGATTGGTTAAACCATCTGGGATGTAGAGAGGACACAGACTGACAGACAGACACCATTTCGAAACCCACTTTTTCGGACTCAGTGGACCTCAAAACAGATAAATCTCTAAAAATCTCAAGGTCCAAAATTTTCATCATTACTATACTTTATTTTACTAGAGTAAAAGAAAGTAAAATTAGCAGAGGATATAATAAATATTTTTCCTAAAGAATGTTTAGGTATACAGTTGCTAACAAAACATTTGCAACTAATGCAAATTAATAATTCAAAGTTATTTTGAAATTAAAAATCGCATTTAAAATATTTTTATGTAATTTTTGAATTTAAGTTTATTACTTATCAATCACTTACTTAATTAGTACATAGATATAAAAGTTAAAGTCTAAATTTTTGTATTTCTGGTACGCAATAAATTCCTCGCGAATTTAATAATATTGTTTCGGAAATGAACTCCACAATATCTTAGATAGGTTAAAAAAGAACATCATGCTTCTCCGACCATTTCATACCGTATTACCACGTAGTTACCGATCTTTAGTTGACAGTTGTTTGGAGAAATATTTTCGACAGGTTGCACATTTTTGACTTTGGATTTTTTACGGTGTTTTTTCTCTTTGAACAATTTTTGGCTTCCCTTTTTACCTTCCGCTCTAGTTTTCCCTTCATTTCTTCTTCTTTATCGATTTGTTTTTTTGTGTTGTAATGAATATATTCATCCGATGAAATGGTCACTGTTGGTATTCGTTTTTTACCTTATTGATAGAACCTTCATTGGCTCTAGCTTCTGGCCAGAAGAAACTTTTTTTTAAGGCGTTTCTTCATTTCCATAAAAATCCTCCTGAATTGGTTTGTTTATCGGAATTTTATTTTGAGGGGAATTTTCAAAGATTTTGTTTTTCATTATCTAAGATATTATTGCCAATAACTGAAACGGATGACTCTTGTTGCTGAGACTCTTCAATATAAATGCAGTTGCTTTTCTCACCAATTATAGAAAAATTTAGCTGCTTTGGTGTCTCGTAAAACTCCTGCTTCACGCTAATCCAAACATTCTATAAATTTTCGTCCTCTTTAACTCCGCGCCAATCGCCTTCATTCTTTTAAAGAATTGTAGCTGATTTTACGATAAAAATGACTCAAAAGTGTTTAAAAACTATTCTGGTTGTCTTCGGTTGCTGCTTGTAATAGGAGTTGAAGTGTTTACTTCGGGATGCTTCAACATTTTTCCATAGTTAACCGCATCAGCAGAATAGAGGTAAATTTCACATGTCCGAAACGCGTTTTGTACAGTCGTTGCATTAGTAGCCGTCTGTAAAATTGTTGCCAGTAAAATCTTCTTTTTTAGTTTTTTTCCCTTCATTTTTTAACTTCCAATTATGGACAGCCATTTTCCAGTCATTTTTGAAGGCCGAAAAATTCCTATATATAACGGTTGTAAAAGGTGTGTTGCATTCGGATAAAGCGCTATCAATATTATTTGATGTTCCTTGCAAAACTCACTTAAACTTAGTGATAGATGAAATTACCATCTAAAAATAATATGACTGGGAATATGGCTCCATTTTGTTTCAGCCATGGTACAAAACCATTTGCTGTATGTTCGTAGAATATATCGATATCATCCACCCAGAATCGGAGCAACCCCTACCCCTCTTGGAATTTTTCGGCCTAACGCAAACGGTATTTTTTTGTATGTGTATACAACCATAGGCGGTGGAATACTCCCTTAAGCATTTACCACGATAAGGGTTGTAAGGCATTCTTTCTCATCATTGTGGGAAAAATTGTACACCGCCTTTTCACCCTTCTCTGCTAAGACACATTTTTCTTTTGGCGCTAATAAAAATCCGTTTTTGTCACAGTTAAACACTCGATTCGGATCGGAGATGACTTCAATTATTTTGTTGTCTGTCATATAGCGATTAATTTGCTTAAACGAATCTGGATAAGTATACTACTTTGCTTATTCAGCAGTATGGTCCTTGGAATTTTGTATTTTTTACTTGCTGCGTATATTGTCATCCCATTTCCTATTTATTCAAATGCAGCGGTAATGTCATTCTATAGCTGTATTGAAGAGGTTTTAATTTGGATTGGCAACACTCTAACAAAAAATTAATAGTGCTTTACTCTTTAAGGAGATTTATTATCATTAAATGTTCCGAAAAATTAGACCCAGTTTTGTGGTTACGGAAATGTAACTTAATGCAGAACAAATGAATTATTAAATAAATGTTTAAAATGTAGATAATGAAGTTAAAATAATTTAATAAAAAATTGGGGTTTTATCATTATACTGACTTACATGGCATGGGTGAACTTATTACTGACACTCGATTTTTATATTTATTTATGATTAACCATATAAAATATTAGTGTCAGAATTAGGGCAGTAAAATTTTACATTAAATTTAAAATGAAAACCAAAAACAGTTTAATGAAACATTAAACATAATTTTTGGAATAAAGATATCGCTTTTTACTGACGTATTACTGACGTTGACGTATGTATGTGTCAATAAAAAAGACAAGACCGTCTTTTATTTGTACCTAATACTGACATAATTGATTTAACCAATATTTATATTTATTTTTACTTTTTTGCATAAGTAGATTTAATTAATTAAATTTGAATTATATTTTTGAATTTTATTTATGTAATTTATATTGTTTTGTATTAATTAGGTTTTACAAATCTTATTTTAGTGCAGAAATTTTTAATTTTATTTCATTTCATTAATAAACTTAATTAATATAGTTACCAGGAGATTTAATGTTTTAACAATTTTTAATTTATTTTCAAAAGTAGTAACTAATTTCGATCTTGATTTTTAGAAATATTCGGAGATACCCAATGCAGATTAACTTTAAGCATCCAGCGGACGGGTTGTTGTAGAAATTGTGCTGTCTTGATTTTTGTCCTCTTAATTTACAGGAACTTCAGATCGAAATTCATAGTGCAGAAAATAATTATTGTTTTTGCAATTTTAATCTTGGTTACTGGTTACATTAATGATACTTCATCACAGGACAACAACAACAGTATGAGAATCTTCCCCTTCGGCTAGTAAAAAATTACCTTTCAGGGCGAAGAAATGTTTGAAGTGCCACAAATATTACTAGAAATAAGAAATTAATTTTATATGCTAAGGATGTTGTTTAAGGCACATCAGGAATCCAGAAATCTATAACTGTAGTTAGATTGTGTTTTTCTTTTATGCCGTCTTAAAAGTACTAACTTATGGATCGCTTGGGCATCTGTAGCCGGGTCGAGTCTTTCACAACTAACAGTCCTATCCTCTCCTTCGGTTTTGTTATATGTAAAACGGGTGTACGGTGTGTACCCGGGAGTCCGAGAGTTCCTGCTCAATGCTTGGCCGTACATCCAAATCAAACAATCAATTACTTGTCAATCACACAACAAAGATAATATTACTTATAAATTACTTAATAAAAGTGTGTATGATTTTAATCCAACAGTTGCAAATGCTTGAGCCAGAGATATTGCTTTAATCAAATAAATTTCGTAATGGGCAAAAATTTTTCTCATTGACTTTTTTGATAATTGCTTTATTGTTTTGGTAAATTTACAAAATTCCATTCCATAAAATAAAACAAATTTTAAATTTGCGTAAAACAAATCCAATAGTATACAACACATAGAATAAATAAATGAAAATGTTGTTCTTGCTTTGGATAATTCTAAAACAGCTGAAATAACTTAAACCACAAACTTTACCAAAGCAATAAAACAAACCATGATAAAAATAACCAAAATTTTGTAAATTTTATATCTCGCTGACAAGCTAAACACAAACAATTATCAAAAATAAATTCAACGCACAAAAGCCGCGGCCAGGCGATTGCAAATAATACACGAATATGATGCTATTTGTGAAATGACAAATCGTGTGGATAAAAAACAAATGCAAATATACATATTTGTGCTCTAAATGCCATAGAGGCGATCGTAGTAGACAGCCAAATTGATATTTGTCCATTATTTGTCCAATATCGCAAACGTCATATTCGTTTACTATTTGCAATCGTCTGGTCGCGGCTTAAGAAATTTGACATAATTTCAGTTTTTTTTAGAATAGGGTATTTGATTGCATGTGAAATATACATAGGGAAATACCAAGGGAATTATTAAGTGAATTTTGACAGATGTCCACATGTGGAAAATGGATGTGGAATTCGAGAATAGGGACCCAGTGATTTGATACGGAAACAATAAAATTTTTCAAAAGTGCCAACGAGTGTTGTTTTGTTTTGTATAAGATAATTTATTAAACTATTATAATTCATCAGTGACGAGAAAAATTAAGTTGGTAGAATGAATCCATGCTTTGAGTGTGAAAAAATGTGTGATTACTATAAACTTATGGTTTAGTAGTGTTGGGAAGACTGGATACTATAACAACTCAGATGGCATCGTTTGCTCAGGCTATAGATTCTCTCTCAGCTAAAATTGGAATTTAAAGAGCATAGGAGCAACTCAGACTTATCTGGTGTAATATCTTATCTGGGTTCAGTTGACAGAGAGAACTAATTTACCTGCCACGGAATTAAATCCAAAAGAACCAGCATCGAAGCCGAGAAGGCCAAATAGGATCGTAACAAAAAATTCTGATAAAGTAGAGACACCAGTTACCAACCTGATTCCAGCTAGCACGGCAATGACTAATCCCGAAGACGGGAAAATAATGTATTTCGATACATTATTTTCCCGTCTTCGGGATTATTCATTTCTTTTATATCATCTATTTTTATATCTCGAAATTGCCTCAATTTTTGGTAATGCTAATGCTGAAATAATCAATAAATTAAAGGTTTTACTTATAGTGTAAATGGAATCAGACGAATAATTGTCGCCGATAATATGCCATTTGGATCATATTTGTTTACGGAGTTTGCTAGAAACTATAATATCGAAATATTAACTTCTAGTCATCTTTATGAGCAATCTAATGGTGTGACAGAGAGGGCGAGCAGAATACAAAAAATATTTTATGTCCATGTTACGAAGACAAAACTAAATTAAGGGCGAATATAGAAATACTCCAGTAAAAATGTTGAAAGTATCCCCTAACGAGGGGCCAGCACAATAGATCTTTTAGGTCGCAGTGCGAAGTGGCTGATCGCCCGCATGGCCCCCCAATAATAATAATAATCCCCTAACGAGACTAATTTTTAAATCGCTGCCTTGACCCAAAAATTTCTGAAAATATTAATAGAAAGATTCAAATGAATAAGTTTTATTATATTGACATTTAATTGACGTTTAATTGATATTTAATTGATTCCATAGAGATAATACATTAACAACTACTGGCACTTGACCTGCAAATTTTAAGTGAGTGTCTTACTTATTTAACATTTTACGAAATCAAATTAAAAATATTGTCCATGGGAAGCTTTTTAGGTTTTAAATGGGTCATGGTAAGTGAATTCGGCTGAGGAAAAATCTATTATTTTGGTTTATATTCTCTATAGGAGAAAACCTATGTTCGCTATGGGAACAGTAGTGAATATGTGAAAAGCCAGAAGTGGTCACCGCATAATGGCAAGTCGTAGAGCAAACTCTTGTAGAAAGAGACACTGGAGAAAACTGGAGAAAACGTAATCCGAAAGGCATTATAGAGGGAACAGCAACCTCTGCGAGTTTGCGACCATAATACAAGAGCCAACTGACGAAAGAATCGAGATATTTGGGAGAACATGTAAAAAGATTAAACTAAAAGCCTTTACCACACGTTTCACTGTATATTCTAAATTACAAAAATATATCACCGTTTGGGAAATGTAAATTAAATAAATGATAAACATAATCTTGCTTCACATGTAACAAGTTTAAAATACAAAAATCAATAATACCCTTGAAGAAATTTACTGTGGGTATTGTATACCTTGTGCAACCAAATTGTCATTTTAAATTTGCAAATTAATTCGGTTAATGCTAACTTATCCATAATAAGAATAACTGTACCAGTTAGGTATACATTCATACACTGTAGACGCAAGATAATATGTAAAATTGTTAACATTGTAGGAAGCAATGATTTAATGTTAATTCATAATTATATGTTTACTAAAATCGATATGAATGAATCGAGACATGTCAATAATTTTTAATTGTCAATTTAATAATTCATGAATTGTTTGATATTAAAAGAAATAAATACTTGCAAAACTATACAAATTTATTAAAGTTAGATGATAATATAAACAGCACGATGAAGATTTTATAATATACAACATTATTCAAATTCACGACATTTAGAGGGAATTACGTTTTTCACAAATATTTCACATTTCTTTCCAACTGTGTAAGTTTATAAGACATTCCGAGCAGTGAATTATATCTTTAATTAAATATAGTTTCGTGCAGACTGGAAAAAATGTAAAAATTGTGGTTTTCTATTTTATTTCAAATATTCACATACAATTAAAACAAGGTGAATAATTTGCAAAGCTGTCACAGTTGAAAATTTTTGTGATATACGATGCTATTAGCATTGCATATTGATCCAACTTAAGTTTACATCACTTTATGATATCAATCATTGCTTCAAAAAATCGAAATCTGTTTCAATAATATTTACATCGGAAACGGAATTTAGATGCAGCCATTACATCGAATAAAACTGAATTAGTAATTAGATCGAAAAAACGAGTTCGACGCAAGTTTTGCATCAAATGGAAATGCCATATTATTAGTATCGAATACAATTACTTAATTATGTGTGTACATATTTGAAGTAACAAAAACTACTAAAGGTCGATCATAAACTCCTAGAAAATCTTCTATGCAGGCATAGTTTATGTTTGATGTTTGCCCATTTTTCCTTTCCAATATTGTTATGCAAATCAGGATTAACAGCAGAAGAAGCTGACATAGTATTCCTCGTGAGTAGAATCCGCCCGAATTTTTATGTAAATACAAATTTTATCAAATATATTTAATTCCCTTTTATAGTTTAAGAAGTTAGCGCCAATATCGATTTTTTTTTGATTGAGGTAAATTAAAAAATTTTAGAAATTATGGAATTTACACAGTTTAAAGAATTTGTAAAAATTATAGTGTTTGATATATAAGGTTCTTCCGATTCATAACCAGATAATTATTTTTTATGAAGAGGGAAATTATCAAGAATTTTGCATATTTAGTTTCAATCTGAATGAGAATTACGAAAAATCGCTCGCCATAACCCGATGAGATTGACTGGAATTGAACTTGCAAAATTCTTGATAATTTAGCTCTTCGTACACATATGAAACTTATAGAAATTAGAGAATTTTTAGAAAAAATGGAAAAAACAATGAATTTTAAACTAAGAATCTTCAAAATATGAAGAATTTATAATATTCTTAAGATTTATAAGAACCTACTGATTTTTTAAGGTTTAATATAATTCATCTTATAGAATTTACTTAATTTATTGAATTTATAGCAATTATGGTATTTTAAAAAAAATCAAATTAGAGTTTGTCGAATTTTATAGATCTGACATACTTGAAATAATTTTTAGAACTGATAGAATCTACAAAATATTAAGAATTTATTAAATTTATTGATCTTGTAGAATTGATAAAACTTAAAGAATTGATAGAATTGTAGAATAAAATTGTATTGTTAGAGAGTTGAACTCGTTTCGAAATAGAATGAACCTCTTCTGAACGAAGTAGAAAAGGAAAATGTCAAAAAAAATGGGAAAGGGAAGAGATTCATTCTATCTTGTGGAAGAGAACTAGAAAACCACATATAATTAAAGTGAAGTGTAAATCTAATAAATTAATAAAATAAAAATCGTTAAAGATTATTGAAATCTGATTGTTTTAAAACATCAGATGTGGGGTAACCCGATCTATTATTAATAATAATAATAATAAAATATAAATTTCTGTGCAATAATCAAAATACATGTGTATCGAGAAAATTAAAATTATGACGCTCCCAACTCGTGGCGAAATGCTATTGACGTTGAGTGGTGTGGGCATCGAGGTTGAAAAAACAACGAGTCTTGCGAATATAAGAACGTTATATGACAATAATTGCGGTAATGAAAATACCGAGTTAGTGGATAACCCAAAAAAATCCAATTCAGAAACCATGTTAAAAGCTATGATAACTTCAGCATCTTCAGATTCAGCAGCTTCAGATTCAACGACTTATGTTCCGGATGCAACTTATGTGCCTCAGTCAATTGTACTTCCAACTTCTGTAAACCAAATTACGCCAACTTCAGCAGTTTTAACCAGTGTAAGTGTCGATAGTAAAGTGCCATCGAGCTCTACAACAATACCAATTACAACTGTGGTTCTCCTTCCGATTGACAATGCTGCTTCTGCGTTAGCAATTACCGTTTGTGTTGATCAGCTGGATTTCAATTTAAGTAATAAAATAATAAAAATTTGAATCAAACCTCCGAAGAAACCCTAGAGGAAATGGCTGACGAAATTATTAAACTGGAAATCCGTGAGCGACTATTGAATTAACGAGCAAAAATAACGAAAATGGAAATCGAAGCCAGTAGTTTCACTATATTAGCAACCTCAGCAATACGATTAAAAAGAAAATTAGTCACCACGTTTAGTGATGCAAACGATTATGTGGTTTCAAAGTGGATGATTGATTTTGAAGATGTGATGACCTCATTGGGTGCAGATGACAATGTTCGGTATCGTATGGCTCGTCACTTGCTTAAGGGCACAGCTGAGCTACTCCTTTTACGTACTATTCGAGTTACTATACCTGGATTGAATTACGTGAAGCTTTACTCAAGCGCTTTAATCGTCAAGTATCATCATATGAAATTTATGAAAAATTGAGATGTCGTATTCGCCGTAATGATGAAACCATTGTGCATTATGTTACGTGTATACAGGAAACCGCAATGCGAGCCAATATTTCAGAAAGAGATTTAATATCTCTTATTGTTTCTGGGCTACGAGATACTTACGGATATATTACTTTGTTGGCCAGTGCTCAGACAGTTGAGCAGTTGATTGACGCCGTGCCTGCTTATGAGCGATTGATATCTTATGGCCGTTCTAGTAACTCTATTGGGGCCAAAATTAAAACTTCGGATATTACAAAATTATCTACTCTGTCTGCTGCTTCTGACCAAGTGCAATCTAGATGCTATAATTGTTCTAAATTTGGACATATGTCAGCTAATTGTTCGGCACCTAGACGAGCACCAGGGTCCTGTTTTACGTATGGCTCACCCGAGCATAAAAAATTAAATTGTCCAAAAAACAAAAAAGATGTTGCTGCTGGAATCCAGTTTATTCCCGGAGAGTATAATGAGGTTGAGGAGCTGTCTCAGATCATGAGCAGTATGCCACAGGTAAGTGTTGCATTTGGTAAAAATCTTAAGCAGTGTACGCAATTTAATTTAATTAATTCTCTCTTGGATACCGGTAGTCAATAATATATATGGTAAGGTTCAGTGTTATTTGCGTATCCGTCAACAGATTAAATTAGTTTTTGTTTTCATTGTTCCAGATCGCATACTTCCCGTTGATTTGCTAGTGGGCCGAGGTATACTACATATTTTTAAATTGGATTATGTTTTATGAGAATAAATAAAGTGAATTCGTTATCATTAAATCAAGGTGTTAATAAATTGGGATACGATACAGTAAATGTGTCTCCCTCTGTTTCTGATTGTGGTCGTGATGATCATGTCCTGAATACCCATTTGGCTACGGTATTCCGATATGAGTCGTTAAATGGTGAATTGTCCATTGATAATCCTAGTGCAGCTTTGCTTAAGGTTTCCTCTTGTTCTAATCTTAATTCCTTCTGTTCCGATTTCCGTTTACTCGCCGCTTCTGTGAATAGTCCTAGTGTTCAGTATGATATAGATCCAAAATTAGGAATTAATATGATTAGATGTGTTGAGGAATGTATTAATACTAAATATTTGGGTGTTGATTCTTCAGAAATTAATGTACCAGATTATGAGATGTGTATCCGTCTGGAAAATGACGTACCATTTTATACCCATCCGCGACGCCTTTCAGTTAAGGAAAAACAAGACGTAAGAATAATTATCCGTGATTTATTGCATAGTGAAACCATTAGACCGAGTGAGTATCCTTATGCATCACCCATTGTATTAGTTAAGAAGAAAAATGGTGCGAAACGTATGACATATGAGATCACTGTCCGAGACAACTATCCTCTGTCTCTTATGGATGATTGCTTAGAGTATTTGAGTAATAAGAAAGTGTTCAGTCTATTGGATTTGAAAAGTGGATTTCATCAGGTTAGAGTTTCTGAGGAATCAATTAAGTACACTTCATTTGTCACACCTGAGGGACAGTTTGAATATCTGCGTATGCCTTTCGGCCTTAAGAATGCTCCTTCTGTCTTTCAGCGATTTATTAATAAGATACTTAAGGAGTTTATTGACAGTGGGAGAATAGTTGTTAATCTTGATGATATTTTGATAGCTAGTGAATCTATTGATGATCATTTGAAATTGTTAGGACAGGTGTTAAGATGTATTGCTGTACATGGATTGGAGTTGCAACTAAGCAAGTGTAAATTTGCTTATAGTACTATTGAGTATTTGGGATTTGTTGTGTCTGCTAGTGGAATCCGTCCGGGTACTAATAAACTGAATGCAGTTCGTCAGTACCCAGTGCCTACCAATGTTCGTGAGTTATATTAATTTATTGGATTATGTTCTTTCTTCCGCCGATTCATTGCTGGATTCGCTCGTATTGCTGCCCCAATGTATCGCCTCCTTCAGAAAGATGCTGTATTTAACTTCAGTAATGAGTGTCTTCAGGTCAGGCATTTGAAAATCTTAAGCAATCTCTTACTTCCGCTCCGGTATTGGCTGTGTATGACTCAACGCGGGAAACTGAGTTGCACACAGATGCTAGTAATATTGGTTTTGGTGCTGCTCTCATGCAGAAACAGGATAATTCGAAATTCCATCCAATGGCCTATTTCTCTAAGACTATTGGTAAACATGAAGTTAATTATCATAGTTACGTATTGGAGACGTTGGCTATTGTTTACGCTTTGGTCCGCTTCCGAGTTTATCTTGAATGAATTCCATTTACTATTGTGATTGTAATTCATTGGTGCTTACGTTTAATAAAACAGATGTTAACCCGAGGATTGCTAGATGGGTATGGGAATTTGAAAAATATAATTATAAAATTAAACATCGGCATGGTACCCAGATGGGTCATGTGGATACCCTAAGTCGAAGTCCTATAGTTGCTTTTGTTGATACTTCCGATATTGATTTTCAGTTACGAATTACGCAAAACCGTGACCCAGTGATTGTGAAACTCAAAGAATTGTTAGAGACTAGTGAATCTTCTGTTTACGAAATGCATGACGGTATTGTTTATAAAAAAAATAAAAACAATCGATTGTTATTTTATGTTCTACGAGAAATGGAACAGCAACTTATAAGTCAAGTGCATGAAAGAATTGGTCATTATGGAAGTGCAAAATGCTATGAGAAAATTAGAGAGCGTTATTGAGTTATAATGGTGTATATCCATTTTGCTTGTGTATATTTTGTCACTTATAAATTTATAATAAAACAACTTGAGTTATTTTTAAAAAATTTTAATTGAAAAAATGTTTTCCTTATAGTAACAATATTTTACAAAATTTTTTAGAAGATCGATTTCGGATTGACTCCTTCTTCGGTTCTTTTTTAACAACTATTCAGTAGTTGTTAAAAAAGAACCGAAGGAGTCAATCCGAAATCGATCTTCTAAAAAATTTTGTAAAATATTGTTACTATAAGGAAAAAAATTTTTCAATTAAAATTATTTAAAAATAACTTAAGTTGTTTTATTATAAAAAAAAAAAAACATTATTGGTTTGCAAATATGAAGGATAAGATTGATAGCTTTGTCAAAAATTGTATTAAGTGTATTATGCATTCTGCACCTTCCCGTTCGACCGATTTAACATTATATAGTATACCTAAGAAACCTATACCGTTTTATACAATTCATCTTGATCATTTTGGTCCTTTACCTTCTGTTGCTTCTAAACGAAAACATTTGTTAGTTATTATTGACTCGTTTACAAAATATGTTCGATTTTATCCAGTTAATTCTACGAGTACTAAAGAAGGCTTAATAAATATTTTGTTTATAGGCCAGGTTAGGCCTATTAGGTTAATAGGCTTGTTCGTATAATTACCGACAGAGGTACGTGTTTTACGTTTTCCGAATTTGCCACTTATGTGGAGAAACATAATATTCAGCATGTTAAGGTGGCAGTAGGATCTCCTCAGGCTAATGGGCAGGTGGAACGTGTCAATCGTGTCCTTAAGAACATGTTAGGAAAATTAACTGAACCATTGCAACATTCCGATTGGACTAAGAAACTTAAGCATGTTGAATACGCATTGAATCATACAGTGTAACGTTCCGTGGGACTACGCCCCGTCGATTATTGTTTGGTGTGGATCAGAAAGGTCCAGAAATTGATTATCTTAGTGAATATTTATCTGATAAGGATTTGAATATTGTCAAGCGTGATCTTAGTGCTATTAGGGATATTGCTTCTACGAGTATAAAGAAAAGTCAGGAGTATAACCAGAAATGGTTTGATGAACATTGTAAGCCTGCGCAGAGTTACGAACCAGGGGATTTTGTAGTAATTCGTCATGTGGATACCACTCCTGGTGCTAATAAGAAATTCATTCCCCTTTTCCGTGGTCCCTATGTCGTTCATAAGAATTTACCTAATGATCGTTATGTAATAAGGGATATTGAAGATTTTCAGATTACACAGTTGCCTTACGATGGGATAGTGGAAGCCAGACTGCTTCTGTACCAAATGGAATACTTTCCGAAACTTATAATAAGTGTATAAATAATATTTTATTAATAATTCAACCGATAGAGGCATCGGCTAATGTCAGATTGGTCGAGTTGTAGAATAAAATTGTATTGTTAGAAAGTTGAACTCGTTTTGAAATAGAATGAACCTCTTCTGAACGAAGTAGAAAAGGAAAATGTCAAAAAAATGGGAAAGGGAAGAGATTCATTCTATCTTGTGGAATAGAACTAGAAAGACACATGTAATTAAAGTGAAGTGTAAATCTAATAAATTAATAAAATAAAAATCGTTAAAGATTATTGAAATCTGATTGTTTTAAAGAATTCATAAAATTTGTAGAATTTATTTGATTTTTAAGATTTATAGACTTTATCGAAGTTACAAGAATTTATAAGAACTAAAGAATTTATGGGATTTGTAAAATTTAAATAACTGCCTGAATTTTTAGACTTTATTCATTGGATTTATAGAATTTTCAAAATTTAAAGAAATTATAATATTTATAAAATTTGGACCATTCAAAGAATTTATAAAGTTTATAAAATTTTTACAAATTATGGAATTTTCAGAATAAGTAATATTTGAGTTTGTAGAATTTATAGAATAAACAGACTTGAAACAATAATTTATTGTACTCAAGGAATTTACAAAATTTAAAGTTTATAATATTTATACAATTTACAGAATTTATAAAATTAGATTTATAAAATTTATCGAATTTACAGAATTTACTTATTGTTTGATTTGTTAGACTAACCAAATAGAATATAAATTTTGCAGTGAAATTTAAAGGCATTTTGTTAATAAAATAACACAATACATAATAAATAAAACCAATTAAATCAGCCACACAATCGTGCGGTATAATGTCATAGAAAAATTAAACTAAAAAATTCCTCGATTTGATAATTGGAGTGTATGACGTATGTATATTCCTCGAATTGTATAATCGAGGATATTGTACAAAAATTGGATAATTTTTGGTATAAAAAGGTGTGTCGACCTAATATTATTTTACAATCGCGCGTGGAATGTCGAAACGTAAGCCCAATAGTGAAGATCGAGAAAATAGAAAAATAGTTAATGTAAAATGTGGGTTGCAGTCAAAATGTTTAAATCAATTGGTGTTCGATAAAATTCAACGCGATGTGGAGGAAATGTTCGGCCTATGTGTTGATTCTTGAATTTTTTCTATCATCGATTGGATGGTTCGAAAGCAAAATATGAGATGGACATGAAGTATCGAAATTTCAGGAATATATTTAGATTGAAACTCTACGATAAATCATACAAATCAAATTTATTTGTGTCCTCATGTAATCAATATGAAACTATTTTCCACAACAATCTCGTATGATACACTTGATTTTTTATTCAACAAAAAATAAACAAAAACTCCAATTGAAAAATTACTGGATGGGCTTCGAACACATTTAAAATGGGATGGAGGAAAATTCCATGACATTACGAGTAAATTACACTATCGGAAACACATGAAATTTTTTTACTCATTACAACGGTACAATGAAAAAATAATATCAAGAATTTTGCACTCATCCCGATAATGAAATTTGAACGACATCACATACGGTATGATTCCATACTTATGGTCATCATTCGATCGTGAAACAGAATGGAGAAAGTATTTTTCATTTCTCGAGATAAGTAACAAGAAATTCGATTATTCCATGATGACGGATGGTGATTCGGTATCGTGTTCGATGGTAAAAAACGAACCACCGGTAGCAAAAATAAAACGCCGAAAACTACATAATGATGAGGACGGGGTAATAGGAAATTTGCTGTTGGATGATTGGACTTGATCCCGGGTGTATAGTGATTGTTGGTGGAGTAAGGAATGACAAGCCATTAAAAATTAAGAGTTTCATTTTTCGGCATATGACGGGAGCCCAACAGCGTACTCAAGATTTAAAGAAATTCACACCACCGTCTTTCATCCCGGAACAATATTCACCGATGTCGAAAGATTATATTCAATACACCAAATACCAATTATCCATCTTCAAAATATGACAAAAGGAATGTGTGCAGAACGAGCAAGTCATCAACTGGCTAAACAAATAATTGGACCGCATAAGCGTCGAATTCACCGATTCGAGGATATGTACGCATTCCACAACCAAAATTACTATACGCATTGAAGAAATATTCGAATGTATTGGGAATTGGAGAATTTAGAACGACGAAATTATGTGCCGGCTGCCACGAAGAGCATCATACTTCCAAATCACCACACAGGTACCAGTTTTGCAAAAAATGTGGTATCACATGGAATCGAAATGTTAATACAGGAAAAAATATTTTATATTTGGGACTTTGTCTCATCAAACAACAAGAAAAACACAAAAATTTTGTAAAAAAAATGGCAAAGTAAAAAATGTAACACTTTGCTTTGATTTGAATAAGGTCGATTTTCCGAAATCAAATATTATATTTCGGTCTCGAAAGGGATTTATACATTTACTAATGAAAAACATCGTGTTTTTCTTTTCAAGATTGGTTCGGCTCCAAGATGTGGTATATAATTGCTTCTGAAATTTAGCTAGAATACTTTTTTATACATGCATATGTGTCGTGTCGTCCATAATTTCGAATCTGACTTTATTTCTATAATGCATGCACATGACATCCAATAAAATTAAATCCACTTAAATAAAGAATTAAATTACATATAATAAAAAAATGATTTAAATGGTTAAAATGTATGTTGATTTAAATCAGATATCAGGGTAAATACTCGATAATCTAACAAATCACTTTCTGTTTGATTTTACAAAAAAAAACACTATAAAGTTGCTAACAAATTTGGGAGTTCGAAAATAAAATTAGCAAGCCAAGACATCAACACTAAAAATAAAAATTGCTTCGAAAATATTTTGTTTTTCCACATGAAAATTGCTTGCTTGCTGGACGATCGAGTTTATGCTCGATCTTCTCTTATAATATTCTACAATATACAACTTGTTTGTTTTTAAATTTGCTCAGATCAGATCTTTCAATCCATAGGACCAGTGAGTTATAATTTTCCAGAAAAAACCCACAGAAATTTCTCAAGGGAAATCCTGGGGCACTGGATAGGTTATATTTTTTCACAAAAAGTATTAATTGTTATATTTTTAGTAATTTTTTATATTTATTATAAGTGTGTGTTATTGTAAGTGTGATCACGTTGTAAAATGGCGTAGGCTCGTATCGTTAGTGCACGATGAATTATGGATCGCTTAATTAATATTGAGCAGATCCTGAGTCTTTTTTACAAACGTGTTTTTTATAAGTCGTAAAAAAGGTGATTCCTTCACTCTGTGTACGAAATTATGGGCCTTATACGGAATTACGCAGTACCCGGAACCACTTATTGCGACTTAATTTATCCACTTTTTTTTTGGTCCACTCCGTAACGCGTACAAAACAAGACTAATGAATATACAACTTGCTGTGATAATTTAATGGAATAGGGCCGAATGCCGAAAGGTCGAATGTCGAAAGGCCGAACGCCGAAAGGCCGAATGGCAAAAGTCCGAATTTCGAAAGGGTAAAGGTATCGAAAGGCCGAATGTCGAAAGGCCCATTGTGTCGAAAGGCCGATTGTGTCGAAAAGCCGAATGTCGAAAGACCGCTTTTGTCGGAATTGATTTTAATTTTTCATCTTTTTATGACTGACAATTTTCAAAATTTCTATTTTTATGTAAACCAAAATTTATATATTTATCAAAATTTTTGTATAAAAATGTTTAATAGTGAATCGCCTTAAATATTAAAATTTTCTTACGTTTTTTTTTTGTCATATAATTAAAAATTAATTAATTGGGGGGCGAGTAGGAGAAACAGCAGAGAAGGAACCACTTCAACAACAGCGTCAAGCAACACTAGCTACTTACTGTTAGTACAAATTTGAGTGACCGAATGGGAACATGATGATGGAACGAAATCTCGCCCCCTCATAACCGCCGATGGAAAAAATGGTGGAGGGAATAATAACAGTTGTTTACAGCTTTTCAGAAAAAAGAACTTGCGGCACCAGGAAATTTGTGTTGTCATTGTCCTGTCATAAAAAAACAATAACTATCGGCTTTATTAGGTGTCTGTAACCGGGCCGAGTCTATCCTCACTAACATTCCTTTCCCATCCCGCGATGTTGTTATATGTAAAAAGGGTGTACGATGGCTGCCTGGCCAGGGGCGGATATCACACTATTAGACTTATGTGGTTATCGATGTGGCGCCTTTCTTTACGGGGTGAATATTATTGCTATGTTTGGATTCATGAAGAAATGGTGTCGTGTTGTGTAATTGACTTGATCGTACATTTGAAACCAATCAAATATAATTAAAAATTTATTTAAATCATTTCACATAGAAATAAATTCAATGGTTGAAAAAGGAAAATTTCATTAAATGAAGGAAAATTTAATGAAAATTCGGCCTTTTCGACTCAATCGGCCTTTCTACACGTTCGGCCATTCGACCCATTCGGCCTTTTAGCACTTTCGGCTTTTCAACCCAATCGACCATTAAACATTCGGCCTTTCGACACGTTCGGCCATAAGACGTTCGGCCTTTCGGCGTTCGGCCTTTCGACATTCGGCCTTAAGACATTCGGCCTTTCAACATCGAACGAATTTCATTGTCCATTCTAAATTTCCCTTTTAATATTCAAAACGTTCTCTCTAAAAACACCCGTGCTGACGATAGTATGATATTAAATTTAGTAACAGTTCAATTATTAAGTTTCCGTTACTTCTATAAGCTGTTAATAAATTAGGCAAAAGAGGGTAAGCACTATCCTAAACTGCATGTTCCTCAGATGTTAATAATGCATTATCTATTGCAGTAATTTTCACAAATAGCTAAAATATATAAGCACATTAATTTATGATGTTTTATATTATTCAAATAAGCTTCAAATTCATTTAATTCAAATTAGTGTGAAGTGAAGTTTTAGACAAAAAACAAAACTGAATATGTATTGGTGCATAATAATACACTAGATCAAAAATTTGTTATTTAAGAAAATAATATAACATTCTTCACGTTTTATAATAATAAGGCATCCTATATCAAATACATATAACCATATTCAAATACGATGAAATAGGACCATTTGTTGTTGATCTCGAATGTTGGTAATTTTTGATGCGATATGAAGAAATTTTTGAGATTCGCTGTATTGAAGATTGACCAAATTACAAAGAGGTTCCGCGGGTTCGACTTATAAAGATAATTAGATATAGGCATTCTATATCGAACAGATATTACCATATTCCAATACGATGAAATACGGAGGTAAGTTTGGTGTAACAGGTAACATTTCCAACGCTGTTGTAGAAAATTGGTTTCACGCTGTAAAGAACCACTATTTAAAAAATAAGCGCATGAAAATTGGGCGTGTCGTTAATATATTAAAATTCAGAAGCGAACAGAAACTGAAATCTATAAAAATGCCAGAACCATTATTGTCAACCCCAAAAACTATGAAAAGAAAATACATTCCTGATAATATACTGAACGAAGAGCAGTGGAATAAAAAATCGCGACACTCAAATAATTCACCAAAACACATCGGTTTAAAAGTACTTAACCGTTATAAGAAGCAATTAATTGAACCAGACAAAGATCAACATATTCAAGGTTTCAATGTTGAACAGATTCCTTTATTAAGAAATGGATTTTCATGTGTTTATGGTGAAGAAACAATTTCGGAAGTCAATACTTGCGGATTTGATGCTCTTACAGTCCTTTTAGTATGCTTGGGTGTTGACAACGAATTCATTAAAAATAAATTTTGTGAAATAGAAAACGATTTTTTTAATCTCATATCAAAAATAATATCGACCAAAAAAATATCTGCTCAAACTTACGACATGCGTACCAATATATTATTTGATATATTTAAAGATATTAAATGTATAAAAACATTCAAAAGCACCACTATTTTAGATGCTGAATGTCAAATAACGTATTTGATCGATAAAATGTTACCCCTGCCTGTCACAATTTATCAAAAGTGCGTTGAAGAAAATCTCGTTCGCGTTAGAAATTCGCAGAATAGGTATTTACCATTCGGTACATACTATATTTACTGTGAATGAAAGTACTCTTCGCAATATTGAAGGTTCATTATCGTTTGGAACGCTTACATGCTCTGGGTGTGGATCAAATTTAATAGTTGATAAAATTATCAGCAATTATGGCGTAGCCATAGCTGACGTCCAATCGTTTAACAATGTAAATTATAATATCAAAATTAAAGAAATTCAACAAGAAATTAGATTGAATCACGATTTTTTGTTTTTTAAAGCAGTCATAAACTATAATCAAAATGCAAAACATTAAACGTCCTTAATAAAACGTCCCAACAATAATTGGGAATTATTTGATGACCTAAAAAAATTTCCCATTATTAACATCTGACCAAATTTGCATTAATCCGGCAATTCTGTTTTATTGTAAAGTATAATCAGGTCATTCATTATTCGATATAGAATGCCTATATCTAATTATCTTTATAAGTCAAACCCGCGGAACATCTCTGTGAATTGGCCAATCTTCAATACAGTGAACCTCAAAAATTTCTGTATATCGTAATTCCCGACTTTGAATGTGAACAACAAATGTCTCTTTTTCATCTTATTGAAACGATGTAGCTGTACTGTCCAAAGATGATGCCTGTATATCCTTAAATATCGTTTTATACCGAACCCGCGAAAAATTTTTATGATTTGGCCTAGGCTTACCAAACAAGAATAATAGTCTTTTTGTAATTGCACTGATTTTGAAATTGTAGTAAATTTGTACGCGATTTGGATTTAGTGAGTAATTTTTTTTGTTAGAAACCGTCCTCCTTAAGCTTACTAAGGCATCCTATGGTTTAGCTAACCTCCATATCTCAGAAAAATGTTTTCAATTTTCAGACTCAGTAAAAAACGATTTTTATCGAATGTACATGTTATGTTGATATCAAAAATCATTTATTTAAGTCAAAAGTATTAATTCATATATTATGTTATAGTTGTTCCTAGTTTTTGGCAGGAATTTGTTTTAAATTGCTTTTACCGACTATTTCACTAATATTAATAAGTTTTTTTGTTGATTAAACAAATTTTGTATACATATACGTTTTGTTGATTTTGTTGTTTTGTCTAAAACTTCACACCCGTAAAAATGTTAATTGTTCAAATTTGTTGACACAGGAATAGAGTTGTGTGAATATGATGAAGAAAAATGTATATAAGGGAATTTGACTGTATTATTATAATTCGCTAATACAACCTGACCAGTACATTTGGTATATATACAATGTAAATTGTCACCGCGGCCTGATAGGAAGACTGTTTTTTTTATAATCATAAGCTCATCAGTTCGAAACTGGATTAATTCTCTTACAATTTTCGAAAATATTAACTTCGAATAAAATAAAAAGTTATTACCTTGCGACATAATCGATTGAAATTCTTTTTTGTTATAATACTCATTTGAATTTCCAACTACACTGAAACAAATAGTGTATTTTATTTACGAATGGCGTTCATTAACCATAATTCGTACTATTAATGTAAAAATTACTATATTTACGTAAAAAAAACAATATTTAGAAAAATTCGTGAAAATTTGTGCGTTAATAGTATGAATCACCGTTCATAAACTGAAAAATGGTTTAATTTATTGTACTATACGTATAATACATTCACATGTTCATTGCGTATTAGTGAAACTTGCATGATTTTATTTAAAAAAAAATATTTATGAACAGTTCATAATATTTATGAATAAGACTATGATGAAAAATTATTTTAAATACTTATTGTTCATCATATTAACGAAAGTGGCTCTGTACTTGAATATTACGAAACGATTTCATTACATTTATATTTGTCCGAATATATCAAATTTCATAATTGCATAATGCATATGAATTTGTTCGTATTATTAATGATGATTGGGACAACGAAAGTAAATAAATTGCATACGCTTTATTATTAACTATTATCGTGCGGCTTGAAAGAACCATTTACATAGTTTGAAAAATCGTGAGAAATTAAAATAATTTTTGTGTGTATCATGAAATCAGGTAAATATGGTATTTTATGTCCGTGTTTTCGTTTTAATAAGAACTTAAATAAAATCATCGCTTTTGTGAGCGATGATTAATTCTTATTCCGTGAAAGTAAAACGAAAACACTTTTGTGTGAAAAGCTCTAAAATTCATTGTATAAATAACCGAGATCAGGTAACAAACGTAAGCAAATAGAAGTACCTACATGTGATTGTAATTTAATTTATTGATTTTACAGAATAGCAAATTACTATCGAATTTCAAAAGGAAAATGGGAGAAATCAATAATTTCGAATGTAACCTGTCAGCATGGCGTTTATTAATCCTATTATATTTGTTAATTATTATTTATATTTATTTTAAAATTAAACTTTATATTTATGAAATTAAATTGACTGCATTTTAAGAATAAATAGAAGAAATCAAAAACATAAAGGAATTACAAAACGAAATTTTAAGTTTTTTATTTCTTTACAACTGTGCTGTACAGATTTTACGAATTTGATCATCAAACAACACAAAAATGTTCATTCTTACTATGAATCACTAAATATAAATATTATGTAATTTTAATTATCAATTATGAACCCGTTCCTGCATTTTATGAATTATTTTCAAAATATTTATGAAAATAATCATCATATTTGTGAATTATTCACAACCACTGCGCACTCCGTTCTTCCTACTTATGAATAATGAGTTTCTAACTTAAATGTATGAATTTATTCATTAATGTGATTTACCATTTCATTAATATTATGAAAAATTTCATCTTATCTTCTATTTCTTACGTTAATAATAAGAACCTATTCATCCACAAATGCTATTAGCGACATTAAAATTATAACGTTTTTCGTATCTTATATGAATCGAATCATAAATACTACAACGTAAGTAGTCAAGATTAAAATAAAAATTTTTATCTGTTTCACTATATTAACGTATGATTTTCGTAATATTAATGATGGGTCGTATCGGCTCAATTTTAACGAATTTTTCTTACTATTAATGTGTTTTTGTCTACATTGACGCAGGATTTTTTCAGTGATAGTTGGTTTATTTCAATGTGCGAGCCATCTATATCACCAGTAACTCCAATGAAGTAACGTCCTGTTTCCTTAGAAATGTAGAAACGATCTGTCCTTCACTAAAAATTATTGACAGTAATTTCTACAAATAATATTCCATCATTTTATATTTATTTACATATAATCGGTTCTTACCGTAGGTCGAGTATGACGATAATGTTTTTTTCATAACAATAACAATTTCATACCGGCTCCTGCACAATTATCTACAAATCTTCTTTAAAAATTCTGAAACCTTCACTTACGACACCCACTATTTGCCCAATATTTAAGGATTCAAATAAATCTAATGTCATGAAAATCTTTTGCCTTGCCATTTTGATACTTCAACTTAAAGTTAAAATCTAATCGTACACCTGGAACAGCGATGCAGTGAAATGATGAGATACAAAAGCCTACAGTAGCGTTTATGTTTATAGCAATGAGGAAATTGTACATCGCTGCGCTATACTAAACGGGGCTAATGATTTTAATTGTTTCATTTCAGGGTGGGTGATACCAGAACCATCTTGATGTGAATAAAGCTGGGATGTGAAAAATGAACTTAATATAAGGGACATAGAAACACTAAAAAATAATTTATTTTCTTAAAGTTTGTATGAAAAAATACGATTTCGATTGACGATAAAACATGAATAAAAAGTTAATCCCAGTTAAATAATTTTTTTCTGAAATCGCTAAAAAACCACTGATTTAAAACACAGGTTCTCAAATTTCTCAATTTTCCAGCAATAATCAAAAGAAAATAAGGGAAATTAAATTAAAAAATATTCTACAACAATAACAATATGTATTAAAAA
Source organism: Tipula vernalis (assembly GCA_958295665.1). Taxonomy (NCBI): domain Eukaryota; kingdom Metazoa; phylum Arthropoda; class Insecta; order Diptera; family Tipulidae; genus Tipula; species Tipula vernalis. The sequence continues at coordinate 125,307,096 of OY282558.1, read as the reverse complement.
GAGAAAATTCAAGTTAATGGCGTCATGAATTGTCCACATCTAAAACCAATAGTAAGAAAAAAGACAACACGTCTCCGCTCAACAATCGAAATTAAAATAAATTAAAAAGAGCCAAACATAAAGATTTAAATCAGGACAATGAGCGTGAAGGAAACAAAAAATCAAAAAGCATACTTCGCAAATTCAAAATAACAATAGAAAAATATTCGAATACAAATTTGAATGGAGGCAGTGAAAGAGACGATTATTGTATTGTTTATAAACTTCGAGTTATGAGTTTATGACGTATATTACAAAACCAACAATATTTTAAAGTTCAAAAAAATCTTATTTTTGAAGACGATCACTAGGAAATAAACATCTTCATGACTAGATTTTTCAATCAAATAAAATTACATGTTTCATGAACATTTTCCTTCTAATAAACTATAATTGACGAATGGAACGGTGTGCTCTAGCGGACAATAGTGAAATATTGGCTGTAACAAAAATTTGCTACATGAAGTTATATGGAAATAGTGTCTATTTAAATTACATTTTTATTTGTGAAAATTGTAATGATTGGAAAGTTGAAGTAATCCAATATGTAGTTTGAAGTGTGATTTTTGTATATCTGATTCATTTGAAACATTCTTATCATTCTAAATATCAGAAAATTGTGCTTAAAAATTGCAGAAATTTAATGTTAAACTCACTATAAATTTATATGTGGGTCACTAAACGATTTTGGAGCTTTATTAGACCACAGTTGACATTGAATTTCTGCAATATTTAAGTACACGTTTCTAATATTTAAAATGAAAAGAATGTCCCAAATGAATCAGATATACAAAAATCACACTTCAAACTATATACATATATACACCGATTACTTCAATTTTCCAATCATTACAATTTTCACAAATGAAAATGTAATTTAAATAGACACTATTTCCAAATAACTTCATATAGCAAATTTTTGTTTTTAAACTTTTCCATTCGTCAATTGTAAATGAAAAAAATCGTTTTCCCATATATGGTAGTTTCATAGTAAAGAAAAAATTGTATGTACCTTATTTTAAGCTTAGTAAAAAATACCGTCGATACTGGAGGCTCTTATTTATACAGTAGGCTCTGGTGATACCCATGATTTATTTTTCTTACTACATATGTAAACTGCGTTCCTAATACCTGACATTTAAACTGATACTGTTATTGATGCCAGAACCTTAAATATAAATGGGACAATTTAAACGGGCATATAAGAAAAAAAATTTGGCGACAAACAATAGCATCAAAAATAATAAATTGGCATCACAAATAATATTTTGGAACAACATATGAAAAAATAAACAAATATTTTTGAAGGACATAATTAAATACTGTGACGACAAACTTTGGCATCAAAATTAATAAATTGGCAACAAATATAATATTTTGGAACAAAACAATGAAAATACAAACAAATAATTTTCAGCGTCAAAAAAAATAGTTTAGCGACAAAGAGTAGCATCAAAAATTAGAAATAAGCAGCAAATATAATATGTGGTTAAATTATTAAGGTTATACAAAAAAATATATATCAGCATCAAATAAAAAATTTTGCCGACAATAAAAAAACACAAAATTTAATTTTCTGTATTTTTTTTATTCTAATGTCTTTTAGGCTCTTTCCGAAAGTTATTCTATGTTTTCGAAACACACCAAGATCAGCGCGACATGTCCCACATATTCCACTTGTGATTGATTTTCTTTTAATCAACATTTATCTATTAAAATTATCAAAAATTTTAATGTTTTCATAAAAATTGCTTATACTTTTGCTTAACATACGACTATCTATGAATACATAAGCAAATCAACATTTATTTAAATTTGTTGCTCGCTGCCGCTGCTCGATGTTTTTCAAGATTAATGCCCAAAACACATAGACGCCGTTCGAAGCGCCGCTGAAATTAAAATACATGTAGTTTCATATTAGCGATTATATCGGAGAGACCTCGATAAGATACTTATTTGAATAAGTTAGGTTCGACAAATAAGTATTCGTTTCGAAAACAGCCTTCTAACGAGGTGACTTATTTTCCATCCCTTTCTTACGAAAAAATCTAAATTGCTTGTCATTTTCCCTATGAATATTGTTCTAAGGTAGCGTGATACTGAAAAATTTAAAATTTGCTTTTAACGAACACTGAAGTAAAAAATGAAATTTTCAGATAATTAATTATTTAGGAGTCATCAAAATTCAATACTCTCATTGTTTCATCAAGCGTTAGTGTTATAAGCGTGTTATGTTGCGATTTTGCGAATAGCAGTGAAAATGAATTTTTGTTGTTGCCGTCAAAATAAGTAAGTAAAATCAATTCGAATGATTTTACTTACTTATTTAAGATGGCGTTGAATAAGTAAATAAGTATGAAATAAGTATCGGTTTCGAAAACAGCCTTAGGCCCTTTCCGAAAGTTATACTTAGTTATAGAACCTAACTTATTCAATGCAATTTCCTATGTAATATGTTAGGTTTCACAAATAAGTATAACTTTCGGGAAGGGCCTAAGGTCCTTTTCCAATTAATTACTTATTTGGTGTAACCTAACTTAATACATAAGAAATTACATTGAATAAGTTAGGTTACATCAAACAAGTAGGTAATTGGAAAAGGGCCTAAGTGTAGAATGCGTGTCGAGAAACCTGAAGTCTTTTGGCATGCGCCTATCTTCACGCTTATGTTTCACCCTTTGTTGATGAAAATCGCAAATAAACTACAAAGAACAAACATAATTATATATTGTAAACGAGCCGCTTTGTTCAAAGGGTAATAAACAACTAAACTCAAGAATCAAATGCCGCCTTACTTTGGTCACTTGAAAAGTTATTGGTATAAAAATAAAAATGCAAATTACGCTCAAAATTAAAACTGAAAAAAAATTTCTTTTACTTTTATCAGTTGACATTAAAAATTAAATAAAAAAACAAAAAAAAAATTCAAAATATTTTCTAGAATAATTCTATACCAAAAAAAAGTTGGTTTGAAACTATTCATTCCGGAATGAAAATACACGGCATTGTTGTTGTAAAATTCCCAAAGTAAGACTACAAGTATGACAAATTCACAGCTAAAGACTTTTAAATGTAGGTTTAATGTAATCAACTTTAAAGAATAAAATTAATTGGATGCTAATCATTTGCCGAACAAAATGATTCAAATGATATTTTCACTGTAAAACGAAAATGCAAGTAGGAATTAATCCAGTCTAACAAACAGAGCAAACCAAAAATTTCTTAGCACATTTAGAAAAGTTTCATTTCAGTACCAAATTGAAGAAAGAGATTCAATAATTTAAAATAACCAATTTTATATAACGCAAAACGAGGTCGTATTACTTTTCCGAAAACCTCATAAAATTGTCTGTACAAAAAAAAAATTGTGCCCATAAATTTGCCCTATATTAATTTGTTGGCAATAAATTAATTTTGATGATAATTTGTGTCCCCACTTTATTTTATTTGGTTCCTTAAAAAACATTTTTTGTATAGACATTTGTAATCAGCCATTATTATTTTATTTGATAACTATTTATTATTTTTGTTTCTAATGGTTGACTCTCAAAACCTTTAATTCAATGCCCAAAAATAATTTTTTGTGTTCCCTTCAAATAATGCCAAAAAATAATAAATGTTGCCAAATTATTATATTTTGTTCCAAAAAATTAATTTTATGATGCCAAGAAAAATTTTCTTTTGTTGCTCATAAATTTGTGCCACTTAATTAATTTTTTGTATCTCAAATATTAATTATTTCTGTGCCGCTTTATTGCCAGCCAATATAAATCACCTTTTAATATTTTCTTTCTTTTCGCACGAAAAAAATAGTTTTGCGCATGACGCATTTATTTTCGTTACAAGCTTTGCAATAAAATATCATAGTAATTTAAATCAAATTTATTTTGAATGCCTACCTTACATCAAAATAAGGCTTAAATTGCGTTGTAAGTGCCTCGATGAACGGTTTAGTTGCAACTTTACATCGCGTATGGTAGCAATTGTATGAAATATAAAATCGTATTGGCCTCGATGCAAAGCTTGCGTCGAAATTCATTGCAAGATTTTCAACTGTGTATATAGCTAGTTTAGCTAGAACATATTGGCATAACCGAAAAGAGGTTGTTGGCCAATTGTCAAAATATGAACCAGGAAACCAACTAAAAAATTTTAATTTTATTTTCGATATTTAGCAATAAACTATTGTTATTTAGTAAAATTTAATAAAAACTACTTCATTTCCTTCATCTTAAATGAAAATAAACCGCCAATGGAGTTGTCACACAAATCTTAAGTCTAAGCTTTTAATTTATTTAACAACTCAGGGAAAATATTATAATATTGTGGATTATCAAAATAATTCTAAATTATTATCTAATTTTCTTATGATTTTCAATTTCGAACAATTATCACGTTTCCATCACAAGATAATAGCGAAAAAAAATATTATAATCAAATAATGAAAATCTTAAAGATTAAATCATTAAATTTTTTGTGTAGATAATAAAATTACAAGCTACTGTAGATGGAAATAATCCACCCACATAAATCAATTATGTAAATTTGTTTTCTTCTTGTCATTTTTTTTTCGTAAAAAATTTGTTTCCTACTTGCTTCTTATAAAATACGTTCAAATATCCATATAAAAAAAAAATTATGGAAAGAAAATAATTTATGACAAAAAATAAAATTCTTGTTTGTTAACTTCTTCGTTTTCTTTGTATATATCTACATGCATATGTACCACCTCGTTATTGATAAGAAATTATATAAAATAAATTTGGTTACGTATGTTAAAAAGACATTAAAGATGATATTAATTTATGACCGAAAATGAACGCGTTAATTAATTAAAAATATTTCGATTTATGATTTATTATTAGAAGCACAAAGAAAATATTTCATCTCCATAAAAATTCCATGATAATAAGAAAATTGAAACAAGTTACTTGTTGGTAACATATTCGATATTTCTATTTTTAAAATAATGTCTTAAAACGTAAACATTATATAAAATTTTAACATTTCTTAGTTTACCAGATATTAGGTATACATATATGTATGTGTACAAGGAAAGCAAATCTTTTTATGTGTCTTGTTTTTCCATAATATGTCACGTTTTTCCTTTTATGAACAATAATATATAAAAGAAAATTGAAATTCGAAAATAAATAATAAATATTAGCGAAATGAACATTACACTCGTATAAATATATAGATGTTACGAGTATTTTATTTGTGTGCACAACAAAAATACAAAAAGTATAAATTATCAAAAGATTTTTAACTAACTGAACCGCGCTCGCTTAACTAACAAAGACATAAAAAAAAATAAAAATTATTGAAATTATGACAAATTGTTTCCAATTGGGTCATTTCACCAGGAAATATTGCAACAACACATTGTGTGTCGAATATAAGACTATATATTCTTCTAAGATTTACCGCACATGCCATTAATCACCCAGCCTCAATCTATATAATATGCCCAATAAACAACTTATGTTCACACACAATATAACCCCAAAAAATAACGATATCATATCTAGATCAGAAAAAAAAACAACCAAAGGAACGAAAGCAAAAAAAAAAAACAATAAAGCTGTAGACTTGATGATTGAAAGATTAATTGCTACTCTCGCACAAGAACATTAAGTCCAACAACAATTGCACAATTTTGAACGAAACGTATATAGAAACATTTTAATTCGAGTAAATTGGTTTCAATAGCAATAAGAAAATTTCAAGGTTCTTCACTTAACTGTTTTTGTTGTAAAAAGTCAATTGCGCTTTTTATTTTTTTTTTTTTTTGTTTTAAGTCACGCAGCAACTCATTTTATTACTTAAATTAAAACCAATTATTAAGCTGTAGAACAAAAAAATAAAAAATATTTATAACTTTTTTGAGGGATTTTCTACAGCTAAAAGGTAGGTTTCACTTTATTTATTTTCACTGTGTAAGTACACTACACATAATGGCAATTTAAAATATCACGATAAAGTAAACTACACAAAATGTACACGATATTTTATGACACTTTTCACGTTAATTTGGCACATTCCAATAATTAATAAAAAATTATTTATTATTATATAATATGGACGTGTTAGATTCAGCATCGTAATGTTAATTTGATATGTCTTTGTGTACAATTTCATTATTTACTACCCTAACAGAAAAATAATGAACTTCAGTTACTTGTTAATTACGCAAACATACACAGTAGTAACGGTGCACCAAATCATTTACGATTCTTCTTTATTTATAATAAAATAAAAAACAAATTTGATTAATAAAGAATTTATAAATGATCAATGATCACCAATTCACCAATATTTGATTGTACAGTTAAGAAACAATTAGTGCGTTTTTTTATTCGCTATCCAGAGCTGCTACCGCTTTATAAAAGTTGCTCCCGATAGCGAATTTTATATGACGGCTTTCAATAGCAAATTTAACCTTTATGTGCATGGCAATGTTTTTAACTTTAGCTTTAAGCTATGTGTATCTAAAACTTTTATTTATCCCCAACTAGTCTTTCATGATTCAGAATTTAATATTTTTTTAAAATCTTGTAGAATTAAACAAAGAATCTAGGCAATAATAAAGAAAATATACCTCTTAAACGGGCGGCTAAGGTACATTTGTACTCACAGGTACCTTATGTATGGAACCCAGTTAAAGAAAGCCGAAAGTAATAAAACGTCGGTAATGCAGATAGTAACTTGGCTATCTCAACCTATAAATTGGTATTTAGTTATTATATGGTGGATACAGGCTCATTTTGGTTTGACAGTGATTTCGATACATTACGAGCATAATTTAAAAATTTGTATAAATTCAACCTTCAAAGTGTCATATCTGAAAAGAGGTTTAATTAGTGTGTCTAGCTAGTAGTTATCACTAGAATAATTAGCAGGGCAATTTTGATGTAGGGGGGGGGGAGGGGGAGGGGGGAGTCGGGGAAAATTTATTTAAATGGAAAGCCCATATAAAGTTTGAAAATTTTTATAAATTCAACCCTTAAAGTGTCATGTCTGGAAAGTGTTTCAATAAAAGTGCACATCTAGTAGCGATCCCTAGAAAAATTATCGGGTCAAGTTTCCCGAAAATTCATTCAAATTCAAGGCCCATATAAAATGTAAAAAATTTTACAAATTTAATCTTCAAACTGTTATGTCTGGAAAGTTTTCCAATTAGTATGTCTAGCCAACAGTTATCCCAAAAAAAAATTTAGGGCAAATTTCATGTGAGGAGCCCCATCCATGAAATATTCCCTATGATATTCACGGAGACGGCTTGAAACTAAAATTCGAATTTGTTCTTGATCAATTTGGTTCCTGACTTGCACCAGATATAACTCTTGAAGGGTGGCTGATGGGGATTGTATGGCTGTGTTTAATAAGGTTAAGGTCCGGCCTGCGAGGTTGCCCAGGTCAAATCATGAATATGAACCTCTTCTAAATACTTCCTTACAATAGTTCTGCAGTGTGAGGCTTGCATACGGAGCAAATCGTAAGTGGTTCGAAGATATACTTAATGTACCGCGAACTATTTAAAGAGTCTTTAGTTATTATAAGAAGCTCTGTGGGGGTCTTCAATGAAACTAAACCACATACTATTACAGATCCACCACCAAGTACCGTTATTTTGCGAATATTGCACTGCGCATAACGCAGCAAATTGAATAAAAACGCAGCAATTTGAAGAAGACAGTGAGAATATTGTCTCGCCCGTGAACAAAACGCCTTCCCATTTATCGAGAGTCCAATTCACATGCTCTCTAACCGATTCCAATTCGCTCTCTTCGATGTTCTACTGTTAAAGATGTTGCTGGTATTATATGATGCATTCTTGTTGTATCCATGCTTGCTTGAAGATTGTGGACGCTCCTAAGTTACATTGAGTGACCATTGCGACTCGATGCCTGCCTCGCCCAGGACTTATTTAATGATCATGTGTTTTTCTGTAAGTTTTCACACTATAATTTGGTGTTTGTGAAACATTTACACATAACAATATGGTGGTGCCATCTTTCTTCAGCCAGAATTAAATTCAGTAGAATTTATACAAATTTTTTCGCGTACATTTTCAGATGTAGAAATGAGCAATCGCAGAAATCGATCGCCCTAACATATTACTGATTGGGTGGAAAATTCGATCTTCAATAGCTGCATCGCTAGCTGTCTTTCCAGATCTTGAAAAACTTGTATTTTTTAAAAACAGGATACATGAGGCAAGAACCGCGACATGAATATACCCTGTGGCCACCGGAGCCACTTTCGTTTCGTTATGTAACGCATCACCATATTGTCCACTTTATTACACCGCTTTTGGTAGCGCCGTAATATAGCGTCATTCGCGGTTTTTGTGTGCATTGTCGACCGTAAAGTAATGATAGGATTTTTTTTTTTTTTTGGGAACATTGAACCTCACTTTTCCATCGTCTTAGAATCATTAAAACCTGGAAACAGTTACACGTAAGTGGTCTCATTAAAATAGTTGAATTAAAAAATCGGTATTCTGAGTAAAACATGATTTTGGGAGCGTGATGGTTCGAGGTGTTAAGGAGGGCATTGCAAATTGTTTTTTTATGAATGCTAAAACGACAGCAGCCGACTATTGCAAAATTCTGACAACAAACCTGACTCTAAGCATACGGCTCGGACAACGAAGAAATGTTAATCAGAAATTGCTGTTTTATAAAAATTAGTTTAGTGTTTCTTCCTAAATGGCTCGCTTCCTAGAGGATCTATTTTATTTTAGGTTAAAAAATATTAGAAAAATAGTTGTTATGAAGTCATTAATGAAAAATAACTCGATATATTTTAAATTTAATATTTAGACTGTATGCCTAAGCATGCATTTAGTCAGACTAAATACACCCCAATTCCCAGAGTTGTATCACGTTATTTTTCATGACTGTAGTCACGTCACATAAATTTTCCTATTCTCTTAGTCGTTTGTTACGCCTAAAGTCACTCCAGTCAATATTCAGACTCTTAATGAACCCGATAATTCTGCCAGCCGGTACGTGATACATACTATCTGGGATTATTGCTTTCCCTCCTAGATGTTTACTACAGCATGTAGTTCCGCTAGAAAGACGGTAGCATTGGAACCCAAGTACTTCGAGAGGGCTGTCCCACTCCCGTATATTCCTACCCCTGCCCCGTCTTCCGTTTGATTTTACCCTTACGAGTTGCTAGGAATTACAAATCGCCTGTAGGTTACCCAGCTTTACTACAGGAAGGCTAAATAAAACTGGAGGGTGCCTGGTATCCAGAGTTCGCATATTTTGGACTGATTAACCTATCAGCCATTCATCCATCGGAATATGCTGTTCCACCGTAGATTAGGGTTTTTTTCAAGGTTTTCTCCTTTAGCGGAGTACTTTAGCCTGTGCCAAATGGCCAAAAATGTGCCAAATGGCCTTAGTTACCTGTGGTTGCCACGAGGAGGTAGCACGTACATTTGCGAATTGTGAAGAGGTTACCGCTTGCGCAATTGTACCCATCACGCAGCTGCCTAATACATGACGAGAACAGCTCACATGATGCGCACCCTACTGGGTTTCCCCTCCCCCTCCAATAGACGTCAAACCACCTTAAATTTTTAAGAAAATGCGGTGGTCTAATTAATTATAAAAAGAAAAAATCGCTCCTGTTGCTATTAAATATTTTCTTAAGACAGGGTCAATCATTTCTTCCATAGAAATGCCATAGAAATAAAAATGCCTTGAGGTTCTGACCGTTATTTAGATAAAGTTGATTTTTCGGCATTTTTTATAGACAAATATATTAATTGTTCATGGCAATCCCAATATTTTCGATTTGGTAAATCAGAAAAATATAGAGGCCAATCGCTCTCAATATATCTACTGAAAAAAGTAGAAATATCTTCCCCCCTCCCCGTAATTTTAATTTTGGCTGAAGGCCCAGAGTTATACCAATGTATAACTCTGCAAACATGAGAACCCTCCATGAGTTCTGTTGGTAGTTTGGTTTCGTACTGAAAAGTATGGTCTACTCATCAGGCAGCTACGACCAAACTACAAAAATGTCCACTCTAACCACATACATAATTTTACACCATACTTTTCAGTACGAAACCAAACTACCAACAGAACTCATGGAGGGTTCTCATTTTTACAGAGTTATACATTGGTATAACTCTGGGCCTTCAGCCAAAATTAAAATTACGGGGAGGGGGGAAGATATTTCTACTTTTTTCAGTAGATATATTGAGAGCGATTGGCCTCTATATTTTTCTGATTTACCAAATCGAAAATATTGGGATTGCCATGAACAATTAATATATTTGTCTATAAAAAATGCCGAAAAATCAACTTTATTACAGACAGACAAATTAAATTCTTAACAAATATACGTGTGGGCATAATACACACACAAATGAGGTTTCTCCATGGGTTTTTATATTTGATGTAGTTGAATAATAATTCGCTATGTCAGTACGTTCTGGCCAGATACTTAATGTATGTGGTTAGAGTGGACATTTTTGTAGTTTGGTCGTAGCTGCCTGATGAGTAGACCATACTTTTCAGTACGAAACCAAACTACCAACAGAACTCATGGAGGGTTCTCATTTTTGCAGAGTTATACATTGGTATAACTCTGGGCCTTCAGCCAAAATTAAAATTACGGGGAGGGGGGAAGATATTTCTACTTTTTTCAGTAGATATATTGAGAGCGATTGGCCTCTATATTTTTCGGATTTACCAAATCGAAAATATTGGGATTGCCATGAACAATTAATATATTTGTCTATAAAAAATGCCGAAAAATCAACTTTATTACAGACAGACAAATTAAATTCTTAACGTTATTTAGATGTAGAAGAAAATTAGCTATACTCGTTTAAAATAAAAGCTTTCGACATCAAACGACAACGATTTTTGTGTTTGCTGGATTGATTTATTTGTAACACGTTTTGCATAACCCCAAGTTTACCACTTTTCCACTTATCAAAATTCAATCGTTAACAAATCAAGTTTTGAATAGAAAAGGTTCAATTTGATTTACCAATAGATACATTTTCTTTTGAAAAAGGTTAAATTTGATTTGAAAAAGGGAGCTTATAGTAACCTGCTGGTGTTTGCTGCTTGCGATGTATCATTGTGGTGTTCATAAAAATCAAGAAGAAACTAGTATTCGAATTTTTCTGGGTTAATCATGATTGTCCCGCGGTTTATTCTAGATTTCCTAAGTTTTTTGACATTTCTAGAATTATTCGAGATTTTTAATGATTTTCGAATTTATTCGAATTTTGTAAGGCAATGTTCTGCGGTTAGCTTTGAGCTCTAAGAGCTTGCAGTTACACTACAAATGCTGTAAATGCTGATATTTAAAAGATCTTGTGAGATTATGCCAAAATGTTGATACTTCTCCGATTTCTTGTAGGTTATTCGAAATTATTCAAGAATGTCCAGGTTATTTACATTTTATAGTGAAACCCATTCTGAATTTTTTACAAAAAATACCCGTTGTAATATCAAATTTCTGAAAAACTTCGATAAGTGAAAGCTCTTAAAACTAAAAGTTCTCGACATTTCTTCCAAATACATGATTTATGCTCATAAAACATTTTAACGAAAGACAGAATTTATGGAAAGGCACAAAAATTACCGAGATAAATAAATTATAAAGCTTAAAGCTCATTGAAAAGAATTACCCTAAATTAGTTCCCAAAATACCACCTTCCTTTATAATATCAAATTTGAAAGTCAAACAGTTTGATTTGAAAATCTCTTAAAACTAAAAGCTTTTAATATTTTACATTAAGCACAAATCCCTGTCATCTTTTGTAATATCAAATTTCGATGTAAAATTGTTTGTTTAAAAAGCTTCGATAAGTGAAAGCTCTGAAAACTAAAGCTCTTGACAAATTTTTCAAATACATAATTTATGCTGATCACACCATTGATTAAAAACCAAAAATTATTAAAAAATTTTAAAAATGTTAAGCTAAAACCCCAAAAAGGTAGAAATTAATTGTCAAGCTTAAAGCTTATTGAAAACAAATATTCTAAATTTATTCCAAAATCCCACCTTCCTTTAAAATATCAAATTTCAGAACAAAAAGTAAATGATTTGGGTTAAAAAGCTTCGATACGTGAAAGCTCCTAAAACTATGTTGATAAAACTTTTTAACAAAAACCTCAAATTATAATTCAAACGCAAAAAGTATGAATTAATTGCCAAGCTTAAAGCTCATTGGAAACAAACATTCTAAATGTATACCCTTTGTAACGGAATTTTGGGATAAATTGTTTACAAAGTTTCGATCAATGAAAGCTCTCAAAATTTTTTTAAATATTTTTTTAAGCTAGTACATTGTAACAAAAACCTGAAAGTATTAAAAGGCTTAGAAATGTTAAGTTTAAACCCAAATACATAGTATAAATTAATTATCTAGCCTAAAGCTCATTGTTAACAAATATTCTAAGTTTATCCCAAAATTTCGTCGCCCTATTTTATATTATAATAGCAAGTTTCCTAGTAAAATGGTATGGTTTGACTAAAAAGCTCTTGATAATTTACATTGAGAACAAATATACTCAATTGTCTCTAAATTCCGTTACCCTTTGTAAAATCGAATTTCTGAGTAAATGGTTTGGTTTAGATTTTTCTAATTGAAAGCTCTTAAAACTAATAGTTCTTGACATTTTTTGCAAAACATAAATTTTGCTCATAAAACATTTTAACAAAAAACTGAAATTATGAAAAGGCTCACAAATATGAAGTTCGCACCCAAAAGGTATAATTTAAATATCAAGCTTAAATAAAGCTCATTGAACATAAATATACCTTCCTTTATAATATCAAATTTTAGAGTTAAAAGGTTTGGTTTGAAAACCTCTTAAAACTAAAAGCTTTTGATGATTGATGATTAACTTTGAGAACAAATATTCTAAATTTTAACCAAACTTCTGTAAAATCATATTTCTGAGTAAAATGGTTTGGCTAAAAAGCTTTGAAAATTGAAAGCTTATAAAATTAAAAGTTCTTGGTTTTTTTTTTTTGCAAAATACATAAAACATTTTAACAAAAAACTAAAAGTGTGAAAAAGGCTCAACGTTAAAAGTTAAGTTAAAACCCAAACTTGTTTAAATTAATTATCAAACTTAAAACTAATTGACAATTTTTGCAAATATGTATATAAGTTAAATTCTTTATTGATTTTTGGTTAAAAAAAATAATTTTTATTTTTAACTTATTTGTTTAACATCGAAATTACAACTGATTATTTTCTTATTTTCTAATTACAATTTGCTTAATTAAAAATATGTAGAATATGAAACCATGTCGTCAAGAATATTCACTCAGCATTATGCCGGATGCGCGTGTAACTTGTTGTCATTGCTAATGCAACGTGAAAAATATGATCACGTTGTATTTTTGTGGGAAACCTAATTATTACGCGTATTAACTCCTCCCCCTTAAAGTTCGAATGCCCACAATCGAACCATCAGAAAAACGGTGTTTCATAAAATTTCCGTCTGTGCCCTGAGGCCCCTTTGGGTGTTATCGTTTGAGGCGTCTCGTTATGGATTTCTAGTTCTTCTCCCTGAATTGCTATTGAACAGGTATTCTCGACCTTACTCTGAGTTTGTGGAGTGGACAGATCCTCGATATTCGTTGTATTAATGATTCGTAATTTCTTAGTTTTGGTATATTTTGTAGTGATGACCGCTATTCCCAAAATGATGACTATTGAGAATGATCCCCAACTCGTGAATCGCTCGATGGCTCCCTCCTTTTTAAGGAGCCCAATGTGACGAGTATTATTTATATGAATATCATTTTGTAATGAAAGTATTTCCTTGAAATCACTTTCTTCCGGCGTCAGCATTAGAATAGCTGGAAGTACTTGAATGGTCGTTTTTTCTTTAGAAATGTAGATGTTATTTCCGGCTGATAAGGTAGTATTGCTGAATTTAATCAAATATGTTCCATTGAGTTTCTGAGTTTCGTTATTAATTTTGATGTTCCCATCGAATTGATTCAGTAGAACTAGACCCTCCGATATTTCGTTAACTGTTGGAATATGTTGATTGTTGTTGCGTTTGCATTTGGAAGGTCGACTTTTGAGCAAGTTGGGTAAACAAGAAGAATTGCTTATGTCTAATATATTATTTTGATTACATATTGAAAGCGAGTTGATCGTTCTACATTTGTTAATAATACTATAAATCTTACCGTGATTTTTAATGACATTTTCATACTCATTTTCGGTCACCTTATCGTTTCTTCCGACCGGTTTGACCAATAATTTATCATATAATTCTGGAGTTGTTACCGGAATGTACACAATATAAAGTAGACACAATTTGCTACTAATGATTTTGAAATTAGCGAAATCTAACGCCTCCTCGGGAGTACTATATGGTAAATTTTCGGTTTCCAGTGTATTAATGGCTAATTTAATTTCAGAATTTGATAAAACGAGTGAATTTATAATCCCTGCTTTAGCCCAGTGAATTGCTTACTTAATATTTACCAATTCTTATTTCATTAGTTTTAATTTATATTGAATATTTAATGCTAATGGGTCGTTTAATTTATTTTCTTTGTGAATTTCGTTAATAATTAAATTAGCCATTTTTGTAACATTATTGATTCTTTCATTGTACAATCGGTTTATAACTACTTGGTTATTGTTATTCTCTAATGCATTATTCATTTAATCTTTAATTACTTTGAAATCCTCGTGATCGGGATTTCCGGCTATCCATTTCCATGCGCTACCTATAAAGTTTAAGGATCGTTTGGATTTATGTATTCTAAGGCTGTCCAGTAATGTTTGTAATTCCGAGAGTTCATGCCTCAAATAGGGGTGCAATGGGTGATCTATTGTCATTTCTTTGTCCAGTATGGATTGCATTCTGTCTATGTAATTTTGGTGTTTGTCTAACACTTTAAAAATTATCGTCATGTTCTTGAAGTGTTCTTCTTCTGTTTTACCAAATATGATTATGTCGTCGATATAAACGTAACATAACGCTTCCCAATGTGGTCACGAAGGATATCATCGAGGGTGCGTTGAAATATCGAGGGGGCATTTTTAAGGCCAAATGGGAGACGGGTAAACTCATATTTTCCTTGATTAACAAAAAAAGCTGTTTTTTCAATGTCCGATTCTTTTAAAGGAATCTGATGAAAGCCGCTCTTTAGATCTATTATAGCGAAAAATCTGTTTTCTCCTAAGTTTGCCAAAATGTCGTTGATCTCAGGTATTGGATACGTGTCTGAGATAGTAACCGATTTAATTGTCGGTAGTCGATCACCATTCTGTATTTCTTTTCTCTCGATGCGTCTTCTTTTTTCGGCACTATCCATACCGGGGAGTTATATGGAGATTTGGATGGTATAATTAAACCATCTTCCAACAGTTGTTTAATTTGCTTCTCCACTTCGTCTTTCAAACACATGGGATATGGATAAGGGCGGCTGTACACGGGATCGGTGTTGATTGTACGAATTTCTCCTCTCACATTTGTTGTGAAAGTCAATTTCTTTTCGGGATCGGAAAAAAGGTGTGGACATGTTCTTATTATTCGTTCCAGTCTTTGTTTTTGTTCTGCATTTAGGTGTGAGTCTCTAATATTTATATTATTCACAGAGTCAGAAAGATGTCGTTTGATAGGTATTTTCGTGTCTGGGTTAATGATCATAAATCCCTTGTCGGTGTATATTGTGACACCGAGCTGCTTCAGGCTATCGTTGCCGATTATGCCGTCGAATGATCTCAGACTAGGTAATATAAAAAATTTTAATTTCCTTTCTGGACCGAAAAGATCTATTAATGCGTGGTGTGTAATCTTAACGCTACCAGCAACTGAGTTTGCCATGAAAGGTTTCTCGTTAGGAATGGGATTTCGAATGTATTGTTTTTGAATATAATTTTTATTAGATCCGGTATCTACTAGGAATTTGAAAATTTTTCCACTCTTCGCCGTATACTCTATATAGGAAAGCGAAGTGTATTAATATAAAAAATGGATGTCGTCTATTTGTTCTTCTACGTCTTGTTCCGTAGGATGTTCGTTATGATGATCTTCTACGTCAGATATTTCTATAATTTCGTGTGAGTCGGTATATTCTACAAGAGTCTGGTCATATTTCGAATCCTCTGATTCCATTTGTTCATGGTAGTATTTCCATTGCGTTTCAGGGTCCCCATGAAACGGTTCTGCATGGTACACTCTTTGCATTTTAACCGGTTGGTATACTTGATTTGAATGAGGTCGTTTGTTTTCGAATTGGTTCATTTGCGGTCTATTTTGGTAATTGATTTGTCGAGAGTGTATAGATTGGTCTATTTCCATTGGTTGTGGCTTAGAAAAATAATACCTGTTGGGTATTTTGGGTGGTTGTTGATTATAATGTTGCGGGATTTGTCTAGAAGTTGAGGGATGTTGGTAATTATTTTGAAATGGTTTAGGAAAATTTTGGGATGCTTGAGGATTATATAACAATGAAGGGTAGAAGTTTCAGGTTTGGTTAGGAAAATGCTGTTATTATATAGGTATGGTTCTTTTAGGAGGTGGTGGGAGGGATTGAGGAAATTAAGTCCTTTGAATATTCATATTTCCATTGCTGTGCTGAACACGATATTGTACATTATCGAGTTTTAGGCACAGAGAGAGGGCTTCTGGTAAGTCCATTGGTCCCCTCATACTCAATAATTTCGGTAGGTCTCCTCTGAGACCTCTCACAAAGTACCTTATCTCTATATGATTGAGTCATTACTTTCATAGCTTCCTGACTCATGTCCATGGATGATAATTTGTTTAAAATAAGTGAGAGGTGGTAATAAACCTGTTGGTAAAACTCTGGGATGGAACTACCTTTTTGAATTAGGGTAGTCATTTGGTACTCTAGCGTACCTAGGTCTCGTATATCCGCATAGTGGAGCGTTAAACATTTCGAGATATTTTCCCAGGTGAAAGGAGTGTTGTAGGACTCAAGGGCCGTATCCGCATTACCAGTTACTTTATTTCGTATAACACTGAGAATTCCATAGTACTTGGGTGTTCCTTTTAGGTGTTCATAAATTTTCAAAATACGATCTACGCTTTTCTTCCAGGATCCGAATTCTCCTGGTTGTCCGGAAAAGTCTCGTAGACTCTTAACAACGTCTGGTATTTTATCCAGATCGTTTAGATTATCGATATATCTAGGGTCTATGGTTTGGTCAGTTTCTATTTTATTATTTGATGGAGTGTTAGTCATTCGGTCAAATAATAGTTGATTTTGACTGCTAACTATTTCTTATATGATGTTTTGAAGTTGAGTGAAGTCAAAAATTTTTGTACCGCTTGCGGTGGGTATTGACTGAGAGTGATCTATTGGATTTAATTCCGGAGATTTGAGAATTGTTTCGTTGCCCATTTTATTTTATTACACCGGTTAAAAGTAGTATCGAAATGTAAGAATTCTATGTCAATTTTGTGCGGATAGGTCCTATTGGTGGTTCACGGAAATGGATGTAGTAGTAATTATTAACTATATGATACAGTGCAAATTAATTTATATAAAAATTTGTTAGAGATCTGGTTAAAAAAAAAATTTAAAAAACGTAATTGCTTATCGTATTTTAATTTTGTAAATATTTTTATTAAATTATTAATTTTAAAAAATTTTCCTTTTCTTTTCCTTAACTGAACTTTTTGTTATATTCTTATAGTAACTAATAAATCTTAAAGGTTTAATTTTATTTTTATTTATACTATTCAAAAATTATGACTTACATTAAAATTAACAAATGTATTATTGACATCTGGAGTTGTAATTAAGATTTTTGGGGTTTGCTTGCTCAGAACTCGCCTTAATTCAACTTGATTGGACCGCTGTTGAATTATTGAGAAAATACGGCATGGTTATCCTTGCTTCACCTATTCTTCAACTCCGTTTTTCCTAGTAGGATACTTCGGGGCCTCGTTTTCCAATACATATAGTTGTCGTTTGATTAGCGTGGGATAATTAATTTTCTCCCTTATTTTGAAGTTATGATTAAACTTTTGTGAGATCTTTTAAAGTTGGTACTTCGTTTTTAATCACTCTTTAGATTATCACTATGATCTTACTTGGGATTTTATTAGTAAGTTATTGGTTAAACTTCACTCGGTCAGCCTTATTATAAAGTTATTGGTTAAACTTCACTTGATCGGTTTTATTTGATTTTTAAAGTTCTGGTAAAACTTTTGTAAGATGTTTACACTAATTATCACTTTGGTTTCACGTTAATATTTAAAACTTTACGGCACAGGACAATTTAACACAAGGGTCCCTGTTTCAGCGCCAGTTAAATTCTTTGTTGATTTTTGGTTAAAAAAAAAAATTGTATTTTTAACTTATTTGTTTAACATCGAAATTACAACTGATTATTTTCTTATTTTCTAATTACAATTTGCTTAATTAAAAATATGTAGAATATGAAACCATGTCGTCAAGAATATTCACTCAGCATTATGCCGGATGCGCGTGTAACTTGTTGTCATTGCTAATGCAACGTGACAAATATGATCACGTTGTATTTTTGTGGGAAACTTAATTACTACGCGTGTTAACTTATATTTTATGCTTATAGAATTTTTTAACAAAACTTACGGATAATTCGATATTTGAGAACTTTCTAGAATATTCAAGATACTTTGTAAATTCGACATTTTTCACATTATTTCGAAATTCTTGATATTTTTCAAATTATATTCGAAATTGGTGATGCTTTATCGATATACTTAGAAATCGTCAGAGCTTTGAGTTGCAAAATGCTTCGTGTCATCTATTCTCAATTAATGCGAGACTAGACGATAGGAAGAAATAAGTTTTTCGCTAAAAGCATTACTTATTCATAGGTAACAAGAAGAATTTTTAGGGGCCCAAAAAAATGGTGGGCCCGAAATTTGTAGTTACGCCACTGACTAAATGTGGTAAATCTTTATACATTTGGTACATTTGACATCAAATACAATACAATTTCCACTCATTTTTAAAAAAAAAGATCAACAACAGCAAATGAAAATTTCAATTTTAGCGGGAAACTGCGTTTGATGACAAAATTGATTAACTTATTTTATTACTTATATTAATTATTTATTAAATGATTATCGATTTAAAAATCAGTATAGAAATAACAAAAAGCACAAAATTTTAGATTAGATTTTCTTTAGAAGAATGGATGTTAAATTTAAGAACACCAGTGACATCTTTTCAAAATAACGGAAAATCTTTGTAAAATGCTAATGGTCGTTCGGCGACGCGTAACGGACGCTTTTTGAGAAAAATGTCGTTCGGGTAGTCGGATCAGGAACGGTATAAAGTTTATTTTCTTTAACTATTATAAATATACAGCAGAAAACCTTAAAGAGGTGTTTTGTGCTTTTTAATAGTTTTTCCAACCCTTAGGGTTCGCGAGAACTAGTATTTCGTAATCAGCGACCTAAAAATTACTAAGCGAACGTAGTCAAAAGTGGGTACGCTTGCTTAACGTGAAAAGCCGTTTTTGTTGTAATCTGACTGAATCTCTTGATATCTCTCTTGAGTCTAAACAAAAAAATTATTATTTATGAAAAATTGAATATCTGGGCACTTGAGACCACCCCATTTTTCTATTTGAGAAATTGTTTCCTTTTCAAAATCATATTTTATCTGAAACCGTGTATATCAAGATTAAAACAAAAAGTAAATTAATTTAAATATTTATAATTATGTCTACAGAAAAAGGCTGCATTTGTTAAAAGATTGGAATGTCCTTATATATAGTACGCGTCAATACATAATGTAAACAATTTTCCTTATGAAATTGTTGTCTGGTTTTGTTTTGAAATTACCATTGACGATGTTGCGGGTATATGAAATTCAAGAAGAAAATTTGTTGTGTCCTTTTGTATATGCATATGTATAACTCTCCGAACAATAAATAATTAAGCGGAAACTATAAATATGGAATTATTACAGTGCAGCTGCACGCTAGTGGAAGTTATGTACATCTTAATGTATATAATACGTAAAGTACCTAAATAGAAACAGCGATGTTTACGATAAGGGGGCGATATGAGATTTTATTTAAACAGCACTTCGAATTTAGTACCGGTTACATATTTCATGATGTTTTCATTTTTAAATAAATAATTTATATGGTCTGGGATTATTGATTTATATCGGTTTGACATTAGTGTATATTGCAAAAAAAAACAAGTAAAAAAAATTTAAAAACGGTTTCGACTGAAGTGAGCCGCACATACATTTATCAAAACTTTCTTCTAAAACCTCTTCTAATATCTAATGTATGTATTTACGATTTTCCTTTTTAACAACGGTTTGCAACAGGTTTTAAGAATTTATGTGTATTGTCTCTTAACAAGAAATAAAGAAAATAGAAATAATTTTAGTTAGGTTTTCATGAACATGTTGTTCATTATTCTGAAAATGGCATTGGTTATAAACATACAATATATATGTACAATATAAGATGAACGACGGAACACCAAACGTATATTATAAACTACAAGTTTCTGTTATGTTGTGTTCACACACAGAATAAAAAGAAGTCATGATAAGAAACCCTCCATTTTAATGTTTATGAAGTTAAAATTTATATTAAGACAAAATAGAATTTCCACTTGAGTGATAATGTGCATTGTATGTGTATGTCGTATATATTGTATTTTAACTTAAACTTTATGAAAATTAGATAGACAAATTACAGGTTTGTTTATAATATATTTCTCAACAGAATGTCTCAAATTACAACCATGCCATTGATATTGTACATACATATGTATGCAGGAGTGTAATCTTTTTTAAGCGCGTATGAGGGTGGATTTGTACAAATAAAATTTATGTTCTTCAATGAAATTCTTTATTATAACTCCTTCGGTAATAAACAGGTCTTAAAATTTAATACACCTTCGAGGTGTATATAAGAATAAACAAAATTAATCGAACATAATTAATTATACAATGAGTATCACAAACTTTTATTTTATTTACACATTATACAAAATCCTTATCAATATACACTCTAATGCGTTAATATAAATAAAACCAAAGAATAACAAGCTAAAAACAAAAAAGTGTTATACAAATTGCTTACAAACTAAGGAATATAAATTTCTGATAAAAGATAAACGATGATAATAATATGGTTTGAGGTAAGGCTGAGAACATGCACAGTAAAGAAGGAAATAGATATCCATATTTCAAAAACCTTTCAAGCACAGTTTTCGTGATCTGCTTGTTTGGTATTATCTCTTTATACATAAATTGGACAACGCTCAACACAAAAAATCAATTTCTAATGAACCAATAAATTTTCATAGATTAGAATTGTATTTTCTTATATGGGAAATATATATACGTAAATCCGATTATAAATGAAAGCGCTTTATTTATTACAATTCCTTATTACAATTTTAACCTAATTGTATTGAATTAAGTAATTTACTAAAAATCTCAAAATATTGTTTACTAAATGTACAACAACCATTAATAATTGATTACAATAAATTTAATTTTTTTCATATATTTAACAAAACGGAAAACGTCTCAATAACCATAAACCAAAGAATTTAGAAATTGTAAAGTACATCGTGATGTTTATTACAATGTAGGCGCGAACTAATTTTTAAGTATTTCCAGCTTTTATTATTTGTTTTAATGAAAATTGCAAATAATTTAATTGAACATAATTTGTATGCATAAATATGGACATAATAAATGTTATATATAATATGGGCGTTTTAAAAATTCTCGCACCACTCCATAGTTTAAATGCGAAGAACGTAGAAACCCGTATTTGTACTACACAAAAAAAAAAGGACCAAGCCGACCGAGTATAATGAAATTCGGGAAAATAATACCCTTTTTACAATTCATCGATCGGTTACGCTACGCAACCAACATTTTATCATTTTTACATAAATTCTATTGTACATGTATTGTTATGTTAAGGATGGTTTCCCTGTTGGAGTTCTTAGAATTCCAAAATTTAAATGGATTTTTTATTTTCGTGTTTTACATTTTTTTTTTAAGCGCCGGTTTAATCGTATTCTTTGATATATGATGGTGAATTGAAAGGAAAAATATTAAAAAATTGTTCTCTTTGGTCTGTGCGGTGGTTTTTTTTTTTTTTTTGTCTTATGTGTAAGAAGATGAGGTATGAAAAGTAAAATTATTTTATATGAAGAGCTTAAGGGTTTTTCATTTTTTAAATGAAGTTTTTTAGGTAATATTTGGTACATTGTACTAAATATGTAAAAAGAAAACAAAAACTATAAATTATATACGAGTGTGTACATAAACATAGGATTAATCTCAATTTCAAGGTTATAATTTACGCGATGGTGATAAAATTGAAATTACATAATATTTACCCTCACACCTTTATCATTACGAATTTTGCTATATTTTATGTAAATTATCTAAACGATAATTTTCCGGACGCAAATTAACATTTATGTGTCGTAGGCCCAAGTTTAAAAATGTGTTGAAAATGTATTAATTTTTATTGAATAATTTTATTACAGTTCAATTATTTTATAGTCTGTTACTTAAGGGCGCGTACATAAAAAATAATTTAATATTAATTGTAAGTAATATGTACATATGAAGATATCTCCCTGTGGCGTATAAACTGGCATTAAAAAATTATAGACACATATTATGTACATTCTTTTCTCGTCATATTGTGTTAATTTTAAATTAAAGACATTTTAATTCAATATTTTTATCTTAATATTTTTCTATCCAATTATGACATTTTTTTTTGCTTTAGCTATTTATAGATTCAAAAGCAAAAAAAAAAAACTGATGATGTACCATAGTTGCGATATTCCTTGTAAATTCGCATCTTCTAAGAATTAGATTGCATGTTTGAATTATTAATACTTTCTACTCTTTTTGTTCATCTTAAGATGTGTCTCTCCTCTTCATCAAAAACAGAACAGAACTTGATATAAAAAAAAAAATTCTTCCTTTTAAAATAAAAATCATTGCCCATTTTTGTCTTTCTTGCAAATTCTTTGTACAAACATATTCGCTCTATTATTTTACTACATAATTTAATCAATCTTTATTACCTATTTTGTACACAAGAAGGTACGAAAACGAAATGCAGAACCCATGTAATGGCTAGGTAAAATAAGAAGTTTTATGCGTTGTTAAGAAAGAATGGACATAGTGTACCTTTAATATTTTTTTTATATTTCACATAGACGCGAATTATTTTTCTCGGTTTCTTTTATGATCACACAAGACAAACACGGATTATAATTCAGTGGTATCAAACTGTATTAACAACTGTGGAGTTCATAAGGTTAAAATATCAAAATGGTTTGCAAACGCGTCAAGAATCTTATTGAATAAGCCAATAACAACAACGACAAGTGATTTCATTCGCATTTCTTGTTTAAATTCACTCGTACGAACGATGTGACGAATATTTTCACATTGGATTTCATATTCTTTATCTCTAACCAACTATTTCACCAGGAGGTTGTATAAAAATCGAAACAATCATAGGAAGTGATTTTCTTACAGAGAGAGATTATTATTTACCCTCCTTAAAGGATCTGATAGGCAGAAAAATGAGCATGAGTAAAATAGCAGTAGTCTTTCATAGCAGATTGTTGAGGTAAATAAGTTTGACACAAATAAGTTTGGCTTATCGGAAAAGGATTTTCATCGAATGAAGAGTTCATAGCGGAAACAGAGGCTTTGAAAGATGATTACCCTTGAGACAAGAGTATCAAATTCAAAGAAAACTATTTGGAAAAATCAATTGAAATTTTCCAGAAAAAATTGAGTTTTCTTTGTTGTTGTGCGAAATTGTCAGACTACCGTCGTTCATTTCAGCGTACGTGTTGGTAACATTCTTTTTGGATTTTTCAATGCAATTTTTGGCCCAGCCATGTCAATTCTTATTTGTGTTTGTAAATTTATTTATGCGAATGAACTTTATCCTAAAATAAAACTAGAATTAACAACAACCACAAATATACATTTGTATAAGTTTTAAAAATTATACATTCATAAAATATTTTTCTTTAATAATATCCGAATAAAATATATTTATTTAATACATAAGAAAATCGATATTTCAAGATTATCAACGATCAGCACACATATCGTCGATAGGCCTGTGTGTCTACATTAATCTTGACAAACCGTTTAAAAAATTATTGGGGTTTACCTAGGTAATCCTAGATTATTCGAAAATGTGACAAATTTTTATCTTAACAGAATGTCTAAGAAAATCAATATCTCGAGATTTTCACCGATCGGCAAACATGTCACCATGATATTTCGGTAGGCTTATGTGTGTGTTTTGATCATGCCAACCCGTTAAAAAAGTTATTTGGGTTTACCTAGTTAATCCTAGATTATTCGAAAATGTGACAAATTTTTATCTTAACAGTGGTATATAAAGCACAGGACATTCTGTATATATAGAATGTAAATTGTGGTATAGTCAGTCCAGTCGCCGCGGCCTGATGAGAGGATTGATTTTTTCATAATCATAAGCTCATCAGTTCGAAACTGGATTGAATTCTCTTACAATCTTCGGAACATATTAAATTAAAACTTAACAGAATGTCTAAGAAAATCAATATCTCGAGATTTTCACCGATCGGCAAACATGTCACCATGATATTTCGGTAGGCTTATGTGTGTGTTTTGATCATGCCAACCCGTTTAAAAAGTTATTTGGGTTTACCTAGTTAATCCTAGATTATTCGAAAATGTGACAAATGTTTATCTTACCAGAATGTTTAACAAAATCAATATCTCGAGATTTTCATTAATTGGCAAACATATCACTATGTTTAATATTTGGATCAAGTATGCTGCATGGACACACATATACGATTCAATTTACGTTTTTCTGGCCGGTATGATCCGTTGGGTTTTAACTAATTAAAACACAATCATTTTAATTTGATTTACGGCACAACGTTTCGGAAAATTAGATTTTTCCATTATCAAGTGCATCTGTGGACGATACGTTGTAAAAAATTTTTTATTGAAACAAAATATTGAAAAATAAATAAATTCTGATGTAAAATTACCATAAGAAGAAATGTTAAAATCATCAAAAAAAACATAAACACATAACTGTTTAGTCAAAAATATAAAAAAACATGAAATCACACAATAAATATTATTAAAATTAAGCACTCCATTGATGTGTTGTTTGTTTCGGTATGAAAAGATGACAAGACTAAAATTTTATTATTGCTGATGTAGTGGAGAAGATCAGTTAATGTCGTATGCCGGATGGATTCTCGTGCTGTCAACTCTAAAATTTATAACATTAGGGTGAGCTCTGATTTGTAGAACCTCTAACAGCTCTCTTTTTGACTTATTGCGTTCGACTTCCAAAATTTGCGGATTATCGAAATCAAAAAGGTGTTGGTTTTCCATAGAGTGTGTAGATAAGGCTGTGCCCGTTCCATTACTTCGTCTTAGACGGCAATCATTTTTGTGGTCCCGTATGCGTTGTTCCAATCGTTTACCAGTATGCCCAATATAGCAACCAGAGCAGTTGAGGCAATCAATCTTGTACACCACAAACCGTTTTCGTAATAGATGAATCTTGGACTTCATATTTGAAAAAAATATTTGGCTAATTTTCCGAGACGGTTTTTGTACGATCCTTATATTGGCATTACTATTCTCTATGTTATGTTTAATCTGAAAGGATACTGGTGGGCAGTATGTGATACTGCGGTAAATAGTGCGTGTAAGCTCCGTGTCATCAGGTCTTGTGGAAGCTGGCGGTCTCAGAGTTGAACTGCAAATTATGGCTTTCTTGATCATTTTATCGGGATAATGGTTATCGCGGAGTGTTGTCGTAATAATATCCCTGGCTTCATTGATAAATTGTGCGTCGCTATATTCAAGTACTTTCCGAGTGAACGAAAGTATACAATTTTCTTTCACATGACGGGGATGTGAGGACCAGAAGTCAATTAGACGACCTTTACTGGTGGGTTTTCTATACCATTTGTTTAAAACCGTATTGCCTTGCCTGATCAATTGCACGTCCAGATATGGAATGATACCATCCTCTTCATGTTCTATGGTGAAATGGAAATCACTGTGAGCGGAGTTGAACGCCTGGAAAATTTCTTCAACATCGTCCTTATGTGCAATTATAAAAATGTCGTCAACATATTTCGTGAAGAGGATAATGTCGAACGCATGGCTGTTGAGAGTGGTGTGGATGATATGGTCCAATACCAAATCGGCGATAACGGCTGACAGTGGACTTCCCATCGCAAGGCCTTTAATTTGTTTGTATATTTTGTAATCATACTGTACAAATCATATCACTATGATATTTCGGTAGGCCTATATGTGTGGTTTGATCATGCCAACTCGTTTAAAAAGTTATTGGGGTTTACCAAGTTAATCCTAGATTATTCGAAAAATTGACAAATTTTTATTTTAACATAATGTCTAGGAAAATCAATATCTCGAGATATTCATCGATCAGCAAACATGTCTGTGCTTTGATCATGCCAACCCGTTTAAAAAGTTATCGCGATTTAAAAAGTTAATCCTAGATTATTCGAAAATGTGACAAATTTTTATCTTAACAGAATGTCTAAGAAAATCAATATCTCGAGATTTTCAATGATCGGCAAACATGTCACTATAATATTTCGGTAGGCCTATGTATGTGCTTTGATCATGCCAACCCGTTTAAAAAGTTATTGGGGTTTACATAGTTAATCCTAGATTATTCAAAAATGTGACAAATTTGTATCTTAACAGAATGTCTAAGAAAATCAATATCTCGAGATTTTTATCGATCAGCAAACATGTCTGTGCTTTGATCATGCCAACCCGTTTAAAAAGTTATTTGGGTTTACCTAGTTAATCCTAGATTATTCGAAAATGTGACAAATTTTTATCTTAACAGAATGTCTAAGAAAATCAATATCTCGAAATTTTCAATGATCGGCAAACATGTCACTATAATATTTCGGTAGGCCTATGTATGTGCTTTGATCATGCCAACCCGTTTAAAAAGTTATTTGGGTTTACCCAGTTAATTCTAGATTATTCGAAAATGTGACAAATTTTTATCTTAACAGAATATCTAAGAAAATCAATATCTCGAGATTTTCAATGATCGGCAAACATGTCACCATGGTATTTCGGTAGGCTTATGTGTGTGTTTTGATCATGCCAACTCGTTTGAAAAGTTATGGGGGTTTACCTAGTTAACCCTAGATTATTCGAAAATGTGACAAATTTTTATCTTAACAGAATGTCTAAGAAAATCAATATCTCGAGATTTTCAATGATCGGCAAACATGTCACTATAATATTTCGGTAGGCTTATGTGTGTGCTTTGATCATGCCAACATGTTTAATAAGTTATTGGGGTTTACCTAGTTAATCCTAGATTATTCGAAAATGTGACAAATTTTTATCTTAACAGAATGTTTAAGAAAATCAATATCTCGAGATTTTCACCGATCGGCAAACATGTCTGTGCTTTGATCATGCCAACCCGTTTAAAAAGTTATTTGGGTTTACCTAGTTAATCCTAGATTATTCGAAAATGTGGCAAATTTTTATCTTAACAGAATGTCTAAGAAAATCAATATCTCGAGATTATCAATGATCGGCAAACATGTCACCATGGTATTTCGGTAGGCTTATGTGTGTGTTTTGATCATGCCAACTCGTTTGAAAAGTTATGGGGGTTTACCTAGTTAACCCTAGATTATTCGAAAATGTGACAAATTTTTATCTTAACAGAATGTCTAAGAAAATCAATATCTCGAGATTTTCAATGATCGGCAAACATGTCACTATAATATTTCGGTAGGCTTATGTGTGTGCTTTGATCATGCCAACCCGTTTAATAAGTTATCGCGATTTAAAAAGTTAATCCTAGATTATTCAAAAATGTGACAAATTTTTATTTTAACAGAATGTGTAAGAAAATCAATATCTCGAAATTTTCATCGATCAGCAAACATGTCACTATGATATTTCGGTAGGCTTATGTGTGTGCTTTGATCATGCCAACCCGTTTAAAAAGTTATTGGGGTTTACCTAGTTAATCCTAGATTATTCGAAAATGTGACAAATGTTTATCTTAACAGAATGTCTAAGAAAATCAATATCTCGAGATTTTCATCGATCAGCAAACATGTCTGTGCTTTGATCATGCCAACCCGTTTAAAAAGTTATCGCGATTTAAAAAGTTAATCCTAGATTATTCAAAAATGTGACAAATTTTTATTTTAACAGAATGTGTAAGAAAATCAATATCTCGAAATTTTCATCGATCAGCAAACATGTCACTATGATATTTCGGTAGGCTTATGTGTGTGCTTTGATCATGCCAACCCGTTTAAAAAGTTATTGGGGTTTACCTAGTTAATCCTAGATTATTCGAAAATGTGACAAATGTTTATCTTAACAGAATGTCTAAGAAAATCAATATCTTGAGATTTTCACCGATCGGCAAACATCTCACTATGATATTTTAGTAGGCCTATGTGTGTGATCGGTGAAAATCTCGAAATATTGATTTGCTTAGACATTCTGTTAAGATAAAAATTGGTCACATTTTCGAATAATCTAGGATTAACTAGGTAAACCCCAATAACTTTTTAACGTGTTGGCATGATTAATGTAGACACACAGGCCTACCGACGACATGTTCTAGTTATATTCTAGTTTTATTTTAGGATAAAGTTCAGTCGCATATTTATTTTGGGTTTCTTAAAAACCTCTAAAGATAGGTT
Organism: Tipula vernalis; assembly: GCA_958295665.1. Lineage (NCBI taxonomy): Eukaryota > Metazoa > Arthropoda > Insecta > Diptera > Tipulidae > Tipula > Tipula vernalis. Next base: position 125,278,276 of record OY282558.1, on the reverse strand, counting down.
TCGGAACCTATAATTGTTGTCCCAACGCGCATTTAGATTACTTGACTATTTCCACACATTTCATAGAAAATTCGAGAGCGAACGGTTGTTTTTTCTCCTGGAGAAAAAAAATGTCTATACTTAAAATTTAAATTCATTTTCAATTAACTATAAAAATTATAAAAAAATATAAAAGTCTATTGAAATTCGTTAAAAGGGTAAAAATCGAACTGTGATTTTACACAATCAAATTGAATTGTATGAGTGCTAAACTATTTTAAATTAAACTATATTATTGTGAAGTGTAGGGTATTGGGGGAGGAAGTACATGTGAAACTGTTCTGGACTCGATTCAGTTCTTCATTTGAGGCGCGGCGGACGTGATCTAGAGGTATGCACCTGAAGGGGAGAAAAGGAGACGAATAGTTATTCATTAATAATTCACGTAGTGCTAATACGCAAATGAAAATGTTCCAGGTTTCTGGATGGAGTCGGCAAAGGTGTGTCGTGAACAAGTCGCGTGTAAACGCTTGAACTATCATTGGTATACGATTTGCGAATTTTGAAAGCTAAAAATACGCTGACAGGATCCTTTAAAAGGAAAACCCTTATCATTGCGAGTTGTCTGTCGCACTTTGTACGAGTGGAAGCAACAATGCGTTGCAATTGCGAGAACTTGTGGTGCCTTGAACAGAATCGCGATATCAAAATTTCTGATAAATCGAAGCGCGCAGTGTTTACATGGTCGAACCCGTGATGTGTGTACTAAAATAAAGAAAGTAAAAGGGTATTGGAGGTGTTTGACTTGTCAATTGCTTGATTACTTTGACAAGATCAAAATTTTTGAGCGAAATGTCACTTAGCTTAACCGAGGTTGGCCGCAGTTTGCGGGTTCTCTGCGATGTTGTTCTGGTAAAAAATTTTGTTATTTCGACCACAGAGAGGTATAAGTGCTACGGAGAGGAAGCAAACGGGCGTCGGGCCTCGAGGGTTCTGTGCGGGAAGTGATTTATTATCGAATAACCTTAAAAACGCGGCAGTAATTTGCACTTTTGGGACGAACCTGGTGGGGGGAATTATGCACGGGTCGTAGGGAGCACAACAACAACATTTGTTTTGATAATTATTTAATGGTTTTAAATTAAAAGTGCACAGTTATCATAAATTGCAGTATTACTTCACAATTTTGGTTTCGTGTAAATAAACCGGAGAAAACTGATCGATGGAGGGAGTTTCCGGGTGGTTTGTGGCGAGTATGGTTGCGACATTCTGATTATATACTTCATTTTTATAAAAATTATTAATAGTTTGTCACAAACACTAAATTTCACGGAACTACGCACAACCACTTGAACAACAGTGCAAACTAAATGCTTTGTTAGCACAGGGGAGAGTGCAACCATGTATTATTCGTGTGGACCGGTATATATCCGTCCTTCTCCAACTGTGCACGATTGAAGTAGAGGATGCATAGGAGAAAGTTTGTTAAAATGGTCCTTAACCGGTCCATAACGACGATAGCCCAAAAATCATGATTATTCAGGTGTCACACGTGCCCTGATTGACCAAAAAAAAAAAATCGCCATTGGGTGTCTATCTAGAAAGCGCCTCGTCAATAATTTAGAACTAAACAAAATATATAATAAATAAATGGCTGGACTTCTGTGGACAAACATTTCAAAATAAAATTGTCAAATTGGTTTGGAAATTTTGAGTTCTCTTGAACGAAAATCGCTAGCCGTCAACAAAATATACCGGACGATTTTGGCGGAAATTTACCGTAAAAGCTGGGTTCATGATACCGTCTGTAAAACCGGGCGATTTCCGTAAAGATTCCATCGGTATCAGATTTCATGATACCGCACAACATGAAAGCAAGGCCTTATAAAATGGTTTAGCCAGGACTCAAACCAGAGATAATGAAGACATGCGGGTGATTATGCATCGGTTCAATGTTCCACAGGACAAAGGAGGTATGTGGCTACGTTGTAAAGTTGCAGTGCATAAGAACTTTAATAATTATAGTTAATAATAAGTAGTTAGTTTCTTATGCAAATAAGGAGTGAAGTGTGGAGTTGGTTTTGGGGAATCAAATGGGCTTAGGAGGTAAAGAAAAACTTAGGAAAAAATCCATATTATAAAAAACTAAATTATATTCTGTAATTTAATTGTTGTATAAATTAGGTGTACAAATCTTTTTTCAGTGCAGGAAGATTAATATTATAACATTAATAAACTTAATAATTATAGTTAACAGGAGGATTAAAATTTAACAATTTTAGTAATTCAAAGTGGGGGAATGATATTTCTACTTTTTTCAGTAGATATGTTATGAGGGATTTGCACGAATGAGGTTTCTCCATGGGTTTTGATGTAGTGAATATAGTTCACTATGTCAGTACGTTCTGGCCAGATATAATGGCGAGAGTTGTATTTTGTAGTTTGGAAGTAGCTACCAGTGCTATCGAAGTGAGTACGATTGGAGTATATGTACTACTTTCGCCTAGAGCTTACTCCTATAATCCGCACTTTCATTCTATACTCTTCCCTTTCTAATAACTGTTATACTAATACAAAATAGTTTTACAAAATATTTTAACTTATCGGCTTTTTCTTGCAATAAGTATAATATTCTGGGAGATAGCTGGCTTTTCCATAAAGCATTTTTTCAAACCTAATTTATAATGGTTTCTGTCATTCTCCAGCAAAAACCCATAAAATGGTTTACTTACATTAATGTGTCAGCCACTTTAGCAGACAATATCAATTCAAACATGTCAAATTTGTGAACTAAATTACTCCAACTTCACAATGCTTTTCCTTCAGAATTTTACGATTTATTGGTAAAACTTATAAAAAGATAATTCTGTGTTTTTTACAACTTATAAAAACATCAAGGCACTCTGTATGGGGTACCAGGAAAACTCAAATATGACAGAGATTACCTAATTTTATCAAAAAACTTTTAACTGCTTTGGCTAAAAAATATTTACCTGAATACAAAAATTACGTTACCGAACAAATTATGTGGTAATTTAGCCAAGCCGCACAAAAACGATATATGGAAATCTGGATTTACAATACTCTCAAATCCTTTCCTAAGCTTAGACTACGACCTCTTTATAAAAATAATACTGTAAGATAATTTCTGCAATCAGTTAACCTCTCCAGACTAGAAAGTTGTATGGAAGTCTGGATTTATGCAGCGTATGCTTAAATCCTTTGTTTACATTTGAATAAAATCCAGACTCGTATGCATCTTTCTTGTCTGGCAAGGTTAAATTCTGACACCAGAAATTCTCTTTCAGTCCTATTTTGACATTCTTCTTCTCGCCTGTATAGGTTCTAGGTAGGAATAGGGTGACATACGTCCAGCTTTCTCTAGACCTGTTTTGGGTTTTCAAACTTCTGTGTTAAATTTATAGCGGCAATGCAAAATTCAGGAGGGATCAGAAAAAAAAATAATTTCAACAAAATTTAATTCGAACTCCAGCCCAAACGACTGGCTCAAAAAATTCTTCAGGACGTGATTTAATATGTTTAAGGTTAGGAACTCATTATATTGAATCGGTTTAATATCGACGAAATAAAATATCACAGATAAAACATCGACAAAGTGTGTGTTCTATTCGGTGCTGGAGGCAGAGAAAATTGTCTGGGTTGGCTGTGTATGGAAAACCAAAACTGGTAAATATAATTTTTGATTTATGCGGTATTGATCAAAATGCCATTAGTACGAATAGTGTTCCAAAATATTTCTTGTCGTTGGGCCATGTTTTATTTTAAAAATTCTGATCCCTACCTTATGACAGACATTTTTTTCAGGCCCTGAAATAATAGGTTTTATACTAGGAATTATTTATAGAATTTACAAAATATCCAATCCATTTGATGCTGGAGACTGAGAAGGTAGTCTGAATTAGCTAAGTACATATATACAAGTACATTGAAAATTTTCTTAATTTTGAAGGTAATCTGTTTTTTTTATTTGGTCAGATTGATTGTGATTATCGTTCGTTTTGAGGAAACAAATATTTGTTTTACTGCCACCAACACAATTAAGGTTCCATTCATATGATTATTTTTTTTATTTTCCACCAAAAAAATTTTGGTGCCATCTGATTAAAATATTTTTTTATTAGCTTTTCTTTTTGAGCAATTCTTCCCTAGTTCCACAGCTCCCAATATATCTGGGTTTTTGAATTTTGGATCACTTACTTGGATCATCAGTACGAGGTTATTATTGAAAAATACACACGAGAATTTTGGAGCAAAGCTGTTGGAGTTGAACTTCTTATTGTTTTTGGACCATGGTTTGCCACGTTTACTTATTGAATTAGTATTAGGACAAAGAATACTAAAAGGTATATTGTTAGACATTTATTTACTTTTATTATTAAAATAACAGTGAGCATCACAGTGTGTGAATCGTATCAGTTGAGACGATAATTTTTTGTTTACGTGAGTTTATATGGTAGTACCAGTACTTTCATCGAGCGAAAGCGTAAACAACTTTCCAATGTATAGATAGTGTTTAAACACAGCCACGAGATTTACAGTTAGTTTTTTTTTAAATAATGCCAATTTTCTTTTCTGGGATAATTTACCAGTGATCTAAATAAATAATTTTTTTTTATGTGGTAAAGAAAATTCTAGTACGAATTTTCCTGTTTTTTCTTATATTTTATTTTGTTGATAAAAAAGACTCCAGAGACCAAGTCTATGTGAGTCACCAATGCTGAACATTTTCTTTGTTAGAAGTTTCATTTTTCTAGATTTCCAACCCAGTCGAAGTGCTCCAAAAGTTTAGTCGGGAACTAAAGTAGCGTGTCGATGTCATGGCGCCCACTCGAGGAAATCAAATAATAATCTACAAAATCAATCTAGGATGGCATACAGATGGGGTTGGAAAACCATAAATATTTGTTTTCTAATTTCCTTTTTTGTTTTTTCTTTATTTAGTTTTTTTGACAGTTCCAGTGTTTTGCTTGATGGACGAATGCATTTTCAAGATGTGGCTCATTCGGTTCAAAACTACGGGGAGCAGCGACTAATTTTTTTTTTTTTATCAATAAGTATTAGAATTTTATTATTTCTCGATCATGTAAGAAGAATAATCAAAATAAATAAATTAGCTGGCTAACCCGTGGTGTTATAACGTGCTTCAAAAGAGAATTATTTTCGTTTATTATTTTTCAAGCTATGCTTGCAAGTTTCCAGGCTTTGATTTTCCTGGTTATCCATGATTTTTCTTATTTGGGTTTTTTTTTTTGTAACCGGGCATGCTACAGGTGTTCCGCAATATTTCTTGGATTAGGTTCTTATTTTATTTATAATAATATCTTGTGACCCAAGAAAATTTCAGAGCGTCAATAATTCGGTTTTATATTAGGAACTACTGATAGAATCGGTTTAATAACTCAGATATAAAATTTCACTAAAATCCATTGACAAAACGTGCTCCATTTGGTGCTGGAACCTGGAAATGTAATAAAGGCCTGGAGTGGTTAAGAAAGTAAAAAAAACAAAATTATAGTATCTTGCAATATTGATTGAATTCTCACAGCTGCAAATGGAACTGCTGTGATTATGCACGAATACCATTGAAATTTATTATCTGACTTAACCAAAATGAATCCAGTTAGTAGGTTTAAAACTTTTCTAAAAGAGATTTCAACACGTGCATGTATTGAGTCCCCACCAAACCAATTTTATGTCCTGTTCCCCCAGGTCACCCTATGTAACTACTGTGGTATCGTTTGGCAATGCATTTTTTTAAATTGCACCAAAATATTTTCCAATTCTCAAAAATTAGCTGTGTGAAAATGACGAACATATACGTTCGCATATTTGACATGTTTGAATTCGCATAAGTATCTGCCAAAATTACGCTTTTGAAAATAAAAAGCCCGCGTAAAATTTAGGTAACAATAGCCAAAAATTAAAAACTTCGCTTACGGTTCCGCTGATCGGTACTTTTCCCTACGAGAAAAACTTAAAAATCTCAAAACGATAATCTAAAAATATCTCTGATTTCGTGGAGAGTTGTGGCGATCTCAAAACAGTTTTAATATTCAAGTTTGGCTCAAAAGCTTAAAACAATTTTAGTGTAATTTGTTGGACATTTGTTTAACACAAAACACCAACAATTATTTATGTCTAAGGTGTAACTATTGTATTTCGAATGTAGTCCCTTGCCTTCTGACTAGAAATACTCCTCTGAAAATTTGAAATGTACTCCGTTCAATGTTTTCAGAGCAATAGCATTGGTAGCTACCTGATGAGTAGACCAACTTTTAAGTACGAAACCAAACTACCAACCTAAAGAACTCATGGAGAGTTCTCATTTTTGAAGAGTAATACATTTGTACAACTCTTGGCCATTGGGCTAAAGTAAGGGTAGGGGGGAAATAGAATAATTTTCGTTATTCTCACTCAGATCGAAACTGAAAACTTGCAAAATTTCTCGATAATTTCTCCCTTCGTAAAAAATAATTATTTGGTCAAGTACCGATAAAACCTAACATTTCAAAACAGAAATCGTATTTATGCGTCAAATAAAATTAAATTGAAATTTATTAAGAGTTTAATATTTGTGTTTGAGTATAATTCGCTAATACTTAACTACACGGTTGTTTTCTATATATAGAAAGTAATGTAAAATGTAATTAGCATTTTCAGTTGCTATAGCCTGATGAGATTGACTGGTAAAAAATTAAATTTTTCGTTATTCTCACTCAGATCGAAACTGAAAACTTGCAAAATTTCTCGAAAATTTCACCCCTCGTAAAAAAAATATTTGGTCAAGTACCTATAAAACCTAACATTTCAAAACAGAAATCGTATTTATGCGTCAAATAAAATTAAATTGAAATTTATTAAGAGTTTAATATTTGTGTTTGCGTATAATTCGCTAATACTTAACTACACGGTTGTGTTCTATATATAGAAAGTAATGTAAAGTGTAATTAGCATTTTCAGTCGATATAGCCTGATGAGATTGACTGGTAAAAAATTAAATTTTTCGTTATTCTCACTCAGATCGAAACTGAAAATTTGCAAAATTTCTCGATAATTTCTCCCTTCGTAAAAAATATTTATTTGGTCAAGTACCTATAAAACCTAACATTTCAAAACAGAAATCGTATTTATGCGTCAAATAAAATTAAATTGAAATTTATTAAGAGTTTAATATTTGTGTTTGAGTATAATTCGCTAATACTTAACTACACGGTTGTTTTCTATATATAGAAAGTAATGTAAAATGTAATTAGCATTTTCAGTTGCTATAGCCTGATGAGATTGACTGGTAAAAAATTAAATTTTTTGTTATTCTCACTCAGATCGAAACTGAAAACTTGCAAAATTTCTCGATAATTTCTCCCTTCGTAAAAAATATTTATTTGGTCAAGTAGCGATAAAACCTAACATTTCAAAACAGAAATCGTATTTATGCGTCAAATAAAATTAAATTGAAATTTATTAAGAGTTTAATATTTGTGTTTGAGTATAATTCGCTAATACTTAACTACACGGTTGTTTTCTATATATAGAAAGTAATGTAAAGTGTAATCAGCATTTTCAGTCGATATAGCCTGATGAGATTGACTGGTAAAAAATTAAATTTTTCGTTATTCTCACTCAGATCGAAACTGAAAATTTGCAAAATTTCTCGATAATTTCTCCCTTCGTAAAAAATAATTATTTGGTCAAGTAGCGATAAAACCTAACATTTCAAAACAGAAATCGTATTTATGCGTCAAATAAAATTAAATTGAAATTTATTAAGAGTTTAATATTTGTGTTTGAGTATAATTCGCTAATACTTAACTACACGGTTGTTTTCTATATACATATAGAAAGTAATGTAAAATGTAATTAGCATTTTCAGTTGATATAGCCTGATGAGATTGACTGGTAAAAAATTAAATTTTTCGTTATTCTCACTCAGATCGAAACTGAAAACTTGCAAAATTTCTCGATAATTTCTCCCTTCGTAAAAAATAATTATTTGGTCAAGTAGCGATAAAACCTAACATTTCAAAACAGAAATCGTATTTATGCGTCAAATAAAATTAAATTGAAATTTATTAAGAGTTTAATATTTGTGTTTGCGTATAATTCGCTAATACTTAACTACACGGTTGTTTTCTATATATAGAAAGTAATGTAAAGTGTAATTAGCATTTTCAGTCGATATAGCCTGATGAGATTGACTGGTAAAAAATTAAATTTTTCGTTATTCTCACTCAAGTACCGATAAAACCTAACATTTCAAAACAGAAATCGTATTTATGCGTCAAATAAAATTAAATTGAAATTTATTAAGAGTTTAATATTTGTGTTTGCGTATAATTCGCTAATACTTAACTACACGATTGTTTTCTATATATAGAAAGTAATGTAAAGTGTAATTAGCATTTTCAGTCGCTATATAGCCTGATGAGATTGACTGGTAAAAAATTAAATTTTTCGTTATTCTCACTCAGATCGAAACTGAAAACTTGCAAAATTTCTCGATAATTTCTCCCTTCGTAAGAAAAAGAATAATATTTCAACTTTTTTTAGTAGATATGTTATGAGGGAATGGCCTCTTTATTTTTCTGATTTACCAAATCGAAAATATTGGGATTGTCATGAACAATTAATATATCTACAGATAGACAATTTAAATTCTTAATAAAATGCCGAGGATACTAAATCCCGAGGATATAATATCCGCAGGGTACAAGCCTATGAAAATTCCAAAATCTAGTTGTTGCACCCTTGATTTAAAGATGTATACGCACTAAAATTGAACATCGAAAATAGTAATGGTTATAACGGGATTATAATGATGATATCCCGCATTTTAAAATCCCGCTTAATTAAAAATCGCGCCCAAAAAAAATTTCGCTTTTTTCTCAATTCCATTTTTACGGTATTTTGTACTCTCGGGATTTTGTACCTTCGGGATTATGTTTCATGTCCCGCGGGATTTTTTACCTCAGGAATATGTCACCAATCCATTTTCAAAATCAAACAACCTAAGATTTCATCGTTTTAAAAATCGTTTCTGTTTAGCTGATTTACAATCACTATACTAGCGAACAACAGAAGTCCAATTAAATTAAGTTAGACATATTTTAAAAATATTTAAACACCTCAGTACGTACTCTCTGTGTACTCATAATTACAATTATTCTTACGGTTGCCATATAATAATGATTAATTTCAGTGGCGCTTAAAGTATGTTCACTTCCCACCCCAAAATTGACAACAATTCATTCAACATTCTTCTATTTATTAATTGTATTCCATTCAGACACACTAACTCGTAAATCAAATAATGTGTAAATCTTAAAAACAACAATAAAATGAGCGGTTTGTTTTCAGAATCGTTTGTATGAAATTATGCCGCCAACACAATTTAGCACTTGTACATAGTTTTTATTTTATTTTAATAGAAATAAATAATATTTTAAATAAGAAATCGAAATAAAAAGAATTTCACTATCAGTTTCTCTTCTACTATACAGATGTATAGATGACTTCTTTGTACGAACGACAAATACAAATCTTATATCTAACCGTATATTATACAATATATATTCAACTTGGAGAGGAAGATATTTTAATTGATTTATCTTGCAACAAAACGATTAAATATAGAAGCGCAATTCTTGAACATAAAGTTAGATCAATCGTTCACATTCATTTAAATATTCTTTTATCACAAAATAATGTAAATCAAATAAAATTGTTATCAATAAAATTGAAAATTCATTGAACTTTAAAGGAATTATTGAAGTTTTGTTTATCTTCCGGTTGGACGAAAACAAAAATAGGTATACTATATACATACATTGCTTTAGTATTTACGAGTAACCGATATAGAAAACTAAAATGCATCTCTAAAATAAATCCACAATCAGACTAAATTAAACAGTGCAACAAAATGAAGAAATACAGATCCCAAGACTTATTGTCATCGTCATTATTACAAATATCAAGATATTTATTTACTTTATAATTACTTTAAGTTTAACAGACGAAATCCTAAAATAAAAATAATAAAATGAATGTGTGTATATGTGCGCTCATATCTCTATTTTTAAAAACATCTAATTTTAAAATAAGAAGTTTTTTTTTTTTTAAAAAAAAAAAGACTTAACCATTTCTTATTCATCTTAAACAAATGCAATTTTTTATTAAGTATTTTGATTTGCGAGCATAGAGTACAGTAGTAGAAGAAGAAATCCTTCCACATAAATAATAACAGGCATCTCAAATTTGCACGCTTTTACGCGAGTATTTATAAGAAAAAAAAAAAAGAAAAAATCGTGTATAAATAGAAACACAAGAAATTACCATGCTTATTACTACTCTTTTGACGTTGAGCTCTTCGAGTATTTTGATTACCACTGTTATAATTATTATCAAGATCATAATAATCACCGTTACGATGCTTAAGCTTTAATTGGCGATTATGACCATTATTTTCACCATTACTGCTGCTTGATCGTTTTTTAGCTGCCACATTTAAACGTATAAATATTAAAACTATAATTAAATTAATCAGACAAATCACTTTTAATTTATTCATTTTCAACCTTTTTTTTTACGTATTTTCCACAAATTCACATCACACTACATACATAATATATCATTATAACCACACACTATTATAACACTATTTTTATTAAAATAATAGACTGCACACTAAATTACTCATTTCAGAACTTTTTTTTTTTTTTTTTTTGTTGTAAACACTGCACTTTATAGTTCCGCGCGGATCATTAACAATTGTGTACAATTTAACAACACAACACTAAATGAAATAAGGGGTACCCCGGGGACATACTCGACCGACCATTCAATATTTATTTTCGATCTTTTCAATCCAACGTCTCAATACAAACTAAATATCTTCTTGGCTTGTGCATATAGTACAAGCGATCGAAATGAAGAAAAATATCTTCAACCAAACCAAAAATAACTGATTGAAGAGAGTAAAAAAAAAAAAGAAAGAAAAAGACCGAAACGACGATCACTTGGAGTACAAAAATATCAAGCAATAATAATAAATATCATGCAGAAGAAGAAAGAAGAAGAAAAAGGTGGATGAAGTATAAGGAGAAGAAGTTTTTGTAAGAAAATTTTATAAGAAATTGGTAAAGAAACAACGTGAACTTGAGGAACGGTTTGTTTTTTGTTTATGTTACATTCGTTTTTCTTGAAATGAGGATATAAATATTAATTTTGGGTATAATTAGGGATTTTACTGAGGTTATCGAATTTTAGAGTTCATTTCAATTTATAACTACATTGGTGGTCAAACTTTGTACCTGAATTTTTAATGTTATAGGTCATAAGGTATGTATATGTCAAACAGATTTAGTCTTACTTTATCTATATTTATGTTAATTATGTTGTGTGGAAAGAGCGATATCTTTAATAATTGTTGTTCTAATCAGCCCATAAGCTTTGGAGTAAGTGTTGGTTTGTCTTAAACCTTAGACAGACTGCGATTTAATAAAACCGATTTAGTGAATTTTTCGAGATTAGCCGCAGTGTTTCAACCTCGATTTAGCTAATCCCTTTGTTTTTGCATAGAAACTTAAATTAGTTTAGCTAAATCGGATTTATTAAACCACAGTCTGTCTAGGCCAGGGTATTACCCACTATGTACACTTCAGTCGCTGCATGTCAAGAACAAATCTTAGAAGCGATTTTTGATTGAATGGAAGAAAAAGTACTAATCTTCTAAAATTTACATCTTCTACAAGAAATACCCTTTGCTACAAAATATTGTACGCATAAAACCGGCTTAATTTTAAACATTTCTTTTGTTTTCGTAATGTCATATTCAAACATAGTTCGCAATGAAACATTTTGAAGTGGACATGTTTTGTAATTGTTTTGTGTATATACTGAATTGTACACTTTCCAATGTTCACTACTCCCGATTGTTTACGCACTTTAGAAATACATAAATATTGGTGAATATTTTTCTGATGAAATATATCTTCCAGGTACATTCTTAATAAATTTGTGTTTTCCATTTACAAATGTGTCAATCTGTATGTTTACTTTTTGTTTGTAGGCAACGTTTGATTTTGCCTCCATCAAAAAAAAAAAAGATCGGATGGCAAACTCGAAGAAGATGAAAGCGAATCTGTTTGAAATCATTTCAAGTTTTCAGAATTTATTTCACGGCAGTAATCATCTGGTGAATTTATTTAAAATCGTATTGAATGAAGGTTTGTAATGAAGATTTCTTGAAACATTACAAACAACTTCAAGAATCATAATTGGTTTTATGAACCAACGGGCAACCTTAGCTAACAAGAATGACGTCGTAAATAACATACGAGTAAATGATGAAATTCAATAGCAACTCTCTGCTCAATGCATAAAACACAAATCTATTGACACAGTTGTAGATGAGGATCAAGCCGTCAATAATCCAATAGAGTTGCTTATTTCTTTGAAGCCATTTGAAATGAAATCGCACGTACTCTTTTGAAATGTTATAGTTCACCAATAAGGCTTGTTCGTAATTTAGATCCGCCGGAACTGTGCAACGAAACAGGAGTTTGTGTAAAACAATTTACGCCGAATGTGATTAAAGCCACAACTATTATAGGCCGTATAAGAAAATCTAACGAAAGCCGTATACCCGGCTAAATTAGGATTTTTAGCGGCTCGGTGATGGTAACTCCCTATCGAGCACAATTATGCGAAGCCCTCTAGCGGCTCGGTGATGGTAACTCCCTATCGAGCACAATTATGTGAAGCCCTCTTTCGTTCTTCTTTAGTGTTTTTCATATTAATAACATATATGTTTTTAATTGATTTTTATATTAATCACAAGTACTTTAGCTGTACACCTTTTATTTTTATTTTTGTTACAAAAACAGAGAGGAGATACAATTGCACCAAGAAAAGACTAAAGTCGTAAGTAGTATTTTTTTGCAAAAAACTTCTTCTTTTTCGAAAAAACAAAAACCTTCTTTTTTTCTTATTTTGTTGCTTGCTACGTTTTTTAGGAATCTTAAAATGGTGCGAATATTTTGTACATACTTAATTTTTCTTAAAGGTGCATTTTTATAATTTGACAAATTTAATTTCGATCGACGCCACAGATTCCTAAAATCACGATTTCAGTCTGATTCAGAATATCGATATTAAAATAAAAAAATCACGTCGACTGCATCCTGTATCCTTTAAGGTTAGACAAAAATACAAAGAGTTGCACGCTTGAATTTTATTCGTTAGATTCAAGGTAAATAAACACGTTAGAAAAAATTTCAGGAGAATATCGGGTCGACTAATTCTTCAAAATGGTTCTAAATTGTTAAAAACAGTAAAGTTGAATAAAATATGTTTGAAGTGTTTCCTGAATTTAGTTTTTGATAGTCATTTTTAGGCGGTAGACCAGATTTTTCACTGAACTTTTTTCTAACGTGTTTGTTTGCCTTAAATCGACCAAATAAAACAACATGCAAGCGTCACGATAATTGCTGGTTTGAAATTGAAAATCCATGCTTTTCACATGGTCAGTTATGCAGGGTCGGGAAGGTTTATTATTTTATGTTTGTATAACTTTATGGAAAATGAAAAGCAAATGGTTAAATGTTTTATTGAATGTTGTGAATTATGTGTAGAAGACTAATGTAAGCTATGCAAATGTCCGCCTCTGTTAGCCACACAAATCTCTTTTAATAACATTTATCATCACACTTTCTTAGATTTCAACTAGAATTTCATTAAATTCGTCACGAATGTGAAATCAGGGGCTGTTAAATCTGGCAACCGTAAAGATAATCGACATCACCGTTTCTTTAGATAATTTGTTGTGGAAACATATCTCTCAGTAATTAAATTGTAACCTATTGCTTCGTCTTGTTGGAACCACATGTTAACCAAGCCCAGAGCATCCAGGTTTGGTGTCAAATGTTATCAGTCATGTTATGATGACGTTCTATATAGTAACAGTTATCGTAACGCCATAGAAAGCCCCTTCAGAAAAGTAAGGGGTAATAATTCCAGCAGACCAAAATTTTACATTGTTTTTTAGTCTAAGCCCTCATTATTAAATAAGCTCAAATATCCTGTTCGGTTTACTCTCCACTAAGCTTACTATTTGTTTTGAGTGAATATTTTTCAATTCATGATTCTTCAGATCTTATCGATTAGGTTTTTGCTTTGACTGAGGAGGACAAATAAGTTTTGAGGGATTTACAAAAGATGGCGTAACGTAACGAATGGCGTATATTCATGTTAAAGCTTCATTTCCCTCTAAAAATCGGTATGTGTCATTTCGCTGAAGTGTAAACAACGTATTAAATAATCTTTGTGCCAAGGAAACACAATTTGCGGAAAGCGCTGCTTTTTTGTTTTAATTTGAAGAAAAGTGCAACTGATGGATATCGATTACTGTGTGAAGCATAGGGGGAACATGATCCATCAATAAGAACATGTGTCTGCTGGTTCCGGTGTTTTAAAAGTGGCGATTTTGACACCAGTAACAAAGAACGCGAAGGTGGGCCAGTAAAGTTTGAAGGCGCTGAGTTGGAGGCATTATTGGATCAAGATTCATGCTAAACTCAAGAGGAGCTCGCTAAAACTTTGGGAGTGACTCAACAAGCGATTCATAACTGTATGGCGCAAAAGCAATGAAATTTGGTTCCGTATGAACTCAAGTCAAGAGACGTCGATCGCCGTTTTTTCACGTGCGAACAACTGCTCCAAAAACAAAATCGGAAGAGTTTTTTGCTTCTAATCGTGACGGGAGACGAAAAGTGCATCCACTACGATAGCCCAAAGCGCAGAAAATCGTGGGGTAAGCCCGGTCATGGATCAACTTCAACGGCCATACCGAATATTCATAGCAAGGAGCTTATGCTGTCCATTTAGTGGGATCAGTTCGGAGTGATCTATTCCAGCCTAACGAAACCATCACTGGAGAACGTTATCAACATTGAAGCTCAAACTCCAACAATATATTTTTTTTTTTTTAAACACCTTTATTGATATGGCTACTACAATCTTAAACATTATTAATTCATTAGTAAGGTTGACATTGGTGGTTTGGCGTCTATTGGAGGGGGGGGACCAAAGTTGAGTAGATTAATCTACCAGCTCCGTAACCTTCCAGTAGGGTGCGCATCACGTGAGCTGTTCTGGTCTTGTCATTAGGCAGCTGCGTGATGGGTACAATTGTGTAAGGGGTAACCTGTTCACAATTCGCAAGTGTACGTACTGCCTCCTCGTGGCTACCACTGGTAACTAAGGCCACTTGGCACATTTTTGGCCATTTGGTACAGGCTAAAGTACGACGCTAAAGGAGAAAACCTTGACAAAAAACCCTAATCTAACGTGGAACAGCATATGCCGATGGATGAATGGCTGATAGGTTAATCAGCCCAAAATATGCGGACTCTGGATACCAAGCACCCTCCAGTTTTATTAAGCCTTCCTGTAGTAAAGCTGGGTGACCTACAGGTGATTTGCAATTCCCAGCAACTCGTAAGAGTAAAATCAAACGGAATACGAGGCAGGAGTAGGAATATACGGGAGTGGGACAGCCCTCTCGAGGTCCTTGAGCTCCAATGCTACCGTATTTCTAGCGGAACTACATGCTGTAGTAAACATCTAGGAGGGAGAGCAATAAACCCAGACAGTATGTATCACGTACCGGGAGGCAGTATTGTCAGGTTCATTAAGAACCTGAATATTGACTGGACGGATAATTAAGCAGGGCCAGCACAATAGATCTTTTAGGTCGCAGTGCGAAGTGGCTGATCGCCCGCATGGCCCCCCAATAATAATGATAATAATCCCTCTATTAAATTCTTCAACACTTCTTTTTTGGAATTTTGACTTCTTATGTGTTCGTAGATTATTTTTGGTTTTAGCTTGTTCCACCATCGATTTGGTTGTTTTGGTTTTTCTGGCCAAATCCCACACAGATATCGAAGGATGTTTGGTAATGACGCTTACAATTTTCTGATCCAACATTTTATTTCGCGCACCTTTCTTTGCTCCGGATCCGGGCTTAGGTGATACAGAAAGATAGAAATGAAATTTATTTTTTACATTTGTTACCGTATTATTGGAAACACCGGCAAATCTAGCAATTTTTTTATTAGTATACTCCGGACGATCATTATGCACAATCTAATTATTAAGTCACGTTTTTCTTCTTCTGATTCGTCCATTTCGAAATAAATAAAAAAATGCACAATTTGATGTTTATTCGTTGTTTTTCAAGGTTTTTTCATGACGGTACTATTTTTTCCCTTTGCGCAGTAACTCAGGAGATAATATAAATTTGAGAATCACAAATTTCATTCGGTAAATCGGTACAAACCATCATTTCATTCTGTAAATCGGTACCAATTCAGAAAACTTGTCTTGTCAGGTAACCGAATTAAAATATCTCAGCATCACAAAGCTAATAATTGGAAGATTTATTGGTAAAAATTAAAAATAGAAGGGCATAATATTCGTAATTCCGCGGTCGATATGGGACGCCTGATGTACACAAATATGCCAAAAATTGAAATTATTTTGCATTCTGTATTTGAATGCAAGACAATTCTGCAGTCTTTGAAGACTGATGCGATTTCGATTCTCCTGATCCTGATTATAAAAATATATCTGCAAGACAATTCCTATTTGCCATCCGGACCTACCGGATGCGGATGAAAAGGATAACCAATTAAAACTTTACCGTTTTAGTCAAATTGAACGCTGCTAACTAGCTGCCGTCAATTTTACAATCATTTATGATTTTCTATAAATGAATTTCTTGTAGGAAAGTGTCAGTTATTTTAGCAGGTATGTTAGTTCAAACAAGAGCGAACTAAATTATTTTAACTACGCACAGTTACATAGGATTTTAAAAAAAATTAAAATTTGACAGAGTTCATGCCAGAAATTAAACGTGGATGTACCTGGATAAAGCACTTTGTCGCTCTTTCCCATTACAGAGAAACGCAAAAGTTATTAAGCGAAACAGAAAGTATGCGTTTTGCGATTTAAACTTCGTGAGCAAAACCCTGTAGTGGTACCGAGCGGTTTGTACCATACGTTTATGATGATTTAGGCACTGGTGGGGCTTAAGGTATGTAAAACACGATAGCACAATCAAATTTTATGTTTTATTTTAATTATTTATTATTTTATTTCAATATCATAATGGTAAAGTTTTATATAATTATTATTCATTTAATTATGATTATTTTATTTTATTATAATTAGAATGATCTTCATTCCTCGATGGCTTAACACTTTCTACCTTTTATAATTTTATTTAATCTACCAAATACATTGGTTGAAGATCATAAAAATACCAATATACATTTATGTAATTCATTTACAGTAAATTCTTAAAATTTATTGAATGTTATCTTGTGATTTTGGTGCTTTTCCTCACATCTCCGACGACAAGATAAAAGTTATTTATTATATAATCTTTTATGGAATAGAAAACTTTAGTTTTATTTAAGGTTGTAATTACAATTCATATATTACTTATGGTAATTTTTTCTTATACTAGTTATTTATAATAAATTTCATTCATTTTGTTAGTAATTTTAATTTCTTTGGTAATGTTAACATATATTTTTTTTCCTACAATATAAAGGTTAAAGAAAATTAATATTTATTAAATTATTACAATTTTCTTTTTATTAATTATAATTAAAAGTTTATAATACATATTATTTTAATTCACTTGGTATATAATTCTTATTTGTGTTATCAAATGGCAATAACTTTTGGCTTTATGTTTTAAAAAGTTTCAGCCTGTTATTGTGTACGAGTTTATTTGAACGTCCGATTTTAATGACACAGTTTTCGTCCGACAAAACATCTTGAATCACGTATGGTCCCAACCATAATGAAGAAAGTTTAGTAGTTCGAGCTTCGTTTTTAAGAAGAACCACATCATCTTTGTTAAACTTTTCCGGATTTATCGATCGATCATAATTCAATTTTGAAGATTCTTTAGATTTTAATAAATTTTTTCTGGCCATTAGGAAAGAATTTTGTAACCGGCATTTCAAGTCATCGTAATAGTCATCATAAGTATATTTGGGTTCAGGATCTTTGGTAAGTGACACGGGAATTTTTGGTTTCATTCCTAAAACTAATTCATGTGGCATTAACCCCGTAGAACTGTGTGGCGTCGAATTATACGAGAATGTTAAATATGGAAGCCATTCATCCCAATTCAAAGGGTCATTTTGACAAAACGTTCTTAAATACTCGCCCAATGTTTTATGGAACCTTTCAAGAGAGCCATTAGTTTGCGGATGGTAAGCCGTGGTGCAGAGTTTTTTTATTTTGAGGAGTTTACAAATTTCAGTAAACAACGCACTCATGAAGTTAGAACCTTCATCACACAAAATTTCATCAGGAATGCCAAAAATACATATAAAATACTCCACGAATGTTCTTGCTACTGTCTCTGCTTCTTGATTGGGAATACCTTTTGCGATGGTGTATTTCGAAAGGTCATCTTACATCGTTAAAATATAACGATTTTTTTTGTGCGATGAGGTCATTGGTCCGACAATGTCTAGGAATATCTTTTCGAACGAACGAGAAGATGTGGTCGTAATTTTCATCGGTTCCTTAGTGAACCTAGAATGCTTATTTATTTGACAGAGTTTGCAAGAGGATATTATATTTTTAATTGTCGAATACATATGAGGTAATATGTAATATTCTTTCATGCGATTGTAAGTTCTAAACAGGCCCTGGTGACCTCCAAGAGGAGATGTATGAAATTCTAGTACGAGTTGGTTTATTTCTGTTTCGTCATTTAAATATTTTATGTTACCTTTTTCATGCCTACGAGATTGATTCTCATCTGGTTTATCTAGACTATTGTTCATTATTAACGAAGGGCTCTCTACGCTATTTGTATTATTTAAATGAAAATCGAGAGTCTCAGGGCAACCGGATTGTTGGGTTGATGTAAAAATTTTGGCTTATATTTGAATCGCCTAGCAATGAAGAAGCCAAAGTTGTACTCGTTTCAGGGTCGTCATTCATGTTTGTATGATTTATTTCGTTTTTAAGGGATTGTGCTGGAGTAACGACGTTGCATTGAATAGGTATTTCAGAATGGTCATTTATGGAGATCCTACTTAGCGCATCGGCGTTTCTGTTTTGTGTACCAGGTTTATGTAAAATTGTATAATCATAGTCATCCAGTTTAATTCTCCATCGCATCAAGCGTGAGAATGGGTTTTTCAAATTGCATAACCAAATCAGCGGTTTGTGATCCGTAACAATTGAAAATTTGTTACCATACAAATATGGTCGAAAATGACTTACCGACCACACAATGGCAAGCAACTCATTCTCAATAGTTGCATAGTTTAGTTCGGCTTTGTTTAGGGTGCGGCTTGCAAATGCTATGGGAAGATCATGAGATTCAACAAGCTGTGATAAAACGGAACCAATCGCGAAACCGCTTGCATCACAAGTTAGTACAAAGGGTTTGCCAAAATCTGGCATTCGCAATATAGGCGGATGAATAATGGCATTTTTTAATTTATTAAACGAATTCTGGCACAATGCATTCCAGACGAAAGTTTGATTCTGCTTCAATAATGAAGTAAGAGGTTTCACTAAACCAGCAAAATTTGGAATAAATTTCCGATAGTAACCTACTAAACCTAAGAAAGATTTGATATCCGTTGCGTTTTGAGGGATTGGAAAATTTTCGACGACTATAATTTTATTTTCATCCGGTCTAATGCCGTTGGGAGTCACTACGTGTCCAAGGTAAGTAATTTCTTGCCTTAGAAATTTACATTTTTCCAGATTAAGTTTTAGGTTAAATTTACGAATTCGATCAAAAACTTCTCTATGTCTTTTATTATGTTCTGCAAGTGAAGATCCAAAAGTGACAATATCATCTAAGTAGACTAAGCATTTGATATTGTTTAGTCCACTTAGGACATTATTTATCATGCGTTGAAATGTCGATGGGGCACCTTTTAAACCAAACGGCATTCGAATAAATTGGTAGTGACCCTCATCTGAGCTGAAAGCAGTGTTTTCTCTATCCGACTTTTCCAGATTTATTTGGTGATAGCCGCTATATACATCAAGAGACGAGAAATATTGCGCACTTCCAAGTTTATCCAAAATATCCGAAATATTGGCAAAGGGAAGATGTCATCAATGGTTACATTGTTGAGCCTACGATAATCAACAACCACGCGCAATTTCTTTTGATTGCTGGTGGTTTTTTTTTGGCACAACAAGTAATGGAAAATTCCAAGGACTTACACTATCTTCAATAATTTCATCCTCGAGCATTTGGTTTATTTGCTTTTGAATTTCCAATTTTGTAGAATGGGGCTGTCGATATTGCCGTACGTGCATAGGTTCTACATTAGGTAGTGTACGAACATGATGAGTACTAACACTTGCTGAAGTCAAAAAGTCGCCTTCGAGATGGAAAATATCGTTGTATTTCCAAATAATTTCATTTATAGTGCGATATTCTTCTGTATTCAAGTGCTTTAAATCTATCAAAGATGAGAGAGTATCTAACCTATTATCAATGACTTCATTCCATTTTTGTACTTGATAAATATGGTATTTGTTTAAAGGTTCAACTGTAATGTTGAAATCAGTTAGAGTTACTTCATCTTCAGAAATATTTACGATAGAAATTGGCATAGAATTGTTTTTAATTTTATGAATTGAATTCGATGTGAACACGGAAGGTGATATCTCCTGTGACAAGCAGACGAATTCTGACTCATCAACAGAGTTAACTGTCACTGTAATGATGTTTTCTGAGCGAGCAGAAAGTCTGA
This sequence comes from Tipula vernalis, assembly GCA_958295665.1. Classification (NCBI taxonomy): domain Eukaryota; kingdom Metazoa; phylum Arthropoda; class Insecta; order Diptera; family Tipulidae; genus Tipula; species Tipula vernalis. The sequence continues at coordinate 125,257,463 of OY282558.1, read as the reverse complement.
TACATTGTGGACAATCCAATTGAAGCTCTTGGGATAAACTTAACGACACTACAGAATTTTCTAATGGGATATTTACAACTTGTTTTAAAAAATCAATATTGCATTTATAATTGTTGAAAAAGTTTAAGCCAATAATACCCGAACAAGTTATGGGGAAAGAATCAGGTACTACTTGAAAGTTGATGTCCAATCGATTTTCGTCAGGAAGCAATAGTTTCGCTTGACATTCGCCAAGAGTTGGAATTAAATCGAAGGAAATACCTTTTAATTTACAAATATTATTTTTATTAATTTGGACTGCATCATTCAATAAACCATTTTTAATAAGGGATACTTCGGCAGCCGTGTCCAAGAGGAAAGGAATGGTTTCGAATCTGCTTATGTCAAGATTAATATAGAGGTAATGACTTTTGCTTTCGTTTTTTGTAAGTTCTGTTATAGGATAAACAACGTTTTCCGGTAGGGAATCCTTATCTCCAATTGGTGGATTGGATTGAGAGCACTCTTTATTTATGGAGTCTTCGAAGGAGTGTCCTTGGTTGACCTCGAAGACCCGCTTACGTTTCCCAAAGTTGAGAGTTTTGTCTCTCGTCTCTCGTCACTTACTTTCTTGAGAGTACACTCTTGTATATGATGGCCCATACGTTTGCAATAAGCACAACGAATTACTGAAAATGATTTTACTGATTTCACCTGATTGTTTTTGTTCTGATAGCACTGATTAATTTAATTTTCTGATAGCACTGATTATTAACTTTACGACATAATTGACAAATTTTTTTATGTTGTGTTTTTGGAGTAAAAGAGGAAGGCTCTGGTGTGCGTATTCTAGAAAAAATTTTAAGAATAGTTTCTTCCTGGATTGCCTGATTGATGGCTTCGTTTAGCTTAGTAAATCTACACACTTTGATAATCACCTTGATCGATTGATCTAGACCCTCCTGGAATGAATGAAGGGCAAGATACGCATTAAGATCTTGTATTGTTTTAGCTGATGATTGACGTTGAGAAGCGATACAAGCTTCATTTAAATCGTGAACAAGCATCTCAACTCAAGTGGCATAAGTATGAACATCTTCACCTCTGCTCTGTCTGATGTTAGCCAACTCCATTGGAATCCGGCCAATAGAACGGCTCTCGGAAAATTTCGCTGTTAAAAGTTTCTTAAAATCAGCGAATGTTTTTATATCAGCATATCGAACGACATCATAAGCTTTTCCGTCTAATTTTAATTTAAGTAGTTCTACGAAGGCAGGCTTATCGGCGTCAAGTAAAGTTTTAAATATGAAAGTTGCGCACGAGCAGAATTTATGTAGTTCTCTTGGGTCGCCGTTAAAATTTGGAACAAGTTTTAGGACATATTTAGCATCTAAAGCCGCCATATTAATTTCTTCAGAATGTTCACTCTGATTAATATTTGAAAGTTGGGAAATCGTATCAGAAGACGTGGGAGGGAAATTGGAAATAATTTGACTATTTAAAATGTTGTGTTCAACGGGAGGATGTGGTTCTCTATTTAATGATGAATTTACATCATTGTCACTGATATTACTTGATGTTTCGTCGTTCGAAGACATTTAAGAAGGAAGTCACTAGCAACGATGTAATAAATTTAATTTCAAATTTAGCACATCCAAAAGTTAATTTTAATAACACCATTTGGTAAAAAAAATAAAGAAAATCTGATACCAAATATTTGGTTTAATTAGAAAAATGTATGATGAGTTTAATTAATGAAATTTAAGATTAAACATTTTGATTAAATATATGTATATATATATTTTATCTTTTTTTTAAATTTAAAATAAAAATTAAGAAAAGTTATTAACTTAATTAAATTTGGCTTACGTATAATTGTTATAACAGGTCCATTGAATTGTGATGATGAAAGTAACCGAGATGATGTATTGGAAGATGTAGCTGTGTCACATTTACTTTATTTGTTGATTTCCATGTGGTCGTAGTTGTATCTACTTTTCTAATGATGGCCTTGCACCGGAATGAAAATGAACATGAGGCTTTGTTGTTGCAGAGTTATAAATTTTTAAATAGCGCCTATAAACTTATGAATGAAGCGTTTTGTACTGTACATGTACATTGAATCGACTTGTGCTAGCGATATTTATGATTTCCGTTAATTCCAGAACGTTCTTATAACTGATTAAGTAAAACTTTTTTTTAATTTCATTCAAGAATACGTTCAACGTAAAAGTTTCAATATTTTGTTTGTTGTTTTAGGTTTTTAAAATAAATTAGATTTATAACTTCATTATTAAATTTTTTTATTCATTTTATGCACATTAAAGTTTGAAAGTTTATAATTTAAAAATTTGGTAAAATCTTTACCGTTGTCACCAATTATAGTTGTACCGAGCGGTTTGTACCATACGTTTATGATGATTTAGGCACTGGTGGGGCTTAAGGTATGTAAAGCACGATGGCACAATCAAATTTTATGTTTTATTTTAATTATTTATTATTTTATTTCAATATCATAATGGTAAAGTTTTATATAATTATTATTCATTTAATTATTATTATTTTATTTTATTATAATTAGAATGATCTTCATTCCTCGATGGCTTAACACTTTCTACCTTTTACAATTTTATTTAATCTACCAAATACATTGGTTGAAGATCATAAAAATACCAATATATACATATTTATATAATTCATTTACAATAAATTCTTAAAATTTATTGAATGTTATCTTGTGATGTTGGTGCTTTTCCTCACAACCCTACTCTATCGAACTGATTACTTAAAGAAATAATAACGTTCCGCTCAGAATTCTCAATTCGAAAATGTTGACATACGTGGTACTAGGCAAGTTGCTTGACAACCTCAAAAATACATTAATTACATATTTTTGATTAAGCTAAATTACAAGATTATATTTCACCGCATCATTAAAGGTAATTATTATAATAGTTTGTCCACACCTGATTTGAATAAAAAAGAAGCGGACATAAGAAGAATTAAAAAGTTGACTACGATATGATTTGAATCTTTACTTATAAGGTTGGTTTATTAGCTAAAATTCTTATTTCAAATACGTCATTTTGTAGCTCAATATGTGTCTTGTATAGTTTACTTACTCTGCCGCACGCACACGTGATAAAAACCAATTTATTTTGAACTTTGAAATGACGAAACAGAAGAAACAAATATATAAAGTTTTAAAATGAGAAAATCGCACAACCAAAACCAAACACAAAGAAATATTACAATTTTGTTGACAGTTCAGCGGTAGAATTCATTGGGTTAGGTTGGAAATATTATTGATTCGTGTTTTGAGAAAGTTTTTTAAATTAGTGGATTGATAAGAAAAAAAAAATTTTTCTTAATCTGAGTGCTAATTGATTTATTTTTTTTTTTTTAATTTTTTGTGCTTTGTTGAATAACTCGTGTAGGCAAGTGGAATTTTAGTGATATCAAATCTGTTTATATATAATGGAAGGTGATAGTATTCTATCGAATTATGATTTAAAGCAGCAGGCTTCAACTGTTTCTCGTTATGGTTTAAAACTAAAATTTAATCATGTTTTTCCGGAAAAACGGAACCAATCAGTACGACCATCTATTCGTCAATCAATACCGTTGATTCCGTTGGCTTGCAGGTAAGACAATTTTCCCCAAACACTGATTCAATTTAAGAAACACTATATGTATACACAATTATACGTTGCGTGAGTATTATATCAAATATCCAATCCACCGGAAAACTGGAAAGGAAAATCTATAAAAAGAAAAGGAAAATCAATAATTTGGCAACATTGACTGACTGATATTTTATCCACAAAAAAAAAAAAACGCAGGAAAATATTTCTCCAGTTGTTTCTTTTTTAATTCTATGTTGTACTCTCTTTTGCATTGAGATTTCCAAAAAAAAAAAACTAAAGAAACTCGGAAAATGTAATGTTATTATAAAAGCGATTTTCTTTTCCTTATGGTTCAATATAATTTTGTTTTACAAAAAGCATTCAGTATTTCTAATCTTGTACGGTAAATTTTGATTTATACGAGATAACCTTTATAGGTTCCAATCTGAAGAATGTATTTATCATTGTTATTTATGCGTATGTGCCTAAATTTTTTTATTCCAAACCTCTGTTTTATTAGGCTATTTATTGGTTCCGTCTATTTTGATCTTTTTTTTTTTTTTTTGTAAAGATTGAGATAAAATTTGGGTTGCTAGGTAGGTTTTCCCTAATGATAAATTTGACGTTTTTAGAAAATCTATTGTTTGGCGTACATTTGTTAAATGAATATGCCACTTCTTTTTAACCTTATATTTTCCTTATATTGGAAAATAGTATAAATTTTTTTTTGCCCTATGGAAAGGCACAGACACATTTTTTGTTTATTTTTCCCATTTATTTGGCAACAGTTCAAACATAAAATAATAAAGCAAATAACTAAACGACCAGACAATTTATTAAACCCATGAAATTTTATGCAAGATCAATATTTGTTTTGATTGTGTTTTATGTGCATTTCATTATTCAGTGGTCAGCAAATCTATGCCTTCGGACGAGCATTTCAAAATGTCCATAAGTAATCTACGGGATTTTAAAATGTTCGCTCGATCCTATAATTTTGCCTAACCATGTGTATGATTTTATATCGCTTAGTAAAGTATGTACATACATAAATAAAACACATTACACTATATAATAATTTCCATCATACAGACATATTTTTATACATACATTTTGTGTCTAGTTAATCTTGAAATCACCCAATTAGTACGAGCCGTCTTAAATCAATATTGCGTGCTATAAAAATATAATTACCAACCGGAGAAACATGCTTGCATTGTATTGATAAATATAAATATTCTAATTTTAATTAGAACGGTTTAAATTACCTAAAACATTAAAAATATGTTGTATACAAAACTTTTTCTAACAAAAACATAAATTTTCAACCTACCTAATTGACATGTAACTTAAAAATGATGTTTAAAAATGGAAAGTGAACGATAAAAATATTCGTGATTTTATTAACAATCAGCAAACCCAACCGATTCTACTAATTCATGTTTATTATCTAAAGTAAAATTAAACACTTGAAAGAATACAAGGGTTTGAAGAGGCTGCCAACTGTGAAGATATTGCTAAAACTGGAAACCCGACATTAAAATTATCTCTTGATATGGACAGAAATAAAACTAATTTATCGACGTAGAAGAGTATTTTTACCATGGGTTTCTGTGGAAAACAGTGAAAAATTGTACTCTGGCTCTGGTTTAATTTTTTAATTTTCTCCAAGTCCCGTAAAACTGTAAAACTAACACCAGCATCACATTTAGTAAAACATACCTTTTCCGTTACTCTTAAGAAAGAATTAACCTGTTTTACATTTATATTGTTCAGTTGATTTTTCGGCATTTTTTATAGACAACTATATTAATTGTTCATGGCAATCCCAATATTTTCGATTTGGTAAATCAGAAAAATACAGAGGCCAATCGCTCATAACATATCTACTGAAAAAAAAAGTAGAAATATCTTCCCCCTCCCCGTAATTTTAGCTGAATGCCCAAAGAGTTATACCAATGTACCACTCTGAAAAAATGAGAACCCTCCATGAGTTCTTTATGTTGGTAGTTTGGTTTCGTACTGAAAAGTTGTTCTACTCATCAGGCAGCTACGACCAATCTTCTTAAAAAATATTCGTGTGGGCATAATACACACACAAATGAGGTTATTATTGTTATTATTGTTGGGGGGCCATGCGGGCGATCAGCCACTTCGCACTTCGACCTAAAAGATCTATTGTGCTGGCCCCTGCTTAATTATCCGTCCAGTCAATATTCAGGTTCTTAATGAACCTGACAATATTGCCTCCCGGTACGTGATACATACTATCTGGGCTTATTGCTCTCCCTCCTAGATGTTTACTACAGCATGTAGTTCCGCTAGAAAGACGGTAGCATTGGAGCTCAAGGACCTCGAGAGGGTTGTCCCACTCCCGTATATTCCTACTCCTGCCCCGTATTCCGTTTGATTTTACTCTTATGAGTTGCTGGGAATTGCAAATCACCTGTAGGTCACCCAGCTATATTACAGGAAGGCTAAATAAAACTGGAGGGTGCCTGGTATCCAGAGTCCGCATATTTTGGGCTGATTAACCTATCAGTCATTCATCTTTCGGCATATGCTGTTCCACCTTAGATTAGGGTTTTTTGTCAAGGTTTTCTCCTTTAGCGCCGTACTTTAGCCTGTGCCAAATGGCCTAAAATGTGCCAAGTGGCCTTAGTTACCAGTGGTTGCCACGAGGAGGCAGTACGTACACTTGCGAATTGTGAACAGGTTACCCCTTACACAATTGTACCCATCACGTAACTGCCTAATGACAAGACCAGAACAGCCCACGTGATGCGCACCCTACTGGAAGGTTACGGAGCTGGTAGATTAATCTACTCAACTTTGATCCCCCCCTCCAATAGACGCCAAACCACCACAAATGAGGTTTATCCATGGGTTTTTGATATTTGATGTAGTGAATAATAATTCGCTATGTCAGTACGTTCTGGCCAGATACTTAGTGTGAGTGGCTAGAGTGGAATTTTTTGTAGTTTGGTCGTAGCTGCCTGATGAGTAGACCAACTTTTCAGTACGAAACCAAACTACCAACTAAAGGGGTAACTAACGAATCAGTAAGAATCTTTACAGAATTTAACGAAACTATTTTCTTACAGAATATTTGACATATTGGCCACTGAAACCGTAACAATTGACAAATACAGTATTAAAATTGTAATGTGAATAGGAAAATTTATTATTTTTAAGAAAAGTGTGCTTTGAAAATTTTAATGTATTCTGACATATCCTTCAGTTTACGCGTTAATTTTCGCTCTATTAAGTGACGGCTGAACTGAACGAAAAGTTCTTCAAGATTCGCTGGTCAGTAACATGCACTTTCTATTTATCGCATTCTTACTTAAAATTGTTACTGACTCGCTGGTTCCCGCAATAAAGAACTCATGGAGGGTTCTCATTTTTGCAGAGTGGTACATTGATATAACTCTTTGGGCCTTCAGCCAAAATTACGGGGAGGGGGGGGGGGAAGATATTTCTACTTTTTTTTCAGTAGATATGTTATGAGCGATTGGCCTCTGTATGGGGATTGCCATGAACAATTAATATATTTGTCTATAAAAAATGCCGAAAAATCAACTGATTACAGACAGACAAATTAAAATTCTTAAAAAAAAAATTATATTGTTACATTGTAAAAATGGAATCTAATAAGAATTTTGAACAAAACCGGAAATAACTGGAATTAAATGTTAGAAAATTGGGCATACGACATAGGAAGATGATAAAATAATTAAATAGAATTTTCATTTAATATTTTTAAACAGGCATTTAATTTATTTTACTTTAGAATACTTAAATGATTGTTTTCCAATAAGAAATAAAATAGTATTTCTTCACTTTGTCTCTTTCTAACATCGTAAAGCTCACTTACCATTTTTTTACTTTTAACAATGTAATTATTTTTTATTTATTAAAATTGGCTGGAACCCACACAAATACCTATTTCAATAGATCTAAAATGAAATATAAGGGAACGCGTCGTGACCTTGACATGTAAGAATTGCGACCAGGAACTGCTGGTCGGTACGACAACTGGAATCATTATCTTTTGTCTTAATTCCTTCTTAATAAAAACCTTAACTGCTCTCTTACCCAAACTAAAAGATAAAGGAGCCGCTGCCAACGAGTCCGCATTCTCATTACCGTCAATATTGCAATCAACAGGAACCCACATAGTAACTATCTACAATCTTTGACCAGTTTAGAAATGGTCAAAGGATTCTTAAGCGGTACTAATTTACTATCCGTGCCATAGAATAATATTTTGTGCTTTATCAACAAATTTCTCAACCTCCATCACACTATGCGTGAGAGCAATCAATTCAGCTTCAAACACTGTACAGTGCTTATCCAGACTGCTAGATACCTAAATACACTTCTACTCCATGAATGTGGAACTGTACCAAAATCAAAAATAATGCACGCCTGGAAGAGGAAACCCATGCTGCAATTCAGTAGGACAATTTCATCAGGACCACCGGCTTTACAAGGTGCAAATGAGAACAGATTCCAACGAAGAATATAAGAGTGACCAGCCATTGAGCTAAGTCCCAATCAATCGTGTAAACCACAAATGTTAGTGTGCTCGATGGCAACTTGATTGGAATTGATAATGTTTGGAATCGCGAAAATGGACAGAAAGAAGATCACTCTTCTTCTTTTTAGAATAGGTTAACCTCCCATCAGGCGGAAGCTATCAAGTTGATAAGCATCATTTTTAGCCAAAGTTCTGAGTAACTACTTTATGTGAAATGAGATATTTTGAATTCCTATTGGGTTTGCAAACTGTATTTTAGACTTTCTCACTATAACAAGTTATATTGGGTAAGTATTGTAATCGCGAAAAAAATGTTGTTCCAGATTTTCACATTTCTCGATGAATTAGATTACCGTGGCTATTTGTTAATTCGATTCGAATGTATTCGAGTCTTCGAAGTGCTAGATTCTTATTTGAATTGAATCAGATTCGTTCGTTTCTTATTTAAATCAAATATGAATCTTGTTCTTTGAAGAGTCGAATGCGTTCGGATCGAATTTGCAAATAGTGCCACAGGACTCCAAAACATCCATTAAAAAATGTCGTGTCTGTCCTTCCGTCCAACCAGTTATTCATTTTTATTATTTTTGTTTTGCCTCCCATTCTCACAAATATTGATAGTTATGAGACCCCTTTAAAATAATATCACGCAATTAGGGTAGAGCAGGTTTAGTTAATTCTGATTTTGTATTGTTTGTGTGTTATTATTTTGTATTCTCGAATGGCCCACAGCGATGTCCGGTACAGACTGAAGCACTAAGTAAAGAATTGTATCAGCTATAATTCTCACGTTGTTGTGAGCTGAACAAACGGCACAAATTTTCAAAAAAGAAATTTTGAACATTGCGAATGCTCTTTAAACAGAGTAATTTAAATTCTTAAGGAGTTTCAACAGTATACTAGAGATGTATAACTGGATCTAATTGTTAAAGGTCGACGATGGAAAATGGCGAATGCGTATCAGTTCTAAATAATTTAAGAGAGTCTTTGTTTTGGCGGCATGAGAGCAGAAGATTTATATTGTCGTGACCAATAATTGTGATATTGGGAAAGGGGTCTCCGAATTTAAGAAAAGCCGTGACATCTTTAACGGAAAATATATGTAAAATATAAATGGTTGGTTTGGTAATCTATAACGGACGCTTTGTGGGAAAAGTGATGTAGTTCGAGGAGTACGATAGACCATAATTTTTATTTACTCTTTTGGTTATTAACTTCACAACCGATCAATTTTTACTATCGAATAGTGTCATTAGATTTCAATAATTTGATTTGTTTCTAATTCTAATAAAATAGCCAAATTATATATATATATATATATATATATATATATATATATATATATATATATATATATATATATATATATATATATATATATATATTTGGCCAAAGCTGTTTATAAACATCTCCCTTGTACTTACGCCTTTGATAAGATTAAGGGAGTGGAAAGAATATTGAAAATGTTATTCTACATTTGGTTCTATACGATAAGGGTCCTCGAGTCCTATAGTTATGTATAATAAATAACAATATTTTTATAAAAAATTGGAGGGCACCAAGATAAATCCACTATATGTTCTGTGGGGACAGGAATCTTGGGTGATAGTCTGTCAAATGACGTTCCTTAACGAGGAAAGCCTATAAATCGAAAATATTCGATTTAGGTCGCAAAATTTTACATAAGTTTCCAGTGCCATTCTCTGGTGGGATGTTCTAACATGATTTTTTTCTATATTCGATAGTGTTCATGTCTCTTTTTTCAATAATAAAATTGTACACTGTTTCCATTTTTGAATTAGGCTTTTCTATTGCAATAGAGGATTTATATTGTGTCGACAAATTGTGATATTTGGGAAGGATCTTCATATCTAAGGAAACCTGTAACTTCCTTTAAGGTCAGCCTTGCTCAAAGTAACGGAAAATGTTTGTAAAATGTAAATGGTTGGTTTTCCGACGTATAACGGATGCTTTACGGGACACATGTCGTTGAGGAGTGGAAACACCTAATTCTTTTAATTCGAAATTGTATAAAACGTGTATTCAATAAATATTTAGCTCACTTCAAACTTACCCAAATGGCCAGAGTTTGCAGGAAGGTAAAGTTTAAGTTTTAACGAAAGGTATCGAATGAGGGATACCCTCCATTATCGATAGAGTCGTTGATTGAAGCTGTTAATTTATAATGGGATGATTTAAGCCAGGTTTTATGGTAACCGCTACAGTTTCGAGATAAAATTCTTCAAGGCTATTTCTGAATACGATATACGAATTCGAATAAATCTCATTTCATTCAAATAAAAAAAGGATAAATAAGGATCTCACACTTTCGTATTGGTATTGTATTCAGAAATAACGAAACGAAGAATAGAATCGTTTGATCATCCTTAGGTCAGGATTTGTAATACTAGTTTTTGACGTTTGGCCACTTGTAGTTTTCAAAAATATCAACATTTTAGTCCACCATCTAAGGATTTTGGTAAAAAATTTCAAATGGATTGGTCATTAGATTTTCTCATTTGGTCACATCACTTAAAAGTTTTGAAAGAACATTGAAGAACATGTTTTTATCATATTTGAAAGGAAATCGTTAGGGCATGCCACGATTTGGTTTGAACCCGTTTTAAAAATTTGGTCATTAGCCATCTTCTGTCTCATTTACATTGATATGTAATCAATTATTTATTTGTTAGTTTTCAATTTCCTCAAAAGAGCAAAACGAACGATCTAAGCAAAATCTCTTCTAGTATTAGGCATGTTTTAGTATTAGTGTCTGCTCTAGATCGCGATAGCATTTATTCGAATTAAGTGAATTTAAAATCAGATATTGTCAATTATTTTTAATTAAATAATTTAGAGCTAAACAGTTTAAAAAATTCAGAAAATTTCGTTAGTTTCTGTGCAATGTGCTAATTTCTGGATAATCTCTACAGTTGGAAAGTTTGGATTTGTTTTGTTAAATGTTGCAGTAATTTGGATGTATCTTATTTAATTCAAAATATTCACAATACCTAATTGATTTTAAATTAATTAAATTCGAATAATTGCTATCGCAATAATCTAGAGTAGACACGAATTCTAAAAAGCGCCCATTATTGACTCAATTTGTAAATTAAAATGTGAAAATCCTTAGTATCTGAATACCAAAATCCTCAAAACAGTAATAATATTTCGATTGTGGTTACCAAAAAAGTACCGAACAAACAAATATTTTTAGAATGTTTTGACTTGTACGAAAAATATTTGTGAAGCCTATATAAACTTACATACAAAAGATTTTGATTTATATTTGTATACCGAAGATGATAAGATAGTTATCAAAGCGTTGCGTAAATAAAAATTGTTGTATTTATTGACTGTAAACCCAGACGTGAATTTGACTGATTTTTTTGTTTAAAATATTCAGATCTAGTTAAATTCAAAAAATTATATTTTATAAACGGAATATAACCCAATTTTTTATTTTGCTGTTTAATTTTAAGGTTTGTTATAGGTGGTGACCCCTTGTGTCAAAGGTCACCAAACATGACATTTTACAGAAAAACATATATTTTCTTCGATAAACAAACGTGCACTTTGAAAATTTTAGTTTTTAAGAAAATTGAAAAAAATCCGAAAACGCGAACGGCTCTGCTCCGAAGAATAGTACCGTAGAATGAAACAAAAAAATATAAGTAATAATTATTTAATGTAGATTTTCGTCAAATCAAAAGGGTCAGGAAAAAATGTTCGCTATTTTCATACAAACAGAAAATATTTACAATTTCCCAAACGAGTTGTTTTTTTTTCTTAGGTTGGTAACACCCTAACAGTAGTTAATGAAATACGCTTGTTTGCTTTAATTTTTCGATTCAGCAAAGAAGTTGCATCCAAAATGGTAGTAAATGTTGGAAAAGGCTTTTGGTGACAATGCACTGTCCAGAGCGACTGTTTTTGATTGGTATAAGTTGTTCAAAGAAGGCAGAGAATGCATTGAAGACAGTGAACATCTTTGCCGTCTTTCAACGTCTACCGATGAATACCACGTCAAGGAAATCAAAGATTTGGTGACTTGTTGAAATCACGCAAATATCGTTTTCGGTCAGAATTTTGGGCAGACAACTCTTGGATGTTACATAACGATAATGCGCCGTTTCTCAATGCATTGGTTGTACGTGACTATTTGGCCTTAAATATTTAAACCAATATCGTTCCGCAACCGCTCTAATCGCCTGATTGAGCTCCGTCTGACTTTTGGCTATCCCCGAAACTCAAAAAAGCGCTTTCATTTCGAATCGAAGAAGGTTTTGAAGACCATTCCGTAAATAGACTTTAACAACAGTTTCGAAGCTGGAAAAACATTAGCATAAGTGTATTCTATCCGAAAGGGATTACTTTGAAGAGGATGAAATAAATTTGAAAGAACGAAAACGGAAACGAATAAAATTTAATTCGTTTTAATTCACAAAACGTTTTCGACAATTTTCGTTACTCATTCATCAAAAGAGTATCAACTAAAAAATTATAAATTTCAAGAGTAATAAACACAAAATGATAAAAATGTGGTTTTAAGGCTGTTTTCAAAACGAATACTTATTTGTGGAATTTAACTTATTCATGAAAATTTGACCTAGGTAAAATGAAAATTAGCTTTTAGCTGAAGTAAAAATGTGTCCTTTCAGACTTTTATTATTTATATAGGTCATCAAAATTCATTAAACTCCTTGTGTACAAGCCTATTTTGTATTATTATTGCGAATAGCAATATATTTTACTGAAAAAATTAGATAAGAAATAATTTTTTGTTGAACCGCTATCTAAACAAGGAAATGCAATCAATTCGAATAATTTTACATTCTTATTAAAGATGGCGTCGAATAAGTCAATAAGTAACAAATAAGTATCGGTTTCGAAAACAGCCGAAGTTAAAATCATTTTTTCTTTCTCCTGAAAATTGTAGGGTGTATTTTGAGTTGTGACCAATAATTATTAAAGAACCTATACATGATCCAACTTGGTGGGAAGGTTGTTCCAGTTTGGTTGGAAATTATTACGTGTCTATGCAAATTGGTTGAACAAAAAAAAATGATGTTTGCTGGTAATTACCATCCGACCAATCAACCAAATTGGATCGGGTGTTTGATTCTCGGTCGTTATTACAAAATTGTGTTGTTTATTGTCATAGTGTTTTTTTCATATTTGATCCTCTGCACCCAACAAACCAATTTGGTTGGGCTGCCCAAACTAGATCGTGTGTAGGGCCTTTTACATATTGTTCCGACTACCGAAACATTTTTGACGATCCATAATTGTTATTTTGCAAGGAACTATTACGGTTGTTTCTTGTTGGTGCCATTGCAATATTTTCTTTTTTTACCTTTACGTTATTAGTTTAGTTTTCGAAAAACGGGCGTTAAATTTGGAAAATGGATTTATTGTGCAATAGCTACATCTATATATCTTCACGTGAGTACTGCAGTGTCCTATTGAGCATTTTTCCCAAAAATTACTTATTAATGTATTCTTATATAATCGACCATACTCTTTCAAATTTTTCAATCCAAATTGACCATCTCATAGATTCTGAAATAATTAATAGTTTTTTTTTCTTTAGGCCATATTAAGTTTTGTTTATCATTATTTAAATTTTATCTGTCCAGTTATCCTATTGTATGAGGAAATTTTGAAATAAAATACCTTTGCCATTTAATTTTGATTTTCTATTTTGAATTTTTATTTTAAATCTGTCCCATATCCAATGCATTTAAGCATTATTGCAAAAAAAAAATGTTAACAATATCCCTTTCCCAATATGTCCTACACATATATCCATTTTTGACTTGTTGAGGAAAAATTTAATTTCCTAAAGAAAATTTAATTTGTCTTTCTTGCAAAATATTCAGAAATGTTAGAACTTTAAACTGAAGTTGAAAATTTTCCAAATGGCTTATAGGACAGTCACATGACGATATATGTCACTTTAAAATTGAGAGCCGTTCAAAAATCATCCTTATTGTGGTTGTCGCGTCGATCAACAATCGACACGATTTTACCTTATCGTATCGTTTTTAATTTGGCATTCCCTAAGGACATCGAAACGACTCAAAACTATTGCCAAATTAATATGAAACTCAACCTAGCTACTGTGAATTTGTCTCTTTATCTTAGCAATCCGAATGGTGGATTCAGCGAGAAATATTTACTAGCTCGTGATCACGAATTGTTAAAATTTCGTCATATATTTTACCCCCTCCAATTTTTTTCGAATGCGCTACAAAGAAAAATAAAGAGCAACCATAAAAAAAAAGTAAAAAAACATTGGAGGGGTAAAAGAGATGACGAAATTTCAACAATTTGTGATCACGAGCTAGCAAATTTTTCTCGCTGAATCCACCATAAATGAAAATTTTCAAAACTTGTCAAAATGGCAAAAAATTGTTGTTTACATTTTTTTGTGTACCATTAAATTTTAAATAAAAATCGACAAAATTTGAATTCTTTTAATTAATAATTATAAAAAATTGTATAAACATGTTAAATTACTTTTATGTTTCAAAATAGTGAATATGGCGAAGAAAATACCGAAATTACTATAAATTTTAAAAATAAATAAAACTTGTAATAATTTATTTGTTAAATATTTCCGATAAAATAAATGTTTTGTCGTGATCTAAATCTTAAGTGCGAGTTTATGCCGAGTTTACGACCATTTTCTGAAGAAAAATTTTCAACAGGCAACCAATCGACGTAGTCTATTTTGTAAACAAATTTCCCCTTCCGAACATAATTCTTTTGTTTTCCATTTAAAATATATTGAATCTGCTGAAAATTTTTCTTCAGAAAATGGTCGTAAACTCGCACTTACGACCATTTTCTGACGAAAAATTTTCAGCAGATTCAATATATTTTTCCTACAATCGCCGTGAAAAGCAGGCTTGTTTTCTCTGTTTTCAAAGCCCAAAGTGTCTGTTTTTTTGACAGTTAATAAACAAATTACTTTGTCACACGTTTCTCTTAGAAACGTGTGACAAAACTTGAAACCGCACGCTAAATTTGAAGAAAGACTAATGTTTGTATAAAACATCAAACCAAATTTTTGTTTTTCTTTATGAAAAATAAAAAAAATCTTTGACTACTCTCTTACTACAAAATTATCTTTTTATTATATTTTTTAAAATGATTGTAGGAAAAATAAAGTGTGAAACACTTCCGCAAAGTTGTTTGTCACGCTCGAAAGGTTGCTGGCCTCCGTCCCGTCGGCCAGCAATTTCCTTTCTCGCGTGACAAACTGGCACTTTGCGCTCTTGATACACAAATAACTATTATATGGAAAACAAAAGAATTATGTTCAGAAGGGGAAATTTGTTTACGAAATAGACTACGTCGATTGGTTGCCTGTTGAAAATTGTTCATCAGAAAATGCTCGTAAACTTGCACTCATCGACAGAAAAATGAGGTTTTATCGACAAAACGAAGTGTTGGCAAAGATAGTCACAATGCCATTTTTACAGTCGATGTGATATGAAGTCGAAACGACTACCACAATAAGGATAATAATTGTGAATAATTGTACATATACCAAATAAAAATTATACATATGTACAATTGCCACAAGTTTCAATTGATCAGGTTGATAATTATCAATCGCGCGTCCGGCTACGTTTTAATTATCAATAACAAATATCACATATACTATATACACAAGTAAGTACACATGCAACTATTAAAATTTGACAATGTGCCGGTCACGGGACCTCATTTGCACAAATTTGCAAAATTTGAAGAGAAACTAGAATTTAATAGTTTTCATAGTCGTTCAATTTTTTTTCCAGCCTACTGATAAAAATATTTGATTGAATATTGTTGTTAGTGAATTACGTAAATTTTCAAGTTTTGTAATTTTTGCAAAATAAATGTTTGTACGGTTGGCCATGACTTTATAATATTTTTTGTATTAAATTGCGGTCAAATTATTATCAACTATTAAAATTATTAGTGCTATGTAAGTGCATAAACTGTATAAAATATGTCGATTGAACAAAATGCGTCGATTGCTCAGTTATTAATTATTGTGAACGAATAGTTTTTCGCTTGTAAAGGTGTTTTGTGCGATAAAATATGCAGCTACACTGTGCTGCATCGCCATAAAAACAACTAATTAGCAAATTTTCGTATGACGTCAAGAAGGTTATGAAGGTTATGAAGGTTGTAATCGATGGTGTGCCTAAGGACAGGCAGGGTTGGGTTTGTCCTAATTGTATGGTTTGTATGAGAGATTCTGAATCTAAATTAAACAATTCTATCAAAAGGTTGAAAAGATATTAAGGTTAAATATTGCAATTATATACAGTGATATGCATAAATAAATGTTCAAACATATTGTATTACAAATTGGGGTCTTGTCTACAAAACATTTGAAAGCAATTGGCTTATTGTTTCATTTTAAAGCCCCTACAGACGATACAATTTGGTTGGCACAGCCAAATTCGTAATGTTGGTCAACCCAAATTGATATTGGCTATACACCATTCAACTCTGGTACTAGAATTTGACATTTAGTTTTAGTTAAAAAATAACAATCGCGCCATTTCATTTTTTCAAAAAACGAAAAAAATGGAGTCGCACTAGCAGCCTCAACAACTTGTAACTTATCGCAAACCAGGCCTAGAAAGTTGTGGGCTAAAAATGGTTAAGGGAGCGAAAAAATTTAGCCGAATTTGAATTTCAGTTACCTGCAACAGAAAATGAATGGTTTTAATACATCAGCTGAATTTGAAAATATGTGGCAATTTAATAACTGTGTTTGTGCTATGGATGATAAGCACATCGGAGGCAGTGCATTTGCTATCAACAAAAATCGTTTAACTCCGTTTCCCCTGAAAAATATAACGTGGAAAAAGAGAATATTTAATTATCGGTTATCGTGTGCAAGAAGATTGATTGAAAACGTTTTTGGTATTTTATCGGCGTGGTTTCGAATATTTAAACAAACCGATATTAATAAATGTGGAAAATGTTGATTGTGTAGTTTAAGCTTGCTGTGCACTACACCTTAGAAAACATTCGTACGCAGAACGATACGCAATAAATAATTGTGTAAATTACGAAGATACAGATAACGCAACCTTCCGGATGGGAGAGTGGGGACACGAAAATTCATTATTAGTGTACAAGTGTGTATTACTACCTTCAACACTTCATTTGTTGTGTAAAGCAGAATAATAAATCTAATTTAATTAAAATTTTTAATTTTGAAAAATTTATTATTGACATCAATGTCAAAGTAGTTATCAACATTAAAAATGTTGCTTAGACAAATACATTTGAATATGTCTATAAATACATTGATGTTGAAAAATAGTTTAATGCTTAACGTCTATAATTGGGAAAAGTTCACATCTTCCCGCTATCATAACTTTCAGAATTTACCTAATATTAAAGGCAACTATATACATAGTTGTCTGTGCAATATTCCACGTGTAAATGAATTCCATATTGAAAGGTTGATCTGCGGAGCAAAGAATCATAATTAAAATTAAGTCTTTTGATAGGTAATTGGTTCGAATCACAATAGGGTCAGATAGTATGTATGCAAAGTTCATCACAATTCAAAGGAAAATAAAATAGCAGGAAAATTAATTTAATATGTTCCGAAGATTGTAAGAGAATTCAATCCAGTTTCGAACTGATGAGCTTATGATTATGAAAAAATCAATCCTCTCATCAGGCCGCGGCGACTGGACTGACTATACCACAATTTACATTCTATATATACAGAATGTCCTGTGCTTTATATACTAGCGAATCGTACTAATACAGATAAATTCAATTACAATTTTTTTTTTCTTCTTCACGACAATCACATAAGCTGTGAACGCTAATTTTACTTTTTTTAATTTTTGTTTTTGTTGAATTAACATTCAACAAAAATTAAAAAAGGAAAATTAAGCTCAAATCCAGAAAAGCCACCATAGTTAATTACAACAGCTTTCTTGTATTTAAACCCTTAAAGTAAAAGTTAGGGATTTAGGAATATGAAATTTATAAAATTGCTTATTGGAAATGTATATAGATACTCAGTAATTTTAAAAAGTTATTCTTATTTTATTTCAATTTTAAAAATCTAATATAAAGAATTGGATTACTCTGAATTTTGTACAAAAAAAATATCAAATTTTTGGAAGTTTCAGATTTTCCCAGTTTTCAACAAAAAATACGTTAAATCAAATTTGAAACATGCAAAAATTAAATTTTGAGAAATTTAGAGTAATCAGCTCAGAAATGATTAACTTTAACCGTGGTTAACCATCTCGTTATCTGATCTGCTTCACTTAAATGACTACTCGTACATCTAATGTTTAATAGTTCCTTATGCCCGGGAAAACGACTCTTGTTTTGTAAAACGCTAAAATCAATGTATCTGCCAATATACAAACTTATACACATGTACATTTTGCGTAGGCATTTTTTAACCCCTCAAATCGCTGCTTTGTTTAGTATTTGTTTAACCATCAATAGTAAACTCTCATATTAGTCATCGTTATGTAATACATTACTTTCATTTTAAAGATCTCAGTCCAACCAATATCACCATATTTTACTCTGGGGGAGTTTGCTCCTTCGTTTATAACAATAAAATATTGGGTGGCAGAGTTTAAGAGACAGAGTGGTCGACCAAATGAAGTGTCCAAGCCAGAAATGGTGAAGAAAATTCAAAAAATGGTATTGGATGACCGTCGACTGAAATTGCACCAGCTAACAGACTTGGTAGGCATTTCAAAAAGTGCAGTACATCGCATATTAACTGAAAATTTGGACATGAGAAAGCTGTGCGCAAGATAGGTGCCGCGTTTGCTCACAGTGGAACAAAAACAATGTCGTGATGATCAATTCATAACCAAGGGTGAAACAAGGTTCCATTACTTCACACCTGAGACGAAGAAACAGTCAAAACAACGAACTGAAAGAGGAGAATCGGCTCCAAAGAAGGCGAAGACAGTTCCATCTGCTGGCGTTAGTTTTTTGGGATACGCTATCAAAAAGGAAAAACAATCAACGGCGAGTATTATGCGAACTTATTGCAGCGTTTGAGTGATGAAATAAAAAAACCGCCGCATGCACCACTTCACTCATCCATTATCCCGATGGTCAAAATCAAAGAGTTAAATTCGAACTGGTTCCTCCTGCACCCTATTCATCAGATTTAGCCACCTCGGATTATTTTCTTTTTCCAAACTTGAAAAAATGTTTCGGTGGTAAAAGATTTGCAAACGATGAAGAGGTGGAGTCTGCGGTTGATGGCAATTTTAAGGAGCTCATTGAACATAGCTGGGAAAAGTGTATCGAACTAAAAGGAGACTACGTTGAGAAATAAAGTTTACAAATTGTTTTGTGTTCTCTTTGTCAGATTGGGTACTTTTGAGATTACCCTCGTATATTTTTATTGCCAGGACAAGAATCTGGATTGGCAAGAGACTCATTGCGCACTATCTGAGATCCTTGTGCATTATGATTTAATTAGTTTATAAATAAATAGAACCGTTAATTAAATTAAACCACTTAATTTTAAATGATTAACCCGTTTGGATGTTTGACAGTTACTAAGAATCAGCTGTGTAATTGAGCAACAGCCAATTTAAAATCAACGAAACATTGTATCTAACAAATTTAAAAAGTCTTAAAATATTTTTCTTATTATTGGACCGAAAGACATAAGTAAAAAGTGAAAATGAAATACTTACAACTACTAAAAAGTTAAATCTAATCAAAAGGTCTTTTGCAAAATAAGAAAATACACAAGAGCGACAAAGTACTTCGACTCAAATTTTTTCACGTCGGTTTGGCGGAGGTAAGAAATGTCACTGATTGACGTTTAGTGGATACAAATTCAAAACATAAGAAATTCGAAAGTATCGAGTTGTCAAATTTAGATTGAATGTAATGACCACTGCAAATCGACGAATTGAACAACAACAAGTTTTTTACCCTAGCTACCTAGCTAAATATACATCCATGCTTTTAAACCAATCAAATGAAATTGTTGTGGCTGATTTGTTTGGTATAGTTTAATCCATCCTCGTCAACCCGCCTTCAAAAACATTTTTATAAAGTCATCATTCATTTCGTAAGCATAGTACAAATAATTTTATTAAGCTTTTACCAACTTTTGTTATACCGGTGGGTTTTTTAACTCTTTAAATATCTTTTTTGCTATAACGTATTAGTTTGGTGGTATGGTATCATAAATTAATTGCTGGAAGCATTAACAGAAGTAACCGCTGAACTACTGTAAAATGTATAAACATTGCAATATTAGCGTCGTTGGTCATTATAAATGGTTTTTCTTCTTGGTAAAATTCAAATATTTAAATTTCAAAGTAGCTACAATACGAAAAGCAATGAATTCAGCGTTTTGCTTTGTTTACACCTAATCAAATTTTTCATTTCGTTGTATCGCTGAACAAGGATCGTGCCTCTGGATTATAATTTACGGATTTCACGGGTCGTAATATGAAAAAGTTTGAAAAGCACTGCTATTGAAGACCATTGTTTCAAAATGAGTTACTAATGGAATTTTATATGCTCTATACATTGCAATAAAAGTAATTTCTGAATAAATTTGCTATATTTGATTTTTCTTCTTATATCCAATATATTTTTTCATTTTTACAAAAAAAATCAGTTTAGCATAACTATGAAAATTATCCTTCAGCGAAGAATTTTAATTTCTTAATAAAACAGTCATGGGCACTTGATACATTTGTTTGTTTTCTACATTTCAACCATGCGGTAACCAAACTAAAATCAATGTCTAACGCAAGCCTAACAAAAATATGATCAAAGCACGTAGAAGAATAATTCAAAATTCTCATTGACCTATTTATCCAAAGACTTAAGACCATGGGTCGCCATCATGAATATGTAATTATCAAAAGATGACGGAAGAGCTAACATATTTATATTCATATCAACTAAAACTAATACAGTTTTTGCTTTAATACCTAATACATACTCGTAGTGTGCTAAGAAAGCCAGCACTCAGTTCCACTAGCACTAGTTTAAGAAAGAGTGGTTTTCTTAATGCCATCATTAATATAAACAGCAACCCCACCTACTCTATACGTATGGTTTGTGAAAAAACTAATGGATGATGAAGCAAAATTATTGGTGAACACCAAAACACGTTATTAAGCATCCGGCTTTATGATAATCTCAACTTTTACAAAACTTATCATTGTTATACTGAATAGGTTATTGATGAGTTGAGAGCGCTCAAGATCATGACCGAATACCATATACGAGTACTAAAGAGAAATTATATAACATGAATTTGTTAACGTCACGTTAAATGTACAGTAGAGGAAATTCATATACATTGGAGAACCATATGATATCAATAGTTGATCAAAGCTTCGGAGCGAAAATAATAGTGTTCCGGGTTGTGGTTCAGCTCCAATATTTTGTTCGTTTCGGTTTACTGTTCCAGTTGTATTACATAAGAATCGTTTCGGTTACACTCCGGTTTAAAATTTCATTCACAATGTCACATCACATAAAATAAACATTATTAAATTCATTAGACTTCAATAATAATAATCACAAAAATGAATTGTCATCTTAAGCTAGGCTCAAACTAGAGTAGTAGTAGTAATCAATTATTGTCTTTGAGTGGACGTCGGCTGAATGGTCGTTAGAGCGTCACGTAGTAGTTTTAAATTAACTGTTATTTGCCCAGTAACCTCGTATATTTGGATCTCTATACGTCTACTGTGTGAGTAATTTCATCGTTGTCAGATGAAGATGAATTGGAGATAACATCTGAAATGAACAGCTCGTATATTTTAAACTTTGTGGATTGTGAAGAAATTTAATTTGAGACACTATCTTTTCGTTTCTTCTTTGATCAATACGATATTTTATCGCTTCGATGATTTCTGTACCAATGATACTTGATCGACTACTTTATGTTAAAGCATCGAAAATGGACATAAACACGGCTTCGCTTTGAAGAAGATTGGCATCTTTTTTACCAAGCTTTTCTTTTGAATCTGCGATGTCAGGTTGATCACCGGTTTTGGAATACAATACATTTAAAACAACAAGATGAATTGCATAATTGTAGCATTATTGGTTAGTTCTCCAAATTTTATCATCACTGATGCACCGTACATTGTACAACCCACAAAGCGAAAAATAAAAACAAATCCAATTTTTTATTTTAATTTGTTCACTGACGTCCAGTTAACCTTCAAATAACCTTGGTAGTAAGGGTCAAGGTCAACAGCTCGGTACTTTACGTCTTGACGGCAACAACTATTAATTGAGTCGTTTCGAATTAAAATTCGTCATCTGCTAGTTATTTCATACCATTTCGTAATTTAACCTTAAAATGACCGCTGAAAGTCATTCAAAAAATTGTTTTACATACCTGTTTGAATGTAAAATTTTATTCTTTTTCAGAATCCGAGGTCAAAAATAAGGGTTCCTATAAAAAATATTAGTTGACCTTCAAATAACCTTGAAAATAGAAAGGTCAAAATTATGGTCACCAACCGACTGCCCCAGCTTTCCTGACGAAATATTTGAGTGGTTTTTTAAAAACAAACATTTCTGAATTAATAGTACGACTACCAAGCCAAAATTCATACGGGCAAAGTTTCAATGTCAGTTACCTATCACGTTTTGGTTAGTTATCTATCGTTAAACATCAATTATAGATAATATTTATCAAAGTAATTTATAGTTAGAAAATTGAAGTATATTTACAACGCACAAATTTCATCTTGAGCATCATTCTCGATTATGCTGGCATTTTATATTTGATTTAATTGCATCATGATCTTTTGACTTTTCAATTAAATCAAATAAGTTTAATTGTACCAAGAAACGACCAAAGTAACGTTTATTTTAATAAAATGTATGTATATCAAATTTTATATTTATATTAAACTTGTTATCAAAAATTTTTTTCAAAAACTTTTCAAAATAAACAAAACCTTTGAGTCTCAAAATGTATTTTTTTTTTTTCGAGTTGTTTAATACAAAAAACAATTGCTTATCGTTATGACTTAAGCTTGTACCCATTACTTTTATTATTTATGTACATTATTGTTTGTATTTTATATTTTAATCGGAAGAATAAGTGATATCCTAAAGTACATATGTATACCATATACTACCACCTATCAATAAGTACAGTAGCATCTACTTGATACAGGAATGAATGGAAATTAATTTGATTGAGCACAAATTACATTCAAATAAACAATAATTCTCTTGAATTGTCCAACTATTTATAAGTTTTGAAAAGAACCGAACATTTACAATTTATTTTAACTGTTTAAATTTGTTATCATACAATTAGTGACAGTATAAGATAAGATTTATAATTTTAAGAGATACCAACTAGTTTAGAAAAATTTGTGAGATTGTGTGAAGGGACTTTAAGTAATGCAACATTGTATTGGGTATGTACATGTTGCCTATTTAGAAACCAGTAATTCTGGCAGCCCATCTCTTCTGCATATAGAGAAGAAGCTCGCCTGTTGCATGTTAAAATATGAGTTTTCCATGTACAGAGAGTGTAAGACTTAATTTGTATTTCATACTCCTATTAAATAATGGGATATTATTGCAATATTACATTCTTCTATATAATAAAATTACCGTGCGGTAGTTCAAATACCATACATCATGTCGCCAGCATTAATTATAACTAATTAAAACATAATAATTGTCATGTGTTGGTGTAAAGGCTGGCAATTTTGCTTTTTATATAAAATATAATTTATGTATACATTTAATGTAAAAATTATTTTTATTTTATTGAGCCAATTTTTAATATTTCAACAAATTATTTATTGGTGTTTAGGGATCTCTAACGCTTGAGCTGACAATCCCAATTTGGGGTCATTGTCAAAAGCATAATGAAAAATATGTATATTCAAAAATTGTTTCTTTTATATAAAAATTTGACATAAAGCAATCAAAATTTTTTTAAAAACCGATTTTTCATGGAATCCATTCAATGATTTTTAATATGTTTCGAAGATTGTAAGAGAATTCAATCCAGTTTCGAACTGATGAGCTTATGATTATGAAAAAATCAATCTTCTCATCAGGCCGCGGCGACTGGACTGAGCATACCACAATTTACATTCTATATATACAGAATGTGCTGTGCTTTTAAGTACAGCGAATCGTACTAATACAGATGAAATCTCTTACAATTTTTTTCCCCTTCACGATATTCACACTGCTCTGTGTGTAAGCTAATTTTTACTTTTTTATTAATTTATTTTGTTGAATGTTAATTAATTCATGTAATTTCTAATATGCTACCGGTGGTTAGACCATTTTAATTGTGTTTCGATTAACACGAGAAGTATATTAGTATTTACGAACAGTAATTCAACGAAACCGACTAATAGACATAATTCTATTTATTTAATTAAATGATTTTTAATATGTTTCGAAGATTGTAAGAGAATTCAATCCAGGACAAAATGACAACAAACAGCTGTTATTCACGAAGATGAAGTTTACCGACACGAGCCGATAGGCGAGTGTCGTAAATCATCTGAGTGAATAACAGCTATTATATGCGAGTAGAATACGATATTTTGTCCACGACCGATAAAAAATATTGTATTTTATAATCAAATCCTTCAAATGAACCTAAAATAATTTCCGTCGACATTTTGACGTCTCAATTTAATTATTATGAAAATGGCAAAAGATTAATACTGTCTTCCACCGTAAATAACGCCTAGACGTCTTAAACGAAAAGTACGCTTGCTGGGCATTTTATTCAAATACAGTGCCCTATAGGCGTAACATTTGTTCAACATTTCTATACCTCAAAAAGACCAATTTTTTGGACAAATAGCCATTGATTTTTTGAATACGGTGAAGGCTGCAACTTTTTTTTTTTTGGCTTTCAAATTATAAAATCGGTTTCTACATCATTTGATGATTGATTCAAAAATTAACAACTAGCAAAAATTAAAAATTAGCAACCTTTGAAACCATTTGGGTATAGTCATATTTCGTTGAAGTTTAACTCCTCCTATCTGGTAGGATTGTTTACGGAGTTAACAACAAAGATTTTAAATCGAAATTCCGTTTCCAAATCTTACTATCATGAGTAATTACTGGCCAAAGAATATTGAGATTCAATTTAAATTTAATTTGATTCAATTTAAATAAGAATCCAATACTTCGCAGGTTTGTATACGTTCGAATCAAATTCACAAATAGCCCTGCAGCAATAGAGCTCCGACTTTTAAACATCCACGAATGGGACGGTGGTCATCGTTAGATCTGTATTGGTCACAGTTTTTGTCGTTACTAGTTGTAGTTTAAAAATAAAATTGATTTTAATTTTAAGGTTATTGATCACCGACTTTTTAGCACGCCATCTAAGGATTTTGATAAAAATGACGAATGGAATCGTTTGTTCATGATCACGTCAGGAGTGATCACCAGGCTTTATCCTTTGGTTACCTATAGTTTTGAAAAGAAAAATATCGATTTAAAATTTGTCGGAAGATTTTTTTACTATATTTTTTGACAGGAAACTTTACGTCATGTTACGATTGATTTGAACCAGTTTTTAATGTTTTGTCGTTAAAGATAACCTGCTATTAACGAATATTCTCGGAATTCCAATTGAGTTATCATGTAATACATAATTATCAATTAATTTGAAATATGTTCATCGGTTCTTAAAAGAAGGTGAACCTACAGCAGTTTACCGAGAGCGCTCGCTTTTACTGACTAAAATTATTTAACTAGAGAATGTCGGAGCCGGATTCCGCTTATATCCTTACACATTACAGGCATGTGGTAGGATTATTAGGAGCAGTTTTGACGAAATTTGGGGAACGTGCTTTTCATTAACACAAAGCATGTTTCACAATTATAATTGCGAAAATTGCGGGTTTTACTCAGTCAGAAGTCAAAGGCTGTCGTGGAAGTGAACCATAAATTAATATTGAAGAATGGTTGTAGAAAGTTGGAGGAGTTGATAAATGTAATGGATCAACAAGGTTGATCGTTTTTATACAAACTACAATTTTAAAACCATTAAATTATTACAGTAGTCAACTTTCTACCATAAAGTTTCCGCCCGGACCATATAGGTCAAGATGTAAAAAAATTAGTTGAAAAAAAAATAAAAATAAATAAAAATAAAATAAAATATAAAAATGTAAGTTAAATGTAAGGAAAATTTCCAAATTACCTTTGTCTGTCACGGAGCTTCTAAAAAAATCTAGCAAATTTGATAGCAGCCCATTTTCTAATTTATATGATAACACAACTTCACTTCCATTAGGTCTAATCCCGTTCTATTTGGGTCATCTCTTTACACTGTTTGTAGTAACTCCTTTCAATGGAAACCATGGGATCATTTAGGGTTTAGATAAGATGGCTTTTATTTCGGTACTTAGGTTTTCATCTTTTTAAATTACCTAATAGTTATTCGAAAAACTTCGATCTTCATCAAATATAAAATAGTTTACGAGAATATCTTGTAGTTTGAACATTTAATGTTTCTAAGGAATATATGACCAAAATAAACGCTTTGATTAACAATAGGTGAAATCAACCTAGTTTAACCGCCTTGACCCAATTTTAAGCAAAATCGTTTGCCTAGATTGGTCCAGAGGTTTTTTAATCCAGAGCCAGACACCGGAGGCCAAGTCTCACGCAAAAAATATTACAACTGGAAATACCACATTTAGAATTTGGCAATCCAATTAGAATTTGCGTATATGCGGCGAACCCCAATTGGAATATGCTAATTTACTAAAAACGTTTTAACCTTTATTTGGATCTTTTCTCGAAATTTTAGGTTAAGAGAAAAAATACCTTTCGATTACCAAACGACAGAAAGTGGCTCTAATCCTGACCCAATTATTTCTTACCAAAATAAGGTAAAAATTGTTCAATTTTTTTAATGGGGTGCGAACCTGTACAAATAATTTTTTTTTTATACTACAAGGGACCAAACGTCAATAGCTGGTGACCAATCCTGATCTAACGACAAACAAACCATAATTCCATTCGACATTTTTATCAAAATCTTTAGATGGGGTGCTAAGGGTATAACCTCCCTGAAGAATATTAGACGAAGTCGAATGTTTAAGATTCGTGTTTCATTCAAGTCAAATATGAACCTTATACATTTGAATTTGTATCGCATTTAGGAATGGCCTTCTGTTTACTTTGATTGTCTCTATTTTCGGGCGTTCACGACAGTTTTAAGATTATAGAATATTAATAACACCGATAATTCTGATCAAAATATTCTCAAAGCTAAACTTAATACTCCCTATACACAACCTTTATAAACCACACACTTTAAAAACCGAAGTAAAGGAAAGCATTTACTTGTTGGTGTATTGGTTTATGTTAAACTATTTTAATTTTAAATTTGAAAATTTCAGTTACAACGCCTAGGCGTTTCATTCAAATGGGCGCTTTAAACGAATTTTTTTAGAGATTCTAAAATATGAAAATTTTTACCATTTTCGAATAAAACGCTCAGACGTTATTTACGGGGGAAGAGACTACTAGATAAACTAGCAGTGAACATGTGGTGAAAAAGATTGAAAAAATCTAAAAAGATGAACCAGTTTATATTTTTTCGTAAAAGTTGCGCCAATATTGCTCAAAATTTATAAAATCAAGTAACATTTTGAAAGAGAAAAATGAAATTTTTAGTATGCCCGTCTCCATTTTTAAAAACGGATAAAATGTGTTTGCACTTTTCTTCGTGTCTCCATTCTTTTGGAGTGGAACGAAAAAAAGGACAAAAATATGTAAATAAATCTTACGGGTTGCTAATCTCAATAATATAATTTATCGTTGTCTGTTTGTATGGATAATCTAACGTTTCGGTAATAGGAGAATTCAATATATCAATCCAGCGTGTCATAACTAAAAATGAAAGAAAACTTCAAAAATGTACTTTTTTACTTAAAGTTTACTTAGTTGGTATATATATATATATATATATCGATGGCAAAAGTGCATAACCGTGTGCATAATAATGTGTAAACATGAACTGTTATTCAATTTAACATAGTTCCTTTTAATGTATTTAAATGGCAAAACCGTTCGGTTTTTTCCGCCTCCTGTAAAAATATCAAAAATGTGACAAATTTATCGTCACTGGATACGTACATCCTGAAGATTAGTTCATATTGAGCATCAGTAACCTAAATTTTACGTCGTCGATTCCGCAATGACAAATGTTGATCGGATGCAACATACAGCAATTCAACGACTAAACGTCAATATCGTTCAGGTTTAAACCGCTTAGTTCGACAACACAAAATTTACGTAAAAGCTGTCGCATGCTTGGTGAAATAGAGCAAGGGAAGCAACACTGAGCTAATACTAATAATTATTCGACACAACGCAACCGTTGATCAATTTAAATATTATGAGACCACACCTAGATTGTATGGTATACCACCTTGATCAAAAAGTTCCCGGAATAACCACCGTGTGGCGCTCCCATCGTTCCTATTTGAGTTCTGTATTTTTTTGTTAAGTTGGTACATCTGTTGTTGATATTTCCTCTAAATCTTGGCGTCATAGCTTGACATTTGCTAAAGTTACGTAGTCAAGAGTACATCTATCTCTGTGTGTGTTGGCGATTATTTACAATTTTAGAAATGGATTTAAATTTGCAACAACGAACTTGTATTAAATTTTGCGTAAAAAACGGATTTAATGGTGCGCGAACGTTGGAAATGTTGGAAAAGTGTTTCGGCAACGATTCTCTCAGGAGTGGTCACCAGGCTCTCTCGAAGAAAACGGTCGTTTACCAGTGGCACGAGCGGTTTAAAAGTGGTCGTGAGTCAATCGAAGATGATGAACGCAGTGGCAGACCATTGACATCGAAAACCGACGAAAACATTGATAAAGTAAAAGAAATGTTGGTCAATAACCGCAAATTAACCATCAGAGAGATGGAAGGAGCGGAGGACTTGAACATTGCCTATGGATCCGTCCAAGACATTTTGGTTAATGATTTGGGTTTCCGTCGTGTAGCAGCAAAGTTGGTGCGATAGTCTAGACGTTGCAGTTTCAAAAGATTACATCGATCGTGATAAGGCGGGAGGACATATTCTACAGCACGCGTGGACGGCAAACATCGGAGCGCCAACAGAACAAATTGCTTCTGAACACTCTCAATCCTCCCGGAATGACAGTGGTAGAATGGCGCCCAAACTGGAGATGCATACTCCAAAATAGACCGAACAAACGAGACATACAGGGATGTCAATGTTATCGGGTCCCTAAAAGCCCTACAGTTTCGTTTAATAAAGCCTAACATAATATACAACTTTGAAATAATGGTGTTAACATGTCTGGTAAATGTAGCGTCAGCTGCAAAAATCACACCAAGATCGGAAATGCACTCGACTCGGTCAACGTCTTCATCGTATAGCTGATATTGGTAAAAATTGGGTGAGCGGATACGATTAAAAGAAAGCGTCTTACATTTGCTCACGTTGAGAGCCAGTCTATTGTTAATTGACCAACTAGAAAATCTGTTTAAGCCCTCCTGCAATTTTACACAATCAGACAAATGATTTGGATTTCCGTCGTGTAGCAGCAAAGTTGGTGCCAAAAGACCTCAGTTTCATGCAAAAAAGAGACCGTGTTGAAGTCGCAAAAGACATGATTTGCGAGGCTGAATCCGATCCCACATTCATCAAAAGAATCATTACTGGAGACGAGACGTGGGTTTATGAGCACGATACGCAATCCAGACATCAGGCAAGTGAATGGCGTTCACCAAATGAGCCGAGACCAAAAAAAACACGTAGTTTTCAGTCAAAAAAGAAGGCAATGCTCACGGTTTTCATGGATTACAACGGTGTAGTGCATCATGAATTTTTGCCAGAAGGCCAGACCGTAAGCAAAGAGTATTATTTGGGCGTTATGAGACGTTTGCGTGAGCAATTCGCCGAAAGAGACCAGAATTGTGGGCAGAAAACTCGTGGATTTTGCACCACGATAACGCACCGTCGCACAGTGCCATCATTATTCGTAATTTTTTGACGAAAAATGCAACCAATACCATCCAACAGCCACCGAATTTACCTGATTTGGCTCCCTGTGACTTCTTTCTGTTCAATCGAGTTAAAAAACCATTACGGGGAACGCGTTTCAGCAGCCGAGAGGAAATAATGGAAAAATCGCAGGAAGCACTGATGGACATACCGAAAACCGAATATAAAAAATGTTTCGAGGATTGGATCAAGCGCTGGCATAAGTGATGGGTTGTAGTCGATGGGGATTACTTTGAAGGGGACAATATAGATTTAGATTAATAAACTTGTATTTTTAATTTTCTGAATAAATTCCGGGAACTTTTTGATCAAGGTGTTACATCCTATCTTATCTTTACGGTAAAACTGGTTGGCAAACTAATCTCGACAATCGTTCAGGTAGAGAGAACACAAATAACGCTTCTTCGGTGGAAACTCGCTGACATAGCTGTCAGAGTATGTCGATCCGATATTACATGATGGAAAATTATTTCTATAAAATGGGCTGTCGATTCACCTTCAAGTCGAGGCGAATATATTAATTTCGTTCGGAATCGGAGCTGGGCCGTTTGCGTATGGAACAGTACCGAGGAATAGAAAAAACTGTTGATCGCTCAGTTATTCATCCATCATCTTTTCAAGGTTCATCACAAAACATGGGAAAGAAGTACCATGACGCGATTATGGCAAAATTTGGAAAACCTAATCTTTTTATCACAATTACTGACAATCCAAATTAGCCTGAAATTCGCAATAATCTTTATGAAGGCCAACAACCAAGTGACAGACCGGATCTAATAGGGCGTGTATTCAGCATAAAGTTTAAAACAATTATTGAAGATATCACCAAAAAGGTTTTTTTTTTTTCATTCTAACTGATGAATGCAAGATTGGTACAGCTGAAAAGATTGATCGCTTTATCTGCGCTGAAAATCTGAGAATCGTTTTACACATTTGACGGCATGGTTCAAATTAAATAAGCCTGATGAAAATGAAAGGCGATATTTATACGATATAGTATTTGGAAGTTCGACAAAGAGGAGGACACAAAGTCATCAACCTTATTTATGTAGTCAGTCCCAAAGACCAAGAATGTTTCTGTCTTAGATTACTATTGCGACATATTCGAGATGCGCAAAGAAAGCACTACAAGATATGGAAGTGACAAAGTAGTGACTTGAATTCTGAACATGCTTTCGATATTTCTCAACAAGCAGAGCGAGCAAATCGTCTAATCGCTACACTCAATCCTTTACAACAACAAATATTTGATGAGATATCAGCTTCTTTTGTGATTTAAATGCTGAATCACGCTTCTTTTATATTGATGGTCCCGGAGGCGCAGGCAAAACATACCTTTACAAGACACTGATGTGCTATGTGCATAAGAGGAAAAGGACAAAAAGTTCGAACATTCACCACCACGGGAATTGCAGCGGATTTATTGGCAGGTGGTCTGTTTCAAACATGAAAATTCCGTCATTTGAGTCTAACAAATTAAATAAACCATCTCTGCTTATAATCGAGAGAAGCATCTATGTTTTCCACTCATTCGCTTCGTGTCGCTCGGTTACTTAGAGAAATTATGAACGACGTTCGACCATTTGGACTTTGGGAAAGTACTGATATTGGGAGGTGACTTTCGTCAAACATCAAATGTAGTCCCAAAACTGTCGATATAAGCATTGATTCTATGCTTTGCTTTCATACGATCCGAATGATTCCATTGATTTTCCTGTTTAATTTTTACATACACAATGTCCATCGGGAATGCCGCCACATATCCAGAAATTAAAAGTTGGTGCATTTATCATGCTTTTTCGAAATCTAAAGCCAAAAAAGGGTTTGTTGAATGGAACTCGATTAATAGTCAGGAGTCCTCATCGAAACTGTATAAAAGCAGAAATTATCGCTGGAAGTAATAAGTGAGAAGAAATTTGCTTTCCTAGAATTGATTTGGAGCCGAGCGAGAGTACTTTGCCATTCAGGATGAAGCATCGCCAATTTCCATTGATATTGAATTTTGCAATAACAATCAACAAGAGTCAAGGCCAGTCTTTTGACCATATCGGTATATATCTTTCTGAGTCAGTTTTCGCTCATTGGCAATTATATGTCGCTTTAACTCGAGGAAGATATCATGAAAATTTAAAAGTGTTAGATAAAAATACCGATTATCAAGGAGATTTACTTAAGAAGAATGGGCCTGTTTTTTGAAATTACATTTATCCTAAACAAAAATTTATTTCTCTTTAATATTTTTTAGAGCGGCGGCTTTATATTGGAACTCAAGCGAAAAAAGTTAATTCCGTCGTTTTTGACGGGTTCTCACTAGAGGAATATGAAGATTGTTGAAATTACTCGGATGATTCCAGATAAAAGTTAGGATAAACTTAGACCAAACCCTACTCAAGTGAAAAATAAAACACGTCTTTTCGTTTGTTAGCCAGTACACACACTAAACTACCATTTATTTTCCATTTCATTGTCCTACTCAGTTTTGACAACTGAACGAAATACACAACTGATCGAAATACACTCAACACTCCCACTTTTTGATACAGTTGCCTATTTTTGTTTTGCGTTACAATATTTTTTCGTTTAAATATTTTTGAGTCTTTCGACCTTTTTTTATTGCAATCATATTGCAAATACTCTCGAAACGATCTTTGTTCAATCCTTTGGTAAAGATGTCTGCCAATTGCTCGTCCGTTGGCACATAATTGAGATCAAACAACCCCTTTTGATATCTTTCACGTATGAAATGATATCTCACGTCAATATGTTTGGTCCTTTTGTGAAATTCTGGATTTTTCACCAACCGTATTGCGCTCTGGTTGTCCATGTTAAGCACTGGCTTATCTCTCATGCCCACCAGTTCAGTAATTAACCCGTAAAGCCAGATCAGTTCTTTCACAGCCGTTGCTGCCGCCATGTACTCTGATTCCGTTGTTGATAACGCAACAGACTTTTGTATTGTTGATTCCCAGCTGATCGGCCCACCATTCAACAAAAAGATAACTCCAGAAGTTGATCGTCTTGTTGCAGTATCTCCCGCATAATCTGCGTCACCAAATCACACTGTCCATCTCCTTCAAAGTAGATTCCATAATCAGCTGTTCCCTTTATATACTTGAAAATTCTTTTCACTGCATTTACGTTTGCATTGGTCGGTTTTTCAAGGTTACGGCTTGCAACTCCCACTGCATATTGTATGTCAGGTCTTGTTGCAACGCATAGATACATTAAGCTTCCAATAGCCTCCCTGTATTGAAAATCTTTATTTAATTCAGAGTTTTCGAACTTACTTGCTGTTTGATTTATATCGACCGGAGTCGATACGCTTTTGCATTCTTCCATGCCAAATTTAACCAAGATTTTTTGTGTATATGCCGCTTGACTTAGATAAATGTCACCATTTACCATTTTTCTTATCTCCATTCTAAGGAATGTATTCACGTCAAGCGTTATTATATCGAATCTTGCTTTTAGATGTGCAATCACCGGAATGATATCGTCTTCATCATTCGCCACAATCAATCCGTCGTCTACATAGATTGCCAAGAACATTTTACTGTCGTTCTGCTTTCGTATGAACAGGCATGGATCAGCCTTTGATGCGCTGAAACCAAATTTTTCAATGAATCCCGTGAAACATTTATTCCAGCATCTCGATGCCTGTTTCAAGCCGTACAAACTCTTCACAAGCTGGCACACCCTTCCACTTCCATCGTCGTATCCAACTAGCTGATTCATGTATACTTTCTCACTCAGCTCACCATATAAAAATGCCGTTTTCACATCGAATTGACAAAGTTTCATCTTATCCGCCGCTGCAAGTGTTAATATAGCACGAATTGAAGTGTATCTTACCACTGCACTGAACGTCTCTTGGTAGTCAATTCTATATTCCTGAGTGAACCCTCTAGCAACCAGCCTGGCCTTGTAACGCTCAATGTTGCCATCAGTGTCGTACTTGATCTTATATACCCACTTGTTGTCAATGACCTTTTGATTTTCTGGTGGCCGCGTTAATATCCATGTTTCATTTTTGATTAACGAGTCGTGCTCTTCGTTCATCGCCGCAATCCAGTTGTCTTTTTCTTTCGATCCAACTGCTTCATGGTAAGTTAATGGTTCACTTGCCATTGACAGCATTGCCGATGCCATTTCCGCTCTGTTGCAATTTTTCTCCACGCAGCAGTCACAATTTCGTTTCTTCGTTTTTCCCCGATCACGCAAGCGTTCATCGACGACGTTCCCCTGATTTAACGAACACCATCCACCCTTGATCTTTGACGATGATGCGTTGCCTTCATCCACTGCATCCTCGAAATTGCTGACTTCTTCGACATCATCTTCATCGCATTTGTCTGTGTTGATTTCGTGTCCTTTTCCACTATCTACTTTCCCCTCGTGTTTGATCGGAAATTCAACAGTGGCTGCCTCTACAAACTTTACATCTCTAGCCAATTCAATTTTCTTTGACTCAGGATTCCAAATGCGATAGCGATAGCCCTTAATGTTTTCATCATATCCAACAAAAATGCATTTTGTTGCCTTTGGATCAAGTTTTTGTCTTTGTTGCTTCGGAATGTGTGCATACACTTCCGAACCAAAAACCTTCAAATGATTAAAAACGGTTGGCTTGCTGTACCATAATTCAAATGGTGTTTTTCCAGTAATACTACAATGTTTTCGCTTTGTCAGTTACCTGCTTATTCTTTTCTTGACTTTTGCCTTATTTGTGCTTTTGAGTTCCGTGCTTTATTTTTTGTTTTGCAAACAAAGCCTCACTCGATTCTGTCACACCTTTTGCTATCCTGCGATTTTCTTCCATGACTAAGCGTGCACGCAATGTGTCTAATGTTCGATCCGCTTGGCTTGTCGATTCCCAAGCGCTGCTAAAAGAATTGTATTCATCCGGTAATGCCATGATAATACGCGCAATTATCATTTCATCAGAAATATTTTGACCCAAATCGTTCAATTGTTGCACCATGTCTTCCACCTTTGTTATGAATGTCACCATATTTTCTGTTGCATCCTTTGTAATTGAGAAAAATTTCTGATTAAGCATTAACATGATTGTTTCATTCTTTTGCTCGAACACTGAATTTAATTTGTCCCACATTGCCTTCGCACTTGTACAATTTCTGATGTGTGTAACAATGTTACTCGCCACGGTTATTCCGATCATTCGCTGTGCACGTGCGTCCTTTTTCAACCATGCACTCAATGAATCGCCTGCATCACTTGGCCTTTTACTTGTCCCATCCACAACATCATAAATTTCCGAAACAATCAAACCAAGTTTCACTTGAAATTTCCATGTCAAAAATTACTTCGCCTCCTGCAATTTTTCAATTTTAATTGTGTCTGTTTCCATTGTGTTCAATATATTTCCACAATTTGTCCCGTTAATACATACGTACATGCACAAGATTCTATCTTTTTTCATCCAAAGATATCCTTCTCATAAATTGTCTGATCCAATTCGCACTTTTTGTATTCACGTTATCAATCGATTCTGATTACCGATGATGAATTATATTTCAATATATTTATGTCTTTATTACTTATTTTTCACTTTCAATATGTCCATGTGATAAATTTTCTATCACCACAATGCATGTAATTTTTCAAAAAAATGTTTTAACCTCTTTTTTCAAAATAACACCACTATTGTGTTCAGCAATTTTTGTTTAACAATTTAGCTATGGTCTGGGCCCATAACCTGTTGAAATTACTCGGATGATTCCAGATAAAAGTTAGGATAAACTTAGACCAAACCCTACTCAAGTGAAAAATAAAACACGTCTTTTCGTTTGTTAGCCAGTACACACACTAAACTACCATTTATTTTTCATTTCATTGTCCTACTCAGTTTGACAACTGAACGAAATACACAACTGATCGAAATACACTCAACAAAGATAAGCATTATCTTCATAGGCGCTGTACGTATTCCATTTTTAGATCCTTATGAAAGTTATCGTTTCTTATGTTCCGTGCTGCGTTCACCATGCTACGCAATAATTTATTTTGAAAGGTTTGAATTAATTTTACGTTAGTTTTCTTGGTACAGCCCCATAGCTTTATACTACACTTCCCTACCGGCTTCAATATATTGAAGATATATCTTCCGATATAAGAGCAGTTTATTATGTAATGTTAGCTCAGAGTTCCTTCACTCAATGATTAGCGGCAATTTGCAATTTACTGGTTGACTCCTCTATGTTGTCTCGCTTATATAGTATATAGAGTATTCCGCCAATATTTTGTTTAGTTCAGAGTATTCCTCTTCAT
The DNA here is from genome assembly GCA_958295665.1 of Tipula vernalis. Taxonomy (NCBI): domain Eukaryota; kingdom Metazoa; phylum Arthropoda; class Insecta; order Diptera; family Tipulidae; genus Tipula; species Tipula vernalis. The sequence continues at coordinate 125,220,954 of OY282558.1, read as the reverse complement.
GTTTTGCACGAAAGTGTCGATCAGCTAGGTATCACCTTAAAAGGAGGTAAAACTCGGCGTCATACTTTATCGAAGGCTTGAGATACGTCTAAGAAGACACTTGAACATATTTTTTTGTTTTCAAGAGCAATTTCAATTAAATCTGTGATTCTGTGCACTTGGTCTACGGTAGAGTGTCTCTCTAAAAATTCAAATTGGTGAAGAGTAATTTGTCATCAAGTTGTTTAAAACCCAGCGATTTGAGTAACGTAATGTTACCTTTTTGCCTTGCCAATCAAGGTTCGAATCACTGGATTGTGAATAAAACAAACTATGTACTTCAATTTATCACAAACGAATTTAGTTATTGAACACAAATATTAATACAACACAATTTATTAACAATAATTCAAAAAATCACTTATTATAATATTCGCACAATTTTACTGATCACTTATAATTTTTATTTACTTTTTAAATCACTCGGTTTAATCTTCACACTATTGTTGCTCATATTCGATTTATTCTTCACACTAATGGTTGCTTTACTGAAGAACTAGAATTGTTGTATCAATATTTTCCAGTCAAGCGCAATATTTTCGGTGATGATCAGATATTTCGAGGAACGAAAGTGTTCCGCCATTTTATTTGTTGTCCTTTCACGTAGTTTTTTTTTCTTCTTTAGTTTCAAATGCTCAGTGGTTTCTGATTTTTCCAGGTTGTTATTTATATTTTATTTCTCTTGGAATTTGTTAGTTCTGAGATATATGTAAATATTCTTTTAAAAACACATTATTTCCTTATAAATTGTGACAAGTCAAGAAACATACTGTTGAGTAGAAATTAACTTTAAATTTAAAATGAAAGTATGACTACCAAATTTGTTTTCGTTACAACTTTGTTAAATTACATAGTGAAGAGATGTTATTTGGATAGTAGTTAAGACATTTGAAGATGTCATAGTATTGATTGGCATCCGTGCATAACCTTTAGTGTCACTGCTATAGAAAAAACCTTATACAACCAGTAAATCCTGACGTATTAATTATTTTGGAGTTAGAAAAGTGTAAAAACAAAACCAAGATTCAATTGGAACTCACTCATCACTTCAGATCTAATTTTTTAAAGGAATAATCATTTTTAAACTATTAAGGTACACTAAAAATGGTTGCAAACGGAAGTAGACACTATCTCGACCGCTGATTTTCCATCTATTACGTGAACGGCAAAATATTATTTTAAACACACAATGCTTCTCGTTCAGAAGGCATGTAATAATGTTAAAAATTCATACCGAGAAAAGCTCTAAATGAGTTTAACATTTTATTTCCAAATTTGATTATAAAATCTTCGCTGAAACATAAGCTTTTGAAAAAAATATCAAATATTTAAAGCAGTTGCAATTTTGCTACCACCGAGTAAACATTTAAATAATTTACTTATTACTTGTGTGAAAAGTTGAATCAGCAGTTTAAATCATTTTTTTTTATTTTTTTTTAAAAATTTTGTGATGTGAAAAATAAGTGAAATCGTGATGTTCTCATCTCCGCCTCAAGTAAAAAAGGCTGGGCAAAATCAGCAGACAGCGATGTCCGCAAGCGATTTGCCACCGAACGTCACGACCTCAGATATTTTTAATAAAAATACAAAAGTGCAGCATAGTCCAAAGCGACAACAAACTTTAAATGTTCAAAAAATTACCTTACCAGGCAATTTTAATCAAAGTGAAATTATTAATTTAAATAACATTGGTGTGTTGAACCATAACGAAAATAAAAGTGCATCGTCGCCAAATATTGACAATAAAAAAAACAATGAGAGTGCATCGACATCAGATGACAATAAAATAAACAGTGATGTAGGTCAGTGTTTAGTGCAAACGGGAATAGACCGGTATATTACTGTCACATCAAAACGAAGAAGAAGCCCTAGATCAGCGGCCAGTGCAAGCGCGAATAAATTCACTAAGCTAGCTAGCGTTGAATTAACGCATGGTAATAGGTATTCTTGCTTGGTTGTTGACGAGCCGCCGCCCGAAAAAACTTCAAAAGCTGAGAAGCCACCACCAATCTATTTGAGGGAAGAATCAAATAGAGAACTTGCTAAAACGATCGAGTTTATCACTGAAGGTGCATTTTATATTTCCGGGATCAAAAGAGGAAATATAAAAGAAACAAAAATTCAACCGCTCAATACTGATGCTTACAGAGCGTTAATTAAACATTTCGACCAAGTTGGTAAACATTACTACACGTATCAATTAAAGAGCCAAAAAGGATTGGTTGTTGTGTTAAAAGGAATAGAGAGTTACGTGGATGCAAACGAAATTCAAGCTGCTCTCACTGAAAAAGGTTTCCAGTGCAAAACTATTACCAATATTTTTAATCGGGAGAAGGTTCCTCAGCCATTGTTTCGTCTGGAATTAGAACCAGACAATAAAAAGGTTAAAGGCAACCATGCAATATTTGACCTAAAATATCTATTGCACAGAAGGGTTACCATTGAGGAACCCAGGAAAAGAAATGGGCCGGTACAATGCGTTAAGTGCCAAGAATATGGCCACACTAGAGCCTATTGCACTTTGAACGATGTTTGTGTTATATGTGGTGAACTCCATAATTCAAAGGTTTGCAATAAAGCAAAAAATGAAGCATCAGTGAGAAAATGCAGCAACTGCGATGGAAGTCACACAGCTAATTATAGAGGGTGTCCAATTTATCTGGAATTGAAAAGGAGAATAAATCCAAAGCAGCGAGCAGAGCAGCGAATCCTTAATCTTCATTCTTCAGTTAGAAAAGAAGCACGGCCAGAAATTGTAAACAGAAACGCTCGAAATGAAAATCAGTGCGCAACTGAAAACGGCAGCGTGCACCAAGGGGTTTCATACGCAAGTGTTCTCAAAGGTACCGCTCCTAAGGTACAAGCAAGTGAAGAAGGAAACATCACAACAGCTTTAAACAAATTGACCAATATGATGCAAAGCTTCATGGCGATGATGGAGAGAACCATGGATCTAATGATGCAGAATATGAGCACGCTGATGCAGATAGTCGTAAAAAGCCAAAAATGACCATCATCAAAATAGCCATATGGAATGCAAACGGCCTAACACAACATAAATCGGAGGTACATGCATTCCTCACTGAACACAATATTGACATAATGTTAATATCAGAAACACGCTTCACCAAAAATAGCTATTTCAAAATTAATGGGTACTCTATTTATGACACCAAGCACCCAGATGGTAAAGCACATGGAGGCACTGCTGTATTGATTAAGCGAAGATTAAAACATTACGAACTTACAAAATATGAGAAAGAACATATACAATCAACGAGCATTTGTCTGCAGGAGTGGTCTGGAAACTGCGTCATATCAGCAGTGTACTGCCCTCCAAAACATGCTATAAAAAAACTCCAGTTCTTGGATTATTTCAGCCAGCTGGGTAATAAATTTCTTGCGGGCGGTGATTACAACGCTAAACATACTCATTGGGGTTCCAGATTAACTTCGCCGAAAGGTAAACAACTTTATGATGCCATAGAGGAACAGTCCCTGGATTATTTATCTGCCGGTAACCCAACTTACTGGCCCACGGATAAAAAGAAAACTCCTGATCTAATTGACTTTTGTGTAACTAAGGGCATTCCACGTACATATGCTAAGGCCACTGATTGCTATGATCTGTCTTCTGATCACTCACCGGTAATAGTAACATTGAGTACTGATGTCCTAAGGAAGGAAATACCGAACCGTCTTACAAACAAAAAAACTAATTGGGATCAATATAGGAGGTTAGTCGAACAAAAGTGTCTACTTAATATTCCTCTGATCACACCAGCTGATATTGATGCGGCGGCAGAAAATCTAAAAGATGTCATGACATTATCTGCTAAAAGGGCTACACCCGGCATAAGTAGTTCGGAAAAAGTTAATAAACTGTCACATAATATACAGGAACTAATCCAGGAAAAGCGAAAGATTCGCCGTCAATGGCAGCAAACAAAATCACCGTTATTGAAGTGGAAATTAAATCGAGCTATTAAGGCCCTAAGATTTGCTTTGAGCGAAGAAGAAAACCAGCGCGTAAAGAACTACTTAAGTGATCTCTCGGCAACCGAGAGGACAGATTATTCCTTGTGGAAGGTAACAAAAAATTTAAAAAGGCCAACAAATTCGAATCCACCGATTAGACTACCAACTGGAAATTGGGCGAGAAGTGATGAAGAAAAAGCCAATGCTTTTGCTGCTCATCTAGCAACAGTATTCGTCCCACACGAAGAAGATAATTATTTTGTGCTACCCCAGCCAACGGATGATGGTTTATCCTACAAACCTATAAAGTATAACTGGAAGAAAGTTAAGAATACAATTAAAACTTGCATAAGCCCGAAAAAGGCACCAGGACATGATCTTATTACTGGAAAAATGATAAGGGAATTGCCGGATAAATGCATAAAACTAATAACATTTGTATTCAACGCGGTCATGCGAACCAGTTATATTCCTCAAAAATGGAAGATATCTTTGATCACAATGATACATAAGCCAGGGAAAAAAGAAACGCAAATCTCATCATATCGTCCCATAAGCATGCTGCCCACAATCTCAAAGCTATTTGAAAAAATGTTACTAATGAAATTGAAACCAATATTAGAAGAACGGCGCGTTATTCCAGACCATCAATTTGGGTTCCGAAACCAACATGGTACTACAGAGCAAGTACACAGGATTGTAAATGCAATCAAAATCACCTTCGAGGAAAAGAAATATTGTGCTGCTGCCTTTTTGGATATCGCCCAAGCTTTTGATAAAGTTTGGCACGATGGACTAATTTACAAAATTAAGGAGCTTCTACCGAAAAAATTTCACTCAGTTCTGGGAAACTATCTTCTCCAAAGGCAATACATGGTCAAACAAAACAGTGCAACTACTTGCTTAAATGATATTAATGCAGGTGTCCCGCAAGGTAGCGTTCTAGGACCAATATTATACTTATTGTACACAGCTGATATACCTGTAACCAACAAAGTGATAATATCAACATTTGCCGATGACACTGCCATCCTGGTGTCCCACACTAATCCTGAAATTGCCTCAAAGGAATTACAGAATCATTTAAATAAGGTCGCGGACTGGCTAAAGGCATGGCGAATAAAAGTGAACGAAAACAAATCAACTCACGTCACATTCACGCTAAACAAGCGCACCTGCCCACCAGTGAAATTAAACGATAAAAATATTCCTCAACAAACGAAGGTAAAATACTTAGGTTTGCATCTGGATAGAAGGTTAACGTGGAAAAATCATATTGAAACAAAGCGCAACCAAATAAAAATTACATTTTCCAAAATGTATTGGCTGATGGGAAGAAAATCTCAGTTGTCATTAGCCAATAAAGTTTTACTGTACAAATCAATAATCAAACCCATATGGACTTATGGTATTCAGTTATGGGGATCCACCAGCGCTTCAAACAGAGAACTCCTGCAACGAACCCAAGCGAAAATACTTCGCAGTATCACCAATGCTCCTTGGTACATTCGAAATAGTAATATACATCACGACCTTGGGATTAAAACCGTTAAAGAAACAATTAAAGAATTCAGTTCGAAATATTATTCAAAACTAGAAGCACATCCCAACGAATTGGCCAGGGAGATACTAAAACAGCCGCGATTTAGACGTCTGAGAAGAACAGATCCACTCGAACTAATGAACCTGTGAACCTGTAAATTTAATTCGATATACACATATAAGTGTAGTCTAAATTAATTAAATTGTGAGCCCTAACAATAAGTATTAACATTGGTTAAGACTCAAAATATGTAATAATTTTTAGCTTAAGATTTGATTACTTCTTGTTAGTTTCTTATGTTGAAAGATTCAAGAATAAAGCCATTGGCAACATTTAAAAAAAAAAAAAAAAATATTTAAAGCAATTTTAAATATTTGTAGTATATATTTCCAGAAAATCAATAAAAGCTCTCTAATTTCCTTTTGAAAAACAAAAGATTTTTTGCCTTCATCCCATCCCACCCAAAGTTCATGTAAATTAAGGCGTTCACATAAAGATTTTTTTATTCTATCAACACAACATATCCATCATAACATAATAATAATGACCAATCATTGTATCAGTTTATCGTCGCCAATTTTTAATTATTTAAACTAAAAACAAAATAAAAAATATAAATTTTCCAGATACTTCGCGTACTATTGGAGAGTAACACGAGAGGGAAGACAATGCCTTATGGATTTTTATGATTTAGCACAATCAAAACAAATGTATGGAGTGCCCATTGGTGGCATTGGCTCGGGTAGTATAGGACGTGGTTTTGCTGGTGAATTTTGCCGCTTCCAAATGAAACCGGGTTTATACGAATACAACACAGTATTTGCGAATCAATTTATTGTGACAATAAAAGATGAAAATGATGTAACAATTTTCCAAAGTTTACTATCATCATATAGGTAAGCAAATAACGCATAATTATTATGTAAATTGTTTTAATGATTGACCAACACGCTTTGCCGTCTAGACAATTCATTTACATTTCCTTCTTCATGTACACGCACACATGCATTCATTCTACTATAAAATACATAATTTAATTATTAAATTTTGTTATTTTAAAGCCATCCAAAATCACCACTAGAAGCATGGGAATCACGTATTAATCCATCAAAATGTCAATATACAGCCCTCTATCCACGTGCGTGGTCCGAAATTGATTTATCTGAGTATGGTGTAAAATTAATTGGCCGACAAATTTCACCCGTAATTCCACATGACTATAAAGATTCATCACTCCCGTGTGCTGTCTTCGTATGGACTGTCGAAAATTGTTGTGACAAAGAGCGAAAAGTTTCGATTGTGTTTACATTCAAAAATGGAACCGGTACAAAAAAACAAGATCACGAGGGCAAAGCTGAAACGTCAATGTTTTCTCAAAACCAAACAAAAGGTGTTAGTATAGCACAAACAATTAATGGAATGTCGTGTACTTATTCGCTGGCATGTAAAGTATCATCGGAAATTAATATAACACGATGCGGAAAATTTGATCCGGCCGCAAATGGTGAAAAAATATGGAATGATTTAAAAGAGAATGGTCAACTGACGGACAAATCAATTGATGAAACATTCAAAACAAAAGACATTGCGGTAGCCGTTTGTTCACAAATTTCGCTTAAATCACAAACTACATCAGATTTAGAATTTACACTTGTTTGGGATATGCCAAAAATTAAATTTCGAAAAAATCCACGCGAATACACCAAATATTATACGAAATATTTTGGGGATACTGGTGATGTTGGGGCGCAAATTTGTTCGTATGCTTTGAGTAATTACAACAAATGGGAACAACAAATTGATGATTGGCAAAAACCGATATTAAATGATGATGTCCCAGAATGGTATAAAAGTGCAATTTTCAATGAATTGTATTTTATTTCGGATGGTGGAACCATTTGGCTAACAGCTGAACAAAGTTTTGGCAAAGATTTGGCGTATGATGATCCGAGATTGGCATATGGCCGATTTGCCTACTTGGAGGGGCACGAATATCGTATGTACAACACGTATGATGTACATTTTTATGCATCTCACGCTTTGGCGAATTTATGGCCAAACATTCAAGTTAGCATACAATACGATTTCCGAGATAGTATATTCAATGAAATCAAGGACAATCGGAAAAATTTATACGATGGTAATTCAACCGAGCGCAAAATTAAAAATAGTGTTCCACATGATCTTGGTGACCCTGGTAAGTTCCATTTTATATTAAATTTACAACACTATTTTAATAAATATGATATTTATTCTAGATGAAGATCCATTTACACTAATTAATTCGTATCCACTGCATGACGTATCAGAATGGAAGGATTTAAATACAAAATTTGTGTTACAAGTGTATCGTGATTATTCCGTACTTAAAGAATTAGCGCAAGCACATGCTGAGAATGCCAGCAAATTTAGTTCCATTGAATTTATTGACAAGGACAGCCTTTTCGAAATGTATATTCAAGATAATAAAACGAGAATAACGGCAGCGGATCATAAAAAATCAGCTTCGATGTACATAAATGAAGCAAATGGCAAAGTTTATCTTATGGATGCAAAGGTTTATTTAAAGAATATGTATGGAGCTTGTAAAACGGTTATGGAGAAAAGTTTGCAATGGGATCGTGATGGTGATGGCCTAATAGAGAACGACAAATTTCCAGATCAAACATTCGATACTTGGGTGATGGGAGGACCTTCTGCCTATTGTGGTGGATTATGGTTGGCAAGTTTATATTGTATGTCAGTCATGTCTACGCTTTTAGATCAACCAGATGAATGTGTTAAATGGCAAGAAGTTTTAGAGCGCGGTAAAAAGGCATACGAAGAAAAATTATGGAACGGTAATTATTATAAATTTGATACAGCGTCTGCTGATAAAGAATCAATTATGGCTGACCAACTGTGTGGACATTGGTATTTAAGAACTTGTGGTTTTGATTATGAAATTGTTCCCAAAGAGAATGTCCGAAAAGCACTGAAAAGTATTTATGACAACAACGTTATGAGATTTTGTAATGGTAATATTGGTGCTGTTAATGGATATATTCCAAATGGAGATTTAACAAAAGATGGCCGGGTAGATACGACTACAATACAAAGTGAAGAGGTTTGGACTGGTGTAACTTATGGTCTGGCTTCGTTGATGTTGTACGAAGGTATGATGACGGAAGGATTTCAAACTGCTGGTGGTTTGTATCAAAAAATTGGAATGAGTTTCGAAACTCCGGAAGCATTGTATGCTGAAAGAACTTACCGTGCGATCGGATATATGCGACCACTTAGCATATGGGCAATGCAGACGGCATTGGATCGCAAAAAAAAAATTCGTGATTAACTTTTAAAGTTTTATATTTTTTACAATTATTATTTTTTATTCGCATTTATGTATTATTTTGATGCACGAAACGTGCAATTTTTAAATACACAATTATCAAATTTATGGCCGATTGTAATATTTATTTTATCCCATATAATTGTTTGAATAATATTAAAAGTATGATGGGCGCTTCTGCGTTAGTATTTTTTCTTATATCTATCATAGACGGTTGGAAGCCATCTGATTTATTTGAAAAATTACTAACGTATCACAATTTGCCAAAAATCGCAGCCGCTAAATGTATTTTAATTGAACCAAAAATTTTATTTTATCGAAATTTAACTCGGTGCTTACAAATCATTAAAATGAACGAGATGGATTATTATTTTATTAAATGTGCTTTGTGATTATTTTTTGGTGTTCACCTGCACAACTTAGTTTTCATTTTAAATGATCTGATTCAAAGAATATAGTTGAGCTCGACGTTAAGGTTTATGGACCAAAAAATATTTTTTTTGTTTTCATTTGAATGTCCAATACCAATTGAAACTTGAAAACTGAAACCTTTGTACCTCTTTTATTACAAGTCAAACCCTTATAAAGCAGATTATATTTACCCTAAAAAATATGCTGTTATATTTTTCGAAACTGAAAATTAAAATTTTTATGTATATTTACAAAAACTCTCAAATAATTATTACAATTACATATTACATATATAACAAAAAAAATCATAATAAAATATGAACATGAAAGAGCTTTTACCTGTCAGCAAGTGTTAATTTGCTTATTACAAATGTATGTATGTTGAAATAATAAGAAAATTGCTGTTTTGAAAGCTCTGTATTATTTTATGTGTATCGAAATAAAGAAATGTAAACAAAAATAATTGATTAATTAAATTTATAAATGTATAATCAATAAGGGATAAAAATAAGGCAAGCAAGGTAAGTTTGATAAACTAATCAATTGTTGTACAATATGTTTCTTAATTTTTTCAGGCAATTTATCGCATTGCAATTCATCGCAAAGCAATTTATAAGTAAAGTATTTGTAATCGTCACGGTTCGAAAACTGATTGGGTGCTTCCCGAAAGAAACCACATCGCTTGACCCTAATTCAACACCCTACCCGAATACAACTCAACGCCCAACGGCTAAATCAACCTTAACTAAAACCCAACCCAACCGGAACTCTAGAGCTTTGCATTGCAACTTGGGGGTCCCAGGTTCGATTCCATGTGGTGGCAAGACGAAATTGTGTGTGTGTGTGTGTGTGTGTGTGTGTGTGTGTGTGTGTGTGTGTGTGTGTGTGTGTGTTTGTGTGTGTGTGTTTGTGTGTGTGTGTTTGTGTGTGTGTGTGTGTGTGTGTGTGTGTGTGTGTGTGTGTGTGTGTGTGTGTGTGTGTGTGTGTGTGTGTGTGTGTGTGTGTGTGTGTGTGTGTGTGTGTGTGTGTGTGTGTGTCTGTGTGTGTGTGTGTGTGTGTGTGTGTGTGTGTGTGTGTGTGTGTGTGTGTGTGTGTGTGTGTGTGTGTGTGTGTGTGTGTGTGTGTGTGTGTGTGTGTGTGTGTGTGTGTGTGTGTGTGTGTGTGTGTTGTATATGCAGGGTTAATAGCTTTTCTTTCAAAGGACATTAAATTCACTAGAAAATTAACATTACATTTAATAAAAAAACTCAGCCACAACTCGACCTCAAACTCAGCGCTCTATTCAACCACAAACTCAACGTCCAACTTTAAAAAAACAGAGGTACATGAACCCAATTCAAGCTAATTTCCAATTTACCAACTCTTCGCTCAACTCAATTCCTAAATCAATCCTAACTCGACCCCAAACTGAACCATCAACACAGTTCGAGAAAAAAAACAGCATAGCACAAGAACTCAACTTAAAACAACTCAAGCAAACTTCTAACTAAACCCTCAATACAACCCCAAATTAATTCCCAACTGAACCGCTGACTGAACTTAAATCCTTAATTCGTTTTTACAGTAACCATCAACGTTATGACGCTTCCAAATCGAAATGAAATGATATTGGTTCTACACCTTACTGGCAATCAGGTGCAAAAACCAACAAGTATTTAGAATATCCGGACAATGGCGATGCCGAATCATTGGTTACTCCCAGAAATTCCGATTCAACTGCTAACAATTACCAAGCCGCTTCAGATGTCATAGTTTAGTCCACCCGAATACTTCAGATTTGACAACTTATGTTCCGGATGTGAATTGCGTGCTTCAGTCAACTTCCGACTTCCGCGATGCAAACTACGGCAACTTCCAGCAGTTTCACCTAAGTAGTGTTAGTCTTGGTAGTTCATTGCTATTAAGTGTTACAACAACATCAATTACGACTATGGTTCTGCGATCACAACCACCACAGTAAAAGTATGAATGAAACCACCGCAGAAACATTAGAAAATATGGTCGATGAAATTATCAGATTAGAGTTACGAGCCAAAGTCACGAAAATGAAAGCCGAAGCCAGCAGCTTCACCTCCAGTAACCTCAGTAATGTAATCAAAAGGAAAGGGAAGACCTTGGATGTGGATAATTTTGTTTCTACGTTTAGTGGTATAGACGATTGTGGTTTCGAAGTGGATGACAGATTTCGAGGACGTGATGAGTTCACTTCAGACTGACGGACGGACATTTCTTTTTTTTTTTCGTTTTTGAACTCAGCGACTTTCAAACCGTCGAGAAGAGTGGTTTTGGACAAGCAGATTTGTTGGTAATTTTTGACAGGATTTCCTTGCAGACCAAAGTTAATATTGATTTAAATATTTAAGGAAGGTTTCTCGAATATTAAAATCGTACCTTAACGTGGAGCTACGTAGGTCTTTAGTATTGAGCATTTTACTTATTAAAAATATTGAGTGATATATTTACCAATTATGTATCCAATATTGAACTTTACTTTAAATATTATGTGCTTTCCTAGTAAATATCCAGTATTTGTCCAATATTAAAACCGAGTCTCTGCGTCAAAACTTTCTTAACAATATTGAGGGCTAAGTTGTTGATCAATATTTATTTGAATATTCGTGGAAAATGTATCTAATGTTTAAACAGAATACTTAACACAAACGTTCATTTAAATGCTGGATGCTGCGTTGCATTTGTAATAATTGTAATGCAATACAAAAGAAGAACATTGTTTGTTTGTTTGTTTGTTTTTAAATTTGCTCCGGTCAGATCTTTCAATCCATAAGACTGAGAGTTGAGAACAGCCCAAAATTTCCAGAGACCACTCAGGGGAGGTTCTGGAGGGTTGAATAATTATAATGTATAAAGAAAATACGGATACAAATAAAATAAAATGAAATGATTCCAAACACAATCGTTAATAATATGTTCGTTATCTTCAACGGTGTTGCAAATCTCACAATTAGATGTAGATTCAAGTCCCAAAAGGAATTTAAATTTCTTGTTAACTGTATGACCCGAGATTAATCTGTAAATTAACCTGGTTTGACAAGATGTAAAATTGAAGAGATTGAGATTCATTGAGTCTTTCAGTAGGAAAGATGATCTTGGAGAAGGACAAATTTGTTTATAAAAATGACCGGATGAATTACACATTGATTTGTAGATTTCCTTCCACTTATTATTTATAGATCTGGAGATATCACTAAATAGGTCTGTGAGAGTAGGTTCATTATCAAGAAATTGAGTAGGAGAAAAAACTGCTTTTTTTGCTAAACCATCTGCTATAGTATTTCCTTTTAAGCCACAATGACCCGGGAACTAATGAATGACAAAATTTTTAATTTGGTTATGGTCGAAAGTACCAATAATTTGATTTTCATAGTGTCTATTTGTATAGTGTGATAGAGCTGTTTTTAATGAAATACAAGAACTTTGAGAGTCAGTAATAATGATAATATTATTGTTTTTGATGATTAGTGATACAGGAATTCTAATTTTAATAGCAATGGTTTCGATATAAGTAAAACAGGAACTGATAAAAATGGAAAAAATGGGTGTAATCAAAAAAATGACAGAGCCTACTCCAGTAGTCAGCCCAATGGTCGTGGTTAAAAAGAATAAAAAAATTCGAATATGCATTAATCCGACTGATGTGAACAAATGTATAAAACGACGCCACTATCCTCTAAATACGTTAGAAGAAATCGCAGCAAAAATATATGGCGCAAAATTGTTTACCAAGCTAGATTGCAACAAAGGATTTTGACAAATAAAGGTAAGCAAAAGGACGGAGAAATACTTAACCTTTGCAACGCCATGGGGTAGATATTGCTGTACAAGATTGCCTTTTGGTCTTTCATCCGCACCTGAGGTGGTCCAAGAGATGATGTCATCGTTACTTCAAGATATCGAGAACGTCGAGTGCTCTATGGACGACCTTCTCATTTACGCTACGTCGGAAGAAAAACTAAAACAGCTGGTATAGTATTAAATAAAAACAAATGCCAATTTAAAAAAGAGTCCATCAAGTTTTTAGGCCATATTTTAACGGCTAATGGTATCGAAGCTGATCCGGATAAGGTCGAGGCCATAAATAGATTGAAACAACCAACAAATAAGGAAGAATTGCAAAGAATATTGGGAATGGTAACATACCTCCATAAATTTATTCCTAATTTGTCATCAATAACTGATCCATTACGAGAACTACTAAGCAAAGACGTTGTTTGGAATTGGGAAGCACATCATACAAGCGCTTTTGAAAAAATCAAAATACTATTGAAAACATCACCATAGTACTCGCATATTACAATGTAAATAACGATGTCTTACTGACAGTAGATGCTAGTTCAAAAGCTGTGGGGGCTGCTCTGATTCAAGATGGACGTCCTATGGCATATGCAACAAAGGCTTTAACAAAATGTTAACAACTGTATCCACAAATTGAAAAAGAAGCGCTGGCCATCAAAATCGGGTGCAATAAATTTCATGAGTATGTGTATGGTAAACGGTTAACCATCGAAACAGAACATAAACCTTTGGAGTCGATCTTCAAGAAATCGATCCATAGTGCTCCTCCAAGACTTCAACGGATTTTGTTAGAAGTTATTCAATACAATCCTAAGGTAACATATAAAAAAGGTACTGAATTATATTTGGCAGATACGTTAAGCAGAGACTGCATCAATGAAACTTCAACAGATGACGATGAACGCAATCTCGAAGTTCAAATAATATTGCCTATGACACAGGAATGCTACACAGGCATGGTGGAATCAACACAACAAGATAACGAGCTACAATCTCTAACAAAAACAATTACAACTGGTTGGCCGATTTTAGAACATCGAAGCACAATCGGAAAAGAAGTACAGAAATATTGGAATTTCAGAGAAGAATTATCCACTTATAAAGGACTTATTTTCAAAGGTCACAAAGTAGTCGTGCCACACAGTCAAATTAATAGAATGTTAAGTTGTATCCACCAAGGTCATACAGGTATACAATCCTGTCAAAGCAGAGCCAGACAATCTCTGTACTGGTATGGCATGAACAATGACATCAAGAACTATGTTGAAAAGTGTTTAACATGTCAAAAAACACAAAAAAGAAATATTAGGGAGCCAATAATGTCAAAAGAGGTTCCACAATATCCATTTCAAATTGTTGCGAGTGATATATATATATATATATATATATATATATATATATATATATATATATATATATATATATATATATATATATATATATATATATATATATATATATATATATATATATATATATATATATATATATATATATATATATACTATACACCGAAATAATTATATTGTCTTGGCAGATAGTTATTCCGGGTTCTTCGACGTAGAAAAACTGAATAATTCCACATCAGAAGAAGTGATAACATTTTTAAAACGTATTTTCTCAGTACATGGAGCACCAGAAATTGTTGAATCGGACAATGGACCACAATATTCGTCAAAACTATTCAAAGATTTCGCTAGAAATTGGAAGTTCGAACATCGTATATCGAGTCCAGGGTTTCCTCGAGCAAATGGATTAGCAGAACGATATATCCAGACTGCGAAAAATATGATAAAAAAGTGTATCATGGATAATACTGATATATATATATATATATATATATATATATATATATATCGCACTATTGAATCATCGCAATACGCCTGGTTTGGGTAATATTTCGCCAAATCAAAAATTGCAAAGTCGAATTCTAACTCTCAGTTAATATATGACAAAGAGTTACTTAAGCCAAAAGTATTCAACGAGGTATCACAACACATTAAAGAAAACAGAGCGAAACAAAAATTGTACGCAGATAAACATTCGAAAAAACGCAGTGACTTACCAACTAAGGGCGATAACGTCAGAGTTTAAGTTAATCATCGTGAGTGGGTTGGAGCAAAAGTAACTGATGTATCAAGAAATCCGCGATCACTTATAATTCAAACTAATCAAGGACAGAACTTGCGACGAAATCATGCATACATCAATAAAACAAAAGCAGACTTTCCCAGTAAAGCTTTATTAGATCTTGATGAAACAGTCACTGAAACGAATTCAAATCAAACTGCACAAGTAAATAATACAGAGGTTCCTATACGTCATCACATTCGGAAGCAATTACCAATGCTGGTAACAAGGAAATACCCGAAACTATTAATATTCCATCAAGTTCAAACATTTCGAAGACAACTAGATCCGGTAGATTTGGTTAAGCCAATAAATAGACTAGACTTATAATTTCCACAATAATTTAAAATTTCAATCCTTTCGTTATTATTGAATTGTATTCGTATTGGGAAATAACGATTGCTGTCTTAGTTTATTCTTGTTGATATTATAAGGGGTCGTAGAGTAAGAAATTGAAATTATTAATTAATGTTTAGGCATATTGTATTACTTATAAGTATGCTTTATTTTGAATTGTAAGCTGTAAGTTCATAATCTTATATAAAAAGGGAGATGTAATGTAAATGATGATTACTGATGTTATACTATATAAAACATATGTATGTTAGGTTGGTAGCACTGAAATAAAGGATTATTGATTCACCGATGTGCGTATCATTACAATTGGGACTATTATCAAATTCACCGTTTACTATTATTTCATTATTGAAAACGATTTTTGATTTTTTAGTATTTATTTCATCTTCAATATCAGAGAAATCAGTAGAAGTAAATGGTGGAGGTACAAAGTACTGCGTACTTTGTCCCTCCTTGCTTGTGTTATGTGGATTTATTATTTTGTGGATAGAAAAAAGATTATGAAAAGACTTACCCGACTGATAAAAAACAAACAAATCAAAAATAAACTATTAAGATATAATTAAATGAAATACAAATTAATTAAAATCAAACTTTACAAAAAGAGACGCTCACACAATAAAGTTTCGAGAAAGAATGAAGAAGAACATTTTTTCACCCGTTTTAGTACAAATTAAACACCTATGGTAAACACGTTGCAACGCGAATGTTTCCACAAATTTGAAATATGTATACCAAACCAACCGAACAAATGTTTCTTGATTTCAGGTTTGTGAAATAGATGTCACCCATAGCAACAATAATGATCAAAATACTGATTTCTGTAGCTGTATTTTGTTGAGAAATTTACAACAAGAATTGCACGAGACAGGAATTAAATAATTCGAACAAAAAATTTGAGTTATTTAATCTAGATCGAACAAATAAAATACGTAACTGCTTGAATGAAAAACAGAAGAAATACCAACTATAAAAATTGAATATGAATATAAAAATTAAATCGAGAAAAAAATAACTCCAAAATAATTCGAATTAATTTTTTCTCAACAAAATACAGCTTTTATATCGCCATAAAAATTATGGCATGCCGACATTTATTTTTATACTTTTCTCTTTTCATCGCGTGTACATTGCGTGATTTACACCTTCTAACAATTTTTTTCTAACTTTTTAAAAGCATAATGGCCGTATGATACTCACTTTTTCCCACTTTTTCAGTGACTAGGAAAGACAAACGGAGCGAGAGAAAAAAAAAAAAAAAATATATATATATATATATATATATATATATATATATATATATATATATATATATATATATATATATATATATATTTAAAATATTTGTGAGAGTGGGTGTATACGCATAGATTTGAAAAAAATATAGAAACGTCAAAAAAAAGTGGTAGCTCAATCTTTCTAGCAGTTAATCGAGCAAATATAGCAGAAAAAGAATTGGGTTTGATTCTTTTTTTGACATCAGTTACTTTTTTCTGACATTTCTACCAAAGAAAATTTATTATTTGTGTACAAAAGAAAATAATATATAAATTACGGCGGCAACTAATGCAAATTTATTATGCGCGGGGCTCAAAAAATCAATTAAAACCAAAAAATAAATATTCTTCAAAATGGCTACTTCATCGCGAAAATGAAGGAATTTAGCCACAAATTATTAAAGAAAATAGAAGTCGAAGATGTAAATTTATATCGGAGAACTTTGTGGATGACACCTGTATATTTTCAGAAAATATTAGAGATGGTTTGTCAACACAAAAGTATAATTATGGTACAACACAAAAGAAAATTTGATTCTATTTACATATTTTGTTTATTCGAAACTTCAAAATATTTGCATATAGTATTGTCTACATTACCCTTCTCTGTTTCGCTTTACTAGTTTTGCAGCACTTTATTGTACTTGAAAAAAAGTGAGTTCGAGCCATAAAACATGCTACAATTTTTTTGACATTATAAAATCAACAATGTAATTTTTGACAAATAGGGTGTTGATGCTACTTTATTTATCAAAATTACGACAATTTTTGGCTAAAATGAAAAATTTTCGATCGCAAATTTTAATTTTTAATCAAAAGTTTTAAAAATTACAATTAAAGCGCTATAAACATCGCCATTTTTATTGTGTTTTTTGTTGTTCCCATAAATTGTGGTCGGGTCGAGTATATTTTATGGTTAATTGTCCCTACATTGCACTCCCAAGATTTTAGCAATAACGAAAAAAATATATGCGTGATTTACACGTTCCAACAATGTTTCCCAACAAAAAATGAAGAGATTAGTATATCGCGAATTCCATTTGAAAGACAAGAACAAATATATAAACAAACAAAATTTTGTTGGACTTTTTTTTCTTTTTTTTCAACTTTGTTTCCATAAAAAAATTTTTTGACTATAAAATATACTCGACCCGAGTATATTTTATGGAAACAAACAACAACAAACACATTAAAAATGGCGATTTGTAAAATTTTTATAGCGCTTTATTTTTATTTTTTTAAATTTTTACTTAAAAATTAAAATTTACGTTCGAACAATTTTCATTTTAGCCAAGAAAAGTCGTAATTTTGATAAATAAAGTGGTATCGCTGCGGCATTCGTCAAAAATTACATTGTCGATTTTCTACCGCCAAAAAATTATAGCATGCCCGAAATTTTTGTTTTATTTTTTTATAAATTTTTGTTTAAAAATGGAAGTTTACTTTCGAAAAGCTTTATTTTAGCCAGAAAAGTTGTAATTTTGAAACATAAAGTTGTATTATCGCCCTATTCGACATCGTAGATTTTATACCGCCAAAAAGTTATAGAATGACCGACATTTTCGTTTTATACTTTTCTCTTTTTATCGCATGTAAATATTTTCTATTGCGTGTAGCTTTAAGTCTCAACAAAAAAAGTTGGAAAAACATTGTTGGAACGTGTAAATCACGCAATACTTCGCTTCATATATTTTTCAGTAAATTTTGTCAGTATACTATAAAAATGTCATTGTACTATAATAATTTTTTCAGTACTGTAAAACTGAAAAAGTTTTTTTTCTCTCACACAGCACGCGAATATATATTTTTATCCCATTTTGTTTATACTGTCAGTAAATATTTCATAATGGAAATTTGAAACGGTTTTTTGTTTAAAATTTATGAATGCACTGTACATTTCCAACATTCCGAATGCAACCAAAAATATAACTCTCCATAATTTTGTGGATATTTTTTTAATCGCCATAGCCAATTCGCCAAAGTGTTTTTTTAAGCCAACATTTTTTGGTTCCGCGGGTATAAAATATATCTTTCAACATTTTTTTTACTTTTTTTTTATTTCATTAGTTCTTCAAGAAAAAGCGGACAAGCGTCGTCCATTTGTAAAAAAAAAGAAATCTAAAATACCATAGAAAAAAGTTTATTTCAGTAATACCTTAAAAAAATCAGTTTTATTTCAAATAAAATATATTTAGAGCAATTATTAATTAAAGGCTAAAATGAGTGTCGAAGAAGAAGTTTTGAAAATACAAAAAAAATTAAGCAAAATGATTAATAACGAAGGCGCGGTATGTTTTTGTTTTGATGGAATTTGGAATTTTCTTTCGTATAAGCTTTCTGTATTAGAAATCAAACAGAATATCAAGATTTATATTATTTTAGCCAACTTTATAGACAACTAAATGAATTTATGTTAATTATATGTATTTAAAAATGATTTTAATTAAATTAAAACAATATTTAAATTACATAACCTAACATTATTTTTATCAACACTTCAGAGGGTAAATTTAGGGCGATAATGCGGGTCGGCTAAGGACTTTTATGTATAATATTGTAGATTTTTCAATTTCTTATAAATTTGGCTAAATTGTAGCATTCGATTTATTTAAAGTTCGTTTCATAAATTGCGGTAATATGAGTTGAGTGGCATGCCGATTACGATAAGTAAATTTGAATTCTTGACTTGTTTTTCTAGGACAGGACAGACACCTACTACTTTTATATGATTCTTAAAATTCATTTTGTTAATATACCTAATTAAAATTTCTGATAAAACTAAAAAAACATTCGAATTTGACAGACGATTTTGTATTTATGTCATATTTGCGGTTTTCTGTGTACACATGTACATTTATAAATCTGCACGATAAGCATTATAAACATGATGGACAACATTTTTGATTCTAATTTAATTTCTTTAATATCGATTGCACAGGTGTTTTGTGATAACAACAAAAAACAAATTTATATGCAACTCACATTTAGCAGCTAAGCCGAACCTTAAATTGTCCAAAAACCATTAGTCGCTTGTATGTATTCTAATACTTTCATCCAAAAACCGACTTTTAAATTATTGTTTGGTTTGTTTCTTGGATAAATTCATTAATACCTAAATTTTCCTTGGGAAGTTTAATTGGGTATTAATCGCATTTAATAAACAAACCAAAGATGTATTTGGGTTTTAATTTTTAATTATACTAACCCATTGTCCATGCATTGGGGTCTTTTGACTGTCCGACAGCTCACTAATGCATAAAATAGTATAAAAACCAATTGTTCACTTGGGGGACTTCTACACATCAATACAGTTAGGTTAGGTTAGTTTTCACATTTATAAACCTAACTATACGATTTGTTTATAGTGCTCAAAATCCATCACTATAAACATGGCTACAAAATATCCAAAACAATAAAGTAAATTCGGCTAAGCATTAAGTGGCTATATTAGTAGCAATAGTTACGACTGTAAATTCTGGCCTTAGAAACTAGTTTCAAAATACTCTATACATATATTATAAATTCCATAAGAACGATTTTTTATTTAAAAAATGTTTATCGAATTACCAAATAAACTTTGGTGTAAAGCGCGGTTAGACTTCCTCGTAGTTGCGTTATATTAAATATTTTTTTTAATCTAAATAAAAATGAATTTTCTGTTTCGCCCATAGTTAACGAACAATGTTTTACAATAAATTCTCGATTTAGTATTTTCCCTAAGCGGATACCCCGCAGTTTATTTTTCTCAAGTAAAACTCGCTCAGTTAAATGGACACCTTGTTTGGTCCGTCGATGTCCACTCTTGTCACGTTTCAATGTACGCGCCAAAAGTTAATTACAGTTTTATTAAATTAATTTTATTTTAAATACATCTTGATGTTAAACTCTAGTTTGATTTACAATGGATTCAAAATTGCAGCTCCAACATCAAATAAGGCAAACCTGCGAAAGCATAACCAAATATTGTAACTTACACTAAACACTAGTGATTTAAATAGTTAACAAGCATAATTTAATTCTAATATATTTGAAAGTCACAGTTGTAGCCTTATTATTATTATTATTATTGAAGGGCCATGTGGGCGATAAGCCACCTCGCACTGCGACGTAAAAGATCTATTGTGCTGGACCCTGCTTAATTATCCGTCCAGTCAATATTCAGATTGTTAATAAACTTGATAATACTGCCAGCCGGTACGTGATACATACTATCTGGGGTTATTGCTCTCCCTCCTAAATGTTTACTACAGCATGTAGTTCCCCTAGAAAGACGGTAGCATTGGAACCCAAGGACTTCGAGAGGGCTATCTCACTCCCGTATATTCCTACCCCTGCCCTGTGTTCCGTCCAACAGGAAGGCTAAACAAAACTGGAGGGTGCCTGGTACCCAGAGTCCGCATACTTTGGACTGATTAACCTATCAGCCATTCATCCATCGACATATGCTGTTCCACCTTAGATTAGGGTTTTCTCCTTTAGCGCCGTACTTTAGCCTGTGCCAAATGGTCTTAGTTACCAGTGGTTGCCACGAGGAGGCAACACGTACACTTGCGAATTGTGAACAGGTTACCCCGTCACAATTGTATCCATCACGCAGTTGCCTAATACATGACCAGAACAGCTCACGTGATGCGTAACCTACTGGAAGGTTACGGAGCTGGTAGATTAATCTACTCAACTTTGGTCTCCTCCTCTAATAGACGCCAAACCACCCAGTTGTAGCCTTAAAATTCTCTTTCCATGATTTTCAATAAAAAGAACCAAAATTCGATATTTTGTTATTGCAAATATGTTTATTGAAAATTCATTTAACTAAAATCAGAGGTCGTAGCCTTACTTCGAAAGTTGATATACATATTATGTCTACTTATTAACAGCTACAAACTGTGATAAAAGGAACATCAGACATTCAATTTTATGTTTAAAGGATTTTGCTCTATTAAAAACTACGCTTTAGATTGTGTTCAACTAGATTTAAGCGGGTTGTAGCGGGCGAAATAACAATATTCAGTTCTCCTCAACATCGATTCGTACAAGTTTTGGGGTACCTACTTGTTAAATGGTTTTAACGAAAAGTTTATTTTTTCAAGGTGTTAAATTTTCGATTTTTTTCCTCTATAAAATTTTTTTTAAAAAATTGAAAATTCTTCCGTTAGCGACTAGCTATTATTCTAATAAATAAGTAGTTTAAATTTGGTGTTGATCGGATTGATAGTTTTTAGTAATCGTGTCCACCGCAAAGGTATTTTCAAAAAAACACGATTCTGAAACAGTCGGGTTTAAAAATGTTTCTATGAAAAAAATTTAACAAGTACCCCAAAAAATGTACTAATACATGTTGTTAACAGTTTTTAAATAAATACATATTTATTATGTTGTCGTAAAAGATCAAGGAAATGTCTTCATTTCGCCCGCTACAGCTGTATATAACCGCTTCAAGATATCTTGATGCATTGTCTTTCTTTATATATGATACTTTTTCTCACAACAACAGAACACGCAAGACTATTACTAATTATTGTTTAAAATTTCTTCTTTAGGGACAAGATCAAGCGTTGGATTTATTAAAATCACTTCAGACATTAAATATAGATTTGGACATACTAACAAAAACACGAATAGGCATGACGGTAAATGAATTGCGCAAAAGTACAAAAGACGATGAAGTTATTAGCCTATCAAAAACACTAATAAAAAATTGGAAACGTTTTTTGGCTGGTACACCACCAGCAAAAGAATCTTCATCGTCATCGTCAAAATCATCATCAAAATCTTTGAATAGCAGTTCTAGCAGCAACAAAAATAAATCTGATAAAAAATCAGAAGATAAACCGGAAAAAGATCGTAAATCAAATCAATCAAGTTATCCACCACCATCCAGTAACTCAATGGCTGATGCTGTTCGTATAAAATGTCGTGAAATGTTAGCAACAGCCCTAAAAACAGATGCAGAAGAGGGTTGCGCCAGTGTAGAGGAATTAGCTGAAGAATTAGAGGATGCGATTTTTCAAGAATTCAAAAATACAGATATGCGCTACAAAAATCGTATTCGTTCCCGTGTTGCTAATCTCAAAGATCCTAAAAATCCATCGTTACGTAGTAACTTTTTAAATGGTGCTATTTCAGCTTCGAAATTAGCGAAAATGATGCCTGAAGAAATGGCAAGTGATGAAATGAAAAAAATCCGTGAGAAATTTGTTAAGCAAGCGATTAATGATGCTCAATTAGCAACAGTACAAGGAACCGAAACAGATTTACTCAAATGTGGCAAATGTAAGAAACGAAATTGTACTTATAATCAAATACAAACACGAAGTGCTGATGAACCTATGACCACTTTTGTATTGTGCAACGCATGCGGTCATCGCTGGAAGTTTTGTTGAATCGTTTCTTTCATTTTTTTTTTATTATTACCTTGCAATCGTTTATTATTGTTTAAATTGATTTGAATCCTGTGTCCTGAAATGAATGAAAATTCAGAAATTTTTATGTAATTTTCATACGACTTTTCCTTTTATTTTGTTTTAATATCAAATTCCTATTTTAATATTAAAATGAGGAATTTATTATTAAAGAAGATAAAAAGTGAAATAAAATAATATTTAGATTTTAAGAAAGAATAATAATTAATAAAATTATAATTAAATTGTAATTTTTAAATTCAAGAGACTACCACTTTTCACTGAGATTGATAATCAGTGTGGATTGTTGTAGTAAGTCGAGTAAAATAGTGGCTAAACTAAATTGAGTGTGTTTTGTTATTTTGAAATTAATGTATGATGTTTTAAAATTAATAAATTAATTTCATGTGATCAGCGATGGTAACAATAGTGTTCCAAATCTCGTTGAATGCATTTTAGATTGTAAATTTTGATTTAGAATATAAAAAAAAAAAAAAAAAAAAAAAAAATTATGAGAATCGGGTTCAAAAATTATAAAAAATTTCATAAACATTATCAATTTTTAATTTTTATTACGTTATTTCGCACCACAAAAATCTCTTTAACCAAAGTCATAATTTTTAATTTTGGTATTTTATTTAAGATTGCGCTTAAGCATCTCTTGCATGGTTGTCTGAAATGAAATACCAATTTTAAATGTTTTATTTTAATCGTAGAAATGATGTAATAAAAGTTTTATTTTATTTATTGTATACAGTAGAAAGTAAAGTAACACACTCAAAATATTAAAAATAATAATAATAAATAAAATCAAATTTACATTTATTTTATTTCAAGTTTGATTTTAGAAATATAAAATAATATTGACGCCCCCCACCTAGCGTTTTTTAGTTTGAAGGTCACTTTTCAATATTGTATAATATCTGCGCGGTCCTAAAAGTTTGCAAAGTCAAAGAACATACAAATACAAACAAGGTTAGCTTTTTGGTGAACAATTGAAACTTTCTAATATTTTTTTAAAATAAAGATTACAACAAATCAGTTGGGTATATCTTTACAAATACCAACTACATATGTACATTTAAACATAATGAATTTTATAATCGATGGTTAATTAATTTTGTATGTCACCTCACAGCTTATGTTTATTGCGAACTAGTAAAATTACCATAAATTAGTAAACGTGCTTTGTACATAATGTGTAACCTTTAAAATAGCAAAAATACTCGTACAAACAACTCATAATATTTTCTGTGTAGAATTTTGTAAATGCGGATAAATTATATACGCTAAAAAACCGGAAACTAATACACATTTACATATATATATAGTGTTCAAAGTCTTTAACCAAAAAGGGGATTTTCCGCATTGTAAAGTAATTAATTTTTAGGTAAGTAAGTACTGAAGTGGAGGAATTAATTAAAATGCACAACTTTTTTTTTTTTTTTATAGAACTATTTTTGCTTAATAATCCAAGCTAACAGAATTCCATGCCGGCTGCCGTACAAAAGTACAATTTCATAAAAATCAAAAACAAACAACATATTATTT
Organism: Tipula vernalis; assembly: GCA_958295665.1. Classification (NCBI taxonomy): domain Eukaryota; kingdom Metazoa; phylum Arthropoda; class Insecta; order Diptera; family Tipulidae; genus Tipula; species Tipula vernalis. Next base: position 125,196,123 of record OY282558.1, on the reverse strand, counting down.
ACAACAACAAAAAGTGTTCTGTATATTTATAGATAAATCTTACAATATTTAGACTACGTTAACAGATTGTGAATTTTGTCCAACCCAGAAGGTACCACCATTTAATGCAACCGTACCAATAATAGTTACTTGTTCGGTTAATCCCTTTGGTGCCACCCATGTGAATGATACACTATTTGGTCCATTGCCTTCAATTTTTTTATGTGTAGCCGCATTACCTTTAACATTGCCACAGTCCAATGTTTGAGCGTATGGATTATTGGCTGCAATTTCGAAATGTCCAATTGGTTCTTTACCAACGCGTGCTTGTACCAAAAAACCTTTGATTGTATCCTGTGGTGTTTGACCACTAACGGTTATTTCTAAACGATCTCCATTACGAATTTGATTGCTGCTCAAGGTAAATGAGTATGGTGAAGCTGATTTTTGTGCATCAACTCCATGTTGTGGTGTCAAATCGATACATGCATCTCGTGGCGCACCAGCCGAATTACATAATACGGTTCCGATCAAAGAAACAAATAAGACGAAATAACGTAGAGCTGCCATTCTATCAAGTTTTGGAAAAAAAAGATAAATCAAAATGTGATTAGTTATGTAAAATATTAACCCATTTGAAGGTCAAGTTTAACAACGTAGGAGATTTTTTTTTTTTTTTTTTGCAATTCACGTTTCAGTTGAATAACGAATCTAATAAACAGGCCCATACTTTATTATACCTAATTATGATGCATGTTAAATTATTTATTGGCAAATTACTAACTGCAGTCGATGGTAACCTCAATTTTTGTACTAAGTATATATTCAATAGTTTTTTAAACTTACATATGTAATTTGCATAAGTAACAGTTACAGCCAATTATTTAAAAAAAGTAGTTTTACTTGAACGTAAGAAATTGTGTCCCACCAAAAAAAAACTACTCTTGTTTGTTAATGTTAATGATCTCGCTGGTTTCAATTTAAAATAAAATGTTTGAATGAAATCGAATTAAGTAACAACCGATAATTTTATTGTTGTTGTCTTTAAGATGCTGCATTGTTAATACAAATGTTATGCAAACAACAAAACTTTTGCTGCAGTACGATTTACCAATAATTATGTTAATTTTGCACAAGTTAGTTAAGTAAATAAGTTGTTTATAAATTAAGGTCATATAAGTTAGATTTGGGCAAGACAAAGCCAAAAAAAAAAACGCTAAACTCCAACCAACATAGAAAAAGTTGTTAGACAACTGGTTTTTTGTGTCTGTAAAGTACCAAACCAGACAGCAAAAGATTTTGTTTGACTTTTTTATTATTTGTTTGAATTTGGCTTTCTTACCATTAATTAATTTAATTGATCGATTCAATAGTCGGAATGACTTGGTGGTTTTATGGGTGTGTTGATGCCATTTGTTGTTAAGAATAAATTCACTATGTCATCAACGATAATTAAATCGAAAATTTGCACCTCCAACAAAGATAATTTCGCAACTACACCATTTCCTTAAATTATGGTACATAATAATTATTAGCTTGGTACAATGATAATTATAAACAACAAACATTGTAATTTATTTGATATTTATCTCAGATTTTGCAATTGTGCTCACGGAAATGTGTTAGAATTTTCCGTTCTAATTTAATATTTGATCACGAAATGATTGTTTGATTACTTCAAGGTAGGCAAATTTAATTGTTTTTTTTAGTAACAATAATGGAACACTTAAACAATTCCAGTTCAAGTTCAATTAAATTCAAACAAACCGTTTTACTTACAAAATTTTATGAACACTATGTTTCATTTCTTATGCAAGCAAAACATAACTGAATGCATTCAACTTTTGAAAAAAAAAGTCTTGCATTTATCCCACAACCATGTCATAACTTTCACTTAATTTTGTCGTAATTTATATTAATTCACTTTTATTATTTAACAATGTAGGTACTTTATTTTATTACTTGTTATTAATATAAAACACTTACCTTTAAATAATTTTGCGTGATCCTCGCTGATCGATGTCAAAATTGTAATTAAACTAAAAATCGAAAATACAAACTACTTTTGATGTGATTTTTTTTTTTTTTAAATTTTTCTATAGCTACCTAGAGTCTAATTTAGATTCGATTTTTACCACTTCCACTTTACCAATAACATTGTTTTGTATTTCTCCCAGCTTTTTTGGTATTTAAAAAAGCTTTGTATAGGTAAGATTGATCATTTATTATTATTAATGGTGGGAGATTTCGTTGTTTAGTTTATGATTAGATCAAAATTAGATCTTGATTTTTTTTTTGTTTCGTCTGTTTGTTTGTAACTTAAATTTGTTAACCTGTTGTGACGTTCGTAAATTTAATTTAAGCTTGTACACATTTTATGTATATACATCTAAACTTCTAAAACAGGTTAATCTATAAAAAAAAAATCCTGTATTAAGTTGTTGAGCAACTTTAAAACAGGTTTTTAGGTACCTAAAATGATTTTATTTAAGCCTCACAGTTTAAAAACAAAAAATGTGGTCTCATAAAAGTTACGTAACGAAAATGTGAACGTTGAGAACAATGCAAGTTATACATAGTTACGACTTGTATTTTAATATCAGGAAGGGCTTGATAAAATAAAATATTATAGGTTTAAGGCCGTAATTTTTATTACCGGTGTGTGCATCTTTCTTGATTGCCTATTCTCATACGGACCTCATACTGTTCCTTAATGGTGAAGTGGTTTAGCAATCTTGGTATTTTGTTCAAATTTTAAGTTAAAATTGTTCCGTTTCATAGCTTGTTGTTTATTTTTCGCTAAAAATTTGGTTGGGAATTATTTTTTTCCAAAAACTTGAAAAATATACCAATTGCCACAGTATGCTTTAGAAAAAATAATACCAAAATACACTAAAAAGTCACAATAAATCAATTCCCCGGGAAAACCAGAATAGTGTTACTTATATCATTATTATTTTTGTAGGCGAGTGGCAGGATGCATCAAATGTGCTGGTAGCCACCTTTCGAGCACGTCCACATTAGATAGGAATTTAGCAGTAAAATGCATTATCCAATATCCAACCAATTATCCTGGATGTGAAGTGGCTAAATAACTGCAAAATACAAGGAATCGTCCAAGAAAATCTGACCTAAACCGTAGACATCCTGTTGTGATCAATCGACAGATAAATCAGACAACGACGGCGAAATTTTAAGAGATGTCTCGAAATGCATGGAGGCTCTAAACAAAAAACTTGATGAGCAGTCTGAGATAAATAAGCTTATTTTTGATCAATTGAAAAACCTGGCATCTTTGGTTACCTAAAGCGACTAGAAAATAAAACATAATTTACAAACGCTTAGAATAGTACAAAAATAGCAGATTCGCCACAACTATATCAAAATTCAAACACAACACAAACAAATAAAGATATCTGCAATATACTGCCCACCGGGACATGACTTGAAAAGAGAAGATTATGGAGAACCGTTTAACAACATGGGGCGATATTTCATCCTTGGTGGTAACTTCAATGGAAAAAGCACCTACCTGGCGTTCCAGAACCAAAAGGGAGAGAGCTGCTCAAGGCAGGAAAAATATTTAAATGCGACTTTCATTCTGGTGGCTCACCAACTTACTGGCGAACAGATTTAAACAAAACACCGGATCTTATAGATTTTTACGTAACAAAAGGTATAGCTGATAACGATATTCGCATGGAAAACAGTGAAGGGCTTACTTCGGATCACTCTTCTGTTATTATGCCAGTCAGTGAAACAATAATTAAAAAAGAAATCCCTGCAAGACTCTCTAATAAGAATACTAATTGGAACCTTTCTCGTATAGAAAATATATAACAAGCTGCGTGGCAAAAAACTCCATTCAGTTATGTAAATAGCAACAGCAGTAAAAATTAACCACTTTGAACTAAGAGAGCTTATGGCAAAGAAATACAGAAAATAAAACCGCGCTTATTAACCTAGGTAAAAAACTTAAATCTCTCATCTGAACAGTTAATAACGAAATAATAAGTCCATATTTGTCTTGACTCACTGGCCAAAAAGACTCTGAAGACCATCTATGGAAACCAACGAAAGTTCTTAAAAGGTCAAGAATTTCGACGGCAACTACCCAGGCAAACTACCTACTATGGAAGCTTCTACATATAATCAATGCTGTGTTTAGATTAAGATACGTTCCAAAACAGTGGAAGGTTGCAGAGGTAATCATGATCTTAAAGCCAAACAAACAACTTTAATGATAAAATGTCACTCAGACCCATATCCATACTCACTCCCAACCATTTCGAAGATGTTTGAAAAACTGCTTCTGAGAGAGGCCATACTGGTTGATAAAAATCTTATTCCTACCCACCAGTTTGGTTTCAGAAAAAACTACTCGACTGTAGACCAAGTTCATAGAATCACAGATTATTGGGCCCCATCTTGTACTTCCTGTATACTAGGGCCTTAGGGAACAATGTAGTAGAAGCTACAAATAAACTTCAAACATCGATTAATACAGTAAGCAACTGGATGAAAAAATGGAGAATCAAACTCAACGAAGCCAAATCTGTGTATGTGAATTTTACTAATAAAACCAATTCTATCAGAATCAACACTAAACAAGCTACATGCGAACACGGTGAAATATCCTGTACCAAGAAAACGAAGGCATTCCAAAACAAAGTACTTCGGAACATTGTTAATGCTCCGTGTTATATTAGAAATGAAGACCTCCACAGAGACTTAAATATCGAATGCTGGACAAACCAATGGCAGTAAGATATCTGCAAACAATCAAGCCAATAGACCTAGTGAAAGGGATCTAACAACCACACCACTATAGCAAATATTTATGTGAATAAATAATTTTAATCTCTGGGACTATGTAGCCATTGGACTATATCTAATTAAAGCCCGAAACGAAATGAGTCATTTGTGCCTCGGCCATAATTTTGTCAAATTATTGTTTGTATTTTGTATGATTAATAGTTTGAAATTCACGTGGTGATAAAATGTGCAAAAAATTGCCGCTAGATACTTAAGTACACATTGATCTGAATTTCATATTCAATACACATTGATCTGATAAATCAAGAATTAGGATCGCCTCGTATATCAAAGACTGAGTCTTTATAATCATCGAGGTTGCTACATGGGAGACAAATACATCGTTCAAATCGATTGACAACCGGTTTCTCATCGCAGAAATCCGTACAAAATCCCAATTTTTGTTTCACTGTTGGACGGAAAAATTCTATATGAAAATGAAAATTCCCTTATCTTGTTTAGAAAAATGTTCAATTCTGCGATAAACAAAACAAAGCAAGGTGAAATATTTTTCCCATGAGAAAACTTTATTGTTTTTATTATGATTTTTTATTGACGTTTAGAAATGTCTAAAATAACAAAATTATTTGATAATACAATAGAAAAGTGCCAATAATACAGTGGCATGAATCAAAAATTTCTCTTTGGAATTATTCGCAATCTACTTTATGTGAGAATATTAAAAAAATTTTTTTAGTCAAATTGTAAAAAACCCAAAGGAATTTCAATGAAATTATGATGTTCCGCATTTTTGTTTACATTGTTTTCGATCCGCCGTTGATTCGCTCATGCAGCTTCTACACTGACCGGCACAGAAAACGGGCCACCCTAAACATTTTTTTTTTGATACGAATATCTTTCGAATCGCACTAGCCAGAAACATGAAACAAAAACCAAATTCAAGCTCATTGAAAAACAATCTGGTAAAATGTGGGTAAGGCCTACTCTTTCTAAACATGTGGTTGAGGTTTCTCGAATTTTCAAACAAAACCCAAACATTGACAAATTTTAAAAATTTTAGTTAAATTTTCACAAACACAAACAAATGAGAGGAACCGAGCAAAGCAAAGCAAATCACGAGAAAAACTTAAGCTCAAAAAAAAATCCCCTGGTTATAACCTAATCACTAGACTTATTAGTTAGCACTACTAGAAACAAGATTACGAAAAATGCTACAAGTAATCAAAATAGCGTTCACACTAAAATACGTTCCACACCAGCGGAAGGTGGTAGAGGTGATGAAGAAAACATTATTCAGGCCGATTTCCCTATTTCCTAAAATTTCAAAATTATTTGAAAAACTACTACTCAAGAGGTTAAAATTAGTAATAGAAGTAAAAAACTCATTCATCCTCACCAATTTGGATTTTTAGAGAGTTATTCTACCATAGATCAAGTGTACAGAGTCACAGATTTAATTGAAGATGCTCTGGAAAACAAAAAACCATGTTCAAGTGTCTTCTTGGATGTATCTCAAGTCTTCGACAAAGTATGGTACCGAGGGCTGGAATATAAACTAGACAGAGATCTGCCGAAGCAGTTTTATCTGATTTTAAAGTCATATCTAGCTGATCGACACTTTCGTGTAAAACACGAAAAGGAATACTCCGAACTAAAGAAAATTTCGGCTGAAGTTCCGCAAGGAAGTGTTTCGGGGCCAATATTCTACATACGATTATAGTGCAATCTTGCGGCAATTGGAGACAATATAGAGGAGTCAACTACTAAATTACAAAACGTCGCTAATTCATTGAGTAATTGGACGAAGAAATGGCACCTTCCTGTTCGACTGAATTCGCAACCAATTTCGCATGCAAACACGGCAAAATACTTATGAATGACCCTTGATGTTAAGCTCAAGTTAAAAGAGCATGTTTAAAAGAAAAAAGAAGGGTTAAACATCAAATATAGAAAAATGTATTGGCTAATAGGAAGGAACTTTGAGGTAACATTACGTAATAAACTGCTCTTTATGGTATACAGCTATCGGGCTGTACCAAGAAAACTAACGTAAGAGTAATTCAAACTTTTCAAGATAAACTCTTGCGTAGTATGGCCAACGCACCATGGTACAATACATAAGGAATGATAACCTTCATAAAGATCTAAAAATGGAATGCATCAGTGGAAAAATTAAGAAATATACGAGGAAACATGTACAGCACCTTCGTAAGACGGCTTCGACGAACGAATCCCTTTGAACTAGGGCAACTAAATTAATAAAGTAAGCAACTTCTAGCTAAGCAATTAAGCAGGGTTGTACTCCTCAAACAGTTAACAATATTTAATATAGATAAATTACCAGATGATATTCATTTGTAATATTTGTTAAATAAAAAAAAAAATAAACAAACATAAACACATAATAACACGTGAAATATTTTCCCATTCATCTAAAAGCGCGCTTCGGACTTGTTCCATCGTTTTCGGGGCTGGAATACGAAATCTTTAGGATTCAAATCGGAACTCCTTGCCGGCCATGCCATCGTCGAAATATTTACCTTTGCCAAGTATCCATTCACGACTCTGGCAACATGAGGTCTTGCATTATCGTGCATTAGCATGAAATCATCGCCTATAAATGGTGCATAGGGAACAAGATATTCTTCCAATATTTCGCTAATATAGCAAACGGCCGTTTAAGTCCGGCTGGAACTCCCCACTCGTCACCATACTCGTTCTCACCCACCAGGAGACCGCAAACAAAATCCCGATTCATCGGTAAATAAGACTTGGCTCCAATCAGGTTCAGTCCAATTTTCATGTTCCCTGGCAAACTGTAGCCGAGCAAACCTGTGTTGCGGCAGAAGTTCTCGACCCGTGGCTGGCCTTCGTGCAGGATGATTTGCTTCTCCCAACCTTCACTGTATTGCTCTTTCGCATACAATTATATTACTTACTGTGGTGTTTGGGATTACTGAATGTGCCCATGTAGACATGTAGAAGTGTATAGTGGAGGATCACCAATATTAGGCCGCGATTTTATGAGGAAATTTAACATCTCATTCAATATTAATAGAATAGAGATAAATGAATTGGGTTCTATTCTGGATGAATATTCGAGTGTTTTTGAACCTGGTTTAGGATTATTTAAGTTATATAAGGTTAAGCTTGAAGTTGCTGATCCTAAACCGATTTTTTTTAAACCACGAGCTGTTCCATTTTCATTAAGAGCGTGTGTTGAACAAGAGATTCGGGGTTTGGAGAGTAAAGGTATACATATTAACAAAAATGAAAACATCGGATTATGGTACACCCCTGGTACCAGTATTAAAAGAGGATGGCAAAATCCGTATTTGTGGTGACTATAAAGTGACGGTCAAAAAATTTTTAAAAAGTTTTAATCACCCGCTTCTACGAATCGAGGACATACTGTATTCACTGGGTAATGGCGAAAAGTTTACGAAATTTGATTTGTCGTGCGCGTATTACCAACTCGAGCTGGATGAGGAAAGCAAAAAATATGTTACCTGGAGTACGCATATGGGAATTTACCAGATGAATAGATTGCCGTATGGTATCAAACCTGCCTGTGGAATATTTCAGTTGACTATGGAAAAGTTATTTCAAGGAATTCCAAATGTTGTGGTGTTTATCGACGATATAGTAGTAACAGGTATCAATGATGAAGAACATTTAAAAAATCTGAACTTGGTATTGGATAGAATTAAAACAGCAGGACTGAAGTTAAATAAAAGAAAATGTAAATTTTTTCAAAATAAGATTTCATATCTGGGATACAGAGTTACTAGGGATGGATTATATAAAATGAAAGAACGTGTTGAGGCAATATTGAACATCAAGCCACCGAGAGATGTAACGGAAACCAGATCGTTATGTGGTTTGATAAATTATTACAGTAAATTTATTAAAAATGTGGCAATGATTATGCATCCCATTTATCAATTATTAAAACAAGATGAGAAATTCGTATGGAATGATAAATGTGATAGAGCCATAAATAAAATAAAAAACGAGATGACTTCGGATAAGTTTTTGGCTCATTTTAATCCAGAGCTTCAAACAATATTGACGTGTGATGCTTCACAATATGGAATTGGGGCAGTTCTTTCGCATAAATATCCAAATGGAAATGAACGTCCAGTAGCGTTCATTTCTCGAACATTGTCGGAGGCAGAGTCAAATTATTCTATGCAAGACAAAGAAGCGTTAGCAATAATTTTTGCTTTCAACAAATTGTATCAGTATTTGATTGGAAATAAATTCATAATTCGAACTGATCATAAATCGTTGATAACAGCATTGGGGGAACAACGGGGATTGCCACAGATTGCAGCGGCTCGATTACAAAGGTGGGCTCATTTTTTGTCGGGATTCGATTACACGATACAGTACGTTAAAGGGAAAGAAAATATGGCAGATATATTTTCGCGACATCCATTGAAGGCCAACGAAGAGGTGTTTAGGAAATATGAAGATAAAGCCAGTTATTTAAACTATTTTAATAACAATAAAAATTTAGTACTGGATTACAAATTGGTGCAACAAGAGACAAAAAAGGACTTAATATTAGGTATCAAAAGTATTGGATATGGTTAGAAATGGTCATATGTTTACAGATGACAACCCAGAATATATAAGGCGTTCGTTCAAATCAAAAATGAACTTTCGGATTGAGAGGGTACAAAGTTGTAATTCCTAAAAGCATTAGAGGATTGGTATTGAAGGAGCTTCACAAACTACATTTTGGAATTGTAAAGACAAAATCAATGGCGAGATCGTACTTATGGTGGCCAAAGATTGACGGGGAAATAGAGGAAATGATACAAAATTGTCGTGTATGTCTTCAGGTGCAACCAAATCCACCAAAAGCCGAATTAATATCATGGCAAATACCGGACAGACCGTGGTCTAGAATTCATTTAGATTATGCTGTTCCTTGGCAAAACACGAACTTTTTAATAATTATTGATGCGTATTCAAAATGAATAGAAATTTTTAAAATAAGGACAACAACAGCAGGAGTAACAAAAATGGTTTTAGGGAATGTATTTTCCAGATTTGGATACCAGATGTCATTGTAACTGATAATGGTAGTCAATTTTGTGCGGAGATAATGCGGGAGTATTTTAAATTAAATGGGATATGTCACATACTGACATACTGAGAAGGTGTCAGTAAGAATGAGAGCTCGATTGAGAATTTGAATGAGAATAAAAAAATGAAGATAGGAGTAATCATAGTAATAAAAATGAAGGTTCTTATATGTATTTGAATAATAATGAAACTCAGGATAGGGGTAATCAAACCATCAATAATAATATAAATGATTTTATTTCGGTGAATAGACCTAGAAGAGAGATTAAGATACCAATTAGGTACCAAGATTAGATCTAAGGATATTAAGTTATTTTTTTTTTGATTTATATAAGTTTGAAATAAAAAAAATGTATTTTAACGATTTGAGTGAGGAGGTATTGTGGTGTTTGGGATTACTGAACGTGCCCATGTAGACATGTAGGGCAAGTTGAAAAACACCCATCAAGCATATAGCAGTATGACATGAATTCATTCGCAGTGTACGCTCCATCATTATAAGACGTGTGTATTTTTAAGTTTTATAAAATGAATTAATAAAAGTATGTAAGAACATAAAACAAGAATACTAATGTTTTATTTGTTACCAACGTAACACTTACGAGCAACAATTCATTGCAGATCTCAACAGCGGTTGTACGGCGATTTCCAAAAGTTGAAGGAACTACAAAACGGACATCTCGAACGTTCCTTACTCTTTATCTGCCCATACCTGGTCGCCTGGTATATAACACTGTCTCGAAAAATCGCGACGAAACACGTTGTACGGTACTACGGGAGATCCGGGACTTATTAACGATGCAGCTTTGGCTTCTCCCATCTTCCAACAATGCCAAGATTGCCGCTACACTTTCTGACTTTAGCGACATAATAAAAATTTAACCATTGACACAGCAAAATGTAAACTCAACAATAAAACGACTGAATATCGCAAAAACCATTTCACAAATTTTCGATTTTGCCGGTTCATTCAATTTTTCCATGACATCCTACATTTTCTAAGATTGTTTTCAATGACCTAGAATTTGGTTTTTGTTTCATGTTTCCAGCAAGTGGGGTTCAAGAGGTATTCACATTTGAAAATTTAGGTAAAAATCATGTTGTGGGATAAGTGTTCTATTTTCAAAACGTTCTTTTGGGGAATTGAGTGAGAAGGTGCAACTGGATATGCGTTGTCGGCTCAAACGCGACGTAATTGATGCCTTTGATAATTTATTTAAATTGGGTCGGACCAAAGTGTGATCTCACAATTGCGTGGGAAGATCCGTCTGGATCGAGGAAAGAAATGATAAGGTAAGCGGAAGTGGTAAAACAAATAATAATAATTTAGGCAAAATTAAATCTGATTCAAGTGTGAATGATACTAACAAGGTCTGGGGTCACAGAACGGATGTTGAGTGTTATAGTTGTGATAAAAAATGATTTGTGCAATCAAATAAGATACTGCTGCCAAATTATCTATTGAAAGTTTTTCGTTTTTATGAGATATTAAAAACATATGAAACACAATGCCAAACAAAACCAGCCGATGACTTAGAAAAAAACGAAAAATATTCAATTATGCACTCTAAGCGTAACATTAAAAACGGAATTTATTGACACACCTGCCGCGGTTTCTCCGAATTCTAACAAAACAGTTCTAGGTATTGAATTCAGCATAGAAACATAGCGAAAAAAAACTTGATTGAAACTTGAACCCTTACTAAATTGGACGATAAACTAATATTCGAATGCAGTTCTCAAGTAAACTCTTCTACGCACGTCGATCAGGTGCAACGGTTGCAACGGTTTGAAATTCAACAGTCCAGAGGGAGCCCCCACTAATTTTGTGGAACATGTGTCCCATTCTATCACATTTTACTCTATTTCATCTAATACAAACAATAACTGAACAAGCTATCATAGAAAAAATGTGAGTCTCTGTGGGCTGCTCCCGTGGTAAAACCAACATAGATACCTCCTGTATTTCGCCCAACTCCGAAATATAATCGAGAGAATATTTTTTTAACTTGGTCATGTCTTGATTCCGGAGGGAATCCAACCGAATTATAATAAGATGATCGCAATATCCCAGATATGTACTTACATCCGAAATCTGAGCCATATTAAAACAATTGTTCTAAATTTAGCTTTTAGGCCTAAAGAATTAGGCCATCTTACAAAGAAAATGTTAAGTTGGAACTGACGATTCCCTGATCTTAAATAGGCTCAAATTAATACCTGATTTTATAACAAGCTGATACACGGCATATGAACTTAGAACGACGAAAACCTGTAGAATACGAAAGTCGTTTGCTAACTTCGGCGGAGGTTAGGGAAGCTTTTCGTGATGATCACGCCGGCTGTCATTACGGGGTCGACCAAACTTTTAAGAAAGTATTCAGTAAATACTAAAGATTGCTCCGAATGGCAGCCATGAATACTACGGTATGAGAAAGCACAGAGTATTCTCCTGGGTTCATTTGTTTTCGAATTGAACTTAGGCATGTGTTTGATGTAATACAAGAATTTAGTGTGGTTGTCCAAATTGATAATTTTATACCGGAAGTCAGTCCATATCAGAGATCAAGTCTTGATAAAAACCCACCACATAGTGATGCTTCTCGAGGCAGAATGTCGAAATTCGTACCAAGTCGTAATGACTCTCACATAATTAGAAACATCAAATCACCGACCACCTAATTTGTAGAATCAACTGACGGTTCCCCAAATGTAGTATATCATGTTTCCACGTGATTCTGGGGACGTTTCATCAAAATGGGTGTACTACAGCAGTGGCATATATAGACGACATAGTTATACCTAGAAAAAAATATTGCAAGACCTTAGGAATGCCAATTCCATTGGACGGACTTAATCAGGGAAAATGAAGTTTTTAAGAGTTGCCAGAATCAGTTTTTTAATAAAATAAAACATCGGCTGACGAATAGGAAAGTGGGGCACAATTAGGAGTTCTTACAGCCATAAGCCCTTTAGGTTTATTCGGTTTGCTATATCAGGAACAAGCGCATTTGTTATTTAAACCCATTAGTTGTAGAAATATTTGCTGGGTATAGAATTCACGATAAAAATTGATTGTAATAGCATAAACTTATTAGCAAATAAAAAAGAACTCAACTCAAGGCTATAGGCAGATGGTTACCAAATTGTCCGAATTTTCATTTGTGAATTTGTGATCGAACATGTGAAGGGTTCAAATACTTTGGTTGCGGAAGCTTTGAGTCTAGTAGTTCTAAATAACTGATAGAACTTGACATGTTTCAAAATACAACAGGTTGGACCGTTGCGTTACTGCGAATTGATGAAAAAACGTAATGAAGTCGGGTAATGGTAGAAAATTTAAAAAGCTTTTTATATTTTTGGAAGCCACGGTATTATGAGCAAATTCTAAGCCAACAAAATTTCAAAATCTGTAATTGTACTCCGATTTCGATTCTTGATATTTCTAAAGATAAGTTTCGGAACCTCTAATTGTTATGCGCATTTAGATTGCTTAATTATTTCCATATATTTCATAGCTACCACAAATCGATTCACACTCTCATTCACTTCCTGATACCGAGGATGATATTTAAAATTTTCGACTATTTCCATCATAAAAGTTTATGAGGAGCTTCAATTTTTTTTTTTGTATTCGAATTGTTCAGGTTTCTTTGGAAAACCCTTATCATTATCACACAATATATTATAAGTGATTGTGTTGCCTCAAGACTCAAGTAGTGTAGTAGCACGTTAGTTTAATTTCTGCTCCTCTTTGATTTTAGAAAATATTAAAGTCGATCATGAATGTTTCACCTGTGGGGATATATTCCTAAATAAATCCTATCCAAAAATTATTTCAGATTCGTATTGTCAACAAGTGAGTAAACAAATAGAAGCAATCATAGGGTTCAATAAAATATGGAACGCTTACATTCTCCCCTAAACGCAGTGTTCATAAAAACATAGCTTTTTTACCGAACAAACATTTGGTTTGAAAATAAACAAGAGGTGGAAAAGAGATATTCGAAATATGCAGTTCATTACTATATGTACTAAAAATAAATAAATATAAATATAGTATGAACGATATGCATATTTAAGTGTTATAACGTTCTTTTAAAAAATACATTAAATAAATATAATAAATAATAAAGATTTATTTAAATAAATAAAATTTATGGTGTGTTTTAATAATCAAATGAATAGTTAATTAATTCCCCATAACTGGTGACCCCAAAGATCAAAAAACGCAACCAACCAAAGAACAAGCAGAACAACTGCATAATAACCAGCAATCAGCAAAACCGTATTAACCAGCAATACAGCACAACAATCAGCAAAGCCGTTAACCAGCAATACAGCATAACAACCAGCGAAGCCGTTAACCAGCAATACAGCACAATAATCAGCAAAGCCGTTAACCAGCAATACAGCACAACAATCAGCAAAGCCGTTAACCAGCAATACAGCATAATAACCAGCAAAGCCGTTAACCAGCAATTCAGCATAATAGCCAGCAAAGCCGTTTTAAACAACAATACCGTTTAGCTATATCGGCCAGCCAAAACATCGCTATAAATCAACAACTAAACTGCTAATAACAGCGAGTTTAAATCAACCATTTTCCAGACACCAAACATCTGAATATTGCATTGACGACATAGCTCCCACCAGTGGTAAGCGGTCAACCGAAATATTCAGTGTAGTTAATACATAAACAGTTCTGGCCCCCACCCGTGGTAAGCTAAAAGAGTTTTTGTTGTTTAGCCGTGCAAGGTCGCACAAGGAAGACATCATCACTAACCAAAAAGCGTACACGACGAAAGGAGGAGAACCGTGAGTATTCCAAATTTTAAAGAACTACATGTTAAAAAATTAAAAAAAAAAAACGAAAAATCAATATTATTTTGGTGTCGTTTATTTGTTGGTTTACTCATTTGTCGTCAGTTCACAATATTATTCTTACCTCGTTTGTTTCACTGTCCACAATTATCACCATTTTCTCACCTATTTAAAAAATTTTTTGTTCGTGTTAAATTTATTTTTATTTTTAAAAAATTATGGATCCCAATACTCCTCAAATAGATAACACACCAGACAGAACCATGACTAACGAAGAAATTTTGGCTTTAATAGACGCACTACGACAACAACTGACAATCGATGATAACAGTGCTGAGGAAGGTCCAAGCCCATCAACCAATTCTCCACCTCCAGTTATAACATCAATACCAGCTAATGTGACAAATATCGCACATGTAGCGTTTAGACCTCCACAACACTTATACACTCAGAAAAAAAAGTTGTTATATGAATAATTATATATATATTTTTAATACTTTTCATAGGTTGAAAACTAGACAATAAATTTAACGATTGTAACAACTACCAAAGATTTATTAAAAATGTTTTTAAAAAAAATAATGGTTTGGTTTATTATTTGAATAACTAATTTATTTATTTAATCATGTTACTTTATACATTAAATAATCTAAAGTTATTGGCAACAAAAAAAAATTGAATAATTATATTTATTGGTTAAATAAAATATTATGTTGGTCTAATTAATATATTTTATTCAACCAATAACTCAAAGCTATTGGTCTGGAAAAATCAATAATAAGTTTATTTATTAACCAAATAACTATTTCGTTAATTTGATTATGATATTTTATATAACAAATAATTCAAAGTTATTATTTTTATAAATTTATAGTTATAAATTCAATAAATTCACTTATTGAAAAAAGTAAATATGTACAATAAAAGTGATTGAAACCACTACCGAAACGTTATTGGAAAAATAAATAAAACAATAATTTGAATAATAATAAAACGTTTATTTAATAATTCACTTTTTATAATAAACATGACAAAATTATTAGTGTATGTATGTATATATATATATATATATATATATATATATATATATATATATATATATATATATATATATATATATATATATATATATATATATATATATATATATATATATATATATATATATATATATATATATATATATATATATATATATATATATATATATATATATATATATATATATATATATATATATATATATATATATATATATATATATATATATATATATATATATATATATATATATATATATATATGTATGGGTATATATATATATATATATATATATATATATATATATATATAATACATTTGTATAGAAAATAATACATTTAATAAATTATATTAACTTCCTAAATTAATTAAATTTTAATGGTGTAATGCTTATTCTAATCTTATTCTTCAATAACAAAATATTTCCGTTCAATATGTACATTAAAATAATATGTCAGTTATACTAAAATATATAAATCTTTTTTACGTTTACAATGTTATAAAATAATAATTCGTGTACAATAAATTGATTAAATTTAATCCAAAATTTTACTATTATATTATTTTATTTCTAATCATTTTTTTACCATTATTCAACAAATATTGATGCAAACAATAAGTACTAAAATGATAAATGTTAATGAGATAAAATCCGGGTTCAATTCCATCGATTTCATATCCCTGATAATGTTCCGAAAATTGTGTAATAAGTTTTCTAGTAATTAAGAAACAAGACGAATTTTCTGATATTGTTATTTCTTCAATTTCATAGAATTGGGTTAGGGATGGTTGTAGAACTATTCCTAATATGTATCCTTTTTTATAAACTGAATTTTTAAACATTAATTTTTCCACTTTAAAATTTAAATTATGTTCATTAACTGTAACATTATAATTTTTTATATCAGGATACCTAAAAACATAAAAAGGGCGTTGGTCTACTATTTGCAATTCAGGTTGCCAAAATTTCTTCGTTATCAATAGTTGAGAAAATTTTAATCCAGCTTTTATCGCCAATGACAGAGATAGATGTAATCGAGATTGAATATTTTTGGCATATTTTTTATATTCCTTATGCTTTCCCTCAAATCTAAAACACCATAAATGTCGCAAAGGGCCAACCTTTTCTATTGCTGTGGGATAGTGAACCATATTATGGTGCTTTGGCTTAAGAGTATCGTTAAATAATAATTTGTAAGATTTATGATGTTGATCAATTAATTTTTTTAATTCAACAATGTCTTTAAAAGTAATTTGTGATAATAAAACTAAATCAACTATTTTCAATAAATTTAAAAAGAATAACCAAACCTTATCTTTAGTATCGACTAAATCTCCTATCAATAGTGGGAAAAAATGACAAAAACTTTTCATTTCACTGGCAGACATTTTGATACCCGAGTTTATTAGGTGGTTGAATTCAATACGATTAGACAAATTACCTATCTCTAATTCACCGTATGCAAATAACTGTTTTCTGTTATTTAAAGTATCTAATGAGAAATAGCCAGATTCCATCAAACTTAAAATTATTTTACTCATATCATATTTTAATACTCCCTCGAACAAATCATGCATTATGTCAAAAGAAAAATTTGTAGTGACATGGAATGTTGGAATGCTATTAAAAATCGAAGATTGTAAGATTCCAGTTAATTTGTAGTTATTAATTTTTATGTCACTGGTATAATTTTGAATATTACGCAGATCAGATGAATGTTCATTTGTGTCCTGTTGCATATTTTGCTTTGAACGTTTACAGTTTCGACAGTAAAAAGTTGAATTAAATGATTTGGTAAAACCTAATATACTATTAAGACCCAGGTTATCACCTAGAATTAAGCCTAAAACAAAATGTACTTGAATAAACGTGCTACCGACTTCAATTGATATTCCCTCCTTCTCCAAAAACTTTATTTCTTCAATTAGTTTATAGAAACATGTTTCGGTGCCAATTTTCGATATATCTTTTGCTTTAAAAAATCCGGCCAAAAAAATTAAATCTAATTTTGATAATTCGTGTTGCGGTATAGTCGGAAAATTATAATATATTCCACAAACAGATTGTACGCCTGCGTGAGAGCCTAGAGGATTATTCACCTCAAAATCATCCAAATAAAGAAAAAATGGAATAACATATTTTTTATTAACCATCAACACTTTTTCCTTCCAAACTGATCCATTAATAAAATTCGAATAATGCCCTTTTTCAAGCAATTCAAAATTATTCATATTTTTTATGGTGGAATTGAAAACATTTTCTGATTCAAATATTTTTTTAAAGTTAAATCTCATTGGCATTAAAACTCCTTTGCTTATCCTTTCATCTAAGTTGGGAATACCTTGTTGAATAACCTCAGTTATTTGGTTATTCAAAGAAATATTTTTTGGTGATTCAAATAAATCTTGAGATTTCAATTGTTTAAAAAATTTATATTCCGTTTTTATATTTAAGAAAGGATCCCTACAACTTTTCAACAAGTTAAATAATTGAGAATCATGGATACCTGGAGAACTATTTGAATTCATAAAGTGTTCAACAATGTCAATAATTTTGTTACAAACCAACTGACTGACCTTAGATTGTATATCGTAGACATCATGGCGAGTAAAATTATCCTTTGCATGTAATTCTAAAGAAAATTGTAATGCCGATTTTTGTAGATTTGCCACAAGTGTATCAAAGTCTAACTTTAGACATTGGTTTGTACTTGGACTATTTAAACTAATTTGAGGAGATGGTTTCGGCGCCGAACTAGCTTTTACTGAAATGTCTGAACTTGATTTGATATCTGAATAATAATCTTCTCTATGTTCTTTAAGCAAATGTTTTTTAAATGTGAAAATTGAAGAAAAACATCGTTTAAAACAACCTTTTTCTTTACATATAAAATTCCCTACTGATTTTAAATTATGTACTTTTCTAAAATGATAAATCAAATCAGAAATATTATAGCATAGACCACAACTATAGCATGTATACTTGTACATTACGCCAAAGGGTTTATGTGCATATAAGCTTATGTTTAAATATCCCTCCTAAGCCTTCTTTCAATATTTTATCGGATCTGCAAATTTTTTAGAAATAAAAATTAGTAAGATGAATTGTATTCCAATATTTCTGAATATGATTTATTTTACCTTTGCTGATTTTTGGTGGATGGATACTATAATTTATTCTTGACAACTAATGGGCTGCAACTGGATGGTGATAATAGACGAGGAAATGTAAAATATTTGTTTTTTCTAAAACTCAGTTGAGTGGTTGTAAAAATCAGCACTTAATTAAAGATGGATTGTTATTCATCAGCACGGACTTAAAGATGGATTGTTATAATTTTGTTCGTTTTTATGATGTGGCCTTTATGTATTTAGGCAAGTGTTAGGAAAACTGGAGTACCTATACCCGATTGTTAACAACTGAAAAAATGCAAATGAACATAAATATAATCATTAAAAATTATCACATTTATTGGTTGAAAGGTCATTTTACCTTTGCTGATTTTCGATAGACGGATACTATAATTTTCTTACTGATAAATAATGGGCTGCAACTGGATGGTGATAATAGACGACGAAATGGTAAAATATTTGTTTTTTCTAAAACTCAGTTGAGTGGTTGTAAACATCAGCACTTACTTAAAGATGGATTGTTATCCATTGCACGGACTTAAAGATGGATTGTTATAATTTCGTTCGTTTTTATGATGTGGCCTTCATGTATTTAGAGGCAAGTGTTAGGAAAACTGGAGTACCTATACCCGATTGTTAACAACTGAAAAAATGCAAATGAACATAAATATAATCATTAAAAATTATCACATTTATTGGTTGAAAGGTCATTTTACCTTTGCTGATTTTCGATAGACGGATACTATAATTTTCTTACTGATAAATAATGGGCTGCAACTGGATAGTGATAATAGACGACGAAATGGTAAAATATTTGTTTTTTCTAAAACTCAGTTGAGTGGTTGTAAACATCAGCACTTACTTAAAGATGGATTGTTATCCATTGCACGGACTTAAAGATGGATTGTTATAATTTCGTTCGTTTTTATGATGTGGCCTTCATGTATTTAGAGGCAAGTGTTAGGAAAACTGGAGTACCTATACCCGATTGTTAACAACTGAAAAAATGCAAATGAACATAAATATAATCATTAAAAATTATCACATTTATTGGTTGAAAGGTCATTTTACCTTTGCTGATTTTCGATAGACGGATACTATAATTTTCTTACTGATAAATAATGGGCTGCAACTGGATAGTGATAATAGACGACGAAATGGTAAAATATTTGTTTTTTCTAAAACTCAGTTGAGTGGTTGTAAACATCAGCACTTACTTAAAGATGGATTGTTATCCATTGCACGGACTTAAAGATGGATTGTTATAATTTCGTTCGTTTTTATGATGTGGCCTTCATGTATTTAGAGGCAAGTGTTAGGAAAACTGGAGTACCTATACCCGATTGTTAACAACTGAAAAAATGCAAATGAACATAAATATAATCATTAAAAATTATCACATTTATTGGTTGAAAGGTCATTTTACCTTTGCTGATTTTCGATAGACGGATACTATAATTTTCTTACTGATAAATAATGGGCTGCAACTGGATAGTGATAATAGACGACGAAATGGTAAAATATTTGTTTTTTCTAAAACTCAGTTGAGTGGTTGTAAACATCAGCACTTACTTAAAGATGGATTGTTATCCATTGCACGGACTTAAAGATGGATTGTTATAATTTCGTTCGTTTTTATGATGTGGCCTTCATGTATTTAGAGGCAAGTGTTAGGAAAACTGGAGTACCTATACCCGATTGTTAACAACTGAAAAAATGCAAATGAACATAAATATAATCATTAAAAATTATCACATTTATTGGTTGAAAGGTCATTTTACCTTTGCTGATTTTCGATAGACGGATACTATAATTTTCTTACTGATAAATAATGGGCTGCAACTGGATAGTGATAATAGACGACGAAATGGTAAAATATTTGTTTTTTCTAAAACTCAGTTGAGTGGTTGTAAACATCAGCACTTACTTAAAGATGGATTGTTATCCATTGCACGGACTTAAAGATGGATTGTTATAATTTCGTTCGTTTTTATGATGTGGCCTTCATGTATTTAGAGGCAAGTGTTAGGAAAACTGGAGTACCTATACCCGATTGTTAACAACTGAAAAAATGCAAATGAACATAAATATAATCATTAAAAATTATCACATTTATTGGTTGAAAGGTCATTTTACCTTTGCTGATTTTCGATAGACGGATACTATAATTTTCTTACTGATAAATAATGGGCTGCAACTGGATGGTGATAATTATATTTTTGACGCAAGCACGTTAAGCAATTTGCTGGGACGGTGATTGTTGTAATTGTAAGTGGAAAATTTGTTTTTAAGCTCAAATAAAACTGATGAATTTCCTATATAGTTAAACATATTATTACTCGAAATTAAAATGACATTTATGATAATAATCAACTTACCGGTGCAATAAGTGACAAGAATTACAGCGAAACATAACTATGTTAAATGAAATAAATAACAGCAATCCATCAATAAAATATATGTAAAAGTATCCTTAAAATTATTAATTTTGTAATATTTTTATAAGGCTGTTTACACTAGGATTTTCCTTATCGAATTTAGTCGTAATTTGAAAGAAATACTTTTGGATAAAATACCAAGTTAAATGTGCTGCGATTGGATACTCATAATTCAAAATATGAAACATTTGAAATGATACGTCCACGGCTTTTAAAAACGTTGGTAATTTGTATTTAATTGAGTCAGTAATGACATAAAAATCCTTTAGATTTGTTTCTTCTCCTACGACTATTATAAATGGTTGAATAGATAAGCCAAGAGCATAATATTTGTCTCTTCTATCGGCTATCGTTTTCTCCAAATCGTTCACAGTTGGTACTATTGTGGCAAATGCTTCCTGTGCTTCTAATATGGATGGTTTCCAAAATTTGACTGCATTTATTGATTGATTGGCCTTTACAGATATCCTTCTTGGTAGCAATATGTTAAAAAGAAGCAGAATAACAATATAATTTTTAGAATCTAAAAATATTTAATGAATTGATTAATACAAATAAATTATATCTTAAATAAAACTATTCATTTTACCTTCGCTTGTTTCTGGCAGCAAACATCTTTTTAATAATTTCTTGGCATTTTCTTCTCTAATATTATGGCTAAAATATTCTAAAATTTTTGGTAGAAAATCCGTCCAATGGTTATATAAACCTTTTACTTTTTCACCAAATTTGTACATGAAATCAATTTCAATCTAAAAATAAAATAATATACTTAACTGCTAACAAAATTAAGCATTAATTTTATCGTTACCAATAAATAACCATTGGCATCTTTAATTCGTGGCCAATTATCTAATATAGATTTCGTGTTTTCTGTTTCTGCCATCCACTTTGTTCTATAATTGATGGTTTCATACCATTTGTTTTGAATAATACTCCAAGGAAGTAAATTGTTCTTGAGCCAAATCCTATTTTCTTCTGCGTTCTCTTCCTCCATGTTGGTATTATCGGGTATCGTGTCCAAAAGGTGTTTATTTTGTAACGGTTTGTTACATTTGGTCAAATAACCATGTTTCCGGTATTGCTGCAGTGAATTGACATTCTTGTCGTATAATTTACCTCTAGGGTTTTGTCGCCCACACCGCGGAATAAAATATGTTGACTGAAAATAAAAAGTATATCATTAGCAAATAAAATTACATAAATTCAAAAAATTTCGTTACCTTGTCTTCATTTGGAAAACTGATTTTGATTTGATCAGCAAAATCATTCACTTCAAATATTTTTAACCCACGTCTGTACGTATTTACAAAATGAGACACAATGCAGGACGTAATGTCATTTTGATGTTTAATATTAAGGTAGTTGTTGTTATTGTAAAATTCTATAACACCTTGTCCTTTTCTGGTCTGTTGCAAAATTTGGTGGACATTCTAAAAGACATATACTTGAAAAATGAAATAATTGCGCTATTCTACTTACAAGTTGTTGGGCAGTATAGGGTCAGGATGATGTGGAGCCAGACGTATTTACATCTACCCATTCTTGAACGCTTCCTACATCCGAAATCGTGGTATTGAGACTAGCCGGCTCATGGTCCAAATCAACAACATAACCCTAAAGTATTTAATATTATTTATTAAATATGGAATTATTGATAATATTGAAGAATAATTAGAACTTACGTTTAATCTTCGCCATTCGAAAAGTTGTTCTCGAAATTTGATTTTGGCTCCTAGTTGATTTAAATTAAATATTTCGTCAAGGTCTCGCCCTCTCATAATTTTAAGGGATTCCATATCTAAACCAAATTCTAACAATTGAACAAAATTAATAAATATTATAAGTAAAAATATCATTAAGATTTAAATAACTTTACTTTTAATTTGTTCCTTGACTTCAGAGGTGATATCAAACGTATCCAACAAATTGTTGAACTCACTGCTAGCTTTGTCTATATTATTCACGACCGCACCATTGTTTTCATCGAATAATTCGACACTTGACGAATTAATTTGTTGTTCCATCTTAAACCTTCAAAAAAAATTTATTGTTTCAAAGTATTTACATACTTAACATTAACTTATTTATTAAATAAATATTAAAATTTAATTTAATTTATAATAAATACACTTTTTCTACGTGTTTTCGATTTAACCTCAAAATCTATTAATTATCACTGAACATGTGTGGCCATTTTGTACCGTAAAAGATTTTACAGTAACGTATCACAGATTAAATTAACACTACCGATAATGGTCACTAACTCATTTGATAATCAGAAAAATGAACCGTGTTTTACAATACATTTTACCACTTCACGCACAGAATAAAACACAGAGTAGGTATTTGCTGATTGGTAAGAGTCTTGTGATACTCACACATGAGTTACAAAAATAGCAGTTGATCTGCAAAAACTACTGTAATGGCCATTATAAAACTGAAATAAAATATAACAACTGAATTGCCGGTTTATTGCGATAAGGAAACATAATTATTTGTTTTAGACACTAAACAATTCAAAAATAGTTACACTTATAATTTCATCACACTATATAGGTACTATCACTTTTCATCACACCACTGAACCATATGAAATTATTCGGAAAAATAAATAAAATGAAAATGACGATCAAAAAATATAAAAAATTTAACTCGCCTTATAATCGGCAATTTTCTATTTTCAATAATCAAATTATGTTACTTGAATTAAAATCAACTCAAACTATTTACTCGTATATCACAAAAATTTCACAATAATGATTAACACACAATGAGCTTCATCAATTAATAAGTTATTTGCAACTGAAATATTTATGTACAATCAAAATCCTACAACTGTCGCTTTTTTAAAACATATATTGTGTTTCTCGTTTTATCATACACTCATAACTAAAGATGAAATGAAATGACCACATATAATGATTATATACCATTTGTATATAACCAAAAACCGTTAAATATTCAAATATGAATTATAGCCAATTGTGAGATGGAAACATATCCTATTTATTTTTTAAATTATTTCCGATAATGGACACTAACTTACTCGATAATCAACAAAAAAAACTGTATTGTACAATATATTTTACCACTTCACGCACAGAATAAAACACAGTAGGTATTTGCTGATTAGTAAGAACCATGTGATACTCACACATGAGTTACAAAAATAGCAGTTGATCTGCAAAAACTACTGTGATGGCCGTTATAAAACTGAAATAAAATATAACAACTGAATTGCCGGTTTATTGCGATAAGGAAACATAATTATTTGTTATGTATTCCTCTTTTGAATTATTCAATTCATTACATTAACAAAATCCATCAGAAATTATTTTAGACACTAAACAATTCAAAAATAGTTACACTTATAATTTCATCACACTATATAGGTACTATCACTTTTCATCACACCACTGAACCATATGAAATTATTCGGAAAAATAAATAAAATGAAAATGACGATCAAAAAATATAAAAAATTTAACTCGCCTTATAATCGGCAATTTTCTATTTTCAATAATCAAATTATGTTACTTGAATTAAAATCAACTCAAACTATTTACTCGTATATCACAAAAATTTCACAATAATGATTAACACACAATGAGCTTCATCAATTAATAAGTTATTTGCAACTGAAATATTTATGTACAATCAAAATCCTACAACTGTCGCTTTTTTAAAACATATATTGTGTTTCTCGTTTTATCATACACTCATAACTAAAGATGAAATGAAATGACCACATATAATGATTATATACCATTTGTATATAACCAAAAACCGTTAAATATTCAAATATGAATTATAGCCAATTGTGAGATGGAAACATATCCTATTTATTTTTTAAATTATTTCCGATAATGGACACTAACTTACTCGATAATCAACAAAAAAAACTGTATTGTACAATATATTTTACCACTTCACGCACAGAATAAAACACAGTAGGTATTTGCTGATTAGTAAGAACCATGTGATACTCACACATGAGTTACAAAAATAGCAGTTGATCTGCAAAAACTACTGTGATGGCCGTTATAAAACTGAAATAAAATATAACAACTGAATTGCCGGTTTATTGCGATAAGGAAACATAATTATTTGTTATGTATTCCTCTTTTGAATTATTCAATTCATTACATTAACAAAATCCATCAGAAATTATTTTAGACACTAAACAATTCAAAAATAGTTACACTTATAATTTCATCACACTATATAGGTACTATCACTTTTCATCACACCACTGAACCATATGAAATTATTCGGAAAAATAAATAAAATGAAAATGACGATCAAAAAATATAAAAAATTTAACTCGCCTTATAATCGGCAATTTTCTATTTTCAATAATCAAATTATGTTACTTGAATTAAAATCAACTCAAACTATTTACTCGTATATCACAAAAATTTCACAATAATGATTAACACACAATGAGCTTCATCAATTAATAAGTTATTTGCAACTGAAATATTTATGTACAATCAAAATCCTACAACTGTCGCGTTTTTAAAACATATATTGTGTTTCTCGTTTTATCATACACTCATAACTAAAGATGAAATGAAATGACCACATATAATGATTATATACCATTTGTATATAACCAAAAACCGTTAAACATTCAAATATGCATTAGTATAGCCAATTGTGAGGTGGAAACATATCCTATTTATTTTTTGAATTATTTCTCTTTTCATCATCTACATCATTATACGATGGATATTGTATATGTATATATACACTCACGGTTAAAGGCTATATTCACCAGAAGTCTTAAAAAATCTGAAATATATATAAGGAAAATGTTACCTCAATTTTGTCGGTTATTGTAGTTCATAATTACTGCTGGTGGCTAAAATTTCGAAACATTAATAAACACATATGTATTAACACCAATATATGTATTTATTTCGTTCTCATTTAACGCTTTGTCCCTTTTTTCATTTCATTTTATATACTACGAATTGGACAGATTAGTTGATAGTGTTTAACTTGTTGTATGAATAAAATAATTTAGGAGTATTGTTTGTTGTTGCAATACATGTTTGTACGATGTACGTAATAGATTAATCTATTTTATTTTTTGTGGGTGGTTCTATCAAGTACAATTGATTTAAACCTGTTGTTTAATGAGAACTTTAGGCTGATGATATACATAGTTACCCTAAAGCCAGCAACAAAATAATTTTAATCTAAAGTTGTGTCGTTGATCAACAAATAGCGACGGACGAGGAAATTCAACATATTTGCGAATTTATACATACATATATGCACATATTCATATTCCTAAACATTTTTTCATGCGCACAATGAAAAAAAAAATTTCAGATTTTAAAAATTTTATTTGAATTATTTATACTTATCAAATCAAAAACAGTTCCAATTTTTGACGAATAATAAAACAGTATTGGTTTAATAAAATGTATTATTAGAGAGTTGAAATAAATATTTCTTCAATTCAATAACGTATTTATTGGAATAATCATAATTTTATTTTCATATTTATGTTATCAATAATTAAACTAATTAATTGTAAAATTTTGTAGCTTGTAAAATAAATTGGTAATTTCATGTTCAATAATTTTTGCAGATTTAAAATAATAACCGTAATTATTGGCTCACATAGTTTATTTAATAAATTTGTTATTAATGTTAAAGTATTTTTATTAATCTAAACATTGAACTATTGATTTTTCAATATTTTATTTGAATAAACGATATTTATTAAATCTATAATCATTTTTTTTCTGAGTGTACAGTCAAAATCCGGTCATTTGGTTTTCGATATTAGAGCAGTCATTCCTGTTAGCAAACATTACCACGGAACAGACAAAATACGCACACGCACTCGCAGCTTTAGACGCACGACATCACGACACTTTTGGAAATATAATACTACGGGACAAAAAGACTACTCCTTACACTGCGTTCAAGGAGGAAGTTGTACGAGTGTTAGGAGAGACGGAACGGACGAAATTAAATAATGTTTTACACGGACTTACTCTCGGAGACCAGAAACCATCCATGCTACTCAATAAATTCAGACTGAACGCGGGAACAGTTTTCGATGACAACGCAATACGACAACTATGGATGAAACGACTTCCAGCACAAATACAGATGATACTGACTCCATTTGAAAATGACGTTTCACTAGCAATATTAGCCACTCGAGCAGACAATATTTTGGAGACGATGACAAACTCATTAAACATCAACAGCATATCAGATTCTACAACAGAAAATACAGAACTGAAACATTATAAAGCAGAGACGGACAGCAAAATTGATAAACTAACAGGAATGATTGCAGAATTATGTAGCAATTCTCGTGCACGTCCAAATTCTCGGTCAAAATTTCGAAGTCCGTCACGATCACCAATTCGAAAACTGAATCCAAAATTTAAAATTTGTTATTTTCATTTTAAATTCGGTGAAAACGCAAAACAATGTGTGATGGGGTGCGAACATTTTGAGGAACACTCAAAAAATGTTGACAAAAATTTTCGCTAGACCATCACGAATTAACGGCAAGTGTTGATGGTCAACTAGCGAGCCGTTTAGTAATTTTTGATAGAAACACGAGACTAAAATTTTTAGTGGACACCGGAGCAGATGTTTCAGTCATTCCAGAAAATCTGTATCAAACAACACTTATATCAAATTCTACAAAAAAATTATTCGCGGCAAACGGCACTCCGGTAAAATCTTTCGGCACTAAAATTTTAAAATTAAACTTCGGACTTCGACGAGAATTCCGTTGGGAGTTTATCATCGCTGAAGTTTCATTGCCAATGATAGGGGCGGATTTTTTAAAACAAACAGGCCTTTTAGTAGACATCCAGGGACAGAGGATAATTGATCCGTTAACCTCCCTGTTTGTCAGAGGTGTCTTATCACAAGAACCAAATCCGACCCTATCTTTTATTAACAAAACGAACCAAAATTCTAAAATCGACATTTTGATCGGGAAATTTCCGGGTTTAGTGAACAGTGGTCTATCTACTAAATTAATTAAACACAAAATTAGTTATACATTGGTATAACTCTGGGCCTTCAGCCAAAACTAAAATTACGGGGAGGGGGGAAGATATTTCTACTTTTTTCAGTAGATATATTGAGAGCGATTGGCCTCTATATTTTTCTGATTTACCAAATCGAAAATATTGGGATTGCCATGAACAATTAATATATTTGTCTATAAAAAATGCCGAAAAATCATCTTTATTACAGACAGACAAATTAAATTCTTAACAAAATTACTCACCGTTTGGAAACTAATGGACCCCCTGTATCTTGTAAAACACGACGTTTGGCACCCGACAAACTGCAAATTGCAAAAGTTGAGTTCGAACACATGATGGCACAAGGAATATGCAGACCAAGTAGCAGTGCCTGGTCCAGTCCACTTCATTTAGTCAAGAAGAAGAATGGAACATGGAGACCATGTGGTGATTATAGGTCGTTGAATAATATAACCATCCCAGATCGTTACCCCATTCCGCACCTTCAAGATTTTTCGTAGCAACTTGAAGGTTGCACCATTTTTTCGACACTAGACCTTGTCCAGGCGTACCACCAAATTCCCATCGAACCAACGGACATACCCAAAACAGCAATATCTACACCTTTCGGCCTTTTTGAATTCACAAAAATGACATTCGGACTACGGAATGCAGCACAGACATTTCAAAGACTAATGCATTCCATACTTTTAGGCCTTAACTTCTGTTTTGTATATTTAGACGACGTATTAATTGCATCCAAATCACTTGACGAACATTTAGAACACCTCGAAATTGTTTTTCAAAAATTTTCAGACAACGGGCTTATAATTAATACGGACAAATGCGTTTTCGCACAGACAGAAATTGTATTTTTAGGACACACGGTCACTGGACAAGGTATACTTCCAAATCAAGACCGCATCCAAATTGTCAAAAACTATAAACGCCCAGAAACTGTTGATGGTATCAAACGTTTTTTGGGCACGATAAATTTTTACAGACGTTTCATTCCCGGCGCCGCGGCAGACCAAATTCTTCTAAACGATTTACTCAAAGGTTATAAAAAAAACAGCAAACAACTAATTGAGTGGTCAACACCACTAATTCAAGCTTTTGAAAATTGTAAATCAAAATTATGCGAAGCAACGTTGCTGAATCACCCAGCGATTTTAGCTCCACTCGCGATCATGGTCGACGCTTCAGATACGGCAATTGGGGCAGTTGTACAGCAGTACATCTCCGATACTTGGCAACCACTCGGTTTCTTCTCAGTACGACTTAACGAAACGCAAAAACGGTACAGTCCTTATGACAGAGAGTTGCTTGCAGCTTACTCTGGCATTAAGCACTTCAAATTCTTATTGGAAGGTCGTGAGTTCACATTGTTCACCGACCACAAACCATTAATCTACGCATTCAAACAAAACCCTGAAAAAGCATCTCCTCGTCAATTCAGACATCTAGATTTCATCGGCCAATTCACTACCGATATTCAACACGTCTCCGGCATAAATAATGTCGTTGCAGATACCCTCTCCCGCATCAATCAAATTTCTATTCCTGAAAGCATTGATTATGCAGCAATCGCAGATGCTCAAACCAATGATATCGAACTACGAGAGATTTTAAATAATAATACAAACACATCTCTTAAACTAGTGCAAATTCCTCTAACGTTCAACGCAACTAAATCCATATGTTGCGACGTATCAACCGGTGTACCAAGACCCTTCATTCCGCCAGCATTTCGGAAAATTGTTTTTGAATCTTTACATAATTTATCTCATCCGGGCGTAAAAGCTTCCATCAAATTATTGACTTCAAATGTTGTTTGGCCCTCCATTTCCAAAGATTCAAAAACGATGGCTCAAAATTGTATACCATGTCAAAAATCGAAAATTTCAAGGCACATCCAATCACCTCTCGGCTCTTACAATCTCGCTTTTCAACGATTCACAGAAATTCACTTGGATATCATTGGTCCACTTCCAATCTCCGGAAACAACCGATATTGCGTGACGTTAATTGATCGTTACTCGCGTTGGGCTGAGGCGGTGCCAGTGCCGGACATGACTGCTGTCACTGTCGCATTTGCCGTATATTCAACTTGGATAGCTCGATTCGACGTGCCAGAATTCATCGTTACAGATCAGGGGGCTCAATTCGAATCACATTTATTTTCGGAATTATCTACACTTTTAGGCTTCCAACATCGACGTACAACTAGCTACAATCCAAAATGTAATGGCATGATTGAAAGATGGCATCGCACCATCAAATCAGCCATTATGTGTCACAACAGACCAGATTGGGCTAACATTTTACCGACAATTCTACTGGGACTTCGTACCACTTACAGCGAAGAACTAAAAACTACACCAGCAGAACTAGTTTATGGATCCACTGTTCGAATTCCTGGACAATTTTTTGATCAATCTTCCGATACCAAAATTTCACAAAACGATTTCGTTCAAAATTTGAAAAATCATTTCAAAGAAATACGACCAACACCAGCATCTCGGCATTCTACGAACAAAATTTTCATTTCGAAAGACTTGCCTTCCTCATCTCATGTTTTCTTACGGACGGACGCATTACGGAAATCACTTGAACCGCCGTACACAGGACCCTACAGAGTTATAGAGAAAACAGATAAAACTTTTACACTTGAAATTAAAGGCAAACCGGTCAAAGTATCAATCGACAGACTAAAACCGTGTCATTTGGAAAACACTCAAGACGTACAAACACCAACTACTAAAACCAATAGACCAAATTTCGACCAACAATTAATAGTTTCAGAGAACGGTAAAACTACATCAACAAAAAAAGTTACTTTCGATTTACAACAAAAACCACCTACAGAACCGACTCAAACAAGATCAAGACGAATTATCAGAACACCGTCACGATACAAACAATAATACCACAAGACTTCACACAATCACAAAATCCAATTATTTCAGACGAACGATACTTACTCACTTATACGTAAATTCATACAGAATCTACTGGAAGGGGAGTATTGTGGGGATATATTCCTAAATAAATCCTATCCAAAAATTATTTGTTCAGATTCGTATTGTCAACAAGTGAGTAAACAAATAGAAGCAATCATAGGGTTCAATAAAATATGGAACGCTTACATTCTCCCCTAAACGCAGTGTTCATAAAAACATAGCTTTTTTACCGAACAAACATTTGGTTTGAAAATAAACAAGAGGTGGAAAAGAGATATTCGAAATATGCAGTTCATTACTATATGTACTAAAAATAAATAAATATAAATATAGTATGAACGATATGCATATTTAAGTGTTATAACGTTCTTTTAAAAAATACATTAAATAAATATAATAAATAATAAAGATTTATTTAAATAAATAAAATTTATGGTGTGTTTTAATAATCAAATGAATAGTTAATTAATTCCCCATACACCCATCTCGTAATTTGGACTACATTTTCGTATTTTTATGACGCTTAGTTTCGCACTCTGTGTAAGTAATTAAACCTCATATTTTTATTTTATATGGACCGGATAAGCTATTTGAATTGAATTAACGCCTTTTCAAATAAGCGCATTCATTACTTTATTTTCATAATCATTACAGATTTAATGTCAAGACGTTTAAAATGTATGCTACCTGTGGAGAGGATCAAATAAATTATAATTAGCTCCATTTCGATACAAGGAATGGTGGCTTTATAACCGTTTATCTTAAAAACAGAAAAGACAAAGCTCACAAGAAGTATGAAATTCTTGTAAGCTTTGTCTTTTGCTTTTAAGATTAATCAAAGACATTTCCGAAACTGATCTTTATAAATGGATAGTAGACATATTACTTCTAAATACCACTTCCTAAATCATGCGGGTCCTTTTCTAAAAATCTATCCCTTCGATGAATGGCACACGATGAATGGTACTCCTCGATTTTATAGTTGAAAGTTACCCATATCTCAACAATAAATTATGTCATAACCTTCAATACAGAATACAGATAAATACAAATAGAGTTTGATTGTAAACTACCAGCGTTTTGGAAATAAATGTTTAATGACGTTTATGACAGGGTAAACATAATAATAAAAGGCTCAGAAGATGGCATCGCAGATATTATAGTCGATTAATTTGCTGATGAGTTCTACTCATGTGCTTCCTATCTTGTTTAGTGAATGGTTTAATGGAATTAACGAGCAACCCAATTTCGGTGTATTAACCCAATATTTCCAACGTTTCGGTTCTTACAGGTGGATATGGTCGTTTCGACTGACAAACAAATTTTATCTGCATTTTGTTAACAAGATATTCGGTGAACTTGTATTACCTATTATATTCGCAAAAGATTATTTCTTGCCAACTTTAATCCATACAAATGCAATCTTTAATTCTGATTATGAATCATTCTGGAATGAAACAATCTTTTGCAAGTATAACAGGGAATACAGGTTCAGGAGATCCTGTAAACACAATAAAGATAGAACTTATTTGTTTGTCAGTCGACAACGACTTTATCCATCCGTAAGAACAGAAACGTTGGATTAATACACCTAAATTGGGTTGCTCGTTGATTCCATTAAACTGGTCATTATACAAGATAGGAAGCACATGTACGTTAGCCTTATTGACCCATCTATTACAGCAGAATCGATTATAGACTGCATGCCTGAAGTTTACCATTTAGTATGCAACCTTAAGATTAAATTAACTTATGGCCTTAACCAGTTTTGAGTTATGTTGTGAAATATGAGTAAATTTTTCAAAAAAATAACAATTTAAAAAAAATTGCAATACCAGCAACTTTAAACACAAAAATGTTTTTGTTTAATTTCATTGAGATTTGTTTTGTACATTAATATGATTACAATCAAAAAATGCGTTGTAAAACATAAAACTTGCAAGCAAATAAACAAATATCTAGGTTATTGTAATACGGATATCATATTTACAAGAACTCAATGAACTCCACCACAGAGATTAAGCCAACCAAAGCGTACCCAATGGAATAACAATCGTCACTAATATCACCATTTCAAATAATTCCTCAATAAGCTAACAAACATGCAATTCACCGTTGATTCCAATAGAATCCATATCTAAACAACGAGCTACACCGGAAGATGAAAAAACGTCGATTTCCACGAAACGAAAGACTCAGATGAATGGCCAAAAGCTAGCCCAACCAGTAACTGTACATCTAACCGATTCAAATTTCAAGATAGGGCCACCCCATATCGGTTCCAGAGTGATAAATTCTGTATAAATTTACAGAATTTATCACTCTGGGCCACCGCAATAGTTACACTACGAGAGACAAGAGCTGAAAGTCGCGCTAATTAAAACGTTCCATGAACGTTGTTAATGTAAATGTACTAAACTCGCTGATGTTTTAACAAATCAAATATTGGCATTTTATTTTACAACAAAAAACGGTTATTTGTTAATTAAACTTAACAAAAAATAAGGAAGCCTCTTCAGATGGTACATTTTTTTATTGTAAAAATCGCATTTAAAATCGATCGCAAAAGGTCTCATCGAAATCCATTGAAGCTTCGAATTCTGAGGTAAAACTGTGTAAGAACTCGTCAATAAATGCTTTTAAATGTTTTTGTATTAAAGGAAAATTCGTAAGATTTCTAGCAAACAACGCGTTTCACTTCATTCACGATGGGCTTGATTTAGAATTGCAAAATCGAGTTGTCATATAAGTCCCACAGTTCATTTTGATATAATCCATCACCTAAATGAAGGGTCAAAACCCACTCATGACAATGCATTGGTCCTATTTGGAAACAATATTCAATGGACGCATTCAGCCCAGCCAATCTGAAAGCGCCTTATATATTCAAAATTTCATGAAAACATGATAATCTCAACGTCATTTTTTCCATCGGTAAATTTTCGATGCCCAATGATGTGAATGGAATCTGCAAGACATATACTGCGACAAGATAGTAAAAAAATGGTTTTAAGGCAAGAATTATTTCGCTTCGCCTTACTAATTGAATAAGGTCGAAAATGCAGTTTCATAAAATTTCCCCTCCGAATATATCAAGTGCTCCAAATTAACGCAATCAAACCCAGGTGAATGATTTCTCTTTAGTCTCTCCATTCCAGCCTGTCAATATTTATGCGGTTTGCAGCGGATCAAAAAAATGTTGTTTCCATGTATCGATTACCGCAACGATATTAACAGGAACGTTTCCATCCCGGCCCCGATGGCAGTTGACCTCACCTCCTTATTTCATTATTGAGCTGAGCCGGACTGTAGTCCTTAGTCGATTGTGGCTGAAGAAGAGTGTTCGGCATTGTATACATAGTAGCGTTTGTAATAGGTTATCGGATTAGTACCAGGATGATGGTACCAATAAGAGTAGTAACTTATGTAGGTCTTCTAATGAAGCGTCATGATGTCGATACAAGAGCCATCTAATATCGCACTTCGAGAAGGAGCTGCGACTAAGTTCAGCTCATATGTTCTTCAAAAGCGAAATTATATTTTGAAAGTGTTACGATTAATGCAAGGCCGATGTTGTCGGCTTTTGTAAAAAAAAATACAAATTGAACATACGATTGATGCCTATGGATAGCTAAAGAATAGTCATGGTTGCTACTAGGCGTTTATCGTAGATACACAAAAACCGATATGGGATGTTTGAAACGTATAATTATGAATTCACCCTGTCTACAGTATGGGTCTTGAGTAGTTTAATTCCAATTGGAATACTTCTCTCCTTCCGTGCTCGTCTCCTCTTACGCATTCTCTCGAGATCTCACGAAGCTAAAAATATACTTAAAACTGTCACCGGAATGTTGTTTCAGAGACATGATATAAATATTTACAGAGGTATGTTCTAACCAAACGACCAGTTCGCCATGTTTCCTTTTTGTAATGTCACTTTCAGTTATATATTTCGTAACTTTGACTCCGTTTGGTAGGGATTTGTTCTTTTTTCTATCGTGTACACACGTTGAAACTTATTTCCATTTCCAAAACCCAAAAATATTCTTATAAACCAAAATCAATTCGCAAAATAAATATCCAAATAAACTCAGAATGACGTCACGCTCCACGTGCTTTCAGTTGCCAAACATACCTTGTCATATTTATATCATCAGATTTGACTTTTCTATCGGTTTAATACGGATTTTTATGATTAGGTAATTTCTTTGTATGTTCGCTTTGTTTATTTGTTCAAAAGTTACACACACGCTATTCTGTATTATTTTTTTCCATTCTCTTGAGCTTCCTCGCGATGCCTTTTCCTATATAGCGGTGGTCTAGGGCTTGTTTGATTCATCTTTAGGTGTCATTTTCTCTTGTTGTGCTTAACTCTGATTTTGCTTTCCATACTAAAGGTTGAAATTTGGAAAAATTTGAAAAGCTCACAAATTAACTCTGACCATTAGTTTACATTTATTCAGTGTATAATATATTGCGATTGCGCCATAGTTACGGCAAACGTCCATAATGGTTGAGATTCAATAACAGTACTAGTGAAATACCTAAATTGACTGAAGAGTCGCTTTTTTCGAGCTACTTTTCTGTACCGGTCTCTACGCTAATCAGCTCGATTATAGAATCTGGGGGAGTGAAGCGAAGTGATATAAAAAAAATTGAAAACAATCGATATTACCTATTTAAAAAACATTTTGTATATTCACATACTTCTGAAGTACAAAATAATAACTACTACTCAATAAAATGCGTATTCAATGGCAATTCTCAGATGACAAAGACCAAGGAACTATGAAACTGAAATACAGCATAGCGTAACTGCAGAAATCTTGGAATTCGTTCTCAGGGAAGACGTCTACTATAACTGGCTAGTGATGTGCTAAATCGGTGTTTTTTTTGTTGTTTTATTTTCTCGTGTACTTTTTAACAAAAAACAAAGCACCGATTAGATTTACATTTTTTTGTAAAGTTACAAAACGATAAAGGTTGGTAGAAAACTAACTCAGATATACTCATAAAAATATAAATCTACTTTTCAAATTGTACATCAATCTTGAACTATTAGAGTTCAGCTGTACGTAGTACGTACCACCACTTGACAAAATATTTAAAAAAACGAATTTTTCTCCCACAACCACCTTAATTACTCAAAAAAATCCAATTTCAATATTCATTTTTGTCTAATATCCGCAATTTTTAATGCCGCCTGCTAAAGTTACATCACCTGAAGCGATATTTTTTTTTTGGCGATACTTTTGTTTTCTTAAACTTTCAAAGAATTTGGATTTTCGATAATTGTTCTTTCTCACCTAAAATGTAACTCCCCTCCACTGAATTCTGTGAAAATTGGTAAAAGTTTAAATGAAAAACCAATAATTAAAATGTTTTATAATTTTTTTATTTTTTTTTTTTTTTTTTTTTGTTTTATTCTAAGATTTACAATAATTTAAATTTTAAAAAAAAATATGTGTACATATAATATATAAATTTCTTGCAGAGCATACGCTAAATTTTTCTTAAATGATTTAAAATGTACATGTAGGTGTGCAGGTATATCAATAACACTTTTTGTATGTTATTTATAATTGAAGATGATAAAAATAATTTTTGTGAACATGAACATAAAAAATTAGAAACATGCACACAAAAATGAAAAAAATACTTTTTTCAAAAATATTTTTAATTTCAAGAATATATAGGTATTTTCTAGAGAAAATATATACTTGTGTAAAAAAAATAAATAAATATTTTTAGGAAAATATATTCTTAACTAAAATTAGATACATAAAAACGTAATATTGTTTCATGTCTTTAAGAAAATATTTTTAATTTAATTTTATATTTTAGTGTATATCTATATATGTATTTTAAAAAGGTACAATAATAAACAATAAAAAAAATCAGGTACTTTTCAATCATTTAAAAGGTCGGAGTGTTTCCGAAATGGCTCTTTTCCACATTTTAGATCCTTTACGGAAACACAACACAAAACTGTTTCATTATGAAAAAATAAAACAAAACATTTACATTATCCAACGTCCTTAAATATTATATATTTTGCTGTGGCATTTCTTTTGCGTTTTAATATTTTTTTTAATTAAAAATCAAATGTAATCGAAAATACTGTGTAAACAAAAGAAATTCGTCAAAATTATAATAAAAGTAATTTTAGAAAATTTTATCTATAATTTTATTAACTTGTAAATGAATTTCTGTTCTTTATACAGAATCTCGTTTATATTCGAGAGAAAGATTTTATATATAAGGAAAATGTAAATTTTAAATTAAAAATAAATAAATTTTTCATAACAAACAGTAATTGCAGCAGGATGTGATAATTAGATGTTCGATGCATCACAAAACCATACTGTGACCACTTAAATGATCTAGCTCTACAAGTCTTACATTTCTAATAAAACATACATTTTGAAACTAGATTTTTTAATTTTGTACGATAATAGAGTATTCAATCAAATTATATAATTTATAAAAGAATTATTATTTTCAAATTGAAATTATTTAGTTCGATTGGATACAATTTTATGGTACAGGTTGACGTTGATAGAGGAGGTGTGCAAGTTAAAATTAATTAATTTTATCTTTATGATACAAGATAATTCTAGGAGAACAAGGATTCAAACAACTATAAAGCAATATAAAATAACATTAAACGGTTTTTGTTTTATAACAATGCTACATATTACAATAAAAGTATTAATATTATTTCAGTTTATGAACTGTGCAATTATTATTTACGTAAAATTAAGAAATTTTTTGCTTTTTATTGGCAGGTTCACCCAATAATTGTCAATCATGTACTAGTTCTTTAGGTTGTTCCCATGGGAAAATGGAACGACCAAAATGTCCGTAAGTACTCGTGAGTTGATAAATTGGTTGTCTTAAATTTAATTCTTTGACAATCTTACCAGGGCGCAAATCAAAGTTTTTATTTACAATTTTTAACAGTTCTTGTTGGGTTAGATGCGATGTTCCATAATCAAATACTGTAATTGAAAGTGGCTCAGCCAAGCCAATAGCGTAAGCTACTTGAACCAAGCACCGTTTGCATAATCCAGCTTTAACAAGTGATTTAGCTACCCATCGAGCAGCATAAGCAGCTGATCTATCTACTTTAGTAAAATCTTTACCACTGAATGCACCCCCACCATGAGCACCCCATCCACCGTAAGTATCCACGATTATTTTCCTTCCTGTTAAACCGGCATCACCCATCGGGCCACCAATAATGAATAAACCACATGGATTAATGTGAACAACTGTGTTTGCATCAAAATATTTAGCTGGAATCACTTCCTTAATAACTTTTTCCATAACTTCTTCTCTTAATGTATCCAATGAGATCTTATCGGAATGTTGTAGTGAAACTACAATCGTGTGTACACGTTGTGGAACACATGCTCCTTGATCGAATAAATATTCGGCTGTAACCTAAGTAAATAAAATAAACTCATTTTAATGAAAACTAAAAATAAATAAGCTAATTAATTATATAATTTAAAAGCTTCAGTAAATAAGTGTTTGCATCATTATTTTAATCAAGAGTAGCAAATAATCTTTTTTGTAACATCACGTTAAAATAAAAAAAATAAAAATGTACATGTATAAAAAATAATAGCGATAAACCTACTTGAGTTTTAGAATCGGGTCTGGCCCACCAAAATACATTAGAGCGACGTAAATCAGCAATCTTTTGATTCAAACGATGAGCCAATACGACTGTCAATGGCATATATTCTTCTGTTTCATCTGTAGCATAGCCGAACATCAAACCCTATTAAAATTAATTAGTGAAAAAATATTTTGTTATTTGATGAATAATAATTTAATGAAAAAATATAAAATTATTTATGTATTAATATTGTTGAGAATTTTGAGGATGGAATACAGACAGATTAGTGTGTACACCGAAGGCATATATTTCTCACCACTTAATTTAAATGATTTCTCTTCCTCTAAAAAGCATTCATGCTCCAATATTGATCAATGGAAACATGCCAAATTAGAGGTTCAAATTTGTTATGAAATTTTGGTGTGTTAAGCCAAAAAATATGAATAAATATAAATAAACTAAATCAAACAATTCAGTATTTGTGGTGAATATCGAACGCAATCAAGTAGTAGTTGAAATAAAATCTTATGTAAAATTTTATTTTAGTTTTTAGTTTCATGCAAATTTCCCAAAAAAAAAAAAAAAAAATAAAAATATAATTCAAATGAACATTGGAATATGCCTGTTGTAAGTCTATTTTTGCTTTATAACATTTTAATTGAACTACACTTGAAACATTATCTAATATTGCTAAACTACTAATAAACATAAAATTAAATATTAGCCGATTGCTGACCTGATCTCCAGCACCAACTTCTTCCTCAGGACGATTTTCATGTACACCAGCCGCAATATTTGGTGATTGTTGATCCAATGCCAAAAGAACATTGCACGTTTTGAAATCAAATCCTAAACGATAATTAACGTGTATATAACGATATTTTACTGAATTTACTTCGAATTTTATTATTATATTTTATAATGTATTAAATTACTTAAATGCCAAACTACTATAGTAAAAAATGTATATAAAATATTTAGGTGTAAGTAAGTGCCAAAGAAATGT
This sequence comes from Tipula vernalis, assembly GCA_958295665.1. NCBI lineage: Eukaryota > Metazoa > Arthropoda > Insecta > Diptera > Tipulidae > Tipula > Tipula vernalis. Next base: position 125,156,218 of record OY282558.1, on the reverse strand, counting down.
TTATATCAGAGTTTAATTCAAGTCAAAACAAAATTGTGTTGCGCTTTCGCTTTATTATAGTTGTAATAATAAAAACGGGTGTGCGCGGGATCAAATTATCATTTTTGTATAATCAAATTTCAATTTTCTGTTTACTAAACAAAAACAAATGTGTCTGGCACGAATTAAAAATTAAGCAGCAATAAAATCAGCTTTATAATCAAAACTTTGAATGATGCCAATTTTGAATTAAATAATTATTTATTTTGTTTTTTAAACCTATTTACTAGGTAATCAGCAAAAAAAAATGTGAATATTGTTTTCTTATAAAAGAACTCTCTGCATGATGAGTATAAAATAAATTTAATGATCATTCAGATGTGTATTAAGGATTTATATTATGTTATCTTTTTTGTTAATCAATTCGATAAAAACTTTTTATCGGTATGCAAATATAAAAATGATAATCTTAATCATAAACTTGGTACAAGACATGCATTTAAAAAACAAAAAACCAGTTAAAATATGGACAAGACAAATCATATCAGCTTATTTATAAATTTAATGATCCCAATATTGATATGTATTCCCATTACTTTCCGATCATATTTTGTGTCAGTACCTGATCACCAGCACCAATATCATCTTCTTCACGATTCAAATGGACACCTTGAGCGATGTTTGGTGATTGTTGTTCAATTGCAACCAATAAATTTAACGTATTCCAGTCGAACCCTAGGTTTTGATTGATTGTCTTGTTTTTTAATATAATCTCAAATATTTTTAAAGTAAATTAATACATATAGGAGGTTTATAAAGTCAGAATAAAGTTTAGATAAGAAAATATGGAAATTTTAGAGAATAAATTCACTACGATTATATATGGTAACAAAAAATTAAACCATTCAACAAGAAATACTACACAAACTAAAACAAAAAATTAAAAATATGCATACCTTTTGAGCTATCATCATATCCAATATGTTTAACAGTATCTCGTACCACCTTTTGATAATCTACAACGGCTTTTGACGTGATTTCTCCGCATAATAAGATCATTCCGGTTTTAGCCACAGTTTCTAAAATAAATGAAAACTAATTAATACAAACCTTAACCTTAATTACGTAATTGTACGAAGTATAAATTTTAAAAAATTGTTGAGAATTTTGAGGATGGAATACAGACAAAATTGGTGTGTACACCGAAGGCATATAATTCTCACCATTTAAATGGTTTATCTTCCTCTAAGAAGCATTCATGCTCCAATATTGATCAATGGAAACATGCCAAACTAGAGGTTCTTTTTTATGAAAAATGAAATTTCTTTAAATAACAGTTTAGTTTTAAAAAGCCACATCCGGACCATTGCGTGTTCGCCTGTTGCTTATCTAACATAAGCATTTTTTACGAAGATGGGTCATGATAAAATTATACACTACATATTTAAAATTGGCGGATTTTGAATGACTGATTTAAAAATTTGTTTTCTTACTCACTCACTCCTTATACAAAAAAAATGCGGAGACAAAAATCGACAACACTTTTAAAAATGCATTTAATTGCTGTTGCGATTTAATACCGTTCATACAATTGTTCAGTTTTTTATTTAAATAAGTTTAAACGCGGCCACTTATAGAAAGCCTAATTTGTCTGAACCAAAATAATCGGGTTCAATTTTTTCCAAACTTTTGATAAAAATAGGAAAAAAAAAATTGAAAATGCAGCGCAATTGGCTTAGTTCAGGCAATTTACAAGACTACTTTCAATATACAAATGTACGTACACTTTATAATTACTTTTATTGCTCAAGTTTCATAATAGGGAATCTGCGAGCGAAATATTCCGAACATTTTGAAAAAACGTTAAACGAATTATATTTTTATTCAGTGCGAGTGCACTCCTCCCTCTAAACAAATTAGAATTTAAAATTTGAAGTGCTAAAATTGATTACAATCGTGCTTGTTGTGATTACACATAAGAATTATTATGGTGGAATTATTTTAATGCACAGAATAAATAAACACGTATATGAATATAGAAAGATTCAAATTTCTATTACGTATTAAAATATAAAAAAATGTATTCCATTTATTTTGTTACGTTCTTTTATTAATGTAGCCTTACTTTGGGAATTTTACAACAACAATGCGGTCTATTTTCATTCCTTTTGGAATAGCTTCAATTTCAAACCAAGTTTTTGTTGGCAAACCAAGTTTTTGTTGATTTTGTATCATTTTAATTGTTGTTTAATTTTAATTGTTGAATAAAGCACTCGATTAAACACTACAGAAATCGATCCGAAATTTTTTAAACGTGCAATGTCAATCAAGTAAAACCAAGCCAGTTTATAATACCAAAGCAAACAAAACATTAATAAACATTAATCGAAAATAATTTTCTTTTTACTCTAATTAATTGACATTAAAAATTAAATAAAAAAAACAATGAATTTTTTCAAAATTATTGCTAGAATTATTACCAACAAAAACTTGAATTGATTCATTCCGGAATGAAAATACACGGCAAATGTGGTTGAAAAATTCCCAAAGTAAGACGGCAATAAATGTTTCTAGACTAATTTATCAACAATAGGCCCGATTCTATTTTTATTTTTTCAATACAAATACAAATAGGAAGCGGGGAAATAAAATAATATAGGTAACATGACCTTTCAGAATCGGGCCCAATAGGTATATGGGTATTAAAATTTGATAGCTATCAAATCATAATACCTAACTTTATACTATTTTGCTATTGTACTACCTACGGTAATTGTCTGGACTGGAGGGGAAATTTGTGAATTCGATTCAAACGTATTCGAATCTTCGATTTATTGGTTCTTATTTGAATTAAATCTGATTCGCTCGTTTCTTGTTTAAATCGAATACGAATCTTATATTTCGAAGATTCGAACACGTTCGAATCGAATTCACAAATAGCCCCCCAGGGATTTACCTAAACCATTACACCACACAAAAATAATTACGAAAATCTCGGATCACGATTTCAGTTTTATTTTAAAATACTTTCGTTTCATGTTTATCGAGTTTGTACAACTAGATAACGATAATCAAATTATGAAGCGTGGTAACCGTGAAACCATTACATTCGTATTATGAAAGACTGATGTGGAGGAGTTAGATTGGGCGAAATAAATCAATGTAATCAAAGTAAAAAAAAAAATGATTTAAATCATTACAATCGAAACTCGATTATCCGGAATGCTCGGGACCGAACGTTTTCCGGATAATCAAAGATCCCGATTGATCGAATTTTTCAGTTTTATAAAAAAATACACAATTTACATATGTAGATAAATCTGTGGCCAAAAGGTAAAACAGCCTATCTCGACTCGAAGTCATTTTTGATATTTTTATAAAAAATTAATCTTTAAAAATAAGCTATTTATCCATGTAATCAAAATGTCTGTCTCTATCATTCATGAGCTCAAAATTATTAACTGTGTGCAAACAGCTTATTTCAGTATTGTACATAAATTCAAAAGATAAAACAATAAAAAATAAAGTTTATCTTACTTTAAAAACAAGTCATTTTGCTCTTTGTGTTTTGGGGAAAAAACCTTTTAAGCCATACATAGGATAAAACAACGGATTATTCCAGTTTACCAAAACAGCTTATTTTAGAAAGGAGGTTTTGTCTAAAATATACATATTAAATTTTAATCATTTTAACGGCATTTAAGTGGTTTTGGCTCGTGAATTTTGCGTTTTTTTGGAAAATTGTGGTTTAATTAAGTGAAACAATGCAAAGTGAAAATGAGTCGTGGGGAAAAGTTAATTGCTGTTTTGCCTTTTGACCATACTTGCCAAAATTTAACGAAAAAAATAAAAATGAGAAACCCCGGTTAATCAATCAATTGAAAATCTGGATAAACAAATGACTCAAAAAATTCGACTGTGTAAAAAAAAATCACGGATAATAGAGGTTTACGGATAATCGGATCCCGGAAAATCGAGTTTCGACTATACGTATTTTATGATTTAAATTTTGACCATTCGAGATTTTTTGTAAGATTTATGTGGTTTTCCTGTTGCAACAAAAAACAGATTCCGAGTCAAATCCGAGTTGAAAAATGACAGTTTTTAAACTGGAACAGACAAAAATGCGGTTTCTGTAATTTTTTGTTTTTTATATGGTTGTCTGAATATACATACGTATTAATTTTCAAATTCTATTTTTATAATTAGTCAATACTGATGAATTTTTTCGTAAATTAATAAATAATTTATTAATTCAATAATCATGTGAAAAATTTTGTGTTGAAGTGAAGTAGACAAAAACTGAAGCTGAAACATTAATATAATAAATAAAAATATCGACAAATCAGTTAGTTGTCTACAGAATGAATTTTGAATTCACGATTCTTTCAAGTTCTTGTTTAATACATAATGGCTGAATCGACGTCTAGACTAAACTAATCTTTAAATCTAACTTGTATTTGCACGCTTTATTTACCGAAACCTTAATAAGGTTTATAATATAAAACCAACTAAATCCGTAAAGCCCTAATTATCGTAAAGCAATATGGAGTTAATGATACAGAGTTATTGAATAAATTTTAAGACGTTATAATGATTCCCATTCACATCTGTATTTTTGTCTAACAATTTTATTTTTTAAATATTCTTTCTTGAATAACTTATTGGGGCCGATTCTGGAACGATAAAATTCATGTTATTTTATTTTCCCGCTTCCTATACGAATTTGTATTGAAAAAACAAAAATAACATAACATACAATTTTGGAAGGCAGAATCGGGCCTGTTTTTTGTTAATTATTTTACTGTTTTTTAAATATATTTTTCCTCATATTTATTTTGATCTTTAAATGACATTTAAATGTAATCGGGTTAGTGATCGCTACGAAAATTTTACCGAGCGACGAATGACAGCTGCTGTCTCTTTTTATTTATGTCAACAGGAAAACCACATTACCAATACCAACCAAAAAAAAATGTCGAACTCAATTGTGACAATTCAAGACGTCAAAAAATTCCATTTTTAATCACTCCGGAATTTTTACGAGTTCGTCGTTGTTTAATTTTTGTGAGAGTTGTTTCCTTTAAATATTTGGACAACTAAATTTTGCAATATTGTTGCAGGCTTATGGGATAGGATATTATTACTAGATATTAATTACATAAGAAATAAAAATTTCCGGGAATAGACCTTGAACATCTTCACAATAGGTACATTTCGACCATTAGTGTAATTTATGTGGTTTTCTTTTTGCCATTTCAAATTTTTTTTGTTTTTAGTTTTTCGTTTGTCTCTTGTTTTTTGGTTTGCTTTTTGATGGATTTTTGCAGGATTTTTGACGGATTTGGGCAAAAAGAAAACCACATAAATGATAGAAATTTACCGTGCAGTTATTCAAGACCTATTTCCGAAATGTCAATGGGAGTCCAAATATTAAATGAATAATTCTTTGGAAACAATAGTGGTATTTTATTGGAAAAAATTTAATTCGAATTCATTTTTTCTCAAGGAAACAAATTCGGAAATTATTTGGTGGATTTAATTTTTATCTTAAACATACAAAATTTATTAACTAAAAAACAATCCAAATATGTCGAAAGGTAATGTTTGAAGCGGTTATTATTAACTAAACATAATTCAAAGAATTTTCATTAATTTTCTTGATCTGGCACAAAATGCGGCAAAAACGCATCTAGTCATTTTTCTCATAGCACATAAGGTACATTATAAAAAGAAAAACTAAAATTCTCGCAACATTTTGTACTAGGTAACATTTGAATCAGAAATAAGTAAATAATTAAAAAAAAAACTTTTTGTAACTTACCGCATGCAACTTTAGCATTTGGATCTTGTCGCAAATGTGCATCAAGGATAGCATCACTAATTTGATCGCACATTTTATCTGTAAAAAAAAGCAAAATAAAAATGTTTGTTTTCGTACAATAACCACCACGTGTTTTTTATCATAATTATCGTTCGCATGCTTTTATATGACGTCAATGATTTATTTATAAGTTTTGGTTTTCCACTTGCAACCAAAAAATAGACTCCGAGCAGGAAACGAACGTAAAAATAGTTTATTGACATTTTGTATAAAAAAAAAACTATACATATATGTTTCCGCTCAGAGTCCGTTTTTTGATAAAACTGAAAAATCTTCTAATTAAACAACAACAACCATTTTTTTTAAGACAATTTAAATCTAAAGATTGTTTGCAATAATTATACAGAAAATATGCTTTAAAAAAGTACATATTTAAGAAATTATTAAATTACAGGTTTTTCTTGGAAAAATTATTTCATAACATCATATTACCAACAACATGCGGTTTCGCCATTTTGAAAAATAAAATTAATAGAGCGCTTCAAAAGATTATACCTTTAGAATTAACTCGCAACTAAAACGTTTTCGAATACTAATTATAATGAATTAATTAACATACCTGGATGACCCTCGCCTACGGATTCAGACGTAAATAAAAAACTTGATCCATCTTCCATATCATACCGGCTGCTGCTGCCGTGTCCATTTGTGTATCCATTCATTTTAGCTGTTAATGGCATATTTATTTTTTCGATATTTTATTAAAACTATTTTATGGCTTGTTATTGACTATTTGGCTATCTGAACCCTTTTTTCTGTCGCTTACACAAAACACAAAAATTAAACACTTTTATCAGAACATTAAAATAAGAATTTCAATAAAAAATAAAAAATCACACAACGTTTTTTTATTTGTATCCTTTTCCAACGAATTTAATTAAAGTTTTCCTCTATAAAAAATATTTTTCTGTTTAATTCTAAAAATGGAGATGTTTTTCTTTTTGTTTCAACTCATTTATGCTATGATCTTTATTTAACAACTTTTTGTGGAAAAGAGACCGAGCTGATGGTCGACAGTTGCTTATATAGAATTTTATTCTAGCAGTCATGTGACAATTGGTTGCGTTCAGTTAAACATTTAATCGATATTTATTGCAGATTTGTATGACTTTTTGCTACCCTTTAAGCAATGTGAAACATAAACGAATTAAATATTTGGTGCCACTTTATACAGATGTTTAAAACACAATGGGTAAGGCTGTGTTCCAAACGAAAAAAATATCGCATAAAAAATTATAAAGTTAAATTTTTGACATTTTATTCACCACAAATATTTTATGTGCTCGACGACTAGTTAAAATTTTTTATGTATATTGCGATATTTGTGATTGATTTTTCTAACCTCACAATATAAATTTTAAAAAAATATAGAGAACAAACTAAAACGAAAATGGACAGTTATACGTGCTTATTTATTTTATAATCATAAGTTGAAATTTAAAGTTTCAGATATTTTTACAACCGTGCAAAGAAAAAGAAAAACAACTAAAACGTCAAAATTTTAACTTTTTATCTAGTTGAATTTGGAACATCAAAACGGTTAAAAAATTAGGTAAATTAAAATTTTTTTCACCACGGTTAAAATATTTCACTTTTTAACCGATTGGAATACAACCTTAAACGGCTTAAATTTGAGTTTTCGACAATTTTGTCAAAAATAGATTAAAAACTGTCGAAAAGCGTCAAAAGGTGTGCATGTGATATTGGAAAAAAGAGAAAACGAAATATTCTTGTTTCGTAGGCAAGTTTTTGAAATTTACTGGAAAATCATGAAACTGCCAAACGCAGTAGTTGAACCAGTTCTGAAAGTAAATTAATTAAGCAAAATTGTACATTTTCAATTTTTTTCGCTGTCGTAAAGTGTCGAAAGCATAGTATTTGAAAGACTGTTAGAAACTCGTGTAAGAAAGTGTCGAAAACTATGCCGTTAATTCTAGTTTCCGACACTACCCATATCAGGACTTTAAAATAAAATTCTTGTTGGATCTTTATAAATGTTCATTGCAAAATGACAATTTTTTATTCTTTTGCTAATACATGTTTAAAATATTTATAATAAAAATATTGTTGTTTCTTTGAAATTTACTTATATCACAATTAGTTTCTTCTAGACTTGTAGGCTGTACCTTGTCTTTAATATTTCAAAATTTGTTAAGCTTAGATATAATGGTTAATCTTCAGCTTATTTATGTAAATGAAATAAAAATCAATATTGAGGACGAAAGTTAGTTTTCTATTAGCAGCAAAATCTTTTAATTAAGATTAAGACCTCAAGAATAGTAAAATTAAAGTTAAATAATGAAATAAACAGAAAAATGAAACTGACCTAGCCTATTGTAATGTGGCCACTCGTGAGTTGGGATGAATTAATTAAGTATCTACATGAACTTCACCGTGATCCTTTTCATTTATGTACAGAAGTTTAGCATGATCTTTCTAATCAAATAGGAAATTTAATTATTTAGGAAATATCCAAATCAAGAGTGAGGTTTATAGTAAATTTGTCTTAACGTTCCAAAACGTATTTAGCAAAATTTGTTTGTCGTAGCAGTAACGGTCTTCTTAACATATTTCAAATTCAATTGAATACTATTTAAATCCAATAAAAATGAAAAAAAAAAACAATAGAGAATAGGTAACTCTATAAAAAATTTAACCCAAAAGAATTCAAGATATATTGCAAAACTGATATTATCACGAGCACTACAAACTAAAGGCTTTTTGTACGTTAGCACTTCTGAGCATGTATATAAAGGCAATTGTGCGGCATTTCCTGGGTACTAATTTCTAGCCAGTTCACTTGTAATCACTACACACTTTTTAAATTCAATATTGCTTTCCAAAATGCCATTTATTTGCGCTGTTACAAAATTGGTTCACTCTAGCTTTAAGGGTTCCTCTTCGCCATAAGAAATCAATAACATAATTATTAGATTATTTTTTCATTACACTTACACTTATAAATTTATTTTTTATTAATTAATCAACACTAAAATTTTAAACAAAACTTATTCGTTAAACTAACAAATCTAAACTGATGACTGAATTGAAAAAATAAATTTATTTATTTGAAAAAATTATTATGCCTTATGTAAAACAACTTCACAAATGGATCGAGAGCTTTTAACAGATAAAATTTTTTTTTTTTAAAAACAACAACAGAAATACATTTCCGAGGTTAAGAATACGTAAGTATAATGTGTATAGAAAAGAATCATCTAAAAGAATATAAAAAGTATAATAATTTTTGGAAATGTTAAAATCGAGTGATTTTTTGGTGACCCCGCGGGTCATACATTCATTATATGTATTATATAAAATAAAGATTAATAATGCATGTACATATGTGTATTTGAAATTATTACAACATTTCTATTCTTGAAGCATTACGTGGCATACTATGGCAAATAGTTAATTTGTTATTATTTGGTGCAGTATCCTAAACCTTTATTATAGTTTCTATATATAAGAAAGGTCTGAGACAATTATAATATGTACACGACGCGCCTTATCATTTCTCTTAAGAATAAACAGATTGTAGAATGACGTAAATGATTATTTTGCCAAATTAGAGTCAAAATGCTATCTTACTATTTTTATTAACTAGAACTGTTAAGACTTGTCCCCTAAGCAAATATTATTTTGTTCATGTCATAATTAGCCTCAGATTTATCAATTTCCTTTGTTCGAAATATCAGATGATAGATGATATAAAATAGTTTGGTAACGCAATAAGCTAAATTTTGGCATTGACTTAAAAAAACAGCTAAACTTGAAATATACTGACGGAATTTCTTGAAATTATCTTTGTTTTTATTAATCAAATAAATTTAACCCAATAGTTCAGTTATTGTAAAAATTACACAATAACTCGTGTAAATTATTTATTGGAAACTTTTAATTAAAAATTAGAATTATTTTATTAATATTATTAGCATAATAATAATTTGTAATCCAACAAAATTTGAGCTGTTATTTTTGAAAGTGATATAAGTCCAGTTTCAAAAAAATTAAGTTAATGATAACAATAGACAAATGACAGTATAATCTTTCTAACGGTAAGAAATTTATAGCCAAAATAAAAACAAATGCATCTCTAATACTTGTGCAAAAAATAAGAAAATTCAAAATCCCGTATATTTTTGCATTTATTGTTTCTCTATTCTTTCATTATCTCGTTTCAACAAAATATGGACTTATACCACTTTCAAAAATAACAGCTCATTTGTCGTTAGAATTTTTTTTTATTATTGTGTGTAAAAGTACTATAGAAATTTTATTGTTGCATTGCGGCTGCCTAACCTTAAGATTAAATAATTTTAATGATAATTTCTATTTTTGTTGACAATATGATCTTATACAATAAATAATATCAATACCACATAATATTATTGTACTGCTTTTTGCATTGAAAATTAAATTTGAGTACTCTATAAATAAAGGATGTTTTGCAGATTACAGTGCGGTATGAATTTCTATCACTTATTGATGAATATACCAATATTAAGTGTGAGCCGATGTATAAAATTGAAATTAGTCGTAAATAAAAATGCACAATTGACACGGCAAAAATGTTATCACAATACTATGAAAAATAATCGCATTTTAAATAATAAATAAAACATGTTACGTATGTAGTTTTTGTGATGAAATATAAACTGCCTTTTAGGCTAATAAATATACTCAAAGATGTAACTAACAGCTAACAAATGAACCATTTTTATCGCTTACAAATTTGCTTCATTATCACCGCACATGCCATTGAATTGCTTGTTGACGGCCATTGTCAACTATTTTTTATTTGTATTGTATGTCTCGAGGGCTGATTTAAGGTTCAGGCAAATCATTTATCATTTTGTTACGCATGACTTAATTGTCGTAATTATGTGATTATTAGTGACCAGAATTTTGTTGATTAGCTGTATAGTAACTTGTGATAATGGTGTATGAATTTGTTATTAAAACTACGTACGTATCTCATTCGCAAAATCTACTAAAGATCCTTTTAAAATTAAACCAGACAATTCTTGGAAATATCAGTTTTATTTAGATATAATGATTAACAACAAATAAGTTTAGTCAAAACATTTTATTTTTATTATCAAGAAATTATGTATATTAACTTCAATATTTGTGCAAAATCATCTTACTTAATCTTATATTTGACTACTAAGCAAAAAAATATGTGACACAATAAAAAAAAAAAAAGTCTAATTAGATTTACTGTTTGAGTCAAATATTTAAGAGAGTATCGATTGCCTAAATTACGTTAAGTTCCAATAAACGTATTTATCCAAAATACTAAACAAAGCTCGCGTCGTTTCTATAAGTAATTAATATCGACGGCTGAAATTAATTTGGTTTTATTACTCTTACAGAAGCACAATGAACTATTTATTATTATTTTATTTGTAAAGTCTGAGCGAACATATTGTCGCGACAATTTTTATGTTTAGTTTTTAAAAATATCGAAAAAGGCACGTTTGATACTTAGATCTGCTATAAATAAAACTATTTTTAAAGCGTTTTACGCATTTGTGATCGTTTCGTTCATGCTGTGTATGTAAAAAATAAAACGAATTATGGATATTACACCTAGATACGACTCAAACTCTTATACTAGAAACGTAATTGGAAATGGGTTATAATTTTCATTAACTTCCATTAAGAAGAACATTCTATTGTTCCCAGTTCCACTGTTTGGTATTATCCGATTTCTACTCTAAAAATTCAGCTTAAGATTAAACCAGTTTTTAGTCACCAATCCTTCTTATATAGTCAATGAATCGCGCAGACTACTTAGTACCTATCATAGTTTGTGGATTAGTGCCGCCCACGTCTTATTATACCCCTCATTTGTTCATCGTTAGATTAGGATTGGCCAGCAAGTTTTGTCGTTTTGTCTCTTATAATTTCAGAATACACGAATAAACCAATCAAAAACTAAATTTTTTGTTTTCTAAAAAGTCTAAAGTTTTGTTTTAAAGTCCACCTCTTGCCATAACTATCATACTTTTGGGGATCCTCGGTTTTGTATTATATCACCGTTATAAATAATTTGGCCAAAATCTATTGGCGGTTCGAATATGAATTATTATTAAATTTTCCAAAGTATTGAGTTTCTGTTTGATCAGATGGTATGTGCAAAAATGTATTATACGGTTTTAGAATAAACGGCCTTGCGAATTTGCGAACCTTCGATGTGTAAAGCAGTTTTATCTTACTGCTCGACAAAAGTCAAGAAATTACAATATCTGCGATAACTGAGGATAGGGGAACGAGACGCCAAACACGAAAAATTGGCATCCAGTATACAAAAGCGCAACATTCTGAGGAAAAGATTTCTCATAATTTTAGTGCGTCTCTATATTGCCACTGTTCCATCCCACTATTCTCCAACAATATCAATGGCGAGATGTAAAGGTGTGTTTGTGAAACATGATGCAATGTCGAAACAGACCTTCTTTTCGGTGAATCTATCGTTAACTCAGATATCACTTCCCGAAACTTAAACGTATTAATAATAAGCATGTTCCATTGGCGTTAGCAAACTATTCACAAGTACTTGTATCTACTCGCAACTACTCATGCTAAAGTGATGGTGTTAAATGGGATTAGGGTTAAAAATGACGTTTCACACAACCAAAAATGGTATAGAGCCATCTATTAGAATTTTTTATACTAAAATCCCTCTGTCGTTAATTATATGCGTAACTACTTCTAACAACTACACCATCACTTGAGCATGAGTAGTTCCGACTAGATACAAGTACTTGTGAGTAGTTTTCTAACGCCAATGGAATACGCTAAATGATGAAACTGCCACCCACCCTGCCATAGTGTCGACGGGTATTTATCGAAGCGACCACCGGTCGCATTGCGATTTTGGATTTATGAATTTTGGGAATGGTGTAGAGTTTAGGTACGGTGGTATTGCTTGCCACAAGAAACAGTTCTTCTTTATGTCTATCATTTTCTTACCGAACAGCTCTTTTATCAACCTATTATTCTCAACCTGAAGTATGTTTGTAGGGTCATATAGTAAGATGGAATAATATTCCGTCACATTCCAGCACATATTATGTGCTTGCGTCACTCAACAAAGAACGAATTTTACTGTGGTATTTATGCTTATTCAAGACTACGACCGCCTTACCTTTGTCACCATCTCTAGAAACTCGGTGATTTTTTAACCTGAAATTTTCAAATATCTCGAAAAGAGATATGTCCATAACAAAAATTTAATCGTTCCGCAGGATAAATACATTAGTGCTAAAAGTAGTCACCCTCCCCTTCCTTGTAGGTGGGATGAGGATAATTTTGAAATCTTAAATAGGAACCCCTATTATCCCTACGAAGAGGAAATTAAAATGGTTCTGGTTTACGGAGAAGCTGGTAGAAGTTTTGATAATGCTGATCCTCTCTACACTCAGCATTTTCGAAGTTGGAGTCGGCCGCGTGAGTTATTTTACCGAATTGTCAAATAATTTACTACTGATGGAAGAAAATAATAAAATTACTCCATTGGCAGTGGCTCATAATCCTCATATTAGTTCACGAGAAATAGCACGCGATTTCGAATTGTCCCAGACCAGTGATTCATTTTAAGTATCATCCGTGTCATCACCCCTTTTATGAGTGTCGAGTCGATCGACAATCGGCACGACTCTGTGTTACCTTTTCGTTTTTCATATTGTTAATATCAAATGAAAAAGCGAAAACGCAATACAGTGTCGTGTCGCTTGTCGATCGACTCATCAGTCATAATAGGGGTGTATGTGTCCTTACAACAAGATCTTCATGGCATTGATTTCTAAAATCGGATAACTTTGTGTCAGGTCAGTGAGTACGTGAACAAATATAACAAAACCCCATTTTTTTCGTTACGTATTGTTCTCCGACGAGTCGGCTTTTTCAAACCACGAAACCTTTAATCAACAGAGCATGTATTACTGGAGTGTGACATTTTGAAAAATGAACTGCCAACATTACTTGAAGACTTGAGCTTAGAAGTGCGATAATTCGGTGCTAGCACGTGAAGTACTTGATTGTGATTTCAATGGTCGCTGTATCTGTAGAGCTGGTCCTACTTTGCCAGATTTATTTTGTGGGGCTATCTCAAAGGCAAAGTTAATAAACAAGAACCAATAACAACACATGAGAATATGAGTGAGCGAATCAGAAATGCTTTTGCCGAAATTCAAGCAGACACACTTCTCAGTTGTATACAGTCATAAGTCAAAGGCCATCATTTTGAACATTTACTTTAAACTAAAAGAAATTTATTCACCAGCCATTTAGATTATTGAATTGAATTGAATTGTAATTGAAAAGTAATTGAAAATTTGAGAAATACAATTTGTTTTAAGACTAATTTCGAATACTTAAACTGAAAATGTATTGCAGAATCGTATGCATTGGTTTTCAGTATAAGAGAAATCGGAATAGACAAATAATACGGAGCCCCGTCATCGTCTCGATTTTAAGTCTGCGTCTTTATACCCAAAACGCTTACAATGTAAAACGCAACACTGCGATGATTTAGCTTCCATCTACTTCTCACTTATCGACGATTTTTCTTCTACAACAAAAAATGTGAAAAGGCAACAGATAATGGTAAAACACAACATTTTGCGTATTATCCAACACACAACACTAATATACAACTCGATACACCCAGCAAAATAAAGGGGAATTAATTAATTACTCATTAATCATAATATTATTACTACAGTCGAAGTAAACACCATTTTAGTTTGTTTTTGTTTATTTTAATTATTTTCATTTTATTTTTATTTACTGCATTCGATTTGTAAGACTTATTAATTAATGTCCATAATTTCAGTTGCATAAATATTTTGTAGTGCGTTATAACGTTTTTTCAATTATGAAGAATAATAGAGTAATCTTATTTTATTTACATTTTTTTTCATTGGACCGAAAAGCTGACGTAATAGAAAATTTGTATGTTGACGTTGTAGCTTATCAACGTTTGAGGCTACGCCTATATCATGTTTCAGGCCCCGTGTTTCTCTTGCCACTCTCTTTAACGCAAATAAGACTTTTTTCACCTTCTGCTTCCCTATTGACGTGAGAAGTGATATCGGACCTTTCACCTCCTGTCATTTGACACTATCTTGATTTTTATTTAGACCATTAACTGACACCAAAGGTGTTCTTCTAATCTTAAGTAAATCTTTAAGTTGAATCATAACAGAGGTGGCGGAGGATATCCCTATTTTTCCCCCGTTACATCAGTCAACAGTAAAGTCTAGCGCGCTTTGAACTTTATCTTGAAAAGCTTACCTTGAATTTCCAGCAAAAACTATTACCTTATACTCCTGTTGAACACTAAATTCCAAAGGTGTGGTAAGCTCCACAATTTACAGTTTTGTTTAGTGTGCGATGGTTGGTAACGACTGCTGTAATTCTGTCAGAGAAAAAGTTGTTGATTATGTAGTATTTTGAAGGACAATTAATCCTGTTTAACTCCACCTGGAGAAGCACAAATAAGTTTTTCTTGTGATAAATAGAACATACAAGATTAGCCGAAGATGGAATAACTATTGCGAAATCCCTCATACTCATTCAAGAGCACTAAATTTTGTGGCCCTCGATACACAAATAATTACCGCGTTGCCTCTAGTTGACTGTTTTATCGACGTTTTATTGCTCTATTTATTTTGAAAATTTGTCGAAATTACTAATTTGGATTGGACACTAACGAATTTGACTAAAAAAATATCAGAACAAAAGAACGAATGCAACCATAAAAGGGGGTTATATGACTAAATCATAAATAACATGTCGTACCTTTATTTGTAACTTTTATTTAATTTTAATATTAATTTAATTAATTAGTAACGATTAATTCCAACCCTGATTTTCAATCTTTTAAGAAGGCCTTTGTGCATTAAATCATAAAGTGGCTCCAAATAACGAACGGAGATATCTCCCCAATTTGAATTTTTAACCTCAATGAATTCGTCGTTATTCTCGAATCGTTTGCCTCTTTAGTAGACTTTCCGTCATTTGGTAACAGCCATCTCCAAAAGGCCTCGATCAAGGCAATGTTTCTACATTTCTAATATAGCGTTTAAAATTGCGTTTTCTTTTTACACAAAAAATAAATTTAAACAAAAATTTGAATAGAAAAAACCTCCAAAAAATGCAACCGATGAAACCCGAAGAACAAACCCTAAAATCGTTTTTTCAAGATGTCAAGATGTCGTTGAGGGACGTCTTTCCTTATAAATGCTTATGCGTTATGCGTAATTGTAATATGGTTACACATATATAAGAAAATTAAAAAAAAATAATGCGTTTTTGGTTTTGTCACATTTTTTTTGTTTAAATTTAATTTTTCTTATTTACGCTGAAAGTCGTTGAACCGTTTTATCAGTCTTTCTGCGTGATTATCAAAATTTCATTTTATTTTTCAAATAACAAATAAATTAAAACAAAAAATATCAAAATCGTAATAGTTATTTGGTTTTCATGCATGTGTAACCATATGATACAAGGCTGAAGGTTGATTCACCAGATTAAATTCCCAAGAAAATGACAACTTGACGGAGTTAAAAACCGAGTTAAAAATATGGTATCTCTCTTTTGTGTCCAGCGAGATAACATATTTTTAACTCGATTTTTAACTCCGTCAAGTTGTCATTTTCTTGACGAGCTCAGTGGACAAATCTGGTCCAATTCAAAACTTATTTCAAATTAGTCGACTTATTTGACTTATTCAATATGGCGATTGGCGGCTAGGAAAAGGTCATTTGGTGGCCAAGGAGGAGAGGAATTTTGGGATCCAAAACAAATATTAAAAGGAAAAAACAACAGCATTAGGTGTTTTATTAGTTCTTCTATTATGAAGTTTAATAATTATTTATTTTTGTTTTCTTTTTTAAATTGCGTTGCCTTTTAATAAGTTAAAAAAATCTTCAATTATCCTCGCGAGGTGGCTTATTATAGACTTTCAAATAAGTCAGTCTACACAAAATAAATCGGTAATTTGACTTCAGCCTTATTTTATGAATCTATTCTATGAATCTTCACAGAATGTAACTCATCATTTTCTTATCTTGCAAAGTTAACTTGAAAGATCGGTTTTAGGGTTTATTTCTCCAGGTTCGTCTGATAATAACAAACAGAGTACCTACTGACTTGACGGTTTGTTGGCCACTCGGCCTATGAATTTTGCACTCAAACAGACGGTCCATTTTTTTGGTCTAGCCAAAACCAACATTCATGTGCTACAAGCCTGACTCAGTGACTAGGCACACAGATATCCTCTTACATTTAATAACATAGTTGAAAGTGTCAGTGCGAAAATGGAATGTAAATACTCTCATCTAACTAATAATTTGAAGGATTAAATAATATAATTTTCTTTTCTATCTCTCCTTGAAATAAATCTTTCATATAAAATATAATATGTGCGTTAATCACACAAAAAAAAAAAAAATAATACTGAAGGTAAGCGATCAACAGTAAATATAAGTATAAACAATAAACTAATTATTTAAGGGAAATAATTTAAACCAATCAGAAGTGACGTCAAATTTACGAAATACGGAGATACGAAAATGCTCGTGGCTAGTCCTTTGATTTAGAACGTGTCGGAAGAGGTATGTGATACATTTTTTTTCTAATAATTTTGACAGAAGTGAAATAATTTTCTCTTCTATATTTTCTAATAAGTTTTATTTGTACTATTTTTTTTTAAAAATAAATTAATGTAATCAAGCTAAGTTATTGTTAGTGCGAACTTTTGTTTATGAATATTATTACAGAAGTGTCAAATGACGTGTTCGAAGTTTGTAATAATTTTGACAGGAGTGAAATATTTCTATTTCTTTCATATTTTGTAATAAGTTTTATTTGTACTACTTTTTTTAGAAATAAATTAACGTAATGCGACTTAGCTATTGTTGTTGCGGGCTTTTGTTACGAATATTATTATAGAAATGTCAAATTTACAACACGTAGTGGCTGTGATAATTTGGTTGCATACAAAATAATGTCATAAATATTACAACTGGAATAATTATCACAAACTTCGAACACGTCCGTAGTGGCTGTGATAATTGGTTGCATACAAAATAATATCATAATTATTACAGCTGGAATAATTATCACAAACTTCGACTACGTGCTTATTTTTGTTTGTTAGAGAAGAAACAATAGAATATGAACAGTGCTATTGATATTGAACAGGATAGGAACCAAGCGCAAATTTTAGCGAAAAAAAACCTCGATATAGAAATTTATTTAAAAAACAAAAATTTGAATGCAACCAAAACTGCTGTAAAATAATTTCGTGCATGAAACCAAATTAAAAAACTCGATATATTAGAGAAAATCTTAGTAGTACGTATTGAGGGTACTTATAAAATTTTAAAATGTCGTTTATATATTTTTAAATCAAAATAAATTATTCGTTATACTTTTTAACAAATTATGTAAGTTATGCGAGCAAAATTTCCATTCATATTTCTAATCCTGCTACTATGACGATACAAATAAGTACATAATTTAAGAATACCACTGGATTATTTGATTTTTTAAAATGCTACCTTTGCTAAAGTTTTCTACATTAATTTAGTCAATTGCTTGAGGAGCATTTTCTGTTTATTCAAGGTAAACAAATGCCTCACTTTTTTTTGTAATTTCATAATAATAAGTTTTCCTTATAGGAAAATAGACAACCGATAAAAAGACAGAACCTTATTGTAGAAAATTTGAATTCCGTTTTACCCTTCAACTTTCGCGGATCAACAAAAATGTTGGTGGATCTGCTGAGACAAACGCTAATTTTTCATATAAAATTCAAGAATTTAAAATAGTATGAAACTTTAAATGAGTCAAAATTAAAGTCAAACGATGTTTTGCTGGGACTAGGACTTAAAGATAAAATTTTAGCTGCAATTTCTGTTATTTTATTGGAAAGTTGCATTTTATAGAATAATTTTATTTAAACGATATGTAGCAGCATTTTTGTTTGATGGCATATGCCAGTATATCCGCAGAAGTGTAAACAATATTTGCTGCACATTGGCCAAAAGATTTTTTAAACTTATACCTAAAATTTAATCAATATAGATATAAAATTTAGAAAATATCTGCGTCTGATCTTTATGCCACAACAATTTTTTCAAAACGTCAAAGTATTTTGTAAACATAGCAAAATGAATAAAAAATGCACAGCCGTCTGCTGTAAAAAAAAAAAAAATGGAATTGAACGTACTCTTTTCAAGCCAACTACTATAAATTTATATCGAGGTTTTTTTCGCTAAAATTTGCGCTTGGTTCCTATCCTGACCCAAAAAAAAATTCGATGTTTCGATGTTTCTTATAATTATGAATATTTTTATAATCACAACATTTTGTTTCTCGGGTAAAATGAATGACATCAAGCAAATCACAACACAGCACAAGTGTCAAAACTCAAAATTAATAACATCATGTTTGCCGTGGAAATTAGTCTACGTATTTTAATTGTTTGCATAAATTCGCAAAATATTTAAGTTTTAATAAATTGATTTAACTAAATGATTGATTAATAAAAAAATATATACTACAATTAATATGAGCATATAAAATTCGTATGAAGGTCTTAAAGAAAAGTATAATAAAATTCATCATGGATGTCAAGGATAAATCACGACTAAATAAATTAAAATTTTTTATTTATATAATAATTATATTGTTTAATAATGTAACAAATATTAATTGTGAATTAGATAGTGATATTAATAATAACTTAAGTAATGACAGTATTGAAATTGAGCATCATAATAATACACCTGTAATAAATCCCACCAGTAGCGATATCGAGATCAAAGAGAAGGTTTCCAAAAGTGATAATAATTCGCATACTACAAATGAAGTGCTGCCTGGACCAGGGGCTGTCGAACAAGAGCACAACAGTTCTATGTCAATATTTTTTGTTTTGTGTATCATAGCACTAGGAATTTTATTGATTCATACACTGATACAAACTGGATTTCAATATGTTCCGGAAAGTATTGTGGTTGTATTTCTTGGAGCTCTTATTGGTTTAGTTATTAATATGATGGAAATTGAAAATGTTGCCAATTGGAAGCGAGAAGAAGTATTTTCACCAACTGCATTCTTTTTAGTATTATTACCGCCTATTATATTTGAATCTGGATACAATCTACACAAGGGTAATTTTTTTCAAAATATAGGATCGATTTTAGTTTTTGCTATAATTGGGACAACAATTTCTGCACTGGTGATTGGATCGGGTATCTATCTGCTGGGATTGGCTGATGTGGCGTATAAATTAAATTTTGTGGAATCGTTTGCTTTCGGTTCGCTAATATCAGCGGTAGATCCTGTAGCAACTGTTGCAATTTTCCATGCCTTGGACATTGATCCGGTTCTAAACATGTTGGTATTCGGAGAAAGTATTTTAAATGATGCTATTTCCATTGTGCTGACAACTACAGTAATGCCTTCACTTTCCACCACTGTTGTCCAAGCAAGTACTGGAGAGGCAATAATTTCAGCTCTCAATACGTTCTGTTTGATGTTTTTTGCTTCAGCCGGAATTGGTGTGGTATTCGCTTTAATCAGTGCCCTACTTTTAAAGTATATTGATTTACGAAAACATCCATCGTTGGAATTTGGAATGATGTTAGTATTTACGTATGCGCCTTATGTTTTAGCTGAAGGAATACATTTGTCTGGAATCATGGCCATACTATTCTGTGGCATTGTCATGTCACATTATACTCATTTCAACTTATCAACCGTAACCCAAATAACAATGCAGCAAACGATGAGAACTCTTGCATTTATAGCCGAAACCTGTGTTTTTGCATATCTAGGCTTAGCGATTTTTTCATTTAGGCATAGAGTGGAACCGGCACTTGTTGTTTGGTCATTAATTTTGTGTCTCATCGGACGTGCTTGTAACATATTTCCATTAGCATGGTTGGTGAATCAATTTCGAGAGCACAAAATTACTAACAAAATGTCGTTTATTATGTGGTTTTCCGGATTACGCGGTGCTATATCCTATGCACTATCGCTTCATTTGGAATTCTCAACGGATGAAACACGCCACGTAATCATTACAACAACATTAATTATAGTGCTGTTCACGACAATGTGTTTTGGAGGATCTACAATGCCGTTATTAAAATTTTTACAAGCTGGTAAAAAACGTCGAACTGGCCGAACGCCAAGACGGCGTCGAGATGTTTCGATTTCTTTAAGTAAAACTAAAGAATGGGGACAAGCTATAGATTCAGAACATTTGTCTGAACTTACCGAGGAAGAAGAAATAAGTTTTACTAAATCTCGGTTAGTCGGTTTTGCCTATTTAGATAGAAAATTTTTGATACCATTTTTCACTCGGTTATTTACGCATCAGGTAATAATTTCGTACTTATTTTCAATTTTATAAATTAAGTTTATGTCTATTTTATTTCCAGGAACTTCACGATTGTAAAAGTCAAATGGCAGACCTAACGAACAAGTGGTACCAGGCTATCCGAGTATCGCCAGATCACAGTGAAGATGAGGAAGAAGTGTCAACCCAGTTACCATCATCTTCCTCCACCATTCACCTAACCAATCCTAAATCTTAAATTTATAGGTAGTTACTTACATTATTTGTGATTTTATTCATTGGCTTTATTACTATTAAATTAATTTTATGAAAATATTATTTTATTTGATTTTATTTTAATAAGTTCAGTACTTCTGTTTTCCTCCAATCGTTTGGACAAAATTAGGCCTGCTCCAGCATCTTTGCAAAATTTGATCTATTTTTAGTAAAACCACAGAAGATTGTTAATGGAGTATTGTATCATGAAGATAGACATCTCCGTATATTTGGAGAGAGTTTCCGCTTGGCTGGCTACATCCGCGCACGCAGATGAGCTATCAAGCACCGCGGTAGTTTCTGAAGATGACTTCGGAGCCTCCAGCTTGTCCGCGTCCTTCTTGTACACCTTGAGTGTGACTGCACTGAAACCATAGTTGATTAAACCGTTGGTTTTTTCCAGTGCAGTCAGTGACTCCCTGTTTAAGATGATAACAGCTGACCTATATTCAGCCTTTGTCTCCTCGAGCTTGGCAACTTTCCAATTGTGCGTTGGCAAATCTTGGTTGCCAACCTGCAACAACTGGAGTATCACCTTCGGATCACTAGGCTCCGAAGGGATGTACACCCTAGCTCTTGGTCTGCGGAGGATTTCCTCCCTATCAATCACAGTAAGGCTGGCTCCGGGCCATACCTCGCTAAGTTCCCCCACTGCCTTCTTATAAAGCAGCAGGGACCTCTGATCTGCACAGGTAGTCAGTTTTACCTGATTTCTATGCCAGCCCGCATCCCGACAAGCCGGAGGAGGTCCTGGATTTTCCAACAGGACTTTCAGGTAGGTGGTGGCTAAGGCCCCTTCCACCTTCCTGCAATTGTCAGGCGTGATACTGCCATCCTCTTGGGATTTGTCAATAACTGCCACAACCAGCTGATCCCTGAGGACGTCGTTAAAAGACCTCATAGCGGTAGCCTGGAGTTTTGTTCGCTTTGCGATCTTAGGACTTTCTTTCTGAGATCTATTTCTTTTAAGCTGTGAGCCAGCTGAAGGGCCTTCCGACTTTTTCTCGGTGACTTTTTTTGCCCACGCAAGCGTGGCTTTGTCTATGTCTTTTCTACCTTCTGGCGAGATGTTATTGATCTTAACCAGGGCCCTCCAGGCCTTCCTCCTAGTATTATAGGTTGGTTTTGAGGAACCAGCTTCATTCGTGCTTTGGTTCCGCTTTGTATTTGTATACTTAGATTTGGTGACCTGAGAGGAGGGACCAGCCTCGCTTGAGCTTATGTCCCGTCGATTATTGGTAGACTTAGAGGCAGGCCTAAAGACCCGAGTCTCGTTGTCCACATTTTCCGGATATTTTAGAGAGCAGGACTCTTTTTGTTGTTGTGTGTTTTTGTTTGGATCGATGACTGGCCCCACGAGTAGCGGAGAAAGAAATGTCCATCTGTGCAGAGATCCGCAGTATACAGATAAGGCTACTTAATCCGGAGGGCGCCAAGTATCCGGATCAACTGTTAACGACTGAGCTAGTTTTAAAACTGGGCCCCCAGTCTGGTCGATTATCGGCATGGTACGATTAACACCTTAACCCAGCACAGCGATTTGTTTAAGGTTGACTCCTTTAGCGCCGTGTTTTAGCCTAGAAGCCAAAGAATCAGCAATCTAGTTACCGGCGGTCACCACGTGGAGGTAACACGAGTGCCAACTTGAATCCCCCGAGCAACTTCACACCTGACCAACGAAAACAGCCTTACATTTAAAGAAATAGTAGGTTTTTTATTTAATCCTACAACTCATTACCGAACGCACCCCATGCTTTTCTTGATCATAAAACCGGTCCTATGCTGATAAACAGACTTTATTATACATGGTTTTCTTTGTTTTTTCAAAAGGAAGACAATGGTATAAGAAGAGAAATCTGATTTTATTTACAGTTAGTTAATGAAAAACCCATTTGAAGACTGAAAACCGGAAAAAATAAGCAAAAAGCTCCTTTTTTTATAAAAATTTGTAGCTTTTCAACTGTTAAACCGATCTTAAAATCTCAAGCAGTGTTTTGAAGAGGAGACAACAGACCAGTGAACAAAATTACTATTTTTAATATGTTCCGAAGATTGTAAGAGAATTCAATCCAGTTTCGAACTGATGAGCTTATGATTATGAAAAAATCAATCCTCTCATCAGGCCGCGGCGACTGGACTGACTATACCACAATTTACATTCTATATATACAGAATGTCCTGTGCTTTATGTACTAGCGAATCGTACTAATACAGATAAATTCAATTACAATTTTTTCTTCTTCACGACAATCACTGGGTGTTGGGTGCGTCTCAATAGGGTAGGGGTTGACCGTCTATAGCCATGTATCTCGTGGTCTATATTCCAACGCTGCAACTATGTAGAAACCACCAAATGTGTCTAGTATACCTCCACGTGGTAACACCCGGGCAACGATGTGAAGCATCGGCGAAATACTAGAGGCGAGTGCAATACACTATAAATGAGCAATGAGCAGAACAAATAAGGAAACTAATACCCCAGGTGGTACACCTGTTGCTCAGGTAAATCCACCCTCTTCGGAGGTCGGTCTCATGGATTCTGGGGGAGACCAGCCATTGCTATACTACAATTATTTTAACCAATCCCAAGACATGTTGGTGAATAAACAAGCTCATTTGAGTGAAATAGAAAAGGATAATTCACATCCTTTCCAGAGGAGTAACAAAGTCGCGTATTCTCCGAAAAGAGGCGGTAGTCCCTCCATTGAAGCCAGCAGCCACAACACTCGTTTTACAAACGAAGAAAAGCTTCACAATGAATTGTGTAAAGCTAATAATGCATTAGTTGAAGCCAACAATATAAATAAGCAACTGAATGTTACAATTGCATGGATGCAGGAGCGTATGAAGACGCTTGAAAACGAAGTTAAAGCTCTTAAGCCAAAGGAGGACATCGGTTCTACTCCTAACCAGAATACAACTCCACAAGAGTATCATACGGATGAAGAAGAACTAGCTCGAGAAACTGAGTGGATTAGAGTTAAAGGTGGGAGAAAAAAAAGGAGACGGAATAATACGCCCTCCCCACCTCAATTAAAGGATAATGTTCCAAATATTATCCAGAAACAACCAAAAAAAATACCTCCACCACCACCAATAGTAATAGATGAAGTCAAAGACTACGATGTACTCTATGAAAAAATAAAAACCATAACTGCTACTGATAAGTTTAATGCAAAGGTGATGAATGGAAACACCATCAAAATAAACTTAGAAGATGCTGAAACATACAGAAAATTGACAAAAATGTTAAATGAAGAAAAACGTGCTTGGCACACGTTTGAAGATAAACAAACCAGACCAATTAGGGTCATGGCTAAAAACTTACACTCTACGTGTAAACCAGATAAAATAATTGATGACCTGAAAGCAAAAGGATTTAAGGCAACTGAAGCATCGATTAAGCTAAAACGGAGAGGCAAAGTACCTCTCAACATGTTTATGTTGACCTTCGATACTGATGAAGATATCGAAAAAATTTATCAAATTAAGTACATCTTGGGGTGCAAAGTGGTTATTCAGCCTCTAAGAAGGTCTAAGCTTATACCACAATGTAAACAATGTCAAGCCTATGGACATACACAAAAATATTGCAACAGGGAACCTAGGTGTGTCAAATGTTTAGGTAAACATCATACCAAAAATTGTGTAAAAGCCCAAAATGTTCAACCTAAATGCGTTCACTGTGGAGAAAACCATCCGGCTAACTACAGAGGATGCAGCGTTGCTATTGAACTGCAAAATATCAAAAATAAGAACGTGATTGCTAAAAATCCAAGTTCATTCAGGAAACAAGCGGTTAAGATGAACCGACCCGAAGTAAATCGTAGAGTGTCGGGAACTACTCAAGGACAATTTGGTAAAATGACTTATGCTCAAGTAATGATGAGCAACGGAAATCCAGGAAAAACTGCTCAAAATGACGATATAAGTCAAACACTTAAATTAATTTTAAGCAGACTAAATACATTTGATGAGCGATTACAGAAACTAGAGTACAGCACTAAGGGAGCCATCCCTAAACAGAAAAATGGCCTAAGATCTTAGAATCTTATGTTGGAATGCCAATGGACTGATGCAACATCAACAAGAACTGCAAGTGGTCCTGGACACAGAAAAAATCGATGTATGTCTCATCACGGAAACACACTTCACTAGACAATCAAACATTAAATTTAAAAATTATCAAATATATCACACTATTCACCCTGGAAACACTGCTAAAGGAGGTAGTACTGTTATAATTAGAAATAGTATTCATCACTATGAGGAGTTAAAATATGAAACGGAAGAAATACAAGCAACTGCTGTTATTGTCAAATCCAAAAGTAGTTGTATTTGTATTGCTAGTATTTACTGCCCACCGAAGCACTCAATGAAAGAAAAAGATTATCTCGAGTTCCTCAGTAAATTAGGAAAACGATTTGTACTTGGAGGAGACTTTAATGCAAAAAATGTCCACTGGGGATCCAGATTAACAACAACTAAGGGTAAAGAACTCCTAAAAGCTATCAGAAAATGCAGTTGTGAAGCCCTCTCAACTGGAAAACCAACCTACTGGCCAACTGATCCAAACAAAGTGCCAGATCTGATTGATTTCTTTATAATAAAGAACATATCTGTAAATTATGTACAAGTAGATGAAAGCCACGACTTAAACTCTGATCATTCACCAATACTTCTAACATTAAGTGAAAAAATCATTCAGAAAGAAAGAAACCCTTTCCTAGTAAATAATCACACTAATTGGGCATGCTTTAGACTATCGCTAGAAGAAAAAATTAACTTAATGGTTCCATTAAAGACTGAAGAACAATTAGACAAAGAAGTTCACAAATTTGTAAACGATATACAGCAATCAGCTTGGGAAAATACTCCTGAAATTAAAACGAAAATCAAGGGAAACAATTACCCTATGGAAATTAGGGAACTCCTCGCAGAAAAAAGAAGAGCGAGAAGAGTGTGGCAACAAACAAGGGCCCCCCAAGATAAAACTCATTTGAACAACCTTACTCAACAATTAAGAAGAGAGATCAAAGAATTGAAAGATGAATCAATCAGCAACTATTTAAGAAAATTAACTAATGATAACAGTACTGATTATTCTCTTTGGAAAGCAACCAAAAGAATCAAAAGACCAATAATGCAGATTCCCCCAATAAAAATAGCAGGTGAGAAATGGGCTAGAAATAATGAAGACAAAGCTCGAGAATTTGCCGAACACCTCGAAAAAATATTCCAGCCACATGAAGACCAAACGTTGGAAGCCGAGATAATAACTGAACAAGCTGTGCAAGAAAGTAAAGAAATCCTACCCATAACACCAAAAGAAGTCATGCGTGAGATAACAGCTAATATGAATACGAAAAAAGCTCCTGGGTACGATCTTATTACTGCAGAAATCTTAAAAGAACTGCCAAGGAAAGCTCTGGTGAAACTCACCAATCTTATAAATGCAGCATTTAGAATCAAATGTGTACCAAGCTTATGGAAAATTGCAGAAGTAATTATGATCCCAAAACCTGGGAAACCACCACACATAACATCGTCTTATGGGCCAATTTCGCTATTGCCAGTCATGTCCAAACTCTTTGAGAAGCTTCTGGTAAAAAGATTAAATCCGATAATCGAGAGTAAAAACTTGATCCCAAATCATCAGTTCGGTTTTCGCAACCAACACTCAACAATTGATCAAGTACACAGAATAACCAGTATAATTGAGAAAGCATTAGAGGAGAAAAAAGTCTGTTCAACAGTATTTCTAGACGTTGCACAAGCGTTTGATAGAGTGTGGCATGAAGGACTTAACCACAAGTTAAGGAATCTTCTACCAATGCAATTTGCTAAGATACTAGAATCATACTTAAAAGATAGGTTCTTCAGGATTAAGTTAGATGATACATTTTCTGAATTGAAAGAAATCAATGCAGAAGTTCCACAGGGCAGTGTATTAGGGCCGGTTTTATACCTACTATATACTTATGATCTTCCTACATTAGAAAACAACACAGTGGAAACTTTTGCAGATGATACGGCGATCTTAGCTGTTGGAAAAAGCAACGAAGAATCAACACAGAAGTTACAATCAGCCATAACTCAAATATATAAATGGACAAAAAGATGGAGAATAAAACTAAATGAAGCTAAATCAGTTCACATCAACTTTACAAACAGACGAATCGAACATATTCCGATTACCATAAATCGGGAAATAATACCGCATGCGAACACAGCTAAGTATCTCGGCATGACCCTGGATGCTAAACTACGATGGAAAGCACACGTCAAGAAGAAAAGTGAAGAATTAAGACTTAAATACAGAAAAATGTATTGGCTGATGGGAAGGAACTCTTCTTTATCAACATACAACAAGCTTCTATTTTATAAGCAAATATTGAAACCGATTTGGACTTATGGTATTCAGCTTTGGGGTTGTACCAAACAGAGCAACGTAAATATCATCCAAAGATTTCAGAATATGGTATTAAGGAACATCGTTGATGCACCTTGGTATGTTAGGAACAATGACCTTCATAGGGACCTTAAAATGAACCTCATCTTAAATGAAATCCAGGAAAAAGCACGGAGACATGAAGAAAGGCTCCGCCAACATGTGAACATTGAGGCAACTCAGCTCCTAAGCATCACGAATTTAGTTCGCAGACTTAAAAGAACCAAACCTTTTGAGCTGGTGTGATTGTCAGCTTAAGCAGCATTATGCTGATCTAAAATCCACAACAAAGATGTGGTTTACATCAATTTACCAAACACTATGGAATGCCGATGGGAAGAAGCCATAGATTAATTTAAGTTAGTAAATTAAGTCAGAAACAAATTGCTTATTAGTCCAGGAGACTAGATTGTAATTACATAAAATAAATAAATAAAATTTATTTTAAATTAAAAAAAAAAAAAAAAAAAAAAAAAAAACGACAATCACATAAGCTGTGAACGCTAATTTTACTTTTTTTTTTTTTTTTAATTTTTGTTGAATGTTAATAAATTCTTGTAATTTCTAAATATGCTACCGGTCTTACGACACTTTTAAATGTGTTTTTTTTATTAACACGTAGAAACATTTTAGTATTTACGAACGGTAAAGTCCAGTCGCCGCGGCCTGATGAGAGGATTAATTTTTTCATAATCATAAACTCATCAGTTCGAAACTGGATTGAATTCTCTTACAATCTTCGGAACATATTAAATTAAAAAAAAAATTAAATAAATAGAATTCTGTCTATTAGCCGGTTTTCGTTGAATTTACCGTTCGTAAATACTAAAATGTTTCTACGTGTTAATAAAAAAAAACACATTTAAAAGTGTCGTAAGACCGGTAGCATATTTAGAAATTACAAGAATTAATTAACATTCAACAAAAATTAAAAAAAAAAAAAAAAAAAAAAAAAAAAGTAAAATTACTATCACTTTATTCAGTTATAAAAGTATGAAAAGCCGAAAAGTGGGAAAAATCATTGAAAAAGTAACCAAAAATTGTGTTTTAAAGGTTTCTTTTAATATAAATTAGTACAAAAAGTTAAACTGACTTAACAGGATATGGTACCGTACAAAAATTTAATCAATTGCTGCACAATCGGTGCAAAATATAGGAGTTTATGCTCTCTGTACATGCTTTTAGCAAACTATTGCTACGGTCCGTTGGTGGTTTGTTATACCGGTAGTTCAATAGGGTAGGCGTTGACCGTTTATAGCCAATTAAAAATTGGTTTATACTCCAATGTTGCAACAATGTAGAAACCATCAACTGTCTCTAGTTTACCTCCACGCGGTAGCACCTGGGCAACATGTGTAATAACACTATAAAAAACAAAACGCAATGGATAAAGCAAACAAGGAATTAATACCCTAGGTAGCAGACCTGATGTTCAGGAAAATCCACTCTCTCCGGAGGTCGGTCCCATGGATTCTAGGGGGGACCAAACATTGCTACAAAATTCTAATGTTACCAAAAATAAGCTAAGCGATATCAACGTTCAAAAGAGTAACGAGGAAGAACTTTCATTCCGAAGGGGCTCCATTACAATCAGATCACCAATACAAAAAATATTTGCAAACAACGCAGTCTCCACTGAAAAAGTAACTTCATTATCAGAACAAATGCCGAATGCACCAACAAATATTATAAACAGCGAGGAGCTGTTAAATAAATTTCAAAAAATGGAGAAACTAATCACGCAGCTGAGCAATGAAGTTGCTGAACTTAAGAGAGAAAACTCTACACTAAAAAAAAAGGTTAACATTAGCATAGCTATGGATTCAGCACGAGTTAACAATCTTTCTTCCAACCATATTCAGCCATCATCCAGTCAACATGAACATTCAAATAATTCCAACTGGTTGCTGCGGCAATTTCCAGTTTTTCAACAGAATAATAGATTCAGTGCTCTGAGTCAAGAGGATTATTGCACAGATGAGGAAGAACTGGAAAATGAAGTTTCCGGTGCTGATAACAGAAATGCTAGGAAACGCAGGCGCACAATAACGAAAACTCCTCCAAAAAATACTACACAAATTGTGATCAATAACACTGAACAGAAAACCCAAAAATACCACTGCCTCCACCCATTAACGTGAGCAATATCAAAAATTTCGAACTTTTTCGACAAAAAGTAATAAAAACCACTAGTGAATCAACTAATTTTAAGGCGCTTTCAAATAGTCACATTAAAATTACCTTTCAAAATGAAAATGATTACAGAAATGTCAAAAAATTACTGGAAGAATTAAAAAAAGAACCCAGCAACCAATCAGAAAATATAGAATATCACACCTATCAGCTGAAGAGCGAAAAGGCTTATAGAGTAGTTATCAGAGGCTTGCCATCTTCCATTAGTCACGATGTAATTAAAGCAGACTTAGAAAAAATGGGACATGAAGTCGCAGGTATTACTAACATATACAAAATGGTCACAACTAATGGTGTAAAAGACAGGAAACACTTTCCATTGTTTTACATCGACTTAAAACAAAAAGACAACAATAAGAAGTATATAACATCAAGAAACTTGCGTACTGTATAGTTAAAATTGAGCCACCTAACAAGACAAGGGACATACCACAATGTACGAATTGTCAACAACTTGGACATACCAAGAGTTTTTGCTATCGTCAAACCAAATGCGTTAAATGTGCTGGAGATCATCACACGACAAAATGCAAAAACAACCAGATATCGCGCCTTCATGTGTTCTTTGTCAACAACAAGGACATACTGCAAATTATAAAGGATGCTGTATATATCAGAACAAAATTAAAAGCCAACAGAATAATAGAACAAGAGTAGTACAGCGATTACAAACCAAAGCTGCTAAACCACAAACAACAATCACACCATCCACACTTGGATTATCCTATGCGCAAATCACCAAATTATCTGCTGATGAATCAAACCAAAACAACAAACACATAGAAGTTAATAACGAGTCTAATAACTTTGAAATTATTAAAAAGCCTAGTCAAATTCAACAGACACTTGGTCACTTAACAGAAAGGGTGGCAAAACTAGAAATTAATTTCTATCCGCCTAGCAAAAAAAGTCAGCATACACACAAATGATTAACTCGTTCCTATACGCATTGTAACTTGGAACGCTAATGGGCTCAACCAACGAGCCCAAGAACTGGAAATATTTCTCCATACAAACAACATAGATATTGCAGAATTTTCAGAATAAAGGGATTTAATTCCTACTGGACAACCCATCCTAGTGAAAAAGCCAGAGGTGGTTCAGCTGTACTAATTAAAAATAATATCAAACATAATCAACAAGAGGATATTCGAGAAAGCTACATGCAAGCAACTGTTATCTCAATTCAATATAATGGCGCAGATCTAAATATTGCGGCAGCATACTGTCCTCCACGGCATACACCAACGAAGTTACAATTTAATAACGTCTTTAATAAGCTCGGTCCAAGATTTATTATTGGAGGGGACTATAATATAAAACATACAGCTTGGGGTTCCAGGCTAATTTCTCCTGGGAAAGGAAATGCTTTGTTCAATGCCATTCATGAAAACAAATGTGAATATCTGTCTTCAAGGGGGCCAACATATTGGCCAACGGATGGAGGAAAAATACCAGATCTGATTTCATCCAGATACACTAGAGTCAAAGGAATTAACGACTTAACATCTGATCACATTCCTGTACTGTTGTCAGTAAGCGCTATAGTCATCAAGAAAAATAAAAAGCAAAACCTTACTAATAGATTCACGGATTGAGATCTCTTCAGAGAAAAACTGGAAGAGCTAGTTGAATTAAAAGTTAGTATTAGAAGTAATGAAAAATTGGAACAACAAACAAACAATTTCATTGAATACACTCGTATGGCTGCCAGTCTAGCTACTCCAGAATTAAAGGACAAAGCGGAGATTGAAGTCAAATACCCGGCTGAAATCAGGGAACAAATCAAGGAAAGGAGAAAGGCAAGGGGAATATGGCATCTCACCAGAAATCTCGCTGACAAAACCACCTTCAATCGAATAAGTATCAAAGTCAATAGGCTAATCAAAAGCTTCAAATAGGATTGCTTCGACAACTACTTAAGCGGGCTAGGTTCAGAAATGGATAAGGAATACTCGTTATAGAAAGCAACCAGACAATTTAAACGACCTGTAGTTCGAGTACCACCTATAAGAAATGCTCAAGGCAATTGGGTTCGACATGACAAAGAAAAAGCGGAACTTTTTGCTCAACACCTAGCAACAGTGTTTCAACCCCATGACATTCAATCCAACATTGACGTAACACCTGTCTATCAACCAAATCAGGATTTTAAAAGAGTCACGCCAATGTTAATTGCTGAAGAAATCGACAAAAGTCTTAGCCAAAAAAGGCACCAGGAATTGATGAAATATCACCGGGTCTATTCAAGGAACTTCCACGCAAAGCAATCATCATAGTCACATACTTATTTAATGCCTGTATGAGATTGAAGTATGTACCCAAATGCTTCAAAACGGCCCAAATAATTATGTTGAAAAACCAGGTAAACCAGATGAAGAAGTAACATCATACAGACCAATTTCATGCTTCCGACCTTATCAAAGCGTAAACGTTCCTGATTTTCAATTTGGATTCAGGAATAACCACTCCACAATAGATCAAGTCCATCGAATAACTACGGTAATAGAGCAAGCGTTAGAAGAAAAGAAATATTGCCCCGCCGTATTTCTGGATGTATCTCAGGCCTTTGATAGGGTTTGGCACGAGGGATTGACATTCAAGATGAGTAAAATGCTACCACAAAACTATTGCCAGCTGCTTGAATCATACCTCTCTGATCGCTAATTCAGAGTCATCCATGAAGAAACATGTTCTGACTTTTATCCAACGCTAGCGGGAGTTCCGCAGGGAAGCGTATTGGGACGCCTCCTCTACCTTATCTACACTGCGGACATACCTACAACGAATAAAACATTCATCGGCACGTTCGCTGTCGACACTGTAATTATGTCAGTAGACGAATCACAACCAAGGGCAGTGGAAAATCTTCAACGAGCAATGAACAACGTTACTAAATGGACAATTGACTGGAAAATAGTGCTTAATGAGCTCAAATCAACCCATGTGACATTTACGCTCCGACACAAAAATAACAGTCTACACATATACCTCAATGGGGTGCAAATGCCGCAGGCTGAATCGGCAAAATACATTGGTCTGCATTTAGATTCAAGGCTCAACTGGAAACATCATGTGAGACAAAAAGCTGAACAGATATGATTAAAACAATGTCAAATGTACTGGTTAATTGGGAATCATTCCAAAATGAACCTGTATTGCAAAAGACTAGTCTACCAGACTATCTTCAAACCAATATGGATGTATGGTGTGCAGCTATGGGGTTGTACTCATAAATCGCTTACCGATTTGTGACTAACAGGGAAATACACAATGATCTAAAAATACAATTGATAGACGACGTCATCCGCGAATGTGCCATTAAACATGAGAAGAGACTTCTTAACCACACCAACGTTGAGGCTGTACAACTACTGGACAGTACAAACGAAGTAAGGCGGCTCAAACGAATCAAACCACATGAGCTAACCGTATGAATATTATATCTGAAGGGAACTTGATACTGGACCCACACAAGTTTATGCTTATCTCATAAGTACTAATGTCAACCTTACTAATGATGTTGTGGACTGTATGAAATTTTTTGTTTTTAAGAAATATACATAATTTTTTGTTGAACACTATATTTCAATGAAATTAAATTTATTAAATTAAAAGTAAAACAATTGGTTGTATAAGAATTAATTTATTTAAAGTGAAAACTTTGAAGAATTTTATATTGTCACAATGTGTATCTTGCGAATACTAAAAAAAGATTAACTAAAAATTTATTGATTTTTGTTGCTTATAAAACCATAAAAAAATACTTAAATATAATTGGTTACATAAATATTTATTATGTTGGCAATAGCTGATTGGCGGTTTTGACCTATTCATTTATGGTTTAAAATTCGCGGTTAACTATAAAATTCAAATATTAGTTTGGACACAATTTATTGAAATTATTAGTTAAGTCTCAAACCATTGACCGATGGTGAATTACTTGGTCAAAGTTACTTTACATAGGTGACACTACTATAAATAAAGGAATATAATACAAATTAAATTTCTGTAGGTAATTCTAAATTAAATATTTAATATACATTTAATTAATTAAATTTAATATAATGTAGCATCACCTGCCCAAATATATTAAATGGGCTTGGGATTTCACTTAAGCTAAGTATGTATTAATAATAATTATTAATTTATTTTTTATGTTTTAGATTCAATGTCGATTTGTTTACGTTAAGGTGGGTATAGGCCAATTATTTGCTCGAGGTTAAAATATAAGGAATGGAAAAGGTAAGGACACGACGTATAATTAACGTGAATTGTTTTGTGCTGCCATAACACACGATTTTCTTAATTCTAATTTGTTTTCTCTTTCTTATTTTCTTTTAGGTTGATCGTAACTGGAAATTATGATTGGGTCTAAACAAATGAATTAATAATGTTTAAGATTGTAGTAGCCATATCAATAAAGGTATTTAAAAAAAAAAACGCATGACTGGGGTTCGTTCACACTCGACACACGATTTCGTAAAACACTTTCGTGACACCACTCCTAGACCTTCGAATTGAATTATAATCCATTCAAATTTCGATATAACCCGCTAGGGTAATAGGGTATATCTGCTTGTCGATTAATGCTGCGTTTCTTATTTCGGATCTAATCGATCTGATCGATCTGAGTACTAAAAATCTGTGTTTTTAAATTGATTTTTAGTACTCAGTACCGGTTCAGATCAGGGGTGCGATTATGTAAGCTTTACGTGTTTCGAGTTTTTCGTCGTTGCGTGAATAAATAAATATTTTTAAAATATTTTTTGTTTAAATTTATTTCTTATGTGTAAAGATGAATTTTTGATTTTACATCTGCATCTGCGAACATTTTTGAATCGAGGATTTTACAGAAAAAAGATGAAACTCGACATCTGCAAAAAAAAAAAAAACAGACGACGAATTTTGGGTTTGTTTCTCGGGTTTCAATTGACTTTTTTAAGCAGATGATTATTTTTTCTCTTTTTGTCTTTGTACTTTTCCTATGTTGCGTTTCAATTTTTTTGCGGACGTCGAATGTCGTTGAATGTAAATCAGCTATAAGTAGCTTGTCAAACATTAGTTTTATCACAGAAAATCAGCTGCTCCGGATACAATCTATCCTAATACGCCTTATCGCCAGTTGTTGGTTGGCTCAAAGGACCATTTTGTTGGATTCCGCCTCCGTTCAAAAGACATTCATCCATGACGAGTAGAAATATTATTAGATTGTTATCAAAGATACAAACCTTGTATATTATAATAAAAAATAAAGAATCATAATTTTTTAATAATTTTATTTTCCTTTTTTTATTTTTAATTTACAAAAAACATAATAAATTTCATAATTTCCTTAATTTAAATTTTTTTTCTTGTTTTTGAATTATTGTTAAATTTTTAATTTTTTTTATGTATATTTTTTGCCTTTTAAATTAATAATTTTACTTATTTTGTTGATTAAAATTACACTGATATTATTATTAATTAATATAATAATAAACTTAAATATAATACAATATTCAACATAAATAATTTAGAAATTATATATTTAATAATTATAATTTGATTTTGTTTTGTTATTTAACATTTCGTAAAATTGAAAAATATATTATTATTAACAATAATTATAATTAAAATATGTCTTGTTTTGGAGGGATTTTGGAATTTTAACCAACTTAATTACGAGAGGGGTTTTTTATGTAGAGACGGAAATTCATTTTTATTGGTTTTTATTTTAAATAACATGAAGCTTTTTTCTTTTTATAATAAATTTGAAAAATTTTATTTGGCTTTTTATCGAATTTGTTGTTTAATACAGTTATGTATTTGGAAGATTTAGTTTATTTATTATTATTATTTTTGAAGATGATGTTTGTTCATTATGGTTTTTATATACAAAAAATATAATACTTATTTGTTATATTTACAATGAATGAAATTCAGATTAGTTAGACGCTATTGGATTCTAAATGATAATCTATTTATGATTTTTAATTAGGTAAAATTATTAATTATTTTGAAATGGTGGTTTTTGAGTCCGTTAATTAATTTTTTTATTATGTATGTAATATTTCTTGTTAATTAAAAATGTATTTGTTAAATGTATAAATATATTAATTAATCCGTTTACAAAGATTCTAACGTGGACTCTAAAAATGATTTTATAAAATATATATGAAACAGAATGTGAATTAATGCAATTCTCAATATAAATAAGCCATTCAATATAAATAATACATTTGCGAGGAAATTTATGAAGCCTAAAAATTTATAATACACAATTTTAAAAATATTTGTTTTTTATTTAAAATTTGGCATAATAATATTTGGAATCTCGTTTCTGTACAGAAGAATAAAGTCAAGTTAATTTTATATGGCACGTTCCATATTTCTTGGCTTTAGTTCTTCTGCACCATATCTATTAATTCAATAGGAAGATTTGGCACTAATATAACTTCTATGGTACTGTAATTTACTTAAATCATAAATAATATATTTTTTTTAATTACAAAATAATTAGATTTTTTTTGTTTTTTGTTTCAATTTATAACAAATTTAATTTACACTATTATAATATAATTATTTTATTTTGTTTTAAACAGAACATTAAACTAGTGTGTCTCGATGTTCTACATAAAACGTATCAAATAAAAAATACAGCATCTAAGTATTTTAATTAAATACTGTAATCTTAACAACATATAATTTATCTATTAATTATTTATAATTTTTTGTTTTTAATTTTATATAAACTATACAAGCGTTTTTTATTTATTATTTTAATATTAAATTGAATTGAAATAAAATTAGTAATTATTTTTTGTTTGAGGGCTTAACAAATTTTGTGTGTGTGTGTGTGTGTGTGTGTGTGTGTGTGTGTGTGTGTAACAAAATTAACAATAAATGTTGGATTATTATTATTTTTTTTTTATATATTGTACATAGGGCATAAAATTTTGTATTTAATAAACAAATAATAATTAAGTTTAAAATTTGGCCTTATCTCACTGTATCAGCGGAGCATTCTGTGAATCACTGAAATCAACGGTGTAGTACATATCGTTTTCTAAATTCAACGGTAATGTACGATTTAATGTTCGCACTGGATAACCAATTGAATTTGTGTTGGCAGCCTGCGACGATAAATATCCACTACTTGTAGTTTGTGATGGTAGATGACCTGTATTTAATTGATTTGGTTGTAAATTGTGATTGGTAGCAGGCAAATGTTTTTTATTTAATTGAAGCCCCTTACCACTCAGCCAATGTTTATGATTGTTCGAACTACTCTTTCGAAAACTAAAACCTGGGATTGGAATTAATGGATGATGCCGTGTAATAAAACGTCGATATGTTTGATTAACTTTACAGTGGCATGCAGTTACCTGCGTTTGTGATAAAATTATATAACACAATTTTAAATATATTTTATTAATATATATATACGGCACTTACAATTACAGCCACAATGAATATAGCAGCGGTTAATGTGCCAGCCGCAATATATGCATTATGTAGTTCAATTGGTCCCCGTTTTGAGCCACTTCCAAAAGTTGATGATTCACCAAATGTATGAATACTTGATTCATCATTAACAATTTCATTTGAACCAACAATCGTTTCGACAACAAAATCATCTTCACACATTTTGCCTGTAAATCCTGGGCGGCAGGCACAATAAAATGATTCCTCACTAGTCCAACATGTACCACCATTTGCACATGGATTTATATTACAAAGCTAAAATTGTGAATGGATTAAAAATTTAAATATAAATAACAAATATATATATAATAATTCATACCGTCCGAGGTACCTGGTTACAGTCGGGTCCATTTCTTCCACCCGGGCATTCACATGTAAAATCATCTCCACGATCTACGCATCGATGACCCTCGGGGCATGGATCATTCGCACAAAAATCAACCTATAAATATAATTTTTACATTAAATTCGGTACCAATATTCAATCATAACTTGTAAGCGCGCTCTACTATACTTTAATATGACATCTTTTTCCATTGTATCCTTTTGTACATTTGCACGAATACGATCCAATATGATCGTTACATTGTCCACCATTTAAGCACGGATTGGATTCACATTCATTGAACTCGAAGTTGCACAAATCGCCAGAATATCCCGCTTGACATACGCATCGAAATCCATCTTCCTGATCTACACAAATTCCGTGAAAGCAAGGTGATGACAGGCATTCATTTAAATTGTGTTGGCACAGCGGTCCTTTAAATCCGGGGGCACATTCACATCGGAAATTTGTTAAATTCCCAATACATGTACCACTGTTTAAACATTGTGATGGATTACATGGCTCTGATTCGTATTGGCAATTTTTCCCCGTATATCCTATATTGAAAGAAAACAAATAGGATTTAATTAAATTAATAGACGAGCGCCATATCAATAAATTTTATGAAATCAATTTTGCAGAAAAATATTAACGATATCGTATCGAAGCATGAAAATAGAATTAATTGGAACCTATTTCGTTGTTTTTTTTTGTTTGTTATATCTAACAACGTTCTAATTGAACCCGAAAAAAAATGAAAACATTCACCAAAATTAATGATCTCGTATACAAATATTTTTATGTGTAAAGAGAAGAAGACATTTTCGATTCTGTTTTGAGGAGGATTTTCTGGAGCAAGGATAACAACAAAATATTTTCATATCTCAATAAATTTATCGAATGCACCCATTTATTATTACTGTTATTATTTGTTTTTCCATATCGT
The DNA here is from genome assembly GCA_958295665.1 of Tipula vernalis. NCBI lineage: Eukaryota > Metazoa > Arthropoda > Insecta > Diptera > Tipulidae > Tipula > Tipula vernalis. The sequence continues at coordinate 125,117,333 of OY282558.1, read as the reverse complement.
TTAACAACAAAGTGATTATTCATTTGGGATTGTGTGAACATAGCGTACTACTTATGTACATAGCGTTTATGAAAATGTGTATTTATAGAATTTTCATAAAGGTTTTTCCATCGTATGCAGTCGATTGTTGTAATTGTAGCAACAATTTTATGATTAGTTGCAGGCACCAATCAAAATCATGTACCCACACATAAATTTATGACAAAAAAAAAAAATTAACGCTTTATTCACACAACAGATCTTTCATTTTACTGAATTCATTGTGGGGTTTGGGGATAAAACAAAAGATAATCGATTTTTCTACCCATAAATGTTTTGAAGAGGTTGAGTAGTTTTTAACGTTAAAATAGGCGACCGTGTTAAGAGGAGACAAATGGAAACGTTGTTTATTCAGCAAAATAAAAAAAAACCATAAAAAAACTATTTCAAGGTCAACCGCCATGTACTTGTTTCTTATTTAATCAGTTTAAATATTTTTATTGATTTTTTGGTTATTTGTTTTAATTATTCATAGTTTTGTAAAATATTTGAAAGGAATTTAAAAGTAAAATAAATCAATAAATTTTTTGTTATTCAAGATTGAATTATTTATATTAGGTGTGCAAGAAGAAACTGGGCTTTTTTTTTGGTCAAATCCATATTTATTGAAAAGATAGTTGTTACAAAGATTAATAATCGAAATATTCGCCATTACTATCTATGGTCTTTTGCTGCTAGTCTTTCAAATATGATGACATGTGGATAGGTAATCAGAGCGAGCCAAGTCGGAGAATACGTCGCATGCTTCAAAATTTCCCAGCCTAAGGAGAAGATGAGTTCCTGGGTTGATTTAAAATGTTCTTTTTTGGGTTTGGTAACATTCAGCTGTAACAATTTGACCAGGTTCGAGAAGCTCCTCGTAAATGACTCCTTTCCCCTGATATTAATGGCTGGCCTGGATCAACCCACGCTTTTCTGCGTTTAGGATTGTCGTACAAAATCCACTTTTCATCACCCGTAATGATTTTTGTGTATTATTATTATTATTGATTGAAGGGCCATGTGGGCGATAAGCCACCTCACACTGCGACCTAAAAGATCTATTGTGCTGGACCCTACTTAATTATCCGTCCATTCAATATTCAGGCTCTTAATGAATCTGATAATACTACTGGACGGTACAAGATACATACTATCCGGGCTCATTGTTCTCCCTCCTAGATATTGCAGTCTTTGCTGGAAAATGGCTGGGCATTGGCACAGAACATGTTTCGCTGATTCCGCTTCCAGATCGCAGAAGCGGCATCCATCTGTCGTACTTAGGCCCATCTTCTTAAGGTGATACCTTAAGGGGACATGACCTGTGAGGAAGCCAGTAAGCAGCCTCAACTCAGGTTTCCTAAGTTCAAGACACTCCTTAACCCTGACAAACGAAGGTGATATACATTTCTTCGCCTGTCGCAAACCTGGAATTCTGCGCCAGTAGGAGGACTTTTGGACATCCTCCCAGCGTTTTACCGCTGCTCTAAGGTGTCCCTTAGTGACGCCGCAGAAGGGTTCTGGCCCAATAAATGGAGAGGCAGAACCCTCACGGGCGAGGCCATTAGCTGCCTCGTTTCCTTCGATTCCAGTATGACCTGACACCCACATAAGTGTTACCTTATTTGAGCCTGCCAGATGTTTAATAACCTTCAGACAATCCCATACCAGCCTTGACTCAACGGTACAAGACCTAAGAGCCTTTAAGGCTGATTGGCTGTCTGATACAATATAAATCTTTGCATCGTTTAGGCCTTTTGCTATGCCTATTCTAGCGCAAAGGATCTATAGCATGTACTTCTGCTTGAAAAACGGTAGCATTGGTACCCAATGACTTCGAGAGGGTAATGCCACTCCCGTGTATTCCTATCCCCGCCCCATCTTCCGTTTTTGATCCATCTGTAAACCATACCATGGACCCTCGCTCATAGGATGGTCCACCTGTACTCCACACATCCCGGTCAGGTAACCTAACACAGAATGGTTTGTGGAAGTCCAGTTTAGCTGGCATACAGTCGGAAAGCATTCCTATGGTAGGGTCTGTCTGAAATTCCTTAAGGATTTCCAGATGACCCACCATATTGCCTGGTTTGATATTTCCTTCCGCCTGCATTTTCAGGGCCATAATTGCAGCATCCTTTTTAACATGCAGGTGTAACGGTGTCAGTCCGAGAATTGACTCCATAGCCGCGGTTGGACATGATTTCATTGAGCCCGTAACACCGATGCAGGCTATACGCTAAACCTTATTCAATAAGGTTTGCGTTGCCTTCTGCTCAGTTTTAGGCCACCATACAACCGATGCGTAGGTGACCATAGGCCTAATGATTGTAAGAAATGACCAGTAGATCATTTTTGGTTGTAGTCCCCAAGTATGTCCGTAGAGTCTTTGACAGGCCCAGAAAGCCTTGGTTGCTCTATTTTGAACTTTCAACAAATGTTGCTTCCAGTTCAGTTTTTGATCTAGGATAACCCCTAGATATTTAATCTCGCTGGAAATAGGAACAGTAGTACCGTTTAACGAGGGAGCTGTAAGCGCAAGCTTTTTCCTCCTCGTACAAGGAACAATGACAGTTTTGTTTGGATTGACACTGAGTCCTTCCTGGTAACACCACTGCCATATTATATTGAGTGCATTTTGCATGCGATCAGAAATGACCTCATCAAACTTACCTTTGATTACGATAGCCACATCATCCGCGTAGCCCTGGACATCAAACCCTTGGCTACTCAGAAGGATCATTAGTCTGTCAATAACCAATGACCACAAAAGAGGAGATAGTACGCCTCCTTGGGGACAGTCCTTTACGGCCCTGATGGTTATTGACTCGCCACCTAGTCTGGCAGTAATCTCACGATGTTCCAGCATGGAACGGATCCACCTAATTGTAGAAAGCGGAACCCGTTTTCCCATTGCTGCCCTCTCTATAGATCCATAGGAGGTATTATCAAACGCCCCTCTCAATGTCCACAAAGGCACAAAGGGCAATTTCTTTATAAGTAACTGCTTTTTCAATCCTCGTGACTAGACCGCTAAGGACCATCACAGTGGATTTACCAGTTTGATACGCAAACTGGTCCCGATGCAGCGGATTCTTTCCAAGGACCTCACTTCTTATTTGATAGTCCAGAATTTTTTCCATCGTCTTCAATAGAAACGATGTGAGACTAATTGGCCGATATGCCCTGGCCTGGGTGTCTGGACGATCCCCCCCCCCTTTGGTATAAAGACCACATTTACTTTCCTCCACAAATTTTTTTACTTCACCTGGGCGTAGATCGTCCTCAAGACTAAAATTGCCATCACGAAATATTGCAAACCACTTTTTTACTGTTGAATGACTCACAGAATGTTCACCCACAGTTGAATTTTTTATTCAGTTGAATTTTTTATTCAGTTGAATTTTTTATTCAGTTGAATTTTTTATTCATTTGAAAAGAGAATATAATGAAATCGCGTAAATCTTGCTTATCGACATCCATCTCTTAAAATTGATACATACGCAATGACAGCTTGTAAGTGACTGTAACTTATTGTAAGTGACTACCTAATTAATTAAGCAAATTATTTTTTTTGGTATAGGGCTCTTTTATTTTTGTATAGATTTAAACTTGAGCTTTCAATCCCAATTCGGGATCATTGTCAAAAGCATAATGAAATTATTTTCAAAATGAGTTCCTTTTTTATATAAAAATTCGACATAAAACAATCAAACATTTGTTACTAAAAACCGATTTTTCATGGAAACGCAAAGCCTAGACAATTTTTTCGAAAAAACACTTTTCTTGGCTAAAACGATTCCATGTAGAAAGGTTGTACAATTAAATAAAAATAAAATGAGTATGAGACAAAAAACTTATATAAATACATCATACGAGTTGCCAATATAAGCATAATCTTCCACAATATTTATTGAATTTGTACTTGATTTAATATGTTACATTTCCAAAATCGATCTTTTCCTAAAATTGGTTTTTAGTAACAAAACTACTTTGGAAAAAGAAGTGGATAACAAAATTGTTTTTTTGGACATTTTGCTAATTCACGAACCAAATGGCAAAATTTCTTGTAATTGGTATAATAAAGATACCTGGTCAGGCAGATATATAAATTGTCATTCTTGGCTCCCCATCACTTATAAAATTAACACTATACAAATTTTAACCCAAAAAATTATAAAGCTTTCCGATACTAAATTTCACAAACAAAATTTAAAAATTCTCAAAGATACATTAGTGCTTAACCAATATCCCGAAAAATTAATAAAAAATGTAATTTGGAAAACAAGAAATTTTCATAGAAATACGATATCTAGACCAGAAAATGAAATCACAAACTTTTTGGCCATTCCATATATAAAAAACCTTTATGAAAAAATAAAACGTCTGTTCCAAAATTATAATTTCAAAATTGTGGGATGTGCAGCAACAAGTCTAAATGGAAACATTTTTTCCAAAATTAAAGACAAGGTACCTTTAAAAAAACAATCAAATGTGGTTTACCAAGTTCGTTGTAGTTGCAACGCTACGTATACTGGTCAGACAAAACAATTTTTGGAAAAAAGAATTTATCAACACAGATATGACACCAACAAAGATCTTAATTCAAATATTAGCGCACTTACACGGCATCTGAAAAATTCAAATGATTCAATCAATTTAGATAACGTCAAAATTCTCGATAAACAAACCAATTTTTAGGAAAAGATCGATTTTGGAAATGTTACATATTAAATCAAGTACAAATTCAATTAATATTGTGGAAGATTATGCTTATATTGGCAACTCGTATGATGTATTAATATAAGTTTTTTGTCTCATACTCATTTTATTTTTATTTAATTGTACAACCTTTCTACATGGAATCGTTTTAGCCAAGAAAAATGTTTTTTCGAAAAAATTGTCTAGGCTTTGCGTTTCCATGAAAAATCGGTTTTTAGTAACAAATGTTTGATTGTTTTATGTCGAATTTTTATATAAAAAAGGAACTCATTTTGAAAATAATTTCATTATGCTTTTGACAATGATCCCGAATTGGGATTGAAAGCTCAAGTTTAAATCTATACAAAAATAAAAGAGCCCTACACCAAAAAAAATAATTTGTTTAAATATAAAGAATTGGCTCATTATAAATAAAAATAAAAATAATTAATTAAGGTTTCTAAGGTTAAGTCCCAGTAAATTTTGGTTTAAGTCATTTAATTACGGATTTAGTCAAATGATTTTGTAGGTTGTTAAGCAAATTAGCATTTCTGACATTCCCCTTTGGCTTTGACAATTAACGGTTCTTGTGTTTCTGTTATGGTGTAGATTAATAGAAGGATAAGTAAAGGAAGGTCTGAAGCTGCCGTTCTAACAATATTCAACCATTTGAAACGAACCGGCAGGGAAAAGAAGAAACTGGATAGACCGGAAACCAGTTTATTCTGCATAAACTAAACGGGCGTCAAAAGACAAATTGTATTGAAACATGTCTCTCTTTGTTGTCAGGGCATAAAAGCAAACTATTTCTGCAACGTGTTTTATATTTTATTATGCAATAAAGTTATTTGTATATTTTGTAGAATATTTATTACAAAAAAGTTTAATACTATGCTATCCTTTTGTGGCCGCTTTCGAGATGTTCTGACAGAAAGATAACACCAAAAGAATATTTTTTTGTTAATTCGCCCTGTACACCAAATGTGTTGTACTTATTATCCTAAAATATAATGACATAAATCTGAACATTTATTTCAACACTCCCTCTTATTTAAGATTTATGTTATTTCTAGTGATTTTGTGAAGATGCCGGCGAATTGTTTTTTGGGTTGTACAAACTCCTTGCCCAATAAATACTTAACGAAATGATAAGGTACATCTAAATGCTTTGTTCTTTTGTGCGCTGTTTCATCACTAATCATCTTAATAGCGCTTAAATGATTGTCCAATTTTAATATTAGTGGTTTTTCACATAACTTCAGTTCCTCACATAGTCTACTAGTTATTACTATTTCCTTGACTTCGTCGGATGTTGCGATATATTCAGCTTCGGCTGTTGGTAATGCCAAAACTGGTGTGCCAATCGACCGTTGTTCCATTCGCCATCATTTTCTTGTTTTTTTATCACCAGCGAAATCTGCATCACTGTAATACTGGACAACCTCTCCCTCCGGATCTGACTTAATGATTACTGAATAATTTGCATTCCCAAAAAATGATTTAAGTTTTCTTTTGTAATTTCAAAATTATTTTTTAGATCTTTTAATAATTTATCAATTTCCACCACGCTTGAAGATGCAATTAGTCCATCATCTACGTACATTACCAAATATAATTTTTCTGCACCACTTTCTATAAAAATACAGCGACCATTCTCTGACTGCATCAAGTTAAATTGTTTTATAACATCCATATATATCCATATATTTCCAATTTCCAACAGTAAATATACTTATTTAAGCGACATTCCCTTCCAATTCCGTCTTCATATCCTGAAGGTTTTTCCATATATATTTCTTCCTCCAAACTGCCATTGAGAAATGCAGTCTTTATGCCGAATTGTGCCAAGTGGAGTTTCAACAGGGCAGCGATACTTAGAATTAATCTAATGCTTTTATAATGAGCCACTGGACTAAACGGTCTCTATAGATTATCTCTCGCCTTATATTGATTAATCGACTTAATACAAAATAACCACCTAATTCCAATTGTTTTCTTCCCTTCTGCTGTTGTTAATTTTTAGAACATTTATTTCTTGATCCGTTGCGGTCTTTTAATTTTGATGTTTGGTGGCATCAGTATATTCAATTTATCAAGCTCATGAAATCTTTATGTTTAGTTTGAGGCTTAAATCTATCATTTCTACCTCGCAACACTCGACTTCCATCCTCTATTTGTTATTTTCATTCATTTCAGCAAAACCCGATTGAGCATTATTTTCTTCGACTTCTTCAATTTCACTCAAATCTTTTTGTTACAATTTGCGTTGAATCCTTGGTTTTCTCTTCTGAAAAATATATACGATATCCCTTTGCTTCTGAATATTCAACAAATATTCCGCTTATGTTTTTAAGATCCCATTTCTTTCGCTTTTGATTAGGTGCAGGAACAAATATTTAGGGTTCTATACAAGGTTTGTTCTATACAGGGGTTCCTTTTATAAAACAATTCAAATGGTATTTTTCCATATATTGTTATCTTTCCTGTTCTATTCAACAGTATCAACGAATACTGCATTGTTTACAGCTTCCGCCCAAAATTGTAGCCTCAAATCTTTATTATAGAGTATTGTTACGTTTTCGTCTTTTGAATAAAGGTTCCTATTACTGGATTGTGAATAAAACAAAACACTTCAGATTAACACAAACGAATTTATTTAACACTAAAAATTAATTCAACACAATTTATTAATAATAATTCACAAAATCACTTTTTATAATATTTGCACAAATCGTTCCAGTAAGAATAGTCTAGAAACATTTAGAACAGTTTTATCATGTAAAATTCCATTTTAGTACAGTGAAACTTTGCGCTATTAATTTAACTTATTCTATTATACCCCAGGTGTCACCGTAACAGTATATTTCGTGCTGCTTCAATTAATGTTTGCATCTCCGTTTCGGTAACTCCATTTTTTTGTGGCTTTGCTCCATATTCTTATAGACTATTGTCGGATATGATTGTTCTTATTTTCTCACCGGTTCTAAACTAAAATTTAGATATAAGTTCTACCAACTTTTCGTACACTTCAGATTTACATTTAAAAATTACACTATTTTGTATCGAGTAAATTCTTCCTTCAATAGTTAGAAGTGTTTTGAACCACCAATCGATAGTTTCTCCATGGGACCACAAACATCGACATGCATTTAGTTATGGGGCTTCTTCTTTACGTACTCTTAATTTAAGATTATATAAATTATCAAACCTTACACAGGTACTATAATCTCGTCCTCCATTTTGATTTCACAACCATTTTGATTTGCTGTAATTTTATAACACGGTACGAAGTTGTACTGACCCATCCTGAATAAAAGTGCTTTTATTTCTCTGGAAAAGTCGTCCAAATTTTGTTAATGTTCTCACTAATTTCTTCAACACACGTTTTGACCTCAAGACTTCAATTTTCTAGATCAACCACATAACGAGCTACACCATCACCTTTGTCAACATACGCATAGAATTCCTGCTGAGAAGAATGTATGCTTGCTTCAGTCGATTTTGCGTATAGAGCCTGAATGCCTAACTACGTGTCAAATGTTTTACATGCTATTAAATGCGTTATTATTTTCTCAGTCACCGATGTTATTAAAATTTTTTGAGCTTTTATGTTGTCATCTTCCCATTTCGTAATATTTTCCTTGGTATTTCCACGCGAGCGGGTTTTTTTTTTCAACCACATCAAATATTCCATTAGCTTTAAGCAGAATACTAACTTCAAATTTCCACGCTTGGTATTAGTCCTATTATCATCAAAATTGACTAATCTTTTATAGTCTAAATCCATATTAATTTAAATTTAATAATCAACCACAAGAAGTTTCCTTTTTTTTAGCAAACCTCAATCAACCCTTTTTTAATTAACTTTTCCTTGCCTCTCTTATTAGCTTTGGGCCCATAACTTGTTGTATTGAATACACAGTGGTTTTATTATACAATAAATTTATTTATTATTAGATGTATACACTTTGTATTTTGAGTAATATTTGTTCTGTCAGAAAGGGAAGACCAAAAGAATATGTTTACGTAAATTCACCCTATACATCTTTTTCAACAGCAAGAATTCAGCTTAACGTCGCAAAACATGGTCCGAAAGCAAACTTTAAGCGGAAAAGTTGAACGATTCCAGAAATTGAACACACAACAAATTAGAAAACCTGACAGAACCCCAGAAGATTAAACTAGATTTAACAAGCGATCTGTTTTTGATGTTAGATTCTATTAAAGCGATACCATCATTCAGATATGCTGAATGAGTTCGAACCGCCAATTTTAGAGCATCAATTCGTCCTTTATCTACAAGCCATAAGCAACAAAATCTCAAAATCAAGGGAAAAGCGATGGTCTTTTTGTGCCTAACTGGAAATTCGGGATCGCGATTTAATTAACTTCTTAGGGAATAAATTACTAAAACAAACATACCATGAAGTAAATTTTTCGACGTAATTTTAGAATCAGTGTTACGACCGCTTTTCCGTCATAACCGTGATCAGAAAATGTTTAAGAGAAGAAAATAACAACAAATTATCGTTCCGCACGTAAATTAATTCCCCGCTTCACGAGGGTTAATGCTTTTTGTATGCTTTAAAAGAAAAATATTCCATCGTTTTTGCAGTATTGTACTTTGACCTTGTATGTATTGTATATTAAATATTAAACAATACAGTACATGGCACGAACACACAGAAGAGGAGAAAAATATATGTTCGTCGTCGGCTTGATAAGTCGCATGATCCGCGTGATGTTGTTTTGTTAATGAAAAATAAAAATAAAAAACAAACACAACGAGAAAATATAAAAAGAGATTAAAAAATTGCTTGATTTGAGGCAAAACCAACAAAAATGTTTATTATAAACATTTTTGTTGGTTTTGTTTGAGGGCTCGTTTTTGTTTTGAGAAAAAAAAAAAAAGTCAGTCGAGTTTTGATTTTTAATAAGTCAAGTCTGAAGTTTTTTATCGAACTGTTGATGAGAAGAGACATAAAATAAAATAATAGTGCTGTTAATATGTACTAATTTTGGTTTTAATAAAATAAATAAATTACAAGTTAATTAAAATAGTAATTATTTGGTTTTCTGTAGTGTGGTTAACAGTTATTTTGCATAGTAAATCAAATTAAATAAAACCTGGTTACAACAACCGAAAAATATCATACGATATTCTCTATGCCATTCATACAAACGGCATTTGAAGTTTCTCTTGAAAAAACAAAAAAATATTTAATAGTGGTCTCGTTGTACGCTCCTTTGAATAGTAGTTTTGCCGATAATTACAAGTTGTCGTGTGTGAAATTTTTTGTTTTCAACTTTATTTTGATCACTTGTTACTAAAATAAAATCGTGACGCTATTTTGTAATACACAACAAAAACATTCAATTTGTGTGTTGCATCATTTTTTTAATAAAACGTTTGCAAAGGTGTGAATTTTTGGCTTTCAATTCATTAATAAAGATGAATTTATCGTCTGCCTAAGTGAAAAGAACAAAAAAGAATATTTTATTGTTGTGGTATTGAGGCATTATTCCCACCCGTGGGGGCAGGGCAACCATTTTTTTTGAAGAGGATTCTGCGACGGCAGCCGGGTGAAAAGGGTCGGGCGGGCCGTAAGGTACTGAATACAACCAACAAACTGTAATTTTTCTTTCCTGTAAATTGATTGTAACGTAAATGAACTGCTGATTTCTGATTCCTGATTGTTTTATTTATAATTTCTTAACGTAACGAGTTTTTTTTGTTTATTGAGCCTGATTCAAATTTTGTTACAGTTTGTTTTATTTCTTTTTATTATATAACATTATATGTTTTTCACTTTGGGTTAGTTTTTGGTGTGTACACAGATTGTGCACCTCCATTCAAGGCTGTCTCATGAAAATTAAAAAGTTGAAAATGTGTGATCTCACGAGCTCAAAACAGTAGTACCAATTCCTTTTTTTTGTTTTGCTCATTCTCCTTTTTGTCGTTTGCTAATTTTTGAATTTCTTAAAAGTTTTCCAGTATATGGATATGTTATCGGTATAAATTTGTAATTTTTGATATTTGTATTTCTCTCGCGATTTAAAGCAGTTTTATATTTTAATTTTTTGACATCTGTGTAATTTGTTTGGTTTTTATTTGTGTTAAATTTCTTTCATTTTTTCGATTTTTTTTTGTGTTGTAACAAAATGACAGAGTTACCACAAGAACTGTCTTTATCCAGACAACAACAATTGTCTTTATCAAGACAACAACAATTGTCTTTTTTAAGACAACATCTGCAAGGTCAACAACAATTGTCTTTTTTAAGACAACATCTGCAAGGTCAGTTGATGTTGTCTTAAAAAAGACAATTGTTGTTATCCTGATAAAGACAATTGTTGTTGTCTTGATAAAAACAGTTCTTGTGGTAACTCTGCCATTTTGTTACAACACAAAAAAAAATCGAAAAAATGAAGGAAATTTAACACAAATAAAAACAAAACAAATTACACACATGTTAAAAAATTAAAATATGAAACTGCTTTAAATCGCGGGAGAAATACAAATATCAAAAATTACTTTAAATCGGACGAAAAAGAAACAAGTTTTATTAATAAAATGGTAAAATAATAAGCAAAATTTCACAAATAGCACAATAAAAACACAAAAAACAAAATTAGAACACTTGAAAATTTACACCGATAACATATCCATCTACTAGCAAACTTTTAAGAAATTCAAAAATTAGCCAAAAAGGAGAATGAGCAAAAAAAACAAAAAAAAAGGAATTGGTACTACAGTTTTGAGCTCATGAGATCACACATTTTCAACTTTTTAATTTTCATGAGACAGTCTTCAGAGCATATTTTCCACTTTGCTTTCATTTTCAGATTTTCAATTATTTTTCATTCTGGTTTTTCTTTTTTCTACTCCGCTATTTTTTTTTTTCTAATCCGTTTTGTTTGGTGTGGTTCGATTTTTTTTGTAACGGTTTCAATTTAAATTTTTATTTGCTTTGGTTAATACAGTGAACACTACAGTGATTATTAATTTTGTACAGTAGATTCAGTGATTGAATTTTTTATTTTTTTTATGCTATTATCCGGTGATATTTTGTGTACCATTGTTCAGTGAGTGATTGTGCAGTTTTCTTTTTCTTTTCTCTCGTATGACTCACACTTACATCATGTGTGAGTAAATTCTTCCTTTGATCGGGTGATGTGGGGTATGATCTTGTGGAGGGTCGGCCTTTCCATATTTGTTTCGGGCGTGCTGTTCGTTCCTCCAGAACAGGCTATGATGGAGGGCGGCACGCCATATGTGTTGGTCGTACTGGGGCGACGGTTTCCGTTCCTGGGGGTCGTCGTTGGGTCTGCCATCCGGGCGTCTTTCCATACATAATTGGCAACGGTGACCGTCGCGACTGGGAAATAGCATCCCAATAGACGGGCAGATGAGGGGAGACCCGGTTGATAGTTATGACGGAGATCGCCGGCGATTTGGAGCTGTCGCTCTTGGACGATCACACCTGGTTTATTATTTCGTTAGCTATTGAAGCCGTGACAAAGAATAGTTCCAATTTCTCTGTCCACTTCTCGTTTTCTTGATTTTCATGCGGTTATTCAAGCATGAGAATATGTCTGGAAAACCTCACCCTGCACCGTGAGCTCTAGCCAGCTACTATACTGCACCAGACCTCTATTCTTATGTCTGTTAACGAAGCCCTTGTGGGGTTTCATTACATCAGAGACTCTGGCATGATTATTACAAATTTGATAATATTTACAAATTTAGATACACATACATAGATGATATTTACAAATTTGATCGATACTACCCGGAGGAAATTTTTTATGATCAAATATTGTCATGCTCATACACAAAACGATGATGTTCCGAGTTGGAGAAACTGAACGAAGATATAACCAAGGTGAAAATTCTGACAAGCAATCCTGACCCATCCAACAGGAACCTTACAAAATTAAAACTAAGTGTACGTTTCGACAGAACAGTTCGTTGTTATTTTTACAAAGGGAAATATTTTTTTGTTTGGTTGTGCGGGTGTTTCATTTGGATATGTATTTCTGCTCTTTGACATTTGATCCGATTTGGAAACGAATATGAAGAAGGAACATCAAGGTCGTGAATTCCGTACAAATCCATAATTTATTAGATAAAGATTTATTAGATTATGTTTTTGTATCTAGTAATAAGAATAAAAAAAATAACTTTGAGCCACCATGTTGGCATATATGCCATTTTATAATATTTTGGCACACAATTTAGGGATTTATTTAATGATCACGAATCAATTTTTCATTATTATAGGTGGTCATTATCGCAAGACTTATTCGTAAAATTCTTCAAACCTATTCATAATGGACAAATAATAGTAGAAATAATAATCCACATGTCGAATTAATCAAAACAATACTACAAATGTCATAAAATATATATACAATATAGGGTGGTTCAATAATTTTAAAGGGGAAATTTTATAATTTTAACAATCAAAAAACATGTAGGCATTAGTACTTTTTGGTTGTTATTTTGAATGTGTTTTTTATTTGTGTAGGTTACAAATTTTGTACCGATACACGTTTTTTTTGTATATGTATCCTATCCGTGTGAGGTGGCATTGCAAAAATAACAACGAACTTTTCTGTCGAAACGTACACTAAGGATGCTGACAAATAGTCGGGTAAATCATTTAGTACAGTAAATTTCAATTTTAGTACACATTTACCTCGGCCGAAAGGCCGAATATGTCGAAAGGTCGAATGTCTAAAGGCCGAAGAAACCGGCCAGAAAAAACGAGGATACTGACCCACACGTGCAATGAATATTTACAGCGGCAGATGAAAACGAATGCAAAGGATTCCGAACGTTCCAAACGGTAATCGCAGAATTCGATAGACACCTTCCAAGAAAAATGCAACAATGGAATCATTCAAATACAACATAATCGTGCAAAAAGAAAAACAACCATTTTCCGTTTTTGAAACTTTATTGGGCAAGAGCGTCATTTAAAGAGTCAACAGTGTAGGAGAACGACTAACAAATTTGTTTAACCCTATTGCACGCAGATGTTACAATTTCGGGGCATTGTTCTGGATGGATTGGAAAGTTGGTCATTTTTTCAAAAATGGCAAAGTCAAATCGAACAACAACAACAACAACATCGAAAGCAACACCAATAACAAGCAAAGTTGATCCCCTGGACTGATACAGGTAATAATGGTGAGGTATGTGATGGGATTGCATGTAGTGTAAGTCGAAATGAATTATCTTTTCGAATAAACTCATACAGTAGTGAATCTATCTAGATATCTCTATTAAGTTTAATCTTATTATACGATTGAACATTGACTCGGTTGCCAACAACAAACGAACAATTTGCGGAAACCTTTCTCGGTATTTTTGACGGTCTGAGTAGTTTCTGCATTATACAAAAAAAAAACCAATACCGGCGTTATAAACGGCGTTATATTTAATTCGGAAAAAATTTAATATCGATGAATGTCGATCGAATGTTTTGTCAAATGGTTCGGTCAAGTCAAGGAATAAGTACACCGTGAAGCAATTTGTAGAATGAAAAACCGGAAAAGAAGCAGGATGTTATGAAACTCCTGAGACTCTTCAAATATCTTGCAGAATCCATCCCGAATTTGCAAAAGGGATCTGCAACATTGCGCAACCTTACGCAAAACGATGTTACATTTGAATGGAATGGAACACGTGAATACGAATTTTGTGACTTGTTGGCCCGCTGACTTGTTAACGCAGTCCCTGTGTTAGCAGTTTACAATAGGAATAAGCCGATAGCCGTTAAAAAGGACGCATCAAAGGATGAATTGGGTTGTGTACTAGCTCAGGTGGACAACCTGTAGTAGCGTATGCGTCTAGAATATTGAGCAAGAGTGAAAAGAAATGGGCTTAAATCGAGTAGGAGCTTTTTGCGATAGTATTTGCATGTGAACGATTTCTGATTACACTGTGGAAAGCGAACACAATGTTTATGTTTCCGCTCAAATATCGTAAATTGAGGGTAACTGATAAATCTGGTTAGGACATGTTTGTGGATTGTGGCTGACTGCTTATCTCGTGCACAATTTCCGCATGTAATGGAAATGGACGAACCATCGTGCGTCATACAAACGGTAACAGAGGCTGCATCGCCATCGAAGCAAAACTACAAAATATATCGTTCTACGACCGAATGAGATGAGGACACGGACGCCCCGTGCTGATCATAAGTTTGACAACTTCGATCAGGAATTCTACAAATTCAATGGGAAGTTCCAGATTGAAGTTTCCAGTGAATGGGTTGATTTAGTAAAATATTTTTAAGTGATTGCATGCGCCACACTTTGGAATCGAAAAAATTCTTGCCTTTGGCTGCAATGATTAATTTTTGAATGATTTAGACGGGTGGAGTTAAGTGGTTCCCGCTTTATATAATAAAAACTAATGTTTTTTATTATCAGACAAATAATGGGAAAATACTATAAAAACTGCTTTATGGCTGCAGAATTGCTGCCATGCAATTCAATGCTGCGAAATTTGCACAGTTGACTGAATTTTTGAGCCATTTAGAGCACAAAACATTCATCGAACATATGCACAACTCTAAAACAGTTAAAATCTGAAAATTAGGCGTCAAAATAATAATTTTGCGAAGGCGAGCTCATCGTAAAAATCAAAATTCCGAATTATGGCTGACGAGGATAATTGTCTAAGATAACAATAAATTAATACGGTAACCGAAAAACGCTTTTCAAAAAGCGGTCAAAAAAATATAGATTTTGATCTGCTTCGGCACCAAATAGAATATAATGCAAAATGTTTCATTAAAATTTTTGATTTGTGTTCCTCGTATGAGATAATACCCTTGTTTTTGCTTATTGAGTGGACTACCAATGCAAACATTTTTGTTAAAGCACGCTCGGTAAAAAAGGTTCAGGCTGACCTCGGGCGTATTTCGAGTTGAATTTAAAACTTTTGGGCTTATGAATGGGCCTGACATTCCAGGAATGCTAGTGCTGGAATGTTTTTGAATATTTAAAACAAAAAAAAAAAAGTGTCAAAAGCGGTTGTGTTTAAGGTATTTATTATGGGATGAATGGTTAACTGTTTTTTATGTAGAAAACCGCAAACCACAAAAAATAAAATTCTAAATGTTTTTTTTTACCACCATTGGTTAAAGTTATGGCCTCTGAGAGGCCGAAAGGCGTACTACTATTCGAGTAAAACTACAGCAGACGTGAAGCAAAATCCACAGTTTGGTATGATACGAACTCAATCGAAACTTTTTGTAGCATTCATTTTTTAATGAACGATGGTTCTCGTAAGAATTGGGGTGAAATGGGGCCGCAATGGGGCAGCTTATATTGAAGCATTTTTGCGATTGGATAACTACCGGACGAAACAAGAACGTTTGAATACTGATACACTGGCGTGGTTATGGAAAACAATTGTTTCTCGTATAAGACATGAGCTTATTTGACATCGATGACCAGCTGGTGCTAAATGAAAGGTGACGTCCATCCCGCCAAAATATTTGATGGAACCCTGATAAATGTAACATTCAAATATTTTAGAAACGCGGCGTCAATTACTTCACAAGTTGCAAAATGACGTAACAATTGCTACAAAGAAAGAAAACCACAATAATTGGTATCATTAGGAGCAACAAACCAAACATTACGTAGGATTCGGTCATAAATTATATAATAAACATAATACCGAATGAATCTTCGTTGTTTTGCTTCAACGGTCAGTCGACACTTTTAGTTATGTACCGAAGAAAGAGTTAAGAAGAGCACTGAGTACCAGTAAATGTCTAACAAAGGCCAGCATCAAGTACGGAGAGCTGAACAAAAACCACGAACCTTTCCCGTAGAAATGCTGACGATAAAACCATCATTCTTTGCCCAAAATGTTCCAACGATGCAAAAAAAAAATGTATAAAACATTCTGTATCACAGATAGGGCATCCAAAATACCGGGAAATTTTAAAAACCGGGTTTTCGGTTATTTTAAGCAATAAAAACCGGATAAACCGGATAAGCGGTTTTTTAGAAATCAAAATAAAACAAACAAAAATAAATAAGGTTAAAAGTAATAATTAAGAAACTCTACCGCCTCGAGAATTTCATATTTTATAGATCTTCAGATCTTGGTGCAGAAATTGCCTGCCACAGAAAATATGCGTTTGTTTGATGTAGATGAAAGTGGAATACAGTTTTAGTGTGTCGAGCAGTTGCTTCAAATTATTTGTGCGAGTTCCGGTCGCCTCAAATAATCTAAATTCCTTTAATCAATCAACCTCCAATTCAAGATTCTATTCGTTGGAAAATGAAGAGATGCTCTTCTGCATTTCATCCAATTTTGAAGATTGATGGTTCTGATGTTAATTAATCTTCTATATCTGTAGCTTTGTTTAACTGTTCTAAATTTGAACACATAGTTTCTCTTTCCAAAAACAGTCTTGAAATTACATCTACACTTGGGTGCAAAAAATTCGCACATTGATGGATTTTCGCTGGAATTTCAAGGGTGTCAAGGGATCCAGTGTTTGTTTGGTTTTCTTGAGTGCGGATTCGAAGTCTATTTCAACACCTATCCGGTCGTGCCATTTTTGTACTTGTGCCGTGTGAGCGGAGTGATTTTTGGCGTCAACATCTGGAGTGCACGTCTTTTGTGAGTTTATTGGCGTGGGGGTTAGTGGTGAGAGTTGAATTGGGGCATGGAGGTCAGCAAGGAAACGTTTTTGTTGGTAAGAGGTTTTCCCTCCCCTAGCCCGAGTGGCGGCTTCCATTCGATCTTTCATCGATTTTACCGGGGTTTTCGCCGGATCTTGAGGTGTCGCCTCCCGTTCCTCTGCAATCGTCCGTTGCGGCTTCTGCAGGCTCGTTAAAGCAATATCTCTGGCTCGAGCCCCTTTTTTTCGGCTCGTCCCATAAATGTTCGATGGGATTTAGGTCCGGGCTTCGAGCTGGCCACTCCATAACAGGCACACCCACTTCTTGAAGGTACTGGTAAACTATACCAGCCGTATGTGGTCTCGAGTACTTCCTCAATGTCCGTTGAGAAGCAAATCCTCTTGATCGACGGCTAGTATTCGCTCCGGCGATGAACACAAGATCTGTCTTCGCCTCCAATGACATGCCTTCCCAGAACATGCATGATCTACCGCCATAGAGACTCGTTATTCAATGCAACATTGTGCAAATCGCTCTCCTGGTCTTCTATACACTCTTCCTCGCCCATCGTTGCCATGTAAACACATCCTGCACTCGTCAGAGAACATGACTGTTCTCCATTGTTCTTCTGTCCAATCCAAATGCTCTCGAGCGAACTGAAGGTGGGCTCGCCGGTGGGCTGGGGTCAATTTCGGCACATTTGCTGTTCTGTTTGCAGTCAGATTACCTTCTTGAAGTCGTCTTCTAACTGTCCACCGACTGAATCCGGATTCACAAACTTCTTGGAGCCGCTGCCCCAGTTGAACCGCATTCAAACGACGATTTAGCAACGAAGTAGTCACAAGAAAGCGGTCATCACGCTGTGTTGTAGCACGAGGTCGGCCAGATCCTTGTCGCCGTCTGAAGCCGCATTTGTGGGGCGAGCTGAAGGGAGGGGTTCGAGCCGGAGAGGTTGTTTCAGCGAGTCTCCGGGAGCTGCAGCGGGTGATTGCGGAGGAGTGGGAGACGATACCTCGGGATTTGGTGAAAATTTTGGTGGGGTCGATGAGGCATCGAGTGGAGGCTGTCGTTCGGGCTGGGGGAGGGAGTGCTTCTTGTTAGTAAGAGTGTTTTTTTGCTGATTTCCATGTTTTGGTTCAATTTTTGCCACTGTTTTCGTGCTAGTGGGTTCGCAGGGGACGTGTGGTTCAGGTGTTGACGCCGAGAATCACTTTGTTCGCACGGTGTAGGTGCAGGAGTGGTGCCACTGGATGGGTGTTGGGGTGGGCTTTGGATCTGCATTCGGGAAAGTTAGGCAGGCATTGGGTTTTTAGATGTTTTTGAGGTTTGGGTGAAGATTTGTCAAGGTGCGAATTTTTTGCACCCAAGTGTATAGCAAATGTTAACGAATTTTCTTTTGTTGCATATGGTAATTTATCGATTTGGTTTGCTTTTACTGGTAACGATCTGGTTTGAATATATTTATGGAGAGAAACTAGTATTTTGTTTACCCGCTCTACAAATATCTTTTTCAATGCATCACACATCTTTAAACTTAAATCGTTATTCTCTTCTCTTAACTTTACAAAAATAAATTTAAAAACGCCATCTTCTGTTAACAATATCGCATTTTTCTTTACTCTTTAGCCCTTTAGCTACAAGCTCAACCCCCTACAACTTGAATTATAGTTTGTAATGATTTGAAATTACCTTCGTGGCATAAATCCTCATGACCCGTTTCTTCCAAGGCTATTTTAATGCAATTTTTAAATTTAAGAAGGAGCTGTAGCATCGAAATTAAGGGATTCGATCTTGCCTTGCAATCTAAAAATAGCGATATTTCCTTTCCTTATTGTGAAACTACGTTTTGTTGCAAAATAAAATTTTTAATTTGATAAAATTTCCTCATTCAATATTTTTTATTAAAAATACAGAATTTATATAATATTGAAAAGAATGCTTGCTCTAAAAATTAGAATTAAAAACCGATTAACCGTGGCAAAAAACCGGGGTTTCGAATAATTAAAAAATGGATAATTAACCGGTTAACCGGTTTGGATGCCCTAATCACAGAGGTGCTTGATTCAGAAGAAGAATAATAGGCAGACGATGCTTTATCATAATTTACTTTTTGTGATATATTCAAATGAGTTATGTGTCTCCAAAACAAAATGTGTGCTTTTATGTGCTTTTATCTAGCAAATAGCAAAAAATATAGAAGGGCAAATAAAGTACATAGTATACATTTAGGCGATTTTTGTATCGTCGAACAAACGAGGGAGGTGACTAGATTTGCTTAACAAAAATCAAAAATCCCAAAGTCATTTGTTTTTCTCGAATGCCCGAAGTACGCATTTGATGTAAAAATTATCAAATGGGCGACCCCTGGGGTTGGTCACATAAATAACACACAATATTTGCATCAAATGTTGTACAATATTCTGCCGACGAAATTTCTTCAACAAAAATCAAAAGTCACAAATCGAACTATGGACATTCGATAAAAATTTTGTTTGGTTTCTTTTTAAAACAAAAATCGTCACTGAATCGAATCATCAAAATCTATCGGGTATTACCTTTTTTATCCACATTCAGGCGCATAATTTGTAAAGTATTTCTTATATAATATACAAGGAAAAATGTTGGGTCAGCCTGAACCCTATTCACCAACAACATTAGAGCAAACAGTCCACCTACAGAAGGTTAAGACTGTTTTATTTTTAACATTATGTGAAAGCTCAGTGTAAAATACGGTAAATAGGGGCAACGGGACAATAGTTAGACCTTAGACATAAATAATTGTTGTTGTTTTGTGTTTAAAAAAATCAAGATCCAGCATATTATATACTAAAATTGTTTTTAGTTTTTAACCCTATTTAAATATTAAAAGAAAAATGTTTTAGTTATTGGTTTAGAGCTCTTTATAAAGCTCTTTTACTATTAAAGCGTTAAGTTCTGTACTATACTGCGAGCTAAATAGTTTTTAACGCGGCCACAACTCTCCATGAGATCACAGACATTTTTAACAGATCACAGATATTTTTAGGTTATCGTTTTGAGACTTTTAAGTTTTTATCGTAAAGAAGAGTACCGATCAACGAAACCGGAAGTGAAATTTTTAATTTTTAACAATTTTTAAATGCTACTATTTGCTAAATGACTGCAGAAACTATCTTACAGTATTATTTTTGTATAGAAGTGTTAATCTAAGCTTAAAGAAGGATTTGAGTTTATTGTAAATTCAGTCCTTAGTTTCTGCTCGATGCCTTGGGATCTGCTGGCCTAAAAATCAATCCTCAAAAATCCACCACACTTATCAGAGATCCACAAGTGGCATCCATTACCCGCTCTAGCAAAGTTTTAGCTGGTATAACCTTCACCCGTGTCGAATCGAAGTAATGCGGTATTTGGGCACCCATCTAACCTCAGGTCTAAATCGACCACTCACCATCCGAACTAGATGTCGTCAGGCAATCGGCATCGCCTGGCAAATGCAACAGTTTATCAAAAAATACAAAGTGCCTTTTAAGACCATCCTTACCATGTACAATATCACGATTGTACGCATGATCACATATGGACTAAAAACAGCCACCCTCACTACCTCAAGCAAACCGTCGCCGATTGAGGCAGTATGAATTATTTTTCCTGAAGATGTTAGCTGAATTTAGCACCAATAAGCCAAACACCCAACGCCTCAAGGAAGTTTTAGTTGGTAGAACTATTACCAAAAGGATAAAGGTACATCGAATCAATTACTGGGGACATATCCAACGCCGCGGACCAACCCATATTCTAAGCACCGTTATGAGATACACTGCCGGACCCAAGAAGCCAGGACGACCATGTTTCACCTGGAAAAATTCTCTTAATCACGACTTAAGTTATTATGATAGAACTTTCAGCGAATGGGAAAACCTTCTATCAAATCGGAGTGAATTAAAGAAGGCCGCTGAAGAGCTATTTTTACTCGAAGAATCTGTTTGCAGTGAAAGGTTCGAGAGCGGAGGCGGAGAGGATGTAACCTCACACCCATTTAATGCACCATAGTACAAGTCGAGAGAGGATAAAATAAAATGAATGTGAAATAGTTAAGATAAAATAAAATGAACTAAGATCCCAACTAAGGCTCTCCCCTCTTTCATTCCCTACTTACAGACTGAATTATTATAATTTATTGTCATCGACATTATTCTCCAATCTACCAGTTAATCTGCGCTGTCTGGAGAATGACGCTCGCTGTTGATGGGTTGTTGATGAGTTGGTTCAGGAGCAAGTGTGTGTCTTGTGTAGTTATAAATTTCAAGTACTTTTCATGAATATCTTATCGGTTTATCCGGTGTAAAACCGACTATGGTAGAAGGATGTAGTCCTGTTTAGCTTTTGTACTGTCGATGGTGTAAAGGCAATAAAAGTTGAGCCGAGTTTTGTGTTGGGAGTTTGGCGTTGCATGGCGGGTTTGGTAGCTGGATGTAATATTGCTGGTTTGTTTAGACCAAGGCAGGGGTTACTAGATGTTTCGTTCTGTCAATGCTGACAGGTTGTGGCCATCATTGACCATTTATATTGCAATTCTTTTAAGTTATCTAGATTTAAGCTAAATTAGGCGGTTTACAGCGGGAAGCAGTAGAAGTCGCAGATGTCTGAATGGCCGAGGCGCAGAAGTGGCCGGAAATTTTTGGTGGTGGAGCAGTGCGGAGTTGCTGATATCAAATTCATTGGTTATTAGAAATATTAATCGTAAATTTGTTTCAGGGATGAAAAACTGGGTCTGTGTCTAAAAGCGAAAACCACATAAGTGCACTTAGCGATTTTACTATTTTTATTATTTTTGGCTTATGTAATACAATTTAGGTCTCCATTACACTGGCCAATTTCTTAAGCCACTTATAAGTCATACATTTTGAAAGAAACACTAATCCAGTTTTTCAGAAACCGATTTAAATCTTTATTTGGAGGAAACTTAAACAGCAATTAAACTTGCAGTAAGAAATTGTGTTGTCTTTGCTAACTTATTTACTATATTTATTAATAACAGGTTTGCTAACTATCAGCTACTTAGGTGTCTGGAACCGGCTTGTTTCTTTGTGACTAATTTAATATATTATGTTTAATTTTATTGATTTATTTCATTTATTTATTTAAATGTATGGGCTGTACGTTAAAAAACTTTAATGGAATTTTTTTTGGTATCAAGGTAGGATGCGGCATTATTTTGCATTTTAGGTTTTACTCCTTAAAATAATTTATGAAAATTGATATTTATTTATTTTTATATGTATGGTATTTTATTGGATAGAAATGAATGAGGGTTTCATAGTTTAAATAATGCTTTAGTTTAACTTTAAAGTAGCAGGTAGCGATAATTAATTAATTGAGATTTGGATTTTCAAAAGTACCGGAACAACCTCGCTCAGCTTCCAGAAACATCGAGCATCCAGCGATCACGTAGTTTAGAAATTGTATTGTCTTGTGCTAACTATTTTATCGTATATATTACTAACAAAAACATACTAACTATCGACTACTTAGGTGTCTGGAACCGGGTCGATTCTTTGTTACTAACATACCTTTCCTTTCCTTCGGTTTTGTTTTATGTGAAAAGGGTGTACGGTGGACCCGGCGTCTTTCCGGGAACCTTGCTTAGTCTTGATCGTACACTCAAATCAATCAATCATATTTCCGGCTATTTTTTCGTTCATTTTTCTGGTGCTATTCCCACGTTCTCTAAAAATCATAAAAAAACCATTTTTTTTTTGGAAAAAACAAGAAACCGCCGCAGCTTTTATTAATTCCTATTATGTAGTAGACTTTATGTCCAAAATATAAAGGAAATAAAACCAAGGGACTTATTTTACAAAAAAAAAACTCCATTTGGCTATTTCTAAAACCATTGAAATATTTGTAAACATTTTGTATATTTTCAATTCTATCAAATAAAAAATAAATAGAAATATTGCCAGTTTTAACTTTTTCTGTTCTGTTACTATTATCTGTATCGGAAATTACGTCAGTAAATTTTATTACTAAAATCTCCATTAATTTTCTGGATTCTGGCCTTTTTCCAAATATTTTAAAGTCCATTAAGTTTTGGCTAAAAATGCCAAAAAAAAAAAAATCTGGCGCAAATTCATCTGGCGTTAGTTCTTGTATCCATAAATTATATCGTTTATACAAAAGTACAAAATAATTGGATAGCCATAATTGATTGTTTTAAAAGGTTCTTCAAACACATCAACTAGAGAGAAAGAACAAAGAGCTTGATTTTCTTATACAAAATTATATTTTGAATTTGTAAACAACAATTTAATTATATTTTCCCCTCCAAAGTATAAAGCTCGATAATTTAATTCTGAAAATAAATTTAATATACTTGTGTATCCAACCGATAACAATAAAAAAATGTTTTTGAAAACTCAAGCGAAAAATTTAGGCAATAAAATTTTACTTACCATACGGGCACAAACATTGATACGAATTTCCCTCGTGTCCTTGAGACAGGTCCACACATATTCCGTTATTTGTACAAGGACTTGGTGTACATGCATCGATTTCCTCACAATGTGATCCAGCAAAACCGTTGCAGCATTGACATTCATATCCTTCCTGAAATAAAATTTTGAAAGTTTTTATGTTGATGAATATTATTTAATTTTAACGCTTACCATTGATGAATTTGAAAAGCAAACACCTTTTCCAGAGCATTCTGCATTTTCACCACAATTATCCGATTTAACGGTAACCCTTAGCCGAACGCATTGTTGTTTCCATAATTCCGACACAACTATTTTTGTTTTTGTGAATGGAACGTAATTTTTTGATTAAATTGATGGGAGGGCGGTCCATGGAGGAATAAAATAAATATAAAAATACGATTATATGGATTAGGAAAAATGGAGAAAATGCTTTTATTTGATTATTGAGTATTTTTCATTTTGAAATTTATTCGTGCTCTTTTTATGGTTAACCATCTTACAATACAACCTCGATACTATAAATTGGCCCTAATACCAAAGTTTCTACGCGGAAAATAGTTTCTGAAACTTCAAACAATTACAAAACTATATATACATGTACTCGTATGTACGTGAGTAATATAGTTCTCTCCAAATGTGAACTAGATTTTATACACATACTTAGACTTCAGATAGATAGATAGATGAAAATGTTTATAGACTTTTAACTTACGATAAAAAACTGTAATAAATTTTATCTTAATTGCAATTTATAATTAAAAATATATTTTTGGGTACCTAGAGGAAACACATTCTCTTGGCATTCTCTTTCTTGTTTGTATTTTGAAAATGAATAAATTTCAAATGAAAAATTAAATATTTAAGCTTTACAATAAAAACAAATTTTATTATACTTTCTAGAATATATGTACGTACCAATCAATAAATTAATTCCCTCAGTCAAATCTTTATCATAAAGCGTCACCAACTTTTTACCATCAACCACTAACGGTGTTATATCAAGTAGTACACCCTCAGTTATATCGCAATGTTCATGACCCATCCTGGTTACTTGGTACACTGTTGTTGTTGTTTTATGGAAGCTATATAATATAAAAAAAATTGTATAATGCACGAAAACATGTACTTATCTTTATACTTAATACATACTTTTGTTCAATATTTTTTGATTTGTTATCTGTGTTCGATGGTAGTAATAATTTATCATCGATAACAACTAGAAGAACATCGCCTGATTGAATTTCAATAGTTCCCTCCCACGAAATAATCATCGGTAGACAGTCCACACCAAACGAACAATTTTCTGGTTGCTAAAAAAAACTAAGCTTTAATATTTTTCGTGTGTATGGCTCGGGTAGGAATAAATTTATCTACTATACAGGATGATTCATTAAAGTTGGCACAACAATCGTTAAAAAATCGTGAATTATTGAACTCTAAATGAACGATATATTATACAGTTGTGTCAACTTGGATGACCCACCCGGTATTATATATATATATATACAAAATCCATAAGCGGATTACTTCATGATTATACAACATTGTCTTTTTCGAAACCTTTTCTGTGAACTTTAAACAATACGACATACATATACTAATAATAACCAATTTTATTATTATTTTATGGTTGGAAATATGATTGGCGCCATCATAAAATCAATCTAATGTTATTTCTTAAATCGACCCAGACATACTATCAGACCTCATTCATTTTGCTCATAACACCACTCAAATCTATCTAACAAAAATATAATAATGAAGACATCCATATAATAAACCATCAAATATAACAAACAAAAATAACTTGAAGTATCCTTTTTCCCATACATACATAATCGAAACTAAATACAAATATATGTACAATACATAAAATTGGTACCGCCAACGCCAACAACAATCACACAAGACAGAAAAATAATAATGGAAATGGAGAGAAAAAAAAAACGGAAAAATAAGACAAATTCCTATCAAGAATCTATCCAATTATATTGTATTTTCCAATATGAATCAGAAACGAAACGACGAAAAAGCACAAAAAAAAAAAAAAAAAAAAACAAACAAGGTTATATAAAGAAGAAAATAAAATGAAAATTTCGATTTTCCGAAAGGAAATATGTATACATGCAAAAAGAATGAAAAATTATGTAAAATATTTTAAATAGCAGATCAAAATCTTTTGCGTTTTGTAATTTTAAATGAAATTCGTTTCTGATCCCATCGCTTATTTACGTATACATAAAAACTAAAAACGTTCCATTAAGTTCCATTCAAATTTTTAAACATAGCGATAGTCCGTTGGTATAAATGGTCTCATTGTCAATGTTTGATATACTGGACGATTTTTTTTCCGTTATAATTTATTTATTTAAATCTTTTTTATTTCTAAATTATTATAAACCCAAGTAGCATTTTAATAAGAATTTTAGACGTGGCGACGTTGTGGTGTCAAAATGAATTCCTATTTGCGAATATGTGTTACTTAGCGGCGTCAACAATGTGTCTTTCCAGTTACTCCCAGTGTTTGACACAGTGTCAAGTCTTGTGTCAGACAGACACATTTTCTGTAAACAATGGCCAAACTCGTCTCTTCTTTGACACATTTTCTTTGCGCAGTTAATTCTGTGTTAATTCTCGGTTACGTAGCAATTCTGGACACTCTGTGTCAAAATATCTTTCTGGTAATACTTTTTGACATAAATCGGGAATATTTTCTTTTTAACAAATATTATGACGCAAATAACATTATGTGAATTACATGAACCTTAAGTTTTTTCAAAAATATGATGAACAAGAATTTTAATTATAAAAATATAAAGAGCTGAAACCTCATGAGGTGGTCAGAACTTCGGTCTTGATTAATACAACTCCCAAATCAATCCCGAAATGAGTCTTTTAAGTTAATCTTCAGCTTAACCTCCAACTCAATAAACAAATAAACCTCCATTTCAATCGCAAGTAATTATTGTGCAAACATGCATTTAGATTGCTTGATTATGTCCCTACATTTCATAGAAAATTCGATCTTTTTGAGAATCTGCAAATTCTGAGACTTAAAAATCCAAAATCTGCAATTGTGCTCCGATTGCGGTTCTTGATACCTCTAAAGATAGGTTTCGGCATCTGCAATTATTGTACAAACATGCATTTAGATTGCATGATCATGTCCCTACATTTCATAAAAAATTCGATTTTTCTGGAAATCTGCAAATTCTGAGACTTAAAAATCCAAAATCTGCAATTGTGCTCCGATTGCGGTTCTTGATACCACTAAAGATAGGTTTCGACATCTGTAATTATTGTACCAACATCCATTTAGATTGCTTGATTATGTCCCTACATTTCATAGAAAATTCGATCTTTTTGAGAATCTGCAAATTCTGAGAATTAAAAATTCAAAATCTGCAAATGTGCTCCGATTGCGGTTCTTGATACCTCTAAAGATAGGTTTCGACATCTGTAATTATTGTACCAACATCCATTTAGATTGCTTGATTAAATCCCGACATTTCATAGAAAATTCGATTTTTCTGAAAATCTGCTAATTCTGAGATTTAAAAATTCAAAATCTGCAATAGTGTTCCGATTGCGGTTCTTGATACCTCTAAAGATAGGTTTTGGCATCTGTAATTATTGAGCCAACACGCATTAATATTGCTTGAATATTTCCAAACATTTCATAGAAAATTCGATTTTTCTGAAAATCTGCTAATTTTGAAACTTAAAAATTCAAAATCTGCAATTGTGCTCCGATTGCGGTTCTTAATACCTCTAAAGATAGGTTTCGACATCTGTAATTATTGTACAAACATCCATTTAGATTGCTTGATTAAATCCCTACGTTTCATAGAAAATTCGATTTTTCTGAAAATCTGCTAATTCTGAGACTTAAAAATTCAAAATCTGCAATTGTGCTCCGATGGCGGTTCTTGATACCGCTAAAGATAGGTTTCGGCATCTGTAATTATTGTGCAAACATGTATTTAGATTGCTTGATTATGTCCCTACATTTCATAGAAAATTCGATCTTTTTGAGAATCTGCAAATTCTGAGACTTAAAAATTCAAAATCTGCATATTGTGCTCCGATTGCGGTTCTTGATACCTCTAAAGATAGGTTTCGGCATCTGTTTTTACTGTGCAAACATGCATTTAGATTGCTTGATTATCCTACATTTCATAAAAAATTCGATTTTTCTGAAAATCTGCAAATTCTAAGACTTAAAAATTCAAAATCTGCAATTGTGCTCCGATTGCGGTTCTTGATACCTCTAAAGATAGGTTTCTACATCTGTAATTATTGTGCAAACATGCATTAAGAGTGCTTGATTATATCCCTACATTTCATAGAAAATTCGATCTTTTTGAGAATCTGCAAATTCTGAGACTTAAAAATTCAAAATCTGCAATTGTGCTCCGATGGCGGTTCTTGATACCTCAAAAGATAGGTTTTGGCACCAGATTGCTTGAATATTTCCAAACATTTCATAGAAAATTCGATTTTTCTGAATATCTGCAAATTCTGAGACTTAAAAATTCAAAATCTGCAATTGTGCTCGGATTGCGGTTCTTGATACCTCTAAAGATAGGTTTCTACATCTGTAATTATTGAGCCAACACGCATTAATATTGCTTGAATATTTCCAAACATTTCATAGAAAATTTGATCTATTTGAGAATCTGCAAATTCTGAGACTTAAAAATTCAAAATCTGCAATTGTGCTCCCATGGCGGTTCTTGATTCTGGGAATCTCCAAACTCTGAGACTTAAAAATTTAAAATTTGCAAAAGATAAGTTTAGTCTCTAAAGATAAGTTTCTGCACTTGTAATTGTTGTGCCAAAGCGGATTTAAATTGCTTGATTATTTCCAAACATTTTATTGAATAAAATTCTAGCAAGCAAATTCTAAGACAAAAAATCCAAAATCTTCTTTTTATTTACCGCCATCACTTTCTTCCTCCTCTCCCTCAATGTTATCTATATAAAAGTTACGCTTAGTTTGTCGGTCGTTCCATCCGTTTGAGATTTTGTTTAGAAATCCAATTGTTGTACTGTTGGGTTTTCATCGCCCTAATGAAGTTTAATTGACATGATTATTGAAGATTTCATCTGGTGTCACTATACCTCAATGGCTGTTAACTGGAACTCGCCATTTTTAAAGGCATACTTAGGGTCTAATGTTAGAAACACACGGTCACATATTAGGTTGACAGGTTGGGGTTTGCTCACCGTGATATCCATTGATTGGCGCCCATCTGAGCCCAAAAGGTCTTTTGATTTAACTTTGCTATTGTGCAGTTTGCACAATTCCGGCTTACGGCGCCTCAGAATATTAACTTTACATGGTGACTGTTTAGATTGCGTATTATAAATTAATGAAATATTGCCCAAATACTGATTGTATTTTGGTTCAATGCGTCGCTGTAGATCTCGACCAGTTAAACGAACAAAATGTTTGCAAGATAAGTTGATTATCAGCAGTTCCGCTGTTGGTATGATGATGTGCAGTTGCAGGAAGTTTCAGAAAGTTTCAGTCGAGATGGCGACGCTGAAGTGCGCCAGTGACACTGGACCAGTGGCAGATTCAATAGTAGCTGGAACCCATTTCTCGTCACTAGAGTAGTTCCGAGTCGTTGACTACTGGTTGGTTTTCCCTCGGTTGAACGAACTGGAATAACATCGGGATGTAGTTTATCAAAGTACGTTACGATTTTCTGGTTAAACAGTAATTGAGCGGGTGACTTTCCATTGATTTGCGATGGTGTCGTGTGTTGGTGTAATAGAAACCGTGCCAAACGTAGGCGATGGTCTCCGACGGTTTTCTTTAAGAATTCCTTTGTTGTACGAACCATACGCTCCGCTTGTACATTGGACGAAGGATGAAACGGAGCTGTAAGTATTTGAGAAACTAAATTATTCTTGCAAAATACCTTAAATGCGTCCGATGTAAAAGCAGTTTCACATGATGTGGATGGAACGATGTAAACTTCCGACCATTTGGAATATGAGTCGACAAGCAATAAAAATATTTTTCCTTCGAATGGTCCAGCAAAATCCACATGTAGTCTCGACCAAGATCGAGTTGTTGTTTCCCATGGATGAATCGGTGCTTTAGGATTTTCTGGACGAATACGTTGACACTGCGAACAGCTTTTAACGGTTGATTCGATGTCAAAATCTAATTTTGGCCACCAGAAATAGATACGTGCCAATGCCTTCATCACGACAATGCCCGGATGACCATTGTGGAGGGATGATAAAATTTGTTGTTGAGCAGCTTCGGGAATGATTGTGCTTTGGCCCCAGAGTATACAGTTTTTTACAGTCGATATCTCATTGCGCCGTTGAAAAAATGGTTTGAATTCATTGTCGATTTTTCCATCAGGCCAACCCATCATCGCCCAACTTAAAACTTGTGTCAAAGTTTGCTATTAGCCTTGCAATATCGGCAGCGGTCAATGGAGGATCGTGAGTTGTTTCGATCATTACAACTTCTTCTTCTTTGGCAGGAGCTATTGCGGTTGGGTTAGGTAGTCTGCTCAACGCATCAGAATTTTGATGTTTGTTTCCCGGACGATATTGAAGATCAAAGTCATATCCATTGAGAAAAATACTCCAGCGTAACATCCTTGGTGACATGATTGATGGTGTTGATTTTTTCGGATTAAAGAGACCCAGTATAATGGTTGATGATTAGTAATAATTATTACTTTGCGGCCATAGACGAAATTATGAAATTTCTTTATACCAGCAATAATCGCCAAAGCCTCCTTGTCGATTGTGGCGTAATTTCGCTCTGTGCTGGTGAGGGTCCGTGAGTAGTATGCAATTGGTCACTCCGCACCACCTTCCATTCGATGTGCGAGTATGACCCCAATTCCGATGAGTAGAGGTGGTGACTCATTGTAATGTACTAAGAGACTGTCGTTGGAGAGAAGATTTTTTAATTCCTCAAATGACCTTTGATGGACGCTATTCCAATTCCACTTCGAATCTTTCTCCAGAAAACGATGTAGCGGCTCAGCAACGGTAGCATTTCGAAGAAGTCCTAAAAAGCTTGCAGTTGCTTTTTGTCTTGAGGTGCCGGAGTGTTGGTGATAGCTGTTATTTTTTCCTCTGTAGGGCGAATTCCATTGAAATCGATGCGAAAACCCAGGAAATTTACTGAGGAGACATAAAATTTACATTTAGCATGTCTCAATCGAAGACCAAATTCATCTAATCTTGTGAAAATTTGGTGTAGGCGGTTCGTGTGTTCCTTCTCGGTCTGTCCAATTACGATGATATCATCAAAATAAGGAAGAACGCCTTCGATTCCTTTGAGCAGCTGTTCGATAAAATTTTGGAATATGCCAGGTGCGGACGATATTCCAAACTGTAAATGTTTTACTTTGAATGCCCCCTTATGAGTGATGATTGTTTGAATCAATGCCGAAGTATCATCCACTGACAACTGCTGGTATGCTTGAGCTAAATCAAGCTTTGAAAAATATTTTCCCGGTGGTAAAGTTGGCAATAAGTCCTTTGTTGACGGAATTTGGAAACAATGTGGGCTTAAATGCTTTATTAATTGTTGATTTGTAGTCGCCACATATACGAATGATCCATCCGATTTTTTCAATGGAACGATAGGTATCGCCCAACCACTGTAATCAACAGGTTCTAATATTCCTTGATTTGTTAACTTTTCTAATTCATTCTAAACAAGTCGACGAATAGCGAGAGGAATACTCCTGGCAGGCAGATGAATTGGAACCACGTTCGGATCAAGTTTCAGAGAAATTGGTTTTCCCCGATATGTACCAAGCTCATGAAAATAAATTCTTATATTGGTTGACGAGCTCAGTGATGGCTGATGGTTGGATTAGGTGAACCCCCTGAATTGTTATTCCCAAAGCCGGAAACGGACGATATAATTTTGTTATCTCGAATGATCACCCCCGCAGCCGTGGCAATTCGTTGAACTTGATGAAGATGACTGACCGTTACGTTGTGCGTTGTTAGTTTGTTACATATTGGTGTGAATGTCGATCGTGGTTGATGACGACCTTGGGTTTGCTGTGATCGTGATGGTTGACTTCGGGATGGTGTTAACTGGTTGCCTTGTTGTTTGCCTCCTTGATCAATTGTTGATTTATTGTAGCTGTTTCGGCGGCTAATGATTTTTCCTGTACGATTTGTTTTGTGTTACACGATATTCAAAATTAGATTGGTTAATATTTATTTTTACAAGTCATGGATATTTTTCCCGTTAAAATACATGGATATATTTTATTTACAATATAAGTACAATACGTATGAAATGTTAGTGCATTACAGAGGTATTTCTTTGATTCGTACTATTGTATTCCCAATGTCCCTCTTTCTTAATGCAAGCTCTTTGTTAGTTAATGTAAGAAGACTATTTTGGGAGGTAATTTCCCGCATTTGTTCGTTCAGTTATTAAATGACGACATCACATATTTCCAATCGATTTCCTTCTTACCATATACCTTTTGAAAGGGCTCATCTAAATACTTGATAAAGTGTTCTAAAGATCTGATGTCTTCCCAATATCCGGTTATGTTACAGTTTCTGATGATTTTGTAATGGAATGCGATTAAGTTAACAGTTCCGGAGGTGTGAAAATAGATTCCTTCATCGGATGGCCCTTAGTTCTATTGTGGTTAATGATGAAACCGGAGCAAAGAGCACTTGTACGATTCCTATGATAGTACGTAGTATCCGTCGAACCCATGTGCTTAAACCCATGTGTGCATTCTTGGGTCCTGTTCTCGCCGAGATTGGGCGCTTAATTGAGTTACAGGTTGTAACTCTTTCTAATTCTATAGGCAGTGGTGCTAGTTTGTGAATAGGCCTTTTAAGAGGAATTTCTTGCTTCTTTAATTTTCTCTACTATTGTTTCCATCGTGATATACTGCATGTTTATATACGGCATCTCGTGGAATTGATTGCAAATGTGTGCCAATCAGAGAATGTCCTGGTGTTGTAAAAGTCACATCTGTAGCATTTGCGATAATTTGTGTTTAACCCTTTCACTCGTCATTTATTTTAAAACGAGGAAAAAAAAAATTATATCTGTTTTCTACGGAATTTTGTGTGTCAAAAGACAAAAATTCATCATTTTTAAAAATTCCGGAACCCGGAGCTCCTGCAGGATGATGTACACAAATGTGTACATCCATAGTCAAGTGTTGTATATCACCGTATTAAATTATATTTTTCAAGAATTTTTAAAATATTTAGATACATTTTGCATTCTATTGCCATTTGCCATTCTTTATTGATTATTCCATTACAAAATAAATTAATATAAAATAAAATAAATAAAATATAAATATTATAAAAAATAAAAAAAACAATAAGGATAATAAGGAACTAAAAAAATAAATTCAGTCAAATAATTATATTGCATAATATGATTGTAATTCTTTTATAGAATTTTATTTATTGTGAAATTGCACGAAGCAGTTTCTATCCTTGTTGAGGCAGAGATGGACTTTGCATTTCAAACACTTTATTCTCGAACGCCCCTGACAATCTTTATTTTTACAGCGTGTGGCTTCTTTGGCATCATCATGTGATGGTAAGTGATTTACACCATCTAATCGCACTTCATTTAATGGGCGAACTTCTCCTTTCACAAATGTCCGAGTTTCGTGAGATGTTTCGTTTGGTATATTTTCCGATGGTCTACCTCTCTTCCGCGGATTTCTTCTTATATTAAGATCGACCAATGTTCTTCCTAGGTTTTGTTTAAAATCTAGGAGACTCATTATTTCTTTATTGGCAATGCCATTTTTTTTTAGTTCATCGCGATAAAGTATCCAACTGGCACAAGCTGCAACATCAATAAAGTGAAAAATGACACGGAGAGTCCACTTTTTGGATTTTATGAATATTCGATAATACGAAATCAGCTGGTCGAACAAATCGACCCCTCCCATTCCGTTATTGTACAGCTGTACTATTTGAGGTTGCTTTATTTGAACATATTCCTTCTGTTTTTTATCAAATCTTAGAACAATTCCTTCCTCTCCTTGGCCTACAAAATTGGATGCAAGGTGGACGGATCTGTTGTCTTGCCACTTAATAAGAACAACTTTGTCATCGCGGCTTATAAGTTCGTCGCTACTTCCGCGACCTTTCTTTTTCAAAGTTGCATCGCTTACAAATTGCGGATTACAAAATCGGTTTATTCTAATAGTTCCCACTGCATTTATTTTCAATTGTTCTAATATTTCAAATAGTTGATAGGTACTAAAGAAATTATCAAAATATAATTGGTGACCATGAAGGGTGAGTCTTTTAACCAAGTGTAATACCGTTGCGGCCCCATGTCCAAACCGACTACTTTCGTATGACGATAATTCCGTGTTTTTTCCTTGATATAAAAAGAAATCATAGGGGAAACCGCTTTTGCCACAAAGGAAATATGCCTTTATCCCCCAGGGATTTGGTTTGCCTTTTACATATTGTTTTATGTTTAAATTTCCTCTAAATGGAATTATTTGCTCGTCGATTGAGACCACTTCTTCAACTGGTACTTCTCTGCAGTAGCTTAAAATACTGTTAATTAGTGGACGCATTTTGAAAAATTTGTCTTTGCATTCATATGGTACGTCCATGTTATTTACTAAATGTAAATTGGTGCGCAGCTGATAAAAACGGTCACAAGACATCACCGATGCTATCGATTCAATGCTTAAATATTTACTCCAGTACATTTTTAACTGGGGTAACTTCATTGTTCCCATAAGCAAATGCATTCCAATGAATTGCATTATCTCATCTGGAGTGGTACGTTTAAACGCTCTGGTACTTAAGCATTTCTGTTCTGCATAAAGGTTTGTGTAAGTAGCCATTCTAGCATACAATTCGTTCGGAACAAATTTTGTAAAATATGCGAATGGCGTTTTAGTTGACAAGTCGAATTCCGTATCACAGGGTAAATCGTGTATTACCGGTTGAGTAAACTCAAATTTTTTGAATTCAAACTTCTGCCTTTTGTATTGTATATCACGTTTTTCAGTGATTTTATATTTCGTAAATTCATCGAC
Source organism: Tipula vernalis (assembly GCA_958295665.1). NCBI lineage: Eukaryota > Metazoa > Arthropoda > Insecta > Diptera > Tipulidae > Tipula > Tipula vernalis. Next base: position 125,082,439 of record OY282558.1, on the reverse strand, counting down.
AAATTCTATAACTACATCGTCTTCCAGAATTGTTGCCCCACTTTGTAGTTCCTCCTCCATTTCTTGTGCATCGGGTATGATTTCATCATTCATTACTTCCTCAATTAATGCAATGTTCTTGGGTACATTTTGGTTGAGTGAAACAGACGAACCGGTTTCATCATTTGTATCATCATCTGATAATTCAAATTCGGAATCCGTTGCATTTAATAGTACTTCCAACTCGGTGAGCGTATACGTTTTTTTTTTAGATCGTAATGCCATATTCTACCAAAATAATTAAATAAAAATTAAATTATGGTCTATGTTTGTACACGATTGTGTACATGTACATAAATGTGTAAATTTCACTTGACTCTGCATGTACACGATTGTGTACATGTACACAAATGTGTAAATTTCACTTGACTCTGCATGTACACAAATATGTACACTGATTTTTTAGATGAATTTTTATTCATAAAGCTTATTTTTGACTAATTTACAATGCACAATTATTAGAAAAACTATATTTGTTTATAAATATATAAACATAAAGGTGGTATATAAACATTCACAAATTAATAAAAATTAAGTTTTTACAACAACTTACCACATAGAAATTGTATCCCGTTTATCTTGCTTCACTAACTAAGAAATACTGACGTTTACAATTGTTTTTCGCGCCAAATATATATTTCTATTGATAGAAAACACTATGGCCAACATAACAGCATGAATAAATATGAATTATTAGTACATTGCATCCCAAAAATTAGGTTTAAAATGTATGTACGCAATTGAGTACAATACGAGCCAAAGGGTTAAGATCTTGAATTTAGGCAAGCCTCCACCAATAATGTAAACGTGGGCAACTCGCCAAAAGTTAGTGTTGTTTCTCTAATGGTCTTTAGTAAGTGTGTTTTCACTGGACAAATTCGTTAGTTAGATCGCTGCAAAACCCTCTGCGTGACCTGAATCTTTCATATGCGACGATGGATGTATGGCTTTGGTTGTCATATATGTAGATACAAATATGAACAAATAACCTTTGTGTAATTTGTTTCCTTAGTATAGTGGTCGAATTAAACATTCATCTCTCATACTCAACTAACTATCTTATTTCATTGTCAACTACACATCCAATTACCTTGCCAATCCATTCTTATTTTCATAAAAACCTTTTTCACGTTGTGCGGCAAGAATACTCTCCAATTAATGTGCCAAGGCTAGCAAAAAGGCTGTGCCACAACTGCATCCTCTGTTTCCGGTTTCGAGTTAAAACTAGTCACCAAAAGATGAAGGATGTTCCGATGTTCCAACGGGAACATTTTACAATGTTGAAGTCGACTTCGCTGCTCCTTTTCTTATACACCATAAAACACGATACAAAAGGATATTTGGTCATAAATGACCGAACGTACATCAGACCTCTTTTCAGATGCATTTATTGGTGCTCTGAAGGGGTTTATTTCAATCAGAGGTGTGAGCAATAATGGCAGAAATTTCGTAGGTAGAAATTCTTCACTAAACGAGCTATACGGCGACGGGAATACCAGTCAAAAACATAAAGGTGTTTAACTCAGTCAAAATAGTTTTAGACTAACATGCCAAAAGTTTTTCGGTTGGTATTCTTTTTGGATTTGTGACTGAAATACCTTTTGGAAAGGAGATTCAGACAAACATGTAAACAAAAGTTCCAGGCAATATTCCAGGCAGTATTCCAGTTCAAAAATTTATGACTGAATTATCTTCTAAGAAGGTTGTTTAGTCCAAATACACAAAGGGTCATAATATTTGTATGGTAAATATTTTGAGTGAAACGCTTTTCGTTTTTTGACTGAAATGTTTTTAACTGGCATCTCCGGAGCCTAGCTGATATACAAAACTTAACATTTGAACGACGAGATTTTGCATATGTGTCGAGAGACGGACGGTGTGATACATAGACGTTTTGCTCCACCATCGGCCTCACATTGTGGTAGGATCTACGAATCTGCTGTAAATTCCGCAAAATACCATTTAGGTCGGATTATGGAGAACTCATCATTAACGGAGCATTTAAACAAGATGAGGCTGTATTAATTCGCGACAATTAATCACACTATCTTCATACCCAGCTGTTGTTGAACTCGTTCTCATCAAAAAAAGACAATCTGCAATGTGACGTGTGTTGGAGGCTCATCTGGGAAGCGATCAATTGGAAAGGATTGTGATTCACCCAAATCCAAAATTTGTTTTTTTCGGTCTGTCAGTATCAATCGAGTATGTGGGACGGAATCAACATTGAAAGCCGGAACAATTTGTATTAGCTCATTCGTTCCTGCCTTGTTTATGATCGATTCGGTTATCTTCTGTATTTTATCGATTTTCTTATCTCAGGATTGGCTTTCGCAAAATATATAATTTGCATTGATCATTTTCAAGTGTGAAATTAGAATTTTCTGGCCTTACATATTCAAACTGCCATCGAATTTGGAAGTTTTTACTGGAGATAACTGATATTTAATTGAATTCATTTAAACTCTTCAAATTTTGCATTTGATTTATTATTTTAATTAGATTGTAATACAGCGTATTTTGGGGTTCACAACTTTTGGTACACTTTGTTATTGCTAATTCCAGAACATCATCGGAATTGTTGGATCTGTCATTTTGCGTTTTACACAATTAGCTCGTAAACAAAAAACTAAAAAACATTAAAAAATTTACTCTTACCATATTGATAAGGTTCCCCACTCTTACCATATTGATAGCCCCATTTTATAGCTTGATCAGTTTTCGTCAGTGTTTGATTTGTCAATATTCAACACATTTTCGGTTTGTTGTGGAATATTTTGCCATTTTGCATTAGAAGTGCCAAGTGGGATACACAATGTTTAAGAGGGGCCTTGTGCTTTAACTTTATGACTCGGAGGTAATCGCGTCAGTGTTTTTTTTTACTCCCAAATCAACTTTAGTGGGGTTCCTTGATAAATATTTTATTTGATTATGATTTTTCTTGAAATATGGAGGGATCTTTATTCCCAACACTCCCGTTTAGATTCAAGTTTTTATGGTTATAGTTGTGGACTGGAGCTGAGAATATTTTGGCTTTGCCTGCGCAACTGTTCATATAAAATGTAATGTCATGTAATGCTGGCACGCTATCACCTCAAGAACTGACTGCAGAAATAGTTTTTGAGTATGTAAATGAAATAATTTCACGAAAACGCTACTTCTCTACCATTTTATGAAAATAAATTCTTATTGCAAGAATTGAAGTTGAAATTTCTTTAATCTGACAGTTTTAAATATTTTTTTTATCTGTTTGTGATTAAGGCATATGGTACTTGGGTCTATAACCCAAGAATTAATTTTGTACAGTCGTGTTATATACGCTTGGTATTTACCTTTATTTATACACTAGCTAATGTGAAAAATCAAATTAGCATCAATAAACCTCAATCAAATAATCAAACAATTTCCATTCCTCTATTTTCTTGCACATCATTCAATTTCTTTTCGTTTCAATCATACTCCTGTATATATGTACCATCATCATCGTACACCATTATTTCATCCGTATCACTTTGTGTAACATTATGAAAGAAGGCAGAGAATTTTTTTTAAGATTTTCCCCGGTTTTATGTTGATTGTTTTCAATAACATCGAAATCAATACGTATGTATGTTTGTTTGTTTGTACAAGTACAAAAAAGATAATTTCAATTTCAAATTGATGATGACGTTTGCAAAAACGTATTTATTTAAGAAGAGAACACTTGAAAGATAAAAAAAAATAAGACAAAGCAGCAAAGTAATCACAAAATAGAAAATTCCAAAAATGATGAGAAGATAAAAGAAATTTGATGCTGAAGTTAAATGTTTCGTTGCAAAAGATATGTTCCAGAGGAAATAAAATATAAACACTTAAATTATACGAAATAAAGAAAAAGGTGAATGTTACAAGTGGATGTAAATAAACAATAAAGCATCATTATGTAGATGCCGAGATCTACATAAACTGCAATAATGCGATTGTAAGTTTTTTCTTACCAAGGGGATAAAGTTAACACGAGTAAAAGATTGAATATTTCCAAATTAATTATTTGTTTAAATGTTTACACTTTTGGGATGGAATCTTTTCTCGTAACACACGAAAATTAATTAGATTCCTATTAGTACTCACTCATATTCCGTTTTGAAATCCCTAAAGAGCTAAACTTTTTAATAAACAAATATTTACAAGATTTTTTTTCTCATTCTAAAATGGAGTGTGAAATAAAGCCGCTAATTTGTACCCACTTAATTATACGTTTAGAATAACATTTTCGTTATTTGCTAAAAACCATGCTCTAAAGTTTAGTGTCGCACATTGAGGACAATGGCCAAGAACTTCAAAAAAAAAAAAAAAAAACTTAGGACTACATTGTGAAAACAATCCATAAGTAATTTGTTCTTCAGAAATAAGTAGGTATAGCATACGATGTTGATAAGGAGACAGAAAATGACGAAATCATCTAAAATCAAACAAATACAAAATACCATTTAATTTTGAATACCTACACAATCATGCCTGTGAAATATTTCCCAAAATAAAATCCCAAATTTTCCTTATACGTCTATGGATATTTTATGTATGAGGTGGTAACTTATTCGCCTAAATGCCATTTTAAGAAATAAATATTATCAATAATCATCTTTTAGGAGAAATCCAATATTCAATTTAATTTAAAAGATAACATTTAAGCAATTTTTATTAGCAAAAATGACTAAAGCAAAAACGGTTCATTGGCCTTACATTTTGATTTTATGTAAAATTAAATAAACAACAGGCCCATTGGAACATATTACGTCATACCGTCAGTTGCAACAAATTCAACGTCGAAATTCGTTCAACAAAAATCAAAAGATTGATATTCGATTATAGTTTCTGGGATCTCTATCGTATAGGCCTTGATCTTAAAATGGCACATGGGCGATGCTAGGGATTAGCGATTTAAATAACAGGCAATATATATACGGCATGTTGCATCAAATTTCAACGACGAAATTTGTTCAACAAATTTCAAAAGATTGATATTCGACTATGGTTGCTGGAATCTATATCACATAGACCTTGTATGTAAAATATCACATGGTCAATCCTAGGGGCTGGCGATATAAATAAAAGGCAATGTATATACGGCATGTTGCATCAAATTTCAACGACGAAATCTGTTCAACAAAAATCAAAAGTTTGATATTAGACTATGGTTTCTGGGATCTCTATTGTACAAGCCTTGATCGTAAAATGTCACATGGTCGATCCTATATACGGCATGTTGCATCAAATTTCAACGACGAAATCTGTTCTACAAAAATCAAAAGTTTGATATTAGACTATGGTTTCTGGGATCTCTATTGTACAAGCCTTGATCGTAAAATGTCACATGGTCGATCCTAGGTGCTGGCGATATAAATGACAGGCAATGTATATACGGCATGTTGCATCAAACTTCAACGACGAAATCTTTTCAACAAAAATCAAAAGATTGATATTCGATTATAGTTTCTGGAATCTCTATCACATAAACCTTGTATGTAAAATATCACATGGTCAATCCTAGGGGCTAGCGATATAAATAACAGGCAATATATATACGGCCTGTTGCATTAAATTTCAACGACGAAATCTGTTCAACAAAAATCAAAAGTTTGATATTAGACTATGGTTTCTGGGATCTCTATTGTACAAGCCTTGATCGTAAAATGTCACATGGTCAATCCAAGGCTAAGGCTGGCGATATAAATAACAGGCAATGTATATACGGCATGTTGCATCAAACTTCAACGACGAAATCTGTTCAACAAAAATCAAAAGATCGATATTCGTCTATGGTTCCTGGAATCTCGATCACATAGGCCTTGTATGTAAAATATCACATGGTCAATCCAAGGCTAAGGCTGGCGATATAAATAACAGGCAATGTATATACGGCATGTTGCATCAAACTTGAACGACGAAATCTGTTCAACAAAAATCAAAAGTTTGATATTAGACTATAGTTTCTTGGATCTCTATCGTATAGGCCTTGATCTTAAAATGTCACATGGTCGGTCCTAGGGGTTAGCGATTTAAATAACAGGCAATATATATACGGCATGTTGTTCAACTGCAATCAAAAGATTGATATTCGACTATAGTTTCTGGAATCTCTATTTTATAGTATCAGTTGCATAATATTTTATAAAATGTCACGAATGAGTTCAACTTCATATTGATCAAGTTGCCAACGCTGGTAATGGAAATTTAAGACGCTGTGAACTGTGCGGCCACCTTTCAGCAAAGTTGGTGCTATTCCTGTTGCGGTCCATTACCTTTATTAAATTGCATCAACATATTGTAAAGGTTCATCAAATTGGATCCTCCTAGGCCATCTAAGAAGAAATGGCCCCCTGATTATTCTCAAAATCTACGTATAGCGATAAAAATATTTGTGAATGCTCTCAAATGCTTCTGACACAAGTTGAGGTAGACGAACTATAGTACACTCAGCACCATGTTGATGCAGCACAATAAATTACATGTCGCTTCACTGTCATAATCTCGCAAAAAACTTAAAGCCAAATCCAACTTATACTATTTATCCTAAAGAGCCAAAGCATTGATAGGATTGCAGAAAACACAAATGAATGTAAAAGCTTGCCTCATTTGGTATGACATTTGAAAAACTAATGTTTCATCAAAACAAATAATTGACACTGCGCATAGCTACTCAAATGATGTCGCTCCACTAACATGAAGAAGAATCAATCGCAAACAAAAACAAATCATTTGCTCTAACTATGTACATTCTTCCAACCATTTTTGGTCGTGCTCCTCGACGGTATACGTGATAAGAAATTTTTGTATACTAAGAGTTAATTGTAAGTCTAGTGATTCCATTTCGAGCGTCGGGTAAAGTTTCATTTTCCTGCCCTTCTTCAAAAATTATTCTCCGCTGTTATGGAGATGATGGATGAACTTACAGTCTTATTATTGCTTCTGGTGCATTCACTTATCTACAATCGATGACTTTAGCGTTTTTGTTTTTCATTCAAGATATCAACGTTGGTATCAATTATGGCCAGTTCTCATAGAACCAATGATGGTCAACTACTTATGTAAATCTTTTGATTTTTGTTTAATAGATTTCGTCGTTGAAATTTGATGCAACATGCCGGGTATATATTGCCTGTTATTTATATCGCTAACCCTTATGACTGACCATGTGACATTTTACGTTCATGGCCTCCTATACAATAGAGATACCAGAAGCTATAGTCGAATATCAATCTTTTGGTTTTTGTTAACCAGATGTTGTGAAATTTGGTAACATGAAACATGTACACATTAATATAATTTTAAATATAAAAAGATAAGTTTAATACAAAATGCATATTGAGCATTTTGAGATAACATAATTTTAAAACCTGTTGATCCGTGATTCAACATACTCCCGCCTCTCACAATGTTTATACAATGTTGTCAGCCGAGCCTGGAAGTGGAGAAGGAGGTCTGTTGGGTATCCGTCTTCCCCTTATTTTGCATGTAATCCAGCTGATTCCTATAGCTAAGCAACTCCAAAATATCACGTGAATCATCGTATAATGGTGAACGTGATGAATGTTCTGATGGATAAGTAGTACTTTCTTCTCCCTCAACTCATTCAACTGGTTCTCCAGCTCAGTTGTTTCTGGTGTAGTCAACAAGTTTAAATCATTGTGAGCCATGTTCTTCTTTATCGATGTAACCAAATCGTGCAAATTATGGGCACCATGCATTAAATGTGCTGTTTCATATAACGTTTTTTTAATGCTATGCTGAGCGGTCCCTATGGCAATAATTTGAATATTGGCGTCTCGTAATACACAGCCGGCTTCGATTTCTACTATACCGGAACCACGAAAGATGTAAGGCTGTATTCTGGAATCACATATGACATCAACAGTAGTTTCGTTTGGTACCACATATATCCACTGATTTGGGACATGAAGTTTAATCCAATGGTTGGTAGCGTTTATTGTTCTAATGTTGCATGTTGTGTCTAACCCGTCCTTCCGTTGCAAAATGGCTATCTCACATTGATTAGGGTCATTCAGGGAAATAATAGGTGACACTTCACACAAAAATTGCTTATGTTGGAACATATGGCATCGGTTTACATCTTCTTTTGTCATCAACGCGAAATGTTCGCGCCGATTGTCCATGGCCAAATAGTCAGTTCAAGGGACAATGTGTGACTGCGTGTTTCCATGAGCAATATCTGGTACAGGAATTATAGCTATAAGCGTATAATCCCATGCAAACGAAAGTGGTATTATGATTTCAATTATTGCATACTTCTGGGTTACTCGGCTGCGTACGGTCATACTTTGGTACATATGACGGAGGTCATGAATATTGTGGCCCGGAAGGGTAACGGTTGTTGGCACGTGTTGTCGGATCACTTGCAGCTCTTCTTCTAGCTGAGTTGGTGTAAGTATGGACGGGTGCAGAATGTCTTGATGAACATGATGAACCACGTCAAGTAAGCCTTGCTGTGTATCCTCAAGGCTCTTAAGCACTAAAGTCATTTCAAGCAAGTTTATAAACACTGAGCGCACTCTATCTTCATATGTTCTATATTCCTGTAGCAGCATCATATCCTGTCGCAGACGATGTTGTTCCTTGATTAAGTTGTTTATCGCTGTGATGGTAAGGTTGGAGTTATGTCTCACTAACTTTACGGTGTTATCTATTACGCTTGTTTGATTTTTTATCAGACCCAATAGATGATTCTCGTTGTTGCCAATTGCCTCAAACTGAGCCTCGTATATTTCAGCCTCACGCTGACTAAGAACTCCGAACATGTCCCCTAGTACCAGGCCGACGGTATCTCCGAAACCGCGTTTTACCCGTCTCCGATCCTGATTGCTTTCAAACAATAGCACATTATCTGCGATCAAATTATTGTATTGCCATAGGAGTTGTTGGAGCATGATGTTACAACTTAGATTAAGCTCCGCGCACACCGTTGTTAACTCGGTGTGAGCTTGCTTAAAATTCTCAATTTCATCCCAGTAGCTGCTCAGGTTGTAATGAACTACTAATGTCCATCTCATTGCCACAATTTCGAGCTTGCGTAATTCCTCGAAATGTATTCCGGTGGACTTGTTGAATGGAGTAATCCGGATGTCTGCTTGTGCTAACCCCAGAAGGCAGCAAAAAGAGAAAATTGCAAGAGCTACTTGGTTTGCTCTACCTAGCTTTGCTCGTCGCTGAGGTTGTTGCATGGGAGCAGCGTTGTTACTGCTAGGTAATGCGTTGCTGACTTTTTCTTGTCTAGGACCTGCGCTGTTACTGCTAGCGGAGCCGTTGTCAATATATGGTGCAGGTGCTGCATCACTAAGTTCTTTCTCAATCGGAAGTTTGCATAATTTGACAATTGGTCTTTTGTATGTCGCATCCTGGCATTTAATTGTTGCGACTCGGTCATCCCTGCCAGCATGAACCTCAAGAACACGTCCCAATTTCCATCGAGTGGCAGGTAGCTGATCATCTTTTAATAGTACTAGATCGTGTACTTTTAGATTGGGTTGGACATTTTTCCATTTATACCGCTGTTGTAGTTGGTGAATGTACTCGGATGACCAGCGTTTCCAATATTGTTGTACCATTTGTTCAATCATGAGCCATCTTGAATTTAACCCAATGGCTTCGATGCTCGCAGATGGTGGCGCCTTGAGTGAATCACCGATAAGAAAATGCCCTAGTGTTAGTGCTGTTAGATCAGAAGGATCATTTGAAAGTGCTATTAATGGCCTGGAGTTGAGACATGTCCCGATTTGGCTGGTTACCGTGTACAGTTCTTCAAATGTTAATGTGGATTCTCCTATAACCCTCTTGAGATGGAATTTTACTGATTTTATTCCTGCTTCCCAAATGCCTCCGAAGTGAGGAGCATGAGGTGGTATGAAATGCCAGTTAGTACCATCAACAGCTATCATAGCGGCGATGTCGGTTGGTAGTGATTTTATGGCGGTGTGATGATTCTTCTTTAATACAGCATCAGCTCCAACGAAATAAGTTCAGTTGTCGGAGTAAATATCCGTGCATAAGCCTCGTCTGGACACGAATCGTTTGTAGGCGGCAATGAATGCTGCTGTTGTTAAGCAGCTAACTATCTCGATATGAATAGCTTTTGTTACCATGCATATGAATAGAGCTATGTATCCTTTATATGACTTGTAACCTCTTCCTCTAGTTGTCCTTAATTGGATGGGACCAGCATAGTCGATTCCTGTTTTTGCGAATGCTCTTCCTGGCTGAACCCTAGCTGCTGGTAAGATGCCCATTAGTTGATCCGATATGTGTTGTTTGTAGCGGAAACATTTTAGACATTTTCGCACTACATTGCGGACAGCACGCTTACCATCTATAACCCAGTATTTGTTTCTTAAGTGTGCTAAAGTCAACTGAGTACCACCGTGCATCGTGTTACGGTGGGTTTCTTCAATGATTCGTAGTGTGATAATATTATGGCTGTCCAAAATGATCGGATATCGGCTGGTGGCTGGAAGATCTGCGTTTCGTAAACGCCCATTTACACGTAACAGGCCGTCATCGCCTGCCATTGGGTTCAATGACGCAAGCCTGCTTTTGTTGTTAATTTTTCTTGCAAACTTGAGGCAGAGAACTTCATCATGAAAATCTTGTTCTTGCATGATTCTGAGGATTGTAGTTTCCGCGTCCTGGAGTTCTTGATTTGATGGCACTTCATTCCATTGGTTTGCAAGTTTATTACGATTAATGAAACGTTTACAGTACGCGATGATCCGTTTCAATTTGTTGATGTTGGAATGGCGCTTGAATAGTGCTGCAAACGGGTTGGCTTCTTTTACTGCAATGAATGCTTGCACGACCTTTTCCTCTAAGTCATTTGGTTCTAATACCACCAGGTTTTCTGGTGTAGGTGTATCTGATATTACCTCGTTTTGAAGAAAGTCAGGTCCCTTCCACCAGAAATGGTTGTTTGCCAGCGCCAGTGGAGTTGTTCCACGTGATGCTATGTCCGCCGGGTTGTCACTTGACTTCACATGATTCCATGTTGTTGTTGGTAACATACTATTTATAGCCGATATTCTATTTGCCACAAATGTTTGGAACCGGTTTGGTTCCCCCTTTATCCAACACAATGTAATTGTTGAATCGGACCAGGCATACGTTTTGACGTTATTGAGTCCCATAGCACTCTGAACATGATTCATCAGTTTTGCCAATAGCAATGCTGCGTTTAACTCAAGACGTGGAATTGGCAGCTTTGTTTTGATAGGGGCCACTCGTGTTTTTGACATTAATAAGTTTGTGGTAATGTTGCCCATACTGTCGATGTTTCGGCAATATACCACGGCAGCGTATGCCATCTCTGATGCATCTGCAAATCCATGAAGCTCAATTGATGACTCCCTCGTTATACCAATCCATCGAGGAATTGCAATCTCCGTCATTATTGACATCTCCTCTTTGTACTTAACCCAGCTAGTGTTTAATGTTGCTGGTAATGATTCATCCCAATCTATTCCAATTCTCCAAGCTTCTTGCATCATCAGTTTGGCCGTGATGGTTATTGGTGATAGCCATCCTATGGGGTCGAATAATTTTGAGGAATCTGATAACAATGAACGCTTTGTTGGATTGCAATCGGATAGATGCAATTCGGATACATCGAACTTAAAAACGTCCACAAGGGGATGATATATTATCCCTAAGGTTTTGACGGAATCATTTAGCTTGATTGATAGGTTGCCTGTACGATGCAATTCACTGGGAATATGATCCAGAACGTCCGCAGAATTCGAAGCCCATTTCCTTAGAGTCATTCCGCCTAGCTCCGTGAGAGCCCTTAGCTGATTCACGGCCAAGATTATTTCCGCCTTGCTGTCACCTCCAGTTAAAAGATCATCTACGTACAAATCTGATGATAGAATTTTAGCAGCGGTTGGATAGATACTGCTATTATCTTCTGCTAGTTTTAATAACGCTCTTACGGCTAAGAAGCTGGCAGCGGTGGTGCCATATGTAACAGTGTTTAGTCTGTAGGTGGCCATAGGTTTTGTTGGATCATTTCGCCATAATATGCGCTGAAAATCTCGATCCCGTTTATGAATCCAAATTTGTCTGTACATTTTTTCGATATCAGCGGTTATGACGAATTTGTGTCTACGCCACCGGAGGAGAATGTCAACTAAGTCCTCTTGCAATTTTGGGCCAGTCATCATTAAATCATTTAGTGACACTCCCGTAGTTGTTTTTGCAGAAGCGTCGACAACGACCCGGAGTTTGGTAGTTGTACTATCTTGCTTTATAATGCCATGATGTGGTATATAATAGCTTTCACTCGCTTTCAAGCGTTCAGACTCTGTGTTGATTATCTTCATATGTTTTAGGTCAATGTATTCTTGCATGAACTGATGATAATTCTGCTTGAAAGATACATCCTTGTCGAACTTTCTTTCGAGCTGTAATAATCTGGCTACCGCTGTTCGTCTTGACTCCCCCAAGTTGATATTATTTGTCTTAAATGGAATCCTCACCATGTATCTTCCATCGGGGCAGTGCTCTACAGTTGACTCAAAATGTGACTCAATCTTGATTTCTTCCTCAGTGCGGCTCCTTTCCTCTGGAATATTGTCGTTTTCGATGAATAATTTTAGTTGTTCCTCAATCGTCTTGGTAGTCACCATGCTTGTTATTGTTTGGTCTGCAAGGGCTCCTAAGTTGCCAATAATGGTCCACCCAAATTCCGTACGTTGAGCCATGGGTTCATGGCGTTCTCCCTTCAGGATATCGTTGGTTACTAATAATGGGTAATAGTCCGCACCAATTACCAGGTCAATGGGTTGTGACATATTGTATTGTGGATCCGCTAACTGTATGTTGTGGAGATGCTTCCATTTGTCGACATTGATGTTGGTCTCAGGAAGCTGTTGCGCCAGTTTATCAAATATTAAGGCATCGATATTCAAACGAAAACCTCCAAAGAATCTTGGTGCTATCTCGACGTTGATAGTCTGCCGACATATGCCAGCATTATTTCCGCCTATACCCGAAATGTTGACGTGGGTTTTTTGTCTTCTAATATTCAATAGGTTGGCAGCCTTTGATGATATTAAAGTGGCTTGAGATCCAGAATCTATCAAGGCCCTTACCAAGATGATCTGCCCATTGCTAGTTGTTGCTTTAATTAGTGCAGTTGGTAATAGCACAGGTCCTTGTTGGTTGACCAGGAAAGTCTTAGCAGTGCTCATGCTCGTTGTAGCGGCGTTGTTGCAATGCAGAAGGGTGTGATGTTGCCCCTTGCAGACAATACATACTGCCGCTCTACAATCACCTCTCTTATGAGCTTGGGAGAGGCAACGAACACAGCGGCCGGACTCATTTATCAACCTTGCTCTATCCAGTGTCGACATTTCCCTGAATTGGCTGCATTGATCCAGCCTGTGATTTTCTCTGCAAGGTTTGACCAGACATTTGTGGATGGACGTCGCTGCAACCACTCTATTTAATGGTGGCATGGTCAGTGGAGGTGCTCTTACCGTTGTTTGTTTGGCGCTCCCCATGGTTTCCAAAGACTGGAATCTTCTCTCCATAAAATTGAAGTATTCTTTTATGTTTGGAACTTCTCGAGGTTTGGCTAATGTTGTTTCATACAGCCTAGCGGTATCGGGATCTAACTTCTTTAGCAATATAAATGCCACAAATGACTCAAATGGAATGGACATTTGTTGTCGTTCTATATTGTGCAACATCTCCTTTGCAGTATCGTGATGGTTACGAATTGCCCCGGCAGTGGCTACTTGTATGGTTGGTAATGACAACAATGTGTTGAAATACTTGCTCGCCAATAATCTTGGATTTTCAAATCTTGCCTGAAGCAAGTCCCAGGCCGCTCTGTAATTCTCACCCGTTGTTGATAGGTGACGGATCAGCTGGGCCGCACTCTTCTGAACGTGAGATTTTAGGTACGTCATTTTCACCGTATCGGAAATTTTCTTATTTCTATGAATAACTTCGGTAAAAATGTCGTTGAATGAACTCCACTGCTCATAATCTCCGGAAAAAGTGGGAATTTCCACTTTTGGGAGCTTGGTACAACCTGTTGAAACTTCTTTTGCCTCAATCTGAGCTTGCTGCAGTCGAATAATTGTTGTTTCCACTTTATCCTGCAAGGTGTTATGGTAGTTGTTTATGAAATAATTATCTGTCCGATGTTCTTCCTCTGACTCCACCATGATAGTAGTGTGCAGCTCATCAATTTGGTCTACTCCCTTTTGCAACTGATGAACCTTTAGTTGCACATATTGCTTTGTAACTTCTCCTATTTCTAAGGCGTAATCAATTGACCCGATTTTTTTGTACAATTGACGCATTAGCACGTCCTGTTTTTTTAGCAACTGCCTGATGCCATGTCCATCAGATGTGTCTCGCTCGTTGCCATGTAGCGATGAATGTTGTTGGGGTTCATCGCTTTCACTTTGCTTCGGCTCTGCCCCCTCGTTGTTGTTTGACGGAGCATGGGTTTTTGCACCGAAACCCGGGATATCGGGTGGCGTAACCACAAACTCGTCATATCCGCTGATATCGAATTGCTGAAGTTGTGAAATATCCGCCGTCGATATTGTTGGTGTTAATGGAGGTCCGGCGTTTAACCGTTGGCGCATGTCAGCTATCAGAATCTCGTAATTCTCCGAAACTTCTTTCCTCTTTTTGAGGTATGGATGACTTGAATCTAGCGGTGGCTCTGCAGCACGTATTTCTTCGTCGCCTGCTAAATACTTCACGTATAAAGCCTTTACCTTTGCTATCCGCGATTCCAAGTACGACTTAGTTTTGCGGGATAAACTATCTTTGCCATAATTTCTCTGCAACGTTGTTATTTCTTCGGCAATTTCTGCCTGTAGCCGTAGTTTGCTCTCCATGTTGTTAATTAATTTACGCTGGTTGTGGCGTATCAAATTTTTGCTGCCGTTACGTCTGGAACGACGTCAGCCGCAGTCTTTCCCGATTGTTGTTATCGGCTCGGGAAATGCGCTCTGTGTAGCGCTTGTTGATTTGCAGATGGTTCGTCTGGAACGACGTCAATACCTGCTTGTCCGACTTGATGTTTTACTAGCCTCGGAATTTGGCTCCTCTTGTGGTAAAGATGGCACTGAATATCCGATTGTTGTTGACTGGCTTCGGACTTGCTGATTGCGGAATACGCTCTTTGTAGCGCATCCGGCTCGAAGGACCATGAAAAACTCAAGCCTCTGCTTTGAATTTGTGGGAGTATTAGCCTGGTTACCAGGAAAGGGCCAAGCGAATACTCGAGAGAACTTTTAATTAAACTAGTTTAACGTTCGTTTTAATTCTGCTTTATTTTACCATATTCCGTGCTATTTATACAAAATGTGATACATTCTACACTACATTCTACATTCTATATGTTATGTATGTACAGAATATATATGTAACATATACTAATTTTCTCACATTATCAAAAAGTGCAAAAAATATAATTTATATACAAAATGCATATTGAGCATTTTGAGGTAACATGAAACATGTACACATTAATATAATTTTAAATATAAAAAGATAAGTTTAATACAAAATGCATATTGAGCATTTTGAGATAACATAATTTTAAAACCTGTTGATCCGTGATTCAACAGTCGACAATTCTAGCAGCAGGAAATATTAAGATCGAGTACGCTGTCTTTAATTTTAAAAATAAATGGAGTAAATTGAGCACATTAACACGAAGAATATCAGTAGGGAAAAGCAAGTAAGTGTTGTTAACGTAGTTATAAACGTAACGATACATATGGGACAGTACACGCATCGATGGTTCAATCGATTTTCTGACACAAAATCCAAAATATCATCCTTAATGCTATTGCAAATTCAGATAGATTTAGGGAAACTCTAACGAGGGAATGAAAGTTATACATTATTGAAGGCTTGTGTGAATTTAGAAGCAAAAGCAATTAGTGCCAATTTACATTGAATAAAGAAAAACTTAAAGAATTCAGCGCGGCAATGATGTGGATTTGTAAACGGTGATAGTAATCTGAGAGAACTGCTTTTAAATTATTTTAAACTAAATTTGACAGCTATACTAACATATTTGGCAGAATAACGATTTTATTTTTTGGTACATGCTATACCTACCGAATTGCTAATTCAAAACTGGGCCTCAAACAAATACAATTCAACGAGAGAAGAGCGCATAACTATTGTTAAAGCAGCAGCAGCAATTATCAAAGAAGGCGTCCAATCCCAAATTTACACACATTTGATTAAATAGAAAATGGCAGTGAAAAGCTAGTACCAGAAATATCAAAAATATTTATGAATGAACTACATAAGCAACAAACTGCATCCTCATCAACAAAGAAGAGTAAAATGAAAATCCATTTATATCAACAGTGCAACTTGGAATATCATTTTACCTTCATCGTAAAATATAGATTCTAAGCATGTCATTGATTTGTTGAATTTTATGGGTAAATGTTCATCTTATAAAGAGAGGCTTATAATTTCATTCAATGGCAACAGAGTTTACAGAAATACCAGTCTTGGACGGATTAAACACATATGTATCATGCCCTACGTGACATAAAATGCATCACACCTCCCACATCAGTTAAATTTCATGTAAAAACGTGAACATTATTCGTGTTCAATAGCAGTGACATATCTGAAGTTATATTATACGTCTATACTCGTATGTATCTTGCGGCACAATTGGATGTTTCATGAAAGCAAACGGACTAGAGGAATTATTGGCAACAGTTTTATGGAAATGCAACAGTCAAATATATGACAGGTGGACATGCTTTTTCGTTTTGGGGTGGTCCGAAACTTTTAATGTATAAGAGTATGATCTACTCGAAAAAATGATTATTAAATTATTCTAAAATTAAGGCCAGTTAATGGTGTGCTCGAACGCATATTTTGACCATTTACATATGTAATTAGTGATAACAAATATGTTTAACGCGTACCAAACTTGGCACGTTTAAAAATTGGTTCGGCACGCCAGAAAAATGTTGAATTTTAAAAATCGACCTTTCTTTGTAGTTATGCATTTGCGAAAAATGGAAAACACGTTTTTAGGGTTTTGATACTGGGAAATGGAAAACCATGAAATTAATTTGGTGATATGAATGTTTATCAAATATTTATGACAAATACGGAAAGCTCGAAAGAAAACTACTACCTCCAAATAGATGGTTTGATCAGAAAATCGTGGATTTTTTTAATTTCGCGGGCTGCAAAAGTCCAGTTATTACAATTTGTTTTTTGTGTTGGTACACCTGTCCCACAGGTATCTCGACATTCGTAGCCATACTGAATTCTTAGTTTATTGTTGGCTGGCGAATAGGTTAGACAGTTTTAGTGTGCTCGTGGTACAATGGCCTTGGGTTGTTTCGCCACAAATCCAGGTGTTTCTTTCGGATTTCTTGGCGCAAAAAGCGCATTATTTCCAGGTGGTAAGAATTCATACCATACTGTGCCCTTGAAATCTGAGATTTCATTCAGCAACTTCTGAGCAATGTCCAATCGGCACTGGCTCTTGGTCGAAATTCAACAGTTTCGGAGCCAATTTTAATGTCACACGTTTCATGCCCAAAACATTGAACAAAAAAGTGTTTGGCATGAACCAAATGACATACAAACATCATTAGGAACCATTCTGATAGTGATTTGGCAATTGTCCATAACCATTTTGTTCACTTTTTCGACGATGCCGCCGGTTATTGGTGTGCTCGGCCATCAAACGAGCTCGTCATATATTCAACGTCTTCATGGTTATCTTTGAAACGCTTGTACCACTGGTAGATGCTTCATTTTGTTCATAGAAGACTCGCCAAATCATTCAACAATTTCAATACAGCTGTGCACTTCATTCCATAATAAAAGCAAAATTTAATATAAATTCTTTATTCCATTTCACAACAATGAACTAAGCGTACGTTACCAACACAAAGTTTTTTTGCATGTTTTCATGTTTTTGGCAAATTGAATATTTTTGAGATATTTTGCAAAATAAATTTTTCTGGTTCACACAAGCTGGGAGCAGAGACCTCAAAATTTAAGAAAAAAGTTTATACATGAAGTTGCAGTTTGATTGGTTAAACCGTCAGGGGTACAAATAGGCAGATATATAGGCCAACAGACACCACTTCGAAGCCCAATTTTTCATACTCAAGGGCCCCAAAAATCTTAAGGTCGAAAAATAAAAATCTTTTTATTTTGTTTTTTAAATTTTTTTACTTTTACTTTCTTTTACGTATGTGTATGTGTATAAATTTTGGACCTTGAGGTTTTTGGAGATTTATCTGTTTTGAGTTCCCCCTGAGTCCAAAAAAGTCGGTTCCGAAATGGTGTCTGTCTTTCTGTCAGTCTATCAGTCTGTTTCCTCTCTGCAGTCCAGATGGTTTAACCAATCGAACTGAAACTTCATATTTAAGGTTTTTTCATAAATCGTGAGGTCCCAATGAATTTCTGTGCAAATCGGCCAACCAGAAGTGGCCATTCCCTTGGGCCAGAAAATTTATTTTGCAAATGTCTCAAAAAGTATAACGTTGACAGAAGAACTAATAGGTTCAAAATGTTTTCAAACAATAAAAAAATAAAAATAAAAAAAATAAAACCAAATAAAATTATTGTCATGTTAGTTTTCGACCTTGAGATTTTTGGGGTCTTTGAGTCTCAAAAATTGGGTTTCGAAGTTGTGTCTGGTGGTCTATATTTCTGTCAGTTTGTACCCCTGATGTTTAACCGATCAAACTGCAACTTCATGTTCAGACTTTTTTCATAAATTTTGAGGTCTCAGCTCCCCCCAGCTTGTGAGAATCAGAAAATTTAGTTTCCAAATATCTCAAAACCAAACACGTTACAAGAAACATAAAAATAAAAATAAACAAATTTAAAAAATCTTAAGTTTGCAAGAAATTTGAATAATAAGTTTCTCAAAATTCGCTGTTCGTAAAATAAAGTCGTGCGTTGGCCACACCTCAATGGTTTTTTTTTTGGGATCATTTTGTATAGAATAGTTTTTCTGTAAACCTTTAACATTTTGAGATTTTCGCAATATAAATTTTGTCGGCCAAGTGAGTGTTCACTTCCGGTTGGCCGATTTTCACTTAAATTAACTGGAACCTCCCAATTTATGAAAAAAGCTTAAATATTAAGCTTCAGTGCGATTGGTTTAACCATCTTGTCTGTAGAGAGGAGGACACATACCGACTTTCAGACAGACAGACACCATTTCGAAACCCACTTTTCTCAAAACAGATAAATCTCCAAAAATCTCAAGGTCCAAAATTTTCATGATTACAATGCTTTATTTTACTTACGTACGTTTTGATCATTCCTCGTATTTTCACCATTTGAAACTATTTTGTTAGATACCGAAATGTTTCAAAACGAACACTCACAAGAAACCATCGCAAATTTAGCTATTTTAGCGGTATTTTATTCATTGAGGTTCATGTAGTTTTACTTCAGGATTTGTTAACAACAAATTAAGAGGCACATTTGCGTTGGTTTTAGTTAAAATTAAAAAAAACTGGACATTTAATAAGAGTTGTCACTAAAAACGAAGTCTAAAAAGTTGGTAAAAGTAGTACATTTCGACTAAAAAACCAGGACAGTTTTTAAGTCTCGAAATTTTTTATGTAGTAAAATTGGTTTTATGACGACGGTCATCCACCCATTAGAAAACAGATTTGTAGTGAGATCCTTCTAAAAAAGCTTCAAAGCCGGCCACATGGACTCATCATTTGGACGTGCTACAACTAATTCATTTATCATGAAATATGTTGGTTAAATCAGATACCAAATGTCAATGGAATTGGTGCATAATCGCAGAAGTTCCGCTTGAGGCAGGAATGGTGTGCGATTCCAAAACGTACGATGGAAAAAATCTACGTGCTTCCATGTTTCGTACGGCGGTCGGTCAACTAGACCAGGTATGGGTAGCGAATTAAGCGGTCGTTAGGGGTTAGACAATGGATGTCATCGACACTGCTTGAAATTGGCCCAAGTTGCCGAGAATTTAAAACTGCCTCTACTTGTTTTATCAGCGTCAATAGTTGTTCATAAGTGGGCTTAGCTGAGCCCATCGTACGGCGAAGGTGAAATTTTGCTAGTTTTACACCTGATCCATGAAGCCCACCGAAGTTTGGTGAAGCCGGTGGAGTGAACTGCCATTCTACGCGATCATCTTCACACATCGGCTGCAGTTGGTTCTTCAAGTCTTGTGAAGAAAGAAGTGCATAGAGTTCACACAATTCAGAATTTGCTCCGATAAAATTGTCAATAGTATTGACGAACAGCAGCCAGTAATGCCTTTGGACCAGCGTGTAACAGCTTCCTGTGATAAAAATTGATCAAGGTTAATGTAAATTCATGAGAGTTATGTAATATGATAGGATGTTTCGAAGTATAGGGTAAGGTGGCGTGATGAAGGCGACCACCAACTCGAATAATATGGTCCTTGTCCAGGAATAGTGACAGCGAGCGAAGTGCCGGATGTTTTACGACGAAATGTGTCTTTTTTAATCCAATGTACTCGACAGGGAATGATTCCTTTTGAATTATACTAATTATTGTACTGTGGGCTCGGTCTAATTCCTGTAACTTTAGCGGTCCCCTAAATTTGTAATTAGGCATTGGTTTGAACCGAAGGAGGTAGGCCACAATTCGTTTTAGTCTCCGGAAGTTGTTGTGTTTAGGTGCTTCGTTTGACACTACGTTGGTACTTGCAGTTTTTTGTATCTAAATTATTAAGCGGAGTCTGTATAGTTTCTCGTATAAAATAGAATTATTCACGCTCCGAAGAGTTCCTTGGATCATATCATTTGTGGTCGGGTTTGTTAAATAAAATACGAACCAAATTCAAGGATTATTGCGGAACATCACAAATAGGAACAGGGTAGCATGTTTGTGGATTCATTTTAATAAAATTTAACATCTTAGGGATGAGATCCTAAAATAAAATGAATTCCTGCTCTAAAAAATTTCTTCTGCAATTTCCCAACAAATTCCAGATGGAAATCATTTGCTACACTCCGTAATATGCCCAAAAACTTCAAATGTATGGGAATTGTGCTTTGAAGCATTATGGTAGAAAGATAACGGTATTATTTGACAATTATCCGGCTACGCCACCACGAAAGGAGAAGTGCAAAAGAGAGAAACAATTGCCTAATTTTCATCAAACATCGAGCTAGAAAATAATACTAATCGTGCGCCATGTGGTTTATTGTGTCTTGTCAACTCTTTGTGCACGCAATTCCCAAGTCTTCACGTATGAGTGTGGCCTGTTACACCCAGCGACGGTATTGCGTCAACCAATGTGGAAACATAGAAACTTACTGTCATTTGTCACATTTGCATCTTTCATTATAAAAATCACTTCAGAGATTATAGATTAATGTTTCTTTAATAATGCCAAAAAAATGTCCACGGCCGTTTAAAACGACAAAAAACAAATTTTGTTGCAAAAGTTCACCACAAGTAGAAATCGATTCACTAAAGCATTTGATGTAAAAGATTCCGAAGCAGTAAATAATTTCCCAGCTTCAGCTGTTTTTGATTTAACTTTTATTTATTTATAATTATCTACAAATTTACATTCAAATATAAATTATTTACGCTTCGAAATTTCAGCATCTGGAATTTTGTCAGCCCCTTCTATAATTGAAGTCTCTGAATTACAAATCACATCTGAATCATTACCAGATATTGAAAATAATACAATAGAACTATTACAAGATCAGAAACTAAAATAACTTTTAAGACGAAGACGATAAACAGGCCCAACTGGAACAAAAGCTTTCGTTAATTGAAGAATTAAAAATATGGGCCTTAAAAGGAGAAGACAGTAGAACATTACTGGCCACGCCAATCGACGTAGATATTAGAAGCTATTGGCATAGAGGGTTAAAAATTTCTCTAGAAAATACACTTTGGAATATTGAGAAACCAGTAAGCATTTCTTTAATTATAAAAGTAGTTCACAAGATGAATTTTGGCCAATACTGTGTTGTATAAGTGTTGTATTATATTTAGCTACTTTAGCCTACAGTGTCGATTTATTGTATGTTTATTTGGTCGATTTATTGTGTGTATTGTAGTTTGGTACGTTATCTGTCTTTTATCGAAGTATGCAATAGTTTCGAGCTTACCTCTGGTGGGGGCTATTACCGAAACTATTGTTTGTTCGACTTGGTAATGAGAGAATGCAGATTTCTGCACGATGTTAGTTAAAACTATTCGGATATTCGAAGAGACAAGTAAGTCATGGGTGAGTATGTGCGTACGCACTTTTTTATCACCCTCTACGCTTTGCCGTGCGTAGATTAAGCTTAAATGTCTTTCGAACCTTTTTTGGATAAGTGTTAGTAGGTTGGTTGAGATGTTGTATACTTACATAGATGATGAAATTGTGTGGATGCTCGGCTGGTTTATCTCCGTTTAAATTAGACTGCGTGTTTTATTGAAATTGACTAAAACTTTATTTATAATTTAACTGTTTTGTATGTTTAATTAGACTGACTGAGAGTTTTATTGAAATAGACTGAGATACTTACATCAAATTTTGTTTGTTTATATACTAATTTTGTTATTACTTTACACTAACAATTTTGATGATAGAGGAAAGGTTTGCTATTTCAGTACTTTGATAGAAAATATATTTTCGCTAATTTTTTGAAAAATTCGGTTTTGGTTTTCATAATTTTGATGTGTTAGAATAATTGTTTCAGCAATTTTTATATTTTGTCGGTGTAATTCAATGTCTTGTAATTTAATGTATTATGGTTTTGTTTGTGTAATTCGGTGTGTTATGATTTTGTTTGTGTAGTTTAGTGTGTTATGATTTTGTTTGTGTAATTTAATGTATTATGATTTTGTTTGTGTAATTCAGTGTGTTATGATTTTGTTTGTGTAGTTTAGTGTGTTATGGTTTTGTTTGTGTAATTCATCGTATTATAATGTTCTATATTTTATTTTGCTAACTTGCATATTTAAATTTTATTTTCTTTATACATTTTATATTGGAATCGCTCAACTATAATATTCGCCTAAATGTTTGGTTTTGTATTCAAGTTTAATTTATATGTATACATTTTGGTTTGTTTATTCATAATTTTTCTGTACAATTTCGTGTTGTTGTTTTAGTTTTATCGAAAGAATGTTATTACGCTAATTTGTCTTTTTTTTTGTTGTTGGGGATTCTTATATGGAATGTGTAAAGAATGATTACTATTACGTTTTGTTTTTAATATGGGATAAAAATTGTGTTAATTCAAGGTCGGATATACAACAACTGTGCCCTATATGGATGAAATGTCTAAGATCTCTATTATGGTAATTCCAGTTTATTTAGGACAATGCAAACCCATTTTGGAGCCTTTCCTCAATTTTTTCGTGGATCAATACTTAGCAATTACAAAAATCTGCTTGCTTGTGACTGGACACAAAATCAGTATTACGATTAAATGTTTTGTTTGCGACACCCCTGACAGAGCATTTATAAAAGGTTTGTTATGCATTAGGAGTATAATTTTACACAATTAATACATATTTAAATGATTACATCAATTGGTGAATATGAAAATAATCGTATAAGCTTTCCTAGAATAGACTGCGAATTTAGGACAGATGCTGGTTTCCGCAATAGGTCAGACCCTCATCATCACAAGGAATTCACACCAGACGCCACTAGATGTGGGAGTGATGAAAAAATTATTGCAGATTTGGACAACTGGCTGCTGCAATTTCGACACAAAGTTTTCAGCCGCTGACATACAAAACATATCAAGTTTATTAAAAGAGTACAATGACAGTATGGCTATAGAAATTCACCGAGGTTTCAGAGGACTGTATGAAGTTTAAAGAAATTGAATTGGGGTTGATTTGAAGGTTAAGTTATGGTTCAATTTCCAACTTGAACTACCGAAATATCATAGTGAGATGTTTGCCGATCGGTGAAAATCTCAAGATATTGATTTACTTAGACATGCTTAAGACAAAACTTTTCCCGTTTTTGAATAATCTAGGATTAACTAGGTAAACCCCAATAACTTTTCAAACGGGTTGGCATGATCATAGCACACACATAGGCCTACCGAAATATCATAGTGAGATGTTTGCCGATCGGTGAAAATCTCAAGATATTGATTTTCTTAGACATTCTGTTAAGATAAAAATTGGTCACATTTTCGAAAAATCTAGGATTAACTAGGTAAACCCCAATAACTTTTCAAACGGGTTGGCATGATCAAAGCAT
Source organism: Tipula vernalis (assembly GCA_958295665.1). NCBI lineage: Eukaryota > Metazoa > Arthropoda > Insecta > Diptera > Tipulidae > Tipula > Tipula vernalis. The sequence continues at coordinate 125,058,129 of OY282558.1, read as the reverse complement.
ACACGTAGGCCTACCGAAATGTCATAGTGAGATGTTTGCCGATCGGTGAAAATCTCAAGATATTGATTTTCTTAGACATGCTTAAGACAAAATTTTCACGTTTTTGAATAATCTAGGATTAACTAGGTAAACCCCAATAACTTTACAAACGGGTTGGCATGATCATAGCACACACATAGGCCTACCGAAATATCATTTATTTATTTATTTTATTTATTTATTTATTTATTTATTTATTTATTTATCAATATATGACATTTTTATTTTTTTTTTTGGTTTTAATTAATTAAATTAAATAATAGTAAGTTTTACTTAAGTTTATCTAAATTTATCTTTAATGAATATATTTAACAAATTTAGAAAATTCTCGTACTTTAATTCTCTTAATTCACCTAAAGTATAAAAATTACTTAGTGAATTATATAGCTTAACTCCATTGTAGGCTAATGATCGTTGGCAAAATGATTTACTATATAGCGGCAATCGAAAATGAGTGTTTCTTGTATTATAGTTGTGAACTTCTCTATTAGTGCAGAGCATTGAATCTAAGTAATTTGGAAGTACTCCGTTTTCAAGGCGAAATAACAATTTCAGAACGTTAAAGTTAATCCTCTACTTTATGGACTTCCACTCCAACACTTCAAGCATTTCTCGTATATGGGTTCTACTTTCTGCCCTTAAAATAGCTCGCATAAATCTATTTTGTATCTTTTGGAGACGATATATTTGTGTTTGGTTCATTATAAAAAATACTGATGAACAATAGTCAATATGTGGGGCAACAATTGATTCGTAGAATATAATCTTTGTTTCAAGCGGCAGTTTGTCCTTAATTCTATTAAAAAGTCCCAATTTTTTATTCATCTTTTTAGCAATATAGTCCAAATGATCGTTGAAATTTAAATTTTCATCAATAACAACACCCAGGTATTTATATTTTTTTACACGATCTATGATTTGGTTATCTACTTTTATATTTTCATCACATTCTATTGTAGTCCTTATTGACATTACCATATACTTAGTTTTTGAAATATTAAGTGATAGTTTGTGGAACATTAACCATTTCCTTAAATTCTCTAAATCTTGGTTTATTTTTTGTACAGCTTCTATAAGGGTTGGTGCAGAAGTTGTAATTAGCGTATCATCTGCAAACATATTCACTTTACAATCTTTTATGACTGTGACTATATCATTAATATATAGGATGAAAAGCAATGGTCCTAATATAGATCCCTGGGGAACTCCTAGATTGTTTGGTGTCAATTTAGAGACACAGTTATCTATCTTTGTGTATTGTTGCCTTCCTTCGAGATAATTAGTGAACCATTCAAGTTCTTTCCCTTGTACTCCATATTTAATGAGCTTTTTAAGCAAAATTTTTCTATCGATTGTTTCAAAAGCGCGTTTAAAATCCAGGAAAACTGAAACCACAACTTTATTATCATTTATTTCTGCCTTCCAGTTATCTAGCATTAGATTTAATGCTGTTTCGCATGAGTGCAGCTCTCGAAATCCGGATTGTTGGTCGACTAGTATATTATTTTTGTTAATGTGGTTGATTAATTGATTTTTAATTACACGTTCCATTATCGCTTCATACGGTGGCAACATATTGATTGGGCGTAATTCTTCTGGTGTCATCGGTTTAGTAGTTTTGGGAATTGGTATTACTGTTGATATTTTCCATGATTCAGGTACTTTAGCTTGATTTAAACTTTGATTAATTAACTCTGTGAAATTTTTTGAGAATATTTGATTTTTCATCGCATCCATCATGACAGTTCGATTTATTCCATCTATTCCTGCATTAGAATTCATGCTACTTATAATTTTGGATAAATCCTGATGAGTTACATTTTGAAAACAGAATTTTTCTGAGCATTTATCCACATCCGAAAAATCCCAATCCTTTATTTCAGGAATACTATTGTGAATATTAATCACACTGGATACAAATGACTGATTTAGAGCCTCAGCTAATTCGTGCTTCTCAGTTATTATTTTATTGTTAAATTGAATATTCCACTGTGTTTTATTTTTAGTTTTATACATCGATTTTAACGTTTTCCAAAGTTCTTTTGGTTTATTTTTGTTTTCGATGAATTTACTTTTGAAATAAATTGATTGCTCTTTCCTCAGTGATTGTTTATACAAATTTCTGGATTTTTTATAATTATCCCAGTTATCCTTTGAATTAAAAATTTTTAAAACGCCATAGTTACGTAATTTATCTTGTTTCAACGACTTTAAGTTTTGAGAGAACCATGGTATTTTATTCTCTCTTCGAATTGTTGCCATATGTGTCAATTCATTCACACAGGTTTTTAACTTTAATACTAAAACTTCAGCTTTTTGGTTTATTTCTGCACCTCCTTGAAATCCCAGTAGTTTTTGATTTAAAGAGTTGTTTAGTGATTCAGAAGAGTAATTTTTCCATGATCTTATTTCTACTGCTACAACTTCTTCTGCTGGCATTTTCGTTTTATTATTTATACTAACAGCTAACATGTAATGATCGCTAATTTGTTGTTCTTTGACTACTTCATATCGAATATTCTGTGAATTAGTAATTAATATATCTATTAAGCTCTTGCTGTTATATGTAACTCTAGTATGATCATTTACTATCTGAATCAATCTATTATCTGTGATCAACTGTTTCAATTTAACACTGTAAAATTCATTGGATTTAACATCAATATTGCAATCACCGAAAATAAAATTATTTTTGTTGTGGTTTATGACATTTTCTAACCATTCATCGAAGTGACTTAAGAATACTGCATTCGTTGTTTGAAATGATCGATAAACTACTCCAAATATGCCAGTTGTATGATATCCTTTAATAATTTGAATTGCTAGAAACCAAGCGCGGTCTTTCTCACACTTGGAAATTATTTTAAAATTTATGTTTTCGTGAATATACATAGCAACACCACCCGTATGTCGACTATCCGAATCGCAACGAATAAAGTTGTAATTATTAATATGAAATTCTGCATCGTACATTTCTGGAACTGTTCTGGTTTCACTGAGTAACACTATGGCTGGTTTAAAATCTAACATTATCTGTTCAAGCTCCAAAAAATTTGAATACAAACTTCGAATGTTTGTATATAGTACGTCTTGTGTACTGAACTGCTATTGGTAATTAATTTGGTTCTTAAGTGATCTTAACTTGCGTTGAAACACTGTACAACTATTATCCCACGTAGCATGATTTGTATTAATCTTAAGATTAAGTCTATTATTTGCATCTGTACAATTACTGCATTTCATTTCCGTGCTCTTACAATCACTAAATTTGTGGTTTCCGCTACATTTCGGGCATGTTAGCTTGCTCGTGCACTTCGTACCGTGATGTGAATATCCGTTACAATTATAACACCTAGTTATCCCCAACGTCTCTACAACATGGCATCTATCAAAATTGATATTCAGTTTCTCCGCTGCTATTATCTTTTTAAAGTTATCGGCATCAACTTCAATAATTGTATCGACCTTCTGTGTATTTCTTCTATTGTAAGTTGTAACTACCTTAATTTCACCCTCAGATAAAAATGGGTTCTGCTGCTTCAAAGCTGAGATAATTTCAGCGCTTTCTAACTTCTCGGACATGCCTAGAATTTTAACTCTTGGATTTAGCTCCGTTGGTAGTTTAATTTCGTAGTCTGCTCCTAACTTATCTGTAGCAATTTGTGTCAACTTATCCTTTGCTTCATTTGAATCACATTGTAATATAATTCCTCCATTAGAGACATTTCGGCACCCCATTACTGGTATACTTTTAGGATCAATTAGGCTGACTATGTCTTGTCTTGTTTTTTTACTCTCTTGTGATTTCTTTGGTTGCAACAGTACTAGCTTAGTTGGATTAGATTTCAATACCGATGCAAAAGATGTTGTTGGTTTTTGAATTTCTTCTACATGGGTTTTGATCTCTCCTAATTGTAAATTTAATTTTGTGTGATTCGCACACAAATGTTGCTTTAACTCTTCTACAAAATTATTAATTTTTTTGAATTCCTCATAAATGGTGTCTTCATCATGTGCTTGACATTCTAAGCAAACATATCTTGCGTAAGGGCAATCTTTAAATAATTTGGCAAATTTTTCGAAATTCCAGTCAATGCAAGTATAGTGAAATATCTTTTTACATTTGCCGAAACATCGTAACGAATTTCTTTCACGAGAGTCGGTCACTTTTTACACTTTTCACATTGAGACATTTTAAAATGTACTCAATTGTAAACACTACACGCAAAAATGTTTTACTTCACTGATTAATTATATTTAACTTAAAAAATATGCAATAACTGCAAAAAAAAAGAAAAAAAATCTACAATAAAACGTTATTATTATGTTTACGTGTTTAATTTAATTGTCCACTACTAATTCAATTGTTTTTTATTTCACTAATTTGTTAATGTTCCATTTATTGTTTTCACAAAGCCTATAGTTATAATCACTCTTCAACTGTTCACACTAATTTCTAGAGATTTTCACAAATTTTAATAACCATTTACTATGTTTATTTAATAATTATTTCGCACCTCGAAACTCATGTACTACACATGTGAGATGATATCATAGTGAGATGTTTGCCGATCGGTGAAAATCTCAAGATATTGATTTTCTTAGACATTCTGTTAAGATAAAAATTGGTCAAATTTTCGAAAAATCTAGGATTAACTAGGTAAACCCCAATAACTTTTCAAACGGGTTGGCATGATCAAAGCATTCACATAGGCCTACCGAAATATCATAGTGAGATGTTTACCGATCGGTGAAAATCTCAAGATATTGATTTTCTTAGACATGCTTAAGACAAAACTTTTCATGTTTTTGAATAATCTAGGATTAACTAGGTAAACCCCAATAACTTTTCAAACGGGTTGGCATGATCATAGCATACACATAGGCCTACCGAAATATCATAGTGAGATGTTTGCCGATCGGTGAAAATCTCAAGATATTGATTTTCTTAGACATGCTTAAGACAAAACTTTTCCCGTTTTTGAATAATCTAGGATTAACTAGGTAAACCCCAATAACTTTTCAAACGGGTTGGCATGATCATAGCACACACATATGCCTACCGAAATATCATAGTCAGATATTTGCCGATCGGTGAAAATCTCAAGATATTGATTTTCTTAGGCATTCTGTTAAGATAAAAATTGGTCACATTTTCGAAAAATCTAGGATTAACTAGGTAAACCCCAATAACTTTTCAAACGGTTTGGCATGATCAAAGCATACACGTAGGCCTACCGAAATATCATAGTGAGATGTTTGCCGATTGGTGAAAATCTCAAGATATTGATTTTCTTAGACATGCTTAAGACAAAACTTTTCACGTACTTGAATAATCTAAGATTAACTAGGTAAACCCCAATAACTTTTTAAACGGGTTGGCATGGTTAATGTATACACACAAGCTTACCGACGACATGTGTGCCGATCGTTGAAAATCTTGAAATATCGATTTTCTTATTTATTTAATAAATATATTTCATTCGGATATTATTATAAAAAATATTTTATATTTTTCGCCCGAATGTATACTTTTTAACACGCATACATATGTAAATTTGTTGTTGTTGTTAATTCTAGTTTTATTTTAGGATAAACTTTATTCGCATAGTTGAGTTGGAGTTGAGTTGAGGTTGGATAGAATACAGTGAGTTGTTGACCAATGTTTTAGGGTATAGGGTCAGGCTCCGTTTGCGAGTTGAATTGGGGTTAAATTGCGGTTTAGTTGGGGTTGGATTAGGGTTTAGTGAGCAGTTGAGCAATCTAAATACAGGGAAACCTTAGTACAATGGAAATCGGCGGGACTAAAATAGTTGTCCGTTGTAGTGTGGTGTCCATTAAACTGAGGATTTGTGATTTTTCTTTTTTAATTTTATTGTGATCTTATCCGATTTTGACAAAATCTTATCCGATTTTGATGAAATTTAGCATTTCCAATGAAAATGGGATTTTCAAATGATTGTTAGACGAAGTTTTGGAATATGCCCAAGTAGAATGAAACTTGACTATTCCTTAATTGATTATGATGAAATTTAACAAGTGCGTTGGAAATAGGATTCTAAAATGATTTTTAGATAAAGTTCTGGAATATGGCCAGGTAAGATGGAACTTGGGTATTCCTTAACCGATTATGATGAAATTTGTCATGTGCGTTGAAAATGGGATTCTTAAATGATTTTTAGATGAAGTTCTAGAATACGGCCAATTAGGGCAGAACTTTGTTATTTCTTAACGGATTTGAGTGAAATTTGACATGTGCCATGGAAATGGGGTTCTAAAATGATTTTTGGATAGAGTTCTGGAATATGGCCAAGTAAGATGGAACTTCGCTATTTCTTAACAGATTATAATGAAATTTGACATGTGTGATGGAAATGGGGTTCTAAAATGAGTTTTAGAATTCCATTTCCAACGCACATATCAAATTTCATTTATTTATTTTTTTTGGCCATATTCCAGAATTTTATTCAAAACTCATTTAAGAATCCCATTTCAATCATGTATGTCAAATTTCATTAAAACCGGCTAAGAAATAGGCAAGTTCTATCCTAATTGGCCATACATGTAATCTGCTAAAGATTCAATTGAAATGTAAAAAGTTCAATTTGAAATGTTAAAGGTTCTATTTGAAGTGTAAAAGGTATAAATTGAAGTGTAAAAGATTCAATTAGAAGTGTACTCGTAAAAATATCTGTCCGTGTCCGCTCTAATAAAGTGTCAGCTTATCTAAGGGAGGTTTTCATTGAAAAACTTCAGTTAAATGGGACTTAAAAGTTTGTCCGTTGAAGTGAGGATTCCGCTAAATTGAGTGTCCGTTGAAATGAGGTTTCACTACAGTATATGGTATGTGTGTGATATTTAAATAAATGCACACACATTGAACGATTTGAAATAAACTTTACAGAAATATTTTTTAAGACTTAAAAAAGGCCACTGTAAATATCTCAAACATTCATCTCCGTGTTGAGGGACGATAATAAGGTCCAAAGTTACTACAGAGGAATTTCTAGAACTTCAAAAATTGAGTTGATTTTCGATGATCGTATGATGGTATGATGTTATGACTTGAGCAGGGGGTTGATATTTGGTTCAAGCTAAGTTGAGTTGAAGTTGAGCTAGGATTTAGTTAGCCTGTATTGGGGTTAAATGAGTTGTTCGGTTGTGTAATTATTTAATAGTTGATTTGGAGTTAGGTTAAGGGTTGATTTGAAAGATTATTTGGGGTTGATTTGGTGATTTATTGGTCGGCGGTTAATTTGATGATTGCGTTTAGAATTATGAGATGCCTAAACCTATTTTTAGAGGTATCAAGAACCGCAATTGGAGCACAATTGCAGATTTTGAATTTTTAAGTCTCAGAATTTGCAGATTTTCAGAAAAATCGAATTTTCTATGAAATCTATGGAAATATTCAAGCAATACAAATTCATGTTTGCACAATAATTACAGATGCCGAAACCTATCTTTAGAGGTATCAAGAGCCGCTGTCGAAGCACAATTGCAGATTTGAATTTTTAAGTCTCAGAATTTGCTGATTAATGTGATTCTAAAGAAAAATCGAATTTTCTATGAAATCTATGGCAATAATCAAGCAATATATATGCGCTTTGGCCCAGAATTAGAAGTTTTCTTGTACTCCTCTTTAATCATTTTTAAGGGATAAGTTTTGGCAAGGTACTCTCATCGAACTGCCTTCCATATACGACACTTATTACAAATTAAGGTTGAATTATTACAAATTTAGAAATTTTTTAGTGGCTTTTCATTCAAACAAATTTTCCAGGCCTCACCACATGAAACTTCACCTGAAAATTTTTCCAATTATAACAATTAGTAAAGCACCCTAACTGCACCACTTTGCAGATATGACACTTGAAAGGTCGAATTTATCCAAATTTTTAAATCTTATATTGGGATCCTCTCATGAAACTTAACGTGAAATTCCTGTGGTAAGCAGTGACAAACCAAAATAAGGATTTTATCATACCGTCAAGGCACTATCTATCTTTCATTAAATTTGTATTGTGAAACAAAAGGCAATTTCATAAAAGTTGAAAAAAAGGAAATGGTCTGGTGACCATTCCATGACACTTCCTGGTCGTTTCTTCAAGAAATGTGAAAGTTTAAATATTCAACGAAATTTAATCTCTGCAAAATAACCTTTTGAAATTTTATAAATCCATTATTCCTTCAGAATGTAATTCCTATATGTATTTTCGGCCAACACGCGTCTCTTTTCAAAACTCTCAACTTGAATCGGCATTGACTACGTCTCATTATTTATGAAAAACATTTTATTTCATTTTCTTTGAACTTGAAGTATTTTTGAATGTTATCCATTTTTCTTTATAAAACAGTCTTACAAATTAAATCTTAAAGTAAAGTTGAAAAAAAAAAAAAAAAAAAACCAACATTAAAATGTTATAAAAAAGTTTTTTGATTGACGGTAATCAAGAGAGATTGAAACGTAAATTAAATTTAGTTATGTATTGTGCGGTTTAAGTGTGAAGTTTTTGGATTAAATTTTCTTTGAAAACGCAAAATAAATCGTAGCACTGGTTTGTGTAAAGTCAATTGCTTGTAATTAGGGTAAGTCGATTTGATTTGTAAAAATAAATGGAATTAATAAAGAGACGAGTTTAATGGTGCCATATGTACAAAACGAGAAAAACATAAAAATTAGAAAATGCGATGCAACAAGAATTTAATATACGATACGGCGACAAACATCAAAATTTAATTAAGTTTTAGGTACACTCACATCTACCAACACACATAACGGATTCATATAATCTTTGACCATTTTTTTTTTTAATTAAAATACTCTGTACAAAAAATACTTACGGTAATTGGTAAATTTAATTCATGTGTTTCATTTCCACGCCAAAGATTCGAATCAACTGGTAAAATATTATTTAGTTCACAATCCAGTGAATTTACTTTTTCTTCCAACCGTGTTATACCACCATTATTGATGCTAACCCCAATACCGCCACCATTATTGAATTGGTGTGGTATCGATTTTTGTATGGTAAGCGGAAATTTGACCAAACCATTTGGTGTTGTCATTTTTGTTTTCGATTTTATTGTTGGTGGAATTGTGGTGGATGTTGTAGTTGTTGTTGTTATTGTTGCAACGGTTATTTCACTAATCCGTGTCGTAGGCAATGGGGTGGTGGATACCGGATGTGTTGTGGTTATTGTATTATGTTGTTCTTTGATTGTAGACGATGAATTTGTTGTCATTTGCTGTTTACGTAATTTAAATTTTTCAGAACCGTTGCGTATGATTTTTGAAATTTTTATAATTTTTTCAAGTTTTAATTTTGTTGGTGTTGATGATGATGTGATTGTTGTTGTCGGTGACATTTCGGTTGTGACAATTGTAATTGATGGTGAAATTGATGCGATTGTTGTTGTTGATTGGGTTTGTTGTTTTTCAGGCGTAATTTTAAATTTACTATTTCCACTACTTTGCATGTGTGGTGGCTGTTCATTGTTACTGTAAAATTTTGTTGTCGAAAATTCAATTTTATCTTTGCCATCGCTCGTGAACTTTGTATTTGCCACGCCTTCGTTATTTTTTAATTTAAATTTTAATTGTGGATCATTCTTTTTAACGCGACGCTCAATAAATTGATACTTCGGTGATGGGCGGTTTGTAACCGATGAAACAGGAGTTGTAGGTGGTGTGGTGGATGTAGTTGGCCTAGACACAGGCCGTGTAAATATTGATCGATAATTCAATGGTTTTGGATAAAAGCTCTCTTCAATTTTTTTAATTGTATCATCTTCTTGTAATTCACTTGCAAAGTCATTCGAATAGTGGCCTCCGGTTGTAACGGTTTTATTTAAATTTATTACATTTCCGTTATTATCTTCTATCAATTCAATTTCGATGTTTGAAGTTGGAATTTTTATATCCGGTATTAGATCAGGTGTTGTAGTTTCTTTCCTTTCGCTCACCGTTTGTTTAACTACGCCAGGGAAATCGTCAATTTTCGATGGATAAAAATCAATTATGTTAAACTTATGGTTTTCTTGTTTTTTAAGTTTCAACTTTTGGCGCAATTTTATATCGTCCTCCTCATCCGAAACAATGTCGTTATTATATAACAAATGATTATCAAATTCATCTGTTGTTATTTCAGCTATTTTTACACGATATAAACCTTTATTATCACGAGATGTTGTTGTTGTGGTTGTGGGCCATTTAATTGTGACATCGTCAACAGTAGTACTTTGCGTTGGATTCTCTGTTGAACTGGTAGTTGTAACACGATTGGCTGTCGAAACTTGTTGCAATAATGTGGAAGGTGATGATCTTGGTGACAATTTTTCCGATGATGTTGTCACCTCTACGGTAAACGACTTTATACCAAAGCTAACTGCATCGAGTGAATCTTCTTTCGATTGTTGTTCAAAATTGAGCGTGGTCAATTCATCCGGGAAAATATTAACAAAACTATTATTGCTAGGATTATTATTAACACTACTACTTAAACTAACACTATTACTACTACTATTAGTAATGTCACTAATGTTCGTTAAATTAACAGTATTATCACTATTAATAAAATGAATAAAATTAAATAAAATTAAAAAAATTATTTTAATATTCATTTTGATTTGTTTGTTTGTTACAAAAATAACTTTTTACAAAATATTTTTGTTGCTTGATATACGGTTTAAAAAAAGCCAAGAATTCTGTTTTATATTTGAACAAGCACACAACCGAACAACAAACAAAAAATTAAAATAAAACTTTTATCCTTTGATTTATCCCCTTAAATTTTTTCCAATTCACATTTGATGTTGATTTTTCGGTGAATTTGATTGAAGTGAAAATTCTCTGAAAATAAAAAAAAAGAAAAGTGGGATATAAATAAAAATATTTGTAAAAGTTTTTAAATAAAATTGTTAAAAAGTAAATCAAAAACAATCTCTTTACATATGTACGAGTAAAATATGTGCAAAACCCTTCAGTTCTGTAAGATAAAATTACGTTAAAAGCAGATAACATTTATATGGGTTTGATAGCAACACTTCCCAGAAACAATGACGCATTGGTGAAGGCGCGTGAAGTAAAAGGTGAGACTATATTAACCTGAGATAAAGTTCAACCAAAGATAATTGCAGAGTGCAAACGATGAGAGGAACGTGTTTCGATTTTTGGAGTAGCAGGAGCATTTGAAGTGTCGTCGGGAAGAAGCAAATGTTATTTTTGCGAAGAAGATGGACTGATAGGGTTGCAGCAAATTCAGTGTATGGAAAAATACTAAAAAATATAGGTGCGATTTGATATAAAATGTTTAGTGATTTTGATGCTAACCATCGTGAAAGGTAAGATGTTAGTAGACTTCGTAAACAACAATCAAAAAATTACGAAAGTAAAAATAGAGAATTTTCTTCATTTTTACTTTCGTAATTTTTGAAAAGCATCAATAATCGGTACGTAAAAGAATTTAGAAAACAAGTACCACCTGATTATAGAAGAAGCTGAAAAACGGGGATCAATGAATTCATTGAATTTGTTTTTATTTATACTGATCCTGACATATTAAAAAACTGCTTTACAAAAATCTTTAATTTTGAAGTTCTTCGTCAAGAATTTTTTAGATCATTCGTCATTGCAGAGTCGTTTGGAAAATTCAGTAATGTTTCAATTTGCTGTCCAAATCTGTATTCCAGGCCCACAAATTGACTTCATTAATTTATAAACTTTTCTTAATCCTTTGCAAACCCTTGCTGGTTGTACCATATATATGCTCTATCCATTAACTCACCCTGCAAAAAGGCCGACACAGCCCATTTGTAGAGTTTGTAAATCTGTTTAACAAAAGTTTCAACATAGCCAACACCGTATTTTTGAACATAACCTTTAATTAAATCGTACCTTCTAGTTAACGACATTACCACATAAGCATTTCTCTTCGTTTTTAATACCTATTTGCAGTTGAAAGGTTTTTATCGTTTGAATGTTTTTTCAATAATTAATCATGTTCACGTTTCAACACACTTCCATAATTTCCGATCAGGGCTATTCAATGCTTCCTCAACAGATCACCAATACATACATCATCAATCACTAATTTGCTTCGGTTTCGGCACACGGCTGGATCTTCTAACTGGATCTTCATTTTGAATTTGTACACCGGATGGGCACCATAACATCTTCATCTCAAACGCCGAAAATAATTTGAGCATTTTGAGCTTGGATAGGCGCACGAGATAAGCACATCTAAACACCCGAACAAATTTCAAAGTGATACATTTACCTATCCATAATTCTTCAGAAGTTTCCTGTTTTGAACTACAGGGCGACCGATTTTGCAAAAATGCTGCGATATTGACTGCTTCGCGAACCATCTGCATGTAAAAGTTCCAATAACTTATTAGCTCGAGTCCCGTTATCACTGAAAAGTATTGTACATAGGATGATAGCATCGCATGTGAATAGTAGGTGTTCCGATGCCTCCTTACCGCAGTCGCAGAATCTGCACTGGTCCGTAAGGGACCTTCCCATTTTATGTAGATGGCCGTTAAAAGGGCCGTGCCCTGGTTAAAACCAGGTAAAGGATCTTAAGGATTGGCGGTCCATCCTCGGTGCCTCTCCCAGACATATTATAATATTATAACTGAATAATTTCTTGGCCACTGTCTCATCCCAATGGAGGACTCCCAGACTAATAATTTCCTTTAGTTCTTCTCCTAGTCCCTTATACCATCTGCCAAATGGGTTTTGGAAAAAGCAATACTAGGACTGGGACCCAGGAAATCTCGGTTTGCTCCCATTTTTGCACATCGGTTTGCTGCCTCATTTCTACTAATGGTGAAGTGAAGTTATTTGCTTTACCCAGTTCTAATAAATTACAGTAGCAGCTCCAGATCAATTTTGAATTGAACACTGTAGCTCCTAAGGCTAGCAGAGCTGCCTGGCTGTCCGAGATTATATAGATCTCGGTCTTCTTATATTTCTTTTTGAGACATTGACCAGATGTTATAATTTTCACATTCAACTTATTAAACATCGGGATCATGCTTGTTGCCATGTTGCATGAAAAACAAATTTCTTTTTTTTTTCTAACAATCTCAATGACAAATAATTCAAATTTTTATTTAAGTTTACTCAACAATTAATTTTATTATAAGAAATAATTGCTTCTGGCTTTTTTAGATCACCAATTACGTTCTTGTCATAATGTACTGTTGATAAAAGAATCACTGTAGGAACACATTGATACTTTATTTTCGTGATACCGTTTTGCTGCTTCGCCTCTATGTGGCGTTTACACCCTTGTAAGGTAGTAAAAAAATTATTGGCCACGATTGTCCTTCCCGAGTTCGAATACCTAAACGCCAAACGCAACATTTCATTTTGCCCTCGGTCATCGGCCCGTTCTGCACCTGCATCTTTACCCGTATAAATATTTCCTTGTAGTGGATAGTGTGTGTTTGCATCGAATGCCCACCATACTTTTATTCCATATCTCGCAGGTTTAGACGGTATGTACTGAGTAAACTTCGTCCTCCCATGATATGGAAACAATTGTTCGTCTATGGTAATATCACTAGGCGGTTGATAATTCCTTCCCAAATTTTCTTTAACAAATTCCATATATCCCTAATTGGTGTAGCTTTATCGGATTGTGCACGAAAATTACGGGTACGGGCTATCATCAAATCTTATATATCGTGACAGAGCAATGAAACGGCGGGAGGACATTGTTGCTCTAAAAATGGGAAGGTTTATCGTTTTCCACAGAAAACTCGCGTGTTGCATATTATTGTGGCTTACGCCAGCAGCTAAGAGTATTCCAATAAATGCATTTAGTGCAATTTCCTTGAACTCCTTCCATACCTTTTTGTTTTTAGTTGGATTCTTAGTATTCCATTGATTAATTTTATCATTCGCATACCGATTTATTTCCCTTATTATGATAAACACAATGTGTGGTGTTAGAAACCTTTTAAACACTTCAATAGGTACCGAGTTTGTAGACGTAGCCCCTCCACTAAACCTCATAACATTATGGATACATGTTCGACCAATTGATGGCAGTGGTCTGTTCCACATCGTACCATCTTTCCCGAACATGTTCAATGTGTGCACTAAATTCATAGCTTCTTGCATATCGGTCTGCATTTCATTTGTTGACTGCGTTTCGGCTGCTTGCTGCATTTCGTCTACTTGATATACTTCAACTTCCGTTTGAATCTCAGTTGTTGATAGTATTTAATTATCTTCGCTGTTATACGTCTGTTGAATTTCTAATTCCTGCTCTGCTTCTATATAATCAGCATCTTCATCGGAATCTGCTTCGACAGCAAAAGTATCAACGTCTTGTTCTTCCTCCGTTGCTCGTTCTCGTTCAAGATCGTTAGCTAAGGCAGCTGCAAAATGTTCATAAAACTTTGGGTCAAACCCAGAATGAGTTTGGTAAACTTTATCCGCCTCGTCCATTCCTTCTCCAAATTCGTCTATTGTTGATTCAAATAAAACAAATATATCACCCGCTTCTTGTTGAATAATAAAACAGAAAATAAAACACTAAACTATGTAATTACGAAACTAATAATATTAGATCAAACAGACGAAAAATTCACAGAAAAAAAACCTTTACACACTGTTTTCAGCACAAAATTCGAAAAGATTATGGCACTGCACGTGCTAAAATACAAAGCACAATAATCGAAAACGAATAAATAACAGGAACTCCGGAGAGATAAATTTACAGTGAGAACAGACAAATTTAGTATATTTTCATATAAAATGTGTATGGGGTCTACCCTTTTGTTTCGAATATGACTAGAATTTTACGATGCCCTTTAAACTCCCTACATATTTTTGGTAGTTTTTTTCATATATCTGTTCAAAACTAGTAGCTTGAGGATATCACGGAATACCATATTTGGACGATGGGGAAATTATAAATATCAAAATAATGCAAACAAACATAAAAAGGGCTTGGACATGGAGCTATCATATTTATGTAGTGTCGGTGGTGGTTGTGCTTTCTTTGTTGTAATGGTGCTTCGATGTCCTCAATGGAAAGCATTCACCTATATCATAAAGTTGGTGTGACAAATCAATTCCTCTTGAATTTTTCGCCTTGAATTGGGAAGTCTCCATATTTGTTTTCATAAAATGTTAATTTTTTTGTAATGGTGGAGTGCGAACATTCAAAGAGGATAGACGTGTTTTTTCTATCCTCTTCAAAAATTTAATTTAATTTAATTTTCTTTTCGTTTTATTTTTTGTTTCTTATGTACTGATATGTATATACTTTATATACATATGTATATACATTTTAATTTTAAATTTTAAATTTTAAATTTAATTCTAATTAAATTCAAGTTAAGTGTAATGTGTAGTGAAAATAATTAAACTAAAGTGTAATTTTGGAAAATGCAATCCACCGGGATGCATTTGTCAGGCAATGTTTTTTTATTTTTTTTTTTATTTTTGTAGATAGAAAAATTAAAAGTGCATGATTTTATATTTTGTGGATTGTAAATATTTATGTACAATCAAATTTCAATTTTTAATTACTAAAGTTTAATATTTAGATAGTATTGAAATAAATTTTAAATTATGGTATATAAAATAAGTCGCAATAAATTTGGTATTAGATTTTATTTTTAAGACACTAATACATACTTATAATTTAGTATATAAAAAGGCCATAAATATGTTTGTGTACTATGTAGCTGTGTCGTTTTCTCTTTGCACGATTTCTGTGAAGGAAGTGTGCGTGGTTTTGTTGGTTTTTGTATTATAAAGTACAAACAACAACGAGAAAGAGAATCTTTACGTTGGTTTTGATACAGCAAACAGCAGTCACAAGTAATTTACTGTTGTGTGAAATGGGCACTAACACATCCATACAACTTGATTCATATATGGTAGGATCAACAATATGGTTGTACAGCTGCTTGTTTGCTCTTTACACGGATTCTGTTAAGGAAATGTAATATATTTTGTTGGTTTGTGTATTATAACGCACAAACAACAACAAATAGAGAATTTTTTGCGTTACATAGTTTAAGTGTGTTTATATATACTTTATATACAAGGCCTACTAATACGCACATGAAAGATGGTAGAAAATATTTATCGTCAATGTGTGTTGGTGGTTTTAGTATGTTTTTGGTTTTAGTATATAGGATTTTGTTACTTGAATGCAGGTGTATTAATCTTTTTGTGTTTTTGTGTACTCACGAAACAACTATGATATTAGCTGTATTTTGTTGAGAAATTTACAACAACAATTGCACGTGACAAGAATTAAATGATTCGAACAAAAAATTTGAATTATTTAATTCGAGCTCGAACAAATAAAATACGTAACTGCTTGAATGAAAAACTGAAGAAATACCAACATAGAATATAAAAATTAAATCGAAAAAATATTTCGCGGCTTGTGCTGTTGAGAAAAAAATAACTCCAAAATAATTTGAATTAATTTTTTCTCAACAAAATACAGCTATTATTGAAATCATGTGTTGTGTAAGCGCAGTGGAATTTGTATATTCGACTCAAATAGGATTTTTATACTTTGTATAATCGAATTGGTTTGAGTCGAATTGGAATTGGGAGCTGTCTTATACAATTCATTTGAACGGTTTATTTAGATAGGATTAATAAATTTTTTTACAGGGTATTACATAATGAATCAAACTGTTTTCTAATTAATTTAATTATTATTATAAATTATAAATTGTCTAAATAAATAAATGAATAGATAAATGAAATGCGAATTTAGAAATGTTGGTTTAAATTAAGTTAAGATTTGATTTTTGAGTTTAATGGTTGTCTTAATGGATTTATTGAAATTTAGATGGTGGGATGTACACATAATCGTCATAATTACGTATGTATATGACACATCGATACATTTTTAAGAAAGTAAGGGTTAATTTTCATTGCATTTATTTATTTATTTATTATTTATTGTTTTATTTACTTTGCATGCTTGATTTGGCAGGGAATGAGGTCCGTGAACTGAGTTAAAATTTTGGATATACATATTTGTATTTATTTATTAATAAAGAGATAAATTTCTGAATTATTGATTAGGTTCAGGTTTTTGGTGGCGGTGATCTCTTCAATTGGTAAATGATGCTAATTGGATTTTTATTTAGGTAGTCTAATATTTTATAAGTTTTATTTTTGGGTTGCGAAAATGACTAAGTTGAAGCAAATCAATTGAATATGTACACTATCAGACATAAATATTTGGATGACAACCGGGATTAATCATTGGAGCTGATTTTGGGGTAGCTGATTTTGCTACTCGTGCAAATTACCGCTCAGTCGACTTAGTTAAAGTCGTGGGCGTTTACAACGTTGCTTATTTGTGTTGATTTGGTTTCAATAAATTTCTTTTTTTGAAACTGATGCTACCGTTTGATATTACATATTGTAGGGATTTATTTTGATAAGTTTCTTGTCGTTGCAATTATCAAAAATTATCTTCTGCTAAAATCAATCACTTTATTGGTATTTAATTGTAATTTATATTAATGTTGCTATTTCGATAAATATTTATGTATATAGATTGAAATATTATACTAATTAAATGAATAGCATCGTACGTTATCTAGGATAAGGGAAATTCCCTTTTATATGATATTGTAAACTGCATTGCATTGCAAAATTATTTGAGGTATTGATGAAAATATTTCAATACTTCTTGTCAGTTTAATTTAATTTAATTATATCAAAGTGTCATAGTTTGTTCGGGTATTTTTGTCTGATGGTCCAGTTGATATTAAGTATATATAATTATATTTAATTGTTAGATCGTCTCCAAGCTACAGAAATATTGGTGAATTCTCGCTCAACATCCAGAAACTTCAAGCAGCATTATGTAGCGTAGAAAATGTATTGTTCTTGTGTTATCTATTTTATTTTATTTATCACTAACTAATTTATATAAGTTAATTTCTATTAATTATGTAGTAAAGCAATTTAATTTTCAGGGATACCTGGGAAACTCTAATTGTGTTTTATTAGTAAATATCATATATAGGTACATGTAGTACTTAACTAAATTATTGATATTCTAGACTTTTTTGCGTAGTATTATGATCAATGTTTAAATTATATTATATACTTTTATAAATAAATAATTAATTTCTACATTATTAATTTCCTTTTTCTAGATTTGTAGGAAATTGCCGATTAATTTAAATTTAATAGTTTGGTTAAATATAAATTTTCAACTTTTATTTTTAAATCTAGTTGCAGTAGGTTAACAATTAATTAACTATTTACAGGAGAATGGTAACTAATGGAACAAGTGCTGTGAATTTAAATTATAACTTAACAATTTAAAATTTTTAAACATTCTTTTGGAATTTTAGCTTAGAAGTGGGAGAGTTTACATAGGCAATTTCATAAAATGTTAATTTTTGTAATTCTTCTATGTAATATATTGTGTTTTGCTCATTAATATATAATAATTAATTTAGATTAAAAATATTTAAAGGTTTCTCTTCCTTAATTTGCTAATAAATAATTCAATTTTCAGAATATAACATAGTTCCAGAATCAATCTTTCATATGGAGATTAAATTAATCCTGAAATTCAGAATTAGCTTTAATATTATGGTGATTTATTAATTAAAATTAGTTTTCAGAATTGCCTGGGAAATTATATATTGATTTTATTTGTTCATTCTTGATATACTACTTATAGTACTAACTGAATTATTGATGATTTTAGGCTGTTGTGGTGCTGTAACATTATCATTTTTAAATTATTTACTATAAATTTTATAAAATAATTGAATTTTTAATTATTTATTCTCTTTTTCTTGATCGGTAGGAAATTTCTGATTAGTTTTAAGTAAAATTTTATGTTTAAAATAGTTGTTAACGTTCATTTTAATTCATGTTGCAGTACGTAATAATTAATTAATTAGATATAGAAGGACCATGAAAAATGAAATAAGCGCGGCTTTTGTAATCTTAGCTTAGTAATTTTAAATTTTTCTTAAATATTTTATAAGGTAAATTAATGAACGGCGGACAGGGGAAATTACAACATTAATAATTTTATGTCCCGATTTAAATTTAGGAAGCCTTGAGTATCCGGCCCTGGATTTCAGAGAAATGATAATCTAACAATATAGTTAGATTGTGCTGTCTTGTGCTAATCTATTTATTATATATTGTACTAATAATTTACTAACTATCGATCACTTTGGTCTCTGTAACCGGGTCGTGTCTGGCCCAACTAATAATCCTGTCCTATCCTTCGGTTTTGTTATATGTACATGGGTGTACTGTGTGTGCCCGGAAGTCCGGGAGATCCTGCTATAATGCTTGGCCGTACACTCTCAATCAATAAAATGTTAATTTTTTGTATTGTGTAATATATTCTGTTTTGTCCATTAATATATTTTAATTAATTTAGTTTTAAAATACTTAAAGGGATCTCTTTTTTAATTTACTAATAAATAATCCAATTTTCAGAATAAACATAGTTCTAGAATTAATCATTATTATAGGGATCAAAATTAATCCCGAATTTCAAATTTAAATTTTAGTTTGAATCAACCCTCCAGGATTAATAAGTAGTGAATAAGTTGTAGTTTAGAAATTGTGTTGTCCTGTGCTAACTATTTTTACTATATAATTACTAACAATTTACTCTTATCCTTCGGCTGGGGATGGATAAATGGGTGTACGAGGTGTGCTCGGGAATACTGAAGATCCTGTTATAATAATTATTTATTTAAGTAATAAAATTTGTTATTATGATGTTTATTAATTAAATTTAGTTTTCAGAGTCGTCTGAGAATTTGTATGTTAATTTTATTTGTTGATTCTTAATATACTTATAGTACCTAATTGATTTATTGAATTATTAATAAATCTATGTATTGTGGTGCTGTAATATTATCATGTTAATCATTTTATATAAATTTTATAAAATAATTGAATTCATAATTATATATTTTCTTTTCTTAATCGGTAGGAAATTTCTGATTAGTTTTAAGTAAAATTTTATGTTTAAACGGTTTAATGTTTATGTTAATTCTTGTTGCAGTAAGTAATAATTTTTAATTGGATATAAAGGACCATTAATAAGGAAAAAAGCGCTGTTATTTTAAAGTTTTATTAAATATTTTATCAGGTAAATTAATGAAAGACGGACAAGGATGAAATTACAACATTAATAATTAATACTTTTTAAGTCCTGTTTTAGATTTAGGATTTAGGGAGTCCTGAGTATCTCGCCCTGGATTCCAGAGAAATAATCATCTAATAATGTAGTTAGATTGTGCTGTCTTGTGCTAACCTATTTATTATATATTGTACTAATAATTTACTAACTATCTATCGCATTGGTGTGTGTAACCGGATCGAGTCTGTCCCAACTAATAATCCTATCCAATCCTTCGGTTTTGTTATATGTGTACGGATATACGGCATGGGCCCGGGAGTTTGGGAGATCCTGCTATGATGCTTGGTCGTACACTCATAATAAATCATGAAAGTTTAATTTCAACTTTATTTTATTTAAATGTATCTTTATTTTGTTATAATGATGTTTTTTATAATATGTAATTGTAATTATAATTATAATTTTAACTTAGTAATTTTAGATTTTCTTAATTATTTTATCAGGTAAATTAATGAAAGGCGAACAGGGGGAAATTACAACATTAATAATTTTTAATTTAGGTTTAGGGAGTCCTGAGTATCCGGCCCTGGATTCCAGAGAAATGATCATCTAAAAATGTAGTTAGATTGTGTTGTCTTTTGTGCCGTCTATTTACTAACTATCGATCGCATTGGTGTCTGTAACCGGGTCGAGTCTGTCCCAACTAATAATCCTATCCTATCCTTCGGTTTTGTTATGTGTAAACGGGTGTACGGTGTGTGCCCGGGAGTCCGGGAGACTTGCTATAATGCTTGGCCGTACACTCACAATCAATCAATCAATCAATCAATAATTATAATCATAATCATAAAACATTACTAGTGAATTAAGTTATTAACGTGGTGGTGAATTTTATATCCATAATAATTATAACGTTGGACTTCAAGTGAACAAATGCGGGACACGCCAAAACAAATTTGTGTAGCCGCTTGCAAAATAAAGTTGGGTGATTTATTTATTCGATAAATTTGGAACAATCGGACACGTAGGTGAATGTATATTTTTCTACACCTACTTCATTGGTGGTGCCATTGTATCGGTACATTATAACGCACAACGTGAGGGTAGACCGGAAAAATTTGAAGATGAAAAATTGCAAGCATTATTGGATGAAGACAACACACAAACACAATAAGAATTGGCCGAAGCATTGAATGTTGATCAGTTCGTTGGCAGTACATGTCGATATAGAATGGGGATGGGTCACAAATTTGGGATTAGTGAGGAAAAGCACAAACATCACAAGATAACATTCAATAAATTTTAAGAATTTACTGTCAATGAATTATATAAATGTATATTGGTATTTTTATGATCTTCAACCGATGTATTTTGTAGATTAAATAAAAATGTAAAATTTTAGAAAGTGTTAAGCCATCGAGGAATGAAGATCTTTTTTTTTTAAAGGGTGGGTGTTTGTTGCACCCTTTCCCCTACTGTAGTTGCGAATCTGCCCCTAACCATCAAGACTAGGTCGTCCGCATAGGTAATGTTCGAGAAGTCTAAATTTCTCAGTCTGGTAAGTAATTGATCCATCACGATCAGCCACAACAAGGGAGAGAGAACACCTCCCTGGGGGCAACCCCTGGTGGCCACTATGGTGATGGTTTTGTCTCCAAAAGAGGCCGTAATCCTCCTGTATTTTAGTAGGTTTGCAAATTGAAAATTTTCAAGATTGGTGAAAATTCAATAATCTTGTAAATATTTAAGGAAATCTTTTGTTGAAATAACATTTCACACCTTCACCCAAATTAATAAAATATCCTTTGAGAATGTTATCACCTTTGCAAAATGAAAAATCAAACCATTTTTTTTTTTTTTTTTGGTTGCACAGCATCAAAACTAAAACAAATATTGTTTCATAAAGGTGTGTTCATGGCATATTTATGTAGAAGTTCAGTATAAATATTATTAAAGTGAATCAACACAATCAAATTAGTTTTATCGATTTCGTTTAATTTTTTCCATTTAATGATTTTTAATCGGTTTCTCGTACCCTTTCAAACAAATTTTGCTTTTGTGGTTATCGATGATGATGCTTTTATTATAAAATTTTAAATAATTTAATTAAAATGTTTTATGCATCATTATAAATTGGTTTTGTTATGTAATATAATACTGATAACACTTTTATCGAATAGTTCTGGCAGTCTGGTATGTTTAAAGTATAAAATATACTCGTACCACAAAAATATGGATAATAATGGAGCTTAACCTTTAGAGTTTATTTTATCCCATTGATTTAGTTTTTATTATTTCTAATAATGACTTTAATAGTTAAACAGGACTTTCTAAAATTACTAATAAATTAAGATAATTTTCATTGATAAGCATATGACATAGATCCCTTATAAAAAATACGACAACAACCCCAATTAACAAAATTTAGATTCATTTCGATCTCTCATTTCAACGTATAATTTGAGACGTTGAATTTTTATTTGGTCTGTTTTCGCAAATGTTACACAAAATGGAAAAATAGCGTATAAATAGGTTGAATCTTAAAGCAACACAGAGTTCTTTATCCTTTCAGTTAAAATTACAAAAGCAAAAATAATCCATTAATCGAGACGACTTAACTCGACTTTTTATTTAAATGTATTACTTGATTTTAATTTTTGTTGTTTTTGTCTTTCTGGTGAAGATTAAAGTATTAAAATTATTTTATGTTCTATTTATATATAAATACATACAGATAGATCCGCAGATATGAAAAATGGGATCACTTTACTTAGGGTGACAAATTATTTGTTTTGCATTTTCTTGTTGTTCTTATATGGGAAACGAGGACGAAAACAATCCGAAACCATGATTTATACGTTATTTAATGGTTATTCTTAAGCTATTCACATGATTTATGATTGTAAAATTATAAATCATATACGACAAAAATGTTAAGGACTTTACTGAGATTTTCATTAATTGAGGAACTCGCATAGATATTTATTTAAAATTAATTAATCCTTAATAAACATATAAAATCACACCTGACTTAGTGAATTACAACTATTAGTGAAATATTCACAGTTTACAATAAGGACCGCTATTCGTAACTAAAGGTAACACATTGAATCATTTTTCGAACAATGAAAGGACAGAAATAGACAATAAACGTCAACATTATAGCGTACAAATAAAATATCTGATGCTCAAATCGAGCCGTAATTAGATATACATATATATATATATATATATATATATATATATATATATATATATATATATATATATATATATATATATATATATATATATATATATATATATATATATATATATATATATATATATATATATATATATATATATATATATATATATATATATATATATATATATATATGTATATATATACGTATATATATTTATATATATATATATATATATATATATATATATATATATATATATATATATATATATGTATATATATACGTATATATATTTATATATATATATATATATATATATATATATATATATATATATATATATATATATATATATATATATATATATATATATATATATATATATATATATATATATATATATATATATATATATATATATATATATATATATATATATATATATATATATATGTATATATATATATATATATATATATATATATATATATATATATATATATATATATATATATATATATATATATATATATATATATTACAAAGTTTGATTTATCTTTAAAAAGGGGCCACCTAAGAATCCTGGTTGGAAGGCTTACTGCCCCTTGCTGTTTTAAAAATCCATTACATCGCTTCTTACCTATACTATTTACTGTTTATTTTTTTGCGTCTACTAGACTGGACCATCTCATTCTGTTGGTGACTGTTGTCTTCAGTTCCCCACTTTTTGCCAAGTTCCTACGTCCCACGGCTTCCTACGTTCCGCTTACCTTTATATCATTTGATGATTTCCTCAGTGTGTACGTCCGATTCATTTTCACTTGCGTTCCATCGCTTGATATTTACTGGCAGCAGAGTGCATCCACGAATGGGAATAGAATTCTGGGTTTTAACCATGATCTCTTGTGGTATTGAGAGCGGAACATTTACGAGATGTAACTAATTTAAATACATAAATATAGGAGAATAACAAATGCGCAATAATTTTAGAAATGTCGTTATCTAATTCAACAAATCGATTATTTGTACGAACGGTTAATCCCTCAATTCCACTGTGAATCAAAGTTTGTCAGTAAAAATAACTTGAGATAAAAATATAAAATCGGTGGTTGTGTGAACGAGACACACAACGGAGTCAGTCTTCTTCCAACTTCAAGTCAGCTCCGTCAATTTTTCACAGTGGAATTGGGGCTTTAAAAGAAAAATATTCCATTCGTTTTTGCAGTAAACATATTTTACTTTGACCTTGTATATTAAATATTAAACAAAATATAATTTTCAACGATTGATTTAGTGAGATATGTGTACTATTGTAAATATTGTACATGCCTACTTCTCTCCTATTATTTCTATTTATATAAATTCTATTATACAGGGTATCCCAGAAGTGTAGGTACAAATGAAGCAGGATGATAGGGAAGACCATTTCTAACCAAAATACCCATATAAAGTTTTATCGAATTGTTGATGTTTCAAGATTTATTCCACTTTTAGTATTTTTTGGGGAAATCGCAAGTGCACCCACCAAAAAATTAATTTAAAAAACATAAGAGTGCTTTTGTTTATTTTTCTTTTTAAATACGACCTTGAAGAGTGGTACTTTCCAATAAAATCATTTTTATAAACTCTATTTTCTTCTGTCTAATAAAAACAATGGTTTTGTGAAGTATTTTTGTTTCCCAAATATTTTACTTTATTTTTAAGTAACGCTGACGGAAAAAGTATTTACTATAGAAACTTGACCAGCTATCAGAAAAACTTGCGCCACTAATGCAGATTCTAAAATAGTATCACGCATAGGGGTATTCAAAACCAAATGTTTTTTATCAATTTTTTTACAAAGTAAGTCGTGTTATTAAAAAATACACTTAACTAAATTTCGAGTGCTAAAATATTTACTTTGTCAGAAATAAAACAAACTGATTAAAATCAACCAGCAAATTCAAGCTCAACTCCCATTTTACACTACACCTGTTCGATGAATTTGAGAAACCCCTGCACATAGCCAAGTTACAATCGTGACAGTATTTTTGAGTCAAAAGTGCCAAATTCTAAAACCGAGTGAAAAAAAATCTGGAAGCGCTGTTGTTGACCATAAAAAAACTTGCGTTTTGAACGACAAAATGAAGCTTTTTTCTCCATATTGTACAATTTTCTGAAAAAATGACTTGGACAAATTATTTTTAACCTAACCACAACTGGCAAGTGTTAAAAGACAACTAATTTTTTTTGACATTTGAAGATATTATTGTGATAGTGAAATGTCCAGCTCTGACATTTTTTGGATAGATATTTGTCAATACATCGAAAAAAAATCATATACCATCATAAAATTGCTGATAGAAAATATCAGTGGATTTGCGTAGTGTAGACACCGGGTTAGACACCGGGTTATTGACATTGTATTGATTGTAATTTCAACGATATGTTGATCGATACATTATTTATTGATTATTTGTGAATTGCTTTATTAAAATTGTCTTTAAAGGTATTATTTCTTAGTAATAAATTCTCTTAATTTTGAAGGTCGTTTATAAATCTTAAAGGTAAATTTTCCATGGGACGGCCTTTAAAATAATATCACATTATTTGGGTGGAGAAGGGTGAGGAGATACAAGGAGGTGAGATATCGGTCACAAAAGGTAATTAAAGTTAATTCTGATTTTGTATTCGGTGGATTTTCAACAGTTACTAGCAATATATAACTGGATCTAGTTGTTAAAGGTCGAAGGTGAAAAATCGCGAATGCGATTTTAATTGCTGTTCAACACGTTTCATTTCTAAATAATCTAACGTTAATTGTGAGTCTGTGATTTGGCGGATTGACAGCAGGAGATTTGTATTGTCCTTATGAGCAATTGTGAAATTGGGGAAGGTGTCTCCATATTTAACAAACCCTGTGTCATCTTTTAAGGACCTTGATTTCAAATGTCATCCTCAATCCTCATTCTCATTTATGTGAAAAATTAGATTTATGTATTTTTTTTGTACTGTCTTAATCACCCCCAATCATATTTATTTTCTTAACTAAAGGAAGGCCTGACAGTTTCTAATTATTTTCAATTAAAATACATTTTTATTGCTTAGTTTTACTCTATTTAATAATATTATTATTTTTCATGTTTGTACATCATTATTTAATTGAAATAAATAAATCAAGCAATTGTTGAAGTTCACAGTTGAACAACCAACCTTTTTGAATATTTACCTCTGCCTGAGCGTTATTGGCAGCCGTCACGCATGTTAAATGAACGGGAAATTAACTTCTTAGAAAACAGAAGTCTTTCACCGGATGATTTTCTTTTCTAAAGATGTCTTTGGAATAAAGATGTTTCTTCCCTTAAATGTATCTTCGCTTAAATACTCCTTTTGTTTGTGAATATGGTTCGCATAATAAAATAATATTGCATTCCGTAAGGTTTCCCTCGATTGAAGTACTAATTAAGTACGCTGCGGAGACCATATATTCTTAAATTTAATCGAGAAAAGTGGCCGATCACTTTAGTATACATCAAGTTAAATTTTCGATTGAAATGACATGTTTTAATAGCATGTCATCGTTAATTTAATCACTATCACCCATTACGCATCAACAATCAACCATTACTACCACCATGTCATCGATAACTTTTTTGATTAAATTTGAGGAATAGGGCCCAGGCCAGAGGGGCCGTTTAAGTTAAATCCCACATGTTCACCCAGCTTATATTTATTTACGAAATTCAACGCGCCTGAATGTATGCAAAACCATTGCGTATGACATGAGTTATAGGTATGCGATGAGAATTGTTCGGTAAATATTAAACTCATCTCCCTCAAACAAGCACCCATCCTGATACTTCAAATATGCTACCCGCTTGGTTGAAATTTAATAATCTATTACAGATAGTACAATATTCCACATAGAGATTAATAAATCAGAAGTGTCTATTTCTATATCAAAAATATGTTAAATTTGATTTAGAAATTTCATTCAATTCTATTTGCAAGCGACAGTAAATTGTATTGAATTTCCATCATCGAGCAAAGAAATAAAAATGTTGAACTGAATTTGAAAATGTGCGTTCACGTCGTCAATCTTGAGCAGCATGGTATTTTCCCAAAGATCAATATCAACCAATCTTATTGAATTTGGCATCAATCCCATTAAAGAAATTGAAAATCGAAGAGAGTCGGTTTGGTTTATACTGCTTTCACGAAAGCCTTTGACAGCATTAGTCCATTGTTCAACATTGGAACGGAACATTGGAATATTTTCCAACTAGTTTGTTTCCTACCTTAATGTGAAGCGATTATTTGCTGGATATAAAATAGGCACGAGCTGTTAAGAGGCACTCCTACATTTCTATTAATGAAGCAAGCAGTGGTTATAATGGACCGATGAACATCATTATTTCCAAGAGTTTTAACAAAACTGGCCACTTGTTGAACTATTCAATAAGTAAGTATCCGTTTACCGTTTTCCTGAATGGTTTCATTTTTCGAGATTTGAGATTTGTCGTGGCGCAGATACAAGAAATTCTCAGTGGAGTTATTTTAATTCTTATTAAATGATTCCACGAATAATGCCATTAGGAAATATAAGTAAATTAAATCTTTTTTAATCACATATAGCTTTGTTAATAGAAGAATTTTCGACGAATATTCAAAGTGGTAAGTCGGCTTTACGCAATTAAGATGAATCAGGTGGAATTTTAATAGGCTATATACGATTATATGTATAAATGAAGTATTCAGGGGGTCTCGTTCTATGAAAAAGCCTAATGAAAAAAATGTTTCCATTTTGATTCCATCAAGCCTTTTTCATTTATAACGTTTCAAACAACCACGACAATAAGCGATTTTCGATGTCCAAATGAAAAAGAATCGTGGCAAAACGCTGAATAAGTTGTTTTCATAGTAAGCTATACTGTAGCCTTATTCTATAAAAAATAAGATAAAGTTTACACGTGATAAACAGTGAACGTAAAGAGAATCGAAAAACAATTTAATGTAATTTTAGAAAAAAATCACAAAGTTTACCCGTTTTCACGTTTACACATTATCTTATTTTTTACAGAATAAGGGTGCTGTAAACAGACATTTTATCGAGTTTCATATAGATTTAGTTAATCAGTTATCGTCATTGCCTGTCAAAATATAAAATAAATTATAAAAATGACTAAATTATTTTTAAAACTTAACTAAATTAATTATTTGGAAGCTTTTCTTAACTAAACGGAATAGTTTTTAATATTTAGTTTTTAATTTACTTATTAGTTAAGTTTAAAGTGAATCATATTATAGTTTCAATGCACATTTAATGCTAAAAATACAAATTTAGTTTTTATAGAATTTTATTTCCATATTTATGATGTTCTCACCGCCAAAATGGCCGGTGGGAATGTTTTATTCATAAGAAAAGATTTGGACGTCATTTTTTCCATCTCAAGGAACATGAATCGGAAATCTGTATTTTTCACTGAAAGTACTTTTCATTATACATTTCACGAGTCGAGGATTGACCCCCAGGGCGTCATTTCAAAACATTTAGTGAACTAAATCACCTTAACAATTTTAATGTAATTATATTGCCCGAGACATAAATTCTATAAGTAAGGAAAGATTTAACAGGTTTTGGCTGCTGTAAATAATATTAAGCATGGTACAGCGCTTGTCACTGGCCACTTGTTGTATTATTTACTATGGTATATCGGTGGTGCAATGGCATCTGGGAGTGTTTTTCGTCCTGGCATACCGGTGGTACACCGGCAGGGAACCTGTTATACCTTTATTTATATTTTCAGATCAAGAACAATACTGCGTAATATATTTTATAATTGAAATTTATAGAAAAACAAACCCGCAGTTATGTAAATGATATCATTACGAACATTCATACACAATGACATAATGATATTAATAACAATCATATAATAACGATAGTATTATAATGATAATCATTTTTGAGAAAAATACCTTTGAAGGTAAACAACATTTTTGTAAACAAAAACGGAAAATATCTATAAATTTCCTTTTTATATAAAATATCAACGAAAAAACAGCATCCCGAAGAAAAATAAAAAAAACCAAAAAATTATTTCCATCTCAAAAATAACAAAAAGGAAATCGATTTTATCTTTCGATTTAATCATCGTTTCTACCTTTACGTATAGTTTTCATTTTTCGTGTTTCCTTTCTGCGAACTTATTATTATTATTACTTCAGCTAAATAAACGAAAAGAAAATGAGAAAATTAAATTGTTGTTGTTTGTAAAATGGGGGATGCCGAGGTGGAATATAGTAGGTGTGAAAACTTTTAAATTAGTAAAATTTAGATTTTTCTTAAAAGAATACTTAAGTTCATACACAAAATTCTTCAAACGAAACATTTTAACGCGTACTAATGTAAAAACGTCTGACGAATATAACGCGTTCACTAACGCAAATTAGTTTGACAACAATACGTGCTAATTAAAGTATCGTAATAAACGTATATCGGGGTTGACAGGGTCCAATATGTGATACTTGAGGAATACGACATGTCACTTTGATAACGTAAGATTTCTTATTGCCAATTATTACATATTGTAGACGGCTTGAATTGAACCAATTAATGTATTCCAATGAAAATCTAAATGTGTTGAATCGCAAGCGATTTAACATAGATGAGGTTATATTATCCGGCCCACATCCGTCTCCAAAATTCGTCAAATCTGATAGAATGTCTTCATCAGATATGACTGGAGGAGTAATTAATACGTTGCTATTGCCTGTTTTATAAATGTAATCAGTATTGACGTTTGGTCGATAGACAAATTGAAAAAAATGTATTAAACTTGTCCACTATCTCTTTTGCGTTTGAGGTGCTGATATTGTTGAAGGTCATATTGGCAGGATACCACTCGATTTAACGTTTAGACTTAATGTATTTCCAGAACAGTTTTGGATTTGTTCTAATTTTTTCTTAGATGGCAGCCAAATAAGACTTGTACTTAAATTTGAAATAGACATCAATTTTCCATACTTAGGTTTATAAACCGGTCATCGAAACATCGAGAGTGAATACTTGGCGATATGTGGAAAATAGGCATATCAAATTCAAAGAATTGCAGGAAGTTCTCATACAATTTGTCGACATTTACTTTCACATCCTTTGCATTTAGAATCTCATCCTTAGCTTCTGCTTCTAAACAAACATGCATACCAGTATGGTTTCTCTTCTTTAAAGTTGTATTTGATTTGTTGCACGTGTTCTGATTTCGGCGTACAGTCAGTAGTGTCAAATACAATATCCAAAGATTGATTGCATTAGCGAATAATGATTCTGTATCTGACTTTATATGGTTTGGAAGGGGATCCGCTCGAAACGCGATATTTCAAAACGCGGTATGGTCCAAAACGCGATATAGTACAAAACGCGATATTTCAAAACGCGATACGGTACAAAACGCGATATGGTACAAAACACAATATTTTAAAATTATTAATCTTCCTTTATTTAACATATAAAACTTTCCTTCACCTTTATGATGAAATTGAACATGTACGATGGAACTAGGATATGCATTTTGAAATATCTCCTTTGCAATTATTGTGTTTTGTACTATATCGTATTTTGTACCATATCGCGTTTTGAAATATCGCGATTTGTACCATATCGCGTTTTGTACCATATCGTATTTTGTACCATATCGTATTTTGTACCATATCGCGTTTTGTACCATATCGCGTTTTCAAATATCACGTTTTGTCAAACCGCGTTCTAAAATATCGCGTTTCAAATGGGACCCGTTTGGAAGAATGCAATTAAATTCACAGTCAAGTTCCAGATAATATTTGGAAAATTAAAGTCATCAAATCGGATGAATTTGATGTCTTCTTCAATCGAATCGAAGCATATGCATAATAATTACTGTTAGATAAATATATATCGTTTATTAATTTTAAGCTTATACCGATTTTAGTAAGGCCTTCGACAAAATTGATCATAATTAACTAATAAGGAAACTTGTTTCATCATCCTCAAACCTTCATACATCCTATACAGACTCTAGAACACAATTTGTAAAAACTTAGTGATCATGTTTCCCGAACCATTCATGTCAGTTCAGATGTTCTTCATGGTAGCCAATTGGGCCCTTTGATTGTCTGCATCATTCTGAAATTCTCGTGTATGCCGATGATATAAAATTTATCAAAACTATTAAGAATAACAGTATTATTGATTTTCAGTCTGACAAAAGGTGAATTTAAAATTTTCAAAATGTAATACTATGTGCTTCATCCGTTTACGACAGGTTATGAATTGCGACTATTTTCTGTAAAAATAACATCATTAATAGAGTTTACTCGCACAAAGATTTTGGTATTACCTTTATCTCGGACTTGTCGTTTCACAGACATATGGACGGTTGTATCTCCAAGGCCAATTCGATGTTTGGTTTCATTAAGAGATTCTCCAGAGATTTTCACGATCCATATGTCATTAAAATTTTATATTTGACTTTTATTCTCAATTTGAGTACGGTGCAATTATATGGATTTCAATTTATGTTAACTATTACGGTGACTTCCCAGAACCGCTGATTCACCAGCTTTCGTACTTCCTCCTTATAGGTAAAGATGCAAGTTATTGGATATTGAACCACTGCTTATTCGTAGGTTAGAAATATTATCTATTTTTCGTACGACGCCCCCGCTCGTGTATTACGGGATAAAAATTTTCAACTGAAATTACCGTTTCGAGTTAAAAACTATGCCAACGGTGAGCTTTTTGTGAGGTTTTTTAATTTGTCTAGAGTGGTATTTAAAAAACGTTTGTTGTTCTTTCTTTTAAAGCATTGGTATTTGTTGTAGTAGTTTTGTAGGTGGCTCTTTTTGATAGTATCTGAATGTCTTATGAAAAACGTTATTTCCAACAGTGCGTTCTTGTAGTATAGAATCGTTCATAATGGTAGACTTCAAAAATTTGAAAAACTCACTAGCAATTCATCGAGAAAATAAAGCACTTTCATAACGCGCTGTTACATACAATGAATGGTTTATATAAAATCCATTTAGTATTGGGACAAGAGCAGTTTGTAACATAATCCAAGGCCAATTTCAACTTGTCTACATAACAATTACTATTAAGAGTGAGGATAAACGATTCATTTTTCCTTTACTGCAAATATGTCTTCAACGTGTCCAATACATAAATTAACCAATCTTTATAAACAACAATAACAGGTTTACCCTCAATTTCGTACACTTTTGTATTGTAGTTTCGTCCATTTTTACCCAAAAATTCCTTCAGAAGGCATTTGTCTAGTTTGGCTTGCGTAGAGTCATCAAATCATTTATCCAAGAAGAGATTTGAGGTTCAGCATAATAAAGTCATATTCATTTGTAAAATCTTCATTGTTAACAGTTTTGCAACCTTTTTTTACCAGTAACTTGAATTTTAAAGATTTCAAAAATGATTTATTCTCAGGTTACGATGAATCAATTTCCTCCTCAGTCTGAGTTTCATCATGATTTGTCTCATTATTGATATTCACTATTAGCGCCCTTTGATATTCTTTGCTGCATTAAGCCCCCATTCACATCGCATGACACATCTTTGAATTTAGTATAGATTTCTGATTAACTTTGATATTGTAAAAAATCAATTTCTACCTGGTGAGCATCTATTTAACAGTCTTTAACAGTCAACGTTTAAGTTTTTTTCTGCGTAAATTCAAACTCCCTGATAAACATATCAGACGACCAAAGTTCAGAATTTATTAAAATAGCAAAAGCTTCTTCATCAACAATAAGGCGATATGATACATAATCGTACTGGCCACCATTTGTCACTTTAGGCATCATTCTAATTGTATAAGGTCATTAAGTTGAAATTTGCAATTGATGAAGCCTTTAAATGGTTCATCAATAACTGATGAATGAATTCTGCTTATAGTGGTCCACCGTTTGGGTTTCACAATGCATTTTGAATTTGAGACTTTTCTAGATGATATCAGGTTTTGAGAGGAGCGTAAATAATGACTATGATAATATCTGTATCCTTAGAAATCACTGGAGTTTCTAACACCTTTATGTCGCCCTGCTACTCAGTGGGAATTTCAAGTACATGAGCTGGAGGCACTACGGGTTTATTTGCCAATTTAATAGTTTGCCCATTCAGATGGTATACTATTATTAATAATTGGAACTAGTAGCGATTCTAACTTATTGATTTTATTTGTAAGGGTTTTTCATTTGTTGAAATATGGTCATTATAATACCAAAACAGACCTTTTACATTTTCTATAGCACAAGAATAATGTGCAACACAGTCACATAGTAATCCTTTGCAGACGAAGAAATTGTCTATTATGCCAACAATATTGCACAACCGAACACAAATAACAAATTTCGATAATTCTCTTTTGGGTTCATCCGCTACACTGTTAATTAACGTGTAAAACAATTGCAACTAAAATGAAGATTTTGCACTGGAATTTCAAATACTTCACTACATCACAATTACACCTATCGCCACAACACAATTTAATTTCATTAAAAATTGATATGTTTCGAATAATATCAAAAATTCCAATGAGGCGCGTACAATTAAATTAAATTCCTTGTTAGTGCAGGGCCAACATTTATTAATGTTGCTAGACGATCCTAATGAGATTTTAAACAAATTTATAAATAATATCACTGCTAAAATTGAAGAATCATCTTATTCTGTCGAAATGCTTTTAAAAGATAGGAAAATTATGAGCTGGATGTCTAATAGCCTCTGAAATGTATAAAACATAAAAATAATATTATCAGAATAGAGTAAAATTCCTTCAGAGGAAAATTAAGTTAGATATAGCAACCACAAAAGAACAATACTATCAAAATAAACTTCAGCATTCTAAAAAAGATTTAAAAAGTCAATGGCGTTTATTGGATGAAATTGTTGGTAAGCAGAAATCATTTCAACCAATTTCTGAAATATTAGATACCAATGGTGTTGTACTAACTGAGTCACTTGACATAGCAAAAGCTTTTAATGAATATTTTGTTGATGTTTCCATCAACCTCAAATCAAAAATCTCTAATACATCATATGTACCCAACAGAGATGGTAACTTGCTAAAACATAATTTTGAGTCTAAGACATTTTTCTTTTCACAAATATCCCCGTCTGAAATTTTGAATTAAATCAATAGTTTGGATAATTCCAAATCATCTGGCATTGATAATTTAAGTAATTCTTTAATCAAACAAATTGCACCATCTATTGCTTATATGTTGGCCCATATCTGCAATCTCAGCCTTGATCGTAGCATTTTTCAAGCTTGCTTAAAAATTGCTTCAGTGGTACCATTGTTCAAAAGTGGTAATAAATCAGAGTTAACCAAGATTTAATCAAATAAACAATATGGATTTAGAGAAGGACGTAGCACTGAAACTGCCTTAAATGATTTTCTGAGTACTACAATTGATTCACTAAATGATAACCTTAGTTCGGCGGCTAACTTCATTGATTTGACAAAAGCTTTCGACTCGATTGATCACGAGCTTTTATTGTATAAGTTAAATTGTGCTGGTATCCGAGGCAGAGCTAATGATTGGTTCCGGTCTTATCTTATGAACAGAAAACAAAATTTGCGGAAAATATAGCAGTTTTAGAATGATCCACTGCGGCGTTCCTCAGGGTTCAGTTCTTGGCCCTATATTATTTTTAGTGTACATTAATTCCTTATTTTTTTAGACTTGAAAGGATCTATGATTGGTTCTGCCGATGACATTGCACTTACTTATAGAGGAGCATCAAACCAGTTAATTGCCTATCAAATCAATTACGACCTTTTAATTTTAAGAAAATGGTTGGATTTGCATTTTATGGTTCTAAGCACAAAATCAAAAGTAATGTTTTTTAAATTATATGGTCCTATAGAGATAAATTTTGAAATTATTTACCATTCTACTAAATGTATGAACTATAAAACTTACAATGTGTGATACAATCCTAAAAACATTGTGACCTCAGAAAATAAACGCAACTCAAATTGTCTGTCACGATCGCTTGTCAATATATGTTGATTTCATCAACATACTCAGGCCACCTAGTAAATCTATCGACCAAAGTGAGAATGTAGGTTACTCTTTTGACTGCGATAATTTCCCCACTGTGTCCAAATCTACCATTAGGAATGTCATACTAGAGTATTTATTATATGTGAGGCTAGAAAAATGTTGATGCCACCAGTTTCCTTGTTGACCGTGTACCTGGTAGCTTATGGAGGTCGTCGAAAGCGATTCGTCTCAGTTAGTTAGGTACGCGTGGACGGTTAACCCCAGTTTGCGCTTCACAAAACACTCTAAGACCACTGTGTTGCATTTTGATAAGAATGAGCCAGTATGGCATCGATATAATCAAATGAAACCCATGAATCCTCAATTGAACTTTGACTTGCATGCTTGCTTATGCGCGATAATTAGTCAGCGACTACGTTTTCTTTACCACAAATATGCCGGATATAAATTTGGGATATAAAATCGAGATGCCTGGCCTGCCTGGGACTACGCCCAGTTTTGATGACACTGCCGTTATCGGTTTGTGATCCGTGAAAATCAGGAACTCCCGACCCTCGACGAAGCACCGAAAATATTTCACTTGGATCCCATAATATCTATGATAATGTCGTCGACTCAGCTTACTGAAACCATTTTGCTATAATCAAAGAGCATAACAATATTCTTAATAATTGATTGATTGAGAATTGATGTTGATGTAACTATCATTGAAAGTAACATGTTGGCGTATGTACACAATTGATTAGGTTTTACTCGTATAACAAATGAATTCGATTTAATTAAGAGACAAATTTCTGTTTAAAGTATACCTACATATACATAATATAGATAACACATAATATATGGCAATAATATTAATCAAATAATAATAAAAATGTTCCCACCTAAATGTGAATACACTACACGCGTTCAATTTTGGATCAATAGCAAACGAGAAGGGAATTTTTCTATTTGTTTGAAAAATAAAATATTCTGCTATTATCTGTGTATCACTGACACATTATCATTTATCTTATAATCTAATATCTTAGAGTGGCAGACAGACGCAATATAAAACTATGTACATACTATATATAGGTAGCTCTATATACTACTCGTATATTTCAACTGTTTTTATATTCGTCTCACGACAGATTATTGTCAGCAATATATCATCTAGAATTTTTGAAAACATCTTTCATAATTCGCATAGATGTTATATGGTTATCAATTTATATGCAATGAAAACTGCCTTAAAAACTAATTCATCTTTCTATTTAAAAGCTCCATTTCATATTTACATGTCACCCTGTGTAACTGAAATATTTTGTTAATGTTTATTTAGAATATACATAATTAACTTTTAATTTAAACAAAATTGTTGACATTGTTTGCTTCATGTAAATATTTCCGGTTAATTTCCTGCAAATTTTATTCCAGCCGTACATTCGCTCAATTAGTATTCCTATCATTAAAACTAAATCTTTACAATATTAAATCAATAAACTGTTAAATTAGTTCAATCCCCTCTCTAAATTTTTAATGGCGCACATTTTTATGAAATCTACGTGAATTGTAAACATATGTGAATGAAGACAAATAACTCATCTCACCCAGTATACAGCTATATGTAGTCAACATTTTCTTTTTGACATTTAAGTATACATTTACACACACATGTATAAAGGAAAACTCGGGATTTTATTTTATTTTATATATTGAAAGAATCCTTATCAGAATTGAATTCTTATCACTGTTCAAATCACGTAATTTTACCATTGTCTAACTTTTTTTATCCAGCTTTTTTATGTTTTAATTTTTTTCCAAACATATTTTGACTTTTAATGAAAAGTAAAAATGGAAGAAACTTTTTAACTGTAACCTCGACAAAGAGGAAAATAAACAACAGCTGTGATATGAAATACAGGATAAAGGCGGCGAATTCTTAAAATGTAAAAACGCGAAAGGCAATCAAAATTAAATCAATATCATTATTTTTCTAAATTTTTCGAACCTCTCACACGAGACTCGACCCAAATTCGTAAACATTTATCTTTCTATACACAGTGAAATAGTCAAAAATCTAATTTCCTAAATAAAAAAAATAATTGATTTCTATTTTCTGATAAAAATAAAACAAAAAACTTTTGCACAAAAGAAAATGGGGAAAAACTTTCAATATGAAATTGAAACTGGGTGTAAATATGGGAGGCATTTAAAACCATAGGAAATTTGGTGGAACCTAAAAACTTCATTTTCAATTAATCAAGGACCTTATACTCTTGATATATTGTATATTGTATGTACGTTCAGAAACATTTTCAAAGTGATTTATAAAAATACAAAATAAAATATTTGTTTGTCGTAAATCTCTTAAACCGCATAAACGGTAATCAGAATCCTCAAATGAATTAATTATGTACAGGAAAAACCAAAGAGATTAAAATTACAGAAAGACTGTTATCAACGATCACAAAATTATACACAACAACAACAACAAAATCAATGATGAAAAACAATTAAAAGATTTTATATTTTCCAAAGAACAACAAAATCATTGAAAATTTAATTAATCCTGATGTTTCGTATTTGTCCGCACACAAAACAAATTAAGACAATTCAATTGTGGAATAGGAAACAGACCCCTTAAAAGACAACGTACGTACATACACATACATACATAAAGACATTTAATTTGTTTACCCTTGAAGAAATCAAATCAAATCAAAATTTTTAAAATTGAATTTCAACGATGATTTTGATAACACAACTAATTTGATGATATCGTAACGGGTAGGGCAATTTATGAAGGAAATTATAAATTTATTTCGCATCAAAATTGGAAAAAAAATACACAATTTAAACGGAAAATCCCAGTCACAAATCTTATTTTTTCCGAACCATTAAAATTAGATTAAAAAAAGGAAAATTCTAATGTTTATATTTTTGTAAGATTTGTCATTATTTTTGTTGTAGGAATTAAAGTTGTTGATTATAAGATAAAATTGTATAGGGGTCGATGAATCGGTCTTGTCGTTTGTATTTTTTTGATATTTCATGTCAGAGCATAATTTTTAGGGATAATCGAGTAGCCTGAGCGAATGGTTTTGTTTTTTCGCGAAACAAATTTTTAAAAATTGAATTCAAGTAAAATTTAACATAACTAAGATTTTCACAATAATAAATTCATCTTTAATTCGAGATTCACAACAGCCAAATCACAACACAAAATTTACATTTAAATTTGAGCCAATTTTGTAAGTGGAAATTTGTACTTGGAAACAGTGCATTCGGAATTTGAGGAATTCATTGATCAAAGCAATTATTGTGAGTACATTTTCAAATTAAAATTGTGTCAGTAAAGTGAATTAAGGCCCGTATTTTTAAACGAGGATAGACATAAATCGACAAATTTATCCCCTCTTTTGTATTTTTAAAGGAAGATAAATCCATTGATTGAAACCTGGATTAAAAATGTATCCATGGATTTATACCTCGATATCGATGGCTAAAACAGTCGATAAAGCTATTTTCGAAAATTCAGAAATAGAAAACGTCATTTATTTATTTTATATATGTACATACATGTAGTGAATCTTCGTTTTGGTCATCAGAGTCTGATGAATCAGATTACGAGATAATATAATATCCACGATTTAAACATCCTAAAGTGTTTCGCGATAGGATAGACATGGAGTTTTACAAAAAGGAAGAGTTTCGGCGCCGATTCCAGTTTTCTAAAGAAGAGGTTCATTATTTGGCCAGCATTCTCTAAGAAGGTCTGAAACCGTTGGACTTTCGTGAATAACCTCTCACCACAATTCAACAAATTTTGTTATGTTTGAGGTATTATGCTACAGGATCATTTCAAATTGTGATTGGTGATTTACTAGCCAGAGCGCAGCTGGGAATACAATCTATAGAGTTTCAAGAGCTTTTGCTCGAAAAAATAAAGATTTTATAAAGATGCCTGGGGGTGAGAAAACTTATAAACCAGATCAAAAAGGAATACCTCGCTGTATTGGGTGCATT
Organism: Tipula vernalis; assembly: GCA_958295665.1. Lineage (NCBI taxonomy): Eukaryota > Metazoa > Arthropoda > Insecta > Diptera > Tipulidae > Tipula > Tipula vernalis. The sequence continues at coordinate 125,018,711 of OY282558.1, read as the reverse complement.
GATATGGTCCTCATATACCAATCAAATCTCCTGGTGGAGACGGTGCACAATTACATCGTATTCGAAAAGGCTATTTTTCGATTAATACACAAGCAATATGTAATGCTGATCGTAAATTTCTCGATATTGTTACAAGGTAATTAAATTTCAAGTTATTCAATTCATTTATATATTAAGACCATTTTTGTGACAGTATTTAATTTTTTTAAAGACCAGACAATATTTAATTTTTCACAAATAAAGGCTCGATTTGAGCAAAACGAATTCAGCAGTATGCTTTGATTGGTAATTCTGCAAGTCAGAAAAGGTATAATCATACCGTATCGTTAAGTAGGTCTGTAATAACAAGGACTTTCTTGCTGTGGAATAGAAGGTTTTAAGTTAATAAGTAAAAAATTCTTTTATTTTCTTCATAATTTAACTAAACAATTTTTTCCTTAGAGTCACAATTGTACCTAAAAAAACACTTTAACAATTTTTGTGGCAACTGCACTGCCGTGCTAAGAAAAAAAGTCACAAGCACCAAAAGTCGAAAAATGTGTTAGGGGCATATTTGAATTCTGCAAACAAATACCTATTTTTCTGCTTTTTTAAAATGCCAAATATGCTTTATTAAATGCCATAAAATCACGTTCTTTTGTAGTCAAGTTTCATAGTAAGACATGGCAAACAAAAACCGAAAAATTGAAATTACTCAAAACTACAAAAAGGCAAATGTGACTATTTTTCTTAGCACGGCAGTGCAATTCTCCACAATATTGCGATTATTTTGAAATAGGAAAATGCTCCCGTCGATAAAGACCTAAACTTAATAATTCCGCCAGATGTCCAAAATCAAATTCCAAATAGTCCGAAGCTCAAGCTAATTTTGATGTTAGAGGATTCTAAGAAGAAATTTTGATATATAGTGTTTCCTGATCTGCTTATTAAATAAAAATTTTATTGATTTATTCAATCACAATATTAAAAAAAAAAATCTCAAAATAAATTCATAATACGAGTATTTACAATCTACTAATATATAATTCACAGTGTGCGGCCGTAACGCTTTTCTTATATTTCCAATTTAGATGCTTGAATTTTATAACTGAGTAGTCCGAGTGATATAGGTGGTGAATTTTTAACAAGGAACTTCGGATAGAAAATGTTTCGGGTTCGATGCTCATCGGAAGTACTTATTAATTTTAATAATTTTTTTGCCTATAACGGTATTTCATTTTTTCAATACGAATTGAAAAACATAAAATTTTATATTGTAAGACAATGATTATAATGTAATATGTAATAATACATTTTTTAAAACTGTAATGTACATTTAGGGTGTTACCGAAAATTATTTTTCGATATTCAATTTTTTCCAATAAGCTTTCGGGTTCGATCCTCACCAAGAACGTTTTGCATTATTTTATTTTTTTTTTCATTTTATAACGGCATTTCATTACAACATAACGAATTGAAAACTATATCCTCTTTATTTATTATTAAATAATATACCCAGTGTGGGGCGAGACGCTATATGTATAATTATACACCCCACACACTAACACTACTACAAACTAAATGCACCAACACCTCATTGTATCAATATTTCGCGTATAATACGGACCGCTGTAAATTTCAGCTAAGTGAGCCTTTTTTAATTCGTGGAGCCCTTTCGATGCAATCATGACCATAGGAACCATTGTAAAATTAGTTTCAAATACTCATATAGGTATCGGGTGTGTTTATAAAAATAAGAAACTGAAATTTATTTTATTTCTTCAATTGTTTTGTTTAGTTCTTATGTTTTACGAGTACGTGTGAATAAAGTGTTAAAATTGTGTCATTTTATTGAATTTAAAGATAGTTTTTTATTATTGCACTAACGTGTGAAAAATTAGAGCGAAACTTTCGCTCAATTCTTAACGAATTTACACAGACGTTGTGTAAATAGATTTGTTATATAGACCTTAATAAATGTAAGCAATATTAAAACTTTTGAAATGTCAATGTTCCCGAAAAAGATCAAATTATTTAAATTTTACTTTACATGAGAAATCAAAATTTTAAACTTTTTAACTAGAATGGAACGAGAAACTCCGGAAGGAAAGAAATTGCGTTTGAATTGTGAACGACAACTAAGGTGGAGAAATCGACAGTCGCAAGAAGGTCGTCAACGCAATAATGAGCAAAAACGCCAACGACTTTTAAATAAAATGCCGGGTGAAGGCATAATTCGCAGAGCTCAAAATGCAAATCGGATGCGAAGATCGAGAGCCGCTGGGAATTCATCGATTTTTGATCATGAAACCTTCCGAGACAATGAAATTAATGCTCACAGTTGTGGTGTGATGAATGTTGAATGTCGACATTGCCATTCTCTCAATTTTAGTGCTGAAAAATCGTCGGATGGAAACTTCAAATTTTGTTGCCACAAAGGAACTGTATTGCTTGAAACTAGCTGCCAGCAAATGCGACAATTTCCGTTTCTTCTTCATGTGCTTCTCAGTAATCCTCATCACCCACATTTTCGAGCCTTTCATGATAACATTCGATCGTACAACTCTATGCTTGCATTTGCTTCAATGGGTGCGCAAATTCATCAGTTTCAAGGACGAGGCCCTTATGTTTTTCGCGTTCACGGTCAGATCTATCATCGTACTGGCCACATGCATCCAGCTGAAGGTGAGCAACGACAATATTGCTCAGCTATATGTTATCGACTCAGCTATGGCGAATCAAGATCGCATGAATCATACTGTTAATTCGCGATTGAACGCAACTATTGTCAGCGCTTTGGATGAAATGATTCGAGAGCAAAATATTTATGCGAAAGCCTACCGAAATCTTGGTGAGGTTGAGCGGGAGGAAGAATAAGCAGCGGCAGCCGACAATCGAACGCTTCCCGTTGTGAACATGGCATTTCGGCGCGATCGTAATGACGATAGACGTCGTTACGATCTTCCAACAGTTAACGAGGTGGCAATGATTTTTCGCTCTGCCGACGGACAGCCTCCATTTGAACATGATTTTCGAGTTTACCCACGTAATGATGAACAACCTCTCATCAACCTCAACATTTTAAGTTTACATTTGGATCCGATGACATACGTACTATTCTATCCTTTTGGAGAAGCTGACTGGCAACCAAACATACAAATGAATACCGCTCATTGTCCCGAGAGAAAGCGAACTAAAATCACTCTTCTGCAATGGAAAGTTGCACAAATTGCCATTCGAGTCGGTCGCTTCAATCCAATTCTCCATGGCGGAAAATTGTTTCAGCAGTGGGCTGTTGATGCTCATCTGCAAGTTGAAGCCAACAATTTGAACTTTGTGCGCAATCAGCAGGGACTCTTACGAGTCGAGCAATATCGAGGTCTAATGGACGTTTTGAATAATGTGGCAATTCGTCATGGAACTATAGTTGGTCGATCTGTCATCTTGCCATCTTCATTTCAAGATTCCCCTCGCAACATGCGCGAAAAGTATCACGACTCTATGGCAATTGTGGCAAAGTACGGCAAGCCTGATCTTTTCATTACTATGACATGCAATCCCAATTGGCCATAGATTCGAGAGAACCTTTTTCCTGTACAACAGCCCAGTGACAGACCAGATTTGGTTGCTCGAGTGTTCAGCATTAAGTTGAAAGCACTACTCGATGACATAGTAAAGAACAAGGTTTTTGGAAATGTCATTGCATACGTTTACACGATTGAGTTTCAAAAAAGAGGACTTCCCCATGCTCTCATGCTCTTCATTCTGGCCAATGACTCAAAAATCGACACAGCCAATTGTCACATTAACGTCGTCAATTCAATTGTCACATTAACGTCAAATCCTGCCAAACCGTTCAAGCAATCAAGTACATTTTCAAATATATATACAAAGGATATGATTGTGCTTCTGTTGAATTAAGTGCACAAGGACCGATTGTTCATGATGAAATTAAGCAATTTCTCGATGCGCGTTATGTTTGTGCTCCTGAAGCAATTTGGCGACTGCTCGAAAATCCAATGAACGATCGATCGCATGTTGTTTATCGGCTTGCCATCCATCTTCCTGACGAACAAATGGTTTATTTTCAAGACGGACAAGAAGATGCTGCAGCTGATCGAGCTCAACACCGATACACACATCTGACTGCATGGTTTGAGCTTAACAAGCACGAAGACGAGAATGCTCGACAATATTTGTATTCCGAAATTCCTGAGCATTACGTATTTGACAAAACTTTTTGCATTTGGAAAGTTCGCAAGCAGAGAGGAGATAGGATTATCACTCGAATGTATGCTGTCAGTCCGAAAGATCGCGAGCGCTTTTATTTGAGACTGCTATTACAACACATTCGTGGAGCTCAAAGTTTTACCGATCTTAAGACCATCGATTCAGTGATTTTTGACACCTTCAATGATGCAGCACGAGCCATGAACCTTCTTGAGGATGATAGCGAATGGGAACGATGTTTAAGTGAAGCAAGTCATGTGTGCATGCCACATCAAATTCGCCTAACATTTGCTTTGATTTGTGTCTTCAATTCGCCAAAAAATCCTCTTGCGCTTTTCGAGCAATTCAAGGAGTATTTAATCGCCGACTACATCATTTATTTCGATCACATAACCGCTGAAAAGAAACTGCTTCAAGACATTGAAGTTATTTTGCGCATGAATGGCATGAAATGCACAGATTTTCGCCTTCCTGAACCGGGCCCGATTCAAAACGTCGAACATGTTTTCGATGTCAAAGAGCAAGCTCAAATGGCCATAAACTTGATCGCCACCCTTAACCCAATGCAGCGTGCCATTTTCGAAGAGATTGGTGCTGTAATTGATGATTCGATGGCTGAGTCGAGATTTTTCTTCCTCGACGGTCCTGGCGGTTCGGGAAAAACTTACCTTTACAACACTTTGATGAGTTATGTAAGAGGCCAGAGTAAAGTTGTTCATGCTTTCGCCACGACAGGAATTGCAGCGGATTTATTAGTTGGTGGTAGAACTGCCCACAGTGGTTTCAAAATCCCGCTTTCTGCTAACGAAACATCGGTGTCATCCATGAAAATCCCCTCGCAGGAATCCATTAAATTACGAGAAGCTGCAATGCTCATTATCGATGAGGCTTCAATGCTTTCTTCGCATTCTCTTCGAGTGATTGATCTGCTTCTGCGAGTAATCATGAATAATATTCGTCCTTTCGGTGGCGAGCTTCTCATCCTTGGCGGTGACTTTCGACAAACCTCAAATGTTGTTCCCAGAGGAAAAAAAGCTGATATCATCGAAATGTGCGTGAAAAATTCTCTTTTGTGGCGGCATGTGAAGCAGCGAACTCTCATCACCAACATGCGAGCATTTGGACAACGAGAGTTCAACGAATGGGTTTTGCAATTGGGCGATGGCAGATTGCGAAATGATCTGGAAGAAGCCGATCCCGATTTAGTCGAAATTCCTAAGGAAACGACAGAGCGTGAAAACATCATTCGATCAATTTTTGGAGTTGAAATTCGAACAACAACTGCTGATGAAATCGCCGATGTCGCCAACAAGATCATTCTCAGTCCAAAAAATGTTCATGTCACAAAGCTCAACAATGCCATTCTCGATCTTTTACCGGGAGATGCAACAACCTTCCTGAGCATTGACTCAATGATCTCCGACGACCCGAACGATGCAATCGATTTTCCAGTCGAATTTTTGAATTCTCAGACCCCTTTTGGCATGCCTCCTCATTCAATGAAATTGAAAGTTGGTGCGTTCATCATGTTGCTAAGGAATTTGGATCCCAAGAAGGGACTTCTGAATGGAACTCGATTGATCGTGAAAAAGCTGTTCAGGAATTGTATCAAGGCGGAAATAATCGCAGGCAGCAATAAGGGAGCGGAAGTTTGCATCCCCCGAACCAAGCGCGGACAGCTTAGGATTTCAAATGAAGCGACGACAATTTCCCATCATTTTGGCTTTTGCAATGACGATTAACAAGGCTCAGGGACAATCATTCGATAAGGTTGGGGTGTTTTTACCAGAACCTGTTTTTGCTCATGGCCAGCTTTATGTAGCTTTAACGCGAGTACGAAATCATGAAAACCTTAGAGTGCTGATCAACAATTTCTCATACCAAGGCGCAATAATAAATGATAACTGTACATTTACAAGAAACGTTGTGATAAAAGAATTATTGAATTAATATTAAATTGTCTTATTTCGTATTATTTAGGAAAAAAAAACATTTTACTTTTCAGGCTATGGGGCCATATTACGTAACGGTTCATGGGGGTGGCTTCATGATTTGTTACGATTTGTTAAAGATAGGGAGGAGTGAACATAGATCATATCATTGATAGCCCGTTTTCTTAATTGCAAAATTCACTTTCACGTGATTAAAATAATTAAAAAATGTGAATACTTTTATGTTACGCCTGGGAGAGGGAGGGGTTTTGAAATATGTTACGATCTTTTAGGAAGGGGAAGTAAGGGGTATAAAAAGCAAATAAATATGTGAACTATTATATATTGAGTTTTCAGAAACTTCCGTCAGTTTTGACGGGTAATTACTAGTATATACATAAATATAGCTTTTCAATTTTTTTGTTATAGAATTCCATCTTAATGGTGCTTAGTTTTATTCGGGACTGAAGCGCTTCTATTTGAGCCTCTTATTTTCTTTTCACCCTCGGACTCTGTTTTTTTGTCGTCGCACAGGGCGTTTTCGCGTTGATGGACATTTATCGCGAACACTGCATTGGGTATCAGGTGTGGATGGGACAGAAGTTGCCTGAGTCGCTATAAACTCTTTTTGTACAGATGCTTCACTGCTTCTATTCAACTCTTCTTCACTGCTTAGAAATTCATAGTTGACGAATTCTTCCTATAAACATATGATATGGATATTTAAATTTTAAAAATTGAATTTGTAAATCAGTGAAATCCTGATACAACAAACACCCAAGGGAAAACAAAAAAAAATTTTATAATCGAAGGTTTGTTATAAATGACATCGTTTATAGCAAACCAAGTTTGTTAAATCCGAAATGTTTTTAGAAAATAAATGTTGATATATTTTTATAGTAAGCTCATATGCGAAAAATTTGCTATAATGTTATAACCGAAAATTGTTATATCCGAAGCGGTTTGTGATAACCGGATGTTTTATAAACGGGGTTGGTTAAAGAAGGATTTCACTGTATATAATATACCGTCTCACCAAAAAGATCACCTTAACCATTTTTTAGCAAAGACCGCCTCCCGTTTTAAACGTCTCCAAACGTTCGGCTGTCACATCTTTGCGTATCTTTCCCTTAAAATTATTGTAGGCAAGTTTTAGTTGCTGTATATTGTTTTCTGCACCAGCACGCTGCGAGTTATATGCTGTTCGTACTGCCTCCCAAGTTTTCAATTTTTTTTTTATTAGAAATTTAGACTGTGCCCGAAACCTGTGATAAATATTTTTTAGTACATATCTTTGACATTTATTTGAAAAAACCGCATACACCCAAACTATCACGGTCATTTTCTTTGATAATTTTTGACACAAGCAGAATAAAATAATTGTTTGGTCGACATTTAACATGGTCGCCTTTTATATCATGAAAATAAAATGTCAACTACTCAATGATTATGTTATCGTTTGCAGCAACATGATAGTTTCCTATTTTCAACTGCAGCTGCTTGCCAACAATTATTGTTTTCTAGTGAGATGATTTGTCTGTGTATCTTAACAATTTATATGTCACATTGTCTGGTGAGTAATTGTGAGAGTTACTACTATCGTCTGACAGATTATTGAAGTTATTAGAGAATTAATTGATCGTTTGACTTAAAACGTTGAATTATATGTACTACATCATTAACGATTTATTTTAATCCATAATAGAGTTGCCCCCAATATTTTTTAATTTCCGTTGCATTTCTGATTTTAGACCACCTGTGACTTCCCCATTTTCTGTATAAAAACCTAACTGTATCGTAATATATTTTCCAAAAATTTTAACGAAAATTATTGCAAATCTTCCTGTTATACTATGCCTTAACAAAAACTCCTCTAGGCTATAACATATAATATTAAACGAAAGCCAATTCGATGCGTATAAAGGATTGCTTGCCATTAAAATCGAACATCATGACAGAAGGGAAATACTTCAAAAAATTATTACACAAAATATTTATCACAGGTTTCGGTCACAGTCTAAATCGGTCATTTTCCATTTAATTATAAATTTCTGCTTCTCCACTAATTCCATTAAAAGGAGTCTATCCTTTTCATTTAAATAAACAATAACAATAACTTATAAACAATGCGTGCACAAACGTGTGTTAAACGAAACTTACGTGCACCGCTCGCTTTCCATTTTATTTTTTTCTTGCACGGGAATGCTACAAATCACGATAGCCGTTTTTGCCATGAGAACTACACTAGAACTCGATAAACTTTAAATTCCTTTTACTCTATGTAAACCGAAAAAAAAAAATAAATTCATAAAGCGCGAATGTGTAGTGTATTCGACACAAATACAGATTTTATGTTTAAAAATTTCCCCCTTCAGTTATTTCAGCAATATTTTCTTATTTCTTGCTGACGTCATTACCCGCAACTACACTCGATAAATTCATGGGTTTATCAAGTGTAAATAAAAAATAAGCTATAATTGTAATTATTTATTGCTGTAACAACTTAAAATGTGTATTTATGTTAAATGCTCTACACATAAGAACTTTGTGAATTTATTTTTTTTCGGTTCACATAGAATAAAAGGAATTTAAAATTTATCGAGTTCTAGTGCAGTTCTCATGGAAATCACGACTGATATTATATTGACAACAAATATGGTAAAAAACAAAAAATATTGGGAGAAAAAGAAACAAAAAAATTGACAAATATCCCAGCAAGCAGATATTAATTCGAAAATCGATATCGAATATCGCCGATTTTAGCTTCGTTTAAAATTACGACACAAAAATCCACTAATTTATCCATGTTTAAAATTACCAAAAGTAACCTCGGCTAAACAGTGGATTTTCGAAAACTGTGGCTTAATCTGCCGATTTATCCTTGTTTAAAAATAAGGGCCTAGGTGTCCATTTGTGGCTGAAGCTAGCAAATTAACATTTCCGTCAACAGTCTGTCTGTACACATAAAGGGAATTTTAAGCTCGCCGCATTAGTGCAACAGATTACTGGAAAGTTAAAAAATGAAAATGAATCAATCACCAACGTTCACAAATTCCAATATCTCAAATGAGTTTTCCGTGATGAAGCCGCCGCACTTAATAAACACAGCAAATGTACAACTGCTAATTACGCAGAAGTGTGGAATAAAATCGTAGACCGCTTTGATACGAAAAAACAAGTTGTGACACAATATACTGGGTGAGTCATTTTCCTAAAATAGGCCAGCTTCAAAAAAAAAAAAATGGTTTAGACAAAAATTGTTAAGGACCATGTGGGTCATATGTCTGTACTCATGCCGTTGACCTTCAGGTTAGTTTTCAAAAGGGAAACACGGAAAGCGGAATTAAGGTGAACTACATTTTGGATTGAGTCTTACCTAACAAAATACCTTACTATTTGACAGCAAATACCTTATTTATGGTTCTAGTCTTGGGTTAAACTCACTTAGTTTGGTTTCTGTATTTACTAAAATAACTTTTGAAATCTTAGTGTGCGTATTATTTCTTAGGTAGATAAGAACCATCTGTTTTTATAAAAATAAACTATATTTTGACATTTGCATGTAGATATTGATTTATAATCAAATGCCTACTTTAACAATTTATATGTATATTATGGATAAAATATACTTTGTTTGTAAATAATGAAAGTGCATGTTTATGAGGCAAACGAATTGATTTCTTCGTTTAATACGACCGCTACCAAAATTTTTATGTTTATCATAACGTCATCGTAAGTGGGACTATAATTAATAATCAATTTTACATAACGCATATATAATCATAGCACCACAATGCGATATACTGGCCAAGAGGAATTATTGAAAATGGATCAAATGTGGATGTAAGTCTACAATTAAATATTCAAACGTGAATGTATATGATAGGTACAATTTAATATCCGGAACACGGAAAAATCAACATTTCCGCCATTGATATGAAAATTGCCTATGCCCCAAATATATATGGTACTATACATGCATATGGTAATGATGATGTTGATTATTGATAAGTAACAAATGATAATGTTGCATGCAAATAGTGCTAATTATGAACACAAAATATTCCGTGTTCAGTGGCGTAACTACAAATTTGGGCCCCCTCTCCGCAAATTTATTCTTGGGTCCCTGAAAATGCTGCTTGTTCCTGGGAACAAGTAAAGCTTTTATTTTACACAAAAAATGTGGTTTCCGTCCTTTTATAATTAAGAACTTAGTTTTTCCGATTATCCATTCAACTTTCAAAAATCGTAGAGACGTGTTTCGAAATTATCTCAAAAATCTCGAATTTTCATGCTAACTTATTATTCTGGAAAATTTTCAAATATCGAATTATCCGTAATTATGTAAAACCGAAAGAAACCCTACTCGCGCTAATCACCGCCAGGTAAAATGTAAACTATTTGAACATCCTTGAATAATCTCGGAAATTCTATGAAATCGAAGAAATATCGAAATTTTGGCATAATCTCGAGAAATATATTAATTATCACGATTTACATGTGTTATTTATTCTGCAAGTTCCCCCAACTCAAACATAACCCCAGTACATTACCATACAAAATGCGATAAAAATTGTCGAAAAACTTAAGAAATCTAGAATAAACCGAATAAAATTTCTGTGTTATATGAATCTCGATTGATCTCGAACAATTTCAATAATACCGAAAAATCTGGATATTAATGAATATTTTTGGAAAGGCTGAGCTTAATGTTAATAATAAAAACTACTAAGCAAAACGCTACTAAACCAGTTAAGGCTAAACTCAACAAAACGATATAGAAAATTCGAATTAGATTATGAGTTGGAACACGCAAGTAGTAATGGATAATTTCGTAAATATCGACAATTATATTCTTCGAATAGGCTCTAGGATTTCTCTCACATTTGACTATCTCAAACATACTCGACTTGTCTGTTTCTTGTCTGTTTTTTTTTTCGTTTTTTCAATAATCTGGAGAAAGTTTAAAAAGTGTTCATAAGATGAAATTTGAGACAAGGGGATATTAAATCGGGAAGCAATGAGAATTTTTAAAATCAGGAGAATCTTACCGAGAACAAACCAAAAACAAAATCCTTCTGGTTTACCAGTAAATTCAATTTTTATTTACCTTTTATCGGTGGTCAAAATAATCTGCTAAATAAGAAACTATAAATCGGACGAACTATAATTCATTATAGAGGCTGACTGATTTGGCTCAAAAATCCATTGATTCCTTTCTTAAACAAAAAGGCGCTTCTAATGAGAGAAATGGTTTTCAGTCGTGCGATTAGGTATTTTTCTAGGAAAAAAGTTTCAACAATTTCTTCTTAATTCTTATGAGCACCACAATGATTCTTCGCAAACTTCTTAGAAGCAAAACAGATTAGTATTAGTTCCCTTTTACAAATCAGAGCCAACCTTTTTCAAATCAAATTCAAACTTTTCTAAGTAAAAATTAATTTACAAAAGGTTAAATTTCTTTTGCAAAAGGTTGAACTTGAAGTGCAAAAGGGGTAAATTGGGGGACCCAACAAACACTAAAATCGTTATCATTTGATGTCGAAAGCTTTGATTTGGAATTGACATGTTTAGGAATTTTCTTCTTAATCTAACATGCCTATTCTGACGCACAGTCACAGACTACAAAATCGTCTTATGTAAGACATTTTTTTTATTTTAGTACTCGGGTCTTAACTAAGACTTATTTCGTATTCTGCACATAGTCATAGCTGTCATTGATCCTAAAACACGGTCTTATGTAGCATCGACACATTTGATGGTCTTAAGCGTCATAATTTATAATTTCTCGTATAGAGAGAAAAGAGCAATGAAATGTTGGATGGGTTGAATTTTTAATATGTACATAGATATATATTAAAATTATTATTTATTATTATAAAATTTTTTATTTAAATTTCTTTATTTCAATTTAAATTATACTTATTTAAATTTTTTCAAAATTTCAATAAGTATAACTTAAATTTATTGGAATTATTAATAAAAAAAATATTTTTTATATCAAAGAAAATTGCAGTGTACAAACAGAATACACACGTACATAAAAAAACAAAATGGACGGATTACAAAATATTTATTTATTTTTTTATTTATTATAATTTTGAATTGAATACAAGCTTATGGCACATTCTGTTTTGAGCATGAGCTCATTGATACCAGAGATGCACCAAAAGATTTGGATAACATAATATGACAATTACACTGTCCTTTAACGCCGGAATCACAGCACCAGCCATTCATTTCAATTAGGCAGTCCACATCTTCATCTCGAATTATTGCATCAGGATTTCCCACATTTAAATCTCTGCATTTTCCAAATAGACCGCAATTCCCGAGTCTTGCTGCGCTTTCCTTATCGATAAACCACAACGGCGGTTGCAGATTAGAAATTAAAAAATTTACAATAAATTTACAAAATTTTACAAAAAACAGATTCAAGTTGACTTGAAAGTAAAAGCCAACCCCAATAGAAATGACCAAAATAGAATGAAAATTGGATTTTGACAGCTCTACACAATCTTTGGAGAGTTTTTAGTACATAATATTAAGACTGTCACCGCCAGAATACCGATTAAGACTTTCGTCTTAAAAAAAATAATTTACAAACTGGGTCTTAGCTAAGAGGGTCTTAAGAGTCTTATCGTCAGAATTGGACTGTTAATCTCTTTCAGAACATCAGAGGCATTTTTATTTTTATGAGGTTGCATTACTTGCAATTACTAAGACATTTACCTTCAGCAGCGGAGAAGGAATCGTTGGTACCTGTCTTAAGAAAACACCTAACAACCCGGGAACCCTTCTCTAAAAATTAGACTGCCGCCTTTTCTTAAAATTTTCTTAGAAGTGTCCTTGCTAATTTGAAAAGGTGGTCTAATTTAAGCTTTTATTAATATCGGGGTACCCAATAAACATGGGTTCCCTCCCCCCCCCTGAGACTGCGAGTGCTGCGGATACCTAGTTACTTTTAATATTAAATCTCTATTAAACAGAAACGAAATATTAAATTCTGGAAAATGAAAATTTAATTTACTTATCCAAAATTTTGTGTTAAAATTTTAAAATATTTTGGAAAAGGGGAAATTCACTGCTCTCTCTTGTAATATATTCTGGTAAAAAGCCGGGTCATATTCTGGAAAAACGGAGGAAAATTCTATAAAAATATTTTGGAAAAGAGAACATTTACTGCTCATTCCTAGATACATATTTGGGAAAAGGGAGAATATACAGCTATTTTATGGTTATTTTATTTTCCGAGAACGGAAATAACCAAGGTCATCTCCCGATTTTTTATATACTAGAACTTTACCTTAAAATCATTTTAGTAACTGTCAAATTTCACCATTATCGGTTAACAATAGCCAAGACAACAATGACCATCATCATCATCATGATAACCACCACCTTCACCACTATCTCCATGGTAATCACTACCACAACAATCACCATCACCATCATCATTACCAAGACCATCATTATCTCAATCCCCATCTTCACCAACATGACCACAACCATCAATAATCACCATTATACCCGTCTTAATTGATTATATTCTAGAACTCCTTCTTCCTGTCAAAATTCATCACAATCGTATTCAAAATTACCAAGTTCCACTTATTTCATCTGAAAACCGTTAAAGAATCTCGTTTCAATCGTACCTGTCGAATTTCATCGTAATCTTTTAAGGAATAGCCAGGTTACAGGATAATTGATCATATTTCAAAAATCTATCAAAAAATCATTTAAGAATCCCATTTCCAACCGATTACCTGTCGAATTTCATTTCCGGTCATATTCCAAAATTATATCCAAAAATCATTTTAGATGCTGAGAATATTTTGAATTTTCAAGGTCATTTTTTTTAATGAAAATTCCTGTTTTTGACACTGCATTCGAAGAGTGGGAAATTTTACGTCCGAATATGTATTTTCCATGACCTCCCAAAGTCACCCGAAGGAATATATTTTAGTTATAATGAAGAAAAAATTTAATTTTCATATAGCAAATCAAAAGCATTATAACTAAAATATATTCCTTCAGGTGACCTTGGGAGGGCATGGAAAATACATATTCAGACGTAAAATTTACCATTCTTTTCGAAACGGGTGTCGAAAATAGGGGTTTTCATTTAAAAAAAAAATGCCCTTGACCTTCAAATGAGCTTGAAAATTGACCTGAAGGTCAAGGGCATTAATACAACAGATGAACCGCATTTTCCTTGACAATTTTTGTGTAATCCATATTTTTGTAGCTGGAGTACAATCTCCATTCATTATATAACACGGCTGATGAGGTCATACGAGGCTTGCATGCATTGGGAACAGAGGCTAAAGGAAGAGACCCATGGCTAATAAATATTTTATTAGCCAAGGTTGATGCAAATACACGACAAAAAACTTTACACAATGATTTTCCATCATTTATATCGTGCCTAAAACTCATTGATGAACAGTACGATACTATGGAAAATATTGAAGGTGTCTCGACTATGACAGCAAATTAAACGCCATTATTAAGACAAGCTAGAATTGCTATACGTCACCAACTCACCCGGAGATAAGCGAAAACCGAATGTTTGGAACGTTTTCATCCATTATTCAAATCCCAACAATTCAAGTCAATAAGCATTCCAGATCGACCGGATTTTGTGTTGAAGCATAATGTGTGTTTTAATTGCTTATTATTAGAGCACGCACAATCATTCAGGTTACAATTTCATTGCCATTACTGCAGAAGAAAGCATCACCAAGCAACAACTAGGGTAACATCGAATGAATCGGAACAGCCCCTGAACAGCTACCACCACACTATCTGCGTTCATTGAAGGAAAAACAAAAGATTCATCCAAGGCTCAAACATCACAAAAACAACCAATCATACTTCAAACACAAACAAATTTTACACAACAATTGTCAGACATAAAAGAAACTGCTCAACTCAATATGGGTCATAGCATGGTAACAGAACATTTCTTATGTGTGGACAATCTCGTTTCACAATCGCTTGTGAAACAATTCAAATTCTACAAAGGAATTCTAACACTATCGAGGCGTTAGAGAAGATTGTCGGCAGATTTATTAGAGATAAGGGAGCCTTTGATAGTACATCATTTTCGTCGATTACTAATGCCTGCTCCAATTTCGATATTGATTTCACCACTGTAAGATGAATTGATTCTATGTTCAAATCTCGCATTGTTGAGGTTGAATTGGATAATGCTACATTTCCGGTCAAAGTTGCCAAAGGTTGTCCTCAGTGAGGTATGCGGAGAGACCCCTGCTATGGCTTTTGCTGATTGATGATTTACTTGTGAAACTTCAGCAGTCAGGCTTTGTTGCCTAAAGCTACTCTGATGATCTTGTTATTACTGTCGCTGGAAAGCACCTGAATGTGTTATCCGACTTAACGCAAAATGTCTTATATATTGTCGAGCCGTGGTGCGGTGGAAAGGATTTACACGTCAATCCTTCTAAAACTGATTTGGTTATATTTACAAGCAGGCATCGAAATATTGATGGTGTAACTGGCCCCGTTCTTTTTGGAGGCCGATTAACAGATCCGACCACGTTAAGCATATATGTAGGTGTCTTCTTGGACAGTAAAATATCCTGGAATTTTACCTTGAGTACAAACTTCAAAAATTAACTACCATCTTTTGGCAGTGTAGGCGAGCCTTTGGGAAAACCTGGGGTTTAACTCCCAAAAAGCTGTGTTTCATCCATAAATCGTTGGTTCTACCAATTTTATCTTATGCTTCCTTGGTTTGGTGGGCTATGGTTAAATTAAAGGCTACAATTATAAAACTTAATGGTCTACAAATTATTGCTTGTAGGGCTATTACAGGAGCCATGGCATCAACTTCCCTTCTTCACATGGAATCAATTCTATTCTTTCCACAGCTACATTCTTTCATTCTTTGTTCAGCTTGTTCTGCTGCGCTAAGCCTAAGGAGTATAGGGCTGTGGAACATTCTTGGTTCAGTCGTGGGACATAGAACAATTTTAAATGATTAAGCATCATTAGTACCAGTAATTGGTATGGTTAAATGATAGACTGATGTCTGAATTCAATTTTACTAAATTATATTCGATGGTGCGTGCAACCTTCGAGAGATCAGTGGAGATCACTAAATTTTCTTGAGAACTTGCAAGAGTCGATAATCTTCTTTTCTGATGGCTTTCGGCACTGTCAATAGTACGGGTTATGGAGTTTAATGCTCTAAGTTTGATCTGAATTTTTCAGGCTGCCTGGGTAGGTACTGGACAGTTTTTCAAGCGGAAGCAATTACTCTTACGCTCTGTGTTATTGAGGCATTGAATCTCGCTGTTACAGATAAAAACTTTGTTTTCTGTACAGACAGCTTTTCTGTGCTGAATTCGCTGGATAATCCCTTGACTGTGTCAAAATTTGTTAAGGACTGTAAATACTTTATACATCTTCTCTGTCCAAGTAATAGAGTGACGATCATGTTGGTTCCTGCCCATTGTGGCATTGAGGCCAATGATATTACTGATTCTCTAGCAAAAGGCGGGGCTGGGTTTAAATTTATAGGTCCCGAACCAGTTGCTTCCTTACCATTTAACTTTGTTAAGGATGTAATGGCTTGCTACCGGTAGCTGCCGTATTGCGAAACTTTTTATTAGTGGACCTAACTTCAGGGCCACAAGGTTTGCTTTATCTCTCAACAAGAACCAGTTGAGGTCACGGCCATTTTAAAGTACATCTTCAGTATATGGGGCTAACTCATGATGCTCTAAGCGAGGATTGCCTTGAAGACGATGATGACTACATTCACTTTGTGTGCAATTGTCCTGCTTTCAACGGAGTTAGGTTGCAATTATTTGACTCTAGGTCTATTGCTGAAGATCACCTGTCTTCCTTGGCTTGGCCTAAATTGCTTCAGTTTACTAAGGCTGCATGCAGCACGCTGTCGCGATTTAGAATAGAATCACTGGTTTGCACCATGGGTCCTTCGTGGCATTGAGTGCGGAATCACTTTGGTGGTTCCAACCAATTTTTAATAATAATTGATATCGTTTTTGACATTAAAATAATCTAAACTATCTAACATGACCAAAACTTTTTAATGTTTATAAATACATAATTTAAAACTATTTGAATCCTATTTTGTAAACCACTTTTTTGATCGTTTTAAATTTTCTGTCCTAGTATAAAATCTACTAATCTAGTTAATTACTAATGATTCGGCTACATATGTGCCATTTAATATGATTGGCATCACCTTAATTTGTATAACTTTAATATCACAAGAATGTGTTTCATTTTGCATTTTTCCACATCACAAAGTGACACTTCAATCCGTTCTTGAGTGCTGTATTGAAATTTAGTACTTGTTCTAACGCGCTCCGTCCGTCGACTTTGTCAATACGCATATACATATTTTCATGCTACATCGTCGAGACTATCTGGAGGGTAAAAGAAAATTTTTTAGTGAAAATCATATTCAAAAATTGTCACTCTGCCGAGTTCTTGGCCCCTATATATAGCTTTACGTCAACAAATTTGCTATGGTAAACTTACAGAGCATAACTTACGTATAGAGTCTAGTTACATTTCGTAAATACCATCTTAGTACTAATAGGAAATTTTACGGTTGTAACCTGATTGAAAAATTTTAAAAGGCAAATCTTTCTTTCATGAGTTTGCAATTTTTCGATATTATTTGGGTAGCAGTCAAATCGAAACATTGCAAACTTATAAAAGTATGCTTGACTTTTTATAAGTTTGCGCTTTTACGCATTAGGTTATTTTTTGAGAATCAGGGTACAGTAATTTCTTCAGCAATTATGCGGCTGTACGAGCAAATTGGTTTGTATAAACGGGTTTTTATTCCAAATTAGTCTCTAAATACGAAGTTAAAATGACTAAAGAAAATATCGATTTGTTGTTTGCGTTAAAATTGAAGTTAAAAGCTGCCACTGAAAGCGAGTTTGAAGTGTTTTACCTCACTATTTGGGGAAAAACTCTGAGATTTCTACAATTTGAAAACTTCCTTTTGTTATATTGCATGTAGATCAGTACTATCTTAAACTATAAAACGTTTGTTGGTCATTTTGCCATGATGTATTAAGGCACCGTTAGATATTTCTTGTGGCGGTTCCATTCGAAAAAGTTTCATTATCCAGTTTATTAGTTATTTTTATTATACAACACGGTGTTTATTTTATTAATTTATTATAAACTTCCGATTTTCACATGATATTAACCAAAAATGTTTTAGTACATTGTATAAATCATTATTCGTAAAAAAAAATATCATCAAAAAACTTTTAGTGTTCATAATCTATTTGATGACGCCTTGAGCAAAACATAAATTCGTTTGTACTCTAAATTTAGCAATCACACAATGTCATTTAAAATTTTAATACTACACAAAAAATTGCAAGTTAATATAAAATACTGTACGAAATTAATGGTCGGCACATCTGTCATAATATCTATCAAATTTTCACATTCTCAATAAATATAAATAATATTCGGAGTTTATGGCGATAATTAAAACCTCTAAGTACCCAAAAAACAAAAAATCCCATTTAAAAAAGTTTAGTGAACGAAACAATAATAATCATAAAAAATTAGAAGACAGTGTGAACGTGTATATATGGTACAGTAAAGATACCCCGACAAATATTAATAGAGTCTCTAAAACACGATTAATATATAAATTAAAGTACCTACTTATATATAAAATGGAAACTTTATTACCCGTATTTAGAGTTATAACTCTATAATGTACATTTATATTCTCGCATATAGGGACTCGTTTCCAAGTAGAAGAGAAGGCATACATATTTTCCAAATTTCATTTTTATTTTGTTTTCATCCCTGAACTACTTAAATATACGAGTGAGTGTATCTAGTATCTTCAATGAATGTCTAATATATTCTAAACCACTTTTATTGTTGTATAATAAATTTATAATGCCTTGTTTGCTGTTGATCAATAATTTATAATTAAACAAGATTGAATTTAGTTGTAGTATGGGAATATTATCTATATATGGGGAGATTAGATAATCGAAGCATTACGCGATATCTGTCATTGAACCACCGAAACGCGAAGTGGCTCAAAAGAAATGTGTATGAATGAAATGAGTGTTTGTTTTACCATATATACAGTGATGGGTAAAAAAATTGGGCAAACATATTTTATTACAAATTGGAGTCTTTTTTTGCTAAAATTACAAAACTTTTGAAAGAAATTGACTTAATGTTTTATTTTAAATATGTACATTTAATGACTCATTACAAAAAAAAAAAAATACCTACAATTTAGGGGGCAAAATCGATAAATTGCTAAAATATTCAAAATATCCCATTTGGCACTTAAGGGCGTGGAAGTAATGGAATAAAATAAACACTTTTTGTTTTGTATTTTATTGGTTTGTGGAAATTTTATCTTCAATATTAATATTTTGTTGAACCGCCTTTTGCCTCTATTACGCTGGTACAACCCCGCAACTGATGTGTAAAAAAATTGGCGAAGCAATGGTGTCCCTCGAGTTATGCGGTATTTCACTTATGCGGATTTGATTTATACGGCTTGAAATTTTGTCTGAAAATATTGAGCTATGCGCCTTGGATTTTGAGTTATGCGTGCATTATATTTTTTAATAAAAAAAAATGTTTACTAACTATAATTAATACTTCGCTAAGTCAATGAGTACATACTATATGTATTTTTAATATTAATAGTGTTACGTTTTTGCCTTGTATTGCAATTAAGGTTCGTATCACTGGTTGTGAATAATACAAAATCAATTTAATTTATCACCAACGAATTTATTTATTTCACACAAGAATTATTACAACATAGTTTATTAATAAAATTCACAAAATCACTTTATATAAATTATTCTCAAATTTTTACTGTACACTTATAATTTTTATTTCCACAAAAACACCTTTTAATTCACTTTTTAATCCCTTTTTAATCTTTACTCTATCGCTTACCAAATATTACTAATAATCTTACAAGTTCACTCTATCGCGTTCCAAATACTAATAATCCAATTCGATCTTGTTCGCCTTTTTATATACACAAACCAAACTTCTCGAAAGCTCATGATTTTTCTAGTTAGAATAGCGTAGAAACATTACGTAACAATTTTTATCATGGAAAATTCAATTTTAGTACAGTTAAATATTGAGCTATTCATTTAACTTATTCTATTACACACTAGATGTCACCGTCACAATATATTTCATAGTAGAATTTTAATTTGTTTTTGTTGATTAAAGGTGTTTTTGTTTAACGGTACTTGGAATATTGTTTAGAGTTGTATTTAACTACAAATGTGTGTATGTAATTACGCACAAAGCATTTTATCAGAGAGATGCCGAATAAAATAGTGAAACGAAAAAAAATCTCAATGGAAATCAAAATCAAGATTCTAGAAAGATTCAAAAAAGGGGATGGACCTGCGGCTATAGGGCGCGATTTTGGAATGAGTGAATCAACAGTACGTGCAATTAATATGAACGAAAATAAAATAAGACAATCGGTCGAGGCTGGTTCAACAAACAGCATGGATAAGACACTTTTAGCCAGAAATCCATTAATGGAAAATATGGAGACATCTTTGGATGTCACAGCAACCCGTCTAAAAGCAGTGGGTATTTACAACCACATCAAAATAAATGAACCATCCAGTTCTATTAGCCAAATTCCAGAATTTTCTGGAAGCAAAGGATGGCTGGATAATTTTAAAAAAAGATTTTCCTTACATAACGTCAAGCTATTGGGTGAAACAGCATCAGCTGATAAAGAAGCAGCGAAATTATATCCGTCCGAGCATAAAAAGATTATCGAAGAAGGCGGATATAGGCGATAATGAACAGATAATGAACTAGCTGACAGCATTAGCATTAGCAACATTATTTAACGGAGAAGTGTGCTCAATACCGTTAAGATTCACACTAACGGACTGAATACATCCAGAACATTTCCAGTTAATCTTTTCCTTAGCAATACGTTTAACGTCATCCGCATTGAGGTCAGTGCACTTAGGATGAAAAATTATGTTAAAATTATGTTTTGTTGCCTGTATCGTATCGAGGCACAGTAAAGCGTCTTCGTTTTCACATAGCTCCAGGTCTTGTACAATCCTTATATCTTTGAATGGATTTCTGGGACTTATTTGTGATTATTCCTAAAATAAGCGAGCTGAACGTACCAGAACCAGTTGTTGTGCCAAGTGATCGCCACCAGCTGTCGCCTGAATATGAACATCAATTGGGGAAAATTATTGAAATGTTCCCTTGCTCGACCAAAAATGGGTTAGAGAAAACAAACCTTGTCTGTCATACTATTGATGTTAAAAATGCGGTACCTATTAAACAAAGATACTACCAGGTATCACAGGCAATTCAGGCAGAAATAGACAAGGAGTTGGATAGGATATTACAGTTAGGGGTCATAGAGGAATGTCAAAGCGCATGGTCCTCACCTGTAACCATTGTTCGAAAGAATACTGGTAAGGTAAGGTTATATCTTGATGCCTGAAAGGTGAATGCGATTACAGTTAAAGATGCCTATCCTTTACCTTTGATCGCGGGATTACTTAGCAGGTTGGACCATACTAAGTTCATCTCGTCATTAGACGTAAAGGATGCCTTTTGGCAAATACCGCTGGATTTACAATCGCGAGATAAAAAGCCGCATTCACTGTTTCGGGCCGCCCTTAATACCAGTTCACTGTAATGCCATTCGGGTTGTGCAATGCCCCACAAACTATGTGCAGATTGATCCACCGGGTAATACCATACCATTTGCATGACCGGGTGTTCGTTTACTTGGACGACCTACTGATTGTTTCAGTGGATTTAGATGAGCATTTCTCTCTTTTGATGGAAGTTGCCAGATTGCTAAAGTCTGCCAACTTGACAAAAAATGTTGGAAAAAGTCGGTTCGTTTTAAGGGAAACGAAATACCTCGGTCTTGTAATTGGAAATGGTGTAATTCGAATGGATCCTGAAAAGGTGACCTCTATAGCGGACTATCCATCTCCCAAAACCACTCGACAGTTACGACGTTTTCTTGGAATAGCAGGATGGTATCATCGGTTTATAGCTAACTTCGCATCGATATGTTCTCCTCTCACCGGCCTTCTTAAGCGAAACCAAAAGGTAACCTGGAATGATAAAGCTCAACAAGCATTTGAAGATCTAAAAACGGCATTGACAACTGCACCGGTTCTCCGAAATGCAGATTTTTTCAGGTAGTTTTATATCCAATGTGATGCGAGCGCTTGTGGTATTGGAAGTGTGTTGTTTCAGCGTGACGATGATGGTGCGGAATACCCAATTGCATATTATTCGTATAAATTAAACTCTGCCCAACGTAAGTATAGCGTTACCGAGCTGGAATGCTTATCTGCGGTAATGAGCGTAAAGAAGTTAAGGCCATATGTAGAGAGGTACTGTTTTACCATAATCACAGGCCATACAAGTCTCCGATGGCTAATGGACCAAAGAGATTTGTCAGGGCGGTGGAGCTTGCAGCTCCAAGGCTTTAATTTTAACATAGAGTACCGTAAGGGGAACCTCAACGTCGTTCCTGACGCATTTTCTAGGATTCATCTCGAGGTTATTGACAAATCTGGTATGATCGATGATGGTGGCGCAAGTTTACCTCCTCTGCATGTGAACCTGGATGATGAGGCATTCAACGAAGATATTTATGTTGGCAGAGTAAAGGCATTGAGAGACAACCCAAATATAGAAACAAATTACAAAGAGGTTGATGGTAAGTTGTACATCCTGCTTAATGGTTGCCAAGATGAATTATTAGACCTCTCTCTGTGGAGATTGGTGATTCCAGAACCCCTGTTGTTAAATCTAATACGCCAAGCATACAGCGCGCCAACCAGCGCTCATCACGAATTTGAAAAAACTCTTGATGTCTTACAGCGACAATTTTATTGGCCTTCAATGTCACGTGATGTTCGTATTTACATCCGAAGCTGCGATACGTGTAAGAAAATTAAACCAACAAATTATGTCACACAACCTGAGATGGGAAGTTATCGGGAAGTCTACCGGCCATTCCAAAGGGTGTTTATAGATTTTCTTGGACCTTATCCGCGAAGTACCAACGGGAACAGTTATCTTTTAATGCTTTTGGACCATTACACTAAATTTGTATTGTTTGAACCGATAAGAAATGCTACCGCCAAGGACGTAGTTTTGTTTTTAAAGAAAAGAGTTTTTCCTACATTCGGCATCCCTGAGTATCTAGTATCTGATAACGGTAAGCAATTTCAATCAAATTTATTATTCGATTTTCTTAAGCAATATGGCGTTACACATCAATTTACTCCAAAATACTCACCGCAATTGTTTTCGTACCATAATTTCGGCCATCCGCGCATGCATTGGAGATAATCATAAGCATTGGGATGTGCATTTAGACGAGATTGGTATGGCATTAAGGAATGTCGTACATTCATCAACCGGATTTGCACCATATTTTTTAACGTTTGGGCAACATAATGGTATGCCACGGATCCTCCTATCGGATAATGAAAGATTTCCAGCTGTTGAGTGATCGTCATTTTAAAGCAGAAGATAATATTGCTCGTTTATCAAATGCACAGGAACTGGTTTTATCCCCCTGAAAACTGCTTATGAACGCAACGTTACCAATTACAATCTCCGTAGTAAACATCGAACGTTCTTGCCTGGACATCAAGTGTTCGTGAAAAACTTTATCCAAAGTAATGCTGGAAGCAATTTTTGTTCAAAACTAGCCCCAAAGTTTGTCAAGGCAATCGTCAGTAGGAAAATTGGCAATGTATCATATAAACTTAGTGGAATGAATGGTAAAAATCTAGGTATCTATCATGCTAAAAATATTAGGTAGTTTGATTCTTATGCGTAATTCATTTTGTCACATAAATCAGACAAGTCGGGTTCATACATAGGGTGTAACTTGTATGTATATATAGAACATTCCTCTTTATTTTCAAATTTGTTTACTTTTTTGTTGATTATAAATTATAAGTACTTAGATTCATATGGCCGGCTTTGAGACCATCTCAAGGGTGCTGGGTCTGCCCCACGATTTGTGGCGAGCACAAGTTGAAAATGAAAAAAAAAAAAAAAAATTAAAATAATTTATATAAATTGGAAAATATTATTAGGTACATATGTACTGTAATTAAGATAAGGTATTTAAATTGTAAATTGTAATTGCCAGATATTTAGGATTACCACAGCTTAAATCGGGTCAGTAAAAAGTAAAAAAATAAAAAAATTTGGAAAATCGAGAGGATATGGGGAGTCGAAGATTGGATTTGGTTGAGTGACAACCGACTGAATAATTAAAAAGTTAAGTGCTAATAAATGAAAAAATGGACTCTATAGGAGTACCATAAAATAAATAAATGATTATTAAAAAGTGTAATGAAATGTAAAATAATTAAAAATCTATTGAACCTTTTATAATCACAATAGTATAAATCTTAACTTAAGTAATTAGTAAGTTAATAGATAATAATAAAATAATATAAGTTATGGACTATAAATGTGAAAAAAAAATGTGCATAAATGTATAATGGTGGTTGTTCCAATATTGGATAGTGTTTAATAAAATCAAATAAAGAAAAAAACACAAACAGACAAAATTGTGAATTCAAAATCAAAACCAATAAACGGTTGTAATTGATAAGTCATCGTAATTGATATGTACAACAGAAATACAGTGTACCAATAAGTTTTTTTTTGTTGTTGGATATAAATGATAAACATTTAATACCTATTATTTAAAATAAAATACCATAAAACAATCAGCGTTCTTCGGAGTGTTCTTCGTATATGTACCTAACTGTGGTAATATCAGATCCGCAACGGTAGCTACTATTAAGAATTTTTTTTTGTATATGTAATTTAAATAGATATTAAGTAGTTTTCATAGTTGGTGATGGGTTTCTTTTGTTTTTTTTTTGTTTATAACTAACGTAATTTTAAGTTAATTTCGTACATTTTCAATAATTTCATTATTAATGATAATATAAAATTAGTATCAATAATAATATTAATCAATAATACTTGAGCTGTTTTCACGTTATTTTTCTTTTTCTTTTGTTTCAATTAAATTTCATTTTGATTCATTTTTTTTTTTATTTTTATTCCTAAATAAATAGTTTTTCTTAATGTTTTAAAATCCGTGTTTTGTTTTCATTATGAGTGAGTAGTTTTCTTTCGAGTTATATTGGTGATGAAACAGTAATGCTGACGCTTCTTTAGTGATGTTTTTTTTTATCATTTTTCAACAACAACATTTTCAAGCTCTCCTGTGGTCCAGAAATAACCTCCCCAATCCACTGAAACCTAGCCAGTTACAACCATGCTGTCTGGATAACCATTTGAGAGTCTGTGGTGGCTTTCGGTGAGAAATTAAATCTTAGATTTTCTTCGATAGCTGTCACAGTTTCGATTAAAATGTCTAGGTAAATTATTAATAATAATTTTAATTTTTATTTTACTTAAAAATCGTTGTTGACCCCACGACAAACAACAATCGAATACGAAATATTAATATTAAAGATAGAATTTTTATAAATCAGTAAAAAACAAAAAAAAAAAATTTAAAAATAAGTATTTAATTTATTCTATTACTTTAACTCCAATCAACGTATTTTGAATATTTTTTGGAATTTTTCGGGTTTTCCCCATAAATTGTAGTAAATTTTTTTTTTTTTTTTTAAATTAGATCATACTATTTAAAATGAAACAATAAGCCAATTGCTTTCAAAAGTTTTGTAATTTTAGCAAAAAAAGACTCCAATTTGTAATAAAATATGTTTGCCAAATTTTTTTTCCCCAGCACTGTGTACATATGTTGGGTACATAAAATCATTAGTATGTGCAAAAGTTCGAGTTTTGATGTATTTCAACACTTGGGAAAAAATCATCCCTTATTTTTGAAATAAATCAGCACCATAAAATAATATTACACACATATGTATGTAATATTTTGGTATCCCTCATGGGAGAAATAAATGTGGTGATATATAAAAAAAAATTAATGTTAAAAAGAAAAAATTATGTATATTATTGAAAGATTCATCAATGCAGGACCATTTTCCCGGGTTCTGGTACAAATATGCATATAATTTATTGTTATGTGTAGATTTGGAGAACTACAGATCCAATAATATTATAATTTAGAAATTAGTTCCAATAAATTTTTGGTATTATGATTATTTCGAGTCACGCCCAAATCTTTTAGTCTGTTTATCGTCTCTTAAATAATAATTAAATTAATTAAAAATATTGTCCAGTCCAAAATACACAAAAATTCTCGTCATTAATCATCTTGTGTTGAATTGTACGTGCATTACGTTTTTCAGTTTTTGTTGAACTAATTATTTACCATATCTATACATAACAATCGTATTATGTATAGTTAATATGTACCGCACTCATATTTTATGTTTGTGTTTAATATACGCTAATCAGCATCAGACAGACGAAATGTAAATCAATCAAAATTGGGGAATTAGAGCGTGTTTAGTTGCTTGAAACTAATTTGGAGTGTCACAAATAATATATTTTTGACCAGAAAAATCGGAACCGACCGAGAATGGATTCATTGAAACAATTTCAATACCAAAAAAATCAAAACCTTAAAATATCTCCCAAATCAACACCCACCAAAACAAAAACAAAACTAAAAAAAGATTCAGGATAAAAATAAATCAGTTAACACCAGTTTTCTTGCTGCTACCATTCTTCCTCATTTTCCATTTTTTTTTTTCAATAAGCACAAAAATATTAAAACAACAAACTCAAAATAATTTTCGTTTATATTTTGTTATAAGCGGATGTACAATATGTATGTAAGAAAAAGAAGAAGTCTGGAAAAACACATTTTTTATTCTTCATCATCATGACAACACAAAATTTTCATTTGCGAACACCCTCAAAAAGGAAATATTTTTTTTATATATGTATGTACGTTTACAGAGAGCTTTTTTTATAGTGCGAGCTTTAAAATTTGTAAACACCAAAAAAAAAAACAAAAAAATTATAAAACAATATAGAAATGGGAAAAACTAAGCTAAATTTTCAATTTTGTTTTTTACTCAGTTTTTTATTTTTCATTAATCAAAGGGAAAGTTCACAGAGAAATGAACCGTTTTTTTAGACTTTGTGTGTGTGTGTGAAAATTGATTGTTTAGTAACAAACAAAAAAAAAAAGTTTTCCGCTTCTTCTTTCGTTTTGAATTTTTTTTTTTTTTCATACTCGTGTCAGGTAACATGTGCATTGGGAATTAAAATTATTTTTATATAAATGAACGAGATGGTTTTTATGTTTAAATAAATCCAAAAACAACAGATCTATGTATGTTGTGACTGATACAATATGTGTTCCGAATCTTATTATTATTATTATTGTTACCAAATTTTGTGATAAGCGGCTTAATTTATTTTTAGCAATTCTGAGACAACTATGGCTTTTTAATTGACTAACAGCCGAATTACTGGCCTTATGGAAATTAAATTACACCCTAAGATATTCGACTTTCACCTTGAGAAACTTGGAGATATATTGAAGGTTCATGCCACTATTATAAGAAGTTACATATATAGGTTTGACATATGTGTATTTGGAATGAACCAGATTTTTAATGGTGACTACAGTCTTTATCAGTTTTGTTTGCCAAGAAAGATATTTTCAAAAATTTGTATAGCAAAAAAATATAAAACTATTTATCATCTAGATTCTGCATTGTGATTTTGACACAGTCGAATAGATATATAGTCCAAGGCTTATAAAAAAATAAATTGGGAGAAGGGGTCGCAAGATGGATTTCTCTCCCTTTAGGGGCTGCAGTCACGTTTTTACAAATAACTCACTTATTTTGCATTTTAACGCAAAATTTTGTATTTTAAGCAGTAAATCCGATTATATCGATCGATAAACGAAAAGGAAGAAAATATGGAGCGAATTTTAAATTTATAGAGTATAAAATTATTTTGAAAATTAAAAATGTAAATATACAGGGTGTTCCAGAAGTGTACGATCAAATGAAGTAAGGTGATAGGGGAGGTCATTTCTAACTAATATAGTAAAATAAAGTTTTATCGAATTGTTGATGGTTTAAAATTTATTCCACTTTTAGTATTTTTGGTGAAATCCCAAAAATTTTAGTTGTTTTTTAAGTGACGCTGATGGAAAAATAATTTACTATAGAAAGTTGACCGAACTATCAGAAAAACTTGCGACACAAATGCAGATTGTAAAATAGTACCATGCATAGGGGTTGTTGAAGCACAACACAAATAAATTGTTGTGCATCCCTGATATTGCCCTATAAAACGCCCTACACACGACCTGACTTGTCGGGCCGACCGTCGGCCCGACCAAATCAGGTCTTGCATCCACACGACCCAACAAAGCAACTGATATTAATTTTCACTTTTGTTTCTGATGAATACAAACGATAAAATTTTGACATTAGTGATTTTTGTGTTTTACTTTTTGAACGTGAAAATTTGTACAGCGAAGTATTTAATGCATCGATTAACAAAAAATAAAAAGATTGCTATCGCGCTCGTAGCGTCTTTAAATATTAATTGTAAAAAACGCAAAATATGGTCTAAAAAATGGTTATTAGACCGTAAAAAATTTAGTGATATTCTGCTATTAAAACAGTTGGATAGTGATGACTTCCGAAATTACTTACGGATGGACCATAAATGCTTCAATATATTATTGAATTTAGTATCGCCAATAATTACTAAACAAAACACTAATATGAGGAATGCTGTCACTGCAGAGGATAGGTTAATAGTAACGCTGCGATATCTTGCTACTGGACGGGAGTATGCCGATTTACGGTTTAGTAGCGCAATTTCTCCACAATTACTTTCAAAGATAATTCCGGAGACGTGCAAAGCTATATATAAAGTTTTAAAAAAATATATACAAGTAATATATACCGCCACTTTTTCTAAATATTTGTGTATATTATAAATATGTATACATAATTTGTTTGTCTTATAGATGCCCACAATAGAATCAGAGTGGATAGATACTGCTAATCAATTTCAAAACTTATGGCAGTTTAACAATTGTGTGGGTGCAATGGATGGCAAACACATTATAATAAATAAGCCACCAGGAACAGGTTCTTTATATTACAACTATAAGGGTACTTTTAGCGTTGTTTTATTTGCGATTGTCAATGCTAATTATGAATTTTTGTATGTCCATACCGGGGTAAATGGAAATGTTTCTGATGGAGGAATTCTAAAACATACAGAATTTTACAAAATGTTGACATCAGAGGCATTAAACCTGCCAGCGCCATCATTTCTACCCGATACAACCACATTAGCACCTTACGTTTTCGTAAGTGATAGTGCCTTTGCATTAGAAAAAAATGTAATGAAACCGTTCCCCCAAAAAAATCTCAATAAAGAGAGGCGTATATTTAATTATCGCTTATCTAGGGCAAGAAGAATAGTTGAAAATGTTTTTGGGATACTATCGGCACGTTTTCGTATTTTCCAGAAGCCAATATTAATTAATGTAGAAAACATTGATTGGGTCGTGCTAGCAACCTGCGTTCTACATAATTTTTTAAGGAAAAGTTCGAAAAACTACATATCCAATAATTGTGTAGACGCTGAAGACATAATAAATGATACATTCCAAGATGGTGCCTGGCGACAGCAGAATAATATGTTGCAGTTAACTCAAAATTCCCAAAATAGACTAACGGACGATGGTAAAAATGTGCGGAATATATTCCTTAATTATTTTAATAATGAAGGTAGCGTGCCATTTCAAGACAAAATGATAAATGTGCTGGGAGCCAGAATTAATTAGCGAAAGAGTTGATACATTTTTTGTTCAAAAATAGAAATAATAAAGATTTTTTTCTAGTAAATGTTTTATTCAATGTTTTATTTTAATTCAACGCAATTTTTAATAAATACTGTTAATTCAGTTCAAATGGACCATGTGGAAAAATTCAGCCCGCTTTCTCTACTTGTTTGTTGATCCCGGCTCCTTTCTTCTTAGAAACAATAATGTTAAGAAATTATTTAAACTATTAACTTAGAATTTTTTTATTATAACGTAGTCCTCTAACGTGTATTTGCTACTTCCAAAGGTTTCTAATTGCAATTGATTATCAAAATCTATGGCGTTGTCATTTTGTGGTGCGCAAATTTGTACAGTTGGTACCGGTGTTGATGCAGCTGGTGAATTAATTCCTGACGAACTGCTGTAGAAGAAACCAGGTGATGATGATGAAGGTGATGGAGTCCAAGTTGCATTTGTAGTTTCATTCAAATGTATGCTTGTGTTTATGGTTAATTTATCCATTTTTCCATAGAAAATTATTTCTGAAATTAATTTTTCAGCAATAATCCTCTGGGTTTTTGTCATTTCTTGTAATTGGTGTCCTGTCGATATTCCGTATGCCTCCAACGGGTTATCTTGTTGAGAAATCAACTTATGCGCCGCGTCTATCAGAATTTCTTGTTTTTTGCTTACCGTAAGGTTTCTTTTAATTGGACGTGCTTGGGGTTTACTTGGAATTTCCGTTACCTGCATCATAAGGTTAACATTAAAAATGCGGGTGATATATTCACACAATTATAATGCATATAAAAACGTATATGTGTGCAAACTTACTTCTTCTTCGTCATCATCGCATGTTAATGTATCAACACCGCTTCTATTTAAGGAATCATTTTCATGCAGAAATGTGAGGTATTCATAATACCATAGTGTAGGTACATAAACTTTATCGCCTCCGGCCCCCGTGCTCTTACTATCTAACAACTAAATTTGATGAGAAAAATAGTTAGGTAATGTTAAATTATAATTAAATAATTGAACTTTCGATATACATAAATATATGTAAATGTAAGTACATATATGTATATATTATTTATTAATTTTTGTACTTACTTTTTTTCGTTCTCTTTTATACGAAGCCCTCATATTTTCAATTTTTTTTTTTACAATAGCTACGGTGGTGGTACTATCTATTGTAGCTAATTTTTCTTGTAAAATTTGCAATGCTTGGTTTCGGGCATCTCGATTGCTATATTGCTGGCAGGCTGAATCCCACAAACACCTAAATTGGCGATACAATTGAAGAAATTCGATAATCACTTCACGTTCATTTATTTGCGAATTCATATTTGCAATTTATCTCTCTCTATTAATCAAAATTAATATTAAATATCACTTTATCGATAATATTCGTTTTATTGTTTATTTATTATTAAAATAAGTTTATTAATTTATTAATTATTTTATTTATTAAAAATACGCTAGGCACGGATCACACATTTTGTTTAATTTTGACACAATTACATACCCAACAAACAATATTTTTCAACCAACCATCCGACAAGGCTACACACAACCTGATTTGGTCAGGCGGTCGGGTAGTCGGGTGATGGTTGGATGGTTTTTACCAACTGACATACCCGACAGAAATTTTGTCATACGACAAACCTACACACGACCCGATTTTACATCTGACCTGACCAAATCGGCCCGACCGCCTGACCAAATCAGGTCGTGTGTAGGGCGTTTTACATTTTGCATTATATAATTATCCTCTACTAGTACATTTTTTGTTTATATTCTTCTATTTTTTCTTTAATAAAAAAAAAATTTAGTTATCAATTCCATTTCATACAGTGCACACATTAAAAACAAAAAAAAAAAAAAAATAAATAAAAGTTTTCATTTGTGAATATACAACGCTCAAAAAAGCTTGAGCGGCTTCATTTTGGTGTCAGAAGTGGGATAAACCACATAAGTTTCGTCATCGTACATAAACGGATAACAGTTTATTTTTACAACGATTTACTGTTTTACGGTACATAAACACGCGTAATAAACCAACGCCATTTTGCGGAAAAGCAGATTCTTCTAAACCAATTGGCATTTTTGCGGGAAAACGGATTTCGTTAACGGATTATTGAGCACGATACTTACTGTGAGTATTGACTATTGCATTTTTAAAATTAAATAAGCAAAAAAGGGGCATTTTAAAGAAGTGAATCAAGCGAGCAATAAATAAAATAAAAAAACCTTGTGTTAATTATAAATAAAAAAGGTTTGAGTGAAGTGAAAATTAATCATGACCAGAGAGGAAAAATTAACAATTCTAATCCTAAAGGCAAAGGCTCAACGGGGCGCAAACATAGATCAGATGAAACGAGCGAAGCAATTCATAGACAACAAACCAGAAACCGCAACCTTGTCTCAGTTAGAAGCACGTTTAGCCGTTGTGGAAAAGGCGTACAAACTATTCGAGGAAAGCCAACTAGACCTTGTATCACTGGACGACGAGTATTTAACGGGGAATGTACGGTCTGAGTTTGAAGAATTATACTTGGTAGTAAAGCCCGCACTTCAGGTATTTATAAATCAATTACACACAAATAAATGACAATTGTGCTAGTGAAAAATTCTTAGTCAAATTACCTAAATGCGAAATAACTCCGTTCGCAGGGGATCGCAAAAAATGGTTCACCTTTTTCGAGTCGTTTAATAAATTAATTCATAGCAATCCCGGTCTGTCAGACATTGCCCGTTTTAGATATTTAAAATCATTGGTAGTGAGTGCATCCCGCCATAAAATCGATCGAATCATTGGAATTGACTTCAGAAAATTATAAAGAAACTATCACTCTATTGCAAAATCGCTATCAAAATAAAAAACTAATTTGTGAAGACCACATTCGAGAAATATTTTCTATCAAGCCAATCGTCAAACCAACGGCTGAAAATATTAGACATATGCTTGATGCCGTTAATTCAAATCTTCGACCTTTATTTCCACTTCAACGCCCCACACCACACTGGGACGATTTAATCATTCACTTGCTTTGCTCTAAATTAGATCCTGAAACTCGAACAAAATGGGACGACGAAGCTGCTATGGAGAGAATGCCAACTCTCAGCGAACTAACAAATTTTTTGGACAAACGATGCCACTCATTGGAGAGTCAACTAACACATTCTTACAACTCTAAGCCAATTAATATACAGGTTTCAAATACTCACAATCGTAAAGTAAATTCTCAACACATTTCTTTGGCAGTTCAGTCTAATTTAACTTGCAATTTTTGTAAAAGGAATAACCACCAAATTTATAAGTGTAACAAATTTACTAATCTTCCAATTGCTGAACGGAAGGCTCCAGTCAATCGCCATGCTCTTTGTATTAACTGCCTCCGAGATGATCACCTGCTAGCAGCATGCATGCGATTTATATGTTTCCAATGCAAACAACGACATCACTCGCTGCTAAATGATCCTGCGGAAATAAATGTTAATCGGAATGATCATTTATTTTCATCTCATACGCTACAGTTTGAAAAAACACAATTGCAGCCTCAACAATAATCCGCTACACTTCCGAAATCGATAGCTTCGGAGAATCAGAGTTTAAAATCTATGGAAAATAATCCATTAGAATCGAGTACATCGGCTTCTGCCACGATCATGTCATCAACTCATCAAGCTTTCCTGTCAAATGCAACGATAAATAACTCCTACATTTACCTATCTACTGCATTGGTAAAAGTTTACGACAAAAATGGTGTACCTATCATCGGCCGAGCTTTACTCGATTTAGCCTCTCAAGCTCATATTATCACTGAAGCCTTTGCAGCCAAACTTGGCTTAACTCGAAAGCAAATATCATCATCCATCCGAGGCATCAACGATAAATCAACGTCAAGCAACTTTTTAGTTAACTTAAGGAGCAACCCGCAATCGCCATTAATACTTCCAATTGGAAAATACCTGAAAATATTCGTCTAGCAGATTCAGGTTTTGCTATACCACAAAAAATTGATCTACTTATCGGGGCCGAGCTCTATTTAATCAATTGGCCAAATCGAACTTGTTGCTAGCTTACCTCACCTACAAAATACGCAACTTGGCTGGATCGTAGCCGGGAAGATCACTAATTTTGCTCCTATGATTACACATTCCAATTTAGCCACAATAACCGATGAGCCAGCATTAGACAGTTTACTAGAAAAATTTTGGAATGTTGAATCTGCAGTCACTCACTCCACAGCATAACTACACACAAATGGAAAGAGCATGCGAGGCACATTTTGCGGAGAATACTTCTCGATATAATTCCAGTCGCTTCATGGTGTCTTTACCTTTGACATGCTCACCCATTCCATTGGGAAATTCACAAACCATGGCTGCACAAAGATTTCTAAATTTAGAGAAACGTTTAAGTAAAGATAGTGAGCTCAAGCAATCATACACTAAATTTCTCAATGAATATGAGAATCTGGGCCACATGGTCCCTATTCCGGAATCTGAAATAGCTAAGATCCATTACTTCATTCCGCATCATTGCGTCTTTAAAAATGACATTTCCACAACAATGATTCGCGTGGTATTTGATGCGCCTGCCAAAACCGATACAGGTAAATCATTGAACGACATAATGATGGTCGGCCCAGTCATTCAGAGCGACCTTTTCTCATTCTTACTTCGCTTTCGCACGCATCGATATGTCATCAGTGCCGACATTACTAAAATGTACCGCCAGATCCATGTGAAACAAGCGGATACTCATCTGCAGTACATTATATGGCGCAATACAATAACGGGTCATCTACGTATTTTTCGGCTTACTACTGTAACCTATGGAATGGCAGCTTCTTCATATTTGGCCACCAAATGCCTATATTCTTGCCGAAATTAACAGCTGCATATGTATGTATATCCCGAAGCGTCATCTGCTATTCGTCACGATATATACGTAGATGACCTACTTACAAGAGGAGACACAATCAATGAAGTAAAAAGAATTAAGGACCACGTTGTTCAGATTTTACAGGAAGCAATCGTTTATATATAAGAAATTTTGCTTACCCGGTGCCTACACTGTGCAAATTCACTGATATTTTATGTTTGTATATGTTTATTTTCAATATATTGACAAATATCTATCCAAAAAATATCATAGCTGGACATTTCACTACCACAATAATATCTTCAAATGTCAAACAAAATTATTTCAATGCTATGAAAAAATTAGTTGTCTTTTAACACTTGCCAGTTATGGTTAGGTTAAAAATAATTTGTCCAAGTAATTTTTTCAGAAAATTGTACATTATGCAGAACCACCACCTCGTCCAAAAGCTTCATTTCGTCGTACAAAACTCAAGTTTTTTTATGGTCAACAACAGCGCTTCCAGATTTTTTTTTACTCGGTTTTAATTTTTTATTTTGTACATTTCGAAGATTCCTTATTTTTTTCCTAACGTTTTCAATATTTACGGTCATTTCGTCCGCTATTTTTTGTAAACAGAATTTTTTATGTAGACCCGTCTGTAATTTTTATGGGTTATCTTCGATAAAATTTCATTTTTGCGGTACAAGTCGATTAATCGCACTGTACTTTCAGTATTAAAAGACATTTTTTCAACTTGAGAGAACAATTTCAAATGGCAAAACAAAGCAACCTTTTTATGACATTTGATAATAATTTACAGAATTACGTGAAACAGCCTCCTGTTTCGATCAGTGCACACTCTTAAAACTAAACACTTGAAACCTTTTGCAAATACTTATTTTTTGCACATAAAGCAATGTAACAAAAACCTAAAATTATTAAAAGACTCAGAAATGATAAGTTAAACCCAAATACATAGTACAAATTAATTATCAAGCTTAAAGTTCTTTAAACACAAATATTCTAAATTTATTCAAAAATACCACCTTCGTTTGTAATATCAAATTTTAGAGTTAAATGGTTTGGTATGAAAAGCCCTGAAAACTAAAAGCTTCTGATGATTGATGATTTGAACTTTGAGAACAAATACTAAATATTAGTTAAAATTCCGTCGTCCTTTGTGAAATCATATTTCTGAGTAAAATGGCTTGATTAAAAAAGCTTTGATAATTGAATGCTTATAAAATTAAAAGTTCTTGATTTTTTGCAAATACATATAACTTTTTATCAAAAACCTAAAAGTATGAAAAAGGCTCAACGTTAAAAATTAAGTTAAAACCCAAACTTGTTTAAATTAATTATCAACCATAAAACTAAAGCCTGTATTCCATGCGAAAAATTGACTGACAGTCAAAAAAAAAACAAAAAGAGAAAAGTAATCTGATGCCCCATATAAAAGACAAAGGCAATGGTTTTTATTTTATAGAAAAACAATTTTACTGTAAAATAAAAAATTAAATAAAAAATGATGTCCTTGTCTCTTATATGGGGCATCAGATTATTTTTCTCTTTTTGTTTTTTTTTGACTGTCTGTCAATTTTTCTCATAGAATACAGGTTTAAGTAACAATTTTTGCAAATACATATTTTATGCTTATATACAATTTTTTAACAAAACTTACGAAAATTCGAAATTCTTGATATTTTTCAAATTATCTCATATTCATCTACTATCGAAGTCAGTTACTTTTAATTAATGCGAGACTAGACGAAAGGAAGAAATAAGCTTTCACTAAAAGCTTTACTTGTTCAAAGGTACAAGAAGCATTTTTAGGGGCCTAAAAAAATGTTGCGAGATTTGTTTTTTTGCTTGAATAGCCACAATCAGTATAAAATAATTCGTTTTCAAATTTCCAATGACATTTTACTGTACCAAAACTAGTACTTCGTAGTGCTCAAACTCAATGCTCAAATCATGATATAATCAATTATAAGATATTACTAACATATTGCATTATTTCCCTTAAAGATCAATCTTTCATGGTTTTGCCACATAGGAAGTGAAGGGTAAGACCTACCTCTATGGTTAAACTTGGAATATGTTCTTTTTACCTCAACGATTGTGGTGCATGCTTTTGATCGAAAAATGATTATTGCAAGTAAAGACTAATGAATCTGAGCTTAAAATCAGCTTGTTCATAACATAATATAGTTTAAGTTTTGCTTTCTATAATTTTTCAATCCTTCAAAGTATGTTATCTGTATAAAACAATTTTTTCCCATTTTCTTTTCGCTATTTATCGTCTTAACATAATACTGGGTGGCTTACAATTTGAAACCATATTTGTTTTTCTATATGTTATGTAAAACTAAAATCTCATGAGTTTGCTATTAAATATTTACAACAAAAACGATAACAGCTAACAGATTGGTAGCGAAACAAAAAAAATAAAGTTTTTCTTCAGAAAAGTCAATGACTTTTGGAAAAATAAACAGAATATAAGGGTGTGTATGGTAAGATCTAACGATTTAAATGATAAGACATGATTTTGTGGTTTTTATCGGTACAAAAAATTACATCTAGGTACATATGTACTCCAATTAAAATGTAAACACATATGGTTAAATACAAATATTGTTATTTGAGTTTTAACGTAATTAACCCAATCCGGGCATGACTCACCCGCTAAGTGGCTACCTAGTGCACAATTTTTAGCAATTAAATCGTAGCGTAAGGGATTAAATTTGAGTCAAAATCATCTATTTAATTTAATTATATAAACTGACATGTCTGTGAACCAAATCCAACCGAGAAAAATAATTAATCTACAAAAGGAAAAACCTTTTTCTATTACGATTTCCCAATTTAATAATTTGTGTTTGTTTTTTTTTTCATACATATGTTCGAGTGTGTACATGTACGGGAGCTCGTAAATTAGTATATTTGAACGAAAATATCGGAAAACATTTTCTTTTATAAATATTCTCACATTAAATAATTAATTTATTTATTTTTATTTTATATGTCTTAACATGAATAAAAGCGGAAAAAAATTGTTGTCCAAGTTAACGTGAAAATTATAATCCGAAATTCACAAATGTATGTAAGCACGCGATTTGGCCATAATTCATTTTCATGCGAAAGAAATTGGAAAATAAACAAAAATCGTATTTTAACTTCAATTTCCGTTTTCTTCTCCGATTTTTTTTGGCAGTTGTTATCTAATGAAAAAGTTTTATCGTTATAACACGCGGTGGTTGGTATGGTTATTTGTATGCGGGGGGAAACTGTGAAATTTAACAAATCGGGGAAGAAAAAAAGGTATAAGAAGTTCATTAGAAATTATTAATTTTTTTGTTTTATTATTATTACGAGTATTGTAAATTTATTTGGAGGGTTGTTTGAAATATAAATTGGTAAAATGACAACTAATTTTTTATTCAAAAGCCAATATGCTTTATGTCTAGGGGATTGACATTTTGAAATTGATTAATGGTAGGGTGACCAAATAGCCCGCATTTTACGGGACTAACCCGCACATCAATAGCCTGTCCTGCAGACATTATTGCCCTTAAAAATACGCCCGCAAAATAAAATATCAGTCCACAAGTCGCGCATTTGTAATAAATTCGGGGAAATTCGGCGATAAATCGTACTCATTTCAATATAAAGGGCTGAAACCTCAAAAGGTGATCAGAACTTCGGTATTGATTATTTCAATACCCAAATCAATCCCGAAATGAACCTATTAAGTTAATCTTCAGCTTACCCTCTAACTCAATTTACAACTCAACCTCTATGTTATTTGCAACAGATTCGATAGCTACATGACTGTATAAACTCAACTCAATCTAACCTTCCACTATACCCTAAACTCGACCTCAAATTAATCTCTAACAGAACTTCTCTTTCAAACCCTACTCACCATCAAACTGACATACGTACCGCCGTACCATCATAACCTTAAACAATCATGACACTATACGATTAATACCGTACCTTTGTACCATAGTGACCTCGAGCCATCCCACCATCACACCATGATGTAATCTTACCATCAATCCACCACTCCTTCATACCATCATAACATCGTCCCTTTAATCATACAATCATAACATCGTACCATCATACCATCATATAATCATACCAACATATACAGTCAGACCATGATATTATTGTACCACCCAACCGTCATACCATTACACCGACATACCATCATAACCTCATACCATCACACCTTCATTCTAGAATAAATACTGTTATACGATCGTACGTTGTATCATATGTATCATACCATCCCACCATCATTCAATAATATCAATCAATCATACCACTATATCATTATAACATCACACAATCATACTATCACATATACCATCTTACCACGATAACATCATACCATCGTACTGTCATTCCATCATACCATTATACTATCAAACCAACATACCATTATATCATCATAAAGGTTTTACGCTTCAAATTGATCCTTTTACACTACAAACTGAACTTTTCACATTTAAAATTGGACCTTTTATACAAATTATATGAAAGGCCAATTAGGATGGAGCTTGGCTATTCCTTAACCGATTATGATCAAAATTGACATGTGCGTTGGAAATGAGATTCTAAAATAATTTTTGGATAAAGTTCTGTAATATGATAAATAAGAATATAACTTAGCTATATTAACCGACTATGATGAATTTTTATGTTTCATCTGGGTTCATTGCGCATGTTCCAGGACTTGATTTAAAAATCATTTTAGAATCCAATTTCCAACGCACATGTCAAATTTCATAATAATTGGTTGAGAAATAGGTAAGTTCCATCATACTTGTCCATATTCCAGAATTTCATCCAAAACTTATTTTAAAATCCCATTTCCATCGCGGAAGTCAAATTTCACTAAAACCAGTTAAGAAATCGATAAGTTCCATCCTAATTGGTCATTCATTTAATTTGCTAAAGGTTTAATTTGAAATGTAAAAGGTTCAATTTGAGGTTTGAGATATTAACAGAAACCTTTCTTAATTAAGTCTTAACCCTCTAATGCATGATTTTTTTCCGAGCTAACAAATTCAGATTATGTTGAAACTGTGTTTAAAAGGGCGAATTTATAGTTAAAAATTAATTTTGAGACCAACCCCTCCACCCACGTGTCAAAAATGAAAGTCCGCCTTTAGGCGGCCTTATGCATTTTGGAAATTTATATTGGCGTTTACTTGATCTTCTTGAAGATATGCTCTCTTGGCTGGTTTTGGTGAAGCTCTTTGAGATGCATTAGATGGTCGCCCAACATTTTTCTTCTCTGCCATCATTCCTTTCAAACAGAGTGATTCAACCTGCGGTTTTGCTGGAAATAAATGGTTTCGTGCCAACATATATGTTAACAGAAGCCGTACGGTTTTTGTGTCTTGCCACAAAACTGACGAAATGTCGACTCCATAAGCATTTCGCACACACATACACTTAAGGCGGCATTACTCGACAGCTTACAATTCGGCATACGATTTGAACGAACAGTTCCCAGGCTATATATTCCTCTGCTATGTAGGTAAGTTAACAGGCCCATGAACGTGTAAAATTTATCGAAATAAAGAATACGGTTAACAAAATTAGGTATATTCTTTGAAAGACGAACAACAATATTCGACGATGCTACAAGATCAGGTATGCGCCTATGGAAGTTTTATTATCCAGCGCACCATAGTAAATTTCGAATTCGTAAGAAAAACCGCTGGAATCGCAAAGCGAGAAGAGCTTGAAACCCCATTTGTGCGGCTTGTTCGGCATATATTGACGCAGAATAGTTCCTGTCATTTTAATTGCGCACATTTGCTCATCAACGCAAAGCCTAGGTAGCATTGGCACTGAACCGAAGGTTTCATTAAAATGTGTTATAAGCGGTCGAATCTTGAACAACCGATCATAATCTAGTTGGTCTTTATCGATTGCAAGAGAATTATTGTTGAAGTGCAGGTATCGACGAATTTCCTCGAACCTAAGCACAGGTATCACTTGTCGGATCGGTTCAAACGTGTGTCTTCCCCTATTCTTTTGATGCGCATACAAATTGGATTGTTCTGTTATATCCCTAATAAAATCGTCGTTTACCAAATATCTGAAGCACTGATAAGGCGTTTTAAGTTCCTTTAACTTTGGTGGTAATTGTTTGTCTCCTCGAAATATAATATCGTTGATATGTAACCTTAAGTTGTTTTTTTCCAAATTGTAGATTTGAATTCACGACTGTCGTTTTTTATATTCATAACAGTTCCAGAAAATATATAATAATTCTGGTGATCGGATTCGCTTTCTTCGACCATGTATTTTATTGAGTGCACACGTATGTTCACGTTGCTCAGAAGATTCGTATGCCTCTCTCAATGCATCTATACTGATATCAGTTAAACACAGTATTTGTCGATGGAATTTGATCATCGATCAAATCACAACCATCTTCATCTTCAGTGGTTTCTATATCGAATGGTATCGAAGTGATAAGTTTTTCGATTTCCTCATCAGTCATTTCTAAAATTTTGTAAGCTTGTCGAAACGCCATAACATCTAAATAAAGTACAGATGTATCAAATAAAACCCAGCGAAGAGTTATTTTTACATACACGTACAAACAGACAATACAATATTTATCCAAAGTTTCACTAAAAATTTCTTCAGAAAAATGTATGAATACAAATGCAAATTTTCATTGTAATACACAGGTCCGCCTGTACGCGGGTATTACAAAATGTATCGCCAAAGTGCAGCAAAATAATTTTTTACTAAATCAACACCAAAAACTGAGATAATAAAACCAAAAATTTGTCCAACCTTCTAAAACGTCAGAAAATATTTTTTATGATTACTTAAAATATCCGAACTAACATAAAACAATTTTTAATCACTTTCTATCAAAACATTGACTTCAACTCGTAGTTGCCGAATAAATGTGTTTATTACAACAACAAAAAACTCAACCTCAAACTCAATACTCAACTCAATATTCAAACCAGCATATATAAAAAATTCGTAAACAATTCGTATGGCAGGTACGCCTGACCCTCTTGACGCACAGGTTCGAAAAGTTTTTCAAATCTCGGCCTTGACCATAGAAACAGATTGGCAAAAAATTCTAAATCGAACAAGCCATTCTCGAGATACCATGGGTACAGACATATAGACATCCAGACAGACGGACGGACATTTTTTTTTTTGCGTTTTTAGACTCATGGACTTTCAAAACGTCGTGAAAATTCGTTTCGGACCAACCTAATTTTTGATCATTTTTGACAGGATTTCAATATGTACACATACTTTGGCCTTTTTAGACCGAAGTAACTCTACTACTCCAATGTTTCTACATTACTCTTTGAAAAACGAAACAAACAAGAAACCAACATACCCATTTGAATAATGTTAAAGTTAACCAAAGTTAACAGCCGAAAGTAAAATAGTCGATAATGCAGAACGCTTTTAATAACGGCTGAAAGTAAAAAGGTCGGTAATGTAGCTTGTGATATCCCAACCGAAAATAAAAAAAACAACGGACGAGTTCACGCTCAACTCGCAAAACAATTATGTGAAAACCTTTATGTATTAGTACCTATTGAGTCATTTCAAGCCTCTTTTATGGGCCTGAGAAATTAATGTAGATAGACGGCTGCTGTTTCCTCAGTTATTAAATTACGTTACATTTGTTTCGCATAACTACAAAACTCAGCAACAGCACGAGCAATACTAAACATAGGCATAGCATACCGATTAAACAATTTCAAAATTATTCACGTCGATTATAGAATCCGCGAGGCGAATCAAAATCAATCGCTAATGCCCGATTTAGATGAAGAAAAATGTTTGCCTTGCATAGAGCTGCACGCAATAAAAAAATATCCATTAGTTAAAATGAGAAAGGACTATGTAAACCAAAATGGCGATGCTATAATTTTTTGGCGGCTGATACATAATTGGATGTTATGTTTTTTGACATTTATCAATAGTGTGACAAAAATAAAATGTATAACAATAAATAAAATTGTTAGTGACAAAAATAAAAGTTAATAAATAAAATTGGGAAAACTGCTTTTGATTTGATTTTTTCTGCTATAACATTTGACTTCTGGTCATCGTATAGGTTTTCATAATATACTTTTATTGTGTTTGTGTTTGTTTGTTACTATAAAATATCAAAAAATATAGTCGGGTCGAGTATATTTTATAGTATCATATTTATTTTTAATGTTTTTATAGTAACAATTGGTAAAACAAAACAAAAAAAATCGCTAACATAATTTTGCATGTTTATGTTTTGTTCTTGTCATTCAAACGAAAATTGTAATGTACTAATATCTTCTTTTTTTGCAAGGCAAACATTTCTCTTCATCTAAATCGGGCATAAATCAAAACTACATATAAAAAAAATGTGAAACAAAAATTTTATATCATAGTTTCTTTGAAGTCGCTTTGGATTTTTTTACAAATCGTTAAAAAGAAATTGTTTTAGACACGCTACAAGTTTTCCAGGATACTTTGATTTGCGGCAATTGTTTCCTATTTTTTTAATAAGCAGTTTTCGATCCGCGATTGATTCGCTGCCGCGGATTCTATAATCGGCATGATTATTTTATTATAAATCAACGTACAATTGCCAATTTCACAGCTTGCTAAGATTTATAATATTTAATATTTGAAGTATGGCGTGTACCTCCTCTTTGTTCAAATGTATTTCCGTTTCGTTTTTTGAGTCACTTGCACTACACATGCATAATTTCTGTGCTTTTTCATTTTAATCGCTCTTACCGGATTTTCCGTTCCTTTTCTTACATGAAATTTTTACTTACCCCAGCAAAAAATGTTTTCACATCAAAAATTAAGTCATAAACAGTCAAAAGTGTTTAGCCGAAAATTACTATGGATACATGGAGGTTTTTGTCAATATTCTTAAGTGGCAAAACCTGCCTGCAGTTCATCGTGGAAAACTGTGGAAAGCTCACGAAACCCAAAAAAATATTTAGAATTGTTATAAAATCAGACTCTAGAGTATTATGCCAATAGCTATCGCAAGAAAAACATTCAATAAAAATGTCTCGTAGGAAATCTGTGAAAAATTGATTTTCCAAAAATCATTAGAAACTTTGTATAAAACTAGTTTCTGCGGATGTCTGGAGTTAGTAAATAGCTACCGCAGGAAAAAAATTCAGTTCAAGTTTCCCGTGCGAAATCTGGGAAAATTTGATCAAGTTTGCAGCCAAAAGTAAAAAATGAAGTCTCTTCAGCGTCATGGCTTAAAGATGGAATGCATTGATGTAACTTGTCAATAGTTATTGTAAGTTCAGTTCAAGTTTCCCGTAGAAAATCTGGGAAAATTCAATTTTCCAAAAATCATTAGAAATTTTGTATAAAATCTATGTAGAGTGTTATTGTCTTGTGATGGATTTCTTGGAAATCTGAAGCAATTGTCAAAAACATCTTGGCTCCACTTACCTTACAAAAAGTAAACCATGATTTGGACGATACCAATTTTATTTCTATTTTTACAGATGCTTCGAACAACAAAGACATTAAACTATTCCCAGTTCTTATTCGATATTTTAATGTCAGTAATGGAATTCAATTTAAATTACTTAAACTTACGTCACTCCCAGGAGAAACTTCCGAATTAATTATGGAATTGCTTGTAAAAGTTCTCGAAGAACATCAACTTTGAAAAAATCTAGTACGCAAACACGAAATTTTGCGGTATCAGTGGAAATGGGAGTAATAACGTTTTTTTT
The DNA here is from genome assembly GCA_958295665.1 of Tipula vernalis. Classification (NCBI taxonomy): domain Eukaryota; kingdom Metazoa; phylum Arthropoda; class Insecta; order Diptera; family Tipulidae; genus Tipula; species Tipula vernalis. The sequence continues at coordinate 124,974,086 of OY282558.1, read as the reverse complement.
TTCTAAAATAAGAGGTAGTACATTAAGGAATTTCATTACATTTCGCAAGAATAAGAATCGTATCTTATTTCAGATAAATTGCAAAACTATAACATTGTGAACAATACTATACAATTTGTGAGTTGTGACATTGTCAACAAAATTTATGGTTATGTACAATAGTCGCTGGCTAGCATTAGGAGGACGTTTTTAAATGACGAAACGTCTGAAATTTGGCTTGAGTTTATGCACAATATTCTGGCCGCAATATTCCATAAAATGGAAGCTGTAACGAAAACAAAATCAAAATCTGAAATGCAGCAATTTTATTTAAATTGTTGTTACACCTCCCAGCTAAACGACTAATGAACTTGTCTGATTATTTTTGTGGTAATTCTATTAATTTTGTTTATAATTATTTTAGTTTTATATTTTATATATGTACATAAAGAATTTAATTTTGAATAAAAAAAAATATTGTCTGAGCAAAAAATGTTGTTTCTATAGTTTTAAGTTGCCCTGTATTTGTCTTAGAAGAATCTCGTCACCGTAATTAATGGATAATTGTTGCTGCGCCTTATTTATATTAATCTGCTACCTAAATCACAAGAGAATAGGGCCGAAAAGCCGATTATCAAATTATAGTTGGACGTATTTTAACAACAAACCTAATGGGTTCTTCTGCCTGAGGGATTTATTTTGCTGAGAATTCGATGGTATCCCGTGTCGAAAGGCCGAATCAAAGTGAAGGAAAATTGTCTAAAGTAAAGGATGATTCTACTAAGTTGGAGAAGACTGTTAAATCAAGGCAAATTCCAATAGGTGAAGGAAATTTCTATTAAGTAAATAAATTTCAGTATAATCAGTTAAGAAATAGCCAAGTTCCACCTTAATTGGCCATACTCCAGAACATAATCATTTAAGAATCCCATTAACATTTACATCGTATAAATCGAATTTAAGTCTTAAAATGTACTATTTTGTACCATATGCCGTGCAGAAATATCGCTTAGTGTATCACATGCCGCTTTGAAATATGTCCAAGTGTATCATATGCTGTAATGAATACACTGAGAGGCAAATTTAGAGGAACGTAAAATTAAGTGATTTGTTTAGTTAAATTAAATTTGGTTATGTAACATATGAAAATAGAAAGCTAGTTAATTGGTTTTTATCCGTTTATTTACAGAAAAAGGGGAAATCGTAAAAGATCCAATTTAAATGAGTATTGTTCAGTATTATAATACCTATAGGTGTTGTCTCCTATTGATCTTATTACAGCTTCTACTCTCCTAGGCATTAGGTAATCCGAATCCGATTCTACCTCTACACAAAAGAGTTCTTAACCTCTAAAATATTGTCTTGGATTCCATTGCTTTATTTGTCTTCCCAGTGCTCTATTGCATTAGATAAAAATGTTTTGGTGACCCCACTTTGGTGAACCCGATTTATAAATTAAATTTTCTATTTTACTTGTAAATGCAAAAAAAAAAAATAGAAAATTTAATTCATTGAATTTGTTCAGCATTCATTGCAAAAATAGAGCAATAATTTATTTTTATCCAACTTGTCTTCCAGACTCAACTTCCTTGGACCAGGGAAAAATACGACTATTAAGAGCAATTTTTTTAGCTACCAACATGGTTACCTATGAATCAAACTTTTGCTTGAAGTCCATTTAAATTTCCCGTTATTGTAGCCGCACGATCATTTGAAACCCCAATATTATTTTTCCATGCCTTGCCATCCTGCAAAGCCCCTTCTGAAGTTGAGCCATATACATGTGACGACTGTACTTTTGTCAACTTTCGTCTTTTGTTACAATTCGCGTTTGAAAGCAGTTTGTTAACTCGTTGAACTGCCAACGTTATTACTCTTATTTTAATGAAAAAATGTAATAAAAATTATTTAGGATTTATTTTACTACCATTTGAAACAAACTAAAATTATTTTTGGAAATAATTTTTGTCTTAAGGATTGGTAGCAAGATTAATTGTAAATTTGACTGTCATAAATTATTATTTACTACGAAATTCGATTTTAAATAATTTAGAACTGGAAACATCAAGCTAAAAACATGACGTTTATCGTTTAAATAAATTAATTTTTTTATTTTTCAAGTGACTTTCAACAAGTTGAAGTGTGTTGATAATAGTATCAGGGCAACTAGAGGATGTATATATATTGCAGTATCATCGGCATGTAATGCATATTCCGAATCTGCTCTGAAAATAGATTGGATATCAGAAGTGAAAATGTAGTAAAGTGGAGGAGACAGCACTGCACCTTGTAGGACACCACTAATGACACTTCTTATTGTTGATGTCTTATCATCAGTAGATAGGTAGAAGAAGCGGTTACTGATAAAACTTTAAATTATTTGAATCATATAGGTGGGAAAATTTAGGATTATCATTTTGTAAATTAAACCATTGTGCCAGACTCTATCAAATGTTTTCTTGATATTGAATAATAGGAAGCCAGTAAAAAGTTAATAAGATAGATTAAACCTGATAGTTTTAGTCGATCTATTTAATTGATGGAAGAGAATGTTCATCCCGAAATCGAAATTGTTCATTTGGAAGAACGTTATTTGATACAATAAACTGATTTATCCTTGTGAGAATATACATTCAAACAATACCCAATGAACTAAGAAGGCTGATGGGCCTGTAGCTGTTAGGCTTGCTACTATGTTTACCAGATTTAAGGACTGGTATTACACGAGCTATTCGCCATTTGCTAGGAAAGTACATGTAACAAGAATTGAAAGGTTTAGTTAAAAATACTATGGCTTTACGAGAAAGATTTTTGATTAATCGATTATTCAAGTTATCATCTCCAGGAGCTTTTTTTATTTTTTATTTCTGGATAAGTTTTCGAAGTTCACTGGGTTTTATTATTGTTGAACCCTTTAATTTATTAATACATGAATTGTTCGGGGATCTATTATCAAATAAACATTTAGTGTTAGTTATCACTGTCATTAAGATAAAGAACAGAGCTTAATTTATTTGTTTTATTTTATTTGTTTATTTGTTTAGATTCTTGACATACATTTTGCATCCCTGCATATTTTTAAAACCATTTCCGCCCTAAGCTAACATACTCTGTTTTGAGCAGAAGCTCATTCACAACAGAATGTGCAGCATAAGGTGGATTAACATAAAAAAATATTATTTACGAAAACTATATTATATGCAGGACAACATAGCTTCAACTCGACCTGGTGGACTCTTCTTTATTTGGATCTAAATCTTCCGCGTTTAACCTTTATGCGATTTTTCGTTATTTCCACGTTTATTAATTTCCATTATTTCCATATTATGTCCCCGTGTATGGCATTTTGGCTTTGTGCGTAATATGTAATCGCAATTTTGAAAATAAAATTAATTTAAAAAAAAAAATTTTTAATGAAAAAAAATGTGTCCGTCTGACACAAAAGTCAAAGCAACTACTATATACGACGAGTTCGTTTTCTCAGAATCTTGGATAGACACATCTTATCAGTATTTTTATTTTTGTTGATATCAACTAACAATCTTTGAAATCTCAAATTCCTTAAATATTGAATTTCAGCTCTAATTTTTCATTTAGTTCTTTAATGTTAGGTTTAAGGTACAAATTACGAGTTCTTATATATTGACGATGATGCACATTGCGTAATTTTATTAACAATTTAATGTAATCAGGTACAGTTAATGGATCCAAGTCTTTTTTACTTCTATAGATACAGTTAGGAACGGCTAAATCTTTGGCTTTAAATATAATATTGATGCCTGAAGCATTGATTGATATTGTGATGCCTGAAGAGAGACCAATCAGCTAGCTGGTAATTAGGTCTACTGGACATTTTATTGATTTGAATACCGCCATATGGTACATTTCAAAAAAGACGGGAAAATGTTCCGCACTAAGTTCGTATTTAGTTTTTAGATCGAAAATGATGCGATTATTGCTAGTTAATAGAAAATCTAGTACAGAGCCGTATTTAGAATTGCTGGAGAAATATGTTGGTTCCGTTGGGTGTTCAATTACAAAGTTACTATTAATTAACTCGTTATATAAAACTATTCCGGCTCTGTTTTTTTAACAGTTATCCCAAAGTCTGTGTTTGCCATTAAAATCACTACAATTCAAATAAGATGAATTAAAAAGGGTTAGTGGTTGTATGCCACTAGCAAAATCTTTTAATATCGTATTTGATGTTCCACCAGGAAAATATGCAGCTATGAATTTAACTACTCCAACTGGGGTAATTATATTAATGCCTAAGGCTTATATTTTTTTTAGATTGAAGACGGGCAGTAGTGTGTGTTTGATCAAATTACTAACAATAATAGCTACACCACCATGTGGCGAATGCAATATATCTAATCTGTATACTTTGAAATTAGGATGGTATGCTACATTATCTGGTTTAAGCCATGTTTCAGTAATAGCAGCAATGTGAATATTATTATTGACAAGAAAATCAAATGTTTCATCTAGTTTGTTAGTTAAACAAGTAGCGTTCCACACAGTTGAAAAAATATTGCTTATGTAATGCAAATTGCATTACATGTAGGTCCAGTGCAATTTGCATTGATTTGTAATATAGTAATTAGATTAAATTTTAGTGCATCATCCCATTAAAATATAAAGCAAATTGTAGGAAAACCGTCAATTAACTGCATTAAAATTTATCAAAGACAGCATTAATAAAATATTTTAGAAGTATTCAATTTTAAAGCAAGTTGCATTAAAAGCTCCGTAATTTTAGCGATTATTTTTATTGTTTTTCCGGGCTTGTTCTTTATTTTTGGTGCCTTGAGGTTGAGGGTCGAAATCTCAGAGAGATAATAACTTATAAATTAAGAACTGAAAAGCTTACGTTAAAACATAATAGATATTTTTGAATCCGGAAAACTAAATTATTAAAGATTTAATAAGCTACTTAAATGTCACGTAGTCGGTTTGATTTAGTGAATTTTATACCAGTAATGCAAAACTCGTGCATGATCTTATTATTCATATATACTTTTAAGTCCGTTTGTTTTAGCGAATTTTATATTGGTATAATTTTTAAATTTGAGCAGGTTGCTTTAAAATATTTAATAGTTGTATTAAAAATATTTTTTAATGCAAATACTGCTTTAGAAATCCTCGTAATTGCATTAAAATTCATTTTAACGCAATAATACTTTACAATTTAATAATAACTTGCATTACATAAGACGTAATGCAAGGCTTGCATTAAAAATTAAAGTTATTTTTTCAACTGTGTAGGTTTCGAACTTGTTCGATTAATATGAATATTATGTTTCATTATCTTATATTCTTTGAGTTTAGCGCAGTCTTTAGAGCTGGTGAGATGTGCGGTATCGCAATTAGCGCATTTGTAACTAACCGGATCAAGTTTGCATTCCTTAGTTAAATGATTTTCATTGCATTTTCGACATATTAAAGTTTTGTTGCAATGCAATCAACCATGGCCAAACATTTGACAACGGCGACATTGGGTTGGTAAATTTGAATTGTTAGAATAGTGTGAAAAGCGCACTGCTGGCTGTATGGTGAATGTGTTTAATTTTGTATAACATTTGCATTTTTACATGATTGTTCCTAAATTTAATTAGAAAGTATTTAAAAGCTGTTGCTATATCAGATAGTTTTTTATAAATTGAATGAATACTGATGATGTTATCTTTATCTTCATACTGTTTTGCTGTAAACTAGTTATGATATCATCATGATTAAAGTCAGATGATAATCCGGTGATGCAGACAGAGATTTTGAAGATTTTGATAATTATCATTATCATAAAGCAAAATTTTTGTTCCAATGCTGATAATTTTTAACAAATAATTTTTAAATGTTTAATTTTGGTGTAATTTAGACCTTCCACAACCATAGGTGGTACATAGATTTTGTTGATTTGTTTGTTGTTATTCAACTTTATTATGTCATTTGTAGGATTATCCGCTGATAACGATAGACAATCAAAACGGTTGTCCGTAGAAATAATGGGTTGTAAAATTATATTTTCTTTGTATTAGATGATGAGGCAGCGTTCTGAGTAGAAGCGGCTATGTTATTAAACAAACTAACTCCAGTTGAGATTAGCAACTTGTTTTGCTTAAGTAATTCAAGATTATTACATTTTGCTTGTTTAAGTATTTCTATTTTATTCAAATGTGATGCGGCGGTATTACCGTCGCCTTTCTAGCCGTGTTGGTTAATCAGACTTTTAACCAGTAAAGTGTTCGCACAAGAGAGTTTTTTAAAGTTAACCAATTTCAATAGACGTCTCAATCTTCTGTGTATTTCTTCTGTCACAAGTTGTTACCTACATTACTTTAGCTTGATTTCGTAGATAGCAATTTGTTTTATTCGACTTATCTAAAAGCCACTCTGAATAAAGCACATTCAATTAACTTTTAGCTTTCATGTGATTGCTCGTATTGTGTGTGGCTAGTTGCGTTTTATCTGTTTTACCTAGTATAGCATATTCTTGGTATTTTGCTTTAATCGTTTCTTTACATATTTTAATGTAAGTCGCTTAATGAACCACTGGTAACGAACAATAAAGCAAAACTGTTTTATTTTGCTAAGTTTGTGGTTTGGTGGCTAAGTGGTTTGGTTTAATAGGGCCTTACAACTTTAGAAACTTGGCATAAAACTATTTAAATCACTTTCCGTTAGAAAATGTCTAGTGTAGGCAAGGCCTACTTTATCCAAATATGAAGTTATGTAAGTTTTTTCGTAGTTGACATCTGGTGCACTAAATTAAAATTTAAAGCGAGGGGGACCTTAACCGTCATAAAAATTAAATTCATATTTGAACAATATTGATCATGGCAAGAACTTAATAATTTTAGTATTTTTAATAAATGAAAATATAGAAAAATGTTAGAAATTATACAAAGTATACATAATCAAAATCGGTTACTTAAAATATAAGCCGAATGAAAATTCCATCCAATGATCGACCTCATAAAGCATATTTTTTATTAAATGCGACTACTGGAATGACCCATGAAGTGGTTGGGTTAACTGAAATTTTTGGAAAAGCTTCAACATAGTTAATGAAGTACCGCAAATATCCCCCGATTTAGCAGATTTTTAGATTAAAGCTGATGAAATTTGAAGCTAAAGATCAACCCGAGACCAAAACAACCGCAAGCACGGCTTATGAATTGCTCACATATACAAAATATAAAATGCCTAATTGGAAAAATAAAATTAAAAATTACGCTTTTAACGTGCCAAATAAATAAATAGGCATACACGCCAATAAATTACACTGTGCTCGAATCGGAAACTTAGTGTTTTCAACATTGATTGGTCCCGGGTATAAAATACAATTCGAGTACGCTGAATCCAAAGCCATCGACTGTTTTACAAAGTTGACTCTGGTTTTCGAGATATTCACGTGTAAAGATTTTAAACAGGAAGGCCCAAAAAACACGTATTTTTTTAATATTTTAACCATTAAAGGGATAATCAGCGAATCAGTAAGAATCCTTACAGAATTAAACGAAATTATTTCCTTACAGAATATTTCACATACCGGCCACCGAAACCGTATCAACTGACAAATACAGTATTAAAATTGTAATGTGAATAGGAAAATTTATTATTTTTAATAAAAATGGGCTTTGCAAATTTTCATGTATTCTGACAGATCCTTCAGTTTGCACGTTAATTTTCGCTCTATTAAGTGACAGCTGAACTGAACGAAAAGTTCTTAAAGATTCGCTGGTCAGTAACATGCACTTTGAACGTGTATCACGTTCTTACTTCAAGTTGTTACTTATTCGCTGGTTCCCTCATTATTCAATAGATACCTATTCAATTTTTCGATAAAATCACATTGAATGAAAACTATTTCGCCTGTTTGATGTCGGATGACATTAGTGTTGCGGCGTTTGCTTATTGTATTGTATTTGCGTGCTTGAATTATAAAGTATATTGCTTTTAACCAAAATGAGTTAGGTATTCTATTTGGTTAACGGCTGGTCAAAGCAACAGCAAAAATTAACTAAATTTTGGTCTAATTTTTTTCGTGTATTTTCTTGTCAATTCGACTCTTGTGGCAGGTATTGAAACTAAAAATTTGGTTAAGATTTGATTAACCACTAATTTTTTTTGGATTAGCTAAACTATTTTTTGGTCTATCTAGTACGATTGTTATTGTAATTTTTTTATTTTTGGTGAAAGCAATACAACTTATAGTAATGGATTAAACAAAACGAAAGAACGTTAATTGGAAAATAAAGCAACAAAATTTGTTCAGTTGCCCTTGCCGTCAACGTGAATTTAAGAATTTTTTTCAAATCTACGGCACAATGAAGAATATAAATCTGAAGACTGGAGATTGTTTATCGATTCCTCGAAAAGCACTCTGAAGGCAGATCTTCTTCATGTGTCCAACTCGAAAAATTCCATTCCGATCAAACTTAGCACTAGCACCAAAGAAACGTATTCGTCATTGAAGAAAATCTTGGAAGCTGTCAAGCTTGGAATTGTCAAGATTTCATAAAGTGTTGAATCCGGAAGGGAATGTATTCAATTAATTACGTAGAATTTTTCCAAGATTTAGCTGCATGATTCGAGGTTTGATAAAAGACACATCTTTTGAAAATGCCCTCAGTGACTCAGAACTCGTTAAAGCGGTCATTGAACTGGCGCTTTTATATCCAAGACATGCTCACTGCTTTTCACCAGCCGAATCAGATGAGGACGGCGAGCGTTTCCACCAAGTGACGGAAAGACTTGAACATTGGTATAGTGCGAAAAAATTGGACGTTCTGTTAGGGGATATTTGTTGGGATTTGTAAGAAGAAGCATCAGAAATAGAAGATGTTTGCAAAATTTTTCAGGATGTTATCAAAATTGCAGTAATTTCTCATCTTGATGACGAATCGAAAAAAATATTTGGATACTGCTGATAAAGTATGGAAAGCCATGCAAGGCACAGGCAGCGTATCGGCAATCCAACAGCCAAATTCGTATACAATAGTTTAAACAATAATAAAAATAACAGTGAACGATAAAATTGTTAAGCTTGAGAATGAGATTTCCGAATTAAAAACCATGATCGCTCAACTTGATCAAAACAACAGGAATTCAAGGTTAATTAACCCGGGGAATAATCAAATAGTAGAAGATGAAGTTTAAGATGAATAGTACCAACAAGTAAAATAATTCTGGAAATACGCAATCAGCTCCAAATACGCCAAACTAAAACGTCCCGGCGAATAACGCGATGCCAGTAAATAATCGCCGACACAGGTGCAGATTTATCTGTTGTTCCACATAATATTTTGTCTAACTTACCGAATAAAGATTCAGATATTTATTTGTCAGCCTCAAATGGTAGGTTAATCAACACTTTCGGCACGAAATTACTCGAAATAGATTTAGGGTTACGTCGATCGTTTACACATAATTTTATTTTGGCGAAAGTAAGTCATCCGATAATAGGCGTCGTGTCTAAATTTAAATTATTAGTTGATTTGGCTCAGAAATGTCTTATAGATTCTATAACTGAATAACTGATGTTACCATAAACGCTGTTGCTGCGAATGTCAACACACCGACACCTTTAAACTTTTCTAAAGACAATGATTTCTGAAAAATATTAAAGGAATTTCCATCACTGATCGCACCTCCTAATTTTAAACATCCGTCAAAGCATATTATTGTCCATCACATATTAATAAAAGGGCCACTACCATTCAGTAAGCCTAGACGATTAGATCCCGTCAAACAGAATTAGGGAACTGCCGTCTATCTTCATCGCCTGTTTTGTCACCTCTAAATTTAGTTGCAAAAAAGATTCAACAGATTGTCATCCTTGCGGTAGATACCCTTTGCCGCATTTACACGATTGATCATTTTAAAGCTTACCACCAAATACCCATCGCGGAACAAGGCATTCACAAAACATTAATAACAATACCATTTGGGTTGTTTGAATTTATACGAATGGGATTCGGCTTGCGAAATGCTGGACAAACTTTCCAGCGTTTCATGAACGAAGTGACTGCCGGATTGGATTTTCTTTTTGTCTATATAAGTGTTAGTAGCGAGCTCCGTATGTAGAGCATCGTAAGAAACATTTGAGATTGCTTTTAGAGAGATTTACACAAATTTAGTCTCACAATTAACCCAACCAAATGCATGTCATCATTAAATTTCGGCTTTGTAGGAATGGTGAATTACTTCAACCGATTTCTGCCAAATCTGGCAAAACATTTGACACCGATTCACAAATTAATAGCATGAAAAGATCCAAATTTAGCAACAAACCAGCTTTTCCAGTAGATAACACGGAATTTAATATTACTTCTGATGCATCGAATGTTGCAGTCGGTGCTGTATTACAGCGGTTTAACGAAAATTGTTGGCAGCCTCTTGCCTTTTTTTCTAGATAGATATTCCGCTTTCGACAGTGAGTTGTTGGCGATCAACCTTGCCATCAAACATTTTAGATATTTTGTTGAAGGTCAGTCAGTCGTTATTTTTACAGATCACAAACCTCTGATGTATGCTATGAACTCTAAAACCGGAAAAAGCGCGAGGCAGACAAGAAATCTAGAGTATATTGCTCAGTTTACAATGGACATTCGCCATGTAAGTGGCAAAAGCAACACAGTCACGGATTTTCTATCACGAATTAATTATGAACAATCTACAATAAATATATCTATTGATCCACAAACGTTCATAAATTCTCAAAAGTGTGATACTGAGTTGACAGAACTATTGTTACAATTAAAATCTCGGCCTGATTCTAAAGTCAAAATATATAACTACAATTTATCTCATTGCTGCAAGATATTTTTGGCCGAAAATAAACTTAGATATCAACCAATGGTCAAAATCATGTATGTCGCGTCAAAAATGTAAAATACATCGGCATACAAAGGCTCCGACAATCAATATAGGCAAATCTTCACCTCGATTTGAGCATATCCTTATGGATATGGTTGGTCCATTCCCACCATTTGAGTCAAATGCTATATTTTGACTATAATCGATCGATAAACTCTTGGCCGGAGGCTTTTCCTATTAAGGACATTAGAGCAGAGACGGTTGCTAAAATATTCGTTAGTGAATACGTTTCTAGATTCGATGTCCCCTTGCCAATCACAACAGATCAAGGTTCACAATTTGAACCAAATCTTTTTACGCAATTAAGAACAATACTATAGGCTCAAACAGAATGCGGAAATTAAAAGCATCATTAATGGCCCGCTGTAAAACTATTCACTGGAGTGAAGAACTTCCAATTGTCATGTTTGGAATTAGAGTCACTGCAAGAATAACCTAAAATGTTTACCACCACAGTGACAGTCTATGGACAAACACTTCAAATTCCTGGCGAATATTTTTCAAACTCAGAAAATCCCGATGCAAATTTAGATCAAAATGTGTTCATTGTTCATCTGAGAACACACATGAGGAAATTAAAATCAGTAGAAACGCGTGCACAACAATCTGAAGGATTTATGTTTATGAAGGATTTATAGGATGTATTCGTCAGAGTTGATAAGGTAAAACCCTCCTTACAGCCACCATACGATGGACCTTCCGAAATATTGAGAAGATTTCGTAAACATTTTGTGATATCCGTCAACGGTAAAAATCAATCAATTTCGATTGATCGTTTGTATGGTGGACCGGGGTTCTAAAAAACAAGTCACTCTTGTTCGGAAATTTTTTATAAATTGTTAATAAATTTCTTTTTAAAGGATAAACGCTTCGCTGGTAGGAGTAGGAGAGTATGTGTATTATCATGACCTGGTTTCACCCTATTTTGGGAGTATTGATAAATTTGAAAAATTTAAAATTAATTAAATTAATAAATTACATATATCTAAAAGTGCAGTCTCATCAGGTCAGAAATAGATTTCTCTGGCTAACTTTAAGAAATTGTATAATTCCAGAATTACAGATTGTATGTAAATAGTTATGTAAATATTTTTCTAATGTAGAGCAAAGCAGCTGCTCAAAAAATTTCCAAAACTCATGTTCACAGTTTCATAAATGCAAAAAACACATTAGAATTTTAATTTTTGTGGAAAAACGAACACAGATTTTATACCAGTAACTTTTCACCTGCTGGTTTCGCATTTGAACAATTACCATTGTTTCCATCGCACTTGCTAATTTAATTTTATGCATTAATATTATAATTTACATAAGGCTGCAATGTACGTATATATAAGGGTACTATATACCCCTTGTATGTGCAAATATCTTCTACATCTGTAAAAACGAGACACTTTTCTAAAAGCATAGTCATAAATTCATATTTTCACCATCGTCAACAATAACATAACAGTATTAGTATATATGAACTAAATTCTCTGAGTAAATACATCAAAGTTGGCTCTGACGAATTAAAATAATACTTGCTAAATTTATCTTTAGTTTTACTAGTGTACGTAAGATGTCTAAAATGTTTACAAAAAAATACGAAAAAAAATTATTTAATCACAAAATTATCACACGTTTCTATATTTTGTGAATTTGTTTTGCTGTTCCTTCCATTTTTGGACTTAAAATTTCCCCAGGTGGTAATTTTTGGTACGATTTTACCAAATTTTTACGGCCATCACTGCCATCTATGTTATGTATATTGACTTAATGACCAAACGAATTGTAGTAACCTTTTAATGCAATTTGACCAGAATACTGTTGTTATGAATTTTTTTTGATATTTTAGTTTAAATAAATCGATTATTACAAGAAAATGAAAACGATTTACTTAAACGATATTCATATATGTTGAAATTCAAACATTTATGAAAGTATTTCAGAAATCATAACTAAGAATTTGTAAAGTTTTCATTTAAAAATTTGTCTTAGGACAAAAAGTGATTTCACATATGTTTTGTGTATTTTACTATGAAAAGTTTCGTTTTTTCCTCGTTTCTAATTCCCTTATAAAAGCCCAAATTTTTTCATTGTGGCTCTATAAAATACAGGGTGCTCTGCTACTATGCACTTAAAATAAAATGAAATTTTTCATATAAAAGTGATACATAAGGGTTCGCAGGGCGAAATCGAATACAAAAGTTTCACCGATGAATTTCGCTTAGTAGTATATGCAGTTTATCTTCATGTATGATAAATGTTATGAAGCAGATTTTGTTATTTCACCATTTGAGCGTTTTGTTCGTTTTTTCAGTTGTTTTACTGTATTTCATTTTAAATGTTTAAATAGAAATTTGCTAATTCAAGGTGTGTGATCTGAAATTTTACGAATTTTGACAAACCAACTATAGGCTGAAGGATGTTAATAAGTAAAAATTAAAATTTGTCAATTAAAATTTGTTAGGCTTAGGCCAAATAATTTAAGTACTTGGTTTATTAAAGTAGAATCAAATTTTTCTATTAGCCGAATAACTAATGACATTTCAAAGTACAATTATTTAGTGGCAGCATTACCTCAAGTTGTTGCAGAATCTTTAGAAAACTTTTTAGAAAAACCTCCAGAAAACGATCTTTATAATAAACTAAAAGGAATAAATTAGTAGACACTCTGTTAGAATCGAAAAGCGTATAAGACGTTTAGTTTCCGATGAAGAGATGGGCGACCAAAAACCGTCTATATTTTACCGGAAAATGAAATAATTAGTAGGGGAAGAATTGATTAAAAATCTATGGCATGGCCGTCTTCCGGATGTTATCAAAATCGCAGTAATTTCTCATCTTGATGATGAATCAAAAAATATTTGGATACTGCTGATAAAGTATGGGAAGCCAGGCAAGCATCAGGCAGCATATCAACAATCCAACAGCCAAATTCGTCTACAACTAGTTTAAACAGACTAGTTTATTCGTCGCTTGATGATCGTTGTGATTACACGTATACAATTTGCTCTTAAAATTAAATTTTAATATATACATATGGTAAAATAATTTATCTACCAACATGAAATTGATTTAATTTTGAAAAATTTGTTATTTGGTTTTTAATTAAATTAACTATTTTTCTAATAACTGTGAAATGGCTAAAAATCATAAAATCTATCAATAATCCGTGATACATAAATACATAACTGTGATTTTATTAACTAATATTTTTTGATTTAAATAATAATGCCTGTGTGCTGTGAATGTAGTACCAAAGTGTTTGACAACTTTTTTACTTGTGCTGGTGAATGTAATAAACTTAATCATTTTGGATGTGCAGGGATTAAAAAAAACTGTGTTTGATGCCATTTCGATAATTCCTAATTTTTCATGGCGATGTAGTGTTTGTATCGATGTTTATAAAACTCTCAAGGAAACGAATGATCATATGAGTAATTCTATCGATGCTATATGAGCGTCCTTGTCATTGCTAAATAAAACATCAGCCGCTATTAATATTAACGTGGAAAGTTTAGACTAGACTAATATGGACTCGCCTAAAAAAATGTTTATTGGTAGTGGTGATTTGAACTCTACCTTGCGTACCCTTGAGCCGCTACAGTGGATTTTTATTTCTCGATTATGTAAGGACGTTACTGATGATGATCTCATGATGTATATCAAAAACAAATTTGTAGTCGAGAAACCTGTATTATATTGCTTTCGACGTAATGATGATCGCAATTATGTATCATTTAAAATCGGTATTCCTGTAAGCAAATTTGACCAAATGCTTGATTCATCGGTGTGGCCTTCTGGAGTCTTGATTAAAGAATTTTTAAATTCACGTCGGAAATCAATGAACAATAATTTTTTAGTCCCACGCTCAGCTCTAACAGAATGAATTTGGAATTTAAAGACGTTAGCACTATTTTTTATCACAATGTTGGTGGTGTGTGCTCTAAATTGACATTTAATTCAATGCCTAATTCAATCTCAATCTATTATCAAAATGTTGGTGGTATGCGTACAAAATCAACGCAGTTTTCATTATTTCTATCGTCGTCCTGTTATCCGATATATGTTTTATCTGAAACATGGATGAAACCTGCTGTTTTAAGTTCTGAATTTTTTGATGAATATTATGTAACGTATAAATGTGACCGTTCCAGCCTAACATGTGATAAATCTGATGGTGGTGGAGTTCTTTTAGCTGTGCATAATTCAATTATAAACTGTGATGTAGTATGTCCGAATATTACTGTGGAATATGTTGCTGTGAAATTATCTTGGACAGTGAAATCATTATATTTATATGCTTCATACGTTCCAACTCTAAGCTCTGCTTAGGTTTATAGCTTACACTGTGCAAATATTTATTATTTTGTATCACAGTGTATCACAGCACATGACACCATATGTGTATTGGGTGACTTCAATCTTCCGGGTTTATGTTTTTTTTTGATGCCATGTTGTCTTTAAATTTACATCAAATTGGTAAAGTTGCTAACTTGAATGGTAGAATTCTGGATCTAGTTTTATTGAATGATCCTAATTGTGGATTGGTTACTAAGTCGTTGAAACCTTTTGTTCCGGATAGATTTCACCACAGTGGATTGAAAATTAACTTTGACTGCCAGGAGCTGTTTTGTAAATTAATCAACAATGCACAACCAAGGTTAAATTACAATTTTAATAAGGCTGATATTGCCGGTCTGCAGGAGTTTTTTGAATTGGTGGATTGGGAAGTAACTTTCAATTCTAAATGGGGTGATGTTAATGCTCTAGTCGACTCATTTTATTTGGTTTTATTTGATGCTTTCGACAAACATGTACCTAAATGCTATGAACGTAAGAATAACCATCCTCCATGGTTTGACAACAATTTGGTCAATTTAAGAAACAAAAAGAATAAGGCACACACATTTGCCAAAGAATTTGGTGATAAATTGGATTGTCTAAATACTTTTCTACAACTACGCCGGGCATTTGATAACGAACAATGCCGAGCCTATAGGAACTATATTTCACGGCTGGAAAATAATTTAATTTCAAATCCAAAACTATTTTGGCCTTTTGTTGATGTCAAAAGAAAATGTTCTGGTTATCCACAAATGATGTCGTGAAATGATGTAACTGCCTGTAATGCTGAGGACATATCTGAATTATTTGCTGAATTTTTCCAATCAGTCTATCAAAAGTACAATGATAATGCTATTGATATTTCATTAGGACCTCGTAGTTCGCATCATCAAAATTTAATTGGAATACCTTATATTTCAGTAAAAGATGTCAGCCTTGGTATATCCAAGATGAAATCGGGATGTGGTTTTGATAACATACCTGCAAAAATACTTAAAGATCTTAACAGCTCGCTATCATTACCACTATCTCTGATATTTAATGTGTCTCTTGTAACGATATGGCGGGTCAGCCTGTAAAATTGATACCAAAAAAAAAAATAAAAATAAAAAAAAAACTGGTAAAGATTTTCCCCTTCAAAGTAACGTTACCAGTTTTTTTTTATTTTTATTTTTTTTTGGTAACAATTTTACAGGCTGACCCGCAATATCGTTACACTCTGAAGAGTGGTGTATTTCCGTTGGTATGGAAAAAGTCAATTATAATTCCCATTTTTAAATCCGGAAAACGGAGCAACATTACAAAGTTATCGTGGCATATCTATATTATCATCAATTCCAAAATTATTTGAGCTTATTATTTCTGATTATTTGTATTTTAATGTTAAACCTTTATTATCACTTCAACAACATGGATTCGTCAGGCATCGTTCTACCACTACAAATCTTTTAAGTTTAACATCTAAAGTATTCAGTGCCTTTGACTCTAAATGTCAGCTTGATGTGGTTTTCACTGATTTTGCGAAAGCATTTGACTCACCTCAGTTTGAGTTACTTCTTGCCAAACCGGACAGATTTGGAGTGAGTAAAGTGATCGGAAGCAGGTAGTTCAAATTAACGGGTTTACATCTAAGATGATTGAAGTTCATTCTGGAGTGCTTCAGGGCTCCCACCTAGGACCTGTATTATTTAATGTCTTCATCAATGAAATTGCTTCTTTGTTTCAGTACTGCTACTGTGAATTATATGCAGATGACTTCAAAATATCAAGAAGTGTATGTAGCCCGCAACAATGTAATGAAATGCAGAGTGATCTTGATTTGCTGTATAAATGGTCAGTTATGAATAAATTGAACTTAAATTTGGAAAAATGCAAGATTATGAGCTTTGTAGCGGAAACATTTTACACCGCACAAATTGTTTACATGCAACTACAATATCCCCTAAATTAGTTACGTCATCATACTCATCAACGTTTTGTTTTTTGTTACCACGGTTAATAATAAATCAGTGGTTACTCGGTCGTTGACAAATAAAGACACAACAATAATTGTATATATATTATATGTTGTGTAGAATTCAAATAAAACTAATATGTGGCTTTCAATTTAATATTAATACAATAATTATATCATATGTCGTATATTTAAATAACTGATAATAATAAATTAATAATAAATAATTAATAAAATTGCGTTCTGTGTTTGTTTCACTGAAATAAATAACTTACCTACATACAGACAAGTGACGCGAATGGAGTCTGTATGTAAAGTTATATTGGTGACCATCGACAATAAAATTAAATTAAAATTATAATAATTACAGTGAAACATTAAAATATAGATTGAAACATAAATTACATAAAAACTATAATAATAATAAAAAGAACTAAACAGTGTTGGCTCGCTATAAGAAGTCAAGTTATCACATAGTCACGCCGAATTCGACCTTACGGTAAAAATAATAGAAAATCATCCGTAGTTTTCAAAGCCGGATTCGATCAACAGAAACCACGATCAACATTGCGCAACATATTTTGTATTTTGGATATACAAAATACAAAAATTTAAAAATCCAGACGAACTTTAGATTACCAGAAAGTTGTACAAAAACAAATATATAAATACATATATTCCCGCATCATATTAGCAAAACGGAATCATCATTACAGTAAAATTGCCGTTTTACCATTGCATAAACACAACAATTGAAGAGGATCGTTGAACTGATATAAAAATAATTTGTAAATATTACTAACAAATTATGTTTTCAATATTTTATAAATAGATAAATTAATCAAAATATTTTGTCCTATTTAGTGTACATCTATAGTAAATGTTCAATTGTGTAAAATCTTGTAAAAATTGAACGGCACATACATATATTTATATATATGTATATACATTTTTTTGTTTCTTGGACATATTTTAGTTTATTTTGTTGTTGTTGTTCTTATTAACATTTAAAAAAAAAAAAAAAATCTCGAATAATTAAATATGTCGGATGATGGGAAGGATAACGGAAATAATACAAGCAGTGAGGAAGCTAAGTTGGATGATAACAATTTGGAAAATCGGCCAAATGAAAATACAGATGCTGATTCTAGCATTGATTCAGTTAAGATAAAATTACCTCCATTTTGGTCCCACAATCCACAGGTATGGTTTTTTCAAGCTGAAGCTCAATTCAGTATTTACAAAATTTCTTCTGATTTGACTAAATACTTTTTAATCATTAGTGTATTACCTTCGGACATTTGCGATAATATTATAGATATTTTATCTAACCCTCCTACGGAACAAAGATATATTACGCTTAAAAACGCTCTTTTACAACGTCATTCATTATCGGAAGAAAAGCGTTTAGAAAAGTTAATAGAGCGTGAAGACCTTGGTGATAAGAAACCGTCAGACGCTTATAGATCCATGCAAATATTAGCCGGAAGTAGTGTTAGTGAAAATATTATTAAAAATTTATGGTTTCGTCGACTTCCTCAAATTGTTAATATTACATTAATATCTGTTGGTGATAAACCTATCAACGAATTATTATCGATAGCTGATAAAATATATGAAGCGTCACGGTGTAACAATAATATTGCTGAAGTTGGCCAATCTAGTCAAAATAAACAAAGTCAAGCATCCAGCTCACCACACGTAACCGATTTTGAAAAGCGGTTAGCTAACATTGAATCCATGATGTTACAAATGACTACGCGAGAACATCAACGCTCATTTCGATCACAATCCCCAGACCGTTATCGCAGACGTTCTAGGTCTCGAAGTATTGTTTCAAATAATTTTATTTGTTGGTACCATAGAAGATTTGGGGATCGTGCTCGCAGATGTTTTTGTAAAAATTCTGGTCCGACACAAAATTCACAATCTGAGAATAACCCAAAATAATTCAATCGACTGTCGCAGCGACGGACAGGCGATTGAATTTTAGCAGTCGCTTAATAGTTCATGATACCAATAATAACTTATCCTTTCTTATCGACACAGGTGCGGATCTATCGATAATTCCGTTTAAAACATCTTTACGTAACAATGCAACGCGGGATGAGAATCTAATTTTAACTGCAGCCAATGGTTCGACCATTAATACGTACGGCACGAGATTACTGAAGGTTAATTTAGGATTGCGTCGTAATTTTACGCATCCGTTTGTAATGGCTCAAGTTACTAAGCCTATCATTGGGGCAGATTTTTTAAATAAATTTGGATTGTTGGTGGATATTAAAAAGAAACGGTTAATTGACTCTGAGACCACTCTTTCGGTTAGAGCAATAACAATCGATAATACCACACCAACACCATTCAGTTTTGTAGTGAACAATAATTTTTCTGAAATTTTGAAAGAATTTCCAAACCTAATTTCCACCCCAAATTACAATGCAAGAATTAATCATTCAGTTGTGCATCATATTGTTACGAAGGGCCAGCTACCTTATTCCAAGCCACGAAGATTAAATCCAACTAAGCATAAAGCTGCGTTGCTTGAATTTAGGCACATGGTTGAATTGGGAATTTGTAGGCCCTCTAGCTCGTCGGTCTCATCAGCATTACACATGGTTGCAAAGAAGCAAAGCTCTGACTGGCGTCCTTGCGGAGATTACCGCAGGTTGAATGCCATCACCGTTCCCGATCGGTATCCTTTACCGCACTTGCAAAATTTTTCAATGTTCCTAAATGAGTGTCGGATATTTTCAAAGGTTGATCTAGTGAGGGCTTACCATCTTATACCGGTAGCGCCAGATGATGTTTTTAAGACAGCCATAACAACACCCTTTGGGTTATATGAATATACGAGAATGCCGTTTGGTTTGCGAAATGCGGCCCAAACGTTCCAACGTTTTATAAACATGGTGATAGGCGATTTAAATTTCGCATTTGTTTATATAGACGACATTTTAATCGCAAGCAAAGATGAAATTCAACATAAAGAGCATTTACGTTTATTATTCAATCGGTTATCTGAATATAATGTCACTATTAATATCACAAAATGCGTGTTTGGTACGCAATCACTTGAGTTTCTCGGTCATAAAATAACATCACATGGAATTTTTCCAGCTGACCACCGAATCGAAGCCATTAGAGATTTTCCGTCACCGAATTCGATTAGACAAATACAAAGATTTATCGGCATGATAAATTTTTACCATCGATTTATACCGCAACTAGCAGTAATGCTAGCCCCATTACATTCTCATCTCAATGCATTGCAAAGGCTGCCAAAGAATGGCAAAAATTTTTCATGGCCTAATGATTGTGAGGAAGCGTTTAAAAAAGCCAAGAATGCGCTATGCAATGTCAGTTTGTTAGCTCATCCAATTGAAAACGCTTTAATAAGTTTAACAACAGATGCTTCAAATATTGCTGTGGGTGCGGTTCTTCACCAATTAAATAATAAAGCATGGGAGCCTTTAGGATTTTATTCCAAAAAGCTTTCCCCAGCAGAAATTAAATATTCTGCGTTTGATAGGGAGTTGTTGGCAGTATATCAAGCTATAAAACATTTCAGGTTTTTCTTGGAAGGTCGCAATTTTACTGTATATACTGACCACAAGCCGTTGACCCAAGCTTTATCATCAAAAACTGAACGTTCTCCTAGGCAAGCAAGACATTTGGATTACATCAGCCAATTTACGTCCAACATACAGTATGTTGCCGGTAAAGAAAACTCTGTCGCTGATGCTTTATCCAGAATTAACGAGACAGAATTATATGCCACAGACAGTAAATTAATTGATTTTAAAACATTAGCTGATCTTCAGACATCGGATGATCAACTGAAGACTCTTCTGTTAAACACTAACATAAGCTCGTCCTATAAGCTAAAAAAAGTTAAACTACCCGACATTGAAATTTATTGTGAAATTTCCACTGGTGCTTACCGTCCATATGTAGTCGAAATAATGCGACGGCCTATATTTGAAAAATTACATTCTCTTTCGCACCCAGGAATTCGCGGTTCTCGAAAATTGATATCATCTCGATATTTCTGGCCGAATCTTAACAAAGATGTTGGATTATGGGCAAAATCGTGCATAGCTTGTCAAAAATCCAAAGTGCATAAGCACACACGATCTGAATTTGGTCGGTTCGACGTGCCAGCGGGTAGATTTGAACATATTCAAATGGACATTGTAGGTCCTTTGCCACAATCGAGAAACAACTCATATATTCTCACTATCATTGATAGATATACTCGATGGCCCGAGGCGTATCCTATTCCGGATATGACAGCATTAACAGTAGCCAGTACTTTCGTAGAACAATACATTCCAAGATTCGGAGTTCCTTGCAAAATTACTACTGACCAAGGAAGTCAGTTTGAATCAAAACTTTTTGCAGAGCTAACTAACTTAATTGGATCTCATAGAATTCGAACTACTCCATATCATCCTCAAGCCAACGGAATGATCGAAAGGTTTCATCGTCATTTGAAGGCATCACTGAAGGCCAGAGGAAATACCACGAACTGGAGTATTGACTTGGCAATTGTGCTTCTTGGAATTCGTGCTGCCGTTAGAGACGACATAAAATGTACACCTGCTGAGCTTGTTTATGGGCAAACATTAAAGCTTCCTGGCGAATTAATTATCCAATCTCCAACAGATACAACAGCTGATTCAAACAGCCTAATTGAACATCTACGTAGTGCTATGAAATCATTGTTACCAACCGATACTCGACAATGTAAACAAAGCAATATGTTCATTCCAAAAAACTTGGACAACTGCGAATTTGTTTTTGTAAGGGTGGACAAAGTTAAGACTGGTTTCAGTTCTCCTTATGAAGGTCCTTACAAGGTGATACGTCGATTCAGAAAACATTTTGTTATTCTAAAAAACGATAAAAATGTAAGCATATCTATTGATAGAATAAAACCTGCGTTTGGAATTTTAACATCGGCAGTAAAAAAAGAAAACAACCAAATTAAAACCATAACTTTTAAGGATTAGCCATTTCTTAAATCTTACTGTTTCCTTCGGAATCAGCACTTGGAGGAGGGTGATGTAGCGGAAACATTTTACACCGCACAAATTGTTTACATGCAACTACAATATCCCCTAAATTAGTTACGTCATCATACTCATCAACGTTTTGTTTTTTGTTACCACGGTTAATAATAAATCAGTGGTTACTCGGTCGTTGACAAATAAAGACACAACAATAATTGTATATATATTATATGTTGTGTAGAAATGGATGTGAAGTTTTCCACAAATTCCACAGATTCTATATATGTATTAGTTTCACACTGCTAAACTGAATTCCAATTGGAAAATTTACGATTCATATTGAAATATTTAGTACTAAATATGTAATTTCATTACAAAATCTTTCGAATAAAAGTGATTTCCTGGGAAAGTAAGACCATTCAGAGGCAATATTAGTGGAATTTAGTCAAAATAATATATGGACCATAAAAAAATGAATCCAAACCATTGGCAAGTGGCGTAAATGAGATTTAACAATTTTTAGTCTTAATCGCCCAAAAAAAATGTCCAGTTTAAATTAATTCTTGGTTTAAGAAATAGTTATTCGGTATAATGGACCACAATTTTAAGCAGCCACTACATGTACTATCGGATATCTTGTTCAAATATCAAGTAGTAGGTATTAACGGCCAATGAACGATTTCAGACGAAATTTCAATTGGTACTTAAAGTTTCCAGACTAATTTATTCCCCTGGATAGGGGGTAGTTTTTGGGCTCGATGGATGAAGTAGTAGGCCATCTACTACATCTACTATCAGAAAGTGAATTCAAATCTCTGGCAAATGGTGCTAAGGCCCATTTATCAGTTTCAGCTAAAATATCAACACCTAAAGTTTCCAAAATAATTTATTCCCCTGGATAGGGGTGAGTTTTTGGGCTCGGTGAATGTAGTAGTAGGCCAACTACTACATGTATTATCCGGAAGTGAATTCAAATCACTGGCAAGGTGTGCTAAGGCCCATTTATCAGTTTTAGCTAAAATCTCAATTGTTAGAAAAGTATCCAGACTAATTTATTCCCCTGGATAGGGGTGAGTTTTTGGGCTCGATGGATGAAGTAGTAGGCCGTCTGCTACATGTATTATCCGGAAGTGAATTCAAATCTCTGGCAAGGGGTGCTAAGGCCCATTTATCAGTTTCAGGTAAAATCTCAATTGTTAGAAAAAGTTTCCAGGCTAATTTATTCCCCTGGATAGGGGTGAGTTTTTGGGCTCGATGGATGTAGTAGTAGGCCATCTACTACATGTACTATCAGAATGTAAATTCAAATCTCTGGCAAGGGGTGCTAAGGCCCATTTATCAGTTTCAGCTAAAATCTCAATTTTTAGAAAAAGTTTCCAGGCTAATTTATTCCCCTGCATAGAAGTGAGTTTTTGGGCTCGATGGATGAAGTAGTAGGCCGTCTACTACATGTATTATCCGGAAGTGAATTCAAATCTCTGGCAAGGTGTGCTAAGGCCCATTTATCAGTTTCAGCTAAAATCTCAATTGTTAGAAAAAGTTTCCAGGATAATTTATTCCCCTGGATAGGGGTGAGTTTTTGGGCTCGATGGATGTAGTAGTAGGCTATCTACTACATGCACTATCAGAAAGTGAATTCAAATCTCTGGCAAGTGGTGCTAAGGCCGATTTATCAGTTTCAGCTAAAATATCAATACCTAAAGCTTCCAAAGTAATTTATTCCCCTGGATAGGGGTGAGTTTTTGGGCTCGATGGATGAAGTAGTAGGCCGTCTACTACATGTATTATCCGGAAGTGAATTCAAATCTCTGGCAAGGTGTGCTAAGGCCCATTTATCAGATTCAGCTAAAATCTCAATTGTTATAAAAAGTTTCCAGGCTAATTTATTCCCCTGGATAGGGGTGAGTTTTTGGGCTCGATGGATGTAGTAGTAGGTCAGCTACTACATGTACTATCGGGAAGTGAATTCAAATCTCTGGCAAGGAGCGCTAAGGCCAATTTATCAGTTTCAAATCCACATTCATCAATAAATATTTTTCTTTTCTAATTAGAATAAAATTGTATCACAGACACAATTTAAGTAATGAACTTTAGTACATGGAAAGTTGTATATACCGTGTTTTAGTACTTCAGCTTCACATACATTTTAGCAAGAGGTGGTAGTCCGTGTACAAAATTGTTTGTTTACATTTTTTTCATATGGAGTTTCGATTAAAATATGTCCATTAAAATTGCAAAATTGTGAATTAAATTTATCTTGAAAAAACGTTGAAGGTTACATTAAAAATTTAATATACTGTTTAACATATTGTGACGGTGACACCTAGTGTGTAATAGAATAAGTAAAACTAATAGCTCAATGTTTACTGTACTAAATGGAATTTTCCATGATAAAAATTGTTACGTAATGTTTCTACGCTATTCCAACTGGAAAAGTCGTGAACTTTCGAGAAGCTTGGTTTGTGTATATAAAAAGGCGAACAAGATCGAATTGGATTATTAGTATTTGGAACGCGATAGTGTAAAGTTGTAAGAATAAGTAATTTTTGGTAAGCGAAAGAGTAAAGATTAAAAAGGAATTAAAAAAGTGAATTAAAAAGTGTTTTTGTGGAAATAAAAATTATAAGTGAACAGTAAAATTTGAGAATAATTTATATAAAGTGATTTTGTGAATTTGTATTAATAAACTGTGTTGTAATAATTCTTGTGTGAAATAAATAAATTCGTTGGTGATAAATTAAATTGAATTGGTTTTATTCACAATCCAGTGATACGAACCTTATTTGACAAGGCAAAATCGTAACAATTTGGTGACAGCGGTGGGATTGTGAATAAAAAGATAAAAAAAAAATGATTCTCAACGAATTAAAAGTGCCAGAATTAAAGAAGGAACTTGAGAAACGAGGTTTGACTACTGATGGTGGTAAAGCAGCTTTACAAGCGCGACTACGTGACGCCATGGAGAAAGAAGGGTTAGACGCGGATCATCATGAGTTTGAAAAGGAAATAACGGCCGCGGAAAGCGTAGAGCAGAATACAGGAGATAAACAGCCGTCAGTCGAAACAACACAATTACCATCTGGAAGTTTCGATTTGTCGCAGTTAATAGCAGCTATGAACCAGATGACGGGCCAGATGAGTCTAATGAAACAACAAAACGAACGACAAATGGTGAAAAATGAGCGACAGTTAGAAACTATAAATCAGTCAAACCAAGCAATGAAACAATCAAACGAAGAACTTCAACACCGGGTGGAGAAACAAGGAGAAGAAATTAAAAGCCAAATTACTGATGGTCATAAGAGAATGGACGAGAAACTTCTCGAATTATCTACTAACATACACGGTGAAGTAGAGAAGCTGCAAATGGAGATTCAACAGGTTGACCAAAAACTGCAAAAGGAAGTTCAACTTGTCAAAACGGAGGTTCAGCAGGTTGAAGAAAAATGCCAACGGCTCGAGAAAGAACTAACTGATATCAAGGCAAGTGGAACAACAACACAAGTGGTACAAACCGTCCAATCAATCAAGATAAAGCCACCAACATTCGACGGAACAACATCTTTCGTCATTTTCAAATTTCAATTTGAAACGGCAGCCAATCAAAACCGTTGGAATGATGAACATCTTGTCGCAGCGTTAATAGTGGCCATGTTGAAGCAAAGGAAGGCATCATCGACGTTAGGCTTACGCAAGTGCTGCCTGATGAGGAGTGGACCGACGAAATGATCAGGAAAGAGCAATTGGATGATACGGATTTATCAGTTATAATGGATTGGAAGGAAAAGGAACACCGGCCAACTTGGAGCGAGATCGCGGACAAAACTCCCATTGTCAAGGCTTATTGGGCTCAATGGGATAGCCTCCGTCTTGAGAATGGCTGTTTAAAACGATTGTGGGAAAGCACGGATGGCAAAGTGAAGCAATTGTTGCTGGTGATACCAAAGTGCCGGATTGTAGAAATTCTGAATGAGTATCATGGAGGAGCAAGTGGGGGCCACCTTGGAATTAATAAAACTCTAGCAAAGATACGTCAACGATTTTACTGGGCAGGATGTAGGCAGTCTGTGATAGAATGGTGCCAAAAATGTGACCAATGTGCGGCGGTGAAGGGACCCGCACGCAAAAGTCGTGGAACCATGAAGCAATATAACGTTGGAGCACCATTCGAAAGAATTGCAATGGATGTAGCGGGCCCATTTCCCACCACTGAGAGCGGCAACAAATATGTGCTAGTAATCATGGATTATTTCAGCAAATGGCCGGAGGTGTACCCCATTCCCAATCAGGAGACGACAACAATAGCTGATGCCGTAGTAAACAATTGGATTAGCAGATTTGGAGTGCCGATGGAGATTCATACCGATCAAGGACGGAATTTTGAATCGGTGGTGTTTCAAGAAATATGCCAGATGCTCGGTATAAATAAAACGAGAACAACGCCTTTGCATCCACAGTCTGACGGTATGGTGGAAAGATTCAATGGTACATTGGAGGAATATCTAGCAAAGGTCGTTGAGAAAAACCAACGCAACTGGGATCGACATATACCGATGTTTCTGATGGCCTATCGATCAGCTATACATGACACAACCGGAATGACACCAGCTAAAACGTTATTTGGAGATAATCTACGGTTACCTGGAGATCTAAAGTTTGGGACTGTACCATCATCGGCTTTATGTGGACAAGATTACGTAGACCGAATGAAAGAGGAACTTAATGAGATTCATCAATTTGTTCGGGAGAAAATACGGATGTCAAGTGACCGGATGAAGGCTCGATATGACATACGAGCAAATAACCAGGGCTTCCAGGAAGGGCAATAAGTATGGCTTCACAACCCGCAACGGAAAAAGGGATTATCACCGAAGCTGCAACCAGCATGGGAAGGACCTTATACTGTCATCACAAGGATGAACGACGTGGTTTATCGGATACGGAAGGGACATCGAGGTAAACCAAAGGTGGTGCATTTGGAGAGGCTGGCCCAATACAGAGGAGGTGATTTGGGTCCTGTTCGGGACGAACAGGCTTAGGTGAGGGGTAGTGTGACGGTGATACCTAGTGTGTAATAGAATAAGTAAAACTAATAGCTCAATGTTTACTGTACTAAATGGAATTTTCCATGATAAAAATTGTTACGTAATGTTTCTACGCTATTCCAACTGGAAAAGTCGTGAACTTTCGAGAAGCTTGGTTTGTGTATATAAAAAGGCGAACAAGATCGAATTGGATTATTAGTATTTGGAACGCGATAGTGTAAAGTTGTAAGAATAAGTAATTTTTGGTAAGCGAAAGAGTAAAGATTAAAAAGGAATTAAAAAAGTGAATTAAAAAGTGTTTTTGTGGAAATAAAAATTATAAGTGAACAGTAAAATTTGAGAATAATTTATATAAAGTGATTTTGTGAATTTGTATTAATAAACTGTGTTGTAATAATTCTTGTGTGAAATAAATAAATTCGTTGGTGATAAATTAAATTGAATTGGTTTTATTCACAATCCAGTGATACGAACCTTATTTGACAAGGCAAAATCGTAACAATATTTTATTAAAACTAAATAATCGGTTGAGCCTTTAATATCTAAGAAAACTACAAATAAAAATGTACTAACTTTTCATATTTTATGAGTTATGTCCATTGTTTTGAAAATTTATTATCTCATATTTTAGATTTGAGCAAAATTTTGTATTTAAAACAGAAAATAAAGGAACGTTTGTAAATTGCATCGAAAAATATAAATTTAATAATGAGTTTAGTTGATAAATCAGCTAAAAATATGTCAAAATTAGCTGTTTTATTTCATGGTTTTCCTGGTTTTAAAAGGGTTATGGATTATTTCCTTTTCAAAATACATGACATCAATCTAGTGTAAATTATTATTATTACTTTAAACTTCATATCGTGGCATTTTTTATTCAATTTATCTCAGTTTTATGATAGCTGCTTTTAGCAAAGCTCCATATAAAAAAAAAACGTAAACAAACTTTTTTGTACACAGACCAGCGAAACTAACGAAAAGTTTATGAACTAGTTTCACAATTTATTAACTAGGGAAACAGCGCCATCTAATAATTATTTTGTTATATTAATAAATAAACATAGAGTTAAACAAATAGAGCTGAAATAAGCAAACGTCAGCATCGAAAATTCTGTGCGAAAAAGAGGAAGACTAAAATATATTAGGGCCATATTTAGAATTTTATTCTATGGTTTAGAATAAAGTGGGTTGCTTAAAATAAAACAATTAAAGTTTAAAAAACATTTTTATTTTAGATGTATATACACTTATAATTATTTTTAAATTCAATATTTTTAATAAAATTAATTTTATTATTAAAAATAACTTTCCTAAAATCGCGGCATTACGTTACACTTTTAGTATGGACCTGGTAAAAATAATTGTAAACAAATCATAAGAAACCAACAACAACAACATTTGTTTTTTTTTTGATAATTGTTGATATAAATGTAATAAATTTAAATTAAAAGTGCACTTTTTTTATCCCAAATTCCAATATTTACATCACAATTTTAATTTCGTTATATATAAACCACAATAAAACTTATCGATGAAAAGAAATTCCAGGTACATAATTTGTTGGGAGTATTGTCACAGAATACAACCAGAAGAGACATAACACTGGTTTTGTATGGAAAAATTTGGACTCATTTTTTTGACCTTGATTTGCCGAAGGTAAGAGAAAGTTGGGTTATGTATTCTTTAGTTTACTGGGTTTGATTTAAAATAATAAAAATTGAGAATCGTTAACAGTGTAGTTAGTGAAATTATTTGACAAGTTTTGTTTTGACAGCATATGTAATTTGTATTAACTACAATAATATTCAAAAATAATTATACTTCAACGTCCAAAAAAGAAGGTAACATGAAAAAAAAATTTGGTCCACTCAATGTCTATTCTGGTTAATCTTTCTTCTGTGGTATAGTTACGACATTTTCCGATTTTACACTTCATTTTGATAATTTTTAATTTTCACGAAACTACGCACAACCACGTTTTAATAACAATAAAAATTAAATGGTTCGTTTACATAAAAGTAAGCGCAACCATATATTATTCGTAAGAAACTAAGAACATATATATATATATATCCGTCCTTCTCCAACTGCCAACGCTTGAAATAGAAGATATTATATAGGAAAAAACTTTGTTTCAAATCTATAGTACAAATCTATGTAAATAAATTAGAGGTTTACTAAATATTTTGCATTTTAGAATTTGAAAAGTTTATCGATTGAAATTTACCCTTTCTTATAAATAAATATAGAGAAAAAATTAAAACATTTTGTTTTAAAAATGCACCTGAAACTGCTTATGTTACTGTGTAATAATCCAAAATAAAATATTTTGTTTTTTCTTTGAACTTTTGGAAAGCTTCATCCCATGCTTCATCCTCATTAAAATTGTAATGTAAGCTGGTTTATATTTAAAACAAAACAATACATTAAGTTAAACACATAATTTAAATTTTATTCATTCCTTGATGGAATGCACTCATCGAAACTTTAAAGTATTAATTTATAAAAAAAATTACATTTAAGTTAATAAATATTTTTTTTTGAAAATAATTTTATTTAAAAGATAAATTTAAAACAATTAATTTAAAATAAATAAAATAGCATTTACTGATCATTAAATGTGCTATCACACCAAGCGCGGCGCGTCGGCGGCAAATTTAAATACACATTTTTTTGCTTATGTAGTGATAGGAAATCGTAGCTTGAACAAAAATATAATTATTATTCATAAAACCATTTACAAACTTTATATTTTTAATAGAGAAATTACAATTTTAGTAAATGGTATAAAATGAAATTTTATCTGCCACCGCGAAACCCGGCGGCAAAAAAAAATCGTCGGTCATCGCTAGTTTATATTTTTACACAAACTACGATTTCCTATCACAACATAAGCAAAAAAACGTTTATTTAAATTTGCCGCCGATGCGCCGCGCTTGGTGTGATAGAACCTTAATAATTAATTAATTTGTCGCTCCTTTTGGACGAAACAACTGCCGTGTGTTACTTTGGGAA
Organism: Tipula vernalis; assembly: GCA_958295665.1. Taxonomy (NCBI): domain Eukaryota; kingdom Metazoa; phylum Arthropoda; class Insecta; order Diptera; family Tipulidae; genus Tipula; species Tipula vernalis. Next base: position 124,943,865 of record OY282558.1, on the reverse strand, counting down.
TTTTACAACAACAATGCCGTGTATTTTCATTCCGGAATGAATAGTTTCAAACCAAGTTTTTGTTGGTATAGAATTATTCTTGGGAAAATTGAATTTTTTTTTGTTTTTTTATTTAATTTTTAATGTCAATTGATAAAAGTAAAAAGAAAATTATTGCCGGTTTTTATTTTGAGCATGATTTGCACTTTTATTTTTATACCTATAACTATTCCAGTGACCAAAGTAAAGGTTCTATCATTCCAAGCGCGGTGCATTGGCTGCATATTGAAATACACGTATTTTTGCTTATGTAGTGAAAGGAAATCATAGTTTGTACAAAAATATAAACTAGCGATGGACAACGATTTTTTTTTTTGCCGCTGAGTTTCGCGGCGGTGGATAAAATTTAATTTTATACCATTTACTAAAATTGTAATTTTTCTATTAAAAATATAAAGTTTGTAAATGGTTTTATGAATATTAATTTTATTTCTGTTCAAGATATGATTTCCTATCACTACATAAGCAAAAAAAAAAACGTGTATTTAAATTTGCCGCCGACGCGCCGCGCTTGGTGTCATAAAACCTTAAGCAGGCAATAATTCTAAAAGCGAAATAGAATACAATTTTGTTCATGTTACAAGAGACAAAACCCTATTTAAAACGAACCGAATGAGATGGTACATGTCACCCCATGTATTAATCGTCGAAATTTTGTTTCCAATGGAACACAGTAACTGAAAAAATAAAACGAAATCAAAATGAAGCTGTTACTAAAGATACATGTTAAACCGAAAGTGATCTGACTGAAAACTTCCGAGATAAATTCAACATGTAAACGGTGACTTGACTGAAAGTTATCTGAAAGTAGTCTGAGTTCGGTCAACTTAAATTTGGTTGGTTGAGTCACTTTGTGTGTTGAGTTAAACATTTAAACTTTAATTTAGTTGAATTGACAGATTTTTTCATACTGTTAAAAAGGCAAAAGGTTTTTATACATTTTCGAAAAGGTTTTCAAATTATTTTAATAATTTTTTAATAATTTAAATGTAATTTTAGAACAAAGTGACATTTGAACTGTCAGCTCAGATCAAATAAAAAAGTCCCATGTAAACACCAACCGAAATTTTCAGTCAGTTCACTTTCAGATAAAACTAAGTCAGATCACTTTCGGTATGACATGTATCTTTAGTGTCAAATGTACGCACATTGCGTATGCGTATCTTTTTTTAACTCAAAACACAAAAATTTAATTAAAATATTAGAATTTTATAATTAATCAGAAAATAAGAAATAATATAATAATTTTTTATTTAAATTAACCTTTTAAACAGTTTTTTATATTTTTGGTATTAAGCTTATATATTTATTTATGCAAATATAAGCTTAATACAAAAAAAATAATAAAACGTTTTATTCCATTCACATTTCAAAACTGCATTTGTGTCCAATAATTTTATTTTTTCATAACCAAATTTTCTTTCTTGAATAACTTATGTCGATTTCGATTCACCTTTTACCAAATCTTTAAAAGATCACTTATTCTAGGATGTGTGAATCGAACAGTTGCTCCGTAATATATATGTGTGTATGTTTTTGACGTTTATATAAACATAACCTATAATTTTTATAAAAGATCGATACTCTATGAAAAACAACTTAACATATTCTAATGTTAATACATAACAACATAACAACAACAAGTTAATTCTTTAATTTAAAATATTTACATAAAAATAAACAGAAACACAAAATATAACACAAAATACAAATGACGCTTTCAAAATGACAGTTCTATTTGTGTTTGTGTTAGTAAATCTGCCAAAAAATCGGGATTCGTAAACCAACAACAATTTTGCTCGACCGAGCGACTTTTCTTGACGAATCGAACAGTTTGACAGCAGAAAGAGCAAGCCGGCTTGCTCTTTTTTGGTGAATCGAAAACCACATTATTATTTGTTAATTATTTTACTGTTTTTTTATTTTATATTTGCTCAGGTCTGAATAATAAACTATTCATAAAACCAATAATCATTTAAACATACATAATTCAATAATTCATTACTGTTTTTTAAATATATTTTTCCGCATATTTATTTTGATGTTTAAATGACATTTCGATGACATTTAAATGTAATTGGGTTATATCGAATTCTTTTCGTTTTTTCAAATCAATGTGAATTTTGTGGTGCAAAAAGTACACGAAACCAATTTGATGTTGTTTTTTTGACGTTACTAACAACAACAAAAATAGAAACTTCAATTTGTATTTGTCAAAAGCAATATTTTGTTGAGAAATTTACAACAACAATTGCATATGACAGGAATAAATAATTCGAATAAAAAATTTGAGTTATTTAATTCGAGCTCGAACAAATAAAATACGTAACGGCTTGAATGAAAAACAGATAAAATACCAACATAGAATATAAAAATTAAAATGAAAAAAATATTTCGCGGCTTATTCTGTTAAGAAAAAAATAACTCCAAAATAATTCGAATTAATTTTTTCTCAATAAAATACAGCTAAAGTTGTGAATATACGAGTTTTTTGTGTCTTGATTTTAAATCATTTTAATGTTTAATTATTTTAATCGTTTAAATAAAATTTTCAATATGAACAGTTTTTTCCGTCTCGATTTCTTATCCCTTTAATTATTGTGCTTAATTATTTTAATCGAATTAAATAAAATTAAGACACAAAAACTCTAATTGACAACTTTGACAACTAAAAATTGACGTTTCTAATTTGTTGTTGTAGTTGATTTATGAAAAAAAATACATTTCGTAAAATTGATGTACATCGAAAAAACATTAGCTGTATTTTATTGAGAAATTTACAACAACAATTGCACGTGACAGGAATTAAATAATTCGAACAAAAAATTTGAGTTATTTAATTCTAGCTCGAACAAATAAATTACGTAACTGCTTGAATGAAAAACAGGAGAAATACCAACATAGAATATAAAAATTAAATCGAAAAAATATTCCGCGGCTTATTCTGTTAAGAAAAAATTAGCTCCAAAATAATTCGAATTAATTTTTTCTCAACAAAATACAGCTATTGATGTTTTTTGACGAAAAGTACATGATTTTCGATGTACATTAATTTTTTTTGATGTTTTTTGGCGAAAAGAATTTGACATTAGTAATCGCTCCGAAAAATTTTACCGAGCGACAAATAACAGCTGATGTCCCTTGGATTTCGCTCCGAATCTGTTTTTTGTTGCAACAGGAAAACGACATAAGCAGCCCGTGAGCGTGTTTATTTTTGACGTTTCTTGCTTAAGGAGAAATAATTTAAACCAATCAGAAGAGACGTCAAATTTACGAAATACGAAATATTGGGAATTTTTTTCACCAGCTTATACCCATTCGGAAATATTCCCTTAGTACCGAAAAAATTCCATTTTTATGAATTTTGACAGATGTTCACTTGTGCCCTCCCGGCGCAAAAATGTATACATCAAAAGTATTTCGTTTACGAACAGTTTACGAAAGGTTCTTATTATAACACACTACTACATTTACATTCTCTATACACAGTGCTGTCAATTATATCTTGCCCCTTTGTTTTATTTTCAATTTTTTTTTTACAAATTAAATTAAAGTTGTCGTATTGTGAAAACATAAAAACTTCTGATAATTATAACTGTTAGTTTTTCGTGGCATTCAAGAGCAGCACTACATCCATAATATCGTATAAAAATCATTATAATGAATATTTTAAAATGTATTTAAGTAATACTCGAAGTAATTTATCTATGATTGAAACATTTTATTTCAGTACAGAAAAAGATTAATTAACAAATTTGGCACGTTGTTTCTTGTGTTGCGGCTCATTTGAAGAAAAATACAAATAAAAGATAAGATTGATTTAAAAAAATTGTTTTATTCTAATTAAATGGGGCAATCGCACTAAACCGTTCGTCAATGTTACGCTTAAGCAGCTCGAAAACATTACGTTTAAACGTACACGTTTTGAACACTTTTATACATACTAATACATATACAGGTCTTCGCAAATTTGTTTCACTTCTCATGTGATAAAAGTACACATTACGTACTATATTCGTACTGTTTTAGTGTAACCACAGAAGAAAGATTAACCAGAATAGACATTGCGTGGATCATATTTTTTTTTCATCTTACCTTCTTTTTTGGACATTGAAGTATAATTATTTTTGAATTTTATGAATTTTTGGAATATTTAATACAAATTATGCTGTCAAAACAAAACTTGTCAAATAATTTCACTAACTACACTGTTAACGATTCTCAATTTTTATTATTTTAAATCAAACCCAGTAAACTAAAGAATACATAACCCAACTTTCTCTTACCTTCGGCAAATCAAGGTCAAAAAAATGAGTCCAAATTTTTCCATACAAAACCAGTGTTATGTCTCTTCTGGTTGTATTCTGTGACAATACTCCCAACAAATTATGTACCTGGAATTTCTTTTCATCGATAAGTTTTATTGTGGTTTATATATAACGAAATTAAAATTGTGATGTAAATATTGGAATTTGGGATAAAAAAAGTGCACTTTTAATTTAAATTTATTACATTTATATCAACAATTATCAAAAAAAAAACAAATGTTGTTGTTGTTGGTTTCTTATGATTTGTTTACAATTATTTTTACCAGGTCCATACTAAAAGTGTAACGTAATGCCGCGATTTTAGGAAAGTTATTTTTAATAATAAAATTAATTTTATTAAAAATATTGAATTTAAAAATAATTATAAGTGTATATACATCTAAAATAAAAATGTTTTTTAAACTTTAATTGTTTTATTTTAAGCAACCCACTTTATTCTAAACCATAGAATAAAATTCTAAATATGGCCCTAATATATTTTAGTCTTCCTCTTTTTCGCACAGAATTTTCGATGCTGACGTTTGCTTATTTCAGCTCTATTTGTTTAACTCTATGTTTATTTATTAATATAACAAAATAATTATTAGATGGCGCTGTTTCCCTAGTTAATAAATTGTGAAACTAGTTCATAAACTTTTCGTTAGTTTCGCTGGTCTGTGTACAAAAAAGTTTGTTTACGTTTTTTTTTTATATGGAGCTTTGCTAAAAGCAGCTATCATAAAACTGAGATAAATTGAATAAAAAATGCCACGATATGAAGTTTAAAGTAATAATAATAATTTACACTAGATTGATGTCATGTATTTTGAAAAGGAAATAATCCATAACCCTTTTAAAACCAGGAAAACCATGAAATAAAACAGCTAATTTTGACATATTTTTAGCTGATTTATCAACTAAACTCATTATTAAATTTATATTTTTCGATGCAATTTACAAACGTTCCTTTATTTTCTGTTTTAAATACAAAATTTTGCTCAAATCTAAAATATGAGATAATAAATTTTCAAAACAATGGACATAACCTCATAAAATATGAAAAGTTAGTACATTTTTATTTGTAGTTTTCTTAGATATTAAAGGCTCAACCGATTATTTAGTTTTAATAAAATATGTTAAACAGTATATTAAATTTTTAATGTAACCTTCAACGTTTTTTCAAGATAAATTTAATTCACAATTTTGCAATTTTAATGGACATATTTTAATCGAAACTCCATATGAAAAAAATTTAAACAAACAATTTTGTACACGGACTACCACCTCTTGCTAAAATGTATGTGAAGCTGAAGTACTAAAACACGGTATATACAACTTTCCATGTACTAAAGTTCATTACTTAAATTGTGTCTGTGATACAATTTTATTCTAATTAGAAAAGAAAAATATTTATTGATGAATGTGGATTTGAAACTGATAAATTGGCTTTAGCACTCCTTGCCAGAGATTTGAATTCACTTTCCGATAGTACATGTAGTAGCTGACCTACTACTACATCCATCGAACCCAAAAACTCACCCCTATCCAGGGGAATAAATTAACCTGGAAACTTTTTATAACAATTGAGATTTTAGCTGAAACTGATAAATCGGCCTTAGCGCCTCTTGCCAGAAATTTGAATTCACTTCCGGATAGTACATGTAGTAGACGGCCTACTACTTCATCCATCGAGCCCAAAAACTTACCCCTATGCAGGGGAATAAATTAGCCTGGAAACTTTTTCTAACAATTGAGATTATAGCTGAAACTGATAAATGGGCCTTAGCACCTCTTGCCAGAGATTTGAATTCACTTCCGGATAGTACATGTAGTAGTTGGCCTACTACTACATTCACCGAGCCCAAAAACTCACCCCTATACAGGGGAATAAATTATTTTGGAAACTTTAGGTGTTGATATTTTAGCTGAAACTGATAAATCGGCCTTAGCACCATTTGCCAGAGATTTGAATTCACTTTCTGATAGTATATGTAGTAGATGGCCTACTACTACATCCATCGAGCCCAAAAACTACCCTCTATCCAGGCGAATAAATTATCCTGGAAACTTTTTCTAACAATTGAGATTTTAGCTGAAACTGATAAATCGGCCTTAGCGCATCTTGCCAGAGATTTGAATTCACTTCTGGATAGTACCTGGAGTAGATGGCCTACTTCTTCATCCATTGAGCTCAAAAACTCACCCCTATCCAGGGGAATAAATTAGTCTGGAAACATTTTCTAACAATTGAGATTTTAGCTGAAACTGATAAATGGGCCTTAGCACCCCTTGCCAGAGATTTGAATTCACTTCCAGATAGTACATGTAGTAGATGGCCTACTACTTCATCCATCGAGCCCCAAAACTCACCCCTATCCAGGGGAATAAATTAGCCTGGAAACTTTTTCTAACAATTGATATTTTAGCTGAAACTGATAAATGGGCCTTAGCACCCCTTGCTAGAGATTTGAATTCACTTCCGGATAGTACATGTAGTAGATGGCCTACTACTACATCCATCGAGCCCAAAAACTCACCCCTATCCAGGGGAATAAATTAGCCTGGAAACTTTTTCTAACAATTGAGATTTTAGCTGAAACTGATAAATGGGCCTTAGCACCCCTTGCCAGAGATTTGAATTCACTTCCGGATAGTACATGTAGTAGACGGCCTACTACTACATCCATCGAGCCCAAAAACTCACCCCTATGCAGGGGAATAAATTAGCCTGGAAACTTTTTCTAAAAATTGAGATTTTAGCTGAAACTGATAAATGGGCCTTAGCACCCCTTGCCAGATATTTGAATTCACTTCCGGATAGGACATGTAGTAGATGGCCTACTACTTCATCCATCGAGCCCAAAAACTGAGCCCTATCCAGGGGAATAAATTATCCTGGAAACTTTTTCTAAAAATTGAGATTTTAGCTGAAACAGATAAATGGGCCTTAGCACCCCTTGCCAGAGATTTGAATTCACTTCCGGATAGTACATGCAGTAGACGGCCTACTACTACATCCATCAAACTCTAAAGCTCACCCCTATCCAGGGGAATAAATTAGCCTGGAAACTTTTTCTAACAATTGAGATTTTAGCTGAAACTGATAAATGAGCCTTAGCACATTTGTCAGAGATTTGAATTCACTTCCGGATAATACATGTAGTAGACGGCCTACTACTTCATCCATCGAGCCCAAAAACTCACCCCTATCCAGGGGAATAAATTACTTTGGAAGCTTTAGGTATTGATATTTTAGCTGAAACTGATAAATCGGCCTTAGCACCACTTGCCAGAGATTTGAATTCACTTTCTGATAGTGCATGTAGTAGATAGCCTACTACTACATCCATCGAGCCCAAAAACTCACCCCTATCCAGGGGAATAAATTAGCCTGGAAACTTTTTCTAACAATTGAGATTTTAGCTGAAACTGATTAATGGGCCTTAGCACACCTTGCCAGAGATTTGAATTCACTTCCGGATAATACATGTAGTAGATGGCCTACTACTTCATCCATCGAGCGCAAAAACTCACCCCTATGCAGGAGAATAAATTAGCCTGGAAACTTTTTCTAACAATTGAGATTTTAGCTGAAACTGATAAATGGGCCTTAGCACCCCTTGCCAGATATTTGAATTCACTTCCGGATAGTACATGTAGTAGACGGCCTACTACTTCATTCATCGAGCCTAAAATCTCACCCCTATCCAGGGGAATAAATTAGCCTGGAAACTTTTTCTAACAATTGAGATTTTAGCTGAAACTGATAAATGGGCCTTAGCACACCTTGCCAGAGATTTGAATTTACTTTCGGATAATACATGTAGTAGACGGCCTACTACTCTATTTATCGAGCCCAAAAACTCACTACTATCCAGGGGAATAAATTATTTTGGAAACTTTAGGTGTTGATGTTTTAGCTGAAACTGATAAATGGGCCTTAGCACACCTTGCCAGAGATTTGAATTCACTTCCGGATAATACATGTAGTAGACCGCCTACTACTTCATCCATCGAACCCAAAAACTCACCCCTATCCAGGGGAATAAATTACTTTGGAAGCTTTATTTATTGATATTTTAGCTGAAACTGATAAATCCGCCTTAGCACCACTTGCCAGAGATTTGAATTCACTTTCTGATAGTGCATGTAGTAGATAGCCTTCTACTACATCCATCGAGCTCAAAAACTCACCCCTATCCAGGGGAATAAATTATCCTGGAAACTTTTTCTAACAATTGAGATTTTAGCTGAAACTGATAAATGGGCCTTAGCACACCTTGCCAGAGATTTGAATTCACTTCCGGATAATACATGTAGTATACGGCCTACTACTTCATCCATCGAGCCCAAAAACTCACCCCTATCCAGGGGAATAAATTAGCCTGGAAACTTTTTATAACAATTGAGATTTTAGCTAAAACTGATAAATGTGCCTTAGCACACCTTGCCAGAGATTTGAATTCACTTCCGGATAATACATGTAGTAGACGGCCTACTACTTCATCCATCGAGCCCAAAAACTCACCCCTATCCAGGGGAATAAATTACTTTGGAAGCTTTAGGTATTGATATTTTAGCTGAAACTGATAAATCGGCCTTAGCACCACTTGCCAGAGATTTGAATTGACTTTCTGATAGTACATGTAGTAGATAGCCTACTACTACATCCATCGAGCCCAAAAACTCATCCCTATCCAGGGGAATAAATTAGCCTGGAAACTTTTTCTAACAATTGAGATTTTACCTGAAACTGATAAATGGGCCTTAGCACCCCTTGCCAGATATTTGAATTCACTTCCGGATAGTACATGTAGTAAACGGCCTACTACTTCATCCATCGAGCCCAAAAACTCACCCCTATCCAGGGGAATAAATTAGCCTAGAAACTTTTTCTAACAATTGAGATTTTAGCTGAAACTGATAAATGGGCCTTAGCACCCCTTGCCAGAGATTTGAATTCACTTTCGGATAGTACATGTAGTAGATGACCTACTACTACATCCATCGAGCTCCAAAACTCACTTCTATCCAGGGGAATAAATTAGCCTGGAAACTTTTTCTAACAATTGAGATTTTAGCTGAAACTGTTAAATGGGCCTTAGCACCCCTTGCCAGAGATTTGAATTCACTTCCGGATAGTATATGTAGTAGATGGCCTACTACTACATCCATCGAGCCCAAAAACTCACCCCTATCCAGGGGAATAAATTAGCCTGGAAACTTTTTCTAACAATTGAGATTTTAGCTGAAACTGATAAATGGGCCTTAGCACCCCTTGCCAGAGATTTGAATTCACTTCCGGATAGTACATGTAGTAGACGGCCTACTACTTCATTCATCGAGCCCAAAAGCTCACCCCTATCCAGGGGAATAAATTAGCCTGGAAACTTTTTCTAACAATTGAGATTTTAGCTGAAACTGATAAATGGGCCTTAGCACACCTTGCCAGAGATTTGAATTCACTTCCGGATAGTACATGTAGTAGACGGCCTACTACTTCATTCATCGAGCCCAAAAACTCACCCCTATCCAGGGGAATAAATTACTTTGGAAGCTTTAGGTATTGATATTTTAGCTGAAACTGATAAATCGGCCTTAGCACCACTTGCCAGAGATTTGAATTCACTTTCGGATAGTACATGTAGTAGATAGCCTACTACTACATCCATCGAGCCCAAAAACTTATCCCTATCCAGGGGAATAAATTAGCCTGGAAACTTTTTCTAACAATTGAGATTTTACCTGAAACTGATAAATGGGTCTTAGCACCCCTTGCCAGATATTTGAATTTACTTCCGGATAGTACATGTAGTAGACGGCCTACTACTTCATCCATCGAGCCCAAAAACTCACCCCTATCCAGCGGAATAAATTAGCCTGGAAACTTTTTCTAACAATTGAGATTTTAGCTGAAACTGATAAATGGGCCTTAGCACCTCTTGCCAGAGATTTGAATTCACTTCCGGATAGTACATGTAGTAGACGGCCTACTACTACATCCATCGAGCTCAAAAACTCACCCCTATCCAGGGGAATAAATTAGCCTGGAAACTTTTTCTAACAATTGAGATTTTAGCTGAAACTGTTAAATGGGCCTTAGCACCCCTTGCCAGAGATTTGAATTCACTTCCGGATAGTACATGTAGTAGATGGCCTACTACTACATCCATTGAGCTCCAAAACTCACCCCTATCCAGGGGAATAAATTAGCCTGGAAACTTTTTCTAACAATTGAGATTTTAGCTGAAACTGATTAATGGGCCTTAGCACCCCTTGCCAGAGATTTGAATTCACTTCCGGATAGTACATGTAGTAGATGGCCTACTACTACATCCATCGAGCTCCAAAACTCACCCCTATCCAGGGGAATAAATTAGCCTGGAAACTTTTTCTAACAATTGAGATTTTAGCTGAAACTGTTAAATGGGCCTTAGCACCCCTTGCCAGAGATTTGAATTCACTTCCGGATAGTACATGTAGTAGACGGCCTACTACTTCATTCATCGAGCCCAAAAGCTCACCCCTATCCAGGGGAATAAATTAGCCTGGAAACTTTTTCTAACAATTGAGATTTTAGCTGAAACTGATAAATGGGCCTTAGCACCCCTTGCCAGAGATTTGAATTCACTTCCGGATAGTACATTTAGTGCTAGCTGTGTAGCTGACGTACTTTGCTGTCCATCGATTCTAAAAAGTACCCCCTACCCAGGGGAATAAATTAGCCTGGAAACTTTTCGTACCAATTGAGATTTTATCTGATATCGTTCATTGACCGTTTACACATACTTCTAGATATTTGAACTAAGGATGCGATAGTACATGTAGTAGCTGCTTAAAATTGTTGTCCATTATCTCTATTAACTATTTCTTATATCAAGAATTAATTTAAACTGGAAATTTTTTGTGGCGATTAAGACTAAAAATTGTTAAATGTCATTTACGCCACTTGCCAGTGATTTGGATTCATTTTCTTATGGTCCATATATTATTTTGACTAAATTCCACTAATATTGCCTCGGAATGATCTTATTTTCCCACGAAATCACTTTTATTCGAAAGATTTTTTAAAGAAATTACATTTTGAATGCAGTATATTTGAATTCCAATTGGAACCAAATAATAAATATGTTGAACTAAAACTATTTGATATTTTTGTGGTTTGTAACTTTGGTTTCTAGTTTTAGAACTTCGATGTTTGATTGAACAAGCTTAACTGGTAGCAGAAAACTATAGATCGTTCTTGATTACATTTTTTTTATATGAAATACCAGTCCAATAAAATTGCAAAAATGTTAATTAAAATTATCTTGAAGAAACGCTGAAGGTTATAATAAAAATCTGAAATACTATTTAACATATTTTATTTAAATTAAATAATCCGCTGACCCTTTATAATCAAAGAAAATTGCAAATAAAATGAGGTCATTTTTATTTTTTTGTGAAATTATGTCTGTTGTTTTTGAAATTTATTAGCAAACAAAATATGAGATTTGAGCAAAATTTTGTATTTAACAGAAAATAAAGAGAACGTTTGTAAGTTGCATCGAAAAATATAGATTTAATAATAAGTTTAGTTAATAAATCAGCTATAAAGGTGTTAGAGTTGGCTGTTTTATTTCATCGTTTTCCTGGATATTAAAGGGTTATGGATTATTCCCTTTTCAAAATACATGACACCAATCTATTGTAAATTATTATTATTACTTTAAACTTCATATCGTGGCATTTGTTTTTAGCAAAACTTCATATAAAACAAAATAAATAAACGTTTTTGTATACTGACTAGCGGATATAAACGAACTGGCGTTAAATAAATTCAATTAAATTAGTTTAACATTCCGTTACTACTGTGCTTAAAAACTGTTTTTATTATATAATTGAGAATAAACAATTCACCGTTGTATAGTAATATCAAATACTAAATATCGTTATCTCAAATTAAATTAGTTTTACGTATTGCATTAATAATAATTTATTTGAACAAAAATTATATTGCATTGATTTTATTCGGTTTTTTAAATCGAAATTTAGTAAAATTATATTATACGGATTCTTAACAGTGTACAATCGCACCAACACATGAAAAACTAGTTAGAATCCAATATGATTTGTTTTTTTCCAATATGATTTGTATACGTATTACTGTGGAAAAAAGTGTGGAAAACTTCACATCCATTGTGTAGAATTCAAATAAAACTAATATGTGGCTTTCAATTTAATATTAATACAATAATTATATCATATGTCGTATATTTAAATAACTGATAATAATAAATTAATAATAAATAATTAATAAAATTGCGTTCTGTGTTTGTTTCACTGAAATAAATAACTTACCTACATACAGACAAGTGACGCGAATGGAGTCTGTATGTAAAGTTATAGCTTCTCCAGGAAAAAAGCAGTTATTCTTCATCAATATCTTATTGGTAATCACTAGCTAGAACGAGTTATGACATTTAAAGATTTGGGTGTTGTCCTGGACCATCAATTGAATTTCCGAGACCATATTAATTTAATAGTAGCTAAGTCTAATTCTCTACTTGGCTTTATTCGTCGTATCACAAAAGATTTTCGTAATCCACAATCAATTAAAACTTTGTATTGTTCCATTGTTCGGTCTAATTTGGAATATGCGTCGATTATTTGGGATCCTGCTTGCAATATTTATATCGATAGAATTGAACGAATACAGAAGCAATTTATTATTTACTATCTTCATAAATTGAATTGGCCATTTGATCCGAACCTTCCAATGTGGCTGAATAAAAAGAATTTGCCATCCTACGGTGACCGCTGTAGAATTGCTGATTTAGATTCATTGCTTGTAAGATGTAGATGTGCTGCTTCAACATTCATCGCTGATCTGCTTAACAGTTCGATTGACTTTCCCTAAACTACTTGCAAAGATTGATATTCATGTGCCCTGTAAACCTACTCGGATTAGGAATTTTATATATTTTCCGACATTTAAATCTAATTACGCACATAATGCTCTGGTCCCGGCGATTTGTCGACAATTTAATTGTATTTTTGATGTGTTTGATTTTAATATTTCTAAATGTTCTTTTAAAAAATTAATAAAAACTAAATTGTAAAATTGAAAAATAAAATTGTAATCAAAAAAGGATTTTTATCCCGTTGATGGTAAATAAATAAATAAAACAATATAATAAAAATAACAATGACGATAAATTTATTAAGCTTGAGAATGAGATTTCCGAATTAAAAACCATGATCGCTCAACTTGATCAAAACAACAGAAATTCAAGCTTAAATAACCCGGCGAATAGTTGTCGACGTAATATAGATCAAATAGTAGAAGATGAAGTTTCAATGCTATTAGATCTCTTTGCTGGTACCACTTCAAGTTTGGTGATAAAGCCAAAAAATGTATCGCTCCATGCGTACGCGAAATATTTCCGCCAACAAGTTATCTGTTGTTCCATATAATATTTTGTCTAACTTATCGAATAAAGATTCAGATTTTTATTTGTCAGGTTACGTCGATCGTTTACACATAATTTTATTTTGGTGAAAGTAAGTCATCCGATAATAGGCGCTGATTTCTTCTCTACATTTAAATTATTAGTTGATTTGGCTCAGAAAGTCTTATAGAATCTATAACTGATGTTACCATAAACGCTGTTGCTGCTTTAAACTTAACATTTGCTGCATTTACACGATTGCACGATGAATTGGTCAAGATGTAAGATGTAGCATTCACGAAACAGCAATAACAACGCCATTTGGGTTGTTTGGATTTCCACGAATGGGATTCGGCTTGCGAAATGCTGGACAAACTTTCCAGCGTTTCATAAACGAAGTGACTGCCGGATTGGATTTTATTTTTCTCTATATTGACGATGTGTTAGTAGCGATAAGAAACATTTGAGATTGCTTTTTGAGAGATTTACATAAATTTGGTCTCACAATTAAGCCAACCAAATGCATATTTGGCATGTCATCATTAAATTTCGGCTTTGTAGGAATGGTGAATTACTACAACCGATTTCTGCCAAATCTGGCGAAACATTTGACACCGATTCACAAATTAATAGCATGAAACGATCCAAATTTAGCAACAAACTAGCTTTTCCAGTAGATAACGCGGAATTAATTATTACTTCTGATGCATCGAATGTTGTCAAAATTCTTGGCAGCCTCTTGCCTTCTTTTCTAAAAAAAACTCAAGCCAACCGAAACCAGATATTCTGCTTTCGACCGTGAGTGGTTGGCGATCTACCTTGCGATCAAACATTTTAGATATTTTGTTGAAAGTCGGTCAGCAGTTGTGTGTACATATCACAAACCTCTGATTTATGCTGTGAACTCTAAAACGGAAAAAAGTCCGAGGCAGATAAGAAATCTGGAGTATATTGCTCAGTTTACAACGGACATTCGCCATGTAAGTGGCAAAAGCAATAAAGTCAATGAATTATGAACAATCTACAGTAAATATATCTATTGATCCACAAACGTTCGTAAATTCTCAAAAGTGTGATACTGAGTTAACAAAACTATTGTCACAATGAAAATCTTGACTTGGGATACGTGCCACGAGGAAATTAATTACTGCAAGATATTTTTGCCTGAAAATAAACTTAGATATCAACCAATGGTCAAAATCATGTTTGTCGTGCAAAAAATGCAAAATACATCGGCATACAAAGGCTCCGAGAATCAATATCGGCAAATCTTTAGCTCGATTTGAGCATATCCATATGGATCTGGTTGGTCCATTTCCACCATTTGAGACAAATGCTATATTTTGACTATAATCGATCGATAAACTCTTGGCCGGAGGCTTTTCCTATTAAGGACATTAGAACAGATACGGTTGCTAAAATGTTCGTTAATGAATACGCTTCTAAATTCGATGTCCCCCTGACAATCACAATAGATCAAGGTTCACAATTTGAATCAAATCTTTTTACGCAATTAAGAACAATACTATAGGCTCAAACAAAATGCGGAAATTAAAATGCGGCCCGCTGTAAAACTATTCACTGAAGTGAAG
This sequence comes from Tipula vernalis, assembly GCA_958295665.1. NCBI lineage: Eukaryota > Metazoa > Arthropoda > Insecta > Diptera > Tipulidae > Tipula > Tipula vernalis. The sequence continues at coordinate 124,928,496 of OY282558.1, read as the reverse complement.
AGCTTCCAATTGTCATGTTAGGAATTAGAGTCACTGCAAGAATAACCTAAAATGTTTACCACCACAGTAACAGTCTATGGACAAACATTTCAAATTCCTGGCGAATATTTTTCAAACTCAGAAAATCCCGATGCCAATTTAGATCAAAATGTGTTCATTGTTCATCTGAGAACAGACATGAGTAAATTAAAATCAGTAGAAACGCGTGCACAACAATCTGAAGGATTTATGTTTATGAAGGATTTATAGGATGTATTCGTCAGAGTTGATAAGGTAAAACCCTCCTTACAGCCACCTAACGATGGACCTTTCGAAATATTGAGAAGATTTCGTAAACATTTTGTGATATCAGTCAACGGTAAAAATCAATCAATTTCGATTGATCGTTTGTATGGTGGACCGGGGTTCTAAAAAACAAGTCACTCTTGTTCGGAAATTTTTTATAAACGCTTCGCTGGTAGAAGAGTATGTGTATTATCATGACCTGGTTTCACCCTATTTTGGGAGTATTGATAAATTTGAAAAATTTAAAATTAATTAAATTAATAAATTACATATATCTAAAAGTGCAGTCTCATTAGGTCAGAAATAGATTTCTCTGGCTAACTTTAAGAAATTGTATAATTCCAGAATTACAGATTGTATGTATAACAGCAGTTATGTAAATATTTTTCTAATGTAGAGCAAAGCAGCTGCTCAAAAAATTTCCAAAACTCATGTTCACAGTTTCATAAATGCAAAAAACACATTAGAATTTTAATTTTTGTGGAAAAACGAACACAGATTTTATACCAGTAACTTTTCACCTGCTGGTTTCGCATTTGAACAATTACCATTGTTTCCATCGCACTTGCTAATTTAATTTTATGCATTAATATTATAATTTACATAAGGCTGCAATGTACGTATATATAAGGGTAATATATACCCCTTGTATGTGCAAAAATCTTCTACATCTGTAAAAACGAGACACTTTTCTAAAAGCATAGTCATAAATTCACATTTTCACCATCGTCAACAATAACATAACAGTATTCAAAAACACAAACACACACAAATGAATTATGTAATTAAAATATAAATTAAATTAAATTAAATTAAAAATAACAGAAAACACTGTACCCACATTTTCTTGTTGCTTTCCTCCAAGTCAGTTGCAAATTAACACTTTTTGTTTTTTTTTTTTGGTAATTTTTATTTTATATTTTATGTAGCTATATCCAAGATTTTTTTGTGTAGATTGTAACAGAGGAAAAATAAATTTTCCTTTTTTATAACATTAGCATAAAAAACAAATTCCACTAAAAACTAAATCACAAGTAGAAAATATGTGATATATTTATACATAGATACATACAAACGTATAAACTTATTTTATTTATTTATTTATCTTCCTTTTTTTCTTATATATTTTAAATATTATTAAATTTTTATTTATTTTTTTTACTTTTACTTTTCTCCCTTAGATGATTAGGATTATTTTCTTATTTTAGACACACCGAAAAAACAAAAAAAAAATCGTACAAATGTGTGTAGTGGCAAAAAAGAAGATTTGCTAATATAAAAAATAAATAAAAATAAAAATTTATGATTATTTTTTCAGTTAATATTTTCCACTTAAATCACTTTAATTGTTTTTAATTAATTAAATAAAATACTTTATGGATTTTATTTTGACAAGCACATAAAACGAGATCACAATAAAAAAATTTAATTACATGAAACTGGTATAATCGTAATTAAATTGGAGATACGCAAAATTAAATATATAAATATTTATTTTACTTAAATATTTAATTTTATTTAATAAAATTTTTTTGTTTTTTTTTTTTTTTGACAAAAATTAAATCACATTTTCTTATTTATAGAGATTTTCTCATTAACTAACCGTTTCATATTAAAATCCATCCGAAACTAAACGATTTTCATGGTGGAAAGTTTTTCCATAATTTCAGGTTTTTTTTCCTTTTTTGTTTTCTTTTTTATTTTTCCTGGGATAGTAAAAGGAGAAAATTTAACGAAAAACCAACGATTACATTTATTTTATGTGATTGTGGCGGGGTAATAAAATAACTTTGAGTGAACAAATGTAGAAAGAATTGTAATCGGGAAAAAGATAGAAAATTATATTTAAATGCTGAATTACTTTGGTTTGAATCTTTAATATTAATAATTGCTCAAAAGCTCAGCCAAGACTAAAATCAAAAATGTGAATTGGCTATTTTGTGTTAATATAATGTAGCAGTAGATTGCGCGGTGTTCTCAAAGGATTGTTTTATGTAAACTGGAGCCTAAAATAATAATTAATAATTAAACTATACAGAAGTAAAGCTAGGATCCCAAGTATAATAAAATTGGGGTGCAATTATGTATCTCTCGTATTACGAGTTTCGAGTTTCGAGAACTCGAAATATGTTGATAAATTTTCTTTAAAAATAATATTTTTAATCATTACGAGTTGTCTGTCGTATTCAAAAAGTTGTACGGGTAACACAACAACAACAAGTCGCAATTACGAGAACTCGTAATGTCTACACATAATCGCGTTTTGTCGCAATTTCTCTTAACTCGAAACTCGTAATGCTTACATATACTAAAGATACGAGTACATGTTAAACCGAAAGTGATCTGACTGAAAACGTTCGAGTTAAATTCAACACGTAAACGGCAACTTGGCTGAAAGTTATCTGAATGTAGTCTGAGTTCGATTAACTTAAATTTAGTTGATTGAGTTAGTTTGTAAACACGTAAACTTTAATTTAGTTGGACTGACAGATTTTTTCAAACTGTTAAAAGGTAAAAAGGTTTTAAAACATTTTCGAAGTGAGTTTTAAATTATTTTAAATAATTTTTTTAATAATTTAAATTAATTTTAGAATAAAGTGACATTAAGGTGTCAATTCAGATCAAATAAAAAAGTCCCATGTAACCATCACCCCAAAGTTTCAGTCAAATCACTTTCAGTCATAACTCAGTCAATCACTTTTTGGTTTAACATGTATCTTTAGTAATAATCGCCCCCTTGAACTCGTTTGACAGTTCCAGTTTTTTTTCGGAAGCCACACGCTATTTTGAAATTTTAAGTAAAATACTGTTACGTTTTTGTCTTGTCAATTAAGGCTCGTATCACTGGATTGTATTAATACAAAATCAATTTAATTTATCCCCAACGAATTTATTTATTTCACAAAATTTATTACAACACAGTTTATCAATAAAAATTCACAAATCACTTTATATAAATATTCTCAAATTTTACTGTTCACTTTTACTTTTTATTTTACACTACAACACTTTTTAAATCACTTTTTAATTCCTTTTAATCTTTACACTATCGCTTACCAAATATTACTAATCCAATTCGATCTTGTTCGCCTTTTTATATACAAACCAAACTTCTTGAAAGTTCATGACTTTTCTAGTTAGAATAGTGTAGAAACATTTAGAACTGTTTTATCATGGAAAATTCCATTTAGTACAGTAAAACATTGAGCTATTGATTTAGCTTATTCTATCACATGCTAGGTGTCACCGTTACAATAAAATATTGTGACGATGACACCTAGGGTGTAATAGAATAAGTAAAACTAGTAGCTCAATGGTTTACCGTACTAAATAGAATTTTCCATGATAAAAATTTTTACGTAATGTTTCTACGCTATTCTAACTAGAAAAATCATGAGCTTTCGAGATGTTTGGTTTGTGTATATAAAAAAGCGAACAAGATCGAATTGGATTATTCGAATTTGGAACGCGATAGAGTAAACTTATAAGATTATTAGTAAGCGATAGAGTAAAGATTAAAAAGGAATTAAAAAGTGAACAGTAAAATTTAAGAATAATTTATATAAGGGATTTTGTGAATTTTTATTGATAAACTGTGTTGTAATAAATTTTGTGAAATAAATAAATTCGTTGGAGATAAATAAATTAAATTAATTTTGTATTATTCACAATCCAGTGATACGAACCTTATTTGACAAGGCAAAAACGTAACATTGGTGACAGCGGTGGGATTGTGAATAAAAAGAAAAAGAAAATGATTCTCAACGAATTAAAAGTTCCAGAATTAAAGAGGGAACTTGAGCAACGGGGTTTGGCTACTGATGGTACTAAAGCAGCTTTGCAAGCGCGACTACGTGAGGCCATGGAGAAAGAAGGGTTAGACGCAGATCAACATAATTTTTGAGAGAAAGTAACGGATGCGGCGACCGTGGAGCAGAAAGAAGGAGATAAACAACCGTCAGCCGAAACAACACAAACGCCATCTGGAAGTTTCGATTTGTCACAGTTAATGGCTGCTATGAAGCAGATGATGGCGCAACAAGCAATGCAGTCAAACCAAAAATTAAAAATGAAATGAAACAACAAATGGAGAAAATTGAGCAGTCAAACCTAAAAATGGAACAACAAAATGTGCGACAGTTGGAGACTATAAACCACAGTCAAACGAAGAACTTAAACACAGGATGGAGAAACAAGGAGAAAAAATTAAAGACCAAATTACAGATGGTCATAAGAGAATCGACGATAAACTTCTCGAATTATCAACTAACATACACGGTGAAGTGGAGAAGCTCCAAATAGAGATTCAACAGGTTGACCAAAAATTAAAAACGAAGTCCAACTTGTCAAAACGGAGGTTCAACGTCTCGAGAAAGAACTAACTGATGTCAAGGCAAGTGGAACAGCGACGCAAGTGGTACAGACCGTTCAATCAGTTAAGTTAAAACCACCAAACTTCGACGGTACAACATCTTTCGGCATTTGCAAATTTCAATTTGAAACGGCAGCAAATCAAAACCGTTGGAATGATGTCGCAGCGTTAATAGTGGCCCTTAAAGGTGAAGCTGCGGAGGCCTTACAAACAATTCCGAAAAAAGATCGCAACAGTTATCTCGAAATTATGAAGGCGCTGGATAGGAAGTACGGCAGTGATCACAATCGGGAAATCTATCGAATGGAATTGAAAAGCCGCTTCCAAAAGGGAGGAGAATCGCTACAGGAATTTTCATCGGCAATCTAGCGATTAGTACATCTAGCACATACCAGTACATCGGTCGATTATATGGAAAGGCTAAAAATTGACGCATTCATTGACGGCATCCGAGATCCAGAAACCCGCAAGGCGGTGATGTTATCACCTAAAGCAACGTTCGCGGATACCGTTGCGTTTGCGTTAACAATCGAGGCTGTGCAGAACTTCACCAGACCGTCATTATTTAAGCATCAAATGAATTCAGGCACGAACGGCAGCATGGAGCGAATGGTACCGACAGTCGGAAGAGGCAGGCTTAGGTGTTAGAAATATGACAAGTTGGGTCACATTTCAATGGACTGTCGGAGTATTACACAGAGAAAGATGAGATCGCCATCTTTTATTCGGACAAACGCCGAACGGTCGGAACAAAGGTCTAGAAGCAGCGAGCGAAGATGTTGGGTATGTAACAGTATTGGCCCCATCTCGCGAGATTGTTTGGAAGCAAGGGGAAAGCGGCACAGATCACCAACTTCTGTCGAAAGAGCAATAAGAGAGCAGGAATCGGATGAACGGATGGCAACAGTCGGTAAAGTTAAAAGGTTAGAAGTCATTTTGAAGGAACCGAAGGTGGCTTCGCCGTCTGGTTGCCCCATAACATTCATCCCTGTTACAAGTGAAGCACGAGGCGGAAGCAGCGTCACAGTTAGGGGCAGTATTGATGGGAGGAGTGGTATTATTACGCTGGATACCGGAGCAACCCACACAATTGTTCGGAAAAGTTTGATGGCAGGAGCAGTGCAGCCGGTTGATGGGTTAAAATTAAGAATGGCAAATGGGGAGAGTGCAATGATTAAAGGGAAAAAGATCGTTAACATAAGGATCGGTGAAACTTTTTTCCCACACAAAGTTCTGGTCGCAGACATTGTGGACGAGGTCATTTTGGGAACGGACTTCATGAGGATGAATGGCTTTGTGTTGGATTTTGAACGAGGAATATTGAGCAGCGATAACATCGAGCTGAAACTTAAATTTAACGGTATAGATGCGACTATGGATGCGACAGTAAGGCGAGTAACAATCAGCCATTGCGAGGAGCTGCCATCGAAATCTGAAACAATTGTTGAGGAGACGAATGAACACCAGGTTAAGCAGATATTGGATAAGAAGGGCCGAATTGTGCGAAGAGGAGTGCTAGTGTTCGGTGGCTGGATGAGGGATCGTTATGACAAACAAGCCAACGGCGGAAGATTTGAAGAAAAGCGGCTGAAACGGAACCGCGTTCTACAGTGGAAGAAGGATTCGTCGTCGAAAGTGCAGCCTACATGGATAGCACCCTACAGAACAAGAAAAGGACAAGGAGGTAAACCATTGGTGGTACAATAAATTCGTTGGAGATAAATTAAATTGATTTTGTATTATTCACAATCCAGTGATACGAACCTTGAGTGACAAGGCAAAAACGTAACAATTGGTGACAGCGGTGGGATTGTGAATAAAAATTAAAAGTTACAGAATTAAAGAGCGAACTTGAGAAACGGGGTTTGGCTACTGATGGTGGTAAAGCAGCTTTACAAGCGCGACTACGTGATGCCATGGAGAAAGAAGGGCTGGACGCGGAACATCATGATTTTGGAGAGAAAGTAACGGATGCGGCGGATGCGTATCACAATTCACAATGGACCGTCACCGGTCTAAGTGTGCGTAAGCAGCCACTCCAACCTAACGGATGCGGCAACCGTAGAGCAGAAAGCAGAAGATAAACAACCGTTGGTCGAAAAGACACAAGAATATTCTGGAAGTTTCGATTTGTCGCAGTTAATAGCTGCTATGAACCAGATGACGGGACAGATGAGTCTAATGAAACAACAAAACGAACGACACCTAGGAGAAATTAAAAATCAAATGGCACAACAATTAGAGAAAATTGAACAACCAATCCAGGAAATTGCAGATGGTCAAAAGAGAATGGACGAGAAACTTCTCGAATTATCTACTAACATACACGGCGAAGTGGAGAAGCTGCAAATGGAGATTCAAAGGGTTGACGAAAAATTTGAAACGAAGGTTCAGCAGGTTGAAGAAAAATTACAAGCGGAGGTTCAATCTCTCGGGAAAGAGCTAACTGATATCAAGGCAAGTGGAACAATAACACAAGTGGTATAAACCGTTCAATCAATCAAGTTAAAGCCACCAACATTCGATGGAACAACATCTTTCGTCATTTTCAAATTTCAATTTGAAACGGCGGCCAATAAAAATCATTGGAACGACAAACATCTTGTCGCAGCGTTAATAGTGGTCCTTAAAGGTGAAGCTGCGGAGGCCTTACAAACAATTACGGAAAAAGATCGCAACAGTTATCTCGAAATTATGAAGGCGCTGGATAGGAAGTACGGCAGTGACCACAAGCGGGAAATCTATCGAATGGAATTGAAAAGCCGCTATCAAAAGGGAGGAGAATCACTTCAGGAGTTTTCATCGGCAATCGAGCGATTAGTACAACTAGTGCATACCAGTACATCGGCCGATTATATGGAAAGGCTAAAAATTGACGCATTCATTGACGGCATTCGAGATCCAGAGACACGCAGGGCGGTGATGTTGTCACCTAAAGCAACCTTTGCGGAAACCATCGCTTGTGCGTTAACAAATGAAACTGCACAAGCCATCACCAAACCGTCAATGAAAATACGCCGAGTGGAAATCGACACCAGCATAAACACAGAACGGTCAACACCAAGATACCGAGACGGAAATGGCAAAATCAAATGTTGGGCATGTGATAAAATCGGTCACATCTCACGGGACTGCTGGGAATTAAGAAGAAAAAGGGGAAGATCACCATCTCCTATGCAGCGGCGAAAAAGCGGGGAGCAGGCAGTGGCCAGGCAAGAAGGCCAAATGACGACAGAGTCGTTAAACTTGAACGAGTCAGCTTAAAGGGCAGAAGCTGACTCCCACAACCGATTGCCCCATAACCTCCATCCGCGTTTCAAAAGTAGCAAGAGGCGGTGACAGTTTAACAATCAAAGGCGACATTGATGGTACAAACTGCATCATCACCCTGGATACGGGAGCAAATCGCACGATTGTCCGTAAAGATCTGATCGATGGAGGTGTACAACCAGCTAATGGATTGAAGTTACAAACAGCAACTGGAGATAGTTCAATAATAAAAGGCAAAAAGATCGTGAAAATAAAAATCGGGAGAACTCTTTTCCAACATGAAGTGCTGATTGCAGATATTGTGGATGAAGTCATAATGGGGATGGACTTCATGAGGGCAAATGGCTTCGTGGTGGATGTTGGACGAGGAGTTTTAAGTTACGATAACATCGAGTTGCCACTTCAATCTAGCATTGCCGGAGCAACTATCAGGCGAATTATTATTGATCATCGGGAGAAGCTGTCACCGAATTCGGAGACGATCCTAGGGGGAAAATTGGAGGGAGGTTTTGGGTCACCCAGGTTGTGGGTTGTGGAAGCTAACGAAGAGGAGAACGGAGCCAAGGAAATTATAATCGGAAAAGCCCTAGTTAAACCAGACAACGACTATAGAGTACCAATTAGGACTCTAAATCTCTCGGACAAGACGAAAACCATCAAGAAAGGGACAGTCATCGGCAAATGTAACGAGGTTTCAACTATAGTAAAGTGTGAACAGAAAAGTCCGATTGAAAAAGCCGACATGCAAGGCCGGAAAGAAATGGTAGAACAACTCATGCAGAAATGGACCGAAGATCTTACCGAGGCACAGAAAAATTCTGCACATTAACTACTCAAACGGTACACGTCCATATTCTGCAGTACATCGGATAATAACGGAAGGACTTCAATGGTAAAGCATCGAATTGATACGGGAACGAAGATGCCGATTCGTCAACCACCCAGGAGGCTACCTTTGGCAAAACAAGAAGAAGTCAATCGAATGGTAACAGATATGCAGGCAGCAGGAGTAATCGAACAATCTAACAGCCCATGGAGCTCACCGGTAGTATTGGTCGAGAAGAAGGACGGTAGCATGAGATTCTGCGTTGATTACCGAAAACTCAATGCTGTAACTAAAAAAGATAGCTACCCATTGCCAAGGATCGACGATACATTAGACACATTATCGGGTGCTCGAATATTTTCGACATTAGATCTACAAAGCGGCTATTGGCAGGTGGAAGTCCACGAGGAAGATCGCGAGAAAACGGCTTTCAGTGTGGGTAACGGACTTTGGCAATTTAATGTTATGCCGTTCGGATTATGTAATGCCCCTGCGACTTTTGAACGATTAATGGAGCGCGTGTTAACGGGATTACATTGGAAGACGTGCCTAATATATCTGGATGACATCATCGTTATGGGGAAGGATTTTGACGAGCATCTAAAGAACTTGGCGGAAGTTTTAGATCGAATACAGGCCGCCGGATTGAAGTTAAGTTCAAAGATGTGTAAGCTGTTCAGAACTGAAGTCAAATATTTGGGTCATCCCGTAACGATTAATGGAATTCACACCGACGAAGAAAAGATCGCAGCGGTAAAGAACTGGCCAAGACCTAAAAATTTACACGAATTACGAAGCTTTCTGGGATTGTGCACCTACTATAGACGCTTCGTGCCAGGATTCGCCAACATTGCCAAGAGTTTACACGAGTTGACCAGGAAGAACAAGCCATTCGAATGGAACGATGACCAGGAGGAAGCATTCGTGGAACTAAGGAGACTGTTATGTGTTGCGCCAATCCTCGCGTACCCTATACCCAACATGAAATTTATTTTGGACACCGATGCAAGTAATGGCGGTATAAGAGGTGTGTTATCACAGGAGATTAATGACCAAGAACGAGTTATTGCGTACTTCTCCAAAACATTATCAAAGCCGGAGCGTAATTACTGCGTGACACGGAAAGAATTATTGGCTATAGTGGAATGTGTCAAGCATTTTCATAAGTACCTTTATGGCCAAAAATTCCATTTACGGTCAGATCACGGCGCTTTACGGTGGCTGTTACAATTCAAGAATCCAGAGGGGCAAGTAGCACGCTGGATCGAACGTCTTCAAAGCTACGATTTTCAAATCGGAAGGGAAGTGCACACAGAAATGCCGACGCATTATCAAGACGGCCGTGTCCAGTAGAATGTAAACATTGTGGCCATGTTGAAACAAAGGAAGACATCATCGACGTTCGGCTTACGCAAGTGCTGCCTGATGAGGAGTGGACCGACGAAATGGTCAGGAAAGAGCAATTGGATAATACGGATTTATCAGTTATAATGGAATGGAAGGAAAAGGAACACCGGCCAACTTGGAGTGAGATCGCGGACAAAACTCCCATTGTCAAGGCTTATTGGGCTCAATGGGATAGCCTCCGTCTTGAGAATGGCTGTTTAAAACGATTGTGGGAAAGCACGGATGGCAAAGTGAAGCAACTGTTGCTGGTGATACCAAAGTGCCGGATTGCAGAAATCCTGAATGAGTATCATGGAGGAGCAAGTGGGGGCCACCTTGGAATTAATAAAACTCTAGCAAAGATACGTCAACGATTCTACTGGGCAGGATGTAGGCAGTCAGTGATAGAATGGTGCCAAAAATGTGACCAATGTGCGGTGGTGAAGGGACCCGCACGCCAAAGTCGTGGAATCATGAAACAATATAACGTCGGAGCACCATTCGAAAGAATTGCAATGGATGTAGCGGGGCCATTTCCCACCACCAAGAGCGGCAACAAATATGTGCTAGTAATAATGGATTATTTCAGCAAATGGCCGGAGGTGTACCCCATTCCCAATCAGGAGACGACAACAATAGCTGATGCCGTGGTAAACAATTGGATTAGCAGATTTGGAGTGCCGATGGAGATTCATACCGATCAAGGACGGAATTTTGAATCGGTGGTGTTTCAAGAAATATGCCAGATGCTCGGTATAAATAAAACGAGAACAACGCCTTTGCATCCACAGTCTGACGGTATGGTGGAAAGATTCAATGGTACATTGGAGGAATATCTAGCAAAGGTCGTTGAGAAAAACCAACGCAACTGGGATCGACATATACCGATGTTTCTGATGGCCTATCGATCAGCTATACATGACACAACCGGAATGACACCAGCTAAAACGTTATTTGGAGATAATCTACGGTTACCTGGAGATCTAAAGTTTGGGGCTGTACCATCATCGGCTTTATGTGGACAAGATTACGTAGACCGAATGAAAGAGGAACTTAATGAGATTCATCAATTTGTTCGGGAGAAAATACGGATGTCAAGTGACCGGATGAAGGCTCGATATGACATACGAGCAAATTACCAGGGCTTCCAGGAAGGGCAATTAGTATGGCTTCACAACCCGCAACGGAAAAAGGGATTATCACCGAAGCTGCAACCAGCATGGGAAGGACCTTTACTGTCATCACAAGGATGAACGACGTGGTTTATCGGATACGGAAGGGACATCGAGGTAAACCAAAGGTGGTGCATTTGGAGAGGCTGGCCCTATACAGAGGAGGTGATTTGGGTCCTGTTCGGGACGAACAGGCTTAGGTGGGGGGTAGTGTGACGGTGACACCTAGTGTGTAATAGAATAAGTTAAAATTAATAGCTCAATGTTTAAACTGTTCTAAATGGAATTTTCCATGATACAATTGTTATACACTATTCTAACTAGAAAAATCATGAGCTTTCTAGAAGTTTGGTTTGTGTATATAAAAAGGCGAACGAAATCGAATTGGATCAGTAATATTTGGAAAGCGATAGTATAAAGATTAAAAAGGAATTAAAAAGTGATTTAAAAAGTGCGAAATAAAAAGTAAAAGTGATTAGTAAAATTTGAGAATAATTTATATAAAGTGATTTTGTGAATTTTGATTGATAAACTGTGTTGTAATAAATTTTGTGAAATAAATAAATTCGTTGGTGATAAATTGAATTGAGTTTGTATTATTCACAATCCAGTGATACGAACCTTGATTGACAAGGCAAAAACGTAACAATATTTCGAAAACCAACATAGTTGCAAATAAGCAAGGAAAAATGTATCTGCATTCTGTTTATAAGAAGAAAACTGTATAAACACTTTATACTAAATGTAGTACGTATGCCCTAACAGAGACATTTATTTTGCTTTGCACTATATACTCGTATGATGTGGTAGCGGAGGTAGTAAGGTGATGGATTGGAGTGACAAAGGTCTTGAGTTCTCGAGACCAAGCAAATCCAACGAAAAAATATATTTTTAGATGAAAAAAATTAGAGATAATTCGAGAAGATAGATTAACGGGATCGAGAGATCGTTGCAAAAAAAAAATTGGTAAAATTCGAATAAATTCGCGTAAATAAAAAAAAAATCTAATTTACCTAAAAAAAAAAAAAAAAAAAGTCGGAAGTTTGAAAAATCGAACTCCATACCTTTCGCACTCCACTCCTTCATCTTACCACCCAACGGGTGGAAGGAATTTTTTTTTATAATAAATTTTTTTTTATAATAAAAATCTCCAAATTTTGTATTTGGGTAGTTGCTAGAGTTATGATTGCCTTTTTAATTAAAAAAAAGGTTAATTTTTATTTACCAGGTGAGCAGAATTTAAAAAAAAAAAAAATTTTTTTCATCAAAAATCGCAAAAAAATTTTGTCATTTTAACAGGCGAACAGAAATTACAAGAAGGTAGAATTGTCAGCAATATGACTTTATTTTGTATGTTCAAGTGTCACATAACTTGAAGTGGCACGCTTTGATACAAAATAATGTCACGTTGCTGACAATTATGTTGTTTTTTAAATTCTGTTCGCCTGGTAAAATAACAAAAATTTGTATACGATTTTTCACCAAGTCCGAATTTATCAGTCTATAAACGAAAAACTGAGTTGAAATCATATAGAGATTAGTGGTTGGGTGGTAAGATGAAGGAGTGGTGTGCGAAAGGTTTGGAGTTCGATTCTTCAAACTTCCGACTTTAATTTTTGTTAAGCAAAATTTGATTTTTTTTTTATTTCCACGAATTTTACCAAAATTTTTTTTTTGTAGCGCGATTTCGATCCCGATTAATCTTCTCGGATTATCCCCAATTCAAAATTTTTCATCTAAAAACAAATTTTTTCGTTAGCTTTGGCCTAGATTCGAACTCCAGACCTTCTTCCCTCCACTCCTACACCTTACTACATCGGCTATCTCATCATATACAAGTTAGTATACTTGTTTGTTTTATGCAATCAAAACAAATGTGTCTATAATATGTCGATATGGTGACATCTCTGTTAGGGCATATGTACTACATTTACTACACAGTGTTTCTGCTAAGTGCTGAAATATTTGGTTTTGCTTAAAAGAGGGCGTGTGTTTTACTTTTGTAAAAATGCCATAAATTCGAAAAGCAAACTACTTATAAAATTTAGCAAGAGTAGATGCGTGCAGTCAGAAGTACTTGTGTGTACTTTTTATACACATCGGTTTATGCCTATCTGAAATTTGCACCACAGATTTACTTTCAACAAACAAACAAAAATTATTTTTATAAAAACTTTATTAATAAATCAAAATAAAATAAAAATCTATCGACGATAACGATAGCGTTTGAAATGAAACCAAAGCTGAAAAATGTTATTGTGAAATTGACAACGAAATCCACGTTTATAGCTGAACTCCCATTCTCGGTTCACAATTTTAAAGGCAATATCTTCGTATGGTGGACCAGCGTGAAATTTAAGAATGGCAAAATCTTTATTATCATTACAAACGGTCAAGAAATATTGTGGCGTACTATTTTTATCGATCAAATCAGGATAAAATATATTAAATTTGTAGCCCTGGACGATTTTTGGTGGTGGATTATCCATATCGTAATGTGTTTGATTATATTTATTCCATTCAAAACCGGTGTGCACCCGATTAAAATATCTTGGTTTACGCGGACGATATTTATCCGACCAAAGGTAAACTTGAGAATCAAGTTTTGTTTCAACTGAAAATATTGCCTCATCATTATCCATATCTTTGCTGGCCTCTTTACGCATTCTCATTTCCTCTTTTGAATATATCTCTGAATCTTCATCCCTTTCCAACACTTCACTGCGCATGGTATCAAGTTTTTCCTCATCAATTTCAGGGTTGGTAATTAAGATACCTGAATCAATGTCATCCATAGATAAATAAACCGGGCTATAATTTCCTTCGTTGTATAAAGTAAACGATGCCGAAAGCATATTCATTGCATTCGTTTGTTCCGCCTGATCTCCTTCATTACCAGCATCATCACCATCAGACATTTCCTCCTTTATAGTGAGATTCTCCCCATTTTCATCGGTTACATTAACCCGAGTGTTCCGCCCACTTCCACTCGGTTCACCTTCATTTGGCGTCACCGCAGTTATTTGCTCCTGTTTTAACATTTCCAGTTTTTGTCGCAGAATATCTTGATGCCGATCTCGTAATCTCGATCGGGCCATGTGAGCTTTTAATTGTGACAATAAACTTTCCCAATACCCGATATCAACACCGTCCGTATGATCAGCTATTTTTCTCTCAATCTTTTCTTTTAGCTCATTTAATTGTGTAGTAGATTTACCGCGGAATATATCAGTTACATCTTTCGCTACAGTTTGATGAATTCCTTCACGTCGACCGATTGCCGCTTGATAATCGCTACTATTCTCTGTATTCGATTTATGAATTTTATGCAATTCATCTCTTACAATAATTATCAAATCATTCCAGTACTCAACATTTTTACCCTTTTCCAACTCTATATAGACATTTATGTCGGCCAACAGATCTTCAAGATCCTTCTCATGCAAACCATTTAGATATGTATATGGTTCATGCATCTGCATTTCAATCGAATCATCTAGGTTCTTGTCGGAAATGTATTGTGCCAATAAATCAATCGGTTTAGCCCGACCATCTCCTATTCGTATCTGGCTTCGTAATTTAGCTTGATTTAAATGGAACTGATCCTCTTGACGTTTCCATTCCTCAAATTGGGCAGCTTCTCTCGACCGTTGCAGTGAATTCATCTCTTCCTCGCGTTTTATTCGGTCCAATTCACGTTCTTGACGCCTTTTTTTCACTTTTTCCAATTCAATTTTGTTCTCCAATTGTTTTTGCCGATTAATCACTTCGAGCTCGTCTGGTCCAACACTTTTCAATCCATGTTTTTCTAATTTTTTATTCCACACAAATGATGACGTGAGATGAGCGTCACCAAATGGATTATCTTGGTTCGTATAGTGTTGATACTCTGTATCCCATCCCATACGTTCACGCCTTTTTAAATCCTTTTGTTGTTTTTCACGCAATCTGCGTGCTCTTTTCTCTTCCGGCGTTTCATTCGCTTTCATTTTATCTTTTTCCAATTTACGATTCACCAAATCTTTTAAGCGTTTTTCTTCCAAACGTTTTAATAATTTATAATTTTCTGGATCACCTCGACCGCCTGATGATGATGATGGCTCCTGTCGAGCGTGGTCGGGGGGATTCCGTCTGTTGGATGACAAATTAGCATCATCACTGTTACTACTGGAGTCATCACTACTGGAACTGTTTCTCCTTGATTTTTCTTTCTTCGACTTTTTGGTCCGTTCCTTGGATCTTTCTCGCCTTTTCGATTTTTCGCTGAAATTTATTCAAGTTTATTATTAAAATACCATAATTAAGTTAACAATTTTGTACTATTTTGTTGTATTACCTTTTACTGTGTTTTCCCATAATTTTATTTTATGAATCGTTGTTTTGACTTTTAGTTGACATTTGCGATGGGATTCTAGTACTTCAAATGTCATTTTACAAATATGAAGTCGTTTAAATCTAAAAACATAGATGGCAGTGAAAATGGTTAAGATAAATTTGAACTTTCTAATTTACAAGTTTTACAGTGGTACATATCGGTATTTAAACAAAATCGGTATTTAAACGGAAAAATTTAAACAAATTTTGTCCTATTCTTTCCTATATACTTCCACGATTCAAATAAAGAAAAAATTGTTTTAGCTTTATTTAAATCATGCGGCACTTTTATATCCAATGCAGTTGTGTGACTTGTCAACAAAATACACAATGAAAAAACTTTTTACTTAAGAAATCCAGATTTAAATGAATTTCCAACATAACGAAAAAAATTTTTGTTCGTTGTATTGGACCTGTGTCATGTTAAAAAACCCATACAAACCTGTGTCATGTCAAAAAATATAGTTCATATTTGATTTAAATAAGAAACGAACGAATCTGATTCCATTCAAATAAGAATCCAAGACTCGAATCAAATGTGTTACGTGCTTTTTGTTTGTTATCGACACTCGTTTTAAATTCCAACTGGAATTGTTTTGGTTAGTTATTTTAAGCATGGAACATCTTTTCAATCTTCAGGGTGTTATTATTAGCAAACTGAAAGGAAAGTGGGATTTCAAAAAAACTCCTAATTACAATAAAAAAAACTTAGTTTGTGTAATTAAATAATTTGTTTTTATTTTCTCGTGTGAAAATTCTAGTGTAGAGAATATATATCTAATTATGTTTAGATAAAGACAAATAATTTGTTTTAGAGTAAATTAAAAATGAAATAATTTACATTTCTAATGAATATATTATAATTTAATTTGCTCATTTAAACATTTATTATATATAAATTATATAAATTTTACATCTAAAATTAAACAATTAATATCAAATGTAAATAAGTGTGTATGTTCATTAAATTAGTAATTATAACCAATGAATTATTTTATATAAGTTTGTTTCCTTTATGATTATAAATGTTTTTTTTTTTTTTGTGTATTTTATTTTTCATACAACATTAAAATAAAATAAATCACAGACACCAGAAATTACAAATAAAAAAAATATACATTTTAATTAATTAGGTATTAATAAACTTATGAATCTCGGCGATTTTACGTCTTGAAATACAATGATATAATACGAAAAGAGATAAAAAAATAAATGATTTAAAATTACACATTAAATATTAATCAGTAGTTTTAATATTATGCCAAAGATAGAGATTCCTGATACTTTTTTTTTATTAAATAACAAAATTTAATTGGAATGTTTTATAAAAGAGAAAAAACAAAATTACATATACAACATGGAGGTGTTTTTTAAATTAAAATTATTAAATAAATTAAATAAAAAAAAAACTGTAAATTATAAGTTAGTTTGACCTGTTTGACAAACTCATAATTTAGGGCTTTTCCAAATTTAACACAAATAGAAGCTTGTTTTATCAAAAAACAAACATTTTACAAAATAATTAAATTATAAATTACAAAAAAGTGTATAATGTGAAGTATATATAAATTAATAATTTATAAGCATTAATTTAGTATAAATTAATGTAGGAGTTCAGTGAAAATATGTGAAATGGTTTCTACAGATTTTCCTTTCAATATTGAACGATGGTCACCTTTTACTGTATGAACTTTCACTTTTTGTTCGCATATCTGTAAAAACAATAATTTAGAGTTAATTTAAAATTGCATAATTACAAAATTGTTTTTTATAACTTACATTTGTTAGACCATAGTCCTCTGTTAATTTTGTGTAATTTTCGGTAGGCTTAATAAGTATAACCGGCGATTTCAATACTACTTCTGGTTCATAATTATGTGCCGCTAATAATTTTTTGAAAAATGATTCTGCAGATGCTGAAATCTATAAATTAAATAAAAAAAAAATAATAATAAATACATCGGTGCTTATCAATTATCAGAACACAAACAAATCAAACTTACTTCTTCTGTTGGTTGATCTATAACAGTTTTAACAATGTCTGTACATTTCACTAATTTCTCTTTGAATGTTTTAACAGTCTCCAATTCTTTGAATGTTCTAAGGAAATCCAATTTACCGGCAATATGAGCAAAATATGCCAAGCCATATGATTGGCCCGTCTCTTCTTTCTGCTCTTCTTCCGATCGTTTCGAATAGTTTGTTGTAAACCAACTAACATATTTTGGTGCACCATCCAACATAACCAATTTACATTTTTCATTTTGTTTTTCTAATTCTGCAATCATTTCAAATGCAACACAGCCACCAAAAGAATATCCAGCTATCAGATAAGGACCCTTTTGTTGAATTGATTTAATTTGTTTTATATAAAAAGCGGCCAACGTTGCTATTGAATCTAGTGGTGCTTCACGGGTACACTGTAATCCCCATACTGGACATTTTAAAAGTTCAGCCAATGGTTTCAACGAATTAACAACACCTTCAATTGCATGCACTACAAATATTGGCATTTGGCTAGAATTTTTATTTTGATCCAAACGAACAAGACAGTCTTTTGGTAAAAATTCAAAGCTAAATTCAACCTGTGTCCCGTCTCCTATCAGTTCAATCGATGATGCATCACCATTTGTCACGCTGCCATTAGATAAAGTGTTTGCACTTCCATTTGTCAATATATCACCACCTTCTTTGTTTTCTAATTGTTTAAGTCTACCGAATGTAAGTACACGAATTTCTTGTGCACTCATTACTAAATCGAAATTACGTTCAAGTGTTTGTTTAATTTCAGCCCCCATAAGTGAATCCATTCCTAAATCGGCTAATGTTGAATTATCAGATATATTCTTTATATCTTTTAATCCTAAAATATTTGAAATACTGCCGACTAAACTAACTCCAGATGCTGCATCGGCTTTCCGCTTTTCAGCGACCACCATTGATGCTAATACGGGATGCGGTTGTTGCATAAACATGTCAATCGTTTGAAGACACGATACCATGCGCTGTGGTAATGTTCCTCCAATAACGGTATCATTATCACCGAGAGTTTCAATTACAAGGCCTGTATCACCAATTGCACCCCATTGAATTGCGGTTGCTGGAAGTCCAGATCGTTGACGAGTTTCACATATTCTTTCCATTGCTGAATTGGCTAGTCCATAATTTGATTGTCCTATATTTCCACGACCACATGAAACACTAGAGAAACAAATGAAGTAGTCTAAATCAGGACATAGTTCTCGTGATGCCACATCAAGATTTTTAGTTCCGTCGACTTTTGGTGAACATACAGTTTTATAATCGGCTGCTGTTTGATCTTCAATTAACCCATCACGTAACACTGCCGCCAAATTAAAGATTCCACCGACAGATCCCAATTTTGACGATTCTTTGATTAAGTTCCGAGTTCCTTTTAATGTTGATAAATCATTTGTATCAATTTTAACAGTAACACCACGTTCTGTCCATCTTCGCACCATTAATGATTGGTAACCTGTTTTAATACCACTTCGTGATGTAAGGACTATTTTAGTAGCGCCACGCAATGTAAGCCAATTGGCTAATTCTAAGCCAAAGCCACCCAATCCGCCTACTAAAATGTACGACTTCTCGTTATGTAGATATGTACGTGGTATTGAATTTACCAACTTTGCAGCGGGAACAACGACTTTTTGTGATTCTTCTTCACGAATTTTCAACACAACTTTACCTATGTGCTTGCCCGATGCCATGAATCTGAATGCCTGTTCAACTTGACAATCATTAAACAATGTAGTTTGAAGTGGGCGAACGGCACCAGTTCGGATTCCCTCATCAACAAGACGAACAACCTCCGAAATTGTTTGATCGTCACCTTCCATTACACTATCCAAAAGAATTCCGTGGAATGATGTATTTTTAAGGAATACAGACATTCCGAGTGGTGTATTATTGCTCAAGTCAAATTTACCAATTTCTAAAAATCTACCGTTTAATCCTAAGCACCTGATCGAGGCCTGAAGTTTTTCTTCCGCCAATGAATTGAGAACTAAATCTACACCACGACCTTTCGTCTCGCGCATTATAAGTTGTTCGAAAGATGAATCACGTGAATTTCCGATATTACTCTCATTAAGTCCTGGGAAAGTCCTCAATAAATATTCTCGCTTCTCCTTGCTTCCAACTGTTGTAAAAACGTTAAGTCCCATATGTAATGAAATTGAAATAGCTGCTTGTCCTACTCCTCCAGATCCAGCGTGAATTAAGATAGATTCACCTTTCTTAGCTTTACCGCGCATTACAATCGAATAATAAGCGGTTGCGTAAACACATGGAATTGTCGAAGCCTCTTCCATTGACCACGAATCTGGAATGTACCATTTCATAATAGGATTTACAATACAAGTTGTAGCTAAAGATTTCGCTGGCACCAATGCCATAATACGTTTGCCCATTGAATCACGGCCAGAAAACTCTAGACCAAGAATACAATCTTGTTGTGCCAAATCACCGGGAAGAGCATCAGCAGATAATTTACCCGAACTCAACATTACATCTCGGAAATTAATGGGTGCATAGTATACAGTACACAATTCCATTTTCTTATCCTGACCTTCCATCGGCTGTCTTCCTAAAGGACCTTCAATCCATTTCAAGCTACTTAAATCTCCTTTAACCAATGCGTTGATGTAAGCATGTTCAACAGGTAATGTCTCTACTTCATTCTGGTTATCCAATTTCAAATGTTTGTAAGCGCCCCAGTTTCCATTCTTATAGACATTTACAAGAAGATCCTTTTCAAGTTGGTAACGATAAAACTTGTTATTAAAATCAAATTTCTCGTTAATATTCTCTTGTACAAAATAAAGGCGAAGAAATTTGCCACCATTTTCATTTTTGAGACAGTTCATTAAACCAACTGCCCCCAACGTTTCTTCGCCTTTGGCAATTAGATAAATAAATTTATTTTCTGATTCAGCGGTTACTAATAACTTTTTAATTTGATCAACCCAATTAAAATTTGTCTCGGTTATTTGTACAACATCGTACTTACGGGATAAAACATCTAATCGTGGACGTAATAGAATGAATACTTTATTGTGTGATGCTTGATTTAAAATCACATTTAGCTCTAATTTATTGAATAAATTCACACCACAATTTTGCTTTTCATATACAGCTAATGTTTCCTCTAATAGTATGAAGCCATCATTCTTGATCGATTTTTTCAAATTGGTTAGAATGGCCTCGGAATTTTCCGATTTTAAAACATCACATCCACAAGCAATGTGGCAATTTGATTCGACGGGACTTTCTCCGGTGATATCTTTTTTGATTACACGAACACCACTTTCACCCAATGCTTGTGTATATACAGATGCATCGTGACTGGTTACAATAGCAACATCACAAGTCAAGAGTGGCTCGTTTTCGATTATGTTTTGAATTTTTAAGGCAGATATTAAGTCACTGGCACGATCACCAACGTATTCAATCGCTTTTATTTTAATAGCTCCGCTGCTGTTCTCTATAACGAGGTGTAAAGCTACCGTCAAAGCAAACAAATCTGACGTTTCTTTGTTATCCGATAAATTTTTATTATTTTCAAAATGGGTGAAATGATAACGTTCTAAAGTAGGTTTAATTTGTGTGCCAGATTTACGAGGAGCCAACGACGCTTTTAGTCCTCTCATTTCGACTCCTCCACTTTTAATAACATTAAGACTTTTAAACATTGACACAGGGACTGCTATTTTCTTCTTAGATTTATGTTTATTAATAGTTTCTAAATGTTTTACGGGATCAATGATTACTTTCTCGATCCGTGTTGGCAAATATAGTTCTCGCAAGTCTTTACCAATTATGCTGAATTGTAGCATTGTGTCCATAAAACTAATCCAATTCTCTTCCCAATTAAGCGATCCTGCAACAGCTCGCGTATCGGATTGAAGGATTCCTCGGAATTTACCACCATAATCATAACCACGTAATCTTAACTCTTTGTAAACATCATGAGTTAATAAGACCAATCCAGATTTTGTATCCGGTTCCAAATCGTCATATGGCAATTGTTCTCGTGCTACATCCTCGGGAATATACATTTTACCCGAAACTGCCAACGATCCACTTTCACAAATTTCGAAGTTTCCGGTGCCGTCAAAAAAGTTTAAACCAAATTTAATTGAACCGTCCTTTGGAAGAATGGTGGCTCGATGGAATACAATATTCTCAAATACGACCGGTAATTTTTCAAACATTTCTCCGTGTAATTTAGCAAATGTTTTCCAAGCTAAGGTTAAATAACCAGTTGCAGGGAATAGGACTCGTCCATCAATAGTATGTCCAGCTAAATAAGCATCTTCCTCCTTTCCCAAATTAATATCAATGACAGTTTCACCGGATTGGGCTAAACAAAAATTACAAAACTCGTAATACATATAAATTATTTTATAAAATTACTCGTACAACTTACCATCTTTTTCAAATTTTGGGAATATCCATTTTGTCGTATGATCCCAAATAATTTTCGAATTTAACATTGGTGTACCACGACCAACTGGGAAAGATACTGGACGGTAGAGCTTTGTAACATTTGGATGATTTCCAGCCGAATATAATCTAGGAAATGGAATAAAATAAAATAAATATTTTTATTTATTTAACTAGTCAGTAAAGAGAAAAACTTACTTTCCAATATTCGTGAGCATAAATTGAATGTTGTTCTCATGACCTCGTTTCATTAAACTTAAATTGACGGCCGATGGTAATGATCGTTTCAATATTGCTTGCAATAATCCATGTGGAGCGATTTCAATACAAATCGCATTTTTTGGTACATGTTGTACAACCTCATCGAATAAAACAGGAGACATTAAATTATTAACGTGGTAACTAGCCGAACTTTGTTTGGCAATTGTTGTATTCCAAGCATTTTCCGGAATACTCGAGCTTAACCATTTGGCGGATCGATTTTTAGGATTTGGAATTATTCTATCCAGAGATTTTCGTAGTCTTGGCCCTGCTTCAGCAACGTATTTACTGTGAAAAGCTATTCCCGATGATTTAACGATCCGAGCAAACACACCTTCTGCGGTTAGTTCATCGACCACAGCCTTGATAGAAGCAACAGGACCAGAAATTGAAACACTGTCATGGCTATTATGACAGGCTGGGAAAACATCTTTTGGTAAACGCTTGTGACATTCTTCCCATGATAATCCTACTGCCGCCATAGCTCCTTCTTGTAAGTTAGATTCAAGAATGCTTTTACCCCGCCAATAAGCGGCGAGTACTGTTTGTTCTGGAGTAAAACATCCATCGGCATAAGCACATCCAAGTTCACCAACCGAATGACCAATTATACCTTCTGGCGTAACGCCCAAATATGTTAATAGATCGGTTAATGCAACTTGTACTGCAGCTATTGAAACAAACGAGTAAAGTGTATTATCGAATTTGGATTCATCAGATTTAGTTAAAATGTCCACTAAGTCAATTCCCTCCGAACGCAATGATTCTGCGCATCGGTAAATAGTATTACTAAATACCTCAATTTGCATCATTTCTTTGGCCATGCTTGCCCATTGCGATCCCATGCCAGTATAAACATACCAAACTGGTCGTCGATCGTTTTCAACTTCTGAAATTTCACGAGTAGCATTTTTCCCATCCATTACAGAATAACCACGATAACTATGTAACGGGATATTTTTCTGGTGAATTTCATTAACCAAACCGATAAATTCCTCGTCATCTTGATGTTTTTCGATAGCCTCTAATAATATTTGTACTGAATCTTCAGTACGTCCCGAAACAGTCACTAGCTTTGGAAATCCATCACGTGGTGACACAGCTTTTGGTTTAGGATTTGATTTAAGTATTATATGTGCGTTCGCTCCACCAAATCCAAATGAATTCAGTCCTATTATTCCCCCATTCCAGGGTAAGTTTTGATCCACAACTTTTATTCGGCCATCTACGATTGCTGTCAAATCTTTATTTGGTGCGTTATAATGTAAATTTGCCGGAATAATACCTTCTTCCATTGCTATTAAAATTTTTGCAATCGAACAAACTCCAGACGCTGGCTCAGAATGGCCCATGTTAGATTTCACTGAACCGATTAGTAAAGGAGCTTTACGATCTTTTTTACAGAAGAAGTCACTAATGGAATTCACTTCTTGAGGATCACCTACTTTTGTACCAGTTCCATGAGCCTCTACATAAACAACGTCGCATGGATCAAGATTTATTTCTTCATATGTTTCTCGAATTAAACGATTTTGTATGCGACCATCAGGATATGTGATTCCTTGTTCTTTAAAACCATCCGTATTTGTTTTAGCGTTCAAAATACTAGCGTATATACGCCGTGAGTCTGAAGATTTTTGTAAAAATAATGCAACACAGCCATCAGACCGAACATATCCGGCGCCATTTTCATCAAAAGCTCGACATTTTCCCTCTTCACTTAGCATACCTAATCGTTTAAATTGAAGCGACATAGTAGGCTTTAATATAATGCTAACACCTGCTACAACAGCTGAATCGCACCGACCCGCCTTCATATCTTCAAATGCATTTGTCAAGGCATATAGAGAGCTGGAGCAAGCCGTATCAACGGCATAACTGGGTCCTTTAAAATCAAATGTATAAGAAATTCGATTGGCAAACATAGCTTTTGCACAACCAGTCAAGCCATATCCATTTACACGCTCCTCATTAGCACACCAATATTGTTCGGATTCAGAATTTGAAACACCGATATAAACTCCGGTTCTGCTTCCTCGTAAATCTTGTGGATTAAATCCTAACAAAAAAAAAAAAAAAAAAATGAAAAAAATAAATAAATAACCTAATAGCTTAGTGTGAATTTGAATAATATGTAAATCTTTTTCCTAACATTAAAATAAAATCTCAATATTTTTATTGTCATCGTTGTAATCATGTTTTAGGTGACGTTAATTGTTGACAAATTAGCTTTGTCATTGTTAACAAATAATTTTTTTTTTACTAATTATTGTCAATTAAGCCGTTTCCATAATTTTGAAAAGATATGTTATTTTTTTTTAAATCTAACCGTGTTAAGCGTTCCTTGAAATTATTTAACAAAACTACGACGCACAAAAACTTAATGAAAAAGCTACATAAAGCATAAACTTAACTTCCTTACTACAACTAAGTACGTAAGTATTTATAAAGAAAAAAGAAACAAGAATACAATCTACAAACTTCTAAGTACACATATTTTGGTGCAAAAATATTAATTTACATCAACGCGATTCGCTTTTAAAACTAAATAAACAACAAAACTCTTCACATATCCCATTCAAAGAATACAAAAATCAATCCTAATATTTGTATAAACATGAGGCAATTTATTATTATTGTCATTTATTAACAAGATTATTGCGCAAAATATCTTAGAAAAATAACAATAATATATTGGTGTGATTAAAACGTTTAATTCTCAAACAAAGGCGATAATTTCAGTCAGCATTCTATTGAAAAATGCATAAAATTTACCATATCACTCTTACTCTTATTAGTGTAATAATATAAAAATGTTGGTCAGTAAAATAACTTACCAGCATCCACAATAGCCTCGTACGTAATCTCCATTAATATACGAAGTTGTGGATCCATGCATTCAGCTTGTTTTTGGTGTACACCAAAAAATTGAGGGTCAAAATTTTCCAAATCTTCATCTTTTAATTTACCAATTCGAGATGGTAAATCATACAAATTTTTGGGCCATCGGCGTGGATCATCATTTACCATATCAATATGTTCATATAAATTTCGTTTAAATTCATCTATGCTCGAACTTTCTGGTAAACGTCCCGAAAACCCAGTTATCACAATATCATCTTGGACACGATTGACATAATGTTCCCCCAGGTCATGAGGAACACCACGTCTGGTATCAGATGCTACTTCTTCGAAACGGGCCGGCATTTTTGTACTTTGGTTGCGACGTTTTTTCTTTTTACTTGAACGATTCCCACGAGATGGAATGGTGTCACTTATGCTTGACACCTGATTTACTGAAAATAGAAACAAAAAACAAAAGCTATTATTAATGCTAAAAGGTTATACGGAAGCAGCGACCATAAGTTATTGATTTATTTCACAAATTGAAAGTATAATTTCCTTTTGTATTTATATGGTATGTACACACATCAATCCAATCAAATCAAAATAAATTATTTTTATCAACTCGTAATAACAAATTTTAAGATGTGTACGATGACGTACAACAGACAATGATACTTGTACTTTAAAATCATGTGAAGACAAATGCATACAATATAAATTTATTTCAATTCAAATGTCTATTGTAATATAATAAAACTATTATTAATTTTGAGAGAGAGAGAGTGTAGTGAACTATAGTTTCCATATTTCATACATAAGTGTTAAATTAAATTAAAGGTTGGGATCGCACGATTAATGTCAACTCTATATCTAACTTAATTAAATTATTTATATTTATGTACTACAATTTAATTTATTAATATGAGTATTTTACTACATAAGTATACATACACCATATACATACATTTATTTACAATTGTGTTATATTGAATAGTTTGATTAATATCGTTAAAAAATTCAGAGCAGCTGTGGCTGATGTCTAATGCGATGAGTTGAGTACAACTCGATTTTATCGTCATATTGTTTTTATTGATGAAACCATAAAAAATTCTTTAGTCGTTGTTATTACGTTATAAAAAAAATCAGTTAAATTATATTTTATCGATTAAAAATTCGATATCATTTATTATGATATAGAAATTGTATTTTGCAATTTTCAAAACTGAATAAAATTCTATTGATTTTACATTTCCTCTAAAATAAATATAGCATTTTGTTTGTCTTTAATTTAATTTGGTTGTAACGCTCGTACATTAAACAATACCAATAACAACGGTCACATATCTTCATGTACTAATACAAATTACAGTTTCCCAACTGTACAGCGTCCCAAGATTTTCGCGAGGGACCGACTTAATTCCGCCGAAAATTGTTTATGGCGAAATTATTTCAAATTTTTAGAAACTGAATTAAATCCGCGCGTTATTACTAAATTTCTTATTGAAAATGAATTAATTTCGCAAAATAATATTTTCGGCAGGATTAGTTCACGCAATATATTTAAAAATAAATCAAAATTTCAACCTCGCGATGTGGTCAGAACTTCGGTCCGGAAAATAATCTAACCTCCAACGCAACTCTTACATCAATCAACAACTACAAAATATATACATACCACCTAATAGCAGTAATCAAATTATAGAGGAGAAATTCCAAAAACTTATTGACGCTCAGAACGGCATACCAAACACGTTAATAATGGGAGATATGAATGCGCACCATACGCTGTGGGAATACAACAATAAAATAGATAATAGAGGTAAAACCTTAGCAAACATTATAAACAAATCTAGCTTCATTGTATTGAATGATAGAAGCCATACTCGAATGGGAAATCAAGGAAAAACATCAGCGATAGACATAGCGTTAGCCTCATCGGATGTCACGCCGGACAAAACTTGGAAGGTAGAGTTGACTAAAATTGGAAACTCGGATCACCTTCCCATAATAATAGACCTAAAAAACATAATAATCAATAATATAATAAACAAAAAAATTAATACGAAGTTAGTAACTCATAAAATAAGTGAGATCAACCCAAACCATTTTTTTGACATGATAGAATATGAAAAAGAACTGCAGGAGATAATAGAAAATAACACTATAACAATTAATAAAGACAATAAATACATCCCCAAGATATGGTGGAATAAAAAAATCGAATTATTGCGGAAAATTAAGAAGGGTAAATTGAGAATATTCAACAGAAATAACAAAAACAAATATGCGGAACTCGAGCTGAAAAGCGCAACGGCAAGGTTGAAGAAAGAGATCAGGATAGAAAAAAAGAGAACATGGAACAACTTCTTAGAAGATATCAACCCAAATGCAACTAATAAGGAGTTATGGGATAAGATAAACATATTCAACAAAAAGGTTAAAATCAAAACGCACATATTTAAAGACGTTAGCACGATGAAGAACTTCATGAAACATAACATTGAAGAGTCTGTAACACCAGAGGACAAAGAAATAAAGTTACCCAAAACAAGAACCACACAACAAGAATTCGACACGGAGGAGATAAAGGAGATTATCAAAAACAACAAAAACTCAGCGTCAGGGATAAACAAAATTTCGTACAAAATCTTAAAAAATCTACCTCAAAATCATATAGAATTCATGACCAATAAGCTAAACAAAATATGGGAAATGCAAGAATAGCCAAAAGAATGGAAGAAAATAAAATGTATACCTATCCCGAAGCCCAAAAAAGATCACGAATGCTATGAAAATTACAGGGGAATCCACCTTTATCCAACGACTGCCAAAATTATGAACAAACTGGTCAAAAAAAGATTAAACAAACATATAGATAAACACAAGACTCTACCGGACAACTCCTTCGGCTTTCGGAGAGGAATCTCTACAACCGACTATTTTAACAATCTAATAAAAATCCTAGAGTACAATAAAGAGAAAAAATTGGAAACGATAATGGTATCAACAGATATTTCCAAAGCATTCGACAAGGTAGACACAAACACTCTAATTGCTATACTACAAAAACAGGGATTTAAGAGTCAATATATCAGATGGATCTACAAGGCATTGATAAACAGGGAAATTATATTTAGTTATGAAAATAATGAAACAAAGACAATCACAAGCAACGGAATACCACAAGGGGACCCTTTAAGCCCGGACCTGTTTAACCTGTACATATACCGCGGAGATATATAAAATAGAAAGGGAGAATGAAAACATAAGAATACTACAGTATGCAGATGACTTCGTATTAATAATAGCCGATAAAAATATAAATAACCTAACAGTAAAAGCTAATAATTATCTGAATATATTTAATAATAAATTAAAAGAACTAAAGTTAAACATAAATGAAAATAAAACTACATTCATGCAAGTCACTAATAGGAATATAAATTCGAACATTATAATCAAAATAAATGACATACGCTTACAGGAATCAAATTGCATAAAAATTCTAGGCTTCTACCTAGATAAGAAAATGAACTTTAACAAGCACTGGGAATATATAAAAAAACAATGCTCGGATGACATCAATGTAATGAAGATATTAGCAAGAAAAAAAAGGGGAGGCACATCCGTCTACCCTTATGAGAATATACAAAGGCCTGATAGAATCTAAGATTAGGTATAGCACATGCGTAAGTTATAAAAAGAGACATATAAAAAACATGCAAATAACTATGAACAACGCCCTAAGATTGTGTTTGGAGATGACCACGAGCACACCTAAAACAGTCATAATATCAGAAGCAGGAGAGCTGCCGATGGACAAAAAGATAGAATTCAACCAAATCAGCTACATAGCCAAGCAAATAAATAGAAATTCGAAGGTAGGACAAGACATTACAAAAGGGAACGGGAATGAGATTCTGCAAAAGGTATATGAGAAACACAAAGACACACTTGATAAGATACCAAACACTGAAGACATCCAAAATATGCACGAAGAGGGCACGACAAAATGGGAAATAGATACCGAGCTACACGGCACAACAAGGGATAAAGATAATAACAACAAGAGGGGATTGAGAGAAACCACATGGAGATACATCAGAGAGAGGACATAAAAGAGAAACTACCAATACAAACGCTAGAAGCAATAGCAATCCACGAAGCAGTCATCATCATAATATCAAAAAACATAAAAAAGCCACTATAATAACCCACTCACTACTGACATGTAACATCTTAAAAAAACAACCTAACTACGAAAATTATTTTGAAGTACAAATCTTTAGATTGATAAAGATAAATAAACTCAACATCAACATAATTTGGATACCCAGTCACATCAATATAGAAGGTAATGATATAGCGGATGCAGAGGCGAAGGCAGGGGCCATTGAAGGAAATTACTTAGAGGTAATCATACCATATAAAATCGTAATAAGAGAGTTAAAGCAAAAATTGTATGACGAATGGAGAACAGAATTCCTACAAAAAACAGAAATAAAAGGCAAACAGCACAGGAAAAACACCAATTGCAGAATTAAAGACAAACCCTGGTTTCATAATGTAAAACTAGAAGCGGTAGGAATAAAAGCCCTAACCAGGCTACGGACGAAACCACGCCTTCGACAAGAAGTGCTGTGTGAAATTTGCAATACCACGGAAGACGCCAGACACATCCTAGAAGAGTGCACTAGACACGCGACGACAAGAGATAAATATCCTATACTAAAAAATAAAAAACTACAGGACATTCTAAGGGAAGAGAATATAGACGAATATACTGCAATATAGCACTTTATAAGAGATTCTGGATGCATCATATAAATAAGACAAAAAAAGCAATCCGGCTCGATGAAAGATGATCTTTCTACTGTCAAACTGTTCGATTTGTTAAGAAAAGTCAATCCGTCGAGCAAAATTGTTGTTGGTTTACGAATCTCGATTTTTTGGCAATCTTTCATCAAGCCGGATTGCTTTTCTTGGTGAATCGAAATCGTCATTAAATCAACACGGTCGACACTACTCCGAAATAAATCCCCAACTGAACACCTCGCTAAATCACAACGGAACACTCAATAAACCCCAAACCAAACTACTGAATCAACCCCAACTCAAACCACAACTCGACTCTATATACAGCTCTCAAACTATCTACAAGAACTCAACTTAAGCTAACTTTCAATTCAACCGTAAACTCACTCCAAATAAACCTCCAATTGAAATTTTTACTCCCCCAACTGTACCATCAACTCAACTGTTTGGTCCTTGCAGACCGAATTTACTTTGAAAATTTAAAGTTGGCTATTGAAATATTTTGAAAATATATATGTCACTTCTTGGGTTAAATGCAAATATGCAATTGGCTTTACAATTAAGGGTTGCACCTGTTTATTAAATCAAATAAATTGTATTTATTTAATTTTGTGACGTATTTAAATTAATATTTGCAATTCAAAGATATAAATTTGTGTCTACATAAATTTATAATTAACTATGGCTAAGCTCGCGAGAAACAAATATGAAATACCCCAGGGTCAGAGTTTAATATTTAAATTTCAGTTTAATGCGTTATTATTGTAAATTGTTTACCTAGTTAAGTAAGTATGTTGATGCTTAAACAACCAATTTTTATTTCTTAGAATTCAACTAATGATTAGTAAATTCCCAAAAGCGAATGGATGATATTGACTGATTGTGTACTTGAATGATAATAATAGATATTGACAGTGAAGATTCCGACTTTCTTAGGCAAATTGAGGTTTTTTTTTGGAAAAATTGAACTATGTAAAATTTGTCAAAGCCAGAATCTGTAGCCTGTTTTTACTAATTCGATTATGTAGATAAAAAATCCGAAATAATTCTCGAGTTAAAGCATTTTCAATGTTTCCGGATTTTAAAAAAATTCCGGATTTGACAAATTTTATTGTATTTTACACTTTCAAGACACAAAAAATTCAGAATTTTTAGGTATTTATGAAACAAAATAGCGGAATTTCCGAGATCTTTGTAATTGTGGCATTGAAGTATGATGATTTCATTACATATTGCATTCTTTTCCCAGATACCAGATACCTGTATTTGTATATAGTTTATAATACAAATAACATTGCCTCGGAGACTGATATCATCGATTATATAAATGAATTACAATTGTATCAGAGCAATTAGAACATAACATTCATAACTAATAAACAGTTGTTGTATTGATAACATCCAATCACAGTACTTACTTAAAAATATAAAATGTGATTAGTGTATGTTTTTGCCTTTGAATGTGGCGTGATTGGAAGTTTATCATCAATTGAGTTAAAAATATATAATTTTGATCGGAAATGCGACAAGTACGTATTAAATCTAACATGCGGAACAATCGGACGTATTTGATTTTTTTTTTTTTTTTTTTTTTTTTTGTAAAAAGTGAAAATGATACATGAATTAGTGCAAAATGACTAAAAATTTCTCGTATATATGATAAATTCCAAAAAACTTTTACTTCTTTAATTCGATATTCGATTCGTTATGGACCAATAAAATTAGCGACAAACCGATAAATAAATTTTACAAAACAGAGAATGCAATATTACACAACAAAAAAAAAACTGACCAAAAAGCGCGCGCACGCTTTAAAAGAAAAGTGTTTAGTCCGAATGTGCAACATTCATTGATAAAATTTAATCGATCTAGCCAATCGCGATCTATCTGTATACTTTATATAGATTTTTTTTAATGAACTTGACCATACGCATTCAACTTAACGTAAAAATAAACAACATACGATTTTCCACAGTTACCAAGAAAATGTTTTATACGTTTTTTGACTATGGCTAATACTAATAAAATATAAAATACAAGTCAAAAATACATCATACGATCGCATGATAATTTTTTTGCTATTCTTTAATACTAAAGCAAAATAAATCGCATACAGCAAAAGTAAGATCATCTCTCATCTCATGGTTTTGTTATCGTTTCTCAATGACTATACAAGCGGACGCGGGGATCATGGTGTGGATCATTTACTTTTACTGCTAAACGTTTTTTTTTTTTGTATACAATAAAACGGGCCGCGCCAATGGGCTGATAACAATAATTAGTCACTTCGAGTATTACATAAGCTAACAAAATTTTATGATAGTATTTAATAACAACACATTGTAGAAAGGGGGAATATTTTTTTTTTTTTTTTTTTTATGTTGGTTGGCAAAAAACATACAATCACACCTAAAGAAATATCGTACGATATTAATTCTCTGCTATACCAAAATAAACTGTAATTTCTTTTCATAACAGAAGCGTTTTATGGAATCAAAAATTATTATTTTACGTTGATGAATTTACAATGAATTAGTTTTATTTGTTGGTTCGATGTTTTGAAATAATTTCTAGTTACGAATAGTATTATTATGACTTATATTAGCGTTTTAATAAAATTAATTGTAAAATCAGCAAATCAGTAAAATCAAAATATATAATATAATTGACATAATATACATAATTGTTTCTTTAGCAAGACTGTACATGCTGTAGGTCATAAAATATTTTGCTGATTAATGTAGGTTTAATTAAGCAAATATTATTGAATTAAGAAATGCGTACAGTGTTGCTTTTATTATATAAGTATGTTAATCATTTTATTTGCTTTACAAAAATCTTGTGAAATGGTTTGGCTCTTGCGGAACCAAAAACAAAAATGTCTGGACATTTCACTCGAACTATTGACGTCAGCACGATTATAATGACCTAATCATTCTTTATATTAAAAGGTTAACTCTTCTAAAACGTTTTGACATTCAATGCTGTTAACATGTAAATTTTAAATGATTAGTTGTGAAGTGTTCATTCAAGAAATGCACAAGTCATTTAAGAACTTCACAATATGGTATACCATTCTCAAGATCAAATACTTTGGACAATAGGATTTCCAAAAACAAAACAAAAACAAAAAAATTGCCTTTTTGAGATATACATACATATCTATATTTGTGTAAATAATAAACAAACATAATACTATAATTACTTAATATGTTTTTTTAGCTTGAGGTTGAAAAGGTTGAAATTGAGAATTCGCAAAAATAATGTAACAAGAAGATATATCACGAGGTTAGTATGTTTTATGTATTATTGTCATTAATTGAATAGATTTGATACGGAAACCAGTGAGATACATGCCATTCAATTTCTGGCATGGCAAATTCAAATTGATTGTAATGTGGAAGATTTTCAAAATTGTTAATGAAAATTTTTAACCTTCAATCAGGCCTTCAGACATTTACTATTTAGAAATAACTGAACATTAAGATAGTCTTCATCGGTTCTTGTTTGTATTCAAATGCATTTTTCGGATTGCTATGACACAAACAGCAAATAACAAAATGTTGCAGTAATAATTACCGTGAGGTGACCCTCAAATTTAATACAGGTACTCCATTATTTAATTGTTGTTTGAATTTATTTCCGTTTATTTAGTAAAGAAAGCTTAAGGCGGATGTTATACTACTTATCACATTTATATAATATTTAATATAAATACATATTTTTGTTTACAAGCTTCATGAAACTAGATACTTAATAGTATTTCATAGTAGGCGCATCCGGCTTAGTGAATCCTTCAGTAAAACAATCTTTTCAGACTTTTTTCCAAAATTGATTCTTATTAAATTAAAGAACATCAATGTTCATTGCACACGTGTAAATCAATTGCAAAAAACTTTATAAATAGCATTTAATTGAGCCGCCATTACAAAATTTGGGAATTTTTTATACAAATTCTTAAAGTTGATTAAAAAACGCATGTCGAATCTGTTTAGACAAACCCATACATTATCTAAAAATCTGCCTTTTAAATAGAGCCACCATATTTTATTTTCCATTACGTTTGTTTCTATTATAAAAAAAAAATCGCTATAGAGTACAAATATTTAGGTACGACATAACCTAACAGGAAAATATTATCACGCCACTGCCCACTATAATACAAATCAATACTTTTTTTTTCGGTCAATTGTTTAAAAAACATAACATTATTGTACCACTAAAATTACAGTTACGGAGCCACATTTTTTACACGAGCTAATTTAGAAAAAAAGCAAAACAAAAAAAAAACGAACACAAAATACAACATACTGTAAATAATAATTGCAAAATTAATTAAAATAAATACGTACCAGAAATATTCTAGTTTAGAAAAAAAAAATTAATCACTTTAATCACCAAAAACAGTCACAAATTAACTTTATTAATATTTTATTTTATAACTGAAACAAGTGTTTTTTTTTTTTGTTATATATTCGTCTAAACTGAATTTAATCCAAACAACTCCGAGAAAACTTTTAAACTGAATTTATATTTTAAAATTTATTTAACTTTAAGCTTTTTTTTTTATAATAAATATAATATGTAATCAGTAATTATAAAGAAAATACCGATTTCGATTTGCACTGTCGGAATATAATAAATTATGTGAGTCTGTGTGTATTATTTTGCTTGTGTATTATTTAATATTTTTGTTTTTTACTTCACTTTTCTCAAATTTTCTCTTTTTTTTTTGTATAAATTTGCAAAAAATTCAGAGCACACGTGAATTTATTTTATTTGTACGTACAAACTTTTGTATGTAGTTATGTGAGAATGGCTGAGAAAATAAATTTTTTTGAGATTTTAATTTTTTTTGGTTTCTTTTTTTTTTTTTCAAATTGCGTTTTTTTTTTAATGATATTATTGTTTAAATATTCTCCACATTAATATTTATATTGAATTATTGTAATTAGCAATTAAATAATTACACTTTAAGAATAGAAATCACTTGAACTTTTAGTTTATCGATTTTTTTTTTTTTTTTGTGTTATATTTTTTTGTAGCGTATCAATATTAGCACAATATCAGTTGATGGTTGAATGAAAACTAAAACTAAAATGTCTCTCAATTTGTGTTCTATTGTTTTTATTATTTGGGGAAGTTCTGCGTTTTTTTTTTTTTTTTTTGGTGAATGAAATGAAATTCAAAAATATTTGTAGGGGAAAGAGATGATACAAGAAACTTTCATTGCCATTTGTCAATTTGTCATGTTTTGATTATCAAGGTTGGTGTGAAATAAATTGTGTAAAATAAGTGGGACTTGATAAAGTTGAAAATTTTGTGGTTCAAGTTTCGAAATAGGTACCAACTTTTTCAGCATCTAGTTTAGGTTAAGGCACACTCAACAAAGTTGGTGAGTTGTAGATAGGTTTTAACTATCCTCCCTAGTGAGATTTTAGAATCTAAATAGGTTCGATTAGTCCTATTTTTTTATTAAACTCGTTGGTAAAATAATTTTCCAATTTGATTTCTACCTAATCTTTTATCCGTAACTTATCAAATAATTACGAATTCAAAATTTTTAAAATAACAAAAAAAACCCGTCTCCTTATAAGAGAATAAAGAGAAACTTAACACCGGGTAAACAAAAACAAATTTTCGTACAATGCTTTCATGTTCTAATTTTAAGCGTAACATTAATCCGTTTAACCTTTTGTTAATTTAATTCGACAACAAATTAAACCCTAGTTTAAACTTGTAAATGTAATTAGAACAGAAAGGCATTAACATAATATGTACATAAATTTGCATTTTTTAATTACTTACAAATTTGAATTCAAAACGCGCACGCGTCTAAAGTAAATGGGAAATCAGAAGAGCGGAGTATTTAATCTTGAATTGTTGTTGTTGGGAGGGTCACCTCACTCACCATCACCACCACTCTCTTTAGTGTATTTTTTATTTTGTTTGGAAAAAAAACAAAATTTTACTTCGGAATTTACCGGTCTCACACTCATTACGAACTCGCTCTCCCTGCTATTGTTTGAATGAAGAGCGGATTGATTTTATTACTCTCAAATATTTCTAATGTTTACATTTTTTGCTTTTTCATTCAAACTATTCGTTGTACGCTCTCGCTATTTTCTCTGTTGCTGATGGTTCGATCATGTCAGACCACTTTGATTCATCCAATAAGATTACGGCAATAGTTGTATATTATTTACAACACACTAAATTTTCAAAAAAAGCAAAAAAAAATAATTAATAATCACAAATACGTTTATAAGTATTATTTTTAAGTATTCATGTTCGTAAAACAATTGCATTTTAAAATAATGGATGATTAAAGATTTTACGTAGCTATATAACATGTAAATATGGAATTCCATTTGTCCCAAAAAAGCTGGTCATCGTGTAAAGGAATCATGTTTGTTTGGGTTTTTCGTATGTATTTACGCAAATTAGCAACCGGCTGTGAATTGAAGCGCAACACACGGAAATTTCCAAGTGTGTACAGTATAAGATATCAAATAGTATACAGTTCAGTAATTGAATTGTGTCAGGCGAATATCATGCAGCGCTAATTAGAGACAATAATAAACTGATTCACTACTCCATTTTTATATTTAGAGGTCAATAATAAAAGTGCTAGTTATCAATAGAAAAAAAAACAAGTATGTTCCAGATTAATGTTGGTATCTTCGAGGTAGCAGCAATATTCAATGTATTTTTGGAGGGGTCAACTGATTATACTCAAAAGTCTTAGTTTTGTCTGGCTTTACATTTTAATTCAAAAATAATTAGCTACTCGTGGAAAATTTTGCGTTATTTCTTATCATATTCACTTAGGTCGGTTATGTTTTATCAACGACATTATTATAAAAGTCATTTTGAAACTTGGAAAAAAAAACAGAAAAAATCAACAGGCTCACGTTAATTAATAAATCTTTAGTCGTTCTCTCGTTACTCACTGTGATTGACTAACTTGTTTAGTACACATGTCCTGTCCTACAAAACAAGTCTGTCTATATTTTCTTCTATCTGTCGATAAAAAATAATGCATTTAATCAAATAATTAACCGTACCTTGAAAATCGTTCGACGACACACCATTTTTAAATTAAATCGCGAATTTATACATTTCGTGTGAAAAAATAACAGTAGCGAAGCACGTGTAATCGCGTGACTGGAGTAGTTCATAGTATTATTAGAATCAATTAAATTGAAGAACAACAGATTTGTGTTCGTTCATTTTCAAATCAGGTGACCCTAGTAGTTAATAGTTACCGGTTTGGTTCTCCTCAGCGCCTTCGTGACGCGTGTCTAGTATCATTTCTATAAAGTAGGTATGTTTACGTTTATAAATTTTAATGTATACACAATTAATTACATAACTTTATTGGCATTGATCTTCCTTTATTATAACATGTTTTTGAAAATTATGTTTTGTGTAAGATTTTATAAGAAATGCATACATAATGTATACCATATACTATATACCTACATATTTACTTAAGGTTAACATGAAAATTGTTATGACATTGACATTGAACAATGTAATATATAAACGTGTAAGTTGAAACGCGAATATATTAAGCTTTAATCGATGTGTATTTAGTGTGTTCACACTGTATACATTATATTAGTAAATCACATTGAATCGGTTTGTTGACTTTTCCCATTTTGTAAAGATGTGAATCTATCTAAAAGCCCAATAGAGTATAATACAAGGTTGCGTTTTGGCGATTTCCTACATAGCACATCAAAATCAATTGCGATTAAATATTTGGTGGTCATAACATTTGCTTGCTTTGTCGTTTTTATGGGAATATATGTATAAACAACGAAGATATTTCTTGGGCCCAAGTTCAACGTTTTTTTTTTTTTTTTTACTGGTAAGTAATACAAATCAATTACAACAGATTATATGCTATGAATAAATAGATGTTAATTGATTTCAAGTGTGAGTGAGGCCATCGAACCGGAGTGGCCATTAATGTGCAGAATGAAATATTAGGTACAATGTCCAAAATAATATAGAGTTGTAAAGAATTACATATTATACTAAAGTTTAAAAAAAAAAGCAAAAACTATTTCATATAAGTGAATTATTAAAACTATATATGGTATCCAAATTACTCGAGTTTCAAAGTACCCGGGCATTCGAGTATTGTCTATTTTAAGTCCCGGGACCCGAGTATTAAAGAAATACATAAAATCTTAGAGCATACTATATCGCAACTGATAAAATTTAAAGCCTTAGGGGTGACTGTTTCTTTCATTTCGATTTATAATATGGGTATTCGTATTCTCCATAGGTAACTACTGTATTTTTTCAGTTGGATAAATTGAGGAATGCCTTATACAAACAGTATCGGAGAAAATTAAAGGATGAAAAGTTCTTTACTCGTACTTTATTAAATAAAATAAGAAAATGAATTTCCATTTTATTTACTTTTGTCAAATTTTAAAAGTTTTAAACAACAGCTTAAAATAAAAACAATATATGTACATAATCGATATTATCGTTCAATAAACAAATATTGAATCTAATTATGTTCAAACTATTGTACATCTTCGAGTCTTTTACTCAATTAAAATCTTCCAAAATTGGTTGAAACCACCAGCACTCATCTTAGCTAACTTTTAAAAGCTCTGTAATTTGATAAACCAATCTCCACAGCTCATCGTTGGAGGCATTGAAAGATTTTTGATTCTTTCGAATTTTGACTACGAGCTTATTCGATGGCGTCGTTTGAAAATAAATCAACGTAATTTTGGTCACCTTTCGAACTTAGATATGATTTTCTTCCGAATAGGTTTCATTGCTAATAGTCTCGGTAAAGTCACGGTCCGTTTGCATAAAATTTGTAAGAAACACAATGATGCTCAGCAACAGCAATTTGCGCTGCAATTTTATTCTCATGGTAACTAGAATAAAACAGAATGATACAGCCACTAGCAATTACTTGAACCCTTTTAACTTCTTGGTTAACATTATTTTTTTTCTGTTAAACTATGGTGTTGGCGAAATTTGAATTGAGCTCTTAGGAATGATCGTTTGTTTCCATGAATAAAATTAAAGTGTTTCATTGGAAAAATGAAGATATAAAGCTGCCGTGAAAAATACCATGTCTTATGAGGTAGTTTTGGACATTTAAAATCCCTTCAGACAGGCGAATCTTTCCTTTAGCACCCTGGTAATATGGAATGTTTCGAAGTTTATTAAGATTATCCTTCGTAATAATTTAAAATTTAAATGTTCACTTCATAACAAAAACTTTCAAATTTCATTTAATTTTATTTTGATATTCACATTTTCATCATTACAACTACAAAATAATAAAAGAGAGTTTGAAGAATAAGATAAAATATTCAGTTGGAAATAATCCAAAACACCAACTATTTTGGCAAGTTCTGATACTTAACGTAACTTTTTTAAAACATTTTATTCCAAATTTAACAGATTTTATTAGGAAAATGTTTATGTTTATGCGGCTTAAAAATTTTCACAATACTGCGATCTACATCAATTTTTGATAGAAAGTCGATATGGCCAGTTTTGATAATTTGATCTTCACTTTGAAAACGTTAAAATTACCATTCTGGCACTTCCGATCGGAAATGAAAGATATCTAGAAATCTAGCTTAATATCAAATACCCAATTAATGCTACTTTTATTTCATTCCAAACTAAATACGAATAATGTCGAAAATGTTAAATAAAATCTCGAATAACATCTACTCCTTTCGAACAAAATTTCCAATAAAATTCAAAACGTTTTATCATGAGCAAATCAAATATTTAGCGAACAACTAAGCAAAATTGTGATACAAATTATTTCAATGGTATCTACAACATTGTATAGCCACAGAATATATGTACATATAAGGGGACCATAGTACTCCGTCACTAGACTAAAAGTCGTTATAAAAATCTGACGGGTTTATTAATGATCTGTCTCGTCTTTGAAGTATAAGACGGTTTAATTGTTTGATCTAATGTTGAACACTTTACCGGATGTTGAGGTGGTGATTCGTTAGTTGAACCCCTTTGCTGTTTTTTTCTGCAATGCGTTTGATGCATGGCTTGTTAAATTATTTGTAATTTGCTCATATAATTGTGGTATAATTGGTCGCCATCTCGTTTAAAGAACGCAAATGTTTATTTGTCGAATCGTTTTAAAACTGCAAACGGCCTTTCGAATGATTATTGAAGCGCCGATCGTACGGAATCATTTCTAACGAAAACGTGCACAACTTTGGATATCTTTATGAAGAAATATGTCCGCTTTTCTACAGCTGTAATTCAGAACGTGGAATTGCGATTTTTGCTAATTTTAGTGTTAGATTACTATTAGTCAATATGTCGTCTAGCTCTTTTCATGCTTGTTGATCACTCGCTATCTTCTTTTCGAGAATTCCGAGATGAAGCCCAACTACCGTATTTGTCTGTTTGTCTAATACCATGCATTTGGCGAAGGATAACAAAGTAACGTTGGCGTTTAAATAAGTGGGGTTTTATCATTCTTTTTGTTGCCCTTGACCATTTGTTTTAAAACTATTTGGGGCTTAACGGCATGCGGAATAAACTTCTTGTAAAAGTTAATGATCACAAAAAATGTGTTCTCTTTTCTCCTCAATCATAATGGGGCCTCTTACTATTAAATATAAAACGGATTTTGAACTGAGGAATAAACGGAAACATTTCCCTCTTGATAAACTTGCAACTCATTTAGGTTTGTTGGTGTTTTTACATAGAATTACATAAAATGTCAAAGGCCTCACGCCGCCTTATTGTATTGCAAATTATTTAGATAATTAGACATATTCGTCTGGTTTAAGAAGGTTTACGAATTTGATATTTATTTCATAACACTCCTTAACTTGTGTTGCGTTTGTGCTGGTTGAGGTAGTCTTTGCAAATCACATCTCATTGGCATTAATTTTCTCGATTTAACTGAACAAATTCCTCGGTAAATCATTTGTAACAATTTTTACCATCCATTATTCTAAGTTGGAAAACGTTTTGACAAAATGGGTAGATCAATTAAAATTTACATATACATATGTGACACTTAAATTTGTGTTGACCACCTTTGTCTAGTAGCACTGGTGCCGTCTCTTGCGAATAACAAATAGTCTACTGACAAATTTCTCTTCGGTGGAGGGAGAGGGTTCGTAAACGAAACTTTGAGTAGGGGAGGATTCTCCTATTATTTCGTGGGGGCCCGAAAACGAAACTTGCCAAGGGCCCGAAATTTCACTAATCCACCACTGGAAAAAATATAACTGTTTATTATTCTTGACATAATGAAATGATTCATTTCACACTTATTAGCAATCAAACTTACTGTGTCATCGTTATAAAAATCGAAAATTAATTTCTGCTTAAAATGGGTACTTATTACACGTGGGATTGTTAAAATTGAAGCACTTGTTTATTCACCTGGGTTAGTTATTTCATGAAGATCATAGTTATAAAAATATAACCAGATGCTTTTGAATATACATATTTAATCGCTACCTACACATCTACATAACTATTGGAGTAAAATCTCATTTTATAATTGTGCTTTAGTTTTGGGGCTTCGAAATTTGACACATTGTTCCTAATTTGAATATTATTTTTTAGATGATGGCTAAATGAAATCTTTTGTTTTTATGTTAAAGTTCATTTTCTTACTTTATTTAACGAAGTATGAGCAAGTCTGTTGTGATGTGTATCCACCAGCTTGTACAATTTTTAAAAACTCCTCTGGATAGTTTTTAGCTTTTTCGAAATCTGCACTAGCTGCTTCTCCTACAGTTTTTATGTTATGTAGTGAATGTCGCTTGTTATATCGATCAAAGCATCCTTTGCTAGCTAAAAATGCTTCCGCACGAGATAATTCACCATGTTGAATACCAAATCTGCGTGAAGGTTCTTTACTTTTTCTTGATTTATCATGGTGCTTAATGGTAAGTTTCTGGTAGTTTATGATCTATCCACGCACTAGGAAACCGCTCCATTTCTTCCATAAGCTCAGTTCTTTGCTTTAAAATATATTTTTGCGTTTAAAGGTGTCACTCTTTAAACACTTGATACAATTTTTTCTCTATTTTCTTTTATTGTACCAACTGTTGAAGTAGCGAGGCCTGAAACTTTGGTGATTTCATTATTTCTTTCGCCCGCATCAAACCGCTGTAAAATATCAAGTTTTAATTCTAGTGTTGTACAATGAATAAAGGATAAAGGCAGATGAATTAGATATTTTGTAGTCAAATATTGTTGCCGTATTAAGAATATTTTTATGTAAACCCATAACAAATTGTTCGACCGAATGATCGTTTTCAGCTCGCCTAAATTTAAATCTTAATTGTGGTCTACAAGTTCCAAGCAAAAATTAAAAGCAGGGCTTCTGCTATTTATAGAAGAAGAAACCATGCACACAATTTCGTTTGATGATATCATTAAAACGCTTGCTGCACAAAAGGCCAGATTATTTGTATATTAATGAAAAATACCACAGTATTCATTTCCAAATTCTCTACGAACCAAATCACTTCAAATCACTGAGATATATACATGGAGACGGCATAGGCAAAAAGTCGTGGTAGAAGAAAAAAAACGAAGAAGAAGAAAAAGTTTGCTTCTGTGTGACAGAGAAAGAAAATATTTGTTTTCCTTGTCTTGAATTTTCGAATTTTCGGAAATGGAATTGTACCACTGAGATGTACTGAGTGAATTGTACAAACCTAAACAGGCCGTTATAAATAGTAAACAACAATAGCAAACATAGTAAACAATTTGTATATGTTCGAATTTTGACGTTTCACTAGAATTTTTTTTGTGTTTTGATTTATTTTACAGGCGTGTATTGAAAATTTATAGAAAAATAGTTTGAAAAAATTTAAATATTTTCCGAAAATAAGTAGCGCAATGCTTGAATAGTTCAAATAATGCTTCAGTTAATTAATCAGTCTCAAAATCTTTGTATGTTTAATGATTTTAGCGCAAGTTAAATGTTAAAAAAAATTATTTTCGTATCCAGTACGGCTCTTTTTCGGAATTAACTTTTTAGAGTGTGCGGCATATATAAAATGAGTGGTGCAACTAGAAGAAAAAAGTTCTACCATTCGTTTGGATTGTTTATTATGATAAATATTTTGCATGTCGTCTCCATGTATACATCTCAGTGCTTCAAATGATATAAGCCACGCCTGCTCATTTCATACCTTAGTTGAACAAATTCTAGCATTAAGCAAAAGCATCGATCTATCGTACTAAAATGGTATTTTTCCCAATGTCATGAACACTGCATCAGTGATTTGTTTTAAGCATCATATTGCTCAAAAATGACGAATAAAAAAGACGAAGGAACAAATTGGTCTGTTTTGAGGAATATGCGTGGAGTGGATAGAGTGAAAGGTCAGATATTCGATCGTAAAACGCACACCAAATTTCAAACCGTCACGACATTTAGTTTTGTTTTGTAAGCTATCCATATAGATAGCGAATTACGTTGTCATTTACTAATACAAATAATTGCGCGGAAAAACTATTACGCAAACCAAAGGAAAATTAAAAAGTATTATGACGACTCTGCCCCTTCATATTTCACGGTTCATAAGTAGTTTAATGCATTTCGATGGGGTCGAATCAGTACGAGTGACATTCCTCACTCAGGACGCCCCGTTAAATGGTAAACATCCTAAAAGAACGCTTACGGAACGAGCTACATGAACGTTTGAGCCAGAAAAGTGCTCCTCCAAAACAATAATGCACCAGTTCATCCGCCCGCAGTCGCCACCACCAAATTGATCGAATTACGCTATGACCAGACTACTTTTAAAAATAATTCACTTTTTCATTCAAAAAGTAGGTAACATTTCAGTCTACCCTCATACGTATCGCTTTAATTTCATTTAAAGTTAGAAACAACAACTAAATAAAAGGAAAGCGGACAATTCTCAAATGGCCTAGGCACGGGAAAATGCTAAATCCGGTCCCCTATATGGAGCCCTCCATCTCTAATGCTTTAA
Organism: Tipula vernalis; assembly: GCA_958295665.1. NCBI lineage: Eukaryota > Metazoa > Arthropoda > Insecta > Diptera > Tipulidae > Tipula > Tipula vernalis. The sequence continues at coordinate 124,884,411 of OY282558.1, read as the reverse complement.
AAAAATCGGTTCTCGCTTCACATCACGAGTGCATCCTGGTCGGTGCCTCATGGTCAGAAATAAAAACGTTATCGTAATTTAATTAATTTTTCTAATTTTCTTCAAATAATTACTTTTCATAGTTTTTTCCGATATTCGTTTGGAATCAATTATCTGGGTAAAAAGGCCCAAAGTATCCGAGTACTCCGGTACTCGATAATGAGTGTTGGATACTCTAATTAAAACTTATTGTTTAAAGAAATTGGAATAAGTTTTACTCAATCAAATGTCGCACTAAAGTTGTTCCACGAATCATATTGATACTTTAGATCCTCAACGTTTCAAGCAAATTGACTTTTTGCAGGCATGACTCTTATTTCTTAAACGTTGTTTGATCAGCTAAAAAAACGATCAAAGCTCACTAGTCACTACATGACTTTCAGCGCCCAACGGCATCTAATATTCTGAAAGACTGCGGCAAATCAACAGGAACATCGTGATCTATAAAAGTGAAATATACGAAGGCGTTATCTATTATAAGTGATTTGTGTGTAGGTAATATATTTGTTTGTAATTTAACTGTTGGAATTTTAGTTAAATTTAGTTGTTAGTTTACGGTTAGCTTCACGACAGCCATTAAAACGTTGTTTCAAGCTAAAGATCAAAATTAATTACGTTTGCGGGTATGCCTACCTGCGAGGAGAATCTTCCAACACCGAAACTGAAATAAAGAATAAGAATCAGTTTTGCATTATTGCTTTTTGAATTCCGAATCTGTATTCACAAGTCATAACATATTATGCCATCTGGATTTACCATAAAAACATCTTATGTTGCTCTAGACTCCCATGTCTCTGGGACCGTTACTCTTTCTTTAAAGATACAAATTACATTTTTTATAACCTCTTAGGTGTAAATAAAATAATACTAGTAGTTTTTATAATGTACTTATGTTAAAATAAGTTGTTTTTGTACAATATATAAGATACATATGACTGTGCGTGAAATGGTGCCGTGTTTGATGCCGTTTTCACTGCAGAACGACTCAAACACTTCTGACACAAATTAGGGACCATTTTCGGAAACGATAATGTTGCAGATTCCCCGGCGGGAAAAAAGGTCTTCTAAGCGGTCGATCATCTTTTCTATTCTTCTTTTCTTTTTCTGATTGTATTTTAAAAACCTCCGGCCATTTGCAAAACGCATCAATGACCACCAGGTACCAAAACCACGGACTTTTTGACATTGGACACGACTGCAACGTGCACTTGACTGATGTTTTCGCATTAGCCGCGTAACTTCCACAGAGCTTTACTAGTTTTTCGCCATCTTCATCGATCGATGGACAGTATACTTTGATCGTGCTAACAGCTTCTTGCGGGCGATTGGCCTTGTTGCAGCTCAGAAAGGATGTGGTTACGGTAGCGACTCGGAATAACTATGCGATCGGGCTAAAATACGCAGCCTTGGATGGTCATTAGTTTTCCCCGTCGAGCGAAGAATTTTGCAACCTCTGGCTCCCTTACCTGCTTTTTCAATGTTTCGCACTGCAGGGCCTCAAATGTTACTCACAGCTGTTTTTCTGTATCGATTTCGAAACACCCGGCGGTGCACTCTTCCATTCTTATTTTTGCGATTTTTACGTCTTCTATGTAAATGACGACTTCTTGATCCGGTTTCTCGTGACCGGCAATTAATCGCGGGATAAAGTGTCTATACGTATTTGATGGTGAAATCATAGGTAACAGGATGAGTGCGTATCGCTGTAACCGGCTACCTGATGATACTACCGGACCATGATTTTTTTCTTCGGGTCCTAGTGGGTTAACGCCAAATTCGACGCAAGCACCTTCTTAAGCTTCTTGGTGGGCCGGTTGCAACTCAAATTTCACGTTGTTGTACAACAGTTCTTCCAATGGCCCACGCAGGTCTTTCAGCTGTTTTACGAATTTGCCATACGATATAACGGCTCCTAGGATTGCTTGCGGCATATCGATTTTCTGGGGACGTCGTAAGCCATTTGCTTCGACGATGTGGCTCAGAAGCTCCAACTTTTCCTGGCCAAACGAACACTTTTCGAGCGATGTGCTTCAATGGCTCGAAAAGATTGTCGCGATTGTTCTTTTTGTCACTTTCTCCAATAATAAAATCGTCAATGAAAGGAAAAAGTACCTTTAGCTCTGCTCATTATTGTGTCGGTTAGTTGTTGGAAAATGTCCGGCGCTGTCTTCACGCCCTGTTGCAGGTGGTTTACTCCGAATAGGCCACAATGGCTGATAATCGTCACAAGTTTTTTTGATACGTCATCCATATCCACTTGTAAAAAGGCGTCGTACAGGTCGATTTTTCTGAACACTCGGTATTGACTCAGTTTCAAGAAGATTTCTTTCGGCGTTGACAGTCTGTAATGATTTGGTTCCAGTGCCTCATTCAATCCTGTCGAATAATCCGCGCAAATACGTATTCCTCCGTCCTTTCTTTTGACCGCTACGAGTGGCGCGGCGAAATCCGAGTAATCGATCGGATTAATTACTCTGAACAACTGCAATTTCTTGATCTAATTTTCGAAAGGTTCAGCTGCTGCAAAAGGCACCGGACATTTATTGCGAAAACTTGGTTTCGTTCCCACCTTCAACGTTAAAGATGCCTTCATTTTGTTGCATAAAACACTTACTCGTGCATTTTGGTGGTTATTTTGCTCTATGTTATTTCAGATCGATTGCCACGGAATCGAGTAAATTATTGGTTGAACAAACTTTCGGGTCGAGACGGTTAAATTGCCCACAGCAAGGCTTTGACGTGGATTGAAGTTTCGTGCTCCACTAAAGTGTTGTTTCGCTGCAGCTGACTCACAGTAACCAGTCTTGTGACCTGCTTGTACTCAAAACACCCTTTTTCGCAAAAGAGGCAATAATCACTGTGGAAATGAATTGCCCTACACTTTCGACACAGAAACTTCTCTTTCGATATCTCTGCTTTTGGCGTTTTGGCGTTCTGTTCTGCTTTTTGTCTGTTACTGTTCCACTGTGGTATAATTACGATCGGTTTTATCGTATGGTAAATTGTCATATAAAAAATTTACGTTTTATACGTTATGCACTTTCTGGGAATGAACAATAAATCACGAGCTGCCGTGATGATAATGTGAATGCAAGTGTCGATGCTGCCTCGCCAGTTCAGTAATTCATTAGCCAATCAATTGTGATAATAATAACGTCATTGAATTAAATGGTGTGGAATTTGTAGAATCCAACTTTGACAATTCTGGCAAGGATCCCGTTTATAAACCACCATGAAATGATGTGTCCATGGCAAGTGAAATTGCAGACGAAGTACAAACAGATAATCTACATTAATTCAACGTCAGCCAACAATCACAGCAGAAAATCTCAGCGCTGAATATACAACAGAATGTAATGAATCAACAGCTCCTAAAACCTTAGAGACGCAAAAATAAGGAAGCAGAAACGTAATTCCGGCAAGCAGTATGTGACTAAATCAAGCAATCAGGTTAATGAAAGGGCGATTAAGGAACGCAAGTTAACTGTCGGAAAAAAATGCAAAAATTTAATAGCGCTAGGTAAATGCTCTACAAACCATAGCGTCCCTAGGTCCGCAAACCTTGCTGTCGGTCCGACAAACAAATTATACTTCGATTCGCCGTTCTAGGGGACTTTTCCTAAAATGCCATTGATTTGTGCAGGTCTTGTTTTGCGAAATTTATCTTTCATTTCAATTTTTTTTTGGTCATTTATTTACCTGGCTTCATCTTCCCTTTCCGTTGTTTTTCGAGCTCGTTATTTTCTGGGTCTGTTTTCGAAATTCCCGCTATCACTGTAGGTTTTAAAGGTACGATAAATCATCTTCTTGATCATCACAAGATCCACAAATATTTATTTTATTTTTGACGATGTAAAATTATTTGTTTAAATTTTCAGTTCGACGAGGTGAAATATTTTTTATGACAAAATTAAGAATTTGTATAAATAAAAAAAGCGATAGATTGTGAGACACGACCTTTAAAAGTAGAAACATGTCTAGAAGCAGTTTATGTTTCATAGTCAAATCGTTATTCATTCGAGGCCAATTCTTTCAAATTAACATACATTCAAATCAAATAAGTAGAATGAATAGGATAGTTTGATATTTTCAATGAAATCAAATCTTAGCCGGAAGAAATTTTACACTAGCCCACAATAAAGGCGGTATGAATTGGGGTTGTTTCATTATAAGGTTTCTTATAAAGGAAAGAAAATGTTGACTGTCCATAGATAAATTTGGTATATAGTTTGTTAAAATTATTTATTGGTAAATCTGCTGAAGTATTACAATTATTAGCAAGACAAAGTGTTTTACACTAATTACAAACTTCTGAACAAAGTTTACTTATTGGGATAATAACTTATTGTGCGTGTGCCAACACGTTGATATCTCACTAAAAAAAGTAGATTACCTCACTGTTTTAGTGAGGTGAAAAATTCCTGTTACATTGCATAAATATTTTTTGTTTGAGCTTTCACTTTTTTTTTTAAACTTCTGTGCGTAATTAAAAAAAAAAAAATAAAGCACATTTAGGGCTAATAGCCATTACTTATAATTTATAAAGAACCGAAACGATAAAACGTTTTATGCAAATGAATTAAGTTGTTGGCAAATCTGGGAAACAAAACCAGACTAAAATGTAGATTTTACGTCCACAACGTATACATATCTACAAGTGTATTCTACATTTTAGAATATCTTAAAAGTAAAGCTTAACGTGCTGGATACGCCCATTATATCGACAATTTTACAACAGACTCGTTACGTTGATGTGCACAACTGCTCGAAAATGAAATATCGCGACGAATAGCTTTAGCATTGGGATTAAGGCAATCTAGTTAACTTACAAAATTGTATTAAATTGTCAGATTAGTAGCTGATTTACATTTGATCTTTTGTTCTCTAAAAGACAAAAGATGTACGACAAAAATGCATTTTTTTAAGAATTCCTTACTGTTTACTACAACACACAACTTTTTTTTGGTGAAAAAGAATTGAAAAGTCTGAAAAAGATGAACTGGTTTATCTTTTTTCGTAAAAGTTGCTCAAAATTTATAAAATCAAAGTAACATTTTGAAAGGAAAAAATTAAATTTTAAGTATGTCCGTTTCGTTTTTGTATATGGGTAAAATGTATTAGCACTTTTCTTTCTGTTTTTATTGTTTTAGAATAGAACAAAAGACTGAATGAAAAAAATGTTTTTTTTACGCGAATATGCCCAACTGTTCTAACAACTGTTCACGAACATGCCCAACTTCGTTTTATTTTAAGGGGCTCTCAAGCAAAAACGTGCCTAGAGCTCGGAATTTCCTTAATCCGCAACTGATATGTAGGACTAATTATATAGGAGTGTTCTTTTCAACTGAAGAGTAAAACTCTTCACTTCAGATATTGAGTTACTCTTCACTTAATTAAGCTACTGAAGAGAAGAAACTGTTCGATTGGCACTCTTCACTTCAGATAAATGTCAAAAATAAAATTGACGCCTAGCGTGTTTTATCTAAAAGTGTTTTAAATTTAAAATAAAAATAAAAATTTCTGTTTACAATTAAAATATAAATTTATAACAGTTATAATTATTACATATAATATGTTATAATTATTACATATGTGTTCATAATAATTTCAATATCTAAAAACTAAAGACGTGATGGTACAAAAGAAAATATTTAAAGTCTGTGTTACGTATTCATCAGCATATTCTAATGTAAATATTTCAGATGCAGTTTTTTACAAGACCCTAGGCTTACGAAAACATCAAGAAAGTTTATCGAGTGATAGTGATAGTGAGGAAGAAAATAGTATAAATTATTCATATCATCATAGAATAAAGGAGTACTATGAAATCACGGTACAGGCGTACACTGACATCGAATTTAAGTCAAATTTCCGCTTAGATAAGTCATCTTTTAATTCACTTATGAGTAAATAAAATCATGTCTACTGAATTATTTTATAAAATTATGTCTAATTCTACGTTTTTAAATACATATGTATATAGCTTTCTTTGAGCCGTTTATGATTCAAACTAATTCTGCCCACACTGGAGGAAGATTGATGGCTCCCAAAAAGAAAAAAGTTCTTATATCCATTTATTATTTGGCGAATCAAGACAGTTGTCGACTGTTTGCCAATTTATTTGACATCTCAAAAAATACAGCCCATGAGATAGTAAATTATGTGACAGATTTAATTTATACTCATTCACCCAAATTCATCAAATGGCCGGGGACCCGTGAGGAAGCTATGATTAACGAACAATTATTTTTTAATAAAGGTGGTTTAAAAAATGTTTTGGGCTGTATTGATGGCTCCCATATTCCAATTCTGAATTTAAATGCGAATAATGACTAAATCAACAGAAAAGGCTATTCCAGCATTTTGTTGCAAGGGGTTGTAAATTTTAAAATGGAATTTATTGATACTCATTGCGGTGAGCCGGGGTCTACGCACGACTCCAGATTGCTAAAAAAATTTAGTTTATATAGAATTTTGCAAGAAGACCCAGCGAAGATTTATGGTTAATTTTTCCTAGGAGACTCTGCCTATATGGCACAGGATTGGCTGGTACCACCATTTAAAGATAATGGAATCTTAACCACATAGGAATGCCGATTCAATTACGTACACTCATCTTTAAGAGTATGAGTTGGAAATGCATTTGAAATGCTCAAGGAAAGATTCCGTCGATTACGCGAATTTCAAAAGGTAAACAAAAATTTTATTATAAAAGCTGGTATATGTCCCATTGTACTGCATAACATATGTATAGCACAGAATGATGAAATCGAAATGGTAACTGAAATTCGAAATCAGCCGCAGTATTTTGAACCAGAAGACATATTACTAATAGAAGACAACAAGCATTTCAACAGACATTCGAAATTTAATTAAAAGCATGCATGATTTAGTTTATTTCATATGTATTTCAGAATATAATAAATTTTTGTACAAAAATAATTCAGTCTTCCAATATTTCATTTCTTTTATCATGTTTTGAAAGCAGAATATTTATGATTAAGAATGGTGTACTGGATTCTGTACATAAAACTAAGAACTTTACTCATTATCACACCAAGTGCCTCCAAATGCGTCGAAACCATTGCCCAGGCATGCTTGCGCTGTTTACAAGATTGAAGCTGTCTCTGTACTGTTCATATGTGTCAATTAGCTGCAATGTCTAGCTTTGCGGTGTTAATTTGTTTTTTATCCGAAAAAGCATTTTATTTTTGCCCAATCGAATAAAATTAAGCACGCATCAACGGATAAATATTTTTAACTATCCGAAAAGATAAATTTTTAGAAAAACTTCTTTTGGATTTAATAAAATACACCTTTCGGTGTTTTCCTAACAAAATACACCTTTCGGTGTGTTCCTAAACATGAATATTTCTGTTTGGTTTTTATGCGGTGTAAAAGTTTTTATCCAAATGTATTTTATGTCATTTTTATTCAAATATCCGATTGGATTTAAATTTTAAATATCCGATCGGTGGGACACTATGTAACACCGATTTGGTGTTGTGGTGACCCTTTATTTTTTTGTGTGTATCTAAATTGTCTTATATGAATAAATATTATACTTGGATTGGAGATCTGCAGTAGTCCCACTTAAGCGTGGACTTTCCAAATAGCCATACTCGATCAAGTCACCGTTTTCCTCTATATTCTCCATTTTTTAAAATATATTATTTGTAAATGTATATTGTACATGCATAAACAATATTTTGCAAACATTTTTTTGATACTTATTACCGATCACAACACTAAAGGCATAAACCAAATTCAAAATGTCAAAACAAATAAAAAAATAAAAAACAAAAAATTCATCATCCTAGGTATCTACGCGAGCACAATACCTCTTCAGTTGCTCAATTTTTAACTGAAGTGAAGAATTACGAATCGAACAGTCTCTTTACTTCAGTTACTTCACATGTAGCTACTACATTAGTTAATTCAGCTGAAACGAACACGCCTTTATTAATCAAGCATTTTGCTGCTTTGGTTTTATAATTACCGTTACGGTGAATGTTGTTTCACAAAAGTCATTGACAATTTTGCAAAAGTAGAAGATAAATATTGTACACAAGTACAAAAATAGTTGGCTCGGTTAAATTTGTTTGTTACTTGAACCAATCACCCTTGCTTTTGGTTCCTACTCTCACCCCGATGAAAATTTTAAAAAGCAGAGAGCAATAATTCGTTTTACGATTCGGACCTTTTTGTGGATAGGTTTGGGCATTCCAACAAAGACTATAGAAGTTCTAGGTGAATTATATCCACGATATTTCGTATATTTGGATAATAGACACGTCTACCAAAGAAGTGCCCTAGAAATACCGGAAATCACGGTTTTCATATTTTTAAGTTTGTTGTTTATTGATTTGAATGATTTAGTAGAAGAATTTAGCAACGTTTTCACTGATGCATTAATAAAAAAAAACAGCAAAAACTATTCGAGGAATCCATTAGGAGACAAATATTATGAAGGATGGTTTTGATAATGGATAATGTTATGGTGGATGCTTTTTTAAAAGGAATTCAAAGTTTTATTTTAACATTCTCTTTCAAATTGGAAAATTTTTGCTCAAATATTTCGTTAGATGCTCATGAACAAATGATCCCGAAATATTATCTGTTTATCTATAAACTGCGGTTGCTGGTTGAGAAAATACCTTTCGGCACCTTCTAGCCATCTTGGGTTAAGCAGCTCGTTTTAACATTCTAAATAGTTTTGTTACATACAGCAACATGCTGCTAACCATTTACTGCGGTAATATTCGATTGTTTCGAAGCGAAATCGATAGTGAAAATTTCACCGCTGAATCGCCCGTAAAGTACCGACCTACGAGTATAATACCCGCCACAATAAAATACCCGGGATTATTAGACGTTTGACCTGAACCAGATCAGATCATGTTTCATGAAACGACACCAAAATGGGTAAAACAAACAAACACCAAATTTCAATTTTCTATCTCGTTTCATTTTGAACCTTCCTCTTCATACTCGTACTGCAATCATTATATTCTTTGTCGCTTTACAAAATTATTGTTCAACTACATTTTAATAGATGAACTAATTTTTGGATCATTCATTCAAAATCAATGTTGGATCAAATGTTGTTGTTGCTTCATATATATAAATTTTCATCTGATCCGGATCACTATGCGTCAAGAAATGCAGCTACTATTTCGCTTTTTAAATGCAATTAATGTAACCGGGGTATAGTATAAGGATTATTTCTGATTTTCTGTATTTATCTGGTTCTCAAATATTTTGATTTTTATGATTTTTCTTTTGTATGTACAATGAAGGAAATAGAAATTGTGTCATACATAATTATAAACCGTATTTTATTTGCCAATTTGCAACAACAATTGTACTATTGAATTCCTCGTCGAATTCCTGCTAAATTGACGGAATTCAAAATCGAATTCATCGTTTAGTTTGCTCACTTTGCGCTGGGTAAGCTAGACCACATTTTTTTTAGTTCTGTAGGTTGGCATTGTGAAATTTATTATTATATTCTCTATTTATTTGGCAATTAAAAGTATAAAAAATATTTGTTACATACGCTAAATATGTAAACAAACCCACATACCAATATTTTATTCGCGAAAAAAAATTTATTTCACCACAAAAAATTCAAAATGCTACCAACCTTTAAAAACCAATCGAATTCCAAACATAGAATTTCATGGCTATTTTATTTGACCAAATTTGAATTCTAATTTCAATTCCAATTCCTAGGTCAAATAAAATACAACTATAAATGTATATAGATGGAGGAGAGAGAAGAACGCAAGTCAAAATTATGTGAATCCCAAACTGCTTGTGAAATATTACTTTAAATTTGTCCTACAATATTGCTGATGGGTTGAGATCCTCTGGATTGAAACCGTTATTTCACACTGTGCTTGTTATATTTAGTTTATAAAAGAAGAGGTTCGTAATTTTTTTTTTCTGTGATTAATAATTTCTAATTATACAAAATTTGTTAATTTTTAGGTACAAATTAAGAACTATTAAGAAAATAGAATAAATTACCTAACCTAATAAAAATAAAAAAAGAAATAAAATTTCTATCAGTGAGAAATTGGAAATAATTAGCCGTGTAAAAATGGTGGAATACACTCACTTGAGAGAGAGGCACTAGATTTCAAAGATCACAAATAAAGGACTGGATGAAGATTGAGAAAAGTTGTTGGAACGGGAAAAAACTGAATGTCGGATTAAAGGAGCAGAACGAAAAGGTTATTATCCTGAGATGGAAAATAAAATAGTTAGCTGGTTTAAAATTCAATGCCAAAATAAATTGGTAGTTAATTAAAGAGCTGTCATCAGAAATCAAGCCAAATTGATGGCGGAATCATTAGGTAGTCCCATATTGGATTTTTGTACATGTAGCAAATAGATCAGTGGGTATGTAGACGAGGCAGGATATCTTCCAGGAAAATCATGAACCAAGGTCAAGAATAGTTCACCAGCAGGCAAAAAGGAAAAGGTTGAAAAATATTTCTCTGATTTAAAGTTAAATACGATTGGGTTAGATGCAACTGAGATTTTCAACATGGATGAAATGCTATGTTACTTCGATATGTGCCATTCTCGCACCTTACATTTTAAAGCAGAAAAGTCGGTCAAAGGATTAAGCAGAAGTAGCGTGAAGGACCGATTCACGGTCATACTGTGTACTACCAAACATTTTGGTGATATTCAAAGGCTTTACTGCTCGATTCACAAGTATCGGAGACATGCACGAAATGCTTAAAAAGGAGTACAACTCAGCGATGGTAATAATTCCGCCAAAAATTAGTAGTTTTCTAAAACCACTTGATGTCTCATTCATTTAAAATTGCCATGAAAACGGAATGGAATAAGTGGTTAGAATTAGGGACCAAATTGTTTTCAAGAAAGGGTATAGGAAGCGAGTAAGTTATCAGGAAATATTGGATTTTGTTGCTGGTACTTACAGCAAATAACATCAACAGTAATAAAACGGTCGTTTGAATGTTGTGGCGTGGCTGAGAACGGAGGTTCAATACCGCTAGGAGTATTAAATTCAATATTACAAAATACGATGCAAGTAGAACATAATTCTAATCAGGAAAGTACATCGGAAAACTCCCATGATGATGCAAAATTGATTGAAGTCATAGAATATGGTGAACAAAATTACTTAAACAAGACGAGGAAACAGTGTAGCAGGCACTATCTTACTATAGTTAATATATTTTATGTAGGTGGTTTAATTTTTTATTTTTAAAATAATATATGAATTTTGACGTAGGGATTACATCGTAGGTGATGAGCTGTTCTTTATCTGCCTACCTTAATACTACCTATAGTAGGCACTTAGACCTGCCTATTCACCTACTTACCTATATTTTTCAGTATAAAACGATACAGTAACTCAATTGTTTACCGAGGTATTAACATTTATGTAGCCGGGTATTAAAATCCATATTACATACTTTTATTATTTAGAAAAATCGTATTTTTAAGTTAAAGTACCCGGTATTATATTGTTGCAATAGATGGCACTTTACGTTACGTAATTTAGCTATAGTGAAACATGAAGTGTTTTTATTAGAATATAGATGTCTCTGTTTTATTTCTAAACATTTTTCACCGTGTTTTTATCTTCCTGTACGATAAATGTGCTAAATTTTGACATTTCATCATTTGAGTTTCATGTCTGTTTTACAATCGCCTACTTTATTCAATTTTAAATGTTTAAATGTACCCCCAATTCACTTAATCGTGCCATACCACTTTTCATGACTAAAATCATGTCACATCAATTTTTTGATTCTCTTAAGTCACCCTACACGTATAACGTTTAGTTGTGCTCAAGTCTAGACTTGTGCAAGTATCACCTAACAGCACCATAAATATACTTAAACATTTTTTTTAACGATTATTTAATGCGATAAGGTACAAATGCTAACAGACAGGACCGTAACGTAACCATCGTCTTCACTATATTTCAATAGCGGCTCGGTATTGCTTACACTATGATTAAGCGTTAGGGTTCCCAAGTCTGCTTCGAATTACGCAACGTTAATAACTTTTTCAGATAGTAGTTTTTGAACTTTACGTAGCTTTAATATCACGTAGCTTGGCAGCTTCGGTTTTCCCAAATTTATAGTACCGGTGTTCATTTTTTGTTTGTTTGAGTTTTCTGAAATGACCGCGCACAAAAACAAATACATCGTATACCAATTCGTTCTTATTTATTCTACCCTAAGATTGTAGTATAATGGGTCCAGCTGTTGCAGGTCGGACATCTCGGTATTTTCAGAAGTCAAACAATTCTTCTACGTCATTATACATTTTACCCATTGGTTATGGTTCTATGGAAGAAAACTGAGAGAATTCTCTTTCTGTATCGGATTGAGATTCCGTGGCCCCAAGTTAATGTAATGAACTGAGGTGTCAAAGGTCGGCTTGAGATATTCCTTGGTAATTGCGATTCGTTGGAAGAGAACTGTTGACGCTAATGTTCGACGCTGAATTTATAGTAATAATTGAATTTTAGCAGAAAACGAGAATATGTAATATTAAATAATAAATTAATTTTGATATTTTGATATATTTACAAGAAGCAATTTCAGAAGCAATTACTTTTCTTTGTTCCTTATGAAACTTTGTTCTAAAGTTATTTATTTTTTTGACCACTTTATCAAGATCCGCCGATTCATCGATTTCTTTTAATTTATTGATCAGTTTTGAATAAGTTGCTTGATTTTTATTTCTGTCGTAATTTATTTTTTATTTATTTATTTATTGGCATAAATTTAAAATCATTTAACTAAGGCATCATTTTTTGAGCAAGAGCTCATTCATAAAACAATGCTTAGCAAATGGTAAAGATAACATAATTTACATAAAAGGTGTCTATAAATATATAATAAAGTTAGGCCCAGCAACTTAATATCACTCAGCATCGGCATTCTTTTGCTTCTTCGCTAGATTCTTTCATTGTCTCATTTCTCAATGATAAAAAAAATCTAGCTCTTTGCTTTGGATCATCCATAGATAGGGCTCACTTTGGTAAATATCTATGAATTCCTCGATTATTTTTCGTTCCGATATATGCTAACAAAAACGCGAGCGAAAACAAAAAAGGCAAAACATGTCTTGCACTTGTACAAAGTTTCAAAACTGGGCAGTTTATGCCTCTACACGGTCAAGTAGATTTGTAACGATTGACGTCTGCAGTTAAATTTGCGCAGTTATGGTATTATGACGACACTGGCTAGAAAAAAGTGTAATAAAAAAGCAACGCGAGACAAGGACAGAAACAGCGAGAAAGAAAAAGGCAACACACCTTTTAAACGTCAATTAATTTAACGTTTCACATCAGCTGCAAACGGATTGATCTTTTTTTAAAAAAATATGTCAAAACCTAAAATTTGTTATTATGTGCTGTAATAATTACGTCCAAGCATTATGATTTTCTCTCTTTACTATTTTTAGGAGTAACAGGTCCGAACAGATCCTATTATTCCGCATTATTGGTTCTACATTTCTTTTGTTTGGCGTTTTGTGCCAGCTCGGCTAGAAATAGGTCTTAGGGCGGTAAGTAAATTTTGGTTAACATGAGTTAAATTAGTACATATCAGAATAAGTAATTTTAGCACTTATAATTTTTAGTACACAAATCAAAATTACATTTCAAGTACAAATTACAGTGCGGTAAGTAAATTTTGGTTAACATGGGTTAAATTAGTATATATCAGAATAAGTAATTTTAGCACTTATAAGTTTTAGTACACAAATCAAAATTACATTTCAAGTACAATGTACAGGACGGTAAATAGATTTTGGTTAACATGAGTTAAATTAAAAGATATCAGAATAAGTAATTTTAGCACATATAATTTTTAGTACACAAATCAAAATTACATTTCAAGTACAATTTACAGGGCGGTAAGTAAATTTTGGTTAACATGAGTTAAATTAGTACATATGAGAATAAGTAATTTTAGCACTTATAATTTTTAGTACACAAATCAAAATTACATTTCAAGTGTAATTAATACATTTGGTACTTTAAAAAAATAACTTTTGTTTGTGTACTAAATATTATAAGCACTAAGTAACACTATTTATTTATAGTATTTTATAAATACTTTAGTATTAAAAGGAAAAGCACACATGGAAACAAAGCAGTCGAAACAAAAAAAAATAATGATGTTGCTTCCATTAGCCATAAAAACCTCTTAAATTTCTTCAAACAATTTCCACCTCATGCTTACACATTCTATTTTGAGCAGTAGCTCATTTACAATAAATTGTACAGCACGAGGTGAAATAATATTAAAAATTAACAATAATAACAAAGTTAATAAAATTAAATTAAGCGTATTGCCCATCAATCACGCCACTCCAAAAATGTTGACCTAAATAATTTTGCCGATCCTAATCTCCTAATTTCCAATGGAATTGAATTCCAAAGGGAAACTCCCCTAACATAAAATGACGTGTTTAATGACGTACAACAATTTTTAGCCGGAATTAGGCGGAAGTTAGAGGGATGAAACCTACTAAACATTAATTTCCTAGACAGATAACAAGGTTCCTTAGCTTTGAGAAGTTTAAAAATAAAAAGAGACCAACGCGAAATTCGTAAAAAATATATAAACTACATTCTAAAACAAGGCTAGAGTGGGCAGAAATATGATCGAGCTTCCTAGTACCAAAAATAAACCTGGTACAAGCATTGAAACATCTTTGGAGAACATTCATATTTTCCTGAAGCATACCGAATAAAACTACGAGTATGTCACCGTAAATAAAATGAGGAAGCAGATAAGACAAAAACAATTTTTCCTTAAACTGACTATCAGAAAATCCAACCACTTTATACAAACAACTAAGCATGCCAAAGACCCTCTTACTAATAGTAACTAAATGGTCACCCCAAGTAAGAGTTTTATTAATAACTAAGCCTAAATCCCCAACAGTATTTGAATATTCAATTAGCGAACTCTGCAGAAAAATACCAGGAAAGGACAAGGTACCTAACGGTTTTTTATAAATTATAATCGACTGAGATTTATTTGCGTTTAAAACGAGCCTGTTAGAGACCGACCAATTAACGATATTACTTAAATCTTCATTTATCAGAGAAATATTCCTAACAATAGAATCTTGATCTAAACGGCTATTTCTATAAATTTGGACGTCATAAGCGAAAATATGAAATTAACAATGTTGAATGGATGATTCTATGTCATTTATGTACATAGAAAATAATAGAGGACCCAGCACTGAACCCTGAGGCACGCCGGAAATTACAGGAAGGAAATCAGACAAGGAATTGTCGAAAAAACTGCCTGAGAACGATTAGAAAGATAGTTAAAAATCAATTTGGCAGCAGAAAGTGAAAATCTAAACTGAGATAATAGTTTATTATAAAGAATTCTGTGATTAATAGAATCAAAGGCCTTAGAAAAATCTAACAAAGTTAAAGAAGTTAATTCCTTATTATTCATATTACGCCTAGTATCATCACCTACATTTAATAACGCAGTAGAAGTGCTATGAAACTTTCTAAGCCCAGATTGGAAGAAACTAATCAAACTATTGCTATGTAAATGCGATTGAATTTGATTTTTAACAACTATCTCGAAAGCCTTAGAGAGAGAACTTAAAATGCTAATTGTCCGAAAAATGGGATAGCTCTAAAGGATTACTGATCTTTGGTATGGGGATTATTTTACTTAGCTTCCACTGATCTGGATAGGAAGAGGACGTGAGAATAAAATTGAAGATATGTAACAAGTATTTTGAGACGAAAGGGAAAACTCGCTTAACGAATTTTAAATTGACGTTATCCAGACCAGAAGATTCCGATTTAACCTTCCAAATAGCAGATTGTAAATCCTCGAGAGAAATATTTGAAAAAGAAAACGAATTAGAGGATGCGTTAGAGAACAAATCGACGGAACTACTGCCCGAGTTCAGACTAGAGCAAAAATAACTATTAATTTCATTGGGTTTGAAATCCCCACTTGAACTAATCTTGCATCTGCCTAGGCCTAAATTACGAACATTACGCCAGAAAACCTTGGGAGGAAGAGAGGAGTCTAACTTATCCTTGAAAAAATTACGTTTAGCAATTCGAATTAACCCTACAACTCTGTTACGAGCCTGCTTGTAATCTAAATGAGACTGACTATTAGGACACCTTTTCCATATACGATATTTACTAACTCTAATATTTATGGCATTCGAAATTTCCTGAGACAACCAAGGCGGAGATTTTGCTTTACAAGTAACCTTTTTAAGCGGAACGCAACTATTAAACACCAAACTAATATACGAGTTGAAAAATTCTATTTGGCTAGTTGCAGAACTAAGGCAAAAAATATACTCCCAAGGAACTGAGTTACAAACTAAGTAAAGGCGGGAATTGTCTATACTAGAAAAGTCTCTAAAGCTAAAACTCTTAGGTTTAGGTGGAGAGTAAGAGTTCAAAGAA
Source organism: Tipula vernalis (assembly GCA_958295665.1). Taxonomy (NCBI): domain Eukaryota; kingdom Metazoa; phylum Arthropoda; class Insecta; order Diptera; family Tipulidae; genus Tipula; species Tipula vernalis. The sequence continues at coordinate 124,867,895 of OY282558.1, read as the reverse complement.
AAAACTAAAAGATCATGATGGAACCCCATACCGAGAGACAACTAATTGAAAAAACAAATAGAGTTATTAGTAAAAGATATGATATGATCAATAAGGGAATAAGAGGCCCCGCTAGCGGTTGGCCAAGAAAACGTTGGTGCCACAGTGTTATGTATATACGGATAAATTAAGACTATTTAAAAGATTCAAATAATCCCGAGGGAAGCCGGAATTTTGGAGTATATCGAAATTAAAGTCACCTGATATATACATTTCATCGAATCTACAAGAGAAATAACTAAATAAACTTTCCAAGTCTACAAGTGATTTTTTAAATTGGGCATACGATCTCTTACTAGTTTTTGGTGGGTTATAGATGGTACCGAATAAGATTTTAAGACCACTAATGAAAACATTGACAAACAAAAACTCTAAATCCGATACTAACAATTCTGAAATGGAAGAAGGTATGGTAACTAATCTAGCCTTAATGTGATCACCTACAAACATACATAAACTACCATAATTAAGGGGAGGTACCGCTCTATCTTTCCTAAATATATTATAACCTTTGATGGCCAAAGCTGAATTAAGGATATTCGGATTTAAAAATGTCTCAGAGAAACAAAGAATGTCCACTGAAGCACCATTAAAAATGTGACGAATCTCGTCAATATTTGGGACTAAACTTTGCACGTTGAAACTAGCTACATTTAACAAAGACCGATCGACTAACATAGATTTTAAAACTACATTGGGGTTGTTAAAAGACATTACACTTAAGTGCAAACACGACGCGACGTGATTGATGCGCAATACTTACAAATAAAGATAAGGAACGCTTCATCTATACTTAGACTATAGTTGGTTTCTACTGATTTCTAATATTGCAATATGGCAATTATGACATACTATATTTCATTGTAACATGGTAATCGAAAAATATTTTGATGATACGGCAAGTTGTATTCATAATTCTTTTGTACGGGTTGACTATGAGACCTTCTAATAAAATCTTCTAATTGATATGTTCTAATAAAACCTAAAATAGAGTTAGTTGTAGCTATTGTTACGACGATGTGCTAATTAAAACTTATATTTATCACAAATATTACACCTAAATCTTTAATTTCAATGGTTCTGAGAAGTGTTATGTTGTTGATGTGATATCGAAGTATGTATATAGGTTTTTTAAGTATCATCGATCAGCATTCAATATATAAACCTTACGGTAATACCATCAATGAAAAAAATGATGAAAAGTGATAGTCCCAAGTTAGAGATAGCCTTGAGGTTTTCGGGAATGTTGGTCACGATTTTTTACCGCTAATTTCGACGTAATGTTATCTTTTGACTAGCACTCAGCTGAGACCATATCCATTTAACAAATTCATTGGAGTATCCGAACTCAGATAAGCTTTCGGTTAATTTGGCGTGCTAAATTCAAAAACCATGCTAAATTCAAAACTATGCTAAATTTGGTTGTATTGTTTCAGGAACACAAGCTTTTTGTAGAGACTTATATAAGAGCAGAGACCAATTCAGGCGCGTAAGTCATCAGAACCGTGGACGGTGTTTATATTCGAACGTCACTATGGTACACGATTTGCGTCTGGCAATAAAGAAGCCGCAAAAGTATTTGGGGCAATTTTTAACATGGGTTGGCCTTAGGTTAGGTTAAGGTGGCTGTCCTACGGGACCGGTATAGACACAAAAATGGTCCGTAGCCATACCACATACAATTTTCTCGGCTCTACCTACTGAACCATCCAGAGCTTACAATGAAGCGTTGAATATACCTGACGTCCATCCCATTGAGATCCGCCAGGTCACTGAGGAGAGAAGCTGCTAAAAATTTCCGTTAGCTTAACTCTAGACGGGGACAAGTACAGATTAGATGGAGTACAGTTTCTTGCTATAGTTCGCTGCCCTCCTAGCTTCTTCCTGAAGCAAGAGTTTGCATGTAGCGAGCGGAATTTCAACATATACCTTACTTGGTAAGATGAGGCAATTTCTACCCTGCCGAGCGAGTTCATCTGCCTTTTCATTCCCCGCAACACTGAAGTGTCTTGGCACCGACGTTAAGTGGATATTTAACTGATCTGCCATCTCGTTAAGAATGAGAGACAGGTCTGGGCTACCTTCGACATAAGGAAATAAATGTCCGTAAAAATGCGAATATCTCTTATAGATACTACATTATATCTCAACCAATCCACGGCCTCAATTATCGCAATTAATTCAGCCTGAAAAATGCTGCAATAATCGGGGAGCCACCACAACTAACCTCACCATCCATTTTTGAACCATCCGTGAATAAGCTCAAAACTTCAGGGTTCAACATCTCTTCACTCAGCCAGTCATCTCTGGAGGGAATATCATTACGAAAGCTTTGCGCAAAAGATGGTAATGGAATCATGTAATCGGTGGTACCAGGCATATCTCTGTTACACAAAATAGATGAGTGCCCTGTATTACTACAGGTCCATATAGAAATGGATTTGAGCCTTATGGCTGTGCTCGTGGACATTTGAGTGATCAGAATATCTAGCGGTGTACTCCTGAGTGCACCACTAATACACAAGGTGGAAGTTCTCTGAATTTTCATCAGCAACTTTTGGATAGCCATACTGTTTAAGGCTGGCCACCAAACAATAATCCCATATAAAAGCACGGGCATTATCACTGAAGTATAGAGCCAATATACGATATGGGGTTCAACACCTCTTTTCCAATAGCGTTTTTATAGGGAGTATAACACTATAGTAGTTTTCCTTACTCTTTCTAAAATATTAGGCTTCCAACTAAGTTTGCTGTCCAAAACAATACCCAGGTATTTCGCTTTACATTAAAGGTCAAGCTAATATACCATTTAAAGTAAGAGGATCAATCTAAGGAAGTTTATATTTCCTAGAGAAGAGGGGATTGACATTTAGTCCACAACTGTTGGCCCAATTTGAAAGAAGACCAATCGCGCTCGGTAAAACTTTGCCCATCCGGATCCAGTAACAGGTCATTTATGATCAAGTTCCAAAGCAGGGGGATAAGACTCCACCTTGCAGTGTACCCACACCTACAAATCTGCTAATGGATGATCCGCCCAGCTTAGCCTTCACGTTCCTGCAGCTTAGCCTTCACGATGTTGGCCTTACAAACGTAATATAATTAGAATATTTTACATTAAAATAATCGTTAAAGAGAGCGTTGACCAAGATGTCCACAAGATGTGAGTTTTCTGTTCATTTTAACCACAACGGATGACTGTGTGCCGACATTTTTGAGAAAGGAATATGTACTTCGAAAGCATGAATTAAGAAAGAAGCTTATTAATTAAAGCAGGTTTGACGGTATAATTAAGTTGACGGTATCAAAAAATGTGGCAATATTAAAGGCGGTGTGCCAATTTTCATTCGGTAAATGCAGTTACCGTTCTCAAACAAAGTTGTTGGTATTTTGTATTTTTTAAGCGATTAGTATGTATTTCAATAAAATACGAAAGTCCGATAATTTATGTCCGATAATTTCTATTTCTATTTTTGAGTGAAATTCTAAGATAACAAAACACGAAATCAAATTGTACTTATTTACGGCTTGAAAACCAATACACTTAAATCGATATAAATCACTAAATAATGGCGTAGTGTTTAATTAACAGCTGTTCTAATAAATTTGATAAGACGTTATCGTTTTATAATTTTTATGATAGCCGATATACATCAAAAATATTAATTTTTAACTAATTATCAGATAACCGGTACTAAAATATTGATATCTCAGATCACAGTTGTATTTTATATAAAAATTGTGAGCTCAATCATTTCTTCAATGCGTACGTACGTATACAAAAAGTTGTTAGCGTAATGAAATCAAACGATATTGAAATTATTGTGCTAAATAAACAAAACAAATTACGTACTTTTCATTCCGTATTATTCAATAAATAGGTTTTCTGACATAAGTTTAATAGATTAATAGCTGGTTATGTTACGTATTATCATGCAGCTAAATATAAATAATAATAACAATTAACGATTGGACTGTCATGATTTTTTTTGTTTAATTTAAATCCGATAGTTCCACTCTCCATATGTTTTATATGGAGAGAAATGTCATTTCATGCAGAGCGTAAGGTTTACATTATTTCCGATAGGTATCGCATTTTTCAGTTTTCCAATCGCCAATAGAAACGTATTCATTTAATATACTAACCGAAGCTTGTCATTTCTAGTAACTTGTTTTAAAGTCGCTCGCAAAAAATCACCGGTCGCTTTCTAGTAAAATGCGTCACCGGTGACTTTTTCGGGTGAATTTAAAAAAAGAATGGGCTCAGACCTATAAAAAATACGTCAAAAGATACAAAGTCCGCCAACCTTTGAAGATTTTGTCAAGAAAGCAGCAATTATTTAAATTAAATTGCGATTGAAAATAAATTATAATATCTATAAAGGATATTCTGTCAAAAAAGACTCAACATGGCCAATTTTTCTAGATGGCAATTTTTTTTTTTTTTTTAACGAAAGGATTTATTTATAAGTTACAAGCGGATATCCGGCGTGCGCTGCAAGTCTTTTTGAAGCAAAGGGCATTTATATATTATTCTAATACTCGTGGGTAAAGAATATTTTTGGTTTTGCCGTTTAGTGCATAGCCCACGTATAGCTCTGTCCATGTGAGAAGCACGGATTTTGTAGATTCAATCCACAAACTTGAAGCGAATGTCCTTGTGCTTTATTAATGGTTATTGCAAATGTGAGTCGCACTGGAAATTAGAATCTTTTGAATTTGAATGGCATATCGGTCAGTATCATTGATATTTACGGTAATAATGGACGGACATGTTCTCTATTGAATTTGCCATTCAATATTGTTGCTTCGATAATATTATTCATCAATTTTTTGACTGCAAGCTTGGTGCCGTTGCACAGTCGTGGCTGAACGATATTTCGAAAGATAATGATGGGTATGTCGCAACACCAAAAATAAGTGCTGACCAAAACGATTCGTCATCATATTATAAAACGTACTCATGGTCATCGTAGTACAAAACGTACTCATTGTTATCGTTATTACGAAATAAAATAAAACGTACTGATGGTCATGATGATTAAAAAAAGGACTAACGAGGGGAACAAGAAAGAAAACACTCGCGGTGCATTCGTTTAGAAAATCGTTTAACCAATCTTTTTAACTAAAATAAAATAAATAAAGTTGTAATAGTTTGTAATTAATGTATCACAAAGTTGAAGTAAATAAAGTGATTTTATTGTTTTGATATATTCGATCCGAAATGTGTTGTGTTCTTTTTTATATTGAACGTAAATCAATAGATACGATCATTTTCGGTCGCGACGAAGAACAAAATTTATGGTGAGGTCTGAGCTCAACTCAGATTACCATCCACCCACCATAATCTGGTGACTACCACGACGTGAGAAAAAAAAATATACAAAATTATCGGATACATGTACATTAAACATCCACAAACGAATAATTCGATAAATCATCGGAAATATATACTAAAAATCTATCACCATTTATCAATCGGCACTGTTATCGTATAGCACTTTCGAGGTTAAATCGGACATTACAACGTGTCGCCATCAACGGTTCATCAATCGGCACTGTGAGCGTACGAGCAGCGACCACACCACAAGCTGCAGCAAACAACAGAAATTAACGAGATATTAATGGTCAAATAATTTACAACCTGTAAGGTAAGCGATTTTCTTTTCATTGTACTGTACCGCGAACAATTCATTTGTTACCTTGTTGGATAATTTTACTTTATTTCGTAATAACGTGACAATTAGTAAATACGGTCATATCGGTCATTCTAATTGTTCATCTCGACAAAATTTTCAATAAATTCAACGAATCGTTTGTATGGCCACGCTTATCCAATAAAGAACGTTATTAAACAAAATGAGTGACAACGAAGAGACCAAAGGCCCAAGCGACGAACGGCATGCGAACTTATGCAAAGTATCCGTTAAATATTCTGCGTTTAACAGATGCTGTGTTTTTTATTTCCAATCTAATTGATCTGATTGATCTGAGTACTAAAAAGCTGTGTAAAAACACAGATTTTTGGTACTCAGATCGATCAGATCGATTAGATCGGAAATAAGAAACACAGCAAAAGAAGACTCCGAAATATGGTTCAAACAAATTGAAGCACAGTCCGAGTTGAGCGGAGTAACCATAGACAAAACAAAATACGGGCACTTATTAGCTTCACTCGACGCGGAAACAGTCAAATGCGTGCGCGAATTGATATTAAAACTATCCCAGTAGTTAAAACCACCCCCAGCTGACAAATATTCGTCGCTAAAATCAGCAATTATCGAACGGCTTTGCGACTCAGCTAGAATAAAATTAAACCGCTTACTTTCTGGCTTACAACTCGATGACAAAAAACCTTCCAAATCAAAGAACCGGTGCTGCGAAATTTGTGGTTGCAGCGAATGCCCACAAATATTCAAGAGATATTATCCTGCATGGAAGAATACGAGTTGGATAAAATAGCCGCATCTGCGGATAAAATCATAGGCCAGTGGGCGTTTATAATATTTCCAAACCGTCACAATCTACGGCAAGCGATTTTGAACACTCATTGTCAGCGCGCATCGATGCTTTAACAAAGCGCTTCGATAATTGGATAAACAACGACAGAAAATCTCGAGCCGGGCAAAGATCGCAAACAAACGAAAATCAGCGATCGCGCAGCAAACCCCGATCTGACTCACAAGTTAAAGTTTTCCCAAACTGCTGGTATCATTTTAAGTTCGGGTCCAAGGCTAAAAATTGCACTAAACCTTGCAAGTTCGATCAAAACCGAACGGCAGACCGATCGGAAAACCACTAGGCTCATCACTCTTCGCGGCAAGTGATAGCAGCCATCCAAATTGCCGCTTAATTATACTCGAACTAATCACCAAAAAGCAATTCCTTAACGACACCGGAGCCGATATCTCTGTCATAACCCCAACTTCTCAGGACAAATTCGCAAAATCAGATTTGCAATTATTTGCAGCAAATTCAACAGCGATCGAAACATTCGGTACAAAAAATCTTACGTTGAATTTAGGTCTACGTCGTTCATTCGAATGGAAGTTTACAATCGCTAACGTTGACAGATGCATTATCGGAGCCGATTTTCTGCAACACTATGGTCTGTTGGTTGACGTAAAAAATAAGAAATTGATTGATCCGCTGACTACCAAGTCAATAAACGGAAACCCAATTATCTTGCCGTCACATCCGCAATTTACTGAAAACTTTCAGGCAAATTACTCACGAAACGCCAATGTTCAATACGGTCAAACATAGCGTTGTCCATAAAATCGAAACAGAGGGTCAACCGTGTTCAGCAAAAGTTCGACGACTCAACCGGAAAAAACGCAAATCGCTAAAAAAGAAATCGAGCTCTGGCTAAAACAAAGCGTATGTCGGCTTTCCAAAAGCAATTGGGCTAGTCCGCTTCATATCACTAAGAAAAAGGACGGCGGCTGGAGGCTCTGCGGAGACTACCGCGGTCTAAATCAAAAAACGAAGCCCGACCGATACCCAATACCGTTTGTCACGGATTTCAGCCACCACCTGGAGGGCTGTCATATTTTTTCAAAAATCGACCTCGTGCGGGCCTATCATCAGGTTCCAATTGACGAGGCAGATATCGAAAAAACGGCTATATGCACGCCGTTCGGTTTGTTTGAGTTCCCCCGTATCGCGGCTCAAACATTCCAACGGCTCATTCATTCGATTTTGCGTGAGATAAAATTCGCATTCCCATACATCGATGACGTTTTAGTTGCATCGGCTAATGTCGACCAGCACACCGAGCACCTGACAAAAATATTTCAGCGATTGCAGGATGCCGGTCTGGTTATCAATTTGAACAAATGTATGTTCGGCGAGAAACAAATTAGTTTTCTAGGATTCGACATTTCAGCTGCAGGTATTAAGCCGGCTCAATCTCGAATCGAAGCGATAACAAATTTCGCGCGCCCAACTACAACGAAAGGCATTCAAAGATTCTTGGACATGATAAATTATTACCGCATTTTCCTGCCAAACGCAGCTCAAGAACAAGCCAAATTGTACGAATTCCTTAAAGGACGAAAGAAAAACGACAACAGCAAAGTCGATTGGTACGATTTGCCGAACCAAGCTTTCGAGCGTTGTAAAAAACAGCTAGCAGAAGCTACACAACTAGCTCATCCATTGTCTAATCCAAAACTGACAATCAGTCGGCGCCGTGATACAACAATACACGGCAGAAGGTTGGCAACCGCTAAGTTTTTTTTCGCGAAAGCTCTCAACTGCGGAACAAAAATACAGCACCTACGACAGGGAGTTGCTGGCGGCATACGCGCCTAACAACTAACTTCAAGCATTTCGTGGACGGTCGGGAATTTACTCTGTATATCGACCACAAACCCCTCACGTACTCCCTACATCAAAATTTAGAGAAAGCTTCGCCACGTCAGCGCAGACATCTTGACCTGGTCGCTCAATACACAACGGACATTCAGCACGTTTCCGGCAAGGACAACGTTGTTGCTGATGCCCTTTCTCGGGTCGAGGCACTAACGGTACCGATAACATAGATTACTCACTCATGGCCGACGAACAATCCAATGATAGCGAGCTACAAGCACTAATTCAAAATAACGACAGTCTTAAATTTAAAAAAATGCCAGTATTTGGAACGGACAAACTTCTATATTGCGACGTTTCAACAGGCACATCAAGATCATACGTTCCCAAAAAATTTCGAAGACAAGTTTTCAAAGTATACCATAACGTGTCACATCCGGGAATTCGCAGTTCCGTCAATCTATTGCGCAATAAGTTCGTATGGCCAGCAATTAACAAAGAGGTGCAATTATGGGCAAAATCCTGCGTCGATTGTCAAAAATGCAAAGTCACAAAGCACGTTAAAAGTCCGTGTGGCAACTACCCTGTCGTCAGTAATCCATTTTCTGAGATCCACATCGATATAATAGGCCCTTTGCAACCATCAGAAAATAGTAGTTATTGTTTGACGATGATAGATCGCTTCATGCGATGGCCCGAAGCTTCACCGATGGCGGACATAAAAGCTGAAACAGTAGCAGATACCCTAGTAAAAACTTGGATAAGCCGTTTTGGGGTACCGTCCATAATCGTTTCCGACAGAGAAGCCCAATTCGAATCCGAATTATTCGCAAGTTTAGCTAATCTAATCGGCTTTCAACGCAAGCGAACAACAGCCTATAATCCGGCTTGTAATGGCATGGTGGAACGATGGCATCGCAGTTTAAAAGCGTCAATCATGTGCATTAACAACCTCCAATGGATTAAATCATTACCTCTCGTACTATTAGGTTTGAGAACCACGTTTCGAGACGATTTCGAAACTTCCTCAGCTGAACTCATGTATGGAGAAAAATGCGTCTACCAGGAGACATGATACAACCGTCATCATTTGCGACACAAAATCAAGTGGTCACTCAAATCAAAAAGCATTTCGAATTAGTACGACCAACCCCACCATCACGACACACTAGTAAATCAAAAATGTTCGTTTTCAAAGATCTGAAAACTTGCTCACATGTCCTGGTCCGGACAGATGCAGTACGTAAAGCGTTGCAACCACCATATCAGGGTCCTTATCAGGTAGTACGTCGTTCCGAGAAATACTACATCATATTGGTAAAAGGCGACGAATCAAATGTATCTCTAAATCGGATAAAGCCATGCTTTATCGAAATCGATGAGTCCGAGAATAGGGAGAATGGCGATCGGCAGTCCGACGTAAATCCGTCGGTCGAAAGTTCCAATAATAACACCCTCGAACCTATTCCAGATCCCACAACACCACTAACCCCAAACGTCGAAACCGGTAACCAAGTCAAAAAATACGAATGATGGAAAATAATGTGCGAATCTGGTGCGGTTGATAAGTGAGTCCGCTAGTGATGTATCCCAATGTGTATCATTTTCCAGTAATTTCAGTTTCTGGCTTGTTTCACGACAAGTTTGGCAACTGTTCTCAATTATCGAAACGATGCGGTCCGTACATTAACTAACAATAATCGGAAATAAAAGCATTCTGTATTGTTCGGATGATTGGTATACCATCTACTCCTTCTACAGCATTTCCTTGTTTGCGCATTTTAAATTTTTTTGATGTTGCGTTCCATGTGAAGTATATTGGCACCTCTGAGTAAGCAAGGTTCTAGCGAATTCATCATCTCTGTTTAATATGAAAAATTCTGTCAATGTTGCGGCTGGTGATGTATCTACTCGATGACGTGCATTAAAATACACGCGCTGTCCATTTTCTAGATGAATAGCCAAATGAACAACTGTTTGATGGCGTTCATGTATCAGAAAAGCCAAAATTCGCCAATTTGCCTTTACATAGCGGCCCATATTTGGGATCTCGTGATTTCATCGTCCGATTCTTTGTTGACATATTTGAAGATATATTTGACCGATTTGACCGAATTTCACTATTCCATATTAATATGCGCTTTGTATGTTTTGGAGAGCAATGGCGAATACGGTACAACCCACCGATTATCGATGTCGTTGTTTCGCACTTTTATTACTGTCGAATGTCCGCCATCGTCAATTGAGAAACGTCGATAGAGTGGATAACCATCGTTGCCAGTGATGTTTTCTTTAAATAAATCCTTTGGGTATTTTTTTGTGCATTTTCCATCTACTATGTACAAAAACATTGGATTGATAATTCCGCATGGACCATATTTTTGGTGACTACTTCAAATAAGTCTGGATCGAGTAGTTGATCGGGTATTTCAGCTATATTCACTTGATCTATTTGATTTGGTGTTATTTTGTGCATTAATTAAATTTGCCATTCTATCAAGTACATCTATCAACGTCCAAATACGCGATATTTTACTATGAATTCGGCTAGTTAATAATTGTTCTTTAATCTCATCCCATGTTAGATAACATGTGAACGTTATGAACAGATCGGGGCGACCATATGTACGTACATATGTCATGGCATCCTGAGCATTACTCTTTCCCGTATAAGAATTTAAAAAAAAAATTAATTTTAGTTAAATTTGTAAAGGATCCCCTAGACCCCTGGGTCTAACCCCTTCAAAAATATCATAAGGTTGGTTCTGGACAAGCAACTTACACATGTTAAAAATTTCAAAACGATCAGTTGACCGGTTCGCGGCATTTGGTAATGTGACTCGTGCGTCACCTTTTGTAAAAAAAACGCACTATGCTCGCGACCTTCATCTTACCGAGATACACATTTTTAAAACCGTTTAAAAATCCGTTAACATTTTTTTATTTTATTTAATTTTAATTCGCCATGATCTCCTCTACAATCCCCCAATACATTATTTGTATACGTATACCGTTTGTTCTCAATCTAATTAAGAGATGTTGTAGTGTTAATATTGTAACAACAGGCCTAGGGGTAAATCTCGGCCACCCTGGTGGTCCAAGCAGATTCAACAAACACGTCCAAAATGCAAAAGACTCTTCAAAACAGCACGGAAAACAAAATCTGCTGTAGACTGGGACTCCTATAAGGAAGTCCTCAAAATTTACAAATATCAATTGAGAAGTGCCAAGAACAGTTCTTGGAGACTATGCTGTGGCAAAATTCAGGAGTCTTTGGAGATGTCTAGGCTACGCAAAGTACTAGCAACTAGTCCTTCCATCCCAAGTTATCTTCAACGGCCGGATGGGATATGGACCACTAATAGTGCGGAATCGCTGAAACTTCTGATGGAGACTCATTTTCCTGATTGTTCCGAATCTGTACCTAGCACATCAGTAGGTAAAAGGGCAAGTAGCCTCATAGGCCAAATTATTAGCAGAAAAAAGATCCTGTGGGCGATAAACAGTTTTAAACCATATAAGTCGCCTGGACTCGATAGTATTATCCCTGCGGATATTCAACAAACTACGGATCTAACCATTTCCTGGTTAGAGGTAATTTTTAAAGGCAGCCTAGAACTATGTCACATTCCTAGTTAATGGACAGAAGTGAAGGTTGTTTTCATACCTAAGGCGGGAAAAAAAACAAAGACCTTAGACCGATTAGCTTGTCTTCCTTCCTTTTTAAAACACAGGAAAGGCAAGTAGAAGCTCATATTAGAGGCTCATATAAATGCTAGTTTTGGGGAATCCTCCGTCAGAAGATTTGCAAGCAGAGGTACACCACAAGGTGGCATACTATCCACCCTACTTTGGAACTTGATCATAAATGACCTGTTGCTGAGACGGGAGGACGGTGGCTTCAAGGTGGTTACCTATGCGAATGATGTTGCTATTGGTGTCCGTGGTAAATATCCTGGCACCCTTTCATTATGGGCCAATGGTTGTGGGTTGAATGTGAACCCACACAAAATCGAATTGGTTCTCTTTTCTAGGAAATATAAACTTCCTCATATCGATCCTCCCACTTTAAATAGGTTCTGCTTGACTTTTACAGTTGAAGCGAAGTTTCTAGGTCTCGTTTTGGATAGCAAATTAAATTGGAAACCTAATATTCTGGAAAGGGTCAAGAAAGCTACGGTAGTGCTATACTCTTGCAAAAATGCCATTGAGAAAGGATGGAGGGCTGGATCCCCGCATCGTACATTGGCTTTATACCGCAGTAGTCAGACCCATACTCTTGTATGGGGTAATAGTCTGGTGGCCTGCTCTGGACAAAACTGTCAACCAAAATCTGTTGACAAAAGTTCAAAGAACAATCTCTCTGTGGATCAGTGGTGCACTGAGGAGCACATCCACTCAGGCACTAGAGACTCTGCTATTTTTGACTCCTCTAAATATCTTGGAGACACAGTTGGCAGCTTGTACTGCCATACGGCTCAAATCCATCTTAATGTGGACCTGCAGCAATACAGGGCACTCATCTATTTTGTGTAACAAACAAATTCCCAAAACCTCCGACTGTACTGTCCCTTCACTATCTTTTGACACAAAGTTCCGGACTAGGATCTCATCCAGGGAGGACTGGATGATGGGTGCAGTTTTGGAACCAGGAGTTATAAACTTCTTCACTGATGGTTCAAAACGAGACGGGAAAGTCGGGGCTGGAGTGTCCTGCGAGGAACTTCTGTTAAATCTCTCCTTCCGTCTCCCCGACTACTGTAGCATTTTTCAAGCTGAAGTAACTCCCATAAAGGAAGTCGTAGACTGGTTGAGGTATAATGTAATATCGGTTTGTAATATTCATATATATATATGGACGGTCAGGCTGCCATTAAAGCGCTTCAATCACACCTCCTCACGTCGAAAGTAGTCCAGAACTGTCTCTCATCTCTTAATGCGATGGCATATCAGTTCACTTCAGCGAAGTCAGATCAGTGTGGTGTTTGGAGTGATTACGGGGCACTGTCTCATAGGGAGGCATGCGAGTAGACTTGGTGTCTTCTCACATGACTACTCTCGTAGTTGCGAGGACGAAGAGGAGGAAGAGACAGTACTTCATCTTCTTTGCACCTGCCCTCGTCTGGCACGAAACAGACTAAAGTTTCTAGGGGCACCCCTCTTCAAAGACCTGACGGACCTCTGTAGGATGGACATCAGGACTATCCAGCGCTTTGTTAACAGCTCAAAATGGTTCCAATGAGTTGGAGGAAACAACTATTGTGGTATGACTACGGACCATTTTTGTGTCTATGCCTGGTCCTAGTGGACCACCACCCAAACCTAACCTAACCTATTATTATTTTTTATTGTTTTTATTTTTCGACTCGACTCCGTTTATAGTGGATGTTTTTAGAATTAACTCGACTCGACCTTAGAAATTTTTTAGGTCGAGTTGAGTTAATTACAAGATGATTCGACTCTGTTTATAGTAAAAGATAACCTAGGTTCAAACTAGGTTGAACCCTAAGCATAAACGTACTCATAGTTACAAGATGTTATTAAGAATTTAAATTGTCTGTCTGTATTCAGTTGGTTTTTCGGCATTTTTTATAGACAAATATATTAATTGTTCATGGCAATCCCAATATTTTCGATTTGGCAAATCAGAAAAATACAGAGGCCGATCGCTCATAATATATCTACTGAAAAAAAGTAGAAATATCTTCCCCCCTCTTCGTAGTTTTGGCTGAAGGCCCAAAGAGTTATATCAATGTACCACTGTGCAAAACTTACGGGGCGGGGGAAGATATTTCTACCGTTTTTCAGTAGATATATTATGAGCGATTGGCCTCTGTATTTTTCTGATTTGCCAAATCGAAAATATTGGGATTGCCATGAACAATTAATATATTTGTCTATAAAAAATGCCGAAAAATCAACTGAGTTACAAGATGGTCCGATGCGATTTAATACTTGTTACGCCATCTTTTGTAAACCCCTCAAAACTGATTTTTACACCCAATAATTGCATTTAAATTGAATTCCGTTTAAAAACTTGATTAATTACTTAATTGCTTTGTTATCTTAAAAGCCTCCATATTATTACTTCCTGAATTATCCAATCTGAAATACGCAATTTAAGTTAATTAATTTAGCTATCATTATAGAATATATGTAAATTCAGAAAAAGGTAAGTATTTACAAAAATCTAATTAAATTTACATAAATTAATTAATTTAATTTACATATTTCAGATTGGATAATTAAGATAATAATAATATGGATACTATTAAGATAACTTACCAATTAAATAATTAAACAAGTTTTTAAATGGAATTCAATTTTAATACGATTATTTCATTTTAGGTTAGTTTTGGATTTTTATATAACAACAAATAAGATGGCTTTCACTTGGCTTATAAATGGGTGATCATCTTATCTCGAACATCCCGGCCACCTTGAATCGGATGATTCAATTAACTGGAAATGGTCAGGCGGAGAGGCAGTATCGAACAGTAGATACCATTATCGCTAAATAAGTTGATTTAGATAATAATTGTGACTGGGATAGTGTAATACAGGATGCGGAGTTTGCGATTAATAATTCATTAAACAGATCGACACAGACGACTGCTTCTTTGGCGTTATATTGGGTGAACCAGTCGAAGATAAATGATAACATAGTGCATTGAAACGTTGAATAGTGATGTGCGCGACTTAAGATGACTTCGTAAATGTACTGTTGAAGTGGCAAAGAGTGCTCAGCTAAAAAACAAAACTGTGTGTAATGTGGGATACCTTGTCTTTGTCAAGAACAAGGTTACTGAACCGGGGGTTAATCAGAAGATAGTAGCGTACACGGTGGTACTGACATAGTCATGAAAGTGTTGCCTGGCGATCGATATGTCGTAGAGGATATCCCAGGCCAAAAGTTATCGCGTATTCTAGACCATGGCGTTTGTTCACTGGGTAACATGAAGCTGGTTCTGCCGGACCGATCGACTCGATCGTCCAGTCAGGAATGACCGAATCTATTAAGTAGCAGTTATGTAACCTAGAGCTTTTATATATTTGAATTTGAATTTCGTGTAACGTAATATTAAGCGCTGTCTATTGTTGTAAATTGGTATTATTGAAAGTCACGTGGCAGCGCCTTATTTTAAAAGTCATGTAACAACTCTTTATAGTATCTATTAGAATCAAAAGCGATCTATTCCACTTTTAAAAAATTTTAGGTTAGTGATTGATATTGTTACCACATGATACACTGTATTTACTTTCTTTAACTAAATTTCATATTTTCACTCTATTCCTGATAAAATTGAGAACGAAATCGTCATTACGGTTCAAAATAGTTCTATTCCATTACATTTGCTGATACAAAACAAGTCTATTACATTGAAATTTACAATCAAAAAACTTCTATTCCAATATAAATTGCGAATATGAGAATCAAAAACGATCTATTCCAAATTTGGCGGGAAACTTGTGATAAACGTCAAAAAATGTTCATATAAAAATCAGTTGCTCATATCTGTCGACAGAAAGTGGTTAGTTTTCTAGAATATCTTTTAATTTATAGTAAGTATTTAAAAGTCCTCTGTTTTATTAAATTTAATAAAAACGCAGTATTTTGTTAGTTTTTAATTAGAAATGAGTCGTGCGTATATAGTAATAGATTCAATCGAATCGCCACAAGTTACAGACCACCCTCGTAAAAGACAAATAAACATTCCAAATCGTAAAAGAACATTGGAAAAAATTGAGAAGTAAGTGACTAAAATTCAGATACATAATGAATATTTTTAGGTTCATTTAACATTAAATATAATAATTTATGTGCAGGTACAAACGGAAATGTTTACCAGAAATGCAAAAATGTAAACACAGTGTACATGTACAGTGTACAAGCTGGCTCAAGACGCATTTATATTAAATCATTGCAAAATTGCCAAGCCTCACAGAACTAACCGCAATCTAAAACAAGGTTCTCGTAAAACATTTTCGGTCAACTACTATATTCAGAACTGTTCTAGAAAATTAATAAAAGTTTGCCAAAATACGTATTTAGGTGTATTAGGTGTGACAAAATCTCGTGTGCGTACTATATGCAAAATATACTTTGATACGGGAAAAATTCCATCAGAACGACGAGGAGGAGATAGGAAAAGTTTGAAGTAAGAGGACAAAAAAACTCGCTATAATTAATTTTATAAAAAAATATAAAACTGTTGAGATGCATTACTGTCGAGCCCAGATTGCGCACCGTCAATATTTATCCGGAGATCTCTCGATTAATAAAATGTGGAAGGCATTTAAAAATGAAAACCCATTAATTTACGTAAAATCTAATTATTTTAGATTTATATTTAATAATAATTTTAATTTAGGTTTTAAAACGCCTGTGACCGATAAAAGTTCGACGTGCCTTAGATTTTTGGAGCAACTAAAAGTTGAAACCGACGCCCAATAAAAGCAGAAGCTGATTACGATGTCATGGGTTCATAAGCTCAGAAGCAAAGCTTTCTTTACACTTCTCAATGACGAGGCCGACGGTTTAATGACCATTTCTTTTGATAGTCAAAAGAATATGGTTTTGCCTAAAGTCTCAGATCAAGCTGTATTGAATAATATATTTTTATATTATTGGACCGAGAATTGTCAGGCTAAAGGAGCAAACGAAATAGCGTCTGCGGTGTACCACAGATTGAATCATACGGGTTTAAACAATATTCATACAGTTCGTTTAGTGGCGGATGGATGCGGTGGACAAAATAAAAATTCTATTATTGTTGGAATGTGCGAATATTGGTTACTCCAAAAAGCACCACCAAATGTGTTAAAGATTGAGTTGGTCTTTCCAGTGCCAGGTCATTAGTACATTCCTCCAGATAGAGTTTTTGCTCAAATTGAGAAGATCGTCCGGAAAAAAGAAACCATTATCAACATCAACGATTACCTTGACATTTATAAGGAAAATGGAACCCTAATTAACTTTGGAAGTGATGAGTGTCCCGCACTTGATTTCAAACTGAGATATGCAAAATTCTTAAACCAACATCAAAATGGCATTTCAAATTCAATGAATCCAAACGGTTTATTATAACTAAAAACAGAAACGGCACAATTGTTGGAGTACGAGGCGAACCTTTTTATAAATCGGACATAGGAGTCTCAAAACCGAATGTTAAACGAGGGGAGAATCTTGCGATTATGAGTGTAATAAGACTCAATAATGGTGTAAAAATAAAAGAAGCCAAAATTAATGATGTTGACAAACTTCTAAAAAAACATTTTGGAACGGAATGGCGAGCAATGGATGATTTACGATTTTATAAAGAGATAATAGATCATAATGAACTTTACTTGGAAGGAGATAATGAGGTCATTAACTGCAATAGTCATGATGAATCAAATATAATTAGAGTTTAAATTTTTAGTTTTAGTTTTTTAATTTTAATTTGTAATTTAATTGGACTGATATTTTAAGTATAATGTGATTTTGTGAATAATTAAATTATTCTCTACGTGTGTGATTTTTATAAACTTGAAGATTTATTTTATTTTAATTATTTTAATATTTTTATTTTATTGAACTAATGGCTTTATGTTGATCATTAATTTAATTTAAACCAAAATAAAAGACTGAAATATTTCTAATCTTTATTATGTTTTTTTTTCAAACTGAGCCTATTTCAAATCGAAAATTTCAAAACGTACCTATTCCATTATAGTGAGTCTCAAAATGAATCTATTCCATTGCGTAACATTCAAACCCTATCTATTCCCAAATTATTTTTAAAATATAAACCAAATTAATTAATATTTTAAGAGTTTTAAATTAAAAATCCGATTAGAGGTCTCCAATAAAGGCAATGAATCAATAAAAAAATCAAATTGCAAAGTGAAAAGTGGAATAGATCGCTTTTGCTTCTAGTAGACACTATTATTTTATTATTATTTTTAGTTTCCCGATAGAGGAATTGTTCGAGACAAAATCTTGAAGGTCCAATATCTCGTAGTCTCGAGGAAACCCCGAATAAAATTGAATTCCGCGCGAAATTCAATTTTATTCGGGATTTCCTCGGCATTACGGGGTTTTAAATGATTTTCTGAAAGAGGATTGGCTCTACGTTAAACGTTAAAATCGGCTTCTAAAACTGTGTTAGACAGTAATAACCGGGTCTGATAATGCGGCTCCCAAGAGCAGCTAATCTCTTCAAGCTCGTTCAGGTAATAAGAGCGGTGACTTCTCCGTTCCCATCAACTGCAGCCAAGTCGAGCCAATTCGTATTAGAGTATCAGAAAAAGAAAAATTTTAAACTTAAAATTTGTGTTTTATTTAACAATTCCCGGTACTTTTTTGACAGAATATTTATTTCTAGCTGCTGGGTACCGTTAAGTACATGACGAAAAATTGGATAAAAATTCAGCAGATGAGAGTCATTCCAATTTGGACTGTCGACATTTTATCGGGCAACTGGAGTGTGAGGATAATAAAAAAAGTTGGTATCAAGATTTAGAAAGTACTTCAGTTTGCTATATTTAGAATGATAAATAATTCCACTGTAATAAGGCCAACCAAAATAACATTATTAACTTATGGAAATATTGGAGTTATCGACGAGATAATGTAGTCCCCGTGGTACAATACCGAAAACGAGTCCCGTTTAGCTTACAAAATAAAATAAAGTTAACATAAGATTCATTAGAGGGTGAAAAAATTACATCTAAAGTAGTCTATCCAACCGACTGGATAAATCAGTTAATTATTGCAGAAAACCCGAATGGTTATCTACGCCGTTGCTCAAATCCAAGTCAACTAAATAAATATATTCAAAGGGGACACTTACTGGAAAACAAGTTTTTTCGGTTTTATGAAGAATGGATTTTGGCAAATTTCAATTCATAAAGAGAGCTCTAAATTGTGTACGTTTAATACACCATTTGAACGGTGTAAATTTAATGTATTGTCATTTGGTATATGTTCAGCATCTGAAATATTTCAGAGAATATTATTCCATATTCCAAACGTAGAAATATATTTTGATGATGTAATAGTGTCGGCAACATGATAAAGAGTTTAGAAGGGTGATTCATCAAGCTAAAACTTACAATGTGAAATTTAACAAAGAAAAACTGCAGTAGGTATAACCAAGGCGAGGTAACACTTATGGGTCAAGTCATTTCTGTCGAAGGTGTTAAACCGGATGAAAAACATATTAAAGCTATTACCAATCTGAGTACACCACAAAATAGAAATGAGCTACATAGATTTTTGGGAATGACACGTTACTTTGGTCGTTTTTTTGCGAATTTGACAAACCTTAATTCTAATTTAAGAGAGCTAACGAAGGAAAATATTAATTGGAATTTGAATGAGAAACATGAAAGTGATGGCCTGAAAATAACTTAAAATATTATTATAAATTTAGGAGTGATTTCATTTTTGAGGCTGGGTTTTTGTTCTTGAATCACAAACTAAATAGTACCGCAAAAGCTTAGGTCACACATGTTCAAATTAGTTCATGACGGAGCTCACTTAGGAATTGAAAAATGCAAACAGAGAGCTTGACTAATAATTTACTGGCCAAAAATGTCTGTGTTCAAATGTGCACGTTATGTCAGACATTTCGATTATCAAATCAAAAAGAACCGCTTCTTACTCATCCAGTGCCAAGATGACAATCTTGGCAGACTTATTCGATTAGACTTAGTAGAATAGGCGTTTGCGATAATCTCCGGTCGGACAACGTTCCATTCAACTCGTTCAGACTTAAATGTTTTTCTATAGAGTGGAACTTTAATCTTAAGTTTTCCAGCCCAAGATACCATCAATCAAACGGGCTGGCAGAAAAAACAGTTTCTATATTGGAAAACGAATGTTAAAGAAAAAGTATTATGAAGATTCACAAAATGATATTTTGGCTAGTCTTTTAGAATACCGAAATTCACCATTGTCAACAATACTCTCAACGGTATTCTCCCGCTCAGTTAATGATGCGAAGAATATTGAAAACCAAACTTGCTACGTCTTTACGATTATTGAAACAAAGAATAATTGATCCAAACGTGGCTACTAACCAAATTAGTTAAAATAGAAAACTAAGATCGAAATTGTGGCGGTTCACGCATGTGTACATGCGTTCGCCGTCACACGGTAACAAACAACGCGCCCTGTCTATCATTTACATTCAGGTGTACCAACCTCGCGACACAATAGAATTACAAAACAGATAGACGAAGGAACGAAATAAAATAAAATTTAAAATACAACACAAAACAGTCTTGTTTCGGAATTGGTGTTGAGCACACGCGCGCTCGTTTAATCAAAAAAATGAAACACATAAAAATGGTGGAACATAAATGTGGCATAATTACATAAAATTAAATAAATAAATTTATACAAATTTAAATAAAAACAAAAATAAATTATTAAATGATAAACGAGCGCTTTAAAACTATAAACCCTTGAAAAAATTAGAGAACGGAGAATCGAGAAAAATCGAGAAACAATTTTTGGAGTTAGGTCTGCCATTTTGTATTGTGACGGTCCTAACCCTATTTTTTTTAGAATTCATTTGTGTTATTTAAAAACTGGGTGACAACCTGTTATAAAATGATTCTTGTGAGATATATGCATTGCATTTGCGTATATATAGACGCAAATAGACTTTTTAATAGTTTAAATAAAACTCGTGTTCTGGTTATGCTATTCAGATATATGTAATTCATTTTCTTTTTCAGAGTGCCCACTTCATAAAACTAAAATACAGTGATACCACTGATACATGTACTTTACAACTCCCCTCACTTAAAAATAATTTTACAAATTCAACCTGTTTGGGGGTTTCTTAACATGTATTGGGCGAGAATGAACGATTGGTTCATCACACAACTCTATATCAAATCCATAAAACGGATCATTCGATTCATTAAAAGAATCTTCGCGGAAACTATTCTCTCGCTCGATCGTGTCCGAAACTGAATTACTATTTTCATTTCCAAAATTATTTTTAATTACTTTGTCATTATTAATAAACAAATGTTTAATTCTTACATCCTCACGACTACCAATGCCGCTCGGCTCACCAATCAATGCATCAGAATTTTGAACGGATATTGTACTTCCATTATTACGAAGTATTTGATTTAGATGCTTTTTGACTTTCTTACCATTTTCAAGCTCGCATAAATATGTCCTAGAACCCAAAACTTTAAAAACCCTAGCCGGCATCCATCCTTTTTCGTTTGGATTTCTGTAATCTCTAACCACTACACTCTCTATGACCTTGAATCTAGCTGTGCGCCTACCTTTATAATTTTGAACTTGTTTCGCCAAACTCAAATCAATACTCCGACTAGCTTCGGTATTATCACAACTTGATGTACTTAATGGGTTAATGAAATCGAATCTTGTCTTAATGTTCCTTCCAAACATTATGAAAGCAGGCGACTCGCCAGTTGAACAATGCTTTGAGACACGATAGTCAAATAAATATCGCTGAACTACCATCCCCAAATTTTGAGATTCGTTATGCGAAGTTGGATAATCTAAAGTTGTTGTCAACCCTTTTTTAAAACTTTTTACCGCATTCTCCGCAGCACCATTCAATGCAGGATGTCCCGGTGAAACTGGGATGAATTTTATTCCGTTTAACTCAACGAAATCCCTAAAAAGCTTAAATGTAAACTGAGTTTCACAATCAGAAACTATAACATCGGGTAACTCCGCAGTAATAACCTTTGTTTGGAAAACTTCTATCCATTTGGAAAAAGCATCAGTAACTAAAAAATAATAATTATTATCCTTGGGACCGAAGTCGACATGAATTCTTGACCAAACCTTTCCCGTATTTTCCAAGAGTTTAAGTGTGCTCTTAGCAGGATCGGGTCTGACGAACAAACATGATTGACAACCTTTAATCAGATTTTCCAAATCCGCGTCTATCCCTGGCCACCACATATACGAACGCGCAATCGATTTGCTCCTCACTATACCTAAATGCGAGCGTGAAGACTTTTTAGCATACGCGTGCGTAAGGTGTTAGGAATTACAATCCTATGACCACAATTTTCAATTACACTATAATTCATTTCCGCCTTTGAAAGCGTCATACTGCAAAATGCCACTGGTCTCTCGTCACCGTTTAGTAATCTATGTGAAATTGCGCCTGAAATTCCATAGCTTGATGCATCAGTATTCAAAATTATTGGATACTGAGCATTAAAATGAGCCAAAGTAACTTCGTTCGTAATCTCCCTTCTGATATTCTCAAAAGAAGTTTGGCACTCCAAATTCCAATCAAAATGGACGTTTTTTCTTAGGAGCCTATAAATTGAAGACATCTTTTGTGACAAATTGGATATAAACTTTGAATAATAATTTACTAAACCACAAAAAGCTCGGGTTTCTGTGATATTCGTCGTCTTTGGAAAATGAGCTATTGCCTCCATACGCTCCCCTGACTTCGATAAACCGTTCTTTGAAACCGTGTGACCAAGATATTTAATCTCGTCTTGAAAAAACTGACATTTGTCCCTTTGTAACTTTAACCCGGCCTCCGAAAGTCGTTGAAAAACTAAACCTAAATTGGTTAGATGTTTTTCAGTGGTTCTGCCCGTGACTATTATGTCGTCCAAAAAATTGACGACCCCTGGTATACCCAAAAGCAATTTTTCCATTTCATGCTGGAATATACCTGTTGCCGGTTTGATGCCAAATGGGAATCTATTTACTGCAAACACACCCTTGTGAGTACTCCATGCGACCAGTTTACTTGATTCTTCGTCAAGTTCAAACTGATTTTAGGCTGCTTCCATGTCCAATTTTGAACATTGAACTCCCCCTTGCAGTTGGTTAAATACCTCTTCTACCCGGGGTAAAGGATGTTTATTATCGACGGTAAATTTGTTGAGAGTTACCTTATAATCGGCATACAGTCGAATACCTCCATCCGACTTAAGAACCGGAACCAATGGAGTACCCCAATCACTTGTTGGAACGGGCGTTATTACCCCCATTCTCTGTAAACGTTCCAACTCCGCCTCGACATGTTCTCTGAACACATATAGAACCTGTCTAGGCTTACAAAAAATTGGCTTGCACACCTAACTCTAATTGAATCAAGCTATGTTTGAATTTACCCAGTTCCCCGTTGAACAAATCCTGATGCCTTTTGAGCATATCGTCTAAAATTACAGATTTATCTCGAACATTAATTTTACCTATTTGGGCGAAAACGATTTTGAACTTGGCATGAAAATCTCGTCCCATTATTGGTGGACCCTCAGAATTATCGACACTAGCATTGGAAGTTTTGCTATAATATTTCCATATTTAATTGTAGGACTAAATGAACCGCGTACATTGATTTCGTGACCCGAGTAAGCATTCAACCTGACATTCCACACCGACAAATCGTACTTATGGAATTTTTTTAGGAACAAATTATTTGGAATTATAGAAACTCCCGCTCCACTATCTAATAAAAATTTAATATCTTGTTCATCAATTTTCACTTTTATGAAGACAGACTTTCCGTTAATAGAATCCTTGATGTTAAATAGCTGTTCCGATAAAAAAAAATTTGATTCGATATTTTCGCGCGTTACATTTTTGGAACTGTCACCCTGTACTGAGGCGCCATCATTAACACCAAAAAAACCATTAACGCTACCTTCATTCACAATAATGTTATATAAATTACTCAAATCATTTTTCTTAATACTATTATCTACAAAATAAATTTTTTTTTTCTTATAAATAGTTTTAATGTATCCCTGTTGACCGCATATATGACAAATTGCCTTCCCGTACTTGCATGATGAGCTTTCGTGGTTAGTGTAACCACAATGTACACACTTAATTTTCTTAACATCGTTGACATGTGGTGATTTCTGAGGTATTTTATCACTTTGCACTGACGATTTTGGTGGCTTACTGTTGATTACCTTATTCTTTACCACATACGCGTCTTGTTTCTGCGACTCATATTTGCATGCCAATTCTGTTGCTTTGCTAAGATCCAATTTGCTATGATGGCAAACGAATTTGTCTAACAAAATAGCTTCTAAATTGTTTCCAAATTCACAGTTGTTCGCAAGACGCTTCAACTTTGCCATAAACTCATTTGAGCTTTCCCCTTCTGATTTAGAAGTTCCGTAAAATATTTTGCGCTCCCTGTATACTACAATCGGTTGAGTACCGGGACGAAGCACCTGGTATCGATAAATCTCGCACCGGTTTATACGCTGTAGCTCCGATACAATTTAGTTAAAGATTTTTTTTCTACATCGTCCACTATCTTGTAGACCAAAACAATTTTTCCAAGCGTTCTAAATATAGTATACACTCATCTCCTTCTGGGTGAAATTCCCCAACAGATGCAAATGGAAGTTTTTCCATGCTGATGACTTTGAGGTTATATTCCTCCTTACTGCTTATTTATTTATAAAATTCTCACAAATTATCCTCGTCGCCACTGTGAGATATATGCATTGCATTTGCATATATATACACGCAAATTGACTTTTTAATAGTTTAAATAAAACTCATGTTCTGGTTATGCTATTCATATATGTGTAATTCATTTTCTTTTTCAGAGTGCCCACTTCACAAAACTAAAATACAGTGAGACCACTGATACATATACATTACAATTCTGGAATCTAATTTGGTGACCCAGCGTACAGTTTTACGTAAGGTCGTAGATCTAACTCCAAGATTATTAAAATGCGTATGTATTACTTAAATACTGGGATGACGATATCGTCAATACATTTAAAAGTATTACAGGCGTAATAAGTTGAGTTCTCTCTAGATATCATCCATGATGATATACCATACGTTTAATCACAGATCAAGCCGTGCTTAAGACAATAATGAATAATATTTATTAAAAATTGTATTAATTATTTAGGAAAATAAACAATACCTATTATATTGTTTGCTGTTGTTCGTGAGCATCTAAAATGCCGCTTAAAACCAGTTTAGAATCAGTCTCACTACTTTTCATAGAAGAATTCGATGTTGATTCATCTTCATATGATGAGCTTGAACTGCTCTTACTGATAGAATCATAAATATTCTCGGCGATTAACTACAAATATAAATTGCCCATAGCTATTGTCTAGGTAAGTATATGTTAATCACGTATGAAACAACTCTTTAAACTGAACTAATATTTTTCATCGGTATCCATCACAAACACTTATTTATAATATAAAACACTTATGGATTATATTTCTATTTATTATTATATATGGTAAATTACGTTAGAGACTGGCACGAAAAATAAAAAATCAGAATCAACAGACAACAATTTTTTTTATGTCAAAATAAATTTAATGTACATGACAATGTCGACAACCTTTAGAACTTTAAAAATAAAATTTAGTGAAGATTCCATGAGCCTGGTGTTAAATACAATAACTAAAAAATATTATTGTATTTTGAACACCACGTATACAGCGAGTATTCACGAACACCAAAATGGTATTGGATGCATGGCGTTGTTGTTGTAAACGGTTAAATAAAATGCGGATATTATTGACAGTAAAATTCACCCCAAAGTAGTGAAAAGCTGTTGAATACACACATTCGGATGGAATTACCATATCCATCCAACTTACTTTTCTCTTACCGATATACACACGCTTTGATTTGACATCTAATTTAGAACGTCGGTAGCGCTCTATTGTAACAAAACAAAAATATGTGTACAGTATAAGTACTATTTATTAACAGTCAATTTTTAGTATACATGTTTAATTGGAATACGGATTTTTTCTGACTTATAATAGCTGATTTACATTCAATCTATTCCAAAAGAATAGAAACACGAAGAAAAGTACAAATACACTGTATCGATATTATATTAAAATGAGACGGGTGTTTACCAATGTATCCAAATGCCGAATTGCAAATTTAGATATCACGATGAGTGGACTGTAATTTGTAACTTATTGATTCAATGAAACCACTAACTATTTTAACTAAATTTTATTTTAATTTATTAATTTTACATCCTTTCAATACAAAATTTTTCTTGACTATATTTTCCTCTTCCTTCTTAGTTTTTTTTATTATACCGCAAATTCATACACCTATACATGCATATTTTATTATTCTGTGCTGAATTAGTCAGATGATTACAGGGAGGCACAAAATACCCAACATACAGTAAATTATAACTACAATTTATATTATAAAATCGTATAAGGTTTAACATACTGCCACCTTTGAAAGGTCAACTTTCAACAAACCAATAAGTTATACAACTCCAATGTTTTCAAAAACAATTAAAATCCTTCGTTTTTCTTAATCTTAATTACTAAAATAATAATGAATTTCAACTTAAATGTTATAGCTAATTTGCAATGAAATAGTTGTTACATTAAATTCATTGTTAACAAATTGTATATAATACAATAAATGTTATTTAATTACAGGTAAGTTACTTCATTTATGCAAAGCAAAAAAAAATAAATGAAACTTATAAATAGTATTATAAATTATTAATATAATTATAATTTGAAAGTTAGTAAAATGTTCAAGATCAACAAATCAATTCGGTGTCGGTAATTTTGCCAATTTGGCTATTCCTCGAGTACATATTCCATTTTTAGTCTTCACGCTGGCGACCCGAACCTTCTGATCCTTACCATATATAACATTCATCACACGACCTATGAGCCACTGAGTAGGAGGAACATGGTCTTCATGAATTAATACCAAATCATCCTTTTCTATGTTTTTATGTGCTATCATCCACTTTTTCCTCTGTTGAAGGGTATGAAAATAATCATTAGAAAACCGATTCCAAAAATGTTGAACCATGGTAGTAACCTTCTGCCAATATGATAATCTGTTTTCCTGCAAATGAGTGAGGGAAGGCTCGACAATAGTATTGATGGGTCCACCAGTTAAAAAATGACCTGGAGTCAGGGGTTGTGGATCATTTGGATCTGACGAAAGAGTGGTCAACGGCCGAGAATTCATAATCCCTTCAATCTCAACCATGAGTGTATTTAATTGAGCCAACGTTAGTGTATGGCCTAGCGTGACTCTTTTGAGATGTGTTTTGAAACTTTTAACAGTAGACTCCCACAACCCACCAAAGTGGGGAGAACGTGGAGGAATGAACTTCCATACTATTCCTTGTGATGCACAAAACCTTAAAATTTCATTTCCTTGTTGGGATTGGAACAATTCAAAGAGTCTGTTGAGCTCATTATGAGCTCCTACGAAATTGGTGCCATTGTCACTCATTATATGCGCCGACTTTCCTCTACGAGAGAAAAAACGTTTTAAAACTGCGATAAATGCATCACTTGTAGCATCTTCGACCATATCAATGTGTACTGCCTTTGTTATGAAGCAGACAAAAATACAAACGTATACCTTGAATGTAGTAGTATTTCGTTGATTTCGGTACCTTATTTGAAAAGGACCACAGTAATCTACACCTACTTTATTAAATGGGCGACAAATTTCAAGACGATCATGGGGAAGATCACCCATATATTGTTCCATACATCTAGGATTAACACGGAAACATGGAATACATCGATGTATCGTAAATTTAACCAAATTTTTACCATTTATTGGCCAATATTTTTGACGAATTGCGCCAAGTGTAGTTTGAACCCCTCCATGGAGGTTTTTTATATGTTTGTCTTTGATCAAGAGCAAAGTGAAGTGGTGTTTTGGTAACAGGTATTGATGTTTATAGTCGAAAGGCAAATTACTATTCCTCAAACGACCACCTACTCGTAAGAGATTATCTGCGTCAAGAAAAGGCGAAAGACTTAAAATTTTTGAATTTCTTGGTAATTCTTTTTGGGATTTTAAATAATTTATTTCATCGTGAAATTCTTTGTGTTGAACAAGCCGAATGATGCATTTTTCAGACTGATGCATCTCTTCAGTTGATAATTCACCAAAGTTCTTATTTGCGCCATTACGATCTGTAATGTGATTCTTGATAAACCGGAGAACATACGCTACGACACGAATCAGTTTGGAAAAAAGAACTATATTTTTCAATTTCCACAACATCTATTAATTTTTTGAATGTTAATTTCAAATTGAGAGATTGATTTTTCATTTCAGGAATTTTATTATTGTCCACCTTAACAAATTTGTCAGGCCATTCCTGTTCATTATTTTTCAAAAACGACGGCCCATACCACCATACTTCCGATAAAGCAAGATCTTGAGGCAGAACACCACGAGACAACAAATCCGCTGGATTAGCTTTGGTATCTACATGTCGCCAAGTCATTTCCGAAGTCAATTCTTGAATTTCTGAAACTCTGTTTCCGACGTATATTTTCAACTGATATGGGGCCAGTTGTATCCAAGCGAGAGTTATACTAGAATCCGACCACAAATAAATTTTATCGAATTCTGTAGTCATAGACCTTCTGACTTTAACTACTAGTTTGGCAAGCAACAAAGCTGCATTTAATTCCAACCTTGGGACGGTTAATGTCTTTAAAGGAGCAACACGGCTTCTACTGCATAGTAAACTAACAACTATTCTATCCTGTGAATCAATACAACGAATATATATGGATGCACCATAAGCGACAGTCGATGCATCGGCAAAGCCGTGAATTTCTATTCGCTTTGTATCTTTCGGAATTACGCATCTCTTGATCGATAAACCATTTATACTACCCAAATTATCTCGAAATTTAATCCATACATTTTGTAAATTTTCGGGAAGAACGTCATCCCAGCCAACCTTTAGTAACCAAATTTTCTGCATCATAAGTTTTGTTGTAACGATAATTGGCGCGATGAGACCCAATGGATCGAAAATTTTAGAAGTTTCCGATAAAAGTAGTCTTTTTGTTATATTTGGGAACGGAATTGCTTTCTTGAATTCGAACAGGAAATTGTCAGTGTCAGGAGACCATAGCAAGCCTAAAGTTTTTATAGTTTCGTTATAAATGTTTAACGATTGTTCACGATCTTCTGGAGGTATTGATTCTATAATTTCAGAATGGTTCGAAGCCCATTTGCGTAGATGCATTCCGCTTGATTTTAACATATCTATCAATTGTTTTTGTAATTCTATAGCCTGATTTAAATCGTTGCTGCCTGTCAATAAATCGTCTACATAAAAATCTCTTTGAGCGACTTGAGATGCTAATGGGAATGATTGTTTCTCCAACTCAGCTAATTTATTTAAGACCTTTGTAGCGAGGTACGGAGCTGCGGATGTTCCGTATGTAACGGTTTTTAATTCAAAAACACTAATAGGTTGACAGGAATCTGAACGCCACAAAATCCTTTGAAATCTTGTGTCATCATCATGTATGGCAATCTGTCTATACATTTTTTCGATAACACTTGTAAAAACATATAGATATTGACGAAAGCGAAGCATTATTGACCAAAGTTCATCTTGGACCACGGGTCCAACCATCAGAACATCATTGAGCGAAACTTGAGAATCAGTTTTCGCTGATCCATCAAAAACTGTACGAAGTTTGGTTGTTGTACTGCTAGGTTTAAACACGGCATGGTGAGGCAAGAAATATTCTAAATCAAAGGGATTACTGCAAACCTCATCATTCGATATAACCATATGCCCCAAATCTTGATATTCAGTCATGAATTTAATGTATTCGGTTTCCAATTGTTTGTCACGACTAAATCTATTTTCTAAATATTGAAACCGTTTTAGTGCTAAGTGTTTAGATTTCCCTAAATTTTTGACCGTGTCTTTGAAAGGTAATCTCACCACGAAACGACCATCGTTTTTTCTACTATATGTTTTTTCGAAATAATCTTCGCACTGTTTTTCTTCAATTGATAACGGTTTGTCATTATCGTACGTATCTGTTTCCCAAAGTTTTTCTATTTGGCTATCAATATAATTTTCAAGACTTTCATTTTCAGAGTAATGATTTGATAAAAAGAAATTCTTTGTTTCTTGCACTTTTCCACTAACTATCCAACCAAAATGAGATTCTTGAAGAGTTGGCATATCTTCTGCCAATTTAAATCTATTATTCTTCATAATTTCGAAAAACAATTCTGCTCCTATCAATAAATCTACTGATCCTGGAACATTAAATGTCGGATCCGCCAATTTGATTCCTTTCGGTATCTGCCATCGAGAAATATTGATCTGTTGAGCAGGATAACGACTCGCAATTTCTTTGACAACAAGAAACTCTAATCTCTTCGAATAATTATTTAATCTAGACTTAATTGTTGTAGTGAATTTTTGGTCAATCATAGTTTCACTATGATTCAAACCTGAAACTGCAATTGAATCAATATTTTCCTTTTCAATACCGAGTGTGTTAGCTAAAGTTGACGAAATGAAATTGGATTCGGAACAAGTGTCTAACAAAGTTCTACACGGAATAAATTTTCCCTTATTCGAACATATCAAAATTACTGCTGTTGAAAGTAACACTGCTCTTTGTTCAGTTCGAGCACAATATAATTTTGATTCAGTTAATGCATTGAAATCACCATTAACTGGATCTGAGCTAACACCCCTTGAGTCAGCCTGAATATTTTCATGATTAATATTCATATTCGTAGACGATGTGTTACAATTTCTCGAGTTTTGATTTGTATTATTGGACATATCCATGTGAAGTAGAGAATTATGTTTTTTATTACAAGTTTTACAACTAGCTGACCTACAATCGACAACGCGATGATTTGGTCGCAAACAATTTATACACAAATTCAATTCTTTTGTTTTGTAATAACGTTGAGTAGGTGAAAGTTTTAAAAATACCGAACAATTATTAATCAAATGATGCTCATTACACCCTAAACAACATCTTTCTTGATTTTTAATCTGAGAATTATTTGAATTCCCGACAACAAATATTTTTTGCGAATTACGAAACTTATTAATTGGTTTTGATTTATGTAACTGTGTGACTGGTGTTGAAATAGAATCAGACGATTTGGTATGCTCGATTGATTCCAAAATTCTACAACGCTTATCAATAAATTGAGACATTTGTAGCCATGTCGGCAATGACGAAGGCGATATTTCATTCTCCCACTGTTTTCGAGATTCTTTATCTAGTACATTGGACACAATATGAATTATTATCATATCCCATGATTCAACATTCTGACCCAGTTTCTGAATCGCATTTAACTGAATGGAGCAATCATCCAGAACCTTACGTAGATCACGAGACGATTCGTGAATAAGCGGTCTAATATTAAATAAACAACTAATATGTTTCTCCAAAATGCTACGAGGATTATCATAACGTGAAAGTAGTGCTTTCCATGCGATTTCAAAACCATGTGATGAATATTGCACGGTATCGAGAGTTTTATTCGCATCACCATGTATGTAACTTTTTAAATAATGTAACTTTTCAATATTTGACAGCGATTCATTTTTTACAATAACTTCTTCAAAAGTATTTTTGAATTTTAACCAGGCATCCAATGCTCCATCAAAATGTGGAAGCTTTAATTCAGGAAGACGTATTTGACAATTCGACTTAATTTTTTGATCTTGAACACTTTTCACATTATCTACCTCTTTTGTTTTGAGCTGATCCATTATTTGCTCTATTTTTGACTTTACGTTAAAATATTTTGTTTCAAAATTCATTAAACAATCATTAATATTTCTCAGTTCATGCTCCTCTACTAATTCTAATATTTCCTCAAAGACTTTATTATAATTATTATAACATTCTTCTACTTTATTAATTCTTACGATTAAATCGAATTTATTATTTTCGTCAATATTGAAATCATCGATAAATTTCTCAAAATTATCTAATTGGAGTATGTAACCCCCACGTTTATTTTTAAGCTTTTTTAGATCCATTTAATAATCAAATAAAATAGAATAAAATAAAAATAAAAAATACCTTAATTAAATCTTAAACTAATCTGCAACTGATGAAATATAAATTCGTCTAACGAACAGGATGACGTGTGACCTGCTGTATGACTTGTGACATGCTGTATGACTTCCAAATCCAAATAGATTTTGAATTTAACCTACAAATTGGATTTTGTAGTACGGCGCTGTTTATTTATTTCGTCTGTGCGAAAACGAGATGGTATGATTTTCAATTAACGTTCTATTGTACGAATACGACACGTTGATAAAGCAAAATGGCGATGAGCTTGTTCTTTTTTCGTTTCAACAATTTTGCGACGAATTTTTGTTTTGCGAACTCAATGGTATTCACCGATTTGTGAATAACTTTCCAAAATTTGTTATTTCAATAGCCACGCGGTGTAAAATTAAAATATGGCTGCGAACTGCGACAACACGAAAACTTGTTAATATCCGGATTGATAGGACCAAAATGTTTACCAATGTATCCAAATGCCGAATTGCAAATTTAGATATCACGATGAGTGGACTGTAATTTGTAACTTATTGATTCAATGAAACCACTAACTATTTTAACTAAATTTTATTTTAATTTATTAATTTTACATCCTTTCAATACAAAATTTTTCTTGACTATATTTTCCTCTTCCTTCTTAGTTTTTTTTATTATACCGCAAATTCATACACCTATACATGCATATTTTATTATTCTGTGCTGAATTAGTCAGATGATTACAGGGAGGCACAAAATACCCAACATACAGTAAATTATAACTACAATTTATATTATAAAATCGTATAAGGTTTAACAACGGGCATACTCACAATTTTAGTTTTTCCTTTCAAAATGCTACTATGATTTTATAAATTTTGAACAACAATGGAGCAACTTTTACGAAAAAAGATAAATCTTTTTCGCCATAAAAACTTGTGTGTTGCAGCAAGTAGGATCGAATACTACTTATGTACATCTTTTTTCTTTTAGAAAAGAGCAAAAGATTAAATGTAAATCAGCTAAAATCCATTTTATTTTTCTATTACTTTTACCTTCCTTTAACCGGTTTTAGAGGAACAACTCAATTAATTCGAATTCGAAATTATTTTCCAGGATTTTGTGTCCATTCTATTTCGACAGGAGCCATCTATTGCGGAATATTTTATTTACTTTTCCTAAAGAAACATCTTCGAAAAAGGTTTCTAGTACTCGAACCATTTTTTTGTTTGTTGTAAAAGAAACTTTCTATACCGTTAAATTGTATAAAAGCGGTTTAATAATAGCTTATTTATACCCTAGACATACTGCGGTTTCATAAATCAGATTTAGTGAATTTTTCGAGTTCAGCCCTAATCTGTCAAACTCGATTTTAGCTCAAGTACTTGAAAGAGTTTAGAAAATCGTTTTTTTTAAATCGCTGTCTATCTTAGAATAGATAGAAATCGAAGAAACGTGTAAATACAGTTTATCCAAATAAAAAAATGAGAGAGGCATACTCAAAATTAAATTTTTTCATTTCAAAATGTTACAGAGCATCCCCAATGAAAAACTTTTTACTTTTATCTTTTACTTTAACTTAACAAATAGCATACCCAATGGATAAGGAAAAGTCGAATTAAAGCCAATTTAATTTTTATTTACTTTTCAAAATCTTTTGTGTCAAATTTTCAGTTTTCGTGTAGCAAAATCAAAAATACATGTTAGTTACTCGACAGAAAAAACCAACGAATTTGAAAATTTTTGAATTGTAGTTAACTTCATTCTCTCTATTCTTAAGGCAAAAGTTAAAAGTTTGTTAGTTTTTTCTATAAGGAATCCACCAACCTAACGAGCAAATCATTTTTTTTTCTCAAAATAACTTTCCTATAATCCTGTAAGTCACAAGTAAAAAGTATTCCATGCTACTGTGAATTTAAAAATTCTTGTGCAACATGATGCAACTTTTACAAAAAAAGATAAATTGGGTTCACCTTTTATTGCATTGCTGTAAATAGTAGTGAATAACTGTTTTTGAGAAGGCATCTTCATTTTAATGCAAGGATATTGCCTTTCGAAATAGAGCAAAATAATAAATGTAGCTCAGTTTTATTAGAAATACAAACTGAAAAGTAAAACAGACTTTAACTGAAAGATGAAGATTACTTTATTCGCTTAAAAATCGTTTTCTTTTCACATAATAATTAAATTTAAACCAAAAATGTAATAAAACGTATATTTATTGGTTTTGATTTATTTGTAATTATATTATGACACTCGCCATCTTGGCAAACTACAAATAAATTCTTCCGTGTTTAGATGATAAATGGAACACACAAAATTAGTTATGAAAGTAAAATTTAATAAACAAAATTACGTACTCTCACTTAAGTCACGTAACGTCGCATGAAAATTGATATTCTTGAAGTCGGTTCAAGTGACACGACTGTAACTAAAAAGATGTCGGCCAAATTAAAAAAATTTAAACAAGTGAACAAAATTATACAAATTTCACCCTTCCATTTTATTGCAGTCGTCTGTCACTTATAAAATTCAAGTGATTATCTGTCGTATAAATTGATTTTACACACAAGCGTGACATAACAAACGGCTAGTTGAAAGCAATTCACGCTTGAAGCAATTCATATTTGATCTGGTGCCCTATTTTTGAAAGCGGTGGAAATTTCCCCACAGGGATATTGTAATGTATGGAGTTAATTTAAATATTCAAATATAGATGTCATGAGGATGAATTGTAAAACTTAGGATTAAGAAAAATACAGTGTAAGAAAATATATAGAAGTGTACGTTGGTGATTAAAGAGAAATAAAGAAAATTAATTGAAGCGTTTTAAATCTAAAGAAAGAATTACCATCCGGCATAAAATATACAACATTGGCGACGAGGTTAAAGAAAAACCCACAAATTAAATAATAATCAAATTATTTGTGGTGCATAAAGTAAAAAAAAAATGAGTGATAACCTCAAATCACTATGGGGTCACATGCCACCGTTTAATTATAAGCGAGGCAGCTGGAAAGTGTACAAAGGACGATTTGAGCAGTTTATTACTGTATTTAAAATAGAGGATGACAACCAGGAAAAAGCGGCATTATTAAATTTTTGCGGAAATGACACATATCAATTTATATATGGTCTATGTTGTCCATCTGAGCTGAGTGAGGTTAAATACGACGAATTGATTAAGAAACTGGATGACCATTTTTTTGATGCGGTTAATGTGTGGATCCAGAGGAAACGTATTTTCAAATGTGTTCAAGAAGAGGGTGAATCGTGCCAAGACTTTATGGATTGCAAATTTGGTCAGTATATAGAGGATACGATTCTATATAAATTTGTGACGGGAATAAACAATAACAAAATTTTTGACGAACTGTGTGATGATACGAGAAATATAGACATCATAAAAAAGGCGTTGGATCTATCAAAGAAGTTCGAAAATAAATTGAACATACAAAAGGTTGGGTAAACAAAATAATGACAATGATAGAAGAGTTACACCAAGAATAGGAACACAACAGTCAGTGGATCAACAACAAAAGGGTGTAAGATGTATACATTGCGGGTACAATAACCATTTCAGTAATTATTGTCGGTTTAAGAACGTAATATGCAGAAGGTGTAATGTACGGGGTCACATGCAGAAGGTATGCACCAAAGTGGGAGAGGAGGAGTCAAATTGCATATTGAGGAGTGACGAAGCTGCATTGGGCGAGAAGGTGAATATAAAAAAAAATGTGATTTAACGAAATTTATTATAACGGTTCTGAACGTAATTCTGCAATTGAGCTGTATTTCACAATTGAAAATAAACCAATTAAGTTTATGGTAGATACTGGAGCTTCGATTTCAGCGATTCCTGGAAAGGTTTATGGTGGTGAGTTATCGCATGTTAAGTTGTTATAAGATTCTACTATGGTGAAAGATTATAGTGGAAATATGCTAGAACTACGTGGGTGTATTTATGTGCCTGTAACGTATAATGGTGTAAAAAAGCAATTTAAAATTCTAGTTATTGAGGGAGTTCAAAAATCCATTTTAGGTCGTGATTTTTTCCGGTCGTTCGATATAAAGCAAATTGAAATTAACCAATTAGATAATTTAGAGGGATCTAACCATATAGATCAAATTATTAATAGGTATAAAGGATTATTCGATGGCGAATTAGGGAAATTGAAGAACGTGAAAGTTCGTTTAGTTATGGTAGAGGGAGTTACTCCTAATTATGTTCAGGCGAGAAAAGTTCCATTTGCGTTTCTACCAGAAGTGGAAAAGGAATTAACTAAATTAGAAAAGGCAGTGATAATAGAAAGAATTGAAGCTACAGATTGGGGTACACCTTTGGTTCCGATATTAAAAGAAGATGGGAATATAAGGATAGGTGACTTTGAATAAATATTTGAAGGAGACAAACTATAGGTTACCTAATATTGAGGATATGTTATATAACTTACGGGATGCAAGACTAATGTGAAGTTTCTGACAAATTGACAAAAACCTTACAAAAGCTAAAAAGTGTAAATACTCCGCTACACTAAAATTGTGTAGCTGGAATTTAGATCAAGGCATCGTAGAGATGTCTAAGTAATACCGAGTGTGCCATTTCATTGTATTGACCTCTGTGTATGATTTCTAGCAGACAACATATTTATGCGACCCGTCCAACATAAATTTATTCAAGTTTCAAAAATGCCACGTGGTAAAATTCTGTAGTTAAGATTTCTGTGGGCCATTGACAAGGCATCGTAGAGATGTCTAAGTAATACCTAGTGTGCCATTTCATTGTATTGACCTCTGTGCATGATTTCTAGCAGACAACATATTTATGCGACCCGTCCAACATAAATTTATTCAAGTTTCAAAAATGCCACGTGGTAAAATTCTGTAGTTGAGATTTCTATGGGCCATTGACAAGGCATCGTAGAGATGTCTAAGTAATACCGAGTGTGCCATTTCATTGTATTGACCTCTGTGCATGATTTTCAGCACACAACATATTTATGCGACCCGTCCAACATAAATTTATTCAAGTTCAAAAATGCCACGTGGTAAAATTCTGTAGTTGAGATTTCTATGGGCCATTGACAAGGCATCGTAGAGATGTCTAAGTAATACCGAGTATGCCATTTCATTGTATTGACCTCTGTGCATGATTTCTAGCAGACAACATATTTATGCGACCCGTCCAACATAAATTTATTCAAGTTTCAAAAATGTCACGTGGTAAAATTCTGTAGTTGGGATTTCTATGGGCCATTGACAAGGCATCGTAGAGATGTCTAAGTAATACCGAGTGTGCCATTTCATTGTATTGACCTCTGTGCATGATTTCTAGTAGACAACATATTTATGCGACCCGTCCAACATAAATTTATTCAAGTTTCAAAAATGCCACGTGGTAAAATTCTGTAGTTAAGATTTCTGTGGGCCATTGACAAGGCATCGTAGAGATGTCTAAGTAATACCGAGTGTGCCATTTCATTGTATTGACCTCTGTGCATGATTTCTAGCAGACAACATATTTATGCGACCCGTCCAACATAAATTTATTCAAGTTTCAAAAATGTCACGTGGTAAAATTCTGTAGTTGGGATTTCTATGGCCCATTGACAAGGCATCGTAGAGATGTCTAAGTAATACCGAGTATGCCATTTCATTGTATTGACCTCTGTGCATGATTTCTAGTAGACAGCATATTTATGCGACCCGTCCAACATAAATTTATTCAAGTTTCAATAATGTCACGTGGTAAAATTCTGTAGTTGGGATTTCTATGGCCCATTGACAAGGCATCGTAGAGATGTCTAAGTAATACCGAGTGTGCCATTTCATTGTATTGACCTCTGTGCATGATTTCTAGTAGACAACATATTTATGCGACCCGTCCAACATAAATTTATTCAAGTTTCAAAAATGCCACGTGGTAAAATTCTGTAGTTGAGATTTCTATGGGCCATTGACAAGGCATCGTAGAGATGTCTAAGTAATACCGAGTGTGCCATTTCATTGTATTGACCTCTGTGCATGATTTTCAGCACAGTCCAACATAAATTTATTCAAGTTCAAAAATGCCACGTGGTAAAATTCTGTAGTTGAGATTTCTATGGGCCATTGACAAGGCATCGTAGAGATGTCTAAGTAATACCGAGTATGCCATTTCATTGTATTGACCTCTGTGCATGATTTCTAGCAGACAACATATTTATGCGACCCGTCCAACATAAATTTATTCAAGTTTCAAAAATGTCACGTGGTAAAATTCTGTAGTTGGGATTTCTATGGCCCATTGACAAGGCATCGTAGAGATGTCTAAGTAATACCGAGTGTGCCATTTCATTGTATTGACCTCTGTGCATGATTTCTAGTAGACAACATATTTATGCGACCCGTCCAACATAAATTTATTCAAGTTTCAAAAATGCCACGTGGTAAAATTCTGTAGTTAAGATTTCTGTGGGCCATTGACAAGGCATCGTAGAGATGTCTAAGTAATACCGAGTGTGCCATTTCATTGTATTGACCTCTGTGCATGATTTCTAGCAGACAACATATTTATGCGACCCGTCCAACATAAATTTATTCAAGTTTCAAAAATGTCACGTGGTAAAATTCTTTAGTTGGGATTTCTATGGGCCATTGACAAGGCATCGTAGAGATGTCTAAGTAATACCGAGTGTGCCATTTCATTGTATTGACCTCTGTGCATGATTTCTAGCAGACAACATATTTATGCGACCCGTCCAACATAAATTTATTCAAGTTTCAAAAATGTCACGTGGTAAAATTCTGTAGTTGGGATTTCTATGGGCCATTGACAAGGCATCGTAGAGATGTCTAAGTAATACCGAGTGTGCCATTTCATTGTATTGACCTCTGTGCATGATTTTCAGCACACAACATATTTATGCGACCCGTCCAACATAAATTTATTTATGTTTTAAAAATGCCACGTGGTTAAATTCTGTAGTTGAGATTTCTATGGGCCATTGACAAGGCATCGTAGAGATGTCTAAGTAATACCGAGTGTGCCATTTCATTGTATTGACCTCTGTGCATGATTTCTAGTAGACAACATATTTATGCGACCCGTCCAACATAAATTTATTCAAGTTTCAAAAATGCCACGTGGTAAAATTCTGTAGTTGAGATTTCTGTGGGCCATTGACAAGGCATCGTAGAGATGTCTAAGTAATACCGAGTGTGCCATTTTATTGTATTGACCTCTGTGCATGATTTCTAGCAGACAACATATTTATGCGACCCGTCCAACAGAGGTCAATACAATGAAATGGCACACTCGGTATTACTTAGATATCTCTACGATGCCTTGTCAATGGCCCATAGAAATCCCAACTACAGAATTTTGCCAAGTGACATTTTTGAAACTTGAATAAATTTATGTTGGACGGGTCACATAAATATGTTCCTAACGACACAATTTTACCACATGGCATTTTTGTACCAAGACATCTCTGCGATGTCTCGTCAGTCGTTTCAAATAACCACATAGCAAAAGTGTAGCAGTCCCTTTACACTTTTTTTAGCTGTTGTAATGTTTTTGTCAATTTGTCAGAAACTTCACACTGCCGATGCAAGAGTCTTTGGAGGAAGAGTCAAAAAATTTGGTTTCATGGAGTACGCATATT
Source organism: Tipula vernalis (assembly GCA_958295665.1). Taxonomy (NCBI): domain Eukaryota; kingdom Metazoa; phylum Arthropoda; class Insecta; order Diptera; family Tipulidae; genus Tipula; species Tipula vernalis. The sequence goes on along the minus strand of OY282558.1, from coordinate 124,828,056 downwards.
GGAAATTTTAGGGATGAATCGTTTGCCTTTTGGTGTTAAACCGGCGTCTGGAATTTTCCAGCGAGAGATCGAAAAGGTTTTGAAAGATGTAAAGGGTGTTATCTGCTTGAAAGTCATAATAGAAGTTTAAATAGTGTTCTAAAGAAGTTATTAATCGGGTATTTAGGATATATAATTTCGAGTAAAGGTATACACAGGGCAAAATATACAGTCAGAGACTTTCCAATTCCACAAACCATTACGGAAGTTAGATAGTTTTGTAGTCTAGTGAACTATTTTGGTAAATTTATACAAAGTTTGTCCACAAAAATGTATCCAATTTATGATTTATTGAAACAGGGAGAAGGTTTTGAATGGAATGAGAAATGTGATAAAGCCTTTAGGAAGGTTAAGGATGAGATTATGTCGGATAGAGTGTTGGTCAAGTATAGTCCAGAGCAGGAATTAGTACTTACTTGTGATGCTTCCAAAGTTGGTATAGGAGCGGTTCTGTCCCATAGATACGAAAATAAAGTTGAAATACCAATTGAGTTTGCATCGAAAACATTGTCTGATAGTGAGATGAATTACGGAGTCATTGAAAAAGAGGCACTAGCAATTGTGTTTGCGACCAAGAAGTTTTTCAAGTATTTGATAGGAAGGCATTTTGCATCGTGGGATTCCTCAAATGTCGACAAGTCGATTGCAGCGATGATGGGCATTTCATCTTTCTGCCTTTAATTACACAATTGAATATGTAAAGTCAGGACAGAACTGTGCTGACGCTCTGTCTCGGTTTCCATCCGAGGTTAAGCCCGCAAGTACTGAAGAGGTTAACTATTTCAAGTATGTATGTGCAAATGATAGGTTACCTCTAAGTTGGGATATGATAAGGCAGGAAACTGAGAAGGATGGTGAGCTAATGGAAGTGATAAAGGCGGTGAAGAGCAATTGTTTTGATGATTTGGATAAGAATAAATTTGGATCGTATTTAGTAAAGAAATATGAGTTAGTCATGGAAGAGGAAGTGTTAATGTTTGGACATCGGGTATGATAGTTCCAAGTACTCTCAGATAGCAGTTATTGCATCAAGTGCATCAAACTCATTTAGGTATGGTTAAGACAAAATCAATATTGCGGTCATATGTATGGTGGCCAAAAATGGATAAGGAGGTGGAGGCATTAATAGGAAAATGCGAGAATTGCATAAATGTATTGTTCAATCCTCCAAAAGCGCCAGATATTCCATGGTCGCGTCCAGATGGTCCATGGAAGAGGATCCATATTGATTTTGCGGGACCTATGTGTAATAGATATTTCATAGTTATATTAGATGCTTTTAGTAAGTGGATTGAGGTTTTTTACACTTCTAGTCCAACCACGGAATTCACAATTCGTTGTTTGTCGAATGTATTTTCATGATTTGGTTTACCGGAACAAATTGTAAGTGACAACGGGTCACAGTTTGTATCAGTTGCGTTTAAGAAATTTATGTATTCGAATGGCATAAAGCATTCGTTGACACCGACATATTTTCCTGCCACAAATGGGGCAGCTGAGAATGCCGTAAAAACGGTCGAGAAGGCCTTGTATACTGCGGGGTTTAACAAAAGTCCGGGGAATGTGGACAACATGTTGTGCAATTTTCTTTCTGATTATAGAAATGTAGCTCATTGTACAACAAAGGTTGCTCCAACGTCATTAGTTCTGAATTTTAAGCCTAAAATAAATTTGGATTTGATGTTGCCTAGACCTGGAAAGGAAAAGGTTTGGGACAGTAATTTGAATGAAGGGGGTCGGAGGTTCAATGAGAAGGATGAAGTGTTAATCTATAGGTCAAATAAAAAATGGATTAAAGCAACAATAAAGAAACAATTGGAACCAAGAGTATATGTATGTAGATTGATGAATGGTCAGATAATGCATAGACATGTGAATCAGATTAGAGGATGGGTTAGAAGTAATATGTTAAGTCTTAATAATAAAGTGGAAATACGAGATGGAAGGCGAGTAATCGAGGCACAAAACGAGAATCGAGAATTTAATATTGTGATGTTCTACCATGAGGGTAATGGAACTGAAGCTATCAATGATAGTGTTTCAGGTAATAGACATCTTGTAAATAATGAGTCAACTATGGTTAATCATGATGTTGAATTGGAAGAGTTTGTAGAGGGGAATAATGTGGAAAATTCGGTGATCAGTAATAGGGAACAGAATCAGAGTTGGGGAGAAAATCAGGGATTACGCGATAGATCGCAGATTTGCAAACCTAAAAAGTTGGAGGACTATGTGTTGTTTTAGTTTGTATAAAATAATAATACATGTAATTTGCATAACTGAATGAATACTTATAGATATAAAATTAATGTAAAGGGGTTATATTGTTAATGAAGAAGACCAGCATTTTTTTATAATATTGTTTTAGAAGATTTAAATTTAAAGCTGGTATTGGTTTTTTGTTTATTTTTTTTTTTTTTTGTGTATGTACATTCTTAGGAGTAGCGGATGTAATGTATTGAGTTAATTTAAATATTCAAATATAGATGTCATGAGGATGAATTGTAAAACTAAACTTAGGATTAAGAAAAAGACAGTGTAAGAAAAGATATAGAAGTGTACGTTGGTGATTAAAGAGAAATAAAGAAAATTAATTGAAGCATTTTAAATCTAAAGAAAGAATTACCATCCGTCATAAAAGACACAACAATATCCGTCAAAATATTAAAAAAATCTTCGGTAATTTTAAATTGCGTATTCTCAAATTCTACTAAAGAAAATTTTCGATTGGGCAGGAGTAAGTGGAAATGAAATCACGTCATAGGAATTGTGGTTTTGTTAAATTGGGAGTTAAACAATAGTACATTGTGTCATTAGGATTAAAAGTGATACTTTGTTTGACGAGCAATTATATTTGCATGCGAGGCGAAGCGCAGCGTAGCCGAGCAAAAGCAAATATTTGCGAGTCAAACAAAGTCACTTTTAATCCGAATAACACATACTATTTTTTCTTCAACGAAGAAATGCTTATTATAAACTAATTATACAAGTAAGTACAAATTATGTAATTAAAATTTCAAAATTGAAAGTAATTTTGTTGAAATATTTTGTGAAACTAAGGAGATCATGACTTTTGTTTGGTTTGACTATTGTAAGTGTCAAACTGCCAAGCTATAATTATAATATTTTTCTTGCGAACAAAATGTTTGAATCAGAAGATTTATCAAATTTACCTCCGGATGTGGTTCAAACAGCAAAGGAAATTGTATTAAACCTATTGCCATCAAAATCACGTAAGATTTACGAGTGCGCATATAACCGATTTTTGAAGTGGTGTACTGAAAAAAAATGTGCAATCTGGATTATATTCAGAAAGCGTTCTATTGGCATACTTTGCCAATTTGTCTACGAAGATGAAAAGTTCGACTCTTTGGGCGCAATATTCTATGGTTAAGGCCACATTAAATTATAAAAATGGCGTAAACATCGAAAAATATTCCAAATTGCGAGCATTTTTAAAAAAACAGAATGTTGGTTACACAGCAAAAAAATCGAGGGTTCTCGATAAAGCACAAATCGACTTGTTTTTAAATTTTGCTCCCGATAAAACATATTTAATGATGAAGGTAAGCTTTAAAACTTAAAGATAATATTTATACTTATATTTTGGTATTTTTCTAGCAGGTTGTTTAATACTGGGAGTAGCGGGTGCATGTCGTTGCGACGAACTAGTAAATTTAAAGATAGATGACATTGAAGACGTTCAATCAGCTTTGTTGGTAAAAATTCCCAACTCCAAAACAAACAAATCGCGCCTCTTTACTGTTTTGGGAGAAAATTATTTGGGGATTTGCAGAAAGTACTTTGCTCTTCGCCCAGAAAATTTCGAGGAACGACGTCTTTTTATAAAATACCAGGGTGGAGTATGTCATCGGGTAGTAGTTGGTATTCACAAAATTAGTAGCGTTGCAAAAGAGGTGGCATTGCATTTAAATTTAAAAAATGCAAGTGAATATACCGGTCATTGCTTGCGTCGAACTTCAGCTACACTCCTTGTAGATTCTGGCGGTGACCTCACTTGCCTTAAAAGGCATGGTGGTTGGAAATCTAATACTGTAGCTGAGGGATACTTAGAAGATTCCACAACAAATAAAACAAACACTGCTATAAAAATATTACGGCCCGATGAACTTAGTACCAGCTACAATACTAGTACCAGCTACAGTACTACTCATGAAAATATAACCGCTCATGATACTGTAGAAAATGAGGATACCTTTGCTGCAGAAATATTACCCCCCGAAGATCCCAGTACCAGTCCAATTACCAATATTGTTGGCAATATGGTTACAAATGATAATAATGTTGACAAATCCGGTTTGCTTAATTTTTATCAAAGTTGTTCAAATTGTACTTTTAACATTAATATCCAGAACAAATAATTTTTTTAAATGAGTATGTAAATTGAGTTTTTTGTGTTAATGAATAAAAAAAGTTTTTCCGAAATAAAAAAAATAAAAAATACTTTCATATATACATTATACATATTATTGTGTCTTCACTATAATATTTTTCTCCTATAGTATTAAAAATACCTACTTTTACACCAAGGATTAAAAGTGTAGCTTAGCAACACACACATTTTATAAAATAGTAAGAAAAAGGCCAACTTTAATACCAAAAAACAGTATTAAAACAAGAGGCTTTTAAGACGTTGGGAGAAAAATTAAATTATTTGCTAATTCGAATTAATCTTCACTTAATAAACACAATTAAGCCGTCAATTATACACATTTACAAATGAACATATACGATTTGAATGTTCTGGGTAAATATTCCGATTAATTTCAAGAATAGGGTATTTAGCTGTATGTGGATTTTGTAAGTAGAAATTGTACGGTGATTTGCAAGGGAATTAGTAAGGCATTTTTGACAGATACTAGGAAATTCATGTTTCATGAAACGACAAAGAAATGTAAAGAGCTCACCCGGATCAAAATTTTCATCCAAAAATAAAAATTGGTTCAATTTAGGTTCTTGCTATCAATGTAAACATTGATCTGATTAATATAAGTTAAATTAAGTTGAATTAAAACAGTAAAAGATGAAAGTTTAAAGTCGAATTTAACTAGTACACTAGTAAGTATTAAAAACCTGTATTCCAGCATAATTTTATCTCGCCGGTGCGAGTAATATAGTAACAGTCAACTTTTAGCGTTAATCTTTATTAGAATACGGATTTTTTCTCACTCAATCCAAGTTTCATTTTTTTATCCTTTTGATTTTCTTTAACCGATTTTAGCGGAAGAAATCGATTAATTCGAAATCGAAAATATTTTTCAGGATTTTGTGTCCATTCTAGTCCTACAGGCGCCATCTATCGTGAAACATTTTATTTACTTTTCCAAAAGAAACATCTTCGAAAAAAGGTGTCTAGTACTCGAACCATCTTTTGTTTGTTTTAAAACCAACTTTCGATGCTTGGATGAATTGATTGTATGTATAAAAGCGGTTTAGTAAAAAATACAAATTGAAAAATTAAATCGACTTTAATTGAAAGAAACATTTTTTTCCACAAAAATTTGAACAAAAAAATGTTTTAAAACATTAGTACGTACACTTAAATAGTTGAAACACGTCATCTTTTCATCAACTGAATTTTCATGAAAAGACAACTTGAAAAGTCGATTTTAGTGTTTGTTTCTCGGGTTTTTAAGATAACTTTATTCAAAAATGTGGGATTTAATTTGTGTTGTTGACTTGATAAAGTTGAATTAAATTAAAGTTAAATTAAGTTTAATTAAAAAACTGTAAAACGGGCTTATTTTAATAAAAATCGAAAGTTTAACACGTTCACCACTCAGTGTCACATATATGTGACATGCTAGTTTTACCAGAAACTCATGTCACACATTTGTGACACAAATTATAAGAAATTTATTTAGGATAACATTGCAGTAGTTCTTGTTACGATTATTTGCTATATGGATGATTTTCTAGGAGTATCTGTCACTTATTTGTGTCGAGTAGTTTCACTCGAAGCTTAGCCGTTAGAGACATTTTCACATTATTATTTTAATGCGTGAGTTTTTCCTGAACACCATAAATATTGCTTGAGTTGCGAACGTGTTAAAGTCGAATTTAACCATAGTAAATACGTATACTATATTGCTAACTAGTGAAAACTAGTGAAAAGCTGCTGAACACGATTAGGCAGTCGGATGGAATTTCCAATCGACTTTCAACATAATTTTATCTTACCGGCATACACACAATTTGGAATTTTTGGAGTTCAGCCCTAATCTGTCAACCTCGGTTTTAGTTGAAGTACTTGAAAGAGTTTAGAAAATCGGTTTTATTAAACTGCTGTCTGTCTAGGGTATTACATCCAATCTTTTCGTTCTATTCGAAAAGAATAGAAATCGAAAAAAAGTGTAAATACATTTTATCCATATAAAAAAAAATGAGATAATTATATATCATAACTTAACGATAATTATATATCATAACTTATATATATCAAAACTTAACGAGAAAAAATCAATATTTCTTAACGAAACATATATTTATTCTTTGGCGTCAAATTTATAAATGTTTGTATTATTTATATTTTCTTTTGCAACCAATATAAGTCTCACTACTACTTAGTTCATCTTGTTTAAATGTTATTTTTATATGTTATATATAACGAATCTTCGATAGGAGGATGAGTCTAAAGGGATCGCAGTATGACGGCTGCTCTACCCTTCACAGCGCCTCCACCGATAACAATGTCGTTTGCAATTGATTCTGGGCATACTCAAAATATAATTTTTTCATTTCCAAATGTTACAGAGCATATATTCTTAAGGCAAAAGTTAACAGTTTGTTAGTTTTTTCTATAAGGAATCCACCAACCTAACGAGCAAATCATTTTTTTTCTCAAAATAATTTTCTTGCAATCCTATAAGTCAAAAGTACAAAGTATTTCATGCTACTGTGAATTTAAAAATTTTTGTGCAACATGATGCCACTTTTACAAAAAAGATAAATTTGTTCATCTTTTATTGCATTGCTGGTACATTGCTGTAAATAGTATTGAATAACTGTTTTTGAGAAGGCCTTTTCCTTTTAATGCAAGGATATTGCCTTTCGAAATAGAGCAAAAGATTAAATGTAACTCAGTTTTATTAGAAATACAAACCGAAAAGTAAAACAAAGTTTAACTGAAAGATGAAGATTATTATCTTAAAAAACGTTTTCTTTTCACATAACAATTAAATTTAAACCACAAAAGGTTTTCATTTGAGGTTTTAGTTGAAAGCAATTCACGCTTGAAGCAATTCATGTTTGATCTGGTGCCTTATTTTTGAAAGCGATGGAAATTTCCCCATAGGGATATCCGTCAAAATATGAAAAAAATCTTCGGTAATTTTAAATTGCGTATTCTCGAATTCTACAAAGGAAAATTTCTGATTGGACATGAGTAAGTGTAAATGAAATCACTTCATAGGAACTATGGTTTTGTTAAATTGGGAGTTTAACAAATTAAATTTTTTGCTAATTCGTTAATTAATAAGGAATTAATCTTCACTTAATAAACACAATTAAGCTGTCAATTATACACATTTACAAATGAACATATACGATTTGAATGCAGTTGGATAAATATTCCGATTAATTTCAAGAATAGGGTATTTAGCTATATCAAAATTTTCATCCAAAAAAAAAAATTTGTTCAATTTAGGTTGTTGCTTTCAATGTAAACATTGATCTGGTCCGGATCACTATGATTTAATAAAAGTTAAATTAAGTTGAATTAAAACAGTAAAAGATGAAAGTTTAAAGTCGAATTTAACTAGTACACTGGTACATATTAAATACCTTTATTCCAACATATTTTTATCTTACCGTACGAGTAATATAGTAACAGTCAACTTTTAGCGTTAATCTTTATTAGAATACGGATTTTTTCTCACTCAATCCATGTTTCATTTTTCTATTTCTTTTTGATTTTCTTTAACCGATTTTAGCGGAAGAAATCGATTAATTCGAAATCGAAAATATTTTTCAGGATTTTGTGTCCATTCTAATCCTACAGACGCCATCTATTGTGAAACATTTTATTTACTTTTCCAAAAGAAACATCTTCGAAAAAAGGTGTCTAGTACTCGAACCATCTTTTGTTTGTTTTAAAACCAACTTTCGATGCTTGGATGAATTGATTGTATGTATAAAAGCGGTTTAATAAAAAATTCAAATTGAAAAATTAAATCGACTTTAATTGAAAGAAAATTTCGTTACAAAAAAATGTTTTAAAACGTACTAATTATTTGGTTTTCATTTATTTGCAATCACAAAAATAGTTGAAACACGTCATCTTTTCACCAAATGAATTTTCATGAAAAGACAACTTGAAAAGTGGATTTTAGTGTTTGTTTCTCGGGTTTTGCCTTTGAAGGTGATTTGTGGGATTTAATTTGTGTTGTTGACTTAATAAAGTTGAATTAAATTAAAGTTAAATTTAGTTTAATTAAAAAACAGTAAATCGGGCTTATTTCAATAAAAATCGAAAGTTTAAAGTCGAATTTAACCGTAGTAAGTAAGTATATTGCTAACTAGTGAAAACTAGTGAAAACCTGCTGAACACGATCAGGCAGTCGGATGGAATTTCCAATCGACTTTCAACATAATTTTATCTTACCGCCATACACACGATTCGATTTTACATCGGATTTCGGATCGTTGGTAGTGCAAAATAAAAATATTTGTACGGTATTTGGTTAGTAAAAGACAATTTTTTTTTTCAAACATTAAGTTATTCTCGCATTTTCCAGATATATAAATATTTCACGAAGGGGAGTAAGAATAATTTTTATTATTGATGTTTTATTGGAATAGGGATTTTTGGCTCGCTCAATTCATTTTTTATTTGCCTATTCCCTTTATATCCTTGAGATACACTACGATATAATAAAACCTATTTGCTAAAGTAATAAGATTAAATTGATATATGTCATACCTGGTGGTATTATTGACAACTAATAAATAATACATTAGGTGACACTAATTATATAAGTAGTAGAAACACGAGACTAACTTGAGTAAGATGGATACATGTATATTTTAATGAAATATATAATAAATATAATTTCTTAAACAAGTAAAATAAATAAATCTTTTAATTTAAAAATAAAAGATAATAATATACGAGAGCGGATTGAAAATGAAGCTACCTAGCGCTAGATGGCAGCACAAACACAATAATGTTTTGTTTTTTAGAAATTGCGATCTGTCAAACGTCAGCTGTTAAAATTTCACCCAAATTCATCGATTAGTTTATTTGTTGTAGTCATTTGAAGTAAGCAACTTTTGTGTTTCTTGAAAAATGGAAAAAAACGAATTTCGTGCAGTGATTAAACACTATTATTTGAAAGGGAAAACGGCGAAAGAGACAAAAGAAAAGCTCGATAAAAATTACGGTGAGTCTGCTCCGTCAGATTACATGGTAAAATATTGGATTGCTGAATTTAAACGCGGCCGAAGAAGCACTGCAACAATACCATCAACAGGAAGGCCAAAAGAGGTGGTTACTGAAGAAAATATCAAGAAAATCCTCGATATCGTTATGAATGATCGCCGAGTCAAGTTGCGTGAGATTGTTGAAATGGTAAACATATCATATGAACGTGTGTTCAACATTTTGCATGAACATTTGCATATGAAAAAGCTATCGGCAAGATGGGTGCCGCGTTTGCTCAGTGTCGAACAAAAACGAGTTCGACAGACCACTTCACAGCGGTGTTTGGACATGATAAAGCGTAATCCTGTTGATTTTTGGCGTCGATTAATTACTGTTGAAGAAACGTGGGTCCACCACTACACACCTGAAACCAAAAATCAATCGAAACAATGGGTGGAAGCTGGTGGAAGTGCTCCGAAGAAGGCAAAGGCAGTGAAATCGGCTGGCAAGGTTATGGCCACTATATTTTGGGATGCACACGGAATATTGCTCATCGATTATCTTGAAAAAGGATCCACAATCACAGGAAAGTATTATCGTGCATTATTGGATCAAGTGGTTGATGCAATCAAGGAAAAACGACCACATTTAAAGAAGAAAAAAGTGCTCTTTCTTCAAGACAACGCACCGGTTCACACAGCATTAGATACGATGCTAAAATTACGTGAAATACACTTCGAATTGGTTGATCATCCACCTTATAGTCCAGATTTAGCTCCTAGTGACTTTTTCCTGTTTCCAAACTTGAAAAAATGGCTCGCAGGACAAAGATTCATCTCAAACGAAGAAGTGATTATCGAAACTAACGCGTATTTTGAGGGGTTCCCGAAATCGTATTATTCAGATGGTATAAAAAAGTTGGAATATTGTCTTACTAAGTGTGTCGAATTAAATGAAGACTATGTTGAGAAATAAATGGTTTTTGGCAAAAAAAAATTTTGTTTTCCTACTTAGGTAGCTTCATTTTCAATCCGCCCTCGTAACATGGCGCTGCCGACTAAAGACAAGCAACGTAAAGTCAATTAAATAAATAATGTAAGTGAAAAGTAAAAAAAAAATTTAAAAACGTCCGGAAACATAACCTAAAAATGGATTTCATGAAACCGAAACCCTTAAAATTCAAGGGAAATCTCAATGAGGAATGGCTACGATTCAAACAAAGTTTTGAAATCTATTTGGAAGCCGCAGACCTCACAGAAACCTCAGATAAAAGAAAATGTGCTCTTTTATTAAATACTATGGGACCACAAGCAATAGAAATCTACAACAATTTCAAGTTCACTGGAAAAGAAAAGCAGACATATGAGGATTAGTTAAAAAAATTCGAGGAATATTGCAACCCAAGTAAAAACATTCTTGAGATTTACATTTTATACCCGCAATCAGATGGAGGAAGAACCATTCGATGATTTTCTAACAGAAATTCAAAAACTTGTTAAGGATTGCGAATTTGGCAACCAAGCCGACTCAATACATATGGATCGCATTGTGTTAGGTATCACCGACCAGGATCTTCAGGCTTATTTAATTAAAAAAGATGACTTGGATCTAAAGGGAGCCATCGAATGTTGTCGTGCCGCATAAATAACACGTAAACAAATCAGGTGTGTGCAAACAAATAATAGTAATAAAATAGTTTCAGAAGTTTGTAGTAATAGAAATAGATTTCAAACCAATTCATTTACGCCATAAAGAAAACGGCAACATAATATGCCCGACAGACGTCCTGTGGGTAATCAAAATACATTTGCAAACAGTTATGCACCCAACAAAAATAATACGGGTGGTAGTAATAATAAATATCATTCAGTACCCAATCAACAATTAGGTACGATTTCGTGCAAAAAATGTAATAAAAATCATAAGTTGGGTGAATGTCATAATAAGGGTAAAAAATGCATAAATTGTGGTAAATGGAACCATACGGCTGATGTTTGCTGGCATAAAAAAGTAAATGATATTAGTAAAACAGAAAATGAGAATTTAGATAGTAATTTTAATGAATTATACGAGTATGTTCTTTCAATAAAGTCGAATACAATTAACAGATGGTATAAAGAAATCTTAGTAGAAAATAAGGCAATTAATTTTAAAATAGATACAGGAAGTGATGTAAATATCTTACCACTGTATATATTTCGGAAGATTGGTGCGAATTTTGAGTTGGAAAATAGTACTGTAGTTTTAAAAGCATATGGTGGTTTCGTAATCAAGACAATCGGGCAGTGATTTTATCAGTAAAGTTAGATAAAAAAGAGTTCAAAGAGCGATTCGTCATGGTAAAGAACGATTCAACACCGATAGTGGGATTGTCTACTTCACGCGCGTTGGGAATAGTTAATAATGTAAATGAAATAGAGTCTGAGAAGGAAAATTTTATACAGACTAATATGGATATTTTTAATGGTTTAGGTTGTTTTCCGGATTTTTACAATATAAAATTAAAAGATAATTCAGTAGCGATATCTGATCCGCCTTATAGAATTCTGCTAAAATTAGAAGAGGAAGTAAAAGAAAAATTAGGTCAAATGGAATCTTTGGAGATCATATCCAAATGAATGGGTCAGTAGAATGGTTATTGTCGAAAAACCAGACAAATCTTTAAGATTGTGCCTCGATCCCAAGCATCTTCGTAAGCAAACATTATCAAAGACTATTGTGTAATTCCTAGTTTAGCAGACTCATGTGCACAGTTAAATGGCAAAAAGGTGTTTAGTGTCTTAGATTTAAAAGACAGTTTTTGGCAGATACAGTTGGATGAAAAATCATCCAAAATTTGCACATGCATTACTGCCTACGGCTGCTATAGGTTCAATAGGCTTCCGTTTGGTATAAATATAGCATCAGAAGTATTTCAAAAATTTAACGTTAAAAGTTTCGGTGACATAAAAGGAGTATTTATATAAACAGACGACCTGCTCATTTCGGCTAATTCTCATGAATAACATGATCAAATTTTGAGCTAAATAGTGAATCGAGCAAGACAACTAAACATAAAATTTAATATAAATAAATTCCAATACAAACTAAATACGGTTAAGTATTTTGGTCATCTGTTTTCTGCAGATGGGATCGCTCCAGATCCAGACGGTATCAGTAGTATTATGAAATATGACATGCCAACAGATAAAAAAGACTTACAGCGGTATTTGGGTATGATAAATTATTTGAGAAACTTTATACCTAATTACGCTTAACTATCAACCCTGTTAAGAGAGCTTTTAAAGAAAAACTCCGAATGGTATTGGATACCAATTCATACAAAGGTAGTGGATGACTTCAAAAGAATCATTACCAACACACGGGTATTAGCCAATTTTGATCAAAGCAAGGCCCATTTGCTATGCATCGCGAAGTCTAACTCCTGCGGAAATCAATTACGCGCAAATAGAGAAAGAGTTTTTGGCAATACTTTTCTCCTGTAGAAAATTTCATAAGTATATCTATGGACGAAAAATAAAGATAAATACAGATCATAAGCCATTAGTTAATATAATGAGTAAAGCAGTGAGCGAAATAAACTCGAATCGTTTTCGAAGAATTAAAATAAAACTAATGATCTATGAATTAGAAATCTACCAGGCAAATATATGCACATTGCCGACGCTTTATTTAGAGCATGCACCCAAGTAGTTGACGAAAATCTTTCAGATCAAGACTTAGCTGACATAGTTCACACCATTAACATGTCAGACGAACGGAAAACTGAATTCCAGACTGAAACTTTGAAAGATTCAATTTTATTGGATTTAATAAACACATATCATACGGGTTGTAGCCATTCTAAGAAGAATGTACCCAACTCTCTTCGAATTTATTGGAAGAAACAAAAAGAAATTTATGTTGAGGGCAATTTAGTTTACTACAAAGACAGAATAATAGTACCCTTGTCACTTCGTTTAAAAATGATCAAAACCGTTCACCAATCACATTTTGGAATATGTAAATCAATAGCTCGTGCTAAGACCATATTTTACTGGCCAAATATGGAGGCAGACATTGAAAATGAAGTAAAAAGTTGTCAAATATGTGAAAAATACTAAAATTCCAACATTACAGAAAAAATGGTAGCTCATGAAGTGCCAAATCTACCATTCCAAAAGCTAAGAGCGGACATATTGGAATTAAGCAACAAAAGCTATTTAGTTTTGGTTGACTATTTTTCTAAATACATAGAGTTAAAACCGATTGAAAATAAAACCGCTCTCCGAGATAATTAAAAAATTAAAAGACATATTCTCTACTCACGGAATCCCACAGACATTTATTAGTGACAATATCCCATTTAACAGTTACGAATTTAAAAATTTTTCCAATGAACGGAAATTCAACATTGTAACCTCAAGTCCACGGTACCGTCAATCAAACGGCCAATCAGAAAAAGCAGTAGGTATCTGCAAAACCATGCTGAAGAAATCAATAGAAACCGAAACCGATGTTGAATTATTTCTCTTAGAATATCGTAACACGCTGATAACAGGTTTAAAAGCATCACCAAATGAGATGTTAATGAGTCGTTTAACACGTTCTTATATTCCAATCTCAGATAATGTTTTAATACCAAAGATTGTTCCAAATGTACAAGATAGCTTAAGAGCTCGAAAGGTCGAAATCGGGAAATACTATAACAGGTCTGCTAGAAACCGATTAGATTTAAAATAAGGGGATAATATAGTATTCCAAAACGGTAAGGTTTGGGAACCGGGAGTTGTCATACAAAAACAAGAAACACCACGTTCTTTTATCATTAAAGATGAAAACGGCCGTATTAAACGAAGAAACACCAGACATCTTCGAGAATCTGCAAATGTTCCAAATTTTAGGGACACGCATTGCGATTTTGGAAATTCATATAATGGTAATCAAAATTCGAATATTAATAATCCTCAGAAGTCAAATAATATAAATCAGTATTCAAATAATAGATTCGGTAGAGTAATTAAGCCTCTCGACAAATTGAATTTATAAATGTAAAATTAATAAAGTTAAATACTATTATATAAAAACAATGTTTAGATATAAGATAAAATAATTTATGAATTAAACCTCTAAAGGGGGGAGATGATGTATGTGATACCTGGTGGTATTATTGACAACTAATAAATAATACATTAGGTAATACTAATTATATAAGTAGTAGAAAAACAAGACTAACTTGAGTAAGATGGACACATGTATATTTTAATGAAATACATAATAAATATAATTTCTAAAACAAATAGAATAAATAAATCTTTTAATTTAAAAATAAAAGATAATAATAGGCGTATTTTTATGACCATTTACAACAACAATGCCATGAGTCCAATACCATTTTGGTATTCGTAAATACTCGCTGTGTACTTGTTTTCCAATAATTGCTGAATTAATTGCTGCGTTCCATTTAACATGGCAAAGTACACACAATTACTTCTGACTGCACGCAGCTACTCTTGCTAAATTTTATGAGTAGTTTGCTTTTTGAATTTATGTCGATTTCGTTACCAGAATATTTAGTACAACTAATCGGTAAGAAATGGCTGATCAGTTTTCAAATTAATAATTAATTGTCCAACTTTCCATGTTGCACGTAAATTGTTTTAAATTAAATTTTATTTTCGCAACTAATTTTCTGCGTTCCATTTACCATCTACTCCCAAGTACTTATTTGTATTTTGCCACGTCAAATGGAACGCAGCAATTATTTTTTAGTTATTGTGTAGCGAGGACGCGATTTCGAAATGAATACCGATTTGAATTTAGTCAAATAGAATGCGCCTAATAACACATTAATAAAACCTATTTGCCTAAGTAGTTTAGCTAAATCGGATTTATTAAACCTCGGTCTGTCTAGGATATTAGGCTTCCTTTAACCGAGTTTAGTAGAGGAAATCGATTAATTCGAATTCGAAATTATTTTGCAGGATTTTGTGTCCATTCTATTTTTACAGAAGCCATCTATTGTGAAACATTTTATTTACTTTTCCTAAAGAAACAATTTCGAAAATGGTTTCCAATACTCGAACCACCTATTGTTTGTTTTAAATTATTGCTGCGTTCCATTTAATGTGGCAAAGTACACACAAGTACTTCTGACTGCATGCAGCTACTCTTGCTAAATTTTATGAGTAGTTTGCTTTTTGAATTTATGGCGACTTCGTTACAAGAATATTTAGTACAACTAATCGGTAAGAAATGGCTAATCAGTTTTCAACTTAATAATTAATTTTCCAACTTTCCATGTTGTACGTAAATTTTTTTAAATTAATTTTAATTTTCGCAATTAATTTTCTGCGTTCCATTTACCATCTACTCCCAAGTACTTATTTGTACTTTGCCACTTCAAATGGAACGCAGCATATATAAGAACGGTTTAATAAGAAATACAAACTGAAAAGTAAAATCGACTTTAATTGAAAGAAAAATTCGTTTTTTCCACATAAAAAATGAATAAATTTAAACCATATCATCCTTATTTTAACATGTATCGACGATTTTACAGAAAAAAGATGACACTCGTCATGAAAAAATAACTTCAAAAGTTGATTTTAGGGTTTGTTTCTCAGGTTTCATCTTATTGTATTTCTTACTGCCTTCACGATAACTACTTCTTTAAAATTTTGTTGAAAATAATTCACGCAATAGGTTTAATTTGTGTTTTGTGTTGTTGTTGATTTAATAAAATGGCTGATTTCAGGGCCAACCAGCTCAACTTGCAATTTTGCGAAATCACACACGAACCCCTAGTTTCAACAAAGCTACAACCAAAACTGATTAACATTGTGAAGAATAGTTACTTTAAGGAGGGCTAAACTTGTCGAACCGACAGCCGCTCGGACCAAATGAGGTATTGCCTTTAACTGATCCAACTTACCATTCGATTTTGCAGGCTATTTTCAATAGTTGAGGTAAATACACTAAATTCGGTAAATGCCCAAACCTTCCCAAAAAGTTGCTAAATGGAATGTAAAACAATAAATGTTTTATGTTTAGATTATTTTTTTTATAAAAAATTGCGAAGATGTGAGAACAACATACATACATAGATTCTTAAAGTCGACTTTTACCGTAACACAAAACATTTACTGTTTTTTATTCCGTTTACTCTTCTTTTGAGAAAGGAAACCGCATTTACCGAATTTAGTTTATTTACCCCAACCATTGGTCCGCATCCTTATGAATATAAC
The DNA here is from genome assembly GCA_958295665.1 of Tipula vernalis. Taxonomy (NCBI): domain Eukaryota; kingdom Metazoa; phylum Arthropoda; class Insecta; order Diptera; family Tipulidae; genus Tipula; species Tipula vernalis. The sequence goes on along the minus strand of OY282558.1, from coordinate 124,811,409 downwards.
ACATGCCTCAAAGAAAATCGTTAATCATAGACACGATCCGGTCAAGCAGTTAATTTTACATCCAAAACTTTCATTCAAAAATAAATATGTACAGTACGAGTACTTTAGTAGAAATCAATTTCTAGTGGCATGTTTAATTTCGAATACGGATTTTTTCTTATCCAATCCATTTTTAATTTTTCTATTCTTTTTACGCTTTTTTTCAGCATGGTACATGCAAAAACCAATTTTAGTGCACGAAATAGATTAATTTGAAATTATTTACCAGGATTTTGCCTCCATTCTGTTCTTACAGAAAAAGCCATCTATTGCGTAACATTTTATTTAGGTTTCTGGTACTCGAACCATCTATTGTTTATTTCGAAATAAACTTTCTATGCCTTGGATGAATTAAATTTTATAAAATCGATTTAACTAAGACACACAAGCTAAAAAATAAAATAGACTTGCTTTTTTAAAATTAGGTTATCATATTTGTTGGACAGAGTGTATAAACGTAGTTAATATATAAACTTGTGCCTAGCGGCGGGACACAATACTATATATAACTGTAAGCTGTCACAGAGAAAACACACGATGTATATCGCGCTGTCCATTATATTATACATATAAATAAAGATATTGAATTCGAAATAATACTAATCATCTTAGTAGATTTTTACTTGTTTACCATAACATCGAGAGTGGTAACAATTGGCGACGAGGATAACGGCTGTAATTATAAAATATTACAATAGTGAAAGTAAAAAAAAAAAAAAAAATTATCATCGAAATGGCCGAGATGGAAAAATTGGTTAATGCGTAACTGAATTAGTAAAAAAACTTGGTACACCTGTAAATGGACCAAGTGGAGAACATCGAATGGAAAGCCTTGCCAACAGCATGCAAGTTTTCCGTTACGATCCTGACGAGGGACACACATTCGAGGCGTGGTATCGACGATACGAGGAAATATTCCAGGAAGACGCCAAATCCCTCTATGATGCAGAAAGAATTCGTTTGATTTTGCGCAAGTTGGACGCAAATGCTCATGACAAATTTAAAGATATGATTCTTCCGAAAACTCCAAAGGATTTTTCATTCGCTGAGGTTGTGAAGAAACTGAAAAACGCTTTTGGACGACAGGAATCGTTGTTTAATACTCGGTACAAGTGTCTTCAAACCACAAAGAATGAGAACACAAATTATGTCACGTACGCAGCACAGATAAACCGAAAATGCGAAGTATTCAGATTGAAAGAGCTAAACGATAACCAGTTTAAATGTTTAATGTTCGTGCGCGGGTTAAAATCCTCACAAGACGCCGAAATTCGAACCCGTCTTATCGCAGAATTGGACGGGGAGGATGCAAACGAACAATCACTAGAGAAACTAATCGCCGAAACTCAACGTATTTTAAGTCTCAAGCGCGACACAGCGATCATTGGTGGAAGTTCAAAAGTTCAACCAGTCACCAACGCTATGAAGCAGATGCAACCAGGTTTTTTAACTCTGTCGGAACAACTTAAAGACAAACCGAGAAACACGGACACGGTTCAAAATCAATCAGCTGGACCATCCAGACCATGTTGGCTCTGCGGTGGTGTACACTTCGTTCGAAACTGCCAATTTGCGACACAGAAGTGCAACCAATGTCATAATGTAGGTCATAAGGAAGGGTATTGCCAACTAAATAAACCACGAGTTTCGACATCCAACAAGCCGAGAAATCAGCCACGAGCACAGGTTCAACGGGATCAACACCGACAAAAATCATGGCGACATAACATCCCGACGCAAATACATCAACGTCGAGATTAACGGAACCAGCTTGAAACTACAGATCGACACGGCGTCCGATCTGACCATAATCTCAGAGCAAACATGGCAAACTCTGGGGTCACCTGGATCCACATACAGCCCAACTGGAATAAAAGCTGCTTCAAAGGACAGCGTCCTCATTACCGCAGAATTCGACTGTGAATTGGGGATTAAAAACATCGGGCAAGTATATTCTGGTAAATGTTTAGTCACAAATATTACAGAGCTTGATGTTTTAGGCATAGGCTGGATCGAACGTTTAGGCATTTGGGACCGTCCGATAAACGAAATATGTAATGTCATTAATGCGATACAATCAGAACATAACATATTCATTACGGAAGTCAAAAATGAATTTCAAACCATATTTAGCGATACACCAGGGAAGGGTTTAAAGCCTAAAGCGACCATCCACATAAAGCCGGACGTTCGTTCTATATACCGACCGAAGTGGCCGATGTCATTCGCGGTATTGGAGGGAGTCGAATGCGAACTGAATCGCCTTCAAAAACTCGACATCATATCACCGATCGAGTACTCAGAGTGGGCAGCACCCATCGTCGCGGTCAAACGGCCCAACGGTCATATACGCATATGCACCGACTACTCAACTGGGCTGAATTCATGCATCGAGACCAACGCATATCCACTTCCAAGTCTAAAAGAAATGTTCGCGCAGCTTGCTGGCAGTAAAATATTCAGCAAAATCGATTTGTCGGATGCTTATTTGCAAATCGAGGTTGACGACAAATCAAAGCGATTCCTGACAATCAACACACACAAGGGACTTTTTACATTCAATCGTCTGCCATTCGGAGTAAAATCCGCCCCCGGCATTTTCCAGCAAATAATAGATGCTATGCTAGCCGGCCTTGGCGGAACTATCGCGTATTTCGACGATATTCTCGTTCACGCCAAGGATGAGGAGACTCACAAAGCAATCCTCAAACGACTCCTTAAACGATTAGAAGAGTACGGATTCCGAGTGAAGTTAACGAAATGTAATTTTTTTCGCGACGAAGTAAATTATTTGGGAATGATCGTAAATAGCCAAGGCATCACCATAGATCCATCAAAAATTATTGCAATAATTTCAATGACAGCACCTGAAAACGTTCCACAGCTGCGATCATTTTTAGGCGCAATAAACTTCTACGGAAAGTTTGTCCAGCAAATGCATGAGTTACGAGCTCCATTAGACCGACTTTTGAACGCAAACGTGAAATGGGAATGGTTACTCCAATGCCAACAATCATTTGACAAATTGAAACAAATCCTCACCTCCGAATTACTTCTCACACATTACGATCAAACATTTCCTGTCAAAATCTACGCTGATGCTAGCAACACGGGAGTCGGCGCGTCGATTGCACACGTCTATTCAGGTGGAATGGAGAAGATGATTGCGCATGCGTCGCGAACGCTAACAAAGGCTGAGAAAAATTACAGTCAAGTGGAAAAAGAAGGTCTTGCACTTGTCTACGCAGTCAAGATTACATTAGTAACGGACCACAAGCCTCTTCTAAGCATTTTTGGATCGAAAAACGGAATTCCCGTGTAAACCGCAAATCGACTTCAACGGTGGGCATTGACGTTAATAACATACGATTTCGACATATCATACAAGTCGACAAATGATTTTGAAACAGCTGATATTCTATCACGACTCAACGCCTCAAACCGAGTTGACGATGAAGACTACGTAATTGCCTGTCTCCACCTCGAAGAAGAAATATAACCGATCAAATCGAGGAAATCATGGATGTATTACCCATTACACGAAAAATGATCGAAACTGAAACGAGGCGCGACCAGACTTTTAGAGTAATCGTTCAGTATTTGAAATCAGACTGGCCAAATTCAAAAGCGAAAATTCCGGACGACGACGAACTGGCGCAGTTTCACAATCGACGTGGATTCGCTTGTGTCCGGTTGTGTTATGTTTAGTACAGAATCGTCATTCCAAAACGATACCGAAAGCTGATGTTACGTCAGTTGCACAAAGCGCATTTGGGCATCGAAGCAATGAAAATACTTGCCCCAGCCTATGTGTACTGGCCTAATATTGATGACGACATCACAGACCTCGCGCCATCCTGCAGTAAATGTGCCGAGAACGCAAAATCACCCATCAAGACTCTTCTGCAATCGTGGCCACGTGCAATTCGCCCTATGGAACGAGTCCTTACAGACATCGCCGGACCAATTGACGGAGAATGGTATCTGGTCACTGTTGACTCATATTCAATGTTTCCCGGCGTACAAGTATGCACTAACATCGCTTCAACGACTTGCATCGAGAATATGGGCGAATTTTTTTCACATAATGGCAATCCGGAAACATAGGTAACCGACAACGGGACTCAATTCGTAAGTAAACAATTCAGTGATTTCTGTCGTACTCGAGGAATTAATCACATCTTAACGCCACCCTACCACCCGATGTCGAACGGGCGAGCCGAATGATTTGTCAATACACTAAACAGTGCACTAAATAAACAAAAGGGGGAGGGGACAAACAAGGAAATACTCACCAAATTACTCCAAGCATATCGATCAACACCTAACCGAAACACACAAAAATCGAAGTCACCAGCAGAACTATTTTTGGGTCGGCAAATTCGAATAAAACTCGATTTGTTGAAACCTACGCCAGAACATGGTACGGATCGTAACATTCAACAAGAGCAACAACTTAACAAACACCACGGAGCCCGACATCGTAGTTTCTCTCCAGGCGAAAACGTCTACGCAAAAGTGCATGGCCGTACACTGAGAAAAATTTGAGTTTTCATTTCAAAGGAATCAATCCTTTAGAAAATTATTCTTTATTTTAAAGAAAATTTACGTGAAAGTATCATTTGTTTCAAAACAAAAAAAATCTTTGTTATCGAATGATTTTTAATTCTTTAGATAAAAGGTTCTTAACCTTTAAAGCAAATTATAAATGCACTGACAAAATCGTGAATATTTTAAACTAAAGTTTTAAGGCTTTGTTGCAAATGTTTTGATTATTTGTTTATGCAATTTACGGTTATGTGAGGAATGTGGTTTCATTTAACATCGTACCGTGCAAGCATTGAGTTGATTATTTTAATATAAAGTGAAATTTAATAAATATTAAAACATAATTAAAAGAAGTGTGATAAAGTGTGTAATCAATATTTGGGATAATAGGATGTAAGAATACATATTACATTATTTTTGGTGTTAATTGTTTAAAAAAAAGAATCCCATATGGAAAACTATTTGACTTTTTCAGAAAAATAACAGTATTTTTAGTGATTGAAACTCTTGCATGTTCTTATTTTTATAATTAATTAAACTAGTTAAATTATTATTCAAATTATATTCTTAATATATACCTACCAAATAATTTCAATATTAATTGTATCTCAAATATGCAAGACAAACTTTGATGGCTAACAATTAACTAAATAGCGTTGTTCGTGCTAAAATGAAAATATAGTCTCGTTCTAGAACTTCTTGAAAACGGATGTTTTCGTTGGAGTGGGAACGTGGCTCATATAAACAATAAAGTTAATGCGTAATTATGAACATTAAGAAATGAGAAATACATATACTCATATTTAAAAATAAAAATATTAGTAAAATTTTATAAAAAAAAAAAGAAAAAAGTGTGTAATCATAAATTATAAACATTGAAGTGTTGTTTTATAGACAATGGTGGGCTATATACAGCTATAAGTGCTAGTTGGCCTGAGTAAATGAAAATTACAACAACAACAACAATGAAAATATAGATAATGGATAATATTTTCTGTTGTGTTGTGATTGATAAGAACCTTTTACATGGTTTATCTTTATACTTTCTACATTTTTTAAAAATCTAATATGCATTGGGTATTATTGTATTGCTTGCTGCGTTTACATTTTTAGAGTACATTATTTTGAGCAAATTATAATGGACGAAATCGAAAGTAATATCTCTTGTAATGATGATAGCACAAGTCAACCTAATACCAGTATACCACCAATATTATGGACAGCGAGTTTTTGCTATCAACAATAACAGTAATAAATGCCGGCGATGATTTAACCAAAGTCATCGAATTTCGCAATTTGGTGTCAACATGGGGGTTGTCGCAAAAAACAATTAATTTCCTGGCGGATGGTCACGAGTTTACGGTAAAAACTTTGGAAGTGATTGATTTAGATGGGATTGACGATGTTTTTCATAACTATCCCAAAGGAGAAAAAATAGTTTTTAAGGCCGGTCTCCGCAAATGGCGTAATGACACGGTAAACACTAACAACACATAATTCAAAATTGTAGCTCTCAATTTGTTATTCATTTTATGTTTAAATACCTCAATTAGAATAATCCTCTACCTGACTCAGATGCTACCAGATCACTAAACAGCCGCGTTATAAAGTGGATCAATGAACAATCCGCCACATCTAGCCAAGCATCACCAAAGATCCGCACGTAAATACATAATATTATATTGTTTAACAAAATTGCATCTAATTTTAATATCTTATCTTTTAAAGTGCGTTGGAATCCGATCGCGAGTATGACATTATGGAAATATTGCAAAAAACCATCAAAGGGCGGTTGGTTATTAATTATTACGAGAAGAACAACTGTCTTGATAAAAAAAACCGGCAGAACTTGGTTCATCTAATTATAGACCACGTTATGTCAAAAAATTATAGATTGGCTGGAACAGATTTTGAGATTTTGTCGCAAAATATTGCAAATGTTTTCATCACTGAGTTTCCGGTAAACATAATTTTAAATCTAAATATAAATTAAATTCATTTGTTTAAAGTTTATGCTATGGTACTATGTTTTTATAATTATTTCAATGTAGGATGAGTATTACGTTCCTCGTAAGGGCAAGAAGAAACCATCGGGAAAGCTTTACGATCGCTACAGTAAAATGTGCTATTCAACAAAGTTTTTGAAACTGTCCCATTTGAATTCAACAACCGACAAAATTGCAAAACCGTCTACTCCCGATTCCATTCCCAGTGGTAATTTTTTTTTATAACTTTAATATATTATGTTATGCATATGTATTTTACATATTTTCAGACGATTTTCTAAACAACAAACAATGGCTGAAATTAAATTTTGAACCTTGGCAATTAATATGTGATAAATGGAAAGAAACGTCAATTGATCGAACTTCAGCATTTAAATCATAATCAAATACAAATATTACTGAGTTTTTAGTCGAGTGGCCATTATAGTTACGCTAAAAAGTCACCGCAAGATGCATTTTTTCTAAATATTATTTCTTCTCATACAGTTTTTAGAATTTTTTTTATTATTAATGTTAACATATTTGAACGTGAATATTTTGTTTCAAATTTGTAAAAAATAAATGCAATAGTTTAGTTTCTATGAAAATTTGTATAGTTCGGAGCGTGCACTATTGTTAGGTATAGTTTAATTGTAGTGCAAATTTAAATTTATAGGTAATAAATAGAAAAAAAATTGTAATTATTTAATAATAGTCCGTTATATTTGCTAGCAAAACAAAAATGGGAAAACGTAAAGAATATTCTATAGACCTGAAATCGGCAGTTGTAAAATGTGTTACCGATGGGAGCAGTCAGTCGGCAGTTAGTCGACAATTTGGCATACCATTATCAACAGTGCACGAGTGGTGTATAAACCAACAATTGCGTGGGACCTTAGAGCGTAAGCCTCGAAGTGGACGGCCCCGGATAACTACCAAACGGGAAGATTCCGTAATTGTTAGGCAGTCATTGGCGAATCAGAGACTGTCCGCTCCTAGAATAATGAGCGATTTCAATTTAAATTACAAGAAAAAGGTATCGGTTTGCACAATTAAAAATCGCCTGACTGACGCTGGACTTCATGGAAGGCGTCCATCTAAAGAACCACTGATCTCCAAAAAAAATCGCGCAGCTCGGTTGAAGTTTGCGAAAGAGCATTTGAGCTGGACTTCCGAATAGTGGTCAAAAATTGTATGGAGTGACGAGAGCAAGTTCAACATCTTCTCGTCTGATGGAATACAATATGTTCGTCGTCCAGTCAATAAAAGGAACGATGTTAAATACCAGGTTCCCACAGTTAAGCACGGCGGTGGAAGTGTTATGGTGTGGGACTGTTTCTCCCGAAATTTTGTTGGACAACTTCAACGAATACATGGAACGATGGATCGGTTTGGGTACGAGAAAATATTGGAAACATGCATGCTTCCTCATGCAAGGCAAATAATGGGTTCCGACTGGATGTTTCAACAGGACAACGACCCCAAACACACGTCCAACCATGTTTCCGAATACCTGCGGAAGAAAAAAAATCAAATTTTGAAGTGGCCAAGCCAAAATCCCGATCTGAATCCGATCGAACACCTGTGGGAGGAGCTCGATAGACGTATTCGGACGCAAAATTTTACAAAATTGGACGCCCTTTGCACAGTTTTGGAGCGAGAGTGGAATCGAATCCCAACAGATTGCTTAGTAAAGCTTGTTGATTCCATGCCGTCACGGTGTACTGCTGTAATAACAGCTACAGGTTATGCAACCAGATATTAATGTTTTTTAATTTAATTTATATTAATAAAATGTGATATAATGTATGAATTAATAAAATTGAAGTATGAAATAATGTGACTATTTCTTTGTAGGGATTTATTTATTATTTTTTAGTCGCGTGTGAATTACAATTATTTTTTTATTTTTATTTTTTTTTTTATTTATTTATATATTTATTTCTTTATTTCAACTTTAACTTAATAATAATACAAACAAATTATAAACTAATTAACATATTATAGTTGAACAAAGTAAAGCTCCGTTTAGATGAAAATCTGTGGTGGAGCAAATAAACAATTTAAACATGCTATTCTATAAAATCTTTGGACACATTGAGTTAAATATATATTACACAATAGTTTTCTTATTTATATATGTATATATGGAAAAAAATAATAATTACACTTAGTTGCCTTTAAATTTAAAATTGTTTAATGTTTACGATAACAGCTTTAATTGGTGAAATTACCCGAAGCTATATAATGTTAATTTCAGAAAAATCTTTCAACATTTTCTATGTTGACCAGCCAATTTCGAACGTCCCTCTCAAATTTATGTTTACGTCCAATCGTTAGAATTTTTATATCTTTAGGTAAAATATGAAAAAAATACGGTGCCATATAAAGATAAAATCTTCTAAACTTCTCACAATTGCAACGGAAATCAGCATTATAGTAATTTGGGTTTCTTGTATTATACACCTGTGTAATCCGATTGTGAAAACTGTTACTACGGATAAAAAACATTTTCAATACTTTGTATATGTAAAGATATCTAAGTGGTAGCAAATTTAGTTGTCGAAACATAGGAATTGATGGTGTTGTTTGAGGAAGGTGGTATATTAATTTAACAATCCTTTTCTGGGCAATATATAGACCTTCAATGTTACTAAAATAAGTGCCACCCCAACTGGATATTCCATACATTATTATTGATTCAACTATGGCGTGATATAGTTTCCGCAGAGTACTGTTTGGGCATAATTTCTTAAGATTATAGAATTTATGTATAGCACCAAGTACGTTTTTCCTAGTGACATTGAGATGAGACTTCCAATTTAGTTGAGCATCCACTGTTAAACCCAAATATTTAAACTCTTTAACAAATTCAAGTGCAAAACACTGAGACGAGCAAATGATTGTATCACAGGGATGGACATGGTATTTTAAATGGTATACCGAAGAATTAGTGATATTCTTCCCAAATAGCATAACTTTTGATTTAACGCTTATAGCGAGCCGATGATGATAAAATTTACTTAGTTTGATTAAGTCGTTTTCAAGCATTAATTTAGTGTCGACATCGCTATTCGTACCATAGCTCAAAGCCAGATCATCAGCAAAGGCTGTGGCGTGTCCTAATAGATCAATACCGAAGATCGAATTAAAGTAGATTAAAAATAATAAAGGCCCCAGAACTGATCCTTGAGGAACGCCACCACTTATTAAACCTTCGCAGCTAGTTGCCTCACCTATTTTTACCACCTGACGACGATTTTCAATATAACTTGCAAACCAATCAAAAATGTTACCTCTAATACCAATTTTAGCTAACTTCAATAAAAGCATTCCATGGTCAACAGCGTCAAACGCCTTTGCGATATCGACAAAAAAAGCTATGGGTCTCCGAGTATCATTAATATGTTTATAAATCTCACTCAAGCAGTGCAAAAGAGCTTCTTCAGTTGATTTACCGGCAGTAAACCCAAATTGATTTTTATTTAAAAATTTAATCTTATCCAAATAACAAATTAACCGATGCTTAACTAGTTTCTCAAAAATCTTGGAGAAAGTGCTTAGAAGCGAAATTGGCCTGTAATTATTTGGTTGTAATTCATCACCCTTCTTAAAAATCGGGATCACAACAGCTATTTTTAAATCATCTGGAAATTGACCGCTGTTCAAGCTAAGATTATATAGGTATTGCAGAACATCCACCAAATACCATGCACATGTTTTAACTAAAAAATTATTAATGCCGTCAAAGCCCTTTGACCCTTTGTTATCTAATTGTTTTATCTCAGATAGGATTTCCGAAGAAGATATAGGCTCAAAGAAACAAGATGAACTGTAGTTTCTATCAGCTCCATAAATATACTTTTTAAATTCAATTGAAGTAACATCACTAGTAATTACATTAAAATTGGAGGTTGATCCGAAACTTTTACGAAATATTTGCAGAATTCATCAGAGATCGATTTTGGGGACGTGAGAATGCTATTAGTATCGGCTTGATAAATTTGTTGTATTTGTTTATACATCCGATTACGTCCTAAAACTTCATCAATTATTTTCCATGTGTGCTTTGAATTCTTACTAGCCCAATCAAATTTGCTTTTGTAATAGTTATTTTTGACGATTTTTACATCCGCTTTAATATTTCCCGAAAGTTTTTTAACAAATTTTGCTAATTTAATATTATTTGGATGACATCTTAGTTTACGAGAAAATTTTTTTAATTTGTTAATTTTAAATAATAGATTAGGACTCATCCATGGCTTTAAATTATTTATTTTAGGAGGAGCAATAATGAATTTTGATGCGGCAATATGCGAGTTAAGTATAAACAAAAATTTTGCAAAAGCTAAACTGCAAATCCTTTCGCTATAAACAGAATCCCAATATTCAAACTTTAGAAAATTATTGAGTTTATCGTAACAAATTCTTGATTGATTCGAAGTATTAACAGAAACTGGTTGCCTGATGGATGAGGAAGAAATATTAACTTTGATCAAATTGTGGTCAGAAAAATGCATGGGCAAGTTACAAATATCAAATTTGAATAAATTTTCATTTTTAACAAAAACGTGATCCAAACATGTCTTCAACCTTGTTGGCTCATTTACAAGACTGACAAAACCATAGAATGCAAGCATTGTTTGGTAGTTGAAGGATTCACTAGTATTTAAAAGGTTGATATTAATATCCCCTAAGATAACAATATTTTTGTTATTAAGTGTACACAGCAACCTTTCCAAATCATCACAAAATGAAATGATGTTACCATTATGAAAACGATATAAACAAATAAAGGTAAAGTTTCGTTTAGCTAGTTGAATATTTAAAACAAGAAGATCCGCTGAATTCCAATTGCAATGTTGATACGTGAAATTTATAAATTTTTTACTTATAAAAACACCCACACCACCCGACCGATAATTATCATTACAGCACGCTCGAAAATTATACCCTGGCAAATTAAACTCTGAACATTCATTTGAATAAATCCAAATTTCGGATACAAAGATCAAATCAGGACAATTAGTAAGACTCGCTACAAACAAGCTGAACGCATCAAAATTTTCCCTTAAGCTACGAATATTTTGAATCAAAACTCTGAAAGAACTATCCATGATATACTTGAACACAAATCAATTTCAATAAATTACAAAGGAAAATTTTAATAAATAAAGCAGAAAATGTATAGTAGCGAGTCGTTTTAATATTACGTTTAAAAATAAAAATAAAAATAAATGCGCGTACGATTACGCAAAAATTACAAAAATGTTGCGGTGAGATAGGTATTAAAATAAAACCCGAAACCAGCTTGACTATAAACACAAGCGAAAATACAAATAATTGAAAATTAAACTTGAGAGAGAAATTCATATTTGTCGAACTAACGTAAATATCCAAAAAATTAAAATTATACAGAACAGAGCAACACACAATCACACGCAGATGAAACGGTTTTATTTGTTTTTGTTGACAACGTCTACCGAACAACTTCAAAACGATCAAAATGTTATGTATATGTAGCGAAATATCATTAATATAATCAATACGAATAGATAATGTACTGATATTTAACACATACACACAACACTGAACGGTACTCAACATAAACAATGTTGTCAACACAAATAAAGTTGGATCTGTCAAACTAATGTAAACAAAAACACATAATATAAAGTGATTTAAAAATAATAAAGATAAAAACTGAATGTAAAAAGGTAAGAAAACTATTTTACTTAACCTATTATTATATAATTTAAGAGCCCTGATCATCATCTGGGCAAGACGTGTTGTCCTCATCTGGATCTTCAAGATGTTTGAGCCGAAAAATATCGCTCAGAGAACTTATCCGATGCGCATCTGATTCCGCAGATTTTCGCAGGTAAATTTGTCCATTTTTGCACCATAGATATCTGTACTTATGTTGTATTTTGATAATTTTAGCTTCACGATACAATTTGGATTGGTAAGCTGTCAAATGGTGCATGATGAAAATTCGCTGGTGTGGATGATTTTGCGGAAGAAAGATGTCCAAATCCTTCGTCGATAAATTTTTGTGTTTAATAGTTTGTGACAAAATGTTGTTTTTAACATCAACTGAATTTAGTTGAACAATAAAAAAATCTAATGTTGAATTCAGTGTTTTATTCAATGGTGTTGTGTTTTTGGTTGTAGTTTTTTGAATAGCTTTAATTGAGACAATATCCTCTGTTTGAATTGCTACTCCAATTTTGCTTAACGTAGCAACTATCATGCCACGAGTATCATCGTGTTTCAATGGTAAACCTCTGATGACAATGTTGTTTAAGTTTCGCAGTTGATTTGGCTTATCAATGCTGGCTTCAATTTGATTCAGTTTAGAGCTGTGAAGGTTAACCAGTTCTTCTAATTTATGCACTCTTGCTTTTAAAGCTTTGTTCTCAGATACTAGAACCTCAAAATTTTGTTTCAACTGATCAAGAGCAGATAATTTGTTATCCATTCGTTTGAGCTGGATCATTATATCGGATAAATTGATGTTTTCGGCGGATTCAATAATGTCTTCATCGCCATCCACAATCGATTTGTTAGCAGTTACACGGCAGTCTCCGCAAAGCCAGCTCACAGAACGTTTTCTAATATCCTTAAAAAGGTTTCTGGAAATTTGTGCACAGCTTATGTGGAAACAATTTTCGCATGGACCACCACATTTAACACCAGGAAAACGTTCATTGGTGATTTTGCTTGAACAAAGATGGCAGGTGGAAGACATGTTATCACGAATAATTAATACAGGACACAGTTTATTTACTAAATTTGACTAAATAAATAATTTGATTATTGCACCACGATATTAGGCAAAAATTTGACGATATAAAATTATTTATTTTTTTATACAGACAATTAGTTAAACACAATCAAAAGAAATGATTTTGTTGTTTTAGTAGCACACAAAATGTCCGAAATATTTGGCAATTAAATCAAAATAATTCACTTATTTAAATAATATATATAATATTTTATTTGTTAACATATGCAATTAATATTTAATAATTACTTTATTATAATTATTAGATTTTTATTATATTATATTTTATTATTTTTATTTAAATACTAATTTCAACAACTCAACTCAATGGCGATCAAAGAACGAATTACAATCTTATATTAGTTTTTAATGTGAAATGTGATAAAGAATTATTTATCAAAAATTAATTATAAAATGTTTTGATTCGTGAAAAGTTATGAAACGAAAACCATTCTTCCGGTGACTTTTTAGCGGTACTGATAGACATCATTTGGGATATCAATTAGTACGTTAATTTTATTGCCGAACAATAATAATATTCGCTATAGTATTAATTTCTATATAAGCATATGCACGAGTATAAACATAGAGAATGAATAATTTTATATTAGAATCTCTCCTTTCCGTATTCCGTGCTATCAATTGTCTAGTATACAGATCACTAAATTATTATTATTTTTTTTTTTTTACTTAATACAGATTGATATAGATTTCCAAGTGGGATATCCTTTACAAAACACAAAATTATTCGATAAATTCGACGCGTTTATCACCATATGTAAATTAAGAGTCTTCCCAAACGAAATCAAAGATAAAAACAATCAACTTCTTTTCAACATGCTTGAAACTAAGAATTTAGATGAAAGTAAGAATAGTTATAAAATAATATTGTTAATAGTTTGTAAAATATTATTTTTTTTTTTTTTTTTTCAGATACTAGAGACATTATTGTTTGCGTATTACTCCACGCAATAATACAGCCAAAGAGAGTAAATCAAAAATTTAAACCGACCATTTCCGATGCGCAGGAGGATTTTGTAATTTTTATTGAGAATTTAAATGAACTACATGGTAAACTGGACGAAATAAAAAAAAAAATTGGATCCCTATAACCAAGAATCGTAGTAGTCGGACGTAAATGGGAAAAAATTGAAGAAATTTTTTTAATATATGAGGATATTAAATACAAATGCGGAACATTCCGTAAGTGTTTGGACATATTCATTAAACTTTCATTCGTATTTAATATAGAATATTCAAGCATAAGTAAAGAGGTCTGGTATTTTTTGCAAGAGTACTTCTATGAATTAGAGTCTAAGCAAAATAATATTAAAAAATTCGTTAAACTTTTTAAATAGTTCTAAGTTTTTAAATAATTCATTGAATATCGTTGTTTTACATATATAGCATAATATTGAATTTTTAGAATACACTTTTTTTTTAATTTTAAGTAGTTTAAGTAATAAATAATTGAATTATTTTTCATATTAATATAATTAATTATGTTACATTGTTTTTTGTGTAATTTAATATTTAGTAATATTAAAGAAATTGTACACCATCTACAAAGCCTACATGGGACTCCTTCTATATACCAATTTAAATGCGCTGAAAATAATTGCAATCAAATATTTCAAAATATTTATAAATATAAGACACATTTAAAGAAACACTTACCAAATGAAAAAAATACTTTAGAATTACTAGTTACATCTAATCAAAATTTAATAGCACCTTTGGTTCAAAACGATACCCGGACCGTAAACAGAGAGTTTTCCAAAGTTTTACAAAGAAGTAGTTCACAGAGTATTGACGTTAATGTATTAAATAGCCCTATTATACTGGAAAACAATTATGAAAATCCAATTGAATATTTACAACAATCAAGCCTTGAACTCGCACTAAATCTACACAGCGAGAAATCGTTACCAAGAAATATTGTATTTTCCATTCAGAAATCTATTACGGAAAACCTTACCAAATCTATAAGTTCATGTTTACTTCCCTACTCTGATTATTTGTCCGATAGCTTGGGAAAAGAATATAAAAGAATTTTACAGTTTTTCAATGAACCGTTTGAATTAATAAATACAGAATACAAATTTTTCCAACATATTCAACGTTTATGTATATATTCAAAACCTAAATCTTTTTTGATTAATAACGAATTAGTTGAAGTTTTCATTAATGGATTCCCTTCCTTAGATAATAGTAAAGTAGAGGGCTGCTTTCTTGATATAAAATTTCAAATTAGAAAATATTTTGAGAGTGGTGACGTATTGGAGCAAACCTTAAATAATATGAATTTTCTGAGTTCAGAAAACACATTAAACAGTTTTATAAATGGTTCTTTATGGAAGCAAAATATATTAAAATTTCCAACGAAAATTGTCATACCTTTCAATCTTTACTTTGACGACTTTGAAGTGAACGACCCTTTAAGTTCGCATGCTGGAAAACACTCAGTATGTGGTATTTATTACGCATTTCCAACTATACCTAAGTTTCAAACATCGAAATTAAATAATATCTTTGTTGCTGGATTTGTGAAGTCTAGAGACATGAAAGAATTTGGAATTGGCTATTCTTTAAGACCCTTAATTGATATAATAAAATCTTTAGAGAACGATGGTTTAGAAATACAAACACAAAATTCAAAATTCCATATACATTTTCTGCTTGGGCAAATATTAGGCGATAATTTAGGGCTTAATACTATTATGGGATTCTCATCTTCATTCAATGCAACTCATTTTTGTCGATTGTGTAAACGTAATAAACAGCAAACACAATCTGATGTAACAGAATTCCCTCAATTTTTAAGAAATAAGGATAATTATAATTTAGATTTAGCGATTACAGATTTCCATGAAACAGGGATTAAAGAAAATTCTATTTTTAACGAAATTCCATCGTTCCATATCACCGATAATTTTGCATGTGATATTATGCATGATGTATTTTTGGGAATTTGTAAATATAATTTGCGCAGCATATTGGACTATTTCATTTACAAAAAGAAATACATATCGCTTGAAAATTTTAATTATAAAAAGCAAATGTTTAACTATGGAGAAATAGAAATTGGAAATGTAAGCGAACCGATAGAGAAAAACCATATCAAATATGGAAATTTTAAAATGACGGCTAGAGAAATTTGGACTTTTTATAACTTTATGCCGTTGATTATTGGATGTGACATTCCCCCTACTGATAATGTTTACAAATTTTTACTTATTTGTATTAAATTAATTGATTTAGTTGTTCAGAGCAGCTATAATGATATACTTTTAGAAGAAATGGAAATATTAATTCGGAAGCATAATACACTTTACCAACAATTATTTAACGAGAAGTTGAATCCCAAATACCATTTCCTCGTTCACTATCCGACAATAATTCGGAAATGTGGTCCTCTAAGGTTTCTGTGGTGCTTTCGTTTTGAAGCTGAGCATCAAATTCATAAACAATACGCTAGAAATATTACATCACGTCTTAATATTCCACTAACCTTATCAATAAAAGCTTCATTAAAATTTGCTCAGCTAATTATGACCAACAAATTTTTTCAAAGTGAGTTTGAAATAGAAAAAATATTTCGCTGTCGAGAAAGAGATTCAAAGTATACCAATATAACACCCCATAAAGAAAGTATTAAATATTATACAAACAGTCTAATTTTCCGAGGAACAATGTATAAAGTAGGATTTTTTTTCCGGAAAAAATGAACCTAATACTATTATCTATGAAATAAGAGATATATTAATTGAACGTAATACATATTACGCAGTATGTAATAGTTTCAATAACGCCGTTTTCATATCCCATTACCATTGTTATGATATTGGGGAACCTTCCAAAGATTTAATATTGATTGACTTCCTACAAATAAATAGCTTGCCGGTCAATTCTTGTTATTTAAATACGGGGCGCAAGGTTATAAGAGCTAAAGAATACACGTAAGTTGTGTAATGTACATGTTGTATACAATTTCTTTAAGTATTATCTAAATCAAAGATAATAAGATAATAATAATGAAAAATTATGAGAGGAAGTTAATTTTATAATATTATTTGTTGTTCATATTTCATAATAAAGAATTTCAAAATAAAACTATTTTATTTTATTAAAAATTTTGATTTACTAATCTTTTTAAAATCACCCTTTGAAAGTATGTTTTGAAACAAATATTACGATCCTTTAAAACAAAGCCTAAATAAATATAATTTTTAAAAATTTACATTCTTTGAGCTAAAAGAAATATATCTTTGAAACAAAAGTTCAAAATGTTTTAAATAAAAATACGATAATCTTTAAATCAAAATCTTCTGTACATTAAACCAAAAGGTGACAATTCTTTGAATTAAATAATTTAGGTTTTCAATAACCTTCTGGTGAAAAGAAAAAGTCATTTGTTTTTACTTCACAATAGTTTATTCCAAATGATAAAAAAAAACTTTGATTTAAACTTTCCGAATTGTTTAAGTTAAAACCAAAAAAGTTTTGCGCAAAATCTATAGGCAAAAATTTTTTAAGTTAAAGAAGAATCCTTTGTTTTTAAGATACAAATTTTCTCAGTGTAATGAACAGTTTTGAGAATGCGGCGTCATCGAAAAAAAAATTGGTAGTGTTATCTATTCAGTACGGTTATTGACACGAATCGGACGTCACGGTATTCTGTAAATCAGTTAAGACGTCGCTACACCGAGAATAATCATACCAGATCCGATCATTTACCATTAGATCTGATGTTGACATCAGATCCGGAATCAGCAGTTGATGATGAGACAGCATGGAACACAACGGAAAATTTATCAGACAGTATTCATAACATGATTACGGGATTCCAGGATTCTCTACAAAGCAGATCACCACGGAACAATACTGTGGATGCTCGACCAAAGCGACATCGACAACCACCTGCTCGATTATCAAAATTTCCTTTCCTTTTCACATAACAAATAAATTCAACATACAATGTAATAATTATTTGGTTTTCATGTATTTCCAGAATATCGGGCGGATTTGAAATATAAAAACATATACAATTGTTGATCGTCTGCTGAACTCCAATCTTGCTGCAGACACCGTGCTTCCCTTCAGATAACGCAGTGTTAAATTTACAGTATAATACACATCTGGTCTATAATACACATCTGGTATTACTGCAATTTTATTTCATCTCTGTTCAGTTTTTGGATGTATGTACGCATATATTGTTGTTAATACTGGATTGCAATCAATGATATTGTATCGTGACACTATCTCGTAACATGCTCCACCCAGATTTTCCATGCTGAATGTCACCATTTGATTTTATTTTCGACAACGATAGACCTTCGACTTAACTAGACCAGACTATTGTGATTCATTGTCTAAGACAACACGACAATGTGGATTACTTCAAACAGTAATTCGTTACGTCAATTCATAAATGCCAAGTTCAAAAATTATTTAAAATCCAGGTGGACAACAGAGCACTTTGCAGATTATCACAATCAAGTACAAGAAATCTATTTTTGTAATGTATGTGTATTGTTACCAACTGAAGAAAAATAAAAACGAATTGAGTCAGTCATAAAGAGTACGACATCATGTACGTGTGTGTTTCATTTTATAGCGTGCAATAATATTTTGAATGAGACATCACACTGGCGACGAGGAAAATAAGGAAAAATACAAAAGTTAATTAAATATATATTCCACAATTTCGTAGAAATTTATTATTTAAATTGTGTGTAAGTAAAAATATACAATAAGACATACAATTTTTCGAAGGACGTAACCTCAAAAAAATATATAATATGGAAACCATACCGTAGTCATCGTTGGGAGAATTCCGCCCTGAGGCTGACGAATGGGTATTATACCAAGAAAGATTAGAAAATTTCTTTACGGTATATAACATCACCGAGGAGGAAAAAAGGAAAAATTATTTGCTGAATGTCAAAGGGGCGACGGCGTATAAATTAGTATGTGATTTGTCAACACCGGATGTACCTGCAAGTAAAACCTATAAGGAATTATATACAGTGCTTAAAAGTTATTTTACACAACCTATAATCGTTTTTAAAGAACGTAAAATATTTTACGAGACCACAAAATCGGATGGCGAAACGACTATGGAACTAATGGTGAAGTTGAAACGTTTGGCTTCTAAATGTGATTTTAAAAACAATTTGGAGAGCATTTTGCTGGATAAATTTGTTTGCTGCCAAACCCGGCGAGTATTTGACAGACTATCAGAAGAGGATGCAGATACATTAAAATTACAAAAAGTCTAACGCTTTGGCGTTAGACTTTTTGTAATTTTGCGCTTTCGCGTTGGCGTGTAAATATGAGACACAGTATCAGGATGTTCATTTGATTAAAGGCAAAAGGAGTAACTTCGGCTCAGCAACATCGGATCAACAGAAAGTTGTTCAACCAACATGGAATTTGAACAAGGCTGGTAAAGGCGATACGAAGAAAAAGAAGTGCGATCATTGTGGTTATGCAAACCATATAAGTTCTGCATGTAAGTACAAAGAAGCTGTATGTCACAATTGCGGTGAAAAAGGGCATATTAAATCTATTTGTAAAAGAAAAAAGAAGATCAATTATTTAGATGACAATGCTGCAAATAGGGTTAATATTTTACATGTAAATAGTCAGATTGAAAATTTTTCTAAAATAGAGGGGTAAGCTCTAATAGTAAGTTTCAAAATAATTATACTGAAAATTTATTTAATATTCAAGACTCTATAAATAATAAATCCATTTTCATAGAGGTTAAGATTAATGACAAATTGCATAAATTTTTATTGGATAGTGGTGCAGGAGTTTCAATAATTCCGTTCAGTATTTTTAAAAGAGATTTTAATAAGTATAAGTTATCGGTTTCAAATATTAAATTAAATACGTATTCGGGACATGAAATCAATCTTCGAGGTTCATTTAATCCTAAAATTGAATACGGAAAAGTTGTATCAAATCTTCCAATATTGGTGGTTGATAGTGAAAGCGGTCCTTCAATCATGGGACGGGATTTTCATTCGAAATTTAAAGTGGTATTCGCACAGATAGGTAATGTTAACCATAGAAACAGTACTTTGGAAAAATTACTTAGCCAATATAAAAATCTTTTTAGCGGAGAATTGGGAAGATTTAAATATGGTCAGATTCATCTAGAATTAAAACATGGAAGTAAACCAATTTTTTTCAAACCAAGACAAGTTCCGTATGCTTTTAGGAAGCAAGTTGAATTGGAGTTAGATAGATTGCAGAAGGTAGGTGCTATTACGCCTATTCCAACTAGCGATTGGGGTACACCGCTTGTACCGGTACTAAAATCAGACGGAGGCATTCGTTTGTGTGCCGATTACAAGATTACCCTCAATAAATTTATTGTGGATAATAAACATCCTTTGCTCAGGGTTGAAGAAGTATTCAATCAGTTACAGGGAGGTGTACAGTTTTCAAAGCTGGATTTAGAATCGGCATACAATCAACTCGAATTGGATGACGAGTCAAGAAACATGGTTGCATGGAGTACCCATCGCGGGGTAAATCGACTTCCATTCGGTATAAAACCAGCTACTGGTATATTCCAGCAGGAAATTGAGAAGTTGTTGTTGGGCATATCGGGTGTGGTGAATTTTTTAGACGATATCGTAGTTACAGGTAGAACAAATGAGGAGCATCTAGCCAATCTAGAGTTAGTGTTTAAACGACTAGATAGTGCGGTTTAGGCCATGCAATTTCCAAGCAAGGTTTGTCGAAATCTGATGAAGGTATGGAAGCAGTAGTTCAATATCCGACTCCGGCTAGTGTAACTGAGACGCGAGCGTTTTGTGGGCTCGTGAATTATTATGCTAAATTTTTACCCAACCTAGCACAAAATATGGCTCCAATTTACAACCTATTGCGAAAAGACGTTAGATTTGATTGGTCTGCGGAGTGTCAAAATTCTTTTGAACAAATTAAAAGGGAAATTGTGAAAGACGTTACACTCTTGCATTTCAACCCGGACTTACCTATAATATTGACTACTGATGCATCGAGCTACGGAATATCAGGTGTTATTTCACATCAATTGACCAACGGTGATGAAAGACCGGTAGCTTTTTGCAGTCGTACGCTCACGAAAGCAGAATTGAATTATAGTGTTACTGAAAAGGAGGGTTTGGCAATCATTTTCGCTACGCGTAAATTCTATCAGTACTTAATAGGTAATTCATTCATCTTGAAAACGGATCATGAACCGTTGTTGGGTCTGTTTGGTGAAGCATCCGGTTATCCTCAAATGGCAGCAAGTCGAATTCAGCGCTGGGCTGTGCATTTGTCCGCATTTAAATATCAAATGCAATTCGTTAAAGGGGAGGATAATGTTGCCGACGGGTTTTCACGTTCTCCGTTACCTGCTGAAATGAGCATGGAACCGGATAATAATTATATTAATTTTATGCTAGATAAGGGGATCAAAATCGATCAAGGCTTAGTGGCCAACCAGACAGTAAAAGACGAAATTTTATCTCAAGTTCTTCGAGCAATTAAAACTAACGATTTCAAAAATTTCACAGAAAATCAATTCAAACCCTATTCAAGTAAGAAAAGTGAGTTAGCATAAGAATCAGATATAGTGATGTGGGGACATCGAATCATTATTCCCAAATCCTTGCGTACTGAAATGTTGAGGAGCATTCATTCATCTCATTTAGGAGTGGTGAAGAGCAAATCTATATTGCTCGTTCATATATGTGGTGGCCAGGAATGAACACAGAGTTAGAGAACTGGATTAAGGGATGTCAATCCTGCTTATCAGTTAGAGAATTCACATCGACTATGCAGGTCCGAAAAATAATAATTACTACTTTGTAATTACAGACTCATTTTCCAAATGGGTTGAAGTGTTTAAAACGAGGGATATCACTGCGGAGTTTACTATATCAAAATTGCGAGAAGTATTTGCACGTTTTGGTAAATCTGATGTGATAGTATCAGATTGTGGCACGCAGTTCACGTCCGCTTTGTTCAGAAAGTTTGTGAATGAAAACGGAATTAGATTTATCACAATTCCACCAGGACACCCAGCATCAAATGGGGCTGCTGAAAACGCGGTGAAAAGTTTTAAAAAGGGGTTGTCAGCTGCGTTAGATCACGCAAAAATTCATCACGAATCTCAAGATGTGGAAGCTATAGTTCAACGATATCTTTTCGACTATAGAATATCTAAACACAGTTCAACGCATGAATCACCCGCAGAAATTATGTTCCGTAGACGAGTTAAAACCAGCTTTGATTTAATAAATCCACTCAAAGTTTCCAAAAGGTTAAATCCCGAGAACAATGAAATTAGCGAAAATATTGACGCAAGTTTAGCCAAGCAAGCTACAAATTTTAAGGGAAAGCGAATGATAACTTTTGATGTTCAGGATTCAGTTGTAATTAGGGATTATAGGAATCCAAATAAAAAGGGTTGGATGCCGGCTAATGTATTAAATGTTTTGGGTAAGCGAACGTATTTGTGCGAACTGCGAAACGGTAGGAAGATCAAGCGTCATGTTGATCAAATGTTACACACGAGGGTATTCGAACCGCAAACTAAAGCATTGATTAATGTTTCCGATAATTCTTGTAATTACAATGATATTAAAATAAAACGAATGATTGAACAAGAAACCGAAAGTAACGTATTAAAAAATAATATTAGTGATTTGGTATCTAATGAAGAAACAGAAAATCGCGTCTCGAATGTAATTGGACAAGATACAAGTATTAACCAAGATTCCTTGGATGGTAGTACGGAGGATGATTTCCGTGTCTTTCCGAATTTGTTTAACGATTCTTAGTTCATACAGTCTCGTCCAGTTAGATTCAAGAAACCTCCAAATAGATTAAATTTATGAATTATTATGTTATTTTTGAATGGGGGGAGCTGTAATGTATGTGTATTGTTACCAACTGAAGAAAAATAAAAACGAATTGAGTCAGTCATAAAGAGTACGACATCATGTACGTGTGTGTTTCATTTTATAGCTATGCATATGTATCGCACCGTTATACCCCACACCATCCGCAATCAAACGAACAAGCGAGAGATCCAAATTCAACCGAAAGGAAAGTCGATGGAAGAAAAGCTCATTATGTTCTTATTTAATTATAGTACCACAGCAAATCCGAAATGAAACAACACTGGACTTCAAATACACAGCAGTAACCACAAGTTCTATTAATTTGATTTTCAGCCAGTTATGACATTCTATCATCTTGAATTGATGAATTTCGAGAGGAGATTACAATGCGTATGTTAAACGGCCCTAAATGTGACCACGACAGATCATACCGAATTACTTAACACGCTATAAGCGACAGAACCGAACGGGACTGGCGAACTGTTAAGCATTGTGAATAGTTTTGCGACTGTTGTTTAGTTAATGTTTCTTTTTTTTTTAGAAAATTTATTTCTCGAACAATTCTGTTTTGTTGTAACATTGCGTTTTTTAAAACGTTTGTTTTGTAATTTAAAACACTGGGTTCGCTCCCACCCAATTAACGGTTATTAATTTAATTATCTCGAGAATTAATCAATATGTTAATGTGAATAGGAAAAGATACTGGTCATGCAACTTGCCGTGATTATTGCGTAGTACGCAGAATAGCACCGCAGGCTATTATCACGTTTTGAGTATTTATAAATTACGTTTCAAAAACTCGCAAGTCGTGTGACAATTATTATCAAATGGTGTATGATTGCTCAAAACAAAATCGGATGATAATTTATTTAAAAATTACTTAACACTGTCTGGGCATCATGGCACACTCGAAAAAACTGATAATGAATGACCTTTTAAAAAAGACCTGCTGATAAAGAGTATAAGATGATTTGGTTATGTAATTTTGGTTTGAAATTCTCGAAGCAACTACATAAACGTATGATAAAACGAATGACGAGTTCTTAGTGCAAAGTATAATAAAAGAGATTCCAATTATTATTTTTTTTTAATTATACTTGTGTGGCTAATACTTAAACTTGAATATTAATCTTATAAATTTATTCGATACTTAATTGTGCGTCAATTTAATTTGCCTTACGTTTCGTTTTCACTTAAAAGTATTTGCATTTAAAATGCAATGCCCTTTGCTGTAGGTTATCTTGTAATTGATTAATCTTAAATTGAATTAGAATATTAACAGCTTGAGGACGTCAACATAATTAAACATGATTTGTGAATATTGCTTACGTTGATAGTTCAAAAGTGTATTAAACACGCGTAAGCGACTGGTGAGCTTATAGACATAAAAAAGTATTTTTCCATGTGCGTCAAAGTCTGCTAAATCTCTCGCCAATCAGATTTATATATTTTCAAGGTTACGTCAATACTTCTACCAGAAAACCTTTAAATTCCAAGTAGATCCATAGTTCTTATAACCGACGGACTTTGTAGGATGTTGTATGGTAATTACCTATAGTTCTAATCGAAGCATAATGTGTTATCCTCAGACGATATCACAATCTATGTGGACAGTCAAGCGGCGATCCGGTCGTTAGAATCGGTGTCTTTGGCGTCACGGGTGGCGTTGAGTTGTCACTCTTCTCTAAATGAGATGGGTGAGCATTTCAACATCCAGGTAGTCTGGGTCCCAGGTCACTCGGGCGTCATGGGGAACTGCAGGGCAGATGAACTTGCTAGGCATGGTACGACTCTCCAGCTGCAACCGGAAAGGGCAAGTCTGGGGAGGCCTATCACAGCGCTGAGACAAGCACTTGGGAAGCAGGCGCTATCCTCAGCGGGGGAAAGGTGGTCTAACGCCCTCACCTGTAGAGTTGCAAGACAAGTTAGGCCAAAGCTGGACTTGGGGCGCACTAGGGCATTAATATCCTTACGAAGACGTGAATTAAGAACGATCGTAGGAATTCTCACGGGACACTGCCTTTTTGGAGAACATGCAAGAAGGCTGGGTCTGGAGGCTAATGACTTCTGCAGAAGCTGCTTGGACGAAGAGGAGGAAGAGACGTTGGTCCACTTCCTTTGCTCGTGTCCAGCATTGGCTCTCAGAAGGCACAAGCACTTAGGTAAGTTCAGGATGGACTGCCTCTCGGATCTCGAAAACATTAAAGTGCAGGACGTCTTACGCTACATAAGTAGCTCGAAATGGTTCCAATAGGGGTAAAAGGGGATACATCCTGTGGTATCACAATGGACCGTCACCGGTCTAAGTGTGCGTAAGCAGCCACTCCAACCTAACCTAACCTAACCTACCTATAGTTCTGTTGTCTCATCTTTAAAAACAATAACAAAACCTGTAGTGAAATTGAACAAACGTGAACCCGTTTACTTCGTTTTAGTAAACTCAGTGATAATTATCAAAATGACAGTAAACCAACTAATTCAAAAATGTGGCTACATTCTTGCTAGCCCCTTAAAAATATATAAGTTAGATATGAGAAACTAACCGGTTTTGACCAACCTTTCGAATCAGATGAATTTGAAACCAAACGTTTTGAAGTAAGTACAAAAATGAGGCGAGAAATTCGAAAGTGTCAAAGGGGAACCGAGGTTAACCTGGACTTAAACAATACCGCCGCTATCATTCCTTGAGTACAGATTCAGAAAAATTGAACGAGCGTTACTAAAAGAAAAGAACGATTGTCAATACCATCATCAGTCAATTTTTAAAGCAATCTCGTTTATAGATCATCCATCCAAAGTTGTAGGCGCACATCTGATGATTTGTTACGTTGGTTGAAAGCTTTAGGGTCGGAATGCGGGAAGTTAGTTCTTTTGAGAACTATCCAAACTTCTGGAATTTTTGGAGTTTGCCACAACAGCTTAGCGGATTTGGCGGATGTTACGAGTGTGTGCGATAATGTTTAATGCAGGTGACACTTGAATTAAAAACACTTTTATCAATTGTATTACAATTTATTATCAATAAATGTTTTTATGAACACGATGTTGTTTGGTCGATAGTCGAAGATAGAAAAAGGAAAAAAAACTGAACATCATGTAGTTTGACGTCTGTGTTAATTCAATGTGTTCGCCACAAGATGATGTGTTTGTTATGGAGGCGCCAGGTGGTTTGGCGACTATTGGAGGGGGGGACCAAAGTTGAGTAGATTAATCTACCAGCTCCGTAACCTTCCAGTAGGGTGCGCATCACGTGAGCTGTTCTGGTCTTTTCATTAGGCAGCTGCGTGATGGGTACAATTGTGTAAGGGGTAACCTGTTCACAGTTCGCAAGTGTACGTACTGCCTCCTCGTGGCAACCACTGGTAACTAAGGCCACTTGGCACATTTTAGGCCAATTGGCACAGGCTAAAGTACGGCGCTAAAGGAGAAAACCTTGACAAAAAACCCTAATCTAAGGTGGAACAGCATATGCCGAAAGGTGAATGGCTGATAGGTTAATCAGCCCAAAATATGCGGACTCTGGATACCAGGCACCCTCCAGTTTTATTTAGCCTTCCTGTAGTAAAGCTGGGTGACCTACAGGTGATTTGCAATTCCGAGCAACTCGTAAGAGTAAAATCAAACGGAATACGGGGCAGGAGTAGGAATATATGAGAGTGGGACAACCCTCTCGAGGTCCTTGAGCTCCAATGCTACCGTCTTTCTAGCGGAACTACATGCTGTAGTAAACATCTAGGAGGGAGAGCAATAAGCCCAGATAGAATGTATCACGTACCGGGAGGCAGTATCGTCAGGTTCATTAAGAACCTGAATATTGACTGGACGGATAATTAAGTAGGGGCCAGCACAATAGATCTTTTAGGTCGCAGTGCGAAGTGGCTGATCGCCCGCATGGCCCCCCCAATAATAATAATAATAATAATATGGAGGCGCCAACATTGCCGACCGGCCTAAGGGATTAATCCTTTAGTTGTCGATGTTGTCTGGGATCGGCAGTAGACACAATTTTACTACCGGTCTCGTGAGTGTGTTGCCCTGACATTTCAGCGTGACTGTGCGAATAAGGCCATCGGTACCCGGATGAATAGCAGTGATTCGGCCCATTGCCCACTTAGATGGTGGGCAAAGTTAATTTTTTATCAGAACTAGTTGACCGACCGTGAAGTTAACGTTCATTTGGGACGTTGCTGCAGTCGTGACAGGTATTCGGTCGACCAGATCCTCCAGAACTGCTGGTACATCTGTTGTATTTGCTGATATCGTTTTAGCCGATTCGACTGGATGTCAAGCACTGATGGTTCTGGAATGGTGATGGGTGGCTCTCCGATTAGAAAGTGGCCGGGGCTAAGTGTCGTATAGTCCTCGGGATCATCCGACATAGGGCACAATGGCCTCGAATTGAGGCAAGCTTCTATCTGGCACAGTAACGTTGTCATCTCTTCGAAGGTGAGTAGTGTATTGCCGATGATTCTTCGAAGGTGGTGTTTGACTGCCTTCACATAAACCTTCTAAATGAAGCGATGAACGCGTCTGCGGTGAGATCTGACACCATCTCCAGATGAAGCGCCTTTGTTGATAGGCACACGAATAAACAGACATACCCCTTTGTTGATCTTACGCGGTTTTTGGCAGAATTAACGGATACTTGCTTTGATATCCGTGCTTCGTTTAACTGCGTGGCGACCATAGATATAATTCTGCATTCTTCCAATGGGATAGAGCACTCGTTGATTTTGTGTGTTGGCCAAGTGTCCGAGTGTTTCGATAGCCATTCAGGACCTCTCCACCAAATGTGATGATCGTGAAGTATCGAAGGTTCGACGCCGCGAGACCAAAGTTTTCCATCGGCTGGGAGGACTGCGGAGCCATCCAAGAACCACTTGTGAGTCGGTCCACGCAAACTGATGGATGTCGTTGCGGTTGAGTGACTGGACGATCTTGTGCATGAGAGTTGCCAGTAGCAGACTGGCGCATAGTTCCAATCGCGGTAGACTGATGGCTTTGAGTGGGGTGACCTTGGTTTTCGCTGCTAGAACGGTGACTTTTATTGATCCATCTGTCGACGTGGTGCGATCATATATGTCCGCAGCATAGGCCTTCATGAAGGCATCGCTGAAACCGTGTATTTGAAGATTGCTGCGACATGTTCGATAATCCATCCAACGAGTGATTTTAATTGATCCCAACAATCCCAGATTCTTTCGATATCTCGACCATCTTTCAGCAACTGATTTCGGTACTGACTCGTCCCACGATAATCCGAGCACCCATAACTCCTGAAAGATGATCTTTGCGATGACAACACTAGGGGATAACCAGCCGAGCGGGTCGAAGATCCTTGAAGCCTCTGAGAGGATGATTCGTTTGGTTGTCACTTTGGTTGTCACAGGCAATTCTGGAAAGTCTTCGATTTTGAATGCAAAATAATCTCCCGAAGGTGCCCAATGTAATCCAAGCACCTTGACCGACTCTTCCCACTTTAACTCCCGCAACGGCCGATGTTCATGGTATTCTGATGACACTTAATCCAATAGGGTTTGGCAGTTTGAAGACCATTTTCGAAGCTCAAAACCGCCACGCTGAAGTAAAGCCACAATTCCTTGCTGGATTTCAACCAATTCTTTGACTTTGTTTGTGCCCGTCATCAGGTCGTCTACATAGAAGTCGGCAAGAGCGACCTTCGCAGCGATAAGAAATTGCTTGGATTCGTCTTGTGCCAATTGGTGGATCGTACGTATAGCCAAATACGGAGCACAGCTGGTACCGTAGGTTACTGTGCGCAGATGATAATGTTGAATTGGGTCCTCAGCCGTTGTTCTCCAAACAATCCTTTGATAATCTTGGTGCTCAGGGGCCACCAGAATCTATCGATACATTTGTCGGATATCTGCGATGAATACGTATTTGTGTTGTCGAAATCGAGTGAGGATAGTGAATAGATTCTGTTGAAGCTTAGGACCGATACGAAGGTTTTGATTGAGTGAAACTCCAGAAGTCGTCTTGTGTGAGGAATCAAAGACCACACGTAATTTTGGCTTGGAACTCGAACCCTGTATCACGCCATGGTGTGGAAGATAGCACCTTTGATTTGTAGGCTCTCCGTCGTCGAATGGCACTGCCTCCATGTGATTCTGCTCGAAATAGATTTGCAAGAAGTCTCGATATGCGTTCTCGAGATGTTCCGAGTGGCAATGGCTGATCAACGAAAGGGAGTTGCACGATATATCTTCCGTCGTTGGTTCTGGAGTACATTGATTGAAAGTGCCTTTCACATTGATTTTCATCTGCAGTGAGTTCTCGGGCTGCTGGTACGTTTTCAATCTCCTAAAATGACTTCAAGGTGTTGTCGACGTTGGTGTAGTTCTCGATGATTGCAGTTGTACTTAAGGAGTGTGTGATTGTGTTTCGATCAAATCTACCAAACAAAATGTGTCCCAGTTTGGTTTCTTGTGCGAATGGGGAGCCGTTGAGAGATTTTATACATCCATCCATACGAAGCATTCCGAGGATATCAGTCCCCAGCAGCACGTCTATTTTGTGAGGTCAATTGAAATGAGGATCGGCCAATTGTAGCTGATGTAAATGTTTCCACTGTTGTGATTCGATATGTTGCGATGGCAATATGCCAGTTATCCTTTCGACGACTATTTCTGTGATGGAAATCGAGAATCTCGAATCAACACGTGATTTAAGAACAAATTCGACGATCGATTGTGATTTGGCTGCTTCCCTGGCTCCGATTCCGTTAATTGAGATCGAAGCTGGCTTCCGTTGTAGGCCAATCCGATTTACGGCGTTTTCCGAGATGAGATTCACTTGTGATCCAGAGTCAAGCAGGGCACGAATGGTGAAATCTTGTTTTCCGTTTGCGACGATTCCAACGTTGCGAGTAAAACATCTGTCAGTGGTGATGTGGTATGATTCGAACTGGCGCCGTTTGAATGAGTGGTAATTGGCGAATTGTTGGCCGGTGTTTTACTCGTGTTGGTGGCTGAAGCTCGACATGACCCATCCGATATGTGTAGTAGGGTGTGATGTCTGCGGTTGCAGACTTGACAGAAACTTGACCGACACTTTGCGCTACGATGTCCCTTCCGCAGACAGTTGTAACACAGATTCTTTTCACGAATCTTATTTAATTTTTGATTAAACGTTAATGATTTGAATTTGCTGCACTGGAACGCACTGTGTTCCTCACTGCAGAATGGACAACTCGGCGATGTAATTGAAGTCGATGTAGCGACGAACGAATGAGATGGATGCATTGAAGATTCGCGCTTCGAGCTGGGGCGTAATGACGAAGGTTGAACTGTTGATGGTGAACGATATATTGTTGGTTCATTTCCCCGGCGTATTGACTTAGTGATTGGCCTCGACGAAATTGACTTGAACATGGAAGCACCTGATTTATTTTATGATGTTGTTTGCCACACGCGACGATTTGAAACACGTGACTTGATTTATTGAAATTGTGAGACACACGCACGATTGATCTGAATTAAATGCACGAATTATTTTGATGATGTGCCACATTCGACGACTACACAATAACACGTGATTATTTCGATGACAATAATGTGGAACACTCTCGAACACTGAACTGGATGTGATACACGAATTATTTTTTTATGTTAATGTCTGTAACACACTCAATGATTGAAAACACGTAAATGATTTTGTTGATAATGTGTCACATATCCGGCTCGAAGGACCAATTTTGTTAGCCACGACAGCTTAGCGGATTTTGCGGATGTTACGAGTGTGTGCGATAATGTTTAATGCAGGTGACACTTGAGTTAAAAACATTTTTATCAATTATATTAAGATTTATTATCAATAAATGTTTTTATGAACACGATGTTGTTTGGTCGACAGTCGAAGATAGAAGAAGGAAAAAACTGAACATCATGTAGTTTGACTCTGTGTTAATTCAATGTGTTTGCCACAACATGATGTGTTTGTTATGGTGGCGCCAACAATACGATTCCGTGGCAAATTGAGAAAAGTGAGCCGAAAACAGCATCCTCTCTTCCGATGGTTCCAGTTTCAAAGACACGATGTTTTTTCGTATAGGAACTTTGCACAACAAAATGAATTATGCTTTGACTGCTGAAAACTCAGTAACTGAGTCTTTCAAGCACAGGCGGTACTTCGACTACAATTGCGATATTTTTCTAATCGCGATATTGCCTACAGTTATGCCAAGAATGAGCGTGGAGAAAATATAACTGTCCGAACTCTTTTAGATTCAGGTTCTAAAGCAACCACTCCTGCATAACAGTAAACGGGTTCTCTTTAGGAACTGCTTGAAAAACTAAAGGCGAAGTGAACTTGCCATTATTTTCTTCAATAGAGCCGAACGTCATATTCAATGCTAACAACCTTTTAATTTTACCGCAACTATTCAATTGTATCCTGTCTGCGAACATTATGTTCGACAACGAAATTCGCAGAAAATTTGAATTTTACACACTTGCTGATCCCAATTTCAGATGGAATATGTTCGATTTATGCGGGACTACGAGAAACGGAGAAACTGGCAAATATTTCAAATTATGAACTGTCAAGCATTTCTGTCCATCCGATCTTTACATTAAATAATACATGACAAATCCCTGCATCCGTCATTTAAGCAATATGTAAAATCAAACTTTTACGTCAATGACTTATTTTCAACACGAAATATCATCGGATCGTTCTAAACATTGAATCAATTGTCTCTATCACGTTTGGAGCTTTGCGGAGCGGCTCTCTTAGTTAAACTATTGATAAAAACTTCATATATTGTAACTATTGCAACTTTTTCGATTAATGCTAATTTAGAATATCCAGTGCTAAGTGTAGTTGAACGAAAATCTTCTTATGCAACCATTTTACTTTTATTAACCCAATGTTTTCGATTTAAGTATTGTGACGATTATGGCTATCATACAACAAATTAGCGTTATGAACAGCAATATCTTAGACGGTTGGCGCATAGTATAAACACAAAGGCCGATGGTTCGATGCTCGTCATAGCCAATGTTTTTATTACGGTTTTTTATTGTAGACATCGAAACATGTTTTTACACCAACGAACAAAGTCATAATGATCTAGTAAAAACAAGAACGTCCGATATGTAGCGTACAAAGGAAGGCGTGGTTTAGTGATTGAAGAATAAAATGAACAACACACAAATACATACACAAGGCCCGTCGATGATAATGAATGAATGAATGATGATGAACAAGCATAAACTAATTTCCAGATGATTATCGGTCATAAACAGAATACCCAAGAATGGAGATGATTTATGACGCGCAATAAAAGAAATTTCGAGAGCAGTATTAAACTGGTATATAAATACGATCCATGGCAAGCAGAGAACATTTTTTTGGTTTACTTTAAATCATGAAACAAGCGAAATAAATTTGTTGTCATAGCCCCAAACCAGTGGCAAGCGGACAGAGTTAAATAGTAAAATAAAAGCAAATATTAAAGTGTATAAAAGTAAAGTGAAATAAAGTTAAGTCAAGTGACATAAAAGTACACAGTGTTTTTAATTGCAAACTACTGTTATAGTAACAGTTTTCTTGCCTTATAATTGCCGTCGCCTCCGGGTCCACGCTCATTGGGCGGGTGTTAATAAGTGACCTAGGTATAAGGCGGGTAACGCTAAATGGTGGCAAATGGGCCGGATTAAGGTGTAAAGCGAACCGTGCTGACGATCTGCCAGGCTGGGGGCCCATTTAACAAAGGCGAGTCGTGAACGGAGTCCTCTGGATACCTGGCGACCTCCAGTTGTAATTAGCCTTACCTGCGTATACGGATCTCTGCGCAGGCGGACCTTCATTTCTCCGATACTCGTGGGAACCTAATGAAAGGATGAAACGAAAATAAATCAAAGGGCACCGGCTCTCCACAAAAGCCGGTATCAGCGAAGGGAGGTACCTCGAACCAGACGGGTGGGGCCTCGAAGGGTGCAAAGGTGTTGACTCGAGGGCACTAGTGCCGGGGGTTAGCGGTACAAACGCAGCGCAGGGGAAAAGGCGGTACAGAAATCGCCGCTCGGCATTTCGAATTCTCAAGAAGTGGGCTGCGATCCCCGAGGGGCAGCTCACGGAAGAACAGAGAATATCGGTAGCTTGGGCAAGGAGCACTGTGGGCTGCGGAAGCTCGGAAAGGGACCATATGTCGAAAAGACAGCAGTCCCAGGACGAGGTGGAAGTGTCAACAGCAAGCGGGCCAAGTTGCTGACTGACAAGAAGCCGAGCTCCAACTCAGGGACAAAGCTGTTCAACGATATCCTGAGGGAGCATGTGTTGATGCTAGCCGTAATTGACGAAAGTCAAGAAGATGGGAGCATCACGGCGGAAAAATGGAGGTTGGTGTATAATGCACTCAACCTCGTCTTTTTAAAGGTCCTGGGAGAAAATCCAGGACCACCCCCATCCTGCAGAGATGCGGGATGGTATCAAGGGCGTGTGAAGATGACTGCATGCTCGGACTCTAGATCTGTGGATCTTTATAAGAAGACTATAGCCAAAGTAGGGGAGGTGTGGCCAGGCGCAAAGCTTGTGGCAGTTAGCCGGGAGGAAATTCCCAGCAGGCCGAGGGTACGTGTCTGGCTGTCATCCGAACCGGCTAGCCCTGACGAGGCTTTGAAAATTATTCAGGTTAGTAACCTGAATCTTCCGACCGGAATTGGAAGATTGTCAAGCAGGAGGAGGCAAAGGAGGGCTCGAAGTTATTAATTATGGTAATAAATAAGGAGTCCCTTGCCCTCCTGCACAAAACGTAGGGAGTAATTGACTTGGGATTCGGGTCAATTGAAGGAGGTACCAGCAGTATGGGGGGAGAAGCTGAGAGTGGGGAGGGGGGAGAATGAATCCGGCGACCTCGGTCTGGTAAGGATTCACTTGGAAGATGAGGAGGGGCACATAATCGAAGGAGCTGGTGTACCGATGGAGGAGAATGTCGGCAGCCCGGGCACTGGCAAGTCCTCTATAGAGGGTACGAGGGTTAGCGAGACGGACGAATCCGACGCATCCCAAAATACCGGGAAATAATATTCCTGCGGTAGCAGGAATATACTATATATAGAGGTAGGTAGAGGTTAAAAGGTTATGATTAAGATAACACAAATTAACCTTCACCATTCTAATGCTGCGACTAGGTCGAGTGAGGATGTGATATTAATTCAAGAACCTTGGATTAATAACAACAGGATCTGTGGCCTCAGAACCAAGGGGTGCAAAATTTTATCCTCTAGTAAGTCTGGGAAGATCAGATCTTGTATTCTTGGGAAAAATAATATTAATCTTTTCCTTCTCTCTCAATACAGCAATGGTGACACTGCTGCAGTTAGCCTGGAAGTAGGCACTTGCAGATTCTGGCTAATTTCAGCCTACATGGACCGGGAGAAGGAGGTTCCTCCGGATAACCTGGAGGAGCTGATCCGTGAAGCGGAACAATCAAAGGTAGGTGTGGTACTGGGAGTGGATGCTAATGCGCATCACACTATCTGGGGAAGCACGGACATTAATGAAAAGGGTGAGTCGTTTTTTGATTAATTGATGAGTACTAACCTTTCAGTGTGTAATATTGGGCGGCAACCCACATTTATTACTAGTAACAGGCAGAAGGTTCTAGACGTGACCCTTGCCTCAAATAATATTCTTCATATGGTTAAAAATTGGAGTATGGATAAGAAACACGCCTTTTCTGATCATCGATATTTAACCTATAGCCTCGATATTCACCCTGCTACCCGGGAAGCCTTCAGGAACCCTAGAAGGACCAACTGGAGCAAATATGGGGAATTATTGGAGGAAATGTTAACGACGAGGGCTATGGAGCCCCCGACGACCGTTGGGGAGCTGGAGG
This sequence comes from Tipula vernalis, assembly GCA_958295665.1. Taxonomy (NCBI): domain Eukaryota; kingdom Metazoa; phylum Arthropoda; class Insecta; order Diptera; family Tipulidae; genus Tipula; species Tipula vernalis. The sequence goes on along the minus strand of OY282558.1, from coordinate 124,776,291 downwards.
ACATGGTGGCTAGCGTTACTAGCGCATGCAACCGATTCTTTCGAGCTGCCTGCCCAATCGCTAAGCCTAGAGGTAAGCAAAAACCAGTATGGTGGTCTAGAGAACTGGGAACCTATCGTAAGGCTTGTAGAACAGCCTTTAATAGAGCCAAAAATACAAGGGAGGCTCAGGATTGGGACTCCTATAAGGAGAAACTCGGAATTTATAAGAAAGAATTAAGAAAGGCACAAAGGAGGTCTTGGAGAATCATCTGTGATAAAATGAAAGAGGTATCCGAAACCTCCCGCCTTAGGAAGATTCTTTCCAAAAGTACATCTAGTCCCAGTTTTTTGATAAAACCGGACGGATCTTGGACAGCTTCTAGTGGAGAATCTCTGGAGCTTCTCTTCGAGACACACTTCCCAGGGAGCTTTGAAGACCTGTTGGTGCGTAGCAATCATCAGAAATCACTGTCAGTGTTCTCAGAGGGTATCGTAACCAGGAAACGGATTCTATGGGCAATGAGGGGTTTTAAACCATTTAAATCGGCTGGAACGGATCAAAACCAGCGGAACTTCAAAACAACTCAGTAATTATTCTTCCCTACCTGGAAGCTATATTCAAAGGGTGTTTGATGCTGGGCTATATTCCTAGGTACAGGAAGGAGGTCAATGTGGTGTTTATACCGAAAACGATCGGAGTTACGTCTGAGTCTGACTCAAGATATACGCCACTTGTTAATTGTGTTGTATTACCACAAGTTGTATTATAAAGTGGAAAATAAGTCAATGAAGACCGAGAAACTGAGAAATTTGTAATATGTTATGTATGATAGTAATTTACAATACAATATGATTATGATGAGAATGAGCGAGATAATAAAAAATTTAAAAATAAAATAAAAATCCTACCGGTTTTACCGACATAGATGACGCTGAAATCTCATTGTCGACGCATTGTCGACTCGTCAACGTCGACAATAATAGATGACGCGTCATCAAACATCCCTGGGTTAAACACAGCGTTATACCAAACACGAATATGACATATCCTCGCCCAACACAACGAGAATTACCGACCATTGTGGATTGCGTTAAACATTTCCACAAATACTATATGCAGACCACGCCGCTTTATTATGGCTAATGCAGTATAAAAAACCAGATGGAGTGTGTCGCGATGGAAAAAACGGCCACAGAACTACATCTTCAATAACCAACACAGGAAAGGTAGAGTGCACGGTAGAGCAAATAGTCTATCAAGGAGGAATAGGAGATATCAGGGGTTTCTCCAATGGTAAACCGCTACTGGGCGTAGTGTAACTCATTGAGACTGGAAATCGGTGTGCTCAAACGAGCTTGGGAGAGTGTGGACGGTAAAACTACGCAAATGCAGACCGTGTTACTAAAGTGCAGAATTCCTGCCGTCTCGAACTTAACAAAATTTTGGTCAAAGTGAGGAACATTTCTACCGGGTCAACTGCCGCAAAGATGTTGAGGATTGGTATAAAAATGCTACATGTGCGCAGCTAGAAAAGAAACAGCAAGGCGAATCCGAGGCAGGATGCAGCAGTACAACGTCGGAGCACCATTTGATAGAGTGAGAAATTTGTGGGCATCGATACATCCTTGTATGTATCTACAACTTCCAATACCAAACCAATTCATAAACGACTAGATAAGCAGATTTGGAATGCCGTTGGAACTCCATTCGGATCAAGGATGTAATTTTGAGTCAAATATGTTCCAGGAGATGTGCAAAGTGCACGTTATTAGAGGAACAAGGACCTTAGAAGAGTATTTGGCGAAAGTAGTCGGTTCCAATCAGACATACTGCACTTACATCTTCGGAGGAATATCAAACTGAACAGCAACCGATGAAAGGCTCTTTATGATCTAGGAGCGAACGATAAAGTATACGAGGAAGGAGATTTAGCATAGCTCTCAACCCACAAAGAAAGTCCCCAAAGCTACAGCGAATATGAAAGTAGTATACGTGGAAAAGCACGAAAGAGTAATATGGCGATTATGACCATCATGTATAAATACAAAGATCGATTGTTTGACGCCCGTCGTAAGCAACGTTTTTATTACAATTATTTATTGTACGCATCGAAACATGTTTATACACCAATGTACAAATTCGTACTGATCTAATAAAAACAAGAGCGTTCAAGGTGTGAGTAGTTTAGGAGTGGCACGTCCAACAACACACAAAATAGATCTAGGTTAGCCTTGAAGTATTAGTTATAGCGTGAATCTGATTTAAATTCCTAATTTTAGATTGACAAATTATTAGAAACTGGTTCGATTCTAGTTTTAAGAAATAATCCTCTTAAATGACTAATTATCGGCTGAACCATAGGTGTCTGTAACTAATGAGCCTTTCCTGTCCTGCGATTTTATTATATGTAAAGAGGGTGTACGGTGGCACCGGCCATCTCCGGAAGAGATCCCTACTTAGGCTTGGCCGTACACTCCAAATCAATCAATTTTTATTGTTTTGATTTCAGTAAATTTTTATTTTGTTTTACTGTATACTTGTTGCGTTTTAACACTCAGTTCTCCATTCTTTGATTAAATGCAGTGATTTTTTTTTTTTACAAGCTTGTACTCTCTGAAATACGAGTTAGTATAAAATTACGTGTTACCTTAGTAAGCGAATGATGTCGGAGTGCCCAGACATAGCAAAAAATTTAACAAAAAAAAAAACGCCAGAAGTTTAAGTTCAAGCATTTTGGCAAAAACTACAGCAAGAATTGAACTCGCTGGGGCCACCAATTAAGAAAATAGCGGATTGGAAAAGGTTTGGAAATTTGTATAAACGTAGTTGAGGAATACAATTTTTTATTTTAAATGTTACCACAGAACTAACAGGAAATGAAAATCACAGGTGGTGATGCTAGGTGTTGTTTGTCTTAGTGACTGCATAGATGGAGTGGCAAATGATGATGCTGTGAGTGAAACGTTTTCAAACACGAAATAGAGACGCTTAACAGTATCATCATTTAGTGAGAAACACTCAAACAATTTTGAAGTTGAAACTTTGAACGAGGAAAATGCTGTTACAAACACTGTAGCGCCTCAAAGTAAACCGGCAAATCAATTAACATTGCTTGAAATACAGGTTGATTTCCAACAAACATTTTATGAAGATTTTTCCAAATTTATGGAAACCAAAAAGGATCGATCTGAAGAAGGGAATATAAGCTTCAAAAAACCAAATTTATTATTTTGACGGCCTCTACTGGGCTATAGTGCAAGTGTCGAGGTTTACCAAGTATATGCATCGACACCAATTTTGCTTTTAGAAGTGTTTTAAAAACGGTATTTTTACAGAGTAATCCCATGCTTCTACCTCCATTGCTTTAGAGAGATCGGAAATATAGGCAGCAGCACCACTATTCTCCCAAATAAAAGTGTCGTGACTGGCTCCTGGATGGGTAGGTGGCATCCACACATCTAATGCTTAGCTTGTGATCAAATATCTGGAAAATATGAGGAATTTATTTACAAAGAAAATTTCTAATAAAACAAATTCTTACTATCAGGACATTTAGGCTGTAATATCCTTTACGGTTATAAATTTCACCGGGCGTTTTCACCTGGTGGATTGGCCATTTTGATATGTTTCCCGCCGATACACATAACTATGCTGGGAATATGACATTTTTCGAAAAAATACGTTCTTGCTGCCCGTTGTTCTTCTTCGTTTATAACTACATCCTGTGTGGGGTTTGCTAGTTCCCCTATCAGGCGCCTCCCCAGGTGGCGGATAGGGGAAAGCTTGCCAGATATGGCAGGTACCGGATAAATCAAATACTTGGGGCAGACCAAAAACTAGCACACCCAAGCTAAGGTGGCACTACATATAGACCGATGGCTGCGTGGCTAAGAGGGTGCTTAGTCGTTAGTTTGTGAACTCCGAATTTGGCGACGTTCGGTTTAAACCCTTAGCCTTCCCATGATAATGCAGAGCTCTGTCATGGGTGACCGTTACTTCTCGTGCTACTCGTGGGAATAAAAATGATAGGAAATAATAATAATAACCTAACGAAATTAGAAAACGAGACGGATGTGTCGATACCATGGATCCTGAAGGGGACCAACTATTGCAAAATAAAGGGAACAACTTTCATAAGAGCACGAAAAGGTTGAGATCACCAATTCTAAAGGTTCCAAATGTAAGTAGTTGTACACTACAACTAAAGACGACTGCGACAGTCGCGACTACGTCCCAAGTAAACTACTAATAAACCTCAATCTGAAGAACTAACCAAAGCTCTAGCCGAGTCTAGACAAGAAAATAAAGAATTAAATAAAGCAATTCAATGCATGCAGCACCATATCCAACTTCTTGAAGAAGAAGTTTAAAACGTTAAACATAATCTAAAGATGGAATACCAAACTGGTCATGAAGTTTCGGTTGAAGTAGAAGCCCTAAACCAGGAAAACAACAACAAAGAAACGGAATGTGCTAACTTAATTGAGTACCAAACCGACGAGGAAGATTTAGAAAGAAAGACCAACTGGATAATGAAAAAGTCACAAAGGGCTCTAAAAAAGCAAAAAACACAGGAATAAATTCTTCCAGTAAAAGGAAAGCTGAGTCGTCCCCAGAAACGAACACTAGTGTGAATATATCGGGAGCAAAGGTAAACCAATTACCAACTATCATCAAGGCCAAGAAAGAAAAACCACCACCACCAATCAATAACACACATGTCGGTAAATTTAGCGTTATTCAAGCGCTAATGAAAGAAGTGACAGAAAAGGAGTATAAGCTTGTGTCGCTAAACAACAACGTCTGGAGGGTAAATATGTCTGATTCAGACGGTTAAAGAAAACTTTCAACTGTATTGAATGATAAAGGTCTCCAATGGCATACATATGAAAACAAAAATACCAGACCCATTAGAGTAGTTGCTAGGGGTTTATATCAAAAATAAAATATTAATATGTGTAAAACTGAAAGGAAAAGGAGGGAATATTGTTAGTAAAATAAAGTTACCACTATTCACTCTGACCTTTGCAAACTCAGAGAAAATTGAGAACATATTCAACATTAGGAACATCTTGGGAATGGTTGTCCGAATGGAGCCATTGAAAAAGGCAACAGGGATCATACCACAATGCAAAAAGTGTCAGGCATATAACCACAGGCAAAAAACTGCAATCGTGAAATCAGATGCGTAAAATGTGCGGGAAAGCATGACACTAAAGAATGTGTGATAGATAAGAACACTCCAGCAAAATGTGCTAACTGCCAAGGAACCCATCCTGCTAGCTATAGAGGGTGAAATAGCCAAAACACTGCAAAACATGCGAAATAGGACAAACAAAAACCAGCCAAAGAGAGCAACGAAAGAAAAAGAAATCCCGACAAAAACTGTCACTACGTTCCATAGTGCGAAAGTGGCAGAGGGATTCTCATACTCACAAGCAACAAGTCAAGGACCACCTGGGCCTACAGATCAAAATGTTGGAATTCAACAAGCTGTGACAACAATGCAAAAACACCTTGAACGCTATTGTCAATCGCCTTTCTAAAATAGAAGAAAATATAGAGTTTCTAAACAAGATACAAGTTAATCTTGAACAACAAGTAGGACATCGAGAAAAAATTAAGGAGATTTCTAGCAAAAAAGTTGCTTTATCTTCTGATCCTTCACTCCAAAAAAAAAAATGAACAAAACACTAAGAATATTAACCTGGAATGCTAATGAACTTATACAGCATCTTCCAGAGCTAGAAATCTTTTTGAATACAGAAAAAATTGATATATGCTTAATAGCAGAGAGCCATTTCACTAGAAAGTCTTATGCAAAAATAAAAGGTTACTCTTGTTACCATTCTATACATCCAGCAGTAAGAGCTAGGGGTGGATCCACAATATTCATAAGAGAAAACATCAAACACATCGAAGATGTCAAACTCGAAATAGAGACAATGCAAATTGTATCACTTAGCTTGCAACTAAACAATTACAAGAAGCTGCGGGTTGCTGCGATATATTGTCCACCAAGGCATCAACTTAAAAAGGATGATTACCTCTCAATGCTCAAAATGATGGGCTCAAATTTCGTCGTAGGAGGAGACTTCAATGCCAAACATACGCATTGGGGTTCGAGACTAATATCACCTAAAGGTAGAGAACTATTAGAAGCTGGACATCAAATAAACTGCGAATTTCATTCAAGTGGTATTCCTACTTACTGGCCAACGGATACAAACAAAATACCAGACGTGATTGACTTTTTCATAGCCAAAGGTATTTCAGAAAACTATATCCACATCGAAAATAATGAAGGGTTATCCTCGGATCATTCTCCAATCATACTTACGATCAGAGAAACAATAATTGAAAAAGAAAAGCCACCAAGGTTAACAAGCGGGAAAACCAATTGGGGATAATTCGCATTGTTAATTGAGGAAAGTGTTGATCTTCAAGTCCCAATCAAAAACCGAACACAACTTGAAAGATAAGTAGAGCTGCTCATAAACAATATTCAGACCGCAGCATGGGAAAGCACTCCCCTGCCAAAAATAAACCCCACAAAAATGAAACATATACACGGGAAATAAGGAATCTGGTCAGATAAAAGAGGAAAGCTCGCAAAATTGGGCATAGAAACGAGCTCCGGAGAGCAAAACTATCTTCAATCAGCTCAAAAACAAGCTGCAGAAGTTAATACAAGAAACCAAAGCGGTAAGCTTTATCAAATATTTAATAAATCTTTCTGGTCACAAAGAAAGCGATTACACTTTATGGAAAGCTACAAAGGGATTAAAGAGACCAAAAGAGCAGGTGCCGCCAATTAAAAAAGCAGATGGTACTTGGGCCAAAAGCCCCAAAGATAAAGCTGATCTTTTTGCTGAACATCTAGAAGAGACGTTCCAACCTTTGACTAGACAAACAGCAGATGAAAATACCTTTCTAATGCAAAAAGAAGATGAGTTAGACATACAACCAGTTACAATGAAAGAACTCAAAAATGAAATCAAACATAACCTAAATGCAAAAAAGGCTCCTGGATACGATCTTATTACAGGAAAAGTTATTAAAAATTTGCCAGGAAAATGTCATAAGAAGTTGCTACACATAATTAACGCAGCTTTTAGAATGAAATATGTTCCTCAGCAGTGGAAAATAGCAGAAGTTATTATGATACCTAAGCCTAATAAGCCACCTAGTGAGAAAACGTCATATAGACCTATATCTGTATTACCATCATTGTCCAAATTCTTCGAAAAATTACTCCTCAAAAAGATGAGACCTCTGATTGAAGAAAGACACCTGTTACCATTGCATCAATTTGGTTTCAGAGAGAAACACTCCACCATAGAGCAGGTACACAGAGTCACTAACGTGATTGAGAAGACGCTTGAAAACAAAAAGGTATGTTCTGGAGTTTTCCTTGATGTTGCCCAGGCCTTTGACCGAGTCTGGCATCGAGGACTGGAATATAAATTATATCGCAACCTTCCTAAGCAGTTCTATGAGATATTAAAATCATACAATGAAGGGAGATATTTTAGAGTGAAATATGAAGGAGAGTTCTCATCACTCAAGAGAATTAAAGCAGGCGTACCACAAGGGAGCGTGCTCGGACCAGTTTTGTATTTGCTTTATACGAGATACATACCTATTACTGGAGAAACAGATATTGCAACCTTTGCGGATGATACAGCAATCTTGGCGGTTGGAAGTACAATCGAAGAAACAACCAGCAAATTACAGCACACTGTGAATGAGATTGTCCACTGGACAAAAAAATGGAGATTAAAATTGAATGAGCTAAAATCAATTCACACAACATTCACCTATCTAAAAGTTGATCACTTACCTATCTACATAAATAGGCAGGAAATACCACAGGCGAACAAGGCAAAATACCTAGGTATGACGCTCGACGCCAAGTTAAAATGGAAAGAGCATGTCAAGAAAAAAAGGCAAGAATTGGATATAAAGTTCAGCAAAATGTATTGGCTCATTGGAAGAAATAGTGAGCTTACCATTCACAATAAGCTGCTTTTATACAGGCAAATACTCAAGCCAGTGTGGACTTATGGCATCCAGCTCTGGGGAAAACGAACGTTAAAATTATACAAACGTTCCAGAACAAAGTACTGCGATGCATTGTCAATGCACCTTGGTATATTAGAAACGATAATCTACATAGGGAAATAAAAAAAAAATAATCCAGCGATTACAACTCCATGAAATGAAATTTTTTAGGAATCTGAAAAATAATCAGCGTAATGGGGGGAGGGGGGTTACCAAAGTTGAGTAGATACTAACTCCGTAACCTTCCGGTCATTTATTAGGCAGCTGCGTGATGGATGGGTACAATTGTGTAAGGGGAAACCTGGTCACAATTCACAAGTGTACATGCTGCCTCCTCATAGCAACCGCTGGTAACTGAGAAACCCTTGACAAAAAACCCTAATCTAAGGTGGACCAGCATATGCCGATGGATGAATGGCTGATAGATTAATCAGTCCGGTCAAGTATGCGAACTCTGGATACCAGGCACCTTCCAGTTTTATTTAGCCTTCCTGTAGTAAATCTGGGTGACCTAAAGGCGACTTTTCATTCCCAGCAACTTGTAAACGGGAGTGGGACAGCCCTCTCGAAGTCCTTTTGTTCCAATACTACCATCTTTCTAGCAGAACTACATGCTGCAGTAAACATCTAGAAGAGAGAGAGAGCAATAAGCCCAGATGGTATGTATCACGTATCGGCCGGCAGTATTATCAGGTTCATTAAGAGCCTGAATATTGAGACTGGACGGATAATTAAGCAGGATCCAAGCACAAATGATCCTTTAGGTTGCAGTGCGATGTGGCTGAACGCCCACATAGCCCTTCAATAATAATAATAAATAAATACGTATTGGGCGTCTGACAGCTGAAAAACGTCTCCACACAAATTTTCTACTGATCTTCTGGTTTTCTTCCGATTATTGGTATCATTTAGATTACAATAAAATGGAACTGTATCCAAATCGAATATATTCCCGCCGCAGTAAATCCGACGAGTTGTATAATCGGCGTGATTAAAATTGTTCAGATAATGAATAACCTTACTTAAAGCGTTAATGATCAATACGAATGCTGAAGTAATTTATGTAGTAATATTTTATATTTTCAAGTCTAATTTGCTTGTAAATCATTATGTAAATTTAATTCAATTAAAACTAACCTTGCAGATAATTAAAATCATATCAAACCGATCGGTTATACATCAGTTAATCGGTGTAATCAAATGTGATTATGAAGTAATTGCTATATAGACAAGTTGAAATTGGCCTTGGATTTTGTTATCAATATCAATTGGGTTTTATATATACCGTCCAACATAACAAATTCCATATATTGACAGATTACATCATGTTAATATGCAATTTTATGATGCTAGTAAATTTATAACGAATTCGGAGCAATTAAATGTTACATCTAGATTTCCTATTGATGTTACGTTAGCACTAAAAGAACTTTATCTAGATATAAGCACTAAAAACTCTATAGATGTATTAATTCTTCAAATTACCACCGCAAATATCGCAACACTACCAATTCGGATAAGCGTTTATTAATCGCCCAGCTTACCTTACCACCAACAGGTAAAGTTTTAGCGATTCAGATCACGAGGTGCAAGGACTAACGTCACTACATGTTAAATGTGTAAGAACCAAAGAACATCCGAATGAACAATTTAATAGTTTACCACATGCAATCGTTACGATCGATTCGCGCCCGTTGAAAATGATTTGCTACACTCGCTAGTGATGAAAGGATGCCACTTAACCTGTACTAATGTTGCACCATTATTGCCTACAACTAAACCTAAACCATCTGAAAAGTCAGCAAGTAAACGAATTAAAGGTTTGTGTTCCAATTATTATCAGAACGTTAACAAAATGACTTCAAAGGCGTCCAAATTTTACCGTTTTGTTCTTCAAATAAATTACCTGATTTATGGAATCAGTGAAAGTAACTTCAATCCGGAAATTAACGGTTCTATATATTTTGGTTTTTTTCGCAATCCTTTCGTAATCGCCTAAAACAGCAGCGATAAGGTCAAAAAGAGCAACCATACGTCCCATTTTGCTCCCTAGATATCGTGCAGCAAAATTGAAATTTTGTCAAGAATATAATGGCGACATTGGCGAGCCGTACTCTTCACGGATGAATCGCGCTATTGTTTTAGTGCCAGTGATTTACTGACTGCTGTATCCAAGAAATCAATAGTTTCGGTTGAGGTTCAATAATGGTTTAGGGTGGCATCAGTTTGGGAGGCAAAACAGGGCTCATTGTAGTTGATGGAGGATCGATTACGGATGAAAGCTATGTGAACTCGATTCTCAGACCCTAGGAAAAAAAATTTTTTATTACAGCCACAAATAATATCGCCTCGAAGCTCGAACATTTTGGTCCTTCAGAACCGCATTTTGTGTAATTGTGAATATTATCGAAATCGCAATATCATCTCGTTATCGTACAACGCAAATCGCAAGCGCTTTATTCCACCATGTTCAAACAGTGCATCATTCTGCATCACCATATCGTCTCGAGGAATGAGAAGCGATTTGTAATTAAAAATTAATTATTAAAAATGAGCGACATTGAAGATCGTATAAACGCGCTCGTATCCAAACGCGGGTAAGTAAAACAACGATTAACAAAACAAAAAGCTTGGTTTAACGAAAAGCAAGCAAATTCGGATGAATTTTCGACTCGGTTGAAGATCATATCGGAGATCTATGAAAAGTTGATCGATATAAATGCCGAAATTCTTGAATTAACGGATTACAATCACGAACACGAAATATATCACGATAGTTTCGAAGCCGCATTCATTGAAGTGAAATATTTATTATTTATCTGGTTGCAATCAAAAATAAACGAGTTCAAAATACCCAACACATCATCGCCAGAGTTATTGAGAACGAGCACATCAGACGACACAAAAAGTATGCAGATACAGTTACCGTTTATTAAACTACCGACATTTACCGGAAAATATGATGAATGGGTTTCATTTCGAGACATTTTCAAATCGCTGATAAATGAAGAAAGAAGTTTATCGGATATTCAGCGTTTCCACTATCTGGTGGGTAATTTGAGTGGCGATGCTTGTAAGCTTGTGGATATACATCGACTTGTCAGAACAGGGTTACAAACAGGCATGGAGCGCACTTGTTAATCGGTATGATAACGCTCGATTGATCATAGACAAACACGTAAACTCAATTTAAAATCTCAGTACAATGAGGTCTGAAACATCAGCGGAGCTGCATAAATTGATAGATTATTGTGTTAATCATTATTGTCAACATAATTTCAGCACGTATAATCGGAGAAACGAAGACATTGTGGGAAATGTCTATTGAAATAAACGAAATTCCAACGTGGGAAAAAATGCTGAATTTTTTAAACAATCGTGCTCGAGTATTGGACGCAATTGAATCAAAGCCATCCCAGTCCATAACAACACCGAAATCAATAGCTATATCATTAAATAAGGAATCGAATAAGCCATTCATTAAAAATTACTCCTACACTCAACTGCTACAATACCAACTAATGTACATATATTGTAGTCTGTGTGAGTCCAAATTACATTACGCGTCGCAGTGCTCGCAGTTCATTCAACTCAGCGTTTCGGAGCGAATTAAAAAAGTCAACCAGTTAAATTTATGCATCAATTGCCTACGTTCGGGCCATTCCGTAGACACGTGTCGGTCGCGATTGTGCAATGTTTGTCGACAAAGGCAATTCTGCGAATTCAAATATTTCTAATCATATGTCTAATATCTCGTTACAGGCAGATTCGTCAGGTCAAACGGCGTTAACTGCGCATTTCACAGAGGAAATTGCAATCAGAGAAGTCTGTGTAGCATCGGAAGGTGCGCAACCGGAAGGTTACATTTGGTTGTCAACTGCGATAGTGAACATTCAGGATTCTTGCGAAAGGGTACATCCGTGTCGAGCTTTGTTAGATGAAGCCGCGCAATCCAATTTTTGTACGCAAGAGATGGTTGACAAACTAAAACTATCGCTGCAGTCTAGCAAAACGAAGATTAAAGGTATCAGCTGTGTCCACAACAATAGCCTCACGATTAACATCATACTCAAAACATCTTCAATTTATGTGACAGTGTGAAGAATTGGTTAATTCCCTCGCATATAAAATTAGCCGATCCTCAATTTAATATTCCGCAACAAATCGACGCGCTCCTTGGAGCTGAATGCTACTATGAATGTCTGCTTATGGAGCTGGTTCGCTTACACAAAAGATTACCAATACTTCAAAACACGTCATTCGGTTTTATCATTGGAGGTAAAATGGAAGGTATCTCGAATGATTCCATTGCGCTTAATGTTACGCTTAATGTGGCAACTCGAACCAGTCACAAATCAAGGCCATTTTACACCCGAAGAAAAAGAATGTGAGAACATTTTTGTCAAAACTTATTCCAGAGATGCATCCACTGTTCGCTACACCGTGGAGCTACCGTTCAACGAAAATATTTCACAATTGGGTGACTCAAAACAAGCAGCGTTAAAAAGGTTCATGAACTTAGAACAACGACTCGAGCGTAACGAAGATTTAAGGAATCAGTACATCAAATTCATGACTGAATATATTAGCTTGGGTCATATGGAACCAGTGTCTGATGATACCGCTGACCAATCGAACAGTTTTTATTTACAGCACCACGCCATAATAAAACCAACAAGCTCGACTTCTACATGGATGATGTACTTACAGGTGCATCTACTGAAGAAGAAGCTTACAGAATCGCACAACAACTGTCAGACATGTTAACAAAGGGAGGCATGAAACTAAGAAAGTTTTCATCAAACTTTACTGCATTGCTGCAGCAAATTCCAATCGATGGCCGAGGACAACAATTGAGTTTAGACGAAACTCATACTAACACCAAACAATAAAGACCCTCGGTATAAAATAGAACCCCATCGAAGATGTATTCACGTTCAACGTTGATTATCTTGAACCAAATCGAACGGTAACAAAGCGAATTGTGTTATCAGAGGTAGCGAAGGTATTCGACCCGCTGGGATTTCTAGGCCCAGTAATCGTAACAGCAAAATTATTTCTACAACGGCTTTGGCAATTTCAAATTACATGGGATGATCCACTCCCGCAACATGAGGCCGAATTTTGGAAGAATTTCCGACGTGAACTACCCGCAATTCAAACACTTAGCGCTTCCGCGCTGCGTTAATACTGATGGTAAGCGTATAGAATTGCATAGTTTTGCTGATGCAAGCAAATCCGTGTATGGTGCTTGCATTTATGTGAAATGCATCAATGATAACAATGAAATAACGGTTTAATTAATATGCAGCAAAAGTCGAGTCCCACCGCTAAAAAATGTTACGTTTGTAAGACTATGGATGCCTTGAAATTGAACATCAAAATAGCAACGCTATGGTCAGACTCAACAATAGTTCTAGCATGGCTTAAAACGCCTACCAACTTATTGAAAACGTTCATCGCCAGTCGAGTGAGTGAAATACAAGAGCTAATGTCGTCAATCGTATGGAGGCATATTGATGGAAAACTAAATCCAGCGGACATAATATCGAGAGGAATTATGCCCAACGAAAACAGCGCATTCAACACCTTGGAAAGTTGATGGACTGGACCAGCCTTTTTATATGAACATTATTGTGAAGCTCTCAACACGGATATCGACATATTGTCTATTGAATTGCCCGAATTAAGGCCCATTGGCCGAGTGTCATTGCATACTCACGCGACTCCGGTTGACGATTATAGTTTACTTCAACGCTATTCCTTATTTGTCTTCGATTTATAGACAATGCTCGAAAGTCGTATGACCACCGAATATTTGAATCAACGCTGTCAGCTCAGGAAATGTTGCGCGGACGAAACTGTGTAATAAAAATGGTGCATCTTCAATCGTTCTCAGACGAACTTAAGAGTTTGCAAAAAAAAAAAATGACAAAGTATGACCGAAAAGCACGCTTAAGCAATTGGCACCATTTCTTGATCCATTCGGAATCATTCGTGTTGGAGGAAGACTCCGGCACAGCAACTTAACGTTTGATCGCAAGCATCAAATTCTCATTCCGGACAAACATCATGTATCTACGATTATAATGCGTCACCATCACGAAAAGTATTTTCACTGTGGGCCGCAACTCTTGCTGTCGAAAGTGCGCGATACATTCTGGCCAATATACATGGTAAAACCCAAGCAAAGGGGATGGTTAATCAATGCGTCAGATGTTTTAAATTAAAACCCAAACCAATGACACAACTCATGACCGATTTACCCGCAGACCGTGTAACACCTAATCGTGCATTTAACATCGTCGGCGTTGATTACTTCGGACCATTTATGACGCGCAACCAAAACCCCCGTATATTGCAGTTTCTGTTTGCTTTTGCACAAAGGCGCTTCATCTGGAGGTGGTTAGTGACCTTACCAGCAAATGCTTTTTGGCCGCCTTAAGGAGATGCATAGCCAGACAGGGAAAGCCGGCTACCATGTACAGTGATAACGGCACCAATTTTGTGGGAGCAAAGAACATACTCCAAGAGTTCAACACCTAATCCGTTGAATCTTTTCTTAACCACTGCTGTGTTTTCCGAAAAATGGAAAACGTCACAGAGGAATATCAACTTCATGCTCTTAAATCAACACTAATACGTTATATGGTATATCTGTTAACCAGCATGGGTTTATGCCTGTTAGGTCTACATCTACTAACGGTTGAATTCACCAGCCAACACATCATCAAGTAGACATATAGCTTTACGGATTTCTGTGGATGGATATGTCATTAAAAAACACTCCAAAGTCTATTTAGAATATACTAATTGGTTCAAGTCATACTAAACAAACCGTCTACAATATGTAACAATTGGCAATTAGAAATCCAACGTTACAAAAGTGACATCTGGTATTCGTCGAGGATCACCTATTAGACCCTGGCTTTTTATTTTTTTCGTTGATCGGATAACCAAGATCATAAAAAACTCAAATGTTCTCATATTTGCTGATAACGTAAAAATGTAAGACAAACTGCAAGATGACCTCAATAGACTTAGTTAGTCGTGCGATCAAAACTCAATACACTTAAACATCAAGAAGTGCAAAATTATGTCTTTTCATGACCTTAGTCGAAAACGTTTGTTTTAACAGACACATCGATAACAGAATTGCTAAAGCAAACTCTATGATTGGCTTTATCAAATAATGAACTTGACGTGATGATGTGCACATTAAAAGAATTGAAAGCATGCGAAAATGTTTTTGATATCCTGTAAAAAAAAAAATGCCTATCCATAAATGTTCCAAGCAGCACATTTTTGGCGCTAGAACATCATTCCGCCAATTATGGCTATAATAACCTAATCAATAGATTAGCAAAATCATTCAATAACGAAAATTCAATTTGAAATGACAAAATCGAATTTCTTTATTTAAATAAATAAATTGGTGACCCTGACGTGATACGGGCCCTCGATACATCCCAAACAGCTTTATTTTTGTTGTGCGGTAACCAGTACACTATTTATCACCACTGGCGAATGTGTCAGCTATAGAAGTGCGAATCTAAATAATAAAATGAAACTAAAAGTTTTCAGGATCCATTACAACAAACCCCACAATTGAGCAACATAAAAGAAAAAAAATTAAAATCAAACTTGTACTTAGTCTTTTTCAAAATCCCTTAACTTGTTTATAATCTCAAACGGATCTTTAATAGTCTAGGATTAAAAAAAAAAAAAAAATCAAGCTACTGTTTAAGAAATATTCACAAATACCGGAATCATGGATTTCGTTAATACTGTTTAAGCATTAATAAATTACAAATATTGCAAACAACCGGATTACCAATTTCCTGTTCGTCTACAATAACAACAATAATATAATTTTGTTCCGGTCATTCTACTTGTTTAACATTTTATTGTGTACGGTCTAATTATTTTTATTTTTGTGAGCATGAATAATCGTTGAGGCATATGTTTGGTAGGAGATTCTTGGGATTCTTGGGAGGAGCTCATTAATTTAAAGAACGAGTTTATTGAAGTATCGAAAAGTGTGAATGCCTATGACAAATAAAATTGGTTTGAATTTTGAGACGCTTCGACATGTTACTCAACTAGCACTCCATGATAATTACACTAAACGACTTGTTAATCCATACGATTGGTACGGGTGATCCGAGTATTTCTCTCCGATAACTTAAAATCACTTGTGAGTGGAAAGCTGAATATTCCGCTTGCACTGAAAGACCAAAACATAAACAGTCTACAATTTATTTCGTTCAAGGTTGCTGTATACGAATAATATTTTCCGGACGCCCTAGCTTCCGATTTGTCGAACAATTGAAACATTGCGAATCCATCGGAGGAAGGATTTTATTAAATAAATTCTAAACATCATGAGTGTTGATACATACGGACCAAATTCTCAGCCTTTGACATTTCTGGACATCGAGGAAAATGGTCTCATTGGGGCTGTTATGCAAGGAACTGATTTTGAATTTCGCGACTTTACAATGCCGTCGCAGAGCCGTATGTTTTGTGTTAATTGGTCATTGTTTTTTAGTTAAACGGCTTTCGAAAAGGTGTAGGCGACAGTAAAATGTGCGTTTGAATTACCGCCCCATTCCAGTAAATGTTGTGGCATTCACAATTCAGGTACCGTTATAATGGTAACATCTGCAATAAATGGTTCTATAATGGATAGAGCAGTACCTCCGGATCACCCAATGTCAATCATTTGGTTAGAGCGAAACATCGGGGCGTGACATTACATAGTGAGGGCCCTCTCGTAGAAACAATTTTGGGGTCTATTGTGTCGGTAAGAAATATTCAATATACCTAAATAACCTTGAAACCATGATGATTCATATCCTACGTCAACAATTTAATGAAGCAGTTTCGTCTATTTGAAGTGTTTGTTTTTTTTTAAGTCAACCGTACAGAGTTCAAAGACATGATGTGGGACCAAGAAAATGGAAATCTTTGATTGCCAAGATAGATGGTTTGTAGAAGTATCAACAGACAGGAACCATTACGAGCAAGCCAAATATCGCCAGCCAAGATTCATAAATTAGAAGAATTGTGGAAGGGTAATACTAAGGCAACATTTCAAGATTTGGAGAAACCACGGATAGATAAAAAACCTTTACAAGTTCATCTCCGGTATGACGATGGTTATTAATATCAAAATGCTTTTGTTCCACTGCTTAAGCGTGAGGCTGATTACGATAAAAGGCTTAAAGAGAGTCAAACTCAAGAAAATATTGAAGTTCGTTGGAATTTTAGATTAAATAAAAAGAAAATCGCCTATCGGTGAATTACATAAACCATGGGTCTAATGTTGTCATGTAAATACACTTCCCTACAACATATGATCGAAAAAAGCAACCAAAGCGGGATTATCACAAAGTTTATTTGAAAGATTGTTTGTGTTGAGCATGCGATCATTTAGATTGGAGGTACAATATCGTATGCACCCTGAATTATAATTCCCTACGAATTTTTCTCCGAAGGAAGTTTACAAAATTCTGTTTGCGCGGATGAAAGGCCTAAGCTTTGTTTTTTTGGTGACATCGGGACAGATTGAGAAGATTAACTAAATCTAAATCGGAAAATAAATTAGAGAAAAGCCAACAATTTCATTAAATGTGATATCAATCGATAAATAAATCAAGTCTCGTAAACCGTGAATAAAATTTTTTCCACGTGGTTCATGTGCAAAAATAAAAATAAAATATTTTGATGGGGGACTTGCAAGAAGATTTGTAAGAAGGTTGCCGAAAAATAGGGCAATGTAGAATATTGAGCATATAACCGATAGTTTACCAATATTCGACCCAATGGATGGTGGTGTCAATATATCGCAACTCTTCGACAAAATTGAAGAATTTGGATGTTTATACAATTGGAATGATTGTACGCAATTATACAATTGGATCCATTACACGCTGTCCAGGTTGGAGAGCAACGCTGGCTGCTGACGAAATAATCTTCCTAGGGAAGAACGAAACTGGGATGTTAGAAAGAATTGCTGTAAACGACTTTTCTGGTCATTTGCTCGACAATACAGTTTGCTATCGAGGTGCAAAGCGGTACAAAATATGATCGAATATTTTTACAAGAAGTTGGCCTTTGTGTTACAAGGCAAAGTTCAAATCTGACGAGTTGGTGAAATGGTTTCTCGTGGTGCTAGACAACAATAGCTTCCGTGACTATCTAGGTCCATTGTCGCAATATAGAACGCCAGCAATATTATTCGCAGAGTTAGTGAAAGTAGCCGATTACATTAACAAAACCCTCAGTCAAACGAATCCATTCATCTCTCTTTGTTGTCTCACTCTCTCTGTCGTTGGCAAACATAACTCGAAAGCAGCCCAACATTTTTTTTGAATATTATTAAATAAAATTTTGTTGGACAACCACGGGGATCGAACTCAAGACCGTTAGCATCATAAACATCACACTTGATATTCACACCACCACATTACGTTTTACAAGTAGGCAATCTTCATTACACTTAAAATTTTGTGTAAAATTATTGTTTTTGTTTTGTTGATTAATTTTTGATTAATTTAATTTAAAACTTCAATATAACATGATAAATAAAGAACATGTTATGTATGGTTGTCCACAAATAGGGAATTTAACATCGAATATTTCTCAGGTGATGGGGTCTTGTCGAGCGGTTGCTTGTCTTTTCAAACGTAATTTGGAGTTTTTCTCTGGAAGGCTTCCCACACAGTTTTAAGAAAAAAACATTTGTAATTCGTTTTAACTACACTTGGGTGCAAAAAAATCGCACATTGCTCAATTTTCCATAAAAGTTCAAAAATATCAAACAAATCCAATATTTGTTTAATTTTTTTTAATGCAGATTCAAAGTCTACAGGGTGGCTGAGACCAAATGTTACTAACTTCACTCTGCTGTCATTTGTGTAGTTGTCATTTTCGCGCATTAATTTTTTGACAGATTGAAGTTTGGTTAGTTGTTTATATGTGGTCAATAAATAATTGTTCTAAATTAATATCTTAATAAAAAAATCGTAATGGAATTCAAACGTAATAGTGTAATTGCACTGTATTTGGGTGGAAATTCACAAACAGCAATAGTTCGTCAGCTCCAGCATTTGAATGTGAATAAAATGTTTGTGTATCGAACCATAACTCGATACAACGAAACTGGTAGCATCGCTAAACGCAACAGAGGCGGTCCTAAAAAAACAGCAACATCAAAAGAAATGATACGAAAGGTGAAGAAACGAATCCAACGAAATCCTCGTCAAAGTGCCAATCAATTAGCCGCACGTCTACATGTTTCACGATACAGCATTCAAACCATATTGAAAAATGAACTACACTTGAAGCCCTACAAGATACAAAAAGTTCAAGATCTTACGGAGGCACAAAAAAAAGTTAGGCTTGAAAGAACACGAGCATTGAAGGCCTTGGCCGAACGTGATGAGATTCCAAAAATTGTCTTTTCTGATGAGAAAATTTTCACCATTCAACAGCATGTGAATAAACAAAATGATCGTGTTTGGTTAGAGGACAAGTCCAACGATAATTTGGACACAAGAGTTGCCATGCGCAAGCAATCACCAGCTTATGTTATGGTTTGGGCTGCAGTTACTGCAGATGGACGCACTCCTCTGGTTTTCATCGAACATGGAGTCAAGGTAAACCAAGAGATGTACCGCCAAAAGATCCTAAACGATGCTTTGCTACCTTGGGCACGTAAACACTTTGGTACGAACCGTTGGACATTCCAACAGGACTCGGCACCGTCACACAAAGCTCGAGCGACACAGCAATTTTTACAAAATTGCGTTCCGCGGCTGATTTCGTCGAAAGAATGGCCACCATATTCACCAGACTTGAATCCCATGGATTTCTCCATATGGTCCATTTTGGAGAGTAAGGTGTCCACTAAAAAATACGAAAGTGTTGATGCATTGAAGTCAGCTCTTGTTCGAGAATGGAATAAAATTCCGCAAGCCCACGTTCGGTCAGCATGCAATGCTTTCTATGGAAGACTGAATCAAATAATCAAAGCCAAAGGAGGTCATATCGAGCAGTAACATGTTTTTCATAAAATGTAATATGTTTTCAACATATTCCACGAAATTTCAATAAAAAATAATCAAAATTAAAAAAATTACAGCGTTTTCATTTGGTAACACTTGGTCTCAGCCACCCTGTATTTCAATAACTATCCAGTGGTACCTTTTTTGTACTTGTACCATGCCAACAAAGTAATTTTTTGTCAAATGCATACAGCAGGCTTTCGAATTAAATTCTAAAAATAATTCAACAAGATCAATACACTAGCATGCCATGAAATATCTCGCTCGGAATTTTCATCATTCGCATATCGACGCTTAGTCTGAACGGTCCTCTATTAATTACGTCTTCAACCGGAGCAAAGAAATGGATACCACACCAGAGGTAGCCGCACAAGTGGTTGCACTAATTGATGCGGGGCCAGAACCAAAGTGAAGTGGCTCAACAACTAAATTTGAGTCGAGTGTAGCAGAAATATCAGGAAACTGGTGGCTTCAGACGGCGACAAGGATCTGGCCGACCTCGTACTACAGCACAGCGTGATCACCGCTTTCTTGTAACAACTTCGTTGCGAATCGTCCTATGAATGCGGTTCACCTGGGACGGCGGCTCCAAGACGTTCGTGAAGTTGAAGTCAGTCGGTGGACAGTTAGAAGACGACTTCGAGAAGTTAATCTGACTGCACACAGACCAGCAAACGGGCCGAAATTGACCGCATCCCACCGAAGAGCCCGTCGTGAGTTCGCTCGAGAGCATTTGAATTGGCCAGAAGAAGAATGGAGTAGAGTACTGTTCTCTGACGAGTGCAGGATGTGTTTATGTGGCACCGATGGATGCGGAAGAGGATACAGAAGGCAAGGAGAGCGATATGCACAATGTTGCATCCAAGAACGTGTCTCATATGGCGGTGGATCGTGCATGTTCTGGAGAGGCATCTCACTAGAAGCGAAGACAGATCTTGTATTCATCACCCGAGCCAATACTGGCGGTCGGTCAACAGGAATGACTTCTCAACGGTACATTGAGGAAGTACTCGAGGAGTATGTCATACCTTTTGCCGGGTTTATTGGTGAAAATTTTCTATTCACGCAGGATAATGCGAGCCCGCATACGGCTGGTGTAGTATACCAGTACCTTCAAGAGGTGGATGTGCCTATTATGGAGTGGCCAGCTCGAAGCTCGGAGCTCAATCCCATCGAACATATATGGGACGAGTTGAAAAGAAGGGTTCGAGCCAGAGATGTTGCTCCAACGAGTCTCCAGGAGCTGCAACAGGCGATCGTAGAGGAATGGGAGGCGATATCTGAAGATTTTGTGAAAACTTTGGTAAAATCAATGCTTCATCGAATGGAAGCTGTCATTCGGGCCAGAGGAGGGAATACTCGTTATTAATAAAAATATTTTTTCTGATTTCCATGTTTTAATTCGATTTTTACTACTAATTTTCATGCTGACAAATTCACAAAAACGTTTACCTCAGATGTTTACCCCCAAAAATCAGTTTGATGGCACGTATAAAGACAAAAAAGGTACCACTGGATAAATATTGAAATAGACTTTGAATCTGCATTAAAAAAAATTAAACAAATATTGGATTTTTTTGATATTTTTGCACACTTGTAGCACAAGTGTAGAATATGAAATAAAATTTATTTTAAAAATATACAGTAATATTTCAAGATAACGGTCGCCAATTTAATGGTATTCGAATATAGAAACTATTTAAGAATATTTCATATGAAATTTCCGGATCGAAATCAAACCTAGAAAATTTCTGTTCAAGCTTGTTTGTTCTCCGCCTCATTATATAAATTGAAACTGTAAACCTTTTTTTAAAAAATTGACACAACACATATACACTCCTCCTCCTTGTTCAATACACATCTATAGTTGAACAATTGTTACTTGTTGACCAAAAGTATCGATGTATCGCACTACATGTACGCTGCTAAGTTCTGTTTCCCTATTACAAATCAAATATTTCAAGTTAAATTTTCGAGTAACAACCATTTTAATTTTTTTAATTCTGTTTGACAGGCGAGCAGAACTTAACCTTAAAACTTAATGAAACCACTTAACAAATATAAATGAAATTGCATAGTCAGAAAGACTCCAAGGGAACTACAACGCGTCGTTATATATAAATATATATTTGCTATGTTCGGTCGGCGCACAAATTTTATTAATAAAAACTCACAATTTGGTTTATAAATTATTTTTTATAATCTTATGTTATTTATTTCACAATATAACAATAATTTTATTTTATTTGTCACCACGAGATTGCCTAAAAAAGGACGCCGTTTTTTTTAGTAAGGCAGACGCGATAATTTAATTTTTGTTTTGTTTTTTGACAACGAAAATCAACTAGTCTAAAAACCCGGAATTTATTGTGTTTTTTGTTTGTTGGTCAATGTAGCTGGTATGAATTGGTGTGTTCTTTTTGTTTTTTCGGTATGTTCTTTTGTTTTGCCTGCGAACAAAATTGTTCTTTCGTTTATGTATGATTGTGGCGATGAGTGAATGTATTTCTGTTTGGGAATGTATGAATGAATGTATTTGACGTTAGGAAATGAGTGAATATGTAAAATGAATGAGCGAGCCGCCACAGAACTATGATTCTGATTGGAGTAATAAAAATGTTTAAAGGTTTTCAACAATACTAGAGATTGTATAATATGTAAATTGCTGGAGTGGCTTGTGGGTAGGGGTTGGTGAAGGGATCCCGAAGCTTAAGGAAAACCCGTTACAACATTGAAGGGTTTAAGCAGGAACCCTGCTTAAAATAACAGAAAAGTAAAATGCTAAACCAATGAAAAAAGGTCATCCCAGGAGATCAGATTGCGTATAATTTCTCGAACATATACTTCGTTTCAGCAACCGGGAAGAAACTGTTGGGTCTGCCACGTTTTGCAAATTTGATGGTCTAAATCAACAATTTCAAATTAGCGGGGTGGGGGTGGGGAAAAAACTTCCCTTTGTTTTAATCATATTTAAGTATTGTATACATTTGTATATTTCTATTAATCAGTTGAAGATTTTGTGTCAGTGAAAGCGGATGTAATTCATTTTGTAGCTAGTTGGATACTGTGTGTAATCCCAATCTAAATTACATGTCCCAAAAATGAACAATTTTATACAAGGTTCATGTCGCGTTCATGGGACATTAATAATTTTGTGCTGTTTATAGAACAATTCTACTAATATTTGTTTTTTGATATTGTTTTAGATCAAACGGAAAATGGAGAAAAGCCTTCAAAAGAAACAAATTGGTGTTTTCTAAGTACATAAACCATATACCTATTAGTAAACTTATTGATGCTTGATTCAGATTTTGATATTTTTTTTTCGGACGAGGAAAGCGAACCGAATAATTTAGCTCCTGATGAAATGGAGCACGATGATTTTGTAAATTTTCCGCCAAAAGCTGCCATCGATATACTAGACATACTTTCGATATACTTTCCAATTCATGAAGAACCACCCGAAGAGACTAACAACGAGTCAATTTGCAATTACCAAATTTTATCTATATAGCAATTATGGTGTTTTGATAACGTGGAATTCGAGTTAATAGACGTTAAACAATAGATATGCCATTGAATTAAAAATTTCTTTCTGTTCTTTCTTTAGAATGAATAAAAGAAAATACCCAATAATTCTATCTGTGGCCCTAGATAAGATGCTCCAGTTAACTTTATTTTATAATCCATTCCTTTTATATTTTATTGTACAGTAAATAATTTTTTCTTTTTTTATTTCTGTTTGCTCTACTTGATGTTTGTCGTTTAACGATGTAGAGCAGAATCAATCATACCGAATAAAAAACGAAGAAGAAGGTCCGTTTGTACTTTGCGTGAGCAATCGAGAAACTTTGTTTGAGATGGCACGTTAAAACATGAAACAGAAGTATAAAACATAAAAAAACAAAATCATCGGCTTTTTAAATTTGTTCTTCATTGGAGTAAATTACAATGTTCGCACTTTTTTCGTTTTTTTTTTACAAATTATGGTATAAAGTGATGATCATTGATCGCTCTTAGAGCACTCAGTCGTACAATAGGGTAAAGTCAATTCAAAATAGATATCGGATCGGATCGAATGTCAATTGCATTTCGCTCAAATTAACCGATAAAATGGAAATTCAAATGAATAATCAAGATAATGATTTTCTTATGCCTGATTCCAGTTAAAATTAAACTATTCGCTGAGGTAGCATTGAGATTGTGTGATTGGTATTTCAATGTTGGACGATTTCTTGTCATAGTTTTGAACCATAATTGGAGTTACAGATGTGATTTGTATGACGTGATCCGAATTGGATAGTAAAAGTATTCACGTTAAAAAAGAAGTGGAAATTTTCTTAAAATCATCACAACAGTTCGGTCGATATACAATACAAGAAATCCGTAACAGGTTTATCACAGTAGCATTGTGGTGGTGCAGGATAATCATACTGTTCCAGTAAATGTGTACAAAAATGCGTTCAAATAGAAAAGAAGTTATTGACAATCGTACCAGGATGTGATCGATTTCATTTCTTCTCACATACGCAAGTAAATATCTTACCCACAATGAACATAAGTCACTCGCAACACTAATTAAATGTGTCATCGATGATTTACACATCAGAAAAAGAAATGCTAGCGGGCAATTGTTTGTCGCATACAACTTAGCCAGAGGCAAATCAGGTTATTGAATTGACTGATAGTATTCAGACAATAACACAAGAGGTGTGTTTAGGCGCTTACTAAGAACAAATGAATACTGTTTAATGAAGGTAAAGGTAAAGAGAGAGTACAGCTCAAAAAAAGACAATTTGCAATTTGCGTTATTCCTTTTATAGATCCTGTTGAACAGGGATAACAGAAGAGGAGGTGATGATCACGACATGAGAAGAAATTGTTATACGTTATACTCGAAGCGTGATGTAGCGGGAGGCCTAGAGCAATCAGAATTAAGGTGGGGTAATTCGACGATTATGACCTACGAGTAATTCACCGCAATATCAAAACAACCGTTTATCTAGAGGATAATGATAACTCGTAGTTTATCATATTGAGGGTACCGATTTCGAGGTCACCTCGAGCGATGTTGTTTTTATGCAAGTTATTTTTTTGGAGCCGAATGGTGTTGCTAAATACTTACACTGGTTTGTGAATAATGAATTGAAATAAAGCAGCGCAAAACACAATCTTTCGCAAACGAAGGCATTAAGAGCAAAAAAAGAAGACGTTTATGTCAAGTAGGGATTAGGGAAAGAAAAAGAGAGTACAACCTAAACCAACACTCACAGGAGAGGATGCCCGGTAATTAAAAAACTGTTCTGTAACAAGTTTGGTATGAGAACCGAAGGTAAGCCTATTCTTCTTCCTTTCTTTTTTATTTAAGGAAAATACGATTTCTGTTTCCCGGCCAATTGAAATTGATCTGGTCATGCAAAGAGAATTGCCGGAAGGCTCCTTTTGCGGGTTCGAAATTATGCAAGAAATAACTTCGGGAACTACACGAGGAAAAAAATATTTTTTTGATCATACTTCATGAATCCGCTCAAACTGTTGAATTGGTGGTCTTCCTGTGTTATCAAAACTCGGTTAAAGCAGCCTAGAAAAGCTTTTAGGCTCAGATCAGATGCTTAACGAAGGAGATCACTTTCAGAAACAGATGAAGAAACTAAGTCTTCAGCGGTAGTACACTGAAAAAAACTATGGGTAAAATTCCCTATTTTTGACGTGTTTTTTAACCATAGTTATAGGCGTTTTTGGGACAACAAGAAATTATTGTTACATGTTCTATATTTTTCTAAACTATCAAATGGACGAAATTTCTGATTATATAGGAAATTAAACTATTTGAAAAAATGTAATGGAACAGATTGTGTGGAATTTTACCTATAGACTATTGGCGATCCTCCTTAACACATTCGAGAGAAAAGCAGTACACATAGAAATAAATCACTAATAATATAGATAAAACTCCTATAGGTTTGGCATTATCAAAAATAGTTGGGCCGTAGAAGCAACAACTTTTATTGATAGAAATCCCATTTACTCTGCCAACAAGTCTATACTGATTGTAACCAGATTTAACGAAAAAGGACCAATGCACATATTTATATCCAGTTAATATTGGAGCTCAGTCTCGACAAAGAGGTAGGTTTACTATACTCTCAGGAATATTATAGGTGATATGCCAAAACTTTTAAGTGATTTACCTATGAAAGAGTAATTGGAGGACTCACTTACCTATTTAGATAGGTGCATATTTATTTCTCAATTTTTTAATAAAAATCTGAATATAATGGCGTATACGTTCATTTTAATATTATATTATTTTATTATATACACATGAATAAAATACAAAAACAACTTTTCATAATAAATTAAATTCGTGTAACTAAAGCTGTTAAGATTTGTTTATTCTTTATTGCCCTCGCATCCATTTTATCGTAAGCGTGCAAGTAATAGGCAAACAAATGGCTTTAATCAATATCAAGAGATACAGCTGCACAAAAGTTGAGCTATCCTGACGTAAATAATGGCGATGACTGCCCCAGAATTGCTGACTTCCGATGGTGTTGTTACGATATCTAAAATTAAAAAGAAGATTGACAAATTTTATTTGACCGGTTGAATTTTTTGCAAACAAAATCAGTGTTCGCTGAGTTTGGTTGAAACATCTCTTACCAGTAGTACAACAGTTGTGCTCTGCAATCCGCTTTTTGATAATGCTATAATAATGCTTTAGTTTAACAAATGAGAGGCCATCTTTTTCTTCATCTGAAAAGAAATAGTAGAGCAAACAAAAAAAAAACAGAAGGGGTGAGGTTATGTTTTATCAAAATTAGGCATTCCAACAAATTATATTCAAAAGCCAAGATATCTTCATTTTTACTTCAAACATTAAATATGAAGATTCATTTTATTTGTAATAGATTCCAGTTATTTTATTCTTAATTTAAATATTGTTTTATTATATTTAAACCTACTGCAACTTGATATTTCATACTTCACAACTATATTTATTAAATTTATATGTATTCACTATTTTTAAAATTTTTGTTATTAAAAAATGACGAACTATGTAATTACAAATCTATATGCAAAAAATGTATTTTGAAAACTCAACCAAAAAAGACACAAGTGCACCTATTCGATCGAAAATCACAATAAGAACTATGCTGCAACAAGCATTTGTTTTCAATTAGACAAAAACCTTTACAATATTCACGTACCTACATTACAGGAGAAGTACCAATAGATAATGAAAAATTACTTAAACTTTAATTACTTTATACCAATAAGTTTAGTAATGTTACTATTTTTATAGATTTACAATAATTCGGTTTCTGCTACCAAATGAGATGGACGACCAATATAGATTCTTGGGGCACCCATAATGAACCACCTCACAATAAATGTTGCGTTTATGAAATTTTGCAGAGGACTCTATGGCATGACGAAATTTGCAAATATGGCGTTTGATTAAATTAGAAATACATAACTAATTTATAATTTTATTAATTAATTTACTTACCTGCGTAGAAGCACATATAATTTGATTATAACTTTAAGCGAATTGTAATTAAACTTCTCTCGCTTAATTTTTCCTGTTTTATTTAAAATAAACAGCGCTAAACTACATTCCAAAATAAAACACTAAATTTGATTATTTCAATAATTATTAAATGACACTTTAAAAGAGCGTATACGGAACTATATTTATTGGTAAAATGTCTAATAATTTAGTTAAGCTCATTAATTGTCTAAACTTACTATATTTATTGCGAGACAACCAATATCGAATAGGGTTTTTATCTAAATAATGTAATACCTATCCAAACTAAAAATTTATTTAGAATATCCAAAATATAATGGAAAATTACCTATAGACTATTTCATTTTTAACAATATGATTAGAAATTATGTCTTGTAGCTTGGAAAAATTACTTTAAATTTAGGAAAATACCCTAAATCATATTTTTCTATATTTTATCTGCTTAAGACCAATACACATTTTTCTCAGTGTACACAGCGAGCAAAACAACATGCTTTGCAATCTCAAAAAAACATTTTACAGTGACTACTTCGACGTCAGCTTAAATTATTTATAACTTTGATGACAAATCGAAGTAAAATTTCTATACTAAAATCGAGTTAGCAGAAATGAAGCTACGCGCAAGAATTGAGCATGCGGTGTTGAATAAAATAAAATCTCCGCACCCGCACATATAAATTGGATCATATTGGAAACTGGAATATTTTATTTATTAATAATCCGCCTCAATCCGCATCGCTTACAACATAATTGACCCTTAATTAACTGCGGGTGTACAATAAAAAATTCCATTCCGACTACTTTTCAAAACAAGTAGAAAGAAATAGAAAGTCGAATGAAGCTTAATATTATTAACATGTCATGGCCAACATTGTAATACATACAATTTATGTAAACAAAAATTATAAAACTTGAAAATATACGGTACGACAAATAGAAAACGGTGTACAGCTAATTGAAATGTTTGACGACTAAATTTATTTAACTACTTACTCATCATAACAAAATTGCATTCCAATGAAATAGTTAGAGGTTTCCGCCATGTGGCGGGCGCCGTCCATTGATTGTAGAATTGATCAAATATCATCACATAAGGTGTGATTGTGTGAACAGATCGCTGATGTCACGTCAACTTCCTAAAGTCAAATTTGATTTCAGTTGAAATATTTTGATACGAGATTATTATGAATTTGACTCTGAATGATGCTTCAGATCAGAGAGAAAATCGTTTATTACGAGGGCGAATCAAACTGTCTTGCAATATCATATGAAAAAAAAAGAGTGAGTGAGACAGCAATATTTTTATTTTTCGACGTAATCTCCTTTAAGGTTTATACATTTGTTACATCGATCAATTAACTTGTCTAAGCCCTCTAAAAAAAAAGTTTTCTTTTGCTCCATAAAATATTCATTTACAACAGACTGTACTTCAGAATCACTGGAAAATTTCCGGCCCCTTAATTTTTTTTCAAGTCTGGACTGTATGGTGGATGCGGAATTTCCACGAAGCCGCAGTCGTTTAATGCAGCTTGAGCAACTTTAGCCTTGTGCACTGGTGCATTGTCGTGAAGAAGTAAGGTTTTTTTTCTAACTTTCTTTGGCCGTTTTTCCCGGATCACTTTTTTCAATTTTCGCAAAACTCTGCGTAATAGATGCCTGTGATTGTGGTTTTCGGTGGCATATAATCAATCATCAATATCCCTTCAGCATCCCAAAAAATTGTTGCCAGAACCTTACCAGCAGACGGTTGAGTTTTGAATTTCTTTAGTGGTGGTTCACCACGTTTAATCCATTGCATCGATTCTTGTATTCTTGTTTTGATTCCGGATCCCAATGATGAATCCATGTTTCATCGCCTGTTATTATGTTATCCAAGAAGTTTTCTGGATCTTCTTCATACATTTCTAAAATCGCCTTTGAAGTTTGAACACGAATTTTCTTTTGTTGTGCAGTCAACAAACGGGGAACCCATCGCGCACTTACTTTTGAAATGTGAAGATGGTCATGTAATATGGTATAAGTGATACCATATGAAAGGGAAAGTCTCCACGCTAACCGCGAAATAGAAATACGGCGGTCCTCTAATACAATTGATTCTGCCAAAAGTATGTTTTCATGGCTAATAGCATCTGCGGGACGACCCGGGCGGTTGTCGTCGTCTAATGACTCCCGACCACTTTTGAACAATTTTACCCACATTACTGTGGAATATGATGGTGCAAATTCGCCGTAAACTTTTGATATGTAATTGAATATATAAATTGCATTGCGTCCATCTTTACAGAAAAATTTAATAACGGCACGATATTCAATTTCATTCATTTTAGAATTTTTTTCAAAACACGGGCTACTAAATTGAAGAAAACAAACGAACTGTAAAATTTACATCGAATTTTGTTTCTATAAGTTTCACCGCGACAAAATTTTTTTTAAAAAAATATATAGTTGTCTCACTCACTCTTTTTTTTTTCATATGATATTGCAAGACATTTTGATTCACCCTCGTATGTAAGCTTAGCTTAACCTAGTAATATAAATCCACCTTAACCTATGTACAACTGTCAGATACATGCGAATACCAATAAAGTTATATCTTAACACCCGAGTATGTATAGATCCTTCTAACATAAATAAAAATATTCTTAGACGTCATTATCCACAAAAAACTTTAGAAGAAATATCAGCACGAGTTAAAGGATCAAAATTATTTAAGCTTTTAGACTGTAAATGTGGAGTCTGGCAAATCAAAGTCACCGAAAGAACGCAGAAATATCTGGCGCTTTCGACACCATGGGGTCGTTACACCTGTCTGAGATTACCGTTTGGGTTAGCGTCGGCTCCTGAGGTGTTCCAACAAATAATGTCACAAATGTTAGATAGTTTCGAGAATGTAGAATGTTCGATGGACGATATTCTTATTCATGCGGCATCGAATGAAGAGCTGGAAGTCAGAACAAAAGAGGTGATTAAAAAACACACATCAGCTGGCTTGAAGCTAAATAGGGACAAATGCTTGTTTAATAAAAAAAACTTAAATTCCTAGGGCATATTTTATAATCTGAAGGGCTAACACCAGATGATGAAAAGATTGAGGTTATCGGAAAAATCGACACAACCAAAAATACGAAGCAACTACAAAGGTTTCTGGGAATGGTTACGTATGTAGCTAAATGTATCCCCAATTGTTCTGAAGTTACTTCGCCACTCAGGGAATTAGTGAAAAAGAAAGTTGGCTTTATATGGGATTATGAACAACAACAAGCATTCGACAAATTAAAACAGCTTCATCAAAAGCTCTAACCCAAGCGCAACAAAACTATCCGCAGATCGAGAAAGAAGCTAAAGCCATAAAATTTGCTTGTAATAAGTTCCACGAGTACATATACGGTAAACGCCTGGAAATAGAGACAGACCATAAGCCTTTAGAAATAATTTTTAAAAGGACAATCGAGCATACTCCAGCTAGATTACCTAGAATAATATTCGATGTGCTGCAATATGCACCTAACGTAGTATACAAGAAAGGTACTGAGATACCAATCGCAGATACATTAAGCAGAGATTGCATCACGGAACTCGACAATACGGAGGAGGAAGAGTTACAAATACAAATAATCCTGCCTATGTCACCAGAAACGCAGTATAAATTGACAGAAGATGTCAAAATGGACAAAGATCTCAGTCAGGTTGTCTCATATGGTATATCATAAATGGGTGGCCTGATAAGGAAAGGAACATCTCGCAAAGTATTAGTCATTTTATTAATTGCAAGGAGGAACTGGCTGTATACGAGGGAATTATCTTTAAAGGTGACAAAATAGTAGTTCCAAATACACAAATTGAAAAAATACTAAACACAGCACACACTGGTCACTTGGGCATTATGAGCACACTGAAACGGATAAGACTATTATTCTATTGGAAAAACTTATCCAAGGATGTGATTGACTTCGTACAGAAATGCTCAATATGTCAACAAACACAAAGGAAAAATGTAAAAGAACCAATCTTGAACAAGAAAATTCCAGAATATCCGTGGCAAAGAGTAGCAACCGACATATTTACAGTCGAATCACAAGAACATCTGGTAATAGTGGATAGCTACTCAAGGTATGTGGACTTCGAAAAATTACAAACTAGCACGTCTGCGAAATTAATAAAAAATCTGAAGAAATCGTTCGCTATAGACGGAACGCCAGAAGTGCTAGAGAGCGATAACGGCCCTCAATTCTCATCACGTGCGTTTATAAATTTCGCAGGGAATTGGGAATTTGTTCAGGAAACATCTAGTCCACATTTTCCAAGGACTAATAGTTTGGCGGAACGAGCCGTTCAAACCGTTAAGTCACTACTAAGAAAATGTTCCAAAGACAAGACAGACATTTATAAATGTAATGTATGCGTATTTGAAGTGTATGTAAACGCAGCATTACCATAAAGAGTTCGATATGTGAACGTAGCTTTAGAAAATTGTAACTACGTTCACGCTAAAGAAAAGAATAAAGCATTCTCGTGTGTAAGCTCAACAAAGAAAGAGTGTTTTATTAAAAACATCTCGTGTAAATTAAATACGAAGATATTAAAAACATCACACTAAACGATCGGGAAGGGTAATTAAACGATTGTCAAGGTTGAATCTTTAGGTCAGGTGAGAGAAGTAATAAAATTGCACGGTTCGTTCCTTGACGTTGAACAATAAAAAAAAAATAAAAAAGATTAGTTTGGATTTATATAAAATTAGTTATAATTGAATTATATTTTTATAAGATTACATAAGCTAACCATCCTGAAAAAGATAATAATAAAAATAAAGAAAATGAAATTTAGAATTAACCCTTGTGTGTATTTTTTCGGTTTTTCCTTCGTCTAAAATATATTTTTTACCGGTTCCGCTATGTTGTTGTATTTGTTGTTGTATTTATTTTATAAATTTTGTATTTTGGTGTATAAAAACGAGAAAAATATATGTACATATAAAGGGAATTCCCCTATAATGAAAGTGGAAAACGAGAAACGTCAAAACAGAAACGAGAAAAGGTTATTAATGTGTTGTTCGTCATACTAATAGGTCGTGGTTGTTCACAAATGTGAAACATTACTACAAAATAATATATTTTAAATTTTTTTTACAAAATTACAATGGCGGAATGCAATAGGGAACTTAGTAATGCAGAATTTAGACGGTAAGCTGGTCGTTTTGATATTTTTATTATTTTATGCTCTACGTTTAGTTTATCGTATGAGGAGCAACAATCATATCTCAGGAGTTTGCTAGACGAATGTGAAAATTCAGATGTAGAAGATGTATTCGCAGATGATGTGAATATTAATGTGTCCGAAGACGATGATTCTACTGATGATGAAGGTCGTAAGGAAAATGCTTCTTCTGATTATTTTAAAGCTAGAGATGGAACAGTATGGCGATGTAAACCTATTCAACGTCAAACATTTCGGCATAATATTTTGCGAAGCCATCGAAGTAGTCCCTGACGATCGACGAATATGTTGTCCATAAGATAAACATTTAGTTGTATTTTAAAATATGGAAATTATTAGACGAAGCCGAATTTAAGGCTTACTTTGCAATTTTAATAAACGCTGGCGTTCAGCGATCGAACAACGAGCATGCGACAGTGCTATGGGCAACTACATCTAATCCTTTGTATCGAGCATGCATGGGATTAAATCGGTTTCGCGAAATATCGAGATGTCAGATTTGACAACAAGAATACGAGAGCGTTTCGCTTAGAGAGTGATAAAGCCTCCGCTATAAGCAAAATTTATGAAATGCCAATTTACGCAATAATTATACGCCATCTGATTGCATCGTTGTGGATGAGCAACTATGTATTCCCATTTCGTGGTATATACTCTCTGATATTGTTTGAACTTATTTATATATTTATATATAAATATACATTTGTTATTCTATAGGACGAACGAAGTTCACACAATATATGCCGTCAAAACCTACCAAATATGGTATAAAAATTTGGTGGGTTTGCGACTCGTCTAACTCATATCCCATTACCGATCAAATTTACACCGGTAAGCAACCAACAGGAAGAGAAACCAACCAAGGGGAGCGCCTTGTAAAAGATCTATGTATGCGCTTCAAAGGATCCGGAAGAAATATTGTCATGGACAATTTTTGTACAACCTTGCCGCTTGCTCGTTTGTTGATATCACGGAATTTATCAATAGTCGGAACATTGAAAAAAAATAAAACTTATATTCCAACAAAAATGTTACCAGCAAAATCCCGAGGCATATACTCTTCACTGTTCGGGTTCAGTGATGATAACATTACAATTTGCTCGTACGTACCAAAAAAAAATAAAAGTGTATTACTACTGTCCACTCAACACTATAGTGAAACAGTAATTGGAAAAAAAAGGAAACCCGAAATTATTCACTATTACAATAGAAATAAAATTGGCGTTGACAATGACAAACTTGTCTCGCACTACACAACAAAGAGAAAAACATTTAGATGGCCTTTGGCCTTTTTTTACAATATTATTGATATTGCATGTGTGGCGGCATTTAAAATATACGTCGAAAATAATCCGTCGGTGGCCAAATAAAAACATTGTAAATTGGATTTACAAGTATCTAACAAATAGGACAATAATAATAGAAGGAGAGAAGTATAATCACAGCAGAATAACAAATAAAGGAATACCACAAGGATGCTCGCTTAGTCCACTATTATTCAATATATATACGGCGCCACTACATAATATAAATTCAGGAATTACAAAAATAATACAGTATGCAGATGATATAGGAATCATAATAACTACAAAGCACCACATGGATACAGAACAGATAGCGAACAGAGTAATGAATAAAGTTAGTTCAAAATTAAAAGAGCTAAAACTAATTGTAAATCCAGAGAAAACCAAATTAATGAATTTTAATCCAAAAAGTAATATTCACCTAAATATAAAATTAGAAAATATAACAATAATAGAACTGATTAATATTAAATTACTAGGAATAATATTAAATAATAAGTTAAACTGGAATGAACACTTTAGAGTATTAAAAAATAAAATAATAAAAAAAATCAACATAATAAAAGCATTTACATACAGAAATGGAGGAGCTCATCCTCAAAAATCACTAAATATTTACAAAGCGGTAATACAAACACAAAACTTCAACAATGAAATTTTCATGAACAAAGAAAATCATACAAAATATGCAGACAGTTCAAAATTTGGGTATGAGACAATGTTTGGGGCTAACCAGAACTACTCCATGTGCAGTAATACTAGCAGAAGCAGGAGAAATGGGGTACAGGAGACAAAACGAATATAAAGAGATTAAATATATGAGTAAACAAATAGCCAACAATTCAGAAATAGGAAAGAACATTTTGAAAAATAATTCGCTGAAGAAATTTGAAGATAACTTAAGAAAATATCCAATGTTGAAAAACATTGACGAAAACAACGAACCTACAAATGTTATGAAAAAGAACTTAATAAGATGGTGAGATCGGCTAAGAGAAAGTTTTTGCGTGATAAGTTGGATCCCAAACTTGGCACTAAATTATTGTGGAGGAATTTGGACAAATATGGGTTTAAAACCAAGGATTCAGCTGAGGTTGTTTTTAAATTTTCTCCTTATGAGCTTAATGAGGAGTTTGTTAAAGTGCCAATAATGAATCTGGTGCAGCATTCGGAGACTGGGACCTCTTTTAATAACTCTAATTGCTTCAATTTTAATATTATCACCCCAATTCCCATAGTCGTATCATTTCATGTGATGTGACTATAGTCGTATCACATCACTTGAAAATTACTATTCTTGAAGGCGAACCAAGTGACACGACTGCAACTTGAAATATGTTAGGCAAATTAGAAATAAAATCGTTTTATAACAACAATCTTATTATTTTAAACAATAACATATTAAAAACAGTGCACAAAATTATTCAAAAAACAATATTTTAAAATATATAAAATTAAATAATTGCGTCTTTCCATTTTGTTGTATTCGCCTGTCACTTGCAAAAATGAAGTGACATCTGTCGTATAATGTGACTTTAGTCGTAACAAACGACTAAGAGAATCGCAAAATTGATGTGATGTGACTATAGTCATGAAAAATGACGTGATACGACTATGAGAATTGGGGTGTATGTCTGATGACGATGTTCTTAAAGCAATAGGCTCTCTAACGTCTAATGCAATGGGTGCTGACAATTTGCCGCTAAGATTTTTAAAAATTATAGCTCCTGTGATTGTACCTCATTTAACGTATTTGTTTAAAACTATTGTGGAACATAAATATTATCCTAAAGTGTGGAAAGTTAGTAGAGTTATTGGGCTACCTAAAGTTAAGGAGCCTGCATTAGTGTCCGATGTGAGACCTATTGCTCAACTCTCAGTTCTTTCAAAAGTGTTCGAAAGAATTATTTCCGGCCAGATTAAACAATACCTTAATACAAGTAACTTATTATCTTCTCAGCAGTCAGGGTTTAGGGAAAGACATAGTACTGCAACGGTGTTAGTGGATTTGATGGAATTTGTTAGGAGCTGCTTGGACAGGGGCAATTATGTCCTGCTATGTCTATTTGATTTCAGTAAAGCTTTTAACTGTATATCATTCGTTAAATTTTGTTACAAATTGAGAAACTGCTTCAGTTTTTCATCTAATGCGTCGGAATTAATGTTATCTTATTTAACTGATCGCTTTCAATTTGTTGAAGTTAATGGAGTTAAATCTAGTTATTTGCCTCTGCCGACTGGTATCCCCCAGGGATCTATTATGGGGCCCTTAATATTTGCAATGTATATAAACGATATTGGAAGTTCTATTCGACACTCTCACTATCATTTGTTTGCGGATGATCTCCAAATTTTTAGTGAAATTGAGATTGATAATTGTGATAGAATGGTAGCTATTAATGAAGTAATTCCATATATGAACAGGGATATTAATAATATTATTGAGGGTCGGTGGAGAATCAATTGTTATTAAATTCGAAAAAGTCCCAGGTGATTATGTTTTCCCAGAAGCGTAATCCTTTTACTTATTACGTGGACTTAACTTGTGTTAGAGTTGGTAATGACAATATACCTTTTAGTGAATCAGTAAGGAATTTGGGTGTGACCTTGGATAAACACTTGGATTGGAATGTGCACGTGAATTCTATTATGCAGAAAATGTTCAATGGGCTGCGAATGCTTTGGCGTAACTCTGCATTTACTCCAATCAAGGTCAGGATGCTGTTAGCTAGATCTTTAATTCTTAGTAATCTGTTTTATTGTGATGTGGTGTTTTCCGAATTG
This sequence comes from Tipula vernalis, assembly GCA_958295665.1. Taxonomy (NCBI): domain Eukaryota; kingdom Metazoa; phylum Arthropoda; class Insecta; order Diptera; family Tipulidae; genus Tipula; species Tipula vernalis. The sequence goes on along the minus strand of OY282558.1, from coordinate 124,739,335 downwards.
AGTTTTTGCTTATTTACCAAAATTAAAAGAGTGTATAATTCATGCCTAAGATACATTTTTGGATTGAAACGCAGGGATCGATTGACACCTTACTATAATAAGATTTTTGGATGCTCTTTGGAGAATTATTTTGATCTTAGAATTCTAGTTTTAATGTACAAAATTATTACAACTCGTCAACCTCAATATCTATATCATAAGCTTGTATTTGCTCAGTCATTACGGACACAAAACATAATATTGCCAAACACTCGCACCAATTATATGAAAGAGTCATTTATAAGGAGAGGTGCTAGGCTATGGAATACTATTCCAACACATATTAAATGTTTGACACGTTTGGACACGTTTAGGGTGGAATGCGTGAATTATCTTAATAATCTATAGCTGTATGTAATTATTGGTTTACAGTTACTTATAATTAGTTATAAATCTGAAGACTTAGTTTTAGTTTTTTATTTTTATCTCTTCATATTTTTTTATAATTTTTCTTCCTTTACTGATCTGTGGTACAAACTAATGTAGATTAAGTGGATTTGTTGCTGTTTATACAGCGTAATTACAGTGTAATTACGTAAAATGACCTAGTTGTCATGTTGTAATAAAAACGGATTAAAATAAATAAACATAGGTATCAGCAAAGAAAACTTTAGCAACATTAAAAATATAAAAGTAATAGACGACATAAGAGGAAAAGTAAAGAAGGATATGAATGAAACACAGTGGCGTAAGGAGATACTAAAAATAATAGACAGATTCAAGACCTTTAAGAGTTCATTTACAGATGGATCAAAAAAAGAGGACAAATGTGGTATTGGTATACACTCAGAAGACAATGTTAACAAAGCTATTAGTCTGGACAAAGAAGTCAGCATAAAAACCACAGAAATGATTGCGATATTCTTAGCATTACTCATCCATATAAAGAAAAACCATACAAAAATCATAATCTTTATAGACTCAAAAAGTTGCTGTATCTCTTTAAAAAATACAATAGAAAAATCTCAAAATAAACTATATGAAAATAAAATAATTGAGTTAGCAGAAGAAAATCAGGACAAGGATATTATTATACACTGGATTCCAGCTCATATAGGCAATAAAGGAAATGAAATAGCAGACACTCTAGCAAATATGGGTTCGACAATGACAAATATGAATAAATTTAACAATAAAATACCAGTAGAAGATGTTTGCAAAATGATAAAAAAAAAATAAAAGAAGAGTGGAAAGAAGAATATGAATATGTGACCAGAACTAAGGGAATATTTAACAGATTAATAAATGAAGCTACCCCTCCGAAAATGGTATGGTTTAAAAACATCAATATGGAAACTAAATACATTAAAATAATAAACAGACTAAGGTCAGGTCACACATACAATAAAGAATTTAAACATATTATGATGAAGTTAGAAGTGAACAATAGATGCCGAAACTGCAATGTTAAAGAAACAAATCTATACATTATAGACAATTGTGGACAATTAAAAAAAAAAGTATATATAAATAAAAAAAAAATAATAATAATAATAATAATATTAAAAAGAAAATGACGGAAGGTAAATTTAACAGTGTAAAAAAAAGAAAAAAAATTTTAATAATAAAAAGAATGAAAAGTGTTAAAATAAAGAATAAAAAGACAAGTTAGAGCAAATCGATTCAATAATCGGGCTCATAAATAATAAAAAAAAAAAAAAAAACATTAATACCCGACACGAATGGTTGTAATCTTATACTGACAAATTTTGATTCACAGTGGAATTGAGGCATTATTATTTTAATATTTTATGAATAAAATTGAATTTCATCTGACATCTTATTTTAAATGTTTTTGTTATTTTAATGCAGTTAAAAAAAACCCGGGTTTAAGGATTTTCCAAACCCGAAAACCCGGGTTTTAAAATTTCCGGATTTTTGCAAACCCTAGTGAAGCGCTAATCTCCCCTTCTATTTTACCCGTTATGACCATGACCACTTAAAATTAAGACTTACCCCAAGATGAAACTATATAGTTACAATGAAATAAGTTGTAAAATTATTGAAATTAATCGGCACAGAATCTAAATTATTCAAAACACTACTGTTCCTTGCGGAAGGCACAATGAGAATTAAATCTAAACTTATTATGAATATTAAATTAATTAAAAGAATTGTATTACCAATATTGTATTGTGTATGTCTTTTATTGATTCTAATTATTTTTGGTTTATAGTTCAACTGTTTTAATGGCAGCCTTTGTCTAAAATAAACGCTGTTTTCCCGTTGCTTTAACCAACGCATCCGAGTGATCGAAGAACTAATGATAACAAAAAAAAAAAGTTCGCCCGCCAAAATCAATTTTTTAGAAACACCCCGTAAGATAAGCAAAAAATTTGTATCTGCCATCTATCAATGAATAGTTGTAGCTACTAAATTCAATAAGATGCATAAAATCACATTTTCCATAATCAGAGACTGATTGGTATTATTAAAACATTAAAGTTAAAATACAATTTATTTATTATGTATATTTTTATGTATTTTTCGCAATTTTATATATATATATTTTTATTTATTAATATATTTATATACTTAATTATTATTAATATAAATCAATTAAATCACACAAATATTTTTATTTCTTTTATGATAAATTAATATTATTATTCGTACATGATGAACAAAACACAAAACAAAAAACATTTTATCATTTGTTATAAAATAAAATCCAAACAAATTATATTGATAATATGTAATAATTGATTACTAACGGCTATACACAATCGATCAAATTTGGAATTTCTCTAAAAATAATCAATTGAAAAACCATTTATAATGATATATGTATATATTATGGTATTTATTTATGTAAAATTTCATTAATTAAAAAAAATGGCTGACTGTAATTTGCGTTTTATTTATACTAAATTCATTTTATTTGGAAGTTTTTGTGCGTATATCATAAAATTTTTCGTGGACAAAATTTCCTTAGATAATTATTTTTTAGGTAACTCTTCTCTTATTTATAAGGTATATATATATTTGTATACATATTCAAAATATCAGTTCAGAAATTCTTCTTTTTGTGACTGGTCAATTATTTATTTAGAAAAAAAATGCAGGCGGCGCGAATAACAATATTTTAATTTTTGCTTTTGATTAATATTTTTTAATATATTAATAATAATAATAATTAAAATACAAAAAAAAAAAAAAAATGGCGATTACTTTTATATATAAATTTTAAAAATTAATTTATTACATAATAATAAAGCATTATAATATTTTGAGTATATTATAATTATTTTTATTTTTGTATATATTAAAAGATAGGTTTTTAGTTTTTACGTAATTTAGTTATTTATATATGTAATATCCAATTTGAAATTTTAATTAATTAATTTTTTATTTATCTAAAATATGTGTATAAATTATAATTATAAATATATTTAAGGATCAACATAATTTAATTTTTATTTTTCTAATAAAACTCAGAAAATACCTAAACAAAAATATTTTTTTTTATGATTTTATTTAATTTTGTTGAACCGAAAATATTTTGTTTTTTTTTTATTAAATTAAAATTAAAATATAATTTTATCACTTTTATTTATATTATATGTATTTATGTTATATAGATACTCGTATTGGAGAAACGATTACTTATATATTTTAAATTCATTTTAAATGAAAAAAGAAAATTATTTTTGTGTTTTATTATTTTTAATTAATTCATTAATAAAAAATCAGTCTTATTTTACGTTTTTAATATTCTTTTTTAATTTTATTGGCGAAATGTGAATGGAGGAATTGATTTAATTTGATTGGACAGATTTGTATGCATGTGTGCGTGTGTGTATATAATTTTTGAACAAAATTAATTTCCGTTATTTATTTAAAATGAATTTGTTTTTATAGTATTTAATTAAAGTTTAATTATAATTAAGAAAATAAAAATGAATCTTTTCTCGGCCCAGCAAGAAAATCGTAACCGCTGTGAGATAAAAATATAGAGTTTTTTTTTTCTTTATTCCTTTTTTTTAGTGATTCGATATGATCGTGGAGTAGTAGTAGTAATAATAATAATAATAATAATAATAATAATAATAATAATTAGTGATAATAATAATTTTTAATATTTATAAAATGATTGACTAATCAGTGAGGCCTTGTGACACCAGCGCTAATAATTCTTTTAATAAACGGAATGAGAGCCGATCTTCGGGATTGTGTGCCCAACATTTTTTCATTATCTGGGTAAAATGAATTAAAAAAAAAAAGTTTTTATAAATCATTAAAATTATTTCATTGTAAATCTATGAGCTACTCACATCATAAATTTCTTTAGCACAAGCTTTCGGCCTCTCCAAAATAATGCCACGTTGTACACGTTCCACTACCTCGGTATTTTTTAGACGGCCATACGGCATTTTACCACAAGTAAATACCTCCCACATAAGAACACCTAAAATAAAAATAATTAATAAATTTACCATCCTCAATTATATCATTATAATTTGGAACTTACCGTATGCCCAAACATCACTCTTCGATGAAAATCGTGTATAATTAAGAACTTCGGGTGGTGCCCATTTTATAGGAAATTTTGTACCACCAGAACTTGTATATTGATCATCCAAGACGTATCGCGCTAAACCAAAATCCGCCACTTTTACAACATTCTCTGAACCAACAAGACAATTCCGGGCGGCCAAATCTCGATGTATATAATTATGCCTTTCCAAATAAGACATACCTTTGCACACTTGTATACACATATCCAATAATAAACCCATATTTCCAATCAACGATTGTTCATGCCGTCGTAAATAATTAAGCAACGATCCATGTTTCATATATTCCGTTACGATATAAATCGGCCGGTGTTTCGAACAAACGCCGTATAATTGTACTAAATTTTGATGTTGTAATTTCCTGTAATTTAAATTTTATTATTGTACATACATAGTAAAAAAAAAAATACAGTAGACTCCCGTATAACGCGATTAATATGTTACGCGTTGTATGAAATCGCGTTATAGGGAATCGCGTTGAACGAATAAAAATCTTGTATAACGCGAATCATGTTAAGGTAAAATGTTACAGTGGCTATTATCATTTAAAATTTGATCGTGCAAAATGAGATATTAGAAAGAAATAATATTCATTAACGCAAAATTATACATATTGTACTTCATAAGCGAATGTATTGTATTTAAAAAATTTAATTTAACAAAATAATTCATAATAGTTAGGTACATATTTTGTATTTAGATAAAAAAAAGTTTAAAACCCATTAATTAAATTCAAGTTGACCATTAGTCACTATCCGTGTCATCCAAAATTAAATATCATCGACGTCGATTCACTGAAATTGGTTGTTTGTTTTCTTTTTGGACTTCTCTGCAATTAATTGATTCATTTTTATTTTCAATAATATTATATACTTCAGTATTAAATGCAGAGAATGAAACCGGAACCGAAACGTAAACCGAAACCCGAATAAAACCTAAATTTTTTATGAACCAAAAACCGGAACCGAAACGAAATAAAAAAAAAATTATGAACCGTAACCTTAACCGGAACAATATTTCCATTCGGTTTATTTCGTTCTTTTTCGGTTCGGTTCAAGTATTGTTTCACGAAAATTTTCTATCTATACTATCTATACTAATATTATAAAGAGAGAGTGTGAGTTTATTAGTTCGAAGAAACCTCAGAAACTACTCAATGAATTTGGATGATTTTCTCACCAATCGAAATTATATTCTCTCCTGATAGTTATAGACCAACTTGAAAGAAATCCAGGAGCAAATGGCGTAAAACTCATAATACATAGAGAACGACGGCCGGCAAATGAACATATAGGTCGCTACAATGCTCCAACTGCTAATAAAGTCGCTACCGTTATAAGGACAATTGTCATGTATATGATAGAATTGCATCGGTTGTATGATGCTTTACAGTATCCGTTGATGTTTGCTAGAGGACAAGACGGGTACAGCCTAAATATGCCACACAAAAATTCGCCACGTTATAAAACAATTACCTGTATGCAGTTTTATGTCTTTAGGCTAATAGAGAAAACCGGTAGCTTTAATGCGCTCCATTATTACAAGAATTTATTTAACCAATTTTGTGTCGATATGATGGAAAATGATTTCGGAAAGGTTACATTACAACCGCACAAATCGAGCAAAATTAGGAGCTGAAAATTATGTTCATTTGAGAGATGGAGTGAATGAAGATCAAAATATTGTCGCCAGAAATATGAGTCAATACGTCATACTGACCTTAACATTCACCGGATCACCATGCACGAGAAGACCCAAGACGCTATGACCTATATCAGAGATTTTGGCAGAACCGATTTATTCATCACCTTTACGTGAAACTAATCATTTTGATAGACAGGACATCATAGCACGAGTGTTCAATTTAAAAATGAAAAATTTAATGAAATTATTAAGCCAAAACGCTATATTCGGTGACACAAAGGCTTTTATATACAGCATTGAGTGGTAAAAAAGAGGTGGCAAATACAACCAGAAGAAATAGACTCTCTTCTTAAAAATATGGTACACGGTCCGTGTCGAGAACATAACATGGCTGCTCCTTGGATGGTCAACGGCGTTTCCCGTAAAAAGTATCCTCGCAATTTAACTGCAGAAACTCAAACTGGAGATGATGGTTATCCAGCTTACTGTCGTAGAAAACCTAATAATGGTGGAGTGACTGCAATATTGACTATCCGAGGTCATTAAACTGTAGGTGTGTAGGAGGTTTAATGCCCAAATCAATGTGAAGTATTGTCGTTCAGTTCAGGCCATAAAATATATTTGTAAATATATAAATAAAGGATCGGGCCAAGCCACTGTTTCAGTAGAAAACAATCACATTGAGATTTCGGAAATTATTTGAATGGCCGATATATAAGTACATCAGAGGCTGTTTGGAGACTTCTAGAATTTCCCATCCGTCAAAGATATCCAACGGTTATATATTTGGCAACCCATTTAGAAAACGAACATAGGGTGTATTTTACGGCATACAATCTCCTAAAAAGATTCGAAAATCCACCCTTAACAACACTTACGGCATTTTTCAAATTATGCAGAAATGATCACTTCGCGAAATCCTTATTTTCTCGCATTAAGTTCTCGCAAAGTAAACATGGACACTGGCCTGAAAAAAGACTCGGCGCTTGGCGGAATGTGCAGTATCCATCCTAGCCAAACTGAATGTTTTCACCTAGGGATGTTGTTGCAATACGTCCGTGGGCCAACTTTTTTGAAGGGTTGGCTACGAAATACCTCAAAACAAAATCCAAAAATCAAAATCCTCAAATTCAAAACCCTCAAATTCAAAATCCTCAAATATCAAAATCCTCAAATTTATAGGAATTTATAGGAAGTTTATAGGAATTTAAAAATCGATAGGAGCGGGAATATAGGATCGGATTACATCAGGCGGGTCGCTTCGCTCCCAAGTTAGAAAAAAAAATTCAGTTTATAGGAATTTAAAAATCAATAGGAGCGGTAATATAGGATCGGATTATACCCTAATACAATACCTCTTTTCCACATTTTCTCAAAGATGACAATACTCAAATACAAAATCCTCAAAAACAAGCTGCGCTAAAGGGTAATAAAACATTTTTAATAAATATTTTATTACCCTTTAGTGCGGCAGAATCAATTCAACTCATAAAATAAAATCATAAAACAATTAAACAGAAATGATGGTCGGATGCATATTAAAGCACTAATTAGTTTTGCCAAACCAATTTAATATTTGCCAAACCAGTTTTAATATTTTCTATTTTGTCCTGTTTCTAAATACGCCTACAGTAGTGGAAACCTACAAAAACCTGAAACACAAAATCCTCACACATCCCCGGTTGACAACCAAGATTCAGAAAAACAGAATGTCAAATCTAGTAACTTATAAAAACGATTAAAATGATCACATGCATGATATTGCGGTAAACACAAAAATAAATCTGCATTTCATTTTTTCGGAATGGTTCCAGAATGGTTTAACGAAAATATTGCGAACAAGTTCGGATAATTGCGAAAAACGAAAAGCAGTTTTCTATCCGGTTTTTAGTGGATCTAGCATTTAAAAACTCGGAATAAAAATTCACTGAAAGGAATATATTCAATAATTTGCATGTTAATATATTTAGTAAGTACGATTTGAAAACTTTTTATATAAATAAAGACTAGAAAAACAATCATTTTTATCTTGTAGACATTTTCTTGAACCGGTATTAAACCGGTTTTCAACACGAACCGAAACCAAACCAGAAAAAAATGGAAAAACTGAAACAGAACCGGAACGAAAAAATAAATTTGGGAGCGAACCCTAAACCGGAATGAAAAACATTTCGGTTTCACTCTCTGATTAAATGTATCTTTTTGAGTAATTTTCCTGGGTGAAACGTTACTTGTCAATAGTTTCTCATTGTTTGCTTCGAACTCTGCCTGAAGTCCTTCGTTAAGATGTTCTAATGTAAAATTTCTTCTTGTTTCCTCTGAAATGAAGCTTTCGTGGTGACTGTGTATTGTTAAATCATATTCATCTTCTAATTCCATAGGTTCTGATTCACATAAACTTCTGTAATTGTTAATGAATTCTGATATATTTTCCTCGTTCATATTATCTAATCCTTCACCACCCAATAAATTGGCTAAAGTTATAATCCGGTCAGTGTCTATGAAGGTTGAAGATAATTGATTTTCTGTACTAACTATTTCAGGCCAAATATTTTTCCAGCAAGCATTTAGAGTGGACTACTTTAATTCCTTGATGGACAACCCAATATTTTCTACACAATTTAAAATTGAAAAATCTTTCCATATTTCCGTTAATGTTTTACTTGGATTTGAATCAATTTTTGCAAAAATTTCTTTAAATGTTCGACGCATTTATAGTAAGATTTCAAGGTTTTTATAATACCTTGATCTAATGCGTGTATAATTGAAGTAGTATTTGGAGGTAAAAATTGTACATTAATATTTGGATGGTATAAGTCTGTTGGATGTCCAGGCGGATTGGATGTCCAGGCAGATTTTTTCTTTCAAATAATTTTCTATATCCCGTATGAAGTAATCAAAAAACCAATCTCGAAATATTAGTTTAGTTACCCATGGTTTTTTGTTTGCTTGCCAGTAAACTGGAAATGTAGATTTATCACACCCCTTCATCGCACGTGGATTTAACGACTTATATTAACAAAGGGTTCATAAGATAATTCCCAAATGCATTCCTGCATAAAAGAAGTGTTATCCGTTCTTTAGCTGCTTTAAGGGAGAACGCCACTATGAGATTTTCAAAAAATCGTTTTTTTTTGCCTTTAAAAAATCGTTTAGACCCTCAATAATATGATACAAATTCGTTTATAGCTAAAAAAAATTTGTTTAAAAGGTTTTCAAGCATTTTCCTGAGAGGTCTCTAAGAGCCGAAAAACGCTGTCGGCAATATAACCCTGTTATTTTTAGTTTCTTCTTCTTTTAATTTTATTATCCTTAGAAATTAAGTTACCGACTGATATAAATTCTCTTTTTGACCTATAGATGCGCTGAAAAAAAAAATTCCATTTTCTGTTTGTGTACATATTTATTGTTTTTTTACGAATAACAGTGTCATTGCTACAATGAGTTTCAACGACGGTCTACTATCTCTTACTCAAGTTTTACAAACAATAGGTGTGAAAATCGGGCCTAATTGTTATAATTTCTGCGTTGAAAGTGATGCCAAGAGAATTTCACATGCAGAGTACTCGATGACGGATGTGGCAAAAGAGGCTCGGGGAGGCAATTTGGCAGCTTCCAAGGCCAGAAATGAAGCGTGTATCAACGTAGAAGGACAACTGTATGAAGCTGGCATTGCTGATTAGTAATATGTAAAAAATTTCTAAAGTTATTGAGAAATTATTAATACCAAAAAATAAACGCGTTTTTCTCGAAACCGTGTTTTGGAAATCTGCACGCAGCAGAACTCAATCAATTTTTGTTCAATTGACTTGAAATTTTAACTGTAGCTTCTTAAATAGATTTAAAATCGAAGTACATACCTGAGTTTTTTTTGATTCATTAAAAATTAAAAAAAGATTTCAACTTTTTATACGAAAATTATAGTCGAAAAATGAAACTTTTTCTTCAAACTTGTCTGTATTTTTTTTTTCGAATTTTTTAATTTCCTCAGGTACTTCGATGCTAAAACTAATATATTTCATGAAAATGTTTAATTTTTTGTTCAAGGAACAAATTTAAGACACTTCTACAGCGTGCAGTGGAGCGACTCGAGTCAAAATCACTTCTACTAAAGCTACTCTTGCGCCGCCATTTCGTATTGTTTTTTACATAAAAAAATTTTTTTGTTTACTTAAATATATGCCAAATATAACCTAAAAGTTTTTTTTTCTCTAAACCCAATCCATTCCTCAAAAAAAAAAAAAAAAAATACCAAACTAAGCACTTGAAAATGGTAGGTCACAGTGGCGTTCTCCCTTAAACCCAGGAGCAGACTTGTCATTTTTCGAAATGTAGGTTCGCTGCGGCATCCTTTTCCAGTATAGACCAGTTTCATCAGCTTTAAAAACCTGGTCAGCTGTATATCCTCCTTCTTCTAAATATTTTGAAAATTCTTCTTTAAATTTCTGCGCAGATTCTAGGTCAGCAGATGTGCATTGTGCTTACACTTTTATATTATGCAATGAAAATCTTTTCCTAAACCTGTCAAACCACCCTTGACTACCCTTTAAGTCATATTTATGTGTCTCATCAGATGGAATTTGTTGCTTTAATTGGGTATATATTTTAATTTCTTTTTGTTTAATCACATGGTTGTTTTTATGATTGCAATCATCCCCCATAAAATTAAACACTTTTCCGTCTTTGATATTATAGGATCTTTGTTTGTTCCGTGCAATTTTCCTTAAACTTTGTAACGATCGAAAATTACACTAGTTCTTATTTTGGTTTCATTATTTTTTATAGTTCGGTGTCGATTCATTTAACTGAAGCTCTTTGGAAATATTTTTTAATTTTTCGCCAGATTTTAATCGGTCTAAAATTGTAATTTTTTCTTTCATAAAAATTCATCGCCTTTTCAATTTATCCAACATCATTCATCATGCCTGTGGGAGTAAACTTTTTAATATTTTTACCCTAAATTACAAAATATGTTTGTCTAATTTGTATACCTTTTATGTGTTACAAACGCTAATTTAAGCTTAAATACACTTTATTTTAAAAACTTAATTATTGATCATTTTATTTTAATAACTTTATTTTACCGACTTACAGAATGCATATGCAATTAAATTGACAAAGCATTACAAAATTACAAACGCAATATGTACTTCTACGTTCTTGATAAAAAACAAAAAATTGTTTAAAAATTAAGGAATAGAATAAAATGAATACATAAATAGAATGAATAAAAATAAAACGAATGGAAAATTCTGGCTTTTTATTCTTTAGCGCGTTGTACGGGAATCGTGTTGTACGAATAAAGTCGTCGCACTTTTTTAACACGTTGTATGAATACGCATTGTATGAACTCGCGTTATACGGGAATCTACTGTATTTAATAAAATTACTTACGTCATAACTTTTGCTTCTTCGATAAAATCATCTTCACTCATTGTCCCAACCTTCATCATTTTAACAGCTGTATCAATTGAACCACGCCATTTACCGCGTCGTACAACACCAAATTGTCCTGAACCTAATTCTTCGAGTAACATTAATTCAGATGGATGAATCTCCCATTTATCGTGTGATAAACCAGCGGTCGGTGGTACAGGTCGATCACATGGTGAACATTTTAAACGGCATGCCAAACCACCCGAATTATGTCGATGATAATTAATTAGGTCTGGTATTGTTTCGCAACAATGTTTTTCCGATAGATAGAATTCAGCACGCGAATTTTGTTTTATATGATAATGTTTGACATGCGATTGTGGTACTTTGGTATGCAAAGATAATGTGTATAAACCTTTTGTTGATGATTTGCGGACAACAAAACAACCTTCTTTGTCACCCGATTTTAAAAGAGATTCGGCACGCTGCCGTGACATATCACCTACATACCATTCATATTTCTCCAAGCCAAGTAATTCTTTTGGTTTAACATAATTACTTGGTATGAACCCTATGTTGCCATGTTGATCTTTTACCTTCCACCAATGTTCTTGTGAATCATCGATTACCTCGTATTCAGCATTCTGATGGAAATAAACCAAATGTATATATAATTCTTGATCAAATAAGTGCTAAATTTATTTCTTACCTTTTCTAATGATAAGTCACCATTTTCAATCGCTTTAAATGGATACAGTGCAACAACCGTTTTAACACGAGGTGATGCATCCTAACAAAAACAAAATAAATAAATAAATACAAAACGAAGAAAACCTTGATTTTATTATATGTTATGAATTAATTCAATTAAATTAATTTTTTTTTTTTTTATTAATTTGTGAATTTATAATTTTCGTACGAGGTGGCCTCGGCCAAGATGATGATAATCATGTACTTTGCATATTACAATTTGCACAGATTGATACATTTTGAACATTTTACCTTAATTATTATTATTACTAATAATAATTAATAATTATAATTTAGAAATAAAACGAAACAAACTAACAATGGATGCATCGCACAAGAAGACAACAAAAAGTCGTTGTGGTTTATAATTAAATTAGCGTGATCATTACTATATTATAAATATAAACGTTTGTTTTGCTATTGTGCGGTTTGAGATGATTGTGCTGATAGGCTTTTCATTGTAATAATATTATGTACTTATTTTCCAAGAAGATAAGTAAAAGTTAAGAGAGTTAAGTAAATGGGTGTTAAATGTACAAATTACGTATAATTAGCTATTGATTACGTTGAAAATACTGTAATATGTTAATTAAGGGCGTTTTGATATGTAACCCAAAGATTATTTAAAATCTTATGAAATTATTGATTAGGTAATATACATTTATGTGATATGCAAATCTTGATTATGAATGCATTAATATACATATTGAATTGATTTAAAAAGTTACCTTTGCTTTTGAATTTGGTGTGCCCGGAGTTGCAGCTGTACCACCTGGCATATTGGCGGCGTCTGTGACGCCAACGTGATTTGTATTCCCGTTCACGATTGCTGTTTTAAATGTCGTCACACTTGGCTGAAATTAATAAAAAAAAAAATGTAAAATTCAAATTAATTTTATTGATTTTATTAATGAATCAGACATGGTTCACCTGATTTAAAAGGTGACCAATAGGTTTACAAGCAAATTCTTTAAATTTTTTTTCTTTTTGACCACAAATCAATCTATCTAGCTATAGCATCTATTTATTTGTATTAAATAAACAACAAAAAATTTTTATTCGATGAATCATAAACTTGAGCTTAAGTGTAAACGATCAATAAATTAAAAAGTAACATAACAACAACATTAAATTTTATTGATTTTGAAAATCGTGTTGTTATCAAGAAATTAATTTTAACCGTTATTTCAGTACACTGTTGATTATAAATTTGGAGATTTATTGATGGTAAAGCTGCTTAAGTTAAACTATATAATTGTAATACTTTTGGATCGACCTACAAAACATTTTGTAAAAGATCCGGTCTTAAGTACGGAGCAACTAACTATTAATATTTGATTGATTCAAGATAATGACAATCCCTTAATTGGAAAATTCCGTATTTACCTAATTAGGTTTAAGTGGTCTAAATCTCTCGATAAATACTACTTTTTCTATCTTTAGTTTATTTTCTCACATGTTGAAGTGGCTGTGTTTTACAGGCAATTATCATGATTGGTGATAATAATTCACCCATCACCAACTAGGTAATTGAATTTAAATTAAATTAATTATGAATTAATTTAGTCAAATTAGGTGTTAAAATAAACGTTTAATATGTTTATTGTTTTTTTTTAAATACGAATGTTAACAAAATCAATATTTAAAAGTAATAAAAAAATTTATGAATATTCGAACTAAAAGTCAAAGAATTTAAATAATTTATTAATTCGTAAAAATTAAAATTTTGGGTTTAATGCAATGAAAGCCCAGTGTTGGGTTTTGTAATTTGTTGGTATTATCGTACCCTTAGTAGTAAACATTAAAATTAACTGCTACAACAATTTCAGCAATATCTTACGGTTCGGCAATTGAAATTCTGAGGGACCACATTTTACAGAAAAAGCGAGAGCCAGTTTAAATTCAGAATCGGAATATTAACCCAATAAATCATTTAATTGTTTAAAATTCATAACATTTCGGAATCGAAAAAATTTACGAATATAAACTCCTAAAGTTAGCGTTTTGTATGCAAAACCTTCAGCTAAAGGTAGGCTAAGTAAAAATATTGCAAACCGCGATATTTAATGCCTGTGAAGAACATAGCAAAAAAAAAAAATAACAAATTTCTCGTATACGTATACGTATTTATATGTGGTGGTAATACAAATTATACGCCTGAATGTGGATTAAGAGTGGAATTATGTATCTAACTTTATAATGAAATTCAGTGACGATTTTTGTTCAATAAAGAAACCAAACAAGATTTGTCCTTAGCATGCACTTGATGTAAAAATTATCAAATAATCGGTTTCTGGGGTCGGCCATATAAATAACAAGCAATATTGGCATCAAATGTTGTACGATATTCCGCCGACGAAATTTGTTCAACAAAAATCAAAAGTTCCAAAGTCAAATGATTTTTGTCGAATGTTCGAAGTATGCACTTGATGCAAAAATTGTCAAATGGTCGGTCCCTGGGGTCGGCCATATAAATAACAAGCAATATTGGCATCAAATGTTGTACGATATTCCGCCGACGAAATTTGTTCAACAAAAATCAAAAATCCCAAAGTCAAATCATTTTGTCGAATGTTCGAATGTGTATATAAATAACAAGCAATATTGGCATCAAATGTTGTACGAAATTCCACCGACGAAATTTGTTCAACAAAAATCAAACATCAATTTTTTTTTTTTTTTTTGAAAACAAAAATTAAAAATTCTTGGAAATTTCTGTAAAAAGAATGCTTGAATATCGTCAATTACTGAATTGATGGAGGAATAACGTGACAACCTCCCGTGGCGTACTGCAGCTATCGGGGGGGTCACAGGTGGTGGATAGTGGACGGCCTATCGATAGGTAGGTTAGCCGTGAATTAAATAAGCCGCCCCAACCGCAGTCCAGCTGGTGGGAGAGTCTCAGGGAACTGGGGAGTGGTTAACCTCAGTTCATTAAATTCTGAGTGCCTATGAAGCCCAGCATGGAAAGGCGAACAGATGGCGCCAGAAAACCATCGACCAATTAACCACGGCGGACTGGGCGTAACGTCCTCCCTGCACCTCCGGAGTCTCCGCGGGTGATGAGTGGGGCTACCCTATAAACGGGTGACCCGCGGAATGGAATGGATCCCATTGTATTGGGCTCTCCATGTGAATAGGTGAATGGGGGAGAGAATGTGGGCGAAGGGAAGGGGGTGCAGGGGAGCCGGGGTGCTAGCGAGCCCAATGGGCTGGATTAAGGTGTTAAGCGACCCGTACTGATGGTCAACTAGGCTGGGGGCCCATTTAACAAAGCCCAGTCGTTAACGGAGCCCTCTGGATACCTGGCGACCTTCAGTTGTAATTAGGCTTACCTGCGTATACGGATCTCTGCGCAGGCGGACCTTTCGGATCTCCGATACTCGTGAGAATCCAATGGAAAGATCGAATAACATAAAAACAAAGGGCACCGGCTCTCCTCAAAAGCCGGCATCAGCGAAGGGAGGTACCTCGAACCAGACGGGTGGGGCCTCTAAGGTTGCAAAGGTGGTTGACTCTAGGACACAAGTCCCGGGAGTTAGCGGTACCAACGCAGCACAGGGGAGTGGGACGAGAGACATTCCTCCGGCGAAAAGGCGATACAGGAATTGCCGCTCGGCATTCCGAATTCTCGAGAAGTGGGCTGCGACCCCCGAGGGGCAGCTTACGGAAGAGCAAAGAACTTCAGTAGCTTGGGCAAGCAGCACTGTGGGCGGCGGAAGATCGGAAAGGGACCATGTGTCAAAAAGATAGCGGCCCCAGGACGAGGTGGAAGTAGTCAACAGCAAGCGGGCCAAGATCGGTGACTGAAAAGAAGCCGAGCTTAAACTCAGGGACAAAGCTGTTCAGCGATGTCCTGAGGAAGCATGTGTTGATGCTAGCCGTTATTGACGAAAGTCAAGAATATGGGAGCATCACGGCGGAAAATGGAGGTTGGTGTATAATGCACTCAACCTCGTCTTTTTTAAAGGTCCTGGGTGAAAATCCGGGACCGCCCCCATCCTGCAGAGATGCGGGATGGTATCAAGGGCGTGTGAAGATGACTGCATGCTCGGACTCTAGATCTGTGGATCTTTATAAAAAGTCTATAGCCAAAGTAGGGGAGGTGTGGCCAGGCGCAAAGCTTGCGGCAGTTAGCCGGGAGGAAATTCCCAGCAGGCCGAGGGCACGTGTCTGCCAGCAGAACCGGCTAGCCCTGACGGAGCTTTGAAAATCATTCAGGCCAGTAACCCGGATCTTCCGACCGGAAATTGGAAGATCGTCAAGCAGGAGGAGGCAAAAAGAGGCTCGAAATTATCAATCATGGTAATAAATAAGGAGTTCCTTGCCCTCCTTCTCAAAACGAAGGAAGTAATTAACTTCGGTTTCGGGTCAATTACTCTCAACGTTTATAAGAAGGATGGGGCGGAAGCGCGTACGGGAGGCCAACCGGAGGATGGTGGCAACCAGCCCAGGCCTGAAGGGGGTA
Source organism: Tipula vernalis (assembly GCA_958295665.1). NCBI lineage: Eukaryota > Metazoa > Arthropoda > Insecta > Diptera > Tipulidae > Tipula > Tipula vernalis. Next base: position 124,722,541 of record OY282558.1, on the reverse strand, counting down.
CCAGCAGCATGGGGGGACAGTGAATCCGGCGACCTCGGTAGGGCAAGGACTCCCTCGAAGGATGAGGAGGGGCACATAAGCGAAGGAGCTGGTGTACAGATGGATGAGGATATCATCTGCCCGGCCAGACGGGGGGGCACTGACAAGTCCTCTACAGAGGGTATGAGGAGTGGCGAGACGGGCGTATCCGGCGCATCCCAAAATAACGACAAATAATATTCCTGCGGTAGCAGGAATTTATCATAGAGGTGGGTAGAGGTTAAATGGTTATGATTAAGATAACCCAAATTAACCTTCACCATTCTAAGGCTGCTTCGGCAGCTCTACTCCTCAGGCTGACTAGTTCGGGTGAGGATGTGATACTAATCCAAGAACCTTGGATTAACAATAACAGGATCTGTGGCCTCAGAACCAAAGGGTACAAAATTGTATCCTCTAGTAAGCCTGTGAAGATCAGATCTTGTATTCTTGGGAAAAATAATATTAATCTTTTCCTTCTCTCTCAATACAGCAATGGTGACATTACTGCAGTTAGCGTGGAAGAAGGCGCTTGTAGATTCTGGCTAGTTTCAGCCTACATGGACCGAAAGAAGGAGGTTCCTCCTTATAACCTGGAGGAGCTGATCCGTAAAGCGGAACAATCAAAGGTAGGTGTAGTACTGGGAGTTGATGCTAATGCGCATCACACTATCTGGGGAAGCACGGACATTAATGAAAAGGGTGAGTCGCTTTTTGATTATTTGATGAGTACTAACCTTTCAGTATTTAATATTGGGCGGCAACCCACATTTATTACTAGTAACAGGCAGGAGGTTCTAGACGTGACCCTTGCCTCAAATAATATTCTTCATATAGTTAAAAATTGGAGTGTGGATAAGGAACACTCCTTTTCTGATCATCGATATTTAACCTATAGCCTCGATATTCACCCTGCTACCCCGGAAGCCTTCAGGAACCCTAGAAGGACCAACTGGAGCAAATATGGGGAATTATTGGAGGAAATGTTACCGACAAGGGCTATGGAGCCCCCGACGACCGTTGGGGAGCTGGAGGACATGGTGGCTAGCGTTACTAGCGCATGCAACCGATCCTTTCGTGCTGCCTTCCCACTGGCTAAGCCTAGGAGTAGGCAAAAACCGGTATGGTGGCCCAGGGAACTGGGAGCCTATCGTAAGGCTTGTAGGACAGCCTTTAATAGAGCCAAAAATACAAGGGAGGCTCAGGATTGGGACTCCTATAAGGAGAAACTCGGAATTTATAAGAAAGAATTAAGAAAGGCACAAAGGAGGTCTTGGAGAATCTTCTGTGATAAAATGGAAGAGGTATCCGAAACTTCTTTCCAAAAGTACATCTAGTCCCAGTTTTTTGATAAAACCGGACGGATCTTGGACAGCTTCTAGTGGAGAATCTCTGGAGCTTCTCTTCGAGACACACTTCCCAGCGAGCTTTGAAGACCTGTTGGTGCGTAGCAATCATCAGGAATCACTGTCAGTGTTCACATATGATATCGTAACCAGAAACGGATTCTATGGACACTGAGGGGTTTTAAACCATTTAAATCGGCTGGTCCGGATCAAATTATACCAGCGGAACTTCAAAACAACTCAGTAATTATTCTTCCTTACCTGGAAGCTTTATTCTAAGGGTGTTTGAAGCTGGGCTATATTCCTAGGTATTAGACGGAGGTCAATGTGGTGTTTATACCGAAAGCGGGGAAAAGCTCACATGTCTATCCTAAGGACCTAAGACCAATAACTCTATCATTCTTTCTTTTGAAAACCTTGGAAAGGCTGCTGGATGTATACAATACAGATAAAATAGGTGCCAGGAAGTGGGCACCGTCTTAGCATGCGTACATAAAGGGTAGATCTGTGGACACTGCTCTGCACGCCTTGGTGTGTACGATTGAGAAATCGATTAATTCGAAGGAATTCTGTTTGGTGGCCTTCCTGGATATAGAGGGCGCCTTTAATAATGTGAAAGCGGAGGTAATCAAAAATGGATTGTCATTTTTAGAGGTGGACGTTCCTCTGAAGTTAATCAATTATATGCTGGGAAGCAGGATTGTTAGCTCGAAGTTGGGGGACTCCACCATCAAGAGGCGAGTAACTAGGGGAACCCCGCAGGGGGAGGGGAGGTTCTGTCCCCTCTTCTCTGGAACATAGTGGTAAACGGGTTACTACTATAATTGGAGAGAGAGAGGTATTGAAGTTATCGCGTACGCAGACAATGTAGCTTTAGCTGTTACCGGGAAATTCCTGGGCCCGATTGTAGACGTAATGCAGAATGCGCTTACCATCGTTACGAAACGGGCTAGCAAATGTGGACCTGGTATTAGCCCGCCCAAGACAGAGCTGGTACTCTTTACTAAGAAATACAAAATCCCGGTAGTTGTCCCTCCTACCTTAAATGGCACGAGACTTGCTTTTACTGACAGAGCTAGATATCTGGAAATTATCTTAGATAGTAAGCTTAGTTGGAGGGCTAACTTGTTGGAGAGAATAAACAAAGCTAATATAGCTTTGTACTCCTGTAGGCACGCCATTGGTCATAGATATGGGGTCTAAAGCCGGAGCTGGTACACTGGCTCTACACCGCTGTAGTGAGACCTGTACTCATGTACGGGGTGGGTGTTTGGTGGCCAGCTCTGGACAAGGTAATTTATAAAAGTAGGATTGAGAGGGTGCAAAGAACGGCCTGTATGCTTGTTAGCGGGGCATTGAGTTCGACACCGACAAGTGCCTTAGAGGTTATGTTGCACCTTCTTCCGGTCGACATTTTTGGTAATCAGATGGCGGCAAATACGGCTGTACGACTTGCAGCCATCTCTCAATGGAGGTGTCTTAGTACAGGACACTCTACTATCGTTAGATCGTTGAAGGATGAGCTGGCTAATCTTGACTACATTAAACCTACTCTACGCTTCGAGAAGCGATTTCGGATCTCCTTCCCTTCAAGGGAATCCTGGAGGGATAGGCCGTTATCGGAAACCGAAGCGTTGCAATTCTTCACAGATGGCTCCAAGCTAGACGGCAAAGTGGGAGCTGGAGTATTCTGTGACAAATTGAATGTAAACATTTCTATTCGTCTCCCTGATTACTGCAGCGTGTACCAAGCTGAAGTCGTAGCGATTGAGGAGGTCATGACGTGATTGAAGCATAATGTGATATCCTCAGGGAACTGCAGGGCGGATGAAATTGCTAGGCATGGTACGACTCTCCAGCTGTAACCGGAAAGGGCAAGTCTGGGGAGGCCTATCACAGCGCTGAGACAAGCACTTGGGAAGCAGGCGCTATCCTCTTCGGGGGAAAGGTGGTCTAACACCCTTACCTGTAGAGTTGCAAGACAAGTTTGGCCAAAGCTGGACTTGGGGCGCACTAGGGCATTAATATCCCTACGCAGACGTGAACTAAGAACGGTCGTAGGAATTCTCACGGGACACTGCCTTTTTGGATAACATGCAAGAAGACTGGGTCTGGAGGCAAATGACTTCTGCAGAGCGGATTTACACTGAGAAATCGCCCGCAGACCCGCAGTCTTAGTAGCATTTTTTTGCTTTTGAGACTTTTGAGAGAGGGGCAATTTCACTATAGTCCTTCCCGTTGATCCGCCATTGCGATAGAGGTGAGATACAACCTGATTCCAACTTTTTTGAATTTTTCGGTATTCATATTTGTAAACGCCAATTTATCATATTCTAACAGGAACCAATCAAATAATTAATTCGTAGTTACCATCTTTTTCGGCATTCCTTATCCACAAAATGTTAAATTTATCCATTGGTAATTTACATAAACTCAACTCAACTGTTATTGGCGAAGACCTCGACGCAATTATCTTTATTTGTGACTAAATTGTAAATAAAGGGTTTTCCAATAAGAAGTTTCATTGTAAAGCGGAAGGTATGCCATTAACATTTGAAAACGATATCAGCCAAATGGCCGCCACTGCTATGCTTGCAGCAACATATCCTTTTCATGCAATTTTCCATGACCAATTCGCACATTTGCAGCTGTATATCCTCGATAACTTCACGAATTCCATCTTTAAGATCTTGGATCGATTGTGGAGCATTGGCATAGACCTTATCTTTCACTTAGCCCCAAAGAAAAGTGTCTGTCAAAAAGGTGTTAAATCACAAGATCTCGATGGCCAATTACGATCACCTCTTCGAAAAATAACACGGTCAGGAAACTTTTCTTGTAAAATTGCGATTGTTTCGTTGCTTGTGTGGCACATAGCGCCGTCTTGCTGAAAATAAACGTCGTCCACATCAATATCTTTCAATTCCAGCCATAAAAAATCATTAATCATAGCTCGGTAGCGCAATCCATTCACCGTAACAGTTGCACCAGCCTCATTTTCGAAAAAGTAAGGTCCAATCACAGCGCCAGCTCAAAAACCGCACCAAACAGTGACACGTTGAGGATGGAGAGGCTTTTCAACAATTATTCTTGGAGTTTCTGAGCCACAAATGCGACAATTCTGCTTATTAACGTAGCCTCCGAGGTGAAAATGGGCCTGATCACAGAAGATGATTTTTCGATGAAAATCCGGATCATTTTGATGCATTTGAAGGACCCAATCAACGAAGATACGACGTTTATGGTGATCGACCGGCTTGAGTTCTTGTGTTAACTGAACTTTAAAAGCCTTAAGACCTAAGTCTTTATGCAAAATACGGTGTAATGTCGTTTGTGGAATGTCTAATTCCAAAGATCGACGAGGAATCGACAAACCTGGGTTTTCTTCAACACTACGGGGTTCAGCAGCAATATTCTCAGTTGTTCTTGAGCGATGCACACGGTTTCGATTCTTCACATCACTAACTTGTCACAACAGCTGAAATTTTTCCACCAGTTTAAAAAGTGCTTTATTTTTGCGAACTGTGACTGCAAAATTTTCACCATTTTTGTAGTGAATTTTAATAATTTCAATGCGTTGTTGAAGCGTGTATCCGTACCATTTTAAGTAATGGCGTAGTTTTTACTTGTCTAATGTCAAAAGATGACAGCTTCAAAATTGACAGCTGCCCAAAAAGCAGGCTATTCAAAATGAAACCTCTCATTGGAAAACCCAATACTTTGTAAATGCCATCAACTCAACTTGTACAAAATGTTGATAAGGCGTGCTGCCATATTTGGGTGTGACAGTTATAGATGCTGATGTAAAGATAGATGAATAATCAAAAGATTCTATAAAATACATCGCAAGATCAGTAATTTGATATGAATAATATAGAACATGAAATTAAGGACAGCGGATAAGGTGGCTGGCGATTACTTGGCTCTATGTGCCACCCCTTTGTGTTTCGCTTTGGATTTTCTGAATGTTTACCACCATAAATGGTTAAGAGTATTTTATTCAAAGTATTGCCCATTATTAGTTATACATTTTCCCCATCTATCTGTCAATGCGTGGATGCCACGCCAAAAAACTGTTCTTCTTTTGAGTCAAACCAGTTATCGAGCCATTTTCGTTCAAATAAGTGAATCAGACGGAGACAAGTCTGGCGAGTAAGTCGCATGTGAAAGTATTTCCCAATTAAGTGCTTCCAATATTTTCTTGGCCGGTTTTGATTTGTGTGATGGTGCAAGCAAAATCACTTTGTATTGCCTTTTATCATATTCTGGTCGTTTTTCACGCAAAGCTCGATTCAAATTGACACTCATAGCCTTGTGATTTGCCAAGAGCATGATCACAGTAAGCTTCGACAAGCATTCGATGTGATTCTGCAGCAGTTTTCTTCAAATGATAACAAAAAATTAATGATGTCCGCAAATCGTAATATTTAGGCACAAAACTCGACATGTTTAATACGTAAAAAACATGTGTTATTTTATGAAACTTGTATGGTTATGAACTGGATGTTAGTGACAGATGTGAAAAGAAAACAATAGGGCTGGACGTGGTTTGTCGAAAGGTACATGGACAGGTGGCGCCATTTATTGTTAAATTCCGGTTTCATATATAAGCCATACATCATATATATATACGATAGGGCCCGATTGTTGACACGTTCAGATTAAATAATTTTTTTGGTTCATTATCAGTGCACTTGGAGAATAAAAAAAAAGTGAAAACAGCGTTAACGTGTTATGCTGAGGAAAAAAATAGACGGCAGAAAACTTATGGAACACCCGGTTCATTGTTTTTGTTTAATTAAATTTGAAATATAATAACAATAAAACGAAACTTACCTGTTGTGATGATATAATCGATGTTGTATTACTACTACTTAAATTTCCTGAGCTATTATGCTGTTGGCTAAATGAATTCGATGAATTCAAATTTGGACTAGTGCTACGTGAATTTTGGGCGGGTGAACTTCCGGTGCCTGCAAGTAAAACAAAAAGAAAAACAAATTTAATCAGACAATTTGAAACTCTATCATTATATGCTACGCATAATGTAGCTAATAATGTTTTAAAATATTTTTTTGTTGTCGTCTTATACTCGTGCTTATATGTATATGACCGTGAGAGACAATGTATACAAATTTTAAGATTCTTGTTTTCTTAGTTCATGGCTGTGTGTGTGTGTGCGTAAATCTAACGGATTATTTTTGAGTATGTTATTTAAATATGAGCTAGAATTGCAATTATTTTGTCATTTTTGTTTATTTGTTTGTAAGTTCACGCTCTTCAAACGTATTGTGAAATACATTTTTCGAGGTTATCCTAAAATGAAACCGTCTTTTTACTGTGTTGTATGTTATTAAAGTTTAGACCATACACATACCACTTAGCTTTTATAATTCTATTGATATTTTTGACGCGATAGAATCAATTCAAATCGCAGACCACCGACAAATCTTTCTAAGAATTGTATTTGCTGTATAGAGAGTAATAAAATGCATAAAGCAAATCACAATCAAACACGATAAACTCAAAATATCATTAAAGTTTTTATCAAAGCGGAAATTTCAATCAAAACCCACGTATTTTTTTTTTTGTTGTTTGCACTTTGCATGCGGTTGGAATTTATTATGAGCTAAGATGTTTTTTTATTTTTATTAATCATTCAGAACGCCTCATCAAAGTACGTATTTTGATTGGACGATTCGGAAGGATATATGAATTAAATATCTAGAAGTTTTTAATAAATTTTATAGACACGATTTTAATTAATTGGTTTCCGATTATAAAAGTGAATTATTTATTAGTGGTATATGATCAGAATAAAATTTGTCTGAAATATCAACAAAGCTAACACACATTTGAAGAGTCTTACACAATAACGAAAAAAAAAATGTCTGCAATAATTTACCTTTCTAATGATTTAATAATTAATCTAACGTTTGATAATACCTTCAAAGGTAATTTTGTTTAATGATACCAACAAATATTTTAAAGCGATTTTTGTTTACAGTTATAAGTCGTAATCGTAAGTAACCTACCATGTGTAAATTGGAAATAGGCAATTAAATTATTGTACAACAAAAAAATAACAACAACAATATATGTACATACATACCATATATTAGAATTATGGTCAAGGAAAACACGTGAGAACTTTTAACTATTAAAGTATTATATACGTGTCTAATTATATTATGATCACAACAATAGATAAGTGAACATTTTTTTTTTTGTTTTACTATCTTAAATAAAGAAGAAACCTTCCGATTTTCATTTCACGGATACTAAATTTTTGATTTATTACGTATATCACATAGTAAAATTTACATAACACACGATTTGAATGATGCGCACGCATAATCATTAAATGTCAAGTTCAACTGTAATTTTAAATTATCGATTTGTTTGACCTCTCAACGGGTGCAGATCAAATCGTAAGTGGCCACTTTTAATAAATCAAATTAGTCAATTAATGATGAAATAAAAAAATTACCGATCAAAGTATTATCTTTAGGCCATGAGTACAGCTAATCATATCAAAATTTGGAGAGAGAGAGAGACAAAATCTCGAGAACCACAATCCCGAGGGTTTGAAAAAATCGCGAGAGTACAAAATCCCGAGGATACATAATCCCGACGATACAAAATCTGAAGAAATTCTGCTCATGTGTTTCCAGCATTAGGAACTAACAGATTGAGAAACATTCGTTAAATTCCTTGAACGGAAACGCCGCGTATTACGCGAAACTGAAAATGCCTGTATCTTGTAATAAATCTTACCCCAAACGAGAATCAACATTTTTTACTAACAAGGCAACAACGTCTGTAAACGCTATTTGTGATATCTGTGGTAAAACACATCATCTCTACTTTAAATGCTCAACATTTCTCGGCTTGACTATGATTATAGAACGTTGCTGGATTCTGGAAGCCAGTCAAATTTCATAAGCGAAGATTTTGTTAAAAAATTAAATGTTATTTCCCGAGACAATTTTTTTTTTTTTATTTTTTTTTTATGTAGAGGAGGAAAATGGATTATGCACGGTGTGTGGGACTCTCACCCACTAAAAACCTCCTCTATTTCAGACACAAATCCATCCTGGAACTACTTTTCGTATTACATCGGAATGGTGTCTCGTATTTTGCCCTCATAGGCCTCCCATATTTATAATTTTTATAATTTCACTTCTATCTTCGCTGGTGGTTATCCATTGCTGTTTTCTTTCGCCGTAGGATCAGTTCCACATACTGGGCCATTAGATTCCAATTCGACTCCGTCCTGAGCATCATGTTAACGATATTATCGGGCGTTGCATTGCCGATTTTCCTTTCAAGTTCTTCTCTCTCCCGTTTCCACTTCTCGCCTGTAAAGAATGTGTGTTGCGCATCATCAAGGCTTGCATCCTCATAAATGCATGACGGGTTTTCCACTTTCCCCATCGTGAACAAATATTTGCAGAAATACCCATGGCCTGTGAGGAATTGGGTGAGGAAATAATTTGTTTCACAATGTTTCCTCTCTATCCACTCGGCCAGGTTTCTTATCAGCCTTGCAGTCCACCTTCCACGGTCCTCTGTTTGCCACCTCGCTTGCCAGCACAGCATGGTATATTCTCTGGCCACACTTCTTGCTTCTTCACTGTCAAGGTCGTCCTTGATATCATAGATCTTTTTCCTTTCTTCAGCCATTAGGTCGATAGGGATAACACCCGCAATGACCATAACAGCCGGTTCCGATACCGTTCTGTAGGAACTACAGATTCTGAGTGCCCCACGACGCTGTACAGTGGCCATTACTTTCCTATATTTATCCGTCTTTAGTGTGTCCGCCCATATTTCACACCCGTATAAAAGTATAGAATTTATGACCGACATCAGTAGTTTCCGTTTCGCTGCCGTTGGACCTCCGACATTCGTCATCAGCCTACTCAGAGCAAAAGAGACTTTGTTTGCTTTCTCTGCAGAATGCCTGATTTGTTCTCCAAAATTTACTTTTGTGTCCAGGTAGACCCCCAGGTACTTAATTGCTGTGTTAGACCGTAACTGCTGGTTTTCCACCTCGAACAGTACATCGGTCGCCATGTGTCGTCTCGTAAGCAGCACAAGCTCTGTTTCTCCGTTGCTAGGGCTAAACCACGGCTGCTTAACCACGAGTTTGCTCTGCGCATAACCTGGTTAAGCTTACGCTGTACATCCTCTATGTTTCGAGCGATCATTACTGCCGCTATATCATCTGCGTACCCCACCATGAAGGTGTTATCTGGCATTTCCATACGCAATATGCCGTCGTAAGATGCGTTCCACAAATCGGGACCTAGGATGGACCCTTGAGCAGCACCTCCCGTGATCTCTTTGCTACATTTCCACTCCATGGTTTCAAACATAAGCATTCTATCTTGAAGGTAGCATTGCATTATTCGCAGAAGGTAGTCTGGCATATGAAAGTCGCTTGTTAACGCCGACAACATGTCCGCCCATCTCGCGGAGTTAAACGCATTCTTCACATCCAACGTGGCAAGCAACACTATTTTCCTCGAATGGTGATTCCCTTGTTGCGCCATATGAAAAGCTCTCACCACTTCCTTTACAGCGCCAATAGTTGACCGAACCTTCCTGAAGCCATACTGTTTATCAGAGAGATCTCCTGCAGCTTGAATTGCTGCTGAGATCCGCGACTTAAGTAAGCGTTCCAATAATTTTCCTGCTGTATCAAGCATGCACAAGGGTCTATATGCTGATGGGGAGTTCGGGTTGCCTTTCCTTTTGCTAATGAGCACCAACCGCTGGCTTTTCCATGCCTTAGGGAAAACCCCTTCCTCAAGGCAGTGGTTATACATGTTTAAAAGTATCTCAGGTTCTGATCGAGCGATTACCTTCAGTACTTCCATGGGGACCCTGTCTGGGCCCGGCTTTCTTATTGCGGAGAGAGGCGGTGGCTTGCTGAATCTCTTCCACCGTGAACGCTGGTATTTCCTCTGGTTTATCGGGGCAATGTGGCCGATCATCGTTTGTGTGACTCGGGAAAAGGGAGTTTACAATATAACCGTAATAAAACCGTTAGCATCTTCAAAAAAACTTTCGTTTTCTTTGACGCGTCAGCCAAAACATCGTCGAATAAAACATTTAATGACCTTATGCTAGTCGGTCCTACATCCTAAGGTACAGGGGAATCTTTTCTAGATAATTTTAAGATACAGAACATATAGATTTACTATGTCAAGCGATATATCTAAAATTTAACGACAAATTCATTCACTACAACGAATATTGTGGCGAGAAAACTTGAACAAACCAATTGAGATTTATGAGCTTACAACCATAACATATGGTACAGCGTCAGCCCCGTACTTAGCGAACCGAACTCCTAATCAACTTGCTCTCGATAAATCCGTCAACTATCCAGCGGCGTCAAAGGTTGCTATGAAAGATTTTTATGTAAATGACCTTATAACAGGTTGCGATGACATTGAGCAAGCAAAACAGTTACTAAACATAAAGATGGGATGCTAAATACAGGTGGTTCTCATTTACATAAGTGGTGTGCAAACGATCTTCGACTGTTAGAAACTGTTTCTATTCAAGATAAAATGAGTGATTATGTAAAGGCATTAGACTTGCTATGGAACCAAACGAGGATTATTTTGTCTTTAAACCCCCAACTTTTGAGATCGATAAACCAGTAAGGAAACGAACGATTGCTCTGACATCTCGAAATTATACAATCCCTTAGGGTTTCTGTCTCCAGTAATAATAAAGGGCAAAATAATTGTACGAAAGTTATGGGAATCAAAATTAGGTTGGGATGAGTTGATTTCAAGTTACCTTCAAGACCTTTGGATCATTTACATAACAACATTAAATCAAATATCCAAAATTCGCATTAACAGAAACGTTATGGGTCTTACAAAAACTTCGGAAAAAGCTTATGGTGCATGTCTGTACATAAAAACTATTGACAACAACAACATCTCGATCAACTTGTTCTGCACTAAATCACAAGTAGCACCTTTAAAAATGTTGTCGCTTCCAAGATTGGAAGTTTTAGCCGCTTTACTTTTATCTAAATTGACATCATCTGTCATTGAAGGTTTACATATGCAGTTTGTACGATGTAATTTTGTGGTCACATAGAAACACGTAGATCTGGATCTCATAACGAGAGGTATTCTGACAAGCAATCTCCATAATTTGCAAATTTCGTGGCACGGTTCTGAAATGCTCCAATCCAACAGTTATGATTCCATTATAACAGCAACATTAAACGATTTCGATAATTCTGTTTCGGACAACCACTCCAAACATTGTTAGTGATTGATATGGCTTATGTATTGCGTTTAGTGAACGTTTTAAAATACAAGGCTGCTAAAAAATCTGAGAATTTTATAGTCAGTGAGCCGGAAAATAGTATCGTACAATTGATAAAAACGGTTCAACGTGAGTCATTCCCCTACGAAATAAAGGCTCTTACGAATAAACACGAGCTACACCCTTTTTTAGACAAAATGGAATAGTTTGTGTAGAAGGCAGATTAGCTAATGCAACAACACATAACTATAATATTAAACATCAAATTTTGCTTCCACAGAAACATAATCTGACAAAATTAATATTCAGATATGTTATTGGCCTATAAATGGCAAACATATGGCAAAACAGGCGATACATTCTTGTGTCCTTTATTTTACGGTAAGACCAAAGATGTCCCAACAAATTATGGTAAACCTGCCCATTGAACGGTTCCATTAATTTAAGGCATCTATCAACACAGAAGTAGACTTTTGCAGGCCATTCGCTAAACAATTGTCCATAAACCGTAAGACTTTGCCTCTGGTGCATCTACAAGTTGTGCAAAGTCTTAGCACAGGCTCCTTTATAGGTTGTTTGAAAAGATTCATTAACCGTAGAGGCACAATTCATACCATTTGGTTAGACAACGAGACTAATTTTCGCAGAGCGAGAAGTGAGCTAAAGGAACTATACAATCTTTTCAGTACACAAACTGAACCGCACTCCGCGCGCTCCCAACTTCATTTAAAATACAAACGGGTAATGCGAGAAAAAACTCTAACTGGTCTAACGTCCAGATAGCAGGAATATTAAATTCTCGACCGCTGTCTTGCATGTCAAACGATCCAACGGATCAAGAACTTTTTACCCCCGGTTATTTTTGAACAGGAGTACCATCATACAACGATATCAAAGAAAACCGTCTATCAATGATGAGCATGGCAAGAAATGAGTATATTAGTTGAGTCTTTTTGGAAACGTTATTCGCTTGAGTACTTACATAATTTACAGACGCGATCAAAATGGACGACATTTAAATCAAACATTAAAAAAGGAGATTTTGTTCTCCTGGGGGTTAATTCTCGTTCCGTAAAAAGTATTTTCAGTGAGAAATTCACATTTCCGATTCATGTTCATTGAGAAGGAAAAAATGACATCAAAATCTTTTCATCTGAATAAAACTTTCTCACCGACCATTTTGGCGGTGAGAACATCATAAATATGAAAATAAAATTCTATAAAAACTAAATTTGTATTTTTAGCATTAAATGTGCATTGAAACTATAATACGATTCACTTTAAACTTAACTAATAAGTAAATCTGATAAAAACTGTTCCGTTTATTTTAAAAAAGCCTCCAAATAATTAATTTAGTTAAGTTTTAAAAATAATTTGGTCATTTTTATAATTTATTTTATATTTTGACAGGCAATGACGAAAACTGATTAACTAAATCTACATTATCATTTATTTAGCTAATATTTAAACCAATTGGGGAAAACTGCAAAATGCGTTACCTATCGGAAATAATGTAAACCCTACGCTCTGCATGAAATGACATTTCTCTCCATATAAAAATATGGAGAGTGAAACTATCGGAATTAAAATGAACCCAACGCCCTGCATGCAAAATCATGACAGTCCAATCGTCAATTGTTGCATCATCTAGCGGAAATCTATAAGAAACTCGATAAAATGTCTGTTTACAGTGTAGCTTACTATGAAAACAACTTATTCAGCGTATTTTTCCACGATTCTTTTTCATTTGGACATCGAGAATCACTTATTGTCGTTGTGTGAAATGTTATAAATGAAAAAGACTTGAATGTGGAAACAATTTTTTCATAGAACAAGAATTGGCCCCCTGTAAGTCAGAAGTAAAAAATTTGTGCATTGTGAATGCTCTCTAACTTGATTTGGGCTGAATATTCTCTTTCTTTGTTGTATGTATATGTAAAAAAAAAAAAAAAAAAAAATCGCCATTGTTTTGTCAAAGATTTTGAGCTATCAGAAAGGAAAGCAGCAAAAATATTTATTTTCAACCAACACCTATGAAAATTCCAAAATATAACGGGTGGTTCATCTAACGTTTGCAATTTAATTTGGCTCTAAATTCAAAGACAAATGAATATTTTTCAAAGCGGTTTGTTTTATTAGAAAGAGTGTACAACACAATTTCATTCAAATGACTTTCACGACTGGCTTTACAGTACCCCATTCTGTCAACCCAATTTTTGAGAACATTTTCGATTGTAAGTCTTAGTTTATCCAATAAGAATCCAGTTTCACTTGAAAAATCGAACATCGAAAATAGTGATGGTTATAACATACGAGTATCACCTCTCGGGATTTTATACTCTCGAGATTTTGATTTCGTCCCTTGGGCCCGACAAATAATTGTTAACCGCAATAGGATTCACGGTTTCAAAACCGTAAAATGTCGGTTGAAACATTAAAGCGAAACAGAAAATATCTACACGAAGGCTATCCGATTTTAAAAAACATGGAGAAAGCAAATATTAAGCGAACAAAAGTAGATTATATAGAAAAATGTACTTATCGACAAAACCCGATTCAATCACGAAAACAAACCGCAACCTAAATCATTGATAATTATTCCGACTGGCAAAAAAAAATGTAAATGCATTGATCACAGATTTACAGAGTTTATTAATGAAAGCTTATTAAAGGATGAAAAATTAGAAGAGCACGTATAATTAAACCCCGTTTAAATGGTTATTAATCAATCCCTAAGGTATTCCCAAATACGGTTCATTTAGATGGTTTGAAGCAAGAAGAGTGTGTCAAAAATATTAGGATATTATTGTCTTACGTCACTTATAAATCAATACGTAAATATTTAATTAATTCGTACCGTAGACAGTTGTAAGTCCGGTAAAATTACCTTCATTTTACGGTCATCTGGGCTGTAAAATATACCGACAAACAGCGCAACAAACTTCATGGATTTGAGACCGTAAAAAGCCGGTTGAAAAACTAAATCTAAACAACCATGTTGTACGACTGAGTGCTCTAAGAGCGATCATTGATCAATCACGGTGATGAAGAATTTAATTTGTCTGTCTGTAATCAATTGAATTTTTCGGCTTTTTTACAGATAAATATTCGTGTGGGCATAATACACACACAAATGAGGTTTCTCCATTGGGTTTTTGATATTTGATGTAGTGAATAATAATTCGCTATGTCAGTACGTTCTGACCAGATACTTAATGTAAGTGGCTAGAGTGGAATTTTTTGTAGTTTGGTCGTATCTAACAACATAAAGAACTCATGGAGGGTTCTCATTTTTGCAGAGTAATACATTGGTATAATGGAGGAACCAGCAAGTCAGTAACAACTTTAAGTAAGAACGCGATATACAGAAAGTGCAGGTTACTGACCAGCGAATCTTTAAGAACTTTTCGTTCAGTTCAGCCGTCACTTAAGAGAGCGAAAATTAACGCGCAAACTGAAGGATATGTCAGAATACATCAAAATTTTCAAAGCATACTTTTCTTAAAAATAATAAATTTTACTATTCACATTAGAAATTTAATACTGTATTTGTCAGTTTTTACGGATTCGGTGGCCGATATGTCAAATATTCTGTAAGGAAATAATTACGTCAAATTCTTTAAGGATTCTTACTGATTCGCTGGTTAGCCCTTAACTCTTAGGGCCTTGGCTTGTATCGTAAGTTTCATTTTAGAGATTCTCTAATGGAAGGGCCTCGCTCTGGAGCAACGACCTTGTGGATCATGGTAAACTCTACACCAGGTAAGTATGATTTGCCTAAAATCACTTTATGTTTTATATTTAAGCTATACCAATCGTTTTAGCGAATCATATCATACATACATACCATAAATATTTACAAAGGTATGTTCTGTTCTAGCCAATTGACCTGTCGCCATGTTTCCTTTTTGTGACGTCACTTCGAGTTATATATTTCATTACGTTGACTCTGTTTGGCTGAGATTTGTGTTTTTTCTATCGTGTAGTCGTTTAAAAAACCTATTTCCATTTCCAAAACTTAAAAATATTCTTATCAACCAAACCAAATTCGCCAAAAAAAATATCCGAATTAACTCAGAATGAGGTCACGCTCTTCGTGCTTTCAGTTGTCAAACATACCTCGTTATATTTATATCATGGCATACATACACGTGTGAAGTTTATGAATTTTCCTCCCCTCCTTCCTCAATCATGGTGTAAGAAGGAAAGGTAAGATGGAAAATTGTATGATAATCGCCATTTTTATATTTTGATATGTCATTCCGTGTAGATTTGTTTTCGATGAACGTTGTTACTTTTATGTGCTATTCGAAAAATTTGGTTTGTGTTTAAAATTAAACGATAAATATCTAGATACTTGATATTCTGCCAATTCGAAACTCGGTAAATACGTGAATTTGCTAATCGAAAATTTGCTTGCGTTATAATATAATCGATTATTTCAGCAAAGCAAAAATATATTTTGGTATTCAGCACAAACGTCAAAGTGCTTAATACAAAACATAATTTCAAATGAATTAAATTGATTGGAATTGAACTGGTTTTGATAATACTACTTACTATTAAGTACAAAGAATATTTATTTTAGTGAATGATTATTTAAATATGAATACGAAACGGAAACCTAATTGTACTCAGGGGGAGCTAATGATTATGTTACACGAAATAGAAAAAACTCCGGAATTAGTGAGATGTAAGTTATTTTTGGATAGTAAAATGTGACAACAACACTGCCGTCAGTGAAACTAAACTGGCTTGGCTGTTGCCAAGTTGTTAGACTTTTCCTTGTGATGGAAAGGACCAGATTTTTGCATAAACCAATTCAAGACTGATCACAACAGAAGGCCATCGCTATAACTGAACATCTTTACCAAAGAAAATCAAAGGTTATTTCGAGCACTAAGTCAAATGATTTTCTTCGGCGACTGGATTTTTCAACGTCAAAATGCCGCAAATTACTTCATATTGTGTCTTATTTACCTAAACGAAAACTTTTTTCCGTGGAAGAAGTCAACGAAACCGAACTGTGGGTATGCAGAGAAACGCAGAAGATATTCTTCAAAGAAGATTATGAACGATTGATGAGAAAGAGAACATTATCAAAAAAAATCCATTGTTGTAGCTATCTCCGTTTTTAAACGAATTCGGCGTAATGAGGGTCGGCAGTATATTGCAGAAGTCGTTGGCACATTATAGCAGAAAATATCCGATTTTCTTCATGCAAAGGCGGATTTGACTCAAAGAATCATCTATTATTACCATCAGACAAATTTTCATCCAGAACCGGGTATATAGCTACAGCTCATAACATAAAAATATTGGATAATATGAGGGAGAGACTTGTTACATCGCATATTTCGTAATTGCATACGATATAGGACAAAAATGCAAGAACAGCTTATGGGAGAGCTGTCTTTTGTGAAAGTTCAAATGACACATCCATTTGCCTATGTTGGGTTGGATTTTGTGTATACTTGTGAATTATTGCCTGCTTGTGGCAACTAAAGCTCTCTCGCCTTAAGGAAATTCGTCAGTCATCGTGGCCCGTGCAATACTATTCTGTGCGATAATGAGTCTAACTTCGTCGCCACCGCTAATTATCTCAAAGATTTACAGTACTTTTTAACCAAAAATAACGGGGAAATTTCTGTCTCTATTAGATGCGGCCGTTCGATCAAAAAAAAACCATGCTGAAACGATCGGTAGGAGAGGAAATATTGACGCTGGAAGAGTTTACATTTCAATTACAAGTTCTGACGATCTAGATTTGCTCAGACCTGCGCACCTTTTGATACACAGAACAATGAAACAAGTTCCTGATGTGGCACCACAGGAATGGATTACAGTTAATAACAACGGATGGGTTGTGGTTCGTCAAATAGTAACTCATTTTTGGAGACGATGACATGTAGAATTCCTGTCCATTTTGCAACATAAATCTAAATAGAAGACCAGGAAGTCCAACGTAAAACTTGATGACCTCGTCTTGATTCAAAATAATAATTTACTACCTGTGAAATGGCAACTAAGTCGTGTAATTGAGACACACATAGGAGCTGATGGAAGAGTACTATTCGTTAAAGCTGGAACACCCAAAGTATTTTCTTGATTAGGTTAAATCTAAAATTAAAACAAAGTTGCTATAAAATGTTAACTTAATAGTCCAAACAATTTGTTTATCAAATATCGGTTTAAACAAAAGGAACTGAAGCAACATAACAGCCAAACGGAAAATATGAGACGGAAAATGGCGGAACGAATAACAAACTGCGGTGCATCATTACTCTATGGTTTTGGCACAGCCTTTTCTTAAATAATAGCCGTATTTTTTGACATAGTAATCCGGATTCCGGATTATATCAAACTTTACATTGAAAACAACAAAATTTTGATCCGAACAGTTGTTTTTATTGCAACAAACGTCAAGAAATGCGGCTATTAAAAACGTGAATTGCTAATTTCAGCGTTCCACTATAATGTAATGAATTATTTTTCATTTAATTCGTTTAATGTGCACTCAATGTGAAAAAAATAAAATAAAATTAAGATAAGAAACTAAAACCACACATACGTCATCTTTATCTTATTTATTTTTATAATTCGCTAAACTGATGAGTTTTTGGTATATGTAGCTTTATACTTTTGGAAAACACTAATTCATTAAGACAATACTTCACAGGATCATTTCTGTAGTCAGTCTTCAAGTCTATTCAATTAAAACTGAAAGGCGCAAATACCCATGATCATGACAGAAAGCATAAATCTCTGGAGCGTGAGAAATGATATACAATGTGTGCTTACGCGCAAGTTATAAGTTGCCGATGATCGTTCTTTTTTAATTGGGATTGTACATTCTGAGTGGATTCAAATATTCAATTTGGTTTGTTTTATGCATCAGTTTTTTTATGTTAATTGAGTTTGGACAAGTTTTGACACACAAATTAAATATAATCGAGTTCGAATGAATTTTTGCTAAGTTTAACTTGAAAAAATGGAAATTAAATAAATAAATTAAAATTTTCTGGTGCTCTGCAGATGCAGTTAAAAAATAATATATGCATAAAAATTGAAAAAGTCGAACAAGAATTAAAAATTCATTTATTTAAAAATTAATAAAAAATATCACGAAACTCCACATCCATCAGCTGCACGGACTGACGGACGTCAAATTGCAAAAACAAATTGCAACAGCGGATTTGTATTTTCTGTTAATCTTGGAAAATGTCTTCTTCTTTCAAGTTCAATAAGCGCTGAACTATTTCTCTTATGTATCATATGATCATATCATAATTATTGTTTTATAAATTAAAATCGAGACCGCGCGTACGCAGTCCCGGCTACCAAAAATTTTGTGCACGAGTTATTCACATTAGGAATAATCGCAAAAGTCAACCCCGCCGAAGTGCAATGGAAGGGCCTCACTCTGGAGCAACCACCTTGTGGATCATGGTAAGCTCTACACCAGGTAAGTATGATTTGCTTAAAATCACTTTATGTTTTATATTTAAACTATACCAATCGTTTTAGCGAATCATATATAAGTTTTAGAAATAACAAATGTATTATTAAATTCATGTACATACTTGGATTTATGATATTTTTACATACACATGTGAAGTTAATGAATTTTCCTAGTATTGGTTCCGCATGCTTATTGTATTTGTAAGTTTGTAACGTAAGAAAGATAAAATGGAAAATACTGTCTTGGGCTAAAATTACGGGGAGGGGAGAATGATATTTCTACTTTTTGTCAGTAGATATGTTATGAGGGATTGATCTCTTTATTTTTCTGATTTACCAAATCGAAAATATTGGGATTGCCATGAACAATTAATATATTTGTCTATAAAAAAGCCGAAAAATTTAATTGAGATATTTTACTTGCGAATGTTCGTCAATTGGACGGTGTTTTATCCGAAAACTTCACTTACATTTTACATATTAACGGTGAGGGGACTGCAAAATGTTATCTGATACGTTTCTTTACGGCAAATTTCACATATAAATGTTTGACAATTGTACGATTTTTATCCGACGCTTTCACTAACATATTATCGGCAAAGGGACTGTAGAATGTTATCTGCAAATTTAACATGTAAATGTTCGACTACTGGACGATTTTATATCCAACAATTTCACTTACAAATTAAGGGTGAGGGGACTGCATAACGTTATCTGATACCCACAAAATAACGGTTTATTTACAGAGAATGTCACTTACAAATTGTCGGCAATTTGACTGTAAAATACCCTACGGTCCTCGTTCAGACATTAGAGCCCGCCCAAGGTGTTCCAAAACACGGATTTTTTTACACTACTTGAGGAAAGTGAAGTCTGCCAAAATACAGTTCGGTCCTCCAGTCCCCCATCAGTTATTTTTCAGTACTAAATATTGAGATTGTTTGTCGGGGGAATATGTCACCAATCTCAAAATTTGAGATATAATTTTAGTTGATATTTTAGGTGGATAGGAAATGATATACAATTTTTAAATCTAGGTCAAAAATGAAATTGATGAGTAGGAAACAAATCAAATGTTAATATTAAATTGGTAATAGTTGTAAAAGAAAAATTGGTTCATTTAAAAAGATACGTGAAAGTTATATGCAAATTGTGAGATTGTTGAAAATCTGTTAACTTTATTTTTCTAAAGCCAATATTCGTTCAATCGTTCAACCTTCAAACAGACTTGTATCTTATTCGTATGCGGTTATTCCACTTTTTGATATGTATATGTAAAAAACGAGCCAACTCTTAAATATGTCCGCACAATGTAAACGATTTTCCATTTTATTTAAGACCTTAACACGCAATTCCTTCCAAATAAAAAAACGTAAAAAAATGTTTTTGGTTTTGTTGTCTGATTACACACAAAATAAAAAAAAATGAGTTCAGATAAAAGTAAAAGAAATTATTTTTATAAGGCAGCAATTTTTTAAAATTAATTCAAAACACGAATTTTGTTTCTTTCTCTTTCTTATTAATTTCGCGCGATTAAGTAATGATAATTTAGTGTGTTGTTGTTTTGGAGTGAATGTTATTCAAGACTAAAAAAAAATCGAATATTTATTATTTATCCAATCAAAATTACGTCATCTCTGTTCCGTGTTTTTTTTAAATCACATTCTAGTAGTCAAAAATAGTTTTGATAAATATTCAATTTTACTTTTTTAACAGTTAAACAAAAAAAGTAAAACCAATAGACAAATCCGGATTAATTTATTTACACGCGCGACATTTAGGTAAAAATATTCGTTTTTGGAATTATTGTGGTTGGGAAATATTGTGAGATCAATCAAGGTCGACATTAAACCAATTAAAGTGTTTTAAATTCTACATGCACTGAAATTATGATTCAATCATATCTTATATTACATTTTAGGAGAGGATGGGATTAATTGTAGACTACAAAAAAAAAAAAAAAAAATTTAAACCATCTTCATATTTATAAGAATACTAAATTCATGCTTTGAATACATAATGAAACGATCCTTCAAATATTTCTCTCGTCAAAACAAAGAAACGACCCTAAAAAATTTTTTTTTTCTGTTGTTAAACCAGACACAATACAATAACGCTTGGAATTTATCATTACATATACAAATTACAGACATTAATATTCCATTATTAAAATATGTTTGGCTGTAGGTTTTAAATATGCTTATTTATATTTGAAGGAAATGATCAAATTTTCACTGATAGGTCGAACATAAACTAATACCTACTTCAGGGTTGTATGTAAACCTGAAATTTATAAACGAGTGTTATCCAAATAAGTATTAACATTAATAAGTTTTTGATTAGAAAAAACTTTACAATAGTCTGTTAACTAAATTAAGTTCATGCTCTTTAAAATATTAAACGAAACTTCAAAACAAAGGAAACTTTTTATTTCTTAAAATGCTAAACTTTCATTTTTCACCCACCTTCACTATAAATACGAATCCGACGATATTTGTTGATGGCTCGCGGAATTTGCAATGAACATCTTCTTGCAATATACTGTTCTGACGGTGCAATCATTCTCACTGATTTTAATTCTGCTCCCATTTTGGAAGTGATACTGAATACAGGGTCTTAACGTTTTTTTTTTTTTTTACAGAATTTTAAATAACTGTTTAAAGGTGCATGAGAATTATAAAACTAATCGATATATTTTGCAAATAGAAACGAAATAAAAAAAAAAAACGATGATAAGAATTAACAATAACAATGAGAATGATAAGAGAATGAATGGTTGTGACATTTCTATTATTCAAACTATATTGATTGATAAGAAAGAAGCAATAAAAACAAATGTATTGTGAACTAATTAATTTAAAATGTTTTTTTGTATGTAAAATAAGTGGAAATGTTTTTATTTATTTCTTAAAAAAAAAAAAAATTGAGGAAGTTAATAGATTTTATCATAAGGTGTCTCATGGTTGTGTCAAAACACGTGGTCAACGCGAATGAGTAATTTTAAAAGAACGATGATAAAATATTTCTTAAGGTTTCAAAGCTTTAACAATCTGTATAGATTAAATTATTTAATCGTGTATTTCACAACAATAAATATTATTGTAATCACCGAGATGTCTTAATAAAAAATTTATTTTAGTTGTTATGTATACATGTTACGCCATTCAAGTGCGATGTTAAATGCAACTGTGTAGCTAGTTAAATAAGAAATCATTAAACGCGAATTTTAAGATTTTTTTTTTTATTATGTTTACATTTATAAATTTACTTTGGGCTAAGATATACGATAAACCAAAACTCAAGTTTATAAATTAGTTTATGATTTTTTTATTATTATTGACATAACGATAAAACATGTACTATAATTTCAAAACGATTGTTTAATTGAAGTTGACCTGTTTTCGATTCAATAACAGCCAAGTGCTACTATATTACATGGACGTAAAGTAGAAAAAGTGCTAGACTGTGCATTTTTTAATTAGGTTGCTGTTGTATTGATAGATGTATAAGTGCTATCTTTAAAATGTAGCCAAGGATTAGGCCCGTTGTACATTTCAGCTAAGCTAAGCGAGAAACGCAGTTTATATTAGCATAGTTTAGACCGTTTAGCTCACTCCGTTGTACATTTCAGCTAGTTACATCGCTCACACATACATTGATTTTTCTGCATAATTCATTTATTATGATTTATGACACGATACCTAATATAACTGATGCCCGGTTTCACAAAAAAATATCAAACCCTTAGTTAAAAAATATTTCCTCCCTTTCATCTTTTATAAAATTACGTTTTGTTTCATAATACAAATTCTATGCAAGTTTAGCTTTCAGCTAAATATTTAGCTCGACGAAATTGGACAGTTAAATATTTAGCTCTCCAGTTAAAATATTCATGTAAAAAAGGAAATAAAATTAGCGTGCGTTGAATTTGTGTTATGAAATAAATTGCAATTTAATAAAAGAAGAAAGGGAGGAAACATTATATCTCTCTAGAGATTACTTCTTTTTTTGTGAAATCTGGCCTAAGTAGCCTACGAGTTAATAATAAAATATACAAAAACATCAGTGTATATGTGAGCGATGTTAGCTGGCATAGCAAGGCGAAGATAACTCGAGCTAAGTTAGTTTGCATCGCTCTGAACAAAAAATATAGCTCGCATAGTTTTGTAACCATTCCGTTAACGTGGCGCCCAAATGTTTAAAAGAGGAAATCGACAGTAATCCATGCTGACAGTTATTTTTAGTTTCCGTTTAGTTTTGTTTATTCAATTAATTTATTAAGTTTGTTTTGTGGTTTAATATTTATTCTATTTATTTTGGGGTCTTAGATCTCCGCGTTGTTATCCGCAGTTGCGTTTGAATTCAATGTTTGGATGTGGTCTAAGGGTTCAGAAATGCATGTTTGATATACTCTGCTAATTTCCATTTTCCTTAGTAAAATGTTGGTTGACCGTAACCTTGATCTATAGCTTAGTAAGTGTATCATGTTTTTGTATGTAGATTCAGATTAATCACACATAGTAGTTCGACCGTGTTGTTTGCTTATAAACTGAATATATAGTATGTACATACGTAATCATTCTTGCTAAAATCCATTTGAGAACACCAATTCCGTCGAAGACGTTAATGAATGTTTTCATCCATTTTGATATGGCGTTCATATTAAATGGGATTTCAGTCCGTACAATGAAATAAATATGGAACGATGTTTGTTTTTGTTATTAGTTTCAGTTTTTTGTTTTAATCACAACCTGTTTCTTATTTATTTATCTTAAATGTATTAGTCCAGCTATTGAATTATTAATAATAAAATATAAATTAACTTAATTTTCCTATCGTATCGTATCGTATCGTATCGTGGAAATTTAAAAATTAAAATTTAAATCAGATTGTTACCGACAAAGTGAGTCCAGTGAAAATGAATATACAATATTTGGATTGCGACGAACTCGCTATTGAATGCGAGCTCAGAAATATTATCGGCAATATTACAAAAAAAATGAGTAAATTAAAGGAAATATTGGAAAAAGAAGTTGCAGGTGACCTGAATGCACCAGTTCGTGCACATAAGTCCGCAGCGAAAAGTCCAATACGGGAAGTTAAAATTTGCAGTGAAAAATTAAAAGCTATAGAGAACCAGCTTCAAGAAATTTCACAGGAGCCTGGATTTCAAGCATACTCAGTGGAACAACTAACAACCGGTGTCTTGCATGTTGGGAACCGTCTCGGCAGAATCAAATCTTCAAAATCAGTAACGTCAATGGCAGAAAAATTGGGTATAGCATGCCAAAAATTATTGAGTTGCTTAGAAGAAATCCGTATGAAACAAGCAGTTTCACCTGAAATGCAAAATTCACTGAAGGAAGTTGTCGGAAGGAATGATAGAATCAAATAAAAATATAGATAATCAGCAATATCCCGGGACATCACATGGAGGTAACCTTATCGAATTACCAACCAATCAACAACAGGAAATCCCAGAGTTAATGACGGATGATAGGGTGGATTTGATCGTGGACAGACTTATTAGAAAATTGAGCCTTACCGATATGTCGCCAGTTAATAATCCTCACAAACCGACGAATATTTTTATACCTCAGAATCAGTACCTACCGAATAACAATCTACCTGCGGATTTTAATCCACATCTACCTCCACCATTACAGGAACAGCCATGGGAAACTTCCACAGTAAATGTCGCTTCATCCAACCCAAATTTAAGATTTCCGAAACAACATCTAGAAATTTATAATTGGAAGATGGTCTACCATGGGGATGGAAAAAATGAGTTACCGGTGGAGAGGTTCTTGTATCGAGTGCAAAGAATGGCTGAGGAAAATGGATTGAGTAAAGATAGACTAGCGGCGAATTTTAGTGTGTTGTTGAAAGACAGAGCGCTAAATTGGTACTGGGAATTTCAAGAAACTTACGGCATTGTGGATTGGAAGATACTGAGCCAAGCAATGGTACAACGCTTTAAAGCTAGGAGAACTGATAAAGATGTCAAACAAACACTAGAACGTCGCAAACAACGTATTAATGAATCATTTCTTGACTTCTACGATGCAGTTCGTGGTATAAACATTATCCTTGATGCAACCATTGACAGACATCGAACTCATTAATCTTTTAAGCAGAAATATGCGGGGAGCTTTGCAGGCAAATTTTGCGGGACACTAGTTTTCAAATATTACGGAAATGGTAAACAAGTGTGTAACCGTGGAAGAGACATGGAGCAGAATCGGATGGAGCCCAGAAATTTATCACCAAGCTAAATCTCGCCAAGTAAACGAAATGGAGGTGATTGGGAATAATGAGTGCAGCGGTACTTATACATCTAGGAGGGAGAGCAATAAGCCCAGATAGTATGTATCACGTACCGGGAGGCAGTATTGTCAGGTTCATTGAGAACCTGAATATTGACTGGACGGATGATTAAGCAGGGTCCAGCACAATAGATCTTTTAGGTCGCAGTGCGAAGTGGCTGATCGCCCGCATGGCCCTCCAATAATAATATTAATAAATAGATCACAATTTTCAGGACGAAGGTAATTAACAAAATGTTGGTTTTTATATTATTCATTTATAAAATTTACTTCTGTTTTCTAGATCATCTTATCAAAAATCAAAGACGATAGTGGCGAGTGGATCACAGCGGAACGACATTAAAAAAGAGCGTTACAAAAAATTGTTATTGTTTCTAAATTGGATGATAAATTGGAAAGAAAAACGTAAGTAACACTTTTTATAGTGCTACATATGACAGAATTTGGATTGAAATCATAAAATGGCAAACCTTTTCTCTTCCACCACCATTTCGTCCCATACGGGAATTAAACAAAAAAGGACGTAAGCCAGGGTGTAAAAAGTAACAAGTTTTGATATTTTATTGTACATTTGTGGCTAATTAGGAAAATTTGATTTCCTCTTCTTTATTAATTGAAAAAAAAAATTGGATACTCAGCAAATTGAAACGCTAGCTGTCGATCCGTTTGCTTTATACTTAAGTTATTATCTTTCTCGAATGATATAAGAGAGGAAACCGAGTCTGAAATAATAATGGTTTATCAAAAAAAAATATTGATTTTAAATTGCATACATGTACTATGCTTATATCGTTTTTCCAGTCTACTCTTCAAAAAATGGTGTAACGTATTTTAACTCCCCTAAATCAAGGGGACCGCCCTCTTCGGATACGAGTATACGATTAATTTCATTTAGGTTGAAGGCAAGACCAAGGGGATAGACCTCTTCGAAAATACTACAAAAACCTGCTAATTTTCGTATGAAACCACTATGCAAAGTTTAAATCTGGTTGGATGAATGGTACAGAAACGTATAAAGAGTATATACCACCTTGATCAAAAAGTTCCCGGAATTTATTCAGAAAATTAAAAATACAAGTTTATTAATCTAAATCTACATTGTCCCCTTCAAAGTAATCCCCATCGACTACAACACACTTATGCCAGCGCTTGATCCAATCCTCGAAATATTTTTTTGATATTCGGTTTTCGGTATGTCCATCAGTGCTTCCTGCGATTTTTCCATTATTTCCTCTCGGCTGCTGAAACGCGTTCCCCGTAATGGTTTTTTAACTCGATTGAACAGAAAGAAGTCACAGGGAGTCAAATCAGGTGAATTCGGTGGCTGTTGGATGGTATTTGTTGCATTTTTCGTCAAAAAATTACGAATAATGATGGCACTGTGCGACGGTGCGTTATCATGGTGCAAAATCCACGAGTTTTCTGCCCACAATTCTGGTCTCTTTCGGCGAATTGCTTCACGCAAACGTCTCATAACGCCCAAATAATACTCTTTGTTTACGGTCTGGCCTTCTGGCAAAAATTCATGATGCACTACACCGTTGTAATCCATGAAAACCGTGAGCATTGCCTTCTTTTTTGACTGAAAACGACGTGGCTTTTTTTTTGGTGAACGCTATTCACTTGCCTGATGTCTGGATTGCGTGTCGTACTCATAAACCCACGTCTCGTCTCCAGTAATGATCCTTTTGATGAATGTGGGGTCGGATTCAGCCTCGCAAATCATGTCTAAAATTGTAAATAATCGCCAACACACACAGAGATAGATGTACTCTTGACTACGTAACTTTTGCAAATGTCAAGCTATGACGCTAAGATTTAGAGGGAATATCAACAACAGATGTACCAACTTAACAAAAAAACAGAACTCAAATCGGAACGATGGGAGCGCCACACGGTGGTTATTCCGAGAACTTGTTGATCAAGGTAGTATTGTACATAATACTCGTTATTCAAAACAGACTCTCAAACGAAGAACGAGTAACTTATTTATGTAGTACAGCATTTAGAAGTTTCTAATTCTAATATTGATGATTTTATGATACTGATAACCATTTGCCGAGAACGTTTAACCAAGAATCGGATGCTGAATTCGAAGAAGTAATGGTAGAAATCAACGACGCGACCGATACCGAAGGCGATGTATAAGAATATTACGTTGGAAAAGATGGGACCAAATCGAGAAAATCTCGCCCAGATATGTAGCGAGCGCAAGCCCATATTAAACTTCGCGAATCATTTCTTGTGGTTCCCAAACCAAATACGAAAGTTTTAAATGATGTAGTTACGTTTTGCGTTTTATTCAACATATCGATGCGAAACTTAATTTTTTCGTCATAAATGTACCAATACAAAGGCCGAAAAAATGTATCAAAAAAGAAACATAGCAAATCCAAATAGAAAGCCTAATTGGTGGGAACTGTTGCGTGAGGAAGAATCTTTGGCTTACATAGAACTGCTAAAGTGCTAATTGTCATCGTAAGTCACAAGTTTCACTTTAGTTTATTAAAATTAATTTAATTTTTTTGACGGATGGATTTTAGCTTTGCGGCGGCGGTAAAATTTAAAATTGGAGTTTTTAATACAATTTGCTAAGAATAAGATGTAACTTATAGATTTGAACTACTTATTATTGTTCTTGATATTGCAAAGTAAAAGAACTTTGCCAAAAATTGGATTTGACGGTTTGAAATGCCGGATTTCTGTTTTGCATCTGCCTGTAAAACCATTATCGTTTTTCTTACACTATTTTTTGTAAAAGCAAGTCGGAAGATGTTGCGGTCTTTTTCACTTAAATCAATATGCAACGTTCATCTTCGATGACCCACAGTAACCTACCATACAATTTTTTTTATCACCAAATGTGATATAGCACGACAAAATGACGGCCGCTATCGATTTTTTCATTCTTTTTAAGTGACACATGTTCGATTTTTGTCTTTATAACACGGCAAAATTGAAATCTTTTGTATCGACATATATGTAACATTTTGCCGTTAGGGTCTTTTTAACATCGTACCTAAATCTTATTTAAATCAAAATTTTCAAATTGACGGTTGCCAAATTTTAGTTAAAAGTGAAAATGAATAAAATCCAGAAGAGGAAGAACAAGAAATGAATAATAAAAATAAAAATATTGAAGAAGAAGAAATGAAACCCAAGACTTGGTGGGTTCCGCGAAATGCGATTCCCATTACAAATTGTATCATCAGATGAGCGTAGCTCAATTTTCTACATTATTAGCAATCGTAGGTCTGAGCCTGGAAAAAAGATATTAAGTTTGAAAGCACATTCGACCTGAATTAAGATTAAGGATTATAATAAGGTAACATTAAAAATTAATTAATTAGAATCATACTATAGAAGCTATTTTGAACATCTGTTAGGACGAACTACAGTTGGAAAAATAAGCTTTGAAATACTTTGGAAGCTGCTGATTCCAAAAGTATTTTATCGCAATATTTTTTGAAAATAAAACATATTGGAAAAGATAGCCGACCGTTTCGAAGAAAAGTGGAACCTCCCTAATTGCATGGGAACCATCGATGGCAAACATTTGGTTACACAAGTGGGTTTGAATCATATAAAATATTAATGAACATACCGAATAAATGCTTCTAAATATTTATCTTATAGGCTATGGATGCTGAATTATAAAGAGACACTTACATAGCTTAATACTAATGGCTAACTAATTCCAGGTCGTTGGAGATAAGAAAATAAAATATTTCAAAAATGTTCTGCAAAAGTAAACACTCGATCGAAGGACCGCTTAGGTATACTAGAAAATTTTGCTAATTGTTTTTTGATACTCAATATTTACTTCCTGGGGAAGCACCTTCCTACAAATCAATTAGGAATTAACACTGACAACAAGGCACCGTAGTGCCTCCTCATTGGGTCTTCTTTGTATGTGGCTACGTGAAGGAGAACATACCTTCATTCCGAGAGTAGGAACTTCAAAGATTTTGTGTGTTTTACACCGGGAGCAAAATCAAAAAATGTAGTTTACAAGCAAGCATTGTGGTAAACCCAACAAATATTTTATTCTGATTTTATTCAATTCACTTGAGAAATTATATTCAAATGCGCCTTGATGTTTTTCTGTTGATGTTTAAAATAAAAGCACTTGTTAAAGCACACCAATAGAACTTTAACCCTTTATAATGAGCGAATAAACCTGTGCGACGCTTTTATAATATAAGGAGGTATATTCGGTTGGCTTTGAATTAAGACCCAATTATGATCTAATTTATTAAGACCCAATTATGATAAGAATATTATGAAAATATACGTAGGTGTAATTTAAAATAATTAAAGTAAGCTAAAATTTGATAAGCGCAACATTGATTATTCGGATTTTAATGTTAATAACTAAAAGAAAGTGCTACATATTCTACTTTCTTCCGAATTATTTATTTATTTAACTTATATAGACAACCAATTTACAATTCAAATACAGTAAATTATGATCATATAGAATTTCATTAAATATTCAAAAACGTTTCTTAAAACATTTCAAATTGCATTAATTTTTCAATTCACTGGGTAACTTATTGAAAAGGGAGACTCAAACTCTTATAGATTAACATATTTTTAGATTTCTCGTTTTTCATTAAAATCAATCTAAAGTCTCTAGAATTTTTTGAATTGTAATTGAATATGTCATTAACATAAACTAGCTTCCCACTTATATAGCCGAGTTAAACATGAGAACTGCACTAGAACTCGATAAACTTTAAATTACTTTTATTCTATATAAACCGAAAAAAAATAAATTCATAAAGCGCGAATATATAGTGTATTTGACATAAATACACATTTTAAGTTTAAACTTTTCCCCCTTCAGTTATTTCATCAATATTTTCTTATTCCTTGCTGACGTCATTACACGCAACTGCACTCGATAAATTCTTGGGTTTATCAAGTGTAACTAAAAAATATGCTATAATTGTAATTATTTATTGCTGTACTTAAAATGTGTATTTATGTTAAATGCACTACACATTAGCACTTTATTAATTTTTTGCTGTTTACATAAAATAAAAGGAATTTAAAACTTATCGAGTTCTAGTGCAGTTCTCATGGAAACACGACATTCTTCATTTTAAAGTGTTTTCCTCATAGTGCTGCTAGATTCGAACCTATTTGACCGCATTGCTGCATTCTGCAGTTTACAACCTGCCGTTGGTCTCTTTATTGTTTAGCAGTAGAATTGTTGGACAATATTGAAAATGTGGTTTAATACGTTGTAAATTTGGATTGCCGTTGATTTTGGATGATATTTTTTTGACAGTTTTTTGTGTCGCCTATCACACACAACAAGGTATCATCAGCAAAATAAGTGTATCAAATTGCTTTGACTGCTTTCGAAATTGCACCATTTAACTTAACTTTTGTATGTTTCACATACGATTCAAAAATTCCAGACCATCAATTCCGTATTCACGTAATTTATAGATAATCTTTTTAAATCCAAACAACTACGTTAATGCTATAATATGGTCACTCATATTTTCCATTAATTTGCTTTTTATTTTATCAGCTGCTTCTTGGTTGGCACAGTTTATATCGACCCCTTTGTTGTCTTCTAATTGCTGTATATCATTTATTTCAACCGTATGCTCACAACGATTTAAGAAATATTTTACCATTTCTTTTGTTATGGTATTTTTCACGTTTTTCTGATTAATAAATACTTGTAGTTTCAATGTTTCTGCAAATGTGACTTGTTTATTTGGCATTTTGCTTAGCGTCATTCGGAATATTATTATTTAAATCTGCCTTATTGTCTACTTATACATTCAATTTGTCTTCCATTTTGTTTATTATTAATCTGCTACCTTCAATTTGAATCAAAATTTCTTTAAAATCGTCTTTTAACAGGTTCCCTGCCGATGTACCATCGGTTGCCATGATGAGAACACTCCCAGTTGCCAGTGCACCACCGATATACCACACTAAATAATACAACAAGCGG
Source organism: Tipula vernalis (assembly GCA_958295665.1). Lineage (NCBI taxonomy): Eukaryota > Metazoa > Arthropoda > Insecta > Diptera > Tipulidae > Tipula > Tipula vernalis. The sequence goes on along the minus strand of OY282558.1, from coordinate 124,691,108 downwards.
CTGGTGACCACCGGTGTATCATGCTTAATATTATTTACAGCGGCCTGTATAATCTTAATTTCAAGGGTATTTAAATTCAATTTCGAAATGGCATAATTTTCCTGGTTTCGTTGCATTTTAGGGCGAACAGCGCTAAAACACGAACACGAATTTTGCATATTTTCTAGCTGCCAATTCGAAAATCCAATAAAAAGAAGAAATTTAAAAATAAGGCTGTAACGCACATTTTATCTCACTCAACTGTAGCGCCTTTTCTGGGATATTTATGTTGCATACATTTAAACCAGTTTTTTAGCCAAGACAAGTGAGTGATAAATTGTGCATCGCTTAAACGAATTAACGAATGTTTCAGTAAAACTAAGATTCTCAACCCAATTGGTCGTAGTACAGTTCCATTAAAAAATTTATCTTTACCGGAGAAAATATTCTGTAAACAAAGTAAAATCATTCAGTTTAACATTTTATTGTAGATAATTTACAGATATCTGTAATAATTAACTTTTTAGTTCAAATTTCTATTAATTTCGAAAGACAACAAATTATATTTCATGTGTTCCAGTTTTGGCCCTACAGTGAGATTTTCTTATTTCTATTAGATTCTGATGAAATAACAATTTTTTGGGACATTTTTTGCTAGTACAAAAGAAAGTCCTTAGAAAATTCCAATTTTGACGTGATAACGTCTTACACCGCCTGTTCAGAAAGTTGACACGGACTTTTACCCTTGGTCGTGGGCAATTACTCATCAACTATAAGCATTACCTTTAATTTAAATGTATTATTGATTAGGTTGGTTCTTCGGCTTAGATGCCATCAGGCGGCGAGGCAAGCCGCTCCACAAACCTCAGATTTCGAGCGATTTAAATGCTTGAACCGCCGCTACAAACCACTGTAGCATCAGAATGGCTTGGTGGTTAGTTTATTTTAAATTAAAATAAATCTCCACATAAATTTTAATTAAGATTAAAATCTGCAAAATGGCGATTTACAAAGCTAAAATTACAAACTACAAAATAGCGATTTACAATGATTGAGAGCACTGTAGCGAGAGAACGCATCATCTGATCGGAGCAAATCTAATCTCAATTTGTGATTAAAGAAACTGTGACGGATAATTTATTGTAAATTAAAATAATTAACCAGCACATAAATTTTAATTACAAGTACAAACTACAAAATAGCGATTTACAATGGTTAAGAGCACTGTAGAGAGAAAATCCCTCATCTGACCGTAGCAATTATGGTATCAATGAGCGCGTTTTTTTATTAGCTCCGGATAGCAAGCTATCGGGAGCACATGGGAAATTTCTATTGAAAGTTTTGCTATTATACACATGTGTCGCTATTAAACAAAAAACTAAAATGTTACCTAACTTCATGCAGTTGTATGACATTTCTTCCGAATAAAAAATCGGACCAAAAATATCTAAAAATCATCGGGAAATTGTTGAGGAATACGGAAATGTAGTAGCTGCAAAGAGATTTTTAAAAGCTGGAAAGCAAAACGATAATCGAGATGCATCATGATCGGAAGGTGACGAAGATAAATAATATTTTGATGAAATGGACATGCTATAAATTAATTAATTTTATTATTTTAGAGTTGAGTTGTGTACTGGAGACATGGAAAAATATTCTAAAGCAGAACTATTTGCTTGGGAAGCTTATGGAAAAATATTCTCGAAGTGGAAAAATCATTAAAGGACAAGAGAAACAAATCATTCGAAGCCGATATGAAAAGATGTACATACGTATATTTGAATAATTACTGAATATATTAAAAATAATCCAATATGTATTTATGCTTCTTAAACATTTTTTATCTTCCACGATTTGCAGTAAGGCTAATTTATTTTATTCAAAGATTCAGTTTTATTATATCACAATTTGTATACTCCTTCGAATATAACTTACAAACTTAAATCGTTTGCTTGCTGTTCGTTAAACAATCTTGTCATGTTACATGATCGCAAATTAAAATTTTGTACAAGGTAATTCTGCTGCCGCTAGGTAGTAAACATTTTACCGCAATCCGAGTAACAATCTTCACCTGTTTCCCCTTCTCAAACTCTAGCCTTTTAATCTTGCTTGAACCCCATTAAATTGGCCAGACATAACTGCGGCGTTATCCGTTCCTAGATAGGCCCATTCTGCACCGGGATTTGCAATAAATTCAATTGGTTTAAAATACTACTAAAAATAGAGAGTCCCTTTTAGTTAGATTCAAAAGACCTGAATATCTATCTCTTGGTGAACATTTTCTCCGATCAAAAACGCGAGCTACCAAAGCCAATGATTTTGGCGCACACTTTGAATAAATTCCATGCATTTCAGCTGTTTTTCGTTTTTTGAGTATCGAGTATCCATTTCTTAAATTATTAGTATTAAATGCCATGAAAAATATTAAAAAGGCTAGAATTTGTGGAAGGTAAAGGGAAGTAGGCGAAGATTGTTACTCGGATTGCTGTAAAATGTTTACTATCTAGCGGCAGCGGAATTACCTTGTACAAAATTTTAATTTGAGGTCAGGTAACATGTCAAGGTTGTTTAGCGAACAGCAAGCAAACGATTTAAGTTTTTAAGTTATATTCGAAGGAGTATATAAATTATGATTTAATAAAACTGAATATTTGAATAAAATTAATAAGCCTTACTGGAAATCGTGGAAGATAAGAAGCATAAATACATGTTGGATTATTTTTAATATATTCAGTAATTATTCAAATACATATATGGTATGTACATCTTTTCATATCGGCTTCGAATGATTTGTTTCTCTTGTCCTTTAATGATTTTTCCACTTCGAGAATATTTTACCATAAGCTTCCCAAGCAAATAGTTCTGCTTTAGAATATTTTTCCATGTCTCCAGTACACAACTCAACTCTAAAATAATAAAATTAATTAATTTATTTAATTCTAAACTTAGTGAACAAAAATTATTTACTCTTCAGAGGGCCCTATTCTCGAATTCCACATCCATTTTCTGCATCTGGACATCAGTCAAAATTCATAAAAATTGAATTTTTTTGGTACTAAGGGAATATTTCCGAATGGATATAAGCAGGTGGAAGAAGTTCTCCATATAGGAAAATGGCCATGTATCAAGTGTTTTATATACTAATTAAAATTTCCGAACGTTTTGATGAATTTTGACAGATGTCTGCATGTGGAAAATGGATGTGGAATTCGGGAATAGGGCCCAGGATGTGATTTTGGATCAGGAATATCCCTCATAGAACGTGTTTTGGATCATAATATGCCGAATTGGGGTTCAAATTTCTGTGATATTTATGCTGCAAACAGATGTGCAGAATTCTGCATGCATCGAAATTAGAGTACATTATTTTATATGGAATGAAATACATGTATTCTACAAACCATGCAGAATTCTGCATATTGTCTCTATTTCTAATTTTGCTGCACATCGGTAGGCTACATTACGTAAAAGTAAACCAATCTAGTATAATTTGTGTAGTTTTCCTTTTTTGCAATCAATTTTTTTAATTTGTTGACAGAAAATATGTTTTGTGTGAAAAGTGCCAAAATAGAGGATAAAAATTAATTAAATTTTGACAAAATAAGACAACATTCACACAAAAAAAATTTTATATTAAAATTAAATATGTATGAAATAAACGTCAAAAATAAAGAACTGCATGCATTACGTGCGTTATGAACGCAGATCTGCAGGCATCACTGCATGCATAAATTCTGCACATCTGTTTCCAGCATTAAGCTGTGTCTTCACGAATACGTAGAATACGTACAGTAATTCTTTGTTTTGAATCGACTTGACTTTTGTACCAGGCATATCCATTTCATCAAAATATTAATAATCTTCATCTTCGTCACCTTCCGACAATGATCCATCTCGATTATCGTTTTGCTTTCCAGCTTTTAAAAATATTTTTGCAGCTTCTACTTTAACGTATTCCTCATCAATATCCCGATGATTTTTTATTTGGAAGAAATGTCATACAACCATATGACATTTGAATTTGACATCCATCAAAATTTGTAAACCAAAATGAAGTTTGCCACAATTAGGGTTGTAAAAAACTAACAAAATTTCAAATTTCCCTTTACTCTCGATAGCAGCTCCAGATAAATAGGTAGAGCTAAATATTTTTTTATATATTTTTAGTTAAAAAGTTGAATTAAAAATTATAGCGTAGTTTTAAATAAATTATTTATATGTATAAATAGCTTGTCAAACATTAGTTTTATAACAGAAAATTAGCTGCTCCGGATACCAGCTATCCGGAGCTAATAAAAACACGCGGCTAATTTGTACGTAAAGAAACTGTGACAGATAATTTACATTTAATTAAAATAATTAATCTCAACATCTTATAAACGTTATCACGCAAAACACTAACGGCCGTGTAGACGACACAGCCCACCCCGAATTTTTTAGTGATAATGGTTGGCTGCCCTTAGAATTGTTTTCTATTTGCTCTCATTCATTTGTGACTTGATCAGACTTTAGCCCCTGGAACTAAAACTAGATTTAAGATGAAAGAGTTTGGATGACGGCAATAAACTGAAGCCCTGTATAAAAATTTGTGATAAAGAGTAAAATTATTTTTTTCATTAAGCCATTAACTTATTGAAGATTATTTCAAAGAGTAAAAAATGTATTGAAGTCTGAGGAGATAGATTTTTCTTAGTTAGGCCGAATATTTCATGAACATTGAACACCCACATTTAATTCTTTCCCCAATCAAAATTAAAATTCAATTTTCTGTATTATTTACGATCAAGTTTCAGAAGATTTTAGCTAAATTAAAACAAAACTTGGAAATTATTGCGTAAAAACGAAATGTAGTTTTTCTTTTCGGTTCCCTGTGAGTTTAGATTTGGCACTTAAATTCCGAAAAATTTCTAAATTTTGGCAATTTTCAAAATTGCTAATTTTGTAGATTCCCAATTCAAATCTTTAAAATATTCTTGAATTTTGTACGAAATTTTCTACGAATTTTGAATTCAGATTTTAACCCACTATAACCGTATGGTCAAATAACAAGTTGTTACTCCAAAAAAAATTTCTTTAATTAGTAAAATTCAGTAAGTCCCGATCTACCGTGCCGCAACTGTTTGATCGGTCAAATTATTTTTGCTGAGATATCGATTACCCAAGTTAAGATAGTAACCATAATTCAACTAAATACCAAAATTCTTAAATTAAATCAAAAGTGAAGTAATTTTAATTCAGTTTTAAAGCTAGAAGAAACTAAGACACAACATAGTGAATTAAAAATAATCTCATAAACCTCATTTTTTACAAAGAAAATTGAAGAGAAAGTTAAATAAATCTTCAAATATTGGTTGTCAAATGTGAGTGAACGTTTTAGAATAATAAATTAGAGTTGTGGTGATTTTTGAACGTCTCTTGAGCACCGAATTTCCCAAAATAATTTTCTCGGTTATTTTGGGTTTCTTATCAAACTCTTCGCCTAAATGTTCAACAGATATGAGACTCGGTATTCATCGTGGTGAATGTAACTGTTTCAGATTATTGTACAATAACCATCCCTTTCCATAGCGTGTTTATTACGCTTGGCCATTGTCTTGCTGAAAAATCCAGTCCGTTGGTAACCGGAATTTTTCAAATCTAGGCACTGCACGTTTTCGTTCTTTTCTTCTTGAATTTCATTGGAGAAATAAACAAAAAAAACATTTAATTTTGCTTACAATAATTTAATTAACTAAATGATTTAATTACATAAGTTTGAAATTCTGAATTTTTAAATTAAATTTTAGAAATTTGAAATTTAATTTTCCAGTAAGTTCCAAATCATTATTTTCGCATAACTCTTCTTTTCATTAATTAAAAAAATTAGAAAAAAAATTGCAGGTTTATAAATAAATTGAATTATTTGAAAAATGTGAAGTTTAAATTAAATTTTAATTATTAGTTTTAATTACCTGTAAGTAAATTTGTTATATTGAATTTCTCAATATTTTTTTGAATTTCATAATTCTCAAGAACCCAAATAAAAGGCATTAATCTGCTTGACCTGTTATCTTTAAAAATTGAGTAAATCTCAATAAGAAAAATATGTTCATGGTCTAAAATAAATCGCGATAACCTTAACATCACAAAAGAATTTTCTGAGAATTTAGAAAAATCTTGTTATACGAGTATTTATACCTGCTACTACAAGAAATCGGTAGATAAAGCAATAACATCTGTATTTTTAATAAAGCGACATGGAAGAAGAAAATTAGCAAAACCACTGCAAGAACCTGTTACAACCAGGTAACTTTACGGAAACTTTACGGACATTTGTACTTCAGACCCGCTCTAATCTATGTAATTAAATATTTGGATTGCTTAATGTTTAATTTTTTCAGCAGCTGCGTGTAAGTAATCTTTACAAAAATATACTCCGCATGTGTTAACAAGATACAAACGGTTATTATTCAATTTTCTTTTGCACCAGCTTGACGTATGGTGATCATGTAGATCAGTATAAGAAGTAATGTGTTGAAAGGTGTTATTAAATTCCCAATATCTTCATAAATTCAAGGCTTACGCGTATAAACTTAAATTTTAATCAATTTTCCGTTATGTTTATATAGATAAATTATTATGTATTTAGTTAAATCTTTATCTTAAGTTTTACGGTCACCAAGGTAATAAACCCGTGTGGACTAATACAAATATAAAATTAATTAACAAGAATAAAATTTTCAATAATATTTATCTGATGTCAATTGTTCTAAAAAGAAAAATATCAAGATAAAAAGCTTAAACTAAAAAGACCTTGGATCAATAGAAGGAATATAAACTTAACCCAGCTTAATTGAATTTCACAAGTTTTATATATGTATAAGTAACAGTATGTACATGGTGATTTAAAATGGGCTTTGCATCGAACAACATGCAATAATATAATTTGTTGGAAAATTAGTTTTCTTGAGTTGTTTTTAAAATAAAAATGAATGTGTGAAAAAATAGATTCAAATCTGTCAGCAAAATTGTATAATTAAAGTCTTATAACAATAGAAAATGGTGATCGGATATACAAAAAAAAAAGCTCTATTCAAAATTATAAATGGTTATGGGACACAAAAATCACAGAGTAATGAACGTAAGCAAAACACCATTGTCGTCACTGTATGTAAATATAAAATAGTCATATACATTTTTGAAATTTTAGAATTAACTTATAGTTCGTGAATTCAATTGAAATTATTTACTGATGTACATACATACAGTTGTACAGTATAATATTGACTTTCTAAAAATGTAATGATATTATATGTATTTTATATAAAAGCCATTCAGGAAATATTAATAAATTTCGTTGGTTTATTGAAACAAAACAATAAAACTGGTTCTTCGGCGATGTTAGCCTTCGAAATCATTAAACTCATTTTTATGCATTTCAAACTGTTATTTGGTAAAATCATAATAATAATCGGAGGACTCTAAAATAATCACAACATTATAAATTTAGTTATAGTTTTTCATTATTTAATTCATCAAAATCATTCAACTAAATCGATCAAATATATATATGTATAACATTTTCTCGAAGTAATTTCACTTTTCTAAAATTTTATTTGTATATGTAGGTACTTCGTTTCGATTTGATGATATTATATACATTTTCTATTTTCCATTATATTAAAGAATTAATATATTGTACATGTACCTAGTTTTAATGCTGATAGCAACAACATTTTGGTGGCTGCTACAGTGGATGCCATGACATTTAAATAATACAAATCACATAAATTTCACAAAAAAACTATAAAAGGTTCACTTTCGATTATGTGCAAAGTTGCACTCACACAAAAACTAACAGCGCGGATCTACAATTTGTTTTCTTATTTTTTAAATACCGAAGACAATTCACTGACACTAATATTTATCAATCACTTTTAAACTTTTATGTACACAAAAACTAAACTACTAGACTTTTAAGTTTAAATGCTAAAAAGTGACTGGAAATATTTTTTTTTTTTTTTTTAATTTTATTTTAATACGGTTGGTTTCTTTTGGTTAAGGTAAAAACCGAAAAGAAACTACTCTGTCTATATACAAAACACTACGAAAACTTATTTAATCGCATGTTTAAAGCAAAATAAAGAAAAAAAAAACTCAAAGTAGAAAACAAGATTAAGGTGAGTTTCCAATACAACAAGGTTATATTGCGGACAATGGTGGGGATTATTTTTAGTACATAACCGCATGATGGTGAGAGGTTATAAACGTACATATGTATATACATTTCCGTTCGAATGCAATTTTACACCCGTGACATACAGCTACTAATTAAGCAGTTTCATCGGTGCATACATAAGACGACGACGATAATCGAGCTTAACATTTTCTTATAACATAACCATGAAATTTACTTGAATTAAATTTAATCAATCAAAAGACAAAATACAAAAACTGGTATTACCTCAACTTCTTTACTCGTAACTTGCATATATAATAAATATCAAGTTCATTATAATTTATGCATATCGAATAAACGTAAGAATAATGTACTAATGAACTTATATCACTATATTTGAAGAGGCTACGTTAAGCTACGAAAATTAAAAATTACCAATTTCTCGAATCATCTTATCTTATCACAATTATCGGATTAATTTATGAAATAACAACGAGGAGGTTGTCAGATATAAATGATTAATTTAGTTTTGGTTTTTTTTCTGTTATCAGTTATCTACACGGATAAGATAATAAACAATGAATAAAGAAATTAAAAATATAATCAATTGTTTTAGGAAATTATCAATTATTTTATGTGCACAAATTTATGTTGGCGAGAGAAAGTGATTTCGACGCGATTTATTATTAATTTCACTGTACATTTCATCCTACCAAGAAAAAAAGAAGAAGAACAAGCAAGAGTTGAAGAACGAATATTATTCGAAAGATGACCGCACTATGAGCTTTTTGATTAAATAATAAGCTGTATAGTATGTAGAACTTGCCAAAAAATGAAATGCAGACACCGATTTATTATGTAAATCTTAATAGTATGCAAATCCATGTCCAAGTATTACAATCACCTTGAGTTCAATGATTTTTGATGATAATTCTGTAGAAAATCGCGAGTTTTTTTTTTTTGTTTTGTTTTTGTTTGACAACAGGTTAGCAAAAATATACAATTATTAAGTATTTTAGTTTAACAAACACAAAATTTTAGAAACACACACAAGTGTAATTTTAAGAAGGATTTAAAATAAAGAGTATTTAGTGACATAGTGACATTCGCAACAATTATAATCGTTGCACACTTCAATAATAAAATTTTTTATTAATTTTAATAATTTCTTCAAATAAAAGATTTGAACAGATATGATTGCTAATTAATCTTTAATAAATAGTAAGACTAATTTTAATTATTTGTGAAACCCAACACCTGCTAAACATTTATTTTTTTTTTGTAACAGGAAGCGATTCACTTAACGAACGAGAAAGCCATTGTTTCGTTGACTATACATAATATGCACCTGCAAAAAAAATTCAGAAACAGAATCCTTTTACGAACCTACATGAATAAATGGCCGCAAGGATTGTGCGAAAAAATGCCAACAATTTGCAAAAAACACATGAGTAGTTCAATGCTGAGATTCAAAATGTAATTCTTGAGGTTGAACCACAATTTTGCTCAGTCATAATTAGTTATTACTAGTTTAGTCAATTAAATGGCAACTATTTGCTAAATTTAGTGTCCATATATGTATATTTTATACCACATTATCAATAAATAATCAGTGTTTAACTTAATTTTTGTTAATAAAAACTTTTATTTTTACATAATAAACCAATTTATTTTATCATTGGCGCTTTTAGGTCCGACAACATGTTGCCTTTCAAAATTTACTGATGATAAAATGACATTCGATCCATCACATTGCCATGAAATTTTCAATAAATTGGATGCATTCAGATCTATCAACATGTTGACATCAAAAAACTAAATCCGTAGTGACAAAAATGACATTTAAACAATCACATTGCCATGAAATTTTGATTGTAACAGAAGCGTTCAGGTCAACAGTTGGCCTTTTTGAATGCGACCATTGTTTTGATTGATAACGATTTTTGAAAATAAGCGCGTTTTTTTATTCGCTCCGGATAGCTGCTATCGAGAGCCGTCATTTTTATACGCCTAAATTTAAATTTGAGGCGCTATTTATTGGTAAACTAAACTTATTTAACATCAAACTATCATTTTTAATTCAATTGTTTAGTGAAAACTTGATATAAAAAATATTTGGCTCTACCTATTTATACGGAGCGCTATCCGGAGCCACTTTTCATATGACGGCTCTCGATAGCAGCTATCCGGAGCGAATAAAAAAACACTACAAATATGTACGGCAAAAAGATGCATTTTCCTATCATTTCCTTGCATTAAAATGAAAAGCCAACTCAAAAAGTGTTATTCAGTACTATTTACAGGAATAAATAACTTTTCTGGCGAAAAATAATGGAAAAACAAAAAAAAAAATGAATCAGTTGATCATTTTTAGTAAAAGTTGCACAGTTTTTAAATAAAAAATTAAAACTTTTAGTATGTCCATCTCTTTTCTATCTATGTATAAAATGTATTTGTACTTTTCTTTTATATAATGAAAAGATTGAACGTAAATTAGCTATTACCCTCTAAAGAAATTTGCGAGGCCTCACATATTGACTCAAAAGCGAATCGCAAGCGAATTATATTTTCATATGACACCACTACATAAAAATTTAGTGTAGTATACGAGCATATATTGATTTATTTTTGGTTTCTTTGATGGGTAGCCATTTTTTTTTTTTCATTAAATTGACGTGCTTCATTTGGAATAGGTGAACTAAGTTCACCTACTCCAAATAAAGCACGTCAGTTAGAACAAAGTTATAAAAATATTAAAACAAGTGTAAATAATTGGTAATACATATTAATAATAGTTAGTATAAGAATTAATAGGTAGTGTGTTAATATAGTATTAATAATATTTTGAATTATAATAGTTTTTATAATATAATATATGTAGTTTATAAGTGTTAAGTAAGTATAGTGTTAATTTATTTTATGTATAAGAACATTTCAAACAAATGGACAGTAAGGCATATTATCACATACGACGGGAAATCTTTGTGATTATATAAGTGATACCGAACATAATAGGGATCCGATAGTGCAGCAGGAAGCTGATATCGCTGAACTTGATTTTGCAAATAATCGATGTGAACACGAATATGACGATTCTAGTGAAGCTGAATATGCATCAAATACTATGGTTTTATCGGACCAGTTAGACGATTTTCAAACTTTGAACATATCGAATGATATAGCCGAATGGTTTGTTGAGTTCAAAATTACAGAGGCAGCTGGGAATGGTTTGCTAAAAGTTGTACGCAAATATCATCCAAAACTTGCCCAAAAATATACGAACGTTAAAAAAAACACCAAACGAATCGAACAAACGTATCGTTCCCAAAGGTGAAGGATTATATTCACATATTGGATTGAAAAAATATATTGAAAATTTTCTTAGAAACAAGAGATACGAAAGTAACCTAGTACGTATTGACATCGGTATGATGGTGTGCCATTGGCCAAAAGTTCAACACATCAATTGTGGCCAATCTTGGGGAACATAGTTCCCTTAAAAGAAGTATTCTTAATTGGAATATTTCATGGACTTAAAAAGCAATTTTGTGCCAATAGTTTCCTACAATGCTTTGTTGATGAACTCAAGTCGTTGAATGATCTCGTTTGAAAACAGAAAAATTATGGTAGAAATAAGATCGATTATTTGCGATTCCCCAGCACGATCATTTATATTGGGTAAGTTATTTGCAATATGAGTACATATTTTCAAATAAATATTTCATATTTAGCTTTATTAATAGAAGAAAAATTAATCAATTTATTTATTAAGAAACTCCACATGTAATTCCATAAAATTTAATTAAATACATGTTTTTCAATTTAATTAGGCGTCAAATCTCATTCAGGATATAATAGCTGCACTAAATGTACTACACAAGGCTTTTATTTACAACATAAGGTCTGTTTCCCATCGATGGATAATCCTCTCCGTACTGATAAAAGCTTTCGCAACAAAACACATTTAGATCATCATGTCCGTCTCGACGGAATTCTTGAAAAGGCAAACTTCGATTGCGTCAGCAGATTTCTAATCGACTATATGCATTGTGTATTGTTAGGTGTAATGCGGCAAATGCTTAATATTTTGATTAAGCAACGTAAGAAACAATTTTCATTAAAGAAGAATGGTATCATCGCAATTAATGAACGCCTTAAAATACTGAAGAAATGTGTGCCATCGGAATTTGCAAGAAAACAACGCACGTTGCACGATATCGAGTATTGGAAAGCAACCGAATTTAGAATGTTTCTATGTTACACGGGATTGGTTGCCTTCAAAAATATTATTGATGAAAAATATTATAATTGTTTCTTGTTATTACGTAGTATGTGCTATCCGAATATTGTGCAACCCGGAGGACTGTTTGACGAATAATGATTGTGCTGCCCATTTATTAAAAAAATTTGTCACACAATTTTCTGATATATATGGTGAAGAAAATGTGTCGTACAACGTTCACAGTTTACTTCACTTGTGTGCCGATGTAAAAGTTTTTGGACATCTGGATTCTTATAGTGCATTCAAATTTGAAAATGATATGCAGAACATTAAGAAAATGGTGAAGAAAGGATCTTTTCCCATTCAACAAATTCTAAATCGAGTAAAAGAAGGAGAACATTATTCAAAATCAAAAAATCAATTATTATGCAATCCAATATTTTCACTTTCGTCTTCTTACCCAAATAATTACTGTTTAATACAAGCAAAAATTTTAAAAATTCTAAAAATTGAAAATGATGTTATAAAAGGCCGTTTTATAATAAATTTAAATAACTTTTTTAATTGTCCTGTACCATCGTCTAATTTATCAATCTTTCACACAAATGTGGAACAATACAATGGAGACATGAAAATATTACCAGACAGACATCAAAATAAAAATCGCCACGCTTACTACTGAGATTGGATCAATATATATACCATTACAACACATATAATGTTTTCTTCTATTGCAGAAGTACGTGAAATCAAAGTTTATTAAATTTAACAGGTAATTTTGAATATTGCAAATAAAATAAATTAGATAAAAACTAATGTATTTTCTTAATTTAGAATAATAGATTAACTGAAAATGTTTTCGGATTCCAACGAATTTGGTGAAGACGATTCTGAAAATAATCATTTTCAGTTCTTGAAAACGACAGAAACCCCGAAGACCAGCACCCAAAAGCAAATACATGAAAAGCCGCATTTATATCATCAATATAGTGATGAATCGGAATTTCCAACATTAACAGCCAAATTTGGCAATAAAAATATGAAAGTTCCGGCTGCTACGCTTACCATAACAGCGACATCTATCGGTGCATGTAATTTTATCGCTCGTAAAAGAACATTTGGTGAGGCTTCTGCATTACAATTGGAAACATCGTCAGCCAAATTGCCAACATTTATTTATAAACCTGTTCCGACTACTAAGAACATTAGAGATGCGATCCCTCACATTAATAATGGATCCGATGTGGCTCCTAAAAGAACTATATTTCCGGCTGGTACAAACACCATAACAGCGTCATCATTCGGCGAATGTAATTCTGTCGCTCGTAAAATAGCATGCAGTGGTGAGGCCTATACATCACAATTTCAAACATCATCAATCAAAATGCCAACATTTATTTATAAAACTGTTCAGGCTACTACGAATATTAGAAATGCGAGTGTCGATCACAACAATAATGCATCTGATAGCCAACCAGAAATTATTGAAAGCGATTCCACAAATAACCAACGAAACGCAAACGAGTCAGCAACATCCACATACAACATGGTATGCACAAAATGTGTGGGTAACGAAAAGTTGATACTGGCTAATACTGCGCTATTAAATGTTTTACTTAAAGAGGTGGTTTGGCATCTATTGGAGGGGGGACCAAAGTTGAGTAGATTAATCTACCAGCTCCGTAACCTTCCAGTAGGATGCGAATCACGTGAGCTGTTCTGGTCTTGTCATTAGGCAGCTGCGTGATGAATACAATTGTGTAAGGGGTAACCTGTTCACAATTCGCAAATGTACGTACTGCCTCCTCGTGACAATCACTGGTAACTAAGGCCGTTTGGCACATTTTTGGCCATTTGGCACAGGCTAAAGTACGGCGCTAAAGGAGAAAACCTTGACAAAAACCCTAATCTAAGGTGGAACAGCATATGCCGATGGATGAATGGCTGATAGGCTAATCAGTCCAAAATATGCGAACTCTGGATACCAGGCACCCTCCAGTTTTATTTAGCCTTCCTGTAGTAAAGCTGGGTGACCTACAGGCGATTTGCAATTCCCAGCAACTCGTACGAGTAAAATCAAACGGAATACGGGGCAGGAGTAGGAATATACGGGAGTGGGACAACCCTCTCCTTCCTTGGGCTCCAATGCTACCGTCTTTCTAGCGGAACTACATGCTATAGTAAACATCTAGGAGGGAGAGCAATAAGCCCAGATAGTATGTCAGGTTCATTAAGAACCTGAATATTGACTGGACGGATAATTAAGCAGGGTTCAGCACAATAGATCTTTTAGGTCACAGTGCGAGGTGGCTGATCGCCCGCATGGCCCTCCAATAATAATAATAATTTACTTAAAGAAGTAAAATATTTAAGGCGTGAACAGCAACATAAATTAACAAATCAATCGGATAATAGAGATGATAATCTCCCACAGCTACATCTATCTGCAGACACCGTCGAGAATTTTAAAGGTATTGAGCATCAAATTAAAGCAGAGGAATACGAAGACAATCATAATAATATAATGCACATTATTTAGTACATTAACAAATATTGATTTCCAATTTCAGACAAAAATGTTTAAACAAATAAACGAACCGACCAATGATAAATTCATACGAGCATGTTTGAAATCGGTAATTACTGATACCGCAGCAACAAATTTTTCGTGGTTTGGTAAGGGCAATAATATTCCGGTGAAATCATTCGCTATAAAATATGAAATTTTTGTAAGGTAGAAATTAAATTCCTATAAACTTTTATAATTTGATAATGAATGATATGATAATGAATGAGTATGAAATATGAAATTTTTATGAGGTAGAAATTAAAATCCTCAATAATTCTTTATTTATAATTTATTGTGATATTTTGAATAAAATAAAATAAATAAATTTCAAGCATTATTTGTAATTTTTTAACATTATTTTAAGAGAGAGAAATGAAAAGCTGTTCACTAGTGATTCACTTTAACATCGCCTGCATTTTATTTTTGTTTCGCCTGTAACTCGTTTTTAGCTCACCCGTATTTCGTAAGTGACTCTTATGTGAAGTGAATACGAACTAACAATACATTTACATGAGCTTGCTTTCATTTTAATTTCCATATGCCAGACGAAATACCAGCGAATCGCTATTGACTCGCCAAGACGAGTCGTTTGCGAGGTTTTTCATATAACAATGACCTCGATTGCGATTCGCCATGTTTAGAGGGTATTACATACCAATTATGTCCCATTCAGTGTGATGCCAGTCGTTGTTTTGTTGCCCCCCCCCCCCCCCGTCAGGTTCGTGATTCCTCTGTCCCGATTTTAAAATTCGTTTTATTATTTGAGTATAACTATTCGCATCAAAATATAACCACAAATGATTTATAAAAATGCAATCGTTTTGTTTATATATATATCATTTTGACGTTGACATTTCTACGTATTTGTGAAAATAAATCTAACGTCGAATTCTTAGCGAATAAAAAATTTGATCCGGATCAAAAAAAAAAATTGATTTGGATCAAGAAAAAGATATTTGCATATTCTTTCGAAAAAAAATGTTTTTTTGTTTGATTCGGATCATTTTTAAAATATCTCAATTGGAGGTGGTGGATTTGATCCGACTTGGTCAAAATGAGATATAAACAAAAACAAGACTACATTTTCATAAATTATTCGTGATTGTTTTTTGATGCGAATAGTCATGTTTATCTAGGCTCAAATAATTCGAGGGGAACGCACTCATTCGAAGCCGTTTTCGTTTAAAATCGCATAAATTAATATTTTCCAACATTTTACGGTAACTTCAGATCTCATATTACAATATAATATGTTAAATGAGTACACATAAAAATCAAATCGAGATCAATTTTTTTATGTTGTGTTGGCACATAAAAAAAATCGATTTTTTTTTGGAAATCGAAAGAACATGACAAACATAAAAACAAATTGAGATTTTTTAAAAATGATTCGGATTTTTTTTTTTTAAAGAGAATGCAAATATCATTTTCTTAATCGAAATCAATTTTTTTTTTATCCGGACCAAATTTGTTATTCCCAAAGTATGGTACATCGACTTTAGAAAGACAAACACTATACATGCAATTGAAATAACGAACAACACTATTAAGTCAATTTCATGGTTGCCTTTATTCATTCATTGTAACTTTTCGAGCAATATGATTGGTTTAAAAAGTCACTTAACGTATGAATGAATGAAGTCGACTTTATTGTTATTGGAAATGAAATGTTGCTTATGTTGCGATTAAAAATTATGAATGATCCCTAAAGTTGCGGAAAAATGATTTTTTTGGAATTTGCACCACTTGCAACAATGTTAGCTTTATTAGGAGAATATAACTTAACTCGGCACATGGCAACAACAACAAAAATACACATCGCGACTATTTCAAATTTTTTCGCTAAAAGGAATAGCTACATAAATGAAACCGGAAACGAGTGCCTCAAATAAAACGAGACAAAGGCTTTCAAGTGCACTTAGACCTTTTGTCTGGAATAACTGACTCAGTGAAAACTTCTATTAACAAATAGTTGGAAACTCAAAACAGTACATCTACATCATTAGGCCGCCATCTATCCAATTAATACGCCTTGGTGTTTTACAAGCCAGTTACGGTTTTAAGTTTATCCATGAGTTTTAAATATACAAGCTTAAATCCTGATTAATTCTTTAAGATCTGGATGTCGTAGATACTTTATATTACAAGATTCAAAACAAGTTTT
Source organism: Tipula vernalis (assembly GCA_958295665.1). Classification (NCBI taxonomy): domain Eukaryota; kingdom Metazoa; phylum Arthropoda; class Insecta; order Diptera; family Tipulidae; genus Tipula; species Tipula vernalis. The sequence goes on along the minus strand of OY282558.1, from coordinate 124,674,016 downwards.
AAATGTGAATCGTTGTGAAAAAGTTGTCAAATTCTACAATAGCACAAACTCACCCACATTAGACGAATTTGAAAAGAAAATGTTAGTTGACTATATATTAGAATAACACTGTACTATGAAGATGTCATTGGTATATGAAGATTTCGAGAAAATGGTCAATGATATTAAAGCGATGTTTTTATGAGACGACAAGGTAAGCGTGTTTGAATGTTTCTCCGAAAATTATTAAGGTAATTGAAAAATGTCTCTATTCTTATTTTATAGTGTTGGTATTGTCATCGTGTTGATAAAAGTCAACCTCCTAAACGATTAAAAAACTTAAATAGAAATAAAATAATTGGTAAATATTAGTTGTATGAATTCTTAATCGTAAAAGCATTCGCCATGCACGAAATATCGACCAGAATCAATGGCTTGGATACATACAATTTTCGGAAACTTGTAAAGTTCAAAAAAAGAGTTATATAAAAAAAATGTAACAAAATTTAATTTTATAAGAATTGGATGATATATCCGCAACCCGATGGACATAGATTGGTAAGATAATGCCTTATTAATGGATTTCAATTGGTTGACTTGGAATTTGAATAATTATATACTGGCAGGCAGCAGTGTTTAAAACAGAAACGCAATTATACTCTAACATTTTAATCATATAAAAAGCTTTACACTCTAATTTAAAACCAATCGTGCGGTCAGAAAAACGGATAAAATATTTGGAAAATATCAATTCAAAATTCCATCGAATCATTTTGCATGCAAATGAGAACAATAAATAATTTGCGTAGTGTCATAAAATAAAAAAAAGGGAACATATTCGCAATATCGAATGACTCTTCAACTAGCTATATATAATTTTCGTAATTTATCTGCCTTCAGTTATGTGTAACGCTACAGGATGAATAATAAAATTTTAAACTACCGATTCTTATCAAAAATGTATAAATAAGTTAAGGAAAATAATTTGATTGACCCTAAAATATGTCCAGGACAACACCAATTATACTAGCTGTGGACAAATTTGCAACTGACAATTTGCCCTTTGGACAAATTTACAACTTACAATTGCTTGTGAGTAGATAACGAATGGAACGGAAATTTTAACAATACATGTAAAAGCAACTGCAATAAGTGTATTGCTTTCAACCAAAATGAGTTAGGTATTTTATTTGGTTAATGGCTGGTCAAAGAAACAGGAAAAATTAACCAAAATTTGGTCTAATTTTTTTCGTGTATTTTCTTGTCAATTCGACTGTTGTGGCAAGTATTGAAACTAAAAATTTGGTTAAGATTTGTTTAACCACTAATTTTTTTTGGGTTAGCTAAACTATTTTTTGGTCTATATAGTACGATTGTTGTTGTAATTTTTTATTTTTGGTGAAAGCAATACAACTAATATCGATTTAGTATGAGTAGCTGTGAGTTGATACAAGTACTTGTGAGTAGTTTGCTCACGTCAATGGAATACAGCTTTTATGTATATTTCAAATAGAAGAAAGTAAATTCAAATTCAAAATATTTGAAAATCTCAGGCTACTCAAAATTTTTTCTGTTTTTAAAGCACCTACTTTATCATGGGCGCGGTGATTTGAAGTGAATATTTTCATAATATGTATATCGTATATCTGTGTCAGTTCTGTGTGTAACGCTATAATGTTGCATTATCGTTTCTTTTCATAAATTTCTTTTTTCAATAAAAGTGTAGGTAGTATTTAATGAAAATTCAAAAACAATTTAATTGTAAATTTTATATAAAATTTTAATACAAAAAATAACTAAGTAGCATAAACATGGTCAAACAGTCGACAATCAATATTAAATCAGATGGAACACGTTTAGTAGAGCATATCACTTGGAAACGGCATTTTTTAAAAAGCGGAATTAAGAGTAAACTACATTTTGGATTGAGTCTTGGCTTACAAAACCTTGCTATTTGAAAGCGATCACCTTATAATGGTTCGACTCTTGGATTAAACACTTATTTTGGTTTGTATTTTACTAAAATAAATTTTAAAATTTCAAATGCAGTTTATAAATAATGAAAGTGCATACTTATGAGGCGAACGAATGGATTCCTACGTTTAATACGACCGCCACTAAAATGTTTATGTTTATCATAATGGCATCGTAAGTGGGATTATCATTAAGAATCAATTTCAAACAACGCATATATGTATAATTAAAACACAATGTGATATAATGGCCGAGACGAATTATTGAAAATGTATAATGGATACAAGTCTACTATTAAATATTCAAACATGAATGTATATCACCACTCGGTACAATTTAATATCTGAACATTTTCACCATTGATATGAAAATTGCCTATGCCCCAAGTATATACATACATATATGATAATATTTGCATATGGTAATGATGATGGTGAATAAAAAATATTCCAGGTTGAAATATTCTGGAAAATGAACATTTCCTTTGCAATTTTAATATTAAATCTCTATTAAACAGAAACGAAAATTTAAATTCTGGAAAAAGATGATTTAATTTCCTTATTCAGAATTTTGTGTTGAAATATTATGGAAAAGATCCGGGTCATATTCTGGAAAATCGGAGGTAAATTCTATAAGAAAATTTTGGAAAAGAGACAATTTACTGCTCGTTTCTAGATACGTATTTAGGAAAAGTACGAAATATTTTGGAAAAGGGGGAATTTAGAGTTATTCTATGGTTATTTTATTTTCCGAGAAAAGAAATAACCAAGGTAGCTCCCGATTTTCTAAATTCTAAAACTTTACCTAAAAATTAGTTTAGTAACTGTCAAATTTCACCATTATCGGTTAATAAATAGCCAAGGTAACTATGACCATCATCATAATCATGAGAACCACCACCGTCATCACTACCTCCATGATAATCACTACCACAACAATCATCATCACCATCATCATCTCAATCCCCATCTTCATCAACATGACTGTGATCATCATCAACACAATCACCATGAAAATCATCATCACCAAGACTATCATCATCTCAACCCCCACCACATCATCCCATTCCGCAACATGTAGATGAAACATGACCATAACCATCATTAATCACCATTATTTCCATCTTAATTTCTGCTTCTTTATATCATTTGAGAATCCAACTTCCATCATACACGGCAAATTTCATCATAATCGGTTCAAAAAATAGCCAAGTAACAAGCTGATTTTCCATATTCATAAACTTCATCCAAAAATCGTTTAACAATCGCATTTCCATCGTACTTGTCGAATTTCATCATAATCGTATTCATGACGGTTGAAATGGAATCACTAAACTTACAGTATGGTTTATAGTCCAGGCAACGAAGACCAAAAAATACCAAATAGCGGAAATAATTCATGTAGAAGCCAAAATTGGTACAGTTGTAGGGGAAGGTGTCCTTAACAACATACTGAAAGTACTGAGGGGTGAGGGTGAAGCTAAGGGTGTGGGGGAGGGGTCTCGAAAGGACCTTTTTTTCAATTTTTCGTTAATAACTCAAAAACCACTGCTTCTATCAAAAAAAATGTCTTTATACCATACTAAATTAATCTCCATAAAATTCTCTACAATAAAGATTCTCTACACTCTTTTAATAGGATCAAAGCTTAAGGAAATATGGAGGGGTAAATAGAAAATTAAAAAAAAAAACAGTTTTTGCTCGTGCTCGTCCCTTTATTCAGTTTACAATCAACCTCCTTGTTGATCGTGAGTCTTCAAAATATCTGCTTTTATTACATTAAATATTTGCACGCGTTTAATATAAGATTATTATTTCCAGTGTGTATGTGAGTATGGCTGAGAAGTGTTTAATTTGTGAGAGTGAAGTTGAAAGTGATTTGTGCAACGTTGGAAAAAAAGGGATTATTGGATTAGTGAAGGCAAGTGTGTTAAGGAAAGATGGGAAAGAGAAAGATTTCAGGGGTAAGATAAATGGTGTTGTTCATAATTCTTGCAGAAAAAATACGTCAGAAGTGACTCAATAAAAAGGTTTTTGCGAGACACTCTCTCAGATGAACCTTCAACATCACGTAATGCTTCCGTCTTTGCGTTCAGGACAAATGAAATTTGATTTTAAAACAAAGTGTTTTTTCTGCACGGAAACGTATGACGAAGAGAAGGAGATTAAAAAACCGTTACTAAGCGTCGAACAGTTTTTTATGTTCGTACGGTTGCGTTTCACAATTCTATTTTGAATCGTGGGCAGGAAAGAAAGGATGAGTAGGGAAGCGATGTAGTGAGACGTATCTGCACTGTTGGGGATCTACACGCAGCAGATGCAATATATTACGAAGATTGTTACAAAAGATTCATGTTAACCTCTGTACCTTCAAAAAGAAAAGCTGGACGTCCACAAGATGAAGGGATTTCAGAAGCAATGGAAGAAATATATGATTATATTGAAAGGACTGTTAATTGCCAATACTCTTAACCAAATTTTTTTCAGTACTATTCGCACCAGACAAACTGTCGTCTCCTTTCGTAGTTTTAGTGATAAAATCTTGAGCGATTCATGGTACACTTCAAGGTGTAAAGATGAACAAAGAGCGTGAGAGGATTGTACAAAAAGCTGCTGAGATTATTTTGGAAGACATTGAATCCATGGCTTACGACAGCAGTGCCTATCCCCCTTCATCTAGCTTCTGCAGTGAGGCTGAACAATTAATACCTAAATCTCTTAGAGTCTTCATAGACTGCATTGCAAGGAAAAAAAGGTCGAAAGAGGCAGTGGGGAAAAAGATGACAAACCTGTGGCACCCGACTCCGTTTTGAATATGATATTTTGCCGATGCACGACTGGGTGTGGGGTGCGCTACGGTTGCCGCAAAGCATCGACTCATGTACTAACGGAGCCCCCGTCGAAAATAGCTTCGATTATGATGAAAATTTAGATTTCGACGAAATTTAATGTTCAATATATATCCTTAAGCTGTAATTATTTCATTTTTAACAATAAACATTTAATTTTTAAAATTAAACAATTCATTTTTAACAATAAAAATTGTTTTTTTAAAGTTTTCTATTTACCCCCTCCATATTTCCTTAAGCTTTGATCCTATCAAAAAAGTGTAGAGAATCTTTATTGTAGAGAATTTTATGTAGATTAATTTAGTATATAGACATTTTTTTGATAGAAGCAGTGATTTTTGAGTTATTAACGAAAAATTGAAAAAAAAAAAAAAGAACCTTTCGAGACCCCCGCCGCCCTTAGCATCACCCCCACCCCTCAGTACTTTTAGTATGTTGTTAAGGACACCTTCATCTACAACTGTACCAATTTTGGCTTCTACATGAATTATTTCCGCTATTTTTCCTTCGTTGCCTGGCCTATTAGTTTTAACGCTGCTAAATTCCTTATCATTATGTGTACCGCCGAGGAGCTTGACAAAAACAGCGTGAAACAGAAAAAACAGTTGCATGAATGTACAGAGTTAACGGAAATGAAGAGGAACGTTTTTATTTGCGTTTGCTTCTAATTCACATTTCTGAAGCGACATCATTTGAGCATTCGCGAACTGTCAATGGTTTTTAATATTCTAACTTGAAGAAGAAAGTAGCGTTTTATCGTAATTTGCTGAACTTAAAGATGACGAGTGGGAGAAGTGCTTAGATGAAGCAGTAATTTTGAAATACCAGACCAAATGAGACAAGCAATCCTACTAATTGGCTGTTTGGGAGAAATTCAAGTTGGATTTGGCTTTAAATTTTTTTTGAAATTATGACAGTGAACGATACCAATTATGTGTGTCGCCACGATATCAACTATGTGCTGCAATAACATGGTGATGAATGTGCTAAATTTGGTTTCTCTCAACCGCACTGGGAACTCGGGACATTTCGAAATCGGTCGCATTCGAAATTTCGCATTTACAAAAATTGCTCGAGCTACAGATTTCGAGAATAATCAGAAGCACTGTTTCTTCTTTTAGAATATGTTGATGCATTTTATTAGAGATTGAGGACACATTGTATTACCATTCGTCACAACAGGAATAGCGGCAACTTTGATGAAAGGTGGTTTTACAGTTCACAGCGGCTTAAATTGAAACATCTTACTGTCTGCTTCATAGATAAACTCTGAAGTTGAAATCATTCATAAAAACAACGATACATTGGAATTAAACAAACAAATGTTTAACAGATTTCCTTGTGAGTTATATAAAATACGTATTGATGTGAGCAATTCTCCAAATGAGTTTTTGCCTAATAATAATTATAGAAATTGGTCCGGTTCCAGATATCTATACATAAGTATTCAATATTTAGTATTTAATATTTATTTACAAATTTTAGGCCCTTCTAGTTTCTAACCAAATATTTCAAATTTGGTTATTAAGAAAATTTTCACTGAATTGAAACAGCTAATATTATCTGGAATACATGAAATGGAAAACGAAATAAATGTCAGTTATTATTCGACATATGTGAAAAGCCTTCTACGGAAATAAATACGTGGTGAATCTTTACTTCTAACAAATGTGAAAGAGCTAGATTTATATAAAACAATAAAGCCTTTTGTAATTCACACAGAAACTTTAGAGGTGATACAAAACTGGACATTACTCAATCAAATTCCAAATTCGTACATTTTTTGAAATAATCGGTGTTTTAGTATAAAATATACAAAATGTAAAATCTCTCCAAGAAGATTATTCTCCTATGATATTTATTATAATAGTTTGGTGCAAAGGGATGTTAACCTAAACAACGATGATTTTGAGACAGGTAATTCGCTTGGTACAATTATCTTTATCGGCCATTTTTCAGCAATATTTATAAAAACGTCTGTGTTTAAACATACGGAAATAATAATCGCATACCTGCAATAAAGTTCGATCATATAAAAAATCGAAAACTTCATTTAGTTCCCTAAGAATCCGGTAAATTTTTATACTTTTTACTCTTTTCATTTTTGGCTCCAAGCTATGATCGCGAAGAGTTTGTTGATATTTGGTTGTGTGATACTTTTGGAGTGAAGCGAACATTCAAAGAGGATAGACGTATTTTGTCTTTCCTCTTCAAAATTTAATTTAATTTAATTTAATTTTTATTTTTTATTTATGTGTTAGTGTGAAGTGTTATGTATATACTTTATATACATATGGACATACATTTTAATTCTAATTTAATTTAATTTAATTCAATTTATTTAAAGTGAAATAATAGTTAAAGTGTAATTTTGGAAAATGCAATCCACCGGGATGCATTTATCAGGCAATGTTTTGTATTTATAGCTAAAGAAATCAAAATTCTTGATTTTTTGATTAAGTGCATGATTTTAAATTTTCTTGTGGTTGTACATACAATTTAATTACTAAAATCTAATAATTGGATTGTAATAAAATTGATTTTAATTTAATTTGATATAATGTACGTAGTTAATTTTCATATCTTATTTTATTTTTACGCATATTTATAAGTGTTCTTGTGTTTTATTGTATGTGCAATCGCAAAACCAACACTAATGTAATACTACAGGCCTAATTCAGTGATGAAGCACACAGATGCACTCTTACGTTTAATAGCTTATAGTTGAAAGTGTTGGTGCAAAAATAGAATAAAATACTCTCATCTAACCAATCCCAATTAGTTTTTTTTCATTATTAACATACCCAATTTTCTCTCCACAATTCATTTGTTTTGTTTTATCTACAATTTGTATGTTTATCTCACTCATTTATATAATCTGTCAATCACCAATACTTTCATGTATAAGCGCAAAATAAATTTATAATATTGGTGACAATCAGGTTTGTGGTACATTAATGTTGGTTTTGACAATCGACACAAATATGTTCCTGAATATTGTTATATAGAACAGGAATTTAGTATGATTTTTTGTTTATATAATTTGTATTTTGAGTGGATCTATACGTATGCATATAATTGGGTTTTGTTATTCATAAGTGAATTGTCTATAGGTATTATAGATAATACGCGTACGCTTTGTTATGTCCCCTGCTACGCACATGGAGGATAATATAAATTTATATATTTTCTTTGTATATATTGTCTTGTATGGACATTTTTGTTGGTTTTTTGAAATTATGTATAACTATTGCCACTGAATAAAGCGGTGTAAATGTATGGTAGCACAAATAATAGTGTCTATACTGGCAGTGGTGATCGCTCGTATGTATGGATTGGTATTCCTTTTATATATAATTTTAATTCGAGGCATTGTGACGCTATTTGTATGCATATAATGTAGATACTATATAAAATAGGATTCTTATACTTCGTATAATCGAATGGGTTAGAGTCGAATTGGAATCCGTCTTATACAATTCATTGAAAATAGTTTATTTATTTATGATTAATAATTTTTTTACAGGGTATTACAAATGGCATCAAATTGATTTTAAATTAATTTAATTTAATATTATAAAATTATAAAGTAACTAAATATATAAATAAAATGCTAATTTGAAAATGATGATTTGAGTTTAAGATTTGGTTTTCAACACATAATGTCGTATTCATTTATGTGTGCATAATTTAGTGGCAGGGTAATATGTACGAGAAATGAGATAAAGTTTTATGGATGTACTATAGTTAGATTTATTTAAGAGTATATTTGGGTATGATTTATTTTTTACAGGGTATTATAAACTACATTAAATTATATTTAATTGATTTTTATTAATATTATAAGTTTATAAATTAACTAAGTTAGATAATTAAATACTAATTTTGAAATATTAATTTTAAGTTGAGTTGTGATTTGGTTTGCAACACATAATGACGTATTTATTTATGCATGACAAATTTTGATTAAACGAATGTGAACAACGTGGAATTATGTAAAGGCAAATTGTTATGCTAAATGTATTGAACTTAATTAACTAACTTAATGGATTTTTTGAAGTTTAGGTTGCAATTTTTACATACAAACGTCAATTTTACTGATATGGTACACCAATAAATTTTTAAGAAAATAACGTTTCAGGTTCCTTTCATTGATTTATTATTTTACTTACTTTGCATGCTTGATTTTGCAGGGTAATATGTCTATAAACGGAGCCGAAGTTTTATGGGGTATATAAGTATAAATTTCGTAGATTTTGATTTTTGTTTATCTTAATTATATCAACAAGATTAGTAAATTATGTAAAACATTAATTATAATAATAATTGTTGATGTCCTGATTTAGATTTAAAGAATCCTGAGTTCTGGCATTGGTTTACAGAGAAACGAGCATCTAATCATGTAGTTAAAATGGCTATCTTGTACTAACCTGCTTATCATTTATTGTACTAATAATTTGCTGTATATTAATCGCTTAGCAGTCCCAACTTATAATCATATTCTATTCATCGGTTTTGGTATGTGTAAATGAGTGTATACGATGTGTGATCGTGAATACTGAAGATCCTGTTATAATAATTATTCATTTAAGTAATAAAATTTGATATTACGGTGTTTTATTAATTAAATTTAGTTTTCAGAGTCGCCTGGAAATTTGTATATTAATTTTTATTTTTATTTTATTTGTTGATTCTTCATATACTTATGGTACCTAATTGAATTATTGATAAGTCTAGGTGTTGTGGTACTGTAACATTATCATTTAAATCATTTTATATAAATTTTATAGAATAATTGGATCTATTATTATGTATTTTCTTTTTCTGATTCGGTAAGAAATAGATGATTGGTTTTAAGTTAAATTTTATGTTTAAATGGTTTATAATGTTAATGTTAATCCTTGTTGCAGTACGTAATAATTAATTAATTAAATATAAAAGGACTATGAATAAGGAAATAAGTGTTGTTATTTTATATTTTTCTTAAATATTTCAGCAGGTAAATGAATGATAAGCGGACAGGGGTGAAATTACAACATTATTAATAATTTTTCTAAGTCCTGTTATAAATTTAGGGAGTCCTGAGTATCCGACCCTGGATTCCAGAGACATGATCATCTAATAATGTAGTTAGATTGTGCTGTCTTGTGCTAATCTTTTTATTATGTTGTGTTTTGTTCATTAATGTATATTAATTAATTTAGTTAAGAGAATATTTAAAGGGATCTCTTCCTTAATATGATAATAAATAATCCAATTTTCAGAATATAACATAGTTCCAGAATTAATCATTATTATAGGGATTAAATTAATCCTGAGTTTCAGAAATAAATTTTAGCTTGAATCAACGCTCCAGGATCAAGAAGTAGTAAATTAGCTGTAGTTTAGAAATTGTGTTGTCCTGTGCTAACTATTTTACTATATAATTACTAACAATTTACTAACTATCGGCTATACCTAGGTGTCTGTAACCGGGCCGATTCTGTCACTTCTAACTATCCTATCCTATCCTTCGGTTTTGTTATGTGTGAAAGAGTGCACGGTGGGACCCGGCCAGGGGTGGACATGATGCTGTCACATTTATGTGATATCGCGAGTGGTTGTGCTCTCCTTGTTGTAATGGTGCTTAGGTATCTTCAGTAAGGAAAGCATTCACCTGTGTTATAAAGTTGGTGTGACAGTTTAATGACCACATCACTAACACGGGATTTCTTGCTTCATAAGCTTGGCCGTGCATTCATATCAATCAATCAATCAATTTGGTTGTGTGATACTTTTAAATTTTAATGGCGGTGTATTACTGTTATTAGCAAAGCTAAAATAAGCGAAGAATCATTCCACCTATCCAATATTGGTATATGTGATTCGATAAAAATGCATGGAAAATCTCCTAGTCCATTTCCTCTGGATAAAAAAGGTTCGACAAATTCCACGTATTTAATTCTAGAAAATCGCCGGATGTGGTTAAAAAACTAAATTAGATATAAACTTGGTTTAGAGTCCAGCTTTTATCAGCTGGCAGCCTCTGTTACTTCCCACACTAAGTCATATACATTTATTTTTTTATATACTAGATAACACAATACCGCATTATTGAAATATAATATTGAAACATACCTAGAACCTGTTCTATTGTATAAACTGCAAACCTCATTGTAGATGACTTGTACTAATAATACATTAAACACCAAGATTGCTGCGAGATCTGAGCTTTAGGAAGAGTAACTAAACTTAGTACAATAACCGAAGTATACTGAAATTAATGTACACTAATCCAACTGGCCTAAACAAGGCTGATGAATATCGTAGACTGATATCACACGTATTTGATTTTCTTGGTTATTTATTAATCACGTATTAATTAAATTTACACAATCGGCTTTTCTGTTTATTAATTTTTTTTATTATTATTTTTATAGAATTACAATTAACCAAGCTCAATACATCGTTAATAATTTTATAATTTTGGTTGATTTTATTTGTTTTTGGTTTTTGCTTGTCTGGCCCCAAAAATAATTTTTGGATTGACTTCTACACATGTACTCACAAAAATTAATTTATCTATCGCTAATTTTTACTAATAATTTTTTTTTTCACTTGAACTAATTTTTAATAAAAGTAATCTTTTATAACTTTAGATTTTATTGTATTACATTGCAAATCAAAATATTGATTGCATTAATTAGATATCGTTCTCAAAAAATCTGAAACACAACTGACTAACTTTTTATTTTTTTCCAATTATACAAATCACGGCAATTATATATTTATTTTTGGTTGGGGGTAATTAATAAATAAATAATTCTATTGCCTCATCAATCCAGTAACCGCCAATGCTATTAGCCAAATTGTTACACACTAAACAAGGTGCTTGCTAAACAAAGACTAAATTGATTAATACATTCTGTCAAAAAAGTACCGAAAATTGGTTAATAATTCAACTATTTCCCAGGTGCCATTTTCTGCATGTGATTTCATTTCATCATGCATAGCCGCAAACCATTGATCCTTTTCTGCGGTCTCCAGTACGTCTGCCAGTGTTTTCGGCTCAGTAATTATTGAATTAATATTTTCGATTTCCTCGAATAATCGTTTTGATTTGACCCCCTTAGTTTCTCGTTTCGAGCATCTAACTGGGTTTTTGGCAATTTGGGATTGAAACAGTTCCTTCCAACCTAGCGACAATTTTTATAATCACTTTAACCGGGCTTTTTAAATGACCCTTTTTCCCGGTACTTTTTTGACAGAATGTATTGTTGTATTATTCCCGAGATGGTTGGTGAATCCTGCTCCTATTTTTTTAAAGATCCTAATGACAGTTACCAAAGCCCGTAAATACAATTCTTAATTCTATTCTCATCTGGAAATGAGAAAAATGAAATAAGGTGTATTTCGGATTTATTTTTCCCAAAAAACCGAATCAATAATTTTTTTGATTTATTATTAAATAATTACAGAATGCAAATTCGAAATTAAAACTAAAATTTTCTCAAAAAACTCTTTAAACATGAAAATATAGTTTTAAATTAAATGAAAAATCTCACAACATTTGAAAATAAAAACATAATATGGCGGCGTCTATCGTTAAGTACGAAAACTAAAAGTTAGAATAAGTTATAAATAAATTCAAACATCCCTCTCAAGGATTATTTAGTGCAATTGTTGTCGTAAATGTCTCAAGTAATACATTATATGTTTATCTTTTCTTTAAAGTATATTTTCCTAAAATCTCTAACGCCCGGTTGCACAAAAACAGGTAACCGTCAGTTAAATATTTCCACTCTAAAAAAAAAAATAGCTTGCATTAAATTTGTATTATGAAACAAATGAGTGGAAATTCGGTTGGCTCTATTTTTTGCGCAACCGAGTATTAGTATCTTCCAATTCTGACTAAAGGTCTTTGTTAAAACAAGTTTTGTACAGGCAATTCTAGTTTCGAGTGAACTCATGTTTTGACGGTAACAATTTGTTCCATTTTGTTTATTATTTACATTACAAAATACATACATACATACTACATTTGGTTTTAGGTAAAGCAATTTTAATAAGTGCACCAAAGTTTAGTACGTTTCAAAAACGTAATAAAATTTTGTTTTTAATTTTTTAACATTGAGCTTTTATTGGTTTTAGTCAACTTTATTTAGTGCACTTTATAAAAGAATGAAATGTTTATAAAAGTTGTGTCTAGATTAGTGTGGTTGCTATAATTATTGACAAAAAAGTATTGAGTATCACAAAGATCGACACGAGGTGTCAATAAATCTACAAACATTTTGTGTATGATGAAAAAATTTTCTTGCACACACTAATAATTTTAATACGTTTTTATATGGCAACGAATTGTGTGACGGAAAATAATTGAAAAAACATAATTTCTGTAATGCGTGCTAATAATATTTAATTTTTTAGATGCTTAATTTTTTTTTTAGTAATTGTAGGTTATGTGATGTCTCATTTTTATAAAACAAACGTCTCAAAAATGACGTCATTGGTTTTTTTTTGTTGATAAAAATTTATTTATTTCAAAAAATTTCGCAAAATGGTAAAATACGAAATGTTTCGTTTCATTTTAGTAGTTGCGTAATAAAGTTGACAAGTTGAGATCATTATTTATTAATTAATATTATTAATTATACAATTTTTATTATTATTGATGAATTAAAATAAGTGTTTGGATTAATGGAGTACGCATATAGTAAAAAAAATTAAACCCGTTATAACGTTAGTAATTTAGCTAAGATAATTTTTATAGTATTAATGTCGTAAATTCATAACGAGAAAATCAGACGAAATTTTATTAACTAACCGTTGGCGGGCTAGTTTTGAACTTCTAAGTAAAAAAATAAATTATTTGTCAATAACACCAACAATAAGGTAAATTTCATTCAAACACAACATTCTTTTTGTTTTGGTTTTGTGAAAGATAAACTGCCGATCATGGAGCAGTGTAAATGACCGAAACCCGTATCCGAAAGTAGAAAATTTAGCTAAGATAATTCGCGCATTGCTACAATAAATAATTTCGGTACAAAAAATCGTTCTCGTAGTGGCCGAATATCACCGCAGTGATTGACAGTGCTCGTGACAATCGTCAACATCGATTGGCATCGATTAGCACTCAACTAAATGGGTATATTCATAAACAAGCAAAACTGCTGGGTTTGGACTGCACTTTTTTGAAAATGATTGTGGTGCTGGTGCTGCTATATCTAACAGTGAATGATGAACATCAACAAGACGGTGCCGACTGCCACACGAACAGTGATCTTCTGCCAATGAAATTTTTTCTTCGGGGTTATGTGAAGCCAATGGTCCAGTCCCTAAGCGATTCCAGCGCTAAAGGGCGAGATTCAACGCGGTATTTATGAACTACCGCAGGATTTATGACGAAAAGTAATGGAAGGATAGGCGGAAGTCTGCAAAGCCGGCCATGGTAGTCATTCAAAAACCAAAGTGTTAATTTGAAATTTAAATTGTAATCTCCAACTGAATCACCCTTTACATCCGCATCGTAATCACCTCTAGTGTATAAGATGCGCCGTGTTTACATTACATGGATCCCTTCACCTTGCCAATTATACCCTCTACCAAAGAGGTCTAACCATGTTATTTGATTTTTGTAAGACTTACCCTAGTGTTCGTACTTTTACGGAACTGCTAATTTGCTAAGTATTAGCGTTACACCTAAGCCTGATGAATTTAAGTATTTGGTGTATTTTACGGAGTAATAATTTTGAACTTTTGTCAAAATTTCAAAATCCAATTCGAAAACTTTCAAAATTGATTTTTCTTAGAGATCTACATATATTCATAATTTTAGAGAATAATAAAACTTAAAAAATTTGTTAAAATTGAAATAGGCAATTCATTCAGTGAAACCACGGCTTAGCCGTACTCGTATTGTTAAAGTCGTTCACAACTACGAATTTCACTGTGGATTTCGTACCACAAACATTCACTGATGATAATTTTAATCAAGCTTCTAAAATTTAGTAACCAGTTCGAAATTTTCAATACAAAACACAAAGAAGGTGAAAATAAAAAGAAACTCAAAGACGGTACAGAATTATAACAAGAGGCTAAGAGTTTAATCGGTTCTCGTCTTCTTACAAAGAAAAACCTTCACATAATATTCAAAAACTGTAAATATATTTTCAAAATTTTTAAATATGTAATTTACAAATTTCAAAAAATTTTACGATAATTTGATTTTAAATTTTATGAAACAATTTTTTAAAAGGCTGCTCCATATCATTAGCATCACGTTGTGGATATTATGGACCCGTTTTGCCAAATATCGAAGGTTAGGTTAACACAAAAGCAACCAGGTTGAAGATTTCCACACAAATTCGAAATTTCCAGCCAATTTTGTAAAGAAATCAAATTCTTTCGCTAATCGAAAATTCTATAAACTTGAAAAAATAAAAATTAAGGTTGGGGTGACAACTCTCTGCTATTTTCATACTATATTTGAACCGTTTATTTTGAAAGTGGTTTAAGTCCATATTTTGATGAAATGAGATAATGAAGAATTGAGAATCAATAAATGTAAAGTCCATGGGATTTTAAATTTTCCTATTTTTTGTTAATTAGGAATTTAATTTTTTGAAAAATCGACTTACATCGCTTTCAAAATAAACGGTCCATTTATCGTCTGCCGACGTCATATTAATTGAACATTATCTCTGTGAAATCTTCGTTTTGCCATTTGCATTAATGACATCGCAATTTCGTCTTTTTTACAAATTGTAGTTAGCTACATATTCATTAAGCTTTGATATTTTATCATGGAAACAAACACAATTCAACAATGACTAGAAATTATTTAGCGATATTACGGAAATTTGCTCGTTACGTGAAAGTTTTGGCCACCATAACAGTCCAAACGAACCTTATATGGTATTCACCGTTGAAAAGTTTGAAATCCACAAGAGATCTGGGAGAGTCCGTGCACTCGGAAAAAATTACTGTTTGATGTGGATTATGAATTGGTGGTGTCATCGGACCTTATGATTCTTCGAGAATGAGGAACGACGAGCATTGCCTCATTTTCTTGATTTTGGTGGACTTCCAAGGTAAGTTTTTTCAACAGGACGGCGATACGTTCCCTTTATGGGATGCGTAATTTCACCAAACGATTACGTTAATTGACCGCCAAGATCGTGTAATTTGACAACATTAGACTTTTTTCTGTGGAGTTATGTCAAGTCACTCGTCTAAGCCAATAAAGCCAAGAACGATTCAGGAGCTAACGGGCAAAATAAGACGCGAAATTGCCGACGTGGAGCGTCATTTATGCCAAAATGTCAACGAAAATTGAACCAAATGAGCGGTTACTTGAATGTATTATTTTCTATTATTGATACACTGTTTATGCAACGCGTAAAAATACGTTATTGATTAATGGTAGAATAAAGGAAATGATGCTACTGTTTGTTGTTGTCCGGTCCTATACAAAATATAAACATCCACATAACAACAGATTAGCTCTCTGAAGGGCGAGAGACAAATAATAATGATAAATTGTGCTTATCATAAAATGTGTCAGTACAAAAAACGCCCGACTAAAATTTGTTTTAACTCACATTAACATTTCGGGGGCATAGCAATGAGGTCCCACCGGCACATGGTTTTTGTTCATCTCTTCTTCGGCACTTGATGATTGTCTTTGTTAGACATTTACTGGTACCCAATGTAGTATACATTGCCGTTTCTCACGATCTTCTTTAACTCTTTCTTTAGTACATAACTCAAAAGTGTCAACAGACTTGAAGTGTCTTATGTTTATTTATGATTTATGACCGAATCCTGTGGTTTTCTTTCTTTGTAGCAATTGTTCCGTCAATTTGCAACTTGTCAAAAAATTGTTGGTTATGCATTGTAGGCATTATTCGCGCCGCATATTTAAAATATTTGAAAACCACATTTTTCGGGTTTCCATGAAATATATTGGCGAGCTTGACATCAGCCGGAATCGCAAAAATGCTTCAGTATTGGCTGCACCATTGCAGCCCGGAATAACGGAAGGTTGTCTCTGCTATACATTTCAGCCCAATTCTTAAGAAAACCATCGTTCATCAATAAATCATGTTACGAAAGATTTCGATTGCGTTCGTGTCATACCAAAGTGTGGATTTTGCTTCACGTCTGCTATAGAACTCAAGAGCCTTTCGTTCCGCCTAACTTTTACCAATGGTAGTAAAAAAATGTATTCGATTTTATTTTGTGAGGCTTGCAGTTTTTTACATACAAAATGTATGAAAAAATGTTGCGGTCAGTCAGCCTCACGCCTGTAAACCGTTTTCGGACTAAACACATTCAGGCCATAATAAATACCCCAAACAGAACTGTTTTCGTTTTTTTTTGTTTTGTTGTTCGTCCCCATTTCCAGTAATGAGTTTGAAAAAGAATTAAACCACATTAAAGACTCCAAAAACAAGAGAAACAATCAAATAGGAATGCACATTGCACACAACGCTGAAACAATATTGGAGCCAAATACAAAAAGGAGGATCGGGTGCCATTCTACCCGGCTATTACGAATAAATAAAGTAATGTTGATTTGGTCATGTAAAGCGATCGAGTCAATTATATTGGATTTACCTGAGACTATTAGAAAAATTCGGCTGTTTATTAGTTTCCTAACATTTTGAAATATCTTTGAATTTTTTATCTTGATGTACTCGTATCTAGCTACTTCTGTTCTTATTTAATAATATGAAAATTATATTTTTGCGTTGTTTTTGACGTTATAACAACTTACACCGCATGTTCGGAAAGTGAGTCACACGAAATTTTGCCCTTGGTCGTGGGCAATTACTCATCAACAATAAGCATTTCCTTTAATTTAAATATATGATTGCTTAGGTTGGTCCTTAGGCGTCATGCCTCATAGCGATTTTAACACATGCGATTCACGAGCACTTCTTGTATACAGCCTGATTCATTGAGGATTCAGTTATATTCTGTGCAACTTACAAGAAAATTGTATCTGGAATTTTTGAGATATAGTCATCTGAATAGGAGATTTTAATAACATTGAGGCGTCTGAATAAATTGGGCGAATGGTCAGTTACCCCCCCCCCCCATACAAAATTAAAAACATACATCTAATTTTTTTCCAAGGCCAGATTCATTGTGGTTTCTGTTATTTTCTGATAAAAAACATCATTAATGAATAAATTCAAAGAGATTTCGGCTCTGGTTGACTGATGTTGTATCTTCTGTAGTTAGTCCTTTGTTTACGGTTGATTTTTTTTAAATTTGTTAATTTACTAAACAACTAAATGTTTATCAAATAGGACATCAATTTATTTGGGCAGTATAAAACAGTAAATATGGTTGAACCTTTGTATAATAATAATGGTATGGATGTTTCTAATTTTAGTGGTTAAACCAGTCATGTCATCACACATTTCCCAATTTTTACCTTTCTTGCAACAAGCGGTATAGTGTTGGGAGCTTGAAATGTAGTTCACAAGTGAATTAAAATAAAATTGCTTACTTTCTATGATCAAATTCATCGGAATTTGGCTAATAGGAACTGGAGCGTGCCGCCCGGGATTACTTTGTTCGGTACTAATTGTAATTAAATTACTAATGGTACTTGTCTTTCCTTGCATTGGTTGTTCATAGGAATATCTTCTAGGCAATAAAGTTGAACAACTTCCAATTTCAGATATTCCCAACTCATCGTATTTAATTACGTCAACGGAAGGGTAAGATCTTTTTTCAATTTTACTCTTTTCACAATTGATAAATTCGATACACAGTCAAGCCGAATACTGTTTGCTACATCTTCGTTTCTTTCGTGAATTTGATTTAAAATCTGGCACCATTTGCAAGAGGAGAAATTAAGCAACTCAGGAATGGACAACTTTATATTAGATAAACATTGTGCAAAAGAATCAAATGCACATGTACGATTATAAAATGAGTTTGAGCAGAGACTGCCATTTTTAAGGCACAGAGGATTTATATTTATATTAGCAACATTCTCAAATAATATTGGCAGCTTTTGAGATGTTGCTAGATTGTTTCTGAATGACCAGCTTGGCAGATGCCTGGAACTTCATAGTTGTACTAAGCTTTCCATGGTTTATTATTGTTTTCAAATGAAAATAGTTGTGTTTTTGGAACTGTTCGTTTTCTTCCATACTTCGCTTACTTCTTTCGACTCGGAAATTGTGATTGATTCAAATAATGATGCTGATTGAGACGGCCGTTTTAACTTTTACGTATATTCAAATCCATTATTTTGTGTATATATCCATTTCGTTTATGTAATTCTTGTAAAATTCACAGAGCTTTGGTTAGGAGCTTTCCTAGATGTGGAGTATTGCGACATCTACGTTTAATGGTCGCAAAGTAGTTTTCGATGTGGCTGTTGCAGCCCACATTGGAAGACAAGTTTCATATTTTTTAAGAAACTTATTAATAAATTCTGGATTGTAGAAATTATTAATTTTATTACTATTTTCGCCAGGATCGTTAATGTTTTGTTTGGAAATCCTGACTGAACGGTATTCCTGTTTAATTGAGGGAAGTCTTCTTCGGACTTGCTTTCTTCTACGTCTTCTATATATGGATATTGCCAATTACGCGAGTTTATATACTTCAAAGTATTATTTAGTGCATTCAATGATTTTGTGCTAATATATTTGGAATGCAATAGAATAGAAAACTCCCTAAAAATTTTCTTTATTTCTTCATAGCTTTCGATGAGGAATAACGATGATATAATTTCTTTTATTAACTTATTTGCATTGGAGGAAGTAGCAAAATGACTATTTACATCCCGTGTGATATTTTTAATTAAATGTGAGCGACATAATTGTACTCGTGTTAATTTAAAATCATTTGTGGCGTTTGAGGTAATAAAGTTGTGACAATAAATCAAATATTCTACCATATTCATTCCATTGAATGCATCTAAAATTGAATTTATTTGGGCAAAAACTAAAATCAGATACTACCGCATCAAAAATGGGCCAAATATTAACTTCTTTTTCCCAAGAAGCCAAGTTCCAATAATTTCAAATGAATGACTGGCACTTATGAAATCTGTAACCGCGAATGGGTCACTTATATCACAATCATCCACAGTTACAGGAATAACAATGGCGTAATAATATATCGGAGATGATCCAGTATAAGGGGAGGGGGGGGGCGAACTAAGCCTCCTGTAGCATCAATATAGGCAATAAACTCGGTTTTCCCTAATTTATTTTTGAACAATTTCAAAACCTCCATTTACGTCGAATGGATCATGTGACAAATTTTGAATATATTTTTCATTGGGTCTGTTTGATTCCTTTTCTCTAGAAATATATCCACTATATCATCAGAAGAGTTATCTTGATGCTGAATAGCTTCCGATTTTA
This sequence comes from Tipula vernalis, assembly GCA_958295665.1. Taxonomy (NCBI): domain Eukaryota; kingdom Metazoa; phylum Arthropoda; class Insecta; order Diptera; family Tipulidae; genus Tipula; species Tipula vernalis. Next base: position 124,653,832 of record OY282558.1, on the reverse strand, counting down.
TATTTCGTAAAACATCGACAGACTTACATTTTAACAATGTTTGTGTGCTGTATAGCAAAATCATTATCTTCCTCTTGGAATAGAAGTTCAGTGGCTTCTTCGGCAGTACAATCTATTAGCATATTTTTAAAACTTTGCCTTTCTGATTTGGAAACTTGACCTGTTTTAAAAGACATATGAATTATATTAGAATTAGGATAAAATATTTGAAAAACATTTGGCTGTAAAGATGTATTTGTTAGCTTATACTTCCGACATTTACTAAAGCCGACTAAATCTCAAAAAATCCAGATACAATTTTCTTGTAAGTTGCACAGAATATAGCTGAATCATAAATGAATTAGGCTGTATACGAGTAGTGCTCATGAATCGCTTGTGTTAAAATATTCAGGTAACTATATCTCAAAAATTCCAGATACAATTTTCTTGTAAGTTGCACAGAATATAGCTGAAACCTCAGTAAATCTGGCCGCATATGATGAGAAGTAGCAGAGCACCCTGTATTTTATAGAGCCATAATAAAAAAATCTGAGCTTTTATAAGGGAATTAGAAACGAGAAAAAAACGAATCTTTTCATAGTAAAACACACAAAACATATGGGAAATCACTTTTTTCCTAAGACAAATTTTTAAATGAAAACGTTACAAATTCTTATTTATGATTTCTGAAATACTTTCATAAATGTTTGAGTTTCAACATATATGAATATCGTTTAAGTAAATCGTTTTCATTTTCTTGTAATAATTGATTTATTTAAACCAAAATATTAAAAAAAATTCATAACAACAGCATTCTGGTCAAATTAAAATAAAAGCTTACTACGATTCGTTTGGTCATTAAGTCAATATACATTACATAGATGGCAGTGATGGCCGTAAAAATTTGGAAAAATCGTACTAAAAATTACCACCTGGGGAAATTTCAAGTTCAAAAATTATAGGAAAAGCAAAACAAATTCACAAAATATAGGAACGTGTGATAATTTGGCGATTAAATAATTTTTTTTCGTATTTTTCTGTGACCATTTTAGACATCTTACGTACACTAGTAAAACTAAAAATAAATTTAGCAAGTATTATTTGTCAGAGCCAACTTTGATGTATTTTTCAAAATGAAAGTTCGAAAAAATATATTTTAGAAATAATTTAATTTTAATATTTCTGCAATTAATATTTACTTAACACCAATATGGCCTTCTTGTATATTGTTCTTAAAGATATGTAGAAAACTTTTATATTAATATTTTATAATATTTTTGCATTTTTCATTGAAAAACTTGAAGCTAAAAAACACCATTTTTACTATGGATTCCTATGGAATTCAGTGAAAAGTTATACCACTAAAAAAGCTTCTAAAAAATACGTCATTAAGATTATGGCTCTATACTCTAGAAGGCTCTGGAAGTAGTCGTGAAACTTTTGAGTTGAAATATTTTTACGACTTTATCTAAAATTTGTAGCTATACATATGCAATTTTTTGTTCAACAAATTAATGTTATTAAGAAAATTATCTGCATTATTTCGGGCTGACAATTAAAAATATCACGATATTTGATCGTGATAGTAAATTCTGTCGATATCGTGACAGTTTTTCGGGCTGAGAGTATAAGCTGTCACGATAGAGATAGTTTAGTGTTGCCGTCGCGTTTTTTCGGGATGAGTTTCGGGCTAGCTTCACATACATCATTTGTCATTATAATGGAAAGTACAGCGGCTCTAAACTACAACTGTTGTGTGTGTTATCGCCCAATATTTTTTTTTCAAAATATACTAGGGGATTATTCATTTTAGGTTTTGGGTGATTCGTCGCATTTTTTGGACTAATGTACAATCACCCAAAAAATTATTGAAGAAAAATTTTGTATCATTCGTGTCGCCTCAAATATTACCTTTACATGTAAGTTATTTAGATTAAACGCTCTGATCTAATTTTGTTTTTCTTTCTTAATTCATTGTAAGTACTTTCTTTTGAAATACATTTACTTTTGCTTTAAATTTTGCTGGTAGATTTGCATGATTTGAAATACACGATACGTATATCGTGTTTCTTTTACGGTTTACTTCTCCAGATTAGCTAGTTTGAAGACAACTGGCCTAAATAATAAAATGAACCATTAGTCTTCTGTTAATTAATTACAGCTCTCTGAACGCAGCAACTCTCTTAATCATTGCTCTACATTCAATGACAGTCTACAAATTAGATAAATGTTCTAAATTTTAGTTGTTAATTTTTTAAAATTTGTGTTATTTGTTGTTATAGAAGGATTTTATAATATAACAACTAAATTACCATGTTATTCATCATTCTCACATCCAATTTGAATACCTATATGAAAAGTTCATTAGAATTTCAAAAATAATATTAACCTAATTAAAGTTGTAGATACAAATTTGTTGTTAAGACGGTATCGGTTTTATGTTTGAAATGAAACGTAGTCATAAATATTTACACATAAACAAAGATAAATATTATCCAGTGATCCTTTTTGACATACATACTTATATATCAAATTTATATTTGGGTTCATAATTCAAATGAGCGCGTACTTCACAAAAGATCAAGATGATATACAACAACACACAGATACAAACACAAAGATTCAAGTTCATTTGACTCTTATTTAATTTCCAAAAACATTAATATTTTTTTATGATTCAAAACAGAAAAAAAAGAGTTAATCTCATTTCTCAGAAATCAAATTTAATAATAAAATTAAATAGTAAGACGTACAAGAAGAAAATAAATAACAACAAACACATATACAAACGCGAGAATCACAAGAAACTTTTTTATTACTAAATAACTATAGAAAATAATAAAGAACAAAATTAAGATGAAAATTAAAAAAAGGAAGACATGATTTATTGATTCTAAAAAAAAATTTTTTTTTTTTAAATTATCTTTGGGAATTAAATTAAGAATCTCAATGATTCAGAATCGATACAAAAAAAAAACGTATATAGAATAGATGATGATTAGAGAAAAGTGATTGATTTTAGATTTTTGCTACGTTGTAATCTGAGTAGTGTTGCGAATTATGGGAAAATATAATATTAATTTATGTTGTTTGAAAATTATCTGAGTATTTATAATGAAACAGCTCGCATTTCAACAATTTATAAAAATTAATAAAAAAAAAAAATCAAATAATTGCACAACTTAATTATCCAGTCAGTACACAATTCTAAAACATTTTGCATTTCAAACATTTTTAAATTTCTGATGAAGTAACTCACATAGCATGTATATATGTTGCAATAAACATACACAAGTTAAAATATCATCTTGTCAAATATGCGGTTTGGTAACTAACTTTAAAAGAGCAGACGATTTGGATTTAATCGTAACTATTAATAAAAACGTATGTACGTACATACGTTGTCAAATATTATACAGAAGTGAAAGTATTAGTTATTGGTAATTTTATGATGTTTCCGTATAAATGAATCCGAAAATCTAATTACGTTAGAGCTTCGAAAATTACAGGCCTCAAGCAAATTATTAAAGCTATATCATAAATTGAACAAGTGAAATTATTTAATAAACATTATTTACTTTCTCAAAACTGAAAAAAAAAAAAAAATTAATTTCGAGATTAAAAATTTCCAGGGGTGAACACTACACAATTATAATACATTCTCCCATAGTATTAAACAATAGTGTTTAATGGTTCAAAGATGATTTATTTTTAATTAAAATTTTTAATTAATGTGGGAACATGATTTTTCTATTATTATTTTGTTTATTTCAAAGTAAAGTTCTAATTCAATAGGTCATTAAAATATTGTGAACATGACATCATAAAAAAAAAAAACTATAAATTTTTAAATGCGATTTGAAACAAATTAATTTTTAATTTAATAAATTCTGATGACAATAAACATCACTTTAATTAAATAACAAAAAGGTAACGCCTAGAATATGTTACCAACGCAATTATCGTTCTCTTTGCCAAAACTGTTTAGATGAAGCAAGAAATTTTGATGAACATTACACGAGGAAATTTTTCGGACCATACGTTTTTTACTTTGAAAATCCAACCAAAAATTAAGGTGCATCTTATAGTTCGAAGTGCGTATTTTCATGGAAATCACTCTGAGTTAATTTTAAAAAAGTTTGGAATAAAATTAATTTTAATTTCTTTATTTATTCGTCCTTTTTCCATCGTTGGGTAATTTGGTCTGCGAATTTATTCAAGCTTTTGTTTATAATGTTAAAAACTGAAAACAAAATGTTTTTTGGATGTTTACAAAAGGTACATGGATCCTGCTTTCCAGTTTAACAAGTAAAAACTTCAACAAAAACACCAATCATTTTAACAAAAGGGTTCTAGGACATTCTAGATTAACAGCGATCAATTTGTTGGTGCTCGTCCGAAAACCACCTACCTTTTGTAAATATTATTGCCGTTTGCAAAGTGATAACAAAAATCGGTTTCCGGAGCCCAAATACCATGTAGGGTGTCGCCGTGAGACCCATTAAAAAAAATCGATATTTTGACTGTCTGAGAACCAACTAAAACTTACAGGGTATTGTCGGCCGAGCAAAAGAGTCGTTTACAATAATAAGCAGGCATTGCCAAAGTGGTGAGGACCCATTTTCCGTTATTAGAGATGAGTTAAAAGAAAAAAAGGAAAAGCAGGTGTTGCTAACTGGTATGGATTTTGGTATTATCTTAATAAAAAGTCATAACTTTTTAAAATACCTGCTTAAGGTTTTGCTGTATCTTTTATACTCCAGGTGTTTTTGAATATTTTGCCTCTGCTAGACAAATTTAAAGGGGTTGAAAAATAATTGCACTACGCACATTTGAATTGTGAAATCGTTTTTTTTCTTTGTGTTTTTGGTGATACATTACTAAATAATACAACTATTAACAGTGAAAGTGACTTGTAAAGTATTCAATTGTGTAAACTGGTAATTTGCAGTTATTATTATTTCAGAACACTTTTAATCCCTTGCTTAGGGAGTGAGCGAGTTGACAGTAATATTTTTTTTTTGCCAACTAGAGTATTTTCACATTTTTTTTTTCCAAACATGCTTGAGTAATATTTTCAAACTCCTTTAAGTTTGTCTAGCAGGGCGAATTATATTCAAATAACTCCCGCTTATGGCTGTATGATACCAAAGCTTACCTAAATATACAAGCCGTCAGGTTCAGACCAATTTTAAAAGAAGCTTAATTTAAGGGGGGATACATTTTACGATTTCCCATAAGAACCCATGTAAAATTGAACATTTTTGATTAAAATTTTATGAATGAAAAATACTCATAACAGAAAATATTTTTAGGTTTATATTTAAATCAAACCTTTGAGTATAACATATTTTAAAACCAATAACTTAAATTTAGTAATTTGATTAATATAATTAAAATAAAATTGTACAAAGTTACTTTTTCTTTGTATGCTATGTGAAAAATTTGGAAAAATACAGTATAAACTTATAAAAACGAAATCAATGACGTAAGATCTTGTTTTGTAAAAACAAAAAATTTTTTTTTTTGATATTATGAAGTTGGCTACACAACGTTTTTTTAAATTTTGAAAATATTTTTAACAGTGCAATAATTCTGTTAAATGGAAAACCATTCAATCGATTTTTCTCGATCTTTTGTAAAATTTCATATAATATTTCCTCTGTTACTTTATCTGGTGATTGTGATACTTGATAAATAAAATCAAATATGGATGCGGTAATGGGATCAAAATTTTCAAAATTTTCCGCTCCAAAATACAGTCATACATAAGTTTCTTTAACAGTTTGCACGAGTGTACTAAATTTAGTAAAAAACGTTAGTACGGATGTTTAATTAAATAAATAAATTAATTTAAATAATTAAAAAAAAAAAAATCAACTTCCTCCAATGACAAGTATCACATTTGTTGAGAATATGTCAAAAAATTAGCTTTTCTATTTTGTACACTGTCAAGTGTAGTGAGCAATTAGTGACATCTGTAGTTTACCACAAAAAATACATATTTCGGTTACTATTTCTGTTCGAATGAGTTATAAAAATTAATAATCCGTTTTATTTTGTTTTCCCCGGACTTATTATGCTTAATAGAGCAATCAAATGTCAGAGTGGTTTTTATGTGCGAAATTTATGTGCATTAATATTAATTATTTGAAAAAAAAACAACAATTTTATTAATATTTTTTAGTTTATAAAGAATAAACAATTTATCAGAGCCAATCAAAACTTGAAAATCTTTTGTGAACGTGTTGGATTACGACCTCAATTTGAAAAGTACTTAATTGGTAAGAATTAGAGTTTATTTTTATAAATCATTCAAATCATTATTGCAATTTTTGAATGTTGAAAACAAACGCATCGTCCGAATTTTTCGACTTCAAATCAATAATGTTCGGATGAAATAGATCCGCATGCTCGTTAAACTTTTTATTTTCTAAATTATACTCCTAACTTGCTAAAACATTATTTTGAATTGTTTTTCTGAAATGTGAATTTATTTCAATTTCTTATTACCGCCATCTGATTTCAAACACGAAAACTACACGGCCATTTTGTTTTTTTTAAACTTATTTAATTAGTCGAGTTTATACGTAGGTGTCACTAATGGCTTATTGCAAAAAAAAAACATGAACGAAAGGTATGACGTCATGAGGTGTAAAGATGTGTTTGTAAATAAAGGGGTTTTAGTAAAACATTAATTAAATATCTATAAACAAGATTTTATTAATTGACCTTCAAATCGTATATTTACCAATCATTTTTCTTGATAACGTAGAAATCAAAATTTATTTTTGTAAGACTTTTCATTTAAGAAAAACGATATTAAAAAAACATAAATTTTCATATGATTTGTATGAAAAATTCATTTTTTTTTGTCTTTCTATCCCCCTTATATTAAGTTCGAATTTTAACCTGACGGCTTGTATATTTAGGTAAGCTTTGATGTTACTCACTTTTTTTCAAGTGCAATAAAGTGCTGCAAAACTAGTAAAGCGAAACAGAGAAGGGCAGTGTAGACAATACTATATGGAAATATTTTGAAGTTTCGGATAAACAAAATATGTAAATAGAATCAACATTTTTTTTGTGATGAAGTAGCCATTTTGAAGAATATTTATTTTTTTGGTTCTTAATTGATTTTTTACGTAAGAAATATGAGGCCCGCGCATAATAAATTTGCATTAGCTGCCACAATTAATTGCAGCGACATAATTTATATGTTAAGTTAATTTATATACTATTTTGTTTTGTACACAAATTTTCATTTGTAGAAATGTCAGAAAAAAGTATCTAATGTCAAAAAGAAGAATCAAATCCAATTCTTTTTTTGCTATATTTGCTCGATTAACTGCTAGAAAAATTGAGCTACCACTTTTTTTTTTGACGTTTCTCACAAATATTTTGTATCTATATTTTTTCTCTCACTCTGTTTGTCTTTCCTAGTTACTGAAAAAGTGGGAAAAAAGTGAGTCTCGTACAGCCATTAGGAAATAAGTATACTGAAATTTGAAAGTTAATCAATACATCAAACCCAAAAGTAGGAGTTTTAAAATGTGTTGAGCCGTGTTTCTTAACTTTTTATTAAGGGAGAACACCACTGTAACCTACCATTTTCAAGTGCTTAGTTTGGTATTTTTTTTTTGAGGAATGGGTTGGGTTGAGAGAAAAAAAACTTTTAGGTTATATTTGGAAACAAAAAAATTTGTTTATGTAAAAAAAATACGAAATGGCGGCGCAAGAGTAGCTTTAGTAGAAGTGATTTTGACTCGAGTCGCTCCACTGCACGCAATTTGGCTTTTTTGCCGAAACCATCATCGAGTACTCTGCATGTGAAATTCTCTTACCATCACTTTCAACGTAGAAATTATAACAATTAGGCCCGATTTTCACACCTATTGTTTCTAAAATTTGAGCAAGGGTTAGTAGACCGTCGTTGAAAGTCATTGTAGCAATATCAGCTGCAATATCGAGCATCAATTTACCGCCAGAACTATTTTTTGGTGCGATCGTCCACACTACCTTGTTAAAGCTATCATTTGTATTCTGAGTATATTCACCCAAACAGCGCTCAAGCAGATCATCTCTACTAAGATCTTTATAAATCGGCAAGAATGCTGCATATACTTAATCACACATAGTTGGCTTGTGATTGTAATTCGCTAAGTCATTTTGAGCTTTCGAGCGTTAAGCCTGTATTCCATGAGAAAAATTGACTGACAGTCAAAAAAAATGAAAAGAGAAAAATAATCTGATGCCCCATATAAAAGACAAAGGCAACGTTTTTTATTTTATAGAAAAACATTTTTGCTGTAAAATAAAAAATAAAATAAGAAACGTTATCCTTGTCTCTTATAAGGGGATCAGATTGTTTATCTCTTTTCATTTTTTTGGACTGTCAGTCAATTTTTCTCATGGAATACAGGCTTTATTTTGCTTCTTAGTCTTGTTCAATAATTCCTCCGATCACCTTTTTTATTTTCATATACTTTCAATGGAGACATGACTTAAACAAGTAAAAGCGCCGACAGCATTTTTCGGCTCTTAGAGAGCTCTCAGGAAAATGCTTGAAAACCGTCTAAAACAAATTTTTCTAGCTATAAACGAACTTGTATCATATTTTTGAGGGTCTAAAGGATTTTTTAAAGGCAAAAAAAAAAATCGATTTTTTGAAAATCTCACAGTGGTGTTCTCCCTAAAAATCGTTTATAACTTATTCCATACAATTTGGTAACACCTGCTTATGTAATTTTTTCGTTTACCCCACACCAACTCAGACCGGCGAAAGAAAACTTATCAGTCAGGCCTCTTTATAATTAAATTAGAATCTAATTAAAAATTTGCATTGTGTAGGTAGGAATATTTACAAAACATGTTTTTAGTAATGAAAAATGGTCTTTATCAACAATCTTAAACGTCAAATTATCAGCAAGCTCAACTATAGAACGAACACTTCAAAAAGATCACCAAACGAACACAAAATATACAATTTTCCAGTCTGGTTATGTACATCGAGCAATCAACATATCAGAGCAATCAACAAAATATCAAGAGGAGAAAAGCCTCGAACGGCAGGAATCGATTGGTCAAACAACATTTCTGACCGGATTCTACCGCAGTAATAGTTTATATGTACATACATCAATATTAAAAATTGACAAATGATTTCAGTTTAGTTTAGAATGAAATTGAAAATCTGAATTTAGGAAATTGAAATGACGTGAAACTTTTAAAAATTCGAAATTCAATGTAATAATTGAAGTTTATAATGCATTGCAACAGAACTTTACTAGATTAGCGAAATTTAATAATATGCACGTACAGCTACAAATCTAAAGTACATTTTATTGTATATACATACGAGTACCAGTATACTTGTAATTCTTATTTTAAAGCAGAAAATTATAATTATTTTGTAATAATTGTAAGATATTTTTCAGAACTTTGGCAAACGTTATACAAGAGTAGCCTGGGTTATCTTCAAAATTAATTTTTTTTCATTTTGCTGTATCTCCTCTACCTAAGAGATATTCAGGACTTAGTCGTTACGGTAACCACTAGAAACAACGATAGTTAAAAATCTGTTTTAATGTATTTACTATTTTTATTAATTTTTGTATCCAATTGAATGAAAAAGGGTTAAATAATTACAGTAATTTTGTTTAATCTCTTGCGTTATTTTTCTTGTCGCATTAAGAAAAATCTTAGAAGCTACAAAATTCTAAAATCCTGCCACATTTTATCAATCCGAAACAACGAGAGAATGTGTAAAATTTAAAAGTTTTCGAAATTACTCGAACCAGCTTGAAATTTCGAATTAATTTACTTTCCATATTTAGATTCCCGAGTTAAATATGTTTGGGCATGGCTGAGCAATATGTAGTTTATTCCCTAATTAAATTTAAAAAATTTGCGTATAAAAATGGTAAAAATATTTCTAATAACGAGTTTTGTCTCTTACAAGAAAATATCAAATTCTAAAATGTATATGATGTATGTGAATGTAGTATAATTTCGCCCAAGTCTGTACATATAAAAATTCTATTTAACTGTTAGCTGGAAATTTTCAGTATTTCTTCAATAAAACACTCCAAAATTGGTCTATATTTTCAGTAACGTTGATTTTTCTGGATTTGGGAGTTGAAAATCCACTAGATTTCCGTTTATAATTCCTAATAAATTTTTTTCCATGAAATTTAAATTCACGTTTAATAAAATAAAATGTTTCATATTTCTTGTTAAATTTATCAATACCTACTTCCTTAATCTGTTTATATGATGAAATCCCTCACATTGTAGCCTTCTCAAATTTAATGGAATTAATTATTAAGATTATTACAGTGGTATACGAAATTTACCGTCTCACGAATAAAGCATTACAAAAATACAAAGGCAGAAGGTTTGCTTATCGATTTTTGTCGATCATCCGGTTAAGCATTTTGTTTTTACAATTTTATATTCTGTATACCTTAAATATAATCGGTTAATTCATATTTGTACCTTACGGTATCCCAAAAATGAAGGGTGAATCGAGGTTCATAATTCGTGTAATTCTAAATGTGCAACCGGTCCTGAGACCATTTTGATGTGTTTTACAAATAACACAAAGATTATATATTAGTATTACAATTATGCAACACCTCATTGATAGATATATGAAGCTAATATTTTTCTGAAAATTGTAAGATAATTTAATCCAGTTTCGAACCGAATGAAGTGAAAACGCTTAATGCCCGTTAAATGAAATTCCATCTTTGAGATATAGCTTCCGTCCAAGCGTTTTCAAAGAGCAATTCGTATGTTCCAAAAATTATCGCTCCCTAACATTTGATCGACAGTGATTCATTTTTCTTCGATCGCTTTGTAATATATGTAGATTGTGAGCGATATTTTCAACTTTTTCGTTCCCTCTTTCTAGAGAGTTATTAAAAATAAAAATTTAAATCATTTTGAAAGAGCGAAATAATTTTTTTTAAGTTATTTTAGAGGTAAAGAGCATAAACGCATAGTGAAAAAATATATTTTTGGGAGCAAGAGCGAAAATTTTGGTTACTTTTAGTTACATAATTTCTCAGTCATGCTGCTTATGACAAACTGTACCAAAATAAAACCATTATTGAACGAATTGTCAGGATCCTGCAAGACCTGTATCAACCACCATTCAATGATAGAATCGACGGTGCAGGATTTTTATTGAAGGAATTTAGTTCTTGTAGCAGGATTGTAGGAACAAAACCAACAGTGCCATAAATAAGAAGGTTTATGTGGAGGATTATAAGCCAGTTAATAGAACAAAAGCTAAACCTCACCGGTCCAGATGGCACTGCAAGGTTTGCAATATAGCATTATACTTAATGTTTCTAAAATGCAATGCTTTATGATATTATGACACTCACTCTTTTAATTACTTTAAAAGAGAGAATCGGAGGGATAGAAAAAATGGCTATACACAATTATTGTATGAGTGAGTGTCTACAACATGTTAAAAATAATGAAACGTCATGTTAAAAATAATGAACATGTTAAACATACAACATGTTAAAAATAATGAAACGTCAAAAAAGGAATTAGGAGAACAGAATTTAATTTTGATAGTCAATATTTTGAAAGTGTTCGCCATAATTTTTATTTTAGGGTAACGTTTTAATTCTTAAACTGAGATATGAGCGGCTTATCCAAATTCCAAGATCAAAGTTCCTGACAAAAAAGCATGATTAAATTGGATTACCTACGATTCTTGAACAACACCGTTTCTTCTATGTTTGCTAGTAACTCTAAAATTAAATCCTTGCAGGGTTGCAAATTTAACTGAATAATTAGTTTTCGACCCTATAGTGCTGCAGTTTTATTATGTTTCTATTAAGCAGCTGCTATGCTGTTTACAGTTTTTCGTAGGAAAGGTCGTGGACACTCAGTAGAAATTAGAGTTAAAATTTATTCAAATAAAGCTTTATTTTAGAGACGTAATCAGTTTTAATTAATCAAGTAGTATATGTAAAATTTCAACATAAGTCTTAAAATCTAATCGAATTAAAAACTTTAATTTATACAACACATGAGAAAAATTATTGAGAAAAAGAAAAAAAATGGAAAAAAAATTCCATATTGTAGCTAGTACAGCGAGAAGAATTTAGCTTTAAATGACATTAAAAAAATACTAACTGTGTTTTTTTATTCGCTCCCGATAGCTGCTATCGAGAGCCGTCATGTGTCTACGCCTAAATTTAAATTTGACGCGCCGTTTATTGTTAAACTAAACTTATTTAACATCACACTATCATTTTCAACTCAATTGTTTAGCGAAAACTTGATACAAAAATATTTGGCTCTACATATTTATACGGAGCGCTATCGGGAGCCACTTTTTATATGACGGCTCTCGATAGCAGCTATCCGGAGCGAATAAAAAAAACGCAGCTACTATTTATCCTTATTTAATTTCATATTAAAATTTAACGATTTTGAATTTAAAACAATAAACAAAATGGTGACATTTCTAAAAAATAAACGTAGCGTTGTCTCCATTGGCCATCTCTGATTCGCTTTCTTTATTTATAGTACTTTGCTCATGATACCATTACTTACACTTAAGATTGTATAAATATTTTTTAGTAGTAATTTTTGACGTTTATTTGAAAAAACTAACACACCAAAATTATCACTATGATAATTTAGTCGCCTTAGCTTTATACTTCAACGAAAAGGATTTTCCTTATTCGCCCATCTCTTGCTGTAATATTTGTTATCGAGTTAAATTGTGTAATTATCCTTTAGACTGTGCCCGAAACCTGTGATAAATATTTTTTAGTACACATTTTTGACATTTATTTGAAACAACCACATACACCCAAATTATCACGGTCTTTTGCTATGATAATTTTTGACACAAATAGAATAATTGTTCGGTCGATATTTAACATGGTCACCTTAGCATTTTATATCATCAAAATAAAATGTCAACTATACCTTTTCATTTTCAAATTGGAAATAATTATTTTCAAAATGGAAATAATCAATATCAAATTGGAAATGTGGAGCTTATTCATCACGAAGTAAGAATAGGAGCATTTAAAACCCCGCAAGCGAATGAGTTCATACCCAATTGTTTACACAATGCTCTAACCAAATATCAAATACCAGTCATAATGGTAATTGATAATGCTTCGTGTCATGCGTCTATTGAAGCTGTATTTCTTGAAAGTGAATTTATCAATCATCGGTTATTAAGATTAGGCCCATATAGCCCAATGTTAAACCCCATAGAATTTACTTGGTCGAGCCTTAAGGCCTCTATTAAACGAGATTCAACAACTGAAATGACTGAAACAGATTTCAGAAGGTGAAAATAGAATAGATTTGACCCAACCCGAATTTCGTTTACAAAGGCTTGAAAATATTATACAACGGAATTTGCCAAATTTATCTGTTGCTAATTGTGCTAAATACATATGTTGCTTATATTCAAAATTTCATACCAGATGTTTTAAATTTAGTCGATATGATTTTTTAATTTACTGTATATATTAATAAAGTTTTGATCATAAATATTGTTGTACCCTGCGAGTTTTTTATATTTAAATTTAAAAATGATTATTTCCAATTTGATCCAATTTGAAGTTGAAAAGGTATAGTCAATACGATAACAGAATCTATTCTTTGCAGCAACAAAATAATTTTCGACTGCAGCAGCTTGCCGACAGTTATTTTCTTCTACTGAGATGATTTGTCCTTGTATGTCAACTAAAAGTTAATCTTATTTATATGCCATATTGATCTAGTGAATAAATATGAGAGCTACCAATTGATTTAAAACGTTGAATTCTATACACTAGGTTGACTCCAATATATTTTAGTTTTCGTTACAATTCTGATTTGATACCACCCATGACATTCCCACTTCCTGTATAAAAGCCTAATTATGTCGTAATATATTTTCCAAAATTTTGACGAGAATTATTGCACCATCGTCCTGTTATACTATGCTCTAACAAATACAGCCATACCCTACACATAATAGAAAACGAAAGCGAATTCAAAGTGTATAAAAGAATTGCTTGCCATTAAAATCGAACAACAACATGACAGAAGGGGAATACATCAAAAAATTATTACACAATTGGGGCAGCGTAATAAAAATTTGTGAATGTAGGGGAATATTTTTCAAATAAATGTCAAAAATTTGTACTAAAAAATATTTATCACAGGTTTCGGTCACAGTCTTAATGAGTCTTATTGTGAGTGTAAAAGTATTGTTAACATCCAAAAAATATCCAGAAATCAAAAATTATTCAATGATGTACACTGAAAAAAATATAGTGCATTTTATTTACGAATGGCGTTCATTAGCCATAATTCGTACTATTAATGTAAAAATTACTATATTTACGTAAAAAAAAAACAAAATTTAGAAAAATTCATGAAAATTTGTGCGTTAATAGTACGAATCACTAAAAAATGGTTTAGATGTTTTTGACTATACGTATAATACATTCACATGTTGGGTGTATATTAGTGTAACTTGCATGCTTTTATTAAAAAAAAAAACATATTTATGAACAGTTCATAATATTTATGAATAAGACTATGATGAAAATTTATTTTAAATACTTATTGTTCATCATATTAACGAAAGTGGCTCTATAATACTTGAATATTACGAATAAATTCATATGTCCGAAAAGATCAAATTTCATAATTGGAAAATGTAAACGAATTTGTTCGTATTATTAATGATTGGATGAATCTATTCTAGCATCTATGAAAATTACGTAAAGTTAGATCATAATTGGGACAACGAAAATAATTAAATTGCATTCGCTTTATTATAAAGTAACATCGTACTCGTATTATTATTAGTAAAAATCGTCAGATATTAAAATAATTTTTGTGTGTAGAACATCAGGTAAATATGGTATGTTATATCCGTGTTTTCGTTTTAACATAAGAACTTAAATAAAATCATCGCTTTTGTGATTGATGATTAATTCTTATTACATGAAAATAAAATAAAAACACGTTTGTGTACATTTTTAATTTATGTGATTTATTATTGTGTTGGTAATACCTCTGCTTTATAATAGTGCGCTTGTAAGAAAATGTCTGCTATTCCAAATTTTGCCGATCCTGCAAATCGAGATATTTCAGCAACACTTGCGAAGAAAATCATGAAATAATCTCGCTTTGGAGTACCTATTTGGATCAGATCAGGTAACAAACATAAACAAATAAAAGTACCTATATGTGATTGTAATTTAATTTATTGATTTTACAGAATAGCAAATTACTATCGAATTTCAAGAGGAAAATGGAAGAAATCAACAAATTCGAGTGTAACTTTATTAATCCTATTAAATTTATTAATTATTAATTATATTTATTTTAAAATTAAAGTTTATTTTTATGAGATTATTATTGATATTGATAACATTTTAAGAACAAATAGCAGAAACCAAAAAATAAAGAAATTACAAAACGAAATTTTAAGTTTTTTATTTCTTTACAACTGTGCTGTATAGATTTTACCAATTTAGTCATCAAACCACCCACAAAATGTACATTCTTACTATGAACCACACTATATATAAATAATATGTAATTTTGATTATCAATTATGAAGCCGTTCCTGCATTTTATGAATTATTTTCAATATATTTATGAAAATAATCATCATTTTGTGAATTATTCATAACCACTGAGCACTCCATTCTTCATACATACGAATAATGAATTTCTAACTTAAAAAGTTATTCATCCACAAATGCTATATTAAAATAGCTGCATTAAAATTATACCGTTTTTCGTATATTATATGAATCGAATCATAAATACTACAACGTAAGTAGTAAAGAATAAAATAAAATTTTGTATGTGTTTCACTATATTAACGTATGATTTTCGTTCTATTAACGAAGGGCCGTATCGGCTCAGTTTTAACGAATTTTTCTTACTATTAATGCAGTTTTGTCTACATTGATGTAGGATTTTTTTCAGTGTATATGTGAATAGTTCAATTTGTTATTTATATGGTATATTGATCGGGTACGAGTTTAGGCCAATTTCCTATTTCTGCGAATGTTTATATCTCATAACTGTTTGTTTTATTCGCATTACATATACTTAATTTTATACACAGTCCAGTTTCCAAAAATATTATCTTTGTTTTCAGAATACCTCTCTATAGAGTCAGCATTTCTTCTTCGACCAATTCTAAAAACATGCACGTTTAACACAAACGACCCTAATAATTTTTTAAATATCCTACAACCTAGACGCATTATAAAAGAGCCATGAAACTTACTTAGTGAGACTAAGTAAGTTTCACTAAAGTGAGACAACAAATATATGAGGCGGGGAAATTTGCCAAAAATGTATTACACAACTCGGACAGCAAGTAAAAAATGAGTACATACTAAAAAGTGGTCCCTTACCTTATCGAACCACTCCTTTTTGAATTAACCGTTACAAAATAAAAATGTTCAGTTCAAATTTTTCAATTAACTATTCGTAGATTATTGTGTATCACCCCAAAACTCATTTCTTCCAAAAATAAATCAGCCTTTACTCTAATTTCGAAATTTCCATTTGAATTCATCAAAACTTCAGAATTGGACTTGTTTACCTGTTAAATACAAAGAACAAACAGTAAGAAATTGACCGGTATGAAGTTTTCCACAGAATTCAGAAGTGTAGTTACACAAATTAACAGATTTCAGAAATGTAGCTACACAATTTGGCAAATAGTGTAGTTGTATACAAAAAAATGTTGCAGGATAAGTTTATATTTATTTTCATGCAGAAAAAAATTAAACCGAGTATGAAATTAAAAATTATTTTTAATGGCATATAGACATCTGACTAATAAAATAAAAATTAAATTTCACTTAGTAAAATAAATAAATTAAAACTAATGATATAGTGGTCACTTTTGGCCAGTTACTAGAAATCCTAGAGATGTCTAAGCAAATCTGAGTTTGCCATATTAATGGTTGTTTTCAGTAGAACAACATTTGGGTCATGAATCATTTTAACGCGACCCTCAAGGGGTAAGATATCGCATTTTCCTACTTTTTTTTATACAAATATAGTGTAATGGTCACTTGTTGGTCAGTTACAAGAAATCCTAGAGATGTCTAAGTAAATCTGAGTATGCCATATTATTGCTTGTTTTTAGTAGAATATTTTTGATATGAATCATTTAAACGCGACCCTCAAAGGGTGAGATATCGCATTGCCACACTTTTATTTTATACAAATAAAGTGTAATGGTAATTTGTTGGCCAGTTACAAGAAATCCTAGAGATGGCTAAGTAAATCTGAGTGTGACCATTACACTTTATTTATATAAAATAAAAGTGTAGAAAT
Source organism: Tipula vernalis (assembly GCA_958295665.1). Taxonomy (NCBI): domain Eukaryota; kingdom Metazoa; phylum Arthropoda; class Insecta; order Diptera; family Tipulidae; genus Tipula; species Tipula vernalis. Next base: position 124,636,495 of record OY282558.1, on the reverse strand, counting down.
GCGATATCTCACCCCTTGAGGGTCGCGGTAAAATGATTCGTTTCCCATATGTTCTACTAAAAGCAAACAATAATATGGCATACCCAGATTTACTTAGACATCTCTAGGATTTCTTGTAACTGGCCAACAATTGACCATTACACCAATTAGTTTTAATTTATTTATTTTGCTAAGTGAAATTTAATTTTTATTTTATTCGTCTGATGTCTATAGTCCATTAAAAATAATTTTTAATTTCATACTCGGTTTAATTTTTAATCCTGCTACATTTCTTGTGTTCAACTACACTATTTGCTAAATTTGTGTAGCTACATTTTTGAAATCTGTTAATTTGTGTAGCTACACTTCTGAATTCTGTGGAAAACTTCACACAGGTAAGAAATTGAACCAAGAGAGAGATGTGGATGTTGAAAATAAGAAAATATAATCACGGGAAAAAGCAGCAATTATATATCGGACAAACTGGTAATGCATTTAATAAAATCGGTATTTCCCACATATATATAAATCGAAATTTTTGGAAAAAGAGAACAAAAAAAAATGGTAGAGTACATAATTTTATTTTTTAAAGAAAAGCTTTGTCGGCAAGGCAACCAACCATACCTATATTATACATTCAATGTAACAGTTTATAACATGTTCAATTTCGCAGAATAACTGAAACGCATATGGGGATTCTTACTTGAGGCGATTAAAATAAAATTCATTAGAATTTGAATAAAACAGGAATAGCTAAAAACATATTTCGAAATTTCTTAGATTTGGGTACACTTTAGTCAAAAGAGATAAAACAAATTCTATTGCATTTTAGTGTTTTGTGTGATATCGGTCGGACTATTATTAAAAAAAAAACTTGTTATACACACAGCTGTGTAGAATAGTGCATACAATAATAAACTGACAGGTGACTTTCACAGAAGAAAGTAAATAAACCATTTTTATTGCTTCGAGACTAGCAGTAGGCAACCTTGAGAGGAAAATGAGCTCTAAATATTAGAATAACAAAAATAGGACTCTTACATAAGATGGAAAAACATATGGTTGGTACATAAATTATGATGTAACCATGGTAAATTTGGAATCATTACCTTCTTCAGCGCAAACCTGCAGATTCGTTATTATTATTGTCTAATTACTATATTATTATTACAAGAAATCCGGAAGAAAGTAAAATCAATTTCGTGAAATAGAAAGCTTAACATTGTGAATTAATAAAATAAAAAGAAATGTCCAAGTTATCATTTGTTAATTTCTGAAAGTAGTTGCGATAATTAATTATGGGTACATGGCTTTTCGTGGGAGGATTTGGTTTGTAGTTATTCCACCATATTGATCTATAATATAAAATGTTTTAGTAAAAATTAACCACTTCAAGTTTAATACCCTTATGTCATTCAACTTAATATTTTTTTTTTTTTTTTTTTTTTTGTAATAGCACACAATACGTACATACACACATAATTTATACTTTGAACATTGAAAGACACCTTCACAACATATTTAGTAATTACAACTCTACAATTTGTTAAGTGCAAATATAGAATATAAACGAAGATAATTTATAATTACGAAGACCGCATTAGGTTTTATTAGGTCATATTATTTCACATATTTATATAATAATATAAGCATAAAAAACTGTGTAGAATGAATTTTTCACGACCACGTGTTTTTTTATATTTTTTTTTAAGCATATTGTCACGTAAACTTTACGTTTCGCCCGGACATCATCTACCTAATTAATTATACAAATTTATTGTCATTTATTACTTAAACAATATTATTGTGCAAAACAATCGGATTTATTTAAAACGTGATAAAGCACGTGAATATTTAATTGTAAGCAAGAAAAATTAATTAAAATCACTCATACATACACATAAATAAATTATAAACGATATCATTAAAAGCGTTTTATTTAAGAAGACAAAGTATAAAAGCAAAAACTAATTAAAATGAAAATCTTAAATATTTAGATAACTTTTATATAATTGTAAATATAATAAACTTAAAGCTATATGAATTACCTTTTTGCGTTTGATTGATATTCGATGCAACATTATTCCAAAAATTTAAACGGCAACCGAACACACGCATTTCTTTAACACGCTCTTTCATATTTCCTATGACACGTGTCTCCGTTAAACTGACGCACGGAATCATTGAAAAAAACTTTTTATCACCCGTTTGGTTCACCATACAGACAAATTTTGTTTTCTAATTATTTTCTCAATTTGTAATTTTATAATCATAAAATTAATATTTTCCTTTTAAATATTAAAAGTTTTTCAAAATTTATTTTTTTCTTTGCTACACTCGTATAAAACACAAAAATGATCAAAAACAATGAATTTCGTGAAGAAAATTTTCTCAATTTAAAATTAGCTAAATAATATTCTTGGTTTGAGTGTGTGTCTCTCTGTGTGCTTATAATGTCATTTAAACATACATATACGAGATGAAGATGGTTTGATGAAGAACAATCCTTGAAATGTTTTCATCACATTCTTGAAAATAATTTATGTGCATCATTTAGATTTTATTTTTGGTTTCAAGAGATTTTTTCAAGTTAAATCATTTCAGTTTTCTTTTGTCCCATAATAAGTATTTTAGAAATTTCAAAGATTTTTCTTCACTTAATTTTGTAAATAGGTTTTTTTTTAAGTGCATTTTAAAGAGACGGGCCGAACCATCATTCATAAAAGTTATAAAAGAAATTTTAGGCAGGTGCAACAAATACTAAGAGGATCAAACTGCTAACGTTTAATTCTCAAAGAAGAAAATAGTTGTGTACATCACACCAGAAATCCCATTTTAGAAAACCCAAGATTTCAATTTGAAATTTTGTGCCTGTAATTAGAAAATTTGTGCAAAGCTTACTTTAGGAAATAAGATGGGATTTCTCACGTGATTATCACACCAAAAATCCCATATATTCCGTTTATATAATTAAACATATTTTTCGGAGTACGATGATTATGCAAAATTGTGCGTTACTAAACTGACCTTGAAAATACCTTATATTGGCCAGAATCGGTCATAGAACATCCACAATTTATCAAAATCGTGATTTTTCGAAGAGGTTATATGGGCGATTTCGAAAAATCCCACCTTCTATTAACATTCGAATTAAAAAAAATTGTGAATAGTTTTCTTGCCAAGTTTCACAATTGTGCATATTATACTTTAGCCAGAATCGGCCATAGAACATCCACAATTGATCAAAATCGTGGTTTTTCGAAGAGGTTATATGGGCGATTGCCAGAAATTCCACCTTTTATTAACACTCGAATTAAAACAAAATGCGGTTAGTATTCTAGCCAAATTTCGCGTTTGTACATATCACACTTTAGCCAGAATCGGCCATAGAACATCCACAATTGATCAAAATCATGATTTTTCGAAGAGGTTATATGGGCGATTTCCAGAAATCCCACCTTTTATTAACACTCGAATTAAAACAGAATGCTGTTAGTATTCTGGCCAAGTTTCACGTTTGTGCATATTACACTTTAGCCAGAATCGGCCATAGAACATCCACAATTGATTAAATCGTGGTTTTTCGAAGAGGTTATATGGGCAATTTCCACAAATCCCAACTTTTATTAACATTCAAATAAAAAAAAACCATGTTTAGTATTCTGGCCAAGTTTCACGTTTGTGCATATTATACTTTAGCCAGAATCGGCTGTAGAACATCCACAATTGATCAAAATTGTGATTTTTCGAAGAGGTTATATGGGCGATTTCCAGAAATCCCACCTTTTATTAACATTCGAATTAAAAAAAAGTATGTTTAGTATTCTGGCTAAGTTTCACGTTTGTGCATATTATACTTAAGCCAGAATCGGCCATAGAACATCCACAATTGATCAAAATCGTGGTTTTTCGAAGAGGCTATATGGGCGATTGCCAGAAATTCCACCTTTTATTAACACTTGAATTAAAACACAATGCAATTAGTATTCTGGCCAAGTTTCACGTTTGTGCATATTATACTTTAGCCAGAATCGGCCGTAGAATATCCACAATTGATCAAAATTGTGATTTTTCGAAGAGGTTATATGGGCGATTTCCAGAAATTCCACCTTTTATTAACATTCGCATTAAAACAAAATGCGGTTAGTATTCTGGCCAAGTTTCACGTTTGTGCATATTATACTTTAGCCAGAATCGGCCATAGAACATCCACAATTGATCAAAATCGTGATTTTTCGAAGAGGTTATATGGGCGATTTCCAGGAATCCCACCTTTTATTAACATTCGCATTAAAACAAAATGCGGTTAGTTTTCTGGCCAAGTTTCACATTTGTGCATATTATACTTTAGCCAGAATCGGCCATAGAACATCCACAATTGATCAAAATCATGGATTTTTCGGAGAGGTTATATGGGCGATTGCCAGAAATTCCACCTTTTATTAACATTCGAATTAAAACAGAATGCGGTTAGTATTCTGGTCAAGTTTCACATTTGTGCATATTACACTTTAGCCAGAATCGGCCATAGAACATCCACAATTGATCAAAATCATGGTTTTTCGGAGAGGTTATATGGGTGATTTTCAGAAATCCCACCTTTTATTAACACTCGAATTAAAACAGAATGCGGTTAGTATTCTGGCCAAGTTTCACGTTTGTACATATCACACTTTAGCCAGAATCGGCCATAGAACATCCACAATTGATCAAAATCGTGATTTTTCGAAGAGGTTATATAGGCGTATTCCAGGAATCCCACCTTTTATTAACATTCGAATTAAAACAAAATGCGGTTAGTATTCTGGCCAAGTTTAACGTTTGTGCATATCACACTTTAGCCAGAATCGGCCATAGAACATCCACAATTGATCAAAAATGTGATTTTTTGAAGAGGATATATAGGCAATTTCCAGAAACCCAACCTTTTATTAACATTCGAATTAAAAAAAAGTGTGGTTAGTATTCTGGCTAAGTTTCACGTTTGTGCATATTATACTTTAGCCAGAATCGGCCATAGAACATCCACAATTGATCAAAATCGTGATTTTTCGAAGAGGTTATATGGGCGATTTCCAGGAATCCCACCTTTTATTAACATTCGCATTAAAACAAAATGCGGTTAGTATTCTGGCCAAGTGTCACGTTTGTACATATCACACTTTAGCCAGAATCGGCCATAGAACATCCACAATTAATCAAAATCGTGATTTTTCGAAGAGGTTATATGGGCGATTGCCAGAAATCCCACCTTTTATTAACATTCGAATTAAAAAAAAGTGTGTTTAGTATTCTGGCCAAGTTTCACATTTGTGCATATTATACTTTAGCCAGAATCGGCTATAGAACATCCACAATTGATCAAAATGGTTGGTAATAAAAGGTGGGATTTCTGGAAATAGCCCATATAACCTCTTCGAAAAATCACGATTTTGATCAATTGTGGATGTTGTATGGCCGATTCTGGCCAATATAAACTATTTTCAAGAGTAACGCACAATTTTGAACCATCATCATACTTCGAAAAATATGTTTTATTATATAAACGGAATATATGGGATTTCTGGTGTGATAATCACGTGAGAAATCCCATCCTATTTCCTAAAGTACGCTATGCACAAATTTTTTAATTACAGGCACAAAATTGCACAATCCCAATGGTCCGAATTATATATAGAAATCTTGGATTTTCTAAAATGGGATTTCTGGTGTGATGTACACAAATAGTTACATTTTTTTATGGTTTACCAAGAAAGTAAATAAACAAATTAATTTTGTTATAACGTACATAAACCGGACTTAGATTTATCAGTTTTAAAATTTATGTCAAATATCTAACAAATTAATTAATTTATTGTTTTGACGTGCGTATTTATAGGGAAACCCTGTTATTTCTATGATTCCAAAATTGCTTCTGTGATATCTAGCGATCGATTTCAAATCGGGCCTTTAATTTAAAAATTAATTTACGACCTCTGCTATAATAAACATTAACATACGTGCTACATTTTAGTTATACTCGTACACAAATCTTCTTTCTTTTTTCTCCTAAACACTTAATTTCATCATTATAAAATAAATAAATATTGAAAAAAAAAAATTGAAATAACAAATCGATCCATTAGGTATTTCCATTTAATTATCAAGAAAGAAAAAAAAAACATTAAGTTAATTTTAATTTTCTTATAATTTATTTGATTTATTTATTTTTTTGTTTAACAGGGAAGTAAATTTAAGTTTCTTCTATCGTCAGACATAAACTTCTTATCTTCTGTTCGCTTTCATAACTAAATTACTTGTGTAATTAAATATCACAAATAATATTTTTTTTTTTTTTTGTTCACTTCTAGTGGCTGGGACTAAAACAGCATTTCAATAGAAGAAAATATATATATTCAAATTGATTTGTTATACTTGATCTAAACTAAAGGATTCCGATATACTTGTCTTGCGAAATGTTTGTTAAATGAACGTTTTTATAAACAATACATTTTATAGTTTTTATATTTCAATTTGCATGCATTAAACCTATGTGTATTTTTTGTAAAACATGTTTTGTATTAAATATAAAAATATAGGGTGTTTTATAAAATAGTGTAGTACAGTAGTTTCTACAAGATAAATCCAATAACGTAATGAGGTGAGTGACAAATTTGATTTTTATTGTTCTTACAGCTTTAAAATTAAAAAATCAGCCAATTTACGTAACGTGAATATAAGCTTAATATATAAATAGCTGATGATTAAAGATTTCAAATCGAACAAACCAAAAATCAAATGTCAAGATCGAAATTTAAAGAAAAATTACCTTTTCTGTTTTAACACCTCTAATAATTATATTCAAATTAAAATCGTTGGTAAATTATGTATTTTTTTGTATGCAGGGAAAATACCTTTCAAAAATTATGAAATTATACCACGTAATAATCATTTCTACAATCATACTTAATTCTAGATTTTTAGGTCGAACATAGAGTTTATAATACATCAGAATCTTATACATAATTGCCTCAAGATCAAGTTCTCTTGGGTAAATGTCAAATTAATTTCGAAATTATCACTAATCACGGTGCGACTGCGATTCAATATAGGTAAAATAAACGTCCTACGTCATCATTCGTTAGAAGAGATAATTGTATCATGTGACAGAAAAACTGGAAATTTGTGTATGAAAAGTATTGACTTTAAGCCACACACAACTAACCAACTAACTAGGTATCTAATATATACAAGTATGTATGTACATATAAAAAATATTTCATTGAATTAAGAAATTACCCGAAAATAAAATCAGGTTTCAAACTACATATTTAAAATATACGTATTGTGCTAATTTAACAGTGACACCAGCGTAATGCAAAAACAAAACAAAAAACATTCAATTTCTATATAATTTTGAAGACTTCAAAAGAAATTAAAGTGTGCCACTATAGAACCGTATAAATTTAGATAGCACAAAGACGAAAGGAAAGTATTTTTTTTTTGTTTGTAACACTGTCTCCTTGAAGACTCAAATACCATAACAAAAGAAAAATAAATGATTTAAACTTATTTTTACCATCTTCATCTTTAAAACAAAATCAAGCACAATATATTTTGTGAACTCGAATGTAAGCAATAAATACAACAAATACATAAATCAAACGAAAAATTAAATCAAATTCATGCTGAGAATATATAGAGTTTCAATGATTTCGCAAATTTTATTTTTGATCACGAAAAATTTAATTTTTCTCTCAACTTTTATGATTTCTAAGTAAAAGTAAGACATGTTTTGACCCAAAAAACAAAAAATAAAATAATAATAATAAAAAATAAAGTTGTATTATTCCAATCTAATTCAATTGTGGCTACAATTGAGCACGGTTTTATAACGAGTTTTTCGAGTGTCGAAGATGTCAAAGACACAAATTCTCAAGGTGGCTGTATTTTTAACGTCCACCAACACCAAAATAATAATAAAAAAAAAAATTATCTTCACTTATATATACTTTATATTCACATATATTAACATATTATTTAAATATTTTTCAAAACTATATACAAAAAAAAACTTGTATTACACAACAAAACTATATATTTTCTATGTATTTCCATACAACAAAAATATATAAAATTCACCATTTAATTCACAATTTTTAATTAATTCTAAAACGACTTTTCTTTTTTTTTTTTTTTTTAATCGAAAACAAAACTATTTAACATTACACACTTTAAGTACAAAAAAAAAAAAACACACAGTGCTAAATGCAAAATTTTTTTTTTATTACACCAAAGTAATACACCACCACCTTAAACGATGTTCAAAACTAAACTGTGGTTTTTTACAACAGTTCGTACTGAAACAAGTTGTCCAAAGTTGATTTAGTTTTTGGTCCAACAACAACAACTATTTTTATTTTTTAAAAAAAGGTCCAACATTTTATTTTTATTGGTTTTGCATGTAGTTGAAAGTAGTTGCGCTTTGTAGTATTCGTGGTGTTGTTGTTTTTTAGTGTTGTTGTACTTTTAAAAAAAGTTAAAGAAATAAAATGTAAGAAAATTAAACAAACAAAACTTAAGAAAATATAAAGACAACAAATACTCACAGCCATAGAATTTATATATATAAAGAAAGAAAAGGGTGATTGTGTGTGGTAAATTAAATTTTAAAAGTAAGGTATGATTGTATTACAATGAAATTTAAAGAAAAAAAAAAACATCAAAACTATTACAAACTAAATAATGTACGTATAAAAGACAAATATTATAAATATTTTACTTTATTATAAGTATTTACTTAGTGTTTTGTGCATATGAACTATCACAATTCATGCATCGATAAGGAAATAATTAACAAAATTTGTTATTAAGTACTCCAAAAAGCAATAATATTAATTTCTCAGAATAAGGGTCTACTAATATACTAAATCATCATAGTTTGAAGTTTATTTTCTACCTCAGACGAAACAAAGAACAACAAAACGTGTACGTACTACAAATTAATTATTTTGGATAGAGTTGGTCGGACGGATAATTTTACAATGTGCAGGTTAAGTATGTCGTAAAATATTTCCTGGTACCATGCCCATAAAATAATATCCAAAAGTGTTACTTGTGACAAAAAACTTGAGTGTTAAGGCAGACTTCTTTTATAGACCCAATAAAATTTTTTGAGTATTGCACATTTTTAACAAGACGATGACAGGGTTTCATTGTTAGATTACCTAATTCTGTTTAATATAAGCACACTAATACCATACAAATAATATCCCATCCATAAAAAATTCAGTTAACGCCATTGAGAATCTTTTACAATATTATTCTTATTTTTATGTTCGTTTTCAAAGTAGCCAAAAGAAAAGAAACCAAGCGAGCGATACTCTGATGAATTTTAAAATTATAAATAAAAATGAAACAAACTATACACAAGCAAACAACTTTAAATAAAAATTTAAGAGCCGCGATATTCGTGATGATTTTGATTGTTTCTTTATTATATGGTATTACTTTTATTTAGATTTTTCCTGTGTTCGATTTTGTATGTACGTATATAGTGTGTTAGTTCAGGTCACTGTCCCATTATATCTCTTTCGATACTTAAGTGTATTTTTTTTCTCTACTTTTCTTCACATTTTACAATTTTACACATAAGAAAATAATAAATGAGATTATCTTTTGTTCCACTTGTGGTGATGAAATAATTTTTCAAACAGGCAATTTTTCTTTTTTTATATTTATCTTAATAAATAGGATGTTGAAATTTTAGTCCAGTCCCCCAAAAGAATAATTTTTTTTTTAATAGCACCTGTCCCATGGCGCCAAATGAGGCTAATTTGGTTCAAGATAGGATACAAGCTTCTAATTCCTAATTTATTCAATTCCTAAATTCAAATTTTAATCAAAAAAAAAAATGCTTAAAGGTGCATGTTAATGTCAAAAGCTGCTATACATATATCCATATCCATGTATTGTATATCTCTCTATCTAAAAATCAAAATGCTCCACCGAAAAAGTCTATTCGTGTTATGATTGGCTGATGGAGGTCATGTGTTATCTATTTTAAATAAACGAGAAAAACAACGCTATAACAACAATGTTTGATTTTTTATTATTGCATTTGCACCGAAAATAACTATTTTAACCCAGATATTGCCATTGTCCTTTATAAAGCCAAATAAAACATATGGTAAAAAACACGTTCAAAACTTGTCGAAATATTTTTTTTCGAACGTCCCGTTGCGTTAGGCATATTTAGTATAAAAAGGACTGACTCGTTGAAAAGTTATTTAGTTTTGAGTTGCCTTTGTTTTGTGAAAATAGTGTAGTGAATAAAAATTCAGTGACGTCATTTACATAAAAATGGATAATTGGTGGTACGTATAATTTACTAAATAAATGATTTATTTGTATTTTCTCGGTCTTATTTTATTGAAAATATATTAAGTATTGTTCCTGGTAAATCAGTTTTTTAGGAAACCGTTTTCTTGTTTGTGAATCAGTCGTGAAAAGTGCAGTGTTCTTTATAAAGGTCAATGGCTATATATATTACTATATATGGGTCAATGGCTAAAAAGGTCTATATAAAGGTCAATGGCTATATATATATTTATACGGATTTTATTATAGGTATATGAACAAACCGTTGACGCTCAACGAAATAATAGAAGAGTTGGAACTTGATGATGCCGAAATTCCCGAAGAAATAATTATTTTTCCACCTGAAAACGCAAATGACGAAATTACCGACGAAGATTCAGGCGACGAGGATAACGTTACTATAAATAATCTTCCTGGAGGACAGCTAAGAGCCGAAACAGAACTCCGGTACAGTGACAGCATTAGTGATGACGAAATTACATTAGCTGTATTATCAAAGCGACAGCCTAAATTGACTCCAAAATCCAAAAACAACTTTACAAAATGGGAGAAGAAATGGTTGTATCAGTGGTTGTATGTCACCTGTTGATGCGTTTCACATTTTTTTTAACGATGAAGTAATTAATATGATTGTGTATTACTCTAATATATATGCTGCATCACATAATCGAAAAGCAGATATCCAGCCCGACGAAATTCGCTGTTTTATTGGAATTTTATTGCTAAGTGGTTACGCTCCTTCACCTAGACGTGAGTGGTATTGAGAAAACTCAAAGGACACGGATAGAGAATTAGTGTCCAATGCAATGTCGCGAAATAGATTTCGGTTTATTATGCAAAATATTCATTGCAACGATAGTAAAAAAAATTAATCCGAATGATAAATTTTCGAAAATACGGCCACTTCTGGATATAGTGAACAAACTTTTTATCGAGATGGTACCAAAAGAAGAAAACCATAGCGTGGATGAATCAATGGTTCCATATTACGGTAGTCATGGAACGAAACAGTTTATTCGTGGTAAGTCTATTCGTTGGGGCTACAAATTATGGACGGCAACAATAAGATTAGGATACATAGAGTGGTTTGAACCATATCAATCATCTACTACTATATTACCCCAAAAATATAAATTTTGGGTTTAGTTGCACCCGTTGTGTTGCAGTGTGCTGACGTACTGCAAAAAATTATCCAAATTTAACATACCATCTATATTTTGATATTTTTTTTTACATCATTGAGCTTATTAGAAGAACTGCGTCAGAAAGGAATAAAAGGAATGGGAACGATAAGAGAGAACCGAGTAGGCAAAAATTGCAACATTTTAGATTCTAACGCCATGAAAAAGAAGGAAAGAAGATTTTACGACTACGCAACCACCGATGTCGTCACGATTGCATCGAATAGTTGCCAAATTCTACCAACACAGTGACAAGATATTCACAGAAACAAAAAAAAATTATAAATGTTGGACAACCAAAAACATTTAAAATGTATAACGACAATATGGGTGGGGTAGACCGGGCTAACGAAAACATCAGCCTCTATAGAGTAGGTATTCATAGTGGAAAAAAAATGGTATTTTCCGTTAATAGCCCACTGCGTTGACATGGCTGAACAAAATGTTTGGCAACTTTACCGATTAAATAGTGGCAAATTAGATCAACTCAATTTTAGGCGGCAACTTACTCTTGGTATCTTAGAGTCATTTCAGGAACCCACAACCAGAGGACGCAGACCAGCTGAAAGCCTCCACAGTTATTCCAGATACGATGATAAAGATCATTTAATATTGTATAAGGAAACCCAAACACGATGTAGACTGTGTCATAAAAAATGCAATTTTATATGTGCAAAATGTTCAATGGCATTACACCCAAAAAACTGCTTTTATGATTACCATATTCGTACAAAATATTGATTTTTTTTATTGTTTTTTAGTATTTTTTGTTATAAATAAAAAAATTAATTTATTTATTTTGATTTCTAAAATAAACGTTTTACATAGTATAAATTGCTATTATCCTTTTAAAAGGACAACCCCTCCTCCCTTACCTAGGAAGCTTACAACATATTTTCAAATTACATTCGATTTCTCTTATGATTTTAAAGCCCTTATAAGCTTAAAAAGCCAATTTGTAGAAAAAATAATAATTCGGCAATATCTGGGTTAACTTAATCGATGTTTGGCGAGCATGTTTCGTCGGAGGTTTGTGAGATTAGGCAGCGAAGCCTTCTAATAAGTAAAAATAATTAAATATATTAGTCCAAGAAAAACAATTACGAATAAAACTAATTTTTTGAAGATCGCGGATCAGACAAATACACAACATCTCCATACACCCAATTGTGCGAGTAGTGCGTGTGAAAAATAGTTCACGCTTCTTAGCATTTGAGGAGAAACTGCGTTTTTACGTCCAAATTTTCAACATCTAAGCTGAAAAACACAATCCTATTATTAAATAGATCAACTAAAAAGTAAACTTGACACTTTTGAAATATTAAATTTTATTGAAATGTATAACACATTTTTTTTTTAGGAAATGGTGAAAGAAATTTGATTAAACTACAAAATATTTGAAAAAAAAAAAAACAGAAAGGGAAACTTAAATCAGGAGTGAAATGTTCCACCATCACTATTTTCATAGTCGGTAAAGTGGAGAAGAAATAGCACGATGAATCGAACAAGTCAAGAGCATATGTACAAAAAAACGTAATTATATGGTATAAGCGAAAAAGTGTACAAATGATGTGATGAGATAGACACGTATAGGACAACTGTAATGACCCCTAGTTATGTCCAGCACACTCCTGTAATGTATAAAATAAAACACTAAATAAATATTCCGAAGCTTACCATATTGCAGAATTAATCCGGTATAGCGGAGGCGATAACGCAGCAAAGTTGTTATCTACAAGACACGATAAATATTGTTTCGTACAAATTTTTGACATTTATTCAAAAAAAAATTCCCCCGCTTGTATATCCGCCTCTTAAATTTGTTGTATTAATTTTACATATGTATGTAGGTATGGTAATTTCCGAGAATGAGAAATTTTTAGAACATAAAATGACGTGAATGGAAATTCGACATATAGTAAACAGAACGCAGAAGTCTACGACGCAGAAGTAAAGTTGACGTATTCGTTTTATACGTTATGGCTAGATAGTGACTTCATCTAAACGAATACTAGTTAATAAGAGCTGTCTTGTTTAGTTAAATCGTCATAGTGCTTATTTGGTGTATCTCCAAAATCGTATTTTTTAGTACCTAATCCAACACGCTCTTTTCAATTTTCCAATTTATTTGGTTGTATCTCCTTTAGTTTCATAGACATTCAAAAGTTAGTTTAGGGTAACGGTCATTATCGCTGCTTCTTACAAGTCAGTTTTAAGGTAACCAGTATTCATTTTTGTATACAATTGAACAAAATTTTGTTCAATAATTAGGGAGTTTATTTGTTCAAAAAACGGTTGAGGTTTTTTAGTTTAACTCCTATAATATTAAAATTTGTAATAAGTTCATTTTGGGTTATCTCCACATTTTGATCAATCTAATTAAAGGATTCTGGTCACATGGTAAACAACTATATAAAGGAAGAAAAACACAAAATTATTTTATTCTGGTGCCAACATTCAAAAGTAACAAAGCACAATAATATTAAATGTTAATTTAGTAATCCTATCTTTAAGTAATCCTTTATAAGTGTCTCAAATATTGATGAAAATAGTTCGTTTGTACACGATAATCCAGTAGATGTATGTAAGTATTCAATATAATATTATATAATTTCTGAAATGTAAAAAATACAATTTCATTTTCTTTTTAGAAGACGATATTGATGGTCCTTTTGACGATCCGGATTTCAACCCTGATTTTACACTTCCTAGCCGTATATTTGTATAATGTAGAACAATCAAAGGAATTATTGAGCTCTCTATTGTCGGATGTAATACATCCACAAAATCGTGAAAGCGTAAACGAAATGTCGACGGTTGAAAACGAAATATTTTAAAACGACATAGAGGGGGCCAGAATAGGTAGTACATGCTTAATATAGAGATGGATGTGCAGACGTACCGTCTTACCATCATAACCTAAAACAATCATTACATCATAGCATTTTTTCCATTATACCATCGTACCATCATGCCAGTATACCATTAAACCATCATACAATCATCACACCATCATATCATCGTACCATGGTATAGATGATGTATCTTACCATCAATCCACCATACCTTCGTACCATCACACCATCTTAATCTCGTAACGTCGTACCATCATACCATCGTACTATTATGCCATGATATCATCATACCATCCAACCGTCATACCATTATGCCGTCGTACCATCATATTATCATACCATCATTCTAGAATATATACCATCATACCCTCATTCTAATCGTACGAAAACTATCATAAAATGATCGTATGAAAACCATCAAACCTAACTATCACATAACATGATTCTTCCGTTCGGCAAAATAAAAATCGATTGACAACACTAGCCATTGTTCAGTTTTTACACAATTTTTTGAACCTGGGCATTCCCAGATCCAGGAAATCAATGCGGTGCGTAGTAGTATCGAAAAGCATTTAAAAGGAATCAAAATTTACAGTACGGTTAAGCTACTAAAACTTTTAAATGTAATGGATTTTAGTAAAGTTAAACTAAAACTAATACAAATGAAGTCGATTAATTTTTTTAACTACAAAGTGGTCTCTTCTTCATTGAATTTTGACAGTTTCCTGGATGAAGTTTAAATTGGAAATTATCGCTAGCTATTATCCAGTCCAGCTAAAATCCCAGAATTAACTTCATTTTCCTTTTTCTCAATATGCAAAACTAGTCGCTTAAACCAAGTAAGAACTGGCATGACGAAATGTCAACCGTTAATAAAATGTTAAATAAACTGAAGAATCTAGATTCGAGGTAATTGTTAAAGAAAAAAGAAATGCTGGATCATTTTTAAATATTGGATTGCCGAATGAATAAAATCAAATGCTTTAACTTATGTTTTTTTCAAGCATGTGCTTGTAAGTAGGTAAATAAAATTTAAGTATATTCTTGATAGAGTAGTGGATACTTGAAGTTTAAGTAACTGATTTCTCAATAAGCAAACACTTAAAAATTTCGCAATACTTACTTAACCCTAATCATGATGGATCATTTTGTTTGAAGAAAAATGGTAAAATTTATTGTACAATACTGTCATATTAAGACATATTCAGGTGCACAATGCACATATATTTATACACATATGGTAACACCATACATATTGTAACACTATACATATTATAATGTTGTACCTAACCTCAAATGTCAAGTCAGTCATTAAATACTATTAATACGGAACACACCTCTTCTTGTTATTTAGATGGTTATCGTGTTATCACATGGTGTCAGATGTGGGATATAAAAAATAAAAAGTATAAAAATTCAAGTGAAAATGAAGAAAACTAATCAAATACGTAAAATACGTACAATTAAATACAATTTTATGGAAAATATCAAAAATTGATGCCATTGATGTAAAGACATTACGCAGCAATAATACATAACCTATAAAGAAATAGAGCCGATTGTTCGAGAATATAAAACATTAGTGAAGTCAACGGAAAGCAAATTTATTGTAAACAGTTTGAGTCCTTTGCAAAGCAATCACAATGTCAGGTATAAAACCACCGAAAAATTTATTCGTCAATCAGGATGCGGACATGAATCAAGTATAGACGGAGTGGAAAGAGGCATTTCAATATTACTCTATTGCAACAGAGTTGAATTTAAAATAAGAGGAAGTTCAAGCAGCCACTCTGTTAGCGTCTCTCGGTCAAGCAGCACAACGCGTAATAAACCATTTGGTTGTAATTGAGGAAGAGAAAAAAGAAACAAAAACCATACTGGATAAATTAACAGCACTTTTTGCACCATCACGTAACAAAACGTATGAAAGGTGTCAATTTCATCGCATCAAACAACAACAATCAGAAGGGTTTGAAGATTTTTTTCAAAGACTACAATGCCAAGTAAAAACGTTGCAGATATAAAGTTGAGGACTCTGATGAATTCACAATGGATCAAATAGTAGTTGGATTCAAATCAGAACAGACTCGTCAAGAAATTTGAATGGAAGATAGTTTGGATTTAGAAAAAGCAAAGAAAATAAGGAGAGCCGCCGAGAGAGCCGAAAAAGAAATGCATGAAATACAACAGGAGATCTCTGAAGTAAATACATCAGTTACGGTAAATAAAGTAAAAAACGAAACATTTCATTGTGGTCGGTGTGATAATGAACACGGAAGGAAACAATGCCCAGCATTCAATACCAAGTGTAGAACATGTGGTATAAAGGATCACTTTGCAATAAAGTGTCGGGTAAATCGACAGAAAAAACCAACTAAGAAAAGTAAATCAAGGAAATTTGCAGCAGTCGGGGAGTTAGATACAGATTCTGACTCCACGGAAGAAGATAAGTCCGACGAAGATGTTAATTATGACTATCATGCATCGGTCATTAAAATAAACAAGTTAACAGCCGACAATAAATGGATAGAAAACTTACAAAATGGCGATAAAAAGGTCGCGATTAACCTTGATAAGGGTGCAGAATGCAATGTGATGTCATCTGATGAAGCAAGAAGACTAAAATTAAAATTAAAACAGTCAAAAACCAAACGTATTTTAACATACAACAATAGTGCAATACCTGTCCTCGGTGAAGTGAAAACAACTTGTACATCATCCAAAGCAACCGCTACAGTGAAATTTAAAATAGTAGAAGCTAATCTCATGACCATATTAGATCGAGACATGTGTGAGAAATTAAGGTTAGTTATTCGGGTGCAACAAATTCAACAAATTCGACGTTGTAATACATACGAATATGACATCGACTTTATTGATAGTCCAAATTTTAAAATTATACCACCCAGAAGAATGCCACATGCTATCAAAAATCGTGTTAAAGAAGAATTAGATAACATGGTCGAAATGAAAGTAATCGAGTCAATTAAAGAACCTACACCAGTAGTTAGTCCATTGGTAATAGTTAAAAAAGACGACAACAACAACAAATATTCGTATATGTATGGATCCAACGGAGCTCAATAAGAACATCAAAAGGTGTCACTATTCCTTGAAAACAGTGGAAGAGATAGCAACTAAAGTAAATGGGTCGAAATATTTCACCAAACTTGATTGTAACAAAGAATTCTGGCAAATTCCTGTTACTGAAAGAACATCCAAATATTTAGTGATTGCCACGCCATGGGGTCGTTATAGATATTTACGTTTACCATTCGGTATATCGTCGGCACCTGAAGAGTTTTCGCAAGTCATGAACGAAACATTAGGAGGTAATTACGGGAAGTTATACACTGGGTTCATAAAGGTCATCCGGGTATTAATCAATCACTAGCGAGAGTCAGACAAAGCCTGTTTTGGGTAGGTCAAACAAAGAATATTCAAGAATTCGTAAAAAGTTGTCCAACATGTCAGCGTACGCAAAAATCTAAAACAAAAGAGCCATTACTACAAAAAGTAGTACCTGATTATCCATTCCAAAATGTATCGACAGACCTGTTTCATTTCAAAGGGAAATAATATTTGCTAATTGCGGATCATTATTCTGGTTTCATTGATTTTCATCAATTGAAATCTTCCACAGCAGCTGAAGTAGTGTTGCAAATGAAAAAATGGTTTCCAACTCATGGTATACCTGAAATTTTGGAATCCGATGGTGGACCACTGTTCACTTGAAATACATTTAAACAATTTGCAAACCAATGGTTATTCAATCATCGCATATCTAGTCCACATTATGCAAGGTCAAATGGATTTGCTGAGCGGAATGTACAAACGTTAAAAAATATGTTGAAAAGATGTTGGCACACACAGATATTTATGAGGCACTCTTAATGCTTCGAAACACACCCAGAAGTAATGAACTTGGTTCTCATAGTCAACGTCTTTTCAGCCGCAATACCAGAAATTTCATTCCGATCGAAAAAGAACAATTAAAGCCAAAGATCATCAATAATGTCACGCGAGAATTGGCACGTCTACGTTTCCAGCAAAAGATCTATGCTGACAAAATATCTAGTCCATTCAAACAATTGGCAATTGGTGAGCAAATGCGTATGCAAGGCTGGTCCAAGAGATTGGAAATCAGCAACCGTAGTGGAAAAAACAATATATCCACGCTCAGTTGTTCTCGAGAGTAAGTCTGGCAAGACAGAAACGAAGATACAAATAGAATTATACCATCAATGGAAGTATCACCAGGTAAAATTGATAAGTCACTGAGTTCATCACCAATCAACAATAAACAATCAGCTGAGGATACAGAAACAATTATATCATCAACTAAAACATCATCACCGGGCCAAAGCGATGGGCACTGAATCCATCAGCAACCAATAATCAACCATCAGTTGAAGAGAACAAAAAAGAAAAGGTTAAATCTAAAAATTCGATGCCTCAAGAGGAGCAACCAGTTATTACCAGCTAGGGTCGACGGGTCAAAAAACCTAGCAAATATCAATAATACGTGGAGATTATATGGAATAAGTTAGCTATATTGAATTCACACTTTCCATGAAAGCTTAAAATGAAACGAGTTTTTTTTTTCCTTTTTAAGTTTTATTATTTTAAATGTCATTTGAGTTTCATAATACATACTTGAATTACTTGTGTAATATATATATAAAAAAAGGGGGGATGTCATATAAAGACATATTCAGGTGCACAATGCACATATATTTATATACATTTGGTAACACCATACATATTGTAACACTATATTATAATGTTGTACCTAACCTCAAATGTCAATTCAGTCATTAAATACTATTAATACGGAACACACCTCTTCTTGTTATTTAGATGGTTATCGTGTTATCACAAATATGATATTTATTTATTTACAAATTGGATTAATAAAAATAAAGGCAATTTTTCAGTTATTACACATCTGACGATCCTCCGCCCAGTATCGGAGAAAACGTCATAGAGAATATTTCTTCAAAATTTAGTACAGGAATTGATATGCCGAAATATGCATAGCTCTTATATCCGTTCATCTCTCCCCACTAATACAAGGACTAATGGAACAAGATATCCCTTTATTTTGTTCCATTAATCCCTTTGTTATTGGTTGCACAACCAATTCCAGTTAGGCCAATATTCGTTACAATTAAAATATTATTAGTAGGAGATTCTAGATCTTAAATAATCAATATTAGAATACATAAAGCTCAATTTTCTTAAAAAAGTATTTTTTTGCGAGACTCATCCCATACTTATAATTTAAGTGTGCTTGCTTGATGATTTACAAGGTCGGGTACAAGAGTTTGGACTTTAGTTTGGAAATATATTTTGATAGGAAAGGCTCTAATTAGTAATATGCGAAAAATGAAAAATTATCGTGAACATCGTGAGTGCGTGGATCCGGATGTCGTCCTCGAAGTACAACTGCATGTATTACCATAAAGTGTTAAAATCATGTTGTAACAGACTGAAAAATAACTCTGTAATCCCGAATTCACGATTAGCTAATTTGTGTGTATGTATTACAAGAAAGCCGACTCACCAAAACCACTAAACCTCAAGACAAATTCTCTAGCCACACCCTGCCATACGCCACCGAAAACACACAAAAATTTCAAATTTTCACTACTAGATAGTCAACGCAATGACAGATAGGCACTCAAATATACGCCGATATGAAGGTTACGTAATTAATACGAAAACCATAAAAATACGCGAATAAAATCAATGGGTGTGTCCGAAATGCGAATTTAAATGCACATTATTTAAAATGCGCATTTTTCAGTTAAATTAAATTTCATTATAATCATTAAATTAATTAAAATTGAACAACTCGGAATTAATAAATCGATAAATATAACTAATTTAAATATAAATTGACATAAAAAACGTACTAAAAATGCACATTAAAACTGTGTCTTCGCTAAATGCACATTTTTCATTTCGGACGCCTCCAATGGGCGCATCCGAAATGGAAAATGCGTATTTAGTGAAGACCCATTTGAAAAAACTACATGCGATTTTATGTGCATTTTTAACACACGTTGGCCGATGTCAATTAATCTTATTTATCGATTTTTTCGCAGTTCGGACGAACCCAATATCTAACCAATTACGGTTGTTTAGTCAAACACGTATTACCCGGGACCGGGACATTATTAATTCGGTGGAATTAAAGAAATGTTCGAAAATTGCATTTGCAATTTTGGTTATAAGTTCTTCAAATATTTAATATTACGCGTTGAATTTTGATGGCGTTATACTATATTTTAAACGATTAATACTAATAATTTTTCATAAGAATTGCTGATGAATAGAGATTGCAATTGGGAATTTCTGCCTCGAGAATTCTCGAGAGTTTATAAGAATTTTTAAGTCTCGTTTCTCGAGAAATTTTATTTCACTAATTACACTAATTTCGGGAATTCTTGTTCCTCAGCAAATAAGGTTTTTATCTCGGGGAATTTTAAAAACACTAATTTTATTTAAATTGCAATATTTTACTAGAAAAAAAAAAAAATAAAGATATTAGTTTTAAGAAGTGATACAGGACAACTGGGGCATCAAAATCAAATGTGGTTGGAATAAAAACCTTTTATTCGTAGTTTAGTACTAGATTCTAGAAGCATTTATCCGTTATTCAGGTAGAAATAACATTACTGTAAAAGAATATGTTTCGGCACCTAATTAAAAAATGGTATTTACAGCAAACCTATGTGTATATTCATTATTCATTCAACACGAAATGTCAGGCGCGTTCAATTTGGGGCGAATTAACAAAATTATTTGAATCAACAGAAGTGAATTGAGTGTTCGATTCACACCTCCTCATTCCAGTTATACATTAAGCTACTGAATTATCTCCATAGGTAATTTACTCGGGTTTTATTGATGGTTTTTCGGGAATTCCTATGATTAAATAATTTTTTCAGCGAAACAATATTACAAAAAATAAATCTTTTTATAAGAAAGGAAAATATTTTAGATACAAAAAAAAAATTATTTCAATTATTTATAAAATTAATATTTGATGACATAGGCCAACATAATAAAATTTATCGTGAGCGAATGTTCGTGTTTTTTCTATCCTCTTCAAAAATTTAATTTAATTTTATTTTTGTCTTTATTTTTGTTTTATTTATATAGTTTATGTATATACTTTATATACATATGTATATAAATTTTAATCCTAATTGAATTCAATTTTAGTCTAATAATAATTAAAGTGTAAGTGTAATAATAATTGAAGTGAATTTTTGGAAAATGCAATCCACCGGGATGCATTTATCAGGCAATTTTTTATATTTATAGATAAAGAAATCAAAATTATTGATTTCTTGTTTAAGTGCATGGTTTTAACTTTAGTGTGATTGTACATGAAATTCAATTTCAATTTTAATTACTAAAATTTAATAATCGAATAGAATTAAAATAAATTTTAACTTAAATAGACATACGTCGTAGTTAATTTCATATTTGATTTGATTTTTACGCATACTTATATGCGTTCTTGTGTTTGTAGTTTATATACAATCGACGAAAATATATG
The DNA here is from genome assembly GCA_958295665.1 of Tipula vernalis. Classification (NCBI taxonomy): domain Eukaryota; kingdom Metazoa; phylum Arthropoda; class Insecta; order Diptera; family Tipulidae; genus Tipula; species Tipula vernalis. Next base: position 124,614,548 of record OY282558.1, on the reverse strand, counting down.
CTTGAAACATGATATATAACAAAGCCAACAACAGGTTTGTGCAGCCGTCTCCTTCGCTTTTTGTATAGATTCTCTCAAGGAAATGTACTATGTTTATATTGTTGTTGGTTTTTGTCTTGTAATATGCGAACAACAATAGAATAAAGAAATTTTTTTGTTGGTTTTGGTATAGTCTTCATAAATATTTTCCTGTTTAGTAGTATCTATAATATGTATTAGGAAAACATGATAAGTATCAAAATCTTCTATAATAAAAGTCATGAAAATTCCATACATATGAAATAAAAAAAATCAGGTTCTATGTGTATTGGTGTATGTGTTAGTTAACTAAGTATAAAGGTGTTGGTGTAGAAACAAGAAAAAAAAATTCAAATTTACGTTGAATTGTTAGTGTAACTAATACAGCCAAATCTAGTGGAATCAATAAATGTATATGTCTGTAAAAGAGAGTTTCATGACTTTTATTATAGAAGATTTTGATAAGTATCCTGCTACGCACATGAAAGATGGTAGAAAATATTTACCTTCAATGTGTGTTGGTGGTTTAGTAAAATTGATACATGACAAAGCCAACGAAATGTTTGTACGGGCCGCCTCGTTCGCTCTTTACGCGGATCCTATTAGGGAAATGTACTATTTATTATTGGTTTTTGCTATGTTTAGTTAAGCAACACAACAAAAACAGAGAGACTTTTTGTGGGTGTTAGTGTGGTTGTTCCCAATATTTTTCTATATCTTGATATATCGATCAGGATTGTTTTGTATGGGCGCTGTAATGGTATTAGCTGTATATAAAATAATGAAAACATAATAAGTCTTTTACTACGCACATGGAAGATTGTAGAGATATTTGCTTTTAACGTGTGTTGGTGGTTTAGTATATAAGAATCTGTTGTTTTTATTCTATTTTGTTATTTCCTCTCTTTTTGTTTTTGTATTCATGTTACAACTATAATGTTCTTAATAAAACATGAACTGTACAAACACAACGAAATTTTAGGGTATTCGACTCAGATAGGTTTTTTATATTTTTGTATAATCAAATAAGTTTTGCGTCGAATTGGAATCCGCCTTATATAATTCATATAGGATGGATTTATTTATATATGAGTTATTTTATTTTTTTACAGGGTATTATAAAATGCATTAAATTATTAAATTTATTTAATTAATGTGAAAAGGCTATAACATTAACTAATACCACGTTTACATTAGTAGAATAAAAGTATGTAGCAAAAAAGTATCGTCATGTGAACTCAAATTTAAATATTTAAATATTTTATCACATACTTTTTTGATATTTCGGTAAAGTATGTATCAAAAAAGTATTAGTATATTACGTTGTAATGTGAACCCTAACTAATAACTATATGTTAATGTCATTCGTATATTTGTTGTCAAAATTAAAATTGATTACGTTTTTTTGTTTCTAACTGCAATTTCGGGTGTTAATCAAATAATTTGCCGATAAATCTAATAGAGTTTGAGAAGAAATTCACAACACATAAACTGAATTGAATACAGAAGCCTATCTGCCAAAACAACAAACTTTTATAGTATGCGTTTACACTACAAATCGCCACACTAGTGTGAACTGCAGCGGAAAAATAATTAAATAGCAAAAAAGTACGTACTTATTAGGTACGTATAATGTAAACGTGGTATAAACCATATAAATAAAATGCTAACTTGGAAGTGTTGATTTGAGTTGAGTTGTGATTTTGGTTTGCATCACATAATGACGTATTCATTTATGCATGCCAAATTTCGAATAAAAGATGGTGAACGAGGTGGAATTATGTGAAAACATTTTCGAAAGGCTAAATGTATTGAACTTAAGTTCTAGTTATTAACTTAAAAGAATATGATTGAAGTTTTAGGTTGCAGTTTTTCACACGTAAACGTCAATTTTGCTTGTATAGTACACCGATTAGTTTTGTAGGAAAATAATGTTTCAATTTTATTTCATGGATTTATTATTTTACTTACTTGCAGGTTTTATTTTGCAGGGTAATATGTCCATAAACGGAGTAAAAGTTTTATAGATATATTCATATTTATTTTATAGATAAAAATAAAAAAATCTAATTCTTATACAAATAATAAATTTCGAAGTATTTGATTTTTTGTTTTATTTTAATTATGTTTAATTAGTAAATTAAAACATCAATAATAATAATAATTTTTTGATGTCCTAATTTAGATTTATAAAATCCTGAGTTCTGGTATTTAAATTATATTATGTACTTTTATAAATAAATAATTAATTTCAACATTATTAATTTCCTTTTTTCTAGATTTGTAGGAAATTGCCGATTAGTTTAAATTTAATAGCATGGTTAAATATATATTTTCAACTTTTTATTTTTAAATCTAGCTGCAGTAGGTAAACAATTAATTAACTATTTACAGGAGAATGGTAACTAATGGAACAAGTGCTGTGAATTTAAATTATAACTTAATAATTTAAAATTTTTAAACATTCTTTTAGAATTTTAGCTTAGAAGTGGGAGAGTTTACATAGGCAATTTCATAAAATGTTAATTTTTGTAATATTTCTATGTAATATATAGTATTGTGTTTTGCTCATTAATATCTATTAATTAATTTAGTTTAAAAATATTTAAAGGTTTCTCTTCCTTAATTTGCTAATAAATAATTCAATTTTCAGAATATAACATAGTTCCAGAATCAATCTTTAATATGGGGATTAAATTAATCCTGAATTTTAGAATTAGATTTGACTTTGACATTATGGTGATTTATTAATTAAAATTAGCTTTCAGAGTTGCCTGGGAAATTATATATTGATTTTATTTGTTGATTCTTAATATACTTATAGTAAGTACGTAACTGAATTATTGATGATTTTAGGCTGTTGTGGTGCTGTAACATTATCATTTTTTAATTATTTATTATAAATTTTATAAAATAATTGAATTTTAAATTATTTATTCTCTTTTTCTTGATCGGTAGGAAATTTCTGATTAGTTTTAAGTAAAATTTTATGTTTAAAATGGTTTTTAACGTTGATTTTAATTCATGTTGCAGTACGTAATAATTAATTAATTAGATATAGAAGGACCATGAAAAATGAAATATGCGCTGTTTTTGTAATCTTAGCTTAGTAATTTTAATTTTTCTTAAATATTTTATCAGGTAAATTAATGAAAGGCGGACAGGGGGAAATTACAACATTAATAATTTTTTAAGTCCTAATTTAAATTTAGGGAGTCTTGAGTATCCGGCCCTGGATTCCAGAGAAATGATCATCTAATAATGTAGTTAGATTGTGCTGTCTTGTGCTAACCTATTTATTATATATTGTACTAATAATTTACTAACTATCAATCGCATTGGTGTCTGTACCGGGTCGTGTCCCAACTAATAATCCTATCCAATCCTTCGGTTTTGCGATATGTGTGCGACTGTACGGCATGAGCCCGGGAGTCCGGGAGATCCTGCTATAATGCTTGGTCGTACACTCATAATCAATCATAATCAATAAATATTATATATGAATACTTAGTGAAGGTCAACATTTATACTTATAACTATTTTTATATTATTATTACATATATTTAAAGTTTAATTTCAACTTTATTTTATTTAATTTTATCTTAATTTTGTTATAATGATGTTTTTTTAATACAGTAAAATCCGTTTATACCAAACCATGTATATAACGAATAAACGCTTATAATGATCATATAGTTTTGTCATATAGTTGTGTGCCTTGAATTTGCACGAACAGTTATTTTTTCTTATACACTACAAACAAAGAAATACGTTTATAAATGTAAACGAATATTTGATTAAAATGAACAGCCGGCTATAGTGAACAAAATTATGCCCCTTGATTGTTTGCTATAAGCGAATTCTACTGTAATTATAATTATAATTATAATTTTAGCTTAGTAATTTTAGATTTTCTTAAATATTTTATCAGGTAAATTAATGAAAGGCGAACAGGGGGAAATTACAACATTAATCATTTTTTAATTTAGGTTTAGGGAGTCCTGAGTATCCGGCCCTGGATTCCAGAGAGATGATCATCTAAAAATGTAGTTAGATTGTGTTGTCTTTTGTGGCGTTAATTTACTAACTATCGATCGCATTGGTGTCTGTAACCGGGTCGAGTCTGTCCCAACTAATAATCCTATCCTATCCTTCGGTTTTGTTGTGTGTAAACGGGTGTACGGTGTGTGCCCGGGAGGCCGGGAGACTTGCTAAAATGCTTGGCCGTACACTCACAATCAATCAATCAATCAATAGGCAAACATAATAAAATTTATAATTTTAATCTGCTCAAACTACTCAATTAAAATTAGCTGTGATAAAGTTTCAATCTATTTTAAGAGCTTTCGGACCATATAAGTACATGTTGGGATAATAGCCCACAAAAATGGAAATAACCCAAGATAATAGTAAAACGGATATAGAGAAAATTATGTTAAATCAATACCTGAAAAATAAAAAAAAATTATATTGTAATTTATGTGCAAAAATCTTTAACTCAGTAATTAAAAAAAGAAAATTCGAAGAACTTCATTGAAACCATGGCTTGACGTTCTCACACTCCTACACGTCGCTTGATTAACAGTCGCATGGTTGTTACAAATTAGAGATTGCATGGTTATTTGAAAACATTTAGCCCACTGATATATTCTGAATAAAGACAATGACATCCCTATAAAATTAGACAATTGTAATTTATCACCCAAATCTATTTTTCATAAAAATGAATTTTCCCACAAACCTTTCTTTCATTGTACCCATACATAATAATATTATCTTCAACATGTTTATGATTAAAATGAAACGAAACATGGCCACTCCCCAATTTATTCAATATGTTATGTACACTGAACCTACTAGTTTTTTATACGAGAGTATGTACATTATAAATGCGCGGTTGTCTAATCTAATAGCAATTATCTTCGATCAATAGAGAAATTATAAAAAATAAAAAAACAAGCAACTATAATGTTTTTATTTCTCTATTTTCTTAATTTTGTGTTGTGTTTACAGTTTCATACCTTTGCTTGATTGTTACCGTTAGATTTTTACATTTCATCCGTATATTCAAACAAATTGTGATTGCTGTTGTTTAGATTTTCGATTTATTTTGCAACAACTTGTCTAATAGCCATAGTACTCATTTCAAATACAATTTGTAGATCATAATTTCGTAGACAAGTGTCTCAAAAGTAAGTGTAGTAGTAAGTTAAGTTTGCACCCTAATTGGGGCGCCCTAACTTAGGTATTTTAGATTATCTAAATTTTTTAATTGGTTGAAGGACAGTCACGTCGTCGTCATAACTTAATTATTTTAGGCGTGTTTATGTCACTACTTAATAATTTTGTATGATCGTGAATATAAAAATTCAAATAAATTACAAATTTTCTAGATAACTGATGTAGATTGTAAAATAGTTTAAACACGTTTACATCGAAATGCGCATAAATTCACGTTCCGTCAACAAAATTTTAATAATGCCAGTATTAATTTTACGATAATTTTTTTTTCTTTTCATTGCGATTAATTAGGTAATTTATTAGTCGATTAAATACTTTTTAGTTACACAGTATTATTGCTAAAAATTTTGTTCAAATAACAGCTCATAAGGAATATTCGTATTTTATCCAATAAAATGTTTTTGGTATCCGATCACATGGCCGACAACCTTTTCGCCGACCAGCCATTTCGCCGACAACTACATTGCTGACAAGAACTTTGGCCGACAGGCCAAATGGCCGACACAACCACATCGCCGACAAGACAGATGGCCGACACAACCACATCGCCGACAAGACAGATGGCCGACACAACCACATCCCCGACAGGACAGATGGCCGACATACCACATCGCCGAGAAGACAGATGGCCGACACAACCACATCGCCGACAAGACAGTTGGCCGACAAAACCATATCGCCGATAAGACAGTTGGCGGACAAAACCATATCGCCGACAGGACAGATGGCCTACACACCACATCGCCGACAGAACAGATGGCCGACAACTACATCGCCGACCAGACAGATGACCACTAAATTCCAAAGGACACAAGACCGTCGTCGACAAGACTGATGGCCGACACAACTATATTACCAACAGGACAGATGGCCGACACAACTACATCGCAGACAAGACAGATGGTCGACATAACCACATCGCAGACAAAATAGACAGCAAACACAGCCACATCGCCGACAGGACAGATGGCCGACAGGACAGATTGACCATCTAATGCAAATTAGTTGTCCAAACATGTGGCAGCTGCTACAAGTATTAGAAGAAGGAGTACCTTTTAGCGAATTGTTTCTGAGATGCAAAAATTACGCATGGAATTAAACTTGAATTAGCACAGGAATAAGTTATACAAAAATGAATGTATTATACATGGATGCATGGAGTAATGATTCATCGTGCCAATTTTAAAATGAGTTGACCAAAGAATCAAGGCAGCTTTATGCTTATTTGAGTACGGTATATTCCATCATTAACTCCTACTTCAAAGGGTATATCGAAATATTTGTTTAATTGAAAAGAGGAAAGTTACTATTCTTAGTATTACAAAATATTTATTTAAGGGGACATTACACCTTCAGATTTTTAAAAAATCGAAATTTTTTTTATGATCGAATATGTTAGAATGAACGTTTTAGAACAGGATTTTAACAATATAAACATGAAAATGTCAACAAAAAAATTTTTATTGTATTTATTACGGAGCGCGTCAAAGTCTTTTTTCTACGGTTTTGGTCTACTTCGCTGTACTTTAAACTCGATTATCTCGAAATGACGTTTTTCAAGTTGGCGTGCAAGATTGAGAAAAAAACTACTTATCCAATCGTTCTAAAATTTTAACACGTTGATCTACACATATTTCTGCTCAGAATGAACTACGGAAGGGAAAATCGGCTTTCAATTTTTTGAGTTACAACAAATTGCAGGGGACAAAAAAGCTCCATTTTCGAAAAAATGCCGCCATTTTGTTATTTTTTAGACCATTTTCTTCCTTTTAGTTCATTCCAAGGGCGATTTAATGCTGAATAAAACCCCGTTTTTTTTTCAGACGTTTCTGAGAGCAGTTTTGATGCACGCCGCGAATTTTCGGTCTTTTTGGAAAATGACCGTAGCAGACGACAAGGGGCGGAAAAAAATCTAAAAAAATTTTTTGTGTATGCTTTGACTTAAATAAAATGTCCATGGAAAGTTTCATTAAGATATCTCTTTTTATTCCATTAAAAAAAAATGTTTGAAAAAATTTCATTTTTTAAAATTTGAAGGTGTAATGTCCCCTTAAATCAAATTACAGTTTATTACAGTAATTTCTGTGGCGATTGCACTTACAGAGTTTTCTTCAGGAAACATCACAATCCGTACAATCAGACGTCAAACCACATTCTCATCGTATAACGTCTTAATTCGCGCACCATTTGTATTTTTCAAAAAATTTATTTAAGTAGCTACTTAAAAACATAGAAAAAAGAGGATTCAGATTATTAACTAATTGTAAAACATACACATTAAATTTATTTACGAAATTAAATCTGGATGGTGAAGAAATTGAACATACAGATACTTCTTTTCTGAGTTTCCGAATAGAACCAAGAAACTAAATTGGTATTTGATAAAGAATCATTTTCACTTAATTTTGTTCCATAAACAACCAACAGCTTACCTAATGCATTCAAAAAGACATTTTTTGGATAACATATTCGTTTTAACTCTTCGCAGTTCACTTTTAATGTCCTTCCTTATGCAGTAAGTAACCAAATTTGGGACATAAGGCTATAGGCCCGTTTTGCGTATACCACGCCAGGCGCTTCAGGCCAGCCTATAGTACTGACATGCAAGGTGGGTCGGCCCACGAATTCTGCACTCTCCTCAGGGGGTCATATTTGTGTTCATCGTCATCACCGATCGTAATCAAATGATGCAAAATCCCTTTTGAATTTCACCCCTATCGGGATTCGTACCCGGTACAAGTCATTCAAAAATTATTGAAGAAAATTCGTTTCGTCTTATTTTAATAACTACTTCGCCACAACCCACAAATATTTAAAAATCTCTATTTTTATGTTTGGCCTTCAAATTTTGGTTTTAACCATTTTCAAAAATTTAATTTAATTCGAATAATTTTCTAAATCTATAGGATAAGATTACCCTAGAACATTCAAGAGAGGGCAAATTTTAGAATCCCATTTCGATCGTACAAATCGAATTTCATCCTAATCAATTTAGCGATAGCCAAGTTAATTCCTAACTGGTTATATTCCAGAACTTCATCCAAAAATAATTTTAGAATCTTATTTCTATCGTACGTGCTGAATATCATCATAATCGGTTAAGAAATAACCAAGTTCCATCCTAATGTGCTAAATTCCATCACTTCATCTAGAATTTTTTATTAAAAAGCGGCCATGAATGCAGCAGCAGGTGAGTTTGAAGGAGTGCAGATTAAAGGGTGTTTTTTTCATCTTTGCCAGTCCATTTGGCGGAAAATTCAATCTTTCGGATTGTGAAGCAGGTATGGGTCGGACGAAGAATTTAATTTAATAATGAGGCAGATAGGTGCGCTTGCATTTCTGAATACAACAGAAATACCCGAAGCATGGAATGATCTTAAAAATATTATTCCACAAGAAGCCAATGGAGTTGTAGAATGGTTCGAGCAAACCAACGTGTTAGGGAGAACACGACGGACTGCCAGACAAGACCTTCAAACTCGCATGTCACCACTTTTCCCGCCTGAGATATGATCAGTTTTTGATAGCCAGGCAAATAATATTCCAAGAACTCAAAATAGAGTGAAAGGCTGGCATCGCAAATGGCAGGTTTTAGTTGGCTCTAATCATCCGGGTATTTTCTGCCTTATACGAACCTTGCAAAAGGAACAAAAAGTTACTGAAGGGCAATTTGAAGCGATAACTAGAGGTGAAAGAAAACCACAACAAAAAAAAAAATACAGGGATCTTGAACAAAGGTTATCTCTAATAATTCAAGATAGACCGAATCGAACCCTTTTAAATTTTATTAGAGGAATTGCTCATAACATAACCCTCTAATTTAACAATTATTTTAGCTTTTGTAACTAATAAATTAAAATTATATTTTATGAAATTATTTAATTAATTTAAATTTGCTTGGATTTAGAATTTTGTGATTAAAAAAAAAATACAAAATAAATTTAAAAAACTACTAACACGTCCACGTCGTTGGTTCCGGGTAACACTAAGATTGGGAAATGAAACCGTATATACAAAAAAAACGAAACAGGGGTTTTAAAATTCTTTGTATCTGACATTTTTAAACCGAAGCGACCATTAGTACTATTTGCCGCATTTGGTTTCCGAGCATAGGGTTATATCAGCATAGGGTATAGCATAGGGTAGGGAATTTTTTACAACAATTATTCTGCGTTCATTCTGCCTTTCTTGTACTCTGCAGCAACGGTCTTGGGCGTGGTTGGTTTCTTTCTTGGGATGATTTTCCCATCTTACTCTTCTTTCAATTTCTGCACTCTCTCAGCCTTGATTGTTTGTGTCAACTTGTTTGAGGTTCTTTTTAACTAACTTTCCCACGACCTAGAGAGCTGAATTTTTGTGTGAGATTAGTGGAACATTTTAATCTATCTTATTTTGATAATCCTCCATCCGAGTTTAGAGAATTTTAACATCTAACCTTTTCAGCTTGATCAATTAATTTGTATATTATTTTCAAAATCTCAAAAAGAAAATTAATGCTCATGTCGATGTATAAATAAAAGTTTCACTTGTTATTTAAGTTATGGATTGAACTTATCACTTTTCGCTTTTGTTCAGTAGATTCCTCCGCGCACTGTTTGGTTTCCTCTTGGGCTTTCTCTGGTATCTCTTGTAATCGTTAGCGACGGGTGGTGTGGGCTGGTTTGGTTATTCTTGAAACCTTCTTTTTTGCTTTTCATTTTGTTCTCTCAATTTTTGATTGGCGAGATAGTTTAAAAGTTTACAAATGTGGGGTAAGTAATGCCACTATCGCATTTAACCCATACTAAATTACGCCGCCACTGCGAAAAACAGAGATGCCATAAAAAAAGGAGAACAAAAGGGAGTCGAAAGAAAAACGTTGAAGTGAGAAGAATTAAAAATAAAGAGATTATTTTCGGTATAAACGTGTTTTTATTGTGATCAGTTTGAATATAACAAAACCAAGTATAGTGATCCTACAATTTGGGGGCTCAACCTAAACGATTTAAAAAATAAAAAATTAATAATTTTTATTGGTTAAAATCATTTTTTTTAGTAAGTGTGGTTATTTGCTCCGAAGGGTTGACCTGGCGGTATAATCACATGTTAACAGTGAGACGGGTTTAGAAATAAACATTTATTCAATGAAAAGTCCAATTGTGGAAAAGTGAAGTGCATATTTGCAAAGTTCGAAAAGATAAGTTTTGGAAAGTAAAGCCAAGTATCTTTATAAAGAAAAGTGAGGTTAAGTTCTGTACAGCCATGCTTACTTAAGCTATTGAAAAGAAAAGGAAAAGAACGCAACATTTTTGATAAGGTAAAGTGAAATCAGAATACGAATTTATTTTGTATGGATGATTCCTTAAAGGTACTAACGGCTAAACAAATACAAACGATTTTGAAGAAGCATAATTTACCATTTGATTTTAAAAGAAAATCAGAGTTAGTGAAACGATTGTCAGATTTCATAGAAGGTACTAAGATGACGGGAGAAAATGCAAACGGAGAGAGTGGTTCTGGAAGTACTGAACTTACAAACAGTAATGGACAAGAAGGTCGTAGTGTGTATAATACCCTACCACTTCGCGAAGTTGAAGAATCGATGGTGACATTTGATGGGGAATCAGGCCAAGATGTTGATAAGTAGATAGCGGTTTTTGAAGCTAGTGCGACGGCATTTAAATGGAGTGACATACAAAAATATGTTTATTTGCGTAAACTTTTGCCAGGTGCGGCAAAAGCGTCCCCTTGCGGTAGAAGCATCCCCAGAGATAAATAACTGGGAAACACTGAAAGAATTATTACAAGATGAATTCGCAGCTCAACTATCTAGTATGGACATACACAGAAAATTATCATCTAAAAAAAAGCAAAGCCAAGAAACGTACTTGGAATATATTTTTACCATGAAAAAAGTAGCGAACAATTTAATAGATGAAAAGTCCCTTGTGTCATATATTATTGCAGGAATACCAGATTCAAGCTCAAATAAAATGGTGTTATACGATGCAAAAACCATACGTGAGTTAAGAGGAAAGCTAGATGTGTGTAAAGAATTTATTGAGGCCAAAAGACTGGAAAATAAACTCGATTTCCAAAGAACAAAAAATTTCAATTTTGTAAAACCCAAAGTCAATATCGGGGGAACTCGTTGCCTTAATTGCGGAGCTATTGGCCATATTACGCAAAGCTGTCCTAATAAAAGTAAAGGAACCAGGTGCTTCAAGTGTAATAACTTTGGGCACATTGCCAAGAATTGTTTAGACTTAGTTCCCACTACTTCTAAAGACGTAGGTCATGTGGCAGTAACTAGTATGCAGGTCAGTGTTGAAATGTTTGGCATTTCTATCATAGGGCTAATTGATACTTGTAGCGATGTAAACCTAATCAGAAAATCCTATCCAATATAACATTAACCGGATTGGGTAAGAAAATTACACACACGTATGCCTGTTTAAGTTTACCGATAAAAATCGACCGCGAGTCATTCGACCTGTATTGCTATGTTGTGGATGATTTTTTTATGAACCACGATTTAATTATTGGTAAGGATTTACTAAACACAATTGAAGTAAACATAATCAATGGAGAAGTCACATTACGGAAAGTTAAAAAAAGTCATGACATTCCAGAGAACGATATTAATGTCGTTGAGGCGTCAGTTTTTACCATTGAAAATGAAATGGAATGCATAGCAGATATTCAAAATCCTAGCATTAAACATAGAATTATAAATTTAATAAATAATTATACACCGAAAAAAACAGCAAAGTCGTACGTACAACTTGAAATTACGCTCAAAGACGAAGCACCAGTATATCAAAATCCGAGAAGGTTGCCTCAAGTAGAAAAAGATGAGGTTAACAAGCAAATAAATCAGTGGCTGGAAGAAGGTTTCATTCCGAGGTCAAATTCCGAGTATGCAAGCCCTATTGTTTTAGTGCGAAATAAGGATGGTTCGAAAAGGATATGCATCGATTACCGGAAGATTAATTCAAAAATAATTAAAGATAGATATCCATTGCCGTTAATAGAGGATATAATTGAAAATCTATACGACGCGAAGATATTTTCTACATTAGACTTAAAAAACGGATTTTTTCATGTAGATGTTAAGAATAGTAGCCAAAAATATACAGCATTTGTTACGCCGGACGGGCATTATGAATTTTTAAAAGTACCTTTTGGGCTCTGTAATGCTCCGTCAGTTTTCCAAAGGTACATAAACACAATATTTCAACCATTGATAAGGGATAAGATTATGCTTCTATATATGGATGATATCATGGTTGTGGCTAACAGTGAAGCTGAAAATTTAAAAAAATTAGAAATAATATTTAAGAATGCAGAAGACAATGGCTTAGAAATAAATTTTAGAAAATCAAAATTTGTTCGATCTTCGATTGATTTCTTGGGCCATACCATTTCAAATGGGTCGATCAAGCCGTCAGTTGAAAAAGCCAAAAGCATTAGAAATTTTCCAGAGCCAAAAACGTGCAAACAAGTTCAAAGTTTTCTCGGTTTAGCTGGATATTTCAGAAAGTTTATAGGAAACTTTTCTGCTATCGCGAAGCCTTTAAGTGATTTAACACGAAAGCATACTAAATTTGAATTTCGTACCTGTCAAAAGCAGGCGTTTGAAACATTGAAGTTATGGTTATGTGATGAACCAATTTTAAAGATGTACAACCCAAAACTGGAAACTGAATTGCATTCGGATGCAAGCAAAGAAGGATGTGGAGGTGTACTTCTACAAAAACACCCAGACGATCGGAAATTTCATCCGGTGTACTATGTAAGTTTCAAAACCACAGAAGCAGAGGCGAAACGGTGCAGTTACGAATTAGAAGTTCTGGCAATTATAAAATGTTTGGAGAATCTACGGGTTTATTTGTTAGGACTGAAATATAAAATTTATACAGATTGTAAAGCTTTTCAGATAACGTTGAAAAAGAAAGATTTATGTGCCAAAATAGCCAGGTGGGCAATGTACTTAGAAGAGTACGACTGTGAAGTTCTACATAGGTCTGGGAGTGCAATGCGTCACGTCGACGTACTGAGTAGGAATCCGAGCATCTTTATAATTGAGGAAGGGATTTTACAAAAAATCAGAAATGCCCAAAGCCAAGACAAGGAATGCCAGTTAATTGCAGAAATCCTGAAAGAACGGGAATATAATGGATATTTATTGAGAAACGGGATCGTGTTTAAATTTGTCAACGGAAGTCATGTAGTCACAGTGCCTAGAATTATGCAACATGAAATACTAAAAAACATTCATGAAAACGGGCATATCAGTAGACGGAAAGTGGAAGCTGTAGCGAAGCAGGACTATGAAATACCAAAGTTGAGTAAGAGAATCAATGAAACAATTTCTAACAAAAAAATACGGAAAACAGGAAGGTTACCTTAATCCCATCGAGAAATTTGATGTTCCACTTCACACATACCACGTGGATCATCTAGGGCCATTACCATCAACCGCAAAGAATTACAAATATTTGTTTGTCGTTGTTGATGGATTTGCAAAGTTCACGTGGATATATCCAGTTAAAACGACTTCAACAGAAGAAGTGTTAAAAAAACTTGATCAGCAACAAGCCATATTTGGAAATCCAAAAAGAACTATTTCGGATAGGGGAACGGCTTTTACCTCGCATAATTTTGAGGAGTATTGCACTCAACAAAAGATACAGCATGTAAAAATCACAACAGGTCGAGCGTATTAATGGAATAATTATACCAATCTTGACCAAATTGTCTTTGGTGGAACCTTTAAAATGGTATAAGCAAATCACAACTCTACAGAAGCAGATAAATTCCACGGTTAGCCGAAATACCAACAACACACCTTTTAAGCTTATGTTTGGAGTTGATATGTTTAGGTCAGAAAATTATGATTTGACCAAAATAATCGAGGAAGAGCTGATTAATGAGTTTAGTGACAAGAGGGTAGAGTTACGTGAAAACGCTAGGTAGCAGATAAAAAATATACAGGACGAGAATAGAAAATTTTTTAACCAGAAAAGGAAGATGGCTACACAGTATAATATAGGTGATTTAGTAGCAATAAGTCGTTCGCAGTTTGGGACAGGATTGAAAATTCGAGCGAAGTATTTGGGACCATACGAAGTAACAGCCCTTGGTGGGAACGATAGATTCGATGTTAGGAAGGTAGGCGATGGCGAAGGACCAATAAAAACTTTGGCATCTGCCGATTTAATGAAGCCTTGGGTATCGTATGATAGTGGAAGTACCGAATCTTCCGGGACGGAAGATTTTGAAGGATAGCTGAGTGTGGGGTAAGTAATGCCACTGTCGCATTTAACCCATACTAAATTACGCCGCCACTGCGAAAAACAGAGATGCCATAAAAAAAGGAGAACAAAAGGGAGTCGAAAGAAAAACGTTGAAGTGAGAAGAATTAAAAAAAAAGAGATTATTTTCGATATAAACGTGTTTTTATTGTGATCAGTTTGAATATAACAAAACCAAGTATAGCGATCCTACACAAATGTCTACATATTTACTTTTGAAAGATGAGAGGTCTTGAGTTCTCTCTCTCCCTCTACCATGTCTTGTAATTCGCAGCAGTGGTTTTGGGTTTATTTGTTCCGTCTTGGGATGCCATTTGGGCCTGTTGTGCTCTTCCTCACTTTTGAGTTATCTAAAGGTTGGAATTCCGAAGCAACTTAAAAATTGAAAACAAATTTTATCTTTTGTTATTACAGTTCGTGGCCCAATTTACCATATGTCATTTTTTACTTTTATTCACTAGAATTAAAACGAGAGCATTTTTTCTGATCCGCCTGGCCGCTCGTACACTTGGTTACTCTAAATAGCCTTCTTTGTCCCCAATTTTGTAAATTTTGCGTTTCAATCTCTTTATTTGAAAAAGATATAAGCGATTAGTCTACAATATTTTTTAGACATCATTTCTGGGCAATTGGCATTCATAGAAATCAAATACAAAGACTTCGTTTAACGTCTAAATCTAGAAATCTGACAAAATGGTGTCCATCTCAAAATCGCGTTTTGGTAATGTGGTCATGTCGGCCATCTGTCCTGCCGGCAATGTGGTTGTGTCGGCCATGTGTCTTGTACGGGATGTGGTTTTGTCGTCAGACATCTGTCTTGTCGGCGATGTAGTTTTCGACCATCTTTCCTGTCGGCGATGTGGTTGTGTCAACCATCTGTCCTATCGGCGATATGGTTGTGTCGGCCATCTGTTCTGCGCGCGATGTGGTTTTGTCGGCCATCTGCCTTGTCGGCGATGTAGTTGTCGGCCATCTGTCCTGTCGGCGATGTGGTTGTGTCGGCCATCTATCCTGTCGGCGATGTGGGTGGTTTTGTCGGTCATCTGTCTTGTCGGCGATGTAGTTGTCGGCCATTTGTCCTGTCGGCGATGTGGTTGTGTCGGCCATCTGTCTTGTCGGCGATTTAGTTATCGGTCATTTGTCCTGTCAGCGATGCGGTTGTGTCAGCCATCTGTCTTGTCGGCGATGTGGTGTGTCGGCCATCTGTCCTGTCGACGAAGTGGTTGTGTCGGCCATCTGTCTTGTCGGTGATGTAGTTGTCGGCGAAATGGTTGTCGGCCATGTGACCCACACCCAATTTTTTTAATTGGTTCAATTGGTAAATTTGAACCAACCTAAACTGGCGCACATGTGCTTTAGTTATATTAATTTATTGCATTTAGATATAAATTTGATTCTTATCCGCTAAACTGTAGTTTTCTACAAAAGCCAAAACCAACAGCATACAAGAAAATTTAAAAAGTAACACAACCTACAATTACTTTATTGTTGTTTAATAATATAATAAAATATTATTATTTAATAAATTTTATAATATGCTGCAATAGTTTAAATTAACAAAATACGAGTCCATAATACAAAAATAAAAATTGTTGAGTTTTGCATTTGTGCGACTCGTATACACATTTTCTTTTTATTGAATTTTGCGACTTCATTGAAATGGGGTAAAGGTTTGTATTTTTTCGGTTAACTATTTTTATTGGGAATTTGAGATGTGGGTCTGTTTTAAAAACATATAGCATTTCGCAAACATTTAATTTTTGGTATGTTTGTTAATAATAAGAAATAATTCGAAATGATTCATTACTTAAATTTTTGCCTGATTGCGTTTAAAATAAAGCACATGCTGGGTTTTTTATTAATTGCGGGCTTGAAAATAAAAATGGTTTCCAACAATATTTTAACCTTTCGTGTGTGTCTTTGAACTTTCAGAAATTACCAACTTAGCATAGAAGCATCGATTGCAGACATAAACCATTTGTACAATTTCTGTAAAAAAAAAATGCCTCTCTTCAGGCAAAACAAACATAATAGATAGTCAGCTAAAAAATCATGTAAAATCATGTCGCTACATGTTTCTATTTAGAAATAAGAACCACATTTTACGAATTACATACTTATATCCTCCTTTTTTTAATTTGTCTCTATAAAGGTCGATAAGTTACAAACGCTTTTCTACATCTTGATATGACCAATATTATTTTGTCTTTCTTCAATATTTCGTAAGAAACCATTTCTTTAGTATTTTAAGGTTTGTTCCTTTCCAAATAAAATCATCTGGTTCTTGAAAGAGGTTAATGACATGATGTTTTCAATTATTCTAGCTTATAAAACAATCATCATGTATTTCCTAGACACATTAAAATAATCACATCAATTTAATTTCGATAGAAATTAATTATTCATAAGTTAATATTATTGCTTTACTTTGATTTTCATTATACAATTGTAAATCCATTGATCAATTTAGATTAAATTTATTTCAACCACAAAATAAAAATAAATTTATCACTATCACTACATTATTCTCCATTCTATTAGGTATTTTGTTCGGTTTAATGTGCAGTGAATATATTTTTCCGGTTGAAAAGTTTTGTTTCTTTTGACGCACACCCAAACAAGATTCATATTTAAGAATACAATACATATGAACATAATTCTTAAAGATTTTTTTAATTTCATTTAAAGTATTTTTTTATTTTCTAAATTTAGAATCTTTAAAAAAAAAATTGATTTAGACAATCTACAGGCTGATTCACACGATGCAAACATGACTAATTAAGTTAGTGTTGGAATGAAAACTTAAATTTATATTCTGGCAACACTATTTGTTTTGTATTGTCAATTGAAAAATGAAAGTAGTTTTTTTTTGTTGAACCGACTTCCGGTTTGATCATTAATAAAACTAAACATGTTTCATTCTTGGTGTATATAAAATCTTTTATTTTATGCGCAACCCAACAGGTTATGGGCCCAGAAAAGACGTTTGTAGTGTTTTTTTATTCGCTCCGGATAGCTGCTATCGAGAGCCGTCATTTGTATACGCCTAAATTTAAATTTGACGCGCTATTTATTGGTAAACTAAACTTATTTAACATCAAACTATCATTTTTAATTCAATTGCTTACCAAAAACTACATATAAAAAATATTTGGCTCTACCTATTTATACAGAGCGCTATCGGGAGCCACTTTTTATATGACGGCTCTAGATAGCAGCTATTCGGAGCGAATAAAAAAACACTACAGTAATTATTTTGGAAAATTTATACATTGAGAGTTGAGAGAAATATTTTATTTAATTGTTGATAAGAAAAGGAAAATGTCTTTGAAGAACTTGGCATTGGTCGATCGTCTTAAAGGTCGGGAAAATTTCGATGAGTGGAAGTTTGCTGTCGAGAATTTGTTAGTGTTGGATGGTTTATGGAAGAGTATAGAGGGTACTGAAACCGAGGTGGATAAAGTTGCTCAAGCGAAAGCAAAACTAGTTTTGTTGATTGATCCCAATTTGCAGAGATAAAAAATATACATTCCGTTGCAACTTCGTGAATGTATTTTCGTTTTTTTTCTCTTTAAAACTTTGCGTATTGTATTCTACTTTTTATAAAAACATCACAAATACTCAGGAATAATTTTTGAATTTCATTAAGGTGGATTTATATTATCAGTTCCTTTCAGTTCCTACTCGTATCGTGTCAGACATCATCAATTTATATTATCCGTACCTTTCAATTCAGGCATTTTCTTCGTATCTTTTGGTTACGTATAGAGTAAAGATCACACCAGTGTTGCCACACCATTTTTAACGAAAATCTGTCAATTCATGAAAAAAATCCTGAATTTGGAGCATAAAACCTGTTTATATGAGATTTAAAAAAAAAAAACTGACCAAATTTAAAAATGAAAGAAAACAGTTTATTTAGCCTTTACCACAAACACATTCTCAATATATTCCAATTTTTTAAACATTAAAATATTAGGTATACATTTATACATTACCTTTATCTTATTTTAATTTTAAAATAATAAATAAAAATTGATCTTTTTGCATTGATAAATTTTGCAGAATATCTCTATTCATAGAGATATTCTGCAAAATTTAATAGTTTAAATTAAAACAATTTTACTTACACTATCAAGATTTGCGCCATTAACGGATTCCAACTGCCGTTTGTTTTATTGGAATTTGCATCTATATTATTACGCAAAATACACACAGTAAAACATATAAACATTCATTTACTTACAAATATATAATTACTTACTAATTTTATAAACATATTTGTCCATTTTGATATTTGACTAAAGAACACAGTTTTTTTTACGTTGTGGTTCCGGCTTCGGACTAGACTAATCAAAAACACATTTTAATTTCACAGCTTTGATCGAAAAGTGCCCAACGCAACAAACATTACATTACATTTCTACATAAAATTCCATTTTTATTTTCAAAAAAGGATTAAAAATAAACCAAAGAGCAATTAAAAAGGAAAATAAATTTAAAAACTGATACAGTTTACAAAAAACTGGAATTTTAACAAAAAAACTGGAAAACTGTAGATCATTACCAAAAACTGTGATTTACAGGAAAAACTGTCGATATGGCAACGCTGGATCACACACAAAAATACAAAAATGTTTTAGTAGCAATTTACAATTTTTGTTTGTTTCGTTATTCTTTCGTATTTTTTCGCCTTCAAATATCAGACAAAACATTCTTTTCAACAATATGTGTCTGTGTCGGTACGAGTAGGAACGGATAGGAAAGGATAATATAAATACTCCTATAGAAAATATATGTAACAATGTTTTTTTTGTCTGACACGATACGAGTAGGAACTGCAAGGAACTGAAAATATAAATCGACCTTTATACTGGAATGTTCTTATTTGAGCTTCGTGTTTTTATTTTTTTTAAATACAGTATTTCGTTTTTTCTATTCTTGTATTTCATTTTGCATTATACATGTATTATGAACAAAGACCCAAATTTAAATACTTTACAGAATGAATTAACAATCCACATATTCAAAAATTTTTGTATTATGATTTTACTTATTCGCCACGTGATGAATTTGGAATTTTTCGATTCATGAATTTCAAAATCGTAAATACAGTATTTCAAAGAATGAATATTCAGTATAACAAACGTATGAAGAATGCAATGAAGCTATCATAAAATTACGAACTCCATCGTTATCTTAGTTATTTATATTTTTATAATATTTACGTGCGTAAGTACACCTTTTGGGGTAAGGTTGGTTAAATGGCCAAAAATATAATTAAATGACTCAGTTTATTTATCTTCGCTCCCAAAACCATCTAATATACAATATTAATTTGTTTTTACTGCCAAAACTTTAAATATGGCCGAGTATGATGAAACTGGCCTATTTCTCAACCGACTATGATGAAATTTGACACCTGCGTTGGAAATGGGATTCTTTAATGATTTTTAGATGAAGTGATGATGGCCAATTAGGATGGAACTTATCTATTTCTCAACGGATTTCAGTGGAATTTGGCATAGACGATAGAAATGGGATTCTAAATTGATTTTTAGATGAAGTTCTGGAATATGGCAAAATATGATGAAACTTGTCTATTACGTAACCGATTATGATGAAATGCGACCTATGCTTGTGAATTTCGACATGTTTTTTGGGAATGGGGTTAAAAAATCATTTTTAGATGAAATTTTGGAATATGGCCAAATAGGATTTAACATGGATATGTCTTATTTGGTTTTAGTGAAATTTGACATCCGCCATGGAAATGGAATTCTAAAATGATTTTTGTATGAAGCTCTGGAATATTGTGGAAACGGTATTCTTAAATGATTTTAAGATAAAATTCTGGAATATGGTCAATTAAGATATAACTTAGCTACATTTAACCTATATTGATGAATTTGAACGTTTCCGAACACAAGGAAATGTCCCCCAAAAATTGGTTTAAGATGAGGTTCTGATAAATAGGTCAAAATGACTTTTATAATGTTGTCCATTGAGGTTTAGGTGAATGATGCAGCCGTTGAGGTTTCTTTGAGGCAGCCTAAGCGTACTATTTCAATTGCTAAACGATCGAGATTATCAGCATTATAACATTGAAGTGAAGTTAGGAATCTTTTCGCCAATCTTTCGTGTAAACTTACGTTTATGTTTTCTGAGTATTGGGTGTCCGAGAGTATATTTTGCAATGTTTAAAAACATATAGTGTTAGAGCACACGCGCAGTAGAATTGGAACTACTAACGATAGTGTAGAGCCTGGGATTAAAAATATCACTTTAGAATCTCATTTCAATCGCAAATCTCGAATTTCATCAATATTCAAGTTCCACCCTAATTAGCCATATTCCAGAACTTTACCTAAAAATCTTTTTAGAATCCCATTTCCATCGCAAATGTGAAATTCTACAAAATTCCGTTAAGATAAATAAGTAATAGATAAGTTCCGTCATAATTGGCCATATTCCAGAATTTTATCTAAAGATAATCATAGAATCCCATTTCCAGCGTAAAAATCGAATTTCATCATAACCGCTTTATAAAAATGTAAGTTCATACCTGACCATATTTCAGAGCTTCATCTAGAAATAATTTAAGAATACCATTTTCAATGCACATGTCAAATTTCATCGTAATCGGTTAAGGAATAGGCAAGTTACATCATATTTGGCCATATTCCAGAACTTCATCTAAAAATCATTTTAGAATCCCATTTCCAACAAACATGTCGAATTTCACGATAATCAGTTAAGGAATAGGCAAGTTAAATCATACTTGGCCATATTCCAGAACTTCATCTAAAATCATTTGAGAATCCCATTTCCAACGCACACGTCGCATTTCATCATAATCGGTTCAGGAATAGGGAAGTTCCATCATATTTGATCTTATTCCAAAACTTCATCTAAAATCATTTTAGAATCCCATTTCCAACGCACATGTCGCATTTCATCATAATCGGTTAAGGAATAGGCAAGTTCCATCATAGTTCGCTATATTCCAGAACTTCATCTAAAATCATTTTAGAATCCCATTTTCAAAGCACATGTCGCATTTCATCATAATCGGTTCAGGAATAGGGAAGTTCCATCATATTTGATCTTATTCCAAAACTTCATCTAAAATCATTTTAGAATCCCATTTCCAACGCACATGTCGCATTTCATCATAATCGGTTAAGTAATAGGCAAGTTCCATCATATTTGGCCATATTCCAGAACTTCATCTAAAATCATTTTAGAATCCCATTTCCAACGCACATGTCGCATTTCGTCATAATCGGTTACGGAATAGGCAAGTTCCATCATATTTTGCCATATTCCAGAACTTCATATAAAAATCATTTTAGAATCCCATTTCTATCGCCTATGCCAAATTCCACTGAAATCCGTTGAGAAATAGATAAGTTTCATCCTAATTGGCCATCATCACTTCATCTAAAAATCATTAAAGAATCCCATTTCCAACGCACGTGTCAAATTACATCATAGTCGGTTGAGAAATAGGCCAATTTCATCATACTCGGCCATATTTAAAGTTTTGGCAGTAAAAACAAATTAATATTGTACATTAGATGGTTTTGGGAGCGAAGATAAATAAACTGAGTCATTTAATTATATTTTTGGCCATTTAACCAACCTTACCCCAAAAGGTGTACTTACGCACCTAAATATTATAAAAATATAAATAACTAAGATAACGATGGAGTTCGTAATTTTATGATAGCTTCATTGCATTCTTCATACGTTTGTTATACTGAATATTCATTCTTTGAAATACTGTATTTACGATTTTGAAATTCTTGAATCGAAAAATTCCAAATTCATCACGTGGCGAATAAGTAAAATCATAATACAAAAATTTTTGAATATGTGGATTGTTAATTCATTCTGTAAAGTATTTAAATTTGGGTCTTTGTTCATAATACATGTATAATGCAAAATGAAATACAAGAATAGAAAAAACGAAATACTGTATTTAAAAAAAATAAAAACACGAAGCTCAAATAAGAACATTGAAATTCCAAATTCGTCACGTTGCGAATAGGTATATTCATAATACAAAATTTTTTGTATTTTGTGTTTTTTCAATTTCGTTATACGAATATTCGTTCATTTTTGAATGTAAGGATTGTTAATACATTCTGTATAGTATTTAAATTTGATCTCTGCCAATTTGTATGTACACATCAAAGAGGCCAAAACTGCGAAAGATGTTTGGCAAAAGTTGATATCAACGTTTGATGATTCCGGACTCACAAGAAGAGTTGGACTTTTGAGGGAATTGACGACTACAAAGCTTGATCGTTGTTCATCGGTCGGTGAAGATGTGAACAAAATGATTGGTACCGCTCATAAACTTAATTCGATTGGAATGAAGGTGGATGACGAATGGGTGGGTAGTTTATTGTTAAGTGGATTACCTGAAAAGTTTCAACCCATGATTATGGCAATTGAAAGTAGCGGAATAAAAATATCAGCTGATGCGATTAAAATGAAATTATTGCAGGATATCGATTCGTACAGTAATTCTAATTGTACAGTAGATACGTCAAACCAAGCAATGCCTGCGTTTAAAACAAAAAGGATACACAAGTCCAAAGGACCAAAATGTTATGAATGTGGGGAATTTGGCCATATAAAGAAATTTTGTCAAAAAAATATATCGAAAAAAGGTAACACATTCGCAGCAAAAGGTGACGAAAAAAGTAAATTTGTTTTACATGCAACTTATGCCATTCAAGAAAATCTTAAGAAGAACCATTGGTATATCGAATCAGGGTGCAACGTCGCATATGACGAAAGACTTTGATTTGTTTATTAATTATGTCGAGTTTAAAGAGGAAGATTCTGTAACTGTGGCAGATAATAGTAAATTAAACATACTTGGTAAAGGCAATGTTGTTCTTAAAGTTAGTGTGAATAATGAAGTTTTTGAAGTATGTGTGCGCGATGTTTTGCATGTACCAAATTTATGTGCAAATTTGTTATCAGTTGGACAAATGATAGAAAATGGGAATCAAGTGCATTTTGTAAAAGACAAATGTTGTATTTATAATAGAAACAATCAGTTGTTTGCGGTAGCATTTAAAATTGAAAAAATGTACAGTTTGTGTGTTCCTTCTTCAAGTAATAGTTGTTGTTTAACCGTGAGTAAAAATTTGTGGCATCGTAGACTAGGTCATACAAATTCCAAAAATTTAGAGAATCTCAAATCTCAGTTCACAGTGGAATTTGACAATAAAACAAGTGATTCGTGCATTTTGTGTTTGGAAGGTAAACAGTCAAGAAAGCATATTAAGGCATCAACGAGCGTCACAACTGATATTTTGCAGTTGATTCATGCCGATGTGTGTGGACCTATGGAAAAAAAATCATTGGGAGGTGCAAGGTACTATGTATCATTTTTGGATGAATTTTCATGAAAAATATTTGTGTATCCAATCAAAGCAAAAAGCGATGTCTTCGAGAAATTTTTAATATTTAAAAAAATGGTTGAAAATCAAACTGACAAGAAGATTAAGGTGTTTAAGGTGTTTAGAACGGATTGTGGTACAGAATTTTGCAATACAAAAATGAAAAGATGTTTTCCAAGATAGCGGTATAGTACATCAGACTACAGCACCTTATAGTCCACAACAGAATGGTAAATCAGAACGGATGAATAGAACCATAGTCGAAAAGGCTCGGTGTCTTCTTTTGGATGCTGGACTTGAGAAATATTTTTGGGCTGAAGCTGTTAATACGGCAGCATATCTTATCAATCGTATACCATGTGGGATAGATCAAAAGACCCCTGAAGAAGTTTGGATAAATGTTAGACCAGATTTGTCACATTTGAGAGTGTTTGGATGTTTGGCAATGGTATTTGTGCCCAAACCTAAACGATTAAAGTGGGATGTTAAATCTATTAGATGTATCATGGTGGGCTATTGTGATAATAGTAAAGCGTATCGATTGTATAATCCTAAATCACAAGATATAATCATCAGTAGAGATGTCATATTCCTGGAAGATAAAAAATATTCAGAGGTAAATAGGTCAACAAAATTTACTAACGATATTAGTTCTTTCTCAGATGATCATTATCTACATCGGAAAATGTATCTGACGACGCAAGGTTTGAAACAACAGTTGTTGATTCTGATTCAGATTATATGCCTGAAAGTGAGATTGTTATTAATGAAGCAGATAGTTTACGTCGAACGACGAGAATCTCAAAACGTCCTGAATTCAATGATTTTGTTTCGTATTTGACGATTAAAGATGATTATAATGATGTAGAAACGTATGATGAAGCTATGAGTATAAATGATCATTCAAATTGGAAAGCTGTAATAGATGAAGAATTTACTTCATTAAAGATCAATGATACATGGGAGATTGTGGCTCTTCCTAGTGGTAAAAAAACGTTGAATTCAATGTGGGTTTTTAAAACGAAGGGAGATGCAGATAGTAAAATCTCATGGTATAAAGCAAGACTTGTAGCTAAGGGCTGCAGTCAACGAAAAGGAGTTGATTTTGAAGATACTTACTCTCCTGTTATAAGATACAATTCTCTACGGTATTTGCTGTCATTGGCTGTAAAGTTTGACCTGTACATTGAACAATTGGATGCGGTAACGGCCTTTCTTCAGGGTGAACTATCTGAAGAGATATTTATAGTCCCGCCTGAGGGAATGAACATATCACATAACAAAGTACTTCGGTTAAAAAAATATATATATGGTTTGAAGCAATCTTCGAGAACATTGAATATGAAGTTGACTGAGACTTTAAAGAAATTCGGTTTAAAGCAATCTGATTATGATCCATGTGTATATTACAATAATGAATCAAGTGGAAAATTTTTGATAATTGCAGTATATGTGGATGATATTTTAATTTTCTCCAATGAAAAAAATGTATCTGTGGACCTATTCTGGTAATTCCCGGGGAACGGGGAATAATTTTTTTTACAGCAGTTATTCCCAGATACATATTTCCAACTTTTTATTCCCCATTTTCTTAAAGTGGATTCTGTCAATTGGGGAATAAATATACAGGGAAAATAAATTTAGTTGTATCAAAATTATTATAATAACTCTTATTTATTATAATACTATCTTTAAAATTATTAACAGTATTAATATTAGTAATTATTAATAACAACTACATATAAACCAACATTTTCATTAAAAATCTATTCCCCATCAATTCTTTCATAAAATCGGTGTGGAAAAATAAACGTCAAAACTGCTGTAATGGGGAATAATTTTTTCCCAATAAAAATCTTTCCCGAACACCAGAATACACTTTGGGGAAAAGGGAATAATACTGCAACAAAATTTAAAATTTCTATTCCCCGGGAATTACCAGAATAGGGCCACTGGTGAATTGAAATGTTTTTTTAAAACACATTTCGATATGAGGGAGCTTAGAGAAGCGAAGTCGTTTTTAGGATTGAATCTAAATTATGATAAAGAAATTGGAACGTTAAGTATAGATCAACAACGGTATATTTCCGCAATTTTGGATCATTTTGGAATGGCGGAATGTAATCCTGTTAAAACCCCAATGGATATGAATATTAAACTTAGTAAAGAACAGTGTCCAAAATCAAAAGAAGAAACAAATTAAATGATGAATGTGCCGTATCAAGAATTAATTGGAAGTTTATTATACGCAGCACAAATAAGTATATGTTATGCCGTAAATTTCTTAAGTCGATTAAATAACAATCCCGGTATGCAGCATTGGTTAGCTGCAAAAAGAGTATTGAGATATTTGAAAGGTACGATTAATGTAAAACTTACTTACAAAAAAAAACGGAAATTCTGATATATTTGGTTATTGTGATGCCGATTACGCAAATGATTTAGATGAACGAAAATCAGTAAGTGGTTACATTTTTGTTTCGCAAAATGGAGCAATTTCTTGGGCTTCAAGGAAACAAGCAACAGTTGCATTTTCGACAACAGAATCGGAATATGTATCAGTCGGGTTTGCAGTTCAAGAAGCAATATGAATTAGGGGATTTCAAAGAGAGATAATGAATGAATCGCCAACTACATTGTTGTTATGTGATAATCAAAGTGCGATTCATCTTGCATCAAATGAGTGTTATCATCCCAAAACCAAGCATATTGATGTTCGTCATCATTTTATTAGGAAAGTTATCCAAGACGGTTCTATAAAGCTAAAGCATGTAACAACAGATAATATGATTGCAGATATTATGACCAAGCCGCTTCCTTCTGTCAAATATTTTGATTTTTCAAAATTAATGGGTTTAATTGAAATTTAGTTCTAGTGGGGATGTTGGAATGAAAACTTAAATTTTTATTCTGGCAACACTATTTGTTTTGTATTGTCAATTTGTAAAATGAAAGTAGTTTTTTTTTGTTGAACCGACTTCCGGTTCGTGTTTCATTCTTGGTGTATATAAAATCTTTTATTTTCTGCGCAATCCAAAAGTTACGTGCTGGACCAATCCAGTCCTGCGAATGTTTAAATTGTTTAGAACAAATATATATATCACCTGCATACAAATACATAAAACTATCATCATGACACGAATAATAATTTTCGTAAAAAAAAACATTCGGTTTTGGGTTAATTAAAATGTTAATAACATTTCGCATCCGGTGCCAAAGTAAAATTGGTACTACAGTTGACTAGTGTTTTTTAGATGCACACAATACAATCCCAATTTTAAATAATTACTTATTTTAATTTTATTACCTTTTAAAAAAAAATTTAATGAAATTAAAAGTATATTGTCGTAGTCTATTACCGTATTACAGTATTTTTTTCTGTACCGAGTATATTGATGTCAAAAAGTTTCCTGTCTTTGATAATCTGACTTCAAGTATATTTTAAGAGTGAAAAAGATGTATATCAACAAGAACTCAACAAAAAAAAAACAAAAGTGTTATTATGCAAATGATTTCATGACACATTTAAACGTATTCTGCTGTTTCTGTAAATATATTTTGTGAAGGATGTTTAGTGTGACAAGATTGCTGTATTTTAAATATGCATGCACTGTAAGAGTATTTTACAATTCATATAATATTTAACACATTTTTGGAGATGATTAATCAATTTATGTTTCCAGTTATATAATGCATTGGGGCAATAACACTTTCAATTAAATGATATGTATGTAAATAGTTAAAAACATCAAACAATAATAATAGGTAGTACCAAAAACTTTCTCATGCCATTGGAAACATGCATAGTACATAGCGTAAAAAAATAATAATTGTGTATCGATCATAAATAAATTTCCAAACAGTCGACTAACAAAATGTTGAAGGCTATTTTAATTTATCAATTTTAATTGATTTTAGTATTTGTGATATTCTATTTCAAACTCTTTGTTCCGAAAGATTTTGCCTGAAATTTTTATGTTAAAACTTGGACTAGCCTAAATACATATTCTGCACTTTCCATAATAATTTGAATTTTGTATTGCAAACAATTAAGTGCATTAAACTGAACAACTGATCAATAATAACAAAATTGAATACGTGCTGCCGACTACAATGACTTTAATTTATAATGCCATTTTAAAAATACCACCATGATTTCAATAATGACTAATTTGTATTATTATTTATTGATCAAATTCCAGTACACCAGTATAATAATGTTAGACCAATTCCTGCTCGTTTATGACATCATGTTCCAAATATTGAACCTGTTTTGCAGTTTTTTTTTTCAGATTACGATGTAGTTATATTAGCATCTAACCTTTCTAAAACATATTCAATTCACATCATTTACTTGCCTGACTACAATCAATTTTACAATGTTTTAAAACCTGTCAAATTTAATTTCATATTTTAGATACAAATTTTATAGTATGCTGAACACTATTGTTATATATTTTTAAGCTGATGGCTATCAAGTTTTTATACATAATAAATTCACTTACTTGGATTATTGTTTGTCTCATTCCATTGCGTCACGGCTTGACATCCAAATGTAGTACGATTTGTACTTTTGCAACACGACCACTTTTTTCCCGACCACAAACCTGGATGGAATCGAAATGATTTAAAATTATTCCAAATTTCACAGGCTACAAATAAAAAAAATAAAAAAAAACAGGCTTCAATTGAATAATAGTTTAATAAATATTATGTAAATTGGTTGCTACCGTTTCTAATTTCTTTAATCCATTCTATACGTTCCTTATCATTACTAGCTATTAAATATAATGTATATTGAGGTGGAGAACTTCCCGGTAATAATTCGTCTGTTTCACAGTATCCTACTTGAAATGGAAATCCCTATTTGTATATAATAAAAACAAAATGTATATATTAATAAGCATACAAATCCTTAAATTACATAACAAACTAACATCTGGAGCAGACTGATCACCACATTCGCTATTGAGTACAGCAAATTCAACTAATCGTATTCCTTTAATACTTATTCGTCCACGTTCACGTCTTTTCTGAAATATATAAAAAAAAAAAAAAAAAGTTATTCAGAGATTTTTATCAACTAGGAAATTTTGATGAACTTTTAGTCTCTTCCAAAAATATCAATTCGTTTCCCAGACTAAATATACATAAATTAAATTTTATGTATTTTAAACAATTTAAAGGCTTTACACAAAACGAAAAAAATTGATTATCTGTTCCAAGAATCTTAATATAAGTTACAAATAAAAATGAGAACAATTATGAATTTGTTAACCAACACTAAACAATGGCCGAATATTCTAAAATTCTAAATTTAAATTTGTATCTTACCAAACTAAAAGAATTACATACGTTAGTAAAATGCTTTGTAATAAAATTATAATTAATTAACAAAATGATGAGACGCGGAATGTTTATATTGTATTTATACAAACAAAATATTTATCTAAATATATTTTGGTTACCCTTAAATTAATGCTCATATTATAATGGTTTTTTGTATGGACAGGAAATGAACTAAACAATAACAATGCTATGTATGTTAATTTGAAGTCGTCAAGATTATTTAAAAAAAAAAATGTATTATACGAGAGTAAGTTAGATACCAAGAATGATTTTAACGCGATAAGAAATTAGTTTAAAATACTTATCATCCGAAGTTATGTAAATATATGTATACAAAAAAAAAAAATAATAATAATAATAATAATCACGTGATGGTTGACCCTGTTGATTGTACTGAAGAGTACCAGGGAATATTTTGAAAAATGTTTAGAATAAAATTAGTACAAAATGTTCTTCCTGCAATTATAATCATCGAAAAAGCTGAGAAATAATCTCTTATACACTTTAGTAGATAAATATTCATGCCCTGAGAGTTTTGTTTTGAATTTAATCGAAGTTCCGGAACGTCTACGATCATTTCTTATTTACTGTAAGTTGCGCTTATATTTATATTTATCCAAATTATACCTTTGTACATTGATATTAAAATATCAATTTAACATTTTTTATTAAAAAAACGTGATTCTTGTGACATGCATAGTACAATCAATAAAACAATTGTAAACAAATAAATTAGCATTCCATATAATCACATTTACTTTTATGTTACAAAATTATTATACAAAAGCTATTCATTACGAAAATGGTGAATTAATTTCATGAATGTGCAATTTAATCAATCAAAGGGAAGATGTTCTAACCACTTCTAAAACGTGTAATAGCAGAGCGTTCTAGACATATGTAGATAGATCCATAATCATAATGACGTATTCTTTCGAAGCTTTTTTAGTGGTATAACTTTTCACTGATTTCCTTAGGAATCCATAGAAAAATGGTGTTTTTTAGCTGCAAGTTTTTCAATCAAAAAAGCAAAAATATTATAAAATGTTTATATAAAAGTTTTCTACATACATATCATTAACAACAATTTACAAGAAAGTTATATTGGTATTAAGAACATATTAGTTGCAGAAATATTAAATTATTTCTAAAATATATTTTATCGAACTTTCATTTTGAAAAATACATCAAAGTTGGCTCTGACGAATTAAAGTAATACTTGCCAGGGATGAAAAAGTTGATCCTTTAGTACTTTTTTCTGTTCTTTAGAAAATAAAAAGTACTTCGATACTTTTGATATATTTAATTTTTTTCTGTAAACGTTAGGCAGTCCTTTTCGAAAATCGAATCATTTTTCGTTGATCAACTATTCGAATTTCGACTAAATTCAATTCTAACCGCCAGGACGATCGAATAACGACGGCAAACAAACGTAATAACATAATAACGCTTTTTTCTTGTATTTTTGGTGGGCAAAGATAGTGGTTTTGTTCTTGTAATTGTAACTTGTGACCGTTGAGTGGGAGGGGAATATAGTTGTATCTATATTATATTACTTACAAATAACTAAAATGGATAAATCATGATACAAAAAACACTTTGATATAAAATTTTTGTCCATTTATAATGTTAGTGCGATGTTTTCAATCAAATTAAATTTAATTAAATCCGAAGATTACTTCAAAGTTAGAGAAACACGAAATTCAAATGTAATATGCCGTATTATCTACGAGCGAATTTGGTTTTCTCTAATTTTGAAGTAATTTTCAGTTTTAGCTAGTTAAATTTAATTTGATTGAAAACATCACACTAATATTATACATATGTAAAATTTGTAGTGTATGTGTTAGTGATTTTATATCGTAATTCTAAAAAAAAATGTTTACTCGCATTTGCAATTCATGCTTGATGTGGATAGCCTCTAATTCTTAACAAATTCATATACATATTCTCTAATGCTTCACAAAATCAGCATTTATCCTTTTAACTGAACCCTCCGAAAGAGAAAAATGTTTAAATGCCTTTTTGTTACTTTTAGTGACATAAAAGTGAAAAGTCGTCAGTTAAACCTAGGGTCGGTCAAATGACCCAAATGAATCCAAATTTTCCATCCAGAAGTTTCTAAGATATTTTTTAAAAAATTGGTCTATTTCCACAAATTTTTATTTTGTCTATATCCTTCAGATTCGTTTTTTGGTTTAATTTTGATTTAATTTTGTTAGATGTGGTTTTATCTATATCCGTGCGATTTGGTCTGTATCCGCTAATTTTTTCTTCACTTCTAATTTTTTGCCCATATCCTTGAGTTTTTCAGTATCCTTGAGTGATGCTTGGTATGCAAAATGCACAGAAAAAAATAACATATGTATATGTTATTTTTTTCTGTGCAAAATGTCTTCCAACTCCTTTAAGCTAACAATTCGAACTTCTTTTATAAGCGACAATTTTGCGTGTATAATTTAAAGGGAAAGGTTCATGGTGATAAAGAAGTTTTAAATGAAATTGTGTACATATTAATTCGGAATATATAATATAATTCACATATATAATATAATTACATATAATTCATTTTTTTTTTACATTTTTAGGTATGAATCTGTTAGTGACCGCGAAGGTATATTGTAAATTTGAACAGATATTTTCGGAAGCGGCCACAGCAATATACAAGATATTGACTTTGCGCATAGCTTTTTGGAAAGAAATTTTAAAAACAAATTTATATCGGCTAAAATTTGTTCCAGGTGCAATACACATGTTACATTTAACTATGGAATTCAATCTTGTTTATATGGCCATCGCGAGCATGTTTGCAGCGACCGATTGTTTGGAGCCAATTTTCCACCTCCAGCATAATCATCATCGTAATGGAATCTTTTGAACCACATGTGGGTTTGTTGCTGTCCAATGATGCATATGTTACTTATTGACAAAGCCATTCAACCAAAAATGAGCTTCATCACTGACGATGATTTTTCGATAAAATTCAGTTTCTCCAAACTTTAGCAAGGCCCAATCGGAGAAGTATCAGCGCTTCAAATGATCAAGAGGCTTCCTTCAGCTCTTGAGGTTATTTAATCTTGTAAGAGTGTGAGCCGAGATCTTTATGGAAAATTCGCCACAATGTGTTTTGAGAGATTCGCAATTCCTATAAACGGTGTGGGACTGAAGCACTTAAGGCTCACTGGGACAAAAACATCCAATATCGAATATTTTGACTCGAATTTATCCACTATAACATGCAGACCGTCTGGTCGGACGATTATTACGACCGAAAATTGGAGTAAGCGCTCTTAAAGTTGTGACCACCAACTCAGAATTGCGGTAGAAATTTTAAATATTTTCCAAACGTTGCTCGTTCGTGAACTTCACCATGATAAAAATGTTTACCTTGACTGACGTTTTCGTGTTAACGGGTACGTTCGAAATTTTCAACGGTGGGTTCGTTTTGGTATACAATCAAGTTATGCCTTTTTGCCAACAAATGATTGTATGACATCTGGCAAATCGTTGCAATTTCGTGTCTACACTAGCAACTGTTCGAATTTTAATGGTATAACTCGATGTTAATGGCAGTTGGAGAGTAGATGTAAAGAAATAGATTTTAGAATTTTGTTTTATATTATTATTTTAATAAACATTGCTTGCTTGAGGTATGCTAAAAATTAGTATTCGCAAAAATCGAGGATATAGACAAAATCGTAACGACATAGACAAGCCTTTTAAGAAAAGTTGGTCCAAAACTCTTAAATTTCAAACTCGAATAGTTAAAATACTTTTTGAGTTTGAAGCATTGTACTTCGTAATTAAGCTTTCTTCTAACAAATCTCAGGAACATCTTTAACTTTCCAGCTAACTTAATTTAACTTTCAAGTGCCGTTTTCTCCAATATAGGCAAAATGCATATAAGGACAAGGATAATTCTGAGCCGGCGATATATAAACACATCAAAAAATTAAAAAGTACTTTAAAGTCCAATTTAGTCCTCTGTTGCTCAACATTTTAGTATTTTGAAATTTATGCCAATTTCATCCCTGATACTTGCTAAATTTATGTTTAGTTTTACTAGTGAACGTAAGATGTCTAAAATGTTTACAGAAAAATACAAAAGACTCAAAAGACTTTTAAAACTAAACTTTTCAAATTTTGAAGCTTCCGCTACTTCCTCTTAGATGCTAGGTGAAAAGTCAATTTACGAGGTTACTTTTCAACAACTTTTCAATATGTGTGACGTACAGTTTAAAATACGTAGTATGCGCAAATTAAAAATTAAATAACCAAAATGTACAAAATAAATAACTGACAAAAATATGAAGGTACTCAAAAAAGCCACCAAACTGTACATAAAGTATTTGTCCAGTTTGAAGGAACTTTCTAGTTCAAGCGAAGATGACAGACGACATGTATGTATTTGTATTCAGTGGCGCAGGGAAGGGGGGAGGGGGTTCAGGGGGTTAAACCCTCTGAGTTTGGTGAAGTGTCGATCAGCACAGTAAACAAAATCATTTATAATTCGAATAAGGAAAATAATCAATACCTGTTATAGGTATAATACAAGTAAATTATTTTTGACGCAAAGCGGCATAATATTAGCCGTGTTTTTTATAGATCTGTGTAAACCTTTTTTCCAGATTAAATCGAAATTAGATTACCTGAGCGTAGTTAAACAAAATGTTTAAAAGACGATCAGGTAGATCATCTTGAACAATTCTACCTTTAAAAACATAATTAGCATAAAATATTTGTCAGATTTTTAGTAGGACTCTTAACCTGGCGACAGCTACTAAATGGATTGGCATTATTAAATATTCATGGAGCGTGGTTATATCAATAGAAGGTAACCTTGATGAACTGGCTTTATAGTGGCACGAAGAATTAACATAAAATTATAAGAAACTTGAATTCAAATAAATTCGTAATTTCTAAAAGGAAATAATTAAAGAAATTATTTTTTATTTAAGAACCCCCTCCTGAACAAATTTCTGGCTACGCCGCTAGTATTTCATATAAATACATAATAATAAAACCGGGGATATGGTGAAATATATTGAATTTTGAAAGGCTGAATAATTTTAAGAATTACTTTTAAATAAAAGACTGAATTCATATTTTTTTATTATATTACATTTATTTCTACGAGAAGATTCCTTAATCTAAGTCAATAATCCTAAAGCTGTTTCATCATCTGCATCATTATTAAAATTATCGAAGTATTCATCTAAGACTTCATCTACTTCAAACGATTTCAACTCAAAACTCTTCAAAAGTCGGTTATCGCTATTTTTAATTTTCAATTCCAGTGATTTTAAAAATCGCTCACCATCGTGCTTTCTTTAGTCCAAATGTATTTTCCATAATGCTTCGTGCTTTTCAATGCACAAGGTTAAATTTTTTATAATATTACAACATAATAATAAAAAATTTATAATTTTACAATATTTTGAGTTGTTTATAAAAGTTGAATGACATTTAAAAATTTAGTTTAGTATAAGGCACAATTGAATACTTTTACCCTAGTGACATCTATTGAAATATTGCATGAATTACTGGGTTTTACAAAAGTTTAGTTTGAAAAGTCTCCTGAGGGACACAGCATAAATCATAAAATTATCACACGTTCCTATATTTTTTGAATTTGTTTTGCTTTTCATACAATTTTTGAGCTTGAAATTTCCCCAGATGGTAATTTTTCGTACAGTTTTACCACATTTTTACAGCCTTCATTGCCTTCTATGTAATGTATATTGACTTAATGACCAAACGAATTTGACCAGAATCCTGTGTTTATGAATTTTTTTTTATATTGTGTTTAAATAAATCAATTATTACAAGAAAATGAAAACGATTTACTTAAACGACATTCATATATGTTGAAATTCGAACATTTATGAAAATATTTTAGAAATCATAATTACGAATTTTTAACGTTTTTATTTAAAAATTTGTCTTAGGAAAAAAAGTGAATTCCCATATGTTTTGTGTGTTTTACTATGAAAAGTTTCGGGTTTTCCTCGTTTCTAATTCCCTTATAAAAGCTCAGATTTTTTGATTATGGCTCTATAAAATATAGGGTGCTCTGCTAATAGTCGTCCAAAATTCAAATTTTTATAGGTATTAGGAATAGGAAGGATTCCTGCCGCTGGCGCTACATCTCATGAAGGGATCTGGTAAGCGTCAATGCGTAATACCAAAAGTTCTATTGACGATTGGACTGTCATAATTTTGCATGCAGAGCGTAGGGTTTACATTATTCCCGATAGGTATCGCATTTTGTAGTTTTCCAATTACCAATTAACCGAAATAACAGCACTTTCTTTCATACATCGTACAATAAAATGATGAACAGAGACCATACAATTTTTGGATATCTATCCTTTTTTCCTATTATTCTAAGCTAAGACAAAAACGAAAAATAACTTGAAAGCAGATCTGGAAATCACAAACCATACCATAAAATAATAAACCGCCATACCATGGCATGTTGAAGAAAACCATACCACAAACCAAGTAATTCGATTTTCGGTTCCTCTTACCGCAATATGAAACGCGATTAATTTTAGTGATTTAAACAAAAATCAAAAAAACGATAAAACATTATTATTAAATCTTAAAAATTCAATTAAAATAATATGAAAATAAAATAATCCGACAATCGTTAAGTTTATTTTTTGTAGATCCATAATAATCTAAATTTTGAATCGAACGCATCGCATCTCCTGCCGTTCAATATAAGCACACCTTACAAAATTCAATATATAGTATTTGAATCGAGCAGTAAAGTATTTGCATCGAGCGAAGCTAAGCTCTACTTCAAAAATCTTGACATTTTTCTCATTCACATTTACGCTACATACACAAAAATATAAAATTCGACGATTTTCTTTTGTATTGTTGTAAATTTATAGTAAGTAAGTTTTATTATTTATTTTAATAATGATTTTTATCAATACCAAATAACTTATTATTACTTTTTGCTGTCCATATAGATGTGTAACATTCATAAGGTGAAAGGCAGAAACAAAATTATTCACGGCCAATTTATATATATTCCGAAGACGAGGACAAAAATGTTGGCAATCATTGTAACTTGGCCTTAAAAGGCCAACCCACAGGAAATTTAAAACAACATCTCAAATGATATTATGCAGAGCAACTCAATCATATTGAATCAGATAAAAAGTTGAAAGCAGCAAAATCGGGTTCACAAAAAAAAAAAATCAATCTCTATACGTTTATTATGGCAAGGAGAACCAAACTATGAAAATAAAAATTAAATTATTTCGTAGCAACAACTCAAAAATTATTGCGTAGAAATAGTGACAAAAAAATTGAAGGCCACTTAGTGCATTAGAAAATTCTGGTTTTCGAAAAATTATTCATGCAGTGGTCTAAAATGTTCCGTTGCTCGGTGCACGCGAGATTGTTAGAATTAAAAACATTTTGCGAATTGTTCCTAAAGATCCGAGATAAGATTTGGGAAATTATTCCAAAAATCGTAATAGTTTTTTGAACCACCGTTAACGTCTACTAGGTTACTTTACAACGATCGCGTTCTTCCAATTAATCAGTTAGTTGATTTTGAATATATAATGACAATATTCAAGATTCGAGCAGATTTAATTAAATGTAATATTTCGGTTCTGATAAATCAAACAGTTACTGAGAGAATCACACGGAACTCTTTAAATTATCGACTTCCTAACTATAAATTGACAATTAGCCAGAATAGTATATTTTACAAAGGTTTTGATTTATTTAACAAATTGGACGATTCCAAGAAGAACCTAAAAGTTAATCACATTTAATTTGTTTTACCAATTTTTGAAACACTTTTCATTTTTCTAATGAAGTGTTGGTTGGCTGTGAATTTCTTTTATTTCTTTATTATTGATTTTTTATTGGTGGATCTGCTGAGACAATCGCTAAATTTTCATGTAAAGTTCGAGAATTTGAAACACTATGAAACTTTAAATGAATCAAAATTAAAGTCAAACGACGTTTTGCCGGGACTGAGACATAAAGATAAAATTTCAGTTGCAATTTCTGTTATTTCATTGGAAAGTTTCATTTTATAGATTAATTTTATTTAAATCATAATACGTAGCAGCATGTTTGTTTGACGGCATATGCCGGTATATCCGCAGAAGAGTTAACAATATTTGTTGCACATGGGCCAAAAGATTTTTTAAACTCTCATATAAGATACCTAATATTTAATCAATATATTTGTAATTGGAAAAAATTAAAATCGCGCGAACTAAAAATATCAGCGTCTAATCTTTATGCTATAACAATTTTTCAAAACGTCAAAGATAATTTTGACCAATACCTACCAATTGAGACCTTTGCGACAAATAAGATGCATCCATTTTATAGGAATAAAATTTGAATTCACTTTAATCAATTAATAATTTGTGATTAATTTTGTCAAAGGCCTTGCGGAAATCTGTAGTGTCAACTTGGGCACCTTTTGACATGTTGTTGGGGAACAATTAAGTTTTTGACATTAAAATAAATACAATCTTTTACCAGTTTTTCAAAAAGTTTAGGGATAACAGATAAAATAGCTACTCCTCTATAATTCTCAACTGAATTTTTTGGCCCAGATTTAAATACTGGGATTACATGCGAGGGTTTCCAGCACTGGGGAAAAATACACTGCCTAAGGCTGCAATTAAATAAATGAGCTAAATCCAATGCTGAAATAAACACGTTCCGAAACGTGTTATTCATCAAAATTGATTTTTTATGAAATTTGATTTCTACATTCATTTCTCATTTACTACGAGTTACACTTAATTGTGAATTTTTTAAATTTATATTTATCCAAATTATACCTTTGTACGACGATATTAAATACGATCAATTTAACATTTTTTTATTAAAAATACGTGATTCTTGTAATATGTATACTTCAATTAATAAAAATGTATACATTAAACAAAACTTGTAACAAAAATAAATTACCATTCCATATAAACATTTAAGCACATCTACTTTTATATTACATAATTGTTATAAAAGAGCTATTAATTAACAAAAAAAAATTATACTAAATTAATGTCATTTAATGAATTGAAGTGACGATGTTTTAGCCACCGCTAACGAATCGTCTAAATTAATGGTGTACAATTTGTAATAATTGTCCATAAATTTAAATTTTTTATAGCTATTATTAGCCGAAGAAAATTATACATGGATTCCGGATTTTAAGACGGATCTCGCCCGGGATTTCGAGAAGTATAAAAATTTAATTTTATAATTTTCTTATATAAATGAAATGGTTAAAATTCATTTTATATCATAAATTGTTTTCTTGATAATAATGTACTCAATATATTGCATCATTCTTACAGTCCTAATAACGTTGTATACATTAAAAGAGATTTGCTTGAATCAAAGAAAACCAAATGGCATTAATAACAATAACACAATTTATTGAGTGGAAATCCGGAAGCAAACTATTCCCGAAGCAAACTTCCAATTCAGCAAGGCGTAAATTGGGTTCAACAATTTTTAAATATGCGAAAATTAATTACCAAACACGAATGTCAAAAACAAAACAAAAGATAGTGAAAAACAGCTGAAAACTGTTGACAACGAACGACAAATGCAAAGGAAAAAATTACATCCACATTAAGCCCAGCATATTGGCAGCGGAAATCTACTGATGGAAAAAATATATCACTATGTACCACATTGCTTTGAAACATTTAATGTTTAGTGTGTATTCAAATCTCAATGTATTAATTGTACTCAAGATGTGACCAACAGATGGCGGAACAGAATGCGCCCATTAAAACTAGACTAAGTTCCCTTGAAATCTTCTACACATATGATTTAATTTTAAGGGAATCCCTTAAGCAAAAGAGTTCCAAAACATTCGTAATCGTCAAACTATATACATAGTTTAGTTCTCGATTATTACGGGAAAATAAAGGACAAATTAAAATCCAAATTACAGTCTGGCCTGTAAGTACCATAAATACTACATTTTATTCTATGAGCTATTTAACCCTCATCGGTCTGCCGAAAACTACGACGAATCGGTTCCTGTGTATGCGCGCACATACACACCTGTCTTTTCACCTGTAAAAAAGGGCCTCCAAAAAAACCATGTACATATATGTTTTGTGACTTTTTATCTTTATTGGAATGTTCTCTATCAAAATTAATACTATTTATGGAGATTTACTCAAAAAAATATAAAAAAAAATGCAAAACCAAACATCGCCATTTTTGCACATTTTTCGCAAATATCATAACGATGATCAGCACAAACGAAATTGACACACTTTCCACAACGTGTAGCAAAAATATTTTTGTTCTTTTTGTATGTGCAGATGTGGTAACTGCCCTTTTTCGAAGTATATGGCAAATGGCGAATCGGCCGTATTTCATCGCAAATATCAGCAGCATCGCTAGTTTGCGGTTGAGTTTTGCGTTTTGCGATATGTTGCTCCACAAGAGCCATTCCCAGTTCTTCAATAAAAAGTCGACGACGAATATTGTGATTGGATCTTTCATTTTTCCAGTCCGGAAACAAAGAAACAAACGTAACAAATGCATTCAACGCACTAACATCAAGCATGTTACAAAATACTGCCATTGGCCACCGATTGATTTTTCGTTTGCATGTGTACGTAGCCACCATTTGGTCCATTGTATCAACGCCACTCTTGGTTTTGTTGTAGTCTTCGATAAGGTTCGGTTTCTTCTTTTCATCCTGTTCATTTATGCTGACAACATTGTGGTATGTACTCAGCAATGTGACGAATCGGTAACGGCGAGGAACATATGACAACATAACAGCTTGCAATTTATATTCATACACAACTTCAGTTGAATAGATTGGCTTTTGACGCATATCAAATAAGACGGAAGGAATTTCTGTCCTATTTTTTCGAATCGTTCCCAAAATAGTCATACGATTTTTATTCAAATCCTCAGCCAATTGATATGAAGTAAAAAAGTTGTCGCACGTAACATTCCTATCGGAAAGTCCGTTCAACAAATCCATGACAAAACGCCGTCCGAGATTGCGTTCAGGAGCAGTATTACGATCACGACCAACATAAATTTGTGTGTTGTACTCGTATGCATACCCAAATCTTTATGCCATATTTTGCCGGTTTGGAAGGAATATACTGACGAAACGGACATCGCCCACGAAACGGAACTAACTGCTCATCTACGGTTACGTTTTTACCTGGTGTGAATACTGCTTTCAAGTTTTTATTCCATCGTTCGCACACATTTCGTATCGGTGCCAATTTATCACGAACAGAAGTAGAAGCAATGGCAATGCGTTCTTCTCGATCATCAAATCGAATGCAACCATGAATACGCTTGAACATTTTCAAGGACATTGTAGCTCTAAATATTGGTCGACCAGTTCTTTCGTTCCAAAGCTGAGTCACACATTCACCGTACGACCGATACACGCCAGCAAGCAGCAACAATCCAAAGTATGCATGCAGAGTATACATATCAATGTTTTGCCATTGCTTCTTGTACTTTCGCACACCATATAAATTCGTCATGTTCA
Organism: Tipula vernalis; assembly: GCA_958295665.1. Lineage (NCBI taxonomy): Eukaryota > Metazoa > Arthropoda > Insecta > Diptera > Tipulidae > Tipula > Tipula vernalis. The sequence goes on along the minus strand of OY282558.1, from coordinate 124,573,677 downwards.
AAATAATGTGCTCAATCGGTCTAAGAAAAATATGAAATGCAGACAAAACATCAACAATATTAACAGCCGCTATTGCTTTTGGACCTGAGAACATAACAAAAATAAAACAAACAATAAACATAATAAATAAAAAACATCACAAGCAAGAAAACAAGCATGCATTCATACATTGAGAACACACATACGACAGATACAATGAATCATAACAAAAAGGGTGTGTTTTTACCTGAAACAATATTATCGGCGCGTCGAAATGAGTTTCTACGACTGAATTCAAATGGCTGCGATGAATATTGAATCTTTTTATCCTTTGACCAATATTTATTTTCTGGATTTGCTGCATTTTCTTCCGCAATATTTTGTTCAATCGGCTCAATGTCTTCTTCATCTTCGTGCTCGCTCAACTCACTTTCAGCACTTTCCTCGTCCGATAATACAAAATCATCGTCACTATTCCACGGAGATTCGCCCGTATCACTTTCTGAATCCAAATCCATATCGCATTCATCTCTTTGTCGCCTTTAACGTAAAATTCGATCCATTTTTTACCAAAAAAATAGAACGAAAGCACAACAAGTATGGCACAAAACAAGCAAAAAATAATAATAAACACAACCAAATACGAATGACGCAGTAAATAATGTTTACTCGTGTGTGCTCTACGAAAAACTGATGCCAATGGAACGAAAAATAGCGCGTAACATATGTCGACATACACATATACGCGAACGGCAGATGTATGTGTATGTGCGCGCATACAATGGAACCGATTCGTAACTAAAACTGCTCAGGCAATACCAAACATGGACGACATCTAGTGACTGAATTTTTCGATTCTATAGCCAAAATAAATCTACTTTACAAAAAACCAGTTCATTCCGACGCGCCGTCTTTATTTTATTCAAGTTTAAAAATCAAAATTGTATGTGCGCGCAATATATGGAACCGATTAGGGTTAAAATATGTATGTAAATATGTATAATCTACGTTTGGTCGGTAAACGGCACAATGGTTAAAGCTGCGGAATTTGGACGGGAAATATCGGTTTCGAATGCGGATATGAGCGGGATATTTTATCATCTGATTTCGATCAGTAATAGCTATGAGTACAACTATGACAACCTGTTGGAGTACAGAATTCATGGGCTGATCCACTTTACATGTCAGTACTATAGGCTGGCAATGTACAGTGTATGTGTGATTTAAATATACAGGTGGTCTGCGCAAAACAGGCCTAAAGCCTTACGTCCTCGATTTGGCTACATCATAAGGTAGGACGTCAAAAGCGGTGATATCCATGAGTACAACTATGACAACCTGTTGGAGCGCAGAATTCTGACCCACCTTCCATGGGAACCCATCTTCCATGTCAGTACTATAGGCTGGTAATGTACAGTATATGTGTGATTTACAGTCCCTGTTCATTGAAATATGAACACTATTAATATAGTGAAAAACTGCAGAAATTGCAGGAATGTTGGACTTAAGTACGGCCCAACAATTATCGATAGGGTTTAAATCTGGAGAATTGCCAGGCCAAGAGAGGATCTCAATATTTTGTTTAAGGAGGACATTCTCTATTAATTTTGCAGTATGGCAAGGAGCTCCATCTTGCATAAAAGTGTAAAAGGATTGGCCTTGAGGTAGGGATCTCATGTAAGGAAATAAGACTTCTGTCAACACCTTTTTATATTGTTCTTTTATCATGGTTTCCTCTATGAAGTATATTGAACCAGGTCCATCTCCACTAATGCAGCTCCATATCATTACGCAGTCCTCCCTAAACCGCTCTCCTGGTCTCCTTCTGATGAACTGGGCTGATTCTGTAACGTCCTTAGCCTGCATTCGTCTTTAAATATAACCTATACATTCAAACAATCTCTTTAATTTCTGATTTTTCTAATTTAATTTTTGAAAATATACAGGGTGTCCGGGTTTGGGATGCTGATCCGTCATGGGGTGATTCCTTGGTTCATTCTGAGAAACAAATCGTATGTAGAGGGTGATCTATTTTTGATATCCTTTGAGATACAGGGTGTTTAAAAAATCTGGTTCAGAAAAAAAGTACACCGAAATATTAAACTGTAACTTTCAAAATATTTATCGGAGAGCAACCAACTTAGTCTCTTTTGGTTGGTAATCGTATAGGCTATTATTAAGGTTTAAGTGGTTATCTTGTATCTGCATCCGTTTGAGAGCTATGGTGATTTAAAGTAAAAAAAAAATATTTGTTTTTTATAAAATCGAGTTTTTCTCAAAAAAAAACCGTTATAATTTTTTCTTTTGTTTATTTAATTTTAATTTGTCATGATCTCCTCTACAATCCCTCAATACAAAGTTTGGGTCGAGGAGTTATAAAAGGTGCTCAAAATTTCCTCCTTGTGATTGAATACATGCTAATATTCGTTTAAGTATGCCTTTGGTTATTTCAATTCTTGGTAATTCTTCCCTTATCTGTTGTGCTGCTGTGTGTATTCGTTGTATAAGTTCTTCATTTGTTTCAATTTCTTTGGAGTATACAAGCGCCTTCATCCTTCCCCATACATAAAAATCCAATACCGTAAGATCAGGGGATCTTGCAGGCCAATGAATTGGACCATTTCTTCCAATCCAATTATTTGGATAATTTTCGTTAAAAAAATTCCTAACATTATTATGGTAGTGACAAGGTGCACCATCATGTTGGTATGTATGCGAGAATCTACTTAAAATGGGAACATCATCAAAAAGGAGTGGCAAATCGTTTTATAAAAATTGTAAATAACGTTCACCATTTAATCTAGGTGGTAATAGGAATGGTCCAATTAATTTATCGCCAATTACACCAGCCCATACGTTTACACTGAATCGGTGCTGAAATGATATTTGTTTTTTCGAATGAGGATTTTCAGCAGCCCACGTGTGTAGATTGTGAAAGTTTGTTATGCCATCTCTTGTGAATTGAGATTCATCCGTCCATAGGATACGTTTCACAAAACTTGCATTGTCCAAATTCCTTTCCATCAACAAATTACAAAACTCCAATCATGTAGTGCGGTCTATCGGTAATAGTTGTTGAACGGGTGTTGTATGGTATGGATGAAGATTCTCCTTGTGCAATACTTGATGAATTCGATAGCGAGAGACGTTTAATTGTAAAGCGAGCCTCCTTATGCTAATAGAAGGATTTGCTGTTACATTACGGATTATACCTTCGTCGACATCCAAATGGTTTGGTGAGACTGAATGGGGCTCCGCCCGGGTATTCGATCTTGTTACGATATTTGGCAGTCTCCTATGAATATTTATAAATACTCTTGCATCAGGAATGCGACGTGTTGGAAATCTGAGTTGATATTCATTGCGAGCTCGTGCTGCATTACCATCGCAAAATCCGTAAACAAAATGGATATCAATGTACTCCTCACCTGAGAACTGTGCCATTATAATATTAATTTTATTAAATTAATTAAAATTTTGATTCACAACACTGATACAACACTAGATAATATCTCGAAACTAATGACTGAATCTGAAAATATTTAGTTTTTGTTTTTTCAACATTTAAACAAATGAGTTGATAATCATCGCCTACTGTTTTACAGATCAAAATAAAATTGGTAAAATATTAACACTATAACATCTCTTAATTAGATTGAGAATAAACGGAATACGAAGAAAATTATGGCACGTGGGTACAAGTAATGTATTGGGGGATTGTAGAGGAGATCATGACAAATTAAAATTAAATAAACAAAAGAAAAAATTATAACGGTTTTTTTTGAGAAAAACTCGATTTTATAAAAAACCAATATTTTTTTTTACTTTAAATCACCATAGCTCTCAAGCGGATGCAGATACAAGATAACCACTTAAACCTTAATAATAGCCTATACGATTACCAACCAAATAAGACTAAGTTGGTTGCTCTCCGATAAATATTTTGGAAGTTACAGTTTAATATTTGGGTGTACTTTTTTTCTGAACCAGATTTTTTAAACACCCTGTATCTCAAAGGATATCAAAAATGGATCCCCTCATGACGGATCAGCATCCCAAACCCGGACACCCTGTATAAAGGGTATATAAAAATACGATTTACCTTCTTCCAGTGATCTATTGTCCAGTGCTGATGAAATTTAGCCCAAATAAGACGTTTTTTCCGCATGTTTTCAGTGAGTCTGGGTTTCTTTGCTGGACGCCTGCATTTCAAATTACTTTCATATAGCCTTCGTCGCGTGTCATCGCTGATACCTTTATCGCTTCTTCACTAAGTTACTTTTGTAGCTCGCCCGACGTTGCTCTTCTCTTTTCTAAGGCCGATTGAATAATTTTCCGCTCGGTTCTGGGTATTGTCTTCCTCATCCTCTTTCAGTTTCTCTTGGTCTCGTAAAATGTACCCCCAGATTGAAGAATATTTGCCAAATTACTTACTGATGAGCAAGAAACTTTTTCCATTTTTGCGATCTCGCGGTATTTTCGAAAATAAATGTCTCACTCTAGACTTTACACTCACGCACACTTTCACTTAAATACAAGTTTTTAACTAAATGATAAAAATCACTTAACTATAACAATTCTTCTTATTAACATAGAATAATTTTCACTTTAGCTCAGCCACAAAATATCTACACACACCCACCTACAACCACGGGTCAAACATAAAATGAGAGGAAAAACTAAAAGTAAAATATCTATGCTATTTATTGATCTTTTTAGTCCCTTTTCAGGTAATAATTTTATTGCGACCTTTTAAAAATGTTGTAAAATAATCTTAAAACAATAACAAATGTGATCCTAAATGAATTTATTACTTTCAAGTATTTTAAAATAAATAACAATAGTACAAATTAGGAATTCCCATAATACTAATAGTGTCCGACCATAATTCAATGAACAGGGACTGTAAATGTACAGGTGGTCTGCACAAAACAGGTCTAAAGCCTTATGTCCTCGATTTGGCTACTGCATAAGGTAGGACGTTATTATTATTATTATTATTGAAGGACCATGTGGGCGATCAGTCACCTCGCACTGCGACCTAAAAGAACTTTTGTGCTTGAACCCTGCTTATTTAGCCATCCAGTCAATATTCAGGCTCTTAATGAACCTGATAATACTGCCGGCCGTACGTGATACATACTATCTGGGCTTATTGCTCTCCCTCCTAGATGTTTACTACATCATGTAGTTCTGCTAGAAAGACAGTCCCGTATATTCCTACCTCTGCCTCGTCTTCCGTTTCGAATTTACTCTTACGAGTTGCTGCGAATGGAAAGTCGCCTGTAGGTCACCCAGCTTTACTACAGGAATGCTAAATAAAACTGGAGGGTGCCTGGTATCCAGAGTCCACATACTTTGAACTGATTAACCTTCCAGTCATTCATCCATCGGTATATGCTGTTCCACCTTAGATTAGGGTTTTTTGTCAAAGATTCCTCCTTTAACGCCTTACTTTAGACTGTGCCAAATGGCCACAACGTGCAAATGTCCTCAGTTACCAGTGGTCGCCACGAGGAGGTACCCATCACGCAGGTGCTTAATATATGACCAGAACAGCTCACGTGATAGGCACCCCTTTCTAAACTTTGGTTCCCCCACCAATAGACGCCAAACCATCCAGTAGGATATTAAAAGCGTATTGAGAAAAAAATTGGGAGGGCTTTGACCGCAGAAAAGGATTGTAAAAGAGGAAAAAACATAAAATAAAATGTTTATTCTGATTTTTAGGTATAATCCCGGGGTCCTGGGATTTGAAAATTTTCAATCCCGTAATCCCGGTGTTGGTAAAATGGCCCGGGATTGTAATCACTATTCACAAGGTCAGAATATTATAGCACAGAAGAAGGATATAAGAGTAATTTCTATCGTACATTAAAATGTCATTCGATTCACCAAAAAGGCTATTTTAACGAAAAAAGACAGACCGTAACCTCCAGATATTGTCATTGCTAAAACCTTAGTGCCTTGGAGAGGAACGCCTATCTTCAGGCCAGAATATACCAAATAAAGTACATTATTTGTACATACATATTATTATGTTATACAGTTATTCAAATTATGCTTAATTGATGGTTACCCAAGGGCCTTAATAATTAATTCTAGAGAATCCTCGCCTAGCGAAGTAGAACCCTTTGTGTCGATTACTTTTATACGAGCTACGATTTAACAAAATCTAGTACTTCCTTCTCTTAATAGTAAAAACTCCTTACCTAAAAAACATTGACTTTTACTTGTCAAAGTACAAACAAATTTTTCGGGAAAATATAAATCATAAAACAGAAAAATCTTTAATGAGGTAAGCTTATTTGACAAGATACAGTAATTTTAATAAAGATCTTATTATATATTTTGCACGTAATTTACTTTAATTTAATTTTAGATGTAGAGGAAAACTCCGAAATGAGCTCTAAAAGAAAACACGAAGTTTATGGTTATTTTAAATACTCGTCAGAAAAAAAAAGTAACAAATGTGATTTATGTGATATTGAGCTCAATAGTAACCACACAGAAAATTTGATCCGCCATTTAACTCTTTGGGGCTAGGTGGGTTAAAAACTGTCCCACCTTTTGCTTAGCTTTTTATGCATGGTGGGATATATTTTAACCCACCTCGAAAAGTTGAAGTTACTCATAGTCATACAGTTTAATATTTTATTTATTGTTTTTCATTATGTTGGCAATGCTATGCACCAATAATAAATGCGTAAATAAGTAAAAAAAAAAAAATTTATACAAATCAAAACGCCGCAGTAAGTTGTGTGTGTTGCTGTGATTAAGGTTGGAGCATTGTGTGATGTAGTGAATTGTTGTCGTTCATAACGGTATGTACTTTTTCTTTTTGTAAAATTTATTATAAGTGAATAAATTGTTTTATAATAAAAAAAACATGTTATTTGATGTTTTATACTAATTTTGAAGCTGTGAAGTGGTGGGATTGTATGTATCCCACCATGCAAATTAGCAAAAATAATAAAATAAATTATTATAAATTTATTCTTTTATTAATTTATTTTTGCTGCTTATATAAAATTATTTGCCCTTTAGATTCAATATGGCAAACATGAAGAGGGGAAAATTGGTGCCTAAAGATGATATTGAAGACATTATCGAAACAGAAATTTTTGAAGAAATACCTTCAGATCCTGAATCAAGCATTGATGAATCAAACACTGATCTTAGTGATGATGGAGACCAATTTATTAGAACCCGGAGGAAGAGAAGGAGGATCATTTCCAGCTCAGAAGATGAATGGGAAAATGAAGTAGATGAAGTTACACAAAGCCAGGTGATTAGACAATGGAGTAAAAATGGCAAACCAGCTTCGTGGGAAATACGAGGTAAAGACTCGAAACATCTACCAAAGCGTACTAGTCGGAGAAGATGTGCGTTATGCAGCACAAAAAAAAAAGAAATTCGCACTTCTTGGTGCTGTACTGTCTGCAAGGTTCCACTTTGTTTTGGTAAAAAGTTGTGTTTCAATGAATATCATTTAAAGCATTAGTTGCATGGTGGGATTATATATGTCCCACCCTGTAAAAAAGGACTTATTGAAATGTTATTTTTGTTTTTGTTATTTTGAGTAATGAATTATCTAAAATAATCGAAATTAATGTTTATTTCCATTTTTTATAATAAAAAATAATCTGTGCAACTAGGGTCTTTATTTTCTTTAAAATCGTGTGCCTCAAAGAGTTAAAAGTAAAACATCCTGATATTTATAAAAACTTAGATACAAAAAGAAGAAAAGAGACTGAAAATAACCAACCCACCCTTAATAATTATGTAATTACACGTAAAAAAGTCCAATCAGTAAAAATGTTAGAACTTAAAGGCAAACATACCGCGGAATACCTACTCAGACAAATGTTATATGTTTTAAATAAATACGGTATTGACATTAAACAAATTTATAGTTTCACTTCAGACAACGGTAAAAATATGATAAAAACTGGTGAACTATTAAAAAATGTTCAGATATGTTCATCAACATCTTCCTTATCAAATATAAAAGACTATATAGATTTAGATAATGAAGATGACAGTGATGTTTATATCGAAACCGAAATTCAAGAAGAAATTGATGTGGAGCTGCGGAATGTAATTGCTGTTTGTATTTTCGTTATTAAGAAATTAAGAAATCCATCAATATTAATAATAATAAAACGAATTGGATTGAAAAAAAACCAGTTTTACATTGGGATCCCAATCCCAATCCGTTGGGATTCTACATTAAAAATGATAAGCAGCTTAATTAATTTAAAAACCTTCTGCAGTGACTACCAAGAAGCAATCCCGTAGTTGAAAGTTTCAGATGAAAACTGGTGGTGGCCGCGTTAACACCGGCTCATGAAGCATGAGCAACTTACTATGAGTCAATTTTTTAATGTTATCACCAAATGCAAATTGGCAATTAAAAAATTAAATAATTCATATTCAAACATATTTGAGAATTGCTTGGATGTGAGAACTGTAAAACTATTGAATAGTGACACAATGTTAGCATGCATTTACTTGGACCCACGCTAACAAATACTATTAACACATGATCAGAAGAAATCAGCAAAAGATCTCATATGTAAAATACAAAAGTTTGTTCTAAATTTTACTCCACATCAAGTGTCAAAAGATACGAATTCATTTCCAAGCTCATCCTTGCCAAAAGAGAATAATCAAAATCGAACAATTAATTTATCTGATAAAGAAGCAATTTATTCAGAAAATGATTTAGATGAGATGGGTGAGTTAATTTTTTACAAAAGAAAGAGAATTAGCAGATGTAGTTTAATCGTCAGTACCACAGCAAAATTTCAAAATAGTAGTGGACTATTTTGACAACATTCAAAGAATAAACCGCAAGGAAGACCCCAAGAAATAATCAATTATATGGAGAATTATCTGATGGAGCCAACATTTTATTTGCAGTCCCTGCAACGCAAGTGTCGGTAGAGCGAGCATTTTCAACATTGAAATTCATTTTAGCACAGATAACAGGGGTATTTGTTGGCATTTTGTTGTTTATTATATTTTATTTTTTAGAATTTTATTTTTTGTTAATTATTTTTATGTTTGGAGGTGGAGGATCGAGCGAACATTCAAAGAGGATAGACGTATTTTGTCTTTCCTCTTCAAAATTTAATTTAATTTAATTTAATTTTTATTTTTTATTTATGTGTTAGTGTGAAGTGTTATGTATATACTTTATATACAAATGGACATACATTTTAATTCTAATTTAATTTAATTTAATTTAATTCAATTTATTTAAAGTGAAATAATAGTTAAAGTGTAATTTTGGAAAATGCAATCCACCGGGATGCATTTATCAGGTAATGTTTTGTATTTATAGCTAAAGAAATCAAAATTCTTGATTTTTTGATTAAGTGCATGATTTTAAATTTTCTTGTGGTTGTACATACAATTTAATTACTAAAATCTAATAATTGGATTGTATTAAAATTGATTTTAGTTTAATTTGATATAATGTACGTAGTTAATTTTCATATCTTATTTTATTTTTACGCATATTTATAAGTGTTCTTGTGTTTTATTGTATGTGCAATCGCAAAACCAACACTAATGTAATACTACAGGCCTAATTCAGTGATGAAGCACACAGATGCACTCTTACGTTTAATAGCTTATAGTTGAAAGTGTTGGTGCAAAAATAGAATAAAATACTCTCATCTAACCAATCCCAATTAGTTTTTTCTTTTCATTATTGGGGGTGTTTACATTAGGCATTTTATTCCGGATTCTTCGGCAACAAAATCCCTCATCGTTTACACTAAGCCAAAGAGAATACACATCAAGAGGAACATCTTATATGCACCTCTTTTGCATATGAACTAAAAATCTTAAAATATTTCAGAATTATTTGGTGATGGCAAACGAAATAGGATAAACATATATTTTTTATTTGGTTTTCTCTTTCGAACAAAAACAAAAAAAATTATTTTACTATTTAAAAATAACATAAACTGTCTCTTACTAATTCATATTATAATTCCATTGTAAAATGGAATAGATATATTCGTACAATGAATATTTTGTTTTCATTTTATACAATATACTCGTATGTATGTATTTGTTTTGCTAATAGTACTGTCCTGCGGACGGAATATATAAAGGAACGAAAAAAACGACGATAAATAGAATTTTATACGAATGAACAAATGAATTGTAAATTGTTTTGTAATGCATAAATGTTGATAATTTAAAATTTGTCTTATAGTCTCATCTTTCGCAATCATATTAATAAAAAAATTGTGAAATTCAAACAAAAATTAATTTTGTACGCAAAAATGTACATCAACTATCTATTTTATTATCAATACCAGTTTACATAACTACAAAAATTTTACTAACACCACCGTATAATTAAAACATTCAAATACACTGTGATCTATAAAAATCTTTCACTTGTTATGTACAATTATATATAAGTTGTATATTGTCCTTTAGGACTGATTGTATTTGATCGTATTAAGGAATACTTGTGGATTTGACCATGAAAATACAACAACACGGTTTCGTTATTTTTTAGATTTTTATTTTTGTGGATTTAACAAAACAGATTTCAATATTTTTTTACCTAGTATTTCATCGAATATGAAAACGCTGTAATTTTTTGGTTTATTAGCTGGATTTATTATAATTTGTTAGAAATGGTAGATTATAAAACTAGGTTTATTTTAAATTTATTCGAAAGGCCTTAAACACAAGTTTCAATCGCTTTTAAAAAGATGCACACGATTTATTTTCTTAAACGGTTCCATTCAGGAGTCGGGTCTTTTTTCAAATCATCCAAAGTTGTCTGGTTTTTTTTTTGGCAAGCTTGAAAAATTCCCCAAATTGAATAATACAACGGATTATCTGATGAATAGGCCGGCTATCGAAATAAAATATGGATCATTGAATGTAAACAGATGTTTTGGAAATGCTTTCTGGTCCATGGTAAAAAAGCGTAATTTAATATCAATTTTTGGTAAACATCGCCATTAATCTGGTGTTTGGTGTCTGGAAAATTAGCGGTGAACAAATATTTTCAGTGGCAACCGCTCAAACCATCACCAGTACTGCATTGTGTCTTCGTGTGACCTTGAAATGCCCAGAATTATCATCGGAACGTCTCTTTAACCAAACAAGATAATCTTGTTTGTTGAGAAATTGTTCAACGCAGAAGGTTTTTTGATCCGAAATTATCGATGTTAGTAAATCTTCATGAGCGAGCAAGGGAAGCAATGATTTCTATCGATTTTTTTTACCATCCGTTATGTTTTCAAGGTTCGCCGAACACTTCTATCGTTGTTGTCTAATTCATTTCCCATTGTAGGTGATTATTATTATTATTATTATTGGGGGGGCCATGCGGGCGATCAGCCACTTCGCACTGCGACCTAAAAGATCTATTGTGCTGGCCCCTGCTTAATTATCCGTCCAGTCAATATTCAGGTTCCTAATGAACCTGACGATACTGCCTCCCGGTACGTGATACATACTATCTGGGCTTATTGCTCTCCCTCCTAGATGTTTACTACAGCATGTAGTTCCGCTAGAAAGACGGTAGCATTGGAGCTCAAGGACCTCGAGAGGGTTGTCCCACTCTCGTATATTCCTACTCCTGCCCCGTATTCCGTTTGATTTTACTCTTACGAGTTGCTCGGAATTGCAAATCACCTGTAGGTCACCCAGCTTTACTACAGGAAGGCTAAATAAAACTGGAGGGTGCCTGGTATCCAGAGTCCGCATATTTTGGGCTGATTAACCTATCAGCCATTCATCTTTCGGCATATGCTGTTCCACCTTAGATTAGGGTTTTTTGTCAAGGTTTTCTCCTTTAGCGCCGTACTTTAGCCTGTGCCAAATGGCCTAAAATGTGCCAAATGGCCTTAGTTACCAGTGGTTGCCACGAGGAGGCAGTACGTACACTTGCGAATTGTGAACAGGTTACCCCTTACACAATTGTACCCATTACGCAGCTGCCTAATGACAAGACCAGAACAGCTCACGTGATGCGCACCCTACTGGAAGGTTACGGAGCTGGTAGATTAATCTAATCAACTTTGATCCCCCCCCCCCTCCAATAGACGCCAAACCACCATTGTAGGTGAACTACGCACCGGATTACGAAACAACCGATTACGCAATTGAATTGTTTTCAAAACGACTCAACCGATCATCTTGGAATTTTCATCAAGTATGTTTGGCATCCCAAGAATCAACCTTAGAATATTTTTGAAGATGCTGAGCCCTGAGCTTAAGTGCCCCGATACAAATGTTTCCTAAAATTTCATTTTTTTTAAACTGCTTACTCAACCGATCGCTATGAAATTTTCCTCATGTCTGTTTGGCTAAATATGTTAGAAGATATCGGGCACCAGAGTCTTTAGGTGCCGCTAATTTGACACATATTTACAATATATGTATAAAAATGGAGCTAGTGGATGGAAATGACATCGGAGTCGTGTAATTAACATAAATGTGTGCGATGCATGTACTGACCGAATTCTATGTTTATGCTCCGGTTTGGCTTTTATTCAAAATGTATGTTGGGTACTGTGGTATGCGCCAATGATTTTTAGTTTTTTAGTGAAGCGAATTAATGAATTAAAATAAAAGTGATGTTGTGGCAATATCGGTCGAAATACTCAAAATATGTGTGAGCAAAAACATCTATAGTTGTTGTAATTTATTTTGTGGACAGATTCATTCTTGACATACATACATTCACATTATTTTGACAACAGATTAGAAACATACACATAAATAGCTTTAGTTTTATTTGATATTATTATACGCCGTTGCCGTGATGTAAATTGTTGATGGTTCTTACGTATTTTTTTTTTCATATTTCATAGAACAAAACAAATCAGATTAGTGTTGATTAGTTTTTTTATTGAAGGCTTATAAATATGTACACAACTAACACTATGACCACTAGTCACTTTGTACCTTTAAATTTTGTATAGTTCGTCTTGGAATTATAGATGTTTTTGGGTGTGTGTGTTGAATTGAAAAAAAAAATCATATGGGAGAGTAAAGCCTGAATTACATTGCGAATAACAGGTTGTCAGTCAAAATAAAAGGAGATAAAAATATAAAATCTGTGGTTGTGTGAACGAAACACAAAACAAAGTCAGTCAAGATTTGACTTACATAAAATGTGTGTTTGTATTAGGGGATCGTCATAATTATGGTCAAAAGTATCAAATCGAGATCATTTCAACTAACACATCTGCTAAAAAAAAAAATATAGCTTTTTCTTTGTCACTCTAATGGATTAGTTTTTTTTGTCATCTCTTGTCTTGAAGTCAGTTCAGTCAATTATTCATAGTGAAATACAGGCTTAAAAAAGCAATAGAAAATAAAACAACGGGAATAACATAACGGACTGTGTTTTTTTTTATGAAAAGTTGCTGGTTGCTGCCATTATAGTTTTTAGCTTGGTGTTATATAGAAGTATTTTCTACTCTGGTATTACGAAGCAAAAATTGTTATCGTTAAAAGTTTTTAACTGAATAAAATAAATATATTTTCTAAACATTTGGAATAAAATGTCGTCCAGAAAGAAAATTTTTAATTGTGTTGTTCCATGTTGCAAAATATCATCATCAACTCATGCTGGCTTGCAATTTTTTCAATTTCCAAGGGATCCAATTAGAGGTTCCGTTTGGAGTAATGCGATTGGTTTGTCAAGTTTGAAAAACAAGTACAATTATGTATGTGAACGTCATTTTCCGAGCGGATATATAGGTGCACACCGCCATTTAACGAGGAACGCAGTCCCTGTTTTGAATATCGTTGAAAACAATGAAGCTAATGATTTACCACATGACAAACAACCATTCGTAGCTAATGAAGAAATGGAAACCAGTGACATTGGTACTAGATCCTTGCTGTATAATCCAAAAGAATTTTCAACACAAATGACACAAACCGATCCACTGGATGAGGATGTGGAATTTTTAAATGTTATAAATCAGCTAAATTGTGTTCACTGCTCAATCACAAAGGAGGATGCCCATTATTGTGCGAAATGTAAAAAAAATCGATATAACTCATTAATTTTTAAAAAAAAATTAATTGCTGCTAAAAAAAAAATCCATAAATTAACGCAGAGTTTATTAAGTTGAAGAGAAACTATAATAATTTAAAGGCCAATCATCAAAAAATAAACAATACCAGTATCGATGAAATGATTAGTCAACTAAAATCCCCAAACGAGCCAACTAAAAATGTATGTAAACTTTTGTTGAAAGAGGATTATTACTACACAGAACAGGACAAAACATTTGCACAGTGTTTGTACTACAAGTCTGCAACTACGTATAAATATTTAAAATCAACTTTTGAATTAAAACTGTCATCAGTTTCGTCTATATACAAATGGTCACCAATCAAGTATATTTCTCCAGGAACAAACGATATTTTGCAAAAGCAACTTAAAAAGTTATTTTTAAATATGCCAACGTCATCGCGTATATGTTGTTTATCTTTCGATGAGATAATTATTAAAAAAGACTTAACAGTTAATACCGTAACAGATAAGGTGGAGGGCTATTGCGATAACGGGATAGAAAGAACAAACCAATTGGCTACTTCGGCTGTTTTCTTTATGATACGTGGTTTAGTAGGCAATTGGAAACATGTGCTTAATTATGTGCTCATTAACAATTCAATTAGTGTCGAAGAACTTTCAAAATTAATAATAGACAATATAAAATTATGTGAAGAAATATTAAATTTAGAGGTGGTAATGTTAACCTGTGATCAAGCTACAACCAATGTGGCAGTATATAAAAAATTTGGTGTTGGACCGGAGAAGCCATTCATACTTGTGGGTGATAAAAAAATTTTTGTGCAGTATGATCCGCCTCACTTGATCAAATCTGCTAGAAATGCGCTACAAAAACATCAGTTTTTGCATTTAGAGTACGGAACGACTGATTTTAATGTGGTAAAAAAAATTTATGATCAGGAACAAAATCAAAAGGTTAAAATGTTACATAAATTAACCAAAGCCCATATGGAACCAAACAACTTCCAAAAAATGAGTGTTAAGCTGGCTGTTCAAGTGTTAAGTAATACGGTTTCCAGTGCTTTACGAACTACGCTGAAAACAACACCATCGATTTTTGATAATTATTTACAGAATGTAATACCAACAGCGAAAGTTATTGAACAATTCAATAATATATTTGATTGCCTGAACTGCCGCGGGTTTTCTTCAAAAAATCCTTTCGAACAGCCACTTAAAATGAACAATAAGACGTTTAATTACTTGCAGCAAAGTTTAGACTTTTTAAAAAATTTAAAAATTTTATCTAAAAGCGAAAATTATTTTAAATTTATCAAAGGACTGGAATTAACAATATCCGCTCAACTAGCATTAATGCAACATTTAAATTCTATGTTTGGGATTGAGTTTATATTAACTGGAAAAACTAACCAAGACGGTTTAGAAATTTTTTTCGCAGCATTAAGAGGCAAAGGCGGATACAACTACATGCCATCTAGTTACGAAATTGGGGTGCACTACGCCAATATCATCGTCACAAAATTTTTATTTAACTCAATTCATTCAAATTGTTTACCGGATGACTCTGAAAATTTAAAACTTGATTGGAAACATTTTAAAGATGATTACAACGCAAGCCTCAAGTATTCAGAGACCGAAGCCACAGAATCATCAGAAGAGATTGAAGACCTAATCCAAACTACGAATACAAGTGAGCTAACCACAAATGCAATTGCTTATTACGCAGGGTATTGCATTTACAAAAAAATTAATTGTGAACAGTGTACCGAAAAACTTTTAAAATCGGATATTGAAATGAATGTAGATAATATCTTCATACATGAAAAAAATTTTAAAAAAAGTCAAAATTCAAATTTTGGTTCTTTGAAGGCACCATCTGACGAGATGCTCAAAGTAGCCGATTTTCTGGTAAAAATATTTGATTCCTATTTAACTCATAAAAGCCATATTAGCAACGTGTGCGAAGAAATGAGAAAATTCAGTTTAGTTAAAATTAAATCAGTATTTCCAACATTTTTACCTGAAGAAACTGAACCGTGTTTTGTTCATTTTACGAATTTATTGAATTTTTTTTTATTAGTTTTGCTTCGAAAAAATTGTAGATGGTCAGTGCCAAAGAAAAATATAAACGATAAAGCCAAATCCTCTAATAATAAAGTACCAAAAAAATTGCGAATTTTAAGTAATAAGTAATTTAGTTAGCGAGAAAGTAATGTAAGGATCTTAAAAAAATTGTTTGTTAAATTGTTCTGCGCAACTTTCAGTGATGTAGAAGAAAAATTAAATTGTAAAAACGTTAAAAAGTTAAAGTTAAATTATAAAAACATTTTGCGAATCAAATCGTTATACTATATAAATAAAAACAAGTGCGACGGGTTAGTTAATAAAATTTAATTTTGTTTGCTATATTATTATTATTAATAGAAAATATTCTCTACAGGTGTTTCCCTTAGCACTGTGTACAATATTCTAAAAGAAGCCGCTGTTCATATGAAGGATGATGTAGTGGAATATGCCGCACCAAATGACCAACCATCAACAACTACCGCTGCAGTTCAATTTGAATCACCCAGAAGACGAGCCAAACCAAGATGCACCATCACCAACCTAGATGACTTCAACCTTGGAGCTATTCGCCGGATAATTCACAGTTTCCATTTACCTTGAGGAATTTACAAGAGCAACTAAAATCTGATTTATCTTTTACAGGTTCTGTTAGTAGCGTAAGAAGAATCATCAAGAAGCTCGGTTTTAAATTGAAAACTGCAGAGGACAACCGAGGAATCCTTATGGAAAAATAACCCATTCGGAAGAGGGTACAATATTTACGACAAGAACACGTAATGGACAGCATAATCGACGAGATACTAGTGGAATCAACGAAACAACCATCACAGACACTTCAAGCAATTAAGAAATGTAATTTTAATTTAGAATTAGTATTTTTTTATATAATGTGATTGTATTTTTTGTGATATTAGAAAATAATTTAATTCTTTTAAATTAGAATTAATTTTGAACTAATTAATATCGAATATCATGTAGAATAAGTATTTTTTTTATATATTATATGATTTTATTTACTTTTTGATATTTATGTAATTAAATTAGATTATTTAGACCTTAACTATTATGAAATATGTACATTTATAATACAAACTTGACTTTCGGTAAAAAAAATATTTTAATTAAACACAATTTAATACACACACATACACATTTTAAAGCCTAAGCTTTGTGTTTTAATTGTATCCCAAAATTCCTATTCCATTTAAATTCCAAGATGATCGGTTCAGTGGTTTTGAAAACAATTTAAATTTTATTCAAAAGTTGTATGAGGGCAGCCAGACCCAGGGACTCGGCCACTTCTTTACTAACATCGATAATTTCGGATCAAAAAACCTTCTGCGTTGAACAATTTCTCAACAAACAAGATTATCTTGTTTGGTTAAAGAGACGTTCCGATGATAATTCTGGACATTTCAAGGTCACACGAAGACACAATGCAGTACTGGTGATGGTTTGAGCGGTTGCCACTGAAAATATTTGTTCACCGCTAATTTTCCAGACACCAAACACCAGATTAATGGCGATGTTTACCAAAAATTGATATTAAATTACGCTTTTTTACCATGGACCAGAAAGCATTTCCAAAACATCTGTTTACATTCAATGATCCATATTTTATTTCGATAGCGGGCCTATTCATCAGATAATCCGTTGTATTATTCAATTTGGGGAATTTTTCAAGCTTGCCAAAAAAAAAACCAGACAACTTTGGATGATTTGAAAAAAGACCCGACTCCTGAATGGAACCGTTTAAGAAAATAAATCGTGTGCATCTTTTTAAAAGCGATTGAAACTTGTGTTTAAGGCCTTTCGAATAAATTTAAAATAAACCTAGTTTTATAATCTACCATTTCTAACAAATTATAATAAATCCAGCTAATAAACCAAAAAATTACAGCGTTTTCATATTCGATGAAATACTAGGTAAAAAAATATTGAAATCTGTTTTGTTAAATCCACAAAAATAAAAATCTAAAAAATAACGAAACCGTGTTGTTGTATTTTCATGGTCAAATCCACAAGTATTCCTTAATACGATCAAATACAATCAGTCCTAAAGGACAATATACAACTTATATATAATTGTACATAACAAGTGAAAGATTTTTATAGATCACAGTGTATTTGAATGTTTTAATTATACGGTGGTGTTAGTAAAATTTTTGTAGTTATGTAAACTGGTATTGATAATAAAATAGATAGTTGATGTACATTTTTGCGTACAAAATTAATTTTTGTTTGAATTTCACAATTTTTTTATTAATATGATTGCGAAAGATGAGACTATAAGACAAATTTTAAATTATCAACATTTATGCATTACAAAACAATTTACAATTCATTTGTTCATTCGTATAAAATTCTATTTATCGTCGTTTTTTTCGTTCCTTTATATATTCCGTCCGCAGGACAGTACTATTAGCAAAACAAATACATACATACGAGTATATTGTATAAAATGAAAACAAAATATTCATTGTACGAATATATCTATTCCATTTTACAATGGAATTATAATATGAATTAGTAAGAGACAGTTTATGTTATTTTTAAATAGTAAAATAATTTTTTTTGTTTTTGTTCGAAAGAGAAAACCAAATAAAAAATATATGTTTATCCTATTTCGTTTGCCATCACCAAATAATTCTGAAATATTTTAAGATTTTTAGTTCATATGCAAAAGAGGTGCATATAAGATGTTCCTCTTGATGTGTATTCTCTTTGACTAAGCATTAAAAAACCGGAATTTTTTTCATATGTATGTGTAAAAAATATTATCATTACGTATTTGTTCTTCAAACCTTTAGGCCCTTTCCGAGGGTTATACTTATTTGTTTGGACATGCTTATTTGCCGCCATTTTAAATAAGTATGTAAAATCTTCCGAATTGATTTCACATACATATTTTTTATTTTGACTATTTTGTAACTATAAAATAATTTTTAATTAAATTTTTTATAAAACTTAATTACTACATAATATCACAATATGTATGCAATGAAATTAACAGAATTTTGGTTTTCGTTTAAGTTTTTTTTTTTTTTGTAAGAACATACTTATTTTAAGTTACCTCGCCAACATACTTATTTAAATAAGTGGGTCTGGGTAAATAGGTATAACTTTCGGAAAGGGCCTTAATAATTTTCGTTTGTGTTAGTGCGAGGAATCCAAAGAAACCAACAAAATTTTGGTGTAAAAAAAATCCCAAAAATAAAATCACACAAAACCGGTTTTGTATGAAAAGAGAAAAAATTCCAGGAATGGAATGCCTAGTGTAAACACCGTCATTAACATACCCAATTCTCCCTCCACAATTCGTTTGTTTTGTTTTATCTACAATTTGTTTGTTTTTCTCACTCATTTATATAATCTGTCGATCACCAATACTTTTATGTATAAGCGCAAAATAAATTTATAATATTGGT
Organism: Tipula vernalis; assembly: GCA_958295665.1. NCBI lineage: Eukaryota > Metazoa > Arthropoda > Insecta > Diptera > Tipulidae > Tipula > Tipula vernalis. Next base: position 124,554,162 of record OY282558.1, on the reverse strand, counting down.
GACAATCAGGTTTGTGGTACATTAATGTTGGTTTTGACAATCGACACAAATATGTTCCGGAATATTGTTTGTTATATAGAACAGGAATTTAGTATGATTTTTTGTTTATATAATTTGTATTTTGAGTGGATCTACGTATGCATCATACGTATGCATATAATTGGGTTTTGTTATTCATAAGTGAATTGTCTATAGGTAGCTATTATAGATAATACGCGTACGCTTTGTTATATCCCCTGCTACGCACATGGAAGATAATATAAATTTATATATTTTCTTTGTATGTATTGTCTTGTATGGACATTTTTGTTGGTTTTTTGAAATTATCAAAACCAACAAAAATGTTTATACAAGCCAAACAGTACAAACACTTAAGGTATAAAAAAGTACATTAAGGCGTAGTATTAGTGATGCATACAAATAAATCAGAAAGTATATATACACAAAACAGATAAGTATAGGTGATACATTCATAATAAATATAGTGTACATTTTTTGTGATAGAATCTGTGTAGGGCGCGAACGAGACGGCTTGTATAAACATTTTTGTTGGTTTTGAAATTATGTATAACTATTGCCACTGAATAAAAGCGGTGTAAATGTATGGTAGCACAAATGATAGTGTCTATACTGGTAGTGGTGATCGTTCGTATGTATGGATTGGTATTCCTTTTATATATAATTTTAGTTCGAGGCATTGTGACGCTATTTGTATGCATATAATGTAGATACTATACAAAATAGGATTCTTATACTTCGTATAATCGAATGGGTTTGAGTCGAATTGGAATCCGTCTTATACAATTCATTGAAAATAGTTTATTTATTTATGATTAATAATTTTTTTACAGGGTATTACAAATTGCATCAAATTGATTTTAAATTAATTTAATTTAATATTATAAAATTATAAAGTAACTAAATATATAAATAAAATGCTAATTTGAAAATGATGATTTGAGTTTAAGATTTATGTGTGCATAATTTAGTGGCAGGGTAATATGTACGAGAAATGAGATAAAGTTTTATGGATATACTATATTTAGATTTATTTAAGAGTATATTTGGGTATGATTTATTTTTTACAGGGTATTATAAACTACATTAAATTATATTTAATTGAATTTTATTAATATTATAAGTTTATAAATTAACTAAGTTAGATAATTAAATACTAATTTTGAAATATTAATTTTAAGTTGAGTTGTGATTTGGTTTGCAACACATAATGACGTATTTATTTATGCATGCCAAATTTTGATTAAACGAATGTGAACAACGTGGAATTATGTAAAGACAAATTGTTATGCTAAATGTATTGAACTTAATTAATTAACTTAATGGATTTTTTGAAGTTTAGGTTGCAATTTTTACATACAAACGTCAATTTCACTGAAATGGTACACCGATAAATTTTTAAGAAAATAACGTTTCAGGTTCCTTTCATTGATTTATTATTTTATTTACATTGCATGCTTGATTTTGCAGGGTAATACGTCCATAAACGGAGCCGAAGTTTTATGGGGTATATAATAAGTATAAATTTCGCAGATTTTGGTTTTTGTTTATCTTAATTATGTCAACAAAATTAGTAAACTAAAACATTAATTATAATAATAATTGTTGATGTCCTGATTTAGATTTAAAGAATCCTGAGTTCTGGCATTGGTTTACAGAGAAACGAGCATCTAATCATGTAGTTAAAATGGCTATCTTGTACTAACCTGTTTATCATTTATTGTACTAATAATTTGCTATATGTATATCAATCGCTTAGCAGTCCCAACTTATAATCATATTCTATTCATCGGTTTTGGTATGTGTAAATGAGTCTATACGATGTGTGATCGTGAATACTGGAGATCCTGTTATAATAATTATTCATTTAAGTAATAAAATTTGATATTACGGTGTTTTATTAATTAAATTTAGTTTTCAGAGTCGCCTGGAAATTTTTATATTAATTTTTATATTAATTTTATTTGTTGATTCTTCATATAATTATAGTACCTAATTGAATTATTGATACGTCTAGGTGTTGTGGTACTGTAACATTATCATGTAAATCATTTTATATAAATTTTATAGAATAATTGGATCTATTATTATGTATTTTCTTTTTCTGATTCGGTAGGAAATAGATGATTGGTTTTAAGTTAAATTTTATGTTTAAATGGTTTATAATGTTAATGTTAATCCTTGTTGCAGTACGTAATAATTAATTAATTAAATATAAAAGGACTATGAATAAGGAAATAAGTGTTGTTATTTTATATTTTTCTTAAATATTTTAGCAGGTAAATGAATGATAAGCGGACAGGGGTGAAATTACAACATTATTAATAATTTTTCTAAGTCCTGTTATAAATTTAGGGAGTCCTGAGTATCCGACCCTGGATTCCAGAGACATGATCATCTAATAATGTAGTTAGATTGTGCTGTCTTGTGCTAATCTTTTTATTATGTTGTGTTTTGTTCATTAATGTATATTAATTAATTTAGTTAAGAGAATATTTAAAGGGATCTCTTCCTTTATATGATAATAAATAATCCAATTTTCAGAATATAACATAGTTCCAGAATTAATCATTATTATAGGGATTAAATTAATCCTGAGTTTCAGAATTAAATTTTAGCTTGAATCAACGCTCCAGGATCAAGAAGTAGTAAATTAGCTGTAGTTTAGAAATTGTGTTGTCCTGTGCTAACTATTTTACTATATAATTACTAACAATTTACTAACTATCGGCTATACCTAGGTGTCTGTAACCGGGCCGATTCTGTCACTTCTAACTATCCTATCCTATCCTTCGGTTTTGTTATGTGTGAAAGAGTGCACGGTGGGACCCGGCCAGGGGTGGACATGATGCTGTCACATTTATGTGATATCGCGAGTGGTTGTGCTCTCCTTGTTGTAATGGTGCTTAGGTATCTTCAGTAAGGAAAGCATTCACCTGTGTTATAAAGTTGGTGTGACAGTTTAATGACCACATCACTAACACGGGATTTCTTGCTTCATAAGCTTGGCCGTGCATTCATATCAATCAATTATTTTTATGTTTGGAGGTAACATAATTTATTTTTGTTTTTAACTAATAAAAAAAGTATATTTAAACTTTTATTGAATTAAATTTACATTTAAATTTTATTTTTACAAAACCGAAACCAATACCAAAATCAAAAATTTATAAAACCAAAACCAATACCAAAACCAAAATTTATCAGTCAAAAAAACCAAAAACCAAACCAACCGAAAATACAAATTGGTTTCCAGCCCTGATCATAAGCTCATCAGTTCGAAACTGGATTGAATTATCTTACAATATTCAGAACATATTAAAATCATATAAATTAAAAACTCTGAACTCTTTAAAAAACCTCATCAACATAGAGAAAATCGTAAAGTATTTTTGTTTCTCTTTGTCGAATTTTCTTACAGGAAAGGCATCACAATCTATAAATAATTTCTAAATACTAATTTAGCTTAACGCTTGTAATATGGATTTTCATTGTAATGTAAATATTTTACTACAATAATATTCAGTATTTTGTTAAAACTTGCTTTAAAAAAATAATAAATTCCATAAAGAGTATGGCCGGTGTTATATCCTAGACAGACAGTGGTTTAATAAATCCGATTTAGCTAAACTAGTTTAAGTTTCTATGCAAAAACCAAGGGATTAGCTAAATCGAGGTTGACACACTGCGGCTAATCTCGAAAAATTCACTAAATCGGTTTTATTAAATCGCAGTGTGTCCAGGGTGTTAGTGTATCAATCCAATCGAATTATGATTAATATCCATTTAGTTAAAATCAAAAAAGAGATTACTTACATACCTAAAATGTTCATCATTACGACAGATATGTATGCATATTCACCATTTAATAACCATATCACTACTATAGCCTTTCGCATCTGTCAAAAAAGATTCACCGAGTAATAAAATATATTAACTTGAAAGAAACCAAACAGCCAACGAACAAATAATACAAAAAAAATGGAAAGATTATCGATTACCCTTCTTGCTTCACTTCAACAAAAAAAAAAATTTAAAAAAAATAAAAAAATATGTATTTTCTGCCACAAATAAATCAAAATCTATATCCTTTCTTAAAATCTTTTAATAAGTTGCAAAAATACAAAATTGTGTGAATAACATATGTTCCCCATAAGGTTGTTGCACTGGCAAATGCAAAATATGTTTGTTGAAAATTCCATCATGTTTCAATTATGCATGCAAAAGAAATTAAAAACGTCTCGACACGTGAATAGTGCGGTGAAGAGATGAAAAGTGTTGTCAGTCGGTAATCCTATAAAATATTGCATCCGTCCAAATGCACCGCGCAACTTTTGCTCATAAAAATCAATCTGTTAGAGTCTGTCAATCATCATTTTTAATTTCGGAGTGAAGATAATACATGAAAGAAGTATTAATATGTATTTATGCATGTATTCATGTTATTTTTAGATAGATTTTATTTTAAATATGCAAATGCAGCGTGGTGCGTATAAAAAAAAAACAAGTGAGCTTAACATTGATTTAGCTCGCCTTCTTTTAATTTGAGAAAATTTATTTCGTCTTAAATTTCTTATAGCTCTAATAATAAAGAATTGACTCCAATTATTATATTATGTTTAAACGTAGGCCTTCAATTAAATTTATCTGGAAGGTATGGGGTAAACCAATTTTCCACTTGGTGATGAATTCTGGTGTAGTTTGGAGTCGATATTAACCGAAATTGTTCGGGCGGCTAGAACTTTAACCAAATGAAAAGTCGATATAGTTGGATTTCTTGGTTTAAGTAAATATTTTGTCGTGTAATTAACAAAAAGCCCGATGACGGGCGGAAGTGAGGAAAAATTTGTCAGTTTCAAAAACAGTTTTGGAAAACGTATATAAATCGTATGCCAACTGAACACTTTTTATTTTTATAATTAATATACATACATTTAAAGTTCTTTTTAATTACAAATTACTATGAAGCCAAGGAAGGGATTTTTTTATCCATTGTGTAGTGACGGAAGAGTTCATTCGAACTAATTTTCACTAAGGACATCCAAGATCTAATCCTTTTTGCCTTTGCCTTCAATTAGGCAATTGATATAAGGTTGACTGTTTCATTTGTGAGTCGATTTCGACAGTCGTGAGTGAATGAACCAGAAGTGAAACAACTTAACTTGGTTTTGCAATTGCAGAAGAGCAAAATATCTTTTTTGCAGTAGTGATTTATACTTCGACTTTTCAGTATTTTGATCATTGTTGCGAATTAGTAAGGTTTCGTTAATGTTTTTGATCTGAACATTATTTCAACATAAACTGGATATAATGATTTCACAAAATCCTTGAATGCTTTGGGGTCTACAATAAATGAAGAAGTAAAAATCCAGAGCATCGAACTGACATTTTTATCGTTCCTGTATTGGGATTCAGTTCCAAAATATTTGTAAGTTCTGGTTTTGTTCCAGGGCCAAAGCAGTTACGAATAAAAAATTAACATACATCGTTATTTACTCTAAAAGACAGCTATCAGGTAAATCTTTGCGCTCTTCCTCTTTTTTCCATCAGATACACTTCTAAATCGGAGAAGCTATGCCCATAATGAAAATTTCGTCGTTATGTGAAACTACGAACGAAAAAAAAATAGAAAAGAACGAAAACATCCGGTTATAGTCCCGTTCCGGTTACGATTTCCGTTTTTTGGAAACATTCTGTATAAGGCTGCTTCTTGCTTATTGGCAATTGTACATTTTGAAATTATTGGTTTACAAAAGTTGGCACAGACCACTAAAAATGTTTAAAATTACCGTTTAGTAAGCGCTTACTTAGCCGTTCGTCGGCGTTTCTTCTATTCGTGTGAGGTGTTCGTTTTTGCTATAAATATGTAAACAAGTAAAATCAAACATTTATCTAAAAGAACTTATAAATTATTTTTAAAATCAAAGATTAACAAAATCAATGCAGCAGAATTATGTTCACAGTAACTTGAAAGTTCCAGTTGTAATGCACCTTTTTCGCGATACTTCTCCACCGCTTAAAAAATCGCAAACAAGTCAGTGTCATAATACCATAATCAAAGGAAGCTTAAGGCGACCAAAATCTCACTCATTTGTGACGTCAGCTACTCAAAGGAGCAAGGTTCTATGTCATAAAGTGCATAACCAGAAGCGGCTGCTCCGGAATCGAAGAAATTCGATTTCAATACAAAATAACATGCAAATCAACATGATTTTTTGTTTATTTCCCCATCAACTCTTTGAGCGAACCATAACTAGTCAACAATCAACCTCTCATGTCTTTCTCTTCACCAAACTTTCAATTATAAGAATCCCCAACAATTTTTAGGCAACATACATCTTTCTTTCGCATTTCCATTAATCACACACATGCAAAAACTTTTATTCGCTGTTTAAATGGAGGAAAAAGCAATTTAAATGAGAAAAATGATGCTAGTTGCATTTCTTTGACCAAAACCTTGTTTTGGAATTATTTAAAGCATATAGGCTTTCTTTAGTGATTATGGCTTTAGTTTAAAATTCAATATCAATATTTAAACTTATATTGTTTAAATTGTTTCAGCAACTTTACTTTCTTAGTTTATGAACAAATGAACATTTGTTATTCAAATTTGTTAATTAAAATGGAAAGCATTTTTCCTCAAAAATCTAAATGGCCTTATTCAAAAACGAGATAATCACAACAAATTTCGAATTTACCAGAAAAACTTAGAATCCTAGCAAAATCTTACTAAATTAAGAAATCACTAAGAATATAGGATAACTTCATATCAAAACTTCGATGCCAATGTTTTCCGGAAATCTACAATAGGTTAATCCAAAAACTGCAAAATTTTGAATTTCGAGAATCTCATCTCTGTGAGATCATGTAACTCAGTGCTATGCTTAATTCAACTCCAAGCGAAACTCAACTGATATGGAAAATAGAATATTAAAAGTAAATCTGAAATATGATTAAAATCTCGAAAATCCCTAAAAATATTGAAAACCTCAATGTATCACTAAAATTCTGTAATATATCGTATCTACAGCACTTTACAAATTTAGAGAAATATCGCGAAATTCGAATAGACTCTAATGAATTCGAGAAGCTCAAATAATCTTGAATCATCTTAAAATTCTAAAATAATCTAGATATTCTCAAAAAATTGGAATATTCTCGAAAACCTCAAATAAACTAAGAATTGTAGAATAATCTCCAAAAATCAATGTTAAGCGAATCAAAAGCAAGAAAACGTATTTCTCCTAAAAATAACTGGAAGTTGAATTTTGAATCTACATTAATCCAAAAATCTCGGATTTCGAGAATTTCACCTAACTCAATGCTATGCTTAATTTAGTCAAACAAACTGGAATAATATCGAAAATCATGAATAATCTTGCGTAATTTATAAATATATGTATAAAATAATACTCAATCCCAAACCATGAATATGCTTAAAAATTCCGATGTACCTACAATTCGCTAACATTAGGCGCAACTCAGTGTCAAAATTCAAGAAATTAGAATATTTTTAATCATCCCAATTAAGACATTTCCGATGTTCCAAATTAAACTTTTATGTTTAAAAAATATATAAAACCACTAAGTTTTAAAATCGGAGCTCCTGGTGACCAATTTTGTAAGCATTATATGAGTTTTTAAATTTTTTTGAAAATGCGACGAAACGCAATTATGTAAACGAGTCTTCGTAATTGGCACTTTGTTAATTACGAGTTCTCGATACTAGTAACTAGAAATATGAGAGATAAACCAATACAGCCAAAGAGGTACCCGGCCTAGCAGAATTCATCCCCAAGCGGAACTTTGGTTGTACCTTTCAATTAAATTTGATTAAAGCAAACGCGAAACATCATTGTGTGTGGCACACATGCACAATTTTCTCTTTCACTTTATAAAATTAACTAAAACAGTAATAGTGGAAAAGTATTTAATATCAAAATGGTGGTGTTTCTATGCAATGGACTTTGGTTGGATTGGATACTTCGGCGTTTTTGGTGATTTTTTTGAGAAGTATCGTTGAGTGGAGGCTTGATAGGTGCGGCTGCATGGCTAATTGTAGGAGGAACGTGTTTATGCATTGTAAATGTTTGTACTGCTGAGGCCTGAGGGCGTTTTGTGAGGGAAGGGACCGATAGGATGGGGTCCGTTTGGATCCAAGGAGATGATTTTGGGTGATAGGTGTGAGTGAGCTTCTGTGTACGTTTTGCTTATCTGTTACATGAATGGGGGTGGGTTTGTACGCGAGTAAGTGTGCAAAATGTGAATATGAGTGTGAAGGGTTGGTTTATATTTTATGTAATAAATTAAAATTGGTTGGAGACTGCAGGTGTTTTCTGCACTTGGTATAAATTATTATAAGCCTTTCATTTAGTTTAAGTGGTATTGCATTAAGTGGTTCGTAAAGAGAAAAAGCGGTGACTATGAATTTCTGAGTCAACACTGGGTTTTTAGAGATATGTTCGAGAGACTAAAGTAGCAGGTGAACTTGGAGCGGTGCGGTTCGTTCTGTTTACGAGATGTTAATTTAAAGTATAATTATAAAATCATTTAAAATTTCTTTAAATAGTTTCTGGATAGATTAATATATCGTCGTGTCTAAATAGGAGTGTGAACCAGAAGTATGGCGAGAATCTTATTTGAAGATAGTTTGGGCCAGATTTAGCATTGGAAACTTTTAGCGCCTCTACTTAGAGTTGGGAATTTGTGGGTGCCACACTCTTGTGTGAAACACGACCAAATATTGTTTGTTTTACTGAGAAGCAAGTAAATTAAAATTTAATTCATAAAATGAATTGAATGGTGGATGGTGTAAATATTGTAAAACATCAGAATATTCTGTTCGCCACTGTTGAATTCTATATATTAATTCAGAATGTACAATAGTTCTTTGCTGAGTGGCATATTTTGAGATAACAATTCGTCGAGCATGAATTTAAGAGCTGCATCAGAATTTAACAATGTAAAGTCGGAAGAACCTAGTGATTCAACTGTTAGTCTAATAGGTTGCAGTCTTTATTATTTCATTAATTGTGCTCAATTATTAGACTTTTTCTAGTGCAAGATCTAAGTCGATAAAAATGTTCCAAGACGTGTAATAAACTGTTCCACTTAGTTTGGGTGTCTAATATTAGTTATAATTCACTGTTCTTTGGGTGTCTAATATTAGTTATAATTCCCAACATTTCTTTGTAAAATTTCATTTTTTGTTTGAGATAGTCGAAAAATTTAAGCAACTTTCCTAATTTTTGCAATAATAACATTTAAATCTTTGTACGAGATATCAGTGCCATTATTATTCAATGGTTCACCTTCAAACTGTGTATGCAAATCTGCATCAGCATCAGCATTGTCAAAATTTTCATTATTCGAATAATCGTCAGACGAAGTGGATTGCTCCAATTCAGGATATTTTACATTCTGTTTATATAAAATTTGAATTACTGGTGGATGGTGTTTAGGTCAGATCCAACTTTTTTCATGATAGCTACACCATCCGTTGTAATTCCAATAATATTATTAAAGTTAATCCCAAAATCTTTTAATTTACTTTCTAATAACTCAATACATTTATTTGCAGGCATTGAACCATGAATTCTAGAAAGTCCTCAATTCCGGTAAGTTTTTTCAACATGAATATTAATGTTCATGTATCTTCGATTTTTAATGGAAGTCCATTCGTCGAATGTGAGACTAAATTTTTCACCATTGTTCAACATTTTATCTCCATATTTCATTACAATCTCTTTAATTGAGTTTGGTGATTTCAGTACTGTAAATCCTTTGTCTAATAATAATTTTCTTATGTCATAAGAATTGCAAAACTTGCTGAACGGTAGTATGTCCCTTGCAACCATTCTAGAAATTACAGCAGATAAAGATTCGTCAATTGTTTTTTTTAAAATATAGTAATTGATTATTAAACCACTTTTTTATGAACTAGCGGCTTGGAAGATGTAGAAGGAAGTGGTTTATCAGCATCATGATTTCGTTTTAATAAATTAATACTATGTTGGCTTTTGAGATGTGAGTGCAATCCACTCGTAGAACCTCCACAACATTTTAAAACTCTATTGCATTTTTTACATTTCACTATACATTTCGCTATATCTTTCCCTTGATGCATAAAGTATTCCCATACTTGTTTTTTTTTACTTTTGTTGTAATTGTTTTCCGTCTCCATCTAACTGTTAATTTTTTTAAATTTTATTTTCATAACAGCTACGTACAAATAGATAAATTATGTCCATTATATTAATGATTATATAACAAGTACATACCTTTTATTTTATATCCCGTTCTAGGGCATATGTCCAATTAATAGAATATTTTAAATAATAAAATTTTTTTCAATGGATGAAAACAAAATATTTCTTTTTAACCGATGACAGAAAATCCAAGGTTAATATATAAGAAGGTTGGATAAAGCATAAAGGATTACCTTGTATACTCGCGCTCAACAATAGGTGGCATGACCAAATTTAGTTAAATAATTATTAAAAAAATATTAAAATTAATTTAAATTAAATAATTATTTAATCAATAATTACCGGTAAATTATAATAATATTTACCGGTGTTTCGGTAGGAAATATTAGTCGGTAAAACCGGTTAATCGTTTACCGGTTTTGCGGCCCCGCCATCACCGGAAAATCTTGCTTATTTATAAAGGGTTTTTCAAATTGCGCGGTTTTTTTAAATCTTTAATAAAACACAGATGGTGTTGTGAATTTGCCTAGGTCTTGTCATATCTAAGAAGTGCCTTCTATGCCATTTATAAAAATGGTGTCGTACATAATACAACAAAGTGTTCAAATTGTTGGGTTATTCTATGAAAATGGGTGTTCAGTGAAAAAAGGTTATAGAAAATTACGTGATATTTACCGACGACATATTATGGTAGATCTGGAAGATTTCAACAAACTGATTCGGTGGAGGATAAACGAGTAGAAAAATACAGTCGTAGTGATCGTTCACAAGAACATATTGATTTGTTTCGTGAAAGTGTTGCTGAAGACGCTGAAATGTCTGTTAGTAGACTTCACAACTATGTTGCGTTAGTGAAACCACCACATGGTGTATTTTACAAAAGGCCTATAAGGTTCAAACACAACATTTGTCAATTGGATCGAAGAACAACCAGCTGATTTTTCTCAAAAAAATCATCTTTTCTGAATCGACAAATAATTCATGAAAAACCTGTACGCCTAAAACGAGTCACTGTTTTGTGTGCATTATGGTATTATGGTGGCATATTTCTTTGAAAATGCTGATGGTGCAGCTGTAACTGTGAATGGTAATCAATACCGTGGCCTGAATCAAATAATATTGATGTGAAGGATATTTGGTTTTTATAAATGGCATAACCGATACTTTAATTATCAATAAAAAGTTTTTTAAAATCAAAGCAAATTGAGTGTTTTATTAAGGATTTTAAAAAACACGCAATTTGAAAGAAGGTTGGTCGAACAATTTAATCAATCAATCAATAGGGACGAAATAGGTCTTCAACATTTTTGTTGAATGATATAATTGGCGTCGAATCTTTGTAATTGCAGTTGTGTTCATATTAATAGCATCGCATCCAGAAGAAGAAAAAACTCGTATAAGTTTTCAAAAATGCAATTTTGAATGGGCCAGTATAGACGATGCCTCACTATGTCGCATCATTTCCTCTTTTCTTATTTCTTTGCCTACAAACTGATTTTGAAGTGGGGATTTTTGTGCGCATTTTTTCACCAAATTGCCTCACATTTGATGATACACTAATACATTGAAAAAACAATACGTATTTTTCAAGTTCGTATTTTTTGTTTTTGAATTCGCTGTTTATTCGTCATTCGTAAATCAAAATTGAAATTGTGTGATGCAGCATGCAGGTTTTTTGAATAATTGAATTGCGGTCACAACAATAATGAAAATAATTCTACACATACATAGGTAAATTGCAATTGTGATGACGGTTCGATATTTTACGTGTGAACGAAATAGTAAACCAAAAAACGAATACACAACCAGGTAGAGACTTGCACATCAAATACGTCGCAACAATTATTCATGTCTCCCACACCTTACACAACCACACATCCCTATACGTCTCGTTTGTTCGTTTATGATCAAACAAACAAAATAACCTACCTAATAGATACTGGCGCTGACCTTTTGGTTATTCCAGCTAATTATTGTAAACAAGCTTTTTCAGTTTACAATCGCAACTCCGATCTAATCTTGTCGGCTGCCAATGGCACAACCATCCACACTTACGGCACAAAATTGCTTCAAGTGGATATCGGACCCAAAAGAACCTTCACGCATGCCTTTATATTAGCTGCTGTGAATCGTCCGATTATTGGCGCCGACTTTTTGACTAAATTTGGCCTCCTTGTCGACCTCAAAGAGAAACGGCTTGTTGATTCAGCGACTCAGCTGTCAATCAATGCCTTAATGGTTCAATCCAATTCACCTACACCGATACATTTCCCAATCGACAATAGCTACGGTACTCTGCTTAAGCAATTCCCTTCTCTAACAGCAGAGCTGAACTATAACTTGCCAGTCAAACACAACGTGGTCCACCATATCGTTACATCTGGTCATTTGCCTGTATCACGACCACGCCGATTAGATCAGATCCGCCATAAAGCCGCTTTTACAGAATTCCAGCATATGGTGGAATTAGGAATTTGCAGGCCATCTGCATCCTCTGTTTCTTGTCCTCTGCATATGGTGAAAAAGAAAGATCACGATTGCCGACCATGTGGGAATTATCGCCGATTAAATACTGTCACAACACCTGACCGATATCCGATACCTCACATCCAAAACTTCTCCATGCACTTGCATGGATGCAACATATTTTCAAAAACCGATCTTGTCAGAGCATACCACCTCATTCCCGTCGCACTCGAAGATGTTCATAAAACGGCAATCACGACCCCCTTTGGCCTATTCGAATTTACCCGGATGCCATTCGGTCTTCGCAATGCCGCCCAAACATTTCAACGTTTTATGAATACAGTCGTCCAAGACCTAGACTTTGTCTTTGTCTACATCGACGACATTCTTGTGGCTTCCCAATCTGAGGAGCAACACAAACTCCACTTGGAACAACTTTTCCATAAGTAAACTGAGTTTGATGTTCACATCAAGACAGCAAAATGCGTTTTTGGCGTATCCATTCTGGATTTCCTCAGCCACAAGATCACCCCTAATGGTATTCTGCCGTCCGAAGAACGAATTAACGCCATTAGGGAATTCCCAGCTCCAACTACAATCAAGCATATTCAGCGTTTTGTCGGCATGGTAAATTACTACCACCGATTTATACCAAAACTCGCTGAAATTCTCGCTCCAATTCATAGCCACTTGGCAGAACTATTACGTAAGCCCAAAACACCCAAGAACTTCTCTTGGCCCGACGAATGTCAACAAGCATTCACGTCGTTTAAGGCTGAATTAGCGAAAACAACACTTCTATGCCATCCACTAAGCGATTCAAAACTTAGTATAACCACCGACACGTCAAATACTGCTGTCGGCGCTGTACTACAACAGTACAAGAACAAGTGTTGGGAGCCCCTGGGATTCTTCTCTAAGAAACTATCGGATGCCGAAAAGAAATATTCCGCATTCGATCGGGAATTACTCGCAATCTATCTGGCAGTCAAACACTTCACTATATACACCGACCATAAACCTCTGACTAGAGCAATTCAGTCTAAAACTGAACGCAATCCAAGGCAATCTCGCCATTTGGATTTTATAAGTCAGTTTACCACGGACATCCAGCATGTTCATGGATGTGATAATGTGGTTTTGGATACACTATCCCGCACAACCGACAACGAACAGGCAGCGGGCGAGACTTACTTCGACTGTCACACTATTTGCAAGGCTCAAAAGGATGACCTAGAACTTCAGAATTTACTTTCTGGTTCCGAATGTCACTCCGGTTCATCATGGCAACTGGATCTTTTGAAACTACCTGGCCTGGAAATTTATTGCGAAACCTCCACTGAGTACAATCGCCCATACATCGCAGAACCACTACGTCGAACCATTTTCGACACAACATTTCACATCCTGGCGTCCGTGCTACTCGTAAATTGATTTCTGCTCGCTACTTTTGGCCCAGTATGAACAAAGACGTGAGCCAATGAGCTCAGTCTTGTTTATCCTGCGAGCGTGCTAAAGTCCAACGGCACACAATTTCACCACGCGGACAATTCGACATTCCACCTGGTCGTTTTGAGCACATCCATATAGATATAGTAGGACCACTTCCTCCTTCTAATGGATATACCTATCTCTTGACTTGTGTCGATCGTTTCACTCGCTGGCCAAAAGCTTACTGCATGACTAACATGACAGCCGCAACCGTCGCCACTACTTTTGTACACAAATACGTATCGCGATTCGGCGTACTCCTTCACATTACAACTGATCAGGGATCGCAATTCGAGTCCAAGCTTTTCACTGAGTTAACACAACTCCTCGGATCAAACCGCATACGTACAACGGCTTACCATCCACAAGCCAATGGCATGGTTGAACGATTTCATCGTCAACTCAAAGCTGCTCTCATGGCCCGAGCTAATACAATACACTGGAGTTCGGAAGTTCCCATCGTTTTACTTGGTATCCGAGCTACTGTAAAGGAAGATTTGAAGTGCTCTCCAGCTGAAATGGTTTATGGGCAAACCATTAAGCTACCCGGTGAATTCTTCATCAAAAATCCTCCTTTACCTTTACCAACCAGCGACACAGTCATCGACCAACTGCGACAAACCATGCAAAACCTTGTGCCAACATCTACTCGTCCATCAAAACAAGACGACATATTTGTTCCAAAATCACTGGCCAACTGTGATTTTGTATTCATTAGAATAGACAAAGTTCGCACGGGTTTTTCTCCTCCCTACAAAGGTCCATACAAAGTTATACGTCGACTTCGCAAGCAATTCACCGTGTCGGTTAATGGAAAGAATCAAACCATTTCAATCGACCGGCTCAAACCTGCATACGGGATACTTTGTTCAGCTGATCAAAAATCAGTTCCTCGCCCACATAAAACGGTCCGTATTGCCGAATGACATTTTCATTCTCGGAGGGGGAAATTCACTTGCAAGGGAGTCCTGTGGCGGTCATTATCATTCACCACCATAATATTTTAATTGTGTAATTTAATCGTGAATTCAAATTAACAAAAAGAAATATTTGCAATGTACACAGTAGCAAAACATTATCATCACCACCACAAAACAAACTTATTAGTCAATTGTTTTGCGCACCGGCTATTATAGCATATGCTATATTTAAAACATCACCGTCGATAAAAACGCATCCAACTTCACACACAAATGAAAACGAACTTATCGTTTTCTCTTTCTTGTCAATTTAATTTCGTCTTTAGTCTTATACAGAATTTCAATGTGATTACACTAACAAATTATAATAAATAAAAATCGACAAACAAATTAAAAAATGGTGGTTGAAAATAGAAATAATAATTATAATAAAAAATGTAAATTAATAATCTAATGAATTAAACATAAATTATAATATGAAATTTATAACAAGTTTAATTACAATCAAAATTAATTTTATAATTACACATAAGCAACAAAAATTATAATTGAATAAATAAATTATAAATTGTGAATCTAAAAAGTTAAGGTAGCGTTTTTTATTTACCAAAAATAAAGGTGAAACGCTAAAAAGCAAGCCCAAACTATCAATTTTGCACCGGCATGCTTAACAGTCTTTACTGTGTATTTTGGGCGTGGGCAGTGTTTGGAGGTCTCGTCGCATATAGACCGTCTGTGAAACCATAAAGGACAATTTTACTTTTCGTCGCTCCATAAAACATTTCGTCAGTTTTCTAGGGGCTAATTTACGTTCGCCTTTGCAAACAGTATTATTTTTGCCACATGCCTCTTGCTGAGCAATAGTAATTTTCTCAGACTCCTGACGGCTAATTTAGCTTCTAATAGGCGCTTCCGTATAGTGACCGCACTTACAGGTATCTGAAGTTCCTTCTTTATCTTTTTTGAGCTGATATGAGAGTCGTTCTTTACCATTTGTATGATTTTTTGGTCAATACGCTCTTCCGTGCACTGCTTGGATCGACCCATTACTTTTCTAAAATCCAGTTTAATATGGGTTTTGCATTTTACGAATTACGAGAAAAATTTGTACTTACCAATTAGTTAAAAAGTTTCAACTCTTCGTTAAAAATCTCGCTTGAAATTATGTTTTTTGCGTTGCTGCTATTATTATGAACAGCTTGGTTCAAACACTCCCTAATAAATGTAATCTCATAAAAAAATATTAAGCATTTTTTGAAAAAGTAATGATATACCGTTAATAAGAGAGGAGAGAAGAAACTCTCAGAGCATTGCCAACCTTGGAAAAAAGTAAGACGTAAAAAATATTAAAGAGTTATTAAAGCAAGGTACCTGAATTGAATCAGATTTATTCGTTTCTTATTCAAAACAAATACGAATCTTATACTTCGAAGAGTCAAATATATTCGAATCGAATCCACAAATAGCCCCCTCCCCCCTCCCCACCTCTTTGAATACCATTTGAATAGTCTATTTAGATTGCCGGTTTTAAAGGTTAAATTTTAACAAACATGACGAAATTAAGACAAAAATGGTACTTTAAGGGAAGTTATCGAGAATTAAACGCTTATCGATGCAGATATAAAATATCTAGTATTTGGCCTTTTCGGTTTATTTAGAATCAAAACAAAATGAAATACCATATATTTACGATTAATTTAATTTATTGCTTTGTGAAATCACAGACAGAGGAGGATTAATTTGATTAACATCTGAATTTGTTATTTTGCAAATATAAGTTGATTCTACTTTACATATCAGTAGACGTTTTTCATAATTTGAATAATTTAACAGATTTTGAATAAATAAATGAGTTCAATCGATATAGCAGAAAAATACGAATTTTGTGGGTGTGGTAGTAGTTATATTTATTTACTATTATGTATCGTGTTATTTTCATTTTGAGTCATCACACATGTCTAAGTATAATTATTGCTCTTTATCATGATACTTATGTCATTACAATTATGATAGTGTTTTCTTGGTGCTAATTCAAATTAGCTTTACTTAGTGTAAATATGAGTAGCATCGTCAATTTTACAAACATAATTTTAGAAAACCAATTTTTTCTTTTCTTCTCCGCAGCTCCAAGAAGAAAAATGAAAGAATAGAAGCAAAAAAAATAATTATTTATTTTCTTCTTTGCAAAAGTTTTCAATATTTTTAATTAAATTGAAGTACATACATTCTTCAGTTGTCAAATCATCAATCGTCGATATAGCAAAAAAATGTAATTATTTGGATTCCGCAGCCACTAAGGTTTCAGTATTCTGTGCAATTTAATTGCTTTCCGTATAAAATTTGTGGATTGTACAACTACTACCAAAAACACGTTTAGGTTTCACAAGCAGGTTTAAGTAACTGAATTATTACTTTTTATTAATTTTTTGTTGAATGTTAATTATTTCATGTAATTTCTAATATGCTACCGGTGGTTAGACCATTTTAATTGTGTTTCGATTAACACGAGAATCATTTAATTAATTAAATAAATAGAATTATGCCTATTAGTCGGTTTCGTTGAATTACTGTTCGTAAATACTAATATACTTCTCGTGTTAATTGAAACACAATTAAAATGGTCTAACCACCGGTAGCATATTAGAAATTACATGAAATAATTAACATTCAACAAAAAATTAATAAAAAGTAAAAATTAGCTTACACACAGAGCAGTGTGAATATCGTGAAGAAGAAAAAATTGTAAGAGATTTCATCTGTATTAGTACGATTCGCTAGTACTTAAATCACAGCACATTCTGTATATATATAGAATGTAAATTGTGGTATAATCAGTCCAGTCGCCGCGGCCTGATGAGAATATTGATTTTTTCATAATCATAAGCTCATCAGTTCGAAACTGGATTGAATTCTCTTACAATCTTCGAAACATATTAAAAATCATTTAATTAACTGAATTAGTTAGGATGAGAAATAACAAATTTAACTAATATTACACGTATCTAGTCTCTTGCATTATCTGAAACTACTGATGATCCAATGAACCCTATTTGGGGATATTGCAGAAATCATTAAGTTTATTCATAATTTAACACTAAAATAATAAAATCTGTCTTAAAATCACATGCAATAAATATACCACAAAAATTTAATTTCCTCGGAGATTTAGAGACTATCTAACTGAGATAAAGCTAAAACAAAAAGCTGTCACACTTTCCAGACAAAACACATAAATTTTGCGAACAAAATCATGAAACTCAGTTGAAAAAAAAATTCAATCCGACAACATTTAAAGTAAGTAGTAATCAATGGTTTTTAAATGTGTCTTGAGTTAATAAAATTAGTGCAACAGTGGACATATGATTTAAGGAACCGAGATATGCAGAAGTGTATATAAAATCAAAATGATACGCATTAACTTGGCCACACCCGAAGGATTTTAAAATGTGTACCAAAAACTACAGATTTTTATATCAAATAATATTACAAGTAAGATACTAACCAAGTTTGTAGTGTAAATCGTGTCTTTAGTCGACATAAATTTGCCAAATTGGAGAAATAAGAATGTCATATCATATATAAAAAACTAAAAATACAAAAACTTTAATAAAATAAAATGTGTAGGTGTATTTGTGTATAACTAAAATGTGAAGAGGATGCGACAATTGTTTGTCTGGTGGGGGTCATTGAATTGTGTATTCTTTTAATCAATTTAAAATGAACTGTGAAATTGTTACATTTAAAACGAAAAGCTATGAGACATGCGATAAGAATAAATTGTCCCAATTACTACCCTAACGTACTTAGATTAGCACAAACCATTTTACCGGCTTGATCACTCACAAATCACAAAATAAATATAAAGGAAGGAATAAAAACCAGAAAATAATAACAAGAGTAAAAAATCGATATGAAAGAACAAATATCCCTTTTTCAACCATTATATTACACTTCTATTCAAATTTTTTAATTGGATAACATTTCCATTTTTTTCCACCCCAAAATTAAAAACCAACAATTTTCACTATTTTATTGATTTTTACACTTTTTAAAGCTAAAGTAGTTACAAAAAAAAAGTTTAATTACATTTTTCACCTACTATAAATATCGTTTATTCCAAAATATTCAAAACGTTTTTCTATGAGTGTTGTTATTGTTGTTTTACAAAAAAACATATACACAACACATAACAAAAAGCCGGTACTTTAAAACTATCATTTACGCTTTAATTTTTCGCGAACATGAAAAGTATTTTTTTTTTGCTGTACCGCATAGATACCGGTAACTGAAATAATTTTTTGTAACACTCAAAAAAAAAAAAAAAAAATGTAAATCAAGTTACGGCACAAAAAAAAGTAAACACAGTATTTTTCTCAACAACACAGCACAAAATTTTCTTTTAAAAGAAAAACAACACAAAAAGTTATTGTGTTCTGCGCAAAATAAAGACGAAAAACTAACAATAAAATCTTTTTTTATTTCACACCCGAATTTTCACTAAATTAATTTTTTTATTAATGTGTAATCCTATTCCAAAATATTTGCTGGAAAATTAAGACTAGTTTGAGCTTAGTTTTCAATTTGATTGGGCAATTTCTAACAAATTAGCGAGTTTTGCACATATTATGAAGTTTTATGGCGGACACTGAACTTTTGTTATACTTATTACATATTTTTCAATGTTTCTGTTATTGTTTTGCAATTCACAGTGAAATAATAGTAGGGCGGTTCCATAACGTTGTGTTAGTGATTATTAGATATATGTATCTATGCTTGTAAATGTATAAGTAGTCAGAAGGGGAATGTTATCAAATTGTATTCTAAATAGGGTGACAAAATTATTTAGGCTATATTTTAGATTTTCTCTCCTTTATTACAATATGAGTGAAAATCATACGGTAAGAATATTCAGCTAACCGATAATTTTCCACTAAACTTTAAACATCACAAATTTCCATTGATATCGAATGAATCATACATAATATATTTAATATGTTTAATGTTAAACGCAGAAACAATGATTGAGAAAAATCATCCCCTCTTAGCCTTCAGCTTATTACATATTACGATGTATCACAACAAAATGCAAAATAATATAAAGCATAAGAAAATTGATATTTGGAGCATGCGTACTAGAAAGTTTGAAAGAAAACTCGACAGTTAAAATTGGTATTTGTTTGTGGTATCAATTGAATAAAGAAAATCTTTAATTTAGAAATGACTTTATAAAGGGTGGTTCAATCGGAAAATTATTACGAAAAACAATCATTTGATTGAATAAATTCGGGGAAGTTTCGGAAAAAAAAACAACAAAACTAATAAAATCTCATTACGTATTATGTTACGTATAACATTAAGATTCTATAATTTTATATGCTGAACCATAAAAATCACCTGTTTACTTTACTTGCAAAAAGCAAAACGCAGTTTCTAAAAATTCTAATGATATCTGTAAATCAACCAAGTCACAACCCAATGCCTACGTTATATACCGGATAAGTATATTTTTACTGGCTTTGCTGTCCCAAATTGGTTTGGTAAGGTGACCAGACTTCCCACATTTTAGACATAAACATTTCAGTTTGCTTACATTAATTGACATAAAATATTTTAAAAATAAAAACGACTTGTTTAACCCTGCAACTCATGACTGGGGTCCAAAAGCATCCCACGCGAACTTTGAATTACGCTCCTGAGCTAGCAAGCAATATTATCGACTCCTGATCTGAACGAACTCCAGTCATGAGTTAACGTTTAACTTTTGTGGCGGACAGTTAATTTTAAATTTTATATTGAAATCAACATTTTATATTTTATATAATATTACGTAATCTGAGGATAATGGTCAAATAGAGTGAACTCCCGATATAACAAACCACCAAAGGACCGTCGCAATAGTTTGCTATAAGCATGTGCGGAGAGTAGAAACTCCCATATTTTGCACCGATTGTGCAGCAATTGATTAAATTTTTGTACGGTACTCTATCCTGTTAAGTCAGTTTAACTTTTTGCACGAATTTACAATAAAACAAATCTTTAAAACACAATTTTTGGTTACTTTTTTCAATGGCCCAAATAAATATACTTTTTTTAACTGAATAAAGTGGGTGGTTTGGCGTCTATTGGAGGAGGGGACCAAAGTTGAGTAGATTAATCTACCAGCTCCGTAATCTTCCAGTAGGGTGCGCATCACGTGAGCTGTTCTGGTCATGTCATTAGGCAGCTGCGTAATGCGTACAGTTGTGTAAGGGGTAACATGTTCACAATTTGCAAGTGTACGTGCTGCCTCCTCGTGGCAACCACTGGTAACTAAGGCCATTTGGCACATTTTTGACCATTTGGCACAGGCTAAAGTACGGTGCTAAAGGAGAAAACCTTGACAAAAAACCGTAATCTAAGGTGGAACAGCATATGCCGATGGATGAATGGCTGATAGGTTAATCAGTCCAAAATATGGTATGCGGACTCTGGATACCAGACACCCTCCAGTTTTATTTAGCCTTCCTGTAGTAAAGCTGGGTGACCTACAGGCGATTTGCAATTCGCAGCAACTCGTAAGAGTAAAATCAAACGGAATACAGGGCAGGAGTAGGAATATACGGGAGTGGGACAGCCCTCTTGAAGTCCTTGGGCTCCAATGCTACCGTATTTCTAGAGGAACTAAGGTAAGAGCACCCGTCACCGCCACCCCACCAACTACCGCCACTGCGCGCAAAATAGCAAAATAATAAGAAAACCGTTTGAAATTTGTATATCGTATATATTGCACGATAATATACCGAAGCATTTCGAGCACAATCGACCATATGTTTTCAAAAGTCCGTTACAAATTCTATCTAACATTTTATTTCAATAGCGTTGGTTGCGACCGAAAGGATATTTTTGATAGGTCTTACAATAATTATTAAGAACACGTGGAAAATTAATTTCTTAAGTTTAAATAGTTTTAGAGAAAATAATTGATGGTGAATGTGTTAAAAGTGATAAATAGTGTTTCGTGAATCATTTTCCGTAAGTATTTATATACAAATATTTAAAACTAAATATTAAAAATAGCAAATATTATGTGGCGGTAATTGATACCACGAAGTTTACCATTTGAACCAACTACCGCCACCCCTGGCGGTGATAGAGTTTTATAATTTTAAGATTTTGAGTTAAAATTATACTTTTTTAAGAAGTTATTTATATGGTAATTGTAAAAGAATTAGCTGTATTTTCTTTGGTTCAATTACCGCCACTTAATATTTGAACTCCTGTTCCCGTAAAAACACTGACAAAAATATAGTGGCGGAAATAGGAGTTTTGCTATCGCGGTGGCAGGTACCAAGTAAAGGTATATTAAAATTAAAATATTTAAATAAAGAAACTAGATATTTTAATTTTTTTTCTAATTAATTTAGAAAAATAATCAAAAAGTGTACTTTTTGTTTTTTATTTACCAATAAATGCCAATTAATTTCAAAACAGTAGTATTTATTCAGAAGACGATAATAGGTGCAATAATCGATAGTTGGGTCGTTCTTTTTTCAGTTACAATAAAATATGGCGGAGCAGGGTAAAAAATTTCAGTATAGCATTGATGCCATGACACAGGCTATCGAGGAAGTAAAAAAGGTACAAAGTGTTAAGGCTGCAAGTGAGAAATTTAATGTACCACGAACTACACTACGTGATAAGCTTAGTTTTAAATACGAGCTAGGAGCAAAGCCAGGACCTCCTACTACATTAAGTGCTGATGAAGAGACACTACTAGTCAAGTGGATCCAAAAGTTAGCAAGGTTGGGGTTTCCTATTACAAAAACCCAGCTGCAGGATTCCGTTGCAGATCTCACAAAATCGTTAAGTCGGCCAAACCTTTTACTGGTGGGAGACCTGGAAGAAAATGGTTGGCCGGTTTCTTAAAGAGACACCCAGAATTAGCCCTACGTGTGTCGCAAAACTTGACTGCTGCTAGATCACAATTGACAGAACGGAATATTAGGAATTGGTTTGCTGAAATTAAAACTTATTTAGATGAAAACAATTACCTAGAAGTAACAAATGATCCATCACGCATATTTAATTGTGACGAAACAGCATTTTTCCTAGCACCCAAGGAAAAATCGGCTTTGGTGAAAAAAGGAGCTAGACAGGTATATTCGAGAATTGCGAATGATGAAAAAGAGTGCATTACAGTATTAATTACAGTAAGAGCATGTGGTGACCTTGGACCACCAATTTTATTTGCATATAAAAGAATTCCCAATGGAATTGTAAAAAAAATGCCAAAGGATTGGGGTATTGGTGTATCCGATAACGGCTGGATGACCGCTCAAACATTTTATGAATACATAACAAATGTTTTCCATCCATGGATTTCAGAAAAGAAAATTCAGTTACCTGTAATATTATATGTTGACGGCCACTCATCGCATATTACGCTACCGCTCTCTGAGTTTTTTGAGAAAAATAAAATTATTTTGATTGCTTTATTTCCAAACGCAACGCATATTTTGCAACCCTGTGACGTCGGACTGTTTCATCCAATCAAAGCTGAATGGAAGGCTGCGGTGCATAACTACAGGTGGAAAAATAATGGTGGAAAACTGATGAAAGAAAATTTTGCTCCTCTGTTGTCAACATGCCTAGAAAATAGTGCAAAACCAGAAACCATAAGATGTGCCTTCAGAACAACGGGGCTGTTTCCATTCAATGCTGATGGTATTGATTATGGCAAATTATTAAAGCAGGTTGCGCGTGAAATTACTAGTGAAACCCTTAAGTCCATAGACAACAATACAAACGAACCTGCAAACAAAATTGAATCTTCAGACCGAACATTCTTAAATAGTTTAGAAAGTAAAATACCATCCAATTTGCTTTCAGAATTCCGCAACTCACCAGGTATTTGGGACGGTGATCTTCAGCACAAAAGCCTATTTGAACTGTGGTACAAAACGATAAGGAATGAAAATCCCACATTTAATTTGCCTAATGAAGATGAAAGTTATATTGATAAAAGTTTTTGGTTTAAAGAAAGTGACGTTGTTAATCTAAACGTGCTGGAAGATGGTTCCGTTTTAATTGTGGACAAACACAAAAAAAAAGAGGCAGCTATGAACACTATTATAGCAGCACCTGTGAGTCCCTTGCATGAATGTTCGAATTCGAATGATACGAACTATCCAACACCATTCAAAAATGCTTTGTATTGGCCAGAGCCTCACAAAACAAAACCGTCAAAATGAAGAAAAAGATTACCCCGGTTGTGGCAACGTCAAAAGAATTTATTTCACATCTGCAAGCTCAAAAATGTGAAAAAGAGCTAAAAGAAAGGGAAATGGCTGCAAGACGATTGAAAAGAGAACTGAAATTCAATGAAAAAGAAGCACAAAAAGCAATGGTCAGTGTTATATCAGAAATAAAGAAAAAGAAAGACACATTTAATGTTGGAGACTATGTGGCAGTTCATTATGAAGGTGAATTGTTTCCTGGGCTTGTCGTCGGAAAAGTAGAAGTTCTTGATGAGGTAAAGGTCAAAACCATGGCTATGGCAGGATCAAACTGGAAATGGCCTGAAAATGAAGATGTATTAAACTATCCAATAATTGACGTTATCAAAATTTCTCCGCCATCATTAATAACCAATCGAGGGCTTTATACAGTTCCAGAGATAGCTTTAATAAAATCTGGAAACCAATTACACTAAATTGTTAATTAGCCTTATATAAACGAGTCAATATTCCTAATTTAATTTTTATAAATGCTTATGCATATGATATATGAAGTTATAAATACAAAAGTGATATGCCTTAAGCTTATAAGCCTTAAACTTTTAAGTTTTTTATTTTAAGAACGCAATATTTTTTTTGTTTATGTTGTTATGAATGAATCAATATTTAATTAAGTAAATAAAACTGCTACACTAGATAAACTATGCTTGAATGTGTTTAATTATCTGTTAATTACATGTGGCGGTAGTTGATACATTTTTGGGGTAATTTTGCCGGTAATAGGTACAACGCAATATAAGGGTGGCGGTGATAGGGAACAATTGATTAATCAAAAAAAGTTATTATAATTACTTAATTCCCCAACGAATTGAATGTTTTCCTTTAGGATATCGTAACTAAACTATAATAAATTTAAAAAAAACAAATAACAAAAATGTTTGGTGCTAAATAATAAAAATACACTAGATTTTCTCAAACTAAGCTACTACTGTGACGGTAGATGGTGCTTTTACCTTACATGCTGTAGTAAACATCTAGGAGGGAGAGCAATAAGCCCAGATAGTATGTATCACGTACCGGGAGGCAGTATTGTCAGGTTCATTAAGAACCTGAATATTGACTGAACGGATAATTAAGCAGGGTCCAGCACAATAGATCTTTCAGGTCGCAGTGCGAGGTGGCTGATCGCCCGCATGGGCCTCCAATAATAATAATAATAATAACTGATAAAGTGACAGTATTTTTTTGTTCAATAGCTTGATGTTGTAGCTCCTTCAAAACACCGCTTGAGATTTTAAGATCGGTTTTTGCTGATTTTTTCTGGTTTTCACTCTTCGAATGGGTTTTTCATTAACTATAAATAAAATGAGATTTTTCTTACACCATTCTCTTCCTTATGAAAAAACGAAGAAAACCATGTATGAAAAAGTCTGTTGATCAGCATAGGATTCGGTTTAGGTAAAAAACTAAAGTCATGAGTTGTACGATTAATAGTTTTCAGTTTCGTTTTATTGACCCATAAAATATATAATTTTCATTAATTTATACCGAACATTTCAAACAAATTAATTATTTTCCTTTAATATAACTATAAAAATTACCACAATTGTGCGACACGTTATCAGCAGATTTTTTGACAACAAAACAGCGTGTCGATACCTGTAGACTTATCTGGAATTGTGAATGAACCCAAATGTTCCAAATGTGGCGGTTCCGGTACCTGCTGTTTCAACTAACTTGATACCATGGAATGTTTCACCACACATTTACCAAACTGTCTTTGATACAACAGGATTGCCGATTTGTCAGCCTTTTACAGTAAACTTACGAAGTAAGAATAAAATAAAAGCTCATCAAAAAGCATTAATGTTCTAGCTGAGCAGTCTACTTCTGCCTTTTCAAATTTTGCTCCTAATAAAATTGTGAACAATTTTATTATTGGCACTGGCAGTGGCAGCATTTAACGGTATTCATCCGGATGTTACCGAAACAAATATTAGACAACAGGATTACTCTTCATTTGAAATAAGAGTTTCAGTTACTGTTTCTGATAAAAAACATGGCTTCAACTTCTTGGCCAGTTGGAGTTCTTGTGAAAGAATTCCAAAACAAAACTAGGAATCATCCTTTTTTAGGGTTATGCAAACCCATTCAACAAATGTCAACGTAAGTTTTGAAACATCTTCTACCAACTATATTAAGAATAAGCTAAACTGTTTTATAATCCATCAAAACATTAGAAGCTTAAGAAAAAATTGTAATTTATTTATAGATAACATTGCTTCTCTTGACATGTTGCCTCAAATCATTCTCCTGTTAAGTAACTCCTGTTTCATGCATCAATGCTACTAGTGACGACATTTTACAGGTAAGTTTTGAATTCAATTCCGTCGTTTTACTCGTTTATAGGTTTCATATCAGAACTTCCTTAATCTTCAGATGATTAAATATTTCTAATGGCGTCTCATGGTCTTAAAATCTTAAATAAATGTGCCAACGAGAATTTTAAATAAATCTTTGACGTGCATAGATCACTTATTTTTCAGAGATTCTTTGAAATTTGATTTTAGTTTTCTTAAGCATGCAGTTTTCTCTTAAGCATGATATTTAATTTGCGAAAGCCAAATTCTATGAAAATAAATTTAGCTCCACAACATGTAATATTAAAGAAAGCTGGAAAGTAGTCATTGAGATTTTGAACCATGAAAGCAAGGAAGATACGATTACGGAAATAATGATTGATGATAACTTATCAGTAACGTATTTTAAGTTGGTCGAAATAGCCACCTTATTTAACAATCATTTCCTTAACTCGGTTCTTAATTTGAAAGAAACTATTAACTCTGACGATCAATTAGGTTATGATCTTATTTATAATAATTCGGAATTAAAATCTTGCGTTTCCTGGGAAATTGGTTCGTTTAAAATTCTAACATCATATCTCCGCTCAAACCGACTTCCACATCGCGCAATGATGAGGTTCATAATTTCTTGGTTAAACAATTATGAATTTATTTTGTAGATATTTTTTCATACATTATAAATTTCAGTTTTTCTTCCGGTATTTTTCCTTCCAGACTAAATGAAGCAGTTGTTATTCCAATATTCAAAAAAGGCAATAAAAAAAATATTGTTATCAGACCAATTTCATTGCTCCCTGTATTTGGTAAAATTATTGAAAAACTAGTTCCTTTAAAAGTTACTAAATTTTTGAAGAGCACTAGTTTTTTTACATAATAACCACTAAGGTTTTAGGAAATTTAGAAGAACCGGAAACGCTTTATTAGAATTTTCAAATTTTTTATACAAAGGTCTGGGTCAAATAGAATCGGTTGGCTCTATTTTTGTAGATATGACAAAAACATTCGATATGATAAATCATAATGGCTTACTAAAAAAAAATACTTTCGTATGCTGGTTTCCGTAGTGTTACTTTGCAATGGTTTCGATCCTATTTATCTGAACAGTCTCAGGATGTTAAAATAAATGATGCTTTGAGTTAAGGTATAACCATTAATGATGGCGTTCCGCAAGTTTCAGTACTAGGTCGTTTGCTTTTTTTAATTTACTTCAATTCTATTTTTTATATTTAGTTTAATTCTGAGTTGATAGCTTTTGCTGACGGCTCGCTGTTTCTCTACAAGCACCCTATTCGTAGCACAAACGTTCAACATATGAAATCTACAATCAACATATCTTGCTCATTCTATGTTTTTGAGCACTAAAATTAGGGTATGTCTTTCAAAATTTACGATGTACTGTTGTAAAGAGTGTTCAAATTTGACATGAGTAAATTGTGTGACATCTTTATTTATTTTAATTGGAAATTAAAGTACATTGGTTCCGGTTAATAATGAAAAAGATTGTTGTTTAAGTAACCTGCTATGCTAGCCCGGCAGGCTGTTAATATTTTACCAAAATGTTGAATAACTTTTTCGCATAATGATGGTTCAATTAGTGATATTTGCTCGATGATGTTGTCTTTGAGGTGTTTAACAGTTTGAGAAACCCCATAAGAAGCCCCATAAGGCCAATTCACGTCTGTTCTTCGAGAAATTATTCAATTATTTAACTTCTCTTTCAAAAGATCGATTAATTCCGTTGCTGTGTGCCATATTGCACCATCCTGTTGAAACCACATATTCTGCAACTCCACAAAAGTTTCTAATCATCTCTCGATATCAAGCTCCATTCACAGTGATTGCATTGCCATTTTGATTTAAAATAAGTTTTAATAATGAAAACACGTTGTTCACTCGTCTAGCGATCCATTTCAATTAACCGGAATGTTTGTACTTGTCATCTGTCAAATAACATATGGTACTCTAGTACAAAAAATATAAATGGTGGAATATTTATAAAGATGCCTCAAATTTGAAAACCCTTTAAATCTAATCATTATTTATCATTGTGATCAAGCTGCTTGTATTGACGTTTGTTTTAAAACTGAATTTCTTCAATCTTTCAAATATCTCGGTCTAACGATTAATAATTCGATGCATTGGAAAAACCACATTGATACTCTTCGTAATTTTCTGGCATCAATGATTAGGATTATTTATTTTGCTCTTGTGGAGTCGAAATTCTCGTAAGGATTAGTGTGTTGGGGTGGTACTTACTGTACTAGAATTTATCGACTTAATATAATACATAAACATATTATAAGAATTATCCTTAATGCTCCGCGTTTATCTGCTTCGTGGCCTTTGTTTCAGTCTTTAGAGATTCTTCCTTTTAAGCATTTATTTATGTTCAAAATTATGAAAGCTTTTTTCATTAGTAATATCAATCAATCAAATGTCACTATTAGTTGCAATTTGAGAAATTTCCAGTTTATTCGTCTTCAAAGATTTACAACGACTAATTTTCAAAATTCATTTTTAATTCTTGCTCCGAAAATCTTTAATAACCTTCCAGTTAAATTGAGAAATTGTCGGAAACTTAATAAATTTTCGTCTGGCTTAGAAATATTTTTGTTTAGTGACTCAAGTGTGAACGGTTTGTATATTGTTTAACTTCTTTGTTTTATTCATTTACTTACGATCCAAAGATCGTATTGTTACTTTTGAACTTTTGTTTCTGACAAGAAGGAGAAAAGGCCACTAGGAGTGTTTTCGTTTATTCACTCCATAGGCTGCGCGAAATAAGATCACTAATTAAACTCGAAAAATGTGCATGGAGATTCCGACTTTAAGAAAATAATTTCTGAGTTTAATTCCATAATTTTCAGAACGTCGGAATCCGTATTTTTTCTGCACATTTATCGCTTGTTATATTAGTTAAAGGGTAATAACATCTTGTGGTAGCGAAATCAAGGGTCATTTTCTCCAATTTATTTAAGAAAAACGAAGCGATATTTTTAAATTCGGTTTTTAATACATAGTTTTATAAGTCTTGAGGTGCACGAAGATTTTTTTTTTAATTTAAAAACAAAAAGGCACCGGCGATGAAATGTTGATCATTTAGTACTTTTTTCGGTTCTTTTGAAAATAAGTACTTCAATACTTTTGTTCAACATTTCAGTCCTTTCAAAAAATTGTTATATTCAATTTTTTCGGTAAATGTTAGACAGCACCTTAGGAAGAACGAATCATTTTTCGTTGGCCAACTCATCGAATTTCGACTAAATTCAAATCTAATCGCCTAAACGACCGAAAAACGACGGCAAACTAACATAATAACGCTTTCTCGTTGTAATTTTGGTGGGCAAGCGTCTGCTTTCTAAAGTTTGTAAATTTATTAACGCGAGACGATTTATACAGGGTTCACGAACAAAACCATTCTTCAAGTTAGGTAAACGATGTAATGCATAAATCAAAAATTATTTTTGAATACTTTCGATTCTCTCGAAATGGGTGTGATAGAACGGATCCCAAATCATTAGAGGGTCATAAAGTTCCCTCCCATTACGCCTAATGAAACCCAATAAGGAATACCCTCTGCTTGTAATGTAGTCCACATGATTATTAAATGTAAGGTTGCACGAAAAAATAACGCCAAGATCACGAATATCAGAAACTCTGCTAATTTGCGCATCCATTAAAAAATAAGGGGCCTATATGCTAGATAAGCGTGATCGACCAAAAGGTATTACTTTGCATTTGCATGTGTTCAAGGGCAACTTAATCTAAGCGGACCAATCACAAAAGACAACAAGTTCGTCTTGCAATTGCGCAGTGTCAATTAAAGAATTAATTGTAGCATACATTTTTAAGTCGTCAGCATACAATGGACACTTACGAAACCTGAAGCACTGAACAATATCGTCAATAAATACAGTGAACAGTAAAGGTCCTATATCTGGCATGGGCAGCCTTGAAAAACACCAGAAGGTATAACAAATTCGAAGAAACGGACCTGCGAAATACTCACACATTGATGTCTTGATGTCAGATAAGATGCGATCCATTTTATTGGAAAGAAATCGGATCCGAACTCGATCAAAGCTTTCGAAAAATCTGTGTAGACAACATCAACTTGGGCACGGTTTCCAACAGTCTCGAAAACATTGCCCCAAAAAACCATCAAATTAGTAATTGTTGATTTACCCCGAACGAAGCCGGGTTGACTCGCACTTATACGTTTAATAATATGAATCTCAATCATAGATTTTATTAACGATTCAAAAAGTTTAGGTGTAACCGAGAGAATTGAGATACCTCTGTAGCATGCAATTTCGCTCCTTCTAAAAGATTTATATATAGAAACTATAAATGTTTTTCTCAAATATAAAGAAACACTTCCCTTGAAAGACTCTTATTAAACAAATAAAGTAATGGTACAGACAAAGAAAGCGCACACTTAGCGACCATCAATGATACCTGAAAAGTTAGATATATCAGAGTTATCAAAAGAGGCCTGAAAAAATTTAGCAAACGCGTCACATATTTCATGAGGACTTAAGAATGAAACATTATTGCATGACATAATCCTCGGATAGCCACGGTTTAGGATTAATCAAAATTTCACTTTGGATCTGGAAAACATACATTTTGTAAAGAAAATCGGTGAGGTACTTAAACATTTTCCATAAACCACGATATCTAGATTTGTCGTTAATATCCCCAGAACGCTTATAATTCTTAAATGCTCTAGACTTACGATTTATGAGGTTTTTTAAGCGGTGATTGAACCATGATTCTGTATACATCGAACCCACAAAACCTTTGGAACGAATAATTCAAAACCATTCGTCATAATACTATAAAACTTTGAAACAGCAACCGAAATGGCCAATAAGTGAAATAAAGCTGTCCAATCAACATTATCAAAAAAGTTGTTTAGCGACACCAGATCAGCATTCCTAAGATCAAATTTAAAATCGCTCTCAATAAAATTACAAAAATCATAATCTAAAAATTAAAATTTAATTAAAAGTGACGTGTGATGTTCCGCTACATCCGGACAAGATTCTACCATATGTCGATGAATTCGCCAGATGGAAAAACTAAGTCCAAAATACGTTCAAACTCGTTAAAAATAGTATTGAATTGACGCGTTCCAAAATCGCAAAACTTTCTAACACAGCTAGAAGTGATATCAACGGATGATCCCATAAACTGGTCATCGATCCAGTATCAAGTGATTTTTGGCAGATTAAAGTCGCCCACAATCAACACCTGATCAGTTTTATTAAATAGTGGTTGAACATTGTTGGCAATAAATTCAATAAATCCTTGGTAAAAGTCTGAAGTACTACCTAGCGGTATATAGACTCCCAAATTGACTCACCATAGTCACAATTGACGACGACGATCACACCACTACCAGTGATCTCTCTAATATTTGAATCACGATCACTACGAAAAACGGTGTAGCATAAAGGAAAATATTCCACCGATTTGAAATCAACCAGGTCTCCGTAAAAATAACGATGTCCTAGTTATAAGACAAAATAGATACGTGTAGATTATTGTTGCTGGAATTATTTGATGAAATGGTGGGCATAATATTATGGAGTTTAGGTCGAAAGAAACATTACTATTAACATTGGTAGATCACGGTACTATTCCACAAGGGTCAGTCTAAAGTTTTTTGGATGAGGTACAAACTCTCGGACCAATGCTCCGGCAGGCCATATGTGTAATTTTGAAGGAGTTTGCTGAAATGGACTAAATGAAATTAAGCCGACTAACGCCATGGCCAACTGACATAAGCACTCGACACTCAATCTCATCGTCAGAGATTACCAGCTTACCATACTTAGAAATTTCCGTAAAGCAGCCGGTTCAGTGGTGTTACCGAATTTTGAGGCATAAATAAACTTCCTATCCGGAACAGCTTTGGCAGTATGATCGGTATCGTCGCAAGAGCCAACAATAAACTCCGCTTGCGGCGGTTGAATTGGAGCACTCGCAGATTCAACAGTGTAGCATTATTACAAGTGTAGCATTATTAGAATGGCCCGGGATGATCGACGTATAACAACGCTGAACTTTTCCAATAGATCATCTACATTCGAATGGAATAATGCCGAGAGATTGATTAACAGCAACAAATTAGAGAAAAAGAGTCAGATAAAAATGAAATTCAAATGTAAAATGCCATACTACGAGCGAATTCGGTTTTTCTCTAATTTTGAAGTAATTTTCGGAATTAATTAAATTTAATTTGATTGAAAACATTACATTAATATTATAAATAGGCAAAAAATTTATATATAAGTGATTTTTATATCATAAGTCTAAAAAAAAATGTTTACTCGCATTCGTAATTCGTGCTTGATGTGGGAAGCCCGTAATTCTAAATAAATTAATATGGTTAATTTAGCAACAGAATACCTGCCTCTAATTCTTCACAAAATCAGCATTTAACGTTTTAACTGAACACTCATAAGAAAAAGAAAAAATGTAAATACCCTTTTGTCACTTTTAGTTACACCTATCGCTGAAATATGTTAACACATCAAAAAAATTAAAAAGTACTTTAAAGCGTAATTTAGTCCTCTGTTGCTCAACATTTTAGTTCTTTGGGATTTATATAAATTTCATCCCTGCACCGTAGTGGCTGATGAAAGGAAACTCCATTTTATAATGACCTCCACGGGCGCAAATCTACAGGTCACAATTATGAATCTAGAACCAAAAAACGAAAAAGATTTGGAAAAAGATGGCAAAATCTTGTTGAAGTACGTAGGATTTTTAAAAAATATTTAATTTTACAAAAATGGCGTCAATATGAAGACAAATTTTTTTTTTCATGAAAAAACGGTCATAAAATCTAATCTAATTCTACGTACTTCACTAGATTTTGACACTTTTCTCAAAGTCTATTTCATTTTTTGATCTAAATTGAAAATTGTGACCTGTAGATTTCCGCCCTTAGAGGCCATTAAAAAACGGAGTTTCCTTTCATCAGCCGCTGCGCCGCCATTTTGTTTTTAAATAAACTTTTTTCATGTATTTCAAGAATTATATAAATTAATAAATTGGAGAAAATGAGCCTTGATTTCGCTCCGACAAGGTGTTTACTACTCCTTAAACCGAATAAAACACAATATTTAATTTTCTTTTTGTGATAATTGTCTTATTTTATTAGTAAATTGGCTCACTTTATTAAAATATTCTGTATATTTTTCGACTTCATCTATCCGGTTTTATCTTTCCTCTTTTCGTGATGTATGCAATATTTCCAAATTGTTACTGTAACAGCACCCTCACAATGCAAAATATTTTACTTTCAAAATATAGGATTGTATGAATTTCCAACATAACGAACAAAAATTTGTTTTCCTTATGTTGGAAATTCATACAATCCTGTAAGTTAAAAGTAAAGAAGTTGTTCCATTGTGAATGCGCTGTAACTCTTGTATTTGTGTTGCTCATGTATGAGGTATAGAAACAAAAATCGTTTTTCCCCTTTTCTCAAAAACTGAATTAGGCATGACGGGAAGACGGGAGTGGAGCGCCAATGTAAGGGATTTTTTTTTTAATATAGCTCTTGCGGGCTACGAAGTAGATTCCTTAAACACAAAATAAAATATTACGGTTTAGTACTTCCCCAGAGCCAATAAAAATTCCCAAAAATCAAAATCTTTAATGGCTTCCCTTTATAATTACAATTCGTATTTTATAATTAATTTCTACGACATTATAAAAAAGGAATTCAAATAAAAATAAAATACGGACCTTAATTATTGTCGCAGTAACTTTTTCGGAAAAGACCCAGTGTTTTTTGTCGTATATATTAAAGCGCCGGATTGCAAAATTGGCATAATTAAGCCACACAAGAATTTCTAGAATATTTATCAACGACATCTTGTGATGACGGGTACCCAGACTATTATCACAAAATGCGCCAGTACAAAACACCCAATTACAATTCTGTTAATAATTATTATTTTATAAACAGTAAATTTATTAAAAACAAATGTCTACCCAAATAACTTAAACAAAAAAATTAGAAAATAAAACAAACGTACACCAAAAATTTAACAAAAACAAAAAGTTTATTACTTTTTTTAAGAAATTTATTAACACAATAATATTATTTTACCTTTTCCAAGACAAAAATTTACATTATGTTAATAAAATTAAATAAAACACAAAAATACGAGTATCAACAAACAAGGCGCCATTAAATAAAGTTAAAACTAATTTGTCAGTATAGTCAGTATAGCTAGTTCTCATTCCCTTTGGTGTGAGTATCATCCGTTCCGTAAGCAACAGTTGTAGGAATGTCCGCTCTTTATTATGAATTAATATTTAAAAATCGTGAAATTTTGTAGTAAATATATTTGTATTTGATTTCTGTGGGATGTCATCGCTCGAAAACAATGTAGCAGAAGGAAAATGCACGAATTTTAAACTAACTATAACTATAACTTTGTTAAACCTCAACTACTTCGGTTCGGAATTTCGAATACGTTTAACGAATCGATCGAACAATCCCGATGAGGTTTACTGAATTAAGATAAAAAATAAATGATTAGATCCTCAAGGTGTGTACATGGTACATTTCGAGGAGGGAAGATCCTTCAGTAATCTGCCTTCTTGTATCATAATTATGCCTTACTGATCACTGAATGTTTCTGTATAAAAAATTTTATTTGTGATAAGAGTATTCGCGATTTTAAAAGGTAAATAAAAGGAATTAAACTGCACAAGTAGAGGTTGGATATTATCTGTATAGATATTTTTAAGGTACATTTTAAGGCATGTTTTCGTAGAATCTTCAACTCATCCATCAGACCCTTAACAGCCCACCTCAAATCGCGTTGAATAAATCAAACGCCACTGAATGATGCATTAAAATTGAACATTAGAGAATAAGAATCAGATTAATCGCAAAAATGTAAGGCACAATTGATTTTTTTTAATGAATCAATGTGGTAATTCCAACG
Organism: Tipula vernalis; assembly: GCA_958295665.1. Lineage (NCBI taxonomy): Eukaryota > Metazoa > Arthropoda > Insecta > Diptera > Tipulidae > Tipula > Tipula vernalis. Next base: position 124,518,503 of record OY282558.1, on the reverse strand, counting down.
CAACCTCCTATCGATAGTAACCGGTATATATACTTGTCAACTTCTTCAAATAAGAAAGGGTTAGGAGTTAGGAAACGAATGTTTCTATTTTCAAATAAGACGAATATTGTCTTTTCGTGATTCAGAACCATGTGGTTCAAGCCGCACCACGTAGGAAATTTCTTAAGATCATAAGCGTAATGTAATTGGAATTTCCATTTAAAGTTTAAACGTAAAGTATCATGTGCAATTGATGACCAAACTTTCTGGTTTTTTCAAACTTCTACGGGCGCCCGGAAAAAAGTCCTTACAAGGTCTTCGTTTAAATTTAATAACGGAAAATATTTTATTTAAGAAAACGAACTGCAGACCAAATGGTATGGCCCAAAAATTTCTTCAAAATATTATTTCATTAGTGGAGCTAGTGACGTAGTATATTGCCTGGATTGGTAGTGTACGTAAAATAAAATTGATGAAACAATTTTTTGGTTAATGGTACCAATGCCAACCATAATATCATTAGAGATGTTCCGCAATATTTCTTAAATCCGACCCTAAATAATATAACCCCAAGCAATTTTCAGAGTTTCAATAATTCAGTTTTATATTAGGAGTTATTGATAGAATCGACTTAACTTCGACATAAAATTTCACTAAAATCGATTAGCAAACGTATGTGTTCCATTTGGTACTGGAAATATCCTGTCCATTAGATTTATCCAAATTTTTTGATTTACGCTTTGTATTTATGGAACAAGCTATTATTAGTAGTGCCTCGCAATATTTATTGAATTTCGGCCATGTTTATTTTAAGAAACTCGCTCCTTGCCTCAAATGGAACTTCTGCAATTATCCACCAATTCAATTAAAATTTGGTTTCTGGCTTAACCAACATATTTGTTAATCAATGAATTAGTTCCAACACATTCAAATAAAGAATTAAGGTAGCGGGTTTGAAGCTTTTTAAATAGTCCATTAAAGTATGTTTTGAAAACGGTGAATCGCCATCGCCCACAAACCAATTTTATGTAGCAACTTTTTTTGTTAATTAAATAATAACATATTTAGAGACTTAATAACTGTCCTGGGGGCTAATTGTGAATTCGAATCGAACGTATCGAGTCTTCGAAGTATTGGATTCTTATTTGAATTGAATCATATTCGTTCGTTTCTTATTTAAATCAAATACGAACATTATAAGAGTCCAATTAATATGTTCGAATCGAATTCATAAATAGCCCCCGGTTTTTTTTAAGTCGATATGTTCTGGTTTTTCAAACTTTTTCAGACTTTGTCCAGATTTAGTGGTTTTAACCTGGTCACCCTAAGTGCAACAGAACAGACAATGAGATGACTAACCAAGGTTAAAGCTAAACATTTTTCAGCATTTGCTACTATTATTCTTCATTTTTATAAAAATTTGAATTATTTTTCTGAATTATCGCATATAAAAACTTTAGAAATATCTGACGCGTTAAAAAAAAAAATTCTATACAAAATTCAGAATTATCCAAAAATTAAATTAAATTTTTCAACTATCGAATTTCGATGTAATCAACCAGTTTAAAAGTTTTGTAACTCGCTTACCAATTTTATATCCAAAATTTGAAATTTTATTTAGACAAATTGTGAAAATATGGATTGAGTATTTAACGCTAGATAGTTACTTAGTACAGTTTAACGAAATTGGCATTTTTGAAGCCCAATTTGACAAGTTGCCATTCGAAATTTCAAATTCAATTAATTGAAATGTAAAAATATGTATTACTTATACCTTTCGAATAACTTTAATACTTGAAACCAGGGCAGCGGAGTCGATGTCGGGAATCGAAAAGTCGGACTATTTTAGCGGAGTCGGAGTCGGAAAAATACTAAACGACTCCGACTCCACATTTTATATTTTTATTTCTCTCCTAAAATGCACTTTACGTTTAGTAACAAAAAGACTCCAATCAGTATTGAGCCCCGGTCAATTTTATAAAGAATGGCGTAGGGTAACGTTTCACTTAGGAAAAATCTCAAATATCGTCGCAACAGAAATAAAATCATGTAGATAACTACCGAAACGACTTCCAAATTATAAAAATTCAGGATTTAATTATTTGCTGGTTTGGAGAAAGTGGAAAAAATCAACAGAAGTACAAGTCTTAATATTCTTGAGGCCATACTAATTTTAAGAATAAATTCGTAATTAATTTAAATTGTCGAAATTTTCTTTTATTTCTTTAATTATTCTTTAATTTGATTTTTAATTTTTGTTAGGTTTAAATCATGTTCTAATGATAAAAGAATTTGAATAAGTACAAGAAGTATTATGAATTTTATAATATTTTGATTACTTGTAGAAGTTGGAGTTGGAGTCGGTGTCGGAGTCTGATAGTCAATTTTTAATACATCGGAGTCGGAGTTGAAGAATTATTTTACTGACTCCTAACCCTGCTTAAAACTAAATTTTAGAAACGCATTTTTGTATTAGATATCAAAAGTTGAGAATTATGATTTATTTCTTTAGAAATTATATGCAAGTTCAAAAATTCTGATTTAAAAATTTTGTTATTTTGTTACTCCATAATAGAGACCAACCATCTCCACATTGGGTACCTCCATGCCGGCCTCGTGACTGGCCCCAGACTTCATCGATTACAATCAATAACCCTCTTACATCCCTGACTCTATTGTGATTCGAACCAGCTACAAAACTTTTATTATTGTACAAATCTTCTTTCTGTGTACGTAGACGCGTTTTCAAATTGTACTCGATAGATAGGTACTTAAGGGTATCGAAACTTTTATTAGCAATGAGTATAATACCTCGATATTTTCGTTTCGATACCACTTCCCTGCTTATAACTACTCGTATATTCAAACTTAAAACAAATAAAAATATAATAAAAAAACACAACAAATTATATCGCCTAAGTTGAACTCTCCTCCGCTAGTCACCTTTTGTGACCGATTTTGTTCCTGTTTTTTACAACATTTTTATTAATTGTTAATACGTGACAAGGTTTCCCTAGAATAGGTTTCTAGGACAAACAAAAAATTTTAGTCACCCCAGGGATTTCAAAATTTAAAATTTATGTTTTGCGAAAGAATTTAGCTTGGAATTTGCGTTAGGTTAAAACACTTTCAGGTAGTCAAAAGTAACGAAAGACCAAACAATTTTAATTTTTGTAATTTTTCTTAAGGTAACTAAAATTATTAATTAATTATTTATTAAATTTATATTAAAGGCTGGTTTTCAATGGTTGAGCTGATTGTATTAGGTCCAATCGACAGACCACAATTAACGCCCAAATGAGTAAATAGTCTCTTTTGGTATTTTTAAACCTCAATAAATTCACAGATTCAAGTGTAAATTTTGTTCCAGTCGTCGATATCGGCGAATCAGTGAATACAATTGTAAATAATAAGCAAATTAAAAAAGGTAGAATTTATTTGAAAATTGGGTTAGATTCCTGATTAAATTTGCAGTTTTATTCTGGTTTAAAAATGCGGTATCGAGCATCAATTTCGAAAAAAGAGTGACCGCAACTAAAAGTTGTAATTATGACTATCGATTCTGGCCTTAATTTCGGCCTATTTGAAGTAGTAATGATTTGTATTGAAGTTACCACCTATTCAAAATACTAAAGTTTAATCAATTCGAATACAATTCAGTTAGATAGTAACAAGAATGGCCCAATAATCCACAATTGGATCTTTAATTTGAATAAACAAATTAATTTACAAATCATCAATTTACAACGAATAATTTTAATTTCAAAGTGTGAAAATGAAAGTTTTATGACCAAAATATGTTCGAAAAATTAAATTATACTAACTAACAATGAATATGATGATAATCATTGCCAAAGCCCTTATGTTTTAAATTAGTAACTGTATGTGCATATGTAATAAAATATATAATTGAATTAAAATAACTCACCTCAGTGTTTTCACAATCGTAATACGATAAATTATGTTTAGTCAACTCAAACCACCGCGTTTTATAATTTACAGGCGTAAAACGTTTTTTATTCTGTGACCGTTTAACCATCAGCCCGCCTCTGATAACCGGGTAATGTTTTTTCGACATTCTAGGTATTTTTGTAATTAAGTATGTTTGAATAAAGACTAGAAAACTATTATTATGTGGAACGGAGATTTTGCTTGATGATTGTGTTTTAAGATTTTTAGACAAAGATGAAACAGTCACTACTGTAAAGATCTTATTTTTCGTCGTTTATTTTAGTTTCTTTCTGTTTACTTTATTTTGTTATTTTATACTATGATTAAAGAAAAACACCAAAAAAATCACACAGTCGAATGAATTCCATAGAAGGAATTTGTAAATGAATCATCCGACATTATTAATACAAAAATTCTGTTTTTATTGGATACAAAAATTGATCATCAATCCAAAAGATTTTCCACACTTTATCAAATATTTTCTTTCTTTGTAATTTTGTTTACAATCTTACAGTTCAATTTGACAGTTTAAAATTCGTCATTTACGCAATGATACATCGTACTAATGAAACTTAATTTAGCAAATCATAATATTGAATATTTAAATAATATTATAATTACAATAATAAGCACTATTGATTTATGTAACAAAACAACATGTAATTAAATAATAATAATTAACAAAATAGGTACAACAAAAAATAAACAACAACAACAAACAACAAAAACACTTGTTAAAAAATATTCTTACAAACCAAATTTTTATAACAATATAGAATTTTAACGATTTTTGGTTGATTTCACTGCCCGATTACATTTTATATAATAGATTTATGAAATATAAATTTAATAAACTATTTGTATTAAATTAAACACAATTTTAACAGTATTATTTAATTAAAACTTTTTGTTTTTATTTGGTAAATTGGCATCACACATTAATGTACTGCCATATTGGAATTTTCCAATATTGACAGCTCGAAGGTTTAAAAAATAGGGTGGCGAACTAGGTTGAAATTTAAAAATTCCAAAGTTTTTTGCCATTTTGTTAAACTCTTTCAGTCACAACTTTCAATAAATTTTTTAAAGCAGAAAATTGTATGTATGTACATATAAAAATTCAAAAATTTGAAATCAAGTCCTAATATCTATTATATACATAATTAAGATGTAAATATTCAAAAATAAAGTTAAAATTTAGTATTGGTGACATCCAACAACAGCAGGAGGCGTTAATTTCTTTGTTGGTGGAACCAGCAAGTCAGTAACAACTTTAAGTAAGAACGCGATACACAGAAAGGGCATGGTGCTTTGATGTTACTGACCAGTGAGTCTTTAAGAGCTTTTCGTTCAGTTCGGCTGTCACATAACAGAGCGAAATTTTTCGCTCAAACTAAATCAAAATTAGCACAGCACACTTTTCTAAAAAATAATAAATTTTGCTATTCACAATACAATTTTAATACTGTATTTATCAGTTATTACGGATTCAGTGGTCAATATGTCATATATTCTGTAAAGAAATAATTTCGACAAATTGTGTAAGGCTTCTTACTGATCCGCTGGTTACCCCTTAAAACCCCAAGGTGATTGATACCGATTTTCCATCGTCAATAGTATAATAGCATAATAGTATAATACTATTATACTATTCCTTGTCCGTTTTCCATCGAACGCGATGAAGTTAGCACCAATTATAGTTTTTTTTTATGTGAACGTAGGTATAATTCTTATTTTGAAAATTTTAACGTGTATTCATAATAAGAAAACAATTAAAAATAACCAAACATACGCATTAGTTGTGTTTTAAAAAAATTAATAAAATGGTTGGACTATGCAGATACCACCAAAAAAAAAAATAAAAAAAAAATCGAATGGTAATTTAGTGAATTGTCAAAATAATACACTGTCAGATAAATTTACAATGTTAAAAACACAATTTGCTACCTATTATATTTTTGATAGCTAGTATAACAAAATATTATATTTATACTACAGGGTGTCCGCCGGGAAGGTATACTACTTTGTTTTGCCGCCATTTTGGTAAACGTTAGTTTTGACAGTTCATATTTGGCAGTCGTGAAGTAGACACGTGGCAAATTTATTATGGAAAAATATTCGATAAACCAACGTGTTTTAATCGTTAAAACATTTTATCAAAATCAATCATCGATTACTGTGACGATGAGAAAGTTACGTGAAATTTTTGGGAGAAACAACGTGCCAACAAAACGCACTATTTATCGTGTAGTGAATGATTTCGAAGAAAGAGGGTCTGTAAGTGATAGGCCCAAGCATGGGCCACAACGTACTGTAAGATCGGCTGAAAACATTACTGCTGCTCAAGAAAGTGTTCAAAACAATCCATCAACCTCAATTCGACGCCGTGCTCAGGAGCTTGCTGGTCTTCAAAGAACAAGTTTGGCCACAATTTTGCACAAGGATTTGCATTTGTTTCCATTTAAGATTCAGTTGACACAAGAGCTTCTTCCACAAGACCATTTACGCCGCCGTACATATGCCAATAGGATGTTACAGCTCGCCCATGACAACCCCGATTTTCATGAAAAAATCATAATGAGTGGCGAGGCACATATTCATTTAAATGGATATGTGAATAAACAGAATAGTCGGTTCTGGGCAATGGAAAACCCTCAAATTATTCATCAGTCACCTTTACATCCATTAAAAGTGACAAATTTCACGTAACTTTCTCATCGTCACAGTAATCGATGATTGATTTTGATAAAATGTTTTAACGATTAAAACACGTTGGTTTATCGAATATTTTTCCATAATAAATTTGCCACGTGTCTACTTCACGACTGCCAAATATGAACTGTCAAAACTAACGTTTACCAAAATGGCGGCAAAACAAAGTAGTATACCTTCCCGGCGGACACCCTGTATTATACTATCAACTTCGGTTTTCCATCGTCGTAGTATAATCCCAGTTGTACTTTGCGTGAGCAATCGAGAAATTTTGTTTGAGATGGCACGTTAAAACATGAAACAGAAGTATAAAGCAAAAAAAAAAGAAATCTTCGGCTTTCTTTAATTTGCTTTTCATGTAGTAAATTACAATGTTTGCATTTTTTCCGTGCTATTTTTACGAAATATGGTATAAAGTGATGATCACGGTGAGGAATAAGTGAGCATCACCGTGATTGATCATTGATCGCTCTTGGAGCACTCAGTCGTACAACAGGGATACTATTATACTATTATACTATGACGATGGAAAATCGGTATGAGTGAGTTTTGACTGAATGTTTGGGTTGGTGGTTACATGGGATTTTTTATTTGTTCTGGGGTGGGATGTTGTAACATCACTTCCAATCGAATTCGATAGAGTTTATGTCTCTTGTTTCAAGAATAAAAGTGTAGTCTGTTTCGTTTTTCAACTATGCTTTTTTTGCTGCTATCTCAGCTTGCTCGAATAAAACAATATTCTATTTCTACTTTTATTCATGATTCTTTATTGACGATTGAAGCATCACAAATTCCACCTAGTGGAAAATTTTTAAACTGAGGTAGCTGCTAATTTGACGTTCGAAATTGTTGTAAACAATTCCAATTTTGAACTGTAAACACAATTTTTACCTACCAGATTGATAATAATTGTAAATAATTCCAATTTTGGATTATAAAAACAATTTTTAATTACCGGATTGCAAAAATTTCTCTAGTCGCATTTATGAGAAATGTCATTTTGCCGGTTGCCTCATTTTAACTTTTTTTCTCGAGAGGCGCTTTCTCTATTTTTACAATCGTCAATAACCAAAATTATTGTTTAGAGTGTGTGTCGATGTGAGGGACAGGAAAAGTAAACAACAAAACGAGATGGCAATAGAAAAAGCGTAACCAAAAAGCGAAAAAGAGTTCGGCTAGCATTGGTTTTAGCTGTCTCAGTCAAAGTGGCGTCATTTATTTCTTGGTGTGGAAATATTAATAAAAATTCCTTTTCCAAAATTTGCAAACATAATACACAATTGAATAAACATTAGTAAATTCCTATTTTAATTTAAAAACAAATTAAATCTTCCTTTTCCAAAATTTGCCATCGTCGCCTGTCAAGTGAGACAGCTAAAACCAATCCGTGCCAAGAGTTCAATTTTATTCTTGAAACAAGAGACATAAACTCTATTGAATTCGAATCGAAAGTGATGTTACAACATCCCACCCCTGAATTGATGTTTTAAAGTCACTTTGTTCTAAAATTACATTTTAAATTATTAAACAATTGTTTAAAATAATTTAATAATCACTTCGAAAGTTTGTAAAAACCTATTGTCTTTCAATAGTACAGTGAAACCTCTCTTTAGCAGATAATCTCTTAAGCGGACACCTCACAGTAACTATCAAAAGTGAAGTCTCAGTTTACTTTTATCAAGTAAAATTGAGAAATGGGTAAAACACTAAAAAATCGGACTTTGCGAGAGTTTTGCCCTTAAATTATGGTCAAAAACTGCCGAAAAGTATACTAGTTTTCAATGCTACTGATCTCTGGTAAAAGTCTCTCTGTTAACGAACTCCTCATTTAATGGACAGCTTGTTTGGTTCCACCGATGTCCGCTCCAGTGAGGTTTCACACCATGAAAAACATAGCGGCGTCTGTGATGGAGAAACGGCCGAATACCTTTAGAGTGTCGAATATGTCATCTGTGCTGTAGGGTTGCTAGAAAGAAAATGATGGAAGGCATTTTTAGTTTTATTAGTTTTATTTACAAGCAAAACTTTATTTAAAATGGGCCTATGATATGAGAAGCAGCTAAAAGGTCGAAGCTAAGTTTCTGTCTTAATATTTATTCGACATTGGTGGTATTTTCCCCTTAGCCAAATTCGTACGGCCGTTCAACACAGTCAAAACTTACTGCTTAAGAAAACCATCATCACTTTAATAGTCACTGTCTTTATGTTTATTTGGAACCAGAGCCTGTCAGAAACATCAATCGCGTGCCCAAGTCTATTATTAAAGAACCTTTTGAGGGTGTGTTTTGCGGTTAACTCGGCGATACTTTTGAACAAGTTTAGCATCCATACACCATTTTGTCCAAACCCACCGAGTTCGCAACTTCAATAGCAGTACTTGATATGACGATTTAATCGCCACCACACTTAATGTTCTATGCACAGATGGATAGTGTTAAAGACTGGTATTTGTTAGACATGGGAAAACGCTAAAAAATCTGACTTTTAGACAGTTGTGTTCAAAATACGTCAACAATCTTAAATTATGGTGAAAGTGTCGAAAACCCAGTTTGAAAGACTGTCAAGAGCTCGTGTCAAAAAGTGTCGAAAACTGAGTCATAAATACTAGTTTTCGACACTTCCCATCTCTGGTATTTATGACACATTTTTCAACAGTTTTTGACAGAGATCGGAAGTGTCGAAAACTAGTATTTATGACACTATTTTCGACACTTTTTGACACAAGTTCTTGACAGTCCTTCAAAACCTGTGTTTTTTGGCAGGAATTTTTGCACCAAAAAAATTGAAAAATTTACAATTTTAGCTTCATTTACGTTCAGAACAGTTGCAACAGTTTTTAACCATAATTTAAGGTTTTTGACCTGACACGAATTCTTGACAGTCGTTAAAAATCAGAGATAGGTAGTGTCGAAAACTGGTATTTATGCACAGTTTTGACACCTTCTGACTCAAGTTCTTAACAGTCTTTCATAACCTGTTTTCGACACTTTTGGAAAAATGTACAATTTTAGCTGAATTTACTTTCAGATGTGTTTCAACAACAGATAGAATAGTTTTAAACTTTACCGGTATATTTAAAGAATTTGCCCATGAAATAATAAGAATATGTTGTTTCCTTTTTTTGCACTATAATACGTACAGTTTTTTGACACATTTCGATAGTTTCTGACACTTTTCCATAGATTTTGACACTTTTCGCAAGTTTTTGTCACTTTTTGACACTTTTTAACCATAATTTGAGGTTTTTCACCTATTTTTGACACAATTGTCGCAAAAGTCAATTCTTTAAGCGTTTATCTCCGTTCAAAACCTGTGTTTTCTCAGTGCCTTTTTATTATAACAGAGAGAGCAGACAGAGCAAAAACAAAACAAAAAACCATACGTGTAAAATAACAACGCAGTATTGTTTTTTTTTGTTTTTGCTCTGTCCGCTCTCTCCGATATAATAGAAAAGCATAGGGTTCGAACCTTTTGGACAGTAAAACAAATAAAAATTTTAAGATTTCAACTTCATTTACGTTCAGAACTATTTCAATAGCTTGAACAGTTTCAAAATTTACCAGTATTCTTCAAAAACTTGCTCACGAAACAATAAAGTAATTTTCATACCAGGCACCTCGGCTTTGAGCTTCGTAAATAAAAATTTTTTATTTCGGTGTTTAATTATGTAGATTAGTTTTATTCGATTGATACCGTTTAATTTTATAGTAATAAATTCAATTTGTTGAAAAATAATTTTTTTTAAAGTGATAATTTAAAAAAACAAAATAAATTACAGTAAAGTTATCTACAAACCCAAGGCAATGCGTTCCACACTCGACTGCGACATTTTAAAGTAGTACAAAGCAAAGTGCTTTCTCAACATAACCTACAAATCACATTTTTTGCCCAAATATTTCATACTTATCAACAAATCTAGCTCATATGTACGTTACAAATTTAGAATATCTTAGTTCTTGCTATAATTCACGTGTAAAATAGACCTAAATAAAATATTCGACAGCAACCGAATGTTCAAAGCCAACGCCACCGGTATGAAATGGTCTCAGCTTCGCATTTGTGGTAACTAAATATTTCGAGGCGAGGCGCCTATTGTTTGTAAACGGTCGATCATTGCAACATCACATTTCAATTTTAATTGGTTTTCTTGTTAGGTTTTGTTTGATTTAGATTTAAAAATTATATAATTCACAAATCTTTAGTTCGACTCTGTAAAAATTACTTTCCTCTAGTTCTAAAATTGTTGTAGGTTAGCTCAATATTTAAAATCACCATTTTTCAATTTTAGTAATGCTTACATATAGAGGTCACTAATAAGCTCAATTGAGAAATGTCAAAATATGTAGAATTGTTGATTTTTTATTGATGACATTGACAAGACAACACACAATTTTTATTCATTGATGATGAAAAATCAACAAAACCTGGAAAATTAGTTTTATATCGTGGCACATCGTGTTGTCGTCATTAAGTTTTACTAGTTCAAAGAACTGGCCAAAATGGTTTTTGGTGAATATCTAGAGTTAATTCTATTTGCCGGTTCGGCATTTTTGATGTCAGTTTGTATTGCGGTGAGCCCATCCCGTTTGTTATTTTTGAAAGAATTCAATAGTTATTATTAAAATACAATTTTCATTATTTCTAGGGTTTTATTGTGCTCAGACTATCAACAACACCGTTCCCAATAATACGGTGGCTGAAAGAGGAAAATTATTATCAAAATTTTGATACCGATACCAAAGATTGTTTTCCTTCAATCGAAGATGATCCTTCGATAGAGCTAAGCGTTATAGTTCCTGCTTATGAAGAGGAAAAAAGATGTAAGTATTCGTTACATACATCTAGTAACTCTTAATAATTCCATTTATTTTACACTAGTACCAAAAATGTTAGACGAGTGCATCGAGTATTTAGAATCTCGTGTAAAATCCAATCCGAAATTTACATATGAGGTGATCGTTGTTAGTGATGGAAGTCGTGATAAAACAGTAGAGGTTGCGAATGGATATTCAAAATTTTATAAATCCACTAAACTTCGTGTATTAGAATTGGTGAAAAATCGTGGTAAAGGTGGTGCAGTTCGCATGGGTATGTTAAGCGCACGTGGCAAATATCTACTCTTTGCCGATGCTGACGGTGCGACAAAGTTCGCAGATTACACCAAATTAGAAAAAAGTATTGTAGATTTATCGAATAATGATTGGAAGAATGAAGTGATAGTGATTGGCTCACGGGCGCATCTGGAAGAAGAATCAAAAGCACAGAGAAGTTTTTTCCGTACAATTTTAATGCATGGATTCCATATGCTTGTCTGGCTTTTTGCTGTAAAAGGGATTCGAGACACTCAGTGTGGTTTTAAGTTGCTAACACGATCTGCAGCTCGTACGGTATTTTCCATTATGCATGTGGAACGGTGGGCCTTCGATGTTGAATTATTGTTTATAGCACAAGCGCTTAAAATGAAATTGGATGAAATTGCTGTAACCTGGACCGAAATTGAAGGATCTAAGGTGACACCATTTTGGTCGTGGCTACAAATGGGACGAGATTTGATTTTGATTTGGCTTCGATATGCTATTGGGGCTTGGAAACTGCAGCGGCCGCAATCATGAGTGTTTTAGATTTTACTCAATAATTGAGTTCCTTGCATTTGATGATAGGTTAAGATAAATTCCAATTCTAAATGTGTATTTTTATTGAGATAATTAATAAAATTAATAAATGTAATAAGAAATTTGTCAATTTCAAAGAAATATTTGTAGTGTATTGCCGGTAGATGTCGCACAATTAATCGGTGCGAATCATTACTTTTTGCACAGGTCGACATCTTGTATTTAGTGTTTGCAATCGTTTTGTAACCATTGATAAGTGCATTGTGCTTGCTAGAAGGGATATCGATTATCGTGGGCCTGTAAAATGTTTTGGAGAAATACAACATTTTGATACTTTTACTTATTAATTAGGAACAGTAAAACCAGACAGACAAATCTTTTAAATTCAATTTAATTAAATAAATTTACAATAAATAAATAAATTAGGAAAACTAAAATTAATTTGTATCAAATTTTAACACTTTTTGGACAAAGTACAATACCGCGTTTTTTTACAAAATATAAGTCCATTGGCACACGTCATTTTTTGTCGCCTCATCCTTCCATTAGAACCCCTAAAACAAACCCAATAATCTCTTGATGAATCAGGATCTGATATTTTCCCCGTATCATAGCATCGTATTCGCCGTTTCTTCGTTGGTTGATTTTGGTTTGATGGTACGATTGCGGCAGTGTTTGAATGTTGTACTTTAATCGGCCTGCTGTCGTCCGTTGTAACTGGGCGAACAATTTTATGTGATTGCATTACAGCTGCGAGCGCTGAGTTTTTAAACGCATCATTTTGTATTTTTTGTGCGTTAGCTATTGCTTGCTGTGCTTCTTGCTGTAAACGCATATTTTCAGCCACTGTATATCGATTCATTATAGCTTCGGGTTTACAAACGGCATACGATTTGGCATCACAAATTTTTGTTCCTTTATTAAATGCGGTAAATGGTGGACAAGAATACGATAAGACGTTTTGTGTTCGTGGATTACAAACATAGTAACGGCTACAATCGGTCATGTTTGGTTGTCGGACACCTGTGCTACATGTCAAAATTTCAAGGCCTCCGCCTAAAGTCGACGGTTGGAGAAGGGGTAGCAGGGTATTTTTATAGCTATTATAACTAATAAAACTTCCACCAAAATTTATAAGTTTATCTTGGCTGTCACCGTTCAATTGTAGCAATCCTAAATTGGAGGCCAGCGGATTGTAATAGTTAATCTGCGGAAAATCAATATTATCAGATCCCGTTGTAATTTCGTCTGAGTAAATAACATCGTCACTGTCTTCCCTACTATTATGCTCAGTTGTTGTGCTAGGCGTTGTTGTAGTAGGAGCCGGAGTAGTGATTATGTTGGTAGAATCCGGAGTATTAGTATAAAATGGGGAAATATATGGCGGATATAAATCTTGCGGATCTTGATAGTATGAACTTGGACTTTTATAAGGATTATCCGGTTCATATTGTGGATAATATGATGGTTGATAGGAATCGAATTCTGTATAGCTAGGATGATAGTATGTAGGAAATGTTTGGAAATTATTGTTTGGTTTTTTATTAAATTGTGTATTGTAGTTGGGGCTTAGATATGGCTCTTGCAGCTGAACAGGTTTATATTTATTATGGTGGCCATTCCATCCTGAGGATGATGAACCGTGATCATCAAAAATCACCGTGGTACTTATATTGTTTCCACCATCATGATTTCCACTGTTAACAGAACCTTGATGATTCCTTGTTAAATCCTCACCGTACGTATTAAAACTGTTTGTCACTGAAATCGGTGGCTTTTCGTCATACCTTTTGTTAGTAGTTTGCTTCTCATTTGATATCACTGGAATAGGAACTGTATAATAAATTGGATATACCTGCCGGTTGTTATTTTGATTTTGAACCATTTGCTTTGATAGTTCCAATACTGTTTGTAATGTTTCTTCTGAGATTAAAGGATGATCTTCTCTTTGCGGTGTTCCTGACGGAACTCTCTCGGGCTGATTATTTGAATCAATATTAAATAATACAGATCCACCAGGGCGGTTAATAATAATTTGTGAATGTGGAATTTTTACTTCCGGCTGTCTATAACCTTTTTTAATCGTTTGCGGAATAGATTTGAATTCTATATTAACATCAGGCTCTTTAATGGAATAGAATGTCGTTCCATCATTTATTCCAGTTTTAATTTTTTGTTTTACAACATCATCAATCGTTAGCTTATTCTGTTGTGCAATTATTTCCTCAATATGATCTGGATGCATGTGGCCATCTTCTGGAACGGTTATTTTATTAGTATCATTTCCATCATAAATTTGTTGTGTCATCAAATTGTAATTGTCGAGAAAATGATTTAATTGGTCAGCCATTAGTTCCTTTTTAGGATCATTTGTATTATTCTGATTTTTAATACTGTCAATTAGTTGAGTCAATCGTTGTAAATGACTTGTAAGCTTATTATCGAAATCAATGGATTCTGGTATGTTGATATGATTGTTATTAATAACGTATTCTTTAGTTTCTTGCGTAAAATGGCCATCTCCGCTCGACTCATATTCATCACCTACTTCAATGCTACTTGAATTAGAAAAACTGCTTGGTGGTGTTGTTGTTTCCATATATAATTCAGATGAATCATCATTATCTTCGCTACTCTCATCACCAAATGATGCTGAATTATCATCATTCAGCGTAATTTCTTCGCTACTATAATCACCCATTTGTATATTATTAACGCCGTACACATTATTTTCATCGTCATTCATCGAAATCTGCTGGATCGGCGCTTCTTCGGTTAAATAACATTCCCAATTGTCACCGGGTAAAACACACATTTTAAGAGATGGCTCATACACTAAACCTTTATCACATTGTGCCGGAATCCAAACATACGTTTTATTTGAAAGCTGAGTACATCGAAAATATTTGTCGCATCTTGTTAGGTGAGCCCGTGTTGTTTCAGGACATGATTTTGAGCCTGAAAATTTAAAATCGATTTAGATTTAAATTCACTTAAAATTATTTCACTTCATTTTTTATCACTGTTATATTGTACACTGGGGGGTATGTATAAATCAATTATTTCTCCACTCACCAGAACACATTAAAATTAATCCAAAAAATTGTAAAAATCCAATAAAATTAAAAAAAAAGTTGCTAAAATTTTTCTTTTTTTTAAAAAACATTTTGAACATTTGATCGTTCGTTTGAACACGCTTAATAGTTTTTAAATAGTTATTTAACGGAAGAGTCACTCTTAGAAGCACGTCTGATCACTGTAAAATTTCGCACCACAACTGAATGGTGGTATATTCAATTTAGAAATGGTCTACGTTTTTTTTTTGTATTTTTTTTTTTTTTTTTTGGATTAAAATTGAGGTTGAAACAACTTCAAGAATGAAAATGATCGACATTTAAGAACAACAAAAATAGTAACAAAGAAATAAATATTTTATGATAATGTTGTTAAGTGTTAATTATTTTCTTGTCGTCGTGTTAATTTAAAAGAATTACATGTGTACAGTCAAAATTGGAGTACATATACAAATTTACGAATGTTTCGTTTATATGACCACCACCGAACATAAAAATTCATTAAGTATAAACTTTCACATGTTTACTTTAGTGAACGTTGGTCTCGGAGGCAAAGGCTGGAAATTCGATAATTTTTTGTCACAAGTGCAAATACTTTTCGTTTTCAATTATGATGTAAATTATAAGAAGAACGAATTAATTTTGGTTTAAAATTAAATACTTTTGATGTGATATATGGGACAAGCGTGTTACTAGAGAAATCGTTTAGTCGTGACGTGACTGATTAGCTAACCAAATAGAAATTTTTATATTCCAGTTTAATTTTTTAAATGTTTTCGCTTTTATAAATTTTTTTATACTTATCTGGAAAATAACTGTTAACCTTTCTTTGAACTTGGTGATACCTAGTTTGTATTTTGATTGTTTTGTCATCCAGTTCATAAATCATCCAATATTTTAAATGAGGGCTTTTTAACATTGACATTCATTTAGAATTAATTTTTGGTAGTACACACAAACCGTTGTTCAATGCTGCAGTGCAAGTCAAACAAACAATCCAAACTTGTTTTTCAATAAAAGAAATTATTTTAATTTCTGTTACTCATTACGATATGTTGTGACGAGGAAGAATTAAATGTGTTAATTATTTCATCATGAACTTGATAGTGAAATTGGGGCATTAAAAACATGATTTAGCTGTTGGTATTTTACCCTGCTATACCCTACATAAAAAAATGAAATGGTCAGGCTGATTTTTCGTCTTAACAATTAAGTAATAAAGGGCCATTGACGTAATAAACAAAAATGAAACACTAAAAATTAGAAATTGGCGTGTAATATTCAATTTGAATTAATTTCTCGCCTAATTGAATATTGTCGATCCGTTTGACTAGAACTTAACACCAATCATTAAAATTGAAAAATACGATTAACCTACAAATTTAGTCTTGTGGATACCATGTACCTAAAATGTCTAATACATTCATGATATTCTACATAAATTTTGTTTATTTATTCAAAACATTTATTGTTCTGTTTTGTTTTTCAATTAAAAAAATTAAAAAAAAAAACGAAAAACTAATTTGATAGTCTATATGAAATGCTTGACTTATTTTGGAACAAATTTCTTTCCGGCGCTGATTAATCCTAATTGGGGTTATTGATTATGGTAAGATGCAAAATATTTTGTATACTAATCGAACTAGACTAACACACTCTTTTCAAGTAAAGCTTTTCCTTCAATATTACATAAACTGCTAAACCACGAACGATTAGAAACAACCGTTATAAGCCATGTTTTCCAAATATAAAATTTTCCAAAATTTCTGTTATTTTCCAGTGGCGTAAGCGTAAAATATGTATTTGCAAAAATTGTCAATTAATTTTAAGTTTGATAATTAATTTAAACAAGTTTGGGTTTTAACTTAACTTTTAACGTTGAGCCTTTTTCATATCTTTAGGGTTTTCGCTAAAATGTTTTATGTATTTGCAAAAAATCCAGAACTTTTAATTTTATAAACTTTCAATTATCAAAGCTTTTTTAACCAAACCATTTTACTTAGAAATATAGTATGATTTTACAAAGGATGACGGCATTTTGGCTAAAATTTTGAATATTTGTTCTCGCAGTTAATCATCAAGCATCAAAAGCTTTTAGTTTTCAGACGTTTTCAAACCAAACCATTAAAATTTGATATTATAAAAGAAGGTGGTATTTTAGAATAAATTTAGAATATTTACGTTAAATGAGCTTTAAGCTTGATAATTAATTTATACCTTTTGGGTTTTTGCTAAAATGTTTTATGAGCAAAAATTATATTTTGCAAAATATGTCATGAACTATTAGTTATAAGAGCTTTCAATTAGAAAAGCTTTTAAAATCAAACCATTATATTCAGAAATTCGATTTTACAAAGGGTAGCGGAATTTGGGGATGATTTAGTATATTTAGTCAAACCAAACCATTTTACTAGGCAACTTGGTATAATATAATATAAGCTTTCGTTTATCGAAGCTTTTTTGTTAGAATATTATGGTGTATTTTACCAAAGTCTACTTAATAAATAAAGCCTCCATGATGAAAACAAGCTTTTTTTAAGGTACCAAAAAATCCAAAAGAAAATGTTTATTCCATAGTTTTTATATGGAGAGATATGACCTCAGTTTATTCAAAATATATTAATAAAAATTGACTCGAAATTAATTTTATTTTGATTCAATTGAAACTATAAACTTTATTTTCCACCTGACTTGGACGATTTTTTCGTGAGCTTTTCCAATTTACGGTAATAATGATAACAAAATAAGATAATTTATATCTGAAAAAGCTTAAAAATAGAGTACATGCATGTAAAACAGAGATATAAATATAAAGGAAAAGGCGCGACGTTTACAATAATAAACATGACAAACAATATAGAAACAAGGTAAACATAAGAGAAATGAAGCAAATACATAATATGAAGCATATTATTAGATGACAGCAAATAAAAAGCAAAGCCTACTTAATAAATAATTTTTTTTTAAGAATTTAATTTGTCTGTTTGTAATCAGTTGATTTTTCGGCATTTTTTATAGACAAATATATTAATTGTTCATGGCAATCCCAATATTTTCGATTTGGTAAATCAGAAAAATACAGAGGCCAATTGCTCATAATACATCTACTGAAAAAAAATAGAAATATCTTCCCCCCCCCTCCGTAATTTTGGCTGAAGGCCCAAAGAGTTATACCAATGTACCACTCTGCAAAAATGAGAACCCTTCCAGTAGATATATTATGAGCGATTGGCCTCTGTATTTTTCTGATTTACCAAATCGAAAATATTGGGATTGCCATGAACAATTAATATATTTGTCTATAAAAAATGCCGAAAAATCAACTGATTACAGACAGACAAATTAAATTCTTAAAAAAAAATTATTTATTAAGTAGGCTTTGCTTTTTATTAGCTGTCATCTGATAATATGCTTCATATTATGTATTTGCTTCATTTCTCTTATGTTTACCTTGTTTCTATATTGTTTGTCATGTTTATTATTGTAAACGTCGCGCCTTTTCCTTTATATTTATATCTCTTTTTTACATGCATGTACTCAATTTTTAAGCTTTTTCAGATATAAATTATCTTATTTTGTTATCATTATTACCGTAAATTGGAAAAGCTCACGAAAAAATCGTCCAAGTCAGGTGGAAAATAAAGTTTATAGTATCAATTGAATCAAAATAAAATTAATTTCGAGTCAATTTTCATTAATATATTTTGAATAAACTGAGGTCATATCTCTCCATATAAAAACTATGGAATAAACATTTTCTTTTGGATTTTTTGATACCTTAAAAAAAGCTTTTAAAAAAATATCGTCAACATGGAGGCTTTATTTATTAAGTAGGCTTTGATTTTACTCATTTAAAATACTCGATGATTAAATAAATAAAGCACGATGATTTTTATAATTTTATTTATTTAGACTCTTTTCTTTTTAGCGTGTTACAACGATCTTATTCTATTACACATTTAATTGTATTACACTCAGATGAGGAGGCGATGTTTCTTGTGCTGTCATGCGCGTAACAAAAAAAAAAAAACGAACATAAAAAATGCCCAACAAACATCACATCCGCCACCGCCAAAAAAAAAATTAATGGAACTTATCTTCAATTCATCATTTCAGATGATGTTTTTTTTTTTTTTTTTTTTATGTAGAGGAGGAAAATGCATTATGCACAGTGTGTGGGACTCTCACCCACTAAAAACCTCCTCTATTTCAGACACAAATCCATCCTGGAACTACTTTTCGTATTACATCGGGATGGTGTCTCGTATTTTGCCCTCATAGGCCTCCCATATTTATAATTTTTATAATTTCACTTCTATCTTCGCTGGTGGTTATCCATTGCTGTTTTCTTTCGCCGTAGGATCAGTTCCACATACTGGGCCACTAGATTCCAATTCGACTCCATCCTGAGCATCATGTTAACGATGTTATCGGGCGTTGCGTTGCCGATTTTCCTTTCAAGTTCTTCTCTCTCACGTTTCCACTTCTCGCATGTAAAGAATGTGTGTTGCGCGTCATCAAGGCCTGCATCCCAATAAATGCAGGACGGGTTTTCCACCTTCCCCATCGTGAAAAAATATTTGCAGAAATACCCATGGCCTGTGAGGAATTGCGTGAGGAAATAATTTGTTTCACCATGTTTCCTCTCTATCCACTCGGCCAGGTTTCTTATCAGCCTTGCAGTCCACCTTCCACGGTCCTCTGTTTGCCACCTCTCTTGCCAGCACAGCATGGCATATTCTCTGGCCACACTTCTTGCTTCTTCACTGTCAAGGTCGTCCTTGATATCATAGATCTTTTTCCTTTCTTCAGCCATTAGGTCGATAGGGATAACACCCGCAATGACCATAACAGTCGGTTCCGATACCGTTCTGTAGGAACTACAGATTTGAGTGCCCCACGACGCTGTACAGTGGCCATTACTTTCCTATATTTATCCATCTTTAGTGTGTCCGCCCATATTTCACACCCGTATAAAAGTATAGAATTTATGACCGACATCAGTAGTTTCCGTTTCGCTGCCGTTGGACCTCCGACATTCGTCATCAGCCTACTCAGAGCAAAAGAGACTTTGTTTGCTTTCTCTGCAGAATGCCTGATTTGTTCTCCAAAATTTACTTTTGTGTCCAGGTAGACCCCCCAGGTACTTAATTGCTGTGTTAGACCGTAACTGCTGGTTTTCCACCTCGAACAGTACATCGGTCGCCATGTGTCGTCTCGTAAGCAGCACAAGCTCTGTTTTTGCCATTGCTAGGGCTAAACCACGGCTGCTTAACCACGAGTTTGCTCTGCGCATAACCAAGTTAAGCTTATGCTGTACATCTTCTATGTTTCGAGCGATCATTACTGCCGCTATATCATCTGCATACCCCACCATGAAGGTGTCATCTGGCATTTCCATACGCAATATGCCGTCGTAAGATGCGTTCCACAAATCTGGACCTAGAATGGACCCTTGAGCAGCACCTCCCGTGATTTCTTTGCTACATTTCCCCTCCATGGTTTCAAACATAAGCCTTCTATCTTGAAGGTAGCTATGCATTATTCGCATATTCGCAGAAGGTAGTCTGGCATATGAAAGTCGCTTGTTAACGTCGACAACATGTCCGCCCATCTCGCGGAGTTAAACGCATTGTTCACATCCAACGTGGCAAGTAACACTATTTTCCTCGAATGGTGATTCCCTTGTTGCGCCATATGGAAAGCTCTCACCACTTCCTTTACAGCGCCAATAGTTGACCGACCCTTCCTGAATCCATACTGTTTATCAGAGAGATCTCCTGCAGCTTGAATTGCTGCTGAGATCCGCGACTTAAGTAAGCGTTCCAATAATTTTCCTGCTGTATCAAGCATGCATAAGGGTCTATATGCTGATAAGGGGTTCGGGTTGCCTTTCCTTTTGCTAATGAGCACCAACCGCTGGCTTTTCCATGAGTTTACAATATGCCACATTTGTGGTGTCTCCATTACAAGGCTGGGCGCCTGAGATCCAAGTTTGCGCATCACAATTTTGTAACCCAAGCCCCAGGGGTTCTTGTCCACGTCCCGTTTCAGGCTCTCCCATTTCAGGCGCTTACTTCTATTTATTTCGAATTTAAGCGCTCTTCCCGCCATTCGATAATCCTCATGTTCCTGTTCTGCCGCGAATCGGTCTCTTCTTCTTGCTCTAGTGACTAGGCGTTTAAGACGTAGGCAGTGCTTCCTGAGATTCGCTATCTCGTCAGACCACCAATAAACCGCGGTCTTTTTCCCCCTTGTGTCTCGTCTTTTTGGCATAGACGCATCACACGTTTGATTTATTAGCTTCATGGTGGTCCTTGCAATTTTTTCGGGAGATCCGTTTTTCCGTAATATTGCTACTTTTCCGGCTTCGATGGTTGCCAAGAGATTTTCTTCGCACAGTTTTGACACATTCCATCCTATCGCTCGGCCATTGCGACTAACGGGTTGTCGCAATCCGCCCCGTACATTATAGACGATATATTGGTGGTCACTACCAGTGTAATCCTCTATTACCCTCCATCCCGTGACGTTTTGTGCCATCATATCAGATACCAGAGTGATATCGGGAATCGTTTCAGCATAGCCCGGCCTTCTGAACGTCGATACGTCACCTTCGTTCATCACTGTGAGTCCTACCCTAGCCGCCATATCCAGAATATACCGTCCTCTTGGGTTCGTAGTGTAGCCCCAATCCAATGCTCTTGCATTGAAGTCTCCGGCTATAACGAGCGCACCATTCAGTTCACGTGCTTTATCCTCTAATACATCAATTTTAGCTCGGAAATCGTCCATCGGCTCGTTTGGGGTAAAATAGCAACTCACGTATATAACAGATTGGATTTTAACACACACGAAACCATCCTCGGCTCCATGATCGTCGACTGTGATCGGGTACGGGGTTCAGATGGCAGCTGTACCAAGGTTATCAGAGTACCATTCGGGTTCCGCTCTATTACGATATTGCTCACTAACAATCAGCAGGTCTGCACCTATATCTAGCCTCAGTTGATCCAGCAAGGCATCCGCTGTCTTACTTCTATGAAGGTTACCCTGAAGAACCTTCACTTCAAGCTTCTGTTTTTTGCTTTATCAAGGGCCTGCCTAAAGATTTTGCCAGCCCCTGACCCGGGTACGTGTTTTAGTTGTTCGGGCCCAATTGGATGTTCGGCGCAGAGAAAACACTTTGGGTCTGACTGACAGTCCTTCTTGATATGGCCTTTCTCCCCACATTGGATACATATGCCCTGCTCCTTCCTGTTGGGTCCTTTGCAGGTCGCCTTGTGATGACCAAAGCCAAAGCAAGCATAACACCTTATAACTACAGTTTTGCGCACTATCCTGCAGTATAGCCATCCTATTTTTATACGGCCTATCTTAAGAAGCTCATGTGCTTCTCGTGCATTGATCTCCACGAAGGCGATCCGTTGTTTCCTCGAGTTTGTCTTTGTAACTGACATCTTCAGCTCCCCCAGAGAAATCTTTAAGATCTCTCTGGATGGCTCCCTTCACTTCATCTTTAGTGGACAAACAGTCAAGGTCCCTGATTTAGAGGGTGATTTTGGGTTCCAAGCTTCGCACTGTATATGCGCCAAATTCCAAGAGGACATCGCCCATCCTGGTACGGCGTACAGATTTGGTTTCTGTATCCGAAGCCTCCGGGTTAACCTTGTCCCTTATCGTACCCAGCACTTGTCCATAGCACTCCGGTTTTATTTTGGGTTTCCGCGGTCTATTTCTTCGTCTTTTCTTTTTGGCTGGTGTTTTCCTTGACCGGACTACAGTCCACGGTTCTAACTCCTCCCCTTTCTCTTTTCTTTTTTCGCTGTCCGGACCAACCCCTTCTGGGTTTCCTTTATTCTCTTGTTTATTTTTGTTCTCTTCCCGTTTGTTTTTCGGGCTAGAGGATGCTCGCCTTTTGTTAATGTTCACGGTGGAAGGGGCTACATCGGTATCCACCGATGTCAGGGA
This sequence comes from Tipula vernalis, assembly GCA_958295665.1. Classification (NCBI taxonomy): domain Eukaryota; kingdom Metazoa; phylum Arthropoda; class Insecta; order Diptera; family Tipulidae; genus Tipula; species Tipula vernalis. Next base: position 124,495,204 of record OY282558.1, on the reverse strand, counting down.
CTCCGTCTGGCTGTCCCTTCGATAGTCCCTCCAACGTTTCCTTTTAAGCATATAAAGTACGTCTATGGCTTCTTCTAGCTTACATAGACCGTTTTTGACCTCCATGCTAATATTCCCCTGTTTATGCGTTGCCCGTTTCATTGCTGAAATGGCGTCTTTACAAACCTGCAGCTGTTGATCTTCATCTTTCAGCAGCATAAAAATAGGGGCAATGACTGTGGCATTGTCCTCCGTCTGTAGTACTGCGTTCTTTTCTTCCTCTGTCGGTACTTTTAAGTGTCCAGCATCCCTTGGTACAGCGCTTTGCTGTGATAGAGGAGGCGGTGACCTTTGCACGGTACTGCTTCTTCGAAAGATGCTTGGTGCATCAAACACTGTCCAATTACTGTCAAAACTGGACATGTGTTTGCCTCCTTCTACCGGTACGTTAGTGCCGCTTCCATCCGCCTGGGGTTTGGGAGCCGCAATGGCTTTTTCGCTATTTTGTGACGCTTGAGGAGCGCCACCATCCTTATTTGTTGGTATATTTTGTTTTGTATCCATTTTTATTCCCACGAGTTGCACGAGAAATAACGGTCACCTATGACAGAGCTCTGCATTATCATAGGAAGGCTACGGGTTTAAAACCAAATGGCGCCTAATTTGGAGTTCGCATATTAGCGACTAAACTTCCCCTTAGCCATGCAGCTTTCGGCATATGCAGTGCCACCTTAGCTTCGGTGAGCTAGTTTTTGGTCCGCCCCAGGTATTTGATTTCCCGGCACCTGCCATATCTGGCGGGCTTCCCCTATCCGCCACCCGGAGAGGCGCCCGATGGGGGAACTAGCATAACCCCACACGGGGGTTCAGATGATGTTACAAAAGAAAAACTTAAGAATAATCATCAACATAATAATACTACAAAATTTATAATCTTTTTTCATTCAAACAATATTAACTTAAATTCTAAACCTGGCTGGAGGTATAATATCCTTCCTCTTACGAAGACTATAACGATCAGTTATTACTGTGTTCGAATTATCGTTATTATCAGTGTCGAAAAATCCGCGACTACAATCTCTTTCTTTATCCACTGATGTGGTATTCGCAATGCCACTTACTAGCTCGGCTATTGCAGCATTAGGAAATTGAATTAAAAACCTTCGGTCAAAACCCGTATTGTTTTCAGAATCTCTCTGTACCGCTACCTTCTCCCTTTCCAACCACTCATTATCACCCAGTCCGTCGCTTTCGATTCGAACACTACAATCGCTTATCGCATATGGCCTTATTTGATCAATATGATGTCTAGTCAATCTATTATCATACGCACATACATACATTCAAGACCCTAAAACTTTAGTTATTTTGGCCTTAACCCATTCGTCGCTGTTAGGATTGCTATACTGTCTTATCATAACACTATCAACCTTACAATATTCGTTATTATTACCACTAGGTCTTAACAAATCTAAAAGGCCTTTGGGAACATAGCTTATTAAAATCGAAGCTGGAAATTTCCCAGTGGTGCAATGATTCGCAATCCTATAATCAGCTAAGAATCGACATAAAATCGTATCAATACCCCCATCTTTAGCCAAATTGGCGGATTTGATTGCGTTTAAATGGTGGTGGCAAAATGGTGTTTTAAAACTTTAATTGTATACTCAGCCGTAGGCGATTTAGTGTACTGCACCTCAATCCACTTCGAAAAGGCGTCTATCGTGATAAGAAAATATAAACCATTCATTGAACTCTCCCCCAAGGACGTTCAGGGACTGACCAAGGTATTACATTTTCCTTTTTAGGACTTGGAAGAACCGATAAACAAGGTAAACCGATGAAACGCCCATCTTTGCAACCTACTCGTAATCATTTGAGGTAAACCCTTGTGTTGTCCAAATATTGTTAACAATGGCTTATGATCGGTAGCCAAAATGAAATGATTTCCAATGAAATACTGGAAAAATTTTCTAGTGCCAGCCTCTTTTTGCAACGTATCATACCCTCGCTCAGCATCTGATAAAATTCGGGACGCGTACTCAATTGGTCGTTTCGACCCATCTGGAAAAATATGCGTTAATACTGTGCCAATTCCTACGTTCGAGGCATCGCAAGTTAATATCAAAGGAAAATCCGGATTAAAATGCACCAGCATTCTATCCGAAATCATTTCTTTCTTGATAAGATCAAATGCTCTCTGGCTATTCTGATTCTAATTCAAAATACCTTTACTTTGCTTTAATAACTCATAAATTGGACTCATTTTGGTTGCCAAAATCGGAATAAACTTCCCAAAATAATTTACTAATCCTGCAAATGATCTAACGTCTGAAATCGTTTTCGGTATTGGAAAATTCAAAACCGCTTCGTTCCTGTTCTTCTTGTAAAATCCTTCTCCTGATATAATATGTCCTAGAAACTCTAATGAATCCTTCGCAAAAATGCATTTGTCCTTATTTAACCTTAGTCCTGCTTTTACTAATCTATCGAAACCTTAAGTCGCTGATTATGAATTTCATTGTTGGGTGTTGAAATGTTTATATCGTCTAAAAAATTTGCTACACCATCGATACCTAACAATACTCTTCAAATCTCTCGCTGGAAAATACCAGTGGCAGGTAAGCCTGTGCATTCTAAAATTACCTAAATGAGTACTCCATGTACATATATATATATATATATATATATGTCCTTCGACTCATCATCCAGTTCGATCTGATTGTACGCTCGACTTAAATCTATTTTAGAGTAAACCTTTCCATTATTGATTCGCGCAAAAATGTCGTTAACTCGTGGAAGTGGAAAATTAGTATCAGATAAATATTTATTAACGGTAACCTTATAATCGGCACAAATATGTAGCTGTCCATTGTCTTTTAAAATTAGAACCAACGGCGTACCCCACCGTGTGCAATCCACCTTTTTGATAATACCCTGATTTTCCAACTCGTTGATTTGTTCTTCAATATTCTTTAGGAATGCATAAGGAACCTTTCTGGCTTTTACAAAAACTGGCTTGGCATCACTTTCTAACTCCAAATGCACTTTTACGTCTTTTAATTTATCCAACTTTTCCTCAACAGAATCTTGTATTGTCCAATTAAATCTTTCATCGTATTACTATTACTACAATTAGAACTCAATAAAACTTGATTAATATTGTTACTTTTGATAGCAAACTGGTTAAAAAAATGTTTCCCCAAAATTGGACTACCTCCCCGTTCTATAACTAATAACTTAAAACGTTTTCCTATGTTATTAAATTCAATGAAAGTATAGATAGCTCCTTTAACTTTTAAAATATTTCCGTCATAACCTCTGACTTCACTATCGTCCTTAATAATGTTTATTCTATCAAACAACCTTGACATGACTTCGAAAGGTAATGCCGAAATAGCCGCGCCCGTGTCCACTTGAAACTTAACAATTTTGTCATAAATTAACAAATTAATCACATTAGGCTTGTCGCCTTCACTCTCATTAATACTATATACCGATGAAATAATATCATAATTTGAAGAAATTTCCGTCACGTCGGAATTTTTGGACACATAATTCAAACGACCACTCGAATTACAATTATTAGCTCTACAAACATTTGCTAGATGCCCTTTAATATTGCACTTTCTACATATATAATTTTTATATCTACATTTACCTGAAATGTGGTTAGAAAAACCACAATGCATGCAACTATTGTTTTTAATATTAACCTCTTTGTGATGAATCGCCTCAAATTGTTTTCCCCTCTGTTGCTGCTGTTGTTGCCTATATTGCGTAGCTACTGGTAGTCTTTTTTGTTCCACGCTACAAATTTCTACATCCTTATTACGATGACTGTCATTCCGATGCAACTCCATCTTTTTAGCAGTAATAAGAGCTTTTTCTATGGTTAAATTGTCCTCACTGCATAGCCGGTCAAAAATTTTTGCGTCGTAAATTCCGGTTACGAATTTGTCCACAATGTTGCTCTCCAATCTATCAGCAAACGCACATGACGATGCCATATTTCTGAGTCTAAACAAATACTCTTGCACACTTTCGCCGGTTCTCTGACACGCCTCGTAGAATATTTTTCTTTCCACATAAATTGTGACTGGCGGAATAAAATGGAGATCCAAAATTTTCGCTAAATCTTCGTATTTTTTTTTGTGCGGTTCTTGTTGCCCATCTTTAATTTGAATTATTATTGAATTCTGCCCACTCGTCGCCAATGTGGTGTATTTTACTCACTTAAAATACTTGATGATTAAATAAATAAAGCACGATGATTTTTATAATTTATGTTCATTTTTGTGTTACAACGATCTTATTCTATTACACACTGAACTGTATTACACTCAGATGAGGAGCCGATGTTTCTTGTGCTGTCATGCCCAACAAACATCACAAATATTTATTAACAATTAGGTAGGCTTGATAATTAATTTATACCTTTTATTTGGGTTTAAACTTAACATTTCTGAGCCTTTTAATAATTTTAGGTTTTTGTTACAATGTTTTATGTACAAAAAATATGTATTTGCAAATAGTTTCAAAAGCTTTTAGTTTTAAGAGCTTTCACTGATCGAAACTTTTTAAACAATTTATCCCAAAATTCCGTTACTCTTCGTAACGGAATTTTGGGATAAATTTACAATGTTTGTTTTCAATAAGCTTTAAGCTTGACAATTAATTCATACTTTTAGGTTTGAACTTAACATTTTGAGATTTTAAATAATTTCAGGTTTTAAATAAAATGTTTGATGAGGATAAATTATATATTTGTATAAATTGTCAAGAGCTTTAGTTTTAAGAGCTTCCACTTATCGAAGCTGTTTTAAACAAACCATTATACTTCGAAATTTGATATTACAAGGGATGACGAAATTTTGGGTAGGACTTAGAATATTTGTGTTCAATGTAAATTATTAAGAGGTTTTAGTTTTAAGAGCTTTTCAAACCCATTTGACTTTCAAATTTGATATTATAAAGGAAGGTGGTATTTTAGGCTTGATAATATTTGTTCTCAATGTAAATATCCTTCATCCAAAATGCGTTTCCATTTTCGAGCGATCGTGGACATATTTCAAAAGTAGATGAAACAGAACGTGATTCATTCAAATTGCCTCAAACAAAACGAAAATCTTGCAACTCTATGCTATGACGAGTTCTAAATAAATCGATAAAACATCACAAATTTCGAATACCATGGTATAATCTCAAAAATGTCGAATTTTCAAAGTATCTTCCATATTCTTGAAAGTTCTATGTAAAACCAAAGGAAACCCTATACGTGGTAATCACTGCCTTGTACAACCTAAATAACATGGACATTCTTGAATAATTTTGAATAACCTACAGGAGATTGAAAAAATATTGAAATTTTGACGTAATCTCAAAAATCTTTTAAATATCACCATTTAGATTTATATGTGTAACTTTGCAAGTTCTTACAAAACATTACCTTATAAAATTCGAATAAATTCGAAAATCTTTAAAAATCTCGAATAATCCTAGGAATGTTGAAAAACTTAAGAAATCTAGAATAAACCATGCGGAACAATCTCGATTAGCCCAGAAAAATTCGTAAAATCTCTATATTACGTTAATGTCGAATCCAAGTTTTAGTTGCTGGCTGTTCCAGATGGATGTGTACTTTACGTCCAGATGGGTTTTATTATCATTTTATAGAGCACTAGTTTTTTTTCAATCGACAAACTTAATTTTCTGCCGCTTCAATTGGTTTCTTTATGTACAAATATATTTACGCCATGTCAGAAGTTTGCCGAGATGAATACCTAAATATTTTACTTCATCACCTTGTGTAGCTTTGATGGGATCTTCATTTGGTAATGGTACTGCCGTTTATTATATTATGATCTTTAAACTACGTGCTCTGTAGAATTGTCCAGATTATTCAAGGTTATTTCTAGTTTTATTCGAAAATATTCGATTAAAGCATTGAATTGCTAAAGGCCCAGTTACAATTAATTCGATGTTTTCAAGGCCTTCGAGATTACTCCCAGATGATTTGAGTTTTTAGAGAGTTTCAAGATTTTCATAATAATCATGTGAAGAAATTCCGATTAAAAACCAAAGAAAGAAAACTACGGATTATTGGTTTTGAAGATTGTTTTACATTATTGGCTTTAAATATAAAATTGACGATCATTTTCGACGTCTATCGTTTCATAACTGTAGACAAAGCGCGTTCTCGGTGGTATAGTGGGTAGAGCTTTTCTTTGTAACTGGTAGCATTAAATCCATTGGAAGAGTTACATTACCCAACCCGCAAATGGAACCCAACTCAAACCTCAACTCAACCGCAAACTCAACGATTAACTCAATCCTCAAATCAGCTTAAATAAAAAATTTAGTCAACGTGATAAAATCACAGTATGGCATATAGTATATTCGATTCTCTTGATAAACAGGTTCCAAAAGCTTTTCGATTTTCCGCCTTGACTATAGACTGACGGACAATTTGTTCTCGAGGACAGACATTTTTTTTTTTTGCTTTTTCGGACTCTGGGATTTTCAAAATGTCCAGCAAATAAATTTAGATCTTGTTCACATGGTCATAGTATAGTGTCTGTGTTTGTGAGAACGATCCTGCTATGGGTATTCACGTGGTGCATATTACTGTAAATTGACCGTAGCACATATGTTGGGGAGAATTTACCAACTCGTAGATTTTAGATTCCACTTCCTTCCGTTTTTATATTTGACTTTGTTAGAATTATGTATATTGCCAGAAAATGTAAAAAAAATAATAAAATGAATCTAGGTTACTGTTAGCGAATTCTGAGAGTGAAGATGAGGATAATTGTGAGGGCAAAGTAAATCATTTGCATTTTATAGATAAAGGTAAAGATATTGTTTTGGATTACAAAAATGTTAAACTCGAAACTCAAAAAGATGAAATGTTATCGAAAGTTTTGGCTGGAGTAAAGTTTGGAGGTTTGAAAGATTTACATGGAACGGAATTCAAGCCAAATTTGTATGAGAGTCCAGAATGAATTAACGGTGGGGCAAGATATTCTGTTAAGAGGATGTAGAGTTGTGTTACCGGAAAGCCTAAGGAAGGTTGTGTTAAACGAATTACATGCTCCACGTTTTGGCATTGTTAAGAATAAGTCAGTGGCAAGATCTTACATATGGTAGCCGAAAATAGACGCTGATATTGAACGAGTGGTAAAAAACTATAGATCGTGTCTATTCGTGCAGACTGATCCTCAAAAGGCAGCAATGATACCCTTGGAGAATTCTGGGAAACCATGGAGTAGAATACACGAGGACTTTGCCGGTTCGTTCTATAAAAATAATTTTCCACCCGAATGGGTGGACATTTTTAAGATAGGTGCAATTACTGCATAAAGAAAAACAATTCAAAAGCAAAAAATGTAACATTTTATACGAATCCTAGCATTATTAAATGATATTCAAGTACAAACAAAAACGAAATTGTGAATGATAGAAATATGAATGAGAATGTAAATATTGTTACGTTTTTACCTTATCAATCAAGGTTCGTATCACTGGATTGTGAATAAAACAAAACACTTCAGTTAATACCAACGAGTGCGTAAGCAGCCACTCCAACCTAACCTAACCTAATACCAACGAATTTATTTATTAACACCAAAAATTAATTCAAAAGAAATTATTAACAATAATTCACAAAATCACTTTTTATTATGTTCGCACAATTTTACCCTTTACTTATAATTTTTAAATCTCACTAATTCGCTTTTTAAATCTCTTTTAAATCACTTTTTAATCCTTATACTTTCGCTTACCAAAAGCTAATGATCCAATTCGACTTCGTTCGCCTTTTTATTTACACAAACCAAACTTCTACAAATTTCATGACTTGTCCAGTAAGAATAGTGTAGAAACATTTAGAACAGTTTTAAAACATTGAACTATTAATTTAACTTATTCTATTATGCCCTAGGTGTCACCGTAACACTATGGTTGCATCGTGATTTGTATGTATCTGCTTCAATTTTTATATCTTCTTTATGTTTTCGTACTTTTACAATCGTCAATTGGAAAACCGCCCAAAATTTTCGTTTTCCTTCATTTTTGTTTTTTTGGGCAATTTTGGTAAATATCGCATTTGGTAAATGTGATGATGGGGATGATTCAATGTACATCTTCTGTATTCATCCTAATTGCACAATCGTCAATTCATTCTGGAACCCAAAACCGGAAACTCAAACCAATTTACATTGTTTTTACTGAGGTTCCATCTAACGTTTAATAAAACAAAAACAGTTAGTAGGAACACATTTTAATAAGCTTATTGTTTTTTAGGTAGTTTTGCCAATTTTTAATGTAAAATATTATAACTAAAATTTTCCCTTTAATAATTTAACTTTAAAATATTGTTACGGTGATACCTAGGGTGTAATAGAAGAAGTTAAACTAATAGCTCAAAGTTTTACTGTACTAAAATGGAATTTTCCATGATAAAACAGTTCTAAATGTTTCTACACTATTCTTACTGGAAAAGTCATGAATTTTCTAGAAGTTTGGTTTATGTATATAAAAAAGGGAGCGAGATCGAATTGAAATCATTAGTTTTTGGTAAGCGAAAGTATAAGGATTAAAAAGGAATTAAAAAGTGTGTTACACTCTCCATATGTTTTATATGGAGTGAAATGTCATTTAATGCAGAGCTTAGGGTTTACATTATTTCCGATAGGTGTCGCATTTTGCAGTCTTCTAATCGTCAATAGATCATGTTTTCCGAAAAAGAGGCAGAACGATTAAAGAAAAAGGTACAGAGCGTTGTCACTAGATGTCACTACACAATCAAAGAAATATTATTGATATTTTTCAAAAGGACGTTTATAAAAACTTCTCAAAATCAATTTAATTTTTACGTATTAATAATAATCACTTTTATAACACAAAAATGTTTTTGCTTATGTTTACAAAATGCACACGTAAAAATATCAGAGAATTGTTTACAGCAAATATTTAGTGACACCTAGTAGCATTATGTTAAAATTGCTTATATTTTCGTAGTTTTCCGAAAGATGGTAGCTCTTACGATTTAAGAAAATTTGACATTTAAACATGATCTATAACAAATAAAAATGTTCAAATGTTTTGTATTTATTTACGAGAGATGTTGTTACTTGAATTATTTTTGTATTGAGTCCAAGATAAAATATTATAGATACATTTAATATTGGGTTTCAGTTCAAAAAACTACAAAATCATTCGTACTTGGTTCATCTGATATTCTTATCTGCGATAGTAGATCATGTTTTCCGCAAGGGGGAAAATCGAGCGAAAGTAGTATAATGGAAAGTACATTTGCCGCTAGTTGTCACAGCTAAAGTAGAACGAAAGTACTTCATGTTTTCCAAAAGGTGGCAGCACTAAACGGCACCAATAGTAAACTCTTCGCTCATTTATGGCTACGTATCGTACCTTTCTTTTTCAAATACAAAAATGGATACAACCGATAAACTACGTATTAATAATATGATACATAATTATTTATAGAAATATTTATAAATAATTTAAACTTAATAAACTTGTTATTAAATTATTTTAGAAAATATTAAAAGGGAATTAAGCGAAAACAGCTGGAACAAAAAATTAACTAGGATTATTAATAATTTAATAAATCGTAAAAAACACTCACATAAGTCGCTTTCACTCGTACCATAATCCAATACCGAACTGAACTTATAAATTCGAAAAATGGTTGTGTGAAATGTGCAAATCTGCTACCGAAGTGGATTATCAAATACTGTAACAAAACAAAAAACAATAACCAAGGAAATTTCATCGGTGTTGGCAACACCAAGTTTCAACCGATGGCAAAAAGGAGGTGGACGAACGGTAGTATCTAGTATGTCGTCTGCGGTAAACCATACAACAAATTATTATTATATCTATATACAATCCCATGGAGGGATTCCTATTATTTTTCATATTAAATTAAATCAATATGTAATCCAATCAAGATATGTAAAATAAAATAAATAATAATAAACTAAATGAAACAGGAATAGTGAAATCATAAACAAATAAACATTTAATATAGGTTGTGTATATAAATTTTGGCCCTTAAGGAAAATGAAAAAACCCACGCTACAAAATGGCAGCCCAACGCGTGTGGCCAAAAATAAAAAAAAATTTAATTTAAGTGTATAAATTAAAATAAAAAGTTGAAAGAACAAAATTAAAACATTTGAAGAGTTATAATAAAATTATTATAACTAAATTAGAAAAATAAAAAGACAGAAACAATAAATTACACATAAAAATTAAAAAAAAAAAAAAAAGAAGTTTGTAGAACATGGCGTCGAAATCATAAAAAAAAACTCAATACAAGTGCAAACAGTGGTGGGTGTATGGTGAAATTTTAGTTGAAGAAGAATTGGGATTTCGAAATTGAAGCATTTATCCCCTATTGTAAATAAGTTTTGTGTGGTCGTTGTTACTCTCGCATGAAAAATAACCGAAATCGGGTGGTTCCTAGTGTCAGTTCATATTATAAGACTAGATCGTCGTGTAAATCAGGCGATAATTCTGTTCAGTTAAGTTCGGATAGCAGCACGAGTTCGATAATGACTAACATAGTGATGACTACGGATCAATTCCAGGCATTACTCAACGCGATATATGATAAAACAGGTCCAACTCCGATTTCAAACAGCCCAGTTAGCGGTAATTTTTCGAAATGCTCGAGTAGGTTTAACGGGGAAAAGTCGAATAGTGTTGAAGCATTTATTGATGCGATTTTAGTATATAAGGAGTGTTGTAACATTTCGGATGAAAATAATCTCAAGGGTCTCCCTATACTTTTAGAAGGAATAGCAGCCACGTGGTGGCAAGGTATAAAGTTCTCTATTTCAACTTTCAAAGAAGCTACCAATTTACTAAATTCCGTATTTGGTCAAAAACGGCCACCGTATAAAATTTTTCAGGAGATTTTTAATAAAAAACAAACGAATCAAAAAACCGATTTGTTTCTTTGCGAAATTCGAGCGCTTTTCGCTCAATTTCCGATAAGTTCAGCGGTTTTTGAAACAGTTCAGCTGGATATGGTTTATGGTAACCTTAACAGAGTTATACGTGAAAAAGTTAAAAGGGAGGAAACTAAGAATTTTGATGATTTAATTAGATTTGCCCGGCAGGTGGAGGATTTTTATGAAGAGGTACCCTCGAAGTATGTTAAACCTTTTGCAATTTTAAAAACCGAAGATACGTGTCGATATTGTCGCAAATCCGGACATCGATTCGAAGAGTGTAGGAAACGTATGAATAAAAATATAAACAAAAATTCCACAGTTTTATCAATCCTAAATAAAAGTCACAATGATATTAAATGTTATGGATGTGGTCTATCGGGGTATATCAAAGGTAATTGTCCAGTTTGCAGTCCAAAACAGTCGTCAATCAGGTCGTCGGTAGACAAAACCAGCGTTTTATGTGCGGATATCTCTAACCCACTGTCGGCTGAATTTAGTTCAGTTGACTCACAAACTCACATTGAATCGATTCCGGTAACAGAACCATTGAATCCAAAGCCAAGACCAGTTTTAGGTATTCATATTCTAGGATCATATGGTACAGCTATGGTAGATACGGCATCAAAACTCAGTATTGCGTCTCATTCGCTATATAATCTTTTGTTAAAAAAAGGTCAAGAATTTAAATCAAGGAAAATGTCAATTAAGTTAGCCGATGGATCTCAAAGTTTAAGACACGTGTGGTATACAACAGTAGATGTAGTCGTCAGTGAGATAATAGTCGCTACAACATTTATTGCATTTCAAAATTCGGAGTGTAGTAGCACATTATTGGGTATCGATTTTATAATTGCATCTAAAATGGTTTTACGTTTTTCAAATCATACAATGAGAGTAGGCGACGTACCGAAGATTTTTAGGATAAATTACGAAGATGTGGTTCAAACGTCTGTGGGATGTTTTTCAATAAATTTCCTTAGAGAGGATGAGGGTTGTTCGTTACCAAATCAGCAGAAGGAATTAGTCAATAAGTTGTTGTTAAATAGTGAGCAATTATTTGCCACACATGGCAGTCCCACTAAGTGTGCCGAACACAGAATCGAAACCGGTGATCATGCACCAATTTCAAGTCCACCTTATAAAGTATCCCCAGTGAAACGAGATGTTCTGAAACGGAAAATAGATGCAATGTTGAGGGAAGACATAATCGAAGAATGCAAAAGTCCGTGGGCATCACCTGTGGTTATGGTAAAAAAACCAGATGGTTCATTCCGCGTTTGCATTGATTATCGACGACTTAATTCCGTTACGGTTTCGGACAAGTATCCTATGCCTCGTCTTGATGGGCTGCTGCATGTTGCAAAAAGAACTAGGTTTATGAGTACCTTAGATTTACGTGCAGGATATTGGCAGGTACCAGTGTTTGAGGGGGATAGAGACAAAACGTCTTTCATTTGTCCATTTGGATTGTTTCGATTCAAACGTATGAGCTTTGGTTTGAAAAATGCTCCCGCCACGTTTCAACGAATGGTTGACCGTATTAAATCAGGAATTCCTGTCGTAGCTATGTGGGCCTATTTAGACGATATTGTCGTGCTGTCCGAAACATTTGAACAACATGACACGAAAGATGTCAAATCGTTTCTACAAACATGCAGTTGGTATCGCAAGTTCGTACCAAAATTTTCCGAGGTATCACGACCACTCAGTGATTTAACTAAAAAGAACATTAAGTTCACCTGGGACGAGAAACATCAAATGGCTTCCGATCAACTAAAAAAATTATTAGTTAACGCCCCGATTCTTCAACAAGCCGATTAAATGAAGCCATACACTCTGAGAACTGACGCAGGCAATTATGCGCTTGGGGCGGTTTTACTCCAGGGGGAGGGCGAAGATGAACGACCAGTAGAGTATGCTAGTCGGTTACTACTTCCGGCTGAACGAAATTATAGCACAACAGAGCGTGAAGCTCTCGCTGTTGTGTGGGCTCTGAACAAATTCAGAGGGTATTTGGACGGTGCTGTAGTTACAGTTGGCACAGATCACCAGCCACTGAAATGGTTGATGTCATTGAAATCACCATCCGGACGTCTAGCCCGATGGGCTTTATTAATTCAAGGGTTCAATTTGAATATCACGTATACTCCAGGGAAAGCGAATGTCGTCGCTGACACCTTATCAAGGCCTCCAATATCCGAAGAAGAATACAGTGCTGTATTCTCGTGTCAACTAGATCTTCCGACATATGATTTTGAAAATATACGCGATTCACAACTTCAAGATCCGGTAATAGAAAAGATCATAAAATGCTTCGAGGAACTGGATCATCCAGATCTTGCCAATTACACAGGAAGAGGATATGTAATGTCGCAGGGAATTTTATACCGATATATTCCGGATCAAGATTCTGAGGAAACCCAGCTAGCTTGTCGTACCTGCTAGTCAGCGGGAATTCATACTACAGAGGTACCACTGTTATCCAACCGCCGGTCATTATGGGATAGAAAAAACTATCAGTAAAATTCGATCGTGTTACTTTTGGCCAGGTATGCGAAAAACAATCGCGAAATTTGTGGGCTCATTTACTGAGTGCCAGTATTATAAACTGTCGCAGTTGATTTGTTTGGTCCTCTTCCAACTAGTAAAAATGGATATAAAACCATTTTGATTGTCGAAGATGTTGCATCTCGTTGGGTGGAGTTATTCCCGGTTAGATCTGCAACAGCAGATGTTTGCGTACGGAAGTTAATTGATGAGGTGTTCTACGATACGGTATTCCAAGGCGACTCATATCGGATAATGGTCCACAATTCATCAGCCAAGTTTTACAACACACCGCCGATTTTTTTGGGATTCAACCATGTTTGACCCCCATATACCATCCTCAAGCTAACCCGGTAGACAGAAAGAATCGAGATTTAAAGACTCAATTGGCTATATTAGGAAAAGGAAACCATCGAAATTTCCCGATCAATTACCGTCGATACGTTACGTAATTAATACGACTCGATGTGATTCGATTCAACAAACACCAGCATTTTTGACGTTTGGACGTGAACTTCGGACATTAAATGATGTTCTCCATGATAATCGACCAATTGGGACTCTTACCAATTTCGATTAGCAAATCGTCCCAAAAATAAATTTATGAATGCACGAGAAGTACATGAATAATCCCAGGATATACGAAAGGAACCATATGATCGTTCCCGACGTCGGAACCGGTTGTATAAACTGGGTGATTTGGTGTTGGTGACTGCTCATTTACGTATCAATGCCGATAAAGGTTATACAAGGAAGTTGGGTCCACGCCGTGTAGGTCCGTATCAAATATCTAAAGTGATATCGTCACACTCATTTGAGGTATCCACGAACGATTATGACAAATCCGTTGTGGGAAGATATCATGTGTCGCAGATTTTCCCCTACAAGGGGGACCCTAAGTCATCGGAATCCTCGCAGGTTGTTCAGAACTCCCATCGGGACGTTTAGGAAGTTCTGAGGGGGAGATTGTAACAAAACAAAAAACAATAACCAAGGAAATTTCATCGGTGTTGGCAACACCAAGTTTCAACCGATGACAAAAAGGAGGTGGACGAACGGTTGTATCTAGTATGTCGTCTGCGGTAAACCATACAACAAATTATTATTATATCTATATACAATCCATTGGAGGGATTCCTATTATTTTTCATATTAAATTAAATCAATATGTAATCCAATCAAGATATGTAAAATAAAATAAATAATAATAAACTAAATGAAACAGGAATAGTGAAATCATAAACAAATAAACATTTAATGTAGGTTGTGTATATAAATTTTGGCCCTTAAGCAAAATGAAAAAACCCACGCTACAATACACTTTATAATTCGGAATTTTGTAATCCACTCCGGTAGTGAAATACCGTGTAAAATGAACGATAGATATTAGTCTCAAAACTGAATGGACGTTTTTTTGAATTTTGATTAATTAATATCTTAATTAGCATTTTTTAGTTGAATTTGATAAGTTTATCGAAAATTATTTAGTTTTTGTTTAGTTAAATATATGTTTAACAACCAATTTGTGACATTCGAAATGAAACTAGTTGCGCTTCAATCAAATTTGCAATCTTCGATGCGTGTTAAAAGACATATGAAAGCGTATTATCAAATCCACTTCGGTAGTGGCGACTATAGTAAAAAAAAACACCGTTATAAAATATTGTTACGTTTTTGCCTTGTCAAATAAGGTTCGTATCACTGGATTGTGAATAATACAAAATCAATTTAATTTATCTCCAACGAATTTATTTATGTATTTCACAAAATTTATTACAACACAGTTTATCAATAAAAATTCACAAAATCACTTTATATAAATTATTCTTAAATTTTATTGTTCACTTATACTTTTTATTTCCACAAAAACACTTTTTAAATCACTTTTTAATTCCTTTTTAATCTTTACTCTATCACTTACCAAATATTACTAATAATCTTACATGTTTACTCTATCACGTTCCAAATTCGAATAATCCAATTCGATCTTGTTCGCCTTTTTAGATACACAAACAAAACTTCTCGAAAGCTCATGACTTTTTCAGTTAGAATAGTGTAGAAACATTACGTAACAACTTTTATCATGGAAAATTCCATTTTAGTACAGTTAAACATTGAGCTATTCAATTAACTTCTTCTATTACACACTATGTGTCACCGTCACAATATGTAATTTGACTATGAAAATTTATCAGTAGTGGTGACATCTAGGAAGGTCATGTTTTCTAACAGATGGCACCGTTCGCGAAAGTAGTATTTTCTTGGCAGTTTGACATGATCTATACCATAAAATAATGAATAATAAGAAGCTTCAAGCGCATACAACAATGAAATTCAATCAGCGCACGAATAATGTGTACGGCCAAAAATAAAACTAACATTAGGTGTCCAACGAGGTTTTGTCTTTTGTGTCTATACTATGACGGTGACACATAGTGTGTAATAGAAGAAGTTAATTGAATAGCTAAATATTTAACTGTACTAAAATGGAATTTTCCATGATAAAAACTGTTACGTAATGTTTCTACGCTATTCTAACTGGAAAAGTCATGAGCTTTCTAGAAGTTTGGTTTGTGTATATAAAAAGGAGAACGAAGTCGAATTGGATTAGTAGTATTTGGCAAGCGACAGTGTGAAGATTAAAAAGTAATTAAACAGTGATTTAAAAAGTGTTATAGTGCGAAATAAAAATTATAAGTGAATTGTGTAAAAATTATTTAAAGTGATTTTGTGAATTTTTATTGATAAACTGTGTTGTAATAATTTTTGTGTGAAATAAATAAATTCGTTGGTGATAAATTAAATTGATTTTGTATTATTCACAATCCAGTGATACGAACTTTAATTGGCAAGGCAAAAGCGTAACAATAAGTTATGTGACGGTGACACCTAAATTGTAATAGAAAAAGCTAAATTAATAGCTCAATGTTTAACTGTACTAAAATGGAATTTTCCATGATAAAATTGTTCTAAATGTTTCTACACTATTCTTACTGGAAAAGCCATGAACTTTCTAGAAGTTTGGCCGTATCCACAGTTTTATCCATCGATATCGAGGTATAAATCCGAGATGTATCTTCCGAGTGGATTTATCTTCGTTTAAAAATACAAAAGAGGGGATAAATTCGTCGATTTAACACTATCCTCGTTTAAAATTACAGGCCTAAATATCAGCTCCGGGAGATAACGAATAAAAAAACGCAATAACTATTGACGTATTTAAATTTACAAATAATTATATCTTCAATATACTCACCATATTATCATATAAATTCACGTGTTGTTAAATCGACCTTAATAATTCAGAAAAATATTTAACATTAAAATTTAAATTTGATTTATTTTTTATTTTTTATTTTACATAAAGAATTACAATTTGTATTTGTATTTGTAAAATTTATTATATTTATGTTTAATGAAATTTAAAAATTACCAGGATTGCATTAGATTTTGTATTTTGGATTTTAAAAATCTGTGTTATATGAGTACTTGGAGTACAATGGACAAAAGCATTTTGGTAAGTACATACTCCAATATGATAATCATATAACATCAAAATAATTAAAATATATTTGCTTGATTCTAAACTAATTAAATAAAAATAAATATTTGTTTTTTTTGTTAAATAATAAAAGGCCGCACATTGCTTATTTTAGATAATTCTAGAATAATATAATTTTGTTCGGTTTTTTTTGCAAAAGTGAACAATCTAAATATGTATTTACTACAAAATATAAAATTTTCTTTGTCTATTTTCTTTGTGGGTACCTAAATCAAACATGATAAAATGATAACACGACTGTTCAAATATTGTTAAGTTACATCGACTTAGAATTTATAAACCTAATTTATCACAAATTAATCTTAATTTGACATAAAGATCACATTCATATTGAACATTAGTAAATGACAATAATTACCAATATTCAAAGAAATATTTATTACAAAAAAAAAAAGTTTTATTACCAATAAAATTGCTTATCCTAAATCAATCAAATATTGATAAACGGTTCTTTGGTTTGATTAGTAGAACTGTACACACAGACACACACTAAGAGTTATAAAACAAATATACAAATAGAAAACAATTAGATTTTGTTATTGTTTCTGTTGATTATCCTTATGCTAATAAAACAAAAATAAAATCAATTTTCCTTTTTTCATTTTTGTTTTTCACTCAAGAGCTGTCATTTACGAGTATACTCGTAACATGAATGAAAAATATTTACACAACAATAAATAAGAAGCTTTTTTGTTTAGAAAAAGTTAACATGTTAAGCAAATAATGAAAAGCTTGACACACGACCGTCTTTCGTTTGCTGATTTTACCCCGCCTTCTATCTCAAATTAAGCAAAAATAATTAAAAACAAAAAATTAGAGAATTTTTTTTTTTTCTAGTCAGTCCACTCCTCAGTTGTTTCCTCATCAAATAAATCACTTTCTGACGTATCTAATTGTCATCTTGGTGCAGTGTTAATTAATCCATTTGTAACCGCACCATTTTTAAGCGGCCTTGCTACACGTATTGTCGCCAATTTTGATGTTGACACGTTTGGTATTAAATTTTGATTTATGGTTTCGGTTGGCCGATCTAAACACGAACAACAAATTTTATCGCACCGTATAAACAATATAATTCCCGATATATACCAAAATATAATCGCAGGCCATGATAATGTGAGCACAAAAAATAGTAACACTGATCCCATAAATAATGATAGGGCACATAAAATTGATGATGGTGTATAATTAGGCGATTGATATTTTGGAAGCCAAATCATTACGAAACTTATGACAAAACTACTAACTATACCGGCGATAATTGTGGGATTCGATTCGAATACGATACCGATTAGAGTAGATCCGATTCCTGTTATTATAAGGATTACGCCACATATTGAAAGGTGCCACGTGAAATTAGTTGGAATTTTTAAATTTTCTGATGGACCCGCGGTAGAAACTTTTATTTTTTGTCGATATTCATCCACGATTGCATCAATATCGGTCGAACTTTCACTATCACTATTCTCATTTTTTACAATGCAATCAATATCCGATTGTTGTTGATCAGCATCCGATAATATACTTGATTCACAATCTTGCATCGATTGGCTGTTACTGGCACGCGGCGAGGATGGTGGTTCGCCAAGTAATAACCATTCCCGTTCCAATTCTTCATCATTATGAGTTTTATTAATTTTAGATTTAGATTTAGGTATTGCAATTTTTACAATCTGATTCACCGATTGTGATGATTTACTAAAAAATGATAGGCGACCTTTTAATCGGCCGACTGTTGTTGCATTCGATTCGGCTGTAACATATCCTGTATTTAATCGACTATACGCCAGCGAAGAATCATTTTGTTGGCGTATATACTTAGGACGGTATGGTGAATATAATAGATAAAATCCACGGAATAATGTGCCCGATAAGTAGCTGGCACCTAAAATATGAGTCAGAATTTCAAGTGGACAGGCAAATGCTAACATAGCACATAGGCTGCCAGCTGTAAATACGGCTAAAACTGGGCTACCACTATCTCGATTTTCGTAACCTATCTGTTTGACCAGTATTTTCCATTCACTGGTTGTTAGCTTCACTATTAAACCGTACAGTTCGGGAAATAATTCTAAAAGAGATCCAGAGCATCCCAATACCAAAAGGCAAGCCACCGCTGGAACTATTTTATCCAAATTATTATTTTCAACTATGGACAAAATTGGAACGGCAACAAAATCTTTTTCCTGTTTAAATTGAAACAGTGTCGACAAACAGGCCGTCGTTAAAATATTCGAAAGGAATACCACAAATATTATTGCAATGCCTGTAATTTTTTTAAATTTTTCCGTTGACGGAAATTCAGATGGGAACGAAAATGTTAGGATTGCGCTACCAGAAATTATAGTATTGAAACCCGCCGGCAATAATGTTTTTGACCAAGCGTTTGAATTGCCTCGCAACCATGTTGCTATTGATAAAATTCCGGATAATCCTAATACTCCCGTTACCATTAAAAAACTAAATATTCTTGTATTTTCTAAGCCTAGCATAAACATGCCGGTAACTAAAAAAATAATTGCCACACCGAGTACATCCGGCCATGGTTCGTTTGCTGGTGAGTTACGTCCTAATATCCATATTCTGGCCAATCCGCCAGTCATTGCATCCAGACATGTACTAAGTGTACGTGCTAATGCACCACACGCTGATAACAGTGATAATATATCCATCCACATTGCTAGGAATAGGCATAAAAAATCAAATCGATGGCTTGTTCGGATATATGGTATTTGTAACTGTTTTGTTCCCGATTTACAGATTCCTGTATAGATATAGAAAAAATTAAAATTTTTCTTTGTATTTGGTTATGCGGTTAAATCAAGGAAATTATAAGGAATAGTTACCAGAAAATATTGCTGATAATGCTGCAGCAATTGTTGCAAATACAGCACCCGGTCCACCTGTTTCATCATAAGCTATAAGGTGTGTCAGTACAATCACGCCGAGAGCCCAACGACCTCCCGTTCCGCTCGGTATCCGTTGTAAAGCGTTCCTAGAAAAGAGGATACAACAAAATTAATTTAAGTTTAAGTATAGAGCAAGTTTCGATTGAATTTTTTCTAAATTTTATAGAGCAACCTCATTAAACCAGTATACGTTGAGCTCTATAAATTATAATCATCATTGATTAAAGCTGCCTACGTAAATACATATATGCATGCTGTCTATTTACGGAAAACTGATAAGAGAATAGGCATGACATTTTTCGTTATCGTATTATAAAATTATACGGCTTTAGTTGCAATGATAAAAATTTAACAGATTTCTATAGATAAGAGATGTTAGCTGTTTGGAATAAAATAAATTAGCGTACACTTCGCGACGAAAAGTTCTAATACATTAAAGTGATGGAGTTGAATGTGATTTGCATAACAGATTGAATTTGGTTTGAAGTGAAAAAGTTGAATTTTGATTTTACTCATCTCAAATCAATCACCAAATCAACACGGTCCGAAAAATTAGATGAGTATTCAACTCAAATCACCTCAACCTAACCTCCAACTCAAACTTCAAATAAATCCCCAATTAAATCCAAGAATCCAAGAAATCAACTCGGTTCGAAAAGTCTACGTGCATATAGTTTAAGGCTAACAGTCAATTGTATTTTAATTTCTTTAAAATTCATCACGTACACGTACAGTATACTTAAGCATGACCAAATTTGAGTTAATTTTAAACGAACCAAAAATAGATCGTTTCGTAATAGAATCAATGCGGCGCCAATAAGCGGTTACCAATATGAACGCCAAATTGAAGCGCATTTTGTTAGTTTCGGCAATGTAAATAATTCGACAGGCCTTGAACTAACACCGAAGTAATTGGAAAAACAAAAGAGAACCCGTTTAGTAGGTACTATACCATTTCAAAAGGTCATTTTTTTAAAAAGCGGAATTAATGGTAAACTACATTCTGGATTGAGTCTTGGGTCAAAATACCTTACAAAATGACAAAAAATAACTTATTTTGGTTGGTGCCTTTGCTTAAATAAATTTGAAATCTTAGTAGGCGTATTGTTTCTTAACGGTTTGGTTTACTTCATAACGGTTTGGTTTTTGTTGTTGTAATATGCACATTTGTTCAACGAGATGAAGTTTGATTAAAAATTGTTTTGCTTTAGTTCGCTTATTTTAAATAATCATAAGAAATATTTTAAGACGTTTTAGAGCTGATTATTGATGTTTTTGTTGTTGGTTTAGTAAAACATTCTTTTGGGGCACTGTGGCGATGCATTTTGTAATACCCACCTGTATGCGGACCTGTAGCCTTATTCTATAAAAAATAAGATAATGTTTACACGTGATAAACAGTGAACGAAAAGAGTGCTGTGCATTACAATGAAAATTTGCATTTATATTCATAAGTTTTTCTGAAGAAATGTTTAGTGAAATTTCGGGTAAATATTGAATTGTCTGTTTGTACTTGTACAAACAACAACTCTTCGCTAGGTTTTATTTGATACATCTGCATGTTATTTAGATGTAATGGCGTCTCTCAGAAAATCGAAGAACCTATCATTTCTATACCATCCGATATAGAAACCACTGACGATGAAGACGATTATGATTTGATCGATGATCAAATTTCATCGACAAATTCTGTTGTTAGTGCTGAACACGACATGCTAATTGATAAAAATCTATTAAGAGATTTAACAACAGAAGCAGAACTGACTGATATCAGTAGAGATGCATTGAGATCCTTTACGGGCCTAGTATTCAAATATGTAATTTGGAAAAAACAAAACTTAATGTTACATATCAATGATATAATATTTTGAAGCGACAAACAAAAAGTTGAACGAACTTAAAACCCCTTTGAGTGCTTCAGATATTTGATAAACAACGATCTTATTAGGCGCTTAACAGAACAATTCAATTTGTACGCGCATCAAAAGAATATTTTAAGAAAATTTACAGTCGATTCTAACTAATGACATGCGGAAATTTATAGGCGTGTTAGTCTTTATGTCAGGGGGGAAGACACGCGTTTGAAGCGATCCGACAAATGATGCCCGGGCTTAGGTTCGAATAAATTCGTCGATAACTTCACTTCAACAATAATTCTCTTGCAATCGATAAAGACCAACCAGATTATGATCGGTTTTTCAAGGTTCGACCGTTTATAACACATTTTAACGAAACCTTCCGTTTAGTCCCAATGCTACCTAGGCTTTGCGTAGATAAGCCTGCAAATGTGCGCAACTAAAATGACAGGAGTTATTTTGCGTCAATAGATGCCGAACAAGCCGCACAAATGGGGTTTCAATCTCTTCTTGTTTTGCGATTCCAGTGCTTATTGTGTTGCTGGGGATAATAAAACCGCCAAAAGACAGTCTGATCTTGGAGCATCGTCGAATATTGTTGTTCGTCTTTCAAAGAATATATGTACCTAATTTGGTTAACCATACTCTTTATTTCGATAATTTTTTTGTTAACATACCTACACAGCAGAGGAATATATAGCCTGGGAACATGTCCGTTCAAATCGTGTGCCGAATTGTAAGCTTGTTACGATACATCGTAACCGGTTTTTTTTTTGATCCGGTTGTATCGGTTTTGGTTGTTCGCCCGTGCGTTGTGCAGCATGATATTTCCTTGAGAGTCGCCCGCTTTTATTTAACTTATTTTCATTTGGCCTGAATGACGATTATATCTTTGCATGTTGGTGTTCTATTTGGCATGTTGTGTGTGGTGGCCGTTTCGGTTGATGGCGATGAGGCGTTTTTGTGGTTAGTATGGAGATTATTTTTTTTTGTGATGACGAATGATTTTTTTATGTTTTTTGGGAGAGAAGAAAGAAAAAATTTGTGGGTCAGTCGGTGAATAATTGCTGAAAGGAAAAGTTTGAAAACAACGAAAAAAACACACAAACGAATCGGAAAAAAAGGAAAAAGACAAACAAAAGAAAAAGTATAAGTTATTAAATAAATTGAGTCATTGAGTAAACAGATAGAGAGTATGACACCGCAAATTTCAAAGCGCCATACCAGCTGAAGTGTCTAAAAATAGTACTAAAAATCTCAAATGGATTGGGTCTTTGGTTATTGTGTTCAAAAATATATTTTCATTCATAAAAATTGTTTACCGTCCTTTTTTTTTCGCATGATAATAATAAAAAACCAACAACAAATCCAATGAAACGAAAACATAAAACGATCGACAATAGATTTGTTGTTCGTTCTGTATTAAGCCGCGGCTACACGAATGGAAAATGTCGACCAATATTGGTCCAATGTGATTTGTAAAATGTTTTACAAATATTTGTAAAATAAAATTTGACTGTCTACACGATTTGCCCAATGTTCATTTTTCGAATGGCTACCAATGTATAACCAATTTTGGTGGTTTATATATTGATATTTATCACTAGTTGTCACTACTAGTCATACATTAATTACGATATCTCCCACAAGATGGAAGCCAATGCAAACATATTGCTTTAAATGCACTTCGAGCTTATTTTTATGTTGACAGTGTTTTAAATCCCAAATTTCGGGATAATTTTGATATAAATTTATAAATTCTAGCACAAACTCAGCCGACCAGTCAGATTCCATTTTGGATTTATTTGTTTATAAATAATAAAATATAATGACATCTACAGTTGTATTTAGTGACATCTGCCGTTAAGTATTCAAAAATACATTTTTTCTCACCATTCGTGTAGACGAAGTACCAATATACACTCCAACGTTGGTAGTTTCCTTTGATCTTTTTATAAAAACCGCCTATTGAGCGAATGGTTACCAATGTTGGACCAATATAACCTTCATTTGTATTTGTTATTTTTTTTCTGTCTACACGATTGGTTTTTTGGACAAATCTCCAACGTTGGTCTACATTTTCCATTCGTGTAGCCGCGGCATTAAAATTAGGTAAACAGATGTATGTAAATATTTTTTGGTATTATGTCGGATATTTTGAAAGTGGTGTGTGTTCATATTTCGTTGAATTGAGATAATGAAAAAATAAAAATTTATTTGGGATTTTGAATTTTCTTGTTTTTGGATAAGAACATATCGTAATTTGTAAATCATTATTTTTCGAAATGTCTTCGTAAATTTTTTCACACGTTTCGTGCTTTCCTCTAACCAATAATATTGCTTTAACGCGGTTTCTATTTGAATTTGGGTTTTTTCACCTGCCCATAAATTATTAACTAGGGAAAATATAAGATGATGGTCAATCTAGCGTTTGCAATTTCAAGTATCGCGTAATCCCGCGGGAAATTTGAACTAAATTTTTTTCTGCAATAGCTATTGAAAAGTCACATCAATGTAATGCATCTCCAGACGTAACACTCTAGATATTATCAAAGTTTCTAATGATAGATTTTATGCAAAGTTTCTAATGATTTTTTGGAAAATCGAATTCTCGTAGGAAATTTTTATTGAACTTTTTTTCTTGCGATAGCTGTTGACATAACACTCTAGACGCTGATATTGTATCAAATCTAAATATTTTTTTGGGTTTCGCGAGTTTTTCATAATTTTCCACGAGGAGGCAGGTTTTGTCACTTAAGAATATTGGCAAAAATCTTCAATGCTATCCATGCATCCATAGTAATTTTCGGCTAAACACTGTCGACTGTTTACGACTTAATTTTTTACTTTCGGCTAACTTTAACAGTATTCAAATATGTAAAGGATGTTCAAATTTGAGGTATTTTTTCAAATATTCCGCCATTTATACTTTTGGTACTAGAGTACCATATGATATTTGACAAATGACAAGTACAAACATTCCTGTTGGTTAACTTTGGAATTGGGATTTTGGTGTGATGGTGGTAATTGGTCCATATTTTTCCAATAATTCAATTCAATTACTGTAAATGGAGCTTGATATCGAGGGATGATTAGAAACTTTTTGTGGAGTCAATTGGAAGATATTGATGTGCAGAATATGTTGTTTGAACAGGAAGGTGCAACATACCACACAGGAACGGAATCAATCGATCTTTTGAAAGAGAAGTTGGTTATGCGGATAGTTTTCAAGCTGTTCAATACCTCAAGACAACATCATCGAGCAAATATCACTAATTGAACCATCATTATGCGAAAAAATTATTCAAAATTTTAGTAAAAGATTGACAGCCTGCCAAGCTAGCAAAAGAGGTCACTTGAACGACATTTTTTTCATTATTAACCGGAACCAATGTACTTTAATTTCCAATAAAAATAAATAAAGATTTCACACAATTTATATCTTTTATTTAAAATTTAAAAAGATACCTCTAATTTGAACACCCTTTATGTTGGTTCCTTTATTGTTTCGGGTTTCAAAGAATAATGTAGCAAAAAACGAGGTAAATCCTCGTTTTCTTTTGACAAAACTTTGATTTTTTTAGATTAATTTTTTACAAATGCGGGACATGCGGGCTATTATTTTTTTTTGCTAGTTCTTTTTAAGGGAAAAAATGTCTGGAGGACAGGGTCTTGATATGTGGGTGAGTCCTATAAAATGCGGGCTATATGGTGAAAATTATTCATTCTATTTGAAATTATATTTTATTGCTTGATGTTTTTCTGTGATTTCGGGGTATAAATAGTTTGATTTTTCAGTAAGACCGTTAATTTCTTTTGTGTAAACAAGTGGCATCTTAATTTCAGTTGAGTGTTTAAGTGAATTTCTGAAAATTAAAATTGATGTGATAATTAGTGATAACTACAAACATATTTAGTTAACATAAAATAATACATGTTACAAAATGGTTTTTTGTGATTATATAAATTGTAAAAACAAAAAAAGTTATGGTGTTCCTAGATTTGCTTTGCCAAACGATAATCGCCGCGATATTTGGCTGTTAAACTCTAAAAATAGCTATTCACCGAAACTTATTTCAAGCGATCCAATTTATATATGTGCTGATCATTTTGAGCCAAAATTTTTAAACTGTGGCTCGTTTAGATCACGCCTATCTATGAATGCAATTCTGAATTTATATTTTGAAAGCGAAATTGATCATGAATATTCTATGGAAAACAAAGATAATGAACCTACTGTTTCCAAACAGATCAAATTTAATGTTCAAAATCAAAGCGCTGCAAAAATAAGAGATTTGAATGAATTTTTACCTAAAAAAATAATGGTCTCTGATAAACCTTCAATAATTATGGCAGAAAACAAAACCAAAAGTGTCGCGACTTTTGTGAAAAGTCAACTGCTTCACACAAAAAATACTAAATGGAGCACAGATGAAAAGGACTTATTTTTAAAGTTTCATTATAAGTCCCCATCATTTTATAGGTATTTGCAAAAAGAAGGTTTTGCAATGGGCGCTTTCAGTTCCCACAACATGTTGGCATTGAAAATTTACTGATGGAAAAACTGACATTCGATTTATCATATTGCCATGAAATTTTCGATAAATCGGTTGCATTCAGAAAACATCATGATTATTTTACTCAACATGTTGCCAACAGTTGGCGGAGCTGAAAGCGCCCAATGCTTTCTTTTTTTTTTTTTTTTTTTTTTTTTTTTATATACATATTTTAATTGGGTGCAGAGCGGACTTATTAACGGTCCTAGCTCCTTGTAACTGTCAGAGCTTCTGCACCCAATGCGCGATCCTTCAAGTAAAGATTAATAGCTACCTTAAATTTATTCATTTTGTATTCCTCCGGAAATTTGAAGTGTATTAGCGAATTCCACTTTTTTGATGTTCGATATACAAATTCGCGCTTAATTTCTTCAGTTCGAGGTTTCGGGAGCTTCACCGTAAACCTATGTGCATTGGTTGTTCCTCTTGTTACTCTTGTTGTTGTAACGAATGGTGGTATTTTCTCCCATAGTTCTGCAGAACATTTACCATGTAAGCATCTGTAGAAGACGCAGAGTTCTGCAACATCTCTGCGATGCTGTAAGCTGTATAGTTCTTGGGTAAGTCTGGGATTCCGTATTATTCGGATAGCGCGGCGTTGAACCCTCTCCAATAACTGGAGGGTGGTACCAGACGCACCTCCCCAAACTTGACAGCAATACTCTATACATGGTCGGATGAAGGTTTTATATATCTGGAGAATTTGATGCGATTTAAAAAACCTTCTGCATCTATTTAGGAACCCGAGTTTTTTTGAAGCTGATTTAGCCAATGCAACAATGTGTTTATTCCATTTGAGTTTGTTACTTATTTGAACACCAAGCAGTCGAATTGAGTCGCAACCCACAAGGATATGGTTTTTTACCACAAATGGGTAGTCGTTGCGACTTTTTTTACGTGAAAATGTGCATATTTGTGTCTTTTTCTCGTTAAATTGCACTAAGTTGTTGTTACCCCACTCAAATATTGTACTTAAATCGGAATTAAGAGAAGTTACGACTTCTGACCGTTTATTATTTAAATCTGTAATGCTAGGCTCCGCCTCGAATGAAATAGAAGAATGCAATGTGGCATCAACGAAATTTACGAACATTTACGAACAATTATCCGTTGACCGTTGGTATGAAATAATGAAGTTTGAAACGGGAATTTCATATGATATTTTACATATGTTAAAACATAAATTAAGTGAAATGCCCGAAATTAATAAAAAGTGCATTTTGGTGTTTAACAAGAAGAGCATTACAAATGAGCTTGAATATAATTCTAAGGAAGATAAAGTGTATGGATTTGAAGATTTAGGAGAGTTTGGATGATCTAAATCTTTTGCTAACCATTTGCTTCTTTTTATGATTCGTGGTTTAAATAAATCCTGGAAACAGGTGAGTCTGAAATTATTTTTTGTTTCGAAATCATTATTAAAAAAAAATCTCTTGATTGCTTATTTTTGTTAGATTATTGGCTACTACTCTGGAAATGTCAGCGGTGTTACGCTGGCGGAAATTATTACTTCGACGACTAAAATATTAATTCAACAAGGTATTGAAGTTGTTGCGATTGTAAGTGATCAAGGCGCTGCAAACAGAACTGCATACAATAGATTGGGAGTTACAACAAAGCAACCTTCTTTTAAAATTATGGAACGTACACTTTTTTCTTTTTACGATGTTGTACATCTATTCAAGAGTGTACGAAATAATTTGTTAGTGTCTAACATTTTTATTGATGATGAAGTCGTTTCTTGGTCAATACTACAGAAATTATTTTATGCCGAAAATCGAGTGATTCGTTCGATGCAAAACCTGACACTTTTCAAAAAATGAGGGTCAAACTGGCAACTCAAGTATTTAGCCACCATGTTTCAACGGCAATTTTTGCAGCTGCGTCAACAAATTTGTTCAACGAAGAGGAAAAATGGGTTGCTTTGAGTACTGCTAATTTTATTTTCAAAATAAACAAACTATTTGATAATATGAATAGTACAACAAGTATTCAAAAAATCCTGACAAATGTGCTTTGTCGATTCACCAAACGGATGTAGAAACGAACCTAAAAGAATCATTAGAATGGATAGGCAAATGGAAGAGAGAAAAAAGGGGTCATGTATATTGCTTTAGTGGTTTATGCCAAACGATTAATGGGACCCTTCAGTTATGGGATGCCATAAAAGTAGAAATGCAACAATATCTCATTACATCTCATCTAAATTCGGACTGTTTAGAAAACACAATTTCTATTGTAAGAAGTAATCGAGGATCTTACGAGAAAAATCCTTCTTTATTTCGGCTTCATAAAAACTTGAAGCAAATGTGTTTTTACAACATAATGGCTCCAAATACTACATCCTGTGAAATTTCGGATTGTTCAGTTATTTTGCAATTATTAACAATTACAGACTTCTCGAATCCAGATGGCACTGATTCCAGTTTGAACGACGAATCCAATCCACATGAAGCAATTCCGAACGAACTCATGCCAAGTTTAACATGTAAGAATTAATTAAATGCTATTAAAACAACTACATTACTAAATTAACTATGCATTCTTCTCTTTTTATATATTAAAATGCGAGTTTGATGATTCTGATGCAGAAGCCGAAGATACTGTTGTTGACGAACATAGAATGGATCCAACTGTACACGATATGCCAACAACTTATTTTGCAGGATACGTTGCACATGCCGTATCAAGAATACACAACTGTAGTGATTGCAAATCTTTTTTGTGCAAGGAAAATTTGGATAATAATTACGTCAAATCAGAAAGGCTAATAAAATATCGCCAGTTCACAAATACTGTAAATGGGGGTTTATTAGTTCCAACAACGGCATTTGTTGTTATAATTCAAAACATCATCAACTGTTTCGAGAATAATATTGATGAATTTTGTTTCGAACACAACGTGTTAAAACAATTATTTAATTTATGTGAAAAGGAAGATAAAACACTTTGTGAAATTTTGGAACACACGAATCATTTGATTATCCATACAATGCGAGTGCTCATTCGTGCAAAACTCAAAATTATAAATGCTTCGGCGAAAAATAAATAAAGAAAATTAAGAAAATTTGATAATGTAAACCATATTTAAATTAACATGCAACTAATTACAAATCCATAAACAAAAACGAATTTATCCTTTTTTCACTTTGTATTGAATGAATTCAAAAAAAAGAATTACGGTATTTAGTGTATAACAATAAGCAAAATAGAAAATAAATAAACAACAGTGCGTATACACACGCCCATTTTTTTTGTAAAAAAAGTAGTAAAGTAACAAACCAAAAATCGCGCTTGCAGCGACATACCAACCTCGTAGCGGCGAAATTGCCTGGGGGCCTATTCTCGAATTTCACTTCCATTTTCCACATGTGGACATCTGTCAAAGATCACAAAAAAACGTTCGAAAATTGTAATTCGTATATAAAACACATGCGGCATTGACATTTTCCTATATGGGGAATTTTTCCGCATGCTTATACCCATTCGGAAATATTCCCTTAGTACCAAAAAAATTCAATTTTTATGAGTTTTGACAGATGTCCACATGTGGAAAATGGATGTGAAATTCGAGAATAGGCCCCCTGGTGTCATTTCTATATGTAAATATTTTTTGATTGAGTGAACATTGAACACGGAAAAACTAAAACACAAAAAATCTGGATAACAAGTAACACTGTGGATAGTGTGGAATATTTGGTGGCCAAACCATATAGTTTATACCACGCCAGTTCAAGCGATTTGTAAAGCATCATTAAAAGATAAAATTGAGGCAGTTGGTTTTTTTTATGCGACAATTATTAGCGAAATGAGCCAAAAACATTCTCAATAATATCCAATAAACGCTACAACTCTGATATAAATCAAGATGTTATAGTCGGGAGAAGTATCCATAATTATTGGAGTAATCAAAGGATTATATTAGCCGCGGCAAGCTGGTGATTTCGTTGGCGGTTCCGAGTTCCGGTTGGCGGTAACAGGTTGAGGTGTGGCATTATTCAATAACGGGAACGCATTGTCAACCGTTGGATAATATTCGTGTGTTCATTTGTTTGTGGTATTGAAATTTTTTTTTTCCTTTTATATCCTATTTGGATTATTTATTGATAAATTTTTTTGGATATTGTTTCCCTAGCTAACTCCCTTTGGGGGAAATTTTTTTTGGTTCGTTTTTCTTTTTTATTTATTTCTAGGAAATACCCGAGCTCGTGTATTGGCCCGATATTCAAGAAGCAACCGGTATCGTCTTCTTGGCGAGAATCACCCTTTTTTTTTTTTTTTAATTTTTTTTTTGTGTTTGCTTTCGGAAATGATGTTCATCAATTACTGTTTGTCTTAACGTAGCTTACCATTGTATTATATTAATATTCAAGTTATTTTTTTTCCTTACATACCACTAAGAGAACAAATGAATAAAATTTAATTTGTTAAGATGTTCAGTGTCAAAAAAATATGATTGTTTGAATTTTTGGATAATCAGGGAGGCGAGTGTTTGATATATGTGGTCGGTTATCATTTTTTTTTTGCAGCCCCTAAGTCCCTGCAAGGCTCCATCTCATCGACCCCCTCCAGACTGCGCATTAGCCGGCATATGCTGCGGATGGAGATTGCGGGATATTCTGATTACAGTATGTGATCGTACGGTCGCATATCGTAACAAGATGTTGACTGATGCTGCCTGAAGTGGGAAAAAATTGAACGACGATACTATTAGGAGCATGTGGGAAATGCTAATGAAGTCGATATTTCGTCAGTTTTGTGGCAAGGCACAAAAATCGTATGGCTTCTGTCAACATAATGTTAGGACGAAACCATTTATTTCCTGCAAACCACCATCTTGCAACCACAGAAAGCAACCCAATGGGATAAAAAGGAAAAACAACAGTATGAAATTGATTATCCGTACCTAATTAAGGAGTACAACCAGCATATATTTACGCATGAAAATCCGTAAGTCTTCTGTACCATAGATTAAACCTAAACCAAGAAAAAATTAAGCTTATGGTAGAGAAGAAAAATGCTGGGCAACCATCTAATGCATATCAAACAGCTTCCTAAAAACCAGCCAAGAGAGCATATCTTCCCAGTATAGATGTCCGTTACGATCCAGTAAGTCATTGGTGCATTTTTTGTAACCGATCAGGTACACACCAATGTAAATTTCCAAAACCCATGTCTGAAACACATGCATTTTGTGTGAAATGCAACTTTAGTTTGTGTAACTCACCGAATAAAACATGTTTCTATGAGTTCCATAATAAATAAAAAAAAGTATGACAGATCCCAGTTTAATTAAATTGCTAACTATCCAAAATTTATTTTTTAATGAATTTTATTGTTTTACTTTGCCTCGTGAATAAATGACATTATATATCAATAATTTGTTTTATTTTATCTTACTGCATAAGGCCGCTTAAAGGCGGACTTTCATTTTTGACATGTGGGTGGAGGTCTTTTCCTCAAAATTAAGTTCTAACTTTAAATTCGCCTTTTTCAACACAATTTCAACATTGTCTATATTCGTCAGCTCGAAAAAAAATACATGCATTATAGGGTTAATACTTTATTAATAAAACAATTTATAAATAATAAAAGTGCACGTTTATGAGCGCAACGAATTGATTTCTTCGTTTAATACGACCGCCAATCAAAGTGTTTATCATAAAGGCATCGGAAGTGGGATTAGCCTTAAAAATAAATATCTAGCCGTATGCGTAAGAATGGCTGAGAAAAATTATTGGAAATGGGTGATGAATTAGATGTGAATGTAGGTCTACAATTTAATATCCGACCATGTTCCCATAGTTTAATAATACCACCACCAGAACCAACCTTTTCACCATCGATTTTCGTTTTCAAGCAAAAATTTAAAAATTCTAAGTGGGCAACAAGACAAATTAAAACGATTTTTATTTTTTATTATAATAAATTAACGTGGCTTCTATTCTTTTATTTTCTACTGTACTCACAATCAGAAAAACAAATTTACATTCAAGTGTTTTTCAACGAGTCCTAAGACGCTTCATTTTATGTAAATCAATCATTATTTGTCAATATTAAAATTTGGGGGTTGCTAGACTCGTTTCATCCTATCGGCTGCAAACACTCTACTGAATCGTCGTCTACCGTCTCGAACATTAATATCCTTTATTCGGTAACGATTTTCGCGTAAGACCTCAACTACCTCGTAAGGTTTTCTAAATCTACGCTGAAACGTTTTGCTCTGACCAGTTGACGCTGGTTCCCTATAACAAATAGAGGATCGCAGATCATACCATCAGAAGATAATGCCACTGTAAGTTTATCTCCATTAAGTTTTCGTGGTTCGTGACCATAGAGCAATTGTTGCGGTGAGAACTTCGTGACGGCACTCGGTAGGCTATTAATTGCCCATTGTATATACGGTAGATGCTTTTCCCGCAGCTGTCTCCACCATCTGTATCGGTGATTTTTTGGAGAGTGTGGAGTAAAATCCGATTGTACCTCTCTACCTGACCATTTGCTCTCAGCATGGCGGTAGCATTTAACGCATGAGGTACTGTTTCGTCAGTGACACATCTGTTAGGTATAGACAAATTCGGGAGAGCTTTCTTAGTGTATTTATGAGACATCGCGATGTCGTATTCTTTACAGGCTGGAAGACGATGTAATATTTAGTAAAAGCCAGTAGAAAATAGTTTCCTCGATGAATTCTAATGAATGAACTAAGATGGTTCAAACGCCATGTGTGAAATGGTTGGGATACCTTTTCGATGATACAAGCAAATTTCTAAACGGCAGCTATGATTTTCTCTGCACCAAAGTGTCTCATCTGATCGTGAGAAGAGTATACAAAATTGTCCCACGGATCCCTTTCGGCGCATAGAATAACAGACAATTTTTGGTTCGGCGATATAATCGATTTTCTTTAATTTCATAATCCACCCATAAAAATTGCAGCGTGAGAGACTAGGTGTTTTCTGCCCAAAGTTGTGACCCAAATGATATTTGCGTGATATCAACAAGAACACTAGGACGTTCATTGTATTCAACGGATTCTCTGCCTTCTTTGAACAACTTATACCAATCAAAAATACTCACTCTGGACAGTGTCACCAAAAGCATTTTCTTATATTTCCAATGTTTTGAAGACAAATTTTTAAAAAATTGAAAAATGCACTTTTTAGATGATACTTTCATTAACTGGTATCTCATTAACTACTAAAGATATTGACATGAAATTTGACACAGCTGTCTTTTAGGGTACTACCAACCTAAGAAAAACAAAACCACTCGTTTCGATATTCCCGTGCGATTTAAATGAAATGTTTTATTACTTTTTGATCACAGTTGTATAACTCTAGAATTAACCCGCCGATTGTCCATACTTGTCCAACTCGAAGGAAGAGTGTGGTTCACCCAACAAGTCACCAAGAATGAATTTCATTGAATCCGTATAGACCTTCTCTAAATTAGCCAGTTTTGTTGTTTTATAGTTGTATTCTGTTATCATGTGAATAGTGTTAACATACCTTTTTCTTGTTGATAAGCTGATCTTGCCTATTTCCGCCGTTGAATCGTCTGTATTGGATAAAAAACAAATGTTTTGTGATATGGCTGTTTTGTTGTACAGTCTGAACCAAGATATAGTTGAATTACTCTTGAAAGAATCATTTTCAACTTTTCGGTTGAGTTATTTTGGTTAGTAAGTTCTTTCTTGAACCATATTTAGCCGCTAAACAAATTTTGTATTGAACAGTGATCAATCCCTTAATCATTAGGCTAAAGGGGCTGGATCAATTGAAAACGTGTAAACATGTTCCAGCGACTTTGTAATTGGAGAACCATTATTGCACTTTCCCCAACATAGATAGCGCCTTGAGAATTTTCTAAGTTCGTACATACATTTTAGTGGTGAAAGATCAGGTTTCATTGTTAAGAGAATAAAAAATGACCCGACGTCGGTCGCGAATTTGAGAATATTGTATGATCCGAACAATCGAATTATTTGGAAACTATTGGGATGTGGAATAACCAAGGCGCTAATTTCATACTTCCTATTTTTTCAGGGAGCCAATTTTTAAGTGTTATAATTAACCGTTGTGCGACATACTCTGTTACAAATGCGTTAGGTCCTTAATTTATCTAATGGATGTTTCTAAAAGTAAAGGAATACAATTAAGGTGGAATTTTTAAAATATTAATCTTAAACCAATTTGATATAATATCCAAAGTCACCTTCCCTCGTTGTCCTCGGTTGCTTGATTTTGGTACCACAGATACAACTTTAGAGATATGTGAACTTTTCTCAGCCAGACTGGCCATACAAAAACTGAAAAATTTGATTGAGTTTGGAAAATTTTCTAATTATTTTACATTCATAAAGCTGTTATGGTAAAAAATGATTTGCCAGATTAAACAATTGACGACAACACGTATTTTGTATTGTTGTGAAATCCCATGGTATCAACTTAAATTATATCAATGGAAATAAATATTAAAATAAAATTTTTATTATTTGTATGCTTCAATGACACCTAGCTCCCTAAGGGACATTTTTGCTTTCATAAATTGGTTTGAACTTTAAATTACATTTTTACTAGTAAAAGGTGCGTGCTAAAACAATAAATGGTATAGTCAAAATTAAAGCTATAATATTATAGCTAGGTTCTAGTAGTGGACAGTAATAAAGCCTTCCTTGACATTTCATCTAACAGGGTCTAAGTATTAAGAGTTCACAAATATCTACACTGCGGTCTTAATGATTTTGTGTTACGACAAAGCAAAAAATTATGCTGTGACGATTAAGCCTAACGTTAAACACTATCACAAGACCCCTCTTTTTCGGAAAACCCCTCAGCTTATGTATGTTTCTTGGAGTGTGCCACTCTTCTACGGCTGCCAGTTTCTTTGGCTCAGTTCGCACTCCTTGACTCGACACAATGTGGCTCAGGTAGTTGACATCATTCTTGAGCAGACTACATTTTGATGCGTTCAACTTCAATCCGCTGCTTTGGGGTTTGTAGGATTTATTGGCGATTTTTTAGCGTGGCAACACTACTGAGAATTGCTACCAATATATTCATGAGTTGCAAAACATCATCGAACCATCCATCTTTTGTACAAGCATCACTGGCGAACTCCACTGGCTGCTAGACTTCTCGATTATTCCATTACGCTCTATTTTCTTGACCAATAGTTCGGCCTCCTATTGCTTAGCTGGCGATAATCTTGTGATGAATGATGTGATGAAATTGACCTCCTCAACTTTATCAATCACTACCCCTGTTGGGCTCACGTTCATTACGAGTCGTACCAGGGTTGTTTCACATAATTAGCCATCTTTTACTATTATAGTTGGCTCCACTACTCCTAGCTTGTTACAACCAAGGTTACCTTTAATTCTGGCATAGACAACTTTTTCAGACATCGGCGGTATCTCTAATTTTTCCTCCGTGATGACGTGCAACCCACCATTCTTCGTTATGCGGGCAACACTGAATCCGACGGTGACTAATAGGGAGTACTCTCCTTTCACTGCTGCATTGTCTCCAGTAGCTGTTCTCAGGTTGTTACGAACCAGTTTTTTCATGTGCTCATGTATGACCGATTTTGAAGCTTCGGTATCCAAAGTGAATGTACACGGTTGTTTCTCTAATGCGCCATTAACAACTAAGCTGTTGCAGGCCTTTCCAATTTGGGCAATTTGAATAGTAACCTTGGATCATTCTCCCATGTTCACCAGTTTTCGTACCGCAATGCTGGTGGCACTTAGTTTTCCTGATCCTCACGAATGAGGTGAATTAAGCCATCTGCCTGTCTCAATTTTCTTGTGGTTTCTCGCTACTGTCTAGCTGTTTTGTTCTACCAGCTGCTAGTTGTTTACGTTCTCTAATGTAGTGTCCAGGTTGCTGACATCTAAAACATCTAAACCGAGAGATAGATCTCCGGCGTCTATTGTTCTGGAAGCCTTGAGTATGGCACAGGATTCTTTCGCTGCTCAACCCTGCTACAGAGACGGTTGGTTCGCAGAACATCAGCTGAAACCGATCCGTTATGTTACACTGCAGCTTGAAATTGCAAATTTGAACTTCTTAATCGGACTTTCGGACTCTCCAATTCTTGCATTTGTCCTTTAACATCTACTTAAAACTCTTTCATTCTTCCTGAAATTCCTGATATGTTAGCTTCGATTTGTTCCAGTTGCCCATTTTGTTGTTCCACTTGCTGATCCAATTTTGAACTCTGCTGTTTAACTTCTTTACGCATCACCTGCAAATTTCGCTTTCTGCTGTTAAGTGTGTTGCATCTGTTGATCAATTTTAGAGTTTAGCAGTTGAGTTTGTAACAGTAGGGTGGTGAGGACACCTCCGATGTTTGTTGGTTCCTCAGGTTGTGACGTACAGTTTATTCGGCAATAAATTACAACACTTGTTTCCATTTTAGCTCTTTACAATTTCACTGGTTGACTTTAAAGCACTTTATTGTTTTTAATAGTTCTCTATTTCACTTAATTACCACTTGTTCACTGGTCACTTGTTGAATTTAAACTGATCTTACGCTGCGACTTGGTTGCATTTATATACATACTTAACTTTCCATATTGCGTTGATCAAACCAAACACAAATGTTTATACAAACCGGGCTGGATTATTGGATAAAAAAATGTACAAAAACATGACATAAAATATGAACCTCGGTCGCCGATTTAAATAAATGTCCGTAGCAAAAATTTCATTTCTATGGTGGGGATCAAACCATCGATCTTCACACCACTCTACGCTATGCAGTTGCGACTCTATCCACCAGACTAATATGACGATACCGATGTGATAGTGTTTAACGCTAGGCATAATCGTCACATTACTAATGGGTAATTAAATGATTCCTTCATTACGTTGTCATTCAATGTTGTCCTAGGGTGGGTCACTTTTTTCGAAACGGGTTTTATAAAAGGACCCTTTCACGAGAAAGCGCGAATTAATAAACTCGGTATTACATATTATTCAGAGTAACATTTGACCTCACTTGATCTGCATATTAAGCGATCACAAATCATTAACAGAATATTTCCATTTCACGGCCTTGCGGTTGCAACTGAAGTGGCTTACAACGATAGAGGAAAAATAAATATGAGCTTTTTGATCTCTAAAAGCACAGCAAAACTGCCCGTCCCTTAGATATGATGATGGATGGAACTGTGAAGTTTTACGCTTAGATAGATCTGGTTACGTTGTTTGGCTTGCTTGGCAACATATCTGCGTTTTTTTATTTGAGAAACTATGTTAACTGCATTTTTGTCGATTATGAGTTATGAATGAAAATAACTCGATACTTCTCTAAAGTTTCAAAACTAAGTTTCAATTTTCCAATATTTTCCTCCATTTCTCCGGAAAATTTAAATAAAAATGAATAACTGCTACTAACACCTACTGCGACCTAACTATTTATTTAGTTGGCTGGTTCAAATTCAAGAAATATTGCTGAACACTGCCAATGATGTCTTGATCGGTGTAAATCAAAAATTATATCCGCCAAGTTTATTTTTACATACTTAGCTATAATTCTGGCTACCTTCGTAGATTCCAACATCAAATGGAACAAGCATATTTGTTCTATGAATTTTAGTGAAATTTTATGCCTGAAGAATTTTGTAGATCCTATAAAAAGTTTCTCACATAAAACCTATTACTTCATGGTCTGAAGAAATTTTAAGCCATAACGTTATACTGGGATGAGAATTTTTAAAATAAAACATGGCTCAACGGCAAGAAATATTGTGGAACACTACTTATACCAATGACATTATAAGATCGATAATTTAATCCAAAAATTATTTTCCATAAACAGTTTCTTCGTCTTCAGCACCAAATGGAACACACCCACATTTGCCGATGTATTTTAGTGAAATTTTATATCTGAGATGTTAAGCTGATAAAATATATGTTCCTAAATGGCAGGGCAACGTAAGATATTTTCCCGGACGTCCGCAGAAGTTTGAAAAACCAGAACACGTCCTGGTAAATCAAGGCGCCTAGTCACGAAAATAGTAGACCGACTTGTCTCGTTAGACCACTTTCTTCGTACGCATCAAAAACGCTTTCATATTTCAGCTGCAGAGTTAACTTCTTCGATATGGCAATATAGTGAAACTTCCACAGATGACCGCGACCATTATTATTTCGTGCATTGGTGAAGAAATACTGCCCTCTAAAACGACTATTAAAAAATTCATCCAATTAATAAATGAAAACCTCCTATTTATTCACACGAATACTACAATATTTTACTATACGGTTAAGAATTATATATGGATGCTAGTACAAGCTTTATACAGTGACCGATGTCCGTTACTAACGTATTACAATGAAGGGGGTTTGTAAAGGACAATGTGCTTTTTCTTAATTCGTTATCGTTGCGCGTAACTAGAGAATCCCCGAAATAAAGTCGATGGAATTAAACCAGAGCACCCTGTATTTTATAGAGCCACAATCAAAAAATCTGAGCTTTTATAAGGGAATTAGAAACGAGGAAAAAACCAAACTTTTCATAGTAAAACACACAAAACATAAGGGAAATCACTTTTTTTCCTAAGACAAATTTTTAAATGAAAACGTTACAAATTCTTAATTATGATTTCTGAAATACTTTCATAAATGTTTGAATTTCAACATATATGAATATCGTTTAAGTAAATCGTTTCCATTTTCTTGTAATAATTGATTTATTTAAACCAAAATATAAAAAAAAATCATAACAACAGCATTCTGATCAAATTGAAATAAAAGCTTACTACGATTCGTTTGGTCATTAAGTCAATATACATTACATAGATGGCAGTGAAGGCCGTAAATTTGTTATTTATTTATTTAATACCAATCTCTCGACAAGTGAAAATCGAAAATTTCAAAAACTGAATTGAACACCCGTAATATTCTCAGGATCGGTTCCGAAAGGCCATAGTTTGTTGGCACCAGGTCAATAAATAAAAGCCCATCACGTTGACGCATTCGGCGTTCGGGAGTTTAGATTTTTAGACGTGCGAGTAACTTGGTACAATCGATACGGGAATTAATAATATAGCGCACATACATCGCGGAAGCTACGCCCCGGCGATAGTCTAGATGTTGTAGTTTCAAAAGATTAAATCGATCCTGATAAAGCGGGAGGACATATTCCACAGCACGCGTGGCCGGCAAACATCGGAGCGCGAACAAATCAAATTGCTTCTGAACACTTTCAATCCTCCATGCTCGAGTCGGTCAACGTTTTCATTGTACAGCTGATATTGGTGAAAAATGGGTGAGCGGATACGATTAAAAGAAAGCGTCTTACATTTGCTCACGTTCAGAGCCAGTCTATTGTTAATTGACCAACTAGAAAATCTGTTTTCAGAAGTCCTCCTGCAACTTTATACAAACAAACTAGAAAGCCGGGCGGAAATTTTCATGTCATCTGCAAAGAGGAGGCAGTTAAACAATGTTGATGAACAATGGTTCAATGTGACTACCTTGAGGCACGCCAGATGGCAAATGAAATAATTGGGAGTAAGAACCTAACCAAGATCCTAACGGAATGTCAACGAACAGTGAGGTAGGAACGCAACTAAGAAGAATAGAGTGGTCAATAATATGAAAAACATTGGCAAAATCTGCATAAATAACGTCAATTTGATGTCTGCGATTTAAACTATCAAATAAGTCGCCACAAAACGAAACCAAGTTAGTTACTGTAGACCTACCGGGATAAAATCCATGTTGTACAGGAGAAATAAAGTTTCTAGTGTGGAAGAATAAGATTCTATGAACCATAGACTCAAACAACTTGGGTAAGGCAGGAAGAATGGCGATCCCACGATAATTACACACATCACTTCTTCTACCCGCCTTGAAGATTGGATGAATAAAAGAAATTTTCCAAGGATCGGGGAAAAAACCGCGACAAAGGCTTTCATTAAATATGAAGGTAATAGGAAGGGTCAAACTCTCAGCACAACACCTAAACAGAATCGGCGAGAAGCAATCATAACCCGCTCCCTTTTCAACCGCGAGCTGGAGCAAGCAATCCCGAACTGCTTCCTCGGTAAACTTGAAAATATTAAATTGATCGAAGGTGGGCAAAGCTCGTGTTACGATAGCGGACGACAAAATAGGTTTATAAACCGACGCAAAAAAAAAATTGGCAAACAGATTACAGATATTCAAGGGTTGACTAGCGACGGAGCTCTGGTAAGACATAGAAAACGGAAAGCTAGCCACGTTTTTCTTGCTGCTAATGAAATTCCAGAACTCCTTAGGGTTAGATTGTAACTCTTCGTCACATTTGATTAAGGTTAACCGATTAATTCGTGTTGCACGATTGTTACAAAAAAATGTCGGCTTATATTGGCCTATTGCGAAAATATGATCTCTCAACGATGATTGGTTGCTTATTCATTGACATTCATTGTCGTCCTCCATATTCTCTTTAAAAATCTTTGATATCTTCAGTCTGATTTTGGGGATTTGTTTAACTTGTTTCTTGTACATATTTGTTCGATTGACTTGCAAATGCAAATAACTTGTATTCTTTGGAAGTTTGGCAATTATTTTCCTCAACTGAGTTTAGGTTAGGAATGGATTTCGACAACGGCGCATTCCTATTATTGAATCCGAACACAGATGGGAAGATGAATTTGCATGATCTCAGTTCAGATACAAACTTTCAAGTACATACTTGTAAAATAAGAATTTTGTTGAATAAAGTTTTGGTGAAAATTTTGATTAGGTTTTATCTAATTATTTTATGTGTTTCATCGAAAAATGCTTAAATAGACATGAAAAAAAAATTGACAAATTTCGATTAATAGGTTAATCGGTTAATTTAAAGAAAAACAATCAAAAGTCGATTATTTGCATGCTATACGTTACAGTAACATCCGTTACAGTAACAAAATCTCGTTTTGTTTTTTACCAGCATCTAAAAAAT
The DNA here is from genome assembly GCA_958295665.1 of Tipula vernalis. NCBI lineage: Eukaryota > Metazoa > Arthropoda > Insecta > Diptera > Tipulidae > Tipula > Tipula vernalis. The sequence goes on along the minus strand of OY282558.1, from coordinate 124,453,864 downwards.
AAAAGCTTGAAGGAAAGACAACGCCGTTTATGTGCTGATTTTTTCACTAACCCTATAGAGAGTACAGGACCGGTCTTCTCGATAAAGAGGCCCGGATGCAAATTTTATATTTTTTTTTGATAAAAAGCGGCAAAACGCCAATCTGTGGTTATTACAATTTGCGATGCTATATTGCTGAATAGATCCTGATGTCGATTTTTTTTATGTATTTTCAAATTGTCACAGCTGTAAACTCGAGGCCTCATCAGTCATAGGACTCGGGTGCCTCACATCTGGTGAACCCCCTTTTGACCTGCCTTAAAAGAGAATAGAAAGGTATTTGTGATTTATTGCGATTTATCAACAGGGTGAACGCAATAAAAAAGCTCTGTTTACTCTTCGGCATGTACTTGAACTCAAAATTGATGAAATATTTCTTAGTCAGGAAACTTGTAATAAATTAATCCAATAAAAAATTTTAAAACCCTCGAATTCTCGAGAAACGAAAATCGCCGTACATGGAAATATTTGGTAAAACACTAACTCATTTCAACCGTTTAAAGAAATAAATGATTTTTCCAACCATCCCTTGAGAATACCATTTTTCTCCGGTACTCAAGTAGGTCGTCTTAAGGAAGATTTACTGTAACACAAATCAATGTACAATTTTAATTTGTTCCGAGCTTTTCTATCTTTCCCTGATCTAACTCGTAATAATCAACAATTTTCACAACGGGAGGTAAGAGGCGCCGGTAAAATTGGTCACGCTATGCCAGCCCAAATGTCAACCTCACCTGCTCGTGGTACTCCCTGCTAATTAACAAATGAAGCTTTGACGACCGAGTCCCGGTGGGATAACCGACTAACGGGAGCAAATGATGTTCTCATCCAGGATACACTATCAACTCATTCTGGTCGGAGCGGTAGATGTAACAAGACCAAACAACTATAGCCAAGCAGCACAACAATAATGAGAATAATATCCCAGGTGGTATGCTGAATTATTCGGTAAATTCACCCTCTGCGGAGGTAGGCTCGATGGATTTTGGGGTTGGCCACTCATTGCTACCCGAAAACGTGTTTGGAAGGAAGCCTAAACTTGCTAACTCACCACCACCCATAGCTGGCTACTCCTCCCAAGCAGATAAAGAAAAAGAAATTGATGATCTTAGAAAGAAATTGAATGAAATTCAGAGTTTTACTACCTAGCTACGCGGCGAAGTTATGAAGCTCAAGATAGAAAACGATACCGATGATGAGCTCAAGATAGAATACCATACCGATAAAGAAGAACTTGAAAGAGAAACCGGACAATACGCCTGGACATTAAAAACTAATAAAAAATCAAATAAAAAAAGGTAAGCCGAATCCTCGCCTAAAGTTGATTAAAGGCAACCATCAACTAGTGGAAACATTCAAAGGAAAGGCGCCTCCGCCAATCAGTAATATCGTCATTACTAATTATGGTAAGGTGCAATCAATACTTAAATCGGTGACAACGTATAGAAGATTAACACGCCAGATTCTGACATCTATAGAGCATTGGCAAACAAGCTCAATGAATCAGGAAACGAATGGTACATATACGAAAATAAGAATGACCGCAAAATCAAAGTAATGGCTCGAGGCCTTCATCCAACTTGTCCATTTGAAGACATAGTGGCGTGCTAATAGAAAATGCTTCCATTGTTGATGCTCATCTTTAATAATAAACAGAAAATTGAAGATATTTTCAATATATAAGCTATCCTTAGCATGAGAGTTAAGATTGAATCACTAAGAAAAATGAATGAAATGTTAAAGTTATAACCATACGTAGTAGTACTGCGGGCGAGGGGCACGGTGCTTGAGATATGCTGGTAAACATTATGTAAAAGACTATACGGAGAATAAAAATGTACCTGCAAAATGCATAAACTGCAAAGGGCAACACCCTGCCAACTACACAGGTTGTGAAGTAGCTAGAACTTTACAACAATTAAGAAATAAAGCCCACCAAGTTTCACAAAATCGTGTAACATCAAACGGGCAAAAACAAACCATAAAGCAAGTGGAACTTAGACCTCCTACTCCAAAACCACGAGAACGTAAAATATTCTCAGAAATTATGCAATAGCAACCAACAAGCACTGGTGATATCGTCCTCGAAAGAATACTGCGTAATGTAGAAGCCTTAAATAAGCGATTAGCTAAACAATAACGAACCATTCTTACCACTCCATCCACCCAGCAGGAATTGCTTGAGGAGGATCAACAATAATAATTAAAGATAACATCAAGCATTATGAACTAGGACGTATTGAAACCGTAACTATGCAAGTTATGTCTAGTAAAGTACAAATAAACAATAATAAAGAATATGGTGTCTCTTCAATTTACTGTCCTCCACGACATAACTTAAATGAGGAAGACTACACTACCTTGTTAAAATCGCTAGGACCAAATTTCATCATTGGAGGTGATTTCAACGCGAAAAATACCTATTGGGGATCCAGACTTACAACCACTAAAGGAAAAGATCTCTTCACAGCAGGAAGAGCACTTAATTGCGAGTTTCGAATAGTGAGGAACTCTCGTCTGTACATTTATCAGCTCAACTGTAGTTAATAAAGAAGGTCCGCCTAGGTTAACAAACAATAAAAACTAATTGATACCTATTCCAGGAACTTATTAATTTGAATATTGAACCGCAAGTGCCAATTAAAACACCGACACAGATAGAAGAGGAACTAAAATTATTTAATGATAATATTCAAAAAGTAGCTTGGAAGAGTACTCCTGCTAGCTACAAGAATATGAATAAGACTCCAAGCTATCCTCTAGAAGTCGGAGAATTGGCTCGAGAGAAAAGGAAAGCACGTTACGCCTGGCAGAGGAATCGTGCAGGAAATTAAGAACACCACAGTCAACAAATACTTAAGTAGTCTAATTGGAGAAAAAGATACTGAGTGCTTTGGAAAGCTACAAAATCTCTGAAGAGACCAAAAATGCAGGTGCAACCAATTGAATGTGATGATGGAAGCTGGGCCAGAAACGCCAAGCAAAAAGCCACGCTGTTTGCTGAATACCTGGAACAAACCTTTCAACCTCTGCCTAGACAATCAGCAGATGATAATATAACTCCAGTAAACAAAGTGGATGAACTTGATATACGTAAAGTTACACTACCAGAGCTGAGACAAGTAATCAACAACTGAAAACCAAATAAACCAGCTAATTGTCATTAAAAATCGTTTAGACCGATTTCTTTGGTTCCAATAATTTCAAAAATTTTCCAAAGACTACTGCTGAAGAAGTTAAAACCAATAATAGAAGAAAGAAGTCTAATTCCTCCACAACAATTTGGATTTAGAGAAAATCACTCCACTGTAGAACAGGTGCATAGAATTACAAACGTAGTTGAAGATGTGCTTGAAAAAAAGAAAATATGTTCCAGTATCTTCTTCGATGTAGCTCAGGCTTTTGACAAAGTGTGACATCAAGGACTATAATTTAAAGTGCATTGAGATTTAACAATGTAGTTTTATGAGATTCTAAAATCTTACATAACCGATCGTTACTTCCGGGTTAAATATGAAGGAGAATACTCTGAGTTAAAGAAAATATCAGCAGGATGGCCGCAAGGCAGCGTCCTAGGGCCAGTACTGTATCTTCTCTATACACGAGATCTACCAAATGCCGATGAAACAGCCATTGCAATATTTGCTGATGGTAAGACCATAGAAGAAGCGTCAGGAAAACTTCAGAGAGCCACTAACACAGTGAGCAACTGGACGAAAAGGTGGCGAAATCAGTAGATGTTAACTTTACAAATCAAAAAGTTAACTGGATACCGGTAGAACTTAACTCGCAACAAGTTCCCTATGCAAATACGGCGAAATACTATATATTGGCATGACTCTCGATGCTAAGTTAAAGTGGAAAGAGCATGTGAAAAAGGAAAAGGAAGAATTAAACAACAAATACAGGAACATGTACTGGCTCATAGGAAGGCACTCTGAGCTAATATTACATAACAAATCGCTCTTATATCGGCAAATATTAAAACCAATCTGGTCTTACGGTATTCAGCTTTGCGGTTGTGCCAAGAAGACCACCATTAAAATAATTCAAAGTTTATAAAATAAAGTCCTAAGTGGCGTAGTGAATGCACCGTGATACATAAGAAATGACAACCTACATAGGGATTTAAAGATGGAATACATTAGCGAAGAAATCAAAAGACACGCGAAACAACACTTGGAGCGTCTTAATCAACACCAAAACGACGACATCCGTAGTATGCTGGAAAACACCATTTTAGTGAAACGACTTCGAAGGACGAAGCCTCTAGATTTAAGCTCAAATTGGAACCGCTAAATTAAATTAAATTTCAAACATATAGGGAATAGCCAATGGGCTACACCCCTCTAAACATTAAACTCATTTATTAAAGATAAATTACTAGATGATTGTAAATCAGTTGTAAAAAATTCATTACAAAAAAAAAAAAAACAGAGGAAATAAAACAGCTTGTGTTTCATATCCGAATTCTCAAGTGACGCCTTCGCTTTTATTCATTATAAAACAGCTTTACATTGAAGATTTTATAAAGGCAGTTCACGCTGCACAAATAACTGTATGCCGAAGATTACAAGAAATACCTATACCCAATAGAAAGGTTTGGAAAAAACTCTTCACGAAGCATTGTAATAATTAAAATATAAAGGGCTGAAACATCATAAGGTGATCAGAACTTCGGTCTTCATTAATTCAATTCAAAAATCATTTTAAAATTCAATTTCCAACCACATGTCAAATATCATCATATTCTGTTGAGAAATAGGCCAGTTCCATCATACTTCGCCATATTCCAGAACTTAATCTAAAAATCATACACATTATGTTCTACATACATAACACTCACTTATATAAATTGCTCAACTGTTCACTAAACACCAATCCAACCCCAATTCTACCCCAACTCAACCCCAATTCAACCCTCTACCCAAACGCAACTCTGTTTCAATTCAATCTTCAAACCAGCATATATAAAAATTAGCGAACTGCTCACTATATCTTAATCCAACCCCAACTTAAGTCCAACTCACTACAGCCTAAGTACGACAGATGGATGCCGCTTCTGCGGTCTGGAAGCGGAATCAGCGGAACATGTTCTGTGCCATTGCCCAGCCATTTTCCAGCAAAGACTGCAACATCTAGGAGGGAGAACAATGAGCCCGGATAGTATATATCTTGTACCGGCCAGTAGTATTGTCATTAAGAGCCTGAATATTGACTGGACGGATAATTAAGTAGGGTCCAGCACAATAGATCTTTTAGGTCGCGGTGCGAGGTGGCTTATCGCCCACATGGCCCTCCAGTAAATAATAAATCCAACTCAACTTCAACTCAACCCGCAAATTGATCCCTGACTTAACATTCTACTCAATCCCAAACTCAATGACAACTCAATATTCAAACCAGCATATATAAAAATTGTTAAATATTTCTATAACCAGGTATTTTGGGTCAATTCGTATGGCAGGTATCCGACCCTCTTGACATACAGATTCCAAAAGCTTTTTAAATCTCGTCCTTGACCATAGGAACAGATTGGCCAAAAGAATTCTAAATCGAACAAGCCGTTCTCGAGATACCATGGGTACAGACATACAGACATCCAGACAGACGGACGGACATTTTTTTTGTTTTTTGCTTTTTTAGACTCAGGAACTTTCTAAACGTCGAGAAAAATGATTTTGAACCAACCAAATTTTTGATCATTTTTGACAGGATTTCAATACTTTAGTCATTTTAGGCCGAAGTAAATTTGATTTAATTTTATGTAATAGTGATTCCAACGTTTAATTATTGATTTAATCGTTGTGTTGCTTAACGCTATTATTTTTATTTCTTCTTCTTCACTTCCTAATTGAATATTATAGATTGTAATCGACAGCTTTACCCAGTTCGTTAACTAATAAATTTGATTTGCACGCATAGTTTCATTATAATTATCAGATACGACCACTTTAAACATATAAAATGGCGGGAACGACGATGCGTATTAAAAATCAGATATTTTAATCCGCGAGCACTAACAAAACAACTTGGCGTGCAGAAACACGTTCTGTCCGGCCATAGTTTAAAACAATAGAAAACATATTAGTTCTATATAAGCAATTTATATTTTTAGTTTTTATTTTATTAATTGCAAAAAACTCGTCAATCAAATAAGGAATGTAGTTAGTATTTTCAAAATTCAAAAACAAGTTATTCCGCCTAATTGGATTATTACACAATTCAATAAGAAAACCCGTATATAACCTCGAAGAAACTGTTCAAAGAAGTTTTACTATAAATAGGAAAAAAAAACGCAAATATATACTCACATCGTTCTATTATATTCACTTAATTTTATTTTTATCTATATATTACTTAATAATAATTACGTTTGATTAATTATACTCGGTTATTCTCTTGTTAGATGGATACAATAGAAAATTATTTGTGTACAATAAGAAAGACAAATTAGCAGAATAGAATTTCATTGATTTTGTGGCCGGCGCGTGTACAATACAACACACCATATAAAAACAGCAGATATTCGCAAATGTATGCTAATTTTGTCAACAATTTTTGTATACCATTTTTGACAACAACAGCAATATTATAAAAAATAAATTAGCATTTATTATAATTAGCTAGCTAATACTTTTCGCTTATTTCAAGTCTATATTTGTTTTATTTGATTGCTCATTTGATTTTTTTTCTTATTAATCCACAAAGTGACGAAAAAACGATGAAAAACATGATGGTTTAAAATGCAACAACAACATTAAAAACACAAAACACAAAAAAAAAATCGATTTCCACACACAATTTAACTTTGGTTTTATTTTTATCGGATTTTATTTATTATTAGCTATTATCACACGAATTCGGAAAAACTTTTTTGTATTTTTTATTATAAAATTAATTTTAATAAAAACAATTTAAGCAACGAACTGTTTTTTTTTGTATTTCATTCCAAAACATAACAACACACAAAATTATTGTTATGTGAATTAATTTTAATTTAATTAATGTACATAATATTTGTATAAGAGTATAGATGAATAAAACGTCTTACGATAAAAAAGCTTCTCAGACAACTAAATATTGTAACTACCTACATAATACAAGCCAAAACGAGCACAAGAGAGTAAATAATATTCACCCAAATGCAGACTGTATGCAATACACGATGAGAAAAAAAAAACAAAAGCAAAAAGAATCATGCGCAGAGCTTTTGTTTTTCTCTAGTTATGCTTTGTGTGTGTCTACGCTATACAAAAGTTCATTTACATAAATTATTTTTGTTGCTTTTGCTAATCAACCGCATGCGGTTATCGTTATTCTATCTTTATGTTTTGGTAAAACTGGTCGAAACTTAATTGGGCGAAAAAAAAAATGTAATCAATAAAATTTAAAAATACAAAGTCATATGAGTGAATGTAGATGTGCTGTATAATGCAAGCTTACTGCAGATGGGGGGCTTACGAATATAAAAATCCTTATATTTCTAAATTATATGTGAGTAACTGGAGCAGGGGAACTTTGGAATTTAAGCTTTAAATTGCTCATACAGTTAGAACCGAATTTGTGCTAATTAGTGCTCATTGGACAAAATTAGTGCTTGTCCAGGAGCCGAGAAACTAGAAAAAGAATTTTCATATTCCGCCTGAAAGACGGTAAAAAAAAAACCTGATGTTTAGCGGAAACCGGAAAAGATTAACCAATTAACTTAATATTTTTAGTTGGTAAATACAATGAAGAAATTTGTGCTTATCACAAAAATATAAATTTTGATAATTTTCATTCATTAAATTGTGAAAAATGAAAATTAATCCGTACCCCTAAATGATAATATACGAAACCGTCCAAGACACATTTTGTGTTCAATAATTTCCAAATTGAACAACAAAAATAATTCATTTAAATTATTTCCGACAAAAAATGTTTTACAAATCAATACAAATGTTATGTCTGATTATACATTAAAAAATGCAAAAGCGAAACCTGATTTTTAGTGGAAAGCGGGAAAGTTTCACGAGTTAATATTTTCATTGATAAAACAGTGAAAAATGAAAATCAATCAATAGTCCTTAATGACACTGTATCGAAGATCGATAGGCCTAAATTTATAGTCGTGAACATTTTTTTTAAAATCCAAAATTGGAATTATTTACAACAATTTCGAACGTCAAATTATCAGCTAGCCCAGTTTGAAAATTTTCCACTAGGTGGAATCCGTGATGTCAATAACAACGATTTTCGAAAATCATTTCAAAATCAAGTCAAAAATTCGATATGAATTTGGAATTTATCTTGGTGATTCCGATACTTTGTAAGAATGTTTATAGTGATGGATTTTGATCTTTTGAAAACTGTTACTATATCATGATTTATAGTTGTAATAACGAATTTAAATTCGGGCCATAGTATTATACGTTCAATAATTTCCGAGTTAAACAAAAAAAATTATTGAATTTAACAATTTCTGACATAAAATGTTTTAAAAACCAATAAACATGTTGTGTCATTCAAAATACGTTGCGGTTCAATTGATGCTAATCCAAAATTGACCAGAATGAGTTTAAACTAACCAATCAAATGGCATAGTGGTTAAAACGGCTCTATTTGGATCGGAAAGTACCAAGCTCAAATACCACAGAGGAGGGATGTCAAAAGAATTGTACCTCATATTAGATTATGATAAGTCAGCTAAATAAATGCATTTGTGACTGTAACATTTCAATGTGTGGAAGGTGATCTATAGTAAGGTGATTTTCAGCAAATCGAATTTTCTTTGAAATGTATGGAAATAATCAAGCAATCTAAATGCGCGTTGGCACACTAATTATAGGCCCTGAGGCCTATCATTCGAGGCATCAAGAGCCACAATCGGAGCACAATTGTAGATTTTGGATTTTTAATGGCTCTGAATCGGCTGATCTATAGTAAGGTGATTTTCAGCAAATCGAATTTTCTTTAAAATGTATGGAAATAATCAAGCAATCTAAATGCGCGTTTGCACACTAATTAGGTCCTGAGACCTATCATTAGAGGTATTAAGAACCACAATCGGAGCACAATTGTAGATTTTGGATTTTGAATGGCTCTGAAACGGCTGATCTATAGTAAGGTGATTTTCAGCAATTTCGATTGCTTGATTATTTCCATACATTTCAAAGAAAATTCGATTTGCTGAAAATCACCTTACTATAGATCAGCCGATTCAGAGCCATTCAAAATCCAAAATCTGCAATTGTGCTCCGATTGTGGTTCCTGATACCTCTAATGATAGGTCTCAGGACCTATAATTAGTGCCTCAATGCGCATAAATGTTGCTTGATTATTTCCATACATTTCAAAGAAAATTCGATTTGCTGAAAATCACCTTACTATAGATCAGCCGATTCAGAGCCATTCAAAATCCAAAATCTGCAATTGTGATCCGATTGTGGTTTTTAATATCTCTAATTAGAGGTCTCAGGACCTATAATTAGCGTGTTAACGGACATTTCGATTGCTTGATTATTTCCATACATTTCAAAGAAAATTCGATTTGCTGAAAATCACCTTACTATAGATCAGCCGATTCAGAGCCATTCAAAATCCAAAATCTGCAATTGTGCTCCGATTGTGGTTTTTAATATCTCTAATGATAGGTCTCAGGACCTATAATTAGCGTGTCAACGCACATTTCGATTGCTTGATTATTTCCATACATTTCAAAGAAAATTCGATTTGCTGAAAATCACATTACTATAGATCAGCCGATTCAAAGCCATTCAAAATCCAAAATCTGCAATTGTGCTCCGATTGTGGTTTTTAATATCTCTAATTATAGGTCTCAGGACCTATAATTAGCGTGCCAACGCACATTTCGATTGCTTGATTATTTCCATACATTTCAAAGAAAATTCGATTTGCTGAAAATCACCTTACTATAGATCAGCCGATTCAGAGCCATTCAAAATCCAAAATCTGCAATTGTGCTCCGATTGTGGTTCCTGATACCTCAAATGATAGGTCTCAGGACCTATAATTAGTGTCCCAACGCGCATAAATGTTGCTTAATTATTTCCATACATTTCAAAGAAAATTCGATTTGCTGAAAATCATCTTACTATAGATCAGCCGATTCAGAGCCATTCAAAATCCAAAATCTGCAATTGTGCTCCGATTGTGGTTTTTAATATCTCTAATGATAGGTCTCAGGACCTATAATTAGCGTGCCAACGCACATTTCGATTGCTTGATTATTTCCATACATTTCAAAGAAAATTCGATTTGCTGAAAATCACCTTACTATAGATCAGCCGATTCAGAGCCATTCAAAATTCAAAATCTGCAATTGTGCTCCGATTGTGGTTCCTGATACCTCTAATGATAGGCCTCAGGACCTATAATTAGTGTCCCAACGCGCATAAATGTTGCTTGATTATTTCCATACATTTCAAAGAAAATTCGATTTGCTGAAAATCACCTTACTATAGATCAGCCGATTCAGAGCCATTCAAAATCCAAAATTTGCAATTGTGATCCGATTGTATTTTTAATATTTCTAATGATAGGTCTCAGGACCTATAATTAGCGTGCCAACGCACATTTCGATTGCTTGATTATTTCCATACATTTCAAAGAAAATTCGATTTGCTGAAAATCACATTACTATAGATCAGCCGATTCAGAGCCATTCAAAATCCAAAATCCACAATTGTGATCCGATTGTGGTTTTTAATATCTCTAATAATAGGTCTCAGGACCTATAATTAGCGTGCCAACGCACATTTCGATTGCTTGATTATTTCCATACATTTCAAAGAAAATTCGATTTGCTGAAAATCACCTTACTATAGATCAGCCGATTCAGAGCCATTCAAAATCCAAAATCTGCAATTGTGCTCCGATTGTGGTTTTTAATATCTCTAATGATAGGCCTCAGGACCTATAATTAGTGTCCCAACGCGCATAAGTGTTGCTTGATTATTTCCATACATTTCAAAGAAAATTCGATTTGCTGAAAATCACCTTACTATAGATCAGCCGATTCAGAGCCATTCAAAATCCAAAATCTGCAATTGTGCTCCGATTGTGGTTTTTAATATCTCTAATGATAGGTCTCAGGACCTATAATTAGTGTGCTAACGCACATTTCGATTGCTTGATTATTTCCATACATTTCAAAGAAAATTCGATTTGCTGAAAATCACCTTACTATAGATCAGCCGATTCAGAGCCATTCAAAATCCAAAATCTGCAATTGTGATCCGATTGTGGTTTTTAATATCTCTAATGATAGGTCTCAGGACCTATAATTAGCGTGCCAACGCACATTTCGATTGCTTGATTATTTCCATACATTTCAAAGAAAATTCGATTTGCTGAAAATCACATTACTATAGATCAGCCGATTCAGAGCCATTCAAAATCCAAAATCTGCAATTGTGCTCCGATTGTGGTTTTTAATATCTCTAATGATAGGTCTCAGGACCTATAATTAGCGTGCCAACGCACATTTCGATTGCTTGATTATTTCCATACATTTCAAAGAAAATTCGATTTGCTGAAAATCACCTTACTATAGATCAGCCGATTCAGAGCCATTCAAAATCCAAAATCTGCAATTGTGCTCCGATTGTGGTTCCTGATACCTCAAATGATAGGTCTCAGGACCTATAATTAGTGTCCCAACGCGCATAAATGTTGCTTAATTATTTCCATACATTTCAAAGAAAATTCGATTTGCTGAAAATCATCTTACTATAGATCAGCCGATTCAGAGCCATTCAAAATCCAAAATCTGCAATTGTGCTCCGATTGTGGTTTTTAATATCTCTAATGATAGGTCTCAGGACCTATAATTAGCGTGCCAACGCACATTTCGATTGCTTGATTATTTCCATACATTTCAAAGAAAATTCGATTTGCTGAAAATCACCTTACTATAGATCAGCCGATTCAGAGCCATTCAAAATCCAAAATCTGCAATTGTGCTCCGATTGTGGTTCCTGATACCTCAAATGATAGGTCTCAGGACCTATAATTAGTGTCCCAACGCGAATAAATGTTGCTTGATTATTTCCATACATTTCAAAGAAAATTCGATTTGCTGAAAATCACCTTACTATAGATCAGCCGATTCAGAGCCATTCAAAATCCAAAATCTGCAATTGTGCTCCGATTGTGGTTCCTGATACCTCTAATGATAGGCCTCAGGACCTATAATTAGTGTGCTAACGCACATTTCGATTGCTTGATTATTTCCATACATTTCAAAGAAAATTCGATTTGCTGAAAATCACATTACTATAGATCAGCCGATTCAGAGCCATTCAAAATCCAAAATCTGCAATTGTGCTCCGATTGTGGTTTTTAATATCTCTAATGATAGGTCTCAGGACCTATAATTAGCGTGCCAACGCACATTTCGATTGCTTGATTATTTCCATACATTTCAAAGAAAATTCGATTTGCTGAAAATCACATTACTATAGATCAACCGATTCAGAGCCATTCAAAATCCAAAATCCGCAATTGTGATCCGATTGTGGTTCTTAATATCTCTAAGAATAGGTCTCAGGACCTATAATTAGTGTCCCAACGCGCATAAATGTTGCTTGATTATTTCCATACATTTCAAAGAAAATTCGATTTGCTGAAAATCACCTTACTATAGATCAGCCGATTCAGAGCCATTCAAAATCCAAAATCTGCAATTGTGCTCCGATTGTGGTTCCTGATACCTCTAATGATAGGTCTCAGGACCTATAATTAGCGTCCCAATGCGCATAAATGTTGCTTGATTATTACCATACATTTCAAAGAAAATTCGATTTGCTGAAAATCACCTTACTATAGATCAGCCGATTCAGAGCCATTCAAAATCCAAAATCTGCAATTGTGCTCCGATTGAAGTTTTTAATATCTCTAATGATAGGTCTCAGGACCTACAATTAGTGTGCCAACGCACGTTTCAATTGCTTGATTATTTCCATACATTTCAAAGAAAATTCGATTTGCTGAAAATCACCTTACTGTAGATCAGCCGATTCAGAGCCATTCAAAATCCAAAATCTGCAATTGTGCTCCGATTGTAGTTTTTAATATCTCTAATGATAGGTCTCAGGACCTATGTATAATTAGAGTGCCAACGCACATTTCGATTGCTTGATTATTATTACACATTTCAAAGAAAATTCGATTTGCTGAAAATCACCTTACTATAGTTCAGCCGATTCAGAGCCATTCAAAATCCAAAATCTGCAATTGTGCTCCGATTGTGGTTCTTAATACCTCTAATGATAGGTCTCAGGACCTATAATTAGTGTCCTAACGCGCATAAATGTTGCTTGATTATTTCCATAGATTTCAAAGAAAATTCGATTTGCTGAAAATCACATTACTATAGATCAGCCTATTCAGAGCCATTCAAAATCCAAAATCTGAAATTTTGCCCCGATTGTGGTTTTTAATATCTCTAATGATAGGTCTCAGGACCTATAATTAGCGTGCCAACGCACATTTCGATTGCTTGATTATTTCCATACATTTCAAAGAAAATTCGATTTGCTGAAAATCACCTTTCTATAGATCAGCCGATTCAGAGCCATTCAAAATCCAAAATTTGCAATTGTGCTCCGATTGTGGTTTTTAATATCTCTAATGATAGGTCTCAGGACCTATAATTAGCGTGCCAACGCACATTTCGATTGCTTGATTATTTCCATACATTTCAATGAAAATTCGATTTGCTGAAAATCACCTTACTATAGATCAGCCGATTCAGAGCCATTCAAAATCCAAAATCTGCAATTGTGCTCCGATTGTGGTTTTTAATATCTCTAATGATAGGTCTCAGGACCTACAATTAGTGTGCCAACGCACGTTTCGATTGCTTGATTATTTCCATACATTTCAAAGAAAATTCGATTTGCTGAAAATCACCTTACTGTAGATCAGCCGATTCAGAGCCATTCAAAATCCAAAATCTGCAATTGTGCTCCGATTGTAGTTTTTAATATCTCTAAGAATAGGTCTCAGGACCTATAATTAGTGTCCCAACGCGCATAATTGTTGCTTGATTATTATTACACATTTCAAAGAAAATTCGATTTGCTGAAAATCACCTTACTATAGTTCAGCCGATTCAGAGCCATTCAAAATCCAAAATCTGCAATTGTGCTCCGATTGTGGTTCTTAATACCTCTAATGATAGGTCTCAGGGCCTATAATTAGTGTCCTAACGCGCATAAATGTTGCTTGATTATTTCCATAGATTTCAAAGAAAATTCGATTTGCTGAAAATCACATTACTATAGATCAGCCTATTCAGAGCCATTCAAAAGCCAAAATCTGCAATTGTGCTCCGATTGTAGTTTTTAATATCTCTAATGATAGGTCTCAGGACCTATAATTAGCGTGCCAACGCACATTTCGATTGCTTGATTATTTCCATACATTTCAAAGAAAATTCGATTTGCTGAAAATCACCTTTCTATAGATCAGCCGATTCAGAGCCATTCAAAATCCAAAATCTGCAATTGTGCTCCGATTGTGGTTTTTAATATCTCTAATGATAGGTCTCAGGACCTATAATTAGCGTGCCAACGCACATTTCGATTGCTTGATTATTTCCATACATTTCAATGAAAATTCGATTTGCTGAAAATCACCTTACTATAGATCAGCCGATTCAGAGCCATTCGAAATCCAAAATCTGCAATTTTGCTCCGATTGTGGTTTTTAATATCTCTAATGATAGGTCTCAGGACCTATAATTAGCGTGCCAACGCACATTTCGATTGCTTGATTATTTCCATACATTTCAATGAAAATTCGATTTGCTGAAAATCACCTTACTATAGATCAGCCGATTCAGAGCCATTCAAAATCCAAAATCTGCAATTGTGCTCCGATTGTGGTTTTTAATATCTCTAATGATAGGTCTCAGGACCTACAATTAGTGTGCCAACGCACGTTTCGATTGCTTGATTATTTCCATACATTTCAAAGAAAATTCGATTTGCTGAAAATCACCTTACTGTAGATCAGCCGATTCAGAGCCATTCAAAATCCAAAATCTGCAATTGTGCTCCGATTGTAGTTTTTAATATCTCTAAGAATAGGTCTCAGGACCTATAATTAGTGTCCCAACGCGCATAATTGTTGCTTGATTATTATTACACATTTCAAAGAAAATTCGATTTGCTGAAAATCACCTTACTATAGTTCAGCCGATTCAGAGCCATTCAAAATCCAAAATCTGCAATTGTGCTCCGATTGTGGTTCTTAATACCTCTAATGATAGGTCTCAGGGCCTATAATTAGTGTCCTAACGCGCATAAATGTTGCTTGATTATTTCCATAGATTTCAAAGAAAATTCGATTTGCTGAAAATCACATTACTATAGATCAGCCTATTCAGAGCCATTCAAAAGCCAAAATCTGCAATTGTGCTCCGATTGTAGTTTTTAATATCTCTAATGATAGGTCTCAGGACCTATAATTAGCGTGCCAACGCACATTTCGATTGCTTGATTATTTCCATACATTTCAAAGAAAATTCGATTTGCTGAAAATCACCTTTCTATAGATCAGCCGATTCAGAGCCATTCAAAATCCAAAATCTGCAATTGTGCTCCGATTGTGGTTTTTAATATCTCTAATGATAGGTCTCAGGACCTATAATTAGCGTGCCAACGCACATTTCGATTGCTTGATTATTTCCATACATTTCAATGAAAATTCGATTTGCTGAAAATCACCTTACTATAGATCAGCCGATTCAGAGCCATTCGAAATCCAAAATCTGCAATTTTGCTCCGATTGTGGTTTTTAATATCTCTAATGATAGGTCTCAGGACCTATAATTAGCGTGCTAACGCACATTTCGATTGCTTGATTATTTCCATACATTTCAAAGAAAATTCGATTTGCTGAAAATCACATTACTATAGATCAACCGATTCAGAGCCATTCAAAATCCAAAATCCGCAATTGTGATCCGATTGTGGTTTTTAATATCTCTAAGAATAGGTCTCAGGACCTATAATTAGTGTCCCAACGCGCATAATTGTTGCTTGATTATTTCCATACATTTCAAAGAAAATTCGATTTGCTGAAAATCACCTTACTATAGATCAGCCGATTCAGAGCCATTCAAAATCCAAAATCTGCAATTGTGCTCCGATTGTGGTTCCTGATACCTCTAATGATAGGTCTCAGGACCTATAATTAGCGTCCCAACGCGAATAAATGTTGCTTGATTATTTCCATACATTTCAAAGAAAATTCGATTTGCTGAAAATCACCTTACTATAGATCAGCCGATTCAGAGCCATTCAAAATCCAAAATCTGCAATTGTGCTCCGATTGAAGTTTTTAATATCTCTAATGATAGGTCTCAGGACCTACAATTAGCGTGCCAACGCACGTTTCGATTGCTTGATTATTTCCATACATTTCAAAGAAAATTCGATTTGCTGAAAATCACCTTACTGTAGATCAGCCGATTCAGAGCCATTCAAAATCCAAAATCTGCAATTGTGCTCCGATTGTAGTTTTTAATATCTCTAATGATAGGTCTCAGGACCTATGTATAATTAGCGTGCCAACGCACATTTCGATTGCTTGATTATTTCCACACATTTCAAAGAAAATTCGATTTGCTGAAAATCACCTTACTATAGTTCAGCCGATTCAGAGCCATTCAAAATCCAAAATCTGCAATTGTGCTCCGATTGTGGTTCTTAATACCTCTAATGATAGGTCTCAGGACCTATAATTAGCGTGCCAACGCACATTTCGATTGCTTGATTATTTCCATACATTTCAATGAAAATTCGATTTGCTGAAAATCACCTTACTATAGATCAGCCGATTCAGAGCCATTCGAAATCCAAAATCTGCAATTTTGCTCCGATTGTGGTTTTTAATATCTCTAATGATAGGTCTCAGGACCTATAATTAGCGTGCCAACGCACATTTCGATTGCTTGATTATTTCCATACATTTCAATGAAAATTCGATTTGCTGAAAATCACCTTACTATAGATCAGCCGATTCAGAGCCATTCAAAATCCAAAATCTGCAATTGTGCTCCGATTGTGGTTTTTAATATCTCTAATGATAGGTCTCAGGACCTACAATTAGTGTGCCAACGCACGTTTCGATTGCTTGATTATTTCCATACATTTCAAAGAAAATTCGATTTGCTGAAAATCACCTTACTGTAGATCAGCCGATTCAGAGCCATTCAAAATCCAAAATCTGCAATTGTGCTCCGATTGTAGTTTTTAATATCTCTAAGAATAGGTCTCAGGACCTATAATTAGTGTCCCAACGCGCATAATTGTTGCTTGATTATTATTACACATTTCAAAGAAAATTCGATTTGCTGAAAATCACCTTACTATAGTTCAGCCGATTCAGAGCCATTCAAAATCCAAAATCTGCAATTGTGCTCCGATTGTGGTTCTTAATACCTCTAATGATAGGTCTCAGGGCCTATAATTAGTGTCCTAACGCGCATAAATGTTGCTTGATTATTTCCATAGATTTCAAAGAAAATTCGATTTGCTGAAAATCACATTACTATAGATCAGCCTATTCAGAGCCATTCAAAAGCCAAAATCTGCAATTGTGCTCCGATTGTAGTTTTTAATATCTCTAATGATAGGTCTCAGGACCTATAATTAGCGTGCCAACGCACATTTCGATTGCTTGATTATTTCCATACATTTCAAAGAAAATTCGATTTGCTGAAAATCACCTTTCTATAGATCAGCCGATTCAGAGCCATTCAAAATCCAAAATCTGCAATTGTGCTCCGATTGTGGTTTTTAATATCTCTAATGATAGGTCTCAGGACCTATAATTAGCGTGCCAACGCACATTTCGATTGCTTGATTATTTCCATACATTTCAATGAAAATTCGATTTGCTGAAAATCACCTTACTATAGATCAGCCGATTCAGAGCCATTCGAAATCCAAAATCTGCAATTTTGCTCCGATTGTGGTTTTTAATATCTCTAATGATAGGTCTCAGGACCTATAATTAGCGTGCTAACGCACATTTCGATTGCTTGATTATTTCCATACATTTCAAAGAAAATTCGATTTGCTGAAAATCACATTACTATAGATCAACCGATTCAGAGCCATTCAAAATCCAAAATCCGCAATTGTGATCCGATTGTGGTTTTTAATATCTCTAAGAATAGGTCTCAGGACCTATAATTAGTGTCCCAACGCGCATAATTGTTGCTTGATTATTTCCATACATTTCAAAGAAAATTCGATTTGCTGAAAATCACCTTACTATAGATCAGCCGATTCAGAGCCATTCAAAATCCAAAATCTGCAATTGTGCTCCGATTGTGGTTCCTGATACCTCTAATGATAGGTCTCAGGACCTATAATTAGCGTGTTAACGCGCATAAATGTTGCTTGATTATTTCCATACATTTCAAAGAAAATTCGATTTGCTGAAAATCACCTTACTATAGATCAGCCGATTCAGAGCCATTCAAAATCCAAAATCTGCAATTGTGCTCCGATTGAAGTTTTTAATATCTCTAATGATAGGTCTCAGGACCTACAATTAGCGTGCCAACGCACGTTTCGATTGCTTGATTATTTCCATACATTTCAAAGAAAATTCGATTTGCTGAAAATCACCTTACTGTAGATCAGCCGATTCAGAGCCATTCAAAATCCAAAATCTGCAATTGTGCTCCGATTGTAGTTTTTAATATCTCTAATGATAGGTCTCAGGACCTATGTATAATTAGCGTGCCAACGCACATTTCGATTGCTTGATTATTTCCACACATTTCAAAGAAAATTCGATTTGCTGAAAATCACCTTACTATAGTTCAGCCGATTCAGAGCCATTCAAAATCCAAAATCTGCAATTGTGCTCCGATTGTGGTTCTTAATACCTCTAATGATAGGTCTCAGGACCTATAATTAGTGTCCTAACGCGCATAAATGTTGCTTGATTATTTCCATAGATTTCAAAGAAAATTCGATTTGCTGAAAATCACATTACTATAGATCAGCCGATTCAGAGCCATTCAAAATCCAAAATCTGCAATTTTGCCCCGATTGTGGTTTTTAATATCTTTAATGATAGGTCCCAGGACCCATAATTAGCGTGCCAACGCACATTTCGATTGCTTGATTATTTCCATACATTTCAAAGAAAATTCGATTTGCTGAAAATCACATTACTATAGATCAGCCGATTCAGAGCCATTCAAAATCCAAAATCTGCAATTGTGCTCCGATTGTGGTTTTTAATATCTCTAATGATAGGTCTCAGGACCTACAATTAGTGTGCCAACGCACGTTTCGATTGCTTGATTATTTCCATACATTTCAAAGAAAATTCGATTTGCTGAAAATCACCTTACTGTAGATCAGCCGATTCAGAGCCATTCAAAATCCAAAATCTGCAATTGTGCTCCGATTGTAGTTTTTAATATCTCTAAGAATAGGTCTCAGGACCTATAATTAGTGTCCCAACGCGCATAATTGTTGCTTGATTATTATTACACATTTCAAAGAAAATTCGATTTGCTGAAAATCACCTTACTATAGTTCAGCCGATTCAGAGCCATTCAAAATCCAAAATCTGCAATTGTGCTCCGATTGTGGTTCTTAATACCTCTAATGATAGGTCTCAGGGCCTATAATTAGTGTCCTAACGCGCATAAATGTTGCTTGATTATTTCCATAGATTTCAAAGAAAATTCGATTTGCTGAAAATCACATTACTATAGATCAGCATATTCAGAGCCATTCAAAATCCAAAATCTGCAATTTTGCCCCGATTGTGGTTTTTAATATCTCTAATGATAGGTCTCAGGACCTATAATTAGCGTGCCAACGCACATTTCGATTGCTTGATTATTTCCATACATTTCAAAGAAAATTCGATTTGCTGAAAATCACATTACTATAGATCAGCCGATTCAGAGCCATTCAAAAGCCAAAATCTGCAATTGTGCTCCGATTGTAGTTTTTAATATCTCTAATGATAGGTCTCAGGACCTATAATTAGCGTGCCAACGCACATTTCGATTGCTTGATTATTTCCATACATTTCAAAGAAAATTCGATTTGCTGAAAATCACCTTTCTATAGATCAGCCGATTCAGAGCCATTCAAAATCCAAAATCTGCAATTGTGCTCCGATTGTGGTTTTTAATATCTCTAATGATAGGTCTCAGGACCTATAATTAGCGTGCCAACGCACATTTCGATTGCTTGATTATTTCCATACATTTCAATGAAAATTCGATTTGCTGAAAATCACCTTACTATAGATCAGCCGATTCAGAGCCATTCGAAATCCAAAATCTGCAATTTTGCTCCGATTGTGGTTTTTAATATCTCTAATGATAGGTCTCAGGACCTATAATTAGCGTGCTAACGCACATTTCGATTGCTTGATTATTTCCATACATTTAAAAGAAAATTCGATTTGCTGAAAATCACATTACTATAGATCAACCGATTCAGAGCCATTCAAAATCCAAAATCCGCAATTGTGATCCGATTGTGGTTTTTAATATCTCTAAGAATAGGTCTCAGGACCTATAATTAGTGTCCCAACGCGCATAATTGTTGCTTGATTATTTCCATACATTTCAAAGAAAATTCGATTTGCTGAAAATCACCTTACTATAGATCAGCCGATTCAGAGCCATTCAAAATCCAAAATCTGCAATTGTGCTCCGATTGTGGTTCCTGATACCTCTAATGATAGGTCTCAGGACCTATAATTAGCGTCCCAACGCGCATAAATGTTGCTTGATTATTTCCATACATTTCAAAGAAAATTCGATTTGCTGAAAATCACCTTACTATAGATCAGCCGATTCAGAGCCATTCAAAATCCAAAATCTGCAATTGTGCTCCGATTGAAGTTTTTAATATCTCTAATGATAGGTCTCAGGACCTACAATTAGCGTGCCAACGCACGTTTCGATTGCTTGATTATTTCCATACATTTCAAAGAAAATTCGATTTGCTGAAAATCACCTTACTGTAGATCAGCCGATTCAGAGCCATTCAAAATCCAAAATCTGCAATTGTGCTCCGATTGTAGTTTTTAATATCTCTAATGATAGGTCTCAGGACCTATGTATAATTAGCGTGCCAACGCACATTTCGATTGCTTGATTATTTCCACACATTTCAAAGAAAATTCGATTTGCTGAAAATCACCTTACTATAGTTCAGCCGATTCAGAGCCATTCAAAATCCAAAATCTGCAATTGTGCTCCGATTGTGGTTCTTAATACCTCTAATGATAGGTCTCAGGACCTATAATTAGTGTCCTAACGCGCATAAATGTTGCTTGATTATTTCCATAGATTTCAAAGAAAATTCGATTTGCTGAAAATCACATTACTATAGATCAGCCGATTCAGAGCCATTCAAAATCCAAAATCTGCAATTTTGCCCCGATTGTGGTTTTTAATATCTTTAATGATAGGTCCCAGGACCCATAATTAGCGTGCCAACGCACATTTCGATTGCTTGATTATTTCCATACATTTCAAAGAAAATTCGATTTGCTGAAAATCACATTACTATAGATCAGCCGATTCAGAGCCATTCAAAATCCAAAATCTGCAATTGTGCTCCGATTGTGGTTTTTAATATCTCTAATGATAGGTCTCAGGACCTATAATTAGCGTGCCAACGCACATTTCGATTGCTTGATTATTTCCATACATTTCAAAGAAAATTCGATTTGCTGAAAATCACCTTACTATAGATCAGCCGATTCAGAGCCATTCAAAATCCAAAATCTGCAATTGTGCTCCGATTGTGGTTCCTGATACCTCTAATGATAGGCCTCAGGACCTATAATTAGTGTCTTAACGCGCATAAATGTTGCTTGATTATTTCCATACATTTCAAAGAAAATTCCATTTGCTGAAAATCACATTACTATAGATCAGCCGATTCAGAGCCATTCAAAATCCAAAATCTGCAATTGTGATCCGATTGTGGTTTTTAATATTTCTAATGATAGGTCTCAGGACCTATAATTAGCGTGCCAACGCACATTTCGATTGCTTGATTATTTCCATACATTTCAAAGAAAATTCGATTTGCTGAAAATCACATTACTATAGATCAGCCGATTCAGAGCCATTCAAAATCCAAAATCCGCAATTGTGATCCGATTGTGGTTTTTAATATCTCTAATAATAGGTCTCAGGACCTATAGTTAGCGTGCCAACCCACATTTCGATTGCTTGATTATTTCCATACATTTCAAAGAAAATTCGATTTGCTGAAAATCACCTTACTATAGATCAGCCGATTCAGAGCCATTCAAAATTCAAAATCTGCAATTGTGCTCCGATTGTGGTTCCTGATACCTCTAATGATAGGCCTCAGGACCTATAATTAGTGTCCCAACGCGCATAAATGTTGCTTAATTATTTCCCTACATTTCAAAGAAAATTCGATTTGCTGAAAATCACCTTACTATAGATCAGCCGATTCAGAGCCATTCAAAATCCAAAATCTGCAATTGTGATCCGATTGTGGTTTTTAATATTTCTAATGATAGGTCTCAGGACCTATAATTAGCGTGCCAACGCACATTTCGATTGCTTGATTATTTCCATACATTTCAAAGAAAATTCGATTTGCTGAAAATCACATTACTATAGATCAGCCGATTCAGAGCCATTCAAAATCCAAAATCCGCAATTGTGATCCGATTGTGGTTTTTAATATATCTAATAATAGGTCTCAGGACCTATAATTAGCGTGCCAACGCACATTTCGATTGCTTGATTATTTCCATACATTTCAAAGAAAATTCGATTTGCTGAAAATCACCTTACTATAGATCAGCCGATTCAGAGCCATTCAAAATCCAAAATCTGCAATTGTGCTCCGATTGTGGTTCCTGATACCTCTAATGATAGGCCTCAGGACCTTTAATTAGTGTCCCAACGCGCATAAGTGTTGCTTGATTATTTCCATACATTTCAAAGAAAATTCGATTTGCTGAAAATCACCTTACTATAGATCAGCCGATTCAGAGCCATTCAAAATCCAAAATCTGCAATTGTGCGCCGATTGTGGTTCCTGATACCTCTAATGATAGGTCTCAGGACCTATAATTAGCGTCCCAACGCGCATAAATGTTGCTTGATTATTTCCATACATTTCAAAGAAAATTCGATTTGCTGAAAATCACCTTACTATAGATCAGCCGATTCAGAGCCATTCAAAATCCAAAATCTGCAATTGTGCTCCGATTGAAGTTTTTAATATCTCTAATGATAGGTCTCAGGACCTATAATTAGCGTGCCAACGCACGTTTCGATTGCTTGATTATTTCCATACATTTCAAAGAAAATTCGATTTGCTGAAAATCACCTTACTGTAGATCAGCCGATTCAGAGCCATTCAAAATCCAAAATCCGCAATTGTGCTCCGATTGTAGTTTTTAATATCTCTAATGATAGGTCTCAGGACCTATGTATAATTAGCGTGCCAACGCACATTTCGAATGCTTGATTATTATTACACATTTCAAAGAAAATTCGATTTGCTGAAAATCACCTTACTATAGTTCAGCCGATTCAGAGCCATTCAAAATCCAAAATCTGCAATTGTGCTCCGATTGTGGTTCCTGATACCTCTAATGATAGGTCTCAGGACCTATAATTAGCGTCCCAACGCGCATAAATGTTACTTGATTATTTCCATACATTTCAAAGAAAATTCTATTTGCTGAAAATCACATTACTATAGATCAGCCGATTCGGAGCCATTCAAAATCAAAAATCTGCAATTTTGCCCCGATTGTGGTTTTTAATATCTCTAATGATAGGTCTCAGGACCTTTAATTAGCGTGCCAACGCACATTTCGATTGCTTGATTATTTCCATACATTTCAAAGAAAATTCGATTTGCTGAAAATCATATTACTATAGATCAGCCGATTCAGAGCCATTCAAAATCCAAAATCTGCAATTGTGCTCCGATTGTGGTTTTTAATATCTCTAATGATAGGTCTCAGGACCTATAATTAGCGTGCCAACGCGCATTTCGATTGATCGATTTTTTCCATACATTTCAAAGAAAATTGGATTTGCTGTAAATCACCTTACTATAGATCAGCCGATTCAGAGCCATTCAAAATCCAAAATCTGCAATTGTGCTCCGATTGTGGTTCCTGATACCTCTAATGCTGAAAATCACCTTACTATAGTTCAGCCGATTCAGAGCCATTCAAAATCCAAAATCTGCAATTGTGCTCCGATTGTGGTTCTTAATACCTCTAATGATAGGTCTCAGGACCTATAATTAGTGTGCAAACGCGCATTTAGATTGCTTGATTATTTCCATAGATTTCAAAGAAAATTCGATTTGCTGAAAATCACCTTACTATAGATCAGCCGATTCAGAGCCATTCAAAATCCAAAATCTGCAATTGTGCTCCGATTGTGGTTCCTAATACCTCTAATGATAGGCCTCAGGACCTATAATTAGTGTCCTAACGCGCATAAATGTTGCTTGATTATTTCCATACATTTCAAAGAAAATTCGATTTGCTGAAAATCACCTTAATATAGATCAGCCGATTCAGAGCCATTCAAAATCCAAAATCTGCAATTGTGCTCCGATTGTGGTTTTTAATACCTCTAATGATAGGTCTCAGGACCTATAATTAGTGTACAGACGCGCATTTAGGTTGCTTGATTTATTCCATAGATTTCAAAGAAAATTCGATTTGCTGAAAACCACCTTACTATAGATCAGCCGATTCAGAGCCATTCAAAATTCAAAATCTGCAATTTTGCCCCGATTGTGGTTTTTAATACCTCTAATGATAGGTCTCAGGACCTATAATTAGCGTGCCAACGCGCATTTCGATTGCTCGATTTTTTCCATACATTTCAAAGAAAATTGGATTTGCTGTAAATCACCTTACTATAGATCAGCCGATTCAGAGCCATTCAAAATCCAAAATCTGCAATTGTGCTCCGATTGTGGTTCCTGATACCTCTAATGCTGAAAATCACCTTACTATAGTTCAGCCGATTCAGAGCCATTCAAAATCCAAAATCTGCAATTGTGCTCCGATTGTGGTTCTTAATACCTCTAATGATAGGTCTCAGGACCTATAATTAGTGTGCAAACGCGCATTTAGATTGCTTGATTATTTCCATAGATTTCAAAGAAAATTCGATTTGCTGAAAATCACCTTACTATAGTTCAGCCGATTCAGAGCCATTCAAAATCCAAAATCTGCAATTGTGCTCCGATTGTGGTTCTTAATACCTCTAATGATAGGTCTCAGAACCTATAATTAGTGTACAGACGCGCATTTAGATTGCTTGATTATTTCCATACATTTCAAAGAAAATTCGATTTGCTGAAAATCACCTTACTATAGATCAGCCGATTCAGAGCCATTCAAAATCCAAAATCTGCAATTGTGCTCCGATTGTGGTTGCTGATACCTCTAATGCTGAAAATCACCTTACTATAGTTCAGCCGATTCAGAGCCATTCAAAATCCAAAATCTGCAATTGTGCTCCGATTGTGGTTTTTAATACCTTTAATGATAGGTCTCAGGACCTATAATTAGTGTACAGACGCGCATTTAGATTGATTGATTATTTCCATACATTTAAAAGAAAATTCGATTTGCTGAAAATCACCTTACTATAGATCAGCCGATTTAGAGCCATTCAAAATCCAAAATCTGCAATTGTGCTCCGATTGTGGTTCTTAATACCTCTAATGATAGGCCTCAGGACCTATAATTAGTGTCCTAACGCGCATAAATGTTGCTTGATTATTTCCATAGATTTCAAAGAAAATTCGTTTTTGCTGAAAATCACCTTACTATAGATCAGCCGATTCAGAGCCATTCAAAATCCAAAATCTGCAATTGTGCTCCGATTGTGGTTTTTAATACCTCTAATGATAGGTCTCAGGACCTATAATTAGTGTACAGACGCGCATTTAGGTTGCTTGATTTTTTCCATACATTTCAAAGAAAATTCGATTTGCTGAAAATCACCTTACTATAGATCAGCCGATTCAGAGCCATTCAAAATCCAAAATCTGCAATTGAGCTCCGATTGTGGTTCCTGATACCTCTAATGCTGAAAATCACCTTACTATAGTTCAGCCGATTCAGAGCCATTCAAAATCCAAAATCTACAATTGTGCTCCGATTGTGGTTCTTAATACCTCTAATGATAGGTCTCAGGACCTCTAATTAGTGTGCAAACGCGCATTTAGATTGCTTGATTATTTCCATACATTTCAAAGAAAATTCGATTTGCTGAAAATCACCTTACTATAGATCAGCCGATTCAGAGCCATTCAAAATCCAAAATCTGCAATTGTGCTCCGATTGTGGTTCTTAATACCTCTAATGATAGGTCTCAGGACCTATAATTAGTGTACAGACGCGCATTTAGATTGCTTGATTATTTCCATACATTTCAAAGAAAATTCGATTTGCTGAAAATCACCTTACTATAGTTCAGCCGATTCAGAGCCATTCAAAATCCAAAATCTGCAATTGTGCTCCGATTGTGGTTCTTAATACCTCTAATGATAGGTCTCAGGACCTCTAATTAGTGTGCAAACGCGCATTTAGATTGCTTGATTATTTCCATACATTTCAAAGAAAATTCGATTTGCTGAAAATCACCTTACTATAGATCAGCCGATTCAGAGCCATTCAAAATCCAAAATCTGCAATTGTGCTCCGATTGTGGTTCTTAATACCTCTAATGATAGGTCTCAGGACCTCTAATTAGTGTGCAAACGCGCATTTAGATTGCTTGATTATTTCCATACATTTCAAAGAAAATTCGATTTGCTGAAAATCACCTTACTATAGATCAGCCGATTCAGAGCCATTCAAAATCCAAAATCTGCAATTGTGCTCCGATTGTGGTTCTTAATACCTCTAATGATAGGTCTCAGGACCTATAATTAGTGTACAGACGCGCATTTAGATTGCTTGATTATTTCCATACATTTCAAAGAAAATTCGATTTGCTGAAAATCACCTTACTATAGATCAGCCGATTCAGAGCCATTCAAAATCCAAAATCTGCAATTGTGCTCCGATTGTGGTTCTTAATACCTCTAATGATAGGTCTCAGGACCTATAATTAGTGTACAGACGCGCATTTAGATTGCTTGATTATTTCCATACATTTCAAAGAAAATTCGATTTGCTGAAAATCACCTTACTATAGATCAGCCGATTCAGAGCCATTCAAAATCCAAAATCTGCAATTGTGCTCCGATTGTGGTTCTTAATACCTCTAATGATAGGTCTCAGGACCTATAATTAGTGTACAGACGCGCATTTAGATTGCTTGATTATTTCCATACATTTCAAAGAAAATTCGATTTGCTGAAAATCACCTTACTATAGTTCAGCCGATTCAGAGCCATTCAAAATCCAAAATCTGCAATTGTGCTCCGATTGTGGTTCCTGATACCTCTAATGCTGAAAATCACCTTACTATAGTTCAGCCGATTCAGAGCCATTCAAAATCCAAAATCTGCAATTGTGCTCCGATTGTGGTTCTTAATACCTCTAATGATAGGTCTCAGGACCTATGTATAATTAGCGTGCCAACGCACAATTCGATTGCTTGATTATTTCCACACATTTCAAAGAAAATTCGATTTGCTGAAAATCACCTTACTATAGATCAGCCGATTCGGAGCCATTCAAAATCCAAAATCTACAATTGTGCTCCGATTGTGGTTCTTAATACCTCTAATGATAGGTCTCAGGACTTATAATTAGTGTACAGACGCGCATTTAGATTGCTTGATTATTTCCATACATTTCAAAGAAAATTCGATTTGCTGAAAATCACCTTACTATAGATCAGCCGATTCAGAACCATTCAAAATCCAAAATCTGCAATTCTGCTCCGATTGTGGTTCTTAATACCTCTAATGATAGGTCTCAGGACCTATAATTAGTGTACAGACGCGCATTTAGATTGCTTGATTATTTCCATACATTTCAAAGAAAATTCGATTTGCTGAAAATCACCTTACTATAGATCAGCCGATTCAGAGCCATTCAAAATCCAAAATCTGCAATTGTGCTCCGATTGTGGTTCCTGATACCTCTAATGCTGAAAATCACCTTACTATAGTTCAGCCGATTCAGAGCCATTCAAAATCCAAAATCTGCAATTGTGCTCCGATTGTGGTTCTTAATACCTCTAATGATAGGTCTCAGGACCTATAATTAGTGTGCAAACGCGCATTTAGATTGCTTGATTATTTCCATACATTTCAAAGAAAATTCGATTTGCTGAAAATCACCTTACTATAGTTCAGCCGATTCAGAGCCATTCAAAATCCAAAATCTGCAATTGTGCTCCGATTGTGGTTCTTAATACCTCTAATGATAGGTCTCAGGACCTATAATTAGTGTGCAAACGCGCATTTAGATTGCTTGATTACTTCCATACATTTCAAAGAAAATTCGATTTGCTGAAAATCACCTTACTATAGTTCAGCCGATTCGGAGCCATTCAAAATCCAAAATCTGCAATTGTGCTCCGATTGTGGTTCTTAATACCTCTAATGATAGGTCTCAGGACCTATAATTAGTGTGCAAACGCGCATTTAGATTGCTTGATTATTTCCATACATTTCAAAGAAAATTCGATTTGCTGAAAATCACCTTACTATAGATCAGCCGATTCAGAGCCATTCAAAATCCAAAATCTGCAATTTTGCTCCGATTGTGGTTTTTAATATCTCTAATGATAGGTCTCAGGACCTATAATTAGCGTGCCAACGCGCATTTCGATTGCTCGATTTTTTCCATACATTTCAAAGAAAATTCGGTTTGCTGAAAATCACCTTACTATAGATCAGCCGATTCAGAGCCATTCAAAATCCAAAATCTGCAATTGTGCTCCGATTGTGGTTCCTGATAACTCTAATGCTGAAAATCACCTTACTATAGTTCAGCCGATTCAGAGCCATTCAAAATCCAAAATCTGCAATTGTGCTCCGATTGTGGTTCTTAATACCTCTAATGATAGGTCTCAGGACCTATAATTAGTGTGCAAACGCGCATTTAGATTGCTTGATTATTTCCATACATTTCAAAGAAAATTCGATTTGCTGAAAATCACCTTACTATAGTTCAGCCGATTCAGAGCCATTCAAAATCCAAAATCTGCAATTGTGCTCCGATTGTGGTTCTTAATACCTCTAATGATAGGTCTCAGGACCTATAATTAGTGTGCAAACGCGCATTTAGATTGCTTGATTACTTCCATACATTTCAAAGAAAATTCGATTTGCTGAAAATCACCTTACTATAGTTCAGCCGATTCGGAGCCATTCAAAATCCAAAATCTACAATTGTGCTCCGATTGTGGTTCTTAATACCTCTAATGATAGGTCACAGGACCTATAATTAGTGTACAGACGCGCATTTAGATTGCTTGATTATTTCCATACATTTCAAAGAAAATTCGATTTGCTGAAAATCACCTTACTATAGATCAGCCGATTCAGAGCCATTCAAAATCCAAAATCTGCAATTCTGCTCCGATTGTGGTTCTTAATACCTTTAATGATAGGTCTCAGGACCTATAATTAGTGTACCAGACGCGCATTTAGATTGCTTGATTATTTCCATACATTTCAAAGAAAATTCGATTTGCTGAAAATCACCTTACTATAGATCAGCCGATTCAGAGCCATTAAAAATCCAAAATCTGCAATTGTGCTCCGATTGTGGTTCTTAATACCTCTAATGATAGGTCTCAGGACCTATAATTAGTGTACAGACGCGCATTTAGATTGCTTGATTATTTCCATACATTTCAAAGAAAATTCGATTTGCTGAAAATCACCTTACTATAGATCAGCCGATTCAGAGCCATTCAAAATCCAAAATCTGCAATTGTGCTCCGATTGTGGTTCTTAATACCTCTAATGATAGGTCTCAGGACCTATAATTAGTGTCCTAACGCGCATAAATGTTGCTTGATTATTATTACACATTTCAAAGAAAATTCGATTTGCTGAAAATCACCTTACTATAGTTCAGCCGATTCAGAGCCATTCAAAATCCAAAATCTGCAATTGTGCTCCGATTGTGGTTCTTAATACCTCTAATGATAGGTCTCAGGACCTATGTATAATTAGCGTGCCAACGCACAATTCGATTGCTTGATTATTTCCACACATTTCAAAGAAAATTCGATTTGCTGAAAATCACCTTACTATAGATCAGCCGATTCGGAGCCATTCAAAATCCAAAATCTACAATTGTGCTCCGATTGTGGTTTTTAATACCTTTAATGATAGGTCTCAGGACCTATAATTAGCGTGCCAACGCGCATTTCGATTGCTCGATTTTTTCCATACATTTCAAAGAAAATTCGATTTGCTGAAAATCACCTTACTATAGATCAGCCGATTCAGAGCCATTCAAAATCCAAAATCTGCAATTGTGCTCCGATTGTGGTTCCTGATACCTCTAATGCTGAAAATCACCTTACTATAGTTCAGCCGATTCAGAGCCATTCAAAATCCAAAATCTGCAATTGTGCTCCGATTGTGGTTCTTAATACCTCTAATGATAGGTCTCAGGACCTATAATTAGTGTGCAAACGCGCATTTAGATTGCTTGATTATTTCCATACATTTCAAAGAAAATTCGATTTGCTGAAAATCACCTTACTATAGTTCAGCCGATTCAGAGCCATTCAAAATCCAAAATCTGCAATTGTGCTCCGATTGTGGTTCTTAATACCTCTAATGATAGGTCTCAGGACCTATAATTAGTGTGCAAACGCGCATTTAGATTGCTTGATTACTTCCATACATTTCAAAGAAAATTCGATTTGCTGAAAATCACCTTACTATAGTTCAGCCGATTCGGAGCCATTCAAAATCCAAAATCTGCAATTGTGCTCCGATTGTGGTTCTTAATACCTCTAATGATAGGTCTCAGGACCTATAATTAGTGTGCAAACGCGCATTTAGATTGCTTGATTATTTCCATACATTTCAAAGAAAATTCGATTTGCTGAAAATCACCTTACTATAGATCAGCCGATTCAGAGCCATTCAAAATCCAAAATCTGCAATTGTGCTCCGATTGTGGTTCTTAATACCTCTAATGATAGGTCTCAGGACCTATAATTAGTGTACAGACGCGCATTTAGATTGCTTGATTATTTCCATACATTTCAAAGAAAATTCGATTTGCTGAAAATCACCTTACTATAGATCAGCCGATTCAGAGCCATTCAAAATCCAAAATCTGCAATTGTACTCCGATTGTGGTTCTTAATACCTCTAATGATAGGTCTCAGGACCTATAATTAGTGTCCTAACGCGCATAAATGTTGCTTGATTATTTCCCTAGATTTCAAAGAAAATTCGATTTGCTGAAAATCACCTTACTATAGATCAGCCGATTCAGAGCCATTCAAAATCCAAAATCTGCAATTTTGCTCCGATTGTGGTTTTTAATATCTCTAATGATAGGTCTCAGGACCTATAATTAGCGTGCCAACGCGCATAAATGTTACTTGATTATTTCCATACATTTCAAAGAAAATTCTATTTGCTGAAAATCACATTACTATAGATCAGCCGATTCGGAGCCATTCAAAATCAAAAATCTGCAATTTTGCCCCGATTGTGGTTTTTAATATCTCTAATGATAGGTCTCAGGACCTTTAATTAGCGTGCCAACGCACATTTCGATTGCTTGATTATTTCCATACATTTCAAAGAAAATTCGATTTGCTGAAAATCATATTACTATAGATCAGCCGATTCAGAGCCATTCAAAATCCAAAATCTGCAATTGTGCTCCGATTGTGGTTTTTAATATCTCTAATGATAGGTCTCAGGACCTATAATTAGCGTGCCAACGCGCATTTCGATTGATCGATTTTTTCCATACATTTCAAAGAAAATTGGATTTGCTGTAAATCACCTTACTATAGATCAGCCGATTCAGAGCCATTCAAAATCCAAAATCTGCAATTGTGCTCCGATTGTGGTTCCTGATACCTCTAATGCTGAAAATCACCTTACTATAGTTCAGCCGATTCAGAGCCATTCAAAATCCAAAATCTGCAATTGTGCTCCGATTGTGGTTCTTAATACCTCTAATGATAGGTCTCAGGACCTATAATTAGTGTGCAAACGCGCATTTAGATTGCTTGATTATTTCCATAGATTTCAAAGAAAATTCGATTTGCTGAAAATCACCTTACTATAGATCAGCCGATTCAGAGCCATTCAAAATCCAAAATCTGCAATTGTGCTCCGATTGTGGTTCCTAATACCTCTAATGATAGGCCTCAGGACCTATAATTAGTGTCCTAACGCGCATAAATGTTGCTTGATTATTTCCATACATTTCAAAGAAAATTCGATTTGCTGAAAATCACCTTAATATAGATCAGCCGATTCAGAGCCATTCAAAATCCAAAATCTGCAATTGTGCTCCGATTGTGGTTTTTAATACCTCTAATGATAGGTCTCAGGACCTATAATTAGTGTACAGACGCGCATTTAGGTTGCTTGATTTATTCCATAGATTTCAAAGAAAATTCGATTTGCTGAAAACCACCTTACTATAGATCAGCCGATTCAGAGCCATTCAAAATTCAAAATCTGCAATTTTGCCCCGATTGTGGTTTTTAATACCTCTAATGATAGGTCTCAGGACCTATAATTAGCGTGCCAACGCGCATTTCGATTGCTCGATTTTTTCCATACATTTCAAAGAAAATTGGATTTGCTGTAAATCACCTTACTATAGATCAGCCGATTCAGAGCCATTCAAAATCCAAAATCTGCAATTGTGCTCCGATTGTGGTTCCTGATACCTCTAATGCTGAAAATCACCTTACTATAGTTCAGCCGATTCAGAGCCATTCAAAATCCAAAATCTGCAATTGTGCTCCGATTGTGGTTCTTAATACCTCTAATGATAGGTCTCAGGACCTATAATTAGTGTGCAAACGCGCATTTAGATTGCTTGATTATTTCCATAGATTTCAAAGAAAATTCGATTTGCTGAAAATCACCTTACTATAGTTCAGCCGATTCAGAGCCATTCAAAATCCAAAATCTGCAATTGTGCTCCGATTGTGGTTCTTAATACCTCTAATGATAGGTCTCAGAACCTATAATTAGTGTACAGACGCGCATTTAGATTGCTTGATTATTTCCATACATTTCAAAGAAAATTCGATTTGCTGAAAATCACCTTACTATAGATCAGCCGATTCAGAGCCATTCAAAATCCAAAATCTGCAATTGTGCTCCGATTGTGGTTGCTGATACCTCTAATGCTGAAAATCACCTTACTATAGTTCAGCCGATTCAGAGCCATTCAAAATCCAAAATCTACAATTGTGCTCCGATTGTGGTTTTTAATACCTTTAATGATAGGTCTCAGGACCTATAATTAGTGTACAGACGCGCATTTAGATTGATTGATTATTTCCATACATTTAAAAGAAAATTCGATTTGCTGAAAATCACCTTACTATAGATCAGCCGATTTAGAGCCATTCAAAATCCAAAATCTGCAATTGTGCTCCGATTGTGGTTCTTAATACCTCTAATGATAGGCCTCAGGACCTATAATTAGTGTCCTAACGCGCATAAATGTTGCTTGATTATTTCCATAGATTTCAAAGAAAATTCGTTTTTGCTGAAAATCACCTTACTATAGATCAGCCGATTCAGAGCCATTCAAAATCCAAAATCTGCAATTGTGCTCCGATTGTGGTTTTTAATACCTCTAATGATAGGTCTCAGGACCTATAATTAGTGTACAGACGCGCATTTAGGTTGCTTGATTTTTTCCATACATTTCAAAGAAAATTCGATTTGCTGAAAATCACCTTACTATAGATCAGCCGATTCAGAGCCATTCAAAATCCAAAATCTGCAATTGAGCTCCGATTGTGGTTCCTGATACCTCTAATGCTGAAAATCACCTTACTATAGTTCAGCCGATTCAGAGCCATTCAAAATCCAAAATCTACAATTGTGCTCCGATTGTGGTTCTTAATACCTCTAATGATAGGTCTCAGGACCTCTAATTAGTGTGCAAACGCGCATTTAGATTGCTTGATTATTTCCATACATTTCAAAGAAAATTCGATTTGCTGAAAATCACCTTACTATAGATCAGCCGATTCAGAGCCATTCAAAATCCAAAATCTGCAATTGTGCTCCGATTGTGGTTCTTAATACCTCTAATGATAGGTCTCAGGACCTATAATTAGTGTACAGACGCGCATTTAGATTGCTTGATTATTTCCATACATTTCAAAGAAAATTCGATTTGCTGAAAATCACCTTACTATAGTTCAGCCGATTCAGAGCCATTCAAAATCCAAAATCTGCAATTGTGCTCCGATTGTGGTTCTTAATACCTCTAATGATAGGTCTCAGGACCTCTAATTAGTGTGCAAACGCGCATTTAGATTGCTTGATTATTTCCATACATTTCAAAGAAAATTCGATTTGCTGAAAATCACCTTACTATAGATCAGCCGATTCAGAGCCATTCAAAATCCAAAATCTGCAATTGTGCTCCGATTGTGGTTCTTAATACCTCTAATGATAGGTCTCAGGACCTCTAATTAGTGTGCAAACGCGCATTTAGATTGCTTGATTATTTCCATACATTTCAAAGAAAATTCGATTTGCTGAAAATCACCTTACTATAGATCAGCCGATTCAGAGCCATTCAAAATCCAAAATCTGCAATTGTGCTCCGATTGTGGTTCTTAATACCTCTAATGATAGGTCTCAGGACCTATAATTAGTGTACAGACGCGCATTTAGATTGCTTGATTATTTCCATACATTTCAAAGAAAATTCGATTTGCTGAAAATCACCTTACTATAGATCAGCCGATTCAGAGCCATTCAAAATCCAAAATCTGCAATTGTGCTCCGATTGTGGTTCTTAATACCTCTAATGATAGGTCTCAGGACCTATAATTAGTGTACAGACGCGCATTTAGATTGCTTGATTATTTCCATACATTTCAAAGAAAATTCGATTTGCTGAAAATCACCTTACTATAGATCAGCCGATTCAGAGCCATTCAAAATCCAAAATCTGCAATTGTGCTCCGATTGTGGTTCTTAATACCTCTAATGATAGGTCTCAGGACCTATAATTAGTGTACAGACGCGCATTTAGATTGCTTGATTATTTCCATACATTTCAAAGAAAATTCGATTTGCTGAAAATCACCTTACTATAGTTCAGCCGATTCAGAGCCATTCAAAATCCAAAATCTGCAATTGTGCTCCGATTGTGGTTCCTGATACCTCTAATGCTGAAAATCACCTTACTATAGTTCAGCCGATTCAGAGCCATTCAAAATCCAAAATCTGCAATTGTGCTCCGATTGTGGTTCTTAATACCTCTAATGATAGGTCTCAGGACCTATGTATAATTAGCGTGCCAACGCACAATTCGATTGCTTGATTATTTCCACACATTTCAAAGAAAATTCGATTTGCTGAAAATCACCTTACTATAGATCAGCCGATTCGGAGCCATTCAAAATCCAAAATCTACAATTGTGCTCCGATTGTGGTTCTTAATACCTCTAATGATAGGTCTCAGGACTTATAATTAGTGTACAGACGCGCATTTAGATTGCTTGATTATTTCCATACATTTCAAAGAAAATTCGATTTGCTGAAAATCACCTTACTATAGATCAGCCGATTCAGAACCATTCAAAATCCAAAATCTGCAATTCTGCTCCGATTGTGGTTCTTAATACCTCTAATGATAGGTCTCAGGACCTATAATTAGTGTACAGACGCGCATTTAGATTGCTTGATTATTTCCATACATTTCAAAGAAAATTCGATTTGCTGAAAATCACCTTACTATAGATCAGCCGATTCAGAGCCATTCAAAATCCAAAATCTGCAATTGTGCTCCGATTGTGGTTCCTGATACCTCTAATGCTGAAAATCACCTTACTATAGTTCAGCCGATTCAGAGCCATTCAAAATCCAAAATCTGCAATTGTGCTCCGATTGTGGTTCTTAATACCTCTAATGATAGGTCTCAGGACCTATAATTAGTGTGCAAACGCGCATTTAGATTGCTTGATTATTTCCATACATTTCAAAGAAAATTCGATTTGCTGAAAATCACCTTACTATAGTTCAGCCGATTCAGAGCCATTCAAAATCCAAAATCTGCAATTGTGCTCCGATTGTGGTTCTTAATACCTCTAATGATAGGTCTCAGGACCTATAATTAGTGTGCAAACGCGCATTTAGATTGCTTGATTACTTCCATACATTTCAAAGAAAATTCGATTTGCTGAAAATCACCTTACTATAGTTCAGCCGATTCGGAGCCATTCAAAATCCAAAATCTGCAATTGTGCTCCGATTGTGGTTCTTAATACCTCTAATGATAGGTCTCAGGACCTATAATTAGTGTGCAAACGCGCATTTAGATTGCTTGATTATTTCCATACATTTCAAAGAAAATTCGATTTGCTGAAAATCACCTTACTATAGATCAGCCGATTCAGAGCCATTCAAAATCCAAAATCTGCAATTGTACTCCGATTGTGGTTCTTAATACCTCTAATGATAGGTCTCAGGACCTATAATTAGTGTCCTAACGCGCATAAATGTTGCTTGATTATTTCCCTAGATTTCAAAGAAAATTCGATTTGCTGAAAATCACCTTACTATAGATCAGCCGATTCAGAGCCATTCAAAATCCAAAATCTGCAATTTTGCTCCGATTGTGGTTTTTAATATCTCTAATGATAGGTCTCAGGACCTATAATTAGCGTGCCAACGCGCATTTCGATTGCTCGATTTTTTCCATACATTTCAAAGAAAATTCGGTTTGCTGAAAATCACCTTACTATAGATCAGCCGATTCAGAGCCATTCAAAATCCAAAATCTGCAATTGTGCTCCGATTGTGGTTCCTGATAACTCTAATGCTGAAAATCACCTTACTATAGTTCAGCCGATTCAGAGCCATTCAAAATCCAAAATCTGCAATTGTGCTCCGATTGTGGTTCTTAATACCTCTAATGATAGGTCTCAGGACCTATAATTAGTGTGCAAACGCGCATTTAGATTGCTTGATTATTTCCATACATTTCAAAGAAAATTCGATTTGCTGAAAATCACCTTACTATAGTTCAGCCGATTCAGAGCCATTCAAAATCCAAAATCTGCAATTGTGCTCCGATTGTGGTTCTTAATACCTCTAATGATAGGTCTCAGGACCTATAATTAGTGTGCAAACGCGCATTTAGATTGCTTGATTACTTCCATACATTTCAAAGAAAATTCGATTTGCTGAAAATCACCTTACTATAGTTCAGCCGATTCGGAGCCATTCAAAATCCAAAATCTACAATTGTGCTCCGATTGTGGTTCTTAATACCTCTAATGATAGGTCACAGGACCTATAATTAGTGTACAGACGCGCATTTAGATTGCTTGATTATTTCCATACATTTCAAAGAAAATTCGATTTGCTGAAAATCACCTTACTATAGATCAGCCGATTCAGAGCCATTCAAAATCCAAAATCTGCAATTCTGCTCCGATTGTGGTTCTTAATACCTTTAATGATAGGTCTCAGGACCTATAATTAGTGTACCAGACGCGCATTTAGATTGCTTGATTATTTCCATACATTTCAAAGAAAATTCGATTTGCTGAAAATCACCTTACTATAGATCAGCCGATTCAGAGCCATTAAAAATCCAAAATCTGCAATTGTGCTCCGATTGTGGTTCTTAATACCTCTAATGATAGGTCTCAGGACCTATAATTAGTGTACAGACGCGCATTTAGATTGCTTGATTATTTCCATACATTTCAAAGAAAATTCGATTTGCTGAAAATCACCTTACTATAGATCAGCCGATTCAGAGCCATTCAAAATCCAAAATCTGCAATTGTGCTCCGATTGTGGTTCTTAATACCTCTAATGATAGGTCTCAGGACCTATAATTAGTGTCCTAACGCGCATAAATGTTGCTTGATTATTATTACACATTTCAAAGAAAATTCGATTTGCTGAAAATCACCTTACTATAGTTCAGCCGATTCAGAGCCATTCAAAATCCAAAATCTGCAATTGTGCTCCGATTGTGGTTCTTAATACCTCTAATGATAGGTCTCAGGACCTATGTATAATTAGCGTGCCAACGCACAATTCGATTGCTTGATTATTTCCACACATTTCAAAGAAAATTCGATTTGCTGAAAATCACCTTACTATAGATCAGCCGATTCGGAGCCATTCAAAATCCAAAATCTACAATTGTGCTCCGATTGTGGTTCTTAATACCTCTAATGATAGGTCTCAGGACTTATAATTAGTGTACAGACGCGCATTTAGATTGCTTGATTATTTCCATACATTTCAAAGAAAATTCGATTTGCTGAAAATCACCTTACTATAGATCAGCCGATTCAGAACCATTCAAAATCCAAAATCTGCAATTCTGCTCCGATTGTGGTTCTTAATACCTCTAATGATAGGTCTCAGGACCTATAATTAGTGTACAGACGCGCATTTAGATTGCTTGATTATTTCCATACATTTCAAAGAAAATTCGATTTGCTGAAAATCACCTTACTATAGATCAGCCGATTCAGAGCCATTCAAAATCCAAAATCTGCAATTGTGCTCCGATTGTGGTTCCTGATACCTCTAATGCTGAAAATCACCTTACTATAGTTCAGCCGATTCAGAGCCATTCAAAATCCAAAATCTGCAATTGTGCTCCGATTGTGGTTCTTAATACCTCTAATGATAGGTCTCAGGACCTATAATTAGTGTGCAAACGCGCATTTAGATTGCTTGATTATTTCCATACATTTCAAAGAAAATTCGATTTGCTGAAAATCACCTTACTATAGTTCAGCCGATTCAGAGCCATTCAAAATCCAAAATCTGCAATTGTGCTCCGATTGTGGTTCTTAATACCTCTAATGATAGGTCTCAGGACCTATAATTAGTGTGCAAACGCGCATTTAGATTGCTTGATTACTTCCATACATTTCAAAGAAAATTCGATTTGCTGAAAATCACCTTACTATAGTTCAGCCGATTCGGAGCCATTCAAAATCCAAAATCTGCAATTGTGCTCCGATTGTGGTTCTTAATACCTCTAATGATAGGTCTCAGGACCTATAATTAGTGTGCAAACGCGCATTTAGATTGCTTGATTATTTCCATACATTTCAAAGAAAATTCGATTTGCTGAAAATCACCTTACTATAGATCAGCCGATTCAGAGCCATTCAAAATCCAAAATCTGCAATTGTGCTCCGATTGTGGTTCTTAATACCTCTAATGATAGGTCTCAGGACCTATAATTAGTGTACAGACGCGCATTTAGATTGCTTGATTATTTCCATACATTTCAAAGAAAATTCGATTTGCTGAAAATCACCTTACTATAGATCAGCCGATTCAGAGCCATTCAAAATCCAAAATCTGCAATTGTACTCCGATTGTGGTTCTTAATACCTCTAATGATAGGTCTCAGGACCTATAATTAGTGTCCTAACGCGCATAAATGTTGCTTGATTATTTCCCTAGATTTCAAAGAAAATTCGATTTGCTGAAAATCACCTTACTATAGATCAGCCGATTCAGAGCCATTCAAAATCCAAAATCTGCAATTTTGCTCCGATTGTGGTTTTTAATATCTCTAATGATAGGTCTCAGGACCTATAATTAGCGTGCCAACGCGCATTTCGATTGCTCGATTTTTTCCATACATTTCAAAGAAAATTCGGTTTGCTGAAAATCACCTTACTATAGATCAGCCGATTCAGAGCCATTCAAAATCCAAAATCTGCAATTGTGCTCCGATTGTGGTTCCTGATAACTCTAATGCTGAAAATCACCTTACTATAGTTCAGCCGATTCAGAGCCATTCAAAATCCAAAATCTGCAATTGTGCTCCGATTGTGGTTCTTAATACCTCTAATGATAGGTCTCAGGACCTATAATTAGTGTGCAAACGCGCATTTAGATTGCTTGATTATTTCCATACATTTCAAAGAAAATTCGATTTGCTGAAAATCACCTTACTATAGTTCAGCCGATTCAGAGCCATTCAAAATCCAAAATCTGCAATTGTGCTCCGATTGTGGTTCTTAATACCTCTAATGATAGGTCTCAGGACCTATAATTAGTGTGCAAACGCGCATTTAGATTGCTTGATTACTTCCATACATTTCAAAGAAAATTCGATTTGCTGAAAATCACCTTACTATAGTTCAGCCGATTCGGAGCCATTCAAAATCCAAAATCTACAATTGTGCTCCGATTGTGGTTCTTAATACCTCTAATGATAGGTCACAGGACCTATAATTAGTGTACAGACGCGCATTTAGATTGCTTGATTATTTCCATACATTTCAAAGAAAATTCGATTTGCTGAAAATCACCTTACTATAGATCAGCCGATTCAGAGCCATTCAAAATCCAAAATCTGCAATTCTGCTCCGATTGTGGTTCTTAATACCTTTAATGATAGGTCTCAGGACCTATAATTAGTGTACAGACGCGCATTTAGATTGCTTGATTATTTCCATACATTTCAAAGAAAATTCGATTTGCTGAAAATCACCTTACTATAGATCAGCCGATTCAGAGCCATTAAAAATCCAAAATCTGCAATTGTGCTCCGATTGTGGTTCTTAATACCTCTAATGATAGGTCTCAGGACCTATAATTAGTGTACAGACGCGCATTTAGATTGCTTGATTATTTCCATACATTTCAAAGAAAATTCGATTTGCTGAAAATCACCTTACTATAGATCAGCCGATTCAGAGCCATTCAAAATCCAAAATCTGCAATTGTGCTCCGATTGTGGTTCTTAATACCTCTAATGATAGGTCTCAGGACCTATAATTAGTGTCCTAACGCGCATAAATGTTGCTTGATTATTATTACACATTTCAAAGAAAATTCGATTTGCTGAAAATCACCTTACTATAGTTCAGCCGATTCAGAGCCATTCAAAATCCAAAATCTGCAATTGTGCTCCGATTGTGGTTCTTAATACCTCTAATGATAGGTCTCAGGACCTATAATTAGTGTACAGACGCGCATTTAGATTGCTTGATTATTTCCATAGATTTCAAAGAAAATTCGATTTGCTGAAAACACCTTACTATAGTTCAGCCGATTCAGAGCCATTCAAAATCCAAAATCTGCAATTTTGCTCCGATTGTGGTTCTTAATACCTCTAATGATAGGTCTCAGGACCTATAATTAGTGTACAGACGCGAATTTAGATTGCTTGATTATTTCAATACATTTCAAAGAAAATTCGATTTGCTGAAAATCACCTTACTATAGATCAGCCGATTCAGAGCCATTCAAAATCCAAAATCTGCAATTGTGCTCCGATTGTGGTTCTTAATACCTCTAATGATAGGTCTCAGGACCTATAATTAGTGTGCAAACGCGCATTTAGATTGCTTGATTATTTCCATACATTTCAAAGAAAATTCGATTTGCTGAAAATCACCTTACTATAGTTCAGCCGATTCGGAGCCATTCAAAATCCAAAATCTGCAATTGTGCTCCGATTGTGGTTCTTAATACCTCTAATGATAGGTCTCAGGACCTATAATTAGTGTACAGACGCGCATTTAGATTGCTTGATTATTTCCATACATTTCAAAGAAAATTTGATTTGCTGAAAATCACCTTACTATAGATCAGCCGATTCAGAGCCATTCAAAATCCAAAATCTGCAATTCTGCTCCGATTGTGGTTCTTAATACCTCTAATGATAGGTCTCAGGACCTATAATTAGTGTACAGACGCGCATTTAGATTGCTTGATTATTTCCATACATTTCAAAGAAAATTCGATTTGCTGAAAATCACCTTACTATAGATCAGCCGATTCAGAGCCATTCAAAATCCAAAATCTGCAATTGTGCTCCGATTGTGGTTCTTAATACCTCTAATGATAGGTCTCAGGACCTATAATCAGTGTACAGACGCGCATTTAGATTGCTTGATTATTTCCATACATTTCAAAGAAAATTCGATTTGCTGTAAATAACCTTACTATAGTTCAGCCGATTCAGAGCCATTCAAAATCCAAAATCTGCAATTGTGCTCCGATTGTGGTTCTTAATACCTCTAATGATAGGTCTCAGGACCTATAATCAGTGTACAGACGCGCATTTAGATTGCTTGATTATTTCCATACATTTCAAAGAAAATTCGATTTGCTGAAAACACCTTACTATAGTTCAGCCGATTCAGAGCCATTCAAAATCCAAAATCTGCAATTTTGCTCCGATTGTGGTTCTTAATACCTCTAATGATAGGTCTCAGGACCTATAATTAGTGTACAGACGCGCATTTAGATTGCTTGATTATTTCAATACATTTCAAAGAAAATTCGATTTGCTGAAAATCACCTTACTATAGATCAGCCGATTCAGAGCCATTCAAAATCCAAAATCTGCAATTGTGCTCCGATTGTGGTTCTTAATACCTCTAATGATAGGTCTCAGGACCTATAATTAGTGTGCAAACGCGCATTTAGATTGCTTGATTATTTCCATACATTTCAAAGAAAATTCGATTTGCTGAAAATCACCTTACTATAGTTCAGCCGATTCGGAGCCATTCAAAATCCAAAATCTGCAATTGTGCTCCGATTGTGGTTCTTATTACCTCTAATGATAGGTCTCAGGACCTATAATTAGTGTACAGACGCGCATTTAGATTGCTTGATTATTTCCATACATTTCAAAGAAAATTCGATTTGCTGAAAATCACCTTACTATAGATCAGCCGATTCAGAGCCATTCAAAATCCAAAATCTGCAATTGTGCTCCGATTGTGGTTCTTAATACCTCTAATGATAGGTCTCAGGACCTATAATCAGTGTACAGACGCGCATTTAGATTGCTTGATTATTTCCATACATTTCAAAGAAAATTCGATTTGCTTTAAATAACCTTACTATAGTTCAGCCGATTCAGAGCCATTCAAAATCCAAAATCTGCAATTGTGCTCCGATTGTGGTTCTTAATACCTCTAATGATAGGTCTCAGGACCTATAATTAGTGTGCAAACGCGCATTTAGATTGCTTGATTATTTCCATACATTTCAAAGAAAATTCGATTTGCTGAAAATCACCTTACTATAGATCAGCCGATTCAGAGCCATTCAAAATCCAAAATCTGCAATTGTGCTCCGATTGTGGTTCTTAATACCTCTAATGATAGGTCTCAGGACCTATAATTAGTGTGCAAACGCGCATTTAGATTGCTTGATTATTTCCATACATTTCAAAGAAAATTCGATTTGCTGAAAATCACCTTACTATAGTTCAGCCGATTCGGAGCCATTCAAAATCCAAAATCTGCAATTGTGCTCCGATTGTGGTTCTTAATACCTCTAATGATAGGTCTCAGGACCTATAATTAGTGTACAGACGCGCATTTAGATTGCTTGATTATTTCCATACATTTCAAAGAAAATTCGATTTGCTGTAAATAACCTTACTATAGTTCAGCCGATTCAGAGCCATTCAAAATCCAAAATCTGCAATTGTGCTCCGATTGTGGTTCTTAATACCTCTAATGATAGGTCTCAGGACCTATAATCAGTGTACAGACGCGCATTTAGATTGCTTGATTATTTCCATACATTTCAAAGAAAATTCGATTTGCTGAAAATCACCTTACTATAATCAGCCGATTCAGAGCCATTCAAAATCCAAAATCTGCAATTGTGCTCCGATTGTGGTTCTTAATACCTTTAATGATAGGTCTCAGGACCTATAATTAGTGTACAGACGCGCATTTAGATTGCTTGATTATTTCTATACATTTCAAAGAAAATTCGATTTG
The DNA here is from genome assembly GCA_958295665.1 of Tipula vernalis. Classification (NCBI taxonomy): domain Eukaryota; kingdom Metazoa; phylum Arthropoda; class Insecta; order Diptera; family Tipulidae; genus Tipula; species Tipula vernalis. The sequence goes on along the minus strand of OY282558.1, from coordinate 124,409,862 downwards.
CTGAAAATCACCTTACTATAGATCAGCCGATTCAGAGCCATTCAAAATCCAAAATCTGCAATTGTGCTCCGATTGTGGTTCTTAATACCTCTAATGATAGGTCTCAGGACCTATAATTTGTGTGCAAACGCGCATTTAGATTGCTTGATTATTTCCATACATTTCAGAGAAAATTCGATTTGCTGAAAATCACCTTACTATAGATCAGCCGATTCAGAGCCATTCAAAATCCAAAATCTGCAATTGTGCTCCGATTGTGGTTCTTAATACCTCTAATGATAGGTCTCAGGACCTATAATCAGTGTACAGACGCGCATTTAGATTGCTTGATTATTTCCATACATTTCAAAGAAAATTCGATTTGCTGTAAATAACCTTACTATAGTTCAGCCGATTCAGAGCCATTCAAAATCCAAAATCTGCAATTGTGCTCCGATTGTGGTTCTTAATACCTCTAATGATAGGTCTCAGGACCTATAATCAGTGTACAGACGCGCATTTAGATTGCTTGATTATTTCCATACATTTCAAAGAAAATTCGATTTGCTGAAAACACCTTACTATAGTTCAGCCGATTCAGAGCCATTCAAAATCCAAAATCTGCAATTTTGCTCCGATTGTGGTTCTTAATACCTCTAATGATAGGTCTCAGGACCTATAATTAGTGTACAGACGCGCATTTAGATTGCTTGATTATTTCAATACATTTCAAAGAAAATTCGATTTGCTGAAAATCACCTTACTATAGATCAGCCGATTCAGAGCCATTCAAAATCCAAAATCTGCAATTGTGCTCCGATTGTGGTTCTTAATACCTCTAATGATAGGTCTCAGGACCTATAATTAGTGTGCAAACGCGCATTTAGATTGCTTGATTATTTCCATACATTTCAAAGAAAATTCGATTTGCTGAAAATCACCTTACTATAGTTCAGCCGATTCGGAGCCATTCAAAATCCAAAATCTGCAATTGTGCTCCGATTGTGGTTCTTAATACCTCTAATGATAGGTCTCAGGACCTATAATTAGTGTACAGACGCGCATTTAGATTGCTTGATTATTTCCATACATTTCAAAGAAAATTCGATTTGCTGAAAATCACCTTACTATAGATCAGCCGATTCAGAGCCATTCAAAATCCAAAATCTGCAATTGTGCTCCGATTGTGGTTCTTAATACCTCTAATGATAGGTCTCAGGACCTATAATCAGTGTACAGACGCGCATTTAGATTGCTTGATTATTTCCATACATTTCAAAGAAAATTCGATTTGCTGTAAATAACCTTACTATAGTTCAGCCGATTCAGAGCCATTCAAAATCCAAAATCTGCAATTTTGCTCCGATTGTGGTTCTTAATACCTCTAATGATAGGTCTCAGGACCTATAATTAGTGTACAGACGCGCATTTAGATTGCTTGAGTATTTCAATACATTTCAAAGAAAATTCGATTTGCTGAAAATCACCTTACTATAGATCAGCCGATTCAGAGCCATTCAAAATCCAAAATCTGCAATTGTGCTCCGATTGTGGTTCTTAATACCTCTAATGATAGGTCTCAGGACCTATAATTAGTGTGCAAACGCGCATTTAGATTGCTTGATTATTTCCATACATTTCAAAGAAAATTCGATTTGCTGAAAATCACCTTACTATAGTTCAGCCGATTCGGAGCCATTCAAAATCCAAAATCTGCAATTGTGCTCCGATTGTGGTTCTTAATACCTCTAATGATAGGTCTCAGGACCTATAATTAGCGTACAGACGCGCATTTAGATTGCTTGATTATTTCCATACATTTCAAAGAAAATTCGATTTGCTGAAAATCACCTTACTATAGATCAGCCGATTCAGAGCCATTCAAAATCCAAAATCTGCAATTGTGCTCCGATTGTGGTTCTTAATACCTCTAATGATAGGTCTCAGGACCTATAATCAGTGTACAGACGCGCATTTAGATTGCTTGATTATTTCCATACATTTCAAAGAAAATTCGATTTGCTGTAAATAACCTTACTATAGTTCAGCCGATTCAGAGCCATTCAAAATCCAAAATCTGAAATTTTGCTCCGATTGTGGTTCTTAATACCTCTAATGATAGGTCTCAGGACCTATAATTAGTGTACAGACGCGCATTTAGATTGCTTGAGTATTTCAATACATTTCAAAGAAAATTCGATTTGCTGAAAATCACCTTACTATAGATCAGCCGATTCAGAGCCATTCAAAATCCAAAATCTGCAATTGTGCTCCGATTGTGGTTCTTAATACCTCTAATGATAGGTCTCAGGACCTATAATTAGTGTGCAAACGCGCATTTAGATTGCTTGATTATTTCCATACATTTCAAAGAAAATTCGATTTGCTGAAAATCACCTTACTATAGTTCAGCCGATTCGGAGCCATTCAAAATCCAAAATCTGCAATTGTGCTCCGATTGTGGTTCTTAATACCTCTAATGATAGGTCTCAGGACCTATAATTAGCGTACAGACGCGCATTTAGATTGCTTGATTATTTCCATACATTTCAAAGAAAATTCGATTTGCTGAAAATCACCTTACTATAATCAGCCGATTCAGAGCCATTCAAAATCCAAAATCTGCAATTGTGCTCCGATTGTGGTTCTTAATACCTTTAATGATAGGTCTCAGGACCTATAATTAGTGTACAGACGCGCATTTAGATTGCTTGATTATTTCTATACATTTCAAAGAAAATTCGATTTGCTGAAAATCACCTTACTATAGATCAGCCGATTCAGAGCCATTCAAAATCCAAAATCTGCAATTGTGCTCCGATTGTGGTTCTTAATACCTCTAATGATAGGTCTCAGGACCTATAATTTGTGTGCAAACGCGCATTTAGATTGCTTGATTATTTCCATACATTTCAGAGAAAATTCGATTTGCTGAAAATCACCTTACTATAGATCAGCCGATTCAGAGCCATTCAAAATCCAAAATCTGCAATTGTGCTCCGATTGTGGTTCTTAATACCTCTAATGATAGGTCTCAGGACCTATAATTAGTGTGCAAACGCGCATTTAGATTGCTTGATTATTTCCATACATTTCAAAGAAAATTCGATTTGCTGAAAATCACCTTACTATAGTTCAGCCGATTCGGAGCCATTCAAAATCCAAAATCTACAATTGTGCTCCGATTGTGGTTGTTAATACCTCTAATGATAGGTCTCAGGACCTATAATTAGTGTGCAAACGCGCATTTAGATTGCTTGATTATTTCCATACATTTCAAAGAAAATTCGATTTGCTGAAAATCACCTTACTATAGTTCAGCCGATTCGGAGCCATTCAAAATCCAAAACCTGCAATTGTGCTCCGATTGTGGTTCTTAATACCTCTAATGATAGGTCTCAGGACCTATAATTAGTGTACAGACGCGCATTTAGATTGCTTGATTATTTCCATACATTTCAAAGAAAATTCGATTTGCTGAAAATCACCTTACTATAATCAGCCGATTCAGAGCCATTCAAAATCCAAAATCTGCAATTGTGCTCCGATTGTGGTTCTTAATACCTCTAATGATAGGTCTCAGGACCTATAATTAGTGTACAGACGCGCATTTCGATTGCTTGATTATTTCCATACATTTCAAAGAAAATTCGATTTGCTGAAAATCACCTTACTATAATCAGCCGATTCAGAGCCATTCAAAATCCAAAATCTGCAATTGTGCTCCGATTGTGGTTCTTAATACCTCTAATGATAGGTCTCAGGACCTATAATCAGTGTACAGACGCGCATTTAGATTGCTTGATTATTTCCATACATTTCAAAGAAAATTCGATTTGCTGAAAATCACCTTACTATAGATCAGCCGATTCGGAGCCATTCAAAATCCAAAATCTGCAATTGTGCTCCGATTGTGGTTCTTAATACCTCTAATGATAGGTCTCAGGACCTATAATTTGTGTGCAAACGCGCATTTAGATTGCTTGATTATTTCCATACATTTCAGAGAAAATTCGATTTGCTGAAAATCACCTTACTATAGATCAGCCGATTCAGAGCCATTCAAAATCCAAAATCTGCAATTGTGCTCCGATTGTGGTTCTTAATACCTCTAATGATAGGTCTCAGGACCTATAATTAGTGTGCAAACGCGCATTTAGATTGCTTGATTATTTCCATACATTTCAAAGAAAATTCGATTTGCTGAAAATCACCTTACTATAGTTCAGCCGATTCGGAGCCATTCAAAATCCAAAATCTGCAATTGTGCTCCGATTGTGGTTCTTAATACCTCTAATGATAGGTCTCAGGACCTATAATTAGTGTACAGACGCGCATTTAGATTGCTTGATTATTTCCATACATTTCAAAGAAAATTCGATTTGCTGAAAATCACCTTACTATAGATCAGCCGATTCAGAACCATTCAAAATCCAAAATCTGCAATTCTGCTCCGATTGTGGTTCTTAATACCTCTAATGATAGGTCTCAGGACCTATAATTAGTGTACAGACGCGCATTTAGATTGCTTGATTATTTCCATACATTTCAAAGAAAACTCGATTTGCTGAAAATCACCTTACTATAGATCAGCCGATTCAGAGCCATTCAAAATCCAAAATCTGCAATTGTGCTCCGATTGTGGTTCTTAATACCTCTAATGATAGGTCTCAGGACCTATAATTTGTGTGCAAACGCGCATTTAGATTGCTTGATTATTTCCATACATTTCAGAGAAAATTCGATTTGCTGAAAATCACCTTACTATAGATCAGCCGATTCAGAGCCATTCAAAATCCAAAATCTGCAATTGTGCTCCGATTGTGGTTCTTAATACCTCTAATGATAGGTCTCAGGACCTATAATTAGTGTGCAAACGCGCATTTAGATTGCTTGATTATTTCCATACATTTCAAAGAAAATTCGATTTGCTGAAAATCACCTTACTATAGTTCAGCCGATTCGGAGCCATTCAAAATCCAAAATCTGCAATTGTGCTCCGATTGTGGTTCTTAATACCTCTAATGATAGGTCTCAGGACCTATAATTAGTGTACAGACGCGCATTTAGATTGCTTGATTATTTCCATACATTTCAAAGAAAATTCGATTTGCTGAAAATCACCTTACTATAGATCAGCCGATTCAGAGCCATTCAAAATCCAAAATCTGCAATTGTGCTCCGATTGTGGTTCTTAATACCTCTAATGATAGGTCTCAGGACCTATAATTTGTGTGCAAACGCGCATTTAGATTGCTTGATTATTTCCATACATTTCAGAGAAAATTGGATTTGCTGAAAATCACCTTACTATAGATCAGCCGATTCAGAGCCATTCAAAATCCAAAATCTGCAATTGTGCTCCGATTGTGGTTCTTAATACCTCTAATGATAGGTCTCAGGACCTATAATTAGTGTGCAAACGCGCATTTAGATTGCTTGATTATTTCCATACATTTCAAAGAAAATTCGATTTGCTGAAAATCACCTTACTATAGATCAGCCGATTCAGAACCATTCAAAATCCAAAATCTGCAATTGTGCTCCGATTGTGGTTCTTAATACCTCTAATGATAGGTCTCTGGACCTATAATTAGTGTACAGACGCGCATTTAGATTGCTTGATTATTTCCATACATTTCAAAGAAAATTCGATTTGCTGAAAATCACCTTACTATAGTTCAGCCGATTCGGAGCCATTCAAAATCCAAAATCTGCAATTGTGCTCCGATTGTGGTTCTTAATACCTCTAATGATAGGTCTCAGGACCTATAATCAGTGTACAGACGCGCATTTAGATTGCTTGATTATTTCCATACATTTCAAAGAAAATTCGATTTGCTGTAAATAACCTTACTATAGTTCAGCCGATTCAGAGCCATTCAAAATCCAAAATCTGCAATTTTGCTCCGATTGTGGTTCTTAATACCTCTAATGATAGGTCTCAGGACCTATAATTAGTGTACAGACGCGCATTTAGATTGCTTGAGTATTTCAATACATTTCAAAGAAAATTCGATTTGCTGAAAATCACCTTACTATAGATCAGCCGATTCAGAGCCATTCAAAATCCAAAATCTGCAATTGTGCTCCGATTGTGGTTCTTAATACCTCTAATGATAGGTCTCAGGACCTATAATTTGTGTGCAAACGCGCATTTAGATTGCTTGATTATTTCCATACATTTCAGAGAAAATTCGATTTGCTGAAAATCACCTTACTATAGATCAGCCGATTCAGAGCCATTCAAAATCCAAAATCTGCAATTGTGCTCCGATTGTGGTTCTTAATACCTCTAATGATAGGTCTCAGGACCTATAATTAGTGTGCAAACGCGCATTTAGATTGCTTGATTATTTCCATACATTTCAAAGAAAATTCGATTTGCTGAAAATCACCTTACTATAGTTCAGCCGATTCGGAGCCATTCAAAATCCAAAATCTACAATTGTGCTCCGATTGTGGTTGTTAATACCTCTAATGATAGGTCTCAGGACCTATAATTAGTGTGCAAACGCGCATTTAGATTGCTTGATTATTTCTATACATTTCAAAGAAAATTCGATTTGCTGAAAATCACCTTACTATAGATCAGCCGATTCAGAGCCATTCAAAATCCAAAATCTGCAATTGTGCTCCGATTGTGGTTCTTAATACCTCTAATGATAGGTCTCAGGACCTATAATTTGTGTGCAAACGCGCATTTAGATTGCTTGATTATTTCCATACATTTCAGAGAAAATTCGATTTGCTGAAAATCACCTTACTATAGATCAGCCGATTCAGAGCCATTCAAAATCCAAAATCTGCAATTGTGCTCCGATTGTGGTTCTTAATACCTCTAATGATAGGTCTCAGGACCTATAATTAGTGTGCAAACGCGCATTTAGATTGCTTGATTATTTCCATACATTTCAAAGAAAATTCGATTTGCTGAAAATCACCTTACTATAGTTCAGCCGATTCGGAGCCATTCAAAATCCAAAATCTACAATTGTGCTCCGATTGTGGTTGTTAATACCTCTAATGATAGGTCTCAGGACCTATAATTAGTGTGCAAACGCGCATTTAGATTGCTTGATTATTTCCATACATTTCAAAGAAAATTCGATTTGCTGAAAATCACCTTACTAAAGTTCAGCCGATTCGGAGCCATTCAAAATCCAAAACCTGCAATTGTGCTCCGATTGTGGTTCTTAATACCTCTAATGATAGGTCTCAGGACCTATAATTAGTGTACAGACGCGCATTTAGATTGCTTGATTATTTCCATACATTTCAAAGAAAATTCGATTTGCTGAAAATCACCTTACTATAATCAGCCGATTCAGAGCCATTCAAAATCCAAAATCTGCAATTGTGCTCCGATTGTGGTTCTTAATACCTCTAATGATAGGTCTCAGGACCTATAATTAGTGTACAGACGCGCATTTCGATTGCTTGATTATTTCCATACATTTCAAAGAAAATTCGATTTGCTGAAAATCACCTTACTATAATCAGCCGATTCAGAGCCATTCAAAATCCAAAATCTGCAATTGTGCTCCGATTGTGGTTCTTAATACCTCTAATGATAGGTCTCAGGACCTATAATCAGTGTACAGACGCGCATTTAGATTGCTTGATTATTTCCATACATTTCAAAGAAAATTCGATTTGCTGAAAATCACCTTACTATAGATCAGCCGATTCGGAGCCATTCAAAATCCAAAATCTGCAATTGTGCTCCGATTGTGGTTCTTAATACCTCTAATGATAGGTCTCAGGACCTATAATTTGTGTGCAAACGCGCATTTAGATTGCTTGATTATTTCCATACATTTCAGAGAAAATTCGATTTGCTGAAAATCACCTTACTATAGATCAGCCGATTCAGAGCCATTCAAAATCCAAAATCTGCAATTGTGCTCCGATTGTGGTTCTTAATACCTCTAATGATAGGTCTCAGGACCTATAATTAGTGTGCAAACGCGCATTTAGATTGCTTGATTATTTCCATACATTTCAAAGAAAATTCGATTTGCTGAAAATCACCTTACTATAGTTCAGCCGATTCGGAGCCATTCAAAATCCAAAATCTGCAATTGTGCTCCGATTGTGGTTCTTAATACCTCTAATGATAGGTCTCAGGACCTATAATTAGTGTACAGACGCGCATTTAGATTGCTTGATTATTTCCATACATTTCAAAGAAAATTCGATTTGCTGAAAATCACCTTACTATAGATCAGCCGATTCAGAGCCATTCAAAATCCAAAATCTGCAATTGTGCTCCGATTGTGGTTCTTAATACCTCTAATGATAGGTCTCAGGACCTATAATTTGTGTGCAAACGCGCATTTAGATTGCTTGATTATTTCCATACATTTCAGAGAAAATTGGATTTGCTGAAAATCACCTTACTATAGATCAGCCGATTCAGAGCCATTCAAAATCCAAAATCTGCAATTGTGCTCCGATTGTGGTTCTTAATACCTCTAATGATAGGTCTCAGGACCTATAATTAGTGTGCAAACGCGCATTTAGATTGCTTGATTATTTCCATACATTTCAAAGAAAATTCGATTTGCTGAAAATCACCTTACTATAGATCAGCCGATTCAGAACCATTCAAAATCCAAAATCTGCAATTGTGCTCCGATTGTGGTTCTTAATACCTCTAATGATAGGTCTCTGGACCTATAATTAGTGTACAGACGCGCATTTAGATTGCTTGATTATTTCCATACATTTCAAAGAAAATTCGATTTGCTGTAAATAACCTTACTATAGTTCAGCCGATTCAGAGCCATTCAAAATCCAAAATCTGCAATTTTGCTCCGATTGTGGTTCTTAATACCTCTAATGATAGGTCTCAGGACCTATAATTAGTGTACAGACGCGCATTTAGATTGCTTGAGTATTTCAATACATTTCAAAGAAAATTCGATTTGCTGAAAATCACCTTACTATAGATCAGCCGATTCAGAGCCATTCAAAATCCAAAATCTGCAATTGTGCTCCGATTGTGGTTCTTAATACCTCTAATGATAGGTCTCAGGACCTATAATTTGTGTGCAAACGCGCATTTAGATTGCTTGATTATTTCCATACATTTCAGAGAAAATTCGATTTGCTGAAAATCACCTTACTATAGATCAGCCGATTCAGAGCCATTCAAAATCCAAAATCTGCAATTGTGCTCCGATTGTGGTTCTTAATACCTCTAATGATAGGTCTCAGGACCTATAATTAGTGTGCAAACGCGCATTTAGATTGCTTGATTATTTCCATACATTTCAAAGAAAATTCGATTTGCTGAAAATCACCTTACTATAGTTCAGCCGATTCGGAGCCATTCAAAATCCAAAATCTACAATTGTGCTCCGATTGTGGTTGTTAATACCTCTAATGATAGGTCTCAGGACCTATAATTAGTGTGCAAACGCGCATTTAGATTGCTTGATTATTTCTATACATTTCAAAGAAAATTCGATTTGCTGAAAATCACCTTACTATAGATCAGCCGATTCAGAGCCATTCAAAATCCAAAATCTGCAATTGTGCTCCGATTGTGGTTCTTAATACCTCTAATGATAGGTCTCAGGACCTATAATTTGTGTGCAAACGCGCATTTAGATTGCTTGATTATTTCCATACATTTCAGAGAAAATTCGATTTGCTGAAAATCACCTTACTATAGATCAGCCGATTCAGAGCCATTCAAAATCCAAAATCTGCAATTGTGCTCCGATTGTGGTTCTTAATACCTCTAATGATAGGTCTCAGGACCTATAATTAGTGTGCAAACGCGCATTTAGATTGCTTGATTATTTCCATACATTTCAAAGAAAATTCGATTTGCTGAAAATCACCTTACTATAGTTCAGCCGATTCGGAGCCATTCAAAATCCAAAATCTACAATTGTGCTCCGATTGTGGTTGTTAATACCTCTAATGATAGGTCTCAGGACCTATAATTAGTGTGCAAACGCGCATTTAGATTGCTTGATTATTTCCATACATTTCAAAGAAAATTCGATTTGCTGAAAATCACCTTACTAAAGTTCAGCCGATTCGGAGCCATTCAAAATCCAAAACCTGCAATTGTGCTCCGATTGTGGTTCTTAATACCTCTAATGATAGGTCTCAGGACCTATAATTAGTGTACAGACGCGCATTTAGATTGCTTGATTATTTCCATACATTTCAAAGAAAATTCGATTTGCTGAAAATCACCTTACTATAATCAGCCGATTCAGAGCCATTCAAAATCCAAAATCTGCAATTGTGCTCCGATTGTGGTTCTTAATACCTCTAATGATAGGTCTCAGGACCTATAATTAGTGTACAGACGCGCATTTCGATTGCTTGATTATTTCCATACATTTCAAAGAAAATTCGATTTGCTGAAAATCACCTTACTATAATCAGCCGATTCAGAGCCATTCAAAATCCAAAATCTGCAATTGTGCTCCGATTGTGGTTCTTAATACCTCTAATGATAGGTCTCAGGACCTATAATCAGTGTACAGACGCGCATTTAGATTGCTTGATTATTTCCATACATTTCAAAGAAAATTCGATTTGCTGAAAATCACCTTACTATAGATCAGCCGATTCGGAGCCATTCAAAATCCAAAATCTGCAATTGTGCTCCGATTGTGGTTCTTAATACCTCTAATGATAGGTCTCAGGACCTATAATTTGTGTGCAAACGCGCATTTAGATTGCTTGATTATTTCCATACATTTCAGAGAAAATTCGATTTGCTGAAAATCACCTTACTATAGATCAGCCGATTCAGAGCCATTCAAAATCCAAAATCTGCAATTGTGCTCCGATTGTGGTTCTTAATACCTCTAATGATAGGTCTCAGGACCTATAATTAGTGTGCAAACGCGCATTTAGATTGCTTGATTATTTCCATACATTTCAAAGAAAATTCGATTTGCTGAAAATCACCTTACTATAGTTCAGCCGATTCGGAGCCATTCAAAATCCAAAATCTGCAATTGTGCTCCGATTGTGGTTCTTAATACCTCTAATGATAGGTCTCAGGACCTATAATTAGTGTACAGACGCGCATTTAGATTGCTTGATTATTTCCATACATTTCAAAGAAAATTCGATTTGCTGAAAATCACCTTACTATAGATCAGCCGATTCAGAACCATTCAAAATCCAAAATCTGCAATTCTGCTCCGATTGTGGTTCTTAATACCTCTAATGATAGGTCTCAGGACCTATAATTAGTGTACAGACGCGCATTTAGATTGCTTGATTATTTCCATACATTTCAAAGAAAATTCGATTTGCTGAAAATCACCTTACTATAGATCAGCCGATTCAGAGCCATTCAAAATCCAAAATCTGCAATTGTGCTCCGATTGTGGTTCTTAATACCTCTAATGATAGGTCTCAGGACCTATAATTAGTGTGCAAACGCGCATTTAGATTGCTTGATTATTTCCATACATTTCAAAGAAAATTCGATTTGCTGAAAATCACCTTACTATAGTTCAGCCGATTCGGAGCCATTCAAAATCCAAAATCTGCAATTGTGCTCCGATTGTGGTTCTTAATACCTCTAATGATAGGTCTCAGGACCTATAATTAGTGTACAGACGCGCATTTAGATTGCTTGATTATTTCCATACATTTCAAAGAAAATTCGATTTGCTGAAAATCACCTTACTATAGATCAGCCGATTCAGAGCCATTCAAAATCCAAAATCTGCAATTGTGCTCCGATTGTGGTTCTTAATACCTCTAATGATAGGTCTCAGGACCTATAATTTGTGTGCAAACGCGCATTTAGATTGCTTGATTATTTCCATACATTTCAGAGAAAATTGGATTTGCTGAAAATCACCTTACTATAGATCAGCCGATTCAGAGCCATTCAAAATCCAAAATCTGCAATTGTGCTCCGATTGTGGTTCTTAATACCTCTAATGATAGGTCTCAGGACCTATAATTAGTGTGCAAACGCGCATTTAGATTGCTTGATTATTTCCATACATTTCAAAGAAAATTCGATTTGCTGAAAATCACCTTACTATAGATCAGCCGATTCAGAACCATTCAAAATCCAAAATCTGCAATTCTGCTCCGATTGTGGTTCTTAATACCTCTAATGATAGGTCTCAGGACCTATAATTAGTGTACAGACGCGCATTTAGATTGCTTGATTATTTCCATACATTTCAAAGAAAATTCGATTTGCTGAAAATCACCTTACTATAGTTCAGCCGATTCGGAGCCATTCAAAATCCAAAATCTGCAATTGTGCTCCGATTGTGGTTCTTAATACCTCTAATGATAGGTCTCAGGACCTATAATCAGTGTACAGACGCGCATTTAGATTGCTTGATTATTTCCATACATTTCAAAGAAAATTCGATTTGCTGAAAATCACCTTACTATAGATCAGCCGATTCAGAGCCATTCAAAATCCAAAATCTGCAATTGTGCTCCGATTGTGGTTCTTAATACCTCTAATGATAGGTCTCAGGACCTATAATTTGTGTGCAAACGCGCATTTAGATTGCTTGATTATTTCCATACATTTCAGAGAAAATTCGATTTGCCGAAAATCACCTTACTATAGATCAGCCGATTCAGAGCCATTCAAAATCCAAAATCTGCAATTGTGCTCCGATTGTGGTTCTTAATACCTCTAATGATAGGTCTCAGGACCTATAATTAGTGTGCAAACGCGCATTTAGATTGCTTGATTATTTCCATACATTTCAAAGAAAATTCGATTTGCTGAAAATCACCTTACTATAGTTCAGCCGATTCGGAGCCATTCAAAATCCAAAATCTACAATTGTGCTCCGATTGTGGTTCTTAATACCTCTAATGATAGGTCTCAGGACCTATAATTAGTGTACAGACGCGCATTTAGATTGCTTGATTATTTCCATACATTTCAAAGAAAATTCGATTTGCTGAAAATCACCTTACTATAGATCAGCCGATTCAGAACCATTCAAAATCCAAAATCTGCAATTGTGCTCCGATTGTGGTTCTTAATACCTCTAATGATAGGTCTCAGGACCTATTATCAGTGTACAGACGCGCATTTAGATTGCTTGATTATTTCCATACATTTCAAAGAAAATTCGATTTGCTGAAAATCACCTTACTATAGTTCAGCCGATTCGGAGCCATTCAAAATCCAAAATCTGCAATTGTGCTCCGATTGTGGTTCTTAATACCTCTAATGATAGGTCTCAGGACCTATAATTAGTGTACAGACGCGCATTTAGATTGCTTGATTATTTCCATACATTTCAAAGAAAATTCGATTTGCTGAAAATCACCTTACTATAATCAGCCGATTCAGAGCCATTCAAAATCCAAAATCTGCAATTGTGCTCCGATTGTGGTTCTTAATACCTCTAATGATAGGTCTCAGGACCTATAATCAGTGTACAGACGCGCATTTAGATTGCTTGATTATTTCCATACATTTCAAAGAAAATTCGATTTGCTGAAAATCACCTTACTATAGATCAGCCGATTCAGAGCCATTCAAAATCCAAAATCTGCAATTGTGCTCCGATTGTGGTTCTTAATACCTCTAATGATAGGTCTCAGGACCTATAATTTGTGTGCAAACGCGCATTTAGATTGCTTGATTATTTCCATACATTTCAGAGAAAATTCGATTTGCTGAAAATCACCTTACTATAGATCAGCCGATTCAGAGCCATTCAAAATCCAAAATCTGCAATTGTGCTCCGATTGTGGTTCTTAATACCTCTAATGATAGGTCTCAGGACCTATAATTAGTGTGCAAACGCGCATTTAGATTGCTTGATTATTTCCATACATTTCAAAGAAAATTCGATTTGCTGAAAATCACCTTACTATAGATCAGCCGATTCAGAACCATTCAAAATCCAAAATCTGCAATTCTGCTCCGATTGTGGTTCTTAATACCTCTAATGATAGGTCTCAGGACCTATAATTTGTGTGCAAACGCGCATTTAGATTGCTTGATTATTTCCATACATTTCAAAGAAAATTCGATTTGCTGAAAATCACCTTACTATAGTTCAGCCGATTCGGAGCCATTCAAAATCCAAAATCTGCAATTGTGCTCCGATTGTGGTTCTTAATACCTCTAATGATAGGTCTCAGGACCTATAATTAGTGTACAGACGCGCATTTAGATTGCTTGATTATTTCCATACATTTCAAAGAAAATTCGATTTGCTGAAAATCACCTTACTATAGATCAGCCGATTCAGAGCCATTCAAAATCCAAAATCTGCAATTGTGCTCCGATTGTGGTTCTTAATACCTCTAATGATAGGTCTCAGGACCTATAATTTGTGTGCAAACGCGCATTTAGATTGCTTGATTATTTCCATACATTTCAGAGAAAATTCGATTTGCTGAAAATCACCTTACTATAGATCAGCCGATTCAGAGCCATTCAAAATCCAAAATCTGCAATTGTGCTCCGATTGTGGTTCTTAATACCTATAATGATAGGTCTCAGGACCTATAATTAGTGTGCAAACGCGCATTTAGATTGCTTGATTATTTCCATACATTTCAAAGAAAATTCGATTTGCTGAAAATCACCTTACTATAGATCAGCCGATTCAGAACCATTCAAAATCCAAAATCTGCAATTCTGCTCCGATTGTGGTTCTTAATACCTCTAATGATAGGTCTCAGGACCTATAATTAGTGTACAGACGCGCATTTAGATTGCTTGATTATTTCCATACATTTCAAAGAAAATTCGATTTGCTGAAAATCACCTTACTATAGTTCAGCCGATTCGGAGCCATTCAAAATCCAAAATCTGCAATTGTGCTCCGATTGTGGTTCTTAATACCTCTAATGATAGGTCTCAGGACCTATAATTAGTGTACAGACGCGCATTTAGATTGCTTGATTATTTCCATACATTTCAAAGAAAATTCGATTTGCTGAAAATCACCTTACTATAATCAGCCGATTCAGAGCCATTCAAAATCCAAAATCTGCAATTCTGCTCCGATTGTGGTTCTTAATACCTCTAATGATAGGTCTCAGGACCTATAATTAGTGTACAGACGCGCATTTAGATTGCTTGATTATTTCCATACATTTCAAAGAAAATTCGATTTGCTGAAAATCACCTTACTATAATCAGCCGATTCAGAGCCATTCAAAATCCAAAATCTGCAATTGTGCTCCGATTGTGGTTCTTAATACCTCTAATGATAGGTCTCAGGACCTATAATCAGTGTACAGACGCGCATTTAGATTGCTTGATTATTTCCATACATTTCAAAGAAAATTCGATTTGCTGAAAATCACCTTACTATAGTTCAGCCGATTCGGAGCCATTCAAAATCCAAAATCTACAATTGTGCTCCGATTGTGGTTCTTAATACCTCTAATGATAGGTCTCAGGACCTATAATTAGTGTACAGACGCGCATTTAGATTGCTTGATTATTTCCATACATTTCAAAGAAAATTCGATTTGCTGAAAATCACCTTACTATAGATCAGCCGATTCAGAACCATTCAAAATCCAAAATCTGCAATTCTGCTCCGATTGTGGTTCTTAATACCTCTAATGATAGGTCTCAGGACCTATAATTAGTGTACAGACGCGCATTTAGATTGCTTGATTATTTCCATACATTTCAAAGAAAATTCGATTTGCTGAAAATCACCTTACTATAGTTCAGCCGATTCGGAGCCATTCAAAATCCAAAATCTGCAATTGTGCTCCGATTGTGGTTCTTAATACCTCTAATGATAGGTCTCAGGACCTATAATTAGTGTACAGACGCGCATTTAGATTGCTTGATTATTTCCATACATTTCAAAGAAAATTCGATTTGCTGAAAATCACCTTACTATAATCAGCCGATTCAGAGCCATTCAAAATCCAAAATCTGCAATTCTGCTCCGATTGTGGTTCTTAATACCTCTAATGATAGGTCTCAGGACCTATAATTAGTGTACAGACGCGCATTTAGATTGCTTGATTATTTCCATACATTTCAAAGAAAATTCGATTTGCTGAAAATCACCTTACTATAATCAGCCGATTCAGAGCCATTCAAAATCCAAAATCTGCAATTCTGCTCCGATTGTGGTTCTTAATACCTCTAATGATAGGTCTCAGGACCTATAATCAGTGTACAGACGCGCATTTAGATTGCTTGATTATTTCCATACATTTCAAAGAAATTCGATTTGCTGAAAATCACCTTACTATAGATCAGCCGATTCAGAGCCATTCAAAATCCAAAATCTGCAATTGTGCTCCGATTGTGGTTCTTAATACCTCTAATGATAGGTCTCAGGACCTATAATTTGTGTGCAAACGCGCATTTAGATTGCTTGATTATTTCCATACATTTCAGAGAAAATTCGATTTGCTGAAAATCACCTTACTATAGATCAGCCGATTCAGAGCCATTCAAAATCCAAAATCTGCAATTGTGCTCCGATTGTGGTTCTTAATACCTCTAATGATAGGTCTCAGGACCTATAATTAGTGTGCAAACGCGCATTTAGATTGCTTGATTATTTCCATACATTTCAAAGAAAATTCGATTTGCTGAAAATCACCTTACTATAGTTCAGCCGATTCGGAGCCATTCAAAATCCAAAATCTACAATTGTGCTCCGATTGTGGTTCTTAATACCTCTAATGATAGGTCTCAGGACCTATAATTAGTGTACAGACGCGCATTTAGATTGCTTGATTATTTCCATACATTTCAAAGAAAATTCGATTTGCTGAAAATCACCTTACTATAGATCAGCCGATTCAGAACCATTCAAAATCCAAAATCTGCAATTCTGCTCCGATTGTGGTTCTTAATACCTCTAATGATAGGTCTCAGGACCTATAATTTGTGTGCAAACGCGCATTTAGATTGCTTGATTATTTCCATACATTTCAGAGAAAATTCGATTTGCTGAAAATCACCTTACTATAGATCAGCCGATTCAGAGCCATTCAAAATCCAAAATCTGCAATTGTGCTCCGATTGTGGTTCTTAATACCTCTAATGATAGGTCTCAGGACCTATAATCAGTGTACAGACGCGCATTTAGATTGCTTGATTATTTCCATACATTTCAAAGAAAATTCGATTTGCTGAAAATCACCTTACTATAGATCAGCCGATTCAGAGCCATTCAAAATCCAAAATCTGCAATTGTGCTCCGATTGTGGTTCTTAATACCTCTAATGATAGGTCTCAGGACCTATAATTAGTGTACAGACGCGCATTTAGATTGCTTGATTATTTCCATACATTTCAAAGAAAATTCGATTTGCTGAAAATCACCTTACTATAGATCAGCCGATTCAGAGCCATTCAAAATCCAAAATCTGCAATTGTGCTCCGATTGTGGTTCTTAATACCTCTAATGATAGGTCTCAGGACCTATAATTTGTGTGCAAACGCGCATTTAGATTGCTTGATTATTTCCATACATTTCAGAGAAAATTCGATTTGCTGAAAATCACCTTACTATAGATCAGCCGATTCAGAGCCATTCAAAATCCAAAATCTGCAATTGTGCTCCGATTGTGGTTCTTAATACCTCTAATGATAGGTCTCAGGACCTATAATTAGTGTACAGACGCGCATTTAGATTGCTTGATTATTTCCATACATTTCAAAGAAAATTCGATTTGCTGAAAATCACCTTACTATAGTTCAGCCGATTCAGAGCCATTCAAAATCCAAAATCTGCAATTGTGCTCCGATTGTGGTTCTTAATACCTCTAATGATAGGTCTCAGGACCTATAATTTGTGTGCAAACGCGCATTTAGATTGCTTGATTATTTCCATACATTTCAGAGAAAATTCGATTTGCTGAAAATCACCTTACTATAGATCAGCCGATTCAGAGCCATTCAAAATCCAAAATCTGCAATTGTGCTCCGATTGTGGTTCTTAATACCTCTAATGATAGGTCTCAGGACCTATAATTAGTGTGCAAACGCGCATTTAGATTGCTTGATTATTTCCATACATTTCAAAGAAAATTCGATTTGCTGAAAATCACCTTACTATAGTTCAGCCGATTCAGAGCCATTCAAAATCCAAAATCTACAATTGTGCTCCGATTGTGGTTTTTAATACCTCTAATGATAGGTCTCAGGACCTATAATTTGTGTGCAAACGCGCATTTAGATTGCTTGATTATTTCCATACATTTCAGAGAAAATTCGATTTGCTGAAAATCACCTTACTATAGATCAGCCGATTCAGAGCCATTCAAAATCCAAAATCTGCAATTGTGCTCCGATTGTGGTTCTTAATACCTCTAATGATAGGTCTCAGGACCTATAATTAGTGTACAGACGCGCATTTAGATTGCTTGATTATTTCCATACATTTCAAAGAAAATTCGATTTGCTGAAAATCACCTTACTATAGATCAGCCGATTCAGAGCCATTCAAAATCCAAAATCTGCAATTGTGCTCCGATTGTGGTTCTTAATACCTCTAATGATAGGTCTCAGGACCTATAATTTGTATGCAAACGCGCATTTAGATTGCTTGATTATTTCCATACATTTCAGAGAAAATTCGATTTGCTGAAAATCACCTTACTATAGATCAGCCGATTCAGAGCCATTCAAAATCCAAAATCTGCAATTGTGCTCCGATTGTGGTTCTTAATACCTCTAATGATAGGTCTCAGGACCTATAATTAGTGTGCAAACGCGCATTTAGATTGCTTGATTATTTCCATACATTTCAAAGAAAATTCGATTTGCTGAAAATCACCTTACTATAGTTCAGCCGATTCGGAGCCATTCAAAATCCAAAATCTACAATTGTGCTCCGATTGTGGTTCTTAATACCTCTAATGATAGGTCTCAGGACCTATAATTAGTGTACAGACGCGCATTTAGATTGCTTGATTATTTCCATACATTTCAAAGAAAATTCGATTTGCTGAAAATCACCTTACTATAGATCAGCCGATTCAGAACCATTCAAAATCCAAAATCTGCAATTCTGCTCCGATTGTGGTTCTTAATACCTCTAATGATAGGTCTCAGGACCTATAATTAGTGTACAGACGCGCATTTAGATTGCTTGATTATTTCCATACATTTCAAAGAAAATTCGATTTGCTGAAAATCACCTTACTATAGTTCAGCCGATTCGGAGCCATTCAAAATCCAAAATCTGCAATTGTGCTCCGATTGTGGTTCTTAATACCTCTAATGATAGGTCTCAGGACCTATAATTAGTGTACAGACGCGCATTTAGATTGCTTGATTATTTCCATACATTTCAAAGAAAATTCGATTTGCTGAAAATCACCTTTCTATAATCAGCCGATTCAGAGCCATTCAAAATCCAAAATCTGCAATTGTGCTCCGATTGTGGTTCTTAATACCTCTAATGATAGGTCTCAGGACCTATAATTAGTGTACAGACGCGCATTTAGATTGCTTGATTATTTCCATACATTTCAAAGAAAATTCGATTTGCTGAAAATCACCTTACTATAATCAGCCGATTCAGAGCCATTCAAAATCCAAAATCTGCAACTGTGCTCCGATTGTGGTTCTTAATACCTCTAATGATAGGTCTCAGGACCTATAATCAGTGTACAGACGCGCATTTAGATTGCTTGATTATTTCCATACATTTCAAAGAAAATTCGATTTGCTGAAAATCACCTTACTATAGATCAGCCGATTCAGAGCCATTCAAAATCCAAAATCTGCAATTGTGCTCCGATTGTGGTTCTTAATACCTCTAATGATAGGTCTCAGGACCTATAATTTGTGTGCAAACGCGCATTTAGATTGCTTGATTATTTCCATACATTTCAGAGAAAATTCGATTTGCTGAAAATCACCTTACTATAGATCAGCCGATTCAGAGCCATTCAAAATCCAAACTCTGCAATTGTGCTCCGATTGTGGTTCTTAATACCTCTAATGATAGGTCTCAGGACCTATAATTAGTGTGCACACGCGCATTTAGATTGCTTGATTATTTCCATACATTTCAAAGAAAATTCGATTTGCTGAAAATCACCTTACTATAGTTCAGCCGATTCGGAGCCATTCAAAATCCAAAATCTACAATTGTGCTCCGATTGTGGTTCTTAATACCTCTAATGATAGGTCTCAGGACCTATAATTAGTGTACAGACGCGCATTTAGATTGCTTGATTATTTCCATACATTTCAAAGAAAATTCGATTTGCTGAAAATCACCTTACTATAGATCAGCCGATTCAGAACCATTCAAAATCCAAAATCTGCAATTCTGCTCCGATTGTGGTTCTTAATACCTCTAATGATAGGTCTCAGGACCTATAATTAGTGTACAGACGCGCATTTAGATTGCTTGATTATTTCCATACATTTCAAAGAAAATTCGATTTGCTGAAAATCACCTTACTATAATCAGCCGATTCAGAGCCATTCAAAATCCAAAATCTGCAATTGTGCTCCGATTGTGGTTCTTAATACCTCTAATGATAGGTCTCAGGACCTATAATTAGTGTGCAAACGCGCATTTAGATTGCTTGATTATTTCCATACATTTCAAAGAAAATTCGATTTGCTGAAAATCACCTTACTATAGTTCAGCCGATTCGGAGCCATTCAAAATCCAAAATCTACAATTGTGCTCCGATTGTGGTTCTTAATACCTCTAATGATAGGTCTCAGGACCTATAATTAGTGTACAGACGCGCATTTAGATTGCTTGATTATTTCCATACATTTCAAAGAAAATTCGATTTGCTGAAAATCACCTTACTATAGATCAGCCGATTCAGAACCATTCAAAATCCAAAATCTGCAATTCTGCTCCGATTGTGGTTCTTAATACCTCTAATGATAGGTCTCAGGACCTATAATTAGTGTACAGACGCGCATTTAGATTGCTTGATTATTTCCATACATTTCAAAGAAAATTCGATTTGCTGAAAATCACCTTACTATAGTTCAGCCGATTCGGAGCCATTCAAAATCCAAAATCTGCAATTGTGCTCCGATTGTGGTTCTTAATACCTCTAATGATAGGTCTCAGGACCTATAATTAGTGTACAGACGCGCATTTAGATTGCTTGATTATTTCCATACATTTCAAAGAAAATTCGGTTTGCTGAAAATCACCTTACTATAGATCAGCCGATTCAGAGCCATTCAAAATCCAAAATCTGCAATTGTGCTCCGATTGTGGTTCTTAATACCTCTAATGATAGGTCTCAGGACCTATAATTAGTGTACAGACGCGCATTTAGATTGCTTGATTATTTCCATACATTTCAAAGAAAATTCGATTTGCTGAAAATCACCTTACTATAATCAGCCGATTCAGAGCCATTCAAAATCCAAAATCTGCAATTGTGCTCCGATTGTGGTTCTTAATACCTCTAATGATAGGTCTCAGGACCTATAATCAGTGTACAGACGCGCATTTAGATTGCTTGATTATTTCCATACATTTCAAAGAAAATTCGATTTGCTGAAAATCACCTTACTATAATCAGCCGATTCAGAGCCATTCAAAATCCAAAATCTGCAATTGTGCTCCGATTGTGGTTCTTAATACCTCTAATGATAGGTCTCAGGACCTATAATTAGTGTACAGACGCGCATTTAGATTGCTTGATTATTTCCATACATTTCAAAGAAAATTCGATTTGCTGAAAATCACCTTACTATAGATCAGCCGATTCAGAGCCATTCAAAATCCAAAATCTGCAATTGTGCTCCGATTGTGGTTCTTAATACCTCTAATGATAGGTCTCAGGACCTATAATTTGTGTGCAAACGCACATTTAGATTGCTTGATTATTTCCATACATTTCAGAGAAAATTCGATTTGCTGAAAATCACCTTACTATAGATCAGCCGATTCAGAGCCATTCAAAATCCAAAATCTGCAATTGTGCTCCGATTGTGGTTCTTAATACCTCTAATGATAGGTCTCAGGACCTATAATTAGTGTGCAAACGCGCATTTAGATTGCTTGATTATTTCCATACATTTCAAACAAAATTCGATTTGCTGAAAATCACCTTACTATAGTTCAGCCGATTCGGAGCCATTCAAAATCCAAAATCTACAATTGTGCTCCGATTGTGGTTCTTAATACCTCTAATGATAGGTCTCAGGACCTATAATTAGTGTACAGACGCGCATTTAGATTGCTTGATTATTTCCATACATTTCAAAGAAAATTCGATTTGCTGAAAATCACCTTACTATAGATCAGCCGATTCAGAGCCATTTAAAATCCAAAATCTGCAATTGTGCTCCGATTGTGGTTCTTAATACCTCTAATGATAGGTCTCAGGACCTATAATTAGTGTGCAAACGCGCATTTAGATTGCTTGATTATTTCCATACATTTCAAAGAAAATTCGATTTGCTGAAAATCACCTTACTATAGATCAGCCGATTCAGAGCCATTTAAAATCCAAAATCTGCAATTGTGCTCCGATTGTGGTTCTTAATACCTCTAATGATAGGTCTCAGGACCTATAATTAGTGTACAGACGCGCATTTAGATTGCTTGATTATTTCCATACATTTCAAAGAAAATTCGATTTGCTGAAAATCACCTTACTATAGATCAGCCGATTCAGAGCCATTCAAAATCCAAAATCTGCAATTGTGCTCCGATTGTGGTTCTTAATACCTCTAATGATAGGTCTCAGGACATATAATTAGTGTACAGACGCGCATTTAGATTGCTTGATTATTTCCATACATTTCAAAGAAAATTCGATTTGCTGAAAATCACCTTACTATAGATCAGCCGATTCAGAGCCATTCAAAATCCAAAATCTGCAATTGTGCTCCGATTGTGGTTCTTAATACCTCTAATGATAGGTCTCAGGACCTATAATTTGTGTGCAAACGCGCATTTAGATTGCTTGATTATTTCCATACATTTCAGAGAAAATTCGATTTGCTGAAAATCACCTTACTATAGATCAGCCGATTCAGAGCCATTCAAAATCCAAAATCTGCAATTGTGCTCCGATTGTGGTTCTTAATACCTCTAATGATAGGTCTCAGGACCTATAATTAGTGTGCAAACGCGCATTTAGATTGCTTGATTATTTCCATACATTTCAAAGAAAATTCGATTTGCTGAAAATCACCTTACTATAGTTCAGCCGATTCGGAGCCATTCAAAATCCAAAATCTGCAATTGTGCTCCGATTGTGGTTCTTAATACCTCTAATGATAGGTCTCAGGACCTATAATTAGTGTACAGACGCGCATTTAGATTGCTTGATTATTTCCATACATTTCAAAGAAAATTCGATTTGCTGAAAATCACCTTACTATAGATCAGCCGATTCAGAGCCATTCAAAATCCAAAATCTGCAATTGTGCTCCGATTGTGGTTCTTAATACCTCTAATGATAGGTCTCAGGACATATAATTAGTGTACAGACGCGCATTTAGATTGCTTGATTATTTCCATACATTTCAAAGAAAATTCGATTTGCTGAAAATCACCTTACTATAGATCAGCCGATTCAGAGCCATTCAAAATCCAAAATCTGCAATTGTGCTCCGATTGTGGTTCTTAATACCTCTAATGATAGGTCTCAGGACCTATAATTTGTGTGCAAACGCGCATTTAGATTGCTTGATTATTTCCATACATTTCAGAGAAAATTCGATTTGCTGAAAATCACCTTACTATAGATCAGCCGATTCAGAGCCATTCAAAATCCAAAATCTGCAATTGTGCTCCGATTGTGGTTCTTAATACCTCTAATGATAGGTCTCAGGACCTATAATTAGTGTGCAAACGCGCATTTAGATTGCTTGATTATTTCCATACATTTCAAAGAAAATTCGATTTGCTGAAAATCACCTTACTATAGTTCAGCCGATTCGGAGCCATTCAAAATCCAAAATCTACAATTGTGCTCCGATTGTGGTTCTTAATACCTCTAATGATAGGTCTCAGGACCTATAATTAGTGTACAGACGCGCATTTAGATTGCTTGATTATTTCCATACATTTCAAAGAAAATTCGATTTGCTGAAAATCACCTTACTATAGATCAGCCGATTCAGAACCATTCAAAATCCAAAATCTGCAATTCTGCTCCGATTGTGGTTCTTAATACCTCTAATGATAGGTCTCAGGACCTATAATTAGTGTACAGACGCGCATTTAGATTGCTTGATTATTTCCATACATTTCAAAGAAAATTCGATTTGCTGAAAATCACCTTACTATAGTTCAGCCGATTCGGAGCCATTCAAAATCCAAAATCTACAATTGTGCTCCGATTGTGGTTCTTAATACCTCTAATGATAGGTCTCAGGACCTATAATTAGTGTACAGACGCGCATTTAGATTGCTTGATTATTTCCATACATTTCAAAGAAAATTCGATTTGCTGAAAATCACCTTACTATAGATCAGCCGATTCAGAGCCATTCAAAATCCAAAATCTGCAATTGTGCTCCGATTGTGGTTCTTAATACCTCTAATGATAGGTCTCAGGACCTATAATTAGTGTACAGACGCGCATTTAGATTGCTTGATTATTTCCATACATTTCAAAGAAAATTCGATTTGCTGAAAATCACCTTACTATAGTTCAGCCGATTCAGAGCCATTCAAAATCCAAAATCTGCAATAGTGCTCCGATTGTGGTTCCTGATACCTCTAATGCTGAAAATCACCTTACTATAGTTCAGCCGATTCAGAGCCATTCAAAATCCAAAATCTGCAATTGTGCTCCGATTGTGGTTCTTAATACCTCTAATGATAGGTCTCAGGACCAATGTATAATTAGCGTGCCAACGCACAATTCGATTGCTTGACTATTTCCACACATTTCAAAGAAAATTCGATTTGCTGAAAATCACCTTACTATAGATCAGCCGATTCGGAGCCATTCAAAATCCAAAATCTACAATTGTGCTTCGATTGTGGTTCTTAATACCTCTAATGATAGGTCTCAGGACCTATAATTAGTGTACAGACGCGCATTTAGATTGCTTGATTATTTCCATACATTTCAAAGAAAATTCGATTTGCTGAAAATCACCTTACTATAGATCAGCCGATTCAGAACCATTCAAAATCCAAAATCTGCAATTCTGCTCCGATTGTGGTTCTTAATACCTCTAATGATAGGTCTCAGGACCTATAATTAGTGTGCAGACGCGCATTTAGATTGCTTGATTATTTCCATACATTTCAAAGAAAATTCGATTTGCTGAAAATCACCTTACTATAGATCAGCCGATTCAGAGCCATTCAAAATCCAAAATCTGCAATTGTGCTCCGATTGTGGTTCTTAATACCTCTAATGATAGGTCTCAGGACCTATAATTAGTGTCCTAACGCGCATAAATGTTGCTTGATTATTTCCATAGATTTCAAAGAAAATTCGATTTGCTGAAAATCACCTTACTATAGATCAGCCGATTCAGAGCCATTCAAAATCCAAAATCTGCAATTTTGCTCCGATTGTGGTTTTTAATATCTCTAATGATAGGTCTCAGGACCTATAATTAGCGTGCCAACGCGCATTTCGATTGCTCGATTTTTTCCATACATTTCAAAGAAAATTCGGTTTGCTGAAAATCACCTTACTATAGATCAGCCGATTCAGAGCCATTCAAAATCCAAAATCTGCAATTGTGCTCCGATTGTGGTTCCTGATACCTCTAATGCTGAAAATCACCTTACTATAGTTCAGCCGATTCAGAGCCATTCAAAATCCAAAATCTGCAATTGTGCTCCGATTGTGGTTCTTAATACCTCTAATGATAGGTCTCAGGACCTATAATTAGTGTGCAAACGCGCATTTAGATTGCTTGATTATTTCCATACATTTCAAAGAAAATTCGATTTGCTGAAAATCACCTTACTATAGTTCAGCCGATTCGGAGCCATTCAAAATCCAAAATCTACAATTGTGCTCCGATTGTGGTTCTTAATACCTCTAATGATAGGTCACAGGACCTATAATTAGTGTACAGACGCGCATTTAGATTGCTTGATTATTTCCATACATTTCAAAGAAAATTCGATTTGCTGAAAATCACCTTACTATAGATCAGCCGATTCAGAGCCATTCAAAATCCAAAATCTGCAATTCTGCTCCGATTGTGGTTCTTAATACCTTTAATGATAGGTCTCAGGACCTATAATTAGTGTACAGACGCGCATTTAGATTGCTTGATTATTTCCATACATTTCAAAGAAAATTCGATTTGCTGAAAATCACCTTACTATAGATCAGCCGATTCAGAGCCATTCAAAATCCAAAATCTGCAATTGTGCTCCGATTGTGGTTCTTAATACCTCTAATGATAGGTCTCAGGACCTATAATTAGTGTACAGACGCGCATTTAGATTGCTTGATTATTTCCATACGTTTCAAAGAAAATTCGATTTGCTGAAAATCACCTTACTATAGTTCAGCCGATTCAGAGCCATTCAAAATCCAAAATCTGCAATTCTGCTCCGATTGTGGTTCTTAATACCTCTAATGATAGGTCTCAGGACCTATAATTAGTGTACAGACGCGCATTTAGATTGCTTGATTATTTCCATACATTTCAAAGAAAATTCGATTTGCTGAAAACACCTTACTATAGTTCAGCCGATTCAGAGCCATTCAAAATCAAAAATCTGCAATTTTGCTCCGATTGTGGTTCTTAATACCTCTAATGATAGGTCTCAGGACCTATAATTAGTGTACAGACGCGCATTTAGATTGCTTGATTATTTCAATACATTTCAAAGAAAATTCGATTTGCTGAAAATCACCTTACTATAGATCAGCCGATTCAGAGCCATTCAAAATCCAAAATCTGCAATTGTGCTCCGATTGTGGTTCTTAATACCTCTAATGATAGGTCTCAGGACCTATAATTAGTGTGCAAACGCGCATTTAGATTGCTTGATTATTTCCATACATTTCAAAGAAAATTCGATTTGCTGAAAATCACCTTACTATAGTTCAGCCGATTCGGAGCCATTCAAAATCTAAAATCTGCAATTGTGCTCCGATTGTGGTTCTTGATACCTCTAATGATAGGTCTCAGGACCTATAATTAGTGTACAGACGCGCATTTAGATTGCTTGATTATTTCCATACATTTCAAAGAAAATTCGATTTGCTGAAAATCACCTTACTATAGATCAGCCGATTCAGAGCCATTCAAAATCCAAAATCTGCAATTCTGCTCCGATTGTGGTTCTTAATACCTCTAATGATAGGTCTCAGGACCTATAATTAGTGTACAGACGCGCATTTAGATTGCTTGATTATTTCCATACATTTCAAAGAAAATTCGATTTGCTGAAAATCACCTTACTATAGATCAGCCGATTCAGAGCCATTCAAAATCCAAAATCTGCAATTCTGCTCCGATTGTGGTTCTTAATACCTCTAATGATAGGTCTCAGGACCTATAATTAGTGTACAGACGCGCTTTTAGATTGCTTGATTATTTCCATAGATTTCAAAGAAAATTCGATTTGTTGAAAATCACCTTACTATAGATCAGCCGATTCAGAGCCATTCAAAATCCAAAATCTGCAATTTTGCTCCGATTGTGGTTTTTAATATCTCTAATGATAGGTCTCAGGACCTATAATTAGCGTGCCAACGCGCATTTCGATTGCTCGATTTTTTCCATACATTTCAAAGAAAATTCGATTTGCTGAAAATCACCTTACTATAGATCAGCCGATTCAGAGCCATTCAAAATCCAAAATCTGCAATTGTGCTCCGATTGTGGTTCCTGATACCTCTAATGCTGAAAATCACCTTACTATAGTTCAGCCGATTCAGAGCCATTCAAAATCCAAAATCTGCAATTGTGCTCCGATTGTGGTTCTTAATACCTCTAATGATAGGTCTCAGGACCTATAATTAGTGTGCAAACGCGCATTTAGATTGCTTGATTATTTCCATAGATTTCAAAGAAAATTCGATTTGCTGAAAATCACCTTACTATAGATCAGCCGATTCAGAGCCATTCAAAATCCAAAATCTACAATTGTGCTCCGATTGTGGTTCTTAATACCTCTAATGATAGGTCTCAGGACCTATAATTAGTGTACAGACGCGCATTTAGATTGATTGATTATTTCCATACATTTCAAAGAAAATTCGATTTGCTGAAAATCACCTTACTATAGATCAGCCGATTCAGAGCCATTTAAAATCCAAAATCTGCAATTGTGCTCCGATTGTGGTTCTTAATACCTCTAATGATAGGTCTCAGGACCTATAATTAGTGTGCAAACGCGCATTTAGATTGCTTGATTATTTCCATACATTTCAAAGAAAATTCGATTTGCTGAAAATCACCTTACTATAGTTCAGCCGATTCGGAGCCATTCAAAATCCAAAATCTGCAATTGTGCTCCGATTGTGGTTCTTAATACCTCTAATGATAGGTCTCAGGACCTATAATCAGTGTACAGACGCGCATTTAGATTGCTTGATTATTTCCATACATTTCAAAGAAAATTCGATTTGCTGAAAATCACCTTACTATAGATCAGCCGATTCAGAGCCATTCAAAATCCAAAATCTGCAATTGTGCTCCGATTGTGGTTCTTAATACCTCTAATGATAGGTCTCAGGACCTATAATTAGTGTACAGACGCGCATTTAGATTGCTTGATTATTTCCATACATTTCAAAGAAAATTCGATTTGCTGAAAATCACCTTACTATAGATCAGCCGATTCAGAGCCATTCAAAATCCAAAATCTGCAATTGTGCTCCGATTGTGGTTCTTAATACCTCTAATGATAGGTCTCAGGACCTATAATTTGTGTGCAAACGCGCATTTAGATTGCTTGATTATTTCCATACATTTCAGAGAAAATTCGATTTGCTGAAAATCACCTTACTATAGATCAGCCGATTCAGAGCCATTCAAAATCCAAAATCTGCAATTGTGCTCCGATTGTGGTTCTTAATACCTCTAATGATAGGTCTCAGGACCTATAATTAGTGTGCAAACGCGCATTTAGATTGCTTGATTATTTCCATACATTTCAAAGAAAATTCGATTTGCTGAAAATCACCTTACTATAGTTCAGCCGATTCGGAGCCATTCAAAATCCAAAATCTACAATTGTGCTCCGATTGTGGTTCTTAATACCTCTAATGATAGGTCTCAGGACCTATAATTAGTGTACAGACGCGCATTTAGATTGCTTGATTATTTCCATACATTTCAAAGAAAATTCGATTTGCTGAAAATCACCTTACTATAGATCAGCCGATTCAGAACCATTCAAAATCCAAAATCTGCAATTCTGCTCCGATTGTGGTTCTTAATACCTCTAATGATAGGTCTCAGGACCTATAATTAGTGTACAGACGCGCATTTAGATTGCTTGATTATTTCCATACATTTCAAAGAAAATTCGATTTGCTGAAAATCACCTTACTATAGTTCAGCCGATTCGGAGCCATTCAAAATCCAAAATCTACAATTGTGCTCCGATTGTGGTTCTTAATACCTCTAATGAGAGGTCTCAGGACCTATAATTAGTGTACAGACGCGCATTTAGATTGCTTGATTATTTCCATACATTTCAAAGAAAATTCGATTTGCTGAAAATCACCTTACTATAGATCAGCCGATTCAGAGCCATTCAAAATCCAAAATCTGCAATTGTGCTCCGATTGTGGTTCTTAATACCTCTAATGATAGGTCTCAGGACCTATAATTAGTGTACAGACGCGCATTTAGATTGCTTGATTATTTCCATACATTTCAAAGAAAATTCGATTTGCTGAAAATCACCTTACTATAGTTCAGCCGATTCAGAGCCATTCAAAATCCAAAATCTGCAATTGTGCTCCGATTGTGGTTCCTGATACCTCTAATGCTGAAAATCACCTTACTATAGTTCAGCCGATTCAGAGCCATTCAAAATCCAAAATCTGCAATTGTGCTCCGATTGTGGTTCTTAATACCTCTAATGATAGGTCTCAGGACCAATGTATAATTAGCGTGCCAACGCACAATTCGATTGCTTGACTATTTCCACACATTTCAAAGAAAATTCGATTTGCTGAAAATCACCTTACTATAGATCAGCCGATTCGGAGCCATTCAAAATCCAAAATCTACAATTGTGCTTCGATTGTGGTTCTTAATACCTCTAATGATAGGTCTCAGGACCTATAATTAGTGTACAGACGCGCATTTAGATTGCTTGATTATTTCCATACATTTCAAAGAAAATTCGATTTGCTGAAAATCACCTTACTATAGATCAGCCGATTCAGAGCCATTCAAAATCCAAAATCTGCAATTGTGCTCCGATTGTGGTTCTTAATACCTCTAATGATAGGTCTCAGGACCTATAATTAGTGTACAGACGCGCATTTAGATTGCTTGATTATTTCCATACATTTCAAAGAAAATTCGATTTGCTGAAAATCACCTTACTATAGATCAGCCGATTCAGAGCCATTCAAAATCCAAAATCTGCAATTGTGCTCCGATTGTGGTTCTTAATACCTCTAATGATAGGTCTCAGGACCTATAATTAGTGTACAGACGCGCATTTAGATTGCTTGATTATTTCCATACATTTCAAAGAAAATTCGATTTGCTGAAAATCACCTTACTATAGTTCAGCCGATTCAGAGCCATTCAAAATCCAAAATCTGCAATTGTGCTCCGATTGTGGTTCCTGATACCTCTAATGCTGAAAATCACCTTACTATAGTTCAGCCGATTCAGAGCCATTCAAAATCCAAAATCTGCAATTGTGCTCCGATTGTGGTTCTTAATACCTCTAATGATAGGTCTCAGGACCTATGTATAATTAGCGTGCCAACGCACAATTCGATTGCTTGATTATTTCCACACATTTCAAAGAAAATTCGATTTGCTGAAAATCACCTTACTATAGATCAGCCGATTCGGAGCCATTCAAAATCCAAAATCTACAATTGTGCTCCGATTGTGGTTCTTAATACCTCTAATGATAGGTCTCAGGACCTATAATTAGTGTGCAAACGCGCATTTAGATTGCTTGATTATTTCCATAGATTTCAAAGAAAATTCGATTTGCTGAAAATCACCTTACTATAGATCAGCCGATTCAGAGCCATTCAAAATCCAAAATCTACAATTGTGCTCCGATTGTGGTTCTTAATACCTCTAATGATAGGTCTCAGGACCTATAATTAGTGTACAGACGCGCATTTAGATTGATTGATTATTTCCATACATTTCAAAGAAAATTCGATTTGCTGAAAATCACCTTACTATAGATCAGCCGATTCAGAGCCATTTAAAATCCAAAATCTGCAATTGTGCTCCGATTGTGGTTCTTAATACCTCTAATGATAGGTCTCAGGACCTATAATTAGTGTGCAAACGCGCATTTAGATTGCTTGATTATTTCCATACATTTCAAAGAAAATTCGATTTGCTGAAAATCACCTTACTATAGTTCAGCCGATTCGGAGCCATTCAAAATCCAAAATCTGCAATTGTGCTCCGATTGTGGTTCTTAATACCTCTAATGATAGGTCTCAGGACCTATAATCAGTGTACAGACGCGCATTTAGATTGCTTGATTATTTCCATACATTTCAAAGAAAATTCGATTTGCTGAAAATCACCTTACTATAGATCAGCCGATTCAGAGCCATTCAAAATCCAAAATCTGCAATTGTGCTCCGATTGTGGTTCTTAATACCTCTAATGATAGGTCTCAGGACCTATAATTAGTGTACAGACGCGCATTTAGATTGCTTGATTATTTCCATACATTTCAAAGAAAATTCGATTTGCTGAAAATCACCTTACTATAGATCAGCCGATTCAGAGCCATTCAAAATCCAAAATCTGCAATTGTGCTCCGATTGTGGTTCTTAATACCTCTAATGATAGGTCTCAGGACCTATAATTTGTGTGCAAACGCGCATTTAGATTGCTTGATTATTTCCATACATTTCAGAGAAAATTCGATTTGCTGAAAATCACCTTACTATAGATCAGCCGATTCAGAGCCATTCAAAATCCAAAATCTGCAATTGTGCTCCGATTGTGGTTCTTAATACCTCTAATGATAGGTCTCAGGACCTATAATTAGTGTGCAAACGCGCATTTAGATTGCTTGATTATTTCCATACATTTCAAAGAAAATTCGATTTGCTGAAAATCACCTTACTATAGTTCAGCCGATTCGGAGCCATTCAAAATCCAAAATCTACAATTGTGCTCCGATTGTGGTTCTTAATACCTCTAATGATAGGTCTCAGGACCTATAATTAGTGTACAGACGCGCATTTAGATTGCTTGATTATTTCCATACATTTCAAAGAAAATTCGATTTGCTGAAAATCACCTTACTATAGATCAGCCGATTCAGAACCATTCAAAATCCAAAATCTGCAATTGTGCTCCGATTGTGGTTCTTAATACCTCTAATGATAGGTCTCAGGACCTATAATTAGTGTGCAAACGCGCATTTAGATTGCTTGATTATTTCCATACATTTCAAAGAAAATTCGATTTGCTGAAAATCACCTTACTATAGTTCAGCCGATTCGGAGCCATTCAAAATCCAAAATCTGCAATTGTGCTCCGATTGTGGTTCTTAATACCTCTAATGATAGGTCTCAGGACCTATAATCAGTGTACAGACGCGCATTTAGATTGCTTGATTATTTCCATACATTTCAAAGAAAATTCGATTTGCTGAAAATCACCTTACTATAGATCAGCCGATTCAGAGCCATTCAAAATCCAAAATCTGCAATTGTGCTCCGATTGTGGTTCTTAATACCTCTAATGATAGGTCTCAGGACCTATAATTAGTGTACAGACGCGCATTTAGATTGCTTGATTATTTCCATACATTTCAAAGAAAATTCGATTTGCTGAAAATCACCTTACTATAGATCAGCCGATTCAGAGCCATTCAAAATCCAAAATCTGCAATTGTGCTCCGATTGTGGTTCTTAATACCTCTAATGATAGGTCTCAGGACCTATAATTTGTGTGCAAACGCGCATTTAGATTGCTTGATTATTTCCATACATTTCAAAGAAAATTCGATTTGCTGAAAATCACCTTACTATAGATCAGCCGATTCAGAGCCATTCAAAATCCAAAATCTGCAATTGTGCTCCGATTGTGGTTCTTAATACCTCTAATGATAGGTCTCAGGACCTATAATTAGTGTGCAAACGCGCATTTAGATTGCTTGATTATTTCCATACATTTCAAAGAAAATTCGATTTGCTGAAAATCACCTTACTATAGTTCAGCCGATTCGGAGCCATTCAAAATCCAAAATCTACAATTGTGCTCCGATTGTGGTTCTTAATACCTTTAATGATAGGTCTCAGGACCTATAATTAGTGTACAGACGCGCATTTAGATTGCTTGATTATTTCCATACATTTCAAAGAAAATTCGATTTGCTGAAAATCACCTTACTATAGATCAGCCGATTCAGAACCATTCAAAATCCAAAATCTGCAATTCTGCTCCGATTGTGGTTCTTAATACCTCTAATGATAGGTCTCAGGACCTATAATTAGTGTACAGACGCGCATTTAGATTGCTTGATTATTTCCATACATTTCAAAGAAAATTCGATTTGCTGAAAATCACCTTACTATAGTTCAGCCGATTCAGAGCCATTCAAAATCCAAAATCTGCAATTGTGCTCCGATTGTGGTTCCTGATACCTCTAATGCTGAAAATCACCTTACTATAGTTCAGCCGATTCATAGCCATTCAAAATCCAAAATCTGCAATTGTGCTCCGATTGTGGTTCTTAATACCTCTAATGATAGGTCTCAGGACCAATGTATAATTAGCGTGCCAACGCACAATTCGATTGCTTGACTATTTCCACACATTTCAAAGAAAATTCGATTTGCTGAAAATCACCTTACTATAGATCAGCCGATTCGGAGCCATTCAAAATCCAAAATCTACAATTGTGCTTCGATTGTGGTTCTTAATACCTCTAATGATAGGTCTCAGGACCTATAATTAGTGTACAGACGCGCATTTAGATTGCTTGATTATTTCCATACATTTCAAAGAAAATTCGATTTGCTGAAAATCACCTTACTATAGATCAGCCGATTCAGAGCCATTCAAAATCCAAAATCTGCAATTGTGCTCCGATTGTGGTTCTTAATACCTCTAATGATAGGTCTCAGGACCTATAATTAGTGTACAGACGCGCATTTAGATTGCTTGATTATTTCCATACATTTCAAAGAAAATTCGATTTGCTGAAAATCACCTTACTATAGATCAGCCGATTCAGAGCCATTCAAAATCCAAAATCTGCAATTGTGCTCCGATTGTGGTTCTTAATACCTCTAATGATAGGTCTCAGGACCTATAATTAGTGTCCTAACGCGCATAAATGTTGCTTGATTATTTCCATAGATTTCAAAGAAAATTCGATTTGCTGAAAATCACCTTACTATAGATCAGCCGATTCAGAGCCATTCAAAATCCAAAATCTGCAATTTTGCTCCGATTGTGGTTTTTAATATCTCTAATGATAGGTCTCAGGACCTATAATTAGCGTGCCAACGCGCATTTCGATTGCTCGATTTTTTCCATACATTTCAAAGAAAATTCGGTTTGCTGAAAATCACCTTACTATAGATCAGCCGATTCAGAGCCATTCAAAATCCAAAATCTGCAATTGTGCTCCGATTGTGGTTCCTGATACCTCTAATGCTGAAAATCACCTTACTATAGTTCAGCCGATTCAGAGCCATTCAAAATCCAAAATCTGCAATTGTGCTCCGATTGTGGTTCTTAATACCTCTAATGATAGGTCTCAGGACCTATAATTAGTGTGCAAACGCGCATTTAGATTGCTTGATTATTTCCATACATTTCAAAGAAAATTCGATTTGCTGAAAATCACCTTACTATAGTTCAGCCGATTCGGAGCCATTCAAAATCCAAAATCTACAATTGTGCTCCGATTGTGGTTCTTAATACCTCTAATGATAGGTCACAGGACCTATAATTAGTGTACAGACGCGCATTTAGATTGCTTGATTATTTCCATACATTTCAAAGAAAATTCGATTTGCTGAAAATCACCTTACTATAGATCAGCCGATTCAGAGCCATTCAAAATCCAAAATCTGCAATTCTGCTCCGATTGTGGTTCTTAATACCTTTAATGATAGGTCTCAGGACCTATAATTAGTGTACAGACGCGCATTTAGATTGCTTGATTATTTCCATACATTTCAAAGAAAATTCGATTTGCTGAAAATCACCTTACTATAGATCAGCCGATTCAGAGCCATTCAAAATCCAAAATCTGCAATTGTGCTCCGATTGTGGTTCTTAATACCTCTAATGATAGGTCTCAGGACCTATAATTAGTGTACAGACGCGCATTTAGATTGCTTGATTATTTCCATACGTTTCAAAGAAAATTCGATTTGCTGAAAATCACCTTACTATAGTTCAGCCGATTCAGAGCCATTCAAAATCCAAAATCTGCAATTCTGCTCCGATTATGGTTCTTAATACCTCTAATGATAGGTCTCAGGACCTATAATTAGTGTACAGACGCGCATTTAGATTGCTTGATTATTTCCATACATTTCAAAGAAAATTCGATTTGCTGAAAACACCTTACTATAGTTCAGCCGATTCAGAGCCATTCAAAATCAAAAATCTGCAATTTTGCTCCGATTGTGGTTCTTAATACCTCTAATGATAGGTCTCAGGACCTATAATTAGTGTACAGACGCGCATTTAGATTGCTTGATTATTTCAATACATTTCAAAGAAAATTCGATTTGCTGAAAATCACCTTACTATAGATCAGCCGATTCAGAGCCATTCAAAATCCAAAATCTGCAATTGTGCTCCGATTGTGGTTCTTAATACCTCTAATGATAGGTCTCAGGACCTATAATTAGTGTGCAAACGCGCATTTAGATTGCTTGATTATTTCCATACATTTCAAAGAAAATTCGATTTGCTGAAAATCACCTTACTATAGTTCAGCCGATTCGGAGCCATTCAAAATCCAAAATCTGCAATTGTGCTCCGATTGTGGTTCTTGATACCTCTAATGATAGGTCTCAGGACCTATAATTAGTGTACAGACGCGCATTTAGATTGCTTGATTATTTCCATACATTTCAAAGAAAATTCGATTTGCTGAAAATCACCTTACTATAGATCAGCCGATTCAGAGCCATTCAAAATCCAAAATCTGCAATTCTGCTCCGATTGTGGTTCTTAATACCTCTAATGATAGGTCTCAGGACCTATAATTAGTGTACAGACGCGCATTTAGATTGCTTGATTATTTCCATACATTTCAAAGAAAATTCGATTTGCTGAAAATCACCTTACTATAGATCAGCCGATTCAGAGCCATTCAAAATCCAAAATCTGCAATTCTGCTCCGATTGTGGTTCTTAATACCTCTAATGATAGGTCTCAGGACCTATAATTAGTGTACAGACGCGCTTTTAGATTGCTTGATTATTTCCATACATTTCAAAGAAAATTCGATTTGCTGAAAATCACCTTACTATAGATCAGCCGATTCAGAGCCATTCAAAATCCAAAATCTGCAATTGTGCTCCGATTGTGGTTTTTAATATCTCTAATGATAGGTCTCAGGACCTATAATTAGTGTCCTAACGCGCATAAATGTTGCTTGATTATTTCCATAGATTTCAAAGAAAATTCGATTTGTTGAAAATCACCTTACTATAGATCAGCCGATTCAGAGCCATTCAAAATCCAAAATCTGCAATTTTGCTCCGATTGTGGTTTTTAATATCTCTAATGATAGGTCTCAGGACCTATAATTAGCGTGCCAACGCGCATTTCGATTGCTCGATTTTTTCCATACATTTCAAAGAAAATTCGATTTGCTGAAAATCACCTTACTATAGATCAGCCGATTCAGAGCCATTCAAAATCCAAAATCTGCAATTGTGCTCCGATTGTGGTTCCTGATACCTCTAATGCTAAAAATCACCTTACTATAGTTCAGCCGATTCAGAGCCATTCAAAATCCAAAATCTGCAATTGTGCTCCGATTGTGGTTCTTAATACCTCTAATGATAGGTCTCAGGACCTATAATTAGTGTGCAAACGCGCATTTAGATTGCTTGATTATTTCCATAGATTTCAAAGAAAATTCGATTTGCTGAAAATCACCTTACTATAGATCAGCCGATTCAGAGCCATTCAAAATCCAAAATCTGCAATTGAGCTCCGATTGTGGTACCTGATACCTCTAATGCTGAAAATCACCTTACTATAGTTCAGCCGATTCAGAGCCATTCAAAATCCAAAATCTGCAATTGTGCTCCGATTGTGGTTCTTAATACCTCTAATGATAGGTCTCAGGACCTATAATTAGTGTGCCATAGCGCATTTAGATTGCTTGATTATTTCCATACATTTCAAAGTAAATTCGATTTGCTGAAAATCACCTTACTATAGATCAGCCGATTCAGAGCCATTCAAAATCCAAAATCTGCAATTGTGCTCCGATTGTGGTTCTTAATACCTCTAATGATAGGTCTCAGGACCTATAATTAGTGTGCAAACGCGCATTTAGATTGCTTGATTATTTCCATACATTTCAAAGAAAATTCGATTTGCTGAAAATCACCTTACTATTGATCAGCCGATTCAGAGCCATTCAAAATCCAAAATCTGCAATTGTGCTCCGATTGTGGTTCTTAATACCTCTAATGACAGGTCTCAGGACCTATAATTAGTGTACAGACGCGCATTTAGATTGCTTGATTATTTCCATACATTTCAATGAAAATTCGATTTGCTGAAAATCACCTTACTATAATCAGCCGATTCAGAGCCATTCAAAATCCAAAATCTACAATTGTGCTCCGATTGTGGTTCTTAATACCTCTAATGCTGAAAATCACCTTACTATAGTTCAGCCGATTCAGAGCCATTCAAAATCCAAAATCTGCAATTGTGCTCCGATTTTGGTTATTAATACCTCTAATGATAGGTCTCAGGACCTATAATTAGTGTGCCATAGCGCATTTAGATTGCTTGATTATTTCCATACATTTCAAAGAAAATTCGATTTGCTGAAAATCACCTTACTATAGTTCAGCCGATTCGGAGCCATTCAAAATCCAAAATCTACAATTGTGCTCCGATTGTGGTTCTTAATACCTCTAATGATAGGTCTCAGGACCTATAATTAGTGTACAGACGCGCATTTAGATTGCGATTATTTCCATACATTTCAAAGAAAATTCGATTTGCTGAAAATCACCTTACTATAGTTCAGCCGATTCAGAGCCATTCAAAATCCAAAATCTGCAATTGAGCTCCGATTGTGGTACCTGATACCTCTAATGCTGAAAATCACCTTACTATAGTTCAGCCGATTCAGAGCCATTCAAAATCCAAAATCTGCAATTGTGCTCCGATTGTGGTTCTTAATACCTCTAATGATAGGTCTCAGGACCTATAATTAGTGTGCAAACGCGCATTAAAATTGCTTGATTATTTCCATACATTTCAAAGAAAATTCGATTTGCTGAAAATCACCTTACTATAGTTCAGCCGATTCGGAGCCATTCAAAATCCAAAATCTGCAATTGTGCTCCGATTGTGGTTCTTGATACCTCTAATGATAGGTCTCAGGACCTATAATTAGTGTACAGACGCGCATTTAGATTGCTTGATTATTTCCATACATTTCAAAGAAAATTCGATTTGCTGAAAATCACCTTACTATAGATCAGCCGATTCAGAGCCATTCAAAATCCAAAATCTGCAATTCTGCTCCGATTGTGGTTCTTAATACCTCTAATGATAGGTCTCAGGACCTATAATTAGTGTACAGACGCGCATTTAGATTGCTTGATTATTTCCATACATTTCAAAGAAAATTCGATTTGCTGAAAATCACCTTACTATAGATCAGCCGATTCAGAGCCATTCAAAATCCAAAATCTGCAATTCTGCTCCGATTGTGGTTTTTAATATCTCTAATGATAGGTCTCAGGACCTATAATTAGTGTCCTAACGCGCATAAATGTTGCTTGATTATTTCCATAGATTTCAAAGAAAATTCGATTTGCTGAAAATCACCTTACTATAGATCAGCCGATTCAGAGCCATTCAAAATCCAAAATCTGCAATTTTGCTCCGATTGTGGTTTTTAATATCTCTAATGATAGGTCTCAGGACCTATAATTAGCGTGCCAACGCGCATTTCGATTGATCGATTTTTTCCATACATTTCAAAGAAAATTCGATTTGCTGAAAATCACCTTACTATAGATCAGCCGATTCAGAGCCATTCAAAATCCAAAATCTGCAATTGTGCTCCGATTGTGGTTCTTAATACCTCTAATGATAGGTCTCAGGACCTATAATTAGTGTCCCAACGCGCATAAA
Organism: Tipula vernalis; assembly: GCA_958295665.1. Taxonomy (NCBI): domain Eukaryota; kingdom Metazoa; phylum Arthropoda; class Insecta; order Diptera; family Tipulidae; genus Tipula; species Tipula vernalis. The sequence goes on along the minus strand of OY282558.1, from coordinate 124,370,456 downwards.
TGTTGCTTGATTATTTCCATAGATTTCAAAGAAAATTCGATTTGCTGAAAATCACCTTACTATAGATCAGCCGATTCAGAGCCATTCAAAATCCAAAATCTGCAATTTTGCTCCGATTGTGGTTTTTAATATCTCTAATGATAGGTCTCAGGACCTATAATTAGCGTGCCAACGCGCATTTAGATTGCTTGATTATTTCCATACATTTCAAAGAAAATTCGATTTGCTGAAAATCACCTTACTATAGTTCAGCCGATTCGGAGCCATTCAAAATCCAAAATCTGCAATTGTGCTCCGATTGTGGTTCTTGATACCTCTAATGATAGGTCTCAGGACCTATAATTAGTGTACAGACGCGCATTTAGATTGCTTGATTATTTCCATACATTTCAAAGAAAATTCGATTTGCTGAAAATCACCTTACTATAGATCAGCCGATTCAGAGCCATTCAAAATCCAAAATCTGCAATTCTGCTCCGATTGTGGTTCTTAATACCTCTAATGATAGGTCTCAGGACCTATAATTAGTGTACAGACGCGCATTTAGATTGCTTGATTATTTCCATACATTTCAAAGAAAATTCGATTTGCTGAAAATCACCTTACTATAGATCAGCCGATTCAGAGCCATTCAAAATCCAAAATCTGCAATTCTGCTCCGATTGTGGTTTTTAATATCTCTAATGATAGGTCTCAGGACCTATAATTAGTGTCCTAACGCGCATAAATGTTGCTTGATTATTTCCATAGATTTCAAAGAAAATTCGATTTGCTGAAAATCACCTTACTATAGATCAGCCGATTCAGAGCCATTCAAAATCCAAAATCTGCAATTTTGCTCCGATTGTGGTTTTTAATATCTCTAATGATAGGTCTCAGGACCTATAATTAGTGTCCTAACGCGCATAAATGTTGCTTGATTATTTCCATAGATTTCAAAGAAAATTCGATTTGCTGAAAATCACCTTACTATAGATCAGCCGATTCAGAGCCATTCAAAATCCAAAATCTGCAATTGTGCTCCGATTGTGGTTCTTAATACCTCTAATGACAGGTCTCAGGACCTATAATTAGTGTACAGACGCGCATTTAGATTGCTTGATTATTTCCATACATTTCAATGAAAATTCGATTTGCTGAAAATCACCTTACTATAATCAGCCGATTCAGAGCCATTCAAAATCCAAAATCTACAATTGTGCTCCGATTGTGGTTCTTAATACCTCTAATGATAGGTCTCAGGACCTATAATTAGTGTACAGACGCGCATTTAGATTGCTTGATTATTTCCATACATTTCAAAGAAAATTCGATTTGCTGAAAATCACCTTACTATAGATCAGCCGATTCAGAGCCATTCAAAATCCAAAATCTGCAATTCTGCTCCGATTGTGGTTCTTAATACCTCTAATGATAGGTCTCAGGACCTATAATTAGTGTACAGACGCGCATTTAGATTGCTTGATTATTTCCATACATTTCAAAGAAAATTCGATTTGCTGAAAATCACCTTACTATAGATCAGCCGATTCAGAGCCATTCAAAATCCAAAATCTGCAATTCTGCTCCGATTGTGGTTTTTAATATCTCTAATGATAGGTCTCAGGACCTATAATTAGTGTCCTAACGCGCATAAATGTTGCTTGATTATTTCCATAGATTTCAAAGAAAATTCGATTTGCTGAAAATCACCTTACTATAGATCAGCCGATTCAGAGCCATTCAAAATCCAAAATCTGCAATTTTGCTCCGATTGTGGTTTTTAATATCTCTAATGATAGGTCTCAGGACCTATAATTAGTGTCCTAACGCGCATAAATGTTGCTTGATTATTTCCATAGATTTCAAAGAAAATTCGATTTGCTGAAAATCACCTTACTATAGATCAGCCGATTCAGAGCCATTCAAAATCCAAAATCTGCAATTGTGCTCCGATTGTGGTTCTTAATACCTCTAATGACAGGTCTCAGGACCTATAATTAGTGTACAGACGCGCATTTAGATTGCTTGATTATTTCCATACATTTCAATGAAAATTCGATTTGCTGAAAATCACCTTACTATAATCAGCCGATTCAGAGCCATTCAAAATCCAAAATCTACAATTGTGCTCCGATTGTGGTTCTTAATACCTCTAATGCTGAAAATCACCTTACTATAGTTCAGCCGATTCAGAGCCATTCAAAATCCAAAATCTGCAATTGTGCTCCGATTTTGGTTATTAATACCTCTAATGATAGGTCTCAGGACCTATAATTAGTGTGCCATAGCGCATTTAGATTGCTTGATTATTTCCATACATTTCAAAGAAAATTCGATTTGCTGAAAATCACCTTACTATAGTTCAGCCGATTCGGAGCCATTCAAAATCCAAAATCTACAATTGTGCTCCGATTGTGGTTCTTAATACCTCTAATGATAGGTCTCAGGACCTATAATTAGTGTGCCATAGCGCATTTAGATTGCTTGATTATTTCCATACATTTCAAAGTAAATTCGATTTGCTGAAAATCACCTTACTATAGATCAGCCGATTCAGAGCCATTCAAAATCCAAAATCTGCAATTGTGCTCCGATTGTGGTTCTTAATACCTCTAATGATAGGTCTCAGGACCTATAATTAGTGTGCAAACGCGCATTTAGATTGCTTGATTATTTCCATACATTTCAAAGAAAATTCGATTTGCTGAAAATCACCTTACTATTGATCAGCCGATTCAGAGCCATTCAAAATCCAAAATCTGCAATTGTGCTCCGATTGTGGTTCTTAATACCTCTAATGACAGGTCTCAGGACCTATAATTAGTGTACAGACGCGCATTTAGATTGCTTGATTATTTCCATACATTTCAATGAAAATTCGATTTGCTGAAAATCACCTTACTATAATCAGCCGATTCAGAGCCATTCAAAATCCAAAATCTACAATTGTGCTCCGATTGTGGTTCTTAATACCTCTAATGCTGAAAATCACCTTACTATAGTTCAGCCGATTCAGAGCCATTCAAAATCCAAAATCTGCAATTGTGCTCCGATTTTGGTTATTAATACCTCTAATGATAGGTCTCAGGACCTATAATTAGTGTGCCATAGCGCATTTAGATTGCTTGATTATTTCCATACATTTCAAAGAAAATTCGATTTGCTGAAAATCACCTTACTATAGTTCAGCCGATTCGGAGCCATTCAAAATCCAAAATCTACAATTGTGCTCCGATTGTGGTTCTTAATACCTCTAATGATAGGTCTCAGGACCTATAATTAGTGTACAGACGCGCATTTAGATTGCGATTATTTCCATACATTTCAAAGAAAATTCGATTTGCTGAAAATCACCTTACTATAGTTCAGCCGATTCAGAGCCATTCAAAATCCAAAATCTGCAATTGAGCTCCGATTGTGGTACCTGATACCTCTAATGCTGAAAATCACCTTACTATAGTTCAGCCGATTCAGAGCCATTCAAAATCCAAAATCTGCAATTGTGCTCCGATTGTGGTTCTTAATACCTCTAATGATAGGTCTCAGGACCTATAATTAGTGTGCAAACGCGCATTAAAATTGCTTGATTATTTCCATACATTTCAAAGAAAATTCGATTTGCTGAAAATCACCTTACTATAGTTCAGCCGATTCGGAGCCATTCAAAATCCAAAATCTGCAATTCTGCTCCGATTGTGGTTCTTAATACCTCTAATGATAGGTCTCAGGACCTATAATTAGTGTACAGACGCGCATTTAGATTGCTTGATTATTTCCATACATTTCAAAGAAAATTCGATTTGCTGAAAATCACCTTACTATAGATCAGCCGATTCAGAGCCATTCAAAATCCAAAATCTGCAATTCTGCTCCGATTGTGGTTCTTAATACCTCTAATGATAGGTCTCAGGACCTATAATTAGTGTACAGACGCGCATTTAGATTGCTTGATTATTTCCATACATTTCAAAGAAAATTCGATTTGCTGAAAATCACCTTACTATAGATCAGCCGATTCAGAGCCATTCAAAATCCAAAATCTGCAATTCTGCTCCGATTGTGGTTTTTAATATCTCTAATGATAGGTCTCAGGACCTATAATTAGTGTCCTAACGCGCATAAATGTTGCTTGATTATTTCCATAGATTTCAAAGAAAATTCGATTTGCTGAAAATCACCTTACTATAGATCAGCCGATTCAGAGCCATTCAAAATCCAAAATCTGCAATTTTGCTCCGATTGTGGTTTTTAATATCTCTAATGATAGGTCTCAGGACCTATAATTAGCGTGCCAACGCGCATTTCGATTGATCGATTTTTTCCATACATTTCAAAGAAAATTCGATTTGCTGAAAATCACCTTACTATAGATCAGCCGATTCAGAGCCATTCAAAATCCAAAATCTGCAATTGTGCTCCGATTGTGGTTCTTAATACCTCTAATGATAGGTCTCAGGACCTATAATTAGTGTCCCAACGCGCATAAATGTTGCTTGATTATTTCCATAGATTTCAAAGAAAATTCGATTTGCTGAAAATCACCTTACTATAGATCAGCCGATTCAGAGCCATTCAAAATCCAAAATCTGCAATTTTGCTCCGATTGTGGTTTTTAATATCTCTAATGATAGGTCTCAGGACCTATAATTAGCGTGCCAACGCGCATTTAGATTGCTTGATTATTTCCATACATTTCAAAGAAAATTCGATTTGCTGAAAATCACCTTACTATAGTTCAGCCGATTCGGAGCCATTCAAAATCCAAAATCTGCAATTGTGCTCCGATTGTGGTTCTTGATACCTCTAATGATAGGTCTCAGGACCTATAATTAGTGTACAGACGCGCATTTAGATTGCTTGATTATTTCCATACATTTCAAAGAAAATTCGATTTGCTGAAAATCACCTTACTATAGATCAGCCGATTCAGAGCCATTCAAAATCCAAAATCTGCAATTCTGCTCCGATTGTGGTTCTTAATACCTCTAATGATAGGTCTCAGGACCTATAATTAGTGTACAGACGCGCATTTAGATTGCTTGATTATTTCCATACATTTCAAAGAAAATTCGATTTGCTGAAAATCACCTTACTATAGATCAGCCGATTCAGAGCCATTCAAAATCCAAAATCTGCAATTCTGCTCCGATTGTGGTTTTTAATATCTCTAATGATAGGTCTCAGGACCTATAATTAGTGTCCTAACGCGCATAAATGTTGCTTGATTATTTCCATAGATTTCAAAGAAAATTCGATTTGCTGAAAATCACCTTACTATAGATCAGCCGATTCAGAGCCATTCAAAATCCAAAATCTGCAATTTTGCTCCGATTGTGGTTTTTAATATCTCTAATGATAGGTCTCAGGACCTATAATTAGCGTGCCAACGCGCATTTCGATTGATCGATTTTTTCCATACATTTCAAAGAAAATTCGATTTGCTGAAAATCACCTTACTATAGATCAGCCGATTCAGAGCCATTCAAAATCCAAAATCTGCAATTGTGCTCCGATTGTGGTTCCTGATACCTCTAATGCTGAAAATCACCTTACAATAGTTCAGCCGATTCAGAGCCATTCAAAATCCAAAATCTGCAATTGTGCTCCGATTGTGGTTCTTAATACCTCTAATGATAGGTCTCAGGACCTATAATTAGTGTGCAAACGCGCATTTAGATTGCTTGATTATTTCCATAGATTTCAAAGAAAATTCGATTTGCTGAAAATCACCTTACTATAGATCAGCCGATTCAGAGCCATTCAAAATCCAAAATCTACAATTGTGCTCCGATTGTGGTTCTTAATACCTCTAATGATAGGTCTCAGGACCTATAATTAGCGTGCAAACGCACATTTCGATTGCTTGATTATTTCCATACATTTAAAAGAAAATTCGATTTGCTGAAAATCACCTTACTATATATCAGCCGATTCAGAGCCATTCAAAATCCAAAATCTGCAATTGTGCTCCGATTGTGGTTCCTGATACCTCTAATGATAGGCCTCAGGGCCTATAATTAGTGTCCTAACGCGCATAAATGTTGCTTGATTATTTCCATAGATTTCAAAGAAAATTCGATTTGCTGAAAATCACCTTACTATAGATCAGCCGATTCAGAGCCATTCAAAATCCAAAATCTGCAATTGTGCTCCGATTGTCGTTTATAATACCTCTAATGATAGGTCTCAGGACCTATAATTAGTGTACAGACGCGCATTTAGGTTGCTTGATTATTTCCATACATTTCAAAGAAAATTCGATTTGCTGAAAATCACCTTACTATCGATCAGCCGATTCAGAGCCATTCAAAATCCAAAATCCGCAATTGTGCTCCGATTGTGGTTCTTAATACCTCTAATGATAGGTCTCAGGACCTACAATTAGTGTCCCAATGGGCATAAATGTTGCTTGATTATTTCCATACATTTCAAAGAAAATTCGATTTGCTGAAAATCACCTTACTATAGATCAGCCGATTCAGTGCTCCGATTGTGGTTTTTAATATCTCTAATGATAGGTCTCAGGACCTATAATTAGTGTCCCAACGCGCATAAATGTTGCTTGATTATTTCCATAGATTTCAAAGAAAATTCGATTTGCTGAAAATCACCTTACTATAGATCAGCCGATTCAGAGCCATTCAAAATCCAAAATCTGCAATTTTGCTCCGATTGTGGTTTTTAATATCTCTAATGATAGGTCTCAGGACCTATAATTAGCGTGCCAACGCGCATTTAGATTGCTTGATTATTTCCATACATTTCAAAGAAAATTCGATTTGCTGAAAATCACCTTACTATAGTTCAGCCGATTCGGAGCCATTCAAAATCCAAAATCTGCAATTGTGCTCCGATTGTGGTTCTTGATACCTCTAATGATAGGTCTCAGGACCTATAATTAGTGTACAGACGCGCATTTAGATTGCTTGATTATTTCCATACATTTCAAAGAAAATTCGATTTGCTGAAAATCACCTTACTATAGATCAGCCGATTCAGAGCCGTTCAAAATCCAAAATCTGCAATTCTGCTCCGATTGTGGTTCTTAATACCTCTAATGATAGGTCTCAGGACCTATAATTAGGGTACAGACGCGCATTTAGATTGCTTGATTATTTCCATACATTTCAAAGAAAATTCGATTTGCTGAAAATCACCTTACTATAGATCAGCCGATTCAGAGCCATTCAAAATCCAAAATCTGCAATTCTGCTCCGATTGTGGTTTTTAATATCTCTAATGATAGGTCTCAGGACCTATAATTAGTGTCCTAACGCGCATAAATGTTGCTTGATTATTTCCATAGATTTCAAAGAAAATTCGATTTGCTGAAAATCACCTTACTATAGATCAGCCGATTCAGAGCCATTCAAAATCCAAAATCTGCAATTTTGCTCCGATTGTGGTTTTTAATATCTCTAATGATAGGTCTCAGGACCTATAATTAGCGTGCCAACGCGCATTTCGATTGATCGATTTTTTCCATACATTTCAAAGAAAATTCGATTTGCTGAAAATCACCTTACTATAGATCAGCCGATTCAGAGCCATTCAAAATCCAAAATCTGCAATTGTGCTCCGATTGTGGTTCCTGATACCTCTAATGCTGAAAATCACCTTACAATAGTTCAGCCGATTCAGAGCCATTCAAAATCCAAAATCTGCAATTGTGCTCCGATTGTGGTTCTTAATACCTCTAATGATAGGTCTCAGGACCTATAATTAGTGTGCAAACGCGCATTTAGATTGCTTGATTATTTCCATAGATTTCAAAGAAAATTCGATTTGCTGAAAATCACCTTACTATAGATCAGCCGATTCAGAGCCATTCAAAATCCAAAATCTACAATTGTGCTCCGATTGTGGTTCTTAATACCTCTAATGATAGGTCTCAGGACCTATAATTAGCGTGCAAACGCACATTTCGATTGCTTGATTATTTCCATACATTTAAAAGAAAATTCGATTTGCTGAAAATCACCTTACTATATATCAGCCGATTCAGAGCCATTCAAAATCCAAAATCTGCAATTGTGCTCCGATTGTGGTTCCTGATACCTCTAATGATAGGCCTCAGGGCCTATAATTAGTGTCCTAACGCGCATAAATTTTGCTTGATTATTTCCATAGATTTCAAAGAAAATTCGATTTGCTGAAAATCACCTTACTATAGATCAGCCGATTCAGAGCCATTCAAAATCCAAAATCTGCAATTGTGCTCCGATTGTCGTTTATAATACCTCTAATGATAGGTCTCAGGACCTATAATTAGTGTACAGACGCGCATTTAGGTTGCTTGATTATTTCCATACATTTCAAAGAAAATTCGATTTGCTGAAAATCACCTTACTATCGATCAGCCGATTCAGAGCCATTCAAAATCCAAAATCCGCAATTGTGCTCCGATTGTGGTTCTTAATACCTCTAATGATAGGTCTCAGGACCTACAATTAGTGTCCCAATGGGCATAAATGTTGCTTGATTATTTCCATACATTTCAAAGAAAATTCGATTTGCTGAAAATCACCTTACTATAGATCAGCCGATTCAGTGCTCCGATTGTGGTTTTTAATATCTCTAATGATAGGTCTCAGGACCTATGTATAATTAGCGTGCCAACGCACATTTCGATTGCTTGATTATTGCCATACATTTCAAAGAAAATTCGATTTGCTGAAAATCACCTTACTATAGATCAGCCGATTCAGAGCCATTCAAAATCCAAAATCTACAATTGAGCTCCGATTGTGGTTCCTGATACCTCTAATGCTGAAAATCACCATACTATAGTTCAGCCGATTCAGAGCCATTCAAAATCCAAAATCTACAATTGTGCTCCGATTGTGGTTCTTAATACCTCTAATGATAGGTCTCAGGACCTATAATTAGTGTACAGACGCGCATTTAGATTGCGATTATTTCCATACATTTCAAAGAAAATTCGATTTGCTGAAAATCACCTTACTATAGTTCAGCCGATTCAGAGCCATTCAAAATCCAAAATCTGCAATTGAGCTCCGATTGGGGTACCTGATACCTCTAATGCTGAAAATCACTTTACTATAGTTCAGCCGATTCAGAGCCATTCAAAATCCAAAATCTGCAATTGTGCTCCGATTGTGGTTCTTAATACCTCTAATGATAGGTCTCAGGACCTATAATTAGTGTGCCATAGCGCATTTAGATTGCTTGATTATTTCCATACATTTCAGAGAAAATTCGATTTGCTGAAAATCACCTTACTATAGATCAGCCGATTCAGAGCCATTCAAAATCCAAAATCTGCAATTGTGCTCCGATTGTGGTTCTTAATACCTCTAATGATAGGTCTCAGGACCTATAATTAGTGTACAGACGCGCATTTAGATTACTTGATTATTTCCATATATTTAAAAGAAAATTCGATTTGCTGAAAATCACCTTACTATAGTTCAGGCGATTCAGAGCCATTCAAAATCCAAAATCTGCAATTGTGCTCCGATTGTGGTTCTTAATACCTCTAATGATAGGTCTCAGGACCTATAATTAGTGTGCACACGCGCATTTAGATTGCTTGATTATTTCCATACATTTCAAAGAAAATTCGATTTGCTGAAAATCACCTTACTATTGATCAGCCGATTCAGAGCCATTCAAAATCCAAAATCTGCAATTGTGCTCCGATTGTGGTTCTTAATACCTCTAATGATAGGTCTCAGGACCTATAATTAGTGTACAGACGCGCATTTAGATTGCTTGATTATTTCCATACATTTCAATGAAAATTCGATTTGCTGAAAATCACCTTACTATAATCAGCCGATTCAGAGCCATTCAAAATCCAAAATCTACAATTGTGCTCCGATTGTGGTTCTTAATACCTCTAATGATAGGTCTCAGGACCTATAATTAGGGTACAGACGCGCATTTAGATTGCTTGATTATTTCCATACATTTCAAAGAAAATTCGATTTGCCGAAAATCACCTTACTATATTTCAGCCGATTCAGAGCCATTCAAAATCCAAAATCTACAATTGTGCTCCGATTGTGGTTCTTAATACCTCTAATGATAGGTCTCAGGACCTATAATTAGTGTATATACGCGCATTTAGATTGCTTGATTATTTCCATACATTTCAAAGAAAATTCGATTTGCTGAAAATCACCTTACTATAGTTCAGCCGATTCAGAGCCATTCAAAATCCAAAATCTGCAATTGTGCTCCGATTGTGGTTCTTAATACCTCTAATGATAGGTCTCAGGACCTATAATTAGTGTACAGACGCGCATTTAGATTGCTTGAATATTTTCATACATTTCAAAGAAAATTCGATTTGCTGAAAATCACCTTACTATAGATCAGCCGATTCAGAGCCATTCAAAATCCAAAATCTGCAATTGTGCTCCGATTGTGGTTCTTAATACCTCTAATGATAGGTCTCAGGACCTATAATTAGTGTGCAAACGCGCATTTAGATTGCTTGAGTATTTCCATACATTTCAAAGAAAATTCGATTTGCTGAAAATCACCTTACTATAGATCAGCCGATTCAGAGCTATTCAAAATCCAAAATCTACAATTGTGCTCCGATTGTGGTTCTTAATACCTCTAATGATAGGTCTCAGGACCTATAATTAGTGTGCAAACGCGCATTTAGATTGCTTGAGTATTTCCATACATTTCAAAGAAAATTCGATTTGCTGAAAATCACCTTACTATAGTTCAGCCTATTCAGAACCATTCAAAATCCAAAATCTGCAATTGTGCTCCGATTGTGGTTCTTAATACCTCTAATGATAGGTCTCAGGACCTATAATTAGTGTACAGACGCGCATTTAGATTGCTTGATTATTTCCATACATTTCAAAGAAAATTCGATTTGCTGAAAATCACCTTACTATAGATCAGCCGATTCAGAGCCATTCAAAATCCAAAATCTACAATTGTGCTCCGATTGTGGTTCTTAATACCTCTAATGATAGGTCTCAGGACCTATAATTAGTGTGCAAACGCGCATTTAGATTGCTTGATTATTTCCATAAATTTCAAAGAAAATTCGATTTGCTGAAAATCACCTTACTATAGATCAGCCGATTCAGAGCCATTCAAAATCCAAAATCTGCAATTGTGCTCCGATTGTGGTTCTTAATACCTCTAATGATAGGTCTCAGGACCTATAATTAGTGTACAGACGCGCATTTAGGTTGCTTGATTATTTCCATACATTTCAAAGAAAATTCGATTTGCTGAAAATCACCTTACTATAGATCAGCCGATTCAGAGCCATTCAAAATCCAAAATCTGCAATTGTGCTCCGATTGTGGTTCTTAATACCTCTAATGATAGGTCTCAGGACCTATAATTAGTGTACACACGCGCATTTAGATTGCGATTATTTCCATACATTTCAAAGAAAATTCGATTTGCTGAAAATCACCTTACTATAGTACAGTCGATTCAGAGCCATTCAAAATCCAAAATCTGCAATTGTGCTCCGATTGTGGTTCTTAATACCTCTAATGATAGGTCTCAGGGCCTATAATTAGTGTACAGACGCGCATTTAGATTGCTTGATTATTTCCATACATTTCAAAGAAAATTCGATTTGATTTCCATACATTTCAAAGAAAATTCGATTTGCTGAAAAACACCTTACTATAGATCAGCCGATTCAGAGCCATTCAAAATCCAAAATCTGCAATTGTGCTCCGATTGTGGTTCTTAATACCTCTAATGATAGGTCTCAGGACCTATAATTAGTGTGCCATAGCGCATTTAGATTGCTTGATTATTTCCATAAATTTCAAAGGAAATTCGAGTTTGCTGAAAATCACCTTACTATATATCAGCCCATTCACAGCCATTCAAAATCCAAAATCTGCAATTGTGCTCCGATTGTGGTTCTTAATACCTCTAATGATAGGTCTTAGGGCCTATAATTAATGTGCTAAATCACATTAAGTTTGCTTGATTATTTCCATACATTTCAAAGAAAATTCGATTTGCTGAAAATCACCTTACTATAGATCAGCCCATTCAGAGCCATTCAAAATCCAAAATCTGAAATTGTGCTCCGATTGTGGTTTTTGATACCTCTAATGATAGGTCTCAGGACCTATAATTAGTGTGCAAACGCGCATTTAGATTGCTTGATTATTTCCATACATTTCAAAGTAAATTCGATTTGCTGAAAATCACCTTACTATAGATCAGCCGATTCAGAGCCATTCAAAATCCAAAATCTGCAATTGTGCTCCGATTGTGGTTCTTAATACCTCTAATGATAGGTCTCAGGACCTATAATTAGTGTACAGACGCGCATTTAGATTACTTGATTATTTCCATATATTTCAAAGAAAATTCGATTTGCTGAAAATCACCTTACTATAGTTCAGGCGATTCAGAGCCATTCAAAATCCAAAATCTGCAATTGTGCTCCGATTGTGGTTCTTGATACATCTAATGATAGGTCTCAGGACCTATAATTAGTGTGCCATAGCTCATTTAGATTGCTTGATTATAGAAAAACAATTGAGTTATCTTAATTTTTAGAAGTGTTATTGGCATCTACATCGTTCAAGGCAGTGTACCATGCTAAAAATTTTGAAATGCAATTGAAGTGGGTAACGGTTCATTTCCGGGCATATGCGTAGTGGACACCCATGTGGGACACCCTGTATATATACTTATATACAGCTGGTTACCGCTGGTCAATTTCAGTGGAATTAGTATCAAATGATCCCGAAAAATGTTATAAAACATCAGAATTACTCAGATAGTGGAGCAAAATAAAAGGCGTTTTAAAATAAATGACAAGTCAAAAGGTTAAGGGACAAATTCAATCTTTTCAATTTATCTTTTCGGTAACTACAACAAAAATTATCGTTGTTTAAGTCCAAACTAAGCCAAATACTGACAAGAAAAAACAAACAATCGAAAAAATGTTCGCCTTTATGTTGCTGCCGGAATTTTTCCGGCTATCGAATAGATAGCGGAAATTTTATCATATATTTAGATATTAATTGGATGTACAGCGTAATTTTAGTCTTCGGCGTCAAATTAAGTCCTATTTATCCTTTCGCATTTTCCTCCCTTGTATTTATTTGCTGATATAAATAATTCACATTTTAAAACTTATCCAAAAAATTAAAAAATTCTGTGTAAGCACCGTCAGATATATAAAATCACCGCTAGAAATAGCCCTTTAGGAGGCAATTGTCAGTCTGTATGGTCAGGCGTGTGTCTTCTGACATATAACTTTTTATGAGTGTAATAAACCATTTTTATTTTTAAATGAAGATCAAGAAGTGATTCTGAACATGGGTACCTTAAACAGTGTTGAATTTAATGGGACGAATGGGCAATTTTCACCTGATTTAGTTTAAAAAAAAAAAGTTACTCCATTTGTACATATATTTAAAATATATTTTGACTGTGTCTTAAAAAAATAATTAAAAAGCATTTACATAATAATATTTACAAAAAGAATAATGGTATAGGCCTAATTTTTATTTTAAAATGAAAACCGCCTTGGAACCAAACCAGCATGAGTTAAAACTGCATAAATTTCTGAACGTGGAATTTTCTCAGCTTCGCGTTGTTGAACCTGCATATGAAATGATATATTGTTTTACATATTATTCAGTAAATGAACAAAAAAAAAAGGTACTTACTGGATGTTCACCTGGGCCAAACCAACTATTTTTTGCTAATACCTCACGTACTCTTGGTGTTCGATAAAATGGATTCTTCAAATGTGATGGTAGGCTATCGTCTAATGCCGCAGACTCTATTACAGCGGGATGAGTAAATTGCGGCGATGCAAAAGTTGAAATTATCAACAAAGATAACATAATAGCCGCTTTATACCTGCATATACATAATTATACACATAAAATCCAACTCAATGTAATTTTCTTAGAAAACAAATTTATAGTGAAAGTTGTAATGTCAAGCAAGATCAAAGAGAATTATTCTTCTAATTATAATCACGAACTATATTCATAAATAATATCCTAGACTAAGTCGAGTTTAAACATGATATATGTGAACTATCAATATGTCTAATAATTTTTAATACTATAAATAAGATTATAACATACTTTCACTACTTTTTGAATATAATCATGCATACACAACTTTTTCTTCTCAACTCAGTAATATAATTTCATGATCACTGTCTTTCCTAACTACGATCGCAATACTCGTTTATGGTGTATGCGGATAAAAAAACAACTAACACGAACATATAACTTATTGGTCTTGACCATGTTTGCAAAAATGTATGTACATGAAATACAAGATCAATGATCTTAGAGCGATCGCATATTTTTTTTTTTGTACAAAAAATAAGTCGTTACAGATTAAATTTTTGTTTTTATTTCCTACAGATTGCCCAATTGCAAAACTGTTTTTATTATCTGTATAAGTAAACTAATCAAAAAAAAAAAAAAAAAAAATCGAAAGTAAGTTGTTTAATTTAAAAAAAAATTATTAGCACGATTCCAATTATTTTGCCTCTTCCACATAAATTAATTTGAGAAGGCTTCACATTTTACCAGACTTTCTGTTGTCTCTATACAATAATGTTACATATTTAATGATTCCAGTAACGATCGGCGCTGAGACACTGATTTTATTAAGTGATGTTAAGGTCCTTCATAAATATCGCAATAATTTTTGTTTGGTAATGTTAAAATGAATTATTTAAGTCTATAGTTGGTGAATTCGCAGTCGATCTGGCGCGCATTCAATGTCAGTTTACCCCATTAGTTAATAAACAAGAAAAATGATAATAATCGGTGATGAGATGATGATTATCGTTATCTAAATATATGTATCTAAAACCAAGTATATACATACGCTTATAAGATCTACAAGATGATTGATACAAATATTTTAATTAAATTAAAAATAAAATTAATAAAAACGGAGAATCGATTTAAAAACTTGTCGTATTATACATATGGACATGACAATGGTATGTTAATTATAGAGCAAACGCGTCTTAATAATACAAAAATCTATCGTCTTCATCATAATTTTTCAATATTAACTATCATTAAGTAGCCAACCTCTTGTAAAATTTTAATAACTATGGTAATTTGCTAATGATTGATTGAAATGGCGGAGGTAAAAGCGATTATTACGTTTTGTTTTATCGATACACGTTATACATTGTTTTGTGTCACATCAGTGATATTTTAGTCTTTAGTGTATATCTAGTTTATGTAAGTGGATAAAGTCAAACTTTGGCACACGAACAAGGAGTTCATTGCACATACGTTAGGTTGCAAAATTCTACTGTTTATTGTGTTTTTGTTAAGAACGTCACATGTGCGTGAAAATTTAAGTCAGTAGTTCCAAGACACATTTAATTGTGGGCTCCACTCTATATATACATGTATGAGTTGCACGTCAAGAATAAATCTTAAAAGCGTTTCTTCAAAATTTGATTTCGATTTTCTTTTTATTCAATGTTGAAGTGCTTTTTACGTATTTTTTGCACTTATCGTCTTTAAATATTATTTAACGGGAGAAAATGTACTAATCTCTTATATTTAAAATTTACATTTTCTACAAGAAATATCCTTTGCTATAAAATATTGGACGCGTAAAACCGGCTTAGTTATAAAAATTTCTTTTGTTTTTCGTTATGTCATGTTCAAACATAGTTCGCAGTGAAATGTTTCGAAGTGGACTTGTTTTGTATTTTTTTTTGTAAATTCTCAATAGTACACATCCGAATGCCCGTTGCTCCGATTGTTTACATACATAAGAACAATAGAATTATTGGTGAATATTTTTCAGGTGAAATATTGCTTCAAGTACATAATATACATTCTTATTAGATTTGTATTTTCAGTTTACAAATACCTTAATCTGTATGTTTACTTTTTGTCTGCAGGCAACGTTCCATTTTTGCTTAAAAAATGTCACAGAAAAAGATCCATTGAACAAATTACGACAAAATCAGAAGATGGAATCCACAAGAGCGGCTGAAGCATCTGATCAACGTGAAATCCATTGTGAAACAACTTGTTTGCAAAGCGGTGAATCAGGAAATCGGTTAGCAGCGTTCAATTACGACAAAGACTTTGATTATAGCCAATGTTTTAATTGAGCTAATTGATAATATATTTGTTTGCATTGTCTTCCTTTAGAGCAGGATTTGTCTGTTTTAAATCAAATATTTTAATCAGATTTAAACCCTTTTAATTAAATCGAGTGATTAATAATACTAATATTTAGTATTTACGTTTACTTAACGTTTGTATTATAGGGTTAACTGGCGGTTCAGTAACAACAACTTGAAGTAAGAATGCAATATTTACGAAATGCAGGTTACTGATCTATGAGAACTTTCGTTCAGTTTTTTTTTAAATCTAGGTGTCACTTAACAGAGCGAAAATTAACGTACAAATGAGGGAGTGTAAGAATACAACATCATTTTCAAAATACTTAAACAAGAAAAAATTAGTAATTACGACACAATTCCATTACCGTATTTGTTAAGTTCTGCTAAGGATTCGGTGGCTAACATGTCAAATATTATTTAAGAAAAAAATCTCGTTAAAAACTGTAATGTTACTAAGTTACTTACTCATTCGGCCTTATTTATTCTATTTATTGCATCGTTTAATGTAAAAGTGTTTCAGTCAATCGACAATTATTTAGATAAAATTTGGAGTAATTGTTATAAAATTTCCAGGTGATTTGGCGTCTACTGGAGGGGGGATCAAAGTTGAGTAGAGTAATCTACCAGCTCCGCAACCTTTCGGTGGGGTGCACATTACGCGAGCTGTTCTGGTCATGTTTTAGGCAGCTGGCGTGATGGGTACAATTGTGGAAGGAGTAACCTGGTCACAATTCGCAAGTGTATGTACTGCCTCCTCGTGGCAATCACCGGTAACTGAGGCCGTTCGGTACTTTTGACCATTTGGCACAGGCTAAAGTACGGCGCTAAAGGAGAAATCATTGATAAAAAACACTAATCTAAGGTGGAACAGCATATGCCGATGGATGAATGGCTGATAGGTTAACCAGTCCAAAGTATGCGGACTCTGGATACCAGGCGCCCTCCAGTTTTATTAAGCCTTCCTGTGGTAAGGCTGGGTGTCCCACAGGCGACTTTCTTTTCCCAGCAACTCGTGGGAACAACATGTTAAGACCAGTAAATAAAAATAAGGATGGTGACGCTCCTAAAGCGTCACTCAACAGCGATAGTTCCGCGATGGGTTTTCGAGGACCTCGACCCTCTTTCCGCTGTGGGACTCTCGATGAGTGGCACATCGGATGGGGAGCTCAGTTCGGGGCTTGAGAAATTAGTTCTCAACTCCGACATGGACACCTCAGGAGATGAGAACTCGGCCCGGATTTGGGGGTATCGCCTCTGTGAAAGCAGGGGGGAGTATAGACGTCGGGGAGGATCCGAAAGGTAATGTTAGCATCACTGACAAACCTGTCGCGGCTCCTCGCGTGAAAATGTGTGGGGCCGCGAAGAAGCGGTATAAGAGGCTTCTTGCTGAGGGTAAACCGCCCGGAAGTGAGACAAGGCTTCTGGCGATGCGGCCACAAAGGGAGTCTTGTGCTCTCGCAGAGGCCCCACCGTCAAAGAGAATCCGCTCGGATGAGGGTACTCCACCGGCACAAAAAAAAGCCAGGGGAGAAGAATCGGTCCCGACGGTCTCGGGTTCTGCGGTCCGGTCTGGACTTACCTTCAGGCAGGCTGCGGAGTCGGAGATCGTTGGGATCTTGCCCTCTGGTTTTCCTGAGGTTGTCCTCACTAGAGAGCAGCTTAAGGCTGTCCAGGAGGGCATCCCAGATAAGGTGCTAGAGCAAGAGGCCAAGGAGCTTAAGCCTAAGTTCCTTGGCAGTCAGCTTCGGCCTTGGTGGCTGGTACTAACCTGTGCTGACCGGGCCACTGTTTAGTGGCTCAGGGAGGCCATAGGAAATATCAAGCCATGGGAGGGTGCACCGCTAATCGCGGCCGAGGCGGAAAACCTGCCTCGAGCCAGGATTGTGTTCGCCACCTTCCCAAATAGTGCTGATTGGCCCACGGAGAAGCTTTTTGATTTTATCAAAAGCCAAAACGAGGGCATGCAGGCCATCAACTGAAGACTGATCAGGAGAGAGGCGAAAGGCTCTTCGGCCTTTGCACCTTCTCTATGGACCACTCTTCAGTTGAGAAAATCAAGCGGGTTGGCTTTAAGATCAACTATAAGTTTGGGACTGTCCAATTGCAACCCAAGGGTGATCAGGGTGGCGCTAAACCGGCTTCTGTCGGCGGGACCCAAGTGGTCAAGCCTATGGAAGCTACGGTAGCGGCACCTGTAGCCAAGACCACTGGGGTGGCCGCCCTCTCCAGGAAACAGGTGAGGAAAAGCCGGGAAAGAGAGAAGAAGGCGTCAGGGGTTCCATGGGGGAAGGCCTCACAAGAGCTCCCCCCGCGCAAACCACTGGTGAGGCCTGGAGGCTCTCAGGCAGCGGGGGCCAGCAGAACAGCGATGGAGGACACTGGTCAGCCATCGGCCGGATAAAAAAGCATGCGGGTGGTGGCGGTGCTGAAAAGGAGGCTGAGCAGGGCCTTCAGAAGGAGCCTTCAAAAAAATGAAGGCATACATCGCCTGCCTGCAGATAAACCTGCATCATGCAAAGGCGTCTTCGGACATCCTTTGTCGTAGGTTTATCTGCCAAACCATTGGCATGGCTCTAATCCAGGAGCCATGGGTAATAGGTAACCAGATTAAAGGTATACCAAATCAAGTGGGTAAGTTAATTTATCATAACGGAACTCAAAGTCCAAGAGCGACTATTTTGGCCAGTTCGCAAATTAATTTTATTCCCATTTCAGAGTTCATCTCCAGGGACTTGGTTGCAGTAATGGTGGAGGTCTTGGGTGAAAGAGGCAAACAGGAGGCTAAAATGACCTCCGCCTACTTTCCTGGAGACTCAGAGTTAATACCTCCACTTAACGTTAGGCGGCTCATAGCTCATTGCAAACGCAATGGGCTGGCCTACCTGATAGGATGCGATGCAAACGCGCACCACACGGTGTGGGGTAGCACGGACATAAATAACAGAGTTGAGTACCTTTTTGAATTTCTGATCTCAAATAATGTAGGCATTGTCAATAGGGGAAGGAAACCTACTTTTATAAACGCGATTAGGCAAGAGGTCCTAGATTTGATACTTGCTAGTCCGCATTTCAGCGACTTGGTCAAAAACTGTCATGTGTCTGAAGAGGCCACATTATCAAATCACTTGCACATCAGATTCGATTTGGCGGCTGAGACCATATCTAATATGCTACCAGTGATTAGACCATTTTAAGTGTGTTTCGATTAACACGAGAAGTATATTAGTATTTACGAACGGTAATTCAACGAAACCGACTAATAGACAGAATTCTATTTATTTAATTATATGATTCTTTAATACGTTCCGAAGATTGTAAGAGAATTCAATCCAGTTTCGAACTGATGAGCTTATGATTATGAAAAAATCAATCTTCTCATCAGGCCGCGGCGACTGGACTGATTATACTTAAGGCACAGCACATTCTGTATATATATATATATATAGAATGTTAATTGTAGTATAATCAGTCCAGTCGCCGCGGCCTGATGAGAAGATTGATTTTTTCATAATCATAAGCTCATTAGTTCGAAACTGGATTGAATTCTCTTACAATCTTCGGAACATATTAAAATCATATAACATAGAGTCCAGAGGGTTTGGAGATCTGTTCAAACCAGCTGCATAATTCTATACACTTGGCTTATGAGAACAGCTGCCCGGTTAAGCGAAGAGAGTCCACAAAGATGGTCTCTTGGTGGAACGGGACGCTGGGTAAACTGAGGAAAAAATCGAGAAGATTATTCAATAAGGCTAAACGCACCGGTGAATGGGGCGAGTATAAGATGGCCTTGACGGAACATAATCTCGAACTAAGAAGATCCAAGAGGGCTACCTGGAGGAATTTCTGTGAGGGAATCAATGAATTGCCCTCTGCAGCTCGTCTCCAGAAAATCCTTTCCAGGGATCATTCAAATGGTTAAGGACTTCTCCAGAACAAGATGGGAGGTTCACTGAAAACCGTAAAAAAACCTTAGAGGTACTGCTAGAGACCCACTTTCCGGATTCAGTAGTGGTAGGAGCCCAAGAGGTGGACTATGTGCCTCACAGTAGGATCTGGAGTCTCTCTGGGAAAATATTCACACCCAGCAAGGTGCGATGGGCTATTGGGTCTTTCAAACCTTTCAAATCCGCTGGAGGGGATGGTATCTTTCCAGCTTTACTTCAAAAAGGTATTGAGGAAATACTCCCCAGCTTGATCCAGATGTTTCGGGCAAGTTATGCTTTTAACTATATTCCGAAACTGTGGAGGTAAGTAAATGTGGTCTTTAAACCAAAGGGCGGGGGGGGGCTGGTCGTCCAGACACCCAGGCCAGGGCATATCGGCCAATTAGCCTTACATCGTTTCTATTGAAGACGATGGAAAATATCCTGGACTATCAAATAAGAAGTGAGGTCCTTGGAAAGAATCCGCTGCATCGGGACCAGTTTGCATATCAAACTGGTAAATCCACGGTGATGGCCCTTAGCGGTCTAGTCACGAGGATTTAAAAAGCAGTGACATATAAAGAAATTGCCCTTTGTGCCTTTGTGGATATTGAGGGGCCGCTTGATAATACCTCCTATGGATCTATAGAGAGAGCAGCAATGGGAAAAAGGGTTCGGCTTTCTACAATTAGGTGGATCTGTTCCATGCTGGAACATCGTGGGATTACTGCCAGACTAGGTGGCGAGTCAGTAACCATCAAGGCCGTAAAGGGCTGTCCCCAAGGAGGCGTACTATCTCCTCTTTTGTGGTCATTGGTTAGTGATGAACTACTGGTCCTTCTGAGTAGCCATGGGTTTGATGTCCAGGGCTATGCGGATAATGTGGCTATCATAATCAGAGGCAAGTTTGATGAGGTCGTTTCTGATCGTATGCAAAATACACTCAATATAATATGACAGTGGTGTTACCAGGAAGGACTCAGTGTCAATCCAAACAAAACTGTTGAGATCAACAGTGCAACGTCCAATTTTTATATTTTTATCTAATTTGCTGATACTAGCAGTTAAACTACTTACAACAACAATAATGATGTTGAAGCAACCTTGGCTCATCAACATTACAACATTTAAATTTACTGGATAGGAATGTTTGGTGTCATTAATAAAAATCTGGAACAATGAGCCACCTGAACCTCTTCTATTTTATCTTCGATTTTATTAATAAAAATCTGGAACAATGAGCCACCTGAACCTCTTCTTCCTCAACCTTTCCATCAAAATTTGTTTGCATTGCCATGCAATAAAGTTTCCCAATGATTCGCCCGGAAAGCCAATTAGAAACCTATGGATGAGCCACCTGAACCTATTCTATCTTACGGTTTTGTAACTACTAAGTTACCTAAATCCTTTCTAAGAAACTTTCGAAGGTACAACTTTTGCTTTCAAATGACATCTTTTGAGGCAACACGTGTTGTTAACGATAGAGGTTCTATGCGCATATTTAAATTACAAGGACATAAAGTCGATTCACTTCTTCCTCTATTTGATAACGATTTCAAGTTTTTACAAATTTATTTCATGGGCAACGAGAAGAAGAAGACCAACGTAATCTTCTGATGAGTTTATTCAAAACCGCTGTGAAGCAATAATGCCATCGGATGATCACAGAATAGTCATCCGAGCAGGTGAAACCCCATATGGTGAAATAAAGGACGCTTCAGGGTTCCAGCGGTCAATGAAGTGCAATTGTCATGGTCGGCACGGATTTTGATCGACGTGATACTGTTATCCCCAGACAAAATGTAAGTCTACAACATGTCACTGAAATGCACAGAACGTATATGATGCTCTTTAATACCCAATACTGTTTTGGCAAGGGGAGACGAATATCATTTTAACGTGAAGAAAAATAACCCAATCTCAGATGTTGCGGCAAATGGTTCCTTCATAGATTTTTATGACTTGTACGATATGTACGATAAAATCGAAAGTGAAAGACTCCTTTTCATTCGTTTGAATCAAAATAAACTCCGTTCCGAAGATTACATTCACTTGCGCTACCCAATTACAAATAATAGAAATGTTGCTGACCTTTAGGCAACTGATCATATTTCCAGCCAAGTATACCAGATGTTCAAAACACATGCACGAATACGCTCAGGATGCCATGACGGATGTTCGATGATTTGGAGGTCCAGATCTTTTTATAACGTTTACATAGTTTTCAAGCAAAAAACTCATAAAAGGCATGGATCTCATAATTATTCATATGTATTCCAAAGAATGACAAAAAGAAGTCTATACCACAAGCTCACACCTTAGTTTGATTGAAGGACAAAATAACTTCAACTTTAATTGATAGGGTATGAAGTAAATGTACGAAAAAATATACACGAGAGATGAGTCAGGAAACACAAAACTGACAACAATCGGATAATTTTGCGATTTTTATCGGTTGAACTCGCACGACTTACAGAAGTGAATTGTTGTTTTTCTCGTGTCCGGTCCCTCGCTCCGCTAATTTGTGGTCAGAGTTTGCTGCGTGATGAGCTTCCATAGCCCGCTGGCTTTCATACAGTATAACCGAAAGTGTTCGCCCGAATTCTCTTCCTGAAACAAAAACTTTTCCACCCAATGTAACGGTGTCCGTTTTCCGGTAGCATTGTCATTTCATCGATAATGATAAATAAAGATTGGTGCAGAACTTTGGGACTCAGAAGATATCAACCTCATCGAAGAAATGTCTTGTTCTAGCTTCCTACTCTTCTTCTCAGGGATTGGTTCGCTTTTTCTCGAGAGATATGTGCACTACAAAAGCCTCCCATAAGTCAATGGATTTGGTGGGCTATCAGAAGCAGCATATGTAGCCGAAGGCTTCGAGCAGTTGAATTGGCCTTTGATAGGTGGCTTCTTTTAAGCAGCGATCCCACCGTTCATCAGTTTCGAGAATTCCTCAAGCAGAAACCTCTTCTTTGAAAGATTGATGCACCAGCTTCTCATCTTTCATCATGATATACATGTGAACGGCAATCTTATTTCCTATTGTCATGTGAACCAGCTTTACAAGTATAAAAGGTACTCTTTTATAGTTTTGACAGTAGTATGTTAGGTTAGAGTTTTTCCTGTATACGAACAGACACATGTAATTCTAAATATTAATAAAGAATATTAATCCACACTTATTATTTTAATCTACGAACAATATCTTGTTTAGAAACACTAAACATAACATACTGGCGACGAGGATTTATATTCACGAATTATTTCCTCCATAAACAAATATACAATAACCTCCATAAGAGCAATTTGAACAATTTGTGGAATTGATCAGCAGGAATAACGCTGCGTTTATGGAAACAGTAGGACAACTTAGATGAAAAGGAAGTTCGAGAAATTAAAAGAATTTTTAAATGCGAGCGATATGTCGCATCTTCAACATCATCGGCAGAAAATTTTGTTGATGCCTTCGAGCCGCAATGTCGCACGTGAACGCAAAACGCGATTTATTCCTGTGTTCATTGTCACCGGACACTCATCACGAACTTAAAGTGTCTTTTACGGATGCCACCACACCGTTCGAACAAAATACATACAAAACAATAATCGATCGTTTCATTAATTTGTATACCCATAAAACGACTCGTATTGAGGCATTGTCACAGTTTTGGAATTGTACGCGCAAAGAAACACAATCCTTCGAACAATATGCAAATGAATTACGTGCAATTAGCCGTGACTGTGATTTTGAGAATTTCGATCGTCAATTACGCGATCGTTTTGCAACTGGCATTCGTCATCAACATGCCGAAATCGAACTTCGACAGAAATGGCCGGATCTGAAAACAACACGTGCAGTCAGAAACGCTGCAAATTAAGAAATTCAGACGATTGGCGAAGTGACATTTAAAGAAGTTTTCGAAGTGGTGCAGTTATGAGAACGAGCAGAAAACGACGTATTATAACCCAATGCAACAAACGGAAATCAAGAAAGTGGTAATAAAATACACGGAAAAAAAACATCGAAATATGGAAACACAAACACTACACAACTTCCATAAAAGTTATACGCAATACATTGGGAAACATTCACAAAATGGTGGCAACGTCCACAGGTGACAGTAACAGCAATAACAGTGATGATGGCAGTGTTTTCATTTACACTATAAATCATGTTACTAAAACAAGTAAGCGCATTGACATTCACATTGGAATTAAAGCTACATTTGATTACGACTCTGGTGCATCACATTCCATCATCGATGAACATCTCTAGAAACAAATAGGTCAACCAACGCTAATACAGGCACCTAAGCTGATAGCTTACGGCAGTCATCAATTACAAACTCTGGGTCAGGCAGATATACACGTAAGCTACAACAACGAAACACCCAAATTACCAGTAATTGTCATGAAACAGGCCAAACCGTTTTTGTTTAGTTTACCATGGTGCGAAGCTTTCAACATACCATTTCCCGCACACGTTTATTCGATTACAAACGCCGAATCACATACAATGATACAGGCACCACAAACACACACAGGGTTAGAAAATATGTTTGTAAATTACGACGAATTATTCAGTGATACAATGGGGTGCATCAAAGACTACAAAGTTAAAATACACTTGAAGCATGATGCAAAACCGAAACGATTCGAACCCCGATATGTCAAATTCGGGATACAGAACAATGTCGAAAAGGAAATCAACAGATTAGTCAGCGAAGGCGTTTTGACACCAGTCGATCCAAATGAAACACCGGTAGAATGGGCTACACCAACTGTAAACGTACCAAAACGCAACGGAGACATACGAATCTGTGGGGATTTCAGCGTTACGATAAACCCCTGCTTGCTATTGGAGAAACATCCAGTACCATTATTTGATAATTTACGGCGCACACTTGCTTGTGGAGAACGATTCTCCAAAATCGATTTAAAGGATGCGTATCTACAGTTCGAAGTACATCCAGAGTCACAACATTTACTCACAATCTCAACGCACATGCGATACTAAAGGTACAATCGATTTCCGTTTGGAATAGCAAACGATCCAGCTATTTTCCAACGATACATGGAAAAATTATTATCAAAAATTGACTCAGTGGCGATATACTTCGATGATATTGCTATCACAGGAAAAACCGACGCCGAGCACATGCACAATTTAAAAGAAGTACTCACACGATTACAACAAGCGGGTTTCCGAATCAAACGATAGAATCGTCATAATTAACGCCAGTCCACCAACGAACACCCGAGAGTTACGCTCATTTATGGGGCTTGTAAATTTCTACGAGCGATTTATACCGAATTTGCACGGCACAGCATCTGATTTACACACACTATCAGGGCAAAATTAACGTTTCAAATGGACGAGTCATAAACAACCAATTTTCAACGAAATTAAGTACCAGCTTTCACGCGCACAGGTCTTACAACCGTATTATGATGAAAATGATCTGTATGTTATATGCGACGCATCAGACAAAGGAATTGGTGCTGTCCTTAGTCATCGCAACAGCGACGGAATTGACTTACCAATTGCGTTTGGATCAAGAAAATTATCATGTGCTCAGTTACATTACGGCACAATTGACAAAGAAGCACTTGCAATCATTTTTGGGGTACAAAAGATCGACAGATTCCTAGCGGGTACACATTTTACATTGGTCACGGGCCACGAACCGTTGACGCACATATTTGGCAGGAATCGCTATTTACCTAAACATTCCGGGAAAATTAAACATTTTTGCCGATTTTTTATTACGAATGCCGACTATAACAGAAGAACCACACTCCGACAAGCAAAATATTGAAGACGACGTCAACTACATTGGCAAAGCAAAGATGGATGACCTCCAGTTCTGCGAGAAAAGCATCTCAACCGAGTCCAATAAAGACAAGGAGGTTTCTCGCATTATTAGTGCAGTGAAACAAGGGTGAGCACAACAGATGTCCCAACACAATTCCAATCGTTTCTACAGCGCAAAGGCGAACTGTCTGTAGAAACAGTATCCTCATGTGGAAAGGAAGAATGGTGCTACCTGCATCATTACGTATAGCCGCACTCCAACGACTACACAGCGGCCATCCGGGTATTGTAGCTATGCGTGCATTGGGTCGGTAATACATATCGTGGCCAAAACTCGATGAGGACATTGACAACTTCGTTAAACGATGCCAAAGTTGTCAAGAGAACCGAAACGGTCAACAAGAAGTGCCATTTTACTCATGGAACGTTCCAGCACGCGTCTGGGAATGGATTCACATCGATTTCGCGGGACCTTTTAAAAACAAACAGTTTCTGGTCGTAGGGGACGCGCTTTCGAAATGAGTAGAAGTCTATACGATGAAAGTGCTTACCAGTTTGTTCGCTCGTTATGGAGTGCCTCAAGTAATCGTTAGTGCCAATGAAACCTCGTTCACATCTCACGAATTCAAAACATTTTGTGAGAAGGAGGGAATGAAACATATTACGTCCTCGCCATACCACCCAAAGACAAATGGATTAGCAGAAAGATTCATTCAAACATTTAAACGACGAATGAAGTCAAGCGAGAAGGATAACGTAGATCTGGATGCTCAGCTCAACGCATTTTTATTTAGTTATCGTAACACACCACATAGTACAACGGGCAAAGCTCCATCTGAGATATTTTTGGGACGACGGCTTCCAACAATCTTCGATAACATAAAGCCATCTATTCAACGTAACATAAACAGACATAATTTAAAAAGCCAGTTATACCACGATTGAGACAACATCAAAGAACGCCATTTCAATGCACGTGAAAACGTATGGGTGCGAACAGACAATGATACGAAATGGAACCCTGGGACAATCACACAGTAAAATAACAGATGGTCATACAGCGTTGCATTTCCCGATCAAACCACCAAACGCAGACATGCAGATGCAATCCGGGAACGACAGAGGCCGCCGACATTAGATAGCATCCCACACCAACTACAAGGATCCGCAAATTCATCTGCCACCTCAACAGGTTTCGGTAACCGGGTCTGAACCAACAACGGCAACAGTAGATCCAACTCCAGTTATTTGACGAAGCCAACGTCCACATAGGGCACCAGTTCATTTGGATTTGTGATCGCAGCACTCAACTGTGGTGGGGGAGGAATGTATAAAAGATACTCTTTTATATTGTAGTTTTGACAGTAGTATGTTAGGTTAGACTTTTTCCTGTACACGAGCAGACACATGTAATTCTAAATATTAATAAAGAATATTAATCCACACTTATTATTTTAATCTACGAACAATATCTTGTTTAGAAACACTAAACATAACACCTATTTTCTTTCTTCGCTGCCAATGGTTTTGAAGTTAAACGTAAGGCAGTAAAATTTCAGTGCACAGAAAGTCCCTACCATCGCGCTCTACTATCGCCGACGCTGGGCTGGAACTATGACTCAAGTTTCGTGCAATTAGTTCGGGTGCTAGCAAAGTATCCTCCCCTTTTCTGTCTTCTAAAATGATGCATTGTTGCCACAGTGTAATTGTGGAACTCGATGGTATAAACGTGAGCCTATGATTCTCCAAACTGATGTTCTTTGACAAGTCTTTGAGCAGAGAATGCAATTTAATTTGAAAAACTCATGCTCTCTTGTTCACTTGGACGACAATTGTCGACAGTTTCTAATCATCTCGGATTTGCGGTAAATGTGATGAAAAGATCGGGAGTGCCCACTTCGAAAATATGGCTATTGTATCACAGCATCGGTTGCGCATGTTTCTTGGTAATCGTTCAAAGTTCGAAGGGAGGATAACTGATAAGTTTTTATGTGCTCGGATAGTTCTTGGTACTTGCAGATATGAATCCACCAACCTCTATTGAGCTAGATTTCCAGCACCCAGGACGAGGTTGAACTCTTCTCGAATTGCGGTTTGTGCAGCATGTTGACTTTTAGACCGCACCGTTATTCGAGCGACGTCAAAATTAAAAGCTTCATTACAAATTGCTTGACCATGGCGATCTCGAGCTAACTGGTGGGAATAAACGTCTGCTCGAAATACTACGATTTTTAAGAAGTTTCCTGCTGGCTTCACAATCGATGGCTTTCGGCATCAGCCGCTCGCCGATAGATACGGTCAGCCACGCGCTAGCCTTGTCTGCTGTCATTCTCTGTTTAAGTGACTGGTTTTCTATGATGGTTGTTCATCGTTATTCATTATGTGACACGCTAAGAAGCAAACCAATGTTTCGTTAGAGAAACATTGAATTACAGAAAAACTGATACACTCACGGGCTACGGCTCACTCACGGCTTTCACTCTTTCAACCATCCACTAAACAATTATTTCACTAAACTAATTAATAAACATAACAGAAATAAGAGTTAACACGAAATATTCCATTGCTGCTATTGACGATTGGAGACTACAAATTTGCATTTAGCAATTTAAGTATTTTTCCTTCAGAAAGAGGGGATGGTTTCATTTTTAATACGGTAACAAGTAATGTTTTATTTCGCCCTCAAGCGCTTTTTCTACAAGTACAATCATCATTTGACAACCCAAAATATTTCATCTAAAGTCCAAAAACTTAAACACTTCCGTTCAATTTTTGCTCAATCTTAAAACAAAATCGCTAATGTTTCAATATTGAATAAAAATTGAATGAATAGGAGGCAAAAAAATTTTAACTTTTGGTTTTTGCCTTCCCTAATTTAAGCATTCTCGAAAACTGTCGACGGTAACTGTTTTGGTAATTTCGTAACAGAAGAAATTGACGGAATTAATTTTTCCTTATCAGTTATTTCTCGGAAATTACTGTATTTAAAATGAAACAAGAAATATGTGAAGCGGGGGAATACATGAAAACACACTATTCAGATAGGAATATTTAAAAAAAAAAAAAAATGTTAAAAATTAAGTACAGATTTTATTAAAGGTGCAAAATGTTTCTAAATTATTTTTGGGGCAATACCACGAATCGAATTTGGACAGTGATTTTGTTTTTTTGCTGACTTTTATTCTTTTGTTTCATCCCTTTCTTTGAAAACGATTAGAATAACGCGTAGTTTGAATTGACCTAGTTTAGGATATTTTTTTCTTTATTCAATGCCAAGTGACTAATCAGACAATTTATTTTACTTTCTACTCACTATTTAGATCGACCACTAGTAAAAAATGATTATTTGTTCCGTAAAGAGACAAAACTTGTTATTTTATAGCAGTTAAAATTTTAGTATAATGTCACAAAAAAATATCATTATCACTTGATCAGAATCTACCCTCGCTCACATCTTGTTCCATTGCGAATTTTCCATTTAGACTGTGTCCGACACCTAATGATAAATATTTATTAGTACAAATTTTTAACAATTATTTCAATGTAGGGACGGACATTCACAATTTCACAATTTTTTATTATACTTTCCGAATTGTGTAATAATTTTTTGGTATACTATATGACTGAAAATGTCCCGAATTGCTCATTTATTAAGGCATAATTACGCCAATCAGCAAGTCAATCACACTATGAAATTTTTCCCGAATCACGTAAAAAATTTTGACAATTATAAAAGGGTATTCAAATTTTTTTAAATTTTTTTCAAATTTTTCCCGTTTTTTGATTAAATATTGTATTAAGTGATATTACGTGAAAATAAATAGTTGTAACATAACAAATCAGTGTATATAAACTGTTTACAACCAAAATACTGAATTTTGAGTTTGTTTAATTTTGTGTTTATTAAAGAGACAGAAAACAACAAAAGTAGTGGTAAACCGTATTAAGGTAACTGCCTACGGGCAGGTTGCCAACATGTTTGGGAGCAGCTTTGCAACGCTCGTTGATGCAAGAGGTTTTGCCAAACTTGACGAAAATAAAAATAAAAGACGTCGAAACTACTTCGAGGATGGTAAAGAATCACAAAAGTATGTGGTAATAAAGAGGGTTGATTCCGAAAAAAAAAGTTTTAATGGAGTGTCACCATTTCTTATTGAGAAAGGTTTATCGATGATAACACCGCACATAAAAGAAACCCAGCGATTACGTAGTGGGGACCTTTTGATACTTACTATCAAAGAAGAAGGATACCTTAAACTGATAAATGCCGTGAAATTAGCCAAGATGGAAATCCAAGTGGAGGAACACAAATTCCTAAACCTTAGCAAAGGTGTAATCTATAGCTATGATTTAATGTACGTAAAGGAGGAAGAAATAAGCAAAGAATTAGAGAGCCAAAAGGTGATCAAGGTGGAGCGCATTAAACGAAAAATAAATAATGAATTAAAAGAAACCCCACTGCATATTCTAACTTTTAACACGACGGAATTGCCACTATACATTAAAGCCGGATTCTTGAGATTGGACGTAAGACAATATTTGCCCAATCCAATGAGGTGTCACAACTGCCAAACGTATGGTCACACCAAAAGTAAATGTGAAAGGGTGCCTGTATGCCCCAAATGTGCTAAATTAATACCGTATGGACACGACGCGATACCATGTGAACCGATTAAATGTGCAAATTGTACAACGGAGCATACCACATTCGACAAAAGTTGCCCAACATTCCAAATGGAAAAAGCGATTATTAAAATAAAAACCATAGAGCGAATCACCTACCACAAAGCTAGGGAATTTTATTATCGTCAAAATGCGAATACAACAGGAGCGCACAAACCAAACAATCATACAGCGATGTGCTGCAACAAAACACTGAAAATAATAAAAACATCAACCAAAATATCAGAAATGAGAATAATAACAACAATGATAACAATAATATTAATATCGATAAAAGAAATAATAACAATAATAATATAAACAATAATAATAATCGTAACAGTAATAATAATAGCAAAATCAGTAACATTACAAACAATAATAATAGTAAAACACAGAACAACAACAATTCAATTAAACAAACAACTGAAAAAAATAAGAATGAAGGGACAACAACAACAAATGAAAATTTGCCAGACAGTTCAGCGACTGCTGTTAATAACATTAAAACAACAACAACAGAGGAAAGCAGAACAACACAATATATCAGCAGGAGCAAATATTCATATTTGAACCCGAACGAGCTAAGTATCGCGATGGATGCAGATGGAGAAAGGATAGAATGAATGTAAGATCCAATGAATGCTTGAGAATTGGTCAGATAAATATCCAAAGCATGTATGCCAAAAGCGATATGCTGCGGACTTATCTGGCCAATGATTGTATGAATGTAATACTTTTAAGTGAGACATGGGAGCGTGTGAACAAGACGTTTCGAGTGAATGGGTACAATTTTCTATCCAGACCTAGGGCCGATGGCTTCGGCGGAGTAGCGATATTGGCAAAAGCCAATATAATGTTGACTAATGTGGGGGTCCCCGATTTCGAGTACATCGACGTCATCGCTGCCAAAACTTGGAATCTGGATAGAAATTTGTTAATTGTTAGTATATATGCAGCTTCAATTAAAACTGTGAGTGATAGGGATAAATGCCTGAGGGATTTTAAAAAATTATTTGATTGGGTGCGTGGGAAAAGTGACATGATTCTGGGGGGTGATATGAATGCACATTCGCGTGTTTGGGGGTGTGAAAGGAATGATGCTTGGGGAAACTTGTTGGCGGACCTCGTTCTGGATTCCGATCTCGTGATTCTGAACGATGGAAGGCCAACAAGGATGGCGTATGTTGGGGCCACAGCCAGTGCGATAGACATCACTTTAGTGTCTAGCGGACTGGCGGCTCAAGTCACTTGGAATGTAACAGATGAGAATTTGGGTAGTGATCATTTTATGATCAATGCGTGTTTAGGTGATGTAAATGTGGATATTGAGAAAAAGACCTTGCTGAATAGTAAGATATGGGTTGAACGTATGAATGAGATTCTCATAACAAATGAAATAAATGATGTAAACCAGCATGAGTGTGAAATAGAGAGAGAGTTAATAAAATGTGCAGTTTTGAAATAAGAGCGAATGAAATGAAAGTAAACGGTTGGTGAAATATGTAGATTCAGTATTGGCATGAAAGGAAACGGATAGCTTTGCGTGAATTTAACAGGTGTATTTGTCGTGATTGTAGACGAAATTATGAATGGGTAAATGGAAAAATGAAAAAGGCTATCCGTAGAGCAAAAAGGAGAAGTTGGCGGAACTATGTGGCAGAAAGTGAACCACAACTAAAGATGTATGGAATAAATTTAATAGAGTGAGAGGTAAAATGAGGAATGAAAGAAACGTTGAAATGGATGATCCTGAAAAAGGAAATCAATTCTTACAAATGATGACGGATGTTCAGAATAATGTAGGTGATAGTAACGATTGGGTGTTACTTGAAGATGTTGGTGAAAATTTGAATGAAATGTGTGTGGAATTTGAATGGAATTAGTTCCTGAGGGTTTTAGAAACAGCAAAATCTACGACCCCAGGAATAAATAGAGTGAGTTATAAAATTATTGGGCTGTTGAGCGTTGAAGCAAAGGAAATCCTGCTTCGAATTCTCAATAGGGTATGGATGAGTGTTCAGATACCGGAAAGATGGAAGGATTGCAGAGTGGTTCCAATTCCCAAAAGGGATCGCGATACTAATCTGGCAATAAACTATGGAGGAATATGTATGTTGAATGTTTTTATTAAAATGATGAATGGGATGATGAAAGGCAGGTTTGAAAAGTTTATGAATGAAAATAGTTTATTGCCAGAGATCACTTTTAGTTTCCGACGTAACCATTCTGCAAACGAATGTGTGGAAAAATTTGTGTGGGAAGTACGAAAGGAAACGAAGTTTGTTGTGGCGGTATTTCTGGATATTGAAAGAGCGTATGATTATGTGGTTCCAGGGAAACTATATCAGGTTCTTTTGAACCTAGGATTTCCTGGAAAAATTTGTAAATGGGTGTATGAGTTTATGAGTGAGCGTAAGTTTATTTTGTGTGGAAGAGGTTATAGATTGGAGGGGGCGGTGAATATTGGGCTCCCTCAAGGGAGCAAAATTTCTCCGACCCTCTTCAATCTGTATACGAGCTCAATACATAGGTATAATGCCCCCGAAAAAGTTATCTTGCAATTTGCAGATGACTTTGTATTAATCGGCAAGGGCAAAACTATCGGCGAGGCCCTAAATCGAGCTCAGGAATGTGTGATTCAGGTAACACAATGTTTGAATGATTTAAATCTGCGGGTGAATTCGAGAAAATGTAATAGTATGGCATTTAGAACGAATCAAAGAATTGATGTGCGAATCTATGATGAGGTAATTGAGTATTCAAGATTGACTAGGTATTTGGGAATCTGGATCGACAATCGATTGAGTTTTAAAGTGCATATGGAAAAATTAGTCGATAATTGTAAGATCAGATTAAATGAGATCAAAAGGGTGAGTAAACCAAAATGGGGGGGCTCACCCTAGCGTGACTGATATGCTGCGAAAGGCGCTAGTGTCTTCCAAAATTGCGTATGGAATGAGTGTGTATGGTGACGGATCTAAGGTCGGGTTTGAAAAATTAATGAAAGTTGAGAATGCATATGCTAGAGTGGTATTGGGGGCGATTAATTCTACCCCAATACCTACTCTATGGTTCGAATTGGGTGATTCACCTCTTAATTATAAGAGGGAATGGATCACCGTGCGAGAGACTGTGCGAATGTTGACCAAAGATAATATGTTAGTGAATGAGATAAAAGTAAGATTGGAAGGAGGGACGAATTACCAAAAAACGCAACGGTCGAAAATAATGGCGGAAAATATGAATATATTTTCCAAAATTAGACAAGTGGGTCCAAAAGTTCCTCCCGAAAATCTTGCTGTGTGTTGGAATTTTGGAGGCATAACAAAAGCGATGATGAATGAGCTATCGGTTAAGAGAGAATTTCGAAGAATGCAACTGAATTATTTTGCACATGTGGAAGTATATACTGATGCTAGTGTTAATGAGGATCGAGTGGGTGTAGG
Organism: Tipula vernalis; assembly: GCA_958295665.1. Taxonomy (NCBI): domain Eukaryota; kingdom Metazoa; phylum Arthropoda; class Insecta; order Diptera; family Tipulidae; genus Tipula; species Tipula vernalis. Next base: position 124,336,505 of record OY282558.1, on the reverse strand, counting down.
AATTTACAGAATGATGAATGCAGAATTGATTGGAATTATGGAAGGAATCAAGTTGACAATGAATGAAGGGAGGAGGAGAGTAGTTCTATTCTCCGATTCCTTGAGTGGTTTAGAACTAATAAAACAGGGAGGGGGTACTCAGGGCAGTGTCTTTGTAGAAATGATGTATGAGTACCTTCAATCTTGTGGGAGTGAGGTCATTCTACAATGGATACCTTCACACCTACAGATTGATGATAATGAAAGAGCCTATATGCTTGCCAAAAGGGGTTGTATGCTTGAGGAGATAACAGATTATGAATTCATGGATGCAAGAGATGTACTTCGGATGTTTCAGAAGAATCTGTGGAGAAAATGGGAGAATGAATTTATGGAAAAGAGTAGAGTAAAAGGAAAGAAGTACTTTGAATGGTGTAGTGCTCCTTTGAGGAAACCATTTTTTAAGGAAATCAAAGGAGACACTACAATGATACGAACGATGGAACGGGTGAAGATTGAATCATGGTAATTGGAAAGAATGCTTAAAGAAACGTCATTTGAGTGAGGATGATTTATGTGAAAGCTATTTGATTGTGGAGGACATCGAACAATTAATTCTAAAATGTTCCAAATTTAGCCAAAATAGAGGAATGTTCGATGTCCTTATGAATGCAACAAACTTGAATGAATTATTACGAATGGGGAAAAATGAATACAAGATAATGTATGAATTTATCAAACTGAGTGGTAATGAAAGTGGATCACTGAATGAAAGTTGAGTGAAAGGAAGGAAGGAAAAAAAAATTGTAAAAAATTAAAAAATTGTAAATTTTGAAATCGGGCCAGAAGGCTACTTTTTTGGAGCCAGTGCCATAATAAATACAAAAAAAAAATGAAATTTTTCTGTAGCTGTCACAAATTATCATAAGACTTGACTATAGTAGCTTGGTTGTGTACAGTTTAGAGCGGCATTAAAACAAAAAAATTTGTATTTCTTGAAGGTGCGTACATGATCCAATTCTGGTGAAAAAATGTACACCACGAAGTTAGCAAAATAGTAAAATTTTTTGTTAAAATTGGTTACCCTGGTGAACTTTTTGTTCTAGTTGGAAATAATTCAACTCAAACAGCTAACTTCGTGGTGTACATTTTTTCACCAGAAAAGTATAGCATGTACGCAGCTTCAGGCGATGAATGACAAATTTCAAACTAAATTTTGTTTTAATAGATCATTAAAAATTTTTTTTTTTTTTTTTTTTTTAATGTTGTAAAAACGGAACCAAGCGGCGTCTATGTGAGTACAAAAATCATAGACAGGAAGAGCAGCGAAGACAAGCAACAAGTGCCGCTAATCTGTTTGAGCTACAGTTTTTATTATTATGTTTTATTGACGGTTAGAAATGTCTAAAATGACAAAATTATTTGTTAATATAAATAACGCAAAAAGTAATTATATGAGAAGAAATAGATCAATATTTTTTAATAGTAATTTTTGACATTTATTTGAAAAAAACCGCACACACCCAATTTATCACAGTCAAATCCTATGATAATTTTTGACATATACAAAATAAATTCATTGTTTGATTGATCTAGTCGCCTTAGCATTTTATTTCAAAGGAATAGATTTTCCTCTTTCGCTATTAAGAAATTCGTCTTTTCAACTGGGACATGATTTTAATTCTTTTGCTGTAATTTTTTTTGTCGATTTGAATGGCATAATTGAGTTTTATTATTGTGAGTCCAAAAGTGTTGTGAACATCCATTACCCAGAAAACGGAAATGTGAATACTTCAATATCAGCTGGGTTAAATGTATTTGATATTGATTGAAATAAATGTAAAGAATTTGTACTAAAAATTGTTTATCGTAGATGTCGGACACAGTTTTAGTAAGAATCCACGATAAGGCGTATACAATCCTGTTTAGGACGTACAATTTACAAACAATTAGCCATTTGCCAAATTGAATTTTTGGTTTTATCTTTGCTCACTTGGGCTGCGCTGCTGTATACCGTGGAACAGTAAAATTTATTTGTGAAAAATTTCATATAAAAGCACGAAAATTGTTGATTTTTATCTCAATATTTATGTGTAAAAACAATGTGTCCATTTATATTTTATGGAATAAATATAACGTTTGTAGTATTAAATTTAATTATTAGATACATATTGCGATGTTTGAATTGCAGAATCTATTAAATAGGCTGACTCAGAAACATGAATTTGGTGAAAATAGTGAGGTTATGTTTCCAAGTTTTCTACGTTGTTTTTTTATTTTAAACTGAGTGCGAAATTGCTTACCCATATTTTACATCCGTCTGGTTCGTTTTTGGTATTGGGATATCCCAAAAATTAAATGTTTGGACTTTGGACTAATTTTTATTTTTTTTTTCAAATTTCATATCGTGTATGATGCGTTTGTTATTTTTTAAAAATATTTTTTGTGGATTGTAGCGCCTCTAATGCCAAACGTGAGAATTCAATTTGGGAAAATCACTAACTGAATTGATTCTCATATTCTGAAAGTCACCCAGATTTGAAATAAGCCAAAATTAAAAAAGAAGTCTTATTCAAAAATTACTTAATCAAAGCCAGTTTGGTTCAACGGCCCATTACAATATTCGTTTAATATCACAAATAGCAATTTGGGTCCATTGGGTTTTTATTTATGCAACTGGGCGTATTTAAAAAAAATGAACTAGAACACATTATACACACAATCATATGTACTTATACAGATATGTTTTATGCCCGAATACTTTTTAGGCCAAGGAAATTGTTATTTAATTTTATTACCTGCGCTGAAGTTCATTTAATTGCGTTTAGTTTACATAAAACTATTTCTAATAATATGTATGTAAATAGTTATACGGTTATTGAATTTTAATTGTAATTTAAAATTTGATTGTGTAATGTATAGTTATAGTTGTTTTTATTGATAATGAACTGATTGATTATAAAACGTGAAATTATTTTATTTTGCCATCCTATCGAAATTTAACGTTTAAATTAAAAACTTTTGCTTTCTAATAAAATCACAATCACAAACGATTAGTCGAACAAATTTTTTCAAACAAATTAATTGTTTGTTACTTAAGACAACATAATAAAATCCATATCGTGATTTATTTTTAGAACATTTTAAACAAATCATAAATCTTGATTTTACAAATTTTGTTATTCTAGTCACGATTCACGTTGACTGTATCACGCTGCTTCTATTTGGTAAGCCAGTTTTTTATGAAATAATTTTAAGTCAATGGCAATGACTGATTTGATAAATATGTACATAAATGCAATATGGTAACCTTGTTTAATAATTCAACTGCACACGCAAGAAAACAATACGATATAAAAATAAAAAATTAATTCTAACCAAATTTATTTAATTTAAGTTAAAACATTTCATTTTATTTATACGACATATTACATTTAGAGTTCATGACCCCTAGGCAAAGATAAGAAAAATGCTTGAATTTATTTGACTATATACAATTTACAAAGATTATGTGACACAAAAAAAAACACCTGTACGCTAAGGTCACTAAATGGCCATACTACACTTTTAAAAGTTGTACCTCTGTTAAACGAATTCTAAACCTATCATCAATCATCATTAAAACTGTTCATCACAAAACTTAAACTATTATGAATCATTTCACTCTTCACTTTTTATTTTTTAACCAGCACGAGATTTATTTTCTACTTACATTTTATTTATTGAAAATTTTTGTAACTTGTAATTTGTTGTAAGCACAATGTAACACTGATTAAAGTAAAAATTTATTTTCTTTTTAAAATCCAATCAATTTTTTTTTTATTTGCTATATTCATGTTGTATTTCCCCACTTATGCGATGTGGTACCATTACATGTGGTAGTTATTCGTACGAGTACAACCAAGCTTTAGGTTGTCTTTTTTCAAAGAAAGAGAGACGATCATTTTTAAAAGCAAACCACAGACGACGAGAGGAAATAAACTTTAATTTATGTGTTTGAAAATTTCCGGTAAGACATGTTGGGACGTCTAATTTGTTAGAAAACTATATGCGACGTAATATTAAGGCCGCAATTGATCCGTATTCGCATGGGAGTTTGTAGTTCGTGGCGAAACCGAGCGCTACAATTTCAACAAAATTACAAGGTATGTATTTCATTTTCGATCATTTTTCTATAAAGACTTTGGCATGCAAATAATTTATTTCTGTGGATACTATATGTACATGGGTTGAAAAGTTTTCTGTATTGATAATGAAATGCAAATTTTGGCAATATTTTATTTCACCAACGATTTGCATAAAAGCTTTTTCTATGCAAATGTCCATGCAAGATGTTTTCTATACGTTCATCAACAATCTCATCAAAAATACCTCTGCAAGCATGTTTACATTCATCGACCAAAAAACGGACACTTTCATAGGATGGTGTAGACTCGCCCAAAATTAGATCTATATCCTTGAGGTTATCGGCTGATAAGCCTTTCAATTAAATTTTAATGAATTACACCACGATTTGGAAATTTATCCATTCTTCACAAAATACAGAATTCGTCAATTTTGTTGCTTGTGAAATGCAAACTAAATAGTAGATCGGCTTGAAAATGGAAATGGCATCTAATAAAAGATATTATATTTTCAAAATTTAAAAATTATAACTCACTGCGCCATTTGTGTAGAATATCGACACTTACACTTCCACGAAACATTTGATTTCATCATCCTATTGAAAGTGAAGGCCTTCCGCACCAAGTTTGCCCATTTCTTGTGCCGATAGGTCGTGCAGCATAGAATAACAAATTATTGATCATAGCAGTAGTACGCTCCAATGATTCATTCTGAGCAAATCCCACACCAGGAATTCACTTTTTTGCTGAATTGAACTTTCTCGTGAATAATTTGAGGGTTTTCGGTTCCCCAGTAATGACTGTTTCGCATATTAACACTGCCGTTGATACAAAAGTGCGCTTGATCGATTCATTGTCGATTTGGACATTGTTTAAACGTTGTTACGAATCCAACCGCATCAAATTGGTTATTAATTGAATTTTGTATGCGTATAATTTCAAATCATACTTCAAAATTCGTCGCAAATTGGTGCGACTATACCAAAATTACGATACGCCCTGGTTCGTAATTATTTGATTTTCAATAAACTTTCAGTTTTTAATTAAGGAAAATAATCAGGTCCATAGCGCAATGTGTAAATAGAATGCGTAAAGAAATTCTGATTTTCAATTTTATTAACTGTTTCAGCGAACCATAACCAATTAGTTGGTACTTAGCACATTATTTTCATCTCTTTTTTTACGTATTACATTATATTACAACCACTAAATTTGGGCAACTTCAATTTATCATTTTATTGGCATACGTCAGACCACCCATCGTAAACCAGGGCTGATATTTAAGGTGGATTAGGACTTTTATAACTCCTTTGAATTTGAAAAAAGTACCGAGGTACCTTCGAAGAAATTCCTAGCTATCGAAAAGCGTGTGAATGGCGAATTCTATAAAGCGCATTTGGATGACATTGATAGGATTGAGGAAATCCATTTTGACCTTCAACTTAAATTAATACGGGAACAATAAAGATTTAAATATGGTAATTGGACACGAGAAACGCCGTATTTATTGACCTTCGCCTGAAATTTGGCAACGAGAGAACTACCACGATCATTCGACCTGCCAGATTGGCGCCCATTTTTAACAACACTTGGTGTAAATTCAAAATGACAAAATTTAATACATACGAGTATTAATTAACAAAAAACGTTATTTAACCTGCGATAGTGAGAAATTTGTAGTAAAACGTTATTGAGAACGTTTTGAACAATAACTGTGAAATTTTCGAAATTTTTTGAGAAATTTACTTCATATTGAGTGACTTTGAAAATATTAAAGCCCGAGTGAAAACTTTTAGCGATACCACTCGTACAACGGAAATAAAAAAATGCAGAGCGCTTCTAGAAGACGGATGGGTGGAAGTCGTATTTTGTCATTTTAGAGCCATTTGATCTGAAGCCAACTAATCAAATGGGAGAAATTCCATGAGAAAATCATGCTTCCCAAAATAATATCTCGATGAACGATATAATACAAACTCAAAATAATTTTCTTCACGAACTACGAGATCGATAAGCCGATCAATTCAGGGAAAACCTGGAAATTGGGCGTATGAGGAGATTCCAAAAACCAATGATAAAATAAATAACAGGATAAGTAAGATAAGTGATTGTTGTAAAAAGGTGTCTGTCTATAGATTTAGGGGAGGAAAAGCAGAACAGTGGTATTTATCGGAATGGTGATATCCCGAAACAAAATCAAATCAAACTGGAGAATACAGCCAAAGTAGTGGGAAAAACTAAATTGGAACCAATTGTTCGGTCGCAGTAATCGTTATTCCAGGGAACAGCAACCAGCACGTAAAAAAAAACTTTGAAAGTGAATTTGTTCGAAGATAAACTACCCGAGTTGAACGATTTTTAAAGCTTTTCCCCTAGATCAAGACTTGTGGCAGTACAATTGAAACCTGGCAAAACACCCGTATCGACAGCACACACTTTTTCGACGGTGATCCGTGTTTATCTATCGGCTCAACCGCACCTTACCGATGAGAATCCGCATCGAGATCACAGCACATCAGTTAATTATATGCTTAAGCGAAATAAGCAGTACTTCCAAGTGAAACAATTGAACAAAAATAAAACATTTAGGAGAAAATGAAAAACTCCAGTGATAATATTGCAAAGGGTAGAAATATATTTAAATCTACCACAAATACAAACGATAAAATTAAAAACAAAACAGCTTTAGATAAAAATAAAACCAGTGATAATGAAAATGGAACTAAAGCCGAGATTAAAGAAAATATTAAATAAAAATTACGGGCAACGGCAATATTGGTACTGAAACCAACAACAATAGTGAATGTGAGTTGGACAAGTGATATGTCATTAAATACTCCAGAGACAAGGAAAACATCAACGCAGGGGAAGAATTTAGCAGATAACAACAACCAAAATGAAAATAGTGAAATAAGGTTAATAATATCAAGTAAATCTTCAACTGAAAATGATGACAAATAAGACACATCAGCGAAATCCAAAGCAAATTCATGACCAACGGTTTGATCAACATTAATATCCTGTATAACTCCAGTATTATCCGGTACATCTACGGTAACGAGATCAATTGAAGCAAAACCATTATTCTCACAATAACCATTATTCTTACACTAACCACCGGACATAATATGCTTCTGAATGTTACAGCGAGTTCATGTAATAGCCCGGTCTGAATTTCTGTATAATATGCACTTGTAATTTGAGTTTAGGAAGGCAAGTTGACTTTAAATTTGAAATAAAATTAGATATATTTGGATCCGTCCTGCAATCATCAGGTAGCAACTTCAATATTAAGCAATATTCGTATAAGCGCATTTTAAAAATTCGAGGTGGAAGCTTAAAACGGTTAAATATTCTTTAGTTTATTTCAATCTTCCGGCTATTAATTTGCAATCTTTATTTCATACAAACATAGAATTCCGGAAAATCCAAAGATGACTGGAAAATCACAAAATATAAAATGTTGTTACAAATTCTTAGCTGGAATTTCAACCAAACCTTAAATTGAAATCTAAATTAAAATTTTTCGATTGAATTTTCTTAAATTAAAAAATAAAGCTTGGTTTGCCTATTTATTACATACTATACAGAAGTTTAATGTTTACATGACAGATTTCAAACCGAAAAACGAGTCGTAGCAAAACACCAGGCCTATTTACTTTAAATTATTGTAAAATAAATGAATGAACTTTACGGGATTTTCAGCTCCTTCGTCGCCTCGTAACAACTCATTTACCGCCCTTGTGACGTAAGTAACTATTGTAGAAAAAAAAAAAAATTGTAACAAGAGTTTTTTATTGAAATTCCTTTCGGTAAAACGGGATCCTTCGGTTACTTTTTATGTTGATTACTTTCCTAAGCCATTTAGGTTTTTACATATTTTCATTGAAAAACATCAAAAGCAACGAAAAAAATCGAGCGATTCGACGATTGTCGCATTAAATCTTTAATAAGACGGGTGTGAGCGATAGGGCCGAAGGAGGGTTAAAAACAATAAAATCTTAAACCCAAAGATCTCTTCATTAAACAAGCTGACATTTTCTTTTTAAGTAAAAAGTACTTTCGGGCCTGAAGAAGTACTCTCTGGTGCATAGAAAAAGTACTACAGAAATACTCTTGTATCATCCCTGTTGTAAACACTTGAGTTCGCTATTCAAATAGAGAAAAAAACAATTTCAAATGAGCATGCAAGTGAGAATATAACAAATGAGAGAATGCTGTTATTTGTGTGTCTTCGACCAACAGCTTGTTTTAGTGATATTTACGATATATAAACTCTCTTTTGTGACCAACAGTTGAATCATATTTTTTTAAATTTTGGTTCCTACAACAATTTTACTTCACTTTTTTTTAAATCTAGAATCGATTAACTTTATTATATTTGATGAGCATATATTTTTAATAGTCCGGCCTATCGTTTAAAGAAAGGTAAATAAATTCTAAATTATCTTGAAGCTTCACAATCAATTGCTTAAAACAATATTGGCCATGTGAAAATAATGTGGGACTCTGTTACTTAACTGTGTGTGCACGCAGATAGTAACTCAACACTAGTAAAATCAACGGTAATCAGTCTCGTAAATTTCAGAAAATCTTCCACAATAATCACGAAAGTATCAAATTCGCATCACCGAAAATTTCAAATGTTGTAGAAAAATGTCATTTTTGTAACGCAACATTATCGAAACTTATCTTAACCGTATTTATAGATCAGTAATTCCCTTGCCAATTTCGAGGAATTTCGAGAATTCTGGAATAATCGCGATATTCACAAAATATTTAAATATTCCATTAAAACTCGAATAAATTTCAAATAATCCGAATAATCTTGAAAATCAAGAAATCATTTAAAATCTCGAATGATCTGAACATATCAAGCATTGCAAAACTTCGAATAATCACGAAGATATAACAATGATGATAATGTCGAATAGCTACGATGTTAAGCTACTCAACGCTATTTAAATCTGGAAATCTAGATTGGGTTAAAAATCTTGAATTTTTGAGGATCTCTTCTCTGTAAGATAATTTAACTGAGTGCGATATTTACTCGTAGTCCAGCTCCAAGCTAAACTCGAATAATATTGAAAATCTGGATGCAACCACTAATTCTAAAAAATCAAGCATCCTAGACTTGAAAAATTTCGAAACTTTGGAATTCTATAATAACCGCAATATTGAAAAAAATGGATTATTCACGAAAATCTAGAATGAACTTAAGATTCCTATATTCTGAGAAATCTCAAAGCAAACAAAAAATGTTTCTTGAAAAAATAATTGGAAACCTCGAATAAACTCGAAAATATTGAATAACGTTGATATTTTCGATTAAATTAGGTGTCAAGCAACTTTAACACAAAAAAACTTTAACCCAAAAATTTCAGAATTTGGAGAATCTCACTCAATTTCTAAAGCAATAATGGTATTCATTGTTTGATTACGGTGGGGTTACTCCGATTTCGACCGAGTTTTGTCGAAGATCTTTGTTTTGATGACTTTTTCTAAACTTTTCATTTATTAGTTTTGCTTGGAGCTGATAGTCGTTTAATGTTACAGAATTCAAATTTATTCAGTATGTTCGATATTGTCAACAGCAGATAGAGAATATATGCTTGTTCGACATTTTTGAAAATTCCAAAGCTCTGAGAAAATCCAAAATTATTTAAGAGCTCCTGAAGGCTTAGCGTGGCACAAATAATATCCGATGAATTTCGTTTTCTAGAGTTTTCGAAAGTATTCATTAGCTGTCTTCTATTCACGGTAGTAAAGTACTCACAAGTACTTCTAGCTACTCACAACTATTCATCCTCGTACGATGATATAGAAAACAGAAGTAGTTACGCATAAAATTTGCGCTAGGTGAATTTTAGTTGCGAAACTTTACAATAGATGGCTTTTAGAACTTTTTCGATATTTTTCGAGAGTTTATTATTATGTTCGAGCTTTTTAATTTTTGGTAATGTTAAATGTCAAATTTAATAGAAAATTATTTTGTTGTTACATGTTACATTTTTAAGAAAAATGGGATTTAAATACCAATGTGGTAAATATCAATGCTTTCCTTTCATTATTTGTTCAAATTTTTGTCATATTTTCAATCTAATTTTATTTATCGCCTTTACTATAATACATACAACTACAAAAGACACAAAAAAACAACTAGACAGTTGGCTATGTTTTACTTGTGTCACTCAATTTCTCGTTCCATTGGGTACATATACTCACAAGCACTTCTAAGTAGCAAATTTTTCCCATTGAAAGACGGCTATTTATAGCCCGATTTTTCGATATTATTAAAATGGTTCGAAATTATTCGAGCTTCATAGAGATTATTCGAGTTTGTCCGGGATAATCGCGATAAATCGAATTTATTCTAAATTTTCTAGATTTTCGACATTTTCGAGATTGTTTGTGATTTTTCGAGGTTATAGTTAGAGATATGTATGTGTTGTTAGTATGCGTATAGGTTCGTTATTCGTAAATTTTACAAAATTTTCAAGATACTTGAAATTCCGTCTATTTTTAAGATTGTTTCGAAATTATGGAGACTTGTCAAATTTTGCGAAGTTTGTTATATTTTTTCGAGATGTTTACAAAATACCAAAGAGTTGTTTGCAAGATGTAAAGCTACGAAAGCTTTATTTATCTTAGAAAAAAAGTGCCTTCTGCTTCAGTATTGATTGGTTTGCGAGGTAAAAATGTTTTTCTCTTTTCAATAAAAAATGTAAGCGATATTTTGATTATTTTGAAGTTACTCTTTTTAGAAAACTCTTGGGCTTAATCGTTAAGCAGCCCAACTGGCCTTTGCAAGTTAGCCGTCCTATTTTTCGTTCCTTCTAAATTCTTAAAATGCATTTTTTATCACTTAGTGTGACCAAGAGGCACCTTTCTGTTAATAAATTAGATTCAACTGTGCTCTCGGTTGTCCTCGGAATGAATTGTTTGCCAAGCTAGCACTAAAATTTATCGAATACTGCAAGTATTTGGCGATTTTGGCCAGTTAGCCGCCTTGAAGATAGAATAAAAGAGTCTAAGCTTAGTAAGGTATTGGTCCTAATTTAATAAAAGCGATTTTGAGATTTTGAAAATCGGTTAATTTTATCCCAGAATAGCGCCCTGATTAACTCTTTTGTTATGATAGGTGGCGATCGTGTTCGACAAATAATTGTCTACTATACAGTAGAGATTTGATGGACATTTAATCTTTTTTAATTCTTTTATGTCACCACAAATTATCAAAAGCACGTGAAGGAAAACTCCAAGAACGTACTTTTGCTGAGACCACTAATCTGCAAATACATTTATAGTAACCTACCTGTAACTAATTTCTCGAGTAGATTACTCAAAAATGGTAACAACATGATTGTTCTGTATATGGTTTGAGATCGGTTTGATCACGATCACCGGTTTTTAAAAGAAAATTCCTTTATTTAGATAACTATTTAAAAAGCAATTCAAACAGGGCCCTAGTGTCAAGTGGACCGTTTTCTTCTAAATCTTCTGGTAGCGAGGTATTAAGCAAGAACCTAGCGGTGCCCTAGTAAGAAAATAGTTCAAGGTCCCTCGTTACATACCAGAGTGCAAAGAACTTCTAAGGGTTAATTAGTATTCCTAATGGTGGTAATTTCCATGCTCAGGAATACGTAGGCCCTCCTACACGCTACATAGGTAAGAGTCTTATTTACTCTTTGGTCTGCATTTACTTCTCTTTTATATACTTCCCGCAACCTGTGAACTTCTCCTCTTTTGATAGTTAAATCTCTACTTCACCAAGGCCCCCTTCCTATAGGGCGTTTGAGAGAAATAATCTCGTTACATACGTGAATGAGCGTACTGTTTATTTAACAATATCATATCATCAATTTATGCCCAATATGTTACTAACTGCTCCCAATTGGCGTATTTTAATGCATAACGAAGGTTTACCCGTCTTTTCTGAAGCTATTTTGCCTAGTGAAAAACCATAACTCTCTAATCACCGCTGGTCTAATTCTCTTTTACATACCAAATACTTCTTAACAGAACTCTTTAACGTCAAATCTTCCATCATTTGTGTCTTTGTTGGGTCAGAGCTTGAATTTCGCGTTAAAGTTTCCAGTTATGATAATAGGATGATTTTTAAATCATTCATAATGTGTATCACAATATTCCGTGATCTTGAGTATTTAGATCTCATTATTTAACTGCAAATGGCTGCAATGGTTGCTTTTATGTTAAGGAGGAACTGGCGAGCGAGCAACAACTTTAAGTAAGTAAACGATGTATAGATAGTGCATGTAACTTACCAGCGAATCTTTAAGGATGTTTCGTTCAGTTCAGCTGTCACTTTAACAGAGAGAAAATTAACGCGCAAACTGAAGGATATGTTACAGTACATCAAAATTTTCACAGCACACTTTTCTAAAAAATAAGAATGTTTGCGGTTGTTATGGACTCGGTGGCCGATATGTCCAATTTCCTGTAATGCGGGCCTCAGATGATCAATAAGTGTTGCCAATATTTCAGTATTGGCAATACTATTAAACATGCGAGGACAATAATTGAAGGATTGTCAATACACAAAATATTGTGACGATGGTTTGATGAAAACCAAAATATTATTAATATTGATAAAATATTTACAATAGTATTGATCTTCAGAAATACTTTATTGACAAAATATCAATGCGAAGAGCTGTCAATTTTTGAGTTTGGTGTACATAACCAACAAAGCGAAATAATTACGTATATTACTTTGTCATCATTGTTGGCAATGGCTGATATTGGCCCTTGAGTGCGATTTCAAAAGAATATAATTTTGAAGAACTTTTATTAAACAAATGATTCCAATCCAATTTTGTATAACTTTTTTAACTAAGTAATTTAGAGGCCTATTCTATATGCTGGCCAAACCTTTGTCATCATTGTTGGCAATGGCCGATATTGGCCGTTGAGTGTGATTTCAAAAGAATATAATTTTGTAGAACTTTTATTAAACGAACGATTCGTATGGATTAGGGTTTTTTAACTAGGTTTTTAGAAGCCTATTCCATATGCTGGCCAAACCTTAGTCATCATTGTTGGCAATGGCCGATATCGACCCTTGAGTGCGATTTCAAAAGAATATAATTTTGTAGAACTTTTATTAAACGAACGATTCGTATGGATTAGGGTTTTTTAACTAGCTAATTTAGAGGTTTACTCCATATGCTAGCCAAACCTTTGTCATCATTGTTGGCAATGGCCGATATTGGCCGTTGAGTGTGATTTCAAAAGAATATAATTTTGTAGAACTTTTATTAAACGAACGATTCGTATGGGTTAGGGTTTTTTATCTAGGTTTTTAGAAGCCTATTCCATATGCTGGCCAAACCTTAGTCATCATTGTTGGCAATGGCCAATATCGACCCTTGAGTGCGATTTCAAAAGAATATAATTTTGTAGAACTTTTATTAAACGAACGATTCGTATGGATTACGGTTTTTTAACTAGCTAATTTAGAGGTTTACTCCATATGCTAGCCAAACCTTTGTCATCATTGTTGGCAATGGCCGATATTGGCCCTTGAGTGCGATTTCAAAAGAATTTAATTTTGTAGAACTTTTATTAAACGAACGATTCGTATGGATTACGGTTTTTTAACTAGCTAATTTAGAGGTTTACTCCATATGCTAGCCAAACCTTTGTCATCATTGTTGGCAATGGCCGATATTGGCCCTTGAGTGCGATTTCAAAAGAATATAATTTTGTAGAACTTTTATTAAACGAACGATTCATATGGATTAGGGTTTTTTAACTAGCTAATTTAGAGGTTTACTCCATATGCTGGCCAAACCTTTGTCATCATTGTTGGCAATGGCCGATATTGGCCGTTGAGTGTGATTTCAAAAGAATATAATTTTGTAGAACTTTTATTAAACGAACGATTCATATGGATTAGGGTTTTTTAACTAGCTAATTTAGAGGTTTACTCCATATGCTGGCCAAACCTTTGTCATCATTGTTGGCAATGGCCGATATTGGCCGTTGAGTGTGATTTCAAAAGAATATAATTTTGTAGAACTTTTATTAAAAAAACGATTCGTATGGATTAGGGTTTTTTAACTAGGTAATTTAGAGGTTTACTCCATATGCTAGCCAAACCTTTGTCATCATTGTTGGCAATGGCCGATATTGGCCCTTGAGTGCGATTTCAAAAGAATATAATTTTGAAGAAATTTTATTAAACAAACGATTCGTATGGATTAGGGTGTTTTAACTAGCTTATTTAGAGGCTTACTCCATATGCTGGCCAAACCTTTGTCATCATTGTTGGCAATGGCCGATATTGGCCGTTGAGTGCGATTTCAAAAGAATATAATTTTGTAGAACTTTTATTAAACAAACGATTCGTATGGATTAGGGTTTTATAACAAGGTAATTTAGAGGCTTATTCCATATGCTGGCCAAACCTTTGTCATCATTGTTGGCAATGGCCGATATTGGCCGTTGAGTGTGATTTCAAAAGAATATAATTTTGTAGAACTTTTATTAAACGAACGATTCGTATGGATTAGGGTTTTTTAACTAGTTAATTTAGAGGCGTATTCTATATGCTGGCAAAACCTTAGTCATCATTGTTGGCAACGGCCGATATTGTCCCTTGAGTGCGATTTTAAAAGAATATAATTTTGTAGAACTTTTATTAAACCAGAGATGCGTATGGATTAGGGTTTTTTAACTAGGTTTTTAGAGGCCTATTCCATATGCTTGCCAAACATTTGTCATCATTGTTGGCAATGGCCGATATTGGCCCTTGAGTGCGATTTCAAAAGAATATAATTTTGAAGAAATTTTATTAAACAAACGATTCGTATGGATTAGGGTTTTTTAACTAGCTTATTTAGAGGCTTACTCCATATGCTGGCCAAACCTTTGTCATCATTGTTGGCAATGGCCGATATTGGCCGTTGAGTGCGATTTCAAAAGAATATAATTTTGTAGAACTTTTATTAAACAAACGATTCATATGGATTAGGGTTTTTTAACTAGGTAATTTAGAGGCTTATTCCATATGCTGGCCAAACCTTTGTCATCATTGTTGGCAATGGCCGATATTGGCCGTTGAATGCGATTTCAAAAGAATATAATTTTGTAGAACTTTTATTAAACGAACGATTCGTATGGATTAGGGTTTTTTAACTAGGTAATTTAGAGGCTTATTCCATATGCTGGCCAAACCTTTGTCATCATTGTTGGCAATGGCCGATATTGGCCGTTGAATGCGATTTCAAAAGAATATAATTTTGTAGAACTTTTATTAAACAAACGATTCGTATGGATTAGGGTTTTTTAACTAGATAATTTAGAGGCTTATTCCATATGCTGGCCAAACCTTTGTCATCATTGTTGGCAATGGCCGATATTGGCCCTTGAGTGCGATTTCAAAAGAATATAATTTTGTAGAACTTTTATTAAACAAACGATTCGTATGCATTAGGCTTATTTCATATGCTGGCCAAACCTTTGTCATCATTGTTGGCAATGGCCGATATTGGCCCTTGAGTGCGATTTCAAAAGAATATAGTTTTGTAGAACTTTTATTAAAAGAAAGATTCGTATAGATTAGGGTTTTGTAACTATGTAGTTTAGAGGCTTATTCCATATACTGGCCAAACCTTTGTCATCATTGTTGGCAATGGTCGATATTGGCCGTTGAGTGCGATTTCAAAAGAATATAATTTTGTAGAACTTTTATAAAACAAATGATTCGTATGGATTAGGCTTATTCCATATGCTGGCCAAACCTTTGTCATCTTTGTTGGCAATGGCCGATATTGGCCCTAGAGTGCAATTTCAATAGAATATAATTTTGTAGAACTTTTATTAAAAAAACGATTCATATGGATTAGGGTTTTTTAACTAGGTAATTTAGAGGCTCATTCCATATGCTGGCCAAACCTTTGTCATCATTGTTGGCAATGGCCGATATTGGCCCTTGAGTGCGATTTCAAAAGAATATAGTTTTGTAGAACTTTTATTAAACGAACGATTCGTATAGATTAGGGTTTTGTAACTATGTAGTTTAGAGGCTTATTCCATATGCTGGCCAAACCTTTGTCATCATTGTTGGCAATGGCCGATATTGACCGTTGAGTGTGATTTCAAAAGAATATAATTTTGTAGAACTTTTATTAAACAAACGATTCGTATGGATTAGGCTTATTCCATATGCTGCCCAAACCTTTGTCATCTTTGTTGGCAATGGCCGATATTGGCCATTGAGTGCGATTTCAAAAGAATATAATTTTGTAGAACTTTTATTAAACGAACGATTCGTATGGATTAGGGTTTTTTAACAAGGTAATTTAGACGCCTATTCCATATGCTAGCCAAACCTTTGTAACTTTGTATGCAAATATAAATATAAAATTAAATTTATAAAATATAATACATATATACTACATGCGCGGTATGGAATTTACAGAGGGAATAAGTCAAGCCTCAAGGGAAACCAACAGCGATATACCAGAAACCTCCAATAACCAGGAAGCATTATTTAGCTTTATTACCACTTATAGAGAACTTTCAGTTTTGTGGGTTATTACATCTAAAGATTACACCAATAGAGATAAAAAAAATCTTTCATACGATAAATTATTAGAAATTTACAAAACTATAAAAAAAGGATCAAATAGAGATGATGTAAAAAAAAAATTTACTCGTTGAGGACAAACTATAGAAAAGAGTTGAGGAAAATCGAAGTATCTAAACGATCTGGTAGTGATGCCGATAAAGTATGTACAAGCCGAAATGTTGGACGTTTAAAGAACTGAGTTTTTTAAATGAATCTTCATCTGGTTATGTCGCTCTTTCTAGATCTTCTGAAAATGTACCGGTAAGATTAAAACATATTGTAATTTTATTATAATGTGTATATTTATTTTCTTCAGTTATTTATTTCCCTTATTAATATTAAGGATATCATCCTGCCATGGCACTTTGTCCTCATCGTTAAAATAATTTGCAAAACTGTCTCTTACATTTTTTGCAACTATGGACGAGTTTAAGAATGTCCCTTTTGAATTGAAGTTAGGTGAACGTTGGCCGTTTCTACACCCCTCTCAACTACACCGGTTGAAATATTTTCCACTAACAAATTTTCTTTCATGTAGCTAGTTCTATTTTTGTTTAGAAGATAGTTATGAAGGTAGCAGCAAGCCATGGTAGTGGTACTAGCTTTTGCAGGCTCAAGATTAATTTGATTTTGTAGTACTCTGAATTTTGACACCATCATGCCAAAAGCGTTCTCTACCACTCTTCTGGCACGTGAGAGCCTGTAATTGAATGCTCGTTTCCGTATATCCAAATTCGACTGACTGTAAGGCTTCATACCATTTGGCAGTAAAGCAAATGCCTCGTCGGTAACAAACACTTAAGGGAATTTATTGTGCGTATGTGGTATTGTTGACAGAGTGGGAATCCGTAATTGGTTACTCTCATATAAACGCCAAAATTGCGTATGTTTAATCACCCCGCCATCGGAAATACGGCCATTTACTCCGACGTCCACCGATAAAAATTCATAATTGGCATTCACAATAGCCATTAATACTACACTACAGAATCCTTTGTAATTGTAATAGAGTGAACCCGAGTTATCTGGTTTCTTAATACGGATGTGTTTTCCGTCTACAGCCCCTATAGCATTGTGAAAGTTCCATTTGGTCCCAAATTCGGTAGATATTTCTTTCCACTCTGATTCGGATTGAGGAATCTACAAACAAAATTAATACTATTAAAATTTTTTGCAATTACATAATACATGCATATATCACATTAATGTATGAACAATAATACAACATAAATTGTATGTTTTTAGGACGTCGAATATAACGAATGCGAAGAGATGTCGCAATGTGAGATTATTCCGCAATCTTCCGTTGCTAAAAACACATCTCAAAAAAAGCCAAAAGCAGCGTCAACTAAACAGGCCAATACAACAACCGAATTGTTAAGTATCGCTTGTGAATATTTAAAATATAACGATGGCGAAGAAGAAGCAATCGCAAAAAGTTGGAGCTTAAAATTAAAAAGAATGAAAGGTGAACAAAAGATTTGGGCCGAAAAATTTATTAATGAAATTTTAACGGAAGGAGAACTGGGAACATTAAACCGGTATTCTTTATCAATTAATGAATATCGAACCGAATATTGGGAAACAAATGTATCACCCACACAGTCCTTATCCAGCGCCAGCAGTAGCATAATGTTGGAATGTAATAATAACTACGCTCCTCAATATTATACCGATAAAGATTTACAATGAATTAGGAACTTAAACGACTACATATATATAAATAATTACTGTGATGATACCTGACTGAATTAATTAATCTGAACAATGTGATATGAATTATTTTTAGACAATTTTATTTATTTTACTTACCCTTATATAATCATTTAAAGTGGAAATAATTGCCTCGCATGTTTCCATAACTATTTGACTTATCGTGTTTGGAGCTACAATAGCAGAATATTTGAGGCATTCAAATGACCTTCCAGTAGGTAAAAACTTAAGGGTTAATGCTAATCGTTCTTCAACCGAAATAGCTTGTCGTATTACAGTGTCTCTTTTAAAAACTATTGGACCTACTAAACTTGGCAGCTCTTCGTAAGAAGCACTACTCATTCGAAAATAGTTACGCACATCTTTTGGCGTAGATAACCGTATTTCACTTAACAAATTTAGATGTGAAAACTTATTTCTTTTTAATAGCCACTCCCTAGACCATATTCTGCTCTTTTTCTTTTGATTTTTTTTATTGACAAAGCCAAAATAATGGCTACACAAGCTTTACTTTTGTCTGACATGTTTCAAAGAGGAGTATTAACCTGAAAATAATTTTTTTTTATTGTTTGACGTTTAAGTGTATTGCCAATAGTATTGGTCGTCTGAGAGATTGCTGTTTGTCAGTAGTTTTTTACAACATTGACAATATTGTATTGGCAATACTTATTGAACATCTGAGGCCCGCATAAGGAAATAATTTCGTCAAATTCTGTAAGGGTTCGTCCTGATTCGCTGGTTTACCCTTTAATATTATTTCCTTTCATCATTCTTGTCTATGTTGCCCGCCTATTCTACCCTCAACCGTGTATATGGATGATGTTTTCATGATCTGCATATCATCTAATTTTATGTCCAACCGTCTTTGCATTTTGCATGTTAAGTTGAGCGTTCCTCAATTGACAAGTACTTAAAGGCCACATTGTTGTAAGGTGAGCTGACCACTCGACAGCTTGTCTAGTTAGGCTGCAATGACCGCAAAATTGTGTTTTTCACCGACAGAACTTGTGAACTTGGACAGGTGCGTGACCAAAAGCGTGACTTTTGTAACAATTTGAAACCCTATCGAAATCAAATACTATACATGAGGACCATCCAATGTATGTACCTTACCGTTTTCAATGAGGGTATTTCCTCTGCACCTCCGTATGCACCTCGTTGAAAAATGCGCATCTATGAAATGCTCTTTGGAAACGAATTCTGGAAGACCTCGATCGAATCCTAAAAGAATTAATGAATTTGGCAATCGCCTTCCAAGGGTTTACAATGCTGTTAAAAGTATAGTTGACGAGGAAGTGGCAGTAAATTTAATCGTTTTGCAAATAAAAATCGTACCCCTATTGAAAGTGAGGAATTTTGGCAAGAATAATTGTTGTTGAGGACAAGAGCGGAGGCACGCGTTTGAGAAACTTAATGATCGATTATCTGACGAAGCATGATCAGAAAAATATCTTACCCCAGTAAAACTTATGTGGAGCGAATGCGAAGGTAAGCAATATTGTCAGACAAAGAAAGATGAATTCGCGTTGGTATGGTCTACACAAAGATTTAATTGTTTTTCCAGCCTCTTGTAACTCGTTAGAAAATCCAAAGCGAGAACACAGAGAAAGGGGCAATGATTTTAATTTGAAAATGAAACAAGCATGTAATCAAATACATAAGAATTTTGTTTTTATTTATAAATTTTACAATTCGATATAATTATCGATAATCCGACATAAATCCAAAGTCAAGCGTTCATTAAATTGCTTCTCCGTTTCAAAAGCTTTTAAACATAGACCTAATCTTCGTTTCTCTTGGATATAATCGCCAAAATTTTTTTGTGACTCAATTAGTTCGATTGACAGATTCGGAGGCAATAATATTGATAAGTTAAATAAACTCGATTCGAAATAACCAAATAATTTGTAATTGTTGCAACTTTTGAAAAAACTTTCTAGACTTATGATGTCACATATTTCATCCGGATCCATGTTATGTGCAAGTTCGCCGCATAAACAGTCGTAATAAAAATTTAGCAAACCATTTAAATGTGTATCTAGATTTGCGCAGGTTATCGCCAGTAAAGTCATTACATCGGCTGCAGGTGGGGCATATCGAGAAAGTTGAAAATCGCATAAAATTGCATCCACTGGTATTTGATTCATTATTTGTTTATTCTGCTTCTTGACTAAACCGTTTTCGTTCAGCTCCAGGTCACACTCAACAATGAAACGTCCTGTCTTATTCTCACCACAGTTGTTCGATTTTTCATGCACTTCATATTTAAACAAAATATTATTTTTCCACAAATCACCATGATTCACAACGTTTCGATACACTTTGGAGGGTTTAATAAATTCGTGAATTTGTTTGTACAATTTTTTTAATTCGACTTCAATTTTATCGCATTTCGTAGTATATTTTGGAATCCTTTTCGCAAGCTCCACCAAAACCTCAACACTATTCTGTAAATTTATATATCGTGTACTTTCGCAATCCGTTGGATAAGCGTTTTCCTTTAAATAGCCGGGATAATGTTGTGGTATTGAAATTTGTGTACGCTCCTCAAATAATATGGATGAAGCATGAAATCGAGCCAATGTTGCCAATGCAACTTTCAAATGTTCAACATCTAGGGCACGATTATTATTTGGTGATGCACATGGTTCGTAACCCGCCTCAAGTAAATTCTCGAATACTATCAATTTATTTTTTTGAACTAAATAACAATTGGCCGCCCATTTTTTAACACCGATCGGAAAATCTTGTAGCCGTGGTAATAAAAATTGATACAGTAATATCTCCTTTTGGAACACATTAATCGTGGTCAAATATTCATTTTCACAATTCATGTACTTAATAAAAAATGTAAACACTTCTTCGTCTGCTGCTTTTTTAAAATGTATCACTTTTGGTGTCACTTTAATTTTAAGTATATAGTGCTCGCCTAAATATCCAAGGGGAGCTTCGTTCAACGAAATTATTGACGCGTTTGTAATTTTAAACTTTCCACCATCGAATTTCTGCTGGCAATAATGCCGCTTTAGGATCATCTCCAATTCATCTTCTGTAAAACTGAATTTTGATTCTAAACTTGCCATACGACTTTTGGAAATATATACCAAAGGAGTACCTCTTACAAATCAACTGCAATTACTACAAAAAACACGGTGTTTTATATTGTTATAATCAGTATTGAAACTGTGCGGAAAATTTATCTAAGAATTAAATGATTTACTCATAAGAAAATATTCTTTAAGACGATTATTAAAATTTTGTTTATTTAAATTTTGTATTGCAAATATGAATTAAAGCAAATGTACTTTATATGGAAAAATACACTTCGTCTAAGAAAAGAAAATCCGGGTGTGGAATAAGCTAAAGTCAAGACAATTTGTTTACCTGAATAATAAATCAAAAATGTTCTTAATACAAAGCATGTGAAGTTATCCCAGTTTTTCATCCCAGAAAAAATAAAAATGTTCATCAGGTAACACTATCTCATCCCATCCCAGTTTTTTTCTATACATATTAGAAATGTAAATAAAAAATAAAACGATGATTACATTTTTTCATCCCATCCCAGCTTTTTCTATATAGTGTATTTCGAATACAAAATATTCAATATAAAATAATCAAAATTTTAAATTCTTTATTACCGATCTCATAAGAACTTAGTAGGCCGGAAATGATTCTTTATATTTTAGCTTTCTGGAAGTTGGCCGATTGTGGAAGTTGCACCCATATGGCTAATCTAAAATTTTCACCAAAGTTAGCCTATACTATTACCAACTCAAAATATAAAGAATCATTTCCGGCCTACTAAGTTCTTATGAGATCGGTAATAAAGAATTTAAAATTTTGATTGTTTCATATGAACCCATTTGGAAGTTGGCCGATTGTGGAAATTGCACCCATACGGCTGATCTTAGATTTTCATCAAAGTTAGTCTATACTATTACCAACTCAAAATATAAAGAATCAATTCCAGCCTACTAAGTTCTTATGAGATCTGTAATAAAGAATTTAAAATTTTGATTGTTTTATATGAAGCTATCTGGAAGTTGACCGATTGTGGAAATTGCACCCATACGGCTGATTTTATATTTTCACCAAAGTTAGTCTATACTATTACCAACTCAAAATATAAAGAATCATTTCCGGCCTACTAAGTTCTTATGAAATCGGTAATAAAGAATTTAAAATTTTGATTGTTTTATATGAAGCTATCTGGAAGTTGACCGATTGTGGAAATTGCACCCATACGGCTGATCTAAGATTTATACCAAAGTTAGTCTATACTATTACCAACTCAAAATATAAAGAATCATTTCCGGCCTACTAAGTTCTTATGAGATCAGTAATAAAGAATTTAAAATTTTGATTATTTTATATGAACCCATTTGGAAGTTGGCCGATTGTGGAAATTGCACTAATACGGCTGATCTTAGATTTTCACCAAAGTTAGTCTATACTATTACCAACTCAAAATATAAAGAATTATTTCCGGCCTACTAAGTTCTTATGAGATCGGTAATAAAGAATTTAAAATTTTGATTGTTTCATATGAACCCATTTGGAAGTTGGCCGATTGTGGAAATTGCACCCATACGGCTGATCTTAGATTTTCATCAAAGTTAGTCTATACTATTACCAACTCAAAATATAAAGAATCAATTCCAGCCTACTAAGTTCTTATGAGATCTGTAATAAAGAATTTAAAATTTTGATTGTTTTATATGAAGCTATCTGGAAGTTGACCGATTGTGGAAATTGCACCCATACGGCTGATTTTATATTTTCACCAAAGTTAGTCTATACTATTACCAACTCAAAATATAAAGAATCATTTCCGGCCTACTAAGTTCTTATGAAATCGGTAATAAAGAATTTAAAATTTTGATTGTTTTATATGAAGCTATCTGGAAGTTGACCGATTGTGGAAATTGCACCCATACGGCTGATCTAAGATTTATACCAAAGTTAGTCTATACTATTACCAACTCAAAATATAAAGAATCATTTCCGGCCTACTAAGTTCTTATGAGATCAGTAATAAAGAATTTAAAATTTTGATTATTTTATATGAACCCATTTGGAAGTTGGCCGATTGTGGAAATTGCACTAATACGGCTGATCTTAGATTTTCACCAAAGTTAGTCTATACTATTACCAACTCAAAATATAAAGAATTATTTCCGGCCTACTAAGTTCTTATGAGATCGGTAATAAAGAATTTAAAATTTTGATTGTTTCATATGAACCCATTTGGAAGTTGGCCGATTGTGGAAATTGCACCCATACGGCTGATCTTAGATTTTCATCAAAGTTAGTCTATACTATTACCAACTCAAAATATAAAGAATCAATTCCAGCCTACTAAGTTCTTATGAGATCTGTAATAAAGAATTTAAAATTTTGATTGTTTTATATGAAGCTATCTGGAAGTTGACCGATTGTGGAAATTGCACCCATACGGCTGATTTTATATTTTCACCAAAGTTAGTCTATACTATTACCAACTCAAAATATAAAGAATCATTTCCGGCCTACTAAGTTCTTATGAGATCGGTAATAAAGAATTTAAAATTTTGATTGTTTTATATGAAGCTATCTGGAAGTTGGCCGATTGTGGAAATTACATCCATACGGCTGATCTAAGATTTTCACCAAAGTTAGTCTATACTATTACCAACTCAAAATATAAAGAATCATTTCCGGCCTACTAAGTTCTTATGAGATCGGTAATAAAGAATTTAAAATTTTGATTATTTTATATTTAATATTTTGTATTCGAAATACACTATATAGGAAAAGCTGGGATGGGATGAAAAAATGTAATCATCGTTTTATTTTTTATTTACATTTCTAATATGTATAGAAAAAAACTGGGATGGGATGAGATAGTGTTACCTGATGAACATTTTTATTTTTTCTGGGATGAAAAACTGGGATAACTTCACATGCTTCTTAATACATCTAATTTTACGTTTACAGAGCAGAACACTTGAAAATAGGTGACACTCTCATGTTTCTTAAAATCCCACCGTACCCATCCCACCATCGGGCATAAATTACTCAGTCACATACCCCATTACATTCATAAAACATACGGCTATTATTCCGAATGAATGAATTTTTAGAAAAACCTGAAATGTGATTATAAAATGATTTTTTCATGAATTTCTAGAAAAATAGCTAAGTTCCTTTCTAATTGGATTTCATCTGTCTAAAAAATATTGTAGAGCCTCACTTTTATCGCACATGAGAAGTTTTGCTTGAAATGATGACACGTTAAAAACATGACAATAGTATACCTTCGGCTTTTTAAATGTTTGAGAAATAGGATACCTGAGGCGATATTCTCTACTAAGCAATAAGCACAAACTTGCACGTCATAAACAAAATTTTTTATAAATCGTTAATATACTGTGGAAATAAAAGCGGAACATGACATGCTTTGAAAATAGTGTCTGAAAAAGAATCACCACAAAAACGGTAGATTTTCGGTTTACAAGATAAAGTAACACAAGCAGTACGGAAGAACTGAAAGTTGCTGTGACATGTTCTAATTGAAATGTCCTGATTAATTCAATCAAAATACAGAAGAAAAGAAGAAATCATCAACAATGTTCTAAACAGCAGAAAAACTAAAGCAATCAAGTTTTAACGGAATCCTTTGAAAGCACTTAAGCTTTAACATTAAGTTCAGTTATCTGCTTTTTTGAGGATGGGATAAAGAAAACGAATTTTTATTCTTATTGATCGGAATCAATTTCACTCTCTTTCAAGCGTCAGGAAAACATGACGGTATAATATTGCTGTTAAAGGTAACTCATTAGAGCCGGATAAATCATTTTTATAAACCTTAAGGGAATTCGATTCACGCCGCATCGATATTCATAGTTAGTTAGTCCAACGATTTGAAAATTTGTTGTTACGACCAATTTTGTTAATTATATCTTCTAAAATTTTTTTTAATGTAATCTAGACTCAAATATACTATTGGGCTGGGCTGGCCAAAATGGAATTGCGTTTTTTTTTGTTCGATTTCCTTTTCCCATATTTTAGGCAGCTTCATGATTCTGCATACAAAAAAGTTCTTATGTTTTTCGGCAAACAACAGTTCCAAGAACGATTTGATATTCTCATCAGCAGTGAAGGTTCCACCATTCAAACCATTCAAGTGGTAACACTAATTCTGGACGCTTCTGTTTGATTGCATTATTTAATTCAACCAGTTGATGATACTACCCGTCCGAATCCTGGTTTGGTTCCTTGGAAGCAATTCAAAATACACAATACCTTTGAAATCCCACCAGACTGACAGCACAACCTTCGTTTGATGAATATCTGATTTTGAAGTGCTTTGAGCAGGTTTATCACGCTTGCTCCACGATGTATCTCTTTTGACGTTGTTATCGACGATCCAATTTTTATCGCCTGTTACGATACGTTTCAAAAAAAGGATCGTTTTCCTCACATTTCATGAAAGAATCGCAGATGTTAACGCGCTTATTGAGATGAATTTCTTTGAGCTCATGTGATACCAATATCGAGCTTCCGTACGTATCCAAGTTGTGTTAAATGGTTTTCAATGCTCGATTTGGATATGTTAAGATTCTCAGCGATCAAAGCCTTAATTTTGTCGTCATTAATATCGATTAGCCTTAAATTTAGCACACAATTCTGACACTACCGTAGCTTTAAGGCATCTTCACCATATATATCACATATTTTTTATGAGCTTGCACAGCGTTTTTCCTTGTCGGAAGTAATAAAGCAAAATATGACGAAAATGTTCCTTTTGATTTTCTATTTTGAAATCGACGCCAAACAAAAAATTTTTAACGAAGTCGTGCACTTTATTTTTCTAGAAAGAGAAAGTTTGGTCTGTATTAAATCAATAAGATTCTTTCGGATTTTTATAGACAAAATATATTAAAAATAATGGCATTCACAACAATTTCAGTTAATCAGAAAAAATGAAGAGGCCAATCATTTATAAATATATATCTACCAGAAAAAGTAGAAATATGAAAATCCCACCCGTATTTTAACCCGAGGTCAATACAAAGTGTATCGACTCCAAAAATGAAAACTTTCCTTGAGCTTCCTCTGTGGTAGTTTGGTTTCGTACTGATAAGTTCGTACAAACAAAAAGTTCGTATTTTTAATATATTTTGTCTATAAAAAACCGAAAGAATCTTATTGATTTAATACAGACAAAACTTTCTCTTTCTATTATTTGTGTGGGCATAAAACACACAGAAATGAGAGTTTTCCTTGAGTTTTTGATTTGGTGAATTTTATAATTCGCTAAGTCAATGCGTTCTTGCCTCATACATAATGTATGAAGTTAGAATTTTATTTTTGTAGTTTGGCCGTAGCTACCTGATGAGTAGACCGAACTTTTTGTTTGTACGAACTTATATCAGTACCAATTACCAAACCAAACTACCACAGAGGAAGCTCAAGGGAAGTTTTCATTTTTGGAGTCGATACACTTTGTATTGACCTCGGGTTTAAAGTGTGGGTGGGATTTTAATATTTCTACTTTTTCCGGTAGATATATATTTATAAATGATTGGCCTCTTCATTTTTTCTGATTTACAAGTCGAAATTGTTGTGAATGCCATTATTTTTAATATATTTTGTCTATAAAAAGCCGAAAGAATCTTATTGATTTATTTTTCTAAACAAATTTGAAATGTTAGCTGTCAAGTTACATAATGGATTTGGTTCGATTGAAGTTTAAAATGAAGTTATTTACATTTCAAGACATGCATATCCATCTATGTATTAGACAAAAATGCAATTACTTGTTTGCCAGCCCAATATTTAAATCGATAGATTTTTCGTAATGAATCTTAGCTGTAACCTTATTACGTATTTGGGTGGAAATCTTCCTGCTACCAGTGGTTTTCTGTCTAATTTCCATTTACTTAAGTCTCTTAAAATTATTACGTCCTGAATTTGTACAGTAAGCCAGGGAGTTTTTATTACTTTCAAATATTCAGTTGTTGAGGTTTGATAGTATTTGAGTTAAAACTAGTGGTTTAATTGCACTTCTTTCTTAACGCAGTTGTGTTAACTTTTTAATTTGTTATTTATAAAATTTATATATTTTTATAAATAAATAAGAGTTGAGAGTAAAGTGCAATTAAACCACTAGTTTTTATTACAGTCATCCAATAGTGAGATTCCGTAAGGATTTAGAATTAGAACTTAATGTTTAACTCTAAATGTGCGGTTTTATCACTTACCAACATGAAACCGAATAATTCGGTCGTTATATCTGCGAAACACGCCACATTATACGGTACTAAATTGACTGACAGATGACGCCATAACAATAAGCAATAGTGACATATGGTAAATGTTATATCTGGTCCGATATGTTGTACGCGATTATTTTTTTATTTGCACAAACAAGGGATGCAAACTGTCATATGCTGACGTCATTATTTATTTATTTATTTATTTATTTAAATCTATTCTACAGTTAAAAACTTAATGAATAGTAAAAAAAGAATTATTATAGATTAAAAAAAAAATAAAAGGAATACTAACAATACGGAACATGAAAAAACGAAAACTTTAAAAACGTAAAATGAGATTAAAAATTGCAATTTCTGATTGCCTTACGAAAATACACTCTGGATCTCTCAAAATTAAATAAATGGTAAAACTCATTAAAAATTCTAGCCATTGACTTGGTTGGCTCATTGGAACCATAATTCGTTCTATGAAAGTCAACAAACAAAAATTCCCTTGGACGCAAGCTTCTGGTAGGTACATAAATGCTCCAAGCAGAAATGAGTTCAGGACACTTGATGCGGCCACTAAGGGAATCACTAACAAACAAGGCAGATGCAATTTTTCGGCGTTTAACCAACGTATCAATATGAAGGCACTCACACCGAATCACATACGATGGGAGACTTCGCACCTGTTCCCACATAGGTAGATGACGATCAGATAAATGACCAAGCTTCCTGGCCATATAGATAGTAAAACGTTTCTGAATAGATTCCAATCTTGCAATATGCACATCCTGATGAGGATACCAAACCACTACAGCATATTCAAGGTGAGATCTTACTAAAGAAGTATATAGACTAACACACGAAAATGCATCCATAAAATCCTTTGTCATTCTAAAAATAAAACCTAACATAGAATTGGCCTTTAATATTATTTTATCTATGTGTAAAGCAAAAGTTAATTTCTGATCAAACAGAACTCCTAAATCAACAGTTGAAGTTACTCTACAAAGTAGATCTCCATCAAAATAATAATTGACAATATTTGGATTGAGTGTTCTGAAAAACGACATCACCTTACACTTCTGTACATTGATGAACAATTTATTCTTAGAGCACCAACTAGACAGTATATTAATTTCGGATTGCAAAACCTCAGCATCACTTACAGATTGAACATGCATGAAAATCTTCAAATCATCAGCAAATAATAAACATTTACAGAATTTAAAAATATTAGGAATATCATTCACGAATAAAAGAAATATAATTGGGCCTAAATGGGACCCCTGAGGGACTCCTGAATGACAATAGATATAATCTGACTTAACATCATTCAATAGAACATACTGCTTCCTACCAACTAGATAAGAAGAAATCCATTTAAGAAAATTTGGATCAAGACCAATGACCGAAAGTTTTTCAATAATAATTTTATGGTCGATTGAATCAAAAGCTTTAGCAAAATCAAAGTAAATTGAATCAACTTGGGCGCCTTTAGATTCAAGTGACTCAATAGTGAATTTAGTAAATTGCAACAGATTGGTAGTCGTAGATTTACCACTGGTAAAACCATGCTGGAAACAAGAAATTATCTCTTTAGTATGGAATAACAAATGTTTCGACACAATTAATTCGAAAAGTTTTGGTATAGACGAAAGAATTGAAATACCACGATAATTTGATATATCAGAACGGTTACCCTTTTTGTAAATTGGAACAATGTGAGAAATTTTCCAAGCTGAAGGAAATTGTCCAGAAATTAATGATTGGTTGAAAAGATAACATAATGGAGTTACAATATATGAGCTCACACATTTAAG
This sequence comes from Tipula vernalis, assembly GCA_958295665.1. Classification (NCBI taxonomy): domain Eukaryota; kingdom Metazoa; phylum Arthropoda; class Insecta; order Diptera; family Tipulidae; genus Tipula; species Tipula vernalis. The sequence continues at coordinate 124,307,023 of OY282558.1, read as the reverse complement.
TATTGACGAAGGTATACCATCAGGCCCACATCCATCATTAAAATCTGACAGATATTCATAAATGTCATCTTCAGTTATTGATAGGTACGGAATGTTAAATTGGCAATTACTAACAGTAGGGTCGCTTTCAAAGGATCCGTAATTAACTTTATATACCGATTGAAAGAAACTAGCAAAACCCTCGCAGATTTCAGGAACCGTGCTCAGTTTACCTCCATTAAAAATCATTACCGATGGATAGCCAGTTGTGTTACGTTTTTCGTTAACAAACTTCCAAAATGTTTTAGGGTTTTGTTTGATATTAGTTTCAATCACACTTATATACTGACAATATTTAGAATGAAATACAGATTTAAATTGTTCACGTAGATCAACAAATTTGGATTTATTCAGTTGACAATTATTGGATCTGAATCTATAGTAAGCTTTATTTTTACGGTTACGTAAGTTGATCAAATCAGAATCAAACCATGGTGGGTAATTATAGTTACGCTTTTTCCTCAAAGGTACGAATTTATCAAAAGCAACAAATAGTAAGTCATTAAAATTTTTTACATTTTCATTAACATCATTGGCTCGAAAAAAATCATCCCAACAAACGCCACGGAGATATTCAGAGAGACCAGGTGTGTCGCATTCTTTAAAATCATAAAACGAATCATCAAAAGAAAAAACCCGACATTTATCATCTCGATTACCAACATGAAATATAATCTCGAGGGAATTATGATGAATATCATTATCCTTGAAAGATGTCAAAGACTCATGAACTGACAAATATTCCGTATTATTAACAAAAATTAAGTCTAAAACGAATTGTTATCATTACAAAATAAATTAACTTGTTTGAGATTGAAACTGAACAGTGCATCCACCACCGCTGCATCATTTGCAGATAGAATATCCGAAGGGAGTAACCCCAAAGACTCAGTTTCACTATCAACCAACCAATTAATATTACTTAAATTAAAATCACCTAATACAACTAAAGTATCATTATAATTAATTATATTAACCAATTCACATATACAATCTACATGACTCAAATAAACATCAGTAGGTGAGCTAGGTGGTATGTACAAAACTATAAAATAAAATAAATTATTACAAATTAAAACTTTGACACATAAAAATTCAATAGAGCCACATCCAGGTACTACAACCAGCTCACTTTGCATAGAAGAATGGGCTGCAAACAGCACACCACCTCCACTTTTTTTAGCGCTGTTAAGAATAGATCTATCACATCTATAAACGACAAAGTCATCAGAAAAGAACTCATTATTAAAGATCCCCTTATGAAATCCAGTTTCCACAAGAGCAAAAAATTGAAAATCCGTTGAATAAAAGAAATTCAAAAATTCAGCTGACTTAGACGACATACGCCCAACATTACGATAAAATAATCTCGGAGACGTCAAATTATAATGATTAGTTTGTTTATCAAATCGACTGGCATCAGTTAAAGAGTTGGTTGGTTTCGTTGAAGAACGGGAAAATTCGATTTATTGGTTCGTCCCTTATTAAAAATTACAAATTCTTTAATTAATGACCCAGCAGGCCAAGAAGTAGGTTGTAATAAATTCTCAAAATCAGTAACGTCCACATATAATTTAAATGACGAAAAATTACGGTCTGCATCATTAATCCGTCGAGATATAATACGCTGGCAGTTTACATCCTCAATGTTAAATTTATCTTTAAGATAATCCAAAATTACAGCTTCGGAAACATCTTTATGGAGTCGAGAAACAAATAAAGTTTTACGTGGCTTCACAACCTGGAGCGATGAGACCAGATCACCAGTGCCAATAATAATTGGTCGCTCAGAATGAGGTTTGATATGATGTGCAGCCCCACTATTATGAGCATGATGAGAAGCTTGAAACGACAGTGGCGATTTAGCATTATTCTTCAATTGATCCCGATCATGATTGATTGAGTTTGCAGATGACTTAAACACTTGACCATCAACATCACTAGCATCGATTAACGGTTGATGACCAGAACAGCAATCAGGAATATGGTGAGATTTGTTCAAAATCTCAGTAATCAGTTTGTTAATAGCGGCCACATCCGCTTCAATTTTCTTTATAACTAAGGCCTCTGCAGCTCTATCAGCAGCCAGATCAACCTTTTGCCACAATTTCGAGATGTTGTGATTAATAATCCAATCATTACAGCCATTACAGAAATAACAAATATTCATAAATTTTTTTATGGAATTATTGGCGGTTCGATCAATACCGGTACACTCCAAGTGGAATTGTTTACCACAAAAACTGCAGGGAACTATATCCAGAAAAGTAGATCCAAAGGATTTAGTACAGCTGTTGCATGACATTATGAAATCGGAGAATTATAAATTGAATGTTTATTATATGATGTGTATTAAAACAGATAAAATTTGACAGTTATTTAATATTAAGTATAACGATTAATGATTAGTATTAAAACAGCTATAAATTGACAGTTATTAAATATTACGATTTATGATTTATTACTATGAAAGGCAGCACTGTAACAAAAACATGTAATATAACAACGCTTAATGTAGTACGAGTACAGTTACAATAAAACGTATCACAGCTAATTGGTGGTAAAATGATCGATGCACAAATTTATGATCACATACAATCACACTACAACAAATTATGTTTGTATAACAAATCACTGAAATGTTTAACTATCACTATTATTATTGTTATTATCACTACCCATTAATTACGTATTATTGTATCTCAATTAAGATAAGATTTTTTTATTTATAATTTATTATCACTGTTACCAGACCATAAAATTAAAAATCACGTCTGTATCGAACGATGGTTGAAAAAACAATGAAATTTGCGACGTTTTATTACATTTAACACGCCACACGAGCACGTTCGGAAAATAGTTATGGAGAAGAAAAATCCAACATTGGAGGAACTCGGGGATAGTGAATACGTAAGAGTCAACAGAAAAAGCTATTTCGGTTTTGAAAGGAGCCGAGTCCCAAAGTGGTTTACCAGCTTAAAGGACGGAAGGCGATACTATTGTGCACTCCTCGTAAGCCGGGAGGAAATATCACTATTCAAATGAAGTGTTAAACTGCGTTTGAGTAAGTTGGATTTAACTTTATAAATGTCATAAATATATTCAAATAAAATTAATTTATTTAACGGTAACATAGACGGAGAAAATAATAAATTATTTGGTTTGTACCGATTTAAATTCTTTAAAGACTTTAAAGCTTGTTTCTGTAGAATTTCTAGAATACCTATTTAAAGTACATCCTGATTCTCTCCAAATAGGGATCAAGTATAATGTAAGCAGGAGTAAAATATATACCCATACGCTTTAAAGCAGCTACCATTGGAATCAATTTTAGCAGAAAGTTTTCTTTGCATCCAGACAAATCTAAGAGAGAAGTGATTATTAATCCTAGATAATTCGTCATATCAACTTTTCGAATAGTCTTTTTACCATAAACCACGAAAGGTAAATTATGATTTATACAACTTCGAATTGACCTTAGGGTCGTTTTGTGGAAACCAGTCGTCAAGCAATTTTAAGTCAAGTTCTAACGTAAGCTTTAGAACCTCTAAACTATCATAGTACCGTATGTAATTGCAGGATCATCAACAAATAATTTAATGCGCCCCCGTCAAAAACAAAATTGGTCCTAAGATAGATCCCTAAGGAACGCAACATTTTAAATATGCAAGAGAGGTGACTTATAATCTTATATCTACAAAATGAAATCGATTTGAGAGATAGTTTTCAAGCATTTATAGGCTTTAGATGTTTTAATTATTTATCTTCAATAATAGTTTTTGTGATTAACACAATTGTAGGCTTTCGTAAGATCTAAAAACAAAGTCGAAGTAATTTTCTTTTGTTCCATAGAGATGTAAGTCATATTGACTAAGTTAAGACATTACGGACAGAGTATTACTTTTTTTAAAAAACCCATATTGATTCATTTGAATCAATTTATTATTTTCTAATTGGGACACTATTTGGGAATGAATAACCCTTTCATATATTTTAGAGATTACTGAAATGACCGAAATAGGTGTATAATTTGTCAATGACATTTTATTACCGTTTTTAAATATTGGGATAAATTTAGAAATTTTTAAAAAATCAGGGATGTTAATAAATTTTATAATTGGACGTACAAGGCCATCAATATTCAAGCATAATAGTTTAGCACTAATATTATCATAACCACTTGCACTAGTTGTTAAATTTAGACTAGAAATTACTTGTAAGATAGTGGAAACTTTCTCTTTACTCTGTTAAAGTTAGAAAGTAAAAAGTCGATAATGCAGATTATTTTTTTAACATTCCAGACGAAAATAAAAGATTTAGTGGTTATCAGCCGAAAGTAAATAGGATACATGGATTGAAACAAAAAATGTTTGTAAATACTTTTACTTAGAACACTTTGTTAAACAAAGTTCCACTAATCGTGAAAATATCGGAAAATCAGAAGAATCCACAAAATTGGATTAAAATCAGCTTCTGGAGTATATATCTGAAGTTGAATCGTTTTTATGTAAAAAATTACGAAAAAATTCGTATAAAATCAGCCTCTAGAGTGTGATGTCTAGAGATGGGTGGCATTGATGTGTACAAATTCAGTTTATAATTTCCGTCGGAAATCTCGAAAAGTTTGAAAACTTTCCAGCAGAAAGTACGAAATGAATGTATAAAATCAGCCTCTTCTAGAATATCATGTCTGGAGATAGGTTGCATTGATGTGACTTGTCACTAGCTATCGCAGGAAAATAATTCAGTTCAAGTTTCCCGTGGGAAACAAACAATTTGCAACAATTCACATCAACCCAAGCCATCTCCAGACTTAACACTGTAGAGGCTGATTTTATTCCAAAATAAAACTGGAGCCAGGTTTTGCCATATAAGAATAGTGACAAAGGAGTTTAATTAATAATTTAGTAATTTTTAGGCTAAATACTATAACCGATTGATAACGTCTTCATTTTTTATTTTCGGCTGGGATAACAATCTGCATTACCGATTGATTTTTTTTGCCTTCGGCTGATAAGACAACGGTTCTTTATTTTCGGCTGGAAACTTTCGGCTGGAATAATACAATATGCATTATTGACTTTTCACTTTCGGCAGGCAATTTTAGGCTAAATTTAACAATATGTAAGGCATACATGTACTGTATACTATTGCTTATCTTGGAACCGACATTCACAAAAAAAACATTGAATGGCTCAGCAATCCGACATACATCATAATAGTATATTATTCAACGAGCATATAATGATAGCTCTTATTCACGATGATGAAGTTTACCGAAACAAGCCGATAGGTGAGTGTCGTAAATCATCTGAGTGAATAACAGCCATTATATGCGAGTAGAATATGATACTTTGTCCACAACCGATATCGAATAATCAAATCGATCGTATTTCGATTCTGGATAAAACTTTCAGGAAGTAGTTTTATTAAACCAAGGTTTATGAAATGTTTTTTTATTTAAGGTTGCCTTAATTAATTTAGAATTAAGCGCTACACAGTCCTTAAGATCATGGTGAAAACTTTCAAAATCTTGAAATTGAATTCTACATCAACAACAATAAATTTATGGTCACTTACGTAAATGAGTATCGTCATATAATATTAACGAGGTAAGATTGACCGCTGATATAATATGGTTAATTATGATGCCAATAGTGTTGTATCTCCGAGTAACATGAGAACTATCAATTTTATTTAGAACTGAGTTCGTTTTATCTAAAAGATTCAAATCATTCATCACTTACAAAATTAATATTCATTAGCTGTTGTTTTAAGACAAAGGTTCCAACAAGAATAATTATATCTAAATTCTGTTTATGTTAATATAAATTAATTTAAGATCACTAATGTTTTTAACAACTGACACATATTACTTTAAACATAAAAAATATTTTATTTCACTAGAAATTATTAATAATAAGAACCAAGAAAATTGTTACAATGAAAAGAAAAATTAACTTAAAATATATCCACTGATACAAATGACAACAACAAATTGGCGTATTCCTTGTTTTTGTAGTGGAATGAACTTTATTTCATAGAATCCTCTATTGTTACGTTTTTTGACTGAAAGTTGTTTATATCTATCATCTGCCTCGAATTATTTGTGACCTTTCTTTATCATTGACCCTCACATACACGTTTCCATGGTTAAACCAACAATAGAGAATAATCGAATTTCGTTGAAGTTCTCTCAGTTTTTTGGTTTGGTGGTTTTAGTCAGCCGATGATTACTTGAAATTTCAGTTTTATCGTTATTTCAGATTAATTTCGTTTTAACGACCACTTCGCCTGGCCGTTATTTTCTTGCAAAATATTTTTGCAATATTGGCTTTACCAGACCAATACTTTTCATCCAAGAGAGATGCAATAGAATTGCTTCTAATTTATCACTTGCTTGGAGGGGAAATTACTCATACCGTGAGCCTCAATCTCAAGGTCACTTGTTGACTTACAGCTTTATTGACTTTATGAATTTCATTAATAGAGTTTTGAACGTTGGTTAATTGTCGCTGAAACAATGCTTGTGAACCGGCTATAGCAGCTATGATGTGAGCATTATCCAACTCTAACAATTGCTGCATGGACATGTGCTTATCGGGATTATTCTCAACACTGTTTTGTGGCATTTTATGAAAATATTCACAGAAATTTATTTCTTTTATTATAAAAACTATTATAGCAAATTCACTTACAACACTCACTTACTTACCACATTCAACAAATCTTAAATAATTGGAATCCTTAATTTAGGGAAAATTAACTATTATAATCTATATATAGACAAAACTTTTCATAATGGCCCCATTGAATCGGTTGTGGGCCAAGAATGTTAATTTAGTCTGAACTGATGAGCAGGAAATAGCTTTCAGTCACATGGAACAGGCGCTGTAATATCTCATAGTTATCCAAATGGTTCCGAACAGCCTATCGCTTTTGCCTCGAAATCACTAACAAACAGTCAGAAAAACTATAAATTTTAAATCAAGGAGGAAGCTCTGTCGATAATTTTCAATGTTAAAAAATTTCACAAATATGGTCGGCAGTTCGAACAGATAACAGACCACAAAGCGCTCACAACAATTTTCAGCCCAAATAAACAGTTGCAGGAGGTGACAATCCAGCGTTTAAAACGATAGTTTGGAAGTTGAACAAATTTACATGTCGTTATTAGACGAATTTCCTGATAATGCAAAATTAGTGGCCGAACATATACTCATCTACGAAAGATTTCGGAATTTGTAAGGAAGGGTTGACCTGAAAAGTTAGGTTGCAAAATTCTCAATGCTTTCATAAATCAACAAAACTTTTAACAGCAACAAAAAACAAACTACAAAATAACGAAGTGAGGTTAGGTTAAAGGCATTGCCACAAAGCATAAATTTTGAAAAATCTCCTATTGTGTTTAGTTAGTTTTAGTGAGTAAAGGATATAAATTTATTCGCTACCGAACGCTTCCCTCATTTCAACGAATTCGGCTTTCATCCTAATATCCTTAGCTAATTTTTCTTCTGTCTGATTTACCCTCACTTCGTATTTGTTTTTTTTTTTTTTTGATTTAGTTGTTTCTTTTGTACGAATTCCAAACCACCACTCTTAGTTTATAAACAAACAAATTTTTGTTGTGACGAAGTAATCACCGTTCGTTTCTCTTTTGTTCCTAGGGCGAGGTAAGCTTGAAAAATCATCGAATAGTTCTTTTTCGTATCTATATACTGATGTAGCAACAAGTAATAGATGCAAAGATCGTAGGTACAATTGTAAGAGAAATTATTATTTCAGAAGGGTTTTTGTTCAACCCTACTGCTGGCGACTAAGGAGAGGTACTAGAGAAGAATAAAAAAGCTTGTAGTAAAAATATAATTAAGAGATTGAAAAACTAGAATTAGAACAAAACATGGTTTTACCATCGACAAAAAAAAATCATCAAATATTGGAAGGTGAATGAGGTATTTGGTTTGGTGATGGATGCGTTCGTTCATCGAAAAAAGTATACTATTCAATATTTCGTCCGTCGAATCCTTATACAATGACACATACAGAGCAGGAGTGGTATGTTGTAACATCACTTTTGATTCGAATTCGTTAGAGTTTTCGTCTCTTGTTTCAAGAATAAAATTGTACTCTGTTTCGTTTTTGACTACGCTTTACCTCTTCTGCTCTGCACATCAATAAAGTATCGCAAACAAAAATTTAGGTGACAGAGAATGATGAATGGAAGTAGAAATAGAACGTTATTTTATTCTAGCAAGCTGAGATAGCAGCAACCAAAGCATAATTGTAAAGCGAAATAGAGAACAATATTATTCTTGAAACAAGAGATAAAGCTCCATTGAAATCGAATCTAAAGTTATGTTACAACATCCCACCCTAGAAAACGAATTATTCATTTGTTTTACCGGTGTGCCTCATGAACTAAAGAGAAACGAACGATTAAAAGTCACATTTCATCACGGCTACTACTAAAAAAAAAAAGAAATAAACCCAAACACGAAGTGAGGTTAAATCTGAAAAAAGTTTAAATTCACCAAGAATATGAGGGTGGAGGCGGAATTCGTTGAAATGAAGGAAGCGTTCGGTAGGGAATATAATTTTATCACAACTCATGACATTGTGAGGGAAAACCACAGAATTGAAAAATGCCAATATTTAAGTGCAGAACAACACATTTTAGTTGTTAACTAGTTAAAACTGGATTTGTGCTAATTAGCACGCTAATTAGGAAAACTAATAATTGTGTTATTGCGCCTGAAAGACGGTAAAAATGCAAAAACGTGGCCTGATATTTTTAATGTTTTTCATTAGTAAACATAATTGAAAAAATTTGTGCTTCTGACAAAAATATAAATTTCGATAGTTTTCAGTTTTTCATTCATAAAACGAGCGAACAAAAAAATCAATGCCCTAAATGACACTATATCGAATCATCCAAGATATATAACGCATTCAATAATTTCCGAATTGAGCAACAAAAATAATTGATTTACACTTTTCCGACATATATATGTTTAGGAAACTAATAAAAAATTGGTATTTCGATATGCAATCTATTGCGATAAATTTATAGTAATTGAAAAACCTTTGTGGTTAAAATTAACCTGAATCACATTAGATTAAACCGCACAGTCGACCTTTGGTATTTTGGTATACCACATACCGATAGGGAGAACGTAAAAGAGGTTTATCGTCTCTAAATACGACCGGTGCTAGAGAACAACACGATCGACCGGGAAATTTTCAAATTAATGAATGAAACTGCTCATGCCGTTAGAACCAAATTGGTACTAATTAGTGTTCATTTAAAAAAATTAGTCTTAGTAGAAACTTATTATTTTCCATAGTAAAAAAATTGAAAAATTATGTTTTTTCACAAAACTATTAATTTTGAATATTTTCATTCAAAAAGAGATGAAAAATAAGTTCCCCTAAATGACACTAATATCGAATAATCCCGTTCGATGTTGAAAGGCCGAATGTCGGAAGGTCGAATGTCGAAAGACCGAACGCTGAAAAGCCGAACGCCGAAAGGCCGAATGGATCGGAAGGCCGAATGGATCGGAAGGCCGAATGTAGCAAGGCCGAATGTCGTATGGCCGAATATGTCGAAAGACCGAATGTTTAATAGCCGATTGGGTCGAAAGGACGAAAGTGTTGAGAGGCCGAATGACTAAAGGACGAATGGGTCGAATGGCCGAACTTGTGGAAAGACTGATTGGGTCGAAAGGCCGAATTTTCATTAAACTTTCATTAAATTTTCCTTCACTTAATTGATTGAAATCAATATTTAAAACGGGTTGGATATAATAAATAGCTCGACAATCGTTATATCGAAATCATAATCTCGAAATCGAAATCTCTACTTTCAAAATATATAAAATTTTAAAATCTCGAAATCCAAACCTCGAATTATCTCGAATCGCGAATAATTAATATAATTTTAATACTGAAGTTTAGCATTTTGAATTATTAAATATTATTAAATATTAAAATATAAATACAAAATGATATTATAAGTTTTTATAATTCTAGTTCTAGAGTTGTTATCTACAAAAAACATAGGCACTCAAATCCCGAAAAAAATTCCAGAAACAAAAAAACAAAAAGTTAAAATTAAAATTTACGAAATTTCTATAAAATTACAATACATTTTTCCTTAAATCCTTAATATTAAAGGTCCTGAAAAACTTCGGTCAACCTGGCAGGCGCAGAATAAAGGAATTTTATCCGTCATATAGCTTCTACTGAAAGGTTTACCATAAGTGTTTCAAGTTGTATTATGGTTGGCTTAATTCGTTGTGTTAGTACGGAATCGACGAATGTATTAGAACGGATTGCGATTATTTATTAAATCATTAAATGCTTCGTCAACCTTGCAGACACAGATCAAAGGAATCGTATTGTTAGTATCGCTTCTACTGATAGTTGTGAAGCCTATTACTGAATTTTTCATTTATGTTAAACAAAATGTATTTCTGGATTTTTCCGGGATTTATTTTCTTGATTTTATCTAATTTTTTCGGGTAAATGTAGTGATCCCAAGAAATTATTTTCAACTTAAATTTAAAAAAAAAATAATTGATTTGTTTGTGTTTCGAGATTATACTATTCGAGAAATTATTTGGCGATATTCTAAAATTCGATATTATGTATGATACTGAACCAAAAAATTATTCGATATTTTGTTTATTCGTTATTTTGATTTTGCGAGATTTTAGCACTATCCCATGAACCATTGAATTTATTTAATGTAAAATGATTTAAATAAATTGAAAGATATGCTAATAAATCCTGTGTACGTGCACATTAATGTGATCAAATTTTGTCGGAAAATAATTATTTAGTTTTCTTTTTTTATTATAAGTAATTAATTAATTAATTTTTAATTATAAGACAAAAAAACTTAAGAAGATTTTAATATTTAGTAAGGCGATTTACTTTTAAACATTTTTATAGAAAACTTTTGATAAAAATATAAATTTTGGTTTTCATAATAAATTTTGAAAATTTTCATTCATAAAAAGATGAAAAATCAATTAAAATCATTTCGACACAAAACGGCCCTTCGACACAATCGGCCTTTCGACATTCGGCCTTTCGACCCTTTCGGCCCTTTGGCATTCGGCCTTCCGACCCATTCTGCCTTTCGATATTCGTCCTTTCGAAATTCGGCCTTTCGGCCCTATTCCAATTATCCAAGACACAATATGCGTTCAATAATTTCCAAATTGAACTTTTTCCAAAATTGAGCTAATTAGTGATCATTGGAAAAAATTAAAAATTAGTGATAGTCAAGGAAAATAATTTTCAAATTGCGCCTGAAAAGTCGAAAACATGCAAAAAATAAAACCTGATTTTTCGTAAAATCAGGGAAGTTTAACCAATAAACTTGCTTGATATTACTTTCATTTTGAATCATCCAAGATACATTATGTATTCAATAAATACCGAATTGTACCAATTCAAACCGAACACACTCGGTTCCTGGACTACTTAACACTAGTTTTTACCAATGAGCACTTACCCATTTAAAACTACGAAACAATTGTGCGCCTTGGGTCGAATAGTTTAAATTGATTCAAACACGACAATTTTAGTGAAATTAATTGATTTTAATTTTTCATCGTTTGTCAAAAATCGAAACTAATGTTTAAAATCAGAGCTAGAATTTCGATCAGCGAAATTGTAAGCTAGATTTTTACTGTAATTTTTGACTTCATTTTCAAAAGCGTAAATATGGCTTCGAAACCTAAAGCTTTAATGTTAGATATTAGTAAAATGGGGAACTTTGGACCGAAAAAGAACAAGGTTATAACACGGTTTAATTTCAAGTTACTCACGAATTAGGGGCTGTTGGTGCTTTCGTCGGAGGGACATCATCAGACAGTCTATCTGTTTATGTCACTTTGACGAAGGATCTAGTAGCTTCCATTTATTTTAAGGCTGGCTTTTTGGTTAAGTCGTTTTCTCAAAGTTCTTTTATAGTTTTTGCTCTTTAGTTTGAAGCTTAAAAATTTAAAATTATTTCCCGCTGTTTGCTGGCAATCATATGCGAACATTTACGCCATTTTCACAAAGCTAATTTTTGAGAGTTAGATGATTTATTTATTAGCATAAATTTTACATTTAGAACAATCTTTCTAACTTTCCGTAAACTATTCCTCAAGATTACACACAATTTAATTTGTTATGTTGGCACCATGATCTTTTCTGGCGATTAAAGAATTTTTAGCATTCTTTGATGGTTCCTTCGGCATCACCATGGGTCTCCATGATTTTAGAATTTTAGCATTATACCCATTTTGGGTAAATATTTCGGAAATCAACTCAAAAAAATTTAAAATATACAAGGAACGTATTTAACGTTCGGTTGAAGTGAAAGTCAAGTGGGAAATGTCAGTGCAAGACGATTCCTCAGTAGGTTCATACCTAGATTCAACATAGGCACCAGGTACGCCAAAAATGACCTTGCCAGGCGGGGGGGATGTATGCAAGTCTGGATTTTGTGCTCGTGCGCCTTGGATCACCGTGTGTTGCACGACTGAAATTTTCTATGTTTGTGTCTTTTAAGTTTTACCGAAAAAATCGCGGGTTTCATATGACTATCATATTCCTAAAATGATAGTTACATTCCGGCAAGAAGTCCACCTTATTGTTAAGAATGAATGGAAACCATTATACATTAGCTTTGGAAGGTGCTTTATGATAAAGCCGGCTATCTTCTAGATTATTATGATTATTTCAAGCCAATAAGTCTAAATATTGTGTTAAAGTATTATTAGTTGAACAGAGCAGTTCGAAATCAAATAGCGGAGTACAGGAGTACGAACTAGGCGAATTAGTTAGTACAAATAATCCGATCATACTAACTTCGACAACACTGGTCAAGACCGTTACACTCAGTCAGTCCAGTCTTATGCAGGGTCTTTTTTTTATTCACAGCGGACGTGAAGTGTTTCCTTGTTTCTCCAACAGAAAACAATCAAGGCAGGCAAGGAAAAGTAATGTTCTGAGCGAAGAATTTTTGCCGTTGAATGAGACTTGAGAGCTGAATTTTTATCTAGGTACTAGGCGTACAATAGTACTAAAATAAATGCAAAAGGCAATACAATTTATTATTGTACGGCTGGCACTTACATGAAGATCATGACTAACGGTTCTTATTTTGCGACCAACGTTCTTGCTCAGCACTACACCATCTAAATGGAAAAATAGGCTCTCAGTTTATTTGGTACGCTCCGTTTATAAATTTAAATTTCTCTCAGTCAAATAAATAATTTCTAGTATTGACATTTTGGCGGAGGCAACAAAAAAAATATTGGTAGAATATAGCCTGACTGTGGACAAGTACTAATTTGTTTCTTGTTAATGGCCAGTTATAAAGGCTAACAAGAGACAGATAAAATTAATTGCAAATATAGCGATAGTAAGCCGAAAATCCAAATTTGGGCAAAACGTACAATTAATTTGGGCAATGTACTTGTGTGACGTCAGTACATTGTGCAACATACCCAATTTTTATTCAAGATTTTTTAAATTTTATTGTGCAATACTGACGTCACACCGGCCTTTAAATGTATTTATTTTATAATTCTCAAAATTTAGTTATTAAAATTTTGTTTTATTTTTTTTAGACCCAGAAAAAACTAAACGAAAATGGACGTATTCTAAGAGACAAGTTCCAGAGAGAACTTCGAAAAAAGGACGAATTATCTGGCAGAAAAAATCGTTCTGTGTAAGTTTTAATTTTTTAATCAATGTAAAAATATTAAATGTTCCATTGGTGATCATGCCTGTGGTGAAAGACGTTTGGCAATGTATTTACCAACAATGATTCCAACGTAATTTAAAAAGTTCCTCGGAGCCTCATGCTGGGCACTGTTAGCATGCTGGTAAATCCAAGCATCGATGTGGTTACCAAAACAAGAAGGCAGTTTTAATTTCTATATTTACCATCAGATTGTATCCGAGCTAATTGAGCTAGTATCTAGAAGCATCACGATTTCTTTTAAAATTAATGGTATCCATAATTACAGCACTACCTATAAGTTTAAAATTTACTTCAGTTGAATATATACAATAGAACATGGTAAGATTGTTCGAGCACAGATAAAACAAAATTATTTTGTGTACTACATGACATATTGGAGAATCGACGGATTCGAGAATAAATAAAGGTTAGGTTTGGTTAGGTTGGAGTGGCTGCTTATGCACATTTAGACCGGTGACGGTCCATTGTGATACCACAAAATATATCCCCTTTTACCCCTATTGGAACCATTTCGAGCTACTTATGTAGCGTAAGACGTCCCGCACTTTAATGTTTTCGAGATCCGAGAGGCAGTCCATCCTGAACTTACCTAAGTGTTTGTGCCTTCTGAGAGCCAATGCTGGACACGAGCAAAGGAAGTGGACCAACGTCTCTTCCTCCTCCTCGTCCAAGCAGCTTCTGCAGAAGTCATTTGCCTCCAGACCCAGCCTACTTGCATGTTCTCCAAAAAGGCAGTGTCGCGTGAGAATTCCTACGACCGTTCTTAATTTACGTATGCGTAGGGATATTAATGCCCTAGTGCGCCCCAAGTCCAACTTTGGCCAAACTTGTCTTGGAACTCTACAGGTGAGGGTGTTAGACCACCTTTCCCCCACTGAGGATAGCGCCTGCTTCCCAAGTGCTTGTCTCAGCGCTGTGATAGGCCTCCCCAGACTTGCCCTTTCCGGTTGCAGCTGGAGAGTCGTACAATGCCTAGCAAGTTCATCCGCCCTGCAGTTCCCCATGACACCCGAGTGACCTGGGACCCAGATTACCTGGATATTGAAATGCTCACCCATCTCATTTAGAGATGTGTGACAACTCAATGCCACCCGTGACGCCAAACACACCGATTCTAACGACCGGATCGCCGCTTGACTGTCCACATAGATTGTGATATCGTTTGATGATAACACATTATGCTTCAACCACGTCATGACCTCCTCAATCGCTACGACTTCAGCTTGGTACACACTGCAGTAATCACGGAGACGAATAGAAATGTTTACATTTAATTTGTCACAGAATACTCCAGCTCCCACTTTGCCGTCTAGCCTGGAGCCATCTGTGAAGAATTGGAACGCTTCCATTGAAGGGAAGAAGTTCCGAAATCGCTTCTCAAAGCGTAGGGTAGGTTTAATGTAGCCAAGATTCGCCAGCTCATCCATCAACGATCTAACAATAGTAGAGTGTCCTGTACTAAGACACCTCCACTGAGAGACGGCTGCAAGTCGTACAGCCGTATTTGCCGCCATCTGTTTGCCAAAAATGTCGACCGGAAGAAGGTGCAACATAACCTCTAAGGCACTTGTCGGTGTCGACCTCAATGCCCCGCTAACAAGCATACAGGCCGTTCTGTGCACTCTCTCAATCTTACTTTTATAAGTTACCTTGTCCAGAGCTGGCCACCAAACACCCACCCCGTACATGAGTACAGGTCTCACCACAGCGGTGCAGATCCAGTGTACCAGCTCCGGCTTTAGACCCCATCTATGATCAATGGCGTTCCTACAGGAGTACAAAGCTATAGTAGCTTTGTTTATTCTCTCCAACATGTTGAGCTTCCAACTAAGCTTAGTGTCCAATATAATGTCCAGATATCTAGCTCTATCAGTAAAAGCAAGTCTCGTGCCATTTAAGGTAGGAGGCACAACTACCTGTATTTTGTATTTCTTAGTGAAGAGTACCAGCTATGTCTTGGACGGGTTAATATCAAGTCCACATTTGCCAGCTCATTTCGTAACGATGGTAAGCGCATTCTGCATTACGTCTACAATCGTGCCCAGGAATTTCCCGGTAACAGCTAAAGCTACGTCGTCTGCGTAAGCGATAACTTCAATACCCTCTCTCTCCAATTCAAGTAGTAACCCGTTTACCACTATATTCCAGAGAAGAGGGGACAGAAACCCTCCCCGCGGGTTTCATCTAGTTACTCGCCTCTTGATGTGGAGTCCCCCAACTTCGAGCTAACAATCCTGCTTCCCAGCATATAATTGATTACCCCTGTCAGAGGAACGTCCACCTCCAAAAATGACAATCCCTCCTTGATTGCCTCCGCTTTCACATTATTAAAGGCGCCCTCTATATCCAGGAAGGCCACCAAACAGAATTCCTTCGAATTAATCGATTTCTCAATCGTTAACACCCAGGCATGCAGATCAGTGTCCACAGATCTACCCTTTGTGTACGCATGCTGAGACGGTGCCCACTTCCTGGCACCTATTTTATCTCTAATGTATACATCCAGCAGCCTTTCCAAGGTTTTCAAAAGAAAGGATGATAGAGTTATTGGTCTTAGGTCCTTAGAATAGACATATGAGCTTTTCCCTTTTTTCGGTATGAACACCACATTGACCTCCGTCCAGTACCTAGGAATATAGCCCAGCTTCAAACACCCTCTGAATACAGCTTCCAGGTGGGGAATAATAATTACTGAGTTGTTTTGAAGTTCCGCTGGTATAATTTGATCCGGACCAGCCGATTTAAATGGTTTAAAACCCCTCAGTGCCCATAGGATCCGTTTTCTGGTTACGATATCCTCTGTGAACACTGACATTGATTCAGTGATCCCTGATGATTGCTACGCACCTACAGGTCTTCAAAGCTCCCTGGGAAGTGTATCTCGAAGAGAAGCTCCAGAGATTCTCCACTAGAAGCTGTCCAAGATCCATCCGGTTTTATCAAAAAACTCGGACTAGCTGTACATTTGGAAAGAATCTTCCTAAGGCGGGAGGTTTCGAATACCTCTTCCATTTTATCACAGAAGATTCTCCAAGACCTCCTTTGTGCCTTTCTTAATTCTTTCTTAAAAATTCCGAGTTTCTCCTTATAGGATTCCCAATCCTGAGCCTCCCTTGTATTTTTGGCTCTATTAAAGGCTGTCCTACAAGCCTTACGATAGGTTTCCAGTTCCCTGGACCACCATACTGGTTCTTGCCTACCTCTAGGCTTAGCCACTGGCCAGGCAGCGCGAAAAGATCGGTTGCATGCGCTAGTAACGCTAGCTACCATGTCCTCCAGCTCCCCAATGGTCGTCGGGGGCTCCATAGCCCTCGACGGTAACATATCCTCCAATAATTCCCCATATTTGCTCCAGTTGCTCCTTCTAGGGTTCCTGAAGGCTTCCCGGGTAGCAGGGTGAATATCGAGGCTATAGGTTAAATATCGATGATCATAAAAGGAGACCCTCTCCAAACCAGACCCTAAAGGCAACCCTCCAATTTTTAACCATATGAAGAATATTATTTGAGGCAAGGGTCACGTCTAGAACCTCCTGCCGGTTACTAATAATAAATGTGATAATAAATAAATAATTTTCAAAGCCTCGTCAGGGCTAGCCGGTTCGGATGGCAACCAGACTCGTGCCCTCGGCCTGCTGGGAATTTCCTCCCGGCTAACTGCCACGAGCTTTGCGCCTGGCCACACCTCCCCTACTTTGGCTACAGCCTTTTTATAAAAATCCACAGATCTAGAGTCCGAGCATGCAATCATCTTCACACGCCCTTGATACCATCCCGCATCTCTGCAGGATGGGGGTGGTCCTAGATTTTCTCCCAGTACCTTTAAAAAGACGAGGTTGAGTGCATTATACACCAACCTCCATTTTTCCGCCTTGATGCTCCCTTCTTTTTGACTTTCGTCCCTCAGGACATCGCTGAACAGCTTTGTTTCCCTCAGGACATCGCTGAACAGCTTTGTTTCCCTCAGGACATCGCTGAACAGCTTTGTTCCTGAGTTGGAGCTCGGCTTCGTGTCAGTCAGCAACTTGGCCCGCTTGCTGTTGACTTCTTCCACCTCGTCCTGGGACCGCTGTATTTTCGACACATGGTCTCTTTCCGAGCTTCCGCAGCCCACAGTGCTCCTTGCCCAAGCTACCGATATTCTCTGTTCTTCCGTGAGCTACCCCTCGGGGGTCGCAGCCCACTTCTCGAGAATTCGAAATGCCAAGCTTCGATTTCTGTACCGCCTTTTCGCCGGAGGAATTTCTCTCGTCCCCCTCCCCTGCGCTGCGTTGTTACCGCTAACCCATGGGACTAGTGCCCCAGAGTAACCACCTTTGCACCCTTCGAGGCCCCACCCGTCCGGTTCGAGGTACCTCCCTGTCGCTGATACCGGCTTTTGAGGAGAGCCGGTGCCCTTTGATTTTTTTTCGATTGATCCTTTCATTAGATTCCCACGAGTATCGGAGAAATGAAGGTCGACCTACGCAGAGATCCTTATACGCAGGTAAGGCTAATTACAACTGGAAGTCGCCAGGTATCCAGAGGCTCCGTTCACGACTGGGCTTTGTTAAGTGGGCCCCAGCCTGGCAGATCGTCAGCACGGGTCGCTTTACACCTTAATCCGGCCCATTTTCCATCATTTAGCGTGACCCGCCTTATACCTAGGTCACTTATTAACACCCGCTCAATAAGCGTGGATCCGGAGGTGACGGCAATTATAAGGCGAGGGGTTGACTTGTTATATTTTCCAATTAATCGGCAAATAGGAAAACTTATTCATTTACCAAATATCGCATATGTAACACTGTAATTAGATTTTTACAAATTGAACAAATAGAGAAATTCATTTTAAAATTCCTTTTGTGAAAAATGTTAATAGTCTTTAAATTTTGAGACCCTGTCAATTTTACCCTTAATTTCTCATTCCTTTTGCAATGTTATGTTATTTGCGATATGTAATTGCATGCGAAAAAAGCAACCATTGCTCTTGCTTATCAGTCTCGTTTTTGGCTTTGATGGTATTTTTATCAGTTAATCGATGCGAAAAAGTGTTACTTACAACATAATCAGCAAAACCTTTCTAACGAGAGAGAATTTCTGATGGCTCCGGTTCAATTTTTTTTTATTTTTTAACCGATTGATACAACGTGTATGAAAATAAAACAAAAAACTTCTAAAATTGTCTTTATTTAATAAAATTTACAATTCTATATAATTATCGATAATCCGACATAAATCCAAAGTCAACCGTTCAGTAAATTGTTTATCCGTTTCAAAAGCTTTTAAACATAGGCCTAGGCTTCGTTTCTCTTGAATGTAATCCCCAAAATTTTTTTGTGACTCGATTAGCTCAAGTGATAGATCGGGAGGCAAAAGAATTGTTAAATTAAATATACTCGATTCGAAATATCCAAATAGTTTGTAGTCGTGACAACTTTTGAAAAAATTATCACGACTTATAATATCATTTATTTCATCCGTATCCATGCTATGGCCAAGTTCAGTGCTTAAGGAGTTGTAGTAAAAATTTAGCAAACTATTTAAATGTGTTTCCAGATTTGTACATGTAATCGCTAATATCGACATGACATCAACCGCAGGTGGAGCATATCGAGAAAGTTGAAAATCGCATAAAATTGCGTCCACAGGTATTTGCGTCATTTGTTTATTCTGCTTCTTAACCAATCCATTTTCGTTAAGCTCCAGATCGCATTCAACAGTGAAACGTCCTGTCTTATTCTCACCACAGTTGTTTGGTTTCTCTTGTACTTCGTATTTAAA
The DNA here is from genome assembly GCA_958295665.1 of Tipula vernalis. Taxonomy (NCBI): domain Eukaryota; kingdom Metazoa; phylum Arthropoda; class Insecta; order Diptera; family Tipulidae; genus Tipula; species Tipula vernalis. Next base: position 124,287,451 of record OY282558.1, on the reverse strand, counting down.
AAGAATATTATTTTTCCACAAATCACCATGATTCACAACATTTCGATACACTTTGGATGGTTCACACAATTTATGGATTCGTTTGTACAATTTTGTTAATTCGACTTCAATTTTATCGCATTTCGATGCATATTTTGGAATTATTTTTGCAAGCTCCACCAAAACCTCAACACTATTCTCTAATTTTATATATCGTGCACTTTCAGGATCTGTTGGATATGAACTCTCATTTAAATATCCGGGATAATGTTGTGGTATTGAAATTTGTGTACGCTCCTCAAATATTATGGATGAAGCATGAAATCGGGCCAATGTTGCCAATGCAATATGTAAATGTTCAACATCTAGGGCACGATTATTATTTGGTGATGCACATAATTCATAACCCGCCTCAAGTAAATTCTCCAATACCATCAATTTATTTTTTTGGACTAAATAACAATTGGGCGACCATTTTTTAACACCGATCGGAATATCTTGTAGCCGTGGTAATAAAAATTGATATAATAATATCTCCTTTGGGAACACATTAATCGTGGTCAAATATTCATTTTCACAATTCATGTACTTAATAAAAAATGTAAACACTTCTTCGTCTAATTCTGTTGTTTTCTCAAAATTTATCACTTTTGGTGTCACTTTAATTTTAAGTATGTAGTGCTCGCATAAATATCCAATGGGGCTTTCATTCAATGAGATTATTGAAGCCTTTGTAATTTTAAATTTGCCGCCATCAATTTGCTGCTGAGAATAATGCCGCTTTACGATTAACTTTAAGTCATCTTTTGTAAAACTAAATTTGGTCTGGAAACTTGCCATACGAGTTTTAATTAAAAATCAAAGGTACAACTCGTACAAATCAACTATGGCTAATGTAATGCAATAAGTTTTAGAAAATTCTTTGCTATTCCGTAATTCAAATAAAACTGATAAAAATGTATTTAAGATTAAGTGGTTTAAGTAATAAATTTATTTTTTTTTCGACGTGATGCAAATGTGTTTACAATGACGCTATGTCTAAAGAAAATAAAATTCGAATGCGGTATTTATTTGTTTAGCTAAAGTCAAGATAAAACATTCACCCAAATAATAAATCAAAGATATTCTCAACATCTACTAGTATTCTACAGGGTGGTTCGTTTAAACAACATTTCCTCAATACCAATATTTTAATGATTCCCATATAATTTTAAAGAATATACAGATTTACATATTTTCAACAAGATTTTATTAATTTACTTCAAAATTCATATGTTTTTGTTTAATTTCAATTAATTACATTTAATTACTGTTCAAAATTATTTTTATTATTATATTACAAATTATTTGTAACTTTTTATAACACTTAAGACTGTTAAGACTCTCTTAGCTAAGATCCAGTTTGTAAATTATTTTTTTTTAAGACGAAAGTCTTATTTTGTACTAAAAACTCTCCAAAGATTGTGTAGATCTGTCAAATGGTAATTTTTCTCTTTTTCCTAAAACTTTCTGAACTTCATTGGTGTATTGTACAAATATACCAGCACTGATGAATGATTTCAACCCTAATATTTACAAACCTAACGAGTGGAGACTATTGATTGACACCTTAAAACACGTACTACTGCACAATAGAAATAAATATGCCACTGTCCTGATTACTTTCCTTACAATTTAGGCAACTATAGTGAAGAGCAAGAGAACCGCTTTCACCAAGATGTAAGTAAGGGAGATGGAAAGGAGATATCAGGGAAGGTGGGATGTTAACATGTTCATGGACTATTGTTGGATGCTCAAGAGAGATGAAGAAACAAATTTGAGAAAAACACGTAGAAATCGACTTCGTAGGTCATTCGAGGAAAAGAGAGTACGTTATAAATACAAATCGGCTTTCCTTTTTGCATTAAAAGTACCCTATTCCATATTTGCTGCTGTCAGCTTGTATGGTAATATATTTACCTGAATCAAATGATTTTAAAATAGGTGCATTAATAATTAGCTTTTTAATATTCTCCAGACATTCTGAATGTGCCAGCAACCATCGAAAAATAACATTTTTTTTTCAATAATTCCCGAAGCGGATTAGAAATATCTGAAAGATTTGAAACAAATCTTCTGATATAATTAACCATCCCCAACAGACGCTGTTAATCTTTTTTACACTGTGGTATGCCAATTTCTGCTATAGCTTTAGTACAATTTGGGTCACACATGATTCCATGTTGAGAAATGACATGCCCTAGAAAAGTAACTTGTTGAATTCTGTACTGGAATTTATTTAAGTTGAATTTAATATTCAATTCAATTGCTCTATTCATACCCTTTTCTAAGATCCTATCATGTTCACTAATAGTAGTAGCCGCAATTAAAATATCGTCTATATAAACTATAACCCCCTCTATATCTGCAAAATTTCTATGGTTCAATTTTTGAAATACCTCAAGAGCTGATTTTATTCCGAATGGCAACCTTTTAAATCGATAACAGCCGTACGGTGTATTAAAAGTACACATTTTAGAAGAATTGTTGTCTAGCTTAATTTGCCAGTATCCTTCTTTTAAATCCAATACTGAAAACCACTTTTTATTAACTAACTTTGCAGAAATTTCCTCAAAGGAAGGAATTAAAAAATTTTCACATTTAATAGCTTCGTTAATATTTTTAGGGTCAAGACATATTCTTAAATTCTTATTAGGTTTTTCAACAATTACTATATTGGATACCCAGTCAGCTGGATAAGTGTTAAGTTTATGCTAAAAAAAATAACAAAAAATTACACTGTTAAATTAGCTATTTTCCTATTGGAATTTAAATTATACGAAAATTTAAATTTTTTGTAATTTTGAAATTTTCGTACCACCAAACAGACTCTTTTCACTAGAAAACAGTTTCTTTTCATCCTTTTCAGATAGCTGGACCATCTGTTTATCTCATTAACTAAAAGCATCCAATTGTGTTGAACATTACTATATTTCAGATAATTTAAAAGTTGACTGAATTTTTATGGTTTAAATAATTATTTAGCGCCGATACTGGAAATGTTCCGAAGGCCCCGCACATTTCTTAGAATAGCTAAGCCATACAGCGTTCAATGTCACAAAGCCGATCCAATTATGATGAACTATAATATATTTCACAGTTTTTGGAATTTTTAATAATTTTCCATTATTTTAAAAGTTTTATATCGCCGACCGCAGAGATATCCACAAGGTCTGACCTATATTTTCGGATAACTTGGTCATGTGCCAGTCTATGTAGTCAACCTTATGCAATTGTGATGAACTACTTCACAGAATTTAGAATTTTTAATAATTTTATTTGGTTTAAAAATTATTGTATCTCCGATCACAGAGATGTCCACAAGGTCTTTTCTAAATTTTTGGATAACTTGACCATATGCCAGTCTACGAGATCAATCTTATTCAATTGTGATGAATCATACTATACTTCACAGAATTGAGAACTTTTAATAATTTTATTGGTTTAAAACATTTGGTTTGGAGACATTTTCTTTTCTCTGCATCAAGCAAATTAAAATTGTGGACATTTGTGTGATCGGAGATACAACAATTTTTAAAACCAATAAAATTATTAAAAATTCTAAATTCTGTGAAGTATAGTATAGTTCATCACAATTGAATAAGATTGACCACGTAGACTGGCATATGGTCAAGTTATCTAAAAATATAGGCAAGACCTTGTGGACATCTCTGAGATCGGAGATACAACAATTTTTAAAATTAATAAAATTATTAAAAATTCTAAATTCTGTGAAGTATAGTATAGTTCATCACAATTGAATAAGATTGACCACGTAGACTGGCATATGACCAAGTTATCCAAAAATTTAGGCAACACCTTGTGAACATCGCTGTGATCGGAGATACAACAATTTTTAAAACTAATAAAATTATTAAAAATTCTAAATTCTGTGAAGTATAGTATAGTTCATCACAATTGAATAAGATTAGCCACGTAGACTAACATATGGCCAAGTTATCCAAAAATATAGGCCAACCGTTGTGGACATCTCTGGATCGGAGATACAACATTTTTTAAAACTAATAAAATTATTAAATATTCTAAATTCTGTGAACTATAGTATAGTTCATCACAATAGCATGAGATTGACCACGAAGACTGGCATATGGCCAGTTTATCCAAAAATATAGGCCAGACCTTGTGGACATATTTGTGGTCAGAGATACAATTATTTATAACACCAATAAAATTATTAAGAATTCTAAATTCTGTGAAGTATAGTATAGTTCATCACAATTGGATACGGTTGACCATGTAGACAACCATATGGCCAAGTTATCCAAAAATATAGGCAAGAACTTGTGGGCATCTCTGTGATCGGAGGTACAACAATTTATAAAACCAATAAAATTATTAAAAATTCTAAATTCTGTGAAGTATAGTATAGTTCATCACAATTGGATAAGGTTGACCACGTAGACTACCATATGGCCAAGTTATCCAAAAATATAGGCCAGACCTTGTGGACATCTCTGTGATCGGAGATACAATTATTTATAAAACCAATAAAATTATTAAAATATCGCAATTCTGTCAAGTATAGTATAGTTCATCACAATTGAATAAAATTGACCACGTAGACTAACATATGGCAAAGTTATCTGAAAATATAGGCAACACCTTGTGGACATCTCTGTGATCGGAGATACAACAATTTTTAAAAATAATAAAATTATTAAAAATTCTAAATTCTGTGAAGTATAGTATAGTTCATCACATTTAAATAAGATTGGCCACGTAGACTGGCATATGGTCAAGTTATCTAAAAATATAGGCCAGACCTTCTGGACATCTTTGAGATTGGAGATACAATTTTTCAAACAATAAAATTATTAAAAATTCTAAATTCTGTGAGGTATAGTATAGTTCATCACAATTGAATAAGATTGAGCACGTAGACTGGCATATGGTCAAGTTATCTAAAAATATAGACAAGACTTTGTGGACATCTCTGAGATCGGAGATACAATTTTTAAAACTAATAAAATTATTAAAAGTTCTCAATTCTGTGAAGTATAGTTCATCACAATTGGATAAGGTTACCCACGTAGACAACCATATGGCCAAGTTATCCAAAAATATAGGCAACACCTTGTGGGCATCGCTATGATCGGAGATACAAATTTTTTAAAACCAATAAAATTATTAAAAATTCTAAATTCTGTGAAGTATTGTATAGTTCATCACAATTGCATAAGGTTGACCACGTAGACTGACACATGGCCAAGTTATCCGAAAATATTGGCAAGATCTTGTGGACATCTCTGCAGTCGGCGATATAAAACTTTTAAAATAATGGAAAATTATTAAAAACTCCAAAAACTTTGAAATATATTATAGTTCATCATAATTGGATCGGCTCTGTGACATTGGATGCTTTTGGTTAACGATATAAACAGATGGTCCAGCTATCTGAAAAGGATGTAAAGAACCTGTTTTCTGATGAAAAGAATTCTGTTTGGTGGTACCAAAAATCAAATATTTACAAAAAATTTAAATTTTCATATAATTCAAATTCCAATTGGAAAATATCTAATTTAACAGTGTAATTTTTTGTTATTTTTTTTTAGCATAAACTTCACACTCATGTCAGCTGGTTCATCTACCTTATCAATAATTTCGCGTTCTTCCAAATTTTTCAATTCCAGCAGGTTTCATAAGTTTCAAAGGTCTGCGACGAGAAGGTTTGGCTACTTGGATTTACGTTTTCTTTTAAATCATGATTAAAATTTTCAACAAAACAACCCAGCCCTTTAAAACTGTCCGCATTTTTTTTTTAAATCTATGCAATCTGTTTTGGGGCTCAAGGCACTCCCAACTCTTTCGAAGTTTACTTTTACCATCCTACTTTACGCATTAGTAGCCAAATCGAGGACGTACGGCTATAGACCCGTTTTGTATAAACCACCTGCTCATTGCATTGCTTCATGCCAACCTATAGTGCTTACATGAAAGGTGGGTCGGCCCATCGATTCTGCACTCTCAATAGGTCAAAGATGTGTTCATCTTCATCACCGATCGTAATCAGATGATGAAAAATCCCTTTTGCATCCCGCCCCTATCGGGATTCGAACACGGTACCTCCCGATCCAACCGCCGCAGCTTTAACCACTGCGCCGTTTAACTGTGCGCATATTTAGCTAAAAACGAATTTTTTTCATTTATACTCAAACTATCTAAGCGTTCAATTAATTTTAGATCTTTACAGGCTTGTAATCCAAGAATTGGTATTGCATTAGAATCTATTATTAGAAATGTTTGAATTGACATTTCATTCCGAACAAAACACACTAGGTAGTTCGCACTCACCCATTACTTTGAAAGGCGTACCGCCGTAGGCTTCCAACTTTACAAAACTTTTCTTTAGACCCACACTCTTAAGTTTTTTGAAATACAAATAAGGTAAAATATTGGCTTGTGCACCAGTATCAAGCTTAAAATTAACAAAATTATTTTGAATTCGGACTTTGTCAAACCAAGCGGTTACATTTTTCTCATTATTATCAATTGAATCAATATATAACTGTTCACCGAGATTTACTGTTAATTCTTTGATATTCTTTAAATAACACGTGGATGCAAAGTGATTACGCTTACCATAATTCAAGCATTCCTTTCCGTAAGCTGGACATTTTCCAAAATTATGTGCCTGCGAGCAAAATTTACACTGAATCAATCGGTTTCTCAAAATTTCATTTCTATTCTGTTGATTTTCTAAAATTATTTACAAAAGATTGTTTATTATAATTTGATTTATTTCTGTTATTATATGAATTATTACATAACTCCAGATTGATGTTATCCAAGGTTGCATCTTTGATGACATTCTCTCGATCTTGCTGATTAATTATACTCACCGAGGATGTTGATGGTTGTTGCATCTCACTAAATTGAATTTTAGAAGTCTCTGTTGCTCGCCCCATTTCTATAGCTTTATCCACTGAAAGCTCTTCTGTTTCTAAGTACCGCTTTTGCAATTGTTTATTTGATATTCCAAAAACAAGTTGATCTCGTATCATCCGTTGTTCGTCGTTGAAACCACATGTCTTCACCAATTTTTTTAAATCCAGTGGAAAAGTACCAAACGGTTCACCTTCCTGTTTTATTCTCTTTTTGAATACAAAACTTTCATAAACTTCGTTTTTTCTTGGCTGACAGAATTGTTGAAAGTCGCTAACAACCTTTTCGAATTTGCTTTTGTCTGCTTCTTCTAAATTGAAGGTATTGAAAATTTCTCGTCCCTTGGCGTTAAGAAATATGACCACTTGAACTTCTTCTTTTTTTTAGCTCCTTCGATTGCGATGAAAAAAATATCGAAATTCTGCTTCTAAACTCTCCAACTTTCTGACAAATTGCTACTCTCAAAACTCAATTTGTCTACTATTTTTATAAACTCCATCTTGTTATGCGATCTTTCCACGTAAATAAGTTGTTTTTTCGGCGGTCTTCCTCGCGGTGCTTTGAATTGTTTTAATTCATTCCCCACTGGAGCAAATATTTTTTTTTTCGATTCCCTTGCGATATCACTTCAAAATACACTTTAACATTCAACCAATTCAATCACATTTTTTTGCATCACCGGCTGCGCCATATTGTATTCTTTAATTTATATTTCAATGATTGCAATTATAATTGATACTGATCAGTGATAAGGTCTTGCTTTATTCATGTCTCGCTTACAACTGCTGATCGTTATTTATTATTGACGTAACTTATTTTATGGGCCCGTTAAGCCCACTAACATTTATACAATATGAATTTCCTATTGGCACATAGTTAATGCATTGCTTATTCATTATTTTACAAGTTTCAGTGTAAGTTGTGCGTCTGGCTTTTAGCATGAGTTTCTTTGACTTTCTAACAATGGTTTGGTCAAAAGCCATTAGTAACCAAAATAGGAACTTGGGCTTTTTTTGGGTACAAAAAAAAACTTTCCTGGGGAATGAAATTTTTTTTTGGTTCTCCTCATTAAATTGCGCTGTTTTATTAATTTTTTGTGTCTCAAATAATAATTGTTTTGGTGCCAGTTTATTGCCAGCCTTTTAAAGCTAAATTGTCTCTCTTTTCATGGATCTTTTATAATACCAATAGCACCATCGTTTAGTTGAAGGCAACAAATTTTATAAACCAATACAATTTTTGTGCCCGTATTTTACACCAACGTCTTAAAAATATGAACCACCCAGTGCATACAAATAAGACGGTTGACCCATTTTAAATTAGTTAATATTGTTTATTTATTTGATTTTTATTCTTACAAAAAAATAAAAATAAAATAAGTTCTGTTTACGACAGTTATAGTATCATGATGATGTTTAGGAGATTAGGAGATTACTTAATTATCTTAGGAAAACTAAAATAGATATTTAATTAAACGACTTTAAAATGTTGAAATTATTAGAAATAAATTAAAAAATGTATTTTGTAATAGGCAGTTGCTAACAGCGTGTATAAATTTAGAACGACTAATCTGTCGCTGACCAATTATAAGGTCCGTCGCCTCCGGGTCCACGCTCATTGAGCGGGTGTTAATACGTGACCTAGGTATAAGGCGGGTCACGCTAAATGATAGCAAATAGGCCGGATTAAGGTGTAAAGCGACCCGTGCTGACGATCTGCCACGCTGGGGGCCCATTTAACATGGGTGGGCTGTGGAAGCTCGGAATGGGACCATGTGTCGAAAAGAGAGCGATCCCAGGACGAGGTGGAAGTAATGGACAGCAAGCGGGCCAAGTTACTGACTGACACAAAGCCGAGCTCTAACTTAGGGACAAAGCTGTTCAGCGATGTCCTGAGGGAGCATATGTTGATGCTAGCCGTAATTGACGAAAGTCAAGAAGATGGGAGCATCACGGCGGAAAAATGGAGGTTGGTGTATAGTGCACTCAACCTCGTCTTTTTAAAGGTCCTGGAAGAAAATGCAGGACCACCCCCATCCTGCAGAGATGCGGGATGGTACCAAGGGTATGTGAAGATGACTGCATGCTCGGACTCTAAATCTGCGGATCTATAAAAGAGGCTATAGCCAAAGCAGGGGAGGTGTGGCCAGGCGCAAAGCTTGCGGAAGTTAGCTAGGAGGAAATTCCCAGCAGGCCGAGGGCACGTGTCTGGCTGCCATCCGAACCGGCTAGCCCTGATGAGGCTTTGAAAATCATTCAGGCCAATAACCCGAATCTCCCGACCGGAAATTGGAAGATCTTCAAGCAGGAGGGGCGAAGGGGGGGTCGAAATTATCAATTATGGTAATAAATAGGCCCTCCAGCCATATTGCCCTCCTACACAAAACGAAGGGAATGATTGACTTCGGATTCGGGTCAATTACTCTCAACGTTTATAAAAAAGATGGGGCGGAAGCGCGTACGGGAGGCCAACCGGAGGATGGTGGCAACCCGCCCAGGGCTGAAGGGGGTACCAGCAGCATGGGGGAGAAGCTGAGGGTAGGGGGGAGAGTGAGTCCAGCGACGTCGATCTGCCAAGGATTCACTTGGAAGATGAGGAGGGCACATAAGCGAAGGAGCTGGTGTACCGATGGAGGAGGATGTCGGCAGCCTGGCCAGACGGGGGCACTGACAAGTCCTCTACAGAGGGTATGATGGTTAGCGAGACGGGCGAATTCGGTGCATCCCAAAATACCGAGAAATAATATTCCTGCAGTAGCAGGAATATACCTAAGAGGTAGGTAAAGGTTGAAAGGTTATGATTAAGATAACTCAAACCAAACTTCACCATTCTACGACTGCTTCGGCAGCTCTACTCCTCAGGCTGACTAGGTCGGGTGAGGATGTGATACTAATTCAAGAACCTTGGATTAATAACAACAGGATCTGTGGCCTCAGAACAAAGGGGTACAAAATTATATCCTCTAGTAAGTCTGGGAAGATCAGATCATGTATTCTTGGGAAAAATAATATTAATCTTTTCCTTCTCTCTCAATACAGCAATGGTGACACTACTGCAGTTAGCCTGGAAGTAGGCACTTGTAGATTCTGGCTAGTTTCAGCCGACATGGACCGGGAGAAGGAGGTTCCTCCGGATAACCTGGAGGAGCTGATCCGTGAAGCGGAACAATCAAAGGTAGGTGTGGTACTGGTAGTTGATGCTAATGCGCATCACACTATCTGGGGAAGCATGGACATTAATGAAAGAGGTGAGTCACTTTTTGATTATTTGATGAGTACTAACCTTTCAGTGTGTAATATTGGGCGGGAACCCACATTTATTACTAGTAACAGGCAGGAGGTTCTGACGTGACCCTTGCCTCAAATAATATTCTTCATATGGTTAAAAATTGGAGGGTGGATAAGAAACACTCCTTTTCTGATCATCGATATTTAACCTATAGCCCCGATATTCACCCTGCTACCCAGGAAGCCTTCAGGAACCCTAGAAGGACCAACTGGAGCAAATATGGGGAATAATTGGAGGATTTGTTGCCGTGGAGGGCTCTGACCGTTGGGGAGCTGGAGGACATGGCAGCTAACGTTACTAGCGCATGCAACCGATCCCTAGGGGTAGGCAAAACCCAGTGTGGTGGTCCAAGGAACTGGGAACCTATCGTAAGGCTTGTAGGACAGCCTTTAATAGAGCCAAATAAACAAGGGAGGCTCAGGATTGGGACACCTATAAGGAGAAACTCGGAATTTATAATAAAGAATTAAGAAAGGCACAAAGGAGGTCTTGGAGAATCTTCTGTGATAAAATGGAAGAGGTATCCGAAACCTCCCGCTTTAGGAAGATTCTTTCCAAAAGTACAGCTAGTCCCAGTTTTTTGATAAAACAGCTTCTAGTGGAGAATCTCTGGAGCTTCTATTCGAGACACACTTCCCAGGGAGCTTTGAAGACCTGTTGGTGCGTAGCAATCATCAGGAATCACTGTTAGTATTCACAGAGGATATCGTAACCAGGAAACGGATCCTATGGGCACTGAGGGGTTTTAAACCATTTAAATCGGCTGGTCCGGATCAAATTATACCAACGGAACTTCAAAACAACTCAGTAATTATTCTTCCCTTCCTGGAAGCTATATTCAAAGGGTGTTTGAAGCTGGGCTATATTCCTAGGTACTGGACGGAGGCCAAAGTGGTGTTTATACAGAAAGCGGGGAAAAGCTCACATGTCTATCCTAAGGACCTAAGACCAATAACTCTATCATCCTTTCTTTTGAAAACCTTGGAAAAGCTGCTGACTGTTTACATCAGAGAAAACATAGGTGCCAGGAAGTGGGCACCGTCTCAGTATGCGTACACAAAGGGTAGATCTGTGGACACTGCTCTGCACGCCTTGGTGTGTACGATTGAGAAATCGATTAATTCGAAGGAATTCTGTTTGGTGGCCTTCCTGGATATAGAGGGCGCCTTTAATAATGTGAAAGCGGAGGCAATCAAGAAGGGATTGTCATTTTTGGAGGTGGACGTTCCTCTGATAGGTTTAATCAATTATATGCTGTGAAGCAGGATTGTTAGCTTGAAGTTGGGGGACTCCACCATCAAGAGGCGAGTAACTTGGGAAACCCCGCAGCGGGGGGGGGGGGGTTCTGTCCCCTCTTCTCTGGAACATAGTGGTAAACGGTTTACTACTAGAATTGGAGAGAGAGGGTATTAAAGTTATCGCTTACGCAGACGACTTAGCTTTAGCTGTTACCGGGAAATTCCTGGGCACGATTGTAGGCGTAATGCAGAATGCACTTACCATCGTTACGAAATGGGCTGGCAAATGTGGACTTGGTATTAACTCTTCCAAGACATAGCTGGTACTCTTCACTAAGAAATACAAAATCCAGGTAGTTGTCCCTCCTACCTTAAATGGCACGAGACTTGCTTTTACTAATAGAGCTAGATATCTGGGCATTATCTTAGACAGTAAGCTTAGTTGGAAGCCCAATATGTTGGAGAAAATAAACAAAGCTACTTTAGCTTTGTACTCCTGTAGGAACGCCATTGGTCATAGATGGGGTCTAAAGCCGGAGCTGGTACACTGGTTCTACACCGCTGTAGTGAGACCTGTACTCATGTATGGGGTGGGTGTTTGGTGGTCAGCTCTGGACAAGGTAACTTATAAAAGTAGGATTGATAGGGTGCAAAGAACGGCCTGTATGCTTGTTAGCGGGTCATTGAGGTCGACACCGACAAATGCCTTAGAGGTTATGTTGCACCTTCTTCCGGTCGATATTTTTGGCAAACAGATGGCGGCAAATACGGCTGTACAACTTGCAGCCGTCTCTCAGTGGAGGTGTCTTAGTAAAAGACATTCTACTATCGTTAGATCGTTGAAGGATGAGCTGGCGAATCTTGACTACATTAAATTTACTCTACGCTTCGAGAAGCGATTTCGGACCTCCTTTATTTCAAGGGAATCCTGGAGGGATAGACCATTATCGGAAACCGAAACGTTGCAATTCTTCACAGATGGCTCCAAGCTAGACGGCAAAGTGGGAGCTGGAGTATTCTGTGACAAATTAAATGTTATCATTTTTATTCGTCTCCCTGATTACTGCAGCGTGTACCAAGCTGAAGTCGTAGCGATTGAAGAGGTCATGACGTGATTGAAGCATAATGTGGTATCCTCAGATGATATTGCAATCTATGTGGACAGTCAAGCGGCGATCCGGTCGTTAGAATCGGTGTCTTTGGCGTCACGGGTGGCGTTGAGTTGTCACTCATCTCTAAATGAGATGGGGGAGCATTTCAACATCCAGGTAGTCTGGGTCCCAGGTCACTCGGGCGTCATGGGGAACTGCAGGGCGGATGAACTTGCTAGGTATGGTACGACTCTCCAGCTGCAACCGGAAAGGGCAAGTCTGGGGAGGTCATCACAGCGCTAAGACAAGCACTTGGGAAGCAGGCGCTATCCTCAGCGGGAGAAAGGTGGTCTAACACCCTCACCTGTAGAGTTGCAAGACAAGTTTGGCCAAAGCTGGACTTGGGCGCACTAGGGCATTAATATCCCTACGCAGACGTGAATTAAGAACGGTCGTAGTAATTCTCACGGGACACTGCCTTTTTGGAGAACATGCAAGAAGGCTGGGTCTGGAGGCAAATGACATCTGCAGAAGCTGCTTGGACGAGGAGGAGGTAGAGACGTTGGTTCACTTCCTTTGCTCGTGTCCAGCATTGGCACTCAGAAGGTACAAACACTTGGGTAAGTTCAGGATGGACTGCCTCTCGGATCTCGAAAACATTAAAGTGCGGGACGTCTTACACTACATAAGTAGCTCGAAATGGTTCCAATAGGGGTAAAGGGGATATATTATGTGGTATCACAATGAACCGTCATCGGTCTAAGTGTGCCTAAGCAGCCACTCCAACCTAACCTAACCTAATCTGTTGCTGAAAATAGTTGAGTTGCAATATTTCCTTCCGCCTGCACTTTCAGGGCCATAATTACAGCATCCTTTTTAATATGCACGTGTAACGGTGTCAGTCCGAGAAGTGACTCCACCGCGGTTGGACATGATTTCGTTGAGCCCGTAACACCAATACCTTCTGCTCAGTTTTTGGCCACCATAAAACCGATACGTAGGTGACCATAGGCCTAATAATTATAAGAAATGATCAATAGATCATTTTTGGTTGTAGTGCCCAAGTTCGCCCATAGAATCTTTGACAGGCCCAGAAAGCCTTGGTGGCTCTATTTTGAACTTTCAACAAATGTTGGTTCCAGTTCAGTTTTTGATCTAGGATAACCCCTAGATATTTAACCTCGCTGGAAAACGGAACAGTAGTACCGTTTAACGAGGGAGCTGTAAGCGCAAGCTTTTTCCTCCTCGTAAAAGGAACAATGACAGTTTTGTTTGGATTGACACTGAGTCCTTCCTGGTAACACCACTGCCATATTACAATATATTGAGTGCATTTTGCATGCGATCAGAAATGACCTCATCAAACTTGCCTCTGATTATGATAGCCACATCATCCGCATAGCCCTTGACATCAAACCCATGGCTACTCAGAAGGACCAGTAGTCTGTCAATAATCAATGACCACAAAAGAGGAGATAGTACGCCTCCTTGGGAAGCACCCCTACACGGCCCTGATGGCTCTGACTCGCCACCCAGTCTGGCAGTAATCTCACGATGTTCCAGAATGGAACGGATCCACCTAATTGTAGAAAGCGGAACCCCTTTTTCCATTGCTGCCCTCTCTATAGATCCATAGGATGCATTATCAAACGCCCCCTCAATGTCCACAAAGGAACAAAGGGCAATTTCTTTATATGTCATTGCTTTTTCAGTCCATATGACTAGACCGCTAAGGGCCATCACAGTGGATTTACCAGTTTGATACGCAAACTGGTCCCGATGCAGCGGATTTTTTCCAAGGACCTCACTTCTTATTTGATTGTCCAGGATTTTTACTTTCTTTTACTCTAGTAAAATAAAGTATAGTAATCATGAAAATTTTGGACCTTGAGATTTTTAGAGATTTATTTGTTTTGATGTCCCCTGAGTCCGAAAAAGTGGGTTTCGAAATGGTGTCTGTCTGTCAGTCTGTCAGTCTGTCAGTCTGTCAGTCTGTCAGTCTGTCAGTCTGTCAGTCTGTCAGTCTGTCAGTCTGTCAGTCTGTCAGTCTGTCAGTCTGTCAGTCTGTCAGTCTGTCAGTCTGTCAGTCTGTCAGTCTGTCAGTCTGTCAGTCTGTCAGTCTGTCAGTCTGTCAGTCTGTCAGTCTGTCAGTCTGTCAGTCTGTCAGTCTGTCAGTCTGTCAGTCTGTCAGTCTGTCAGTCTGTCAGTCTGTCAGTCTGTCAGTCTGTCAGTCTGTCAGTCTGTCAGTCTGTCAGTCTGTCAGTCTGTCAGTCTGTCAGTCTGTCAGTCTGTCAGTCTGTCAGTCTGTCAGTCTGTCAGTCTGTCAGTCTGTCAGTCTGTCAGTCTGTCAGTCTGTCAGTCTGTCAGTCTGTCAGTCTGTCAGTCTGTCAGTCTGTCAGTCTGTCAGTCTGTCAGTCTGTCAGTCTGTCAGTCTGTCTGTGTCCTCTCTACAACCCAGATGGTTTAAGCAATCGAACTGAAACTTCAGATTTAAGCTTTATTGATAAATTGGGAGGTCCCAGTGAATTTTACTCCAAATCGGCTAACCGGAAGTGGTCACTCCCTTGGTCCAGAAAATTTATTTTGCAAATATCTTAAAAAGTATAAGGTTTACAAAAAACTACTCAATACAAAATGTTTCCAAAAATTAAAAAAAAAAAAATTTAAAAATTAAAAAAAAAAAATTAAATTTCTCAAAATTCTCTGTTCGTAAAAGAAAGTCGTGTGTTGGCCACACCTCCATTTTTTCCATCGTCTTCAATAGAAACGATGTGAGGCTAATTGGCCGATATGCCTTAGCCTGGGTGTCTGGACCACCCCTCCCTTTGGTATAAAGACCACATTTACTTTCCTCCACAGTTTCGGAATATAGTTAAAAGCATAACTTCCCTGAAACATCTGGGTCAAGCTGCGGAGTATTTCCTCAATACCTTTTTGAAGTAAAGCTGGAAAGATACCATCCCCTCCAGCGGATTTGAAAGGTTTGAAAAATCCAATAGCCCATCGCACCTTGCTGGGTGTGAATATTTTCCCAGAGAGACTCCAGAGATCCTACTGTGAGGCGCATAGGGCACCTCACTTGAGGGGTCATGCGGGTCCTCTTGGGCTCCTACCACTACTGAATCCGGAAAGTGGGTCTCTACCAGTACCTCTAAGGTTTCCTTACGGTTTCCAGTGAACCTCCCATCTTGCTTCTGGCAAAGTCCCAAACCATTTGAATGATCCCTGGAAAGGATTTTCTGGAGACGAGCTGCAGAAGGCAATTCATTGATTCCCTCACAGAAATTCCTCCAGGTAGCCCTTTTGGATCTTTTTAATTCGAGATTATATTCCGTTAACGCCATCTTATACTCGCCCCCATTCACCGGTGCGTTTAGCCTTGTTGACTAATCTTCTCGATTTTTTCCTCAGTTTACCCAGCGTCCCGTTCCACCAAGGGACCATCTTTGTGGACTCTCTTCGCTTAACCGGGCAGCTGTTCTCATAAGCCAAGTGTACAGAATTATGTTGTTGGTTTGAACAGATCTCCAAATCCTCTGGAGACTCTATGTTCCCCACAACCGAGGGCATTTCTGATTCGAGTGAGACTCTATAAGAGTTCCAGTCGGTCAGTTTTGGAATTCTGATTTCCTGCCGCTGCATGGTCTCAGCCGCCAAATCGAATCTGATATGCAAGTGATCCGATAATGAGGCCTCTTCAGACACATGCCTAGGACCTCTTGGCCAATCGCATTTATAAAAGTAGGTTTCCTTCCCCTATTGACAATGTCTACAATATTTGAGATCATAAATTCAAAAAGGTACGCACCCCTGTTATTGATATCCGTGCTACCCCAGACCGTGTGGTGCGCGTTTGCATAGTGGAAGTATCTACTCTGAGTCTCCAGAAAAGTAGGCGGAGGCCATTATAGCCTCCTGTTTGCCTCTTTCACCCAGAACCTCCACCATTGCCACATCGATGGCTGACCAATGTCCTCCATCTCCGTTCTGATAGCCCCAGCTGCTGAGAGCTTATAGCCCTCACCAGTGACTTGCGTGGGGGCACCCCTTGCGGAGTCTTCCCCCGTGGAATCCCTGACGCCTTCTTCTCTCTTTTCCGCTTTCCCGTCACCTGTCTCCTGGAGAGGGCCGCCACCCCAGTGGTCTTAGCAACAGGTGCCGCCATCGTAGCCTACACAGGCTTGACCACTTGGGTCCCGCCCACAGAAACCGGTTTGGCACCACCCTGACCACCCTTGAGATGCAGTTGGACAGTCCCAAACTTATAGTTGATGATTATGGCTTAAATATTTGCTTTACAATTTTGTATACTTCTATAATTTACAAAAATTTAAATTAAATTGTAAAATTTATTTTCAAAATATTACAGTACCAAGAAAAGTTAAGGTATCGAATAGTTATGATTATTAAAAATCTATAATGATTACTTAAAAATAATATTTGGGAGCCCAAAATAAGTCTCTAACAATTCAAGTACTTAAAGGTATGAAGTTAGGGGTATGTAACAAGAAGATATAAATTTTAACTGTTCGTGTTGAAATATTTTTATCTACAAAATTCATTGTTGCTGTGTGAGTTAGTTAAAAATTAAAATTTTAACAACTAAACAAAAACGTGAAGCGCATTTATAAAAATCATTTTCTATTTTGTTATTTTTGTTTTTACTTACAGTTAATGTCAGCCGAAAGTGTTCAGCTAAAAGTAAAAACCGGCAATGCAGATTGTGCTATCCAAGGCGAAAGTAAAAAAATCGGGAATTCAGGTAGTGTTTAACCTAAAAATTACTATGGATGCATGGATAGCATTGAAGACCTTTGTCAATATTCTTATACGGGAAAATCTGGCTCCAGTTTCTTGTGGAAAATTCGAAAAAAAATATTTAAAATTTGAATAAAATCAGCCTCTAGAGTGTTATGTCTGGAGACAGATTGTTTTGATGTGACTTGTCAATAGCTGTAGGAAATGAATGTATAAAATCAGCCTCTAGGCCAAGATGCCCCACAGGGAACTGGAACTTTTTTCTCCTGCGACAGCCGTTGGAGCCAACAAAGTAATCCATCTCCAGACATAATACTCTAAAGCGCAGCGGTTCTCAACATCGAGGACCACTAATATATTCGGTTTATTTTTTGCGGATTTCGTGCTACTTACTTTCAAAATTTTTAAGAATTCTATATTCCAGTTTTAGAAAAGAAAATTACAAAATATTTAAAACGAATTTTTGTAGATTTTCCGCGGCCCAATAGAAATATATCACGGACCACCGGTTGAGAAACACGGCTCTAGAGGCTGATTTTATGCAAATTTTCTAATGATTTTTGGAAAATCGAATTTTCCAAGATTTCCCACGGGAAACTTGATCTGATATTTTTCCAGCGATAGCTATTAACAAATCAAATATACCCTCTAGAGGCTAATTATATTGTAATTTTGTGGATTCTTCTGATTTTCCGATATTTTCCACGATTAGGTTAAACAAAGTTTTCCACGTAAGACTATTTGCAAATATTTTTGTTGCAATCCATGTATCCTATTTACTTTCGGCTGATAACCACTAAATTTTTTATTTTCGGCTATAATGTGAACTTTAACATGTAGTACAGTTCCTGGAAACAAAACTCCGGCTGCAATTTACAAAGAAACGTGTTTTACCAATAATAATGGAAATATGGTTATTTTCATGGGCAAATTTTCATGGGATGTGGTAAAATTTGGCATAAACCAAATCATGAAATCAAATAAATAAATAAACATTTAGTTCTGAGAAGCGATTGCGGCAAGTAAAGTGAGAAACTCTCTGATTATTGAGGGAGCAACGGATATGGGATTTGGAATTCGATGAATAATTCAGGTGTTATATTGGTATTAAATTGTGCCTAAAAAACTTTGTTCGCACGTAGGATTGAACTTATACAAAGTACATATATATCATTCAAATAGTTTCAGCCAAATTAACGATAAATAACAAATACATATGTGGAAAGTTAATAACGACCTTTAAATTTCTATCTGAGGCGGAAAATCAAAAGCCGACCGAATTTAAAACCGTATCATAACACGAAAGCTCTACATATTTAGTATCTGCCAATTGCCAACCAATGGTAATTAAAATTTATGTATTTAAATAATCGACCAATTTATGGAAAATTTTCCAACTCAATTCTGAAGCCAAATGACATTATTCAGAGGCAATTTATTCTGGATTAAATCAATGTCTATACGGAGATGCCTGTTGTTGTTGATTAATTGATTGCAGCTTTATCAAAAGACATTGTTTGTATTTATACAGTCATAACAATCTAGTAAATTCCGATTATCTTTTTGTCAACAGACAAACAAGACATTAATTGATGCTAATAAACTGGAATAATCTATGGATGCTGTATACATACTTAACAAAGATGAAACAAAAAAATTAAATTCGTCAAGTGATTTGGGTATTTTGATTTGTCATCTTTTTAATTAGTTTTAATTGGTCATATTCAATATTTTAAATTTTAATTAAAATATTAACCAATTTATAATTTATATAAATTTTGGCTTTTGTCCCCCTCCTCCCCTCCCCCCTAATATTATTAAAACTTGTTTCTCAGATTAAAATTAACGTATTTTATATTAAATGTTTTGGCTCACAACTAAACATGTACATAAGCATATGTTATGGCATCCTTAGCTTAATCAACAGATCAATTAATGATTTTAAAGTGGTATTGGAATTATTTATTCCATATTAAATTTTGTTTAAAAATACTTGTTTTAAATATTTGTAACGTTTCAAGTTTACAGGGCCGTTTGAATATACATACATATGTATGTAAAATTAAGCATACAATTCAGTGGAGATAAAAGAGTCAAATTGTAAGCACGTAAAATATTTATGTGTGTGGAGTTAAATAAAGCGTGTATAAAAATTAATAAATGACACCCACGCCGCAGCCCCATGGGGGTTATATGGTATCGTAGCCCTCTATCTCCCACCCATGAAAAGGGTTTCGGTTTGAAACTTGAATCCGGTGAAGCCGCCGGGATTTGAGTGCTGAAGTGGAAGAGACTTGTCAGAATGTTCCTGAATGTTCTTGATGGTTGCAGAATAGTCAGATAACGTAATAGAATATTCCAGACAGAACGTTCTAAAATGTTTAAGAACAGTTGGAGAACGTTGTAGAATGTTCTAAAATATTATAGAACCTTCTAGAAGGTTCAAGAATATTCCGCAATCTTTTAGAATGTTGTAGAATCTTCCAGAAAGTTCGAGAATGTTCTAGAAATTTCCAGAATGTTCGAGAGTATTCTAGAATGTTCCAGGATGTTTCAGAATGTAAGGTTCTTGACCTTCGAAAATATTTCCGGTTCCGGAAAATTCGAGAATATTCTACAATGTTCCAGACGGTTCTGAACCATTGAAGGGGCTTCATGTTCCAGAACATTCGAGAACGATCTAGAATGTTTTAGATTATTCTAGAAATCGGAAATGGAAGTCCGGAAATAAATGCTCTAACATTAAAAATATTAGCAAGTATTTGCATGATTTATTATATGTATGAAAGTAACATTTTTGAAGTTCAATTTAGTGCATGGACAGGAACCGATAGGTCAACTTTAACGAATCAAATTCTTCCCTCGAAAGATTTTGTAGAAGAACTATGTAATAAATTGGTTGTTTTAAGCAGGGCTGTGGAGTCGGAGCCGGAGCCGGAGTCGGAGCCAGAGCCTTGTGGAATAGACAGACTCCGGCTCCGGATTTTTTTTGCTTACGTAGCCCAATTATTTATACATGCATTAGCGCAGTTCAAATTGGAATTCAAAATCGGACTAGCCAAAGTTAGGGTTCTTCTCGAAAAATCTTCGTCTTTTTTAAAGCCTAGTACGATGTTCAAGTGAAATTAAATTTTCACTGGTCTCCAAAAATATAGGAAGATAAATCTGACGTGAAAATTTAGTTTGACGAGCTTCGTAAATATTTTAGTGCGTACAATTTCATATTGTGTCTGACAACGTATTTTATACAATAAAATTCAATTCGATCCACAAAACGCAAAAACTCAAATGAAATTGTAAAAATTTATATTCACATTTATCGTCCCGGAGGAAGATAAAAATGAAGTGAAAATATGTAGAGATAAAATAGATACATCTGTATTCTGATATGAAAACTCCCATTTCGCTAGCTAAACTGTGTACCACAAAATGAAATTCAGCGGTGAAATTTTCATTTTCGTTTTCGCTTGTGTCATTTTTATATGAGAAATTTCATTTCACTTCAGCAGCGTACCGGGCTTAACTCTAAAAATCTCGCGAGATTTAAGTCGAGATACGTGTAGACACGCTATCATCCAGCTACTGCTGGCTTGCCAAATATTCACAGTTTTTCAGCACATAAATAACAGCGTTTCACGGAAATGAAAACCCTATTTGCTTTACGCATAGAAAGATATATTTTTGATGTCGGGGGAGGATCTGGAGTCAGAGTTGGAGCCGGAGTTTGAGCCGGAGTCGGAGTCGGAGCTGGAGCCGGAGTTGGAGCCGGAGCCGAAGTCGGAGCTGGAGCCAGAGTCGTTAATAAGTTTATAAATTTCCGGAGTCGGAGCCGGAGCTGGATCCAAACATTTTTGCTCGGACTCCGCAGCCCTGGTTTTAAGACACCACTCATTTATTACAAAAAAAACAAACAGAGTTTTTCGCGGACGGAAGTGTTGATTGTTCTGGATTTCTCTGAAAACTACATATGTATAAATATTTTGCTCAAGATGCATCACAAGCGTTCCATTTTAGCATCGACCAGTGCACAATATTCCCAGTAGTTTATTACTACATGCATGATTCAGAGGTAACCTACAAAAGTTTGGTATTTTTGCCTGATAGTACGAAACACGATACGTTTGCGGTATATACTGTTCAAAAGAAATTAGTACCGTATCTCAGGAACAACCATAAAGCTTAAAAGCTCATTTATTTCAGTGATGGTACAAAGCAACATTTTAAAAACAAGTACATCATGATGAATGGCACGGCACGTATCTACATGTTACACCACATGGCAAAGTTGCTTCGGACAGCGTTGGGGCACGATTTAAAAGAGAAGCTGCTCGGCCTAGTCTCTTGTTTAAACCAAAGGGATCAATTTTGACATCACAAAAACTTTTTGAGTGATATAAATAAAAGTTTAAGGATATATAACAACCTTTTGTTTAAGTGAACAGGATCATAAAAGGATGAGCCGCTTTCTCAATAAAAAGTTTATAGGAGTGCTTTACCTGTTCCTCAGATTACGAGAAAAATATTATTAATCATAAGGTTTTCAAGTGATGAAAATGTTTAGAACTGTACTATACTTCTATTCATGAGCTCCTGAAAATTCCAAGCAGATGTAAACTGATACCCTATATTCTGCAACCAGCTATTTCGGCCCAATATTGAAAAACTATAACTTTAATCGAAACATCTCAGGAGAAATGTTTTTTAAAAAAAAAATGAAAAAAGGTTGCCACATTGAAGAAAACTTTTGTAATAGAGAATCAAATTTTGCCACACATGTTTGGAAATTACAGATCAAGAACTTTTATTTGAGCTCTTATAGAGCTCAACGGGACATATTCAAGTGATTTTATAGTTATATCTTCGCAAAGATATCAAAGTCACGTGGTTTCGGTCGCCATATTGAAGCCGCCATAGAGTAAAATTAATTATGCCACTCATATTTGGAAAGTAGAGCTCCAGACCTTTAACTGAGGAGCTGTTATATACCTCTTTTACGTGAAACTAATTTTGGACAGCAGGCGGTCTTTCGTTCAGAAAGAATACCTCATATATACATTCTGTCAAAAAAGTACCGGGAATTATTAAATAAAACACAAATTTTAAATTCAATCATAAAAATTTATTTTGCCGCCTCTATATGCACTTTCCTGTAGGGTCTTCAGTTCGCACGCCGAATTTTGTTTTATGGCTTCAGTGGAGTTAAAACGGGTTCCACAGAGTAGCAATTTGAGTCTGGAAAACAGGAAAAAGTCACCTGGTGCTAAATCAGGCGAATGTAGTGATTGACCGATGGTATTTATTGAGTTGTTGGCCTTATATTCATTTACAATCGTAGTTCGGTGTGATGGCGCGTGATCGTCGTGTAAAATCCACGAGTTTTTTTTCCATAATTCCGGACACTTTTTTCGCATCAGCACAAGAAATTTCGTTTGTAACACAAAATTTTCGGCAAACCAACTGCTGTAAACAAACAGGTTGACAGATCGCGCTCAAAGTTGGCATCATAATGAAAGACAGTACTACCAATCTAGGAAAACAAAATTTTAAATCCCTTCAGCGCGGGCATTTTAAATTAACAATTCCCGGTACTTCTTTCTAATATAAAGAAATCGCTGTAGCGACACTAATCGATTAGTGAAAATACAAGTGGCGCCATTATATATACATAAATGTTATAATAAAATGGCAAATAATACAGGGTGACTGACACGAAGTGTTACCAAAACAAAACGCCACAGAATTTTTATTTTTTGATGAATTTTATTGAATCAAAGTAAAAAATGTTCACAAATATTTAAATTTTCGAATTGCTTTAGCAGTTTTCGATTTGGCCACCCTTAGCCGCGATTATGGCCTTCAAACGGCCGACAAAGCTATTGCATGCAGCACGAAAGTGGCTCTGCGGTATTTTGGCACATTCCCGGCGAAGTGCTTGCTTGAGATGATCGACACTTTGGTATTTTTTTGTCCCAACCTTGCTTTTTTGCACGGAACGTTGTTTCTCAGCCAATCTTGATTGGGGGCGCGCTTTATGAATCGGCTCCGAGTCCTGTTGCAATGTCCAGGCTCTTCGGCCGAAATGTTTTTGTGCCCAAGGCTTCAACGCTCCCTCCAATACATGATCCCGATAAATTTGAGCATTTATCTTGATGCCGCAGTCCAAAAAAACGAGCGGTGAACGGCTTTCGGCCATTATGGCGGCCCAAACCATCATCATCGGCGGCGCTTGGTTTCGAGTGGCAATCCGTTGATCCAAATTTTCAGTAGAACGGCCGGGCAAGTAAATCCGGTCGTTTTGCTTGTTTATATATTGCTCAATAACGAACGGTGACTCATTGGAGAAAACCAAATTCGGCCAATCGCCACTTTCGTGCAAGCGTAACAACTCCTTTGCTCTTTCCACTCTAACTTTTTTTTGAGCAGCGATGAGACCATGCGTTTTATGGAATTTCAAGGCCTTTAGTCCAAGATGATCTTTCATTATGTGCTGCATCCGTTCGAGCGAAATGTTCGCCTCACGAGCCATTTTTCTGCCGCTACCGAATGATATACGGCGATGTTGCAGTGCGTTTCATTCCACCACCATGGCGTTTTGCAATGCTGCCAGTATCGTTATAACGATTTATGGTTCGATACACAACATTTTATTCACATGCAGATGTTTTAACTGGTTAACAATCTGCGACTGTGATTTTCCAGCCAAATATAGAGAAATCACACTATTACGCTTGAATTCCATTGCGGATAACTTTTTTTCTGAATATTTCCCACTAAATTGCTTCTGTACGCTTGTAAACAATGAAATGAGCTGTCATTAGTGTAAATTTGAGCGCTCTGTCATCACTGGTTTGACAGCAATAACAGTCTGAATTTGGTAACACTTCGTGTCGGTCACCCTGTATTGGGTCTATGTAAAAGTAAGTTCCGTTTTTCTAAAAGATGGCGTAATTATTCTTATACATACATATGTATTGTGTGAATCTGGTAATACATGTTGTTGAAAAGTCTCTTAAAAAATATAAACAACACAGTTTTTTATTCGATTTAAAATGGAGACTTTTGTGCCAAATAATCGTCATTTGCGGGAAGTTTTGTCGTATTTTTTTTTAAGAAAAGTGCTGCTGAAAGTCATGAAGGTGTAGAAGGTGGTTTAGGCAATTTGAAGAAGGTTTATTTCGAAAAAAATTACAGATGAAAAATTGCAAGCATTATTGGCAACGGAACAAGAATTGGCAGAAGCATTCCACATGGAATGGGGATGGTTCAAAAAATTGGGAATTGGATACCACATAAATTAACAGAAAGACAGCTGAACTGTCGAAAAATTACTTCTGAAATGCTTGTTCAAAGGGAACAAAGAAAGGGTTTTCTCCATCGACTTCTGACTGGAGATGAAAAATGGATTTATTACGAGAATACTAAACGTAGAAAGCTTGGGTAAAACCTGGTGAAGCCGGTTCATCACAGCCAAAACGAAATGTTCATTCTGATAATGTTTTGCTCTGTATTTGTTGAAAATCATCGGCCAATGATGAAGAAGAATCCAACCTAAAACCAAAATACACAAACTTAGAAATTATTTAAATTTAATTATATTTTGAAACTTAGCTTGTTTGCAATCCTTATAATGTCACAATCCCAATAATTTGCTTATTTATATTTATAAGTTTTAAAACCAGTGAAAAATGTCAAATATAAATAAACAAATTATTGGGATTGTGACATTGTAAGGATTGCAAACAAGCTAAGTTTCAAAATATAATTAAATTTAAATAATTTCTAAGTTTGTGTATTTTGGTTTTAGGTTGGATTCTTCTTCATCAACATACTCGCCCACCCTTCATCTTCAACATACTCACCCACCGTTAACGTACCCTTTCGTTAACCAACAGGAAGTTCACAAATTTTTACTATTGGTCGCTGTAGCGTTAAACTAGATGTTTTGATGGTCACCACTCTAGTACGATTATCATCACCGGGATGCGTTTCCAGAATTCGACCGAGAGATTTGCGCCTCTTTTGAAGGTTGTTTATATAATCCGTGCGATATTTATTCCAAAATAATTGAACTCTCTCGTAGTGCATAGAGGACGTGAATTCATAAAAGTTCTCGATTTAACATAATAGAGTTGCCATTTCTTCAAAAGTATGAGGTTCACGTTACTCGTTGCTTTCTATAAATGCGTCATTACAGATTTTACGGCAGATTCCCATAAACCACCGAAGTGTGGAGATGCAGGTGGAATGAAATGCCAATCTATACCATTTTCGCTTAAAAATTTTGAAATGATATAATTTTGGTTAATATTTTGAATGAGTTTGTGTGCTTCATTTAAGATTCTCTTCCCGCCAATGAAGTTGGAACCATTATCCGTGTAAATCTTTTTGGGAACGAATCGTCTTCAGAAAAACGCCTCAATGCAGCTAAGAAAGCTTCGCTCGTAAGATCACTTACTGGGCCCTGACCGACAGACAAACGAATATACAAAGATATCCTTTAACAGAATTAGTTTTGCTTCTGCCCTTCTTTGCAGCGAAGTATAATGGCAGCAAAGTCTATTCCACAATTGGTAAATGGTATGGTCGGTACTATTCTCTTAACTGGTAGATTCCCCATTAACTGTGAACTAGTCTTTCGTGCATATTTGGTACAGATCACATAATTTTTTAACATTGATCTTGTTTTTGTACGCCCTTTAATTATCCAATATTTTTGCCTTATTAGATTGTTAGTGAGTGTGGGCGCTGCGTGTAGATTTTTAATGTGCGTCACATCACTGGATGTTTATTATCATAGTCGGAATCGGCATTGAACAGCCTACCACCAACTCTCAACAAACCAGATGTATCTATAAACGGCGCTAAAGATAATAAGTTTGATTTAAGTTCACTAGTTTGCACCCAAATGATACAGATAGTTTTAGCAGGTTCGATCTTCTTTGCTTTTAGTTCACCAAAAATTCTTTGCGTAGGGTTTCTTATTTTACAATTTGTGATATAACGTCTTACGTATGCTACCACTCGGAATATTTTTTGGAGTTTCGATTTTCTTTCAAATAAATTATCCAGCCAGTTATCCTGAATTGTAGCTTGAAAAGTGTCTATCAGTAATTTGATTTTGCTGAGCTCGGCTTCAATCGCAGTTTCCTCTAAAGCTGAGTTTGAGTAAGTAGCCGGCCAAAAGTTTTCAGGTTTCTAAAGCCAACTTGGTCCATGCCACCATTATTCCAAGTTGACTAATTTTTGTGGAGATATTCTTCGTGAGCCTTGATTAGCAGGATTCTCCGCGGATTTGACATAAGCCCAATGTTTTCGAGGAAACTCATCAAGTATCTGGCTGGTGCGATTTGCAACAAATGTCTTCCATCTAGCAGGGTATGTAGATAACTAGGTGCTAGTTTTTCTTTCACCGTGAACATGAGTTTTGTTAGTAAGTGTGCCGCACAAAGCTCCAGCCTAGGCAGGAAAACCTTATTTACAGGTGCTACCTTTGTTTTCGCTGTCAATATATTTATTGAGATTGCGCCTTTGAATTTTTAAATTTTCAAAATATCCAAATTCGCCTCTAACCTTTTTGTATATTGTAGAATAACAATCGGGCAACTTATCATCCCAATTTAATTTCAAAAACCAGAGCCTTTGGAATAATATTTTTAATAGTACTATGGATGGAGCCAAAAACCCTAACAGATCAAAAACTCGAGAAGCCTCGGATATGACTTTACGTTTTGTTACTTCCGTATTTCTCGGCACAGACTTTGAATGTTAACACGTCTGATTTGTATGCCAATTTAGCCCCAAGACCATCACTGCTAAAACACCGCCATCACTGCATAATTTCGTTGTAGTTGCTTCGCTTCCTTCATCGGATAAACATTCTACATTGGATCCCCATTTTCTTAACACAAAACCTCCTTGTCGCAATACGTTTATCACCATTTCTTTGAGTTGAGCCGCACTTTCTATGTCTTGTGATCCAGACAATAAGTCGTTGACGGGGCGAATTACTAGAAATGCAGAACAAGTGAAGCCGAATGTAACCCGATTTAACTTATAATGCAGTAATTTTTCATTGGAATGTTCTCGCCACAAAATCCGTTGATAGTTTGCGTCGTCAGGAAAGACCCAGACTTGCCTATACATTTTTTCTATGTCGGCAGCTATTGCGATGCGGTATCGTCTAAACCTCAAAAGTGTAGCCCATAACATTGGCTGCATGGTCGGTCCAACCATCAATGTTTCGTTTAGAGAAACGCCAGCCGAGGTTTTGCTTGAACCGTCAAAGACTACTCGAACCATTGTAGTATCACTCGTTTCTTTAATCACTGCGCATGATGTGGCAAATAGTATAAATGGAAATCCACCATATGTCCCATTTCAATATATTCTCTGATTTGCTCGACGTACTGTTCCTTTAATGTTGGATCATTGAAAAGTGCGATAGGAAACGCTGCGTTGCCACAATTAATGATTTCCTAGTGCTGGCGATCCCCTTTTAAATGGAAGTTTAACCATATACCTGCCATCTTTCTACCTTTGGTGTGTGTGGTTGTAAATTTCTACGCATTCGGTATCTTCTGGGGAAGTCTTATAGGTGTTTGTCATCTCTTCAATCTCCCAAAATCGTTGAAGGGTCTCGTCTATATTCATATATCTGTTTCAATATTTAGCGACATATAACACGTAGGAATCTGATTCGATATTGAGTTCGGCTGGCCAGACACTTTCCAGCCAAACACAGTTTTCTGTAATATAATTGAGTTAAACTGCCTCTTACCGTTCTGATCTGCTCCGATTAGAAAGTCTATGGGAGCTGGTTTGTCAAAATCGGGATAAGCCAGTTCCACATTTCCAACTAAACGTCTATACTGTATATTAATAGGGTATCTTGGTAGATTAGATGGTAACTGCCTTATTATTAACGCGTTCACCTCTATTTGTACATTGGAATTGTATAATGATGTGAAGTTATATTCACATTTGACCTTTGCCGTTGTATTTGTAGCATTTGAATGCAATTCTCAGAAACAAAAGAACATTGAGATCCGAAATCCAGTAGAATTCTAAAAAATAGAATCGCGAAATAAAGATTTCGTTTTTAACATTGCGTTGTAGCTTGTTGATTCTGATCGCTTAGACTCATGATGTAATGGAATTCTACAACTATATCTGGATTTCCAAACTGTTGACTGGTGAGTAGATGACAAACAATTAAAATATAATTTTTTGTCTACTGCTACCTGTTTTCGCTCGGAGATTGGCAGCCCCATAAATGTTTCGCATTTACCTAGATAATGTTCTCCTGACAAATTTGTGAGAGATTGTGATACCAAAGAGCTAACTCGCTTTTTAATATTTGATTTTTTTAATTGACCTGAATTGAGACTTTCTAAAGCGTCACTCCTTTTGTTTAAAAATTTGATCAAGAGTGCAAAAATAAATCTCAGTAGTCTCATGAGCCCACGCCTCCTTTGTATCCGAATCCAATTTGTTTATTGAAATATAAATTAGCCATGGATCACGGACCTTCAGCTTGGTCTTTAAGCACCTTCAACCCCCTTATAACTTCATCGGAAACATCGGACAAATGGCGAAGTGATTTTGCTCAGTTTTGTATTACGTTTGGTTGCTTTATAAACTGTTTCAACAGCGCGTGCAATATTCATATTAATCATATGCATGCTGGAAATGCACTGACGCTGAGCGTTGTCAGGCAGCGATATTGGATGATTGGGGCTAGATACACGATCAAAAGGTGTATAAAATCCTGTACAGTATGTATCCGATACCGGCTGTACACGAACGAGCAAAAAATGTCCGATTTACCAGAAGCACGGTGTAATCAAAACCGCCCATTTTTTAAAACTGGATTGGATTATGCTGGCCCATTGTACATCAAACGCAATAAAAGTAAAAATTCTCCATCTGAAAAGGCGTACGTAGCAGTGTTGGTGTGTTTAGCTGTCAAGGCGGTACACTTGGAAGTTGTAAGCAGTCTCGACACTGAGTCATTTCTAGCAGCACTCAGACGCTTTACGTCCCGACGAGGAAATCCCAAGGAGATTTGGTGTAACAACGGGTCAAATTTTATTGGCGCTAACCGAGAATTGCAAAAATTGAAATTACAGATTATACAACAATCAAGCAATCCATTAATCTCTAATTTTCTGTTGCAGAAGGGTATTCATTTCCAGTTTAATCCTCCCCACGCTCCTCATTTTGGAGGTTTGTGGGAATCAGCTGTGAAGTCATTCAAGTACCACCTAAAAAGAGTAACCAATATTAATCTCACCTTTGAGGAGCTGACGACATTAGTAACACAGATCGAAGCACTACTTAACTCGAGACCATTATGCCGAATGAACGATGATCCAGATGATTTACAAATATTAACGCCTGCACATTTCCTAGTCGGAGAATCATTAACAATCATTCCTGAACCCTGGTTAGACGAAGTACCACCCAACAAATTATCCAGGTGGCAAAATATACAACATCGTATTCAAGGGTTTTGGCGAAGATGGCATCAAGATTATTTGACAACATTGCAGCAACGGTTTAAATGGAAGCACAAAACAGAACAACTTGAGGTCGATGATGTAGTCCTCATCAGAGAAGACAACTTATATCCAAGTCAATGGCTACTTGGGAGGGTGATAAATGTACACGCTGGAAGCGACGGAATCACGAGAGTAGTCACATTAAAAACATCAAAGACCGAAGTAAAACGTCCAGTCAACAAATTAGTAAGGTTGCCTATTAAGCAATAAAATTCCTTAAGGTGCGGGAGTATGTTTGTGAGAGTTTTTTGACACACAATACACATTACACATTAACTTTCACAACACATATTTTTCACCAAACGTCTCGCCAATTATCGTCAAATCCAATACCTAAAAGAAACAGAAGAGAACAACACAAAGAATCATCACTTAAATAACCATAAATTTACACTGTACTTATCTGAGCCAACAGCTGATCAGCATACTCGGGTCATTGTATTGCCATCACCGTAGAGGAAGATATTAGTTTCCGTCTTCCATGTCACAGCTGTACATCTAACCTGTATATCCTTGTTAATTATCTAAAATTGTAATTATATAAATCCCTATTTAATATTCATTTAATTAATTCAATTTGCATTATATAAAAACTTACCATTTTGACAACCAAATTTATTTATTTTGATGTATTTGACATTTATAAAATAACAAAACTTACTTCATACTGTGACGGTGACACCTAGTGTGTAATAGAATAAGTAAAACTAATAGCTCAATGTTTTACTGTACTAAATGGAATTTTCCATGATAAAAATTGTTACGTAATGTTTCTACGCTATTCCAACTGGAAAAGTCGTGAACTTTCGAGAAGCTTGGTTTGTGTATATAAAAAGGCGAACAAGATCGAATTGGATTATTAGTATTTGGAACGCGATAGTGTAAAGTTGTAAGAATAAGTAATATTTGGAAAGCGATAGTATAAAGATTAAAAAGGAATTAAAAAGTGATTTAAAAAGTGTTTTTGTGCGAAATAAAAAGTAAAAGTGATTAGTAAAATTTGAGAATAATTTATATAAAGTGATTTTGTGAATTTTGATTGATAAACTGTGTTGTAATAAATTTTGTGAAATAAATAAATTCGTTGGTGATAAATTGAATTGAGTTTGTATTATTCACAATCCAGTGATACGAACCTTGATTGACAAGGCAAAAACGTAACAATACTGTGACGGTGACACCTAGTGTGTAATAGAATAAGTAAAACTAATAGCTCAATGTTTGCTGTACTAAATGGAATTTTCCATGATAAAAATTGTTATGTAATGTTTCTACGCTATTCCAACTGGAAAAGTCGTGAACTTTCGAGAAGCTTGGTTTGTGTATATAAAAAGGCGAACAAGATCGAATTGGATTATTAGTATTTGGAACGCGATAGTGAAAAGGTGTAAGAATAAGTAATATTTGGAAAGCGATAGTATAAAGATTAAAAAGGAATTAAAAAGTGATTTAAAAAGTGTTTTTGTGCGAAATAAAAAGTAAAAGTGATTAGTAAAATTTGAGAATAATTTATATAAAGTGATTTTGTGAATTTTGATTGATAAACTGTGTTGTAATAAATTTTGTGAAATAAATAAATTCGTTGGTGATAAATTGAATTGAGTTTGTATTATTCACAATCCAGTGATACGAACCTTGATTGACAAGGCAAAAACGTAACAATTTGGTGACAGCGGTGGGATTGTGAATAAAAAGATCAAGAAAATGATTTTCAACGAATTAAAAGTTCCAGAATTAAAGAGGGAACTTGAGAAACGGGGTTTGGCCACTGATGGTGCTAAAGCAGCTTTACAAGCGCGACTACGTGAGGCCATGCAGAACGAAGGGCTGAACGCTGACCATTATGATTTTGGCGTGGAAGTAACGGATGCGGCAACTGTAGAGAAAGCAGAAGATAAACAACCGTTGGTCGAAAAGACACAAGAACATTCTGGAAGTTTCGATTTGTCGCAGTTAATAGCAGCTATGAACCAGATGACAGGACAGATGAGTCTAATGAAACAACAAAACGAACGACAGCTAGGAGAAATTAAAAATCAAATGGAACAACAAATAGGGAAAATTGAACAACCAATCCAGGAAATTGCAGATGGGCAAAAGAGAATGGACGAGAAACTTCTCGAATTATCTACTAACATACACGGCGAAGTAGAGAAGCTACAAATGGAAATTCAAAAGGTTGACGAAAAATTAGAAACGAAGGTTCAACATGTTGAAGAGAAATTGCAAACGGAGATTCAACAAGTTGTGGAAAAATGTCAACGTCTCGAGAAAGATCTAACTGATGTCAAGGCAAGTGGAACAACGACGCAAGTGGTACAGACCGTTCAATCAGTTAAGTTAAAACCACCAAACTTCGACGGTACATCATCTTTCGGCATTTTCAAATTTCAATTTGAAACGGCAGCCAATCAAAACCGTTGGAATGATGAACATCTTGTCGCAGCGTTAATAGTGGCCCTTAAAGGTGAAGCAGCGGAGGCCTTACAAACAATTCCGGAAAAAGATCGCAACAGTTATCTCGAAATTATGAAGGCGCTGGATAGGAAGTACGGCAGTGACCACAAGCGTGAAATCTATCGAATGGAATTGAAAAGCCACTACCAAAAGGGAGGAGAATCACTACAGGAATTTTCATCGGCAATTGAGCGATTAGTACATCTAGCACATCCCAGTACGTCGGCCGATTATATGGAAAGGCTTAAAATTGACGCATTCAATGACGGCATTCGAGATCCAGAAACACGCAGGGCGGTGATGTTGTCACCTAAAGCAACCTTTGCGGAAACCATCGCTTGTGCGTTAACAAATGAAACTGCACAAGCCATCACCAAACCGTCAATGAAAATACGCCGAGTAGAAATCGATACAAGCATAAACAACGAGCGGTCAACACCAAGATACCGAGATGGAAGCGGCAAAATCAAATGTTGGGCATGTGATAAGGTCGGTCACATCTCTCGCGACTGCTGGGAATTAAGAAGAAAAAGGGGAAGATCACCATCTCCTATGCAGCGACGACCAAGCGGGGAGCAGGCGTTGGCTAGGCAAGAAGGCCAAATGACGGCGGAGCCGTTAAACTACAACGAGTCAGCTTAAAGGGGCAGAAGCTGACTCCCACAACCGATTGCCCCATAACCTCCATCCGCGTTTCGAAAGTAGCAAGAGGCGGTGACAGCTTAACAATCAAAGGCGACATTGATGGCACGGATTGCATCATCACTCTGGATACGGGAGCAAATCGCACGATTGTCCGTAAAGATCTGATCGATGGAGATGTACAACCAGCTAATGGATTGAAGTTACAAACAGCAACTGGAGATAGTTCAATAATAAAAGGCAAAAAGATCGTGAAAATAAAAATCGGGAGAACTCTTTTCCAACACGAAGTGCTGATTGCAGATATTGTGGATGAAGTCATAATGGGGATGGACTTCATGAGGGCAAATGGCTTCGTGGTGGATGTTGGACGAGGAGTTTTAAGTTACGATAACATCGAGTTGCCACTTCAATCTAGCAGTGCCGGAGCAACTATCAGGCGAATTATTATTGATCATCGGGAGAAGCTGCCACCGAATTCGGAGACGATCCTATGGGGAAAATTGGAGGGAGGTTCTGGGTCACCCAGGTTGTGGGTTGTGGAAGCTAACGAAGAGGAGAACGGAGCCAAGGAAATTATAATCGGAAAATCCCTAGTTAAACCAGACAACGACTATAGAGTGCCAATTAGGACTCTAAATCTCTCGGATAAGACGAAAACCATCAAGAAAGGGACAGTCATCGGCAAATGTAACGAGGTTTCAACTATAGTAAAGTGTGAACAGAGAAGTCCGGTTGAAAAAGCCGACATGCAATGGCAGAAAGAAATGGTAGAACAACTTATGCAGAAATGGACCGAAGATCTTACCGAGGCACAGAAAAATTCTGCACATCATCTACTCAAACGGTACACGTCCATATTCTGCAGTACATCGGATAATAACGGAAGGACTTCAATGGTAAAGCACCGCATTGATACGGGAGCAGAGATGCCAATTCGTCAACCACCCAGGAGGCTACCTTTAGCAAAACAAGAAGAAGTCAATCGAATGGTAACAGATATGCAGGCAGCAGGAGTAATTGAACCATCTAATAGCCCATGGAGCTCACCGGTAGTATTGGTCGAGAAGAAGGACGGTAGCATGAGATTTTGCGTTGATTACCGAAAACTCAATGCTGTGACGAAAAAAGATAGCTACCCACTGCCAAGGATCGATGACACGTTAGACACATTATCGGGTGCTCAAATATTTTCGACATTAGATCTACAAAGCGGCTATTGGCAGGTGGAAGTCCATGAGGAAGATCGCGAGAAAACAGCGTTCAGTGTGGGTAACGGACTTTGGCAATTTAATGTTATGCCGTTGGGATTATGTAATGCCCCTGCGACTTTTGAACGATTAATGGAGCGCGTGTTAAAGGGATTACATTGGAAGACTTGCCTAATATATCTGGACGACATCATCGTTATGGGGAAGGATTTTGACGAGCATCTAAAGAACTTGGCGGAAGTTTTGGATCGGATACAGGCTGCCGGATTGAAGTTAAGTCCAAAGAAGTGTAAGCTGTTCAGAACTGAAGTCAAATATTTGGGTCATCTCGTAACGATTAATGGAATTCACACCGACGAAGAAAAGATCGCAGCGGTAAAGAACTGGCCAAGACCTAAAAATTTACACGAATTACGAAGCTTTCTCGGATTGTGCACCTATTATAGACGCTTCGTGCCAGGATTCGCCAACATCGCCAAAAGTTTACACGAGTTGACCAGGAAGAACAAGGCATTCGAATGGAAGAATGACCAGGAAGAAGCATTCGTGGAACTAAGGAGACGGTTGTGTGTTGCGCCAATCCTCGCGTACCCTATACCCAACGTGAAATTTATTTTGGACACCGATGCAAGTAATGACGGTATAGGAGGTGTGTTATCACAGGAAATTAATGGTCAAGAAAGAGTTATTGCGTACTTCTCCAAAACATTATCAAAACCGGAGCGTAATTACTGCGTGACACGGAAAGAATTGTTGGCTATAGTGGAGTGTGTCAAGCATTTCCATAAGTATCTTTATGGCCAAAAATTCCATTTACGGACAGATCACGGCGCTTTACGGTGGCTGTTACAATTTAAGAATCCAGAGGGACAAGTAGCACGCTGGATCGAACGTCTTCAAAGCTACGATTTCCAAATTGAACATCGGAAGGGAAGTGCACACAGAAATGCCGACGCATTATCAAGACGGCCGTGTCCAGTGGAATGTAAACATTGTGGCCATGTTGAAGCAAAGGAAGGCATCATCGACGTTAGGCTTACGCAAGTGCTGCCTGATGAGGAGTGGACCGACGAAATGATCAGGAAAGAGCAATTGGATGATACGGATTTATCAGTTATAATGGAATGGAAGGAAAAGGAACACCGGCCAACTTGGAGCGAGATCGCGGACAAAACTCCCATTGTCAAGGCTTATTGGGCTCAATGGGATAGCCTCCGTCTTGAGAATGGCTGTTTAAAACGATTGTGGGAAAGCAAGGATGGCAAAGTGAAGCAATTGTTGCTGGTGATACCAAAGTGCCGGATTGCAGAAATTCTGAATGAGTATCATGGAGGAGCAAGTGGGGGCCACCTTGGAATTAATAAAACTCTAGCAAAGATACGTCAACGATTCTACTGGGCAGGATGTAGGCAGTCTGTGATAGAATGGTGCCAAAAATGTGACCAATGTGCGGCGGTGAAGGGACCCGCACGCAAAAGTCGTGGAACCATGAAGCAATATAACGTTGGAGCACCATTCGAAAGAATTGCAATGGATGTAGCGGGCCCATTTCCCACCACTGAGAGCGGCAACAAATATGTGCTAGTAATCATGGATTATTTCAGCAAATGGCCGGAGGTGTACCCCATTCCCAATCAGGAGACGACAACAATAGCTGATGCCGTGGTAAACAATTGGATTAGCAGATTTGGAGTGCCGATGGAGATTCATACCGATCAAGGACGGAATTTTGAATCGGTGGTGTTTCAAGAAATATGCCAGATGCTCGGTATAAATAAAACGAGAACAACGCCTTTGCATCCACAGTCTGACGGTATGGTGGAAAGATTCAATGGTACATTGGAGGAATATCTAGCAAAGGTCGTTGAGAAAAACCAACGTAACTGGGATCGACATATACCGATGTTTCTGATGGCCTATCGATCAGCAATACATGACACAACCGGAATGACACCAGCTAAAACGTTATTTGGAGATAATCTACGGTTACCTGGAGATCTAAAGTTTGGGGCTGTACCATCATCGGCTTTATGTGGACAAGATTACGTTGACCGAATGAAAGAGGAACTTAATGAGATTCATCAATTTGTACGGGAGAAAATACGGATGTCAAGTGACCGGATGAAGGCTCGATATGACATACGAGCAAATAACCAGGGCTTCCAGGAAGGGCAATTAGTATGGCTTCACAACCCGCAACGGAAAAAGGGATTATCACCGAAGCTGCAACCAGCATGGGAAGGACCTTATACTGTCATCACAAGGATGAACGACGTGGTTTATCGGATACGGAAGGGACATCGAGGTAAACCAAAGGTGGTGCATTTGGAGAGGCTGGCCCTATACAGAGGAGGTGATTTGGGTCCTGTTCGGGACGAACAGGCTTAGGTGAGGGGTAGTGTGACGGTGACACCTAGTGTGTAATAGAATAAGTAAAACTAATAGCTCAATGTTTGCTGTACTAAATGGAATTTTCCATGATAAAAATTGTTATGTAATGTTTCTACGCTATTCCAACTGGAAAAGTCGTGAACTTTCGAGAAGCTTGGTTTGTGTATATAAAAAGGCGAACAAGATCGAATTGGATTATTAGTATTTGGAACGCGATAGTGAAAAGGTGTAAGAATAAGTAATATTTGGAAAGCGATAGTATAAAGATTAAAAAGGAATTAAAAAGTGATTTAAAAAGTGTTTTTGTGCGAAATAAAAAGTAAAAGTGATTAGTAAAATTTGAGAATAATTTATATAAAGTGATTTTGTGAATTTTGATTGATAAACTGTGTTGTAATAAATTTTGTGAAATAAATAAATTCGTTGGTGATAAATTGAATTGAGTTTGTATTATTCACAATCCAGTGATACGAACCTTGATTGACAAGGCAAAAACGTAACAATACTAAGATACAGAGACATCTACGTTGCAATAGAGTAAATAACAAACATGAACATAGTAGTACTAAAACATAGAAAAAGTATTAATCTAAGTTACATAGGGTAGATGTCACTGTAATATAATTATTAAAAAATTGTACAATTTTTGTGAACTCAAAAAATTAAATCACTTCAAAAAAATACTTTCAAGTGTCAACAACAAGTGTGAAAATAAAGCGAATTAATTAGAGAAAAAGTGATTTTTATAATTTTACCTGCATTTTTCCTGGACATCCGAACATACCTACTTCAATAAATGACCCCAGCTCTCTACCCGGACACGGCAATCTATTGAATAACAATTTGGACCTCAGCATTCACTTCGGACTTTGGAAAATTGCTACTGTAACTTTACAACCCACGCTTTATACAACGGACACGAGAAAATATTCCGCTTGCAACCAATCAGAGCGACAACAAGTCATCAGATTTATCGAATACGAACGGCGGAAGAATTACCCCAGGCTATCCCGCAGACATAATCACAAACACAACATGTTTACGTTTGTCGTATCTTGCCTTGATCTTTTCCCATGCTTCATCGTAATTGGCGTCTGTTACTGTAGTGTGATTAATCAGTGTATAGGTTTCTCCTTTCAGTAGCCCTTTCAAATATTGCAGCGTATGTACCTCCAAAATATTGTTGTTGTGATGAATTGATGCCTCAAAAAGGTCACAGAAAATGATGGAAATTCTGAGTATTGCTAACTAAATACCGGAATATTAACACGCGGCAAGCGCACTTCACTTTCTCTCTTATTTATAGAGGATATTTCTTGTATAAAGTTACTTTGGTTTAATAACAATTCCTCCATTGTGTTATTCTAATTTTAATTTTTCCAACCGAAAAAGTTTCTGCCTTAAATCAAAATGGCTGCATTCATCAAATTTTCCCTTTAGCGTTTTCTCGAGAGTTTGGAACTCTTTCCATTCATCTGATAACAAGGCTAAACATGCACGAATTTCATTCATGCGAGTATCCGTATTATATGTTAGAACTTGGGCTCTGTTTTCCGCCATTTCAATGATTTCCCCAAATATAAACGGTTGTAGAAAATGCGGTAATTATTTCATTGTTATATAACAAACCGAATTTTTTTTCTATCTTTTACCTTTCTGCACTTATAAATTATTAAACTTTTACTCACAGTTTTGTAACAGCATAGTATTTGGCGCCAATCCGGCTCGAAGGACCATGTAAATTTTGCCAATGAATTTGGTTGAAGATTTATTATCAAGAAAACTGTGAGAGATTGTATACGCGAACAAATTAAATAAATAGAAGAAATTGTGATTTTTGACCCTGCTACCATTAGGACACGACATATTTGGACTCACATATTTTGAACCTCGCTTTAGACACGGAATATCCATTAAAACATTTTTTTTTGTGTTGGCACACGCAATCGGAACCGGCCACTTACTATACAATTTAAAGTGGACTGAGGCATTGGAGTTTCGAGAATCGAATTAGTGCTTATAATAAATCTTCATCGGCAAAAGCCGTTCATTGGCAAAATTTACAGTATTTAGTGGGATATGAAAGGCGTTGTCTATTACGAGCTATTGAAACCTTATGAAGCGAGCTGTTCAATATAATCGACCAGAAAGCAAAAATAGACACAATCAACTGATTTTGCAGCATGACAGATTAACTAATTGAGCTTAGCTAATTGCGCTTAGCAAGCCCGATTAGCTAAGCTACCACTAATGTAATTGCATAGATCGATTAAGTTTTAGCTAGTGGCGCCATGAGTTTGTGGTATCGAATATTAGTAGAAATGTCTTCAGGTCATCACTCTTAGTCGAGTTGACTTTTTGATTTGTTTTGAAAAATAAATCAAAATAGGAACAACATAAACATTAAACAAAAAAATTTTCATTTTTTCTTTATTTACTCGTGTACCACAAATATTTTGTACTTTTGAAATATCAATGATAGTTCCATCTGCATTAAAATAGCGCAAATTTTATTTAATAATGTGACGGTGACACCTAGTGTGTAATAGAATAAGTTAAATTAATAGCGCAATGTCTACCTGTACTAAAATGGAATTTTCCATGATAAAAATTGTTCTAAATATTTCTACGGTATTCTAAATGGAAAAGTCATGAGCTTTCTAGAATTTTGGCTACATTTCGAAAGCGACAGTGTGAAGATTAAAAAGTAATTAAAAAGAAATTTAAAAAGTGTTTTAGTGGAAATAAAAATTATAAGTGTATAGTAAAATTTGAGAATAATTTATATAAAGTGATTTTGTGAATTTTTATTAATAAACCGTATTGTAATAATTCTTGTGTTAACTAAATAAATTCGTTGGTGATAAATTAAATTGATTTTGGCAAGATTGATTGCCAAGGCAAAAACGTAACAATACCATTTTTCTTACTTATGTTGATTTAATTAATTAATTCGTGTAATTTCTATTTATTTTAACATTTACACATAATAGCGCGACATAAAACAGATAAACTTCAATATACTGAGACATTAGTTTATTAAACGCGCTTAGTCACTAATCTTGAAATAATCTTGAACTTGACACGCTACAGATAATCTCTAATCGCTTTTTATTTCGAGATTAGAAACTAAGCGCGATTAGTGAACTCTTGAAGTTTATCTCTTTTTATTGAATTTAGTTGATATACAAGTGGCGCTATTAGAATTTAAAACTAAACGGTTTTAGTTCATTTTTGTTTGTTTTCTTTATTCGTACAAATTCATAGGTGTGCATTTACTTAGTTGAACTAAAACCTAAAACATTTCACAATTATTATATATTGTAACAAATTAATAGTAATTATAATAAATTATAAATTCTTACAAATTTTAGTTTTAATTTCCTAAAGGAATTTTCTTTTTACCTGTATTCTTAATTTATTTGAATTAATCCCTAAACGAACACAAAAAAATCAAGATAGTCTCTCGACCTAAACAAACAAATGTTGTGTTTGATCGATCTGAGTACTAAAAAGCTATGTAAAAACACAGATTTTTAGTACTCAGATCAATCAGATTGATTAGATTATGGCTTCGTTTTCGGCGTTTACAGGCAAATATGTTAATGGGCGTGTGTTAATAATGTTTTCCACTTCGGCCAGGCTAGTGTGTAGAATTTCGTCGGTTAATTTTGTATTACCCTGGTTTTTATACAGATTCGTTTTGACACTTCTAACCATCCGTTCCCATGCACTTCCAAAGTATGGTGCCGATGGCGGAATGAAGTTCCATTTGAATGAAGCTAAGCGCTTCTGAGCCTCTAGATAGTCCAGCTTTATAAACTCTTGTTTTAATTCCCTTTCAGCACCCTTAAAGTTGGTACCATTGTCAGTATATATTTCGAGTGGGTCCTCTTCTCGCTCGGAATCGAAGGAAGCAGTGAATGAAGCTATCGGTGGATAAGCTTGATGATACTTCTAGCTGTACAGCTCTTATGGTTAAACAGGTAAATACAACACCCCATCTTTTCTTCGATCATCGTCCTACGACAATAGTGATTGGCCCAAAAAGATCTATGCCGACATAGCTGAAAGGTCGACAGAATGCCGCAAGTCTTGCCGGTGGTAGCGAAGCCATTTCTGGTGGTTTTGGTTTTGCTTTTTGCTGCTTGCACACTGGACAATCGAACTGGATTTTTCGTAACAGATTGCGTAAACGTGGAATCTCATAGATCTGCCTCAATTCATTAACAACGGTTTCATTGTTATGGTGTTTATACATAACATGGTATTCGTGGACACGTAAATATGTAATTCGATGGTCACCAGGCATAATTTTCTTGCGCTTCGTGTTGTAGGGAATACAAGCTGCTGCATCAGTACGTCCGCTAACTCTAAGGACTCCATTTTCGTCCAGATGAGGGGAGCATTTAAAAATTTGCCTTGCACGATCCATACCGGAGTTATTATTCAAATTTAGTGTCGCTATCTCTTGTTGGTATTTTTCCCATTAAGCTCGCTTAATACATGGTGGCATGTTGAAACTCTTTGTTTGTTTTTGGCCCTGCCATTGGTTTGGAGCGTTTAATCAGCGACAGAAATATATGACGTGCTCTATTTACGTTAATTTGGGCTCGTAGCAACTTTGCCCATGTTGAACAATGGTCTGGGTTGATAACTATTCGCGGTTCCACCGATATGACATGATGATAGTTCATTCGAAATTCCTCGGTGGGGTTGGCGTGTTCATTTGGAGCTATTGGCCATTCTATCTGGGGTTGTTTTAGAAAGGCTGGGCCTTGAACCCACCTCGAGCCCGTTTCGTAGTTTGGTGAGTTCCCAGTCCATTTGGTGGCCTCATCCGCATTTGGTGGCCTCATCGGTTATCCAAAATGCCACAAATTGTTTATAGTTTCGGGCCTCAGATATCAACCAGCCAATTACCGTTTTTGAATCTGTCCAATAGTGCTTTGACCCGATACTAATAGAATGTGATTTTATAATTGATGAACCCAAACGAGCACCTAACACTGCTGCCGTTAGTTCGAGACGTGGTATGGAGATCAGCTTGTTGTTCGGGGCTAAGCGAGTCTTTGATACAACCAGCGCAGTAGGGACTCCATTAGATGTTGTTGTGCGAATATAACCCACCGCTGCGTATGCATTCTGACTATTATCAACAAATACGTGCAATTGGTACGTCGCCGGTCTTGATCCCAGATCATAGCAACGAGGAATAGAGAACTGATCAACATTTACTAGGTGTTTCACCCAAATTTTCCATCTTTCATTCAACTTGTCTTTAGTTGGTTCATCCCAATCAGTTCCGCTACGCTATACTTCTTGCAAGATCAACTTGGCATAGATGAGAAGATTTGATATTAGGCCCAAAGGGTCAAAAACACTCATCAGAAGTCTTAATATTTCCCTTTTAGTGGGCGTTTTACATCCATCTAATAATGCTGCATCAATTCGATTTATAGTTAATACGAACCGAAAGTTATCATTTTTATGATCCCACCACATCCCAAGGACTTTATCACCAATAGTACCTTTGTGACATATTTCATTAGACTGATCTTTCCCGTCTGTTCCAATCGCTTACAGTAATTCGGGGGAGTTGCTGATCCATCCTCTCATAAGGAATCCCGCATGTTGATGAATGGTCCTTACATGTAGAACCGTCTAAATTGCCTTATCCATGCTTCGATAACTGTCCAACCAATCATCGACATAATGTCGATGCTGAATGGCTTCGACTGCTCTTGGATATTGCGATTTAAATTTTTCTGCACTTTGATCTTTAATATACTGGGCGATTGATGGGGAGCAGGTTGCTCCGAAAGTCATGACCTTCATGATGTAGGTATCCGGTTTTGTTGATGTATCCAAATCTCTCCATAAAAATCTTTGGGAGTCGGTGTCCTTTGCCGCCACGAGGTTTTGATGAAATATTTCCTTGATATCACCCGTAACAGCAATTATTTCTTCTCGGAGTTTGAATAAGACACTTGGTAGTGGCGCAAGTTCGTCGGGCCCTTTCATCAGTTTGGAGTTTAATGAAACTCCATCGACTTTGGCTGCAGCGTCCCACACTAGTCGCACTTTATTCGATTTATTTAGGTTTTGCAATACAAATATTGGTAGATACTAAGATCTACTTTTCATGACCGTCTCGTCTGGTTCGAGTTTTCGGATATAACCCTTTTCCTTATAAGTCTGGATGAGGTATTTGACTTTTGAACCTAGTTCTGGATTTTTGTCTAGTCGTCGTAACGCCATCGATATGCTATTTGGAAATTTTATGTCTTCAAACTTCCAGAGTAGTCCACTTTGATACCGATCACCTGTGTACTTGGTTGTTTTCTGCAATATTTCGCGATATTTTCCGTAATTATCTAGTATATAAAAACTGTTCTCTAGCTCATATAGATCGTCGTCGTAATCAACACTTTGCTTGATTTCATGGTTGTATATAGTCCCACTTTATGGTTTGAATGTTTTCCGTGCACAGACCACCCTAATTTGATCTTAGTAGCAATTGGTGAGTGTCGACCATTTTGTCGTATCTCAGTTGGTACGGTTAGCCATGCCTCGTCTGACCCTATCAAAATTGTTGGTTTAGCTTTTTTGTATTCCGCTATAGGCAACTCCTTAATATAATCAGGCAATGATTCTATTGCTAGACTTTGGCATGGTAGTGCCAGTGACTTCAAAAAGGCAAATGTTTTTAGTTTCTGGCCATTTGATCCGTACAAATTAACAGGTACGATTCGGTACAGAATTTCGCTATTCCCGTCCGGGTGTAAACTAATTTTCATCACGGTTGAAGATACTTCATTATTAACCGTCGATATTTTTGGCTGATTTACGATCGTTTCAGTTCTGTGCAAAAGATGGTGGTGTGCCCGATTACATTCGTCCACTTGACAACGTTGTTTATTGAAGCAGCGTCGAAAATTTTGAGGCTGAATACACTTCCCGCACCAGCGATGGTTTCTAATTAATTCCCATCGCTTGGTGCAATTCATTGCTAGAAATTTAGCACACTTTACCAGTGGGTGTTCCACCTGACATATTATACACATACTTTTGTCATTTGTCATCGTTTGGACTTGATGGGCCGCTATACCCATCGGTTTATTCCCCGATTTGTTTACCAACTTCTTCTCACTAGGTATGAATTGTAACTGAATTTGGATTCATGAACTTCTTAGAGCCGCTGCCCCAGTTGAACCGCATTCAAACGACGATTTCGCAACGAAATAGTCACAAGAAAGCGGTCATCATGCTGGGTTGTAGCACGGGGTCGGCCAGATTCTTGTCGCCGTCTGAAGCCGCATTTATAGGACGAGCTGAAAAAAAGGGTTCGAGCCAGAGATGTTGTTTCAACGAGTCTCCAGGAGCTGTAACAGGCGATCGTAGAGGAATGGGAGGCGATACCTCAAGATTTGGTGAAAACTTTGGTGAAATCGATGAAACATCGAATGGAAGCTGTCAT
Source organism: Tipula vernalis (assembly GCA_958295665.1). Lineage (NCBI taxonomy): Eukaryota > Metazoa > Arthropoda > Insecta > Diptera > Tipulidae > Tipula > Tipula vernalis. Next base: position 124,243,414 of record OY282558.1, on the reverse strand, counting down.
TCGGGCTAGGGGAGGGAATATTTCTTATTAATAAAAATATTTTTTGCTGATTTCCATGTTTTAATTCGATTTTTACCACTAATTTTCATGCTGATAAATTCACAAAAATCGTGTACTTCAGATGTTGACCCCAAAAATTACTTTGTTGACACGGTATAAGTACAAAAATGGTACCACTGGATAGGTATTGAAATAGACTTTGAATCTGCATTCAAGAAAATTAAACAAACATTGAATTTTTTGATATTTTGGAAATTTTAGTGAAAATTTATCGATGTGCGAATTTTTTGCACCCAAGTGTAGATGGAACTATTATTTACTTTGTTAAAATTACAAAAAATTTGTGATATAATAAAAATTGAAAATGTTAATTAATAATTAAACATTAAAGTATTTAAATCAAACAAATCAGCTAAAACAAAAGAGATGATATTTGTATTACGCCGAAACCACAAACTCGTTGCACCACTAACTAAATCTTAGTCGGTCAATGTAATTAGATTAGCTAATCGCGGTTAGATAATCCCAAGTCTGTCAGTGGTATTAACCTTGTTCATGGAAACAAGATATATAACGAATAAAAATGTTAATACTTTTCATTGAGACACTGAAAGGCACCTAACTTAAAATCGCAACTGATATTAACAATAAAGAATCAAATATCTAAACGTAAAATATTTACGGCTGTGAAGTTTGTCCCAAATAACAAAAATAAGCATGTATTAGAATATACACTGTTATAATAGTTTCTTATAAGAATTTTGAGTGCAATTTTCAGGAACAAAAATTTTGGAAAAGACACAAAATTAATAAATTTAATTACACACGAAGAGTTGTAGAGTTTGTCGGGTAACGATCATACATACAAATGATAGAATAATGTTTCATGAACCAATCGAGCCATAAGCCATTTTCAAACGGAGGGGATGAAAATCTTTAATAATTTTTTGAACGTCGTATCGATTTTATTTGTTTGAGTAGTTTACGAATCGGTCAATATCAGATATTCTAGAGTTTGTCGGATAAAGACCATACATACAAATGATAGCCTAATATTTTGTGAACTAATCGAGCCACAAGCCCTTTCCAAACGGAGGGGATGAATATGTTTAATAATTTTTTGAACGTCGTATCGATTTTATTTGTTTGAGTAGTTTACGAATCGGTCAATATCAGATATCTTAGAGTTTGTCGAGTAATGACCATATATACAAATGATAGCCTAATGTTTCATGAACCAATCGAGCCATAAGCCATTTTCAAACGGTGGGGATGAAAATGTTTAATAATTTTTTGAACGTCGTATCGATTTTATTTGTTTGAGTAGTTTACGAATCGGTCAATATCAGATATCTTAGAGTTTGTCGAGTAATGACCATACATACAAATGATAGAATAATGTTTCATGAACCATTCGAGCCATAAGCCATTTCCAAACGGAGGGGATGAAAATCTTCAATAATTTTTTGAACGTCGTATCGATTTTATTTGTTTGAGTAGTTTACGAATCGGTCAATATCAGATATCCTAGAGTTTGTCGGGTAATGACCATACATACAAATGATAGCCTAGTGTTTCATGAACCAATCGAGCCATAAGCCATTTCCAAACGGAGGGGACGAATATGTTTAATAATTTTTTGAAAGTCGTATCGATTTTATTTGTTTGAGTAGTTTACGAATCGGTCAATATCAGATATCCTAGAGTTTGTCGGGTAATGACCATACATACAAATGATAGCCTAATGTTTCATGAACCAATCGAGCCATAAGCCATTTCCAAACGGAGGGGATGAAAATGTTTAATAATTTTTTGAACGTTGTATCGATTTTATTTGTTTGAGTAGTTTACGAATCGGTCAATATCAGATATCTTAGAGTTTGTCGAGTAATGACCATACATACAAATGATAGAATAATGTTTCATGAACCAATCGAGCCACAAGCCATTTCCAAACGGAGGGCATGAAAATCTTCAATAATTTTTTGAACGTCGTATCGATTTTATTTTTTGAGTAGTTTACGAATCGGTCAATATCAGATATCCTAGAGTTTGTCGGATAAAGACCATACATACAAATGATAGCCTAATGTTTCGTGAACTAATCGAGCCATAAGTTATTTCCAAACGGAGGGGATGAAAATCTTCAATAATTTTTTGAACGTCGTATCGATTTTATTTGTTTGAGTAGTTTACGAATCGGTCAATATCAGATATCCTAGAGTTTGTCGGGTAATGACCATACATACAAATGATAGCCTAATGTTTCGTGAACCAATCGAGCCATAAGCCATTTCCAAACGGAGGGGATGAAAATGTTTAATAATTTTTTGAACGTCGTATCGATTTTATTTGTTTGAGTAGTTTACGAATCGGTCAATATCAGATATCTTAGAGTTTGTCGAGTAATGACCATACATACAAATGATAGAATAATGTTTCATGAACCAATCGAGCCATAAGCCATTTCCAAACGGAGGGGATGAAAATATTCAATAATTTTTTGAACGTCGTATCGATTTTATTTTTTGAGTAATTTACGAATCGGTCAATATCAGATATCCTAGAGTTTGTCGGTTAAAGACCATAGATACAAATTATAGCCTAATGTTTCGTGAACTAATCGAGCCACAAGCCATTTCCAAACGGAGGGGATGAAAATCTTTAATAATTTTTTAAACGTCGTATCGATTTTATTTGTTTGAGTAGTTTACGAATCGGTCAATATCAGATATCTTAGAGTTTGTCGGATAATGACCATACATACAAATGATAGAATAATGTTTCGTGAACTAATCGAGACACAAGCCATTTCCAAACGGTGGGGATGAAAATGTTTAATAATTTTTTGAACGTCGTATCGATTTTATTTTTTTTTAATTTATCAGCAATTCGCACAAATACATTCGTTAATAACGCTCGTCTATAATAATCGTCGACTAACCCAAAGAATTTAGTTATCTAAAACACAACTTGAAATGTTTATAGTGAAGGTGGAACTATCAGTAGAAGCGATTCGATTGATATAATTAAATCTATTCAAAAACAAATTTTACCTTTACCTAAAAATTTAACGCACAAGCAGTATTGCCAGATCGTCAGATTTATCTGAAAATCTCAGTTTTTCTAATAGGGCAAAAGATTTTCAGTGGCAGATGTGGCAAAAAAAAAATGAAAACATACAAGTCTCCAGACATATAGAAGAACCGGTGATAAAAAGATACTCATCGAAGCAACTATTCGTTCAGAAACCAATAAAAAAAGTATCAGCCGTAATAAAAAATAAAAAGCCGGAAAGGTCCAAATCAGAACAATCCACTTCGGATTTATTCAAAAGTATGGCAACCGAACCAGTGTCAATATTATCAAATGGATTTGTTTATCGTGACGTCGATAATAAACGAATAAGCGTGGCTGAAACGTGCGGTTTCGATTCATTAACCCAAATTTTATATTCGGCGGCAATTAATATAGAGTACTATAAGTATTTATTTCTGGCGCACAATATTAATACTTATTTTAAGTTTATCTCAGAATTAGTAAGTAAGGGAATCAAACGAGAAACGTATATCACACGCTCGGAAATTCTAATGAAATCCTTCCAAAGTTTAATTTTAAAATACAAATCAAATACTGAAACCACGCTGTCAATGGTTTCAAAGATACTACAAATAGTCAAAAACTTTATAGACCCTTCGCTTTATGTCGAATATGTATGTACCGATGTTTGCGATAAATTGTCAAAAGAAATATTTCATTTATCAATTGAATATCTTGAATTCTGCGAAAATGATTTCCAACGTATTGAAAATAAAATAAGATTACCACATGCAACTTGCCAAAGTTGCCAAAACCGCATTACTACCAAGACATTAAAATCACAGAATGGAATTGTTATAATCGATGTTGAGCCATTGAATAATACAATTGTCTATAAAATAAAATTAGAAGACATTCAATCTGATATAAGCTTAGTCGAAGGAAAAGTTTATCTGAAAGGATTAGTAAATTATCATCATTCATCGTTTTCTGGTAGCGTTGGACATTATACTGCTTACATAAAAATACCTAACGGCGTATGGGAATGTCACGATGACCTCCGAAAATTTACAAGCCAACTAAAACCAGATTATTCTATTAATCCTTAATTTTAATTTATATGAAAAACTAAATCATAAAACAGCAAATGAAGAGAATTCTTCGATCAAATACTAGCCAGATATTTCAATAAGTTCATGTGCATATAAATGCAAATGATGATATATCCCCAATCGATTACTAGGCTGAAATCTCAATGAATTTGTTTTCATAATTCAATTGACGATACATCGCATTAAATAAAATAAATACGACGTTCAAAAAATTATTAAACATTTCCATCTTCTCCGTTTGGAAATGGTTTATGGCTCGATTGGTTCATGAAGCATTAGGCTGTTAAAATTTCAAAGAATGGTTCATCTAATTAATCCAATATGCAGTTTAAAGTGTCATTTTGGTATGTTTGATTCATTTCGTAATATTTTTTAATTTTAAATGCCAAAAATTTGTTGTTAAAAATATCAGAAATTTGATATTAAGCTAATGTTACTAAAAACATAAATGTTTCAAAAAGATTACATTTAAAACGATAAAATGGTTCAATCAAGTAAACGAGAATCACAGTTTAAACTACAAACTAATTAATTAGATATTAACTAAATAAAATTAAAATTAAATAGAAAATATTTCCATATACAGCCTTGCTCAAAAGTACGGAGCACCCTATAAATAAGCAAATAATCAATATATAAAAAGGTAAATATTACTTTTTCTGTATTGCTTGTATTTACAGCAGCAGGTAGTATCGCATATACGTGCTTTTATTGCCGTCTAATTGGTTTTCCCAAATTTATGTACGTGCTCATGTAAATTTTCATTAGTTATTTATTAGCTGTCGTTGGGTTAAGTTCTATTTCGTGTATTCCAGAGCAATTAATTTGAATATTTTTGTGATTCATTTTTTTAGTGCTAAGACAATGAGTGCTAATACAAAACATTTAAGCCTAGCAGATAGGCAAAAAGTGATTGTGATGAGTGAAAAAGGAGAGAGTCAAGTGAAAATTGCAAAAGCCCTGAAATGTTCCCGAAAAGCTGTTCAAACTGCGTTACATCGTTTTGCTGTCACAGGTTCTCATCAGGACCTACCAAAAACGGATTGAACGCCAAATGGTCAGATTGTCAATTCGTTCAAGGACAAAAACCTCTTCAGAATTAGCGTCTGACCTAAATGACACCGGAATCGTGGCAATATCTGCCCAAACAGTGAGAAGGAGACTGGAGATCACGGATTGAGAGGATACAAGGCCAGGAAAAAACCTTGGCTTTCGGAAAGGAACCGCAAAATTCGATTGGAATGGGCCAAAAATCATAAGAATTGGAAGCCTGAGGATTGGGCCAAATGTGCTTTGGTCCGACGAATCTAATATACAAGTAAGTTGTCGTAGGCAATAATGTTCAATACATAACCACAAATCTGTTGAAGTTTATTTGCATTAAAAATAATTTCATATTTTAAAATTAATGAAATTTGTTTAAACCCATCTAGCTATTTGGCACCCCTGGAACGATTTACGTACGGAGGAGACGTGGAGAAGAATTTCACCCCGACTGCGTCGTACCTACTATTAAATTTGGTAGTGGAAGTGTAATGATATGGGGCTCTATGGCAGCAACAGGTGTTGGAGAAATGTTCGTGTGTAAGGGTAAGATGAATTCTTCGACATATACCGCAATGCTTTCGCAAGTGTTAATGGCTTCAGTGCGTAAGGTATTTGATAAAAAGGTCCAGCGAACATTTCTATTTCAACAGGACAAGGCTCCTTGCCACACTTCAGCAGCTTCAAGGGAATACTTCCGGGACCAAGGAATATCCGTCCTGCAGTGGCCAGCGCAATCCCCGGATTTGAATCCGATTGAGCATTTATGGCCAATGCTTAAAAAAAACCTAAATCAAAAACAGAGCTAATTTTTAAGCTTAAACAAGAATGGGACAAAATTCCTGCCAAATTTTGTAAAAAAATTATTCAAAATATGCCAAAAAGAATAGAAGCAGTAATAAAAGCAAAGGGTGGTGTAACCAAATATTAAAAAACTATTAATTACGAAATTAAATAACAATTAAACTAATTGGTTTGTTTTATTTCATCATATTAACTTTAGAAAAAAGACAAATATGGGGTGCTCCATAATGTTGAGCAAGGCTGTAGCTACTTATCACATATTTCACTTTTCTCCGCTAGAGCACATAGTACATTCGTCAATATTTTTTGGTAAAACTTCACATTTAAGTATAAATAAAACACTTATTGATGATTGTAAAAGTAGAGAAAGTGCCTCTCGAGGAAAAAAGTTCAAATGAGGCAACTGCCAAAATGACATTTCTCATAAATGCGACGAAAGGAAATTTTGCAATCCGGTAGTTAAAAATTGTTTTTATAATCCAAAATATGAATTATTTACAATTATTAGCAATCTGTTAAGTAAAAATTGTGTTTGCAGTTCAAAATTGGAATTCTTTACAACAAATTCGAACGTCAAATTAGCAGCTACCTCAGTTTAAAAAATTTCCACTAGGTGGAATCTGTGATGCTCCAATCGTCAATATGAACCGAATTTGAAAATAAGTTTATCATATTATCTCTTTTCAATATTGTATAGTTATCTCTTTACATATTAAATTTTACAGTGTAATTACTAACACACATTTGGTTTTGAAAATTCTTATTTATATACGTACATGGTATTTTTTTTGGGACAAACTTCACACCCGTAAATATTTACGTTTTTTTTGTCGTTTATCCTCCATAGTAAAAAGATTTACTTTTTAATTACCAAACCTTTTCAATCCATTGGTTCCACCACATCTGCACTCTTATTAAATATAAGGAATAAAATATTTCACAAAATCTTTAAAATACATTTAGTTTATTTCTGCAGTGCTTTTAATTTATTTGACCATAAAAATTATATCGATCCTTGGTATCATGTGTAGTTTTAGTGTATACAACAATAAGATTTCGAACTATTAGTTTTTGATTTTCCTATCAACATTTTTTTTATTTTGCATATAAAATGAACTGTATGGACGAACCGTAAAATAATATAAAATTTCAACAAAACTCAATAAACTTGCACCAACAAATAATCCTGTTGTTCCACCTATGGAGACTGGATATAAGCAAAAAAAAAAAATGCAATGGAAAATGTAAATTGTAATTATCTTTTAGAATTGAATTGAAGAAAGTTTTATATTTGTACATATGTACATACATATTTATGTATGTTCAAGTGAAAGTAAAATGAAAAATTGAATTCCAAAGTTAAGTGTGTAGCATATGTATTATGTACGTATACATATATGTATATACTTACCAACGAGATCTAATTTTGCACGGACCACATTACGTTTATAACGCTCAGATGGTAAGGCAATTAACCCTATTTCAACTTTTGATGTTGGTTTCTCAGAGCCGTACAAACTATAGTAAAACAAATATAATTTAAATCACTACAATACACCGTATTTAAAATATTACTTACTTGTCCCTAGAATCAAGCACTACTGAGATATCTAACTCGGTACACGATGGAAGGCATTCACAAACAACACCCTTTCGTTCACCCTCTGACCATTTTGCAATGACCACCGAAAGTTCTTCATAATGTTCGTTTAAACAAATCAGGCCACTCATATTGCAATGTATTAATGCATTTGTATGCGGAATTAAATGACTTGTACAATTACATATTTTGAGCTGTGCATCTTTACGACACTGTACCGTACATGCACTGTAACTATAAAATTCATGTACATCTAATATGTTTTCATCACTGTATCGGCATTGTCGCTGGGCCACACTTATATCGCGAATTCCTTCATCATTTTCAATATTTGTTACAGAAATTTTACGACTTTACATAAAAAATTTTCATCATATTTAAATCAATCATATATATGTAGTAATATTTAAAATTTGTAAATACTTACCTGTATGAAACATAAGGGCCAACTGTTAAAATTTCAGATTTAGTCGACACTAAACTCGGTACATCTTCCTCGCCAATAATATAAATATATGCTTCAGTTAACAATTCAATTTGTATTGTACCTGGCCCCGTATACTTGTTCGATATCATATTAAGCTTTTTACCATTAATATTATCGGCTTGTAATGAATTTATTCCATAGCAAATACCTAATTCAGTTTCCATAGGATGGAAATAATCACAACATTCAAACTTTTTATTATTCCAAAAACAAAAATCGATTGTCCGTTTGCAATCGCTTCGAACAATTTTGGCGTAATACGAAAAATTACTAGCTATACAATCGGTTCCGGGGCTCATTTCTTTACACTCATGAATCGTATGATAGGATTCACCGCGAAAATATGATATTTCACTTAAAACTTCCTCGAGGGCAAATTCGTGCTCAGGTCCCCATAATCTGAATGCAAAAGAGACAAACTGATATAATATCAGCGTATTTACCCGTATATAATATATTGTGGCTTACAAATCTGCTGCTTCTTGTATTCGATCCAAATTTTTATTTTCACATATAACAATCGCTGGAAAATCTGTTTCCCAATCACGATACGATGTCTCGACCACAAAACTAATAGCATTGTTCTCAAATTGGTCGAGTGAAGCCAATATTAATAAAACGGATGCAATCCAGGATATTAAAATGCATATAATCCAAAATATTCTATATTTTGTGTAAACTTTAAAGTAGTTACCGTGATATATAGCATAATGTAAATTAACCCGTCGGTACTTACTTTTCACTAATGTGATAGGAGCTGTCCATCACGTATCTTGCTCCATGTAATGTTGAATTTTTTAAGTAATCTTGAAACACCGTACTAAACGTAATTATGTTCGACATAATTAATGAAACTGAATCCCTTGTTGGCAGTCGAATTTATACCAAAAAGGCCAGGTGTATCATTTTTGATTTTTTCTCTTTGATAATTTTATTTACATAATTACTGTATTGTTACATAAAAATATGTACATAGTATATTATACAAAAGGGACACACATTATAGGCAAGAATGGAAACAGAATCAGTAAAAAAGAATCAATCGACCGTTTGCTTTTATCTATACTCGAATAATCTAGGTATCACGCCAACACTCTATAACCGTCTGCCGCTAATATATGTTTTACAAAACAATAAAAAAAAACTTTAGGAAGGGTTAAAATCTTAAATCGTACGATAAATACATAAATCTAGTACCGTAAAATGGGGTGAATAGGAACAGCGAGGTGAGTAGAAACAAAACTTTAAAAATTAAATAAATAGATAATTTTTCATAATGAACAAAACAAAAAATTTAACGGCTGATTTTTTTAACTTGGTGAAGAGTGCAAAAGTCGAAAAAATAATTTATCTTATTTTGAACACCTGCAGTTTAGGAATAATAGTCATACAAATTAGTAATAATTTGTAGGTCAGAAAAGTACATAAATAAAGTTTAACGGTAATTCATTATTTTTTTGTATAAAATCAAATAAAATTAAGGTAAGTTGTGAAATTATGTCTTATTATTATATTCTAAGTTGAATTTTTAATTAATATTTACCGTTATTCCTTAATTTTTCTTTGTTGTAATTTAATGCCTAGAATTTGAAAGTATGGGGTGAATAGAAACACAACGGGAATCGTGTTTCTATTCACCTCACCATGTGTTTCTTACTTTAAAACTAGTAAATATATTTAATTTTAATGAATATGTTGATTACCATTGGTAATTATATTATATATTTGGTTTATTAGTTGGTGCAGATCATTAAAATGCCTAGGGAATACAAGTCCAAGAGTGCAAAACTTCACAAAAAGCATGATCCACTGTTACTCAAACAAGCAGTTGATGATTTTAAATATAACAAGATGCCATTAAGGAACTCATCGAAGAAGTATGGTATACAGCATTCTGTAATATACCGCCATTTAAAAAAAGGAGATACCATAAAACGTCAGGGTGGGCAAACTTGTTTAAGCGAAAGTGATGAAAAAATTATTGTAAACATATTGATAATTTGTTCCCAGTGGAGTTATCCCATTGATACAATAACGTTGCGAATGATTATACAACAATTTTAGAACAGGCAAGGAAAACAAGTGAAGAAATTTAAGGATAATTTACCCGGCAAAGAATTCGTCTACTCTATTTTGAGGCGACATAAGCAAGAACTGTCGTATCGGTTTTGCGAAAACATAAAAAGAAATCGGGCTGCTGTTTATAAATGAATACTTTAACAGATTACAAGGAGTGAACCACCACAAAATATAATAAATTATGACGAAACAAACTTAAGTGGTGACCCGGGTAGAAAAAAAAATATTTGCAAAAGAGGTTGCAAGTATCCCGAGAGGTTAATGAACAGCACCAAATCCTCAATATCGGTTATGTTTAGTGCAGTAGGTGATGGTACAATATTACCTGTTTACGCTGTTTACAAGGCTGTACATTTATATCAGTCATGGACGGAAGGAGGGCCTAAAGGAACCAGATACAACCGAACAAAATCAGGATGGTTCGATAAATATTGTTTCGAAGATTGGCTTGTATCAGTTGCCATCCCTTATTTAAAAAAGCAACCAGGCAAACGAATATTGATTGGAGATAACTTGAGCTCGCATTTAACAGTCGAGGCCATCAAGTTGTGCAATGAAAATGAAATTCACATGGTGTTTCTTCCATCAAATTCCACACATTTAACTCAACCTCTGGATGTTGCATTTTTCCATCCATTAAAAGTATCTTGGCGGAAAATTCTCGAGAAATGGAAAGTGGACCTTACAGTCGCGAGGTGGCTTTGCCCAAGGATAGGTTCCCGCGACTGCTCAATGAATTGATGACCATGATTGTTGAACAGGGATCCAATAATATCAAATCAGGCTTTAGAAAATGTGGGATCATCCCACTTGATAGAACGCCAGTATTAGAGAGGTTACCTTCAGCCCCGGACACCACGGTTCAAACAGATAGTTTGGATGCAAGTTTTGTTGAACATCTTAAGAAAATCAGATACGAAGACACCTATTCGGAAAAACAGGAGTAGAATTCAAGTTGTTCCTGGCAAAAACGTCGTGGCAACTGAGTCAGATAGCTCTGAGTGTTCGGGCAAAATGAGCCTCCACGACACAGATTCTTCAATAAATATAATGGAAAATGATTCAATTGATGAAGATGATGAACGGGTGTATTCCATTGGAACTGGAAAGCAAAGCTCTCCAAATCTAATTAAAAAGGAAGAAATAAGGCCAGGAGATTGGCTAGTAGTTAATTTTTGTGTAAATAACCATAATCCTGGAACTTCGTCTTCTAATAAAAACCATATATAGGACTAGTAAAATCAATCATCGAAGATAATTTTGAAGGTGAGTTTTATCGGCCGAGGATAACTAAAGATTTTCCTGAACTTATTTATGGGTTGCCGGACGTGCCAGACATTGCTGAGTTCGACTTTGGACAAGTGGTTGGTAAACTTAATCCACCTGTACAGTGCAGAAGAGGACTGGTAGCAAATTTATTGTCTGCAAGTGAAATTACAAGTCGTCGCAATGAGATTTATTTCTTTTCAGATTATGCTGAGCTAGTGATAGCTTCTATTATCGATGGCGTATATCGATTGAATGTTAAATGTAGCTACATCACAATTGCAGCAACTGATAGTTCCATACATTTACGTTCATCGTGAGCAAAACAGTATGGTTTATGTTGCCGTTCATGTGGACGACTTAAAGATTTAAGGCCAATCTCACGAAACATTTTAGTATGAAAAATTTGGAACAAAGCAGCAGATGTATTGAAATGCGCATCACTCATAATCGAAAGGTGGGTACATTCCATTGGATCAACAGAAATACATTTAAGTAATATTTGAATATCAAGAAGCAGTTGGCAGCATTCTATATTTGTAGCAATGCACACGTCCCGATCGATTCAACCGTGAACTGGATCAATCTCATTGAAATGTTGTGAAACGCATATTCAGATATCTGAAGAAATTACATGGCTTTGGATGTACATGGCTTTCGTGATGCTGATTGGGCATTATACATTGACGATCGAAAGTTTTGCATTGGTTATGTATTCAAACTGCAAAACTGTTCTATTTCTCGGGCAAGTAATATACAACCAACTTTCACACTCTCGAGTGCAGAGATTGAATATATGACAATCGCAGCGGCGACTCAGGAAGCTGTAAGGGGGGGGGGGGGGAGGCGGTAAAAATAGTTTGCCTATTTACATACATATTAAAATATACATTTTGAACGAGCGAGGTTTAAGATCATGCAATTTCCAATAACATGACAATAAAAATGTTGTAAAATTGAAATAACTTCTGAGCCACTAAATCTAGAAGCTTGACTAGTTTTTGTAACATGCACCACCTAGAAGTAGTGCCACTTGATGAAAAGAATGTATGCCAATTATTTTCGACTTGTGTTATTTAGTCAGTTAACAGTTGGGAAACTTTTACAGTTGGATGTCTTTTCTCGCCAAATGCTTATAAGTATTCCAAAATACTTCAACCAAGTATTATAGGACTTTCACTGTAAGAACTGCAAAAACTTTCATTGCAGAAATTTTTTGAAGCCGAGCGGCCTTAAATATTAACAAAAAAATAACGGCTAAATTCGTCAGTAATTAAAATAAAAATTAAATGAAACGTTCTCGAAATATTTCTTTAGAACTTTCCTTTATAATCATTGAGCGGGAGGAGGCGGTTGATTGATACGTCAACGCGCGTGGAATCAGTTGCAAGAATTTTTAACACTGTTGATCAAGATTTCAGGTTAACCTCCGTCGCAAAAATCGATTCACCTTATTTTGGATTATTGATGGAGTCTAAAGACATAACACGTCCGATATCAGGGTTTGCCTCGGTTGGTCACAGGGTCACGCACCATGATTCCATGACATTTGCTCGAAAAACATTTGCTCGAAAAACATTTTCTCGAAAAACATTTGCTCGAACACATTTGCTCGAACAACAATTACTCGAACGTCATTTCTGGTAAAATTAATAATCGAAAAATTATTCAAAAAAATCGCGCGATTTTTTTGAATAATTTTTCGATTATTAATTTTGAACACTGCATCCTGGTCATATTGAACTTTTAAGCCCACCTGACATATTTTGCGATATAAACTCTGGCCTAAATGAAAGAAGCAACATTTTTGTTGAGCATCTGGAAAAAATACAAAAACTGCGTTTATAAATAGCTTGTTCAAAATCTGACATTAAATGCAATGGTTTTAAATAAACATTTAACAATTTTAACTGTTCGAATGACCTTTTATATGATTCAGTTAATTTGTTCGGTAATAAGACATACACTAATGGTAAAGATTGCTTTCCTTTTATCCCAAATATGGTAAAAAGTTGATTAAAAATTAACGGTATTGTTTTAAAAGTACCTTCAACGAACCACATGTCAGATTGCGCCAAAAAGTGAAGATTTTGTTGGGTTGAGAATATCAAAATTCGAGTTTCGGTAGGCCCTGAAACATTAAATTTTTCTTGTATAATTAAATCAATTAACGATTTCGGAATAACAGCATTTCCTTGTCTTTGTCTGTGAGTTGTGCTCTGCATGGACGGAATAGACAGCAAATGGACTCTTACTGGATTATTTATGGCAACAGTAGATTCAGCAATAATATGTTGTGTATTAATATTTGTAGATAGTGCTCTCTTTTTAATTTCAGAAAGGGTTTTTCTAACACCAACATTTGCCGAATCGGCAGCATGATTATGCTCTCCAACTTTCTTTATAATAACATCACCTTTAGTATTAATTCGTGCTTTACATCGCATTGCCGATTATTCGTGCATACCTAGTACGTAACATTATTATGGTGTTTATTTTTAATAAATACATAACCATCTACTAGGAAGCAAGGCTTATTTTTTGTTGTTTTTAAATTATCCATACTGGTCATCTACAAGGTTAGAAACTTGATTTGATTTTATTATGTTTATTTTATTTTAAAGTTTGTATATTTATCCTTACCAAAATTGTTTAATTTTTAAATGTTGAAATAGTAAACATTAACGTTGAACTAATAAATATTTTGGTTGAAAACATAGACTACTTATTTCAAGTTGTTTCTCGAGAAAATGTTTTTTGAGCAAATGTGGTTTTATACATTTTAGTGAAAGTGTTTTTCGAGTAAATGCTTTTCGAGCACATAATTTTCGAGTAAATGTTTTTATAGAATATTTTTTCCGAGTAAGTGTCTGGGTACCACGCACCATATAGAAACGAAAGGACCGCCAATTTTTTCTAAAGCTCGTAGGCTGACGCCAGACAAATTGAGGATCGCTAAGAGCGAGTTTGAGCAAATGATGAAAAAGGGTATCTGTCGACCATCCAAAAGCCCGTGGGCAAGCATTCTTCACCTCGCCAAAAAAGATAACGGTGAATGGCGCCCCTGCGGCGATTATCGCCGGTGCCTGATCGCTATCCGATCCCGCACATACAGAATTTGGCACGCAGTCTGCAGGGAAAACGAATTTTTTCCACAATCGACCTTATAAAATCGTATCATCAGTCCCAATTGAGAAAAATGAAATAGAGAAAACCGCGATAATAACTCCATTTGGATTATTTGAATTTCCCAGAATGACTTTCGGGTTGTGCAACGCTGCACAAACCTTCCAAAGGTTCATCCATGCTGTTTTGGAAGGTTTGGATTTCGTACATCCTTCCCATTGACGATCTGTTAGTAGCATCGGAAAACAACACCCAACATCTCGAACATCTCAGACTTGTTTTCGACAGGCTTAAGAGGTTCGGAGTCGTGATGAATGTTTCCAAGTGTGTATTTGGTGAAAGCGAACTAAAGTTTGTGGGCCATTTAATTTCTGAACGAGGTACACAACCTTTACCAGAAAAAGTAGCTGCTATTTTAGAATTTCCCCACCCTTCCGAAGTATGAGGTTTAAGAAGATTTCTGGCCATGTCCAATTTTTATAGGCGATTTATTCCGAGTGCGGTCAAGATTCAGTCTCCACTGCTAAATTTTGTTAAAGGAAACAACAAAAAAAAAACGATAAGTCAAAAATAAATTGGACACCAGAAGCACAAAAAGCGTTCATGGACTGTAAGCAATCTCTGGCTGACGCAGCAATCTTAGCACACCCTACGGTAGTAGGAATAATAGCATTAATGTTCGATGCATCGACCTTTGAGTTTTTTTCGCGCAAACTTACTGCGGCACAGACGAAATACAGTGCCTACGATAGGGAGTTGTTGGCCGTTTACTCGGCGGTTAAGTATTTCCAGTATATGTTAGAAGGACGAAATTTCGTCATATATACTGACCATAAGCCATTGACGTTTGCCTTTCGTCAGAAGCCAGAGAAAGCTTCTCCAAGACAACTGAGACACCTTGATTACGTGAGCCAATTTTCTACAGACATTCGCCATATTTCGGGAAGAGATAACGTCGTAGCGGACGCGATGTCACACGTTGATACAATTTCAGTTCCCAGTTTTTTTGATGTAGACCATCTTAGTGAGAAACAACGGAAGGACAACGAGTTGAGAGAGCTGATTGAGAGTTCAGGGTCCCAAAATTCTCTGAAGTTAACCCGCGTTTGCCTGCCTTCATGTGGTACACCAATATGTTGTGAGGTGAAAGACAATAGGATTCGACCTTATGTGCCACAGGGATTTCGAAGGGCTATTTTCGATTATTACTACGATAGATACGTATGGCCATCCATCAATAAAGATTGTATGACGTGGGCACGTTGTTGCGTCCAATGTCAAAAATCAAAGGTGTCACGACATACTCAAAGTTTATTTGGAAGGTACGCACTGCCAAAAGGTCGCTTTGATCATATTAATGTCGACATTGTTGGGCCCTTACTATCATCACAGGGTTGTAATTACTGTGTGACTTGTATCGATCGGTTCACTAGATGAACTGAGGCTATACCGGTGTCCGACATAACCGCGGAAACTGGCACGAGCAGTTTATGATAATTGGGTATGTAGATTCGGTGTACCTAGTTTTATCACAACTGATCAAGGACGACAGTTTGAGTCTCGATTGTTTGCCGAGTTGGGAAAAATATTGGAGATAGAGCGGAGTAGATCTTCACCATACCATCCTCCTGCGAATGACATAATCGAGCGCAGGCATCGAGACGTGAAGGCTGCGCTAAAGTGTAGCTGTGAGAAAGACGACAAATGGGTTGAATATCTGCCAACTATCCTTTTGGGGATGCGGGCAGCCATAAGGCCTGATATGGGAGCAACTACTTCTGAATTAGTGTACGGCACTACAATAAGATTGCCCGGGAAATTCTTAAATCCATCGTCTGGCCCGGTGGGCTAGGCCGATTTCATTGCGCAGTTAAGAGGCATCATGGGTTTGTTGCAACCGAAACAAACTTCTCATCACGGTAAGCCTGCCATTTTTGTCCACAAAAGCTTAAGTAAATGTTCGCATGTATTTATTAGGACGGTACTACATAAGTATGGGAAAAATTGCAAACGATGTTCGAAGAAAAAAGCCCACGATTTACGACATTAGTTAAACAGTTCACGGGAGCGAAACTCGAAGATTGTGATTCAATGGATGGCTTCGTTTACCGTTTACAAATAAAGGGAATGCGTTTCTTAACAGCAACAAAAACGGTCAGCGCAGAACAAAAGGCATTCATTGCTCTAATTGCAATAAAAATTCACCCGAATTTACTGAAAAAAATGTAAAGATGTTAAAAATCCAAATAGAGTGGCGTAAGCGTTGAAAAAAGTTGAAAGAAGCGGGAATGTGAAATTGTTAGCTGATATAAAGGGTGAACCGAGCCAGATAGATGTAAATAATGTTTTGTGCATTCTGAAACTTGTAGCGAATTTATTGTCTGCAACTCAAATTACAAGTCGTCGCAATGAGATTTATTTCTTTTCAGATTATGCTGAGCTAGTGATAGCTGATATGATCGATGGCGTGTATCGACTAAATGTTAAATGTAGCTTCATCACAATTGCAGCAACTGATAGTTTCGAAGCGTGCCATAGAAGTCGAAAATTAAACTGGAAAGCGAGTTAAGAAGTGCAGGTCATTATCGAAAGGCGAACGTCAACACCATATACGCCACAGCAAGAAGGACTTACCGAGAGAATGATTCGTACTTTGACAAGATGAGGATCCTCCGAAGAAGTTTTGGGCTGAAGCATTTGGAACAGAAATGTATTTGAAAAATCATTCTGTCTCTCATGTTCTTTTGAGAAAAACTACTATCGAAATTTGAACTGGATCAAGGCCAAGTTAAGCCTCTTGAGAATTTTTGGAAGTCGTAAGACATAAAGACCAAATGATATCGAATGTGTAATCCAGACACCAACTGAGCGATCAACAGCCGCAAAATCATTTTTTTTTAGACTTTGGATAATTCTTCAAATTTGAAAACTAATCTTTCTGCTTTGGTGGTGGCAACTGATGGTGGCTTTGGTGGTACTAATACCACAAATGCTTCCACATATTTCGAATCTATTCTGCAGTGTTCGGAGAGCAAAAATACCGACACATTTGCCGGATTTTATTACATATTTTGCATGTAGCAAGCGTGTAAAAACAATCAATTCGAAATAGATATTTAAACTTAAAACGAATTCAAATAGCGCCATTCTTCGTTAAAACGCAATGCTAATTGCAAAGGGCTGTAGTCAAAAAGCTGGCTTCGATTATGAAGAAACTTTTTCACCAGTGGTTCGCTATTCTTCGATCCGATTCTTGATGATATTGGCTTCCAGATCCGACTGAGACCTGATGTTGAGGAAAAAATCTACATGTGGCAGCCTGAGATTTTTTTATGGTGGCAGTGGCCGTATATGCTTGCTAAAACTCAACTTACAGATTAAAGCAAGCGAGTCGTCAGTGGAACATCAAACTGAACAATGTAATGATCAACTATGGGTACAAAAGTTGTGAAACTGATGCATACATTTATGGTTTATGTTGCCGTTCATGTGGATGACTTAATAATTTAAGGCCAATCACATTTCAGTGCGCATCACTCATGATCGAAAGTCGGGGTACATTCCATTCGGTCACCAGAAATACATTGAAGTAATACTTGAAAAGTTTCAAATGTCAAATTGCAATCCGATTGATTCACTGGCAAACCCAAATTCTTAGTTAACAAGGAAAAGATGATGAAATGGCAGATATTATTGTAAAAATGCGCCTTAAGACTGATTTACATTCAACGACAATCGACGTCTGCAAAAAAATTGAATTACAACATAGGAAAAAGTATAAAGACAAAAAGAGAAAAAACAATCATCTGCTTAAAAAAGTCAATTGAAACCCGAGAAACAAACCCAAAAAACCTCGTCGGCTTTTTTTGCAGATGTCGAGTTTCATCTTTTTTCTGTAAAATCGGCGATGCTTGGAAAAATAACTGTAATAAGGTTACATAAATAAGAAAACCAATGATTTGTATTGGTTAATGACATTTTTTGTTTAAATTTATTTCTTATGTGTAAAGAAAATGAATTTTTGATTTGACATCTGCATCTGCTAAAATTTTTGAATGTAAATCAGTGTTTATCAAGAAGCAGTTGGCAGCTTTCTACATTTGAACCGGGTCAACCTCATTGAAATGTTGTGAAACGCCTATTTAGATATCTGAATAAATTCCATCGATTGCAAACTCATTTTTCAATCAGATGCGGTGATAATTTGGGTGTACATGGCTTTTGTGATGCTGATTGGTCATTATACATTGACCATCGAAAGTCTTGCATTGGTTATGTATTCAAACTGCAAACTATTCAATTTCTCGGGCAAGTAAAAAGGCAAACGTTTTCGAAATATTTCTTTAGAACTTTCCTTTACAATCATTGAGCGAAAAATGCACCAAAAAAATTTGGTTTTGTGTATGTTTTGAATAATTTCCAGGCAATGACCCTCAGAATTACATAAATATTCGCCTCTCGGATTAGAATTCATAGAAATCATATGCTCCTCACAGAACCAACGTCGTGGACGACGACGACATTTTATTACCGAAATTTTTTAAAATCTATTTCTATTTTCGTCGTCAGGGCTTCAATGTTACCAACTGGTTTTTGGGTCGTTATATTGGTAGTTGCAACTTTTTGGCAGTCAATTTGTTCATATCCTTTTACGCGCTCTCAACAATAAAGAACATAAATTCAATCGCCAAATTTAATTTTATTTTTTAATTCATTAAACGTGTACATTAAACAATAGTGATGCGATTTTTAAGGTTATGTTGCTTAATATGTTATTTAATTTTGTCGTTGGTCGCTGACGCTCTTATTGTATAAATGATAGTTTATCGCTCTTGTTCTTTTTATACCTGCAGTATTAGTACAGAATACCTAGAAGCGACATAACGCGGTTTTTATTTGGAAAAATATCAACTCATAGTTTTGACCTTGGCTTGGCAAAGGTAAGATTTTTCGTATTAAGTTGTCGTTCAGTGGTTGGAAATTCAAAATTAGCTTATAAAATATAAGGTGTGAACGATTTCTGCGTCGATGCAATGTCGCTTTTGGTTAAAGAAGAGTAGGCTAGGGGCTATTTAACTCGTTTGATGTTGAAAACCCGAATGTCGTAAGGCCGAACACCGAAAGGCCGAATGGGTTGGAAGGCCGAATATCTAAAGGCTTAATATATCGAACAGATCGTTCTTTAAAACGCGTCCCGTTTGTTAGGGCATATTTCATTACGGCATACTTCAATATGGCATAAGATACAATACGGCCTATGGCGTATTACGTCATATTTCAATATGGCATATTGCAATACGGCATACAGTACAATACGGCATAAAGTACACTACGGCATATTTCAATGCGGCATGTAGTACACTACGGCACATTTCAGTAAGGCATATACAACCGAGTACGATTAAATTCGATTTACATGATGGAAATGATAATGAAAAATAAAATACCTTATCTAGAAGAAATAAATACAGAAACTAAAAATCTCGAAAAAAAGGAATCCAGAAAACTAAAACCCAGAAACATAATAATCGAAGCGTCAAGTTAAAACAAAAATTTATAAAATGTCTATAAAGTTTGGATTTTTTCAAAAGGGGTTTTAATATTTGTGATAATGTAAATTGATTCGTTAACGTTTCAGATACAGATCGAAGAATTATATCGCTCGTATCACTTCTACTGATAGATGTACCACAAATGTTTCAAGTGATGACGAACGTCTCAAAAAGCCTGTAAAATTGAATTGTTTTCATTTATTTCAAAAAAAAATTTTTTCTGGATTATTTTCTGGATTGCTTTTCAATTATTCTGTATTTTAAAATTTCTAGATTTTTTTTGCAGGCAAATGTAGTGATCGCAGAATTTTCCTTCATCTATTGGAATTTTCCTTGACTTAACAGAATTATCTTCCTTTACTTTAGAAAATTCTCCCTCACTTACCATAATTCCCTTCACTTTGATTCGGCCTTTCGACATATTCGTCCTTTCGACATATTCGGACTTTCGACATTCGGCCTTTCGGCACATTCGGCATTTCGACCTTCGGCATACG
Organism: Tipula vernalis; assembly: GCA_958295665.1. Lineage (NCBI taxonomy): Eukaryota > Metazoa > Arthropoda > Insecta > Diptera > Tipulidae > Tipula > Tipula vernalis. The sequence goes on along the minus strand of OY282558.1, from coordinate 124,222,808 downwards.
GTTAACTAACTTTGCATACATTTAGGCGAGTGTCTATATGAAATCTGATCGACACGACATCTGGAACTTCATCGATTAAATATTATTTTCATATGGTGATATTACTACATGTATTTATACATAGTATGCTAAAATCTACCATTTTTGCTGGTAAACTTCTGTATTTCAATAAGTTTTATGGTTTTTCGCTTGTAGTCAAGTTGTGATCAAAGGTTAAATGAAACTTTTTTAAATTAGTTTTAAACTATTTATTTTACAAAATATGTTGAATTACCTAATGTTTTTAAAGACTTTAGTTCAGCTGAAATCTTTGATCCTTAAAAAATAAATGTTAACAGCGTAATTTTCTTATTTTGGCCAATCATCGTAGATTTAAATGTGAAATCTTTCGTCTTCTGGAATGGAAATAGAAAAATACATTAAATTAAAATAATTTAGTTAATTAGAGGAAGACGAATTCGTATTACCAACAATAAATTACAGAAAGATGCGTAATAAGCCAGTAAAACAAAGTGTCTTCGATTGATTTGTTTTATAAATATCATTAAGCCCCCCGTTGTCTTTGGATTTGAAAAATGTGTTTATATTTAATAATCAAAAACTAAATAAAAGAAGGGGAAAATTTTGAAGCCAAATTCAACAATTTTATCCAACAGTTAAGAAACTATCGTGTTCCATCCTTATTGGCTATATTCCACAGCTTCATCCAAAACCCATTTTTAGAATTCTACTTTCATCGGACAAGTCGGATTTCATCAGATTCAAATTCCAACCCAATTATCGAAATTCCAGAACTACAACTAAAAATCGTTTTAGAATCCCATTTCTTTTGCACAAATCAAATTTCATCTTAATTGTTTAAGAAATAGCAGAGTTTTTCCTTAGAACAAACTTTAATTTATTATGAAAAATGTTGATTTCGATATGAAAATTATTGAATTTGAATTGAAAATGCTATTAAGGCGGCCGCAAGCGGGCTGCAACGTTCATAATTTCCTATAACATGTATTTTATCAACCGAATAAGATTTTATTTTTTTTGTTACCTTTTTGTTTATTTATACAGGGTGACCCATTTTAATCCATCCACGGATATAACTCTTCAGGAAAGCCTTATTCGAAAAAAAATGTTAAGCAAAAGTTGTATGGTTCGATGGGGCGACATCGATTAATGACCTTGGCCTTAACCTTGAGGTATAGGATCAAAGTCATTTATAGGTCAAGTGAATTTTTTAATTAGTGACGCTACGTAGTTTACGTTTGAATATGTATTTTCCATGACCTCCCATGAAGGTAAAAAAAAATTCTATGTTCTAGAATATTTTTTCAAATGGTCAAATGTGACCTCAGAAGGTCGTCCTACAAAGGGTCGAAAACTGCTTATTTTGTGAAAAGCATTCAAATAAAAGGTAGTTTGACCAACAAATTTTAAATGAAACTGTAACTCGACTTTTGACCTTGGAAGGTCATGGATAATACATATTCGGACGTAAAATTTTGCGGTCTTTCTATTTCCACATTCAAAAATAAAGGTTTCTATAAGGGATAAGGCCCTTCTGAAGAGTTATTTCCGTGAATGGATTAAAATGGATCACCCTTAATTGTAAATACAACAACAATTTAAAGGGATTACCACCGTCAGTGAGAAGAACTCTCTGTAACGCAGGTTTTCCTTAACACTTTTTGACACCGAACGATTACAGATGCCTTTAAAACGTCATCATATAAACCTTTATTTCGGTACACCAAGCTCCGTCATTAATTTTATATACTATATGTACGTACAACCCTAATATAACGCGATTGGCAAATGCTGTGTTGTACATGCATCTCTTTTTTCTTTAAAATTGTTAGAGATACAGGGAAAATATTCATAATCAAAATTGTAGGATGGAAGAGGGAAGTTTGTTTGGTAACCTTGGATAACCTTGAATGATCTTTACTTTAAAGATACGTCCTCAACAATTTCTTCGTTTAATTATCGTCTGAAAACAATGATAATGGGTATTTTCTCTGAATCTCTAACCATTTTCGCGAAAACGAGGTGCACTTTTTGCCAGACACTGTATAATTGCCATAGCTAGGTTTTTTATAAAGCATTTTCTCAAAGCTAATTTATGATTTTTTCTGTTCAATCCCAGTGAAAAACAATAAAATGGATTTCTTGTGGGGATGTGTCAGTCATTTAGCAGAGATGTCAAATCTAGCATGCCAAATATGTGAACTAAATTATTTCAACTTCTTTGCTGATTAAGAATTGTAAGATTGGTTGCTAAATCATTTAAAAATATTAGAATATTATAAAAATTGTAGCCACTGTTCCACAAAAATTTGAACGAAAGACAATTTCTGCAGTCATTGAGCATTGCTGGACAACATTTAAGGAAGTATGAATTTTATCAAACATATAAGACGGCGAGGTTTCAGTCGTTCAATATTCAAAGCATATCGTTACTTTCCTACTATTGTGAGCCTAAAAGTTTTGATTCAGGCCTCCTGACTATAAAAATATGTATATTTATGCACTGCGATACAGGATTCAGCAAGTTTCGTTCGTGAAATACGCCTTGAAATTAATGGGAATATTTGGGAATATTGATTTCAAAGCGTAATGGACGACTGAAGCCTGCCATTCGCACCGTAAAGCAAAGTTAAATGACAGCAGAAATTATCCTGCATTTTTATTTTGAAGTTCAAGGGTTCTGAATGTAAAGTTTCAGCCAGATAACAGCTTTGAGAAAATGATGTGAGATATTGTTCCAATTTCTGACAATTTTTAATTTATCTATAGTAATATCTAATTCCTACTGCTACTGCTAGAAACGTCTTCCATTGCCAGCGAAAAGTCTCACTAAAAAAATCTTTTAATTTAAAAAAAAAAAAATGCTTTTTGAAGGCGACATAACTGTTTAAATACTTAACATACTTGAACTGGCATTTCTGCCAACAAAATAACTGCAAGCAAATAGCAAGAAATACTAAAGATAAAGGGAAAAAATTATAAATGGGCCTTCACAAAATGACTTAAGCAAAAAATCACCTACAGAGGGCGACAAAATTAAGTGAACACTCACATCACTTTTTTAGAATGCCCTAATTTTCGAGATCTCTAAACCTCACATTGTTTTTTTTTTGTTTGTTTTGTTTTGCTTATTTCCTTTTTCGTTTATTTGCGTATAAACTGTAAAATTACACTTCGTTTTTATCTGCGTTGATATGTACTTTGTATGTAATGTGCAATAATCGACGCGACAAAATTAAGTTAACACTGTATGTTTTGATGTTTAATCCAGTTATTTTTCGAATAAACTTTGGTTTAAGGTGAGTTTTGCAATATTCACAATTTTCAATGATTTTATTTGTTTTCTTTAAAAAATTAGTAAATTTTGTTGTTGAATATTTTTTAAGTTCATGCAATATGCCGAGACAAAACGAATATTCAATTGATTTGCGACAACGGATTGTTAATGACCGTAAGATTGGGTTGTCCTATCGCCAACTTGCTGTAAAATACAACGTGTCATTCACTGGCGCGAAAAAAATATACTTAAAGAATGAAGAACACGGAACTCTAAAAAATTTGTCCGGAAGGGGAAGGAAGCGAAAGACATCAGAAAGGGAAGACACACAAATAGTGAGAGAAGTGAAGAAAAACCCGAAACTAACTTCTCGCGAAATTAAAGAAGCAACAAATCTTTCAGTTTCCACACGTACAATTTGCCGACGGTTAAGACAAAAAAGGGAAAATTAGCTGTATTCAGAGAAAGAAACCTTTCATAAGCAAAGCAAATATGAAGAAAAGATTAAAACTTGCTTGATTGATTAAAATATCGAAATAAATGCTTTGACTTTTGGAATAATGTGCTATGGTCAGATGAGAGTAAATTTCAACTCTTCGGATCTAAAAAACGAGATCGAGTTTGGAGAAATCCTGGAGCCGCTTATGCAGCTCAAAATATAAAAGCCACAATAAAACATGGTGGTGGTTATGTTATGGTATGGGGGTGTTTCGCTGGAAGTGGAGTTGGCAATTTGTGTTTAGTTGAAAATATTATGACAGCTGGTGCATATGTGGACATATTAAAAAAAAAATTTGAAAGATTCAGTACGCAAAATTGGTTTACCACGTAGGTTTATCTTCCAGCAGGATAATGACTCCAAACATACGTCCAAACTTGCCAAGGAATATTTTACAAAAAATAAAATTAAACTGTTGGAATGGCCTCCTCAGAGCCCGGATCTTAATCCAATAGAAAATCTGTGGATGATCTTGGATGAAAAATTTCCATTTAAAGAGCGCTCAAATAAAAACGATTTTTTTAGGAACTTAAGTCACGCATGGGAACAAATATCGACTGAAACCACTTTAAAACTAATAGAAAGTATGCCACGGCGACTGGAAGCAGTCATCAAATCTGGAGGAGGACATACTAAATATTAATTAATAAAGATGGTCAAAAAATCTTAATTTTTTTCTTGTAAGATGAATATGTTCACTTAATTTTGTCTTAGGGATTAAAGTGCAACTTTTTTAATTTATTTTGTATTAAATGAACTAACAAATTTTTTGGTGTATACAATTAATGGATTAATAAATAATAACCTGTAAAGTATTTCAGAATTGAAAACTTAGTATTCATTTTATTTGTTCAAGTTTGGGAAGACAAGTTTACTATAAATAGAATGTGTTCACTTAATTTTGTCACCCTCTGTATCTCCTAGGCTATAATAGTATGGTCCAAAAGCACTTTTCTCGACGTTTTGAAGGTCACTGAGTCCGATAAAGCTATTTGAAAAAATTGATTAGAGTTAAGTTTGAGTTAAGATTTGAGTTGGTGGTTTAGCTTGACTTGTTCTGAGTTGAGTTCACGTACGCATATGGTTTTTCGGACCGTGTTGATTTAACGATTGAGTTGGGCGTTTAGTGGTTTTCAGTCGGGGGTAAGGTGAATGTTAAATTAAGTTGTGTTCATATAGTTTAGAGTTTGATGTTTAAAACTGAATTTTCCACTTTTGGCTGTTCGGTCAGGCTTGACGTAATATTTATCGAGGTGAAGTCGTGATATTTTTTTTCATTTTGACCCGACCGAACAGGTCAAGACATTCAATTTAGAAATGTACCTATATATTTTTATTGTAAATTAATATTATTAAATACTTTCCACAAATGATTTTGTACAACAATTTTGGCGTATTTTGACAATATACAAATTTTCACCTTTATTTTAAACCGTCCTAGGTACATACCTACATACGATGAAATTTTCCCCTATAGACCGATTTTGACACTACCATTCACTGGATAATTCGCATGACCTCAAAGGTAAATAAGTACTAAGGCTGCAGACCAATAGTAGCGTAAATTGTCCTTTTACCTACTTTTTAATAGTGTACAGGGTAAATTCAAATACTGTTGGGTAAACTAAGAAAGAAAAGGTATATGACGCTGTTGTTAACTTTTGAGGTTTCAGCGATTTTTGTAAAATTTCTGCGTTTCCATCATACTCATGGGTATAACAAAATAAATTTTATTTTTATTTTACGAAAGAAAAACTATAAAAAATATTTGACATTTCCTTTTGCACCTCCAAATCATAATTTGTGTCCTCCGAGCCCACTACCAACCTTCACAGAGGTAACATCTAGTGAATATTATAAAGTGAATAAATGTGGTTTATTCCACTGTACAGTATAGATCTTACTGTTGCAAAAATTTTTCTTTTTGGTATTCCTACCAATATACAATCCTAACCAAAATTATTTATACCTGCTAATTTTTTGATGCAACGTAACGCAAACAACTTTAAAAATTTTATTGTATAAATAATAAACTTTTTGAAAAAATTAATTTTAATTCAATAATTACAGTTAATTTAGTTTTTACCAAAATTATTTGTACCTACAAATTTGTTCTTATTATTATTTGTACAGTATGGAAAAAAATCAAAATAAAATAGTAAATCAATTAAATTTAAGATTATTTTTGACTAATTAAATAATGATATATATTCACTAATGTTTTGTACGCAGATGGTCAGTTTTTGTTTAGCCTCTATAACATCTAGCAGATGGTTCAAAAAGATTTTGTTAAAATCACCTAAAATCTCATCCCACTCGGTTTTCTTGGCACCCTATTACAAATTTTTAGTCTTGTTAAATTATGAATATCTTCCACTTTAACTTAAGCCTTCGCACGTTTAAATCAAAACTCTGCCCTGGCCGAGACAAATAATTATATTCAAGATTTTTGAATAATTTCGTGGCAATAATTCTTCTTATGTAAGATAGCATTATTGCGCTGAAGAGCAAATTGAGGACTAACTAGTTTATCGTCAACTAGGAATGTTACCTCATGAAATAAATCGAAATTGAACTATGGCCTTGAACAGTTGTAGTTTGTAGGGCATACACACAAACGGAATATGATCTACCGTCAGGAAGCGAAACTTGAACGGCGTCATAAGATAATCCAAGTGAATAAAACAAAATCAATTCAATTTTTCACCAACGAATTTATTTATTTCACACAAGAATTATTACAACACAATTTATCAATGATAATTCACAAAATCACTTTATATAAATTATTCGAACAATTTTACTGATCACTTTTACTTTTTATTTTGCACCAAAACACTTTTTAAATCACTTTATAATTCCATTTTTAATCTTCACACTATCGCTTACCAAATACTAATAATCCTAATAATCCAATTCGATTTCGTTCGCCTTTTTATATACACAATCGAAACTTCTAGAAAGCTCATGTCTTTTCCAGTTAGAATAGTGTAGAAACATTTAGAACAATATTATCATGGAAAATTCCATTTTAGAACAGTAAAACATTGAGCTATTAATTTAACTTGTTCTATTTCACAATCTAGGTGTCACCGTCACACTACCCCTCACCTAAGCCTAGGACCCAAATTACCTCCTATGTATAAGGCCAGCCTCTCCCAATGCACCACGTTTGGTTTACCTCCTTGTCCCTTTCTTGTCCTGTAGGGTGCCTTTCATGTAGGCTGCATTTTCGACGACGAATCCTTATTCCATTGTAAAACGCGGTTCCGTTTCAGCCGCTTTTCGTCAAATCTTCCGCCGTTGACTTGTTTGCCATAACGATTTCTCATCCAGTCACCGGACACTAGCACTCCTCTTCGCACAACCCGACACTTCTAGATTTCCTCAACAATTGTTTCAGATTTCGATGGCAGCTCCTCGCAATGGCTGATTGTTACACGCCTTATTGTCGCATCCATAACGTTAAATTTAAGTTTCAGCTCGATGTTATCACTCAATATTCCCCGTCCAAAAACCAACACGACGCCATTCACCCTCATGAAGTCCGTTCCCAAAATAACTTTGTCCACGATATCTGCGACCAGAACCTCGTGTGGGAAAAGAGTTTCTCCGATTCTTATGTTTACGATCTTTTTCCCTTTAATCATTGCACTCTCTCCATTTGCCATTCTTAATTTTAACCCATCGGCCAGCTGCTCAGCTCCTGCGATCAAGTCTTTCCGAACAATTGTGTGAGTTGCTCCGGTATCGAGCGTAATGATACGCTAAAAAAAAATTATAAACAGGTTCATTTTTTCGATTTTTCCATTCTTTTTCGCCAAACAAATATTGTGGATTGCGGTAAATAGTATTAAATAAAATATTTTGAATAGGCATCTTAAAAAATGCATCCTTTCATCGTACATCTTCTGCCTTTTGAAATAGAGCAAATGATTAAATGTAAATCAGCTACTAAGTAGTTTCCTATTGTACTAAATAAAAATTGCAGATGTACTAAAAATTAACTTTGGTATGTTTCCATGCTGAAATAAAAAATTTTATTATGTGTCTGTACTCATGAAATGGAAAATCGGTAGTCTCGATAGAATATCTCCTAGATTTAATAAGTCGTTTAATTCAATCAGATGAATTAAAAACGACAAATTGTAGCGTAAAAAGTCCTACTCGATGAAATTTAACGAATTAATTGTTACACGACTTATATCATTATTTAATTAGCCAAAAATAAATTATAAATTTTATTTTGATTTTTTTCCATACTGTACAAATAATTTTGGTAAAAACTAAATTAACCGTAATTTCTCCTAGAACCAAAATTTAAAAAAAATATGATTGAAATGTAAAGCGAGTAATTAAATTTATTGAATTAAAATTAATGTTTTCATAAGCTTTATTATTTATATAATTTTTAAAGTTGTTTGCGTTACGTTGCATCAAAAATTTAGCAGGTACAAATAATTTTGGTTAGGACTGTATAATGTTATTTAAAAGTGTAATTGTTAGTTAACACATATAAATTTTAGGCATAAAATAAAACTAACGAACCCTAATGTAAATAAAGGTCGCTCTAATGCGACCTTAAAAGTAATAACATTTAAAAATCATAGACAAAAATCATATGATTAAACAAATTTGTACAATTCGATTAGAGAAAATCAATGCGTAATTAGCTTTCTACAAATTAACGGTAACGGAAACCAAAAACAAAAACAATAAAATTATTATAACACCAATAATAACACAAACCATCACCGAACATGAATTGAAATGTATCCTCAATGGCCTAAATATTAAAAAATGCCTGATTAAACTATGTCACATTGGGATAAAAGTATCATTAAGTAGTCAGCAATATTACAACACTCTTAAAAAATATCTAGTAAACGCGAAAACCGAACACTACATTCCGTTCTCCTTCTGATAAAGTATTAAAAGTCCTTTAGGTACGTTTAGGCACTCACCGATAATAAATATACCAACCAAGCCATTCAAACAGAAGATATCCTTGAACTAATTGAATTATAACCTAAGCAAGGCTCAAAACAAAATGGCCTTTATCTTATAAAATTTAACGCTAACAACGTAAATTTCAAAATCATACAAAAAATCAAAAGTCTCAACCACATAATCATATCATGATCATGGAACTTCATACTGTTTCAAAATCCCAAGATGCCTAAAATGCAGCGAAAAAATGTATCGTATTTTCAATACGAATTGAAAAACATAAAATTTTATATTGTAAGACAGAAACTTCCGTCAGTTTTGACGGGTAATTACTAGTATCAAAATAAAACGGAGCTTAAACATCAATCAAACGCTAAACTCTGGCGGATCAATTCGGCAAACTCAGTTGCATAATACATGGAACACCCTCTTTAGCAGAAAACCTTCTAACGCTGATTATAGTGCTCACCGCAACAAAAAGGACTCTTCTAATGAAACAGGACAAAAAGATTTATCAAATGATTCTTTGTTTACGTACGACGAAATCTTGACCTTGATAAGTGATATGGTCTCAAGCCTCTCTGGTTGTAAGACGAAATCGGAACAATTTAGTGTCTTAACTCGTTGACCTTTAACCTATCTTTACAGTAATGTTAAATAATGGTTCAGCGCAGATTTGAATAACATATTCCCTTGGGAATGCCCATAGTTTAAATAACAAAAATAAAATTAAATCTGACGTAAAACAACACCTCACTTCATTTCGTTCAAATTTCATTATAGTAGATAACCTAAACGCTAAACATCCCCACTGGAACTGTTACAAAAACAACAGAGCTGGCTCAGTCCTATATTCAACGAAATGCTTAACAGCTAATTTTTAATTAAATTATTTACCAGTTCCCCTACCTATTTTAACCATAACTCAAAATATGGGCATACTCTAGATGTGGCTCTTACAAACTGCAAACAATTTATCCAAAATATGAGATCTCTCCCGGATTTAAGCTCCGACCAACTCCCGCTTCACTTTCAACTAGAATCAAATTCCAAATATTATGATGACTTTCTCAGACCAAATTACTATAAGACAAATTGGAAATCTTTTAAAGCGTGCATCGAATCTTCAATTCGTAATGTTGGTTGCTGCAATGATATTGATGAACTTGTTGGCTATCTAAACAATATCATCCTGTTAGCTAGAAATAACAGCGAAACGAACTTCATCACCGCATTTGGACTGAATTTCAAATACTAAGAAACAATAAATGAAATAAAATGTGGGCTATAAGTAGGAACTTGCGACAGCGAAGTAGATTAATTCCTCCCCTAGCTGACGCTACAAATCTCGAAAAATGTGAATTCTTAGAGCACAGCACATATCATCAGAAATCGACAACTTTTTATTATCTAACTCCATACCAACGTCGTTAAACAAATCTTTAGAGGAATAAAGCCATCTAAGGCTCCAGGATATGATAACATCAATGGTATATTAATTAAAAATCTTCCTAGGAGAGCGCATGTATTCATATTATATTTATTCAATAGTTCTTAAAAAACGATTCAATGAATTTATCCAAATCAATAGAATCCTACCAGATGAGCAATTTGGCTTTGGCACTCCGCATTTACCAGCAGGTAAAATCAGCTTCGATCGGCTGCGAATCAATTCTCGGGTAAATCAATTAGTGCGGTAAATCCATTTATCGGATTTGGCTTATTTACCCCGTCCATTGGTCTTAGAATAATGGTAAGGGCCTGAAAATTGGCACATCATGTTATCTCAGTTGTTAGTGGTTTCTATAAGAATTTCAATGTGGTTGTACCTAGGCGTCTAGGGCGCCCACACAAATTTTTGGGGGAAAATATGTTCAAATGGTGTATAATTTGTTTAACAAATTACATGAAAATGCCTAAAAATTTTAAAGTGTTGTAACCCGGAATCAAAGAACTTCCATAATTTTGTATCTGAAAAACATAGAGAAACGTTTTATTTATAAATTGGGCGGCCCTTTACATCACCCCCTTAACCTCAGGATCCGACCAATTCGAAATTTTTATAGAAAATTCTGGCACTTAAGATAACTCGATTCACGTAAAAGACACTTTAAATGTACAAAAAATGTTTTAACGATTTGTTTCGATATTGATTTGTTACTGTTTATTTAAACAACCGAATTCCTCCATCCCCGTTTCCCGACAGAGTGAAACGTATCAGCATTTTCGTATTTCGTAATTTCGTAAATTTGTCGTCTCTTCTGATTAGTTCAAATTATTTCTCCTAAATAAGCAAGAAACGTCAAAAATACACAAATACGGAAATGCTCTACTTCTATCTACACTGTGTCCGAAACCTGTGATAAATATTTTTTAGTACTAATTTTTGACATTTTATTTGAAAAATATGCTGCCCGTATTATGCAATAATTTTTTGGCCAATTTGCCCGCCTCATCCGTTTGTTGTTTCACATTAACTAGATTAATTTCCAAGAAATACGGAGTAACAAAGATAATATTTTTGAAAATTGGACAGTGTGTAAAAGTAAGCGAATGGAACAAGCCGATATGAAATACAAACATCTGCAGTAATAGAAAATTGGCGACCAATATGAACACCACAATTTCCGATTTTTGTATAATTCGTTAATACATAATTACGCAATTTAATTCAACAATAAAAATTACGGCTGGAGAATTAAAATCACGATCCCAGTTGAAAAATGTATCTTCATAACAGCAAATGAGGAAAATAAATTTCTTTGAAATAAAGCGCCAAGGCGACTACATATCAATCGCATAATGTATTTATTTTGTATATGTCAAAAATTATCATAGGATTTGACAGTGATAATTTGCGTGTGTGCGGTTTTTTCAAATAAATGTCAAAAATTAGTACTAAAAAATATTTAATACAGGTTTTTGCCACAGTCTAAATATAAAATATTCTTTCTAATTTCAAAAAAATATCACAGTTTTATGACAGACCTTCCAGAATAATTGGTTAGGTCTAAAATAGCCCGGTCCCATAAAAAATTTTTTCAAAACATTAGCTATACACGTGAAAAAAGACGAATTTGAGTGAACGATCGTTCTTACAAGGTATTAAATAAAAATCACAACCACAACTTTTTATAGAACCAAATGTTGTATGGCTTTAGGTACCTTTATGGTTTATTTCATCTACGGTATTAAAAAATTTTATCCACGTTTGGAAGCTAAGGCACGCATTGAACAAATTTAAAGAGTAGAGAACAAAAAGTTCGATTCTATCTAGGTACTAGAAAAATTATTTAAAATTTTAATGACTTACCTCCTATACTACGTATTTAAAATTTTAATTCTGGTTTTCATGCTAAAATATAATCATCAATTATTCGACTTAAATCATCAGTCATTCGAAGGTGAAATTCGTTGTCCGTTTCGAATGCCTCCAAGCATAATTTTAATCGGCTCTTCTGTTTAATAAAATCATCAAAATTTTGTTGTGACTCAATTAATTTTACGGACAAATGTTGCGGCAGCAAAATCGTCAAATTAAAGAGGCACGACTCTAGCAGACCAAACAATTTATAATCATAACAACTTTTCAAAAAGGTTTCTCTACTTAAAATTTCATCTATCGCTGTTTGATCCATAAAAAATTGTAATGTCATCGTCAATTTTTCATAATAAAAATTGAGCAAATCATCTAAATTTCGATCAAGATTTTTACAATTTATCACAAGCAATGTCATTACATCGGCTGCTGGTGGTACATAACGACATAATTGAAAATCACATAAAATCGAATCAACTGGCACTCGATGCGTTTCAATTAGTTCTTTGCCATTCAATTCACTCACATATTTTTCATTTATATTTTCACGCACTTCATATTTATACAAAAGATTATTTTTCCACAAATCACCATGATTTACAACGTTTCGATACTCTACGGATGGTTCACAAAATGTATGAATTTTTTTAAAAATATTTTTCAATTTCTTTTCATATCGATCAAAATTGTTTCGATATTTTGGAATTTTTTTTGCCAACTCAATTAAAACTTCAACACAACTTTGTAGATTAATATATCGTGTTGTTGTCGGTCGGCTTGGATAGGCATTTTCATCCAAATCGTTTGGATGCTGTTGCAATATAGTCTGACCGGAATTCTTCTCGAATACGAACGATGCTGCATGAAAATTTGCTAACGTATCCAATGTTAGTTTTATGTGGTGCACATCCAATGATTTGTCATTATTTGGCGAAGGACACAATTGGTATCCTGAGTCGATTAAATTTTCGAAAACAAGTAATTTATTATCTTGGATCAGATAACATTTTGCAGCCCACTCTTTAATTCCGTATTGATGTTCCTGCAGTCTTGGTAATAACTGTTGAAACATAAATATTTCCTTTTGAAATACACGAACCGTTTTCAAATATTCATTTTCACTCGACATAAATTTGAGGAAAAATGTTAAAACCTGTTGCTCTTCTTGATCCGTATTACCAAAAACTTTTAAAATATAATGTTCTCCATAAAATCCCGCCGGATTTGTTCCATTCAATGAAATTACTTGTGTATGCGTAATTTTAAAATTAACATCTTGATTGGCGTAATGCTTTTTCACAATTGCATCCAATTCGTCCAATGATAAATTAAATTTTATATCCACGCTAGCCATATCACACTAAACAACTAAAATCGATAAATTCACTTAGAGTATAACAGCTGAACTATAATCACAAACCCGAATCTAAATTAGTTGTGAACAACTAAGATAAAAGCTGTTAATGTATCATTAATTCGATAAGTTTTTGTTTTTTGTGCTTCAACGTATTGTGCTGCGGTTTAACGATAACCGATGACTAAAGAAATTACGAGGGCAAAATGTTTTTTTTTTTTTTTATTACTAATATGTTCGAATCAAATGCCACACTAAAATCGAATGAGTCTAGACTCGCGATTTATTTCACAAAAATATGAAATTTGCACAACTAATACCCGTCATTCACAAATTGGACTGTACCAAATTTATAGAGTTGAAATGTAATTCGATACATTCTGTGGTTATGTTTACATTAATTTAATTGATTGTACATACTTAGTTTGGTATAAACCATTTCGATTAAATGAAACACGTATACTGAAAAAAAAAAATGCCAACTTGCTTAATTATTTATTTGATTAAAGTTGAGAACCGGAAATAGAGAAATATTAATCTTAAAGCAAAAAGTAATACGTTTCTCATACGCATAATTCATTGACGATGGCGATAAGTAATACGTAGTACCCTAGGGCATGTTTTATCCAGTTGGAAGACCTACGACAGACTTAATAATTACTACAAAGTAATTTGTATAGTTACAAGATATTGTAGTTTTTAGAAGGAATATTGAGCAATAAAGAACAACAGAAGATCTAATTCAAAGTTATGTACAATGGACAAAAATCATTGTAACTTATTAATGCCCGGTTGCACAAAAAAGAACAAACCACCAGATAAATAATACTTCCACTCTTTCTTCTTTTATGAAATTGCGGTTTATTTCGTGCAAGCTAATTTTATTTCATTTTAAATATTTGACTTCCCAATCGCGGTCAAATAAATATTTAACAGAAGGGCAAATATTTCGATGAAAAAATAAAGAAAAAATTGGCCTTGAATTTTTGTATTATGAAGGGATTTAACGCCTGCTCAAAATAGATCGATCGCCACGACAAGAGAATGCCAGACACGGTATCTGACGACATCAGTCAACATAGTCCAAGGGTAATCCGTCATACAAAAATTAAGTGCTAATTTCACTGAATGTTGCCATCTAACTGTTTTTGATCAAGTGTTAATGATCTATATTTAGGTAAAACAATGCTAAATCAGGTTCTAATTGAGTCCTTAAATTGCCTGAGGCAATGAAATTAATGCCAAGTTAGATCAGAGGTGTACCTACAAAAAGTAGGATGGTCTATCGCGCGGGTTTAAATATTCTTCGAATATTTTCAGTGAAAATGTTCGGCAGAACTATTATGAACTTGTGCCTGACCCCTCCCAGCCAATGCACACATTAAGACTACTGGTCATAGATAAAACCTTGAACTCTGATTTGCAAGAGCCAATAAGTTCGAAAACTCTTTTTTCCTTCGGAGTAAGCGTTTGTCTTCATCGAATGTTTCATATTTCGATTAAAATATTAAAACCTAAAGGAAGAGACACAGAAGACGGTCCCTGTGACGATTCTCGATCTCTACATTTTTTTTTTAGGTAATCCAAACTTAACATTACTGTAGTGAATGTATAAACGCACATCGTATGTATGCATGAACGCAGCCAATGACTATTAGCTTGCAGGGCGTACCATATACTACAATTTGATAGACGAAACCAAAATAGAAAAAGAAGAAAAAGAAAAGGCATATGAAAACGCGATCGAGGTTTTAGATAATTATTTTATTCCAAAATCGAGCGCAGCACGTAGAAAGGAACCATTAAATTAGATGAATTAGTCTATCGCAAGAAGTAAATAAAGTTAATTTCGAAAAGAAAGGTCACAAAAGTGAAAGTGCACATTCGTTCGATGAGAATCGCAACTCACAATCCCTCAGACGTTCTTCGTCAAGAAGTAGCAGCCAGGGACAATCAGATATCAAAAAGGAAAATAGCCAACTAAATTGCTATCGATGTGGTCGTACGGGTCATTTTGCCAAGAGCTTGAACTGTCCAGCCAGGAACAAAGAATGCGATAAATGCCATATAAAAGGACATTTCAAGAAAATGTGTCGCACCAATATGTCAAAAGGAAAAGTCCGTTTCGTTAGTGATGTTCTTTCCATACATAAAGTAACCGAAATCAGAAAGGAGGTAGAAGTCATATGCAAAGTAGGAGGAATAAAAATGAGATTGATGATAGATACGGGAGCTCGGGTAAATCTGATAAGTGAATACACCTGGAAGCGAGCGATAGATAGGGGAATAAAGACGTTGAATAAGCCAGCTAGTTTTAATCGAGAACTCAAAGGGTATAATAGCCTAATTAGGGTAGTCGACGTTGTTAGCACTACAATCGAACATAAAGACAATGTAGAAGAGATTGAGCTATACATTGTAGAAGGACAAGAAGCTTCATTAATGAGCTGCGAGACAGCTTTAGCCCTGAAAATCGTATCGTTTGATATAAATGCGATTAAAAATTGCAAGACCATATCGGATTCCAATAGAACAGGAAAGTAGAAATACATCCACTTCCGACATTTGAAGACATCATGCCAAATTTATACAAAAGTATAATGTTCTCGAAACTGGACGTGAAAAATGCTTTTCACCAAATAGAGATTATACCATCATCACGAGAAATAACTACATTCATTACCCATGAAGGTATTTACCGCTTCAAAAGGTTGATGTTTGGTCTGGACTGTGCTACCGAAATTTATCAAAAGTTAATGAAAAGTTTATTAGTTGACATCAAGGGAGTCTGGATATACATCGATGACATCTTAATAGCTGGAGAAAACGAGAAAGAGCATAACGAAAGATTAAGAAGAGTATTAGATATGCTGGATGAAAGCGGAATCATATTGAACAAACAGAAGTGTCAATACGGGAAATCGGAGATGAAGTTTATGGGGCATCTCAAACCCAAAGAAGGAATAAAACCAACTGAAGATAGAGTAATAGCAATCAAATCCCTTAGGGCTCCAGAAAATAAAGAAGAAGTCAGAAGCTTCCTGGGACTTCTCAACTACGTGGGTAAATTCATACCTAATCTAGCAACACTGTCGGAGCCACTAAAGGAATTAACACGGATAAACTACAGTTTCAGGTGGAACGAAGAGCAACAACCAAACTTTGAGAGGCTGAAAGAACTGATAATGACTGAATCAAAACTAGGATTTTATGATTCTAAAGACAAAACGACAATCATCGCTGATGCAAGTCCAGTAGGAGTAGGAGCCATTTTGATTCAGCAAAACGAGAACCAAACTAGAGTAATCGCATATGCATCAAAAAGGTTAACCGAAACCGAAAGAAAGTATTACCAAGGAGAAAAGGAAGCACTGGCGATACTTTGGGCTGTGGAAAAGTTCAAGATGTATGTGACGGGAAAACGATTCGACCTAATAACGGACCATAAGGCGTTAGAAACCCTATTCAAACCTATTTCCAATCCGTGTGCTCGGATCGAGCGTTGGGTCGTTGGGTTCTGCGACTTCAGTCATTCTATTTAAAAGTCATTTACAAACCGGGGAAAACAAATATAGCAGATCCGTTACCGAGGCTGTGTACAAACCAGGAAACGACTTTTGATCACAGGGGTGAGATGTATATTAACTCTATAGCACAAATAGCCAAACCGAAGGCAATTACAATCGAAAACATAAGAGAAGGAACGCAATCAGATAACGGTATATTAACATTGAGCGAAGCAATGAAAAACGGAAGATGGACCGAGGACATTGTACATTACAAAAGATTTGCAGACGAATTAAGCGAAATAGAAGGTATCATAACGCCAGGATCGAATCATAATGCCGGAAAGTCTGCAGAGTCAGGTACCAAAACTTGCTCATGAGGGACACCCAGGCGAGGGAATGATAAAAAGAAGGTTACGAAAAAAGGTATGGTGGTATAACATGGACAGAGATGCGATACAATTCGTGAAGAGCTGTAAAAGCTGCCAAATAGTTGGTAAGTTAAATAATCCTGAATCTTTATACTTAACCGAATTACCAAGGGGAAGTTAGAATCAATTAAGAGCAGATTACCTTGGACCATTACCTTCAGGAGACAACTTATTAGTAATAATTGACGAATACAGCAAATATGTTGTTGTTGAGCCCATGAGGTCAATAACAAGCATAACAACGATCGCCAAGTTTAAAGTTCTTTTCACGATGTACGGACTACCTAAGACACTCATCACGGACAATGGAACACAATTTCGGAGCGCAGAATTTAACGAATTTTGTGAAGAATAAAATTAAAGTAAAAGCATACCATACCCTACTCACCTTCCTCAAATGGAATAGTGGAAAGACAAAACCGATCTCTGGTAAAGCGACTCAAAATAGCACAACTCGAGAAAGGAGACTGGAAAGAGGAATTGAATGACTGGTTGTTCCTGTACACCAACTCAATTCACCCTTCCACTAGTATAATCCCAGCTCAGGGAATGTTCCGAAGAGATTTTCGGGAGAAAATCCTAACGATCGAAAAGGAAGTTGAAATATACGACGAGGACATAAGGTTCCAGAACAGAGAGGACAACCTCACAAGGAAACAATACATAGACGAGAAAAGAAAGGCTGTCAGGTACGACGTAGAGAAAGGCGATGTGGTACTGAGGCAAAACGAGCGGTTGGAAAACAAGCTTTCAACTAATTTTGACAATAACGAATACAAAGTGATCGATCGGCAAGGGAAAATGGTCAAAATCGAAAACAACGATGGTCAGCGAGAATCATTAAACAGCACCATGGACAAGGATAGATCAGAGTGAGCATAACAACCTTAGATACTATTACGGGGGATCTGGTAAACAATAATCCAACCGATACAACCACAAGCGACGGTATAAATAACAATACGGGAGAAATCCTTAGAAGGCAATCGGGTAGAGTAAGAAAAGGACCATCTCATTTAAAAGATTACGATTTATCTTAGTTGGAAAACTTAAAAACGAAATTTTTATCTTGCGACATAAGATGTCTAATTTTAAACACAAGCCTAAGAGAAAAAAAAATAACAAAAGAAAGATATTCTGTTCAGTACAAATGAAGTCAATCTGAGAGAATACACACTTAGAAATTATCATTTAATTTTGTAACAACCAAGTAATACTAAGTTTTGAAATATGTAAATTTATTAATTTAGTTTAAGTAAAAAATAAAAAATTAAAAAATAAAAGAGTAGATGTAGTGAATGCATAAACGCACATCGTGTGTATGCATGAACGCAGCCAATGTCGAAAAGAAGTTGAATATGGTAACACAACATACATGAAGGGAGTTGATGGTTGACCGCGAAAGAGTAAAGACGTAAGAGTCGTAAAATAAAATAATAAGATATCAGTAAATGTAAATACATATAAAGATAAATGTGTTTGATTAAGAGATACGAAGGGGAGATATTTACAATTATCATTCATATAGCTCCTACATCATTCCATTTTGAGGAAGGTTCAACCATCATTCATTTCGTATCATTCATATAGCTACTACATCTATCCATTTTGAGGAAGGTTCAACCATTATGAGATAATATTTGCTCCGTATTGGACCACAGATGTCTAAACGAATACGCTTAAACACATACTTAGATTTAGGCCTTGGAATGTATGTACATTGATTTTAATGATTTTCCCGAAAAAATTTCTGGTATGATGAATGGGTTTCGTTCAAAGTTAGTTTGTCTAAATGCTTGTTTTACCTTAACCCTATAACATTAATACACCTTGCTCTTAACTTCATCATCTCTCATTTTCTCTGTCCATCAGTTCCGCACATTTTCAATAATTTTTGCCAAAAACGGATCATTTTCAGACTGTAGGGCAACATCAACACTCTTAAATAGCCTGTTAAATTTGCTAGTTACAAAATTTAAATAGGAAAATTCTTTATCGATGTTCTCATTTGCAAATTGCAAGTGTAAGAATCTGACAGGGCACTCGCAACGTACTGGATGTCATAATCAAAACTAGGCAAATACACTGTCCATATTTGTAAACCATTTGCCGCGGAATACCTTTATTGTTACCGCCACAAATTAATTTCAATTAAATATTGAATCAAGTTCGAATCAAAAATGGACATCCCATAATATATTGTTCAAACCGTTTCATTCCAAACTATATCGCTAGTGCCTTACGAATTTACGATCAATCGTTGATTTTGTCTTTATGCAATCCTTCTGCATCTATACTATACGAGATGCTGTGTTGGGTTATCTGAGTTTTTACAGCTAATTATGTGCCGTTGTTGTATTCCCATATGTAGAAAAAAATGCACGAATGAAATTTGTATAATTCTCGCCACTAGCGAGATATTTATTATTTTTGAACTCGTTAAAATTTTATTTTAGATTCACCCAACTATTACACTAAAAATTACTTTAATTTTTGTTCAACTGCACACTAACTTCGTTATTAAATTCTTTTTTTATATTATATACTGTTTGAGGTACGTTTATTACGTGAAAAAAGGTATGAGTTCGAATGAATAAAAATGTCTGCGTAAAAAAATGACAAGGTAGATGGGCGCCGAATACAACTTTTGTTGTTTTTGGGTATTAACGTTGCGTCAGCGATTGCGTTAGCGCTGAGTTAGTTGAATATGTGTCGATAAATTTAAATTGTTTTAATTTTTAATCTGATGCATATAATTAATTGATTGTAGTGATGAACAATCAATATAATTGTGTCGCTACAGGACTCCGCCGCAAGTGAATATCTCCGCCTTGAGACTTTGAACTATTCGGCAAAGTATACGGCTTTATGTTTGCGAATGCCTAATATTTGATCAGGTGAGGTAAGTTTGGCGTACGCCGGTTTGATTCGGTCAATTGAAATGGTATGGTTTTTAGTTTTTACCATTAATTGAAACCGTGAATTGTTTGCGAAGGCGGCGTATAACTTTGTATGGGCCTTCATAAGGAGGTGATAATCCCGTGCGAACCTTGTCTGTTCGAACGAAAACAAAATCGCAATTGTCCAGTGTTTTAGGGACAAAGATATTATTTTGTTTGTTAGAACGTGGTCAAGTTGGGACAAGGTGTTGCATGGTTTGTCGCAGTTGGTCGACGACTGTGTCTTCAGTTGATAATGGTAAAGAAGGATTCTCGACGAAGAACTCACCGGGTAACTTGATTAGTTGCCCGTAAACCATTTTAGCTGGTGAGCACTTCAGATCTTCCTTTACTGTTGCTCGGATCCCAAGTAGAACGATAGGAATCTCCGAGCTCCAATTAATTGTGTTTCCCCGGGCCATGAGAGCAGCTTTGAGCTGTCGATGGAAACGTTCGACCATGCCATTGGCTTGTGGATGATAAGCCGTTGTACGTATTCGTTGTGAACCGAAGAGTTTTGTTAACTCTATGAAAAGTTTTGACTCAAATTGCGTTCCCTGATCAGTTGTTATATGAAGGGGCACGCCGAATCGAGATAAGTAATTGTTAACGAATGTGGTGGCAATGGTTGCAGCTGACATGTTGGTCATGCAGTATGCTTCGGGCCATCGGGTGAAGCGATCGACACAGGTGAGAAGGTATTGATATCCATTAGATGGAGGAAGTGGTCCTACTATGTCTATATGGATGTGTTCAAATCGACCAGGTGGAATCTCAAATTGTCCGTGAGGTGAAATTGTATGACGTTGTACTTTACATTTTTGGCAGGATAAGCAGGAGTTCGCCCACTGGGTTACGTCCTTGGTTATACTAGGCCAAAAGTAACGAGCTGTAATCAATTTTCGAGTGGCATAGACACCAGGATGTAAAATATTGTGTAATGTGTCGAAGATAGTTCGACGTAGTGGTTCTGTGATGTACGGGCGATTATTTCCCGTTGATATTTCGCAATATACTTCTAGGCCTGGCAATTTAAAAAGCTCTAGCTTATAAGATGTGCTAGTGGGACGTCTGGAACCAGAAAGAAAATTCTGAAGCTCTAAGTCATGTTTTTGTGCCTTAATTATTTTTTGATAGTCGAAGTTAGTCTCGACTGTGGCCATTTCGTTGTCTGTGGTGCGGGAAAGTGTATCCGCGACCACATAGTCTTTACCTTGCACATGCTGGATGTCGGTGGTGAATTGACTTATGTAATCCAAGTGTCTTGCTTGCCTTGGATTACGTTCAGTTTTAGACTGAATTGCTCTAGTCAGAGGCTTATGGTCGGTGTAAATTGTAAACTCACGACCCTCGACAAAATATCGGAAGTGTTTAACTGCCTGATATATTGCGAGTAATTCCCTATCGAATGCGGAATATTTCTTTTCGACATCCGATAATTTCTTGGAATAAAATCCCAAGGGTTCCCATTGATTGTTCCTGCGTTGTTGCAAAACTGCTCCGACTGCAGTGTTCGACGCATCCGTTGTAATGCTGAGCTTTGAGTCGCTCAGTGGATGCGCGAGTAGTGTTATTTTGGCTAATTCAGATTTTAATGATGTGAATGCGTGTTGGCATTCGTCAGGCCAAGTGAAGTTCTTGGCTGTCTTGGGCATTTTGTTTAGATCTGCCAAGTGGTTATGAATAGGTGCCAAAATATCAGCGAGTTTAGGTATAAATCGGTGATAATAATTTATCATGCTGACCAAACGCTGAATATGTTTGATTGTTTGCGAAGCTGGGAATTCGGCAATTGCCTTGATTCGTTCGTCCGATGGCAGTATACCATCGGGAGTAATTTTGTGGCTGAGGAAGTCAAGAGTTGTTACTCCAAATACGCATTTGGCCGTCTTGATGTGTACGTCAAACTCCACTAACTTTTTGAATAGTTGGTTTAAGTGCAGTTTGTGTTCTTCCTCAGATTTAGATACCACAGTATGTCGTCAATGTAGACGAATACGAAATCAAGTTCATGAACGACTTCGTTCATGAAACGCTGAAACGTTTGAGCAGCATTGCGTAATCCAAATGGCATTCGTGTGAATTCGAATAGGCCAAATGGTGTAGTGATTGCGGTTTTATGAACGTCTTTAGGTGCAACGGAAATGAGATGGTACGCTCTGACCAGATCGATTTTAGAGAAACTTTTACAACCATGCAAATGCATGGAGAAATTGTGAATGTGGGGTATCGGATAGCGATCCTATGTCGTTACCGTGTTAAGTCTACGATAATCCCCACATGGTCTCCAATCGTTATCTTTCTTTTTCACCATGTGAAGTGGACATGAGACGGGAGAAGACGATGTTCGACAAATCCCTAATTCCCCCCCCCCCCGTGTGTTGGAATTCTGTGAGCGCTGCTTTGTGACGCACTTTATCTAGTCTTCGTGGTCGTGACACTGGAAGATGGCCTTCAGTGACTATGTGATGTACCACGTTATGTTTGACTGGCAAATTGTAGTTCGGTTCTGCTGCTAGTGAAGGAAATTGCTTGAGCAGATTACCGTAACCGTTGTCGACTGTATAGTAAATCGGCGTTGGTGTGGTGGTTTGCACCACGACGGCATTGACTGACAGCTGAGTTGCTGAATCAACCAGCCGTTTGCGCCGAAGGTCGACAAGTAAGCTAAATTTTACCAGGAAATCGGCTCCAATGATCGGACGATTCACAGCAGCAATTGTAAATGCATGTGTGAAGGTTCTTTTGAGTCCGATGTTAATTTGGAGGAGTTTGGTTCCGTAAGTATTAATACCGGAACCATTAGCAGCCGATAAGACTACATAGTTCGCGATTTTTCGTATGAGCGATGATAGATTTACGAAAAACCGAAACTGGAGTGACCGAAAGGTCAGCGCCAGTATCTATAAAAAATTCAGTTTGGAATTTTGGTCTAATATAAATAGTCGGCTATTTGTTTGGGTGTTAGTGGCCGACTCTACCCGATGTGGGGGGAGTTTTTTTTTTTGCATGGCCGTGGTTTGTTGGCCGAAGTTGCATGGCTTAATGCACCTTTTTGCTTCTTTGCCCCATCTTAAATGGTACCAGCACATTTTGCCTGCTTGCTTGCGATGAGGATCGACCCTGTTGACCGGCTACGTCGATTACTGGAACGCCTGGTTAATCCGATTTTCCAATCGCGATACCCTTGCTTCAAGCGTGTTGC
This sequence comes from Tipula vernalis, assembly GCA_958295665.1. NCBI lineage: Eukaryota > Metazoa > Arthropoda > Insecta > Diptera > Tipulidae > Tipula > Tipula vernalis. Next base: position 124,199,307 of record OY282558.1, on the reverse strand, counting down.
CAGTATTTGTGTTCTGATTTAAAGGCGGTCGACACCTAATGTCGCTCGTGCATTACGTGGAGGACGATGGGCCACTAACTGCCGAAATTTTCATTGTAGGTGTTATTGCCTCATGCATTTTATCTGCAATTTTGGCTAGATCGTTTAATTATATCGTGTCAGCTTGTCCGACCATCGCTATCTTTATAATCTCTGGTAATTTCCGTACCCAGAGTGACTTGAGGGCCGATTTGGTTAATTGTTCGTCGGCGAGCATTCTAATATGGCGTAGAATCTTCGATGGTCTTTTGTCGCCCTATCTTGTCCGCTTAATAGTTGTTCAAGCTTTCGCTCGGCGGATGGTGCCAATCTTTCGATAAGGGCGCTTTTTAGTGTTAAATATCGGTTCTCAAGCGGTGGCTCAAGCGGTGGTATCTGCTTGCTGCTGGGGACAAGGCTGACAGTGAAACATTGAGAAGAAACATTGAAATGTCTTTAATGAAACCCCAGAATTTTCAAACACATTCAGAGTATCAAGAAGGTGTTTCTGTCTCTTTCAATACTTAACTATAGAATGCGTTGATGTATATCTTGATTTATTTGTACACTGAGAATTGTATAGTCATTGGTGTTACTCGGCATGAAGAAGTAATTTGGAAACGGAGCTAGACTAGAAACATTGTTTTAATAATTATCTTTGTATTTAAAAATTACTGAATTAATCAACTAATAAAGTTGAAGTATATTAATACAAGGCCTTTTTAATTAACACAGAGAAAAAGGACTATATCTGTAGGTATCGAATTATGTTCCAAAGGGATCAATATAGATAGATTCTGATTCATAAATTTGTATTCTTGTTCTCTTTGCGAGATAATTTGTTTAGTACTACTTCTAAATGGAAGCTATTTGTCGTTAATTATTTTTGTGATTGGGTTTGCTGCGTTATTGAATTCTTGAATAGCATCATTTTATTTGTGAAACATTTTAAATAACGATTGGTCTAATATTTTGTAAACAAATACAATATGAAACCTAACACTATTGACAGACACAAAGATTATCGCGATAACCTTAAATCGCGATTTTAATTTCATTTTAAAAATCACATTGAAATAAAATAATTCTATCTCACTTACACTTCTTCCCTCTATTTTTGGAATTTAAGTTTATGGAGTTTATACAACTAGATTACGATAATCAATTTATGAAGCGCGGTAATCCAGAAAGCATTTAAATCGTGCTGCGACAGACTGAAAAAAATAACTGCATAATCTCGAATCTGCGATTATCTAGTTAGTGCCTGTCGGGGGTATTAGGCAACTAATAGGGCATGAACAATGAAAACACTTAGATCCGAACAAAAAGTTTGCTCTATTCGCCAAGTGCTGCTTTCATTTTTTTTTTCTTTATCTCCTTTTAGGAGCATAGAACGTCTACTAAGCTGGACCACCTTACTCTTTTGGGGGCTATTGTCTTCAACTCTCCCCATTTTTTGGCAAGTTGTTTCGCTGCAGTTAACACCATTCTTTATCAGGTCAATGGTGGCCTTTCCACTTTCCGCTTACCTTGTGGATTCCATTTTAATGAGCGATCTACCTCCACTTGCGTTCTCTGAATTCAGTCTCAATTCTGAACGGAGGGCGGACGCATTCCAGATCTCATAAAGCACGTTCAATGCGTTTCTTGCTTTGTTGATCCGCTGATAATTTCATTTGTACAATCACTGAATTCACCGAAAATCTTTAGGCCAGATCTAAAACCCTAACCAACATCATTATCGTTGATCTCTAAAGTGTTTTGTATTTTCAAACAAGTTTAACGAATTTTCGTGTACTCGAACATTCGCTTCGTTCTTTCTTCCTGTAAACCTTCCTGATCAAGCGGGTGGAAACAGTTCCTTGTTTCCCTAATTGGTGGAGTCGTTGTGTCAAGAAGAATATGATTTCATCAGGAAATAAGACTAAATCTGCTTCACGCTATCATCAGCTTTCGTTCGATTACAGTTCGTTCGTTTTCTGAGTTTTTTTCGAACCTTAAATTAGTAAAGTACTAAAGAAGAGACAAAGCAATAAACTGTGATTAAATCCAACATTTAGAATATAGCATTCCGAAGGTTGCAAAGTAATTGAGGAATGGTGTAATACTGGTCATTTAAAATTACCAATAAGAATTCGACATAACCTGCAAATTTTTTACCAGAACTTAAGGTTTAGTGATCAAGTAAAATATCTCGTTTGCTACGGAGCGTGTCTGCGAAGTTCTTATACTTTTGTTGCTTTGATTTAAGATTGGATTCATTTTTTAAATAAAGAGGGACGTCGAAACAAGCTCATTCTTATGTGGCTATCTGATCGTGCTGGTGCTCATTGAAATGAAAAAGCTGAAGGATTGCCTAACAAGGCTTCTTCAGTACTTTTCTTAGGACAAAAACCTGCAATTTCTATTTTACAAATCCAGCTTAAAAGTCCAATTGCGAACTGTTGTTCTGTGAAACATGGTAAAACCATAATGACTGGAAATCCAGTTTACAATACGCAGGCTGCTAAGATTTCCTAAAATAGATGTATTCTAAATTACAGAAATTAACTTCGATCTAAAAGGATGCTGTTAAAAATGTTCAAAAATTTAATTGGCCAAGGTCACTTTTCTCGATGTTTTTATAGTCTGCGAGTCCGAAAAGACAATAAAATGTCTAACCGTCTGTCTGTACCCTTTGGTATCTCGAGAATTGCTGTTCGATTTGGATTTTTTTTTTACCAATTTTTTCTAGGGTTAAGGCGGAGAATTGAAAAACTTTTGGAAGCTGTACCTCAAGATGATCGGGTATCTTCCATATGAATTGAGCCAAAACCACATGGTGATAACATATACCATATTAACCAATTTTTGATATGTGCTGGTTTAAGGATTTTACTGGGCGTTGAGTTTGCGGTTGAGTGGAGGGTAAAATAGGGTACCATTTTCGGATTGAGTTGGGGGGTTTAGTCATAAATGGAGAAAGAGAGGGAATATTCTAACGTTTGGCCGTATTTTTGTGCAACCGGGCATTATAGTTTTTCGTTATTGATTAGATAACTTCGTAATATACTCTGATCATTCACCAATACTTCTAACATTAAGTGAAAAAATCATTCAGAAAGAAAGAAACCCTTTCCTAGTAAATAATCACACTAATTGGGCATGCTTTAGACTATCGCTAGAAGAAAAAATTAACTTAATGGTTCCATTAAAGACTGAAGAACAATTAGACAAAGAAGTTCACAAATTTGTAAACGATATACAGCAATCAGCTTGGGAAAATACTCCTGAAATTAAAACGAAAATCAAGGGAAACAATTACCCTATGGAAATTAGGGAACTCCTCGCAGAAAAAAGAAGAGCGAGAAGAGTATGGCAACAAACAAGGGCCCCCCAAGATAAAACTCATTTGAACAACCTCACTCAACAATTAAGAAGAGAGATCAAAGAATTGAAAGATGAATCAATCAGCAACTATTTAAGAAAATTAACTAATGATAACAGTACTGATTATTCTCTTTGGAAAGCAACCAAAAGAATCAAAAGACCAATAATGCAGATTCCCCCAATAAAAATAGCAGGTGAGAAATGGGCTAGAAATAATGAAGACAAAGCTCGAGAATTTGCCGAACACCTCGAAAAAATATTCCAGCCACATGAAGACCAAACGTTGGAAGCCGAGATAATAACTGAACAAGCTGTGCAAGAAAGTAAAGAAATCCTACCCACAACACCAAAAGAAGTCATGCGTGAGATAACAGCTAATATGAATACGAAAAAAGCTCCTGGGTACGATCTTATTACTGCAGAAATCTTAAAAGAACTGCCAAGGAAAGCTCTGGTGAAACTCACCAATCTTATAAATGCAGCATTTAGAATCAAATGTGTACCAAGCTTATGGAAAATTGCAGAAGTAATTATGATCCCAAAACCTGGGAAACCACCACACATAACATCGTCTTATAGGCCAATTTCGCTATTGCCAGTCATGTCCAAACTCTTTGAGAAGCTTCTGGTAAAAAGATTAAATCCGATAATCGAGAGTAAAAACTTGATCCCAAATCATCAGTTCGGTTTTCGCAACCAACACTCAACAATTGATCAAGTACACAGAATAACCAGTATAATTGAGAAAGCATTAGAGGAGAAAAAAGTCTGTTCAACAGTATTTCTAGACGTTGCACAAGCGTTTGATAGAGTGTGGCATGAAGGACTTAACCACAAGTTAAGGAATCTTCTACCAATGCAATTTGCTAAGATACTAGAATCATACTTGAAAGATAGGTTTTTCAGGATTAAGTTAGATGATACATATTCTGAATTGAAAGAAATCAATGCAGGAGTTCCACAGGGCAGTGTATTAGGGCCGGTTTTATACCTACTATATACTTATGATCTACCTACATTAGAAAACAACACAGTGGCAACTTTTGCAGATGATACGGCGATCTTAGCTGTTGGAAAAAGCAACGAAGAATCAACACAGATGTTACAATCAGCCATAACTCAAATATATAAATGGACAAAAAGATGGAGAATAAAACTAAATGAAGCTAAATCAGTTCACATCAACTTTACAAACAGACGAATCGAACATATTCCGATTACCATAAATCGGGAAATAATACCGCATGCGAACACAGCTAAGTATCTCGGCATGACCCTGGATGCTAAACTACGATGGAAACCACACGTCAAGAAGAAAAGTGAAGAATTAAGACTTAAATACAGAAAAATGTATTGGCTGATGGGAAGGAACTCTTCTTTATCAACATACAACAAGCTTCTACTTTATAAGCAAATATTGAAACCGATTTGGACTTATGGTATTCAGCTTTGGGGTTGTACCAAACAGAGCAACGTAAATATCATCCAAAGATTTCAGAATATGGTATTAAGGAACATCGTTGATGCACCTTGGTATGTTAGGAACAATGACCTTCATAGGGACCTTAAAATGAACCTCATCTTAAATGAAATACAGGAAAAAGCACGGAGACATGAAGAAAGGCTCCGCCAACATGTGAACATTGAGGCAACTCAGCTCCTAAGCATCACGAATTTAGTTCGCAGACTTAAAAGAACCAAACCTTTTGAGCTGGTGTGATTGTCAGCTTAAGCAGCATTATGCTGATCTAAAATCCACAACAAAGATGTGGTTTACATCAATTTACCAAACACTATGGAATGCCAATGGGAAGAAGCCATAGATTAATTTAAGTTAGTAAATTAAGTCAGAAACAAATTGCTAATTAGTCCAAGAGACTAGATTGTAATTACATAAAATAAATAAATAAAATTTATTTTAAATTAAAAAAAAAAAAAAAAAAAAAAAACCAATTTTTTCTAGGGTTAAGGCGGAGAATTGAAAAACTTTTGGAAGCTGTACCTCAAGATGATCGGGTATCTTCCATATGAATTGAGCCAAAACCACATGGTGATAACATATACCATATTAACCAATTTTTGATATGTGCTGGTTTAAGGATTTTACTGGGCGTTGAGTTTGCGGTTGAGTGGAGGGTAAAATAGGGTACCATTTTCGGATTGAGTTGGGGGGTTTAGTCATAAATGGAGAAAGAGAGGGAATATTCTAACGTTTGGCCGTATTTTTGTGCAACCGGGCATTATAGTTTTTCGTTATTGATTAGATAACTTCGTAATATAGGCGACAAACTTCACCTGCTTAGCAGAAATATGTAATAAAATAAAGGCTAGTTCAAATATTCGTTTAAAATAATTGGTTTTATTGTATCAAATCAAAATTTGCTTGCTTTATAAATTGAAAAACAAAAACAAACCATTTTATCAACAACACTTACAAAAGAATTTCATATCAATACTAAATACGATATTAGTAATTAAATTTTAGTTTTTGTTTTGAAATTTTCTTCAATTTTGTCTCGATTTTCAAATCCACATTCGGTTGCGTCCTTTTCATTTGATGATCATCGAATTTTTTAAGCAGTGCTTTACGATTTTCAATTTTTTCTTTAATATCATCATTTTCATCGTCCATATCACTATCAGGTTTTCCATTCTCCACAATCCTGTTAATAGTAGTTTGATTTTGATTTGAACTTTGATGTTTCTGTTGATCGTTCTTAAACTCATTCATTAATAGTGATTTTAAGAAATTTTTACATAATTGATTCACTGGGCACATGGTGTGTGATGATAGTGTTGTTATCTGCAAATAAATTAATAAAATAGATGTTTATGTAATATTATACCTATGTATATTCAAAAAAAACAAAAATGTAATCCTAATAAAAAAGTCACAAAATTAATTAAATTTTCCATGGTACTTAAATTACTTAAGTGGGTATATCTATGTTTATTGTTTTTGGCTCCAAAATGAAATTAATACTTGTGTGAATACCATAAAGAATAAAAATTAGTCTTACATTCTTCCAGGTTATTTTTAGATGAGTTTGATATGATTTGTGTATTGTATATCGTCCAAGTCAAAGTCATAGTTAGTCAATTATCTTAATAAATTTGATATATTTGGGAAAAGTAGAGTAAGTAAAGAATCTAGATTTTTGACCAATGGGGAGTCTTAAACTTGGGACTAATTATTACTGACTAGTGGTATCAGTAGCATTTTTCAATGTCGAAGCTAACGTAAACCAGATTATAAATGGTTTTGACATTTTCTTTATACAAGTAAATATTTTTTTTTCTCTTTCACTGCATTTTCAATTAATCAGAAACAGATAATCTGATTTTTTTATTGCATACAAACAGAAGTAGATAGGAGTCACGATGAGTCAAAGGAAATGTGTATTTTTGTATACTATGTAGGTATTTAAAAATGTCAAGGTTTAAGCCTTGGTGACAGCGAGCATTAAAATTCCTAAATAGTGAAGCAACAATTAAAAGTTTTGCGTGATATAAAAAATTAAAATTTGTATTCATTCTTCTAACGCAATTTTTACATTTCTTGTAATACAAATTAAAAACATCCGGTTAATATCGGTCTGATTTGATTAATAAAATGAATTAACAACAATAAATAAAATTAAGCATTTCATAATTATTTATTTATTTATAGAAAAATAGAACAATTATAGAAAGTGCAAAGTACTTCATAATTGCAGTGATAATATTAAAACATAATTTCTTAACGGTAGTTCAATTAAAGCCCTACAATAGAAATTATGCTTAGAAATTTGGAACAAGGTTGTTAAAAAATCATGATCAATTGACTAAAATATTTTCCCAGTATATATGTAGATCTTGTAAATATAGTTACTCATTTTTCATCGGATCCATCAAAAACCTAAATTTTATAATCAAATAAATTCAAAAACAAATTAATTAAAAAATATTGCATAATGATTCACCCATTGACATCTTATTATTCACGTTAAATACAATATTAATAAGATTTTTATTAATATGAATACAACGGACAGGGCCGAATATAAAATATGAAGCGATTTAAAACGAGGAATTACTTATTATTTTGATCTAAGCTATAATATCTCTCTTACGCATTTAGAAGGAGCCAGCCACAATTGTACTGTTATCTATCGTAGAACACTTCACCCTTATCCACGTCTAGAAATCGCTAAAAAGCAGTACAAAATTCGAGAACAAAATTTTGTACTCAAAATTCGGAAACATTCGATTCTTAAAAGAGTAACACCTAAAGCATTTGTAAATACAACTCTGATCGAAAGACATAAGCATAACGAGATAAGAGATAATAACATTATTTTGTATTGAGTTTCGAAAAAAAAAAATAATAATAATAACAACTTTGTGACGAGAAAATTTTAATCTTGTAACTTATTTTGTTGCCATTTGTGTTTTTCCTTTCAATTTCAAGTTTAAACTAATAAAGGTTGGTCGTATTGTTGGTGTTTCCGGAAACAAATGGATTTTATCATCAATTCGTTTAAATATTGTATTTACCCCTGCTGGACATCATAATTTTCCACGGTATACGCATTCTATTGTACGAAATTTCAACTCAAAGAAAAACGAAGAAGTTAAGGCATTTCCTCAAACAAAACTTAAATGTTCGCGCCATCTTCAACTAAATGCATTATCAGATATATTCAAACATATTAGACAAATACTATATAACTGAAAAGCATAAATTTGTTTTTGACATAAAAATACTGACGTAGATTCATTGAGGTATAAACGAAAATAAAACTATTCATACAAAAAAAACTTCTAGTTTTAGGAAAAGGTAGAATTTGTATTTTGTAGAGCTTAATAAAATTGATATGGATTTGCAATTGACAGTAACAAATAGTCGACAATCGATAGCATGTTAGAAATGTGTAGGCGTATTCTGTAGCTTCGAAACACGTGTTATCTTAAACATTGTAATGTTTGTAAAAGGAGTTTTTGGACAACATGACTAATATTAAATCATAAATAGATTTGATTTAAATAATGTAACCCGATTTAAGATCAAAAACTGAATTCTTAAGTTTGTTTAGATACTCGTATAATTATTTGAATCTCTTTGACAGTTACATAAAACGATTGAATTTAGACTAGAATTGACGAAAAATTTAAAGTCGATCAATTGATAAAACTTTAAAGACAATTGATTAAAATGTGGTACGAACTGAAAAATACTGGGAAAGTCGAGTCATTTTACATACTTTACTCGATAAAATCATCTTTTTCTACTGTTGTATATAAACAATATCATTCTCTGACTTTATTTTACATTACTCACATTATATATTTTATTATACAGTCAAACCTGGTTAAAAGCTTCTCGAATGAAAACTTCTTTCTAAAATATTCTTTAAATACTGCCACATTTCTAACAATACGCATTATAATAAAATATCTTTATTATGAAATATTTACGTATTTAATTTATTTTTTATTATTTTACAATAATAAAAAAACTTCCAAGGTTTCTATGGAAAAAAACATCCATTCGTTGTTTCACTCCTTGATAACGATGGAATTCAATGGTAAAATAATAACAAATAAATTAAAAAAGATTTCATTAAGAATAAACATAATTAAAAGTAAACAATTAAGCTTGGTTTAAACGAAAAGAAATAATGATCAAGAAGAATAACACTTAACATATTTTATGTTGCAAAAATTTTCCGTTTGCCGATCTATAAAATTACGTTCAACTGTATATTCCTATTTCAATACTCTCGACCATAAAAACTATATAAAGTATTTAACAGACTTAAAAATAATTCAATTTGAATTAAGATTTCTGAAAAGGAAGAACAAAATTTCAAAAATATTAAATATTAATTTTTTGTTTTTTCTTTTTTAAAGTGATTTTCTATAACAACCATAAAAAATTAATTGTATAGAGCTTAAATATCAAACACGAAACTGAATTGTAGTACAACACGAAAAGTTTATATTTATTTATAAAAAAAAAAAAAAAAAATTAAATAAAACAACAAAAAATATTATTCATCAGTTGAACTTTTTATGTGCTTTTTAGTATACATAGTTTCAATTTTGTGAAATATTGTGAATAATTAAGTGGAAAAAAAAATGAAAATATTTCAAATTATTTTTGCATTAATTTTAATGATTTGGACTTGTGCATCTACCCCAGTAATACCCATATCCACTGGACAAATGGTTAATATTAATTTTAAATTTATTTTATTAATATTCAACCGCAACATTCCCTGCATAATTAAAATAATTCGTTTTGTGACTTGATGACATTTATTGTGTTACCTATTTAAATATACCGCATTGAAAATTAAACAATAGTTGATCTCATATTTATTAGATTGTTTAAATTTGATCAACCTATCTTATATGTAGTAGCGCGAATCCCACAATTTACGTGTAATAAAAAAAATGTGTAAAATCAAAGTAACGCAATAATCATCACACTCCATAAGTATCATCATAAATCACAGCAATGATGATTTATTATATTTAATTTAAATCATCTTTAACCTAATTTTTATTAATAAAAAAATTTATTGTTTCAAATATTTTTACTATTCTCTAATAAACACACTTTTTTTTTTGTACTCCATATTACAGACTGGAAAATCAATGTCAATGGGGGACGTACCACAATGGCATTGTTTGCGATACTTTAAACATGATGTTCATTTAATGCGACGGTGTCGAAATCATCGTATACCCTTGATCAGAAGACCATTGGATTAGAATAAATCAACAAATCTACTTTATAAAATTATGAGATTACTTATTTTTTATGTTTAATTTTTAATTTAATGTGATATTTAATTTAAATATACTTGTATATGTTTACATATATTTTTATATGATTTTGCTAAACTTAAAATCATAATTATAATCAAAAAAATTATATGCTTTTTGTATTCGCATTAGCTCACAACTGACAAAACGATATCAAATAAACGCATTGTCTACAGAATCATGTCGATTATAGAATCCGCGGGAGCGAATCAATCGCGCATCGAAAACTCCAAATAAAAAAAATTCAAATCAAAATATCCTGGAAAACTTTTATTGATTTACATGCAATTTGAAATTTTTGATTCCTCGTACAAACGCAATAGTTTTGTAACGTTTCTAAACCAATTTTTTTTTTTAACGAATTGTAAAAAAATTCAAAGTAATTTCAGTGAAACTATGATGTATTTGTAATTTTCGATCCGCGATTGATTCGCTACCGCGAATTCTATAATCGACCTGTATATTTTTTAAAATATTAATAAATATATTAAAATCAACATCAAAATATAATAAATAAAAAACTAATTAAAAATACACAAATTTTTTTTTAATTAAACAATTTAATTCGGTCCCACATTTTTGTGGTGTTTATCAAAGAAACAAACCAAATAATAAAATTAATATTAGAATCCACCTACGCTCTTCAATTTTATGTATTGTAAATTAAAGTGAAATTTCAGCTTTTAAAATTTTCTGCTACTTGTTGATTCAGTTCATAATATTGTAAAATTTAACAAGAAAACAAAATGTTGGGGATAAGGAAATTTTGGTATCTTGATAAGGGTTTGAGTAAATTATTTCTTAAAAGGTTTCAGGATTTTCGTAATTTGAAAAAAAAAACGTCCAAATTGCTTATTTTAAAACTTTAGAAGACCAGCTCAATTGACGAATGGAACGGTGTGCTCTAGCGAAAAAAAGTGAAATATGTGGTAGGACATAACAAAAATTTGCTACATGAAGTTATATGGAAATTGTGTCTCTATTTAATTTAAATTTTTATTTGTGAAAATTTTAATGATTGGAAAATTTAATTAATCCAACGTTTGCGCTTTTTAAACTTTGAATTGAAATTGACAATTAAAAAATTGGGAGCCTAAGGATTCAACCGAAATGATATCGATAATAGTATTTTAGATATTTGTCGGTCTTTAGAATTTAGAGAAAAAATAATAAAATTTAGGTTCAGTAAGTTATTACATACATTCGAATAGACAAGCATCAAATTTTAAGACCGATTGGCGAAAAATAAAATTGTATGAAATTTAAATTGATTATAAATGACTAAAATTTCTTACCTCTTTCACCGCTGACGTTCCAAACTGACCAACCGATGTAAATGTTCTACTTCCACTTGACAATTGTGGGCCCGTCGAAATATGTTTTGATAAAATAGCACCAAACGGTGTCATTTGCATTGCTTGCGAATTTTCACTAGACAAAGCTACCGATGGGGCTATACCATCTACATCTTTATCCGATATTAAATATAAAAGTTCTTGATCTTCACTTAAGAAATATAATTGTGATACAGACTGCCAATCCAAATTTAATGATGTCTGTTTTGATATTCGGCGAGGTATCCATATTCCACCATAAACAGCGGGCATATTTTTTCTATGATACAGCGGCATTGGAACGTTTGGCAGAAAAACATACACTAAAAAAAAGGACAAAAATAATGTAATTCAAGAATAATTTTTCGATTAGGAAAGTACAATCCTTACATTCATTATTTGTAGTAAATGCAGCAACAAGATTTGTGTAACCGTCTAGTACAATATTTTTCACGGATAATTTCACTGCAGTTTGTAATCGAAGTGTTAATAAATTCCAAACTAACATTCTGTTTTCGGTACAAACAATAACCAAATGAGCAAAATCACCGGTTCCAAATACAACATGGTTAATTTGTGCCATTATTTTTACTGGTGGTTCAATATTTTCATCATCATCAACTGTATCTTCAGAATTTGTAGTATTACCCAATTTTACATTGGTGACTGAAGCACCATTCAATGTCTTGTCGTATATCAATGCGTCTATTCCGATCACACTTTGATTTCGCTTATTACAATAACGCAATTTTCGTACGATTATATTCGATGACTTCAACTTCTGACGGTATTTTAATTTATGATTTAAATTAAAGACCAAATTATTTAACGTATTTTCAGTTATTTCCATTTTTCGTTTTCCATTTTTCAAACACTCCAACAATTTCGCTTTTAAATCGCTTCGAGTGCGGCAACAAATTTTTAAATATGAAAAAATTTGAAATTTTTGCATTAAATTCAAATCATTAAGTCCCATTACTCGTTTAAATATCAATTCCTTTTCTCGCAAATTTAATTTCCAAGGCTTAATAGTTTCAATCTTTTTATCAATTTTGGGTGAATTTAATTTGACAAATTTTAAAAATTGTGTATTATTTTGGGAACTTTCCAGCAGAAGTTTAATTTGTTCTAAATAAAGTCTTCGTTTTTCAAGCGCATTGTTTGTCCTGTGATCATTTTTGTTATTTGATTTTACACCATTTCCGGGTGTTACTTTGTTTGGCAGACTAATTAAAAATTTGTTAGCTGCACCGTCCATACCCATTGGCGAACTTAAAACACATTTCAGATTTAAATTTTCTGCATTCCAGATGCATAAAGAATTTCCACATCCGGCACTTAATAGTGAACCATCCTGCGAGAAGGCGATGGATTTAATTGGTAAATTTTTATAGTGCGTCCTTGCAATACAATACCATACAAGTCCTTTTCGATAGATGCTGTCAGTATCACGTGGTGCCCATAATTTTATATAGTTGTCATTTCCACTGGAGGCGCATAATAAATTGTCGTCACTGGATTGATTTGAAAATTCTAATCCCGTAATATTGCCAACATGCGGCAATTCAATATTTGTATTTAATTGATAATTTTGCTTCTCTTTCGAGAATTTCCAAAATTTTAATCGAGTGTGTGGCGAAAATTTCAAATCATTCCGTACTTCTCCAGTCGCAAGCCATTCTAAAGATAGGGCTGCCTTAACTATTCTGGAGTTAAATAAAATTTTATCGGTTTCAACAATTAATAGATTTTCATCGATCACCTCAACATTATACAGAAGGCTACGTGTATGTGGCGAAAAAAATTGCAAATAACCTTCTCGACCATTTAACACGATACTTTTAGTTCGCGGGCTTATTTTTAATCCAATCGGGAAAGGGTCACGTTTTGTATTATCGTTGGGCATCCACGTAAAATGTTGTATTACCGAAATAATTTTAAAATTGGAACTATACAGTCTGATTCCATTGTCTTGCATTGAAACGGCGATTTGATGATTACCCGGCGAAACTGATATATGCCGAATTTCACCGGGTAACCTAGGTAAAAATTGATTTAATTCTGGTTTATCTAGTGTCCATTTAACTAAAACTTTTTCTCGACCTCCTGAATAGAAAATACTTCCGCTCTCCGAAAATGAAATTGAACTAACCCGGGTACTGTGCCAATGGTATAATGACTGGAATATTTATTTTTTATTAAATTTTGAGAATATTATACAAAATGTATCTCACTTACCGTGGTGTAATTTCCAAAAATATTGCGCCAAAATTGAATCATGCCATTTTCACGACCAGTGATCATAGATTGTTCAATTGGATGGCATTTTACTATCGTAAATGGAAAAAACTTTGGATTTAACGAGTTAAATTGCAGTTTTTTATATGTGCCATCATCAAGTGATATTGCGTACAATGATTTGTGTTGAATCAACGCAATATATCGGTGATTTGAGTCAACCGCAATCTTTACAGGGTATTCAGTTGATATTTCAAATTTCTTAAGTTGATTTGGTGTTATAATTTTATTCTCCTCCAAATTGAAATAGTCAATATACGAACAGATGCCTTGAACCTCTTTCCAAATGATAACTGCATCGCTATGATCGCCATTAAAATCAGCTAAATGAAAATCAAGAACTTGTTGTCTTTCTACTGGACATATTAATTTGATTTTTCTATGAACTACTCCCGCTTTCCATTTCCAGACACAAATCTCGCCAGATTCAGAACATCCTACTAATACCTTCGGATTGAAAAGGTCGAATTGTACCTGGACTATTTTGTGTTGTAAATCCTCTAAATCACGGAGCCATTCACCGGTAGCAGAACTGTACATCCGAACTATATTATTCCAAACAATAAACAAAGTTCTAGAAATATAAATAGACGCTCGTTAGTAAATACACTACCATCACTAAAGAAAAGGGGTTCCCTTGTCTGAGGATCACTTACTCTCCATCTGAAGAGAACAATGTTGGTTGATCAACAATACTTCCGCCCGCAATTCGGCGTATTTTCAACTCATCCGAATTATTATTATCCATTATGAATTAAATTAAACACACTTTTAGTATTATTTAAATATTTATTTTTTAATTTTAATAATTCACAAATTTTTACATGGTACATGCGTATTTGACGTTAAAATTTCTTGGTTATGGTTTTTGTATTGACAGTAGAAAAAGAAATAAACACATGGAGAAATAATCCACTGAACTAGATTTCATTTTCACGTGTCTACGTTCTATGTCACTTAACCCTTGTGTGTATGGATCATTTTTCTTATGTTAATCAATACCTCGTTAGCGCTAGAGAAAAGTAGTCAACTTAAACAGTTGCCCAGGAAAATAGATATCCTACTTAACAAGCTTGACTGTATTATGTAACTTTAATTTTGGAAAAGAAGTTTAAAAATGAAGCCTTTCTTTCTATACGATCGATTACTTTCTGACACGAAATATATAAATACCAGGTTTCAGGCTGTTAACACATTTGATATTTTGTGGAGGTTACCTTACCACCATTTAAACTCCTAAATTCAATTTAAAATTGAAGGATTTCCTAGTTCCAAATTTAAAGTCTGATTGCGATACAATTTAAATTTTCGACTGAAATGACGTATTTCATCACTAGGCAGTCACCGGTGACATTTTTTGATCGAATTTAATGAATATGGGCCCCGCACCCGTATTCTTGAAATTTACCCGAAAAAAGTAACCCGTGATTTTCTAATGCAATACATCATTTCAGTCGAAAAATTAAATTATTTATACTAAAGTCACCGGCGACTTTTTCGGTGAATTTCTAGAATACGGGCCCAGCGCCCGAATTCCGATTCGATGACAAATGAAAATGAGAAATGACGGTTTTTTTAAGTAGCTGACTGATTGAATTTTTATTAAGAGTAGGCGAAATAAAAATTAAAGTAATTTGTCATAGAACCGGAATTTGGGGGCTGGTCTCAATCTGTTGATTTAACACAACATGTTGCTAATATGCCATACATTTTTTCCTGACGACGTTTTGGACGAATTTTGAAATTTTTCACAGCCTAAAGTGTCTTACCCATTGAAAAACGAAAAGAAAAATCGGATTTAGGTTTTTCGATATAATTCCAAAATTATTGATTTGTTTTCGCTAAAAACTTCTCGTTTTTGACCGAGTGTACCATACAATACTATTTTCAGTTAAAAAATTTCAAAAAAATTTTAATTAGCTGAGAAAATGAAAATTTAATTTTTTTCGTCCGAAAAAAATTGTTTAGAACCGAAAAAATTAAATTTTCATTTTCTCAGCCAATTAAAAATGTTTTTAAATTTTTTAAATTGAGAATAGTATTGTATGGTACACTCGATCAAAAACGAGAAGATTTTAGCGAAAACAAAGCAATAATTTTGGAATTATATCGAAAAATCTAAATCCGATGTTTATTTTCGTTTTCCAATGGGTAAAGCACTTTAGAGTTTTCAACTTTTGTATTCTTCCCTTCACTATCACTATCACCACTAAATTTTCTTAAATCAAATATGATGACAAGTGCTTGGTGATAATTTCTGTTTTATGGGCTCTTTATTGAGCCATCCAAATGATTTCATGTTTTGCTGCAGCAATTTCCTCGCAACTCAACGCTTGACTACTGTCAACCTTAATATCACGAACCAACTCAAATCAATGTTTAGCTATTTTCAAAACTGGTGCCACTTCTCTGCTAGCGCATTCAACTTCGAAGGAATCCATTTCCAGTCTTTTATCACTTTATTTTCTTTAATTTCTCCTGTATGACACGACGCATACTAACAATAATTCTTCGGATCCAATAATATACCCGACCGTGGGTATCGGAAGTGATACCTTCAATAATTATTTACCTCTTGCATAAATATTTTGAAATTAATAACCAACAAATCAATGTACGAGTAGCCTTTGGGTTGTAAATGCTCATCATAAATCACAATACCTCGGTTTGGTGAATATTTTTGTCCCATCCAATACTTCCAGATCAAATCTTAGCGTGATTCGGTATCCAAAAACGTCTATCTTAGCCCGAATACTTTGGAAAGGCACCGCCTTAATCACGTTCTAAAAATTGGACATCCAACGCTTCATTTCGAAACCAACCCTATAATGGATCAATTTAACCTTTGCTGGGACTTCGATAGCGGCTTTCTCCGACTCGAAGCTGTCGTAGCAGTCGTCCACATATTGTTGATGAACTATTGCTTTCACTGCTCGCGGATTTTTTTCTTCATAGATTTCATCATTTTTATTTTTAATGAACTGCATCGACGATAGCGAGCATGCAACTCCAAACGTCATCACACTCATCGCACGTCTGGTTTTCGATTTTGGTTTTTGTCACGTAGTGGTAACCTTTCTTTCGCAAAACGTGAATAAAATATGCAATAAGGCTTTACCAGAACTGGACCCTTCAACAATAAATTATTTAACGAAACTCCATTCACTTTAGATGATGAGTAGCTACGATCTTTATAGGAAGTCAAATTTCGTTATGCCTTCACAAAAAGCCAATCATATTACTTGGAAACCCTTTATCGAGAAAAAATGATTGCACTGATAGGTTCATATTTTTCACCGTTCTAACATCATCCAATCGTACTACTACATCTAGACTTGTAATTTTCAATTCGATTACCTTGCATCCTTTTTCTATTTTGAAGGTGTCTCCTGTCCACATTAACCTGGAATTCGTCTGCCAATTTCTCTTCGATTAAAGTCGAGAAATGCACAGATACCTACCAATTACCGCCTATTACACAACGTTACTGACAGCACACGGAACAATACATACAATACAGGCCTGGCATCGCTATGCGCACCAAGCTATCCTTCCGTTAAAGCAACAAGCGGTGTTGAATTCTTTTGTAGTCGTATTCACCGGATTTTTGCTTGATTTTACATTCACTTCAGCACTAGAGACTTCTCCAGACAACATCTACAAAACTTTCTCTCTACAACTAGATGTCATCTCTTCGTGACTGGTCTCTCGATGAACTTTCTACGCTGCGCTAGTGAATGAGTTTCGTTATTACATATATAAAACATTTAGACCGGCCTTCCCTTTGGGGAAATTTCTGCTTTTGAACATATGAGAGATGGGGCCTTTGATTTTCTCTTTTGGTTTCATCGTTCACTTTGATTCGACTATAGGTGTATTTGATATTATCCCTTCAAATGCTATTAGCCCAGTACGTACTCTGAATATCTAATTAATTTTGGTGATAGTATTTCATTAATGCGTGCACCAGCTGCGTTTATTATTATGTTAGGTCTGTCTACCGAACAACTGTTTCAACATTTTAATGGCGCCTGGTATAGCTTCGGGACTCAGCAAATCGTCAGTCACCAAGTCTGAAGCCTCATTCAAATATTCCCTTAAGCGAAATTAGAAACGTTCCCTCAATGGATTTTTCTTGGAATCCATCTATACTTATCCTTATTTGTTCTGGCGTAGTTCTTGCAAGCTCAGCAACTTGGTCTTCCTTACTTGTTTGTCGCGCTTCTCGGAAACGGTTTTTTTGTTTCGGCTTACTGTAGCTTATTAGCTTAAGAATCACCGCCATTATTTTGCCTTCGCATTCCTCTTGCTCCTGCCGCAACTTGCAATGTATCTCACTTTCTTTTGAAGTTACTCCGGTTATTTCAGATCTTGGTTGACGACAATTTTCTATTACGTTAAAACAAGGATTGCCACTGTTGATATTCTTTGGTATATTTACACTGCCGTCTGATATTTACATATGCGTTTATATGCGTTTATGTTTAGGAACGTGTTGTTTTTAAATTAAATTTTTTTTGTTTTATTTAATATGTATTAGTGTTGAGCGGAAAACTGTATTTGATTTAAATTTCCTATTGCTTTCATAATTATTATCCACCATAATATTGTCGAGTGCATTTTATTCCAACAGTGAATGTGACGTGAGTTGTTTTATTTTCGTTTGCTTTTGTTCATCATTGCTTCAGCCAATCCTCCATTTTGTTCTACAATAATAATTTTGAAATTCCCTAGAGGCCGTTTGGGGGTTTTTGAGTTGCACCAGAATGAATTTGATATTATTATTTACTTGGTGGTTACAGGTAAATCGGATGTGTACAAAAATAACATTGGTGTGGGACATCTATGCATTAAAATTATTTAAGCAACAAGTTGAACTATTTAGTTTAAACCATGTCGTGCGTTATGCAATAAGGAAGCAGAACAATATTTTCCCCCTCGAAGGTGTGTTGATTGCATTTACAATTCTGAGTACATATGCTCTTAAGAACCAAGTTAGTTTAGGAGCCCAAATTGATGATCTTGAATAATTTGCCGTTCTTCCAATGCTGGTTTTAATTTTATTAATAACACTTTCATAATAGCTTTGAGATTACGGCATATAAAGAAATGTGTTTCATTTCTTCCAGGCTTATATGTTATTGTGATCAGAGATATCATTTATTTTTGTGGGATATAACTGGTTCGCATGATCTTGTTGAATATGGATATTATTAGTTTTATGCATTTATCTGGGCTTATCCAATTTCAAATTGTATTCTTAACTTTCTTCCAATAGTTTAAAGGTTTAAACGGCAAATCATCATTCATTTAATCGGGTAGCACGATAAGAAGAGTTTTGTTTGTTAGAAATTTGATAAAGGAGTAACATCCGAAACGATCGTAATTTCAATTTCAAATAAAAATAAATATCACGTTAAGAAAGTGACAAAACTAAAATATTTTGTTTTATTATATAAAATCTTTTTGTTAGTGATATTAGTCCACGAGTAAACAACAAATATGTTAAGGTTGCAATATCTTATAAAATGCAAATATCTCTAAATGTGGTATTCGATACCATGGCAAATTGGAATATAAAATACCGTGTACTACTGGAGGGTTAACTAAACACAATCTATCTAGATCCAGCCAAATCAAATGTCGATCGGAAATAATAAGAACGGCAGAACTTCTAGATTACTGGAAGCAAAAAGATCAGAAAGAAAAAGAAAGGTTCCAACAGTTAATGAATTTAGAAAGAGAAAAGACTGAAATCGAAAAGCTAAAGGTAGAATTCCTTAAATCAGTCCTTGATGTGCTAGTCAAAAAATAAGGAGGGACGAGAATTGATGTTAACAAAAGAAATTTCTGTGTATTCATTTTTATTTTTAGTTTTGAAGATTATTGAATTAAATTTTTTTTTTTTTTTTTTTTTTATTATTTTTAGAGATATTACGACAGAGTCTTGTACCCATTTAGTAATTTACATTGCTTAATAAAGTTTTTGATTAGTAGGCACAATCAAGTGATTATCCCCCGTTTCGTGTAACTCCTCCTCAGATTTTTCGCCACGGTAAGTCTACTGACCTCCTGGTCGCGATAAGTCCAAAGGTTTGGTTCTTTGCAGTCTTCTTGTTGGTGTGGTATTAAGCATACAGCGTATGTCCAGATTTTCATGCTGGTGCAGACGTTGTAGGTGTTTTGTTGCATGATTCTTGATTTCATCTGCGACAAGCTCGATCTTTAGATCTCGATGGAGGTTGTCGTTTCGAATGTACCACGGTGCATAAACAATACATCACAGGATTTTATTTTGAGCTGTTTGTATGATTTTGATATTTGTCCTCTTGGCACAACCCCAAAATTGACTACCATATGTCCATACAGGTTTCAGAATTTGTTTGTATAACAGCAGTTTGTTATGAATCGCCAGTTCAGATTGTCTCCCTAGGAGCCAATGCATTTTTCTAAATTTTATGTTTAGTTCTTCTCTCTTCTTTTTTATGTGTTCCTTCCATCTAAGTTTAGCATCTAAAGTCATGCCAAGATATTTAGCAGTGTTCGCATGGGGTAGTACTATCAAGTTTATCATTATTGGTATATGATTAACTTTTAGATTTGTAAAGTTTACTTGGATTGATTTTGCTTCATTTAATTTAATTCGCCATTTCTTTGTCCAATTACATATCAGGTTAGTAGTCTTCTGTAATTTCCTAGTGGAGTCATTGATGTTTTTTGCTGTTGCAAGTATGGCCGTGTCATCCTTTTTAGTTGGGAGTATTCATTCTCATACTTTACTCGGAAATGCCTCTCTGATATGTATGATTTTAGAATTTGAAAAAATTGCTCCGGAAGATCTCGGTGAAGTTTGAATTCTAACCCCTGGTGCCATATTTTGTCAAATGCTTGCGCTACATCAAGGAATATAGTTGAGCATATTTGTTTGCTTTCTAATGATTTCTCGATTACATCAGTAATTCGATGTACTTGTTCTATCGTAGAATGTTTTTCCCTAAATCCAAACTGATTTGAGGGGATAAGATTCCTTTCTTCGATAATTGGTTTTAATCTTTTAAGAAGAACCTTTTCAAATAGTTTCGATAATGTTGTTAGCAGAGAAATTGGCCTATATGAAGCTTTATCGTTCGGAGATTTGTTCGGCTTAAGTATCATAATTACTTCTGCAACTTTCCATTGTCTTGGTACATATCTTAGTCGAAATGCTGCATTGATTATATGCACTAGTTTCCTCAACGCTTCCTCCGGTAACACTTTTATTATCTGACCCGTTATGAGATCATATCGTTATAGGTGTAATTTTTATTTCAACCTGTTTATTTATCGGGGTAATATTTACCTCTTTCGTTTGTTTTGGGTAAGGTTGGAATGTTTCTTCAAGTTGATTTGCAAACAAATCTGCTTTTTGTTTAGCATTTCGAGCCCAATTTTCTTTATTTTTAATTGGAGGAACCTGAAGTTTGGATCTTTTAAGACTCTTTGTTGCTTTCCATAATGAATAATCAGTATCTTTTTGCCCAGTTAGAGTGCTGAGGTATTTATTAACTGACTGATTTTTAATGTCTTTTATTAAATATTTTAATTTGTTACACAAATGATTAAATACCCTCTTATTTTCCGGGTTTCGATGTTTTTGCCAATTCTTCCGTGCTTTTCTTTTATTTTTAAGAAGTTCTCTCACTTCCTATGGATAGCTAACATTGCGCTTCATTTCCTGATTGTTATTAGGAGTGCTTTCCCACGCAGCACTTTGGATATTATGGATGAGCTTATCTAGTTCGCCTTCTATTTGGACTGGTCCCTGTATTGGGTTCTGCAGATTAATTCTTTCTGTCAACCGTGTTTGGAAGAGATCCCAATTGGTTTTGAAGCTCGTTAATTTCGAGTTGCTCTCATTCATAATAATTGTTTGGCTTAGTATCATAATTACTGGTGAATGTTCTGATGATAGACTTTCTTTGCCCAATAGGTATTTTTTGCATTATAGTCACCTCCAATTAAAAAGACACTTCCTAGTGTTTTGAGAAGATTAGTATAATCTACTTGTTTGAGATTGTATCTTGGGGGGCAATAGATTGCTGAGATACTGCAGGTTTTAGTATTGTTTAATTGTATTTTGATTGTTGTGACTTGCATGGATAAAGCTTCTCAACTTTAAGTTCTTCGTTATGCTTTATATAATCTTTTATGAGGATAGTTGATCCACCTCTAGCTTTGTTCTCTGGATGTAATGCATGGTAGCAATTATATCCTTTTATTTTACAGAATGAAGTTTTGGTGAAATGGGTTTCTGATATAAGACATATATCTATATAATGCATGTTTAAATATATATATAGTTCTTGAATATGATGCAATAGCCCATTTGCATTCCAGGTTACAATTCGTAGTGTTTTATTCATTTCTTTGGTTACCAAGGGTAACATACACTCGATCAAGGTTTTCTTCTACTCTTTTATTGAAACTAGTTTGTGATTTCATTCCTTCTAGTGCATTCTGCAGGCTCATTTCCTGCGAAGTAAGTCTTTTGTTGAGGTTCCCTAGATTTCTCAGTATGTCCTGTAAAACGAGAACCACTTTAGTCCGTTTCTGCTCTGTTTGCTGAACTATTTGAGCATAAGTAACGTTTTCATTTACTCGCTGTCTTTGTAAGTTAACATTAGGACTCATAACGATTTTGGCTCCGTGTTTTTTTTTGATAGTTTGTACATTTCTTGATGTAACTGGTTTACGTATTTTATCTCTCATTTTTTGCAGTTCTACTGCAACTTCGCATCCTCTGTAATTGGCTGGATGCTGGCCATTACAAAAAATTGTGCAGTCATTTCCAGCATGTTTTCCTGCACATTTAACACATCTTGCTTCTCGATGGCAGTATTTTGTGTATGATTATAATCTTGGTAGTTTTTACACTGCGGAATTTGTCGAGTGACCTTTCTCGGTGTTTCTATTTTAACTCTGAGGTTAAGGATAGGCTTAATATTATAATTATTTTCGATTTTTTCTTGGTTGTCGAAGGTTAGCATGAAAAGTGGGAGACCTCTTCTTGTGATTTCAACATTTCTCTCCCTGTGTTCTCGTCTCTCTTTTCTGATGATGTTAACTGCAACAACTATTTTCAAGCCTCTGTTTTTCAGGTCCTCAATGATTTCCTCTTTTGAACAAGTTGGCTGTAGACCTCTTGCCATTACTTTAATTGAACGATCATTTTTATCCTCGTAAGTGTACCACTGGTAACCATCAGCATTTAATTTGTTAGCTAGAGCTTTATAGTCTTCAGGCTCTGTTGTATTTATTTTCCAGATATTATTACTGAGCGATATTACTTTGTAGTCATTTTGTATACTAATTCTTTCATCCATTTCTGAATAATACCGTAATTTGTTATTCCTAGTATATTGATCGGGGGTGGGACCTGTTTCTTCTTTTCTGGCTCATGCACTTTTGGTGCATGTAATTGCATTGGCATTTTTAAAGTGGGTTTGAATTGGCTCAACTTCTGGTGATGATTCAGCTTTCCTCTTACTCGGGTTGGTTTCTTTTCTTATTTTCTTATTTGCTCTCTTGACTTTCTGTAGTCTCCAATTGGTTTCGCTTTCAAGCTCATCTTCATCAGTGTGATATTCGTCTTGATCTCTGAGTATTTGAAATTGGTTGTTCATTAATGCTGAGTTTCCTGCGTTTTTATTTTTATTTACTGTTTCCTTTAGCATAATGTTTTCTTTTTTTAACATGACAACTTCATTGTTCAGCTGCGCGATTAACTTCTCCATTTGCTCAAATTTATTTATTAACTCCGCGTTGTTTATTTTAACTGTTTGTGCACTTTGCGTGACTTCAGAAGTTTGCTTGAGAGTTGTATGCTTCATAGAAGAGATATTTTCCTTCTCATTGTTAAGTTCACTCAACATTGTGGTGCTCGCTGACGGTGGAGTTGAAGGTGGTATTCTACGAAGTGCCGTACTTCTTCCACCAACGGGCCATACTTTTATATCTTGTTCTGTGCTTCCTGTAATAACAGGAAAAGAATCAGCCAGATATTTCAATGACGTTATTTCACTTGCTGCAGAGAAATTTGCCACACCAGTAGTAGCAGTGCTTGTAGTTTTATCTGTCCCAGCTGCCAAGTGCACAACTGCTGAGACATTGTGGTCGATGGATTTCGACGACTGGGAGCCCACTCGATCACTCCCAAAGGTTGCAGGTACTGCGTGTTCGGATCCCTGCACCATAAATTTTTCTTCTTCGCTACCCATGGTTGGTTTTTGATCAGGGTGTCCTTCCCTTAGCATTTTATGCCTACTGCCAGGCAAGAAATCAGCCGCCTCTTCCGTGAGGAATAGACGTTGTTTGAAGCCGCACCTCCTGGTGAACAGACGCTTCTTAGAAGTTTTGGTTCACGAGTGGTATTTTATTTCCCATCCGATTGGAGACTTGCAACTCCCACGGGATTGAATTAAATTAATTAAAAAACATTCTGATTTTGTTTAGAAAAATTCGCATAAATAATTACGTTTTAATTTTGCGGCGTGTTCCATCTACTGATGGATTATTGGTAAATTCATTGTCGTTTTCTCTTCAATGAGTTATCAGTGTCGCCTTCTAAGGAAATAACGAAGTTGTGAAGTACAATGGTAATCCAAAAGCTTGCTCAATAATTATTTTATTAGAGCTAAGTTTTGTACTAAACCTAGACTGATTTCAATTCAAAAATCCATTGTCGCGAAATGGCACCAGTAAGTAAGTGGCTAAAGAGTAGACAGAATCCTCCAACAAATGGCAATCGGGCTGCGATCAGGTCGTCCAAAAAATACATCTCGATGAACATTCACTATCAAACATGTATTATTTTTTCCTTATGATATCCTTATAAAAGCTGGAAGCATTATTGACGTGAGGTGGTATTGGAATAAGCATTTCGTCGATCCATCCAATTACTTTGGGAAAGCTATTCGCTCCACGTAACAGGCTAAATTTTTCAACCATGCGAATAGCTGAATTTCCACGAATAGCTGCCTTTCACCCACCCGGCAACATTAACGATTTCAACAATTAATTTCTGAAAATTAAAAAATTACATTTTTACATGTACATGGTTTTTTTACATAATACGGTAAAGAATACCTCATCACAATTCTTAGACATTCTAAAATGTGATTTAAAAGTGTCTGTCTGGATCAATATTATCGTATAATTCCGTATTTTTAGACTTCGCTAATTACATCGACCATGAATCGCTTTTTTGCGGTTTTGGCGTTTAAGACGATGAATTAAATAATTTTGAAGAGTTTTGATATTGATAGGTTCGATAGAATATTGAAACATTACGTTTTTAATTATGTTTTCCATCTTTGTTAGGTTAATTTAATTTAGTAAAATATTGTAATATGATAATTTTGCCCAAATTGTTTATGCAGTCAGCAGCTTAAAGTTCTGCTTTGTCTTTATTTTCGACTACTTTATCTGCACAGTTGCTGAATTCTTGGAAGTACCCATATACTTTTAAAATTATCGCATTCCGGGAAAAACCTCGGTTATATCAAACCCCTTGTTTTTCTGTAAGGTTTGTTCTATGAATTCCGTGAAAACCTATGAAACTATATTAAAGTTGTTTAAAGTCGGCATTTACTGTAATAATTGATTTACCAGAGAATTGGTCCACAGCCAAAGTATGAAAATTGACATTTTATATTTCGAATGATTCAACTTAGAACTTACAAAGTTTAAAAGTAAGAACCTTTTTTAATAGAATACAATTCTGTTATATTCTGAATTTTGTCAAAAAGTTGTATCACGTTCACAGCTAACATAAAATTTGGAGAAATGAAACGTTTACAATTTTCAGCATTTGTAACTAAAAGTAACATATTCCATTTTTCAATCTATAAAAAATTGAAAAATTCCATAAAGAAAAATGATTGACTTTACAAAGAATAATGATTTTGCCTTTAGTCAATAGTTTTCAGTTTGCCAATTGTTAAAATACAGAGGTAAACAAAAATCGTGCTAAAGCAATGATAAACTAAAAACATTTATTATGATAAATATTTTCACTTACAGTACTTACCGATATGCATTTGTAGGCGAGAAGAATCAAACATGTTACTAAAATAGGTTAGTCACCTTTAAACACCAATAAATCCGATAGTGGTCGTAATTCTTTTACTGCTGTAAATCATTACGTCATTATTATGATATCGTATTGTTGTTGACTAAGATAATTTAATACTTTTAGCTTTAAATTCCGTTATACAAACAGGAATAAGAGATTCCACAAAAGAGACAAGTTTTTTTTTATTCTTCGATTTTTGTATTTGCCTTATTTAAGTAGGTAAGACAAAAATATAACATCGATAAAGATTGTAATTTATTGTTAGGTATTAATATTTACATACTAAAATTAAGCAAGTGGATCTAACATTCTGACCGATGAAAATAATTTCTGTCCAGTGTTTAAATTTTGCATTGTTCTTACCAATAAAAACTATTTCTTAAAACTATTTAAAATATGTGACCAACATTTTTTATTTAAAATACAAAAATAACTGTTTGAATGATGTAGGTACTTATGCAAATATCTAATATTTACCACAAAACTTTACCTCTTACAGTAGATTTGGGGTTTTGCGAATGAAAATCAACACAACAGTAAAAACAAACATAAATTTACCAAAGTTGGTGATGATTCGTTCAATGAACTTCATCTCATTAAATCGCATAATAGGTAGTTTATGTTGTAATGATACGTTTTACATGTAAAACTACCGGTTCTTCTATTGTTCTCTGATCGAAATGGTGCATGCGCTGGTTTTTTTTATCAATTGTTAAGATTTCTTCAAATTAAATCGAAGATCAAAAGACGAATAAAATGCATAGATGAGAATTTTGAAACACCAACACCACATTAGTGATCCCTCGATCGCGTTATTGTGATTGTACCACTGTATAGAGAATGATCATAAAATATTAATTTTAATAACAATAAAATAATGAATTTCTTATAACAATTTTATTGCTTTTTCTCCTTTCTTTCGTTTGGTTTCAGTTTGGATGTCTTCTAGATAATTTTAAATACGTTTAGTTCTTCTTCGACCATTTAACAGTGAAGTAATTTAAAAATGTTTTATATCAAATTCGTCGTAAATATTATAATTCTCTTTGGCATTTCGAATTGTTATTCGAACGCCTTAGGAACCGTTTATGATCAAAGACAAACGGGTGAATATAATATTCATTTAAATATTAAGGATATAACAATAATTGCAATTGATAGTATTTCGGGTGGCAACGGTTTGAATCAATTACAACATGGGGTAATTTATTTGACAAATTTAATAAAATAATAAAAGTGTTTGTGTTTTTAATACAATAATTCTAATTGTTTCAATTCTCAGAATGATGACGCTGTTTATGAAGACTATGATTATAATTTGGATGAACTCACAATAAATCCATTTGTTGGATTATTTGGTAAACCTTCTACTAAACCTCCATCTATCGAAACTTCAACAACAACAAATAATAATAGTAAACCTAATGTAAACAATATACAAGAAATAATTGCGCTTCAAAATACAACTAAACTTGATTCAACAATAGAACCAGTAACAAAAATCACTACACCATCCAATTTGGTCGTAATTCAAGAGAGTTCAACGGTACCGATTCCATTAGAGAAACAAAATGACACAGTGGCACAGAGGCATAAAATAAAACCAAATTATAACATTCAGCAACATATTCCAGTTCAAGTTGTTATGGAACCAATCAGTATACCTAAGCGGCGAAATAATAACAAACAAACAAATCTAAAAAGATTTCCAAGCCGGCCGGCCGTAGAAGTGGTGACGGCAGATAGTGTGAAACAAATTCAATCTGGTGGTAATGTAGTGCAGTGTACGGATGGAAAATTCCGTGATGCAAATGGAAGATGTCGTCGAGTAAGAAAAGCAGAAGGACTGTAAATTATTTTGATTAAACATAGATAAATAATAATAATTTTCAATTAACATCGTGTTTTTTAATTTTTCATTTAGAACAAACTTGGTAAGATTGTTACTGAGCAACCAAAAGGGTGAATCGAAAGATTAACTTATTAAACGTTATTATTATAGCTGCTTATTTGAAAAATAAAATATTTCATTGTATTTCATTTAATTGTTTCAATGTTTAATCGGAATTGTTTTAATTGAATTTGTGTCGGTACCTAAATGTTTATTTTAAGCGAAATCATTGAGGAATATATTCGGAGGTTTGGAGGTTTTAAATTTAGTGTTGAGCATTCTTTTTTGATACCGTTTTCCTTAACAGACGATTATTGTTGATTTGCTAGACATGATTCCTTATTTTATTTTAAGTTCATGAACTCCACTTGTTTAGTAGGTACTTTCGAAACACAGGAGAACTTTTGTTTTAAATGTTTAAAAATCACGACCTAGAACTTTATTTTAAGATTAAGCCGTCGACGTACCCCCATGTGCGTAATGAGATAATCACAATATCCGTAAAATTTCCAAGATTTGATAAACCTCAAAATGCAAAAAACAAAAATAAGTTTTGGTAAGTTTGTGGTAATCACTTCCCTATGATAATATATAGTATTGATAATAGAAATTAAAAATAATTATATCTTTGTAGAACTATAAATAGTTGGAATATAAATAAAATAATTTAGTTACACTTTATAAAATTCGAGTGAGAAAATGATGTTCAGCTGGTTTATAGTAATTTTTGCAATATTTTTACCGGTGGTACTTGGTGGGGAATATTTTTCTTCAAATGGGACTCGATATTTTTTTAGTCCTCCAATGGTAATAATTAAAATTACTTAAAACATACTTTGAATAATTCTTAATAAAATTATAGAGTAAAACTTGGTACCAGGCGCAACGATTTTGTCACGCACATGGAATGTACCTGGCTACAATTCATTCGAATGAAGACAACGAAATTCTATTGGACCTAATATTAAATAAAGTTAGACCGGCAAAAGATACAGATCATTTTTGGACGAGTGGAACTGATATTGGGTATCCGGATAAACAATTTTACTGGTCTGAATCGGGGCACGAGGCACTATTTACAAATTGGATTAGTGGATTTCCTAATAGTTCGGATCGTGATTGTATTTTGCTTCATGGTGGGCATAAATATAAATGGTATGATGGAAGTTGTAACACTGCATATTATTTTATATGCCAAGATAAAATCTTTGTACCGAATGCAGTAAAACGTGAAATACACTGTATCAAAAAATTGTCCGTACACCCCTCGGTTAAAGAAAAATTGATGAAAAAAACAATTACAAATCAACAAAAAATTCAGTTTTTATTTTTTTTAAACTCAAATTACATTTAACAACCTGAAAATAATAATTATCATGAAGCAAATTAATTTACTTTTACGTTTCATATGATTTACTATTTAAACACCCTAAAACGATCTCAAATAATTGTCCGTACACTTGCACTTTTGTGAAAATTAACACTAGCACATTAACAATTTATTATTTGTTGTACTTCTATTTTCAACTAACCGTAAATTACGAATTTTTTGTTTTTGAATAAAAGTTAATTAATCGTACTTTTTTCATGATGAATGAAATATTGTCCAGTTAATTAAAAATGTGTTATTCTCTTACCAAAAATAGTGTAAAAATTAAAAAATTGATCATTAAATTGGAGAGTGAAGGTAAAAGTTTACAGGAAATTTCAAAAATAACTAATCGCCCGCGATTTTCGATTCAATATATCATCCAGTACTCCCAAAAAACCAAATCACTAGAGATGGAATTGGGCATAGTCGCAACCGAAAGCTGAACACACCTCAAATACATCTAATAGAGAAGGCAATAAAACAGAATCGAAAGCTTAGTGCTCCAACGATCGCTGCCAAAGTTTATCAACGCAAAAAAGGGGCGATAGAACCTCAGACAATACGCAATATTTTGCATAAACAAGAGTATCGTCGATGTGCGACACGCAAGAAATGTATTTGCCGACAAAAAAAATATTAAAAGCGCTTGGAATATGCATTGGGATATGTGAGTGAGCCCGAAGAGTACTGGGAAAATGTTATTCCCTCAGACGGAAGAAAATCTAGCGTTTTTGGTTCAGATGGACAAGTTATGGTGTGGCGGAAACCCAACACTGAACTTGAGTAAAACATGGTGGCGGAAGTATAATGGTTTGAAGAGCTTTTAGCTGAAGGGGTGTATGACATTTGACCTTCATAATGAACCGGTTTAATTATTTGGATATTTTGAAGGGCAATTTGTTAATAAGTGCTGAGAAAATGGGACATGGGCAAGATTTTCGCTCCGGACATGACAATGACCCGAAGCATTCGTCAAAGCTGATAAAGGAATGGTTATTGTACAATGTAAAGTCAATACTTCCTCATTCTCCCCAGCCACCAGATCTCAACCCCATTGATAATTTGTGCCATTATTTGGAGCGAAAGATCCATAAACACCAAATTAGCGACAAGGAACAATTAAAACGGGTCATTGTGGTGGAATGGGCCAAAAATTCCTCCCGAAATAACTCGGAAGTTGGTTTTCTCAATGAAAAGAAGGTTTCAAAGTGTCATTTCATGAATAGGTTACAACACGAAATATTAGACCTAACTTTTTTACCAAATTCCCTCAACTTCTTTGTGTGTACGGACAATTATTTGAGATCGTTTTATGCGGTTTAAATAGTAAATCTTATCAAACGTGAAAGTAACTCAATTTATATTATGATTATTATTATTTTCAGGTTCTTAAATGTAATTTGAGTTATAAAAAAATTGAAACTGAATTTTTTGTTTGATTCCTAATCGTTTTATTTATCAATGTTTTCTTAACCGAGTGCTGTACGGACAATTTTATGATACAGTGTATATCTTGAAACTGATGGATAAGAAAAGATGAGTGAATTCCTAAAAAACTAAAACATTAATTTCAATTTTTAAATATGCATTTATATTTAACAATTCACACCTTTATTTTTATCAGTCATGGTTGTTCTTATTTTGTAATTATGTTTTATAAATTATTATATAATTAAACTTTAACTTCATATGTTAAATAAATTTGTGAATTACGATAACAATTTTTTTGTTAATATTCTGCTTATCCAATTTTGTAATAGCAAAATAATTTGTTTTAATTTAAATAAATTAATTATATTATATAAGTACAGAAAATGTTATTATTCTCTATTATTATATAAAATAAACAATTTAAAAAAATATTGTAAATTGCACATTTGCCACACTCAAACTTATTTTGTGCGATTTGTGGTCATTATATACGTTAAATATTACAAATAAAATATGTATTTGAAAACAAAAAAATTCTATTTAATTGAGATCACAACCTAAAAAAATTATAATTATAAATAAATCACTCCTAACAATAAACTTGAAACTCCGTTCAACGGAATTTAATTATATATGAAAAGCACAAAAAATTGGAAAGGAATTCATCAAAATTATAGCCAAAGTATTTCAGTCAATCCAAAAAAATCCATAAACCCTATTTATACATCTTAATAAAATCACAGCTTACATAAACAAAATAATAAAGGAACAAAAGCACCAATGGCAATAAAAACAGGCAACATAATCGATGAATCGTCCATTGAATAGGGATTTGGTTGTTTCGGTCCGCTTGTCTTACGATTTTGTTTGGCGGCGATCGGCTTTTCATAATCATTAGTATCAATTATATCATCTGTTAACTGTGCCGATTCGATAGACTCAGGCGGCGCTTTGATAATTTGTGGTTGCTCAACAGCAGGTTTCGATTCTGTGATTTCCGACAATTTTGGTATATTATCTATATTTCCTTTAAGCAGCGCGATTGCATTTATTTTAGGATTATCACGGTATCCTTTTATAAATTCAATTCGAATTTTTCCCGCTCGTATTTCGGATTCCTCTTCTTTGTAATAAAGTCGACCTCGTGAAACACTAAAATAAATATACTCATCATGGGCAACGCCACGACCAACTTGTTGATAAATATCCAAATCTGCTATCACTGTATGATCACCATTCAAAACAACATCAAACACTTTCATATTCGGTGCATTAAAGTAAACTTCACAAAATTTTAATATCAATGCATATTCCCCGTCACCATTTATCGGGATATCATATCCAAACGTATTCATATGATACCTTTCGGTTTGATATAATGTTTCGTTTGATTGTAAAACTCGGCCAATTAATAAAAATTGTTTGCCATAATCGGATGCTGTTCCAATTTTACCCATGAGTGGATCTCGTTCATAATATATACCATATTTATCACGATGCCCTTCACCGCCAGCATTTATTGCATAGACTACCTCATAAGCATTTACTAAACTGGCAAATTGTGTTAATAAAATAATCGATACACATTTTAAAATTATCATCACAGGCTTGCTGACCATCATCATCATGATTTAATTTGATTTTGTTTGCGTGTTTTTTTTTGCAGAACGAAAGTTCAAGATTAACTTCGAAAGATTCGAAAGATTAACTTATTAAACGTTATTATTATAGCTCCTTATTTGAAAAATAAAATATTTCATTGTATTTCATTTAATTGTTTCAATGTTTAATCGGAATTGTTTTAATTGAATTTGTGTCGGTACCTAAATGTTTATTTTAAGCGAAATCATATTTTATCATTTATAGAAAAAAATTTTATCATTGAGGAATATATTCGGAGGTTTGGAGGTTTTAAATTTAGTGTTGAGCATTCTTTTTTTTTACCGTTTTCCTTACAGACGATTATTGTTGATTTGTTAGACATGATTCCTTTTCGCAATTTTTGCTTGGTTTTTATTTTATTTTAAGTTCATGAACTCCACTGGTTTAGTAGGTACTTTCGAAACACAGGAGAACTTTTGTTTTAAATGTTTAAAAATCACGACCTAGAACTTTATTTTAAGATTAAGCCGTCGACGTACCCCCATGTGCGTAATGAGATAATCACAATATCCGTAAAATTTCAAAATATATAAACCTCAAAATGCAAAAAACAAAAATAAGTTTTGGTAAGTTTGTGGTAATCACTTCCCTATGATAATATATAGTATTGACAATAGAAATTAAAAATAATTATATCTTTGTAGAACTATAAATAGTTGGAATATAAATAAAATAATTTAGTTACACTTTATAAAATTTGAGTGATAAAATGAAGTTCAGCTGGTTTACAGTAATTTTTGCAGTATTTTTACCGGTGGTACTTGGTGGGGAATATTTTTCTTCAAATGGGACTCGATATTTTTTTAGTCCTCCAATGGTAATAATTAAAATTACTTAAAACATACTTTGAATAATTCTTAATAAAATTATAGAGTAAAACTTGGTACCAGGCGCAACGATTTTGTCACGCACATGGAATGTACCTGGCTACAATTCATTCGAATGAAGACAACGAAATTCTATTGGACCTAATATTAAATAAAGTTAGACCGGCAAAAGATACAGATCATTTTTGGACGAGTGGAACTGATATTGGGTATCCGGATAAACAATTTTACTGGTCTGAATCGGGGCACGATGCACTATTTACAAATTGGATTAGTGGATTTCCTAATAGTTCGGATCGTGATTGTATTTTGCTTCATGGTGGGCATAAATATAAATGGTATGATGGAAGTTGTAACATTGCATATTATTTTATATGCCAAGATAAAATCTTTGTACCGAATGCAGTAAAACGTGAAATATATCTTGAAACTGATGGATAAGAAAAGATGAGTGAATTCCTAAAAAACTAAAACATTAATTTCAATTTTTAAATATGCATTTATATTTAACAATTCACACCTTTATTTTTATCAGTCATGGTTGTTCTTATTTTGTAATTATGTTTTATAAATTATTATATAATTAAACTTTAACTTCATATGTTAAATAAATTTGTGAATTACGATAACAATTTTTTTGTTAATATTCTGCTTATCCAATTTTGTAATAGCAAAATAATTTGTTTTAATTTAAATAAATTAATTATATTATATAAGTACAGAAAATGTTATTATTCTCTATTATTATATAAAATAAACAATTTAAAAAAATATTGTAAATTGCACATTTGCCACACTCAAACTTATTTTGTGCGATTTGTGGGTCATTATACGTTAAATATTACAAATAAAATATGTATTTGAAAACAATAAAATTCTATTTAATTGAGATCACAACCTAAAAAAATTATAATTATAAATAAATCACTCCTAACAATAAACTTGAAACTCCGTTCAACGGAGTATAATTATATATGAAAAGCACAAAAAATTGGAAAGGAATTCATCAAAATTATAGCCAAAGTATTTCAGTCAACCCAAAAAAATCCATAAACCCTATTTATACATCTTAATAAAATCACAGCTTACATAAACAAAATAATAAAGGAACAAAAGCACCAATGGCAATAAAAACAGGCAACATAATCGATGAATCGTCCATTGAATATGGATTTGGTTGTTTCGGTCCGCTTGTCTTACGATTTTGTTTGGCGGCGATCGGCTTTTCATAATCATTAGTATCAATTATATCATCTGTTAACTGTGCCGATTCGATCGACTCAGGCGGCGCTTTGATAATTTGTGGTTGCTCAACAGCAGGTTTCGATTCTGTGATTTCCGGCAGTTTTGGTATATTATCTATATTTCCTTTAAGCAGCGCGATTGCATTTATTTTAGGATTATCACGGTATCCTTTTATAAATTCAATTCGAATTTTTCCCGCTCGTATTTCGGATTCCTCTTCTTTGTAATAAAGTCGACCTCGTGAAACACTAAAATAAATATACTCATCATGGGCAACGCCACGACCAACTTGTTGATAAATATCCAAATCTGCTATCACTGTATGATCACCATTCAAAACAACGTCAAACACTTTCATATTCGGTGCATTAAAGTAAACTTCACAAAATTTTAATATCAATGCATATTCCCCGTCACCATTTATCGGGATATCATATTCAAACGTATTCATATGATACCTTTCGGTTTGATATAGTGTTTCGTCTGATTGTAAAACTCGGCCAATTAATAAAAATTGTTTGCCATAATCGGATGCTGTTCCAATTTTACCCATGAGTGGATCTCGTTCATAATATATACCATATTTATCACGATGCCCTTCACCGCCAGCATTTATTGCATAGACTACCTCATAAGCATTTACTAAACTGGCAAATTGTGTTAATAAAATAATCGATACACATTTTAAAATTATCATCACAGGCTTGCTGACCATCATCATCATGATTTAATTTGTTTTTGTTTGTGTGGTTTTTTTTGCAGAACGAAAGTTCAAGATTAACTTCGAAAGATTCGAAAGATTAACTTATTAAACGTTATTATTATAGCTCCTTATTTGAAAAATAAAATATTTCATTGTATTTCATTTAATTGTTTCAATGTTTAATCGGAATTGTTTTAATTGAATTTGTGTCGGTACCTAAATGTTTATTTTAAGCGAAATCATATTTTATCATTTATTGAAAAAAATTTTATCATTGAGGAATATATTCGGAGGTTTGGAGGTTTTAAATTTAGTGTTGAGCATTCTTTTTTTTTACCGTTTTCCTTACAGACGATTATTGTTGATTTGTTAGACATGATTCCTTATCACAATTTTTGCTTGGTTTTTATTTTATTTTAAGTTCATGAACTCCACTGGTTTAGTAGGTACTTTCGAAACACAGGAGAACTTTTGTTTTAAATGTTTAAAAATCACGACCTAGAACATTATTTTAAGATTAAGCCGTCGACGTACCCCCATGTGCGTAATGAGATAATCACAATATCCGTAAAATTTCAAAATATATAAACCTCAAAATGCAAAAAACAAAAATAAGTTTTGGTAAGTTTGTGGTAATCACTTCCCTATGATAATATATAGTATTGACAATAGAAATTAAAAATAATTATATCTTTGTAGAACTATAAATAGTTGGAATATAAATAAAATAATTTAGTTACACTTTATAAAATTCGAGTGATAAAATGAAGTTCAGCTGGTTTACAGTAATTTTTGCAGTATTTTTACCGGTGGTACTTGGTGGGGAATATTTTTCTTCAAATGGGACTCGATATTTTTTTAGTCCTCCAATGGTAATAATTAAAATTACTTAAAACATACTTTGAATAATTCTTAATAAAATTATAGAGTAAAACTTGGTACCAGGCGCAACGATTTTGTCACGCACATGGAATGTACCTGGCTACAATTCATTCGAATGAAGACAACGAAATTCTATTGGACCTAATATTAAATAAAGTTAGACCGGCAAAAGATACAGATCATTTTTGGACGAGTGGAACTGATATTGGGTATCCGGATAAACAATTTTACTGGTCTGAATCGGGGCACGATGCACTATTTACAAATTGGATTAGTGGATTTCCTAATAGTTCGGATCGTGATTGTATTTTGCTTCATGGTGGGCATAAATATAAATGGTATGATGGAAGTTGTAACATTGCATATTATTTTATATGCCAAGATAAAATCTTTGTACCGAATGCAGTAAAACGTGAAATATATCTTGAAACTGATGGATAAGAAAAGATGAGTGAATTCCTAAAAAACTAAAACATTAATTTCAATTTTTAAATATGCATTTATATTTAACAATTCACACCTTTATTTTTATCAGTCATGGTTGTTCTTATTTTGTAATTATGTTTTATAAATTATTATATAATTAAACTTTAACTTCATATGTTAAATAAATTTGTGAATTACGATAACAATTTTTTTGTTAATATTCTGCTTATCCAATTTTGTAATAGCAAAATAATTGGTTTTAATTTAAATAAATTAATTATATTATATAAGTACAGAAAATGTTATTATTCTCTATTATTATATAAAATAAACAATTTAAAAAAATATTGTAAATTGCACATTTGCCACACTCAAACTTATTTTGTGCGATTTGTGGGTCATTATACGTTAAATATTACAAATAAAATATGTATTTGAAAACAATAAAATTCTATTTAATTGAGATCACAACCTAAAAAAATTATAATTATAAATAAATCACTCCTAACAATAAACTTGAAACTCCGTTCAACGGAGTATAATTATATATGAAAAGCACAAAAAATTGGAAAGGAATTCATCAAAATTATAGCCAAAGTATTTCAGTCAACCCAAAAAAATCCATAAACCCTATTTATACATCTTAATAAAATCACAGCTTACATAAACAAAATAATAAAGGAACAAAAGCACCAATGGCAATAAAAACAGGCAACATAATCGATGAATCGTCCATTGAATATGGATTTGGTTGTTTCGGTCCGCTTGTCTTACGATTTTGTTTGGCGGCGATCGGCTTTTCATAATCATTAGTATCAATTATATCATCTGTTAACTGTGCCGATTCGATCGACTCAGGCGGCGCTTTGATAATTTGTGGTTGCTCAACAGCAGGTTTCGATTCTGTGATTTCCGGCAGTTTTGGTATA
Source organism: Tipula vernalis (assembly GCA_958295665.1). NCBI lineage: Eukaryota > Metazoa > Arthropoda > Insecta > Diptera > Tipulidae > Tipula > Tipula vernalis. Next base: position 124,161,995 of record OY282558.1, on the reverse strand, counting down.
TTATCTATATTTCCTTTAAGCAGCGCGATTGCATTTATTTTAGGATTATCACGGTATCCTTTTATAAATTCAATTCGAATTTTTCCCGCTCGTATTTCGGATTCCTCTTCTTTGTAATAAAGTCGACCTCGTGAAACACTAAAATAAATATACTCATCATGGGCAACGCCACGACCAACTTGTTGATAAATATCCAAATCTGCTATCACTGTATGATCACCATTCAAAACAACATCAAACACTTTCATATTCGGTGCATTAAAGTAAACTTCACAAAATTTTAATATCAATGCATATTCCCCGTCACCATTTATCGGGATATCATATCCAAACGTATTCATATGATACCTTTCGGTTTGATATAGTGTTTCGTCTGATTGTAAAACTCGGCCAATTAATAAAAATTGTTTGCCATAATCGGATGCTGTTCCAATTTTACCCATGAGTGGATCTCGTTCATAATATATACCATATTTATCACGATGCCCTTCACCGCCAGCATTTATTGCATAGACTACCTCATAAGCATTTACTAAACTGGCAAATTGTGTTAATAAAATAATCGATACACATTTTAAAATTATCATCACAGGCTTGCTGACCATCATCATCATGATTTAATTTGTTTTTGTTTGTGTGGTTTTTTTTGCAGAACAAAAATTTTACGATTCGCTCATTAAGGAAATATGGGATACACTTGTTGCTAGGCTAAAAATAAACAGAAAATTGTTGTTTAATAAACTTTATCAGGTGAAAAATCAACTCATACAAAAGATATCGTACATTTTAAGCAGTCTTAATATCAACTGGAGTAAAATAATATTTCTAGAATTCCAGGTAAAAAAAAAACAGGAAAGACTTTTCAATCGGCAGAAGGCGAAAAACAATAAAAAGCTTGGGTAACTAATGTTTCTAATAAATGTTGTGCAGATGTTTAGGGCAAACATCATTTTGATTTTAGCTAAACGGATCCACAGTAACAAAGCCTTATTATGATTGAATACTTTGGGTTGGACAATTAAGAAAAATTTTCCAAAAAGCTTGAAAGGAAATACTTAACGGCTGTTTTAAAAATTTGAATTGCGAATGACGATTTGATTGGGGGCTTTCAGGTCCCGCAACATGTTGGCTTTAAAAATTTACTGATGGAAAAAATAACATTTCAGAGGCACTCAAATAGCAACATTTATATTTTATTCAATCCAACAGTTGGCGGGCCTGAAAGTGCAAACATTGGCGGGGGAGCTAACTTTCAGCGAAGCAGACTATCAGAACGAGGCATTAATTAGCTTAAATATAAAAAACGATGTAAACAAGCTTAAGTTTCTCGGATAAAAAGTTGCCCAAATTTTTGAAATCAAGCTAAAATAAACTTAATTTACTTTCTCTTTCATAAACCGAGTGCACATCTGTACTTCAGAGAGATAACCTAAAAGCCCTCATTTAATTACTAATATCTATGAATTTCTAATTAAATAAAGCAACATTTTATCATAATTACCTTAATAAATAAATTTTAAACAAATTTATAAAAAAAACTCCTGCTGTGTGAGGTTAAGACTGAATCGAATCCAAAATTTCAATGCAAACAAAAAATCCCGGTATAAGACATACGTGTCATTTCAGTTATAATTGTACTTGAATTAAATAATTATCAATTACAAAATTCAATTGAAAAAAGCTATTATCGATAAAATATGATTATTTTATTTTATAAATCCAATACTAATAGAATTACTTTAATTCAAAAAATATGAAAAAAACAACTGGATTTTTTTTGAACTTTCCGTGTGTTACAAATTTTTAAATTAAAACTGGTATATAAATTGGTAAGTTGTACTCAAACCAGTTAAAAAGCATTAATTTCTAGTTATAATACGATTATATGGTTTAAATTTATATTTTATTTATTCCTGCGATTAAAGCGATACAAAACGAATGTAAATTATTTTTTTTATGTGACACGACGAACGATAAAATTTTATCTGTCAAAAAATTTTGTTTTTTTTTTACCTATGCTAACGATTGTAACGAAGAGGCTTTGTGTTTTTTTAATCCGCATAAAATTTATTAAAACCGAACTGTTTGTTTATAGTGATTTTTTCAAATAAATAAATTTTGCATGAAACTTTTATTGATTTTTGAATAATTACACACAATTTTAAATTACAACTTTAATATTTAAATTCAATTACGACTTTGGACGAAATAAATTTACCTAGTGGTTTGAATTAGTCCAGCTGTTGAAATATGTGTAACCACCCGTGTAAAGTAATAGTTGTGATAACGATATTCTTAATTATTCAAAGGTGATAGTTGATTTGATTTGTGGTATATTAAAAAAAAAACTGGTTAACCCTTCAAAACTGTACCTCCAATTAGTAGTTAATTAGTATTGCTTTGTGTTTTGTTATGGACTATATAAGTATCAATTTTCTTAATTCGCATGGAATTAAAATTCTATTCTCCATAAATATCAATCCGTTTTGTGTTGAAAGGTCATTTTTAAATTTATAATAGAGTTGAACTTCCTCAGGAACGTTTCTAATATTATTCGGCCATTCGTATGTGATTAGTTGAATAAGTTTTTGTAAAGATCTGTCATTTTGAGTTACCTGTCTAATATTCTCTATTCTTTCGTCGGTTATATTTAACCCTTGTACTGGATTAACATTCTCAATTAGGTGTATACATTTTTTTTCACGAGGTATTATATCATTATCATCATTTTCTACTGGCATTCTTGATAGTGTATCAGCAACAATATTGTTTTTTCCTTCTATAAACTCCAATTTTAAAGAATAACGTTGCAGGATCATTAACATTAACTGAAGTCGCTTCGGTGCTTTAAGCAATGGCTTTTTAAAAATATTGATCAAAGGCTTGTGATCAGTTTTTACGGTACACATATGACCAACGATCATCTGGTCCAACCTGATGCGCTCTGTAGCCGTCAATGTTCTGGAAGCATATGCGATAATATCGTCTTGTTGAAATAATGCAGCTCCCAAGCCAGAGCTACTCGAATCACACTCTATTGTAATTGGCTTAGTACAATCAAAATACTTCAAGGTTTTAACATTCCCAACTAGGAACTTTAATTTTTTGAACTCATCCTCCTGAGTTTTTGTCCAAATCCAAGGAGTATCTTCCAACAACAGTTTTCGTAATGGAGTACAATGTGTGCTTAAATCTTTTATGTATCTCGCTAGATAATTGATCATGCCCATAAATCGTTGAAGATCGTTTCTATTTTCTGGAGATTTCATATTTTGAATAGCACTGATTTTTGATGTATCTGCTTTAAGGCCTTCATTTGATAGAATATGACCAAAGAATTTTACAGATGACTGGCATAACTTCAATTTTGATTTATTTAATTTACAATTATACTGTCGAAGTCGAATCATTAAACTTTCTAAATTTTTATTATGGTCAATAAACGCCTCCTCTTTGTTATCACCGCTTCCGTAAATCAAAAGATCATCTGCTAACAACTCTACACCTTTAAGATCATGTGTCATTTCGTATATCTTCATCTGGAAAATTTCAGGCGCTGAACAAATGCCAAAAGGTAAGCGTTTCCAGACGTAGCGTCCAAATGGCGTCCAAAAGCATGTCAATTCACTGCTGGATTTTGTTAATTTTACTTGCCAGAAACCCCTTGCTGCGTCACACGTTGAGAAAACTTGAGCCTTCCCCAGTTCTGGTAAAATTTCATCAACTGTAGTAAATTGACAATTTGGTCTCTTTAGACTGAGCTTTATTGAGAGGAATTGGATCTAAGCATATTCGAAATGAATTCGGTTTTTTAACAATCAAAACATTACTAACCCAATCCGTATGTTTCGTTATCTTTTCGATAATTCCGTCTTGAACTAATTTTTTGAGATCAACTTTCAACTTATCCCTATAAATCACTGGAATAAGACGCGCTCTTTGTATAACTGGTTTGACATCTTTATCTATCTCCAGCTCAACTACTCCTGGAAGGAGACCATAGTCCCCAAATACATCGTCATATTTTTCGATAATTCGCTCAGCATCTATTTTGTCAAATTCAGGACTGGCATCCGTTTTCCTAACTGTTTCAATAACTTGCAGATGATTATATTCGAAATTCCTTGGATAACTTTTAACTTCGTCACTGTACTTAACTGATTTTAATGCAGAGCATGCGTTTGATGACAACAATAGACCATGATTTCTGTTGACAACTTGAAACAAAAGAGTATACCGCTGTTTATTAATTTCACACGGGATCTTAACTTCTCCAATAGTTTTAATGGAATTCCCGTTGAAATCAATCAGTTCATATTTCGATTTGGAGACTACTGAATTTTTCTGGCCCATTAATGCTTTATACATACTATTACCTACTAAATACGAATTTGAGCCCGTGTCCAACATACACTCGACCTGTTTCCATACATTTTCAAATTTTAACTTCAACGTTGCAAGTACATTAAACTTGGAAAAAACCGTTGATTTTCCGTCAATTTTAGCAATCAATAAACTTTTTTGATTATCATTATCATCTTCACTGGAAACTTCATCACTGCCGTTCGGGTTGTTGTTACAGATCTCGTTAACTCAATTCGTTTTCCGTTTATTGGTGCTATTATTATTCTTGAAACATGCCACTCCTAAATGATTTTTCTTTTTACATATTGAACAAGTTTTTCCTAAAGCAGGGCATGTCCCTTTTTCAAAAACATGCCACGCAGTGCAAAACTTATATTTTCGTTTGACACTTTCCCCGCTGATTTATTGGTAATCTTGTTTAACGGGTTGGCTACGTTCGTTTCATCACTCTTCATATTTGATAACCTATCTTGGGTCACTTCGGCAATTTTGCAAACATCCATCGCTTTGGTTAAGGTCAAGTCTGGAATTTCCATTAATTTCTTCTTTAGAAGTGTATCTTTGATACCCACTACTATTCGATCTCGTAGCAGTTCATTCGAAATATCATCATTACCATAATTACACAACTTCACTAATTTCTTTAATCTTATCAAATAAAAATCGAAGGATAATCATCAATGTAGTGGTTACATGTGTTAAACATGTACCTGTCGTATATGACGTTGGATTTAGCTACCACACAATCACGAATTTTTTTTATAGCTTTTTCTTCGGATTCTTTATCTTCATCTGTCAAACCAACATCCATGTACCTTGTTTTGGCTGTGGTACCTATCGCCGATAGCATCAAGCTCGTTTTTTGTAATTTTTTTGATTTTTCCCACAAATTCATACCTGTAGCATTGCAATAATCTTTCCAATAATTTTCGAAAATTTCCAAATTTTCCCTTACGTCACCGGAATCTACATTCAACGGTGCTGGCCAAGGAACATTCACTGGATTTCCGACAACATTTCCAGTTGCTACATTTTCATTGAGTTTTCTATTTGTTTCCTCCAATCTTATTATTAAGAAGCTCTATTGTTTTAGATTGTGATTGTAAAAATTCTAACAATGCTTTATCCATTGATTTTATGATGAATAATGTTATTATATAAACTGAATGTTCACGACACTTTTGTGGTTAAACACGATAAACCACGTTCACAACAAATTACTAAACAGTATTTTCGATGAAAATATTTATTCATTCGACCACATCTGACACCATGTTTTGTTATGGACTACATAAAAGATTTATATTATTTATTGACATTATAATATATTTATTTATTTATTAATTCTTAAATATGGAGTAGGAATATCGAGCGTCACGCTTGTTCTGTCGTATCTGCCGCCCTCTCCAATCAGAGTCCACATCACACTGATATTGTACAGTGTGTACTCAGTGGTATCTACCACAACACTTTGTTTCTGCTTCTTTAATTTAATCTGACCTCTCTGTTTGGTATCACGAACAATTTAGATATCAACACGCCTTTATACCTATACCTATGATATTTTGGATTGAAAGTTCCAATACCTTACCAGGTAAACCTCAATGATGAACAAAAATGTTTTGAATAAGAATTGATCTAATCTTCAATTTTTATAGGCATATTGCAAGTTAATTTCAGATAGGTTAGTTATTTATGCTTTTGCAACTGTGCCCGTGAGTTTAGTATAGAAAAGCTGTTAGGGGCCAGATACGTGAAGGCACTTGGTCCTAATTCTATTAACCCAAACTGTATTTTAAACGATTCTTTAGGATTTTACCTAATTAAGGCGGATTCATGGTTGGCTCCGTTCTTTCGTTCTGCTATTTTTTTAACCAATCGAAGAAACATCAAAGAAAATAACGTGAATTTCGAGGAATACGATTGGATAAAAAAATTATTAGTCCCCATAATTCATTTTTTATTTTTCTCATACACAGCTGGTCTACAAATGCCGAATTATTGGAAACTCATAACATTTTCCAAGAAATAAGCCTCCTTTCATCGAATATTATAGCACAATTAAAAGTAGAGCATTGCTATGCTCTTATAACCGATCATATTTATGAACAAATTTTAACTGCAACATTTTACCACAGTATAAAATTAACAACATTTATTATGATAAAATTAAAAAACTCCGAAGATCTACTTTCACCAAATTATAGAACTATAAAATCACTTCTTGAAACAAAAAAATCCGGTTGCCATTTCTATCTGATTTTAGTATCAAATGGGATACAAGTTGGACGGTTTTTCAAATTCATTGAAAAATTTCGTATTTTAAACCCGCGCGCAATGTACATACTGCTTCATGATTATAGATTATTTGTTCAGGACCTACATTACATTTGGAAACGATTTATTAATGTTGTATTCATTAAAGATTATACTCATCCGAAAAAAACAAAATATTCCAATGGCACAATATTTGAATTATCTACAGTGCCGTTCCCAAAAGCATTCGATGGCGTTTTAGTATCGAGACGATTGGATTTTTGGCGAAACGGAAAATTTCGCAATGGTGTTGAATTATTTTTTAGTAAGACACAAAATCTAAAGGGCAAATTAATGAAAATTGCTGTACTTGAACATACACCGGCAGTTTTTAAACAAATCGATCAAAATAAACAAACATCATTTTACGGCGTTGAAGTAGAATTAATTAAAGCATTATCGGTTGCTTTAAATTTTAATGTAGAATTTTATGAAAGTATTGATTCGAAAAAGGAACAATGGGGACATAAATTAATAAATGGAAGTATAACGGGATTATATGGCGAAGTGGTGAATGATAAGTCAGATATTGGACTAGGCGACCTGCATTATACTCACTATAATTTGGAATTAATCGATTTGTCAACACCGTACTCAACAGAATGCCTAACATTTTTAACACCTCAAGCTCTCAGTGATAATTCTTGGAAGATTTTAATATTACCATTCAAGTAAGATTCTTTTATGAAATCCGCAAGCCGATATATTAAAGTATACTTTACCTAATTGTAGAAAAGAAATGTGGCTAGGCGTACTCACATCTTTATTCTGCGGTGGATTTGTATTTTATACAGTATCAAAAGTCCAAAAATGTAATCAAAATAAGACCATGAAAAGTAAAGAAGACCACAAAATATTTTACATTACCAAGAGAAATCCATTGTATAATAGAATATTAACGATGGGTAACGACATATTTGATGATTTAACAAATTGTATAATGTATACATACAGCATGCTGCTGGTTGTATCATTGCCCAGGCTTCCAAAATGTTGGTCAATTCGTTTATTGACTGGCTGGTACTGGATTTATTGTCTCTTGATTGCAGTGGCATATCGTGCAAGCATGACTGCCATATTGGCCTTACCAGTTCCGAAAATAACTATAGATACCCTTCAACAATTGGCTGAGAGTTCAATTACATGTGGAATTTGGGGCGGGGAAAATAAACTTTTCTTTACATCATCGTTAGATGAGGCTGGTCAAAAAATTGGAACTAGATTAGAACAAGCTGAAGATGTTGAAAATGCTGTAAGTAAACGATGTTTGTAATCCACAATATAAATTAATTTATCTTTTGGTGAATAGATTCAACAAATTATTAGTGGTGAATTTGCTTATTTCGAAAACGTATATTTCTTAAAAGATGCCCGATCAAAACGAACATCAAAGCAGGAACAGGAGACACTACATATTATGAAGGAATGTGTTATTCATATGCCTGTATCGCTAGGCTTACAAAAGAATTCGCCAATTAAGCCGGTCGTCGATAAATATATTCGAAATATAATCGAATCGGGTAACTATATTTTATATATAGACAAGGAAATACTTTGGCTTGAAAATATTTTCTTCTAGGGTTGTTGACAAAATGGCTATTAGATGTTTCACGCAAATTTGAATCCAATTTAGAATTGGACACGTCGTCTGAAACCAGTGGATATATGAACGTGAAAAAAATGTATGGTGCATTCATAACGCTTTTTATTGGTTATAGTTTAGCAATCATAATGCTAATAGGTGAAAATGTATACTGGAAATACATCACTCAGCGACATTCTAATTATGATAAATTAATATTAGGAAGAGGTATATATATCAAATAAAATCATAAAATTATGAATTTTTAATGTATTTAATTATAAATATTTTATCAAATAAATTAGTTTTGTTCTTGTATTGTTATATCACCAAATCCAGTTTCGTCTCTCAAACTCTCTTAAAATCGATTTTAATTTGACAAAATATTCTGGTCCAACTAAGTTATCATTCAAAAATATATCATTTGAGTATTCATCATGGTTTTCAGGCATGCTATCGGAACGTGCGAGTACAACTTTCAACATTGCAATTACATGAAATAATTCCCATGGTGCTCTACGATTTATCTCCTTGAGGAATCTACAAAAAAAAAAAGTATTAGCAACATATAATTAAAACTATTCACGAAAACGGGCAAATTATTAGCTATACATACTTTTCATATGTGAATTCTTCTAATGGACATCCTGTCTGCTTTAGTACACAATAAAATTCATCATAATAGAATTTTACAAAATCATCAAATTTTTTTTCGCGTATCTCATCTTCAACGCTAGTCAATAGGAAAAAAATCAAATCGTGCACGAATGATTCATACATGGTTAGTTGGAAATCGATTAGTTTCATATCATTCGGATGACCATCTGAATCTGAAATAATAAAAATGTTATTAGATTCACGTTAAATTATGTTTAGTTATTAGGCAGAGCTACCATATCTGATCATCATATTATTAACCCAAAAATCATTATGAATTGCCGTTGTATAGACGGTTTCGGTGGGACATTCATTTATGTCGGTTTGCCATTGGACACATTTTTCGATTTGACATTTTAGTCGCTCATTTAAATGATTGAATTCTGTTAAAATATCCAATTCCTGATGTAAAATTTCCATCATTTTATTTCTTGTATAGAAATCCATGCCAGCATCAATATCGATACGTTGTAAATATGGTTTAACTTTGGTTTCAAATAGATTTGGTCTTAGTAATTTAAGAGCAATAGGGGTAGCATTAAATTTAGCTAAATTTTTTAATATAACATAACAATGAGCCTCATCGAATCCTTTAAAACGATCACCCGTTTTATATCCATGGATTTTTAAATTTTCTAACACCAAAAGAGCATCTGAGTCAACATTTTTGGAATTTTCGTCTAATGAAATTCGTGCTCCATAACAAATTGGAAGTACATTGTATATATCACATTCAGGCACATTCATATCCTCTTGTAGTTTTCTTAGTGTAGGACAAATTTCTGTATAAATTGCATTCTCTTTGATGAACGTTATTTCGGTTTGGAATATTTCTTGAAGCTGTAAATTTGTTGGTGACATTTTTGCAACGACTTCAAGCTGCTTGGCCTGAAATATTATATTAATTAAATAATAATACATAATATAAAAATTAATTAGTTTTATAATGGAAATCAAAATTAAGAAATCTAAAAATAAACAAAAATCTGTGTCTGGTCTTATTAGCACTTCTCGAAGTCAAAACAAATGATGTAATATTGTATTAAAAATGTATTATTATTTATTGATTGTTTATAAATATTAAACTCCACCACCATCAAACTTTATCGTAAACTTGATCTTTTTATTTACGTTTAGTGTTAACGTAAATAAAATATGAATGGAGGGAATGACTAAGGAAAGCATGAATGTATGCATGCATCATAGTTCATTCATGAATTTTATTAATTTCTTGGAATAAAATCTTCTTACGTGAATATGACGAATTAAAATTTTAGTTTTATAAAATTACTCAGAACATGAGAGATGATAATCTTAACCGATCTTTTGCTGTTCTTCATAATTAATTATACAATATACAGAAAATTTGCATACCTCTTTATCGTCACTCTTTTGTATTTGTACAGTAACTGCTAGCATTGTACTTCCATAATTATCACCTAGTGCAGTTAAATATTTTGTGCTATAATCTAAGACCTTAATGCATCTTATGTTTTTCTCCAAAAATTCTTTGAACTTTTTGATTTCTGGTGGTTTATGCATGATCCGCTTTTTAATCACACAAATAAATCTTTAACAAAAAAAAAGGCAAAAGACATAAATTAGATGATTAAAATGTATGTATGTTATATTGTTTTATCACAAAATAAAATTAAATTAAAATCAACATTGGAGCAGGCGTATAATAAATTCGCGTTGATGATGATGTGATGTGACATAGCTTCTTCTCATATACATACGTACATACATAAGATAAAAGCTGTGAGAACAGTTTAAGAATAAATTATTTTAAATTGATTAATGATTGCAAATCACATCTAACTAAGGTTTATGTTTGTTTAATTGATTAACTTATTATTCAAATTGGAATAAATTTTAGCCGTGAATTTTACAAAATTGGCCTCTCATTCTCATCTGAACCTGGTGCGGTTCTTTATCAATTAACAGTCTATTTACAGTGATTTTTAAATTTGGTACAAGTACATATATAGAATATTATAAATTTACCAATGCAATATGAAACTTAATTATTACTGCTTGCCCAATTTAATTGATTGCAAGTTCGTTTAAATACAAGTATTTTTATGAGATATAGAACTTATAAAAATCGATGGTACACGTTAACTTTCATCAATTATAAACATTCTACATAATACATACTTATAACAATTTTTCACGGACAAGCCTATTTAATTTCGTCGGAATTTCACATAAATTTTATTATTATAAAATTACATCACACCATAATCAATATTTTTTGTTGAACTCAAAAAATTCACAAAATCACACGAAAAAACGTTAAACCTCAAAAATGAATCACATGTGTGTTATTGTGGTAATAATTAAAAAAATTAAATTATAATTCATACAATTATTAAATTAATTAAATTTTTTTTTCTTATCGTTTTATCAAAACAATAAAGCGCGAATAATTTTGTTGTATACGCTCGATTAAGGAATTTCGCGACTGGCACAGAGAACGATTGAATTAAAACTAAAAATAATCTTCCACGCAAAATTTATTAGTTTTGTCTGTTTTATTTCGCTAAAACGATTCGCGATTTAAAGTAAACATTGGAAGAAAAAAAGTAGAAGTATATTTGTTTGTCAAATAATGCTACACAATGTGTATATATTCATTATTCATGGATTATTTAAAAAAGTATGGACAGTTCAACACTTTTATATTATAATTTAAAAAACGTATAAAATAGTATATTATTATTAATTGTAGTAAATATCTGTGGAGTATGAATATCTAAGTAGAGAACTGCGAGCCGCATTTAAAAATAATTTGCTAAATCTTTAAATTTGTCGGATCTTTTGGTTTTGTAGGTACTTAAGTTACAATAAAAATTATTTAAATTTAAATCACATAGAGCTACATTCTCGTACATCTAGCAAAAAAAAACGGTTGCTATATTAGCAAAAAAGACGGAATTGCTATAGTCACGATTTTGAAAATGAGAAATTACATTCTCGATATGACTAGCAAATCCGCCATATTATTTTTACTTGACGCGATGCTGTAATTAACTTTGTCATTAGAATGTTATGCAAGATAAAGCAGCAACATTCAATTTTAGAGGATTTTCTAAACCATACCAAAGATACCATCACTTTTAAATTGTCTTAAATTTACTTAAGTGTTTAATTATTTTGGAGGTTTTCTTATTGTAATCATTATAAATATTTAACCTCCCGTGAATTTGACGGCATCTTCGGTAAACCTGTTCTGTAAAACTTATCTTCACATTCGGATTCTCCCTGGCACGAAACACCTTCTTGAATGTGCGAATATAAAGAAGCAACCACTTTCCATTTCTAATATACCTAACACAAGTATTTTAACAAATGAGTTTTACCACAGGATTTTTGAATCAAAAGATTGATTAATTTTTTGAGAAATAACAGTTAACCTAACCTAAAAGTACATTAATATTTGATTTGTCATCTCAAAAACAAGATAGTAAGTTTCTTTTGCTATTTCGATTGCTAAAGACTAGCTAATATTATCGAGAATGTGAAAACTGGCTTACACCTAGCCAAGTTGCTGATTTGCTTGCAAAGTGGTATCGAGAATGTGGTTTGGATACAATTGAGCTTCCATTTGCGAATCACTGTTGAAAAGACATGAAATCAAACCATTTTTGAAACGAATAATTACGGGTGACGAAAAATGGATCACGTATGAATAATGTGCAAAATGGTCTTGGCGTGGTGGGAGCACACAAACGGTAGCAAAGTCACATTTGACGCCAAGGAAGGTGGTTGCTTTCTTTCCTCACTCTTTTCTCCCATATACATAATGGGAGAAAAAAGTGAGGAAATATTAGTCCAGTTTAAGAAGTTGCCTGTAACACTTGCAGAGGCGTTGGATAGTTTTGATAGTTATTTCCGGCCCAAATCAAACATAATTTTCGAACGCTATAGGTTCAATAAAAGAATACAAGGGCAAGGAGAATCGATAGACGATTTTATCACGGATTTACATACGTTGGCAGAAAATTGCGAGTATGGACTTTTAAAGGAAGATCTTATAAGAGATCGCATAGTAGTCGGTATATTAGATATTAAGGTCAGCGAAACAATGCAACTCAAATCAGCGTTAACTTTGAAAGAGGCTGTTGATACTGCACGTCAGGTAGAATTGCAGCATAAACAAAACAAAATAGTTAGAGACAAATTGGGTACATCAACGGTAAATAAAATAGTTTCTTTCAAAGACTATGACCGAGGACGATCGAAATTAGCCGGTCCTTCTAACCCATCATCAACGCAGCGGGCAGGTGGGGATAACAAACAGAATTCCACATCGTTCAAGGGAAAATCTTGTTGGTTTTGTGGAGGGCCATATCATCAACGAGACAAATGTGTGGCGAAAAACCAAAACTGTCGGAGCTGTGGAATCAAGGGCATTTTTTCGAAGGTATGTCGTTCTCAACAATATTCAGCTAGACATTCTCATCGAGACAAAATACATATAGTATTAAAACTATTAATATAGATAATAATAATGATACTAACCCTAGGAATAGTTTAAATTTACATGAATCTATGTTTGTTGGTCATGTTAGTAGCATTAACTCAGGCGCCTGGTGCGTTAATATTGTAATTGTGGAGTTTAATGAGAAGTGTTTGAGATTCTTGATTGATACAGGTGCCGATTGTGTATGTCTGCCTGTCTGCATGGTTCCTCGAGAGTTTTTGGGGAACATGTCCCGCTCACACACGATTCTTCATGGACCAGATGGTAATGCTCTTGATGTAACGGGTACACTACCCCTCAATCTCATTTATAATGGAAAGCGACATTTATTCGATGTATTTATATTTATTATTCGACAATTAGAAATTCCCATACTAGGACGTCAAGCGCTTCAATTGCTGAAAATAATTCAACCTCCGGTTACCAATTCGATAGTTGCGAGTGTTAACAACCAATGTTCGATTGACGTTGAACGGGAATACCCTTTTTTATTTAATGACATCGGAGAATTCAAGGGCGAGATGTCCATCAAACTAAAACCCCACGCTATCCCATTTGTACAAAGTGTCCCTCGTGTAGTAGCCATACCTCTTATGGACAAATTAGAAAAAGAAATTAATCGATTGGTGTCTCTGAATATTATTGAGCCAGTCGAGGAAATCACAGAATGGGTTTCTCCAATAGTAGTCGTTCCTAAGTCTAATGAGGGAATACGTTTATGTGTTGATTATACACAACTCAATAAATCGGTTAAACGTTCGTATTTTCCAATACCAAAGGTGGAGTCTACACTGTCAAGGCTGAAGGGAGCCAAATATTTTTCGATAATTGACGTTAATAAGGGCTTTTATCGAATAAGACTTGATAGAGAAAGTCAATTCTTGATATGCTTCATCTGTCCCTTTGGGAGATTCATATTCAAGCGACTTCCTTTTGGAATCACGTGTGCTCCTGAATATTTTGTGAGCAAATTTTCTAAAGTTTTAATGGGAATATAGATGGGGTCTGAAGCTGGAGCTGGTACACTGGCTCTACACCGCTGTAGTGAGACCTGTACTCATGTACGGGGTGGGTGTTTGGTGGCCAGCTCTGGACAAGGTAACTTACAAAAGTAAGATTGAGAGAGTGCAAAGAACGGCCTGCATGCTTGTTAGCGGGGCATTGAGGTCGACACCGACAAGTGCCTTAGAGGTTATGTTGCACCTTCTTCCGGTCGACATTTTTGGCAAACAGATGGCGGCAAATACGGCTGTACGACTTGCAGCCGTCTCTCAGTGGAGGTGTCTTAGTATAGGACACTCTACTATTGTCAGATCGTTGAAGGATGAGCTGGCGAATCTTGACTACATTAAACCTACTCTACGCTTCGAGAAGCGATTTCGGACCTCCTTCCCTTCAAGGGAATCCTGGAGGAATAGACCGTTATCGGAAACCGAAGCGTTGCAATTCTTCACAGATGGCTCCAAGCTAGACGGCAAAGTAGAAGCTGGAGTATTCTGTGACAAATTAAATGTAAATATTTCTATTCGTCTCCCTGATTACTGCAGCGTGTACCAAGCTGAAGTCGTAGCGATTGAGGAGGTCATGACGTGGTTGAAGCATAATGTGTTATCCTCAGACGATATCACAATCTATGTGGACAGTCAAGCGGCGATCCGGTCGTTAGAATCGGTGTCTTTGGCGTCACGGGTGGCGTTGAGTTGTCACTCATCTCTAAATGAGATGGGTGAGCATTTCAACATCCAGGTAGTCTGGGTCCCAGGTCACTCGGGCGTCATGGGGAACTGCAGGGCAGATGAACTTGCTAGGCATGGTACGACTCTCCAGCTGCAACCGGAAAGGGCAAGTCTGGGGAGGCCTATCACAGCGCTGAGACAAGCACTTGGGAAGCAGGCGCTATCCTCAGCGGGGGAAAGGTGGTCGAACACCCTCACCTGTAGAGTTGCAAGACAAGTTTGGCCAAAGCTGGACTTGGGGCGCACTAGGGCATTAATATCCTTACGCAGACGTGAATTAAGAACGGTCGTAGGAATTCTCACGGGACACTGCCTTTTTGGAGAACATGCAAGAAGGCTGGGTCTGGAGGCTAATGACTTCTGCAGAAGCTGCTTGGACGAAGAGGAGGAAGAGACGTTGGTCCACTTCCTTTGCTCGTGTCCAGCATTGGCTCTCAGAAGGCACAAACACTTAGGTAAGTTCAGGATGGACTGCCTCTCGGATCTCGAAAACATTAAAGTGCGGGACGTCTTACGCTACATAAGTAGCTCGAAATGGTTCCAATAGGGGTAAACGGGGATACATCCTGTGGTATCACAATGGACCGTCACCGGTCTAAGTGTGCGTAAGCAGCCACTCCAACCTAACCTAACCTAACCTAACCCTAATGGGAATTAAGCAAGTTGTCTTTCACGTAGATGATATTCTTGTCTTCTCTCACACACTGGAAGAACACGAACAGGTGTTGAGAACAGCTTTGTTAAAACTCCAAGAGGAAGGCATAACAATTAACAGAGAGAAATCACAGTTTTGTGTGGGCCGAATAAAATATCTCGGACATATTCTTTCCGATAAAGGCATCTCAATTGACCAAGACAGAGTCAAAGCTTTGCTGGATTTTCCTCAACCAAAGGATAAGACGGAATTGCTTCGTTTTCTGGGAATGATAAATTTTGTCGCTAAATTCCTTGATAGTAGATCTCAGCTGCTGGAACCACTAAACGCGTTATTAAGTGATAATAATCCATTTATTTGGGGAAAAATTCAAGAAAAGACGGTTCTGGAAGTAAAAAAATTGCTATCCAGCTCTCCGGTCTTAGCCTATTATGATCAGTCCAAGAAAATTATTATCAGCGCCGATGCATCTTCGTATGGTATCGGAGGGTGTTTGATGCAAGAGGACAAAAATGGAAATCGAGAGCGAGTCGCATATATGTATATCGAGAACTATGACGGAGACAGAACGTAATTACGCTCAAATTGAACGCGAAGCACTCAGTCTAACATGGGCAGCTGAGAAGTTATCTGAGTATATCACGGGTATCAAGGTGGTCCTCGAAACCGATCACAAACCTTTGGTTGAAATTTTACAGAGCAAGAACTTAGATGTTCTTACTCCTCGTCTTCAACGATTTCGAATGCGTTTGATGAGATATGAGTATATCGTGGTTTACATTCCAGGGAAATTTATGGAGATTGCGGATGCACTCTCTCGGGGTCCCATTCCTCATGACGAGCCGTTTGAAGAACTAGCTATCGAAACTCAAGCATTTGTTAACTTCGTCATTGGGAGTAGTCAAATTAGAGATCAATATTTAGAGAAAATCTCTAAAGCTCAATTAGAAGATCCAGTTTGTAAAAATTTAAGGTTGTATAGTGCAGATGGTTGGCCTTCTCGTAATAAAATTCCAGATTTCATTTTGCCCTATTACCAATATCGATTCGACATCTCGTATACAAAGGATTTACTATTAAAAAATAATCGTATTGTGATTCCGGCTGCATGATCAAGGCCATCAGGGGATCGTCAAATGTCGACGTCGCGCACAATGCTCTGTATGGTGGGTAAGATTAAGCTCGCAAATTGATGTCGTTGTAAAAAACTGTCCTAATTGTATAGAAGAGAGGATCAATCAAAAAGAAACTTTCTGTGCAGAATCGTTTCCTACTCGACCGATGGAGAAAATAGCCGCGGATTTGTATAAATGTGACAAGTGGTTTCTAATAATCACAGATTATTACTCTAGATTCTTCGAATTATTTTCTCTTACATCCATGACAGAAGATATCATAATTGGAAAAGTCAAGGAGATATTCTGCCGATATGGAATTTGTTCCATTCTAAGGACTGACAACGATCCTCAGTTTTCACACCGTTTTAAACAATTCGTCGATTCGATTTCAATTTTGTTCACATAACAAGCAGTCCCCATTATGCTCAGTCGAATGGTACAGTCGAGGCAGCGGTAGACACGGCAAAGAAGTTGATTAAGAGAAACAAAGATTTAGACTTGAGTTTGGCTTTATTAAATTATCGTTCAACGCCGCTATCAAGTGGGTTCTCACCAGCTGAATTAATGATGGGTCGTAAATTCAAGACACTTTTACCTCAAATCTTGAGGCGCTGGCAGTTCCCAATTCAAGTGAGGTTGTTGGTATGGAAAATGACCTAAAATACAAACAAATTAAAAATTATAATAAAAGACACAGGGCACAAGACTTGTCTCAATTAAATTCCGGTGATGGAGTATGGGTTGTTGATTTACGTTCTTATGGACGAGTAGTAAAAAAACTAAACGAGCCGCGTTCGTATTTAATAGAAACTGAATCGGGAACTTATCGACGGAACAGATGGTTTTTAATTCCTGCTCCATAATTTCAAATTAATAAAAATATACAAACCCACATTCCAACACACGAGAGTTCGCCAGTCTCTGAGGCCGAACCTGAGAGTGTGAGCGACAATTCACACGTGAACGAGAATTAGATTGATGATTCATTACAAGAAATTGATGTGCCTCAGGAGTCCCAGGTCATTGAGTTGTCCTCTCCTAGACCACAAAGAGATCGGCGACCTCCAGTATGGATGGCATATTATCAGTAAATTTAAGTAACAATAATATGTAATCAAATGAAAAAAAATGTAAATGAATTTAATCAATTTTAATTTAAATGTATATACATACATACTGAATAGTATCTGAAAAGGGGGGATGTTGTGTTATTGTCATGTTACTGTATAAAACACACTCCTTTTATATGAATTGTGTCTAACTTAACTTTATGGTATTGTATAAGCAGCGTGTCATGGTACACACAGAATAAATACCCTTCTATGAAATAAAGATTAATAATTATAAATGTAATATCGTGTATTATTTTATCGTATAACAAAACAGTCTTAGCATGGTGGGAGCACACAAACGGTGGCAAAGCCACATTTAATGCCAAGGAAGGTGGTTCTGTGTGTTTGGTGGGTTCGTGTTGTATAATGAAGTGCTCCAAACAGGTCAAACGATTAATTCTATTTTCGACTGTCAACAATTAACCAGATTACAGCAGAAAATTAAAGGAAGCGATCTCAATTGATCAACGGCAAAAGGGTTGTGTTTCATCATATGACAAAGCCAGACCACGGATATCTTTGATGGCTCGGGGAAATGTGAATCCATCCACCGTATAGTTCTGATCTTGCATAGTCAAACTGTTGTATGTTTCGTTCATTTCAGAACTTTCTTAATGGTGTAAAAATGACTTGAAAAGAGACTTGTGAAAATTACTTATATCAGCTTTACATACAAAAGTCAGAGAAATTTGACAGCCCTGGATTAATGGTTTTACCAGAAAAATGGCAACCTCTTCCAAAAAAGCAGAGTGGTGAGCTGCGTTTCCTTCTGTCCATTTTCCCGGTTGTAACATTATCAACTCTGATCGTGCTGCCTCCAAACAAATCAACATCTCTGTTTTCACGCCAGATTGGAACTCAGCCCATAGGCTCGTCACTGTCGATGTAGTACATTGGTGTGTGTTCTCCTTTGTTTATTCCAAGGCTGGTGGTTTGAATTACAGCAATGTTTTCCTCTCAATCTATCTGTTCACGTCACGGGTATTGTATTCACCACATTCTATCCTCGTTTCTTTCCTCTTTGACAGTAAACTAGTTTTGGTTTATAGGTATAGAGTACGTTTATGCTTAGGGTTCAACCTGGTTTGAACCTAGGTTATCTTTTACTATAAACGGAGTCGAGTCATCTTGTAGTTAACTCAACTCGACCTAAAAAATTTCTAGGGTCGAGTCGAGTTAACTCTAAAAACATTCACTATAAACGGAGTCGAGTCGAAAAATAAAAACAACAAAAAAATAATAATAAAAAGACACCATTTTGATTTCTTAATTCGTGTGCGAATCTTCGATTTTTGTGTGGCAATAAAACTTTGTTATTTTGTTTTTATAAAATTCAGAAAATAATACAAGAAAAACATATAAACATACGATAGTAAATGATTATTTTTGACGTTTCTGACTCGGTTTCAACCTAGTTTCGACTCGACTACGATTTGACTCTGCAGTATAAACGCTAAAAAAGATAACTACAAGATGATCCAAAGTTAACTAAAAGATGACTCGACGCTGAGCATAAACGTACTCATAGAGGAAAGAAACCAGGAAAGAATATGATGAATGCAATACTCATGTGAACCGGCAGATTCAGAATCATTTCTCTCAAATCTTCCAAGCGCGCATTTCTTTCGGTGCTGTTCTGCATTTGTGGAGCAGAAGTAGAGTTGTTTTGGGCCAAGGAGTTTGGGCCATTTAGTTTGTATTAGCAGAGCGTAGTTGATGGTGGATACAGATAACAGATAATTAGATTAAACACGATCTATATTTATATTTAAGCACATTTTTTATACATATAGTTAATACAAAAGGTTAACGAGAGAGAGGAAATTATGTAATAATATAAATGTCAATGAGCAAACCGCCAGAAGGGCACGTTCCTATTTATATGAATTACTACATATATGTCCAACAGTTTTTACTATTATTAAACCATTGAAAACAATCGTCGACAGGTTTGAGAAATAAGAAATCATAGTCATAGTTTGCCTATTACCCCTTCACTTTCAGAATGGTTAGATCGTGTGATGCTGCTCTAGATGAACTTGTTATCTGCTTCTAGTGGGAATACTTTCTTCCAAATTGGAAGCAAATCTTGCGATTACTGATGTCTGCACAAAATTTAGAATTGATAAAATCCTTTTCGTTTCGATCGAATCTGAAGACTATCCTGACTGACTGATGGCCTGCCTTTAATCATTTCAGGTAAGCACGTATATGTATTATCCGATTTAACGAAACACGCACTGCTTATAGTGAAGGAGTGGTCCCGTGAGGCCGCTTTCGGTGAGGTGATTACTAAATCAGACTACGTTAAGCACCTTAGTGTTATTTTCAACAGTAAACTTTTCTGAAAACAGCACTTTGAACAGAAACTTCAAAGAGTTACTGAAAGTTTTTGGCAATGTATAGAAGGACCTTTAGAAAATCTTGGTGTTTGACTTTTTTTGAGTTGTATCTATAAATCACTGGTTCTTCTTGCGCTATCTTACACTTCTTTGATTTACTAAAAAAACCTCAATAGCTAAACTTAATAGTTTACGGGCTATCTCGTCCTTACTTCTTGCTATGGACACGATTCTGTTCCTACCCCAATAGCAGTATTTCATTCTGGCACTATTTGTTCTATGGTATTTGGAGTGGGGTGCATTGGGGCGTGGAATTCTATCAGATCAATTGTACGGCATAGAGAAATTATTAATTCTCATAGATTGATACCTGCATTTAATTTTTCGTTGTCTTTCTCGACGGTTTATCCTTCGAGGGATTTATGGTTCTCGCTGAAATTCCTTAACTGAGTGACTGGGGCGTTAGTCTTTCTCTCTGACTGTTCTCTCTCTCTCACTGCTTGATTTCGGTGCTAGTTTTAGTACCAGGTAGATCTTGTGGCAGTTTGAATACGCAGTGCGCTTGATTTAGCTGCAGAAATATTATTTGTATTCTTGAAAGTACTCTTAGTGTGCTGTTGCTGTTAAATTGTCGCTATTATATTGTTATTGTAAATTTGCTCTTTCAATTCAACCAAATTGCGGACTTGTTTTATTTAAGCTTGCCATTCATTTATTTTCATCTAATTACAATACATAAGAATATTTATCACAGTCGCATGAAACTTTTCACATTCGCATTAAATTTCTAATAAGAAGTTGTTAATTTTCATTTTTAAATATGCATTTTATTCATTATCAGGTAATTCTTTCTTTATGTGATAATTTTGAATGGTTTCTTAAAATCAGGTAATCATTTCTGGGACCTACTACTTATTAGGTATAAGGGATAGATCCCTTATACCTAATAAGTTCCTTTTATTAGTCGCCTATTTTGAGGTTTTTTCTAGTTTTTACATTTTGTAGCTGTGTAGTGTCCTGCTTCATGTGTTCATTATGCTAGTATTGCCTTTTGTTTTCGAATACATATACATATTTCGTACTTGTTTAGCTTGTGTCAGATGTTGCCTTTTCTTCTAGAAATGAATATTAGTGCAATTATAGTAGTATTAATTTAGTTTTGGTTTACCGTTTGGTCTATGTAAAATCCATTGCAGTTTACTTGGTTTAGCTTTTGTCCTATTTTATTAGGATGTTTTAAACGTGAGGTTTATGTTTTATTCAGGCTTCTCTTCTTCTGGTTCTTATTCAATTTGTCAAAAATTTCATTGTTTAATTAATGATTATGGTGATTGTTCAAACTTTCATTAATTTTTGATGCTGCGGATACAATTCTTGACTTGATTGAAGAGATAAATAAAATATAACACCCCTTTTACAGAATTTGACGAAGAATAACTACTATTATGGTCTAAAAATTAAATCATATTTACAATAATCTCTACCAAACCACATAAAACAATTTCGCAAAATGATTAAAACGCTTAATAATATTTCCAGCGGCTCGTTGACACTGGTCGCTCGGTGAATCAGTTTGCTTATGGTACACCAGTGATCCACTAGTCGGAGACCGTAGTAGCAGTAGTAGTAGACCGGCAGGGAACCTGTTAAATAAATCGATCGTTGGTACTGCAAAAAACGCAATTATTTTTCTTAATTTTTTAGGGTGTGTTTAGAAAAACCTGGGGTCATGTTGTACCATCTCTTTCGAATCGTTTTCGATAATGTTTTGTCTCTTGTCACAAGAACAAAATTGCGATCCCTGTTTGTTGCGTACTTTTTTTCTTTCACATCGATAAAATAACGATGCTACAAAGCATGGCGACCGTGTATCTATAAAATTTCGCAAAATCGTTATAGAGGATTATCGGTAAGAAAATTAGTGCTTGCTTCCTTTTTTAATTAAATTTGTTACCACAAAACTAACGTTCAAACGGAAACAAATATTCAATTTTGTTAGTTCATTGTAGAGTATCTTCATTGCAAGTCCGATCGGTTTTTCTAGCTTCCTGTAAAAATACCTATTGACGATTGGAGCATCACAGATTCCACCTAGTGGAAAATTTTTAAACTGAGCTAGCTGATAATTTGACGTTCGAAATTGTTGTAAACAATTCCAATTTTGAACTGTAAACACAATTTTTACTAACCAGATTTCTAATAATTGTAAATAATTCTTATTTTGGATTATAAAAACAATTTTTAATTACCGGATTGCAAAGCTTTCTTTCGTCGCATTTGTGAGAAGTGTTATTTTGTCAGTAGCCTCATTTTACCTTTTTTCCTCGAGAGGCGCTTTCTCTACTTTTACAATCGTCAACAAATAACGTAGATACACGGTAATGTGTTGTAGCCGTCAATAAGCGTGTTCAATGGGCGTTAGCAAACTTCTCATGCTCAAGTGGTGGTGTAGTTGTTAGAAGTAGTTACGCTTTATTGACGATTGTAAAAGTAGAGAAAGCGCCCCTCGTGGAAAAAAGTTAAAATGAGGCAACTGGCAAAATGACATTTCTCATAAATGCGACGAAAGAAAATTTTGCAATCCGGTAATTAAAAAGTGTTTTTATAATCCAAAATTGGAATTATTTACAATTATTAGCAATCTGGTAAGTAAAAATTGTGTTTACAGTTCAAAATTGGAATTGTTTACAACAATTTCGAACGTCAAATTAACAGCTACCTCAGTTTAAAAATTTTCCACTAGGTGGAATCTGTGATGCTCCAATCGTCAATAATCAACGAAAGAGGGATTTTAGTTTAAAAAATTCTAATAGATGGCTCTATACCAATTTTGGTTACGTGAAATATCATTTTTTAACCGTAATCTAATCGAGGTGTGCCTTTTTGGCTAATTTTTAAAATGCATCGATTTTCCAAATAATGTTAATTTAGGACGTGTTTGAAGTTTGTGATAATTATTCCAGCTGTAATAATTGCGACATGTATGTAACCAAATTATCACAGCCTCTACGTATTGTAATAACAATAATTAAACCGCATCACATTCATTTACATATTTCTAAAAAATAGTACAAATAAATTTGTATAAAAATTAAATAAAATTTTCAACGAACTTATAACAAAATCGTCCTTTTGTATTTAATGTATTTTATTTTGAAACATTTCCATACATTCCATACAACGTACTTGCCATTCTTTTCAAAAATTTATTAAATTATTTGATTAAAATTTGAATTTACTGACATAACAAAAACATGTTAGGGGTTTAGGGTTAAAAACAAATAATTTTTGTTTATGTTAGTGATACGACGGGCCAATTGTTAAATCGTAAAAATATTTTAATTATTTGTTATTTAATGTTTTATTACTTATATTATTAATCGAACAACATATTTTTTGTCAAAATCTTGCAGTTTTATTTAAATTGAGGTTATGTTTTACTACTGTCACGAAAATTCGCATTCCATTGTGTACCTTCTGACATGTACTTGGCAGTAGCAAATTGTTTCCAGTGGAATAGCGGATGTTACAAACAACAACCCACCCCTACTAAAAAAACCTTCCACGACTCTACATTAAAGTTAGTGGCTTCCAATAGCTAGAAAAGTTTCAAAATTTACCGGTATATTTCAAAAACTTCCTAATGAAACAATAAAAAAATTTCGTTTCCTCCGTTTACCAATATTTATGTACATGTATTAGTTGACTGCCAAAAAATGTTCTCGATTTGACACTTTTTTTAATTTCGATCTCTGTCCACTAACACCACTGTGATAATTATGACATTATTTTGTATGCAAACAAATTATCACAGCCACTACGTGTTGAAAATTTGACACTTCTGTAATAATATTCATAAACAAAAGAGCGCAATAACAATAAACAAGCCGCGTATTACGCTTATTTATTTCTAAAAAAAATAGTACAAATAAAACTTATTACAAAGTATGGGAGAGAAAATTATTTCACTCCAGGATAGGAACCAAGCGCAAATTTTAGCGAAAAAAACCTCGATTTAGAAATTTATTTCAAAAACAAAAAATTGAATGCAACCAAAACTACTGTAAAATAATTTCGTGCATGAAACCAAATTAAAAAACTCGATATATGTATAAGAGAAAATCTTAGTATGTAGTACGTATTGAGGGTACTTATAAAATTTTAAAATGTCGTTTATATATTTTTAAATCAAAATAAATTATTCGTTATACTTTTTAACAAATTATGTAAGTTATGCGAGCAAAATTTCCATTCATATTTCTAATCCTGCTACTATGACGATACATATAAGTACATAATTTAAGAATGCCACTGGATTATTTGATTTTTTAAAATGCTACCTTTGCTAAAGTTTTCTACATTAATTTAGTCAATTGCTTGAGGAGCATTTTCTGTTTATTCAAGGTAAACAAATGCCTCACTTTTTTTTTGTAATTTCATAATAATAAGTTTTCCTTATAGGGGAATAGACAACCGACAAAAAGACAGAACCTAATTGTAGAAAATTTGAATTCCGTTTTACCCTTAAACTTTCGCGGATAAACAAAAATGTTGGTGGATCTGCTGAGACAAACGCTAATTGTTCATATAAAATTTAAGAATTTAAAACAGTATAAAACTTTAAATGAGTCAAAATTAAAGTCAAATGATGTTTTGCTGGGACTAGGACTAAAAGGTAACATTTTAGTTGCAATGATTATATGCCAGTATAACCGCAGAAGTGTTAACAATATTTGCTGCACATTGGCCAAAAGATTTTTTAAACTCTCATATTAGATACCAAAAATTTCGTCTGATCTTTATGTCACAACATTTCAAAACGTCAAAGTATTTTGTAAACATAGCAAAATGAATAAAAAATGCACAGCCGTCTGCTGTAAAAAAAAAGAAATATTAGAATTTATATCGAGGTTTTTTTTCGCTAAAATTTGCGCTTGGTTCCTATCCTGGACTGGGATTTTGCACACAGGGAGTCGCCTTTTTTGAGCGACTTTTAGCTAAAAGCGAGAAAAAGCGATTTTGCACTAGGCGAATAGACACTCGCTCTCGCTTTTATTTTCGACCATGTGTAATACTTGGCGAGAAGTAGGAAAACGAATTTTAAGTTGATGTTTTAGCATAATTTTACACATCATATGATGTACCTTTATAAGCTATATTTTGTTGAGAAATTTACAACAACAATTACACTTGACAGGAATTAAATAATTCGAACAAAAAATTTGAGTTATTTAATTCTAGCTCGAACAAATAAAATACGTAACTGCTTGAATGAAAAACAGAGGCCTTACTATGCAATTCGATGACAATTTTCGACGGCTATCGTTTTGCATTAGAAAGTACAGGAAGAAAAAGGAAAACAATAACTATCGTTTTCTTTTTCCTTCTTGCACCTTCTTATACAAAACGATAGCCGTCGAAAATTGTCATCGAATTGCATAGTAAGGCCCCAGGATAGGAACCAAGCGCAAATTTTAGCGAAAAAAAACCTCGATATAGAAATTTATTTAAAAAACAAAAAATTGAATGCAACCAAAACTGCTGTAAAATAATTTCGTGCATGAAACCAAATTAAAAAACTCGATAGAGAAAATCTTAGTAGTACGTATTGAGGGTACTTATAAAATTTTAAAATGTCCTTTATATATATATTTTGAAATCAAAATAAATTATTCGTTATACTTTTTAACAAATTATGTAAGTTATGCGAGCCAAATTTCCATTCATATTTCTAATCCTGCTACTATGACGATACATATAAGTACATACATAATTTAAGAATACCACTGGATTATTTGATTTTTTAAAATGCTACCTTTGCTAAAGTTTTCTACATTAATTTAGTCAATTGCTTGAGGAGCATTTTCTGTTTATTCAAGGTAAACAAATGCCTCACTTTTTTTTTGTAATTTCATAATAATAAGTTAAAATTTGAATTCCGTTTTACCCTTAAACTTTCGCGGATAAACAAAAATGTTTGTGGATCTGCTGAGACAAACGCTAATTTTTCATATAAAATTCAAGAATTTAAAACAGTATGATACTTTAAATGAGTCAAAATTAAAGTCAAACGATGTTTTGCTGGGACTAGGACTTAAAAATAAAATTTTAGCTGCAATTTCTGTTGTTTTATTGGAAAGTTCCATTTTATAGAATAATTTTATTTAAACGATATGTAGCAGCATTTTTGTTTGATGGCATATGCCAGTATATCCGCAGAAGTGCTAATAATATTTGCTGCACATTGGCCAAAAGATTTTTTCAACTCTCATATTAGATACCTAAAATTTAATCAATATATTTTTAATTGGAAAAAATTAAAATCGCGCAAACTGAAAATATCTGCGTCTGATCTTTATGCCACAACAATTTTTTCAAAACGTCAAAGTATTTTGTAAACATAGCAAAATGAATAAAAAATGCACAGCCGTCTGTCCGTAGCCAACTACAATAAATTTATATCGAGGTTTTTTTTCGCTAAAATTTGGGCTTGGTTCCTATCCAGAAGAAATACCAACATAGAATATAAAAATTAAATCGAAAAAATATTTCGCGGCTTGTTCTGTTGAGAAAAAAATAACTCCAAAATAATTCGAATTAATTTTTTTTCAACAAAATACAGCTATAGGTAATTAAAAAAAAATTGAAATTTGCTTTCACATATATTATGAATATTATGTATTAGAAAAATGATTGTTTTAATTAAGAGATGTTGTCACTTGAGCAGAATTGAATTTAATCAATTTATGTGCATATTAGGAAAATTTCCCTATCGATTATTACAATAACTACAGAAAATAACACCGCCGAATATCACAGAAGGGAAGAAGACGAAACGATCATATAATTGATAATTTAACAAACACCATAACATTTCCAGTGTTAGCGACAAAAGATATTACACTTGAAATAGGACATCGGATACCCCGAAATTAAATGTTGAACCAACTTTTATTTTTTATTACATAAAATTGATTGTTTAGGTATTTTAAATAGCATGATTTTTTACAAATTCATTTGTATCAACGACACAAATCCAAACAAACTTGTCAATAAAATGTATTTTTGACAACTAAATTAAAGTTGCTCAATTTTCTCGCCTTTTATTTTGTCTATTTGTGCAAAATCGAAAAAAAACCGTCGGACAAAATTGAAAGGCGAGAAATTAAACGAAAACTCGCTTCTCGCCTTTTGTGCAAAATCCCAGTCCTGTAAGAATTATTACAACAACAAAATTATCACAAACTTCGAACACGTTCTAAGAAATATTGATTGACTCCATTGTGTGTCTCGTTCACACAACCAACGATTTTATATTTTTATCTCAAGTTATTTTGACTGATAAACTGATTCGCAATGGAATTGAGGCATAAGACGGACAACCTGTAATGATTAAAAAGATTATTTTTAAAGAAAATTTGTCAACATATGTATTTCGAGTTCTCGAAACTCGTAACTCGTAATTGACGATTGGAACATCACAGATTCCACCTAGTGGAAATTTTTTGAACTGAGCTAGCTGATAATTTGACGTTCGAAATTGTTGTAAACAATTCCAATTTTGAACTATAAACACAATTTTTAGTTACCAGATTGCTAATAATTGTAAATAATTCCAATTTTGGATTATAAAAACAATTTTTAACTACCGGATTGCAAAATTTTCTTTCGTCGCATTTGTTAGAAATCTCATTTTGTCAGTTGCCTCATTTTAATTTTTTTCCTCGAGAGGCGCTTTCTCTACTTTTACAATCGTCAATACGATAGATACATAATCACACCGCTGCTCCAAATTCGTGATACTCCGTCAATAAAGGGTTATAAAGGTGAAAAATCGAACCAAAAACAAAATATTTGAATCGCAAGCAGCTTCACTTAATAGAAAAACATTTGACGTATTCGAAGAAAACTTTTATAATGTCAAAACTCTCGCACGAAAACAAAACAAAAAACTATGAAAAAAAATTATAAAAATAAATGAAATAAACATTTATAATTATTATGTTAAATAATGTTTCAATTTTTGAAAAAGTCAAGTGAGTTTTTGATCGATAATAATTCATAAGACGTTGCCTAATTTTTTCATTTCTTATAGGTCGCAAGAAAGACCTTCGATCATCAGCATCATCATCTTCGTTGTCAAATTATGAAGTGGGGAATCCAAATAAAATAAATAAAAATGAGCTATCTATTGATAATGAATTGGATGAAACCTTTACCATTGCTGAGGCAGAAAAATATTGTGCCGAACACAAAGGTAGGATAAATTGTTGTGCTCGTTACAATTAAGGGTTGTGTTAAGAAAAACTCTAAAGGGTTTTCCTTTCTCAAGGTCACTTCCTAAATTTCAGGTTTGTATTAAGCATATTTTTGTTTTCTGTCGAGGGTTTCTCGAGATTTAACGTGTTTGTGGTATATTTAGGTTTAGCCACGTGTAGATTTATCCAACTAATAAATCGTTCTACGGATAAATTTCGGTATTCCCATTCCATTTCGATCATACCTTAATACAATCCTCTTTAGTGACATTTTATGTAACAATTTAATTGATTTTCTTTTTTCAGAATCTCTAACCGAATCTCATTTTCAAAGGTCAAGGCTTTCTAAAAATTTAAATGACATTTTATCTGATAAGAATTGTTTATGTTACTTGGTACAATTTTTAGAAGCACGACAAGCCTTATCACTTATAAAATTTTGGCTCGATGTTGAAAGTTATCGAACAGCGGCCGAAACTATTAACAACAATAATAATTGTAGTCAAACAACCGATACAACACCAAATGTACTAGCAACACCATCAACAAAATCTCAGGTAATATTAAATAGCAACGAACGTCGAAAATTGAATAAAAGTGTATCGTCTGACGGCTACGATAGCTTATCATACACAAGCGCTGACTGTGATTCAATATCGTTCAATTACGACGATGATGAGGAGGATGAAGATCGAGTTGTCGATGAAAATGATGAAGATACCGGAACATCCTCCTCAGAATGTTATAAAATGCATAATAATATCACCGATGATGAGAAGATTGATCAAAAAAATCATACTAAATTCAATTCTAGTATAACGTCGGATGCAATTAGAATATATCGAAAATATTTGATATCAAACTCAAATTACTACATTGATGTATCGGCTACAATACTAGCGAACATTGCACTATCCTTAGGCATAACTACAAGTAATGTAAATTTATCTTCGAAATTATTTGACGACGCTCAGCAGTTTGTATTTAAACGACTCGAAACTGAATATTTAAATCAATTTGTAGAATCGATTTACTATTGTAAATTCACAATTGATGTATTAACATCGGATAATTTAACTATTTATGATGTTTTGAATAACGACAGCATACTATTCTACTTTATGGAATATTTAGAAAAATATAATGAACGGTATTATCTTGATTTTATAATAATAACGTTAAATTATAAAAAAGAAATTGTGGAAAATTTATCAAGCTATGACCATAAACGTTCTCAAACCGATGCTATGATCATTTATGATAAATACTTTTCACTTCAATCAAATCTGAAATTAGATTTATCGTCAAGTGTTCGTTATTTAATTGAAGAGAATATTTGTTACAATGACGATGATAGCAATGAGGATAAGAACAGTGACAGTAAGAAATTAGATTCTTGCTTCGATCTACCTATATTAATAGTGGACTATTATTTAAATACAAAATATTTTGCTAAATTTATTAAATCCAATTATTTTTATAAATATTTATCAGAATTATTTAATAAAATACATGAAAATAAAAAAATCATGGCAAATAATACAACAAATAATAAAAGGCGAGGACAGCATCGAAAAACATTATCGGATTGTACATCGGATAATACCCGTAATTTACGTAATTCCTACTTTATTTCAACTAAAAATACATTATTAGCAATGGAAAGTAATTATTTTAATAAAGCTAAAGTAAAATTAGAAAATAATCCAAATGGTGCATCAGCAATATCGTGTGCTTCAACATGTCCAACAAATAATATGTCCATAGATCATCAACAGTTGAATAATCCAGATTTGTTATGGCAACGTGCAACGCATACTAAAGAACAGCCGAACCAACATCATTCAAATAATTTTTTAAGTTT
Source organism: Tipula vernalis (assembly GCA_958295665.1). Taxonomy (NCBI): domain Eukaryota; kingdom Metazoa; phylum Arthropoda; class Insecta; order Diptera; family Tipulidae; genus Tipula; species Tipula vernalis. The sequence goes on along the minus strand of OY282558.1, from coordinate 124,131,501 downwards.
TGGCCGAATAAATGCGCTTGGCCGATATGAACGCGATTTTGATATGGAATTTGCTGAGCAGGATAAATGGAATGGAACTAAAATAAAAAATGTTGTAAAAAAATTTGTTAATTTACCTGAGGATAAAGTACAAGAAGAATTAGCGTGGCAAGTGGCTGAAATGATTGTTAAAGATATAACAAATGTTACATTATCGAATTCATCAAGTAGCACAACATGATTTTGATGTAAATTTAGATTTTTATTTCGGGATTTAAAATCCTAAAAATTATATATTTGAATTGAATTAGATGAAGATATCTATGTACCAATTGCATTTTATTTATCTAATTTCGTACACAACATTCCTATTATAATTTTCAAAACAATAAAAATAATCGACAAGTGCAATAAAACTAACAAATTCCCAAAATATTTTTCTCTATTATGTATTAAAAAAAAAAAAAAACTTGAAAAACAATAATTTTAAATATTATTATATTAAATTAAAGTAAGTTTTGTCTTTCTCTCTGGTGCTGTTAGAAAATAAGGAAACATTGTATGTGTACCCTCTCTCTTTTACTTAAAGTGGGCCAATTTTTGACCCCAAATCTCAAAATTAATCTCTCTAATTTTACTTAAATTATTACGTTCTTAAATTTTTTATAATTTTATTTATTTTCCAAAATATTAAAAACACAAAATATATATTTTCGTATCTAATGAACTAATAAATACATATAGTATAAAGAGTATTAGGAATAAAATAAAATGCCTAATAAAAATATATAAAACTAAAAGTTATTGTAGACGAGAAACTGTAAAAAACTGCAAATTTAATAAAATTATATTTCTAAATTATATTTGTTTTTTTATTTATGTAATAAAATTTTAAAAGTATTATCCATCATCTTTATTATACGTGTTATCTGACTTTGCAAATCCTTAACGTTTAATTCAAGCTCAAGACTTTCTTTTTCATATTTATCTTCATCAAATGATAAATGATGTAATTGGCTGAAAATTTAAATAAACGATTGAAATTTAATTTGATACAGTATTGTCGTGGTACCTTGTAGAATTACTAACCTGGCTTTATCTCGTATTCCATCCAATAGCTTTTGTAATTCAATTCTATTCAATTCAATGTTCTTTTGATAATCGATTTCTGTATTTTCCAAAGATTTCTCTATTTCCAATTTATGCTTGCTAATTTCAGTCGCAATTTTATTTTCTTCCCTTATTTGAATAATCATTTGATCGTGCATCTCTTTTGAACTATAAAAATAATTTAGAATTTATTCACACATTCATTTGAATTTTTGAAGAATTTCTAATTCTTTAAGTTAAGAAATCTAAATAAAATTTAATTATTCTGTCTTGTTGATTTACTTACTTTGACGATTGTTTGTTCATTGCATTAAGGATTTCGATTATATCTTCTAATTTTTTAATGAACTCTTCTAATTCTGGAATTGATTGAGCGATTGCTTGATTATTTTCTCGCCCTATAATTTCCATAGCATTGTATTCTTCTAATTGTTTGTCAAGAGCCCCTATTTGATCTAGTAAATATTTCATTTCGGATTCCAAAACCATTTCACTTTTAACTTTGTCAATTTGGGTTTTAAACTGCTCAATAGTATACTGTGAGTTTTTTAGTTTCGTTTCCAAATCTATAAAATTATTGTCGATTGCTTCCTTTTTCATCTCATATTGACGTTCCTCCTCTTGCAACACTGGTAATCGGGAAACATGTTCTTTTAATTTGTCTTCAACGCTATCCAGTTGAATTTTATTCTTCTCATTTTCTATTTCTTGCTGGTTTCGTTTGACGAGTAGATTTTCGTAATTACTAATGACAGACGAAGCCCCTTCGATCACTTCAGTCTTAACCATATTATAATAATGGTAGTAGTTTATTAATATTTTCAATAGATGAGCGGTCTTTTTAGGTGCTTTAACAAGATAAATAATAATAATAATAAAGAAGCATACAAATTTCTTGTAAATATTTACATTAACAACTTACCAGGATGTATTAGGTCAATGTAGAAAAAATTATTAGTGTTGTCAGACAAAGTATACAAATGGTTTATGTAGTGGCATAATTTTATTTTCTCCAAACGCCTTAATTCAGATGCCTCTATACTAACCTGTGATCAAAATATAAAAGAATAACAATTAGAGCCTTGTTGAAATTTTAGTGATACGAAACCCATACTCGTGATACATCAATATTCAACTTGTACAAATAATTTACTAGAGCATTTAATAAAAAGGTTTCGGACGGTTTAATTAAATCACTTGGTTTAATTTTATAAGGAATTGTATCATTCCACGCTTCGATAAAATCCACATTGTCTGACATGGTAATTATTTAATATATTTAAAAAACAATCATATGTATTTAAATAAAATCCGCCTTTACCGTTTTGTTATGTCAAATTTGAACTTGTTTAAAATGAAGTATGGCGAATTTAAAGGTAAACAAATTGAAAACAGGGTGCACCCAGTATACGTCGAGTCTTCATTTTTGATATGTACATAAGATTACCCCCTACAGACACAAATTGTGCTATTCGCTAATCGCGAATTCGGGATTATGTAGTTAATTTTTTCCGTCCGTCACAACACAATTTAGATATTTTCAGGATTGCCGCGCTTTATAATAGGACAGGAAAACAAGAATTATTTTATTTTGATGTCATTTTTAAAATTAAGTTGAAATTGCGGTCTGAGATTATCGGCGATAAACTTTGTGTCTGTCAATGGTATAAGCTGTAACATTTAAGAAATAAGTAACCTTCGTATTGCAGTTAAATGTAAATCAATTCCAAATAATTATTTTTATGTACAAATTTTACTCACACTAACTTCACTTTAATAAAATATTCGGATTTTTAATTGATGACATGAGTGAGCAACTTTTTTACTTGACATATAAATTTGGTATTTCCACATCACATTTTCTTTTTATTATTTTAATTTTTTTTATTAATAAAAATGTTCATATTGACAAATTTTTATATTATTTTAATTTATATTTCTCAAATAGCAGAAATTTTTTAAAATTTATACTCCGATAAAGAAACCATTTTCAGTTGTCAAAAAAACTCCGAATATATTGACAAAAAAGTAGAGTTAAAATGTACCAATCTTTTAAATGCGCTCGTTTTACTAGGACAAAAAATATCCGGATATTTTTTATCAGGGGAAATAATTTTAACCAATTAGAGATTTTCCCAAGCTTAATTCTCGTATTTGTCAATAGAGGCGCGACAATCCAATAAAAATATTTTTAAAAATGACAAACGTGTGCCATATACGAGATGTCTAAGTAGACATTTTTTTTTGCGATTTCCCAACACCAAACGGTACGCCGCTTGTCGAAGACCAAAATAGTCGATGAAAAAGTAATGCAATACTTGTTGATCAGTTTCTTTCAGTTAGATGATTCATTACGTTTGTATTGCACTCAGTCTAAAATAAAAGAAATACAGAAAACTTCGAAACATAACCTCCCTATTGTAACAAAATTCAAAATTCAATTCAGTTTCTTCAATTCAAACTGCGCAATACGTGTCGAATAATTAAATCTAATACCATTGAGGAAGTATTTTAAATAGAGTGAGATTTTCTATGGCTAAAATGTGCATATAGAAATAATTTCTGTTTCGTTTTGAAATTTTATTTGCAAAGTTGTGAAAAGAATAAATACATTTTAATTGTCTCTTTCTATCCGCAATAGGACTAGTTCGTCTACACAAACACTTTATATATTATTTAATTCTACCTTTTCATGACATTGTAGTAGCACAGAAGAAAGATTAACCAGAATAGACATTGCGTGGATCAATTTTTTTTTTCATCTTACCTTCTTTTTTGGACATTGAAGTATAATTATTTTCGAATATTATGAATTTTTTGAATATTTAATACAAATTATGCTGTCAAAACAAAACTTGACAAATAATTTCACTAACTATACTGTTAAGGATTCTCAATTTTTATTATTTCAAATCAAAACCAGTAAACCAAAGAATACATAACCCAACTTTCTCTTACCTTCGGCAAATCAAGGTCAAAAAAATGAGTCCAAATTTTTCCATACAAAAACAGCGTTATGACGGTTCTGGTTAATCTTTCTTCTGTGGTAGTAGTGCCAAAATTCAAAAACAAGATTATTTTTTTATATTTCGTTTATTCCTTTATTCATTTTGTATTTTGTATTTTGTGTTTGTTGTATGTTTTTGAATTAAAATTTGTCCAGGCCCTTCTGTTTAATCTATTTAAATGCACATAGAAACATCATAGGATAAAAAGCGACATTAGAAATTTATGTTATTTAAACTTTGTTTTCATAAAATCGCTCTGAACCGTTTAGTTAAAGATGCAAAATTTTATTTCATGTCATTTTTCTTTCATATAAAATACTTCTCTATTGTTCTTCCTCAATGCTAATACTACAAGCTTTTTATAAGAAATTTTTCACATATAAATTTTACTGTCCTACGGCATGTAGCAGCGCTGTCCAAGCGAGCAGAGATAAAACCAAAAATTGAATTTGGCAAATGGGTAATAAAAAAAGACGTCAAATTTGCGAAATTGCAAAATAATTAAACAAACAGGTACTTGTCTGTTAATTCAACCCAAATCGCTTCTACTGATAGTTCTACCACAAATGTTTCAAATTATTTTGTGGTTGGCTTATTTCGTTGGGTTAGTATAGTATCGACGAATCTATTGAAGCGAATTGCGGATTTAATTCTTCGTTAATGCTTCGTCAACCTTGCAGGAATTGTATCACTCATGTCGCTTCTACTGATAGTTCTACCACAAATGTTTCAAATTATTTTGTGGTTGGCTTAATTGGTTGGGTTAGTATAGTATCAACGAATCTATTGGAGCGAATTGCGGATTTAATTTTTCGTTAATGCTTCGTCAACCTTGCAGACACAGATCAAAGGAATTGTATCGTTCGTATCGCTTCTTCTGATAGATGTACCACAAATGTTTCAAGTCCCCATAAAAGTCTAAAAATAAATTATTAAATTTAAATGAATAAATGATTTCGTGACGAACCCTGTTGTTACAATTGGCACATTCGAAAAAACACCATAGTAAATTTATAGTAAAGTTATTTTTGTTATGTTGGTAAAAAAAAATTACTGAAATTACCTTAAGAAATTAAAATTGTCTGTAATCAATTAATTTTTTCGCGGCTTTTTATAGACAAATATATTAATTGTAATGACATTACCAATATTTTCGATTTGGTAAATCAGAATGATATTTCTACTTTTGTCAGTAGATATATTATAAATCGCGCTTCATTTAAAACATATTTTTTCTTTAGTTAATTCGATATAAAGTTAATTTTTGGTCACATAAATCCGGGCGTAAAGATTAAAAATATCAAAATAATAAAAACAACAACATACTAATTTACTATCAATTTACTACCCATGTTCGGAAAAAGATTGACAAATTTCATCTTCGAATTTTTCTACAAATTTACCTTGGCCTTTTTCGGAATGTGCTAAATGAATACATTCTGGACATTTATCTCTGGGTATCTTGGGTAAAGATAAACACTTCAGTGGGTGATTGTGATGTTTTCTTAAAACGTCAAAACTCGCATGTAAAATAAATTTTGTTTTATGATAAAAAAAAACCGCAATTTCTTGTTTTAGTTGTTGATTAATTAATTTTGCGAATAAATCCTATAATCTCTTAAATTATGGAAGTGGAAAATAACGAAGGCCAGTTACAGATTCATTTGGTAACAAAACAGCAACAGTAAGTGTTGATAAAGTGTACATTTTGAGGTTAGAATATTTTAAAATTGTCGATTTATTGCAGGTATGCGGTTCCAGATACTCCATTCTCAATTGCAGCTAATATTTCGGTGAATGAATTAAATAATTTACTGGATACATTACTACGCGAGGCTGACAGTGAGCATAAAACTACTGAATTTGATTTTCTTATAAGAGGAGAATTCTTAAAGTAAATATGAAGCTAAAAACCTTTGATAATTTAGGATCCTTTCAAACAAAATGTAAATCCTCTCTTGCAGAACACTTTTGGGTGATTATTTAAAAGAGCGAACAATTTCCTTTGAAGATATTATTGAAATTGAATACGTTGAGAGGTTTCCTTCTCCTGAGCCTCAAGAATATTTGTTACATGACGACTGGGTTTCGGCTGTCCAAGCTCGAGATAAATGGATTTTGACTGGATGCTACGATAATACCTTAAATATTTGGACAGTTAATGGTAAACACGTTCTAACAATACCCGGTCATGAAGCCCCTGTTAAAGGAGTTGCTTGGGCCAGTTTAAATGATACTACCGGTGTTTTTGTAAGTTGCTCACAAGATCAAACTGCAATGATTTGGGAATGGAATATAAAAACAAATTCGGTTGAATGTGTTCAAATTTGCAAGGGACACGAACGAGGAATTGACTGTGTTGCCGTAAATTCCAATGGCAAAAAGATGGCTACCGGTAGTTGGGACACTATACTAAAAATTTGGTCAGCCGCGTTATTTGACCCGGATGAAGATGAGTCCCAGAATAAAAAACAAAAATCAGAACATGGAAAAATTAGAACACCTATTTTATCATTACAAGGGCACAGGGAAGCGATTTCGGGTGTGCAATGGATCGATAACGATACCCTTGTTACATCGTCATGGGATCATACCATTAAAATTTGGGATTTAAATTTAGGAGGAATTAAAAGTGAAATAACAGGAAATAAATCCTTCTTCGATATGAGCTACTCAAAGTTAAATGGAACAATTATTACGGCTTCGGCCGATAAAAGCCTTAGGCTATATGATCCCAGATCCAATCAAGGTGTTGTGGTTAAAAACACATTTTTAGGTCATACACAGTGGGTGCAAACTGTTTGTTGGTCCACAACAGAAGACAATCTATTCATTTCGGGGGCATACGACAACCAAGTTAAGCTATGGGATTCCCGAAGTCCTAAAGCTCCACTGTACGACCTAGTAGGACACGAAGATAAAGTATTGGCGTGCGACTGGTCTAATGAAAAGTACATGATATCAGGAGGTTCGGACAATAGTGTGCGTATATTCAAATCAACAAAAACATTACAAAAATAAAAAAAACTTGTGTAAATTTAATAAGAAGTTTTAATAAAATATGAGTTCAGTAAAATATAAACATAAAAAAAAAATTGCATTTCCACTGAACTCAAAATTACACAAAATAATTTCGCTTTTAGTTCTGTCTCCCTCATCGTCGAATCAAAAAACATTGTTTTTGATCTACTTACCTCGTTCCAGCAATATAGTGTTATCTCGGTCGGTATTAAATCAAAAAAATTTTGTTGTGAGGTTTGTGATTTTTTTTTTTTTAATTCCAAATATAATAAGCGGTGTATTTTTCATATTTTATTGTTTTTATTATAAAATAAAATTACTAAATAAGGTAACAAAAAATAAAATAATATTCACATTAATTAAATACATACTTATTTTTACGCATCTAGGACTAGATATTCTAAGCAATTAAAATCGAAAGATAAAAATTTTATGTTGTACCTAGTGTACATAGGCAAAATATTTCTAAGATTTATTGCTTTACTCGTTTTATGTACATAATTAAACTTTTATTTGGCTTAAGTAATTTTAATATATAAAACAGATTTAATTAAATAAAAACAACATTCAAAAGTAAGTCTAAAATGAAATGATCAGAAATTTAGAAAAATTTTCTTTGCGAAAATACCTTTGTCTCAAAATGGCCGCATAGTTTTTAACACATAAAATTTTGATCAAAAGTTGTATCTACTTATTTTCATAAAAATTAGCGATAGTCGCGTAATTCGATAAATCGGTTGTAAAATTACAAATAATACACGATATTTCATTAAATTGTTTGGCTGAGAAAATAATTTAATTCACCGAAAACGGGGTTGAAATTGGCACGCCATCCAAAGTTTGTAATTGAGTTTTAAACTTAAAAATTTAATATAAATATATACATTATCCAATTTGTAAATTATTTATTTTATCGGAATATCCATCCAATTATAGAATCTTAAGGGATTAATAATAATAATTTTATCATGTTCGCTTATAATCAATAATTTTACGTCAATACAATGTGTATTTTGTCACAATCCCCTTTTGTGCAATGAACTTTCTTTGTTTTCTAAATAAGCCAAAATGATCACCAGATCTAATGGCCTCTACCGCTGACAAATTTTTATATCTAATCCTTATGCATAGTTATTTATTGGCGGTTGATTATAGGTAATTATTCGCTTATTTGATTGATTCAGAAGAGCAAACAGGTTTGCCGGGTCCCTCGTGATTTTTATTGGACACTTCATAAAGTCGTTGTTGATATATATTATTCCAGTATGTGCTAATATTTTTGTTTATTTAAAGTAAATTATAAAGTTAATGTTAAAGTCATTGACCTTTTTGTATATACCAAGGTCAGCATTTCATGCATTATTTCACAAATAATTTCTCATTTAAAAGTCTTCAGAATTATAATCTAATTTCATTTTCTGTAACCATCTAATTCTAATGAAATATAAGAACTAGGTACTTAGTTCAATTTGATTATAGCCGATTTTGTTTTGAATTTGTATAAAGACATTGAATAATTTCATCCAATCAATGATTATTTTCTCATAAATTAAATCCCTGCCTAATTAAATGGTACCGTACCGGTGGTTTGAATCTTTGGTTAAACGTCTTTGGCTATTTTTACAATTTTAATTCTTATGTTTAACACCAATACTACAAATTATTTCAATTATTGTAAGATTAAAACCAGTAGATTATTTCTTTGGCTTTTTTGATAGATTGATTGAATAAAATTTTACTGCCGACTTCAAATACTACGAATTAGATGATGTTTTGCTCAGATGGGAAGGAATTAATATTATTTCGGAAATAATTGTAGAGATTTTACTTTCGTAATTGTTTGCATAAATAATTTCGCTGTTTCCTATTGTATTAAGCTCATATTTAATTTGCAAAACATTTACAACACACTTAATTATCCTCTACAACCATAGTTGCTACTTTCATATTTTAAATGTTGACGAAAAACTGACGCAAGTCTAAAAAATCAAAAATAATTTTTCCGCTAGTTTGAAAATCAAGTTTTTTGAGGTCATTTTTACATTTTGTCAAAATGTGTATTTGGTCAATTCTAGTTAGATATATGCCCAACCACTATTAGGGTATTTTTAGAGACTATAAGTCGTGCAAAAATAAATAAATACAATTACAAATTTAAATTTATCGATATAATTTTTTAAATTTATTTCAGATTTCGTCACCTCCATTGAATTGTTGAAAAAAAAATAATAATAAACTTAAATCATGTCTTCATGTGCAAGTGGGTCTAGTAGCGCCGGAGGAGGCGGGAACGCAGGTGGTGGTGGTGGTGGAAATGGTAATAGTAGCAATGGTAATGGTCCCAGTGGAAATGCTACCGGACGTGGAAGAAATGGTAATGGTACAGCAGCTACCCCGGCTGAACCGAAACCAGAGGCAAAGGAAAGTAAACCAAATCCAAAGATTTCAAAAGCATTAGGAACATCTGCAAAGCGTATACAAAAAGAATTGGCGGAAATTACATTAGATCCACCGCCAAACTGTAGCGCCGGACCTAAAGGCGATAATCTATATGAATGGGTCTCGACTATTTTAGGACCACCTGGATCGGTATATGAAGGAGGTGTCTTTTTTCTAGATATTCATTTTTCACCTGAATATCCATTTAAACCACCTAAGGTAAATATGATGATGCATTTTATCTATCGCAATTAAAACTACTAATTTATATAATTATTTTAGGTTACTTTTAGAACTAGAATATATCATTGCAATATAAATAGCCAAGGTGTTATTTGTTTGGATATTTTGAAGGATAATTGGTCACCAGCATTAACGATTTCAAAAGTTTTATTATCTATTTGTTCTTTATTGACAGACTGTAATCCATGTAAGTACAAATATGCTTATTTAATTACAGCTTTCAATTAATCTCTTGATCGTTTTTTAGCTGATCCACTAGTTGGCAGTATTGCAACACAATATCTACAAAACCGAGAAGAACACGATCGGATCGCTCGGCTCTGGACCAAAAGGTAGGTGTTGTATTTTTATTTTTGTTCAGTTACCAACAATAATTATGTATTCATTAATTTTTAGATATGCTACGTGATTTTCTTATCTAAATAATAATAAAACAATTATTATATTAAAATAATTATATATTGTCAACAAAACTAAAAATAAAATCTTTCCCTCAATTCTCAAAATAAAATACAAAACTAGTTTTGTAAATCTTCAAAACATAAAATTTTTATTTGAACTGTTTGTAATTTATTATTGGTTTATCGAAAGTATAGAGCAAAAAAGAATATGATTTATATCTTAATACAAGACGTAAGACTTATATTTTCTGTGTTTGATTACAATTTCGTTTATCAATTTCGTATGATTTTTGACAATGCTAAAAACCATCTCTAAATAAGGATGCAGCAACAAATTTTGGTTCTTTCAGATTTATAGTAAAGAAAATGTCTTGCCAAATATAACATTAGGCATTTTAAGAAACTATAGTTTCAAATACTATATAACATCTGAAAACCTATTTATACATAAAGCATATGTGACTACTAGTTTGTTTTGAAGATTTTTACAACGTACTTTTGGCAAAAAAAACCGAAATTCAGTAAACTATTTTAAATGTATTATAATTTAATTGATTAATTTAAGGTATACTATTAATTATTAATTAATTGTAATTTAGTTAAGTACATAATAACAAATAATAATTACAAAAAATATTTCTATATAACAAACATATTAGTGTATCGTAAAAAAATTTTTAATTTTTATTTAGGTTTTCCTAATTTTACTTGTTTATTTAAGAGAATTATTGAAAAAACATAATAAAAAATGATCTAAATTCAAAATGAAAAACTAAATGAGTTTAAATTTAATTTTCCGTGATCACTTTTGACACATAATGTACATTTCACCAGGGGTTTCACCAGGAATTTTAATCAAAATTTGTTTCAATAGATTATATTTCTAAATTTTAAAACGCTTAATTTAAACATAATCTAAATTAAAATGAAAAATTTTGGTTTTATTTTTGACGCATTTCAGTAGCCCAATTATGCAACTAAACCAATTATCTGAAGTAAAGAGTTATGCCAATTTGTACGCTTCATTTGTGTCGATTGTCCCTTAAATAATAGGTATGGTTTGTAGGTGATCAAATCGAATTTGAAAATAATTTTATATGGTTTAAAAAAATAATTTTGGTCAGTGTTTCGAACTAAATTTTAGCTACAACTGGAAGACGTTATCTGTTGTAATGCCAGCCAGTAATTCAATTATTTGAGAAAATAATTTTCTAATTGTGGCAGCCAGATTGTAATACATATGATATTTGGTACATTAAAAAAAAAAAAGCTCGTATTTTTGTATTCGATTAAAACCTTGAATTCAAGTTCCAGTGAGATGGAGAAATCAATCGAAAGCGACATCCAAAAATATACGGATTCAATTCAAATCAAATTGATTATACAAAAACTTTGAATAATACCATTATATCAATTCAGATTATACAAAAATTCAAAATTAAAATTAAATCAAAATCGTTTCAATCGTTCAATTTTAAATTTGCAAGAACACATTTCTACAGTTCAAAATTTAGAAAACTTAAAATTAAAAGTTTAGCCCAGATTCAAACCACAAATGAAAGCTTCTTTTTTAAGTAAATGTTTTCACGTAAGAGGTCCGCGCAGCGGTTGACGAGAATATTGTGAAATTTTGGGTAGGATTTTTAATTATTTTGTTACAAAATAACTTTTATTTTTTTATAAATAAATTATTGAAATTTTTTAATTATTAAACTTCAATAATGGTTACTATAAAAATATACCTAAAAGGAAATTTTATCATGTTAAACGCCAAAAGTGCAAAAATAGTTTTTAATTATATACATACTTCGTTAAATAAAATAAGAAAATAAACTCGCATTTTATTTATTTTATAATATTTTAAAAGTTTTAGTTTTGTAAACCTCTATGTAGGTCTAATGTGTCGAATTTTGAAGTGGCAAACTAAAGAATTCTTTATTTTATTACATTTTGCTTTACCGTACTTAAATGTTCGAGCTTTATGCTCCAATGTATAACGCCATTTCAACTCGCATTCAGATGTTAAATGCATTCTCGGGAAAACCTCCCACAACCGCAGCTCAAAGTATACACACCTAACAATCAACATTTTGATTTGATTTTGTTATTGTTTTAAAACTATTAAAGCACTAAAATAAATAAAATTGGAATTCATTTTCTTATTTTATTTAGCAAAATTTTTTTTTTTTTTTTTTTTTTTTTTTTTTGAAAATAATTCTGTTTTATTATTTCTTTTTTAATTACAATCTAGTCTAAGACTAATAAGCAATTTTATTCTAACTTAAATTACTACATTTTACTGAAATTTTAGGGTTCATCCATCGATGTACTCCTTAGTTTTGATATTTATGATTTGATCGCGCTTTTGTCGTGCGCTAGATAAAGATTTATTTTAACTGATTTACACTAACTCAAAAGGCTTTACTCTTTTGAGCCTTCTAACTAAATCCGTATTATCCAGTAGCTGGTTGGCCTCTATGTTGACATGGTGAAGTAGCCGTTGTTCATGACTTCTAGCAAATTTCATAATTTCGGTTTTGATGAGTTCTATGCCCAGATCTTTGTGGATGTCGCTATTTCTGACAAACCATGGTGCGTTGACGATGCTTCTTAGCACTTTGTTTTGGAATTGTTGGATAATATCCATGTTGCTCTGCTTGGTACACCCCCACAGCTGTATACCATAAGTCCAAACAGGCTTCAATATTTGCTTATAAAGCAGAAGTTTATTAGGGATTGATAAATGAGAGTTTCTTCCCAGTAACCAATACATTTTTTTGTATTTTAATTCCAACTCGCCTCTTTTCTTTTTTACATGAGCTTTCCAGCGAAGTTTAGCGTCTAACGTCATACCAAGATATTTGGCAGTGTTTGCATGTGGTATTTCTTGATTATTTAAATATACTGGTTTATGAACTAATCTCTTGTTCGTAAAGTCAACATGTACAGATTTAGTTTCATTTAGTTTCATGCGCCATTTTTTTGTCCAATTGTGTACTTGCTCTATGGCGTTTTGTAATTGCTCTGCTGTATCTGAGTTGTTGTCACCTACTGCCATGATAGCTGTGTCATCGGCGAAAGTGGCTATCATGTTGTTTTGTGGGATTGGGACATCTCGGGTGTATAGTAAATACAGAAGTGGCCCAAGTACACTTCCTTGTGGAACTCCTGCTTTTATTCCCTTAAGCTCTGAATATTCATCTTCTTGCTTAAGCCTGAAATATCTTTCCGTTATATATGATTCCAGTATTATGCTGTACTGTTTCGGTAGGATTAATTTGAGTTTGTAGATTAATCCTTCGTGCCAAACTTTATCAAAGGCCTGCGCTACATCAAGGAATACTGCTGAACAAACTTTTTTCTCTTCTAAAGTCTTCTCAATAATATTGGTTATTCTATGCACTTGATCGATAGTTGAGTGCTCACTGCGAAAACCAAATTGGTGATTCGGAATTAGATTATTTTTTTCAGTTATTAGTTTAAGCCTTTTTAATAGTAGCTTTTCAAAGAGTTTGGACATTATCGGCAACAACGATATAGGCCTATATGATGTTATTAGATGTGGCGGTTTTCCTGGTTTGGGAATCATGATGACCTCAGCCACTTTCCAAAGTTTGGGTACATATTTTAACCTAAATGCGGCGTTTATGATATTAGTTAACTTTACCGTAGCTTTTCCCGGTAGCTGCTTTATTATTTCTCCGGTAATCAGGTCAAACCCTGGTGCTTTCTTTAAGTTTAAATTGTTTTTAATTTCATTTGCTACTTCAGTAGTCGATGTAGGGGTGACATCTTCGAGAATTTGTGTTATGTTTTCATCCAATATTTCTCGTAATTGACATTCATGAGGTTGAAATATATTTTCAAGATGATTGGCAAAACCTTCAGCTTTTTCTTTGTTTTTCCTTGCCCATGTTCCATCCATTTTCCTGATAGGATGGATCGGCATTATTGGCCTTTTCAGAGTTTTAGTTGCTTTCCAAAGCGAATAATCCGTATTACTATCATTCGTTAACTTACTTAAGTAGAAATTAACTGACTCATTTTTTAATTTCTGAATTTCTCTTGTTAATTGTTGAGTAAGATTATTTAGTCTTTTTTTGTCCTGTGGAGCTCTAGTTTGGTGCCATTTTTTTCTGGATTTGCGTTTATCCCTAAGGAGATTTCTAATTTCTATTGGATAGTTATTTCCTTTTAGCCTTGATTTGATTTCTGGAGTACTTTCCCATGCTGATTGTTGAATATCTGTAATGAACTTTACTACTTCTATGTCCAGTTGATCCATAGTTTTTAAAGGAACTTTCAAAAGTATTCTTTGTTCCAGGTGTACTTTGAAACTTTCCCAGTTCGTATATTTGTTGGTTAATACTGGATTATTCCCTTTTTGGATGATATACTCGCTTAGAGTTAGGACTATTGGAGAATGATCTGAGCTCATATCTTGGCTTTCTTCAACTTTCATAAAATTATTAGAAATATTTTTGGTTATAAAAAAATCGATCAGGTCAGGTATTTTCCCTGGGTCAGTTGGCCAATATGTTGGTTTACCTGTTGAAATGGATTCACATCCATTTTCTTTGATGGCAATCAATAATTCTTTTCCTTTAGTGGTAGTTAATCTAGAACCCCAGTGAGTATTCTTCGCATTGAAGTCACCACCTATTATGAACCTTTTTCCCAGACGCTTAAAGAACTCTGAGTATTGTTTGCTTTTAATTGAATGTCTTGGTGGACAGTATAATCCTGCCACAACAATAGGAAAGTTTTCCGTTTTTATATAAACCACTGTGGCCTGAATTTCTTCTTTTCCGTACTTTGCTTCTTCAAAATGTTGGATATTTTTTTTAATGATGACTGCACTTCCTCCTCTGGCTGAATTATCTGGATGAATAGTGTGATATATGCAATAGCCTTTAAATGTTATGTAGGATTGCTTAGTAAAATGTGTTTCCGAAATAAGACACACATCTATATTCTCAATGTCGAGGACTGCTTGTAGTTCTTGCTGATGCCGGAGCAAACCATTAGCATTCCATGACATGATTTTCATTGTGTTGTTCATTTTTGTGTTGATTTGGGTCTAGCTCCCAATGCTCTATCTTCCAATTTTTGTAGCCTCTCATCAAATTTTGTTAATTTCATGAGAATATCTTGTAATGTTTGACTGATGTCTACATCTTTAGATTTTTGCTGGGGTTTATTGACTACGCCACTTGTTACTTCAGCATATGTAACACCTTCAGTTCTTAGTTGGCGGCCAAATGGTTACCCATTGTCTTGTTTTGCATGCCTCTCATATCGATTTGACTGGCCATACATTTGAGTTTTATTCATCCTTTGGTTTTTCATTTTCTGAATTTCCTTTGCAACAATACATCCTCGATAGTTAGCAGGATGACCTTGTCCACAGTGTACACATTTAAGTTGAGCTTGTGGATTGTCGTATTTTCCAGTTAGGTGGTGTCCGGCACATTTAACACACCTTGGAAGTTTGCCACAATATCTTTGCGTATGTCCATATGCCTGACACTTTTGGCATTGCGGAACTAGTTTAGACTTTCTAAGTGGTTGAATTTCCACTTTGCAACCCAATAAACTAGTGATCTTATATATTTTAGTTATATTTTCGTCACAACTGAATGTTAGTACAAACATGTCTAGCTTCTTTTTATTTCTCCAGCTAACTTTGTTCATTACGCTGATTATTTTAAATTCTTTCGATGATAATTCTTCTTTAATTCGTTCTGGGCTACATGTATGATGTAAGTTCCTTGCCATAACTCTGATTGGCCTTTCTTGTTTATTTTCATACGTGTGAAAGATAAATGAGCCTTCGGTCAAAGTTTTCACTACGTTTCTATATGCATCGACGCTATTTACGTTGATGCTTATTTTATTTTGATTCATCAATTTAGTGATGAATGATTCTTCTGAAACACTCGCCTTAATTATATCATAGAAAACGTGATAATTTTTAACATCATCTACTATGATCGGTGGTGGGGGAGGTGTTTTTTTATTTGTTTTGATATTTGTCTCAACCTTTTGAGGCTGAGTGTTTTGATCCAGAGTTTGTGGTTTTTGTGGTGGTGACGGTGTATTATTTAACCTTCTCTTTTTACTTTTTCTAGACTTAGCACGAATCCATTCTGTTTCTTTAGCTAAGTCTTCCTCATCGGTTTGATATTCAACGTTTTTATTAACATTAGAATTGGTGTTTTGTTTCTGTATTATTGATGATTCGGTTGGACATTTAACATTGTTGGCGTTAAGTTCGGTATTCTGGTTCTGCTTCATTGATGGCTTAGCTTGAGTTTCGTTCTGCTTTAATTGCATCATTTCTTTTTTTAGTTCGTCAATTTGTTGTTGTAACTTGAGAATAATAATGCTTTGCTGATTTTTCTCATCAGTTACTTTTTGCCATTGTTTGTATAACGTTAGCTCTTTTTCTGAAGTACCACTTTCAAGAATAGATGTTTCACCATAGTTATATGAGGTTGTTATACTTGCTTGTTGGGGTGCTGCTGTTGCGCCCTTATTATTTTGGAATCGTTCCATGTTAAAATTTTCAGATGAGAAATTAAAAGTTTTCTCAGGAGATCTAGCAACGTTTCCTCCCTTGTGGAACGGGCTGTTTACTATTTCCATATTTTTGTTTTTTTGTGTATGCAAGGATCGGCCCTCCCCAGAATCCTTAGGGCCAGTCTCATCAGAGAGTGGATTGCCCAATATTTCTATTGGTTTACCACCTGGGGTATTTTTTCCTTCTGTTTTATTCATTGCATATTGTATATTTATAGTGTAATCCACTCGCCTCTAGTATTTAGCCGATTTTAAAATCGTTGCCCGGGTGTCACCACGAGGAGGTATACTAGACACATTTGGTGGCCTCTACATAGTTGCAGAGCTGGAATATAGTTCACGAAAGTCGTGGCTATAAACGGTCAACTCCTACCCTATTGAAGCGCACCCCCAACACCCTAGCAAAATTTGAACAGGAAACATTCTATGCTCTAGTTTTATTCAACACTGTACATACCGCTGTACGTGTCTTAATTCCAGAATTCTGTCAGGTTTGCTTATTGACGGTTTAAATATTTGAAAAGTGCTGCTTTTGTTATGGACGTGCCGATCCTAAATCATTGATCCAGATAGATAACCATAGTTTTATGGATGGCTTGATTAAACGTTTTAGTGATTTCCTCAATAAAATTAGGAGCCTGAGTGATTCTTCGGATGATAGTAAGCACAAAATCCTCAAGATAAAAACGGAACATAAATACTTTGTTACGGATCACCATCGAATCATATTAAATCACAACAAGCAGTGTAACAATATATAAGGCAAAAGCAAAGAGTTTTCACCAGCGAAGATTTCCAGTTTACTTGACTGTTATTTAAATTTAATTTTATCATAATTTGTAGCGGTTAGAATATTTTTGAACTCACTTCACAAACATTCCACTTCAATTCGATTAAATATTTCGATATAAAATATCAAATTCATATGCCTTTATCCATTGTACAATACTAGTAAAATTTTTTGTTTTTCATTTGAAATTAGATGGTGTTCGTCAAAATGTACTCGTCAATGAAGTTATTTTCGAAATATTCTTTAAAGTTTTATGATTTCATTCATACATATTTAACTTTGATAAGATTGTATACCATACAAATAAGATAAAATTTGGTCGTTTTGTTAAATTAGAGGGAAGGTTGTTACATATTTATTGCTACCCCTTTTTTTCGAGAAACTTGCCGCTCTAGGATTGCGCCTGTAAGGGCTATAGCCTATAGGTAAAACAATATAAATGAATATGTTTAGTGTTTTCGATGCTCAAAACTCTTCACTTACATGAAGTGTCAAATGATTGTTTTAATTATATTCATTGTAAAATAATTTAGTAGATTTGTTTGTAATCATGAATTTATGAATAACATAAAAACAAAAGATTTCATTTAGCGATCAATTAAAAAAAATTACATTCAAATTAGGAACAATGTGTCAAATTTCGAAACGGAAAAACTAAAGCACAAGTACAAAATTAGATTTTGCTTGATCTTTATGAAATTACTGACCTAGGTGAATAAACACTTTAAAAATTATTTGCTACTTCAAGTGCTTCAATTGTAACAATGTCACGTCTAATAAGTACCCACACACAGTAAGTTTGATTGCTAATAAATGTGGAATCAACCATTTTATTATATCAAGAATAATAAACAGTTATCGTTTTTCCTGTTATGAGGCACCGACAGAATATGACAGAAACTCAAAAATCCCTATGCGTGACGATACGTGAATCACCTGGTTCATTTAAATGATCCCTTTATTTAAGAAAGGTCAATTAAAACTGAAGCTTGGACATTTCATGTCTCCAACGATAAGCTATGGAGATTGGTTTGTCAAATTACAGATCTTTTAACAGTTAGCTTAGATGAGTTCTGGAAGTTTTAACCAATTTCGGAAGGCTTGGAATGGCATTCCCGAAAAACTCGAAGATGTGCAATAGTTTGAATAATATCAATTACATATTGTTTTTTATGTTAAAGCGGATGTTTAAAACTTTTAAAATTTGAATTCATTTTCTTCAAAGTACGAATAAAAACCATTTTCATGCTTTAGTTTTGTCAGACACTATAATAAGGCATTCCTCAATTTATCCAACTGAATAATTACAGTAGTTACTGATATAGAATACGAATACCCATATTTTAAAATGCATTCACCGCCCGAATTTATCAACCAATCATTCGTATAAGATCATTAAGCAAGGGAAATGGGAATCAAAATGTGTAATATGTGCAATTTATTAATTCGAAGACCCAAGCTTACGATATAGTATGCTCTAAGATTTGCCCTTTGCCAAAACCAACGTAAGAAATGAAAATTATTGGAATACATTTTTAATAGTACGTACATACGCCTATGAGTACATTTACCGCCTATGAGTACACAATCAATGTGTACGAGTAACATAACAAAAAAAAAAAAAATAAATTGAAATCAATAGAAGTTTTCATTATTTTTAAGTCTGTACGCTTATTTTGGTAATAGATACATTCGATAGATGAAATAATATACGGTTGATTGATAGAGAAGAAAGTATTTGGAGTAGAAAGTGAATGTACCAACAAATCAATCAATTTGATTTTAAATAAGATAAAACTGTGCTTTCAAAACTAAAAATAATGTTTTGTTAGGTTTTGATTTCAATGCAAAACATCTATGAATTGCCCTAAAGCTGCTAAATATGTACTCTTTGATTAAGAAGAAAGTTTTAACAAAATTCGGCTGCCTTGATCTAAGTCGAATTTTGTTAAAACTTCTTTTTAATCGAAAAGTGTATATTTACCAGCTCAAATAGAAAACTATTGCTAAATTCATAAAGGGTAACAATGTTTTGCGACAGTAAACCAAATTTAACAGATATCAGTGCACATAATAATTTCCCATTGGTGCAAATTGAATAACTCTAGAACACCTATACATACGAGGATAACATACATACATTTATTTGATTTCGGAAGTGGTTTTAATGCAGTGGGAATTTCAACAAATTTAATTCGATTTTCATCATTCAGAGTGCGCTCTATAAAACCATCTTTCGTGTTTCAATGATGATGGAAGTTTTGTCCCTAATCAAGGCAGTCTCCTCAGTCAGATGCTGGCTACGAAATCAGAGTCGATGGAATTAAACTTAGCTCATCGCATTTAGAAGAAAATTTCGATTACCCAATTCGGTTGTTTCCTTATTCCCAATGATTAGGAGGATGAACACTTTACCGTTCATGTGTTATAATAGTCAGCAATGGATGAGATGCGAGACGAATTAGTAATTGTTTATATAATGAAAATCGTCTAATTGAACAATTAAAATTTGTCTCTAACAACAACAGTACTTTGTATTTAATTTCCACTTTTATTTGACTATTTGGTAAATTGGCGAATAACAGAAAGAAAGAGGTGTAGAACTAACTGTAAGTATACGTTATTCTGATGCTAAAGGCTGATGACTTACTATTCGTGTTACTTAATTATATCAACAAACAATTAATTTGTTTCGGTCTTTAACAATAATTGAACAATAATTGAACAATAATTTTTTTTAATCATTAATTAAATTAACATATTGAGCGATCGATGAGTAATCAGTGTCGGATGAAAATCCAATTACAATAACAACAATGTAATATACATTAATATTTACGTGACATAGAGTTAATTTAATTAAATGTTAATTAGCGTCACGTTTTTATAATTTAAATTAAATTTGATTGATTTTTTTATTAATACTTTTTGTTTTTGGATTAAACTGGATCTTTGTTATATTGAAACTAATACATTATTGTTTCTGGTTATTGGAAGTTTATTATTTAGATATCGTCGCT
This sequence comes from Tipula vernalis, assembly GCA_958295665.1. Lineage (NCBI taxonomy): Eukaryota > Metazoa > Arthropoda > Insecta > Diptera > Tipulidae > Tipula > Tipula vernalis. The sequence continues at coordinate 124,110,908 of OY282558.1, read as the reverse complement.
TTAGTAAAGAATTAGTGTATATGAAAAACCATAGTAGTGTGCTCTGATGTCTCACAAAGAAGTATAAGCAAATCGAGATAAATGTATAATCTCGGACAGCTAGGCGGTTCGGCTAGCTAATAAAGTCACACTTTTCTAGTCCCCCGGCCACTCTGCCTTACTATAGAAACGATTGGCGTTTTTCTCTTGAATGGAACAACCCGCGACTCTCGAAATTCTTCAATAGAAATAATGCCCCTTTAGTTGAGTTGGTAATACAAATTTATGTCTGGTCAGTGGCGTAGCATGGGTGGCACCCAGTATGGATATCGTGGTGTCACCCCAACAATGAAAACTGTTAAAATTAATAAAAATCCGATAAATGTAAAGTATGCTTTTAGTAAGTGAGTGCTGCATCTGTGGTCAACTTACTCTTATGATGGTGATAGTCTCTTATAAACCCTAGACGGCTACTATGAAAAACATCGCGTTGCGCTAATTTTTTATAGCAATACGCGACTTAAGAATGAAACAGTTCTATTGCTGTGTGCCTCAGAAGACTTTTCAAACTAAACTTTTCAAATTTTGAAGCTTTCGCTATTTTCTCATAGATGCTTGGTGAAAAGGCAGTTTACGAGGTTACTTTTTGACGTCTTTTCAAATTGTATGACATACAGTTTAAAATACGTAGTCAGTAAAGCCCGATCCACATTGAGAACGAGTAACGAGAACGATATTCCCTTTTTTACCAAATTATGTAACATAATTATTAAAATTGTTAAAACTGTATGATTTTAATGAACGATAGTTAAAATATCGTGCATTTACTAAAAATAAAATTTAAAATTTTAACGGTTTTAATACAAAATTTCAATTTATCATCGTAAATTAAAACGATAAAATGAAATTTTGTATTAAAACTGTTAAAGTTTTAAATTTTATTTTTAGTAAATGCACGATATTTTAACTATTGTTAATTAAAATCATAGAGTTTTAACAATTTTAATAATTTTCTTACATAATTCAGTTTATAAGTAATCGGTTTCTCATCGATCAGCTCAATATGCATTTTTATGTTTGGACTTGGCGTTCTCTTCTCTGGATTTTAGTTTACTACCAATAATCGAATTCTATCCGCCACTTCACGATCATTAATATGGTTTATGTTCAGCGGAAGTTCTCCATGCTCAATCACCATTGAAACGTTGAATGAATTTCCTCATAGTAATTCCAGTCGGCGTTTGATTTATGAAATACCTTCCCAAATCTCTACCCAATAAAAAGTCAACTGGCAATATTCTATCAGGAACTATGTGAATTGTGGTCTCATATACTTCATCCTCTATTTTTAGCTTTGCATTAAAACTACCTACGGTTTATACATCTCTGGACCCCGCACCATGGAATATTCAATGTTCAATGAATTTTTTATGTGACATTAATTAATGTCGCTTCCGGTATCAACTAGTGCACAAAGTTCCTTTCCATTGAACATTACATTTTTGACAGCTTTAGATGAACAATCATCCTGATTCTCTACGGCTGCACAAGATTTAGAACTTTGAACCATCAAATTTTTTCGCGAAATCTTTTGCTAGATGCCCGGTTCCACCACAGTTGTAACATCTTGGCATTCTTCGGAATCTATTTGACTTTTTGTTCTCAATTGGCTTTGTTGTTACGCTCTCGATTGGTGCTTTTATCTTAATTTTTTGTTTGATTTCTTCATAAATTACGAGTTTACTTTTGAAATCATTCATAGAGGTTGGTCCATATAAAACCACCTTATTATGCTCATAATCGGTTATTCCAATTATACAGTAATCGATTATCGAAGCATCTTCCAAGTTGCCGGTTCGACCTAGTTCACGCATAGCGATTAAATAATTTTTGAAAGATTCATCTTTCTTTTTCTTCCTCTCTGCTATGCGCCACAGCAGAATTCACTTTCTTTTTGAACTCGTTGACTAAATGTTTGGTTAGATTTTCCCAGGTATCAGTAACCGCCAAACGTAAACTGTCTTTTGCTGTTCCAGTTAACAGTCTTTTTGAATAAATAACTTTCTGTTCAGCATTCCATTTCATACACACAGCAGCATCTTCAACATCCTGAATCCATTTCTCGACGGGATAATCATCCTCCCCGCTAAACTTCGAAAGCGATTCTTCGACATCTCTAAAACTTGAGCAAGCTCCAGTAGTAGGCACGATAGTAGATTTCATTCTGATTTCTTTATCTTTCAACGCCATCTCCCGTGTTCGTAACTCTTCTAACTGGATATTATCTTCCTGTTGGTTGCCGTTAAGTTCGCTAGCATTAGTCTCCCTACTTCTATTTGTCATATCTCCGCTGTCACCACCTTCCATCATAATGCTGCTTTTTGGTTGGTTCAATAGCACTGTATTATTTGAATTCACCGACTCATCATTCGCGACTCTTCTAAACATTTCCACCATCTTACACATAAAAGCGTCCTCAATTTCAGGTTAATTATGAAGATTATTATTTTTTTCGGTTCACCTCAGTTAAAATTTCTTAATAATTTGTTATATAATAGCAAACCTCACTTTCAGCCCCAAAATCAAAACAACTTTACTTCATATATAAATACAATAAATTATAAGAACCGTTCTAGTTTTATCTTTTATCATCACTAAATTAAAACTCTATCCAACAACACTTATTTTTAAATTTGACGCAAACGTCTGGTACACAATGCGGTACTTTATATTTCTCGCTCACAAATTCGGTGATCTTAGAACCATTCTGATTTTATCTTTGATCTTCCCAAATTAAAACTGCGTACAACAGCACTTATTTTTAAATATCACTCGTATTACTTTAGCCGTTTGATACTGCCTTGGTACAAAATACGGTACTTTAGATTTCTCGACTCACGAATTCGGTGTTATTCAACGGCACTTTATATCACCACAAATCTTGGAATATGGAAAATCCATCATGGATATAAAAATTCGCCAACTATATTAACTTCACGATAAAGTTTTATACACGTTAATCACCACAAACTTAAATGTTTAATCGGTCGGTTTTCTCTGTTTGGAACACAACGTCTTAAACGCACCAAAAATAAACCTAAACGTACAAAACTACACATTTGCTTCAAGAAAACTCAATAGGTTAAGGAATTTCCTTAATATATGTTGCTCAAAATTACCCGCTGATCGATCCCGGTTGAGCCCCAAAGAATAGAATTTAATTAGTTTTTAAGAAAAAAGCACGAGTTGAAACACCAAAATCAATTGCTTTAATCGGATTGTATGGTTAATAATCGTTCTACATAACAGGAATAATATATAAAGCAATTGTACAATTTAAATATAATATAAAATATGATACAGGCTGCATCCTAATTGAGTTGAACAAATTCGGATACCTTAAATCCTACATCTAAACGACTCGGTTTATTTTTTATTAGACGTCATTTATTTAAACGAGCCATTGAAAAGTTTAGTTGGCTATTGACGATTGTAAAAGTAGAGAAAGCGCCTCTCGAGGAAAAAAGTTAAAATGAGGCAACCGCCAAAATGACATTTCTCATAAATGCGACGAAAGAAATTTTTGCAATCCGGTATTTAAAAATTGTTTTTATAATCCAAAATTGGAATTATTTACAATTATTATCAATCTGGTAGGTAAAAATTGTGATTACAGTTCAAAATTGGAATTGTTTACAACAATTTCGAACGTCAAATTAGCAGCTACTTCAGTTTAAAAACTTTCCACTAGGTGGAATCTGTGATGCTCCAATCGTCAAAAGGCACAATTGAATACTTTTAACCTAGTGACATCTATTTAAATATTGCATGAATTACTGGGTCTTACAAAAGTTTAGTTTGAAAAGTCTTCTGAGGCACACAGCATATTTGTATAAAACTCAATACTGAGAAAATCGCAAACAAATTTTTGGATCGTGATATCTTTTAAATTATTTACATGACAATAATAATTCTTAAACGTAAAATTTTATGAGCATTATAAATTAGTAGGTATCAAATTAACATAGTTTTGGCCATCTGATTAGTTGTAAAATGAATTTTAATTATTTGGATAGAACCTTTTTCATAATTATTATGATTATCAATTTAGTTTAAAGGTTCTATTTGCATGATATAACCTCTTTTTGCTTTAATTATGAGAAATTATGAAAACAGCAAAGTTCTATTTGTTCAAATAGTTTTAGCTATTTGTTTAAATAAAATCTTTATTGAATTTTTAAATAAAACTAAATTTAGTGGATACATACATACTTCTTGTATTTATATTTACTATGTTTATACCATTTAAAATAAAAATTATAGTTTATAAAAATATAAAAATTTACGTGAACTACTACTTGCTGATCGTTTTGGAGTCTCACAAATGGCTTTGTCATCTGAAATTAAAAAAAATTATCAAAATTCGATCACAACTAATAAACAAAAATCTTACCAGTAATATTGAGAACCACTTTGTAATAATCAATATCTTGCGGCGTCATGAAGCAAAATGCGGCCTGCAACTCGATTTTTTTTTTAGGTCGATCCTCGGTTTCTTTTTTTTAATGTTGACACCTAAAATATTTGGCCGCATTACAAATGAGCGATGCATTCTGTTTTTTGTTTTCTTAAATTACTGGTATTGAATTCCTCGGTGTAATCCAGCTTGAATTTAACGGCGTACGGTTCTTGACTGAATTGAAGTATTTTAACTTTGTTGAACGGCACTTCTTTAAAGTTATAGATCATTTTTGAATACTCCTCGTAGTCTTTAAAATCCGATTGCTTCTTTTGGATAATACAGAATGGTTTTCTTAAATTTATGGTTTTTAAAATTCTTATGAAGCCTAAAGGCGACATAAACTCGTTTTTTTCTAAACATCTTTTCTATTTGATAATGTGCATTATCTACTTGCTGTATATAGCGGAATGAGCAGCGTTGGAATATTTCATCGTGATTTCGACGATGTCAGTCAGGATGACTATGTATAAACTTTAAAATTGCCGTTGCCATAAAGGAGTTTTTATTTTGTGGTACGCAAGAATCGCTCCAAGTGACAAGTTTGGTAAACCCTGTGTCTTGGTAAACTTGCTCTAAAATTTTTACTGCGCAGCTGTTTATTCGGTCCATAAACAACAGTACATTTTTTTAGTTGTAGAATAGTGCGCCGTAAGATTGTAGACGTTTAGCTTTGCACTATAAAATAAGGAAACAATTTATTACGTTTTGTAAATCAAAGCATAATACTGGAATGGGTTCGTTGTCCTGATCCATTTTTCTTTCAGCACGCATATCTTCTTTAAGCCGTTGGTGTTCTTCAAAATCAGCGGTAGATTTCGGTGTGCATTCATTTCCTTTCTGGGCGACTAGATAGGCTTCATATTTACCACAGAGATCGGATTTTGGTTTGTGAAAATCCAGATTAAACTCTCTGCAGAAGACATCACGATAATAACTAGGTTTAACTGGATTTTCTCTATCTTGGCTACATTGAATTTTATATAATTCGTACATGCGCATAACATTTAAACCAGCCTCGAGATATTTTTTAGATGTTTTGGCCCGACAATAATGGCTTTCCTTTGTTGGAAAGGATTTGATAAATTGTTTAATTCTGTTGGTTACTTCTTCCTTAGTTTTTAGGTTGCCAATTCTGGTTGCGTTTTCTTAACAACTGGATGACTCCAGTAGAAGCCTTTTTATTGTGCAGTCATAAACAAGTTTTTGTAAAACATCCAATGTCCCTAAAAAAGACGGTTTGCGTACGCGAATCACTTCTCCCTTAATATCCAAATAGTAACTGAACGCTTTTTTTCTTCGACTTGGGGTTGGTTGTGACAGACCTAAAATTTCACTTTCGCTTGTGTATTTTAAAATAAAGTCATATTTGCGGTAACGATCTAACGTATAATAATGCTTGAAAATTATTTCCCGCTCAACTTCACTAATTTTTTCAGACCACTTAAATTTACAATTTTGACAGTTTTTTTTGGTTTTAATTTTTTTTTTTGTATAAGTTTTTCTCTCCGCTTTGCCTTTTCGATTGCCGCTGACGTACTTTCCAATTTTCATAACTCCGTTTTCTTCTGCGTTTTCGACCTTCATCTTCATAGATTTGACTATCAGGGGGCCTATTCTTGAATTTCACATCCATTTTCCACATGTGGACATCTATCAAAGTTCACACAAAAACGTTCGACAAATGTAATTGGTATATAAAACACATCCGGAATGGTAATTTTCCTATATGGGGAATTTTTCCACCTGCTTATACTCATTCGGAAATATTCCCTTAGTACCGAAAAAATTCAATTTTTATGAATTTTGACAGATGTCCGCATGCGGAAAATGGATGTGGACATCTGTCAAAATTCATAAAAATTTAATTTTTTCGGTACTAAGGGAATATTTCCGAATGGGTATAAGCAGGTGGAAAAAATTCCCTATATACGAAAATGTCCATGCCGTCCATGTGTTTTATATACGAATTACAATTTTTGAACGTTTTTGTGTGATGACAGATGTCCACATGTGGAAAATGGATGTGGAATTCGAGAATAGGCCCCCAGGCACTCTAATTTCATTTTCGTCTAAAAATACAAGAACAATTTTTGTCGCTTCTGTTATTGGTATATTCTGTAGGATTTCTTCATTAACTATTTCGATCATTCCGTCGCTAGCACATTGACCCAAAACAACATATTCTGAATCAATTATGCTAAAAGCAATTATATAAATAACACTAATATTTCAAATTAATTAGGATATTATGTAGGAGTATATTATAGTAGGTAATTTTTTATTGTCCTGCTTACACAAAACACAACCTTATTCCACAAGTTTTAAACAATAATTGATTCATTGCACATTAAAAATAAAGGGGAAACCCCTATTTCAAAACTTTTTTGATAAAAAAGTTCTATTTGCAATGACAGAAAATATTTTTGAATAGGTGTTCAAATAAAATTCCATTTTTTGGAAAAAGGTTCTCTTTGTGGAGTTAGAACTTTCTTAAATTAATTAATGAATTTAAATGGAACTTGTCTATCCTGTTATCTCTGAAACTATAGAAAAAATCAAAATTTGAGCAACGTTTTTGAATTCTACTACTACGGAAAAGTCAAAATTGATATCAACCTTAAAAATTACAAAAATGTCACGTAGAACCTTTTCATTCTTAGATCGCGAATAGTTATTTCAAGTGACTACTGCAATCACAGCAACAGCTCTCTTGAAAATTTATCAAGTCAAGAAATGTTATTTGAAATTACTATTTTGCTGAACAGAAGTGCCATTTGTATCTACAGTTGTTTTTTCATTTTGAAATATTTCGATGTATGCACTACCATAACACAATTATTTAACTGCAACAACAGACACACATTAATATGAACATTGAATTTAGAACCTACATATGCGTTATATGGTATAACAAAAGTGTTATTTATAGGTAATTCGCGAAGGGATATTCATTCATTCACTCAAAAGTTAGTTTCTTCTCTAAAAGGTTTGGGAAAGTTTTTAGAGCAACTCCCGTTAATCATACCTTGATTAGTTGAGCCTATCGCATGGCCTATGAAAATTATTTTTGCTTATAATTTGGTGTAGTTCAGGATTAGTTTCAAGATCCGGAATTTCCGAACTAATTACAGAATCGATTTTCTCAGCTGTGCGGAACTTATCATCTTATTTAAGAGTAAAGAGCGAATGTAAATGACTAATATACATACGTATGCAATATCTTTTCCGAGGATTTTTCTATCAATAGCATCACGCAAAAATTCTTCAACCTTTAGTTGAAACACTTTTGCTATACTAAATCAGGCCTATCTGGTACATTTTGACAGGGATACAGTTCATGCGTAATCTCTTTCCATGTCAAATTGCACGTAAAGTTACAAAGCGGTCTGGACGCCCAAATTTTCTCATTTTTGCCATTGCGATAGAAGAATGTACAGATTTCCAATGGGGAATTCAAATTCGGAACCAAATTGTTCCTATGGTCTAATAAACCTTTATAAATACGCGGCTCCTTTTGGTTATTTACGTAAAAAAGACAACCCCCTAAAATTTTCCTTCTAAATGAGGCATTATCCTTAGAAGATTTAAATTTCTTATGCTTACAGAATTCAGTGGTCTAGATCAGTGCTTCTTAAACTTTTTCATACTACGGCCCCTGAAATCGGAAAAAATAAAATTCCCAAAAATTCAATAATAATGATGATAATAGTGATGATATGAGTTCAGTTATTTTTAATCAGATTTATTTTTTTTTGCTCCCAAGGGAGGGGGGAGGGGGTAATTAGGTTGACATCATTATTTTATTGAGGTCTGAATACGCTAGAAATAAAAATAAACATTCAATTTAAATTTTATAAATATGATCGATTTGAGTCTTAAACAAAGCTTAACAATACTTATGATTACATATTATGCCAGCAGGCGAAATTTATATTTTGTGCAAACTACCCTACGGCCAAAAAGGCACTTTCAATTCCACGGAAGTTAGTTTTATAGTTAAAAAGTGTTGACAGGCTAACTAAAACAAATTCCTCGTAATCGTTTGCTTTCAACAATACTGCTACTCGTTTTATAATTCTAGTCAAGTGTGTTGCGTTGAATAGTAAAGGGTTTTATTCCCAAAATCTGGTGCCTATACTTTTTCCTTAATTGCCAACTTCCATGAAAAATTATTCGGATTAATTAAATTTTTAAACAGACCAATATGTCATTTTTACGTGTAAAACCAAGGTAAAGGTTTCGACATATTTATAAAACTTATTATTAACTTATGTTTTATGGTATATATTATCTGACGATAGTTACAGAAATGTTCGATAATTATTCGAAAAATTTACAAAAAACTCGGCATTAGAACCCTTGAATTTTAAATTTGGAGTTCTCAACACTAACCTGATATACAATTTAACCACACAAATTTTGAAATTTCAAATTAACTAATTAGAGTAACTTTTTAAAATTACATACTAAATACGTACATTTTCAATATCCAAATACCAGAATTTTCATAGACCTAAGTTCCTATAGTTTTTACTTCAAATTTAGCTCTTAAATTTCTGAGAATTTACTTAAAATGTTGTTACTTCGTAAAAGGCAATAATTTTAACCGTGATTTTTTTGTCCCGCTGATCAATGTTTACAAGCTTTCTTTCCTGCTGTTTCCCTAATTTTTGTAAAATATATTTTAAATAAATGGGAAATGGTATTCTAAAATGATTTAGAACCCATCCCAGTTTTTTTATTGCGTTTTTAACAGTCTGGGTGTGTGTCTGCGAGTGTATCGAACTGGAGGTAAAAGTCAATTAGTCATAATACTTTTTTTTTTACAAATTAGAAAGTGCCTGTTAAAGTCTAGTTTAGCTCAGAAAATGTATGCGGCCGAGACTCGTCATTTCCACTTAAGGGGTTAAAACCTTTCAAGAAAAATCGGGTTTAAACCAGACGGTTTTTGGATTTCTTGAATTTTAGTCGATTTTCCTCTTTTTACTGACCGGTAATAACCATCGCATAAACCCCAAATATGTGTAGTTTTACTAAAAATGACAAATCGTATCAACAAGTTGATGAATAAACACAATCGGTCCGTCTGGATGTACGGCAAATTGTACAACAGATTTCTAGCGTGTCGCACTCCTGAAAGATACGACCGCATCGTACTTCGGTTTGTACTGCAACTTCACAAACGATAAAACATTCCTTCAATCGGTCGCATCATCTGAAGTCTTATGGCTTGTTGTACGATCAATCGTATCGAAAATAATATTTAAGAAATGGCATTGAACGAGCCCAATTTTCAAGTTCATACATATTTCCTGTGAATTTTAATATGGTGTTAAAATAAAAGACCCAATTTTCAGGTGATGACCGCTTCCGTACCGGTAAAAATCTTTACCTTTTTTTCTTTACTCCAGGTAATCTAAAATTTTACTTAAATTCGTTATTCGAATATACACAAATTTTATGCCACAGATAAAACGAAATATCTTGCAGTCAACTCAAAGCTATGACGATTTTTAAATATTTCGTTAAAGTCTCACAAACTTCGAATATATGTAATTATAAAAATATCAATAATTTCAAGATAATCTCCAAAATGTGTCGAATTTTCAAAGTACATTCTGTCAAAAAGTACCGATAGCTGTTAAATAAAACACAAATTTTAAGTTCAGTCATAAAAATTTATTTTGTCGCCCTCAAGCTCAAAGTATTCCCCATTCGACGACATGCTAGCGTTTTTCCAATCATCGAAACATTTTTCATAGCCACTTTCCTGGAAGCCGTTAGTTTGCGTGCCGAATTTTGTTTTAAGGCTTCAATGAACCAAACCGGGTTCCACAGAGCAGCAGTTTGAGTCTGGGAAACAGGAAAAAGTTACCTTGTGCTAAATCAGGCGAATGTTGGCTTTATAAATTTGTTCAAAATCGTAGCTCGGTTGTATAAAATCCACGAGTTTGTTTTTCCTATAATTCCGGTCACTTTTTTCGCATCAGCACAAGAAATTTCGTTTGCAACATAAAATTTAAGGCAAACTCTTTGTTCAATAATTTCGTTCATCGTAAAAATCGGTGTGCACTAATGAGGTCGACTGACTTAACCAACAGCTATAAACAAACTGGTTGACAGATCGCACTCAAAGTTGGCATCATAATGAAAGACAGTCCTACCAATCTAAAAAAAGAAAAAAAATCTTAAATCGCTTCAGCGTGAGCATTTTAAATGAACAATTACCGGTACTTTTTTGACAGAATGTTAAAAAAGTACCGGGTGTGTTCTCAAATATCGATTATCCGTAAATATTTAACAACATAGAAAATCCTATACGCGCTGATCACCGCCAACGTAAATAACCTGGACAATCTTGAATATTTTCAGATAATCTAGGAAATCGAAGAATCTATAAAATATCATGATTCAGATTTATTTCCGTAAGCTTGCAAGTCCCCACAACTTAAAGGTAAGTGCATCACATTGCCTAATATTGTCGAAAAACTTTAGAAATTTAGAATAAATTGCGGAATAATCTTGATTAACCCAGAAAAAATATAAAGGACTGAAACCTCATGAGATGATCAGAACTTCGGTCTTGATTAATTCAACAATCAATCCCGAAATAAACCTCTTAAGTCAATTTTCAGCTCAACTTCCAACTTAATCGACCTCCATCTCAATCGCAACACACTCCTCAACGAAATCACCGAACTAACCGCCAACCCGGCCCTTAGCTCAATCAGTAAATGAATCCGAAATCAACTTTCAAATCAACTCACTTAACCCCAATTCAAGCTAACTAAATGCTAACTCAACTTCAACTCGACTTAGCTCGAACCAAATGTCAACCCTTTGCTCAACTCCACACTTATTGGCCAACAGAATTCCAAACTTAACTCGATTCAAAAACTAGATCGTGTAGTACTCAACTCAATATAATCTCCCACTAAACCCTAAATTCGACCCCTAACCGAACTTCTCACTCAAACCCAACTCAATTTCCACTCAAATCATATTCACTATCATACTGGGGGGCGAGTGGGAGAAACAGCAGAGGCGCAACCACTTCAACAACAGCGTCAAGCAACACTAGCTACTGTTAGTACAAATTTGGGTGTTGATGGAACGAAATCTCGCCCCCCTCACAACCGCCGATGGAAAAAATGGTGCAGGGAATAATAATAGTTGTTTACAGCTTTTTCAGAAAAAACTTGCGGCACCAGGAAATTTGTGTTTTCATTGTGCTGTCATAAAAAACACTTATCGGCTTTATTAGGTGTCTGTAACCGGGCCGAGTCTACCTCACTAACATTCCTTTCCCATCCCGCGATATTGTTAATATGTAAAAAGGTGTACGATGGCTGCCTGGCCAGGGGCGGATATCACACTATTATACTTATGTGGTTATCGATGTGGCGCCTTTCTTTACGGGGTGAATATTACTATGTTTGGCTTCATGAAGAATGGTGTCATGTTGTAACATGGGGGGTATAGTGCTGTGGTAATTCGCATTTATAATACGGGAGACCTGCGTAATGCTTGATCGTACATTTAAAATCAAAACCAAATCAATCAAATCCTATTCACTATCATACTGTAATAGCAACTTTATTAAGAATTTATATTGTCTGTCTGTAATCAATTGATTTTTTCGGCTTTTTTTAGACAAATATATTAATTGTTCATGACATTCCCAATATTTTCAAGTTGATAAATCAGAAAAATAAAGAGGCCAATACCTCATAACTACCTGAAGAGTAGACCAACTTTTCAGTACGAAACCAAACTACCAACATAGGAACTCATGGAGGGCCCCCATTTTTGAAGAGTAATACATTTATATAACTCTTGGCCCTTGGGGAGAGGGGAATGATATTTCTACTTTTTTCAATAGGTATGTTATGAGGGATTGGCCTTTTTATATTTCTGATTTATCAAATCGAAAATATTGGGAATGTCATGAACAATTAATATATTGATCTATAAAAAGCCGAAACAATGAATTGTAATAGCAATGTACAATCATGACAATAAACAATCATACAATCGTACCATGATAACGTCGAACCATCACACAAGGTGTGGTTCATACCATTGTAACATCGTACCATCGTACCATCATACCATCGTATAATCATATCATCAAACTATCACACCAGCATACCATGATATCATTCCATCGTACCATTATACCGTAATACCATCATACCATCATCCCATCATACCGTCATATTATAATACCATCATACCATCACCATCACAAGATCTTACCGTCATACAATCATCATAGCATCAAACCATCACACCATTCTTATATACAAACCATCATACCATCATACATCATGCCATCATATGATACTGTCATCAGAAATCAACTCAATTTTTAAAGTTTTAGAAATTCCTCCATAGTAACTTTGGACCTAATTGAGATATTAACAGTGACCTTTCTTAAGTCTTAAACAATATTTGTGTAAAATTTGGTTCAAAACGTTCAAGGCATGTGCATTTGTTTAAATATCATACACATACTGTACTTACATATAAACACTCAATTTTATATTCAGTCAAACCTCATTTCAACGGACACTCACTTTAGTGGACACCTCACTTCAACAGACAAATTTTTACGTCCTATGCAAAATTGAAGTTTTTCCAGGAAAACCTTCCTTAAGGCTGGTTTCCATTGTGAAATAATTCGACGTCCTAAAAAAAAAATGGACGAACGTCCTATTGTCAGCATTTTCATTCAGCACTCCGAAAATTAGACGACTAATCCGAAAATGATTCATTCACTAATCTTTTTCGGAGTGGACGTCCAATTTTTGGAAACAAACACATACTTCTACAAATAAACTGTAATAAATAATAATATTTTGCATGTGCACTAAGGTACTAGAAACGTCAAAACTTATACTTCTGGAATTCATTTTCCATTTTTTTTAATGTTGCGACTCGAAAATATAATTGCTAAATTTATTACTCAAAAGTTTAATCTACTTTTTCAAAATAAGCTTTCGCGGTTATACAAATGACAAACCAATGTTTCGAAATACCAAAATTTAAGTTGAGAAAATTCTGACTATCAAATTATTGCTCTTTCACAAGACTGTGTCTTAAATGATTTTTTGTTCTCTTTCTTTTCTTACTTTTGAACTTTATCCTAAAAACATTTTATAATCCCATTTCCATCGCAGATGTCAAATTTCACTGGAATCCGTTATGAAATAGCCGAGTTTTGTCCTATTTGGCCATATTCCCAAACTTCATCTAAAAATGATTTTAGAATCTAATTTACAACGCACATGTAAAATTTCATCATAATCGATTAACGAATAGCCCAATTCCAGAATCCCATTTCAAACGCACATGCCAGATTTTTTCAAACTCGGTTAAGGAATAGCCAAGTTCCAGAATTTTACCTAAAAATCATATTAGAATAATATTTCCAAATCATATGTCAAATTTCATTATAATATGTTGAGAAATAGGCAAGTTACATCTTGAAGAAATAGTCAAATTACATCTTACTTGGCCATCTTCAAGAACTTTATCCAAAAATCATTTTAGCATCCCAGTTCCAACGCACATGTCAAATTTCATCATAATAAGGAATAGATAACTTTTTGGTCCCGTCGTTATCCGTTGTAGTGTGGTTTCCCTGTCCCCAACTCAATCTTAATTCAACCCGCAAAAGGAACCCAACACAACCCTAACTCAAGAGCAAACTCTACGTTAAACTCAATCCTCATACCAGCATATATCAAAAATTGGTCAACTGCCGACTATATTCTAATTCAACCCCAACTCAACTCCAACTCAACTTCAACGCAACCCGCCAATTGACCCCTAACTTAACCTTCAAATCAACCCCAAACTGTAACCCCAGTATATATAAAAAAAATCGTAAATATTTATATAACCAGGTGTTTTGGGTCAAGTCGTATGGCAGGTACTCCACCCTCTTGACGAACAGACATCCAGACAGACGGACAGACATTTTTTTTTTTGTTTTTTCAGACTGTGGTTTTGTAGCAACCAAATTTTTCGTCATTTTGGACAGGATTTCAATATTTTGGTCTTTTTAGATCGAAGTAATTCGAATAATCTCTGTATTATATGAATCTCGAATAATCTCGAACAATTTCAATATGTAATAACGAAACATTTGGGAATTAATAATAATTTCGAAATATCTTTAACAAAAATCTAGAAAACCTATTTGAAAATTTCGAAAATCCAAAAAGTCGTTGAATTATCGAATTGTTTGTCAAGTAACATAATGTTACTGTAGCCCAGCAAAAATTGGCTTAAATATGATGGTGAAAAGAGAAAAATTCCTACTGACTCCAAACTTTGCAGACAATTCATTATGGTATTAGAAACTTGTATAAAAAAAGTCTATCGAAATAGGACGGGCGTTCCTCCTACTGCGGCGGGGAGAAAGGTGAATAGAAAATTAAAATTTCTGTAATTCAGCCAATTCTTATCATACAAAAATAATAAATGCCCAAATTAAACATAATTTTCAGCTTCAACTCTTATTTGTCGTATACTGGGCTATACCAAGGCTAAGCTCAACAAAATGATATGCAAAATTTGAATAAGATTGGAATCCTCAAATAGTATGGGATAATTTCGTAAATATCGAACAATCATATATTTTTCTAAAAGGAACTCGACAATCTCCAAAACCGCGAATAAACTGATAGTGTCTCAAAACACCGAATCATTAGTTAAGTCTCAAACATGATGCAGCTTATCTCCGTGCTAAATTCGAATAATCTCAAGAAATTTTAAAAAGTGATGAAATGATGAAATCGGGAAGCGACGAGAGTATTTCGAAATTGGAAGAACCCCGTTTTTCAAATAAACCGATTTTACCGGTAAATTTCTTTTTTATTTATCGAACACCGGTAATCATAAAGATCCGAACAATGAGAACTCTAAGCCGAACGAACGTTAATTCATTAAAGAGACTGACTTGTTTGGCGCGTCTCCGTTGAGAAGAACAGTGATACTTCGTAAGGTGCTTAACAGCAAAATAGTTTAGTATTAATTTATTTATTGTAAATCAAATTCAAACTTTTCCAATTAAAACTTGACTTGTAAAAGGTCGAAAATTTATTTTGCAAATATCTTAAAAAGTATAAGGTTTACAAAAAACTACTTAATGCAAATCCAAAAATTAAAAACAAATAAAAATAAAAAATTTAAAAAAAAGTTATAAAAAAAAATAAAATTTCTCAAAATTCTCTGTTCGTAAAAGAAAGTCGTGTACTGGCCACACCTCCATTTTTTTTTTAATGTTGCGAGTTTACGTGAAATATGGTATGTATTCTGATGAAAAATTTTCAGCAATTTAAAATTATTTTATATGCAAAACTAATTTTCATCAGAATATTTTACGTAAACTCACACTGAGAAGTAAGTTTAATAAAAATTTGTATGTGACCCAACCGGGGGGCTTAACTAGGTACCCGCAGCACCCGCAGTCGCGGGAGGGTCCATCGTTATTGGGCGCCAAAGATGATTTATCAAGCGTTCGAGTAATACTAGATGGGAGTTCAGATTAAGCTTAAATTAGACCATTTTTCCAAATTTGTAAAACATGACCTAGGGAAATTTTCAAAGAGAGAGGCTCTGATTTTTAGGGAAGAAGAAATCGTTCCTATTGCTAACAGGTATTTTCTTAAGATAGGCCCAACAATTTCTTCTCAGTTGCTGAAGATGAATGTTCGAGTAACTATACGTAATCTGATTCCGTAGGAATAAAAATGGCCTTCGCTTCTGACAGATATTTAGAGGGAGTGGTACTGTATCCCAAAAAAAAAAAAAATTCCAAGGAGACAAAATCCCAAAACGATTTTTTTGCCCAAAAACAAAATGTATTTTAGTAAAATCCCAAAATAAAAAATCCCAAAAAAATATCATGTTATAAATCAAAAACGGTACTAATTTATTTTATAACTGATAAAAACGGTAATTATTAATCACAAAAATTGATAAAAAACATTGAACAAAATATAGTAAAAATTATTATTTTTAAATTAATGAACTGACAATAAATTCGAGAAAAGTTCATTTAGCTGATGAGAGGCAATATTTTTTAAATAATCATACAGGTATAGTCAACCATTTTTTGATTACTTTTTTAATTTGTTTATATTTTTTTTACATTTTTTTTTGTTTTGTGGAAAATGTTCGCCGCTACAAATTTTTTTGATAATTTGTCTTAACTAAAATTAATTATTTTCTTAAATCATCTATATAATTGTATATAGCCCACTGTTTCGTTTCGCACGCATCTTCATTTGACCAAAAGTTTGGATCACTTTGCACTTTTATTGGAATTAGTATCTTCTAAATGTACATATATATAATCGTTCATTATAATACGTTTTAATATCGGTAGGAGATAAAAGCGAGACTTTTAATCATCCTAACCTCCAAACGCTGGATTAAGGTGTTAAGCGACCCGTGCTGATGATCAACTAGGCTGGGGGCCCATTTAACAAAGCCCAGTCGCTAACGGAGCCCTCTGGATACCTGGCGACCTCCAGTTGTATTTAGCCTTACCTGCGTATACGGATCTCTGCGCAGGCGGACCTTTATTTCTTCGATACTCGTGGGAATCAGATGGAAAGATCGAACAACGAAAAAACAAAGGGCACCGGCTCTCCTCAAAAGCCGGTATCAGCGAAGGGAGGTACCTCGAACCAGACGAGTGGGGCCTCTAAGGTTGCAAAGGGGGTTGGCTCTAGGGCAAAAGACTCGGGAGTTAGCGGTACCAACGCAGCACAGGGGAGTGGGACGAGAGACATTCCTTCGGCGAAAAGGCGATACAGGAATCGCCGCTCGGCATTCCGAATTCTCGAGAAGTGGGCTGCGACCCTCGAGGGGCAGCTTACGGAAGAGCAAAGGACATAAGTAGCTTGGGCAAGAAGCACTGTGGGCTGCGGAGGCTCGGAAAGGGACCATGTGTCGAAAAGACAGCGGTCCCAGGACGAGGTGGAAGTAGTCAACAGCAAGCGGGCCAAGTTGGTGACTGAAAAGAAGCCGAGCTCCAACTCAGGGACAAAGCTGTTCAGCGATGTCCTGAGGGAGCATGTGTTGATGCCAGCCGTCATTGACGAAAGTCCAGAAGATAAGAGCATCACGGCCGAAAAATGGAGGTTGGTGTATAATGCAATCAACCTCGTCTTTTTAAAGGTCCTGGGTGAAAATCCGGGACCACCCCCATCCTGCAGAGATGCGGGATGGTATCAAGGGCGTGTAAAGATGACTGCATGCTTGGACTTTAGATCTGTGGATCTATATAAAAAGGCTATAGCCAAAGTAGGGGAGGTGTGGCCAGGCGCAAAGCTTGCGGCAGTTAGTCGGGAGGAAATTCCCAGCAGGCCGAGGGCACGTGTCTGGCTGCCATCCGAACCGGCTAGCCCTGACGAGGCTTTGGAAATCATTCAGGCCAGCAACCCGAGTCTTCCGACCGGAAATTGGAAGATCGTCAAGCAGGAGGAGGCGAAGGGGGGATCGAAATTATCAATTATGGTAATAAACAAGGCGTCCCTTGCCCTCCTTCACAAAACGAAGGGAGTAATTGACTTCGGTTTCGGGTCAATTACTCTCAACGTTTATAAAAAGGATGGGGCGGAAGCGCGTACGGGAGGGCAACCGGAGGATGGTGGCAACCCGCCCAGGCCTGAAGGGGGTACCAGCAGCATGGGGGGAGAAACTGAGGGTATGGGGGAGAGTGAAGCCGGCGACCTCGGTCGGGCAAGGCCTCCCTTGAAGGTTAAGGAGGGGCACATAAGTGAAGGAGCTGGTGTACCGATGGAGGAGGATGTTGGCAGCCCGGCCAGATGGGGGGCACTGACAAGTCCTCTACAGAGGGTATGAGAGGTGGCGAGACGGGCGGATCCGGCGCATCCCAAAATACCGAGAAATAATATTCCTGCGGTAGCAGGAATATACCATAGAGATAGGTAGAGGTTAAATGGTTATAATTAAGATAACACAAATTAACCTTCACCATTCTAAGGCTGCTTCGGCAGCTCTACTCCTCAGGCTGACTAGTTCGGGTGAGGATGTGATACTAATCCAAGAACCTTGGATTAACAACAACAGGATCTGTGGCCTCAGAAACAAGGGGTATAAAATTATATACTCTAGTAAGTCTGGGAAGATCAGATCTTGTATTCTTGGGAAAAATAATATTAATCTTTTCCTTCTCTCTCAATACAGCAATGGCTGGAGGACATGGTAGCTAGCGTTACTAGCGCATGCAACCGATCCTTTCGCGCTGCCTGCCCACTGGCTAAGCCTAGGGGTAGGCAAAAACCGGTATGGTGGTCCAGGGAACTGGGAACCTATCGTAAGGCTTGTAGGACAGCCTTTAATAGAGCCAAAAATACAAGGGAGGCTCAGGATTGGGACTCCTATAAGGAGAAACTCGGAATTTATAAGAAAGAATTAAGAAAGGCACAAAGGAGGTCTTGGAGAATCTTCTGTGATAATATGGAAGAGGTATCCGAAATCTCCCGCCTTAGGAAGATTCTTTCCAAAAGTACATCTAGTCCCAGTTTTTTGATAAAACCGGACGGATCTTGGACAGATTCTAGTGGAAAATCTCTGGAGCTTCTCTTCGAGACATACTTCCCAGGGAGCTTTGAAGACCTGTTGGTGCGTAGCAATCATCAGGAATCACTGTCAGCAACCACAGAGGATATCGTAACCAGGAAACGGATCCTATGGACACTGAGGGGTTTTAAACCATTTAAATCGGCTGGTCCGGATCAAATTATACCAGCGGACCTTCAAAACAACTCAGTAATTATTCTTCCCTACTTGGAAGCTATATTCAAAGGGTGTTTGAAGCTGGGCTATATTCCTAGGTACTGGACGGAGGTCAATGTGGTGTTCATACCGAAAGCGGGGAAAAGCTCACATGTCTATCCTAAGGACCTAAGACCAATAACTCTATCATCCTTTCTTTTGAAAACCTTGGAAAGGCTGCTGGATGTATACATTAGATATAAAATAGGTGCCAGGAAGTGGGCATCGTCTCAGCATGCGTACACAAAGGGTAGATCTGTGGACACTGCTCTGTATGCCTTGGTGTCTACGATTGAGAAATCGATTAATTCGAAGGAATTCTCTTTGGTGGCCTTCCTGCATATAGAAGGCGCCTTTAATAATGTGGAAGCGGAGGCAATCAAGGAAAGATTGTCATTTTTGGAGGTGGACGTTCCTCTGATAGGGTTAATCAATTATATGCTGGGAAGCAGGATTGTTAGCTCGAAGTTGGGGGACTCCACCATCAAGAGGCGAGTAACTACGGAAACTCCGCAGGGGGGTTCTGTCCCCTCTTCTCTGGAACATAGTGGTAAACGGGTTACTACTTGAATTGGAGAGAGAGGGTATTGAAGTTATCGCGTACGCAGATGACGTAGCTTTAGCTGTTACCGGGAAATTCCTGGGCACGATTGTAGACGTAATGCAGAATGCGCTTACCATCGTTACGAAATGGGCTGGCAAATGTGGACTTGGTATTAACCCGTCCAAGACAGAGCTGGTACTCTTTACTAGGAAATACAAAATCCCGGTAGTTGTCCCTCCTACCTTAAATGGCACGAGACTTGCTTTTACTGATAGAGCTAGATATCTGGGCATTATCTTGGACAGTAAGCTTAGTTGGAAGCCCAACATGTTGGAGAGAATAAACAAAGCTACTATTGCTTTGTACTCCTGTAGGAACGCCATTGGTCATAGATGGGGTCTGAAGCCGGAGCTGGTACACTGGCTCTACACCGCTGTAGTGAGACCTGTACTCATGTACGGGGTGGGTGTTTGGTGGCCAGCTCTGGACAAGGTAACTAACAAAAGTAAGATTGAGAGAGTGCAAAGAACGGCCTGTATGCTTGTTAGCGGGGCATTGAGGTCGACACCGACAAGTGCCTTAGAGGTTATGTTGCACCTTCTTCCGGTCGACATTTTTGGCGAATAGATGGCGGCAAATACGGCTGTACGACTTGCAGCCGTCTCTCAGTGGAGGTTTCTTAGTATAGGACACTCTACTATTGTCAGATCGTTGAAGGATGAGCTGACGAATCTTGACTATATTAAACCTACTCTACGCTTCGAGAAGCGATTTCGGACCTCCTTCCCTTCAAGGGAATCCTGGAGGGATAGACCGTTATCGGGAACCGAAGTGTTGCAATTCTTCAAAAGATGGCTCCAAGCTAGACGGCAAAGTAGGAGCTGGAGTATTTTGTGACAAATTAAATGTAAATATTTCTATTCGTCTCCCTGATTACTGCAGCGTGTACCAAGCTGAAGTCGTAGCGATTGAGGAGGTCATAACGTGGTTGAAGCATAATGTGTTATCCTCAGACGATATCACAATCTATGTGGACAGTCAAGCGGCGATCCGGTCGTTAGAATCGGTGACATTGGCGTCACGGGTGGCGTTGAGTTGTCACTAATCTCTAAATGAGATGGGGGAGCATTTCAATATCCAGGTAGTCTGGGTCCCAGGTCACTCGGGCGTCATGGGGAACTGCAGGGCAGATGAACTTGCTAGGCATGGTACGACTCTCCAGCTGCAACCGGAAAGGGCAAGTCTGGGGAGGCCTATCACAGCGCTGAGACAAGCACTTGGGAAACCGGCGCTATCCTCAGCGGGGGAAAGGTATAAAAGGTAGGGGAAAGGTCTAACACCCTCACCTGTAGAGTTGCAAGACAAGTTTGGCCAAAGCTGGACTTGAGGCGCACTAGGGCATTAATATCCTTACGCAGACGTGAATTAAGATCGGTCGTAGGAATTCTCACGGGACACTGCCTTTTTGGAGAAAATGCAAGAAGGCTGGGTCTGGAGGCTAATGACTTCTGCAGAAGCTGCTTGGACGAAGAGGAGGAAGAGACGTTGGTCCACTTCCTTTGCTCGTGTCCAGCATTGGCTCTCAGAAGGCACAAACACTTAGGTAAGTTCAGGATGGACTGCCTCTCGGATCTCGAAAACATTAAAGTGCGGGACGTCTTACGCTACATAAGTAGGTCGAAATGGTTCCAATAGGGGTAAAAGGGGATACATCCTGTGGTATCACAATGGACCGTCACCGGTCTAAGTGTGCGTAAGCAGCCACTCCAACCTAACCTAACCTAACCTCCAAACTAATAGCTTCAATTTTTGGACCTGACGCCATATAATTTGGCCAAAATGAAAAAGACATCCCTTAAAATCCGTCGACCGGAAAAAACTTACGAGCTGTAAAATGAATTGTTTTTTCAAAATCCGAAATAATCCGTTTTGGTTTTAATGGGATATGGTTGTCCGCTGCTATACGATGAAGATAATTAAGCAAAATAGTAGCGGTATTATTTGATTTCCAATTTTTCGTGAATACTAAACAGTTGCGCCATAATTGTCGGTACTACATAAAAAGTGCCATCCATTAGCCAGCAAGATGACTCAGATAAAATTTTTATACTTGAAATAGTTCCAAATAATGATTTTGTCGTTTTGGACTTTCTTTTCTGACAGTACGAATAATTCCTCTTCAAGGTATGGTAAATTCTCGATGTCAGACAAATTTGTTGGCTCTTTAAGAACACTTGAGCGAATCCTTTTGATTTTTCGATTTTGAGCATGCTTATTTGGTAAGTAAATACGAGATAACGGTTAACACTCGACAGTTACATCGCGAATTATTTGAGATGGAGGCTGTGTGGTGGAGGCAGCTTTGAATTCTAGTTCCACATTCGCTTCCGTAACATACAAATCAGCACACAATCAGCACAAATCAACCTCCATATGTATATTTTCTTCGATGGTTGTCACTAATTTGCTTTTGCAGAAAAACTTTTTTCTCTCTGCACATCTCATCTCTTCTCACGTAACCCGTTATGGAATAAGTTATTCCCTCCCCAATAAGTTTGAAATATAGAAGCTTTAAACTTTATACATATGTTTTGTCTATAGTGAAACAAATTGTATAATTTTCCAAAGCCTTCATGATATCGTATAATATAATAATAACATTACAATAATATAACTTTGTATTATAACAAGATACATATTTAAGAAAAGTAAAAGACCAACGGAGTGGCCACTTCCGGTTAGCCGATTTGGAGTAAAATTCACTGGGACCTCCCCCATATTCCACAAATTCACCCGATAATCATTTTAAAATCCTGTTTCCATTGCACAGGCCGAATTTCATCATAATTGGCTGAGGAATTATCAAAAAAGCTTAAATCTGAAGTTTCAGTTCGATTGGTTAAACCATCTGGGCTGTAGCGAGGAAACAGACAGACCGACAGACTGACAGACTGACAGACTGACAGACTGACAGACTGACAGACTGACAGACTGACAGACTGACAGACTGACAGACTGACAGACTGACAGACTGACAGACTGACAGACTGACAGACTGACAGACTGACAGACTGACAGACTGACAGACTGACAGACTGACAGACTGACAGACTGACAGACTGACAGACTGACAGACTGACAGACTGACAGACTGACAGACTGACAGACTGACAGACTGACAGACTGACAGACTGACAGACTGACAGACTGACAGACTGACAGACAGACACCATTTCGAAACCCACTTTTTCGGACTCAGGGTTCTTCAAAACAAATAAATCTCTAAAAATCTCAAGGTCCAAAATTTTCATGATTACTATACTTTATTTTACTAGAGTAAAAGAAAGTAAAAAATTACATATTTAGTTTTATTGCATACATTAAAAATTTTGGTCAGCATTTGTTACCGCAAAATGCTCACAGTGTAAATTCAATTTTTTAAACTTGTACCGACAGAAAACTCGATTTTAAATGTCTAAAAAGCGAAGTGTCGCAAAATTTGAATGATCGATCTATTAATGACGTGTGATTCGACACAAATATAATATATTGTTCAATATTCTTTGGAATTTACCTTGTTGATTGATAAATTTTCATATCTACATTTTTAAAAATAATTTAGATCAATTAAAAATACTTTAATAAAAAATTAAATCTTAAAATAGGTATTTCTGACTCGACCTGCTTACATACCATACATTAAAATTTAATCTTGTTGCTAACCTTATATAAGTTTGCAATGTAAATATTGACCATTTCAGCAAATTTAGATCGATTATCAGATACCATTGAACAATTATTTATGATATCAAAAATTAATTAAAATTGAAAAATTGCACAAATTTTAAGTGGACACAAATAAACCAATCAAAAATGATAATAATCTTAAACACTTGGTAAGTAGGGTAAGTTGAATATATAAATTGACAAATATGTATGCACACTTATGGTACGTACATAGCTCTATATCACAATAACCGATTATTGTTTGTAGCATACTTAAGTGTATTTTTCAATAATAATCGCTCGCTTATCTCGAGTTTTTTTATTCAAATTGATAACAAAATAATTACTTTACAATAAAATCACATTCAGTTTAATTTTTTTTTTTTTTTGTCGTTAATAGAAACGTATATTGTTTTATGCATACGTATATAAAAGGAAGGCCAGATTGTAAGAGATTATGTTGAACTTTGAATTGTTTTAAGCCGGAACATAGCTTATCTGCAATTGTAAATGGTTTTACGAAAACCGTGACGACTAAGTAATCATTATGCATTCATAGAAATTACAGATATGGGTCAAAGTATGAAAAATCTTTAGTACACATTGTCTGGGTCATGCTCGTATAAACTATAGTATTTCATATTTGTTTAGTTTTTTATTGATATACAAAAAAATTAAATATGTATAACATTTTAGCTGCTATCATATTTGGCGCGATATTTATATAGGTTATACACGATTAAAAAAATCATAATATTTTGATGTTTTTTCAATCATAATTTGCAAACATATTTTTCTGTAAGATTAGTAGCGGATTTATAGTGCTTCAAAATATATGTACCACCATCCTCTGACGCTAATAAATAATCAATATTAGCGGTTGTAGTAAATAGCAAAAATGATTTCTGACGAAAAAAGTTGTTTATTTTTGTTTAATCAAACAAATAATGAAAATCACTTCAATAGGAATCCAGCCAGATGTATATTTTCTTGGAAAAACATAATGGTTTTGATATTCACAGCCATAGGTTAATGAACAGTGACCAATTTCGCCAATTAATATATAACTAAATACAAAATTGAATAACATTTTTGGCAAGGTCAGACAAATATTTAACATAGGTAAATTAAGTGTCTTAATCATTCATTTATATTCGTTTCACTGATAAGCGCTAAGTAGTCAACCATAATTATTGATTTAAAAATTATAAATTTAAATTAACAAAAACGAAACAAACAAAATATTTTCTGGATTTATTTTTTTATTTGACTTAATTAGAATATTTATTGTTTCCTGTTTTATTTATGGTATATACATAATTATGTCTAATTCAAGTTTTTTTTTTTTTTTTGAAGTTGTTAAGATTTTAATCTTTATTATTTGTTTTAAAATATTATATATTAGTTTTATGAATATTTTCTAAAATTTTAATACAATTCGTCGTATCCCGTCTCTTAACACTTAAACCGCCGGATTTTTAATTTAAATTTTTGAAACGTAAATCACCGGCACTTTTTTGTGAAATGTAAGATTTTGTCTCAAGGAAAAACCAACCTAACCTTTTTTTATCCATTATTCTTAAGTAATGTTAAAGTACCTCTATATTTTGTACAGTGCTGGTAAAAAAAAAATGGGCAAACAAATTTATTGCAAATTGGAGTCTTTTTTTTGGTAAAATTACAAAACTTTTGAAAGCAATTGGTTTATTGTTTCATTTTAAATACATGTATGACGTAATTTTTGAAAAAAAAAAAATCACCTGCAATTTAGGGGCAAAACACCGAAAAATGCCAAAATATTCAAAATACGTTTGATTGGAGTTAAAGTAATGTAATAAATTAAACACTAATTTTTTATTTTTTTTTTGTTTTCTATTGATTTATAGAAGTTCAATCTTTAATATTAATATTTTGTTGGACCGCCTTTTGCTTTTATTACAGTGATACACCTCCGATTCATTGAATTTGAAAATTTTTTCAAAGTCGCAGAAGCATGTGAAGTTATCCCAGTTTTTCATCCCAGAAAAAATAAAAATGTTCATCAGGTAACACTATCTCATCCCATCCCAGTTTTTTTCTATACATATTAGAAATGTAAATAAAAAATAAAATGATGATTACATTTTTTCATCCCATCCCAGCTTTTTCTATATAGTGTATTTCGAATACAAAATATTCAATATAAATTAATCAAAATTTTAAATTCTTTATTACCGATCTCATAAGAACTTAGTAGGCCGGAAATGATTCTTTACATTTTGAGTTGGTAATAGTATAGACTAACTTTGGTGAAAATCTAAGATCAGCCGTATGGGTGCAATTTCCACAATCGGCCAACATCCAGATAGCTTCATACAAAACAATCAAAATTTTAAATTCTTTATTACCGAACTCATAACAACTTAGTAGGCCGGAAATGATTCCTTATATTTTGAGTTGGTAATAGTATAGACTAACTTTAGTGAAAATCTTAGATCAGCCGTATGGGTGCAATTTTCACAATCGGCCAACTTCCAAATGGGTTCATATAAAATAATCAAAATTTTAAATTCTTTATTACCGATCTCATAAGAACTTAGTAGGCCGGAAATGATTCTTTATATTTTGAGTTGGTAATAGTATAGACTAACTTTGGTGTAAATCTTAGATCAGCCGTATGGTGGCAATTTTTACAATCGGCAAACTTCCAAATGGGTTCATAAAAAATAATCAAAATTTTAAATTCTTTATTACCGATCTCATAAGAACTTAGTAGGCCGGAAATGATTCTATGAACCCAATGAACCCATTTGGAAGTTGGCCGATTGTGGAAATTGCACCCATACGGCTGATCTAAGATTTTCACTAAAGTTAGTCTATACTATTACCAACTCAAAATATAAAGAATCATTTCCGGCCTACTAAGTTCTTATGAGTTCGGTAATAAAGAATTTAAAATTTTGATTATTTTATATGAACCCATTTGGAAGTTGGCCGATTGTGGAAATTGCACCCATACGGTTGATCTAAGATTTACACCAAAGTTAGTCTATACTATTACCAACTCAAAATATAAAGAATCATTTCCGGCCTACTAAGTTCTTATGAGTTCGGTAATAAAGAATTTAAAATTTTGATTATTTTATATGAACCCATTTGGAAGTTGGCCGATTGTGGAAATTGCACCCATACGGTTGATCTAAGATTTCCACCAAAGTTAGTCTATACTATTACCAACTCAAAATATAAAGAATCATTTCCGGCCTACTAAGTTCTTATGAGTTCGGTAATAAAGAATTTAAAATTTTGATTATTTTATATGAATTAATTTGGAAGTTGGCCGATTGTGGAAATTGCACCCATACGGCTGATCTAAGATTTCCACCAAAGTTAGTCTATACTATTACCAACTCAAAATATAAAGAATCATTTCCGGCCTACTAAGTTCTTATGTGATCGGTAATAAAGAATTTAAAATTTTGATTATTTTATATGAACCCATTTGGAAGTTGGCCGATTGTGGAAATTGCACCCATACGGCTGATCTAAGATTTCCACCAAAGTTAGTCTATACTATTACCAACTCAAAATATAAAGAATCATTTCCGGCCTACTAAGTTCTTATGAGTTCGGTAATAAAGAATTTAAAATTTTGATTATTTTATATGAACCCATTTGGAAGTTGGCCGATTGTGGAAATTGCACCCATACGGTTGATCTAAGATTTACACCAAAGTTAGTCTATACTATTACCAACTCAAAATATAAAGAATCATTTCCGGCCTACTAAGTTCTTATGAGTTCGGTAATAAAGAATTTAAAATTTTGATTATTTTATATGAACCCATTTGGAAGTTGGCCGATTGTGGAAATTGCACCCATACGGTTGATCTAAGATTTACACCAAAGTTAGTCTATACTATTACCAACTCAAAATATAAAGAATCATTTCCGGCCTACTAAGTTCTTATGAGTTCGGTAATAAAGAATTTAAAATTTTGATTATTTTATATGAACCCATTTGGAAGTTGGCCGATTGTGGAAATTGCACCCATACGGTTGATCTAAGATTTACACCAAAGTTAGTCTATACTATTACCAACTCAAAATATAAAGAATCATTTCCGGCCTACTAAGTTCTTATGAGTTCGGTAATAAAGAATTTAAAATTTTGATTATTTTATATGAATTAATTTGGAAGTTGGCCGATTGTGGAAATTGCACCCATACGGCTGATCTAAGATTTCCACCAAAGTTAGTCTATACTATTACCAACTCAAAATATAAAGAATCATTTCCGGCCTACTAAGTTCTTATGTGATCGGTAATAAAGAATTTAAAATTTTGATTATTTTATATGAACCCATTTGGAAGTTGGCCGATTGTGGAAATTGCACCCATACGGCTGATCTAAGATTTCCACCAAAGTTAGTCTATACTATTACCAACTCAAAATATAAAGAATCATTTCCGGCCTACTAAGTTCTTATGAGTTCGGTAATAAAGAATTTAAAATTTTGATTATTTTATATGAACCCATTTGGAAGTTGGCCGATTGTGGAAATTGCACCCATACGGCTGATCTAAGATTTCCACCAAAGTTAGTCTATACTATAACCAACTCAAAATATAAAGAATCATTTCCGGCCTACTAAGTTCTTATGAGATCGGTAATAAAGAATTTAAAATTTTGATTATTTTATATGAACCCATTTGGAAGTTGGCCGATTGTGGAAATTGCACCCATACGGTTGATCTAAGATTTACACCAAAGTTAGTCTATACTATTACCAACTCAAAATATAAAGAATCATTTCCGGCCTACTAAGTTCTTATGAGTTCGGTAATAAAGAATTTAAAATTTTGATTATTTTATATGAACCCATTTGGAAGTTGGCCGATTGTGGAAATTGCACCCATACGGTTGATCTAAGATTTACACCAAAGTTAGTCTATACTATTACCAACTCAAAATATAAAGAATCATTTCCGGCCTACTAAGTTCTTATGAGTTCGGTAATAAAGAATTTAAAATTTTGATTATTTTATATGAATTAATTTGGAAGTTGGCCGATTGTGGAAATTGCACCCATACGGCTGATCTAAGATTTCCACCAAAGTTAGTCTATACTATTACCAACTCAAAATATAAAGAATCATTTCCGGCCTACTAAGTTCTTATGTGATCGGTAATAAAGAATTTAAAATTTTGATTATTTTATATGAACCCATTTGGAAGTTGGCCGATTGTGGAAATTGCACCCATACGGCTGATCTAAGATTTCCACCAAAGTTAGTCTATACTATTACCAACTCAAAATATAAAGAATCATTTCCGGCCTACTAAGTTCTTATGAGTTCGGTAATAAAGAATTTAAAATTTTGATTATTTTATATGAACCCATTTGGAAGTTGGCCGATTGTGGAAATTGCACCCATACGGTTGATCTAAGATTTACACCAAAGTTAGTCTATACTATTACCAACTCAAAATATAAAGAATCATTTCCGGCCTACTAAGTTCTTATGAGTTCGGTAATAAAGAATTTAAAATTTTGATTATTTTATATGAACCCATTTGGAAGTTGGCCGATTGTGGAAATTGCACCCATACGGTTGATCTAAGATTTACACCAAAGTTAGTCTATACTATTACCAACTCAAAATATAAAGAATCATTTCCGGCCTACTAAGTTCTTATGAGTTCGGTAATAAAGAATTTAAAATTTTGATTATTTTATATGAACCCATTTGGAAGTTGGCCGATTGTGGAAATTGCACCCATACGGTTGATCTAAGATTTACACCAAAGTTAGTCTATACTATTACCAACTCAAAATATAAAGAATCATTTCCGGCCTACTAAGTTCTTATGAGTTCGGTAATAAAGAATTTAAAATTTTGATTATTTTATATGAATTAATTTGGAAGTTGGCCGATTGTGGAAATTGCACCCATACGGCTGATCTAAGATTTCCACCAAAGTTAGTCTATACTATTACCAACTCAAAATATAAAGAATCATTTCCGGCCTACTAAGTTCTTATGTGATCGGTAATAAAGAATTTAAAATTTTGATTATTTTATATGAACCCATTTGGAAGTTGGCCGATTGTGGAAATTGCACCCATACGGCTGATCTAAGATTTCCACCAAAGTTAGTCTATACTATTACCAACTCAAAATATAAAGAATCATTTCCGGCCTACTAAGTTCTTATGAGTTCGGTAATAAAGAATTTAAAATTTTGATTATTTTATATGAACCCATTTGGAAGTTGGCCGATTGTGGAAATTGCACCCATACGGCTGATCTAAGATTTCCACCAAAGTTAGTCTATACTATAACCAACTCAAAATATAAAGAATCATTTCCGGCCTACTAAGTTCTTATGAGATCGGTAATAAAGAATTTAAAATTTTGATTATTTTATATGAACCCATTTGGAAGTTGGCCGATTGTGAAAATTGCACCCATACGGCTGATCTAAGATTTACACCAAAGTTAGTCTATACTATTACCAACTCAAAATATAAAGAATCATTTCCGGCCTACTAAGTTCTTATGAGTTCGGTAATAAAGAATTTAAAATTTTGATTATTTTATATGAACCCATTTGGAAGTTGGCCGATTGTGGAAATTGCACCCATACGGCTGATCTAAGATTTCCACCAAAGTTAGTCTATACTATTACCAACTCAAAATATAAAGAATCATTTCCGGCCTACTAAGTTCTTATGTGATCGGTAATAAAGAATTTAAAATTTTGATTATTTTATATGAACCCATTTGGAAGTTGGCCGATTGTGGAAATTGCACCCATACGGCTGATCTAAGATTTCCACCAAAGTTAGTCTATACTATTACCAACTCAAAATATAAAGAATCATTTCCGGCCTACTAAGTTCTTATGAGTTCGGTAATAAAGAATTTAAAATTTTGATTATTTTATATGAACCCATTTGGAAGTTGGCCGATTGTGGAAATTGCACCCATACGGCTGATCTAAGATTTTCACTAAAGTTAGTCTATACTATTACCAACTCAAAATATAAGGAATCATTTCCGGCCTACTAAGTTGTTATGAGTTCGGTAATAAAGAATTTAAAATTTTGATTGTTTTGTATGAAGCTATCTGGATGTTGGCCGATTGTGGAAATTGCACCCATACGGCTGATCTAAGATTTACACCAAAGTTAGTCTATACTATTACCAACTCAAAATATAAAGAATCATTTCCGGCCTACTAAGTTCTTATGAGTTCGGTAATAAAGAATTTAAAATTTTGATTATTTTATATGAACCCATTTGGAAGTTGGCCGATTGTGGAAATTGCACCCATACGGCTGATCTAAGATTTACACCAAAGTTAGTCTATACTATTACCAACTCAAAATATAAAGAATCATTTCCGGCCTACTAAGTTCTTATGAGTTCGGTAATAAAGAATTTAAAATTTTGATTATTTTATATGAACCCATTTGGAAGTTGGCCGATTATGGAAATTGCACCCATACGGCTGATCTAAGATTTACACCAAAGTTAGTCTATACTAATTATAAAGAATCATTTCTGGCCTACTAAGTTCTTATGAGTTCGGTAATAAAGAATTTAAAATTTTGATTATTTTATATGAACCCATTTGGAAGTTGGCCGATTGTGGAAATTGCACCCATATGGCTGATCTAAGATTTCCACCAAAGTTAGTCTATACTATTACCAACTCAAAATATAAAGAATCATTTCCGGCCTACTAAGTTCTTATGAGTTCGGTAATAAAGAATTTAAAATTTTGATTATTTTATATGAACCCATTTGGAAGTTGGCCGATTGTGGAAATTGCACCCATACGGCTGATCTAAGATTTACACCAAAGTTAGTCTATACTATTACCAACTCAAAATATAAAGAATCATTTCCGGCCTACTAAGTTCTTATGAGTTCGGTAATAAAGAATTTAAAATTTTGATTATTTTATATGAACCCATTTGGAAGTTGGCCGATTGTGGAAATTGCACCCATACGGCTGATCTAAGATTTACACCAAAGTTAGTCTATACTATTACCAACTCAAAATATAAAGAATCATTTCCGGCCTACTAAGTTCTTATGAGTTCGGTAATAAAGAATTTAAAATTTTGATTATTTTATATGAACCCATTTGGAAGTTGGCCGATTGTGGAAATTGCACCTATACGGCTTATCTAAGATTTACACCAAAGTTAGTCTATACTATTACCAACTCAAAATATAAAGAATCATTTCCGGCCTACTAAGTTCTTATGAGTTCGGTAATAAAGAATTTAAAATTTTGATTATTTTATATGAACCCATTTGGAAGTTGGCCGATTGTGGAAATTGCACCCATACGGCTGATCTAAGATTTACACCAAAGTTAGTCTATACTATTACCAACTCAAAATATAAAGAATCATTTCCGGCCTACTAAGTTCTTATGAGTTCGGTAATAAAGAATTTAAAATGTTGATTATTTTATATGAACCCATTTGGAAGTTGGCCGATTGTGGAAATTGCACCCATACGGCTGATCTAAGATTTACACCAAAGTTAGTCTATACTATTACCAACTCAAAATATAAAGAATCATTTCCGGCCTACTAAGTTCTTATGAGTTCGGTAATAAAGAATTTAAAATTTTGATTATTTTATATGAACCCATTTGGAAGTTGGCCGATTGTGGAAATTGCACCCATACGGCTGATCTAAGATTTCCACCAAAGTTAGTCTATACTATTACCAACTCAAAATATAAAGAATCATTTCCGGCCTACTAAGTTCTTATGAGTTCGGTAATAAAGAATTTAAAATTTTGATTATTTTATATGAACCCATTTGGAAGTTGGCCGATTATGGAAATTGCACCCATACGGCTGATCTAAGATTTACACCAAAGTTAGTCTATACTAATTATAAAGAATCATTTCTGGCCTACTAAGTTCTTATGAGTTCGGTAATAAAGAATTTAAAATTTTGATTATTTTATATGAACCCATTTGGAAGTTGGCCGATTGTGGAAATTGCACCCATACGGCTGATCTAAGATTTCCACCAAAGTTAGTCTATACTATTACCAACTCAAAATATAAAGAATCATTTCCGGCCTACTAAGTTCTTATGAGTTCGGTAATAAAGAATTTAAAATTTTGATTATTTTATATGAACCCATTTGGAAGTTGGCCGATTGTGGAAATTGCACCCATACGGCTGATCTAAGATTTACACCAAAGTTAGTCTATACTATTACCAACTCAAAATATAAAGAATCATTTCCGGCCTACTAAGTTCTTATGAGTTCGGTAATAAAGAATTTAAAATTTTGATTATTTTATATGAACCCATTTGGAAGTTGGCCGATTGTGGAAATTGCACCCATACGGCTGATCTAAGATTTACACCAAAGTTAGTCTATACTATTACCAACTCAAAATATAAAGAATCATTTCCGGCCTACTAAGTTCTTATGAGTTCGGTAATAAAGAATTTAAAATTTTGATTATTTTATATGAACCCATTTGGAAGTTGGCCGATTGTGGAAATTGCACCCATACGGCTGATCTAAGATTTACACCAAAGTTAGTCTATACTATTACCAACTCAAAATATAAAGAATCATTTCCGGCCTACTAAGTTCTTATGAGTTCGGTAATAAAGAATTTAAAATGTTGATTATTTTATATGAACCCATTTGGAAGTTGGCCGATTGTGGAAATTGCACCCATACGGCTGATCTAAGATTTACACCAAAGTTAGTCTATACTATTACCAACTCAAAATATAAAGAATCATTTCCGGCCTACTAAGTTCTTATGAGTTCGGTAATAAAGAATTTAAAATTTTGATTATTTTATATGAATCCATTTGGAAGTTGGCCGATTGTGGAAATTGCACCCATACGGCTGATCTAAGATTTACACCAAAGTTAGTCTATACTATTACTAACTCAAAATATAAAGAATCATTTCCGGCCTACTAAGTTCTTATGAGATCGGTAATAAAGAATTTAAAATTATGATTAATTTATATTGAATATTTTGTATTCGAAATACACTATATAGAAAAAGCTGGGATGGGATGAAAAAATGTAATCATCATTTTATTTTTTATTTACATTTCTAATATATATAGAAAAAAACTAGGATGGGATGAGATAGTGTTACCTGATGAACATTTTTTTTTTTTCTGGGATAAAAAACTGGGATAACTTCACATGCTTAGTCGCAGGAGATATGGATTCCCAAATCATCATCAACAAACTTTTTAAAGCTTCAATCGATTCTGAGCGCTTCCTTGCTACTTCTAGCTCCATTATAGACCAAATATTTTCAATTGGATTTAAGTCTGGACTATACGGGGGCCAGCTCAACACATCGATACTTTTTTCTTCGAAGTACTTTTTTACCTTTAAATGATGATAAAAAAAAAACAAGTTTTTAACAAATTATTTATGTTTATCTGAAAGCCAATTTGTCTATCTACAATTCAAAATTAATAACTCACAATTTTGGCGGTATGGCACAGAGCGTTGTCCTGTTGAAAAATAAATTTGCAAGTCTCGCCAAAAAGCTTTAACGCAGAAGGCTCAAATTCGTTCTGAAGGACCTGCAGATAAACAGCTGCTGTAACGCTGGAACTAAGGAAGCACAATCGACCGGTTTCATTTCCAGAAAAGCATCCCCAGACCATAACTCCTTCTTTTTTCGGTGGAAGTCTTAAAAGACATTCGTTGCTAAGTCTCTCGCCAGGTTTTCTCCTTACGAGAATTCTTCCATCTCCAACATGTAGCTTGAATTTTGATTCATCGGAGAAAATCACATCATTCCACATCTCTGGAGTCCAATTAACATGCTCCTGGGGCTCATAGCAAACGTTTTTTTTTCACTAGTAATGTGAACTCAGGCTTCTGGACTGGTTTAAGTGCTCTCAAACCAGCTTTAACATGTCTTTTTCTCACTAAGCCGGCTGATTTTTTTTCCCCGTTGCTCGCTCAAGATCTTGTATTATGTCCGATGAAGTTTTAAAACGGTTCCGACAACTTTGTAATAGTATAAAACGATCTTCCACTGGCGTTTTCTTTCTGGGCCTTCTAGAGCCTTTCTTTCTTTGTGTACCGCCCATCTCTCGATTTTTTTAATATTCCACGCGACAGTACTTTTAGGAATGTTTAATCTTTCACCTATTTCACGCGTGGTTAAATTTTCTCGCGCCAAAATCAACATATTGCTTTTACACTGGTCACTAACTTTTCCCATTTTTTTAAACTAAAATTGCACTTTATTCTTTATTTGTCTAGGATCACTTACAGAATAACTTAATCTTACAAAATATGCACTATTTATACTCAAAAAATAAATTACAGGCAATAAAACATCTGTACCCTAATGACGGCCAAGAACGGTAGGCGTAAAAAAAAAATAATTGCTTGCCCAATTTTTTGCACATCAGTTGCGGGGTTGTACCGGTGTATTAAAAGCAAAAGGCGGTCCAACAAAATATTAATATGAAAGATTGAACTTCTATAAATCAATAAAAAACAAACAAAAAAATAAAAAATAAGTGTTTAATTTATTACATTACTTTAACTCCAATCAAACGTATTTTGAATATTTTGGCATTTTTCGGTGTTTTGCCCCTAAATTGCAGGTCAATTTTTTTTTCAAAAAATTACGTCATACATGTATTTAAAATGAAACAATAAACCAATTGCTTTCAAAAGTTTTGTAATTTTACCAAAAAAAGACTCCAATTTGCAATAAATTTGTTTGCCCATTTTTTTTTTTACCAGCACTGTATATCTTGGGTAAAGTATAGTAAATATTTGTTCAACTTTTATTTCTGATGTGACAAACTGTAAACAAAACAATAAAAAAACAAAACAAAATTCTTGTCAATATTATGGTTGGCCATTTTTGGTTCGAAAACTTATAAGATGGATTTGGATTTGTATTGTAATGAAATGCACCACCGCGTGATTCTGATTTACCTATAGTATGTAGTTCATTTTTCGGAAAATTACTTAAACACAAACAATATTTCTTATCTTTTAATTAAATTCACATAACAAATGTATTTATTTAATAACGTAAAATGGTAATGACATACAAACGATAAAAAGTAAACTAAGATGTTTTTGTGCTAACTTACTTATTTGAAAGGGTTTGTATACCTAAATAAGACCTGGAAAAAGTAGGTATTCTATAAGCGGAAATGCCTCTCTATAGGTAATCAATTTATGACACAATTCAATATAACATTTCGTGTAATCAAATATCTTATCTCTTAATAACTCATAAAATTTAAATTAGTATTAGGTTTGTAAGAGACTAAAATGAGGTCAACGATTTAAAAAACAATACTTTGGACTGATTGATATAAGTTTGTTTAGTGGGTGGTTTTATATAGATATGTGTGTACTTTTATCTAATACATTTCATATATAACTCGTACATGTCCTCCCTGAACATACAAACAACACGTCTTACTATGAAATTCTTTTAAATGCATAAAGAACATTTTTGTCATAAATTATATAGAAATAAGTTTATTATTCTCCGCTGGTAAAAAAAGAAAAGAAAAAATTACATTGATAAAATTATTAAGCTCGTGGGTCTATAAATACGATTTGGCATGCGCTGTAGCTGTGATATGCCTGCGCCATCAGTTTGTTGTTATT
Source organism: Tipula vernalis (assembly GCA_958295665.1). Classification (NCBI taxonomy): domain Eukaryota; kingdom Metazoa; phylum Arthropoda; class Insecta; order Diptera; family Tipulidae; genus Tipula; species Tipula vernalis. The sequence goes on along the minus strand of OY282558.1, from coordinate 124,074,647 downwards.
ATTGATAAAAATATAATCATGTATACTATACAATAATATATTTTTAATTCGTGTAATATACGATGAATTATAAATCACCCAAAAATATTATCGTTTTTCGTAAAGCCGCGGCATGACGTTTTAGAAAATCTATCTGACCTATGATACTGAGTAATATACTTATTGTAGTAGAAAAAACTAACATTTACATTTTGTTTTTACTATGCTAATTTTTAAATTGAATATTTTTGAAACAGTGCAAGAGATTTGCAAAAAAAAATCGAGTTTAAAAATTATTTTACGAAATTTCTAAATTCTTAACATATGTAGATATAATTGTTAAAATATAAAGGGCTGAAACCTCCTCATAATAATTCAATTCAAAAATCATTTTCAAATCGAATTTCCAACCCATATGTCAAATTTCATCATATTCGGTTAAGGAATAGGCCAGTTCTTCTTCAACTTCTTCAAAAATCATTTTAAAATCCCATTTCCAATGCACAAGCCAAATTTAATCATAATCGGTTGAGAAATAGGCAAATTCTATCATACTTGACCATATTTTAGAACTTTATCCAAAAATAGTTTTAAAATCCCATTTTCAATGCACAAGCCAGAACTTATTCCAAAAATCATTTTAGAATCCCATTTCCAATGCACAAAAGGTTGAGAAATAGGCATGTTCCCTCATACTTGGCCATATTCCAGAACTTAATCTAATAATCATACACATATAGTATGTTTTACTTACATATAAACACTCACTTATATATATATCTCAACTGCTCACTAAATACTAATTCAACCCTAACTCAACCCCAATTCAACCCGCAAACGGCCCTTATCTCAACCCTCTGCTCAAACGCGAACTCTCTTTCAATTCAATCCCCAAACCAGCATATATAAAAATTAGCCAACTGCTCACTATATCTTAATCCAACTCCCACTTAAGTCCAACTCAACTTCAACTCAACACGCAAATTGACCCTTGACTTAACCTTCAACTCTACCTCAAACTTAATGCCCAACTCAATATTCAAACCAGCATATACATACATACATGAAAAATTCGTAATTATTTCTATTATGAATTTAATTTGTCTGTCTGTAATCAGATGATTTTTCGGTATTTTTTGAGTGGAATTTTTTGTAGACTCTTTGGGCCTTCAGCCAAAATTACGGGGAGGGGGGAAGATATTTCTACTTTTTTTCAGTAGATATATTATGAGCGATTGGCCTCTGTATTTTTCTGATTTACCAAATCGAAAATATTGGGATTGCCATGAACAATTAATATACGCAGCGCCAATTAAAAAATGGAACAGAAATTTTCTTCTAAAAAATACCCAGATTTGAACGCTTGTATCTTGGTGAAATAATACCTTTCAAAAAAAAATTTTTGTTTCTAGTTGAAGGAAATTTTGTTTTGTTTTTGATACTGGAAACCGTTTTATTTTATTTTGTTTTTTATGACGTTTTTCAGTAAAACAAAAGGTGTCTAAAAAAAATAAAAATTTGCTGCTGTTTGAAACTGTAAACGAACTTGCTCGATATTTCATTCAAAAATCCAAATCAGCCATTTTATAGAGAATTTAGAAATCTTGCAAAACGATACTAGGAAAATTTCTGTGCGGCCACTATGTCGAGTTATTGAAGTTTTAGAGAAAACGTATCAAAAATTGAGGTGTGGCTAACACACGACTTTCTTTTACGAACAGAGAATTTTGAGAAATTTTATTTTTTTCTTAATTTTTTTTTTTTTAATTTTTAAATTTTTATTTTTATTTGTTTTTAATTTTTGGAAAAATTTTGTATAAAGTAGTTTTTTGTAAACCTTATACTTTTTAAGATATTTGCAAAATAAATTTTCTGGACCAAGTGAGTGGCCACTTCCGGTTAGCCGATTTGGAGTAAAATTCACTGGGACCTCCCAATTTATCAAAAAAGCTTAAATCTAAAGTTTCAGTCCGATTGGTTAAACCATCTGGGCTGTAGAGAGGACACAGACAGACTGACAGACTGACAGATTGACAGACTGACAGACTGACAGACTGACAGACTGACAGACTGACAGACTGACAGACTGACAGACTGACAGACGGACAGACTGACAGACAGACAGACTGATAGACAGACAGACACCATTTCGAAACCCACTTTTTCGGACTCAGGGGACCTCAAAACTAGTAAATCTCTAAAAATCTCAAAGTCCAAAATTTTCATGATTACTATACTTTATTTTACTAGAGTAAAAGAAAGTAAAAGCGTATATACGTTAACAAGAACATTTTTTTATCTTGTAAACTGGGTGGTTTGGCGTCTATTAGAGGGGGGGGGGATCAAAGTTGAGTAGATTAATCTACCAGCTCCGTAACCTTCCAGTAGGGTGCGCACCACGTGAGCTGTTCTGGTCTTGTCATTAGGCAGCTGCGTGATGGGTACAATTGTGTAAGGTGTAACCTGTTCACAATTCGCAAGTGTAGGTACTGCCTCCTCGTGGCAACCACTGGTAACTAAGGCCACTTGGCACATTTTTGGCCATCTGGCACAGGCTAAAGTACGGCGCTAAAGGAGAAAACCTTGACAAAAAACCCTAATCTAAGGTGAAACAGCATATGCCGAAAGATGAATGGCTGATAGGTTAATCAGCCCAAAATATGCGGACTCTGGATACCAGGCACCCTCCAGTTTTATTTAGCCTTCCTGTAATAAAGCTGGGTGACCTACAGGTGATTTGCAATTCCCAGCAACTCATAAGAGTAAAATCAAACGGAATACGGGGCAGGAGTAGGAATATAGGGGAGTGGGACAACTCTCTCGAGGTCTTTGAGCTCCAATGCTACCGTCTTTCTAGCGGAACTACATGCTGTAGTAAACATCTAGGAGGGAGAACAATAAGCCCAGATAGTATGTATCACGTACCGGGAGGCAGTATTGTCAGGTTCATTAGGAACCTGAATATTGACTGAACGGATAATTAAGCAGGGTCCAGCACAATAGATCTTTTAGGTCGCAGTGCGAAGTGGCTGATCGCCCGCATGGCCCCCAATAATAATAATAATAATAATAATCTTGTAAACTGAGCACTCTACGATAAAATTTTGAGCCACATTTTGATATCAGGCGTAATTTTGCTGATCCAAAATCAAGGAGAAAATATGTTTTTACAGCGAAAAATATGATTTATTTCATAAGGTTAATTGCAAACAAAATCCTTTTAAACTTTATTCAAACGTAATAAAACTAAAATCTACGAACAAACTGGAATTTTCAATCACACCTGCTACCTCCTCTAGCCGGCATTACTTCATAAATACGCCGTGGCATATTTAAAATATTGCGTATTTGTTGCATCGTGATTTGCTGCTATTCTTCTTGTAAAGTGTCGCGAAATTTCTGCAAATTTATTGGTTGCCTTGTCCGTTTTTTTACACGACGTTGTAACATATCCCAGACGTGTTCTATGGGGTTTAAATCTGGATTTCGCGGAGGATGGCTTATTAAATTAATGCGGTGCTGTTGCAAAAATTGGCATGTGTTTAGAGCTGTGTGCAGCCGGGCATTATCATGGATTAAAAAATATGCGCCCATTTTGCCTTTTCATGGAAAGCATATGAAGCCTTGAATGTGGTATTACTACCAAATCTGTCTTGCAATTCCAAGAAATATCCGCCCAAACCATCAACGAACCTCCATGAAATGATACGACTGGCATCACGCAATTAGGGTGTAATCGTTCCCATAGTGAACGCCAAACTCTGCATCGGTCGTCTGATGCATACAAATTGAACGCGATTCATCCGAAAAAGGACCTTACACCAGTCCCTCTGAGTCCAGTCGCCATACTGCAACGCATAATTTCTTCTTTGTCGACGGTGATTATCAATCAGATACGGAACTCTGACAGGTCGACATGATCTTGATGTCTGGTTTTGTATAGGTACATTACTTCTTATTGCTTGATCACTGCTTGTCCTGTTTTTTCTAGCATAACGTGCGATAGCTCGATCTTCTCTTGATGTAGTTTGTCTTGGAGCGTGTTTTTTATTAGCTCCGGATAGCTGGTATCCGGAGCAGCTAATTTTCTATTACAAAACTTATGTTTGACAAGCTATTTATACATATAACTAATTTATTTAAAACTAATCTATAATTTTTAATTCAACTTTTTAACTAAAAACCTATAAAAAAATATTTAGCTCTACCTATTTATCTGGAGCTGCTATCCGGAGCTGCTATCCGGAGCAAAGGGAAATTTGAAATATTTTTGAATTTTGTACAACCCTAATTGTGGCAAACTTCATTTTGGTTTAAAAATTTTGATAGATGTCAAATTCAAATGTCATATGGTTGTATGACATTTCTTCCAAATAAAAAATCGAATTCGTGACGAAGATGAAGATAAATAATATTTTGATGAAATTGACATGCCTGGTACAAAAGTTAAGTCGATTCAAACCAAAGAATTACTGTACGTATTCTACGTATACGTGAAGACACAGCTTAATATCACAGAAATTTGAACCAAAATTCGGCATATTATGATCCAAAACACCACATCCATTTTCCACAGGCAGACATCTGTCAAAATTCATCAAAACGTTCGGAAATTTTAATTGGTATATAAAACACTTGATACATGGCCATTTTCCTATATGGAGAATTTCTTCCACCTGCTGATATCCATTCGGAAATATTCCCTTAGTACCAAAAAAATTCCATTTTTTGGAATTTTGACTGATGTCCACATGTGGAAAATGGATGTGGAATTCGAGAATAGGGCCCCTGAAGAGTAAATAATTTTTGTTCACTAAGTTTAGAATTAAATAAATAAATTAATTTTATTATTTTAGAATTGAGTTGTGTACTGGAGACATGGAAAAATATTCTAAAGCAGAACTATTTGCTTGGGAAGCTTATGGTAAAATATTCTCGAAGTGGAAAAATCATTAAAGGACAAGAGAAACAAATCATTCGAAGCCGATATGAAAAGATGTACATATATGTATTTAAATAATCACTGAATATATTAAAAATAATCCAACATGTATTTATGCTTCTTATCTTCCACGATTTCCAGTAAGGCTTATTAATTTTATTCAAAGATTCAGTTTTATTAAATCATAATTTGTATACTCCTTCGAATATAACTTACAAACTTAAATCGTTTGCTTGCTGTTCGTTAAACAACCTTGACATGTTACATGACCCCAAATTAAAATTTTGTATAAGGTAATTCCGCTGCCGCTAGATAGTAAACATTTTACAGCAATCCGAGTAACAATCTTCGCCTGTTTCCCTTTACCTTCCACAAATTCTAGCCTTTTTAATATTTTTCATGGCATTTAATACTAATAATTTAAGAAATGGATACTCGATACTCAAAAAACGAAAAACAGCTGAAATGGATGGAATTTATTCAAAGTGGTGCGCCAAAATCATTGGCTTTGGAAGCTCGCGTTTTTGATCGGAGAAAATGTTCACCAAGAGATAGGTATTCAGGTCTTTTGAATCTAACTAAAAGGGACTCTCTATTTTAGTAGTATTTTAAACCAATTGTATTTATTGCAAATCCCGGTGCAGAATGGGCCTATCTAGGATCGGATAACGCCGCAGTTATGTCTGGCCAATTTAATGGGGTTCAAGCAAGACTAAAAAGGCTAGAGTTTGAGAAGGGGAAATAGGTGAAGATTGTTACTCGGATTGCTGTAAAATGTTTACTATCTAGCGGCAGCGGAATTACCTTGTACAAAATATTAATTTGTGGTCATGTAACATGTCAAGATTGTTTAACGAACAGCAAGCAAACGATTTAAGTTTGTAAGTTATAGTCGAAGGGGTATACAAATTGTGATTTAGTAAAACTGAATCTTTGAATAAAATTAATAAGCCTTACCGGAAATCGTGGAAGATAAGAAGCATAAATACATGTTGGATTATTTTTAATATATTCAGTGATTATTTAAATACATATGTGTACATCTTTTCATATCGGCTTCGAATGATTTGTTTCTCTTGTCCTTTAATGATTTCTCCACTTGGAGAATATTTTTCCAAAAGCTTCGCAAGCAAATAGTTCTGCTTTAGAATATTTTTCCATGTCTCCAGTACACAACTCAACTCTAAAATAATAACTCAACTCTAAACTTAGTAAACCAAAATTATTTACTCTTCAGGATGTGATTTTGGATCAGGAATATTCCTCATAGAACGTGTTTTGGATCATAATATGCCGAATTGGGGTTCAGATTTCCGTAATATTAAGCTGTGTCTTCACGTATACGTAGAATACGTACAGTAATTCTTTGTTTTGAATCGACTTGACTTTTGTACCAGGCATGTCCATTTCATCAAAATATTATTTATATTCATCTTCGTCACTTTTCGACAATGATGCATCTCGTTTATCGTTTTGCTTATTCCAGCTTTTAAAAATATTTTTGCAGCTTCTACATTAACGTAGTGCTCAACAATCTCCCTATGATTTTTAGATATTTTTATTCCGATTTTTTATTCGGAAGAAATGTCATACAACTGCATGAAGTTAGGTAAAATTTTAGTTTTTTGTTTATTAGCGACACATGTGTATAATAGAACAACTTTCAATAGAAATTTCCCTTATGCTCCCGATAGCTTGCTATCCGGAGCTAATAAAAAAACATGCTATTGGTCTACCAGACCCTTCGCGCCGACTCACACTGCCTGTTTCTGCGCCGTCTCACACTGCTCAGTTCACAACAGACACACTAATATCACAGATTCGCCCAATTTCTCGATAAGTTTCACCGGCTTCAACTAAAGCCACAATTTTTGTAGCGCGAACGAGTAATTGTTCTTTTCGATTCATCTCGCTTGACTCTTCAAATAACTATGCGATAAATTAAATTATTGTTTTCCATAAAATAACGTAAAATTTAAAGTGGCTCGAAAAATTAGGTAATATTTAACCAAGCCCAGCAATTTGTTTAAGGTTGACTCCTTTAGCGCTGTGTTTTGGTCTAGAAACTAATAAATCAGCAATATTAGTTACCAGCGGTTCACCACGTGGAGGTAACATAAGCACTAGCGGAAATTGCAAGTTACGAAGCTGACAACAAGTGCCAACTTCAAACACCTCAACCAACTTCACATCTGAACACATCGTTTCATTATCCTCTCAAGAATTATTCAAATAATTCTTCAATTGGTATCTAGCTTCACGATAAAAAAAATGGAGGTGTGGCCAACACACGACTTTCTTTTACGAACAGAGAATTTTGAGAAATTAAATTTTTTTTTTATAATTTTTAATTTTTTTTTTTTTTAATTTTTTATTTTTTATTTTTATTTGTGTTTAATTTTTGGAAAGATTTTGGTTTTAGTAGTTTTTTGTAAACCTTATACTTTTTAAGATATTTGCAAAATAAATTTTCTGGACAAAGGGAGTGGCCACTTCCGGTTAGCCGATTTGGAGTAAAATTCACTGGGACCTCCCAATTTATCAAAAAAGCTTAAATCTGAAGTTTCAGTCCGATTGGTTCAACCATCGGGGCTGAAGAGAGGACACAGACAGACTGACAGACTGACAGACAGACAGACAGACAGACTGACAGACAGACAGACAGACAGACACCATTTCGAAACCCACTTTTTCGGACTCAGGGGACCTCAAAACAAATAAATCTCTAAAAATATCAAGGTCCAAAATTTTCATGATTACTATACTTTATTTTACTAGAGTAAAAGAAAGTAATATTAAGGGATACTGCAAAGATGATGTAATTCTGGAAAAGCTAGAGCTTACCTAACTAGATTAAAGGTTTTGAAAATGACTAAAGGCTCAGCTATTAATAGCGAATGTAAAGATTTCCTTCTCAGGACGGCGAAAAATATTCGATAATTTGACATAGTGATATTAAATCGATGATTTGCTACTGTTTCTTGCCCAATTCTAGAGCTAAGTAACGAATATGAAAAAAATATTTTTTTTTTTATATTCAATGTAGAAAGACTTTAACTGATTGATTGACCAGTGTAGCAGAGCAGTTTGTCCTCTGAGATTTTCCCTAAAAAAAAAAAAACAAGAAACATGTTACGAAAATTACGAAAATTCTAGATATTTCTCATGAAAGGGGTCTGGATAATTATCACGTCGATAAAATAAGCTTTGGGTCAGTCTACACTTTAATGATTCGAGGAAAATTTTAAAGAGGGTTGCGTTATCTTAGTAAGTCGATTACATGTTTTTCAAACGTATAGATAGGTGAGCAGATGGGATATGGGAGCCGAACTGATTTAGCTGAAGATGAGGAAATCAGTTCTAAAGGCGGAAAACAGTTTAAAATTTAATAACAATTAAGGAACTTAATTGCTTGTTTAGTGAACTGATTAAGAAAAAATTAAAACACTAGACTGACCACCGCTGATCTATAGAGCACATAAAAATAATTTAATTGGTTTGAGATGGCTTAATAATAGTTATTTAAATTAATGTCGCAGCGTAACAAAACAAATTAAGAATACTTAATTATTAACATGTCGTCCATAAATCAAATGTAAATAAAAATAAATTAACATTTGACGTGAACACAATTCGATCGCTGTTTCGCGTATAATCATAATTTTAATACGTGTTTAGTTTTATCTGCATTTAAGCGTTTCTATAAAAAAAAAAGTCCATTCATCAGACCCAATTATGTTTTATCGTTTGTTGTTGGTCAACGTTCAATTAAAGCGACATAATTGCGTATGTAAACGGTTCAGTGCGGTTAAAACCAAATTTGCGCATCTAATCTGTTTATAAATAAGCTATTAATTTAATTAATATACATAAAAATTTTTTTTAGTGAGTTCATTGTTTTTATTTACAATATTTTTAATTTTCTGTTGAGATTTCCTTATCAAATTTTTCCAAGTTTAGTGAAATTTAATTTGCGCTTAAAATAGAAATGGAAAATTTTTGTTCGCACTGATCGTAAACAAATTTCAGATTTCTTTATTATCACTTCGCGGTACTCTGTTCTATTCTGGAAAATTGCCAAACTAAATGACACAAATATTTATTAAAAATAATATTATTAGTGTACTAGTAACAACAGCTTTTGTGCAGTATGATTAATTAATTTTTATAGAGTCGTTTACCCCGGTCGTTTTTATCTCTAATCATACACAATAAATAATCATGTGTTAAATGCATATGTACTTACGAGTCTTGTATAAATATATTAACTGACTATGTATAACAATATAATGTACTCGTAGTTTGATATTACATATTTCTAGAAAAAAAAAAAAAAAAATAGAAAACGCTTAAAATAATCAAACTCATTGTAAAACCCACATCTTGTTATTTATTTAAAGTTTTGCGGAATATCAACTACTTCTTTCGGTTTTTATGCGCGGCTCTCAGTCAATCGTCAAGTAGACCATATGTGTTTGCTTAGTTAAATATAAAAAAAAATATTCGAAGACCTTTAAACATCTCAATGTCAACCAACTTAATTTACTGGAACAATAAAAAATTAGTAAAATATTTGATCAAATTGTCGCTCTTGAAGACAAATAATTATTTTGATTATCTAATTTTCTTCACTTAAATTTTTTTAACTTTAATCAAAGTGTCCCACAATCGGTTAATTGATCAACTAAATTTTACTTGCGTTTACCAAGCCCTAATTAAAAAAAAACTTCTTACTAAAATCTTACTAAAAACATCAAATATTTAAAATTTAAATTTTTAGATAAGGCCGTATCGGATATCCACATATCATATTTGTTTCCTCCCTGTTTCCTATATTTGTATTATGGCAGATAGAAGAACGCGGGCTTTTATTTTGTCGGTGTTTATATTTGTTGTTATGCAGTCTATGTTGGAAGTTGGCATCGGAAATCTACCGATGGAAACATACTACAGAATGTCTTGTACTTGAATGCTAATCCTTTAAGGGGTGATTCCTTGATCAATTTTGAGCAGAAAAAGTTTCTGCGTGGGGGTCTATCTCCAGTATCCACTGAGATATAGAATTTTAAAGAAAATTTGCTCGATGCAGTACCAACACTGACATTTAAGTTTCTAGCTTGTATTTTACTCGATGTATATTAGATTTCAAGAGCATAAGTTTTTGGGGTTGAAGCCCCTTTCCACTTCATAGATTTTGATATTCAAACGTGGAAATTTTTACGAGTTTCAAAAATCTCTGTGGTTGATCAAATTTTTTCTGAGAAAATGTATTATCAACAAGTCACTTTTATAATTTTTATTGCCAACTAAGAATAAACTTTTGGCTTAAGTTTTAAGATTTCAGAGATATTCTGGACCGAGTGAAAGTGTTGCATAAAAAAAAAATATTGTTTTATGATTTTTATAGATTTTATTATTATACGAGTAGTAGGTGTTCAAAATGAGGTTGGCCATGACTTTTGAGTCAAAATTTGGAATTAAAATTAATTTTCAGCTGTGTGAGTGAATTGTAAATAGCGTGAGTGAATTGTCCATCGCTCTCCGACTATGATTGTTTGGAGGATCAAGAAAGAGTTCAATATTTAAGCTTAGGCCAGCGAGCCAGTAAGGATCAGTAAGAGACCTTACGGAATTTGACGAAAGTATTTTCTTACAGAAAATTTGGCATGTCGGCTAGCCAATCTGTAAGATCAGTTAGGAAATAATAACTAGGCAAATTGAATAATTTTGTACATATGCTGCGATGCACAAATTAAAAATTGATTAAAAATATGGCAAGAATTTAAAGGATTTTTATTTCATAATATGGCTTAAAGAATAAATCCAATCACTTCTTGTCATAAACATCTCTCCACTAAACACTACACAGATGAAATCCATTTACCTAAACATATTTAATTCGGCATTTTCCATTTTACTTTATACAAATTAAAAATTATATTGCTGTCCTATCATATGCCCATTTTGAAGTAATATCCTATCCGGTCCTAAATTTTTTGACTTTACCTTAAGTTTAAACGAAAATGCTCGCTTTGTTAACTTGGGGTAAAGTGACATGTGGTTTTATCGAAACTGAACGAAAAGTTGCTAAAGATTCGCTGGTCAGTAATATTAAAAGTCTATATAGCTTACCGTTACGTTAAGTTCTTACTGACTCGCTGTTCCTGCTTTTAGGGAAACCACGTCACAACATGTAAGATGCTGATTGATTTCACCAAACAGAACACGATTTGAACGGGAAATTGGGTAGGAAAGTATTGGAGTTAATAGGTTAATACCTGAACTTGAATACAATACTTACAAATCTGGGGGATTATTTGTGAGTCCGATTTGAACGTGTTCGACTCTTCGAGGTGTAAGATTCGTATTTTGAACGAGTACAAGGATGTAGTTTCGACAAATATGAGTCAGTTGGGTCTAACTGACAAAGTTCAAATGGAGATTCAACTAAAGGAGTCAAGCAAACCAGTATATTATCGCCCATACCATCTTAGTCACTATGAACGAGGGAAAGTACAAGAGATGATCGAAGACTTAAAATTAAATGACGTAATCGAAGATTGTTCATCAGAATACACCAGCCCTACGAGTATATTATCTCCTAGTTTTTCAAAAATTGTATGCGCTTATCATCTAAAGACTACGATTGCGACTACGGCTTGTGAGAAATTGGCTCTCACGTTGCGATTTCTCGCAACAGTGGCCCTATTCTGGTTTTACCGAAGAATTGGGAGTTGGGGAGAAGTATTGCGTTAATTTCAAAGTGCAAAAATTCACAAGTTTTTATTCCCTACTTACCAAAAACGTCTATTCTGGTAAATTGAGCATTAAATTCTTATAGAAAAAATACTTGTTTAAATGTTTAGAACCAGAGAAATTAATAATTTAGGAAAAACTGTCATATTTGAAACCAACAAATATTTGTCATTTTGCTCTCATGTAATTTTGCTGTTCTTGTACAAACAACTAGGAGGAAACAACCAGAACCACTTTGCTGGGTGGTAAATATTAGCCGAAAACGTTCACACGTAGCAACAAATATTTTCGCTAATATTTACTAAGCTTTCATGGAGGCTCTTTCCCAAAAGAAAACTTACTTGTTTAGTCAAATTTATTTACAAAAGTATGCTGGCGAGATGACTTATTTTTTATCTTTGTCTCACCATAGTATTTGGTGGCATGTGTCAGAGTTTAAAATGGGATTTCATTTTGCTCTTCGCTCTTCATTTTTGTTCAATAGCGATAATAAAAACTATTAAAAAGCTCTTTATAAAGAGCGATATTGTAAAAAAAAAAATATCGCTCTGAAGAACTGGAGCATTATTTTTATTATAAGGCTCTTGCTCACTATTGCGTTTGTGTTATCATATTTTCGTTCTTTGTTATTGCGTTATATTGAGAAAATAAATACGCTCGGCTCTGATGAATAAAAACTTCATTATTATATTGCTCTTGCTCTCATATTTATGGTAAAACGGTTACATTCAAAACCTTCTAAATTTCTTTAGAAAGCCAGATTGTTTTATTAGCGAACAGATGCATGGTCATTGGAAATGGGATTCTAAAATGATTTTTAGGTGAAGTTCTGGGTAATGGCCAATTAGGATGGAACTTGGCTATTTCTTAACGGATTGTGATGCAATTCCACAGGTGCGTTGGAAATGGGATTCTAAAATGATTTGTAGATTCAGTTCTGGAATATGGCCAATTAGGATGGAACTTGACCATTCCTTAACCGATTTTAGTGAAATTGGGATTCTAAAATGATTTTTGGATGAAGTTCTGGAATATGGCCAATTATGTTGGAACTTGGCTATTCTTTAACCGATTTGAGTGATATTTGACATGTGCCTTGGAAATGGGATTCTAAAATGATTTTTAGATGAAGTTCTGGAAAATGGCCAATTGGGATGGAACTTGGGTATTCCTCAACCGATTTTAGTGAAATTTGACATGTGCGTTGGAAATGGAACTCTAAAATGACTTATGGATAATGTTCTGGAATATGACCAATGGGGATGGAACTTAGCTATTCTTTAACCGACTTCAGTGAAATCTGTCATGTGCGTTGGAAATGGGATTTTAAAATGATTTGTAGGTGAAGTTCTGGAATATGGCCAATTGGGATGGAACTTGGCTATTCCTTAACCGATTTTAGTGAAATTAGAAACGTGCGATGGAAAGGGGATTCTACAATGAAGTTTAGGTGAAATTCTGGAATATGGGCAACTAAGATGGAACTTTGCTATTCCTTAACCGATTTAATTGAAATGTGACTCGCGCGGTGGAAATCTGATTCTGAACGGAAATCTGAACATTTCTAAATTCGCATTTTATTTATCTATTTATTTACTTATTTAGACAATTCATAATTTATAATATTAATTAAATTAATTAGAAAACAATTTGATTCAGTATGTAACATCCTGTAAACAAATTTATTAATCCTACCTAAATAAACCGTTCAAATGAATTTTTTAAGACAGCTCCCAATTCCAATTCGGCTCAAACCAATTCGATTATACAAAGTATAAAAATCCTATTTGAGTCGAATATACAAAATCTCATTGTGTTCAAATAATGCATGATGTCAATAATATCATAGTTGTTTCGTGAATACACAAAAACACAAAGAGATTAACAACACCCGCATTCAAGTAATAAAATCTTATATACTAAAACCACAAAGGAGGATAACCAGAGACGTAAGTTGTATGAACGCTTGATACCTAATAGATGAAGTGTTATAATTTTTCGAACAGTATTGGATGAAAGGGAAATATGTGTTGTCCCTTTTCCACCATTCGCTATTATACTTGATCACGTGACTGTTGCTTTTGTATTCATTTTCAAAACAACATATTCTATTTTTGTCTATATTAAAACGAACTATACAAAATTTAAAGGTACAAAGTGACAACTGGCCATAGTGTTAGTTGTGTACATATAAGCCTTCAATAAAAAAAACAACCAACACTAAAAAAAAATCAAAAAATACATAAGAAACAACAACAATTTACATTACGGCAATGCCGTATAATAATATCAAATAAATCGAAAGCTATTTGTGTGTATGTTTGTTGCAACAACAAAATAAATTACAACAACAATCATCATGGCCTGGGCAACATAAATATTATGGGAGCCAAATTTAAAATTAACAATTTATTTTAGGGCCGCATTTGTTTTTTATTTTCCAAAATAATTTATAATTGAAATGCCAGTTTTAATAAAGCGTATAAGAAATGGCCAAGTTTTCTAGTAATTTGCCATATACCAGAACTTCCTCTAAAAATCATTTAAGAATCCCATTTTCATCTTGCACGCATTTCATCAATATCGGATAAAAAATGGCCAAGTTTCCTACTAAGTGGCCATATTCCAGAACTTTATCTAAAAATCATTTTAGAATCCCATTTCCATCGTGCATGCTGAATTTTTCCCAAAATCGGATCACAAATCTCCAAGTTCCATCCTAACTGGCCATATTCCAGAATTTTATCTAAAAATCATTTAAGAATCCCATTTCCATCGTGCCTGCTGAATTTCACCAAAATCGGATTGAAAATCTCCAAGTTCCTTCCTAATGGGTCATATTCCAGAACTTTATCTAAAAATGATTTTAGAATCCCATTTCTATAGTGCATGCTGAATTTCACCAAAATCGGAGAAGAAATGGCCAAGTTCCTTCCTAATTAGCCATATTCCAGAACTTTACCTAAAAATCATTTTATAATCCCATTTCTATCGTGCATGTTGAATTTCACCAAAATCAGATAAGAAATGGCCAAGTTTCCTCCTAATGGGCATATTGCAGAATTTCCTCTAAAAATCATTTTAGAATCCCATTTCCATCGTGTATGCTGAATTTAACCAAAATCGGATAAGAAATGGCCAAGTTCCTTCCTAATTGGCCATATTCCAGAACTTCATCTAAAAATCATTTTAGAATCCCATTTCTATAGTGCGTGCTGAATTTCACCAAAATCGGATAAGAAATAAAGGCAGATCTCAGTATACTCTGGCAAATCATCATGAATAGACTCACGTTTGAAGAACGCTACGAAATTATTAAAATTTACTTTGAAAATCAGTCGTCGATTCTCGCAACTAGACGACTTCGTAATTTTTATGGCGCACATAATCGTTCATCTGAGCAAGCTATCCGTCGAACTGTGGATAGATTTCGTACCACATACTATCTAGAGGATGCAATAACATCAACACGTCGAAGGAATGTGCGTACTGAAGAGAATATCGCCGCTTTAAACGAAAGTGTGGAAGAAGATCCAAATTTAGCGATTCGTCGTCATTCGCAGGAATTGGGGCTCTGTCCGTCCACTACAAATATGGATGACATTAATCCGAACGAGATTTGGTTTCAACAGTATGGCGCTACATGTCATACGGCGACCTCAACCATCGACTTATTAAAATCAAAATTTGGCGATAAGTTGATTTCGTGAAATGGACCTGTAAATTGGCCTCCAAGGTCGTGCGATTAGACGCCTCTCGATTATTTCCTGTGGGGCTACGTGAAGTCACTGGTTTATGTTGATAAACCAGCAACAATTGACGACTTGGAGGCCAGCATTGTTCGTGTTATTCGTGACATACGGCCAGCAGTGTTCGAAAAAGTGGCCCAAAATTGGACGTCCAGAATGCATTTTCGTCAAGAACAGCCGCGGTGCCCATATGCCCGAAATCATTTTCAAATATTAATGCCATGTACATATTGATCTTTCGAATAAAAAAAAAATTTCATTACAATTTAATTTTTTGTGTTATTTTTTACAATTTCAAGTTCTATCGGGCTTAAAAAAACACTCTTTAGAATCCCAAGAAAATTTTAATAAAAAAAATCATAAATGCTCAGTTCAACACCCCATTACAACGGACAACCGTTTTGGTCCCATCGATGTCCGTTGTAGTGAGGTTTCTCTGTAATATAATATTAATATAACACAAATATAATATTAATATAAAATAAAAATTTATTTGCAACTCACATTTTTGAAAAAAATATTTTTATTTATTAAATATTGCAATTTAATTCTATTAAACTACCTTGATGAAATAATATGGTCGTCACCTCAAGAGCAGTCGAAAATTTTCAATATTATCGAAAAAAAAACACTATCGAAAATTTTCGTGATAGCTCATTTTCGATATTATCGAAAAAAAAAACGAAATCGAAAAATTTTGTAATATGTCATTTTCGATACTATCGAAAAAAAAAACGCTATCGAAAATTTCATAATAGGACCCCAGAAAAATATTCTTTAGAAATGGGATTCCCAGATGATTTTTAGATAAACTAGGCCATTTCTCAATTTTGTGTCAAATTCATTTTAAATTCTTAAATGTATCTGCAGTTTTAAAATTTGCAGAAATTTTGATGCTCTAATAATCGACATAAAATTTAAAAGTTTTGGCATTTTAATGAAAATCCATTTGTCATTTTTGAAGTTTTCATATATTTTTAGTCATTGCAAACTCTGCAATGTGAATAATTGAAATCTGTTGAATACACTGCACCTTTAGGCTGGATGAAGCGTATCGAGAATTAATATTTAAAATTTTAATTTTTATGGGCTATCATTTTTAAGATTGAAATACGATTTGGTTTTTTTAAAGCGACCCGAAACTTAGCAGGAAAGTTTATTTATTATATTTAAGCTAAACATCATTTAATAAAACAAATATAGGCATATACGTAATTCAAAAATATTAATTAATGTATTTAGTTACTTAAAATTTTTAATCTTTTTGACGCTTTGGTTGTAGTGTAATGTTTTGCTTTTTCTTTCATATTTTTATGTTGACCTTTATTAGCAACTGACCATTTACCATTTTTTTTTTTCTTAAGATGTCCAAAGCACGGTTCTTTTTCTTCCGGCAAAAATGAAGGATATTTTAATTTAATTTTTTCCAAACTGTATAAAGTCATTGCTTCACATATATTATTAGTGTGACTTTTTTGATTAAAATATCTTTGAAATATTTCAACTAGAAATTGTGATATGTGAAACAACTCATCCGATGGTGCTTTTAAAGACCCGAAATTGCACGAATCCTTCTTGAAATTTTCCTCGTGTATAAATATATCATTGATATTCATGTCTGCGTCAGATTTTAATAATTGTGTCTTGCATTTATCGCAATCAATTTTTTTATATACACAGTAGCCTGCATAATATGATATTGCATTGGGTGTTAAATCGCTGAAAACTGCCTCATTTATCAATGAATCAATTTCTTCAGATGAGCTGGTCTCATCGGTTTCTCGATATTTAATACTTGTATTATAATCATCCTTAAATGCCTTCCAATCTAGTTTTAAATTTAAACTATCGTCGGGTAAACAATTTGAATGTATCGAGTGAAACAGTACCTTCATAACAACGATATTTGCGAAATGTACATCTATATCGTAACTTGAAGGCATGTAGTTGAATCCCCATTTTCCTCTCAAAGCCGAAAAGAAATTTTCTAGTGCGTCCTGATTTGTTTTTCCTGTTTAAATGAAATCCACAGCAAAATTAGAATTTAAATAATTTATCAACCCCAATTGAGCGCATAAACTCGTAGTTAGTTCAAGTCCTTTTAAAAATTTGAAGTAATTTTCATTTTTTGATAAAATTTTTAATTTTTTCAAAAACTCCAAACTCTGCTCCAAATAAATATAAATGTTATAATTAATCCTCAGCGGTTTTTCAAATGGATTTTTTGAAGAAAAATTGCGGCAGTTTAGACTGTCAAAAATGTTATTAAATCTTTCGATGATTTTCGCTGTATGTATCACATACTCCATATAATTTTCAAACAACGATGGAGTTGATTTGAGTATTGCGCGTATTGCACATGCAACGCTGTTACTTAGAACCTGAACAGCCAACTTAACGCTTATTTTTTGGAAATTATTTGGTTCCATGTGATTTTTTGATAGCTTTGGTAACAGTTTCACCTTTTCATTTTTCTCATTGAAATTACTTCCGTAGTCCAAATGTAGTTCTTGTGATATCTATTTTATTTTGTTTATCACTAACTAATTTATATAAATAAACTTCTATTAATTAGTAGTATTTATTGCGACTTATTTTATATAAATTAAAATTTATTTCAAGACTATCTAAATATTAGACTTTAGTAATTAAAAATTGAAATTTGATTTAATGTACAATCCACAAAATATCAAATCAAGCACTTTTAATTTTTTTGCTTTAAAAATTTGTTCAAAAATTATTGCCACCATGTTTAGGCAAATATTTTTTCGTCGTAAATTTGCCACATATGATGAATGGCGCATAATGACACTCAGCGAAGTGGTTCTGTTTGTTTCCTCCTATTTGTTCGTACAAGAAAAAGAATTATTAATTTCTCTGGTTCTAAACATTTAAACAAGTATTTTTGCTATAAGAATTTATTGCCCAATTTACCAGAATAGACTTTTTTGGTAAGTAGGGAATAAAAAGATGTGAATTTTTGCACTTTGTAATTAACGCAATACTTCTTCCTAGCTTCAAATTCCTCGGTAAAACCAGAATAGGGGCGGACTGTTGCGAGAAATCGCAACGTGAAGTCTTCAGATGACAAACGCATACAATTTTTGAAACTATGGCCATGTTTTCCATGAGAATTGCACTAGAACTCGATAAACTTTAAATTCCTTTTATTCTATGTAAACCGAAAAAAAAAAATAAATTCATAAAGAGGCAATATGTAGTGTATTTAACATAAATACACATTTTAAGTTTAAAAATTTCCCCCATCAGTTATTTCATCAATATTTTCTTATTTTTTGGTTACGTCATTACACGCGACTACACTCGATAAATTCATGAGTTTATCAAGTGTAACTAAACAATAAGCAATAATTATAACTATTTATTGCTGTAACAACATAAAATGTGTATTTATGTTAAATGCACTACACATTAGCGCTTTATGAATTAATTTTTTTTTTCGGTTTACATAGAATAAAAGGAATTTAAAGTTTATCGAGTTCTAGTGCATTTCTCATGAAAAACACGGCTTATATAGAAATCGACAATAAACGATAACACAATTGCGCACAACTAAAATATTTATTTGCAATTCTTCACCGTATATGACACTAGGAGAAAATATAATTTGCTACGAACATGGCAACATGCTACGTGTGTTACTTACCTTTAGAGAATAAGAAAAATGAAACGACGTGACTATAGTCGTATTCGTATAACAAGAAGTGTCACACAACTTGACAATGATGAGAATTGGAGTAATACTAATAATCGATGTGACCGTAGTTATGACAAAAACCAAGCCTACTTTGATTTTTATAATTTTAATGAATGATATATACGTTTGTGGTCTTATTAAACATAGCTTCATTTTTACCTGAAAGTAACACAACTGTTGGTGGTTATCCTCTTAGCGGTTGTACACAAAAATGATTTATTATTTTGGGATCTCATGCACAATGATTCTTGTTTTGTGTTTTTTTTTTCTTTTTGAAGAATAATAATTCTTGGAACTAACAATTGATTTTTTTTTTTAAAGTTTTTGTTCGCATACAAGGTGTCTAATACAAGGTCATGATTAAGCAGAAATTCAAGTTCTAAATGAGTTTGCTATAAGGAAACGAAAAAAATGTTTTACTTAGTGTTTAATTTTAGAAGTGTTTACATATTTGGTACGAATTTATATGATAAGATATTTTTAATTGACGTCTTATGGTGGCTTTGTGTAGTAAAAATAGCATCGACAACACTTCAAATTACATGGCAGTAAAATTATCATTTTTCATCGAATAATTTTTGGAAAACATGTATTGTGTAGATGCGGTTGATTACTGGACTTGTTGTTCAATTTTTACTAAAACGAAACCGTACTTTAAACTCTTTTAAATGATATGAAGAATGTGTTTTGTTTGTTTGAGGAAGGAAAATTATCACACACATGTGATTTGAAGTCGTTCGATGTATGAGGGTGTTTTTAATTAAGCCGATAATTTATTGTATTGATATTTTGTGAATGTGGCAATTTATTTTAATCAAAACGATTAGTTGACTCACGTTGGTGGTGAATTAAAATTTTAATTTTAGATTTGATTTTTAAATAACTATAACGCGGAAATGAAATATACCTGAAGGACAATATTTACGTACACATACTAGTTCTGAATAAGCATGGCATAATTTTTTTTGTTGTTTAGAAAGGCATTAATAATATGGTGTAAACACAAAGATAATGAATGATGTTGGTTTGCGGAGAGTGGCATTATTTTTTGTGAATGTCCACAATAAAAATACATATCGTCGATTGTACTGTCTCTCGTCCACAGTCAATCAATTATTCGCTTTATGGTTTTTGGTTTTTGGTGTAGCAAAGGCCTGCCAGAAAAATTATACTTGATAAAAATTCAATTTAGTTTGATTTGTGATAACAAAAAAAATTTTATGACTGTACACGAGAACATGTTTGTTTATTGTTTGGTGTAATGGAATATTTGGGTATGGTTGATGTGTGTCACGCTTATCGAGGAAATCAGATAACTGTTTATTAATTGGTGTCTGATTAAAAAGAGCAAACCAAAAATTATATTTGAGGTGGCGATCTCATACTTTTAACCTGTTTTCATACAACATATTGAATAACTTTCACCGAATAAATTTTTTAAATAAAAAACTTTACAATTAATTTTTTTTTTAACATTGTACTTTAAAAATATTGTATGTTGTTTTTTTTTTAATATTTTGTTTTAGCCTTAAAATTAACAATGAACATTACAATAATTTTATTTATTTAATTTAATCCTTAACATTAAAATATTATCGTGAATTTTTTTTTTTAATTTGATTTACGTTCGTTCAGACAAAAATACTGACACATTTACTATCCAATTTTAAAATATGTATTATAAAAAAAATAAAAACATTTATATTTAAATATTATTATGTATTTTAATGAAATGCAAAGTAGATATATATTTTTCTTTTGTTTGTTTCTTTTCTGTTACTTTAAGAATCACATAAATTTAAGTTGATGAGTAAGTAGTTTGATTTTGTTGTTGCTGTTGTTGTGGCGTGTTTATTCATCTAACAGGGTTGTTGTTAGGAGAGCATTACAAACAGAGTATGGATCACAATTTGAACTTGGACGACGATCTTCTAGATAACCTTTATTGGCTGTAGCTACACCACGTGGAATACGAATACTACATGCACGATCCGCAACACCCCAGCTAAATTTATCGATCGATGATGTTTCAAGGCGTCCAACTAAACGGCGTTCATTATCTTTTCCTTGTTTCGGATCGTATGCTTGGATATGTTTTTTATGTTGCTTTGATAATTTTTCGATGGCTTTTTTAATTTCCTCAATACCATTTTCAGCTCGCATAGACTTGGTTGAGAAATTGGCATGACCACCAGCACCATTCCAGTTTCCTTCCATTGGTTTTGGATCAAGTGTAACAACAACACCATAATCTTCAGCTACACGATTTAAAATATATCTTGACATCCATAAATCGTCGGCGGCTTTCATGCCAAGTCCCGGTCCAATTTGATATTCCCATTGGGCGGGCATAACTTCAGCATTTGTACCAGCAAATTGTACGCCAGCATATAAACAAGCTAGTGCATGCGATTCGACAATATCACGGGCGACTACATTTTTAGCACCTACGGCACAATAGTATGGTCCTTGTGGGCCCGGGAAACCATTTGTTGGCCATCCCAATGGACGTCCATCAACATCGAGGAATGTATATTCTTGTTCAATTCCAAACCATGGTTCATGCTTTTCTGTACGATCATAAGCACTCTGCATAGCTGCACGTTTATTTGAATCGGTTGGTGATCCATCCGGTTTATATGTATCACACAATACTAAAATATCATTTGGTCCGACACGGAATGGATCACGGTAAATTGCACGTGGCACTAGTGTTGTATCTGAATTTCCAGTCAATGCTTGATATGTTGAACTACCATCGTACATCCATGTAGGCAAGTCGGATGGTTTCTTTGCGACAAAATCGAGTACACGATCTTTACCACGACAATATTCTCCAGTTCCGTCAATCCAGATGTATGTGGCTTGTACTAATTTTGGATCATATTTTAGTCGAGTATAGCGATCCAAAATATGTTTATTTAGGTGAGCATTTGGTGAATATTTGAGAAATGTTGACTTCACTACACTTGTTGTACTAATCATGCGCGAATTTGGCTTCTTCAAAATTCCAGTTAATTCCTGGCGAATCAATAATCCAACTCCTCGAAATGCCATTTTAATTTATTTTATTTTATGTGTATATACGTTTTTATATTATTCACTTTATTTATTACTATATTAAATTTCACTAAATTTATTATACGATTTTCACTTGAATAATAATTACAATTAATTACCTATATTATAACACCATTTGCACACTGCGATTTTAACGTTCTGTTTATTATTTGGTGTTCCATTCGAGTTGAACGGAAAACAATTAATGAATAAATTTTTATAAAGAATCACTTTTATTCGTAATTTTTTTTTAATTTCTTGTTTGCAAGAAAACTACTTTTCAACTGATAAAATTTAATAAACTCTTACTACACAAAAGACAAGAAATAACCAACCGTTTTCGACGATCGGCTCAAGTCAACAACATAAAAAAAAACTCACATACAAAGTAAAATTTTGTTTTTTTGTTGTTGTGTGCGAAACCCTCTGTTGGTGTGGTGCGTTATAAAAATTGCATACAATTTTATTGCTCCAGTTAAAATTCAGTTGAAAATAATTCCCTCATTTGTACCGTGCTTATCGAGCGGTAAACATTCTCATGAATAATTACTACAGCTGATTTGTACTGTGTTGTATAATGTACGTTGGTGTCTGTTAATTTCGCTATTTTAAAATTAAAAAAATGTGTTCAAATTCAAACAATACAATATTGTAATCATACATAATAATATACTTTGCTTCTATAATATGTAGGTCGCAGTTTTTTTTTCCAATTTAAATATGGTCGATATTATGAAAGAAAATTTTCCACTTTCCCTATAACATCGTCATTTTATTTATATTTTTCCACAGCATCTCGCATCACGTAATTGTATCTGTATTATTTTAATACAAAGACAAATATGTGTGTACACACACATAAAATGTTTACATGAAAATTTAATTTCCCCTATATTATGATTTTTCTTCGGGCTTCTGTACGACGAAATTACATCACAATGCACAGTATCATATCGTCTAGCCGCCATTCTTGGCCGCCATGTACCAAAATATTACAACAACAATCGATGAATTTATCTATAGTAATGCAAGACAAAATAATTTATACGCTTGCGAAAGTAAAAAAAAATTGTTTTGGTTTTTAAAACCGATTTATTTATAATTTTGCGGGAATGTTTTGGAAAATTTTTTATTCATTGTGGAATAATTTGCATAAGTGAAAGGTATATATAAAAGTATCGTCTTTTACATTTACTTATACATGCAAGCATATAAGAATTTTTTTGTATACATACAAAAATATATTTATTGTGTTGTTGTAATGTGCAATCACAAAAAAAAAATACATTTTCGTTATTTACTGTGTGTATAGTGATAAGAAATGTAGCAGTGGCGGCGAAATTTTTTGTCCCAGAATATTTTCAAACTTCTCTTTAAAAATCTTGAAACACCGAGAAAATTTCGAAACGTAGAATTATGATAAAATTTGGATTAAGAGCATTGTACCACAAAACGTTCAATCGAATTTTTAAACCGACATTTCAATTTTAAAATCGATTTTGATTAAAGGCAAAAGAAACTGCATTTTTAACTTTTGTCGGTCGACATGTCGAAATTTGGCCAATAAAAGATAACAAATTGCAAATGGAAAAGTAGATTTCATTTCAGAATGTTGAGGATATATGCTTCGAATTGAATAATAAGTATAATATTTAATGCTTTGTACGCCAACCGCGAATATCTTTGAGGTGAATATGACGTATTTCTTGAAGTTTTGTGTATTTGCTTTCGTTTTGGCTTGCATGTGGTCGATTTAATCTGTTGTCTTTGGAAATTTTTCGGTATTTCGTACACAAAACTACCTGAATAATAAGAATTACACGTAATCAGTGGCGTAACTACAAATTCCGGGTCCCACTCTCCCAGCAAATTTTTTCTTGGGCCCCTAAAAACCTATGAACACGTAAAGCTTTTAGTTAAAAACTTATTTTTTCCTATTATCAAGCCTTGCATTAATTATCTGATTTCGAGAGTAGACGAAACAGAACGTGATTCATTTCAATAGCCTCAAACAAAACGAAACATCTTGCAATTCATTGTTATGACATTTTCTCAATGTATCGATGAAGCTTTACAAATTTCGAAATTTCTAAGTGCATATCTGAAATACCAATCCTTGAAAGTTCTCAAATATTGAATTATCCGTATACGCTCAAATATCGGATTATCCGTATAAGCACAGAACATTGCCATTCAAAATTCGAATAAATTTGAAAATTTTTAACATAATCTCGAATAATCCTAGAAATGTCGAAAAACTTAACAAATCAAGAATATACTGTGGAACAATCTCGATTACCCCAGAAAAATTCGAATAATCTCTATATTATGTGAATCTCGATTGATCTCAAAAAATCTGGAAAATTCGTGTAAATATAATTTTTTATTTTTTTATTTTTATTTAATATTACAACTGATTTACAAATCATTTAGTAATTTATCTTTCTTAAATGAAGATTCACATTTGACGGGCAGTGACCCAATGGAAGAGTGTGAAGTTTATGCTAAAAAAAATAACAAAAAATTACACTGTTAAATTAGCTATTTTCCAATTGGAATTTAAATTATATGAAAATTTAAATTTTTTGTAATTTTGAATTTTTCGTACCACCAAACAGATTATTTTCATCAGGAAACAGGTTCTTTTCATCGTTTTCAGATAGCTGGACCATCTGTTTATATCGTCAACCAAAGCTTTCAATTGTGTTGAACATTACTATATTTCAGATTATTTAAAAGTTGACTGAATTTTTATGGTTTAAATAATTATTTAGAGCCGATCCTGGAAATGTCCCGAAGGCCCCGCACATTTCTTAGAATACCTAAGCCATATAGCGGTCAATGTCACTAAGCCGATCCAATTATGATGAACTATAATATCACAGTTTTTGGAATTTTTAATAATTTTCCATTATTTTAAAAGTTTTATATCGCCGACCGCAGAGATGTCCACAAGGTCTTGCCCATAGTTTCGGATAACTTGGCCATTTGAAAGTCTACGTGGTCAACCTTATCCAATTGTGATGAACTATACTATACTTCACAGAATTTAGAATTTTTAATAATTCTACTTGTTTTAAAAATAGTATCTCCGACCACAGAAATGTCTACAAGGTCTAGCCTATATTTTTGGATAACTTGACCATATGCCAGTCTACGTGGTCCACCTTATCCAATTCTGATGAACTATACTATACTTCACAAAAATTTAGAGTTTTTAATATTTTTATTGGTTTTAAAAATTGTTGTATCTCCGTTCGAAGAGATGTCCACAAGGTCTGGCCTTTATTAATGAATAACTTGACCATATGCCAGTCTACGTGGTCAATCTTATTCAATTATGATGAACTGTACTATACTTCCCAGAATTTAGAATTTTTAATAATTTTATTGGTTAAAAGTATTTGGTCTCGAGATATTTTCTTTCTCTGCATTAAGCAAATCAAAATTGTGGACATCTCTGTGATCGGAGATACCAATTTTTAAAACCAATAAAAATATTAAAAACTCTAAATTTTTGTGAAGTATAGTATAGTTCATCACAAATGGATAAGGTTGACCACGTAGACTGGCAAATGGCCAAGTTATCCGAAACTATGGGCAAGACCTTGTGGACATCTCTGCGGTCGGCACAACTGTATTCGTTATTATTGTTACTTTCAACTTTTATGGTTTTAACTTGCATACTTTCTTCTTCGATACTAGGTTCTTCATAGTGTTTGAGATTCTTTTTCACTATTACTCTTGATCCTCCTCTGGGTTTTCCTCCTGGGCGAACAGCATGGTAATATTCATAATCACGTCATAATCATTTTTTCTAAATTTAGAAAAATTTCTAACTCTGGAACATGCTGCGCTAGTCCGTTCGCGTTCCGCAGGTGATAATTCTTAATGTTCTGCTCATTTTTCTCTCTAGACGCTTATATATAGCTTCTAGACCACGTTCTTGCCGTATAGCTAGCCGTATATTTATGGCTTCTTTGCTTCGACATTAGAGGGTGCTTTTTCCCGGATTGTTTTTGTTCCCGGGAAACGGAAAATTAGAAACTAATTTTCCCGGGATTCCCGAGAAATAAAAAAAAAAGAAATTTACATTAAATTTATTTCAAAATATAAAAATAAACTAAAATCATAAATTACGAATACACTATGTTACACATATCAACACAACATAAAATGTATATAAAACTACTTCAACGATGTTCGCTTCTTTCGGCAAAAATTAGATGTGGCCGAAAATACCCTTTCACTTTCAATTAAAGTAGGTTGGATTGTTATTACAGCATCCAGCAACTGCAGGTTTAACACTTCTGCAGATTTGTTGTAATGTTTCCCGTATTTCCGTATATTTGACGAACGGCACAAGATTTTGGTTTCTTCGTTCTTTAATGCGACGTGATAAAACTTCCAATAACTCTGTTCAAATATTATCTTCATTTGCACGTAAAGATTCAAACAAAAACTTTAAAATCACATCAGCTGTAACCAAATTTACATCACATCTTCCCAAAGCTTTCACAGCTAATTTAAATGGCTGAAGCGCAATATTGGGATATATGTAATTGTCATTCAGTAATATTAGGGATCCCAAAGCATTTAATGCCTCTCGAACTGAGTCAACAATTTTTATAAATCTTTCAATCATGATCACAATGCTATTCCATCTGGTCTTACAATCCAAAAGCAAACTTAATTCCATTCCGTAATTCTGCTTCATATACTCTTGAAGAATTGAATTTCTTTACGGTGACATTTTAAAATTTTTTTGCAAATTTTCTTACCATTTGCAATGCACCATTAATATCGCCTCGTTCACATCTCGGGGCTATATCATCGTTTGATTGATCATCATTATCAGTTTCAGAATATTCTTGGGTGGGTATATTCAGACAATGATCCAAATTTTACCATGGCGGCAGCACCATCTGTGACTCATACGACTACATCTGTTGAATTTATACCCAAATCAAATAGTTTTAAATTGACCAGTTCAAGTGTTTTATCAGCTGTACAAGCTCCTTCAATTTTTACTAATCCTAAGTTATATATTGTTTATCAAAATGGATATTTATATTTAAGTAGCGCCGATTCCGTAAACTAGTCCATTCTTCTAATATCAGGCTGAATTTACCATATTCATCTTCATGAAATTTAATTTTTGTGAATCAGTTTCATTATATTAGTTTTTCCTTTTGGTAATCTATATTCACTGAAAGAAATGATTGCTCATATTGATTATAATAGGTATGAAATTGAGCAAAAAAGCTGCTTAAATATGCACTAAGCAAAGTTTGTCTCATTTAGAGAATAATTTTAAAAAAACTTTGATAATTCATGGTTTACAAAAATTCTAAAATTGAGAAGTAAATGTATAATCGAAGAAAAGTACGATTCTTCATTTAAATCTAATACTCTTAATATCAAAATTTTGTAGTTTATAAATTGTAAATGTGTTCAAAAAAGTAATCTCAATTCATGAAAGTGTAGCTTGTTTTTAAAAATAAAAAAATTAATTTAGGAATAATATGTTTGCAAATCATCAATAGTTTTTATTACGTTTGCTCAAAATATGAATAATTTTGTAATAATTGAGACTAAAGTGATCAAGATTTATTTTTTTTCTGCTTGATTGATGAAAAGTTATATTCATGTTGATGTTAATATTCATAAATGATAAGAAAATTCTCTTGATAAGAAATCATTTGAGAACAACATTCATGTCATTTGAGATTACTGTACATGACTTGAGACTAAAATTCACAAAATTTGAGCGAGTGAGTTTTCATTTGAGACGAAAAGCAGTAATATTAAGAAAAGTTTCCTCAAGTTGAGACTAAAAATCATAAAAATTTGACAGGATATGATATCATTTGAGATGAAGGGCGATGTTATTGAAACTACTATTCTCAATTTGACATGTTGGGTAAGGTTTGTTTTGAGAATACAATTCTCAATTTGAGATGTTGATTGATTTTAGAATACAGTAGAAATTATTTGAGACTCCACTTCACATTTTGAAACTATGATTTCCATTCTCGTATTCTTGTATCAGAAATATTATTATACGGTTAGTAATTCTCCATTTAAGAATAAAATATTTTCATAGTGAGTGTTTAAATGTTAATAAAAATAAATAAAATACTTGATTTAATTAATTTTTTTACTATTTATTTATTAAAATAAAATAAATTATTTATTATTATAATCAAACATAACGTAATGTTCTTATTCTAATTTATTATTAAATAATAATAAGTTTATAATTTTTACATAAATTTTTGTATATTTTATGTAAATTTTGTGTATTACAATAAATTATATTTTGCATATGGTTTTCCATTCTTAGTTTTCCTCAATTTTTAACGATGGCGAACTTAATCTGTGTAGTTCCTCTCGTCTTCCCACAAATGTTGACTGCCACTTCAACTCGACGGCTTCCCACGGTTCGTGAAAGCAACTTAGCCACTTCTTGTTCGCTAAATGCGTTTCGCTTACCTTAACTTCACTTGTAAATTTTGATGACTCGTCTGCCAAATAAATTCATTTTAATTAATTTTCATAAATTTTAAAATTTTTTAATTAGGTATTCAATATTCACCTGATGATTTAGAACTTCGGCGTTTACGGCTGGTAAATATACCTCACTTTAGATAGTTTTTTTGAGGTTAGAATATTTTTTCTTTTCTAAACCCCTAACGATATCAAAAACTAGACTTCTTGACGAATTTTTTCGTGTGCTCAAAAAATGTTTTTCCCCAAAATTCAAATTGGCAGAGGGGGGGGGGGCGATTTGAAAAAGAATTCCCATATATAAAAATAAAATATTTTTTAACACAAGTCTTCACTGATTGAATTCTTCAAACAAACTGAATGAAAACAAGAGATAAATGTAATTGATACGTTGTTCCAACGAGTATGAATAGTATTCTCAAAAACATAAGATAATTTAGTTTCAAATTATTGATGTTATTCTCAATTTAAGGATAAGGCAAGAAAAACCTGCATGAATGTACGTATTTAGTTTCATATTGATATTAGTATACATCACTGGAGTACATATTGTATTTATATATTTCATTTCTTTGGATATGTATCATCTTAAATTGAGACTACTACAGTCAAATTTAGTAGTTGTAAACAGTTCATTAAATTAAAATTATGAATAATGCTAAGAAATGAAGAATTAAATACTTGATGTGATTCTAGTTATGCATACCTATATGAACACGTTTCTTTATACAGATTGAGCAATGAACTATGAAAACCATCTGTACTTATTTATAATTTAATGATTAATTGGCGCATATATAAATATATGGAATATGTTGTTCCTAAATCACTATGCGTATTATAATTTTAATCCGTTTATGTGTTTTTTACCATTATCTATTTCACTACAAACGATATGAGTGCAGTTTCAAACAAAACATTTCAATGGCTTCCATTGACGTTCTGCGGATTTCGATATTGAAACCATTAATGGAAATTGGCCAGTTGTAATGAATCACATCAGTTTCAATAGGTGGTGAATCTCAATGTGACAATTATAGTATCTAAACATTCATGACTGAGATTTTGTATAACATTTTTTCCGATATTCGACAAAAATCAATTTTTTCAACTTTACTTGTGAATTAGCTTATACAAAATGTATGCATACTAGCCCGGAAATATACGTAAATATAGTTGAGCATTCAATAATTGGTCGAATATCGAAAAAAAAGTGATGTTACAAAATCCTAACGCTCAATTGCTCCTAAAACCTTCAATTCATTTCAGTAACCATACATCATACTACTTTTCAAATCAATCTGACAGAGGTTAATAAAGAGTAAATGCATATACGGTGCTGCAGTATGAGGTATATACGAGTACGCTATTTGGAACTTTATAATTTATTAAGAAGGAAAATATTGTTACTGCGTGGTATTTAATTAACAAAAATTCTAAATGAACCCTTATACACTATACAGTATCAACAAAAAACCCGTCATTATAGACTCAAATTTCTGGTCATTGTTTTGTTGAAGTAATAAATTGTCAAAGCGTATACTGAGAAACTTATGATTATTAAGGAAAACTAAATAAATTAGGCCAGAAATGCCATATTATTCATTTGTGGCTAAACTGATGATGATTTAATCATAAAATAGAAATACGTTTTTAGGAAAACGTTCACATTTGTGCTATGTAGCAATGCTGTAAACATGATTCGCCAAATATTGAAAGACATTAGTTTTCTTAACTTGATTCTAACAGTTTAGCAAAAACAAGAATAATGTTGCATAATTTCTAAAATTCGTGACGTTTTTTTTAAATTATTAATTGTCAATGGAATTTATTTGAGAATAAATGATTCAAACCAAAACTATATTAAAATGGCCAATCAAGAAAACCAATTTTCTCAATTTAATTTCAAATTTTTTACTTCAATCGTGACTAAATGCTGCATAATTTTATAAAATTGATAAAATTATCACTTGAAGCATACAAGTCTCCAATTCAAATTGATAATACTCTACTACGGCGTACTAGTCTTCAATTATGTATTTTTGCATCCTGTCAAATGGAGAATATAATAATCAATTTGTAAAAGCACGATTGTGCAGAAAAATTGGCATTTTGTCTTCATTTGTGCTTACAGATCTTGATATGATGCATTTTAGACTTGAAAATTGTTAAATTTTTATTTTGTGCATTTGAGTATTAGATATTCTTAATAATAGAATACGATTTCGCTCAGTGTTGCCTATCATGTAGTGATTGACAAATAAATTCGCTTTTGTTTATACCGTGGATTGAAAATCCATCAAGTGCCGCAATCTTAATTGAAAACCCATCAAGTGCCGCAGTCTTGCCACTATTTCTGCCAAAGATTGCCTTTTATTAAAAAATTAAATTATAGTTTGTTTCGTAGAATTTTATAAAACTTTTCCTAAATTGTTTGGGCCAGCCTCTTGATCGTCATTTGTATTTCGTGTATGTACATGTTGCAAACGCCTTATTAACCCGCTTGTTGACGAACCCTTGCAACTATATTGTGCTAATTGATAGAAAAAGGCCGTGTGTCAATTGAAAAAAAAAAAAAAAAATAGAGAATAGACAAAAAATCCCGGGAATTTTTAGTTTTTTTCCCGGAAAACGGGAAACAGAAAATTAGGAAATTTCCCGAGAATTCCCGCCGAGTATTCCCGGGAAGGACTCTCTATTCGACATATCCTTTCAAGGGGGTTATCATTCATAGCATTAGATGATTGCTGTACAATTTGTGAATAACTTTTCCGCTCTGTACCTATACCTGGTGGTTTTGGCTCCGCTAGGGTTTTAGTTGGTTTCTCTGTGGTAACCTTATGGTTTTGAGGAAACTGATGCATTTTGTTTCTTAGTCTTTGAAGTTCTTTGGCTACTTCACAGCCTCTATAATTTGCAGGATGATGCCCTTTACAGTTTATACATTTTGCAAGGGTGTTTCTACTTTCTGTACACTCTTTCGCGTTGTGTTTTCCAGCACATTTTACGCATCTTGGCTCCCGTCTGCAATATTTTTGCGTATGGTTGAAACCTTGGCATTTTTTGCATTGAGGTATTAGCCTCGTGTCTTCCTTTAGCGGTTCTATTTTAACCCTCATATTAAGAATTGCTTTGATGTTGAAGATGTAACAACTTTCTCCTTTCTGTTAAACGTAAGCATGAAGAGTAGAAGCCCCTTTTTTGACTTGATTCTTCTCACCTCTCTCTCGTTTTAGGATGTTTACTGCATCTTCTATTTGCAGATCTTTTGCCTTTAGGTCCTCCATCATGTCCTCCTTCTTACACGTTGGATGAAGGCCTCTGGCCGTAACCTTAATTGCGCGTTCGTTTTTATCTTCGTATGTGAACCATTATACCTTCCGCATTGAGCTTTGTTGCTAGAGCTCTATATGTATCGGAATCTGGTGTATTGATTTTCCACACGTTATTGTTTAGTGACACTACTGTATACTCGTATTCCTTAGCTGTAACTGATTTCATTATAGATTGTATACTAGCAAATTCTGTTATGCCGATTACATTAATTGGTGGAGGAGCCTTTTCTTTCGGTACAACCTTTTGTTGCTGTTGCTGGTGGGCTGGTTTGGTATTAGTATCACCAGTTACTAATACATTAGTTTGCGAATGATCTCCAACTTCAGGCGAGAATTCTGCTTTTCGTTTTTTGGCAGGTCTTTTCTTCCTTTTCAGTATCCCTCTTCATCAGTATGGAACTCATTGTTATAACTTGTACTTGCTTCATTATAACAAGTTAGCGGGTTTTCAGAAATCTCCATTGGTTTGGGCTTCTTCAATTCTTCATTTTCTTTTTTTAGTTTTTCAATTTCGCTTCTTAGTTGGGTTAAAAGTACATCTACTTCACTGAGTTTTCGACAGAGTTCAGCGTTTTCGTCTTTCTGCTGATTTGCAGAGTTAGTATGTTTGTTTGGTGATCTTGACAACATTGAACTTCTTTCGAATGGGTTTAGCAATGATTGGCTCACCCCAGAATCCATTGAGCCAGCCTCATAAGAGGGTTGATTAGCCAACTGGGTAGTTGGTTTACCACCTGGGTATCTACTCCTTTTTGTGTTGTATTCATTGCTTAAAACTGGTTATGTATCAACTATCAACCTAACCAGTACAAATTGGTAGTGGGTCATTGAAGAGAACATCATTTGCTCTGTTCTCGGTGGTCGGTTATGCCGCCGTATCTCGGTCGCCAGAGCCTCATTAGTTAATTAATAGGAAGTACCACGTGCAGGTGAGGTTGACATTTGGGCTAGTATATTAAGACCAACTAAACCGGCGCCCCTTACTCCCCAATATAACTTAATGTTACTAATACTACTAAGCAAAATGTTACAAAGCAACTTAGGGCTAAGCTCAACAAAACGATATCCAAAAAGAATGAAACCCTCAAATAATATCGGATAATCTGTTAAATATCGAACGAGATTATTTTCTTTGAATAGGCTCTAAGATTCTTGGGTAACATTGAGCTACGAAACATACTCGAATAATCTCGAAAAGCTTGAATAACCTTCGTTTCGAAACACCGAATCACCAATTAAGGCTCGAACATCATGCATCTCATTTCCATGCTAAACTCCAAAAATCTCGAGAAATTTTAAAAATGATCAAAAGTAAAAGTTAAAAGTATATTAAATTGGGAAGCGATGGGAAATTCCAATATCGGTTGAACCCCGCCAAAAACAACCAAAAAAACACATTCACTAATTTCAAAACTAATTTGGCATTTGCGTGTTATTATATGTATTTAAAAAAGTTTTCCAAAATGAACCGATTTTACCGGGTTTATTGTTATTTACCGTTGGCCGGTAATCAAAAGATCCATACGTTGAAAGAAGTATACGTTGATTCGCTTTCTAAAGACAAGGGCGCACTTAATAAAGGAATCAAGAAATGGTTTTTCAGTTGCGGTTAGACATTTTTCTAAGAAGAAAGGTTCAACAATTTCTTCTTGATTTTTATGGACATCAAAATGCTAGTTCGCATCGCATGATGCTTAGTAGCAAAGCAGATAAGTAATTGCTCCATTTGCAATCAAATACAACCTTTTCTAATTAAAACTTGATTTGTAAAAGAAATGTATAATTCAAATAAATAAACCCAGCAAACACTAAAATCTTTATCCTTTGACGTCGGAAGCTTTGATTTCAAACGAGTTTAGCAAATTTTCTTCTAACTCTAAATATTCGTTGGAATCTAAATGCATTTGTTTTTCTATGCCGGAATTAGATTACGAGTAATTACTCGGAACTTTTCCACCTTGAGCAACCGAGAAGAAATTGTTAGGTCGATCTTAAAAAAATATTTAATAGCAACAGGAATGATTTCCTTTTTCTCTAAAAATTAGACCAGCGCCTTTTCTTAATTTTGTAGAAATGACCCGTTTTGCAAATTTGAAAAAGTGGTCTACTTTAAGCTTAATCTGAACACCATCTACCTAACCTGGACTTTGAACTAACGTACCAACACTTGATAAATCTCCTGGGCCTCCTGATCGGTCCAAAAAGTGATGCAACATCTTTATTGCCTACAGATGGCTGCCTCTGGGAGCTATTAATCTAAGAAACAGGTAGGGAAAAACCTCTAAAATCACTAAGTACTGGGGTTACTAAGAACTGGGCAGAGATGACTTATACCAAAAGTGTAGAATACCAAGAGTGTCGAAGCCGCAATAAAAATGTAGCCAAATATCGCACCAATAAATAATTTGTTGTCACTAAGTTTTTTTAATCAATATTTTCTGTCTTAAATTTCCCGTTCGTTCATTATTTTATTTTTTATTTCCAAATTTAACTAGAGTTTTATGGTTGTAAAACCCATGTTTTATATCAAGAATTTCCTCCAGTTTCGTTGCTCTTGATATTATACACTCTTTGGTTATACGTTATTGGGATGCTGGGTATTAATTAATTTAGATTGATGTCTCAATCTAAACATGTCTAAACAGTCACAAACATTTCGATAAGAAACTCACTCCCAACCACAATAATGAAGAATGTATTATATATATATATATGTATATATATACGAGTATATATAGTTATAGGTTTGAAGAAAAATAAAAAATAAAAAAAATTTTTTATTTGAACATTTATTTTTCAATCTTACTTTAACAGAGTTTAAACTAAAACTAAACTTACAAATTATATCTTAACTAGTTCTTCTAAAAGGAAAAATGTCTATTTAGCAAAAAGTTGGAACTCAACTTATTTCTCACGTTGTGCATTATCAACATTTTTTATTGATCGTATTTCAGACATGTTCGTTCTTGGTATTTACTGTTCAGCAATATTACTTGACACCTTATATGTGTGGTAATGTGTTGCTATGTTGAGTCAGTAGATTACATGAATATAACTCCTCCCGGGGGTGAGGAAAGGGCGTCCACGTCCTTTGGTTTGATGCCAGCTTTTGTTAACAGGTCCGAATATGATGCGGTTTGGTTGGTTTTCTGTCTTTCTTGGCTTGAGATGCTTGATTTCTCTATTTTTACCGTGGTAGTACGCCTATTGATGACAATGTACCTGATTAATACCAACATGCCGACTGATGAGAGGGATACGCCTCTTGATAGTGTCCACATCCAATTCTGGTGGTTTTCTTGCTTGAGATGTACATTTCTGATATGATTCCTATTCGGGATGTTCTCCTTGTTGATTACCTCCATATCAAGCATTTTTACTAATTTACGGGTTGCTTCAATATTGTAAAGTGCTCCCTGTATTTCCTGCATTTCACCTCTAATCTCATACGATTGAAATTTCCTGTTATTGAAGTTTATGGTACAATTCCAAAATGTTATCAGAAAGTTTCCTGATAATACTCTGTCGTTGGGTCCGCAATCCGAAGATAATGTCTCGTTTTTTGCGTTGTTTATTAGAAGTTTACCCTCGGAGATGAATTCTATGATTGCTTCCGTTTCGGATGTCACATTACAGCAGCTTTTGGTCCCCATAACTAGTGGTTTAATACACTAGTCATATCATTAAACTCTCGAATATCCGAATGTCTTTGCACAAATTTGTTGTGGTTCGAACTTGTGAACAATTTTTGTTTGCTTTTGATGATGTGTTGAGAATAGTTCCCTATGATGGTGTCATTTATAATTATTGGTAATACCATCATTACTGTTGAATCTTCTTCTTCCAATTTTGGTACTTGAAGCATGCATGTACAGGAGAGTTTCTTTATTTACTGCAATTTTCGGGGTGATGAATTCTAGTGCTTCAT
The DNA here is from genome assembly GCA_958295665.1 of Tipula vernalis. NCBI lineage: Eukaryota > Metazoa > Arthropoda > Insecta > Diptera > Tipulidae > Tipula > Tipula vernalis. The sequence continues at coordinate 124,038,670 of OY282558.1, read as the reverse complement.
CCGGCAGCGTGATTGTTAATACCCTGATTGACGAGTAGATCCTTTACTACGATTATTTCTTTCAAAGAAAGTATTTTACTACTTGGTAGTTCTACTTTTGTCCGGATTATTGCATCTTGGATGTCTTCTAGTATTGTGTTGACGGTGTCTATGTTAATTATAGTTGCTAACATCTCTATTTCCGTTAATACAACTTTGTTAGCCATTGTGCTGTTACTTATAGCCCTGTTTACTGTGTCTGTGATTGTTTGGATTCTTTTGTTGATTTGTTCGTTTATTCGAAATTGTTGATTATTTGCATCTATTAGTTGATTCATCGTACTGTTGATTACGCGTAAATCGTCAGCGTCTGGATTTGCGAGGTTCCGCGAGCCATTTCCATACTGATCCTAATGTATCCCATCGTTTGTGTCTATTATTATGCATGGGTTTTATTTGACGAAGATTGTTGTATAATTTCTTTAACTTTTGTCTTATTATGCTATCAAGTTCCAACTTATCATACAATTTATTGATCATAATTTTGTTAATAGATTCTACAACTGATTCTTTATTAGTTAAGTTAATAGGGTGTATGATTTTGATATTCCCTATTTGAATTTTACATTGATTTGTTTTTATTAGTAGTATAGGGTCTTTATGCAAATTTTTAATTTCTAGTCTTTGAGCATTACAAATATAATATAGGACTATTAAGACAAATAGTTTTAACGTTACAAACATGATTTTCTGGAATATACAAAAAAATTACAATATTATTATTTTTACTTTAATCTTTTAATTTTGCTCTTATTTCTTTTAATATTTCTAGTTGTTTGGAAAGTTTTATAATTGACATCTTTTGTTTTAGTTTCGACCCCTCTAGGTTGTGATTTTGTTCTAATATTTGGTTTGATATAAACTAATTGATCCTCCCTTAAATTTGGGGGTTCTTCCTTACTGCTATTTTGTTTCATCATTCTAACTCTCGCTTTTTCGAGGTTATTGTTTACCTGTTTAAAAATAATATTAGCTTGATCCTGTATTTCGCTCGGGTTTAACAAGTTGTTTTGGTTGAAGATAATTTCATTCGGCGTGAAGCCGGTGGATGAATGTACAGAATTGTTGTACAATGCCACTGATAATTCTATTGTCGTTAGGGTACTTGAGTCTGGAAGTTTATCTCGATTTGTATTGAAAATATCTCGAATAGTCGAATGCGTTTTCTCGACTTGGCCGTTTGACTCTGAGGATGACACGTATTCTAATTTAATATTAAGCTTGCTCAAGTATTCTCTAAATTGCAACGATTGGAACGTTGTCTCATGATCTAAAAAATTGGTATTGGGGATTCCGAATTGAGTGAAATATTTTGTCAAGGCACTTGTTGTGTCTGGAAGGTTTTTTGTTTCGATCGGAATCATTTGTAGATGTTTGGAGAAGGAGTCTATTACAGACAAAAAATTGGTTTTGTTAATTTGAAAAATATCAATAAGCACTCGTTCTAATGGTTTTTCGGTGCTTGGTCTGGGAGATATTTTATTGTTGTAGGGTTTCCGATCGTATTTGTGTATATTGCATATCCTACATGTGTTTATATGTGTTTTGATTTTATTAACCATTTTTGGGAAAAAGTAGGAACGTCTTATCTGACTTTCCACTTCTCTTGTCCCTCTATGAGCTCTTTCGTGCTCTTTGCTGATAATCATATCCTGACGTCCTTCATTGGTTACGTCTTCGACCATTTTCTTAGCGAAAACGAAATGGCCGTTTTGAGAGAAGTTCTCTCGAAATGACTCCTGGATTGTTTGATACAAACTTTCTGGTGCCAGGATTGCGGTTTGTTTACCGTTATGGAATTTTTTTATGAGATTCGTGATTTCATCTTTGTCAAATGTTTCCTTTGAAACTATAATTCTTTTAAAGTTTGGGAATATATCTTCCCAAATTGTCATATCTTGATTTGAGACTTTGAAAATTAATTGATTCCTATAATAGTTAATAGGACGGCCTGAAAAGTGTATGAAATAGTCGTCAGATGTGTCTGCCGAATGGACTGTTTCGATATCATTATCATTAGCGGGGTGATTTTCTGACATGCTTCCAGATTCACGTGGAGTGTTATCTGTTCCCTCATTAAAATGCAGTTCGTTGTTTGTAGTGACTTTGTGTTTAATAATTGTGGTTGATGACAGTTTCTTATTCTGTCTCAACAATACTGCTTGATTTTTGAAAATTGTATCGATTAAAATGTTCTTTTCTTTTTCGGTTAGGTGTTCCGTCCGGATTATGTTTTCGATAGTTTTTCTATCAATTATTTTGTTATCACAACCCGGAATTGGTTTTAGTGTTTCAAAATTATTTACTTCCAATTTCAATTTTGGAAGTTTTTCCGGTGGATCCGGACTATCTGTCAACACTCTCACTGTCGTCTTGAAATTGTTAGCTTTGTATAAACCCGGTTGAATGGTTATATCTTTGTTTAATTTTTCGAACCCTGAGACCAACCAGTCGCCGTTCTCTGAGGTATCTATGGTGACAATGTGATTATAAAAGTTCTCTTCTGGGTAATATCTGTCAAACTTGTAAGTGTGATTGTTTAACAAAATTGAATTCGATTTATAATCAATTTTGGCGTTCATTTTCGCTATTGATTCGGAACTCAATATTCCGTCAAAAAATTTATGGAAATTTAACTCATAATAATTTTGAATTGGTAGATTATTACCTAGTAAATTGATTTTGGACTTTTTATCAATTTCGTGTGTGCCTAAAATTTTTCTAACTATTGTTTTACAACTAAAGTTTGTCGAATTGGTTTCTACTGAATTTCGAGGTATGATCCTTGTCTTAATGATGTTTTTATTAGCGCCAGTATCAATCAAAAGTGTTATTGTGCGTTTCAATTGTTCGCTATAACACTTTAAATATTGATTGATTGATTGATTGATTGTGAGTGTACGGCCAAGCATTATAGCAAGTCTCCCGGACTCCCGGGCACACACCGTACACCCGTTTACACATAACAAAACCGAAGGATAGGATAGGATTATTAGTTGGGACAGACTCGACCCGGTTACAGACACCAATGCGATCGATAGTTAGTAAATAGACGGCACAAAAGACAACACAATCTAACTACATTTTTTGATGATCTTTTCTCTGGAATCCAGGGCCGGATACTCAGGACTCCCTAAACCTAAATTAAAAATTATTAATGTTGTAATTTCCCCCTGTTCGCCTTTCATTAATTTACCTGATAAAATAATTAAGAAAATCTAAAATTACTAAGCTAAAATTATAATTATAATAACAATTACAGTAGAACTCGCTTATAGCGAACAGTCAAGGGACACAATTTTGTTCACTATAGCCGGGTGTTCATTTTAATCAAATATTCGTTTACGTTTATAAACGTAGTTCTTTGTTTGTAGTGTATAAGAAAAAATAAGTGTTCGTGCAAATTCAAGGCACACAACTATATGACAAAACTATATGATCATTATAAGCTTTTGTTCGTTATATACATGGTTTGGTATAAACGGATTCTACTGTATTATAAAAAACATCATTATAACAAAATAAAGATACATTTAAATAAAATAAAGTTGAAATTAAACTTTCATGATTTATTATGAGTGTACGACCAAGCATCATAGCAGGATCTCCCAAACTCCCGGGCCCATGCCGTATATCCGTACACATATAACAAAACCGAAGGATTGGATAGGATTATTAGTTGGGACAGACTCGACCCGGTTACAGACACCAATGCGATAGATAGTTAGTAAATTATTAGTACAATATATAATAAATAGGTTAGCACAAAACAGCACAATCTAACTACATTATTAGATGATTATTTCTCTGGAATCCAGGGCCGGATACTCAGGACTCCCTAAATCCTAAATCTAAAACAGGGCTTAAAAAGTATTAATTATTAATGTTGTAATTTCATCCTTGTCCGTCTTTCATTAATTTACCTGATAAAATATTTAATAAAACTTTAAAATAACAGCGCTTATTTCCTTATTAATGGTCCTTTTATATCCAATTAAAAATTATTACTTACTGCAACAAGAATTAACATAAACATAAAACCGTTTAAACATAAAATTTTACTTAAAACTAATCAGAAATTTCCTACCGATTAAGAAAAGAAAATATATAATTATGAATTCAATTATTTTATAAAATTTATATAAAATGATTAACATGATAATATTACAGCACCACAATACATAGATTTATTAATAATTCAATAAATCAATTAGGTACTATAAGTATATTAAGAATCAACAAATAAAATTAACATACAAATTCTCAGACGACTCTGAAAACTAAATTTAATTAATAAACATCATAATAACAAATTTTATTACTTAAATAAATAATTATTATAACAGGATCTTCAGTATTCCCGAGCACACCTCGTACACCCATTTATCCATCCCCAGCCGAAGGATAAGAATAAATTGTTAGTAATTATATAGTAAAAATAGTTAGCACAGGACAACACAATTTCTAAACTACAGCTTATTCACTACTTATTAATCCTGGAGGGTTGATTCAAACTAAAATTTAAATTTGAAATTCGGGATTAATTTTGATCCCTATAATAATGATTAATTCTAGAACTATGTTTATTCTGAAAATTGGATTATTTATTAGTAAATTAAAAAGAGATCCCTTTAAGTATTTTAAAACTAAATTAATTAAAATATATTAATGGACAAAACAGAATATATTACACATTACAAAAAATTAACATTTTATTGATTGAGAGTGTACGGCCAAGCATTATAGCAGGATCTCCCGGACTCCCGGGCACACACAGTACACCCATGTACATATAACAAAACCGAAGGATAGGATAGGATTATTAGTTGGGCCAGACACGGTCCGGTTACAGAGACCAAAGTGATCGATAGTTAGTAAATTATTAGTACAATATATAATAAATAGATTAGCACAAGACAGCACAATCTAACTATGTATATTATTAGATTATCATTTCTCTGAAATCCAGGGCCGGATACTCAAGGCTCTCTAAATTTAAATCGGGACATAAAATTATTAATGTTGTAATTACCGCGCTTATTTCATTTTTCATGGTCCTTCTATATCTAATTAATTAATTATTACGTACTGCAACATGAATTAAAATGAACGTTAACAACTATTTTAAACATAAAATTTTACTTAAAACTAATCAGAAATTTCCTACCGATCAAGAAAAAGAGAATAAATAATTAAAAATTCAATTATTTTATAAAATTTATAATAAATAATTTAAAAATGATAATGTTACAGCACCACAACAGCCTAAAATCATCAATAATTCAGTTAGTAATATAAGTAGTATATCAAGAATGAACAAATAAAATCAATATATAATTTCCCAGGCAATTCTGAAAACTAATTTTAATTAATAAATCACCATAATATTAAAGCTAATTCTGAATTTCAGGATTAATTTAATCTCCATATGAAAGATTGATTCTGGAACTATGTTATATTCTGAAAATTGAATTATTTATTAGCAAATTAAGGAAGAGAAACCTTTAAATATTTTTAATCTAAATTAATTATTATATATTAATGAGCAAAACACAATATATTACATAGAAGAATTACAAAAATTAACATTTTATGAAATTGCCTATGTAAACTCTCCCACTTCTAAGCTAAAATTCCAAAAGAATGTTTAAAAATTTTAAATTGTTAAGTTATAATTTAAATTTACAGCACTTGTTCCATTAGTTACCATTCTCCTGTAAATAGTTAATTAATTGTTTACCTACTGCAACTAGATTTAAAAATAAAAGTGGAAAATTTATATTTAACCAAACTATTAAATTTAAATTAATCGGCAATTTCGTACAAATCTAGAAAAAGGAAATTAATAATGTAGAAATTAATTATTTATTTATAAAAGTATATAATATAATTTAAACATTGATCATAATACTACGCAAAAAAGTCTAGAATATCAATAATTTAGTTAAGTACTACATGTACCTATATATGATATTTACTAATAAAACACAATTAGAGTTTCCCAGGTATCCCTGAAAATTAAATTGCTTTACTACATAATTAATAGAAATTATCTTATATAAATTAGTTAGTGATAAATAAAATAAAATAGATAACACAAGAACAATACATTTTCTACGCTACATAACTGTTGCTTGAAGTTTCTGGATGTTGAGCGAGAATTCATCAATATTTCTGTAGCTTGAAGACGATCTAACAATTATATATACATAATTATATATACTTAATATCAACTGGACCATCAGACAAAAATACCCGAACAAACTATGACACTTTGATATAATTAAATTAAATTAAACTGACAAAAAGTATTGAAATATTTTCATCAATACCTCAAATAATTTTGCAATGCAATGCAGTTTACAATATCATATAAAAGGGAATTTCCCTTATCCTAGATAACGTACGATGCTATTCATTTAATTAGTATAATATTTCAATCTATATTCATAAATATTTATCGAAATAGCAACATTGATAAAAAATAAAATTAAATACCAATAAAGTGATTGATTTTAGCAGAAGATAATTTTTGATAATTGCAACGACAAGAAACTTATCAAAATAAATCCCTACAATATGTAATATCAAACGGTAGCATCAGTTTCAAAAAAAGAAATTTATTGAAACCAAATCAACACAAATAAGCAAAGTTGTAAACGCCCACGACTTTAACTAAGTCGACTGAGCGGTAATTTGCACGAGTAGCAAAATCAGCTACCCCAAAATCAGCTCCAATGATTAATCCCGGATGTCATCCAAATATTTATGTCTGATAGTGTACATATTCAATTGATTTGCTTCAACTTAGTCATTTTCGCAACCCAAAAATAAAACTTATAAATATTAGACTACCTAAATAAAAATCCAATTAGCATCATTTACCAATTGAAGAGATCACCGCCACTAAAAACCTGAACCTTATCAATAATTCAGAAATTTATCTCTTTATTAATAAATAAATACAAATATGTATATTCAAAATTTTAACTCAGTTCACGGACCTCATTCCCTGCCAAATCAAGCATGCAAAGTAAATAAAACAATAAATAATAAATAAATAAATAAATGCAATGAAAATTAACCCTTACTTTCTTAAAAATGTATCGATGTGTCATATACGTAATTATGACGATTATGTGTACATCCCACCATCTAAATTTCAATAAATCCATTAAGACAACCATTAAACTCAAAAATCAAATCTTAACTTAATTTAAACCAACATTTCTAAATTCGCATTTCATTTATCTATTTATTTATTTATTTAGACAATTTATAATTTATAATATTAATTAAATTAATTAGAAAACAATTTGATTCATTATGTAATACCCTGTAAAAAAATTTATTAATCCTATCTAAATAAACCGTTCAAATGAATTGTATAAGACAGCTCCCAATTCCAATTCGACTCAAACCAATTCGATTATACAAAGTATAAAAATCCTATTTGAGTCGAATATACAAATTCCACTGCGCTTACACAATACATGATTTCAATAATAGCTGCATTTTGTTGAGAAAAAATTAATTCGAATTATTTTGGAGTTATCTTTTTCTCAATAGAACAAGCCGCGAAATATTTTTTCGATTTAATTTTTATATTCTATGTTGGTATTTCTTCGGTTTTTCATTCAAGCAGTTACGTATTTTATTTGTTCGAGCTCGAATTAAATAATTCAAATTTTTGGTTCGAATTATTTAATTCCTGTCACGTGCAATTGTTGTTGTAAATTTCTCAACAAAATACAGCTAATATCATAGTTGTTTCGTGAGTACACAAAAACACAAAGAGATTAATACACCTGCATTCAAGTAACAAAATCCTATATACTAAAACCAAAAACATACTAAAACCACCAACACACATTGACGATTAATATTTTCTACCATCTTTCATGTGCGTATTAGTAGGCCTTATAGTATATATAAACACACTTAAACTATTGTAGTGTTTTTTTATTCGCTCCGGATAGCTGCCATCGAGAGCCGTCATATGAAAAGTGGCTCCGGATAGCGCTCCGTATAAATAGGTAGAGCCAAATATTTTTTATATCAAGTTTTCGCTAAACAATTGAATTAAAAATGATAATTTGATGTTAAATAAGTTTAGTTTACCAATAAATAGCGCGTCAAATTTAAATTTAGGCGTATAAAAATGACGGCTCTCGATAGCAGCCATCCGGAGCGAACAAAAAAACGCGACTTATGTAACGCAAAAATTCTCTTTTTGTTGTTGTTTGTGCGTTATAATACATAAACCAACAAAATATATTACATTTCCTTAACAGAATCCGTGTAAAGAGCGAACAAGCAGCTGTACAACCATATTGTTGATCCTACCATATATGAATCAAGTTGGATGGATGTATTAGTGCCCATTTCACACAACAGTAAATTACTTGTGATTGCTGTATCAAAACCAACGTAATGATTCTCTTTCTCGTTGTTGTTTGTACTTTATAATACAAAAAAACCAACAAAACCACGCACACTTCCTTCACAGAAATCGTGCAAAGAGAAAACGACACAGCTACATAGTACACAAACATATTTATGGCCCTTTTATATACTAAATTATAAGTATGTATTAGTGTCTTAAAAATAAAATCTAATACCAAATTTATTGCGACTTATTTTATATACCATAATTTAAAATTTATTTCAATACTATCTAAATATTAAACTTTAGTAATTAAAAATTGGAATTTGATTGTATTTACAATCCACAAAATATCAAATCATGCACTTTTAATTTTTCTATCTACAAAAATAAAAAAAAAAAAAAAAAAACATTGCCTGACAAATGCATCCCGGTGGATTGCATTTTCCAAAATTACACTTTAGTTTAATTATTTTCACTACACATTACACTAAACTTGAATTTAATTAGAATTAAATTTAAAATTTAAAATTAAAATGTATATACATATGTATATAAAGTATATACACATCAGTACATAAGAAACAAAAAATAAAAATAAAAGAAAATTAAATTAAATTAAATTTTTGAAGAGGATAGAAAAAACACGTCTATCCTCTTTAAATGTTCGCACTCCACCCGTTCGCTATAACACTTTAAATATGGAAGAAAATTTAATCTTCCGTGTCGGAGTTCAGGCTTGCTTGAAAATTTTCTTCCTGATGCTCCTGTGAGTAATCATTATCCACGGGTGATGGCAAAGGTTCTTCAGCATCCTGTGCGACCTCATGGTTATTTATGACTTTTTTATTAAAAGTATTCCTTGATCTCATTGATATATCCACATCCATAGGGATGGGTTTTTCTTTCACTGAGTAAGTTTTTCTTTCGTTTGGGTTGAACTGACTGTTTCTTGGTTGGTTTCCGTTACCAGTCATTTGTTTTTGTAACCCAAATTGGGGATTAAATTGGTTAGATTGCTTTCTCGAGTTGTTGGAAATTAACTCGTTGCAATTAAACTTACACAAGAAAGCATAAGCTTCCTCTATTCCTTTAGGTTTCGCAGCTTGAGCTTAACCAAAGTACGGTTTTCTCAAGCCTGAAATAAAGGCGGCTAACGCATCTTCATCTATAAATGCGTTAATTGAAGGCCACGAATCATTATAGAATTTATTTTGCTTTGACAATGATTTGATGTTCTGCACTATTTCTTTCATTTTATTAAAATAGCTATGAATGTTCATAGTCTCATTTTGTTTAGTCGCCCAAAGCTGCGACTTATAAAATGATAATTCCTACCGGTCCCCTAAGGATTCCAGCAGAATTTCTTTAATTTCCCTGAATGTTTTGGGGTTACCTGCTAGACATAATGTTTCCTTGGCTTTCCCTTCTATTTTATTAATAATCGCCTGCAGGTAAAGACTGAATTGTTGCTCGGATACCAATGGTTCAAATACAATGAGTGTATCCTCAACAGTTTTTAGCCACGCAGTTAATTGTTTTCGATTCCCATCGAATGACGGAATCGATTTGATTGGGTCGGGGATTCTGAATAAATCCAGTACATTTACATTCCCCCTGTTGACAACCTCAGGGACTTGTTCCTGGCGCGGTTGTTCAACTTTTTGGCTGAGATATGCCAATACTTGGTCATGTTCAACCTGTTTTTGATTAACTTTTGGAGTTGTTCATTAATCGCATTTAACGATTGTAACACTTGTTCCATTTCTTGCATTGATTCAATTTCTATTAAATTCTCTTCAATATTTCTATTTTGATAGAAGATATCTTCTAGCGTCTTGCTCATATGCCTTAATCAAAGTCAATCTTTTAATTTATTAGACTTTTTGTGTCTATCTTGTAGTACACAAAAAAAAATTTACTGTCTCTATCTAGTAGTGGACAGTATAACAGGTCTGCGTCTATCTTGTAGTGCGCACGTTTGTCTTGGTAACACTTTTTTATATTTTAGAATTTATTTTGGAATTTCACTTAAAGGCAGGTGTGTGTCTACTTGTAGTGCACGCAAAAGTTGTAAAAATTTTGGAAATAATTTATTGCAACACGCTATGAAAATAAATTTAATTGAGAATGTTAAAAAAAAATAAAAAAAATAATAAAAATTGGTTACCTGATAATACGAATTCAAAATAGTTCATGAATCGTATTACTGCTGTCGTGTTTGTTAGGGATTTAATTGGGAAAAAAATCACAAATGTTTTTAATTTCCTGACGGATTCATTTTTTAAATAGCTTTTTTTCACTAACACTTCACATTCACTTGCCGCACGGGTTGGCCAGTTATAGGTTTGAAGAAAAATAAAAAAAAAAATTTTTATTTGAACATTTATTTTTCAATCTTACTTTAACAGAGTTTAAACTAAAACTAAACTTACAAATTATATCTTAACTAGTTCTTCTAAAAGACAAAATGTCTATTTAGCAAAAATTTGGAACTCAACTTATTTCTCACGTTGTGTGTTATCAACATTTTATTCACGTTGTGCATTATCAACATTTTTTATTGATCGTATTTCAGACATGTTCGTTCTTGGTATTTACTGTTCAGCAATATTACTTGACACCTTATATGTGTGGTAATGTGTTGCTATGTTGAGTCAGTAGATTACATGAATATAACTATATATATATATATATATATATATATATATATATATATATATATATATATATATATATATATATATATATATATATATATATATATATATATATACAGGGTGAGTTTTTTAAAAATTACCAGGCTTTTATCTCGAGAGCGGTGCTAGATAGGAGAAAATTACTTTTAATGAAAGTTGTTGAGTGTCGAGGGGGATATCGGATGGTGACCTTCAATTCGATCTTGACTTCGACCTTCAAGGTCATTTGAAGGTCAAATTGAATTTTTTAAATAGAAATAGTTATTTTTGACCCTGGATTCGGAAAGGTCGCAAAATTATATGTTCAGATAGAAACTTTAGGCTCTTCTTTTGAATGACTTTCAGAGACAAATTACTAAATAATAAGAAATAATCATCAAATAATGAATTTTCGCATCTCCATAACTTAAGCTTTTAAACTCCGTAACCTCTTAATATAAGTTATTACATCGCGAACCTTTATGTGACCCTTCATGCTAATTAATAAGTTTAACTGTCACATCCGATCATGCCATTCTCAGATAGATGCTGTAATCTGTACAATCTTGATTGTAATGTGCGCAGATGTTTACGTCCAATATACAAAAGTATGTTGAAGTTAGTTCCACAATATTCTGGAGCACAAAAAGTTTGTCATTCCTACAAAAAAATATTCTCTTGACACAAATTATGATGAAGCTAAGTAATCTAGTGAACTAGATAGCAATAATCTTTCAGATTCAGCACTTTCAGATGAAGGCGATGGCTCTTCACCAAAAAACAAATTACGCAGAAATTAAGGAGAGTTAGAGGAGATAGATGGAATGAAATCCCAATGGCAATACCAATTTCGAAAACTGACAAAACATTATCACAGAATATTGTAAATCAAGTTTTAAGTTATTTTTGAGTATGATTAAAATAATCGAATGATGCCAAATAAAAAAGACGTTTACAATTAAACTGTATAGCAGAAAAGAGATAAAGCAAATATGCTTGCTTCTTTATGATGTAAAGAGTCTTCATGTGCAGTTAAAAAAAAATCCCCAATATTCAATGGGCTTGACAAAATTTGCTGTCTACCTCCGGAATAACTTCTAGAAGAATTTTCCACTTGTTTAGAAAAACTGCTACTTCATGGCTAAAAACAAATCTTTTAAAAATGTCAAAGAAAGTTTAAAAAGTGGTTAAGTTCTAGTACATACAGATTTTTTGCAGCGCAATCTTTCCACTATAACAACATTCAATATAAAGTCCACCCTGTACTATTTTACTACAGGATTGACAAAGGTGTGTCTCATAAAAGCTTAACCCTCCTATCAAATAGCATAAACCATGATGCTTCTGCAGTTTATATATTGTGCAACAAATATTGATGCCAGTAATAAAAAAGGCCATTTTTAAACGTGAAGCTACATCTATCGAAAATTTCATTTCAAAAAACTTCAAGTATAATGAAATTCTCTGGTAGCTCTAAACCTTTATGCTGGAAATAGATGTGCAGAATTTATGCATGCAGTGATGCCTGCAGATCTGCGTTCAAAACACACGTAATGCATGCAGTTCTTTATTTTTTGATGTTTATTTCATACATATTTAATTTTAATATACAATTTTTTTGTGTGAATGTTGTCTTATTTTGTCAAAAATTAATTAATTTGTGTCCTCCATTTTGGCACGTTTCACACAAAACATATTTTCTGTCAACAAATTTAAAAAATTGATTGAAAAAAAGAAAAACTACACAAATTGTACTAGATTTGTTTACTTTTACGTAATGTAGCCTACTGATGTGCAGCAAAATTAGAAATAGAGACAACATGCAGAATTCTGCATGGTTTGCAGAATACATGTATTTCATTCCATATAAAATAGTGTACTCTAATTTCGATGCATGCAGAATTCTGCACATCTGTTTCCAGCATTAAGTATTGTGCAATAGACGTATAGCGGTCAATACTATCTATACAATCTTTTAAGGAATATGGCGTTTCCAGCTCAACATACCCTGGTATATGTAATTATAAAGAACCTGCCTGTTTGTGTCAACTCGCCTAAGTCAAATAATCATATTACCCATTTTTTGATGTATTAAAAGTTTTTCCAAACAATGTATTTGGCGCATCAAAAATAAGATTTTTTGGGAATGCTCAAAAGTTTTCACAAGGTTTTGTTTGGCTACACAAAAACCATAACAATTTCTTACCATTCTGCTAAGTCTGATGATGGAAGATAAAGTATTAGTTTAGAAAATATCGAATGTGAATGTTATGACCCGAAACGTCGAAGTGGATTATTCCGTTGACTTCTTGTGATTACCGCTCAAATTTGAGTCACGTTTTATTAACCAATTAAAATATGAAAACATATACATACATAATTTGGATACTATATTTGTAGCGAAAGAAAACGACTAAATCGTCTAAATATAAAACCAAAAATTCTATTTTCTAAATAATACCAAACTAAAAGTTCTTTGAACTTTTTTATTTGTATTTTAATAAACTTTTAAAAGCCTACATTTTCATATAAATGCCATTATGTAAAAGAACTTCGTAATATGTATTGTTATATAGGCGACTTACATGTGTTTGATTTTCTTGGAATGATTAAGAAATCGAACGATTTCTTTCATACGAATTTGTACAATGTACAGGGTGGCGGCGTACACACTTTTATTTTCTTACATATTACGATTATAATGGGATGATGAATTTATTTGTCAGCTGGCATAATTTGCAAATTTGCCACACATGTTATTGTGTTTATTTTTATTTGAACTCTCTATTATGTATATTTTTGTAGGTGGTTTAAGTTATTATTGTTGTTAGCATGACAATGAACTCGATTCTCTGCGTTAAGTAAGCAAATTGTGTAAGAAATATATTATGTCGGTATCAAAAATCTAATAACGTTTTAGATAAATTTTGGATTTGAAAATATTATATAAGTACGCAGAATTTTGTATCATTTGAAAGAAATTATTTCAAAATTTTACAGATTTCCTTTACAAAAATAAACCATTCTGTATGGTTGAGGCGAAGAAAATATTTTCAAAATTTTGTTTACATCTATTTATAAAACTTGAGTAAATCGTTTTTATAATGGGAAATCTTTCTATCAGGTTTTTTGGTTGTAGGTAAGCGTGTTTAACATTCACATGCTAAGTGATAAGTCTTAGGCTTGATGACAATAATTTTTGTTAAACTCGATCCACTAAATAATTAAACCAAAATGATTAGTATTTTGTGTATAGGTATGAAAAAAAGGCAGGTACCCCCTTTGAACATTTTTTCATTTGGATTTGGAATAAAACAAGTCAGGGTAAACTGTTGCTTCTACACTAAACTTACCACCTAAAACTATATATCTCTTCGAAATGAAAAGTGAATGGTTACATAAAGGTTTTGGTGTATAGCGATAAAATCCAAAAACACGTTTCCTACCAAACATTCCTTCCTTTTACGCTCGGTGCCAGAATCTACAATAGGTCAGGTTAGGTTAGGTTAGAGTGGCTGCCAAAACGCACACTTAGACCGATGACGGTCCGTTGTGATACCAAGGTATCCTACTCCCCTTACACTTATGTAGCGTAAGATATCTCGCACATTGCAGTTCTCGAGATCCATTAGGCCGTCCAAACTATACTTGCCCAGATGTTTATGCCTCCTGTAAGCTAGCGCCGGGCATGAGAAGAGGAAGTGGCTCAGAGTCTCTTCCCCTCATCATCCATACAGCTTCTACAGAAGTCATTTGCCATTGACCCAAGCCTCCTTGCATGCAGACAATGAGGCAGTGTCCTGTGAGCACCCCACAGGGGTGTCAGGTCAGGTCTACGTAGGGATGGTAGTGTTTTGGAGCGCTTCAAGTCCAGTTTCGGCCAGACTTGCCGCACTACATAACATGTTATGGTGTTAGTCCACCTCTTCTGTAACGAGGCTATCGCCTCATTTCTAAGCGCCCTATACAACGCTGCTATGGGCCACCCCAGATTTGCCCTTTCCGGTTTCAATTGGAGAGTTGTCCTTGCTTTGCCAGTTCGTCCGCCCTGCAGTTCCCCAGTACGTCCGAGTGACCGGGGACCCAGACTATCTGGATATTGAAATGCTCACTCATCTCGTTAAGAGATGAGCGGCACTTCAATGCCACCACGGACGTCAGAGAAACTGATTCCAGCGACTTGATTGCCGTCTGACTGTCCACATATGTATATTGTTATATTCTTTGTGGATATGACATTATGCTTCAACCAAGTGAGCGCTTCCTCAATCGCTACCACCTTCGCCTGGTACACACTGCAGTGATCTGGAAGACGAACGGATATATTCACATTTAATTTGTCACAATAGACTCCTGCTCCGACTTTGCCGTCTAGCTTGGAGCCGTCAGTGTAGAATTGTATACTTCCAGTTTCTGTTATTGAACTGTTCCCCCAGGATTCCCTTGAGGGGAGAAGAGTCCGAAAACCTTTTTCAAAGCATACAATCGGTATCGTGTAGTCACTATGTATTCTTCACATCTTCCTTTAGCGACCTGTCAATCGTCGAGTGGCCCGTCTGAAGACATTTCCACTCAAACACGGCAGAGAGTCGTGCAGCCATAGTCGCCGCTCTCTGCTCAGCAAGCAGGCCGTTCTCTGTACTTTCTCTATCTTATTCTTATACGTTTTCTTGTTTAGTGCTGGCCACCACACACTCACCCCGTACATCAGAATCGGTCTGACTACAGCGGTGACGAGCCAGTGTACCAGATCTGGGTTTTTAGACCCCATCTCCTACCGACGGTGTTTCTACATGAGTACAGAGCCATGGTGGACTTCTATACTGTCTCTAAAATATTGGGGATCCAATTTAGCTTACTGTCCAAGATTATGCCCAGAAATCTTGCCTTATCAGTAAAGGCCAGTGCCGTGCCATTTAAGGTAGTAGGGGCGACTACCAGAATTTTATATTTCTTGGTGAAGAGTACCAGCTCTGGATTTATACCCAGCCCAAATTTGCTGGCCCACTTTGTAATGATTACGAGCGCGTGTTGCATGACTTCCTTAATCGTGCCTAGGTACTTCCTCGAGATCGCGATCGCTACGTCATCAGCATACGCTATCACCCCTATTCCCTGCTTCTCCAGTTCCAAAAGTAATTCATTGATAACTATGTTCCAGAGAAGAGGTGATAGGACACCACCTTGCGGAGTTCCCCTAACTACTCGCCTCCTAATGGTGGATTCCCCCATATCCGCGTTAATAATCCTGCATTCTAGCATCTGATTTATCAACTTCCCTAAGGGAGTCCTTTCCGAACTGCCTCCGTCCTGACATTGTTAAAGGCGCCCTCTATATTGAGGAAGGCTAACATATAGTACTCTTTCGAGTGGATTGGTTTCTCAATTGTTCGCACTAAGGAATGCAGAGCCGTGTCCACAGATCTCCCTTTCCAGTACGCCTGCTGAGAAGTCGCCCAATTACTGGGTTTTATTTTTGCACGTATGTCTTAAGTCCTTTGGTTAGGCCTGTGAATTCTTTCCCGTTTTCGGGATGAAAATCACCCTAACCTCCGTCCATTTCCTAGGAATATGATTCAGTTTTAGACACCCCTGAAGATCACCTCCAGCCATGGGAGAATGATCGACGAGTGTTTTTGCAATTCCGCTGGGATGATACCGTCCGGGCTTGCCGATTTATAGGGTTTAAAGCCGTTTAGTGACCATAGGATCCGGGTTTTGCACACGATTTCCTCCGGGCACCCCGACGATAATTTTTCCCCATTCCTACCAAGCTCCGCCGACACACCCACACTACCTGGGAAATGGGTATCCAACAGAAGCTCCAATGATTCCCCACTAGATGCTGTCCACAGCCCATCTGGTTTAATTAAGTAACTAGGGCTCGTTGGACTCTTAGATAAGATTTTCCTGAGGCGCGAAGTCTCCGAAACACCTTCCATTTTATCACAGAATAGTCTCCGAAACCTACTCCGCGCCTTCCTTATTTCCTTTTTATACTTTTTAAGGTGCTCCTTATAAGAGTCCCAGTCCTGAGCTTCCCTAGAGCCTTTTGCTCTATTGAATGCTTTCCTACATCCTGAACGAAGGATTCCCAACTCCCTGGACCACCATACCAGTTTCTGCTTTCCTTTAGGTATTCTATTGGGGCAAGCAGTGTCCAAGGACAAGTTGCAGGCGCAACCACCAGGAAATCCAGCTCCTTCTCTGTGGCTGGGGGCTTCGGGGCATCGGTCGGTAAGAGTCCTGCTAACGTTTCCTCGTATTTGTTCCAGTTAGTCCTTCTAGGATTCCTGAAGGCTTTTCGGGTAACAGGGTGAATGTCAATATTAAACGTCACGTACCGATGGTCCGTGAAGGAATGTTCCTTCGCTACCCTCCATTCTTTGACCATATGTGTAATTGAGTCTGATGCAAAGGTATCATCCAGTACCTCCTGCCTGTTACTAATAATAAAAGTGGGCTCTTGCCCCAGATTAAACACTGCAAGGTTAGTACCCAATAAGTAGTTAAATAAGTACTCACCCCTATCATTGATGTCGGTGTTACCCCAGATTGTATGATGCGCATTTGCATCAAAACCCAGTATTACTCCGATCTTTTCCCGTTCCGCTTCGAGTATCAGTTCCCCAAGGTTATCCGGCGGAACCTCCTTCTCTCGGTCCGTATAGGCTGAAACCAGCCATAGTAAGCAGCCTCTTGTCTCCAGGCCGACTGCCGTTACGTACCCACTACTATATTGTGGAAGAAGAAAATTACTCAAGTTATTTATGCAAGATCTGATCTTATCGGACCCAGAAGAGTAAAAAATTGTATACCCTTTTAAACCGAGGCCACAGATCTTGTTTTTTCTAATCCAGGGTTCTTGAACTAGGATTATGTTCTCATCCAAATTTGGTCAGTCTGAGGATCAAGGCTGCCGAGGCAGCCTTAGAATGGTGAAGATTAATCTGAACCGTGCTCAGCATGCACAGATCAATTTACCTTCCTTCATATACCCTTCGCTATCGCGGCAAGGTTTAATATCCCGGTCCCAGGGGGACATTATCACTCCTGACGCTCCCTTCCGGTGATAAGCGTTGGCTCTTTATGCCATCCTCCTCCCCCATCGACTCGACCCGATCTTCCTCGTTCGAGTCCAGGGATAGGCGACTACCCATAGCCGTCAATCGCTCCATCGCTGAGCTTCCAACGTCCCGCGTATTAGCACCTTCTCTCTGCTCTTTCCCTGGTAGGTCTTCCACAATCGCTTCGACACCATCCTTTTTAAACACCTTTAGGGTAATTGACTCGAAACCGAAGCCGATTACCCCCTTCTGTTTAGCTAGAGGGGCTAGGGACTCTTTGTTCACCACTAAAATGGACAAGCTAGATCCTCCCTTCGCCTCCTCTTGTTTAATGATCTTCCAATTGTTCGTCGGAAGATCAACGTTGCTTGCCCGAATTATGCGTATTAATTCATCCGAACAGGATGGCTCGATTGGCAGCTTGCCCTTTACGGTCCAAGCTCCCTTTTCTACGGCAGGCACTCAGCTTCCGCTGGTACCCGGCACCGCAGCCTTCAAGACCCTTATTGTTTCTTCGTTGGTGACTCCACCTTTAAGGTTTGAGCCACCATCCGTTGTACCTATTGGCTTTTTGAGAGTGTCTGTCTCTTTTGATTTTATTTTATTTGTGTTCATTTGTTCCCACGAGTTTCGGAGAAATAAACGGTCCACTATCGCAGAGATCCGTATACGAGGGTAAGGCTGATTAAAACTGGAGGTCGCCTGGTATCCAGAGTCCGCATATTAGAGATTAGTTTACCCACTAACCATTCATTCCTTGGCATATACTGTTCCACCGTGACTTGGGGATTTGTGTAAGCGCTGTACATTAGCCCAGGAAAAATTCCTAGTTACCAGCAGCCACCACGTGGAGGTCGTACATGCACTTGCGAGTCTCTTCTGGATATATCTGAAATTCATCCGTTCGTGACCACCCACCCCTACCTCTGCCTAAAACATGACCAGCACAGCGGACAGCAAGTGGGTGCTGTGATAGGTTGCCGAGCCGATGAAAATCATTCGACTTATTGTCCCCCTTCCCCACCACAATTTATTGTCTTTAAGCTCAAAAAAATGCTTTCACGGTAAACTAACAGGAAGAGCTATGTTGATCTATTTTGTTTAAATTAGACAAAGTTTCGCAGTAAATGTATGAAAGCTTATGAAATTATTACGTGTTTTACGTGTTGAACAATAGTCATTATCTATTGAAGGTTCCAATTTGCTTTTAAATATTTAAACAATTTATAAAAAAGAACAAATTGGACGCTCCGACATTCATAATTACAGTCCATAAACCTGAACGGCCAATAAGAGATGAAATCTGGTTGCGCTGAAAATAAACTTACAGACAAAAACATTCCGAAACTCGCTTTTACTTCCTTTTGTAGTAAAATAGTAACCATGACAATTTTCTCCTCTCTTCCAAGTGCATTGAACGCTGTATTGATATTTTGTTATATTCAAGGTCAATTAGTTTTAATCTTACCATGGTTTCCCAGAAATCTGTGGT
Organism: Tipula vernalis; assembly: GCA_958295665.1. Taxonomy (NCBI): domain Eukaryota; kingdom Metazoa; phylum Arthropoda; class Insecta; order Diptera; family Tipulidae; genus Tipula; species Tipula vernalis. The sequence goes on along the minus strand of OY282558.1, from coordinate 124,019,008 downwards.
AAAGATTTTTAGCACGAATTGTTGCACATGAATACCACAGGCGCTGTCGAAAGGTGCCATTGATGGAAAATAAAAAGCACATAAGTCTGTTATCATAAGCAAAAGCAGTATGACGTAACAAAAAAACTAAAATGTAGGTTTCCTTGCCACCGATAAGTAGACTTATCCTAAGTTGTCGTAAGTAGTCCTAAGTTGTCCTAAGTACATTAGTTTTTATATAAAAATTTAATTTTTGTAAAAGTCTCATCCTTACTAATTACCTAACAAAATTTATATTGAAGTAACAAAAATCTTTACTAAATAGCTGAATGACAAGCCAGGCCTCCCATACCTTGGAGGTAAATGGTAAGTATATGGCTGAGTAGCCCTTTAGCACACAATTCTTCATAACATAAACTTTTGTATTTATTGAAACCGCTTAAATTACTGTAAAAACTTATATTCACTCTGGAATCTGTTAAATAACAGTCGAATCAGGTTCTCAGGAACGTATGGCCATACAAAATTAGTCACTAATTGTCATTTACCACTTTACAACCAACCTTACAATACTACCTGTACAGATTATAAATTGAAATTTTGAATCGCCTCCACACGCGTTCCATGTGTTCTTTTCATACAAAGCTAATTCACTCAAAAAACTCTGAGACACAAGACATGTATAAATTAACATCTCAGTAAACAGAATTAACCCAGAATTCACCACTGCAAACTCACCTGTGGTTTCGGCCTCACCTCAGTATACCTCTGAAAACCAAATGTTAGGTCAGATATTCAAAGGCACGGTTTTCTCCATCTACCACTTAACCCAATCACACTTAAACTAAATAAAAGTTTTACTATAATATCCATCCCACGACGTACACACACAGCATACTTATTTCCTCTCCGGTTTCCTCCATTTCCTCTCCAACTAAAGGGGGTTTCCACCCTCAAAACTTATGCTTTAAAACCACATAGCCCCTTGAGCTAACCTCGAAACCCCTAAACCACCCCTAACGCACGCTTTTAAACTGAAGAGCCCTAATAACAAAAGCTTCGAAATTGAATATCGCGAAACCTAAGCTAATGAGCCCCTTAGCCTGAACCTAAGCTTCCTAGTCAACGAACCCCTTAACCTAATCTCAAAAATCCATGTAACTCCATAACTTAAGCTTCTAAACTCCGTACCTCCCTTGACTTAAGCTTCTGAAACATGTAGTCTCCTTATACAAGTTATTATATCCCATTGACCCCTTTATCTGTAACCTTAAAAACCCACAGCTCCTCAAGCTAACTTCAAAATTTTATGCTTTTAAACTTAACGCTGAACAAGAGTATTAAAATCAAATATCTCCTCTTGGGCTATTAAGCCCCATAGCCCCTTAACCTAAGCTAATAAGCCCAAGAACTCCTTAAACTAACATAAAAAACCCTTTAACCCCATAACGTGAAACTTTTCAAACACTTGAAAATCTACGTAGCCTCTTTGACTTAAGGATTTAAACGTTGTCATCTACATTCGGCTTTGAAATCTTGTTTAGTGTCCTTAAGACTCTCCTCCGAAACAACAAATTTACATTCGTTTCATTTATTTCGCATTAATAGTGCCAAACTGCGCTCTGAACCATCGATACGTTGTTGTTTTTGCTCCAAGTGAGCAAACACGGGCACCTATTTGGAAACAAGATTTTTCATGCCCAAATGTTAATGGAATATAGCGGTTCTGTTTGATAATTGGTTCGGAGTAGGCATTGCTTTTTAGTGTGCACCGTACGGAGTGAGTTGAGGCTCGGTCTATAGCTGTGGAACAATCACATTGCGATAGACTACGCAGGTGTGCACTGCACCTTTTTTTGTTGATTTTGTATTTTTGTTGTATCTCCTGTTTTATTTATTTTTGTTTATGTGAAGTAGGGTATGGATAAAATACTCGATTAATGGACTGTCAGCTTAATCGGGGACTATTAATCGAAAATTTACGAAAAAAGTTTGATCCAATTTTAGTGAAATTTCACTTTGCGATGGAAATGGTATTCTTAAATGATTTTTAAATGAAGTTCTGAAATATGACCAGTATGACCGATTTTTGATCTGGCTTCAGTAGATAAACTATAACAGCTGCCTGGCTCATAGAAACCTCAATAGACAATAGCATTTATTATATTGTATATTAAGGTCTGCCGGGTCTACAAGTGATTAACAACACACATATCATTAGTTAAACTTCTAATGGTAGTGTAGAGCCCCGGAATTTTAAAAATCATTTTAGAATTCCATTTCCGTATAGTGAATGTCGAATTTTATCATAATCAGTTAAGGAATAGCCAGGTTCTATCCTAACCGGCAATATTCCAGAACTTTAACTAAAATAAGTTTAGGATCCCATTTCTACCTCAAATGTCAAATTTCACTAAAATTGGTTGAGAAATAATCAAGTTCCTTCCTACTTGGCCATAATTTAGAACTATAAAGGAGGTTCTAGACGTGACCCTTGCCTCAAATAATATCATTCATATAGTTAAAAAATGGAGGATGGATAAGGAGTGCTTATTTTCTGACCATCGATGTTTAACCTATATTCTCGACATTCAACCTGCTATTCGGAGAGCCTTCAGGAAACCTAGAAGGGCCGACTGGAGTAAATATGGGGAAATAATGAAGGTATTTTTGACGTCGGGGGCCCGGAGACCCCGACGACTGTAGAGGAACTTGAAGACTTGGTGGATAGCGTAACTAGCGTAACTAGTTGTCCACTTGCTAAGCCTAGGGGGAAGCAAAAACTAGGCTTGAAGGACAGCCTTAAATACAGCCAAAGGCACAAGGGAGGTTAAAGATTGGGACTTCTATAAGGAGAAACTTAGGAATTATAAGAGAGAATTAGGAATTATAAGAGAGAATTAAAGAAGGCACAAAGGAGGTCCTGGAGACTCTTCTGTGATAAAATGGAGGGGGTCTCCGAAACCTGTCGCCTTAGGAAGATTTTTTCCAAATGCACAGCAAGTTCGTGTTATTTGATTAAATCGGACGGGTCTTGGACAGGTTCTAGTGGAGAGTCTTTAGAGTTTCTCTTCGAGTCGTTCGCAATCATCAGGAGGCACTTTCGTTGTGTAAAGGAATTGTTGCAACATCGTTTTAGGAAGAGTAATAAAACAACTCGTGCCTTAGAATGGAAAATATAAAAAATACTATTTATTCGAAAAATAACTAGGATAATCGTTAATTTGTTGTTGCTCGGACGATGGATGCCAAGCGACTTCGTTCATTTATAAAATTGAAGCGCACATGTAAGATCAACGCATGCTCAGTCGCAAAAACTTGAAAAACCAAAAATCATAAGAAACTACAGATAAAATTCGCCGTGGCGCTCACAATATGATCTACATTTTTCAACAGAAATCATCAGGAGGCACTTTCATTGTGGAAGCGATATTCGAAGGGTGTTTGAAGCTGATTTATATCCTTAGGTATTGAACGAAGATTAATGTGCTGTTTATCCCAAAAGCGGGGAAAAGCTCACTTGTCTGTCCTAAGGACCTAAGACCAATAATTCTATCATTCGTTCTTTTGAAAATCATGGAAAGGCTATTAGATGTATATATATTAGAGGGAAAATACAACGCAGTAACAAGAGCGGAATAAGTAGGGGACCCCGAAGGGGTCTTGTTACCTCTTGTTTGGTACAAAATGGGTTACTACTGGAGCTGGAGAGAGAGGTTATGGAAGTTATCGCTTACGTAGACGACGTCGCCATTACCTTGAAATTCCTGGGCCCGATTGCGGACGTAATGCAAAATGAGATTACTATCGCTACAAAATGGGCTGTCAAATGTAGACTAGGAATTAAACCGACCAAGAGAGAGAGCTAGATTTACTTTTACTGACAAAGCAATATATCTGGGCGTTCTGTTGGACAGTAAGCTTAGTCGGAGGTCTAACATTTTGGAGAGAGTAAACAAGCTGCTGTAGCTATGTATTCCTGTGTGTTGACTAGCTCTAGACAAAGTAACATATTGTATACAAAAAAAGTCATCATTTTAGACAAGCAGATGGCGGCAAATACAGTTGTGCGACTTGCAGCCGTCACGCCAGAAAAAAAAGCTTTGAAATTTTTCACGAACGGCTCCAAGCTAGACTGTGATAAACTAAATGTGAACATTTCTATTCGACTCCCTGATTACTGCAGCGTGTACCAAGCTGAGATGACAGTGATTGAAGAAGTCTTGGCTTGTGCTATCCTCAGGTGATATCGCAATCTATGTGGGCAGTCAAGCGGCAATCAGATCGCTGATGGGTGAACTTTTCAACATTCTGCTAATATGGGTCACTAGTCTCGTCAAATTGCTAGGAACGGTACGAATCTCAAGCTCCAACAGGAAAGGATAAGTCTGGGGAGGCCTAGCATAGCACTAAAAGTAGCGCTTAAGAAACTGGTGCTAATCTCAGGAGAGAACAATTACACAAACCCCGCCACCTGTAGTGTAGCAAGATAAGTTTGACCAAAGCTATACTTGGTGCGCACTAGAACATTAATATCCCTACGGAGATGTGTTTTAAGGGGACACTGCCTTTTTGGAGAACATCCAAGAAAATGACTTCTTTTGAAGCTGTTGGACTTGGAGGAGAAAGAAACGTTGTTTCACTTCTTTTGCTTATGCCCAGCATTGGGACTCAGAAGGCACACACACTTGGGTAAGTCCAAGATGGACAACCTATCGAATCCCGAAATCAGTATTGTGCGGGAAGTTTCACGACACATAAGTAGCTCAAAATCGTTCCAGCGAGGATAAAGGGGATATTAACCTATTAGAAAATAGCTAAATTCTATCATACTTGGTCATATTTCAGAACTTTATCTAAAAACCATTTAAGATCCCTTTTGCAATGCATATATTAAATTTCAGTAAAATCGGTCAAGGAATAGTCAAGTTCCATCCTACTTAGCCATTATCCATACAAAAACAACAATTAGTGCGTCAGTATCTGTCTTCATTTTGTATTGCTTTTACGGTAAACTAAAATTGCATGAATACTCGTAAAAACATGATAATTAGGCCTCTTCTAGGCTAAAAATCTTCTCTTAATTTTATGTTTTAACGAATTATGTTATGCTAATGAATTTGGTTTTCATTTCAAGTTTCCAGCGAGTGCGCTTTAAAAGATGTTCGCATCGAGATTTTATAGATTTTCCGAGATTATTCAACGTTTTCAATATTATTTGAGTTTAAGTTGGATTGGAAAATCAAAAACTTTAATATTGATTCTCGAAATATCAGGTTTTGAGGTTTTGAGGATAGATAACTGAGCTTGAATAGCCTTAAGTTGCTTAGCATCTAATTTACTCGAAATTATCAACATTATTCACTATTTTTGAGATTATTCAAGGTTTTCCAGCTATTTTTCCGAGAAAGAGGTTTTTTGCTTTTAAATTGCTTTAGCATTGAGATTTTTCAAAATTATGGTAGGAGTCTAAGTTTATTCGAGATTTCCAGGAATATTCGATTTTTTTTTTTTAGAATGTCGCGCTTATTCTAAAACTATAAGATTTTTTGAGCATATTCGAATTTCTCGCTTATACTGGAAATTTGCAAGACGTGGAATTAATGACTTACAGAAACTTCCATATAATTCGGCTTTAGCTTGGAATTGAATTACGAGTAAGCACTCTTATCAAGAGAGACATAAGAGATCCTCAACGTTAAGATTTGTGGTTTTGTGTAGATTTCCAGATTTAAATAGCATTGAGAAGATTGACATCGAAATTATTCGAGGTTTTTGCGAAGCCCTACATGATATTTTTTCATATTATCCTAGATTCTTGTTTCTTGATTTTTTTAGTTTTTCCTGGAATTTTCGAAATATTTGTGAATATTGAGATAATTTTATAATTCTTTATTGATAGTCGCTGTTTTAGAATAGTTGTGTTTCTCAGGGATGAGCCACACCACCCCGCAAGACCTCCACATAGTCTGCCGAAGAGCCCGCCTTATTCATTGGGCGAGGGTGACTACTAGATGACTAGGTCCCCATTGGACACCGATGCGATTATGCGAAGGAAAAATGCCTCCTCGCCAAACCATGCTTCCCCCACACGAGGTGAGCACGGACTTGGTCTTGCCGGGACCGACATCGCCAGAGAGAATAAAATAAAATGGTATACTTTCACGTTGGCCTCACGGCCGCACTCCCGAACTCCGCCATGAGACGCGGAGTACGGTTAAATATAAAAACAAAAAGTCCTGCAAATAAGTGGAGGACCTTCAAATGAAAGAATCAGAGAGCTGGAAGAAGAGGGCTAGGGAATGTATCACTGACCGTCGAGGCGAGGGATCGCCCAATCAACACCTCTGGGGTGGAACTAGCTGGGACCTCCGTCTCCACGCTCGGGGCAGATGGAACTAAGAGGAGAACCTCATCCTTTGGGATGGAGGATTCCACAGCCACGACAGATTAGTTTATCATCCCGTGACAACCTAGGGGCAACCTCGGGGGAACTCAATTAACGACCTCGTCAGAAACAACACTACGACACCCCCTAAATGACACTACGGCAAGAAGAAAAAGACCCCAGAACCACCATCCAACCATTTAATTACCACATCCACCGACGAAACTCCCCCATCTATACTTAGAATGATTTAGTTGACCAATACCTCATGTTCTCCGCTCATCCCACCGTAAATAAAAATTAAATTCATTTCGAATTGATTCCGGAACCTTTCAGAGAGGTTTGTCAGTTCCCGTTCCCGATCCCTGTATTGAACTAAAGCGTTAATTAAATATCCCCTTTGGGGGGTTGGGTTTTAATTTGTTTTGAGTTATAGTCCAGTAAATGAAGGGGGAAAAAATGCCAACCTATAGATTATTAGTTGCCATTTTTATTTGCTAGTTGATGAGTGGCATTTGGCACCCCCTTGAAAATGAGTCCGAGTTGGCGTAAAAATATTGTGTGACAGGGGGAGAAAATGGCCCTAAAAGACCCGGAAAATCGGTTTTCCGCGAGTCGGGTTGAAAAATCCAAAATTTTCAGACTCATGAAATATTCAATTTTTTTACAAAATTTGAGATGGGGGGTCTTGGAAATACATTATTTTCAATGTTTTGAACTGTGTCAACCAATTGTAGATGGCGCCACCACGTTCTATTCACTGGCAAACCCATCGGGGCCATAAATGAGAAACGCCGTAAACCATATTATTTTGAAGGACATTTATGTTTCCGAGCGTCCTGTTTTTCTCGCAAATGAGGCCTCAAGCTATACCTATTAGGGAAGCAGACCATAAGATTAATCACAGCGGGATGGACCCCACCAATTGGCCAGAAACTAGCGGCAGTCAGTTTTGCACATGTGGCAAAGTATTAAAGTTCATTAGGTTTTTCCTAACGAAAACTAAAAATCTCTAAAGTGTGAAGAATATTTACCCATAATACTCAACAATAATTTCTTGCAGATTCTCGGTAAATTTTTTTGCAACCATCCAGATCGATGTTTTTGGAATAAAGAGTTATAAAGTTTCTGTACATTTCATTTATTATAGAAAAATATATAAAAATACATTGAAATTATGACATAAATCAGTAAATCACCAGTCTCCGTCACAAGAGTCCAATAATAATTCTTGGTCAGCAACGTCGCCCTCGCCAACAACTCCTTCTGGTTCTAGAGTTTCCTCTAGTTCTACCTCTTCGGGTAACGTATCTTGGCTGTCTTTATAATTCGAACACTGACGGGACTCACATAAACCACAAATAGATGAGCATGGTAGCCCTGCTTTCTTCAGCAAATGAAATCCACCCAGTCTAGTAATAATCCTAGAAATGGCATTACCAGCACCCGCACCTTTGACAATTTGAGTTGCTTTCTGGTAGAGTGGCTGGTCAAACGTAACGAAGTAGGTATGAAGACCCAATTCTTTGGATTTTTCTGCAGCATATGTCAGGGCGGTGAAAATTGTGTCGTTGTCACTTGGCGGATGATTAACGAACGGCAAGCAGATAACTTTACTTCGTTGATAAGGCATATTTTGGGCTAGTTTCCCCATGAACCCGTTCCACCCTGAAGTCTTCCAAACCTTATCTCTATCATACATCCACAAGAAATCCGCATTATCAATATTGGCAATACTAAAATCCGGAATATCAAGGACTGCGGCAATTATATTTTTGTACCCGACCTCGTTGCCCCCGTCATAAGTTCTCAAGCTTATGTTATGCTCATCGATGACTTTCTTATCGACATTGCCAATAAGGGCTGCTTGGCCTCGTAACAATCTTTCGGTGTGACAGCTAGAATTCCTCCCATTCCATGAAAGGTATTTTTTCCGTCAATCGTATTTGTGTTAAAGCCGCAATTGTCAAAAATGAATTGAGCAAAGGAACTTTTCTTGATTTTTGGGGGCTGAGCGTACATTATATACTATTTTGATACTTCATCACCTCCGAATAAGACGCAATTTCCCAATTGAAAAAGGATATCGATAAGATTTCGAGAACCAAATTTTCGGAAAAGCATTACACCCAAACCGAGCTGCAAGTGCGACAAAAAAAACCTCGGTCGAGCTGTCACCATTATTGCATGACTGATGCTAGTGCATTTTCGTTTTAGAGAAGCGAGATCTTTGTTTTTATCGGTCAAAATAATCTTATTAATTAAATACTGTAACTTATCTGGGACATCCACTTCGGCCAGGAGGCAGTCACTTGGAGGATACTTGGCCCTATTACGCGTAAATGACAGCATGTGGCGCCGAATAATTGCTGCCGCTAGGTCGAAAATTTTCGTCACTTCATCCTCGCTGTTAAGTCCATTATGGTTCCATTCTTCCCTCATAAATTCATATTTTTTATCGTTGAAGTACATGATTGTTCCACTACCATTCTCAGAACAAAAACTTATCCGGTCCTCAACGAATTCGTCTTTCAAGCATGCAATCAGGGTTGAACGAATCATACGAGGATCACCTGGGAAGAAATAATTCGTAGCTATTAGATACAATACTTCTAATCAACATATGGTGACGAACCAAGTATTGTTTCTACGTTGAAAGTTTTTGTGGCCCTGAAAAGGGCCGGTTTTTTTTGGAATCTTAGTGTTTATTGAAACACTCACCTGAAATTTCAAGCAAATCAGCTAGGCGGTAAAGTTTTTGTTTAGTTTCCTCAATATACTTCAGAACTCTGCACATTTGGGCCAGAATATGTTTATCCTTGGGACGTCCATGCTTTGAATGGACGGGTGGAGGCTTGAAAAACTTTGATTGACATTTTTTGTGGTATCTTGCTTCGGCACTCACAAGATCCATTGTTGAAATTCTATTCAATAATGTTTTACAGATTTCGTCCTGGATTCGAGTTTTGATTTCTGTCATAAGCCGTGTCTGGAATTCTGTTTTTTTAAATACGACAAAAGGGCCCCTGGACGTTTTTTTATTTTGTTATGTTCCACGGAAGCTGGCAAGCCACAGAATATACAATTGGCCCTGAAATCAAACCCATCACTCCTGCGCTCCTTTTTCCTCTTGGGGCTGCTCAAATGGTCAAATCTTTTGGTCTCGCCAGAGACAAAATCGTGGCATTGGAAACTGTCATTCCGTTTGAGAATATAGCGTCTCCTGCACACTTTGTGCATTTGCAAAAACGACTGCTTTTCCAAAAATAAATGATGATTATCCTTCCTTTCCTTGCTAACAATAATCAAATTTTCTAAGCCCCGAGTTACGGTGACGGCATCATCCCCAGAAACATCTTCCTTACAAAGGAAACACACCGGTTTAGCGAAGTTAACCTCCATTTTTCTATAACAAGAAAAGTAGACCAAGATTTGAGTCAGAATTGTTCCTTGTAAACAAATGTTCTTGAATAAAAACAACATAAACAAATGCTCACCTTTTGCTCCAATTTGACAAGATTTGAATCTTCACTTTCTATATTTTAGGTTGGTGATGTAAGTTAATTTAAACGAAAAACCTTAAAATTTATTCAATATTCTTGACTTTTATCACTCTTTTTTTCTATAACTGACTATAATATTTATCAAAATAATGAAAGAAAACCAACGCATTTAATATCTCCAAACATTAACCAACAAAATGCTACTGTGGTCGCATGGACTGTAGCAGACGACACGAGCGCCGCATAGAGCACACACGCGACGAACACGGAAAAAATGAAAGTAATGAAATTATAGCATTACATTTAGAGACTCGGGTTTTTCCCCACTTGTAAATGAGATGACTTTATATACATTGATGGAAAGGTTTACCCTAGTCAAGGTGTTAAAATGTCAGAAATAAAGGGCAGGGAGAAAAATGCCATGAAAAGAAAAAGTGCGCTTTTTCCTTGAGCAGGCGTTTTTCAAATTTCTTGGAAAATCGCCGATTTTGTGAAAGAAATAATTGCACAGCTGAAAAGTAGACGTTCTTAGCTTTCAAATGATATGTCATAGAGACTAATCCGATCACGTATGAATTTTTAATTGGTGGTTGTTTACAAAATTTCCCCACACTCCAAAAACAGCAAAAAATTGGAGGACCCATAATCAAAGAAATTTGGAGCAAATTAGTGCAATACAAAAAAAAATAGGAACAAATTCAGGGGAGGACTAAAAATGCATGGAACGTGACTTGAGTCACCGGATATGGTAGCGGTAGATTTTCCCTTCCAGAAGAACCTTGAATAATGACAAAATTGGCATTTTTAACAAAGTTATTGAATAATTTGTCCGTCCGCTCATGTGTAAATCCACGGACTGTGCTCTCCGGCATACAACACAGAAACTCAATATTCTGGGTGCGCTTGGGCCCGTTTATCTCGAAAACGGTCAAATTTTCGGGAAAAATGAGCAGGACTATTTTTGTAGGCAAGAAACTGATCTTCAATTTTTATCTGAATAAAAAATCTGTAACTGCCATATTTTGGGAGATATTCGCGGAAAATCGATTTTCCGGGTCCTTTGGGGGCCGTTTTCTCCCCCTGCCGCACAATACTTTTACGCAAACTCGGGCTCATTTTCAAGGGGGTGCCAAATGCCATTCATCAACTAGCAAATAAAAATGGAAATTAGTAACTTTCAGGTTCGACCCTTCATTTACTGGACTGTTACCCTTACAATGATGAATGAAACTGAAGGAATTTACAGAGGAATTGACCCCAATCACAAAAAGTTTAAAAGATTAAAGCACAACCCCACAATAACCCCAATATCAGGCGGCAACTACTATACGTTCCCCGTTTTTTTGTACCACTTATTTTAGTACTCCGCTACTAGATTTGCTATAAACAGTGCCCGCCTTAATTCGTTGGAAAAGTGGAATTTTCCAATAAGGTCTCCCATCGTGTTACAAAATTTGATTTGTATAAATTTATGATATTTTTTAAGAATATTCTTTTAATCAACCGATGATAAATCTTCAAAATATTTAGCTAATTTGCTGCTATCATAAAGTCTCAACAACGAACGTGAACGGTTTTAGACACCTCTCTTGAATTCCTTTAAGCATGCAATGCAGGTATTGCATTTAGTTCAATTCCAAATAATATTTGTTAGATTTCTTGTTCTGGATAAACTCTCCATTTGGAGAGATTATATAGATCTAGCTATTGCATAAGAGATTTAAATTTAATTAAAAAATTTGATATTTGATTGAATTGTTCTCGCGATCTATACAGCAGACACAAATCCTAAAACAAACCTTTAAATAAAATGGGTTACACACGTATACGTCAAACTATTTATAAAATTGCGACAAATATTTCGGGAGTTTTCAGTCAATTTAGGATACAAACATTATTCATTGTCAAATTTATTTATATATTTGTGGCGAGCATCATATTGGGGTTGCGTAAATAACTATTTTTAAAGCGATTATTTCACACTAAGCACAGATTTCTCAAAAATATTTATTTATGTTTTTTCGAATGCCAATCAATTTGGTATGCCCGCACACATAAAATATGTTTTCATTTATTAAGCCAAGTTTATCAAAACTACAGAAAGCTTTAAAATAGAAGATTTGCGTAATTCGTTTAAACATAAATGGATTTTGGCCCAATGTCATGGCCAAAAAATATATAACTGTAGAACGAAACAAAATCTGAGATATTTGACAGGTTTGGCAGCTAAATTTTACACACTGTAGATGATTGATACAGAAATATTTTTTTTTTGTTTTTTTTGTCTTATTTAAAAATAAACTTAAAAGTAATTTCAGAAATATCAATTAGCGATTATTTGTGTACTTATTAACTGAGGTTGTAATCCCGGTAGATATTTTAAGTCCAATTAATCGTTTACCAAACTTTCCGGGGTGGTCTCATTTTTGTAACGGCATAAACAAATATGCTTGCTTATCAATGTAAATGAACGCAAGTTCATAAAAATACATTGTGTATGACGCCGCTAATTTTAATTGGTTAATTGACCTTTTAATCTGTTATCATTGTCAACATTTTGTTTATGATCAATTAACAAACATTTGAACTTTAAAAAAGTATGGCGAATTTTCTAATCCAACCATATAAATAGGACAAGAGCATAATTTATCTTACTTCTCAACAATAATGTAAATAATTTTAAAATGTTAGAAACATTAACCATTCCGGTTATTATCTTTGTTTTAAATATAAACAAACAGACGCACAATCACATATTTGTATTGTTTAATTAAGCGAATATAAAACAGAATTATTTACTTGGATACATCATCACATAGGTAATTTGTCTTGTACCGCCAAATTTAGTCTACACCAATTTACATATAGTCAATTATGTAAATGTTATCCTCGTTTATTTGTTATACATATGTATATAGAATGAAAGGTTGATCTTTGAAACTGAAGAGACTGGTTTCCATAATTCCAGCATCAAATCTCAAGTGCAACAGCAAAATTGTATGTTTGTTTTTATAAAGAAAGAATCTCCTGACCTTTACAGTTTTTGTTTTCATTTTTTAAATTTCTGACAACATGTGACGTCAATTCGTTTTAAATGAAATATGTATTAACAACAGTTTGAAATACAAAAGAAAAAAAATATTCAATAATATTTACATCGTATAGGCTAAACTAAATTTCAGCTAAGCAAATCTCTACAATAAATAATTCTGAAAAATGGCAAAACTACAAATATATACATACGTATTACGGTATCATAGCTAGTAGAAACCCTATAACATCGATAAATTAATTCTTTCAAGTTGTGCCTACATATAAATTAAACCGACAAATCTGACAGACCGAACAAAATTCATAAATAGTATTATGATGAAGGTCATCTATATTAAAAGCAAATTAATTAATGTCACGCTTTTTTCCAAATATCTGAAGCAGAACGTCTCAAGGCTGTTTACATTTAAATTGCCATAACTAAAACAAACTAAAACCAAGCCTCCAAGTTGTCCATTTGATATTTTGATTAAAACAACAAGTTGTTTTGTATGATTTGATCCAGTCGTTCGTTAAAATTTGTATACAATAATACGTACATATTCTAATTCGACGCAGTTAATATTGTAAAGACTGAAAAAAATCAATAATCCATTTATTTTACGCGCTAAAAATTTAATATAATTGAACCGCCAAAAATTTGGGTATGGCTGCGTGTGTGTACGCGAGCGCGCGCGCTCAAAATAAACAAAGAAAATACGAAAACAGACGGTTAAATGAACTTTTCAATCACAAATTAATAAACAACATTCCAGCAATTCAATTTAATTTACCAATAGCAACAAAAAAAAACCCCGATACCATTATGATTTATTCTTAGTTACTAACACTACATACTCGTGTCTACGTAAACACACTTGAGTGACAAAATCATTTGCAAAACACATGTTTTGCGAATTTATTTTTTTTTTTTTCTTTTTTGCCATCAACACAGTTTGATCTAGAAATACTCGTAATTGAAAATTGCATAAGTCTTTCATCTATCAAAATTAAACACATAATACACACTTACGAGTAGAGGTGTATTTGGGCATAAATAATAACAGACAGTTTTTCATTTATGAACGGTACGCTGTATAGTCTGGAATTATTCAAAAAATTTGAGGTTTTAAAATTCCACAGGAGTCGAAAAGTCATCTCGAAATTTTTATTTTTTATTTTTTCAAAATATGTGTCTCGACTAAAATGTCATTTTTAAGGAAAAACGATTGAGGTCCAGGTTAGCACTAGGAGGATATTCTAAAACTGGAAAACTTTAATTTTAAGATTTTTGCTTAATTTCAAGAGTTTTAAGAATTTTATAAAAATAAAAAAAATTTAAGAAAGGATGTTCCAATTTGAGATTAATTTTTAAGTTTGCCGCCATTTATAGTTTTTGTACTAGAGTGCCATATGTTATTTGACAGATGACAAGTAGAAACATTCCGATTATTAAAAATGGAGTGATATACGATTAAATAACTGGTATTGTTAAAAATTATTTTAAATTTGTTGAAATTTATGCAGAAGTTGTAAGAAAATTTCGTACAGATTTTTTTTTTTTATTTATTTTATGTAATTGAGCAATTTGTTTCTGACTTAATTTACTAACTTAAATTAATCTATGGCTTCTTCCAATGGCGTTCCATAGTATCTCTGGTATATTGAAGTAAACCACATCTTTTAGTGGATTTTAGTTCGGCATAATACTGTTTAAGCTAAGAAAATCACACCAGCTCAAAAGGTTTGGTTTTTTTAAGTTTGTGTACTAAATTCGTATTGCTTAGGAGCTGAGTTGCCTCAATGTTTACATGTGGGCGGAGTCTTTCTACATCTCTTCCGCGCGCTTTTTCCTAGATTTTTATTAAGATGAGGTCACTTTAAGGTCCCTTTAAGTTGCATCAACGATATTCTGAAATCTGTTTTGACCGTAACTTTAGTCAACACATAAATTTGATAGTTGCCTTGTTGAAAATGTTTCCCGCTTACTGTTGGTCAGGGCTAGAGAGAAACACGTTGGTATTTGTGTAGAAACTAATATTTATTAAGCTCGAGGAGACAAAGGCTAACTATAGGTCAGCTGTTATCATCTTAAACAGTGAGTCACTGACTGCACTGGAAAAAACCAACGGTTTAATCAACTATGGTTTCAGTGCAGTCACACTCAAGGTGTACAAGAAGGACGCGGACAAGCCAGAGGCTCCGAAGTCATCTTCAGAAAATACCGCGGTGCTTGATAGCTCATCTGCGTGCGCAGAGGTAGCCAGCCAAGCCGAAACTCTCTCCACGGACACGGAGGCTCTCAGAGGACTTCTTATCAGAAGATGACTCTTATGTTACTGTGGTGGAGAAGAGGCTGTAGAGATAAAACTGACATTTCTTCAAGTCAACCTTCACCACTCTAAGGTAGCATCAGCTGCTCTAATTTTAAAAATTGGAAAAGAAGCGACAGATGTCGTCGAACCTTGGGTCACTGAAGACCGGATACTTTGGCTCAAGACTCCCTATTATAGATTAATGCACGCGAAAAAAGAAGGGAAGTTGTTTTCTGTTATCAAATTTCAGTAACGGAGATGTAGCAGCGGTCAGCATTGAGGTCGATAAACGAAATTCTGGCTAGTATCAGCTTACCTAGCTTATGATGAAATGGATACTCCACCAATCATTCTAGGTGATCTAATCTTGGAGGCTTAGAAGCGCAAGGTTGGAGACATTCTTGGGAGTAATGCAAATGATCATCACACGATTTGAGGAAGTACGGACACAAACGAACGAGGTGAGTTACTCCTTGATTACATTATAAGTACTAACCTTCATATATGTAACATAGGCAATAAGCCGACCTTTATAACTAGTAATAGACAGGAAGTATTGGATATTACTCTTGTCTCAAGCTTTCTGGCGATTAGTTTATTAAACTGGAGAGTATCGGAGGACCACTCCTTTTCTGATCATTGTTATCTTCAATTTGAAATGGACTTGACTTCTCCAAAAAGTCCAATCTACAGAAACAGGAGGAAAACCAACTGTATAACCTAACTGTACTGTAATACCTTTAGAATTATTCTGGGTAATTCACTATCAGTTCCGGTGCCAAAACCTCTAAAAACTGCGATGAAGAGCTCGATGACTTGGTGGACGAGTTGTCCAGCGCTTTTAATGAAGCGATACTGGGCCCTAGTCCCCTTAGCAGGCCTAGAGATAAATCTCGGTTACCCTGGTGGTCCAAGGAGATTCAACAAACACGTCGAAAATGCAAAAGACTCTTCAAAACAGCACGGAAAACAAAATCTGCTGTAGACTGGGACTTCTATAAGGAAGTCCTCAAAATTTACAAATATCAATTGAGAAGTGCCAAGAACAGCTCTTGGAGACTATACTGTGGTAAAATTCAGGAATCTTCGGAGATGTCTAGGCTACGCAAAGTACTAGCAACTGGTCCTTCCATCCCAAGTTATCTTCAACGGCCGGATGGGATATGGGCCACTAATAGAGCGGAATCGCTGGAACTTCTGATGGAGACTCATTTTCCTGGTTGTTCCGAATCTGTACCTAGCACATAAGGGCAAGTAGCCTCATAGGCCAAATTATTAGCAGCAAAAAGATCCTGTGGGCGATAAACAGTTTTAAACCAAATAAGTCGCCTGGACTCGATGGTATTATCCCTGCGGATATTCAACAAACTACGGATGTAACAATTTCCGGGTGAGAGGTAATTTTCAAAGGCAGCCTAGAACTATGTCACATTCCTAGTAAATGGACAGAAGTGAAGGTTGTTTTCTTACCTAAGCCGGAAAAACGCTCACACTGCAATCCCAAAGACCTTAAACCGATTAGCTTGTCTTCCTTCCTTTTTTTTCACTGGAAAGACAAATAGAAGCTCATATTAGAGGCAAGATTGTGTCGGAAAAGTTGTCCAAATCTCAACATGCCTAGTGCAAGGGGAGATCTGTAGAGACTGCTCTTCATTCTCTTGTATTTTTCATTGAAAAATCTTTGGAATATAGAGATTAAATGGTAACATTCTTGGATATTGAGGGGGCCATAAACAATGTGCTTCCAGGGGCTATTATTATTATTATTGGGGGGCCATGCGGGCGATCAGCCACTTCGCACTGCGACCTAAAAGATCTATTGTGCTGGCCCCAGCTTAATTATCCGTCCAGTCAATATTCAGGTTCTTAATGAACCTGAAAATACTGCCCCCCGGTACGTGATACATACTCTCCGGGCCCATTGCTCTCCCTCCTAGATGTTTACTACAGCATGTAGTTCCGCTAGAAAGACGGTGGCATTGGAGCTCAAGGACCTCGAGAGGGTTGTCCCACTCCCGTATATTCCTACTCCTGCCCCGTATTCCGTTTTATTTTACTCTTACGAGTTGCTGGGAATTGCAAATCACCTGTAGGTCACCCAGCTTTACTACAGGAAGGCTAAATAAAACTGGAGGGTGCCTGGTATCCAGAGTCCGCATATTTTGGGCTGATTAACCTATCAGCCATTCATCTTTCGGCATATGCTGTTCCACCTTAGATTAGGGTTTTTTGTCAAGGTTTTCTCCTTTAGCGCCGTACTTTAGCCTGTGCCAAATGGCCAAAAATGTGCCAAGTGGCCTTAGTTACCAGTGGTTGCCACGAGGAGGCAGTATGTACACTTGCGAATTGTGAACAGGTTACCCCTTACACAATTGTACCCATCACGCAGCTGCCTAATGACAAGACCAGAACAGGCCACGTGATGCGCACCCTACTGGAAGGTTACGGAGCTGGTAGATTAATCTACTCAACTTTGATCCCCCCTCCAATAGACGCCAAACCACCTTCCAGGGGCTATAACTCGGGCTCTTTCAGATCTGGGAGTGGATGAATCACTCAAGGACTGGATAGATCAGATGCTAAGAGGCAGGATCATAAATGCAAGTTTTGGGGAATCCTCCGTCAGAAGATTTGCAAGCAGAGGTATACCGCAGGGTGGCGTACTGTCCCCCTTATTTTGGAACTTGGTGATAAATGACCTGTTGCTGAGACTGGAGGACGGTGGCTTCAAGGTGGTTGCCAATGCGGATGATGTTGCTATTAGTGTCCGTGGTAAATATCCCGGCACCCTTAGTAAGCTTATGCAGAATGCCCTGGGCACTCTTTCATTATGGCCCAATGGCTGTGAGTTGAATGTGAATCCACACAAAACCGAATTTGTTCTCTTCTCTAGGAAATATAAACTTCCTTACATCGATCCTTCCACTTTAAATAGGTTCAGCTTGACTTTTACAGTTGAAGCGAAGTTTCTGGGTCTCGTTTTGGATAGCAAATTATATTGGAAACCCAATATTCTGGAATGGGCAAAGAAAGCTTCGGTAGCGCTATACTCTTGCAAAAATGCCATTGGGAAAGAATGGGGGCTGGAGCCCCGCATCGTACATTGGCTTTATTCCGCAGTAGTCAGACCCATACTCTTATATGGGGTAATTGTCTGGTGGCCTGCTCTGGACAAAACTGTCAACCAAAAGCTGTTGACAAAAGTTCAGAGAACAATCTCTCTGTGGATCAGTGGTGTACTGAGGAGCACATCCACTCAGGCACTAGAGACTCTGCTATTTTTGACTCCTCTAGATATCTTGGGGAAACAGTTGGCAGCTTGTACTCCATACGGCTGAAATCCATGTTAATGTGGACCTGCAACAATTCCGGACACTCATATATTTTGTGCAATAAACAAATTCCCAAGACCACCGACTATACTGTCCCGTCATTATCTTTTGACACAAAGTTCCGGACTAGGATCCCATCCAGTTAGGACTGGATGATGGATGCAGTTTTGGAACCAGGAGTTATAAGCTTCTTCACTGATGGTTCAAAACAGGACGGTAAAGTCGGGGCTGGAGTGTTCTGCGAGGAACTCCTGTTAAATCTCTCCTTCCATCTCCCCGACTACTGTAGCATTTTTCTAGCTGAAGTAACTGCCATAAAGGAAGTGGTAGACTGGTTGAGGTATAATGTATTATCAGTTTGTGATATTCGCATATATACGGACAGTCAGGCTGCCATTAAAATGCTTCAATCACACCTCCTCACGTCGAAAGTAGTCCAGAACTGTCTCTCATCTCTTAACGAGATAGTAGATCAGTTCAACATCCAAATTTTATGGGTGCCAGGACATTTCATAAGTACAGAGAATATAAACGCCGATGAACTGGCTCGACGTGAACAACGGACCATTTCTCAGAAAGCAGAAAGGATATTGAAATGCCTCTTGCGGTATGCAAACTGCTGCTTCAGGAAGAAGCTAGCAAGCTGATGAATGACAGATGGTCAAGTATCACTTTTTGCGTAATAACTCGGCAGGTCTGGCCAAAGTTAGACTTGGCGAGAACCAAACAGCCGACACCAATTGTTCCAATGAGTTGAAGGAAATAATTATTGTGGTATGGCTACGGACCATTTTTTGTGTCTATGCCTGGTCCTAGTGGACCGCCACCCAAACCTAACCTAACCTAACCTTGCCTAATTGCTCTTCGGTCTTTAATGGAACCATTAAGTTAATTTTTTCTTCTAGCGATAGTCTAAACATTCCTAATTAGTGTGATTATTTACTAGAATTGGATTTTTTCTTTCTGAAGTTTTACTTAACACTAGAAGTTTGGGTGAATGATCAAAGTTTAAGTCATGGCATTCATCTACTTGTACATAATTTACAGTTACGTCCTTTATTATGAAGACATCTTTGTTTGGATCGGTAGGCCAGTAGGTTGATTTTCCAATTGAGAGGGCTTCACAACTGAATTTCCTGATAGCTTTTAGTCGTTGTAATTCTGGAGTCGCTGTGGACATTTTTTGCATTAAAGTCTCCTCTAAGTTCAAATTGTTTTCCTAATTTATTGAGGAACTCAATTCGATTACTTTTGGTTTGACAATAACAGTTTCATATTTTAACTCTTCATAGTGATGAATACTGTTTCTAATTATAACAGGACTACCTCCTTTAGCAGTGTTTCCAGGGTGAATAGTGTGATATATTTGATAATTTTTAAATTTAATGATTGATTGTCTAATGAAGTGTGTTTCCGTGATGAAACATACATACATTTTTTCTGTGTCCAGGACCACTTGCAATTCTTGTTACCCAATCCATTAGCATTCAAACATAAATAAGAATCTAAGATCATTGGCCATTTTTCTGTTTAGAGATGGCTCCCTCAGTGCTGTACTCTAATTTCTGTAATCGCTCATCAAATGAATTTAAGTTTATCCTAAATTTTCGTTGCTCTTCATTACTTCAGCATAAGTCATTTTACCCAATTATCCAGGAGTAGCTTCCGACACTCTACAATTTACTTCGGGTTGGTTCATCTGAACTACTTGCTTCCTGAATAAACTTAGATTTTTAGCAATTACATTCTTATTTTTGATGTAGTTCATTTGGGTTGAACATTTTGAGCATTTACACAATCTTTGGTATGATGTTTACTTAAACATTTGACACACGAGGGTTCCCTGTTGCAATATTTTTGTGTATGTCTATAGGCTTGACATTGTTTACATTGTGGTATGAGCTTAGATCTTCTTAGAGGCTGAATAACCACTTTGCACCCCAAGATGTACTTAATTTGATAAATTTTTTCGATATCTTCATCAGTATCGACGGTCAACATAAACATATTGAGAGATACTTTGTGTCTCCGTTTTAGCTTAATTAATGCTTTAGTTGCCTTAAATCCTTTTGTTTTCAGATCTGGTAATTGGTCTGGGTTGTTTGTCTTCAAACGTGTACCAAGCAGGTTTTTTCATTCATCGCAGGCATTATTAGCTTTACACAATTCACTGTGAAGCTTTTTTCGTTTGTAGGACGAGTGTTGTGGCCGCTCGCCCCAATGGAGGGACTATCGCCTCTTATCGGAGAATATGATGTTTTCTTACTCCTCTGGAAGGGATGTAAATTATCCTTTTCTGTTTCACTCAATTGAGCTGATTTGGTTTATTCACCAACATGTCTTGGGATTGGTTAAAATAATTGTGGTAAAGCAATGGCTGAGGTCTCCCCCAGAATCCATGAGACCGACCTCCGAAGAGGGTGGATATACCTGAGCAACAGGTGTGCCACTTGGGGTATTAGTTTCCATATTTATTCCGCTCATTGCTCATTTATAATGTACTGCACTCGCCTCTAGTATTTAGCCGATGTATCACATCGTTGCCCGGTGTTACCACGTGGAGGTATACTAGACCCATTTTGTGATTTCTAAAACAACGTAAAAAAAAAAACACGCACACACACACACACACACACGTGGGAGTTGCAAGTCTCTTATCGGGCACGTCCCCAGGTGGCGGATAGGGGAATGCCCTCACCGGTATACCGGCGGGTAGGTGGGAAAAAAAATACCACTCGTGGACCAAAACTTGCAAGAAGCTTCTGTTCACCAGGAGGTGCGGCTTCAAACAGCGTCTCTTCCTCATGTAAGAGGCGGCTGAATTTTTACTTGGCAGTAGGTATAAAATGCTAGGAGAAGGACACCCTTATCAAATAACCACAATGTTTCGTGAAAAGGGGAAAATTGTTACAGTCCAGGGAATCGGAAACCCAGTACCGGCGGAATTGTTGAGTGAGCAAGTGGGCTCAACACCGTCGAGATCCAGCGACCGCAATGCCTCAGCAGTTGGGAACTTGGCTGTTGTTGCAGATAGTACTACAAGTTTTACTACCACTCCAGTGGCGAACCTTAATCCGTTCGACCAGAGGAGTAGGCTACTCTAATCGCCTAAGTCCGGTTCAATAACTCACGGGCACACAAGGACTAGTTCAATATCGGATATCAATGATTCGGATGCTCTTCAGCTGGGATGGAAGATTGACCCAATGGAGCGCATGGGTAGGCATATTGAGGAACTGGCAGACTTCATAAAGGGAAGTAGCGACGTCCACCACGAAATAAGGAGGATCGTTTGTCTTTTAAAATCCACATTCCGGCAAACAACTCTCAGAGCAAGGGGCGGTGTTGACGTCGATGTGCAAACGGAGGACGCTGTCTAAGACGAAATGGCTTGAGAGAATTGAACCATGGTACCCCAGCCAGTAAAAAGAAGAGGCAATTATGTAAATTGTCTTTCACCTCTTGGTGCAGCTGATAGCCCTCAGAGAACGGGAAAGAAGGTAAGGAAAATGCAGATTGCAAAGCATGTGAAAGACCAAGAGAGCCGAAGCATGGTTGCATCTTCTGCACTGTGCACAAACAAAAGATCTGAAGAGATTCGTGGGAGGCAAGTAACAAATGAGTGGCAGGTTGTAAGGAGAAAATCAAGGAAGCGCCACGAAAGACCTTCGAGACCCGCCGCACTGATGATCAAAACCACTAGTCCAGCTTCGTTCGCGGAGGTTTTGAAAGGCATAAAAATAGATCCTGCTTTGGAGAATGTCGGAAATAGTGTGGCCCGTGTCCATAAAACCGAGAAGGGTTATCTATTGCTGAAAATACAGAAGTCGGCGTTGCGGTAGTGCCAACCTTGAAACGATGCGCGGTAAAATTGAGACGTACCTTGACGGTAAACTAGAGGTTGCGACTCTTGCCGATCCCGAGGAAACTACACTGGAGATATGGGATATTGACGAGGTAACAACAAAGCGAGAAGTCTTTAACGCAATAGCTATGAACTTCGATGACGGGAAAATCCTCGGTGAGAATATCGTGACTAGTCTTAGACCTGCGCACAGAGGTACTCGGATAGCGGTTGTTAAAATACCAACGGCTACAGCTCGTAAAATGGCTGATGTTGGCAGAATCCGTATAGGCTGGATTAGGTGCCGTATACGTGAAGTAGTTAGCCCAGTGAAATGTTTTAAATGCTGGAAGCCAGGTCACAGAGCGGCCACATGCAAGAGCGAAGTCGACCTATCAAACCTTTGCTTTAGGTGCTGCAGAGCAGGTCACAAGGCAAAAGATTGTGAACGGGAACCGCAGTGTGCATTCTGCCGTACAGGAAATGGAGAAGCTATCGCTACTCACATCACCGGTAGGGGTAATTGTCCAGCACGACAGATGGTGATAGGAAACAACCGTAGAAGGTGAAGCTACTTCAGCTCAACTTAAATCATTGTGAGGCTGCCCAGGACCTCCGATGGCAGACTATACATGAATTGAAGCCAGACGTCGCAATACTATGTGAACAGTACAAAAATTTGGATGATGCTGCATGGGTGAGTGACCATAGTGGCAAGGCAGCAATCTGGGCATGCGCTGTTTTAATGGATTAATGGAATACATATCTTCAGTTGTTATGCCCCTCCAAATGAGCCAATCGAGCAATTCATCCACTTCTTAGATTGCTTGGTTCTGGATGCAAGAGATCATAGTCCCACAGTAATTTCGGGAGACTTCAACGCGTGGGCTACGGAGTGGGGTAGCGCTCAAACAAATAGAAGAGGTCAAGCCCTTCTGGAGGCTTTTTCAGTTCTGAATGTTGTCCTGTGCAACACCGGCTCCGAATATACTTTCAGCAGGGGTAATGCTGGTTCTATTATAGACCTAACGTTTGTTAGTGAATCTCTCTGGAGGAGAGGAATAACTTGGGAGGTTTGTGACTTTTCACGCACAGTGACCACCAGGCCATCCTGTGTGAACTCCATGGAATACACCCAAGTAATAGTATACAAATTGCGGGTTGGAAGACAAACGCTTTCGATGAGGACATCTTCAGGTTTATGTTCCGTGACTCTAACCTGACAGATACCGCTAACACCAAGGCATCCCAGTTAATAGGCAACATTACCAGTGCATGTAACGCTACAATGCCTAAAAGAAGGTTAAATGGTTATTAAATGGTTAATCCACCTACTGGTGGAATGAGGAAATTGCATTGCTCCGGCTAAAGTGCAATCGTGCTAGGCACGTTTCCCAGCGGGTTAGAAACACCAGCTCCTCTTTCAGTTTACAACAGATATACAGGGAAGCATGGGGTGCGCTGAAGGTGGCCATTAAACAAAGCAAGCGAGGATGCTGGAAGTCCCTCTGTGATGAGGTTGAGGATGATCCATGGGGTAGGCCCTACAAGATGGTAATGGCCAAGCTTAAACTTGCAAGAGGTACAGCACCAACATGCCCTATTTTGATGGATAACATAGTATCTTCCTTGTTTCCTCGCAAACCAGTGACTATTCACTCGAGCGCTATTGAAGCGGAAGACGTACTACTATTCACGATTGATGAATTAATATCCGCCTCTAGGAGAACTAGACAAGGAAGAGAAGGAACATTCCCAGATATTTGGAAGAAACAGATGCTGATACTGATCCCAAAGGGTAAAGTACATTCGGAAGATCCTTCATCATTTCGCCCAATCTCTCTGTAAGATGGAGCGGAGAAATTACGGCTGCTCGGTAATTGGTTAGAAGAAGCTATCATATCATTTGGAGACCTTGCTCATAACCAATATGCGTTCCGCAAAGCGCGCTCAACTATTGATGCTATTCAGCTCGTTACCAGGCTGGCAGAAGACGCCATCAGCGGTAGCAGATGGAAAGGAGGCCGTAAAAAATACTGCGCTATTGTTACGCTAGATATTAAAAATGCGTTTAATACAGCAAAGTGGGAACATATTATGAACGCCCTCAATATCAGGAATGTGCCTTGTTACATCAAGCGGGTAATCTCAAGCTATTTTAAAAACCGCACTTTGCAGTACCGCACGAATGAAGGGTGCAAGGAGTACACAGTTACATGCGGGGTCCCCCAGGGATCTGTACTCGGTCCAATGCTTTGGAATATTATGTATGACGATGCGTTCACACTCCAGGTCCCCGAGGAGGCGACGGTAGTTGGGTTTGCCGATGATATCGCCATCGTAGCAGCTTCAAAGTTCAAGGAAAGCTGGAAAACATTTATAGGGATACGGTGGATATAATCCAACAATGACTTGACTCAGTTACAAAAAACGGAAGCGGTGCTTATAACCAGCAGAAAGGTTCTGGAAACAATTTCCATTAGAATCATCAATTAGAAGTTGTCATTCAAGGAGCACATAAAGTACGTCAGTGAGAAATCAGCCAGATCTAGCAAGGCTCTCTCTCGTATAATGTCGGCGGACCAAGCCAAGGACGACGAAGACTATCAGTCGGTGTCGTAGCATCTATAATGCTCTATGCGTCCCCTATATGGCCTCAAGCGCTGCAGGTGCCATCCTATCGTCGTAGTTCTAACTCCGTATATATCGCAGCTGCGTACTTAGAGTGATTAGTGCGTTCAGAACTCTTTCGGACGAAGCAGCCTGCGTCATTGCGGGAATGTGTCCAATTGATCTGCTGGCAGCGGAACGGCAAAAGTCATACAATAATAGCCATGGAGGAACCCGGGTAGACCAATGGTGCGAGCGAACAATACAAGAATGTACAGAGGGCATATTCTTATCGATTGGCAATAGCGTTAGAACCATTCGGAGAAGGGCCATCGGACTCGACGACTAATTCCTGAAATATGCCCGTAGATAAATGTAAGCATGGCGAGGTTGATTTTTACCTAACACAGTTCTTAACGGGTCACGGATGCTTTCGATCATACCTTAATCGTTTTGGGCATGATGATTCCGCAGAAGATGCTGAACACGTGTTTTTTGTATGCGCACGGGTCCAGGGAAATAGAGAAGTGCTTGCTGGAGTCCTCGATCAATTTGATATTATCCCAGAGAACATAGTTGAAGTGATGCTATCGTCCCCAGAAACATGGAGTGCTGTAACAAATTTTGCAACAACAACGATTAAGGAGTTGCGACGGTTGGAACGCCAACGTCGCCAAGCAAGGTAACTTGCACCCTTCAGTTGCGTGAAAGATGTGATCGTACAGTTAGTACAGACTCCTTCCCTTTCGAAGTAATACCTAGCGGTCGTTCCGGGGGGAAAGGATGCAGGAGGTGGTATTAGTGAGTAGGAGTCTCACACCGTTGTGGTGGATAGGTACGTTATCCCCTACATCGTCCATGATGGATTTCCAACCAAAAGAACCCCCAAAAATTTGTATTATTATATGTATGACCAGGGATTATTTCTGCCATTTATAATAAAAATTTTCCAGTTTGTTTTATCAAATTGAATGGTATACCAGATATTTATAAAAACATGTTTAGGCAGTCGAACATTGCGCATAGTTTTTGCCCATTTTTTAAGATGGCAAAACTTGGGGTACCTTCCTTGTTAGTTCTAAACCCACCTCAAAAACAAGTAACAACATTCTCCTGGAACAGATTTTTACAATTTTTTATTTTACAGAGTGCATTTAGATTTGAAATATTCAAACAGGAATTCTGGAAACAAAACAAAAGCCATGACTACGGTGGAAAAGTAATATACCGATTTATTGACAAATAGCCACCCTAGTTTGACATAATTATTATGATGTCATAATTTTACATAAATGCCCATTTAGCGAATGATAAAGCTGTGCACACTAATGATCTGATACTAATCAAAAATTTTGGTATTCCCAGTTCAAAAAAAAAAAAAAAATTGTTTTGATATATCTGCTTAATCACCGTAATGCCGCTTTAATCTCACATTTTTATTGTTTGTTTTCATTTTTTTTTTTTAATTTAAATATTTTTTTTTAGACAAAATATCGGAAATGATTTAATTTTTTATGAACAGATACATATTTATAACTCACTTTGAGTTTATTTTTAGTCCAATTAAAAATTCATTTTACAGCCGCAAATAATAAAAACGCGTAAGCGGCTACAGATCATAAAAAATAAGAACACGCGGTTTTTATGTAAGTCTGTGGTAGAATTGTTTTGAAAAAAATTTAATCGATCGCAAAATACTAAAACGCGTAAAAAATTCTAATCGCTTCAAAATATTGTGATTTTTTATTATACAATGTTGTAGAAATTAAATTTGGGTCAATGGCTTCATAAATAATTTGTATGGTGTAATTTGTAGACTAGAGTCGTCTACTATTTTTATCTCACTATACACATATGTATAGTATATACCCCGCAAACAGATGCATACACACACACGTGGAAATATAATCGATGTTTCATTTTCCAACTGTTTTATATTTGCATTTCCCCTTTTTAATTTTGTTCTAGATTTTCCATACGCGTAAAATCGTTCAACGGACTATACTCCGGTAGATGGAGAAAATTGTTGATTTCGACAACAGCACTGTTTTATAATTGAAAGGTATGGGATATTTTTAGCTTTGAGAGACGAGTATGCAAGAGTTATATCATATGTTTTTTTTTATAGAGCAGGGCTTCGAACCGCTATCATCATCTCAGATATATTCGGAAGGTGAACTTCATTTTTATTTTATTGCTTTTTAATTTTTATTACCCAGCTTCGATTTGAAGCAGTTTGGCTAGCCGGTTAATAATGTTTTGTGCAATTCCGCACATTTGAAATGGGAAAAGTTATGTTTATTATATTTTAAAGGGTCAATGTTTTTTCCGTAGCGGAAGTCGTAAAAGATTGTTATTGTAATTAATTTTTGTGTATTTTTGCATGTTCAAACAAGTTTAAGATTGTTGTTGTAATTAAATTGTATAAAAAATATGCTTCTTAGAAAACCAGAGGCACAACCTATTAGATTCCAAAACGAATTTTTGTATGTGACAGATAAAAATGCCTTCTTATAGGTTTGTGCCTCATTTAATCCCGTCAATGATCTCATCTTAAAAGTTATCTCTAAATCGGCAAACAAATTTTTTCTTGACATTTTTTTTTTTTTATTTGACGGTAATTTCTCAACAACCAGTTTTTAGTAATTTATCAATTTTTTTTTTTTTTTATTTAAACTTTTTATTTTTAGAACAAAACAATAAATTTAATGTTATATGTATTTATAAAAAAAGCCTATATACATAATATAAATGACGATAGAGGTGACTTATTACAAATTTCGCTACAAAAAGCAGTGTTGGATTTTTATACAAAATATAGGTTAACGTATATGTAGAGTTTTGTTTGTAGCTACAAAGAAATTTAACAATTATTATAAAACTCTTTTATTTTAGGTTATTTTTTATTGAAAGATAGCGATCGACTGACTACTCTTTTTTTGACAACCCAGCAAACGTGTCTTAAGTAACACATGCAAGACAAACTCAAGACTTGTTATGGTAACAAACCCAAGACAGTCAAAAGACAACACCATGTATTTGGGACGAAGAGTCTTCAAAGAAATGTCATGTAGTCTTTATTGGTAACATGTATACAAGATGTCTTGAGTAACATATCTCATGGTCTTTTTAGGTAACATGTCTGGTGGTCGTTATTGGTAACATGTCTGGATGCCGTCTTTTGTAACATCTTTGGTCGTCGTATTAGGTAACATGTCTTGTGTTCCTCATTGATAACATATTTTGGGTTTGTCTTTAGCAACATGTATGGCGAATGTCTTAGGTAATATGTTTGAAGGTCGTCTTAAGCATGGTTTCCACGATGGCGAGGCGAAAAAATTAGTCAAAATAAAAAGAGGAAGGAATAAAAAAAAATAACATAAGAGTGAATGAAACTGCAACAAGTCGTTACTCCGAATTTTTATTTATTTATTTTTGACGTTTCGATTATTAAAATTAAATTTTGTTAATAATGGATACTGTTGAGGAACTAATGGCAATATATGCCGTTATGTTTTCAAGTAGCACTGATAGTGATTCTGGCGATGAAAAATGGGTTCCCCAAATAAATAAAAAAATATATATATTTAATAATAAAATAAATATAAAATTTTCTTCAACTTGACAATATGAATTCCGAAAATCAGCGACTAATCCGAAAAAAGATAATCCATCTAATCTTTTTTTCGGATTAGACGTCCTATTTCGGAGTGCTGAATTAAAATTTTTAAAATTGGACGTCCTAATTTTTCTGTCAAAATGATATTTTCTCTCTATCGTACTATTGGTGAATTTTGGCTTTCTCTTTTTATTTTGACTAATTTTTTCGCCTCGCCATCGTGGAAACCATGCTTTATGTAACATGTTTGAAGGTGGTCTTAAATAACATGTATATGGCTCGTCTTAGGTAACGTGTCTGAAGTTCGTTATTAGTAACAAATCTGATCGTTTGCTGTCTTACTTTGGTCACTGGAATAGTAATTGGTATAAAAATAAAAATGCAAATTATGCTCAAAATAAAAACCGAAAATAATTTTCTTCTTACTTTTATTAATTAACATTAAAAATTAAATAAAACACCAATAAAATTTTTCAAAATCTTTGCGAGAATAATTCTATACCAAGAAAAACTTGGTTTGAAACTATTCATTCCGGAATGAAAATACACGGCATTGTTGTTGTAAAATTGCCAAAGTAAGACGGCAGTTGTCTCAGGTAACACGTCTAGCAAATGTTTCGTGGGTTTTTTTTTGTAGAAATAAAAAACTATTGTATTTGTTTAATTTTTTAATTTATTTAGAAAATATAATAAATTTTGTCTTAAGTTCTTATTAGAATTTAACAATAATTTTAAATTAAATTAAAAGTTATTTTTGTAATTATGTATATATGTACATGCGGAATTATTATAATTTTTTCGTATCACAATGTGGGTTTAAAGCGAGTGCATGTAGAGAATAGTCATTTGAATTAATTCCGAGTTTACACCGTAGATAGTATAATAGCAAAATAGTATAATACTATTTTGCTATCCGGTGTAACACCGATGTTTTGGTAGTATAATAGTAAAAATAAAATATAATATTTTGATTTGACAGCTATCAAATTTTATACAATAATAGATAATTATATTATGTATAGATAATGTAAATAAGATTGATTTTACCTTTGTTATTGCGTCGCGGAACTTGCTGTTGGGATGTTAGTGTTTCAGCTAAAATTGATATAAAAATTAAGAATATGTTACTTTCAAAGGATACGGTATTATAAAAGGTGGTGCACATTAAGAAAGATGATCCATTATTATTTTTTTATTTACTTAAGAAAAAGGAACATTATTATCGCCTATCCCTCTCAATGTGCAGATGCACCCTAAACTCATCAAGATGAAAAACTTACAGAAGAGGCGTTCAACACGTCCGGGAAATTTGTAGCGAGTGCCTTGTTACATTGCGCAGCGAGTTGGCCACTCCTGAATACGTTATTTTAATTGCGGTGAATAATGGGTTGAACGAAAGAAAGAGCAAACATATATAAACAAATTATACCCCTGTGCTTGATTAACGGTGGATCAAAAGAGTATAAAATGCGTGATTTTTACTTCCGGGCGAACAGTTGATTTGAGTAAAATAATTAAATAATAAACGACAGAAAATTTTTAATCGTTGATCATTAAGGATTATAAGATCGATGGTAATGAGTGATCAGTTAGTGTTCTAGCATTTTAAAAAAAAATAAAAATAAAATTAAAAATCTTAAAATTAGTTGTAGTAGATATAAGTTAAATTTAATTTTTTTTGGTAAATGATATCTAGTGTTTTGTGTTAAGTCTTCACCAGATAGTACTAAATTTAATAAATTTAATTAAATAAAGTATAAATAAAAGTGAACTTTAATTAAAAACAAAAACAAAATTTTATAGTGCTTAATAAGGAATTACGTACGTGAAAACACGTATAATTTTATAAAAATAAACGATACATGGACCGAACTCTAAGTGAGGAACAGTTAACAAAAATACCTTTTCTAGAAAATTCAAGAAAATTCCGAACAAGTTAAAACGGGATTGTGTAAAATTACTCATAATAATAAAATCAATAAATAAGTTCATTTGATAGAGATGGTATTCATTAAATAAGTGATAAATAGGTTATAGTGAAATACGAGAATACAAATAGTTACTCAATAAGTGAAATAAATAAACTATTTTATACATTAAATCAGTTAAATAATAGTTATAGTTAAACTTAAATTTAATAAAAATTAGTGTATTTATTTATAAACAAACAAAGTCGGTGAAGTTAGCCCGAAATATCAGCCCGAATTTTTGGTTCGTTTCTCCGATAAAATGTAGCTATCCCGAAAAAGTGTAAATTTTTTGTAAAAAGTGTAGGCTCATCCCGAAAAAAATATTATAATTAAAATGCATCTAACACGAAAAACAAAACAAGTTTAATCCAAATGAAAATTAATAAATTTCTTAAAAAATATTTGTAATAAAAAAAATTAATTTCTATAAGAGTTAAAGCCTTTCAACATATTCTACAAATTTTTATAGCTATACTAATGTACTGTTCTGTTGGTAGTGTATTCCATTTACTATGAAGAAACCTTAAGTTATATACTGCCAATACTAGATACAATGCTTAAAGATTTTGTATTTGGGAAGATAGGCCATGATGCTAGCTAAGAGGTAGTCAGCATCCCACGGTCAAATAAAATTAAATTAATTATTAAATTATAAACAACCAATACTAGCAGAAACTTAAATTCTGTGTGGCGATACTAGAGATAAATACCACTAACGGTATATACCACCTGATAGGTCTTGGATATGCTAAGGAACCATGAATAGGCCATATCCATATCATGGAGATAAGACATATAATTTTCAGTATACATAATACGCCATTTCATACACTGCATCCAGTTGAAACTAAATTCTGTGGCGATACTAGAGATAAATACCACTAACGGTATATACCACCTGATAGGTCTTGGGTATGCTAATCAACCATGAATAGGCCATATCCATATCATGGAGATAAGACATATAATTTTCAATACACATAATACGCCTTTTCGTACACTGCATCCAGTTGAAACTTAAATTCTGTGTGGCGATACTAGAGATAAATACCACTAACGGTATATACCACCTGATAGGTCTTGGATATGCTAATCAACCATGAATAGGCCATATCCCTATCATGGAGATAAGACATATAATTTTCAATACACATAATACGCCTTTTCATACACTGCATCCAGTTGAAACTTAAATTCTGTGTGGCGATACTAGAGGTAAATACCACTAACGGTATATACCACCTGATAGGTCTTGGATATGCTAATAAACCATGAATAGGCCATATCCGTATCATGGAGATAAGACATATAATTTTCAGTACACATAATACGCCTTTTCATACACTCAGTCCAGTTGAAACTTAAATTCTGTGTGGCGATACTAGAGATAAATACCACTAACGGTATATACCACCTGATAGGTCTTGGATATGCTAATGAACCGTGAATAGGCCATATCCATATCATGGAGATAAGACATATAATTTTCAATACACATAATACGCCTTTTCATACACTCAGTCCAGTTGAAACAGAGTATAATAACCATAGGCACAACTTTTGATTCTATATTAGAATAACGAAAACAAATAATAAATTCTGCATTAAACAAATTCTTGTGCACGCTTCGATTACAAAACGGCCACCAACCAGTTGAATTAGCCTTTAAGTATGTGGAACATACATACTTCTGTTACAATATTGGAATCATCAATGTCGACCAACGCTATTTATTAAGTTAAGTTACGATTTTTTTTTTTATTGATTACATTATATTGTTAAATATTTTTTTATTGAATTAATAGAATTGCTTCTCCGAGTTTTTTTTCTTTAAGTAAATCTCTTAGTTGTATGGGTTATGGTTCTTTCCTCTTTTAGTGGTTAGGACTAACTTCAACTAACCGCAGTGGTAATTAAATAATTATAAGGACCGTATGTAAACGCAAATAATTGATTGGCTTTGCTGTAATTGTTTACGATGCTATGTAATTGTTTACGATACGTTGTTAATTTTCTAACTTGGAAAAAATTAGATGATTTTTTTTTTTTTGCTTATTTTGATTATATAATTTTTTTTTGGAAATATACTTTTTAATTAGAATAAGTAATTTTTGTTGCGTTTTAAATTTTCAACCATCCACCGTTATCAAGATTTTTCCATTCGTTGGTGTTGATCTTGTTCGTTTTAAAGTGGTCGTTACAGTGAACAAAAAAATGAAGAAATAAAGTGACATAGAATGAGGATGTGGTCTTGGTAAGTAGTCGTATACCGGTGAGTATTGGTGTTGCGTGTGTTCCTGTCAAAATTTTAAGATCCCTGTTCAATTCCTCCGGCGGCAACGCAATATTGACTTACGCTTCAAATTCAACCCCCCCATTCCACTGAGCTCTAGCCACGCTAAGACAGTCCGCCGTTGAAGCCTCTAAGTTGATTATACAAAAAAATCAAAACTTTCTGTGGATGATCTGGGGCAAATCATGCAGCTATGAACAACTCTGTTCTGGTGGCCTCTCGCCCTCTCTTCGGATCGTTACAAATTCTACCAGTTTAGTGTTTTTTGCTGCGAGTATTTCGCCCCATTTGCTCAAATAGCTGTTCCGTTATGAGGCTGTCTTGAACGAAAATTGGTGGTGATGGTGGTTTCTCAAAACATTCAATTTCGGAATCTGAAAGAAATGAAACAGATTGCTAGGACGGAATAATTAAAATTTAAATGACAAATAGACCGGGTGCTCTATCGAACAAAACAAAGCTTTATATCCAAATTTCAAACTAAATCACAGGCAAACGAAAAGAAAAACTACATTTATTTTTTCGCTGTAACTCCAAAATTATTACTTTATTTTATCTAGAATCTTTTGGTACTTGAGCTTGACGGGATTTACTATAAAATAATATCTTCAAAAAATTCAAACAATATTTAATTGGTGGAGAAAATGGAAATTTAATTTTTTCAGATGAAAAAAATTAAAATAGCTATAACTTTTTAGTTCAATTAAATATTTTCTGAAATTTTTTAAATTCAAAATAGCGAGAAAATGAAAAGTGAGAAAAATGAAAAGAAAAACTTTGTTTTTTTCGCTGTAATTCCAAAATTATTGCTTGGTTTTATCTAAAATCTTCTGAACTTGACCGAATTTACCAGAAAATAATATTTTTAACTTAAAAACTTGAAGAAAATGGAGATTTAATTTTTTCGGGTCTAAATAATTCTTAAAAATAAATATTTTGTTTTGTTACATAGGTTAAAGCCGCAGCCAGACGAATGGGAAATGTCGACCAATGGTGATGATTTATAGAAATCGTGTAGACATAACACAAATTATAGAGTAAAATTGGCATTTATTTATGTACATTCGTTCAATATCCGATTATTGCATAATAACTGTCGACATTTTACGCTCATCTAGCTGCTAAAGAGTGACGATATATAATCCTATTTTTCCAATCATCTATTGATAACCCAATCAATCTATTTAGCGAGTATTTTTTGCGCGCGAGTATTTTTTTATATAAACTAATTTTAGTTTATATATAGGAAAAGACGTATGAATTAAGGAAAATCGGTACCCAAAGAATACTCGTCTAAATAGGTTGTGTTTATGAAATTTGTATACTAACCAAGTGTCAAAGAAGGCCGTGGGTTTTTATGGGCTTTTGTCAATTTCATTTTTTTTATGCTTTGCGTTGTAACAAACAAATTCTGCTTTCTTTTTCGTTTTATTTAGGTTTATATTTATTATTGATGAAACTGAAAAAACATAAAGATAAATAATATTGTTAAAATTTATATTTGTTTAATAATGTTAATATTGATAAATTCTTACCACCTTCATCGGATGACGACATTATATAGTTGTTAAATATACCTAGTTGTTACCTAATTTAACATACAAAGCATTGCCACATGCAAAAACCTCTGACCAAATTTTTAAACCTGACATTTTCAATTTTCAATTGTTGTCTCTAATATGACAAATTTAAAAGTACCTACACGGTTGAAAAAAAGGTGTAAATTTAATCAATTTTTGGTATACATATAGGTCTACTAGAAAATAGTGTCACTTCAATATATTTGAAATCTATAAATTTTATTTTATTGCTGATTACTTTAATAAAAAACACATATTAATTATTAATAATGCTAAAAGCATTGATTTCATATGGCTTAAATATAAAACTCATTTCAATACAACTTAACTAATAAATTTTGATAATTAATATTATTCAAACATTTAAACCTAAAAAAGTATTACTTTAATACGAAAGTATATCAAAACTGGTAATACCTTATCTTATTAACGTGATATAGATTTTTGTATAAAATTTCAATACAAAAGATATATTAAATTTATAACAAACTTTGTATTATAATTTTCTAAACAGCGGAATGAACTAATTATAATTTACAGGTGTCAAAAATTTAGGGGTTTCGGAAATATCAAATAAATTAACAAATAATGTTGATTCTCAGAAATGCTTTATTTAGTTTATAAAGTAAAACTTAAAAATAAATTATATACATCTTTTTTTTGTTCAGAATTTCTTTAAAATATAAGACTTGTTTGTTCTTCTTGAAACCACAAGTTCGTAAAAATAACTATTATTGTCTAAAAACTTTTTTACAAGTAATTTTTGGCACATAAGGTCTTCTTCCACTTCAAAGGCTTTATGAAAATTATCAAAACATTTAATAAAATTTTTTGTACATAAAAATAAATACTCATTTCTAATCTTTACAATGTATTTAATTTGGTAAAATTTCAAAATCTCATTATCCTTAGAACTGATCATCAATGATGGTCTGTAATGTACATCGCTTTCAATAAAAGATGCGAGAAAAATTAATTTATTTTCATTATATTCTAAAGAACTTAAAACGTCTTTAATTTCTGGAAGTAAATCATTTGGAGGATTACTTAATTTTCCAGTTTTAATTGGTCGACCTAAGTTCAACCGATTCCAAGTTACAGCAAACTTTTTTTGGTGTCTATTAGACAAAGTCTTAGGTAAATTAATAAAATTCTTTAAATTATTAGCAATATTTTTGAAATATTGATGCTTAGATTCATATCTCATTGTAGAATACTGGCTTACCGGACCCAATCGTGCCATTACACTGGGGTAATGAACGAGAATGTGATGTTTAGGGATAAGCTTAAGATGAAAAATGTTTACAACAGCATTTAAATGGGTTTCAATTAAACTTTTAAGTTTATTTATTACCATAAATTCTACTGTTTTAGAAAAAGCTATCTTTAAAATTTCAAGAATTGTTGTAATAGCCTCCCAACGAGATAACATTGATACCGTAATTAGATCACCAAATATGAATGGTAAATGTAGAATTAAACACCAACATTGCGAAGCCGACAGGCCTAGCGAATCCTTATTAACAGCTGATGTAGGAAGTGTTTTTCGATATAAATAACCATAACTAAATGAATGAATTCTATCGTTTATTTGTTCGAAATTAATGATTTTAGATTCAGAAAAATAATTAAAGAGAGCTAGAATTATGAAAGGTACAACCCCTTCTAATAAATCATGCATGGGGTCAACAGTGCAGTTTTCTATAATGTCGTAATTTGATATTTCATTTAGTATGGATAACCATTTTACTCCTTTTTTTAAGTGTGTTTCAATATTAGAAGAATGAATTAATAATCTTTCGGTTGAACGCATTTTATCAATGTTTTCCTCAAATGTAAATTGCACTTCTGTTTTATTCATTTCACAAAATCGACAGAAATAATGCGCATTAAAACTTCCGGAAAATCCTAATATTTGATTTGCACCCAAATTGTGATGAGTCAAACTAGTTAAGGTACCAAACATTATTCCCGAATCAGTTATAATTCCACTCATCTCTAAACTAATATATCGTTCACAATTGGTCTCATAATCTGATTGTATGATGAACCAAATTTAAGGTCGTTCACATTAAATAAAGCTACTAAATGAATATTTTCTAAATGCAATAACAATTCATTGGGTAGATTTAGAACTGTGAAGTATATAGCCCCAATTTTATGAATGGTTTTACGACTTCCCAAGGGGTTAGTACATTCAAAATCATCATAAAAGAGCTGTAGCTGAATAGCAAGATGGTTTTAGTAAAATTTGTTCTGTTTGAAAAGAGAACCACAGCAAAATTTCGAAAGCTGTTGGGGTGTACAAGTGTGATGGTTTTCAAAAATTTGTTTGGCAAAATGTGTATTTTTAAACAATACTTTTAATGTTTCTATTATAGAGATATACTGATAAGTCGTCTGCACTAAGCATTTCTTGTAAGTTTTATATTTTTTGCAATATTTACGGTGCCAGCGGGTACCAATTGTAATTTGAATAGGCTTAACAAAATATGCCGATGTTTTAAATTTTGCATTTCTTTTATAACGCGACATGACATTTTTAAAGTAATTATTATGTTGGTTATTTATTATGTCGATTTTTTCTAAAAGCTCTGGCTGAAAATTACCTTCTGACCTTACGATGACCTTTGAATAATCATTAGAAAGATTTTGTAACAATTCTGAAGATAATTGTAATATTTTATTGATAGTTAAATCTGGTAACCCTAAATAATCTAACTCGGATGCAAAAGTAAAAACAGTTTCTTGGGAATCTATTGTATCATTACTGAGTGCAATAGAAGATAATCCTGGTGCTTCAATAGCAGTGATTTCTAAATTACTTTGTTCGTTTATGTTACCATTGCCACTAATAAAAGAATCAGCAAATTTTTCGTAATTAACTAATTCATGTAAATTTGAATCTAATGGTTCTTTATGGGGCTTTTTAACATGGTTTGAACATTTTACGACATGTTTACGAAGACCTGAATAGGTATTACAAGTATATGCACAGTTTATATCATAAACACACCGTAAAATAAGAGATTTTGAATCTACTTGTTGATGCATCAGTCTCAAATGCTTAATTAGTGTTGATATGAAGGAAGAAGTTTTTTGACAAATATAACAGACGTAAAGGATTTCACGATTCATTTTCCTGGTTTTCTTTTTTAATTTACAAAAATTAATATATTTATTATAATGCATACTGGGGGGTATGGTAGTAAATCCCAATTATAATGTTAATTTTGTTATGATTCAGTAAATTTTAAATAAAAAATAAAAACTTATAATTCAACAAATGATAAAAAAAATAAAGTAATTTTCAAAATCACTATCAAAACTTAAATTTAAAGAAGTTAATTTTCTTCCAATAATTTCTTAAACTTAATATGAAGATCAATTAATGTTATTGGTATATTAGCTAAATCCATTTTATAGACGTACTTTTGTAGAAATAGCCAAAAAAGCCTTAAATTATTATCATATTTGATGTTAAAAATAAAGTGTAGTTTGTAAACTATATCTAAAGCATCAATAAATTGAAATTCCGGGGCCAATGGTATCAAATTACCATCCAATACAATAATATATTGATTAATTTTTCCTTTTGTTATCCCTGTTGCAATAATATATGGTGCCCTTTGTTTAGCGTTGATCAAGTAATCTTCGTTTGTTAGACCAACCTAAAATTATAAAACACCATTAAAAATAAATAAAAAATATTTTAAAATTATATCTTACGGTTTTAAACTCTAGCAGCTGATCAATAGCCTTCTCATCCGTCATGTGACTAAATTTGGTCCTTCCGGCTGGTGATGGAGGTAAAAGTCGTATCAAGTTGAGAAAAGATAGCGCACAGCTCTCCCAATCTACGTATATACATACATATATAGTAGAAATATTTGAAATACTTTTATAAAATGATTAATAACACATGCCCTTACTATAGAATCATTAAAATGTAGCTCAAATGTAAACCGTACACTCCTCAAGTCTTATAGAAATTCATGTTTGAGGTTCATTTTAAAATTATTGAATCAGTTTTGTGCTTTGTGAGTGATACAGACCTTGGAAGCAGTTGAGCCTTACATTGGTTTAGTAATTTGCGGGGATTATTTTGTACTAGAAACTTATTAAAATGAAAATACCTCAGTGTTAATGGGTTTAACAAGAAGGTTACATAACGTTTAACAGAAATTAATTTGTTCAAAAAAAAAAAGTATATTACAATTTTATGTAAAATCAACTTTATAATGATCATAGGTTTACCAATTATTTAAACTCTATTTGAAAAATTATAGTCATAGCTTTAATTAAAAGTAACTCTTTTTAATAACTATACTAAGGGCATAGGCCATAGGTTTGGTTGTTGGGGGAGTAGTTTTAGGAGTCAAAGCTTTCTAGGATATGCGATTCTCATAAGACTTCTTCCTAGTGTAGTTACGCCTCCTCGTGGCGACAACCGGGCAATGCATCCTAGAATGTAGCCAAGTAACTTACACGACCGTGCAATGGCGGTAAATCCATTGCCCCAAGCTTTGGTGGGACAACATACGCTGAGAGCTGCGTGGCTAAGGGGGAGCTTAGTCTTTAGTATGTGAACTCCGGGTACCAGGCGACCCCCGGTTTAAAGTAGCCTTCCCACAGTATACCGATCTCTGCTGTGGGTGACCTTCATTCCTCGGATACTCGTGGGATTCAAATGGAAACCGAATTTAAAAAAAAACATAGAGGGTGATGCCTCTTTAAAAGCATCAACTTCACCAGCTATTGAGTTGGGTCTCCTAAGCTATGATGGAATGGTAGATGCCACAAGGGCCACCACTCTTGATTATCTTAACGTCC
The DNA here is from genome assembly GCA_958295665.1 of Tipula vernalis. Lineage (NCBI taxonomy): Eukaryota > Metazoa > Arthropoda > Insecta > Diptera > Tipulidae > Tipula > Tipula vernalis. The sequence continues at coordinate 123,979,712 of OY282558.1, read as the reverse complement.
GGACCAAGGAAAAGGTGGAACAGTCCACCTCTTCTACTACGGACACCTTCTGTGACGACAACATAAGTGTAATCTCACAGTTATCGGGCACCTCAACCATTGGTGTTGATATTGGGAACATGTCCCTCAACGCCGGGGAATGGGTTAAGCTCAACTCCTTCGAAAGAAGGCGTTTTAAAAAGGGGCTCAAGGAAGGCAAAACTAGAGAAGAGGCTCTAGCTGCTGCTAAGTCCGCGACCCCTCTGAAAGCATCCTCGGGGCCTGTTGCTCCTACCCTAGACAAGAGGTCTGGTGGTAAGCGTGAGAGGTCTTTCGAGGTTGCTCCGGAACCAAATAAACCACCTGCCAAAAAAGCAAAAGAAGGGCCTTCTCCGGTAAAGCCCTCTTTCAGCCAGGTAGCAGGCAGTGTTAAGCTGGGCATCGTACCAGGTGATCTCAGTGGCAATCCTCTTAGTATGGAGCAAATGGCAAACATACAGGAGTGTGTCATTGACCTCATTATTGGGATGCAAGGCTCAAACCACAAGCCGCAATTCCTTGGCTGTTTCCGGAGAACAGGTTGGCTATTTTTTATATGTTCCGATCATTCCACAGCGGAATGGATGAGGAACAGTTTTGTAAGCCTAAGGGAAAAAATTGGTCTGAACATAACTTTGGTGGAAGAGGATGATTTTCCTCGGCCAAACATCGTTAGGGGGTTCTTTCCACAGAGCCTTAGCTTAACTAGCGAGAAGATTCTCGCTACCCTGGCCGCGCAGAACGATGGTCTCGCGGCCAACTCATGGAAGATACTGCAACGGACGACAACTGGCGTACTCGTCCATTTGGTTATGGCCATAGGCGAGTCTTCCATGAAGAAACTACGCGAATCCAACGGGAACATCGCATACCGCTTTGGTAGGATAAAACTCCTTCTCAAGAAGGATTCCCCCTCTACCAACCCAACCACTGGAGTCAGCTCCAGTAAGGAGGGTACTTTACCAGCCCCAGTAGTAGGCACAATCACAGACGAGGAGGCATCCAGGAACAGCAGCGCTATTGAGCATTCTGTTCCTGCTGCCTCTTCGTCGGCAGCACGATCAACGGATCTCTCCGCAACTCCTACTGTGGGATCGAGTAAATCAGCACTCACCCCGAAAATTAAGCATATGGGCGCTCGGGGTGTTACTGGGAAAAGTGGCAGAAACAGGCCAAATCCCGCAAAGCAGACGGCTGGCAAGCAGCCAGGAGCGTAGAGCTCCTTTACCCTAATCATCCAGTATGGCTGGTACTATTAGGGTACTACAAGCGAATCTGCATCACGCAAAAGGAGCTTCGGATACCTTTTGCAACAGGTTCGCGAAACAACACTTAACCCTTGGCCTTATCCAGGAACCTTGGGTTAATGGAGGAAAAATCAGAGGCCTCCACCTCAAGTCATGTAAGTTGATTTACGATCGAAGGGAGGAAGTTCCCCGAGCAGCAATATTTGTTTCATCTAATATTAACGTTCTTCCAATTCCAGAGTTCACCACTAAGGATTTGGTTGCAGTAATCCTGGAGGTTCCGACTAGCAGGGGAATGCAGGAGACAATATGTGCCTCTGCGTACTTCCCTGGTGAGTCGGTTAGTGCTCCACCTGTAGTTGTACAGGATCTGGTGGATTACTGCAACCTAAAAAACAAGCATTTCATCATAGGCTGCGATGCTAATGCACACCATATCATTTGGGGCAGCAGTGATACAAATGGCAGAGGTGAGTCCCTTTTAAATTATCTTATGAGTAGTCACATAGACATTTTAAATAAAGGTTCGAACCCCACTTTCATAAACTCGACTCGGCGAGAGGTGTTGGACCTCACTTTGTCAAGTCAGTTTATTTCCAACTCTGTTGCAAACTGGCATGTTTCAAGCGAAGCTTCTCTGTCGGACCACATGCACATCAGGTTCGATATACCGGGAGTGATCATACAGGCAACAGAGCGTCGTATCCCTTGTTTTACAAATTGGAAAACATATAGGGATATTTTATTTATCAAAGCAGACATGCTGCCAACATCTTTGAGTTCAATTAGTGACCTAGAAACCGCAGCTGGTCTGCTTAATGACGTGCTCCTATCTTCCTACGAAAGCAGCTGTGTGGTGCGTAACGTTGTGGTTAATCGCAAAGTTCCATGGTGGAACGAACAGCTGGCTAAACTTCGTAAGAAGGTTAGGAAATTATTTAATAGGGCAAAGCATTCCAATGAGTGGAATGAATATAGGCAAGCCCTAACCAGTTACAACACAGAACTAAGGCGTTCCAAACGCCTCACGTGGAGGAAAAACTGTGGAAATATCGAGGATATACCTACAGCTGCTCGACTCCATAAAGTTCTAGCTAAAGATCAGTCCAACGGGATTGGGCTTCTTCTGAAATCCGATGGTAGTTATACATCAGGTCGCAAAGAGTCGCTCGAAACCCTGCTTCAAGTGCACTTTCCGGGCTGCACTGTTTGCGACACAAATACAATCACTAACTCCATATCTGGTACACACATGGGTGTAAATATGGGTTGGGTTAATAGTTTATCCGGTAAGCTTTTTACTCCGGATAAAGTCAAATGGGCCATTAACTCTTTTCAGCCTTTCAAGGCTCCAGGAGGGGATGGAATCTTCCCAGCCCTCCTTCAAAGGGGCCTGGACTTGATTACCCCTGCTCTGGTGGCCTTGTTTAGAACTAGCTTCAATTGGGGTCACATACCACAGGCTTGGAGTCAAGTAAACGTGGTTTTTATCCCAAAGCCTGGCAATCGGCCATGTGAACTTCCTAAGTCCTTTCGACCTATCAGTCTTACATCGTTTATTCTTAAAACCATGGAACGACTTATAGATCTTCATATCAGAGACTGGTTAACGGCAACCAGACCTCTAAATCCAAATCAATTCGCCTATAGGAAAGGCAAATCCACAGAGGGTGCGCTGCATCTACTTGTCACCAAGATTGAAGCAGCCTATCGCTCGAAAGAAATTGCTCTGTGTGCATTTCTGGATATTGAGGGAGCTTTTGACAATACTGGATACGACTCAATTGCTAGGGCAATCAAGCGTAGAGGTATTGACGATCCGACTAACCACTGGATTAGTTCCATGTTGGTTAGTAGGAAGATTACATCTAAATTAGGTAATGAGTCAGTCACGATTACGGCAGCAAGAGGGTGTCCGCAGGGCGGTGTCCTGTCCCCTTTGCTGTGGTCACTCGTGATCGACGAGTTGCTTGATAATTTACATCTACTTGGGTACGATGCCATTGGTTATGCGGACGATTTGGTTATCATAGTCTCTGGAGGGCATGAACGTACAATGTCCGCCAGCATGCAACAGGCTTTGCTTGTTATTTCGAATTGGTGCACTGGGGAGGGCCTTTCGATTAACCCTAGCAAAACAGTCCTGGTGCCCTTCACCAAAAGACGTAATTTGAACCTTGGTTCAATTAGTCTTAATAATATAAATATCGGATACTCCAATGAAGTCAAATATCTGGGTGTTGTCCTAGATAAGAAACTAACTTGGAACTCTCATATTACTTCAACTACCGAACGCGCGGCCAGGGCCATGTGGGCCTGCCGGCGTATGTTCGGCAGGACCTGGGGCCTGAACTCAAAAATGATTTACTGGATGTACATCATGATAGTGAGGCCAATTGTAACATATGGGGCAATAGTTTGGTGGCCTAAGGTACAGCAAAAAGTTATTATGAACAAGCTGACCTCATTACAGAGACTAGCATGTCTCGGAATTACAGGTGCTATGCGCACCTGCCCTACGGCGGCAATGGAAGCTCTCATCGGGCTCACTCCAGTTCATATCCACGTCAAAAAATCAGCTGCTACCTGTGCAGCTAGATTGAAGCTCGCGAATCAATACAGTCATGATGACCATATGGGTCACCTGGACATTTTGAATGAACTTCCAGACCTGAATATGTTCTTTAGTGTCCCGGACGTTATGCCGAAAGAACTCTGCTTTGGCAGGAATTTCGTGGTAACAATCCCCGATAGAACAGACTGGGATACTGGGTTACCGCAGATGGAACCTAACAGCCTAGTCTGGTACACTGATGGATCAAAAATGGATAGTGGAGTCGGCATTGGTGTCTTTGGACCCAATCACAAAATATCGAAATCACTGGGTACTTACCCCAGTGTTTTTCTAGCCGAAATTCACGCCATCGAAATCTGCGTCTCTATTATTATGACCAAAGGTCTTAAAGGCGCATCCATCCACATTTTGTCTGACAGCCAAGCAGCACTGAAAGCATTGGCTTCTAACTGCTTGGTTTCCAAGTCGGTTCAAAGTTGTTATAAACTGCTACAATCTCTCTCTTGTCAAAACAAAGTAAGGTTGTGGTGGGTGCCTGGTCACATGGGCATCACTGGAAATGAGATAGCCGACGAACTTGCACGGGCAGGCTCGTCGACTACACTCATTGGCCCTGAGCCTTTTTGTGGTATCCCGTGGGCTTCTGCAACCTACACAATCAGTAAATGGGAAAAAATACAGTGCTTGACTTATTGGAACTGTATTCCCGGCCTTAGACAAGCCAAATCTTTGATCAGACCATTTCACCACAAAAATTTGGCGATCAATTTCAGCAAAGGAAATATTAGGAAACTTGTGAGTTTTCTCTCAGGTCACTGTAACCTGAGATATCATTTGAACAAAATGAACCTGTCCACAGAGACGGAGTGCCGACTCTGTTTGGAAGAGACAGAAACCGCAGAACACATACTATGTGAGTGTGTTGCTCTGTGCACACGGAGGTGGATTCATTTTGAAGAGAGGTATCTGACCCCGGAGAAATGTAAATTGGCCTCTATAAACAGCATTCTCGCCTTTATTAGAGAGGTGGAGAAGCTCCTGGAGTAACAGTACCCAATAGCACAAAAGATCTTTTAGGTCGTAGTGCTAGCCGCTTTTGGGCAGGGACGAAAAAAAAAAAAAAAAAAAAAAAAAAAAAAGGGCATAGGCATAGATTCAGATTTTACCAGAACTCCGTTCAAATTCTGTGTATAAATTTTTTTTTCCTGCGTTTTTTACTATAGTAAAAATGTGTCGTTGGTAAATTTCCCATTCAGTTTTCAGCTTCGGTGTTGAGCAATAATTTAGTTCAAAATCAAAGAGAATCTGTAAAATTAAATGAACAATATAATAAATAAACATAAAACTTATAAATCTGTACCTACCAGTTCTGGAGATATGTAGAAGTATTTGCAGTTCTCGTTTATAATAAAATGTTCTTTTTTAAATTCTAATTTTCTGTAGGCTGCCGTTGCTTTCAATTTATCTTTAGCTAATTCAATTTCTTCTGGCAATGCTAATGTTTTTAATGTATACAAATCCAGTTGTAAATCAGGCGTATCAAACGAACTATCCGGTTTTTCCGTTTCTGCACTGCGAATATTTGAAATTGGCTCAAACTCCTTTTCAAGCTTCCTTCTCTTCACCCTATCGTTTTTTAGTTTTACTTGCAAAAACCCAGTATTTGTCGAATTAAATAATAATTCCTAAAAAATATTATTATATTTATATTAGAATATTTTTTGAACTTTGAACAGGAGCACATCAAAAACTGCATCGCCCATTTTTGCGCCACTCATGTGTACGTGTTAAAAAAAAGAAAAGAAATTAGTATTTCTTACTTTTTTGTGTTTATTGATTGAAAACAAGGCCGGCAGCAGAAGTATAAGGGGCGCATTTTTTCGATGTATTCGTGTACATGGCTTTAAACTAGAATACAGTAAACTGAAAGAGTACAAATAAACTAGATATTAAAATAATTGTGCTTAGTATCTAGCTCTCGTGTATGGAAAATTTTGGACACTCGCTGGCCTAATAATTTTCTTATGCACAGTTGCTTAATAAAGTCACAATGGCTAGTTAAACAGTATTTCCCCTATTTCTTCTTGTATGGGATTGCGATTTGTTTCATAATACAAAATCAATGCAAGCTGCTTATATTTCTTTTTTACATGAACATTGTAACAAGAGAGTTAAATATTTCACTGCCTAATTTCATCTAGCTACTAATATAACGACAAATGTTTCTATGCAAAAATAAACTAAAATTAACTGCGTTGAATTCGTATTATGAAACCAATCGCCATTTCTTACAAGAAGAAAGAGAGGAAATATTTTTGGACTAGCCGTAGGCTGGTGTGGCTTTATTTAAGCAACTGAACATTAGTGTTATTATTATTTAACATAATAACAAATATTAATAAATGAACTAACTAGCTGCAAACAGGGAAATAACTCCACACACGCGTTCGCTGCGGAAAGTTGCTCTTCTTTCGTTGGATTAAAACTAAAATATTCGTGGATATATGAAGCCAAAAATGAAACCAATTTTCGCCTGTATGTGTCTTTAAGCCAACCAGTTTCTTTGAAGCCTGTGTAGATAGTTGAGCCTCCTGCCTTCTTTGTAATAAACTGCTTAAAAGACTAAACGAATACGAAAAAAATTAATTCGGAAATAAATAAATTAAAACAAACAGTACTTCAGATGTAATAAACACACTGCTTCCAATTGCCGCATTCGATCTCTTTAATACTCCCTTTTGATTAGTTGGATCAGTTTGAACACTTGTTTCGTTTACTTTTACTTCCAAGGTAGACAAATTTTGGGAACTATAGTCGTCAAATAAAACATTCTCCATGTTACTGGAAGTAGTTGAGCTGTAATTTTGGCAATCGTCCACCTCTAAACTTGTTTTGGTTTTCACACGCACAATAAAACACGCACACGGGTGTAAAATAAATTGATTGACATATTGAAGAAAAATATTTTGTTCAATGCGAGCTCCATGAACATTTAAAAAGCAATCAAAATTTTCTATATTTACTGCACTATTTTGTAATGCTGTAAAATAAGTTAGGTACTAATGTTGAATTCATTTCCCACAAAAACATCACAAAAAAATTGATGTACATCGAAAACCATATTGAATTCGTCAAAAAATATCAATGTTTTATCGATGTACATCAATTTTACGAAATGTACATTTTTTGATAAATGTCACCTTGGCTACTAACACTAACAAAAATAGAAACGTCAATTTGTAGTTGTCAATGTTCTCAATATATAGAGTATTTGTCTCGATTTTTAATCATTTTAATTGTTGTGTTTAATTATTTTAATTGAATTAAATAAAATTGTCAATATATAGTTTCTTACGCCTCGATTTTGAATCGTTTTACTTGTTGTGTTTAATTTTAATTATTGAATAAATCACTCGACTAAACACTACAAAAATCGATTTGAAATTTTTTAAACGTCAAACGTTTTATGTTACCAATACAAACACAAAACTGCATCAATTTTGGTTTCACACCACAAAATTTACATTGATTTGAAAAAACGAAAAGAATTCAACATAATAGATAAGTTTGCGATTGACATTTTAGCAAAAAGTGTTAGTGCACTACAGGTTTCAATAAATCATTAGTCCTACTTCAATAAGCACGATTTAAAATACCAATAACCAAATTTAAATATTAAAATATCTTTGCATTGAATGGTATACTTTTAATATTGATAATTCTAATCTGATAGGACATACAATGACTTCTCGATCACTTTAATGTTTATTAGTATTAATAACAACACCACAAATAGATATACTTTACCTGAATAAACATAATCATAATAGTCCAAAGTTTCAGATGTACTGAATTGAACAATTTCTACAAGTTTAACTGTTTTTTCAATTTGTACTGTTACATAAATTCCTGTCATAATTTAACACTTTATTTTAAATAATATTAACTTAATCACAATAATTAATTTTATTTTTAAAATTAAAAACTAAAACTACGGTCAAAAAGTATGTACATATGTAGATAAAGTAATTACAAAAGGAAAAACTTGTTCGTAGTTTGTTTATTTTTGTTTAAATTTTTCACTTAGCACCAAGTTTCAAAGCTTTATTATTAATAAGCACAGAATAAACCATTGAAAACTAATTATTTTTAGTAACTCTCTATTTAATAACTTTTGATCTTCAATAATTAATATTAAATTGAACTATTCTCTCAAATGCTCGAGATGCGTTTACGATAAAACACGTTTGCATAATGATTATATTTATTCTAGAACATATTAGTAAAATGTATAACTGTAATTTGTTTATACCAACCATTATTCAATTTAATAAGAAGAATTTATAAATTCATCAAGGATTGATACCTAGGTTGTATTAACTTTAACTAAATCTTTTATTAAATACATTTTAATAAAAAAATTACATTTATTTAATATTTTGATAGTATTACTTGTAAAAAACCGTTGCATTCTAATTTTATAATAAATAAAATGAAAAATAATTCGAAGTTCCAAAACATCCTTTTAATAATTATTATATATAAAATGCATACAACCAAAATATAAAGTTTTTAAATTTTATATTTTAATTGTATCGCAATAATAAATGTTTTAAATAAAATAATAAATGAAATAAAAAGATAAATTTGATGTATAATTTTTGATATAACTGAATATAAATTTAATAATTTTAGTGTATTCTAGGGCAATTAAAACGAATTTTATATGGTTGTTATACCAAAAAAACTTATGTACCATTATAATAATTTTCATTTCTATTGAATTAAAACTAAAAATGGTATGTATTTATTTTATAGCAGAAAATATATTAAAAAATATACCTAAATTTCTAATCGTGTAGTCCGAATTTGTAAAAGTTATCAAAATATTAAAAAAAATTAAAATGACAGAATTTTCTTTAAAGAAAATGCATTTTTATCTTTTGTCGGCCGAATTTCGAAGTCGATCAACAAAAGATAAAATTGAATTTTTTAAAAATAAAAATTTTGTCAAAAAATAGAAATGTAATGAAATCTTGAAATTTTTCTACGTTATCTAATTTATTTTCTAAAATAAAATTATTTAAATTTTCCCGTTCTTTAATTCTATTATATAATTGCTTCAAAATGTGTTGAGGTTTTTTAATATTTTTTTTTATTTCTTGCAAAAAATTTTCATACATATATCCTGAGAACGAATCTAAGGGGCCATACAACTTTACATAACCGGGCAAATGTAAAAATGCTATGAACATTGTAATTTACGTATTTCAATCCATAAATTTGGGGATATACAAATTCATTTAAAAGTATCTGGGCATTATCTGTATTCTCTTTGCAACTAGTCCTATCGGATAAAAGACGAAGACTAACAACTAAAAGCAAAAAATGATAAAAAATATTAGAGTCAACGAAACCTTTTAAAAGTGGAAGTACTCCATATAAAATAAAAAATCTAAATTCTGTGGCTTTCCATCTGCAGATTTCATTAAAATCTCTTGGTTTGCGAGAAAATTCTAAAGGGACGTATTTAGAATAAGAGACAAATAATTCGGACATCAAATTTTTAATTTCTGGTTTTATTTTATCTAAAAGAAGGGTTAACATTTTTTTGCAACTCCTAAATCGACTAAATGCATTGGATCTAGAGGAAATTGGGTAACCATCATAATTTCAGATTTTTCTAAAATATTTGCCTCACCTTTATGATGTTCTACATCTAAGCGATTAGCGAAAGAATAATCAGTTCTTAATTACCTGGAACTACGTTAAAAACGGGAGTATGAGAAATTCTAAACCCTGATTGATTACATTCGTGACACCGTTTAATCGCGTTGTGGTATTTAACTGATTTGCAAAAGGATTTTGCTGGTGCATCGCAAATAAACGCGCGTAAAATAAATTTTTTTGGAATCGAATTTTTACCAATTAAAATGCCCTCATTTTTTAATATTAAAAATTCATTTACAAATTATTTAAAAACACTATCTGGGGGGATGACCGTCACCAACCCAAGCTCCGACAATAAAAGGGGGATGATTACGATCGTCAACGAAAGAACCAAGAATAGGCCAGAGCGTTTTCCTAGAACTTTTATAAAGAGGTAATCCATCGATGTTAAAATCACAAATAATTTCCGGCAAATTAGATAAGAACTTTAAATCATATCGATTAATGCATTTTTCAATTCCAAAATGGGCATATTCTCCTGGCGGTACCTCTTTTGGTGTAAAACTATCAGTGGGCACTACTAGTACTGCGAAATAATGAACCTTTTGTTTTTGGAAGATCAACACCAAATTCCCTTAAAACTTTAAGCAAATGTGAAACTGGATTTACAGATATATTATGTAAAATAATCCATTTAATTAAATTTATCTTTAATATATTAATTTTATCTGAACATGAATTATCAGAAAACTCGCCTTCGGATGAAGACTCATCTTCAGATGAGCATGAAATTAAAATATCATCTAATGAAAAACGATCTTCCAAAACAGGAACGTTATATTCGCTATTAAAATTTTCGGGATTAAAATTAATTTCTTCTAGCTTAGACATATTTTCGGGATTACTTAAATTAAAATTTATTTCACAATCTAAACTACTGTCTGCCATTTCGGAGGTTATCCTATACCGTTGGGTTCTGGATATATTATCCATTCTAATTATGTATTATGAAATATTTTCTACAACAATTATGAATAAGTTCACGAGAAAATGTGAGAAGAACAAACACTAAACTGTTCTACTGCTTTAATATAGCTTTTATGATTTATTTATGATTTTTCTAACAGGGAATTTAGTTAAGTTCAATTTATATAATAGCAATAAATTACATATAATAATACTCACAGTTTTCTAATATTTAATTTATTTTGATAACGCTTTAAATTAGCAACATTCAAAATGGCGGCGAAAAATTGAAACCAATTTAGTAAATATTATTTCTATGCACTACGTATATTTACGAAAAATAAAAAAAATATAAACATGTACATATAATTATATTTAGTAAGTAATCACAGAAAATTTTCTTTACACTTTCACTCACACAACACACTGAAAGACGACACAAAATAATAATAAACAAAAAAAAAAAAAAATGGCGAAATATATGCGGTTTGGGTGGCTGTGACGATAACGAAGCGGTTTTTAAAGACATTTTCAAGACAACCGCAAGACTTGTTACTATTCGTTCTATTTCCCACCCATAGGAGCGCGATAAATTAAATAACGTACATACGTGACTTTAGTAACATACAGAAGACAACCCAAAGAGATGTTCTTTAAGAAATTTGTCTCTTTTTAACATGTGTATTTATATATTATTTGCTCTATGCCAGACAAGCTAAAGACATGTTACCAAAGACAAAAAATCTGCTGGGAATCCATTATTTTTTATACATACAGTACGAGATTAATGATTATTTCAATCTGCCCTATCGGCAATACTTTTTAGTACATTATAAATGATAATATTTTAGTACATTATAAATGGTAGCATTTTAGTTCACAAATTATAAAATTAGAAAAAATAGATAAGTTTAATTCACGTTAGTAATTAATTAATTGATTAAACCAAGAGCACCACAAGTACTCCCCTTTCAGCGAAAGCGTTGGGGTATGTTTACGTTTCGTTTTGGCCGATCATCTGTTGTTGACGTTTGTGGTTGTGGTCTATTGTTAATTTTAGTTGTTTCTTTCGGTGTAATATCGTCCAGGTAAGGTTCTTCTATCCAAATAAACGCCGGTTTGAGTCGATCAATGGATATATTAACGACGCGATTTGTCATTTGAATGGTGTAGAATTTCTCATTTCTTTTTAATACTAAAGGCCCTTCATATGGTGGCGATACGGACGGTTTGACAGCGTCGATGCGGACGAACACATGAGTACATGAATTCAGCTCCTTGTTGATGTACGAAGTTGGCCTAGTATGGAATGACATGTTGTTGGGATTTAGACCAATCATTGATTCACGCAAAATTTTGAGTACCTCGTTTTGACTATCGGTAGATTTATTTATATCGTAGAATTCGCCTGGTATGCGTAATGTGGTGCCATAGACCAATTCGGCTGGCGTCGTAAGCAGGTCCTTCTTAAACGATACTCGTAGCCCCAACATGATGATTGGCAAATTGTCAACCCAAGCATCTTGTCCTAATGCAAGGATTGATGATTTTAACGTCCTATGCCATCGTTCTATTAATCCGTTCGATTGTGGATGATACGGCGTGGTTCGAATTCGATCCGCTCCAATGATTTTAAAAATTTCCCTCATCGAAAAGGATTCAAATTGCCGACCTTGGTCGGTTGTGATATATTCTGGGCATCCGAAACGTGCGACCCAGCAACTCAAGAACCCTCGTGCGACTGATTCAGCTGTCATATCACTTATTGGAATCGCATCCGGCCAACGGGTAAAGCGATCGATAATTGTCAAACAGTATCGATATCCCCGCTGCAGGGGTAAAGGACCAATGATATCCATGTTGATGTTGCTAAACCGTTGATCCGGCGGCCTATATTTACTAACAGGTGTTTTATTATGACGATGTATTTTCGTTTTTTGGCACTGTATACAGCCTCGCACGAAGTTTGTGACGTCTTTTCGCAACATTTGGCCACACATATCGATCAGTCACCAGCTTAATACTGGTTTTAATGCCTGGATGCGACATTTTATGAGTTGACGTCATAATGTGGTGATGAATGTATCGCACCAGAGCATCCGGCTACCACCTGGAATAGAAAACTGCTTGAAATTCAACGAAATTTGGTTACCTTGACGAATCTGAGTAAATTCGTTGTCCATTTCTTGATCTATGGATAGTTGCTCGTAGTCAAATGTTTTAATTTGCTGTATTCTGGATAGAAGATCAGCTGTTAAGTTTTCACTGCCACTGACATATCGAATATCACTGGTAAATTGGCCCACAAAGTCTAAATGACGGATTTGACGAGGGGAAGCCTTGTCCAATCTTTGTTGAAATGCGAAGACAAGCAGTTTGTGATCCGTGTAGATTCGGCTTATTCTTCCCTCCAGTAAATATCGAAAATGTTTCACTCCTAAGTACATGCCTAACAATTCCCGATCGTACGTGCTATACTTTTATTGCGTATCGGTCAGCTTTTTGGAAAAATAACCCAAAGGCTCAAAAGTTCCCTCAACAATTTGATGCAACACCGCTCCTACGGCGAAATCCGATCCATCGACGCTCAGAGAAAGTTCGGCATTCTTCTTCGGAAATGCGAGTGACGTAGCATTGGCGAGTTCATTTTTGCATTTGTCGAATGCTTCAGTCGTTTCCTCGGTCCAGATCAATATCGTCCTATCATTTTTGACGTTTCCCCTGATCATCGAATGAAGTTTCATTTGTGAGTTTATTGCATTCGGTATAAATTTCCGGTAATAGTTGATCGCTAGGAAAGTCTTGAGTTCTTTAGCCATTGAAGGTTTACGATACTCTCGAATGACTGCAACTTTACCAGGAAGAGGCGCAATTCCATTTTTTGAAATGATATGTCCTAGGAAATGTAGTTCAGCTACTGCCAAGTCACACTTTGATACGTTGATAGCAAGTCGATACTTGCGGAGGCGTTCGAATACCAATCGTAAGTGTTCCTCATGTTCATTGATGTTTTCCGATGCAATCAAAATATCGTCCAAGTACGGAAAAACAAACTGCAAACCCCTCAATGCCTCATGTATTAGCCGTCATGAATGTAAATTCATACAGACCAAACGGAGTCGTGATGGCTGTTTTCGGAATATCGGTTGGATGAATTGGCACCTGATGAAATGCTTTTTGGAGGTCTATTTTACTAAATACAACTTTTCCGCTTAAAATAGACGTGCAATCATGAATATACGGTATCGGGTACCGATCAGGCACTGTCTGTGCATTCAATGCTCTGTAATCTCCACAGGGCCGCCATGTTCCATCAGATTTTCTGACCATGAGCAAGGGGCTGGCCCAGTTACTAGTAGATGGACGGCAAATACCCATTTTCATCAAATATTCAAATTCATCTTTTGCAGCAGCTAGCCTCTCAGGATCCAATCTTCGTGGTCGAGCAAAAGTTGGTTGACCTGTTGTTTCGATGCGGTCGGTGTACGATATTCGAATTTCCGATGTGGGGCGGATTACCTAATTTTGTAATGTCTGCGAATTCGGCTAATAGGTTTGGCAAATGGCGATTGTGGATCAAATGTTTTGATTTCTGCAGTATGAAATTGGTGGGGGCTACAAGCGTCGCTAACCTAGTAATATTATCCACCAGGCGAGCTCCCTTCAAATCGATGAGTAAATCGAAGTTACGAATAAAATCGGCCCCAATAATTGGTGTGTTGACGTCCGCAATGAAAAATTCCCATTCGAAATCTCGTCGCAAATTAAGATCCACCTTAACTCGTTTTTTGCCATAAACATTAATCGTTGTTCCGTTTGCTGCAAACAGTTTATAGTCGGTTGGAGTATTTCTCTCGTTTGACGTGGGCGGTAATACGGATAGATCTGCGCCCGTATCGATGAGAAATTTGATAGCCGATTTTTTGGTCCGTAATGGATAATCTTCGTATGTTGACACAAGATAATTGATAATCGGCTAAACTTGTGTCAACGACAGACGCGTTTCATTGTTCCCCACTTGATCCAGTCGCACTCTGCTTTTTATATCGACAGGGACTGCGACATTTAAACGATTGTTTGCCAAATCGTCGATGGTACCAGCATTCTACATAATGTTCGCTCGGTGTTTGACTTCGCGCACGTGATGTGGAGCGAGAGCGACTTCGTCCTCGTGACCACAATTTTTGAATTTGTTTAGATAATTCAGCTATTGCGACTTTTAATTCCCGATGATACAATGACGAATGGGAAGATTCGTTTGTTTCGTTGCCTGGTACCACTTCGTTGACCATGCGAGTTTGCATAACCTCAACAATAGCGTCCGCAATCTTTGTAAATTCCTCCGTGGAACTGGCGGAGGCAGCTACTGCACGCACGTGCGTGATCGGGCAATCATTGAGCCCACAGACCTTTAAGGGCCGCATCATTTATAGAATTACCAGCAACTCGGCGCATTTCATGAAAGAGCTGACTAGGCTTCAGGTCGCCCAATGGCATTTCGGATAATAACCGGTTGAGTCGTCGCTGCTGACTTTCGGAAAAATGTCCAATTAATTCTTTTTTTATATATTCGTATTTTTTGGTATCTGGGGTGGCATCAATAATTCCTCGTAGTTGTGGTAGCAATGACGAATCAACGGCTGCCAATACCGTATTAAATTGTTGCTTATCGGACAAAAAACCAGAGGCTGGAAACCAAAAATCCAGCGACAAAAACCAACTCTCTATATCATTAGTATTCAACCGTGGCAATGGTAATTTCGCGAATACTGTTGAAATGCCATTATCGAGAGGCTCACTTGATTTTAATCTTGTTATTGTTTCGTGTGGATTAGTATCAGCTGAGGTGGTGGTGTTGGTATTTGTGGTTAAGGTATCGCTCGCAGTCGACATGTTACGAAAATTAATTAAAATGGTGTAAATGTATGGATACACGTATTATAGGGACTTCCTCTATCACAAACAATATCACTCAATACAACTAAAACAAAATCCTTTACGATAACCATACAATAATTTCACTAATTCGATCTGTATTGTTGAAAATTAATTAATTTCAATACACGTGTTTTTTTTTTAATAAATCGATGCAACGGTTTAAGATTACCGCTATTCGTTTCGTCACCTTTCTCGCGTCTTCAAATTACAATTACAATTTATAGGTGTACGGACATTAATTCAACTTTAAAACACCAATTGGAATGTTTTTCAACTCGTTCTCGTCGGATAGTCACCAATTTGTAGAGTTTTGTTTGTAGCTACAAAGCAATTTAACAATTATTAAAAACTCTTTTATTTAAGGTTACTTTTTATTGAGAGATAGCGATCGACTGACTACTCTTTTTTTGACAATCCATTATTTTTTATACATACAGTACGAGATTAATGCTTATTTCAATCTGCCCTATCGGCAATACTTTTTAGTACATTAAAAATGGTAGCATTTTAGTTGACAAATTATAAAATTAGAAAAAATAGATAAGTTTAATTCACGTTAGTAATTATTTAATTGATTAAACCAAGAGCACCACATATACAACAATCGTACAACTTTTATCATATTCAGTTAAACTGATATTGTCACAATACTTTTGCAGTATGTAAATACTAAAACTACTGTAAACTGAGAACAAGTATCCTTTAGGTCATTATTACTCATAAGAATTTGTTTTATTTAATTCGCTTGTATACAGGGTGACTCTTAAGTAAGTAATATTTCTTCAACTCCGACTCCGATGTATTAAAAATTGACTAGCCGACTCCGACTCCAACTCCCAACTCCGACTCCAACTCCTACTTCTACATGTATTCAAAGTTCATAATACTGCTCGTATTTAAATTCTTTCAACATTAGAATATAATTTTGACATAACAAAAATTCAAAATCAGATTAAAGAATTAAAGAAATAAAAGAAAAAGATAAGTGTCGACAATTTAAATTAATTAGGAATATATTAGTAAAATTAGTATGGCCTCAATAATATTGACTCGTACTTCTGTTGAAACTTTCCACTTTCTCCAAGCCATCAAAAAATTAAATCCTGAATTTGTGTAATTCGAAGTCTTTTCGATTTCTCATGGTCGTCTAGACATTTTTCGTGGATTTTCTTGGTGGTTAAAAGATGCAAATGAAAGCTGGTCACTGTGACTGTGAGATTTTTGGTAATTTCTAAAAATCATTTTAAACTGTTTGCCAAGTAAAAACATTTTTCTATGTGTTAATGATGATTTTATTTCTGTTGCGAGGATATTTGAGATTTTTCTAAGTGAAACATTAAGCTACGCCATTCTTTATTGATTGAATTGACCGGTGGTCAAATAGACTGATTGATGTCTTTTTGTAACTAAGGGTAACGTGCATTTGGAGTCGTCAGTATTTTTCCGACTCCGACTCCGCTAAAATAGCCCGACTCCTCGACTCCGACTCCGCATCTCCGGATGAAACTATTGAAATAGAACAAATTAAATTGGACAATGACTGTATCAATTAATATACTTAAATTTTGGTTTAGCAATAGATATTTATGTATTATTTTTTATTTGCTTGTAAATACATATATTGTGTATTTTAAGTTAGGAATTGTATTTGATTATTCAAGGATGTTTTCAAAATTGTAACAATTGATAAGACATCCATTGTTGTATCTGGTAGCTAATAATATGAGTATCGATCATCTTAAATTAATTTATTATGAAAAGGTACATGAACTCTTTCCGAAAATTGGTGATAGGATTAACATCCGAGAAAAAATAAAGAAATGGCGATCTGATATGGTTAGTAGCAGCGTATATTTTTTTGGTATTTAGTGGGTGTATCCAGTGTTATCGTTTGAAAAAACAAAAAAGGATTCAATTCTTTTTGTCAATCGAACATGATAATTATGTACTCTATTACGAGTGCTTTTAAATAAAAAGTATATTTTTAATTCACCGGTGTAAAGGTTTTGGACACTTTTTGGACAAAAATATATGCGAGTATACATTGTGAATTTTTTGGACAAAATTGAGATTATAGAAAAAATTAGTTTTTGGACAAATGTTTATGCGAGTGTACTTCTTTGAACACTGTATTTAACAAAAATAAAGTTCTTCAAATAAAACAAGCCTCAAATAATTTCTAACATTCATTTCCAATATGCTTTTCAACAAATGAAAGGACTTAGCACCACTTTGATATTTTGATATGAGTTGTAGGGCTCTGCAAAAAATTTAGAAAATTAACAAATCGACGAATTTCGTTTCGAACAAGGACGTTGTTCTCTATTATACCAAATAGCACGAATCTCAGAGATTGGCTCATATAGTGACTATGTAGGTTGTAAAGGGCCTACATTGCGGAATTGAAATCACTTAGTGTTATTTTTATATGAGCCGTAGGGCTCTTGCAAAACAATTTTGAAAGTTAACAAATCGCCGAATTTTCCAACTCTACGGCCTTGTCAGATTTGGTCCGCCCCGAATATTTGATTTCCCCGGTACCTGAAATATCTTTCGGGCATTCCCCGATCCGCCACCTGGAGAGGCGCCCGATAGGGGAACTGACAAAACCCCACACGGGAATTATTAATAATTAGTAATTAATATTCAATAATTATTAATTATTAATAGTTATTAGTAATTAGTAATTAATAATTAGTAATTAATTATTAGTAATTAATAACTAGTAATTAGTAATAACTAATTAGTAATTAGATATCAGTTATTAATAATTTGTAATTAGTAATAAATAATTAATAATTGATTATTAATATATAATAATAAATAATTAACTATAATTAATAAATAATTTATAATTAATAACTAATAATTAGTAATTAATAATAAGTAATTAATAATCAATAATTAGTAATTAGTAATTAATAAATAATAATTAATAGTTAGTAATTAATAATTAAAAATAAGTAATTACTAATTTATAGTTAGTAATTATTAATTAGTAATCAGTAATTAATAATTAATTATTGAAAGTTAGTAATTAGTAATTAGAAATAGGTAATTAGTAATTTATAATTAGTAATTAGTAATTGGTAATTATTAAGTAGTAATTAGTAATTAGTAATTAATAATTAATAGTTAGTAATTAATAATTAAAAGTAAGTAATTACTAATTTATAGTTAGTAATTATTAATTAGTAATCAGTAATCAGTAATTAGTAATTAGTAACTGGAGGAGATACTGGAAGTGGTAGCCACATACCGAGACAAATGGAAGAAGGCAGAAGCGGTGCTCTGCGAATCAGAGCGAGGGATGTAGAGCACTGTAGAAGCCAACTCCCGAGGAGGCAGGAAACGAGGAAGGGAAGCATCTACCGAAGAATCTGAACGAGAGGTTAGAACCAAAATGGAGTTACCTTTAGGAAAGAACGATGGATGGCAATCGGTCGTCAATAAACAACAAAGGTTGGTCAATAAACGTTCTGACCAGGAAAGCAATACAGCATCGCCACAAGGGGATACTGTTGTTGGCACAAGGCCCGGTGTGGAAGGTAAAGGTAGGAGGAAGAGACAGAGAAAAAGGAGGCGGCCAAGCAAGCGAACGAAAAATAACGCGGTGGTTGTCAAACCGGCCGAGAAAAAAACGTACGCCGAGGTCTTTGGTGCTATTCGACAACACGTGTGTCCGGATAACTCGGAACATGAAATCAGGTCAATAAGGAAGACCACGGATGGAGGAGTGCTCCTTGAACTGGGCCGCGGTGTAAATCCCGGAAAGCTTAGAGATACTATCCAAGCGGCGGTAGGAGAGATCGGAGTGGTTCGCGGCCTGATACCTCGGTCGAAAGTCGAAGTTACTGATTTGGACAGCTTTACCACCGAAGAAGAAGTGACAGCGGCAATCAAGCGCGATTCTGGTGATGTGGCAGGCGACGTCAAAGTAACGCTACTCAAACCAGATAAGCGGGAACAGAAAAAAGCGGTCATCGAACTAGATGATCTAGCTGCCAAAAAACTGCTTGACCAAGGGCGTATCAAGATTGGCTGGGTCTTCGGGCACATTAGAGTGAGGGCCGAGGTACAAAAATGCTTCAAGTGCCAAGGATATGGGCATATCAGGAGTAACTGCGCAGGTCCTGACCGCAGCAATAGCTGTTGGAAGTGTGGCGAAAGTGGGCATAAGGCTGCGGCGTGCGAGCTGCAAGCGAAATGTCATATTTCCGTTGGGAAACCCGGTGGCAACAACCACGTACAGGGATCGGGCAGCTGCGAGACTTTCCAGGGGCTTTTGCGGCGAGCGAAGGAAAATAAACGTAGATGAAGGTCCTTCAAGGAAACTTGAATGGATGCAGAGCTGCGCAGGATCTCTTGGCGCAGCTAGTCTGTGAAGCAGAAGTCCAGATAGCAGTTATTTACGAGCAATACCAGAACGATAATCGTCCAAACTGGTTTTCAGATCCCTCGGGGTCTGCGGCAATATGGGTGGTCGACACCCTTGGAGTACGCATTGATGCCCATGGTTCTGGAATTGGCTACGTCTGGCTGAGAAGCCGAAACACTACGCTTTATAGTGTGTATCTGTCACCGAACGATACAATTTCGGAGTTTCAATCCAAATTGAATGGACTGGAGGATTCGGCTCGTGATGTAACAGGGGCACTAGTGCTAGCTGGTGACTTCAATGCACGCGCACTAGAATGGGGTATGCCACACCAAAATACCAGGGGGAGACATACATATACTGGAGATGGTCTCAAGACTGGATTTATGCGTTCTAAACCAGGGATCAACGCCAACATACCGAAGGCCAGGTTTCGGCAGCTCCATATTGGACATAACATTGGTATCAGCACGGCTGGTGCCATTGGCAAAAGACTGGAGAGTGATGGAGGATTATACCGCAAGTGATCACAACTACATCAGCTTCCAATTGCACGATGATGAGCGAAAAACACAGCGAGCGAAGTATCGTAGTTCACTGAGCTAGAACACCACCAAGTTGGACAGCGAAAAGCTCCTTACATCTGTCGAGATGAGCCTCACTAATAACCAATCGGTTTTACAGGAGATTACGAACAGAGCCGAGATTGAGGCGGCTGTTGAAAGCATTATACGGTTAGTTCAACAAGCTTGCGACTCTTCTATGCCCCGAAGAAAACAGTGGAGTGGAAGGAAACAGGCTTATTGGTGGACAAATGAGATCGCAGAGCTAAGAAGGAAAGCTCTGCAGCTTAAGCGAAGGGCGCAACGCGCACAGGGCGGAGAAGAAGCAATTGCTAAGTCAGCTCAGCACAAAGCCGCAAAAAAAGAGCTCGGCATGGCCATTCGTGCGAGTAAAGCGCAATGCTGGAGAACCATATGCAACGAGGTGGATAGCGATCAATGGGGAAAAGGATACAAACTTGCCACTCGAAAGCTGGGGCTGTTCAGTACGCACGTCGCGCTGGATGCAGAAACGATGACAAATATTGTTGATGCTCTCTTTCCAACACACTTGCCGAGGGTAGAAGACGATGCTGAAAGCCAAGTTGGAGAAATTCACGCATTCACAGAGGAGGAGTTGGCATATGCAGTGACCAGCCTAAAAAATAAGAAGGCACCGGGACAGGACGGCATACCAGTGGAGGCGTTGAAGGTGGCTGTTAGTAGATACCCGCCCCTGTTACTAAAACTGTATAATGCATGCTTAATAGCAGGAGCGTTTCCTTCACGGTGGAAGACGGCCCGTCTAGTATTAATAAACAAAGAGAAAGGTGGCGATCCCGACTCCCCGTCATCATACAGACCTCTCTGCATGTTGGAAACAATGGAGAAGCTGCTGGAAAAACTATTAAAGCCTAGGCTGGAAGATGCCCTATCTATTGCTGGTGATTTGTCTCCAAGACAATATGGCTTTCGGAAGGGGCGGTCAACTGTAGATGCAATAAAGAAGGTAATTAGCGCAGTTGAAAAAACTGAAACTGCCTGCCACGCGGCGAGGCCTTTGGTGTTTCTAGTGACTCTGGATGTGCGAAACGCCTTCAACTCGGCCAGATGGGAAGACATGATTGAGGCTTTGCAACGATCTTTCGCTGTCCCGAACTATCTTCTACAAATAGTTCGAGACTACTAGAGGAATAGAAGACTGGTATACGAGACGAAAGACGGCAAAAAGATGAAGGAAATCACTGCTGGATTAGCCCAGGGGTCAATTCTTGGTCCCGATCTGTGGAATGTTATGTATGATGGCCTGTTGCGACTTGAGATGCCGGACGAAGTATTCCTGGTTGTATATGCAGATGATGTTGCCGTTGTAATAACATCCAGAAGCACAGCTTTAGCTCAATACAGGCTGAATCAGGTGATAAGAAGAGTCAACGTTTGGATGGATGAGCACGGTCTACAGTTGGCAATCTCAAAGACTGAGATCGTAATGCTCACAAAACGGAGGATTCCAACAGTCATCCATATGCAGATTGGAAGAGAAGAGGTGATGACAAAAGGTGCGACGAAAAATCTGGGGGTTGTTTTAGACAGTCGACTAACCTACTGGGAGCATATCCGCAGGGTTTTTGACCGAGCATCAATTGTAACAGTGTCACTCGGAAGACTGATGGCGAATGTGGGCGGCCCTCGCTCTAGCAAGCGAAGATTCCTGATTTCAACGGTGCAGTCGGTCCTGCTGTATGGAGCTGTGATCTGGGCTGGTGCAATGGAAGTAAGGAAGTATTGCACGAGAATGTTGTCAATACAGAGACGCGGGGCACTGAGAATTACATGCGCTTATCGCACGGTGTCCGGAGCTTCGGCCTTGGTTGTCGCTGGAGTCATCCCGATAAACCTGATGGCGCTCGAGCGTCGAGAGATATACCGGTTGAGTGCCGAATTTGGAAGGACTGATTCTGCGATGAGAGCCCGCAGTGTCACGCTCGTAGCATGGCAGCAACGATCTTTCTTTGTCTTTAAAACACTAGTAAGGCAAATAGAATCTCATATCAGAGGCCCGATTGGGCCGGAAAAACTGTAAATCTCAACAAGCTTATTGCAAGCGGAGATCTGTAAAGACGGCTCTTCATTTTCTTTAATATTTCATTGAAAAATTCTTCGAGTATAGAGACTATAAAATGGTAACCTTTTTGGATGTTGAGGGCAGGATCTCTAATGCCAGTTTCGAGGAATCCTCCGCCTGAAGATTTGCAAGCAGAGGTACGCCGCAGGGTCGCGTACTGTCCCCCTACTTTGGAAATTGGTCATAAATGATCTGTTGCTAAAACTGGAGGATAGTGGCTTCAAGGTGGTTGCCTATGCGGATGATTTTACTATTGGTGTCTTTGGCAAATATCCCGGTACCCTTGGTAAGCCTATGCAAAATATCCTGGGCATTCTTTCAATATGGGCCAATGGTTGTGGGTTGAATGTGAACCCACACAAAATCGAATAGATTCACTTCTCTATTAAATATAAACTTTTATAGATGAAGCGAAATTCTTGCAAAAATCTTATTGGGATAGGATGAGGGCTAAAACACTTTGGCTATATACTGCAGTAGTCAGACTCACCCTTTTGTGTGGGGTAACAGTCTGGTGGCCTGCTCTGGACAAAACTGTCAATCAAAAGGTGTTGCCGAAAGTTCAAACAACAGTCTCCCGGTGGATTAGTGATGCACTGAGGAGCACATCCACTCAGGCATTGGAGACTCTGCCATTTTTATCTCCTCTAGATATCTTGGGAAAAGAGTTGGCAGCTTTTTATCCACCTCAATGCGGACAAAGGTATTTGCAAGACCTCCGACTATACTGTCCCGTCACTATCTTTTGACACCCTAGTTCCTGACTAGGATAACATCCAGGGAGGACTGGATGGTGGAAAAACTTCTTCATTGATAGTTCAAAACGGCATGGCAAAGTCTGGACTGGGGTATTCTGCGAGGAGATTTTGTTAAACCTCTCCTTCTCTCTCCCCGACTACTGTAGCATTTTTCAAGCTGAAATAACTGCCATAAAGGAAGTCGTAGACCGATTGAAGTATAATGTAATATCGGCTTGTGCCATTCGCATATATACGGGCAGTCAGGTTGCCATTGAAGCTCTTAACGAGATGACAGTTCAATAGTACAGGGAATACATAAGCCGAAGAACTGGTTCAACATGGCACAATGTACGACATTTGAAAAGGCCTCTTGCATTATGCAAACTTGTGCTTCTGGAGGAACCTAGTGTTTTGACGAACGACAGATGGTCAAATAATACCTCATGCGCAATAACTCGGCAGGTCTGGCCAAAGTTCGGCTTGGCGGGATCCAAACAGCTGATCTCACTTTAGCGGAGTCAGATCAGTGTGGTTGTTCTAGTGAGTTTAGGGCATTGTCTCATAGGCAGGCATGCGAGTAGGCTTGGTTTCTTCTCACATGACTACTGTTTTAGTTGCGAAGACGAAGAGGAGGAAGAGACATTACTTCATCTTCTTTGCACCTGTCCTCGTCTGGTACGAAACAGATTAAAGTTTCAAAGAGCACCCTTTTTCAGTGAACAGACGGACCTCAGCAGGATGGGCGTCAGGAGAATCCAGCGTTTTGTTAACAGCTCAAAATGGTATCAATGGGTAGGTATGGGTAAGGACCAATTTTGTGTCTATGCCGGTCCTAATGGACCGCTACCTTAACCTAACTTAACGTATTGTTCTCTATTACTTACCGAATTTATTGAATTTACTTAAGAGTCATCCTGCTATAATAGAAACAAATTTGCAATTTAAACTTACTTCAAATTGCGAATTTTCTCTGGTATTAGTGGTATCATAAAACACGTGCTCTACATTATCGTTTGCTGAAATTCGTGCCATCGAACTGAACCACTTCGATACGGTCCGAAATCGAAATCATTCTTAATGTCATACATTTAAATAAAATCAGCAAAAATAAAATTCACGACCATCAGAATTTTTGATTAAATTGACCCTATCCACAACAGATAACATTCTTTTTGTTTTGGTCACACACAATTATTAAATATTCAACTGTTATAAACCGGTTTTAGCCGGACTTACTGAATTTAATCATTGGTTCAATAATATTTTTCGGGCAAGGCTTCCAAATCCAGAAAAAACTGCAATATTTGATATATTCCTCGTATAACCTTTAACATGAATTTGGCGGTTTGTGTGTATGTTAAACGGGCCATAGACGCTACGAATTATTGTACGATAAATCTAACGATTTGCTTTGAATCGATGAGCTGATTGTGTGTGGGGTTGTCGGCGGCAATATGGTCGGCAATAATATTTTAGAGAGAGAGAGAGAGAGAGTGAGTCTTATATTTCGCTTTAAAACTGTACCTTTTGCAGTATACCATAACTCTACCTTTTTGGCCAAATGCAACCTTCTAGAAGAAACACAACACAATTTACGAGGTAATACAAAATTAATTAAAGGAAATAAATCCAAACGCAAGCCCTAGACATGATTGCTAATTGGTTCGAATATCGTAACGTTTGTGGGCATACCCATTTGATCGGTTAATTTAAATTTTCCCTCCTAGATGATGCTTATACATAATTAAGAAACAGTTTTTATCCAATAAAGCAAGCATTCAGGCGATTTGATGGAAAATTTTCAATTTCTATTCGACCAGTAAAAGTTTGAATTTGAGTAGAAGCTGTAAACTGATTTAGTTTAAACAATTTCGTCGATTTTTTTTTTCGAACCGTCTTATCATAATTTCTTACATACGAGTATATTAAACTACTTATGCTATCTATTTATAGACAAATGTATCTTTTTATTTTCCCGTTGACATTTTCTTTTTTTGTTTGGCTTCTTCATACTGATTGTTTTGGCCTCTTTTTTCACACAATTCTAAATTTTCTACAATGTCTATCCATCGTTCAATAAACTGACAATTTCTTAAAGAAGATAATTACGCACAAAGATTGTGATACGTCACCTTAAATAAATTTTTTAATTTTAATTAATTTTATTAAGTATGCAACCGAGACATTATTTTTAGATGTACATTTTGTATTTAATGAATATCCCACGTGCAACAGGGATTTAATAAAATAATTTGTTGTATATGCAGGAGTACGTGCATATAATATTTAATTGGCTTAAAATAGAGATGTATACTATTTGTCCGGAAAATATGTACAGTGAAACCTCGTTGTTATGAGACCAAAGGGACCGGTGAACATTTTTTATTTATGTAGTAAAGTTTTCTTATTTTGCTTCCTTATAACTATTTAAAGCATTTTAATACATATATTGAAAATGGCATAAGGGATTTCACTGTATGTTGCACATGTTAAAAATATTGACATAATATGTGATGTGTATATTAACTGTAAATAATTCTTGAGTTTTGTTTGTTACTTTCTATGATTTCACTAGATTCAAAAATAAAACCTAACCTTTTGTTTATTTGAAAATAAATTTAGAATTTTAGATTCTCATCTAAGTATAATCAATTAATTATATATGTAAACATAATATAAATTATATGATATGTACAGGTACATAAATATACATAATTGATTACATTGTGTAATGAAAGCACCTATCGCAATGTTTTGATATTTTATAAATGACGTGATATTGTGGCGTATTATAAGAAATAAATGAGGATATTTTTGGCGAGGCGACAAAGGGTTATATTTTGAGCAAAAAATATCAGTAAGGCACTAGGGCTCTAGGAATTCCAGTCAAAAACATTTCAGTCAAAAAAAAAAAAGGAAACTCAGTCAAAATAATTTTAGACTGAAATACATTTTCAGAAGAAAGTTCATTTAAAAAACTAAAAAATAATTCAAGTAAAAACATTTCGACTTAAATTCCTTTTGCATTTATGACAGAAATGCCTTTTGAAAAGGTGATCCAAATAGCCGTTGGCACGTTAATTACAGGTCTCAACGCCTATTGATAGAGGTATCAACCAACGAAATTGGAGCACAGTTGCAGATTTTCGGTTTTTGGGCTCTGAATTTGTGGCCTATTGATTTTCAATAGTTCCAGTTGATGTCCAGAGGTCCAGTTGATTTTCAATAAAATTGAAATATTCACGAAAAGTTGAGAAATATTCAAGCGATCTAAATGCCCGTTGGCATGTCAATTACAGGTCTCAACGCCTATTGATAGAGGTATCAATTAGCGAAATCGGAGCACAATTGCAGATTTTTTGCAGAAATATTCGAGCGATCCAAATACCCGCTGGCATATCAATTACAGGTGTCAACGCATATTGAATGAGCTTTCAACCAACGAAATCGGAGCACAATCGCAGATTTTCTGTTTCCGGGTCCTGTATTTGTGGCCTGTAGTCCAGTTGATTTTCAATAAAATTCAATTTGCCACGAAATGTTTAGAAATATTCGAGCGATACAAATAGCCGTTGGCACGTCAATTACAGGTCTCAACGCCTATTGATGGAGGTATCAACCAATGAAATCGGAGCACATTTGCAGATTTTCGGTTTTTGGGCTCTGAATTTGTGGCCTATAGTCCAGTTGATTTTCAATAAAATTGAATTTCTCACGAAATGTTGAGAAATATTCGAGCCATCCAAATAGCCGTTGGCACGTCAATTGCAGGTCTCAACGCCTATTTATAGAGGTATCAACCAACGAAATCGGAGCACATTTGCAGATTTTCGGTTTTTGGGCTTTGAATTTGTGGCCTATAGTCCAGTTGATTTTCAATAAAATTGAATTTCTCACGAAATGTTTAGAAATATTCGAGCGATACAAATAGCCGTTGGCACGTCAATTACAGGTCTCAACGCCTATTGATAGAGGTATCAACCAACGAAATCGGAGCATATTTGCAGATTTTCGGTTTTTGGGCTCTGAATTTGTGGCCCATAGTCCAGTTGATTTTCAATAAAATTGAATTTCTCACGAAATGTTTAGAAATATTCGAGCGATCCAAATAGCCGTTGGCACGTCAATTACAGGTCTCAACGCCTATTGATAGAGGTATCAACCAATGAAATCGGAGCACAGTTGCAGATTTTCGGTTTTTGGGCTCTGAATATGTGGCCTATAGTCCAGTTGATTTTCAATAAAATTGAATTTCTCACGGAATGTTGAGAAATATTCGAGCGATCCAAATAGCCGTTGGCACGTCAATTACAGGTCTCAACGCCTATTGATAGAGGTATCAACCAACGAAATCGGAGCACATTTGCAGATTTTCGGTTTTTGGGCTTTGAATTTGTGGCCTATAGTCCAGTTGATTTTCAATAAAATTGAATTTCCCACGAAATGTTGAGAAATGTTCGAGCGATCTAAATGCCCGTTGGCATGTCAATTACAGGTCTCAACGCCTATTGATAGAGGTATCAATTAGCGAAATCGGAGCACAATTGCAGATTTTTTGCAGAAATATTCGAGCGATCCAAATACCCGCTGGTATATCAATTACAGGTCTCAACGCCTATTGAATGAGCTTTCAACCAACGAAATCGGAGCACAATCGCAGATTTTCTGTTTCCGGGACCTGAATTTGTGGCCTATAGTCCAGTTGATTTTCAATAAAATTGAATTTCCCACGAAATGTTGAGAAATGTTCGAGCGATCCAAATAGCCGCTGGCACGTCAATTACAGGTCTCAACGCCTATTGATGGAGGTATCAACCAATGAAATCGGAGCAAAGTTGCAGATTTTCGGTTTTTGGGCTCTGAATTCGTGGCCTGTAGTCCAGTTGATTTTCAATAAAATTGAAATATTCACGAAAAGTTGAGAAATATTCGAGCGATCTAAATGCCCGTTGGCATGTCAATTACAGGTCTCAACGCCTATTGATAGAGGTATCAATTAGCGAAATCGGAGCACAATTGCAGATTTTTTGCAGAAATATTCGAGCGATCCAAATAACCGTTGGCACGTCAATTACAGTTTGACTCAACGCCTATTGATAGAGGTATCAACCAACGAAATCGGAGCACATTTGCAGATTATCGGTTTTTGGGCCCTGAATTTGTGGCCTATGTACAGGTCTCAACGCCTATTGAATGAGCTTTCAACCAACGAAATCGGATCACAATCGCAGATTTTCTGTTTCCGGGTCCTGAATTTGTGGCCTATAGTCCAGTTGATTTTCAATAAAATTGAATTTCCCACGAAATGTTTAGAAATATTCGAGCGATCCAAATAGCCGTTGGCACGTCAATTACAGGTCTCAACGCCTATTGATAGAGTTATCAACCAACGAAATCGGAGCAAAGTTGCAGATTTTCAGTTTTTGGGCTCTGAATTTGTGGCCTATAGTCCAGTTGATTTTGAATAAAATTGAATTTCTCTCGAAATGTTTAGAAATATTCGAGCGATCCAAATAGTCGTTGGCACGTCAATTACAGGTCTCAACGCCTATTGATAGAGGTATCAACCAACGAAATCGGAGCACATTTGCAGATTTTCTGTTTCCGGGTCCTGAAATTGTGGCCTATAGTCCAGTTGATTTTCAATAAAATATAATTTCTCACGAATTGTTTAGAAATATTAGAGAGATCCAAATAGCCGTTGGCACGTCAATTACAGGTCTCAACGCCTATTGATAGAGGTATCAACCAACGAAATCGGAGCACATTTGCAGATTATCGGTTTTTGGGCCCTGAATTTGTGGCCTATGTACAGGTCTCAACGCCTATTGAATGAGCTTTCAACCAACGAAATCGGATCACAATCGCAGATTTTCTGTTTCCGGGTCCTGAATTTGTGGCCTATAGTCCAGTTGATTTTCAATAAAATTGAATTTCTCACGAAATGTTTAGAAATATTCAAGCGATGCACATAGCCGTTGGCACGTCAATTACAGGTCTTGACGCCTATTGATAGAGGTATCAACCAATGAATTCCGAGCACATTTGCTGATTTTCGGTTTTTGGGCTCTGAATTTGTGGCCTATAGTCCAGTTGATTTTGAATAAAAATAATTTCTCACGAAATGTTTAGAAATATTCGAGCGATCCAAATAGCCGTTGGCACGTCAATTACAGGTCTCAACGCCTATTGAATGAGCTTTCAACCAACGAAATCGGAGCACAATCGCAGATTTTCTGTTTCCGGGTCCTGAATTTGTGGCCTATAGTCCAGTTGATTTTCAATAAAATTGAATTTCTCACGAAATGTTTAGAAATATTCGAGCGATCCAAATAGCCGTTGGCACGTCAATTACAGGTCTCAACGCCTATTGATAGAGGTATCAACCAACGAAATCGGAGCACATTTGCAGATTTTCTGTTTCCGGGTCCAGAAATTGTGGCCTATAGTCCAGTTGATTTTCAATAAAATATAATTTCTCACGAATTGTTTA
This sequence comes from Tipula vernalis, assembly GCA_958295665.1. Lineage (NCBI taxonomy): Eukaryota > Metazoa > Arthropoda > Insecta > Diptera > Tipulidae > Tipula > Tipula vernalis. The sequence continues at coordinate 123,950,020 of OY282558.1, read as the reverse complement.
GAAATATTAGAGAGATCCAAATAGCCGTTGGCACGTCAATTACAGGTCTCAACGCCTATTGATAGAGGTATCAACCAACGAAATCGGAGCACAATCGCAGATTTTCTGTTTCCGGGTCCTGAATTTGTGGCCTATAGTCCAGTTGATTTTCAATAAAATTTAATTTCTCACGAAATGTTTAGAAATATTCGAGCGATCCGAATAGCCGTTGGCACGTCAATTACAGGTCTCAACGCCTATTGATAGAGGTATCAACCAACGAAATCGGAGCATATTTGCAGATTTTCGGTTTTTGGGCTCTTAATTTGTGGCCTATAGTCCAGTTGATTTTCAATAAAATAGAATTTCTCACGAAATGTTTAGAAATATTCGAGCGATCCAAATAGCCGTTGGCACGTCAATTACAGGTCTCAACGCCTATTGATAGAGGTATCAACCAACGAAATCGGAGCATATTTGCAGATTTTCGGTTTTTGGGCTCTGAATTTGTGGCCTATAGTCCAGTTGATTTTCAATAAAGTTAAATTTCTCACGAAAAGTTTAGAAATATTCGAGCGATCCAAATAGCCGTTGGCACGTCAATTACAGGTCTCAACGCCTATTGATAGAGGTATCAACCAACGAAATCTGAGCAAAGTTGCAGATTTTCGGTTTTTGGGCTCTGAATTTGTGGCCTATAGTCCAGTTGATTTTCAATAAAATTGAATTTCTCACGAAATGTTTAGAAATATTCAAGCGATCCACATAGCCGTTGGCACGTCAATTACAGGTCTCGACGCCTATTGATAAAGGTATCTATCAACGAATTCCGAGCACATTTGCAGATTTTCGGTTTTTGGGCTCTGAATTTGTGGCCTATAGTCCAGTTGATTTTCAATAAAATTGAATTTGACACGAAAAGTTTAGAAATATTCGAGCGATCCAAATAGCCGTTGTCACGTCAATTACAGGTCTCAACGCCTATTGATAGAGGTATCAACCAACGAAATCGGAGCACATTTGCAGATTTTCGGTTTTTGGGCTCTTAATTTGTGGTCTATAGTCCAGTTGATTTTCAATAAAATTGAATTTCTCACGAAAAGTTTAGAAATATTCGAGCGATCCAAATAGCCGTTGGCACGTCAATTACAGGTCTCAACGCCTATTGATAGAGGTATCAACCAACGAAATCGGAGCATATTTGCAGATTTTCGGTTTTTGGGCTCTGAATTTGTGGCCTATAGTCCAGTTGATTTTCAATAAAATTGAATTTCTCACGAAATGTTTAGAAATATTCGAGCGATCCAAATAGCCGTTGGCACGTCAATTACAGGTCTCAACGCCTATTGATAGAGGTATCAACCAACGAAATCGGAGCATATTTGCAGATTTTCGGTTTTTGGGCTCTGAATTTGTGGCCTATAGTCCAGTTGATTTTCAATAAAATTGAATTTCTCACGAAATGTTTAGAAATATTCGAGCGATCCAAATAGCCGTTGGCACGTCAATTACAGGTCTCAACGCCTATTGATAGAGGTATCAACCAACGAAATCGGAGCATATTTCCAGATTTTCGGTTTTTGGGCTCTGAATTTGTGGCCTATAGTCCAGTTGATTTTCAATAAAATTCAAATATTCACGAAAAGTTGAGAAATATTCGAGCGATCTAAATGCCCGTTGGCATGTCAATTACAGGTCTCAACGCCTATTGATAGAGGTATCAACCAACGAAATCGGAGCACATTTGCAGATTTTCGGTTTTTGGGCTTTGAATTTGTGGCCTATAGTCCAGTTGATTTTCAATAAAATTGAATTTCTCACGAAATGTTTAGAAATATTCGAGCGATCCAAATAGCCGTTAGCACGTCAATTACAGGTCTCAACGCCTATTGATAGAGGTATCAACCAACGAAATCGGAGCAAAGTTGCAGATTTTCAGTTTTTGGGCTCTGAATTTGTGGCCTATAGTCCAGTTGATTTTGAATAAAATTGAATTTCTCTCGAAATGTTTAGAAATATTCGAGCGATCCAAATAGCCGTTGGCACGTCAATTACAGGTCTCAACGCCTATTGATAGAGGTATCAACCAACGAAATCGGAGCATATTTCCAGATTTTCGGTTTTTGGGCTCTGAATTTGTGGCCTATAGTCCAGTTGATTTTCAATAAAATTCAAACATTCACGAAATGTTGAGAAATATTCGAGCGATCTAAATGCCCGTTGGCATGTCAATTACAGGTCTCAACGCCTATTGATAGAGGTATCAACCAACGAAATCGGAGCACATTTGCAGATTTTCGGTTTTTGGGCTTTGAATTTGTGGCCTATAGTCCAGTTGATTTTCAATAAAATTGAATTTCTCACGAAATGTTTAGAAATATTCGAGCGATCCAAATAGCCGTTGGCACGTCAATTACAGGTCTCAACGCCTATTGATAGAGGTATCAACCAACGAAATCGGAGCATATTTCCAGATTTTCGGTTTTTGGGCTCTGAATTTGTGGCCTATAGTCCAGTTGATTTTCAATAAAATTCAAATATTCACGAAAAGTTGAGAAATATTCGAGCGATCTAAATGCCCGTTGGCATGTCAATTACAGGTCTCAACGCCTATTGATAGAGGTATCAACCAACGAAATCGGAGCATATTTCCAGATTTTCGGTTTTTGGGCTCTGAATTTGTGGCCTATAGTCCAGTTGATTTTCAATAAAATTGAATTTCTCACGAAATGTTGAGAAATGTTCGAGCGATCTAAATGCCCGTTGGCATGTCAATTACAGGTCTCAACGCCTATTGATAGAGGTATCAACCAACGAAATCGGAGCACATTTGCAGATTTTCTGTTTTTGGGCTTTGAATTTGTGGCCTATAGTCCAGTTGATTTTCAATAAAATTGAATTTCTCACGAAATGTTGAGAAATATTCGAGCGATCCAAATAGCCGTTGGCACGTCAATTACAGGTCTCAACGCCTATTGATAGAGGTATCAACCAACGAAATCGGAGCATATTTGCAGATTTTCGGTTTTTGGGCTCTGAATTTGTGGCCTATAGTCCAGTTGATTTTCAATAAAATTGAATTTCTCACGAAATGTTTAGAAATATTCGAGCGATTTAAATAGCCGTTGGCACGTCAATTACAGGTCTCAACGACTATTGATAGAGGTATCAACCAACGAAATCGGAGCACATTTGCAGATTTTCGGTTTTTGGGCTTTGAATTTGTGGCCTATAGTCCAGTTGATTTTTAATAAAATTGAATTTCCCACGAAATGTTGAGAAATGTTCGAGCGATCTAAATGCCCGTTTACATGTCAATTACAGGTTTCAACGCCTATTGATAGAGGTATCAATTAGCGAAATCGGAGCACAAATGCAGATTTTTTGCAGAAATATTCGAGCGATCCAAATACCCGCTGGTATATCAATTACAGGTCTCAACGCCTATTGAATGAGCTTTCAACCAACGAAATCGGAGCACAAGCGCAGATTTTCTGTTTCCGGGACCTGAATTTGTGGCCTATAGTCCAGTTGATTTTCAATAAAATTGAATTTCCCACGAAATGTTGAGAAATGTTCGAGCGATCCAAATAGCCGCTGGCACGTCAATTACAGGTCTCAACGCCTATTGATGGAGGTATCAACCAATGAAATCGGAGCAAAGTTGCAGATTTTCGGTTTTTGGGCTCTGAATTCGTGGCCTGTAGTCCAGTTGATTTTCAATAAAATTGAAATATTCACGAAAAGTTGAGAAATATTCGAGCGATCTAAATGCCCGTTGGCATGTCAATTACAGGTCTCAACGCCTATTGATAGAGGTATCAACCAAAGAAATCGGGGCAAAGTTGCAGATTTTCGGTTTTTGGGCTCTGAATTTGTGGCGTTGGCACGTCAATTACAGGTCTCAACGCCTATTGATAGAGGTATCAACCAACGAAATCGGAGCACATTTGCAGATTTTCGGTTTTTGGGCTTTGAATTTGTGGCCTATAGTCCAGTTGATTTTCAATAAAATTGAATTTCCCACGAAATGTTGAGAAATGTTCGAGCGATCTAAATGCCCGTTGGCACGTCAATTACAGGTCTCAACGCCTATTGATAGAGGTATCAATAAGCGAAACCGGAGCACAATTGCAGATTTTTTGCAGAAATATTCGAGCGATCCAAATAGCCGTTGGCACGTCAATTACAGGTTGACTCAACGCCTATTGATAGAGGTATCAACCAACGAAATCGGAGCACATTTGCAGATTATCGGTTTTTGGGCCCTGAATTTGTGGCCTATGTACAGGTCTCAACGCCTATTGAATGAGCTTTCAACCAACGAAATCGGATCACAATCGCAGATTTTCTGTTTCCGGGTCCTGAATTTGTGGCCTATAGTCCAGTTGATTTTCAATAAAATTGAATTTCCCACGAAATGTTGAGAAATATTCGAGCGACGTCGGCACGTCAATTACAGGTCTCAACGCCTATTGGTAGAAGTTTTCAACCAAAGAAATCGGAGCACAGTTGCAGATTTTTGGTTTTTGGGCTCTGAATATGTGGCCTATAGTCCAGTTGATTTTCAATAAAATTGTATTTCTCACGAAATGTTGAGAAATATTCGAGCGACGTCGGCACGTCAATTACAGGTCTCAACGCCTATTGGTAGAAGTTTTCAACCAAAGAAATCGGAGCACAGTTGCAGATTTTCGGTTTTTGGGCTCTGAATTTGTGGCCCATAGTCCAGTTGATTTTCAATATAATTTAATTTCTCACGAAATGTTTAGAAATATTCGAGCGATCCAAATAGCCGTTGGCACGTCAATTACAGGTCTCAACGCCTATTGATAGAGGTATCAACCAACGAAATCGGAGCACATTTGCAGATTTTCGCTTTTTGGGCTCTGAATTTGTGGCCTATAGTCCAGTTGATTTTCAATAAAATTGAATTTCTCACGAAAAGTTTAGAAATATTCGAGCGATCCAAATAGCCGTTGGCACGTCAATTACAGGTCTCAACGCCTATTGATAGAGGTATCAACCAACGAAATCGGAGCAAAGTTGCAGATTTTCAGTTTTTGGGCTCTGAACTTGTGGCCTATAGTCCAGTTGATTTTGAATAAAATTGAATTTCTCACGAAATGTTTAGAAATATTCGAGCGATCCAAATAGTCGTTGGCACGTCAATTACAGGTCTCAACGCCTATTGATAGAGGTATCAACCAACGAAATCGGAGCACATTTGCAGATTTGCGGTTTTTGGGCTCTGAATTTGTGGCCTATAGTCCAGTTGGTTTTAATAAAATTGAATTTCTCACGAAATGTTTAGAAATATTCAAGCGATCCACATAGCCGTTGGCACGTCAATTACAGGTCTCAACGCCTATTGATAGAGGTATCAACCAACGAAATCCGAGCACAATCGCAGATTTTCGGTTTTTGGGCTCTGAATTTGTGGCCTATAGTCCAGTTGATTTTCAATATAATTTAATTTCTCACGAAATGTTTAGAAATATTCGAGCGATCCAAATAGCCGTTGGCACGTCAATTACAGGTCTCAACGCCTATTTATAGAGGTATCAACCAACGAAATCGGAGCACATTTGCAGATTTTCGGTTTTTGGGCTCTGAATTTGTGGCCTATAGTCCAGTTGATTTTCAATATAATTTAATTTCTCACGAAATGTTTAGAAATATTCGAGCGATCCAAATAGCCGTTGGCACGTCAATTACAGGTCTCAACGCCTATTGATAGAGGTATCAACCAACGAAATCGGAGCACATTTGCAGATTTTCGCTTTTTGGGCTCTGAATTTGTGGCCTATAGTCCAGTTGATTTTCAATAAAATTGAATTTCTCATGAAAAGTTTAGAAATATTCGAGCGATCCAAATAGTCGTTAACACGTCAATTACAGGTCTCAACGCCTATTGATAGAGGTATCAACCAACGAAATCGGAGCACATTTGCAGATTTTCGGTTTTTGGGCTCTGAATTTGTGGCCTATAGTCCAGTTGATTTTCAATAAAATTGAATTTCTCACGAAATGTTTAGAAATATTCGAGCGATCCAAATAGCCGTTGGCACGTCAATTGCAGGTCTCAACGCCTATTGATAGAGGTATCAACCAACGAAATCGGAGCACAGTTGCAGATTTTTGGTTTTTCGGCTCTGAATTTGTGGCCTATAGTCCAGTTGATTTTCAATAAAATTGAATTTCTCACGAAATGTTTAGAAATATTCGAGCGATCCAAATAGCCGTTGGCACGTCAATTACAGGTCTCAACGCCTATTGATAGAGGTATCAACCAACGAAATCCGAGCACAATCGCAGATTTTCGGTTTTTGGGCTCTGAATTTGTGGCCTATAGTCCAGTTGATTTTCAATATAATTTAATTTCTCACGAAATGTTTAGAAATGTTCGAGCGATCTAAATGCCCGTTGGCACGTCAATTACAGGTCTCAACGCCTATTGATAGAGGTATCAATAAGCGAAACCGGAGCACAATTGCAGATTTTTTGCAGAAATATTCGAGCGATCCAAATAGCCGTTGGCACGTCAATTACAGGTTGACTCAACGCCTATTGATAGAGGTATCAACCAACGAAATCGGAGCACATTTGCAGATTATCGGTTTTTGGGCCCTGAATTTGTGGCCTATGTACAGGTCTCAACGCCTATTGAATGAGCTTTCAACCAACGAAATCGGATCACAATCGCAGATTTTCTGTTTCCGGGTCCTGAATTTGTGGCCTATAGTCCAGTTGATTTTCAATAAAATTGAATTTCCCACGAAATGTTGAGAAATATTCGAGCGACGTCGGCACGTCAATTACAGGTCTCAACGCCTATTGGTAGAAGTTTTCAACCAAAGAAATCGGAGCACAGTTGCAGATTTTTGGTTTTTGGGCTCTGAATATGTGGCCTATAGTCCAGTTGATTTTCAATAAAATTGTATTTCTCACGAAATGTTGAGAAATATTCGAGCGACGTCGGCACGTCAATTACAGGTCTCAACGCCTATTGGTAGAAGTTTTCAACCAAAGAAATCGGAGCACAGTTGCAGATTTTCGGTTTTTGGGCTCTGAATTTGTGGCCCATAGTCCAGTTGATTTTCAATATAATTTAATTTCTCACGAAATGTTTAGAAATATTCGAGCGATCCAAATAGCCGTTGGCACGTCAATTACAGGTCTCAACGCCTATTGATAGAGGTATCAACCAACGAAATCGGAGCACATTTGCAGATTTTCGCTTTTTGGGCTCTGAATTTGTGGCCTATAGTCCAGTTGATTTTCAATAAAATTGAATTTCTCACGAAAAGTTTAGAAATATTCGAGCGATCCAAATAGCCGTTGGCACGTCAATTACAGGTCTCAACGCCTATTGATAGAGGTATCAACCAACGAAATCGGAGCAAAGTTGCAGATTTTCAGTTTTTGGGCTCTGAACTTGTGGCCTATAGTCCAGTTGATTTTGAATAAAATTGAATTTCTCACGAAATGTTTAGAAATATTCGAGCGATCCAAATAGTCGTTGGCACGTCAATTACAGGTCTCAACGCCTATTGATAGAGGTATCAACCAACGAAATCGGAGCACATTTGCAGATTTGCGGTTTTTGGGCTCTGAATTTGTGGCCTATAGTCCAGTTGGTTTTAATAAAATTGAATTTCTCACGAAATGTTTAGAAATATTCAAGCGATCCACATAGCCGTTGGCACGTCAATTACAGGTCTCAACGCCTATTGATAGAGGTATCAACCAACGAAATCCGAGCACAATCGCAGATTTTCGGTTTTTGGGCTCTGAATTTGTGGCCTATAGTCCAGTTGATTTTCAATATAATTTAATTTCTCACGAAATGTTTAGAAATATTCGAGCGATCCAAATAGCCGTTGGCACGTCAATTACAGGTCTCAACGCCTATTTATAGAGTTATGAACCAACGAAATCGGAGCACATTTGCAGATTTTCGGTTTTTGGGCTCTGAATTTGTGGCCTATAGTCCAGTTGATTTTCAATATAATTTAATTTCTCACGAAATGTTTAGAAATATTCGAGCGATCCAAATAGCCGTTGGCACGTCAATTACAGGTCTCAACGCCTATTGATAGAGGTATCAACCAACGAAATCGGAGCACATTTGCAGATTTTCGCTTTTTGGGCTCTGAATTTGTGGCCTATAGTCCAGTTGATTTTCAATAAAATTGAATTTCTCATGAAAAGTTTAGAAATATTCGAGCGATCCAAATAGTCGTTAACACGTCAATTACAGGTCTCAACGCCTATTGATAGAGGTATCAACCAACGAAATCGGAGCACATTTGCAGATTTTCGGTTTTTGGGCTCTGAATTTGTGGCCTATAGTCCAGTTGATTTTCAATAAAATTGAATTTCTCACGAAATGTTTAGAAATATTCGAGCGATCCAAATAGCCGTTGGCACGTCAATTGCAGGTCTCAACGCCTATTGATAGAGGTATCAACCAACGAAATCGGAGCACAGTTGCAGATTTTTGGTTTTTCGGCTCTGAATTTGTTGCCTATAGTCCAGTTGATTTTCAATAAAATTGAATTTCTCACGAAATGTTTAGAAATATTCGAGCGATCCAAATAGCCGTTGGCACGTCAATTACAGGTCTCAACGCCTATTGATAGAGGTATCAACCAACGAAATCGGAGCACATTTGCAGATTTTCGCTTTTTGGGCTCTGAATTTGTGGCCTATAGTCCAGTTGATTTTCAATAAAATTGAATTTCTCACGAAATGTTTAGAAATATTCAAGCGATCCACATAGCCGTTGGCACGTCAATTACAGGTCTCGACGCCTATTGATAGAGGTATCAACCAACGAAATCCGAGCACATTTGCAGATTTTCGGTTTTTGGGCTCTGAATTTGTGGCCTATAGTCCAGTTGATTTTCAATATAATTTAATTTCTCACGAAATGTTTAGAAATATTCGAGCGATCCAAATAGTCGTTAACACGTCAATTACAGGTCTCAACGCCTATTGATAGAGGTATCAACCAACGAAATCGGAGCACATTTGCAGATTTTCGGTTTTTGGGCTCTGAATTTGTGGCCTATAGTCCAGTTGATTTTCAATAAAATTTAATTTCTCACGAAATGTTTAGAAATATTCGAGCGATCCAAATAGCCGTTGGCACGTCAATTACAGGTTTAGACGCCTATTGATAGAGGTATCAACCAACGAAATCGGAGCACATTTGCAGATTTTCGGTTTTTGGGCTCTGAATTTGTGGCCTATAGTCCAGTTGATTTTGAATAAAATTGAATTTCTCACGAAATGTTTAGAAATATTCGAGCGATCCAAATAGCCGTTGGCACGTCAATTGCAGGTCTCAACGCCTATTGATAGAGGTATCAACCAACGAAATCGGAGCACATTTGCAGATTTTCGGTTTTTGGGCTCTGAATTTGTGGCCTATAGTCCAGTTGATTTTCAATATAATTTAATTACTCACGAAATGTTTAGAAATATTCGAGCGATCCAAATAGCCGTTGGCACGTCAATTACAGGTCTCAACGCCTATTGATAGAGGTATCAACCAACGAAATCGGAGCACATTTGCAGATTTTCGCTTTTTGGGCTCTGAATTTGTGGCCTATATTCCAGTTGATTTTGAATAAAATTGAATTTCTCACGAAATGTTTAGAAATATTCGAGCGATCCAAATAGCCGTTGGCACGTCAATTGCAGGTCTCAACGCCTATTGATAGAGGTATCAACCAACAAAATCGGAGCACAGTTGCAGATTTTCGGTTTTTGGGCTCTGAATTTGTGGCCTATAGTCCAGTTGATTTTCAATAAAATTGAATTTCTCACGAAATGTTTAGAAATATTCGAGCGATCCAAATAGCCGTTGGCACGTCAATTACAGGTCTCGACGCCTATTGATAGAGGTATCAACCAACGAAATCGGAGCACATTTGCAGATTTTCGGTTTTTGGGCTCTGAATTTGTGGCCTATAGTCCAGTTGATTTTCAATATAATTTAATTTCTCACGAAAAGTTTAGAAATATTCGAGCGATCCAAATAGCCGTTGGCACGTCAATTACGGTCTCAACGCCTATTGATAGAGGTATCAACCAACGAAATCGGAGCAAAGTTGCAGATTTTCAGTTTTTGGGCTCTGAATTTGTGGCCTATAGTCCAGTTGATTTTGAATAAAATTGAATTTCTCACGAAATGTTTAGAAATATTCGAGCGATCCAAATAGTCGTTGGCACGTCAATAACAGGTCTCAACGCCTATTGATAGAGGTATCAACCAACGAAATCGGAGCATATTTGCAGATTTTCGGTTTTTGGGCTCTGAATTTGTGGCCTATAGTCCAGTTGATTTTCAATAAAATTGAATTTCTCACGAAATGTTTAGAAATATTCAAGCGATCCACATAGCCGTTGGCACGTCAATTACAGGTCTCAAAGCCTATTGATGGAGGTATCAACCAACGAAATCGGAGCACATTTGCAGATTTTCGGTTTTTGGGCTCTGAACATGTGGCCTATAGTCCAGTTGATTTTCAATAAAATTGAATTTCTCACGAAATGTTTAGAAATATTCGAGCGATCCAAATAGCCGTTGGCACGTCAATTACAGGTCTCAACGCCTATTGATAGAGGTATCAACTAATGAAATCGGGGCACAGTTGCAGATTTTCGGTTTTTGGGCTCTGAATTTCTGGCCTATAGTCCAGTTGATTTTCAATATAATTTAATTTCTCACGAAATGTTAAGAAATATTCAAGCGATCCAAATAGCCGTTGGCACGTCAATTACAGGTCTCAACGCCTATTGATAGAGGTATCAACCAACGAAATCGGAGCACATTTGCAGATTTTCGGTTTTTGGGCTCTGAATATGTGGCCTATAGTCCAGTTGATTTTCAATAAAATTGAATTTCTCACGAAATGTTTAGAAATATTCAAGCGATCCACATAGCCGTTGGCACGTCAATTACAGGTCTCGACGCCTATTGATAGAGGTATCAACCAACGAAATCCGAGCACATTTGCAGATTTTCGGTTTTTGGGCTCTGAATTTGTGGCCTATAGTCCAGTTGATTTTCAATATAATTGAATTTCTCACGAAATGTTTAGAAATATTCGAGCGATCCAAATAGAAGTTGGCACGTCAATTATAGGTCTCAGCGCCTATTGATAGAGGTATCAACTAATGAAATCGGGGCACAGTTGCAGATTTTCGGTTTTTGGCCTCTGAATTTGTGGCCTATAGTCCAGTTGATTTTCAATATAATTGAATTTCTCACGAAATGTTTAGAAATATTCAAGCGATCCACATAGCCGTTGGCACGTCAATTACAGGTCTCGACGCCTATTGATAGAGGTATCAACCAACGAAATCGGAGCACATTTGCAGATTTTCGGTTTTTGGGCTCTGAATTTGTGGCCTATAGTCCAGTTGATTTTCAATATAATTGAATTTCTCACGAAATGTTTAGAAATATTCGAGCGATCCAAATAGAAGTTGGCACGTCAATTACAGGTCTCAACTCCTATTGATGGAGGTATCAACCAACGAAATCGGAGCACATTTGCAGATTTTCGGTTTTTGGGCTCTGAATATGTGGCCTATAGTCCAGTTGATTTTCAATAAAATTGAATTTCTCACGAAATGTTTAGAAATATTCGAGCGATCCAAATAGCCGTTGGCACGTCAATTACAGGTCTCAACGCTTATTGATGGAGGTATCAACTAATGAAATCGGGGCACAGTTGCAGATTTTCGCTTTTTGGGCTCTGAATTTGTGGCCTATAGTCCAGTTGATTTTCAATAAAATTGAATTTCTCACGAAAAGTTTAGAAATATTCGAGCGATCCAAATAGCCGTTGGCACGTCAATTACAGGTCTCAACGCCTATTGATAGAGGTATCAACCAACGAAATCGGAGCACATTTGCAGATTTTCGGTTTTTGGGCTCTGAATTTGTGGCCTATAGTCCAGTTGATTTTCAATAAAATTGAATTTCTCACGAAATGTTTAGAAATATTCAAGCGATCCACATAGCCGTTGGCACGTCAATTACAGGTCTCGACGCCTATTGATAGAGGTATCAACCAACGAAATCCGAGCACATTTGCAGATTTTCGGTTTTTGGGCTCTGAATTTGTGGCCTATAGTCCAGTTGATTTTCAATATAATTGAATTTCTCACGAAATGTTTAGAAATATTCGAGCGATCCAAATAGAAGTTGGCACGTCAATTACAGGTCTCAGCGCCTATTGATAGAGGTATCAACTAATGAAATCGGAGCACAGTTGCAGATTTTCGGTTTTTGGGCTCTGAATTTGTGGCCTATAGTCCAGTTGATTTTCAATATAATTGAATTTCTCACGAAATGTTTAGAAATATTCAAGCGATCCACATAGCCGTTGGCACGTCAATTACAGGTCTCGACGCCTATTGATAGAGGTATCAACCAACGAAATCCGAGCACATTTGCAGATTTTCGGTTTTTGGGCTCTGAATTTGTGGCCTATATTCCAGTTGATTTTGAATAAAATTGAATTTCTCACGAAATGTTTAGAAATATTCGAGCGATCCAAATAGCCGGTGGCACGTCAATTGCAGGTCTCAACGCCTATTGATAGAGGTATCAACCAACGAAATCGGAGCACAGTTGCAGATTTGCGGTTTTTGGGCTCTGAATTTGTGGCCTATAGTCCAGTTGATTTTCAATAAAATTGAATTTCTCACGAAATGTTTAGAAATATTCGAGCGATCCAAATAGCCGTTGGCACGTCAATTACAGGTCTCGACGCCTATTGATAGAGGTATCAACCAACGAAATCGGAGCACATTTGCAGATTTTCGGTTTTTGGGCTCTGAATTTGTGGCCTATAGTCCAGTTGATTTTCAATATAATTTAATTTCTCACGAAAAGTTTAGAAATATTCGAGCGATCCAAATAGCCGTTGGCACGTCAATTACGGTCTCAACGCCTATTGATGGAGGTATCAACCAACGAAATCGGAGCAAAGTTGCAGATTTTCGGTTTTTGGGCTCTAAATTTGTGGCCTATAGTCCAGTTGATTTTGAATAAAATTGAATTTCTCACGAAATATTTAGAAATATTCGAGCGATCCAAATAGTCGTTGGCACGTCAATTACAGGTCTCAACGCCTATTGATAGAGGTATCAACCAACGAAATCGGAGCACATTTGCAGATTTTCGGTTTTTGGGCTCTGAATTTGTGGCCTATAGTCCAGTTGATTTTCAATAAAATTGAATTTCTCACGAAATGTTTAGAAATATTCAAGCGATCCACATAGCCGTTGGCACGTCAATTACAGGTCTCAACGCCTATTGATGGAGGTATCAACCAACGAAATCGGAGCACATTTGCAGATTTTCGGTTTTTGGGCTCTGAATATGTGGCCTATAGTCCAGTTGATTTTCAATAAAATTGAATTTCTCACGAAATGTTTAGAAATATTCGAGCGATCCAAATAGCCGTTGGCACGTCAATTACAGGTCTCAACGCCTATTGATAGAGGTATCAACTAATGAAATCGGGGAACAGTTGCAGATTTTCGGTTTTTGGGCTCTGAATTTGTGGCCTATAGTCCAGTTGATTTTCAATATAATTTAATTTCTCACGAAATGTTTAGAAATATTCGAGCGATCCAAATAGCCGTTGGCACGTCAATTACAGGTCTCAACGCCTATTGATAGAGGTATCAACCAACGAAATCGGAGCACATTTGCAGATTTTCGCTTTTTGGGCTCTGAATTTGTGGCCTATAGTCCAGTTGATTTTCAATAAAATTGAATTTCTCACGAAAAGTTTAGAAATATTCGAGCGATCCAAATAGCCGTTGGCACGTCAATTACAGGTCTCAACGCCTATTGATAGAGGTATCAACCAACGAAATCGGAGCACATTTGCAGATTTTCAGTTTTTGGGATCTGAATTTGTGGCCTATAGTCCAGTTGATTTTCAATAAAATTGAATTTCTCACGAAATGTTTAGAAATATTCGAGCGATCCACATAGCCGTTGGCACGTCAATTACAGGTCTCGACGCCTATTGATAGAGGTATCAACCAACGAAATCCGAGCACATTTGCAGATTTTCGGTTTTTGGGCTCTGAATTTGTGGCCTATAGTCCAGTTGATTTTCAATATAATTGAATTTCTCACGAAATGTTTAGAAATATTCGAGCGATCCAAATAGCCGTTGGCACGTCAATTACAGGTCTCAACGCCTATTGATAGAGGTATCAACCAACGAAATCGGAGCACATTTGCAGATTTTCGGTTTTTGGGCTCTGAATTTGTGGCCTATAGTCCAGTTGATTTTCAATAAAATTGAATTTCTCACGAAATGTTTAGAAATATTCGAGCGATCCAAATAGCCGTTGGCACGTCAATTGCAGGTCTCAACGCCTATTGATAGAGGTATCAACCAACGAAATCGGAGCACATTTGCAGATTTTCGCTTTTTGGGCTCTGAATTTGTGGCCTATATTCCAGTTGATTTTCAATAAAATTGAATTTCTCACGAAATGTTTAGAAATATTCGAGCGATCCAAATAGCCGTTGGCACGTCAATTACAGGTCTCAACGCCTATTGATAGAGGTATCAACCAACGAAATCGGAGCACATTTGCAGATTTTCGCTTTTTGGGCTCTGAATTTGTGGCCTATAGTCCAGTTGATTTTCAATAAAATTGAATTTCTCACGAAAAGTTTAGAAATATTCGAGCGATCCAAATAGCCGTTGGCACGTCAATTACAGGTCTCAACGCCTATTGATAGAGGTATCAACCAACGAAATCGGAGCACATTTGCAGATTTTCGGTTTTTGGGCTCTGAATTTGTGGCCTATAGTCCAGTTGATTTTCAATAAAATTGAATTTCTCACGAAATGTTTAGAAATATTCGAGCGATCCAAATAGCCGTTGGCACGTCAATTACAGGTCTCAACGCCTATTGATAGAGGTATCAACCAACGAAATCGGAGCACATTTGCAGATTTTCGCTTTTTGGGCTCTGAATTTGTGGCCTATAGTCCAGTTGATTTTCAATAAAATTGAATTTCTCACGAAAAGTTTAGAAATATTCGAGCGATCCAAATAGCCGTTGGCACGTCAATTACAGGTCTCAACGCCTATTGATAGAGGTATCAACCAACGAAATCCGAGCACATTTGCAGATTTTCGGTTTTTGGGCTCTGAATTTGTGGCCTATAGTCCAGTTGATTTTCAATATAATTGAATTTCTCACGAAATGTTTAGAAATATTCGAGCGATCCAAATAGCCGTTGGCACGTCAATTACAGGTCTCAACGCCTATTGATAGAGGTATCAACCAACGAAATCGGAGCACATTTGCAGATTTTCGGTTTTTGGGCTCTGAATTTGTGGCCTATAGTCCAGTTGATTTTCAATAAAATTGAATTTCTCACGAAATGTTTAGAAATATTCGAGCGATCCAAATAGCCGTTGGCACGTCAATTGCAGGTCTCAACGCCTATTGATAGAGGTATCAACCAACGAAATCGGAGCACATTTGCAGATTTTCGCTTTTTGGGCTCTGAATTTGTGGCCTATATTCCAGTTGATTTTCAATAAAATTGAATTTCTCACGAAATGTTTAGAAATATTCGAGCGATCCAAATAGCCGTTGGCACGTCAATTACAGGTCTCAACGCCTATTGATAGAGGTATCAACCAACGAAATCGGAGCACATTTGCAGATTTTCGCTTTTTGGGCTCTGAATTTGTGGCCTATAGTCCAGTTGATTTTCAATAAAATTGAATTTCTCACGAAAAGTTTAGAAATATTCGAGCGATCCAAATAGCCGTTGGCACGTCAATTACAGGTCTCAACGCCTATTGATAGAGGTATCAACCAACGAAATCGGAGCACATTTGCAGATTTTCGGTTTTTGGGCTCTGAATTTGTGGCCTATAGTCCAGTTGATTTTCAATAAAATTGAATTTCTCACGAAATGTTTAGAAATATTCGAGCGATCCAAATAGCCGTTGGCACGTCAATTACAGGTCTCAACGCCTATTGATAGAGGTATCAACCAACGAAATCGGAGCACATTTGCAGATTTTCGCTTTTTGGGCTCTGAATTTGTGACCTATATTCCAGTTGATTTTCAATAAAATTGAATTTCTCACGAAATGTTTAGAAATATTCGAGCGATCCAAATAGCCGTTGGCACGTCAATTGCAGGTCTCAACGCCTATTGATAGAGGTATCAACCAACGAAATCGGAGCACATTTGCAGATTTTCGCTTTTTGGGCTCTGAATTTGTGGCCTATAGTCCAGTTGATTTTCAATAAAATTGAATTTCTCACGAAATGTTTAGAAATATTCGAGCGATCCAAATAGCCGTTGGCACGTCAATTACAGGTCTCGACGCCTATTGATAGAGGTATCAACCAACGAAATCGGAGCACATTTGCAGATTTTCGGTTTTTGGGCTCTGAATTTGTGGCCTATAGTCCAGTTGATTTTCAATATAATTTAATTTCCCACGAAAAGTTTAGAAATATTCGAGCGATCCAAATAGCCGTTGGCACGTCAATTACAGGTCTCAACGCCTATTGATGGAGGTATCAACCAACGAAATCGGAGCAAAGTTGCAGATTTTCAGTTTTTGGGCTCTGAATTTGTGGCCTATAGTCCAGTTGATTTTGAATAAAATTGAATTTCTCACGAAATGTTTAGAAATATTCGAGCGATCCAAATAGTCGTTGGCACGTCAATTACAGGTCTCAACGCCTATTGATAGAGGTATCAACCAACGAAATCGGAGCATATTTGCAGATTTTCGGTTTTTGGGCTCTGAATTTGTGGCCTATAGTCCAGTTGATTTTCAATAAAATTGAATTTCTCACGAAATGTTTAGAAATATTCGAACGATCCAAATAGCCATTGGCACGTCAATTACAGGTCTCAACGCCTATTGATGGAGGTATCAACCAACGAAATCGGAGCACATTTGCAGATTTTCGGTTTTTGGGCTCTGAATATGTGGCCTATAGTACAGTTGATTTTCAATAAAATTGAATTTCTCACGAAATGTTGAGAAATATTCGAGCGATCCAAATAGCCGTTGGCACGTCAATTACAGGTCTCAACGCCTATTGATAGAGGTATCAACTAATGAAATCGGGGCACATTTGCAGATTTTCGGTTTTTGGGCTCTGAATTTGTGGCCTATAGTCCAGTTGATTTTCAATATAATTTAATTTCTCACGAAATGTTTAGAAATATTCGAGCGATCCAAATAGCCGTTGGCACGTCAATTACAGGTCTCAACGCCTATTGATAGAGGTATCAACCAACGAAATCGGAGCACATTTGCAGATTTTCGGTTTTTGGGCTCTGAATTTGTGGCCTATAGTCCAGTTGATTTTCAATATAATTTAATTTCTCACGAAATGTTTAGAAATATTCGAGCGATCCAAATAGCCGTTGGCACGTCAATTACAGGTCTCAACGCCTAATGATAGAGGTATCAACCAACGAAATCGGAGCACATTTGCAGATTTTTGGTTTTTGGGCTCTGAATTTGTGGCCTATAGTCCAGTTGATTTTCAATAAAATTGAATTTCTCACGAAAAGTTTAGAAATATTCGAGCGATCCAAATAGCCGTTGGCACGTCAATTACAGGTCTCAACGCCTATTGATAGAGTTATCAACCAACGAAATCGGAGCACATTTGCAGATTTTCGGTTTTTGGGCTCTGAATTTGTGGCCTATAGTCCAGTTGATTTTCAATAAAATTGAATTTCTCACGAAATGTTTAGAAATATTCAAGCGATCCACATAGCCGTTGGCACGTCAATTACAGGTCTCGACGCCTATTGATATAGGTATCAACCAACGAAATCCGAGCACATTTGCAGATTTTCGCTTTTTGGGCTCTGAATTTGTGGCCTATAGTCCAGTTGATTTTCAATATAATTTAATTTCTCACGAAATGTTTAGAAATATTCGAGCGATCCAAATAGCCGTTAACACGTCAATTACAGGTCTCAACGCCTATTGATAGAGGTATCAACCAACGAAATCGGAGCACATTTGCAGATTTTCGGTTTTTGGGCTCTGAATTTGTGGCCTATAGTCCAGTTGATTTTCAATAAAATTGAATTTCTCACGAAATGTTTAGAAATATTCGAGCGATCCAAATAGCCGTTGGCACGTCAATTACAGGTCTCAACGCCTATTGATAGAGGTATCAACCAACGAAATCGGAGCACATTTGCAGATTTTCGGTTTTTGGGCCCTGAATTTGTGGCCAGTTCAGTTGATTTTCAATAAAATTGAATTTCTCACGAAATGTTTAGAAATATTCGAGCGATCCAAATAGCCGTGATAGAGGTATCAACCAACGAAATCGGAGAACATTTGCAGATTTTCGGTTTTTGGGCTCTGAATTTGTGGCCTATAGTCCAGTTGATTTTCAATAAAATTGATTTTTTTACGAAATGTTTAGAAATATTCGAGCGATCCAAATAGCCGTTGGCACGTCAATTACAGGTCTCAACGCCTATTGATAGAGGTATCAACCAACGAAATCGGAGCACATTTGCAGATTTTCGGTTTTTGGGCTCTGAGCTTGTGGCCTATAGTCCAGTTGATTTTCAATAAAATTGAATTTCTCACGAAATGTTTAGAAATATTCGAGCGATCCAAATAGCCGTTGGCACGTCAATTACAGGTCTCAACGCCTATTGATAGAGGTATCAACCAACGAAATCGGAGCACATTTGCAGATTTTCGGTTTTTGGGCTCTGAATTTGTGGCCTATAGTCCAGTTGATTTTCAATAAAATTGAATTTCTCACGAAATGTTTAGAAATATTCGAGCGATCCAAATAGCCGTTGGCACGTCAATTACAGGTCTCAACGCCTATTGATAGAGGTATCAACCAACGAAATCGGAGCACAGTTGCAGATTTTCGGTTTTTGGGCTCTGGATTTGTGGCCTATTATAGTCCAGTTGATTTTCAATTAAATTGAATTTCCCACGAAATGTTTAGAAATATTCGAGCGATCCAAATAGCCGTTGGCACGTCAATTACAGGTCTCAACGCCTATTGATAGAGGTATCAACTAACGAAATCGGAGCACATTTGCAGATTTTCGGTTTTTGGGCTCTGAATTTGTGGCCTATAGTCCAGTAGATTTTCAATAAAATTGAATTTCTCACGAAATGTTTAGAAATATTCGAGCGATCCAAATAGCCGTTATCACGTCAATTACAGGTCTCAACGCCTATTGATAGAGATATCAACCAACGAAATCAGAGCACATTTGCAGATTTTCGGTTTTTGGGCTCTGAATTTGTGGCCTATAGTCCAGTTGATTTTCAATATAATTGAATTGTTCACGAAATGTTTAGAAATATTTGAGCGATCCAAATAGCCGTTGGCACGTCAATTACAGGTCTCAACGCCTATTGATAGAGGTATCAAAAAACGAAATCAGAGCACATTTGCAGATTTTCGGTTTTTGGGCTCTGAGCTTGTGGCCTATAATCCAGTTGATTTTCAATAAAATTGAATTTCTCACGAAATGTTTAGAAATATTCGAGCGATCCAAATAGCCGTTGGCACGTCAATTACAGGTCTGAACGCCTATTGATAGAGGTATCAACCAACGAAATCGGAGCACATTTGCATATTTTCGGTTTTTGGGCTCTGAATTTGTGGCCTATAGTCCAGTTGATTTTCAATAAAATTGAATTTCTCACGAAATGTTTAGAAATATTCGAGCGATCCAAATAGCCGTTGGCACGTCAATTATAGGTCTCAACGCCTATTGATAGAGGTATCAACCAATGAAATCGATGCACAGTTGCAGATTTTCGGTTTTTGGGCTCTGAATTTGTGGCCTATAGTCCAGTTGATTTTCAATAAAATTGAATTTCTCACGAAATGTTTAGAAATATTCGAGCGATCCAAATAGCCGTTGGCACGACAATTACAGGTCTCAACATCTATTGATTGGGGTATCAACCAACGAAATCGGAGCACATTTGCAGATTTTCGGTTTTTGGGCTCTGGATTTGTGGCCTATTATAGTCCAGTTGATTTTCAATTAAATTGAATTTTCCACGAAATGTTTAGAAATATTCGAGCGATCCAACTAGCCGTTGGCACGACAATTACAGGTCTCAACGCCTATTGATAGAGGTATCGACCAACGAAATCGGAGCACAGTGGCAGATTTTCGGTTTTTGGGCTCTGGATTTGTGGCCTATTATAGTCCAGTTGATTTTCAATTAAATTGAATTTCCCACGAAATATTTAGAAATATTCGAGCGATCCAAATAGCCGTTGGCACGTCAATTACAGGTCTCAACGCCTATTGATAGAGGTATCAACCAACGAAATCGGAGCACATTTGCAGATTTTCGGTTTTTGGGCTCTGAATTTGTGGCCTATAGTCCAGTTGATTTTCAATAAAATTGAATTTCTCACGAAATGTTTAGAAATATTCGAGCGATCCAAATAGCCGTTGGCACGTCAATTACAGGTCTCAACGCCTATTGATAGAGGTATCAACCAACGAAATCCGAGCACATTTGCATATTTTCGGTTTTTGGGCTCTGAATTTGTGGCCTATAGTCCAGTTGATTTTCAATAAAATTGAATTGTTCACGAAATGTTTAGAAATATTCGAGCGATCCAAATAGCCGTTGGCACGTCAATTACAGGTCTCAACGCCTATTGATAGAGGTATCAAAAAACGAAATCGGAGCACATTTGCAGATTTTCGGTTTTTGGGCCCTGAATTTGTGCCTATAGTCCAGTTGATTTTCAATAAAATTGAATTTCTCACGAAATGTTTAGAAATATTCGAGCGATCCAAATAGCCGTTGGCACGTCAATTACAGGTCTCAACGCCTATTGATAGAGGTATCAACCAACGAAATCGGAGCACATTTGCAGATTTTCGCTTTTTGGGCTCTGAATTTGTGGCCTATGTCCAGTTGATTTTCAATAAAATTGAATTGTTCACGAAATGTTTAGAAATATTCGAGCGATCCAAATAGCCGTTGGCACGTCAATTACAGGTCTCAACGCCTATTGATAGAGGTATCAAAAAACGAAATCGGAGCACATTTGCAGATTTTCGGTTTTTGGGCCCTGAATTTGTGCCTATAGTCCAGTTGATTTTCAATAAAATTGAATTTCTCACGAAATGTTTAGAAATATTCGAGCGATCCAAATAGCCGTTGGCACGTCAATTACAGGTCTCAACGCCTATTGATAGAGGTATCAACCAACGAAATCGGAGCACATTTGCAGATTTTCGCTTTTTGGGCTCTGAATTTGTGGCCTATGTCCAGTTGATTTTCAATAAAATTGAATTTCTCACGAAATGTTTAGAAATATTCGAGCGATCCAAATAGCCGTTAGCACGTCAATTACAGGTCTCAACGCCTATTGATAGAGGTATCAACCAACGAAATCGGAGAACATTTGCAGATTTTCGGTTTTTGGGCTCTGAATTTGTGGCCTATAGTCCAGTTGATTTTCAATAAAATTGAATTTCTCACGAAATGTTTAGAAATATTCGAGCGATCCAAATAGCCGTTGGCACGTCAATTACAGGTCTCAACCCCTATTGATATAGGTATCAATTAGCGAAATCGGAGTTCGAAAATGCGCGCTATGCTACAGGCAAAAATTACGCAAATCTGTTTCCGGCTTAATACATAGTTCACTTGTATAATTTGTAATCGTTTTGTTTATATAGTATGTGATTTTCGTTTTTATCTTACTGGAATATTTGGTCCATTTTTAACATAAACTTTGTTACTAAAACCCGTTTACTTACGTCTTATTTTAAATCCCGCTAATGATGTTTTCAACAAAAAAAAAATCACTTACGACATCCATAAAAAAAAACCTTGTACAACAAGTCGAACTAACTTTTCCTCTAAAAATAAAAAAAACCGGCCAATATATTCTTCTTAGTTTAAATAGTTTGGCATATTAAATTGGTGTGAATATGAGACGGTGGCAACAGCAAGCGTGCTAATAAATATTTTACTCTTCTTCGATTGGTTTTAAAGAACGAAAGTAAAAAACATCTAAGGGGTAACTTATCTCACAACTAGTATTGCTAAGGGCAACGTGAGTTGTACAAAATCCACCCACTTGGTAAAATACTACGAAAAAACAATTATGTAGGAAAAATAATTAAATGAAAACTCACATAACAACTTAAAACAATTTTGTAGACTTTTGTGACAAACTTTTAAAATGGTTGTTTAAAAATAGCATGCATTCAGGCGGTTTTATATAATTTTGTAGTATTTTTGTACAGACAAATTGTAGAAATTTTAAAAAGTGGAATGTGGAATGTATTGAGCATGGACACCATCATTATCAAACTGTTATATTTTTGGGTAGAAGATCACCTTTTGTATGTAAGTTAATAAGTATTTGGGCTAAAGTAAAAAATTTGCGTATTGTTGTTGGCATTTTTTTGGCTTCATGCTGATTGAATTGGCCCCTTTTTCCTGTTTTTATTTGTGTTATTCAACGATGATGATGTGATCATAGTGATTTCGTAAAGAAAGAAATTACGCACAACAATTGTAATACGTCACTAATGTTTGATAATTTAACTTAATTGTGTTTAGTATTTAGGAATTGAATTTAAGTATATACCGATTATTGGAGTATATAGGGAATCAATGCTATTTTTATAATATCACTGCAATATAGTTTTTTTGTATTAATTACACGTGCTAAAGAGATTTAAGTAACTGTTTTTCATATTTGTACATTTTTTATTTAAACAAGCACATTTTCAAATAATAAATAGAATTACAATATGTGGACATTATAAATTGAACCAACATAATTTAATCCTTAAACATTGTGTTTTATTTATTTTAGGACGTCTGTATGATTGCACATCCAGCATGAATGTCAACAAGAAATGTTTTCCTGATTCAGAATGCATTACTCGAAATTATTATCGCATGTTATCTAAAACTTTCCACGATTTCCGTAACAAAATTAATTAAATAAACATTTTCATCCTTTCCACTATACATACATAAATAAATACATTCCAACTTTTTGTTAGTGTATAACGAGTAGGTATATTTAGAATTTTATATTCGCATTTATTTATTTAATAATAAGTCGATAATATAACAAATATCAATTATATAAACATAGTATACGAGTACTTCATTATTTTAATCTGTACACAGAACTATATATAAATTACATTATTCGTATTGTAAAGTTTTAATTGAATCTGAAAGTTTTCTGATTTACATAGCCATGTATTAACAATATAAATATTTTAAAATAATGAATATTTTAACCAAATTGTTTATAATTATTATGTAAGTACATTGTACATGATATAAATTTTATTTAATAAAATCACGTTGAATGCAACGCTGAATTGAAACTTTGATGTTGTGCCTGCTACAATCCTTACCAAATAATACATAAACACATATAATAGTGGAAAATTTGTAGAGTTTATAAAATAATAATAAAAAGAGGTAAGTAAAAATATACATGGTCTATTCGATATCCCGTGATCAGAAGATTAGGGACGGCGAAATTTTATTTTGTAACATAAAAACATAATTCTTATGCTCGTAAAAGATGATAAGAGGAACACGTTAGTCATTTTGGATAAGGACAAATAAAATGTAGCAGGGAAAATTTTGGAGTACCAAAGCAGAAATTATTAATGTTAAACCGAAGGCAACACCATACGACAATTGATTGGGCAAGAAACACGAACCAAGTAGTGTACAACGAGTAGAACGAACTCTAATACAAATACGGTACAGGCATGGGGAATCCATTTCTGCTTTGTATCGGATGCACTCACCGGCCACCACGAAAACCACATAAAGCACTCCAACGAACTTCCAAGAGTTTGGCTCGGATAAGTGGACGTCGAAAATATGTTAATCTACAAATTCATAGTGGAAATAAAGAGTAACCTTCCGTTTCATTTTCGGATCTAATGTTATCTAAGGTTTATTGAATATATTGATTTCTTCTTTCCGCTCCATACTTCATGATAGAACTAAAACATATCAAAAATTTAGCCCACATAAACGAATACGAAAGAAAAATAATCGAAAAATTACAATAAGAAGACGGGAATTAAGAATACTTATTGCCAACCCAAAAAACAATAAACAGAAAATATGTAACACAAAAGTAATACCAAATAAATGTATATACCAAATCAGCTGTGATGATTGCGATAAAGTATATATATATATATTTTTTTAATGAGGAAGGTGGAAATGCATTTACGCACAGTGTGTCGGACTCTCCATTTGAATTACCGACTAAAACCACCTTCCCCCTCCTCCTTCAGACTAGCCTGGGACCGTTTACCACATTACTTCGGGCTAGTCTGTATTTCCGTTGCTCTCCCCGAGCTACCTCCTGCCTTATGGGAAACTATCCAACTCCCTCTTTTTACTCCTAAGGACTCCATCTATGTATCGTGAGACGAGACCCCACCAAACAGCTCCTCGTAGCATAATATTCACTGCCGTTTCAGGCGACCAAATACCCATCTCTAGCTCCAGGTCTGCTCTTCTGTCCTGCCATGCTAGGCACCGGAAGAAAGTGTGCTCTACGTCATCCTCCATACCTGGGCAGTATAGGCATTCTACCGACGTTACTTTCCTCATTTTAAAAAAATATGCCCGGAAGTACCCGTGGCCGCTGAGGAATTGAGTCAGGTAGTACCCGACCTCCCCGTCCGTTCCTTCCACCCAGGGGCTTATGTGTTCAATAAGCCACGCTGTCCACCTGCCTGTTGTTCCTTGCTCCCATGCACTCTGCCACGGTTCAAAGGTGCGACCCCTCCCTTTCAGACTCGCTGTTTTTCGTCCAACCTCCGACTTTCGCTCGTATATATATTTATGTTCCTTTGCCAGAAGATGTATAGGGATGCACCCATCTATTACGAGGATAGCTGCCTCGAAAGCTGTGCGATAGGCTGAAGCCACCCGTAACGCGCTCCGTCTTTGCACTTGTGATAGCCTTTTCCGATATGTTTCCTTTTTCAGGGAGTCTGCCCATACTTCTGCTCGATAGAGAAGGACAGACAGATTGAACGGCTGACATTAAAAGCTGGCGTTTGCTAGCTTTCGAGCCACCAACATTAGCCATTAGACGACTTAGAGCTTTAACCCCCTCGCAGCCTTGTCTGCTGTCCGCCTGATCTGCTCGTAAAAGCTCATTTTACAATCAATGTATATACCCAAGTATTTGACTACTGGCTTAGCATTTATGACGTTGCTACCAACCCACATCGGAAGAGATGGCTGAATTCTCCTCTTCGTCAAAATAGCTATCTCGGTTTTACTGAGTGCTAGGGCTAGACCGTGCTCTTCCATCCATCCATTTATGGTTCGCATTACCTGGTTCAACTTCAGTTGCGCCTGCTTTGTATCACGCGCAGCAATAAGCACCGCAACGTCATCCGCGTACCCCACCAAGCGAGTCTCGTCGGGTGTCTCTATTCTTAGCAGGCCATCGTAAGATACATTCCAGAGGTCGGGTCCCTTCCCTGTCCTTCCTCTGTGTCATATATGAGGATGCGATTCCTCATGTAGTCACCCAAGTTGCGTGCTAGATAAGCTGGAATATGGAATTGGTGCTCCATTACGCTGATTATATCCCTCCATCTCACTGAATTAAAGGCGTTTTTCACGTCCAGGGTCACCAGCAAAACAATGCGCCGCGAACAGTGGTTGTAATCCTCCGCTCTCTTTACTGCTTCCGTAACCTCTCTGATTACGCCGATCGTGGAACGCCCTGCTTTGAAGCCATATTGCCTAGGCGAGAGATCTCCTGCTGCTTGGATCGCCGATATGAGTGTCGCTCGGATTAGCTTCTCCAAAACTTTGCCAACCGTATCCAGCATGCATACGGGTCGAAAGGATGAGGGTAGCTCAGGGTGACCATCTCCTTTTCTAATTACAACCAACCGTGCCCTCTTCCATCTGAAGCTAAAAACTCCTTCCACTAGGCAAGCGTTGTACATCTCCAGCATTATTTTAGGATCCTGCTGGGCAACGATTTTCAAGAGTTCATTTGGAATTCCATGGAGCCTTCTTGCTTTTTAAAGACGAAATAGCGTTCTGTAGCTCTATTTCTGTGAAAAGTGGAACTTCTATATCTTGCCTCCCTGTTACCAGTTCTTTGTCTGGATGACTGGGGAAGAAAGTTCTGACAATGTTTTCAGTGGTGCGCGCATCCATTACCCGTGTTGGTATCTGGGCTCCTAGTTTCTGCGTAACTATTTTGTAGCCCAGTCCCCATGGATCTTCGTCAATGTCATCTATAAGCTTCTTCCAACACCGATTTTTGCTCTCATTTATTTTTTTGCGCAGTAGCCTTTTGAGGAGCCTGAATTCTTCGAAAACGCGGCTAGCTTCAGCACGATCTCTTATTCGCTGGGCCTCTCGTCGGAGTGCGAAGCATCTCCTTCGTACGTCCGAAATTTCCGCTGTCCACCAATACACGGTTTGTTGTACCTTGGTCTCTTCCTTGGCATGGATACCTCACAGGCCGAGACGATAAGACCCATGGTGGACGAAATCCGAGCCTCAGTCAAAGCTCTCCCGTCCGTTCCTATTATATTGCTCGCCATTCTTTAACTCTGCCCTGAACCGCTCAAAGTCCATTTTTTGCAGGTTCCATCTACCAGGTTTATCCTGCGAGTCGTTTCATTGCCTCTTGCCAACTTCAAAAGCAATGTACTGGTGGTCACTGCCGCAGTAATCCTCCATGACCCTCCAGTTGAGGATGTGTGGCACTAGGGCCTCCGATGCGAGGGTGATATCGGGGAGCGTCCCCGTGCAGCCCGGCCTCCGAAAAGTTGTGGCAGAGCCGCTGTTCAGTAACAGGAGTCCTGTTCTGGCAGCCATCTCCAGGATCAATCTTCCTCTCATGTCTGCGTTTGGCATTCCCCACTCAAGTGCTCTTGCATTGAAATCACCAGCTATCACCAGATGTTCCGTCATCCTGGAGATCTCATCTTCCAATGCTTCCAACTTTGCTACAAACTCCCGATCCTTTCATTAGGGGTAAAGTAACAGCTAAAATAGGTTATGCTTGCTGTTTTCACCCATATGAAGCCTCTCCCTGCACCTTGTTGTTCAACACGCACACCCCCCTTAGTTATCCATATGGCCGCTGTGGCCAGTAGATCTGAGTACCACCCAGTTGCCTCCTTATGCCGATACTGCTCGCTTAATATGAGCAGCCGGTTCTTAGCCACCTGCAGCGCCTCGCGGTAGACTTGGCACTTGCCAGATCCTGGGAAGTGTTTGAGTTCCGCCTGATCCAACCCCTTTTCCGTGCATAGCATGCAATTTATTTCGGCGGTACATCCTCTTGCTTTGTGCCCGACCCCGAAACACTTGTAGCACAGATTACTTCGATCTGGGTCTTTACAGTCCTTGGCCATATGGCCATACCCTGAACACCTAAAACACCGTGTAGCAACTGCCCTTTCCCACACGCTGCAGTACACCCATCCAATTTTAATCCTCCCTTCTTTTAGGAGCTTAGCTGCCCAGTTGCTGCTCATCTGTATGGTGGCCATTTGCTGCCCTCTGGAGCAAGGGAAAAGGTTAATTATCATTTTCTCCGAGTCCGGCATTTCCCTCTTTAGTGCCGCTGCGACTTCTGACTCCGTGGTGTATCCATCTAGATCGCGGATCTCTATCGGCACCCTAGACTGTAGATTTAGGGTCTTGGCCTGATCTCCTAGTGCATCTCTCAACACGCCACAAAAGCCATCTTTATTAACCTTACTC
Source organism: Tipula vernalis (assembly GCA_958295665.1). Taxonomy (NCBI): domain Eukaryota; kingdom Metazoa; phylum Arthropoda; class Insecta; order Diptera; family Tipulidae; genus Tipula; species Tipula vernalis. Next base: position 123,922,192 of record OY282558.1, on the reverse strand, counting down.
TTCGGCCCCAGTTCCAGGAGGACGTCCCCTGTTTTGGTGAGCCGGATTGCTTGAATCTCTCTCCCGGATTCTTCAGGTCTGACCTTACTGCGGATCTCACCTAAAACCTCTGCATAAGATTTTCCCTCCACTTGTCTTATGATCAGCGCTTCAGGCCGGAACCTACGACGTTTACCACTCCTCCTTCCATTCTGCGTTTTTGTGGTAGAGATTTCCCCGGGCTCAGCAGTGGGCTTTGTACTTTCCGGTTTCTTATTATCCAACTTCTTGGCCTCTGGGTTTCCCCGTCTCCTCTCCCTTCTGGGCAACTGTCTTTCCAAGGCAGCTTCTCCTGTGCTGAGTGACCCTGATTCTGCTCCTTTGCAGAGCTCGCTGCAGGTCTCTTCTGACTCCCCGATTATTAGGGGTTCTAGTATATTGCTGCAGTTGTATGCCTTTAGATAAAATTGTTTCGGATCTCCTCTGCGTTGATATACCGTATGCAATAACGCTAAAAACTTCCTTTCCAATTCCATCAGACCTACCTTAATAACGTTAGAGATATTTTTTTGCCTAAAAGTTGCGGTCTTCATCTTGTTGATGATGTTCTTGCACTTCTGCAGTAACACTTCCTGCTCTGTTCTACTTACCGGGGTGCATGGTCGCTCTGTAAAGAGATTTCTTCAAATCATTAGAACCTCCGCCCTCTGGCTTCCATTCTCATTACCCTCTTCGCTACCTTTGACACTGCCTGGTGGCGTGTCGTTCCCGCTCACCATGTCAACTAAGGTTCCCCCCGTTTTATCAAATGGAGGGGTCCTCTGTATTCTTGCGTTTTTTTTTTAAAGTTTTCAATATTTTGCCACTTGGCTGTTGTGACGCTATTAGAGAAGCATAGCATTCTCCTTTCCGTTAATTAATTTATTGGTTGTATTCATTTCTGTTCCCACGAGTAGCACGAGAAAAAACGGTCACCTATGACAGAGCCCTGCATTATCATAGGAAGGCTATGATTTAAACCGATAGTCGCCAAAACCGGAGTTCACATACTAGCGACTAACCATCCCCTTAGCCATGAAGATATCGGCGTATGTAATGCCACCTTAGCTTGGGTGTGCTAGTTTTTGGTCCACCCCGGGTATTTGATTTCCCCGGTACCTGCCATATCTGGCGGGCTATCTCCTATCCGCCACCTGCGGAGGCGCCCGATGGGAAAGCTAGCCAACCCCACGCGGGGCAATAAAGTATATATAGGTAAAACAGGGAGAACAATAATAACAAGATTTTAAAGCAAACATTACACGATCAAATTAATGCCATTACCAATATCATCACTGACATCATCCTTCATTCAAAAGTTTTTATATTTACTGATTTGGATGATGAGAATGATTTTTACATGAAGTTTTGATGATGTAGGATGAAACTAGACAATTTCTTAACCGATTTGGATAAAATTTAATTTGTATGATGAAAGTTGGATGTAAAATGAGTTTTAGATGAAGTTCTGGAATGTTCCTTTGTAGGATGGAATTTGGGTAAATGCTTAAGATTTTGATTAAATTCGACATGTACGATGAAAGCGGGATAATAAAATGATTTTTAGATAAAGTTTTGGAAAATGACCTTGTTAATTGTAACCTAGCTGTTACGTAACCAATCATGATAAAATATGATTCTAAAGCTATTTTTAGATATATGGCCAAGTAGGATGAATTTGGCTATTTCTTAACCGATTGTAACCAGCAAATTATAGGCCAAAATATCGAAAATCTCTTATTATATTTGGGTTGAGGTTCTTAATACTACTAAGGATAAGTATCGGAACCTGTAATTGCTGTGCCAACGCGCATTTAGATTGCTTCTTATTTCCGTATACATTTCATAGAAAATTCGATTTTTTCAAAATTAGCGAAGTCACAAATATCTAAAACCTATAATTATGCTGCGAATGCGGTTCGTGAGACCACTAAAGAAAGGATTCGGGACGAAGTGCACAAAAATCCAAAATCTGTAAATGGTTGCTTGCTAATCTGTTTATGGCTGTGAATCGGCTGATCTATAGCAAAGTTGATTTTCATCAAATCGCTTTTTCTATGAAATATATGGAAATAATCAAGCAATCTAACAGTTATAGGTCCCGGGACCTATCATTAGAGATATCAAGAACAGCAAGCACCATCGGAGCACCATTGCAGATTTTGGCTTTGTTTGGCTTTGAATCAGCTGAAATAAGGTGATTTTTATCAAATCGAATTTTCTATATGAAATGTATGGAAATAATCAAGCAATCTAAATGCGCCTTGGCACAACAATTACAGTTTCGCTGCAATTGTGATCCGACTGCGGTCTTTGATGCCTCTAAAAATAAGTTTGGATTGTTTGACTATTTTCATACATTTCAGACAAAAATCGTTTTTTTTTGAAAATCATCAATTTCGAATTGAAAAAATCCAAAATATGCAATTGTGCTAAATATCTATTGTGCTGGACCCTGCTTAATTATCCGTCCAGTCAATATTCAGGTTCTTAATGTACCTGACAATACTGCCTCCCGGTACGTGATACATACTATCTGGGTTTATTGCTCTCCCTCCTAGAGGTTTACTACAGCATGAGTTCCGCTAGAAAGATGGTAGCATTCCTACTCTTGCCCCGTATTCCGTTTGATCTTACTCTTACGAGTTGCTGGGAATTGCAAATCACCCGTAGGTCACCCAGCTTTACTACAGGAAGGCTAAATAAAACTGGAGGGTGCCTGGTATCCAGAGTCCGCATATTTTGGACTGATTAACATATCAGCCATTCATCCATCGCCATATGCTGTTCCACCTAAGATTAGGGTTTTTTGTCAAGGTTTTCTCCTTTAGCGCCGTACTTTAGCCTGTGCCAAATGTAAGTTACCAGTGGTTGTCACGAGGAGGCAGCACATACACAGCTGCCTAATAACATGACCAGAACAGCTCATATGATGCGCACCCTACTGGAAGGTTACGGAGCTGGTAGATTAATCTACTCAACTTTGGCCCCCCCCCCCCCCCTTCTCCAATAGACACCAAACCACTAATTTAGCAGATACTTCTTGTTTTAATATACTTCAACTTTATAGGTTGATCAATTCAATATTTATTAAATACAAAGATAATTATTATATCCGCTATAGCTCTTTTTCCAAATTACTCCTTCTTCATGCCGAGCAACACTAACTACTACTGTTCTCAGTCTGGAGTGAGAGCAATAAACCCAGATAGTATGTATCACGTACCGGGAGGCAGTATTGTCAGGTTCATTAAGAACCTGAATATTCACTGGAAGGATAATTAAGCAGGGTCCAGCACAATAGATCTTTTAGGTCGCAGTGCGAGGTGGCTCCAATAATAATAATAATAATAATGTTGGTTAGTATTTTTTGTGTAAATTGACACATTGGTTTGTGACAAGTTGTTTGTAACTCTTAGAATGGTAGCTTCATATTTGTTAGTAATTTTTTTCAGCTCGTTGATTTTATCGGTATCAAATCAAGTGATCTTAGTATAATCGGCGGTGGTTACGGTGGAGCGTCAGTTTGGAGAGGTTTAAAACGTGGTGAGTTTCATCAAATTTTCAGCCACTACCTGCCTCTCTTTCATTGAAGTTTTTTCAAAATCCCGATGTAGGTATTGCTTTCATGATTTTACAGAACTTCCTGGTGGTAGGTGATCAAAAAAATTCAAATAGTAAAAAGTGAAAAGTGGCGATAGTCAAATAGTTGTGTGAACGTTACTTTCTCGCACCCGGTATATTATAATGATGAATTTTCTTACACATTTTAAAATACCAAACCAAATAATTTTCTGTGCATCTTAAAAATTGACGGTTATTTTTAGAGGTTAGAAAAATTGTTACGTTAATTTTCTTTTTTATACATAATGTTTGTTACGTATTTGTCGATTTCGGTTTCTATTTTTGACAAACGAAAATTTTCTACTATTATATATAGGTATGTAGCTATTGGTGACAAATAGTTTTGTTTTCTTAGTATTTTATTTAGATATACAAGAATTTTGTAGGTTTTCTCCAATGTATCGAACCGAAATTCTCATTAATTTTAACAGTCGATTAATGTTTTATTGAATTTTTCGGTATTCTTCTGATCCGGGTGAAATGTTAGTAAATGCAACAAATATTTAAATTCTTTTTTTTTTTTTATATAAAATATGTTTTCTCAGATTGTCAGAGACGAATAGTGATGTGTGATGAAGTCTATAGGAATAACAAAAAAAAATCAATAAATTATGTAACAATTTTTCGCGATCCTAGCTATACAGATTTTACGTAAAATTCTTACGTCAACTGGAGAAAATATAAAAAAAAAAATTCTTATAACAACAACAAAGAACTACAGGTAAATAAACAATTTATGTAATTTCTGTAACATCAACAACAAACTAAATCAATTTTCTTATAGTGATTGATATCCTGTTGCGATTCTATTAACTTTTCCATTTTATTTCCCAATTTGATACTACACTACATGGAAAGTACTATGATGGGATACAGTATTTGTTAAAGACAATTCAAAGAAGTTAATAATTCAATTTTTTTTTTAAACTTTAATAAAAGGAATTTATTTCAGCTCCAATTTGTCTTCTCAAAATTATGATTTCTACGCCAAATTCTAGGTTCTTTTCTTTGAAATCGGTCAAGTCAAAAGGAAAATTACGACAATCATTGTTTTGTATTTGAAAGACTTCCTGCAGTGAAAGAATACCCAAATATAAATATAATACATTTTAAAGGTTACATAATTTGTGTTCCTTCTGTAGGCTGCTAGAAAATGAATGTCCTTATAATGTCCTTTACATAGATTGTTCATAAATAATACAAAGATTATGTTTGATGATCGCTGTTCACAGTAGTAAACACCGTTGCATCTTTTATTAATGCAACATACTTCGTCTACATTTGTATCAAAATGTCATACAGAATATAATTCGTAAATAGTCTTCTTCTTCCTCCCAAATATGCGTGAGTCAATTATTTATCTGCATAACCAAAACAATAAATGTATAATTATTTTATTCTTTATAGCAATTTAGAATTTATGTATTTATAAAGTAAAAAAAACTATTTCCATAACAAATCTACCAACAAGCAATCAATTTTCTATTATATGACTAACAAATTTCCCGTATGAGACACAACATTCAACTACAGATACAATTATAGTCATAACCATTAACAATATGTAGCGACATTTTACCTCATGTAATGTTTACGTTTCTGGAAAATGTAGCAACAATTTTCTTTTATGGGAAAATTTTCCGTTTATATATAATTCATTATTATATCAGTCGCATTAAACATAATACATTTTCAACATTGGATAGCTAAGCTTTAAGGACAATTTTTGAAACTTACTTGGATAGGCTCACTGACTATTACATTTGACACCACCATCAAGGATATTGAATAGAAATACATATTCGATAATTTCTGAATGCTAAAATATCCGTAATGATTTGGTGAAATGGTTGTAGAGTAACAAAAAGGAAATTTTTAGCTATAATAAATGAAGTGGCTTACGTTGGCCTGGATTTGATCAAAATTGGCTTTCTTTACCTCAAACCATATTGTCTATAGCTATTATGCCGAAAACATTTTTTGTTTATAAAGTTTAAATTTATCAAAAACACTTTGAATTTTACAAAACTATCACCATATATACTACAATGTATTTCCCGAATTGAATAAGAGAAAAATCGAGTTCGAGTAGCCTTGCGAATGGTTTTGTTTTTGTTTCGCATGGAAAAATGTTGGTTTTAATCTAAATTTATTAATTGTGTACTTTATTATTTAGTGTATTATGTGCAATTGTGTAATTTCAAGCTGACAACGTAAATGAGGGACAACCCCAAATAAACAAATTTGCGTCTCGCAATTTTATCGATTATTGGCGTGTTCGAATATTCGATCGGAGAGAGCAGGCAGAACAAAAACAAAACAAATCTATAAGCGTATTTTGTTGACCAAAATTGAATTCGAATTATTTTGGGTTTATTTGTTTTCCAAGAAAATAGCCAATTTGATTTAATTGACAAAAGCCAACCTTTCCAAATAAAATATAAATTTAATATGTATTATGACTCTGGTGGCAGGTATCATAACCAAGAATTAGAATTATGTTTAATTAAACCCAATTTTTTTTTGGGTTAATGTTATTCTTGCGGGGATTTATCCTTTGCAATTATTGTTGTAAATTTGTCAAGGAAATACGTTAAATGTTGCTTTGTTTATAAATTAAACAATTTTTATTTCTTTTTTACTAATTAAAGCTTTAGCTTTCGAACGCTAATGCGTGTATTTACACTTGGTCTCAGGAATCCGGATTCTTTCTTCGTATTTCCCTCCTTTACCTACAAAACCGGTTTTATTGCCGCCATGTTACTTGTTATTGTGGTTGAAAATGATACTCGATCCGGCTCGAAGGACCAATTAATGTATACACATTAGGGTAATCCGACTTGAAAGACCGATTAATACCCGATAAACAATATGAGTCTGAAGGATCGTAAATGTTCCCATTATAGACACAGAATAGAGTAGAAAAATGTTGTTTAATTATTCTCTCTAAAAATAAAATTTACTATCATTCGAATATTTGTATATGAATTGAGTCCACCATGTGTCTGTCAATGTCTTTACTTGTGTCCCGTCCCACTTGTTGTAACAATAAATTAAACTCTCACTCTCCTCTTAATGTATGAGTACGTTTATGCTTAGGGTCCAACCTGGTTTGAACGTAGGTTAACTTTTACTATAAACGGAGTCGAGTCATCTTGTAGTTAACTCGACTCGACCTAAAAAATTTCTAGGGTCGAGTCGAGTTAACTCTAAAAACAGCCACTATAAACGGAGTCGAGTCGAAAATAAAAACAACAAAAAAATAGTAATAAAAAGACACCATTTTGATTTCTTAATTCGTGTGCGAATCTTTGATTTTTGTGTGGCAATAAAACTTTGTTATTTTATTTTTATAAAATTCAGAAAATAATACAAGAAAAACATATAAACATACGATAGTAAATGATTTTTTTTTTGACGTTTCTGACTCGGTTTCAACCTAGTTTCGACTCGACTACGATTTGACTCTGCAGTATAAACGCTAAAAAAGATAACTACAAGATGATCCAAAGTTAACTAAAAGGTGACTCGACTCTGAGCATAAACGTACTCTATGTCTTGTTTTGTTTTATGAGAATATTCACGATTATTGCTTGATGTGTTTTCCTCGTTTCTTACTTCTTTTACCTAAAACCGTCTATAAACTAATTTTGGAAGTATGAAACGAGGAAAATACATCAAGCACTGCATACACATTTAGACGTGTTAACCCCAGTTAACACAAAAAAAATATAAAACAACAAAAACGTATTACGTATATGTATTATATTAGATATTTTCATTCGCAGTGTGATCATCAACATAACAACAACACCGAAACACCGACATTTATTTATTTCAATATAAAACGATTATTTTATTTTTTGTGTAATTTTGTGCAAAGTGTACTTATTAATTTTAATACAATAATAATCACATACATACAGTGCAACCAATTAGTCTCCGTACATTGAAAATATACCAGGAAATCGGTTAGATAAACGTTCCTAACTTTGTTATTACTGATTGCATATTACTTAGGTTTGGTTTTTTAGATAAAAAAACTTATTGTTTAAAATTAAGTAAAGAAAAAATTTAAAATATTTAGTTTTAATAACAACAATAAAATAATTTATTGTAACTCAACAAAAAAATTGAAACCATTTAATCTCCGTACACTGCATTAAAATTCTCAATAAAATAACAGAATTGGGTTTAGTCGTTGATCGGATTTTTTTTAGTAATCCGTAGGACCACCTTTGTCTTTTATAACTGCCTCCAGTCGTCTTTGCATTGATTCTACCAATTTTTTTGTTACTTCTGGCTTAATTCGGTTCCATTCATCCTTCACAATTTCAGCGAGATCTTTCTTATGTTTCACAATCCGATTTTTAATCCTCTTTTTGAGTTCGGCCCAGAGATGCTCAATCGGGTTTATATCTGGACTCTGTGGTGGCGTATGTAATTGCTTTGGACAATTATAGAGCAGTCTTTCCTTCACAATAAATGCCGTATGCTTTGGATCGTTATCTTGCTGGAAGATAAACGATCCACTTATGCCAAATTTCTCCGCACTAGCGTGTACGTTTTTCTTAAGGATGTCTAAAAAAAGATGCTTGTCCATAATAGACCCTATGATGCGGAGCTGTCCAACTCCAGATACATTCATACACCCCCATAACCTTAGCCCACCTCCGCCATACTTTACACTCCCACATAAATTCTTAGTTTTTAGGTGCTGATTTGGTTTTCGCCACACTGTAACGCGTCCATCTGACCCATGTATTTTAATTTTTGTCTGGTCACTAAAAATAACATTATTCCAGAACTGCTTGGTTTATTTAAATGGGTTTTTGCGAAAGCTAATCTTTTTGCTCTATTTATTTTGTTTATGAACGGCTTCTTCCGTGCTATTCGGCCATTGTACCCAGCTCCATTTAGCATATTCCGAACTGTTTGTGGGATACTTTAATATTATGGTCCGATTGTAGATTTTGAACTATTTTACTAGCACTCAATTTTGGATTTTCCCGAACATTTATCAAAATACTGCATTTTGCAGAGCTGTTTAATTTTGGTGGCTGTCCAGATCTAGGTTTGTTGGCTACGGATCCAGTAGAATTATTTTTTTGACAAACATATTGGATAGACGAACGACTTCTTCAAACTATATCACCAATATCCTTATCAGATTTGCCTTCATTTTTTAATTTAACCATCAATTCACGAGTTGCGATTGGTATTTCTTTATTACACGCCATTGAATTTAATTTTGAAGGCTGAAGAGCCACTTTACTTTTCAAATATATGTATGTATTATACTATAACGGTGCTACGAATGCAAAATAAAAAAAATTACAGAAAATGAAATAATATTTTTCCGTTATTGGGAATTTTAATACAGTGTACGGAGACTAAATGGTTTCAATTTTTTTGTTGAGTTATAATGAATTATTTTATTGTTGTTATTAAAACTATATATTTTAAATTTTTTTCTTTACTTAATTTTAAACAATAAGTTTTTTTATCTAAAAAACCAAACCTAAGTAATATGCAATCAGTAATAACAAAGTTAGGAACGTTTATCTAACCGATTTCCTGGTATATTTTCAATGTACGGAGACTAATTGGTTGCACTGTATATTAAAAAGGTGAGTTACATTTTTATAACAAAATTGTATTAAATAATATTTATCTGCATGATTATTAAACCTTAATATTTTTGGATAAAATTATTTTCGAAGTGGTTATAATATTATATATGTTCTATGAAATCACCGTGTCCGCCATGTTGTGGTTTACAAAAAAAATATAAAACAACAGAAACGTATTACGTATTAGTTATTTCCACTAGTACATTGTATTTAGAATAAAAGCAGAAACTCGTTCCTTATTAGCATTTCTCATGAAGCTGGAATTCCGGTGCAGCAAAGCACTCGTAAATACTTGTGAGTGTTCAATGCAACGGAAATGTATCTGTTTGAAGTAAAACAGTTGATACCTTTTCAACGAGTAGTTCTGAGTAGTTTGTACTTATCTGAACAAGTGTGTTATCTGAATTTGAACCAGATGTCGAATTGTATTCAGATGTAGAATTGGAATCGGATGTTGAAAACGGATCTGATAAAATTTCAAATTTTTTCAGAATTTGGTCAATTAACCATAATATAACTGCTAGAGCAACGGACGAGCTATTATCATTTCTAAAATTTAATGGATATCCACTGCTACCGAAAACTTGTAGAACTCTACTTAAAACTTAGTAGAGAAATATTAAAAATGCACTCGGGTAGCTTTGTTTATCTGGGTATAAAGAATTACTTAGATAATTATCTAGAATCCGTAAAAAATATTCCGACAGAAATAGTTTTGAACTTTAATATTGACGGTGTTCCAATTTCGAAAAGCAATCGTAGCTGCTTCTGGTTAATTCTTGTCCAAACAAAAAATTTGGAGAAGGAATCGGTGTTTGTTGTGGCTGTTTACCACAGTACTGTCAAGCTAAATTATTTTAATGCATTTTTGCGGCCTTTAGTTGATGAAATTATAATTTTAGAACATACTTATGTATTTCATAACTGTACTATTAAAATAAAACCGGGATTATTTATTTGTGATGCCCCAGCCAAAGCCAGTATTACCGGAATTAAATCACATACCGGTTACTTTGGATGTAGCAAATGCACAACAGAAGGAAGTTATTACAAAAATAGAGTGATATTTCCTGAAACTAGTTCCACTTTACGGACAAATGAATCGTTCCGCTCAAAATTTTGTGAATACCACCATAATTACACAACAATCCTAGAAGAATTAAATATTAACATGATCACTCAATTTCCATTGGATTACCTTCATGTTGTATGCTTAGGTGTAATGAAAAAGCTTTTGAATATATGGTTAAATGGGCATCCACCACATATCCTTCAGAGTCGCGATATAATACAAATTTCAGCAAGATTAATAAAAATTTCAAGCAGTCAACCATCTGGATTTCAAAGAAAAATTCGACCGCTTTCGGATTTTGGATATTTCAAAGGGTCCGAGTTAAGAACATTTTTACTGTACTCAGCACCATTTGTTTTAAAAGATATTTTATCAATCGAAAAGTACAATCATATACTTTTATTACATGTTGCAATCCGGATGTGTATGAATGGATTCTGTGTTTCGAAAACTGAAGCAGTTAAGAACATATTGAAATTGTTTGTAACAGAAACTGGACGCATTTACGGACATGAACACATTTCGTATAACGTTCATTCATTGATTCATATACCAGATGAAGTACTGCGTAATGGAGGTCTAGATAATTATAGTGCTTTCCCTTTTGAAAATTATATGTTTTATGTTAAATGTCTTTTAAGAAAAAATAATGATCATTTGGCTCAAATATGCAATCGGTTAGTTGAGCACATATCCAACATTTGTTTAATAGATAACAAGAGAATTTTCGAGACACCCAACTTAAAAAAAAAATCTTTAAACTATTTAGGCGCGACCGTATATTTAGAATTTAACCTAATCAACATGAGAATCAATTCAAATCATAGAAACCAATGGATTTTAACAAAATTAAAGAAAATTGTGCAATTTGTTCATGCCGAAAGGAGAAACAATCAAATAATGATCTATGGCACAGAGATTTGTGGAAAAGAAAATTTTTATAATTTACCTATATATTCAAGTAATTTAAATATATATAAAACAACAAAAACTAAAATGGCTCCAAAGTATTGGCCTTTAAATATAATCGAATGCAAACTATTCATGATGGAAAATGAAGATTATTATGTTTTCATGCCTATTTTACATTCAATTTAGATCAGATCGTAGAAAATCATATTTCAACAATATTAAATTAGAAAAATATTATATGTTAATCATTCCAATATTTTGTATCATAGATGTATTCGATTGTAGAGACTATTTCTCCGGAAAGTGCTCTAGAAGTGGTAACGGTGCTGGATGATTGGATTGTAAACGAAAAACTATTTTGGCTGCCGATAAAAACTTACTCAAACGCCATTAAGCATTCACATAAAAGAGATGACTCCTGGGAATGTTACGACTTCAGATTACTTGCTTCAAACATAGGTATTTTAGATTAATTTCATATAAATATTTATATATTTAAATATATAATATAATGATTAATTTACAGCAATATAACTAGAAATTTATTTTATACATTTTATTTTCTCTTCCATAGAAACATATTCGGAGGCTAAAAAAAAGAACGGATGTTTAGTTGCTATACAAATTCAGAATCTGAAAAATATCACAACGGCAAGGCAAAAAATTCAGCACAGGTTGATTACAACTTTAATTCCAATTTTGAGGCTGAAGAATCCGAAGCTGATTCTGAAGTTACAGTAATATTAGATAACGCAGAAATTGAATCATTAAAAAAAATTAATATATTGTAAGTTATTAGATTACCACATGATTATATTCCAAATATTGAGGATCCTCAGGGTAGTTTGCAAGAGTTCACCTCCGAATCACAATGTTCCCCTGTCGTGCGCCAACATGCTTTCATTGCTGATAATGAATTTGATTTACGTCTCAAAACTATTGAAAATGGTATGATTGAAATAAAAATTTTTTTGAAATCTACGGAAACAAAACTCGAATGTATTTACGAAACGCAAAATTCATTGGTATCTTTAGTTAAACAAAATTTAGTTAAAAATAAAACAATTATTAAAACTAATGAATTTAAAATGCCCACCATTCCGATTACCACCGTCAGCGCATTGGAGGAAATCAATAAAAAATTGATTATTTCGAATGAGTTCATGGATCAATTAGTATGCACATACAATATTTGTTATGTTCCAAATAGTTACATCTAAAATATTAATTCAATTTAAAATTAGTAATTAATTTAAAATACACAACAAAATAACAAACAAATTTAATAAAAACTCATAACCAAATAAAATGTTCTTATTCTTCAATTTACAGATTGTCAGGCTCAAAAAACATGATCGAACACCATCAATTAACAACACAATCAAAAACATAATGGAGGATATATTTTCATATACCCTATTACGAAAATATACGTGGACCGGCCGAAGCGGTATTGATAGAAGTAAATTAATGCGGCTTAAATTAATTTATATTATGAGTTAAATAATTTTTATTATTTTTAATTATTATAGATGTTACAAAAATGATATTCAATAAAAATACAGGTGTATTGAATTTAATTTCAAATATACTTAATTACAAGAGACAGGAGGAAGTAGAAACATACATCGTTGAAAAATCCATAAAATAATTTTTCAAAAGGATTACATTGAGAATGAGTCGTCTTCATGGTAAAGAAAATGACTGTTAAACGTAACTGCTAAATTGAGTTGATTAATTTTTAAATAAATTGATATTATTAAGTTCCTTTTTCCTTAAGACTTATTACGGCTATGCACAGAGTCGAGTAATCTTAGAGTTATCCCCTTATTAATTTATTATATATTTTGAATACTTTTTATTGAAATATAATTGAAAATGATTATTTCTACACTATTAAATTATATCGAACCTAAAAAACAATAATAAATTAGTATGAGGATAACTCTAAGATAACTCGACCCTGTGCATAAACCTACTAACTGAAATTATTTAATTATATATTTAATATGATACAATATAAAACTGTAATTTATATTAATTAATACATTATAAATGTATAATTTATATTTTGAAATTTGTTTAGTCGTTTGACATATATTTAATTTATTTTAAATAATTAGTTTTCCAAATTTTCGACCTTGCGGGTCATTTTCAAGGATTAAATTATTTAGTAAATAAAATTAATTACAAATCTTAAAACTTAACTAACAATTATCCAATAAAATAAAAATATTTGGTCAAAACTTCTTAAACTATAAAGTTGGTCACATTTTACGACTTTTAAATGTAATTTTTTATTTTATTGTATAATTGTTAGTTAAGTTTTCAGATGTGTAATTAATTTTATTTACTAAATAATTTAGTCCTTGAAAATGATCCGCAAGGTCGAAAATTTGGAAAACTAATTATTTATAATAAATTAAATATATGTCTTAAAAGCTAAAAAAACGACTGAAATTATTGGAAAATAGACATAAAAGAAAATTAAACAATAAATTTGAAATTTTTATATGTACGAGTATATGTAAATATGAAATAACAAAACCAAAATTCTCAATTTTTGAATTTTTTAAATTATTTATTGTCTTTTATTTGTTACTTTTCGTATGGTTATTTAGTCAGCTACCTGTAATGCCTTTTTCAGACCTCAATACTGGCACATGGATTTACTAATTAAATGCACATATCGATACAATGTCCTTACCATTTAAATACACATATCGATACAAATGTGTTAACAATTAAAAACACAAGTCGATACATTGTGTTCCTATATAATAATAATCTATTCTCTCCCTCTCTCCTTCTCTTTTACTCTCTTCAAAAAGAAAATAAATAAAAAAATGATTACATATTTTTCTCTCCTTAAATACTTTTCACCCCGGCGTATTCCACCAATTGTTGTTCCTTAAGTCGATACTTTTACTTACTTAGTAGCACATCTACCATTGGACACATTTCAGACACAGTGTGGACCCGTTGTTTGTCGGGATATGTATACACTAGACTCAAAACAATATTATTATCTTCCTTGATAATCTTCTGGCGATGTAATAAATATAAATATGTAAAAAATACACTAATTAATCACAGCCCACAAAAATACAAAAATTCCAAAAAGTTTACAACAAATGCATTAAACCATCCTCTGTCTGATGCGGTATTCATCTGAGCCGGCCTACAAATATTTTCTGATTTCAAGGGACTATATCACAGCCCACCGACATACAAAAATTCCAAAAAGTTTAGAACAAATGCAATGGACCATCCTTTATCTCATGCTGTATTTATTTGGGCCGGCCTACAAATATTTTCTGACTTTAAGGTACTAATCACAGCCTCACATTCAAAAATTCTAAAAAGTTTACGACAAATCCATTAAACCATCCTTTATCTCATGATTTATTTTCTGATTTTAAGAGACTATATTGCAGCCAAACGACATATAAAGATTATAAAAAGTTTACAACAAATGCAATAAACCATCTTCTATCTCATGCTGTATTCATATGAGGCATCCAAAAAATATTTACTGATTTCAAGAGACTATATCACAGCCCACCGACAGACAAAAATTCCAAAAAGTTCAGAACAAATGCAATAAAGCATCCTCTGTCTCATGCTGTATTCAATTGGGCCGGCCAACAAATATTTTCTTACTTTAAGGTACTATATCACAGGCACATCCCACCGAAATATAAAAATTTCAAAAAGTTTAGAACAAATGCATTAAACCATCCTCTATCTCATGTTGTATTCATCTGGGCCGGCCAACAAATATTTTCTGACATTGAGGGATTACCATATATCACAGCCTGCCGAAATACAAAAATTTTAAAAGTTTACAATAAATGCATTAAGCCATCCTTTATTTCACAGGCTTATCCCATCGAAATACAAAAATCCTAAAAATTTAGAACAAATGCAATAAAGCATTCTCTATCTCATGCGGTATTCATTTGGACCGGCCAACAAATATTTGCTGACTTCAAGGTGCTATTTCACAGGCATATTTCACCGACATACAAAAATTCCAAAAGGTTGTAACGATGCCACATAGACGCATCGTTCAGAAGGGGTTAAAGAGCCAATAAATATGACATAGTTCTACTACTTTTTTTGAACTGGTTTTGGCAACGAAAAATTGTTAGACGATAATTGTATTTTTTTTGTTTTTTTTGCTCTTTGGAATGCAAAATAATTTTGGAAAAAAAAAAATATTTAAATTGTGGGGAGTCGAATGCAAAATTTTAAACAGTTCGGTCGAAACCAATTTGGTTTCAAAAATAAAATGTGTTTTTTTTTGGTTGTTGACTTGTGCAACTAAAGTTAATTTAATTAAAATAATTAAAATCAGTGTCTAGTTATCAAATAAAACTTGATAAACTTTGTTTTTTTTATATATTAAATCAAGTGAGGTTGCTTGTGTGAACCTCCTTGGCAAGGCTAAAATTAGCGTGGTCAATTTTAGCGGTGTGTTTTTTTTTATTAAGTAGAAAATAGTATCAGTAACGGTACATATAGTGAATTTTTTTGATTGTCGAGATTCTAGTGGAAAAGTTTAATAATTAACTGGTATTTTAAGTAGCTTTAAGTTCTGAGTTGAAATACTTATGATTAAGTGATAAATAAGAATAAAAACAGTTGAACAATAACAACAACGGAAACCTAAATAAACAATTATAATCATAATAATAAAACAAACAAAAAATAACGGAAAAACTAAAATAGCCTAAGCTAAGTGTATCACACGATAAATCACCGTAACCCAATCAAGATATCCGTAAAATTGGGAATGTGTATAATTCGATCTTGCTGTCCTTAAAAATAAACAAAAAAAAACAACTAATAAATAGACAAAATAACAATAAAATTATAGTAATTAACGACAAAATTAACCATTAACAATTAAATTATATATAAAATAAAAAAAATTAATCATAATATAAATTTAATAATAAGAAGTGAGTGAAATTTGTGAAAAAAAATTACAGTAACAGTTCAACAATTAAAGTTTTAAAGTATATGTTGATTACACTAGCGGCTTAATATTTTTGGCTGTGTACTGTAAAATTTAAAAAAAAAATTAAATAACGTACAATGTTATCGTCGAATTGGGCCAACGAAAGCTGCCGCTGCATTCAACATTCAGCAAATAAAGTTATTGTTGTGATAGGAAAACAGTAATAAACAACATCTACTAAAATAAGATAAGGTTTTTTTTTTCTTATTTAATTTATAAATTATAATAAACTTAATTAAATTTCAATTTTCATTATATTAATTTATATATATTATATTCAGTATGTTCTAGTTAAGTAATTTTAAGTTGGGGTATGGTAGTTTAGACTAGGGCGTAGTTTAGGTTAGTTTCATTCATTTTGTATGAATTTTGTTTTTTTCTTCAATCAACTTAGAAATTAATTTTTGATAAAATAAAAAAAAAAAAAAACAAACCAATTCATTATACATCCAATATTATTTTATGGACAAAATAAATTCTTTTTAAATTCAGTTGATTTGATAATAACTTTCCTGATTTCAATATTTTTATTATTTACCGGTGAAAATTTTTGTTTCGTTGCGAATTGAAGTGAAAATTTGTGTTCGCTCTTACAGTTTCAGTATGAGATAAAGTCAATCCGATAGTGGGATGGAATCATAGTAAGTGTGTATGAGGTAAGTTGTCGTCTGCTGGTCTCTGGTTTTTTTTATTACTTCGTTGCGGTCTAGCAAGGTTTATTCATGCCTTCAGAAATCCCACCCCTAACCCTGAGCCCTAGCCGGCCAATGATGACCGCCTGAAGGCCGCTGAATGAGCAAAAATTTCTGTTAGCAATCTGAATTGTGGGAATGAATACAGAAACATCGCACGCATAGGACCGTGACAGACATTTCTTTTTTCTGCACCACACTCAGATTTGTTACAGTGGCGCCCAAATAACCCGGTATATCAGTACAATAGCTAATTCCCATTATTCATATTTCATGTTATATCCTTATCAAATCCATCCTTTAATACATTTCATTTCTTGATTTTTTTTTTATTTTTTTTTTTATTTATTCTGTTTAATTTTTGTTAATCCATATGCGCGGCTGCGTCCAGATTTTATTTCAAATTTTCTGTTGAACCAGTTGTTAGCACCATATGAAATTTTTATAGTAGCTTTTCAAAATTTTTTTTTTTTTCTCCGAATCTAAATTCCTTTTCCCAGTCGTCATGAGAGATGAGTGAATTAGTACCGCACTAGTTCCAACAATTTGTTTTGACAACTTAGTGTTTGCTATACCGATTTAGTTCATCTCATCATGAGTATTTCACTCCATATTTTCGCATTCGTTTTCACAATTGTGTTGACTACGGTGTTCGTTATGTGTATGGAATGGAAACCCAAATCCTACCCCTAGAAATGTTTCTCGCAAGAGTGTCCAATTTTTATTTATTGTTGAATTATATTGTTAGAATTAGAAACATCTCCCTTCTTTTCCTTTTCAAATTTTTTATGGTGACCAGCGGAGTAACTTGCTTAAGGTTCAGCTTAGATCTGACCGTAACCACTTTATGATTCCATCCCTACTTTATAAAATAATTGTGACAAAGAGCCAAACAAAAAAAGTATAGGAGTTAATTAAGTTATACTCAACTCGAAATTTTGTTATTAATTACCATTGCGAGTTTCGTCGGAATTAATTTTTTTTTTGTCGCTTGGTAAAGTAATTTAATTGTGTGTATATATTATTTTGATATTATTATATTTTTTTCATTAGAATAAGTAAACTGTATTTTTAATTAAATATCGGTGTTGAGGTGTTTTCAGATCATTCAGATATTCTCTCATTGGTATTTACACGTCGTAAATTTTTTTTTTACACAATGGCTTTGCTGGATATGAAATCCTACAACCTAGAAAACGACGAATTTCGTATTGAATGTGAGATTCGTGATATTAATGGTTCTCTTAGATCGCAATTTGAAAAACTAGATACACGATTGGCTGCCGAAGCAACCAATAGTGATCTCATCCCAAATCAACCACATGTCGAAGCATTTAGATTTCCTAATGGCGAGGTTTCCGTTTGCGCAATAAAATTACAAGATATTCACATTCGATTAATGCGGTGTATTGGAGCACCAATTCTTGATGAAGAAGAATATGCTACTCTTACATCCAGATTATGGCATTTGCTTGGGCGGTTAAAAAGGATTATGACGATAGAAGATGTTAGATCGTATGCTGCCAAGCTCTGTAAATCTTGTGGTAACTTAATAGACATCTGTGAGAAATTCCAAAAGAAGACAACACCACAAGAGGAGACAATTACAAATATTAGTAATGTACAATTGGATACCTCGGATTTAATTAATAATATTTTTAAAACAGACACCCTAGGAAATATATCGCAACCTTTAGTAAGGACTGCCCAGTATGATGAATCGGCTTCTACTCCCGTAAACATCCGTGATGGCGGACGATATCAAACTTCAAACAATTTAAACTTCACTGAAGGACCAAATTCCGACCGACAACCGCCTCAAACTATTCCCAGTGCCAACACTGCACAATCAAACGTTCGTCCATTACGATTATCAGAAAATATACGACAACCCTATAATATGTTACCAAGTGTCCAGTTTCAACAACCAATATCGAATTCGTTGTCTTATCCTCAGATGGCTAATCATACTGGGGCGGTGCCGCCAGTAGTAACGGGAGTCAATCAGGCTTATGGTCCTCAGGTTAGCTCATCAAATGTGTCTGCTTCTACTACTCCGGTCTATCGCTGGAATATAGTTTTCGATGGATCATCGTCAGGAATGGCAGTGGAAACTTTTTTGTTTAGAGTTGAGCATTTGGCTGTTAACCATGGGGTACCCTTTGAGAAACTAGTTAATGACTTAAGTTTTTTGTTAAAAGGAACCGCGGAACAACATTATTGGCTTGCTATTAGATGTAATCCTCATTGTAATTGGCAATGGTTAAAAAACTCATTAATTCACCGGTTCCAGGATCGTCGTACTGATGCCGACATTAAACAATTAATCAATGAGAGGAAGCAAAAACCCAGAGAGTCATTTTTGGAGTTTTATTATGACGTAATCAAAATTGCTCTTCCGTTACGAGTGGGCCTGTCTGATGGTGAACTTTTGGAAGTTATTCGGAAAAACATGCGGCCAGGTTTGAGAGTTCATTTAGCGGGAAAATTTATGCAATCCATTGCGGAGCTGGTCAGCATATGTGTAGCTACCGAAGATGTCTGGAAGCTGGAGGGTTTTGTACCAGAGGCAACCATGAACCAACGACATAATATTCATGAGGTGAATTATATTCCTACATTTAGTACTGCTTCGGGAGTTCTTTCAACAGTACAACCAAATGACGAAAGAGAACAAGTTTCGGGTTACGAATTCGCTAATATCGACGCTGTGAATATGAATCATTCAAGAAACCTCGGAAATCCAAATCCCGTGAATTCAGGGCATATAACAGAATATAAATGTTGGAATTGCAAAAGAGCGGGTCACTCATTTTTTGATTGTGACATTCCAATGCGGAATATCTTTTGTTATGGATGTGGAGCCGCTGATGTTTTAAAACCACATTGTATACTTTGCAATCGTCGGCAGGGAAACCCTCCTGGGGAAATGCGGGCAATTGGGTCTCGTCATTTCCGAACACAAAATCACCCAACAACAATACTAAACCACACCGATCCGGCTTCGATTTGCCGCAGCAAGAGGGACGGTCAGGGTCCTTTGTAAATAGCATTCCCATTTCTACTAAAATCGGGAACGCCGTAGCGCCACCACAAAAATCATGGCGGCAGCGTTCCATGAAATATTTTCAAATTAAAAAACAACTGCGGTCTAAAATAGCTGAGACAAGATTTAATGCTGAAGGGGAGTTAAATGACGATAATCGTCCATACGCGTGGATCACCATAAAAGGAACACAAATTCGTGGTCTTCTAGACAGTGGAGCTAACATCAGCGCTTTTGGCAGAGGAGCTGAGGATTTCATTGCCCTCCATAATTTGACATTAAAACCAATGCCGACATATGTTCAAACGGCCAGTGGTTCCCGTCAACGCGTATTAGGCTACGTTAATACAGAGGTAACTTACAATGGTAAAAGCACCACGATTAAAATGTTTGTTGTTCCCTCTTTGCAACAAAGACTGTACCTTGGTTGTGATTTCTGGCAAGCATTTGGGCTAAAGGCAATGGCTGTTTCCGAAATTTTAGAAAATTCTACCATGCCATCTCTTGCAGAACAACACGATTTAAACGAAGATCAGCGGAAGCTGCTTCAGGGCGTGGTCGAGAGTCTTCCCAGTTGTGAAAATTTAGGTCTGGGTAGGACAAATCTCGTTACACACACAATCGACGTTGGCGATGCCACTCCGATTAAGCAGCGGTATTATGCGGTGTCTCCCGCAGTCCAGCTAACCATATATAAAGAGCTTGATCGCATGCTTGCATTGGGAGTGATAGAAGAGAGTACTAGTGCTTGGAGCTCGCCAATGGCAGTCGTAAAGAAGGGGAACGGCAAAATTCGACTATGCCTGGATGCAAGGAAGCTAAATGATGTCACTAAAAAGGATGCTTATCCACTTCCACTGATCGACGGATTACTTAGTAGGTTAGATCGGACTACTTATATTTCAAGCCTAGATCTCAAGGACGCCTTTTGGCAAATTCCTTTAGACCCTTCTTCCAAAGATAAAACTGCTTTTACCATACCAGGCCGCCCATTATACCAGTTTCGAGTGATGCCTTTTGGACTCTGTAATGCCCCACAAACCTTATGCAGATTAATGCACAAAGTGATTCCCCACCATTTACAAGATCGAGTATTCGTATATCTCGATGATCTTCTTATCACTACATCTACATTAGAGGAGCATCTGTCTTTATTGACTGACGTTTCAGTGCGTTTGGCGAAAGCTGGACTCACCATTAATGTAGAAAAATGTAAATTCCTACTGAGAGAGATCGAATACTTGGGATATGTAGTTGGAAGGGGAGGATTGAGACCTAATCCGGATAAGGTTCGGGCAATTACAGAGTTCCCCACTCCAAAAACAGTACGGCAGGTGAGACGGTTTTTGGGTGTGTCTGGGTGGTATCGGCGTTTTATCTCTGGTTACTCAGATTTATCAGGTCCTCTTACCGATCTCCTTAAAAAGGGCAAGAAGTTTCAATGGACGGATGCAGCTCAGAAATCCTTCGATAGTCTAAAGGGCGCTTTAGCATCATCACCTGTCTTGGCTTCACCTAATTTCGAGAAAAGATTTTACATACAGTGCGACGCAAGCTCGACTGGAATAGGGGCAGTACTTTTCCAAAAGAATTCGGAAGGTGAGGACCAGCCGGTGGCATTTATGTCGCAAAAATTGAATGCGGCTCAACGCAACTACAGCGTCACAGAGCTGGAGTGTCTGGCCGCTGTACTTGCCATTAAAAAGTTCCGGGCCTACGTAGAAGGTTTGCCTTTTACTGTCATTACCGACCATGCCAGTTTGACATGGCTAATGTCTTTGAAGGATCTTTCGGGCAGACTAGCGCGATGGAGTCTAAAGCTGCAGTCTTTTGATTTCGAAGTTGAATATCGAAAAGGGTCTCAAAATGTCGTTCCTGATGCCTTATCCAGGACAAATATGGACGAAATTGAACTTGGACTACCCATGTCTATACCACTGGAATCATCAGAGTTCAAATCCGACAAATATCAGGCAATGGCACAAGAATTAGAAAGATATTCTGGGAAAACGAACGTGAAGCTTGTGGACGGAAGATTGTTCATAAATCTAAACCGACCCGATTCGATCTCAATTATGGGCGATATTCCATCTTGGAAACTATTAATACCCGAAGCACTACGCCGACCTCTTATTGAATCTGCTCACTGTCCCCCGTCAGCTGCTCATCTAGGTATAAGCAAAACCATCGAAAATATCCAACGTTACTATTATTGGCCTACGCTCTCCCGGGATGTTAAAGCTTTTATAAATGCCTGTGATTTATGTAAGAGTAACAAAGCCGTAAACTACATTACACGTCCTCCCTTGGGAACACTACCTGTAACGTTTAGGCCCTGGCAGAGAATTTATTTAGATTTTCTAGGACCTTATCCCAGGACGCGGAATGGAAATACCTCCATATTGATCGCCGTTGATCATTTCTCCAAATTTGTGGTGACAACCCCTTTACGGCAAGCAACCTCAGTGGAAGTTGTCAAGTTCCTGGAAAACAAAATATTTCTGATGTTTGGAGTCCCCGAAGTTATTGTTACCGACAATGGGCGACAGTTTGAGTCAATACAGCTGAAAAATTTGTGCCATAAATATGGGGTGGAACATAAGTTCACTGCCAAATATTCACCTCAAGCAAACGCCGCCGAAAGAGTGAATCGCACCCTTCTGGCCTCCATACGCTCGTATATTAAGGAAGACCACCGAGAGTGGGATACACACTTGAGTGCGGTCACTCACGCGCTACGTAATTCCGTCCATGACACTACAGGTTTTTCGCCACATTTTGTAGTATTTGGTCAACATTCCATTTTGCATGGAACTGTATACAAATTGCTAAAACAGGTCTACGAACTGACCGGGAATAACTTATATGTGAATGAGAAACCCGATAATCTCTATAGCTTGTACGCCATTATTCAGAATCATCTCGTTCAGGCAGCGCATAAAAATAGTTCTTATTATAATTTGCACAGCAGGCCTTCAAAACTCCAATTAGGTCAAACAATATTTGTAAGAAATTTCACGCAGAGTAAAGCCATAGACCGGTATGCGGCTAAACTCGCCCCAAAATTTTTAAAAGGAATAGTCAGTAAATTTATAGGTAATGTCGCGTGCGAAGTGACGGACCTAAACGGAAAACCAATGGGAATATATCACCTGAAGGATCTGAAAACATAATTCGATAAAAACTAGGCAGCCGGCTTGAGACTCATCTCAGGGGCAGGTCGTCCCCACGCTGTAACGATGCCACATAGACGCATCGTTCAGAAGGGGTTAAAGAGCCAATAAATATGACATAGTTCTACTACTTTTTTTGAACTGGTTTTGGCAACGAAAAATTGTTAGACGATAATTGTATTTTTTTTGTTTTTTTTGCTCTTTGGAATGCAAAATAATTTTGGAAAAAAAAAAATATTTAAATTGTGGGGAGTCGAATGCAAAATTTTAAACAGTTCGGTCGAAACCAATTTGGTTTCAAAAATAAAATGTGTTTTTTTTTGGTTGTTGACTTGTGCAACTAAAGTTAATTTAATTAAAATAATTAAAATCAGTGTCTAGTTATCAAATAAAACTTGATAAACTTTGTTTTTTTTATATATTAAATCAAGTGAGGTTGCTTGTGTGAACCTCCTTGGCAAGGCTAAAATTAGCGTGGTCAATTTTAGCGGTGTGTTTTTTTTTATTAAGTAGAAAATAGTATCAGTAACGGTACATATAGTGAATTTTTTTGATTGTCGAGATTCTAGTGGAAAAGTTTAATAATTAACTGGTATTTTAAGTAGCTTTAAGTTCTGAGTTGAAATACTTATGATTAAGTGATAAATAAGAATAAAAACAGTTGAACAATAACAACAACGGAAACCTAAATAAACAATTATAATCATAATAATAAAACAAACAAAAAATAACGGAAAAACTAAAATAGCCTAAGCTAAGTGTATCACACGATAAATCACCGTAACCCAATCAAGATATCCGTAAAATTGGGAATGTGTATAATTCGATCTTGCTGTCCTTAAAAATAAACAAAAAAAAACAACTAATAAATAGACAAAATAACAATAAAATTATAGTAATTAACGACAAAATTAACCATTAACAATTAAATTATATATAAAATAAAAAAAATTAATCATAATATAAATTTAATAATAAGAAGTGAGTGAAATTTGTGAAAAAAAATTACAGTAACAGTTCAACAATTAAAGTTTTAAAGTATATGTTGATTACACTAGCGGCTTAATATTTTTGGCTGTGTACTGTAAAATTTAAAAAAAAAATTAAATAACGTACAATGTTATCGTCGAATTGGGCCAACGAAAGCTGCCGCTGCATTCAACATTCAGCAAATAAAGTTATTGTTGTGATAGGAAAACAGTAATAAACAACATCTACTAAAATAAGATAAGGTTTTTTTTTTCTTATTTAATTTATAAATTATAATAAACTTAATTAAATTTCAATTTTCATTATATTAATTTATATATATTATATTCAGTATGTTCTAGTTAAGTAATTTTAAGTTGGGGTATGGTAGTTTAGACTAGGGCGTAGTTTAGGTTAGTTTCATTCATTTTGTATGAATTTTGTTTTTTTCTTCAATCAACTTAGAAATTAATTTTTGATAAAATAAAAAAAAAAAAAACAAACCAATTCATTATACATCCAATATTATTTTATGGACAAAATAAATTCTTTTTAAATTCAGTTGATTTGATAATAACTTTCCTGATTTCAATATTTTTATTATTTACCGGTGAAAATTTTTGTTTCGTTGCGAATTGAAGTGAAAATTTGTGTTCGCTCTTACAGTTTCAGTATGAGATAAAGTCAATCCGATAGTGGGATGGAATCATAGTAAGTGTGTATGAGGTAAGTTGTCGTCTGCTGGTCTCTGGTTTTTTTTATTACTTCGTTGCGGTCTAGCAAGGTTTATTCATGCCTTCAGAAATCCCACCCCTAACCCTGAGCCCTAGCCGGCCAATGATGACCGCCTGAAGGCCGCTGAATGAGCAAAAATTTCTGTTAGCAATCTGAATTGTGGGAATGAATACAGAAACATCGCACGCATAGGACCGTGACAGACATTTCTTTTTTCTGCACCACACTCAGATTTGTTACAAGGTTTTGAACAAATGCAATAAAGCATCCTCTGTCTCATGCTGTATTCAATTGGGCCGTCCAACAAACATTAACTGACTTTAAGATACTATATCACAGGCACATCCCACCCACATACAAAAATTTCAAAAAGTTTAGAACAAATGCAATAAACCATCCTTTATCTAATGCTGTATTCATCTGGGCCAGCCAACAAATATTTTCGGACTTTAACGAACTATATCACGGATCCCATTTGAAACGCAATATATTAAAACGCGAGTTGACATAACACGATATTTCAAAACGCGATACAGTACAAAACGCGTTATGGTACAAAACACGATATTTCAGAACGCAATATGGCACAAAACGCGATATAGTACAATATGCGACAATTCTAAATATAAAATGATGGAAGATTAATAATTTTAAAATATCGCGTTTTGTATCATATTGCGTTTTGAATTATCGCGTTTTGAAATATCGCGTTTTGAATTATCGCGTTTTGAAATATTGCATTTTATACCATATCGCGCTTTGTACCATATTGCATATTTAAATATCGCGTTTGTACTTTATCTCGTATCGCCATATCGCGTTTTGAAATATCGCGTTTCGAGCGGATCCCTTATATCACAGCCCACTGATTGATTGATTGTTAATGAGTTTACGGCCAAGCATTATCTCAGGATCTTCCAGACTCCCGGGCCCACACCGTACACCCGTACATATATAACAAATCCGAGGGATAGGATAGCATTATTAGTTGGGATAGACTCGACCCGGTTACAGACACCAATGCGATCGATAGTTAGTAAATTATTACTACAAATATAAAAAATAGGTTAGCACAAGACAGCACAATCTAACTACTTTATTAGGTGATCCTTTCTCTGGAATCCAGGCCCCGATACTCAGGACTCCCTAAATGTACAACAGGACTTAAAAAAATTATTATAAATGTTGTAATTTCACCCCTGTCCGCATTTCATTAATTTATCTGATAAAATATTAAAGAAAAATTTAAAATAACAACACTTATTTCCTTATTCATGGTCCTTTAATATCTAATTAATTAACTGTTGCGTATACTGCAACAAGAATTAAAATAAACGTTAAAAACCATTTAAACATAAAATTTAACTTAAAACTAATCATCAATTTCCTATCGATCCAGAAACGAAAATACATAATTATAGATTCAATTATTTTATAAAATTTATATAAAATGATTTAAATGATAATGTTACAGCATCACAACACCTAGACTTATCAATAATTCAATTAGGTACTATAAGTATATCAAGAATCAACAAATAAAATTAATATAAAAATTCCCAGGAGACTCTGAAAACTAAATTTAATTAATAAAATACTATAATACTAAATTTTATTACTTAAATTAATAATTATTATAACAGGATATTCAGTATTCCCGGGCACACCTCGTACTCTCAATTACACATAACAAAACCGATGAATAGAATATGATTATAATTTGGGACAGATTCAACCCGATTGCAGTCGTCTAAGCGATTAATAGATCGCAAATTATTAGTACAATAAATAATAAACGATAAATGATAAAGAGGTCAGCACAAGATAGCACATTTTAACTACATGATTAGATGCTCGTCCCTCTGTAATCCAATGCCAGAACTCAGGATTCTTTAAATCTAAATCAGGACATCGAAAATTATTATTATTAATGTTTTAATTTACTAATCTTTTTGACATAATTAAAATAAACAAAAATCAATATCTACGAAATTTATTACTTGTATACCCCATAAAACTTCAACTCCGTTTATGGACATATTACCCTGCAAAGTCAAGCATGCAAAGTTAGTAAAATAATTAATCAATGAAAGGAACCTGAAACATTACTTCCTTAAAAATTTATTAGTGTACCAAATCAGTAAAATTGACGTTTGTATGTAAAAATTGCAACCTAAACTTCAATAAATCCATTAAGTTAATTAATTAAGTTCAATACATTTAGCATCACGATTTGCCTTTACATAATTCCACGTTGTTCACATTCGTTTAATCAAAATTTGGCATGCAAAAATAAATACGCCATTATGTGTTGCAAACCAAATCTCAACTCAACTCAAAATTAATATTTCCAAATTAGTATTTATTTATATAATTTAGTTAATTTATAAACTTCTAATATTAATAAAAATTAATTAAATATAATATAATGTAGTTTATAATACCCTGTAAAAAAATAAATCATACCTAAATATACTATTTTATATGTATTATATATGGCGGTTTCCGGTACGACTCAAATTTACTCTATTATACAAAGATTAAGAATCCTATTTGAGCCGAATCCACTAAAATTTTTGTTGCGTTTATATAGATCTTGTTTTATCAAGAACACTATGGTTGTCTCATGGATACATAAAACACAAATAGAGAAAACCACTCCAAAATATTAAACCACCAACACACATTGCAGGCAAACAATTTCTACCATCTACCATGTGCGTAGCAGGAGACTGATCAAGTTCATTATAATATAATATACTAACTATAATATATACACACAAATAATACCCCTACAGCGAACACACAAACAATCCTGTTCCATGTATCAAGCTACAGGAAAATATTTGTGACGACTATAACAAAACCAACCAAAATCTCCCCCTGTTTTTGTTGTTGTTTAAATATTATATGACAAAAACCAACAATAAATAGTATATTTTCTTGATAAGATTTGTCTAAAGAGCGAACGACATGGCTTGTATAAACATTTTGTTGGTTTTGCTAAGAATCAAGTTTCTAGAATATATTTGTGTCGATTGTACATAAAATTAAACAAATCTAAGTAAGTGTAAAAATAAATGCAGATATGGAATTAATTACGACATACATCAAATTAAGTTAAAACAATTTTAATACGATCCAATTATTAGAATTTAGTAATTAAAATTCCATGTACAACCGCACAAAAATAAAATCATGCACTTAATCAAGAAATCAAATCATCATCAACAATCAATCATTTATAAATAAATATAAATTTATCCATAAAACTTTAACTCCGTTTATGGACATATTACCCTGCAAAATTAAACCTGCAAAGTAAGTAAAATAATAGATCAATGAAAGGAAATTGAAACATTATTCTCCTATAAATTTTATCGGTGTACTATATAAGTAATCTTGACATTTGTGTGTAAAAACTGCAACCTAAACTTTAATAAATTCCATTTAGTTAATAATTAAATTCAAAACATTTATCTTTTCGAAATGTTTTTACATAATTCCACATTTACACACATAAATGAATACGTCATTATGTGTTGCAAACCAAATCTCAACTCATCTCTCTTTATTTATATATGGTTAAGTTAAATTATAATCTTTTAATATTAATTAAATTAATTTATTACAATTTAATGCATTTTGTAATACCAAGTAATAAAATTAATCATACCTATTTTATATGGATTATATAAGGCGGTTTCCAATTCGACTAAAACTTATTCGATTATACAAAGTATAAGAATCCTATTTGAGTCGAATACACTAAAATTTCGTTGTGTTTGTAAAGTTCATGTTTTATTAAGAACACTATGGTTGTTTCATTAATACAAAAAACACAAAGAAAGAAAACAACACCAAAATAAAAATAACAGAATCTTATATGTATACTAAACCACCAACACACATTGAAAGCAAATATTTTTCTACAATCTTCTTGCGTAGCAGGAGACTTTTCATGTTTACATTATATTATATACAGATAATACCTTTATAGCGAACATACAAACATTCCCATTTGTGACGACTATACCAAAACCAACAAAAATGTCTCTCGGGTTTTGTTGTTGTTTAACTATTATGTGACAAAAACCAATAATACTTGATAGGATCTGTGTAAAGCTTCAACGAGACGGCATGTATAAACATTTTGTGGTTTTGCTATGTATCAAGCTTCAAGAATGTATTTGTGTCGATTGTACATAAAATAAAACCAAAAGCAAGCCTGACTGTCACCAATATTATAAATTTATTTTGTGCTTATACATGAAAGTATCACCAGATCGACAGATTATATAAATGAGGGAGAAAAACATACAAATTGTAGATAAAACAAAACAAACGAATTGTGGAGGGAAAATTGGGTATGTGTGACAAGTTTGATTGTATCACATAGATTATATAAACATTTAATAGGTTTTAATTTAGCTAATAGTACATTTTATGAAGCGACTGTATATTGTATTATCTAGTTGATAGGTAATAAATCCCTGAGAAATGGGAAAAACAATTACAAAAAAAAAGAATCAAAAAAAACTTTTATGGTGTTAACTGAAAAAAAATCGAACGAGGATTAGAGTTTGGACATTCAAAGTGGTCAGATGCAAAAAAAATTGTTTTTTTTTGAAAATTTTGGCTATGGTGGCAAATTAATGCAAAATAATTTTGATTTGAATTAAAAGAAAAGTGGAATAGGAATTGAGCGATTACTCAAGTTCAACAATAACCATAATTAAAAAGTGTTTTAAAGTTATAAAATAAAAATAGACAAATCCTAAAATTAATAATAAAAAAAAACAGCAAACGAATGATATCTAATATCGTGTGTATGTGTGTGTGTGCAACTTATGAAAAGTTCAGACAATGGCTTAATATAGTTTTAACCGGATAAAATAATAGTGGATATAAAACGATCTTAGTGGTAAAATAATAAGTGGCTAAAGTTAACTGTTAATATTCAATAAAAAAAAAATTTCATTAAACTAAGATATAAACAAATGTACCAAATAAGTGAATGAAAAAAAATATGACATAAACGAATACATACTAATAATAAAAAAAACTTAAGCTACCAGTGGATAATACTACTGTGCATCACCAGCAAATTATAAAAGTGATTTCATCAATTTTGGGATTACGTGAATTGGCATAATTTCTACGTTGTGAAAAACGGGAATTATGGGTATTGGATCCACAACGCGTCGTAGATGAGTACTCATATTATTTTTTTTCTATAATTATTTACTATATTGTTACTATTATTATTATTTCTTTTATCATTTTTGATTGTTAACAGAATTTCATTTCGTTACAATACGTCTTTAAGATAGATTTTTTTTATGACCAAAAATAAGTTTCTTAGATTTAAGTATAGCTTCCATTTTGTAAAGCTAAATTAAAACCATTATTTGCTTTGTTTTGTTTTTATATTTTTTTTTCCTCTTTGGAAGCATATTAAATTTCATTTTTCAATAAAATCAGTATTTGGCATGATTTATTAATATTCAATGAAATCCAATCGTATTTTAATTAATTAATTTTTCAGTTATGAGATACATGATGTACATTTAATTTTTTTTCTCATTCACTGGAGATGTATTTGATTTGACCATACCCAACAGTGGCATGTCACCTTTTCTTTTTGTAAGTATAACATCAGCAGCTCATCAAGCTCTTCTTTGGTCCATAAATAACCCCCCCAGCCACTGCAAGCTAGCCGGCTGAAAAAAGCTGCATGGATCAAGCCAAAGAGGAGTCTGCGGCAGTTTGTGTGATTAATAATTTTTCCTTGTTTAATCTAGACGATTACTATAGGAAGGGTTATTGGTGTGACAAACTGTTACAGTTAATAATGAAAAAACCTAATTGGCATTGGTTAGATGAGAGTATTTTTATTCTATTTTTGCACTAACACTTTCAATTATAAGCTATTAAATGTAAGAGGATATCGGTGTGCTTCATCACTGAATCAGGCTTGTAGTATTACATTGGTGTTGGTTTTGAATAAAACACAAGAACACATTCAAGTATGCATAAAATTCAAATCAAATATGAAATTAACTACGATGTACATATGTCAATTTAAGTAAAAATCTATTTTAATACGATCCAATTATTAGATTTTAGTAATTAAAATCCATATCCAGTAATTAACAAAAGTTTAAATCATGCACTTAATCAAGAAATCAATAATTTTGATTTCTTTATCTATAAGTATAAAACATTGCCTGATAAATGCATTCCGGTGGATTGCATTTTCCAAAAATACACTTTAAATTATTTCACTTCCACTTTAGTTATTATTTCACAAAAAACTGAATTAAATAAAATTAAAATTATAATTATAATTAATGTATATAATATACATACGTATGTATATAGAGTATATACATAACACTACATTACATAAACTACATAAATAAAACAAAGAATAAAAATAAAAAATAAAATTAAATTAAATTTTTGAAGAGGATAGAAAAAACACGTCTATCCTCTTTGAAGAGCATTTGCTCACCCTGGGCCCCTAAATCACAGCCCACCGATATACAAAAATTCTAAAAGTTTACAAGAAGTGTATTAAGCCATCCTTTATCTCATTCAGCTGGGCCAGCCAACAAATATTTTCTGACTTTAAGGTACGAATCACAGCCCATCTTGGCCATCCAACAAATATTTTCTGATTTCAAGGTACGAATCTCAGCCCAAGGACACACCAAAATTCTAAAAAGTTTACAACAAATGCATTAAACCATCCTTCATCGTATACTGTATTCATCTGGGCCGGCCAATAAATATTTTCTGACTTTAAGGGACTATTTCACATCTTTTTTAATATTAAAGCTAAATAAAATGTCATGTTAGTCACCTTTTTTATAGGTACGAGTATTACCATATGCTACTTTTTAAGTTTTCTGGAATAGAATTTTGCTCTAACTACACAAAGATTGGCGGTCCATCCTAATTTTGTTTGTTGCATAATTGGCTCATTTGACGCACCTTTCACCCGATTCGCCATTATTACTTGGCCATAGTAATCTTTATTTATTTGGCCATAAATGAGTAAATTTAACTGACGGTTTTAGTGCTGTAGATGGATGCTTTCTAACCAAGAAACCATCCAACTGGGAAAATTAGTTATATCATCCTCTGTGCGAGGACGTGTAGATGCGACAGTGTCATTCCGATGTTTGAATTTAAAGAATTACAGAATTTTGGTAACTTTTAGAATTTGAAATTTTTTTAAAATAAATACAATAAGGAATTTCAAAGGAAATTTGGAGTCTTTGAAGGCCTTCACAAAAAATATTTAAGAATATAAAATGTTTTACTTAATAATTCGAAGAATGTAACATTTCTTAGAATTTGTAAAACTTCATTAAATACAGGTAATATCTGGAAAATATGACTTAACAGGAGTTTCGCTTAATAGAAAAATTTCTTTTTTAAGAATTTATAAATGTATAAAGATTAGAATTTTGAAAAATTTCGAACGAATACGGTTTGGCTGACGTTGTACTGAATGGGTCGCATACGTAAATTATACCTTTTGCCACTTTTTTCATGGGCTTTTGCAATGTCGAATTTTGCCTTCTCGTGAACTAGTGCAAGCCGTATAGGTAGAGGCAAAATATCTCTCCTTCTGATATTTCGCCCAGCTCCTTCAAGAGTGTGTAAACGCTTCCATGGTTGATCTTATGGTATCAAAATAAGAGAAAGTGGGGCGAGTTCCTCACTGTTCCATGCACGCCGTTCTGAAGGGCTATGGAGATTTCGTTTAGATACTTATCCCACGTCGAATGTTTTGAGCCGATGTATGATTTAATAGCTGCAATTATTGATCGGTTAACCCTCTCCGATTGGTTGGACTGTGGAGAATAAACCGCGGCTTTTAGGTCGGTTACCCCGAAATCAGTTAACAGCTGTTTATATTCTTGACTCTTAAATTGAGTCCCATTATCTGTATGTATTACCTGAGGCACACCGAAAACGCAAAACCCTTCATTTTTTAAAAATTCCTTAATTTGTTTTGATGTACCCTTAGACAATGCTTTCAGCAACACAAACTTTGTAACGTGATCTAGTACAATCAGCACCATGGTTTTACCATTACTGCTACGAGGGTAAGGTCCCAACAAATCAGCATAAAATCTTTGCCATGGCCTTTCGACTAAAAACGAATTTCCCAGAGGCGGTTTACTAGTTCTGTTTGGAGCCTTTGTCATCTTACGGGTGTAACAAGTGCTGATGTATTTATTAACCTGCTTAACTGGTACAGCCATTCCGGGTCAGAAATAGTATCTTCTTATCTTGTCGAGTGTCTTTTCTGTTCCTTCATGGGATGATAGTGGCTCATTGTGTTCTTTTTCGATTATTTGAGATCGGAGATCAGTTGGAATCCACAATTATTTTAATTTAAATTATATAATAAATTATTTATTAACATAATTTAAAACTAAAAAATATTATGTAATAAAAATTTTTTTTATAATTATTTATGATGCCGTCACCAATTAATTTTACATAAAATAATGAATTGCCTGATAAAAGAATTACCTTCTACCAGATAGACAGATCAAAAAGGTCTGTTTTCCTTTTTGGTTCCAACCGAATGTATATGCGATCATTATGGATGTTCAAAGCTGGATAGTTATTTGGATTTTTTTTAATTTTTGTCAATAGTTCGTTATATTGAGGATCTTCAAAATGACTTGAATTAAAATCAATAATTTAAACAATTTTTGGTAAACTATCGTCCAACTCTTCCAGTGTGTCACAAAAAACACGAGACAGTGTATATGGTACAACATTATCCTTTCCTCTCTGATGTTCGATGGTGAACCGAAAACTTTGAAGTTTAATACTCCACCTTGCCAGTCTTCCACTGAGATCTTTTTGGTTCATTAGCCGCTCATAACCTTCTTCATCTTTCTGGTACAGGACGGCTCCAACACCTTCTGTGCTCGCACCACATCTAATGTAGAACGTCGATTCATAAGATGGGTTGATAAGAACTGGAGCAGAAGTCAGAAGGGCTTTTAGGTGCTCGAACGATTTCTGGGCGTTATCAGTCCACTGGAATGCAAACGTCTAATCTGCCTGACATTGTTTGGCGCCGGCAGATTCATAATGGCTCCTATTTTTTGTGGATCTGCCCTTAACCCTTTTTCTCCCAATAAATACCCCAAATAACGTATTTCTCGCATCACAAAGTTGCGTTTTTGAACGTTTATTGTTAGGCCGGCTGTCCTTAATAGAATCGCCACCAACTCCAACAGCTCAAAATGATCCTTCAATGTACCGGTGATGATAAGTAAATCGTCAAGGTATACAAATATCCGATCGAGTAACTCGTGCGGTATAACTTTATGCATCAACCGGCACATGGATTGGGCTGCACTACACAGCCCAAAAGGCATCACTCTGAACTGATAGAGGGGGCGACCCGGTACGGTAAATGCAATCTTGTCACGTGAAGTCTCCGCAAGCAGTATTTGCCAAAAGGCGTCTTTAAGGTCGAGTCCTGTAATGTATTTAGTCTCAGACAGCCGGCTTAACCATCCATAAATAATGGGCATTTGGCCGAGTTCAATTGTCGGCCATCTAAACAAAATCGACCCTTACCATTCGCTTTTCTGACCATAGTAACGAGAGAATTCCAAGCACTTTTGCTTACCTCTATTACTCCAAGTTCAAGCATTCGATCGATCTCAGTATAGAGTTCCTTTTGTATTGCTGGTGAGATAGAGTAATATCGCTGCCTGCTTGATAGGTTTGCAGCCCTTTATTAATTCGATTTCATGCTCGTGAAGGGTGGTTTTACCGAGACCGTTTTACTGAAAAGATGGAAATAAGGATATAATTCTATTGAGCTCTAATTTTTCGAATTTATTCAAATCATGTATATTGTGGTTAGTGATGGTCTCTTGCTGGGAAATCTCGCTTATCTCAATTTTGGGAAGGATGTCAAATTTCTGCCAGAAATCGATTCCGAGATATAAAAACGATTGTAATGAGGGAACCTTGCTAAATTTAATGGAATGCGTTTTATTTCCGAAAGTAACCGGCAACCATACAAAGCCTTCAATTTTATTTCGCGCTCCATCAGCAGTGTATACATAAGAAGATAGTTTACTATACTTTATGTTGCACTCATTCAGAAAAGATATGGAATCTTTGCCTAATACACTGACTGACGCTCCTGTATCCAGGAGACCAACAAACTTTCGGGAGGCAATTGTGACGTTTGCGTTTGGGCGAGAGTCTTTAATGACTCTTTTGTACGATTTATTTTATTTTTTGTTGTTGTTTTATTTGAATCTACTGTCAAAGCAGAGTTATTTTGATTGAAACAATTGGTTGTTTTTGATCCTATTTTAAAGGATCCGAATTTGTTGGATAGTTGGCTTCCAGTGCTTTGTTCGAATTGAGCACTGAGTGTGGATCCCTGGATACTCTCACACCCGGTTTCGAGTTTTTTGCGGAATTGACCTTACAATTTTGACAGAACGGTTTTCTCACATTTGCAGCTCCACATCCAAAACAAAAGATATCTGTGAATTCCCTAGAACATTCCTGATACCTATGCCCTAAGTCTTTACAATTCCAGCAAATTAGTACTGAATCATTATTGGAATTCGGTTTTCCGTACCTTTGCTGGAATGCTTCTACGTTGAACGACTGAATTTGTTGTTGTTGTTGTACTTCTAGCCCATAAAACTCGGGTTTTTACTCATTTTGGCAATTGTTGTTATATATTTATTTTGGTACTGAGGATGTATCGCTGGGCTTGTAGTTATAGTAGTTGATTGTGAAAGTCTCATAGATCTCATGTCTGTTTCTAACTCTTTTATAAAATATCTTCGGTTTAACGGAACTTCGCAAAACCGTCGTGGGTCATATCCGGTCTGATCCCACATCCTTTCATATCTTTGACACTGAGTTCGCAGTTCGTCAATAGTACGTGCTGTTCCCTGATAGGGTAGGGTGACATTTTTTAACGCTGGAGTCATATTCTGGCATAAACGGTGGATTAATTCGTTTTTCAGAAAATCTATGCTGTAACCTTGAATTTAATTTTTGTATACCAAGAACAAAATCTGAGAATGTTTCTTTCGGATTTTGGTATTTGTGTAGAATTTTTTCGCGTGTTTCTTCCTCTACATCGTAAGAGCTAAAAAACGATAACATCGCAGATTTTATTGCTTGTCAAGTAACGTTTGTGTGATCGAGTTTGTACACCCAGTACGAATCTTCCGCTCGCTTAGACAAAATTAAATGAAGTACCTTAGTTAGATTTTGTTCCGGAATGTCATCGTCACGGGCCATTTGCTCTAATCGAAAAATAAAGTCTTGGACATTTGTTGCATCGGTGCCGTCAAAAGACAAATTCCATCTCTGTTTTATTTTGTAATCGATGCGGAATTAATTATGTGTCTGAGAGGGAGGTTTCGAATAATACGATATTCCCGGATTTAAATTTGGATGGCGATTTGCAAGATTTGTCTGTCCCATAGCTTGTGCGTTTGGTCTGGTTTGTCCTGGCTTGAATAAGACATCGCCAAATACCGAGGAGATAGAATTTGCTTCCACCTGTGTAAAGAAATCTGCCACTGAACTTATTAATCCCTTTGCCGGTGACACTGTGTCAAGATTTGATGGTTCATTTTGTAAACTTCGTATGGGCGTGATACCGTGACCTACAGACGGTACAAAATCTCCTGTACCCGCACCTTGTTCCAGTCTTATTCTGCTTCGGTTGATTGGATTACTTTCAGGAGTCTTCTCGTTTTCTAATCCTGTATTTTGGTGAAATTAGGTTTTAGATGCCTCGATGTCATCGTTGTATAATTTTTGGTGCCAGTTGTATAACCGACAAAAATTACTAGGCAATCCTGCCAGATTTGGAAAGCTTTGTAGACCAAAGGTATGACTAAATCTTTTAACACGTTCTTTGTAATGAAACGTCTTTGCAAGTGCCATTGTAATAAATTCCAATTGAGGAGAACTACCTTTTTGCTGAGTGATCGCGAATAATTCGTCGAATCGTAAAACACATAACTTACTTTCTTACTTACATAATAAAATCCTCTAACTATATACTCAACTTCCCGTTCTTCTGGCGAAAGATTATTTAAATAAATTCGTGGATCCATAATGAAACTCGATGGCATTTCAAACTAAACTCAGAACTATTTTGAAGGAATACTAACAACAAATTTAAAAAAAAAAAAAAAAAATTCGTACGCCTTTTCTAACTTCAGTTTGATAATAAATCTTTCAGTATATTACTGCTATATAGTTATGAATTATTTATAAAATATGTTTAGAAAAATGTTTTAATTATATTCAAAATTACACTTCCACAGCAAAATGATTTAGAAAATTCAATTAAAGGTCAGAATGCAAATGATTTAGATATTTTTCAACCTGGTTATTTTAAGGATATTAAATTCAATCGTATATTATACGTTGAACAAATTTGTAGGACTTTTGGAATTTAAAGAACGTGAAAATCTGAAATCTGGTTCAAGAAACTATTTTGAATAATTGATTTTTGATTTTCGTTTTTAAAAAGATTTTAACACAAAACAGACGTTTTGTCTACGTTATTTTCTCGCACCCTTTATTTAAAACACGAGTAAAAGAAAATTCTTTTACACGATATATTTTCTTTATACGTTTGTATATACGAGTATGTGACGTCAGTTTGAATTGGAACTCGCTTGAGAGATGGATTTGTACAATACAAATAATTTAAGACTCACCATAATAAAAATAAATTTAAGATGGGCTTCTTTAAAAAAAAAATTGTTTTTTGATCTAAAAATACATTAAGTGAATCTATTTTTAAATAATTTTAAAATGCTTCTATTTATTTAAATTCAGATTGTTTTTTTTTTTTTTTTTTTGTTATTGGAAAATGCATCTAAAAATAGTTGTTAATATAAAAATGTAATTAATTGGTTGGTGACAATTTCCCTGTAAATTCTTTAGTAATCTCGTATTTGTATAATAAACCATAAATAATTAGATTTACAGCGTTAAAACATTAATTTTAATAAATTTAAATGATAAACAAAGAAAAACTATATAGAGTGGTTTTTCATTGGCGCCAAATAGATTATTTTACAATTAGCATTGTAAAGAGTATTTTGTTGATTTATTAAAATTCTGGAAACAAATTTTGGTCGCCGTGCTAGATAGACACCATCGCCTTATAAGAGTATTGCACTATATTGCTATTCAATGTTTTGAGCAATTTGGCATAGATAGTCAGTTTCAAAAAAATATTTACTCGCATAATCGAATTTAAAACAACGCATTCAATTATGTAAATAATGTTATTAAATCCGTTAACACTAAACTTTTGATTAGAGTAAATAAATAAAATAAATGAAAGATATTTTGCCTATATACACACACACATAATCAATATAAACAAAAATTTTAGTCAAAACAAACAAATCGAAAATTAAGTTTTCCACACAAAATCACCACCATATTTCTGCGCCACCAAAACATTCAACAGGTCGACCCAAAATTTATAAAAACAAAAAAACAACATCGTGCCAGATATTTTCCGTGTTTAATGTAAATAAAAAACAAAAAAATTATTTAATGGAAATGTCCGATGTTTCATTCGAAAAGAATTCGCAGAAAATGTACCCAATTTTTCCAATTCAATACGTAATTTACTTTATGCGGCCGGAGTACGCATGTTTTAAATATGAAAAAGACAAAATAACATGGTTACCATAGCAACCCTTCTTTCCATTTCATTTTAATACACACACAAATTTTCCGACTGAAAATCTATATAGCAGAGGAAAATCGAAATATTAAATCAGTTTACTTTTAGTTTTCACTGTGCTCTAATGCTAAGCCTCATTATATAAAACAAAAACATAATTAATACAATTTTTCAAAAGACGTACACGTAGTTTTTGGATATATTTACAAGTGAAAATTTATGTGAAAATTTTGTATTTTAAAATACATAAAATACCGCAAGAAATGAACAATTAGTGAAAATAATTTTATGTGATTTGTGCGTGCTTTTAAAACAAACAAAAAACAATTGAACTTTATACAAAGTGAAAAAATTTAATTAAATTACAAGATATTGTGTAAATTATAACAAACCAAAAAAAAACTCAAAATTCTACTTTTAAAGAAAATACATTTGAAATTAAAAGGTGAGTGTTCAAACCAAACAACCAAATATATTTTTATTAAATTTCGACCGAGTTCAATGTGTTTTAAAATTCCGATTTACAAAGAACATAGGCGCCAAAAATACAAAAAAAAAAGAATGTTTCTCGATTAATTGGAGCACAAACCAAATTTTATTTTTATTAAAAAATTTAGAAATCTAACCGATTGTGTAAATTAAGCGAAAACATTTTTTCTGTTAGGTTTTTAAATTAAATTAAATTAAATTAAAATTCAAGGTGATAGTCGTAGATATTATTACAGTGTTTTAAGTTGCAAAACTGTAATTTATGAATCATCGCAGAGAAAATCATAATAAAAATTCAGGAAAATTTTACAAAAATTTAGTTCAAGGTTTTAACTAGAGTGCGGAAAAATTTCCACACCAAAAGGTGATAGATACGAAGAGGTATCTCACATATGATAAAAGAAAATTTTTTGGATGAAGTTCAACAATATTAATAATATTGTATATTTTCAAAATTGCGGGGGCCCCCAACCAAATATTTAAGAAATGTATAATAAAAATTTGATAAAAATATCTACTTTCACTTTGTGCAAATAAATATTAACAAAAATGCTGTTAAATAATTTCTTTTTTTTTATGTATTTTGAATATTTGTAATGTAAAAAATGTAAATCATGTAATGAGGATATTTCATTGAAATATGATGATGACCTTAACAAAATATTTTTTTTAGTTTACCTTGTCAAAATTATAAAAACAAAAATTACCCTTCAAAATTTTCTTAAAAATAAAATATTTGTTTAGAAATTATGAGGGTTTCACATTTTATGGTACTATGGCATTTAGATAACGAAATACCGCATATCACCCATGTACCATTTTCGTTGGTTAATATTCCCACACAATTGACTCTTCATTTTTCCCACACATAAATAATCTAATTGTTATCTATTAGATTCCAGGAAATTTTTTTATTAAACGCCTTGTATATTTGTACATATTAAAAATTTAGCCGGTCGTTTAAAAAAATGCGAGTGACAAAACCATTTTGTAAAACATAAATCGGCGAGAATTTTTGAAAATTTAATCTAAAATCGTAAAATAGAAAAATGTTAACTGGCGCCAAATTGTGTTGGATATTTTTAAATATAGCTACATATATACATATGTATATACAAAGAAAATGTCTGAAAATGTAAATCATCGTTACACAAAAACGCACACATACACATTGGCTTGAATAAATCCGAAATGCATTTTAATGAATGAATTCGCTTATGAAAATTCCTAATTTTATTTAAACATTTTTATTACAGATTTCAAAATGAAAACTGAAGACAAGAATAATATACCACGGGTGCGAATAGCTGTCCTTGGAAATATAAATGTTGGAAAATCAGGTAAATATCGATAAAATTTTAAGTTTTGTTTATATTTTATTGTCCGACTGGAATTTTATTCTAAATAAACAAAAAATGTTAACGTTTAATGACGATTATTGAATTTTTAATGGGTGTGCCTCAAACCAAACCAAAAAAAAAAAATTTGTTTCGATTTGATTCGACATTGAAATCGATAAATCGGGTTCAAACACCCCATTGTGTTATTGTCCGTGAAAATTTTTGTTTATATTTCGTCTAATCAATCCATTTCATATTTCAAAAAAATAATTTACAATTTTTTTATTTTTTATTTTTTTCCTAATTCCAGCACTCACAGTTCGTTATCTAACACGTCGATTTATTGGAGAATATCGTTCAAACACAGATCTATTATATCGACAAACAATAACGCTCGATAGTGGATTGTTAGATGTTGAGATTGTAGACATATCAGCGGAAGATGACAATGATTTTCCAATTGAACAAATACAATGGGCCGATGCCTGTTTAATTGTGTACAGCATTACTGATCGAGATAGTTTTGAATATGCGGCCAAATCATTAGCCGAACTAAAATCAATTCAAAATTCACCATCTGCATATTTAATTGCGA
Organism: Tipula vernalis; assembly: GCA_958295665.1. Classification (NCBI taxonomy): domain Eukaryota; kingdom Metazoa; phylum Arthropoda; class Insecta; order Diptera; family Tipulidae; genus Tipula; species Tipula vernalis. The sequence goes on along the minus strand of OY282558.1, from coordinate 123,881,115 downwards.
ACAAAGCTGATTTAGATCATTTGCGTGTAGTTCCGGAAACAGAAGGTGCATCATTAGCTGCATCACATGGTATTGGTTTTTGTGAAGTGTCTGTAGCTGAAAATACGCCCGCACTTTATCGGGCATTTGAACGTTTGTTGATTGAATCGAGAGCGCGACCAGTTAAACAAAGAAAATTTAGTGTTAGCAAAATGATAGGTACGGTTTTTTTTTATAAACGCTAATAAATTTGTTGTAAACATTATTGCTATAATAAATATTTTTCTTTTTTGTTTGTTATCTTTACAGGAACACTAATTGGCAACAATGTACAAAAGCAACAAACACTTTTGAATCAAGGTACATGTGTACCGTGCCACAAAGGTGAATTACACAAATCGCGAGTCTTAAAACGTCGTCAAGCATTTACGGCTACAGCTTCATTGTGACCAACATCGAGTGTGGTAAACTTTGATGACAGCAATTAGGTATATGAGATTAGTTACTTTGATATTCCAAGACAAGTTTGATTTTCTGTATTTAAAAAAAAAACAAGAAAATGTTGCATATTTGTATATCCCTTTTATAAAGGGGCCCCTATTGCATTTTGTTTCTTTTTTTTTTTTTTTTTTTTTTTTAATTATGTATAGCGACATTTTGTTCGTTCTTATAATTAAGGAATTATTTAAATGAAATTATTGACTAATTTGTGACATCACACCAAGCTCGAGTAGAATCACCCGAGTGATCAATATTAAACTCCTTCACACTGTACGCGCGCGCGCTAATTCCTCAATAGAATAACAAACTGTATATAAATTTATATACAACAACATTGAATCATTCGCGTTGTTTATATATTTAAAAAAAAGAAAAAAAAAAAAAATCTTATTGAAGGCGTACGATTTGTAAAAAATGTATTTTTAAATTTTTAAAATCAAGAGAATGCGCGTTCAATTCGAAAACATCTTCAAAATTTTTAAACAAAAAAAGATTTCACTAAAATTTTTGAAAATTCCAAAAAGAAGGAAACATTTTATTTATTTATTTTTATTTTTTTTTTTTTTGTTTTTCTATATTTTCGTCACCAATTTTTATTTATCAAACCAAAAGTTACACAAATAGAAAATTTATTAAACTTTATTAGTATTTATTTTGCTTGGCGCCTTATAAATGAAAATTAACAAAAAAAATTTGTCGCACAAAAAATTATTGTGATTGTAAAGAAAATGGTGACTTAATTATTAAATTATAAATTATAAATTTATAATTTATTTAACAAAAAAAAAAAAAAAAAAAAAAATTAAAAATCAAATATGGCTGTGATAAAAAATTTGTAATTTTAAGTTTTTATAATCTTAAGTTTTTTTTTTTTTTTTATTATATAAAAAAGAAAAAAATAATTTAAAGAATTTTATGTCTTAACCAGAAAATTGTTATAATATTATTAAAAAAAATACCAAAACAATAAATCAAATTTTTAAATGTGCAAAATTATTAAACAAAAATCTTTTATTTAATATAATTGCCTCTATGCAATTTTTTAACACATTCACTAAATGGATCCGATCTCGTATTTTCTAATCGTTTTCGACTGTTTTTCCTTGCGGTTTTTAAATTTCCTGAAAATTAATGCGTAGTTTCGTTTAATTATCGATATTGGAATGACTTACGGCGATTTGTTATAACGTAAACATGTGTGAGTAATACCTAATTATATTTTTAATTTACAACAAATTGTTTTTGTTTATATATTGAATTATTGAACGTTTATTTGGAAGGTGTGTATGTGTGTGTGTGTTAACGATCTAGAATAGTGCGATATGTAAGCAAACCTACATAACAAGCATGCCACCAATGTCATCGGGTTTTTTTTTGTTTTGTTTATAATTTGTCCATCAATTTTTTTTTTTTTTTTTACACATAAACATTTTATTTATAAATTAATAATAACACTTTTCCAGTAATGCTTTCGTACACTCCCGAGTAACAAATTTAAACTGCAGTTAAAATTTAACTTTATTTTTTTAACTATTTGGTTTTGAAAGGGTTAAAAAAAAACTTTTAAAATTTTTGACCTATAAACAACGGTTTTTATTTATCTTGATTTAAACTTGTTTAAAAATAACTTAAGTTGAACTAGAATCTGATGGAAGTAATTTTAATTTAATTGTAAACATCATAATTACGTTAATTTTTAACTAATAGAGAGATAGATATTACAGACTATTTGCGGTTAAAACTTAACGCTATTTAAATTCGGATCGACGTTGGTATGTTTTAAGTAATTATTGAACTATTTTCTAACTTTCAGGGTTAGATTCTGACTAATTACCAACTTTTATTAAGCCATGGTTTATTTTGAGTAATGTTCAAACCATTTTAACTATTAAATTAAAACCGTTTATCTACTTTCATAAAGTCAAGGTTTGTTTTAAATATAATTTTAATTTTTTTTCTAATGATTTCGTTAATTTTAAGTAAATTAGTTTAACTTTAAGTAACTTTTAAACTATTTTTAACTATTGAAACTAAACCTTGGTTTATTTTATGTAATTTTCAAATTATTTTTTAACCATTTGGTTAAATTAGAACCGTTTATCTACTTTGATATAACTATTGTTTATTTTACGAAATTTCTAAACGATGTTTTAACTATTTAATTGAATTTTATCCTTTTATCAACTCGTATTAAACTCTGGTGTATTTTATGGAATTTTCAAACTATTTTGTAACCGTTGGGTTAAATTATTTCCGTATATAAACTTTAAAATAACTGTCGCTTAGTTCACGTAACTTGTACACGATTTTTTCACTGTTAAGTTGAATTTTAACCTTTTACCATCTTTTAATAAACCTCGGCAATTTTTAAACCATTTATCAACTTCTCTAAAACAATTGTTTATTTTAAGTAAGTTTTGAACCATTTTTTAACCATTTAGTTGAATATTACCCGTTTTTCAACTGTTAAACAACTATTGTTTATTTTAAGTAAATTTTAAACCATACTTAAACCATTTGGTAAAATTTTTTCCGATTATCAACTTTTCTAAAACCATCCCGTTTTTTCTTTGTTCGATTTTAAGCACGATTCATAGTAAAGTTGTGAAAAAGGTAACAAATATTAATTGTGTAAAATTTAATTTTAAAATATAATTCATAAATTTTAATTTTCATTTAAATTACAATTAAATATTGCAAAAATATAAAAAAATTTATCAGTTTAAGAACATATAGTATAAAAGGCGTGTGAAAAAGTACCTTAGTTTGAAAAACCAAAAAAACATAATTGTGGAAAATAATATAGATGAAAGTGAAAACGGTTCCAGTGTTTATAATTTTATCACAAAAGAAAAGTGACGAAAATAGTAATAGTTTACTTGACGTTAATGTTAATAAACAATTAATTCAATTTAATTTGGGCGTTAAAACATAAAATTTGTCACGTAGCTTTAAATGATTTATTAAGTTTCCTAATTAATCAAGGAATTAATGAATTACCGAGAGATGCCCGCACATTATTACAAACACCGAAGAACAACGAAATTGTGCTAATGGAACCAGGTTACTACGTCCATTTCGGATTAAAGGATACACTCGACGAACAACGATTCAATCTAACATAATAGAACTTCATATCAACATTGATGGCCTTCCTATAAGTAGAAGTTCTAAGGCAAAGTTTTGGCCTATATTGTGCAGTGTCTTCAGAATTAAAATCAAACCATTTCCAGTTGGGATTTATTTTGGTTATAGCAAATCAGGAAACGTGAACGATTATTTAAGAGAATTCGTTAAAGAAGCTAAATTACTTATTAGTAGTGGAATAATAGTGCAAAATAAGAAAGTAGAAATCAAAATCAAAAATTTTATTTGTGATGCTCCGGCGGTAGCTTTTATTAAAGGCATTAAAAATCATAATGGATACTTTTCTTGTGGTAGGTGTTACGTAGAAGGAGATTACTGTCATGTGGTTCATCATACGTATTTTGCAGACTATAACTGTAAAAAAAAGAAACAATGAAAATTTTTGGAATAGAGATCAAGAAGAACACCATACAAACTCCACAGTTTTGGAAGATCTCCCTATTGATATGATTACGTGTTTTCCTCATGATTACTTACATTTAATATGCCTAAGAATAGTAAAAAAGTTAATAATGAATTGGACTAAAGGAACAAATCTATACAAAACAAAATTAAATGCTAAGCATTTATTGGAAACGAATAAAAATCAACCAAAAGAATTTAATAGATCCATAAGAGGATTCAATGATTTAAGCTTCTGAAAAGGTACTGAATACAGGACTTTCTTGTTATATTTGGGACCAACTGTGCTACAAAAACGTTTATCTGAAATAGCATATTTAAATTTTATGTTACTTTATTGTGCATTTGCTATTTGCGTAACGGAACGTTTCCAAAAATACGAAGATATTGCTGGCAAAATGCTTGAAGAATTTGTAAAATCGTTTGGCTAGATATACACTTGGTTGACGATGTTAAAAGAAATGCAGTTCTAGATAATTTCAGTGCTTTTGAATTTGAAAACGAGTTAGGAAAGATAAAATCATTACTTCGAACAGGTTCTAAACCATTACAACAAATTGCAAATCGATTAAATGAACGCCTTCAATGTGAAATTTCTAATAAAAATGTGAATAAAATTAAAGTTTTTCCGCTTCTAAAATCTTTCATAAAAACTGACCATAACTCCAAACAGTTTTATAAAAAAGTGATTTTTGAAAATTTTTGTTTTAAAAATACAAAACGAGATGGTTGGTTCCTTATGGCTGTATGATACTCACTTTTTTTCAAGTGCAATAAAGTGCTACAAAACTAGTAAAGCGAAACAGAGAAGGGTAGTGTAGACAATACTATATGGAAATATTTTGAAGTTTCGGATAAACAAAATATGCAAATATAATCAAAAATTTTTTTGTGATGAAGTAGCCATTTTGAAGAATATTTATGTTTTGGTTCTTAATTGATATTTTACGTAAGAAATATGAGGCCCGTGCATAATAAATTTGCATTAGCTGCCGCAATTAATTGCAGCGACATAATTTATTTGTTAAGTTAATTTATATACTATTTTCTTTTGTACAAAAATTTTCATTGGTAGAAATGTCAGAAAAAAGTATATAATGTCTAATTTTTTATATGATTTTTAATTTGTTCCGAGGATTGTAGTAAGAGAATTCAATCCAGTTTTGAGCTGATGAGCTTATAATTATGAAAAAAATCAATCTTCTCATCAGGCCGCGGCGACTGGACTGATTATACCACAATTTACATTCTATATATACAGAATGTATTGTGCATTTAAGTACTAGCGAATCATACTAATACAGATGAAATCTCTTACAATTTTCCTCTTCACGCACACATCTGCAATTTGATAAAAAGATAAAATATATCGATCTATTCTCTTTGTTCGATGACGTGAATTTTGAATAAGTGTAGTTCTATGTGTAGGTATTGCATTTGTGTTCAAATTGCACGAACGAATTGAGAATAACGGCAATTTTTTCTCTCAACCATTAGTCAACATTTTATTGTTTGCTTTGAATTTCGGATTGCATAATTTTTTCGGAAATTTTTCGTACATGATTTTATGAAACAAAAAAAAACTAAATTATATTCGTATTATTAAAACTGAAGCCTTTTAAATTTAAAATAGGATATTTTAAATATTTTCTGTTAGATAGGTAGGACTAGACCAATTTTGATCGAGCTTTTCGACCGCAGGGTCTAAATTTTCTATTTGAGAACTCGGTATTAGGTGCAGTAGAATAATTCACTATACAATTTATGTCATTATACGCTTCAACTATTAATTATTTTAAATGTAATTGATGCAAAAATCTTAATTAATAAATACAATAATTGCATTAACCGCAGAAATGGAAGCAGAAATTGTTTCATCCGCATCTGAAAATGAAAAACAATTGGAATTTTCCTTGACATCGCCAAAGAATATCTCTTTCGACTTAAATAAAGATATTCAGCACATCAATACGGATACCAGCTATCAAGATTTAATCAGGGATTGCAACATAAATAGCCAACCAATTCAACTTTATGAAACAGCGTTTATAGTCGATGAACAAATTATAAACAATACAAACCCTGCTAACATTGGTTTAGAAAAAAAAAATATAAACATGTAAGTTGAGATCATTTCAATTGTAATATACAGTGATGCAACATATTATTCGTACACCGTCAAACATTTTTATTTTTTTGATCATACAAATTTTAAAGGTGTTTTTATTTAATTAAAAGAATAAAAATGTTGATGGTGTACGAATAGTAAATTACATCACTGTGTACAAGTCCATACATATACTTAATAAATACTAATGTCTTACTCTTCTTTTAGTATCTCTACAATTATCGAATTTAGGAACTAAAATGGACCATTTTCAGGCTGAGGTAAAAACCACTTTAGATCTTATTTGAAGTAAATTGTCAAACCTACAGTCCCAAAGCCCGGATGGACGATTCTTTAATGTTACCAATCGAGACTCTGGCAGATTTAAAACAGCTGGAACACGATCTGCACATTAACAATTCTCTTCAGATTAATTTGGTAAGGTTTTTATTTCAAAATGTGAATTTTTTGTAGTTTGGTCGTAGCTGCTTGAGGAGTAGACCATACTTTTCAGTACGAAACCAAACTACCAACAGAAAGAACTCATGGAGGGTTCTCATTTTTGCAGAGTGGTACATTGGTATAACTCTTTGGGCCTTCAGCCAAAATTACGGGGAGGGGGGAAGATATTTCTACTTTTTTTCAGTAGATATATTATGACCGATTGCCCTCTGTATTTTTCTGATTTACCAAATCGAAAATATTGGGATTGCCATGAACAATTAATATATTTGTTTATAAAAAATGCCGAAAAATCAAACTGATTACAGACAGACAAATTAAATTCTTATATAAATGATTTAGTACTATTGGTTCGTCTGATTATATTTGTTTGTGGTAAAAGTAAAATTCACGCTTTTTACCTAGGTAAATACCGAAAAAAGTGAAGATTAAAAATTATCCAAATTTATTTACTTTTTAAAAATTATTAAACATTAGAAAAAAAAAGGAAAAGCCTAAGCCACAACCATCCTCATTTTATCAAGGGAATGCAACGGCAGCAATACCAGCGGCAGAAGGTTCCACTTCTCGCAATTTACCAAATTAAATCAAAAATTAATTTAAGTTAGGAATTTTTAAAACCATTTTTTATTTTATTTTTTTATTTTAATAAATCTATATTAACTTTTTAATAAAAAAACCCAACGTTTCGCCAATACATTCCATCATTATCACGGGTAAAATTTGTGCTCTATAAATTGTATCGTTAATGACGGAACACACCATCGAAACGTTCAGCTTTTTATTAAATATTTTAGAAATAAGCTATAAATCAATTTCACCAAAGAATTGGAATATTTTTTCATATTGAAACAATTTGAAATAATCGAGCCAAAATATGTAAATGTGACAATTTTTCATTATTTAAATTTTTTAACAATGAAATTTTTTGTGTAATTATTATTTTTTCCTTTTTACATAAATAAAATATTTATTAACTAAACATTCTGTTTTTATATTTCATTAGTAATTTTATTACTAAAAAAACAATCTCCCCTCCATGGTTAAAATGTGGTTAAAAAATAACTATCTATTTTAATTTTTACTGAAAAATCCTGGTTTTATTTTGGTTAAACAAAAGTAAATGTTTAACCGATACGTTAAAGAACGGCTTCTTGACAGTTTTTCAAAAACAATAAAATGGTATATTATGGTTTATAAATGATTTATTTTAAACCTATTCGTTTAAATTAAGTTAAAAATTAACAGTTAATGTACAGTTAGCTATTGACTAAAGTTAAATAAAAACTGGATAAATACGGTTAATAGAACGATATATAAGCGTATTTTCAACCTTAAAAAAACCATTTTAAAATTTAACCCAGATTACAGCTAAGGTTCAATAACGGTTTATAAGCTAATTTCCAACTAAAAATTGTTACTCGGGCTTGAGCGAACGAACGCCGAACGACGAATTGAAGCCAAACGGTGAATGTTTTTTGTTACACGCATCAAACAAACGAACAGAGAATTTACCGTGTCTGTCAAGTTCGGTGCACATCTTATAGTTAACCCTAAAAAACAAAATAAATCAGGATAGCGATTTTGGTCGCAAAATGAGGATTGAGTTGAGAATCACCGGAAGGCAATAGTATTGGTGTCGAATGTGCGTTTTTTTTTAGTTTTTCATTTTAATTTGTATCATCATATAAGAGAGATAAAACGACACGAATAAGAGGGATAACATGATACAAATAAGGGAAATAAGCTCAGAAGAGAACGATCGAGATAATGAATTAAAATGGTGACAACACTTTATTATGTTCTTATACACTGAAAAAAAAAATATTGGTAAAATTCCCTATTTTTTACGTACTTTCTAACCATAGCTATAGGCGTTTTCAGGACAACAAGAAATTCTAGTTATATGCTCTATATTTTTCTAAATAATCGAATGGGCGAAATTCTTAATTGTATAGGAAATTAAACTACTGGAAAAAAGGTAGTGGAACGCATTTTTTGGAATTTTAACTAAACAGTATTGGCGATTATATTTTACACATTCGAAAGAAAAGTAGTTTACATAGAAGGAATTACGAATAATATAATTTAAAATCCCCTTATGGATAGCCATTTCTCAAATATTTGGGCAATAAAACTACAACAATTATTGATAAAAATCCCATTATACTGTCAACAAGTCTTTAGTGATTGACCCATGCAAAGTTTGTTATAAAGTTTCGACATAGAACTCAAAGGCTCGTCGCTTCCATAATTTTTTCGGTGAAAATCAATTTTCAAGTCTGTGCGAGTACATAGGTTTTTATAGGAGCATACAATTTTAGGTTCATTAACAAGTACGCACTCAAAATATTACCGTTAAGTTAATCGGAAATAAAAATAGCTCCAGCATGCTGACGACGAATTTCAAGTGGCTCAATTTTCAGAGATTTACATCTATCTACATATGAAGGTAGATTCCTAACATTTTCCCACCAAGGTAATCGACGGTCAAACTCCCCAGTTTTATATGCATAAAAAATGAGAAAAGATTTTTGTATTGATTCATTTCTGCTTATGTGATCATTATAACTTGGAGACCATACGCATGATGCATATTCGAGCTGTGAGCGTACAAGAGATTGATACATGCAAACAAAAACTCTAGGATTATTAAACTCTTTCATACTACATTTTAAAAATCCCAACATAGAATTGGCTTTGGCACACATGTCAAAATGACGATTAAATGATAATGTAGAAGTGAATATAATTCCAAGATCCCTTATTTCGTTAACACAAGAGCTTACCCCGTCTATATCATTTGTAATTTAACTGCATCAGATAAACTACGAATAGGAGAAAATATTTTTAGGTCATCAGCATATATTAGACATCGGGAAAATTTTATGCTTTTTGTGATATCATTTACAAATAATATGAAAATAAGTGGACCAAGATGTGAGTCCTGAGGTACTCCAGAATAAACATAAATTGGTTTAGATAAACTGTTGTTAATTGCTACAGACTGTACCCGCCCAGTGAGGTACGACTCAAGCCATTTGATTAAATTATCATTAATAAAGTGATTGATTGAACTCCTTACTGAAGTCGGTGTAAATGACATCCAGTTGAGCATTACTCTCAATCACCTCCGTGGCATGTTTCGTAAACTCCACCACATTTGACACAGTAGAACGCCCACGGAAAAAACCATGTTGCTCATCAACAATAAACGACTTTAGTCCAAAAAACATATAATCACACACAATTGACAGGCAACCGGAAAAACACCTTTTAAAAGTGAATCATTAAATAAAATTGACAAAGGCTCTGCCATTTCATTACTAAAATTTTTTAAGAAAGTATGAAGGAATACCATCTGGGCCACATCCATCCTTAAACAAATGGAGGGATTTAACGATATCCTCTAGAGATATGTGAGGTGTACAAACAAGAGTTGGTACAACTACCTTCTGCACTAACATATTTGTCATTATCAATATCAGTCCGACTATATATATTTTGAAAAAAAGGAAGCAAATAAGTCAGCAATATCCCCAGAATTATTACTAGTACTTCATTGAACCGCATAGTTGATGGAAATCCAAAAGTTTTCCTTTTGGAGTCAACGAAATTCCAAAATGATGTTAGATTTGAAGTCGTATTATTTTGAGCCTTAATAATAAAATGTTTATAAGCAATATATTGCAAATCGTCAAAATGTTTCGATAAAATTAAAAATGATAATCTGTCGTCAGCGTTTCCGGATAACTTCCATCTTCGATATAATTTTTTCTTACGTAGGTTTATTAGATCGTTGTTAAACCACGGAGGATTATTTTCGATTAACTTTTTTATTAGAAATTGGTACAAACCTGTCGAAGCCAATGAATAAAATGTCATAGAAAATTTGCACGTCGCGATCAATATCCACCAACGAAAAACACGAATCCCACTCTACTTGTTTATTAAATTTTAAATCTACTGAAACGCGGATATTACGAATGCTAGTGGGAGTCGGGAACTTTGCAACAACAGCTACTTTAGTTTCTCCTGGTTTTGACCCATTAATATCGATCTCATGACCCAAATAAGTAACTCTTGATGAAAGAAAATGACATTTTTCGATGTTCAGTGTAAGTCGTGCATCTTTTAACGCTATAAGAACTTGTTCAAATATTTTCTATGTTTCATCTACAGATGTTCCAGCAATCAGTATGTCGTCTAAGTACCAAATGAGACCATCTTGTTTGATAGGTCGAAGCACTTTATCTATTATACGCATGAATATAAAACTGCTATTTGCCAGACCAAAAGGACAACGACGATATTGAAAATGTCCAACCGGACAGATGAATGCCGTATAATGTTTGGATTGTTCGTTTATTTTTATTTGATGATAACTTGACTTCATATCTAGTGAGATGAATACGGATTTTCCACATAGACGATGCAATTCTTCTTCAATCAATGGTGTAGGAAATTGTTCGCGATGAATAATTGTATATTCAGCATCCGGTAGTCAACACAAAAACGAAATCCACCTGATTTCTTTGGTACCATCACGACTGGGCTAGCATATTCGGATGTCGATGGTTCTATTATGTTTGCGTCGAGCAATTCTTTTATGGCACGTTCCATTTCCGGGAGCATACCATACGGTACACGATACGGTACTCGTCGAATAATTTTATTTTCTTTAATTCTAATTGACATTTCTTCTATTGGGGTGCATCCGATATTTGATAGATTATCGGAGAAACATTCAATGTATTTTTCAATCATACTTCTAAGACGTTGTATATCATGATCCGTATTGCCTTGCTCCACTCTTATATCCCTTAGTACAAAAGGATTTATTTTTGTTACCTTTTCATCTTTTGATCGATTTATGATCCTCAACTGATCTCTCCCGTATATTACCTCAACATCTGGATCATTAAAATAATTCAAACCGATTAACAATTCTTCTTCTTGTATATAATCGGGAACAATTAGGATTTCACATTTATTTTTAAAATCATCAATAATAATTTCTTTGGTAGTATTTCCTATAGCGTAACCAACTCCACCTGCATATCCTTTAACCCTTATTTTGTTATCTTTCCATTTCCAATTTAATTCTCTCGCTTTAGATTCATTCATTATTGTCGAATCACTCCCCATATCTATGAATGCTGTTAAAATGATACCTTCAATTTCTACTTTTTTAATTAATGATGCCGTTAGTAAGCGTACGTTTCGTTCCCCCGAATAATTTTGTTTCCTGGGACAATTATTTTTAAGATGGTTGACGTCACCACAGGTAAAACACTTTCTTTGTATTTTCTTCGGACAATTATTTTTGAGATGATTTATGTTGCCACAGATAAAACATTTTATTTGTGTTTTCTTTGGACACTTCACCATTAAATGATTACTGCTTCCGCACATAAAACAATTTTTACTAATATCACTGTAGTTACGTTTCCTACTCCGACGTTCATGTTGATCTTCATCCTTTGAATGATTTATTTCAATCATGAGCTGCAATAAGGCCGGTAATGTCGTCGGTTTTGCTGCAATAATCACACTTCTGGTAGTATACGATGTTATACCTTGAATGATATATTCCTGAATGGCTTTATCATCCAAGTCTATTCGACGAGCCAACCGAACGGTTCGATGGAAATAAGTTTCTATCGATTCGTTTTCCATCTTTTTATTTCGATCTAGATTTCTTAATATTTGTATCCGTTGGTTATGGTTAGGGAAATTCTCTTCAATTTGATGTTTAAAATCTACCCATGTTAAGATTTGTGTCTGTGCCCCCTCGTACGAAAAATTGTAGCGATCTTTTACGATTAAATGAACGCCATTAAGAACACAATACGAATAAAAATAAAAATACAAAATGAGACAAAGGAAAGATACTCAGACTGGGGATATAAGTAGTACATACGGTCATCGTACTGTTGTTTCTTTCTATCGCTTCTATTATTTTTATGAATTCAAATTCTATATATTTTTCCCTTATTTTCACCATAATGATGTCTCCTTCGCTTATATGCAAACAACTTTTCATATAAATCGACTATAGTAACAATCATATGGGATTCATATTGGATCAGGGACCACCACTAAAACATTCTACATGTGTTTGTATACATGTGTTTAGCCAAAATCTTCTATAATAAAAGTCATGAAAATTCCATACATATGAAATAAAAAAAATCAGGTTCTATGTGTATTGGTGTATATGTACATCTCGTATTGTATATCAAACAAAAAAACATTTTTATACACACCAAGGCAATTGAAACCAATGAAAAAGCGCAAAAAAAAATATAAAATTGACATTTGACATTTAACATTTAACGTGCTTTCGCAGATTTTTTACCAAATTAGAATCGCGGTAATTTAATTTAATAAATTAATAAAGTAAGTAAATCTAATTATTATTTTACTAATAATGTTAATAATAAATACATTATTAATTTTTATATGTGTAATTTTTCTGTTTTAGCTGTTCCGTTCATTCCAAAATAAAAAATAAAAACGAGCTGTGAAAGTTTTAAGGCGCCGGATTAAATTTGAGGTGAGTGATTGGTAGATTTTTTAAAATTTGATAAAACGTTTTTTCGATTTGAAATTTCACTTTTTGTGTTGTTCTTGATTTTTTTTGTGATATAAATTTGTGATAAAATCCTAATCGATACCTCGGAGCACTACAGTGATATATATTGTGATATTAGAATATATTCCCTTCCATTTAAAGTGCTCTTTGGTGGTTAGGTACTCCTTTTTATATTTTATTTTAGTTTTAAGTTAAATAAGAGTTAAATATGCCTCGTTATTGTTCAGTTCTTGGTTGTACACCAAGAACAGGTGAAACTATTTCGACTTTTGCATTTCCATATTTCGAAGATATGAAATCTAAGTGGGTTGCCGCAATCGGTAGGCCAGATTGGCAACCTACTAAATATTCGGCCGTGTGTGTTAAACATTTTACAGCAGAAGATTTTGCTCAACTCCCAAATCAAAGTCGGCGTAAACCTGCTCTACGAGATAATGCTATACCATCCCTGTTGCTACCACAAATCTCATTTCAGACAATTGAACCAATTACCTCAGCTTCCACTGCCGATTATATCGGAAATTTTGATATATTTGTTGGCCAATTTGGTGATAAATTGAACACCACCCAGTACCTGGTTTATCAAAATTCTGAAAAGGTGGTGTTTTATAAATTGGAAAATTCCGATGATGTGGGATGCAATATTTCGACACGTATTTGTGTCAACAGTAATCTTTGCGTGAAGGTTATTATTCAAAATACTCATATTTATAGCGCGAATCTAGAAATGCTGCCCCGAAATATGAGAATTTCCAAATGGTCTCAAATTTCGGATATACTTTCAAAATACCGCGAATCATCTACCGAATCTGTTGAATCTCGCGAACATTTACTAAATTGTGCCTTGCATTATTTGGTAAAAGTTCGAGATGTGAACGAAGATTTCGCCCATCTGGGAAAACTCGATATTATTATTAACCAGGTACAACTTTTAAACAAAAATTTCCCACGTTATGATTCTGAGACCATTGTACTTGCATTTTTAATATATGCTCATTCTGCAGCTACTTACAAAATTCTACGAAAATTTTTAATATTGCCCCAGGTGAGATATTTACAATATATCTCATTCCATTTTCATATTACGCCTGATTCCACTTCATCGCACAATGACGAGAATTATTTAACTCATATTGTAAAGCCATTAACTGATAGAGAAAAATACGTCGCCCTTTTGATTGATGAAATTTATATAGAGACAGGCTTACAATACAAAAGTAATAAAATTGCTGGGCAAGCAATAAATGACCCCACTCATTGCGCTAGAACAGTTATAGCATTTATGATTAAGTCAATTTACGGTAGCTTTAAAGAGATAGTTCGTCTGTTTCCAGTTCTACGTCCAGGTGGTCAACTGTTATATGATTTGACTAAATCTGTGATTCAATTTGTACAAAAGCTTGATTTTAAAGTATTGGTAGTCGTTACTGATAACAATAAAATCAATCAAAATATGTTTTCGCGATTTTGTAGTTCGAATAATTACTTTATTAATCCAGACCATCCAAATTTAAAAATTTACGTTCAATATGAAACCGTTCATTTATTTAAAAATATACGCAATAATTGGTTAAATATAAAGAATTTAAATAAAACTTATTTTTACCCCGATTTTGAAGATTATTCAATAAAACAGGGCTCATATTCGAATTTTGATTATAGAAGATTTTGATTTTGATTTAGCTTATCTTATTTTTTATTTTTTATATATATAATATTCCACATACCTGTTTGGCATTTGTTTTGCTCGTCCATAATACACATAAATATACTTACGTTTAGCAACTGTACTATACCTGTTAGTTGTCGCTCTTTGTCTTCTCACTCTTTTACTTTATATTTACATTATTGACGTATTTTTTATTGCGCATTTGATTTTAATAAACAAAAAAATTACTTTAATGGGTTGTTTTATCCCACTTCTGAATTTGTGGTAAATAAAGGAGAGACACTATGTTTTATTTAATTACAAATATTAATTCTTGCCGATAATTATATGATCCAATTGTATGCCCTTTTTCACGAAAACACTGAGCTATACGTCCGATCAAAGTGTAACTATCGACTGACTGTTATTTCTATCTACGTTACTAAAATATTCTACCTATTCCTACCTATCTCTTTCTAACTACACTATTAACACTATTAACCCTGATTATTTCCTTTTGTTAATGTGTTTCGCCAAGTGAACGAGATTTCTCTCGTCATCTTGTACAACTGGACCATTCGACATGATATTTGCGCGATGCCAGTACCAGCAGGGACTTTGCTCACAGGCTACGTGGGTAATATTCATTTCGTGTTCAACAAACTAATTCTAAACTTAACAAATGCACAAAACTAATTTGAAAAAATCAACCATCAGCTTTTGAGCTAAATTTGAATATTAAAACTGTTTTAAGATCGCCAAAACTATCCACGAAATCACAGATATTTTTAGATTACCGTTTTGAGATTTTTAAGATTTTCTCGTAGAGAAAAATACCGATCGGCGAAACTGTAACAAAAATTTTTAATTTTTAGCTATGTTTACCTAAATTTAAAAAAACTTATCTTAAAGCAACTTTAAATGCGAATCCTTTTTATTTTCAAAAGCGTAATTTTGGTAGATATGCGAATTCAGACATGTCAAATATGCGAAGGTGTATGTTCGTCATTTTTACAAAGCTGATTTTTGAGAATTGGAAGATATGTTAGTGCAATTTAAAGAACTGTCATTGCCAGACGATACCACAGTAAGTACCTATTTAGTGTGACCTAGAGGAAATCTGAAAAATGGCCTTAAAAAAAATAGGACATAAAATTGGTTTGATGAGGACGACTTGGCATAAAACATGCACGTTGTGAAATCTATTTTAGAAAAATTTTAAACCCGCTAACTTGATTCATATTGGTGAAGTCAGATAATAAATTTCAATGGAATTCGTGAATAATCACAGCAGTTCCATTTGGTGCAGGAATGGAGTTTCTTAAATAAAACCTGGCCAGAATTCAATAAATATTGTAAGAAACTATAATAACATTTTGGTTATTACAAAATTTGTTTTCTACTTTCATAACCACTCTTTTCCAGGTTCCCGCACCAAATAGAGCACGTTTGTCGATGGATTTTAGTGAAATGTTATATCTCAGTTATTAAGCCGATTCTATTAGTAGTTCCTAATATAAAACCGAATTATTCACGCTCTGACAATTTCTTGGGTCACCTCAATTGGGGTCGGATTTGATAAATAAAATAAGAACCTAATCCAAGAAATATTGCGGAACACCACTAATCATATTTTGGTTGAAGCCATTTATTATAAACATTGTATCACCAATTTTTCTTATTAATTTATTTAATAATCTGGGGTCTTAATTAAACCATAGTTCAAATTCAGGATATTACTGGGTTGAAATTTTAAATCTCAAATGATATTCGTCAAATTAACTTGTATTTATGTATAAATTCTATAAATAGTTCCTATTATAAAACCTATTATTTCAGGGCCTGAAAAAAATATCTGTCGTACGGTAGGGTTTCGATCAGAATTTTTAAAATAAAACATGACCCAACGACAAGAAATATTTTGGAACACTATTCGTACTAAAGACAAATATACTATATATACCAGTTTTGGTTTTCCATATACAGCTCCAGCACCGAATAGAAGACACACTTTTGTCGATGTATTATACTAAGCCGATTCGATATAATAAGTTCATAACAGTAAACATATTAAATCACGACCTGAATAATTTTTTGAGCCAGCCGTTTGGGCTAGAGTACGAATTAAATTTTGTTGAAATAATTTCTTATCTAATCCCTCCTGAACTTTGCATTGCCGCAAATAAATTTTATATAGAAGTTTGAAAAACCAAAACAGGTCTAGAGAAACTTGGACGTCTGTCACCATATTGTTACCTAGATCCTACTTAGGCGAGAAGGAGAATGTGAAAATAAAACTGAAAGATAATTTCTGGTGTCAGAATTTAACATTGCCAGACAAGAAAGATGCATGGGAGTCTGGGTTTTATTCAAATTGAAACAAAGGATTTGAGAGTATTGATGTCAAGGCGTATTGGACGAACGAAATTTCTCATATCACACTGCATAAATCCAGACTTCAACTACACAACTTTTTAGTCTGGAAAGGTTAAATTACTGCAGAAATTATCTTACAGTATTATTTTTACATAGAGGTCGTACTCTAAGTTTAAGAAAGGAGAGAGTATTGTAAATCCAGATTTCCATATAGCGTTTTGGTGCGGTAAGGCTAAATGACCAAATAATTTGTTGGATAACATAATTTTTGTATTCAGGTGAATATTTAGCCAGATCAGATAAAAGTTTTTAGATAAAATTAGGTAATCTCTGTCATGTTTGCCCCATACAAAGTGCCTTGATGTTTTTCTAAGTTGTAAAAAACTCGGAATTATCTTTTAATAAGTTTTACCAATAAATCTTCAAATTCTGAAGCATTGTGAAGCATTGTGAAGTTGGAGTAATTTAGTTCGGAAAATTTGGCATGTTTGAATTGATTTTGTCTGCTAAAGTAACTGACACATTAATGCAAGGAAACCATTTTACGGGTTTTTGCTGGAGAATGACAGAAACCATTATAAATTAGCTTTGAAAAAATGCTTTATGAAAAAGCCAGCTATCTCCCAGAATATTATAATTATTGAAAGCAAAAGCCTATAAGTTAAAATATTTTGTAAAAGTATTATGTTTTATTATAGCAGTTATTAGAGCAGGGGAGTACAAAATGAAAGTGCGGAGTATAGGACTAAGCACTAGACGAAAGTAGTACATATACTCCGATCGTACTCACTTCGACTGCACTTACTCCCCATACATAAATCAGAAAGAAACAACAATATCCAAAAAAAATTAAAACTATTACGAATGTGGCCGACGAAGAATGTATAAATTAAAAACTATTTATTTATATTGCTTTTTGTTTTTGCTATTTATTTGTTTTTATTGAGGATCACGAAAAATTATTCAGAAAAGGATGGTCGAGAGACAGGGATGAAAAAGTTGATCCTATATTTTTTAATCGGTCCTTTGGAAAATAAAAAGTACTCCGATACTTTGGATCAACATTTCAGTCCTTTCGAAAAAATATTTATATTCAATTTTTTCTGTAAACGTTAGGCAGCACTTTCAAAATAATAACGCTTTTTCCTTGTAATTTTGGTGGGCAACGAGCGTGGTCTTGTACTTGTAATTGTATAACTTGTGACGGTATTCTGTTCGGTGGGAGGGAAATATAATGTTTATTAAATTTCTTATAAATAACTAAAATGGATAAGTAAATAATTTTTAGTTTAGTTAGTAAATTTCATTCTTTATTTAAATTTCAAACACAACACCAAGCGCGAATTCAAAATGCGAGTGAACTTTTTTTTATAAACACCTTTATATAAAATTTTTCTCCATTTATAATGTTAGTACGGTTTCAATCAAATTAAATTTAATTAAATCCGGGGGTGGGAAAGGGGGCTTAAGTAATTGGTCTACAAATAGTCCAAATGTCATCCTCACCTGCACGTGGTGCACCCTGCTAGATAACTAACGAGGCTCTGGCGACCGAGACACGGCGGTATAACTGACTATCGAGAATTTAGTAAATGATCTTCTCAAACCAGACCCACTACCAACTCGTACTGGTCAGAGTGGTAGATGCTTTATGACCAGTAAAATAAACAATGAGTACAACGGATTCAGGAAATTGTACCCCAGGTGGTAACCCAGCTAATCAGCTGGCAAATCCACCCTCTAACGAGGCTGGCTCAAAGGATTCTGGGGTGAGCCAATCATTGTTTAACAGCCCTTTTGGGCAACCCAACCCATTTAAACAACAATCCAGGGTGGGTAGATCACCATCACCAATAGCGAACACCTTAGAAAGGGATAACGCAGAACTGCGCAATAAGATTTACGAAATAGAAAAGTTAATGTTAAATCTAAACAAAGACCTCAAAAACTTACAGCGAGAAAACAAGGAGTTAAAAGATGCTCTAAATGCAGTAATGTCTGAGAAAGAAACCACTAAGATAAACAACACCAATGATCATATAGAGGTTATGTATGAAACAGACGAGGAAGAACTCAATAGAGAAACGGGATGGATTCTGAACCGTAACAAAAAAAATAAGAAACGTAAGATGAGTAAATCACCACAGATTTCACCCGATTCGAAACAATCAGTTGAGCAGCTTCCAACCGGAAGTAGGCACGTGCAACAGGAGGATAAAGCTCAGGTTCCGGCGGAACAGAAACGATCAAGTAATGAACTCCCAACCGGAAGTAAGAATGTACAACTAGAGAAAAAAGTGCCACGGCCACCTCCAGTAATAATATCTAATTGCAATAATTATCAGAGTATTAGAAACATCATGGACAACAATCATATAAAGTTTCAAGCTACAGCGTTAAATAGTGGTGATATCAAAATAAATGTCACAGACAGTGATAGCTATAGAAAGTTAACAGGAGCTCTTAACGAAGAAAAGACAGCGTGGTATTCCTACGAAGATAAGCAGACAAGGCAAACCAAAGTCATTGCTAGGAAGCTACACGCTTCATGCAAACCAGAAGAGATAAAAGAGTATCTTTTGGAGAAAAAGTACAAAATTAAAGAAGTTACACAGCTGCTAAAAAGAGGTGACAAAACACCTCTTCCATTATATATGTTGTCTTTTGAAAGAACAGAAGACATTAAAAATATTTATGCAATCAGCGAAATACTCCATATGAAAGTGCAAATAGAAGCAGTTAAAAAATCTAAGCTGATCCCCCAGTGCAAAAAGTGCCAAGTCTACGGATACACGCAAAACTTTTGTAATAAGGAGCCCAGATGCGTGAAATGTGTAGGAAAACACCGTACGGCTGAATGTACGAAACTAAAAGACACTCCACCAAAATGTGTTAACTGTGGAGAGACACACCCAGCCAACTACAGAGGTTGCATTGTTATAAAAGAGCTGCAAAAAATTCGCAACAAAACAAGGGAAACTTCAATAATTACCAGGCCAGAAATTAACAAAGCCTCAACAAGAATACCTACAAATTTAAGGCCACACCAAATATTAATCCAGCCATCAAGAACTAATCCAAATGTAACATTTGCTGATGTACTATCTAATGGAAGTTCGAGAAGACAACATAGTTCTCTTTTATTAAATGATTCAAATAATAACCAAACTAATAAAATACTACAAGATATTCTTGATAGACTTAGTTCACAAGAAGAAAAGCAAGAAAAAGCCCTTATATCAATCCTACAAAGGCTGACTCTACTCGAAAAACATGGCAAATAATTTAAAAATTCTTGCATGGAACTGCAATGGTATATTGCAACGACAAAATGAAATACAACTATTTCTTGATTTAGAAAAAATAGATATATGTTTATTATCTGAAACACACCTTACTACTCAAAGTCATATAAAAATCCGCGGCTACGAAGTTCACTCAGCAGTTCATCCTAATAATAATGCACGAGGGGGCAGTGCCGTGATTATAAAAAAAGATATTAAATACCATCTGCAACAAAAACTTGAAAGTGATGAAATACAAGCAATTAGCGTTAGCATTAATACCCGCAACCACAAGTTAGTGGTATCCGCAATATATTGCCCACCTAGATATAACATCAAAGAGAATGCTTATACTCAGTTCTTCAAGCAGCTCGGTGAAAAATTTGTAGTCGGGGTGACTTCAACGCTAAACATACTGACTGGGGATCAAGACTAACCACAACTAAAGGGAAAGAGCTTCATCAAGCAATAATTAAATACAACTGCAACTGGCATTCTACTGGAAAACCAACTTATTGGCCCAGTGATCATAATAAAACACCAGACCTAATTGACTTCTTTATAACAAGAAAAATCCTGGTTGATTATATACAAGTGCAGGAAGGATTGGACTCCACATCTGACCACTCCTCTATTTTAATGATAATAAGTGATACAATAATTACTAATGATAAACAGCCACTGTTAACAAATAAATATACTGATTGGAAAAAGTTCAGGAATGAACTAAACAATAGCATCATTTTAAACACACAACTTTCATCAGAAGAAACATTAGAACAGGAGGTGGAGAAGCTCGTCAAGGACATACAGGTAGCGGCGTGGAAAAGTACTAACACAACAAACAAAAAAATAGCTGGCAAATGCTATCCAATGGAAATTAAATCACTAGTTATAGAGAAGAGAAGTACCCGTAGGGAGTGGCAACGTACACGAGACCCAACCGTCAAAAATAGATTAAATAATTTAACACAACGAATACGTAGAGAAATAAGGGAATTTAAAAATAAATCAATAAATTCATACCTACAATCTCTCACCTATGATAAAGGTAGTGATTATTCATTGTGGAAAGCAACCAAATATTTGAAAAGGCCAGTTATGCATATACCACCAATAAGAACAAATAATGGTCACCTGGCTAAAAGCAAAGAAGAAAAAGCAGAAAAATTCGCGGATCATCTCGAGCGTACCTTTCAGCCAAATTTAACAACACTTAACCAACAGGATATATTGTTCGAAAACCAAACAACTATCCTGAGACAGGAAATTCCATTAACTAATGCTAAAGAAGTTAAACAAGTAATAAAGAACCATGTAGTACTTAAAAAATCACCAGGATATGACCTGATAACTGGAGAGATTCTAAAACAACTACCTAATAAAGCTATTAAAAAAATATCGGACATAATTAATGCTTCCTTCAGACTCCGTTATGTCCCTCTATCTTGGAAATTTGCGGAAGTGATAATGATACCTAAGCCAGGTAAGCCACCAAGTGAACTGGCCTCGTACAGGCCAATATCACTTCTTCCAACTATGTCAAAACTATTTGAGAGATTGTTATTAAAACGAATTAAACCAGAAGTTGTAAAATCAGGAGCTGTTCCGTCCCATCAGTTTGGATTTAGAGAGGAACACTCCACAATCAGAAGACGAACTTCAGCGAGCATTGTACAACGTCCTGTTCAGCTATCGCAATGCACCGAGTTCTACAAATGCTTAAACACAAGTAGTAGCTGTTAAGTTTAAGATATGAATTTAGGTACTTCATTAATGAATTCATTAGTAAGTTGAACAAAAATTCTCAGTGAAGTACGTGACAACCATAATCAACACACCCCATAAATTAAATTGCATTCAATTAAATGTATTAGAGGAATGGATCGGGATAATTCTTTTGGCAGGCTTTCCAGAGGAATATAAGCCTATGATAATGAACGTAAAAGTAAACAACGTTGCTTCAACTGTAACAACTTTGGGCGTATTGCAAAAAATTGCCCAACCAAAAATAAAAGTGCTAGCCAAGACGACCGAACGCAGAAAGTTTAATATATACAACATTTTCAGAAAAAACTATTAACCACAACTATTGGTACGTGGATTCCTGAGTGTGTAGTGATATTAACGTTGCAAATAACTTAAAATTGAAAGTATCTTCTGTTGGTTGTGCTGAGGTTGATGTGATAGTAAACGGAAAAATCCAGAAGGTAAATATTAAAAATATTTTGTACATCAAAGATTTATGTGCAAATCTCTTGTCCGTAAATCAAATGGTCAAGAATGGGAATAATGTTAAGTTTGACAAGACGGGAGGTGAAATTTTCAATCAATTTGGCGAACTAGTTGCAACCACAAGTCTAGTGGGAATGTTCAGACTAAACCAGCCACAAGCATTAATTTACTTAGTTAAAGGAATCCCCAAAATGTATTTATGGCACCAAAGACTTGGACACTCACGTTCCAGCTGCATGAAAATATTAAGTGGTATTGCATCTTAGATCAAACTTAATCATCCTGACAGCAACTGTTTGACATGCGTAAGAGGTAAACAGACACGTCAAAGCAGCAGCAAAGTTCGAGGAATTCAAGAATTTTGTGGAGAACCAAACCGGGAAGACAATAAAATGTTTGCGAACCGAGGTTTATGTCAACATTTTGCGAAAAGCTGGAATTTATCACCAGACCACAGTTCCATATGTGCCAGAATAAAACGGAATCGCCGAAAGAATTAATCGGACAATTGTTGAGAAAGTGAAATGTATGCTTATTGATGCCGTATTAGGTAACGAGTACTTGGCGGAAGCAATATCGACGGCATGCTATATAATCAATCAATCTTCTACACGAAATACTAAAGGCGACGTAACACGCAAAGAAATCTTAATGGGACGAAAACCCAACCTTAAACATTTACGTGTTTTTGGATGCGCAGCAATGGTTCATGTGCCGAAGCAAAAAAGAAAGAAACTGAGTCCAAAATCTGAAAGCATATTTGTACGTTACTGCGAAAACTCGTAAGGATATCGTTTACATGAACCACAATCAAATAAACGAATTATAAGTCGTGATGTTCTATTCCTCGAAGACCAACATTTAGAACAGACTACACAGTGTGACCCTAATAGTCACGTTATTAAGCTCTCGGATTAAAAGATACAAAAAGAACCAATATTTGTCGATGAAATCATAGATTCTAGCGATTCAAATAACGTCGGATTTTAGGTATTAAGAAATACCTGTGGAGAGAGAACCGAGAAAATTTTCGCGACAGCCTAAACCGAAACAAATGTAAGATTTTGTTTCTTACATGTCTCAATATACAGTGTATTATATGATCCAACAAAAATCGAAGAAGCTTTGTCAAGGGGTGATGCATTAATCTGGGAAAATACAGTGCAAGAAGAATATGAGTCCCTTATTGAAAATGACACGTGGCAACTCAACGATTTGCCACCCAACAAAAAATCTAAAGACTGCAAAGGGATTTTTAAAATGAAACGCAACGCTGAAGGGGAAATATACCGATACAAAGCGAGATTAATTGTGAAAGGATGTTCACAGCGAAAGGGAGTTGGCTACGATGAAACTTGTGCGCCAGTGATGAGGTTTACTTCCTTAAGATACTTAATATCACTTGCAGCAAAGTACAATTTGAACATTGAATAGATGGATGCTGTAAACGCTTCAACCCGAGAAGTTCAACAATGGTGTTAAAGTATGCCGACTTAGGTCACTTTATGGACTCAAGCAGTCTATTCATGTTTGGAATCGACAACTTGATAAAGTATTAAAGCAACTTAGACTATTGCAATCTAAAGTTGATTCTTCCATATACTACAAAATAGAAGGTGATAAGATGCTGTTTTTGTCAGTATATGTCAATGTCAGTATAACTCAAGTCATCAATATTAAGATGAAAGATATTGGAGAAGCTAGGTTTTGCCTTGGAATACAGATTATACGAGACCGTGCAGAAGGAAAAATATGGATGAATCAGGAGCAGTATATAAATGAAATATTGCAGCGATTCAATATGAGTGAATGTATAATCCTTGTGCAACGCCCATGGATCCAAATGTCAAACTCTCCAGATCAATGTGTTCTCAGCATCAACATAAATTTAGAACAATCCACAGATAAATTAATAATAGTTATAAATAATTTACGATTTATATAAACTAATCTTCTCTCATAAAATGTAAACAATAATTATTAAGTTCATTGATGTTTTAAATTATTATTTTGCTGTATTTTCTCTATTTATAAAAAAAAAATTTGCGGTTTTCTACTGCAATTTCTGTTGTTTTTATACATATTAGCTACTAGGGGTGTTATTCAACTTAAACGTATATTATGTACATGCAAGAGAATGAATTAATGACCTCCAGTCGGAAGATTGAACGAATTATATGGTAGCTTGTACGTGTTGATGGCAACCACTGAATCACTTCAATTCTTGAAAAGTGGAGAATTTATGAACTAACAACTATCCCATCAATCTAACCAACCAAATTTAGGCGCCAGAAAATAATTTTCTTACACTTTGGATAAGTGTAATCTTCTGTAGTATACGAGTTGATTGTATACCGCCAAAAATTAAGCAATCATGTGACATTTCAAATCAGTTAAAAATAATTCACGTTGGTTTATTAAAAAAAAACAAAAAAGTTTTAATTTTTCTATCGCACCAAATACAAGTATGTAGGTTCATTTAAAAATTCAAAAAGCATTAGAATGAAAATGTTTTATTTTCCATTAACTTGACCTACATAACTTTTTAAATATTTATCTGTAGGTGTCAAAAATGCGTTGAGTCTATACATCAGTCTTAACGGAAAATTAATTAATAATTTTAAAGGTTAAACAAAATTTTCCATTGAAATATTTTTGATTAATTTTTGTTTTGGTCTTAACAAATTTACTCTTTGTTGTTATACTTAGGTTAATTTTCATTTTAGAAAAATTAGGATTTAATTAAACCTTCAACCAATAAAAATAAGTCTTTTGTACGAGCGGTTATTTGTTTATAACATTTTTTTTTTGTGTAAAACAAACACAAAATTATAAAAAATACAAAATTACGATGTTCGCAATAATATGAATGTGGCGACAGCCAATATAAACTAGGAAATACAATTTTGAACATTTTATTGATAAGTTAATTTGAAAATTCATGTTAATTATTTATACTGCGGTGCTAAATGATATACATATTAAAGTTGGATGCCACATTTATTTTACACATTTGCCTACAACAACAGTAATCAGTAAAATATTCATCTTTGCGCGAAAAACAACAAGATAATTTATTAACCTTTCTCCCATTCCAAATTTTGTCAAAAACATAAGAAAAATGTCGCCAGGTATATTTTATTTATACAAAACAAAAATAATTGTAAAGCGAGTACCAATTTTTAATTTTGTATGGCGTGGCATGGCGGTTACACCAGGTACACACAATATTACCACCCATTGTTACTATGTTGTCTATAGTTCAAAACGGCATAAGTTTATAATTTAATTACCCAAATTTTTATGATTAAATGCATTTTGTCGTTACGTAAAGAAAAAAATTAGAAAAAATAAATGAAATAATTAAATAAAGAAAGATACCGGAAAGTAAATAGTTTTAAATTTTTATTACAAAAATATAATTTTGGTTTTTTATATTTTCTTTTTTATGATGTGATCACATTTCGTTATAATTTTTTGCCGTTGATTGAAATCGCGTTTTTTATTATTATTTTTATTGATTTGTTGATTTAAACATCACGGTTTGAATTTTCCTGGTTCACGGTTTGAAACAATATGATTTTCTTGGAATATGCGCGCCAATAAATATAGTTCGTCTTTGTTGGTATTTCCAAAGCTTGTGTTAAGATGCGCGAGAAAGTTACTCTATATATAGTATGGAGAAATTGATTAAAAGTGACGTACAGTTGAACTAAACTGCCTTTGTTTTGGATAAAATAGCCCACAGAGGGGAAAAAGCCACAAATCACGAAATTTTTTTCTTGAAATTAAAACGTAATTGATTTGTCTGTGGTGAGTCTGTGGAGGCAGATTTTTTATTTTATTTTTTAAAAAAATTGCACCTACCCTGAAAAGTCAAAAAATGACATCACCCGCTAAATACACTAATACCATTGGATCGCCTATACCCTGGGTCTCAGGTCCGACCTTGAAAACCCCTACATATGTACCATTTTATGTCCTACTTCATTTATTAGAAATGTATACTGCCGTGAAATGGACTTGTGACTTTTTTGCTTAGTGTAATAAATACTGGAAACTAGAAGATTGTGATATTTATTTTCATTTGAAATTGAATTACGATCGTTTCGGATGTTACTCCTTTATCAAATTTCTAACAAACCCGTGCCTACGTATCGTGTGAATCTTCTTTCACCTTTATTTTATTTTTTCTTCGTAAAGAAGTGGTACCTCCATTCTTTTTTGTATAACCAGCTGGTGCAATTAATTTTTCTTCATCTTTTTTCAAAAATTACTATAACATTTTTCGCCGTCAAGTTCTTCTGTTGCAAAATTACCAAAAAAGTAACTGTCGACTGTTTTGAGATATGTACCATAAAGGACGAAATTTAATATAATTAATAAAATTATATTATAAAATTTCAAAATGGCTGATTATTCTCGCAAAAAATGTCGAATATGCCTATTCAAAAAATGCTTACAACAAGAAAGAAGAAGTCGTCTCGTTTAATGATTATTCGCTCATTAATCAGTTATTACTCATTCATTATTCATTGATTATTCACCATTATTCAATCATAATTCATTCGTAGTTCACTCGTTATTCACCCTTTTTTTACTATTTACTCATCCATTAATCGATGACTCTATTCACTAATGAACTGCCCTCATAATTCAACCGTTGCTCGTAGAATAAATACTGAGAGATAAATAAGTGAATAATCAGTGAATAATTAGAGACTTTAAAGTGATTAATGTGTCATAATGGGCAACTTTGTTACGACTGGCATACGTCTCCACTTGGAACAGTGACGATTTTTTTTGAAAATTCCAAACGCTCAATAATTTGAAATTTTTCTTTAATTATAAAATACCATGACCACCATAGTGTTGTGTATACATATGCTCTCATTCATGCTTCCCCAAAAATTCAAATTTAATATTCTCACCGATTGTTATGTAAAGAAATTTTATTTTCCCCTGCATTTACTTGTTTTTATATTGTCATGTACAAGCATACATTTTTTTTGTGCGAGTTGGTATGTGTACATGTATTAGGTAGTATGAGATGGAATGTTTATGATGCTAAAATGTTCAATCTTGAATATTCCATTTTTATATCATTGGCTTAAGTTAACGCGTGATATTTGCTCTGGGTGGGGATGAAAGCCGATCGGTGTATCAGACATGGAGCCGAGGCAGCCGTGCAACTAAATATGTACAGATGTTCGTCGTCGTTGTTGGTCTCATTCGCTGTATGTGTGTACATAAACAAAAAAAAAAAAAAAACATAAACATGAATAAAGAGTTTACAATAATAAAAGATAAAAAAAAAAAATAAAATAATGAACATGCGCACAGATACAGCGAATGGGACGAACAGCGACGCGAAGAAGAGTAAGAGGGGGAAAAATTTATTGATTTTTGGGTGATTGATGTAAAATATTTTTTTTAAAAAAAAAGTTAGTCTAGTTTTGATTTTCGATGAGAAAGTCTGGTAGTGATTTTTGATTAAGTCGGTCTAATTTTGATGTGTTGATAAATTGGCCGCATATTATTTTTTTGATGTTTTGTGTAAATCACGGTCTAGTTTTGATTCTAAAAAAAAAAAAAAACAAAAAGTCAATTTTAGAGTGGGCTAGTCGGATAGCGCTGGTCATAAATAATAAAATAAATGTGAAATTAATTAGTTAATTATAAGTTTGGTTAAAAAAAAAAAAAAAAAAAAAAAAACTTTTTGATATTAAGTTGTGCCTTGTGGCCATATTTCTTTTTTTTGGTTGTTTTGGACAACATTAAAATGCTTTTATAAAAAATAATTTTTGTAAAAAGAAAGTTATGTAATTACGTATTAAAACATTATTAATATCGTGTAACATTTGTTTAAAAAAAAAAATAGAAAATAAAAAAAAAACAAAAACTGAATAGTAATATAAGAAATAATAAAATGATTCATATATAATAAATCGTATATTATGTAATTCGTGCAATTATTTGGTGGTGTTTTATTTTTTTTTTCCATCTACTGGGTTATTATTGTGATTGCGTATTTAGTAAAATTAAAAGAAATATGTTTCTTTTGGGATGTTCATTGGTGAAGAAAACATTTAATTCCGGTATTTATCAAATCCCGTTGATGAGCGGTGAATGACAATACAAGAAAAATTTGCGAAAAGTATATGTAGCCGCAATCCCGTTAGCTATCGGGACTACATTAAGTTATTGAAGCTGTATTCCTGCCCGTGGGGGCAGTGCGGCAATTTTTGAGGGGGATCCTGCGTCGGCGCTGGTTGCGGTGGTCGGACGGGCCAAGGTGGGTAAGAAATAAAAAGGTACGCTATTAAGGGAAAACAACTTGTAAATTTTAAACTGTAACAGTTGTTTTTCCTCCTCTTGTTTTCTGTATATATTATATATTTATTTTGTGGTCAAACCTGCGATTCGTGGTGGTACACCGATTAGGTGGGGACCCCACACAGAGCGATTATCACGCGATTTTTTTTCCTTTCTCCGTTGTTTGAGTGACTGCGTTTGGAGTTTTCGAAATTTTTCTTTGTGCTTCGCTTCGGTTCGGTTGTCCGCTTTGGGTGTGGTTCGGCCACATAGCGGTCCACTTTTCCGTTTCAGGTACTTTAGTGGTAGTTTTTTTTCTTTTGAATTTTGCACAGTGATTAGTGAAAGTGAAATTTTAACATAACGTAGAATCAGTTTTAACGTAATTTAACTTGCCTAATTTTCAATTTTTTTCCACTTTTACCGTAACAAATTTTTTTTTCTTTGAATTTTTTTAACTGTCGTGTGTTAAGCCGCACTATGTGCGTGTAAATAACTAATTGATCGGATGATGTGAGGTGGGGTCATGCGAAGGGTCGGCCTTTTTCCACCCTTTTCCGTGCGTGCCGTTCGTTCCTCCAGGACAGGCTGTGCTGGAGGGCGGCACGCCACATGAGTTGATCGCGTCGGGGTGACGGTCTCGTTCCGGGGGATTGTCGCTGGGATTGTCATGCGGGCGTCCCTCCTTCATAAATGGCATCGGGAGCCGTCGCGACTGGGAAACAGCATCCCAGTAGGCGGGCCGATGAGGGGAGGCCCGTGTGGCAGTCACGGCGGTAGTCGCCTGGGATTGAGACGGTCACTCCGAAACGATCACTCCCAGCTTATCATTTTCTTTTTGCCGCTGAGGCCGTGGCAACTTAATTTTTAATTTCCATTTGTCCCTCCAATTTTATTTTCATGCGGTTATTCAAGCATGAGTGTATGTCTGAGAATCCCCACGCCGCACCGTGAGCTCTAGCCAGCTACTATACCGCATCAGACCACTACTCTCATGTCTGTTAACGTAATCCCTTGGGGATTGCGTTACAGTGGCGCCCAAGACTTTCGGCTAAAATAAATTAAATTTTCGTCTTTTAGTTTTTCAGATTTTTTTAAACTTGTTGTGAGCATCACGTACAAAGTCCAACGCTTGCGTTGTTTGATCTGTACGGATGCTCACATCAATGTTTCCCTTGTCCGGTTGACACCGCATCTGTATTGTAACCAGCGTAAGCTGTTTGATTACATACAGTTGTGAGTGTCAATCCCTATTCTCAGCTCATCGGTTGATTGGGTCTACCATTTCCGCCATGTGGCGTTAGATTGTGGTTAGACTCATTCTTCCTTTGTGCTGAGTTTAGCTTTTTCAAATTTTTATTTTCTATTTGCAGATCTACGTACCCTTAAGTAATTAACTTCAAATTTTTTTTCAATTAAATTTATTTTGGTCCAACTACCTTCATGGGGAGCGATCCAAGCGAGTTCTGACTTCGAGTCATTCGACCTCGCTGGATCGTTTGTCATGTTGGTTCCGTGTGCCATGAGCATTGAGATCGCGAACTTGTTGTTTCCACCAATGTGGTGTTGATTGGACAGTTCGTGGTCTCATTGGTCAATGGCACATCCTTAGTTCATTCTTTTGTTAATTTTCTTATTTTGTTATCTTCTTTAATTAAAATTATTGGACCTCAGCGGTATTATTATTTTATTTAACAGTACCCCGCGTCTCATGGTGGAGCTCTAAGAGTGCGACTGTGAGGCCAACGGGGGAGGATACCATTTTATTTTATTATTACTTATTATTATTTTACCACCGGCCCAACGCATGGCCGCACCAAACATCATTCGATCAACTCCTCTTGTAGTTTTCTTGATTTCACTTTCACTCTGCGTTGTTTGCGAGAACTTCATTTTATTACTTCGTTATTTTTCTTTTCTTTATTTCTTATTGATTCCTTTAAAATTAATTAGTCTGACGCTCGTTAACGGATTAAGCCAATTTATTTTTTATTTTAATCGAATTTTTGTTTATATATACATTTTTTGTTACGAAATTATTTCAAAATTAAATGAACGCCATTGAATCATCGTGTGATAATTCCCCAAGTGCGGTTGTTTGATCAGCGTTTGAGTGAGCGGCAGTCAAACCTTGACGCGAGTGAGTCTGTATGACAGTAATAATATTCTCGTAGCTCCTCACGCTTCCCGACTTGTGGATGTCCACGTTATTAGTGTAGTTCTAATTTAATTTTTCGGATTTATTTAAATAAATTTAATTTTTTTTGTTCATTAATAAAAGTTAATTTGGTTTCATTGGTTGACGTTGGATTTTGGCTAAGTGGTTTTAATTTTGTGAATCAATTCATTTAAATTTTTTTGCTAAATTGAGATAGTTGATAAATTTTTGTTTTAGAAAAAGTTATTTTTGATTAAGAATATTTATAGTGCATCTACGATACTAACACTATTTTTTGAGCTTTGTTAATAAATATAAATGATTAAAAAAAAAAAAAAAAAAAAAATAAATATCTCTAGTGTTTGTAGCATAATTCATTTTGGCTTGGGTAAATGTTATTTTATATTTTTCTAGATACTTCAGTTACAATCGCAAATTTTTGGGTTGTTGAACAATTTTTTTTGGGTTAATTTTTTTTACTTTCTAAATTCACCTTTAGTTTCTACAAGATACCTACACACATTTAATTTTTTTAGTTACCAGCTTTCGTTGAGTTCAACAGTTTGATTTTTTTTTGATTTTGCGGGATTACAAGCTTCATTTCTTTTAATTTTTTTGCTAGCCTATAGTATTTTCGGGTTTTGTTTGTTAAATAGATTTATTTAGTTAATACATATATTAGTATTTCTTGGTTAAGGGGTTATTCATTATTTCCCATATTCTTTAGTTAGTAATTTCTTATTTACCTTATTATTTCATTGGTTGTGGGTCTTACGTTAATGCTAAAAATAAGTTGAATTTTTTTCCCTATACGAGAATACGTAGCTGTCACCGTATATAACCTTACATATATTTTTCTTATATATCAATTTCGGCGCGGTCGATACAGTGTAAACTTGTCCTTACCTTTATAAATTAATTTTGAGTAATTTCGAGTAAAGAAAATGGATATATTACACCTAAACGGTAGTGAACTTGAGGTGGAATGCGAGGTGCGAGGACTTTCCTCTCAGGATTCACAGGCCCTGGAAAAGTTGCAATCGTTACTAAAGTCTGAACGCGAAGGTCAAACCCTAGCACCTGCCCGGATGCATACGAGAGCCTGCCAAAACCCGCAACGAGAAATTGTTCATTGCCATGATCGATTGATGCAGTTCAAGGAGGATATCGCCACGCTACCAAACTTCAACGTTGAAAAGCAACCTATAGCTGCCAGGAAAATCTGTTCCAAACTTTGGCATGTGAGAGGACGGTTGGAGCGTGCGATATCGTCACCAACTTATGGCGGGGAGGCCCAAAAACAATTAAATGCTTGTGTCCCTTTGATGACCGCGTTGGAGTCGTATTTGGAAGATGAAAATCTACTGAATACTTCGCTTGAGACCGCCAAAACTATAGTAATTGAGAAAGCTCCTGAAGAAAATCTCGTTCAAGTTTCGGAACCCACCAGAAATCCAGCAGGTGGCTTGGCCGTTTCATTTTCACCTGATCATGCCGTTCACCAATCACAAAATATACCGGATTCGTCGGCACATGTCGCTGCTTTGCAGCATCAAATCACTATGTTATCCGATCAGCTGCGGGCTATAACTAGTGCCACTCCGTCCGGTGGACTCGCTCCACCCGGTAGGCCAGAGGACCCTTTACCTCGATCATCACCCGTACCTACTTTTGGGGGTAGTCATGTTCCGAAAGGGCGTTCATCTCTGGAGCATGCTATCCCCACCGATGGCGCTTTCATTTCCAACCAGCCAGATACCTTACATAATAGTACGTTTCATGGTCAGCGCTCTGATTTTTTCCCTCGTCCGTATGGTGCAGCGAGCACTTTAACCCCTCCTACCCAAGGGTTTTCTGGTTACCGTTCCTTAGGGCGAAGCGGTATTTCTTTTTCTGGGTTATCGGCTGGTATCACTGTGGACATGTTTTTGTTCCAATTGGAAGTTATTGCCACTTCGATGTGCCTGCGCCCCGAAACCTTGTTAGTAGAAGTCAGCACAGTGTTGAAGGACGTTGCCCTACAGTGGTACTGGCTGTACCGTCGTCAGAATCCCTGTGCTACCTGGACAGACTTAAAACGAGATCTGGTAGAAAGATTCAAGGATCGTCGTACCGCTTTTGAAGTTCGTCGTGCTATCGAGAGCAGAAAACAACAACCAAATGAAAACTTTCTTGATTTTTACCATTGCATGTGGGGTTTATCCTTACAATGTCAAACTCCGTATTCGGACGAAGAATTCATTCAGTTGTTGTTATCTAACATGAAGCCAGTTTTGCAGTTCCATCTCACTGACCGACAATTTTCGACCATAGGGGATCTAATTAAAAGCTGTACTGCTTGGGAAGATACTTTAAAGCGTTGTCCGGTCCGACCGGAATCCGCGACCTTCCCCAGACGTGTTGTCCACGAATTATCCGTGGATTTAACTGATGAAAGTGGGCTGCCGGGATTTTATCCAGACGTAGCGCCAACTGATGTCTCCACCGGGTATACGTTGGCTGCAGTTCAGGGTCCGTCAGCGGGTCCGGTCGTCAGACCAAATAATCCAGTCAGAATACCAATAGTTAACAAGCCACCAGCGGTATCTCATGCAGCGACCGGAAATCCTCCTCTCGTCTGTTTTAACTGTCTTGATATTGGGCACACCTTTAAATATTGTCCTAAACCTATGGTTCGATATTTCTGTTTCCTTTGTGGATTACCTGATACTATTTCCCCGAATTGTCCTAGATGTGCGGGAAACCGATCGAGTGGCCAGTGGAGATCGGGCAACCGTGGGTCACAGAATACCGGAGCCCCAAGGAATGCGTTGGAGGATGCGGCCAGCAACACGGATCCGGAACTTCATCAGAGGCCTGCACTCTCTTGGAGAAGACCAGCGGAACAGCGAAAGTCTTCGTAGAGCCCGTTTGCTCCGAAAACAAATCTGGACCCGTTCCGTCTGGTTCCAACCAGGTGAGTGTGGGTTCTGCGGGACTCCCATCCGTGCCAAAATGTCGAGCTGTCCCAGCAGTTAATGTTAGGAACTCCATTTCACTAAATCCGTTCTTCCAACCTATTGCTTCTATGCCTTATACGTCACCTAATAATTCTACACCTAATTCGTCTTTACCTGCTATGTCATCTTTTTTCTCGTCAGTACCGGATATTTCGATTTCGGATATAACTTCCTCAGATTCAAGACCTTCCGTCAAACCTGTTTTTCCAACTCTACCAATCACAAAATCATTTAGTTCTCATCTAGTAAAATTCCCCGTTTCTAGCTTGTTCTCTGCTTCTCAGGTGCAAGCCCGATCTCGCAATTCTAGCCGTTTGCTGCGCTCCAAACGTTATTGGGAAAGGCGGAAGGGTATGCGATCTTTCGTCATATCTTCCATGCTCGGTGCTGAAACCAATGATCTACGGCCGTATGCCGAAGTCTTGGTTAATGATGTTCCATACCGAGGTCTTTTAGATAGCGGAGCTAGCGTAAGCGTGTTGGGTTGTGGATCGGAAAAACTGTTATCAAATCCGTTTGTAAAAATTCATTATTTTCCAACTAAGATCAAAACCGCCAGCGGACAAGCACAGCCAGTACTTGGGTATTTAAATGCTATAGTCCGATTCAATAACCTCGCTCATAACCTTACCTTATATTTAGTGCCTTCATTAGAACAGCCGTTATACCTTGGAATTGACTTTTGGAATCGCTTTGGGATTGTTCCAAAAGTCTCTTCTTTGAGTATTTCTTCTTTATGTGATGTCAACGATCTTGCTGATTCTCCTCCTGAGTCTAAATTCCACCTTTTGTCCGGTGAGGATCAGCATATGTTAAATGGCATCAAAGAACTCTTTCCTTCGAGCGCTAAATTGGGCCTAGGTCAAACTTCTTTGTTATTTCACTCGATTGATGTTGGATCCGCGAAACCAGTGAAACAGCGATTTTATTCGGTGTCTCCTGCCGTCCAGAAGCTCATGTATGACGAGTTGGATCGGATGTTGTCCTTGGGGGTCATCGAGGAATCACAAAGTTCCTGGTGCTCTCCAGTTACGCTCGTGCGTAAGGCTAATGGTAAAGTTCGTCTGTGCTTAGATGCTAGAGAACTGAACAAGGCCACCGTTAAGGATGCGTATCCGTTGCCTCTTATCAACGGATTGTTGGGTCGTTTGGATCAAACCAGATTTATATCTGCAATTGATTTAAAAGATGCCTTTTGGCAGATACCTCTCGACCCACAATCCCGCGATAAGACAGCGTTTACGGTACCTGGGCGGCCTTTGTATCAGTTCACCGTAATGCCCTTTGGGTTATGCAACGCTCCACAGACTCTTTGCCGCCTCATGCACCGAGTAATTCCTCACCGATTGCACGATAAGGTCTTTGTGTACCTGGATGACCTCTTAGTCACATCCGCCACTCTGGATGAGCATTACCTCCTTTTAAAAGAAGTCGCTGGTTTACTAAAATTCGCTGGGTTAACCATCAATCTGGATAAGAGCCAATTTGTCCTTAAAGAAGTTAATTATTTGGGTTATGTGGTTGGACACGGTTGCCTCCGCACAAACCCAGAAAAGTGTAAAGCGATTGCAGAGTTTCCCGTTCCAAAAACCACCAAACAAATACGACGCTTTCTGGGAATGTGTGGATGGTACCGTCGGTTCATACCGAACTTTGCTACCTTGGCTGCCCCATTGACTGATCTTACAGGCAAATCGGGTAAATGTCCATGGTCCTCTGCTGCGGAATCCTCCTTTGTTGCTTTGAAAACCGCCTTGACCTCTGCTCCCGTGTTAGCTAACCCCGATTACAGTAAGCCCTTCTACATACAGTGCGATGCCAGTGCCGTCGGCGTAGGTAGCGTCTTGTTTCAAACAGATCCTGATGGGGCAGAGCATCCCATTGAGTTTATCTCGCATAAACTTAATGGGGCTCAGCGAAACTATTCAGTGACCGAGTTGGAGTGCTACGCCGCGGTACTCAGTGTGCAGAAGTTCCGGCCTTATGTAGAGGGGTATCCTTTTGTGATTTACACAGACCACGCTAGTCTACGCTGGCTGATGTCACAAAAGGATCTGTCGGGGCGCTTAGCCCGGTGGAGCCTCAAATTGCAAGCTTTCGACTTTCAAATTGGGTATAGAAAAGGGTCGGTAAATATAGTGCCCGACACTTTATCTCGAGCTTTTCCTGAAGAAACTTCTCCGGAGGAAGACGTTCGTCTAAATAAAAACATTGCGTCTCTTAATGTTCAATTTGAAAATTGTCGGTTTCATCCTGTCTCTTCCATAGAACTAGCGGACATCAATAGTTTACCAAAGTCTAAGTCTGTTCCTGTCTTGCATCTTGATTTGAATTCTCCTGCTTTTCACGATCCTGCTTATGTGGCACACATAGACCAAGTTCGTAAATTAAAAGACGGCGAACACAATTTCAAAATTCAAGACAACAAACTGTTAATTGATCCTTCGTATAGTGCGCGATATTTGGACACTGATCTTCCCGTTTATCGTCTGGTAGTACCATCTCCTCTTGTTGAAAATCTGATTGAGCAAGCTCATATTCCGCCCACATCTGCACATCTTGGTGGTAGTAAAACCCTCGAGCGGTTGCAAAGGCAATTTTTCTGGCCTCAAATGTCTCGTCAGGTTAAAGATTACGTGGCGAAATGCCAAGAATGCAAAAAGAATAAGGGCGTTAACTTTTCCACCCGTCCACCTATGGGAGCTGCGGTAGTGTCCACACGTCCTTTTCAAAAATTATACGTAGACTTTTTAGGACCTTATCCGAGATCGAAGCGTGGCAATACATGTATATTGATTGTTGTGGATCATTTCTCCAAGTATGTATTTATCAAGCCTCTGCGAGAAGCTTCCGCTGCTTTGATGTGTACGTATTTGGAAAATGAGGTTTTCCTGACATTCTCTGTTCCTGAAGTTATTACCTCAGATAATGGCAAACAGTTTATTTCACAGCTCTTTAAAAATTTGCTAGCTAAATATGGAGTTTCGCACATCCGCACACCTGTTTACTCTCCGCAGAGCAACGCTTCGGAGCGGGTGAATCGCACACTATTAGCTGCCATTAGGTCATATGTTGATGATCACGAACATAATGAGTGGGACAAGCATTTGCAAGAGATCGCAGCCGCCTTGCGCAACTCGATTCATGATACGCTGCATTACTCCCCTCATTATTTAGTTTTTGGTCAGCATATGTCGCTTCATGGTTCAGATTATGAATTACGGGCATTGCTCTGCGGAAAGGATTCCAGTGACGTCCACGGATGGTCCAAACCTGATCGGATGAACTTAGTACGAGATCCAATTCTTCATTACTTAAAAGTGGCGCATGATAAGGGAGCTCGACACTATAACCTGCGAAGCTCAAATCGTACTTTTCATGTAGGACAACCTGTATTCATACGATCCTTCGCTTTGAGTGACGCAGTTAACAAATTCGCCGCCAAATTGTCAGCAAAATTCAAACCAGCAGTAATTAGTTCGAAAGCTGGTTCGGTATCTTATAATGTGGAAGACTTAGCGGGTAAACCATTGGGGTTGTACCATGTCAAAGATATCCGAGCTTAATTTTATGTCTTTAATCTTGTGCCTGGCTTGAGACCTTTTCTCGGGTGTGGGTCGTCCCCACGTTTGTTACGACTGGCATACGTCTCCACTTGGAACAGTGACGATTTTTTTTGAAAATTCCAAACGCTCAATAATTTGAAATTTTTCTTTAATTATAAAATACCATGACCACCATAGTGTTGTGTATACATATGCTCTCATTCATGCTTCCCCAAAAATTCAAATTTAATATTCTCACCGATTGTTATGTAAAGAAATTTTATTTTCCCCTGCATTTACTTGTTTTTATATTGTCATGTACAAGCATACATTTTTTTTGTGCGAGTTGGTATGTGTACATGTATTAGGTAGTATGAGATGGAATGTTTATGATGCTAAAATGTTCAATCTTGAATATTCCATTTTTATATCATTGGCTTAAGTTAACGCGTGATATTTGCTCTGGGTGGGGATGAAAGCCGATCGGTGTATCAGACATGGAGCCGAGGCAGCCGTGCAACTAAATATGTACAGATGTTCGTCGTCGTTGTTGGTCTCATTCGCTGTATGTGTGTACATAAACAAAAAAAAAAAAAAAACATAAACATGAATAAAGAGTTTACAATAATAAAAGATAAAAAAAAAAAATAAAATAATGAACATGCGCACAGATACAGCGAATGGGACGAACAGCGACGCGAAGAAGAGTAAGAGGGGGAAAAATTTATTGATTTTTGGGTGATTGATGTAAAATATTTTTTTTAAAAAAAAAGTTAGTCTAGTTTTGATTTTCGATGAGAAAGTCTGGTAGTGATTTTTGATTAAGTCGGTCTAATTTTGATGTGTTGATAAATTGGCCGCATATTATTTTTTTGATGTTTTGTGTAAATCACGGTCTAGTTTTGATTCTAAAAAAAAAAAAAAACAAAAAGTCAATTTTAGAGTGGGCTAGTCGGATAGCGCTGGTCATAAATAATAAAATAAATGTGAAATTAATTAGTTAATTATAAGTTTGGTTAAAAAAAAAAAAAAAAAAAAAAAAACTTTTTGATATTAAGTTGTGCCTTGTGGCCATATTTCTTTTTTTTGGTTGTTTTGGACAACATTAAAATGCTTTTATAAAAAATAATTTTTGTAAAAAGAAAGTTATGTAATTACGTATTAAAACATTATTAATATCGTGTAACATTTGTTTAAAAAAAAAAATAGAAAATAAAAAAAAAACAAAAACTGAATAGTAATATAAGAAATAATAAAATGATTCATATATAATAAATCGTATATTATGTAATTCGTGCAATTATTTGGTGGTGTTTTATTTTTTTTTTCCATCTACTGGGTTATTATTGTGATTGCGTATTTAGTAAAATTAAAAGAAATATGTTTCTTTTGGGATGTTCATTGGTGAAGAAAACATTTAATTCCGGTATTTATCAAATCCCGTTGATGAGCGGTGAATGACAATACAAGAAAAATTTGCGAAAAGTATATGTAGCCGCAATCCCGTTAGCTATCGGGACTACATTAAGTTATTGAAGCTGTATTCCTGCCCGTGGGGGCAGTGCGGCAATTTTTGAGGGGGATCCTGCGTCGGCGCTGGTTGCGGTGGTCGGACGGGCCAAGGTGGGTAAGAAATAAAAAGGTACGCTATTAAGGGAAAACAACTTGTAAATTTTAAACTGTAACAGTTGTTTTTCCTCCTCTTGTTTTCTGTATATATTATATATTTATTTTGTGGTCAAACCTGCGATTCGTGGTGGTACACCGATTAGGTGGGGACCCCACACAGAGCGATTATCACGCGATTTTTTTTCCTTTCTCCGTTGTTTGAGTGACTGCGTTTGGAGTTTTCGAAATTTTTCTTTGTGCTTCGCTTCGGTTCGGTTGTCCGCTTTGGGTGTGGTTCGGCCACATAGCGGTCCACTTTTCCGTTTCAGGTACTTTAGTGGTAGTTTTTTTTCTTTTGAATTTTGCACAGTGATTAGTGAAAGTGAAATTTTAACATAACGTAGAATCAGTTTTAACGTAATTTAACTTGCCTAATTTTCAATTTTTTTCCACTTTTACCGTAACAAATTTTTTTTTCTTTGAATTTTTTTAACTGTCGTGTGTTAAGCCGCACTATGTGCGTGTAAATAACTAATTGATCGGATGATGTGAGGTGGGGTCATGCGAAGGGTCGGCCTTTTTCCACCCTTTTCCGTGCGTGCCGTTCGTTCCTCCAGGACAGGCTGTGCTGGAGGGCGGCACGCCACATGAGTTGATCGCGTCGGGGTGACGGTCTCGTTCCGGGGGATTGTCGCTGGGATTGTCATGCGGGCGTCCCTCCTTCATAAATGGCATCGGGAGCCGTCGCGACTGGGAAACAGCATCCCAGTAGGCGGGCCGATGAGGGGAGGCCCGTGTGGCAGTCACGGCGGTAGTCGCCTGGGATTGAGACGGTCACTCCGAAACGATCACTCCCAGCTTATCATTTTCTTTTTGCCGCTGAGGCCGTGGCAACTTAATTTTTAATTTCCATTTGTCCCTCCAATTTTATTTTCATGCGGTTATTCAAGCATGAGTGTATGTCTGAGAATCCCCACGCCGCACCGTGAGCTCTAGCCAGCTACTATACCGCATCAGACCACTACTCTCATGTCTGTTAACGTAATCCCTTGGGGATTGCGTTACATAATGAGATAAATAATCATTCATAAGTGAATAACCACTGAGTAATTAGTGTCGATGAGTAAATATTAATGAGTTATAAGGAATAATTAATGAGTAACGAGTGAATAATGAGTGGATAATGCGTGAATATGAGTAAATAGGTGAGAACACAATAAAAAATCAGTGAATAAAGCTGAATAATGAGTCATCATGCTTCATTGAATAATGAGAGGAAATACACGTTAATATGAATAAATTCATTAGTGTGAATGTTAATTAGTGAATAATTGTAATTTCTGAATAATGTATGAATAATGGCAATAATAAGTTAAATACTAAATGAACAATCATGGATGAGTGGAAATCCACCTCCCGCGGTAACTAAAAAACAGAATTATGGGGCAAGTGTACCGAGCAAACGGCGCAGTGGTTAAAGCTGCGGCGGTTGGATCGGGAGGTACCGGGTTCGAATCCCTATAGGGGCGGGATGCAAAAGGGATTTTTCATCATCTGATTGCGATCGGTGATGAAGATGAACACATCTATGACCCCCTGTTGAGAGTGCAGAATCCATGGGCCGACCCACCTTTCATGTCAGCACTACGGGTTGGCATGAAGCAATGCAAGGTGCAGGTGGTTTTCAAAGACGGATCTGTAGCCGCCCGTCCTCGATTTGGCTACTCCAGGCGTAAGGTAGGACGGTAAAAAATAAATCAAGAAACAAACTATGGGGCAAGTGTGGAAAAAGCGTTTGTATCCTTTTTTCGACTATAATTGCTACGACTTATCATTTTAATATGTATTAATATCATGTGACGTAACGCTTTTCTAAGATTACGAGTAAATTGGTTTTTCTACTCCTATTTGGTAATAGGTTTTTAAAATAACCTTTTGTTCGACGAGTAGACACGAATTATTTTCATTACCCACGGCATGATACCATGCCACACCCTATAAAATATTTGATTATTAATTTTCCCTTATCAGAAACATATTATTTGAAACTAGTAAAAAAAGCCCGTGATACGGACGAAAATATTTACTTATTTATATGTTATTGGCTACTCGGTTTAAGAAAAAAATTTCATAACATAATTATTGAATATGATGTTTGCAGAATATAAGTTTTCTCCCAGTGCAAGAGACGCGAACCCCTTGGATTATAAATTGAAAATATTTCTTTAAATAACATGTTTCATGTAACAATGGCGTCAGATCCAGCAATAAGGTTGCCTTGGTTCGGTCCATTTAATATTTTGACTTTAGTACTTACAGAACTTCGCACTCTAGACAAAGCCACATCTAATGGCCATGGGCAAATACAGGCTCTGGTAGAAATAAACCTACCTTTTCCATAGTTTGCCCCTGTGACTTATTAATTGTCATGTCAAATGCTAATTTGATTGGGAATTGTCTTCTTCGTA
The DNA here is from genome assembly GCA_958295665.1 of Tipula vernalis. NCBI lineage: Eukaryota > Metazoa > Arthropoda > Insecta > Diptera > Tipulidae > Tipula > Tipula vernalis. The sequence goes on along the minus strand of OY282558.1, from coordinate 123,839,283 downwards.
AAATAAATGGTAAATCAGGATTTACTGTAAATACCTCTGCAATGACTAAATTTGGTTTCAAATCTTTAACCGCCATTCTTGTTCAATTACAAAGGCCGCGTTTAGTATTTAAATTTCTTAATAATATAACAATGCTCCCTATATTTAACTTAAGCTTGTGAAGCGGCATTCCTGAAGGTGTAAGTTCATTAAGAAATTCAGTTGGATAGTTCTGCTTATCCTCATCCTTTGCATCGTCAATAGAGTCAGAACTCGAATAGGAAAAACGTAACAAAACTTCTTCGTTTATCTTATCTACATCTGTATTCTTTCGGTAATTGTCGAATCTTTACAAATGAGATCTGCAGGAATTTCAATCACATTCACTATATTCTGAGTCAATTGATCTTACATTGTTTTGAAGCCAAAGAATTTTAAATTTTTCCCACAAATTAGTTGGCTTCGACAATTACTGATTGATTGCCATGCACAACTACGAGAAGTGTTTGCCTGAAATCTCCTCCAAGTAACATTGTTTTAGCCCCAAAAAGGTTGTTATTTCTCATAATTTCCTTTAATAATTTGTCAACTGTTTTTAAAGCAACACCAGGAGCCATAGTTGATTCGTCCATCATGAAGGTTAGCTGCTATTCCTGTTGAAGCAACAGGTAAAACAATATTTGACTCTTCGCGAATTGTACATACCAATGCTTTATATAAGTATATTTTTCCTACACCTCCTGGTCCATCAATAAAAAAACACCTGTGGGAATGGCACTCATTGTTAGCAGCGTTCATTACAGTTTCAAAAGCTGTCTGTTGTTCTTGATTAAACGAAGATTGCATATCTAGACTTTTTTGTTGTTCGAGATGTGCATCGTAGTATTGAAGATGTTCAATTAAATTGTTAGGAGGACACGGAAGTCAAAAATTAGAACAACTTTTACCGTGAAGCTTAAGTATATCTTGATTATCTTTTAGAGCAAACATCTCACATTGAAAACAGTGATCATTATGTCTTACATGACGATGAATGTAATCTTCACATATTTCTTTTTTAAATTTGTTAAAAAGATCAGCAGCATTAGAAGGAGATGCAAAAACACAAATATATGCAAAGCCACCAAATCAGGGCGGAATTCAGGGGATTGTCCATCTAATAAATTATCTGTAATTTCAACCCATTTGGGATTACATGTCATTGTAATAAAAAAGTCTGGTTTACCATATTTTCTTACGATTGCCATGGCATCTTGATAATTTTTAGCCATGTTTCTGGGACTACCTTGAAAGGATGATGGCAGTATAATTACTATTCCGGGGACAAAGTCTTGGTTGGCAGCTAGACTTTGTAGGAAATCCATTAGCCCACTGGACTTTTCAGCTCTAAGCTTGCTTCGGTTTTGCCGAACGTAATTAAGTCGGTTTGCTTCAGTTTTTAAATATGCATCAACAAAATATTGTTGTGTTAGTTTTCCACTACATAAAAAAGCGTTGAAATCATTACGAACAGATAGTCGATATCCGTAGTATTGCATTTGAGTAATTCGAATTCTTGGGTTTTGAGCTTGGCGAATTCTCATATTTAAAAGTGTTGGAGACCTAAATAGAGGCAGGTCTACTCCCCAACTTTGGTTTCCAAATGGAAAAGCACGCTTATTCGTTCAGTTTTCCTGAAATTTAAATTAGTTGAATTTACTCGACAATTAACTTGTTTCCATGTAAGGTTGAAACTGGCTTGAGTTGGAGTTAGTGTTCATGGAATCGAGGTTGAAGTTAGGTTTTCGTTAAATCATTTTGAACTCAACGAAACTAGTGGAATTGAGTTGGGTTGAAAACCAAAATGGCGAGGCGATTATATATTAGGGATTTTTATTATTACTGAAATAAAAAAATATTACAATAATTAAATATAATAAAAAATATTGACAATGAACAAATTAAGAACCGTATAAAAAAGTCCTAAGTACATTTATAAGATAACTGGCTGTACAATTTTCAACTCAACTTAATTCCCTTACATGGAAACGATCGACACCATTCTGAAATTTAACGAAAACCTAATTTCGATCTAACCTAACTCAACCTCGTTCATGGAAACATGGTAAATGAATTAAAAGATCACGTTCAAGCGGAGGTTCTCCATCAGCATTCTGGAATACATAAGCAACTTCGTTGGATCTAGAAGCAATGTATCGCCGTTGATCAGACCTCCGATCTTGAACTATTGCCATACTAATTGTAGACGGCGCTACATTATTTGCCTAAGCATCACGGATAGATTCTTGCTCTACTTCATACATCATTTTAAAATCCAGACCAAATGGGTTGATTGTTTCCATGAAAGAACTTGATTTACCCATGAGTTGAGCATTGCACCTTGAATTTTCTGCGATTCCCATTCGCTGTTCCGAGGCTTTATCTGGTTCAAGAACCAGTTGAGCGAATTTCTTTGATCTCGATTTTCCGGGTGCAAAGCTCCTGCCTTATGAAAAATTTGACCATCTATTCGAAGACAATACGTGGTGGTGCTATATTAGCACCCATTGATGCAAATGCCAATGAACTATTAATAGATCGAATATTGTCAAAGAAATTTTTGGAATATTTATGTTGGTTAGTCATCAGTTGTTTTAGTATAGGTGGTATTGGAATTGCGTCTAAAACAAACTTTCCTTTTTTACAATAATGAGTAGGTAAAAAGCTTTTCTTGCGGTACCTCACGTGGAAAGTGTTTCGCGTTGCATGAACCACAACATACATTCATTTCCCCACATTTAAATTCTATAAATCTATAACGGTTGATTCATCAAATCCATCCGTCGGCTTGAGTATATTGTCTGTTCGTTGCGTTCTACCATTTAACCTAATATTTTGTTGTCGTATTCTTTGCTGCTCTATTTGTCTTTGCTTTGAAACATCATTCTCTTCTTCTGTCATTCTTCGTCGAGGCATTTTAAAAATAATAATTTATTTAATAAAAATGAAAAATTATTCCAAAAGCAACTGAACAAAATAAGCAACAAAAAACGAAAAAGATAATGGATAGGTGAGATTATTACAGAGCACTTCATCTATTCATAAAAATTACAGATGCTGACTTACCAGCGTATATAACATGATATGTTTTCTTATTTTAATTCTAAATTTTATGAAATCAGTTATCCTCTATAAATTCGGTATAAAGTGAATAGCGCTTAGCCAGCAACTGAAAAAAATAAACAACGAAAAATATAATGAATATTGGAAACTACCACAGAGCACTTCACCTATTCATACAAAATTACAGGTGCTAACTTACCAGCGAATAAATTCCCAAATAAAACGAAAAAGATAATATTCAATTACATAAAATAACAACACACTAAACAAAGCCAATAACGCTTCATATATATATAAAGGGTGGTTAAATTTTAAGGGCCGACGTTGAATGTGAACCACACCTAAACGTCAAGTTTTTTTCTGCATTTCATTTGACATTTCTCAATTTCAGACTAACTCAATTTGAACCATGGAAAGATACACAATCGATCAACGCGTTAAAGTTATTCAGGCATATTATGAAAATGGGCGTTCAAATCAAAATGCATATCGTGCACTTCGTGATTTTTTCGGTCAATTTAATCGTCCAAATGTGCGTACAATCGGAAAAATCGTGCAAAAATTTGAGCAAACCGGGTCTGTAGGAGATTTTAAAACACCAGTGCATGCTCGTACAGCTCGTACTGCAGAAAATATTGCTGCTGTTCGCGATAGTGTGGCTGAAGAGCCGTCCACCTCGTTGATGAACATTATGCATAAAGACTTGCATTTACACGCTTATAAGGTGCAATTGACTCAAGAACTAAAGCCTCTTGACCATTCCAAACGTCGTCAATGGTCAGAATAGTGGCAAGAAATGGCAACAGTGGATGATCAATTTTCGAAGAAAATCATCTTCAGTGATAAGGCACATTTTCACCTCAGTGGATTCGTCAATAAGCAGAATTGCCGCATTTGGGCGAATCATAATCCAAGAGTGATTGTCGAAAAACCAATGCACCCACAAAGAGTGACTGTTTGGTGCGGTTTATGGGCTGGCGGCATCATCGGGCCGTATTTTTTCCAAAATGAGGCCGGTCAGGCAGTTACTGTGAATGGTGTTCGCTATCGTGAGATGATAACGAACTTTTTATGGCCCGAATCGGAAGATATGGATGTGGACGATATGTGGTTTCAACAGGACGGTGCCACTTGCCACACAGCTAACGAAACAATGGCTCTTTTGCGCGACAAATTCAATGGCCGTGTTATCTCACGTCGTGGCGATGTCAATTGGCCGCCAAGGTCATGTGATTTGACACCGTTGGACTTCTTTCTTTAAGGTTATTTGAAAGAAAAGGTGTACGTCGATAAGCCAGTAACAATTCAAGAGCTAAAGGATGAGATAATCCGGCACTTTAACGGCATAGAAAATCAATTATGCCTAAGCGTCATCGAAAATTTGGACCATCGGGTGGAGGTGTGCCGCCGAGGTCGCGGCGGCCATTTGGCCGATATTTTGTTCCATACATAATTGAACCATACCATATTATCATAATAAAAAGAATTGACAATAATTTCCTAAATAATTTGTGTTTTATTCAAAATCAACATCGGCCCTTAAAATTTAACCACCCTTTATATAGTCGGCAACAAAAGGAAAACTCAAAACCACCGAAAAAAACCGAAAAACATAACATTCGACCAACACTCAACACAGTAAAAAAGGAAAGCAATGCATACTATGTTAAAAAAAAATTTAGATGTTTCATTATCGGCTTCACAATTTTCGGCTTCATTACCAAATTATATTATAGATAGTATGAATTTATTTATTAAATCAAATTATCTGTCCACAATTTTAATTGAAATTAATAAAATTTTAAATCACAATTTTACGTTTTAATAAGCTGATTTTTATTCTCAAACATCGTCAGGCTCTTTTATAAATTTCTTTTCGTAGATTATTATGTAGATTAGTTTTATTACTTTACCAATGCTAATCTAGTAATCTACGAAAATAAATTTTAAAAAAACACGAAGCCTAACGATGTTTGAGAATAAAAATCAATTTACTAGGTAAAATGCAAAATAGTGAATTAAAATTTTATTAATTTCAATTAAAATTCTGTACAAGCTGCAATTCGATATACAATGTGTATCGTTGGCAAGTTACAGGCCGGAAAAATCGGAATATTTATGTAAAATCATCACAAAAAATCCTTTAAAGTGGGGTCTAAATGTAAAACTTTGCAAGTTATTAAGTTTTCAATTTTTTGGGTAATGTTGATGACTCCTTTCACATTTTTCATTATATCTCCCAAGTTACGGGCTCAATTTTATTTCTGTTTGCGGTTTTTCAAAAGCTTATGAGTCACTTTATTTGCTAGTTTGCACACTTAGCCAGGTTTTTTTTAAAGAATATAAAAAATTATGGGAAAATAACATTTGTTAAAACCTCTACTTTTTTAAAAACATTAACTGTAAGTCGAGAAAATGTCCTATTAACATAATTATTTTATTTATTATTATTAATCTACAGCATAATACCTACAAATTCACAAAACATTGTTACTACCTAACTCTTAAAAATAACGCGCAAAAATAACCTATAAAGAAAGTAGGGAAAAAAATAAAAATTACTAGATGTTTAAATTAAAGTCAAAGAGTTATGAAATAATACTGTTTTATTAATAATCAATAAAAACAATTTGTATTTCAAAATATTAAACATTTGCTGTTAAATGATATGTTCGAAATACCCTCCACCCTCTTGTAAACAAACAAAGGCTCTCCTGATCACACTTGTTGTTGTCAGACGTAATTGTTCAGGGTTGCCTCTTATTTCTGCTGCACCAGCGAAAATTCTTGCTGTCAGAATTAAAATTCTAGCGGTATTCTACCGATTCACCGTGGATAATTTTCATTCAAATAATCACGTATTACTTTTGCAAAATGTACTGGAACCCCATCTAATTGCAGCTGCATTCGCCTTCTCCTCAACAACGGCACGAGCAAATACAACGTGATTTCTAAAAATTCTAAAAATACGTGTTGATTAAGCCTGTTTGATAACATGTAAGGTCCGATAAGTTGATCGTGGATCAATTTGTTATTCCCACCCGTGTGAAAGTAGCTTCATCTGTCCACAATATTCTCCTTAAAAAATTGACATCACTTCTTTGCTGTCAAATTATTCAGTTACAAAAAACTGAGCTGGCACGATGGTCCATATCTCTTAGATGTTGAACATGACGGAATTCATAAGGATGAATGCCTTCTTTTTTAAGGATTCTCCATACGCTTGCCCTCGATATGCCTAGTCTTATTGACAGGCGACTGATACTTGTCGTAGGGCCAACGCGTATTAATCGTAATACTTCCTCTTCCACATGTATACGTTAACATTCACAATGTATTGCAATGAACGTCCTATACCCAAGTATTGGACTGGCTAGATATCGATGCCTATATTCTACGACAGCAGCGCGTGCATTTCCATTACAGAAACCGTATACAAAATTAATATTGGCTACATTAGAAGGTGGTAGATCACGCAAATGTGTCATTGTAATGATTAAGCGTTTACTTAACACAAACTGTCCTTTTAATTATCACACAAATTTAAAATTGTTAAAACACAGAACACTGAGAATACATAGTTTCACACGATCGATTAACGAACAACTGAACTATTTATTATTACTTAGAACCAATGTGAATTTTCGATCATTTAAAATATCAAGTTAAAAAGATTGGGTTACAGGTCCTTTTTTGTAAAAAGTAGAGGTTTTTTTTAAGTAAAAATAAAATGTGATTTTCCCATAATTTGTTACATTCCTTAAAAGAACCTGCCTAAGTGTGCAAATTAGCAATAAAGTGACTCATAAGCTTTCAAAACCGCAAACAGAATTAAAGTCGAGCCCATGGGACACCAACATTCCTCAAAAAATTAAAAACGTAATAACTTGCGAAGTTCTACAGTTAGACCCCCCACTTTAAAGGATTTTTTGCGATAATTTTACATAAATATTCCGAGTTTTCTGGCCGGTCACTTTCCGACGAAACACATTGTATTTAATTTAAAATTATATTTATCAATAAAAATTTTCATTTAAATTGAAAATAAAGACATCACAAAATCCCAATGTATTCCCTTAACTAACACCACTGCATAGGATCGTATCATCGTACTACCATACCAACAAACCATCATGCCATCATACCCGACATAACATTATATCATCGTGCAATCGTACCATCTTACCAGCTTATGTACCGTCGTACCATAAAAATAGATTGGTGGAAAAAAAAATTCTAACTCGGATAGACATCCAGACATCCAGAAAGATGGACTGAGGGGCTTTCAAAACGTCGAGAAAAATGTTTTTGGATCAAATAAATGTTTGGACATTTTTGACAAGATTTCAATACTTTGGTCTGTTTAGACCGAAGTAATTTTCCTTTTAAAAGAAAAAGTAGCATACACAATCATTTTTAATATACATATATAATTTAATATTAAATAATTAAGCTATTATTCACAAAATTCACAACAATAATTATTAATTTTAGTTAAAGAAAGCTTCCGCCTCCCTTAATGTTTTCATTTGAACTAACATTTTTAATCATCTCTCTTGAAATCTCCTTATTTTTCTATTCCTCTCTTCGTAATTTTCGTAATGGTTTCAAGAATACCAATTTATGATTTCATCATTCCTATTACGAAAATATTTTCAATTTCGAAAATTTTCGTAATGTTTGAAGATAGGGCATTTAAAATGATAAAGCAAAATTGTTCCAAATGAACTTAATGATATGTATATACAAAACTCACACTTTAAATTACATATTGCATTATTTATTTTCCAATCATTACAATTTTAACAAATAAATATAAAAGTTAATTCTTTACACGTATTCCTTAAAAATTAGAAAGTGGTCAAGCATTAAAAAATATCCCAAGTTTTAGGGATGTAAATACAAAAATTTAAAAGAAAATAACCTTTTGTTCTAGAATGCATATAGTTATTTATATACATTGTAATCTCGGAATAAATAATACATATTTTTACGAACACATCCTTATGGAAGCGATACGAAATCCCGCATTATAAAATCTCGCATTACAAAATCTCGCACTTTTAAAATCTCGCAGAAAGTTCAAATAACATGGCTGGACTTGGAGAAAAAACTTGTTGTTTTTTTAAAAATATTATTATTCAGGGAATTATAAAATAATTTAATTAAAAACAATTTGTTAAAAGCAATCTGTTTCAAAATAATTTATTCATGAAACTATCCCAACAATATATTAGGCGCAATACGCTTCAAAAAATCTGTTTTTTTAATTTTGATTCTCTTCATGATTATTCTTTTTATATTTTTATTTTTTTGTATTTTTATTTTTTGTTTTTGGTGTTTTTTTACCTCATTGTACTTTTCGATCTGCGTCTTTGCTAAAATACTTTCGTTACCCAAATCTCCTAATAATTTGTATATGCTGACGTGTCGTTTTCCGACTATCACTTTGAGACGTCGGTGCCACTCTTCTACGCTATTTTTTGTACGTGGCAATGTCTCTGAGCCAATAATATTTTCACCAATAGCCCAAAATTAGGGCTTATATCTCGACTGTCTTCACCAATATAATTTTTTTTAAACCAACATAAAACTTTTTTAGTGTCTTCGCCATCACATGTTTCTGCACATGCTCTGGTAATAATTCAAGACTTCATTTGGTGGAACAAAGGCTATACTTTTAATCATCCTGATTTGAATTGAAAAATTTTCCTCGCTACCATATTTAGCCATTAGTCCCTCTTTTTGAATTTTGCGCCATATTATTTGGCCAAAGTGAAATAGGCATCCTTTGAACGAAGCTTTTGGGAAAAAAAACTTTGACCGACGATATAATTGCCTTTTTTCGAAGTCACAAATTATGCGTTCCGGATTCGGTGAATTTTCATTTTTTATACAATTTTTGTTGGCAGGTAAACACGTGAGTGGCTTGGTGTATTTACAACAGAATCTCTCAATATATGAGATATAATCTTACATTTCCCATTAAAATTTCACATACAGTTAATCTCGCATTACAATTTCCCGTACATTTATGTAATCGCGCGCGCGATTACATAAATATACGGGAAATTGTAATGCGAGATTTTGTAATGCGAGATTTTGAAATGCGAGATTTTGAAATGCGAGATTTTGAAATACAAGATATTGTAAGGCGAGATTTTGAAATGCGGGATTACATACCCAACCCCACCCTTATGAATATAATTGAAACAAAAATCCAAATGATTTCATTACGAATGCAATAGGAAACGAAAAAACCATTACGAAAATTTTAGTAACGTTCCGTTGCGAAAATTTTCGTAATCCGATTTCAAGAATACCACTTTAGGATTTTCGTAATACTTTAACACTAACTCGCAATACGAAAGTTTTCGAATTATGTACTTCAAGAATAGCACCCCAGAAGCAGATTAAGTTTCGAAAATTGCTCTACCAGCCATTGTGAGATTTTTTCAAAGCATAAATAGTTTTTCGAAACTAGCAACCTCATTTTGTTACTTGGTCTCGTCGAGTTAGTAGAAAGTAGCTTGTTGAAACTACTAAAGATAAACAGGAAAATTCGGGAATATCTGGTATTTACAAAATCCTGTTACACTATTGCGACAAGCTCAATGTTATACAAACGGAATTCAGATGTTCCATAGTAAAACCTGTTTAGTTGCAAAATGAAAAAATCCTATCGTTTTAACAAAAACCGAGTGATCTGGAATAGGTCAAAGTTTACATTGATTTTTACATTGCAAAAACAAAAAATTAAGTGTTTTTTTGGTTTTTGAATGAAAATTTTGATCCGAGTAGTTGTTTGAATTTCTTTTTCGTTTTATGTGGTTTTTTGAAAGCAAGCGTCAAGAAATGATGGTATGAAATTGTTTTTCGTTAATTAATTTTGTTCAAATAAAAAAAAATTTAGAGTTAGCTATTTGTATTATATAACTACAATTTAGATATCCTATTTTATATATTGTTACCGTGGGACGCACAAATCGCTTTGGGAGGATTCATTACGTGAGTTTTAATGGTATACATTTTTTTCCAATTTTGTGTTCTCATTTCATTTTTTTTTATTTTAATTAAATTTATTAAACTTGTAATACCCACATATGTATGTATCTTATGTTTTTTAGTATGTATATTTTTTGGTTTATTCTGCAACAAACTAATTTTGACCTAACCCATACTTAAATATAACCATAACCTTAGACTAAGTAAAGACTGGAAAAAACATATTTAACAGTTCTTTCCAGCCAATTTAATTGGAATTTGATAGTGTTGATTAATTCTTTCCAAAATTCACATTTTCATTTTACACTATACATAGATAAACTTTCAAGTAAACACTAAGGCAGTTACCCTGCAGAATTTTTGATATACAGCTCTGAGAGCTAACTTGAGAAATTTTTAATCACGTCGATTATAGAATCCGTGGTAGCGAATCAATCGCGGATCGAAAACTACATATAAAAAAAGTGGGAAACAAGAATTTTATATCATAGCTAGTTTCATTGAAATCCCTTTGGAATTTTTTATAATTCGTCAACAAAAAATTGTTTTCGAAACGGTACAAAACTATTGCGTTTGTACGGGGAGTCAAAAAATCGAAATTGCATGTAAATCAATCCGCGGATTCTGTAATCGACATCGACGTGATTATTAAATATTTGATTGTCTTAAATTTTATCAACGGGGGCTTGTTTTCAACAATAATGTATCCTTTCTAAGAACATTGATAAAATCTGTGAAATAATATTTTTTAGAATTACTAATATCTCATTATTATCGACGTAGCAAAAAAAAAAAAAAAAGAAAAAAAAGTCTGTCAAATTACCAAGATCATTTGAATGCCAAAGATTATTGTAAGCCAAAAAAAAAAAAAAAATACAAAATACAAAATGAGTTGTGTTTTGTTTTTATGTATAAATATTTTAAACTCGATGTGTTGTCGTGCGCGTGTGGCGCGCCTCTATACGGTTTCCGGTGCTAAATAAATGTTGATTTACATCCATATGGTAATTAGCACAATTGATCAAACAAAAAATTGTCCATAAATTGTAAACAAAGTTTCTTAACAATAATATTAGCAAAAGCATATTGCATTATTGACGTTCAAATAAATCTTGTTGCTTTGTTTACTGACTGCAATTCCCAATCTCAACAAAAATTTATATGATGATGATTTCGGAATTATTGTTCCAATTATCTTGTACACCTTCAAAAACATAATATTTAACATTGTTTACATGTTGATGATGTCTAGTTCATTCATATTCATATTTAGTAGACTGTACGAAATCCTATTTATAGCTCTTTGTACATACTCGTATAGTACCGTGTATGTAGGTCACAAAATAATTCTATGTGTTAAAATTTCTGTGCAATTTTAATATTTTCATACAGTTTTCAAATTGCAAATACAAAACAAATTTCTTTATTCTCGTACGTATTTCATAAAAAAAATTTGAGTGAAATATGTTCATGTACATGTGTAATGTATATTTGGTAATTTTAATCGTTTACAGACATGATTATTGTCACTAAATGTGATAAATTTTTATGATTTCTAATTGTTTTTAATTTGTTTAACATCCGGCCACGTGTAGAACTAGAACATCATACGTGTAGAACGCAATACCAATAGGTTGTGCCAATTTAGTTTTGTGTTGCTATTAACGAAATTAATACATACTTGATTAAACATAGAAATTGGAATTATTTAGGATTCTCAAACATACCTTACATCTATGGAAAAGTGTATTTTTGGGAGTACTTAAAAATGAGTTTGATCTTTAATGTATGTTACAGATTTAACCAAGACCGTCGATCGATACATGATATAATAACTATTAAGTTTAACTCGAAAGAACAGAATTTGGCACAGTATCAAATTGTGAATATTATTAAATTCTTTGAGAATAATAAAATTCACCAATTAAAATTCAACACGATGGTGCTAAAAGCAATTTTTTCGGCCAAATATTACTGTGCTGTATACCGTTGTAAAGGTCTTGAAGAATTTCACAATTTTCGTTCATGTTATTTTATTAACTACGAAATTCTCCTCCGTTTTGTTAATTGACTTGGAGGTATAAGCACTTGGTCTGCAACAAGCGCGGCGTCTTTGGCGTTCCATGACACTCTGTTAATTAAAATAGTTCTTTGAAGTGCAGGAGCTTGCTTCTGAATTGTTCGACTCTCGTGTAATAATCTAACTTAAAAACTGTGTTGAGTTAAAAATTAATGAAAAATGTGAAATACTGCTTAGTCCCCTATGGAAAAATATTTTTTTTTTTAAATTCTGGATTACCTTTTCATACTTTTCCCAAAACTAAAAAACCGTCCATGCTGATTTTAACTTTCTTTAACTGAGGTTCGCTTTAAATTGGGCATTTTCCCCTCTTATCAGATTAGTTACAGGCTTGGCTATTTTCGCGAAGTTCAACGATATGCGATAAGGGCTCGTGAATCTCCTATAAGGATTACTTCTAAAGACCATAACTCGAGATAGCGTCGTGGAAAATGTTGAAACTTTCATGTACCGTTTTGTTGGTTATATTGAAAATTCATACAAACTTGTAAGTAAAAAGTAACAGTTGTAGCATTAACCATCGAACGGTTTCTCTATAACATTATTTTCTCTTCATGGAAATGCTCAAGAAAGGCTGAGCCTATTTTTGTTAATTCTGTCCGGGGGGAAGTTATTGACGACAGTTTTGGCTCCATATCAGTAATTGATGCAATAATTGATTTAATTTTTAATAGGAAAGTGACGATCGAAATTCTCACTTTTGATCAGTGTTGTGTATTTTTTACTATTAAACTTAAAAGACCACCAGTTACCATAAACCAAACGGTAACAGGATATTAAATGATTGGGATATTTTCTCTGATTGGGATATTTTCTCTGACTCGTGCTTCTAATTGTTATATCGGGGGAATTTCGATCTGCTAGGGACATTGAGTTGTAAGCATCATTGCTTATGACGGAAATTTCGACTGCCTTTGAAATTCTTGTTCACTTACCATATGACAGAAGTCTCAGAATGAACCTTTTCGAGTTCTGAATTTTAAAGGTTAAGAAAATGTGGTAGGAAACTAAAATATACAGCGAAAATCTATAAAGCAGAATAATTGGGGTAGTTCTTTGTGGCTCCCTAAGCAGAGTTAATGCTTTTTATCTACCAAACGGTTAGCTCAGCTCCTCCAAGAGCGAGGTTGGTGAATTGCTTCTTTCGATTCATTTCCCTGGTTGTGACATTATCAGTTGTAAATTTGTTGCTTCCGAACCAACTAACTTGTGTGTTAATACCAGGGCTACGGAGTCCGAGCAAAAATGTTCAGCTCCGGGTCCGGCTCCGACTCCGGAAATTTATAAACTTATTAACGACTCCGGCTCCAGCTCCAACTCCGGCTCCGGCTCCAGCTCTGGTTCCAGCTCCGACTCACATGTTTGAAATTTGTCAGGTTCAGTAAGTCCCTGTTAACCCTTATGTCTATTTTGGCTTACCCGGGTAACCTTTTCGATTTTAATCGATAAAATTTCTATTTTATCAATGGAATTTTGGCTCTAGGGCCTAGGAGTGCCAAATTCATTTAATTGTAACAGTTACATTTTTAAGTGATTTTCAAATAAATATGATAAGGTTACTGGATAACCCTTAATTGATTAACATAAGAAAAAAGATGGATAGACATAAGGGTTAATTCTTCTTGATGTTTTTCTTTTCAAGTTTTTGTTTGGTTTAACATCAGTAATTTCCGTGAAATTTGATGACAAAATACTTAATTAGATTTGCGCGCTTAACCCAAATTTCTCGACTTCTCGACTTTCTACACGTATCTCGACTTAAATTTCGCGAGATTTCGAGAGTTAAGCCCGGTACGCTGCTGAAGTGAAATGAAATTTCTTATATAAAAATGACACAAGCAAAAACGAAAATGAAAATTTCAACACTGAATTTCATTTTGTGGTGCACAGTTTAGCTAGCGAAATAGGAGTTTTCATATCAGAATATAGATGTCTCTATTTTATCTCTATATATTTTTACTTCATTTTCATCTTCCTGGACGATAAATGTGAAGATAAATTTTGACAATTTCATTTGAATTTTTGCGTTTTGTGGATCAAAGTGAATTTTATTGTATAAAATACGTTGTCCGACACAACATGGAGTTGTATGCGCTAAAATATTTACGAAGCTCGTCAAACTAAATTTTCACGTCAGATTTATGTTCCTTTATTTTTGGAGACCAGTGAAAATTTAATTTCACTTGAACAGCGTTCTAGGCTTTAAAAAAGACGAAGATTTTTTGAGAAGAAACCCTAAATTTGGCTAGTCCGATTTTGAATTCCAATTTGAACTGCGCTAATGCATATATAAATAATTGGGCTACGTATGTAAAAAAAAATCCGGAGCCGGAGTCTGTCTATTCCACAAGGCTCCGGCTCCAATTCCGGCTCCTTTAAAAATACGAAAATAAACATAAACTCCGCGATTCCGACTCCGGCTCCGGCTCCGACTCCACAGCCCTGGAATACACTTAACTGGGGCTTAGCTCAAGTTGATAACGCGCGATGCTCTGTGTTGGAGTCGGTTCTTTTTTACACCGCAAAAAGCTGGCGGTCCATATGTTATTTATTCCACTTTGCTTCATTGTCTAAATCTTTTTGTTCCAGTTTCAGGTAAATACCTGAAGTCTTATCCGACTTAATTCATTAGGACCCACTTAAAGTGGAAACATGGTGTATTGAGTGGGGTTTACATGTCACTCTATCTAAGGCTGATCTAATTGTTTCTAATAGGTGTAGAAATGCTGAAACTTTTTCTTTTACTTAATTTTTTGGTAAAACGGTTACTAGATCCGACAACTGCCTTAGTTTGGTAAATAGCTGATAAATTGCTTAGCTTTTGGTAAACTTTCTGGACTGTGAACGATAAAATTGGTTTTTCTTCTGTATAGTTAGTAATGCTATTCTGAATTCATAGAATAATCCCTTGATCATTCCTAAACAGGTCAAGGACTGTAAACATTTCATTAACCTTCTTTATTCTAACAATAGAGTTACGATATTTTAGGTGCAGACTCATTATAAAATTGAAGCTAACAAGATCGCAGATGCCCTAGCAGACTTGTTGGCGATTGACATTTATTGGACCCATAACAGTGGCCCCCTTATCTTCACATTCAAAGAATTAGTGATGCATTGGGTTCTGGTTGCCATAGGGCGAGGAACTTTATTAGTGAGTCAAATCGAAGGTTTACTAAATTTGTTTTTTCTATAAAAAAGAACCAGCTAGAAAACCTGGTCGGAAATCTGACGGATATGTACGTTTTAAAAGGCATCTTTCATTTAAGCGAGAACTGCATTGGAGAGGAAAACCACTGTGTTCATTTCGTATACTTGTTTAGATATTTTATCCAGGGTGAATTGATTGCTTCATCTGTGTAGTTATTTTGATTTCAGTCCCTTATGTGTGTCCCTTGCAGCTGCGTTGATTGCTTCTATGTATGTTGTTAACTGTTGTTCCAAATAGTCTCTAATTTTCCGAAAGAATTGCTTGAATTTCCTATTTTCGATCTGGAGAATTTTGAATCTCGGATTTTTGTTGGCTTTTTGTTGGTTAGAGAGCTAGGCTTTCAGCATGAAATTTAGTTCTCAATTTTCTTCCAGTGCCTCAAGGTCTGCATTTTCGTTGATTAATTGTTTGTATTGATCTTTCGCTTCTTGTGTCTCTAGATGGAAAATTCTTTATTGTTTTGCGTGATTTTTTCTGGTAGGATTTTGCTCAAATAGGAAATTTAAGGCAGAAACGATTTTTGTTGTTGTTGTAACTGCCAAGAAAAAAAAAAATGATGTGTACTGGTGCCATGCATGATTAAATTTTTGGTTCGGTTTCAACACTCTTGCTATTTTATACTCTTTGGTCGGAGCATACTCATATGTATTGTTATATTACCATTAAAATAGCATGCTGCATTTAAATTTAAATTGATAAGAAAAGGTTGATTTACAAAAAAATGAATGTGACTTGCAAAAGGTTGAAGTTGGAGTGCACAAGGTTGAATTTGGAGTGCCAAACCTATAGTTTCAACATTTGGAAACGTTGAGCTTATTCCATCAATAATAAATTATTTATACTGATCTTAACGAGCATAATTCGTTTCAGGATCTTACTAGTTAAATATTTTTAAAGTAACGTAATACATTTATGTATTATATTAAGCGCACAATCCGAGTCTTCCCCTCTTCTCGTAACTCGTTCGTCCTAAAGCCAGCCATTTTTTTATAATTTGTTTGGCTCGAGGTGCGACGTGCTCGTTAAGTGAGGTTCCACTGTATTATTCTAGACTTAAGTGAATCGAGCAATTCGTAAATCACTTGGAATGGTTTTCTAGACGATTGCAATAAATCTTTAGGACTTCGTATTCATAATTCTCAAATTCTTCGCTGAATGATTTTGATTTGTTTTTTGCAATAGCAATTTAAGTTATCGTACATTCTAATGGTGATTGAAGATCGCAAGTTCCAATTTCAATGGCCTATTTTAAAGACCCCTGAAATTTAAGGACCCTAAATCCGTCACTGGCTGGCGGCAATTTTAATGTTTGCTCAATTCCCTACCTATTTAGGGTGAGGCCCGAGAGAAATAAGCGCTTCATATAAGAGCCTCAAGATAGTACTATGCATGACTACACAAATTTACCATGGCAAGGTGAAAATAATTGTTTTACTTATGAGATTTGAAAGGGATGACATTAGTTAGCAAAGAATTCTTCTAAATCATAATTAGTAAAATTTTGGTAGAATCCTGAATACAACATAGTACTTCAAATTTTATTCCCTCGAGGAGACCGCTTCAAATTTTAGAAAGACATTCAATTGAGGTGTATAGGCATTATTTTCTCATGAAACGCTTATTATTCGATTATTTATCCATACTTCAGATATCGTACAAGCCTATCGGAGGAATCATTGGAAGTTCTAAGAACAAGTAAACAAGAGTTTCTGTCAAAGGTCAACTTAGAAATTACAATAGTTTCAGTTCGAGATATTAAACAGTCAAAATCACTGTTATGACACTGGCGGCAGATAAATAAATTTACTTATTTGCAGATGTCGTAAAGGCTTGGAAGAGAGCCGTTGAAGAGGTCTTTATATCTAGAGGCGCAAGATAATTCTTAACTTTTTCCACCATGGAAAAAAAATTACAGCGATGAGTTGAAAACTAATTTTTTTCAGTCGTAATAACCATGCCGCACGGTTGAAATATTGGCAGATTTTTTATTTAGCCACTATTGGAAGGGGTAGTGGTTAGTTATTGGTATTGGTTGAAAAGAATTCAGCAGGTCGAAACTATTAGTTGAAAAGCCCACCACAATTTTGTTCTTAGGAATTTAACCGTGTAATGTAACAATTCTAACATTTTGATTCTCAAACTGTTCCTAACCGGATATTTTTGATGACCAGTGAACTAGAAAGAGGGACATTCTCCTGGTCAAAATCAGACTTTGAGGCTTTTGCCCTTCAGTGGCAACCTTCGCTGAGAGGCGGAAGTAATATTTCGAGGCCCTTATAAATTCTAACTTAAGGAAACAAACTTTTTATATATGAAGGAAATGATTGTCCTTGGGCTTTGTTGATTGTCGTATTGCGACAGGGCGTCCTATAAATTGTATAGACGCTTTAATTCGAAAGACAATAATTCAATAAAATTAATAAAATATATTTCTTCAATTTATTTTTGAAGTAGTCGCTAGATATTGAGAAATCAAACAATTCTTGAACGTCATTAAACATTTTAATCATCCCGTTAATTGCTTCATATTCCCCATAATGTGTTCTGTGTTGCTCGGGTTGTAAGAGCTGTATTGCCTAAGGTTTCTAGAAGGAGCGTTTTTATTCAGATTTCCAAGAATAAAAAATGGGTCAGTTTCACCTAGGAGTACATTGGCAATAAATGTTAACTTAAGTACTTTTTTTCTATCAGCAGTGTCGGGATCTTGTATATATTACATCTGTTTGAATAAGATGGAGGATTTTAAGTGTGATGAGGATAAGGAAGGTAATAAGGAAAGTCATAGATGTGGATAAGAAAGGTCATAGATAAAATGGACAGCTTACTTGAATTGCATATTCCAGGTGGGACTAAAGTAGCTGAAGTATAAAATGACATATTTCTAACAAACATTACGCCTAAGCCTTTTATAAACCATACTGTTTCACTTAGCTGATAGATGCCAGCTGAAAGTGAAAAGTCGATAATGCAGATTGTGTTAGTCTAGCCGAAAGTAAAGAAATGGTAATGCAGAATGTGTAATCACAGCCGAAAACAAAAAAGTCGATAATGCAGATTATGCTATTAACATTCCACCCGAAAATAAAAAATTAGTAGTTAGTAATCAGCCTAAAGTAAATAAGACACATGGATTTAAATAAAAAAAATTTGTAAATAGTCTTACGTGAAAAACTTTATTTAACCTAGTCGTGGAAAATATTGGAAAATCAGAAGAATCCACAAAATTGGAATAAATTCAGCCTCTAGAGTGTATATCTGAAGTTGAATCGTTTTTATGTAATTTGTCAATAGCTATCGCAGAAAAAAATTCAGTTCAAGTTTCCCGTGGGAAATCTCTGAAAATTCGATTTTCCAAAAATCATTAGAAAATTTGTATAAAATCAGCCTTTAGAGTGTTATGTCTGGAGATGGATTACATTGATGTGACTTGTCAATAGCTATCGCAGGAAAAAATTCAGTTTAAGTTTCCCGTGGGAAATCTCCGAAAATTCGATTTTTTAAAAATCAAGAAAATTTGTATAAAATCAGCCTCTAGAGTGTTATGACTGGAGATGGATTGCATTGGTGTGGCTTGTCAATAGTTATCACAGGAAATAAATTCAGTTCAACTTTCCCGTGAGAAATCTCGAAAAATTCAAAAAGGGTTCCAGCTGAAAGTAAGAAATGGTTGAATAAAATAAGCCTCTAGAGTGTTATGTCTAGAGATGGATTGCATTGATGTGACTTTTCAATAGCTATCGCAGGAAAAAAATTCAGTTCAAGTTTCCCGTGGGAAATCTAGGAAAATTCAAAAAGTTTCCAGCCGAAAATGAGAATTGGATGAATAAAATCAGCCTCTACATTGTTATGTCTGGAGATGGATAGCATTGGTGTGGCTTGTCAATAGCTATCACAGGAAAAAAATTCAGTTCAAGTTTCCCGTGGGAAATCTCGGAAAATGCGGTTGTCCAAAAATCATTAGAAAATTTGTATAAAATCAGCCTCTAGAGTGTTATATCTGGAGATAAATTGCATTGATGTGACTTTTCAATAGCTATCGCAGGAAAAAAAATCAGTTCACGTTTCCCATGGGAAATCTTAGAAAATTCTATTTTCCAAATATCATTAGACAATTTGTATAACATTAGCCTCTATAGCGTTATATCTGGAGATGGATTGCATGATTGCATTGATGTAATTTATCAATAGTTATCGCAGGAAAAAAAACAGTTCAAGTTTCCCGTGGGAAATTTCGGAAAATTCGATTTTCAAAAAATCTTTGGAAAATTTATATAAAATCAGCCTCTTAAATTTTTTTCCTGCGATAGCTATTGATACATCACATCAATGCAATCCATCTCCAGACATAACACTCTAGAGGCTGATTTTATACAAATATTCTAATGATTTTTGGAAAATAGAATTTTCCAAGGTTTCCCACGGGAAACTTGAACTGAATTTTTTTCCTGCGATAGCTATGGACAAATCACATAAAAACGATTCAACTTCAGATATACACTCTAGAGGCTGATTTTATTCCAATTTTGTGGATTCTTCTGATTTTCCTATATTTTCCTTCTATGTTAAACAAAGTTTTCCACGTAAGACTATTTACAAAAGTTTTATTGCAATCCATGTCTCCTATTTACTTTTGGTTGTCAACCACCAAATTGTTTATTTTTGGCTAGAATGCTAATAGCATAATCTGCATTATCGACTTTTTACTTTCGCCTGGAAACTATCGGCTAACTTTTACAGGGTTTATAAACCCATGTTGACAGTTAGAAAGATGACGTGGAATGTTAGATCAAAAGCTTTTGCACACAAGCATTTCAAACAATTTAAATATTATTCATTTTTTGTCTGCATTGTCTGCATAGTTAAACTATGATGGAAAGCACACGTCAAGAAGGAAAATGAAGAATTAAGACTTAAATATAGAAATATGTATTGGCTGATGGGAAGGAACTGATATATTGAAACCGATTTACACTTATGGTATTCAGCTTTGGGGTTGTACCAAACATAGCAATGTAAATATCATCCAAAAATTTCAGAATATGTTACTAAGCAACATCCTAATGTATTAGTAAGGTGTTGGCTTAGAAACATGAAGAAAGGCTTTGGAAACATGTGAACTTTGGAGTTAGTGATATGTTGAAGATTTTACAAAGAGATGGAGAAAATTCTTCTGCATGGTTTATCAGTATGATGAGATTACGACCGGACCATAATCGTGTGCTATACTATATATGGTTTATTGCTTCTAATAAATCATCTTCACCAATAGTGGGGGTTACAATCACTGCAGAGCTATTGTAATTTTCTGGTTGACGTTTATTGAAGTAATTTAACTCTTCCAAAACGATTTGGATTCTTCTAGGTACATTGATGCTGGATATCCATTAATTTCACGTTTGATGACCTCCTCATCAAATTCCGATTCAATATATAGTCGGTTGAGATCGCCAAGTACAAGAAGAAAATCTGGCGGTTCTGCAGTGTTGGGAATCTCCGCAACTGCATCACATCATTTAGCATGCAGCTCGCTTCCGGATAGTGTTGTAATATAAGCAATGTATATGTAGATACTTTGTCTTCTTGTCATAGCTATTTTAACACATACTTGTTCAGCGTCAGTTGAAGATAATTGAAATTCTACATTACTAATTGGCATATGAACTGCTAAGAGAACACCACCTCCTGATTTTTTATTACTATTCATTCAAGTTTAAACATTTTCCGCTGAAAGATTCATTTCGTATAATTTACGGTTCATCTGTGTGAGCATCAGCGGCAATTTAAGCATCAGCGGAGTAATTCGTAAAACAAGGTGCCTTCTGCTTGCACTTGAATTCTTTTATAAATATTCTCAGTGGGCATGATTTGGGATTTAATATTGAACACTGATGAACCTTTTAAATTGATCATCAGTACCGGACGAATGAGTGTGAAGTTTATGCTAAAAAAATAACAAAAAATTACACTGTTAAATTAGATATTTTCCAATTGGAATTTAAACTATATGAAAATTTAAATTTTTTGTAATTTTGGATTTTTCGTACCACCAAACAGGTTCTTTTCATCGTTTTCAGATAGCTGTACCATCTGTTTATCTCATTAATCAAAAATATCCAATTGTGTTGAACATTACTACAATTCAGATAATTTAAAAGTTGACTGATTTTTAATGGTTTAAATAATTATTTAGCGTCGATCCTGGAAATGTCCCGAAGGTCCCCCACATTTATTAGAATAGCTAAGCCATATAGCGGTCAATGTCACCAAGCCAATCCAATTATAATGAACTATAATATATTTCATAGTTTTTGGAATTTTTAATAATTTTCCATTATTATAAAAGTTTTATATCGACGACCGCAGAGATGCCCACAAGGTATTGCCTATATTTTTGGATAACTTGACCATATGCCAGTCTACGTGGTCTATCTTATCCGATTGTAATGAACTATACTATACTTCACAGAATTTAGAATTTTTAATAATTTTATTGGTTTATAATTAAGTTATCCAAGAAATGTGCGGCACCTTCGGGACATTTCCATGATCGACGCTAAATAATTATTTAAACCATTAAAAATCAGTCAACTTTTAAATTATCTGAATTATAGTAATGTTCAACACATTTGGATGTTTTTGCTTAACGAGATAAACAGATGGTCCAGCTATCTGAAAACAATGAAAAGAACGTGTTTCCTGATGAAAAGAATCTGTTTGGTGGTACGAAAAATCCAAAATTAAAAAAAATTTAAATTTTCATATAATTCAAATTTCAATTGGAAAATATCTAATTTAACAGTGTAATTTTTTGTTATTTTTTTTAGCATAAACTTCACACTCATCCGGACGATCAGATGTGGTTGATTTTTATGCTGACGTTTTCTCAGACGTTGTTTCGGCTGTAGATGTCAGTCAAGGGAAATATATCTACATTTCCCTTGACTGCAGTGATTTCGTCAATTATTGATGGCATTGGCTTGACTGATGGCATTGTTTGCGGCTGTAATTTAGGTATCTACATTTCCCTTGATTGCAGTGACTCCGTCAATTATTGACGGCATGGCTTGACCGATGGCATTGTTTGCGGCTATGATTTAGTTGTCATCAATGTTGATGCTGTCTTACTATTGTAACTGGATTTATTAAAGATATCGGCGGGGCAGCTGATTGAGTTCGCATAACGCAACGCATAACTCTGCGTTGGCCAGTAACCTTAGGAGTTATATCAGTGCATGAATTGCAAAGTCTCGCCGGTTTTTATAATTTTATTCGCGTGTCACAATTGTAGCTAATAACTTTGTCACACATGAAGCCTTTACATGAGAGAAACCATTCATCTACAACGAAGACAGCACTCAATACACTTTTTTTTCTAAAGACATTTTATCAGGTGATATCATCTCGATGTACAATATCAATCCTGATTGATTCACAACAGCAATGTTAAAACTCTTTACTTCTGCTTCTAGGCCAGTCATAATTTTATGTATCGGTAACACAATATTACACTTATAAAGATGTTAATGACACTATCAAAAACAGTTACGAAGAATTACAAAAACAACAAAACTGCACTGTTTTTAACTATGTATGTATATTTAAACGTAAACTCAGTACTATTCTCACTAGGTAGGTCGTAACTTTAATTAACACAATATTATACGTCAATTGACTGCGCTATTTTCAATAATTTCATCAACAACAAATTATGTAACTTTCTTTACAAAAAATAAGAAACAATAAAAATAAAATTAAAAACTAAAAATAATAAAATAAATAAAAACACTTTTACCAGTAATAGTCGTTGCTTAAATCATATCCGGCATCAGTTTTTGACACAAAGTCGTATTAAACTTTCAAAAATAGAGACGAACTGTAGAATTCCCGATGGCTCCAAGGGATTAAGAAACTCTATTGGATAATTGGCGGCTTATTGATAGCTTCTTGGCTGAAATATTTGGAGTTGTCTAAAATATTTGGAAATATTCTCTTCATTGCTGGTAACCTTTATTTAAACGGAGGATGTTTTGTCTGCTCTGTGACCATCCCATAGCTTGTAGAAGATGTAGATTTTAAATATTGTATAAGAGTTTAGTACTTTTCCTCCCGTTAAATATTATGACGATATGTGCAAAGAGGTACGTCAACAATTCGCTTTTATTTATATTGGCTTATTATCGTGCGATTACAAAACTTATTTTCCTATTTTACCAATTCGTTCTAATAATAATGTTATTCGAAAATGAAATTGTTGCCTCTGTTTATGAATTTAAATTTATTTGTATTTTCAGAGAAGCTTAAATTGTGAATTAAAATGACCATTCACTTTCAAATGCAAGTCGTGGTCAGAAATGTCGGCTTAGCGGCTGCTGTAGAAAAGTTAGCATTATCTTTGCTTAAATTACAATTGTACATAGTATCCGTTTGTGCGGCATTCAAACAGGTTATGGAACTATGCCAAAATAACATTAATAGTGAAAGCAGCTCAGACGAGTCAACCAAATCGATCGTCAAGCTGCTGGTACTTGCTAAACTAAACACGATTCTATAAACAAAGAAGGTAGCGTACCTACATCCCATTCTGTCTTAGAAAACTAAAGAATTAATTAAATGGTAATTTTACATTCGAAACATAATTGAAAGGATGACGAACTACATCAGGAACAAAACCGGCTCAAAATGGTAGGTTGCTTAACCCTCCAGATAAAACTTCCATTATAGTCACATCATAAAGACCATCTCTTTCGGGCACTAAATTTCATCACTAATCAGTCGTTTTAATAATAACACCACAAGGTTAAATTCACGAGCTTAGATACTGGCTAAATGCCATAAAATTCAGGTAAAATCTTATTTTAGGCGTCGCCCATAAATCATTTAATACGTTTATAGGATAGATTTCGAAAATTTAATGATCTCCCAAGAAACCATTCAATATTTAAATTTATTTCGATCAATATGTGAAATATGTTGCCAATAGGAATACAAATATTTTCAACACTTTTCCTGTTTAATTTTTATTACCCGTCATCTTAATGTAATTAAAGATCGGCCATATATTGGCTTCGCGCTATATTTATTTAAGTCGCCTCATTTGTGATTTGAAAAAAACAGTGAAAAATAATTTTGTTACCTAGTGTTTCAAGAGCAAGAGAGGAGATTTACAAACCTCAAAAAGTCCCACAGCTTTCCACTTACGCTTAGGTCAGCCTTGTCGCGTTTTATTAAAACAAACCATGTAAACATAACAAATAAAACATGTGCAGCAACACGAACAACACACGATATGAAATGGAAAAACATAGTAAGTAGTAATGACCGTAATTCAAAACAATAATGGTAAACATCCATAAATGTACATGTTTTTGTAGCCGCTGGCTTGCTTACATATAATTTCAATTACGAAATAATTAAAACAAATCAAAATATTGTTGTTTTAAAGTCTTTAATTTTTTTTTTACACACTATTTACCCGTGTATCCTTCTCATTTCATCAAAAAACACATTTTATGTATTTGGGAAATCCACGTTATTATTCAACTGGCGACAAGCAAGCAAAAATAAAAAAGAATACGAAGTTCATTAAATTTATGCGGAGTTTTTTTCGGCCGAAAACCACAACAAGTCATATTTTATTGGTTGGGTTATTCTACTCGAAAAAAAATCGTGATGATTAAGAAAATGTGAAAGAATATTGAGATACAAATTTTCTTTTCTTTTTTTTTTTTTTTTTTCAAAACAGTAAATAACTCGTAAAATTTATTTTTAAAAACTCAAAATACTTCTCAGCATTTACAACAAAAGTAAAAATATTTTATTTTATTTTTTTTGAATGAATTTTTGTTACACGACCGACCGCAAATATATTCTAAAATCCAAGAAAAATCGCACAAACAATATGACGAATTTTATAATAACAGTTTACAATCAGTACGACAACTGGGGGCCTATTCTCGAATTCCACATCCATTTTCCACATGTGGACATCTGTCAAAGTTCACACAAAAACTTTCGAAAATTGTAATTCGTGTATAAAACACATGCGGCATGGACATTTTCCTATATGGGGAACTTTTTCCACATGCTTATACGCATTCGGAAATATTCCCTTTGTACCGAAAAAATTCAATTTTTATGAATTTTGACAGATGTCCACATGTGGAAAATGGATGTGAAATTCGAGAATAGGCCCCCAGAGGCCCCCTATGGACATCTGTCAAAGTTCACAAAAAAACGTTCGAAAATTGTAATTCGTGTATAAAACACATGCGGCATTGACATTTTCCTATATGGGGAATTTTTCCACATGCTCATACCCATTCGGAAATATTCCCTTAGTACCGAAAAAATTCAATTTTTATGAGTTTTGACAGATGTCCACATGTGGAAAATGGATGTGGAATTCGAGAATAGGCCCCCTGGATACCAAATTTGACGAATGCGTATGGGTACACATAACTTATATATGACAAAGTGTTACGTAAGTATTACGTTGGTTTTTCAAAACGCAATACAACGTTTGAGTATCGTAAGGCACGGCACACACACACACACACTTTCTGTATAATATGTTTTACTGTATATACATAAAACATTCAAAATATTTTGAATTAAAATCAACATTAAAAATAATTTACTTGAATGACAAAAATAAATCGTTTGCTGCTAGCAAAAATTCGGAATTTTTTTTAGAAATTTTGAAAAATGATAATTTTGGTTTTTTATATGACATTCTTGAGTGACCGAGTGAATGTTCTGCGAATAAAGTATATCGCCTATCCTTAATGTGTGGAAATTCTCGATAAATGTACGTTTAAATGTTGTGATATGAATACATTTTGTTTCGACTCCTTAATTGGTTCGGACGTAATCGTTACGGTCGATTTTCTACGCGGGTTTTACAATTATTGCCAAATCAAGTGCTCTTTGCCGAGATTCTCTGCACTAGGCCGAAGCGATCATTAAGATAAGTACAAGTACAACCTTGTATTCTGGTGACAATTGAAATACATTTTACACATAAAAAAAAAAATGTAAATCCCCCAGCAAGGTGAATGCTTTAATAAAATTTGTTACAACTTATCAATGCTGGCTGGTATCAACATTAACAACTCAAATATCTAAATAAAAAAGAAAACATTAAATAAATTTTATTTTCATTCCGGAAAAAACGAAATTGCCTCTCACACGCTTCTATGTCGCCAGTCGCGCCGCATACACATCAATTAAGCATAAATCAAATTTTTTTTAATATGTTTTATTATTATTGATAAAAGAAGATGTCTCATAAAATATAAAAAAAAAATCCAATACCACTACTACAAAATTCTAATAAAATATTTTATAACAGAAAACTAAAGATAAAAATACCGAATATTCTTCCGAAATATAAATTTTCCATTTTCCCCATAAAAAAAAAAAAAAAAAAAAACGATACATTTTTGTTTATCAAATCACCTGTTAGATTTTACTCTTCCCAAAAATTTTCCGACGAAAATGATTAAGAAAGAATCAAAAGGAAAACCTTGAAATAGTTTTTATACAAAACCTTAAGTAATAATTACTGTTAATACAAAAATAAATTCATTTGGAATGGTGATAAAATTGATAAAACCAAACCGGGTGCGCAAATTTGAATGATTTGGGCGAAAAAGAAGAAAAATTTTCTTGCTGAAAGAAAGACGTGCCTGCGGAAAATTCAATAAAAGTCAACACCTACGCTAAATCATCATCAGCATCATAATCATCATTTGTTTATATAATTATAAGTTAATGTTTTGGTAATGACGGTCGAGTAATAATATTGTTAGTACATAATAATTCAATGTGTGCAAAAGATTTTTATAATTAGTAAAAGAGGCTTATTAGAGTGTTTCCAAAACCGACGCCACCTTTTACCACGCAAAATTGTCCGAATTGATATTAAACGCTTATTTTGACAGCAACAAAAAAGAATTATTTAGAATAGATTTCAAATTCGACGCAAAAAAATTTGCGTCTCAAACATAAGGATGATGCTACTACACACATAGAAATATCCGTTGTGTGTTGTGCGTGCGTGTTGATCAAGTTTTTCGTAATGAATTATCACAGTTAAAAAAATCTTTTGATATATGATGCTATTATATAGCATCGCATATAAATCCAACTTTAGTTGACATCACTTATTTCGATTGAAAATGGAATTTATATATTGAAAGAAAATTTGCGACACGTTAATAATATTACTAAACATTATAATGATTTTTCCGATTACTCCAATGGATGTGAATATTATTTATCATCAGAAATAAATCAGAACATCAGAAATAAATTAGAAAGGATTGAAATGGTGTATCAGGGATGAAAAAGTTGATCCTTCAGCACTTTTTATTTATTTAATACATTACCTACAGTGGTATACAATCGGAAAAATAAAAACAATAAAATGCCTATAAGGTCTTAAAAAGCTCACGTCTAAACGAATCTCTAGTCAAATTAAAATCAAAAACATCGTATGAATAATTGAAAAGTCGAGACGTGGTCAAGGCTGGCTCCGAAAGTTGCTAGTTTGTTGACCCAGAATCGATTAGTAAAAAACCATCACGACGACGTAGACAACGTTCGGGAGCATAAATATTGAGTCGTGCGAGTAATTCAGCACAATCAATACGATACAAAAAAATGTCGTGAACAAATAAAACGCAAGCCGCCACCCGACGCTGTTCTAAACGCTGCAATCCCAAAAGGTTGCAGCGCTCATGATAATGTGGAATAGCATAATTATTGATTGATGGTGTACGAAGTGTGTATAAAACAAATTGCTTCTGAACGCTTTCAATTCTCAGAATGGCACTTATTCGAACAACTTTTCGAATTTCGACTTAATTCAAAAGCGCGAATTCTAAATGCGAGTGAACATGTTTTTATAAACACCTTTATAAAAATTGTTTTGTCCATTTATAATGTTAGTACGATGTTTTCAATCAAATTAAATTTAATTAAATTCGAAAATTACTTTAAAGTTAGAGAAAAACGGAATTCAAACGTAAAATGCCATACAACGAGCGAATTTGGTTTTCTCTAATTATGAATTAGTTTTCAGATTTAATTAAATTTAATTTGATTGAAAACATCACACTAATATTATAAATATGCAAACAATTTTTATGTTGGTAATTTTAATTTGATAATTCTAAAAAAAAAAATTGTTTACTCGCATTCGCAATTCGTGCTTAATGTGCTAATGCTAAACAAATTATTTGTGCCATAACCGCTAAGTTCTAGCTAATTTAGCAACAGAATACCTGTCTCTAATGCTACACAAAATCAGCATTTAGCCTTTTAGCTGAACCCTCCTAGAAAGAAAATTTTAAATATCTTTTTTTTACTGTTAGTGATATAAAAGAAAAAATCGCCAGTTAGTGAAATATCGTCGTTTGGTGAATTCGAGTTATATA
Organism: Tipula vernalis; assembly: GCA_958295665.1. Lineage (NCBI taxonomy): Eukaryota > Metazoa > Arthropoda > Insecta > Diptera > Tipulidae > Tipula > Tipula vernalis. Next base: position 123,810,467 of record OY282558.1, on the reverse strand, counting down.
TGCAGCAATTTTTTTTTAAAAATTTGTCTATTTCCACAAATTTTCACTGTCGTATTGTTTTATTTTGTCAAGGCAAAATACATATAATGATAAGGATAATTCTGAGCCGACGATATGTAAACTCATCAAAAAATTAAAAAGTACTCTAAAGCCCGATTTAGTCTTCTGTTGCTCAACGTTTTAGTACTTCGGAATTTATGTCAATTTCATCTCTGTGCTGTATTATAGGATAGCAAAAGGCAAGGAAGTATAATGGCTATTGATGGGTCGGACGGCAAGGTTTACGAATATGAACGTTATGATTTGCGGAGCTGCTTTTGACCAGTATTTAGAATTAATAAGCGAATGGACCAACCATATGTACAAATGAAAAATGTGATAGAGCCTTATCCCTTCGACAACCTGCCGGTTTTATTTACCTTACAATAGAATAAAGATCCTAAACACACTGCAGCGTTAGTGAATTTTTAGTTGATGGATCAAACAATTTGTGTTTGGACTGGAAAAACTCTGACCTTAACCCAATCGGCAAAACTTTTTTATGAGCAGAAGTTAAGCGCTGGATTAAAACAGAAAATTTCCAGGAGTTCAGACGATGTTTTAAAATATTGAGGAACTCTGGAAAAACATTCCAGTGTCGTGTTGTCGAATATTAGTAGCCTGTCTTCAGAAACCCTTCTATGGTAATTCTGAAAAAATAAAGGCTACCCCACTAATGGAACACGAAATTAGATTCTTGAGAAAAATTTCCACAATACCATTATGCCTATTCCTATATTTTTAGAATAAAAAAACTTTTCAATCCTATGCTGTATGTATAAGATAGCAGAAAATTTTCAGCAGGAAAAATGAATTTTCCTTCTCACCACCAGGGGCAGCACTAAAACAAAAGAGAACTTTTTCTGCTGCAATATTTATTAGCCAGCAGAAAAATTATAAATATTTATTGTTCATTGTTTGTTGTTGTTTTAATAATAGTTTTTCATTTGTATTTATTATAGTTGTTATTCGTATTTCTCGTTCGCTAAGATCGTCTAATTTATTTACAGCGAAACACTCTTCAAGCGCACTATGAATACATTCGATTTTTAACAACTAAAAATTCAAATTGAAATACAAAATAGCCAATTTTTTTTTTGAAAAATTCTGTAGCTCCTTAGACTCGACCGATTTTCTCAAGATTGCTTGTCCTTACGATACAGTGAAAATGTAACAATTCAGTTTGGCCAAATTTTTTTGAAAAATTCTGTAGTTTCTTAGACTCGATCGATTTTCTTAAGATTGCTTCGGCAGATGTGTGCTTGCGGATGCGTTATGATAGCCCTAGGTATCTAAAAATTAGAGTGCCATATTGGTTACAAGGGTCCGTCCATACGATACAGTGAAAAACTGAAAAATTCAGTTTGGCCAAATTTTTTTTTTTTTTTTGAAAAATTCTGTAGCTCCTTAGACTCGATCGATTTTCTCAAGATTGCTTGTTTTTACGATACAGTGAAAATGTAACAATTTAGTTTGGTCAAATTTTTGTTGAACAATTCTTTAACTCCTTAGAAAAACTGAAGAATAAAAGGTATCCCTTTCTTATGCTAGTTTATCTATTAAAAACAGTAAAGCCACTTAATTGGAATCAGATGTAAGAGAAAAACCATAGAAGAAATATAGGCCCGATTCTGCCTTTCAAAATTCTATGTTATGTTGTTTTTGATTTTCTATACTCAAATAGGAAGCGGGGAAATAAAATAACATAACATTAATTTTAACATTTCAGAATCGAGCCCAAAATATAATTTTAGCGTATGATTTTAGGATTATTTTGTAAAGGAGTTCTAATGAAAATTTTCTAAGAAATATGGTACATTAGAAAATACAAATCAGAAATTATTTTTATTTATAATGAGCCAATTCTTTATATTTAAACAAATTATTTTTTTGGTATAGAGCTCTTTATTTTTGTAGATTTAAACTTGAGCTTTCAATGCCTACCATTGGTACTGCGGTGCCTTTTTACAAAATTATTTCAGACGTTGAAAGTGCCATTTTTAATTTAGAAGACAACAATCGTATTCATATTCGAAACAATTTTATAAATATTTTGACTAATTACAAAAACAGCACAAACATTCAAAATTTGACACCAAAAGAAAAGAGAATTATGGCATACGTAAAACAAACGAAGACGCTTTTGAAAGACAATCCGGAAATTTTAGTGACAAAAGCAGACAAAGGAAACGTAACGGTTTTGACATTACGGACGGACTACACGGAAAAAATATATGACTTACTCCATGACACCTCGACGTACGTACAAATTTATAAAGACAATTCTACGCCGATACAGACAAAAATTAACTCAGTAGTAAAAGAATGGGAGAAATTTGGCAATATCGATTTGGCGACAAAGAAGAAACTTACACATTATACAGCAGTGATTCCAAAATTATATTGGTTACCAAAAATTCATAAACCCAATGCACCATACAGACCAATTATAAGTTCGATAAATAGCCCGACATACTCGTTATCATCATTTTTAGGCAATGTTATTAAACCAAGTTTAGGAAAAACCAATTCATTTATTCAAAATTCTGAAGATTTCAAAAACAAAATTAATAACGTTACGATCCCGCCAAATTCCATGCTAATTTCTTAAGATGTTAAATCTTTATTTACAAATGTTGATAGCCAAATTGTACGAAATATTATCAGTCAAAATTGGAGAAATATAAAGAAAAATTCTAAATCAAAATTAACAAAAATTCAATTTTTTACTGCTTTAGATATCGTTTTAAACAATGCGGAATTTTCATTTGATAATAAAATTTATAAACAAACTTTTGGCTCCCCTATGGGTTCTCCCTTAAGTCCCATATTAGCAAATTTAGTAATGGAAAATTTAGAAAATTCAGTGTTAAACTCTTTAGACTTTCAACCTTTATTCTACTTTAGATATGTGTACGACATAATTACTGTGGTACCGATAGATAAAATCGATTATTTTTTAGAAGCGTTTAATTCAGCAAATAATAGAATAAAATTTACTTTAGAAAAAGAAGTGGATAACAAAATTGTTTTTTTGGACATTTTGCTAATTCACGAACCAAATGGCAAAATTTCTTGTAATTGATATCATAAAGATACCTGGTCAGGCAGATATATACATTTTCATTCTTGGCTCCCCATCACTTATAAAATTAACACTATACAAATTTTAACCCAAAAAATTATAAAGCTTTCCGATACTAAATTTCACAAACAAAATTTAAAAATTCTTAAGGATACATTAGTGCTTAACCAATATCCCGAAAAATTAATAAAAAATGTAATTTGGAAAACAAGAAATTTTCATAGAAATACGATATCTAGACCAGAAAATGAAATCATAAACTTTTTGGCCATTGCATATATAAAAAACCTTTATGAAAAAATAAAACATCTCAATCATCTATAATTTCAAAATTGTGGGATGTGCAGCAACAAGTCTAAATGGAAACATTTTTTCCAAAAATAAAGACAAGGTACCTTTAAAAAAGCAATCAAATATGGTTTACCAAGTTCGTTGTAGTTGCAACGCTACGTATACTGGTCAGACAAAACAGTTTATGGAAAAAAGAATTTATCAACACAGATATGACACCAACAAAGATCTAAATTCAAATATTAGCGCACTTTCGCGGCATCTGAAAAATTCAAATCATTCAATCAATTTAGATAACTTCAAAATTCTCGATAAACAAACCAATTTTAGGAAAAGATCGATTTTGGAAATGTTACATATTAAATCAAGTACAAATTCGATTAATATTGTGGAAGATTATGCTTATATTGGCAACTCGTATTTTATATTTATATAAGTTTTTTGTCTCATACTCATTTTATTTTTATTTAATTGTACAACCTTTCTACATGGAATCGCTTTAGCCAAGAAAATTTTTTTTTTTTTTTTTTGAAAAAAATTGTCTAGGCTTTGCGTTTCCATGAAAAATCGGTTTTTAGTAACAAATGTTTGATTTTTTTATGTCGAATTTTTATATAAAAAGGAACTCATTTTGAAAATAATTTCATCTGTGTTTCGCTTCTCTTTGTATTTTGTTTTAACGAGCGTATTTATCGAAAAATTGTTTTGTGACCTCTGGATCAGTAAAATAAAAAGAAAACATTTCGCTCTCAAAAGATGGATTTTCATTTAAACTAATGACAGACAGGAAGATTATCGCGATAATCTCGGACCGCGATTTCAATTTCATTCAAAAATGTTTAATTTCATAATCCAAATATGGATTGCGTACACAAATACACTGAAACCTGTTTTTGTGCGGTGGATAGGGACCGCATAAAAGAAAACGCATAAAAAAGAATCGCATAAAACTTGACGAGGAGCTATTGAAATAATAGTTTTCGCAACACAATTAAAAAGTATTTTTTTTATGCGGTGAATAGGGACCGCATAAAAAAAGTCTCACGTAGAAAATAACTCAAAACCTTACGAAATAACTAGGAATTGCTTTTTTAAACCAAATCAAGACACGAGGCTTGGCAGCTACTTGGAATCTCAGCCAAACCTTTTGGAATCTGATTTAGAAAATACACATGCGAACATTTTTAAATATTTTATTTACATATGTACTTATTTTACACAAACAAAATTTTTCAAAACGTATAACCATTACCCTTCGTAGTCTGACAATACGCGAACTTTCTTGTGGTAAACTGGTTGAAAATCGCTTTCGTCACTTGAAGATACTACCTCGCACTCGTTTAGAATTGACTTTTTTTCAGTTACCATGAAGTCGGTGATCAGTTTTTGTGACGACTGTTGTTTCACTAGACGCTTGTATATGTCTCGGTAGCCAGATATACAAGATTAAAGCCCCTTTTGGAATTTTGAAATTCTTTTAGAATTGGCATCGATTGCACGAAAATGACAGAATGTCAGAAATTTATGTCAAAGTTGAAGTCCTGCATAACTTTTATTTGCTGTCATATAATCGGGATCTTCTTGCCCATCACTAACATCTGTTACGTAATTTATAATGTCATCATTCCTTATGGTTTCATCCTGAATCATTTCGACAAGATCATTTTCACTGAAAGTATTAAATCCGTCTCCGCTGATGCCATGTGCTAGCGTAGCGATTTCTGTTGTTAACATTGATGTGTTTTCGGTTGCACTTCTATTAATGACATATTCCGGCCAGGCTGCTTTCCAGCATGCATTTAATGTGTGTTGTTTTATTTCAGTAATTGCTGCAGCAGCGTGATTTATGCAGTCCAATATCGAAAACTTTTTCCAAACTTCAGTCAAGGTTTTTACATCGTTTTCAAGTTTTTCCAAAATGTGTATAAAAGTTAACTTCACGTAGTGTTTCTTCAAAGCAGCGATTATACCCTGATCTAATGGTTGTATAAGGCTTGTCGTATTGGGTGGTAAAATTACTACTTTCACATTAGGGTGCTCTATACAATGATGACCGGGTGCATTTTCAATAATTAGCAACACGTTAAAAGGAAGCCCCATATCAGTCATATATTGTTTAACTTCTGGAACGAAGCAATCGTTGAACCATGTTATAAAAACAGCTGTTGTGACCCATGCTTTTTTATTGGCCATGAAATGGACTGGAAGCTCAACTACATTTTTGCCCTTTAGCGCACGTGGATGCAATGATCTATTTATCATAAGGAGTTTTAACATTCTCGCTCCAGATTACTACAAAGTAAGAATGTTACTCTATCTTTTGCAGTTTTAAAACCACTTGCAGTTTTCTCGGACTTGGCGATGTACGTTCGGCTAGGCATCTTTTCAAAAACAACCCAGTTTCGTCAGCATTAAATACTTGATCCGGGCAATATCCACCATCTTCAATAATTTTTGCTAACACTTTAGAATAATTTTTAGCCGCTGTTTCATCAGCGGATGCAGCTTCGCCCTTTATCTTCAGATTGTGAAGTGCGTGTCGTTGTAAAAACCCGACTAACCAGCCATTGCTTGCAGAAAATTGTTTCGGGCTTCCAATGTGAAACGATGAACAAGACGGCTCTAAATCCTTCAGCTGATTATAAAACCGTATAGCTTTCTCTTTAATTAATTCTCCATCAATGGGGATTCGTTTTTGAGTTAATTCTTGAATCCACAATATGAGCGCCTTTTCCGTTTTCTCTATCATCATGTTTCTTGAATACGATGTTCGATTAGCGCTCTCGTTTGTGGCACAATTACTAGATTTAATTATTTCACCTGCACGTTTTTGTATGCCTCTTATACTGGATTCACCTAATCCAAATTCTTTACCAAGGGTTGTGGATCCTTCACCTTCTGCTATTCGTTTTAAAATCGTAGTCTTAGTTTCTAAGCAAATTACCTTCCTCTTCGCTTTGCTTTTGCCCTTATTCATTTTCAGGGATTATGTCTAAAAATAAAATAAAAATCCTAAAAATTTATATCTAAATAGAAAAAATAATAAATTTACCTTCAATTTACGCTTTGAAATAAATCTTATCTAAATGGTCCAGGAATGTGAAAGCACTTTGAAGGACGTCAATTAATATTAGATTTAAAAATTAAAACACACTTAATATTCTTTTTTATTAAACCACTTTATTTAGCGGACTTGTCACTTGCGCAGATCAGAGACGAATAAAAGAGCAACCCTTTGCTCCCTTTAAGTAAACTTCTTCTACCCACTCGTTAAAACAAACAAAACAAAGCATGAGACTACATAAAACAAATAAAACAAAGCATGAACAAAACCCAAACTAACACGATGCAGATGTCCTTCAATGTTTATTTGCGATCAATGCATGTTTGCTTTGCTACGCAAGAATTCCATCGCAATATGTTATTGCACATTTCATTTATTTACATGGAGATTCTTGTGCGTTCAACCAAAACCAATACAAATGTCTATACAAGCCGTGCAGATCGCTCATAACACTAAAAAAATGTACGATATATTTATTTATGTATTGGTGGTTTGGCGACTATTGGAGGGGGGACCAAAGTTGAGTAGATTAATCTACCAGCTCCGTAACCTTCCAGTAGGGTGCGCATCACGTGAGCTGTTCTGGTCTTGTCATTAGGCAGCTTCGTGATGGGTACAATTGTGTAAGGGGAAACCTGTTCACAATTCGCAAGTGTACGTACTGCCTCCTCGTGGCAACCACTGGTAACTAAGGCCACTTGGCACATGTTTGGCCATTTGGCACAGGCTACAGTACGGCGCTAAAGGAGAAAACCTTGACAAAAAACCCTAATCTAAGGTGGAACAGCATATGCCGAAAGATGAATAGCTGATAGATTAATCAGCCCAAAATATGCGGACTCTGTATACCAGGCACCCTCCAGTTTTATTTAGCCTTCCTGTAGTAAAGCTGGGTGACCTACAGGTGATTTGCAATTCCCAGCAACTCGTAAGAGTAAAATCAAACGGAATACGGGGCAAGAGTAGGAATATACGGGAGTGGGACAATCCTCTCGAGGTCCTTGAGCTCCAATGCTACCGTCTTTCTAGTGGAACTACATGCTGTAGTAAACATCTAGGAGGGAGAGGAATAAGCCCAGATAGTATGTATCACGTACCGGGAGGCAGTATTGTCAGGTTCATTAAGAACCTGAATATTGACTGGACGGATAATTAAGCAGGGGCCAGCACAATAGATCTTTTAGGTCGCAGTGCGAAGTGGCTGATCGCCCGCATGCCCCCCCCCCCCAATAATAATAATAATTATTTATATATTGGTAGTTTTCATATAATATTTAAACAAAAAAAAAAAAAACACTCACTAATACTAAACCATAATGTACATCTTTATATCTTAAATGTTTGTACTGTATGGCTTGTATAGACATTTGTGTTGGTTTTGGTTCAACAATTAAATTATGCGATTATAGAATTCAATATATATGTAATGTAATTGGCTGACACAAGACTTATGTAATGTGATGAAATACATATCAAAAATCGAAAAAACTAAATGACCGATCAAACTTAGTAATTTTTTTTTATTGATAACTTCGTCAATTATGTTCCAATTTGATTGAAATTTTCATATACCGCACAAAAAAAAAAAATCGCACAAAAACAGGTTTGAGTGTATAATAATATTTGTCCACGACTAACGTATAATATACTCATTATGCGTTTGTTTCTTCAATTATAATGATATCCATTATTCACTGTTAGTTTATCTAGTAGTCCCTTCTTCCATTATTCACTAATACCAAGTAAAAATATCATTTTTGAAATTTTATCTAGTAGTCTCTTGCCATTTTCATTATTATTAAACTGAGAAGTCAAAATGCCGAAGAAAATTATTTTAGGTTTATTTAAAGGATTTGATATTTTGTCGGTCGTGGACAAAGTATCGTATTCTACTCGCATATAATGGCTGTTATTCACTCAGATGATTTACGACACTCGTCTATCGGCTCGTGTCGGTAAACTTCATCTTCGTGAATAACAGCTATCATTATATGCTTGTTGAAAAATATACTATTACACACAAATATAACTTATTTTTAGTAATTTTTTATAGATCACGTTTATCAATTTAGATTTAAAAATCCAAAATTTATTTTTCGGCAAGATTTTCGATCTTTTAAATTTAGCCGAAAAATAAATTTTGGATTTTTGAATCTAAATTGATAAATGTGGTCTATAAAAAGTTACAAAAAATACAGAAAATTATTTACATTTGTTAAAAGTTCGAGAAGTTAATAATGAAATGTACTGTCTGTAATACTGTAACAATTTATAGTTTATAAATTATAATTAGCCGATCAGGAAAGGAAAATCATTGAAGATATTTTATTAACATGATCATATTTGAATTTTTAGTTGCTAAAAATCGAATGTATTCATAGTGCGCTTGAATAGTGTTTCGCTGTAAATAAATTAAACGATCTTACCCGGCTACTTCACCTGACATGAATTATACCATTACAATTACCATATCTTGTAACAAAAATATAAAAAATGGCGTCGTGTAAGATAAACATACAATAATTTTGACGCTAGAAATCATTTGCGTTTTGATATTTTATAGCGTCGTTTGTTAAATTGAAAGTGATGTCTCAAAAAAATAAAAATAAAAATTGCGCATGGTTTAAAAGTTTTGCGCGACTTAAAAATTTTGCAAGACATGAAATTAAATAATTTAGAATCTAAAAGAAAGCGAAAGAGACCAACTTTCTGGGTAAATCCTTTTTTAATTAAGCGAGGAGACCACGGTGTAGAAGCGCATTTGTTGCAAGATTTAATCTGGGGTTCTGCTGGCGGCAATTTCCAAACTTTTACTAGAATTCTTATTGAACAGTTCGAGGGAATTTTAATTATGGTAAGTAATAGACACATGTAAAATTTAACAAAACTTTAAAATTAACAAAAATATTAATTTTAAAAAGTTGCCTTTGAAGTAGAATAGGTTGTATTTCACTTAGAATTACTATAATTAAAATAATCGTTTTCGGGAGAAGGCTTTAAAGTTTAAAATGATTAAGAAACCCCATGGAAAGAATTTTCTTAAAACGTAAAAACCGTATGCAGGAGGACTTGAAAAAGAACACTGTCGAAATATATTGTGAATTTACCCAAGGTCTATTTCCAAAAACGTCAACTATATGTACAGAATACATTTTGACAAAACTAAAATTTTAATTCTTTTATAGGTGGAACCGGCGATTAATAGGCAGAATACCGTTTTGCGTGAGGCAATTTCGTCTAGAGTGAGGCTCGCAATAACTTTTAGGTTTATTGCGTCGGATGACTCTTACAGATCTTTAGAGTATATGTCAAAAGTTTCACATAAAATAATATCAAAATTTGTACCAAAGATCCTTCATGCCTTATGGAATGCGCTCCAACCAAGAGTAAATAAAATTAAATGGTCTCTCTATATTCATGAACAACAATAGTAAACTATTATTTTTTTAGGTTCCACAAACGAATACGGAATGGAATAAAATTGCAGAGGAGTTTAACCAGATATGGCAGTTTCCACACACATTGGGCGCAGTTGATGTGAAAGACATTAAAATCAAAGCTCCTGCCAAATCTGGTGTTTGCGGTTGTAGATGCGAATGGGAAATTCCTCTTTATTGATGTTTGGTCAAATGGGAGGATAAATGATACTACCATTTATAAAGAAAGTCCTTTTTATGAGGCACTTATAAATGGGGTTTTGAATATTCCACCGTCGGCAAAATTACCAAGGCAAGAAACCGAAACTTCTTTATTATTTTATTGGACTTGATGCATTTCCCTTATCGCGCAATATGATGTAACTATTTAATAGAAATTTGGACCTAACTGTACCTGAAAAAGTGTTTAATTATAGACTAAACCGAGCAAGGATGATTGAGTGAGTAAATATTTTAATCAATTTCATAACTCTCACAATAAAATCATTTTCTAATAATAAATAAAAAATATAAACAACAAAAATCAATTATTAAAATGTGGCATGTTTGTGTATGTCTGCTTCATGCAGGGCAATATCTAATAAATTGTTCTCTTTGGCCGGTGTAGTAGCACAAATTGAGTGTGTTTTGCTTCGAATGTTCAAACTATTGACAGGTACCTCTTCGTTTTGGTTATGCAAATAAATTTCCGATGATGCGGAAAAATAAGGAGGCAGCCGAATTATTTTAATCGGTTGGAAGTGTGCTATATGGTGATGATGGCGAGAAAGGTTGAGGCGGGCGAATTATTTTAACCGGTTTGATGTTTAGCTGGAGAATTTTATTTCACTGTCTTAATGTTGATACCGATGATGTTCAAATTGTCGGGAGGTTACACGTGACTGATTAAATGATATGAGAAAAATTAAATTCATGCATTGTTGGTAATGGTGAAGATGATGGTGGAAAAGATGGAGGCGGGCGAATAACTTTTACTGGTTTAAAATGTGAATGTTGAATTTTATTTGGCCGTATTAATGTGGATGTTGTTGGTGTTGAACACGGTGAGGGTAAGCACGTGACTGATTCAGTTACGCCCGGATAAATAAATTCCTCCATTTATGGTGATGATGGCGAAACAGGTGGAAGCGGACGAAATATTTTATCTTGTTTGAAGTATGAATGTTGAACTATGTTGTTTAATTGGTCGTGTTAATTTCGATGCTGACGGTGTTGAAAACGTTTGAGGGCACATGGCTGATTCAGTTATGTATGAATAATTCAATTTCAAAACAGATGATGATGATGCTGGTGAAAACATTGAAGCGCCAAACAGTTGGAACTCATAGTTTTCTTTGTCTGAATTTACAGCCGTTATAAATTTCGTCAGTACATCATCAAAATTTGTTTCCATATCTTTAGTAACAAATTCGCTGTCTTCTGTCGATTCAGCAAATACCACATCATTTTTGGTAGTACTTTCTGACAGCTATAAAAATTAATTTAAATTAAATTTAGTAAGAAATTGATGGATATAAATGATACTTACATTTAAATTGGTTTGCCTTTTTCTATGGACAATGCTGGGATCTAAAAAGTTCATTTCGTCGAAATAAAACATCCTTGCTTCTTTTATTTCATCTGGCGATGACCCAGATTTTTTTGAATCCTCAATTTTTTTTCTTTCTGCCGTGTAAGCGGTGCGAAGGCTTTTTCTTTTCTTTTTAATGAATTCTTCGTCTATTTCGGTTTAATTGTATTAATTTAACTATTTCTTGTTTCGACATATTAAAAACTATATAAAATAAAATTTTTGTAAAAAAAAAAAAAAAAGTTGTGAAAAAATCCTCATCTCACTTGTGCGACACCACCTTACTAAAATTCTAATAGATTCTAACTACAAATTAGGAAAATTCCATTCGAAACTAGCAGCCATGTTTTTGAATCCTATAACAAACGTCAAAATTTTGGTATGCAATCATGTTATGCCTTCTTAGCAGCACATGCTTGTATGAAATCTAGTAAGTCGTTGCAATTTCGTGTCTCCACTAGCAACTGTTCGAATTTTAATAGTATAACTCGATGTTAATGGCAGGTGGAGAGTAGGTGTTAGCGAACGAGAAATACGAATAACAACTATAATAAATATAAAAAAAACTATTATTAAAACAACAACAAACAATGAACAATATTCATAATTTTTCTGCTGGCTAATTAATTTTTCAGCAGAAAAAGTTCTCTTTTGTTTTAGTGCTGCGCCTGGTGGTGAGTCGAAAAACACATTTTTCTGCTAAAAATTTTCTGCTATCCTTTAATACAGCACAGAGATGAAATTGACATAAATTCCGAAGTACTAAAATATTGAGCAACAGAAGACTAAATCGGGCTTTAGAGTACTTTTTAATTTTTTGATGTGTTTAATATCATCGGCTCAGAATTATCCTTATCATTATATGCATTTTTCCTTGACAAAATAAAACAATACGACAGTGAAAATTTGTGGAAATAGACAAATTTTAAAAAAAAAATTGCTTCATATATAACTCAAATTCACCAAACGACGATATTTCATTAACTGGCGACTTTTTCCTTTTATGTCACTAACAGTAACAAAAAGTTATTGAAACTTTTGTCTTTCTAGGAGGGTTCAGCTAAAAGGTTAAATGCTGATTTTGTGAAGCATTAGAGACAGGTATTCTGTTGCTAAATTAACTAGAACTTAGAGGATGGCACAGATAATTTGTTTAGAATTAGAGGCTATCCACATCAAGCACGAATTGCGAATGCGAGTAAACATTTTTTTTAGAATTATGACATTAAAATTACTTTTTAATTTATATGAGTTTAATATGTTCCGAAGATTGTAAGAGAATTGAATCCAGTTTCGAACTGATGAGCTTATGATTATGAAAAAATCAATCTTCTCATCAGGCCGCGGCGACTGGACCGATTATACCACAATTTACTGTACTGTGCGTTATGTACTAGCGAATCATACTAATACAGATAAATTCTCTTACAATTTTTTCTTAAATTGAAACCATATAACTATTGAATCATCGTCGGCTGTATTATACCCTGAAAGGTCGCTGTTGTTTGCTCAATATTTAAATTACGTTACCGAATCGATATATGCGTATGGAACCAATATGAAATATTATTGGCATATAGTCATACAACTTTTCTTCATTGATGGACCATGTCTCGATGTGCCACAGCAAAGTACAGCTTCTTTAACTTAATGCTCTAAGTGACCTCCTCTTTGGTGATTTAAATCACTCATGCACGATCTTGAAGAAGGCTCAGCTTGATACTATTGCCGGGGATCAAGGAAAACTGGTGTGCTTTTGTCACAATTCACCGTTTAGAATTAAATAAATTAGCAAGATTTTACCAATGTGGCATGCATCATTCAAAAATGTGAAGCAGCATGAGCAATACTAAATTTTGTTCATTATTTTAAAATTATTATTATATTGTTACGGTGACACCTAGGGTATAATAGAATAATTTAAATTGATAGAGCAAAGTTTTACTGTACTAAAACGAAATTTTCTATGATAAAACTGCTCTAAATGTTTCTAGACTATTCTTACTGGAAAAGTCATGAACTTTCTACAAGTTACGGTTTGAGTACATATTGTTACGTTTTTGCCTTGTCAATTGTCCAAAACAATTCAATTTATTACCAACGAATTTATTTATTTCACACAAAAATTATTATAACACAATTTACTAACGATAATTCCAAAATCACTTTTTATAATAATTGCACAATTTTTTATTTTTCACAAGCACTTTCCAATTCACTTTTTAATGAATCTAATTCGACTTTATTCGCATTTTTATAAACACAAACCAAAGTTCGACTTTTCCAGTAAGAATAGTCTAGAAACATTTAGAACAGTTTATCATGAAAAATTCCATTTTAGTACAGCAGAACATTGAGCTATTAATTTAACTTATTCTATTACACCCTAGGAGTCACCGTAACGTAGTATTTCGTAAGCGGAAGTAGAAGGATTAAAAAGTGAATTAGTACGATTTAAAAAGTAAAAGTGATCAGTAAAATTTGTGCAAATATTATAAAAATGATTTTGTGAATTATTATTGATAAATTGTGTTTAATTTACTTTTGGTGTTAAATAATGTTTTGTTTTATTCACAATCCAGTGATACGAACCTTAATAGACAAGGCGAAAACAGAACAATATGTACAATGTTTATTTTGTCTTTGTTTCAAAACTATTTCCATTTCATTTTATACGAGTCTCTTTACACATGCAAACTTTATGTTGGTTTTGCTCGTACAACACTTTCGTTTTCATTCTTACCGGAATTTCTCTTAATCGTATAATTTCGTATTTTATTTATCCAATTTGATTTTGAAATGTCGAATGGTGTTGTATGTTGTATATGTATGCGTAGATTTTGTTTTGATTTTAGTTGTTTTTTTTTCTAGTCGATATTCTCGCACACTAGATGCATAATTATTTGTTCGTTTGTATGAAGTATAAAAATATTAAAAATACTTGCTGGGCTGCTGCGGCCGTATACCTATTAACAAAATAAAGTAGGCGGTTTTTTTAATTTTTTTTCATATTTGGCCCACAATGATTTTGAAATGCCGCATGCCGGATGATATTGTATATTGCATGTGTATGGGTAGATTTTTTGTTAATTTTAGGTTTCTTTTATTTATTTTGCTGGTCGATATTCCGTAACATGATTTCTATAAAAATTTGTATTACTTCTGCCTCTAAAGGTGTTTGCACATAACATTGTGACTGGGTTACTGGTCATTTTACAAGGCTGTGGTGATGGTACACATTTTTTTAGGATCTCTATAGGTATTCAAACACTAACCGAAGACGAGGTAGGTCCAGCTCATAGTATTTTGAAATAATCATTTCGTTGATTGGCCGAATCCTACGAAATCTACTATGAGGATGATTCTTCCCAATTAGCCGTCTTTTACCTGGTTTAAGTCGAAATTAGCTTTACAAAATTCAATTACTTACAATTTATCAAAATGGATAAGAAAGATTTCTGAAATCTTTTACTTTCCAATCGGAGAGATTATCTTAAAAATCCGATAAATATAAAAGAAACAAGAAAACTTACTTTATATCATCTTATACTAATTTCGACTTAATCTGGATAAAAGATCTATTCAGATTTGTAAAGAAAACACGGCTACCTTGTAAGACAGTAATTTGTGTGCTGTGGCAAGGTAATTCCATCCGCGTTAATTTATGTAACTTGTCCAACGTATATATGTAAATTGGCAAAGATCACCGATTGATTTTATTAGATTTTCAGAGTGGAATGTGATATGTATATTAAACAAAAACTTCGCAATATGATTTGGAATTAAATGTTGACTTAATACATTTTTTGTAGAATAAATAAGAAATGCGTTTTACTTTATTTTTGGCAAAACAATTGACGAGCAACTATTCATTTAATATAATATATGCAATTTTAGTTAGATTTAAAATTTCACTCATAAATTTATTGAGAAAAAAATAATTAAATTTTTAAACTAAATTATTTTAAAACTTTAATAACAAGAATATCCGAAATAATTGAAAACACATGCGGGAAAGTGAAAATTTACCCATTTAGAATAATGAAAAACTATTTCGACAAGGTACAACATATACTACACGGGCTGATAAGTTTCCTGTATTGAACGCAACTTTTTTGGCAATGTTTTTATTTAATATTCAACATAATCTCCATTTAACTCAATCGACTTCTTCCAACGATTTTCCAACATTTTTTTTCCCCAAAGATTGGTGATAGTGATTTTGCTGCAAGATATTTTCTAATCTTCCTTTTCAATTGTTTACGATGTCAGCAATCTCATCCAACTTCAACAACGCCATCTATGTGTTAAAACTGGAAATTTTCCAGCCCATGTAGTATACCGTGTGGTGCGATTTGATGATTCATAAAAAATTGCTTTGTTTAATAATAATTGTAAACAAGTGAATACAAACAAACATATGCTCGTGCATATGGCGTATTTAAAATACAAAACAATTATTAGAGAAAATTGATATTTTCATGACATTTTCCGCCACGTTTTGTTTTTCCGTTTAAAATTATTGTGTTTATATGATTTATGATTGAAAGGAAAGAATTTTGAGTTCAACATGAATCATGCCAAAAAAAAAAAACATTTGTTTTTACTTTGAAATACCCAATATTGACATTTGCCTGTTAGACATTTTGTATACGTGCCTATATAGTAGATTTCCAAGTTTTTTGCATTTTCACACAGTCACAATGACAATCATTATATTGTGGTGAACAAAAAATCAATTAATTTATTCAATATCAATAAATTTATTTATTCGGGGTTGTTTAATTTTCTAGCGAAATTTAATACCAACAAAATACTTGTGTATATACATTTCCATGTAATTAAGTAAATGCCATTAATTTATCAACCCCTTTTCCGATAAATATTTATTTGATATTTCATCATTTAAATATGTAACAGAATACTGCCACACAATTAATGTCGTTACGGCTAAGAAATGGTGTACCAAAGGTGTAGGGGTGTTGGTACAAATGTCTGATGCAATATGTACAATCTAAAGTTTAACAACGTGATAACTCAACTTCATAATGTCTTATAAACTGTTTTTTTTTCTGCGCAACGACTAAGGTGAATTTACAAAATTTAAATATCCACAGGAAAATATGTATACATATGTATACACATTTTATTTTGAAACATGCTAAATGTCGAATTAATAAAATGTAAATAAAAAAAAAAAAGAAAATTTTCAAAATTTTCTACCGCATGAAAAAATATTTGGGTCGAAGTGGATACGAAATTCTGTATGGAATTTCTTCTTTTTTCATTCATGTCAAGTAAATACCAAATACTTTAGTGAATCCGTTAGACTTGATATGCAATTATTACGGGATAAAAATATTTTTGTTATTTTAATCCTACAGCCAATGAAACAACTTATTATTTATTACCGAAATATAGTGAAAGTTTAATTGAATTATGGCGATTTGGTGAAAGAATTATACGATATTTATATTGCAAGGTCATTAATTGTATATCAAAATAAAAATATTTGTGGATTATTAATTTAAGTCTTTGGTTTTTGTTAATTCCTGTGTCGTAACCGTGTGTGTGTGAATCCATAATATTTCTCTATTATACCAAATAGTATACGAATAATAATAAATCATTTCAGTATCGAATTGGAATGCTAACAATTCTATGAATAATAACAGCAAATTTACACTTGCTACCAATAATTAAAATTTTTTAATTTATAAATAAAATTCGATTGAAATTAATTATCTATAATTAATATGTACGTATATGCGTGGGCACATGTTTAACTTAATAATTTTTTGCTCATCGATTAAAGCGATTGCTTTAATCTAAATCTGCGGGATGCTCTACATTTTGTTGTGGCCAAATTAACTGTCGATGATTTACTTATTCAGTGCAAAGAATAAAAATTTTCTTACATAATTCGTTCTTAAAATTTATAAATTTGTCCACTTGTCGAAAACAACTAGATATTTAGTACCACTGAAATCCGGCACAATTATAATACTTTCTTTACTATGTAATTGGAAGGCGATTTATTTTTTTTTTTTTTGGATAGTAGCCTAAATATTTTTGCACATCTTTTAGAGATTAAATAATAATAAACATTTTAATTTCTTAATAAAACTTAAATAATATTTAATTCTTTGCAAATTACATTTCTATGCAGTAAATGATTTTAATTGGTCTATTTTACAATAAATACGTGCGCTAGTATTTCAAGCTATAAATAAAATGTGTCTAGGCCTTTAAGAGATTTAGTGTTGTCCATCTTAGATTCTATAATTGTAGAATAAAATAGTAAATTTTGTAAAATAATTACCAAATAATAATATTTGCTATTATTATTTCAACGCAGATTGTTATTTTTATAATTTATTATTTTTTTTATTTAAAACAATAAATTAAACGATTTTTTGAATCTCGCATAAATATATGTATATATAAGAAAGCACTACATACTTGTAAGTTAGAAATTAATCATGAATTACAATTATAGGAACTACAAAAAGAGGCAAAGCTTAACAGCTGATTTACATTTAATCTTTTGCCCTTTGATAAAAAAAATGCATTTTGTATGATTTCCTTGTGTTATAATGAGAAGAAATACTCAAAAACTATTATTCAATACTAGTTACTGCAAGACACAATTTTTTTTGTGAAAAATAATGGAATAATCTAAATAGATGAGCTGGGGATGCGAATGAAGTTTATCTTAAATTAAAACAACAACAAAAAAGAATTTGTATATGTTTTAAAAAGCATACATTCGGGCGAATTTATTAAACAAGAAATGTTATTCAAATCAAATACATTTTATTATTACTAAAAATTGGTTGCAACCACCCGATGTTCCGCACACAATGGCACGAAGGGCCCATGGTGCAAACGAATGGCAAGGCAAGGAAGACAGCTGATCTTCAGCAATAGAACTAGAGGCAAATAAGGGACAACTTAGCCCATGCGATAAGATGTACTTTAAAATGGCCGTGACCAGTAAGAGTCGCGATCAAGACATTCAACTGGTTCTTGCTGAGAGATAAAGGAAACCTAGTGGCCCTCAAGTTAGGTCCACCAATAAAAAGTTTCGCAATGCGGCAGCTATCTGTAACAAGCCATTGCTCTTTTAATTTATTTATAGCGTAGTTTCTGATCGCCTTCTTAACAAAGTTAAATGGTAAAGAAGCAACTGGTTCAGGACCGATACATTTAAATCAAGTCCCATTTTTTGCTAGAGAATCAGCAATATCATTGCCGCCAATGCCACAATGGGCAGAAACCTACATGATCGTCACTCTATTACATGAACAGGGAAGATGTATAAAGTATGTTATTTTTTAGTCCTTAACCAATTTTGACACAGTCAAGGGATTATCCAGCGAATTCAGCATGTATAAGCTGTATGTACAGACATCCCTAAGCTTCTTAGCCTAAACGCAGCAGAATAAGCTGTGCTAAGAATGAAAGAATTTAGCTGTGGAAAGAATAGAATTGATTCCATGCCAAGAAGGGGAATAAAGGCCATAGCTCTTGTAATGGCCCTACAAGCAATAATCTGTAGATTAAACCACTGGCCACCAAACCAAGGAAGCATATAATGATAACATTGGTAGGCTTCAGTTTCCTAGTATATTTCCTTGGTTCTTTTTAGGCAGATCACCGAAAGGGTCTATTCCCAATCTTTATCTAAGCCGCCGAGAATGCTTTTGTCAGCTTGGTAGCTTGTATAACTCAATGTCCTTAACCGAGCGAATATCCGTAGCAGGATGAATTAAGGAAATAAGTTCAAGAGAGAATACGGCTTAAGAATATCATTTGTCACCCTCCAATTTAAAATTAAGTCAACAATAGGCAATGAACACAGACTTATATCAATAACTTCCCACCGCATACAACTGACAAAAGTTGGCTGAGGCAACGATCAGTTCAGTGTGAGTCTTAATATAAATGCAATCAAAATATAAATAGAAGCTCTAGTTTTATTGACAGAATTCTTCCATTAGGAATGTTTAGTTCACAAACAGAACCATCGAGGAGATAAGGTTCCTGAATAAAACATAAATCTGTATACAATCCAGCAACATATTGTAAACAAAGGCTGGCACCATACTCTCAGGTCTTAAAGTCAACTCTGAGAACAATCTATTGGCGATTGGCCTTCCATTTGTACCGGACGACTTTCCAACCCTTGATCGAGATATTTGGATTCATCACACCAATGTTGGTAACCGCAACGCTGCGATTCTCTGATGGACCAGAGACCCAATTGTGTAGTAAAAAGGCTTCGGGGGATCACCAATCGATGGTCGACAACCACTCCATATATAAATAGCACCCAAGCATGAGTGGTATAAGTCCAGAAGATTTCTTCACAAGAATTCGCCGGCTCAACTCCATCCGGAAAATTTCCAGCTTCCCCTCAACCAGGATAATATCCAGATTATCATCAAGAATACAACAGTTTTTCACTATGGATCCAGCGACGGCCTGCGCATAGCAACGAACCTTTTTTGCGGCAAGCTCCGGTGTTGTACCAGTGGCAGGACGGGCCCGCTTAGAAGTGTTAGAGAGGCAGCTACTAGGAGCCAATAGTGCCGAGCGTAAGGTCAGATAATTTCCTCCTCATACGCTGGCGGTTATGCTTCCCAAAATGTTTCGCTTTTCCTAAATGGTTCAATAGTAGAACCCGCACCATCAGATCGAAGGAACCGTGATCCAAGACACTGTCAAGGTCATTGTTACATAGTTCGACATCGTA
This sequence comes from Tipula vernalis, assembly GCA_958295665.1. NCBI lineage: Eukaryota > Metazoa > Arthropoda > Insecta > Diptera > Tipulidae > Tipula > Tipula vernalis. The sequence continues at coordinate 123,790,223 of OY282558.1, read as the reverse complement.
CTCGGAAACTGACCCTATCAAATCCATAGGTAACTAGAATCTAGAATGAGATGGTATGAGACTGGAAAAAACCTAAGTTGTAGGTGAAGCAACCGCACACAACTGAGAACGGCTTAGGGACAAAAAATACAACAAAATAAAATCCAGATGAAATTTATAATTTATTTGTTAACAACAAGAAATACAAACGAAAATATTTCAGTATACGCTTTAAAATACACCATTACGGCAATCTTGTTGAAGATTCCATATTTAAACTTTCGTGAATAGTCACGGCGAACCCGGTGAACAAACCAAAGTGACACTGCTGATTAGATCAGTTTGAACTAAATGAAATATGGCGGTTCTATTAGACATAGGCGCTATTTTGGCTCCAAAATCATAGCAGCTGGAAAGACGGTAGCATGTCTACCTGCGGTTTCTTCCTTCAGCGCATCTTTAGAAAATCTCATTCGACTTATACAAATATATTTCCATTTCGTTTTTTTTTTTGAGTCACTTATACTATATAATACATGCATAATTTTTGTGCCTTTCTATTTTAATCTGACGGAAATTGTAATCCGAATTGTACAGTATTCAAGTTCGGGGCATTTTGTGTGCGTTTTTCTCGTATATACTGTACATATATAACTTGGAATTTCGCTCGTACCGGATTTTCCGTTCCTGTTTTTACATGCAATTTTTGACTTACCACCGCTAAAGATGTCTTCACATCAAAAAAATCTATATACAAAGTAAAATGACAACGGTAAATTTGACTGTGGCCATACTCGTTAGTAGTGGCCTTCCGAAAAAAAAATTATTCTCTGGTATAGCGGTAAGAACAAAATGCGGTACATATATGCACCGCGCGTTTACAAACATTTACATCAAATACATTTATTTGAACTTTATTTATCAAGATTTAAACTATTTGGTCTTTCACAAACCCAATCCTCTTAAACTTAATACCGGATCAAAGCGTTAACCGATTTAAGTGCACAATATTAGATGTAAAAGAATAATTCGAACTAACATAAGCCCCAATGCCTGAATCAACCACGGTGTAATTATTGAGATAATGTGAATTAATTTCACTGTACTTGAAGTCCAAAGCTCAGAACAAAAAATTATATCAGGCAAGGTTTTAATCCGTAAGGAAATACCGTTGGCAAACCGGGCAGTTAAGGAAAAGGAAATGCTCGCTAGGGCTATGATGGTGACTGGTAGTAGATAGGGTGTCTCTTCTGGAAGGGATGCAGGAAATTGTAACCAGGTTTTAGGGAGTTTCTGAAGGACCTGCTGATTGTTGCGGTAATAGAGGAGAAGGTAGAGATGGCTCTCGTAAGCCCACTTTTGTAACTAGGAACAGATAAGAGGTACCAGATATCACACTTGACCACTGATGACCACACATTTTCTGAACACCGCTATTTTCAAAGCTCTTTTGTGTTCATAATTAGAAGGGTAAAAGTTATAATCATCAAAATAGTAAAACCTATTTTCAGACGAGTAAATCCATAATTTTGATCAAATCAACACATGAACTATTTATTTGGATTAAGTTAATACAGCGTCTACCACTTTGTTTCTCAAATTTCGTTGCTCCTTGGAATGTTCTTGTCCCTCTTATGCCCATCTCTATTTCTGGAACATTTGGTATGGATTTTCATGTCTATTTTTTAAATTAAAGGATTCAATTTACAACTTTTTATCAAATCATATATTCTATCATATCTCAATCGACACCAAAAATATCCATATCCGTTCAGAACTGATGGAGTTACGTAACTAAAATGGCCGCCTATCGTGAAGATCAGTATCGTTCTGATGTTTTCGGTTAGGGGATATCTATACTCCATAGCGACGGATATGTTTGACTATTCTTGAGAACTTTTTTGCTGTTGAGCTTCTTCGACTTTTGTATTCTCTCAAATTTTGATTTTCGATATATTTTAAAAATTCACAAATTTCTGCTTCTTTGTTTTGTAACTTACCTTAAATTTATCCGAGATGACAATTTTCTATCTTTATTTAGTAGATTTTGTTGTGACCTCTCATAGTAATGCATTTAAAATGGCACCAAAACGCTTTTTTCGTGGCTTGTTTTTACCCAACCCGCCTCACCTCAGTTACGCTACATTTAATTATTCAGAAGGTATAATCAAATCTAACGGAATAAACAGTGCTTTGTTCTCTTCAGCTCTCTTTGCGGTTGATACCGGTTGATATTCGAAGAAAAAATCTCGTCTATTGGTTGAGAGTTGATGAGCTAATTTACTTCGGATCTTTTACTTCGGTATTTTCTACCTTTATTCATTAGATCTCATCGGGCTCGTTCGATCAATATCTTAAAGTTGCCGCCGAGACACTGTTTTCGAGGTTCATTTCGTCCGATTGCCCGTATTTTGCATTTCGCTACCTTTATTTGTTTAGAAGTTATAAACGAGAGTATAATGGTTTATAATATTTTTTGTGCTGATCAATTCTTCTTCGGCACAAAATGTTAAAAAATGTCCGCCCCGTATATTTGGATGTCTGGATGTCTCTACCCGCAGCATGTTAAGAACGGCTTGTCCAATTTGGATTTTTTTCCTCCGACCTGTTTCTATGGATAAGGCGGATAATTGAAAAGCTTTCGAAACCTGTTGGTCAAGGTTCGTGTATGACCGGGTACCTGCTGTGCGAATTGACCCAAACCCACACGGTTATTAATACATGAGATGGAGTGATGGGTTGAGTTGGGGTTGAGTAGGAGTTGAGTTGGTTGTTCGGTCAGATTAAAGAATTGAATTGTGCGTTGAGTTAGAGGTTAAGTTGAAGGTTCAGTTGAGTCTCGAGTTTTAGGTTTAGTTAGGATTGAGCTGAATTCCTTTACGCTTGTAATTTTCGGATCCTATGTATTTAGGGATTGAGTTGATGTTGAGTGCGTTGAGAATTAAGTTGGAAGTTAGCTTGAGTTCAGTTCATGGTTGATTTGAGGGCTGAATTTAGGGTCGCGTTGAGGGTTGAGTTAGGGTTTGGTTGAGTTGAGGTTGAATCGGCCATTCAGATAGGGTTTTCTGTGGGGTTGAGTTTAGATTTGAGATGGAAGTTGCATAACTTGGGTTATTCTGAGCGTTGAGTTTTGGGTGGCTATGGAGAGTTGCGGTTTCATTTGAGGTTGGGTTTGGGTTGAATGAGGGGTTCGGTTTGGGATTAGTTTTGAGGCCGAGTTTAAAGTTTATTTGGATGTTAGATATAAGTCGGGTTCATAAACGCATGTAGATTTTTGAATCGAGTTAATTTCAGGATTGAGTTTGCCATTAAATTTAAAATTGAGTAGATGGTTGAGTAAGCGTTAAATTGCATGAGGTAGGATTAAGTAAGGGGTTCAGTAAGGGAATTGTTTGGGTGTTGAGCTGAAGGTTAGATTACCATGATAGTTGAGTATATATTATATACACATGTAGTTTTCTGCCATGTTGATTTGAGGAAATACCTAAGCGTTAAGTTCTCGGTTGAGTTGAGGTTAAAATTTGGGTTGAGTTAGGGTGAATAAGGGGATTAACTTGCGTGTTGAGATGAGGGTTAAGTTGAGGTAGAGTTGTGATTGAGTTTAGGTTGGGTTAGAGTTGATTGAATAGTTGAGCTGGAGATTTATTTTAGGGTTGAGTTGGAGTTTAGATTTACTTGGGCTCATTTATTACTGGTAGTGTTTCGTACCGTTCTATTTTAGGGATTTAGTTGGCCATTGAGTTTCTGGTTGATTGAGGGGTTCAGTTGGTGTTGATGGAGACCATTTTTTATGAATTTGTTTGGGGGTGAAGTTGGAGGTTAATACTTTTGCGTATATTACGGCGTATGGCGTCAAATAAACAAACTTTTTATTGAAATTGTCCCAGTAGATCCATCAACATTTTTTTTCTCCTCGAACGTATTAAATTGAGTTGAGTTCATATAACCATCAAAATTTGGGACCGTGTTGATTTGTGGATTAAGATAGGCGATGAGCCGAGTTGGATTGGAAATTGGGTATTGCATTGGCAATTTTGTAGATTTTGAGTTGAAGGTTGAGTTGGAGATAAAGTTGAAGATTGAGTTGGAGATAGAGCTGGGGTTGAGTTAAGATTAAAAATTTCAGTTAGGGATTGATTTGGAAGTTGAGTTGGAGGTTACATTGAGTTCACTTGATATGAAATCACATATGCACGTAATTTTCCGGACCGAAGTTCTGATCATCTCCCGATGTTCTCGTGAGGCCCTTTATCTACTTTATTGAATATTTTAACATAAATTGTAAAACGATAGAATGTAAAAAACCGAATTGAATAAAACTCTCTCACAAATTTTACCTCGAAATTTTTTAGGGTAATTATTATTGGGGCGTCTCTGTAGATTACATTTTTCTATGGTAGTAGTATTCTTTTGAAGCTAGAATTCTGACAGTTCGCGCGCATATGTGGTGGTAAGTACATACAGTAAAACTTACAATAATGTAAAGGCACATCACTGAAGGTAAATCATCTTATCGCCGTCGCTACAATGTTAACCTTGGTGTTCCCTAAGAGTGAGCTTCCAGAAATGTTTTATACATAGAGAATTGTTAATTGGTACGTTAGGATCAAAGGTGCACGACTACTACCAATGGTTATCTTAATATAACAGGTTTTATTCAACAGCGCAAGCTTCAATCTTGGCTTATTCGTTCAAACAATAAAAATATGCGGATGAAAATATTTGGAAATTTTTCATTGTTTATTACCATAACCTGTAAACGTCACGTTTAGTCGTGAAATCGCCACCAGATTTGTATCGTCCTACACTCCTTCAACGAAATAATCAATTATGAAATTCTTAATGGTCCATCACACACAAAGGTCAATACCTACATAGTCATTTGTCTTGATTATCTAAGAGGGAAAAGAAAACTAAGCAGTTTCACCCATCCAAAAATAATGACATTTCAATAGAAGCAAATACGCGAGTACTTCTCTACCATTTCCCTAATAAAATTAACCAAATGTGTATGTTTGTACAAGAATTTACATTGTAATCCAATAGAACCTGAAGTGTACATAGCGATGGTGTTCCAGCCTAGAAAACCAACACAAATCAAAACTAAATTTTTTTCCATTTACAATGTACCTCGCCCAATTTTCCGCCCTCTAAAAAGCAGGATGAATTTTCATAATTTGATTTACCAATCACAGCTGTAGTAAAATATGGAAAATGCGTTCTGCTTTTTTAGTGGGCCTAAAAGTGTTGATTGCAAACAAAAAAAATCAATTTTTGAGTTTTGTCAGGTTTCTAGAATATTATCGATAAATGAATACCCCAACCAATGCTGCACCACTTTGAGATGAAATCTGGAAGTAACTGAGGTTTAATATAAAAAGATCAGTCTACTTTTGCAAATTGCTTAACTAAATTATATAAAGACAGAAACGATAGGTTTTTACCAATCCACTGATTTACTACGATAATCCTAAACGCCTGAAAGCACGGATGAAACCTGGTGAACCAGGTCCATTGACCCTAAAACGAAACATTCCTGGTGCAAAGGCTATGCTGTGCATCTGGCGGAACGAGCAGGATGTGGTATTCGAGCTCACAGTCAGAACATCAATACTACATCAATAATCAAATTGGGGCTGTAGCTTTGTGGCAAAAATGAGCAGAATATTTTCTCTCTCAATAGAAGTAGTGAGTAAGATGCTTACAAAGAGACAAAGTATTTGTAACAAAACTGGTTAATGTAAACGTTCTTCCAAAAGTCGATATTTTTTAACAATTTCAAAATTTCTTTTATGTCTTTGTGGTCTTCCAAATTTTTAATGAATTATATATTTTTCAATTCTATTGGGTTTTCCCCGATTAAGAATATTTTATTATAAATTTATCATCAAACCTAATCAATCAATTTCTAAAAACTATTCAAGTTTTTCAAGCGAACTGTTTATATTCTGTTGTTTAGTAGTCAATCAATTTCTAAAAACTATTCAAGTTTTTCAAGCGAACTGTTTATATTCTGTTGTTTAGTACTATAGTAGTTATTCAAGGTTAACGTAGAAGCCAATCCTACAAAATATGATTAAATTATTTACTATGAAAATTACTTAACAATAAAAATTTATTAATGTCCAACCTTGTCAAAATTTTGTAAAAAAGCACACATGTGAGAAAATTATTCAGTTCATTTACACTTACCCCGAATTAATCACGTCTCACAAATTCTCATTAATTTCCCCATTTATATAAAAAAAAATTAAAACCGATCCACTTAATTATTATTTGTTTTTTAAAGATTTTGTAAGAAATATTAAAGTAGTTTTTGAGAACACAATATTTTACGTTTCAATTTCAGCCACACGATTGATACTACAAACATAAATACAAGTATCTTAGAATTGCAAAATTCAAGAAACCGTGTCTACGGGTAAACAAATTCAAAATCATTCATGAACCAGCTGTTTCAAATAATTTTTTATATTTTCCTGATTGCACATAACGGCGGGGCTTTTGAGGAACATTTTTTTTTTTTTTTTTTACAAAAGTATTACAAATAAATTTTAGTTCTTTGATTTTTTTTTTTTTTTTTTCGAAATTTATTTTTAAACAAACAATACAGATTAATTCGTACAGATTTTTATGGCATAATACATAAGAATTTTATTATTATTTGTGTGCTGCCGCATAGTAAACGGTAAGTGATTCATTCGCGAATTGTTGGAGGAAAATTTTTATTTTTTCAATTTATTAGATATTTGCATTTTCAAATACATAAATCACTTTATAATTTTACGAGAGTATTATTATAGTAACAATTTGTATTCGAAAAATAAAAAATTGCGTATAATATCTAGAGTATGACCAATTAGTAATTTTCTTAGAAAAACTCATTAAAAGAATTAAATATGATTTCCTCGGGAAAACTATTAAAACGTGCTAAAATTGTTCGTGTATGCGAATTTATACAGAAAGAATCCTAGGTTAAATTCAGGTCAAGATGGTACGTAATCTGAGACCCTCAATGTGTTACGAATGGAATTTAATCTTTGTCTTGAAGGTGAGTTCGCGAAAATTTAAAACTTCAAACGTTTTAACGTCAAAACAACCAAGAGCAAAACCAAAATACTTCTGTAATGGCATATTAAAATCTCCGCTCATGAATACTGCGGCAAATATTCACAGTGAAAAATAGCAATAAAAAATTGCCTAAATTTTAAGAATTGAAAAGTTCGTTTACCAAATTATCTTTAGAGCAACCGATGCCATTGTCTATGTAAAATTGTGGAAATGTAAAGGTTGTTTTTTAATACTTTCATTGGATTCCATTTCCGAACCAAATTTCATTTTTAGTACGTAAAAATCCTCAAAGACGGAAACTAAATGGAGCGAGAAAATCTCGGTTTTTGCGGCTTATTCCCGTTTTAAGGAGATATCACGGCAAAAATGGTGATACATATCTGTGGCAATAATACATTGCCATGGTGGCGTAAGTCCAAAACTCGCATTTTGCAAGAAAACGATTTTAAAATTTGGAGTTATTCTAAATCGTATGAGTTTTTAGAATTCTGGATGGCGACTTGTGAATTCGATTCGAACGTATTCGACTCTTCGAAGTATAAGATTCATATTTGACTCAAATACGAAGATTTGGAATTTGAGATAATATATGTAAAAGACATTACTCGACATACGTGGTTACGCGCATAATATTAACACAGATATTATGCGTTTATGTGCAGAAACAATTTAAAGTTTACAAATGAAATATTTAAATAAAATTTAAATTAAAAAAATTTTGGTTCCCCTTGAATCATCACAGATAGTGGGAAAGTAATAAACATATATTTATAAGAAATCGAAGTTTTATTTTGTAACGTTCTAAATTTTGATTTCTTGGAGTTCTTAAAAAAAAATTTACGTCGATAGATAACATTCTGCCCGTGTCTCGAGAATTACCGCGGCGAAGAGAGATTATTGGATGATTTTTGAATAAAATATGCTTATTGTTGTGAAATTTTCCGGCATTTTGGGATAATGAATTTCCGTCTTTCAGAAGTTTTATTTGTATCAAAATTGAATAAAAATAAAACTAATCAATAAAATTACATTATAATCACAGAAGAAAATAAAACATAATTAATAAGCATAATACTGTATGTTTAACAGAAAAACTGGAAAATTGTCAAACTTAGCTAAAAAATATAAAGGGCTGAAACCTCATGAGGTGGTCAGAACTTCGGTCTTGATTAATTCAACTCCCACATTAATCCCGAAATGAGTATCTTAAGTCAATCTTCAGCTCAACCTTCAACTCAATATACATAACATAATTCTAACCGCAATCACCAAATTAACTGCCAACCAAACCCTTAAATCAACCCCAAATCAACTTTCAAATTAACCCTTAACCTAACTCCAAATCAAATCTTGAATAATTCGCCAACCGAACAACTCACTTAAGCCCAATATAGGCTAACTAAACCCTAACTCAATTTCAACTCAACCTAACATACCATTAAACCATCATACAATCACCATCATATCATCATACCATCATACCATCATCATCATCATCATACCACCATCACCATTACCATCACCATCACACAATTCTTATATACAAACCAACATGCCATGATACCATCATAACATCATACCTTCATACCATCATACCGTCATCAAAAATCAACTCAATTTTTGAAGTTTTAGAAATTCCTCTGTAGTAACTTTAGACCTGATTATCATCTCTCAAGGAGGAGATGAATGTTTGTGGTATTAACATTGACTTAAACAATATTTGTGTAAAGTTTGGTCAAAATCGTTCAATTCGTGCGCATTTGTTTAAATATCACACATTCACTGTATAAACACTCACTTTTAAATACAGTGAAACCTCATTTTAACAGACACTCAGTTTAGCGGAATCCTCACTATAACTAAAGTTTTCCAATAAAAACTTCCCTTTACGAGTTCAATTCAAATTGGAACTTTACCACTTTAATTTGTTCCTTTTACATTTCAAATTGAACCTTTAGTAAATTACATGCATGGCCAATTTAGGTGGAACTTGCTGCAATTTCTTAGCCGTTTTAGTGAAATTTGATATCCATGATTGAAATGCGATTCTAAAATGATAAAATTCTAGAATATGGCCAAAAAACAAGGGAAACCGAATTCTAAATTGATTTTTAGATCTAAAACTCAGTTTAGAACCAAATTTCCACCGCACGTGTCAATTTTCATTATAATCGGTTAAGAAATAGCTAAGTTCCATCTTACTTTGCCATATTCCAGAAGTAAATCCAAAATCACTTTAGAATCCCATTTCTATGGCAGATGCCAAATTTCACTCAAATCCTACGGAATAGCTAAGTTTCATCCAAATTGGCCATATTCCAGAACTTTATCTAAAAATCATTTTAGAATCGCATTTCCAACGCACGCGTCAAATTTCATCGTAATCCGTTAAGGAATAGCTAAGTTCCATCCTAATTGGCCATATTCCAGAACTTCATCTAAAAATCATTTGAAAACCCTATTTCCATTGGAAATGCTGGATTTCATCGAAATCGGATAAGATATAGAATCCCAATATAATTTTTATAAAAAAATGACAAATCCTCCGTTTAACGGACAACGTTTTTGGTCCCGTCGATTTCCGTTGTAGTGAGGTTTCCCTATATATATAAATTTCTCACCTGCCCACTAAATCCAACTAAACCGCAAATCAACCCTAATTCAACTCGCAAACGTAACCCAACTTAACCCTTAACTAAACCGTAAACTTTACGCCAAACTCACTCCTCAAACTGACATATATAAAAAATTGGTCAACAACTCACTATATCCTATCCACTCTAACCAATTCAATACCCAATTCAATAATCAAACCAGCAGCTCTATTCTGAAAAAAAAAAAAATAAAAAAAACGTGATGGGTAACGCGATATTCCTTAACATGAACGTTTCTTTTTTGTTAAATTCCTATTCCGATAAAAAAAACGTTTATGAACATCGAAAAAAGATACAAAACTGGAAAACAGAAAAAAATGTTCTGTCAAATTATGCCATTTGACAACAATTTTAATAGTATACAAGTATGTTTGTAAATATAACAGAAATAAAATGTATCTCTAAGCAAACCAACGGCGACTGGATGCTGGCCGAACACAAAATTTTATTGATTTTAAATTACACAATATATAGTGATGATTTTATTAGGTTAATAACAATGTATTATAGTATTAACAGCAAGGCCGGATTGGCCAAACCGTGCTCGGATTTGCTGTACATTTTCTATACGAAATCTACTAGAAAAACTAAAATAAATTATTTGGTAATAAGACATTAACATTACACTTTTACTTAGTTCAAACAATCGGAATACTTCCTCTATCCCGCTGTTTGCTTGCAGTTGTTGTTCGCCTCTTTTTCTCTTATCTGTCCATTAAATTACTGCCAATTTAATTATTAAATTCTAAAACTTTACGGCAACCAAATTATTTTCGTTTTAATAATACAAAATATATAATTTTTTGCTAAATTACTTACTTCTTGTCATATAAATGAAAAACGTTTCAAAAACCCAGCCAAAAAAACGTGGGTTTTCTTAAAGTCGGGAACGTGAACGTTTTTTATCGGTTAGAATAGGAAATAACGTTAATTTTGCGATTCACGTTTTTAACTGTCACAAAAAACGTAAATCACAAAGTTACGTTTTTTCAGAATATATACATCTGCAGGTCATAAAAATTTGCTTACATTTAATAATTAAAAACAAAAATTTGATGAATTAATGGTTTGAATCAGTACTTTGTTGAACCTCCTTTAGCTTTTAGCACAGCTCTCATCCTTGAAGGCAAGGAATTCACTAAATGCATGGTCGTGGCATAACCTATTTTATTCCATTCCTCTTGTAAAGCCAGTTTTAATTGTTCCTTTATAGTGATCCTATGCTTGTAGACTCTTCTACCTAGTTCTTCCAACAAATGGTCTATACGGTTCAAATCTGGTGATTGAGGTGGGTGATTTAGTTGTTTGGGAACCCTATAGAGCAGCCATTCTTTTACTACTCTCGCCGTATGCTTTGGATCGTTGTCCTACTGGAAGTACCACGTAGAAGTAAGACCCAATTTTTCGACGCTAGTCGGGATTATTTTTTTTAAATATGTATCTAAATATATCTCAGCAGTCCCATTTCCGCCGATAAACTCTAAATTTCCGACACCATTTGCAGCCATACAGCCCCAAACCATAATAGATCCACCCCCATGTTTAATTGTTGGTTTTACATTTTTTTTCTTCAAACGCCCTATTAGGCTTCCTCCACACTTTCCGATGTTTAGCTGATCCATAAAATTTAAAGATGCTTTCGTCGGAAAATAAAACATTTTGCCAAAATCTCATATCTTTGTCTCGGTACAATTTTGCAAATTGTTTCCTTTTTTTCTTATTTACAACAGATATAAATGGTTTTTGCGCATAGTACGCCTATTATACTCATTTCTCCTAAGGATACGCCACACATTTTCTGGATGAATAGTAATCCCTGAGGATTCTTCCAGTTCATCAGCTATTTTGGAGGCACTTTTGGCTGGATTGGTTTTTACTATCCTTACAATTGTCCTTTCGGTACGACAATTTACCTTCCGAGGACAGCCACTATGTAGTTTCCGTGCTGTATTTCCACGTTCTTTGAAATTATTAACAACTCTTTGGATTGTAGAATGCGTTCTCTTAACGATTGCTCCAATTTCCCTGTATCATTTGCCTTCTTTAAATAATTTCACTGTCACATCTCGTAATTCTACTGACGTTTTTCGTTTTATGGAAGGCATTTTGTTAAAACACGTTCAAAATTTGAAAATTCGACAAAACTGTTCTCAAAAAACATTATATCAATACAATGAGCGTGATCATGGCTGGTCTCCACTTGTATATTTTTCTCTTGACAAAAAAAATCGTGTCCATTTTTTTCCTCGTGACAGAAAGATTAGAATATTCAATATTTTTGTCATGACGTTGTGCCAATTGAGCATAAATTGTATTTTATGTTGATTTTGACAATTTAAATGAAATTTTCATGATATTTTGGCAAAATTTTAGCCCTGTCATAAATTTTAGGTGAAAATCAAACAAAAGTTGTGTTATTAAATTAAAACCTAAATAATAAATTTTGGAATATGCCAAAAATTTTATTAATCGCAAAAGGAATCAAATTCAAATTTTTTTTCTTATTCAAAAAGAGAGAATTTTTTTTTTTTATTTATTTATTTATTTCAACTTATAACTTAATAATAATACAAACAAATTATAAACTAATTAACATATTATAGTTGAACAAAGTAAAGCTCCGTTTAGATGAAAATCTGTGGTGGAGCAAATAAACAATTTAAACATGCTATTCTATAAAATCTTTGGACACATTGAGTTAAATATATATTACACAATAGTTTTCTTATATATATACATATGTATATATGGAAAAAAATAATAATTACATTTAGTTGCCTTTAAATTTACAATTGTTTAATGTTTACGATAACAGCTTTAATTGGTGAAATTACCCGAAGCTATATAATGTTAATTTCAGAAAAGTCTTTCAACATTTTCTATGTTGAGCAGCCAATTTCGAACGTCCCTCTCAAATTTATGTTTACGTCCAATCGTTAGAATTTTTATATCTTTAGGTATTTGCACAATTGCAACGGAAATCAGCATTATAGTAATTTGGATTTCTTGTATTATAAACCTGTGTAATCCGATTGTGAAAACTGTTACTACGGATAAAAAACATTTTCAAGACTTTGTATATGTAAAGATATCTAAGTGGTAGCAAATTTAGTGGTCGAAACATAGGAATTGATGGTGTTGTTTGAGGAAGGTGGTATATTAATTTAATAATCCTTTTCTGGGCAATATTCAATGTTACTAAAATAAGTGCCACCCCAACTGGATATTCCATACATTATTATTGATTCAACTATGGCGTGATACAGTTTCCGCAGAGTACTGTTTGGGCATAATTTCTTAAGATTATAGAATTTATGTATAGCACCAAGTACGTTTTTCCTAGTGACATTGAGATGAGACTTCCAATTTAGTTGAGCATCCACTGTTAAACCCAAATATCTAAACTCGTTAACAAATTCAAGTGCAAAACACTGAGACGAGCAAATGATTGTATCACAGGGATGGACATGGTATTTTAAATGGTATACCGAAGAATTAGTGATATTCTTTCCAAATAGCATAACTTTTGATTTAACGCGTATAGCGAGCCGATGATAATAAAACCATTTACTTAGTTTGATTAAGTCGTTTTCAAGCATTAATTTAGTGTCGACATCGCTTTCGTACCATAGCTCAAAGCCAGATCATCAGCAAAGGCTGTGGCGTGTCCTAATAAATCAATACCGAAGATCGAATTAAAGTAGATTAAAAATAATAAAGGCCCCAGAACTGATCCTTGAGGAACGCCACAACTTATTAAACCTTCGCAGCTAGTTGCCTCACCTATTTTTACCACCTGACGACGATTTTCAATATAAGTTGCAAACCAATCAAAAATGTTACCTCTAATACCAATTTTAGCTAACTTCAATAAAAGCATTCCATGGTCAGCAGTGTCAAACGCCTTTGCGATATCGACAAAAAAAGCTATGGGTCTCCGAGTATCATTAATATGTTTATAAATCTCACTCAAGCAGTGCAAAAGAGCTTCTTCAGTTGATTTACCGGCAGTAAACCCAAATTGATTTTTATTTAAAAATTTAATCTTATCCAAATAACAAATTAACCGATGCTTAACTAGTTTCTCAAAAATCTTGGAGAAAGTGCTTAGAAGCGAAATCGGCCTGTAATTATTTGGTTGTAATTCATCACCCTTCTTAAAAATCGGGATCACAACAGCTATTTTGAAATCATCTGGAAATTGACCGCTGTTCAAGCTAAGATTATATAGGTATTGCAGAACATCCACCAAATACCATGAACATATTTTAACTAAGAAATTATTAATGCCGTCAAAGCCCTTGGACCCTTTGTTATCTAATTGTTTTATCTCAGATAGGATTTCCGAAGAAGATATAGGCTCAAAGAAACAAGATGAACTGTAGTTTCTATCAGCTCCATAAATATACTTTTTAAATTCAATTGAAGTAACATCACTAGTAATTACATTAAAATTGGAGGTTGATCTTTGCGAAACTTTTACGAAATATTTGCAGAATTCATCAGAGATCGACTTTGGGGACGTGAGAATGCTATTAGTATCGGCTTGATAAATTTGTTGTATTTGTTTATACATCCGATTACGTCCTAAAACTTCATCAATTATTTTCCATGTGTGCTTTGAATTCTTACTAGCCCAATCAAATTTGCTTTTGTAATAGTTATTTTTGACGATTTTTACATCCGCTTTAATATTTCCCGAAAGTTTTTTAACAAATTTTGCTAATTTAATATTATTTGGATGACATCTTAGTTTACGAGAAAATTTTTTTAATTTGTTAATTTTAAATAATAGATTAGGACTCATCCATGGCTTTAACTTATTTATTTTAGGAGGAGCAATAATGAATTTTGATGCGGCAATATGCGAGTTAAGTATAAACAAAAATTTTGCAAAAGCTAAACTGCAAATCCTTTCGCTATAAACAGAATCCCAACATTCAAACTTTAGAAAATTATTGAGTTTATCGTAACAAATTCTTGATTGATTCGAAGTATTAACAGAAACTGGTTGCCTGATGGATGAGGAAGAAATATTAACTTTGATCAAATTGTGGTCAGAAAAATGCATGGGCAGGTTACAAATATCAAATTTGAATAAATTTTCATTTTTAACAAAAACGTGATCCAAACATGTCTTCAACCTTGTTGGCTCATTTACAAGACTGACAAAACCATAGAATGCAAGCATTGTTTGGTAGTTGAAAGATTCACTAATATTTAAAAGGTTGATATTAATATCCCCTAAGATAACAATATTTTGGTTATTAAGTGAACACAGCAACCTTTCCAAATCATCACAAAATGAAATGATGTTACCATTATGAAAACGATATAAACAAATAAAGGTAAAGTTTCGTTTAGCTAGTTGAATATTTAAAACAAGAAGATCCGCTGAATTCCAATTGCAATGTTGATACGTGAAATTTATAAAATTTTTACTTATAAAAACACCCACACCACCCGACCGATAATTATCATTACAGCACGCTCGAAAATTATACCCTGGCAAATTAAACTCTGAACATTCATTTAAATAAATCCAAATTTCGGATACAAAGATCAAATCAGGAAAATTAGTAAGACTCGCCACAAACAAGCTGAACGCATCAAAATTTTCACTTAAGCTACGAATATTTTGAATCAAAACTCGAAAAGAACTATCCATGATATACTTGAACACAAATCAATTTCAATAAATTACAAAGGAAAATTTTAATAAATAAAGCAGAAAATGTATAGTAGCGAGCCGTTTTAATATTACGTTTAAAAATAAAAATAAAAATAAATGCGCGTACGATTACGCAAAAATTACAAAAATGTTGCGGTGAGATAGGTATTAAAATAAAACCCGAAACCGGCTTGACTATAAACACAAGCGAAAATACAAATAATTGAAAATTAAACTTGAGAGAGAAATTCATATTTGTCGAACTAACGTAAATATCCAAAAAATTAAAATTATACAGAACAGAGTAACACACAATCACACGCAGATAAAACGGTTTTATTTGTTTTTGTTGATAAAGTCTACCGAACAACTTCAAAACGATCAAAATGTTATGTATATGTAGCGAAATATCATTAATATAATTAATACGAATAGATAATGTACTGATATTTAACACATACACACAACACTGAACGGTACTCAACATAAACAATGTTGTCAACACAAATAAAGTTTGATCTGTCAAACTAATGTAAACAAAAACACATAATATAAAGTGATTTAGAAATAATAAAAATAAAAACTGAATGTAAAAAGGTAAGAAAACTATTTTACTTAACCTATTATTATATAATTTTAGAGCCCTGATCATCATCTGGGCAAGACGTGTTGTCCTCATCTGGATCTTCAAGATGTTTGAGCCGAAAAATATCACTCAGAGAACTTATCCGATGCGCATCTGATTCCGCAGATTTTCGCAGGTAAATTTGTCCATTTTTGCACCATAGATATCTGTACTTATGTTGTATTTTGATAATTTTAGCTTCACGATACAATTTGGATTGGTAAGCTGTCAAATGGTGCATGATGTAAATTCGCTGGTGTTTATGATTTTGCGGAAGGAAGATGTCCAAATCCTTCGTCGATAAATTTTTGTGTCTAATAGTTTGTGACAAAATGTTGTTTTTAACATCAACTGAATTTAGTTGAACAATAAAAAAATCTAATGTTGAATTCAGTGTTTTATTCAACGGTGTTGTGTTTTTGGTTGTAGTTTTTTGAATAGCTTCAATTGAGACAATATCCTCTGTTTGAATTGCTACTCCAATTTTGCTTAACGTAGCAACTATATCATGCCACGAGTATCATCGTGTTTCAATGGTAAACCTCTGATGACAATGTTGTTTAAGTTTCGCAGTTGATTTGGCTTATCAATGCTGGCTTCAATTTGATTCAGTTTAGAGCTGTGAAGGTTAATCAGTTCTTCTATTTTATGCACTCTTGCTTTTAAAGCTTTGTTCTCAGATACTAGAACCTCAAAATTTTGTTTCAACTGGTCAAGAGCAGATAATTTGCTATCCATTCGTTTGAGCTGGATCATTATATCGGATAAATTGATGTTTTCGGCGGATTCAATAATGTCTTCATCGCCATCCACAATCGATTTGTTAGCAGTTACACGGCAGTCTCCGCAAAGCCAGCTCACAGAACGTTTTCTAATATCATTAAAAAGGTTTCTGGAAATTTGTGCACAGCTTATGTGGAAACAATTTTCGCATGGACCACCACATTTAACACCAGGAAAACGTTCATTGGTGATTTTGCTTGTACAAAGATGGCAGGTGGAAGACATGTTATCACGAATAATTAATACAGGACACAGTTTATTTACTAAATTTGACTAAATAAATAATTTGATTATTGCACCAAGATATTAGGCAAAATTTGACGATATAAAATTATTTATTTTTTATACAGACAATTAGTTAAACACAATCAGAAGAAATGATTTTGTTGTTTTAGTAGCACACAAAATGTCCGAAATATTTGGCAATTAAATCAAAATAATTCACTTATTTAAATAATATATATAATATTTTATTTGTTAACATATGCAATTAATATTTAATAATTACTCAATTATAATTATTAGATTTTTATTATATTATATTTTATTATTTTTATTTAAATACTAATTTCAACAACTCAACTCAATAGCGATCAAAGAACGAATGAAGAAGAATGAAGAATCAAATTGGCTTTATCCTTTTTGTTGTAGTTGTACAAAAAATGTCATGAGCCGAATGTCATTTAATTTTTGTCAAGAGAAAAATATGCAAGTGGAGACCAGCCATGAGGAAAACAAAAAATCAAAACAATATAGCATGCTTTGCAAATTCAAAATAACAATAAGCGTATTTTGTTGGCCAAAATTTAATTCGAATTATTTTGGGTTTACTTTTTTCCAAGAAAATAGCCAATTTGATTTAATTGCCAAAAGCCAACCTTTCGAAATAAAATGTAAGCCGTATTTTATTTAACAATTTACAACAACAATTGCACTATTGAATTCCTCAGTAGGATTCGTTGAATTCCTGATAAATTGACGGAATTCAAAATGGAATTCATCGTATAGTTTGCCTACTTTACGCTGGGTGACCTAGACCACGTCTTTTTTATAGTTCTGTAGGTTGGCTTTGTGAAATTCATTATTATTTTTACTATTTATTTGGCAATTAAAAGTACAAAAAAAATTTGTTACATACGCTAAATGTAAACAAACCCACTTACCAATATTTTATTCCCGAAAAAAATGTATTTCACCACAAAAAAATTCAAAATGCTATCAACGCTTGAAAACCAATCGAATTCCAAGCATTGAATTTCATGGCTATTTTATTTGACCAAATTTGAATTCCAATTTCAATTCCAATTCCTAGGTCAAATAAAATACGACTATAAATTTAATATGTATTTTAAGACTCTGGTGGCAGGTATCATAACCAAGAATTAGAATTATGTCTGTTGTCTGTTGTGAATAAACCCAATTTTTTTTTGGGTTAATGTTTGTAAATTTGTCAAAGAAATACGCTAAATGGAAAGATATTCGATTTCCAATTTGAATGGAGGCTGTTGTTTATAAAATTTCTAGTTATGAGTTCATGACGTATATTACAAAACCAACAATATTTTAAAGTTCAAAAATACCTTATTTTTGTAAACGATTTTCACTAAGAAATAAACATTTTCATGACACGGTTTTTCAATCAAATAAAATTACATGTTTCATGAACATTTTCTTATAAAAACAAAACAAAAGCTCATAATTCTAATAAACTAAAAAATTGTCTGTACCTTATTTTAAGCTTAGTAAAAAACACAGTCGTTATTGGAGGCTCTTATTCGTACAGTAGGCTCTGGTATTATACATTGAGTTTCCAAAGTTTCCATGACAAACGTACATTTTTCATACATTAACGTCATTTCCGTTATACTCCAATAAAAAATTTCTTGGCAGGCGCTAATAAAGATGTTTACACATCAAAAATATTGATACCGTTGTGACTAAATTAAGCCAAAATTCCGACATTTTGTGTCTTCGAGTCATTTGCTTCAGTGTGAAAATAACATATGAGAAAGACAAAGGTGGCAAAATTAGAAATTCAAAAGCTTAGCTCATGGCGGTGCATTTTAATCGTTAGTTAAGGCCAACAATTTTGTATAGGAACTAAAAAAAATACAAAAAAATATTTTTTTTTATACATAAATAAGAAATATACAATTATATTTTCCACGTGACCGACCCGTAATTGTATCTTTAATATTTATGGCTTTTCATTTAATTATTTCTTGTGTTTATATTTAATAATTTTATGAGTAAATTTAGTAAGTTGCTTGAAAATAATTATTTACTTATCGTTGATGAATATTCAGTATATCAAAGTGAAAACCATAAGTTGATTCTACTCATAAAAATTGTAACGTTCTTCAATTGCATGCGTGGTATATGAATAACATAAACAAGTCTGATGATTTTCTTTTATAAATGTAGCGGAAGACTGAACGACGATATTGAAATAAAATTGTACTTAGTAGAAATTTAAGTTGGATTGCTAATAATAACAATATCTCTTTCAGTATTAACAACTTTTTATAAATTTGGGGAAATTACCTTGACCTTGAACTGATGATTCTATTGAAAATAATACCTAATCGTTTATCGGAAGCAGATTCTATTCGTTCATTTTCAATATTTATTTGTTTCCTGGATCCAAAAATAACAGTTGATGATGTTTGAAATGTATGAGTGAAGAAGTGGAAATATCGGATAATTTGTACATTTTCATGAACTAAAATTAGACTGAATAACAGGATAAAAGCTGCAAGTCCAGTCAAATTACGATAGAAAGTGAGCATATCCACTTCTGACTATAATTTTACTTTATGGTTTTTGGGACGCTGATTACGAAAAAGAAGGCCTTGCAGCTAGGGGTTATGAACACCCTTAATATTGCCAAAAACACCCTTTTAGGCGGTTTTGCGTTTATATTTCGACCCATACGAACAACAAAACGATAAGTTAAAAGCATCGTTTTTCAGGAAAAAGCTTGGAAGTTTGAAATTATGAAGGGATCCCGGGTAATAACGTTACTTTAAAGTTGAATAATTTGTACAGAAGGACCTGAAGAAAAATACTGGTTACATAGGACAGTATGGCTAAAATATTAGTCCTTCCTGTTTCGATTTTTTTCTACGAATTAAATTTAATAAAAATTGTTTTCCAGTTTAAATTGAACAAAAGTTTTTATTGAAATTGAAATTAAATTTCTGTGAACTTTAACTTTATTTACTTTAGTCCTTTAGAGAGTAAAATACATCTTGATTGAATTACAGACTATAACTGTGATGTTTTGTAACTAAGTTGGTACCCGCAGCACACGCTTTGGAGGGCCCACCATTATTAAGGACCCTGCACGATTTATCAAGCGTTCGAATATTAGTTCAAAGTCAAAATTGGACAGATGATAGCTCAGATTAAGCTTAAATTAGAGCAATTTTTCAAATTTGTAAAAAGGAATCCTGGAAAATTGTAAGTAAAGGCGGTGGTCTAATTTTGAGGGAAAGAAGAAAAAGTAGCTGCCGATAATAGGTATTTTCCTGAGGAAGGCCCAACAATTTCATCTCGGTTGTTGAATTAGAATAGGCGAGAATTAGACGTAATCTGATTCCAAAGGAATAAAAATGCCTTTAAGTTCTGACATAAATAAAATCTTTTGACGTCAAACGATAACGATTTTAACATATGGTGCGTTGATTTATTTGTCCTTTTGCCACTTTTGGTTGAATATGAACCTTTTACAAAATAGACTCAATCTTTTGCGTATCTAGTTTTGATTAGAAAAAGTTGAATTTGATGAAACTTTCTTTGACGTTCGTCAAAGTTTAAAAGTCTAAAAGTTTAAAAGTTTAAAAGTTTAAAAGTTTAAAAGTTTAAAAGTTTAAAAGTTTAAAAGTTTAAAAGTTTAAAAGTTTAAAAGTTTAAAAGTTTAAAAGTTTAAAAGTTTAAAAGTTTAAAAGTTTAAAAGTTTAAAAGTTTAAAAGTTTAAAAGTTTAAAAGTTTAAAAGTTTAAAAGTTTAAAAGTTTAAAAGTTTAAAAGTTTAAAAGTTTAAAAGTTTAAAAGTTTAAAAGTTTAAAAGTTTAAAAGTTTAAAAGTTTAAAAGTTTAAAGGTTTAAAGGTTTAAAGGTTTAAAGGTTTAAGGTTTTAAGAGTTCAAAAGTTCAAAAGTTTAAAAATTCAAATGTTTAAAAGTCTAAAAGTTTAAAAGTTTAAATTCCAAAAGTTTAAAAGTTCAAAAGTCCAAAAGTCTAAAAGTTTAGAAGTTTAAAATTTTAAAAGTCTAAAAGTTTAAAAGTTTAAAATTTAAAAGTTTAAAATTTGAATAAAAGTTTAACAAAAGTTTAATAGAAGTTTAACAAAAGTTTAATAAAAGTTTAACAAAAGTTTAATAAAAGAACAAAAGTTTAATAAAAGTTTAACAAAAGTTTAATAAAATTTTAATAAAAGTTTAATAAAATTTTAATAAAAATTTAACAAAAGTTTGACAAAAGTTTAACAGAAGTTTAATAAAAGTTTTATCAAAGTTTAACAAAAAGTTTAACAAAAGTTTAATGAAAGTTTAAAAAAGTTTAATAAAAGTCTAATAAAAGTTTAAAAGTTTAAAAGTTCAAAAATTCAAAAGTCTAAAAGTTTAAAAATTTAAAAGTTCAAAATTCAAAAGCCCAAAAGTCTAAAAATTCAAAAGTTTGAAAGTTCAAAAGTTTAAAACTGTCTCTGGAATGTCTGGAAAACCTCACACTCGTAGATCATCATTATGTATTAAACAAAATAGCTACGGTTCACTCCCCATTATTTAAAATACTGTAGCACTCACAATACGACATGCTTTATATACACAAACTTGTTTCAATCAAAAACAAACAAACATACAACATGAGACAACGTACAAAATACAAAACAAATCTACAACACTTTTCTGTTTTTTTTTTTTTGATACTCGCTTACCAATTTAAATGTGACAATATTGTCAAATCACATTAATAATTCACTTTTGATTACACTTTCAACACACCACTTGTAGCTTTATGATTTTTTTTTTATCAATCAAAGCAAAATTAACACAGGCCATTTCACTTTAGAAGATCTGAGCTTCTATTTTATTTATAAACCACTGTTGCACTCAAAATTTCACGTCTAACTTACATTACATGCATCACAAACAATTTTATTATTACTTTTAACAATTAAATAAATTAAAATTTTAATTAGCACAGCAAAAAATATGACTTCTATATCCTGCACTACCTGTGTCTATGATATTATATTTCAAATTAAAACAACCACCATTTAAAGTCAGATACACAAGAAACAATAGCCTTTTCACTTTCATTAAAACTAAGTAACTACACAATATTTTTTAATTTTAAAACCCAAAAAATGAATTCACAACACACTTCACCATTTTTATATGCCATCTTTATATTTCTCTACATTTTTTTACACAAAATAATTTCTTTTAAAAATTTGCAACTTAGCCACTTTTAACCTTCACTTTTATATATAAAACCAAACGTTTTAACATATTATTAATTACAAATAATTCTACTCCTATTTATTTAATTTAAATTAATTTTTATTTAATCACTAAAATCACTAAAAACACGTCAACTCTAACTCAGGGCTACCTACCCACCCCGCATATTAGCTATTAGTTTAATATATTAAAACTCAAAAAATCACAGTAAATTAAAATTAGTGTTTCATGAAGGGATGAAAATAAACTGCGATTTTGTCTCGACCTGTGGCATTATAAAGCCTGTTCGTGATTGGTCGTTACAAACGTGCATCGAAACCTCACTAATAAGTTTTATGTAGCTTTCTACTGCTTGCGTGTGACACGGAAACTTAAAAATATCGTTTTCTGGCATAGATTTGTCTAAAAATTGTCTAATTTCAGCTTCGGACATCATGACCGGAAAAGGTGGTTCAGTACAATTTTGATACCATTAAATCATTCCTGCATAAGTAGCAATTTCAAAATTGATTTTCTGTACTTTAAATTTTCTCACAGGGCTTGTACCATTATGAATATTTTGATTTTTTAATGTAAGAATTTTCTCGACTGCATTATTCCTCAAATGTTGACACTCACAAGCATGGCTAATAAAATATTTTCTGGATGTGCAAAGAAGGCGCTTGCGCAAATCTTCTCGCAGGTATCGGTATTTCTCAATAATTGAATAAATGACTTTTGGACCAGCAATACCCTTATAAGGCTGCTTAATTCTGAGCTGCCGTGTTAAGCCACCGAGAGAGTGACATATTTCCAGGTTTCGTTACTGATAATTGTGTACTGCAGTTTCCGATACAAACAGCCTTCACCATTTTCCAAAGACATTTTTGATCTGAACTTAAAGATTCTACTTAAATGTAAAAGGTGGTGAGGCCCGCTGCACGTCCATAAATTTTTTTAATGAGATGCCTCAACGGAAGCTCGTTGAAATGTAGTAAACAAATAAACCACTGTAATGGCCTTCCCAAACGATTTTCAATCAAGGTTATAATTCCTCCGTTACAATCAGTATTTACATTTGTTCCGTCAGAACCTAACGCTAACATATTAGCGAGAGGAGCTTTTATTTCGATTAATTCGTGCAAAATGGCATTAGATATTGTTAAAGCATCACTTGATTGAGGCGATACATGGTTGACTGATATAGTGTGATCCCAACTCTTTAATTAAACAAATATGCTCCTGATTTACAATGTTCGATGATATTTATTTGATGCTCATTGCTTTGTCTCTTTTTCCATCAACATAAAGGTCCCACATGTTAGACTTGGTAAACAAGTTATTTACCATTGTATTCCTGCTCTTCTGTTCCTTCTCTTCGTCAACCAATGATTCATCAGGCAAATTTAAATTGAAAGATTCCTTCAAGTCTGTCAAGAAGCAAGAAGCAAGGTCAGCAGCTGCTCTATCGGAAATTTTGTGCCTATCACACGCTCTAGTAAAATTTTTCGGGGATGATCAGGTTCGCTGTCAATCTCCGTTTCAGTGTCCGATTCCAAGTCCATTTCATCGTTTGAATCGTACAAAGCTTTACTTCTTTGGAGGCGGTAGATCTTCTTCAAAGTCCGAGTGAAATATTTCAATATCTTCTATAGATCGAATTCTGTTTGTCCTTTGCTCTTGCAAAAAATTAAACTTATCTCTAGAAATTTGAGACTTTGTGGCTACCACCATTATTCATAATTCCGTTTTTTGGGTTTCTTCGGTGATTATGTTGGCTGATTGAACGACTCACTTCACGGCGTTAATCGGGCAACATGTGATGATCGGAGACTTTCGCGAGTGAGGGCGCAGAGGAGAAAAATAAAAGCGTCATTCCGCCTAAAAATAGAAAATGTGAAAGTTACATTCTTTTTTTGGTTAAATATTAATGTTGTCAGCCATTAACGTAATTTTTATTTTGTATAATTTAAATTAAAAATAATAATTTTCTTGAAATATAATATTAACTAATTAAATTGATGTATAAATATAAATCATCTTAAATATATGTAAAATTAAATTCATAACAAGAATAATAATTTGGAGTCAGAAATTTATTGTAATTTTTAACGTGGTGCTCATCATGTGTGAAAAACAAAAAAACATTGTAATACGCAATGACCACCACAACTTCTTAGAGCAATCGCATCATGTAATTTTAGTTCATATAATATTATAAACACAACAATATTATAACAAGAGCTTCGAGTTAACAGAATTATATATGTATATAAATTTATAGTTGTATTAGTTGAATCACCAGTTTAAATTACGTACCTTCTATATTTTTGATTAAGCGATTTAATTGAAAAGTTTATTTAACTGACTTATTAATTATTTTTATGTTTATTAGTTATCATGGAAATTTTATTATTAGTTGCAATAGAAACAGTCATAATGAAAGTTGTTTTTGATGATTTGAGTCCAATCTACACGAGTCGCTGATGTTCATGTTCGCTGATGTTTTAAAAAGCGTTGTGAGGAATAAGCGAATACAAAATTGGATAAGTGAGTCCGCCCCCAATTAAATGCAGAGTACAACTTGTACAATTGAACTTGCACAATTTAACTTTTTGATAATCAAACGCATTTATGGTAGTAAATCGCGTAAAAGTTAAATTATGCAAGTTGAATTCGTTTAATTATAAAAAAGCTTAAACTTAAAAAGTTATCTAAAGAATGTTAAAGTAGTGGAATTGTGCTAGTGGAATTATATGCAGTGGAATCGTGTCTAGTGGAATTGTGGTAGTGGAATAGGCATAGAATCGTAATAACGGCAGGAATATTTTTTACCATTGCTACCTTCACCATTTATTTGAAAGCTCCTTTGCCCATTTCAGTTTTTATTAATTGAAAATTCAGTTATAATTGCCTTCGCAATTAAGTTTCAATAAGACCAATAAAATATTAAAGTGTGTGTTTGCATTTCCGTGTAACTGTACAAGTTATAACAAGTTAAATTATTCCCCAGGCTAATTGTGTCAAGTGGAATTGTCCCAGTGGGATTGTGCTAGTGAAATCTCCCGGTTACCTTTATTTAAAATTATATTTATTGTGTAAAATTTTCAAATCATCTACTCGTTCAAACAATTTAAAAAAATTAATTAAATTATTTATAAATGTTTCACTCATTTCTGTCCTCTTACGAATATGCAATCACTGTATTGTAATTACCACATGTACCATACATATATTGAAATTCCATGTTTTGGATGTTGCTTTCAGATATTACAATCATTAATAATAATTAAGGCGAAGGCCAAATAAAAATGGTTATTAACCTAAAAAAATTTTTAGTATTTTTGCTATTTCCCAATTATCCATATATAACCTTCATAATTTTTCTAAACGAAAATATAAGATTCGTTTTTGGAAAATCTCATTTATTTACGTGTTACCGCAAAAAGCAATACAAAGTATAGATATAGAGTAATGAAAATATTTTAAGGGACAATTTTGTATTTGGATCAAAATTGTATTCTATCGCACGACCAACCGATTTATAATGTTTTCCATTAAAAAATTTAGGTCAACAATTTTAGATGCGGTTTGTGTTAAATGTATGGCCTTGATTTCGCACGCTGTTGAATGATTTATATTGTATAAAAATAAATTCACCTGAAGTGTATTTCGTTTAAGTAGGAGCACAATTAATATAAAATTGGGTAAAATGTACAACACTTTGTCTTAAAATAAAAATTTCATTAAGCAACCAGATAGTAAACGCCAAGGGTCATCTGTGGTTCAATTAATATATAATAAATAATGTCTGTATATTCGTATATATTCGCATACCAGGACACCAAGCCGTTATCGTATGTACTAACAAAATGTATATACGAACTTTTATAGGGTTTAACTAATTTATTTAATTTTTATTATTCTGTTGGCAAATTTCCAATGCATGCACATATACACAATTAAAAACAAATTTTTCTGGTTTTATTTTGTATTGTATAGTTAAAGTCGAAAATATATATTTTCTTCAATTTACATAAATTTTTCTTAATGAAATTAATTAATTCTGTTAAAGATACATTGCCAATTTTCGGTAACGTACGTACGTACAAGTTTATATATCGATAAAATTACCGAAATTTTTTATTTTTCCTATATCGTGTTATCTTAGATCTCGCGATGTGATCTATTTTTGTATTATATACTTGCATAGAGCAACAACTATTTATTCATTACCGAGCCAGACTCGTTCATTAACTCTAAAAATATGATCGAAATTCCTTAAATATTTAAAGAGAAAATAAAATTTTTTTCCACACAGTTTTCCGTCGAAATGAAATTTAATACATTTCGTGTAATCTCATCTTTGCTTCTATATTTCATAATCTCTTAGAACAATAATATTTTTAACTTCAAATATTTGTTTGTCTATTAGGAAAATATAGTTTGGTGTGCTATAATTTCGAACGCGTCATTCAAACGAAAACCTTTCATCAAGAATTTTTTATTTATTTATTTTGATTTACTCATTTACGTCAACCGATGCAAGAAAGCATTGATTCAATGCAGTTTTCTATTAAATCTAAACACTGTACCATTAGGCACACGTTTCAAAGATTATTAATAAAGTATAAAAGCGGCGCACCTCGCTCGTTGCAGTCTATTTTGGCAACCACCGCCAACATTTAATTGTTATACAAATATTTTCAGAACAAATAATAAAAGATTTATTTTGTCGTTTTGTAAACCAAATTTTTAAGATATGATTAATTTAAGAATACTAATGATATATAAACATTTCCCTGGTCAAAAAAAAAAAAAAAAATCCGCGTTTTCACATTTTCACATAGCAGAATATTCAGTTCATTTGTGCCGAAGATTGCAATGACAAATGGTAAAGAATTTGAATGACTGTACAAAGTGTTTACCTACACGTTACGTACAGATGTAGATATATTCAAAAATAAATAAACCGAATCACCCGGGGTCAGACCAATATTTATAACATAAAAGTGTATGAATCGTGCCAAACCCCTAAATGTTGATCAATTTAATAATGTTCATGTCTTATAAAATATCGTCATTTTGGATGCTGCGATTCTACGAATATTACATTACACGAAATGTTTTATTATTATTTTGCTGATGTAATACTTAACACCAAAACTAGCATGATATAGCTGTTAATTGTCGTTTTTTCTTTTGAATTCTCCTCAACACATAAAAAATTGTATAACAATCGAATTTCTCGGTATATTAACCTCATCAACCACACTCCTATTTTTATTCTACTGGCCTAGATTATAATTTTCCTTTAACTGTAATTCTCGTAAAAGGAAATTTTTATTTTTTCCTTTTATTACGATTATTCGTTACGGTGAAATAAAACAGGGTGTGCCACACTAATTACCTCAATATTGACATTTTTCTGCTATTTAACACGGTATGATGGCTTGTGAAACGTCCTGTATGAATAAACCAATAAAAATAATTAAAAATGTATTTTGTTCGTGATAGAACGTTACTACAAACAACTGGAGCAAACCACATTTTTTTTGTTTAACAATATTTTCGTAGAATTCATTGAACTTTTTTTTTTTACGTACATACGTAATGTAGTCAGTTCCTGAAATTTGCGAAACATATGAAAAATTTATTAACGCGTTTCTAGTCACGGAAAATCCTTATTTCAAAGAAATTTAGTCTGCCTAGTCATTTTCCATTGCAATGCACATATGACTCGTGTGTGTGTAATTAAATTCAAGGTTTTCTAAATTAGTGCGAATAGTTAGAACAGGTGATATTATTTGGATTTTTCCTGAAATCTAGTATGACGAATAGATTTGGATGGGGACAACATTTCGTAAGTAAGTGTAAGAGTTCAATGTATTGAGAATTGAGTTTCGGCCTGGTCGATTGCAAATACAAAATAAATAATTATAATTCCTATTTTCGCAATAACGAACGAGTCAATTATAATTTTAATTATAATTAAAAAACTTATCATTTGAGTTAATTAAGATTTTTCTGAAATTGTGAACAATCGTCTAATCTCAACGAGGGCAAATTTAACACCTTTGAAAGGTCGCTCGTCACAATTTTCTAAAATTTTTTCCTTCCAAACTTCAAAACTCAAAAAAAAAAAAAAGCGGAGGTACTACGGTTTTCATTTAAATTATAGGTTGTCGACACTACTTGGTGTTTTTGGTAATTCTTCGGCCGGAAAATTTCGGCTGAGGAAAGTGTCTCGGTCCGCAGTACTCCAACTGTTGAGTGTCCTACAGCAGGATCACTCAATTCCATTGCTTTGCCGCAGGTTGTCAGATTTTTCTATCTTTTTTTTTTTTTATTTTTTTATTACGACTAAGTTATTACAACTCATTTAGCAATTTTTCTTTCTTATTTTAATTCTCTGTTAGTTGGTCTATAACACAGTAGTTATTCCCAGTGGGCCCAGATCTTCCGGTTACATCAGCAACTTTCAGTCGTGAGGAACTAAATCAAGCGGCTTCGTTCTCTTTAGCCGTCTTGTCACTGCGCTGTCGACGTCGTTGACAATATGTTGAATATTCGTGTTTTCATGGAGTTATAAATGCTGGATATATTTTTTGGCATTTTTTGTGATTTCTTCGTTGACGGTTTCCATCTTTAGATCCCTATGTAGATTATCGTTTCTAATATACCAATGTGCATTGAATGAATCGCAGTATTTCATTCTGGAACGTTTGTTTAATTTTAACGTTCGTTTTCTTTGTGCATCCCCTGAGCTGGATGTCATAGGTCCACACAGGCTTAAGTATTTGCCTGTATAAAAACAGCTTATTGTGAATGGTAAGCTCACTATTTCTTCCAATGAACCAATAAATTTTTCTGAACTTTATATCCAATTCTTGCCTTTTTTTCTTGACATGCTCTTTCCATTTTAACTTGGCATCGAGCGTCTTACCTAGATATTTTGCCGTGTTCGCATGAGGTATTTCCTGCCTATTTATGTAGATAGGTAAGTGATCAACTTTTAGATAAGTGAATATTGACCATTGTCCAGTGAACAATCTCATTCACAGTGTGCTGCAATTTGCTGGTTGTTTCTTCGATTGTACTTCCAACCGCCAAGTTTGCTGTATCATCCGCAAAGGTTGCAATATCTGTTTTTCCAGTAATACGTATGTCTCTCGTATAAAGCAAATACAAGACTGGTCCGAGCACGCTCCCTTGTGGTACGCCTGCTTTAATTCTCTTGAGTGATGAGAACTCTCCTTCATATTTCACTCTGAAATATCTCCCTTCATTGTATGATTTTAATATCTCATAGAACTGCTTAGGAAGGTCGCGATGTAATTTATATTCCAGTCCTCGATGCCAGACTCGGTCAAAGGCCTGGGCAACATCAACGAAAACTCCAGAACATACCTTTTTATTTTCAAGCATCTTCTCAATCACGTTAGTGACTCTGTGTACCTGCTCTATGGTGGAGTGTTTCTCTCTGAAACCAAATCGATGCGATGGTAACAGGTGTCTTTCTTCAATCAGAGGTCGCATCCTTTTGAGGAATAATTTTTCGAAGAGTTTGGGCAATTATGGTAATACAGATATAGGTATGTTTGACGTTTTCTCATTAGGTGGCTTATTAGGCTTAGGTATCATGATAACTTCTGCTATTTTCCACTGCTGAGGAACATATTTCATTCTAAAAGCTGCGTTAATTATGTGTAGCAACTTCTTAAGACATTTTCCTGGCAAATTTTTAATAACTTTTCCTGTAATAAGATCGTCTCCAGGAGCCTTTTTTGCATTTAGGTTATGTTTGATTTCATTTTTGAGTTCTAGAAAGGTATTTTCATCTGCTGTTTGTCTAGTCAAAGGTTGGAACGTCTCTTCCAGATGTTCAGGAACTTTATCTTTGGGGTTTTTGGCCCAAGTACCATCTGCTTTTTTAATTGGCGGCACCTGCTCTTTTGGTCTCTTTAGTCCCTTTGTAGCTTTCCATAAAGAGTAATCGCTTTCTTTGTGACCAGAAAGATTTATTAAATATTTGATAAAGCTTACTGCTTTGAGTTTTTGTATTAACTTCTGCAGCTTGTTTTTGAGCTGATTGAAGATAGTTTTGCTCTCCGGCGCTCGATTTCTATGCCAGATGTTGCGAGCTTTCCTCTTTTCTCTGACCAGATTCCTTATTTCCTGTGTATACGTTTCATTCTTGTGAGGTTTATTTTTGGCAGGGGGAGTGCTTTCCCATGCTGCGGTCTGAATATTGTTTATAAGCAGCTCTACTTCTCTTTCAAGTTGTATTCGGTTTTTGATTGGGACTTGAAGATCAATACTTTTCTCAATTAAAAATGCGAATTTCCGCCAATTGGTGTTCCCGCTTGTTAACCTTGGTGGCTTTTCTTTTTCAATTATTGTTTCACTGATCGTAAGTATGATTGGAGAATGGTCCGAAATACCTTTGGCTATGAAAAAGTCAATCCCGTCTGGTATTTTGTTTGTATCCGTTAACCAGTAAGTAGGAATACCACTTGAATGAAATTCGCAGTTTATTTGATGTCCAGCTTCTAATAGTTATCTACCTTTAGGTGATATTAGTCTCGAACCCCAATGCGTATTTATGGCATTGAAGTCTCCTCCTATGACGAAATTTGAGCCCATCATTTTGAGCATTGCGAGGTAATCGTCCTTTTTAAGTTGATGCCTTGGTGGACAATATATCGAAGCAACCCACAGCTTCTTGTAATTGTTTAGTTGCACGCTAAGTGATACAATTAGCATTGTCTCTATTTCGAGTTTGACATCTTCGAATTGTTTGATGTTTTCTCTGATGAATATTGTTGCTTCACCCCTAGCTCTTTCTGCTGGATGTATAGAATGGTAACAAGAGTAACCTTTTATTTTTGCATAAGACCTTCTAGTGAAATGGGTCTCTGCTATTAAGCAGATATCAATTTTTTCTGTATTCAAAAAGATTTCTAGCTTTGGAAGATGCTGTAGAAGTCCATTAGCAACCATTCCAGGTTAATATTCTTAGTATTTTGATCATTTTTTTTTGTAGTAAAGGATCAGAAGATAAAGCAAATTTTTTGCTAGAAATCTCCTTAATTTTTTCTCGATGTCCTACTTGTTGTTCAAGATTAACTTGTCTCTTGTTTAGAAACTCTATATTTTCTTCTATTTTAGAAAGGCGATTGACAATAGCTTTCAAGGTGTTTTGCATTGTTGTCATAGCTTGTTGAATTCCAACGTAGGCCCAGGTAGTCCTTGTCTTGCTGCTTGTGAGTATGAGAATCCCTCTGCCACTTTCGCACTATGGAACGTAGTGACAGTTTTTGTCGGGATTTCTTTTTCTTTCGTTGCTCTCTTTGGCTGGTTTTTGTTTGTCCTATTTCGCATGTTTTGCAGTGTTTTGGCTACTTCTCACCCTCTATAGCTAGCAGGACGGGTTCCTTGGCAGTTAGCACATTTTGCTGGAGTGTTCTTATCTATCACGCATTCTTTAGTGTCATGCTTTCCCGCTATTTTACGCGTCTGATTTCACGATTGCAGTATTTTTGCGTGTGGTTGTATGCCTGATACTTTTTGTATTGTGGTATGATCCCTGTTCCTTTTTTCAATGATTCCATTCGGACAACCATTCCAAAGATGTTCCTAATGTTGAATATGTTCTCAATTTTCTCTAAGTTTGCAAAGGTCAGGAGTGAATAATGGTAACTTTATTTTATTAATAATACTCCTTCCTTTGCCGGTAGACTTCCTTTCAGTTTTACACATATTAACTGCATCTAAGATCGTTAATTTTTTCTTTTGAGGTTTTCAATTATCTCATCTATTGTGCATGTTTGATGTAGACCCCTAGCAACTACTCTAATGGGCCTGGTATTTTTGTCTTCATATGTATACCATTGGAGACCTTTATCATTCAATACAGTTGAAAGTTTTCTATAACCGTCTGGATCAGGCATATTTACCCTCCAGACGTTGTTGTTTAGCGATACAAGCTTATACTCCTTTTCTGTCACATCTTTCATTAGCGCTTGAATAACGCTAAATTTACCGACATGTGTGGTATTGATTGGTGGTGGTGGTTTTACTTTTTTGGTCTTGCTGATAGTTGGTAATTGGTTTACCTTTGCTCCCGATATGTTCACACTAGTGTTCATTTCTGGGAACGACTCAGCTTTCCTTTTACTGGAAGAATTTACTTCTTGTGTTTTTTTGCTTTTTTAGGGCCCTTTTTGACTTTTTCATTATCCAATTGGTCTCTCTTTCTAAATCTTCCTCGTCGGTTTGGTACTCAATTAAGATAGGCATTCCGTTCCTTTGTTGTTGTTTTCCTGGTTTAGGGCTTCTACTTCAACCGAAACTTCATGACCAGTTTGGTAGTCCATCTTTAGATTATGTTTAAGGTTTTTAACTTCTTCTTCAAGAAGTTGTATATGGTGCTGCATCCATTGAATTGCTTTATTTAATTCTTCATTTTCTTGTCTAGACTCGGCTAGAGCTTTGATTACTTCCTCAGATTAAGGGTTATTATTAGTTACTTGGGGCGCAGTCGCGACTGTCGCATCCGTCTTTAGTTGTAGTGAACAACTACTTACATTTGGAACCTTTAGAATTGGTGATCTCAACATTTTCACACTCTTAGGAAAGTTGTTCCCTTTATTTTGCAATAGTTGGTCCCCCTCAGGATCCATGATATCGGCCTCCAACGATGATGATTGATTTGATGCTGTTAGAGACACATCCGTCTCGTTTTCTAATTTCGTTAGGTTATTATTATTATTTCCTATCATTTTTATTCCCACGAGTAGCACGAGAAGTAACGGTCACCCATGACAGAGCTCTGCATTATCATGGAAAGGCTACGGGTTTAAACCGAACTTCGCCAAATTCGGAGTTCACATATTAATGACTAAGCACCCTCTTAGCCACGCAGCCATCGGCGTATGTAGTGCCACCTTAGCTTGGGTGTGCTAGTTTTTGGCCACCTTAGCTTGGGTGTGCTAGTTTTATTTGATTTCCGCGGTACTAGCAAACCCCACACAGGATATTTCTATCGGCGCTCTTTTTTCTGGTTTCGATACGGCCTAACTGCCACAGCTGTTGTTTTATCGTACCAGCATGTCCTTTGCAAGATCACCGGGAGATATTCAGAGTAAGAAGTAATTGCTTGCTTTCCATTTAGCATGGAAAACATGGATTTAAGTGGTCGCGAATTAATCCTAGATTCGATTTCAATCAAAGAGCAACGGAGCAGGTCTTCTGATGGAATTCATTTAGGCAGGGCTTGGCTAAGACCCTGTTAAAGTTAGCCGAACGCCAGACAAAAATAAACAGTCGATAATGCAGATTACGTTATTAATATTCCAGCCGAAAATAAATTTAGTGGTTATCAGCTGAAAGTAAACAGGATCGAAAACTTTGTTCCACCTACACGTGGAATATATTGGAAATTCAGAAGAATACAAAATATTGGAATAAAATCAGCCTCTAGATGGATATGTCTGCAAATGGATTGTCTAATCATGTTTCTAATATTTTGGAAAATCAAATGTTCCCAGACTTCCCACGGGAAACTTAAACTGAATATTTTTCCTGCGATTAGAAGCAGATTTTATACAAAATTTCTAATGATTTTTGGAAAATCGAATTTTTCCAGATTTCCTACTGGAAATTGTTTCTCTCTAGAGGCTGATTTTATACCAATTTTAAATATTGTTTTGGGTTTCGCGAATTTTCCACGATGAACTGGGACAGCTTTTACCCCTTAAGAATATTGGCAAAATTCTTCAATGCTATCCACAGTACTTTTTGGCTAAACACTTTATCGACTGATCACGACTTAATTTTTTATTTTCGGCTGGGATAATACAATCTGCATTACCGATTTTTACTTTCGGCTGAAAGCTTTCGTCTAACATTAGCAGGGTTCTGCCTTATCGACTTTTTACTGTCGGCACTTTATACGAGCCGCTCTCAGCCCCCCCCCCACCCCTCCCCTTACAAGAGGATTAAATTTTCAATTAATATTGGCAAACCAGTCCTATGTTTCCTTGCAGACATTGTGCTGAACCTCGTATGCTTGCGACCTTGGTAGTTCTGCCATTTCTGGCATCCCGAGGGCCGCGCTTCTCTTATATGATATCTTGCACACTTCCCTCGGACGTTTTTTAGGCAACTTCTTGATCGGGGTGTGGTATCTCTGGTTAATCTAATTTAAAATTTTCGGATGATTTAATCGGTACATTTCACAATAGTTCCGTAAATTTATATTTTTTTGGAAGTATAATAGAACGTCATTGCTTATACGTGAGATAGTGAGAAACTCTGCATTCTGCAACCTGCTCCCCATCCTGATGATGGATTGGGTATCAGTAAATGGAGACAATTTCCACAATTTACTATTGCTCTGCAGTTTATGCCATTCTTTCAATGCTTTCACCTCATTGTCCAATTCGTTTGGCGATATTCTGATCAAATGGTTTTTACGGTAGAAGAACCGCAGCACCTAGACTTGCATTCTGATTAACTTCTTTATGCTCGAAAATCGCTCAAAATCTGTTGGCCATCTTGTCATGGCAGTATGTCATTTAAAGGATTACCCCAATGCGGTGGGCCAAGAAAGGTTTAAATAACCGAGCCGAACGAATCCAGCATAACACGTTGCGACTGTCGGACCAATAAGTACTGTTGGTGGCAGTTCTCGCATGTTGTTTCTTTATGAAGTTGGCGAGTTGAGCTGCAACTCCATTTGTGGAATTGAGATCATTTTATTGGACTCAATCTTCGTTTTCGAGGTAACGAACGCTACCTCCTGTACCTCATCCGTTTCTTTAACTATGCATGTACACGACTGCTACTGCTGCTTGTTCACTCGCATCCACAAACGGTTGTAACTGGTACGAATAAGTCTCAGGGTTGGAGAAATAGCATCTTGGCAAGCGAATACTTTCGATAACTGATAAGGCTTGTACCCAATTATAACACTTCTTCATCAGATCCAGCTTAATCTGCTCGTCCCAATCTAATCCGGTTCTCCAGTTCTTCTTCAGGATTAACTTGCCTTGCACAATAAAGAATCCGAGCAAGGCCAAGTGGATCAAACACTATTATCACAATACGCAGGACCACCCGCTTTGTTTGTATCTTCTCCCTTCGTAAAAGTTCTATCCCTATTCGCTGCATATTGCTTCATACGCTCATGGTTTCTGTACCCGATACCTCTCTGCGTTCTTATTTTTCAAATACTGAGCCATAGTTGGCGAACAGGATGTTCCAAACGTCATTACAGTCATCTGATACCTAGAGACTGTCTCTTATGAACGATGGCTGGTGAAACATTTCCGGTATGTCGTCACTGATGGCATACTTGTCTTCTCGAAATGTATATAGCATGGCTACGCAGTTTACCAGTAACTCATAACCCGTCAACAGATTTGAATTTAATGAGATTCGGTTAACTATTGCCGCGACATCTCACACGAGTCTTGATTTACCCGGCTTATTAGGGTATGTTACCGCAAAAATGGGTAAGTACCACATACCTTCTCCTTGCATTTATGCTTCTTCGACGCAGAAGCTCTTGCGTCGCACTTGCACTGGCAAGTATTTTTCTTGCTCTGGCGTCTTCACGGATTTCTATCTCCCGTTCGGTCAGTTTCACTTCTAGGCTTTCCAATGCGAAGAAACTTTAAACATACTCATTAGATCCTGGTCTGTCATGTTGTGATGATTCAGTGACATGTTGTTGAATTTCTGTTCTCGTGCTCCGCTTTCTAGCGTTCATACTGTATCCCCTCACACTACACTAACCGTATTTTGCGGAACTAATAGCTGACAGTGATCCAAACCTATCAAAATATGGTCGTACCTCCTTGTATGTCGCAATATGAATTTTTCTTAAATAGCTGACCTTTTCTAGCACTTCTCGTTCGATTGCCTGCATTGGGAGGCATAGCTGGTCCATCGTTCTGACCTTCTGGAATTCTTCTCGATTGCCAACATCTTGCCCAGAAATCTACAACCTCACTTTGCAGCTGTGCTTCTTGTACCGTAATTCGTCTGCTAAATTGCTTTCTAGAAGTGTTGCTGTGGTTCAACCAACTAGAAATGCATATATAGACAGCATATGTCCTACTTTCCTACACAACGCTACCGGCACCACCACTGGTAATATGTTCACTCGTCGATTGCGCATTGTTACATCGTTCTTTAACTGCGAATGTAACAGAATATAGTGTGGTTGGTCACAGCCATATATTCCGCATTTTGATTTAAATCTGCAGTCGCAAAGCCAGTGGTTAGCCAATGTTTCTTCGACACATTAAGTTCCAGTACATGACGACCGGTGAAACCAGCAAAATGGTTCATCCCGGCATTTGCCTGGCAAGTGTTTTTATGATTTGCACATTCCGTGGAATTCTGTGTGTTGTAATCGGCTTTCCGTTCAAGCAATTTAGGATTTTTGAACTCATTTGTTTTAGTTCAACGAACCGTTCAATCTGTTGTCAAAATATTCTTCTTCAGCAAAATCTTATCTTGGCCGCTACTTTCTGTAACATACGCTATATGTTACATCAAAATTATTTCGAAATCTTTCATTTATATCTCCAGTTGGATCATTTATTTGGACAGCGTTGCTATAATCGTTAGAGCTGATGTACTTCACTTTGTATTTGATCTGAAATTCTCTTACCGTTAGGACCTAATTTATGGTACTTAGTCCAAAAACCAAGAAAATTGAAAATATTGTTACGTTTTTGCCTTGTCAATCAAAGTCCGTATCACTGGATTATGAATAAAACAAAATCAATTCAATTTATCGCCAACGAATTTTTTTATTTCACACAAAAAATTATTACAACACAATTTATTAATTATAATTCACAAAATCACTTTATATAAACACTATTCTCAAATTTTACTGTACACTTATAATTTTTATTTCCACTAAAACATTTTTTAAATCACTTTTCATTTCCTTTTTAATCTTCACACTGTCGCTTTCCAAATAGTACTAATAATATTACAAGTTTACACTATCGCGCTCCAAATTCGAATAATCCAATTCGATCTTGTTCGCCTTTTTATATACACAAACCAAACTTCCCGAAAGTTCATGACTTTTCTAGTTAGAATAGTGTAGAAACATTTAGAACTGTTTTATCATGGAAAATTCCATTTAGTGCAGTAAAACATTGAGCTATTAGTTTAACTTATTCTAGCACACGCTAGGTGTCACCGTCACAATATTGTTACAAACTAGTAGTAAACTTTTCGCTGTTATTTAACATATTCTATTTTAACCTAGATGTCACTAACAATATTTTTCAAATTGCGCCTGAAAGATGATATAAAATGCAAAATTAAACCGTTTTTCAACGAAAATTAGAAAATATTAAACAATAAACATAATATTTTCCATTAGTAAGCAAAATGAAGAAAATTTTGTTTTTCAAAAAATTTAAATTTCGATAATTTTCATGCAAAAAATGATGAAAAAAAGAAATCCCTAAATGACACTACTAAAATCAAAACATCTAAGACACTTTTTTTTAAATAAATTTTAAATTATGAATTCTACAAAATATATTTTCCCTTTTTCTGTTTCTTTTGCCATCTTTCTGTTTTGGAAATTATGTGAGAAAATATTATTGTTCTGCATCAGAAGATACTGCTGTATTTTCCATTGGTTTGATTTACCCAAATCATTTCTGGCTCTAGTCTGGCTTACTTTTCTAATTTTGTTTTTTTTAACTATTTTAAAGTCTATTTAATTTCTGTTATAAATACCAGAAAGAAAAATTCTGCCATAAGTTCACCTGGCAGAAATTCAAGAAGACTTCGAACATTAAAATCGTCTCCGGATTTTATTTCTAAATACAGTGCACCACACAAAACGATCTCCTTCTGAATGATGGTGAAGTATACTCAAATTTATCAGCACAAATTGGGGAAAACTCATTAATTCCGTAGCTAATGACCAGTAAGATTTTCAAGTTAAGAAAATAATATCTGTTTTAAATATCAAATGATACTTTTCAGCGTTTTATAGACACAAATATATTAGTAATAAATGGCATTCACAAGATCTTCGATTGGATAATCATAAGCAAAATCAAGAGGCCAATCATTTGTCACATATCTCTCCAAAAAAGTAGAAATATCAAACCCCAACATACTTTACCCCCCAAAAGTTATACAAAGTGTAACAACCATGAACAAGGGTTTTCTTTGAGTTTGATTTTTGATTTAGTGAATTTAATTCGCTAGATCGTTACGTTCGTACGTAATACTCTCGGTGTTAAGTATGAATTGTATTTTTTTGGTTTGGTCTGATGAGTAGTTCAAACTTTTCAGTACCAAACCAACCTACCAACACAATGAATTGTCACAGTATTTTTTTATGCTTTAAGTATGAGCTTAAATGCTGAATATAAATTATAATATAATTCAACCGCAAATTTACCAATTTTACTGTGTTAAGGATAAGTGGTCAGTCTGGCACGAATCACTTAACTGCCAAAGACGAATGGATTGTTCCAGCCTCTTATTACCGATATTTGAATTTTAAAATACCGTAGTAAAGGTAATGCTATTTCAGTTCGGTAATACAACCCTAGAACCCATCAATGTCAACACAAACAGCCAATCGTGACATTTTTACGTTTCTCTTCCAAAAATCGAGTCAGCGGGACACCAATTCGTAAAACAAAGTTTCCACTCAATTTACCACTGCGTTTTATTTACAATGTTTGCATGTGCATATCATGCATCAACAAATAAATAATTAATTTAAATCACTATCGTGACAAGGCTCTCAAAAACATACCCTCTGTTTAGCAACAACTAAGAAAAACGAATTAAAAATAGCAAATATGATTAAAATAAAATTCAAATGTTTTTATTAATAGATTTTATTAGAAAACCCAATTATTACTCGTAAAGAAGGTTAGAATTGATTTTTGTTTGTAGTTCCGCTTACGGATGAATCGTACCTACAGATTCAATTAGAATAGTATAGGATTAATAAAAAGATCGTGCCAAATTAGATTATTTACTGTAATAGTTACAGCCAGTTGTATTTTGCCCCATAAACAAAATTCTAAGAAATAGTATGTATGCAGATAAATGGGAATTGATTTAATTTGAGCAGCATGATACTGCATGTGACTAAACAAAGAATATTGTGTTGTGTTACTTGATTTATGTTATATATCCATTGGAATAAACTCTCTCCTTGCTCTAACCGGTGTCATTTATTAAGTGGATTATACACGATAACACGTTTACGATTAATTAAAATTTTAAGTTATGGTCTAATTGGTATATAACAATGGTGACAATGTGACAATTTGGTTATGAATCATTTTTTTCGTCCATCAAATATTTATGAATAACAAATATAACACAAAAGAATTAAAACGTATGGGGAACAACAGAAAAGGACATGTTTTCGAATAAAAATTGGAAATTGAGGGCGAAATATTTCATCCCAATAATAACCAATTATTTCCAAGACACATTCAAGGAATTACAATTACATCAAGTTCATTAACATTATAAAGAGTTTTGTTTCATTTTCGAGATGCCTGTACAATTTTTGTAGACTATTGTTTTTGGAACGTGTATTATTTATTTTAGGAAGAAACATTTTAAATGTCCTACTACATCAAACACAAACATATTCCTTATAAAAGTTTTTTCAACTTATTTTTGTATGAATACAAAAAATTCCGTAGGATTGAGTGGGTAAACTATTAGAAACTGCAAAAATTTCTTAGACTCCATTAGGTTTCCATTGTTTGAGAGATATCTTAAATCAACTAAAAATTCAAAATAAGAATAATAAATTAAAACCTAAGGTCTCCGTTCATGTAATCAATTTTGTCAAACTCGTTTTGGAGCCGATTTTACTATTATAAATAGCGAAATTAATTATTATTAGTAATATTGTTGTCCCATGTGGAACCAACTTGTCAGACCTTTGTTGAGATTATCTGTATCAAACAACAACTTGGCGTGGTCCTCGATCGTCTACCTGAGTTGTCATGCACGACTACCACAATTTTCGAATTTTTTTTGGGTAAAGGTCATTGTACCGACTTCTAAAAATTAAATTGTGTCCATGGCTAAAACTTGTCTGGAGATTAAAGGCTGTAAAGCATTCAAACTAGTCCCTAAACAGCGAAGTATCGAATCTCTGGAGTTGGTTTGCTTTGAATTGGGCATAAAAGCTGATATACGTATTAAGGCCCTAAACCCTAATACTTGGCCAACCGGTGTACACATTCGAGAGTTTTACGATAAAAATGTTAGGACAACATTGCCTCCACGGATGAAGTTTAAACGGGTGAAATTTGTCCCAAGTAATGACCTGCTGTGTGAAATTTCGGATACCAGCTGTATCACTCAACTATCCCGTAATTTATGCGATGTAGTTTCAAGCAGAATGCCTATAAGTTCCGGACAAACCTCTTTTACCTCGATGTACTATCATAATGCCTCTAGCATTCGAGGTAAACCTAAATTATTCTTGCTTGGCGTACTTGACAACGATTACGATGTAATCAATCAAAAGGTATTAGCAGTCACTGATTATTTTGCTAGCACAGCATTGATGCAGGTATATCATACCATGTAATACTATGTGTACTTGTAATTCTTTTCATTTCGATTTTGAATATGCTGCGACTAGGTTTCTTTAAACAAATTTCTTGTCGATTCAGACTGGGTATTTCTAGAACGAGAAGGAGACTTGAACGATAGTGTTTTTTTTTATTCAACGAGATTCTCAAGTCTGGTATTGAAAGATATGTTCCATCTATGAGAAACGAACCTCAATATCGGCACCCATGGTATAATAAACGGCTAATTCGTACTTATTGAAAAACGCCGTAATAAGCTACATACTTTAAACAAGTTAAACGGTGTTACATTTTATCCTTGCTTCAACATTGCTCATAGGGAGTTTAAAACTTTAAACTGGTTCCTTTACAATAACTACATTTTGCAAATCGAAGATGAATTAACTTCCTATCCTTAAAAATTCTAGAATTTCATAAATGGTAAAAAGAAGGTTGCTGGGTTTCCTACCCCAATGACTTTTCAGAACTCTTTCGCCTGTCAGCCCTCTGATATATCCAATTTGTTTGCCAATTTTTTCGAGTCTGTCTATGAAGAAATCCACTGACTATTATCTTTAATAATAGTACGTAGGGATTTTTCCTGATTTCTGAAAATTATCTTTCATGCGTCCGACTTTCAAATCTGGCAAAAGAAATAAAGTCAGCAACTATCGCGGAATCGCTTCTTTCTGCTATACCACAACTATTCAACCAATCTAGTCTCTTTTATATATATATATATATATATATATATATATATATATATATATATATATATATATATATATTTATATATATATATATATATATATATATATATATATATATATATATATATATATATATATATATATATATTATATATATATATATATATATATATATATATATATATATATAGTAGACTAGATTGTCAGTTCGTCCCTATTAAGTGGTTGCATTCATACCTTTCTGATCGTTACCAATTAAGATTAACGAGTTTAGATCTCGTTCATTTCGTGTTACCACAGGAGTTCCCCAAGGAAGTCACATTGGTCTGCTTTTATTTTCATTATTTATAAATGATCTTGTTGAGTGTTTTGAATTTGCACATTGTCTGCTTTACGCAGATGATATGAAAATATTTGCTCCAATTAAAGAGGTTGCTAAACTTTGGTTGGTGACTTGAATAACTTTTGCAGTTGGTCATTTAATAACCAATTGTTGCTGAATGTGGTTAAATGCAGAATTTTATCATTCTCTCTGAGTTCGTGTCCGACTTAGGCATAACCTTTTCTTGTGATCTAACTTTTACTAAACATCTTACATTATGCTAGGTTTCATTAAGCGCAATTGTAAAGACTTTTGCGATCCGCTCACACTGAAAACACTGTATATATCCTTTGATCGTTCAATTCTGGAATATGCTTCTCAGATCTGGTTCACATTTTTTAAGTTCCATTCAGATAGGAGTGAGAGTGTTCAGAAGCATTTTGTTTTGTAGGCCCTTCGTGGATTACACACTGAGCGAGTGTATCAATATATTCTCCCACCTTATAATGATCGTTGTAATTTATTAAAACTACAAAGTTTGGATCAGCGACGAGACGTTGCATCTGCTATATTCGTTCACGATGTTTTGGCTTTCCCCCGAATATATTGCGACGAATTACTTGCTCGTTTCAATATCTACGCTCCCAGACGCTGTTTGGCCGGTCGCCGTTTGCTACATATTGATCCTGTCTCTACGAATTTTGCACTTTCGGAACCAGTCTTGAGAATGCCACGGCTTCTTAATTCAGTTTAGGATGTTTTCGACTTTAACATGACAAGAAATTCGTTTAAAAATGAGTTGTTTAAATTTCTGTCTACTTCAAAATCGGTGTATTAAATCAAAATCGACAAAAAGATCAGGAAAACCAACCCACCAAAAGTAAGGACCACCACCAACCAATGTTATTGGCGTAACTGAATATGCTACTATTTAATCATTAATGAAATCGGTGACTACAAAAGAATACAAAGTTGTAGCACTGAACTAAACTTATAGAGCCTCGGCTGCAAAGATGACAGATAAAGGCAAGGAGTGGTATACATACGAGGGCAAAAATGATCGTCTGATCAAAGTGATGGTCGGAGGTCTTCACCCAACCTGTACAAAGCAGGATATAATCGAAAACCTTAAACACCAGGGGTTCAAAATAGAGGATGCGAAAAATATCCCAAAAAGAGAAAAAACCGTCACTGATCAATCCATTGTTAATGCTGACTTTTAATAGCCTAGGTCCTTAACATAAAAGTCAGAGTAGAAGCCTTAAGAAAATCCACTGGCTTGATACCTCAGTGTAAGGAATGCCAAGGAATTAATCACACGCAGAAATACGCCTCCAAACTGCGTAACGAACGATTCGTCTCGCTACAATATTAGTACTAATCTAAGAAGATGAATAACACATTCGGAATCGCCAATTGGAATGCAAATGGGCTTTTGCAACAAATTCCAGAGTTAGAAATTTTCCTAAATATAGAAAAAACGCATAATATGCCTAATATGCCTATAATTTCAGAATCTCATTTGACAAAAGATTCATTCATTAGAATTCGAGGATACCAGTGCTACCACGCCATCCACCCAGCAGGAAAAGCGAGAGGAGGCTCAACCATATTTGTGAAGGAAACATCAAACAATACGAAGGAGTAAAATTTAAAAAGAAATCAGGCAAGTAGTCAACATTAATGTTCATTTAAATCAATTCAATATATTACCCTCCGCGGTATAGTCTGAATAAAGCAAACTATGTTACGTTACTCAAATCGCTCGGTTTTAAGGAGGAGCTATTTGTAACTAGTCCAGATGTAAACTGCGAGTTCCTGTCTGGTGTTAAACCAACTTATTGGCCAGCGGATACAAAAGGTACCAGATTTGATAAATTTATTTGTAACAAAAGGGATATCTGAAAACAAAGTGCTACTCGAAAACAGTGAAGGAATTTCGTCTAACCACACGCCTGTCATTATAACACTCGTGATACCATTATCAAAAAAAAAAATTTCGCTATAGGTTAACAAACAATAAAACAAACTGGGATCTCTTCCGCAACCTAGTCGAAGACAATACTGAATTACACAAAACGTTGTGTCATCTAAAATTCACAACAATTTAGTTATAATAACTTCTTAAAAAATAACCAAAAACGTTAGTTTGTTGGTTTGTCGGCGTAATAGCAGCAAAAATCAGTAATAAACTCGTGAGCAAACTCGTAATAAATGGTAAATTACTGTTGAGACAGCAGTTTGATTTATTTAAAAATATAGGTTCCCAAATAGCAAAAAAATTATATTTGCAGTTTCGCTGTACTTCACATACAAACACATAGTTAAGGGAATCGGTTTCAAAATAGCAAAACAGGTCAGAAATAACTAAAGAATTTTAACTATTTGTCCTAAATTAAATATTATTACAGCTAAAGTGTCTTACGAACTTACGAAAAAGTAACCAAAATGTATTAAATGTTTTAAGAAACTAATTAGCTTTTGAATGAGAAAATCACTGATCATAAAATATTATTGTTTTGTGTTAAGCGTTTTAGCTGTTGGATTTTTGCATGGAATATTATTTACTTTAACCCTCTAGCAGGCAATTTTTTCTGACTGGGAAAATTACGGTAGGGTCCCGGTTGAACTGTAAAAGCACCAACCACCAGTCAAATAATATTTTGTCTCACGAATGTATACTAATAT
Source organism: Tipula vernalis (assembly GCA_958295665.1). NCBI lineage: Eukaryota > Metazoa > Arthropoda > Insecta > Diptera > Tipulidae > Tipula > Tipula vernalis. The sequence goes on along the minus strand of OY282558.1, from coordinate 123,745,660 downwards.
TTGAGAAACACAAGGGTCCGTTGCGCCTTTCAGCAAAGCTAAGCTATTCGATGTGAAATAGTTTTTCCTATTTGCAAACGAAGCCTTTTAAAACTTACTAGCACACTTGCGTTAAATCAAGCGAGATATGTTTTCATGTTTTGTGCAATGCAAACTATTTTACTATTGCCTCGCTATGTCAGCTATAACATCGCTCACACGATGTATCGATGTTTTCTACATTGGATCTTTCCAGTCGAAGTACACCTCCCAAGTACTGTCAACATTTGGCGTTGTACTCGAAGGGTGCCTCTCAAGCACACCAAGAATATACTGCACTGTAGATTAGAATATTATGAATATTCTATCTTTCTACTCTCTGATTTCTATGACAAAGACACTAATGATATTTCTTGTACACTTGGACATTTTGACGCGACCATTAAATATTTGTCTGCCCAGTTTTGTTCACATAAATATTTAACTGAAGTGTTTGAATTACGCAAATAATAACCGTTAACACACATACACCTATAATATTATAAACAACTTATAAACTGTAACTCTGTGCAAAGAGTACAAGAGCAAATAATAATTTTCTATTTATTATTCTTGTTTTCTGTACCCCGTCTAAAAGCGGAAGTACCTGCAAGAGGGTTAAAAACATTGTTTTAGTTATAAATTTACATATGTATATTATCCACATATAGGTTCTGCGGTGTGTTAAGCAGTTTTGCTGTGTGTTAAACAATTTTGATTTGAGTTAAGCAGTTTTTCCTTTTCCAAACCAATTGGCATATCAAGACCCTGTTAAAGTTAGCCGAAAGTTTCCAGCCGAAAGTAAAAAGTCGATAATGCAGATTATGTTATTAACATTCCAGCCGAAAATAAACAATTTGGTGGTTGACAGCCAAAAGTAAATAGGATACATGGATTGCACTAAAAGCATTTGTAAATATATGATTTTAATATGTTCCGAAGATTGTAAGAGAATTCAATCCAGTTTCGAACTGATGAGCTTATGATTATGAAAAAATCAATCTTCTCATCAGGCCGCGGCGACTGGACTGATTATACCACAATTTAAATTCTATATATACAGAATGTGCTGTGCGTTTAAGTACTAGCGAATCATACTAATACAGATGAACTCACTTACAATTTTTCTTCTTCACGATATTCACACAGCTCTGTGTGTAAGCTAATTTTACTTTATTAATTTTTTGTTGAATGTTAATTAATTCATGTTATTTCTAATATACTACCGGTGATTAGACCATTTTAATTGTGTTTTTATTAACACGAGAAGTATATTATTATTTATGAACAAATAATAATATACTGCCTGATGAGCGGCCTGATGAGAAGATTGATTTTTTTCATAATCATAAGCTCATCAGTTCGAAACTGGATTGAATTCTCTTACAATCTTCGGAACCTATTAAAATCATATAATTAAATAAATAGAATTCTATCTATTAGTCAGTTTCGTTGAATTACTGTTCGTAAATAATAATATACTTCTCGTGTTAATAAAAACACAATTAAAATGGTCCAATCACCGGTAGCATATTAAAAATAACATGAATTAATTAACATTCAACTCACGTTACTTTCAGATAACTTTCAGTCAAGTCGCCGTTTACATGTTGAATTTATCTGGAACGTTTTCAGTTAGACCACTTTCGGTTTAACATGTATCTTTAGATAATTAATATTATTTCGTATAATCACAAAACACCAACAGTTTTCACTTACTTAAAAATAAAAAAACCAAAATTTTTATTTTTGAATTTATTTACTTTTATTTATTTAAAATTACAACTAGTTTCGATCTTGTAAAGATCATCTACAGGTAATTTTTTGCAATAAAATTATCTGTAGATGATCTTTACAAGATCGAAACTAGTTGTAATTTTAAATAAATAAAAGTAAATAAATTCAAAAATAAAAATTTTGGTTTTTTTATTTTTAAGTAAGTGAAAACTGTTGGTGTTTTGTGATTATACGAAATAATATTAATTATAAAAAGATCACTTACGTCACTCCGCTTCAAAAAAAATTTTTTTATTTTTTTTTTTAAAAAATGTTTAATATGTATCTTTAGTATGTGGCCTTTATTTGTTTAGTTTCCATTTAAGAACCTGGCCTGTCGGACTATTCTAGTTTTCGCTGGGAATTTCGAATTGGTAATTGAGTTACTGTGACTTTTTCTGGAATAGTTTGGTCTTATTTTTTCCAAAGTTTACTGTGGCGATTAATTTTTTTTTTTCAAATATAGTAAATAGGGAGAAAATAATTCTATTTAAATTGCATCAAAATTTTCAAGGAAAAATAAACTTCAAAATTACCAATTTTTCCCTATATTTGACAAAACTACCAAACGACATAATACACTTTGGAAAAAATAATTCTAAACTAGGTATACTAATAAAAAGTTACAATCAATTCCTAAATAAGGTTCTAAAAAGAAAACATATAAGACTCTTATAACCTAGACAGACTGTGGTTTAATAAATCCGATTTAGCTAAACTAGTTTAAGTATTCTATGCAAAAACAAAGGCATTAGCTAAAATCGAGGCTGACACATTGCGACTAATCTCGAAACTAAATCGGTTTTATTAAATCGCAGTGTGTCTAGAGTAAACACCAATTTCATCTTTCAGCTTAATAGAATGCCGTTGACTGAGTGGTGTTGTTGGATAATTGTGTGATCATCAGTGCTTAAATATTTAATGGACGTATTTCATAATAGGAGCCTACGTTTCCAGAATTTCCATAATGGATTAATAGATTCTGATTTGTTAAAAACAACAAAATGCAATGTTATGATGCAAATTATAATTTTAATTTTACTAATTATAGTTGTTATATAAGTCATTTAATCGTTTATCATAAGTTTCAAAATTTCTTTATTTCCAATATTTGTGAAAACGAACGAATTTTTATAATTTCAAAAGTTTCAAAAATCATATAAGTGTTCATTCAAGAGAATTAGTTGTAGTCGATAATATTCGTGCATTGTTGCATGTTTATAGTCCTTCCCAAAATGATGAACAAGAACACAACAGTTAATATTCTTGCACAAATTAAAACATCTTTTGAAAAAATCTCAACTGAACATAAAAGAAAAACGGAATTAAAGAGAAATAGTTCTTACATAGAACCAAAAAGTATTGTTATTGGGGAACGAGTAGATACATAGATAGCTATAGACATGAAAGGAATCTTTTGTTGCAGATAGTAAACGTGGAGGCGGTTCTTAATCCAGTTAAGCCTATATTAGAAAATTTCTTGCAAATTCCAAAGGTTTTGGATTCGGTGTTTAGTTATCTAAAATTTTTATAATTACCCACTATACATGTTTGCAGCCGAATAATGATTCTCCTAAAATTTAAAATATTTAATTAAAATCAATTAGGTAACTTAGAATCTTTTAAAAATTTATTACCTACTTTGTTTATTATCATTGACACTTATATTGTTGCCAATTGTTGAAGTTCAAGGTCAACAACCTTCAATTTTGTTTGGATATTTTTATCTTTACCGCAAATCTAAAGGTAGAACAAATTAGGTACAAATTAATTGTTAGCTTCTGTAATTAATTAAATTTAGATTAAATAATTTAACATACATATGTACAAACTTACCATTTAACTTTATAATTTTAGTCAATTAAATTTATATATTTTTGACACTTTTTTGTTGACAACATTTTGTTAAGCTACTACAATTTTAGTCAGCACAATTATAAACAAAAACGTAATTTATTATACTATAATTAAGGTAAATTGTATTATTGAAATTTATTATACCACAATTAAGGTAGATTGTATTATTGTCAACCATAAAAAAATAATGTAGAAGAATATAAATATCTGGTGAAAAATAAAGGGAGACATTACAAGTAAAGCGATTGATCAGTCAACAACAAATAAATTGTGTAAATAAAAAAAATTGTTAAAAATTGAAATTTAATAAAATTAAAACTTAAAAAAAAGTTTTTATTTCAAATAATTAACTTGAATTAAAATTTAAATTAAAAATTCAAATTCATACATCCGCAAAGTTATCAATACAAACGTTAGTAGTTTGATTCAAACCACTTTCTGGAAAAGAAAATCATCTTGCTAAGATACAGATAACATAGTTCTACCTTTAATTGTGTACCTTGACGAATTCGAAACCAACAATGCTCTAGGTTCTAGGGCAGGTTTACAAAATTTGGGTGCTGTTTACATTTCCTTCCGTTTGTACCAAAAACAATGCAATCAAAGCTAGAAAACATCATTTTAGTTTTTTTATTTCATAGTTTAGATAGAAAAAAATACGGAAATTCCATATTTCAACCCATTGTGGATGAGCTGAAATATTTGGAAAGTGCTGGTATTGAAATAAAGAAACAAAAAATGTATAACTATTTAATTAGTATAATATTTCAATCTATATAAATATTTGAACGAAGCAGCAACATTAATTTAAATTACAATTTAATACTAATAAAGTGATTGATTTCAGCGGAAGAAATTTTTTGTTATTTTAGAGCAAAATTTTTAACTATGTATTCAGAAATTTAATTTAGGGATTGAAAATGAGCCTCTCAAAAGGAATAGGTGAAAGCGTTAAAAATTGATAATAAAAGCATTGCAATGAAAAGAAACGTATCAAAATAAATCCCTACAATATGGAGTATCAAACTGTAGCATCAGTTTCATAAAAAAGAAATTTATTGAAACAGGATCAACAAAAATAAGCCTCTTTGTGGACGCCCACGACTTTTAACTAAGCCGACTGAGCGAAAATTTGCAAGAGTAACAAAATCAGCTATCCCAAAATCAGCTCCAGTGATTAATCCCGGACTTCGTTCAAATATTTATGTCTGACAGTGTACATATTCGAATGATTTCCTTCACATTAGTCATTTTCGCAACTCAAAAATAAAACTTATAAAATATTAGACTACCTAAATAAAAATCCAATTAGCATCATTCACCAATTGAAGAGATCTCCGCCAACAAAATCCTGCACCTAATCAATAATTCAGATATTTGATCTCTTTATCAATAAAAAATATAAATATATCTAAAATTTTAACTCAGTTAACGGACCGCATTCCCTGCCAAATAAAGCATGCAAAGTAAATAAAACAATAAATAAATGTAATGAAAATGAAACGTATACGTAATTATGGCGATTGTGTGTACATCCCACCATCTAAATTTCAATAAATCCATTAAGACAACCATTAAACTCAAAAACATTTAGCCTTCCAAAATGTTTCAACATAATTTCACTTTGTTCACATAAATGAACTCATCATTTTGTGTTAAAAATCAAATCATAACTTAACTTAAACCAACATTTCTAAATTCGCATTTTATTTATCTATTTATTTATTTATTTAGTCAATTTATAATTTATAATATTAATTAAATTAATTAGAAAACAATTTGATTCAGTATGTAATACCCTGTAAAAAAATTATTAATTCTACCTAAATAAACCATTCAAATGAATTGTATAAGACAGCTCTCAATTCCAATTCGACTCAAACCAATTCGATTATACAAAGTATAAAAATCCTATTTGAGTCGAATATACAAAATCTCATTGTGTTCACATAATGCATGATTTCAATAATATCATAGTTGTTTCGTGAATACACAGAAACACAAAGAGATTAACAACACCTGCATACAAGTAACAAAATATTATATACTAAAACTACCAACAGACATTGACAGTAAATATTTTGTACCATCTTTAATGTGCGTAGCACTAGGCCTTATAGCACATATAAACACACCTAAACTATGTATCAAGATAATACAGTAAAATATTATGACAACTGTATCAACACCAACGAAAAAATTCTCTTTTTGTTGTTTTTTGTACATTATAATACAAAAACCAACAAAACAACGCACACTTCCTTCACAGAAACCGTGCAAAGAGTAAACGAGACAGCTACACAAACATATTGTTGGCCCTTTTTATACCAAATTATAAGTATGTATTAGTGTCGATTGTACAATGAACACAAAATCAAACATAAGAATACAAATAAGTGTGCGTAAAAATAAAATCTAATATCAAATTTACTGCGACTTATTTTACAAAGTTAAAATTTATTTCAATACTATCTAAATATTAGACTTTAGTAATTAAAAATTGAAATTTGATTTTATGTCCAATCCCACAAAATACCAAAACATCAAAAATAAAAACATTGCCTAACAAATGCATCCCGGTGGATTGCATTTTTCAAAATTACACTTTAATTATTTTCACTACACTTTGATTATTATTACACTAAAATTTAATTTAATTAGATATTAATTAATTTAAAATTAATATGTATATACATATTACTATATAAATAAAACACAAAAATAAAATAAAACAAAATAAAATTAAATTTTTGAAGAGGATAGAAAAAACATGACTATCCTCTTCGACGAACTCTCGCCAACTTCCGTAGAAATATTTAGAACAATTTGATGAAGGAAAATTCCATTTTAGTACAGTTAAACATTGATCTATTAATTTAACTTATTCTATTACACACTAGGTGTTACCGTTACAATATGTAACAGCTAAATAGCAGAATTGTTAACCATAGCTGCGTTTTTTTATTCGCTCCGGATAGCTGCTATCGAGCGCTATTTATTGGTAAATAAAACTTATTTAACATCAAACTATCATTTTTAATTCAATTGTTTAGCAAAAACTTCATATAAAAAATATTTGGCTCTACCTATTTATACGGAGCGCTATCGGGAGCCACTTTTTATATGACGGCTCTCGATAGCAGCTATCCGGAGCGAATAAAAAAACGCAGCTATGGTTAACAATTCTGCTATTTAGCTGTTACATATTGTAACGGTGACACCTAGTGTGTAATAGAATAAGTTAAATTAATAGCTCAATGTTTAACTGTACTAAAATGGAATTTTCCATGATAAAATTGTTCTAAATGTTTCTACGCTGTTCTAACTGGAAATGTCATGAGCTATCTAGAAGTTTGGTTTGTGTATATAAAAAGGCGAACGAAGTCGAATTGGATTATTAGAATTTTGAACGCGATAGTGTAAACTTGTAAGATTATTATTAGTATTTGGTAAGCGATAGTGGAAAGATTAAAAAGGAGTAAAAAGTAATTTAGAAAGTGTTTTTGTGCGAAATAAAAAGTAAAAGAGATCAGAAAAATTATGCGAATAATTTATATAAAGTGCTGCAATTCGTTGCTGATAAATTAAATTGATTTTGTTTTATTCATAATCCAGTGATACGAACCTTGATTGACAAGGCAAAAACGTAACAATATTATAAACAACTTATAAAAACGTAACTCTGTGCAAAGAGTACAAGAGCAAATAATAGTTTTCTATTTATTATTCTTGTTTTTTGTATTCCGTCTAAAAGCGGAAATAGCTGCTAGAGGGTTAACAAAATTGTTTTAGTTATAAATTTACATATAGTAGATTCTGCGGTGTGTTAAGCAGTTTTGCTGTGGGTTAAACAATTTTGCTTTGCGTTAAACAGTTTTTTCTTCTCCAAACCAATTGGCATATCAAGTTGGATTTCTGTAATTTGTTATTCAACATTATTATCAGATTAACGCGGTAATTACTGAAACAGTACATTTTATCTTTAATAAAGGTAACTGTTTGCTATGAAATCATTTTTTCTAGTGTTTTTAAGTTTATTTAGTATTATAAGAGTGTTATTTAACAGGTTTGTTATGATTATTAGGTTTTCTATGTTCTCGAAACTGTAAGGAAGGAATCGTTTGTGTGTCCGACGTGCTGGTTTGAACTAAACAAAGGTTATGGTATCGTTCATTATCCACCGGACACCAAACAATTCCTCAAATGTCAAGGGTTACAGAGCAAAAAGCCGATAATTCATGGTGCTCAGAACCGCCACGCTTGCTCGCCAAATATTCGGAGTATCAGCTGGCAGAACAGAGTATGCGGAGGTAAGGAGGAGCCAAATCCGAAGAGGGCCGCTGTTTAAAGTATTTACGGTACTAGTCAATTGCAAGATGCCTCTTCAAACAGAACATGTGGCAACACTCCACTATTCCCAATTATTATAAATAATAAATAAAGAAAATTATAAATAATTATATAAATCTTTGTTCGCCATTTATAATCGACTTATTTGATTTTATGTCATAAAGCACAAAACTAGACCGCACATTGGATTTTTGTATCTGTAAATAATCATAGCCGAAAAAACCCTTTTCCAAAATTACACAAAAAAGTAAATAAAATATTATAGCTGTCACACTTGTTTAGTTGACTACCACAGAAAAATTGCATTTCTCCCGACTTTTTTGCTTTATGGCATATAACAAAATCCCTGCTGAAATGTCTTATATAATTAGTTAAGCTAATTAGATGATTTCTCACTGCCACAACGTTGAATATCTATTTAACATTTATAACTAATTTGTATAATTTTTCGGATTTCACGACGTTGTAACAGCTTTATTTTTGCTATCTAGGACAACTTACCTACCAAATAAGTACTTGGGAATCAACTAACACCATTGATTGATTCAATCATTTCTCCTCACCAATTTGAATTTATAGATAGACACTCTACCATAGATCAAGTGCACAGAATCACAGACTTGCTCAAGTGTCTTCTTGGACGTATCTCAAGCCTACGACAAAGTACGTTATCTGATTTTAAAGTCTAATAGCTGATCGACACTTTCTTGTAATACATAAATACTTCGAACTAAAGAAAATATCGACCAATACTCTATATACTACAATATATCGGAAGATATTGAAACCTGTTTAGGCGTATGGTAAGCAGCTATAAGCCTGTACCAAGAAAACTAACGAAAAAGTAATACAATGTTTTCAAAATAAAGTCTTGCGTTTTATGGTCAACGCACCAAGGATCTAAGAAATTTAATTCTAAGATGTGAGGAGTCTCCGAATACCTCAACTACGGCCCCTTTTAATATTTGAATTGCGTCCAAGCAGCTTCTGTTCCTTCTAAATCCAAATTGTTCGGGTGTCAATAGTTGATTTTTTTCTAAATACCAAATTAGTCTTTCGTTGACCATACGTTCCATCACCTTAGCGTCATTGTTAACGAGCGAGATTGGGCGGAATTCTGAAGGTGTTCTTGCTTTTAGATTTTTAGGTATCGCAATTACAACAGCTCTTTTCCAATGGTATGGGAAAGTTCTATTGGACCATATGGAGTTAAAAATGTTCAAAAGATAGATTTTATTGGGAGAAGTTAGATTGTTCAACATTTTGTTTGTAATGAGATTTTCGCCGGGGGCTTTGCTGTTCCCACTTTTGAGGGCTACGCTGAGCTCAATCACATTAAAAGGAGCGTTCAACTCCATTGAACCATTTCTTTGGCTTAAAATGAACCGGCTCTCTAGCAAATTCTTATGTAGAATTAAATCAGTCGAATAATTTTCCGAAGAAGAGTTCGAGGCAAATGAAGCGCCGAGAATATTAGACATTGATTCCGAATCTGTGTAAGTATTAATATTGTCGCGGATATATGGAGTATGATTTACCGTTCTTTTATCGGTCAGTGCACTAATTTTCCCCCACAACTCTTCGCTAGTTATCCTCGGACCGATTTAAGCTCGGAATTCATTCCAAGAGGATTGTTTAGCCTGTCTTACAAGTCTTTTAGCTCGTGATCGAGCTGTGTTAGGGAACCATTTCCGTGGACATAAGTTGGAGATCCGTCATTGATGCACACTACAACATAGGACCAAATCGATATGTGTTAGGGAACCATTTCCGTGGACATAAGTTGGAGATCCGTCATTGATGCACACTAGAGAGGAATGACTAATGAACTCATGGACGATTTTCCCTCTAGTATTTTCCGAGGGAGATCCCCAAAGAGGGCCGTGAGCATTGAAATCTCCTACCAGGACAATGGGCCTCGGAAGTGCAGAAACTAACTGCAAAAGGGACTGAAGATTGATGGTGAGATGTAAATTGAGCAGATCGTTATTGGTAAACCGCCCAAGTCTACTTTACAAGCGGCAATTTGCAAGTTTGTATTAATCTGGAGCGGAATAAATGACAGACAATCTCTAATTAGTAAAGCAGCTCCACCAGAACCAAAAGGATCCAGTGGGGTATTTGTAACTATGTTATAACCTTTCAGTTTAGGTTTATGTATCGGTTTAAATTTAGTTTCATTTAGTGCTAAAACCCATGAATTATACTTGGCTACAATCAAATTTAGCTCATTGTCCCTGAAAAAGAAACCATTGCAGTTCCAATGGAGCAAATCGTTACAAGCATTATTCATGGTTGACATGGCGCAGTAACTCTAATTTACCTGGGCTGAGAAATGAATAATCCTTGTTACTGTGACTTACTTGGTTTTTATACAAATGATTTTGTGTTGGTTGAAAGTTGACTTCTTCAGACTTTCTTAATGGTTGTGATTTGTGATGTTTATTTTGATGAGTATTTGACTGTCTTTGTTATTGTTGTTGAAATTGTTCTGATGATTGAATTTGTCGATTTTGTTGTAGTGGTAATGTTATGTTCTCTTCTTGTAAATGTTTTTGTTGAGAATGTTGCTCTGCTTTATTGTTTATTGTTTGTTGTTCTTGTTGAGAAATATGTAGTTCACTTACGTGGAGAATTTATGTGGGGTTTTGTGTATAAGTCTGAGGTAGAAGTGGTTGAAGTTTGTGTATTGATTGTTGAGATGTTGATTGATGCTGTTGGTGTTGCTGTGATAGCTGTTGGGGTTGTATATCTTACTGTATTTGTGGGTACTGTTGATTTGGGTGAGTAGTCTTTGGTTACTGTTCCTGTTCGTTTTGCTTGTACCCGATTGGTTTGGATTGTGACTGATTCTGTGCAGTACGATTTCCTTTTACTATACTGGCATAGGATCCTGATGCCGGAGTTGTATTAGCGTGTGTCCTATAATATTGCGTTCTTGCTTCAAAGTAAGTGATACAGTCTGTTATTCCAATTTTCATGATTTCCGCTTCTCTTTTATAAGCCGGACACTCTTTACTAATGCTGGTATGGGGGCCCTTGCAATTGACGCACTTTACCACAGTGCAAGGTTCCTCGTGAGGGACTTGCAAATCCTCAGCGCATTTGAAGCAAACTAATGTATTTCTGCATCGCTTTTTTGTATGTCCGAACTGATAACATGTGCCACATTTCATGAGGTTTGGAATGTACAGTCAGACAGTTTAATGAACAGCAAGTTTAATGAATCCGGCATATACAGTTTCTGGAACGGTTGGTATATTGAAAGTAAGTACCATAGCTGCGGTATCTTGCAACTCGCCCTCAATCCTCTTTTTGATTTTCCCCACATCAATCACTCCTTGGGATGAAAACCCTTCTTTAATCTCTTCTTCCGATAGAGAAATTAAATCACGGCAGAAAACCAAACACTTTGAATTATTTAAGTAAGGGTGTTCTGTATCCACTACTGGTGCTAGTCCTCCGAGTTGTTTTAATTTGAATAGTGACGCTGCGGCAGATCGTGTTTTAGTTAATAGCAACAACTCCCAGCTTTTAGTGCGAGTTACTTTTTTAATGCCGTTAGAAACAGCCATGTCGAGAGCTTTCTGTATTCCAAAAGGAGAAATTCCATTTAGCTAGACGCAAACGGGGCACTGAACCCCAATCTTTTCACCCTTAATTGTTCGGTTTTTTTTCCTTTTTGGTTGTGGATATACTTCACTATAATCGCCGATCCCTTCCAGGGCGGCAAACCGATTTCCAAGGAGCATTCTGCCTTAAGGCAGATGCCTCCTACACCAAGACATTCGAGTTACTAGGTGTAATGTTGGTTGTTAAATGATTTGGGACATAATAACCAACATTCCTTTCCCAAGCATGGTAATATTGTGGATCTGTAATGGGTATGTTCGCTGGGGTACTGCCTGTGTTAATCGCGGCTGCAGTAGTCGAGTTTGGTACGTAGGGATTAAAGGTAGACAAATGTGGCACATTTTGTTTGTATTAGAGGATTTGCCAAATGTATCATCGGTGGTATTTGTGCATTTAAATCTGTTGTAACCGTGGCTTAAAGTTTACTAGGGAGATGTTGTTTCTCCAAGTTGACTTGGTGGTAAAATTATGGATTAGTTGATCCTAATTTAGACTTCGTTGCTTATGTGATTGGGTTCGATACAGCCACTGCCTTTGGTTGCATAATATTTTCAAGCTATGTTGTGTTAATTATTGAACTTGAGCTACTAAATTGGTTATAAGCGTCGCTTGGTCCTGTATGACTGCTTGATTCGTGTTTGCTAAGATCGTGATCAGCTTTATTGCATTTAAATGCTTTTAGTTGGTTTTTCTTGACATCCACCTGTTTCAGACTATATCATTTCGGGTAACTAATTCAATCCCAATTTATCGCATGATTGAAGAAAACGAACAGCAAGCTCATGTTGAATCATAAATATTATGACTCAAAATAAAAATCAATATCAAAAACAGAAATTTTCATACGTTACAACACTTGAGCATTTGTTACTTTTCAAATTTTGAAAACCTTCAAAATTTTTGTTTTACGACTGTAACATTCGATCATCCGTCATCAAAATGCAATGGTGTCGCCAGCCGCAGCATTTTCCCACCCAAGACTGAACTTAGGACGGAAAATGCTGCGAGTGGTGACTCTATTCTGAGTGTAACAAATTGTTAAATGTTTTCCCACATAAAATGCACAGGGTTCGAATCTCTTGACATCTCTATACATTTCTTGAATAGAATAGTTTAACAACATTTTCCGGAAAAAAAATTTTAGATTTTCCTAATGAAAATGAGAATTTACGTAAGAAGCTTTATGCTGACATATGGTTTAAGTAGAATAGAAAGAGATTTATATTTTCAGAAATTGCGTTGGGGTAATGATTTTATAATTTCTTCCTACTAACTATTTCTTCCTAATAAGCTACATCTCAAAAAAAAAAATTTAAAAATTAACAAGCGTGTCAATTTACTGTTTTACATTATTTTGTATTTCTTCGTACAACTTATTAAGGACTCCTAGGCGACGAGGTGTTTGTTACTTTGTATATAACATTTCCGATTGTATATGTCTCTTAATTTGAAAAAAATAATTCGATTAGACAATCTAATTCAATGAATTACCGTGACAAAAATCCATTAAAAAATTGTTTTAGATCAGTGTTGCATGTATATTAGGCTATATTTTAGTAGTACACAAATGAGTCATCCATGTGGCACTTTAATAATCGATCGATTTAAATTTCCGAATCTATTTAAGCCTATAAACAAGTACCCTTGTGCTAAACAGCCAATGTAAGTCAATCTTTTTCATCTTGAACTAATTTTACAATTCTAATTGATTTTGTATATATGTACATACATATAGGGTTTATGTACAGTACACCATAATATAATATTAAAGGAAATTTTAAATTTATTCATAACAACATAAATTTGCATATACATAGTTTTGTTTTTGTTTATTATCATTTTAATATTTCAATAATAACGTTAAACTTATAAAACATATTTATATTTTGTTTGGAAAATTTTTATAGAAAAACATTTATTTTCCGCTTCATTTGACTACCCATAGCAATTTGATATGATATATCCTAACGACTTGTAAAGTGTAACAACAAAGTTAAAACAGATTTTATGACAGCACCAATTTGCATAAAGAAAAAACCGCGTCTTTATCATATCACAATTTTGTTTACTGATACATAAGTATTTCGCTGATTGGTAAATGACATTGACATATTGTATTCTCGATTATCTAGCAACACCAAATTTTTAAACCAATTTCAGCTAGATTTTCAAAAATAATACGCAAATAATGAAAATCCAGTTTGAGCCTGTAGCATGTTTGTACACCGTTTGCTAAAATAATAAACAGTATGGAAAAATGACCATACATTCGCCACATTATTCTTATATATGTGTAGCTAGTTAGTCGCAAAACTCGCTTCGCCGATTCCAAAAAAAAAAAAAAAAAGAAATTGACACACGTTTATTTATTCAAGAAAACGAAAAGAAAATGTTGTCAGATAATATTGTGCACGTTGAAAATTAAAGTCATTAATTAATTATCAATTTTCTTCTATTCATTCTCTTCACTATAGACGGAAGAACACATAAAAATGTAAGATTTTCATTTTGTATACAAAACCAAATAATTTTGACTCGTGTTCACAATTTATTTACAATACTTATCTCAATGGAATTATCAAACCAAAATAAACACGTGTTTTTTTGTTATTCAAAGCCAATTTTTTTTTTTTTAATATTTTTGTTATTTTATTGTTCAACCGGATGATCTTCTTAAGGACAACGACAATGATAAGTTTGTATGTATATTGTATAACATAATTTGTTCCAGAATGTTCAATTAAGAAATTTCCGTGATTTAAGTTATAAAAAATTTCCAACCCATTAATATCAATTGTTTTTGTGATTTTGTACTTGTTTGGATCGGGGGAATTTAACCGTGTCTTAACCTATTATGATGATTTATCTTACTTATCATAATTTAAAGATGGCACCGCACACTTAACGCCTCCATTATGTGTCACCAAGATAAGGTGCAACACTAAGCACAACATATCGCCAACCACTTCCGCGGAACTCGTTTTCGGAGAACAGATCCGCATTCCTAGCCAACTACTTGAGGAAGCTGTTATATTTAGTGTTTCTAAACAAGAAATTGTTCGTAGATTAAAATAATAATTGTGGATTAGTATTCTTTATTAATATTTAGAATTACATGTGTCTGTTCGTGTACAGGAAAAACTCTAATCTAACATCCTACTGTCAAAACTAAGAGTACGTTTTATACTTTAAAGCTGGCTTCACATGACATTCCTCCCCACCACAGTTGAGTGCGGCGATCACAAATCCAAACGAACTGGTGCCCTATGTGGACGTTGGCTTCGTCGAATGACTGGAGTTGGATCTACTATTGCCGTTGTTGGTTGGGACCCGGTTACCGAAATCTGTTGATTTTGAGGACTGCGATTCTGTTGAACGGTGGCAGATGAATTTGCGGATCCTTGTAGTTGGTGTGGGCTTCTATCTAATGCCGCAGTTGGCGGGCTCTGTCGTTCTCGGATTGCATCTGCATGTCTGCGTTTGGTGGTTTGATCGGGAAATGCAACGCTGTATGACCATCTGTTACTTTGCTGGGTGTATTCCCAGGGTTCCATTTCGTATCATTGTCTGTTCGCACCCATACGTTATCACCTGCATTGAAATGGCGTTCTTTGATATTGTCTCTATCGTGGTACAACTGGCTTTTTAAATTATGTCTGTTTATATTACGTTGAATAGATGCCTTTATGTTATTGAAGATTGTTGGAAGCCGTTGTCCCAAAAATATCGCAGATGGAGCTTTGCCCGTTGTACTATATGGTGTGTTGCGATAACTAAATAAAAATGCGTTAAGCTGAGTATCGAGATCTTCGCTATCCTTCTCGCTTGACTTCATTCGTCGTTTAAATTTGTCTTTGGGTGGTATGGCGAGGACGTAATATGTTTTATTCCCTCCTTCTCACAAAATGTTTTGAATTCTTGAGACAACAAACTGGTAAGCACTTTCTCAAGCATGTTTGTCGTGATACTTGTCATCGTATAGACTTCTACCCATTTCGAAAGCGCGTCCACTACGGCCAGAAACTGTTTGTTTTCAAAACGTCTCGCGAAATTGATGTGATTCCGTTCCCAGACGCATGCTGGAACGTTCCATGAGTATAATGGCACTTCTTGTTGGCCGTTTCGGTTCTCTTGACAACTTTGGCATCGTTTAACGAAGCTGTCAATGTCCTCATCGAGTTTTGGCCACCATATGTAATACTCGAGCCATTGCACGCTTAGCTACAATACCCGGATGGCCGCTGTATAGTCGATGGAGTGCGGCTATACGTAATGATGCAGGTAGCACCATTCTTCCTTGCCACATGAGGATATTGTTTTCTATAGACAGTTCGTCTTTGCGCTGTAGAAACGATTGGAATTGTGATTGTTGGCACATCTGTTGTGTCCACCCATGTTTCACTGCACTAATAATGCGAGAAACCTCCTTGTCTTTATTGGACTCGACTGAGATGCTTTTCTCGCAGAACTGCAGGTCATCTATCTTTGCTTTGCCAATGTAGTTGACGTCGTCTTCAATCTTTTGCCTGTCGGAGTGTGGTTCTTCTGTTGTAGTCGGCATACGTGATAAAAAATCGGCAAAAATGTTTAATTCTCCCGGAATGTACTCGACGTCATAGCTATATGAATTTAATAGCAATGCCCATCGAATTAAACGATTATTAACAAGTTTAGGCAAATTGCGATTCCTGCTAAATATGTGTGTTAACGGTTCGTGGTCCGTGACCAATGTAAAATGTGTACCCGCTAGGAATCTGTCGAACATTTGTACCCCAAAAATGATTGCAAGTGCTTCTTTGTCAATTGTGCCGTAATGTAACTGAGCACCTGATAATTTTCTTGATGCAAACTCAATTGGTAAGTCAATCCCGTCGCTGTTGCGATGACTAAGGACAGCACCAATTCCTTTGTCTGATGCGTCGCATGTAACATACAGATCCTTTTCATCATAATACGGGTGTATAAGACCTGTGCGCGTGAAAGCTGGAACTTAATTTCGTTGAAAATTGCTTGTTTATGACTCGTCCATTTGAAACGTTGATTTTGCCCTGATAGTGTGTGTAAATCAGATGCTGTGCCGTACAAATTCGGTATAAATCGCTCGTAGAAATTTACAAGCCCCATAAATGGGCGTAACTGTCGGGTGTTCGTTGGTGGACTGGCGTTGATTATGGCGTCCAATTTGTCTTGTGTTGGAAAAATTCCCTATCTTTGTTGAAGCGATGTCCTAAGTACACCACTTCGTTCTGGAAGAAAATGCACTTCTCTCGTTTGATCCGGAAACCCGCTTGTTGTAATCGTGTGAGTATTACTTTTAAATTGTGCATGTGCTCGGCGTCGGTTTTTCCTGTGATAGCAATATCATCGAAGTATATCGCCACTGAGTAAATGTTGTGACTCTGGATGTACTTCGAACTGTAGATACGCATCCTTTAAATCGATTGTGGAGAATCGTTCTCCACCAGCAAGTGTGCGCCGTAAATTATCAAATAATGGTACTGGATGTTTCTCCAATAGCAAGCAGGAGTTTATCGTAACGCTGAAATCCCCACAGATTCGTATGTCTCCGTTGCGTTTTGGTACGTTTACAGTTGGTGTAGCCCATTCTACCGGTGTTTCATTTGGATCGACTGGTGTCAAAACGCCTTCGCTGACTAATCAGTTGATTTCCTTTTCGACATTGTTCTGTATCCCGAATTTGACATATCGGGTGTCGAAGCGTTTCGGTTTTGCATCATGTTTCAAGTGTATTTTGACTTTGTAGTCTTTGATGCGCCCATTGTATCACTGAATAATTCGTCGTAATTTACAAACATATTTGCTAACCCTATGTGTGTTTAGAGTGCCTGTATCATTACAGGTATGGGATTCGGCGTTTGTAATCGAATAAACGTGTGCGAGAAATGGTATGTTGAAAGCTTCGCACCTTAGTAAACCAAACAAAAACGGTTTTGCCTGTTTTATGACAATTACTGGTAATTTGAGTGTTTCGTTGTTGTAGGTTACGTGTATAGTATATGCCTGACCTAGAGTTTGTAATCGATGACTGCCGTAAGCCATCAGCTTAGGTGCCTGTATTAGCGTTGGTTGACCTATTTGTTTCCAGAGATGTTCATCGATGATGAAATGTGATGCACCAGAAATATCAATGTGAATGTCAATGCGCTTACTTATTTTAGTAACATGATTTATAGTGTAAATGAAACCACTGCCATCATCACTGTTATTGCTGTTACTGTCAACTGTGGACGTTGCCGCCATTTTGTGAATGTTTCCCGACTTACGTGGATCACCTTTGGTGGGTGTTGCAGTTGTGGTATATCCTGTTGTTGATAAATTTGTGCCCTGCCCGTTTTAATGCAACATGACGCATAGTGACCACTTCGCCTGCACGAATGGCATATCACATTTGTTGCTGGACACGTACTGTCGTTTGTGTGTCTCTCTTTACCGCAACGTTTGCAATGATTTGCGTATAACTTTTGTGGAAGTTGTGTAGTGTTTGTGTTTCCATGTTTCGATGTTTTTTTCCGTGTATTTTGTTAACACTTTCTTGATTTCCGTTTGTTGCATTGGGTTTTAATACGTCGTTTTCTGCTCGTTCTCGTGACTGTACCACTTCGAAAACTTCTTTAAATGTCACTTCGCCCATCGTCTCCATTTCTTCATTTGCAGCGTTTCTGACTGTACGTGTTGTTTTCAGATCCGGCCATCTCTGTCGAAGTTCGATTTCGGAATGTTGATGACGAATGCCAGTTGCGAAACGATCGCGTAATTGACGATCGAGATTCTCAAAATCACAGTCACGGCTAATTGCACGTAATTCGTTTGCATATTGTTCGAAGGATTGTGTTTCTGTGGGCGTACAATTCCAAAACTGTGACAATGCCTTAAATCGAGTCGTTTTGTGTTTATACAAATTAATGAAACGATCGATTATTGTTTTGTATGTATTTTGTTCGAACGGTGTGGTGGCATCCGTAAAAGACACTTTAAGTTCGTGATGAGTGTCCGGTGACAATGAACACAGGAATAAATCACGTTTTGCGTTCACGTATAATTCTGTGTTGGAACTATTAAGTCCTCTCATGCGACATTGCGCCTCGAAGGCATCCACAAAATTTTTCTAGGAGTTACAATTCATTTTATTGAAAAGAACGAATTTAAATCTAAACATCTTTCGACGAAACAACTAAATAATCGCCACACATCGGCAAATATTGCACATCAGCGATAGTGACGGACAGTGGTAGTAACATAGTGGGTGCCGTGAACTTATTTTTCAATCCATCTAAATATCTGGCTTGCTTTGCTCATAAAATTAATTTGGTTGTTCAAAATATAACAAACCAAGATGATGTCACAAACTTAATTCTAAAGATTCGAGATGTTGTAAAATTTTTCAGGAACAGCGTAGTTCAAAGTGATTTACTTAGAGCGAAGCAAGATTCGAACGGGTCATTGAAGTTAAAATTGGACGTCGTAACTCGATGGAACTCCACTTATTATATCTTGGAGTCTCTTTTTGTCTAAGGGAACAAATAAAATCAATAAAAGGAAATGACTCGTGATTCGTCTAAACCTTAAAAGAATATATATTGTGGATGAGTTAAACCGCCGGTTTAGTGAAATCGAGAACAACGATATTATGGCTGTTTCAACGATTCTCGATCACCGCTTTAAAAATATTAATTTTAAAGATACCTTAGCTGGTGCCCATGCTATTTCATCCATCAGAAAAATAATGGACGCCTCTGATATCACATCATTGTCGTCTGAATCAAATGATGAAGGAGATCGGCTAGAACAGCCCTCAACCTCATACGATTTTAGGAGCAATCACAAAAAATTAGCTCACGGCCGTCGTAAAAGGCGTTCAGGCAAAGACGGAGACAAAGATGAGCTGAGTTTATATTTTGCGAATTCAGTTTGCCCACTAAAATCGGATCCTATAATTCAGTGGGATGAAATGAAAAACGTTTTCCCTCACTTGTACGGCCTTGCCAAGAAGTACCTGATAATACCCGGTACCTCCGTACCATCAGAAAGATTATTTTCTAAAGCTGGAGAGATTTTAACACAAACTTTAGTTCTTTTGGAAGTAAAAGAACCGACTTATAGATGAAATCGAAATCGGAAAGAAGAATATATTCAGAAAACTCGGTAAACGATATGTCAAAATGACCAAATTTCAACCCTTACATTTGTAACATCCGGTCTAAAATAAGTTCAAAAAATAAATATGGTTGGACTCGAAAGGGAAATTGCACTGCATTTTTACGACAATAGTCATTTAAAATGACAGCTAGCACAACTACCGCTCACTTGAAAATATATATTGACAAAAACAGTCTTTTGAAATGACTTGAGTCATTTATAGGAATCGTCTAGGATTTATAGAAGGAATATTAAAAGTTGACTGTTACTTCGCGTGACACTGCGTAGTTGGGGTGTGGCGACCAAAATTTTGTAATTACACTCTACGATTCATCGGACGAAACAATGACGAACCGGCAATTACGCGGTATATTGAGTTCGCCATATACGTCAGAAAAAAAAAAGTAGAAGTACGATTCAGGATACGAGGCAAACACACCAAAAAAAAAATATTAAGACAATAAATTTTCATTTGCCCAAGTTAAATATTTTATTCTTAATTTTATCTACCAGTCTTAACTGAAATTCAATGCTTTAATTAACGTAATAAATAGTTTGAAATTAAAAGTAAACATTGTTTGTTTTAACACGTTCGCCACTCACTGTCACATATATGTGACATGCTAGTTTTACCAGAAACTCATGTCACACATTTGTGACACAAATTACATGAAATTTATTTAGGATAACATTGCAGTAGTTCTTGTTATGATTATTTGCTATATGGATGATTTTCTAGGAGTATCTATCACTTGTTTGTGTCGAGTAGTTTCACTGGAAGCTTAACCGTTAGAGAGATTTTCACAAAAATATTTTAATACGTGAGTTTTTCCTGAACACCATAAAAATTGCTTGAGTTGCGAACGTGTTAAGCTAAAGCGGTGTGTATAATATTCCATATATGTAGATTCCGGGAAAATAACCCCAAAATTTCCCTCGTAACAATCGCGTGGTTAAAATGTGTAGGGGCCTTTCTCAACGTAAGTTGGGGCCCAACAAGATACGCACATTGGTGACCCCGACGTGATATTAAAATATTATATACGTTATATTGTAAATATAATTTTTCTCTTTTCTCAACCACGCGCATACAAGCGTGCATCACATAACCTAAAACACAAAGCACGGGTATAAATTTGGATCTCGATATAACGCTATCATTCAACGGAGCAATATTCTCAGCAAAAGCAATACTTCCAGCAAATATAATCGGCTTACAAGTCAAACTCAACGGGAATAAAACAGTAAGCAATTCAGAATTTACCACGACTAGCTACAACCGACGGTATTCTTCGTTTTTTAGGGATGATAAACTATTATCGTATTTTCCTACCCAAGCCTGCACATCAAAGGACGAAAAAAAGGACAAGTCACCGACAAATTGGACCGATGAATCCATCAGGGCGTTCGAAATATGCAAATAAAAACTAGCCGAATGGACTCAGCTGACTTATCCCGTTCCAAACGCTATATTCGCTATCCTTGTCGACGCATCAAACACATGAGTGAAAGCGGTATTGCAACAATTTACAAAAAAAGCTTGGCAATCACTCTTCTTTCATTCGCCAAAGCTAAGCGATACCGAAACTCGCTACAGCACATACGATAGAGAATTATTAGCCGCCTATTTGGCTATAAAACATTTCAAAAATTTCATCGAGGGCCGAGAATTCATTATATTCTCCGACCATAAGCCGTTAACGTATGCACTTCGGTAAAACTCCGAAAAGGCATCACCGGAGACAACAATATCGTCGCAGACATGGCCCAGAGCTCCCGGGAAAATAACCCCAAAATCTCCGTCGTGATAATCACATGGTTAAAGTAGTGTAGGGGCCTTTTTCAACGTACGTTGAGCCCTAACAAGACACCCACAGGGGTGTAAATCAATCAGAATTCGCCCAATAACTCAAAGAAAACTTCGAATATATTCGACAAAGACATGACAAAATATTCATCTCTAAAGATTTAAACACATGTTTACACGATTTATACGCACAGATGCTGTAAAGAGGTCAATGCAACTGAGCAGAAAAATTTTGTGCGTTGGAAATCCTGGGTTAACATAGCAAAATATTCACAGATAGACTAAAACCTTGTTATCTAGAGGGAACAAGTACCTCAATCTCAATAAATAATAGCTTACCAGACCAATGAAGAATATCTTTTATAATTTGCCATTTGTTGCGGCCATTTCCCATACTTCAAACAATACTTTAAGTCTGTCATCTCCTCGTCTTTCATAACATCGCTTTTGATTTCTTCCAATGTTATGGCTTTTGGTGTCGCAATTCGGATAACTTCATTAAGATAATTTTAACCTCTTTTGTCGTATGTTCTATCATTTGATTTTGGTTGACACAACCTTGACAATGGATCGGCTATATTAGTTTTATCTGGTCGATATATAACATTCATATAAACGATTGAAGACGCAAGACCCATCTCTCAATTCTAGGACATGGCTTCGATGAAGGTTTAAATAGAATCTCCATTGGCTTGTGGTCGGTTATGAGATAAAACTCCTTCCCCATCACGTACATCTTAAACCCCTCCACTGCCCATACCAATGCCAAAGCTTCCTTCTCCGTCTGTGAGTAACGTCTCGCTACGTCTGATAAACCTTTAGAAGCAAAAGCCACTATTCTAGCTTCCTTTTTATTGTTTTCTTGCATTAATACTCCTCCTAGCCCATATGGACTAGCATCGGCTACTACTATTGTTCGGTATTTTGTATCGTATTACCCTAAGGTCGTTTCATTAATTATTAACTCTTTAAGCTTTTGAAATGAACTTTCCTGCTCGGACTTCCATTCGAATTTATTTCCTTTTCTAGTAAGAATCTTTAATGGTTCACTAATTGTTGCCAAATCTAGAACAAACCTACCTACATAATTCAATATTCCCAAAAAACTACGTACTTCTTCTTTGGTATTCGGTTGCCTGAAGTTCCCTATGTCTTGAACTCTATCTACTGTCGGTCTGATACCCTTAGAGTTCAAAATATGTCCCATAAAAACAATTTCGTTTTTTTATACTGACATTTTTCCTTATTTAAAATTATCCCGTTTTCCTCTAACTTAGTTCTATCTAAGTTCTATCTAAAATACAATTATGTTCCTGCATGCTCTCCGTAAAAATTAGTATATCGTCTATGTATACTACTACACTTGGGATTCCTACTAATAAATTCTCCATCGTCTTTTGGAATATCTTGCTAGCGCATTTCATCCCAAACATTAGCCTTTTGAATCGATAAACACCTTCGTGTGACACAAATGCTGTTATCTGCCTAGATCTTGGCGTAATTTCTATTTGATGAAATGCGTTCCTTATATCTAGCTTACTAAACACCATGCTCTTTGACAAACTGGGAAGAATGTCATCAAAAGTAGGCAAAGGATGTACCTCTCTTTTTATCGCCCTATTAGCCTGTCGCATATCTACGCATAATCTAACGTCATTACCGTTATTTTTCGAGACTACTACCAATGGAGATATCCACTCCGATATTCCTTCGACCGGTTCTATTATATCATTTTCCAATAACTCTTTTAATTTAATCGATACTTTTTCTTTCAAAGGAATTGGAACTCTTCTGTAAGGCTAGCGAACAGGGATTATTGATTCATCGATATGAATCTCGACTTTAACGTCTTTCATTTTTCCGACTTTAATATCCGCTTCGTTCAATGACTCATACTTTTGCACCCATCGTATGTCAAACGAAATTATTCCCAACTCAATTGCCACCTTACCACTTAACAGAGAAGTTCCATTACCTTCCACTATATACAGATCAGACTCTATTTTCTTTCCTTTGCATTCAATTCTAACCCGCACTACTTTAAATATCTTTATATTATTGCCACCATAATCTTTTAGCTTACTCTCGATTGAATTACATTCCTTGATTATTTCCATATTTTTCTTTACTGCTTTAAGATATGTGTCCGTGCTAATTATGTTAACTCCTGCCCCGGTATCTACAATCATTCTAATTTTGACGTTTCCGACTAAGCAAATTACTGTCATATCCCTATTTTTGCTACACTCACTGCTAACAATATTCAGCACCTCACTACTTTCCGAAGAGCTGTTCCCATCTGTCACAAATTTAACCCGATTATTGCCTACTCTAATTCTACACATCTTTTCTAAATGGTTTAACATCTTACATTTGTTACACTTTTTTTCCTAATGCTGGGCAAATTTTGCCCCTACTAAAATGACCTACACGTCTGCATCTGAAACAAGCCAGTTCATTTCGCTTACCTGTACTTCTATTTCTGTCCGGGTTTTCATTAGATTTGTTTCTCCGATAATTGCTCTGACCTTGATGTTGGTTATGTTTTGGTTGGTTTGGTCGTCCATTTTGATTTATTCAGTCGACACGTTGACTTTTCTCACTTCTTTATCAGCCATATGCATATCCACGATCTCTATACCTTGCATGATTTTTATTAACTCATCCAGTTCAACACTTCCTTTCTCGATCACTTTTTTTTCTAATTCGGCATGTTTTGAATTATATACAATTTGATCCCGCACGTGTTCTTTCGCGTTGTCAAATTTGCACTTGGCAGCTTGTTGTCGTAATCTCACTACAAATTGATTAATGGTTTCCTCCCTATCTTGCTTCATGACTCGAAAATACCTCCTTTCTAGTGCTGAGCTCGTTTTGGGCAAAAAGTACGCATCTAGTGCTTTTACCATAGAATTGAACTCATCTTCTTCCTTTTCCGCTTCGACTTCTGCGTCTTGCGATAAATTATAATAAATGTCTTGTAATTTAGGACCACCGCTATGCGACATCTTGTTTTTTTTTTATTTCGTTGTTTGTTATTTGGTTAGCTTTAATCATTATCACAAATGATCGTTTCCATTTGATCCAGTTTACCGCGATGTTTCCATCTAGACCCAATTTCTGTATTTCATTTTTATCGGTCGCCATTACGTACACGTTTTTACGTACAAATTTTTTTTTTTTTAACCTCAATTTCTTCTCGTTTATTTCTTTTATTTTATCTGGATTTAACCATTCAATTATTTTGAATTATTATCAGTTAATAATACTTTTTTTTAATCCTCGTCGCCAATGTAATAATTATCTCTTTACTTAAAATGACCTTTATTGTTTTTACTGCACACGCTTTATTTTATCTTATCTTACTTTACATGTCATCTGTAATGCTGTTCTACTACGACTAATTTTATACATCATTTTACATATATAATATGAATGGCCCTATAAAACGCATCGCTTGGAATGCATTACTGATATATAATGGACGGTCATTACAATGTTGTTATTATTTTTTTTTTCTACACTGACAATTCTAAATTATTTCTCGACACACTAGATCACACAAGTAATATGCCTATTTAAATTCAGAGACATCTAGTGGACAGCATTATTATTATTACTTTTAGAGCTAAAATTTTTATTTTTAAATTCTAGTAAGTAGCCGTCTTCCAATGGGAAAATTTTGCTACTTGGAAGTACTTGTTAGTGGATACCCAGTGGAATGAGAAATTGAGTAACACAAGTAAAACGTAGCCATCTGTTTAGTTGTTCCTTTTTTGTCTTTGTAGTAGTAAATGATAGTCCATCTAGCGTTCGCAATTTTAACTACCGGTTATTTCGAGTGTGGCAACACTTACGTCATTCGTGTTATAACAGAAAATTAGTTTAACGTTTAACATTTACGAAATGGGTCGCTTTACGCTTGAACAAAATTGGGAAATATTGAAAACTTACTTTCAACCCAAACTTTAAGACATTTAAGTGGAAAATTCAGTAGAAATGAAATGAGAGACTAATAAACTGATGTATTTTATGAACAAAACAACTTTTTGACTTGAAGACCCACAAAACAACTAACTGCTTCATTATAATTTCAATACAGTTCGCTTGTAAAGTAAGGTTCAAGGTAAAGTTTAGTTCGCTTGGTATTAAATTGTTACAGATTAATGGTGTTTGTTAATGATGACGTTAATGACGTAGTCAGTAAGCCTTCTGAAGCTCACCATTGCTCATTTTGTGCTTTTTGGATTCGTCATGATCTGCTATACTCTCCTTTACGTGTTTGCGATAGTTTTCAACACATTTAGGACTCACACAGTTTTCACATGTTCAATTACGATTATTCAATCTTCTTAACTATCACCGCTATAACTGCAGATTACATAGACAATACTCGAAAGATGAGTTGAATGACATCTCAATTAACGTTTCTATTACATCAAAGTCCAGAGACGTACTAATTTTGAATTTTAATTTCGGCGCAAAACACGCTTATTTCTTCCCCACTGATCCCGTGCTGACTGATGCATAAGCGTACACATGTCTTGTCGTTTAGAAAATATACTGTTACTGTTCAACACATATTGTGTGCATGAAAGATAGTCTGAAGTATTTACAAAGACCAAAGGATCTTTTGATCCCTGTTCGTTTTTGCGAACCTCCGTCTAATGGTATCTGCAAGTTCGAAAAACCAACTTTACTAAAGAATTAGCCATCCTGTAGTTTTGTAAACATTTCATCAAGCTTCCTTTTTGATAGTTTGGCATTGCACTTTTGCATCTGCTTTCAGTTAACAAATTTTACTGTACCCAAAATTAGTTCGAAACTGCTTTCGAACACCAGTTCGAAAACTAATGTTGCATAAACATTTTATAATTTTTCCTTTACAATGCAAACAAAAAATCTGTACCAGTTTTATTAACAGATATAATTTCCAAGCTAGTGTTTTGCGTTGTGTTTAACTGGATTATCAGCCTCCGGATGCAGTTCCGTTGCATATAGCAATGCATATGTAACTCAATTATTATGATACGAAATGATGTTCTCATTAGACCTCATGTTATTAGTATACAGTTTCTTCCAGGCCTTAATCCTGCTTTTTCACTCCTTAGCTTCTCTACAAGTGGTTTGTATTACAGTTTCTAGTAAATAATCAAATTTTACTGTAAACAGTTCGCTCCATTTTGCAATAAAACTATAGTACAACAAAAAGTAAATTTGTTAGTTGCATTTATAACAAATAACTTACAAAATATGTACATACTTCTTTTAAATTGATTTGACCCATAAACAACTTTGTCGTATTCGTTCCATATAAGAGGCATGATGATAGAGATAATAATACATAATTAAATAATACAAATATATTTTTGAAAGGATGTTATGTATTTTTATTTTTCTAGGTATTTCCGCAATGTAAATTTTGCATCCAATCGATCGTAAATAATTTATAGAGAGGAAAACACAACAACACAACAAAAATGTAGTTTCCGGAAATTAAATAAAAAAAATGTTTCAAAATAAAAATTAAATCATGGATACAGAACAATTAAAAATGTCCTAGTTCATTTTAGGTCAGAAAAACTTTATACAACATTTTTAAATGTCCCCATAGACCAATTTTATTGTGTATTAAATTTCATTATTCATTCATTAAGTTTACTTCATCATTTTAATGTTGGCTATACCGTTTTACAGCACAATCGTAAAATCATACAAAAAAATCCAAATAAAAAATTAATTCAAATTCGTGTAATAGAATTAATCGAGTAGGTTCATTTCGACTAAAAGTTTGTTTGCCCATCGAGCATGTACGCCGCAGTCAACAGTCTTTCAAATAATTTCAAACAAAGACAAACTTACTCCTATTCCCTTGGTTTTGTTCACTTCATTCGACGTGACAATTGTCGTCAAGGAAGACGTCAAATGCTCATGACAAATTTAAAGATATGATTCTTCCGAAAACTCCAAAGGATTTTTCATTTGCTGAGGTTGTGAAGAAACTGAAAGACGCTTTTGGACGACAGGAATCGTTGTTTAATACTCGGTACAAGTGTCTTCAAACCACAAAGAATGAGAACACAGATAATGTCACGTACGCAGCACAGATAAACCGAAAATGCGAAGAATTCAGATTGAAAGAGCTAAACGATAACCAGTTTAAATGTTTAATGTTCGTGCGCGGGTTAAAATCCTCATAAGACGCCGAAATTCGAACCCGCCTTCTCACAAAATTGGACGGGGAGGATGCAAACGAACAATCACTAGAGAAACTAATCGCCGAAACTCAACGTATTTTAAGTCTCAAGCGCGACACAGCGATCATTGGTTGAAGTTCAAAAGCTCAACCAGTCACCAATGCCATGAAGCAGACGCAACCAGGTTTTTCAACTCTGTCGGAACAACTTAAAGACAAACCGAGAAAGACGGACACGGTTCAAAACCAATCAGCTGGGCCATCCAGACCACGTTGGCTCTGCGGTGGTGTACAGCCACGAGCATAGGTTCTACGTGTCAACGGGATCAACACCGACAAAAATCATGGCGACATAACATCCCGACGCAAATACATCAACGTCGATATTAACGGAACCAGCGTGAAACTACAGATCGACACAGCGTCCGATCTGACTATAATCTCAGAGCAAACATGGCAATCTCTGGGGTCACCTGGATCCACATACAGCCCAACTGGAATAAAATCTGTTTCAAAGTACAGCGTCCCCATTATCACAGAATTCGACTGTTAATTGGGGATTAAAAACATCGGGATCAAATATTTCTGCTGTTTTAGGCGTAGACTGGATTGAACGTTTAGGCATTTGGGACCGTCCGATAAACGAAATACGTAATGTCATTCATTCGATACAATCAGAACATGACATATTCATTACGGAAGTGAAAAATAAATTAAAGGCTAAAGCGACCATCCACATAAAGCCGGACGCCTATATACCGACCGAAGCGGCCGGTGTCATTCGCGGCACTGGAGGGAGTCGAATGCGAACAGGATCGCCTTCAAAAACTCGACATCATATCACCGATCGAGTACTCAGAGTGGGCAGTACCCATCGTCGCGGTCAAACGGTCATATACGCATATGCGCCGACTACTCAACTGGGCTGAATTCATGCATCGAGACCAACGCATATCCACTTCCAAGTCCAGAAGAAATGTTCGCGCAGCTTGCTGGCAGTAAAGTATTCAGCAAAATCGGTTTGTCGGATGCTTATTTGCAAATCGAGGTTGACGACAAATTAAAGCGATTCCTGACAATCAACACACACAAGGGACTTTTTACATTCAATCGTTTGCCATTCGGAGTCAAATCCACCCCCGGCATTTTCCAGCAAATAATAGACGCTATGCTAGCCGGCCTTGACGGAATTATCGCGAATTTCGACGATATTCTCGTTCACTCCAAGGATGAGGAGACTCACAAAGCAATCCTCAAACGACTCCTTAAACGATTAGAAGAGAACGGATTCCGAGTTAAGTTAACGAAATGTAATTTTTTCGCAACGAAGTAAATTATTTGGGAATGATCGTAAATAGCCAAGGCATCACCACAGATCCATCAAAAATTACTGCAATAATTTCAATGCCAGCACCTGAAAACGTTCCACAGGTACGATCATTTTTAGGCGCAATAAACTTCTACGGAAAGTTTGTCCAGCAAATGCATGAGTTACAAGCTCCATTAGACCGACTTTTGAACGCAAACGTGAAATGGGAATGGTCACTCCAATGCCAACAATCATTTGACAAATTCAAACAAATCCTCACCTCCGAATTACTTCTCAGTTCTCACATATTATGATCAAACACTTCCTGTCAAAATCTACGCTGATGCTAGCAACACGGGAGTCGGCGCGTCGATTGCACACGTCTATTCAGACGGAATGGAGAAGATGATTGCGCATGCGTCGCGAACGCTAACAAATGCTGAGAAAAGTTACGGTCAAGTGGAAAAAGAAGGTCTTGCACTTGCCTACGCAGTCAAGAAATTCCATCGGTACATCTACGGAAGAAGGTTTACATTAGTAACGGACCACAAGCCTCTTCTCAGCATTTTTGGATCGAAAAACGGAATTCCCGTGTATACCGCAAATCGACTTCAACGGTGGGCATTGACGTTAACAACATACGATTTCGACATATCATACATGTCGACAAATGATTTTGGAACAGCTGATATTCTATCACGACTTATCGCCTGAAACCGAGTTGACGATAAAGACTACGTAATTGCCTGTCTCCACCTCGAAGAAAAAATAACCGATCAAATCGAGGAAATCATGGTTGTATTACCCATTACATGAAAAATGATCCGACTGGCCGAATTCAAAAGCGAAAATTCCGGACGACGACGAACTGGCGCAGTTTTACAATCGACGTGGATCACTCTCGTTTGTGTCCGGTTGTGTTATGTTTAGTGACATAATCGTCATTCCAAAACGATACCGAAAGCTGATGTTACGTCAGTTGCACAAAGCGCATTTGAGCATCGAAGCAATGAAAATACTTGCCCAAGCCTATGTATGTGTACTGGCCTAATATTGATGACGATGCAGTAAATGCGCGGAGAACGCAAAATCGCCCATCAAGACTCTTCTGCAATCGTGGCCACGTGTAATTCGCCCTATGGAACGAGTCCATACAGACATCGCCGGACCAATTGACGGAGAATGGTATCTGGTCACTGTTGACTCATATTCAATGTTTCCCGATGTACAAGTATGCACTAACATCACGTCAACGACTTGCATCGAGAAGATGAGCGAATTTTTTTTTTCACATAATGGCAATCCGCAAACATTGGTAACCGACAACGGGACACAATTCGTAAGTAAACAATTAAGTGATTTCTGTCGTACTAGAGGAATTAATCACATCTTAACGCCACCCTACCATCCGATGTCGAACGGGCGAGCCAAACGATTTGTCAATACACTAAAGAGTGCACTAAATAAACAAAAGGGGGAGGGGACAAACAAGGAAATACTCACGAAATTCCTCCAAGCATATCGATCAACACCCAACCGAAACACACAAAAATCGAAGTCACCAGCAGAACTATTTTTGGGTCGGCAAATTCGAATAGAACTCGATTTGTTGAAACCTACGCCAGAACATGGTACGGATCGTAACATTCAACAAGAACAACAATTTAACAAACACCACGGAGCCCGACATCGTAGTTTCTCTCCAGGCGAAAACGTCTACGCAAAAGTACATCGCCGTAATGAACAGTTTTTGGAATGTGGCGTCATCGAAAAAAAAATTGGTAGTGTTATCTATTCAGTACGGCTTATTGACACGAATCGGACGTCACGGTATTCTGTAAATCAGTTAAGACGTCGCTACACCGAGAATAATCATACCAGATCCGATCATTTACCATTAGATCTGATGTTGACATCAGATCCGGAATCAGCAGTTGATGATGAGACAGCATGGAACACAACGGAAAATTTATCAGACAGTATTCATAACATGGTTACGGAATTCCTCTCTACAAAGCAGATCACCACGGAACAATACTGTGGATGCTCGACCAAAGCGACATCGACAACCACCTGCTCGATTAGCAGAATACGTCTTCGAATAAGGAGGGAGATGTTGGCCAGAGCGAATCGAATTATACTATGGTATAAACATACTTAATATATAAACTTGTGCCTAGCGGCGGGACACAATACTATATATAACTGTGAGCTGTCACAGAGAAAACACACGATGTATATCGCGCTGTCCATTATATTATATAAAATAAAGATATTGAATCCGAAATAATACTAATCATCTTAGTAGATTAACATCGAGAGTGGTAACACTAAGGAAATAGGAAATCTCCAAAATTCCTCTTGCATTACTCCTTCATTGTTTTTTCAAACGTGCACAATAATCTTAAGTTACATTGAAATGATTGTGCACGTTTGAAAATATCGTTAATGACATTAATTTTGATCGTGTAAAGTTTGATAACTGATTTTCGATGTCAATATCATAAATTTTAAATCAACTTTGATTTATAAATCAGGACAGATTGACAACTTACTAACTAACTACCTACCACAAGCTTAAAGAATATATATTACTGAACCTTAATAATTTCTCTTGAATTCTTAACAAACTTTTAAATTTAATTCTCCTAACTGTTACTGTTTCCCAATTCTTTTTAATTCTTCTCCTAACGCCATTGCCAGGATTGTCACGTTTGTGCCTAATTGAATTTTGTTTCCTTAGCACCAGCCTAGCCTATTCTTGGTTTTCCTTTAATTGCTCCTTTGCCTGCTTTAATGCAGTTGGGACATGTTGAGTAAATCATGATTTTTTCTGAATGCAATCGATTTATCGAACATTTTTCAATGCCAGCCTGTTGGAGGAACTGAAAGCGTCCAATGTATGTCATTAAATGAAAGTGCCAACTTGCCAAGTGAAGTAAACAAATAATGAAGGTAAATTACTATACATTTTGAGCGTGCTACGATTCTACGAACGATGTCTCATAAACGATGTATACATAAACGCTTCTGGTTTGCTCCAGTTATTTCTGCATTGTTTGTTCGTACTTTATTAAGCTTGGGCTTAATCTTAAAGAATAAATTCTGATTCTCAAAACATTTGTAAACGTTAGCCAAATCAATAATAGACATGTTCATCTATCTACTCATAGATGGTATCACCCTACAGGTAAATTTAAAAAAGTGCCATCTTAGTTTTTTTCTTATAAACCATTTTATTTAACCGTGTAACTGAAAAACAACGCACAGTTCGAAGCCGAATAAAAAAACAAAAACAAATTGAAAACGTCAAACTCGTACGATTATGTATAATTGTAGACTAGTGACTGTTAAAAACTTGTTTATTATTTTTCAATAAAATAATATCATAGATTACTAATTTTAGAGATTAAATTGCAATAAATCGCGAAAGAAATTCAAAATTTCTAGTCAATTGTTTGCTTAAGTCGAAAATATATAAAGTGATTACTAAGTGGAACCAGAAACCATATCCGTACAAAATTTGGGTCAAATTACAACTTAAATTTATTTAAAGCAGAAAAATGAAATTAATTAATAATTTATTTATAATAAGTGTGGTATTTCAATTGTATTTTATTTGTAGTGTTAGTGGAAATATTTTTACGATAAATAAATATTTTGATGAAGGGTTTGAGGAAAATTTAATCGGTTCGCCGCCACTGTCTCCAGTGATTTTTGGTAAAAACAACTGCGAAATTTGTATTTATGGTCGCAATGACCTTTCTAGGAAACTTCTTGACATCATAACATGCTTATTTTGACTAATTATTAAACTAGATTTAATGTCGTTTACTCTATTGTAATTGTTTTCTTTGTTTACAGTTCCAGGCGATGGCGGAAGTCAATTGGATGCACGTTTAAATAAATCGGAAGTTGTTCATTATATTTGCCAGAAGCATACAACTGATTATTTTAATATTTGGCTCAACTTGGAATTACTTGTTCCGCTAGTGATTGGATGCTGGATTGATAATGTCAAATTGAATTACGATAATGTGACCAGAACTACATATAATCAACCCGGTGTCGATATTAGAATTCCTGGTTGGGGTTCATCCGAAACCGTTGAATGGTTGGATCCAAGTCATGCATCGGCTGGTGCTTACTTTAAAGATATTGGAAATACTTTAGTTTCAATTGGTTATAAGCGAAATATAACAATTCGTGGTGCTCCGTTTGATTTCCGAAAAGCGCCTAGTAAGCATTTTCTATCGACTCTTTTATACATGATAACCATAATTCACCATTTTTTCAGATGAAAACGCCGAATGGTTTGTTAAACTTAAAGAATTAACGGAAGAAACATACCAAGAAAATGGGAATGTACCCATTACTTTCATAGCGCATAGTATGGGAGGTCCTATGTCGTTGCTATTTTTACAGCGACAAACCCAAGCATGGAAAGACAAACATATTGCTCGTGTGATCACCCTCGCCGGTGCCTTTGGCGGAAGTGCTAAAGCCGTTAAGGTGTGGGCAATTGGAGATGATTTGGGATCACATTTCTTGAATGGCCAAACATTGCGGGCGGAACAAATAACAAATCCGTCACTTGCATGGTTAATGCCTTCGCCAATATTTTGGAAATCAGACGAGGTGTTGGTTAAAACCAAAAGCCGAAACTATACATACAATGATATGGAAGATTTTCTAAATGATCTAGGCTTGCCTTACGCTTGGGAAATGATGAAAGACACGGTGCAATACTCAAAAGACTTTACGGCGCCTGGAGTAGAAATGCATTGTTTGTATGGTCAGAATATTCCAACTGTTGAAATGTTAAATTACAAGAAATCTGATGTACCGGATGGTACACCAGACTTAATAACAGGCGATGGTGATGGTACAGTTAATTTGCGTTCGTTATTAGGTTGCAAATTATGGGAAAAAATGCAGAAACAACCAATTAACATGGTGCCCCTACAAAATGTTGATCATATGGGGATATTAAGTGATGCTAATGCCCTTAAATATATCTCAAATCTGCTAAAGCAATAAATTTATAGAATTAGATGGTTTTTAAGAACAAAGATGCTTGTTTTTCAAGGAACATGATATTAACAAGATGATCTTCCTTATTTATTTACTTATAAGTTCTTTAATGTTATTTCTAAAGTAGAATCTTAAAATTATGTTTAAAGAAATAAAACGATAAATTTTATTTTCATTGATAAAGTACTGATTTACAAAACATAATTTTTTTAATTACCCAATCGGCGATTTGTCACGAAAGCTGACTGTCAGCTAGTTAGCTAAAACAAGAGCGAGAAAGGGAGTTTAGTTGTTTTCGATCATAAAAATACTTTTCATACCAGACGGCTCGCCTCAAAATATTTGGTTACCTCAAATGTGAAGGTGAGACACTCTCATACGGTGGCGTCAACTTTAAAATACTAAGTCAAGAACAAAAGTTGTTCACTCATGTCATCAAAAAAAAATCCGGATATTTTACTAAAGTGAAGTTAGTGGGAGTAACATCTGTCAAAAATATCCGGATATTTTCTGTCAAAACGCCATCAGTGAACATACGGATTAGGATTAGTGCTAGTGTTCGCTGATGACAAGGGATAAAAAATATCCGGATATTTTTTGAGCAAAAAACTACTTTTACTTGGATATTTTTGGAGTTTTTTTGACAACCGAAAATTATTTCTTTTATCGGCGTAAAAAAATTCCAAAATTTTTGCGAATTGAAAAATTTAAATGAAAATAATATGAAAAGCTTCGATTTGAACAATGGTATGTATTAATAAAAAATATTAAAATAATAAAAAGATAATGTGATGTTGACGTTTAAAATACCAAAATTATACGTCCGTCAAGTACAAAAGTTGTTCACTCATGTCTTCAAACAAAAAAATCCGGATATTTTATTAAAGTGAAGTTAGCGGGGCTAACATTTGTCAAAAATATCCCGATATTTTCTGTCAAAAGGCCATCAGTGAACATACGGATTAATAGGAAATGCAAACTCGTTCATCAACCTTTAAACAATTTAAATACCTTTGTCATGCCTGAATCCTCTGCTGTGTGCTTCGCCCCGGTTTACTACCCTGTTTGTTTATGGTTGGTTGATAGGGTATTAAGGCACGCATCTGTCATTTTGTCAAACAGCTTTAAAAAAAAATCGAATCTGTTTGTGACAACAATTCAGGTTATTATAAAAAAAGGAAAATTAATTAATTAAAATGAACGAGGAAGTGTTTAATATAAATCTAGAACAAGTAAAAAAAGATATATACTATGGTATGATTGAGTGTAACAAACGTGGCTTAGTACAATCGTCCAAATGGTTGGCCGAATTAAATCACGGCCTAAAACAACAAAATGATGTGAATTTTGAAGAGATTCATAGGGAAAATATTAATAACGGTATAAAATCTACGGAATACGATAGCTACTATATAGCCAAGTCCTATTTTGATAATAGAGAATATGATCGGGCCGCATATTTTACAAGGAATTGTGAATCGCCGGTACCAAAATTTCTTAACCTCTATTCACAATATATGGCCAAAGAGAAGAAACGTTTGGACAATATGAATGAAAATATATCACAAAATAGTCATTCGCATGTTAAAAGTTTGACGGATTTGTTGGCGATCTTAAAAGTTGAATATAATCAGAATAATTTAGATGGGTACTCCTTGTATTTATATGGTATTATTCTGAAGAAACTGGATCTGCAAAAAATGGCGATTTCAGTTCTATTAAACGCAATACATGCGGCACCAACGCTGTGGGGCGCTTGGCTGGAACTATCACCCTTGATAGCTGATAAGGATAAACTTATGAACCTCAGGTTGCCTGATCATTGGATAAAGCACATTTTTATAGGACATACACTAATCGAGCTGTACTTGAACGATGAAGGGCTGAAAAGTTACGAAGAACTACAATTAGCCGGGTTTAATGATTGTATCTATATGACGACACAAATTGCTTTAGCATGCCAAAATAAAAGGGATGTTGATAAAGCCATCGAAATATTTGAGCAAATACAAAAGGTGGACCCATATCGTCTCGACTATTTAGATATTTATTCGAATTTACTTTTTGTAAAGGAGTTGAAGACAGAAATGTCTTTTCTGGCACATCGAGCTGTTGATATTAATAAATACCGTCCTGAAACATGTTGTGTAATCGGAAATTATTATAGTATTCGAGGCGACCACCAAAAGGCTGTTCTTTATTTCCAACGGGCATTAAAATTAAATCCGCAATATCTCTCCGCTTGGACCTTGATGGGACACGAATTTATGGAAATGAAGAATACAAATGCTGCTATACAAAGCTATCGACATGCAGTCGATGTTAATCGACGTGATTTTCGAGCATGGTATGGTTTGGGACAGGCTTACGAAATATTAAAAATGCCATTCTACAGCTTGTATTATTACAAAATAGCACAAAAGCTTCGGCCGTATGATAGCCGGATGCTAGTAGCCATGGGAGAAACTTACGAAAAACTGGAAAAACGAGAAAATGCGCTCAAATGTTATCAAAAGGCTTGTAATGTAGGCGATATTGAAGGAATAGCACTTTGGAAATTGGCTGAGTTATATGAAAAAATGGGAGATTCTGATCATGCCGTCCCCGCATACCTAAACTATTGTGCCGATGAAAAGACAATAATCGATAAACAAACGTTATGCAAAGCGTTTTTGTATCTAGGCAATTACTATGAAAGTAAAAATAATTTTGATAAGGCAACCCATTTCGCATATAAATGCCTGGAGTACGATGAAACAAAGAGTGAAGCAAATGCACTCTTAAAAACAATAAATAATAAAAGGGCTATATTGCCGCAAACGCAACCTCAAAAGTCTGATCAGACTGATGATAGTATTCCTCAGACTGGAATCGATGAGTACAATCCGAGCAGTTGTGATATTGAAATTGCAATGGATGAAAGTGAAGTTTTGATTGAAAATGCGGAAAATGAGAATAACATGGTAACGGAAACTCCAGAATCGCCCGATGAAGAGGATGATGTGCAAGAATTGGATGATGATGGTTCTCTAAATCTTACGATATAGTTTTAATAAAACATTTGTAATTTATAATAAAATATGTAAATTTGAATTATTGATTAATGCGTTTTCTACCTTTTGAAGTCTTTCACAAATTCAATTATCAAGTATTTGAATGGTGTGTATGCATTCGATGTTAGCATGTAAATCCCAAACAAAGAGTTTCATCGTTGCTAAGTGTCCTAATTATAAACAATAAAATTTATTAATTGTCAAACATTTTCATAGAAATGATGCGATCTTCTTTGAATCGGGAATCGGTGGATAGTGCAAAAGCCAAGTTTATTGCAGAACGTATAAATTTTGCAGAGAAATTATTTGCGGATTTTTCAACAGGATTTTCTGAATACAGTCGAAAAATCTTAAGGTAAGTAGTGTATTACAAATTGGTTAGACATACACCCAAACATAATGATTTTCAGGTTGAGCGATAAACATGATGAACTTGCAAAAATTTTCAAATACTATGCTGAAAATGAAGCCTATAACCGAACATTTGCTGAAGGGTTTCGTAATTTTTCAAAAGCTTTAACAATATTAGGTGATTTTAAAGAAATGGAATCCACACGCATCGATACAAAAGTTTCGTCTGAATTTCAACAGTACGAGGGTACATGCAAATCGACTAAAGATGATCTAAAAGGTTTATTTGCCCTAAAAGAAAAGGAGATGCATCGGAAAAAACAAATGGAGCAGATCAGACATAGAAATCAGCGGGGTTATCACAAAAATCATGCTGCCCTCGATGGCGAGATAAAAAAATTAAAAACGCAAATCTCTCAGATAACGAAAAAAATAAACGGACAAATTGAAAATTTTGAAAGAGCAAAATTAAAATTCGCCAAAGAAGTTTTACTTAATTTTATAAAAATTGAAATGAAACAGCATGCTAGAGCCATTGAAGTGCTAACAGCTGCATATCAGGATTTTTACGATATAGACGAAGATGGTGATCTTGATGAATTCAAAAAAATGTTAAACTTTAACGAACGAGAACCTTGTTCCAGGTATTTAAAACAAATTTCGGTCGCAATCAATGGGTTATCAATTAAATTCCATTTTTATTTCAAGTGGTTCACTCTCAAAACATCGTCGAAACAGTTTAGTGAGCCAAAGTACAACGTCATTGAATACCAATGGTACACAGGCCGAAGAAAATATAGCGTCCTCAAATGATGATATATCGTTGAGACAATCTCGAAGCACGCTAAAGAAAGGCGTATCAATGGTAAGTAGACAAAATTGAGGTGCTCGATAAGTATTATGGTTTGTAATATTTTAAAGGACGAATTATCAAACGAGACAAGTGCCAGTGATGAAGATGAAGAGACTATGGTTCCTCAGGTAGCCACATCAATTCCTAATTTAAAACGAATTCGTTAGTTCATTAATCCTATCCATTTTCCCCTCCCAATCCAGATTAAAATATTAAAAAGTTATTGTGAAGGTGTTGAAATGTCGTCAACCGATGATGGTAGGAGCATAGCACCAGTCAAACCGAAAACCATTTATGTTGTTAAATCAATAAACGGAGTTTTTAAATAAATTTGATTCCATTTCATTTCTTTGTAAAATTTGGGCCAAATGAATACAAACAACATTTCTATCTAATAAAGTTTTATTTATTACAACTTGTTTATCTTAAATTGTTAATTTATTACAAATAATAGAGACACACACTTACTTTGTTATACAAGAGATGGATTTGGGATAAGCAAGAAATGATTAATTATACAGGAATGGGGGGGTGGTTGTTATGGCGATATGATCCTTTGTTTATTCGCTTTGCTCGTTAATAAGTTGAAAGCTGAATAAAACATATCATCACTAAGAGTAGGTCTAATTCTTAAAAAATTAGGTACATAAATTAAAATATCTGTTGTAGCTCAGTACTGCCATAAATTCATTTTTCTGGCCCTTCAACGCCCGCTTGTGTCATAAGATCGGCAATACTTTTCTCCAAATCATCTATTCGATTGCCCATATCATCAATTCGGGTGATTATTTGATCGGACATGGATTGAAATTTATCCTGCACATTTTGTAATAAATTTTGTACCTAATGAAATCGCAATAAATAATAATAATAATTAATCAAAATTAATAATTTTAGGTTATGTCACTAATATTTACTACTCACATATATCGTTAACTCTTGCATGTTTTTTGGATCAACATTACTATTTAATGAAAAGTTTTGTTCAATATCACTATCAATTTCAGATTTTAAATCAGCCATTTTCTTTAAATCTTTATTTATTTGCAAATTTATTCGCAGTAAAGAAAATTACAAAAACATTAAACGAATGACAACAGTTGAATGAATTTATATTCTGACAATTAGAAGGAATGAATTAGGCAGTAGTAGGATTCTCATTTGCGCATGAATCGAAATTTTATTGATCAAACAAATTTGATTATGTTATGGGGGTGTACTTGAATGTGACTGATACCAAATATTTGAATATAAATTTGTGTAAAATTATGTTTTTATTATTATGTACATTTATTTATGTATATATAGGGGGAAGAATATTGTATCGCAGGCTACATCATGTATAAACTGTTCAGTTAGGTTTTGTACTAAATAATATGGCTTGGCTAAAATTATGTTTGTGTCTCTGCTAAATATTAATTGGAAGCGTTCCACTTAGTAGGGGACCCATAGATTTGCATTTGTGCACGTTTTTTAATTGCACGGTGGTATTTTATCATTCTTTTGTACGTTTTAAGGTTAACCGTAACCATTTCATAAACTGGGAATATCTGTCTATTATATGGAGTCTACAAAGTTCCGTTTGAGATTATATTTTAGCACCTGTTAACCGCCAAAAGTCCAGTAATAAGTATTCTCAAATTTAAATATTAATTAACTTTTATTGATATTGATTCAATTCTATTTATTTAAAAATAAAGTTTAGGAGTGGTTTAAAAACCTTAAAATTCCAAAATATCAAACGAATTGTGAATTTACTTTCAAATCCAACTGTGAGTGATTATTAGAATGTCAGAATTTCAGTTACTAATTTTAGAAATTCCTTTCTCGATTTTAACGAATTTTTTTTACAACATAATGACAACAAAATATTTCTTAAATATGTAATAAAAAAAAATAAAAAACAAGTCTAATACAAAATTTCTCTCCAAGTAAAGTTTCCAACTGAGTCTATATTTATAACAACACGAATTATGAAGTAGGTCGGAGATGCGCAGTAAAAGTAAATAATTCGTCTAAATTGTTGCAATCTTTCATTCATGATATTTAATTTTGATGATAAGGATTAATGAGCATATTTCTATTCATGGAACACAATGAAACATCTGGCATGAATTTATTTTATGATCTTTGAAGACGCAGTCCTTTTTCGGAATTGTATTTCAAATTAAACGATTATGATTCAACAACACAGTGAATAAGCATAACATTACAATAAGTCTAGCATCTATTAAGCACTAAACTATTTTGCTTACTCTCTCAAAACTATTTTATTGTATTTTTTTGTTTGTGGTGTGGTGATAGTGTGTATTATTCATTTCTTTCCATGGATTATTTGTTGCATGACCTTATTTCGATTTTATTATGATATGCTTTATGTACTACAATTCATTAAATTTGTATATAAAATCAACAAGTTTGACTATATCTAATAATAGTTTTTATATATATATATACTTCAATTCAAATTTTTTATGTACGATAGCACAATATGTAATTAACGCTTTATACTAACAAGCACGATGTAAATTCCAGCCACCTTTAAAAATAGACCAGACTGTTGTGGATTCTTTTTCTTTTTCGCTGCCAAAGCTAATATCACGATATTCTGCTAATTAACATTCCGATAGTGTAAATATTTTTAATCGTAATTATTGCGTGCGGTCAATTATGAAAGTGTATTTAGTGGGTGATAAATAGCTTACCCTGAACAGCAAGTATTTATTTATAGAATCTTAAATATTTTTCAATGAAATCGGTTCAACGAACTTCAAATAACTGGAATTTCGTATTTGTTTTGGCAATTTAGGCAGAACTAATAACTAAGTTTGAAATAAGATTACTCGAATATGTTGCCCCGAATATGTGAAATTATGTTTTAAATTTATACGGAAGTAAAATTAGAAGCTTAGATGTTTCAAATATTCAATTATGAATGTTTATAACCTGAGTATCTGACACATGAAATAAACATTTTATCACATTTATTTCAATTTAATTAAACAGCATCAACCAAAAACAATTCGTTAGAATCATTAATATTAGTAATGGGTTATCATAAAATTTATCTCGATAAAACAAATCATCCGTAATATTTCCCCGCATTGATGGTTTACCATCCACGGAAGTAGGTTATTGTCATACCATAATCTTCAATTTTATTTAGATAATAAAATCGTCGAGGAAGAATGGACATAACACTAAAGTGGTTCATGGCTGAATGTCACGCAATCGATATTGATTTAGTAATATATTCTCAATCATAAGTAGCTGATAGCAGTAACTGAGAAATTGTAGTTTGAGAACGGTACATAGACATCGCCCGACATTATCACGAAATGCTTTTTGATATTTCGAAGATAAAGTTTAAAAAACAGAAACAACCTGACCGGTGTGTTTACTCGAATGTCACCAGGCTAGGAATATTGGATTTAGTCATGTATATTACTACAATGAAAAATTTGCATAGTACAAAAAATCATAACCCTAATACTTTTTCTACGACTTATGAGACCAAACATATTCTAAGGCGTCGTAATTGAAATACAAATCCAGCCCCCATTACTCGGATGATTCTAGATAAAAGTAATGCTGAAATTACACTCTTATGCAGGATTACCAGACTTTTGCTAGGACGAACCGGACAAAAAAAAAATGTCATTTTTGATTTAAATCATTTATTCAAAAAATACTAGGTGGGTGGAGGGAGGGGTATTTACAGGGGAGGCTTAATTTATTTATTTGTTTTTTATTGGTGTACAATATGATGTTATAGTTTGAGAATTGCTTATATGTAAATATATTTACTTGTTATGATATAATTTAAAACCCCACACTGGGGTTAAGTTTTTTTTTTATTCGTTTATTAGATGATGTTTCTGGTTGATGTTACATACTGTGTGGCTGGTTGATGAAGGTTTGTAGTAGGGGATTAGTTGGTTGCTACTGTTATAGAGCTATCTAGTTTCAGGTAGGTGGCAAATTGCGCAAGGCGTTCTGTATTTAGCGTTATCATCGGTGATGTTTTCTGCTATTTTGACGCATTCTTTTATGAGCTGTTTATTAGTAGATTGCTTGGCTCGTTCGTAAAATTTGATGGAATTGTTTGGGAATTGATCGATTCTCGTTGTGTTTGTATCACTGTTCAGTTTCGAGTTATTGAGGTATCCCTAGGTATCCGGTTTACGGTTCATGCTGGAGCAAATTCTGACCATTCTTTACTCAAATTTGCGTAATTTTTCCATTTTGACCGAAGATTATTCAGACCAGGCTGGGAATCCAAATACCAGGATCAGTTAGATTAGTTGTTTATAACAGATGAGTTTCATTTTTTTTTTTTTTGTAATTTGCATTTTCTGTACGGATTATTTTATATCATTGTACGGTTTGAGTCATTCTGTTATCTCGATGCCAAGATATTTTATTTGCCTTGTTTGTGATAATGGCGTTATCCTGTAATATGCTCTTGATATCTGGTGCACATTTTATTGCCTATGAAGCTTATTGCCTCACATTTACCGATGTTAATTTTGATTTTCCACTTCCTGAATTACTCGTTTATCAAATCCAGATGAATTTTGAGGTCACGTTCATTTTGCTTTAAGTTTCTCCGTGCCATGTAGATCACAATATAATCTGCATAAGTCAATGTTTTGATTGGAATTAGTTGTTAAGTACTGGTAAGTCAGAAGTATATAGAACATATAGAATCGGTTCTAAAATTGATCCTTGAAGTACACCTTCATGA
Organism: Tipula vernalis; assembly: GCA_958295665.1. NCBI lineage: Eukaryota > Metazoa > Arthropoda > Insecta > Diptera > Tipulidae > Tipula > Tipula vernalis. Next base: position 123,702,519 of record OY282558.1, on the reverse strand, counting down.
ATTATAAATACACTAGAAAGTCCCTCCTCTGCCTTACTTGATACTGTCTGTTCGAAAGAAACTATATATTACTTTAATAAGACCTAGCCCGAACCTTAACTTGATCATTTTATGTATTATTCCATTAATCCGAACGGTGTCAAATGCCTTTTACAGATACGCTAATGTTGGGCTGATTTAATTTAAGAGGTACATCATTTCTCAAGATTATAGCCGCACATGAGTTGTAGGGTGATATGCATGAAAGCCAAATTGGCTGTCGAATATAAGTCCAAATTCTTCACAATGGTTCTGGATTTTTTCACGTATACATTTCTCATATAGTTTACTGATACTTGAGAGTAAAGAAATCTGCCTGTAACTCGTGGGAATGTCAGGCGGGTTACCTTTTTTGTGGTTTGGGGCAATAATCTCCAATTTCCAACTATCTGGAAAGTACCCAATAATGGCAACGAGTGGTTTATAATTAACGTATGTAGCTTCCTGCATTTTTCGGACAGATTTTGAGCGCATAATTCCGGACTTTATTCCGCCCTGCTAATTTTTTACTATTTATAGATTTTATGAAGGCTTTCATTTCTGACGATCTGACAAATCTCATTGCAGTGCCCGGATTTAACCAATGTTTATCTGAGGTAATCTGTCGCTATTTGAGATTTAGACTATAGAGGTGATTTGTTCATATTTAAGTAATTATTGACATGTTCATCTACCGACTCTGTAAATCTGTCATACCAAATCACTATTTTGGCAGTGACCATCTTTGAACGTACTTCCTAAGATATTAGCTTCTGATCTACTACGTCTTGGGTTAGTGGAGCTTGTCAGTGTTGGGATTTAGTTAGTAGTCAGTTTGTTTATTTCTATGTAAGTGCTACTGTTTATAGCTTAATGCTAGAGCGTTTGGATTTCCAGTGATTTCATAGTATTAATTAACTCTTTGATGGTGGTATTTGCGTTGTATTTCTGAGCTTTGATTATATTAGAGCTGGGTGGATATCTGTTTCTAAACAGGTGCCATTGTGAGGTGTTTTTGATTTTAATAAACTTGGGTGTGGTATTTGCGTGCTGCAATTAAGCGTCGTGACAGGAACATGTTTTATCCAGCTCCCTACTCACTGGTATATCAATATTATTAAGCCTAGAGTCTAGATAATTATTAAATACTATATTTTTTTTTTGATATGTTACTTCAAGATTTTTAAATGCGCACAATTAAGAGATTATAAGAAAATAGATTTTTATACGTGCACAGCTAACAATTTTTTGACAAATACCGTTTGAGTTTTATTTTGTTTAGGACATCACACCGTAGCGAAGTACTAAAGTCTAAATTTTTTTATTTTATAACAAAAAATAGGAAAATCGGGACCATTGGGTGTCCCGAAGAAATCTTTCGGGACACCGGGACTATTATCCTAAAACTGGGACAATCCCGGAAAACCGGGACGTCTGGCAACCCTACTTTTATGTGGAGTTCGATTGGGGAAAATAAATCATTTTACTGTCAAAAACGCGTACGATTGAGCAGAATAAATCATTTATCTTCTTTCGATTTACATAAATCAATTTTGAAAAATCGAGAATTTTTGCAAGATTTACCAATTCCAACAAAAAAGAAATGTCAATCAAAATTGTGACAATTCAAGACGTCAAAAAGTTCGTCATTTTTAATCACTCCGGAATTTTTACGAGTTCTTTATTTGTTAAGTTGGGTTATTAAAATAATTTTTGTGACAAAATCTGTGTAATTTTGTGCATAATCAAACTAAATATTTACTGACGGTTAACGTAACTTCAAAAAGGAATCACATACACGCTGCTTGTCGGGCATCAAAAACTTGTCTTTTTTTGACAGCCTAATCGAACTCGACATAAGTTTTAAGCAAGTGAAAATCACGTCTTTACGCTTTTTTTTGTTCTACACAATTTGACAACTGATCGAAATATACTCAACACTCCCACTTTTTGATACATTTGTCTATTTTTGTTTTACGTTACATTTCTTATTCCTTTTGAAAAACTAACAATAAAATCTTTACGTTAAATTGCCAAAAATATCAATTTAATTCTTTTGATCATTAAATTCAATTTTAACTTATCTATCAAAAATGATATTTTATGCTTCTAATAAAAAAAATGGAGGTGTAGCTTTGATAAAGATGTTTGCCAATTGCTCGTCCGTTGGTACATAATTGAGATCGAACAAACCCTTTTGATATGTTTCACGTATGAAATGATATCTCCTTTTGTGAAATTCTGGATTTTTCACAAAACATATTGCGCTCTGGTTGTCCATGTTAAGCACTGACTTTTCTCTCCTGTCCCACCAGTTCAGTAATTAACCCGTAAAACCAGATCAATTCTTTCACAGCCGTTGCTGTTGCCATGAACTCTGATTCCGTTGTTGGTAACGCGACAGACGCGACAAAAGATAACTCCAGAAGTTGATTGTCTTGTTTCAGTGCCTCCCGCATAATCTGCGTCACTGTAACCAACCAAATAACACTGTCCACCTCCTTCAAAGTAGATTCCATAATCAGCTGTTCCCTTGATATTTTTGAAAATCCTTTTCACTGCATTTACGTGTGCATTCGTCGGGTTTTCAAGACTACGGCTTGCAACTCTCACTGCATGATATTGTATGTCAGGTCTTGTTGCAACGCATAAATCGACCGGAGTAGATACGCTTATGCATTCTTCCATGTCAAATTTAACCAAGATTTTTCGTGTATATGCCGCATTCCAAGGAATGTATTCACTTCAAGCGTTATTATATCGAATATCATCTTCATCATTCGGCACAATCAATCCGTCGTCTACATAGATTGCCAGGAAGATTTTTCTGTTTGGTTCCGCTTTCATATGAACAGGCATGGATCAGCCTTTGATGTGCCGAAACCTAATTTTTCAATAAATGCCATGAAACATTTATTCTAGCATCTCGATGCCTATTTCAAGCCGCAACAAACTCTTCACTAGCTTGCACACCCTTCCACTTCCATCGTCATATCCAACTGGCTGACTAATGTATACTTTCTCACTCAGTTCACCATATAGAAATGCCATTTTCATGCCTAGTTTCATCTTATCCGCCGCTGCAAGTGATAATATAGCACGAATTGAAGTGTATCTTGTCAATGCACTGAATGTCTCCTCGTAGTCAATTCCATATTCCTGAGTGAATCCTCTAATAACCAGCCTGGCCTTGTAACTCTCGATGCTGCCATCAGTGTTGTACTTGATATTATATACCCACTTGTTGTCGATGACCTTTTGATCGTACTCTTCGTCCATCGCCGCACTACAGTTTTCTTTCTCTTTCGATCCAACTGCTTCATTGGAAGTTGATGGTTCACTTGCCATTGACAGCATTGCTGTCACAATTTCGTTTCTTCGTTTTTCCCCGATCTCGCAAGCGTTCATCGATGACGTTTCTCTCGAAATTGCTAACTTCTTCGACGTCATCTTCATCGCATTTATTTTTGTTGATTTCATGTTCTATTCCACTAACTGCTTTCCCATCGTGTTTAATCGGAAATTCAATAGTGTCTGCCTCCACAAACTTCACATCTCTAGCCAATTCAATTTTCTTTGACTCAGGATTCCAAATGCGATAGCCCTTAATGTTTTCAGCATATCCAACAAAAATGCATTTTGTTGTATTTGGATCAGGTTTTTGTCTTTGTTGCTTCGGAATGTGTGCATACACTTCCGAACCAAAAACCTTCAAATGATTAAAAACAGTTAGCTTGCTGTACCATAATTCAAATGGTGTTTTTCCAGTAACACTGCTCGAGCCCGTTCTATTTAATGAACAAACCGCCGTGTTAACCGCCTCCTCGCAGAAATTGTTATCCATCTGCTTCGCATGTATCATCGACCGTGCAGCCTCAACCACCATTCGATTCTCTCTCTCTGCTGATCCGTTTTGCTCCAGCAAGTATGGTACCGTCCGCTGATGTGGCTGAAACCCTGTTGTGACACATGTGATCACTCACACACTTCTTTGTCTGAAGTATTTGCTGAAGAGGAATAACTTTTATTTCCTTTCTCGGGAAAATCTCGATGAAAATGTACCCATGTTGTGGCACTTAAAACATTTCAATGTTTTCGCTTTGTCAGTTTCCTGCTTATTCTTTTCTTGACTTTTGCCCTTTTTGTGCTTTTGAGTTCCGTGCTTTACCTATTGTTTTGCAAACAAAGCCTCACTCGATTCTGTCACACCTTTTGCTATCATGCGATTTTCTTCCATGATTAAGCGTGCACGCAATGTGTCTAATGTTCGATTCGATTTGCTTGTCGATTCTCAAGCGCTATGATGCCATGATAAGCATTTCATCAAAAATATTTTGACCCACCATTTTTGACATTTTGTCTTCCACCTTTGCTATGAATGTCACCTTGTTTTCTGTTGCATCCTTTGTAATTGAAAAAAACTTTTGATTAAGCATTAAAATACTTGTCTCATTCTTTTGCTCGAACACTGAATTTAAGCTTTTCAAAATTCAGAATGGCGGTCGAGATATGTCAGTTATACAAGAACAATAAAAAAAATTTCTGTAATCGTTATAAAATTGTTCTTAATGATTTCTCTGCTTAAATATGAAAATTTTAATACACGTTAGACAATTTAAAATACCATATAAAGTAGAAACAACTTTAAAAATATGTGAATTTTTAAGTTTCATCCATTAGTCCAATTTAAGATTACCCCTTAAATTGGGCATAATGGAGAGAGGTGTGAAAATTCACATTTTTTGAAAGTTTTTTGTATGTACGAGTATGTATCTTTCGAGGTGTTTTTTAACGATATATATATAGACTACGAAAAGAAAAATAAGCCTACGTTAGGTGTATTGGGTGTTGCGGAGCCGAAGATCGGATATTTTTAAAATTGAAGAATCTGGCTTATCGCTAAACTAAGTGGGTGAATTCTGGCCTCAACCGCACTTTATAATTGGGTTTAAAAAAATGGATATTCAAACGTGATGTATTACTGCAAGAAGGACTAAGAAAGCGTAAGAAGAAAACTAAACAGTAGATTTACTCATGCACCACCCGTACCTTGAATACAAAATAATTAAATCAAAAATCAAAATTTCCCTATATAATTCCATTAAATAAAAAAAAATCTTAAGGAAAACCCTTCAAAATGTAAATACTTAAAAAGAAATGCTTACTCTCAGATCTTCGGTTCTGTGGCACCTGAAATGGTTGTCGTAGGCTTGTTTTTTTCGTATAACTGTCTGTAGTACAAGGAAATTCGACATGTGCGATGAAAATGGGACCCTAAAATGATATTTAGGAGATGTTCTGGAATATGTCCTATTAGGAAGGAACTCGGTTATTTCTCAACCGACTATGGTGAAATTCGACAAGTAAGATGGAAATAAGATTCTAAAATGATATTTGGAAGAAGCTCTCAAACATGGCCAATTAGGAAGGAACTCAGTTAGTTCTTAACAGATTTTGGTAAAATTCGACATGATGAAGTTTTGAAATATGACCAAGTAGGGCATCCTAAAATGATTGTTAGATGAATATCATTTTAGAATCCCATTTCCATCGTACATGTCGAATTTCATCATAAACGGTTAAGAAATAAACGAGTTCCTTCCTAATTGGCTACATTCCTGAGCTTCATGTAACGATCATTATAGTGTAACGATTATGGCAGCAATTATTCAACAAGTTCACGTTATGAACAGCGATAGCACAGACGGTTGGCACCTAGTATAAACACAAAGATAGATGGTTCGATGCTCGTCGTAGCCAATGTTTTTATTACAATCATTTATTGTGGACATTGAAATATGTTAATACTTATTTTCCGTTCACTTCTATAAATACTTGCGCAACCGCTTTATTACTTTGTAAGGACCGTCATATGATATGTCAGGCCAACTTTAACCTTGTCCACACGAACGAATACAAAATCACAACTAGTGAGATCCTTGGGAACGTAGATGTTGTTTTGTGAGCAGCTGCGAGTATCTTGTGGTATTAAACTACGCATCGAAGTTTTCAGTTGTTCGACCAGTGACGATGGATCTGTCGATGCCGTAGTTGGCGAATGCAAAAGGAGTTCTCCAGGGACCTTTAGTGTTTGACCGTACACTAATTCCGCTGGAGTGCATTCTAGGTCAGGTTTGACAGATGTGCGAATGCCAAGGAGAATAAGTGGAAGCTGATGATTCCAGTTCAAGGTGTTTTGGGAAGCGTATAGGGAAGATTTCAAGGTGCGATGGAATCTTTCCACCACACCATTTAAAATCGGATGATAACTAGTCGTCCGTATTTTGTGCGATCCTAGTAATTTGTTAAGCTCCGAAAATAAATGACTCTCAAATTGACCGCCTTGGTTGGTCGTTATCTCTAAAGGTACACCATACCTTGAGACGTATTGATCAATGAAGGCATGCACTACTGTAAATGTTTTCATGTCTGGTAAAGGAATTGCTTCGGGCCATCGAGTATACTTATCGATTATCGTTAGGATATACGAATACCCGTTTGATGGGGGCAATGGTCCAACGAGATCCATGTGGATATTCTCAAATCGGCCAGAAGGAAGATTGAACCGATCATATTCTGTACGAGTATGTCGATTGACCTTAGCCTTCTGACATGGAATACACGTTTTACACCAAATTCTCGAATCGATTTTAATACTGGGCCAGAAGTATTTCGTTGCTAACAACTTTCGTGTCGCTCTAACACCTGGATGGGACAAGCCGTTTCACTCGGAATGTATGGTCTATTTTTACCTGAGGAAGTCTCACACCAGATGGTATAAGCTTTATTTGGTAATACGAGCCATGTCGATTTTTCGAATTTTCTATGATGGTCTTGAGTTGTGGATCGGGTTCCTGCAGTTTAGATAGTTTTTCCAATTCAAGAGCTGTATGGTATATTGGGGAAATTTGGTTATCTTCTGGGCGGGAAAGTGTATCTGCCACAATATTACTTGCTCCTTTTATGTGTTGTATATCAGTCGTAAAGCGAGAAATGTAGGATAATCGGCGAGCTTGCAAGAAATCTTTCGACGCCTCAGACTTAAGTACATACGCCAAAGGTTTATGGTCCGTGAAAATGGTTAAAGGCCTACTTTCAACGAAGTGTTCGAAATGCTTGATTGCACAATAAATTGCGTAGAGCTTCCTATCGAATGCAGAGTATCTTTGTTCGGCTGGAGAGATCTTACGGGGAAAAATGATAAGGGATACCAAAGTCATTGGAAATACTGTTCCAAAACAGCACCTATCGCAATACCCGAACAGTCCGTAGTTATTGCTAAGTTAGCATTCTCTATTGGATGAACTAAGATGGTTGCATTAACTATAGTGCTGCTTTGATTCTGTCAAAAGAGGATGAGCACTCCGTAGTCCAAACAAATGGGGCTTTTTTGTTTTTACGACAATTTACAAGATGTTGATGAATTGGAGAAACCATTTCAGCTAGGTGCCTGATGAATCTGTGGTAATAATTCACCATACCTACAAATCGTTGCACCTGCTTAATAGATGTTGGGTGAGGGAAATCGCGTATAGCTACGATTCTATCTTCAGATGGGTTAATACCATCTTTCGTGATCTCGTGACTGAGAAAGCTCAATCTGGATGCACCAAATTCGCATTTTGATGGTTTTATCCTAAGATCGAACTCGCTAAGTCGCTGAAAAAGAATACGAAGATGTTCAAAATGCTCACTTTCACTTCGACTAGCCACCAATATATCGTCGACATACACAAAAATAAAATCCAGACCATCAGTGACTTTGTTCATAAAGCGCTGGAAAATCTGCGCTGCATTCCTCAGACCATAAGGCATACGCATGAACTCAAAAAGTCCAAATGGTACTGTTACTGCGGTTTTATGTATGTCTTCATTAGCAACCGGTATATGGTGGTCGTGCAACCATGAAGATTCATGGTGAAATTGTGAATGTGCGGTAAGGGATACCGGTTTGGCACAGTGATTTCGTTGAGTCGCCGGTAATCTCCGCAAGGTCGCCAGTCGTTACTGTCTTGCTTTGGAACAAGATGTAACGGTGACGCAGCAGATGAATATGAGGGACGGTAAAGCCCTAATTTTACCATGTGATCAAATAAATCTTTCGTAATTTCTTGTTTTTCTGGACAAAGGCTTCTTGGTCGGGAAAAAGGAAGGTGTCCTTCAGTAACAATATGATTTCACAATATTGTGGCTAACTGGACTATCATAGTTGGGTTCCCGCGTCAGTTGAGGGAATTGGCTAAGAAGTTCACCGTATTTTTCATCGACCGCGAATAATTTCGGCGCTGAAAAATCACCTGAGATTTCTACAGCTGAGACCGTAAGTGAAGTATTCGTGTCGAGAAGACGTTTATTCTTTAGATCAATTAAAACTCCATACTTGGTGAGGAAATCTGCTCCTAAAATTGGACGTTTAATCTCACCAATTATGAAAGCATGAGTGAATGCTCTGTAAAAGTTTAATGCCATACGTTTTGATAGGTGTTCCGTTGGTAGCAACTAACATGTCTTGAGATTCAGTGGACAATTCACAAAAGTATGAATGCGGGTTAACTGACACGTCAGCTCCCGTATCTACCAGAAAACTGAGTCGAGTTTTGGGAAATTTTATAATAAGACGGCGATTGTAAACTGTTCCAACGTCGGCCATTACCGGCCGTTGATTGTTACCAACACATGCCATTGACAAGTCGACCCTTCGAACCTGACTGTTTTGACCTAGAACCAATTCGTTTGTACCTAGAATTATAACGACCACGCCACTGTGGTCTATTATTCGATTCTGAAGTATTAGAGGAAGCCGTGAATTTGTCTAACCGTGACCTTAATTCATTTATTGAGCGCGTTAACGTCTGCAGATTTAAACTATCGTTTGACTCGGAAACAGTCGATACTGCATTAATAAATGGATTAGTGGGGTTCATGATGTTCCAAACTTTATCGGCTACGTCACATTGTGTCGTGATTGGACTTCCGTCGCTCGCAATAAGCACTGTTAGAATTAGTTGAGGCAGGCGCTTGAACTAAAGTGTTCTTAATAGCTCATCATTGGGAAAATTAGAATTACTTGCTATTATTTTCATTTTATTAAATAACTCGGACGGTTTCTGATTGCCTAACTCTGTCGAGCTTAATAGTTGTTCCATTCTTTCATGAGTGGTTAGGGACTTACTTTTGGATGGATCGTTGGTTATATTTTGGATACTATAACTGACATCAGCAGGTAGTGTTGCGAGTGCGTGGTAGTATCTGTTGTCTTTTTTATTTTTTTAGATTTTTGTTTTGGACCTCAAACACAATTGCAATCAATCACTTTATCGAAAAAATTTTTTCTTTATTTCAGAGATATGAAAAGCCAGAAAAAAAAATTTTTTTTACCAAGCTAGTTCCTGATTCTATTCGGACATCATAGTAGTTCACTGTTTACAGTATCAATTTGCTAAAAAAAAAAAAAAAATTACAAAAGCATTAGATTCTTATAATTTAAAAAATTAGAAATTGAAACGAATGACCCAAATTAAAGCGATGAAAATTATGGTGGATTTTTCTCGTCCTTGAATCACGTTGTTTCTTTTTTTCCGACTAGATCAACCGTTGTGTCTTTCACTGTCTTTTCCGGTACTGCTATTTTACCATCTGGGATCGTCCAGACCGCGTGCTTGTACTGATCTGAAGTTAGCGGTTGCAGTTTATGGTTTTTGCGTTATTATTTTTTTGTTTTCACGCTATTGGCACTGGTCACGATATTCAGCTCACTTTTGGGTGGTTTCAAACAGGAATTACGGCTTACTTGCGCTGGTTTTATATGTGGAGTATGCAGCATACCATCTGGTTTTCTTGTTGGATTTGTTTTCGGCACAACAGAATTTTTATATTAATGTTTGCAAATATATTTTATAGTTGCTGTTGTTCTGTAATGTTAACTCACGTATGTTTCCTAATATTATATTCACGCACGGCACTAACAGTGTTTTATTTTAAATAATTTTATCACTATATTCCCAAAAGGGAATGTCGGGTGTCACCAAATATTGTAATAATATATATAATTGTTTTTAGTTTTTATATTTAATTTTATTTCAACTTATGTTTAGTTACAATTTATTTTTCACAAGAAATCTTTTTTTAAATCAGTGCCGCTTGAAAATCCGTATGCAACTCGTTTTTTTTATTTTGTCGTGCACTCAAAATATAATGCACTTTTACAAACAAAGACTTAAATGACTAATTACCAAATATTTATGTATGTAATGTTAGATAATAAAAAAACAGCTGTCTGCTATGTACCGATCAATAAATACATAAACCATTGACCGACAGAACAGCTTCTCCTCCGCATTGCATATCTCTGTAACTAATTGTAATTGTGTTGCAACTGTATTTAATCGTTGTATATAGTAATGTTGTTGCTGTGGGAACATGGATTATTAAATAATCCATTTCACTACAAATCTGATTGATCTTGAACAATTTCAATAATACTGAAAATCTGGATATTAATGAATATGTAGTTTCGGAAAGCCGAGCAAAATGCTACTAAGCAAGTTAGAACTAAGCTGAACAAAACGATATGCAATAAGAATGAAACCCTCAACTAGTACCGTATAATTTCGTAAATATCGAACAATTGTATTCTTCGATTAGGCTCTAAGATTCTCGAGTAACATGAACCTATCAAATACATCCGATAATCTCAAAAATACTCGAATAATTTCGATAATCTTGAATAACCTGACTGCTTCGAAAACAACCTTTGAAAAAACACGTGTGAGAAGTTATCACGAAATTTTCATCCCGAAAAGGCTTTTTTCTAAAATGTGTGTCTCAGCTAAAAATTTGAGGAAATTTTCATTCCATCCAGAAAAAAATATTCAAAACTCTTAACCAAACGGTATTCATCCTGAAAAATAATTATATAGAAATAGATAAAGGTTTATAGGAGAATAAATATAAAATTCAAATATTTGATGATTCCTTTAGACACCAAATATGTACATTTAAATAAATAAACACTAAATACGCGATCAAATTTCAATTTCTAAATTTCTTGTGCCAATCTCAGAGATGTCCTCATGAAATAATGTATGGTATTCGACTTCTCAACACTTATGCAATTAGAAAAAACTACCCTCATTAAGAAATCATGGGGATTAATAGTGAAAATGAACCGCAACGTAAATGTATTACGAAACATAATACTTAGAATGAAATACGGCCAATTTCGAAATTTCTTGTGCCATCGCTGAGATTGGCACAAGAAATTTAGAAATTGAAATTTGACCGCGTATTTAGTGTTTATTTATTTAAATGTACATATTTTGTGTCTAAAGGAATCATCAAATATTTGAATTTTATATTTATTCTCCTATAAACCTTTATCTATTTCTATATAATTATTTTTTGGGATGAATACCGTTTGGTTAAGAGTTTTGAATATTTTTTTTTGGATGGAATGAAAATCTCTTCAAATTTTAGGTGAGACACACCTTTTTGAAAAAAGCCTTTTCGGGATGAAAATTTCGTGCTAACTTCTCATACGTTTTGAAAACAACCAAAAAAAAACACCATCACTAATTGAAAATTTAATTTGGAATTTGCAGTTTACCGGCAATAAAAAAGATTGCCGCAATGAGACTGACTGGTTTGGCTTAGGTATCCTTTCTAAAGACAAAGGCGCTCCTAACGAGGGAAGCAAGTAATTGTTTTCCGTCGCGGTTAGATATTTTTCTAGAAAGAAAGTTTCGACAATTTTGCACTTATTCAAATCAAATTTAACCTTTTGTAAAAGAAATTTAATCTGTGATTTGTGAAAGGTTGAATTTGAAGTGCGAAAGAGGTAAATTTGTATCATTGTAAATATATGTGTATTACAAACAAGTTGTGCAAATCTTCTTCTAAATCTAAATATCATTTTATAAAAATTATATATTTCACAATAAGGAAATAAATTATTTACAAAAAACATAAAATATTTTAACTTAATAATAAAATACGTGAAATAAGCACACAATATTATAATTAAACATACCAATGTCAAGTGTGAACAAATACTTAAACGCCTTACATAAATTTATAATAAAATAAATTTACATTTTTAATAAAACATGCCACCGAAAAAACATTATTCCAAAATATATAAACGTCAAAATTAAGAATAAATCCAGAGCTGCCAAATTCACAAAATCCAAAGCGGAGAAAATTTGGCTATCAGAAGAAATTAAAACATTATATTCAAAAATTAATAATTTGACCATGAAAACATACAGTTTACAATTGAATCGGTGATTGAAAGAACGATATAAACGCCAACGTTGTTTTTGGCATTTATATCGTTCTTTCAATCACCGATTCAATTACAACTTGCTGATGAATTCCACTACCTTGAATTCCAAGAAATTTTCGATAAAATTGACAAGAAAGTAAATACCAGGTTACAAAGGAAGAGAAAGACAATACATAAGAAAATAAGAATATTAATTCAAAAGAAGAACAACTCTATCGGATCCAATATGAATATCCCTATTACGTCACATACATTTTAAAATCGATAAAACAACCAAACCAACATTCAATTCAACAATGATGAAACTGATTTAATGGAAAAAGGTTTAAAATATAATATCACACTACCAAATAACATTAAAAATCAAAATAAACACCTAATGGAAATAGAAAACGCAATTATCAAAACCAAGCCGGAAGAACATTCCGAAATAAGAACGTTAATTGTTGATAAATTAATTAATTCTAACCCGATGTACAATCTAAACAATGAAAAGAAGATAGTAACTGATATAAATACGAAAATTGCCAACAACAATGCCATTATAACTAAAGCAGACAAAGGCAACACAATGGTTATAATGAATAAAACCGATTATAATATGAAAGTACTGGATTATATTAACAACAACGACATAGTTGAATTGAATGACGATCCAACGGCCGAATATAATAAAAATATAAAACAACTCATCAATTCTATACATCTATTTAGTGATCGTGATAAAAGATACTATAAAATGATAAAACCAACAGCACCAACGTCAATGTTGATTACCCAAAATTCATAAAAATAATATACCTATCAGGCCACTTATAAATTTTACTTCGGCACCAACCTACAAAATTGCAAAATGGTTGAATAAATGGATGACTTTATGTATCAAATTTGATAACAGCCATTCGGTAAAAAACAATTTGGAACTTGTAAACAAAATTGAAGAGGTTCATATACCACAAAATTCTAAATTAGCATCTTTTGATGTTACAAATATGTATTCAAATATACCAATTGGAGAAACGATTCAAATCACCAAATCATTATTGAATACAAACGGAAAGACTCCAAATGTTATAGAAGAAATAACAAAATTATTAAAGGAAATTACTTCTCAAAATTATTTTACGTATGATGATAAATTCTACAAACAATATGATGGACTTCCTATGGGCAGCCCATTATCTGGAACATTGGCAAATATTTATTTAAACAATTTTGAAAATAACCACATTTTGAACAACCAAAACAGATTTTACAAAAATATTATATACTGGCACCGATACGTGAATGATGTATTATTATTGTTTAACGGAACTGAGAGGCAAATACACCTTCTTAAAAATCATATCAACAAACAGTATTCATCCAAAAATTCAGTTTACTTTAGAAATGGAACAAAATGCAAATATTAATTTTTTAGATTTAAACATAAAAAATCAAAATCAAAAACATGCTTTCAAAATTTATCGTAAACCAACCCAAACGGACCAAACCATTGATATTCGATCTAACCATCCGTGACAACACAAAATGGCAGCATATCATCATTTGATTTGTAGATTAAACACCATACCTATGTCTAATGAAGATTATGAAGAAGAGTTCAACACAATTAAATATATTGCCCAAAAAAAATGGATACAAAATAACGAAGATTGAATAAGGAAAATGCGGTACAGACATGAAACTACACTCATTTTTAATGATGATGATACCAGCAACCAAAAATTTATAAGTGTGGAATACAACCAAAATTCTAGCAAACATATTAATCAAATTTTTCGGAATTATGGATATAAAATATCGTACAAAACAAATCACAAATTAGGACAATTTTTAAAACTTCCAAATTCAAACATTTAAGAAACTGGTGTTTACAAATTAATTTGTTCGGATTGTCCTTCATTTCATATAGGACAAACCGGCAGATCATTCGAAATTCGTTTTAGAGAACATGTTCGGGAAATTGGGAAAATTAATTGTAACTCAAATTTTGCTATGCATATAAATGGCACTTTACATAATTATGGCAATTTTAAACAAAATTTGGTAGTCTTAAATAAAATGAAGAAAAGTGATAATTTAGACCGAAAGGAGGAATTCGAAATTTATAAAAACAGGAACAACCCAAATTTATTAAACAGCAAAATTAACACTTCGGCAAATAAAATTTACGACCTTATATTACAAAATTTACAGTAAGCCACACAGTTTCGAATTTATTAGAATATCAACGTAGCCAAATTGTGAAAATGTTTTTCAGGTTATATATCACTGAAAGAAATAAACTTGCTTATAGTAAAAAACGCATTTCTTAAAACAAGTATTATCCAAAATTTAAATATAAATCAGTTTTTGCTTAAATCTATCGTGAAAACTATTGAATTAAATGTATTTTTCTTAAATTATGATTTTGTAACATTTGTTAAATCAAGAATACGATGTTTAAATCAAGCAATTCAATGATTTATTAATACAATCAAAAACTGACTAAATTCAAGAAAAACATTTTACAAATAACTCACTTTTTAAAAAATTTCGAAAACTTTAGAAATAATGTGGATAATAACTCATATAAAGAAAGCTTGGGTTTAAATAATGAATTTTATTTTTTGAAATGCACACTCATCATTCAAGATAATTTTAGTAATTGAATGAAGCGAAACTGTCGCTGAAAACGACACAATACTTTATTGAATTAAAAAATTGCTTGTTAATATTCAGCAAGTCTTTTTAATATTATTGCTGTTTTGGAATTTGAATTCATCCTAAACTCGTGGACATCTACCTATACTTGGATATCTGTACCACAGAAAGTATAAAGAAAAACCCAATTTGTCTTTTCCCTAGAAAAGAAAATATGTATTTCATCTAAATATTGCTTTCATCAGTTCAACACATTTTCAAGCAACAATGTAAATTTACTGGTAGAGTTACCAAAATATGAATTTTTTCTACAAAGGATATAGTAAAATATGAGATGATGGATCAAAATCGCAGAATTCAATAGAGCATGTATCTATTTCTTGTACTCAAAGAAGAAATTGCACTCAATCCACCAAAAACTAAGGTTTTCATTATCATCTTATTAAGTAATAAGTTGAATTTTCGGCATTTTTTATAGACAAATATATTAATTGTTCATGGCAATCCCAATATTTTCGATTTGGTAAATCAGAAAAATACAGAGGCCAATCGCTCATAACATATCTACTGAAAAAAACATCCATTACTATCATCTTATTGCATGTACCATAATGTTTGTCGGTGACCCATGAAATGATGAAAAAACAATTGAGCCTATAGAGATTATGTTGTTCTTAATAAATTTGAACGAAAAACAAACAAATTTAGCTTTTAGTTTTGGGTTGAATGTCACAAAAGCAATGAACAACTAATGAGTTGTTCATTGCTTTTGTATGTGCAGGGTTTTCCAATAAGAGGTTTCATTTTGAATAGCCTGCTTTTTAAGCAGCTGTCAATTTTGAAGCTGTCATCTTTTGACATTTGACAAGTAAAAACTACGCCATTACTAAAAATGGTACGATACATGCTTCAACAACGCATTGAAAAAAAAATTGAAATGATCCGAATTTTCATCGAAAAATCATCTTCAGTGATGATGCCCATTTTCACCTTGGAGGCTACGTTAATAAGCAGAATTGTCGCATTTGGGGCTCAGAAATCCAAGAATGATTGTTGAAAAGCCTCTCCATCCTCAACGTGTCACTGTTTGGTGCGGTTTTTGGTATGGCGGTGTGATTGGACCTTACTTTTTCGAAAATGAGGATGATGCAACTGTTACGATGAATGGATTGCGCTACCGAGCTAGGATTAATGATTTTTATGGCCGGAATTGGAATATATTGATGTAGACGGCGTTTATTTTCAGCAAGACGGCGCTACGTGCCACACAAGCAACGAAACAAAAATACTCGTTTTTTTTAATATCAAAATGAAACCTCTTATTGGAAAACCCTTTAGAATATGTAGAAAGTATTGTAGAAAGAAACCAATTTATAGAAAATATTCTGTTTTTTTTTTAAAATTAAAATGATGGTTATAAATTAATTTGATCATAAATCGATTAATATGATAAAACCAGATAATTTTCTTTCTTAAGCTCGATAAGCTGCTCGAGCCAATTAAATTTTTAACTCGATCTCCACTATACTCTTCACGAAATCACACATAATTTAGATCATTATTTTGATATACATATTTAATTTATTCGTGTGGAGCAGTATACCGATCAGCGAATTGGCATTTTTTACTTTTAGCTTTATTTTTTTTCGTATTGTATGATACATTCGGTGAATAATCAGAAGATTTAAGGTAAAATAAAGCAATAATTTTGGAATTGTATCGAGAAAATTAAATGCGGTGGTTCTTTTCGCTTTTCAGTGAGTTTAGCGCTTTATTCTTCTCTAGTAAGTTATGAGTGAAAATCGTAATACACGATTTTACATTAAAACCTTTATGATATCCAAAACGGTAAGATTAAAAAAAATTGTTAAGCCATTTCCAGTTATTTTTCGCAATGTGACGAATTCTAGGTATTGGAATGTTATACATTAAACAAACAACTGTTAGTTAGCTGTTTAGTTAATGTGCCATTCAAGTACCTAAAATAAATGTATCTCAAGTGAAAACATATAATGGTTTCATGAAAATCTTCAGGGGTACCGTGATGATAATTAAGGAAGTTTTCAACATTTTTTGGGGATTGACTAGGAGTGATAAAAAAACAATTTTCCTAGTGAAGGTTTGACATGTTATATCAAGCGATTTCTCTCGAATTTTGTTCGCTCTTCTTTGGCGAGGAACAGCTGATATAATGAATCTAAGGATTAATATAGTTTTGCAATAGTCACATTATAACATTAAGTTCGAAGTTTAAACAAATAATTTCAATAATTTCATTGTTACATGATACTTAATAAAAAACCTATCTAAATTATAGCAACCTTATTAAAAATAATTGGTTAATTCAGCAAGGCTTGCTAAAATATAGCTAGAATTGTTAACATTAAGCAAGCCTTGATTATTTTACGCTTGCGTATAGCATCATAATAAATATTATAAAATGCTTGCTTGGTTTTAATAACCTTATTTTAAATACTTTATTTAATTAAGCAAGCCTAGCAAAACCATAACGAGATTTCTCTTATTTAAAAACGTTCTTTCTCAATTTTATTATTGTCTATATAATATTAAACAAGGCTTGCTTATTTTACGAATGCGAATTTTTATTTTTTCAACAAAACGCAATGATTTTTTTTCCAAAATTATTTTAGTTTACTTGACGTGAAAGTGAAATTTTAGTGCAATAATAATTAGGCATAAATTAACTAAACTGCGAGTTATTAATATTTCTTTAAAAGTGATAAAAGTGAAAAATATTAAATAATAATTAAAATAAAGTTAAAAATTACAAAAATTGAAAAATAAACTAATTTTACGTAGGTACAAATTATAAATTGCTCCGTCCTTATGTATTCTAGAACATTCACTGAGACCACATTGAAATATTTTTTGCGAAACAAATGTCTATTGAAGATAATACAGATGATCGATACGTAAATATTGTGTTACTGTTTAACTCATCAACAAATGAAGAGGAAAATCAATCTTACTTAAACTATGGTAACATATTAATCATTTTTATTAAAACTTGGCGTTCAGACAAATCAATTACATTCAATTTAATCAAATTTTTTCTGTATCTTCAATAATTTTCTGACTTAGAGAATAATTCGTTTAATGCTTACCGTACGCTTGATTCTGGTAACGGTCAACCCAACGGATTGCATAACTTATTAAGCAAATAGGGACTGGATTCAACTTGGGATAATTTTCAAAGTAATTCTAGTTTCTAAGTTATAGTGTGCTTTTCTAACTTTTCAAATTCTTTTAGAATCAAATTTCGATAACATTATGGATTTAAAGATTTTAAATGAATCAGATTTGGATGCTTTGTTTCCTGACGCAACAGATCTTAGCAAAAAAGTAGGCTTCGATCAAAAATTGGGGAATGGCGCGTTGCAAATGTGAGATTAATAATAATTTATTTAATAACAATATTGCATTTCCGTTTCTTTGCCTTTGATTTTTAGGGGTTCCCTTTACAGTCCTATATATTGAGTAACAGCAGTAGCACGTTATCTATGGATACACAGATGAGCTCTTTGATTCCTAGTTCCAGCGCATCTTTAGCGTCATATGAAAGCGAAATACATTCAGCCTTTCACTTTGTAAATTTTAAGCCTTATTGGCTTTTTATTTTAAATTCTAATTCATTTAATTTATATATGAATTCAAAACTGTCCTAAATACAGAGCGAGGTAAAAAATTTACTGATGCTTATATCAAAAACGGTTCTCTGGACGACGATACCAGAAGGGAAGAAAATATGACTGCTGCCCAGTTGGAACAAATCAGTCTTGAAATAGCAAAATAATTTCCTGGCGAGAATAAGGCAAACATCTTCTAAATTATTTAATTGTTAATTGTATTTTATATGCAAGGAAATGTTTTTATTATATATTTTAATAACATTATTTTAATAACAATTTTGAAAATTAGCAGATATTTAATAAACTCTTCTAACTTAAAATAAATTTATGCATGGATTTAATTTTTTAATGGTAGGCACTTTTTTATATGGGAGGAAAAGGGCCGGCCGCGAAACTCTACAGCAAATACCGAAATAGCTGGTGCAAACTGAAAAAATTGGGTTTTTCAAAATAAAGTCAAATTTTCATCGATAAAATTTACCCCAGGAGACAGAACAATCGATCAATCAGGTACGAAATATGATTTGAGCCTTATAGTACCGTAAAATATATATCTGTTATTTTTTAAATCATTTAGAGAAAAATCAAATTGAAATAGAGCCAGAGTTCGAAAAAAACAACAAATGGCTTTCTTACATGCAGTCACCGTGGGAAACAGTTGAGCTTAAATGGAAAGACACTGCCAAAGGACGTCACTAGGAATTACATGAACTAAATAACTTAAAAGCGGCAGAGATTCTTGACAATTGGCCACTATTTAAATCATCTAATGGCTTTCGATTGGTAAATAATTTCATATATAAATATTGTTGCAGATGCATATAAAAAAGGGCTTTTTCCCAATATATCAAAGCAAACCCGATAAAAAAGTTTCACGAATTGTAAATACATTTCCTAGTTTGTTTTAACTTTAAACAAAACATTTCTTGATACATTTTTTAGTATGTATGTATGTATGTATGTATAAATTTGAAATTCGAAAGATTAAGATAGTACAATTGTCCTGACTTATAACCGTATTATATTTCAATAAGTGCTTTTCAACATAAAAAAAAAATTATCAATTTGGACACTTATTGCTGTAAAAATATATTTAATTTCAGATTGACATTGATTTTGAAATAATTCACCCAGACTCAACATTTGCTTTATTTGAGAAGTGGGATTCATTTATTAAAAAAAATCTTTCAGTTTTATTTAAAAAAGTCAAAAACAAAACTGTAATTCAGGAATTGAAATTTTTGACAAACAACTGTTTGGAAACCTTCAATTCAAAATTCTATCAAATCGTTTGCTATAGAAGTTGGCTCGATAATAGAACTACAAAAAACTATTGAAGATAAAAAGCAGCATTATCTCAATTACGGTATTACGCTTCAGCAGTTACACTTGACAGAAATCATTACTAGTATTCGATTGTGTTTGATAACATTTATTTTAAATTTGATAGCTTCCTAAAATGCATAAAATAATGCAAAATGCAAAATATCCAAACGAATGCCAAAAAGTTTGGAATTTCTTACAAGTTTATTTTTACAAGATTAATTTAGATTCGATGGTTCCAGAACTAAAAAGCTTACTCTCGGAAATTGAAAAAACCGAATAGTTTCCTTTTTTTATTAATAATCAACAAATTATTTCTTAAAGTTTCGCGTTATTTCAAATTTAAAAAAAAATATTTGCATTACTATTTGTTTTATAATTATTTTCTCGTATTTTTGCTGTATTATTTACATATTTTAGTAAACATTTGAATTAAAATTAATACATTAAACTTTAAATACAAAACATTAAAAATTTATTAAATATATTCATATTTTAACTATATTTATTAAAATAATTTGTTGGTTTCTTAGCTTACATTTTTTTCTAAATTTTAATTCAAAACCCAACGCTTCGAATTCTCAAGGGAACTTAAACAAAAAAAATAAAAATATTATTTTATTAAAAATTATATTGTATTATTTACTAATCTATGAGTTTATACGATAATTATTGAGCTGTAAACCATAATCATATATGAATATATTTTTTAATTTAAGTTAGTAATTTTAATTAAAGCCAAATAAATTATTATTTATGAATGTAAAATAACAAAAGGTATTTTTAATTATTTGTCCAGCGAGCACGCTTTTACCTAATGAAAATTCTTAATTAAAGCAAACAATTGCTTAAAAGAAGAGGGCCCTTGCTAAAAGAAAAAGTTTCACTCGCATTCAATATAGAAAGTTGTTGCTAAAGTTAATAAATCATTTTATTAAATTAAGAACTATCTTTCTTTAATCGAGCGAAAAAATTATTAAATTGTTGTTTTGTGTTTTCATAAACAGCGAGTACTCTTTTAAATTGAAAAAACAAATTCTTCATTAAAGAAAAGTCATTCCTTAGTTTAAGAAATACATAAGCTTGATTTTACGTTGAGACGTATTAAATTAATAAACTTATTTAATTACCTCAAGCAGGCCGTTTTCTTGGTTTTAATTATTTTGTTATAATGTTTTAATCTTAAATTTAATAAAATAATTGCTAGATTTAATACTACCCAGCCTTTCTTCGATCTAACAATTATTTCTTAAGCGAAGAAAACCGAAATTTTATTGTCCTATTCAAGCCAATTCTCAGTTCAATAAATGGGCTTGATAGGTTGAAAATCATTGTACCAAAATGATTAAATGAAGCAAGTTTCGTTTCACAAAAGCAATCTTTTCTCTCTGTGATAAAAGCAGAATAAAATGGATATTTATTTTAGTATTTAAGTTACTGACGATGATACAATTTGTATCGAAATCGATATAATTTTTATAAAAAATTATATATTTCACAATAAGGAAATAAATTATTTACAAAAAACATAAAATATTTTAACTTAATAACTAAATATCTGTTAGAACCTAAAGCTATTTTTATTTCTATCAAGTCAGATTAAGTGTAGTTACTCTGAAATTGTTGGGGCTGTCATAGGAAAATATTTAATAGCAACAGAATCAATTTCTTCTTTATCTATAAACTAAACAACCTCCTTTTCTTAAAAAATTCCTAGAAATGTCCTGTTCTACAATTTTGAAAGGGTGGTCTACTTTAAGCTTAATCTCCCATGGCTGCGTGTGCTGCGCGTATACCTAGTTACGCCACTCTCTGTTGAATCTCTTACCAAAACTTATACACCATGTGTACCTGTTAAAAAGAAATATAAATAACTTCTAAGCGAGATTGATGGGATTTTGAAGTTTGTTTGGCTCTAACCTACGAATCCTGATCGTTTTATCACAGATCGAGTTACAGCAACTCGAGAGTTGGCAAACTATGTATACAGAGGTACCTAAAGGACATTGCACTACAATGTGCAAAAATTGAGAGTTCTGAAGGTCCTACATTCATATATGGTACGTATCTATGTAAATACCATATATGTTTATGTATTTTTTTTTTATTAAAAAAACTATTATAGTGGATGCTGATTTAGTGGATGCTGATAAAGTGAGAAACTGCGACATTAAAAATTTGTAAGAAAAACCAAATGAAAAGTAATGTAATGAATCCAGTGTTTTAACTTTTTTTTTGTGTTTTTTATCGAAAGTATATTATTTTGCAATGCACAGATATACTATACTATATATAATATTATGTGTAAAAAAACACATGATTTTGCGCAAAATTGACTTGGAAACAAATAATCTTTGTTTTTTTTTATCAACAACAAACATCTCTCCTACATACCATATTAACTACATGTTAAAATATTATCTATTACATACTGTATGAGTGAAAACAGCAATAAGTTTATATTGTTTGTTGAGTGATTTTATTTTATTTTATTTCTAATTAACTTAAAATACAGTAAGGTTATTAATCCCTTACTTACACAGTGCATACTAAATAGTAAAGTTATTTAGTAAAACTGATAAAAAGCTCAATTCATAAAAATTTATTATTCTCATCTCATTGTTTGTCGTTTTCTCACTTGCACAGCAAACAGAAAAAAAAAAAGTTGCGAACCTTTTTTTTTTGCATTCTCAATCGTAAATGAATTTTCCAACTTTTATTTTATTTTTGTTTTTATCGAATATTACTAATTTTAGAGAATTTTTTTTTTTTTTTTGTATAAAATCTCATTTATTAAAACTCAATATTGTTTATGTTGGTGCATTTTCAGAAAAAAAAATTCGTTGCCACTTTCTATTGGAAAACATGATGAGAACTGCTGATATACTTTTCTAAGATCTGTTGTATAAAGTGCAATGGCTGTGGTATATCGGTTTATTACAAATTCTAAATATATCTTCGAATTTTCCATTATTTTGCTTTATGAAAACGAAAAGCACAAACATCATGTCACGTTACATTCTTACATTCTTTCTCTGCTGGTATCAAATTTTTATGGTTGAGTTTTTCTTTTCTTGACTCTTTTTTTTTTTTTCTTTTTAATACATTTTTTCAGTATTATTTTTTAGTTCCATTTTCAATGGTGTGCAGTGCGGTTCGGTAATTTGTTTTGTTGTGGAAAATGTGAAAAATTAATAAAAAAAAACTATATATATATATATTATATTATATATAATATGTAATAAGTGCAATTTCTGTGTATGGAATAGTTTTAAGTTGTTTGTTTAAATTTAATACAAAAATTATAATAAAAAAATATTCAAAGTGGATTTTGTGTGATTTTCATCTAAAATATTTAAATTTACCCATATGTATTGTATATCATATATAAATAAATATCCTAATGATTTAATTAATTAAATATTAATAAAATAGTAAACTTATGAATATTGTTTAGTGTTTTAGTTTGTGAGAAAAAACAATTATTTCATTAAATAATGAAAGGCAAACAAATCTCTAGATTTTCTATTAAATAAATAGTAAATATATATTTAAACCATATATGGTGAATTATTTTTAGTTTAGCAAATAAAGCAAAAAAAAAAATAAAAAGTGAATAATTACAGTTTACAATAAAAAATTCAATTCGCGATTTATTGCGAATATTACAGCAACAGTGTATATGGATATTCGAAAGTAAATTTTTTTTTGTTATTATTATTATTAATGTTATATCAAAACGTTGTATAGATAAACATAAATTATTACTTAATTTTTTTATCATCAAACCACCCCCGAAAATAATTTAATTTTTTTATTTTCTGTGACGTCAGTTGATGGTCTACTGAATAGATAATGGTATATTGTACTGCTTTTCCGAATTAAAAATAAATTTATTTTTATTTTATTTTTTTTTTGCACCACAATTTAGTATGTGTAACGAATGTACAACGAAAATAAACTTTTGATTCTGTCTCTAGTTTTAGTTTTTCACTGAAAAAGCTCTAAAGCTGTATGATCTGTATGTACATTTGATTTATAAATAAGCGTAAATAGATTTAACGGATTTCAATGTAAAGCCAATTCTAATATTGTTGTGATAACAAAATTGGATTATTTTTGGTATAGAATAGAATAAAATAGATATGTTGTGGACTAATGGAAATGGTGAAAACATGTCTTCATTATACTTATGGGATATATGTATGTATGCTTCCGGATTTGTTTTAAATTAAAATATAAAATATACCTAAGGCGATATCTGATAAATATTAAAATTGATACGATTCATATCAGTCAAACGGGAAAATATCGAAATTTCTGGTATGGGTGGTTTAGACAATCTAAAAATATTGAATAGTGGGGGAACGTTCACTTTCTGTTAATGTTTATCTAAGCTTCACAAGAATATAGGCCGCAGAAATCAAAGTAAACAACACTAGTCCAAATTTTGCAAAACGCAGGATTTTTGGAGGGTACAATTTTCATATTTTAATGATTTGTTTTTTCTTTGTTTCTTTTAATGATACCTCTAGCTCAAATACAAAGTTTTTTTTTGTTGAGCGTGTTAAACTTCAAAGTCTTAGAATACTGCGGGAATATTTTCTTGTGTGAACTAATTCTAAAATCACACAATTGGGTGGATTTTTTACATTCTGATTAAGAAAATGGTATTTCTCGAAATGAGGCAACCGCACATCCAGGTAACATGTAAGTGTAAGCGGTTACAGTCACTGAAGTAATCGGTAGTTAGTAGTACAGCACAATTAGAGTCAAAAGCCGATGTTGATGCGATTTATTTGGATTTTGTTAAAGTTTTGCTTCTATTCAAGATTCAAAACATTTTTATTTACATACGATTTATATTATTTGTATCTACAGTAACCCTGTGGGTTTTATGTTAGAGTTTTTTTTTTAATTTGATTATTTATTTACATTTGGTAAGCATAATGCTTTTTATGAGATTTAGAGACAACAATGCATTTACCGGCAACTAATAAAGGTGCGCTATTTCGTGTAGGAGTTCAGATATTTGAATCTTTACTCATGCCATCAAGCCTTTTCTCCAGTAGTCTGTGGACGGATATTTCACTTATTCCTGAACCCTGGGGGTGGGGCCAACTATTAAAGACAAATCTCAGTGCCTTGTTTTGTATTGTATTTGTGTTGTAGGTTTCTTTGGGTTTTATTTGCCAAGTCGTACCAGACAGGGGCCGCATACGTCCAATCCGCTATCTCAGTCAGTTTTCTTATATTATTTATCAGTTTTTTTGAAGTTTTTTTAGATACCTGACTGAATCAGTGGCTGTCACTATTTGTATGTCTATAGCGATGGAAGTGGCCTTTTCAACTCGTTCAACTTCTATAGGGTGTCTAGATATGTCTGTAGGTATTCTAGGTGTCCATTGGAATTCGCTTCGGCTGTATGTAATAACTGTGGTATCATCCGTGAAAATTTTAAGTCTCGTCTCGGGTGTTACCAGGATCGGGATGTCATGTATGAAAAAGATATACAGCAGTGACCCTAAGACCGAACCCTGTGTGACTCCCGCCGGTGCCCTGCGTATAGTCGACCTATATATATGTTATTGATACTGACAAAAAATGTTCTTTCTGTTCTGGGGAACTCCGCAGGACACCAATTTATACATTAGGCCCTCATGCCACACCGAGTCGAACGCCTTTTTAACGTTCACAAATACGGCCGCCACAATTTTGTGGTGTCTTTTGGCTTTTTTGGTATAATTAAGAATTCTCATCAGAGCATCAGTTGTGGACTTGTTTTGCACAAATTCAAACTGCTCGTCGGGAATCATATGTCGAATTGAGTTCTAATATAGTCGTCGATAAATTACTCATAATAAGCTAATAGGTCTGGTGTTCTCCGGATTTCCTGGCTTTCCGTGTTTTTGGCAAGATTATTATTTTTGATAACTTCCAAGTGACTGGAAAATAGGCGTAATCAAACATGGCATTTATAATTACCACTAATCAGTTGTCTAATGCAAGTGTCGTACACCCAAAGTTTCTTAAGATGGTGGTATATAGTCCAGTCAAAATGTACAAAGGGGACGAAAGTTCCAGACTAATTTTACTTTACGTTTTTTGGGGCGTAATGCAGGATGCGGAAAAATAGATTTTATCACCCTAAAACGATGGATTTACCTTTACAAATACAAAAATCAATTGCCACGTTTATCTTTAAAGTACATTATCGAAATGTATTTGTTTTACTTCTTATTCAAAAATTGAATAAATTTACATTCAGATCAAAAAAAAAAAAAATTGTCGATAGCTCAAAATTTTGTATGCTCAAGGATCTCTTTGTTGATGTTTATAGAAACCTTAATATTAAAGGGGTAGAAACCTTTATATCAAAAAAAATATTGTAATATTCACCCTTATAAAGTGTAAGCTACCTCCGAAAGAAAGTGATCTATTAGGGGTAATTTCAACCCCTATAATTAATTAAACGGACAGTTTGTTTTTGATTTGCATGTAAATTTATATAATATTGAAATAAAAAGTTGAAAAGTTGACAAACTCCCTAAAGTAGTCTGCAAACAGCTATCGAGCTTTGTTTAATTGACTGGGCTACAATCTATCACCTCTCAGTCCATAATGTCAAAATTTGCTTAACGTCAACGAAATTTAACTATTAAAATAAACATTTAATTTTAATTTATTAAAATTTGGAAATGTTCGGACGAAATGTCGTAATATACTTTTACTGCAACCGAAACAGAAAATACTGGCCTAAAGAGGTTTTGAGCTTCTATATTTAAATAAATGTATCTCGCTCATTACTCATTTGAGAGCGGCAGATTTTTTATGGCTCTGTTTGAGATCGCATCAACCCCTGGCGCTTTTTGTTTTTGAGCCGGAAGATCAATGCCCTAATTTCGTCTACATCAGTAGAAACCTCGCACGAGTTATACGCAATACTTTGGCATAACGCAGTCCATCAGGCTGTAACGCCTGATTTTTTATGGTAAATACTTTCTGTGGGTCAATAATTGGGTTCCCTTCGTCCTCCAAAACTATATTTGTCTTTCTAGCCCGTTTTTAGGTATTTATACATTTAAATACGTTTACCCTGTCTGGCGCGATATTGGCTAATTTTTCTCTGCTCCTTGCTTTGATCACTTCCACAACCCCCTTTGGAATTTGTTTGCCCGGCGCCTAAGTTCAGCCGAGATACATTTCTTGCTAAGCTCATACTCATGCTTTGTGTTAATAGAGATACCCTTGCCACGATTTCGTCAACAGATTTTAGCGGGATATCTGAGACCACTCCAGCCTAAAGTGCACATCATGCCTATACCCTAGCCAGTCAGCGTTTTTGTAATCTAGTGCTCCGCCACGATTACACTGTCCGACTATGTCAACGCCCTCGGTTGTCCTGAAGACAACAGACAAGTGGTCTGAACAAAATTCGTTGTCTATGGCTGTATTCCTTGCTAGGACCAGATCTATCACAGAATCTCCTCGTGTTCCGCAAGAGGAAAAGTTTATTTGGACGTCGCGCGTCTCGCAAAGACCATTCAGAATGCGACCATTTTGGTTTTCGCCATAACTATCCCAAGAGCTGTGTCTAGCATTAAAGTTGCCACACATTACAAACCTGTCCTTGTTTAAGAAATCTAAGAGATCCGAGGTCACTACCTTCCAGAAGTATACCGAGTAAAGGATGAAGGAATTTCTTCCCTCACCCAGACACACTGAAGTAGCTGTGTAGTTTTCTCGTATAATGAATGGCTCATGGTTCCATTGTCTTTAGTAAGATTTAGTTTTGCTTCTATCGAACAGTATAATTATTATAAACAAACCTACTGCAATTAGTTTTGATCCAAAGTTTATAAATGGTTTGCTTCATATCTATTAGGTATAGGAAACAGTATGTTTTACTGAATTTATTTTATTCGTGAATTATTATATTCCCGATATTTTTAAATTGTGCAAAGCTTTATTGTTTGCGGATGATTTAAAGATTTTCATACATGTTCAATAATTAAATGATCAAATCAATAAATTTTATTTTCTACAGAATGTGAAATCTTATTTTTTAAACCATGGCTGAAATTCAAAAATATTCCGGGACACTGCCATTGATGCTTGTTGTTGATTTTGCAGACGTTGTATAAACAAGAAAATTCAAAGTTACTTCTGTTGTAGCTCAGGTTCGCGGATATAAGACAAATAACGAAATTTTTGGTTATAAATTCGCTGTAGTTATTCCATCGAATTGTTTGCGTCGTCTAAAATCCGCAAGACTTGCAATCAAATTTAAAATATGAATTCGCTTGAACACCGTCATCTTTATTTAATGATGATACTTAACGGAAGGGGAAAACTCAAACATCAAATCCATACAAATATCACCAGGGATAATTTTCCGACCAATTCTAGATGGAAGTCATTTGCTACACTCTGTAATGTGGCCAAAACTATACAATATATACTGAGTTATGTTTTGAAGCAATATGGTAGAAATACAACGATATTATTTGATAGTTATCCGGGCTAAACTACCACGAAAGAAGAGAAGCAAAACAAGAGAATAGTTGTCAAAATTTCATCAAATATCGGTAGTTTTACAATCCTGTAAGATTTCGTTTCTATTACAAATTATTTTTAGGATTTGTTTATAGCCTGAGAAATGGCACGTGATGTCATATATTTCGTTTATTAACTGCAAACCTAAGATATCTTTGATATCGGCCTTCCATGCTTTATATTATATATTCTTGATTTAAGGTTGATTTGGGAACTTTAAATATGAGCGTAACGTTTTTTTCGCAGATGAAGTTAGGAACTCCGTACAAAGGGAAAACAACAAAAATACTATTTTCATTGTCTACGAATTGTCTACTATTTTCCTACGTTGTCTACATATTGTCTACATTGTCTACATCGAAAACTATTGTCTACGCAATTATCGACGCTTGCGTGTAGACAACCTCAAAATAATCGTAGACGCACAACACTGAGTATCCGCACTGTGGAAAGGTTTGTAAGCAGACTAAAATTTACACAGCAAGTCAGTATCATCTAGATATTTCACGATCTGATTTTTAGCTAAACGTTCAAAAATTTTGGACAAAGCAGGTAAAATAATAATTGGCCGAAAATCAGAAACGGACATGGGATGAGATATTTTACCGATAGGTATAATTTTCGCTACCTTCTAAACCTTCGGAAAAACTGATCATGTTGAAAATCGGTCTTGGTCATGTGGAAATTCGTGAGGTACCAAATTGTCATCAGAGACACTTACATTATTACTAAAGTAATTGTTTAGTTCATTAGAAGGAAATGTCACACAATAATTATTTTTTGTGCCATAATTTGGTTTAAATAATATGATTTTGCTTTGCTACTAGCGACACGTTTCCTTCCTATTAGCGACACCTTTCCGTCACACTTAAGCCGAATAAAGGTAAAGTCTCTTAAACTAATCAATGTTTTTATATTATCATTAAACCACGGCAGACTATTTGTTCAATTAGATAATGCACGACATTGCCTTAAGCGTACAAAAGATACAAATAATCAGGTAATAAATTTGTTTAAAAGCTCGATTTTTTCATCAAAAGTTTGTTTAGTGCTAAAATATTCCCAAGGCAGATGCCTAGTACAAGAGGTTCTATCCAATCTAAACATCTTAAAATCAGATAAGCTAAATGTATCATTCGAATGATAAGTCTTTAAATATGTCTCATATAGCTCATCAAATTTATGCACAAGACTGTTAATATTTAAATGACAAATAATGACACCATTTAAATTATTAAGGTAAGATTTAAGCACCACATTAGAATTACGATGTGAATTTATTTTCAAAAGAATGACACATTATATTATGCTTCCTTGTGCCATATCATTAATTGAATACAAGTTTATTAACTGGTGAAGTTCCGGACGCAGTAGTAATACCTCTTTTAAAGAAGGGTGACGCAAGCTTACCTGTAAATTATCGTCCCATATCGCAGCTAAGTGTGTCTCCAGAAATCTTAGAAAAATGTGTCAAGTTACGGATCTTCTCATTTCTCAAGAAAAATAAAATTTTATCTAATCATCAATATGGATTTCGGGAACATTTAAGTACAGAAAATGCTTTAGAAGATTTATTAAGCACCACTTATCATAGCTTAAATTTGGGTCAACAGGTACACAGCCTTTTTTATTGATATATCAAAAGCTTTTGATACTGTTGACCATGAGTTGCTGCTGATTAAATTGGATTCAATGGGGGGTTCACGGTTTATTGAAGAAATGATTTCTTTTCTACTTAACAAATAGAAAACAGATTGTAAATATTAATGGGGTTTTGAGTGGTCATTTATCTGTAAATTGTGGTGATGATGATCTTGGACAACTTCAGAGTAAGTTTCGACCATTAAATTTCAATTTTAATGGTCTAATTTAAATGCCGAAACTATTTGCGAATGTCCTTAATGTAAATTAAATTTTGCCACAAAAAAACTGTAATATGCAAAATACATGACAAATTATTATTGACAATTTTGTCAATTGTGACAAATTATTATTGACATTTTAAAATATTCCACTATTAACCGATAAATTTGTTCCGCAAAATGTTCGTTTTCGCGTGACCAAAAGCGTCAACACCATCCACCATATTTTATACAGTTTTTTAAAAAAAAGTTCCCCCATTTTTTTCATTAATCCCGAGTAAGCAAAAATAGTGATCACAAAATCGTAGACCAATTTGTCACAAAATGTAAGTTACTTTGTATTACAATAAAAAAAATAAAAAAATTGTTATTTTGAGACATATTTATGCGAGTAGTTTGTGTCAAAAATCACTTTGACTTCATTCACAAAAAAAAAAGATTTTGATCACCATAATTTGCCACATATTTATTTGTCACACATTCACAAAATATTCTACCAAAAACATCGACCAACCATTTTTTACAAATCACAATTTTATGTGAAATTTTTGTCGCGTCACCATCCATCCACCATATTTTATCTATTTTTTCACAAATTTTTTTCACCAATCCCAAGTAAGCAAAAATGATGATCACAAAATCTTAGACCAATTTGTCACAGAACGCAAGTTTCTTTTTGTCAAAACAAACAGTTGACAATTTGAGACATGAGGATATCCATACCAAAATTCCAGATTCCACCAAAAACCGACAAATTTACCTTTTGCTATTCGTTTATTCGTAACATTATTGAACATTTTTTGCGTGAACTTTCTGAACCGTTTTGGCGTACAATTTTCGTTAATATATTTTCGTTACTCAATACATGTTACAGTGAGATCTCGATAAGTCGAACCTAAAAGAACAGAAGAAATTAATTCGCCATATTTGAATTACGTTGTACTGAGTGAAAATATATTTTGTCCACGACTAACGTATAATATACTCATTATACGTTTGTTTCTTCAATTATAATTATATCTATTATTCACTGCTACTTAGTTTATCTAGTAGTCCCTTCTTCCATTGTTTACTACTACCAAATAAAAATTTCATTTTTGGAAATTTTATCTAGTAGTCTCTTGCCATTTCCATTATTATACTGAGACGTCAAAATGTCGACGGAAATTATTTTAGATTTATTTACAATTTTTTATCGGACGTGGATAATAGTATATTATTCAACGAGCATATAATGATAGCTGTTATTTACGAAGATGAAGTTTACCGACACGAGCCGATAGGAGAGTGTCGTTAATTCATCTGAGTGAATAACAGCCATTATATGCGAGTAGAATACGATACTTTGTCCACGACCGATAAAAAATTGTGTTTTATTATCATATCCTTTAAATAAACCTAAAATAACTTCCGTCGACATTTTGACGTCTCAGTTTAATAATAATGAAAATGGCAAGAGACTACTAGATAAAATTTCCAAAAATGAAATGTTTATTTGGTAGCAGTGAATAATAGAAGAAGGGACTACTAGATAAACTAGCAGTGAATAATGGATATCATTATAATTGAAGAAACTCACGTATAATGAGTATATTATACGTTAGTCGTGGACAAAGTATCGTATTCTACTCGCATTTAATGGCGGTTATTCACTCTTCAGCCTATCGGCTCGTCAAACAGCTATCATTATATGCTTGTTGAATAATATATTATTACTACCTAGAAACTCATTTGGTTAGAGCCATAGTGCATTTTCAAATAATAAAATTCATTTTAGCGAACAAAAATTCGTTGCGAATCTTCGATACACTGTGTTCGGTGTATTTTATAAAGAGATTTCACTGTATTAATTTTTATATTTAAAGCCAAATTCGACGATCACGATCCAAATTTAACTTAAATTCGATTTATTGTTTTTCTTCCAGTTTAACCGCAAGAGCTTGTTTTATTTCTATATTATGATGAATTTAAAATATAGTATTAAGCCTAGGTGTTATACACTACCAATGAATGGGCACTGCAATCGAAATATTTCAAGAACTTTGAAAATGTCCTAATTTCTTGAGATTCTGACTAAAGTGTATTATTCGGTTATAAATTGATGTTTCATTTCCAAATAATTGCTTCCTGTAAAATAAATTAAGCGATACATATACATACAATTAAATTTAAATACGCGTTTAACTTAAACAATAAATGCCGTTACTTGTTTTGACATGTATTCCAATTCTTCCCTATTTGCCATCCGGTCAATATGGCGTTCGGTTTTGTGTAATCAAAGTGTAATCCTTGATTCTCTCAACATCCGTGTACCAAGCCACCCATCATGTCTTGAATGTTGTTTCGGCTATACGTTGCACAAACACTCACTCTCACAAAAGTCATCAATCACTTGAAGTAAACAATAAAATCCATATTTTTAATGGAAAATTATTTTGTAAGGAAAAAAAAACAATGACTCAAAAGGCATGGCCAACTCCATTTCCAAATTAAAAAAAAAATTTTTTACATAAAATTGAAATCATCGTACTATTTTTCATATCGATGAAAATCTACTAAAGCCGTATCGCGTTTTGGTTGTCCAACAATCGTTTTACCCAAACCAATTCTTTTACTGCATTTGATGCAGACGTGTACCAAGACCCAGTCGTTACCATTACGATTATCCAAACTGCATAGACCACCATTGTCATGACCCATTTGAACATTTCGCATTACGTACACATATCTCCGCATTCGTTTTGATATTGACTTCAATGCCGTTCACGTTCTCATTTTCTTTGTCCTAGCCATTGTTTTTTCGAACGGAAAAAACACGTCTACATAGAACCCCTTAACTTTTGTCGAATTTGGGCTCGTATTACGAACCGCAACTCTGTGCCGTGTACGCCACAATATGCTATGATGAATCACCATTTCTTCGAAAATTTCCTCAAATTGATCATTGACAAATTCCCTTCGATTGTCCGACCTGGATATGCGAATGTTGTGTCTTCATATGTGTCAAAATTTTCACGTTATTAGCAACCTCCGATTTTCATAATTTATGCAACTCGAAAATGTGAGTAGTCTACCTCCAACAGCAAAAAAATCCTTGAACACACTTCATATGTAAAATCGTCCAAATAATCGATGTCCAAATAATTGATCCGCAAAAACTTCTTCACGTGGATCACATTTTGATGACCCAATGCGTTATACGTCGAACTAAGACCGTAACGATTTCTCTACCCCTTATAAATTCACAGCGATTACTGTCTGACCGCAATTCAAAACCACGATACACGACTTTTCCCGAAGAAAATAAATTCAAAAGCAAATCCGGAACATATATATATAGGACATCTTAAACTGCCTCTGAATCCACTCACTGCCATTGGAATGCAAGAATGCTCACATCGCCTTTTCCTTTCGCCATGATATTTGTACCATTTCCAATGGTCACAGTCGATGATATCTCCATAAAATCTTGAAATCGGGCGTCAAATTTTTTACAATACCGTCGCCAGTCGCGATCTTCGCTTCGACTCCTTGCCGCTCTTATTTTGATACTTTGTTAATTTGCCATCCTTTTTCAGATTGCTATTATTTGAAATGGAGTGTTTGGCCACCAAAGCTTTAACGCTTTCGATTTTCCCTTATCACTTCATTCGCAACTGTTTGGTTAATAATCGTGAACGAAAATTCATCAGAATCAGTCCTTCCTTTTGATTCTACGTTTGCTGCACGATTTCCATTAACTTTGACAAGACCGTCGCAATGTCGTCCGCTGGCTCTTTTGTCAAAGCATAATATTTTTGTTGTAAAAACAAAATAATCGATCATCGACTGCACATAGATACTCGAATGTGCCGTTTCACAATTCATTATTTACAATAACGGTTGATTTCCCAGCGTCGTTGTAATTGTTCGTCACGCCCATCTCAGCTTTATTTTCTTGAGCAGCCGAAACTTCGACCAGCACTGGCTCTTTTGA
This sequence comes from Tipula vernalis, assembly GCA_958295665.1. Classification (NCBI taxonomy): domain Eukaryota; kingdom Metazoa; phylum Arthropoda; class Insecta; order Diptera; family Tipulidae; genus Tipula; species Tipula vernalis. The sequence continues at coordinate 123,668,205 of OY282558.1, read as the reverse complement.
GTCGTATAAAATGTGGCACATCACCATTCATAACATTCACACCGTACATGTCACCGGCCTTCAAGATTTGCCGCAAAAAGTATTTCCATGTGAGCTATTTATTGCCATGACTATGATGAAATGGATGGATTTGAACGAATTTTTTGTGAATGGCCCTTTTTTATAAGCTATAAGGTTCGATCTTATTTTACTTTATTATACTTCCGCAAGTGGGTTGCTAAACTGTTAGAGACATACCGAATCTTCAAGGAGAAATATATTTTTTATCTAAATTAAATATCAGAGCCAACTGAAAATATTGAATGAAAGTGTTATTCCGTATTATTGGTTCTACATTTGTTTTATTTGCCGTTTTGTGCTAGCTGGGCTAGAAATAGCTCCAAGGGCGCTAAATAAATTTAGATTCATAGATTTAAAATTAGCTCATATTGTACAATTTAGTACTTATAATAGTTAGAACACAACAAAAGTGTTTTTTTTTATAGTGTCAAATCTATTAATTGTACTTAAAATGTAAAATACTTTTCATGTGTGTCCTAAAAATTATAATTGCTAAAATTACTTGGTCTAATATGTACTAATTTTATTCATATTAATCTAAATTTATTTAACACCCTGAACGCTATTTCTAGCCCAGCTGGAACAAATCGCAAAATCAAAGAAATATACAACCAATAATGCGAAGATAAAACTATTTTAGATAAAAAATATTTTCCTTAACTTTTTAATTTGAATGCATCTTCAAATGAACATATATTATGTTTAATTAAATACATAAGTAGGCAGAAGTCAGCATAACTCCAACAGGGATTCGACGTGTTCCTAATAATTTGGAAACCCACTGTATATAAAAGTGCTGTTGGGTTACTTTTGCTAAAAACACATCCATTGATTGTTTCATCAGATATTTTACAAACAACAGTTTTTTTCGTGCTCCATAGTTAAAATTGGAAAGCTTTCAATATACTTATAAATAAATTCGCTTCATTCAAATTTCACTTAAAGGTTAAGAGCATACAAGTTCGAAGGGGATGAAATTTCGTAAATATCACTAGAGATTTAATCGGTGACTCAAAAACCATGAAAATGGCATACATCTTGACTGTAATATGATATTTATGGTATTTTATGCAAAGTCAATAATGACTAGAGATTCTTAATCAGAGACCCCAAAAACCCCCCGAGTAGAGAATTTTAGAATTTTGGCCAGCTTTTCCGCTCACTGTGCGCTGACCAAAAATACTAGTTAACAACTTCGTTGGGCTGACCATTAATATAGTGGTATAGTGCCGAATACTGAAGATATCAATATTTAATTATTTTCCAACCACTACTTCTTCTAAAAATTTTATATCCAGAAATAAACTTGATAATGACTTTAAAGATTTTATCATTTGATAATGGATGTGGCGTGCCTCGGTGACTAATGTTTCGATTTACCTATATTTTGAATACGGTATACATAAAACTTGGATCAAATAAACTTGAATAGAAAAAAAAAATTGAAAATAAAGTCAATTTTATCGCATTAGTATTCAACCCCAGGTGGAATAGATGACTAAAATAAAATTTTAAATTATTTCTTAGTCAATAGCTTGAACATTAGATTTAAATGAAGCCTAAAATTATTTCACAATTCAACATTTTTTTTAATGATGGAAATAACGAATCTTATTAGTATCAAAGTGGAATTATCTAAATTGGGGTCAAACCTTTAGTAAAGAACTGTCGCCTGCTTTTCTCTTGCATATGTATATGCAACCTGTTGAAGTTAGCCGAAAGTTTTCAGTCGAAAGTAAAAGTCGATAATGTAGATTATGTTATTTATATTCCAGCAGCAAATAACAAATATATCGAAAAACCAGTAGACACAAGTGGAAAATATCGAAAAATCAGTAGAATCCAAAAATATTTAAAATTGAAATAAAATCATCCTTTATAGAGTGTTATGTCTGGAGATCGATTGCGTTTATGAGATTTGTCAATAGCTATCGCAGGAAAAAACTTCAGCTCAAGTTTCCCGTGGGAAATCTAGGAAAATCCTATTTTCAAGAAAATCATTAGAAACATTATACAAAATCAGCCTCTAGCATGTCAAATCTTGCTTGTCAATATCTATTGCAGAAAAAAATTCAGTTGAAGATTCCCATGGGAAATCCCCGCAAATTCGATTTTCCAAAAATCATTAAGAAATTTGGTCTCACAAAAAACTTGAATTCAAATTTATTCCTGCGATTGCTATCACATCAAAGGAAGCCATCTCCAGACATAACACTCTAGAAGTTGATTTTATATAGATTTCCTAATAATTTTTGAAAATCGAATTTTCCCAGATTTCTCACGGAAACTTCAACTGAAATTTTTTCCTGCGATAGCTGTTTACAAATCACATCAAAGCTGGCTTCAGACATAACACCCTACTGGCTGATTTTATACCAATTTTAAATTTTTTATTTTCGGCTGGGATAACACAATCTGCATTACCGATTTTTCACTTTCGGCTGGGACCTTCATCAAATTTTGTCAGATTTCCCGAAGGAAACCTGACCTGAATTTTTTTCCAGCAATATTTCCCAATTTTTCCGATTTTCCGACGAGAAACTTTAACTGAAGCTTTTCCTGGGATATATATTGAAAAATCATATCAATGCAGTTCATCTCCAGATATAACATTCTAGATTCTTCTCTCTGATTTAATACCAATTTTAAATATTTTTGGGTTCCTTGAATTTTCCATAATTTTGCTTAATAATAAATAATTGCCACCTAACGAATATTGACAAAAGTTTTCAATGCTACCCATGCATCCATAGTAATTTTCTGCTAAACAGTATTGACTGTTTACGTCTTAATTTTTTTTCGGCTGGGATAACACAATCTGTAATACCGATTTTTTACTTTCGGCTGGCATTAAAAGGGTTCTACTATTGTTTGCTGATTAAGAATGGGTGTTTGTTTCAGTGTTTCAAGCGGTCTTCGTTTCGGTTAGGGTATAAAACAAAAAAATTAAAATTTGTGCAGTCGAAGGCTTAACCCTACTGAAAACTCATTATTTGATTTAAAGTATGAAAATGTGAACAATTTTTTTACCAAGATTTTTTTAAAAAAATCAATAAAAACGGTCGATGGATTCTCTGTATATGGTATTAGTAGCAAATTAAATCTTAACACAATGGTGCCCGGGAAAGAGGATTCCCGTTTTAGGTGGTGTGCATGATTTTTTTTTTCGACAAAATAATGAAGAATTGTTTTAAAATTTTACATTTTTCTTAGCAACAAATTAGCGGTCGGCAATGTGTTATGTTCAACAGGTTCAAATTTTAGTAAACTTTTATACAGTTATCTAAATTTTTACGGTAAAATTTCTCAATTTTTGCGGTTATCAATAAATACACAGTGGGCAAACCTGTAGTCACTTTATCACCAAATTGTTAACCGTGTCTGTTTGTACGTAAATAAATTTAAAATTTTTATTTGCCTAATTCATTTTCAAATCTCAATTTGATTGGAATATCATGGATTCCATCCAGCGGAAAAATTTTAAACCGATCTTCCTGATAATTTGACATTTAAGATTTGTAACAATTTAATTTAAACTTGTTACTGGGGTGCGAATGTAATTTAATATTTTTCCTCTTGATCAATGATGATGATAACTACAGTATTACGATATATGGATTGGTTCATCCAACGGTTTATCCCGGTTTTATTTTATTTCCTGTTTTAGCGGCAATACTAACAAACACGTAATGTGTTTTATGCTTACATATGTAATGGTTTTTATATCCATACCGTAACAGATTGTTGAAAAAAACTTTTTTCGCTACTAATGCTGAGTGCCTTAATCGATTAAACTAACTAACTAAACTAAAGTACGATCAGGTCAAGTCACTACGAAAATCATTAGCTATGCCTCAAAATTAACTAAACTAAATTAAAATAAAGTATTTTTAATTTGTTTTAAACAAAAAGGTATTTCAATAAATTAACACAAATTGAGTTTTCGGTTGCCGCCTTTGAGACAATAGCACAAGCTTAAATTTTATTTTTAGTTTAATTAGTTTTTAGTCGATTAAGGCACACAGCATAAATACATAAAAATAAAATAATAAAAATGTTTAATTTAAAAAATGATTTTTAATTATATACCTAGATCTTACATTTTCTCTCGTTGCGTTTGAGACAAGTGTCTTTTTTATAAAAAGCATGATTTGAGTTTTTCTCCTCAAGGGGCGCTAATGATCTTCTTTCAACCATCTTCCTCGTTATAAAAGCTAAGAAAATCGTGGTAATGAAGGCGTTCGATGTTGAAAGGCCGAATGTCGGAAGGCCGAATGTCGAAAGACCGAATTTCATTTGGGCGAATGTGTCGAAAGGCCGAATCTCTAAAGGCCGAATGGGTCAAAAGGTCGAATGTCGAAAGGCCGAATGGGTCGAATGTGGAAAGGCCGAATGGGTCGAATATCGAAAGACCGATTGGGTCGAAAGGCCGAATTTTCATTAAATTTTCCTTCGCTTAATTGATTGAAATCAATATTTGAAACCATTGAATTTATTTCTTAATGTTAAATGGTTTAAATAAATTGAAAATACGTGCTAATAAATTCTGTCTATGTAGCATATTAATGTGATCAAATTTTGTCGGAAAAAAATTGTTTAATAAATTAATTGATTTTTAATTACATGATAAAAAAAACCGCAAGAAGACTTAATGTTTAAGGCGATTTACTATTAAACATTTTTATACCAAAATTTTGATAAAAGTATAAATTTTGGTTTTCATAAAAATAAAAATTTTGAAAATTTTGATTCATTAAAAGATGAAAAATTAAAATTTCGACACAAACGGCCTTTCGACATTTGGCCTTTCGACCTATTCGACCTTTCGTCACATTCGGCCTTTGGAAATTCGCCTTTTCGACGCGAATGAAGATTTTACTAATTTTTACTAAATAAAAATGGCGGCAGTAGCTACTCAAATGCATACCTTCAGGGGTATTTCATCAAGAAATAGAATTATCACACTTAATTTTGCAAATTTAAACTTTAATATTGATAATTTTTAAAAACTTTTATTTAACATTTTTCTAAATAATCTCGTCATAAAATATTAAATTTATTTGTTTAAATAAAATAGAAGAACTATTTAGTATAAACTGAAATATATATTGATTTATTAAACTACAAGCCTATTATAAAATTAGAAGTTTAAATTCAGTTATATCTCTGCAAAAACTAAGGAAAATCTATTAAACTTTGGAAACTTTAGTATTAAAACTAGAAATCTTAATTTACTTGTAGGGTCGAAATATAAAATTATATGTTATGCATTAATCTCATTATGATTTACCGTTAGTCAATGAGTTACACACATTATTTGTCAAAATTTTTAAAAAATTCTCTTGGATTTTACCCTGGGATACGTCAAGAGAAAATAACAAATTTTAGTTGAATATCAAATAACTATAAGAAGAACTAAATTTGGCCAGTGACAAAATTTACATCGAAAATCTTCAATAAAATAACTGTATATTATGCAAAATTACCATAGATCTCGTAATGTTTTTTGGTTAGCATATCGGATTAACAATGTATGTGCAAATTTTCAGAAAGTTGTCATGGGGTTTACTACCCTTAGTAAGCAATACTATATTTAGTGTGTTATTCAATTTACATTGAACATCTTGGATAATTAACTGTAAATTATGCAAATTTACCATCGATCTCGTAATGTTTTTTGGTAATTGTATTGTAATTTTATGTTTTCTTGAAATTATGTATATGATATTCAACTAAAGTTAAAAATTTTCATCTCAAGTATCGCAGGGGTTGTAAAATCGAAGCGAATTTTCTAAAAATTTCCACAACACATCGACTAACGGTAAATCATAATGAGATTGATATTTTTGTTACAGGCATGTCTGCTTCGACATATATTAACCGTATCCAATAAAAAAGTGAGATTAGCAAGAATTGTTGAATTATGGTAAAGTTATAGCCTACTAAAATAATTAGCAAACAAAATATCAATCGTTATTTCCAGTTCTTTACGACAATTGTGAAATGCAAAGAAATTGAAAAAAAAACTGATTTTTCTTTCGCTTATTGCAACTATGTTGTTGTAACTGATACAGAAAACCAAAAATGAAATATATGGTCAATTAATTATAATATAATAATAAATCAGTACGCCTTTTTATAAATGTGCAATATTGTTCTGTTCCTCTTCGAAATGTCAATGAGGTATTTAAAAGAAAGTACGTAATGTACAACTTTAGTGTCACTTATAAGATTATAAAAGGAATTAGGTTAATTAAAGTTAGACTAAAAATTATAAAACAAGAAGACTTAAGATTATAAAAGACTTGTGATGATAAAACAAGCGTTCTACTTACTCTACCATTGAGAGAGATAAATAAAATTATTTACTTAAGAAATAGCCTACTTTTAATTCAGTTTTCTATATTCCCTAACTTCCCGAAACCATCTCGAATTTTATCTTAATTGGATTGGAAATGGTCCAGTTTCATTCGTTTTTCATATTCCAGAATTGTGTTTAAAAATATTTTAGAATAACACTTCTATTATACGTGTTGAATTTTATCACAATCGGTTAAGATCCTGTTTTCATTTAAAATACAGCATTATGATTTGTGATGTTTCTCACCATGAAGTTCCCTTGGCTAAATATTTGGTTAAAATTAGTATAAAATTATTTTAGCAAATTTTTGTGTAAAAATGTACACAGAGTCATAGAAATTTGAAAAATGTTGAAAATCTTAATTCCCCTAAATGTCACTGGGTAGCTACATATTTCTGATTAGTTTTAGATTAGTAAAAATTTCACATTGCTATATAGGACAGTGAAGTTTTTACTAAACAACAACTAAGAACATTTTAGTAAATTATAGTAAACACTTTACTGGCATCCTTTTCGATATTCGGTCTTTCGACTCTTTCGGCCTTTCGACATTCGGCCTTTCGACACATTCGGCCGCTTCCTTGTAACGCTTATTTATTATTTTAATTTTTGTAAATTAAATTTGTAATATTTCTGTTATTAATTTTTTTTCGAAATCGAACCAAAAACCAATCGGTATAAAAAAAAATGTTAATAGATAATAGGATTGCTTCAGGTTTGAAAAAAAAAAATAAAAAAAGTTTTGGTTTTGCTTTAGAAATTTTTGAAACTGTTTATTTTTTGTCAAATCTTACCAAATTTAGAAAAAACAAAAAATTTAATTTTAAGCTGCCGATTGGTCCAGTGTTTGATACAAATTTCAAAGCTAGTAGGGTGTTTTAAATTTGGAAGCAGCATATATTTCTGGAAAACCAAAAAATTGGACAACTTTTACTGTAAAAGCTTAAGTAAATCTAAAAGCTCAATACTTAAAGAGTTATTTAAGCTTTAACAGTAAGCCAAGCCGTTATAAAAAAAATCGTACTGAAATTTGTTCCCAAAAATTTTGAACCTATTTTCATATTGTAATTCAAATAACGGGTTTTCGACAGGTTAACAACTTTCGATTGGAACAATTGTTTTTTTTAGGTTGTTTTTGACCCTAACCGAAAAGTAATGGAACAATTCGATCTAAGATTTTTTTGTTGTTGTTATTTTTTGTCTGAAATGCAGAAAACTGCTAATCAATTTATTAGAAAAACGCAGAAAGAGGACACATCCTGCCGACCGCCCACTGTCTCGTAATTGTAAACGATATACAGATTATAACAGCCCCTCCCTAAATCGTATGTCAGTATGATAATGGTGTGAATGAAACTACAATAAATTTTTATGGCAGACGATTGTTATTAAAAGATTAATAGATATATAGTAGAGCTTCTTCGTTATCTCTTTAAAAGTCAAAATAACAACAAAAACATAAGAAAATCCACTTAGATAAATGATTTTAAGTTTTTTACAATTTTTATTATTTATAGTCTATACTGTGTCTATATACATATATGTAGGTACTGACACATACCAAAAAAGTTCAATTTGCACATAAGCTGTCTACCAAATACCTAAAAAAAAAAAAAGAAACACTATTTTAATTCACCAATTAGGCGGTTAGAAATATTCAACGTGATAAAATCACACAAAAATAAATAAAAAGCATTAAACGGAATATAAATTTTCCACTCTAAAAAAAATGAAAACCGCATATTCAAATTTCTAAATTGAGACGATGAAATAATATAATATTAAACCGCAACAGCTAAAATGATTGCCGACGACAGCTTTAAGGGTTTTGTAAATTGTAATAACTAGATATATACATATAACGCGTTATAACACCGAAATATGAAAACTTTATGAATAATTTTAATTAAAATTATAATAATAAAAATAACAATATTTAAATATTATATTTCGATGATCATTATACTCGACTAGATTGTAGAGAGTACATTATACAATACAATATATAAGAAAGGAGTGCTTTCCATCATTATATTAACTTAAAATTGCCATAAGCCAATTTTTATATATTTTTCGCAGTCTGGAGTTTTTATTTCTTTTCTATGATATTTACTACGACAATAATAAAAACGAAAAGCGACGAAAATCGGGACCAATAAACTAATAAAAATGAAATGAATTGAAATTTTTTTGGAAAATACATATTAATGATTTAGAAATGATTGTATATTTTGGTCCCAATCAATCACTAAAGTGAAAACACCTGCGAGCTTTGACAAAATAACCGTGTTTGGGTATAGATGTTGGTGGTCGAAAAAAAGCTGATGGTATAATATATAATTGTTAATCAATTTAATTTTAATACTCTTCTATATAATCTATATTCGTATAAAGATTATGAAAATAATTTGATTTGGGAAATTGAAATTTGATGAGTAGCACAAATTAATTAAATTTGAATAGCTTTTAGTTAAGTTATTCAATTATAAGGTAAATCGTGTAGCTGTAAAGAAATGTTGTGCGAAATTAGTAGACACGCTTTGATATTGGCTAAAACTTTCTGTGTGAAATTAATAAAAATCAACAACAGTACTAAAAGTTTTCAAAATTACAACAGAAATGTGAAGAAGTTGTTTTTGTATTTTTTTACATTTTGAATTTGTTTTAATCCAGAGCTTTACAAGAGGACCAAGCATATCGACGTGAGATGTCATTTTATACCTACGTGAAAAATTTAAAGAAGATATGTTTAAATTAAAATAAGTACCAAACAAGGAAAGTAAACAAAAACTATTTTTGCTTTGTGCTTATGTAGTATTAGAAAAATCTAAATTTCTTTACAAGTTCATAAATCGATTTCAGCCACCTCCGCTTTTAGCTAATTTATTATGTAACAAAATTTTGTTGTTATATTGTAGTTTTTGAAGTATGAGAAACACAATTTTGATCATGTTTTGAGAAATTAAATTTGTTTACATAACTTTAGAAAGAAGATTTAATATTATTCTAATTTTCCCAAAAATAAATTATAATTAGATATTAAATCTGGAAACTACCCTGAAATTACCAGCGTCATTTTGTTGTCATTCCCCATTGCATTGGTCAGGTGGAATTCACGTTGGTATTAAAGTGTTCAATTTAGAGTGTTGGTCGATAACTCGTATACTTATCCCAAACCAAGACATTGCAATATTGCAGGACTTTTGAGCATGTCCAGATGTAATAATTCAAAAATGAATTTGAAGAAAGATTGTGTGGTATTTGATTACATTGTTCGAAGATCCCGCTGCAAAATTTGTGCAGAATTTTATTGTGACTATCTTTGTAATTTGTAACGTTACTATCCCTTTAATGTAGACCGGTTCATTACCAAAATTTGTTTTTGTTGTTTCTTTGGGGAATGGCAGTAAGCACTGCCGGAGATCTCAGTATTGTAAAAACGGTGAATAAACTCCTTAATAAACTCCTCCATTTCCCGTAAAAAGAAAATTTCTTATCCCGCGAGAATGGTTTAGTGCAGCTTAAAATAATTTCATTCATTCTTGTTACTCACAATTTGATTGATTGATTGATTTCAATACACGATCAAGCATTAAGCAAGTCTCCCGTATTATAAATGCGAATACCACACCACTATACTCATGTTACAACACGACACCATAACTCTCCCTCACCAAGGAAATATGTACCATCATACTCAGCTTTTCATGAAGCCAAACATAGCAATATTCACATACTGTTAAAGTTAGCCGAAAGTTGCCAGCAGAAAGTGGAAAGTCGATAATGCAGATTGGGTTAGTCCAGCCGAAAGTAAAAAAAAAAATGGTAATGCAGATTGTCTAATCCCAACCGAAAGTTTCCAGCCGAAAGTAAAAAGACGATAATGCAGATTATGATACAACATTCAAGCCGAAAATAAAAAATTTAGTAGTTATCAGCCGAAAATAAATAGGATACATAGAAATCTATAAATATAAATTTTTGTAAATAAATTTACGTGTAAAACTTTGCTTCGTAGAAAATATCGGAAAATCGGAATATACAAAATTGGAATAAAATCAGCCTCTAGAGTATATATCTAAAGCTGAATCGTTTTTATGTGATTTGTCAATAGCTGTCGAATTAATCAATTCTGTTCAAGTTTCCCGTGGAAAACCTCGGAAAATTCGATTTTTCAAAAATTATTAGAAAATTTGTCTAAAATCAGCCTCTAGAGTGTTATGTCTGGAGATAAATTGCATTGATGTGATTACTCAATAGCTATTGCAGGAAAAAAATTCAGTTCAAGTTTCCCGTGGGAAATCTCGGAAAATTCGATTTTCTAAAAATTATTAGAAAATTTGTATAAAGTCAGCCTTTAAAGTGTTAAGTCTGGAGATGAACTGCATTGATGTAATTTATCAATAGCTATCGCAGGAAAAAAAATCAGTACAAGTTTCCCGTGGGAAATCTCGGAAAAAAGTTTCCAGCCGAAAGTAAGAAATGGATGAATAAAATCAGCCTCTAGAGTGTTATGTCTGGAGATGGATTCAATTGATGTGATTACTCAATAGCTATCGCAGGAAACAAATTCAGTTCAAGTTTCCCTTGGGAAATCTCGGAAAATTCGATTTTCCAAAAATTATTAGAAAATTTTTATAAAATCAGCCTTTTAAGTGTTATGTCTGGAGATGAACTGCATTGATGTGATTTATCAATAGCTATCGCAGGAAAAAAATCAGTACAAGTTTCCCTTGGGAAATCTCGGAAAATTCAAAAAAGTTTCCATCCGAAAGTAAGAAATGGATGAATAAAATCAGCCTCTAGAGTGTTATGTATGGAGATAGATTGGATTGATGTGACTTGCCAATAGCTATCGCAGGAAAAAAAATCAGTTCAAGTTTCCCGTGGGAAATCTCGGAAAATTCGATTTTCCAATAATTATTAGAAAATTTGTATAAAATCAGCTTCTAGAGTGTTATGTCTGGAGATGGATTCAATTAATGTGATTACTCAATAGCTATCGCAGGAAAAAAAATCAGTTCAAGTTTCCCGTGGGAAATCTCGGAAAATTCAAAAAGGTGTCCAGCCGATAGTAAGAAATGGATGAATAAAATCAGCCTCTAGAGTGTTATGTCTGGAGATGGATTCGATTGATGTGACTTGTCAATGGCTATCGCAGGAAAAAAATTCAGTCCAAGTTTCCCGTGGGAAATCTCGGAAAATTCGACTTTCCAAAAATTATTAGAAAATTTGTATAAAATCAGCCTCTAGAGTGTTATGTCTGGAGATGAATTGCATTGATGTGATTTATCAATAGCTACCGCAGGAAAAAAAATCAGTTCAAGTTTCATGTGGGAAATCTCGGAAAATTCAAAAAAATTTCCAGCCGAAAGTAAGAAATGGATGAATAAAATCAGCCTCTAGAGTGTTATATCTGGAGATGGATTGCATTTATGTGACTTGTCAATAGCTATCGCAGGAAAAAAATTCAGTTCAAGTTTCCTGTGGGAAATCTCGGAAAATTCGATTTTTCAAAAATTATTAGAAAATTTTCCGAAATCAGAAAAACGAATTTTTCGAGATTTCCCACGGGAAACTTGGACTGAATTTTTTTCTGCGATAGCTATTGACAAGTCACATAAATGCAATCCATCTCTGGACATAATACTCTAGAGGCTGACTTTATTCATCCATTTCTTACTTTCGGATGGAAATTTTTTTGAATTTGCCGAGATTTCCCACGGGAAACTTGAACTGAATTTTTTTCCTGCGATAGCTATTGACAAGTCACATCAATCCAATCCTTCTCCAGACATAACACTCTAGAGGCTGATTTTATTCATCCATTTCTTACTTTCGGCTGGAAACTTTTTTGAATTTTCCGAGATTTCCCAAGGAAAACTTGTACTGATTTTTTTTCCTGCGATAGCTATTGGTAAATCACATCAATGCAATTCATCTCCAGACATAACACTTAAAAGGCTGATTTTATACAAATTTTCTAATAATTTTTGGAAAATCGAATTTTCCGAGATTTCCCACGGGAAACTTGAACTGAATTTTTTTCCTGCGATAGCTATTAACAAGTCACATCAATCCAATCTAGCTCTAGACATAACACTGAGAGGCTGATTTATTTTCGGCTGTAATGTCAATAACATAATCTGCATTATCGACATTTCTCTTACGGCTGGAAACTTTCGGCTAACTTTAACAGGGTAATATTCACCCCGTAAAGAAGGCGCCACATCGATAACCACATAAGTCTAATAGTGTGATATCCGCCCCTGGCCAGGCAGCCATCGTACACTATTTTGCATATAACAAAATCGAGGAATGGGAAAGGAATGTTAGTGAGGACAGACTCGGCCCGGTTACAGACACCTAATAAAGCCGATAGATAGTGTTTTATGACAGCACAATGACAACACAATTAAAATATTAATAATAAAACCTTGGAACCTGATCGATCTGAAAGAATATCTTAAACTAGAATTTATATTTATATAAAATACTCCAAACTTCATAAAATTTTGAACCATAAGTACACTCCAACTAGTTCTAATAGATGTCTCTCCGCTCATTTTTGATGAAATTTGTTAGTTGTTAATTAGCTCAGAGGCGACCTAATATAATAAATTTAATTAGATTAGAATCAGGTGCTTATTCAAATGATTTCCGCCATACTGGTCACTGTTTCAACTTAAAACTACAGTTTAGCTCGCACTACTATTATAATGAAGCATTTCCGCGAACCTGCCACAAAGATTATAGAAGTTTGCTTTGTGATGAAAGCTGTCCTGTAATGAATTACAATGAATGTTGCTAGTAACCAAAAACAAAATTTAAGATCAAATCAGTTTTAAACTGTAAAACTGTAAAAACCAAAACCATTATGTATGCAATTTTGCCTTGGTAACTGGAACATATATTAAAAGAATAAAAATAAAATGTAAATTAAGCTCAAAATAAAACCGAAAATAGTTTTTTGCTACTTTTATCCGTTGACATAAAAATCAAAGTAAAAACAATAAATTTTCGGAATTATTGCTAGAATAATTCTTCACCATCAAAAAACTAAAACCAGGTCCGATACCATTCCAAACGAAATGAAAAATATAATGCATTGCTGTTGTAAAGTTCCCAAAGTAAGACTACAATCAGTGCTGTCGAAGTGAGTACAATCGGAGTATTTGTACTACTTTCGCTTAGTGCTTACTCCTGTACTCCGCTATTTCATTTTGTACTCCCCTATTCTAATAACTGCTATTCTAATAATACTTTTACATAATATTTTAAGTTATCGGCTTTTGCTTGCAATAATTATAATCTGGAAGATATCTAGCTTTTTCATAAAACATTTTTCAAAGCTAATTTATAATGGTTCCTGTCATTTTCAGGCATAAACCCATAAAACATTTCTCTTGCAGTAATGAATCAGTCATTTTAGCAAACAATATCCATTCAAACATGTAAAATTTGCGAACTAAATTACTTCTATTTCACACGGCTATTTTTTCAGAATCTGAATGTTAGCTGGTAAAACTTATAAACAGATAATTCCGAGTTCTTACAAACTTACAACTTTAAAACTTCAGATACACTCAAACATGACAGACGTTACCTGATTTTACCAAAAAAAAAATGTATCAGCTTTAACTAAATATTTAGATTAGAATCTCCTGAATTCAAAAATTACCACACAAAAACGATGTACGAAAAATAAAATTTTTTAAGCTTAGATTAGCACTTCTATATAAAACTGTAACTACTGTAAGATAATTTCTGCAGTCATTTAAACTTTCCAGACTGGAAAGTTGTATGGAAGTCTGGATTTATGCAGTGTGATGTGGGAAATTTCATTCATCTTGTGTGATATAATAAGTTTAAGGTTAGGAACTATTTATGGCTACGGACCATTATTGTGTCTATGCCTGGTCCTTGTGGACCGCCACCCAAACCTAACCTAGAAACTATTTATATAGAATCGGCTTAACATCTCCAATATAAAATTGCACTAAAACACAACGACAAATGTGTGTATTAAATTCGGTGCCGGAGGAGCTGGCTGTGTATGGAAAACCAAAATTGGTAATTCTAATTTGTGATTTATGGTATCGGTCATAATACCATTAGTACGAGTACTTATAGTTACTATCAGAAATCTATATATTATGTCGGTATTCGAAGAATCGCGTTAGGCTTAAATAAACCATCTTAGAATTCGCCATTTACTATCAGAATTCGATCTATCATCTCAGAGTTCGACATATCATTTCCAAATTCGTCATATGTATCTTATTCATGTCAGAATTCGATATATCATCACAGAATTCAACATAATAATTCGAAATATCATATCAGAATTTGATATATCATCACAGAATTTGCTTTATATGTATAAATTGTCGACGCATCACTCAGAATTTGATATATCGTTGGTATTTGTCAGAATTTGAGATATCATCATAAATCATCTCAGAATTTGATATATCCAGTCAGTATTCTTTATACTTAATTATTATGTCAAAGTTCGTTATATCATGTTAGAGTTCGATATATTACCTAAGGATTTGAAATACCATATCAGAATTCGCTATATATTTTCAGAACTTATCATATTAAAATTTATATATTCACATCCGAATTATGTATGTATATCATTAAGAATTTGAAATTTCATGTTAGAATTCGATACATACATCTGTCAGAATTTATATATTATGTCAGTATTCTATATAATATGTCTGAATTCTGTATACATGCCAGAATTCGACATTCCATACCAAAATTCTATATATCACGTAAAAATTCGAAATATAATGTCATAATTCGATATATCATCTCAGAATTCGCGTTATACATATGTACTATCAGAATTCAATATTTTTGTCAGAATTATATCAAAATACGACACATGGAAGAATTCGAAGAACATATGTCAGAGTTCGATATATCATCTCAGAATTCGATGCCAGCTGTAAGATTCATTATATTTCTTATGTAATGTAAGGATTCTACAAATTATGTCAGAATTCGATATTCCATCTCAAAATTCGTTATATATTGTCAGAATTCGATAAATATTTTAGAAGTTGGTGTACCTATCATGTCACTATTCCATATAATACGTCTGAATTCGATATACAACGCACGTGACAAAGAATATTGACAACTCAAAATTTCAAATTTTTCAGGAGAGCATAATAAAACATGCTAATTTCGATTTTCGATTATACTGTACTATTCTCTATGGGCGTCAAAAAAAAAGGAAGATCGGAAAATTAAGCCGTCTCTCGCTTTGTAAAATAACTATGACCACTATGGTCACGATCCCCACTATGTCAGGTTATGAAATCGATTATTGCGCATCTTTTTGACGAAATATCTTAAAAACTCAATTTTTTGAGTTGTGCCACTTTTTTATGTCATGTTCGAGATGTCAGAATTCGACATACCATCTCAAAATTTGTTGTATACTGTAAGAATTCGATAAATCATTTAGAATTTGATATACCTATCATATATCAGTTCTATATAATATGACATATATGTCAGAATTCGGATATATCATCTCAGAATTCGACATACCATATCAGAATTCTATATATCATGTAAGAATTCGAAACATAATGTCGTAATTCGATATTTCATCTCAGAATTTACTATATTCTATCAGAATTCAATGTTTTTGTTAGAATTATGTCGAAATTCGACACATGATGTCAAAATTCATTATGTTGTCTTAGAATTCGATTTAATATCCGGTTTCTTTACATCCAGTAGGAATTCGAAACATCATATGTCAGAATTTGATATACTATCTCAAAATTCGTTATGTACGATAAATCTTTTAGAATTTGGTATACCTATCATATCAGTATTCTATATAATATTTCAGAATTCGACGTAACATATCAGAATTCGATATATCATCTCAGAATTCGCTATATACTATCAGAATTCAATATATCTGTCAGAATTAAGTCGAAATTCGACACATGATGTCAAAATTAATTATGTCGTCTCAGAATTCGACTTAATATCCGGATTCTATACATCATGTAGGAATTCGAAATATCATATGTCAGAATTCGATATATCATTTCAAAATTCGCTTTATACAATTCGATAAATCTTTTAGAATTTGGTAAACCTATCATGTCAGAATTCCACGTATTATGTTGGAATTCACAATATTTCATCAGAATTCTTTAAACCAGCTCAGAATTCGTCAGATACTGTCAGAATTTTATATTACTATCAGAGTTTGATGTATCTTGTCAAAATCCCATTATCTCAGACAGGGTGGGAAAATACATGTATTTTTAAAAAAACGACAAATCATTTGAATTTTTTGTTTTAAATTAGTTTTGCAAAGAATTATAAATTTTACAGCAAAATTTTAGAGGCGGTTGTTATAACAATTGAAATTGTTTTCAACTATTTAGTGTTCCGAAATATTTCTTGCAGTTGGGCCACGTTTTATTTAAAAAATTCTGATCCCCTATATCTTATGGCAGAAATTTTTTTCAGGCCATGAAATAATAGGTTTTATAATAGGAATTAATTATAGAATTTACAAAATATCGCAGATAATAGATTACTCTAAAATCCACCAACAAATGTGTTTGTTCCATCCATTTGATGCTGGAAACTAGTCTGAATTAACTAAGTATATACAAATAAATTTGGTGAATATCTTTTTTTAATTTAAAGTTTCAACTCAAAAATATCCTGTATTTGAGCCATGGTTTAATTAAGAAGTCCGACTTCAGATGATATGGCCAAAGGAATTTTCCAGAGCCGCAATTAATAAATGTTATATTAGGAACTACTTAAAGAATTTATTTAATATCTCAAATCTCAGATATATATTATATTAAAATCCATCTACAAACGTGCCACCTAAAAAAAAAGAAAATCAGGGAAACAATGTTTCTGATTAATGGCATCAACCAAAGTATAGTGGTGTTCCGCAATATTTATTAAATTTGGCTTTTATTTTATTGAAACAAATGCGACCCCAAATAAGGTGACCCAAGAAATTTTCAGAGCGTCAATAATTCTGTTTTATATTAGATTATTATTAAAATTTCACTAAAAACCATTGTCAAACGTGCTCCATTTGGTGCTGGAACCCGGGAATGTTGTAAGGGCCTGGAGTGGTTATGAAAATAAAAAACAAATTTTTCTTTGGCAAATCTAATTTCCCCAAATTTTTTTCTAAAAACCACACAATCATTATATTGTCTTGCAATATTTGTTGAATTCTGGCAATGTTTCATTTAAGAAACTCTATCTTTGACCTAAATGGAACTGCTGTGATTACGCACAAGTTCCATTGAAATATATTTTCTGACTTAACCAATATATTTAATGATCAATGAATTAGTTGTAACACTTTCAAATTATTAATTAAATTGGCGGGTTAAAAACTTTTCTAGATGAGATTTCACCACGTCCATGTTTTGTAACCAGTCGTCGCCTCTAAACCAATTTTAGATAGCATCTGCCAAAATTCCGATAGTGAAAGTGAAAAGGTTTGGAACTAAAGTTGCTTTAAGATAAATTTTCCCTTTACGACGTAAAATTTAGGTAAAAATAGTTAAAAATTAAAAATTTCACTTACGGTTTCGCTGGTCGGTACTCTTTCCTACGATAAAAACTTAAAACTCCCAAAACGATAATCTAAAAATATCTGTGATCTAGTGAAGAGCTGTGGCCGGGTTAAAAACTATTTAGCTTGAGCAGTATACAGAGCTTAACGCTTTAATAGTAAAATAGATAAAGAGCTAACAAAATTTATGGCTAAGGTCTAATTATCTTATTTCGTGTACACTCGCTTCTGCCTAGAAATACTCCCATGAAAATTTGAACGTACTTCGTCTAAAATTTTCAGAACGACAGCACTGACTACAATAGATTATAAATCACTAGTTCGCCCAAAGTTATATCTAAAGCTAATTTACAAAGTTATACAGTCCCAAGCAAAATTATTTGTACTCCAGGAGAAATTATTCAATTTAGATTTTGTCAAAATTACCTGTACCCACAAATTGGTTCTCATTACCATTTGTGCAATATGAAAAAAATCAAAACAAAATAGTAAATCAATTAAATTTAAGATCAGCTTTAGTTTAGCCTCTATAACATCTAGCAAGTGGTTCCAAAATTTGTTGTTAACATCACCCACAGAATCCCATCCTTTCCGACCTTCGTGATACCCTGCTACAAATTTTGAATTTCTTCAATCATAAATATCTTCCACTTTAAGTTAAATCTGCGCAAGTTTAACCCTTATGTCTATTTTCGGTTACTCGGGAAACCTTTTCGATTTTATTCGACAAAATTTCTATTTTATCAATGGAATTTTGGCTCTAGGGCCTAGGTATGCCAAATTCATTAAATTGTAACAGTTACATTTTTAAGTGATTTTCGAATAAATCTTATAAGGTTACTGGGCAACCCTTAATTGATTAACATTAGAAAAAAGTTGCATAGACATAAGGGTTAAATCAAAACCCTGCCCTAGCCAAGACAAACAATTATATTCAAAACCTTTGTTCAACTTCGTGGCAATGACTTTTCTCATGTATGGGAGTATTATCGTACTGAAGAGGAAATTGGTTAAATTTTGTATTAATATCGCGACACTGTCGCTCAAGACGTCATGGCAGGAACAATGACTCTAGAAGCACCATATAATTTTTCCAGTTATGAAATACAACAGTTTTATAAATTTAAACCTGTTTCACAAAACACAATTGGAATAAAAAATTGAATATTAGTAAATAAAATATTAAGTTAAACTTTGGACGATGAAAATATAATATAATAAAATATAAATTCTGCATCTCATCCAACAAAAATTGTTTTCAATCCATGCCCCAACATTTCCACTTGCATCGCATAAAGAGTAAATTGAATAACAAATTGTAAACGAAAACGTTCGCACACGCACGAATCGCAAAATACCTACAACATCATTGAGTTTCATTATATGTATTTACTAGAATGAAATTCACGATACTAGCATTTACCGTAGATACTAATACTAACATACCCTAATGCACATTTGTATACCCCATGTATAGTGGTTTTGTTTATTTTTTTATACAACAAAGTTAACCAAAAAAAAAAAATCCCTTACCCCAAGCCATATCATTTAATAAATATAAAGAAAAATTTTACACAATTCGTCATCACACATTTGTATGTATTCCAATACGTGTGATGCGAAAATACCTGTATAACGGTACTTGAGAGTACCGTTAATTTATTTTTGAGCACGTTTGATCACGTTTTCCTTGATCAAAATCACTTCACTTTAAAACTATTAATTGCACTACACTTATATACGTACATAAAAAAAAACACTTCTGCACTACATAATACAACACAATACATCACATCAAAACCATTATTACACTGCATAACATAACACAACACATCGTAACACTAATTTAATTAATTTTATCTAATTTAAATAAAATAAATTTCACTTACGGAGACAGACTAAAACACGTCCATCTCCATTGAGCGTTCATCGCCAACCCTCATTCATTCTTGTTACTCACACAATGAAATAAAACTTCCAAAAATAGAAAAGGCCTGATCGTTGGTGGATGAAGTGAAAGTTTTAATCTTCCATGAAATAATTGTGTACAACCCTTTCAAATATACTCAGTAAACATTCCAAGTTGTATGACAACATTTTTATTGAGTAAACTTTTAGAGTTTAAGTTCCAGTTTTGCAAAAAATTGATACTGACACTTTTTAAATTATTTCTACAGTTGAATTTGAGGCGTCCACGTACATTTGACGAATAATAGTTGAATCTTGCTTAACGATTATATATGCCTATGTAACATTTTATACAACTACACCCACCTGATCACAAAAAAAAATCAACATTTGCGAGATAGTATACAAAATTTGTTGGTTCTGGATTAGAAATTAATTTTCAATTTTCTAAACATTTTATTCTAAATATTTTGCCTAAAATTTCAGCGGTTAATTAATTATGTTAAACATAATTAACCATACAATTATTGGTCGGTATTTAAATAATTATAAAATTATCAGACTTAAATCAACGAAAACAAATTTCAAAAATAATGATAAAGGTAAACAATTTTGTAAATGCTTGTACATATGCAATTAAGCATAACAAATTATAATTAATAAAATAAAATTAGGTTATAACGCAAATTTAGAAAACTGCCAAGCGATTATTCTCAAAAATGAGACTGAAGATTTTTTTTTATGTTGATGATAAATATGACAATCCATCATATCGTCTACCTGCTTTCAAGCCAATTGAAGTATTGCGTGGCTGTTATTTTAACAAAAAAACAGTAAAAATATTTGTTGAACTGTTTCGAATAGTTTCTACACCTTCCAAATTTCAACAATTGTTACTTAGGTGAAAATACTTTGCTGGTGGCAAATATTATTATGATTGTTATTATTATGTCGTGCAATAAATGTACAGTTTATCAAAAACTATTTCACACAAGTTGTGCTTTTTTGCATTCATCTGAGTTGAATAGTTCAGCTAAACGTAAATCTTGGGCCTGCACAAGCTGTATAAGTGCTACACAAAATGTATCTGCTTTAAATAATCGTGCTAAAAGCAAAGTAACGGAAATACATTCCCTTTTTTCCAAGAAGGACGATAATAAACATAACTATTCCATAATATTTGTGAAGTTAAAGATTATGAGGAAGGTGTTTCAAAAGATTGAGTGTCTGCAAAATGAAAATGAAAAGCTGAGGCCTGAAATTTGTAGTCACAAGATTCGTATTGGTAACCTTGAAAACGTTTTTGAAGAAAGTTGTCTCGAAATAACTGGAGTTCCTACGGTGTCAAAAGATAATGTCGATCAAGCAGTTGTCAATATTGCACAAAAGAATTCGGTTTTACCACATGTAGTGGAAATGAAATTAGGCATTGTTTTATAAAATCAGTGAAATATGGCCGAATTAATTCAGCGAATAAATCTGCGGATGTTACTTTTGTGAGCCTATTATCTAAAAAAATAAAAAATAATGTGAACAAAATAAGGCTGACAACAACTATTTTCAGCTCTGATATAAATGATGCTATCCCTGTTAGACAACTTTACAAAGCTACAAAAGAGGCGAAAGCTAAATTCAAGTATAAGTTTCTGTGGATGAAATGTTCGACAATAAAGGCAACAATTAAAGGATCAACAATTTTTTAAATTTTTTTTAGTGTTTTTGGAAGAGCTGAATCTTTGTGGAAAACGGTCGTACAGAAATGGAAAAAAAGCATTTTTAAGCTTTTTTTAAGCAGAAAGTTTGTCTATTACTTTACGTATACATCGGGAAAATCAGGTAAGGAGTATATATTTTGGAAAATTTTAAATGTAGGACTGTGCATCTATAGTTTTTAGGAGGGGGAAGCCAAATTTCAAGAGTAACGAATTATAACGAATGTTTTTGTACGGATACCTTCCTGCTTGGGGCACTTATTACCAAAATACGCTTGTTGATGATCCCGTATTTTGGCACTTGATGTTATCTCCAGTGCCTTATTGTATCCCTCTATTATTCTATTTTGGGTTGAAATAAAACTCTTTATCGTAATACGTTATAATTTATTTTATTTTTCCCTTTATTAATGTCTATATACGTAATTTTGTTCGATAACTCGCTTAGACCTCAAACATATTTTATTTTGTTTTATTTTACTGGCAAATTTGGTGGCTTGCTATTATCATTAAAATAATGCGATTGGCGACATCTAACATAAACTAGCTTAATTACTAGATCCGTACAAATAGTCTTAATTCCAATATATTGTTGTGTTGTGTTTCCCTTCTCGTCAACAACGAATTAAAATTACATTAAAAAAAATTGTTATATTTACAAAAGTGTTTTTTTTAACATTTGTGGTTCTATCAGAAGAAGCGACAAGGGCGAAAAAAACTCTTTGATCTGTGTCTGCAAGGTTGACGAAGCAATTAAAATTAATAAAAATTCTCGTGGAAAATGAGATACATTTTCTCCTAAAATTTCGTCTGTACCTTCTAAAATTTATAGATTCACAATCCTAACGTCAAAAAATGTACATATTACCTTATTTTGAAAAAAAAAAAAAAAAAAAAAAAAAGTGGAAATTTTCCCGGAAAATGAGGTAATTTTCCGGGGAAATTTGGCTTCCCCCTCCTAAAAACTACAGATGCGCAATCCTGCATTCAAAAATTTTCAAAATATATACTCCTTACCTGATTTTCCCGATGTATACGTAAATTAAAATAACACCGAAAATTTTTATGAGATCCCGTTATTGTGCAATCATAAGAAATAGCGCGAGACAATAATTTTCCAATGTTTTTAAGGATCCACGGGCTCAGAAAGATTTTATTTTTAGTTAAACCAATGCATCGGTCGGTCAGTTAGGTTGTTGATTAAGCTTCAATTTGGTTTTTATTTTTTCTCTCTACGTACAAATTTTTTGCTGAGATATCTGACTTTGAATGAAAAAGAATCTTAGCAACCAATGATTGGACAGTCAATTTTAGGGCAGTTTTTAAAACTTGAGTAAATTTCCTAAGGACCCTTTTATAATTATTTGAGAAAACAATTTGTTTTACCCTCAACACCTATTTGGAAACAAAATCTACCGTTAATTTACAAATATTAATGAGAGGACCAAATGTTGGCAGATTTTCCTGTAATCATCATCAGAATAAAAAAATATTTCTTTTGAACTTCTTTCATACTTTAGCATTAGTTATTTGTTAACTAAGATTTTAGTGAAAAAATGTCCTTCGTTATACTGAAACCTGAAATTGATTTTACGGTTTGCAAAAGTTGCTTTGTTTGTGTTTATAGGATTTCTAGGAGAATTTAGCAAATAAATGCGTCTACAAGAACTTTAGGTAACTGATCACTGTGCTATATTTGTACCAATTGCGTATCTACTTCAGTAAAACATCGATTTTGAGTTAGTAAATAAATTTTTGTTATTTGAATCTTGGGGCGTCTTTTCGATTGTTGGTGTATCTAGAGCATTTGATGTTTTGCCTTGTTGTTAAGAGATTATATTGCTCAGCCTACCTTACTAGTTAAACCTAATAAGAAGTATGGGAAATTAAAACCGTGAATTAATATATTTTAGATTTGAAAGATCAATAAAAAAAATTTTATCGGAATTATTCTGTTCAAATAAAACATTTATTAAAAGAAGCTTTGATACTAAACAGATTCATGAAGCTTTTGGTAACAATAAAAAGCAATGGGTTTTAATTTATTTAATCATAGTATTAATGAAATAGTATTTTCTATAAGCCGTTCAAGAAGAAGGATCGTTTTTCCATAGGTAATTATCGTCCGATTTCACTCCTATCTGTTTTATCGAAAATCTTTGAAAAAGTGGTTGAATCCAGGTAGTTCATTTTTTGAATAGCTTAATTTTTTTTAGCGATTCTCAGTTAAGTTTTAGTACTGGTGTTATTACTGAAAATCCGCTAATTGATTTAATGAATCCACTTCATGCAGGATTAAATAACGGTAAATTGGTGGCTCCTCTTTTCGTGGATATAAATAAAGCATTTTATATAATCGATTATTAGAAACCTTTACGTAAATTATGGAATATTGAAATATATTTCGGCAGTATTTCGTATCAATTATGATTTAAAAATGTTAAATACATGTAAATGGTTTGCATTTCATATGTTACAATATTATTTAGCCCAAAACTAAAACTATTTGTTTTAATTTAAATGAAAATAGGTCCTTCCGTAATGAACTGGTATTTCACAATTTCGAATGTCCTATAATAAATCCATGTATTTCTAGGTGAATATTGATTAAATTGGTCAATAATATAAAAATTTATTAACTGGAAATGCCGCATAGACGATTTAGAAAAAAACCCTTTAAGCATCCGTTAGGAAAATGTATAAATGAGCAGATTATCCGTTGTCAGTTCTTAAATTATTCTATCATGCATTAATTGATCCAAAATTGCGTTACGGCATTTGCTTGCTTGCTTAGATCAATTTTCTTCAAAACATAATGTTTCCCATCATGGTGACATTTCTTGAAAAGCTCCATTTTTCATAATTACACATTACGCATAACCTATAAGCAGGACCGTTCTTATATATTTAGGCGCTCTGGGCTAAAAATATTAGGCGCCTTTGTCGAAGCAAAAAAGATTTTTTCAGTGTAGAATCATTTTCTGTTTTAAAACAAGTAGGGGGAAGTGGGGCTAAAGTAAGCACTTTCCACAATTTTCTTAATAAAAGCCTAAAAACTGAAATATTCGAAATTTTTTGATACGTAGATTATTTTATGAAGTTTGGCCTATTCAATGGGTCTGTCGGAGTCATGCCCTTGATTTGGGCAAACTTTACTAGCACAAAATCTTCTGGTTTAATAATGTCGTTTTCAATTAAAAGCTTTGGAAGGTTTTCGTTTTCCTCAGAAAATATTGAGCAATCGTCAGAATCGGGAAAATCCTGCAGAGTTTCTGATTCCGATGTTTCACAGGGCTCTTCAGGTTGGACTGGCTTTGAACGCTTTTTTATTTTATTAGATTTATTGTGTTTTTTTGATCCATCATTGTGACTCGGTTTTTTTCTGGGGTGTCTGTAAATATTCTGGATTTACTCCTTTCACGACCCTTACATGTCTCCTTGCGAGGTGCAGCTTTTGGAAAAGGCCTTATCTGCTCTGGTGTAACCGAATATAACGCAGCTTGCCGTTGATGGTTGTTGGTTTTAATGTTGCAAATTTTGTTGATTACTTTCTAGAAAAGCATCGCTTAAAACAGGTTAATTAAAAGGCCGATCTGTTACATATGCACCAATAAAATCATTTTCGTCAAATATAAGCCGGTTTAGCGGCCAAATTCCTGGTTTTTGAAATGATGACATAATATTTTTTGCGGTAAAAGCACTTTCATAAGCACGCTTTGCAAGCTGAGGTATATCGTAGATCAATAATTCTACCAGGTCGAGTTAGCATACAATCATTGAAAGCTATATTCAAAGCGCTTTTGAATGGACCAAAAATTCCGACGTCTAGTGGCTGTAGCTTGTGTGAACAGTGTGGGGGAAATGAGAGGAGAACGATTCCTCACGTTCTTGCAAAATCTATTGCAGCTAATGAGCAGTGACTATTATGGTTGTCCATCAGCAAAAGAATACGATTATCCTTGGTGCACTGAGTATGGATTTGGATATGTTTCGACACTTCAGGGAAGAGCTCAGTAGTCATCCACCCAGTTTTTGATGCAAGACCCAAACTTCCAGATGGAGCTTCTTGTAAAAAATGGTCTTTGTATCGAACACGGGGAAAGATAAACACTGGTGGAAGCAAGTTCACTGCGGTATTCAAATTGCACAAAACGTTACCAACTCACCACGTTCTGCCGAGACAATTTGACCCACTTGTATTTCGACTTTTCCGCAATAACCTAGACAAAAGTCAATAATTAAATCCCATAATATAACGGAATAGGTTTAAAATTACCTTTGAAGATTGCATAACTGTAGTTGTGCCAGTTTCATCAAGATTAAATATTTTAGAAGCAGAGAATTTATTACGCTCCATAACTTGCACATAGTTATTAAAAAATTCTCCCACATTTGTAACATTAAAAGCTGTAGCCCTTGCCAAACTCGTGTTTTTAGGTTTCCTTAAGCTTAAATCGGAATGCCTTTTCATAAACCTATACATCCAGTCTCTTCCGGCTGCTTGATTTAAGTCCCAACTATCAGGATATGATTTTCCAAGCTTATGTGCATATCGATACCCAAGACTTTGAGTTTGAGCGTACGTTAGGCCATAATTTATTTGGGAAGATTTTAATAAATATTGCCGAAGATCATTCTCTTCTTTCACACAAAACACTTGTTTGTGATGCTTGGATGCAGACGTTATATTTTCATAGCATCGCCATCATTTCCAGAATCCTCTTCGCGCACTACTGGATTTAATTTGGCCAATTTATCCCGCTTGAAAAGTGTGTTGTGGTTAATCTTATATTTGGATGCAGTTCCTCAAATAGACTGTTTTTTCTAAGGACGTCTTTTATCGCTGTCACGCCTGTTTTGGGGTAATAATAAGCATGCTTAATATTACCTCATATACAAAGCTTAGCTTAACCCCACGTGTTTTTTTTTTCAATAACGGTAAAAAAAATTAAGATATGGGCTACATAATTAATAACACAATTTGTTATTAAATTGCAAATTGTATGTACATTTTAATACATTTTAATAATCCTTACCTGTTTCAGTTTTAAACCCACTATGGAAGTTTTTCCAAACACTACATACATTTACTAAAACGATTAAAAACCACCTTGCCACCTATAAATCCAAACTGAGACTGAATATCGAAATACCTTTTTTTTAGTATGAAGATAATATTCTCTTTCATTGTTATTTGTTTCCTCACTTCAATAAATCCCGTTAGTTTGAGAGATAAATAGCCTGTTTTCTTTTATCACATGCTTAAAGTAGCCCCACTGCCCCATACATCCGACACCATGAAATTCACATCTTCTGTTTTAAACCCAGTACATTCTACACCATGAAATTCTAGAAAAAGTACAAGACATGAAGTTCAAACAGCATTTAGAAAGAGAGGCAATTAATTCCAGAAACGAAAAAAAAACGTTAGTGATTTCATATAATTTTCTTTTTTATTTAAATCAAGCCAAAAGACTAGGTCTCGGACATTTAGTGGCACCCTATTAATGCGGCGCCCTAGGGCTGTAGCCCTTATAGCCCCATGGTAAAGACTCATAAGCATCTTTTCAAAAAATTTATTTTTTTAACTATTTTCT
The DNA here is from genome assembly GCA_958295665.1 of Tipula vernalis. Classification (NCBI taxonomy): domain Eukaryota; kingdom Metazoa; phylum Arthropoda; class Insecta; order Diptera; family Tipulidae; genus Tipula; species Tipula vernalis. The sequence continues at coordinate 123,640,965 of OY282558.1, read as the reverse complement.
TGTAACAGCCCCCCTGCAATCAATAATAAGTTACCAGAAGAAATTTGTAGTACTAAATCTAAAAGAAAATTTATTTCGCTCGTAAAGGTATGGGTATTCGATAATTGCACAATTGATTTTCTTTTTGGTGTTACTGTTTAATTTTTGAATTATGTTTTAATGTAAAAAACTTTTAATTTAAATTCGTTGTAATTTTTTTTTGTGAAATTAGAATTTTTAACGAAAATCACGTTTGTTTGTCAGTGTGTTTGTTTATTAACATTCAACAAATACTAACTCTCCCTAACATTTTCAATTAAGTTTTTACTTTTGAAATAATTCCCCTGATTTTGGCTTCATTGACCATTGGACAGTTTCTAATTTTATTCTAGCTTCTTCAGGCATCACAAATTACCTAACATCTTGTTGAATTCTATTTTATTTTATAGCAAATATAACAAATAAAAAACTTTTATTGATTGAAATTTCAACGACATGTTAATCGATACATTATTTGCGCATTGCTTTAATAAAATCGCCTTAAAGGTTTTATTTCAGTTTAATAAATCTTCTCGGTGTTAAAGGTGGTAAATAAATCTTAATAACAAATTGCTATACGTCGCCCTTAAATGATACCATGCCATTAGGGCCGCAGAGATTGACGAAAGAGGCGGTAGGAGATATAGAAAATGTAATACTTTGTGAGAAAGAGTTTGGTAACTATTATGTTTTTGATGTTGTGATCTGAACAAATTTTCTGAAGAGAAATTCTGAACATTGTGGATGGTCTTTAGAACGGAGTAATTTAAATTTTTCAAGATTTTCAACAGTATGCTAGAGATGTATAATATAACTGGAGCTAATTCGTAAAGGTCGAAGATAATAAATTTCTGCTGTTCAATTCGTTTCAGTGCTAAATATAATCTAACATTATTTGTGAGTCTGTGTTTTGGTGGCATGGCTATAGAGGATTTATATTGACCAATTGTAATATTGAGAAAAATTTTAGAAAATTAATGACATCTTTTAAGGGCTGTCCTGCTAAAAAATCGATTTTTTTTTTTTTGAAATGTTAATTTTTGGGTTGATGATGTATAACGGACGCTTTGACGGAAAAGTGTCGTTTGAATAGTCGGCTAGACCTAATTTTTTTTTTGTTAGAGGATCGTTTTATTGATTCTGGGTTTTATTTTTGTTCTTGTAATGTTATAGTTCTGTGCTCGTAAAATATAGAGGGATAAGTCAAAATGTTCCCTTTATTAAATTAATAAATATTTAGATTATTTAAACTAAAATCTATATATTTGATTCTGTCATAAGACAAATACAAGACATTAGTTTTACCTATAAAAATACAAAAAGTTAAAATTAACCAAATCGGAAAAAGGAGCAACTCGACCTAATTTTTTTCACTTTAGCTAAATTTTCAACAACTTGTGTCAAGTCAAAATGAATTGTTATGATTTAGTTTTTGACATTTCGTTTTATCAAAGACTTCTATTTTTCGTACAGTGGATAAAATCCTCCCTCCCCTCCCCCCCCCTCCCCTTCAGACAGTCTCGACGCTGTAGCGCAACTGCGTAAAAGTTAAATTATATGAAAAATTTCTAAATTGACAAAGTCAACGGAAGTCGTCGCTTTACACCGAATGATTTTCAATATACACGCAAGAATGGATTGAAGTGTCACTTTGTGATGTGGAAAAAAATTAAAAATGTAACACTATGATGCTAAGCAGGAAAATTTAAATCGGCCAAAAAATGGGATTTGTAAAGTACGATTTAAAGCCATCAAATAGTTTAAGCCGTGAATTTATGGCCATCAAATAGGTTATATAAATAATTTTAATGTCTTAATTAAAAATTTTATTTTGACAGAACTAAATTTTTTCCGTTCCATCGATATTATCTCTACAGTTTGTGAAAACCAATTTTTTACTACTCTGTAACTTTTTCTCTATAAGCAATGTATAGCTATAGCATTTTTAAATTTTATGAATAAGGGCATAAATCACCGGATATCAATAATTTTCATATATAAAGAGAAATGTCGATTCCCATTATTTGATCAAAATGTAGGATAGGTGAAAAATCTGATAAGTAAGATTAAATTAATTCAGTTCTTTAATGCATAATTCTCACAAAAGCTTGTCCGAGTTGGTTTTGAGCTATTTTACCTAGGTAGCGCATATGAGCAAAGCAAACATTTTTGCAAATCTTGTCAGTCAAACTTAATGACCGCCATTAAATATATGAGTAAACAAACTATCGGAATGCTAAACTTTCATTTTTTTTATCTGTAAACTTCAATAGTTTCAAAATTCTAAAGTTCCGAACCCAGAAAGTTAAAACAAACTTTTTAATTTGAATGTAAAAAAGGGCGACACGAATTGTTTGATCTCGTTTGATCTGATCCAAATCAGAGGTGGGATGTTGTAACATCACTTTCGAATCGAATTCGATAAATTTTATATCTCTTGTTTCAAGAATAAAATTGTACTATATTTCGTTTTTCTATTATACTTGTTTTGATGCTATCTCAGCTTGATCGAATAAAACAACATTCTATTTCTACTTACATTCACGATTCTTTATCACCCAATTTTTGTTTAGTGATACTTGATCGATGTGAAGGAAAGGAAAAGTACGCAACAAAAAGAGATCGCAATAGAAAAAGCGTATTCAAAAAGCGAAATAGAGTAAAATTTTATTCTTGAAACAAGAGACATAAACTCTATCAAATTCGAATCGAAAGTGATGTTACAACATCCCACCCCAGATCATCACCATTTGTGATCCAAAATAAGTGTTGAGTCAAATGTTGTTGTTGCTTCACATGTAAATTTTCAATATAGAATTGTATAGATAATTTTGTTGCACTCTAGCAAAATAAAGGCACAACTGACACAGAATACTTAAATAATGATAGTGATAATGACGGTAATAGTAGTGATAATGATAGTGAGTGTGAGTTGGATGAAGATGAAGGCATAACAGATCAGGATGTTATAGTTGAAGAACCAAATAATCAGCAGGAACAGAATATTATTAAAGAACTTTGGACGTCAACCATAGCGGATATTCCGAACTACTATTTCGATCAAAGTACAGCAGGATGCCGAATTTGTGAAAACTCGCCAAGGGAGGTGTTCGATAGTATTTTTGGTGTTGAGTTGCTAAGTTTAAATATTAATGCTACTAATGTATATGGTGAAAGACTTTGCAATGAGTGTCACAAAACTCGACATTCGAGATCAGCAAAATTCAAACCAACCAATTCAACGGAAATTTTAAAATTTATTGGCCTTTGCCTTTTACAAGGGCAACTGAAATCACCTACAATTCGACACATTTTCTCAACATATCCTTTATATCACCATCCGGTTTTACCCCAAACAATGTCAAGACGAAGATTTGAACAAATACTTAGATGCTTCAATGTTAATCCTGTGAATTAAACGAGATGCATTTAAATAAAATCAGTTCATTTGTAAAACTATTTAATGATAAATGACAGGAAGCAAATAGGCCGGGCCAAAATCTTTCGTTGGATGAGTCTTTGCTACTTTTTTGGACGCACGGATATGTCTTTAATTTAGAAATCTACAGTGGTAAACAAATTATAGATCCTTCAAATTCCAAGCTTAATTCGTTGGTTTTACGTTTGATGAATCCATACTTAGGAAAAGAACATACATTGTTTATGGACAATTTTTATAACCATAAAACACACACTTGTGGTACACTCCGCAGCAACCGAGAGGAGAATCCGAAAGATTTAACAGGAAAAAAAAGGCGAACTTATTTGGGCAAGAAAAGAAGGTGTTTACGTGTCAAAGTGGAAGGAAAAAAGAGAAGTCATTAATATAAACACGGCATTTCATCCAGCAATGGTAACGACGACAAATAGTTACGGTAAAGAAAGGCAAAAGTCACTAGAAATTAAAATGTATAACCAAAATATGTTTGGCGTCGACAGGGTAGACCAACTAGTGTCATATTATTCATGTTCCAGAATAGTAGCCGAAGACTCAATCTTTAAAATCCGGAAAACAGAATGAACAAATCAACAATGCCACCACAAACTACCTCTACGTCTAGCCAGCCTTCTTTAGAAAAAAGTTCATTCCCCAAAAATTGGAAAAGGAAAACCTATTTTCGGGATTGTAAATATTGCAAGCAAATAAAAAAGCGGAATCAAACTGCATCCCAGTGCAAACAATGTCCAAATAAACCACCGTTATGTTTGGAGTGTTTCGAAACGTGGCACAAATCAAACATTTTGGTCCAAAACCAGACTAATTAGGAATTATTTACATTCATTTTCATTAGAATTTTTTTAAACGAATTCAATGTTTATTTGTTCTTTATTAAATAGAATTATTATTAAGATCGATATATTGTTTGTAATTTATAATTTAATAAACGATTGAAAGAATTATGATTTTTGGTACGCTAACGCAGAATTGGCTTTTTCTATGACAGAAGTGTCCAATAGATAATACTATGCTTCATTGTGGGCTACTACTGCTTTAGCAGTGCTGTTAGCAAAAAAAAAAGTTAAACATTGCAAACACAAACAATTCATCCAATCAGAAATAATTTATCTCTAATAATAACAGAGTTGTAGCATGTGGCATTCTGAGTAGACACCACTAAAATGTTTGTCCGCGAATGTGTTAAGGTTGAGTTAGAATTGAGTTGAGTTAATTAGTTTTCGGACCATGTTGGCTTAGAGATGGAGTGGAGTCATGGGCGGATGGAAGGAGGGTGGGGTGGAGTGGAGGACGTAAAGGGGGTGATTACCCCCCCCCCCCACACACACAATGAAATTAAAACCCCTGCAACATGAAGGGAGCGAACAGAATCAGAATACACAAAAGTTTAGGTGGACTACCCCTGACTAAGTCATTATGTTTACTCACTCAAAAAAAAGTAATAAGAAGAGACTTAAGACAGTCAACAAAATATTTTATTAAATTTTGACAATTGCGGCCAAAAATAAAATTGACGAATGTCTTATCGTTCGCCATTCGCCCCATTCACATTTTGATAAAATAATTAAAGCATGGCAAAATACACCCTCCAGCCTCTGAAAGCGTTAACAAATTGTTCGGATAAAATGTATCTGTAAATATTTACACTGAATAATCCATTATCTAGAGTTGTTGTGGTAGACACGGATTAATCATCTTATCCAATTTTTTTTTTGTTAAAATTCAATTAAATATCTTAACATTTTCATCTTATTTCAATCTATATGTGTACATACACATACATATGTATAAATCTATATAAAGTGGATTTTCGTTTGTATTTCATTTCAGTTATACAAAAGCAGCTCCTTGTTGTTTCTTTACTGCTTATTTTAGAGGGGGTGGGTGTGTATATTTTGTCTGTAAATGTTTGTGTCTCCGAAGTCAAAATGAATATAGGATTTTCATTTAGTTTTGTCTACACATTTTCATTCACGTTTTTCTGGTCTTTTTTCGTAGATTCATATCAAATTTATTGTATTCGATTTAAATTGTTGTTGCCCTGTGTATTGTATTTTTTAATATCAGCCGTCTTTATTGCGATGTTTATATCGTGTTATAAAGTTTTATGATTTCTATGTTCTATTTTTGGTTAGAATATAATTTGATATATATTTTAAGTATGATTGTGTTGTAGTAGAGTAAAATTTGATGTGTCGATCGTACTTTTAGTTTTGCAAAAGATGACAGTGGCCACTGGAGGTCAGTAATCAATGAATATCATCTTCATGTAAGACAAAGATAAAAACTATTTACGTAACATTTGAACACAAATCGAATACAATTAAAATCTACTTTATATCAGAATCACATAAATCATTTTCGTTTTTTTTTTTATCTATTTCAGCTTCAACTGTATATTCATAAATTTTCTTTTGTATTTACGTCATCAAAAATTAGAAAACCATCGTGACCATACTCATATTTTATGTATTACATACAGCTAAGCGATAAACAAAATATTCTTTCTGGTTTTTTAAGTTTTTATCAATATTTACAAATAATCTGACAACCATATCTGCACAACAACAACAACAACAACAACAAAAGTTTAGTTTTTGGCCACATTGCGGTCGGTATGTTGTATTTATAGTATCGTGGAAATAGAATGAAAATTTTGTTAATATGTATTCATCATATTGAAGATAGAAAACAGGGAAAGAAGTTTTATTGAGTTTATTTGTTTGTTATCATAAGAATTGAAAAAAAGCAGAGAAATCTTTTTAGTTAGTTTAATGTTCTAAATTTTCAATAAAAACGATAATAAAGCATAGAGGAGAAAAACAATTTATTACGAGTACTTTTCTTCATGCATTTCAAAAACATTTATTGTCAATATGATTTTTTATTTTTTATCTATCATTGAACTAATTGTTTGAAGTGATACTTATTAATTCAATCAAAATCACTCTAACATTCGGATAATAATGCGAAATATAAAGTTATGAAATTTAATTAAATTGAACATTCAGTGCAATGAAGTGTTAAAGGCACTTAGATTTAATATGGAATCTAGTTTGTTACTACATAGTTGTAGACAATGACTGTGATGATTAAATAATGTAACGTCTATTAGGCACACCGATAGGCATATACAAATTCAAAAGCATAAAAAATGTTTGCTCTACAGTTTTTATCATTTAAAATTCATAAATTATGATAAAAAATAAATAAATGTGTCATACAAATATGTACATAACTAAAAAAACATGTTATAAAAATACTGTATTAACCCGTTTAATAATAGCTACTCATAAATTTTGCGAGAAGAAAATTGTTTTAGTTTTTCATAATGCATAATGTGGTTCCATGTCAAGGCGCCACACTATTTATATAGTATACATACCATATGTAGCATATATGTTTTATAGGTATAAATGTGTACATATATACTGCCTACACTTTTTTAGGATATAAGTACACATAAAATAAAGCTGGCTACAATAATTGACATGACCATAAGCCTAAAAAATGAAATTGTTACAAATATATTAACTAGGTGCTTGTAAAACAAAGAGGCAAACAAAGGTTTTTGAGAGTCGTTGTAACCATGCTTTTGCTATAAAAGTATGAAAAGAAGGACATTCGAATGAATTTGGAATAAATTAAAATATTTTATTATTTTCTGTGTTATACGAGAAATAATGTTTTATGAAAAATAAGGTATAAGTCTATAAGTCAATTATGACCCTTCCGAAAAACTTCAGCCAAAAAAATTAATTAAAAACACAAAAGTAATGCCCATTTATACCTAATTCATAAATGAAAATTTATTTGAAAGCAAACAGAATTCCTCTGGAGAGCAGCTCCAACACGTTGGCCTGCACCCAAACGATTTTCTTTAGGATGCTTTCCGAGTTTCTTAGAATTGTGGGTTGGCGCTTTTATACGGAACGTAGGCTGTAACACGAGCGAGCATCATAAAGTTGTCTTCCTTTTGCAAGAACAGGTTCTCACTAGTTTATCGAAGGTGTTTATCCCTCCCCCCGCTCCCTTTCACGGTCTACTTCGTTATTGTTGTGTAAATTTGATAACCGCAAAACGGTTTTATTTGGTTTAAAAATAAAACTCATGGAATTTTGAAGATTTTAGTTCTCGTTTTTTTCTAATTCCGCCTTCCTATAGTAAACTCTTTGGTAAGATCGGATTTTTTTGTCTAATTGTTCAAATTACTGAAGTTTTTTCATGGTAATTGTTCTTCTTTGGTTGACGTACGGTGCGGACATCCGATGAACTAAATTAAAGGCGCAATCAACCGAAAGAGGCACCCCAGGTGGCCCATCAACATTTCAATGGATAAGTTCTTTGTGTCGCATAGCCAGAGTATTTGAATTTCATACTTCCCTGGTTTTGGTGGTATGAATTTGTACTAAAAAATATTTATCACAGTTTTCTGTCACAGTCCTAGGTAAGACTCTCTGTTAGCTAAGATTTTTGGCTTAGTTAATACCCATTTCGTACTCTGCAAGTAATCTTAGCTTTCATTGGTCTTACAAAATAGTCTTATGTAAGACCGACAGTTTTGACGGTTTAACTTTTATCTTGCAGCAAAATGATGTCGCTTTTACAACACAGCGCCGCTTTAAATATCAGCTTAAATGCTTTGAAACATGTTTGTTTATATACAGTCACATGCACTTGATTAGCCTCACTTAATTTATATATTAAAACTGAAGCCATGCATGAGGAGAAATAAAATGTACTTGTCATTATATCCCATTTCTATACATGTTGCTGAAATAGACACAAATTTAAGTTTTTCCCCAAACGTTACTCGACTTTTTATTTTTTTTTTCTTGAAATGTTGCGCATATTAGCATGCATTAGGTTAGCCTCACTAGTTTGTTTCTAGATTTTCAATGAGGTGATTTGTGCTACAGCAAAAATATTATTCAGTGTGATTGTTGGGGGTGCTAAATTAAAATAAAATAGATTTAAAAATTCTGAAAGTTTTGCCTGTTGGTGATTTAGTTATTTATTCAGTGAGGAAGAAATGGGATAAATCAAAATTTTAATGGAAGATGGTTACTCTAATAGAGCAATGGCTAGGATAATATTCAGAGAAGTGCAAAAGTAATTAATAATTTTCGTGGAGAATTCAATGAAGCCAGCAACTAAAATTGCTTCTAAATTGGGAATCCAAGCAAGTGTGGATACAGTTCGACGCATCATTAAATCATCACAAAATTTTAAACTGAATAAATTGAAAAGTAAACCACCGTTGGTGAATCATGATAAAGCAGCGAGTTGGAATAATAAATGGCAAAAGGTTGTATTTAGTGACAAAAAGAAATTCAACTTGGATGGGCCGGATGGATTCAGGTTTTATTTTTTATGATTTAAGGACAGAAAAAGTCATTTTATTTAGATGTCACTCCGCCATGGGTTCAGTCATAACTGATTACGGTGAGGTTGATTTGGTGATATGTGATGGTGCCCAAACAGCTCATAGGTACTTAAATATGCTGAAAATGCAAAAAGTAAAGTTTCGAGAGTTTGAAGTTTTCAATGCACCCATCCATACAGCTTAAAATAGTGGAGGAATGGTTAGAAAGAGAAAATATTTCTGTTCTAATGTGGCCAGCATTAACGCCAGATTTGAAGATAATGGAATGGCCTCTAAGCTATATTCAATCTTTGTATAATTCAATGCCTGAAAGAATTTACGATGTTATAAATAACGTCGGATCGCGATATTTTATTCAAGTTTTTTATGCCCGAGGCTAATCAAATGGACGCTAAAAAATAAATATGCCATTTCAAATAAAACCCGTTCGGAAGGCTGCTAAAAAATATTTTTTTATTGATTTGGTTTTTTGCTTCATTCCCCCATCTAGCAAATATATATTTTTTTCTTCCTTTAATTTTAGTATTCAGTAAAATTGTCCCATGGAATAGCACCTTAAAACTGAAAAACCAATAAAAAAAAGGAAAACATTGGCATTTGACAGACAAACATTTTGGAAAATTTTCAACTAAAACTTTTAGACTGCTGCAATCGAATACCAGTATAATATTTCCTCTTAAAACAAGTCTTCCCTTAAAACATTTTAACTAAGCCAGTCTTAGGAGTCTTAACGTCAGAATCGGGGAAAGTCATTTATTTACCGAAGTGAAGTTCTTAGCAAATAACCAAAAATATATTAGTGTGAGTAAACTAAATAGTATACATTTAGGCGATTTTTGTGTCATCGAACAAACAATTGAAGTGACTAAATTTATTCTACAAAAATCAAAAGTCTCAAAGTCAAATGATTTTTGTCGAATGTTTGTAGTATGCACTTGATTCAAAAATTATCAAATGGTTGGCCTCTGGGGTCGGCCATATAAATAACAAGCAGTATTTAAATCAAATATTGAAAGATTTTCCGCCGACGAATAGTCGTATCCGAAGTAATTTTTTGCGCTCAATCCGAATCTTACCAAAGAATTACCCTATCACGACAGGATTTTGAGATATTCTAACCTAAAAGTGCCATAAAGCGTGTTTTTGGCACTTTTGTACTTGAAATAACTCAATACTAAACATTTTTAAGAATTTGTTGGGCAAATTTGACAATGGGATCATATTAAGTGTTCCAACAAACAAGTTCTCTTTAGAGTTAATGCCTTGTCTTCAAAGAGATTATATCTAATTATGTTAATCGAATTCGATGCTTCAATTTTATAATTACCAGTACTGTGAATGTTGCTTCATAAAAGTCGTTGAACAATTGGCAAACCCTTTAGAGATGGAATATATTTGTGGCCTCAAATACATAGTTTTAACCGTAAGTCTGAGTTTATTTCAATCAGGTTATCACGTTCTTCCTCCATCAATTCAGTAATTGACGATATTCAATCATCCTTTTGGCAGAAATTTCCAAGAATTTTTGTACTTTAGTTTTCGAAAAAAAAAAAAAAAAAAATTTAATGTTTGATTTTTGTTCAACAAATTTCGTCGGCGGATTATCGTACAACATTTGATGCAAATGTTGCTTGTTATTTATATGGCCGACCCCAGGGACCGGCCATTTGATAATTTTTACATCAAGTGCATACTTCGAACATTCGACAAAAATCATTTGACTTTGGAACTTTTGATTTTTGTTCAACAAATTTCGTCGGCGGAATATCGTACAAAATTTGATGCCAATATTGCTTGTTATTTATATGGCCGACTCGAGGGACCGATCATTTGATAATTTTTACATCAAGTACATACTAAGGACACATCTTGTTTGGTTTCTTTATTGAACAAAAATCGTCACTGAATTGGATTATAAAGTTAGGTAATTTCATTCTTAATCTACGTTCAGGCGTTTAATTTGTATTACCACTACATATAAATACGTATACGTATACGATAAATTTGTTATTTTTTTTTGCTATGTTCTTCACAGGCATCCTTTTTTTGTCTTCACTGATGGAAACCAATTTTTCGTATTCTTTGGCAAGATTACTACTAGACTCTGCAATATTCAGGGTTTTAAAACCCTCATTTTCGTCCAACGATGTTTCATACTTTATTTTTGCAAAATACTTGGTATATGTTAACCAACTTATTTCATTGCAGTTAAATTTTTTACCTTCCGCGTCTGCTTTTCTCCACGTCAATTTATTTGTTAAAAAATCTGAAAAATTGTAAATATTTTCATGCATCATCTCCACTACTTGGAGTTTTCGTTTGCTTCCAACCGTGCCCACGAACTTCAAACTTTTTTTGGGCAGGCCATGATTAAAAAAAACAAAAGAATATTGAAACGAAATTCTGAGACGGTCGTGTAAACATAAATTTTTATATTCGGAAAACAAATCGTGTAACAATACAACAATAACATTATTTTAAGAGCAGTTGAATCCATGCCTCCTAGATTTATAGTACATATTGATGTATCGATTGTAATATACGAGTATATTATACATTCATACCATATGTAAGTACAAAAAGTATGTTTCTAAATAATTTACATGCCCTTTGTCTTTCACGCCTAATATATGGTACATAATACATATCCGTACAAAAATTTTTCAAATTTAAGATTTTTGTACTATTTAGATATAGAAGGCAAATCACTTATTGTAAATGTACAATGAATAATGAAAAATCAAGAAAGCGTACAGCCATTCTATATGTGCGAATTTTGATAAGTTAAAACTAAATTTAATACTTTTTTACTAAACACAAATTGTATTTCCTGTTTTCTGACCATTGAAAAATTAGAGATACAGAAATTAACTCTGCAATAGATTCAAATGATGTGAGAAAACAGTACCTATGCATCAATCTCTGGTTCCATTACTTTATAGGTAAATTATTTAGTGTTGTGTTAATTTAATATCAATGTTGGTAAATTACACTGCTTCTATGCCACTTTCGCTTCCACTGTTTTTGCACTTCATGTTTATCGTGTTTCTACAACTAGATTTTGTATCAAGACTTGTAAAAATCCTTGTAAAGATTATTAGAATTAATGTTGAGATGTATCCCGCCGAGATTCATTTTGAGATGTAGCCCGCGCAGTATACATAGTGAAACTCTTAAGCAGTGAAACTGTTCATGTGAGCTGTATAACTTCTGACTGCCTCTTTCTATCATTTGTTCGAACTGATCCACGACTAATGTACATTTTATTTACTATAGTTTCCATAAAGGAGATTCTCCGAAGGGCGAAGTTTTACAAACATTTCAATTACTGGTATGAAAACCGACAATTATTTTTTAACATTGAAGGTTCTCGCATCTTTTGACAATTTTTTTTCTATAACATTTATTAGTCCAGCAAGAAATGTTGTCCTACAATTGTACTTTCCTATAGGGCCCAATACTTATCAAATATTTCCTTTTATTGACTGAATGATATTTTGTCTTTGCATCTATAGTAGTGGTACCTTTTGATGTAAAGTGTGACAATAGCAAATTTCGTTTTTTTCTTCAACTCTTGACGTTTAAATAATTTATCCACCTTTCCTTTTTGCGGTGGAATTTCCAAATTTAACTCAATTTGCCGAGCTATTTCATTAATTGCTGAATCAGACGAATCGTCATAGATCATCGTCAAAATCATCATAAGGTTCAGATTCAGACGATATTTCTGGTCGAAATACTTCGTTGAGTTTTTCAACAGCCTTGCAATGGGATTGTTAAATATGAATATATATATTCCACAAAAAAGTGTTAGTCTGGTAAGACATGCCACGCACAGTCGGTTAAAAAATGACCATTTTTCGTCAAATATTTTCTGGGGGTATCATATCGACATTCGGCGGTTTCATATGGACAATCCAGATCGTTCGTTTTGGCACCACCAACTTTTTGTGGGGCTATCTAAAAAGCAAGATGTATATCAATCGTCTACAGTCTCTAGCCGATTTAAAGCCAACATTCGATAAGGATTTCGACTGAAACACTGCCGCCACGTCATCATGAAAAATGCTCGAAAACCAGCCGAAATTTGCATCAATGCTATAGGTGGCTACCTAGCGAACATATTATTTCATATAGATACCTAAAAACACGAATTCTAATGATGTCAATAAAAGATTTCAATCGTAAATTTGATTTGTTTTTTTTTTTTGTTACTGAGTTATCTACAAACAAATCGTTCATTTAATAATATAGCCCACCCTGTATTCGTGTTATCTTTCTCATGAAAAATGTGGGTAACAGCTACTCTTTCTAAACATGTGCTTGAGTGCTTGAGGGTTTTCGACTTTTCAAACAAAAACCAAACGTGTGAAAAATTTGAGAAGTTTTATTTAAATTACCTAATCGTATTTAACCTAAAAAAAAAAATTATGTAGCGTATTTTCTTTCCTGAGCTGGAATAACCGTTGTCATTCTCCGTTCCTTGCTTCTGAAATCTGTTGGATATCGCAATGTGAGGTATTTTCCCATTTGTCTAAGAAGGCGAAATAGGAGACCGACTTATTCTATCAAGAATAGCCAAAATATGCTATAGGAATCAAATCGGGACTCCTTGCAGGCCATGTCATCTTCGAAATATTTACATCTGCCAAGTATTCATTCACGAGTCTGGCAACATGAGGTCTTCCATTATGGGGTATTAGCACAAAATTATCGTCTATAAATGGTGCGTAGGGAATAATAAATTCTTCCAATATTTCGTTAATTACAATGGGATTTGTTGGAACCAGGTAAAGCTCGGTGCGTATTCTCATCGAAATTTCCGCCTACAACATGACATCAGGAGACCACAAGCAGAATTTCATCGGTAAATAAGACAACCAGATTCAGTCCAATTTTCACGTTCCCTGGCAAAGTATGTAGCCGAGCAATAATGTGACCTAGAATTTGGTTTATGTTTCAAGTTTCCAGCTAAGTGCGGTTGTTTTCTCTAACGGTGGGTGTACAACAACAAATAAGCAAATGGTAATGAAACCCGCAATCAAAGTGAGTTTTTCCATTACTATGTTTGTTTATTTTCTATTTTTACTGGGACTCGAGGCACCCTCAACTCCTTCCCAGCTAACTTTTAACGTCCTGGCTAACGCAATAGCCAATTAGAGGATGCACGGCATAGGTATGTCTTACATAAATCATCTACAACATTGCATATCTCCAAGGCTACATGTAAGTTAGTCAGGCCATAAATTCTGCATCCCAAAAGGAAGTCGTTCTATTAATAAAAAAAAATTTAGAAATTTAGCCCGATTTGTCAAAGTCTCGGGGAAAACTACGTGAGATAAACGGAGAGCATTACGATTTTGTTATACTGAACACTCTCCCCATAAATAACTTTTCAAATGATAATGTTTTTCTGTTAGTTTAAATCCACAATTACTCACTCAAAATTATAATTAGCATTTTTAAGGTCATTTTAGGCCATACTCATTTTACAAACTATGTAGCTCAATTTTTATTCCAATCTTCGACTATTCAAATCTTCAAATATTCAATTTTGCAAATCTTGAATTTTTGATCTTAAATCTTTAAATGGAATGCGATGAACTTAAATTTTAAATTTTCGAAATTGGTTTTGCCGGTTTAAAGATTGGTATTGCCGACTCCAAGAATGATTTCGAGACTCGCTAGTCAGTCAGGCCAGTATTAACTGAATATTTGCCATTCTTTCTTCCATATTAAGTCAAGTTGTATACTGTAGTAGAGTTGAGGTGGTACTGTTTGTTATGAAGTGGGCAACTTGACAACCAATTTTGCTACCTAAACCGAAGTAATATTTCTTGATGTGGTGTTAATACAATGCGAATGTACTCTGTGGAAATTTTCCTAGTTGGAGTGATTTGCTTGCCTGCAAAGGTTTTGATTAACTACAGTAGCTCGGATATCCGTCTACCTCCTAATTCGACCTTCTCAAACTCATGGTTTGTTAGAAGCAATTTTTTAAACGTGAACTTGTTGTATTGTGTGAAGCGCACAAATAAAAGTAAATGCTCTTTTAGACGACTTAAAACGAATGTTTTACTTGAAGGAATGTTTTCTTGTTCAAAAAGTAAATACTTCAAAAACATTAATTAGTATTACTTTACCCACTTTTAGGCAATTTCGTACTTGGCACGCTTGCACGGAAAGCGTAACTGAATTTTTATCATGGCCTGTCATTTTTTCGGCTCGTCTTTTACGGTAAAGTATAATATCCAGGTTTCAGAATTAACAAAAATGAGCCATTTCATATGTAAAGAGAGGAACGAGGTTTTTAAATAAATTGACCACGATCCCATATACAAATTGATTAAAAAATTATTATACTCGTTGTTCCAGTGTACCAAACACCTCAATTTTTATGTATGATAAAATTACAATTCGCTCGCTTTCTTTCAAAAATATTATAAAATTTTCTTACAAAATCTTAAAGGAACATCGGAAATGGGCTTTCAATCTTTTTGTATAAAGCAAAAAATAACCTTAAAGTTTCAATGTTACACCATAACCTCAAATTCAAATTTCTTAAGATATTTCGAAAAATATCAATTTGAAAGGATAATTTAAAAGAGCTTTAGTTCCTTTTGTTTAAAGCGAAAAATTTCCCTAAAGTTTCAAGATCGCACCAGAACCCCAAATTAACTTTTCTTAAGGTACCTCGAAAATATAAATCTTAAAGAAAAATCGTAATAGAGCTTTTGTTTCTTCTGTATAAAGCGGAACATTTTCTTAAACTTTCAATGTTACACCATAACCACAAATTCAAATTTCTTAAGATAATTCGAAAAATATTAATTTGAAAAAATAATTTAAAAGAGCTTTAGTTCCTTTTGTATAAAGCGAAAAATTTTCTTAAAGTTTCGAAATCGCACCAGAAGCCCAAATTAACTTTTCTTAAGGTACCTCGAAAATATCAATCTTAAAGGAAAATCGCAATAAAGCTTTTTATTCTTTTGTTAAAAGCGAAAGATTTCATTAAAATTGTAACGACGCAAAGACCCTCAAATTGGCTTTTCTTAAGATAACTCGCAAAATATCATTTTTATAGGAAAATCGCAACATACATTTTGTTTCTTTTGTCTAAGCGGAAAATTTCCTTAAAGTTTCAATGTTACACCATAACTTCAATTTCAAATTTCTTAAGATAATTCGAAAAATATCAATTTCAATGACGTATGTGAAGTTTGTCCTAAGTTGCCTTAAGTTGTCCTAAGTTGTCCTAAGTATGTCCTAAGTTTTTTTAAATGTGTTGGTGTAAAAGTTTCGTTATTACGAATTTATTTAATTCATATGGAAATAATAAAAATTATGCTTAAGATTATTTACTCTTACAAAATAAATTTACATTTTTTCTCAAACTGGCAGAAAACCCGTGTTTAATCGTGTTTGTTTGCGAATTTTCTTGAGAAAATCCTAGGAAGCGGCCACCAAAATGTGCACAATTTTAAGTTGTCGTATGGTCTTATCTATTCGAAAAATATTTCACTTGAGAGGGAAAGATTATAATAAGAGATTATGTCAAATATGGCTGTCCTAAACACCCTAATCCCCTACTTTTTTCAAAAGTGAAATATTTTTCGAATAGATAAGACCTTACGACAACTTAAAATATAGGGCATTTTGATGGCCACTTCCTAGGATTTTCTCAAGAAAATTCGCAAACAAACACGATTAAACACGGGTTTTCTGCCAGTTTCTCAGTTTTTGGAAAATGATCTGATTTTATACATTCACCATCAGAATATTTCGCGAAATAGAAAAAATGTAAATTTATTTTGTAAGAGTAAATAATCTTAAGCATAATTTTTATTATTTCCATATGAATTAAATAAATTCGTAATAACGAAACTTTTACACCAACACATTTAAAAAAACTTAGGACATACTTAGGACAACTTAGGACAACTTAAGGCAACTTCACGTACGTTTTGAATGGATATTTTAAAAGAGCTTTTGGTTCTTTTGTTTAAGAAGGAAAATTTCCCTAAAGTTTCAGAATCGTACCAGAACCCCAAATTAACATTTCTTAAGGTACCTCGAAACTATCAATCTTAAAGGAAAATCGTAATAGAGCTTTTGTTTCTTCTGTATAAAGCGGAAACTTTCAAGTTTCAATGTTACACCATAATCTCAGATTCACTGTCTTCAGATAATTCGGAAAATATTAATTTTTGTTTTTAAGCGGAAAATTTCCTTAAAGGTTCAAGGTTATACCATAACTTCAAATTCAAATTTCTTATAATAATTTGAAAAATATCAATTTGAAAGAATAATTTAAAAGAGCTTTTGTTTCTTTTGTTTAAGGCGGAAAATTTCTTTAAAATTCCAAAATCGCACCAGAACCCCAAATTAACTTTTCTTAAGGTACCTCGAAAATATCAATCTTAAAGGAAAATAGAGTCACAGAGATTTTGTTTCTTCTGTATAAAGCGGACATTTTTTTCAATTATCAATGTTACACCATAATCTTAGATTCACTGTCTTATGATAACTCGAGAAATATTAATTTTGGAAGAAAATCGCAATAGAACTTTTTATTCTTTTGTTTAAAGTGAAAATTTTGGTTTAAGTTGCCAGGACGCAAAGACCCTCAAATTTACTTTTCTTAAGATAACTCGCAAAATATCAATTTTAAAGGAAAATCGCAACAGACATTTTGTTTCTTTTGTCTAAGCGGAAAATTTCCTTAAAATTTCAATGTTACACAATAACCTCAAATTCAAATTTCTTAATATAACTCGAAAAATATCAATTTTAAATGAAAATTTCTAAAAAAAAAGAACAAACGAACTCCCCAGAACCTTAAATTCACGTTTCTAAAGATAACTAGCAAATATCAATGTCAAAGGAAAATTGTAATAGAGCTTTTGGGTCTTCTGTATAAAACGGAAACTTTCAAGTTCCAATGCTACACCATAATCTCAGATTCACTGTCTTTAGATAACTCGAGAAATATTAATTTTGCAAGAATATTGCAATAAAGCTTTTTATTCTTTTGTTAAAAGCGAAAAATTTCCTTAAAGTTGCAAGGTCGTAAAGTCCCTCAAATTGGCTTTTCGTAGGATAAATCGCCAAATATCAATTTTATAGGAAAATCGTAACAAACATTTTGTTTCTAAGCGGAAAATTTCCTTAAAGTTTCAATGTTGTACCATAACATCAAGATAATTCGAAAAATATCAAATTGAAAGAATCATTTAAAAGAGCTTTTGTTTCTTTTGTTTAAGGCGGAAAATTTTCCTAAACTTTCGAAATCGTACCAGAACCCGAAATTAACTTTTCTTAAGGTACCTCGAAAATTTCAATCTTAAAGGAAAATCGTAATAGAGCTTTTGTTTCTTCTGTATAAAGCGGAAAATTTCCTTAAACTTTCAATGTTACACCATAACCTCAAATTCAAATTTCTTAAGATAATCCGAGAAATATTAATTTGAAAAAATAATTTAAAAGAGCTTTAGTTCCTTTTGTATAAATCGAAAAATTTTCTTAAAGTTTCGAAATCGCACCAGAACCCCAAATTAACTTTTCTTAAGGTACCTCGAAAATATGAATCTGAAAGGAAAATCGTAATAGAGCTTTTGTTTCTTCTGTATAAAGCGGAATATTTGTTTCAAGTTTTAATGTTACACCATAACCTCAAAATTTGCATAAGATAACTCGCAAAATATCAATTTTAAAAGAGAATCGCAAAAAAACTTTTTGTCTTGTGTTTAAAACGGAAAATTGCCTTGGTGAGGCACATTTCCGCCTCCTCGGATATGTTAATAAGCAAAATTGCCATATAAAGGGTAAGGAAACCCCTCGTGTGATTCACAAGATACCATTACATGACCAAAAAGTAACTATTTGGTTAGCGTTGTGGTAAGGCAATGTCCTTGGTCACACATAAAACGACTATTATCATCTGTCTTCCATAGTAAAATGCGGTAAAGTACTTTTTCTGTTACAAAATATCAAATTGTTGCTCCTTTCTACGAAATAAATATAAAATCGTCGACCTTTAAATTAAAATAAGGTCTGCTTCACAATATAATTGCATTAAAAGGCAATAAGGACCCAAACCTTTTTCTCTAAATTGATTATTATACGGTTATAAGATTAAAGGAATAATGTGTGTCACTTTTCAGCAAAAAAAAGACCCAATAATAGAAAATAGTTGTTCACGTCACGATAACAAAGTACGTTTTGAGCTTATAATTTATGTTTAAATCATTTATAAATTTGACACAAATATTTACATAATGAAAATAAAATCATCATACATAACCTACAAAAAAAAAAAAAAAACAAAAACAAAACATTTTTATTGTGCGGCGCCAAAATTTTTCACTATATAGTTTCCCTATCGTTTAGTTGGGTGCTTGATTGTGTATCGCCTGTTATAATGCTCAACAATTCAAAAAATATTAATAAACAAGGACTGTTCTGTTCCACTTAATTTAGTATTTAGGCATCTTATTTTATGTTGTTGTAGTTAGTTGGTAAAATTAATTTCCATTATGTATTAGAAAAACAAAAATGTAGTACATATAGTAGAGAGATGAAAATTGAATCTCATTTTTCTTTGCTAAAATTTTAAATTAGGTAATTTATTATTTTTAAAGTTAAAACGAAGAACAACAATTTTTTTTATTTTATCTAAATTCTAGATCATATATCATCATAAATTTTTGTTTAATTAGGTTATTAGACGTTTGTTTTATGTATTAATTACTATAAATTATTTTTGGTTGTCTGGATGTTACATAATAATATCTCTAATTCATCTGTTCTAATATATGTACAATATGTACTGTAGTACAACAATAAACTAAATTCAGATAGATAAAATTTTTAAATTTCAACTGAATGAAGACCGCCAGGTGTGGGGTATCGGAAAATAATAATAAAAGAGGGAAACCGCACAATAAATACCGGTGGCATGGGCTAAATATTTTTGGCGCCGTCTACCGTATACTCGCACATTTTTATTTGGTTCTGTTAAGTAACTTAATCATTTCGTCGAAAAAGCAGCGGCTGAATCCAAATAAAAACCCATAAAAACTATTCGCAAATTGTTAAATTTTTTTCAGGTTTTATTTATTGTATTAGTTTTTTGTTAGCTTTGTTTGGAAGATTTTATATTGGGTTGACAATATTGACTTTTATCGTTTTGAGTAAATGAAATGGGTTTTTTAAGTTATATATTTAACGCAAGCATAAAACCTTTTGTAAATAGGAAAATATATTATATGGTACAATACATTGCGATTGAAACAATTACCTAACCAAAATCATGCTAAACAAAATCATAAAACTTACAAAAAAAAAAATTGAAATTACTTTCACTATTGTTTGACTGTGCATAAATACGTACGAGTACATAGTACATACTCATACAAACAAAAAAAAAACCAAATTAAGAATTCTTTGAACGTGCGCTACAAAATCTGCAATTATACAAATTTGTCGTTTTCATATCAACACACATATAAATTCATCATGACAACATACAAAAGTAACATAATTCTAGCACATCATCAAGCGTTTCGTTAGATAAAAATCGTGTTAATAATAAATAATAATTAATTATGGTATACACATTTTTTAGCAAAATCACTGTTCTTATAAATTGTATATTATGTGCTTTCAAATATTTAAAATTACTAAATTAGAAGTAAAAAAGAAGAAGATTTGAGGTTTCACCTTTTTAAATCTGACACAAATACACACTATGTCGGAATGTATGTGATTCGGGGTCAAAACCATATACATACAAGTTGGGATAATAATAAAGGTACTTATACACACATACATAAATTACACACATACGTATTACAAAATGTAATTATCCTAATTAAAACTTTTACTGCAAGATTTATTCAACTTTTAAATGAAAACCTCTAAAAACTATTAGACACTTAGGCGCCAGATTTACATTTGTTCTTTTATCTCTTTTATTTGTTTTGCTATAAAAAATAATAAAAGAAAATCAACACAGAAAACTCTTAAAACAAAAAATGTGAAAAGTTTTAAAATAAACGATGGTTCAACTCGATTGTTTTGATTGTGGTGTGAAGCTTTTTACTTTCATACTATTCACGGAACTGACATAATACGGATGTATGCTTACCAATTTTTTATACATATATGCAGGTTTATGGATTGAGTTGAGCGTTGACCTTGGGATTGAGTTGTGGATTGTTGCGGTTGAGTTGTAATTTGGAGTTGGGTTAGGGTTGAATGAATATTTTAGTTTGGGATTTATGGGGAATAAAATTAAGAGTGGATTAGAATTTTCTTGAATTGATTGAGTTGAGTTTATGAACCGAAGTAATTTTTCAGACCACGTTGTTTTGTTAGTTGAGTTCGCGGCCAAGTTCGGTGTTGAGTTATGGTTGTGCAGAATCTAGTTGTGTTGAGTGAATAGTTCAGTTGGATATTTATGGTATTTAAAGTTGTGCTGGGGGATGAATTGGAAGTTAGCTTGAGTTATTTT
The DNA here is from genome assembly GCA_958295665.1 of Tipula vernalis. Lineage (NCBI taxonomy): Eukaryota > Metazoa > Arthropoda > Insecta > Diptera > Tipulidae > Tipula > Tipula vernalis. The sequence goes on along the minus strand of OY282558.1, from coordinate 123,619,590 downwards.
AAGTTGAGTTGATGTACAGTGGCGAGCAAAAATGATGAATAAGCAGAATGTTGATGACGTTGTTCAGGACTTCTCATAAAGCAACCTAAAAATAAAATGAAAAGAAAAACACAAAGGATCGTTTCCATAAAGATAACTAATAGCTAATATTTATCTGATAAGAATCACACCCGTTTATAACATTCTCATTTACATTTTGTTTGGCTATCTGAAAATATTAGTATTTTAGTATTCTGGCATGTGTCTGAAGAGGCCTCTTTATCGGATCACTTGCACATCCAATTTGATTTGGTGGCCGAGACCATGCAGCGGCCAGAGATTAGAATTCCAAAGAAGGTTATTCAACAAGGCTAAACGCACCAGTGAATGGGGATAGCATGGCCGTGGTGGGCTACCTGGAAAAGCTTCTGTGAAGGAATCAATGAATTGCCCTCTGCGACTCGTCTCTAGAAAGTCCTTTCCAGGGATCACTCAAATGGTTTAGGACTTCTTCAGAAGCTAAATGGGAGGTTCACTGAAAACTGGAAGGAAACACTGGAGGTACTATTAGATACCCAGTTACCGGTTTCAATAGCGGTAGGAGGCCAAGAGGAGCCGCATGTGAAGTAGCCTATGCACCTCGCAGTAGGATCTGGAGTCTCTCTGGGTAAATTTTCATACCCAGAAATATGAGATGGGCTATTGGCTCTTTCAAAACTTTCACATCCGCTGGAGAGGATGGTATCTTTCTTTCCAGCTTTATTTCAAGAAGGTATTGAGGAAATACTCCCCAGCTTGATCCAGATGTTTCGGACAAGTTCTGTTTTTAACTATTTTCCGAAGCTATGGAGGAAGATAAATGTGATTTTTATACCAAAGAGAGGGGTCGTCCAGATACCCAGCCAAGGCATATCGGCCAATTAGCCTCACATAGTTTCTATTTAAGACGACAGAAAAAATCCTGGATCATCAAATAAGAAGTGAGATCTTTGTAAATAATCCACTGCATCGAGATTAGTTTGCTTATCAAACTGGTAAGTCCACTGTGATGGCTCTTAGCGGTCTAGTCACGAAGATTGAAAGAGGCGTGGCATATAAAGAAATTGCCCTTTATTCCTTTGTGGAGATTGAGAGGGCTTTTGATAATACCTCCTGTGGATCGATAGAGAGGGCAGCAATGGAGAAGGAGGTTCCGCTTTCTACAAGTAAGTGGATCCGTTTCTTGCTGCAACATCGCAAGATTACAGGCAGATTAGGTTATGATAAAGTAACTATTAGGGCCGTAAAGGGCTGTCCCCAAGGAGGCGCACTGTCTAGTCTTTTATGATCATTGGTTATCGACAGACTGAATGCACTCGATTTAATAAGGCAGTGGTGTGACCAGGAAGGAGTTAGTGTCAATCCAAATAAAACTGTCCTTGTCCCTTTTGCGAGGAGGAAAAAACTCTCGCTTATAGCTCCCTTGTTAAACAGTACTAATGTTTCTTTTTCCAAAGAGGTTAAATATCTAAGGATCGTCCTAGATCAAGAACTGAACTGGAAACAACATTTACTGAAAGTTCAAAATAGAGCCACCAAGCCTTTTTAGGCCTGTGAGACATTCTATGGACGTACTTGGTGACTACAATCAAAACTTTCCGTTGCATCTGTATGTTAAAAATGGTTAATGGCCCTTAAAATGGAGCCGGAGGGAAATATCAAACCGGGCAATATGGTGGATCATCTGGAAATCCTTAAGGAGTTTCAGACAGGTCCAACCATAGGAATGCCTTCCGAATGTATGCCAACTAAACTGGATTTCCACAAACATTTTTGTATTAGATTACCTAACCGGGATATGCGGAGAACAGGGGGCCATCCTTTGAGCGGGAGCCAAGGGTATGGAGGGTATAGTTTACAGACGGATCAAAAACAAAGGAAGGAGAGAATAGGAATACACGGCAGTGGGTCTGCCCTCTCGAAGTCCTTGGGTAACAACGCTACCGTTTTTCAAGCAGAAGTTCATGCTATAGGATAGTCATAGCAAAAGGCCTAAACGATGCAAAGGTGTACATTGTATCAGACAGCCAATCGGCCTTAAAGGCTCTTAGTCTTGTACCATTGACTCAAGGCTGGTATGAGATTGTCTGAAGCCTATTAAGTATCTAGCAAGCTCAAATACGGTAACAGCGGAACATGTTTGACAATTTTTTTTTTCATTTTTGACACTAATTAGCCGCCCCCTTCGACCCTAAAAGTCAACAATTTTTTTTTTGTTTTTTCTTCGTGCTTGCTTATCTTAAGTTGGATTACGATATAAAACCAAAGTTTTTTATTTAATTCAAATATTTAAAAAATGAAAAAAACTATACTATACTATTTCATAGTATTGAGGAATCTTGTAACAACATGCGGTGATCGGATTTAATGTTCTACACTAGAGTAGTATTGTCCTTTATTCTCAAACGAAGCCAAATTTTTTGTAGCTGCTAACCTTGCTCGAATGTGTTCATCTCTCGACTCCTCCAACATTAGCTGTACATCTTCATCCATTATTCATAAGTGGCGGCTCAATTACGGGAATTCCTGCCAATCAATCATTTCTATGCAATTTAACTTTAAAGGAACGGACTCCATTTGATTTCTCCCGCCTAGCTTTGATGATTCTTTTAATGGCCAGCTCCCTAATGTTTTGATTTTCAGGGTCTGTAATCATTGCAGGTAGCAAATTTTCTAGGTGTGCAAAGTACGAGTTGGTTGTAGTCACTTTGTTAATTATTTCACTAATATCATCGGGAAACTGGCGAGAAACTTCAATCGTTTTCTATAAATGTCTAATGAAAACCACATGGTTGCATACACTTTTACTATGAAGTCTGCAAGAGTTCGAAAAAAATTGATGATTCGGTAGTCACTAGATAAAGTCTTAACAGCCGGTTGGCAGTTGTTAGCCATCTAGCTTGAGATAACTTCCCTCAGCGCGACATATCTTACAGAGAGAGATGCTGCTGATCGGAACTCAAATCTTGAAAACTTATATACGGTAGTAAACTTTAGATATTTTGGTATTTAACCATTGGCTTCTTCTCACATTCACTCAGCTGTTCCCCTACGAGTGGAGAAAGAGAATAGGTACCTTTTGTGTGACCATCCATCTTTTGTACTAAATGCCGAAATGTCAGTTCGTTAATTCGTTTGTATGAAGCCGGCTTACACTCCATTGAAAAGGCTTGCCGACATGAGTTTCTATCAAACGTAAACGCTCCCTTTCCACCCAGTATTGACATTTGTGCCATCACACCCGAGAACAGTTAAATTTGCAAAATCTATTTCATATTTTTGCAAGATAATACGATCGCATGCGATACCGGTGCTTTCACTATAGTGAAAGCTGTTCCTCGCCTTATACCTCTTGACGTCCCTCCACGTACATTAAAGTCTGATCTTTGCGGCCATCAAAATAATATATAAGGTAGAAGGATGAGATCATCGATTATTTTTAAATAAGTGTCCTTGTTTAAACTAATTATTTAATGTACCTTTTCCTGTAAGTCCTTTCGCCTGTACTTGTTTTCTGTTTTTTGTTATTTCTCGTCTGATTTCGTTCTTGTTCACAACATATTTTGGATCAAGTGCCGAAACCAGCTTGAAATCTGCGAGAAGAGCTGTTTAAATCTTAGCAACATTTGACGCGCCCATAAGATCAGCAGCTTAACATGCGCAGTTGATAATTAGCCACAAACGGTGATTTACCGAGTTATTATTTTTCTTGTGGGTTCAGCGGGGCGGCTAAATATTAAAAAAAAAGTTTGTATAATGAGGAATACCTACCACACTTTTTGCGCCCTAGCCCCATTACATTAAAAAAAATGTTTCGGCACAGCCTTGACTGTCAAGTATCTAGCATATAACGGAAAATCATGTGCATATTGTGCGATTGCAATTTTGAGGTTATTGCCATCGTCATAACATTGGAACTATTCATCATTTGGGGCCAACACGTGGTAAATATTTCTTATTTTTATTTTGTGAGGTGTAATTATTAGCCTAAAATTTACCGAAATTCATGTAAAATCCGTGTATAGAAAACACTTAAATAAATCATGATTATCACCAGGTGAAATCAGGCTGCCGAATATTCATTCCTATACCGTTCTTTGATTTGAACTGTTTAGAGTGGCAATTATTTTATGACATATATTCCACTACGATATATGAGCAGGAAAATTTAATTGCATGCCGAAAGTTTCAGTACCTTAAATTGTTTGAAAGGGAATGCTCTCGCGCTTATGCGCAATCTAAATGTCAACGGTGCAAATTATTTAGAAGCAAATTGTGTAAAAGATTCGATCGTTAAAGTCACAATGTTAGTGCTTACGCAGTGCTATTCGCAAATTAGCAGACGTAACGGATGAAGTTTTCAGAGGATTAAATGCTCTAGTCCACCTATTGCTGAAAAGCATTTTTCAACATTGAGCGGTTACAAGGTTACATATATTAATTATAAATGTAACGATGTTGCAGGTAGCAGAGAACATAAATTCAAACCACAAACAAACCCACAAATAAAACAAGCTCCAACTCAAGCAAGGGTTTTGCAACCCATCAATACCACCATACCTTCTACAACAACGTTTTGTACGAATATACCAAACACTGAATCGGCCGCTGTTTTGCCCACTGCCCTAATTCATAAACAAGATGCTTTTGGTATCATCGTATAAGAGCTGAAAGATGAAATGAAAAGATTTTCCCAATTTTGAACCTAAAGCATTTAAATGGAAAAGTACTCTGGTAAGTCACTTGTCTAATAAAATGTTGGACCATCAATTTTAACCATATCGACTAAACGAGTCGATGATGAAAATTTCGAAATTAAAGTCAAAGCATTTATTTGACCAAGACTACGTATTTCTTTACTTGCAGTTTTGGTCGACAAGTTTCACCTGCAGTTTTTGTCGACAAAATTCCTGAAATTAGCTGATGACCAATTTTACAAGGCCAACCAAATAGACATTCTTTTAGGTGCCAATGTTCTTTAGAGTAGTATGGGATTCACTAAATCTTACAAGCAGAGAGTGGCCGATTTATCGTCAAATTTCCTTATAATAAATACAAAGAGCTGCTGGGGTTAACATACATACAACATTGCTTTAGGAAGACTACATACAGCGGAAGGCTGACGAATTATTTCAATATTGTAGGTCACATGCTCTAGGTAGGGACACATGAATATTGTGAACGCTACTTTTTACCGCACCTGGGCCTGAATTCCGGTTAGGTGACAAATGATAATGAGAAATGATTTGATTTTTTATTTCAACTAGTCAGCTGCATTTTTATTTAGAGTAGGCGAAATAAAACATAAAGTCATTTCTCATTCTCATTTGTCATTGATCCGGAATTCGGGCCCTGGGCATCTTAAAGGATAGCAGCTCTACCAGTGTTGTGCCCCGTAGTCTACATGAAGTAATTATTAATTTGTCTACTCGTGTAGATAATGTATGCAGACAATTAAAAAATGACGTCGACAACGTAGACAATATCGACAATGTAAACAATGCGTCGAAAATTCCCAGCAGCAAAAATAGCCAACGTTTTGTTTTATTGCGTTACGTATATGACATTCAATACGAAAAAAATTCAGTTCAAGTTTCCCGTGGGACATCTCAGAAAATTCGATTTTCCAAAAATTATTAGAAAATTTGTATAAAATCCGCCTCCAGAGTGTTATGTCTGGAGATGGATTGCATTGATGTCATTTGTCAATATCTATTGCAGGAAAAAAATTCAGTTCAAGTTTCCCGTGGGAAATCCACCTGCTATGGCTATTGATAAGTCACATCAATGCAATCCATCTCCAGACATAACACTATAGAGGCTGATTTTATACAAATTTTCTAATGATTTTTGGAAAATCGAATTTTCCGGAACTTCCCACGGGAAACTTGAACAGAATTTTTTCATTCGATAGCTATTGACAAATCACGTAAAACGACTTAACTTCAGATATACACACTAGCGGCTGATTTTATTCCAATTTTGTGGATTCTTCCGATTTATATTTTCTACATTTTCCACGACTAGGTTAAACAAATTTTTTCACTTAAGACTATTTACAGAAACATTTATTTAAATTTATGTATCCTATTTACTTTCGGCTGATACCTACTAAATTTTTTATTTTTGGCTGGAATGTTAATATCATAATTTACATTATCGACATTTTACTTTCGGCTGGGAGTATACAATCTGCATTACCATTTTTTTTTACTTTCGGCTGGACTAACACAATTTGCAATATCGACTTTTCCTTTCGGCTGGCAACATTCCTCTAACTTTAACAGTATCTCCAACTGACGAACAGATTCAAACGAGAAAAATTTTCAAAATTGATCTGTCCAGAGGCGTCTTCACTCACACATCATTTCACTAGTACGGAAGAAACAACCTTCTATAGAGCTATGGGACACGAAATATTATTGAAGAGAAATAGAACATACATAGATATATGTAACTGGTTTGAGAATTTTTCATGACGTTTTAAAAACCCTATAGGTAACGCATTTTGTTTACCTTCCAAGAAAGATTTTATCCCGTATCCTAGAACTGTATTACTGATTTAAATCGTGGTACTTCTGAATTAGTCGAGGCGTTACAAATCAGTATCAGCATACTTGTAAACATTTTGACAAATTCTAAATATAACAATAACTAGACTTATCAATTTTGCACTAAGGACGAAATACTATAAATTCGACTAGCTCACAAAGTTAAACGACTTTCATGTGCCGATCCTGATGTGTACTTAAAATTTTAAAGTAAAAAATAGTAAATCCTTATAATATTAGGCGACTTTAACGTGAGTAAATTCAAATCATTATTAATATATTTTGGGTTTTCTAAAGGTGTCAATTATGTTCTACATATCATCTTCTGTTGACGAATTCATTGCGCCGTTATCGGATTTTACCCCAACCAATCGATATAGAGGAAATCAATTTTACTTTTATTTGCGTCTAATAAATCTCCTGACTACGATGGAACCCCGACCACGGTCATTAAAAATGTTTTTAAAGTTGTCAGCCCTCAGTGTCTTGACTTGATTAATGAATGTTTATGATCTGGTACGTTCCCGGATTGTCTCAAATTTGCTAATATCCTTCTTGTACCGAAATACTTAGCCTGACACAGAGTAGAACAGTTAGAAACAGTTAACTATGAAGAAACAGCAATACAATTATTAGGTGACCGTATCTACCGAAGGAAACAATAAGTGATTATAGATACATAAAAAGTAGCGTTGTTGACGTGAATTTTGGTGTGGTTCGATTTTGGGTACCCTCTAGTACCATTGTATGTCAACGATATGGACTTACTGTTTATCTGAATTAAGCACATTTAGAAAGACCTAGCACAAGTTGCTAACAAGGACTTACAGTTTAATAAAAATTAAATAAGCTAAGCCCAAAATAATTTGTAATACAATTAAAATCACGGTTTTCCCCTCATGTCGCAACCTTTTTATCAGTTTAAAAAAAAATATTATTTTGCTCGCAACGTCACGGATGATATGATATATACGTAATTTGCTATGCACTAGCTAAAATGATAATTAATTAGGATATGGACTTACTCTTATCAGTCAAAAACAAGTACGTCGAGACCAATTATTATAGCTGTCATTGCTATCAGCATTACATAAGTGATCTCAACTTTTGTTAAATATTTTAGATCTATAAGTGGGTCACAAATTTTTGGAAATAAAATTGTTTCGTTAGATGCTAAGTGTTAAAATTGATCAACTAATTATGAAAGAATATAAAATTAGAAAGTTATTCCAATTTGGATTTAAATTTTTTCGTAGAGGTGTCCTTGATCATATTGAATTTAGTTTTAACGCAATTGCTTCAAACCCTTGTGTTTCACTTCGCCCCACAATAGCTAACTCATTGACGTATAGAAACTTAAGTGCCCATTAATACGGGCCCGGGAATGCCCTTAGTCGTATCATTTGTCACGCCAAATAGCGGTCAAATTTAAATATTCCTTTTTAAAAACCCTAGAGGGCTACTATAAAAATCATCGTATTGCACTAATTTTTTACGACAACGTTCCTTTAAAATGACTTTCGTGCCGCATGCTCGAAAACTGCCGACAGTAAGTTTTTTGGTAATTTCGCAACAGAAGAACTTGATGCAATTAATTTTTCCTCATTTTTTTTTCCAAAATCACTAAAAAATTTCTCGCCGTTTTCGAGTATGCGGCATTAATAGTCGTGACATATTTTCGAGTGAGAAGAAGCTGTGCTAGTAGTCATTTGAAATGACTATTCTAGGGTTTATATAGAAGGAATATTAAAACTTAACTTTTATTTGGCGTGACAAACATTACGGCTAAGGAAATAAGGCTGTAACGCTTTTTCGGTTAAACCTATTTTCTGTTTTAGATTTGTGGACGGTATTATTCCAGCTACAGGAAATCCTGTAGTTAATATTTTTCTTGTGTTTGGTTAAAAAAGCACACACCGATAGTTAAAAAAATATTTCCCGTCTTTCTTCTTCATATTGAAAATTTTCAGCTCAATATTTAACTGAACGAATTTAATAATTGTGAGGTCTCCCTGTTGGGAAAATATTTTTTACTTACTATTGTAATTCACCCTGAAGATAATGGAATAGGGCCATCGAAACGTCGGTATAGAAATAAATGAGGGGACTATAAGCTTAAAACTAACAAATAATTTGTGTCCATTATTTTCTTATCGCTGAGAAATAATTTGACCTCCGTACTTTATATTAATCGCAAAACGGCGACAAAATTTCACTGTCTACGAATTTTCTACATTGTCTACGTTGAAAACTATTATCTACGCTACCCCGCTTGTGGTTATCTTGAGTCATTAAGACAATAAACTACAAAATATTTCGTATCGATCTACCAATAGAATACTGAGGCCTACGGAACGCCACCAACAACATTTTTGGCAACATGGTTGCTAGTTGAAATATAGCAGAAAAGTGGAAAAAGCAATCAGTGGAAAGAGTGAAGAAATTATTAAGAGAATATTGATTCAATCTAAGAAAAATTATATCGAATATTACAGCTGATGAAGAAATCGCTGTAATGATAGATTACAAAGGAAACAGATAGTGGGAAATCATGAACTGATCGCTCGTATGAACAATTACCGCGGTATATTAAAAGTAGACAAGGTAATAATTTCAAGATGGCTGAATACACCTAATTTTGCACATCGTCACGGGTTCTGTGATCCAAGTACAGAAGCGTATGCAACAGCCATATACTCCGTTGTTCCAGGCATTCATTGTACATTGGTAGCAGCAAAAAGTAAAGTCGCACCATTAAAACTGATCTGTAGCATTTCGCATTTAGAACTTTTGGGCGCAGTAAAATATATATGTGGCATATAAAATATATATGTGGAGCACTGTCAAAATTGGGTTGCAAACCGTACTCGTAGCGGATGTCGCTACTCGTGGTATGAACATATTTGACTTAAATAATTGTTATTTAGGATGAATCTCAAACAATCAAGTTTTTTAATTATAAACAATTTTTGAAAAGTTATTTTAATTCGTTGTACCTTGGAGGACAGGTGCTACCGCCCCAAGCGACGCCTTGACTATTTATTAAAATTCCGATATTAATAGAAACTAGAACGTTTTTCAACAATTTAAGTTTTTTAATAATTATTCTAAGGCTGCCAGTCGTCCGGTTTTCGGAGGAACTGTCCTGTTTTGGAAGAATTTGTCCCTTTCTAAAATGGTATCCATTTTTGACGATTTTCTATGAAATATTTTCTATAATTTTTTTATAACGTATTTTAAAACGGATTGCCAAGCAAATCTTAAAAAGCAAATTTCAATCATGTCTATTACAAAACGCTTCTTTATACAGCTCAGATCTTGCATGGACCAAAGCACTGGTTCTTGCTCATGCAATCAGAATATATCTAACCAAGATGGAAGCCGATGGCGCTCACGGAGTTGCTGCCAAAGCAGTCCTAGAAATAGTAAAACAACAGAATCTTAAATTTTAGCTTCCCACTTGATCCAAGGTTACATTTGCCCCCTGTTGTTTTATTTATTTAATCACGAAGGTTTTCTCCATGTTATACACTAGATTTTGAGCGTATAAGCTCATTTATAATATAATGTACAGCAAATGATGAACCACATAATTAACAAACTATGTATTAAAAAACAAAAATTAATGGTTTTTAGCCAGGATCACAACACCTCACAAATGCTGGATGTTCCTCCATTTAGATTCTGCTTGAATACTCTTTCTACTCACCGTCAAAGGACGTCGGCAAAGATATCATCGATTTAACGGAATAACAGCGGCATAACTCACAATTTAAAATAAAAATTGTGAAAAAAATTCAATAAATTTACTCTACTTACATACCATCAGGCTCCCTCCCATTTGATGATCAATCAAGCTCTATGTACATCTGAGAAATGGATCCGGCTAAAGCTCTTTTAGCCAAGCTCGGTGGAACCCATGAAAAATGATCCATCAATGTTTTTGGCAATTTACCGATTAGTAACCATTATCTAAGCCCTAAGTTTACCATTTTACTACTGGAAATCACTATTTACTATAATAGATTTAGAAATTTTAAAACATTTCAATGTTTAGAGTTCAGTGTTTAGTACTACTACATTTTTGGTTTTCTTTTTACAATTTACAACTTAATGTCAGTGCGAATTTTGATTGAAACGTTATTTTTAAAATAGTGTTCAATTTTGATATTCATTGTTAAATTTTAATCTTTTGATATTTGTTACTGTGTTTAGTATTTTATATATAATATACGAAAACTCAAGTTGATTGAGATGAATCCCAACTTTTCCAAGAAAAAGAATACTACTTTTAATAAAAACTATAAAAATGAATTTCCTCATATAACAAGAGATTTGAATGAGATTAGCACTATGACTAGTCAACAAGATGAATCACGAGTCCGGTGTAAAATTTGAAATATTGTATTTTCAATTGATTCCAGAAGAAGATCAACTTTAAAATATTAAAATATGAAAGTACAAAGTGCTTGCATACTCACAAAAGGTAACGAGCTTCTTTCCAAGTAAACATTTTACCGAATTAGACAGAAATTTAGCACTACAGGAACTAGTTTTCGCCTACAGTCATAATCATATAACTTCGATACCATGAGTTGCACCTCGAAAGTTATACACCATATTTTTAATAAAAAGTTTAGCTGTGGTAAAACAAAATTTGAGATCATCATTAAAAACGTAATTTAGACATATTAGGTAAAATAATTAGAGAATACATTAACGAAAATTAATTTTTTTTTATTATTATGACTTATGCATCAAATCATACCGCCAGTAAGCTAAATCAGCAAGTTCTTGGAATTGGGTGCAATGAACATAAGATGAATAACGCCATCGATACCAAGGCTAGTGTGAAGAGGCATCTATCGAATATTCGAATTTATTGGGGTATTCGAAAACCAGAGGTTAGCTTAAAGGCCAGCTTAAGCCTTATTTTTTAAGTCATGATACAGTTCATAAGGCCATCTTATTTTTTTAAAAGTGAAGGCACTCCTTTATATTTACAATTCCTACATCAAAAACCATCTGATCATTATCGGTTATAGAAGCGTATGATATTTTAAATTAAATTAAACTCCAGATAGAAAATCAGGTCCAAGAAGTTTTCATTCCACTTATTTTAGATCTACTATTTCTAAATTGGAATACTCAAATCCCAAAGTTCGTGAACACTTCATGAAATTTGCCCAACACTTTTACAAAACTTGTTATGATTATTTAAACGAATGGACAAAACCGCTGGAAGTTCAACATTTTCATTGGATATTGCTAAAAACTAAACTGAAACCAAAAGAGGTAAATATATTCTCTTGAAATATTAATGGAACGATTCGACAATAATAAATTGTTCGATGAAATTAGTTGCGTTAATAGTTTTCTTACTGAAGACGTTATGGAAATTTGAAGAAACGCAAAAAACGAGTACAGAAAGTGGGTCGAATTATTCGGACATTTAAAGAAAGTGCAAATACCAAATGAAAATCATTTAAAGGTTGTGGAAATAGGTTTATCGTTACCAGCCACGAATGCCACTGTTCAGCGGTTATTTTCAATAATTAATAATATATGGACTAATAAAAAGTCCGCTTTAAGCTTAAATGTCCAACCAGATCAAACGGTGAAAAAAATGAACAGCAATTTCCATTGAATTTCAGGCTAATAGAGTCAAAAACTGAAATCTTGAAACAGGTCCAAAGCAGTGCGAAGTATTTATAAATATTATTAAGTTTAAATAATTTATATTTATGGATTTTTTTTTTTATATTTTTTGCAAATTCTTCTTCCTTTGTCTATACAAATTGATTAAACTTAATTAAATTTTATTAAAACTGAGATATTCCTAAAAATTGATTATTATTATTTTTAAGCTCAATCTTAAATTTTAAATGAATTTAAATGTATGCATATGTTATAAAAATTAATAGATGTACCCATAATGAATTCTAAAATAAATTATCTTTATTTATGGTTTGTTATATTATAAAATATACTTTCTATAAATAAATTGTCCCTCCCTGTCCCTCTCTGGGCAGGACAAATATTCAAAAAGTCCTTTTTTGCTCGTGCCAATATCTGGCAACCTTAATTATTCACATGCTGAAATAAAGAATACAAAACTCGAACCGAAGTCTCTTAGCATTGGAGCCTTTCCGCGCAATGATTGATTGATTGATTGATTGATTGCGATGTACGATCAAGCATTAAGCAAGTCTCCCGTATTATAAATGCGAATACCACACCACTATACCCATGTTACACAACACGACACCATTCTTCATGAAGCCAAACCCCGTAAAGAAAGGCGCCACATCGATAACCACATAAGTCTAATAGTTGTGATATACGCCCCTGGCCAGGCCGCCGTCGTACACCTTTTTACATATAACAAGATCGAGGGATGGGAAAGGAATGTTAGCAACAAAGACTCAACCCGGTTCCAGACACCTAAGTAGTTGATAGTTAGTAAATTTGTTTAGTAATATATTTTTTTAGTTATTTATTTAATACAAGACAATACAATTTTAAAGTTCATCTCTACTGCTCCAACCTGTAAGAAGACACAATGACAACACAAATTTCCTGGTACCGCAAACTCTTTTTTTTTCTGAAAAGCTGTAAACAACTAATATTATTCCCCTACACCATTTTTTCCATCGGCGGTTGTGAGAGGGGGGCGAGATTTCGTTCCATCATCATGTTCCCATGCGGTCACCCAAATTTGTACTAACTGTAGGTAGTGTTGCTTGACGTTGTTGTTGAAATCGTTGCGTCCCTGCTAAAAAAGAATTATTATATCGGCTGTGTCAAAATATGCTTCCAGGCATTACGAAATGTTACACTTCCAGCGCAGAATTTAGTTAAAACGGTGGACGAGTTAAGGGTATTGTGCCAGGGGTACGAGCGTATGTGGGATCAGAAGGGATACGAGGCGTTTCAGCAATGTTCCATATCATCGTAGACAAATCAATGAACTATGCCATGACTTTCGGCAAACAAATATTGGGTGACCAAGTCGAGCAACTCATCAAGTAAATAGATCTTCTTGTGACAGTGAATTAAATGATCAAATGCCGACATATGCAGGAGCTCAATCTTTGGAAGCATTCTATAAATACAACAATCGCGTAAATAAACTGAGTGACCAATCTGGACTATTAGTATGCTGGAATTGTAAGGATTTGGGACATCGTTACCAGGGTTATTGGTCTGTTTCCATCGTTTGCTAGAGAGGGGCTGGAGAAAACCAACTTATCAGAACATGAAATTACCCTAGTTAACGGTGCGGAACCAATCAAACAACGCTACTACCCAATTTCACCAGCAGTCCAAAAACAGTTATATGCGGAAATTGACCGAATGCTGAGTCTCGGAATTATAGAGGTCAGTAAGAGCCCATGGAGCTCACCAGTGACCATAGTAGCCAAACCAAACGGAAAGACGAGACTTTGCTAAGACGCACGTAAATTGAACGCTGTGACAGAAAAGGACGCGTATCCCCTCCCAAACATCGACGGACTAATCGGCAGACTAACAGAGACAAAATACATTACAGGACTCGACCTCAAGGACACCTTTTGGCAAATCCCACTTGCAGAATCATCACGGGACAAAACAGCTTTCACGGTACCAGGGCGGCCACTCTACCAATTCACAGTGATGCCGTTTAGGCTGTGTAACGCAGCCAGACAGAGTTTTCGTCTATTTGGATCACCTGTTGATCATCACCGCCACATTGAAGGATCACTTTGAGTTGTTAGAGTTGGTCGCAGACTTACTACGGACAGCGGGACTAACTATTAACATTGAAAAAAGCCACTTCATAATGAGGGAGATACGGTACTTGGGATATCTGGTGGGTGAAATGGGACTTAGACCTGATCCTCAAAAGATTGAAGCAGTTGTAAATTTACCAGCCCCAGAGAATGTTAAACAAATTCGTCGCCCTCTCAGGGTGGTACCGGCGGTTCATAATGAATTTTTCAACCATTACTGCACCAATTACTGATTGCCTAAAAAAAGGCAAATTCACATGGACAAGGCAAGTTCAAAATTCATTCGAGTTGCTGAAGAAACTATTAACTTCTGCTCCGGTGTTAGTTAACCCAGTATATAATGAACCATTTTTTATTCGCTGCGATGCAAGCACGGAAGGAGTAGGTGCCGTACTTTACCAGCCTGATGACCAAAACAATGAGCGACCAATTGCCTTTATGTCGCAAAAGTTGAACAGAGCACAACGAAATTATTCAATAACAGAGCTTGAGTGTTTGGCGGCCATACTAGTGATTAAGAAATTCAGACCGTATGTCGAAGGCCACCAATTTACTTTAATCACCGACCATGCGAGTCTTAAACGGCTCATGGGGCAGCGAGACCTTAGTGGAAGATTGGCACGTTGGAGCCTAAAGCTTCAAGGGTTTAATTTTACAATTCAACACCAAAAAGGCTGTAAAAATATAGTCCCAGACATGCTTTCTCGAGTATATTGTGACTGCAAGGAAGAACACATATCAAGCATTGTGAAGTTATCAGCACAAATTAACTTAGAATCCCAGGAATTTGAGGAAAAGGAGTATGTGGATTTTCGCTCAAGGATATTGAATGAACCCAATAAGTTAACAGCATTTCGGGTGGACAATGACAAAATTTATATACGACTTGAACCAAAATTAAACCAGGAACTAACAGATATACCTATTTGGAA
Source organism: Tipula vernalis (assembly GCA_958295665.1). Classification (NCBI taxonomy): domain Eukaryota; kingdom Metazoa; phylum Arthropoda; class Insecta; order Diptera; family Tipulidae; genus Tipula; species Tipula vernalis. Next base: position 123,604,317 of record OY282558.1, on the reverse strand, counting down.
ACTGTGGATACCTCAAAACTTGCAAATGGAATTAATTAAAAAGGAACATGATGACTTTCTATCAGCACACGGAGGTATAGCAAAAACATTAGAAAAATTGCGAAGATTTTACTTTTGGCCTTCCATGGCTAAACAAGTTAAGCATTATATAGCCAATTGCGAAACTTGTAAGGTTACCAAAGCTCCAAACTATTCAATGAGACCACCGTTAGGTAAAATGATCAAAATAGAGAGACCATGGCAGCGAGTATATGTCGATCTGTTGGGACCATACCCACGTTCAACAATAGGAAGTACTCTGATATTCATTATCAAAATTTGTGATTTTAAAGCCTCTAAGTAAGAGTGCATCACAACAAATCGTAAATATAGTATCTTAGTGAACGAGTTGTTCTGCGTTTTTGGAGTACCACAAACGATCCACTCTGATAATGGACGTCAGTTCAAGAGCGTGGAGTACAAAAATTTGTTGAACGAATACGGCGTAGTGGACTCAAAAACAGCATTTTACTCACCTCAGTCAAATTTATCTGAAAGAGTGAATCGATCAGTATTGGCAGCTATAAGATCCTACATTAAAGACAAACACACGCATTGGGACAAACATCTGCGGCATACAAACAACCTTTCAGCTCGATGGTGCGAAGACCCCCGGGTCACGACGAACATCGAGTCAAAACTAAATAGACAGCTCGAGTCAAAACTAAATAACCGGCTCAACGCGAACAGGAGCCGATCACGCGAAAGACAGTCTACATCACCATACGGAGGCCGTCGAACTCGCTCGCAAACACGCAGCCCCAGCACACACAGCCACCATGGTATGTGCCAGTACCACTACAAGCATGGTAGCGCGGCTCGGAAATGTTTAGCTCCCTGCAAATTCGGCCCAAGCTCAAGTAAATCCATGAACAACATGGAGGTGGACAAATCAAATCAAAAAAACAATTAAACCACCGAGTCGAGACGGCAACGCAAAACACCCACAAAACAAGCCGTCTATTTATATATGACGAAACAAACCATCTGACTTTCCTTATAGACACTGGCGCTGACCTTTCGGTTATTCCAGCAAAACATTATTTGAATTCACTCTTTCATAATAAATCAAACGATCTAGTTCTTTCGGCCGCCAATGGCTCAATTATCAATACCTACGGCACCAAGTTGCTACAGGTCAACATCGGACTCAAACGCACTTTCACCCATGCTTTTATCATACTACGGTGAATCGTCCGATCATTGGCGCCGATTTTCTAAGCAAATTCGGACTTCTAGTCGATCTTAAAAACAAACGGCTTATTGATTCAGCGACAAGACTGTCAATCAATGCCACAATGTTTCGCGTCGACACACCGACTCCGATCCATTTCACGATTGACAACGGCTATGGCACTCTCCTCAAGAAGTTTCCTTCTTTGACAGCAGAGCCAAACTATAAAATGCCAGTCCGTCACAACGTGGTCCATCACATTGTCACAGCAGGCCATCTGCCTGTGTCAAGACCACGCAGACTAGATCCCGTCCGTCACAAAGCCGCTTTTACAGAATTCCAGCACATGGTGGAATTAGGAATTTGTAGGGCATCTGCATATTCCGTCTCTTGTCCTCTACACATGGTGAGAAAAAAAGATCAAGATTGGAGACCTTGTGGGGATTATCGCAGGCTAAATATGGTCACAACGCCTGACCGATACCCGATACCTCACAAACAAAACTTCTCCATGCTTTTGCATGGATGCACAATATTCTCCAAGATTGATCTGGTCAGAGCTTACCACTTAATTCCCGCCGCACCTGAAGACGTTCATAAAACGGCGATACCAACAACATTTGGCCTCTTGGAATTCACCCGAATGCCATTTGGTCTTCGTAATGCCGTGCAAACGTTTCAGCGTTTTATCAACGAAGTCGTTCACGATCTTGATTTCGTTTTCGTATACATTGACGATATTCTTGTGGCTTCACAAACTGAGGAGCAACACAAAAAGCACCTGGAAAAACTTTTCCACAAACTAACGCAGTTTGACGTGCACATCAAGAGTGCAAAATGCGTCTTTGGCGCAATCTCTCTTGATTTCCTCAGCCACTAGATCACCCCTAATAGTATTCTGCCGTCTGAAGAACGAATTAACGCCATTAGGGAATTCCCAGCTCCAGCCTCAATCAAACACATTCAGCGTTTTGTCGGTATGGTAAATTACTACCACCGATTCATACCAAAACTCGCTGAAACACTCGCTCCAATTCACACACACTTAGCAGACTTACTCAGAAAGCCTAAATGGAGCCTTTCCGCGCAATAATGACAAGAAATTATTTAATAAAATTTTAATTACTCTGGCATTTAAATTTGTGTTTTTTGGTATTTTTTTGTTGAGAGATCCAGGGTATCCCGTGCTTAATTGGATAAGGATTCGTCAACCTAGCGGATACAAATCAAAGGAATTGTTTCAAATGATGACGAAGCATGTTTCATAGGTTGACGATGCATTTTTCAATTTAATACAAATTCGCAATTCGCCTCCAATACATTCGTCGATTCTATACTAACCCAACGAATTAAGCTAATCAAAACATTTCCCAAATTACCGGGTTTTGCTTATTTTAGCGTGTTCTTCGTTCGTGCCTATTTTAAAATCCATATATGGATTATAGCTTTGTGTTTAGGTTTGTTATGAATATAAAAACCATTTCTAAAAGCAGTTTGCGTAAGCGGGTATTCGCTATGCGTCTGTTAGGAAGCAACTAATATAATTTACGTTACACAATTACGAGACCATTTCTAATTATAGTAGGTAAAGCCGTTTTATTTTCAAATTTTTCAATTACAAACAATTGAGATCGAAAACATGAACGATCATGAGCTTGATGTGGTGTGTGAAATATGAAATGTAAATTAATTTAACACGCTACAAGCAAGAGGGAATCAAACATCTGCTTGGAAGCAAAAACCTATTTTCGAAGTAATTGACTCATTCACTAAAATATTGCTGACCAACAGATACTGGGCGCTGTTAAAGCATTTAAATCACGTACAATATCAATATTCCATTACTTCTGATTCTGTTGCTTTGTACAAGTATAATGGCAATTGAATTGACAGTAAAATATGATTAAAAAAATAAAAATAAGCGCAATTCGAATGAAATAAAATCTCTATGGTATTATAACTGAATATTCATTTAAAAATTTGTCCAAATTTAATCTTCTGGCCAAAAGCCAAGACAATAAATAATTTTACTATTATCTTAAAATAAGAGAAATTGGTTCTTGGTACGTACCAAGCATATAAACACAATTAGTGAAAATAAAATTTCGAGAGAAATGTTGCAAAGTAAAATGTTAGATATTTGAAATGAGACATTACTGTTTTCAATAAAACTGGGTCTAATAAAATATTTTTCCTTCGCTTCACGAACTGGTTATTTAGGTATTCATAATTTTTTTTTTTACTAAATATGTACATACGTACAAATATCCATCTTACGATTACTTATATCAATTGCTTGAAACAATTTTTTTTTTTTTTTTGCTTTCTGCTAAACTCTTATTTATGGCAAAAAGTATTTTGGTTTTGGCGATGTAATGGTTAAAAGTGAAAGTATAGCAAATTTTATTTTTATTATTTTAATAAATAAATTTTAACCCAATCGTCATTTTTCCATCGTCGAAGCCTCTTACTCGTTTGAATTTATTTTTGTAATGCTCCAAAGGGTTAATGGAAGGTTATACTTTTGATAGTTACAATGTAGTATATCGATACAAGTTTTGATGTAATAATTTATTCGGTATACATACGTTTACTTTTCAGTAGCTGCAATTATTTTTTTTTTTTAATAAAATTTCATAATTTTTAGATCAGAACGTTATTGAACAAAAAAAAAAAATTTGCAGAAGCCAAGAAAAAGTTCTAATTCACGCGAATATATTCGCAAATTTTGTGTATTTGATGACAAAAAAAAGTTATCTAAGTATTTTATTTTATTTGAATAATTTTATATAGGCAAAATAAATAAAATTATGAAAATTTCAGCTAATTGGCGCTAAATTGTATTATATACATACTTAATGAACTGCTCTAAAACCAACAGACTCTGATTCTGGCGCACAAATTATTTTTATTTACTATTATGTCTTTATATGTTTATATAGTACACACAGATAGTCTGTAAACAATACGAATTGTATATTAAAAAATTAATACGATGCATACATAGTAAGAGTATTGTATTTTGGAGGAGAGAACTTTAAGCATTGTACATATATAAGACCTTAATTAATATCAGATTTCTTATCATCGTTAATTAATTTTTTAGGTCATTTCATGCCTTTCGCTGTAACGAGCTGAATATATTGTTAGATGAATTTTTTTTTTTGTTTGTACATTTGCTTGAAAAACTATAAAAAAAACTTGTAAGTAAATTAAAAACATGTTTACATTGAATAATTATTGTGTGCAAAATCGATATGACGTTTTTTTTTAGGTACTGTGTGGTTTTATATTAGCAGGTGATTTCACATAGTTCGTGCATAAAGTTTTGTGCACACTTATATTTACATGTAGGTATACTCACTTTCTTCTAACACAAATCATAAATTAATTTAAATTTTTTTTGCTATATTTTAAATATACTCATATGCGAATTACAATTTTATACAAATAATAAAATCTCCAATATACATATAAAAATAAAAAACGACTCAACAAAAAAAAAAAAAACTCAAGTCAGTTGTAAATAATCCGCCGTCATCGCGACTTCAAGAACGTAAATATTCGCGCAATTTTTTTTTTTGTGTTTTGTTTCGCGTTATTTTTTTTTTTTCGTCTATTTGTGTTTTTGTTTATTTTTTACTTATTTTGTACACATAATTTTTAATTTATTAATTTATATTAAATTATCGTAATTTATATGCATAAATAATAATAGCTATAAAAATAAATTGCCGTGGTAAATAAATAAAAAAAAAAGAAAAAAGTAATAAATATATTTAGTACTTAGATAAATGTATATCTACTAAAATTACTATTATTTATTGAATCCGATTTATTTTGTAATAGTTATTTATTATAATTAAATAGTTTATTATTTTTTGTATGTGTGATTAGTGATTTTTAATTTGTTTTGTTTATTACATAATACGATAAAGTGTTTACCTTGTTGTTACCGTTTATGTATGTAATAAGCGAAGAAATAAGTGATTAATAAAAAATAGATTTCATGATGGTAATTTTTTTTTATATCATTAATTAATTTTTTATAATTAAAAAAATGCATAAAATTCTTGTTGGTGACCTTTTATTTAGTGGGGGCTATTATAATTATCACATTTAATTATTTTTTTTTTTTATAGTTTTTAGTAAACAAAAATTACATGATTTTTTTTATTGTTACATATATAAATATTTATGTGTGTAATAAATATGATGCACTAAATATTTTGTAAACATGTCGTATTCAGAGATATAATTTTTTTACTGGGCAAAAATTATAGGCCTTCTTACTCTCGGCTTTAAATATTATTTAATTTCTAATTTTATTTAACTAGGCAGGAAGCTCGGTTAACTACATACATATTATATATTAGACCGCATAGAGAAAAGTTTTTATATCAATGTTTCAATTTGTACTCAAATCTGAAAGATTATTATTCTTTTAAACAAATTCAGAAAAAAATTCAGGTTAATCGAATAGATTTTAAAGGTCCACTAGATCCGTTATATGTGGTCACTTCCCGATTTTGCGTCACCGTAGATTGATTGTGATCGAGACTTAGGCTGCGGCCAGAGTGCGCGCGATAAGCGATGCGAGGCGAGAAGCGACGCGAGAAGCGATTACGTGCGACAAGACTGCACACGTAAATTTAAATAGAACTGTCCGTAGTTAAAGCGATAAGATTTTTTTTTTTTTTAATATGCTTTATTATGAATTCATTTAAACAAAAATTACAATGCGTTTTCCGAGATAAAGTACATGAACTTTGCTACGGAACACTTTGTGGTTAATTATATACTAGTGACCTAAGCCTTATAAAAGATAATATATTTAAAGGTTACAAGATGTAGCATGAACTTAATTTTACTTAAATTTAATTTTAAAATAAATAAATAACTTAACTAATTACAATTATATAAAGGATTATGTAAATTAATTATCAATGTATTTTCAATAAATGGAAGCTTACTATTATACTTGTTGTAATGATCAATTGCAAGCTCTTTTATCATTTTGACATTCGTTTCAGAGTGTAATCTTCTGGTGCGATATCTTTTAGGAACATTCAATATAAGTTTTAAGAACTTATTTTGCATAACTTGTAATTTTTTGATATGAGTTTTAGCAGCATACACCCATAATGGTGAACCATACAAAATTACACTCTGAATTACTGATTTATAAAGTAGCATTTTATTATTAAATGAAAATTTACTTTTTTTATTTAGCAATGGATATAATGTAAAAAATAATTTTGAGATTTTACTGACTACAAAATTAAGATGATTTTGGAAAGTGACTTTTTGATCCAAGGGAGGATACCCAGCTATTTAACCTGCTTCTCCCAGTTTAATGAGTGACCATTAATGATTAAATTTGTCTGGGGAAGTTTAGAAGGTAATATACATCGCGAGAAATAAATAGCTTGAGATTTATTAGCATTAAGCTTAAGACCCCAATTTTTTAAAATAAAGTGCAAGCAAATTCAAATATGTGTTTAGTCTAAAAATTATATCCTGAGAGTGAGTATCCGAGGTATATACGGCTGTGTCGTCAGCAAAAAAGAGCAATTTCACAACCCTCAATCTGAGGAACATCATTCAAAAAAATACAAAACAAAATGGGACTAATCACAGAAACTTGTGGAACTCCCGAGTAAGTATGCATTAAAGACGAAGTCGAATTCAGAATCTGTACGTAGAATTTTCTATCTTCAAAGTAGGATTTAAGCATTTTGATCAAAAATAACGGAAATTTTAATTGGAATAGTTTATGTAATAGCCCCTTAATCCAAACAGAATCGAAAGCTTTTTCAAGATCCAGAAGCATCATACCTGTGGACTTATTTGACTTTCTTTCATCTTTGACATGTTGAATAATACGGTTAACCTGATGTATTGAGGAATGCTGATGACAAAAACCAAATGGTTGAGCAATTAGCACTCTATTAGATTCAATGTGGTCATTAAGCCTGTTTTTGATAATGCATTCAAAAGTTTTACTTAAACAGTCCAGTAGATTGATAGCTCGGTAGCTATTGACATCTGACGGGGGTTTTTCAGGTTTCAGAACCGCCACCACCTTGGCCGTTTTCCACGAATTGGGAAAATAGGAAAGCTTAAAACAGCTGGAAAATAATTGGGTCAGATAGACATACCCCGATTCCGGGAGATGTTTTATTAGAATGTTTGGAATTTTATCTGGGCCTGTAGCTTTGAATGGGCGACTTGATTTTGTAATATATTTAACCTCTTCAATTGATACATTAAACTTAGACATATCAAGTTCAATGGAATCGCTAATACACTGAATATCTTGGCGGATATCATCGGATTCTGTAACACCAGATGAGATTTCGTATGATTTTTGGAAAAAATTGGCAAGAATTTTACATTTATCTGAAGTGACAATTATTTTGCTATTGTCTTGGGGATTGTTTAATGGTGGAATCGCAGAATATTTTTTTTTTACATGTTTAATTGCTGGCCAGTAAGGTTTAGAACCTTTGACAAGACATTCAAGTTTATGTTGCCATTTAACGTTAACTATTTCATATATTTTTTGCCTTATAACCTGATTTAATAGCTTTACGATATTCTTGAAGAACGGGTCACGTTTTCTCATCCATTGTCTCCGCCTAACATTGCGCAGTTTGATTAAAGATAGCACTTCATCCGAGAGTATAAGTTGATACTTAGATGATGAAGATGTAGTGGGAACAGAGATATCTGCCGCTTGTTGAATACAATCTGTGAATTGATTTATGGATTCATCAATTTTATTTGTATTTAATTCACGGTCTTCAAAATCAATTGGTATAGAATTTATCTCAATAAAGTTTCTAAAAGAAGACCAATCTGCTAGTTTGTAGTTATATAGTATGTCTTTGAAGTCGCGATGAAGTGCAAAGTTTCTGTATTGATGAAACACAGAACAGGGAGATGGTCAGGCACGAGGGGTTAGCCAAATGTGGAGCCATTGTACGATGGAATGTAGGAGTGTCTGGGAAATGTAAGACGCAATTTGACCTGGACATTAGGAAATCGTAGAGAATACGTCCACCCTTGTTAGATCTACTACAAATCTCCTCCAAGTAAATAAGGTGAGTTAGAATTGGTAAGCCTACTAAGATCACTTATGAAGTTTGGATGGTTTGAATACGGAACATAACAGCAACTAATTTTTAATGTTAAATTGGGCGTGGATACCAGAATAGATATATTTTCTATACTTTGCAATGCTAATATAGAGAGAACTGAGTGTTTGATTGAGTTTTTAATGATAATTGCAATTCCACCGCCAATTTGGATCGAACGATCATTTCTATAAATCTGAAAGCGAGGGATATTAAAAGAATCGCCCGGTTTTAAAAAGGTTTCTGTGATTAGCATAATATCTATATCGTATTTGTCGAGAAAATAAATAAGCTCGTATTTTTTATGGGATGAAATATGAAAACGGGATTGAGGTACCGTTGTTATTTGTTGTGGTGGTAGACATTGACGATTTGATTTTTTTTTCACCGATTGATCTACGTCAAGGCCAATTGATAACAATTCCGTTGAAGAATGCCTTTTATTCATGAGTTAGAGACTCTAACTCACGAGCAATCACTAGCACTATTATTGAGTAAAGCTCTACACTGTCCACTAACAAAATAAATATACTTGTAAGAGTTTAATTAGAATCTTCCTTTGAAGAAGAACAATTGAAATTTTTGATATATATATAAAAAACAAAAAAAAAAAAACAAAAAATTTTATTTTTTATAATTTTTATAAATACGTCTGCGCTAATTGAAATCAACATTTGAACTGAAGATTCCAAAGATTTTAACGTGGAATACGTACATATACAAATAAATGTTTTTTTTTTTTTTAATTTTTATTAAAATTGTTAATTTTATTAAGACAAACAAAAGAACGGAACTTATTTCTAATGAACAGAGCATGTTTTTTTGATATTTTATTGCCAGATGAAACAGCTGTTCGTCCTGTTATAAATCCTTCAGCTTTTTTTAAATAACTTTCTGAACCTTCTTTATGTATTATCTTGTTGAGCAAAATACATATGCTTTTTACAATTTTTTCTGCTAATTTAGGAGCTGTTTCGATGGGTTTCCATAAAATTCGCCATTTAGAATTATAACTATCCCAAACGGCACATTCAACACATTTCCTTGCTCGCGAAAGGCTTGGATTAAAATACATATTCATTTTCTGAACTGCAGGTGTTTCCAGGGTACGGTCTAAAAAGTCTTTCAAGAAGTGGATATGCTTCTTCCCCAATAAAAACGTATAGCATTTTGATAGATGTTGTGGGTAAAGAAGCATTAGGTGGAAGCGCTAAATCGTTGGAACTCAACATTTTATTTAGTTGCGATGAGCTAAATATTCCTCCATCGCTTTGCTTTCCAAACCCTCCAACTTCTATAATTAAAAATGTGTATCTAGCATCTGCCACGGCTTGAAGAACAATTAAAAAGAATTTTTTATAATTATAGAATAGAGTTCCCAAACGCGCTGGACATCGATTACAGGAGAGAAGGCAAAAGTTAATATTCTGGAAAGTTATAGATTGGTAAAAAAGTCACGCCATTAATTAAAAATTTCCCAGGATTTCATTGTTAGAGACGACGCTGAAATATTCCAACCAGTAAATAGAGGGGCAATGCTGTACAGAATATGTAAGTGTATCGCAAACAAAACATGCATATCCGATGTAAACATTCACAAATTCGCCGAATCAGTAAAAGTGATCTACATAGAAAATAAATATAAATCGGAGATTGTACTATTTCATGTTACGCGATATGAAGGTAATTCCCGATTTGTGAATGTATATTCCGATAATCAGACTCTCTTCACGTATTCAGAAACAAAGCATAGCCGCATTTTCAAAATTTGTAATCTTCGTAATCATTGATTCTGTTAGCTGAGGCGATAATGTCCCGTCGATTGTTAACTCATTATCACATAACCGTAGGTTGAAGAAAAATCTTTTTGATGTACACGTCGAATGAGGAAAATCTATTACTTTGATATAAAACGCAAAGACGGCTACGTCAAACGCAATGAAATTATTTCGTATTGCTCAAAAATTTGCTGTGATAATTTGAGCGTGTTCGGTTTTTTTCAAATAAATGTCAAAAATTAGCACTAAATAATATTTATCGCATGTTTCGGACACAGTCTTAAGGCATTGCCCCATGCAACCGGCATTTCAAACCCTCAAATCCAATTTTTGACAAAATTGTTTCATTTTCAACATAAAAATTATTAAAAAATAGTTCGGTTCTATAAGCTCCACCTTATTCTTAGAAAATTTTATTAAAATTGATTTAATTTCATTCAGACAACTCCAATTTTATACTTTGTCGGATGAATTTTAGCTTGACGCCGGCAAAATATAAAATTGGAGTATTTTGAATGAAATTAAATAATTTTTAATACAATTTTCTATGAATATGGTGGAGCTTATTGAATTGAACTATTTCTTAATAACTTTCATATTTCAAAGTGAAGCAACTTTGCCATAAATAGGATGTAATGTTTTGAAATGCCTGTTTTCTGTGTTGTAGGGGCAACGCCTTTATAAGGGACATAAAATGAATGGCCGACTCTATTTTTTTTAATAAGCAACATTACTAACATTTTAATTAACACAAGGATGACCAGAATAAAAGCAAATATCTCGTGAGAAAAATTTTTTTTTTTTATTATAGACTTTATTGACAGCTCTCTGTTATACACATCCTTTCATTTCAACATTTCTCGTACCAATGTCCAACCGACATTTTTCTCTTCCCTACAACAATACATATTTTATATTGATAATATATTTACTTATTCTATTTTTATAATTACATTTTCCCCGTTACTTACATACTAATTTAGACTTAACTAATACAATTATCAAGCCCTGAACTAATCTTAACATTTAGTCTCGTTAACAATAAAAACTAAAAAATTTAATTCATTAATTTAACTATTGGCATTTTGCTCGAAACTCTCAATCGCGAAATTCATCGTCTAAGAATTCGACTTGTTCATACTCGGTCTCGGACTCAACATGTGATTCGTTCTCTGAGCATTCGTCTCTCTCACACCATGGTTTCATATTCCGCGGATCAAATATTCCCTCGAATCTCGCATCTGATACCTGGTACTGATCTAAATCAGATACAACGTACCTGTCTTCGTCGTACCTTCTTCTCCAAATACGGTCCTCTAAACTTTCGCTGTAATTTATTCCTGTCTCCTACCTTAGGTATGTTTCTTATTACGACCAAATCTCCCTCTACATAATTCTGAATTTTCCCACCAGTAGTATTGATAGCGATGAAGATATCATCGATGCAAACTATAATCGAACCCTCTTTGATTAATTCTTCCAAAACCTTATTAATATATCATGACAAAGCAGATGGGGAATTAGCATAGCCAAATGGCAATTTGTTAAATTCATATTGCCCATCTTCGGTGACAAATGCCGTAAACTTTCTCGATTTTTCTTCCAGATCTACATGGTAAAACCCATTTTTGAGATCCAAAGAACTAAAATATTTTTTTCCATATAACTTCCCAATTTGATCTTCTATGACCAGTAAAGGAAAATGATTTCGCTCGACTAATCTATTTAATGGCCTATAATTAACGCACATTCGCAGTTTACCGGCTTTCTTCCTAACTAATACTACATTGCTCGAATAAGGTGACTCACTTTTGTTACGTGTCTTCTATGGTCGGCCAACACGTTTGTTGGGGATAGGCTTCAGTGGCCTCTAGGGGGTTCGTTGCCGCCATATGAGCTAAGAGTAAGACACCACAAAAAAAAAAAATCGTGTTGAGAAAAAAAACAGAATCACCATCATCGCCCACTTTATCACACCACCATTGTTCAATAGTAATTAATTTACTCCATTTTTAATTAACAAATTCAAGCATTTTATTTAGAAAAAAAAACTATACTTAATTTGATACACATACTTAATATTATCTCTAACCTAACATAAGAAAATAGGTGGTGTAAATCTACCTATAAAGTAAAAGTTTTTGTATAAGCCCCAACTTAAACTTGGTTTTTTTTTTTTTTTTTATGTAGCGACAATTCGCTTTAGAAGTGACCAAACAACAAAAAAAAACTGAATTCCGACAAAAACAAAAATTTCGAGAAAAAAAAAGGGAATATGTATATTAAATAAACTCAGCCATAAATCTGCCGTCGAGTACTCTCCGCTCGCTCTATGCGTGGCTAAAAAAAAATGTTTTTTATTATTTGAGCACTTAGCTGTAAACCAATTGGTTTCTTAAGCCTTTTTTTTTATAATCCACTTTACTTTATAGGAAAACTTATATGTATGTATACAAATATATTATGAACTTTTAGGATCTATAACACCTATGAAAATGCACTATTGTGCATATTTTTTTTTTTTTTTAAATCACTAATCTTATTTCAGTAAATTAATTTTTAATTTTTTTTTGTTTTGCTCTAATGCAAACAATGAAATGAATTTCTCACAAAAAAATTTACAAATAATAAAAAAAAATGTTTGTTTGTTTTTTTTTTTGTAACTGAACGGCCTTGATTTCGCGGATTATGAAACCACACCTCACGGTTTTGTTAGTTTGTCCTTGTGGAGGACATGAATATAAAATCGGTTATTCGCTCAAAAACCAAAAAAAATATTTATTAATTTTTTTTCCTAAACATGAGGCCCGCAGCCCCTTTGGTTTGACGGCACACTCTCCTCAACAGCAATTGCTTCTACACTTAATATTTAATATGCGCAATCTAGTTAATCCAAAAACAATTTATTTATTATACATATATATACACAAATTGGGTTTATAGAACATACCGAGCTTCAAAATAAAAAAAATAATCCAAGTGTCCAACTATTCAAAAATGCGGCAGCAAAAAATATTTTTCTTAATAAATCCAAAGATACCATATGTTTAGATTTTTTTTTATTTATTCTTTCACTGCATATAGAAGCTACCAGTTTTTTTATTTTTTTTTTCACTCACTATTCTTGGTGAACAAAAATATCACTCAATTTATTATTTATTTATTTATTTATTTTAATTATTAGTAGCCGCGATGGCCTCACGTACGTAAATGAAGACAAAAATTGATTTTTGTAATGTTGAAAAAAAAATTTACTGGTACATTCCGAAAATTCTTCATTTTGGCGGCAAAGAACCATAATATTGAATTTACTATTGTTTATGATGTTTAACCCTCTCTTGCCAAAATGCATTAGGGGTTATTTTTGGTAATGAGATATCGTATGATTTCATTACGTCATGATAATTTCAAAACGATTATTTAACTTATTTATTTATGTACTCGCATTAGAGGGGACTTAATTGTTTCATCATTTATTTCAACAACAACAAAAATTTCGTTGTGTAAATGATTGCACCGAATTTTGAGTCATCAAGCCGGTACAAGGTTTAATGACTTATTTGAATATTATTATCAACAATAATAAATCAGGATGTATTATAAATTCTCACTGATAGCCGTAACACTTTCCCTAATAATCTTTTTTTCTAACATCTCTTCGATTATTTTGCTCAACACTACCCGCTCGTAATGACTAAAACGTCTTGGCCTAACGTTAAAATATTTATCGTCTTTCAATTTTATATCTACTTCGAATTTAGTCAACGGTTCATTTTTACTCTTTCGATTCATATAACACTGTTCATAAAATCTCTCTACATCACGTCTAAGTTTATTTGTTTCTAAATTATCCCCCACCTTTAATTCACATTTGAAATCCCGACATCCGATAAACCATCGCTTACAATATAAACCCGAATGAATTCGTTAGCGTTAATGAAATCTTTTCCAACAATTGCGTCAACTTTCATTGACCCATCTGGCACAACCAAGAAACTTATTGGAAACAATTGTTTTTCAACTGAAACCAACCCGGATATCTTACCCTTTATTAAGAGTTTCGAATCATTTATACCACTAATATTCATTACGTTTCCCGTAAAATTCAAATTATTTAGGCTGAACTTATCTAAAATACTTTCCTTTATAATGCTAACAGCACTACCCAAATCAACTAACATACTTAAATCTACAATTTTATTCTTAAGAATTACCTGTCCTTCCATCATACCATCTTCATTAACCTGGATGCTCGACCTATCTTCATTCATCGGTGCTTACCGCTTATGCAAAAATTACGAGTACACCTTCTTACCCTTTGGGGTCTCATACAATTTATCGACTTGTGTCCGGTTTCAAAACAGTTGAAACATTTAATCGGTTGATCACAATTTTCCCCACACTGCGTCGTCGCCTTGCAATTATAGCATTTGCTAATCGTATTAGGTTTCTGCCTATATCCATCTTGATTCGTAATATTTTTGTTACTGAGACATGATACCTATCGTTGATTATAACCTATCGTTGATTATAATAACTTTTATTCATCGGATTTAATTTAATTTTCATATTAGAATCGACCCACTTTATTTTCTCGATCAAATTTAACACTGACTCATATGTAAAATGAGGAACCGATTCGTACACTGGATCACGCGATAATCCTCGTAATATATATTTGATTATGGATATTTCCGATAAATTTGCTGATCGGCCAATAGCGAGCAATTTCATCACAACATTTTCATATGACTGATTTTTATCATATACCATCTCTGACAACTTAAAATGAATATCCATTTCATCAACCACTCGGCCAAAATTCTTAACAATTTGATTTTTAAAATCCGCAAACGTATATACTTCGTCTTCCACCGCCTCAAACCATAATTTAGGTGTTCCGCTCAACCTCGATATTGCGTATAAAAATGTGGCTTCGTCACTCCACTCGTAGAGATTTTTATACTTCTCGATTTTTTTAATGCACTGAATTACAATCAAAACACCCCCATCGAACTTAGGGATTAAGCTTTTAATATCGTCTGGATGATATCTGATCTCTGATCTTTTTTATTTCGTCTCGGCGCCATGATGCAACAAAATTTACTTCTTAATATCTGAACTCGTAATTATCTCGATAATACTCGTAATAAACTCGATAAAATTCCGGCAACTTTAGCTCCAAATCCAACAGAATCTCAATCCCACTTCTGAACTTTAATTAACACAAGGATGACCCGAATAAAAGCAAATACATATCTCGTGAGAAAATATTTTTTATTTTATTATACACTTTATTGGTAGCTCTCTGTTATACACATCCGTTCATTTCAACACTTCTCGTACCAATGTCCAACCGACACTTTTCTCTACCCTACAACAATGCATATTTTATTTATAACTAACTTCATTATACTTAAATACAAAATACTACAACATTAAATTTTTATTTTAGGCCTACGTAGGATTTTATTTTTAAATAAATATTTGGGTTTCTGGACTCAGAAAAAACATAAAATATAAAGGGCTGAAACGTCCCAAATCAATCCTGAAATAAAGCTCTTAAGTCAATCTTCAGCTTAACCTGCAACTCAATTTACAACTCAACCTCTATCTCAATCGCAACACAATCCTAAACGCAATCATCAAATTAACGGCCAACTCCGCCATCAATTAAATCACCCAATCAACCCTTAAATAATTCCCCAACCGAACCACTCACACCCCAATGCAAGCTAATTAAATCCTAATTCTATATCAACTCAACTTAGCTCGACCCAAATCTCAACCCTCTGCTTAACTCTTCACTTATTTTCCAAATTAATCCCAAAATTAACTCGATTCGAAAGCAACATTCGTGCATGAACTCAACTCAATCTAACCGCCCATTAAACCCTAAACTCGACCTCAAATTAGTCTCTAAGCGAACTTCTCTTTCAAGTCCAACTCAATTTCAATTCAAACCCTACTCACCAGCATACCAACATACGTAATTATTCCATCATGCCATTATCCCTCTGTACCATTATACCATCATGGCACTAAACCGTTATACAATCGTACCATTGCACCATAGTGACCACCTTCGTACCATTACACCATCATATCATCATAAAATCGTACCATCATAAAACTATACCATCATACATGTTTTACACTTCAAGTTGATCCTTTTACACTTCGAACTGAAATTGTACATCTTAAATTGGACCTTTTACATTCCAAATTGATCCTTTTTCATTTTAAATTGAACCCTTAACAAATTATAAGAATGGCCAATTAGAATGGAGCTTGGCTATTCCTTAACCAATTATGATAAAAATTGATATGTGCGTTGGAAATGGGATTCTAAAATGATTTTTGGATAAAGTTCTGTAATATGGTCAACAAATAGAAGGAAATGTGACCCAAAAATTATTTTCAAACGAGGTTGTGAGAAATATATCAAAAATCATGCATTCATTGAGGTTGCTAAACGATCAAGATTATATAATTTTCCTTGCCAATCCTTCGCTGTAAACTTTTAGCGGACACGTGTCTTAGTATTGAAACTAATAACGGTAGTGCAGAGTTTCGGAATTAGAAATATTATTTTAAATCCTCATTCCCATTCTCGAATTTCGTTATATTCGGTTAAGAAATAGCAAAGTTCCGTCCTACTTGGCCATATTCCATAACTTCATCAAAAAATTATTTTAGAATTCCATTTCCAATTTGCAAGCCAAATTTCATAATAATTGATTAAAAAATGGGAAAGTTCCATAGAATGGAAGTGTAGAATCCCATTTCCAACGCATATGTCATGGAACGGCGCAAGAATGTGGTTGCAATAAGGAACGAAACAGAAGTTTATAGTCGATATCAACCTAATTGTACATAACTAAAGTTCATATTAAATTACCAATGTATGGTCAAGACTATGTTTGAAGAGTGATCATTTCTCTAAAACGTTAACACCTTCCTTTATAATGTATTACTTCCTAATTTTTAGGACAGATGCACATTTCTCTTCAACCCCTGCCTACGGCTCGTTGTTCTGATTTAGCCAAATAATGGTGATTTCTTCATCGCTGTGGCTGGTGTCTCCGACGTTAAAGCTAAAATTGCAGTGTCTTTAGAATGCGGAACTATATAGGGTGGGACATCTAACTTTTTTTTTGAACTAGCGGTTATTTTGAGTATGGTAAGGGTTATGTCACTTTTGATTTGACAGAAAGTTAGTTTTATCCTTCCGCTGAACGAAAATGGTTGTGTATTCGCTTGAACAGCGGTGGGAAATATTGAAACATTACTTCAAAAATCTTGGCAAAAAAATCATTTTTTCGGATGAGGCGCATTTCCGTCTTGGCGGCTATGTAAACAAGCAGAATTGTCGCATTTGGGGCACGGAGAACCCGCACGTGATAGTAGAGAAGCCGATGCATCCTCAACGAGTGACTGTTTGGTGCGGATTTTGGTCCGGTGGCATCATTGGGCCATTTTTCTTTGAAAATGAGCAAGGAGCCGCCGTTACTGTCAATGGTGAGCGCTACCGCGCCATGATAAACGATTTTTTGTTCCCGGCACTTGAAGAGGAGGACACAGGCAACATTTGGTTTCAACAAGACGGCGTTCCGTGCCACAGCACACGTTTCAATTGATCTTTTGCGCACTGTCTTCGAAGATCGAAATATCAGCCGAAATGCTAATGTGATTTGGCCGCCTCGGAGCTGTGATTTGACGCCGTTGGACTATTATCTTTGGGGTGCCGTCAAAGATAAGTGGTACGCCGATAAACCAGCAACGATTGACGCTCTCAAGAACAATATTCGCATTGGCATTGAAGACATAATGCCGCATACCATCGAAAATGTGCTCAAAAATTGGACCGACCGTATGGGGTACGTCAAGGCCAGCCGAGGCAGTCATATGAATGAAATAGTATTCCACAATTAATCGGAAGGATTGTTCTTTACAATGAAAAAATAAATTTGAAAAAATATTGAGAATATTGAGAACTTGTTTTATTGCATTTAAAAAAAAATAATTTATTTGGCCCACCCTGTACATTATTAGTGTTTTTTGTGAAATTACGAGTCGATGTAGTAGGAGTTATAGGCGAACGTAAGTTAACTATCGAGTTATTGATTTGGTTGGAGTGCTCTGCATCATAGAGCTCGTAATCGGGTTGGCACTTGCGGTTACCGAACGCAATACCCCCGACTTGATCGCGTCCGGGTTGACATTTCCCGAGTTTCTCGACTGGCAAACTGGACACTTAGGTTTGATTACTTCTGGTTTCCCACACCCAAAGCAGAAAATAGTTTTAATTGCCTGAGAACAGTATTGGTATCTATGGCCCAAGTCCTTATAATTCCAACATATTATAATACTGGAACTGCTCGTCCCTACGGAATTTCGAAAGGCAGGTACGGCCTTCGGTGTAGCAAAAGCTTCTAGATACGAATATGGTTCGGTTCGACTTCTCCCGTGCTTCTTGTAGCTGGTTCAGGTACTCTATATCGCTCTTCAAAGTGGACTTTATCTCCCAACGATGATTGTATCTCACATAGATGCTTGCGATGTTTTATTTCGGTCAACTGGCGAGGATCATGACCAGATTTGGCCCACAATTTTTCGTAGCGTTCACATATTACTCGCACTTTGCAAAGCGGGATCCATATTTTCTCGTTTTATTTCCAGTAGTTCAGAATCTGAAAACCTCGATTCCAAGCGACCATTTAAGCATTCCATTTCCAGTAAAAACTTATCAAAGGACTCGTTTGGCTTTTGCTTTTTTGATTCAATAATCCTATGAGTTTTACGATTCGACGTTGAATTCCGGAAACGCTTTATCAATGCATTCTTTATATCAACATAATTAGCTTGGGGTTTCTTACGCAGGTAGGTTCAAAACCACATTTCGGCATTATCTTTAAGAAAACGAGGTAGCAGTCCCTCCAATTCATTGACAGGTAATTTATCCCTTCTGGCGTATGACTCTAGTCTAAACAAAAAATCAAGCATATCCAACCCCGATGATGACCCGGTAAACGTCAGGTCCCTGTTTCGGCGCCAATTTTGTAATGACCCAAGTGTGCTGATTTCCAGGAAATTATTCGGGCTTGCTCAATTCGGCTAGGAAGGTTTAATAAAGCACTCCAAAATAAAATAAGTCGTACAAAAAAATAAAATCCTGGACCATTACACACCAACACAGACCAAAATCAATGAGAATCCAATAGAATTTTGTTTATTCCAAACCTTTGTGAAGTTGGCCCAGAATTCTATCCCAAAAAAATTAAATTTTATGCACTGGTAATACCATTATACATGTTATGATATAAGGAAAGCTATCACGATAAAGTTTATGAATAATGATTTCAATAAATTGGTTCTTGCATCTACAATATTCAGTACTACATAATATAACATTAAAAAAAATTTGAAATCAATTACAAACATTAATACGAAAACAGAAAATCAGAAAAATATTAATTTGTACTCGAAATATCTTAACTGAACTACAATGTAAAATAAATATTTATTATTTATTTCTATTTAATTTCCAAAGAGATTAGATTAAAAATTTGTAAAGTTAGGTTTGCGTGTAAAAAAGAAGCAAAATCTCGTTGGGATCTCATAGCCAGAATGACCCATATACCTAGTCCCGTAAAGAAATGTCACTTCATCGTCATATATCTCGAAAGTAAGGGTGTTGAACATCAGTCTAGCTATGATTTTCTAATAGATCTGATGTTTACCTTGTTGGTTCTAACGAATCAGACCAATGTCATTGGGATTTCATAGCCAGAATGGCCCATATACATATAGTCTCATCAAGAAATGTAAAATCTTCGTCATATAACTCGAAAGTAAGGGTGTTGAACATCGATCTGACTATGATTTTCTAATAGATCTGATCTTTACCTTGTTGGTTCTAACGAATCAGACCAATGTCATTGGGATTTCATAGCCAGAATGGCCCATATACATAGTCTCATCAAGAAATGTAAAATCTTCGTCATATAACTCGAAAGTAAGGGTGTTGAACATCGATCTGACTATGATTTTCTAATAGATCTGATCTTTACCTTCATGGTTCCAACGAATCAGACCAATGTCATTGTGATCTCATAGCCAGAATGGCCCATATAGATAGTCCCGTCAAGAAATGCCACTTCTTCGTCATATATCCTGGAAGTAAGGGTGTTGAACATCAGTCTAGCTATGATTTTCTAATAGACCTGATCTTTAACTTCATGGTTCCAACGAATCAGATCAATGTCATAGGGATCTCATAGCCAGAATGGCCCATATACATAGTCCCGTCAAGAAATGTTACTTCTTCGTCATATAACTCGGAAGTAAGGGTATTAAACATTGATCTGACTATGATTTTCTAATAGATCTGATCTTTGCTTTCGTGGTTCCAACGAATCAAACCAGTATCATTGGGATCTCATAGTCAGAATGGCCCATATACATAGTCCCGTCAAGAAATGTCACTTCATCGTAATATATCTCGGAAGTAAGGGTGTTGAACATCAGTCTAGCTATGATTTTCTAATAGATCTGATCTTTACCTTCATGGTTCTAACGAATCAGACCAATGTGATTGGGATTTCATAGCCAGAATGGCCCATATACATAGTCTCATCAAGAAATGTACCTTTTTCTTCATATAACTCGTAAGTAAGGGTGTTGAACATTGATCTGACTATGATTTTCTAATAGATCTGATCTTTGCCTACATGGTTTCAACGAATCAAACCAGTGTCATTGGGATCTCATAGCCAGAATGGCTCGTATAAATAGTCCCATCAAGAAATGTCACTTCATTGTAATATATCTCGGAAGTAAGGGTGTTGAACATCAGTCTAGCTATGATTTTCTAATAGATCTGATCTTTACCTTCATGGTTCCAACGAATCAGACCAATGTCATTGGGATCTCATAGCCAGAATGGCCCATATACTTAGTCTCACCAAGAAATGTAACTTCTTCGTCATATCACTATGTTAAATGAAATTCCAAAATGAGTTCCGTATTTGGTTGTGGAAAATGGCCAATTTAAACCGAACTGAGCCATTTCTCAACCGATTGATTGCAACAAAAAATTCGGATGTTGTTCTGGAAAATAATCAATTTGAATGAAACTAAGTCATTTCTCAACTGATTTGGATGAAAAACGGTTTGTATAATGAAAATAGGATTTTAACGTGATTTCCGGATGTGGTTCTGGAAAATGGGCAAGTGGGATCTAGAAAAATGGAACTAAGCCATTTTTTCAACAGATTCGGATGAAAATTGGTTTGCATGATGAAAATGGGAAACCGACATGAGTTCCGGATATGGTTCCAGAAAACTGCCAAATGAATCGTGATATAAAAGCGAGAACTCGGTTAATATCATGTAACATGATATTAAGCGGAATTTCCTTTATTATCACCACCCACTTTATATTATGATTTTTCCAGAAACGGAGAGCATGATATTAAGCGGGTTAACCTGTATTATTAAAACTAACAAAAGTGGCTATAAGAAAATCATAGCTAGACTGATGTTCAACACCCTAACTTCCGAGATATATGACGATGAAGTAACATTTCTCGGCTAGACTATGTATATGGGCCATTCTGGCTATGAAATCCCAATGACATTGATCTGATTCGTTGGAACCATGATGGTAAAGATCAGATCTATTAGAAAATCGTAGTCTGATCGATGTTCAACACCCTAACTTTCGAGATATATGACGAAGAAGTGATATTTCTTGATGAGACTATATGCGCCATTCTGGCTATGAGATCTCAATGACATTGGTTTGATTCGTTGGAACCATGAAGGTAAAGATCAGGTCTATTATAAAATCATAGCTAGATTGATGTTCAACACCCTTACTTCCGAGATATATGACGATGAAGTGACATTTCTTGATGGGACTATGTATATGGACCATTCTGGCTATGAAATCCCAATGACATTGATCTGATTCATTGGAACCATGATGGTAAAGATCAGATCTTTTAGAAAATCATAGTCTGATCGATGTTTAACACCCTAACTTTCGAGATATATGACGAAGAAGTGACTTTTCTTGATGGGACTATCTATATGGGCCATTCTGGCTATGAGATCCCAATGGCATTGGTCTGATTCATTGGAACCATGAAGGTAAAGATTAGATCTATTAGAGAGTCGTAGACAGACCGATGTTCAACACCCTAAGTTTTAAGAAATATGAAGAAGTGACAGCACTTAAAATATGGCCCATTCATGGCATCTTCTGACCACCATTATGGTAAATAACGGATATTTTATAAAATCATTTTAGAATATTGTTGATTACTACTATCTCGAATGAATTTTCTGCTTCTTTCTTGTGACTTATTCCACTTTCAAATTGATAATTAATAAATTATTTTAATTTTATATACATATATTGTTTATTTATTAATTTTCTTATAGTGAAATTATTATTTAAGTTTTTTATTAGAATCGAATTCGATTACAAGTAATAATAGTAATAATTTATAAATAAAGAAATTACATTAACATTTATTGTTTATAAATATAAAATAAATAAAATTTAAGTTTAATTATCAAGCTTAGTGCTGAAAATTTATTAAATAATAATTCATATAATATGAATTAAATTTTTAAATTTTTGTATAACTTTCTCATCATTTTATTTTATATTTACCGCATATTAAAATCTTTAGTTTCGCGATAGTTTTATTTTTGGGCTGAGAGTTACCTTTCGTGAAAGTTTTAGCTATCATGAGAGTATTTTTTTTGGGCTGACATTGGACATTTTGTAATAATAGAATTTTTTTTGGGCTATAGTTTCGTAAATATTAGTCGTTATAGAAGTTTTTTAAGGCTGACACTATATATTGCCATTTTAGTATTACCATAGCATTTCTTTGGGATATAATTTTGGGCCAACTTCACATACATAAACTGACAAATGGAGCGAAATTATTAATTGTGAAATTAAACGGGCATGTTTTATGTGAGTATTATCATACGAGTATCACCATTTAATCCTTTAAACAACTTCTTAGTCTTAAATGAAAACGAAGTCTAACACAATTTATGAAATCTGCACATGTTTTGCCCAATTCTAAAAATAAATTTCGCGTTAAAATTTCTGGAACAGAATGCTAATTACTAATTAAATTAAAAAAATATTTTCTTAAAAATTGTGTCAACGAATAATAATAAAAAATAAGAAAAAAATGATTAAAAGAAATCAAAATTAATATTAAATAATAAATTAGTTCATGACTTTTCATGTTTAAGTTTTTGTTGGCGACATTTATTTTCGTTTTACTTTGATCGATAAATTCAAAGTTGATAAATTTATGTAAACTGTACATGAATCATTTAAAAAGTGCTATTGATCAATATATGGAGTTACACCATACATATATATACATACTTATTCGTACTAATGGATACCAGTTATAAATTTAATGAGTTTTCAACAAAATAACAAAAAAATAACGGTCATAATTAGGTTAAGGGTATACTTTTTATCGAATCGAAATAAAAATGAGTTTCCTAAATTATTATTTAAAGAATTATATGATAGATGGATGAGATGTTCATGTTTTGTCACCCTCGAAAAAAATTTTAATGTTCTAATTAAAATTAATTATTTTTAAATGTTTATTTTAATGTATTTTCAACATTGTTATTTATGGTTAATAGGTATTTCTATTTACTTTTGGGGGCATACGATAAACAAAATTCTCTTCAATATTTTTTTATTTTTTTATTTTAATTCGCGAATATCTTTTTCAGTACATAAAATTATATGGTACATTTAGCGTCGGATTGTTTATTTTCATCCATCCATCTGAGAATTCTATATAAATAAAATTAAATTCAAAATTAAAATTTTATGATTTTTAATTGTACTGTTTTCTCTAAACACCTACTTTTTATAAGACGTAAGACATACATAAATTGAATGGTTCAAAAATTTACATTTCTTAATAAAATAATAATTTAAAAATAGAATTATGTGCTAAATTCAAAGTTTTATTGTTGCTTTTACAGTTGAAAAACCTCTGTGTTTACATATGTACATATAGATATGAAAATGCTTACTGCAAAAAATACGAGTAAATGATCTGGCCCTGAAAATCATTTCTTAAAAATTATTTTATTTATATGTTACATTTCAAAATTACTGACACACAAATGTAAGAAAACAAACAAACCAATAATACAAAATTAATTAATCCAATTTAAAATAATTAGTTTTTTGTATGACAAATATGTGACACAATAATTTCTTCTTATTAGGTGAACTTATTAATTGATATATTTTGACATTAATCATTGGGTCAACACAAAAAACAATATAATGCGTTATTGACATATTTTATAACCACTTTACACATTTAATTTAATTTATTAACGTACGAGTGTAAATTAATTCGACTAGAAACAAAAATTATTCATAAAACCAAACTGATTTATATGCCATATAAAATGCTATTCAACAATAAATGAATCAATTTAATTACGTGCTGGGCAATTAGTTAACCGGTTAAGTGGAATGAGTCAGGACATACATAATTTTGTTCATCATGTGCAAGGTTGATTGATTTAACGTAACTCGCGATTTTTTTCAAGAAGTAAACGAGATACTTACGATTATAGTATGTTAGTGGGAGATTTTTTTTTGGTTGATGGAAACTCTTAACTAAAGATTATTTTTTCTGTAACGGATCACTTGGCACATATAGTTGCTTAATAAAGTATGAAATTTTTAAATTACAATACGTACATCAAATTAAAATTATTTTTATTAAACACATGCATATATTAAATAGTAGGCTTTGAAATCAGAATTTAATTTTTTCTATCTTTCTATTATTTTAATTAAGTAGGCTCTGATAATAATTGAAAACAATCGATTTATTTTGCTGCCTCAGTTTGTTAATTGTTTTATTTAATACCTAACGTCTTATTGGAATATTCATCGGACAATATTAAATTTAATTAAAACTTTATTTTAAACATGAGTAATGAAGAAGAATATGAAGCGCATGGCCTCAGCAATGAAGTTGGCAAGTTGAATATTAATTACTGCTGACAGTATTATTAATTATTATGTCAATTTATTGGTTGCATTCAGTAGTTAGTATTTTTTGGTTAAATTCAGTTTTGCTTTAAGGAATAGGCATCTAATATAATTTTTATATACTACCAAAATTAATTTTGTAAAAAAAATAAAATTAAGATTCAATCGCCATCACTACTCTTTGGACGCAGTATCAGGTGATTTATCGAGCGCAGATTAATATACGAGGGCGAATCAAAATGTCTTGCAATATCATATGAAAAAAAAGAGTGAATGAGACAACTATATATTTTTTTAAAAAAATTTTTGTCGCGGTGAAACTTATAGAAACAAAATTCGATGTAAATTTTACAGTTCGTTTGTTTTCTTCAATTTAGTAGCCCGTGTTTTGAAAAAAATTCTAAAATGAATGAAATTGAATATCGTACCATTATTAAATTTTTCTGTAAAGATGGACGCAATGCAATTTATATACATATTCAATTACATATCAAAAGTTTACGGCGAATTTGCACCATAATATTCCACAGTAACAAGGTGGGTAAAATTGTTCAAAAGTGGTCGGGAGTCATTAGAAGCCATGAAATTAACTACTATTAGCCATGAAAACATACTTTTGGCAGAATCAATTGTATTAGAGGACCGCCGTATTTCTGTTTCGCGGTTAGCGTTTAGACTTTCCCTTTCATATGGTACCACTTATACCATATTACATGACCACCTTCACATATCAAAAGTAAGTGCGCGATGGGTTCCCCGTTTGTTGACTGCACAACAAAATAAAATTCGTGTTCAAACTTCAAAGGCGATTTTAGAAATGTATGAAGAAGATCCAGAAAACTTCTTGGATAACATAATAACAGGCGATGAAACATGGATTCATCATTGGGATCCGGAATCCAAATAAGAATCGATGCAATGGATTAAACGTGGTGAACCACCACCAAAAAAATTCAAAACTCAACCGTCTGCTGGTAAGGTTTTGGCAACAATTTTTTGTGATGCTGAAGGGATATTGATGATTGATTATATGCCACCGAAAACCGCAATCACAGGCATCTATTAAGCAGAGGTTTTGCGAAAATTGGAAAAAGCGATCCGGGAAAAACGGCCAAAGAAAGTTAGAAAAAAAACCTTACTTCTTCACGACAATGCACCAGTGCACAAGGCTAAAGTTGCTCGAGCTGCATTAAAGGACTGCGGCTTCGTAGAAATTCCGCATTGACCATATATTCCAGACTTGGCACCCAGTGACTACTTTCTGTTTCCCAATTTGAAAAAAAAATTAAGGGGCCGGAAATTTTCCAGTGATTCTGAAGTACAGTCTGTTGTAAATGATTATGTTATATAGCAAAAGAAAACTTTTTTTTTAGAGGGCTTAGACAAGTTAATTGATCGATGTAACAAATGTATAAACCTTAAAGGAGATTACGTCGAAAAATATAAATATTGCTGTCTCACTCACTCTTTTTTCATATGATATTGCAATACATTTTGATTCGCCCTCGTATATATAAGCACTCCACAATTTAGTTGAAGTTTCATTATCATCCGCGGTTTTATTACGCCGCAATATTTAAGGCATTTATTGAACGTTCAACCAAGAGTCGGTGGGTTCATCACACTACAAATATTACTGGCAATAATCACGACACTACATTGTTGAATACTCATACAGCACTTAACCTCGCTATAAATTATAACCTCCGATCAATTAAATGTATAATATAGAATTTTATATGCGTGCGAATTTTTTCCTAAACCTTTCCCAAAAAGCAAAAACAAATACTTATAAATCATTTAGCAAATAATTCACGAGCCTTTTTTAAAACGTGAAATTTTTACTACATCTAAAATTGTAAATATGGATTAGTAACGTATGTTGTTTCACAAAAGCCAATCAAATTCAAATTGAAAAGATACCATTCAATTTTGAATGTAAAAGATCACTACAGATTTGTAATCGAAGGTTAATGTTCAATAATTATATTACTAAACCATATTCAGCACATTGTCCGGAAATAAGACTAATTACTAAACCTAGACCGTGGTCCATAGTCGACTTATATAAATACTGGAGAAATTTTCTTGGAGCTAAAATGGTTATAAGGGAAATCAGTAAATTGAACGGCTAACCTTCAATGTTTGAAATTACTAAACGATTTTGAGACCCTCCAATGTAAATTTAAATATGGAACGTTAGTCATTCAATTTAAACTTTGGGTGATTATCGTCGGATGTAACCATCATAGCTCCAAGAGAATGTCCCCAATATTTGCATAAGTTAAGGATGGACCATGGTCTATATTTTATTAGCAGTTTCATTTCCGGACAAACCACCGAAGCTTGTTTATTAAATTTAAATATTAAACGTTAGTCGTTCAATTTAAACTTTGGGTGATTTTCGTCATATCTAACCCTCATAGCTCCAATAGAATGTCCCCAATAACACAAAAAGTCAAGAATGGACCATGGTCTATATTTTACAGTTGCATTTCCGGACAAACTACCGAAGATGGTTTAGTAAATTTAAATATTGAACGTTAGTCGTTCAATTTAAACTTTGGGTGATTTTCGTCATATCTAACCCTCATAGCTCCAAGAGCATGTCCCCAATATTTGCATAAGTCAAGAATGGACCATGGTCTATATTTTATTAACAGTTGCATTTCCGGACAAACTACCGAAGATGGTTTAGTAAATTTAAATGTGGTGTGTTACACGTTCAATTTAAACTTTGGGTGATTATCGTCCGATCTAACCATCATAGCTTCAAGAGAATGTCCCCAATATTTGCATTAGTTAAGAATGGACCATGGTCTATATTTTGTTAGCAGTTGCATTTCCGGCCAAACTACCTAAGATGGTTTAGTAAATTTATATATTGAACGTTAGTCGTTCAATTTAAACTTTGGGTGATTTTCGTCATATCTAACCCTCATAGCTCCAATAGCATGTCCCCAATAACAGCAAAAGTCAAGAATGGACCATGGTCTATATTTTATTAGCAGTTGCATTTCCGGGCAAACTACCTAAGATGGTTTAGTAAATTTATATATTGAACGTTAGTCGTTCAATTTAAACTTTGGGTGATTTTCGTCATATCTAACCCTCATAGCTCCAAGAGCATGCCCCCAATATTTGCATAAGTCAAGAATGGACCATGGTCTATATTTTATTAACAGTTGCATTTCCGGACAAACTACCGAAGATGGTTTAGTAAATTTAAATATGGTGTGTTACCCGTTCAATTTAAACTTTGGGGGATTATCGTCCGATCTAACCATCATAGCTTCAAGAGAATGTCCCCAATATTTGCATTAGTTAAGAATGGACCATGGTCTATATTTTGTTAGCAGTTGCATTTCCGGGCAAACTACCTAAGATGGTTTAGTAAATTTATATATTGAACGTTAGTCGTTCAATTTAAACTTTGGGTGATTTTCGTCATATCTAACCCTCATAGCTCCAATAGCATGTCCGCAATAACACAAAAAGTCAAGAATGGACCATGGTCTATATTTTATTAGCAGTTGCATTTCCGGAAAAACTACCTAAGATGGTTTAGTAAATTTAAATATTGAACGTTAGTCGTTCAATTTAAACTTTGGGTGATTTTCGTCATATCTAACCCTCATAGCTCCAAGAGAATGTCCCCAATATTTGCATTAGTTAAGAATGGACCACGGTCTATATTTTGTTAGCAGTTGCATTTCCGGGCAAACTACCTAAGATGGTTTAGTAAATTATATATTGAACGTTAGTCTTTCAATTTAAGCTTTGGGTGATTTTCGTCATATCTAACCCTCATAGCTCCAATAGCATGTCCCCAATAACAGCAAAAGTCAAGAATGGACCATGGTCTATATTTTATTAGCAGTTGCATTTCCGGGCAAACTACCTAAGATGGTTTAGTAAATTTATATATTGAACGTTAGTCGTTCAATTTAAACTTTGTGTGATTTTCGTCATATCTAATCTCATAGCTCCAATAGCATGCCCCCAATATTTGCATAAGTCAAGAATGGACCATGGTCTATATTTTATTAACAGTTGCATTTCCGGAGAAACTACCGAAGATGGTTTAGTAAATTTAAATATGGTGTGTTACCCGTTCAATTTAAACTTTGGGGGATTATCGTCCGATCTAACCATCATAGCTTCAAGAGAATGTCCCCAATATTTGCATTAGTTAAGAATGGACCATGGTCTATATTTTGTTAGCAGTTGCATTTCCGGGCAAACTACCTAAGATGGTTTAGTAAATTTATATATTGAACGTTAGTCGTTCAATTTAAACTTTGGGTGATTTTCGTCATATCTAACCCTCATAGCTCCAATAGCATGTCCCCAATAACACAAAAAGTCAAGAATGGACCATGGTCTATATTTTATTAGCAGTTGCATTTCCGGAAAAACTACCTAAGATGGTTTAGTAAATTTAAATATTGAACGTTAGTCGTTCAATTTAAACTTTGGGTGATTTTCGTCATATCTAACCCTCATAGCTCCAAGAGAATGTCCCCAATATTTGCATTAGTTAAGAATGGACCACGGTCTATATTTTGTTAGCAGTTGCATTTCCGGGCAAACTACCTAAGATGGTTTAGTAAATTATATATTGAACGTTAGTCTTTCAATTTAAGCTTTGGGTGATTTTCGTCATATCTAACCCTCATAGCTCCAATAGCATGTCCCCAATAACAGCAAAAGTCAAGAATGGACCATGGTCTATATTTTATTAGCAGTTGCATTTCCGGACAAACTACCGAAGATGGTTTAGTAAATTTAAATGTGGAATGTTACCCGTTCAATTTAAACTTTGGGTGATTATCGTCGGATCTAACCATCATAGCTTCAAGAGAATGTCCCCAATATTTGCATAAGTTAAGAATGAACCATGGTCTATATTTTGATAGCAGTTGCATTTTCGGGCAAACTACCGAAGATGGTTTAGTAAATTTATACTCGTATATTGAACGTTAGTCGTTCAATTTAAACTTTGGGTGAATTTCGTCATATCTAACCATCATAGCTCCAAGAGCATGCCCCCAATAATTGCATAATTCAAGAATGGACCATGGTCTATATTTTGTTAGCAGTTGCATTTCCGGACAAACTACCGAAGATGGTTTAGTAAATTTAAATATGGTGTGTTACCCGTTCAATTTAAACTTTGGGGGATTATCGTCCGATCTAACCATCATAGCTTCAAGAGAATGTCCCCAATATTTGCATTAGTTAAGAATGGACCATGGTCTATATTTTGTTAGCAGTTGCATTTCCGGGCAAACTACCTAAGATGGTTTAGTAAATTTATATATTGAACGTTAGTCGTTCAATTTAAACTTTGGGTGATTTTCGTCATATCTAACCCTCATAGCTCCAATAGCATGTCCCCAATAACACAAAAAGTCAAGAATGGACCATGGTCTATATTTTATTAGCAGTTGCATTTCCGGAAAAACTACCTAAGATGGTTTAGTAAATTTAAATATTGAACGTTAGTCGTTCAATTTAAACTTTGGGTGATTTTCGTCATATCTAACCCTCATAGCTCCAAGAGAATGTCCCCAATATTTGCATTAGTTAAGAATGGACCACGGTCTATATTTTGTTAGCAGTTGCATTTCCGGGCAAACTACCTAAGATGGTTTAGTAAATTATATATTGAACGTTAGTCTTTCAATTTAAGCTTTGGGTGATTTTCGTCATATCTAACCCTCATAGCTCCAATAGCATGTCCCCAATAACAGCAAAAGTCAAGAATGGACCATGGTCTATATTTTATTAGCAGTTGCATTTCCGGACAAACTACCGAAGATGGTTTAGTAAATTTAAATGTGGAATGTTACCCGTTCAATTTAAACTTTGGGTGATTATCGTCGGATCTAACCATCATAGCTTCAAGAGAATGTCCCCAATATTTGCATAAGTTAAGAATGAACCATGGTCTATATTTTGATAGCAGTTGCATTTTCGGGCAAACTACCGAAGATGGTTTAGTAAATTTATACTCGTATATTGAACGTTAGTCGTTCAATTTAAACTTTGGGTGAATTTCGTCATATCTAACCATCATAGCTCCAAGAGCATGCCCCCAATAATTGCATAATTCAAGAATGGACCATGGTCTATATTTTATTAACAGTTGCATTTCCGGACAAACTACCGAAGATGGTTTAGTAAATTTAAATATGGTGTGTTACCCGTTCAATTTAAACTTTGGGGGATTATCGTCCGATCTAACCATCATAGCTTCAAGAGAATGTCCCCAATATTTGCATTAGTTAAGAATGGACCATGGTCTATATTTTGTTAGCAGTTGCATTTCCGGACAAACTACCTAAGATGGTTTAGTAAATTTATATATTGAACGTTAGTCGTTCAATTTAAACTTTGGGTGATTTTCGTCATATCTAACCCTCATAGCTCCAATAGCATGTCCCCAATAACACAAAAAGTCAAGAATGGACCATGGTCTATATTTTATTAGCAGTTGCATTTCCGGAAAAACTACCTAAGATGGTTTAGTAAATTTAAATATTGAACGTTAGTCGTTCAATTTAAACTTTGGGTGATTTTCGTCATATCTAACCCTCATAGCTCCAAGAGAATGTCCCCAATATTTGCATTAGTTAAGAATGGACCACGGTCTATATTTTGTTAGCAGTTGCATTTCCGGGCAAACTACCTAAGATGGTTTAGTAAATTATATATTGAACGTTAGTCTTTCAATTTAAGCTTTGGGTGATTTTCGTCATATCTAACCCTCATAGCTCCAATAGCATGTCCCCAATAACAGCAAAAGTCAAGAATGGACCATGGTCTATATTTTATTAGCAGTTGCATTTCCGGACAAACTACCGAAGATGGTTTAGTAAATTTAAATGTGGAATGTTACCCGTTCAATTTAAACTTTGGGTGATTATCGTCGGATCTAACCATCATAGCTTCAAGAGAATGTCCCCAATATTTGCATAAGTTAAGAATGAACCATGGTCTATATTTTGATAGCAGTTGCATTTTCGGGCAAACTACCGAAGATGGTTTAGTAAATTTATACTCGTATATTGAACGTTAGTCGTTCAATTTAAACTTTGGGTGAATTTCGTCATATCTAACCATCATAGCTCCAAGAGCATGCCCCCAATAATTGCATAATTCAAGAATGGACCATGGTCTATATTTTATTAACAGTTGCATTTCCGGACAAACTACCGAAGATAGTTTAGTAAATTTAAATATGGTGTGTTACCCGTTCAATTTAAACTTTGGGGGATTATCGTCCGATCTAACCATCATAGCTTCAAGAGAATGTCCCCAATATTTGCATTAGTTAAAAATGGACCATGGTCTATATTTTGTTAGCAGTTGCATTTCCGGGCAAACTACCTAAGATGGTTTAGTAAATTTATATATTGAACGTTAGTCGTTCAATTTAAACTTTGGGTGATTTTCGTCATATCTAACCCTCATAGCTCCAATAGCATGTCCCCAATAACACAAAAAGTCAAGAATGGACCATGGTCTATATTTTATTAGCAGTTGCATTTCCGGAAAAACTACCTAAGATGGTTTAGTAAATTTAAATATTGAACGTTAGTCGTTCAATTTAAACTTTGGGTGATTTTCGTCATATCTAACCCTCATAGCTCCAAGAGAATGTCCCCAATATTTGCATTAGTTAAGAATGGACCACGGTCTATATTTTGATAGCAGTTGCATTTCCGGGCAAACTACCTAAGATGGTTTAGTAAATTATATATTGAACGTTAGTCTTTCAATTTAAGCTTTGGGTGATTTTCGTCATATCTAACCCTCATAGCTCCAATAGCATGTCCCCAATAACAGCAAAAGTCAAGAATGGACCATGGTCTATATTTTATTAGCAGTTGCATTTCCGGACAAACTACCGAAGATGGTTTAGTAAATTTAAATGTGGAATGTTACCCGTTCAATTTAAACTTTGGGTGATTATCGTCGGATCTAACCATCATAGCTTCAAGAGAATGTCCCCAATATTTGCATAAGTTAAGAATGAACCATGGTCTATATTTTGATAGCAGTTGCATTTTCGGGCAAACTACCGAAGATGGTTTAGTAAATTTATACTCGTATATTGAACGTTAGTCGTTCAATTTAAACTTTGGGTGAATTTCGTCATATCTAACCATCATAGCTCCAAGAGCATGCCCCCAATAATTGCATAATTCAAGAATGGACCATGGTCTATATTTTATTAGCAGTTGCATTTCCGGAAAAACTACCTAAGATGGTTTAGTAAATTTAAATATTGAACGTTAGTCGTTCAATTTAAACTTTGGGTGATTTTCGTCATATCTAACCCTCATAGCCCCAATAGCATGTCCCCAATATTTGCATAAGTCAAGAATAGACCAAGGCCTATATTTTCTTAGCAGTTTCATTTCCGGACAAACTACCTAAGATGGTTTAGTAAATTTAAATGTGGAACGTTACCCGTTCAATTTAAACTTTGGGTGATTATCGTCCGATCTAACCATCATAGCTCCAAGAGAATGTCCCCAATATTTGCATTAGTTAAGAATGGACCATGGTCTATATTTTGTTAGCAGTTGCATTTCCGGTCAAACTACCTAAGATGGTTTAGTAAATTTATATATTGAACGTTAGTCGTTCAATTTAAACTTTGGGTGATTATCGTCCGATTAAACCATCATAGCTCCAAGAGAATGTCCCCAATATTTGCATTAGTTAAGAATGGACCATGGTCTATATTTTGTTAGCAGTTGCATTTCCGGTAAAACTACCTAAGATGGTTTAGTAAATTTAAATATTGAACGTTAGTCGTTCAGTTTAAACTTTGGGTGATTTTCGTCATATCTAACCCTCATAGCTCCAATAGCATGTCGCCAATAATTGCAATTGTCAAGAATGAACCATGGTCTATATTTTATTAGCAGTTGCATTTCCGGAAAAACTACCTAAGATGGTTTAGTAAATTTAAATATTGAACGTTAGTCGTTCAATTTAAACTTTGGGTGATTTTCGTCATATCTAACCATCATAGCCCCAATAGCATGTCCCCAATATTTGCATGAGTCAAGAATGGACCAAGGCCTATATTTTGTTAGCAGTTGCATTTCCGGACAAACTACCGAAGATGGTTTAGTAAATTTAAATATTGAACGTTACCCGTTCAATTTAAACTTTGGGTGATTTTTGTCCGATCTAACCATCATAGCTTCAAGAGAATGTCCCCAATATTTGCATTAGTTAAGAATGGACCATGATCTATATTTTGTTAGCAGTTGCATTTCCGACCAAACTACCTAAGATGGTTTAGTAAATTTATATATTGAACGTTAGTCGATCAATTTAAACTTTGGGTGATTTTCGTCATATCTAACCCTCATAGCTCCAATAGCGTGTCCCCAATAACAGCAAAAGTCAAGAATGGACCATGGTCTATATTTTATTAGCAGTTGCATTTCCGGAAAAACTACCGAAGATGGTTTAGTAAATTTAAATTTTGAACGTTAGTCGTTCAATTTAAACATTGGGTGATTTTCGTCATATCTAACCCTCATAGCCCCAATAGCATGTCCCCAATATTTGCATAAGTCAAGAATGGACCAAGGCCTATATTTTGTTAGCAGTTTCATTTCCGGACAAACTACCTAAGATGGTTTAGTAAATTTAAATATTGAACGTTAGTCGTTCAATTTAAACTTTGGGTGGTTTTCGTCATATCTAACCCTCATAGCTCCAAGAGCATGTCCCCAATATTTGCATAAGTCAAGAATGGACCATGGTCTATATTTTATTAACAGTTGCATTTCCGGACAAACTACCGAAGATGGTTTAGTAAATTTAAATGTGGTGTGTTACACGTTCAATTTAAACTTTGGGTGATTATCGTCCGATCTAACCATCATAGCTTCAAGAGAATGTCCCCAATATTTGCATTAGTTAAGAATGGACCATGGTCTATATTTTGTTAGCAGTTGCATTTCCGGCCAAACTACCTAAGATGGTTTAGTAAATTTATATATTGAACGTTAGTCGTTCAATTTAAACTTTGGGTGATTTTCGTCATATCTAACCCTCATAGCTCCAATAGCATGTCCCCAATAACAGCAAAAGTCAAGAATGGACCATGGTCTATATTTTATTAGCAGTTGCATTTCCGGGCAAACTACCTAAGATGGTTTAGTAAATTTATATATTGAACGTTGGTCGTTCAATTTAAACTTTGGGTGATTTTCGTCATATCTAACCCTCATAGCTCCAAGAGCATGTCCCCAATATTTGCATAAGTCAAGAATGGACCATGGTCTATATTTTATTAACAGTTGCATTTCCGGACAAACTATCGAAGATGGTTTAGTAAATTTAAATGTGGTGTGTTACCCGTTCAATTTAAACTTTGGGGGATTATCGTCCGATCTAACAATCTATCTAATAGCTTCAAGAGAATGTCCCCAATATTTGCATTAGTTAAGAATGGACCATGGTCTATATCTTGTTAGCAGTTGCATTTCCGGCCAAACTACCTAAGATGGTTTAGTAAATTTATATATTGAACGTTAGTCGTTCAATTTAAACTTTGGGTGATTTTCGTCATATCTAACCCTCATAGCTCCAATAGCATGTCCCCAATAACAGCAAAAGTCAAGAATGAACCATGGTCTATATTTTATTAGCAGTTGCATTTCCGGACAAACTACCGAAGATGGTTTAGTAAATTTAAATGTGGAACGTTACCCGTTCAATTTAAACTTTGGGTGATTATTTGTCCGATCTAACCATCATAGCTCCAAGAGAATGTCCCCAATATTTGCATTAGTTAAGAATGGACCATGGTCTATATTTTATTAGCAGTTGCATTTCCGGACAAACTACCGAAGATGGTTTAGTAAATTTATTTATTGAACGTTAGTCGTTCAATTTAAACTTTGGGTGATTTTCGTCATATCTAACCCTCATAGCTCCAATAGAATGTCCCCAATAACAGCAAAAGTCAAGAATGGACCATGGTCTATATTTTATTAGCAGTTGCATTTCCGGAAAAACTACCTAAGATGGTTTAGTAAATTTAAATATTGAACGTTAGTCGTTCAATTTAAACTTTGGGTGATTTTCGTCATATCTAACCCTCATAGCTCCAATAGCATGTCCCCAATAACAGCAAAAGTCAAGAATGGACCATGGTCTATATTTTATTAGCAGTTGCATTTCCGGAAAAACTACCTAAGATGGTTTAGTAAATTTAAATATTGAACGTTAGTCGTTCAATTTAAACTTTGGGTGATTTTCGTCATATCTAACCCTCATAGCCCCAATAGCATGTCCCCAATATTTGCATAAGTCAAGAATGGACCAAGGCCTATATTTTCTTAGCAGTTGCATTTCCGGACAAACTACTGAAGATGGTTTAGTAAATTTAAATGTGGAACGTTACCCGTTCAATTTCAACTTTGGGTGATTATTTGTCTGATCTAACCATCATAGCTCCAAGAGAATGTCCCCAATATTTGCATTAGTTAAGAATGGACCATGGTCTATATTTTATTAGCAGTTGCATTTCCGGACAAACTACCGAAGATGGTTTAGTAAATTTATTTATTGAACGTTAGTCGTTCAATTTAAACTTTGGGTGATTTTCGTCATATCTAACCCTCATAGCTCCAATAGAATGTCCCCAATAACAGCAAAAGTCAAGAATGGACCATGGTCTATATTTTATTAGCAGTTGCATTTCCGGACAAACTACCGAAGATGGTTTAGTAAATTTATATATTGAACGTTAGTCGATCAATTTAAACTTTGGGTGATTTTCGTCATATCTAACCCTCATAGCTCCAAGAGCATGCCCCCAATAATTGCATAATTCAAGAATGGACCATGGTCTATATTTTGTTAGCAGTTGCATTTCCGGACAAACTACCGAAGATGGTTTAGTAAATTTAAATATTGAACGTTAGTCGTTCAGTTTAAACTTTGGGTGATTTTCGTCATCATATCTTACCCTCATAGCTCCAATAGAATGTCCCCAATAACAGCAAAAGTCAAGAATGGACCATGGTCTATATTTTATTAGCAGTTGCATTTCCGGAAAAACTACCGAAGATGGTTTAGTAAATTTAAATATTGAACGTTAGTCGTTCAATTTAAACTTTGGGTGATTTTCGTCATATCTAACCCTCATAGCCCCAATAGCATGTCCCCAATATTTGCATTAGTCAAGAATGGACCAAGGCCTATATTTTCTTAGCAGTTTCATTTCCGGACAAACTACCTAAGATGGTTTAGTAAATTTAAATGTGGAACGTTACCCGTTCAATTTAAACTTTGGGTGATTATCGTCCGATCTAACCATCATAGCTCCAAGAGAATGTCCCCAATATTTGCATTAGTTAAGAATGGACCATGGTCTATATTTTATTAGCAGTTGCATTTCCGGAAAAACTACCGAAGATGGTTTAGTAAATTTATATATTGAACGTTAGTCGTTCAATTTAAACTTTGGGTGATTTTCGTCATATCTAACCCTCATAGCCCCAATAGCATGTCCCCAATATTTGCATAAGCCAAGAATGGACCAATGCCTATATTTTATTAGCAGTTGCATTTCCGGACAAACTACCGAAGATGGTTTAGTAAATTTAAATGTGGAACGTTACCCGTTCAATTTAAACTTTGGGTGATTATTGTCCGATCTAACCATCATAGCTCCAAGAGAATGTCCCCAATATTTGCATTAGTTAAGAATGGACCATGGTCTATATTTTGTTAGCAGTTGCATTTCCGGGCAAACTACCGAAGATGGTTTTATAAATTTATATATTGAACGTTAGTCGTTCAATTTAAACTTTGGGTGATTTTCGTCATATCTAACCCTCATAGCTCCAATAGCATGTCCCCAATAACAGCAAAAGTCAAGAATGGACCATGGTCTACATTTTATTAGCAGTTTCATTTCCGGACAAACTACCGAAGATGGTTTAGTAAATTTAAATATTGAACGTTAGTCGTTCAATTTAATCTTTGGGTGATTTTTGTCATATCTAACCCTCATAGCCCCAATAGCATGTCCCCAATATTTGCATAAGCCAAGAATGGACCAAGGCCTATATTTTATTAGCAGTTTCATTTCCGGACAAACTACCGAAGATGGTTTAGTAAATTTAAATGTGGAACGTTACCCGTTCAATTTAAACTTTGGGTGATTTTCGTCCGATCTAACCATCATAGCTCCAAGAGAATGTCCCCAATATTTGCATTAGTTAAGAATGGACCATGGTCTATATTTTGTTAGCAGTTGCATTTCCGGGCAAACTACCTAAGATGGTTTAGTAAATTTATATATTGAACGTTAGTCGTTCAATTTAAACTTTGGGTGATTTTCGTCATATCTAACCCTCATAGCTCCAATAGCATGTCCCCAATAACAGCAAAAGTCAAGAATGGACCATGGTCTATATTTTATTAGCAGTTTCATTTCCGGACAAACTACCGAAGATGGTTTAGTAAATTTAAATATTGAACGTTAGTCGTTCAATTTAACCTTTGGGTGATTTTTGTCATATCTAACCCTCATAGCCCCAATAGCATGTCCCCAATATTTGCATAAGCCAAGAATGGACCAAGGCCTATATTTTATTAGCAGTTGCATTTCCGGACAAACTACCGAAGATGGTTTAGTAAATTTAAATGTGGAACGTTATCCGTTCAATTTAAACTTTGGATGATTATCGTCCGATCTAACCATAATAGCTCCAAGAGAATGTCCCTAATATTTGCATTAGTTAAGAATGGACCATGGTCTATATTTTGTTAGCAGTTGCATTTCCGGGCAAACTACCGAAGATGGTTTAGTAAATTTATATATTGAACGTTAGTCGTTCAATTTAAACCTTGGTTGATTTTCGTCATATCTAACCCTCATAGCTCCAATAGCATGTCCCCAATAACAGCAATTGTCAAGAATGGACCATGGTCTATATTTTATTAGCAGTTGCATTTCCGGACAAACTACCGAAGATGGTTTAGTAAATTTATATATTGAACGTTAGTCGTTCAATTTAAACTTTGGTTGATTTTCGTCATATCTAACCTTCATAGCTCCAATAGCATGTCCCCAATAACAGCAAAAGTCAAGAATGGTCTATGGTCGATATTTTATTAGCAGTTGCATTTCCGGACAAACTACCGAAGATGGTTTAGTAAATTTAAATATTGAACGTTAGTCGTTCAATTTAAACTTTGTGTGATTATCGTCCGATCTAACCATCATAGCTCCAAGAGAATGTCCCCAATATTTGCAAAAGTCAAGAATGGATCATGGTCTATATTTTATTAGCAGTTTCATTTCCGGACAAACTACCGAAGATGGTTTAGTGAATTTAAATATTGAACGTTAGTCGTTCCATTTAAACTTTGGGTGATTATCGTCCGATCTAACCATCATAGCTCCAATAGCATGTCCCCAATAACAGCAAATGTCAAGAATGGACCATGGTCTATATTTTGTTAGCAGTTGCATTTCCGGGCAAACTACCTAAGATGGTTTAGTAAATTTATATATTGAACGTTAGTCGTTCAATTTAAACTTTGGGTGATTTTCGTCATATCTAACCCTCATAGCCCCAATAGCATGTCCCCAATATTTGCATAAGTCAAGAATGGACCAAGGCCTATATTTTGTTAGCAGTTTCATTTCCGGACAAACTACCGAAGATGGTTTTGTAAATTTAAATATGGAACGTTAGCCGTTCAATTTAAACTTTGGGTGATTTTCATCATATCTAACCCTCATAGCTCCAAGAGCATGTCCCTAATAACAGCAAAAGTTAAGAATGGACCATGGTCTATATTTTATTAGCAGTTGCATTTCCGGACAAATTACCGATGATGGTTTAGTAAATTTAAATATTGAACGTTAGTCGTTCAATTTAAACTTTGGGTGATTTTCATCATATCTAACCCTCATAGCTCCAAGAGCATGTCCCTAATAACAGCAAAAGTTAAGAATGGACCATGGTCTATATTTTATTAGCAGTTGCATTTCCGGACAAACTACCGATGATGGTTTAGTAAATTTAAATATTGAACGTTAGTCGTTCAATTTAAACTTTGGGTAATTTTAGTCATATCTAACCCTCATAGCTCCAATAGCATGTCCCCAATAACAGCAAAAGTCATGAATGGACCATGGTCTATATTTAATTAGCAGTTGCATTTTCGGACAAACTACCGAAGATGGTTTAGTAAATTAAAATATTGAACGTTAGTCGTTCAATTTAAACTTTGGGTGATTATCGTCCGATCTAACCATCATAGCTCCAAGAGAATGTCCCCAATAATTGCAAAAGTCAAGAATGGATCATGGTCTATATTTTATTAGCAGTTTCATTTCCGGACAAACTACCGTAAATGGTTTAGTAAATTTAAATATGGAACGTTACCCGTTCAATTTAAACTTTGGGTCATTATCGTCATATCTAAGCCTCATAGCTCCAAGAGAATGTCCCCAATATTTGCATTAGTTAAGAATGGACCATGGTCTATATTTTGTTAGCAGTTGCATTTCCGGAAAAACTACCGAATATGGTTTAGTAAATTTATATATTGAACGTTAGTCGTTCAATTTAAACTTTGGGTGATTTTCGTCATATCTAACCCTCATAGCTCCAATAGCATGTCCCCAATAACAGCAAACGTCAAGAATGAACCATGGTCTACATTTTATTAGCAGTTGCATTTCCGGACAAACTACCGAAGATGGTTTAGCAAATTTAAATGTTGAACGGTAGTCGTTCAATTTAAACTTTGGGTGATTTTCGTCATATCTAACCCTCATAGCCCCAATAGCATGTCCCCAATATTTGCATAAGCCAAGAATGGACCAAGGCCTATATTTTATTAGCAGTTTCATTTCCGGACAAACTACCGAAGATGGTTTAGTAAATTTAAATGTGGAACGTTACCCGTTCAATTTAAACTTTGGGTGATTATTGTCCGATCTAACCATCATAGCTCCAAGAGAATGTCCCCAATATTTGCATTAGTTAAGAATGGACCATGGTCTATATTTTGTTAGCAGTTGCATTTCCGGGCAAACTACGTAAGATGGTTTAGTAAATTTATATATTGAACGTTAGTCGTTCAATTTAAACTTTGGGTGATTTTCGTCATATCTAACCCTCATAGCTCCAATAGCATGTCCCCAATAACAGCAAAAGTCAAGAATTGGCTATGGTATATATTTTATTAGCAGTTGCATTTCCGGAAAAACTACCGAAGATGGTTTAGTAAATTTATATATTGA
This sequence comes from Tipula vernalis, assembly GCA_958295665.1. Taxonomy (NCBI): domain Eukaryota; kingdom Metazoa; phylum Arthropoda; class Insecta; order Diptera; family Tipulidae; genus Tipula; species Tipula vernalis. The sequence continues at coordinate 123,562,790 of OY282558.1, read as the reverse complement.
ACGTTAGTCGTTCAATTTAAACTTTGGGTGATTTTCGTCATATCTAACCCTCATAGCCCCAATAGCATGTCCCCAATATTTGCATAAGCCAAGAATGGACCAAGGCCTATATTTTATTAGCAGTTGCATTTCCGGACAAACTACCGAAGATGGTTTAGTAAATTTAAATGTGGAACGTTACCCGTTCAATTTAAACTTTGGGTGATTATTGTCCGATCTAACCATCATAGCTCCAAGAGAATGTCCCCAATATTTGCATAAGTTAAGAATGGACCATGGTCTATATTTTGTTAGCAGTTGCATTTCCGGGCAAACTACCTAAGATGGTTTAGTATAGTAAATTTATATATTGAACGTTAGTCGTTCAATTTAAACTTTGTGTGATTTTCGTCATATCTAACCCTCATAGCTCCAATAGCATGTCCCCAATAACAGCAAAAGTCAAGAATGGACCATGGTCTTTACCAGATTTTACCAGATTTTACTCGACCTGCCATTTGTGGTTGTTGCTGTTTACCTGTGCCGTTTCTAATTGGAGTTGATGTAATTCTTGGATCGGCTTCTGATAATTGCAGATCTGCATCTGTAGTTCTAGTTAATGTAGACTATGAACAGCCTCCACCGTAATTAGATGTTTGGCTTATAAACTGAAAATGATGATTTATGCCCTACGGAGAATTAAGTGTTATGTAAAAAAGATTCATTTTTAAGATTATCGAACACAAGTTACCTGGCTTTGGATACCTGGTAATGAGGCCGATGATTCTGCCTGTGAGCTACTTTTATTAGATTTCTCCAATACTTAAACATCAGACAAACTTCTTTCGATTGTCTTTTCTGATCCTCATGTTTCAGGTTCGACTGTTACTACCTCTTTTAAAAACCGTTTCAAATGAGTTTTGATGTTAGTTGTGTTTCCTAATGTTTTCACGTTTTTGAAACATGTTTTACATTAACTGCTGTTGTTTTTTACGAAATGTTTCCAAACTACAGATGGTTTGGATGGACCCATTATACGAAGATCAAAATTCTTGAAAAATGTTCTATAGAGAACAAACACTTTATCAACTTTTAGAATATATATTGCTCAAGCACGCAAAAAAAATTATTTTACTACGCCAACTGTCATACCGTATTTCCACTGAACTCTAAGGTTGATATTTTTAAACAAGGTTGATATGTGTAATTCTGCCAGTCCTCAAACTCAGAGAAGATTTTTCAATAATACCGAAAAACCTGGATATTAATGAATAATTTCGGAAAGCCTGTCAAAATTTAGAAAAACCACGAAAATTTCGAAATATTCCGAAAATTCGTGTAAATATAACTTAATGTTACTAATACTACTTAGCAAAATGCTACTAAGCAAGTTATGGCTAAGCTCGACAAAACGACATGCAATAAGAATGGAACCCTCAAATAGTATCGGATAATTTGTTAAATATCGAAGAAAAATATTCTTAGAATAGACTCTAAGATTCTTGAGTAACATCGAACCACACTCGAATAATCTTGAAACATTTCGAATAACCTGACAGTTTCAATCATCAACTAAGGCTCGAACATCAAAATTTCATTTCCATGCTAAACTCCAATAATCTCCATGACAATGAATCCCTAATGAAATCCATGACAAAGGGTATGAAATCGGGAAGCATCGGAAATTTCCAAAATCGGGAGAACCTCGTCAAAAACAACCAAAAAAGAACACCATCACTAATTGCAATATTGCAAACGCTAATTGACTATAAAGACCCATGGTTTGGCTAAAGTATCTGTTAATTCCCTTTCTAAAGACAAAAGCATTCCTAATGAAGGAAACATGTAATTGTTTTTAGTCGCGGTTAGATACTTTTCTAATAAGAAAGTTTCAACAATTTCTTCTTGATTTTTATGAACATCAAAATGGTACATCGCAATCTGCTTAGCAGTGTTGCTTCCTTGTACAAATCAAATTTTAAATTTTCTAATTAAAACTTGATTTGTAAAAGTTTCAATTTGTTTAGCTAAATGCTTAATTTGATTTATAAAAGGTTAAATTTGAAGTGCAAAAGGGTTAAACTTGGAGTAAAAAACTTATTTTACAAATAAATTAACACAAACACTAAAATCGTTATCCCTCTGATGGCGAAAGCTTTGATTTTAAACGAGTTTAGCAAATTATCTTCTAAATCTACATATCTGTGCGAATCTTAAGGCATTTTTATTTTTATGGAGTCATATGGTTCTAGTCGAAACTTTTTCACCTTCAGCAATCTTTAAGAAATTATTGGGCCTGTCTTAAGAAAATATTTAATAAAATTTCTTCTTTCTCTAAAAATTGGACGACCACCTTATCTTAAAAATTTCGTTTCGTAATTTTGAAATGGTGGTTTTCTTTAAGCTTAATCTGAGCTATACAATCAATCTAATCTTAACTTTGAATTAAAATTCAAACGCTCGATAAATCTCGTGGGCCTCAATGGGCCCCTCGCAGCTGCGATTGCTGTGGGTACCTACTAGGGAAAACTCGAGATTTCTAAAAATTGTTCTCGAGGAAAAATATTTGGCCCTCAGAACAACGCTTTTTCTTCAATCGAACAAACTAAAAGCAAAAAAAGCAAATTTTTCACCTTCAGAATACTTTTTTCGGCTCAATCGAAAACGACATAAAATAATTTTCCTCCCTTAAGTTTTCCGTCTTTTCTTGAATTTCAAATTCATCGAGTTTCCAATTCTAGACTACGATAATCATGTATGAAATGCAACAAGCCTAAAAGCATTTAAATCGTGTTGTGACATAGACTGGAAAAAAAACTACATAATCTCAAATTCGCGACTAACTAGTTTGAGTCTGTCCATAAAGTTAGTCTTTTGGCATTCGTGTACAAGAAATAAATAAAATGGAAAGCGCGAGTGGTGCACGTAATATGCGATATCGTAAGCGATAATATGCGTCCAAAGATTCCAGATCTTGTCGGGGGGGTGTGAAACTATTCCTTATTGTAAAACTCCACGTCTATTCTATCGTGAAACACCTTAGGACGTTTAGATCGTATCGAGAACATTAGCTCGTAATCTGATTCACCAGATTCTGATAACGAAGACAAAGACCAATTAAATATATTTTCCATTTTTAACTTAAATTTTCAAAAACTTATTTAAATTTAAATTTCCAATTCATTATCTACAAATATTTAGTTTTGTATAGGTAATTTGACAGATCGTAAATGACGTTTTATATTTCCCAATTTTCGAAAATAGCCGTATCTACTGTTTTATCCACAGTTTTCGAAAATCCACTGATTTATCCGATGTTACTTTTGGTAGTTTTAAACTTGGATAAATCCGTGAATTTTTTGTGTCGTAATTTTAAACGAAGCTAAAATCGGCGATATTCGATATCGATTTTCGAATTAATATCTGCTTGCTGGGACATTTGTCAATTTTTTTGTTCGTTTTTCCTCTCAATATTTTTTGTTTTCTATTTGTTGTCAATATAATGGGAAGGCAGTGGGAAACTTAAGAGGCAGTACGTACAGCATATAACTCGCGGCCTGTTGGTGCAGGAAAAAATAAACAACAACTAAAAATTACCTACAAAAATTTGAACAACCGCACATTTGGAGAGCAGATCAGAAAATATATCAAAATTTCTTCTTGTAATTATGTAGGCTGATCTTTTTCAATTTATTGTGGCAAATTCCGACAAATTTCATCTCTAACATCAAAATTAGCTTGAGCTTCAGAACTATTTGGAATTTGATTTTCGACATCTGGCGAAATCATTAAATTTAGGTCTTCATCATTTAACGAGAACTGCAATAATTGTTAAAGTGTTTTGTAGGTACAATTGTGACTCTAAGGAAAAAATTGTTTAATTAAATACAAATTATGAAGAAATTAAAAGCACCTTTTAACTTATTGTTAGAATTGGAAACCTCTTCTCTTCCACTACCCGAAAGTCCTTTCTTTTACAGACCTAGTTGAGGGTAGGGCATGATTATACCTTTCCTGACTCGCATTTCCAGGGTTTCTGTAAGGCGTTATTAAGTAAGGTTTGCATCCATAACCAGAAACACCAATCAACATCATACTGCTTAATTCGTGTTGCTCAAATCGAGCCTTAATTTGTAAAAAATTAAATATTGTCTTGTCATGTGAAGATCCAAACCACCTAAACTAGGAAACAAAAACTGTCTTAATATATAAATGAAAAGAATAAATTGAAATTTAATTACCTTGCAACAATATCGAGAAATTTACCATCAGCATCACATATTGCTTGTGTGTCTCCACCAGGAAATTTTATTAGTATATGAGTACCATCAATGCAACCAATATAGCGAGGTTTTAATAATTTCCTCACCCAAAAGATCTTGAAACTCTGTGGATTATTTTCCCAGCTGCACTCTGGCTTACACCTAGTAAATCACCAATCACAATTTTAAATGATCGTCTAGCGAAATGCCTCAAACATAACAAAATTGGTCGAATTGTGGTGAGAGAATATCCACAAAAGTCCAACGGTTCCAGATCTTCTTGGAGAATGTTGGCCAAATAATTGACCCCTTCTTTAGAAAACCGGAATCGGCGCCGAAACTCCTCACTGTTGTGAAACTCCATGTCTATCCTATCGTGAAACACTTTAGGAAGTTATATTATCTCGAAATCTGATTCACCAGACTCTGATGGCGAAGACATAGATTCAAAGATTTCCATTTTTAATTTAAATTATCAAATATTAATTTAAATATATGTATATATATATATATATATATATATATATATATATATATATATATATATATATATATATATATATATATACATACATACATACATACTTATATACGAAATATACATAATGAATTACAAGTTTCAATTATTTAAATTAATATTTGATAATAATTAAAACTGGAAAATAGTGAATCTTCGTCTTCGCCATCAGAGTCTGGTGAATCAGATTACGAGATAATATATCATCCTAAAGTGTTTCACGATAACTGTAGTTCACTATGTATATTTCGTATATATGTATGTATGTATATATGTAAATAAAATAAATAAATGACGTTTTCTATTTCCGAATTTTCGAAAATATCAATATCCACTGTTTTAGCCATCGTTATCGAGGTATAAATCCGTGGATACATTTTTAATCCAGGTTTCAATCAGTGGATTTATCTTCATTTAAAAATATGAAACAGGGGATAAATTCGCCGATTTATCTCTATCCTCGTTTAAAAATACGGGCCTCGATATCGAGGTATAAATCCGAGGATACAATTTTAATCCAGGTTTGATTCAATGGATTTATCTTTGTTTAAAAATACGAAAGAGGGGATAAATTCGCTGATTTATCACTATCCTCGTTTAAAATTACTGGCCTAAATAAACGTAGAGGATTTTTCTCGGCAGTTGTTTTGTTTAAAAAACAGTAGAAAAAAATCTATTTTCGAAAAGGTCGATTTTTTTTTCAACATCCCTATACTTTAGGCTTAATTTTTTAGCAACTACCTAACAAACCTACTTAGTTATACTACTCAAAGCACGTTTACATGATGTATGTTAGCGGGAAAACGATGTTTTTCGTGTGTAAAATTAATCTAACGTTTTATTAAAAGGTATAAACCCGCCACCAGTTAAGCAAGGTCGATAATTTTGCTTAGGATTTCAATATTATTTAAGTTATGCTAGTTTCGGAAAACGATCTGTCTGTGTTGCAGCAAGACCTGTATTCTAATTTACCTGTAACATTGAAAACAATTTTCGAGATGTTTTGGCTTCAAGAAATAATCCGATAATCTAATTTAGGTCGATTCAGAAATTTTATTTCAGATTTAACTCCGGAAATGAGCACGTATTTTCTTAATCGCTTCAAGAATTTAATACAATGTTTCCTAGCATTTTTGATAACAAACAACCATAAAATTAATCCTCATTTATTCTGTTAAGGTTCCAAATCAAATTAGACAATTTGTTTTGGAATCAATGGATGTGTCCAAACTGTGAATTTTGCACAATTTTTGTAAATGCGCTCGCTTTTTTGGCTAAATTAAATTTCATTGAAATTAACAAATTAATTTAAATTGGACAACTCTGTCTAAAAAGATAAATTGACCTCAAATAACGTGTTAAAATTACACATAAAAGCTACGTTGCATGCAGTTTTTCGAAATGTGTCTTCACTAAATACGGATTTTTATCCGCACATTTAGCGAAGACACATTTCAAAAACTACATGTAGTTTCTATATGCATTTTTAATACGTATTGTTTGATGTCGATTTAGAGTAGCATAATTATTTATGTATTAAAGAATTTGTGTTTTGATGCCATTTATTAGTATTTGTCTTAATACCTAAGATAAAATCAAACCCCACAGTTTTATATTTGTATTTACTATAATAATTAATTTCACTATAAAATTCTTACTGCTCAAATTATCATTAATTCATAATTTTCTCTCCTCTTTAAATTTCAGACAAACAACCACACAAATCATTTTCATACACACTTGGAGAGACTAAAATTTATTCAATTTTAAGTATTTGCTGTCACATATTCACAAAAATAAATAATAAACAGATAAGCAAACCATCCAAATCATAATGTTGTATTTAAAATTGATAAGTGAAAATAAATTAATAATCGGAATCATAATTGGATTCGACAAATTAGTAAAACTTTTAAATTATAAAAAATATTATAGTGTGAACTAAAGTGTCAAATAAATGTGAAATTTATTAAAAATTTTGATTAAAATACAAAAAATAAATAAATAAATAAATAAAACATTTGGCATGGCGCCTTATTGTAATAATTATCATCGATATCATTCAAATAAATGTTTTAAAATTTTAGTAAATTTTTATTTATATTTTATGTTAATAATAAAATCAATATTATGTTTTGCACCACCAACTACGACAACACTCAATCCGGTGCTAACCGTAATCCCACCCATATCGAATCAAATACGCGAAACAGTTGTGATACCAATATCAGAGAATTTGGAACGTGAGGCTCAGGAATTATATAATAAAGCTTTAAGAGAATTTGCTGCGACCGATATACCAGAAATAAATGATATTTGCCGAACGTGGGAAGAATTTGGATGCCAATGCTGGGATAAATATGATGAAACAATAAATTTAACATGTCGCGGTGTTAATTTCAAAAGTATGGACGCTCTAATTTGGCCAGAATATTTATCGAAATTGTAAGTAGTAAAAATTTTTTTTTTTTTTTTTTTTTTAAGGAAATCGATTATTATTATACATATACTTACATACATACGTACAAACATTTTTTGTGTTCGTGACTAGGAACGCCTAAAATGGTTTAACATAAAATATAATCCTAAATAAATATACTAAACAAAAAGGGGTGTTAAGTATTTTATAGATGTTAGAAATTAGAGAGTTATAAGATGAAATCTTTTTTTATTACTAAATTAGGAGCTCTATAACCACAACAATAATTGATTTGCAGGGGATGAATCGGTTATGGTTCAAGGATTCGTTAGCATCGTTAAGAGTAGAATAAGATTTTTGTTAATAAAGACAAATTTGCGCAAATTTTTTTTTGAATGCGTAATTTTCTTAGCAAACACAATTTTTTATTTTTTTTTTTTTCATCTTTGTGATTTATGAGTGTTAGAAGTATTTTGTTTATTTATCTGGTCAAAGTTAATTTATGATGTATGTTTATATGTTATTTTTAGTCATATTTATTTATTACGAAAAAAAAATATTTAGATTGAAATGATTAAAGAAAACTTGATTTGATTGATCTACAAAGCTTAAAATACATGGCGTTATAAAAAAATCGTTTCCAAATATTCCAGATATTTTTATTACACTCGTAAACCTAGTTTTGTCTCTAAAAACTTAAAAACTTTTAACAATCAACACTATGGTTAAATTACCAAGTAATAAAAATTTTATACTTTTATTTAGCAAGGTACAACTATAGCTACCACACAATATGATTTGTAAGAAAATTTCTTCATGTACATAGGTATACATAACTATTAATCATTACTACGTTAACGTTAAATATCAAAATAAACAGACCCATTTATCACATCGTACGAGTATATGCAAAACATAAAAAATCAAAATATCAAATCTTAAAGATTTTTATGAATGGATACAAGGTATCACGTATTTTCATTTGTTATTATATAAGTAGCAAAATTATTTTTGTCTAGCTCTAAATACTAATTTAGATGTCTGGCAATATTATTCTTATCCTGAATTACGTTAAATGACGTGAAGATGAAGAAATTTTTTAGTTATTTTTAATCCTTGCGATAAAACACCCAAAAATGTAAGTTATTTTTTGGTAGAGAACTTTTATCACTTTAAGGGAAATATAAAGAAAGCTTAAAGTTTATTATTATATGTAGTATATTATATGTATATTTAGTTGTAGGATCAGAGCTTAAAGATTAATACATATAACGTAAAATACAGATATTATCATCATGATGACTAAACAATTTTGTAGGATTATCCACATAGTTTGGTAAAAGTATAAAAAAATTATTTCGCTGGAACATATACACAAAAGTGAGATTAGTGGTTTCGGAATGTGGCTGTTAGCAAGTCACGCAAAATTGTGGCTCATAATAATTTTCACATTAATATCTTTAGGATTAATATTTATGTATACGAAAATATCAATTATGAACTCTAAAGTTGAATTTTTAGGTAAAATGTATATCAATCAACCATACGTTATACGAAGAAGTCATTTGCTTTGATTTACTTTCAAAATTCATTGCTATTCCCTTGCAGTTGTTAATAAATTGAAATTTTATTTATTCGCAACCTTTTAACGTATAGTCAATCCCCTTTTAATCAAATTCTAGTGAATTTCTTTTGTTATTCTTAAGTATAACGTGGGGTTGAACATTCTGCACAGTTAAAAAAATATTGCTTGTGTAATGCAAATTGCATTACATATAGATCCTACGGAAGGCTATATTGCAAAATAATAAAAAGCTGGCATTAAAAATGATTTTAATACAATATTCCATTAGAAACCGTCAAGCAACCGCATTAAAATTTATCAAAGACTGCATTAAAAGTTCCATAACTTTATCTTGATAGCGTGTTTTTTTTTTTGGTGTTTTTTTGGCGCCTTGCGGTTCAAGGTCAGGGGCTCCAACTTTTTTGCAGGTTACTTAAAAGAATCAAAAAAATCATCTTTCCAATGGCGGGCTAGATCACTTTATGGTCGCCCAAGGTAATAAATTATACTTTAAGAACGAAAAAGTTTACCTGTAACAAAATATAAAAGTCGGCTTGATTTAGTGAATTTTATATCAATAACGCAAAACACGTGCTTAAATTTATAATTCATGTATACATTGAAGCCCGCTTTTCTTAGCGAATTTTATGTCGTTGACAGTTGTTAATGCAAATGCTGCTTTAAAAATTTTGATAATTGCGTGAAAATTCATTTTAATGCAATTATTACTTTACAATTTAATAATAACTTGGTTTACATGAGTTGTAATGCAAGGCTTGCATTAAGAATTAAAGTGATTTTTCAACTGTGTGCTATGTGCTTTTTTCATTTGTGCTTCTGTAACTCGATAACTAAGTATATTTTAGAAAAAAGGATAAAGTGGTAGTACGTAAACTTCAATTTCATTAAGTGTGCATACCCATAAAACAATAAAGTTTAATTTTTAAATATCGAGAAATCGCAAGCTTAAAAAACTAAACACTAAAATTACACAACTTAGTGCCTTACTATCACTGCACTAAGCGCAAATGATTACTCTCTCTAAACAGTACATTTTTTTGCAGAAATTTCTATCATACTAAATAAAATCTTATTTAAGTAAAATATCAAAGCATCACATCCAAGTTCCTGGTCAAGCTTTTTAGTGAATGAATTAACAGTTTGTTCAAAAGCACCCTATGTACTGGTCTTTTTTAGTAGGAGTTTAAGAATTTGTGATTTGACTCTTTTGCCTCTGGAGTTGTACCTTAAGGTATAAGCTGGCCTGTCGTACTATTTCTCAAACGAAGTAGTCTTTATAATTGAAATCGTAAAAATTGTTATATAAATCTGAATTCAAATCATCTAGATGCCTTGTCTAGGCTGCCTATCTGATTCTAGAACCTCCACAGATCGCTTGATTGCAGATTTTTTTTTTTCTAAGATGTTAAATTGTAGCACTTTAGGTTTATAAATACAAGATTATATAAGCATCTTGAATTTTGAATATACATAAAGAAGCTGTAGGAATGGTTCATTTTCAGGATTCTTAAAGTTGTTGGATAAATGAAGCGGAAGGTTTCAAAGTTGACTGATAAGCAAAAGTGCGTCGAAAATGGTAATAACCTTTCTTTGAGAACTTACGTTTAAAGGTTTGCTCGGTTACTATCATTTAGGAAGAACGCCGAAAGCATTATTTCCGCGTTTGTGAGTCTTGTACCAAATCAATGTAATGCGATTTAGCAAAATGAGTTTAGCAATTCGCAATTCCCCAGGAAAAACAGAATGTCCCACTGGTGGCTAAGGTGGCCTGAGATTTTTGAATATTTAATTTGAGTTTCCATTTATCAAAATTTTGGTTAAGACCATCAATCCCAGGCTCGAGATTTTCCGAGATAATAATGGGATTTAAAGATTTGGTCATAATAGCTGAATCATCAGTGTAATAATTGTGGCAGTTATTATAAATTAAAACACTTTCATTTAAAAGTTAATCTCATGTGTACTTTATTTTATTCTTCTTGCCCTAATGCTGTTTGACGTACAACTAAAAACTACTCGATATACATGGTTAAAATACATTAAAGAACTAACAATGCCATTTAGTGGTAACCAATATTATTATACGCTTTTTTCTTTTGAAAGTAATTGAAATTTGAAATTGACATGATATCCAAATAAGTACTAGTAAATTATTTAAATCTAATGGTTGTTACATTAACTTAATCCCAACCATATCTCTGAGGTGGACGACGAATGCTACCACTACGAGTTCTCTGCCCCCCCCGACTCATCAGCTATAACTGGTTCAGGTATTTCTTGATCGCTGGCTGACCCTGCTTCTGAATCAAAACTACTAGCGGTCTGATATTCATCTGATGCTGCATTACTCTCATTCAACACTGGTCGGGCTGGCCCATCCACATCACAAATACTTGGTTCATTGCCATCATTTACATTCTCCTGTACGTTACGCCCAAGTGGCGGTACAATGTTAATAGGTTTCAATTTATCCTGACCCGCAACATTACATCTAACATTTTCTTCAAACATTACTTCTCCCCCATTCACTTCGTTATTCTTAGTCTTGGCGATGAACCGTCGGTTGCGTCTAAAATAATTATCAAAATTATCCCTAATGATGTATGATCGACCATTCACATTACCAACAATTGAACCATAATTCCATTCTTTTCCCCCACATTTAGTATTGGCAGTGCTTTTGCATTCCGGTCATAATAATACTTCTGCCTTTCTCTATTTTCTTTAATTTTGTTTTGAACGATCTCCTCACTTAGGTTGTCTCGATATAACAATGAATCGGAAATCGGCATTCTCGTCTTGACCACCCGCCCAAAAATTAACTGGCCTGGTGTCAAGCGCATACTTGCCACAGGAATTGTGTTATATTGTAAAATTCGATGCTGATAATTTTCCGTATCTCTATCTTCAACACAACGTTTCAAAATGTTTTTAGCAATCGCAACATCTTTCTCAGCTAATCCATTGCTTTGTGGATACCGAGGACTCGAGAAATTCATTATCATATTGTAATCATTTATCTGACTTTACTACAGTGGGATATCCGATTCTATCAAACCCACTTTTCAATCTTCCAATGATATGACGCGCTGTTTTGTCGAATGTGTTGAAAGGCCGAATATGTCGAAAGGGCGAATGTGTCGAAAGGCCGAAAAGGTCGAAAGGCCGAATATCGAAAAGCCCAATTTCGAAAGGTCGAATGATTCGATAGGCCGAATAGGTCGAAAGGCCGAATGTCGAAACGCCGATTGTGCCGAAAGTCCGATTGTGTCGAAAGGCCAAATGTCGAAAGGCCGAATGTCCAAAGGCCGTTTGTGTCGAAATTGATTTTAATTTTTCAGGTTTTTATGAATGAAAATTTTCAAAATTTATATTTTTATCAAAATTTTTGTAAAACTGTTTTATAGTAAATCGTCTTAAATTTTAAAATCTTCTTACGTTTTTTTCTCATAATAAATTACTCATAAATTACTTAATTATAACAAAAAAAGAAAAGTAAATACATTTTTTGTTTCCGACAAAATTTGATCACATTAATATGCTACATACACGCGATTTATTAGCACGTATTTTCAATTTATTTAAATCTTAATGTAAAAATAAATTCAATGGTTTTAAATATTGATATTAATTAATTAAATGAAGGAAAATTTAATGAAAATTCGCTCTTTCGACCCAATCGGCCTTTCCACACGTTTGGCCATTCGATCCATTCAGTCTTATTCGGCCGTTCGACCGATTCGGCCTTTCGACCCATTGGGCCTTTCAACACTTTCGGCCTTTCGACGAAATCAGCCTTTCGACATTCGGCCTTCTAACCCATTCGGCCTTTCAGCGTTCGGCCTTTCGACATTCGGCCTTCCGACATTCGGCCTTTCAACATCAAACGGATGAGGTATATCATACATAAAAATATTGTACCATGCTGGTATTGAGAACTTCTAGAAAAGATGTTATTTATTTTGACTTTGAAAGACATCTTAACCAGGTATTATAATTTTGGTAAGGTAAGCTGGCAGGAAATTTTATGTAATTTATAGAGTAGACCTTCGCTACCAGAAGAATAATTCCGGAAGACACCCTTTGATTATGATTTTCACGAATGTCTTTGACGGAACGTAATACTTGGTGATTCGTGGAATGTCCACTTCTTAATCCAAACTGTTGACAGTCTATTGAAATTTTCAAATTTTTAACTGTGCGTTTAATCCCGGCAGATTTAATAAGCCTTACACGGAGAAACAATTAAAAATTCATTTAACTTTTTCTTTAGTTGCTGCGCAATACAGTCACTTTTGTCAGAGTCAGTAATAAGTAATTTGTTATCTGATCCTAACGGAAGTAGAAAACGCTGTCGGTTCTTGATAACGCTATCCGTGTGACGAAACATTTAACATTTCCGACACTGTCTTGAACCAGGCTTATGTTGAATATGTTTTTTCCATGTAACAATGACATTATAAATTAAATTTATTTTTCTAAGCTCATCCAGCTAAATGTCTTATTAATTGTAACATAAATAAGCATGGCTTGAGAAACTATTTTTGTTGGTAATTTGTCTCAATTTGCAGATTATATATCGTTTATTTCCATATATGGTAATCCTTTCAACATAACCTTCAATGGTTTACCTTCAAATTTGTTGTAACAAAAAAAAAATGGATTGGTGTGAAAACATCTGTAGCGGGGGTAAGTCAAAAATTTCATGTAAAAAAAATTTCACGTAACGATAGAGGACAGTTGTGCCAACTTAGCGACAACAATTTTTTCACAATATCTTTATTCGATCTTCTTTGTTTAATCGGTATGCTATATTAAGTATTCATCGTGCTGTTGCTTAGTTTGGTAAACAAGAACTCTAAAAGTGGTATACAGATTCGAATGACATTTTCTAAAGATCTAAGCTGCTTTGATTTTACAGTGAATTTCACCGTATTTCATTTAGTTCAAACTGATCAAATCAGTGGTGCCACTTTGCTTTGTTCCCTGGGTTTGCCGTGACCATTCACAAAATTATTCGGACGTTCGTCCGCCAAACCCATAATAGAATAGGTTATTAAGTTAACTTTATAAACCAAAAATGTAACGTAATTTAATTATTGAGCGAACAGCAGCCGTCCATCTCTATTGGTTTCTCAGGCCCATAAAAGCGGTTTGAAATGATTTAAAAGATGCTCATACATAATGGTTTTCACATTCGTTTGCCAGTTGAGCTTGAACTCGCCCGTTGTTTTTATTATAATTTTCTAGAAGACTAATTATTGCGTCATAATCTCCTGTTCCTTGGTAGAAAATTTTACAACCAATTATTGTTATTTTATAAGTCACTTTTTTAGTCAGTGGGATGATTTTAATTTGAGTTCGTAGGTCAGTTAACTTTATGTTTGTAACTGTAATTAATGATGGTATATTATTTTTTTTTGTTTGGGTTTACTCAAGATAATTTCATCTTCAAAAGCTTCATTTACATTTTGCTACACGGAATTATTGCTACACGGAATTATTTTGGATTTCGTATCCAGCTTTTTTCGGATTGAGTGTTAATGTTGGTAAAATGAAAAATCGGACAAATTCCATGGAATTGAATAAACGTTTCAGGTGCTGAAAACGTTTATTTAATTTTTTAATACGAATCGAGTAAGCTCAACTCGGTGTGAACTTAATAAGTTATTGCAAAAAAAACCGCTTAAAATAGCGATTTTTTTCTATTCTTTGTATCAATTTGAGAAAATGAACAAACAGAAATAAACAAGCAAAAGAAACGTCTGAAAACAAGCAAAACCGGACAGTTTTTTTCCTCTTTATTGAGCAAACAACTTTAGTTTTTTTCGGTGTTGTCGTGTTCGGCAATTTTTCGTTCGTTTTTTGAAAATTTTAAGCCGAACCCTGTATCTATAAATGCACGTCTTTATGATTTATTGATATTTTTACGAAAACGACTTTTTTTTTCGAAAAATCGATTTTTCCAAACACTCTTAAATGTGTTGAGAGTAAATATTCCATGGGCCGACCCACCTTTCATGTCAGCACTACAGATTGGCATGAAGCAATGAAATGTGCAGGTGGTTTTCAAAGACGGATCTGTAGCCGCCCGTCCTCGATTTGGCTACTCCAGGCGTAAGGTAGGACGATAAAAAATAAATCAAGAAATAAACAAACAAACAAACAAACACTCTTAAATGTTTTCACTCTTAAATAAATCCCAAAAATTTATTGTCGGGAGTTACTCGTATTTGCTGTTTTAGAATAGAACCGCTGAAGGAATTGGAGGGGACTGCCAATATGATTCCGAAAACGAAAGATTTAATTTTAAATTTTCCATATTACAAAATTGTGACTTATTTCATTTTTGGGATTTATTTTATAATGAACTAAAACCCAGCAAAATTGGGAATTTTTTTAGTTTGCACATTCTATCACTTCCGCGACTGGATTGCAGAATTGGTTAGAGTTCTCAATCTTTCGGTGATCTCATGTTATCATTTTTTTTTAATTGCGATAGATTGTAGATTGGCGGAAAAGCATGACTTTATGTAAATTATTCCACAATCTAAAGTTCTAGATATAAAACTCAGCGTTTATTAAACCTCTCGAAAATTGCTTCAAGGGTTGTTCGTGGGAGTCACGGGCTTGTTATGTTTATGGATCCACAATGATATTCCAATCTGAGAATTTAGGCCATTCATAATAACTTAGACATTACGATTACATCAGAAATTCTCATTCCAATGAGTTAATGAAGTATAAGTCCAAGGGGCCTCAATTTAGCCAATACTGCTTTATGCTAAATCCTGTCAAAAGCCTGAGAAATATCGTGTAAGGCGTGTTAGAGATTACATTTTTTTCTCAAAATAACTTGTTACGAAATTTATTATTGTTCCCATAATATTTGTCTAGTCGATAATTGGTTGGGGGCAATTTTATTTCCTGTTTAGCATTTGGATGTGCATTAGCAGTTTTCCATATACACACGAAATCACTTACTAAGGGACCCTGCTATAGATCATTATGTAAATTTTTAGAGAACACAAAGACAGCTTCAGAATCTTATAAACATTGCTGAAGATGCATATTGAATGCTTTAGGAATTAGTTGATTTAAGAATGAGATCGGAAGTTGTGAGTTTGTGGCAATTTTTGTAGCTAAATAATCTGCTTTGTCAATATGGTTGTTGAATAAATTTTACTGTCGGATTTAACGAGGCTATTGACGATTTGTGAGATGACAAAAAGTTTTTTTTGGCAGCTGTTATTATTATTTTTCTGTTTTGCAAAACTGGATGGAATGAAATCTTTGATGGCGGTTAAAATAACCGTTTATATTGTAAGAGATACAATGACAAAATTCCTGTATAGAAAAAAATTTCCTTTCAGAATTTTGCAAGAATTCGCTTAAACAAAATCAATTAACTCTGTTATAGTGCCGAATTCCTTGAGAGTTGGACCACTCACAGTTTGCGTTAAAGGATAAAACTTCGCATTGCATATATGCAAGTAAAAAAGTTAATAAATTTTTAAACTATAACAATCATTCAAGATATTGTCAACGAGCCAACTTTTTGACTAGGATCCAATCAGTGCATATTAGTATTAGAAAATGCTTTCGAGGGGGAAAAATTTGAATTCTTCATGAAAATTAAAACATATTTTGGTTTTATTTATTTCGGTCTGTTGAAAAATGTCAACAACATCGATTATTTCGTTCATTGCTAAAAAAAAAAAATTCGCCTTTTCGTTTGGGTAACATTTATTTCTTCTACCAAATTCTTCTGTTTAATAATAATAATTTGTGGTATAGTCTAAACATTTTTTGGTAAATTTTATATGACTCTTTGGATGACATGGGTCGACGGATATTATTACTAACTAAACAAAAATCTGAAAACCCTTTTTAGGAGAATAGATGGCCATCACAATCCCAGTTACTATTTTGTAAGGTATTTTTAATAAAATAACTTTGAAACTAATATCGTGACAGTTACGCCATACGCCACATAAATGATAATAGGAAAATTATTGCTTAAGAAAATAATTATTGTTTGTTGAAAAAATTATTCATCATCTTTTTAAAAATACACACACACACCTCAAAATTCTTATGTTTATTAGCGCATGCTAAAATTTAATAAATAATATTTTTTTTTATAATAGAAAATGATTTGATTTATATACTAATAATAAACTGCAACCCACACCTTAATCCTTTATTTTAATCATACACAACCAGTAACCGTAATTCAAATGCCATAAGTAAAATAATATTTCCATAATTTAACAAACATCTGTATGTGTGTTTGTTTACAAAACATTAACATTCCTCCCCTATACATTTGAAAAATAAATGTTTCCATTGTGTAGTTATTTTCCGCAATCTATTGGTTTTAAATTTCACTCATTCTACTTTAGGTATTAGCATTTACGTTTTCACTCGAATCTAAAAATCAGAATAATTAAAAAAAAAAAAATGTTCGGTTTTAATTGAATACGCTGAAAATAGAAAAACCCGGATTAAGGTCAATCATTAAACGGGGTCAATGTCGGCTATAATTTTATATTACGACATTAATAATCTGAATTATTTTTATTTCTGAATTTTTTAGTTTGATAAATTTTCTTTCGGTGTTGCAATCTATAAGTTAGTAGATAATAATGGAATGGATTTTAAAACATGTAACGTTTTCAGTTGAACAAGACACATGACGATTTTGAATGGTTGGTTCGATATATTTTTTGGATTATTTTTATCCATTCTACTCGGCCTTCATAATATACTCGTATCAGTTATTATTTTAAATATTATGGTTAATTAGTGGACTATGAATTGAACTTGTATACTCGTAAATAAACAAATTAATACGAAGGGCAATTAACCATCAAGCAAAAAAAAAAAAAAAAAAGAAACTTGTTTAATTACTAATGTAAAAAATTACCGAATGATAAGGAATTCCGGTTTTTCAGCCGGGGTCAGCTTATTTTAACTGTTTAAATAATTTTAACTTTCTCTTAAGGCGGCTCAAAAAAGTAACAATTTTTGTTTCTGCCCAATGTTTAAATTGTGCTTTAAATTGTTGATAGTATGTTTATATTGTATCTGGGTGCAGCTATGCGAAGTAAATAAAAGTATTCGAAAGAGTCGACAAATGTATATTTATAAAATACTAGAACGGT
Organism: Tipula vernalis; assembly: GCA_958295665.1. Taxonomy (NCBI): domain Eukaryota; kingdom Metazoa; phylum Arthropoda; class Insecta; order Diptera; family Tipulidae; genus Tipula; species Tipula vernalis. Next base: position 123,544,861 of record OY282558.1, on the reverse strand, counting down.
AGCCGGTGTTTCCCGCCAGAACTTGGTCTAAAACTCATTTTAGAACCCCACTTCCATCATACAGATGAAAAAATAGTCAAATTCCATTCATATTGATTATATTCCAAAGCTTCATCTAAAACTCATTTCAAAATCTCATTACCAAAAATCGGATAATAAATAGCCGAATTAACCCCAATTCCGTATTCCAGAATTTCATCTAAAAGCCATTCTAAGAATGTGTCCGAAACTGTAATTCTTGACATTTATTTGAAAAAACCGAACACGCCCAAATTATCACATAAATTCTGTGCAGCCAAATTTTCAAAAAATATTGCAATGTGTACCCCCTCGGGCAAGTTAGTTACTTATCGAAACGTTTCAGCATCATGTCTAACAAGTTTCATTAATCAATGCTATGTATTGTATTGCATGAAGCTTTTTTGCTAATCTATAAATTTCTACAATAATATTATTGGTTGACATAAGCGTGCACATAAATAGCCCCATCTGTCCTGTAAAACTGTATCCCATGCTAACGCCAAACCGGTGTGATGTTTTCCACAGAATTCAGAAGTGTAGCTACACAAATTTAGCAAATAGTGTAGTAGTACACAAGAAATGTAGCAGGATTAAAAATCAAACCGAGTATAAAATTAAAAATTATTTTTAATGGACTATAGACATCAGACGAATAAAATAAAAATTAAATTTCACTTAGTAAAATAAATAAATTAAAACTAATTGGTCTAGTGGTCAATTATTGGCCAGTTACAAGAAATCCTAGATATGTCTAAGTAAACCAGAATATGACATACCATATATATGTATTTAAATCCAAATAATGATGTTCCAAAACTCGAGAAGTATATGGTTCAAAAGTCCAAATCCAAGAGACCAAATAATCCATCACAAAAAAATTTAATTAAGCAATTTTCATCTTCTTCTCAATACATTTTCTCTTCATGTCTTGTATTGCCCCTCCAATCCAATTTATCAATTCTTCTTTCTTCTCGATCGCAATACAAATAGATAATTTGGGTTCTCGAGAGGTATATAATGGGAATGGGGAAACCATAAAAATTTTCATTTCTGAAGCTACTCAACAAAAAAAAAAATTCACGTATTACCCAATAAATACATATTTAAAATCAGGGCTTTGAAACCCAAAATAAAACAAAATATTTGCTAAAGAGAATTTTTCTGGTCCTTTTCCACCCAGCTACAACTGTGCTTCTCTTCCAGGTTTATGTTGATTTTACAACTTTAGAATTGAACAATTCCTCTTTCTTGATGACAGTTTAACATTTTATGAATTTTTCCACTCTCCCTGAATTTCGGCCAAATGAATTTGTTAGTATTTGTTAGAAATTTGAACCATAACGAAACTAAAAGTGCATCGTCGCCAAATATTGACGATATAACAAACAATGACAGTGCATCGACATCAGATGACATTAAAATAAACAGTGATGTAGGTCAGTGTTTAGTGCAAACGGGAATAGACCGGTATATTACTGTCCGATCAAAACGAAGAAGAAGCCCTAGATCAGAGGCCAGTGCAAGCGCGAATAAATTCACTAAGCTAGCTAGCGTTGAATTAACGCATGGTAATAGGTATTCTTGCTTGGTTGTTGACGAGCCGATGCCCGAAAAAATTTCAAAAGCTGAGAAGCCGCCACCAATCTATTTGAGGGAAGAATCAAATAGAGAACTTGATAAAACGATCGAATTTATTACTAAAGGTGCATTTTATATTTCCGGGATCAAAAGAGGAGATATAAAAGAAACAAAAATTCAACCGCTCAATATTGATGCTTACAGAGTGTTAATTAAACATTTTGTCCAAGTTGGTAAACATTACTACACGTATCAACTAAAGAGCCAAAAAGGATTGGTTGTTGTATTAAAAGGAATAGAGAGTTACGTGGATGCAAACGAAATTCAAGCTGCTCTCGCTGAAAAAGGTTTCCAGTGCAAAACTATTACCAATATTTTTAATCGGGAGAAGGTTCCTCAGCCATTGTTTCGTCTGGAATTAGAACCAGACAGTAAAAAGGTTAAAGGCAACCATGCAATATTTGACCTAAAATATCTACTGCACAGAAGGGCTACCATCGAGGAACCCAGGAAAAGATGTGGGCCGGTACAGTGTGTTAAGTGCCAAGAATATGGGCACACTAGAGCATATTGCACTTTGAACGATGTTTGTGTTATATGTGGTGAACTCCATAATTCAAAGGTTTGCAATAAAGCAAAAAAAGAAGCATCAGTGAGAAAATGCAGCAGCTGCGATGGAAATCACACAGCTAATTATAGAGGGTGCCCAATTTATCTAGAATTGAAAAGGAGAATCAATCCAAAGCAGTGAGCAGAACAACGAATCTTTAATCTTCATTCTTCAGCTAGAAAAGAAGCACGACCAGAAATTCTAAACACAAACGCCCAAAATGGAAAACACTACGCAAATGAAAACGGCAGCGTGCACCATGGGGTTTCATAGGCAAGTGTTCTTAAAGGTACCGCTTCTAAAGTTCAAGCAAGTGAAGAGGGAAACATCTCAACAGCTTTAAATAAATTGACTAATATGATGCAAAGCTTCATGGCGATGATGGAGAGAACCATGGATCTAATGATGCAGAATATGAGCAGGCTGATGCAGATAGTCGTAAAAAGCCCGAAATGAGCATCATCAAAATAGCCATATGGAATGCACACGGCCTAACACAACATAAAGCGGAGGTACATGCATTCCTCACTGAACACAATATTGACATAATGTTAATATCAGAAACATGCTTCACCAAAAATAGCTATTTCAAAATTAAAGGGTACTCTATTTATGACACCAAGCACCCAGATGGTAAATCACATGGAGGCACTGCTGTATTGATTAAGCGAAGATTAAAACACTACGAGCTTACGAAATATGAGAAAGAACGTATACAATCAACGAGAAACTGTCTGCAGGAGTGGTCTGGAAACTGCGTCATATCGGCAGTGTACTGCCCTCCAAAACATGCTATAAAAAAACTCCAGTTCTTGGATTATTTCAGCCAGCTGGGTAATAAATTTGTTGCGGGCGGTGATTACAACGCTAAACATACTCATTGGGGTTCCAGATTAACATCGCCGAAAGGCAAACAACTTTATGATGCTATAGAGGAACAGTCCTTGGATTATTTATCTGCCGGTAACCCAACTTACTGGACCACAGATAAAAAGAAAATTCCTGATCTAATTGACTTTTGTGTAACTAAGGGCATTCCACGTACATACGCTAAGGCCACCGATTGTTATGATCTGTCTTCTGATCACTCACCGGTAATAGTAACATTGAGTACTGATGTCCTAAGGAACGAAATACCGAACCGTCTTACAAACAAGAAAACTAATTGGGATCAATATAGGAGGCTAGTCGAACAAACGTGTCTACTTAATATTCCTCTGATCACACCAGCTGATATTGATGCGGCGGCAGAAAATCTAAAAGATGCCATGACATTATCTGCTAAAAGGGCTACACCCAGCATAAGTAGTTCAAAATAAGTTAATAAACTGTCACATAATATACAGGAACTAATCCAGGAAAAGCGAAAAATTCGCCGACAATGGCAGCAAACAAAATCACCGTTATTGAAATGGAAATTAAATCGAGCTATTAAGGCCCTAAGATTTGCTTTGAGCGAAGAAGAAAACCAGCGCGTAAAGAACTAATTAATTGATCTCTTGGCAGCCGAGAGGACAATTTATTCTTTGTGGAAGGCAACAAAAAATTTAAAAAGGCCAACAAATTCGAATCCACCGATTAGACTACCGACTGGAAAATGGCTGCAACAGGCGATCGCAGAGGAATGGGAGGCGATACCTCAAGATTTGGTGAAAACTTTGGTAAAATCGATGAAACATCGAATGGGAGCTCTAATTCGGGCTAGGGGAGAGAATACTTCTTATTAATAAAAATGTTTTTTTTGCTGATTTCCATCCATGTTTTAATTCAATTCCATGTTCTCATTCAATCATGCCGATAAATTCACAAAAAAGTGTACTTCAGATGTTGGCCCCAAAAATCACTTTGTTGACACGGTATAAGTACAAAAATGGTACCACTGGATACTTAATACTCAAGAAAATTAAACAAACCTTGGATTTTTTAGTATTTTTGAAATGTTGGTGAAAATTTATCAATGTGCGATTTTTTTGCACCCAAGTGTATTTAAACCAGTTAGAATCAAAATAGAAAATGCTGTGTAGAATATTAAATTTGTTAAATTAAAACTAAATCGAGAAAAAATACAAAATATACATTTGCACTTAATATTGATATAGCACACAGGCTCACCATTGAAAATGTCGAAGAATGCACCAATAATACGAAGTGTTGACAAACATTGTAGCTAGCGTTGAAAATGGTACAGTTATATTTATATCACTAGCGTTCAAAAATAGTCATGTTGATGACATCATTTATGGTCAGTAATAATCGAAGATACGGAAATATTTATGTTGAAGTGACATTTTTGTATACAAAGGTTATGAAGCTGCTGATACCGCCGAACGCAAACCCGGTTTTTTATGAACAACTACAGATGATGATGAGGATTCACCGTCTTTTCGAATTATAGCAGATGAAATGGTGTTATTACGTTGTTTTTTTGTATCACTGCTTGATGGTTTGATTACAGATGCAGAAGATGATGATGCATCATTTTTAGGTTTAATAAATGGTTTTAATTGATCCAGTTTTTTTTATTATGTATCATAGACGGAAAATCAATATCCGCGGTCTCTTGACGCCAAAGTTGACGAGTTACTTCGTCGAGTTATTTTCAGCTATGTACAGCAATCTTCGAGCATAAATATAATAGAGAGAGTGTAAACTTCAGAACGTATGGAAAGAGAATAAAAATAACGTAGCAACACTTCTATCAAATTTTGTATTTTTTTCTTGACATTTCAAGTGTTTTGGTTGTACGTGTTTGACAACAAAGTTTTTTGTGAAAATTACAGGAAAATTGTCACTGAAAACTCTAAAATGTCGAAAAGTGTAAAGTGTTGTGTTCTAAATTGTGGCAATGTAAAGCAAATTATTAAAAAAAAAAGCACAAGAAAAATAAACTTAACCACTTTTTTTAGGTAAGTGTTAGCCCTTCATTTTTTAATTGCGCTACGGTGCATATTTTGAGCCAACGGATGGATTTTAAAATTAAGTGTGTAGTGTTAAAGCGCATTTATAATTTAATACGGGCGCTCATTTTTATTATGATGCGTGTTAATTTTCTTTCAAAAAAATTAGAAACAAACAGTTTGGTTACTAAAAATAAATTTGTTTATAGTTTCCATTTTGATGAAATGTTTATATAAAAAGATCCATAGTCGGGGAATTTTTTTTTGTAGGGTACATTTTTGGGTGGTTAATTTTAACTACAACTTTAAAAGTGATTTCCCAAAATGTTGGTCTTTGCAGTTAACCACTTTTTGTTTAACACCACAGAATTTGTCAAATTTACAAGATATATTCATAGTTCTCGTGGCTTAATAGATTTCCTAAGGATGCTCATATGAAAAAGGAGTGGATAAAAATTTTAGGCTTAACTCAATCAGTTAAGTTAGGAAGAAAGCAAGAAATTTGTGAACAACATTTTGAGACGCGCTTTATGCATGATAAGGGAGCGTGTAAATATTTGAGAGCAGACGCCGTTCCAACCATTTTTGCATCTTCATCTAAATCAGCAGTGGATGAGCGGGAGCCATTAGTAGCGTTGGAAATAAATTTGATGAGTGAAGAACGTGGTTCAGAACCAAATTTACCAAATGTTCTAACGGATGCAGCAATGGATTGGCGGGAACCATTAGTAGAATTGGACGGAAATTTGATGAGTGAACAACGTTATCCAGAACCAAATTTACCAAATATTCTAATGGATGATGAATCCACTATCAATAGTTCAGGAACTTCAAGTGGCAAAATTATTATTGATACTGAACAAGGCGAAGGTGAAGATTTAAAAAGAAATAATAGTACGCCAGATCTAAGCTCTGAAGAGTCTTCACAAGCAATAGAAGATATGAACCTGACAACTGATCGAAAATTAAAAATCTTTAAAAAATTAAAAGTAAGTTTTGTTTTACTAATGAATAATTTTCAAAATTCTTTCTATAACAGTATTTTCCTTCCAGTCACTAAAAAAATTAACATTGAAGAGTTCATTAAAAACATCAACATCAGGACCATCTGGAGAATCTGCATCGCCTAGAAAAAATAAACGTCGTAAATTGAAATTGAAAATACTTAGATCAGGATATCGTGAAATGAAGCAGAGAAGGGCACGTTTAGCCCAGAAAATTGTTCGCCGAAATAGGAAAATACACAATTTAGAGAATGTTTTGGCGGATCTACAAAGCAAAAACCTAATCCAAGAAGAGCACATGATTAATTTATTAACTTTATCACAGCCTATTAAAGAGCTTCTAAAACGACAGCTGCGTAAATCCAAAGGTTTGAGTATTCCTAAAAGTTATCCAGTTGAAATACGGACATTCGCGATGAATCTCAACTTCTATTCGCCGAAAGGATATGAATATGTGCGCAAAATATTCAATTTTCAAATGCCGCATGCAAAAACAATTGCTGATTGGTATAAATGTGTAAATGGAAAAGCCGGATTTACGGAAGAATCATTCTATTCCCTAAGACTACTTGTGAACAATGAGCAAATTAACAATCAGCTTGTATTTTGTAACGTAGTTTTCGATGAAGTTTACATTCGTAGCCAAGTGGAATGGAATGGTAAAACATCCGTAGGCTGTGTCGATTTAGGGAATGGAGAGGAAAATGAGGAAGTCGCTACTCAGATTCTCGTTTTTATGGCTGTAGGGCTTAATAAGAGATGGAAGTTACCTCTAGGATATTTTCCGATTGCATCTCTGAATAGCGAACAAAAAAATAATTTGCTTTGTTTGTGTCTGCATAATCTTTTCGGTACGGGTGTTAAAGTAATTGGTGTAACATTTGATGGTTGTCCGGTAAATTTTTCGGTAGGAAATCTATTAGGATGCAAAACGAATATAAGAAAAATTTCTGATGTTGAGAGTTTAGATCCGAAATTCACGTTTAAATTCGAGAGCGGCCCCCAAAAATTAGTTATCTTACCCGACCCGTGTCATATGCTAAAATTAATTCGAAATACTTTTGCTGAGAAAGGTCCTTTAATAGATGAAAATGGTGATGAGATCTCGTGGCAATATTTAGAACATTTATTGAAGTTGCAGGAAACTGAGCAACTACATTTAGGAAATAAGTTGCGATTAGCTCATGTTTATTTTAAAAACCAAAAAATGAATGTGCGACTTGCTACTCAAGCTCTAAGCAATTCTGTTGCGGATGCTCTTGAGTTTTGTATAAATCATCTAAATCTACCACAATTTCAGGGATGTTTAGCAACTGTACGTTTTATACGAATTATTAATAATGTTTTTGATGTATTGAATTCTAGGAACATGGCTCAGAGGGGACTGAAACAACCAATTTGTGAAGCGAACATAAAAGAAATAAAAACACTCGTTGAATCCGCCATAAATTATTTAGGGTTGTTAAAAATCAAAACTCTCAATAATTCCCAGCCGGTCATTATGTCTCCTCGGAAAACTGGTTTTATTGGTATGATTTTATGCCTAAAGAGTATTGATTTTATTTTTAATACCTATATTTCAACCAAACTTCTAAAATTCATTCCATTCTACAAGCTTAATCAGGATCACCTTGAGCTTTTCTTTGCCAGTATTAGATCTCGTCTAGGTTCAAACAATAATCCTACAGTACGCCAGTTCTCGGTGGCCTATAAAAGATTACTTATACATACACAAATTTCTGAAACAGGATTAGGTAATTGTTTACCCTTAGAGGAGCTTAAAATATTAAATCCAGTAACGGCAATAAATTTAACAACAGAACGGTCTCTTTTACTTCAGCCATCGATTAACAGCGACAATATTATTTCAGACAACGATACTGCCTTACTTGTCGAGAATGAAAATTTATTTGACTATCCCGATCTGTCTGAGTTTGTTGAAAACGTAGTGGAGTATATTGCAGGGTTCATAGTTTTCCGTTTAAAAAAATCTCTACACTGCTCCGAATGTCTTTCATATCTCGAAAGAAATGACTCAACCAACTCTCTTATAACTTATAAAAATAGAGGTGGACTACAAACTCCAAGTAATGATGTCGTAGTAATTTGTAATTTAACTGAAAAGGAAATTCGTCATTTTACCATCCAACATAGAACAAATCAAATTTCTGTTTTAAAGGAATCAGTTTCTACAAGAATCCTTATTAATGTACAAAGCAAATTATTAGATCGAAATCTTTTTATTGACTTCCCATATCATGATCATTATAATCTTCTTGTAAAAATTATTATAAAAAAATATATAGATATAAGATTTTTTTATATTTGTAGTAATACAAAAAAAACAAATAGTGTTAGAAATAAGCTGAATCGTTTAGTTATATTTCAAGGGATGTAATTTAGTTCTAACTTATAACTGTGTATTTGTACCTAAATATAATAAAATATTGTTTGAAAAAAAAGTGTTTTTTTATTATGTTTTAAATTTATTTTATTAGGTAAACCTTCAGGTTTCCATCCATCCCATTCAAAAAATAAAGCAAAAATGAATATGTACTATATGTGGTCATGATTTGATAGAAATTATAAATGGCAAAATAGCGGGAATTATTTTCTCCAAAATAACAAAAAAAAACTTAACAATTTTTATTATCATATTTGTATACATATCCATAAATTTCCATTAAATCCTAAATTTTTGAACCCATTGGAAAAAAATGTTTATTATGTACGACTATGGAAATGATGGAAATAAAAAAAATAAAATAGAGAGAAGAGAGAGAAAAATAAAAGCAAAAAATTAGTTTTGACAGAAGTGTTGCTACGCTCAAAATCTACTATCCTACCCGGTTGACAGCAATCAACAGTCCCTAGATTCAGCATTTTTTCCAAGTGCCTTTAAGCCAAGCATAACTTCGTCACATACATCGTGCATGCGACCAATTTTTTCGGAAGAAACAGACGTGATTGATGGCTGATCCAGGTACAGTCCGATGAAATCGTTAACAATATGTCGTTTTTTGTCATAGCGCTTGACAAGACGTTGAAATGCTTCATTGTATGACGCATCCTCAATTCTAAAATGGCGCAACAGCAGCTCTGCAGGTCCTCGTAGTTGTCCTTTTAAATATTGAAATTTTTGCGCGGGGGAGAGGCTCGTGTTATCGTGGACTGTAGAACGGAAAAGATCAAAAAACGAGTTCCACTCTCTTGGTTTGCCACTGAACGTTGATAAATTTAACCGAGGAAGCTTGTAGTCTGCTGCTAAGTTCATTGAATTTGAGGTATTAAGAAAAGTATCATTTAGAGCAAACGTAGCAGAATTTGTTTTCAAGCGCATGAATTTTTGAAGAATCGACAAAATTTTATAATAGTCTTCATCAACCGTGTCCATGTCAGACTCAACGGTAGCATCAATCGCGAAAATTTGGTGTTCTAATTCAACGAATTCCTTATAATGCTTATTAATCTTATCAAGACGAGCTTTTAAATCATCGTAAGCCACTTGTTCAGTAAGGGCATTCGCGTAATTAACTAATTTAGTCACTTGGCCTTTTACTATGCATCTTCGTCGAATAAAACAATCCATTTTCAAAGTTCGTAAGACGTACCGTTACACGTAAAATTCGAAAATAAAATAAAAATATGTCCCGAGAATCACCAAAAAAATCACAAAATTTATATCACTCACAACACAATAATATGAATAGAAATATCACGCAATAATATTGGTAAAGATTTGCGTTATTAAATATTATGTGTTAAATATTGTTTAATGTCTCTTAATAAATTATATTTTTTTTTTATAGAGATGTATTGATGCAAATTATTGTTAGTAAAAAATATATAAATGTGATACTCGAGGTTTTTGCGATGATCCGATAGCGGTACTGGAGAACTGATTAAGTTCCGGAAGAATTTTTCCATGCGGTGAGGTTTCGGTACAACCTCGAGAAATCCAACGATGGCCCCAAATATCTTTAATTAATCGGCCACTTAATCCAATTCATCTGGCTCGAAGGACCAAATGTAGGTGCAGGAACAATCGCAAAACTAAATTATAACCTTGTATTGGGTTAACAATAAAAAACTTGGTTGGTTATATTTCACTCAATATATTTTTTATCGATTAAATTCACTTGTTTTTTTCTAAGAGACAAATTTTGTACTGCCAATAATAAAAAGATACATAATCGTAAAATAAAACGGGTGCTCATTCAATTTATTTTTAAAGCTACGACAAATCAATTGGTATAATAAAAATATTAATTTGTTATAGCCGCCAACAAATAGATGGTAGCACTTACATGAAAAAATATAAGATATTTAGTTTATAAACATTTTTAGATGATGACATATAGGCGCAGAATATAATTATTAACAAATAATAATAATGTTATTAGGGAAGGTAGACCTTTACTCGGGCCTGTCTCGAGAATAATATTGGTAAAGAATTGGAAAAATTGAAGAATAGGAAGAATAGGAAAAATTAGGAAGGTAAGGAATTATTACTGCGATTCTGTTGATGTTAATAACGAAGCAATCTAAAATAAAAATAGTCTCTTAGGCTCCGAAAAAGAAATGAAAATAAAGAAAAAATCTAGAGGCCTTAGGATAATTTGGTTCGTTTAGATCGAGAGACTATCTTGAACTTTTATGTTCGTTTAGGGAATTCAAATAAATTCAGAATACGGGTAAAAAGAAAATACCGTTAGGAAATAAAACTAAAATTTGTAAGAATTTATAATTTAGTAGAATTACTGTTAATTTGTTACAATATATAATAATTGTGAAATGTTTTAGGTTTTAGTTCAACTAATTAAATGTACACATATGAATTTGTACAAATAAAGAACACAAACAAAAAAGTACTAAAACCATTTAGTTTAAATTCCAATAGTTGATGATACACTGATGATTGTATCATTAGGAGATTTTGGGTTGTCATCGTTATCGGGTTCATTTGTCTCGTTCCAACAAACATTTTTGTCACATTATTAAGTAACTTTTGTATTTCGGATTTCACGTCATTTTTAATATCACAGATTGACATCATAAATTCATTTTTAAAAATTCCAATGTTTTTTTCAATTGTATCGAATTTATCATTAATTTTATAGATACGCTCATCAAACATTTTGGCATTTACAGACGCCATTACACAACAGAAAATTATTTTATGATTTTATTTTTAATTATTGTTTAACAATTTTTATTTATTTCTTTATATTTATTTAATAGTTAATAAACACAAAATTAAATGCAAATTATAGCAAGAACAAATTAAAAATAAAAAATAAAACAAATTAAAATATTACTACACAAATTATACGTGTTATTCGTTTGAAGCCACCTTCGTTTTTGTGTAAGGGCAACTATAAATTACACAGTAAAAAAATGGATCCACAACAAATAAATATAAAATGTAACATACAGTATTTATTATTTTTTAAACTTTATGATACATTTTTTATTAGCCAGATTTTAAAGGCCACACGAATTTATTCTACACCACTGTTCGCTTCGTACGATGTATACCGGTCTGCGCTGCTCGCTCTGTGTTAATTATCAAATATTCCCCCCGTGATAATTATCTTAAAACTTAAAAATAAGACTGAACATAAGTTCGCTGTTTAATTTGAATTTTAAGTACAACATATGAAATTTCCAATATTTTATCTTATAGACTGTCTGGACTGGATCAACACATTAACAAATATTTTCGTTTCCGGAAAAACTTTAAAAGGATTTCACCGCTGTAAACATGTTCCTAAATACTTTAATACTTGTTAAATTCAGTTACCGTCATTGAATAAAGTTTTGTCGTATTGTTCACAACAGAAGCATTTTGTTAATTGCCAGATTTTTTTTTTTATTCTTTTTATTGTCCAAATAAAAGTAATTTTTTTTTTGTTTTTGTTGTACAAAGATAATGATCATTTGAGAATATTTTGGTTATATGTATGAAACCGGCAGGCACGTGAACCAAAAGAATAGAAAGTTTTAAATCATTTCTATAAACATATATAAATATTGTGTTGTGTTTACAACAAGACATTTACAAAAGTACTACAATACCAACAACATTTTGAAAAACTCCATAAAAAAGTTTGTCTTCACTATCTGTTATATTACTCGTATTTTTCTCTTGCAATGAATTTCATTGCGATTTGCGATAGTTCCCTCAAAAAAAAACAAAAAAAAAAAAGAAAAAATTTGTTGTTCTTCGATAAATTTTTTCATTGTACCAAAGAAGTGCAATGCACGGAAAATAGTCAAATATTTGGTTATCCCAATTTTTATGGTACGTAAGCACATATGTATATGTATAATATGCATAATATATATATATATATATATATATATATATATATATATATATATATATATATATATATATATATATATATATATATATATATATATATATATATATATATATATATATAAATTATAGAGATAGAGTTGAAGTTAAAACACTCCGATTGCAAGACTGATAAATTCATATTCTTTTTCTCAAACATGGTAAACAGTTTTCTGGTCAAATTATCTCACTTTAATTTTTAATTTTTTAAAAAGGCTTCACATTGGTCGGTGTACTAATTTTTCGTAGAATCTGTGTTGAGGTATTAAAAAGATACACAAAATTAATTTTTTTCTTATTTCTAATAGAATTTAAGCTACGTTCCATATAATTTTTTGTGTGCTATTAACAAGACCACATTCTGTAAAATTGTTGTCTTGCATAATTTATTATAAATAAATTGCAGTCTTTTAGTCGCTATTCACGATATGTGTAGATAGCAAAGATAATTTCATTCCTTATTTTTTAAAGAAATTAAAATGTCATGTCAATTATTGTTTAAATTCCATTACATATTATGGAATTTATACAACATACAAATTGGTGTTTGCCAAATTTCCTTAAGTCGGTGAAAAATCCTTTTATAATTTGACATTATTGTTGATACAGTGTATGTACAGTAGTGTGGAAGTTCCACCACTGTTTTTTTTTTTTCATTTACAGTTCATGGACAAACTATACACAAATTTGATATGATTATATATTTGTATAATATAATACAGAATAACTATGTATGTATCTACTTGCTGTAGTTTAAAGATTTAAAAATTTATATTTTCAGAACAACAACCAATCTTTTGTAGAATAACTTTTTCTCGAATATTATCTTTTTTTGCTTATTTTCTATTAATTTTATTTTCCAAAAAAAAAAAAAAATAAAAATAAAAAGTTATGTTTTTGGTTCATTGCGATAATGTTATATCATAAATATCAATGGTTAAGATATGAACGTATACAAAACCACCAATAAATATTTATATGTATACAGCAATGAAAGTCCTTTAGGCTGTAATTCTACACAAACCTTAATATCATTTTGTAGGTTTTTATCAATTTAAATTTATCAGATTCATATCATAGTAGAAATAACTTTTTGACCCATTCCTCCAAACCCAAATTTATAAAAATTTTGGAAATACAAAAGTGGGGCACATTACACAAATAATTAATGTCAATATTTATAAAAGTTATTGTGTCCAGACAGCAACTTTTTACTTTTTTTTTGTTTTTGTTTGGTTCTGTGCCATTTATTTTAAGAAAATTGTGAAACAAAAAAAGAAAACGCGTAATGTCAAAATCATTTCCGTTTTTCATTTTTGCTATATTGTATATGGACCATTTGCAATTTATTTAATTTTTTTCTGGAAATTTATTAGGTCATATGGAGAATAAAAAATGTTGCCGAATTATTTGGTGAAGATAAAATATGTATTGAGATTATGAATTAGAGGTGGCTGAACTTTTCTGATATAAAACGATTTATTTTGTTAGCTCTGTGTTCTATTTTGTAATTGATATTAGCTGTTTAGTTTTGTGTAAAGAATATAATATGTACATATAATCAAATCAATCATAAGTAAGACAAACAAAACAAAAAAAAAATTGAGGCCATCAATCATTTTAGTTATCTTTTATATGAATCGCCACAGTGGAAAAAAAAATGTATAAATTGAAAATCCATCGAGACTCGAGTTGGTGATTTAAAGTGGTGGGTGTATAATTCGGCACGTTCATAAATTTCGACTACTCTCGATTTACTTTGGGAATCGGATTGAACATTATTTACCATCGTTTCATCTTTGTCTAATTTAATGTACACACACATACATATAAGCATAAAAGATACATATAAAGATATATATAGTTAAAGTTTTATTATTGATCGAACGTCTTTGAAAGATAAATAAAAATGATTGAAAATGATTGATGAGTTTCTCATTTTCAACCCAAAAAGGACAAAAAATATCATCGAATCTGCAAACATTTAAGAGGCAAAATTAGATTAGCATTACATATAGTAATATAATGACGACGATATTTTGTATCCATATACTTTTAAAACATCTTAATATTTTTGTACCATCGCCCGAATTTGGGCTCTCTTATATATATACATAAGTATCTATATATAGTATGTATATGTGCTATAATGATTTAAAAGATTCCTGCGCTACATCCCAGTTATCTTTTTCGTGAACAATTTTTTTTTTTTTTTTTTTTTGCGCCAAATCAAATGAGCACAAAAAAAATTATTATTGTTGTTGGTGGTGTCAAGAAAGGAATATAAATTATGATAAATTTTTTTTTTTATTCTTTATTTCTAAACAAACTGTGAAATCTTCCGAAGATGACACCGCAATGACAAAGAAGATTTATATTTATATTTATTGATTTGCCATTTCAGTATTTGATTTTATTATTTTTTAGTGATGTGCTTAAATTTGTTTTATATGGTTTTGCTCATATCTTTTTGCTATACATTTTTCTTTTAAGATTTGGAAAATCCACAGTTCAATAATAAAGTAGTATATGTAACCTATTTATACTTTTCCACAAAAAAAATTTAGAGCGAAATTCGATGAAATCGTTTTACCACTTTGACAAATTGGATACGGATATAATTTAGAAAAGTATTTTGATATTCGATCAGCCGCCTTTCGGCCGTATGACTCCACTCCAGATCATTACATTTTGTATATTAATGCGCGAATAAAAATAATTTTTGTAATTATTTTTAAATTATTTTTAAAATAAACAAAGAAGTGAATTAAAATTTCGCTACCATTAAATTTACATATTTGTGGGTACGTATGAACGAGAAAATTATTATTTTTTTAAAATGTAAATTACCCCCATGTTCCATTTATTTATTTGTAATATAGGAATAAAAATATATCAAATTTTTTTTTTTTTTGGAAGGTTTTCAATTAAGCAACAATTTTATTCTAGACGTCATAAGCCAAATTTATTCTATAAATAAATAAATTACCATGCAAATAAATATCTTAACGATTCTCTTGAATGGATTCATTGAATATCATAATATGTCTGCTTGTATATGAAAATATTAAACATTATGCGATTTGATAATTTATTTAAGTCTTTTTGGCATTGATAAAGATTAAATCTTTTTTTTTTTTTTCATTATAATTACGTACATAATTAAATGCTATTAAATTTTTAGGTCTGTTATAATATGATTTTTATGAACGCACAAAGGCAAATGCCTTAACTGATATCCGACTTTAACAGTCGTAAAGTTAGTATTTAATTTATATTACATGCTATTATTGGAGATTAATTATCTTGGTTTAGGCGACACTATTAATAAACTGGAGTGGATGTCCCCTTCTAACCCTCAAACATTTTATTTAGATTATGTCCTCCCCTGACAGCAATCAAATCAATTGTGGAAGACAATTTTTTGCTGACTAAATTTTTACTTTTTTCCTTTATTAACGATCAACTTTATTAATTGGATTTTTTTGTTTAATATTCCGAAAAAAAATAGATTGAACCATATTTTATCAAGGTGATATATGTTTGAATTGTGTTAAAAAAATGTTTTTACATTTTATAAAATATGCAATTTCTCACATATGGTCCATAAAACGCTTTAAGTCAAAATAAATAAATAAATATCGGATTATTTAAAATTAAAATTATGTACCGACTGAAAATGTTATTATTGTTATGTATGTATTAATAAATATTATTGCATTTAAAAATATTTTTTTTTGAAAATGATATTTTATTGAGTGAGATCAAAATTACTTGATGATGGATAATTCTGTTGAAGTTAATCTGTGGTTGCGTATTATTAAAATTTAAATTCAGTGATACATAAAATCAGTTGGACAGTGTGATAGTTTTTTGTGTTTAGTCCACAATATTTAGCACTCTGGAATGAGTGTGAGGGCCACCGCAATAGATATTCTTATTCCATCTTTCGCACCCCGGGAATCAATTGAAATTTCCATTTTTTTTTTTGTTCAATTTAAAGAGCCACAAAATTAGGGTTTCAAACTTTCTAAAATGGTCCGACCGGCCAGAGGTAAAAAAATAAATGTCAGATAAAACAATTGTGGTGAGCCAATACCCGACTTTCTTTTATAAACGGAGAATTTTGAGAAGCTTATTAAGCAAATTTAGGAAAATTTTAATTGGTTTTGTTTTTATTTTTTATTTTTATTTTTTTTTTAAGAACGCAGTGTTGCGTAGCTACATAGGTCATATAAGCCAAGGTAAGGAGCATATTATCCAGAAGACATTTTTTCTAGATTTAACTGCAAAATTGCTATTAACAAGATTCCAAATAATCCGTTTCGAAAAAAATTCTTTTGGATAATGCGCCCCATACCTTTGGCTTATATGACCTTGGCCAAATCTCTGGGAGATTTGATTCCAAATTCTCCGTTCCAAAAAAATTTCTTTTGGATAATGTGCCCATACTTTGGTTTAAATGATCTTTCTATCTTAATCTTGCCGACATTTCTGTGAGTGCTTGTTAATGGGCCATCAACAGAAAATACTCAATATTTTAAGTGGAAAACTATCATTAACAAGATTCCAAATCCTCCGTTTTGGAAAAGCTTCGTCTGAATATTGTGCTCCAGACATAGACTTAAACGACATATAAAGCTGAACCTTGCCCAAATGTATGGAAGTGCTTGTTATTTTGCCCATAATAAAAAATACTCAAAAGAAAGAAGAATCCTTTACAGTTCTATTATTTTTATTGGAATCATAAGCGGATACGTTTTCGTTTTTTCTAGTTTTGTGTTTGTTTTGAATCAAATAATTACGTTTTAATTATTTGTTGGAAACTTTACGGAAAGAAATCGCTCGGTTCATTCCAATAAGAATTTTGTTTTGACTTTTGAGTATTTCTAATAAATATATATTTTTTGTTATTTGTTATTTTTTGTCAGTAACTTCACGTCGGTAAATATTGGAACCGGTGTACATTTTTTATATCTTTCGCTTTTTTATATAATTTAGCCTGAAGTTTGGTAAAGTTGGCAAGATCCGTTTGTTCTGCGAGGAAGCTGCTTTGTTCGGTGACGATTCAATTGTTTATAATTCCACATCACTTAACATCAATGTTTTATTTGTATAATACGCTTTCAATACTTCAGCTTTACTAACATTAATTGAGAGATTAACAGCCAGCACATCATTCGATGACTTTTTTGCTTTATTGTAATACACTTCACGTACTTCACGTTTGATGCAAATCACATCATTGAATTTTAGTTCCATCCCTAAATTTTGTGAAAATGCACGACACAAATGTCTTGTCGGCAATTTTTTCCTTCAATCCTGAGATGCATACTGCTCAGCTTTAACAAATTCAGCTTCCATTTAACTTACACGATATTCCAGCTTTTCATTCACACTCTCAAAAGTTGTACTACTCTGCGAAACATTAGCGAAACCTTTTTTCATCGGCAACTAAGCCCTTTTTAGGGATTAAAACCACCCCTTAATTTAATCTCAAAAATTTTTTTTTATCCCGACTTCTACTCCTCGTAAATTAGGTTATAAGGGTTGCATCTCTATTTTTTAGAGGATGAAATTACCAATTTTACCAAATTAAGGGGTGGTTTTAACCTCTAAAAATGGCTTGATTGCCGATTAAAAAACTGGTTTCGTTAATGTCACAGAGTACTACAACTACAGTTTCTATAATTTTTTGAATTTAACAGTATAAAAGGTTCCCTTGTAAGATTATTTGTGTGTCTGTGATTTGGCGGCATGAGAGCGGAAGATTTATATTGTCGTACCAATTGTGATATTGGGGAAGAAGTATCAAAATTTAAGAAAATATTTTCCCAAAATAACAGAAAATGTTTGTAAAATACAAAAAAGGTTGGTTTGTTAATCGTTAACCGACTCTTTATGGGAAAAATGTCGTCCGAAGAGCCAGATAGACCCAATTTTATATTTTTATTTTAAAGCGGCATTTTGTTGTGGCATAACGAATTGAGAAATATAAAACTTAGTATTGTATAAACAATAAATATAAAAAATAATAAAAAATATGTACAACGGGTAATCAATATTTAGGCTGATACAGTCTAATGCATAAAGATGGCAGCATTAGACAGTTAATGGTTTTTTAAAATTTGTAATTTCTAAATTTTGGCTTCTCTTAAATTGTACAAATAAAGTTTTCTCGATTATACGTAGTCCCACGTCGTGTCTCGGACACAAGCTCGTCGGTTTTTTTGCCTTAGTTCGGTGCAGGGATGCTATTTTGGGTGGATTAGGAGTTTTTTGACTCCTTTGAATTTGAAAAAGTACCGAGGTTCTTTCGACCAAAAAAAGTACTTTCATTAAATATAAACTAGTGGAAGGAGCTCCTAGCTATCGAAAAGCGTGTGGACGACGAATTCTATAAAGTACATTTTGGATGAGATTGATACGATTGAGGAAATCCATTGTGACGGTAGAATTCCTAACTATCGAAAAACATGTGAACGGCGAATTTAATGAAGTTATTTTGAAAATAATGCTTCCCAAAATAATATCTCGATGAACGATATAATACAAACACAAAATAATTTTCTTCAAGAACTACGAGATCGATACGCCGATCAATTCAGAGAAATCCTGGAAATTGTGCATATGAGGAGATAACAGAAACAAATGATAAAATAAATAACAGGATAAGTAAGATAAGTAATTGTTGTAAAAAAGTGACTATAGGTTTAGGCGAAGAAAAGGCTGACTTGCAGCACTGATATAGTGTTCCAACCAAAAAAGCCAACCGACAAGCACGGCGTCGTCATCAAATCCAAAACCACTGGAGGATTCATTTAATAATTCGTCATCATAGAACAAGAACAATGGTACTAATCGGAACTTAAATTTATTTAATACAATCTGTGTTATCCCGAAACAAATTCAAATCAAACTGGAGAATACAGCCAAAATAATGGGAAAAGCTAAATTGCAACCAATTGTTCAATCGCAGTAACCGTTATTCTGGGGAACAGCAACCAGCGCACGTAAAAAACCTTGAAAGTAAATTTGGTACAACTTAAATCTGCAAAACACCAGTGTCGACAGCACGAACGAAAAACACGAATATTTTCGACCGTGATCCGTGTTTATCTATCTGCTCGACTGCATGTTTGTCACAACACAATAGTTAATTATATATGCTTAAGCGAAATAAGCAGTACTTCCAAGTGAAACAGTTGAACAAAAACAAAACAGTTCGGAGAAAATGAAAAACTCTACTGATAATATTGCAATGGGTCGAAATATATTTAAATCTAACACAAATACAAACGATAAAATAAAAAGCTAAACAGCTTTAGATAAAAATAAAACCAGTGATAATGAAAATGAAATTAAATCCGAGATTAAAGAAAATAATCAATAAAAACTCCAAGCAACGGCAATATTGATACTGGAACCGACAACAATAGTGGTTGGACCAACATTAATATTCGGTATATCTCCGGTATTGTCCGGTACATCTACTGATGTAAACCCATTATTCTCACAATATCAAAGTGATTGTTGCAAAAGTTGTCACTATACACCAACCACCGGACATAATATGTTACGGCAGTGTTACAGCGAGTTCATGGATTTCTGTATAATATGGACTTGTAATTGTCATCATAATTTTCAAAATTGAGATACGAAAGCTCAATTATTGCATTTAAATTCCGGTTTAGGAAGGTATGTTGACTTTAAATTTATGCCAAGCTCCCTCAAACTTTGTTCTGCCCAGATCAGAAAAATTACTTCAATTTAATTCTCGTGCTATAAAGAAAATAAAGAATATCTAGAGTGTTCGAAAAGTTGTTTGCTCTGCGGCAGTTTAAAATCTTAACTCAACTAATCGGGCTGTTCCAAAAAACAAAATAATTTGGAAAATTAGATATACTATATTTGGGTTCATCCCGCAACCATCAGCTAGCAACTTCAATATTAAGATTAAGCAATATTCGTAAACGCGCATTTTCGAAACTCGAGATGGAAGAGGGATGTGAAGTTTATCCTAGATTTATCCTAAAAATACAAAAACAACAATTTGTTTGCTAGTATGTGTGGAAATGTAACATTTAGGCGTTTTTCAGAAACCTACGATATAACTATATAAAAAATTAATTGCAAATAATATATTTTATATATTGTTTTTAGTTATACTAAATATATTAAATATATTAAAAGTTTAAGATAAATTAAAATAGAACGACACGTACCGATTTAAACACGTAATTTGACATAATACTAAACGCATTTATAGGAATTGCTCATCGGATTTCTTTATCTGGTGATAAGATGTAGGCCTAATTTAACTACTGGCCAAGTTTTAAAATTTTGGCTTGGATTTTAGATACCCAAATAGAGATCAATATACAGGGACTACACAACATGCCTCAAGTTGGGAATTTTTGACGAAATACTAAACGCATTTATAGGTATTGCTCATCGGATTCCTTTATTTGGTGACAAGATATGGGCATAATTGAACTACTGACCAAGTTTTAGAATTTTGGCTTGGATTTCTGATATCCAAATAGAGATCAATATATAGGGACCACACAACATACTTCAAGTTGGCGAACTATTTGACGTAATACTAAACGCATTTATAGGAATTGCTCTTTTGTGTGAATTGTGAAATTTGTGAAAGGCTCAACATATTTGAATTCGCTAAAATAATTGCAGCTGTAACCAGAGCACAATCGACACGAAATGTTTAAAATGACACTGGTGATATATCTGAGGATACTATAACAGAAACTCCCGATAGTTCCATTTTTGGTAGTTTGTTACCGTTTGTAGAATGAGCTGGTAAAGCTCATTCTACAAATTATATCACGAACAACAATGCACCAAACCGAAGAAGACATAAATGAAGTTATAAAGGAATTCCATATTACTCCTCTTGGTAGACATCAGGGATATTCAAAAACAATCAAGTGACTTAAACAACATTACGAGTTTCCTAGTATGAATGATCGTGTCAAGTCATTCATTAAAAAACGTTCTTTATACCAAAAAAAATAAAGTATCTCGTCTAAATAAATGTGCCATGCAGATTAATGTTGATGTTAAGAGGAACAAAGATATTGACGAAGGAATTAGTAATTAAATTTTGAAAGCTGTTGCTAATTTTGTCGGTCCTGCTCTTGCTCATATTTTCAATTTTTCCTTGGATCATGGAGTGGTTAGATGATCGTAGTGATAAGGGAAACTAAAAGCCACTTGCAATCTAACCAGTTGTTCTCAAAGTTCTCGAAAAGGCAAATAAAAATAAAGTTACCACTAAGTAAAACACTAAGAGTTCATCAGAATGAATCACCTATGTTGGAATTTTTGGATGTTATTCATACCGGTTTCAAGTATGTTAATATTTGTGCAGGTTTATTTATTGACGCTTCTAGGCATTCGATTGGGTTAATCATACACTTCTGTTATCTATTCTGTTTGACATTGGTTTTAGGGTTATGTCAAACAAGTGGTTTGCTTCCTACCTAGATAATAAAACGGTGAGAGTCAGAATTAATGATACTTTTAGTGATTTTAGAGTTGTCGAAGTTGGAGTACCACAAGGATCAGTGTTAGGTCCTGTGCTATTTCTAGTGTATACTAATCCTATTTTTAAACTTAAATTAAATGGTAACAATACTGGGTTTGCTGATTATTTAGCCTTAGCTTATTTTGGTAAATGTCCCACGTATGTGATTTCTATGGTCAATTCTGAGCTTAAAGTTTTACATGAATCGTTTGATAAGCATTACCTAATACTAAGTGAAATACCAAGTTTATGTGGTTTAGAATTTGTGGAAACACGGTTGCTTTAAATTACCCCTTAGTTATATATCATAGTTGGTTGGTGCAATCTAGGCCATATTTAAAGATGTATAATTCATTAGAACTTTATGAAGCGACCTAATTATAAATTAAAATCACCTAAATGTTTGCAATTCACCAATACATTCGCATTTTTTTGTATTTTGAAAGATTTAGTATAAACTTCACATCTCTATATAGATGTGTGAAGTTTTTCCTAAAATAATACTAAACGCCATTTTTTTTTATTTAGGAGAAATTTAGGATAAACTTAAAACGGTTTAGTTTATTTCAATCTTCTGGCTGGTAATTTGCAATCTTTATTTTGTACAAACATAGAATTCCTGAAAATCCAAAGATGACAAAATATAACACGTCGTTACAAGTTTTTAGCTGGAATTTCAACAAAACCTTAAATTAAAATCGTTTGATTGAATTTTCTTAAAATAAAAAAACAAATCTTGCTTTGTACATAAGTTTAATGTTTACATGACAGATTTAAAACCGGAAAACGAGTCATTACGGTTTAGCAACACACCAGGCCTATTTTCTTTAAATTAAAAGAATGAATAAACTTTACGGAATTGTCATCTCCTTCGTCGCCTCGAAAACAACGCATTTACCTCTCTTGTGACGTAAATAACTATTAATAATTTTCGGTAAAACAGGATCCTTCGGTTAGTTTATTTTTGTTATTAACTCGTAATTAAATCTATGTTAATTACTTTCTTAAGCCATTTAGGTTTTTTAAATATTTTCATTGAAAAACATCACAAGCAACGAAAAAAGCAAACAATTAAAAATATTTAAATTATCGCTTACAAATGCGATTCGACGATTGACACATTAAACCTTTAATAAGACGGGTGTGGGCGATGGGGCCGAAGGAGAGGTAAAAAACAATAAAATCTTAAACCCAAAGATCTCTTCTTTAAACAAGCTGATTTTTTTTTTTTTTTTCAAGTAGTTTTTTTTAAGTACTTTCGGACCTGAAGAAGTACCCTCTGGTGCATGGTAAAAATACTATTTTTACGCGTAGTAACCAACTTACTAATTTTGGAAACGACATGTCCATATCCATTCCAAGTTAACATTATTAATTTAGAGGCTTAACGTTTAAAACAAACTTAATTAAAATTTGTTTGTGTAAATTTTTACAAATCATTATTTTGATCACCTCAAATACATATTGAATTGAATTTTTTGTTTGCAAATCGGCCATTTGGTTATTTTTATTTATTTCAGTGCTTCCACCGGCATCAATCTTTGTTAACCTTAATCAAAGAAAAATACTCTAAAGCTCGACGCAAATCTAATTTTAAACCATCCGCCATCCTTCGTCGTTTTTTTTTTCTCTTGGACCTTAATTCTTCCGAAAGAAGTGATTGAACATTGTATAATTAAAACAATTAAAAATTAATTTTACATTTTACCGTAATGAATTTTTAAGAATTTTCACAATGCTTTCTAAGATTTCATAAGGCAATTAAATCGGTACGTAAAAGGGCAAACCTACTATAACAATTTTAATTATTCAACACAAGCACGAAATTATGATAATTAAGTTAAACTTGTTTTATTTTTAAAGATTCTCAGCATCAACACCTACACCACAAATTGTGAGTTTCATCTCATATTCTCAACGTTACATAGATATGTATGTACATACATAAATTATTTGTGTGAAAGCACAAAAGCACAAAAAAAAAACAATCAACATAATAAATATAATAAAAATCCTCATGAGAGTGTTTCATCATATGTATATATTATAACACAAAGCAGTTAAGACAAATATGATAACTTGATAAGTAAGTTTTGTTGTTCTTATAATATTATATAACACACAACCCGAAAATAAAAATTGGTTGCAATTATTCATCTTTATACCTTCACATGACAAAAGAAATGTACACCGTGCTATGAAAATCCTTTTTGTCATTTTTACCCATAATATAAAATAAAAACTTTTTGGTTTTCTTTATTTCAATCTGGAAAAATCACAACAAAATATCTTTCAACATAGACACACACACACAAAATATTAAACACAAGTTTTTACTCCTTCTTCTTGGATGCCTTCAATTCTTCCTATTGTTGGATATGTTTTCCTTTTTATTTTTTTTATTTTTTTTTTTATTTTTTTTTTTTTTTTTTTTTTTTTTTTTTTGTTGATGATAAATTGGAAAAGTGTGTTCGTATACATATCATCTTATCTTAAACCAAAATAGGAAATATAAAAAAAAACTTTTTTCTTATATTTTATTGGTTAGTTTTTCCAATGGTTTTGACTTATTTTGTTATATTGGAGCAATGATGATAACAACAAACAGTTTGATATGTGTCGAAAAAAAGTCACATAAATAAGCTAACGAAGACTTTTTCATCTCGCTACTTAAAATGTGAATAGATAAATTTTTATGTGAAACATTTTGAGTATTTAGCAAATACTAAAGCTTAGACATTTAAGGTTGTTGATTGATAATCAAATGAGGCCATCTTCTTCTAGATCCTGGTGTATCCTTAATTAAAACATTATCCAAACAAACAAAAAAATATTGGACACATCTCGAAAAAAAATTATCCATGACGACCTTGACGCTGCGTTTTTATAACCACAATCGAATCCAAAACATTCATTTCGAATATAAAATGAAACTGACTCAGTTCCTGTACAGCAACAAAACTAAAAGATGAATTTAGTGCCAACAAACTCATTAATCGTTTTTATTTTTTACTATCACAAAAAAAAAAGAAAACTTTGTAAGTATAGTTTTTTGTTGTACTAGCTATATTTATACACAGAGAGATAGATTTCAAAAAAGGCAACTAACCCCATTACTGTCGTCATCATCATCTTGTATATTATACAGTACTACTATAAAGTCATATACAATAAAAAAAAGATTCGAAATTTATATATGTATGTATACGTATAAAGCAATAGTTGGTGCTGCCAAACAAGCAAGAGATGAAAATATTAAAATCTTATTTCATCATCGAATTTATAAAAATTAATTTTCATGAAAATTAGAAAAATGAGATGAAAATTGTTGTAGTAAAATAAAACAACAAAATACGAGTACACAATATAATAAATTGATGCTATAACATAAGAAGTGTAAAACAAAAAAAGGAAAAATAAAACAGAAGAAGAATAAGGGTGGAAAACTTTTTGTTGTTGGTTTCGTTTTTCATTTTCATTTATTAAAAGTCACAATCTCTAGTCATAAATCAATTTTGTTTTTCTTATTTGCAAAACTTTAAGAGGATATGTTACACAAAATTAGAAAAAAAAACGTAATAATATAAAACAAAATAAACAATGTGTAATGAAAAAACATAAAAAAATAAAAAGCTCGAAATTAATAAAGCTTTTTGTGTTGATAAATTGACAGCGCGTTGCGCATCAAAAATAAAGTTTCAACCAAGACATGCGTATCTATGTATATGTATTATATAATTCGATTTTTTTTTTGTGGTATGCACGCATTTGCAGTAATCCGTCTTTAAAAGGAAAATATTTATCAACCCTCAATTTGTTAAATTGGGCTGAAAAATATTTTCTTGATCCAAATACAAATCATTGGAATTTTCATTTACATAATTTATTTAGATAATATACAAAAAAATAAAAAAAATCCATTCCGCCACCTTAAGGCTCAATACTGGAATGGAATAATAAATTAATATCCCAAATGTTTTTATCGTTTTTATGATGATAAACATTATAAGGAGCACAAAATAAATTTTTTTATGTCCTTTTTATCTGTAAAAGAAAATAAATCCTTTTTCAAGTAAAAAATTATAGCATATTTTTGACCTATGTAAATCAATTCTGATCTAAAAATGATTTTTCAACCAATCAACATATTTTAATGTTTCTATATGTTATTACCCTGGTTAATATTGAAACTATTCAATTTAGAGGCCATTTTATTCCGTATACAACATACACGTTCCAGTCTTCCAATTACACAAAAAAAAAATTTATTTACTACTGTTGTTATTTTTTTTTTTACCATTTCTATTCAATCGAGACTATGTGGAGGGTATTTTCTATATTACATCCAATATATACATGTACATTTTTATAAAGAAAACTTGTCGCACGACTGACCCATTTTTTCCACGAATAAACAAAGTAGTTTTTATTTTATTTTATTCTATATTGAAAACTTGGAAAATTTATAATGGGGTTGATGTGGGGTGTACTCTGGGTTTTAAAATTTTATTTTTATGTCATGTTATTTGTATGTTTTTCTCGAGAATACGGGCCATAACATTTTCATGAAAATTCATTAAATTGTATGTACGTATCTACGACATAAACAAATATTTTAGCGCATGAGTTAATATTTTCAATTGCAAGTTACTATAGTAAAAAAAAAAAAAATAAAAAGGAGGACGCTCTAGACTCGCTACTTACGAGTAAATTGCGGGATTTAAAACGAAAATTAAAGATTATATTGAAGCTTCTAAAGGTTGATATTGCCTGTTTTTATGGTTGTTTGTTTTTTGGGTTAATTAAGAGCGCGTTGCACCAGGACAGTTTTTTCCAAAGTATTTTTGCTTTCGACTTTTTCGTCATATTTCGTGGTTTAAATAAACTAAACTTAGTTTCGACTTTAATTAAGTTTAACTTTCCAGTTTGACATTGGGTGTCTAAAAATGCTTCTTCTACCTATAAACAAGTAAAGCTTTCAGTTAAAAACTTATTTCTTCCTATTCTTCTATTTCTTCCTTACAACACAACGCTATGACGATTTCTAAATATATCGATAGAGCATCACAAATTTCGAATATAATTTGAAAAATATCAAGAATTTCGAAATAATCTCAGAAATGTCGAATTTTCAAAATATTTAGAATATTCTTGAAAGTTCTTAAATATCGAATTATCTGTAAGTTTTGTTAAAATAATTGTATAAGATTTGAATTTGATAATTAATTTAAACAAGTTTGGGTTTTAACTAAACTTTTAACGTTTAGCCTTTGCCATACTTTTAGGTTTTTCCTAAAATGTTTTATGTATTTGCAAAAAATCAAGAACTTTTAATTTTATAAACTTTGAATTATCAAAGCTTTTTAAACTAAATCATTTTACTCAGAAATATGATTTTACAAAGGGTGACGGAATATTGGTTAAAATTTAGAATATTGGTTCTTAAAATCTCTAAAATTTGATATTATAAAGGAAAGTGGTATTTTAGAATAAATTTAGAATATTTATGTTCAATGAGCTTTAAGCTTGATAATTAATTCATACCTTTTGGGTTTGAACTTAATATTTGTGAGCCTTTTCATAATTTCAGGTTTTTGTTAAAATGTTTTATTAGCAAGAATTATATTTTGTAAGATATGACAAGAACTATTAGTTATAAGAGTCATCAATTAGAAAAATTTTTAAAACCAGACCATTTTATTCAGAAATTCTATTTTACAAAGCGTAACGGGATTTAGCAATGATTTAGTATATTTGTTCTCAATGTAAATTATCAAGAGCTTTTAGTCAAACCAAACCATTTGACTAGGAAACCTGGTATTATAATATAAGCTTTCGTTTATCGAAGCTTTTTGAATCAAATAATTTTACTCAGAAATTTGCTATTAAAAAGGGCGACGGAAGTTTTGGATACTACTAAATGTATTCTTTTCAATAAGCTCTAAGCTTCACAGTCTTCTTTTCAGTTTGAACTTAACATTTGTGAGCTTTTAAATAATTTCAGGTTTTAAATAAAATGTTTGATGAGCTTAAATTATGTATTTGAATAAATTGTCAAGAGCTTTAGTTTTAAGAGCTTCCACTTATCGAAGCTTTTTAAACAAACCATTTTACTTCGAAATTTGATATTACAAGGGATGACGGAATTTTCCGTAGGATTTAGAATATTTGTTTTCAATGTAAATTATTAAGAGCTTTTAGTTTTAAGAGCTTTTGAAACCAAACCATTTGACTTTAATATTTGATATTATAACGGAAGGTGTTATTTTGGGATTAATTTAGAGTATTTGTTTTCAGTGAACTTTAAGCTTGTTAATTTATTTATACTTTCTCGGTAAATTTTGTGCCTTTCCATAAATTCTATTTTATTAATTTTTTGTTGAATGTTAATTAATTCATGTAATTTCTAATATGCTACCGGTGATTAGACCATTTTAATTGTGTTTTTATTAACACGAGACACTAATAGACAGAATTACATATAATTTTATAT
Source organism: Tipula vernalis (assembly GCA_958295665.1). Classification (NCBI taxonomy): domain Eukaryota; kingdom Metazoa; phylum Arthropoda; class Insecta; order Diptera; family Tipulidae; genus Tipula; species Tipula vernalis. The sequence continues at coordinate 123,516,347 of OY282558.1, read as the reverse complement.
GATTTTTATATGTTCCGAAGATTGTAAGAGAATTCAATCCAGTTTCGAACTGATGAGCTTAAGATTATGAAAAAATCAATCTTCTCACCAGGCCGCGGCGACTATCTATAATAAAACAAACCGCTTTGAAAAATACTTATTCGTCTTTGAATTTAGAGCCAAATTAAATTGCATACGTTAGATGGACACCCGTCAGTAAGAAAGATTGTACGTCATTTATTTCGTTTTTGTAATTTTATCTGTATTTTTGATACTCTCAGTAAATTTGTACAATTTTATTTTAATTATATTAATCAAATTACTAAATTTAAGTTATTTGTTTTAAAATATGTTATAGTCAAAGGTTTGATTTAAATAAAAACCTAAAAATATTTTCTGGTACGAATATTTTTCATTCAGAAAATTTTAATCAAAAATGTTCAATTTTACTTGGGTTCACATGGGAAATCGCAATATGTATCATCCTTAAATTAAGCTTCTTTTGAAATTGGCCTGATGCTGATGGCTTGTATATGTAGGTGCTTTGGTTTATACCAATTTAATAAAGAAAAGAATGCGGAGTAATACTTTGATGTTTTATGGCGCAGAAAGTAATTAAATTCGGCTTGAATCACAAAAGCGTTTTGTTGTATAAATTTATATGAAAGGGAAACAGTGGGCGAAGTAATTTTATTACATAATAAATTCATTTTAAACGAATATTTTTAAGAATGGTTTTGAATGATATCTAATTAAATCACAAATAAAACAAAACACAGTAATTCGTCATGTAAGTACCATATTATAGTGTCCTCTATATGTCATTTGGAAATTTTTCGAGGAATCGAATTTTTAACTTCTTTTGTGTGATTATTACATGTCATAGAAAAATAATAATATCTTTCTATGATAGTGCAGTAACCTCTAAATCGTATTGCAATTTTATTGCACAACGATTTCTCAATTGCCACACGATTTGTGAAAACCCAAATGTTCCAATAATTATATTGTGAACGTTTCAGTTATTAATTTTGTTGGTCTGTACAAGTTTGTTATTTTTTATATTGCTAATTATTTAGAAATATTAAAGGACTATTGTATCTTAGAAAAAATAGCATGTATAACTCGTGTGAAAACGTGTAATTGCAATACCGTAGTGTAATATTACACTACAAGTAATATTTTTCGTCATATTAAACCAAAAATGAAGTAAAAACGGTTCTATGCTTGTGCAGCAATAATATCTGCTATTAAAATTGTAGCGTTTTTGAATAAAAAGGGAAAAAATGAATCTGGGTGAAACCATGAATTTCAAGACGTGATCGTAAGGGTCTTTAGCAAAACTTATTAAATGAATTGCAAACTGAAGATATTTATATATTAAATATTTAAGTTTGGCTGATCATGCATTTGATAATCGATAAAATATAGGATTATTTTATTCTATGTAAAGATTAGAATGCGCCGTTGAAGTTTTAAATATATATACACACATTTTTAGATTTTACTTCAACAGCACCTACTAAGCTTTATATTTGTTCAGTGCAGTTCTCATTTAGTGCGCTTTCTCATTATACTCGAAACGTTAACAATACATCGTCCGATAAAGCTTGATAGAATAAATTTCGCGGCCCCTTGAAATGTTTTGGAGTGAATTTTCATTGATGCGATATGATTACTAGTCAGCATTTGTCAAAACATTTTATAGGATTATTATCGACATATATCGGACGATGTTATGGTTACCAACACAGAAATTGCAAACACTTTTTTTTTACGATTAAAATTAGAAGAGAAGTTGTGTTGTATGTATGATGTATGCTGCCAACTAGTGGACTGTGAATCTAACAGCAGTGTATGTCATGCATATAGGGCGTCGTCGTCAAGCATAAATGTATGTCTAGTGTAGATAGAGAGGTTGTTTGTAGCTTGTAGCATATATATATGAATAATAGAAAACGATAATTAAATATTAAAATAACGAGTCTTTTATTAATTATCGTATACAAAACATGGTGTCAGATTAGTGGTTCTTTGTTGTGATAATCTAAAAAATAAGTGAATAACAAACTAGTAATTAAAATTTTTTTTTAAAAAAAAAAAAAAAAAAAATTAAGAAAAAAACAGAAGAACCGCGTGCTTAAGTGAGGTTAAGTGTTCGGCATAGAAAGCAAAATTAGAATATATTAAGTTAAAGACAATAAAGAGTTAATAAATACAAGTAGAATTATATAATAATGGAATTTAAACCACCAAAAAATGGTAATTTTATGGAAAATCCGGCGGACAGTTGGAAAATTTTTAAACAAAAATTCACAATTTATTTGCAAGCGCCAGTGAAATAGAATAAGGATGACGTAATTAAAATTGCAATGCTATTAAATTGTATTGGCGATGAAGGTTTGCAAATGTATAACACATTTAAGTTGAGTGAGGAAGATAAAAAATCGTACGAAGTGATAGTTAAACAATTTGATGAGCATTTTAGTCCAAGGAAACAGTCTTTAATCGGTTTAGGTTTTTCAAAAGAGGACAAGAAGATGGTGAATTGTTTGACAATTTTTTAACAAGTTTCAAAATTTTTGCACGGGATTGTGAATTTGGAGTCAAGAGTCGTCATTGATACGTGATAGAATAATTATTTGTATAAAGGACGTACTCGTACAGGAACATCTATTAAGAGACACGGGGTTGGATCTAGATAAGTCGGTTCAAATATGTAGAGCGCACGAAGCGAGTAAAATGCAAGCTAAAGAAGTACAGGACTCTGTGGCCAAGTCAGTGAATGTGGTCAATGTTCAACGTAATAAAGAGGTTTTTTGTTGCAAGAAATGTGGAATGGACCATAAATTAAGGAAGTGTCCAGCTTACGGGAAAAAGTGCATGATATGTTCGAAGGTAGGACATTTTGCAGTGGGGTGTTACCAGCGAAATAAAACTGACCTTTCCTAGAAGTCGGATAGTCGATCAAGTGGAAAAAGAACAGGATTCTGGTGAGGATAGAGAGTCAGATGATTGTAGTTTGTCTGTTAGACAAATAACAGAGGTTCAAGAAGTAAACCAAAAGGATGTCAAAATGGAAAACTGGTCACATGAAGTAGAGATAAACGAACAATTAATTAACTTCAACGATTGATAGTGGAGCAGAAATTAATGTGATTCCATATGACGTAGTAGAGAAGCTGAATAGGGTGCATCTGATAAAGGAACGGAATAGTAAAGTCAGCGCTTTTGGAGGGTTAAGACTCAATGTTGTTGGCGGAATTAAATTGTTATGTCAACCTAGGAATAGAGCGAAAGTAATGATTGAATTTGTTGTAATAAAGCATGTTAAGCCGATACTAGGGTTGCCTACTTGTGTGGAGTTGATTTTAATTAAGCAAATAAATAATATAGAGCATGTCGATAAAGAAAAACAACAATTTATGGGAAATAATAGGACAGTGTTTGAAGGTCTATGAAAAATGACGTTTAAATATAAAATTCGTTTGCAAGAGGGAGCAGTTCCAGTAGTTAAACCTTTAAGAAGATTGCCAGATAGTATTAAGGACAAATTAGAGTCAGTTCTTAGTCGGTTAGAGAAAAAAAAAAATTATCGAAAAAGTAACAAAGCCTACTGATTGGGTGATGATTTAGTAATTGTTGAGAAAAAAGATGGTTCGTTAAGAATATGTCTTAATCCGTTGGAGCTAAATAAAGTTATCAAAAGAGAACATTATCCTATACCGACAATAGAGGAATTTTTGCGGAAAATAGCTGGGAAGAAGATGTATACAGTACTGGACATGAAGGATGGGTTTCATCTAACAGTTTTAGATCAAGAATCTTCGTTTATTTGTACCTTCAATACGCCTTGGGGTCGGTATTGTTATAAAAGGTTACCGTTTGGATTGTCAAGTAGCCCAAAAATTTGTCAGCGGGAGAATGTCAGGATATTTGGAGATATTCCGGGAGTCTCGGTATATTTTGATGACGTAATAATTGCAGCCGAAGATGAGAAAGAGCATGACAAGTTAGTGAATTTGGTATTAACTACAGCCAGACAAAATAAAGTTACATTTAATCCTGAAAAAACTCAATATAAGGTTAATATTGTGAAATATTTGAGTTTTATATTTAACAAGAATGGAGTCAAGCCAGACACTAAGCTAATTGAGTCAATTGCTAATTTATCAGTACCTAAAGATAAAAAAGCTATTCAATTTTATACCAAACATGTCTTACCCTTTAAGACAGTTATTAAGTAAGGGGAGTGAATTTAGATGGGAAGAAAAATATCAACAAGCATTTGATAAGGTAAAAAAAATGTGTAATTGAAGCACAGGAGTTAACCCATTTTTACAACAAGAAATTAATAACTATACAGAGTGATGCAAGTTTGTATGGAATATGAGCCTGTTTGTTACAGGATGGTAAAGCAGTGCCATTTGCGTCGAGAAGTCTAAGTACGACGGAACAAAAGTACATACGCGATTATTGAACGAGAACTTTTGGGTATTGTGTTTGCGTGTACCAGGTTTAATAATTCCATTTATGGGCATAAAATACAGATAGAAACTGATCATAAGCCTTTGGTTAGTATATTGACAAAGGATATTCATAAAAATTCTGTACGAATTCAAAGGATGTATAGTATGTTAAATTATTTGTTTATTCATTCGAGATAAAGTATTTACCAGGAACGCGAATGAATATTGCTGATTTGTTGTCAAGGGATTCAGGAAATAATGAAAGTGTTGATGATTGTAACATTGATGAAGATGTTATACATGTAATCAGTATTCATGAATATTTGCCTATATTAGAGGAGAAAGTTCGGGAATTTCAGGTAGGAACTAGTAAGGATACATGTTTGAGGGAAGTTCTAAAACATATTCATGAGGGGTGGAAGAGGCCTGTTAAAGGGGAAGAAAATTATTATATGAAAGTTAAGGATCAATTATTTGTGAAAGAAGGGTTAATATTTAATGGTGATAAGGTGGTAGTGCCAACCAGTATGAGACAAAATATGTTAAAGTTAATACATAAAGGTCATAGCGGCATAGTTAAGTCGAAAGCGAAAGCTAGAAGATTGTTGTATTGACCTAAAATGGGAGAGGATATTAAAAAAGTGGTTCACACTTGTCAAGAGTGTGCTAAGTTTCAAAGGAGCAACGTTAAAGAGCCACTAATTTCGCATGATGTCCCAACATTACCGTTTCATAAAGTAGCTATGGATATATGTGAATATAGGACAGTTATATATCAGGTCATAGTCGTTTATTTTAGTAAATGGATAGAGGTTGTGAAATTGCGATCTAAATCGGTGTAGGATATTGTTATGGAATGTATTAAATTGTTCGCTGTACATGGCACATCCAGATATGTCGTTTGTGATAACAATCCCTTTAATAGTCGTGATTTTGGAATGTTTGCTGGGAATTATGGTTTCACCGCAAGCAGTAGGAATTATAAAAAACATAATTAAGAAGAGCAATGATGAAGCGGAGATATACGAAGGATTGTTAGAATATCGGGCAACACCAGTAGCTGGTGTTGAGTATACACCTAGTCAAATATTAATGGGACGTAATTTGCGAATAAAATTGCCGATAAGCAAGAAAATGTTACAACCAATGTTCGTTGATGGAGAGGGCACAGAGCGTTAATGGAGAGAGCAAGAATTACGAAAAAGAATTATGATAGAACAGCTAAGGATAAGTCAAGTTATATTGAAGGAGATAAAGTAATAGTTCAGGATCAGTTAAGTAAACAGTGGTCTCCAGCAATAGTTGTAGAAAGAAGAGAATAGCCACGTTTTTATGTAATAAAAAAGGAAAATGAGAAGTTATATCGCAGAAACTCAAGTTATTTGAGGAATACATTGGTTGAACCGCGGTTTAATAGGACGATGATACGTTTGGATGATACAGCCGTTGAAAGTCAAAGAGGGCCGGAAATTGTGAGAGTGCAAAGAGAGCGGAGTATCGAGTCTGTGCCAAATGATTCGAGTCTGTATCAAACAAGAGCGGATGGAACGGTTAGGCCGCTTCAGAAATTGGATCTGTGAAGAATTTTAATAAAGAAGGGGGATGTGTTGTATGTATGATGTATGCTGCCAACTAGTGGACTATGAAAGTACCAGCAGGCATCGTCGTCATGCATAAATGTGTGTCTAGTATAGATAGAGAGGTTGTTTGTAGCTTGTAGCATATATATATGAATAAAAGAAAACGATAATTAAATATTAAAATAACGAGTCTTTTATTAATTATCGTATACAACACAGAAGTCAATTTTTGATGTTGGTGAGGCGCGCTTTTTTGCTGCTAAGGACATTTTTCTTTTTTTTTCTTTTTACAAGTAGAATTAGGTATTTATTTAAAATAGGATTATTAATAATCAGAGTACGATAAAGACTTTCTGTTAGGAAATGGAGGAGAAGGATGAGTGAGTTTTCTTTGGGGGTGATAGGAGATAGGTGGGGTTTGTGAATGGGAGAAGATGAGGCGATGTGAGGAAGTGGGACTGGTTGACGAGACGGTGGAAGTGGGGGTATTGAGCCGCTACTGTTAATCGCACTTTGTTACGTGCATACTTAAGTAATAAAAGCACTATGTGCTCATGTATATAAAAAATTCAATAAGAAGTTTTAATAAAGCTTTCAATTGGCTTAACACTACAACTACCAACCAGTCAAAATGACCGGTTATACATTTATTGAATTCAATTTTTTTTAATTATTATGTTAATATTTTTGTGGGAGTTAATATGTCAATAAAGTAATTATGTTAAAATTCATCATAAACTTCCAAAAAAATATTAATATAATAATTAAAAAAATTGAATTCAATAAATGTAAAATTCGTCATTTTGACGTGTTGGTAGTTCTAGTCTTAAAAAATTGTTTTATATTAGTTTACACCAGCTGTTGTAACAAGTCCGATTTAGACGTAGAAAACGTTTGCCTTGCAAAAAAAGAACAGATTAGTACATTGTTTGAATGACAAAAATAACAACATAAACCCGCAAAATTTTGTTAGGCTTTTTGTCTTTTTTAGCAATTGTTACTATAAAAATAAAATTTTTACTATAAAATTTATTCGACCCGGCCGCGCTCTAGATTGGGGTAATGTTCAGCACAGCATCTAAAGCATCATGGATGAAAAGATGGAACGTTAGTCCGGGTCTTGAATCGGACTCGGATCATCGAAATTTGTTTCTGAATTGCTGTTGTATTCTGGCTGATAGTCAATTTCCATCAGATCATTAGCGAATCCTGCGTTATATGATTCTAACAGTTTTTCTATATCCTCCTTCTCTATTCCTTCATATTGCAATCTACCTGCCAAAAAACAACTGCTACAATTGCCTGCACAGCCTCCTCTTAAATTACAGTTTTTGAAAGATTTTCTACATATTCAGCCGTTAATGTATGCATTCATACTTTTACTGGTTACCTCTTGTCACGAAAACCCGATATTTTTCCCTTCTTACAAAAATGTGAAATCTCCGTAAAATGTGTTATGTATCATAATGTGTTATAGTTTTCGTCGGGCTATCAATACCTACAGTAATTATGGTAGGGCCCCAATCCTGTATAACTTTGTAATTAAACACTGCACACTTTATTATAAACTGTATATTTGTTTCAGAAAAAATATTCACAATGTTTATTATGTACACTAAATTTGTTAATACCCATCACCACTGATAACACATAAATGCGCGACCGCGAAATTATTAAATAAACAATTTTGATATTGTCTTATTATTTTTTGTAATTTCACCTGTTAATTTTAATTAAGTAATTCTCAAATGTTGCGCACAAATCCAGAAAAGCAAAGCTTGATAGATAAATTAATGGCTGATGATGCCACACCAAAAGAAAAGACGAGAGTGTGTATTTTTTGATGTTTTCTTACTGCGCGCGAGATTTTGACAGACGTATGTTTTAATGAATGAAGTGTGCTGCGTTGGTGAACAAGGTGCGTTCATGTAAAAGAGTGTGAACATGAATGTGCGAATTGAACGATGCATATTTATGTGAATGATTGAATTGGATTGTGAGTGAGTCGCTACAATCTCATCTATTCCTTCTGTAGCCGGGAACAATTGTGTAAAGGTTTGCCGAAGATAGTGTAACTTAAAATTCGACATTGCACCTTGGTCCATCGGTTATGTTAGTGACGTGGTGTTCGGTACCAAAAAAAAAAAATATTTGACGTTGTTATATTTCATCTTTTCGATAAAGTGAGAATTTTAAATTCTAATTTTTCTTAGAATGTCACACAAAAATATCGATTCGCGAAACAAAGCTTCTGTCATCCGTGCTGTTTTACTCTTCTCTCTTTGTTTCTGCCTTTAAAATATCTGGGATTTTTAGCCCCAGAAAATGAAGCTGGAGATTTTAAATATAAGCCATGTTTGATCTACGGATCGATTAAAGATATCCTTAATTTAAAATCTCCAGCGGCATTTCCACCTAAGAGTAGCGTTAAAAGAAAGACGTTTACAGAATAACTGGCATCGCCCACATTAAACATTCGTTTCGAGCAATATTAACCAGTATCAAACATTTTTTTTAACTGATCTAGAAAAATGTTTGCTGAAGCTGAATTTCCATATCAAGGCTAATATTGCATTGTAAGTTTGCTCTAGATTTAAATCTATCAAACCAACCGCTATTGGCTTCAAATTGTAGGTGTGATTTTGCATTTGATTTTATCAGTGGCTTGCTTAAAGATGGATAAAACCGATTTTTATCATTATAAACTAAAGTTAGAAACTCCTGGCACGAGTCACATGCTTTGACACATTCCTTTATTTTTACAGAATCTCGGTTTTTAATAATTTTAACGGTTGTGATGACTTAACTAAGTTTTTTTTTGTGATATTTAGCGCTGTAAAGAATTTTTTGAAGTTTTGGTATGTTTACAAATTGCACTGAAAGATTTGTAAGGTGGTTTAGCTGAGAATGCACACTCCCTAGTTTTAGGAAATATTACAACCAGATGATTGTGTAAGTCTATATTCTATTGCTAAATTGGTCAGCACTTAGCAGATAAATCGTTTAGGTTTAATGATTAAAGAACGAAAAATGGATTAAAATAAAGAAAACGCAGTTATTTGTTCAAGACTTGAATGTGTATACGTGCTTTTACTTGAATAATGTTACTTAAACTAAGAATGAAAAAAATAAAAGTAGTTAAATGAGTTAGTTACCTAAATTTTGAAAAATTATGTTTGATGAGATGATGGTCTAACAGTTTCCACTTCGTCATGAGACTTTTGCTTTCTTCCTTTAAGGCCAATGCAATTGTTGTTTGTTGCAGAATGGCCCTGGAAAAATATTGGATTCAAAATGGAAATATCTCTACCGAGCAAACGGCGCAGTGGTTAAAGCTGCGGCGGTTGGATCGGGAGGTACCGGGTTTGAATCCCTGTAGGGCCGGGATGCAAAAGGGATTTTTAATCATCTGATTACGATCGGTGCTGAAGATGAAAACATCTATGACCCCCTGTTGAGAGTGCGGAATCCATGGGCCGACCCACCTTTCATGTCAGCACTATAGGTTGGCATGAAGCAATGCAATGTTGAGGTGGTTTAAACGAAAACGGGTCTATAGCTGTGTACGTCCTCGATTTGGCTACTAAAGGCGTAAGGTAGGACGTAAAAAGCGAACTGCGAAAGAGTTGGGAGTGCCTCGAGCCCCAGAACAGATTGCAGGGATAAAAACAAACAAACAAACAAACAAACAAACAAACAATGGAAATATCAAATTTTCTTTTAATTGATGGTGAAATAAAGGAAACATTTTTTTGTTTCTGCCTTAACATTATAGCGACAAATCTGAATTTATTTGTGCATTGCATTCTCAGACTAGCTGCCTCTAATTATATTGTATAATATTATTTAAACTAAAGCCTCTTAAAAATTTAAAACAAACACACAGATAGCCGTTTATCTACGCTTTATGTAGTTTTACCTTATATTATATTTTATTAACCTGTTACGTTTTTGATTGATTGATCAGGGCGCAAGACTCCTGGATGACGCCGGGGCATCCGTATCCCCTTTACACATAACAAAACCGAAGGAAAGAAAGGTATGTTAGCAACAAAGAATAAACCCGGTTCCAGACACCTAAGTAGTTGATAGTTAGTAAATTTATTAGTAATATATTTTTAGTAAATTATTTAGCACAAGATAATACAATTTAAAGTTCATCTACTGCCCAAATTCCTGTAAAGTTGTTTCGGGTTCTTCAAGAATTTCCTAAATTTAAAATATACAAATAAATTAACATTAATACCACCCGCCCATCGTGCTGTCACCACAGCCAGTGTCATCTTGGTGAAGTTTCTCATGTGTTTCCTAAACTTAAACCATTCGATTACACCGAAAAATCAATTTCACTAAATTTAATCAATTTAATTTTAATAAAAATTAATTTAATTCCATTAAATTCAGTTAAACCCAAAACCTAATTTACTTCACCATTAATTGTTTATTTAAGATCAGCCCTTAACACCCTTGAATAAAATAAATTCAGTTCAGCATCTAAATAGAAGGACAGCAAATTAATCACTAACTGAATAACCTAAAATTCAAGATGCATACAAATTTTAATTCTCGTTTTTAAACTAAAATTCTAATACCAAAAACCAAAAATCTGAAACCCTATAAAATTTGATTTCCAATTCTTTAGCTTAACTAGCTATTGACTCCAGAAATTAAAGAAATTAATTAACTAATTCAAGATATTCATACCTCTAAAATCAAATTAATAATTAATTATTTCCTTATTACTCTATTCCGTTTAAATCACATTGCTCAATAATTTGAAGTAATTAAGAGCACATAAAATACTAACAGCTTAAAGTTGAAAAACTAAATATAAATCAAAAACTATTATTTTCCCATTTGTACCAATTGAAGTTAGGATTGAGTTGAGTTCATAGACACCTTATTCCTTAATTAACGGCTAAAATTTTTGCAGAAGAAAATTTGAAAATTCCCCTGAAATGGTGCCACTGATGAGGATATTTTGCAAAATTATGCTGCACGAAGTCAAATTGAAAATGATCAATGTATCTCGGTGTGCCAGTTCAATCCTCCTTGTTCTGTAACTCTAAATTTCGTTTATAGTTTTGCAGATTACAGTACAGTGTTTGCGGGAAATAGTTCTCACAGAAAAATATTTAAACTTATCTAGTTCCTTGTTCAGTGACTAGAAACTATGCAAATCTCAAATCAATCAAATCTAATCAAATATTTCTATGACAAATGTTCTGATTAACCCACCCGTATCGTCCCAGAATGGCTCAATCCGCTAAGGCGAATATGATTTACTCTAGGTAAACATTAGCACAATTTTTAGCTGACTTTCGAGCCCACTGACAAATACAAACCGGATACCCCATTACAGATGAAAATATCCGTCACATAAAGTATCAACAATTTTGATTAAAGCACTACTTGGAACCCAACAGGTGGCATACGTTACTTCTCTAATCAACATAAAACTATTACAAAATCGGCTTTAATTTGCCAACTGGCAACAACTTCATTCAATTTAACTGAAACGAGCAATGAGTTGAGGCTCAAACACAATGATGGGCGTTCGCTTTTTGTCTACTTCGCCTAAGGCGTTTAGCCAACTGAAAAATTTAAAATGTTGTCCTAATGTGGCATTCATTTTATTCTCCTTCGTTTTTAGTAATAAAATTTCCGTCTTTTCTTCAAAATTGTAGAGTAAATTGGGACAAAAAAACTGAGTGGAACAAAATTGGGACAAAAAGCTGAGTTCACCTTTACATTTTAAAAGCCTTCGATTCGACGAGATCCTAGGAAAAACGAACTGTTACTCCTGCTCCTATGATTTACTATACTCAGCCACAGAAATATTGAAGATTTTCATCGATTTTGTCTAGGCTCAAAGATAATATCGTTAATCATTACCACTACCGCCGATCTTCAGAACAGTGTACAATTGACCATTCAAATAAGTCGATGTCGTACAACTCCTCGACATAACGGTTAAAATATTTTGTCTCTTCTAAAAGTCCTTCTTCAAGGTCCGGTTGACCAAAATGACTCATAAAGTATTCAGTTCGTCTTGTCATCACGTTTCGTCTGGCAGATTGTTTGGAAATAAGGAGTAGACAGTGGCAACAACTCTACAGCCAACAAAATGAACCAAAACTTAATGGTTTTTTTTGAAATGTAAATGGCATTTTAGCGAACATCCTTAAATCTATCTACTAGTCACAATAAAATCGTTAGCATATTTCCTAAAAAAAATAATAGACTCAAAATAGCTGTAAATCAAGAAACAAGGACGCCTCCCATATTATTACATAATACAAGTTGATCCCTTAACCAATTTCTCATATAGATCACCTTTCTTGGAATATAATCCATCGAATCAATGGATAATTTACCAATCAATACCAATTAATATTTAATGTAAAACTTGCTCCGGAGCAATCGTATCCCAAATGCAAATATACCATTATAATTTAAAAGTTCACAACACAACCAATCTCGTTTACGGATACTTCGTTTTTAAAATCGAATTTTGTTTTAATCCTATATTTTATTGACCTGTTACAGTAGCAACATAATTTTCCTTGTTGATGTTTTGTATCTGACTTTCCGAAATTCTTGTTTGACAGTAAAGTGGGATTAAATCCTACAAAAAAGGTGAGACTTCAGAAATTTTCTTTTATTTAGATCTTTAGATAATTTTTTCGATTCAATAGATCGTCATCATTACATTAGCAAAAGCCTATCTATAAGTAGTGTGTAAACTTAGCTTCATATTCCAAGAAAACAACTTTAATATGCAGAGCCAGTAAATTATAGTCGGATAATTTAGAATCCACAATAGAATATAGAGAGCTTATATTACATAGTCTAGTAACAGCAGAAAAAAACGTTAATTAATTATCTTTTGTTACTTGACCTCATTAAAAATGCATACAATATGCTATTGCTGTGTAAAGAAGTTCTTGGAAGTTGTGTTTTTAATTAAAAAAAAAAAAAAAAAAACAAATGTACATTTTAATTTCTATTACACAAAATGCTAGTTAATAATATTAAAAAAATACCGACATAGAAAAATCCGGGAAAATACTGTTATCAGTGTATTATCTATGCAATACAAACGGATTTCCATATTCATTCTGCCTTCACACAATTCCTGGTATTATTTTCAGATTAAAATCTCAATAATAACACAGACACACTATGTACATACGAGTATGTACGTACATACAGCAAAATATAGTGGAGGTAAATTTATCAAGGATAAAACAAAATCAGGAATTATCATACCTTCTGTCTGCTGTTATGTTTGTGTGTGTGTGTGTTTTTATAATATTATACCATATCAAAACGTACATGATAATTATCCAACGCAATCATAACACCAACATACTTGTTTTGCAGTTTTAAACTTTTACAGAATTTTCTTTGACTTTTATTTTGAATTGACGTGACATACACACATAAAACATGAATTTGTATTTCAGAGATGTTTACATAAACATAATGTACCCTTATATAGGCTAGACAATTTAATATGAACAGACTTCATTCACTTTAGGGTTGTCAGTTTTTGTTCTGACGAGAAGAGTAAATCGTAATATCCATAAATTTGGAAGCTCAAGTGCTCAAGTACTACAAAAAAACTATTCTTAGAACTTTTTGCAGTTTTTATTTTTTTTTGTTTTATTTACATAAAACGTAGTAATAAGTAAAACCAAACTGAGAAAATATTAAATGTAGGTTTGATAAAAATTTAAAAATTAAAAATTAGCTACACTGGAAAATGCATTAACTCATCCACCAATATTTAACTCAAATTGTTGGAGCCAAAATTAAAAATGAATTTTGAAAATTGGTTGTGGCAACCTTTTCAAGCCGAATTGACGGATCATTTCTCAAATTGTAGCTAGTACTCACATTCAACCGATTAATATTGATAATGAAAAATATCTTCATAGTTTTAAACACATGTAAATTCTGAAACAAAGACCATGATGCAGAAAAACGAGAACCTTTCTATGAAACTAGTTAGCACTCATTGATTGTTTGACAATTTTATTTATTTCGTGAAAAGAAAAAATTAATCGTCATGGTCCTCCATCAAATGTAAGTTGTGAAATATGCAAATCTTTTTATCATAGTACTTTTGTGATACTGAGAAGGCATAAAGTCGATTTTATCAAAAAAAAAAAAAAGTTAAAAATGCATTGGTAGTAACAATATCCTAGATCATGTTGTTTATAGCTTCAATAACATAGCAACGTTAAATCGTCTTTACTTCAAGGACCAATTTTTCAGACATAAATTGGAAAAAAGGTTATTGGCTTTGAAAAAGTGGACTAGTATTTTGTTGATTTTCTTGAGGGTACAAATTTTGAAATTACTGATCCGGACGGGACTTTTAAACTAATTATTGATAAGTATAATCAGTTAATTGGCAGATTCACTATAACTAGGAGTGTTGTTGCTAATTTGAAGACTAACTCATATCCTTGGATGACAGACAACTAGTGGAAACTCATGGGAAGACACAATAATGCTTTAAAGAAGCATAAGTTAAACCCACGTAACGTAGTTATTCATAATTTACTTAGTGTTTGTTTCTAATGTCTATAATATCTCCGATATTGTCAAATGACTATTTTGTTCATATAGGTAAGTCACTGGGTAAATAAATTGGAAGTGATAGGGATATTGTGCCGTAATCCAGATTCAATATTTCTAAGCCCCACTAACCCAGTGGAAATTTGTAATATTGTTTGCCTTCTGGATAGTGGTAAAGGTGGTGGGCCAGATAATACTCGTAGTTTGGTTTTGAACCATAATGTCACATTATTTTCGGAAATTATAGCGAAATTAACAAACACAATTCTCGAAACTGGTTAATATCCAGTATTTAAAGATGGTGATAATTATCTTGCTCCTAACTAAAGACCTATTTCAACTTTGTCTGTATTTGAAAAAATACTAAACTCACGGTATCGGCTTCCTTAATAGTTCAAGCTTTTTTTATACACACCAGTATGATATTAGGGAAGATGCAGGTACTGAGTTGGCACTTGTCGAAATGGCACTTTAATCGAAAGGAATATGTTGGAGCTCTCTTTCTTGATCTAAAAAAAGCTTCTGACATGGTTGATCACCAATTGCTTCTAGATAAAATGTGCTCTTATGGATTTCGTGGAGTAGTCAATAGGTTGATTAAAAGTTGCTTAACTAATCGTCAACAATACGTCATGATCAATGGATCCACCAGTGATGTCATAAATGTGAATTGTGGAGTGCCTCAAGGCAATGTGCCAGGTCCATTACTGTTTTTGATATTTATTAACGACATCTCGCTATTACCTTTAGCGGGACAAATTGGAATTTTTGCAAATGATACTGTTATATTTTATAAAACAAAGTACCAATCTACAATACCTACTAGTATGAAGCATGATATGGACATTCCAGTGGCGTAACTACAAATTTCAGGCCCCCGTAACATTTTTTGGGGCCCCAAAAATACTTCTTGTATCAATGAACAAGCAATGCTTTTAGTGAAAAACTTATTTCTTTCTATTGTCTGGTCTCGCATTAATTAAAAGTATCTGATTTTGAGAGTAGATGACACGAAACATCTTGCTGCAACTCAATGCTCTAACGATTTCTAATTATATCGATAAATCATCAGAAATTTTGAATATAATTTGAAAAATATCAAGAATTTCGAAATAATCTTAAAAATGCCGAATTTTAAAAGTATCTTGAATATTCTTGAAAGTTCTCAAATATCGAAATATTCGTAAGTTTTGTTAAAAAATTGTATACATTTGCAAAAAATTGTCAATTAGTTTTAAGATTGATAATTAATTTAAACAAGTTTGGGTTTTAACTTAACTTTAACGTTTACCACTTTTCATACTTTTACATTTTTTTTAAAATGTTTTATATCCACTTGGGTGCAAAAAAATCGCACATTGCTTAATTTTCCACAAAAGTGTAAAAATATCAAAAAAATCCAATATTTGTTTAATTTTTTTTAATGCAGATTCAAAGTCTATTTCAATACCTATCCAGTGGTACCTATTTTGTATTTATGCGTGCCATCAAACTGATTTTTGGGGGTAAACATCTGAGGTGTATGTTTTTGTGAATTTGTAAGCATGAAAATTAGTAGTAAAAATCGAATTAAAACATGGAAATCAGCAAAAATATTTTTATTAATAATGAGTATTCCCTCCTCTGGCCCGAATTACAGCTTCCATTCGAAGAAGGATTTCACCAAAGTTTTCCCAAAATCTTCAGATATCGCCTCCCATTCCTCTACGATCGCCTGTTGCAGCTCCTGGATACTCGTTGGAGCAACATCTCTGGCTCGAACCCTTCTTTTCAACTCGTCTCATATATGTTCGATGGGATTGAGGTGCGGGCTTCGAGGTGGCCACTCCATAACAGGCACATCCACCTCTTGAAGGTACTGGTATACTACACCAGCCGTATGCGGGCTCGCATTATCCTGCATGAACAGACAATTTTCACCAATAAACCAGGCAAAAGGAACGACATACTCCTCGAGTACTTCCTCAATGTACCGTTGAGAAGTCATTCCTCTTGACCGACCGCCAGTATTGGCTCGGGCGATGAATACAAGATCTGTCTTCGACTCTAGTGATATGCCTCCCCAGAACATGCACGATCCACCGCCATACTAGACACGTTCTTGGATGCAACATTGTGCATATCGTTCTCTTTGTCTTCTGTATACTCTTCCGTGTCCATCGGTGCCATATAAACACATCCTGCACTCGTCAGAGAACAGGACTCTTCTCCATTCTTCCCCTGTCCAATTCAAATGCTCTCGAGCGAACTCACGACGGGCTCGTCGGTGGGATGCGGTTAATTTGGGCGCGTTTGCTGGTCTGTGTGCAGTCAGATTAACTTCTCGAAGTCGTCTTCTAACTCTCCACCGACTGACTTCGACTTAACGGTCTTCTAAGAGCCGCCGTCTCAGTTGAACCGCGTTCATAGGACGATTTCGCAACGAATTTGTTACAAGAAAGCGGTCATCACGCTGTGCTGTAGCACGAGGTCGGCCAGATCCTTGTCGCCGTCTGAAGCCACCAGTTTCCTGATATCTCTGCCACACTCGACGAACGGAAAATCGGCTCAAATTTAGTTGCCGAGCCACTTCTCTTTGGTTCTGCCCCGCATCAATTAGTTCAACCATTTGTGCGGCTACCTCTGGTGTGGTATCCATTTCTTTGCTCCGGTTGAAGACGTAATTAATAGAGGACCGTTTAGACTAAGCGTCGATATGCGAATGATGAGAATTCCGAGCGAGATATTTCATGGCATGCTATTGTATTGATCTTGTTGAATTATTTTTAGAATTTAATTCGAAAGCATGCTGTATGCATTTGACAAAAAATCACTTTGTTGTCATGGTACAAGTACAAAAAGGTACCACTGGATAGGTATTGAAATACACTTTGAATCTGCATTAAAAAAAATTAAACAAATGTTGTATTTTTTTTGATATTTTTGAACTTTTGTGGAAAATTGAGCAATGTGCGATTTTTTTGCACCCAAGTGTATACAAAGGGTGACGAAATTTTAGCTAACATTTATAATATTTGTTCTCAAAGTTAATCATCAATCATTAAAAGCTTTTAGTTTTAAGAGGTTTTCAAACCAAACCATTAAACTCTGAAATTTGATATTATAAAGGAAGGTGGTATTTTAGGATAAATTTAAAATGTTTGTGTTCAATGAGCCTTAAGCTTGAGAGTTAAATTATACCTTTTTGGTGTGAACTTAACATTTGTGAGCCGTTGTATAATTTCCGGTTTTTATTAAAAAGTTTTATGAGAAAAAATTATGTGTTGCAAAAAATGTCAAGAACTATTAGTTTTAAGAGCTTTCAATTAGAAAAGCTTTTCAAACCAAACCATTTTACTCAGAAATTCGATTTTATAAAGGGTAACGGAGTTTAGGGACAATTTAGTACATTTGTACTCAATGTAAATTATCAAGAGCTTTTAGTCGAACCAAACCATTTTACTAGGAAACTTGGTATTATAATATAAGCTTCCTTTGAATTAAATCGGTTTACTCCGAAATTCGGTATTGAAAAAGGCAACGGAATTTTGGGACAAATTTAGAATATAGATAATTAATTCATACTTTTTGGGTTTGAACTTAACATTTTTGAGCTTTATGTCAAGAGCTTTAGGTTTAAAAGCTTTCACTTATCGAAGCTTTTTAAATAAACAATTTTTCTTCGAAATTTGATATTGCAAGGGATTACGGAATTTTGCTTAGGATTTAGAATATTTGTGCTCAATTGTAAACTATTAAGAGCTTTTAGTTTTAAGAGCTTTTCAAACCAAACCATTTGACTTTCAAATTTGTTATTATAAAAGAAGGTTGTATTTTGGGTTTAATTTAGCGTATTTGTTTTCTATGAGCTTTAAGCTTGATAATTTATTTATACTTTCCAGTGATTTTTGTGTCTTTCCATAAATTCTTTGCTTCCGTTGAAATGTTTTATGAGCATAAATCATGTGTTTGCAAGAAACTTCATAAACTTTTAGTTTTAAGAGCTTTTCATTTATCGAAGCTTTTCAACTTATCTCATTTTATTCAGAAGTTTGATATTACAGAGGATATTTTTTTGGAAATAATTCAGAATATTTTTTTCTCAATGTGAATATCCTTCATCCAAAAAGAGTTTCCATTTTCGACATATTCGGGCGATCGTTCAAAAGATGAAAACACTTGATGAAGCAGAACATGATTCATTTGAATGGCCTCGGTTAAAATGAAACATCTTGCAACTCTATGCTATAACGAGTTCTAAATATATCGATAAAGCATCAAGAATTTCGAAATAATCTCAAAAATGTCGAATTTTCAAAGCATCTTGAATATTCTTGAAATTTTTCAAATATTAATTATCCGTAAATATATAAAACCAAAGGAAATCCTATAAGTGCTAATCACTGCCATGTACAACGTAAATAACCCGGACATTCTTGAATAATTTTGAATAACCTACAGGAAATCGGGAAAATATCATAATTTTGGCATAATCTCACCAAGATCTATTAAATATCACCATTTAGATTTATATAACAGCTGATATTTTGCAGATCAGTATAAATTTTGACCAAGAGGCGTTTTGCGTTGTATGTGTTTATAGATTTCATTTTCAATCAATTAGTGATTTCATTAATGAATTTTCAATGTATTTGTCAGATATTTATACTAAGAACTTAATTTTGTTAGGAGATTTTAACATAGATATTTTAAGATCAATTTCAAAGTATGACGCTGTAAATAATTACTTTGAAATAGTGTCGAGTTTCGGATTAATATCATTAGTTAATGAACCTACTAGCGTTACCAGTACAACTTCTACTTGCATTGATCACGTTTTCATGAGACTGATAGCACATTCAAGATTTATTTTTCAAGTAGAGGTTTGTGATTTTAGGCTCTCAGAATATAAATTACCTTCTCTAAAACTTTTCAGGCAGTTATCATGAAAAAAGAACATAATTCCAGAGTTAATTAAAAAAATTAATTTTGATCTTTTAAATCCATTTTACTACATGATCAGGAGAAAATTATATTATCGAGCAACCCAAACAGTGCTATGGATCAATTTTTAATCGTAGTTAGACGAAGAAAATTAACGAAGCTTCATTTGTTGTACCAATTTTTTCTTCCATATTTGTGTAATAAACCCAATAATGTAAAGCTGCGTAGTCGTGTACGACAACTTCAGATTAAAATTTAAGCTGTCATTAAAACAACCAAGGAAAGTTATTTTCACTCTATGTCGTTTAGTGGATGACATTATCGGTAAAGTTTATATAATACTAAAACAATTTCAGAAATCATTAATACAGATGGAATTTGATAAGAGATCGATGTTACATAATGAATGCTGTGGTGCTCATACACATAATACTAATCTTAAAATGATCTGCCATAAAAATATTTCAGAAAATTTTTTCTTCACGTAAACAGCCTCGATAATTCCAACTCATCTGGAATAGACAACGACAAAGTTCTTACTATATACTTTACTGTTACTATATAAATTGAATTGTGCAGGTATTCGAGGGATCGTCAAAGGCCTGGTTTAGTTCTTACCTTGTCAGTAGAAGGCAAACTGTAAAAATTGGTGACGAAAAAAGTGAACTTGAGTGGTTAATTGTGGTGTTTCACAGGGCTCAGTACTGGGTCCCATTCTCTCTCTAATTTATATCAACTAGTTATTCCATCTTGAGCTATATGGATATAACGTGACTTTTGCTGATGATGTTTCACTTACTTATAAGGTTGCTTCCCTAAAATCGTTTGTTGAATAGATGAATTATGATCTTTTGGTTCTGAAAAAATGGTTAGACCTTCATTCCATATTTATGAGTACGAAAACTAAAGCTATGTTTTATAATTTGTCTGGTAATGTTACCACAAATATGAAAATTCGGTATCATTCATCGGAGTGTATTAATTTTAAAACCATGAACGTAACACCAAACGTTTCTAGATGTCTGAGCGTTTGTGTATGTATTGATTCTGTTGAACAGTTAAAATCGTCTTACAGCCTATGAAGCGGCTTATGCAACCGTTAGAAATATTGCTAAATTTTAGACTTTTTCAGATTTAGAATATCGATTGGATCATTTCGTGCATGATGCGCCTAATGTTAAAGGAGTAGATGATAGTGCTTCGATTATAAAAAATTTAACTGATGGTCTCAAAATGAATCGAATAATCGATCCGATAATCGAAGAATAAACCTGCAAAATTATAGTGACATTTAAAAATGCGAGTGTGAAAAGGAAGTTTTGAAGGAAATGTGTCGTGTGAGAAAAATTCCGACCAAGCTTAATGATGAGAAGTCAACAAATTATATATTCATTACCGAGAGTTAAACACAATAAAAAAGAAAATTGTGGAATCAAGCGAAAATAACTAAAGAGGAAAAGATTACAAATTATGGAAACGTGATGCCACAATTATGCTTAGGAAAATTAGCGGAGGAAAAATTGTTGTGCCCGTGAGAGTTACCGAAGCCGTTAGCCTCTACAATTCTAAGTTAAATTAGAGGTTGGCCATGTATCACTAATACTTGTCATTAATAGATTCTATATAATTCGCTTCTACTCGTTTGCTGATCTCGGCTCTTCAGTAATGAATTCTTCTTTTTTATTCAGTGCAAGTTTACGTAAATATTATGGTGAACAATTTTCAGCAGGCAACCAATTAACGTATGTCTATTTCGTAAACAAATTTCCCTTTCCGAATAAAATATTTTTAAATTGCATGCGATCCTGCTGAAAATTTTTCAGCAGAATATTTACGTAAACTCGCAGTAAGTCGGCATGAGTCAAATATTTATACAAATAGTTCTTTTTTATTTATTCGTCATCACCCGAATTCCGGTTCTATGGCAAATGAGAATGAGAAATGATTTAATTTTTTTTTTTCGACTAGTCAGTTCTAATACTCACTAAAATTCCGATTCCCGTATTGCAGATGAGTTTCAATTATACTAAAACATTATAGCATGTGTTATTTGGTTTACTGGATTATTTTTGGGCAATATTTTGTTGCAAAAGCAACATTTTATATCAAACTATGTTTTTTTTTAGATTGAGATGCATTGTTGAGCTTTTTATAAAAATATAGATATAATTATACATAAAAATAAGAGAATTAATAGAAAATTTGTGACCGAAAATTTATAAATTTGTGTGACATCTTTCAAATTTAGTTGCAACAGTTTTATGTACATATTCACAAAATTCGTGCCGTGGCGTAATTTTTAAATATTTCCACAGTTGTATTTAGACTATTTTAACAGCTGAAAGTTTATTATAAACATACATTTAGAAATATTTTGTTGTGTTTTGGAAGAACAAACTTCTGAGTTATGTAAATGTGAGTCTCTTTTGGGTCAATTAATTTCGTTTTGGTTTAGTTTGAGATATCACAGTAAGTTTAGGTCTCAAAATTTTCATTCTGGATTTTAAATATTAAAAATATGGAAACTATTTTATATACATTGTTCATAAAATCTTTCTTACGATCAAAATAGGACATTTCTCACAGAAAAATATTTCATGGAGTTTTTTGAGATTCTTTATGAGTTTTAGTTTTTCAGATTGGTTTTTCCTGCCCAGAAGTTATTTTGGCTTTTAGTAATTTTATGATTACTTTTGAATCTCATGTTATTAATTACACAACGTCAAAAAAATTTCAACCAAAAAAAATTAAACCCTTGATATCGAGCTCAATGCAAACAATTATTTGTACAGTAAAGTAAAGAAACATCCGGCAAATGAAAATTAAAAAAAACAGATATTTGAAATTGAAAAGGTTTGTGGCTAACAGACAACCCAAAATAATTAGTTGCTGTTGGCTTTGGCAGCAGTATAATCTCAAGAAGAAAGAATAAGAATAAAATTAATAAAAGTAACGAAAAGAATTCGAACGCATCCCCATCCCCAGATTAACATTGGGTTGCCTTTTACGTTTTTTTAAAGTTAGTTTCTCAAAATTCCTAATTCGTAAAAGAGACTCATGTGTTGGCCGCCACATATCATTTTTCTTTACTTTCTATCCCTTAAGTTCAGTAAATTGCGTTTCGAAGTGGTGTCTGTCGGTTTATCTGGCTGTCGGTCTATCTGTCTGTCTGTCTGTCTGTATCCTCTATACAGTACAAATGGCTTAACCCTTGACCAATCGAACTGAAATTTCATATTTAAGATTTTTTACTTAAATTGGGAGGTTCTAGTGAATTTTAATAAAAATCGTCCAAACGGAAATTTACAGAAAATCTTTAAGAACAGAACCAAAAATTAAAAATTTTATAAAACCTGCTTAATAAGCTTCTCAAAATTTATAAAAGAAAGCGATGTTCATTTTTTTTACCTCTGCCCGGTCGGATCATTTTAGAAAGTTGGCAACCCTATTTAACAAGATGTACTAGTCAACCAGACGTAATATTTTCCGTTATTTTCCGTTGGTAAATTTCTAGTACTAAGGTGCTGAAGATCTACATAAGCTCAACCTCAGTCGATTATTCACAGTGGAATTGGAATACCTCAATGATACGTTTCTCAGTAAATGAGCCTATTTAGACGAGTTTGTACCACCACATGATGTGACTTCCTCGCTTTTTACTTCTTTGCCTGTAAAAATATCTTCACTCAAATATAGTTTAAAGGCAAAGAGGTAGGAAACGATTAAGGTACATCATGCGCTGTTTACTATACATCGTCTACCAGTTCGAATTTAGCAGTCTATTCACAGTGAATTAGCAAAAAAAGTCAATATTATTAGCCCTACTAAAGTTGTTTTCACATCAAAAATTAGTAAGATTAAATTTTTAATAGATATCGGGGCAGATGCTTCCGTTATTCCTCTAAATTTTGGCAACTTTTCAAAGTTCGATTGTCAATTCAACCTTTTTGGGGCTAATGGGTGGAGAGTTAAAGCTTTTATACAAGTTTAAATTATTTTTGAACATTTTTATAATTCAAAATTTTAAAATAATTGTGTCCTAAATAAAAGTAATTTTTGAGTTATGTCGCTGCAAGTGAGCGATATAGAATCCCAATAAAATTTTTAGAATAAAAATCACAAATCCTCTGTTTAACGGATACCTCTCTACAATGGACAACTTCTATTGGTCCCGTCGATTTCCGTTGTAATGAGGTTTTCCTGTATATAGATTGCTCAACTGTTCACTAAACCCTAATGTAACCCCAACTAAACCGCAACTTAACCCTAATCCAACTCTCCAACGGAACCCAACTCTACCGCAAACTCTACGCCAAACTCAATCCTCAAACCAGCATATATAAACAATTGATTAACAACTCACTGTATTTTATCCAACCCCAACTTAACTCCAACTCAACTTCAACTCGACACGCTAATTGACCCCTAACTTAATTCAATAATCAAACCAGTATATATAAAAAATTCGTAAATATTTGTATGATATGTAACCAGGTGATTTGGTTCAATTCGTATGGCAGATACCCGACCCTCTTATCGTACGGTTTCTAAAAGCTTTTCAAATCTCCACCTTGACCGTAGAAACAAATTGGCGAAAAAAAATCCAAATCGGATAAGCCGTTCTCGATATACCATGGATAGACATCCAGACATACAGACGTCCAGACATCCAAACATCCAGACATCCAGACGTCCAGAAGAACGGACGGGCTTTTTTTTTTGCTTTTTCAGACTCACTTGCTTTCAAAACGTCGATAAAAATGGTTTCGGACCAAGCAAATTTCTCGTCATTTTTGACAGAATTTCAATACTTTGGTCTTTTTAGACCGAAGTAAATTAGAAAAAACCTCTCCAAAACAATTTAGGCGCCACGAATTTATTAGTCAATTTACGTTCAATTCATTTCTATTCCTATTATTTTGCGATATTTCAACAGATACACAGGCAAATAGTTTTTGATTCTTTCCAGAATTTACCCCATCCTGGAATGAAATCGTCGGTAGAAGTAATAACAGAAAATTTCATTTTCTCCTCTTGGTAAATTCGATCTATAGTATCGCAGCTTTTACTAAAATTCACCTCGACATTATTGGTCCACTTCCAATATATACGATGGATAGCTCAATATGACTCCACAAAAGAACAACGAGCTTCAATCCTAAGTGCAATGGCATGTTACAAAGATGGCACAGTACATTCAAAACGACCATTATGTGTCACAATAAAAATGACTGGGCTAAGAGTTTACCAATAATTATGTTTGGTTTACGCATTAAATTAAGAGAGGAACTCTTAACATTAAGGATCCCTGGTCAATTAATTGAGGTCAATAAACAATTCATTTCACAATCAGATTTTGTCAAAAAGTTGAACGATAATTTCGACCAAATTAGACTAGTAGCAGCGACCTGACACAGCATAGATAGGCCGTTCATTAACAAGGATTTGTCAACTTGTCGTCCATAATGTTAAGAACGGACGCACTGAGAAAATCACTACAATCACCTTATTTAGGGCCGTATTTAATGATTAGTCATAAAGATAAATGTTTTGGCGTGGCGATTAACAATAAACACCGACGGTGTCATTTGAAGTCAACCGGAAGCGAACGGACACTCACAAGTACATCAGTTAACCCTTCATTTACAAAAAAAAAAGGTAACCTTTAACGATCCACCAAATAGTAATACCCAGAAACCCAACCGGATAAAAAAAACACTCGATCAGGTAGAATATCTAAAAATCTAGACGATTACGTGGCTGAGTACACTGGAGGGGGAATTTTGCGGCGGTATCAATCTAAATTCCACTTAAACTTCATCGCTACCAATATCAAATATTTTGAGTAGAGTGTTTTAGTTATAAATTTTAGTCTTTCGATTGGCAACTAGGCACTGTAATTGCATGTTAAAAGGTTTTGCGACCCTCTCTGTACAAATATTTTGACGAATCTCGAATTGGTGATTTTTTAGAAAGATGTTTAACGAGTCATGCTTAGTTCAAATTTTACAACAGAAAAGATAAAGCGTTTGCAGATGGTATGGATTGGTACTATAACAATCGTCGCTCCTTTCCAATATATAATTATTGTGTATAAAATTACACACACACAAATAATAATTCTGCAAAGTTCATTCACATTGTTTACAAACGTGAAATAGAGGAAACCATACCAAATGCCAAAACGCGTTTAATGATGAAATTCATCTGTCTTACACATTAACATTCAACAGAAGATACGAAAAAATTAAACCAAAATAAAAATTAAATTCCACAATTAAAAACGAAAATTCATTTGTAAATTAATTCACACCAACAGAAAATTAGTGGTAATGGATTTCTTCGTTTGAAAACAGAAGCGATAAATTCCAATTTCTTGTTGATTATATAAAAGAAATTGGGGCGCGAAAATACTTTTCAATTCTTAAATTATTAAAGGCTATAATAAAATTAAAAAAATAATTTGATTAAAAATTTGATTATTGCATTTAATTCGATAAAATTATCTCAACAATATTTTGGTTGTGGTTCAAATCAGAACACGCAAATTGCTTGAAAATTTATATAAATAATAATTAACAAACCGCAAATTTAATGGATTCTATGTATTCTCAAAACTTCCCACCGTATCATAAAACGTTTCCGAAGTAAATAAATAAAATGTGGAAAAAACTGTTTGCCTTTGCGGATGGATACTTTATTCGTTTCGCTTGGTAAACATTTTCGCTTCAAGCACAAACATTTTTGTTTCCATTAATTTTTAAAATAAATCCAGATACAACCGGTAAACGCATAAAACAATCATTCTGAGCCATTGGGGCGCCAACAATTAATTAGTTTTCGCCAATTTCATTTGTTCGTAATTTACACAAATATTTTTAATTTATATTTTCGCAGTTTCACTGCAAAGCAGTTTCTAATTAATGAAAACCGAAATCATTTTTTTTTTTTTTTTTTGAATAAACATGGAAACCAAATATAATAACCGCACAGTTAAAATAAAAAAACAAAAAATTTGTCGGTTAAACTAATTAAAATGTAATTACTTTAAAAATAACGAACGCGGAAAATTTCATAATCATCACCACTGCTTTTACCGTTTAAATTCGTTCATCTAATTTCACAAAGGAAATTTTTTTTAACTGTGTTTGGTATTTTCCAATTTAATCATTTTCTTTGTTTGGAAAAAAATTTGTAATTGTATATGTACATGGTAATGTATGTATTGAACATGAGCCTAGTGGGATATTTTATTTATGTACACAATTAATGTTAAATTGATCTCCTTTGGTGTAGGAATAATTTTTCATGTAAATGTATTTGTAGCTCGCTAATTGATAAAACATTGTTCTTACTATATACTCGTTAATTAATTCACCAGGTTTAATATTAATTTATTATACGTTTTATTGCTTTATTGTAAGACCTTTGGTAGAAGTTGGTAAAAGTCAACATTAATCCTGGTTTATGTCGTTATTCCTTGAAAACTTAATTAAAACTAATTTATAACTACAGCTTTCGGCAACCTTTAGATATTTTATAATATTAAACATTTCAAAACAACTAAATTAGTGTCGATACGTTGTTACATCGTTATAAGTCACAAAATGTTAGCTCGCCGATCGTTAGTTGCCGAACACTGTATTGTTTAGAGACTTATTTTATAATAATCCTTATTAATGTCACAAACTGTCGAATTGTTTTATATTTTTTTTTTTTTTTTTTGATATTTCGACAGTTTTTTGGGGTGTTGATATACCACATATTTTGTTTAGTGGTATATGTGCCACGTGTTTTTGATATAAATCATAATTTCTTCGATATAAAATTATTGTTTCATCATTAATTTTACACACACAATTATAGTCGTAGAATTACAACTTAACATCAATCAGTTTTATGCTCACGCCTTAAATTTCAAAAATAATAACCAAAGCATGTGAATAATTAATAAATAATATTTTTACAAAAGAAAATCCTTTAATATTAGATTACACATCATAATGAACAACCCACACCTTTTCTTTATGCTAATCATCAACATAACAGTAACCAATTTAAACCATTCTTATTACAATAACAACGTTTGAAAATTGATTTTTCCCATTTCTTAGTGATTTTTCCTAATCTATTGATGATTTGAAGTTGTTAACCCGGATACAGAAAATAGGTTGCGGATCATTTTAAATATTTTATTGGTATATGGTAAGTGGCAGATGTTCCAATGAGATAATAAACTTAATACCATCGTTAAAAGATTATCAACCTTGTACTGAACCTTACTAATAAAACCAATGTTGTGTGTTTAAATGAGAGAGGTTTTAGTATCGTTTTTTTTTGGAAATAAGACGAGGGAAAGGGTAGTAATAGTTTGGGACTGTTTGGAAAAACAAAAACAATATTTCTGGTATCAGTGACGGAGAGTCGACGAAAAGTAAGTCTGATGGTTAGATTTACATAAAAAAACATTTTTGTATCAAGAATCGTAGTTGAGGAATTTGTTGTTTACGAATAAAAGCAAAGAGATTTGACAATGAGATCTAGTCATTTATCTCTATTGAATGTTGTTAATTTTTTGTGGAGTATAACCCATTACTAATGCGCTTTCTGCTCAAGATTCCTAACTTTATCACTGATGTATTGCGACATGGCGCGTTCACCATGCTACGCAAGACTTTATTTTGGAAAGCTTTAAATACTTTTACGATAGTTTTCGGCAGAGTTCCTTCCTAATAGCAAAAACATTTTCCGTTTTTGATGGAGTGGAATGGTGTGGAGTTGGTTCCAAATTCAGTCGAACAGGTAATCAATTAACGTTTTCGTTGGCGAAGTTTACATGTATAGATTTAGTATCGTGAGTTGAAAGCGCCATATCTTGGTTGACTCCTCTATGTTGCCAAGATTTCAATATCATCCGCAAGTATTCCCCAGAATTCCTAGTTTAACTGTAGCCAATATTCTCTTTAGCTAGGAATTTCCTCTTCACGTTTTACATGAAAGTGTCCATCAGCTAAATATCAAGTAAAACTGCTTCAGCAGATCTTTGTCTAGTTTAAATGCAATCCATCGGTGACATACTTTGTCGAAGACTTGTGATACGTTCAAGAAGTTACTTGAATATATTTTTTTGTTTTCAAGTGAATCAGTGCCGGCTTGAGATTTCTGAGCGCCCTGCGCGAGATTTGTTGAATCGCCTCTTTTTTATTTTTTAACAAAGAAACGAACACTGAAATTTATCAAAGTGGATGTACTAAATTTTTCGTGTTTAGTCGCAATTATGTCAACCTCAGTTATAGTTAATCGTGTTACGTATTTTATAGTTAGTACATATAGCTAAGCCCTATTAAAGTATGGGAGGAGGGGGAGGGGGTGTAGAACGGCTAATTGCTCCCAAATTGATGCCTTTTTTAAACCCCACAACGTTTAACGTATTATTAATATATGTATTTAGTTTTTGACTGACATCATGGCAAATCCTCAATCGTCTAGCAAGCAAGCAATTTTCATATGAACCAAAGAAAATTTGGTCAAAAATTAAATTGAAACTAAAATTTGCTCTTGCGATTTGCTAGATTATCGAATATTTGCCCATCATCGAAAAATATGGACCAATTTTCACGGAACTCTTTGCAGTCTGTAAGTACCTAAAATTTATTTATTTAAGCGAAATTCTAGAAAAAATTTGTTGAACTGTGGAGAAGTTTAAAAGACAATATAGTAAGACAGTAGACATTATAGTACAGAAGTAGTTTAAAAAAGTCACGTGCGGTGGACGCTTAATTATAGAAGGAAGAAATATCAACTCGTCACCAGATGCGATTTGTCATAATGTCTTTGGTCCTGATGAATTTGAGCCCGAATTATATGGAAACTTCTAGTGGAAAACACAGTATTCTATAATTAATGCCATGAAAAATTGGTTTTGTTAAAATTAAAATAGGAGTAATTTTGTAAATTACATGCTAAACACAATATTTTACAAGCTTTTAGCTAAACTCGTTTTGCCAAGCCGCAGTTTTTCGACAGTTTATTAGGACTATTTTTGAAATGAAATTCTGAATCTTCTTATTTGAATTTCTGTTGAAACGATATCCTAGCTTAAGTGTTCAAATTATCGTTACAATAGTAATAGGGAATTGGTTAAAAGGAGAGATTAAAATCGATTTGAGATAGGGATGGCAAATTTCTTCAGATTTATCCATTTATCGATAATTTTAAAATTTTAGTTATTTACTTTATCCTTACGTGATGAAGATTCTCGAACATTCGGTTGATTCGTGATAATGACTGTCTTATAAGTCAAAATCTTTACAACTGAAAAAAATGTATTTTTATCGAGTATATCGCGAACAATACCTTAAATATAAAGTTAAATTAAAAATCAGATGTCGGACGACTTACCGGTTAATCGATTTTATTTGAGTTTAATATTGGACCCTACAATTTTAAATTTTGTTGCGTACCTCGGAACGTGTAAATCAAATATTATAGCTGTAAAAGAGTAACTCCTCCCTTTTTGCAATGTTTGTGTGCTACTTCGATTTTTTGAGAGCAAGAGTCTTTAATATCTTATTTTATTGTAAAGCCTTTTTACTTGAATTATTTGACATGATCAGTAAACCTTTCGTGATCAAAGGCTAAATCAACAAATTTTAAACATATGTAATTATTGTTCAATATATGCCACCAAGTTAATATTGTAACCTATTTTCAGTATTTAATTTAATTTTATAAAGTGAAACCTGGTCACAAAGGCCCTACACTACTGCGACCAAAGGGACACAGCACAATACTCTATCCAACAAATTTCACTATTTTTTGGAATATTGTGGGCAAAATGCTTAGTTTTTTTGGCCTATGAACATCTTATTTACCATCGGATCCAAATAAGTTAATGTTTGTTTCCTCGCTGAACAATATGTTTGTTTCTCTATTTTTTTTAATCGAATTTTCCAATCGAATTTTTACGAAATGTAATGAATACTATTTTCAAGATGTAACTCTTTCTAACATCAACAAATATTTTAACAGGGTGCAGATTGACCATTTTGAATATTAGACTTTAAAGCATTTGCGACCTAATTCTGCGAAAGGCCCAAAACTGGAGCTCTCAATTTTCGAATCAGCATTCTTACTTATGGACGTGGTTAACAATCGACGTATCACCGCATTATTATATCAAATTTCTATGAACTACAATGTATCCTTTTCAATAAAAAATACCAATTGTTCATTTTAAACAAAGAAAATCAAAAACAATTTAAAGAGTAAATGAAGCATTCCTAATTATTTGTTCACTCTTCAATACGCAAATAACATGAACTAACATCGACATCAATTTCGTGGTACTAGAACGAAGTACAACTACTACACAACAGATCCCATCAATAATCGAAAGGAATACCCTTTATTCATTACTGAATGTAGATTTATTGTTTAATTTAATTGCTATTGCTAATTTTTTGATCAAGACTATATATTTGGACAACCTAATATTTATTTCATCAAGTTCTTTAACTTAATTGGATTTTATAATACATATTGTCAAACAAGGTTGTATTTGTTATACGGTGACTTCAAAAATGTCTATGTTTTGAAATAAATTTACGATCATGAGATCAATTGGACGCTCACAATACATTTGCGCCCTTAAAAATGTTGTGCCCTGCGCGACCGCACAGTTTGCACACACCTCGAGCCGACCCTGAATTGAATCTTCAACTAAATCAGTGATTCTGTGCATAATCTGTGCTAAAGTGTCTCCTTGTAAAACCAAATTGGTGAGGAGGGGATTTTCCAACTGTAGGAAGTAGGGAAATCGGCCTGTAGGATGTTTTCTTGTTCTGCGGCTTGTTAGTTTTTAGAATCAATATCACCTCTGCCATCTTCCATTGGTATGGAACTTTGTTGGTCCGTAGGAAAATTCTGATGCTATTGCTGAACCTGGAAATACCACTGTTAATAACGAGCTACTACAATTTGCAGAGTTAAGGCTATATGCATGTTGGCCCGAGTGGTACACAAAAGTAGCGTCTACAGCAGCTGTTTTAAATTTGTGGCTGTTGTCGATGATTGAAAAAAAGTACTTAAGTTTCTAATAGCTGAGCACTGTTTCATACTTCGTGCATGTTTTTCAGTGGTCTGAAGTCTCCTATGCTTGAATTACCAGCACCTTCAACTTTAAATTCACAACATCAATAAATGCAGTTCGCTATTGAGTTCCATTTGCCTGTAACAACCCACGGATATTGTTGGCTCCAAATAATGCTAAATTGGTTTTTTGTATTTGTTTTCGTTTCATGCTGTTCATTTAATTTTGGAATTTTTCCTCTTCAGCATTATATTGTTCATCGCTGGAATTATTTGTATTTTTTTCTGCCATTGTACGAGGATCCTGAAATTAATTTTTTTTTAATTAGATAGTTAGTAGCTTTAGCTAATATTTTTGTTTATTTGTCACATCACTTACAACAACATATATTTCGCCTTTTTTGAATGTAAACAACGATTAACGACTGCTTAAGATTTTTTTGTTGAATGTAATATTGTAACACCAATAATTCGTTAAAATTTTGCCAAACATTATCATTTATCAACAAACAGATTTACCAACGAACACAAAGCTATACAGAAAATAATCTCCGACAAGCAAAACACTTTAAACGAAATACCATCAAGCAAAAATACACAAAATTATTCCTAAAAGCAAATCGAAAGGCGTGAAACCTCATGAGGTGATCAAAATTTCGGTCAATTCAACTCCCAAATCAATCCCTAACTGAACCTCTCAAGTCAAATTTTAGTTCAAACTCCAACTCAATTTACAACTAAGCCTCCAACTCAATCGCAGTCACCAAATTAACCGCCATCGCAACCCTCAAATCAACTTTAAAATCACCCCTTAATTTAACCCCAAATCAACCATGAAATAATTTCAATGCAAGCTAACTAAACCCTAACTCAACTTTAGCTCAACTTACCTCGAACCAAATCTCAACTGTTTTCTCAATTCGAAACTTGATGGTCAACCCAACCCCAAAATTAACTTGATTCGCAAACTGCATACGTCTAAGAACTCAACTCAACCTAACCTCCCACTAAATCCTAAACTCGACCCCAAATTAATTCCTAACCGAACTTCTCACTCAAATCCAACTCAAATTTAATTCAAACCCTAATCACCATCATACCATAATATCAACGTACAATCATAACCTTAAACAATCATTCCATCATACGATTATTCTATTATACCATCATGACTATATACTATTAAACCATTATACAATCATAATAACGTGCCATAGTAACGTCGAACCATCACACCATCATACCATCATACCATCGTAACATCGTATTACCATACCACCATATAATCATACCATCATACTGTCACGCCATTATAAAGAGTGTTTCAAAATTAAAGCAAGATTCGAATTTGCCGCCATTTGTGCAGTAAGTTGTTGGCAACCTTGAAAAAAGAACAATTTGACCGCTGAGAGTTTAGGGCTAGTAAAAATGGAGCGTTCACGATACAACAACGTCTTTTCATTATTGAACAATATCTCAAAAATAATGAAAGTTTGGCGGCCACAGTTCGAAAATTTCATATAAATATGGTCGGAATAGTGTTTTAACTTCGTCAACTGTGAAGAGATTAACTGAAAAACTCAGCGGGACTGGATCAATTGGAGACGCTGAAAAGACTGGTCGTCCAAAACAAGCCGTACAAATGTCAATATCGAAGCAGTGCGTGAGAGTGTTGGTGAAAATCTCAGAAAAGCAATTCGGCGTCGTGGACAAGAATTGCAAATTTCAAGAAGCTCTCTATAGCATATACTCACAAAAGATCTGTGTCTCTATCCTAACAAAATTCAACTAACACAACAACTGAAGCCTAATGACCATGAACAGCGAAGAGAGTTCGTTGAATGGATTATTGAACATCACGATGAAGTACATTTTCACCTTGATGGCCTTGTTAATCGCCAAAATTGCCGTGTTTGGGGTTCGGAAAACCCACATGTGACTGTCGAAAAACAAATACATCCACAACGTGTCACTGTTTGGTGCGGATTTTAGGCTGGAGGCATCACTGGACCATAATTTTTTGAAAATGAGGCTGGTCAAGCAGTAACTATTACTGGTGCTCGATATTGCGACATGATACTGATGTGAAACAATTCAATTACTGCATGAAACATTTCCTGGTCGTGTAATCTCTTGTTTCGGTGATCAGAATTGGTCCCCTAGATCGTATAATTTAACACCATTAGATTTATTTTAATGGAGTTATTCAATCATAGCATCACAACATCATATAATAATATCAAACCATCACACCATTATATCACGAATACTAACACAATCATACCGTAATATATACCATCTGGCCAAGATAACATCATACCATCGTACATCGTACAATCATACCATCATACCATCTTACCACTATACCATCATATCATCATATCGTCGTACCATCATACCATCCTACCATCATACGATCATATCATCGTATCATCATACATATCATCATACCAGAATACAGATTTTACACTTCAAATTGAACCTTTAGCAAATTATGCTAATGGCCAACTAGGATGAAGCTTGACTATTCCTTAATTGATTATTATTAAATTTGACCTGTGCGTTGGAAGTAGGTTTCTAAAATGATTTTTAGATGAAGCTCTGGAATATGGCTAATTAGGATGGAACTTAGCTATTTCTTAACGGATTTTAGTGAAATTTGACATCCGCGATGGAAATGGGATTCTAAAATTACTTCTAGATGAAGTTATGGAAAATGGCCAAGTATGATGGAAAATGGAACTTAGGTAATCCTTAACCGATTATAATAAAATTTGACATTTGCGTTGGAAATGGGATTCTAAAATGATTTTTAGATAAAGTTCTGAAATATTGTCAGTAAGAATATAACTCTGAACCAATCCCATTGCATGTATACGTTGCGAAACACATTGTTGGGTAATATTCAACTCTTCTGCCAATTGTTTTTCAGTCTGACAAGGATCCACATCAAGCAATTCTTCCAATTCTGTATCTTCCAATTTTCTTGGTCTGCCTTCACGTTCTTTGTCTCTTATGTGAAAATCACCAACTTTGAATCGTTGAAACCACTCTTTGCATGTTGTTTTCGATGGATCATGTTCACCGTAATCTTCCACAAGCAAACGATTTGTTTCCGCTGCACTTTTCTTCAACAAAAAATAATGAAGTAAAATTTCCCGCAAATGTGGTTTTTTTGGCACAAAATTCGACATTTTCAATTACATAAAAATAATTGTTGTTTACGCTTTGAATAATTACTTCACTAGTACTAGTGATGCAAGCAGTGATACTTACGAGACCTCTCTAAAAAGGTCGGAAATTTATTTGTACACCCAATAACTTAAATGTTTTTAACCGATTAAGGTAAATTTTGATGTTTCCAACAAACCGAATGAAATGTGAGCCAACAATTATTTTTAGATGAGGTTGTGAGAAATATGTCAATATTGCTTCTATCAAGTTGTCTGTTTAGGTTTCTGTGAATCATGCAGCTGTTGAGGTTCCTTTGAGCCAGCGTAACCGTACATTTCAATTGCTAAACAATCAATATTATCTGTGTAATAAAGTTTCAGTTAGAAATTTTTATTGCCAATCCTTCGCTTTAAGCTTTGGTTTATGTTTTTTGAGTATTTGTTGATAGAGCGGCAAGTTTAGAAAAATATAGCGTGAGGCGACCACGCGCCGCAGTGTTGAAACTACTAACGGTATTGTAGAGTTTCGGAATTAGAAAAATTATTTTAAATCCTCATTCCCAATCTCGAATTTCATTATAACCGATTAAGGAATAGCAAAGTTCCAACCTACTGTGGATGTCAAATTTCACTAAAATCTGTTAAGAAATGATAAATTCCATCCTAATTTGCCATTCATATAATTTTGTAAAGGTTCAATTTGAAATGTAAAAGGTTCAGTTTTGAGGTTTGACATATGTGTATGTATTAACAGTGACCTTGTCTTAAACCAAATTTGTGTAAAGTTTAGTTCAAATCGGTCAATGCGTATGGATTTGTTTAAATATCATACACATATGCTATTAATTAAAGAAACAGTCACTTTTATTTTTATAGATTGCTCAACTGCTCACTAAACACTAATCCAACCCCAACTCAAGCCCAATTCAACCCGCAAACATTCCCTAACTGAACCCTCAAACCAACTGCAAACTCTCTTTCAACTCAATCCTTAAACCTGCATATATAAAAAATTGATCATCTGCTCACTATGTCTTAATCCAACCCCAACTCAACTCCAACTCAACTTCAACTCAACCTGCAAATTGACCCGATCCAGGTACCCGACCTTCTTGACGTTTTGGTTCCAAAAGCTTTTCGTATCTCCGTCTTGACCATAGAAACAGATTAGCGAAAAATAATTCTAAATCGTAGAAGCCGTTCTCGAGATACCTTGTGTACAGACATCCAGACATCCAGACGTCCATACAGACGAACGGACATTTATTTTTGTTGCTTTTTTAGACTCAGGGACTTTCAAAAATTTTTTCGTCATTTTTAACTGGATTTCAATACTTTGTTCTTTTTAGACCGAAGTAATATAGTAAACATAAATAATTATCTACTAAAATTTTATACGAACAGCCAGAATGTTAGTGTAGCTGTCAAAGTACATCAGTCGGTTTTAAATTAAGTGGTAAAATGAGAGAGTGTGTCAATATTATGGGTGATATAAATTTAGATTTACTTTGTGCATTGCGTTCATAAAGTGATTATCTTCCTATAATGGCTGCCAATGGACTGGATTCTCTTACTGACCAAACAACCCGCTTAAGGGATATGTCTAAATCTTGCTTCAATCAAATTTTTGTTAAATTCCTAATTCGGTACAAATTTAGTAGGTACCTCGGATATATATTTGGGGATATCTGATCATTTTTGCGTTAATTTGAGTATAGTTTAGAGTAATACTTATTTGTCAACCTACTTTTTTAAAGGTTTCACAACTAAATTGTTCTACTTGACCTAAACCTAATACTATAATTAACTGGTATAATTTAACCTGGTGTTCCATGGCTGTGAATGTTGCAATTTTTGTGAAAAAATTTTAATTTTTTCCAAATTTAATGAGAAGGAGTACACTTAATTAGCACGGAAATAAACTTTATTATACCAAATATAAAACTAAAACAAGGTTTTAGACCTATTGCAAGTCGTAAAAGTCTGTGGGAGCCATTTTTCATCTTAATGTTCGACCAAGCCAAAAGCAGGATCTCCCGGAGATGCCCAAACACCCTGTTACGCACAATGTGAAGAAGATTTGGATAGGTTTAATTAGCAATGACATGAACTGATCCGGTTTCAGAAACCTATGTACAGTCAATAATTAGTAACGTAATGGTGAATAAATTTCTAATCTACTTTTATGATTTATTGAATTTAATCTACAAATTAACTCAGTAAAATAATGAAGGTAAAAGTCGTGTCCAAACAAGAGTATGATCCCAAAAAATCTCCAACTCTAAGGCGAGGCGCTCAAAGTTTAGAATGCTAAATCTGGCTCAACCTTCTTCAAATAAAATTCTTGCCATATTGCTGATTCACCCACCGTTTACCACTTCTATGCACATGATACAGCGGAAGAAAAGGAAGGGTTGGTTAGAATTATAGACTCGACCCGGTTACAGATGCTGAGATAGGTTCTACAAGACTTCCGATGAAAGATCACATTTTCCGAATTAGCACTTCATTTTTGATACCCTTCCACTTGGCTTCCCATAGTTAAAAATAGGAAGAAAAAAATTTAATAAATTCTTCTGTCACGTAGTTAAAAATAGTGGAAACTAATTAGTCCTTAGTTAATTCTTAGCTGCCCCGAAATTTTCTATTCTGGGCCAATTCTAAACCCGATTTGCTTGCTAGAATTTTCCGGTCAAGATTACGGTGACCTTATAAATTTTTTATGTTGTTATAGTAAGGGTTTCGATTGGGCACCTCTCGGCCAATTATGAATCCGCTTTGCATTTTAGAATTTTTACCACATCAAAAAATTAATTGGTTGATTGTTGTTAAAAATGGAAAAAATATAAAACATTCTTCTGGTCAAGATTGTGGCCCCGGATCTTTGTTATATCGGTATAGTAAGGTCTCCTTTTGGCTACGTATGGACCAATTATGAACCCGGCTTGCTTGTTAGAATTTTTGATACACAAATAAATGTATTGCCTTCTCATAGTTAAATTGAACCAATAGGTTCTGGTTTGTTGACGTAAATTAAATTTTATTGAAAACCACCTGAGATATAACCCACTAATTTTATGGTAATTCTATATACTGCTTCGATTGCGATATCAACAATTTTTGATCTGTTCACACCTGAAACCCAATTGTTATTTTTATTTATTTTAACGTAGTAAAGAACTTTTGAACTCCAGGTTTTCGTGAATTTAATAGTTTTTTGGTCTTTTCCTTCTTTTGATGTCAGAAAATGTGATAATTAACGGATAAGCCTGAAAATTCAAGTTTCATCTTTTTATGCAAAATGAGAGGTCCCAAAGGATTTTCATTTAAATTAGCCAACCTTGACAGCGATTGGAAAAATGAGTCAAGGCGAGCTTAAGCACCAAAAATTATAACCGATTTCACCCGCTTCGCTTATTTTTGGTACTTACCATAATGAGAAAACACACTAATACAATAAAAATATTTGACGGCACACAATAGCAAAATGTATATTTATTATACGCCGTGTACATACAAAATCCTCAATCCTCATTTTGCGACCAAAATCGCTTTCTTGGAATTAGAGTTTATCTGAAAAATGTTAAAAATTATCAAAATATTCTAAATTAAATTGGCACTGAGTTCCATTTCCTAACGTTTTCAAAATTTTGTTATCTTCGAGGAAAATTGAAAGCTTAATTAATACCCTATTGACACATAGATGACGCTGTAATGAATTATCATTATTAAATTTCGAAAATATAGAGTTTTATAAGGCGCCATCTCCATTTTTACAACAAGGGATGGATAAATGTTGCAATTCATAAAGGCTTATCAGCAAAGATATGGATATAACTTTAGGCGAGTCTACACCATCCTATGAAACTGTCCGGGTTTTTGGGTCGTTGAATTTAAACCTGGTCGCAGAATTGTTTTCAATGTTAAACCCAAAAGAGGTGACAATATCCGAAATGATTGAAAAGATCCATGATATAGTATTGAGTGATCGTAAAGTGTAGTTGAGTTGAGGTTGTTGACATCGTAAATATTTGAAAAGAACGTATAGAAAGATTTGCATATGTAAAAGCTTAAGGCAAGACCAACAACGCGAACGAGTAACTCACAACTTCACAGCAATGTTTGGAAATATAATGTTCGAAAATCGTTAGATGAAGTGTATTGAGTTAAAAGGAGAATTTATTGAAGAGTAAATAAAAACGTTGGCAAAACAGTTGCGTTTTATTATTAATAGAGGAAACTTTTCAGGTCATATAGTTCACCATTAAGGTCGACTTTAAAATATCATGAATACAAATTTTAATTTTTTAAAATTTGTCTTCAATATTACAAAACAAAAAATCACAATACCTATTGCTCAAGAATTTTGTACGTATGAAAACGGCAGTAATATCCTTACGGTGTACTTTTAGGAAATTGTAATTTCTAAACATAGTCATACCAAAATTCAAAATTCAATTATTGGAAAATTAAATTAATTTCGGTACGACCTAATTTTGTCATTAAAGTTCGATAATTGAAGATAATTGGCTGTCATTTATATATCGAATATTTTGTTTAGCCAAGATAATGCTGCCTAATTTTCAAATATTGTATTCTTGCTGGTGATTTTTTGTTTCACATTTTCAAGTTATATTTGATTCCAAATCTCGAAATAACCGCTGGTGATGGAACAGCAATTGACTCAATTTTCGAGAAATTTAATTTTGGTTATGACTTTTTTTCTAATTGAATCTTTGTATTTTTACCATAAATTGAATCAACTAATATACAAACAAACAAATAAAAAACTTTTAATTGGTATCAAGAATAGTTTATGTCTCTTATTGGCATATTCAAATATAGTTCTGTAGACAATTTCGATCTTCTTAAAGTATGAGTTTTCTTATCAATCAATCTTTAATTAATTTGCTTTACATCGAGTCTACGAAATTCGTTTCGTTAGAATAGAATTATTAGAGACATATTAGATGTTACTGTGTTAAGAGTTATAGAAGATATATTATAGTAATGTTGACCAGTTATCAAAACAATTCTATTCATTGATTGTGTCTTCATTACATCTGCACCGACGTGAAAATTATGACATAGGCAATTTTGAAAAATTCAATTTTGGATCGATTTTATTTATTAATTGGTTTCAAAAATTACAAATTAGTTTTGGTCTTTGATACAACCCAAATGTTGACAGTAAAACAGATATTATCGATCAATCAAAATACAATATTTAAATAAAACTAACATTCGTTCAACTTCAATTTAATTATAGCTTATAGCTATTTCATAATACAACATTAATCGATTATTAAATACAATGAGAGTAATTAATTATTAATAAAACAGAAATTAATTGTGTACTATTATTATTTTTATTTACAGAGAACTTTCAAATAACAACATTACCATGCTTCCATATAATATATTTGATTTGCCACACTTAAGAGAATTGTAAGTACAAATTTAAAAAAAAAAAAAAAATAATTAAGAAATTTGCATACCATTTATAAACAGTCATAAAATTTTAAACGGAGCTATTGTTCGATTGATTTGCGAAAATTTAGTGTTGCAATTCATTTCGTACACTACCCGAGGGATTTATTTTATTCATACAAAAAAATACTTGCCTCTGCACTCTGGTTTATCTTGTCATATTCATATATCTTTGGTGTTTATTTAAAAGTGAAGAAATGCCGAATAAATATTACTCCAAATTTGATTATGAAACGTATCCGGTTCTTCTAAGTCGAGATGTAAACGATGTGTCACAAATTTTTTTAAACTAGCTACTTTGTTTTAGAATTTTTCCCACGACCATGTACTTGAAAGTGACGATTTCCATATAATGACATAGGCACGAAAATAAACAATATCGATCTATCGTCGATATGTTAACACACATGTTAGTTAACTTATTATTATTAACTTATAACTTTTATTACTGTCATTTGCATGAACAAGTAAACATTTTTTAGTAGGCTTGGCTTTGGGCTTGCTTTCTGACAGTTGCTTATTCTTTGTTCATTCGTTATTCGCGATAAATCGCATTATTTCTTAAAAATGTACAATGACGATGTTAAAAGTGATTCATCCATCGAGTGCATCTCGCCAAATATTACTAAAGCGAAAAATCCCTAAAAGAGGTACAAAATGACGTACAACCAGTTCATCAACTTACCAGACCAGTTAAATTTTTTATGGTGAAAAAAATGTCAAAAATTTAACTTTTTAACTGCCAACCCGAAATAATGGAAATAATTTTTTTTAATAAATTTTGTTCGTTGAACAAAAAAATTGCATGTATCTGAAATTTTTAGATAAAGTCGTATAAATACTGTGACTTGCAAACATTTGTATCTGTCGTCTGAATATTTAACGATTCACGAGCGCTTCTGGTATACGGCCAGACCCATTGAAGTTTCGGCTATATTCTGTGCAATTGACAAACAAAATAATATCTGGAATTTTTGATATACGGTGGCGGACATTGAAATCCGGACGGGCACATACGCTTTTATTTCCAAAAGTTATTTTTCGATGTGCTCGTAGGTACAAAAATAATACAGTGAAAACTGTGATCTTTTAGGTGTCCAGATTTCTCTGTATAACACCCCTATTATGGTTCTCACCTCACCCAGAGACTCACCTCACCTACTGAGTCGTGTGACTTTTAGTCGTCTGAATATTTTAACATGAGCGATACCCGAGTACTTCTCTTATACTACCTGATTCATTGAGGTATCTGCTGTATTCTGTGTAACTTAAAAAAATTGTATCTGGAATTTTTGAGATACGGTTATCTTAGTACTGTAAGACAAGCGATTCATGAGTATTTCTTCGTATACGGCCAAATTCATT
This sequence comes from Tipula vernalis, assembly GCA_958295665.1. Lineage (NCBI taxonomy): Eukaryota > Metazoa > Arthropoda > Insecta > Diptera > Tipulidae > Tipula > Tipula vernalis. The sequence goes on along the minus strand of OY282558.1, from coordinate 123,474,689 downwards.
AAAGCTTCGGCTATATTCTATGCGACATACTAGAATATTGCAAAGAAGTGCTCGTGAATCGCTTGTGTTAAAATATTCAGATGACTATATCTAAAAAATTTCAAATAAAATTTTTTTGGAAGTCACACACAATATAGCTGAAACCTCAATAAGTCTGGCCGTATGCGAGAAGTGCTTGTGTTTAAATATTCCAGATATACATAATTTATTTGTAAGTTGCACAGATAAAATATTCGGACGAATATATTTCAAAACGCCAAATACATTTTTTTTCAATACCTTTAGTTGTTGAAATTTGATGTATCTTGATGTATCTCACATAAATTGTGTGAACATACATTGGTTCCGGTTAATAAGGCAGGCTGCCAATCTTTTATCAAAATTTTGAATCACTTTTTCGCATAATGATGGTTCAATTAGTGATATTTGCTCGATGATGTTGTCTTTGAGGTGTTGAACAGTTTGAGGATTATCCAATGGCGTTAAATCGCATGATCATGGTGTTCAATTCACATCTGTTTTTCGAGAAATTATTCGATTATTAAACTTCTCTTTCAAAAGATCGATTGATTATGTTGCAGTGTGGCATGTTGCATCATCCTGTTGATACCACATATTCTGCACATCAATATCTTCTAATTGACTCCACAAAAAGTTTCTAGTCTTCTCTCTTTCTAATCTTTCTCTTCTAATCTTCAAGCTCCAATCACAGTAATTGCATTGCCATTTTTAAACTAAGTTTTAATATTAAAATATAAAGGGCTGAAACCTCATGAGGTGGTCAGAACTTCGGTCTTGATTAATTCAACTCCCACATTAATCCCGAAATGAATCTCTTAAGTCAATCTTCAGCTCAGCCTTAAAACTTAATATATAAATCAACCTCCATGCCAATCGCAACATAATTCTAACCGCAATCACCAACTTAACCGCCAACCAAACCCTCAAATAAATCATCAAATCAACCCCAAACCACCTTTCGAATTGACCCTTAAATAATTCCCCAACCGAACAACTCACTTAACCCCAATGCAAGCTAACTAAACCCTAATTCAACTTCAACTCAACTTAGCTCAAATTAAATCGCAACCCTCTGCTCAACTCACACCATTATACCAACATACCATTATACCATCGTAACATTACCTTCATACCGTCATACTGTCATCAAAAATCGACTCAATTTTTGAATTTTTAGAAATTCCTCTGTAGTAACTTCAGACGTGATTATCATCTCTCAAGGAGGAGATGAATGTTTGAGATATTAACATTGACCTTGTATTAAACCAAACTTGTGTAAAGTTTGGTTCAAATCGTTCAATGAGTGTGCATTTATTTAAATATCACACATTTATACTTTTAAATACAGTGAAACCTCATTTCAACAGACACTCAATTTAGCGGAATCTTCACTTCAACGGGCAAACGTGTAAGTCCCATGCAACTGAAGTTTTCCAATGAAAACCTGCCTTAGTTAAGCTGACACTTTATTTGAGCGGATACAGATATATAACGAGTCGTTATAAATATCTATATATATATATATATATATATATATATATATATATATATATATATATATATATATATATATATATATATATATATGTATATATATATATATATATATATATATATATATATATATATACATATATAAGAATGTTCGTCGGCGCACAATTCTGGTTAATAAAACTCACAAATTTTGTTTATCAATTATTTTCATTGATCTCTAATGAAATGGATACAGTATACCGAAACGAAAATAACATTGAAAACAACAACAAGAAATGGAACAAATTTTTTTTATAGTTTTACCGGTCTTTTTATATACTCCTCTTGCTCTAAAAACCTATTTCCGAAAAAGTGCTGTACTCGCACAAATTAAATTTCGAGAAATAAAATTTTGTAATTAAATTACAAAAATATTTTATAATATATTACTAAAATCAATGTATTTAATTAGTTATATCAAATTTTGATCAATAAAATTTGGTTTTACCTATTTTCTTTCAATAATTTGATAAATTAATTACCATTTCTCCCTTGAAATTTGAAATGCACCCCTGAAAAATAAAATAAAATTCGAGTGAAACGTCAAAACGCTTATACTTGATAAATCCATTTTTTCACCAAATGCAGTAGTTTCATCCATTTCAAATAAGTTTTCCTAAAAAATATAAAAACACAACCGTCATCTAACTAAATCGAATAAAACTATGGATAATTTCGTGAATAAACAATTACTTACATCGCAAAGCTGCCTTTCTGAGTTATCATGCGTTTCGGTCGAAGCGTCAGGATTACAAATTTGATAAGGCTGATCCAGCACAGTTTGTGAATCAAGATGTCGAAGGTTGCGCCACTACCGCAGCCAAGGGTTCACAAATTTCCTGTTCCAATTAAATTTTTTTGTTATTAGTACCTGAACATTTTTATTTTAAATAAATTTTAATTTTACCTTTTTAGGAATTTTATTTGGAACTACATCCTTGGAAGTCAAAATAAATCTATTGCCAGCCCAAATTATAGCATCTGATGAAAAATGTAGAGAGCAAACACGCAATTTATCATATTTTGCAAACATCCAATAGTCAGTGATTCCCAAATTATCGCTTCAAATTTTTTTCAACGCTTCACTTTTAGGAAATCTGTGAAATTATGCAATTATAATTTTTCAATTTAAAGAATAAAATTTTACTTTATGTACTTACGAAAATAAGGTGACCTGAGAATTCTTTTTATTTCGCTTCGTCTCACAATTTGGCACGACACAGTTCTCTTTTGATTTGAATTTATTTTTCAAATTTCCCAAAATTTCCATCTTTACAATTTTTAAATTATTAATTATATTAAATAACAATTAGATCAAATTCTTAAAAACTTAACTCACAATAATAAAATTCACAAACACAATAATTCAACACAATAATAAATTTCACGAATGGCACTGAACTACAAACGATACAGGAATGATTTAAAAACAAAGACATCGAATTCTTAAATATTACAAAATACTCGTATATATAATATATATATGTATATTCTTTATATACCTACTATCTTAGCTACAATACAAAATTTGGAAGAACGTTTATTTAAATCCGTAATTAAAACCTAAACTAAAATATTACCTTTATGACTACCAATAAAAAAATGGAGGTGTGGCCAACACACGACTTTATTTTACGAACAGAGAATTTTGAGAAATTTTAATTTTTTTTTTAATTTTTAAAATTTTTTTTTTTTAATTTTTAAATTTTCTAATTTTTTTTTTAATTTTTTTTTTTTTAATATTATTTGTTTTTAATTTTTGGAAACATTTTGTTATTATTAGTTTTTTGTAAACCTTATACTTTTTAAGATATTTGCAAAATAAATTTTCTGGACCAAGGGAGTGGCCACTTCCAGTTAGCCGATTTGGAGTAAAATTCACTGGGACCTCCCAATTTATCAAAAAAGCTTAAATCTGAAGTTTCAGTTCGATTGGTTCAACCATCTGGGCTGTAGAGAGGACACAGACAGACTGACAGACTGACAGACTGACAGACTGACAGACTGACAGACTGACAGACTGACAGACTGACAGACTGACAGACTGACAGACTGACAGACAGACACCATTTCAAAACCCACTTTTTCGGACTCAGGGGACCTCAAAACAGATAAATCACTAAAAATATCAAGGTCCAAAATTTTCATGATTACTATACTTTATTTTACTAGAGTAAAAGAAAGTAATAAGGACGACGGACAATAGACTATATTGTTTCTAAATACTTATGGGAATTTCCAAATGATTGGAAATTTGGCTATTTAAAAATAAACATATGTTTTATGATTTTCTTCAACAATGAAGCTGATTTAATCGTTAGAATGGTTTATATAACATTTCTAACAGTTTTAACCCTATTCCAACCAACATATTTTTATTACACATCCAATACCCTAAAATAATAATTAATACTAAATTTTTGCAAACTGAATACCTTTCCAGTACTACCTAGTATTTATTTAAAAAGGATTAGTTATTTAACAACCGATATTTGTGAAAATTTATGATTTAGATGATCTGAAAATAAATGTAATACCATAAAATTATTCTACTGACCTTAACCAAAATTTGGAATTTGATTTTCGAAAATTCGAATTTAAAGACAAGGACAAAATTGTTCTCTTTCTCTGTCACACACTAGATAGGTTTTATTTTAACCCATTAATTTTCTTGTATACTGTATCCATTTCATTAGAGATCAATGATTATTTTACAATCCTCGGTTATTTATTTTGTACTATCACAATAATTTCAATTTAGTTTATATAATAGTTTTAAGATTTGATTTATTTATTGTAGTTTATAAGCTGATTTTTAATTTGCTTTGTTTTATTTTTCACCACGTAATCTTTGGACCGTTTTTTAGCAAGAGAGAGAGCGATAAGTAATTATTTCATTTTTCTGCTGTCAAAAAAACAAAAAGCGCGAAAGCAGCTGGGTTTATGTACTTTTTCATGTCTTTGTTTTATTTTTCTGTGTTGGTATGCCTGCATTTTCAAGTTGCGTTCTTTTTTTGTTGATTAAAATTGTGCATGCGAATTGGTGGTAGCGATGAGCGAATGTACAGAAATTACTGAATGAGTGAATGTGTTTAATTGATGAGTGAATCTGACGTTGGAAATGTATGAATGAATGTAGCTGAATGAGTGAGTCGCTACAGATATTTCTGCGATGATACAGGTTTTACGAGTACAATTCAAATTGAAACTTTACCACTTTAATTTATTCCCTTTTCCACCTTAAATCGAACCTTTCACATTTCAAATTGAACCTTTAATAAATTATATGTAGGGCCAATTTGGGTGGAACTTGGCCATTTCTTAGCAGGTTTTAGTGAAATTTTATTTCCATGATTGAAATGCAATTCTGAAATGATTTTTGGATAAAATTCTAGAATATGCCGAAAAAAAAATAAACGAGATTTGACATGCGCGTTGGAAATGGAATTCAAAATTGATTTTTAGATCTAATACTCAGTTTAGAACCAAATTTTTTCATAATTGGTTAAGGAACAGTCAAGTTTCATCTTACCTTTCCAGAGCTTTATCCAGAAATAATTTCAGAATCCCATTTCCATCACCCAAATCAAATTTCATCATAATCGGAACTTTATACAATAATCATTTTAGAATCCCATTTCCAACGCATATGTCAAATTTCATCGTAATCAATTAAGGAATAGCCGCCAAGTTCCATCCCACTTGGCCATATTCAGAACTCCGCCTAAAAATCATTTGAATATCCTATTCCCATTGCAAATGCTGGATTTCATCAAAATCGGATAAGATATAGAATCCCAATAATATTTTTATAAAAAAAAAGCACAAATCCTCAGTTTAACGGACAACGTTTTTGGTCCCGTCGATTTCCGTTGTAGTGAGGTTTCCCTATATACTATATATAGATTGCTCAACTGCTCACTAAACCCTAATCCAACCCCAACTAAACCGCAACTCAACCCTAATTCATCTCGCAAACGGAACCCAACTTAACCCTCAACTAAACCGCAAACTTTACGCTAAACTCACTCCTCAAATCAGCATATATAAAATATTGGTCAACAACCCACAATATCCTTGTTAACCTTCAAATCAACCCCAAATTCAACAATCAAACCAGCATATATAAAAAATTGGTAAATATTTTTATAACCAGGTGTTTGTGTCAATTCGTATGGCAGGTCCTGACCCTCTTGACATACAGGTTCCAAAAGCTCTTCAAATGACCATAGAAACAGATTGGCATAAAAAATTCTAAATCAAACAAGCCGTTCTCGAGATACCATGGGTACAGACATAAAGACATCCAGACATCAAGACAGACGGACGGACATTTTTTTTTTTTGCTTTTTTACAATCAAGGACCTTCAAAATGTCAAGAAAAATGGTATTGGACCACCCAAATTTTTGATCATTTTTGACAGGATATAACCTAATATAACCAGGTGTTTTGGCTTAATTCGTATGACAGGAACACGACCCTCTTGACGTACAGGTTCCAAAAGCTTTTTAAATTTCCGCCTTGACCATAGAAACAGTTTGGCGAAAAAAAGTTCTAAATCGTACAAGACTTTCTCGAGATCCCATGGGTAATAGACATTCAGACGTCCAGACAGAAGGACGGACATTTTTTTTTTTTTTTTGCTTTTTTAGACTCAGGGCCTTTCAAAACGTCGAGAAAAGCGGTTTTTGACCAACCAAATGTTTGGTCATTTTGACAGGATTTCAATACTTTGGTCTTTTTAGATCGAAGTAAAACACGTTGTTCACTCGTGTAGCGATCCATTTTAACTAACCGGAATGTTTGTACTTGTCATCTGTCAAACAACATATGGTACTCTAGTACAAAAAATATAAATGACGGAATATTTAAAAAGATACCTCAAATTTGAACACGCTATATAAACAAAATTTGCATCGGAATTCCAAACGTTTTATATTAAGAGTATCAAAGATACTAGGGTTCGTTTTATTTTTGATTGGTATCGCATTCTATACTTTTCGAATTGTCAATGATCTGAAATAAAACACACTATTAACATCTATTGAACCAGCGAGTTAGTAACAACTTTGAGTAAGAACGCGATACACAGAAAGGGTATGTTACTGACCAGCGAGTCTTTAAGATCTTTTCGTTGATATGATGTTAATAAATTTTGCTACTCACATTACAATCTTAATACTGTATTTGTCAGATGTAAAATCAAAATTCTCAAAGCTTTTGTCTACCTGAAACCTAAAGTTCATACCTAAATACACAAATTTGAATGCAAAAAAATGACTGACAACGAACATTATGTAAGGCAGTCTGGATTTCTCTTCCAGTATTATTTTTGACGAGTGGCAATTACACCCCCGGCTATCTCCCAGTTTATTACTTTGATTCAAAAATTTATTAATTCATTTATTTATTAAGTATTTCGGTGCTAAGTATGTAACGCACGACATTCTCCTCAAGAAGGCATTTATCCGAAAGTTCACCCGAAAGAGCGCTGCTCATATGAGAAAATTCTTTGGTTGCATTGTATATCGAAGTTGGCCTTTGCTTGAGCCCTACGTGATTCGCAAAACGTTTTTGGCCAGATTGTTCCTGAATGGTGATATTTTCCATGAATAGAAATTTCAAACAATATTACAAATTAGGTTGCTATTTTTCTTAAATGATTTTTTTCGGCTTTTAATAGATTGAAATATGCTAGTGAAAATAGAAAACTTAAACTTCTTAATATTGTGTGGGCATTAAACACACACAAATGAGGGTTTTCCTTGAGTTTTTTGATTTAGTGAATATAATTCGCTAAATCAGTACATTCGTACTTGAAACTATCTGTGTTAAGTAGGAATTGTATTTTTGTAGTTTGATGAGTAGAGCAACTTTTTCAGTACGAAACCAAACTACCAATACAATGAGCTCAAGGAAAGTTCTAATTTTTTGGCTCAATTGGCCTCTTCATTTTGTTTCTGATTAACCAATCAAAAATCTTGTGAATGCCATATTCACTAATATATTTGTGTCTGTAAAATGCCAAAAAAAATCATTTAATAAAGAGATATACTTCTCTTAAACTGCTATTTTTCTTGTAGGTCTAGCAGTTCACTTTTGTTCGTTCGGTGCCGAACCGGCAGATACTTACTTAACTTTTCTCCTACAGAATCAACCTTTTCTATCTATCAAGGAAACGTCAACTTTTACGACTTTGAACCCTTATTTAAGAAATTTATTCTGAGGCCAAAGACACTTTAGGTCCAAAGTTTTGTTTACGAATAGATTGCCGACACAACAGGTAAATCAATGAAAAAACGTCTCGGTCTAAGCTTGTCATCTTCAACAATAGATAGAATTTTATCAACAATTTCGATTTGCCTATCAATTTGTCATTAGGACAGCGGCCCCATATGTAGTAGCTAGTGGATTTCTCACTATTTAACAGAAATTGATGTCGTAAATTCTGTCAACGACGTATAGATGGCGAATTCTCTACACTTGATGTTTCAACCCATTTAAAGTGTTCAGGTCTATATCATTTATAGTGGTAAAAAGTTTCTCCCGAATTTCTTGAATTGACGGTTTTCTTTGGTCTCCGACTATTTTAATGGAGGCAGTTATCTGCCGTAAAGATATACTTGCATAGAGATATTTCGTAAAATAAATAATTCGAACATATCCGTAGTTGTTATGGCAGTTGTATTTCTTCAACATAGGCATTGTAAGATATCAAGTGCTTGTTCATCAACGACAATCATTGAGATTTCTGATGACATCAAAGATTGATTCTTAGTTTCTCGTCTCAGTAGTTTGTGGCGATGTCACATCTCAAATTTGACGTCTGTGCGGTCCTTCTTAGTATATCTGGACATTAAGAGCAGTAAATGCCTGTATGACCGCTGTAGTCCATTCAAAATATATAAATGGTTCGAAAAATCTGTTGCTATTTTCAAACTACTTTTACTTTATGTCTTTTGAAGCGTAAATAATAAAAAAATACTAATATAATTCGTATACCTTTTATTCAAAAGTTGAGTAAATTTATATACAAACAAAAATTTACCATACGGTTAATTATAGCGATTGGAATAGCCCCTAAATATCTCAAGATTTCCAAATAAATTTTTTTTTATTGTGCTTAAGGGCCTTTTTGTGGCTATTTGTTAGAATAATCAACACACCATTCAATAGAATAAACAATATCCACCTTTATAAGACATAAACTGCCCCCAAAGGTACGTGAAAATTTTATAATAATAATAAAATCCGGTTTCTTTCTATTATAAAGCAGAAAAAGGGACCAATTTGAAATAATTGAAGGGAAAATCAATTTCCGCTTTTCTGCTACAATATCAATCCCCAAGGGGTGCAGTTTAAAACAAAAATGTATAAACCGGAATTTTTTATGTTTTTGCATAGCACGATAAAGTTGTGATATTTGATAAATTTTATTTATAAAATGAATATCTACTCTTTAAGTTTGAATTCAACCCTCCAAAGGATGTGAAACTTTGTAAATTTTTTCGTCAGTTTTATAAATATATACAACAAAATATTGTCAAACTTACACTTAAATATTTAAAACTTCACTCTACTTAGCCTTATAATAGGAAAAACCCCGTTGTTGTTCTGATTATAACCTTTGGCTAAGGTATGGGGTGCTGATTACTCTTCCGCCACAAAAAGTAAAATTGTATGCTGTTTAGGGTTAATTTCAACACCCATAATTAACTCTACGGATGATTTTTGTTTGAATTTGAATTAAAAAGTTTTAAAGTCAAAAAGGTGTATTTCTTGCATTTTTAGGGATGAAGCTCCCAACCTCTATTTGCAAAATATATTTTTTCGTAATCTTCAATGCTCATTCTACCAGAGCTTTCTAGAGTATAGAGTAGAGTGGTCCTAGTTTGTATAGGGGTAAAATGAAAAGTTTTCTTACAGGGTACCGTCTAGAAATATGAGATTAATAGAAAAAATATTGGGTCATTCGAAGACGGCTCAGCAGTCCGAGCTAAGCGAGAAATTTGAATTAAGACGTATGTCGATTGCTATAAAGTACATACTTTAGATCAAATAAATTGGCACTCTGGAGGCATACTATGGGATTCTTATATAGCATTCCATAAAAGCTGGCTAGAAGTCAAAAACTCAAGTAGATTATCTCAAAATCTGCACTCAGGGGGTTTTTGGCTCGCTGATTACGAATCTGAAGTGAGAGTTGCAAAATTAAATAATAAAAACAAATTATGCGGCAATTGCACAAAAAAATTTCTTTTAAATATCTAAAAACAAACCAAATACCGCTTATGAAATTGCGAAAATTCTTCAAATTTCAAAGATGCACCTCGCTCTGGTCGACCAATCACTGAAAAAGTCGATGAAATCCAAAGAATCGAAAAAGACCGGACACATAAGCAACCATGACATTGCTAAGGAATTAAATATCGATCAAAAACAGTTTTAAACCATTTGCGTAAGGCTGAAAACATTGATTGACTTAATTTCTATTAGCGAATCTCTACTGAAAATAGCGAAATCGACCCATTTTTGAAGCAAATAATTACTGGCGATGAAAAATGGATGAAGAAAGGTGAACTACCATAAACGACTTCAAAGTCAGGATTGACGCCCCATAATATTTTGCTGAGTGTAAGGTGAGATTAGAAGGGAATTGTACCTGGTCAAATGATTTATTTTAATCTCTACTGTCAGCAATAAACCGGATTACAGCAAGCAATTTGAAAAAACCGCCCAGAATTGATGAATAGAAGCTTGTTAGCATCTTCCATCATGACAACGCCAGACCCAGTGGCGTTACTAATTACCTACAGCACCCGCATCGGCGGGGAGGAGAGGGTTACGGTTATTTTTGCCCAGGAGATTAGATCGTTCAAAGTCAAGGTTAGATAGATGGTGTTCAGATTAAGCTTAAAGTAGACCACCTTTTCAATTTTGCAAAACGGGTCATTTCTAGGAAATTAAGAAAAGTCGCTGGTCTAATTTTTAGAGAAAAAAGGAATTGTTCCTATGGCTATTAAATATTTTCTTAAGATAAACCTAACATTTTCTTCTCGGTTGCTAAAGGTGAAAAAGTTCCGAGTAATTACTCGTAAACTGACTCCGGCACAGAAATGCAAATCCATTTAGATTCTAAAGGATATTTAGAGTTAGAAGAAAATTTGGTAAGCTCATTTAAAATCAAAGCTTTTGACATCAAAGGATAAAGATTTTAGTGTTTGCTGATTTAGCCAAACAAATTCAACCTTTTACAGATCGAGTTTTGATTAGAAAAAGTTGTATTTGATTGCAAAAGTTTGATTGTGATTGACAACAGATTAAATTTCCTTTGCATAAGGTTAATTTGATTTGAAAGAATGGAGGTGTGGCCTTGATACGACTTTCTTTTACGAACATAGAATTTTGAGAAATTTTATTTTATTTTATTTTTTGGAAACATTTTGTACTAAGCAGTTTTTTGTAAACCTTATACTTTTTAAGATATTTGCAAAATAAATTTTTTGAACTAAGGTAGTGGCCACTTCCGGTTAGCTGATTTGGAGTAATATTCACTGGGACCTCCCAATTTATCAAAAAAGCTTAAATCCGAAGTTTCAGTTCGATTGGTTAAACCATCTGGGCTGTAGAGAAGACACAGACTGAAAGACTCTGGGGACCTCGTAACAGATAAATCTCTAAAAATCTCCAGGTTCAAAATTTTCATGATTACTATACTTTATTTTACTTACGTCAAAGAAAGTAAAAGGGAGCAATTACTCATCTGCTTTACATCTTGCAAATTATCCTTTTGATGTTCATTCGCAACTGAAAACCATTTCTTGTTTCAATTCCATACTTGAGCCAAACCAGTCAGTTTCCATAATCAATTAGTGGTCGTTCGACATATAGTTTCTCATTTACCGGGTCTTTAGATTACCGGTAAACGGTAAGTAAAAATAAACCCGGTAAAAATCGCTTCATTTTGAAAAACTATTTTAAATACAAATAAGGAAAATGCAAATGCCACATTAATTTTGAAATTGGTGAAGGTGTTTTTTCAGTTGTTTTTGGCGGCGTTCTTCCGATTTTGGAAATTCCTGTCGCTTCCCGATTTAATATCCTTTTCACGTTTACTTTTGATTCTTTTTAAAATTTCTCGAGATGTATGGAGTTTAGCGTGGAAATGAGATGCGTGATGTTGGAGCCTTTGGTGATTCGGTGTTTCGAAACGAACGTTATTCGAGATTTTCGAGATTGTTGGAGTATGTTTGACATTGTGCAGTGTATTTAATCGATGTTACTCACGAATCTTAGAGCCTATTTGAAGAAAATTATTGTTCGATATTTAACGAAGTATCCGATACTATTTGAGGGTTTCATTCTTATTGCATATCGTTTTGTTTAGCTTAGCCCTAAGTTGTTTAGTAGCATTTTGCTTAGTAGTATAAGTAACATTAAGTTATATTTACACGAAATTTCGGAACTTTTCAAGTTTTTCGTTGGTTTTCTAATTTTTTGCAGACTTTCTGAAATTATTCATTAATATCCAGATTTTTTGTTATTATTGAAATTGTTCGAGATTTATTATTTATTTACCAACTTTTAAAAAAAAAATCTGGTTACAATTACTAAAATATTCTACATTACATTACAACAGGTTCATTCATAGCCAAATTACTCCTCCGTATTGGTAATTTAAGAACAAACTCCCCACTCGATCGTAACATGCGTGTTAGCATGTAAATAGAAAATAAATCGAGAATTTCATTACAATCAATTCTACAAACGAGGAGATCACGGACAAAAGAGTGGCACAAGTCGCAGTTCTGCGAATAGAGAGAGGTTTCAATTTTAATAGTTTACACAGTCCCCTATAAGGAGAAAGAATATAATTGGAAAGATTATTGTCCCCAGGTAATCTACGCAAGGCATATCTTAAGAACTGTCTTTGAACCCTTTCTATAAGATCAGAAGAATCCTGATAAAATGGGTCCCAAATAACTACGCCATAATCTAATTGCGAGCGCACCAACGTAATATACAAGATTCTAGTCGCATAAGGATCCCAGAAGTCTTTGGAGAATCTTTTAAGAAACTCTAACATGGAAAACGCCTTAGAAACAATGCCCTGTATTTGAATTTGGAAAGATAAATTAGAAGCGAATATGATACCCAAATTTTTGAAAGTGTTCACTTTCTCAATTCTTTGGTCTTTGAGAAAAAATTCGTAGTCAAAGTTCAAAACATTCCTTCTACGGGAAAATCGCATTGTTTTACACTTCTTAGTGTTCAATAATAAATTTTGGTAAGTACACCAATTCATAAAATCCGATAAATCCGACTGTAGCCCCTCTGCATCCCGAATCCGTCTAGACATGTGATTCCCTATCTTAACGATTTGAGTTCTGTCATCTAAGTAGGACTTGATCCACCTAATAGGTAAACTATTACAATCCAAAGACTCCAATTTAAGGAATAGTAGTTTGTGATCAATTTTGTCAGATGCCTTTCTAAAATCTGAATAAACCACCTGTACATCCCTCCCCAATTCAAAAGCCGTTGAAATATAATTGGTCAGTAAAAACAAATTGGAGACAGTCGATCTGCTAGGAAGGAATCCATGTTGCTTAGACGAAATAAACCTAAGAGTATAAAAAAACTAAAATGTTTGACTAATTTTTCGAAAAGCTTCGGCAAAACGAATAAAATACTGATGGCTCGATAATTAGTAATATCACTTCTGGAACCTGACTTAAATATTGGTTTAATTATAGAGCATTTCCAAAAGTTCGGGAAGTATCCTTGTCGAAGGCTTTTGTTAAAAAGAACTGTGATTGGAAAAGCGACAGCATGTGCTGTCATTTTAAGAACCAAGGGAGGGATGGAATCGAACCCTGCACTTTGATTGATATCAAGCGAGAATAGACCATTCAAAACAGTATCAAGTTCCAATTGCAAGGAACAATTTATATTAGCCACTGAACAATAGCTCGATATCGAATCTGTCGTTAACGGTTTCTTTACATAAACACTCCTAAAAAGTCAGCGAACAAGTTACAATTATCTTTCAAATTATGACCCAAACGATCGTCCCAAAACATAGTAGACGGATATCACTTAGTTTTTCTTTTATAATCAACGAATTTCCAGAAGCTATCAGGTCTATCCTTTATGTTCGATTCGATCTCCAACATGTAATTGTTGTAAAAAAATTTATTCAATATTCTGAATTCATTTCTCAAGGATTCAAATACAACGTACCTATCAGGAGTAGGGAAAAGTTTAAATCTCTTATGAGCCTTGTCTTTACGGTTTTTCAGATTAATAAGCTGTTTATTATACCACGGTTCTTTCAACTGACGCGTAGTTTTAAATTTAGGAATAAATTTTAGCATTGCTACATTTAGAACATTAAAAAATTCATCCAGTACTTCCTATAAATGATCATTACCCTCAAATTCACTCCAATCATAATTATCAAGAAAAGCATTAAAGGAATCGTATAGTCCCCAATTTTATAATTAAAATTTTCAACCAATATCTAATCCTTGGCAATTTCACATACATCGAAAGACAGTGACCCTTTTATTGGAAAGTGGTATATGCTCGACGCTCCATCTAAATCGTCACACGTCTCGACAATAACTTCTAGATCCAACGGCTACCAGGTCCAAAACCTTCCCACACTTGTTCTTGACATCCATACGTTGTTTGATACCCATTGAAAGTAATCCGGTCATGAAGTTATCATAATTCGCATTCAAGTTCAACGGAATTAAAAAATCATCAACTCAAAGCCAATTAACATTTGGTAAATTGAAATCACCCAATATACATAAACGATCCTTTGGTTGCAAAATGGGTGCTATGCTAGACTTGATAATATCAATGACTTTGACATACACCCCAAAATTAGAATCGTATGGAATATACATGACACAAACGATTAGTGAAAACGCATGATATCTGATTCTTACTGCGATCATATCCAAGTCGCAATCCGTCAATATTAAAGGTACAGATGAAAATTTATCCGCAACAGCAATTAGCACACCTCCACCTTTCTCATATGTGTCTTTAAGAAGATGCCTGTCTCGACGATGAACAATGTACGATGCCGGAAAATATTCTTCTGTCTTAAAATTAGATGTTAGCCAAGACTCCGCTATACATACAGATCACTTCATATTCATCCTCAAGTAAAGATAAAAATAGATTCTGTGATTTAGAGCGAATACCGCTCGCGTTATGATAATAAATGTTTATTCTTTGAGTAGCTGAATTTACTTGATGTGGTGATGATAAGATAGTAGAATTTATAGCGGAATTTAACGGAGGTGCTGATCGAGCCGGACACCAAACACGTTTTTTGTATCAGTATACCTGGAGGCCACATGTCTGAATTATTTAATTTATTGTAATGTTCCCGAGTCAAACTAATTTTAAAAGAAACGAAAGTAAGTGCGTTATCCGCAGCACGATCCTTAGCCAGCAGTGATTTACCATTCACCTGGTCAGTCCAATATTTTCGAACAAATATAAGTTTGTACAGCCTCCTTTTTCACCGAGGGATGGAGCTTACTAACATACAGATACATTTTATCCTGTACAACAGCTGGATACAATGTACCCACAGGCTGCCCCGTCCCGATCAATCCACATTCACATAATATAGAGATTATTCGAATTTTTCTGGGGTAATCGAGATTTTTCCGCGGTTTATTCTAGATTTCTTAACTTTTTCGACATTTCTAGGACTATTCCAGATCATGTTCTGAGCTTTGAGAACTTCATAAGTAATATTTAGTAAATTTTTCGAAATTAAGCCAAAATTTCGATATTTCTCCGATTTTCTAGGTTATTTAAGTTTTACATGCAGTGATTAGCCCGTATAGGATTCCGGTTGGTTTTACATACTTACGGATACTTCGATAATTGAGAACTTTCAAGGATATTCAAGATAAGCATTTAGAAAATTCGACATTTTTGAGATTATTTCGAAATTATTAATATTTTTCAAATTAAATTCGATATTTGTGAAGCTTCATCGATTTATTTAGAAAACGTCATAACACTGAGTAGCAAGATGGTTTCGTCTACTCTCGAAATCAGATACTTAATTAATGCGAGGCTTGATAATAGGAAAAAATAAGTTTTTAACTTAAAGCTTTATATGTTCATAGGTACGTACAACAAGTATTTTTAGGGGGCCAAGAAAAAATTTGTAGTTACGCCACTTGGCCAGACCGCACACCATTTGTATAGCCCGGACCTTACACCATTTGTTTCGATCGCTGCAAAACTCGCTTGATGGTTTAAAGTTGG
This sequence comes from Tipula vernalis, assembly GCA_958295665.1. Classification (NCBI taxonomy): domain Eukaryota; kingdom Metazoa; phylum Arthropoda; class Insecta; order Diptera; family Tipulidae; genus Tipula; species Tipula vernalis. The sequence goes on along the minus strand of OY282558.1, from coordinate 123,458,827 downwards.
CTTCAAAAAAGGACTGTGAAAATCACTTGGCCAAGTTTTTCGCCGATAAACTCCAGAAGTTCAACACCGATAAATCTATGAAACTTCCCGAAAAATAGCAATAGGTCATAGATAATATTGGCCCAATACGTTCTTAATTAAAACTAATTTTGAATTAATAAAAAATTTAATCAAAAAACGACAAAAAATCTCTCAATACTTTTACCCTAGCATAAGATCAATTTCGTGTTTTGCAAGAAAATGTTGTAATTCTAGTTTGTGTTGGTTTATACCATTTGCATTCCAGTGGCATATCTTCAGATAATTCATCGGAGACATTCTAGTTTCTCGATGATAATGGTTTGATTTGCTTGTAGCATATTTTGCATTGTTGTCATTAACAGCATCAACAGTTGCATACAGTTATTCAGGGTAGATTCAGCATTTGAGGATTTACCACTGAAAACGCTTGCAAATGTTGGTTTCTAGGCTGATGTTCTGGGCGAACGAGATTCATTCAGCGCATCTGGTGTAGTTTTATACGGCCCCTACGGCTAAATACATTCTGTATTTTAAATCCACCTTCAACAAGCGCGGCTTGGATTTCAGTTGCCTGAACTTGAAAGACCATTTGAAGACTTCAAACAGTATGTACATATAATAGTTTCTATTGTGAGCATCGTAATAATTAATGACTTCTCTATAGTCGTTGACGTCATGTGTTTGAATTTTTACTTCTTGTATTTTGCCACGAAGTAAATTTGTTACGTGAAATGGTTTTCCATTCGTTAGCACGCTTGATTTAAGTTCTTGCACCACTTTGTGTGTATCAGCTTCACGCAAGTAGATTGTAAGTGGCTTTTATTTTCGACTTGCCTGTTCTTGAATGTTTGTATTTTCAGATTCGCTCTCTTCCACGTCCTTATCGGCGAACATTTCAAATCGGTTTGATATTTGGTTTCTTACTTGTCAGTAGTTTTTCATTTTTTGTGCTATGTCTTTTCCGTTTTACAGTAATATATCGATCGATGCCAGTTTGTGTTATATGTACATTATGTTTAGTGCGGCGGACGATTTTGTAGGCGATCTAGTTATTGAAGTACTTCTTTGGAAAGGATCGCTAGATTCCGCAAAGGTGGAGATTTTGCTTGTAGATGTATATGATATAGTAACCAAGCGTTGCATCACTACATCGCTGCGGTCACTGGATCTCGGCGACTCACTCACGAGAGCCGCCGGTACTGGGTTTTCGACTCCCTGCATCGTAAAAGTTTCCTCCTCTTTGCGAAATATGGTGGTTTTTTGATCAGGGTGTCTTTCCCCTAGTATTTTATACCTACTGCCAGGTAGAAAAAAACTCAGCCGCCTCTAACATGAGGAACAGACGATGTTTGAAGCTCCTGGTGAACAGACGCTTCTGCTAGTTTTGTTCCGCGGGTGATATTTTATTTCCCTCATACCCGCCGGCAAGCCGGTGAGGGCATTTCCTTATCCGCGACCTAGGATCGCGCCCGATGGGAGATCCAGTAACTCCTCACGGGAACATAATTTTAGAATAAATGGTTACGAAGTCTATGATACTAAACATCCTTTGAGCAGAAGTCGAAGATATCTGCTATCATTATAAAAAATCGGGTTTGACATTATGTTCTGAATGAGTATAGCACTAAAGAAATTCAAGCAACCTCTGTATGTGTCGGCCTTGATAAAGAAAGTTTAGTCATCGCTTCAATATATTGTCCTCCAAATAATAACATTTCGGCAGATATCTATAAAACGTTTTATGCAACTCTCGGTCAACGCTTTATAGTCGCCGGAGACTTTAATGCCAAACATACCTACTGGAGTTCAAGATTGACTCAAAAACAAATATTCAATTCAATCTATGAATTAGGATGCATCCTTGAGTGCTGAAGATTAAACCGAAACTCCGAAATATCATCCCTCATCATCAATTTGGTTTTAGAGCCGATCATGGAATCATTGAGCAAGTGCACCGAATACCTACAGAAATAGGATCAGCACACGGGGAGCAGAAATACTGCTCTGCAGTTTACTTGGATGTTGCTCAAGCATTCGATAAAGTTTGGCACGAGGGTTTGCTTTATAAAATTAATATTATATTACTATTGAATTGACAGAAATTTACCAATTTATGAAGTCGTATTTGTCAAATCGCAGGAGTGCCATAAAGGAGGGTGCTTGGCCCAACCAACATCTTCGCAAATTACTACGTCTACTTTCGCTGATGACACAGCAATCGTATGTACTCATAAAAACCTAAAAACAGCGTCCGAAACCCTGCAACACATATAAATGACATTGAAATCTGGCTAAAAAATGGAGGCTAAAAGTTAGTGAAGAAAAATCGACTCACGTAACATTCACTTTAAATAAGCTTACGTGTCCGCCCCGGTCACAATGAACAGAATACAAATCCCGCAGACAAACGAAGCAAAATACCTAGGCGTCCATCTAGACCGACGATTAACCTGGTGAAAACATATTGAAATGAAACGAGACCATATCAAATTAAAACTGGATAAAACGCACTGGTTAATGGGGGAAATATTCAACCATTGATCTAGAATACAAGCTTCTCCTGTAAAACACAATGATTAAACCAATCTGTTCGTATGGCTGTCAATTATGGCGATCAACTTCAAATGCAAATACTGACATTGTTCAAAGAATACAGTCAAAAATTCTCAGAATGATTACAGGGCACCCTGGTTTGTAAAAAATCAAAATATACATAACGACCTTAGCATCCTAACTGTCAAAAACGAATTACTACAGATGCGGATTAACTATACAGGGAAACTATCATCTCATCCAAATATGTTGGCGAGAAGTTTAAAACACAGTCCTCACGATTAAGGATTATTTATCAGCTGCTCGCGCAGATTTTCATAATTATACTAGTGTTTAAGATTTGACAACTTATTGTTATTTTCGAATGAAAGATTCAATAAATAAATAAATTAGAAAAAAAAATACTTTTCCCCCAAACTTTTTTCCGAAACTTCAATTAAATCCGGTGAAGCAGCTTAAAGCAGCCAATTTGTTTTTATTTGGAAAAATAATACTTTCAGCTAAAGCTTCTGATAAGTTTTACAATCGAACATGACAGAAAAACACAACTTTTTGCTTTATTAATTTTTTGTTGAATGTTCATCATTCATTCATGTAATTTCTAAAGTAAAATTAGCTTACACACAGAGCTGTGTGAATATCGTGAAGAAAAATTGTAAGAGAGTTCATCTGTATTAGTATGATTCGCTAGTACTTAACGCACAGCACATTCTGTATACATAGAATGTAAATTGTGGTATAATCAGTCCAGTCGCCGCGGCCTGATGAGAAAATTGATTTTATCATAATCATAAGCTCATCAGTTCGAAACTGGATTGAATTCTCTTACAATCTTCGCAATATATTAAAATCATACAACTTTTTGATAAAAATCCACTCTAATCCCTGTTTTTTTTTTTAAATTTGATACGTTCAAAATTAGTACATTACAGTTTATTTTCATGTTTTACTTACGTTTAGAAGTTGATTCCATTTTGTCCGATAAGAATTGGTTGTGCTTTCGATTTTCCGTATTACTTTAAGCAAGTTCGTTGTTTACCAATTCCGTAACAATTTTGATACTACTCGAACAAAGGTGCTACCTGTTGTGACTATTATATTATATTCTAGAGCAGGTGAAAGGAAATCTATCGTCTTTGAGTGATTCCTGAACGATAGACATGTACTTTAGCCAACCCAATGGACAATCCATCTAGGAACTTTTTTTTTTGGAATTTTGGCCAGCTCTGAAACATGTCATAATGTCAATTTATGAGGTCTTCTTAATCACCAGTAACTGCCTAAACTTTGAAACCGCGGGAGCAGCGAAAGTTTTAGTCCGACCTTTTCCAAATTCATATTGCGTCTGCTTATATAACAGAGATGTATATTTTTAAATAAATCGAATTTCCTTGAAAATGGCTCGGTGGATGTGTGGAACGTTGTTTTAAAATCATCCCTACCGGACAACAACGTTTTATTTAACTTCTGCCATTTAAATCCTGGTAGTTTGTTTCCTAATTTTGAAGAATTGAAGTTAATCGTTAAGGACATCCCGTTCCATGCTATTGCCATTTCAGAAACATGGTTGAAATCTAAACACTCTAGTAAACATTTTGATCTTGACAATTTTACTCTATTTCGTAATGATCGTTCGGGGCGGCGTTCTGGTGGTGTTGATGTTTATGTCAAAAAATTTCTAAATCCAAAAGTTATATACGCTAATGCAAGAAACTCTTTATTCGACATAATCTTCATTGAAATTAGAAATCAACTTAACATGAAAATGGTCCTGGGTGTAGTATACAACCCGCTCAAATTGGAGTCCTCGAAATTAGGATTCCTAAAAGATCTTGAAACTGTCAAGTGATCTTATGACACGATATAATGAGGTCATTATTGTTGGTGACTTTAATATTGACTGTCTCGTTTCAACACCTACGGCTAAACAACTAAAATCATTAATGTCATCTTATGGGCTTGATTGATTAGTCTCAAAGGTAGCTACTAATTTTGTGGGTGATTCTGTCACTTTAATTGATTTGGCCTTCGCCAATCATCCTAACAACAATAAAACTTTTACTCAAATCTCAATTCCTGGCATTGCAACCACCCATGATATGATTTATGGGTCGTATGTGTTCCCTGTTGACAAAAATGTTAGTAACCAATTTATTTACGTGAGAGATTTCTGGAATATTGACAAGGACGCGCTACTGATGGCTGCTAATTCATTAAATTGGGCATCATTATATCAGTTTTGTGATGTTAATAAACAGTTATCACTTTTAAATTCGTTTATAAGTTATCTTATTGATAACTTTATACCACTAAAAATGATTTGTGAGAAGCGTAAAGTGCGTGGTCCGTAATATTCGTGATTTTCTACATGAGAATTGGAGAAAACATAAGACTGACATTAATAGGTCAAAATACGTTAGAGCTCGTAATAAAGTAAATTATATGATCAAAGCTGCCAAATGCCAGTTTTTTAATGATCGTTTTAGCAATAAATCCGCCAATTCCGGAGTGTAAATGTGACATTACCTCTGATAAGTTCAATAGTTACTTCGGTTCGGTTTTCAACTCCAATGATGTAAATTTTGTTTGTGATGCAGTTCATTCTGCCGCTGACGTAAATGCTTTCTACTTTAAAAATGTTTCTGCTGAAGAAGTTTGTTTCCATCTGGATAAATTCAAATCGAGTTCGGTAGGAGTTGATGGTATTCCACTTAACCTCATTCAAATTCTACTTCTAGTTTTGCTACCTCACTTATAACTTTTATTATAAATTCTGGCCTCACAAAATCGATATTTCCTGATGCGTGGAAAATTGCGACAATTTTGCCTATTCCAAAAATACCGAATCCATCTACACTAACTGATTTTCGTCCTATAAGTATGTATATTTCCAACATTATCTAAGGTTTTTGAAAGAATTATTCATGCTCAGATCAGTGGCTTTATTGTTAAACATAACCTATTGGATGAACTACAATCTGGATTTCGTGCCAAGCACAGTACTACAACTGCCTTGTTGAAAGTTACTGATCATATTACTATTAATATTGAAGATGGTAAAGTTGCAGTTTTGGTTCTCTTAGACTTTTCTAAGGCATTTGATAAAGTAGACCACGCTATGTTGTTATCGAAACTATGTTACGAATATAACTTTTCCAAGAGTTCTTGTCAACTTATAGGTTCTTACTTGCATCTGCGACAACAATCTGTAAAATATCATGGCAACTTTAGCGACAACATTTTTGTCACATCTCAAGGATCTATTTTAGGATCTATTCTGTACATCTATCTCTGTGTGTGTTGGCGATTATTTACAATTTTAGAGATGATTTGCGAGGCTGAATCCGATCCCACATTCATCAAAAGGATCATTACGGGAGAAGAGGCGTGAGTTTATGAGTAAGACACGCAATCCAGACATCAGGCAAGTGAATGGCGTTCACCAAAAAAAAAACCAAGTCGTTTTCAGTCAAAAAAGAAGGCAATGCTCACGGTTTTCATGGATTACAACGGTGTAGTGCATCATGAATTTTTGAGATGTACCAACTTAACAAAAAAACAGAACTCAAATCGGAGCGATGGGAGCGCCACACGGTGGTTATTCCGAGAACTTGTTGATCAAGGTAGTAGACACTAAATTAAATTGGAGTACCCATGTTAAAATAAATGAATAAAATCGGCCGTCGGGAGCCATGGTATAACAGTGAGTTGGTCTTGCTCGAGAAACAACGTAATAAGCTTCATTCATTGTATAGATTGCAGGGTGTTAAATATTATCCAGATTTTGATAGAGCCCGCAAGAAATTTAAGTGCTTAAACTGGTTCCTTTACAACAATTATGTTGTGCGAATTGAGGAAGAGTTAACATCTAATCCTAAGGAGTTCTGGAATTTCATTAACAGCAAGAAAAAAGTGGCTGGCTTTCCGTCTTCTATGTTGTACCAGAGCTCCGTCGCTAGTCAGCCCCTGTCTCCAGCTTTGCGCAGCTTCGGTCAATTTAATATTTTCAAGTTTACCGAGGAAGAAGTACGGGATTGCTTGCTCCAGCTCGAGGTTGGAAAGGGAGTGGGTTATGATGGCTTCCCGCCGATTCTGTTTAAGTGTTGTGCTGAGAGTTTGACCCGTCCTATTACCTTCTTAATTAATGAAAGCCTTCGTCGCGGTTTTTTCCTCGATCCTTGGAAAATTTCTTGTATTCATCCAATCTTTAAGGCGGGTAGAAGAAGTGATGTCAGTAATTATCGTGGGGTCGCCATTCTTTCTGTCTTACTAAAGTTGTTTGAATCTATGGTTCATAGAATCTAGTTCTTCCACACTAAAATCTTCAGTTTTCCTCCTGGATATTGAAAAAAGGCTATGCCGTATTTGTGTATAATTAAATAAATAAATAAATAAATAAAATAGGACCTACATAGCACAAATCACTTATGTGTTAGATACAATTGGGAATATATCGAAAACCAAAAACATAAATAACAGTTATTTTACATCAATGTTTTCGAATTAATTATTTTTCAATTTTTCAGGGTTATATCGTCCAACCCAATACAACAAATTGATCCAAATGCATTTGTCGGGCTTGGAAATTTACGCAAAATTACAATCAAATATTGTGATATCAAAGAATTTCTACCAACCGTTTTCCACCATCTGCAACATTTAAATTTTATGTAAGTAGTTTGTTCGAAGAATTTGTTTGGTTATTGTTAAATTTCGTGTCAAATTGCTCATTAGGACATGAAATTCTATCGATATCGACTCAAATACTATATTCTATGATTTATATTATTATTTAAAACATTATAAACTAATTACTTATGTATATATAAAATATTCTTTCTTCCAACAACTACACACACACGCACACACACACCAAAAAAAAACTATTATTTTCTAGACAATTTTCAGGAAACTATCTTAAGGAGTTTCATCCAGAAGCATTCAAAAAAATTACGTTACTAAAAAATTTATATTTGGATGGAAATCATGTGGAAAATGTTACAGCCGTACCATTAAGTGATGTTAAATTATTAGAAGTTTTGTAAGCTCTCTTAAATTTATCTTCTTTCTTTTATTTTTTTATTTTTGCTAAATTTTCACATCTAAATTTAATATTGGTTAATAGATAATTTTATAAGTAAACAGAAATACCAAATTTTAAAGAATAATAAAACCTAAAATATGTAGGGCTAATGTTTGTTTGTTTTTATTTATTTTAGAAATTTAGCTAACAACCGTATACGACAAATAAGTGTGGGTGATTTTCCAGTATTAAACAATTTAGTGATTTTGTAAGTATTTATAAGATATTTGGCCGTACAAAATGATTTATATAAAATAAGGGTTGCCATATTTGATGTAATCCGATTGTTTAAAGGTGTTTATTTAAAATTCTATGACGATTTTACCGTCGTGAGGTTTGGACATAAAATCAATGTGAGTAGAATAAATTTAAAATAAATTCGAAAATTTTGTATTCAGTGTTAGTACGTTTTATTTGTTTTAATCAATTGTCATTGTTTTAATGACATTATCTTTTAAATAATTAAAAACCAATTAACAGTTTACATTTTTATTTAATTCAGTTGTAGCTGATTGATAAGTAAATCGGTTAGAACCGTTCTCGTAATTTTTAAATTGTTCGAATAACTGATACTAATTTTTTGAACTACTTCTTGGTTTTTCCGACTGGTGGTGAAATTTGTTATGTCTGCATTTGTTGGGAGTCTGCAAAAAACAGTCAATCAATAAAAACAAAAATTGAAGTAAAGTTTGGTTTTCTATTACATATTTTGAACAGTATGCCTAATGCGGGCTTCACATGATCAATAAGTATTGCCCATATTTCAGTATTGGCAATACTATTGAACATGTAAGGATAATAATTCAAGGATTGTCAATAAACAAAATATTGTGGCGATGGTTTGATGAAATCCAAAATATTTTTAATATTGATAAAATATTTACAATAGTATTGATCTTCTGAGATACTTTGTTGACAAAATATCAATGCGAAGAGCTGTCAACTTTTGAGTTTGATGTACATAACCAACAAAGCGAAATAAATACGTATATATGTATAGTGCATTTATGCAAATATAATACATATATACTACATGCGCGGTATGGAATTTACAGAGAGAACAAGTCAAGCCTCCCGGGAAATCAACAGCGATATACCAGCAACCTCCGATAATCAGGAAGCGTTATTTAGCTTTATTACCACATATAGAGAACTTCCAGTTTTATGGGATATTACATCGAAAGATTATACCAGCAGAGATAAAAAAAATCTTTCATAGTTTAAAGAATTGAGTTTTTTAAATGAATATTCATCTAGTTATGTCACTCTATCTAGATCTTCTGAAAATGTACCGGTAAAATTAAAACATATGGTAATTTTATTATAAATGTGTATGTTTATTTTTTCAGTTATTTATTTCCCTTATTAACATTAAGGATATCATCCTGCCATGGCACTTTGCCCTCATCGTTAAAATAATTTGCAAAACTGTCTCTTACATTTTTTGCAACTATGGACGAATTTGAGAAGTGTCCCCTTTGAATTGAAGTTAGGTGAACGTTGGCCGTTTCTACTCCCCTCTCAATTACACCGGTAGAAATATTTTCCACTAACAAATTTTCTTTCACGTAGCTAGCTCTATTTTTGTTTAGAATATAGTTAAGAAGGTAGCAGCAAGCCATGGTAATGGTACTATAGCTTTTGCAGGCTCAAGGTTAATTTGATTTTGTAGTACTCTGAATTTTGACACAATCATGCTAAAAGCGTTCTCTACCACTCTTCTGGCACGAGAGAGCCTGTTTCCAAATTCGACATACTGTAAGGCTCCATAAAATTTGGCAGTAAAGCAAATGCCTCGTCGGTAACAAACACATAAGGGAATTTATTGTGCGTTTGTGGTATTGTTGATGGAGTGGGGATCCGTAATTGGTTACTCTCATATAAACGCCAAAATTACTTTTGTTTGATCACCCTGCCATCGGAAATACGGCCATTTACTCCAACGTCCACCGATAAAAATTCATATTTGGCATTCACAATAGCCATTAATACTACACTACAGAATCCTTTGAATTTGTAATAGAGTGAACCCGAGTTATCTGGTTTCTTAATACGGATGTGTTTTCCGACTACACCCCCTACATCATTGTGAAAATTCCATTTGATCCCAAATTCGGTAGATATTTCTTTCCAATCTGATTCGGATTGAGGAATTTACAAACGAAATTAATACTGTTAAAATTTATTGCAATTACATAATACATATATCACATTAATGTGATTAATGAACAATAATATAACATAAATCGTATGTTTTTAGGACGTCGAATATAACGAATGCGAAGAGAGGTTGGAATGTGAGATTATTCCGTAATCGTCCGTTGCTAAAAAAACCATCTTAAAGAAAGCCAAAAGCAGCGTTAATTAAACAGGCCGACAAAATCACCGAATTGGTAAACATCGCTTGTGAATATTTTAAAAATAATGATGGGGAAGAAGAAGCAATCGCAAAAAGTTGGAGTTTGAAATTGAAAAGAATGAAATGCGAATAAAAGATTTGGGCCGAAAAATTTACTAATGAAATTTTAACGGAAGGAGAATGGGGAACATTAAACCGGTATTCTTTATAAATTAACGAATATCGAACCGAATATTTGGAAGTAAATGATGAATTGTCAGTCCTTATCCAGCTGCGGCAATAGGGTAATATTGGAATGTAATAATAACTACGCTCCTCAATATTATACCGATAAATATTGCGATAGAGATTTATAATGAATTAGGAACTTAAACGACTATATATAAATAATTACTATGATGATACCAGACTGAATTAATTAATATGAACAATGTGACATGAATTAAATATGTATAAGAATTATTTTTAGACAATTTTATTTCTTTTACTTACCCTTTTATAATCATTTAAAGTGAAAATAATTGCTTCACATGTTTCCATAATTATTTGACTTATTGTCTTTGGAGCTACAATAGCAGAAAATTTGCGGCATTCAAATGACCTTCCAGTAGCTAAAAACCTGAGGGCTAATGCTAATCGTTCTTCAACCGAAATAGCTTGTCGCATTACAGTGTCTCTTTTAAAAACGATTGTACCTACTAAACTTAGCAGCTCTTCGTAAGAAGCACTACTCATTCGAAAATAGTTAACCGTTTTTCACTTAACAAATTTAGGTGTGAAAACTTATTTCATTTTAATAGCCACCCCCTAGACCATATTCTATTCTTTTTCTTTTGATTTTTTTTATTGACAAAGCCAAAATAATGGCTACAAAAGCTTTACTTTTGTCTGACATGGTTCAAAGTGGAGTATTAACCTGAAAATAATTTTTTTTTATTGTTTGACATTTAAGTGTAATGTCAATAGTATTGGTCGTCTGAGACGATTGCTGTTTGTCAGTAGTTTTTTCCAACATTGACAATATTATATTGGCAATACTTATTGATCATCTGATGCCCGGATTAGTGGTTGAATTTCATTTTGTGGCTACAATTGTTGAAAATTAATTTCGAGCAATCTATAAGCCGAAGATTTGCTTGTATTTGGGCAATTTTTGTAAAATGTCGTAGCTGAATGTTGCCCACGAAAAAGACTCGGAATCTTTTAAACGACACGCTTTCATGAGACTGAACTTTATCCTAAAATAAAACTATGTAAACTCTACAACTGCGGCTTTCATCAATAACCGATACTTTTAATTTTTTTTTTCGTTTAGAAAGTCAATTTTCTGTATATGTATATTTCTGTAGTTAAAAGGTTAAACAACAACAATAAAATAGCATAAATAAGTGTTTAAAAGGTATACATTCGGGCGAACAATAAATGTCTGCGTGGTGTGTCCGTCCATGCCACTGTAACTCCGCAATGCGTATGGTATCCCTTCATCATTTATCCATGAAGAAGGTTTCGGTTTGGAACTGCAAGTGTTGAATTCGGAAATATGCTTATGAAAAGAGTGCATCACACCAATGGACTTCTAATGAGAAGTGACTGAAGCAGCTAGGAATCGAATGTCGAAGTGGCCGAAACTGACCAGAATGTTCCCATAATGTTCTAGAATATTACAGACAGAATGTTCTTGAATGTTTCAGAATATTATAGAATCTTCCAGAAGGTACGGAAATGTATTAGAATGTTTCCGAATGTTATAGAATTTTCCAGAAAGTTCGGAAATGTTCTAAAATGTCCTAGAATATTTGAGAATGCTCTAGAATGTTCTAGAATGCTCCAGAATGCTCCAAAATTTTCCAGAATATTCGAATTGGTTCTAGAATCTTCCAGGATGTTCGAGAAGGTTTTAGAATGTCCCAGGAGGTTGTGGAACTTCGAAGGTTCCGGAATGCTCGAGAATGTCTTAAACAGTTCTGGTCCATAGAAGAGACTTCCTACTGGGCAGAATATTCCTGGATGTTCTAGAAGGTTCCAGAATGTTCTATAATGTTGCAGACAGAATATTCTACAATGTTTTAGAATGTTTTAGAACGTGCGAAAATGTTGGAGAATGTTGTTAGAATGTTTCAGAATGTTCCAGAAGGTTCGAGAATGTTCTCGAATATTCCAGAATCTTTATAGAATGTTATAGAATCTTTTAGAATGTTCCAGAGTGTTTCAGGATGTTATAGAATATTTTAGAATGTATCAGAAGGTTCTGGATCTATCCGGTTCCGGAATGTTCGAAAATGTTCCTGAATGTTCTAGAAGGTTCCAAAATGGTCCCAGAACGTTTTAGGATGTACCAGACAGAATGTTCTAGAATATTCTAGAGTTTTACATAATGTTCAAGGTTTACGAGAATGTTGTAGAATGTTCCAGACTATTATATAACCTTCCAGAAAGTTCAGGAATGTTCTAGAATTTTCCAGAATATTCAAAAATGCTCTTGAATATTCTAGGATGCTCCAGATTGTTCTAGAATTTTCTAGAATATTCTAGAATGTTCTAGAATCTTCCAGAATGTTCGAGAATATTTTAGAATGTCCCAGAAGGTTCTGGACTTTCGAAGATGTTCTATAATGTCACAGACAGAATATTCTACAATGTTCCAGAATGTTCTAGAATGTTCCAGAATGTTATAAAATCTTCCAGAAAGTACGGGAATTAACTAGAATGTTTCAGACTGTTATAGAATTTTCTAGAAGGTTCGGAAATGTGTTTAAAATGTTCCAGAGTTTCCAGAATGATCTAGAATGTTCGAGAATGTTCCAGAAAATTTCAGAATATTCGAATATGTTCTAGAATCTTCCAGGATGTTCGAGAATGTACCAAAAGGTTCTGGATCGGTCCGGTTCCGGAATGTTCGAAAACGTACTAGAATGTCAGATATGGTTCTGGACTAGCGAAGGGACTTTCTGTTCTCCAGAATATACCTGAATGATTCAAACACATCGGTGTAAGACCGCTGCACTTTACAGAGCATTCACAATGAAAAAACTTTTTACTGTTGACTTACAGGTTTGTATGAATTTCTAACTTAACGAACAAAAATTTTTTCTCGTTATGTTGTGAATTCATGCAAAGCTGTAAGTCAAAAGTAAAAAGATTTTTCACTGTGAATGCTCTGTAAATTTCCGTTAATTTTTATAAGAGTAGAATACGGATATTATTTTAATTAAAAACAAGTTAACCCAAATACATGTGCAGAAACAAATAGAAAAGTAGCTTCGAATTAATTCCGTATCGCATAATGATCAGAGACAACGAGCGATACAATCATATTACCGATTCCCGTCATTTATTTCAACAGTTTTTAGTTGATATGTACGCAAAAATAGAGGCAGAATTAATGATTTTCATACAACAGAAGTCAAAAAAATTGCGTACAGAAGAGTACATTCATTTGAGAGACGCGCAACGATGACCACATCGAAGACTGGTGATTTTCCCATCAACTTATATAGGAAGTCCACTAAACATATTCGAGTAGACACAAGGTGTTATGGCCTAAGTAAGAAAACATGGTCGAGGTAACTTATTCATAACATTCACTTGCAACGTCGTCATGGGCGGAGATCAAAAAAGATATGATTTATGGACCAGTTCCCATGAACCGTAATGAAATAATAGCTCAAGTTTTCAACAGAGCAAATGAGATTCACGGCATTCATCGAAAAGTTAGATGCTGGATGTACACAATCGGATGGCAGATGGACGTTGTTTATCTTCACTTTTTGCTGTTTTTAATGTGATGACTCTGATGATCCCAACACTTCTAGTATGCACGCCGATTACTCTACCATCCATTGGCTGGGAGGCAAGTTATATTCTCTGATAAGGGCGACGTCATCAAGTGTGAATTGATCAGTTGTGCCATCGATGCCAAAATCCTTTGGAGTCGCTGTTGAATATTTTGCCACCTTGATAACTTATTTGATGCTACATCGGATAAGCTTTGTGGTACTGCTGCTAGATTTGATCAGAGCATGATGTGGCAAATAATACTTAGCATGATCTTGAGGTGAAATATCAGTCCATGGTTTAGCAGTCATGTGTCTAAGGACAGTATATTTGTTGTAAAAATCTGGTGCATTAGAAAACTTTCATTCTCTTACTCGTAACGGCTGATGCGCTTCTTCAAAAAAAAATCAAAACTCGCATGAATTATTAGGCACATCTGGTTTGGCCTGATGAACATCGTCAAGAGTGGTTTGGATAAGCGGATCGGTGATGACATGTAAATTGATACATGCTGCGTCATTGGTCCATGTCCCTGCCATTAACCAGTCAAATTTTGATGCTTGCAGTATTAGAAATCCATCAATCACTTAAGACCTTGGCGTTGGGCACAAGATTCAGCCACAAATGATGTTTGTGAGGCTGAGTCTAAAAGTGGACGAATTAGCTGGAGTTCTCCATAGTACCGTGCTTGGCGATGAATGCAGTGCATGAACAACTGATTGTATAGGTTCGTTTTGGATTTGCTTCTGATTATGATATGGCAGTGTGAATTGCATGTAGGTTCGTTCAATGAAATATGATGACTCGTTGTTTGGCTAAATTTTGCATGTGTTTCAGTTTGGTCCGATCGTAAATGCAGCAATGTGTGATGACGACCTCCACAAATCAAACAAGAAAATTTGGAAAAACATTTAACACTTGTGTGACCCATTTTTAAACAATTACCGCATACATTGTTCACAAATTTTATTCGCTTACTGACACTATTGTTTTTGAATATTGAACATTTGAACAATGGATGTGATTGATTACAAGCTAAGCACTCAAATGATGAATTATTGTTAGCGAGAAACGACTTGCTATTAAACTTTGTCGGGACCCTTTTGGTTGCGTCACAAATTTCTAAGGCGTCACATCCATTATTCAAAAAATGTAATAGCGTGATAGACTTTGAAAAATTTTTATCAACTGATTCATTTGCCCATAATTGTTTAATTTCACTGTCTATTTTATTTAACACAACATGAATAAGCCACGGATAGCGTGTTTCCGCGTCCAGCCCCAATGCACGAAGACCACGAATTATTTCGTCAGATGACTCAGTAACTCGACGCAATTCTTTCCCATTAGCCTGGGAACATGATTTTTGATTGAAGAATGTCTGGATCAGTGAGGTCAAATTGGGAGTCATTTTATTATATTGGTTACAAATTTTGCCCCATTCTTCGGCATAATTATTTTCCGTTACAAGAATATGACGTATAAGGGCGGGTGCTTCACCCGATAGTAATCCTTTAAAAATCTGCAATTTATGGATTTATGGACATCAGTAATGTTGTGATTATCATGCACGGTCGTTCTACATAGATCATGAAACGATGCTCAATTCTTGTAACTACCAACAGAGAACTGTTCAATGTTAACTTTTCGAAGGCGCACGTGATGTGAGATAATTATTCGTTCCCTCATAAAACCAATCCTGTTGTTTTAGCATTTAAATTTTGTGGATTGGTTTGCTCCTTGTGCTTCGCAACAAATTTCATCAATCGCTTCACTGATTGACACATAATTGAGATCATTAGCTGGGGTCCTAGCTCACTGAATGTACGATACCGAATTTCAAGCAAGTCGCGACGAATGGTTATTGCTTCGAAATTTGTTTCAGCATTTATTTCTTTGCCAAATCGCAGAATAATTTTCATTTGAGTATGGGATAAATCACGTAATTTAATTAGTTTTTGAAAAGATTCAGCCATTTGAAGAAAGCACTTCACTCTTCACGCAATATTATGACCATGCGGCATATTTGGAATCAGAAATAATAAAATGCCACACTCGAAGTACTCGCCGTCATCCATTTTATTTATGGTTTGCGTAACGGAAATGAATGAGCTCCAGAGAGTGAATAATCAAACCGTTATCCAGATGGGACGGCCGGTTCCCTTATAAACTTGAAAATGTCAAATTCAACACGAAGTTAATTCCGATAAACAAATTTTGAATTCAGTAAGAAGAGATCCCACCCTTAGCATGAGACGTCTTTCGATACAACTTGGTATTACCAAAAATAAAATCTGCAGGATACTTCGAAGAAACCATATACAATCGTTCCACTAACACTCCAGTGGAAGAACTATTACTTATAGGTCGATTTACCAAACAGAGCAAATTTTTGTATGTATACCATTGTCATTCATTTTATGGACAGACGAATCGACATTTACGAGACATTTATCAGAAAATAAACATGTTAAGCATCACCATTTCTAATATGTTTTAGTGTTAATATATGGTGTGGTTTATTTCGAAATAACTTCTCAGGCCAATTTTACAAAATGGAAATCATTTTGAAAAATGTTTGTGAACGGTCTAAAAAGACCAAAGTATTGAAATCCTGTCAACCTGTAAAACCGATTGAAAAAGGCAACGCGGTCATTATCGTTGATAAAAACTTACCACGAAATTCGTGGCCGAAGGAATTGGTAATTGAAACAAACCTTGCCAAGGATGGGCAGGTGAGAAGTGCTGTCGTACAAACCTCTAGTGGCATCTACGAAAGGCCGGCCGTGAAACTGGCTGTATTGGATGTGCAACCGGAAAAGACATCATCTAGGGAGATGAGCCAACTTACCGGGTTAGAGAATGTTGCCACATATAAAAACCATGTAGCCAGCCCTGTTGTATTGATGCGTTCGTGCTATAAAAAAAAGAGAGTTTGACAGCAAAAAGGGAAGGGGTTAAAGAAAAGTAGTGAAGTCAACACCAAAAATTTAAATTTATATGTAATTTTGTTGCGAGATACCAAATATTCCAGCTAACCAATAAAGTGTTAATTGATTTATTCGAGAGAGGGAACCAAGCAGCATCGATCCACAAAAATCGATCACCACGAGGAAAAAGCCGCAAACATCCCATCCTTATTGTGCCATCTTGCAATAATTACGATGATTGTAGCTACTAAAATGTGAACTTAAAATATTTTGATATTGTTTGTTTGTTTGTTTGAATTATTGATTTATTTTTTACCGTCCTACTTTACGCCTGGAGTAGCCAAATCGAGGACGGGCGGCTACAGATCCGTCTTTGAAAATCACATTGCATTGCTTCATGCCAACCTGTAGTGCTGACATGAAAGGTGGGTCGGCCCATGGATTCTGCACTCTCAACAAGGGGTAATAGATGTGTTCATTTTCATCACTGTCGTAATCAGAAGATGAAAAATCCCTTATGCATCCCGCCCCTATAGGGATTCGAACCCGGTACCTCCCGATCCAACCGCCGCAGCTATTTTGATATTTTATTATGGTATCATTGGTCACGAAAGTTTATTTAGTTTTAATAAAGTCATCATCCGTTTAAAATGTAACCAACATTTGTAGAAGAAACCGTCGAAATCTCAATAAAATCTGGTCATTAATTAGTGTTATAAGGAGATTAACGTAACTCTTATAAAACTTTTCTATATATCTTCTGGTAACAGTTACTCGAAGTCATATAGTACAGTGATGGAGACCGATAAATCACCAACTTATAAAACCTGTAGTAAATTTCATCATTCAATAGCTTTAGTTACTTTACAAAACTCTAATATAACCATGTTACTGGTTGGTGATATTATAATACTCTTATATACCCATCCAAATTTTTATATAACCTTGTAATAATTATACACCCGTTATAAAATATCCCGACACTTACAGTGATGCAAATTGTTTGTTGGGAAGACGATCTAACGAAATACTTATTGTTCACCCTATATCAAATCGTTCCATCGTTCATCATTTCAGATCAAATCGGCTCGGACCACAACACTTTGGTTAAGAATTATTTAAAACGGTGAAAATCATAGCATATATGGCAACCCTACATTTTATATAATGCTTTCCGCGACTCCACATCAAAATCATCAATATTATATTTAAAATTTTGATAAAAAAAAAACTTTTCGATTTTTTCAGACTATTAAAACGAAATCAAATCACAGAAATAGCATCTGGTTCATTTCTAACAATGAAATCGTTGGAGGTTATGTAAGTAGATTTTATTGTTATATAAGTACATGTACAACGTATCTACACATATATACTTATGATAATTTTTTTGATATTTGCAGAAATTTGGATGATAATCAACTTACACAGCTTCCTCCTGACCTAGTAAAATTACATCATCTGCAGGAATTGTAAGTTAATTAAATTATTATAAAAAGAAATGTGGGAATTTTAATTATGTAAGCTTGATTGATTGGCACCGTCTAACCACATACACTATTATACGAGTACAACAAAAAAAAAATATCTTTAATTAAATTTGTCGTGGGAGAATTACAAATTTTCCTCGCAACTACATATCTAATTTTCATTGTGCACAACAGTATATTGTTATGTTTATGTTAGACATTCTGCAATAAAATTATTTGTTTTTCAAATTGAAACCAAACCAAACAACTAGCGTAAGAGTAAAGCAAATAAAATAAAAAAAGCGAAGAAATTCCTTAAATTCCTTTCTCCTGTAGTCTATTCAATTTCTAACATCCTTTTTTGTAATACTTGCTGGTTGAAATATTTTGCCATTGTAGGTGCAGGATATTTTAACGAAAGTTTGTGTAGCAACAGTGTTTGTCACACTGATTATATCGTTCGATAAAATGTCTTTCGACAAAAAATCTGATTCCCCACATTAAGCTTCTATACATTTAAAAAGGAATTTTCTGTGATTTTATATTTGTCTGTTGCTCTAATTTTTTGCAAATTTCATTTTTATTTAACTTTCTTATTTGCTTGCATTTTTATTGTTATGCTACTAAACATACTTTTCACTACAAACAGGAAATTATGTAATCGCTTTTGTGTTGAATCGATTTTCTAGATTTGCATCGGGTAATAAAATCAAATTTATCACAGACGATGCTCTACCAAAAAACTTGGTGATACTAGAATTGCGAACAAATCCGTTAATATCATTCAAAAATGGATCACTGCATCATATGTCACGTCTACGTAAATTAACGTTGTCCGATTCGAAAAATCTATTTGAGCTACCTTCATTGCATGGATGCGCATCACTTGAAACGTTATGGGTCGATCGAGCAAAATTGACTCAATTTCCAAACAATTTATGTCAAACGGCGCCAAAATTAAAAAGTTTGTAAGTAAATATAAATCGCGTGTATGAAGCGCGATAAATTTGTTACTAAATGTTTTTTAATTTTTACTTTTTTATTTTAAAGAGAACTAAAATCGAATTTATTGAGGACGGTTCCGCGTCTCATTGGATGCCATAATTTACGAATGCTGGATCTATCAGGAAATCGAATCGATTCAGTACATGGAACACCATTTCAAGGACTAATATCTCTAAACGATTTATTATTGTCACACAATGAAATTGAAACAATTCCATTTGATGCATTTCACGGTATACCAAATATACAACTGCTCGACTTGGAGGGAAACAAATTAAATTTTATACATCAAGATGCGTTCACAGGATTTAACCAAATAAAAGATTTAAATTTGGGCAATAATATGTTTCCAGATTTGCCGACAACCGGTTTAAGAACACTCAACCATTTGAAAACATTTAATAATCCAAAGCTAAAAGAATTTCCAAGTCCAACTGAATTCCCGAAAATTCAAACACTTGTACTGTCGTATGCATATCATTGTTGTGAATTTTTACCGCTTAAAATTGAATCGGAAATAATTAATTCGCCGTACAGCGAAAAGGTGTTTGTTTTGCCACCGGGTGCCGATGTTGCGTCATGGTTTAATAAATCGATGAGCAGTTTTCAAAATATTTCAACACATAAAATGACGCCAGAGATGAAAGAATTTTTTCAGAAATTTGCCCAAGACTATGGAAGTTTTCCAAATATTCCGCTGTACGAAGAATATTTGGAAGATGCGATCACAACAAAAACTACAGATCTGGATTTTTTAGCAAAGTCGATACAATGTCTTCCGCTGCCTGATCCATTTTTACCGTGTCAAGATTTATTTGATTGGTGGACGCTACGATGTGGCGTTTGGGTTGTATTTCTATTGGCCATGCTTGGAAATGGTACCGTGGTTTTTGTGTTAATTTTTTCGCGCTCAAAAATGGATGTACCACGATTTCTGGTTTGTAATTTAGCGGCAGCCGATTTTTTTATGGGCGTTTATTTGGGGCTGTTGGCGGTTGTGGACGCTTCAACGCTAGGTGAGTTTAGAATGTTTGCAATACCTTGGCAAATGAGTGCTGGTTGCCAATTGGCCGGGTTTTTAGCCGTACTATCATCGGAACTGAGTGTTTACACCCTAGCGGTTATAACACTTGAGCGAAATTATGCCATCACCCATGCAATGCACCTTAATAAACGACTTTCGCTACGACATGCTGGTTATATAATGTCTATTGGATGGATGTTTGCCCTAACAATGGCTTGTCTTCCGTTATTCGGCATTTCGGATTACCGTAAATTTGCTGTTTGCCTACCATTCGAAACAGAAATCGGCACCGGAAGTTTAGCCTATGTAATATTTCTAATGTTCATAAATGGGGTGGCGTTTTTAATTTTAATGGGCTGCTATCTCAAAATGTATTGTGCCATTCGTGGATCACAGGCGTGGAACTCAAATGATTCGCGCATAGCAAAACGGATGGCGTTACTAGTATTTACCGATTTTATATGCTGGTCTCCAATAGCATTTTTTGCTTTAACCGCAGTTTTCGGATTGCAGCTTATATCTCTCGAACAGGCCAAAGTATTTACCGTTTTTGTTCTACCACTTAATTCATGCTGCAATCCATTTTTGTACGCAATTTTAACCAAACAATTTAAAAAGGATTGTGTCCTCATTTGTAAAGCAATAGAAGAATCTCGGGTGACACGTGGCATTGGACGATGTCGCCATAGTTCAAATTTTAGTAATCGTCAAACTCCGGCTAATACCAATTCATTAGTTGAACGATCGTCAAGAGAATTAATGCCACCTATTTTACCGGGACAAACGTGTGCATGTGCCAAGCTGTTACAGGAGCAAGAAAATTCGCATCGACATTCCAAAAACCAAAGTCAAACCGCTTTGGCTAAAGTTTGGCATAATTTGTTGTGTCACTCGAAAAAGAAAGATACAAAACGGGGGAAACGATCCGATCAGTATGCCCATCAAATTGCAGAAATTCAACAGAAACAACATAAGCGTGCCGGATCAATGTCGTCGAGTGAAAATTTCAGTTCATCTCGTTCAGATTCATGGCGCCACGGTGCACCACATCATTATTGTGGCATTCAACTGCGAAAATTGGATCCCCGTTGGCGTCACTCCTCTTGGTTGATTACAAGAAAAACATCACAAGATTCGAATTTGAGTAGTTCAAGAAATGATTCGTCCGGATCAAATACAACGGCGAGTACATCCACTTGGAGAATGTCAAGATCGAGCGCAGGCGCTTCGACACCAATTCCTCAATTGGGCAACTCATTCAATAATAGTAAGGGAACGGTAATCCAATCGGAATCGATATTCTAAAACGGAATTTTTTTTTTATTTCCAGGTATTAGTCGGCAATCAATTCCGGGTGCAAAACCACGACTTGTTAGACAGTCTGCCGTTAATGATGACTCGCTAGATATATCATCATCACCACCACGTCTTAGTGTACGTTTTCTGCCCACAATACCGTCGGCGGCCGACAGTAGTATACAATTGGACGATGATTGCCAATTCAATGATAGCGGAAACAATAGTGCGAGCAATGAAAATGATAATCTGAATAGTATTATTATCAATAGTATTGATGAGGGTGAAAATAATAATAGTAATAATAATAATAGTAGTAGTAGTTATAATATTAATAATAATGGTACACAATATTACGCAGTCCTACAGAGTGGGAATCCATTAACAACATTATCTAGTCCAAAAGATAAAACTAAACCACCATGAGTACATAACGTCTAGCGGTAGTTTTTTATATTTATATCCTAGCCTTTCAGTTAATTTTTTATAAAAATAAATGTGGTACTGGTTATCCAGGTGGCGGCCATCTAGGACGCAAAATTTTAAAACAAAATTTTTGTTACAATTTCCGCATTTTAAAATTTGTTAAATTAAGCAGATTAGATTATTTTAGAAGATGATGGAAAACAGTAGATAAATAATATTCTGACCACGTTTCTGACTGACTATTTTCCTTCATATTTATTTTTTTTTTTGTTAGTTATTTAATAAAATATTCAAATGAACATCAATTTTTTATTTAACAGTTTAATTAATTACGAAACATAAAGCGCATAGACTTATAATTTTTGTGGGAATTAACCGAAATAATAAACTTCAGGGAGAATAATGCTAGACTTATTTAATTTAATAAAACAATTTTTTTAGTTGCTAGATAACTATCACTGCCACAACGTATAAAAAATAATTTTATTGTGATCCCTTGTATTATACCGGCCATTCCAGAATTATACAAAACCAAACAAAACATACAAAAAATTTACAAACAAAATAAATTTCCCACAAGCCAACTCTACTTCGACCTACTCTACTACTTCTAGTACTATTTACTATGCAATACACACTACCTAGGTATTAAATGGACCGTCCAATGACAATAAAATATATAAAAACAATGAAACCAAAAATTAAAAAAAAAACAAAAAAACAAATTAAATAATTTATTTTAAAATTTAATTAATTTTAATTTTAAAAAATACTAGTTTAAAGTTACAACTTAATTTTTATTAATTTTTATATGTGATACGATATGTAATTTTCTGCTTGTAGTACATATTATAAAACAAAACTATATATTATTGTAATAAACTTATTATACAAAACAAAACAAAAAAAAAAAAAATTAATTAATTATTATTGTAAACAAAAATATATATTTTAATTTTTAAAAAATTTTATGTTTATAAATAATTATTAATACTAAATTAATTTATGGAACATTGTATAAAAAAAGTGTTATACCGAAAAATAAACAAAAATACATTTTTAAAAATTATTTTAATGTACAACAGGTTTTTAATTATTGTTTAATTAATGAAGTCTTTTAAATATTAATTGTTTTGAATTGTCAGCATCAATTTGAATTCCAGTAGGTATTATCATCGTCATAATGAATTTGCTTAATATGGCAGTGTGCGTGTGTATTTACTTTGTAGAGTTTATACGAAACCATATCAATTCGGCCGCTATAGATTTATCACTCTTCCAACCGCACTTTAACACTTTCGATTTACCACTCTTCCAACCGCACTTTTCACACATCATGCACTTTTAAAAGGGTTTCCAATAGGAATGATACAATTTAAAATGGTTATAATGGCAATGCGGTGACCAAAACTTGTGTGGCAGTATTATAAAAAAAAAAAATTAATTTTCACGTCGGGGTCACCAATGACGCTGTTTGGTTATTTCTTTTGTAACGGGCCAAACACTTTCTGTATTATTATTTAATATCATATACTCGACAAACAGGTATAATAACAAATAACGCACTAAATTTTATTCTCAAAACAAATTTTATTTTATCATAATTATTTATTAATTAATCATTCTAGTCTATGATGAATTGAATTTATTTATTTATTATTATGATTTACAATAATTACACTACACGACTGACTTCCTTACACTACTAATTATACACGACAACCGCGACGACTATTTATCTTACCACTGAGTTTTAGTTCGTTCCAAAAGTTACTTTTTATTTGTCTTTGATTTCTTTTGTGAGTTCTGTAAAATAAGTTTTTGGTGATAGTGTGTTAATTTTATAGAGTTTCAATTGTTATTGGGCTATTTTGTTTGAAATATCAGTGACAACGAGGACGAACTTAACAAGGGAGCTAACAACGAAGAAAAACATAACATAAATGCAGTTTCAACGATTAAAATTAGAATGCCTGCCTATTGTTCTTTAAGCCCTGCAACATGGTTTGCGTTGATGGAATCCACTTTTATAATTAATCTAACTAAAAGTGATGAACTCAAATATCATTATGTATTGACCGCGCTTCCAGAAAACATCTTGTTTAGAAATCAAGATTTAATTTACAATCCAACAAAACAAAATAAATACCAATATATTAAAGACATTATCCTCGAAAGGCACACGGAAGGGGAAAATTACAAAATTAAAAAATTATTGGATGGTATTGAAATTGGGGATGATACGCCTTCGCAGTACTACTGGCGATTGGAGAATATTGCTGGTACGTCCAAAGCTCTTAATAAAGAACTTCTTAAGAATATATGGCTGAATGATTTGCCCACTAGTACAAAAACTATTTTAGTTGCCACTAGTGAAAGTGATATGGATAAAATGCAAACCACCGCCGATAAAATTTTTGAAGTTACTCGTCCAGCGTCCATTTCAGCTATTCAAAATGGGCCAAGTTGCTCAAATACACTTGAGTCAAGGGTCGAACAGCTCCAAAGAGAGCTTCAAAAGCTTACCCAATCTATTTCGAGCATGTCTGTTTCGGCAAACAAAGGAAATAGGTTCAGATCATGATCCAATCAACGTTTTAATTTACCCCATCCCAGAGATAGTCAAAATCGTCAACGCAGTCAAAGTCGTCATCGCAGCCCGGGTCAAGTTCGGAAATATCCCAGGTGCTTCTACCATTATCGTTTTGGTATTCGAGCTAGACAGTGTCAAAAGCCATGTGATTTTGATAAAGAAACGGCCGATTCAAAAAACTAAGCGAGCGGTCGATGGGTGCGGCCTACAGCGATTCTTCAAGCCGCCGCTTATTCGCCAAATGTAAAATCACGAAATTAGTATTTTTAGTCGATACCGGTTCCGATTTATTCGTTATTCCATTAAGTCAATTTCCGCATTTAAAAGAGAAAAATTCCAATATTTGTCTAACCGCAGCTAACAATACTACGATTAAGACATACGGGACCAAGCTTTTACAAGTTGATCTAGGACTTCGCCGATCTTTTAATCATGTTTTCACAATCGCTTCAGTCAATCGTCCAATTATTGGGGCAGATTTCTTAATGAAATTTAATTTATTAATTGATCTTAAGCAAAAACGTTTAGTAGATACAGACACCAAATTAAACGTTTCGTGCGTAATGGCAAATGTGGATACACCGACATTGAAACTATCAGCGGTAACGATAACTGATGAATTTTCAAAAATATTATCGGAATATCCATCTTTGCTTACACCTCCCAGATTATACCATTCACGTGAAGCATGATGTAGTTCACTACATACGTACAAAAGGACACTTGCCTTTTGAAAGGCCTCCTCGATTATTTGACGATAAATATAAAATTGCCAAAACCGAATTTCAGCACATGTTGGATTTAGGTATGTGCCGTCCGTCATCATCGCATGTATCTTCATCATTACATCTGGTAAAGAAAAAAAAATAATAATGATTGGATGCCATGTGGCGATTATCGTAAGCTCAATGCTTGCACTGTTCCTGATCGCTACACGGTACCCCATATCCACGATTTTAATTCACAAATTTATGGATGCAAAATATTCTCTAAAGTCGCTTTAGTGTGTGCATACCATCATATACCGGTAGCAAAGGAACATGTACATAAAACTGCGATATCTACTCCATTTGGACTCTACGAGTTTCTACGAATGCCATTCGGGCTACGAAACGCATCCCAGACGATTCAAAGATTCATTAATAATGTTTTGAAGATTTTGATTTCGTATGTCCTTACATCGACGACATTTTGATTTTCAGTAGATCAGAAGAAGAACATAAAAAACATTTGCATCTTCTTTTCAAACAGCTTGTCGAGTTTGATATCAAAATAAAACTATCAAAATGTGAATTTGGTAAACAAATGCTCAATTTTCTTTCCCATCAAATTTCAGAATATGGAATCTCTCCTACTTATGACCGGGTTAAAGAAATTATTTCACTACAAGCACCAAAATCAATCAGGCAAACACAAAAATTTTTAGGCATGATAAACTATTATAATAGGTTCTTAGCTAATATTGCTGAAATTCTAGCCCCGTTATATGGCCATTTAGCAAACATGTCCAAAATAAAAAATCCAAAAAATAATTTTCAATGGCCCACGAAATGCAATAAAGCTTTCGAGGAAGCCAAACGATGTTTAGCAGCAACCACAATGCTAGTACATCCTAAAAACAACGCTGAACTCTGTATAACTACAGACAGTTCAAAGGTAGCTATTGGTGCTGTTCTTGAACAATTTAATCAAGAAATCAATAGTTGGGAACCACTGAGTTTTTTCTCAAAGAAACTTCAACCCGCTGAAACTCGATATGCCGCATTTGATAGTGAGCTTCTGGCAATTTACGTAGCGATCAAGCACTTTCGACATTATGTCGAAGGAAGGAATTTTTTTGTATTCACATATCATAAACCGTTAATCACAGCAATAGAATCTAAATCTGATAGAAGTCCCCGTCAAACCAGACATCTTGAGTACATTGCTCAATTTACTACCGATTTACGCCATATTTCAGGACGCGATAACGTTGTTGCTGATTATTTATCAAGACCAGTTGAAGTTTCTCAAATGGGTTATCATGGAATCGATGTTGGCCGTCTTGCTCAGTTTCAGGAGAAAGATGAGGGGTTGAAGTCGTTAATAAATCCAACGAAACAGTCAAAACTGAAGTTCCAACAGATTTCCGTGGATAGCAAGAAAGAGAAAATTTGGTGTGAAATATCAACAAATAAAACTCGCCCGTATATCCCGATAGAACTAAGACGCGAAATTTTTGACAAACTGCATGGACTCTCACATCCAGGAATACGATCCACACGAAAGTTGATAACAACACGTTATTTCTGGCCGAAAATGTATTCGGATACTGGTGACCGGACCAGGTGTTGCATTAACTGTCAAAAATCAAAATTCATCCGACATACCAAATCTCCGATTGGCTCATTCGATTTACCTCAATCTATGTTTAATCATATACATATGGATCTGGTGGGGCCACTTTCTCGTTGTTAAGGTTACTCGTATAATTATCTGTTCACAATTATAGACCGTTTCACTCGGTGGCCTGAGGTGTATCCATTGAAAGATTTCACCGCAGTAACCATAGCTAAAACCTTTGTTTCAGAGTTTGTTTCTCGTTTCGGTTGCCCATTAACTATAACGAGCGACCAAGGAGTACAATTTGAGTCGCACTTGTTCAAGGAATTATCTAATCTTTTGGGTTCTCACCATATTCATACAACCAGCTACCATCCACAGAGTAATGCAATGATTGAAAATCTACATCGCCCTCTCAAAAATTCATTAAGAGCAAGATGTAATACCTCCAACTGTAAAAGAAGACATTGGCTATTCACCCGCAGATTTACTTTACGGACAAGCATTAAGAGTGCCTGGTGAACTGGTCGTCAAGTCATCGGATTTACCTGTAGTCGATCCAACCAATTTTGTAGAGAACCTGGGTAATAAAATGAGGGATTTAAAAGCCACTCCACCTCGCGAACTATCTAACTGCAAATTTGTGTTTGTAAGAAATGATCGTTTAAGATCTGGATTAGAAAATCCTTATGAAGGTCCATTTGAAGTGACTCGCAGATTAAGAAAAGCATTTGTTGTCAATTACAATGGAAAATCACAAGTGATATCAGTAGATCGTTTAAAGCCGGCTTATATTGTTGATTCCATAAGAAGGGATAACAAAAGCAAAACGGATCGGAGAGTTAGTTTTCAGGAAGAGATTTTATTGCATAAGTAGGATAACAGGCTAACTAGTGATGGTCGCAATTCAGTCCTTGTTCTATCATATACAAAATGAAAATAAAATAGCTTAGTATTTTCTTTTTAACTGGAAAGGGGGTTATGCGGTGACCAAAAACTTGTGTTGCAGGCTGTAGCAAATTAATCCATTGACTGATTTAGGTAGTGACCCGTTTTTGTTCATTTACACATAGATATATTCGATGTGTGTGTAATCTGATCGACCGGTCAAGATAATATTTTTCACTTTTTTTGGTAAAGTCAGTCGGTATTGAGCAGTGGCAAGATAAATAGTTGTCGCGGTTGTCGTGTATAATTAGTAGTGTAAGGAAGTCAGTCGTGTAGTGTAATTATTGTAAATCATAATAATAAATAAATAAATTCAATTCATCATAGACTAGAATGATTAAATAATAAATAATTATGATAAAATAAAATTTGTTTTGAGAATAAAATTTAGTGCGTTATTTATTATTATACATGTTTGTCGAGTATATAGCTAGTATTAAATAATAATACAGAAAGTGTTTGGCCCGTTACAAAAGAAATAACCAAACAGCGTCAGGCAACACTGCGTATTATTTTTTGACATTTCTTATGTCATTTGTGTTCAGTACTCAGTAGGTTATGCCATTTAATCATGGAAAGATACACGCTTCAACAATAATTCGGATTTTGCTCTTGAACAACTTGAAAATGATGAACATTTTTATCGAAAAAATTCATTCAGTGATGAAGCTCATTTTTGGTTAAATGGTTTTGTAAACAAACAGAATTGCAGAATTTGGAGTGATGAAAATCCACACGAAACTGTTCAGACACCATTACATCCAAAAAAAAAAAGTCACTTTGTGGTGTGAAATTCATGCTGGTGGAGTGAATTGTCTATATTTCTTTGAAGAATGTTAAATGATTTTTTTTTTCCAGCTGTTGTTGAGAATAATCTGGAAGATATGTGGTTTCAACAAGACGGTGCCACCTGCCACACAGCCACCTTAACAATCGATTTATTGAAAATAAAATTTGGTGATGAAATTATTTCAAGATTTGATCCAATTAATTATCCTGTCAGGTCGTGTGATTTAACACCTTGTGATTTGTTTCTTTGGGGATATGTTAAGTCACAAGTTTATGCTGATAATCCAACAACAATTGGGCAATTAAAAATCCATATTGAACGTGCTATTGATGAAATACAGCCAAATTTATGTGAAAAAGTGATGATAAATTGGGCTGACAGAATGCAGTACGTACGGAGAAGTCGTGTTGGTCATTTTAATGATGTTATATTCCATACATAATCTTTCAAATAAAAAAAAAATTTTGGTCTCACTGAATAATTTGCGGTTTTTTTCTAATTTTTAAATTGTATCATTCCTATTGGAAAAGTTACTTGTGCACCAGTACATCATGCGTTTCTTTCTTTTACCAAGGCACTGTAGAATCAGCACATCATGTAATTTTCTCTCCCTATACGCCGTAGTGCACGAAGTCCTATTGGGTAAGTATTGTAATAGCGAAAAAAATGTTGCTCCAGATTTTCATATTTCTCGACGAATTAGGTTACCAGGACCCCAAAACATCGATTAGAAAAATGTTGTGTCTGTCCTTCTGGTATTCCATCCTTCCGTCCATCCAGTTACACATTTTTATTAATTTTGTTTTGCCTCCCATTCTCACAAATATTGTTTGCTTTTGTGAAGATTTTCTACAAAGATAGATTTTAGTCTAGAACTGAGACGTTCAGATCGATATACTATATTATTTGTGAATTACCAAAATCGAATTGAAAGGTATTATTTCTGAGTAACAAATTCTTTGGTGTTAAGGTCCGTATATAAATCTTAATACGAAATTACTATTAGACTAGGAGATGGTGACAGATACTTTCTCCCATTTTATACCGCATGTCTTTTTAAGGGTTGTTAATTAACCCTAAGATATGAAAGATAGAAGGGTTCTTGGCCGCTGCACGCTTTCCCAACATAAAGAAAATCGCTTTTCTTTTTGTGAAGAATTTTAGTATTTTTTGTAACATACGATAGTACCAACAAATTGAAGCTCCGAAAGGGTTCAAAGGGTTACGTAAAAATGAGAAAAATTACAGGGGATTTCCGTGTTTTCAAATTGCATGCCAATGTAAAGAATTAAAGTTTTAATCACAAAAACACTCTGGGAAAATTAGCATGCACCCCTCGTATGACCAAGGGTGGAAAATGTCGGGAAAACTCTGTAAACATTCAATACAGGTTGTCCGTGATTTCAAACTACTCCTAATAAAGATAAATATTAATTTTATAACGAAATAATTCTCTAACGCAAATAGCATGCATGTTGAATAAGACCATCGTATTATAAATAATAATAAAAGTTGTACAAAATATTGGAAATAATTCCGTGGTTTTGATTTGCATGCCGTTTTGTATTTCATAAAAAAATATTATTTTAAGTTTATGGCTAAAATGGCATGCATGTAGCTCCAGTCCAACATCAAAATATTGTAAAAATAATACAAAAAAAACCGAAATTTTTAATTTGAAATTTAAACGCAGCCTAATACGTCAACCACCACGAGCGATCGCACTACCGTTCGCTAGACGCTACACATTCTTCGTCTCAGTGAACATGTTGAAACGCAATTGAAAGCTTATAATACCAGGAGCATTTTTAACGCTATGAAAGCTCACTCTAAAACATTTCAAACAAATTTTTTACATATTCAGGAGACTTAACCACTTTAAATATTTAAAAAATTAAAAACTACAACATGCCTTCCTTCGAAGGGGTAATAGATAAATATCAGACTTTTAATTTTTTAGATCTATTTTAAATAAATATGTTGTGGGATTGAGTGTGGGAATTTGAAAATTAATTTAATTTGAAGAAGTTATCTTACATTTAAACATAATATTTGTCATTTTTCAAAATTTTTAAATCAAGCTCGATTTTTTGAAAATTTGCATATAAAAACTATATCGAAAAATTGTAGTTTCACTTCTATAAATTAATAGTATCTATTTTAAACAAAATTAAATTTTTCAATGCATTAGTTTTGTGTTTCATTCATTTACAATCCTTTATCGAATGTTAACATTAATATCTCTGCTGAGAATGTTAATGCAGAAGCCAATGATGTTGATAATTGGTAAGATATGGATGATACAGCACATGACAGTCACGTTGAAGAATCTGAAGAAATTTGAGGACGTAAGGGCCGCTCGAAAAAGCTGACATGCATTTTTTGTAATAAATCAAATTACAAAAAAGTTCGGGGTCGTAGTGAAGCGATTAGCACAAGTGTGAAGTGGGACAAATGGGATGCTTATATAAAAAAAACTTTAAATAGTAACAATTTTGAAAGAGTAGCAACAATTAAAAGCTACTTGGATAATCAAATTAAGATTCCGTACCATAAATCGTGTCTTTTGGATTACCAAAAATTGCTTGCCAAAAATGTACACCTGCTGGTATTTGGCACAAAACAAGAGACTATTACAGAGCAGCGTACGCAGTAGTTCAAAATTGTATTGTCAAGTTTGTTATAAAAAAGCAAAATGCCTGCACTCTTGATTTTGTTAATCGACTATTCAAAGAAGCTCTCCTCGATGAATACAACAAAATTAAGAGCTGCGGCCTCAGTGAAGAAGTACCACAATTAGTGTATACGAAACACCTAAGTGAAAAATTACGAAAAGGAATTTAAAAGGAAAATCAAAGTAAAGACTTATAGTAAAACGAAATTGATCCTGCCTTGTGGTGGCATTAAGATTAACATCGATACGCTGAAAGATAAAGATATACTGCAAAAAGCGGCATTAATTTTGGGCCGTGCAATTATTGAAAATAAAACTAATAAATTTGGAAATAATATCACAGCTGAAGATTTAATGGCTGGGGAATGTGGGATTCCACAAGAGCTGGCGTTTTTATTTTACCACCCTACTTGCTGCTTTCAATTATCGTCGACGAAAAAGTTCGAGAACTAGGAGAACTGGTAAAATCTTTTTCGAGCGACCTTATTCATCCAGTGTCAAATGGTAAAATGCTACCTTCAAAACATCTCGTTCTAGTAAGTACTATTAAGAATTAATAGTAAGAAATTGTTCGTAACCTCCATAGATATGGGCACATATGCAGTTATAATGTTCTTGAAGAGTTGGAGACAGAAGTTACTTATTCTTCTGTAGACTCTTCACGAACATGTACATCGGGTATCGTCCTTGAAGCAGGTCTGCATACGGGAAGTGCCTTCGACAATTTTGATAGGTACATTGATAGTGTCACAGTTAAAAATACGACCCTCGTCATTCAAGACATTACCGAAAAAGTGAGGCGTAGTGCCGAAAGAGTAGATGACTATGAAAACAACGAATCCTCTGCACCTATTCCTAGCAAAACAAAAAGAAGACGGACTTTTGAATCCTGATCTCCGGATGTACAACCGTATTTTAAAAAACCTAAAATACAATATACTGTGTTACCGTACGATTCTCTGTTAAGAAAAATTAATGTAAAAAATATGGAATACATTAAAAATTTGAATTTGCTATGGATGCTGTCACATGCTTTCGGTATTGTAACCCCAATTTGGGTAGGATTCAATGCGAGAATCAATCCTACAGATAACGAAGTAAAACAACAAGTTTTTTATTTGACACCAATTAATGATGCGCAGAGCTCTTCGAATTGCAGATGAGTGTGGTGAGCAGTATGCACAAGTTACCTATGATCTAGGAATAGAAGTGATAGCTTTACAATTACAGAATACAGAGTTAAATGAGTTCAGAAGATTATTTATACACGTTGGCGGTTTCCACATAGAAATGTCATATTTTAAAGCAATAGGTAATTTATTCATTATAAGAAAAATATCTTTTGTTAGAGTCAATTTATGCTACCAAAAATTATAAACGTTCTCTTTCTTTCTATTATAAACATTTTATTAAATAAGTATAAAAATTAAATATTACGTCTTATGAGATTTGAATGGATTACTTAATAATTTTTGGAGTGAATAATTAACTCAAATATTGAAAGTTAATTATATTTTTACTAACCACTTTTTATTTGTTATAGGTACTTTTATCAATTCATGTGGCTTACAGACCATATTGGTCGAAAGTGAACTGCTTGGAAGTGAGTATGTTTCAGGATTTTTATCCGGAACACATTTTAACCGATGTAAACGATTACATTTATTGGTTTATTTATCTCTGCTAAAGCTACAATTTCAATCCTTCTTAGAAGCTAGGGAAATCGTAATGGGCGAAAATTTAAAGCAATCATTAGGTAAATGCACCATAGAAAGCATAATTAATGACCATATAGTATGCAAGATATTTTTAATACATTTAAAGAGTTTCAACAAGAAACACTTGATGGAAAACATGGTAAAACGCAAAAATTTTACGCGATATATCTACATCGTAAGAAGTGCGAATCATGTAAACAGTTTTACATCTACCATGCTTCAAAGAGTAAATCCATTCTCTGCAGATGTGAGAAAGGATGTACTTTTCAATGTGTCAACAGGAAAAGTAGCGCCAGACGAGGTATTAAACTTCCTTTTGGACATTGAAACAATAGGGGAAAACATGAAAAAATCTATGATTGAACAATGTAAAGAAAATGCGGACAGTTTTAGTAGATACGTCATAAAAAGAAATCAAATTTTGAATTTCGCAAGCTGCATTAAAAAGTTAAAAGCAAAAGTAAATGGAAAAGTGCAGGAAGTGAAATTGCAAAGAGACCTATTTGGTCATCTACTGGGAATAGCGTGGGGCACAGGTGAAAATATTAATATGGAAAAGGTAACAATACTTATTATTGACATATGGTATACATTGCAAGTATACATATATTTATAATTGTGTGTTTATGTAGTTATAATTTAAAATTGTGGAATAAAGAAAATATGAAAATTTGATTTCTCTGCCTTTTTCGGGTTTTGGCTTACCCATTGACACCGGTGCCTTTTTCGATTTGCCATATAGATGATAACATAAACAAAACTGATAAATCAGTTTTAACCAAAATACTAGAAACTTCTATCAAGATAATCAATAACCCTGAAGAACATGGCGAGCCAATAAATATTGACGTTGTCATTATGAACATCTTTTAAGAGATAAGTTCACTGCACAATATGAGTTCAAAGGTAAATATATCAAAGTTTGCGGTTGTTTTCTCAGTTTAATTTTCACAGTAAAATAAAAAATTTGATTTAAGACAACGTAAAAATACTAATCGAGCATAATTAGATTTTAATTAATAATATTTTAATGAAGCTTATATTTTTATTAGCCGCAGATCAAAAGCGACCACCGGATTTTGCGGCGGAATTAAAAAATAATAATTTCAAAAAATCGTTCATTTCGTTTATGATGGTCTATTGGGCGTCTGAACCATCAGTAAAAGATATAATACGAGATAAGCAAGTGTCTGTTTCTTTCGAAAGATATTTGCGATACAAAGTGGATGACACATCGTTACTTGTTTGCGAGGTAATGCCCAACTTGAAATGCGAAGGCCACGAGGAGGCCGACATAAAAATAGCGATTTTCTTGTGTCAACTTCAAGAAGAAAACGAAGTAGTCATAAAATGCTGTGATACGGATGTCCTCGTTAACGTCCTTGTAAACATGGAAAAATTATCAGAGGCCCTGAAAGTTTGGACATTATATGGCACAGGAAACAATCGTCGTTATATTAATATAAACAAAGTGTATAACGTATTGGGAAGCATAAAATGCTCACGCCTGCGTTTTACCGCAACGGGAAAAGGAAACCGTGGGAACTGTATTCTGCCAGTGAAGAGTTCCAACAAGCTATCATCACATTGCAAAGGCCAGACAGTGACAATTACCAAAATTCATTTACCACGCTGGAGGAGTTTGTCTGTAAAATGTATGCAACAGCGAAAAATGGCCTTAAAAAATACTCCAATATAGACGTAAACGTGAACTCCAACAACAACTCCTTCGAGCAGCGTACATCGGACATATGTGTAAAAATATTTTTTCTCCAGTGCCGAACAATACTCTAAATGTAGAGGAATTCGGTTGGAAACTGGAAAATAATAGTAATTCCTTCCGGT
Organism: Tipula vernalis; assembly: GCA_958295665.1. Taxonomy (NCBI): domain Eukaryota; kingdom Metazoa; phylum Arthropoda; class Insecta; order Diptera; family Tipulidae; genus Tipula; species Tipula vernalis. The sequence goes on along the minus strand of OY282558.1, from coordinate 123,423,997 downwards.
GGTTCGAGGGGGATGACGTTCCTCCGAATATTCAGGAAATTATAGGTACTTATTTTTTCCTATTCATGCTTTTATGTTCGCACCTCGATTTCATTATTTTACTACCTATTTCATTACAAACAGTTGTTTTCTACTTATGTTTAACAAATAGGTAAAATTGTTCTCAGAATGATAACTGAAAACCAAATTTTTCTAATTTTTTCATAGATACAGAAGAAAGTGACGCTGACGATGAGCAAGAAATATCGGTGAGCCCAAACTTTCAAGATGAAGAGGATGATGATGATAGCGATTCCCAATCCGAAATTGGCAAAACTACGGAAGAGAAGTCTGTATGTGGCCAAGATGATGATGATGATGATGTAGCTGTTGATGATAATGGTGATTAACTTCTTGCGCCGTGACATCTTTTAAGAACCTTGCCTGCCCGAAATAATGGAACCTGTTTGGAAAATATAAATGTTTTTTTTTTTTTTTTTTTTTTTTTTTTTTCGTCCCTGCCCAAAAGCGGCTAGCACTACGACCTAAAAGATCTTTTGTGCTGTTGGGTACTGTTACTCCAGGAGCTTCTCCACCTCTCTAATAAAGGCGAGAATGCTATTTATAGAGGCCAATTTACATTTCTCCGGGGTCAGATACCTCTCTTCAAAATGAATCCACCTCCGTGTGCACAGAGCAACACACTCACATAGTATGTGTTCTGCGGTTTCTGTCTCTTCCAAACAGAGTCGGCACTCCGTCTCTGTGGACAGGTTCATTTTGTTCAAATGATATCTCAGGTTACAGTGACCTGAGAGAAAACTCACAAGTTTCCTAATATTTCCTTTGCTGAAATTGATCGCCAAATTTTTGTGGTGAAATGGTCTGATCAAAGATTTGGCTTGTCTAAGGCCGGGAATACAGTTCCAATAAGTCAAGCACTGTATTTTTTCCCATTTACTGATTGTGTAGGTTGCAGAAGCCCACGGGATACCACAAAAAGGCTCAGGGCCAATGAGTGTAGTCGACGAGCCTGCCCGTGCAAGTTCGTCGGCTATCTCATTTCCAGTGATGCCCATGTGACCAGGCACCCACCACAACCTTACTTTGTTTTGACAAGAGAGAGATTGTAGCAGTTTATAACAACTTTGAACCGACTTGGAAACCAAGCAGTTAGAAGCCAATGCTTTCAGTGCTGCTTGGCTGTCAGACAAAATGTGGATGGATGCGCCTTTAAGACCTTTGGTCATAATAATAGAGGCGCAGATTTCGATGGCGTGAATTTCGGCTAGAAAAACACTGGGGTAAGTACCCAGTGATTTCGATATTTTGTGATTGGGTCCAAAGACACCAATGCCGACTCCACTATCCATTTTTGATCCATCAGTGTACCAGACTAGGCTGTTAGGTTCCATCTGCGGTAACCCAGTATCCCAGTCTGTTCTATCGGGGATTGTTACCACGAAATTCCTGCCAAAGCAGAGTTCTTTCGGCATAACGTCCGGGACACTAAAGAACATATTCAGGTCTGGAAGTTCATTCAAAATGTCCAGGTGACCCATATGGTCATCATGACTGTATTGATTCGCGAGCTTCAATCTAGCTGCACAGGTAGCAGCTGATTTTTTGACGTGGATATGAAGTGGAGTGAGCCCGATGAGAGCTTCCATTGCCGCCGTAGGGCAGGTGCGCATAGCACCTGTAATTCCGAGACATGCTAGTCTCTGTAATGAGGTCAGCTTGTTCATAATAACTTTTTGCTGTACCTTAGGCCACCAAACTATTGCCCCATATGTTACAATTGGCCTCACTATCATGATGTACATCCAGTAAATCATTTTTGAGTTCAGGCCCACATGGCCCTGGCCGCGCGTTCGGTAGTTGAAATAATATGAGAGTTCCAAGTTAGTTTCTTATCTAGGACAACACCCAGATATTTGACTTCATTGGAGTATCCGATATTTATATTATTAAGACTAATTGAACCAAGGTTCAAATTACGTCTTTTGGTGAAGGGCACCAGGACTGTTTTGCTAGGGTTAATCGAAAGGCCCTCCCCAGTGCACCAATTCGAAATAACAAGCAAAGCCTGTTGCATGCTGGCGGACATCGTACGTTCATGCCCTCCAGAGACTATGATAACCAAATCGTCCGCATAACCAATGGCATCGTACCCAAGTAGATGTAAATTATCAAGCAACTCGTCGATCACGAGTGACCACAGCAAAGGGGACAGGACACCGCCCTGCGGACACCCTCTTGCTGCCGTAATCGTGACTGACTCATTACCTAATTTAGATGTAATCTTCCTACTAACCAACATGGAACTAATCCAGTGGTTAGTCGGATCGTCAATACCTCTACGCTTGATTGCCCTAGCAATTGAGTCGTATCCAGTATTGTCAAAAGCTCCCTCAATATCCAGAAATGCACACAGAGCAATTTCTTTCGAGCGATAGGCTGCATCAATCTTGGTGACAAGTAGATGCAGCGCACCCTCTGTGGATTTGCCTTTCCTATAGGCGAATTGATTTGGATTTAGAGGTCTGGTTGCCGTTAACCAGTCTCTGATATGAAGATCTATAAGTCGTTCCATGGTTTTAAGAATAAACGATGTAAGACTGATAGGTCGAAAGGACTTAGGAAGTTCACATGGCCGATTGCCAGGCTTTGGGATAAAAACCACGTTTACTTGACTCCAAGCCTGTGGTATGTGACCCCAATTGAAGCTAGTTCTAAACAAGGCCACCAGAGCAGGGGTAATCAAGTCCAGGCCCCTTTGAAGGAGGGCTGGGAAGATTCCATCCCCTCCTGGAGCCTTGAAACGCTGAAAAGAGTTAATGGCCCATTTGACTTTATCCGGAGTAAAAAGCTTACTGGATAAACTATTAACCCAACCCATATTTACACCCATGTGTGTACCAGATATTGAGTTAGTGATTGTATTTGTGTCGCAAACAGTGCAGCCCGGAAAGTGCACTTGAAGCAGGGTTTCGAGCGACTCTTTGCGACCTGATGTATAACTACCATCGGATTTCAGAAGAAGCCCAATCCCGTTGGACTGATCTTTAGCTAGAACTTTATGGAGTCGAGCAGCTGTAGGTATATCCTCGATATTTCCACAGTTTTTCCTCCACGTGAGGCGTTTGGAACGCCTTAGTTCTGTGTTGTAACTGGTTAGGGCTTGCCTATATTCATTCCACTCATTGGAATGCTTTGCCCTATTAAATAATTTCCTAACCTTCTTACGAAGTTTAGCCAGCTGTTCGTTCCACCATGGAACTTTGCGATTAACCACAACGTTACGCACCACACAGCTGCTTTCGTAGGAAGATAGGAGCACGTCATTAAGCAGACCAGCTGCGGTTTCTAGGTCACTAATTGAATTCAAAGATGTTGGCAGCATGTCTGCTTTGATAAATAAAATATCCCTATATGTTTTCCAATTTGTAAAACAAGGGATACGACGCTCTGTTGCCTGTATGATCACTCCCGGTATATCGAACCTGATGTGCATGTGGTCCGACAGAGAAGCTTCGCTTGAAACATGCCAGTTTGCAACAGAGTTGGAAATAAACTGACTTGACAAAGTGAGGTCCAACACCTCTCGCCGAGTCGAGTTTATGAAAGTGGGGTTCGAACCTTTATTTAAAATGTCTATGTGACTACTCATAAGATAATTTAAAAGGGACTCACCTCTGCCATTTGTATCACTGCTGCCCCAAATGATATGGTGTGCATTAGCATCGCAGCCTATGATGAAATGCTTGTTTTTTAGGTTGCAGTAATCCACCAGATCCTGTACAACTACAGGTGGAGCACTAACCGACTCACCAGGGAAGTACGCAGAGGCACATATTGTCTCCTGCATTCCCCTGCTAGTCGGAACCTCCAGGATTACTGCAACCAAATCCTTAGTGGTGAACTCTGGAATTGGAAGAACGTTAATATTAGATGAAACAAATATTGCTGCTCGGGGAACTTCCTCCCTTCGATCGTAAATCAACTTACATGACTTGAGGTGGAGGCCTCTGATTTTTCCTCCATTAACCCAAGGTTCCTGGATAAGGCCAAGGGTTAAGTGTTGTTTCGCGAACCTGTTGCAAAAGGTATCCGAAGCTCCTTTTGCGTGATGCAGATTCGCTTGTAGTACCCTAATAGTACCAGCCATACTGGATGATTAGGGTAAAGGAGCTCTACGCTCCTGGCTGCTTGCCAGCCGTCTGCTTTGCGGGATTTGGCCTGTTTCTGCCACTTTTCCCAGTAACACCCCGAGCGCCCATATGCTTAATTTTCGGGGTGAGTGCTGATTTACTCGATCCCACAGTAGGAGTTGCGGAGAGATCCGTTGATCGTGCTCCCAACGAAGAGGCAGCAGGAACAGAATGCTCAATAGCGCTGCTGTTCCTGGATGCCTCCTCGTCTGTGATTGTGCCTACTACTGGGGCTGGTAAAGTACCCTCCTTACTGGAGCTGACTCCAGTGGTTGGGTTGGTAGAGGGGGAATCCTTCTTGAGAAGGAGTTTTATCCTACCAAAGCGGTATGCGATGTTCCCGTTGGATTCGCGTAGTTTCTTCATGGAAGACTCGCCTATGGCCATAACCAAATGGACGAGTACGCCAGTTGTCGTCCGTTGCAGTATCTTCCATGAGTTGGCCGCGAGACCATCGTTCTGCGCGGCCATGGTAGCGAGAATCTTCTCGCTAGTTAAGCTAAGGCTCTGTGGAAAGAACCCCCTAACGATGTTTGGCCGAGGAAAATCATCCTCTTCCACCAAAGTTATGTTCAGACCAATTTTTTCCCTTAGGCTTACAAAACTGTTCCTCATCCATTCCGCTGTGGAATGATCGGAACATATAAAAAATAGCCAACCAGTTCTCCGGAAACAGCCAAGGAATTGCGGCTTGTGGTTTGAGCCTTGCATCCCAATAATGAGGTCAATGACACACTCCTGTATGTTTGCCATTTGCTCCATACTAAGAGGATTGCCACTGAGATCACCTGGTACGATGCCCAGCTTAACACTGCCTGCTACCTGGCTGAAAGAGGGCTTTACCGGAGAAGGCCCTTCTATTGCTTTTTTGGCAGGTGGTTTATTTGGTTCCGGAGCAACCTCAAAAGACCTCTCACGCTTACCACCAAACCTCTTGTCTAGGGTAGGAGCAACAGGCCCCGAGGATGCTTTCAGAGGGGTCGCGGACTTAGCAGCAGCTAGAGCCTCTTCTCTAGTTTTGCCTTCCTTGAGCCCCTTTTTAAAACGCCTTCTTTCGAAGGAGTTGAGCTTAACCCATTCCCCGGCGTTGAGGGACATGTTCCCAATATCAACACCAATGGTTGAGGTGCCCGATAACTGTGAGATTACACTTATGTTGTCGTCACAGAAGGTGTCCGTAGTAGAAGAGGTGGACTGTTCCACCTTTTCCTTGGTCCGGACGTTAAGATAATCAAGAGTGGTGGCCCTTGTGGCATCTACCATTCCATCATAGCTTAGGAGACCCAACTCAATAGCTGGTGAAGTTGATGCTTTTAAAGAGGCATCACCCTCTATGTTTTTTTTAAATTCGGTTTCCATTTGAATCCCACGAGTATCCGAGAAATGAAGGTCACCCACAGCAGAGATCAGTATACTGTGGGAAGGCTACTTTAAACCGGGGGTCGCCTGGTACCCGGAGTTCACATACTAAAGACTAAGCTCCCCCTTAGCCACGCAGCTCTCAGCGTATGTTGTCCCACCAAAGCTTGGGGCAATGGATTTACCGCCATTGCACGGTCGTGTAAGTTACTTGGCTACATTCTAGGATGCATTGCCCGGTTGTCGCCACGAGGAGGCGTAACTACACTAGGAAGAAGTCTTATGAGAATCGCATATCCTAGAAAGCTTTGACTCCTAAAACTACTCCCCCAACAACCAATATAAATGGTTGGTTTGGTGATCTTTAGCGGACTTTTATGTTTTAGTATTCGTGAAATTAATATATTAGATTAAATTCTCATAGTTAATTTGTTATTAACTCATTGGCCTGTAGTTAATATGTTAATTTGTTGCAGGCCATTGAGTTACTGATAAATCACAGTGATTCTCGCATTGTAAAAGGAATCGTTATATTCGATCTACACATGCAACATTTGCTTACTGCACCCTGGTTCTCTAAAAAATAAGATAAATGAGATTAGGGTATATCGTTTATTGTTTATGTAATTCAGGGATTCACAAGGAAGAGGGAAAAATTAAGTGATTAATATGCAATATGGTTATTTCTGTACAAATTTCAGTTGAATTAGTTATGTTTGTGTATTTTGAAGAAATAAAATAAACAATAATGTTGATTTGGGTGCTGCTCATATAAACACTAATTCACATTCATCGTATGGCGAAGATGTTTAAATAATTCCAAATGTGTCCGAAATAATAGAAGTAAGAGATTCAAAATATGCTTAGTGATTCTGACTCTGATGAAAACAGTTATTTAGATACAGAAATGTGAGATTTAGATGATTCTAATAATTTGGGTGACTGAACCATCTGAAGTAAATAAAAATGTCTGGACCAACGGCAATGGCGGCCCTCTTTGCATTTTCAATACTTTACCGTGACCAAGATTTTATGAAACACCTAAAGACAATTGTCCTTTCAGCTATTATCGTAAGTTTCCTACTGATCATATTTTAGATGTTATACTTGAAGAAACAAATCGAAATACCAATTTTTAAAAAGGCCAAACGATTTGCTTTGAAAAGAATGGAATTGTAGTAGCTGAATGGTAGGAAAAACGCGAAATATATTTCTTATCAACTAAAGAATTCTGAGCAATGGAAGTTCCAAAATAAGATAGAAATAAGCAAGATAATAAAAAACATAACATTATCCTTTCATACAATAATGTTAAGCAAGCCGTGGACCTACCGGATCAATTATCTAGGTATTTAAATACAGCAATATTTAACGCTTTAATACTTTATAATAGTTATTACAAAATAATGAAAATCGCTAATTTTAAAGAGAGTTTGATTTTACCCATGATTGATTGAATTTGAAGAAGACTCGGATACGGTTTGGAAACAAGAAAAGCATTATCTTGAGGAAGCTTCCAAAAAGTCGAAGTCAAACCGAAAACTAAGAAGTCGTTGCAAATTGTGCTATCAAAAAATTTCAAGTTGGCTTAGTCCTAAGGAAGCAAATAGAAAAGCCAAATATGTCAGTACATTTTGCGGAAAGTGCGGAAAGAATCAACATTTATTTCTGGAGGAAATGAAAGACTTAAACATTTCAAAAGATTTGTTCGTTATCTGTTCGTTTTATTGTTTTATTCCTTTTATTATTGTATCGATGAATAGTGGAATTTGTTTTAAATAAAGAACGAATGAAATTATTTGACCATTATTTATTCAAATTTTTGTGTTTAGTTGTGATTTTATATCGTTTTGATTGAGAATAAAATTTATATTCTGGTACATCAACGGCCTATAATAGAGAGATAAAAATGGAAGACATTCCGATGCACCAGAGGCGTGGTAGAGTGAGAAAAAGCATAACGTACAGTTGCACATGTGGTTTGGTATAATGCAAAATTTGCATTGTAGGTGACTCAGTGGCGTCGTATATGGAAAAAATTCTTTATGCACCGGAGCACCTCTGGCAGGGAAATTATTAAACAAAACTAAAGTATCACACTTACCAATATTTTAAAAGAATAGTTCTTTAATTTCTTTAAAGACGATTACAAAATGACCATCGGAATAGTCCCCAGAAGTCAGTTAATTCCATCTGTCTATTGAAACACAGAACAGGCCTACAAAAGATCAGCATTTTTGATCCTCTGCTGGCTGTTAAATTTTCACTATAAAATGTCCACTGGAATAGTCTCCCATTCACCTGTTCATTCCATCTATTAATTATAGTACGAAACACACTTACAAAAGACCGACATTTGGGTTCTATCCACATGACCATTAAAAATTGGTTGGGTTTTAAATAACTAATTCAATTTCCGCATTTTATCAGTCAATTGGGATAATCAAACATAAATCCATACAGACAAATTGTCTTTAAACTTTGTCCATTTTCTAAGTAAAGATTAGACGCACAAGTAATAGAACAATTGGCCGACCTACATATTTCGCCTATAATTATTGATATAAAACTAAAAATGGTTTTATGGGTAAACAATTTTTATCAAGCGGCCTATCCGTCACAATATTTTCCCTCCAGTAAAATCTATTCTAAATCCATTCCAGTGGAGACTTGGCCGGATGAAATCATTATAATATTAGGCTTCGAGTCAAATTTAGTTTGAATTTGGAAGGTGGTTGCTGATTATTATCCTAATTTTCCGGATATCACGGTTTTATTCTTTCTTTAATCTGGTAAACGTTATGACATCAAAAATTATCGGGAAAATTCCATACTATCATCCATAATTATCTGTATTTTAATGTGAAATTTTCATTAGCAATTCAACAACAAGAATTCATCCGACAACGTTATATCGTATAAGTATTCGATGCTTTTGCTTCTCGAAGTCAGCTAGATGTCATTTTTACTGATTTTTCGAAGGCATTTGATATACGGTAGTTCGACATTCTTCTTGGAAAATTAGACTGATTTGGAGTATGCAAATTATTTTTGTATTGGCTGGTACCTGCGTGAACGAAAGCAAGTGGTTAGAATAAATGGTATTACTTCTTAAACCATTGATGTGCACTCGGGTATTCCTAAGGGTTCTCATATTGAACCTGTGCTATTTATAATATTTATCGATGCAATTGCATCTATGTTCACATATTGCGGCTGTAAACTTTATGCGGATGATCTGAAAATATCAAAAACCGTAAGTACTTTGCAACATTGTATGGAACTGTAGGGTGATCTAGATTTATTATATAAATGGACCATTTCGAATAAGATATACTTAAATCTAGAAAAAATAAGGCTATGAGTTTCTTCAGGAGAGGAATGATGATTATTCATCCTTATAACATTAATAATTATCCGCTCAAAAGAGTGACAACATTTAAGGATTTGAGAGTCATCTTGATGGTCCAAGAAATGGACAGATGCTCCAGGATGAATTTCCGGGATCATATTAACTGTAGCTGATAGAGCCGAAAATTTGACCTAAAATATCTACAGCACAGAAGAGTTACCATCGAGAAACCCAGGAAAAGCAATGGGCCGGTACAGTGCGTTAAGCTCCAAGAATATTGACACACTAGAGCATATTGTACTTTGAAAGATGTTTGTGTTACATGTGGTGAACTCAATAATTCAAAGGGTTGCAATACAGCAAAAAAGGAAGCATCAGTGAGAAAATGGAGCAACTGCTGCAGGAGTGTATGTAAACTGTGTCATATCGGCAGTGTACTGCCCTCCAAAACATGCTATAAAATAACTCCAGTTCTCAGATTATTTCAGCCAGCTGGGTAATACATTTCTTGCGGGGGTGATTACAACGCTAAACATACTCATTGGGGTTCCAGATTAACGTCGGAGAAAAGCAAACAACTTTATGATGCTATGGAGGAACAGTCCCTGGATTATTTATCTGCCGGTAACCCAACTTACTGGCCTACGGATAGAAAAAAATTCCTGATTTGATTGACTTTTGTGTAACTAAGGGCATTCCACGTACATATAAGGCCACCGATTGCTGTGATCTATCTTCTGATCACTCACCGGTAATAGTAACAGTGATAACCGATATCCTAAGGAACGAAATGCTGAACCGTCTTACAAACAAGCAAACTAATTGGGATCAATATAGGAGGCTATTCTATACACCAGCTGATATTGATGCAGCGGCAGAAAATCTAAATGATGTCATGACATTATCCGCTGAAAGGGCTCTACACCCGGCATAAGTAGTACTGAAAAAGTTAATAAACTGTCACATAATATACAGAAACTAATCCAGGAAAAGCGAAAAATTCGCCGTCAATGGCAGCAAACAAAATCACCGTTATTGAAATGGAAATTAAATCGAGCTATTAAGGCCCTAAGATTTTCTTTGCGGGGAGAAGAAAACCAGAGCGTAAATAACTATTTAAGTGATCTCTCGGCATCTTGTACAAGGCAACAACAAATTTAAAAAGCCCAACTAATTCGAATCCACCGATTAGACTTACAACTGGAAATTGAGCGAGAAGTGATGAATAAAAAGCCAATGCTTTTGCTGCTCATCTAACAACAATATTCGCACCACACGAAGAAGATAATTATTTCGTGCTACCCCAGCAAATGGATGATGGTTTATGCTATAAACCTATAGAGTATGTAAACATGATCTCAGCTGATTTACCTTTAACCAACAAAGTAATAATATCAACATTTGCCGATGACATGGTCATCCTGGTGTCACACACTAATTCCGAAAAATCCTCAAACGAATTACAGAATCATTTAAACCAAGTCGCGGGCTGGCTGAAGGCATCGCAAATAAAAGTGAACGAAAACAAATGAACTCACGTCACATTCACGGTGAACAAACGCACCTGCCCACCAGCAAAATTAAACGATAAAAATATTCCTCAACAAACGAAGGTAAAATACTTCGGTTTGCACCTGGATAGAAGATTAACGTCGAAAAATCATTTGAAACAAAGCGCAACCAAATAAAAATTACACTTTCCAAAATGTATTGGCTGATGAGAAAAAAGTCTCAGTTGTCATTAGCCGCCAATAAAGTTTTACTGTACAAAGCGATAATCAATAACCCATATAAACATATGGTATTCAATTATAGGGATCCACCAGCGCTTCAAACAGAGAACACCTGCAACGAACCCAAGCGAAAATACTTCGCAGCATTATCAATGCTCGCCTTAGGTTGTAACCGCCTTAGGTTGTAATGTGATCAACGTAAAGGATCATTTCTTTAAAAAGCAAAAGTAAAATAACCCAGATTTTTACTGTTAACAATTTTGTCCGAATTGTATTTCAATGCAGGATTAAGGCTAATTTCGTTGAAATGATCAGCAGAAGTTGACTGCAGCTCTTCGCTAAAAGAAGTTGGCCGTAAACTCAGCATATAACATATAGTAAAATAGTGGTTCAACCTGGACGGAAAAATCCAAGAAGAATACACTACAAAAGCAATAGTGTCAGCAGTAATATCTGGAACAGAAATAGCCTCAGGCCAATATGCATAAAGGTCCATAAGACCGGGAAGGTAAATAAGGTTACCTTAAAACTTCAGAGAGGAGAAACATCTTAAATTGAAATCATCTTAAAAATTTTAAGAAATGTTTATAGGTGTGGTTATCGAAATATGGAAGCAGAATAATTCATTGTTTAGACTTTATGTAAATGTGAACTACTACCAAAATTTTTTCGAAATACTCGAATACTTTCAGTGATAGAAATTGATTAATGCGGAAGAGTACATCAGCAAATCAACTGTAGGTCCGAAACCTATCTTTCGAAATATGAAGAACCGCCATCAAGGTACAATGGCAAATTTTGGATTTTTTGGCTTAGAATTTGTTGATTTATAGTTGAGTGATTTTCCAAAAAATCGAATTGTCTATGAAATGTATGGAAATAATCAATCAATCTAAATGCGCGTTGGAACTATAAATACAGATCCCGAAACATATCCTTAGAGGTATCAATAACCGCAATCGGAGCACAATTTCAGATTTTGGATTTTTTTGGCTTAGAATTTGCTGATTATTAAGGTGATTTTCAGTACACAGACATTTTCCAGAAATGTTCAATTTAGACTCCTCTATACTTAAAATGAGCATTTTCGTTAAAATCTCGAGATTTAAAATTTTCATGATTCGTATACTTTCTTTAGACGTTGCATAAGAAAGTAAAAGTGTGTGAAAAGCACACACAGCAGAATTGGTATTCTAGGATCCCATTTCTAACGTGCATGTCGAATTTTATCATAATTAAATGACATTATTTTCGCCTAAATGTTGGTCTAATAGTTTTACTTTATATTAAGTTTTCCAATCATTAAGCCAGGATAGTATGAAATCGTCTATATTCAGTTACGGAACACTACAAATTGAAAGGGTCAAAGCCTCTAAAGAAGTAATATTTCACTTAAAAAACGAAGGAGTAGGGCTCAAACAGATTTACATCTAGATTGGGCTAATGCTACTTGTTAGCTTGTTAACTTTCCTTTATTTGGGAACAATCAACCCCATCTTCCGTGAACAGCATTAAAGCTCGATGCCACAAATATATTTAGTTTCGCCCAAAAATTCTTTATTATAGCATGTGTCTTGGACTGAATATTATAGCAAAACTGTGAACACACAAATAAACCAATAAAATGAACAAATGAAATATGTAATAAAATTTAATTTTAAGCATTATAAATATTATCTTTGTTTATATTATGTAATAAAAATATAAATAAATGTTTGAATTTAACCGATACAACAAATTAAATTAAAAACAATCAATAAACATTTGTTGAATAGTTCTGCTACTATTTTATAGGTGGAACTAGCGACATTAATAAAGAAATTTATCCAAGTCACAAATATTAGTTGTTGGAAAAATTAGTACTACTATTCATCCTTATGTGTCACCTCCGTCGTAACAATAAATTACAATAATCTGTTTGCCATTATTTAATTGAAATTATCATGCTAAATAATTATAAAATGTGCTATGAGCATCTGCCTAGAATTTCCAAAAGTATTTTGATTCATTACTGTTATTGATTGGTGAAAGGAATTTAAAATTTGGCGAGTTGCACAAATTAATTAGTTCAACTAGCGTTATGTAGGATAAAGATTTATCCAAGTTACAAGTTGAATTGGTCTGTTACGTATAAGCGGGTTTTTCATGATTTAAATGTACGTATGTCGGTTTTTTTTTTTTTTGATTAAGCATTCGACAGAGAAATATTTTTGTTTTGGACATTTGGACAGTCGAGTTTGGAGTTTGGTGAAGAGTGGTCGATGAGTCGATTGCACTCGACTGCCAGTTTTTTTTTTAAATAAAGTACATATTATATACATATATATTCAGATCAATGCTCATTTTGTTTTGTTAAATTTGTAAGGTAGTGCAGGTTGAGTGAACAATCAAGATTTTTCAAGATTTTTTTTTGTTGGCAATTTAACAATTTTGAATATTGGTGTTAAGTTAGTTTTCCTCATTTTTTTTTTATTTACACTAATTATAACATTAAGTTTATAAAAAAGACTAGTTTAATTGATAATAAAATCATGTACCGTGTTTATAATAAATCTTTAGTGCCATAAGTTCTTTTGCGTATAAAATAAAAATTCATAATAAAACTGTATAAATAAAAAATAAAAAAATGAAGTGAATGAGAAGTGAGAATGAGTATAATTGTCCATAAAATATTAATAAATAAAATTTTGTTTTGACTATTTTTTTTCTTTGATACATATTGATGCGTCATTGATACATATTGATGCGGAAATATAAATTGAAAAAAAAAAAAAAAAAAAAGAGTTCAAGTGCAGTGTCAGTGTAACCGGCAAAGCAAATAAGTGTTGCACTAATAATAGTGTTTATTTTGCTAAATATTTTGCTCGCTTGCTTAATTCTGAGCATCAAAAATAGCGTGGTGTTATTTGGTTCGTTAAAGGAAAAGTTAAGTTAAGTGTATAAAAGGAAAATACAGAGCTTTCCATAGCAGCATCAATCGTGAGCGGTACCAGATCGGATTGTGCCGGATGTGGTGCGCTGATTGAAATACAGGTACTGTGGTTTTCTTTGATCCATATGAATGAAACAGCAAACATTTTTTTTTCTTTTCCCGTTACATACGCGGTAGTTTAACGTAAATTCAATTTAATTTGTTGTTTTATTGCTTTTCATTGTTGAGAATTAAATTAAAATTATTATTAGATTCAAAATTTTTTAACGTTAAGTTAAATTTCATTTTCTTGTTGAAACGTTAAATTAAACCTTATTATTGCATTCAATTTTTTTTTTCTTGTCAGCCGACCTTGAGTGTCGGCGCGTTTTCGTGTCCGCAAATATATTTTTATTAAATAAGATTTTTCCACAGCTTTCACGGGGTTGCAATCACGACGGCAGGGTGACCATACTATTTACCGTTAATCGTTTATAATTTTATGTTTCACTAATGGTATGTGATTTTTTTTTATGCTCAATTTTTTTTTCCTCTTCCTTAATTTTGTTGGTTGATTATCATTACGCTAATAGTTTAATAGTTAATAATCTGGTATTCTGATTATTTCTTGCAATTTTTTTTTTTGTACCATAATTTACCGTGAGTCTACACCATTTTTGAATACTGCGTCATTAGGGGGCTGTTACGGGCGGCGGAGTTTCAGACGCGCCTGACTCTTATTTTAATGTCTGTGTGGTCCTCAATAATATAATGGAGTGGAGTAGCCCGTTTTGTTGACCATTACACAGCTCTCCGGTCGCCCACAGAATGAAGTTGCGTTCGTTTTTTTTTCTCTAATTTCGTTCGTACTGCGGTTATTCAAGCATTTCGTGAAGTCTGGAAACCCCACGCCAACCCTGAGCTTTAGCCAAGCTACTATACCGCACCAGACCACTGACCTTAAGTCTGTTAACGAAATCTTAGCGGTTTCGGTACATCTTCTCTCTGTGTATTGGGGTCAAATTGACCCCAGTCGATTAAAAAATTAAAAAAATACGTTTCTAAAAGTGGCCTATTTAAATGGCCAATGCCCTATAAAATAGCCGCAACTAATATAAAGAGCGAAGAGCGGTCCCAAATTAGTTGTATATTTGGTAATTACCATAATCTTGGCTATAAATCAAAAAATTATTTAATCAAACTTGTCTGTTATAAAATGGAGGAAAATTCATTCCAATTGAGACCCCATTGTAATTTTTAAATTCTTTTAGTTTTAATTGAATAATTTTTAAATTAACTTTAGTGTACTCCATAGATTTGAATAATTTAATTAATGAATTGGGTTATAAATATGAACAGGCAGAACAACATTTTCCAGAATTATTATTCCGGATAAATTGAATTCCTGATTAAATATTTTTGAATAAATATTAAATTTTACGGGATCGCTCGTAGTACTTAAATATACCCTAAATATTTTTTGAATGCTTAGTCCAGTCTCCAGATATTTCCGTTCGGTGGAAGCTCGGCAATAATGGGATTCAATTAGAGGAAAACTTTTAATGTGTTCCCGTACATAATAAGGCCTTTCCTCGGTAATTTTGTATTTAATGTGCTTTCCATGAGCTACGGGGCTACTCCTTCCAATTTCCGTACTTTTGGTATTGTGAAAATAATAAATCTGGTTTTGGATCACGTCAAGCGTAGTTAAAAAAAAGGTTTTGCATACCTTAATGAAACTACTGTCCTTCTCGAAAAAATAAAGGAATGTATCTTGCCTTCGTGAGTTGACGATTGATGTCCTTTTCCTTTTTGTTGGGACCTTTCGAGTAAATTTCGACTAAAAATTTAATTTATTGTCGTCAGTAAGACTCCAGAATGCATTGTGAACCATTAAACGATCCTCCTCACTAAATTTTTTTGTATACAAGAATAAATACAAGTCAATTGGGAATGAATCAACATTGTCGGACAGAGAATTATATTTATCAGCTTCGTTTAAATTAACTTTTAACTTGGACGTGACAGCTGGAATATAAAATCGGTATAAATATATTTGTATATTATTTATTTATAATTTGTTTTAACTTGAGAGTGCATTTTATTTGCAAAATTTTCATGTAAGCTATCATGACCAAATACTGAGTTGAGGCATTGTATCATGCATATAATGTCGACCGACATGCGAAACTTTCTCAAAATTGATTTTGACGGTTTGGCATGCCGAGCCTAACTATGTGCAAATAAATTACCACAATAGGCTTTACTCGTTAAGGAATTTTACCTTGTATATTACATACAACAACTTTTGTTGGAGTTTCTTCATCTGAAGAACAATCGAGCGGCTTAAAATCCGGATCTGCATCCGAATCATCAAAACTTTCATCCGACAGTAATATTTGATCAAAAACTATAAAAAATTAGTAATACACTTAACAATTATAATATTATAATTAAAAACATAATTAGTGTCTTGTACTTACTCTTGCCGATCTGTCTTATACTTACTCTTGCTAAAACGTCTAATTTTTAAAAAAAAAATTATATTTATCTGTAGTAACTACTAATACTTAGTATGTATGTATATTAATAAATAACCACAATGTACAATATCGTAAATTACACTAATTAAAATCCGTTTTACTACCTGAAACGTAAATGATTAATTTCGCATAGTTTACACACCATCTATTTCACTAACGATTTAAATTAGACTAGTTATGATGCAACGGAACGATATTATACTATCACGTGAGATACGAATAAAAAAATTAGTTCGTACAATTAAGTACACCAAATTAAGCAAAACGGTGGGAGTTAGAACAAAATCGAATGATTACGGTAAATTTATAAAATCCAGTGAATTCTTGTTCAACCAAATTTTCTAATTATAGATATACAACAAAAATGAACATTTTTGTTTGACTGTATGAGGTGCTTACACCAAACTGCACATTGTGTAACTTGAAAACTACGGCAGACAGAACAATTTTGATTAAAGATATAGAAAGAGCAGATAAAATTACCTATATAAAATGTTAAACCTAAAAATTGGTTATTTTGGACTTACACTTGTCAAAAACTGTCGGAAAGTTTCAAAAGCTGTGCGTGTGAAAAAAACGCGCGTTGGCAAAAAATAGGAGATAAAATGTTTCGTGAGCACATTATTGAAATATACAGGTAAATTTAGAAACTGTTCAAACTGTTGAAACAGTTCTCAACGTAAATGAAGCTAAAATTGTACATTTTTCAGTTTTTCTCGCCAAAGGTTCCAAATGGTCAATATGCAGAATAGATAGGGGATACTCGCCTTTTGGCAGAGGGTTTAAAAAACCCTCTTGCCTTCCTTGTTTTCGGTCGCTCAATATACATTTAATGCAGTTGGATCGAAATCTGCCACATTTCTCTTGGAGCTTGGGAATGTAATATTTGCGCTCGATTAGCTCCGCCATTTTTTTTGCACCGAAATGCCCCTCCTTATGCGCCGCTTCAATAATTTCCACCTTGTTCGCCAAAATCATTTTCTTTGTATACCATTCCGTGATTTATTACAAAATTTTCGTAGGGTCCATGCTGCAACAACGATTTAGTAATCTTCAGTTTATTATCTTGCTCTTGTGCTATTCGTTCTCGTGTCTTATTCGTTCGAGTAATTCACTGTTTACAACCAATATAACAGGGTTACGGCTCAACGCATCCACATGTCTCATCATTGTACCCCTTCGATGCTCTAGTATACATTGGTAGCCCTCTAGTTGCAACGCCCATCCGGCTATTCTTGATGTAATATTTTTCTTTACCATAGTTTGCTTGAACGCAGCGCAATCGGTTACTATTTTAAAAGTTGTGCCCAAAAGAAATACCCGCAATTTCTCCAAAGCTCTGACGATGGCTAGCACTTCTAACTCATAGCTGCAGTAACGAGTTTTTTGATCCGTGGTATTCCGGCTATAGTAGTAAACGGGGTGCATTTTACTATCTACACTGTCCTTTTGTAGTAAAAGTGCTCCATAACCCAATTTACAGGCGTCCGTATGTAACTCAGTCTTAGCTTCCGGTCTGAAGATCTTTAGAACGGGATCTGACATCAAAAATTTCTTTAATTTAACAAACGTTTCTCGTTGAGTTGTACCAAATACGAATTTTATGCCCTTCTTTAATAGTTCGGTGAGTGATCTAGCTATCAAGGCGTAATTTGGAATAAATTTCCGAAAATATCCGGTTAATCCTAGAAAATCTTGAATATTTTTGACAGAATTTGGCTCAGAAAATTTAGCAACTGCTCGTGTTTTCATTTCGGATGGCTTTATTTTTCCGTCCTTTACGAAATAACCCAAATACTCGACCGACGTACACAAAAATCGACATTTGCTCCATTTGAAGTTGAGCCCGAAAATGCTTGAAATGTTTATAACTATTTTCAATATTGTCATATTTTGTTCGACCGTCAAAGATGGAATAATTATATCGTCCATATACACCATTATGCGCCCTTCTGAAATTAAATCTTTAAAGATTAAGTTTATATAACGCTGGAAGTCTGCTGGTGATACACAAAGCCCAAATGAAACTTTGCAGAACTCGTAATGTCCGGATAGTGTAACAAATGCTGTGTATTTTCTGCTATGCTCTTCTGCTGGTACATGAAAAAATCCATTCTTTAGATCTAAAGTTGAAAAATACTTTGACGAGTGTAATTGTACAACCAAATCTTCAATTACTGGTAGGAGGTATCTATCCATCACAATTTCTCGGTTAAGCTTGCGATAATCAATACATATTCTCTTACTGCCATCCTTTTTACTAACCAACACAATTGGTGACGCATATTCGGAAATACTAGGTCTGATAATTCCATCTTTTAACCAACTCGCAATTTGCCTTTGAACTTCTTCTCTTTCGGTCAGGCTTAGTCGGCGAGGTGGTTGCCACACTGGAATTTCGCTCCGTAAAACATTTTTTAATGAGAATGGGCATTCTTTAACCTTCTGCGGTTCGTATTCTGTAACCAATTTCATAATACCTTTATACAGTGCTTTTCACCTACTTCTATTTCATTTTCTTTTTCCACCAATAAGCAGTTAAAGGGAAATCCATCTTTATGATATTTTCGCACGGTTATCTTCATATTTTCTGTAAATATAACAGCGTCTTTTAAAACATCGTACCCAATCAAGAATCGAACGGGTAACATACTCGTATTTGACTCCACCACTTTAATTGGCACTTCCAAAATTTGACCATCGATATTCAAGCTAGAAGTAAAAGTACCCAAAGTCTTTACTATTGAATTCCCAATTCCATTGAGTTCCCTAGTATCGTCAATGTTATACTCTAAACCAAGTTTGAGAAATTCGTCTTCTCTGATAATCGTAAAGTCACTACCGGTATCAATAACTGCTTGTATTTTTTATCATTGATAATTACGGTACATTGATTAGAGCTCTCGCCAACCTGTACGAAACAAGATTTATTTCCCGACAGATTTGTTTCCTGTGAGTTGCTTCGATGACAGTTATCATTATCACTTTTACTTGGACAATCGGTTGCTTTATGCCCAAATTGTAGGCACTTGAAACATTTGGACCTTCTGATTTCTTATAGCAAAATTTTGCCTTGTGCCCTGACTTGTGCCCTGATGCCGATGTAGTTTTGAAAGGTTTTCTAAAATTCCGTTGTTCTTGAGATTTTATTGAGGGTGGATTCCGTTGAATAAAATTTTCATAAGTTTCAATTTTACGTTTTAATTCTTCGAATGAGTGAGCACCATATAACAATATTTTGTTTGATGGGATATCATTGACACCTTCTACAAAATAGTCGATAATAGCTGAATTATCTACATCACCAAGCACAGCAATTTCTCGCAAAGATAGCAGATAGTCCTTTAATGATTCGCCTGCTTTCTGACTTCGTTCTCTCAATTTCTTATGTATTTCGGCACTATTTCATTCTATATGGAATTCGTCAGTTAATGTTAACTTTAGCTCACCCCGCGACTTTATTTTTGGATAAGCTCTAAGAGTTTTAGCAGCTGATCCGGTTAAAGCATTTTTTGCTACCACTAAACTTTGAATTGGATCTAAGTTAAATAGTTGAGTTGAATTTTGTACGTCGTCGATCCACGTTTCAACTCTATAATTACCACTTCCAGAAAAATAAGGGATTGATTTTTGTATATCCCTTATTTGAATGCTGTTTGTGGGTCGCTCGAATAAATGTAAATCTTGGTCATACTCTTCTAAACGGTATTTTTTATTGCTTGACGCGATATTATTGTCCCGCATGAAACGACTATCTGTTTTATGTTGACGATTGTTCTCCATCTCAAAATGACATTGATTGTTTGATAAATTTGCACCTTTGGTTTGACCTTGAACGTCAGAACTGTTTATATTTAATTCATCGGAGTGCACACTTTCATTTGGTACATTCGGACATTCCATACTTCGTGTTTATTTTGGATACTTGTTTCACTCGGATTTTTATCTTTTAGAGTTTCGTTTTCAATAGCCATTAATTTAAATTTGTTCATTAGCTCTTCTAGCTCGGTTTTCTTTTCTTTTGGGTTCAGCAGATTACTTTTCGCAATAGCAAAAGAGTTTTGTAATTTAAATTTTAAATCGAAATAGTAATCATCTATGGTATAATTAGGTTCTGGGTCTTTGCAAATGGAGGACGGAATGTTTGGAGTAAAACGGAATACTAACTCGTACGGTATATACTCGGTTGAACTACGTGGTGTGGTATTGTAGGAAAATGTTAAATATGGTAGCCACATGTCCCAGTTAAGTGTATCCGATTGAGAAAAATTCCTTAAATATTCTCCAAGCGTTTTGTGGAATCGTTCCAGAGCACCATTGCTCTGAGGGTGATAAGCTGTGGTCGACAATTATTTTATTTTTAAAAGTTTGCATATTTGAGTAAACAAATTACTCATAAAGTTTGTACCTTGGTTCGTAAGTATTTCATCCGGAATTCCATATAAACAAATAAACTTTTCGACGACAACTTGTGCAACGATTTCGGTTTCTTGAGAAGGAATAGGATGAGCAACTGAAAACTTCGTAAGGTCGTCTTGTAAAGTAAGGATATATTTATTATTATTGTGTGAAGAAGGCATAGGACCTACGATGTCTAAAAATACTTTTTCAAAACTCTTGGATGCAGTAGAAGTGATTTTCTAAGGTTCTTTTGTTTTCTTCCGTGTTTATTTATTTGGCAAAGTTTACACTTGTAAATATTAGGAAAGTTAAAATATTTCTGCACTCTTTTAAATGTGCGATAAACACCCTGGTGTCCACCAAGTGGTGAAATTTGAAATTTTTGTATCAATTGTTGAATTTCGGAATCGTCTGTAAAATTTTTAACCATAACAGTTTCTTGGTTGACGTAATTATCCATTTAAGATCACCTGAAAAACTTTGATTATTAAAAATTGGCGGGATTGCAGCTTCGTTAAAGGTTTCTGGTTTATTTTCATCTTTTTCAATTTCTGTAACATTTAAATTGTCTGTATCGTTGTTGTTTCCATTTAAATGTCTCTTCGATCGTGTTATTACTCTATACATTCTGGTAAGTTATCAAAGCTTTATTTTCATTTCTAATACGACTAAGTGCATCAGCATTTTATATGAAAGTTCCTGGTTTATGAATAATCGTAAAGTCGTAATCATCAAGACATATTTGCCACCGTATTTGTCGTGACTTCGGTGTTTTTAGTTTATATAGATATAGAAGAGCACGATGATCTGTTATAACACAAAATTTATGTCCATAAAGGTAAGGTCGTAAGTGAGACATAGACCAAATGATAGCAGATAATTCCTTTTCGGTAGGTAAATAGTTAACTTCAGCGTTACTGAGTACTCGACTCGCGTATACAATCGGAAGATCAAATCCATCTACTTCTTGTGAGAGAATTGCACCTAGCGCAAAATCGCTAGCATTACATGTAAGTTTGAAGGGTTTAACTTTCTTTCAATGATTCAAATCCTTTTTGGCATTCAGAACTCCAATTAAATGGCGTATTTTTCTTGAGAAGATTTGTTAAGGGTTTAGCTTGTTTTGAAAATTGAGGAATAAATTTACGGTAATAACCGGCTAATCCAAGTAATGATTGGATTTCTGTCCGATTTCTAGGTAAAGGAAAATGTTTAACAGCATTGATTTTAGATTCATCTGGCTTTATTCCTTCTGCTGTCTGAGAAACTGACACTTAGACGGATTTACTTTTAGATAATAACGACGAAATCTTTGTAATACTTCATAAAGTCGATTATTATGATTAATGAGTGTTGCGCCGAATACCACTACGTCATCAAGATATGCAAGGCATTTTATATTATTAAGGCCACTTAAAACACTGTTTATCATACGCTGGAACGTTGCTGGCGCTCCTTTTAGACCGAAAGCCATAGAGGTAAATTCGTAATGACCTTCATCTGTACTAAATTCGGTTTTAGGACAATCAAAAGTTTTTAGTTTGATTTGGTGGTATCCACTTTGCAGATCCAACGTAGAAAATTATTGAGCCATTCCTAATTTAACAAGTATATCATTGATATTAGGAAGAGGGAATATGTCATCAATAGTGACTTGGTTTATTTTCCTATAATCCACTACGACTCTCCACTTTTTCTCACCGTTTGTCGATTTCTTTGGAACAAGTAACAAGGGGAAGTTCCACGGACTTATACTGTCTTGGATAATACCTTCTTCAAACATATTATTTACTTGTCTTTGAATTTCACTTTTAGTGGAATGGGGTTGACGATAAGGATGCACGTGAATAGGTACTGCGTCGGGTAATGTTCTGACACTATGTTGAGCTACATCGGTAGTCGTAAGTTTATCACCTTCTAAATAGAATACGTCGTGAAATTCATTTAGTATTGGCATGAGACAATCTTCTTTTTCTTTGTTAAGATTACTTTACAACTAATAGCTGACTTAAGAATTGATAAAAGATTACTAATAAGTATGTTCATTATTTTGTTCTAAAAAGTATATTCCATATGTGTTAAAAGGTTCTATTTTAAAGGTTAAATTTGGAATAGTATAAGGTTTTTCGGATACATTTAGAATTGGCAAGATAATATTGTTTTCAATGACCTTGTGAATTGAGTTAGCTATAAAAACGGACGGAGAAATTTCCTGGGACGGGCAGATAAATTCGAATTCGTTGGAAAGATTAACTGGTACTGTAATGATTCTTTCTGAACGGGGAGGAATTTCAATTTGCATTAACGTTTCGACCTGAATATCTGGATGTAACCTTAAAAATATGATTTCGGAATCAATGGGTATTTCTACGATTAAATTTTGAAAGTTGATAAAAATTTTGTCCTATGATACCAAACGCACTGATTGGAAATGAATCGTCAACTATTTGTAGTGTGATATTAATTTCCTTTCCGTTAGCAAATTGAATAACTCCATAACATTCTGCAAGCGTTTCAATTAATTCACTAGATATGCCTCTTAATTTGCATTTTGCGTCTATATATGTATATTGTTGTGTTATCGTACAGAACCGATTTCTTTATAATGAAGATGTCCGCACCGGTATCTACTAAAAATAGTAAATTTTTATGTTTACAAACATCTATGTTGAGATTCACATATTTGTTAGAATTTTAATTTGATATATATTCGCCATAAGAATATCATTGTGCTGAGTAGTTTCAGAGTTATATGTTACGCATTCCTCTGTTTTTGATTTAGATCCAATTGGGAGACACTCTGTAAATCTTGGACTTTCGAAGGTGTGCCTCTGATTGGCCTCGAAAACCCGTTTACATTTCCCGAACCCGATGTTGCAGGTCTGGCTATTTTGGTTAAATGAATCACTACGTTTTTTTAAAAAACAATCTTGAATATGATGCCCCAGCTTTTTGCAATAAGCACACGGTTGAGATGAAAAAGTATTAACGGTTTTCGAATTATGTGAACTATTAGGGATTTTCGGTTTTCGATAACATACATCTTTGGTATATCCGGAACGTTTGCAGTAATTACAGAATAATGACTTATTTGAGGAATTAGACTTATTGGAAATGGAGAATTTAGGCATATACTTAATTGAAAGTTCTTCTTCTATGGCTCGATTTATTGCGTCAGACAACTTTTCAAATCGACATGCTTTGACAATTAGTTTGGTCGATGTATCCAAGCCTTCTTGGAAAGTTTTCAGAGCTTGCCTTGAGAAATTATACATGCTTCATTCAAATCATGGAGTTTGTTTTCTACTCGAGCGGAATATGATTTTACATCTTCATTCTGAATTTGTCTTATACAAGTTAGTTGTAACTGGAGATGACCAATTGATCTGGTTTCGATAAATTCTCTTTCTAGCAATTTTTTGAAATTTTCCCACGTATCTAGAGTTTTATATTTAAAAAGATTAAATGCTTTACCTTCTAATTTTAATTTGATTAATTTAAGTAATTTTAATTTATCTTCCTCGCGGAGTTCCGAGTGAATCAGATCGCACGCGGAGATATATCTGTCTAGTTCTCGAGAATCACTGGAGAAATTTGGAACCAATTTCAATACAAATGATGGATCAAGAGCTGTAATATTGAATTCAATAGTATTGTTTAGATTAACTTGCTCTACTAGTGAATTATCGATTGAATAACCTGTTACTTCAAATGGGCTTTGTAATGGAAGTTGTTGATTTGAATCTTTAAATGTATTTGAACTAGATGAATTTTGAATATTATTTGATTCAGGTGATAAAGGTTCGGATTTAAATGATATGCTCGAACTAGAAAGAATTTGAGGTATAGCAGTAAGTTTTTCTTGCGATTCAATTGGGTTTTTAGATGATTTTGATCCTGATTTTTCGATAATAATTTTTCGTAATTGTATAAATCTAGATTCGTTATCACTTTCGTCGTCTAATTGAGAATCAAAAATATCTGACATATCGTATTTACAAGTATTGGGAAAAATTTAAAACGTTTTCGGATGACGATCCGAAATGATTCTACGTGGTCGACTATAAAATGTGAAATATTTCTCCAGAGACGACATCACCTCTTTCGTGCTCGTTGAATTTACCGCAAATAATTTAACGTACTTCGTAAAAGCATCCACAATGACCAATACATGCCTCCTTTTGTTCATGAGTGCCGGTAATGGGCCAAAGTGATCCACGTGCAATGTATCAAATGGAATCGGTGTCTTTGGTATGCAATACAAAGTTTGTTCAGACACACGTACCGGTGCCGCGTATATAATGCATTTGATACATTTGTCGATAAATGACTGCAATTTGGTTTTCATCTTCGGAAACCAGTAGTGTTCGCGAATCTTTTCGTAACATTTATCTACCCCCCTGGTGTGGTAGCTTTTCATGATTAATTCGAATAATGTTATCCTCCATTTCTGCCGGCACGTACAGCATACGATGTCCCTAACCGTTTTTCCTGTACACCAAACCATCCACTAGTTCGTAGTCGTCCATTGCCTCATTCTCTAATTTTTGCCGCAACGCCAAAGCGTTAGTGTCCCTGTTTTGGGCCAGTTGTAATTGCATCTCAACGCTGATTGGATTCACTGCCGCTACCATGCATTTTGTGACCGCTTCGTCCCCTCTACCTCTTTTTTTGTTTTCACGTCCACGTGGGTCACTATTTCCTCCTCATTTTTTGTGTGGCATCGGCTTAGTGCGTCTACATGTGCCATGTTTATTCCTGGTCTATGTCTCGTCTCAAATGTGAATTTGGAAAATTCCAATGCCCATCTGGCAATCCTCGGATTCATGTGCTTTCTTTTCAGCGTCAAGTGCAGCGAATTGCAATCAGTTATCACTGTGAACTGTATGCCCTCCAAATATATTCTGAATCTTTCCAGTGAATATAAAATGGCCAATGTTTCTAATTCAAAACTGTGATATTTAGCTTCTGCCGCCGTAGTAGCCCTTGAATAAAATGCCGTTGGATGAAATTTTCCGTCATTTTGCTTCTGCATCAATGCCCCTCCGAATCCATGTGAACTGGCGTCGCAGTGCAATTCAGTTTCTCGCTCCGGATGATAAATCGCTCGTATTGGGCCTTCATCAGTAATTTCTTCAATTTTTCGAATGCTTCTCGGCATTTTTCGTCAAAAATAAAAGGAACGTTTTCCTTCAACAGATTTTGCATCGGGCGTGCGATTCTCGAGAATTCCGGGACAAACCGACGGAAATACGAAAATAGCCCTAAACATGAATGTACTTCCTTCGCATTTTTCGGCATCGGATATTTTTTAATTGCCTCAATGTGTGCCTCACTTGGTCTTATTCCTTCCGAAGTAACAGAGTACCCCAAGTAAATGATTTCCGTACAACAAAATTGACATTTCTTCAAGTTTAGTAGTAAACCTCGTCGTGCCAATCGTCGCAATATTTTCCTCATTACGTCACAATATATCGTCCATATAAATAATAATTTCACCCTTTTCCAGAAAATCGTTGAAAGACCGCTGGCGCATTCTTCAATCCAAATGGCATGCGACGATATTCGTATTGTCCATGCGGTGTTACAAAAGCGGAGAATTTACGCGATCGCGGTGAGACGCGTACCTGGTGAAACCCGCTTTTCAAATCCAGCAACGTAAAATATTTTTTCCCCCTAAATATTCGACGCAGTCATCAATCAAAGGCAGCGGATAATTGCCCCTTATCGTTAATTTGTTAAGAGCGCGATAGTCTACGCACATTCTGGTGCTTCCATCCTTCTTTTTTACAAGCACAATTGCTGACGCATATGGTGAATCGCTTGGCGTAATTATCCCTTCTTTGATCATATCGCCAATTTTCTTCTGAACCTCAATCTTTTCTACATAAGCTAAACGTCGTGGTGCGTGGTGAAACGGTACATCCGAAGTCAAATGAATATTCATCTCATAGTCGACCCGTTTTACCTCAATATCCTTTGGTACCATATAATTCTCCTCGATTATTTGTTTGACCTCATCGTAATCAATCGCCTCTAAACTCTTGTTTATTTCTAGGATTGGCTCATCTCTAACAATATCAACGGCAAATATTTGTGGTAAATCGAATTCAGGGCTTAGACCTTCCTCAATAAAAGTAAGACTTAGGTTATCCCCGGGATTTCTTTGCGGTGTGGCCTTTTCCATCACTGGCTTAATTGGCCTCAAAACATTCATTTGTGCAAGCTTATTCAAAATTAAATCAGATACACGGGGATACGTTCCATTTTGGACAACATTCTTTTTATTTAAAAGCAAAAGTTTCAATCGGTCATACATTATTGTCTTCGACTGGACCAGCTTGATATTAAAAATTTCCAAAAAATCTCTTCCTAAAATTATGTTAATGCTGATTGCCTCATTGGGTAAAATTATCAAATTAATCAAATGAACTCTATTGTTAAATTTAATTCTACAAGTAATGATCCCATGGGTCCTCAGTGCCTCGCCGCCAACGCCTCTTATTCTTGTTGCCTCAGTTGCCTCGTTGACCTCAAATGGTATCGCCGCTCTCCGCACGAAACTACTCGGACTGCCAGTGTCGAAAAGTGAAACGTATTCGTTGTACCCCGTGTACTGATATAAATTCTTCAAAAATGCGACACCTACCAAATTTATGTTTGCCAATTCTCGTGCCCCAGCATCAGGATCCTCAATGTCCAGTTCTGGTGTCACAGCTGCTAGCAAGTGTTGGAGTTCTGGTTTCACCTTCTGGATGTATCGTCTATTGGTACAATTGTGCAATGGTTCTCGCGTCATCGGCTGCCAGCATTTCCGGCACACGCTGTTCGGATGAAGTTCCATTTTGCACTGTTTCGAATGATGTCCCATTTGATCGCAATTGTAACACCTATTCGGGTCCCTCGCTTTGTATGGTGTTGTCAACGCTTGTGATTGCGCCCCCCCCCTCTGGTACCGCATTACGTTGTATAGTCGCATGACCTGCTTTCGAAGCTGGTACGTTTGCCGCCGCTGCCCGTGCGTTTCGTCGTGCCGCCGCTGCAGCCTCTTTATCTGCAGCCTCCTTGCATGCTGCGTCCTCAATTTTGGATCCATAACGGAATATTTGCCTCTTTAATTCGCTCATATTTGAAATGCCTCGCAATATTGTCTCCTCTCGCGTCGGTAGGTTCATATTATCGATGACAATGTCCACAATTTGAGCATCTGTTAGCCGCCCTTCGCCCATTTAGCGATGGAAACTTTCCATTTCCAATGCAAAATGGTGCAATGTCTCCTTCTTTTCACCTGAACGTCGCCATTTACGACTATGCATGGCTGTAGCCGCTTCTTCAATAATTCGTATGTTCCCACATCTTTGTGAGTCAACAACGTTTTTGCCGCGCCAGTGAGCAATTGTCTCGAGTAGAATATTTTTACACGATCGTCATGCTCCATTGTTCCAATAATATCCTCAAAATTTTGGAAAAACATGCGATCGACTTCTTCTCGTTCCCGCATTCGGCGGATTCGCTCACACAAAGTCAAAATTTCCTCTTGTTTTCGTAATAATGCAATTTCTGCGCCGGCCTCTTGCACTGAATTTGGTAATGTACTTACTGTACCAACTTTCTCGTTGTCCTCATCCTCGTCCGCATTCCAATCCTCTATACGTGCACCGCCTTCGTTGACCACAATTTCCCCAGTGACCGCAACGACATTTTCTTCGATAGCCTTAGTTTCCACTTGTTGCACTGCATCAATAATATTTTCTTCGTCATCCTCTACGTCGTTCAGCACTTCGAATTGGCTTCGTATTTCCACTGGTAAACCTCGATATAATTGCAACAATTCGGCGCCACCTCGTTTTCTTTCAACAATTCCATCATCAAATCGCGTGTTAATCGCGTGTTAATCGTTACACACGGCGTGTCGGTGATCTATCCAAAACCATGCCGATTTAGTTTTTTTCTTTTTCCACAAGAAACAAAATATTTCACTATTCGTCGTTTATAGTTTCGAATTCACCAACCGGTTTGCCACTGATTCGTGGTTCGTTTCCCAAATTCACACAAATTATTTTTCACTTCAATTTTCCGTCCACAAAATAATAGTTTTCCAAAATTAATCGTCCATTGATGTTTTTTTTCTTCGTTCTCATGTTCGTGTTCTCAATGCACCGCAAACAATTAACTTCACAATTTCAATATTTGCTCTGGCCCCACATCTGAAGTTGTAAAGTCGTCAGAATGTTGCAAATTATCAATTGAAACAAACAGCTGATTTCGAAATTAGCAATAAACTTTATTCAAGGATTATACTGACCTCGCTGATGTTGCAGCCTTTACATTTTGTATAAAAGCACCAACCCTCCTTTGTATGAAACGCAGAATAGGTTATAAAGCATTACCAACAAGAAGGGAATCAACAGGCGAAGAAGTGACGGCTAAGACAGTAAGCAAACGACACAGATGTTGCTTGAGCCATCAATCATCTGATATGAAAACCAGAACAAGATGTCACTTTTGTAATGAGCCATTTTGTCCAAACCACACCAAAATCATATAGATAGAATGCATAAAAAACGGGAAATGTGTGATTATCTCAACATTTTGTTATTTGCAGATATCCATTTTTTGTTTAATTCCAATTAAATTATAATCTCGCGTTCTAAGGTAATAATTAAAGCTGTAGCTCAAATTTCAATTCGTATTAAAAGATTCACTAAAGCTAAGTTGATGAATGAAAATTATTTAAAATCCATATTGTGAAAGATATGAACAATCATTATTTTTCTGTACACACCGATATCAAATTTCTAAAAAACAAACATCTGCCTTATTATCTAATAGTAATAATAAATCACTCAAAATAAATAATGACTCATATCTATGATTCCAACCAAAAAAAAAAAAATGTTACCAATCCAAGACTAAAACCAAAAAAAATTTGTAGTTTCAATACTAGCCGCATTTATACAATAAGGCGTTGTATATCACAAAAGCGAAATATGTTTTCTCCTCCTACACATATTTTTTCTCACGATTTTCTTATTTATGTTGTATCTTGTATGTGCGTGTAAGCCCATGTCGCAGCTTGAAAGAGAACCATCGACCAAAAAATGAAATAACGAAAATTTGTTTTTTTTTTTGTTTTCTGTTTCACTTCTCATTTTCTTTTAAACATTTTTTCAGTCTCAGTTCTATTCTGCTTGTTGCGGTGAAAGTATCGTTACCAGTTTTATGTTATTTCGAAATTTTGTTTTTTTAATTGTGTTTACCCGAAAATAAATAAAAAGTTGTCTTATAAGAATTTTAAATTTCTTTTGTTTTTGTTGTTGTTCTTGTGAAAAACAAAATTTTATTGTGTGCGCGCTTATTGTGTGGGTGATTAAGTCGAGAAAGATAGTTTTACATGAATTTTTCATTCATAAATTACGCTTAATACAAATTATTGATACAAAATAAAAAAAAAAAAAAAAACAAGTGAATTGTTTGGTTCTGTGAAAATACACGAGAAAAAAAAATTGATTTTTTTTGGTTTTTGTTCTCTTCGGGAATTTTATGTTTATTTTTTTTTTTTTTGTTTTCTGTTGAATGAATGAAAAGCGGAAAAATTAATGAATACAAGTTAAATAAAAGCTTTTTCTAAGTTTTTTTTTGGTTTTCGTTAAATTAAAGGTTTATTTTGTTGGAAAACTTGGGTTTTCTATATAAATATAGGGATATAAACCCAGCAAATATAAAGATATTGTGAGTGTTTACTTATTTTGTACAGCATGTATCTGGTGAGTTGGTGACATTAGCCAGATAACCAGAATTAAGTCGTAAACCAAAAGTGAATCGTTGTGGGATAAATTATTTCGCGAGTGTTTCATATATTTAGTGAAAAAAATTAAAAGTGGTTTAGTTTTTAAGTTTTACATAATATTTAGTTTGTGCGAGTGATTTTTGGTTTAGTTTTTTTTTTTTTTTTTGCTTAAGATTAGCATATAATACAACAACAATACCGTTATAGGAAACAATGGAAATTACCTTCAACAAAATGATCCATTCCATGATTTACTTCTTTTTAATACAAGGTGAGTGATTTTTCATTTTTTACTATACGCAGAGCGGTTAATCGTCCAGATGATTTCTCAAAATTATTACTCAAAAATGACTAAGCGGTTTCCCCAAAAGGTGCATAACGATATTTTTATGGCCCATGAGCCAATTTATTTATTTTTTTATTACCTGCCGATATTAAATTTTATGGTTGAAAAAGTTGATTGTTTTTACATATAGCAGGGCAGCTTTAGCTGAACAAAAAAAGGGATTCGGTTTTAATGCTTCAAAAACAGTTAAAATACTTGTACAAGGGATAATTAATTTTTTGTATGTGGTGATTTTCTGACGGGGTTACGGGTGTTGAATGTCGCTCGCGATCTAATGTGTAACAGTTTTAATTAATTGACTGTCGGAAATAAGCAATTGGAATTTTACATTTTAAACTTTTTTTTTATATAAAATCTATTCATCCTAAACGTACTAAATTCAATTTTTAAAGATCCTCAATATTGAAACTCGTTGACCCAAAAGCTCTTTATTAATTAATTTTTTGGTTTTTGAACTTTGAATTTTAATTTAATTTTCTTTTTTGAACAGACTTCGTTAACGAATCGTAATCTTTGTTGAAATTTGATTTTACACTATTATGGCTAATTAGCTACTTGGCGCAACTCGGAAACCCAAGCATACCTAATTTTTTAAAATTATATTTTAAAATTCATGTAGACCAATATCGTTGGTTTTGTAAAAACCTCACAATAGCAAAATCCACAGTTTCCAAAAACCTTTTAAATCAACAACAACAGTGGGAAATAGACCAATTCAGCCGATTACAACCGGACGGATTCAAATTAATTTGATTTTTATGGTCGATTATTTGGTAATTAATTCATAGAGAAGAAAACATTACTCTTGTTATTGTTGATCGGTTTTATATACAACAGCTCTTATGTCTGAGGAAGCATGTCGTAATTGATTAATTCTGTACTCACAAGTCAAAGTGGCTAAACTCAATATTTTCAAATTTTCAGGAAGAGGATTTGAAATTTTAATTAGATATTTCATAAAAGTGTTTTTTGTTAAGGGGTTAGATATCTTTAAGGCATTCCTTGAAGAGTGTAGATTCTAATTTTCACATTTATGGTTTACTAAGCTTTCAAAAAGGTCTTAAATGGATTTTAGCCAGTATTACTCATTTTTATTAAATTTATAGAAGGGTCAAAATCAAGTTTAGCCGTTTTACCAAATTTAAATGTTTACCCGATCGCCAATGATAAGAACTAAAATTTTAAATTAAAGTCTCATAAATTATAAAAAAAAATTCTCTAATATTTTATTAAACATAAAAGAAATAATAAACAATACATAAACAATATTTGAATTTCAAATTAATCGATTAACTTTTACTCGTCATCTTCGGTAGATTCCTCATCTTCACAATTGTTAGGTTTTACTTGTTCCGCATTTGAGCTAATCGTTGACAAATTTTCATAAAAATTATGAATATATGCTTATTTTTATGTTACTATAGCATAATGTCAGATCACTTCAAATTCGTTGACCCCCCGCTTCCTAATGTTAAGGATTTTAAATGGTTCTTCATCGTTCAGTGAAGTTTTGTACTGTATAGTGCCAAAATCTTTTGTGTAACGCAACCATTTCACGTCTTTCCATATAAAACGATTATCGCTTGTATTTGTACACGTTTCACCAATTAAATTTATTTTTCACCACCATTGAAAAGTTAAAAAACTCTTCTCGATTTGACGGTAAGTCGACGCGCTATAGTTTCATTCCACAGCAAGCAATATGGAACAGTGGATACGCAATTATTGATGGTTAAGTTAAATGTCCATAATTGCCTTTTATAAAAAGAGACTGCGATGTTAGGGTAAAGGGAGTCGGAAGACACTGTTGTAAATCGAAGGTTGCAACTACTAATTTTGGATTCGCCTCAGCCTATATTTTATCGTTCCATTTCGCCGTGTAAGCAAAATCATCTTCATCGTGATGCCTCGTTTGTTCCAGTTCAATGTCGATTTTCTCTATCTCTGATACATAGGTGAGTTTTGATGCAAAAGTGTCACATTTATTGCTTGTGTCAATTTTAGGCATTTTAAATTTAATTCCCATTGTATGAAAAATTTCTCGGTATTTTGATAATGAAGCTGGAGCAGAATTTTTTTCGGTATAAAACTCGTACATTTTAGTGAGTGTAAGATCTGCTTGAAGATATTTTTGACTTGATCTCTTACGGGAGTAATGACTCTCATAAGCTGGAAACAAATTAATATGATCTTTAATCTCTTGAATTTTTTCAATTTTTACCATGACCGAATTTGATAATATTGAGGATTCGGATTTTATTTGATAAAAAAAAAACATTCAGCTGCTGCTAAGTTAACCAAAATTCCAACTAGCTGAATGTTAATTTTCCTTCTTTTCGATTTGTTAATATAAAGATGTGACTATTAATTGAAAATTCAATAGAGCCAACTACTTCGAGAATGCATATAGAAATCATAAATTTTCCAAAACGAGATTAAACAAGATTTTTGTAATTTCAGATAATATTAACTCAAAATTGGTTCCTATTCGTCTTCCTATCATTGCAATTCTGATTATGAATTTTCTAAAGCCTAGTGTTTACTGGAACATCCCATATATTATAAAATTTTAAATTGAGAATATGAAAATAAATATTTGGTTTTCAGAAATTTCTTTAAAATTTGATGGTTTCTTAGCTTTACAGAAATTCTTGTCTATTTCTCGACTTTTCATTTAACCAAAATTTGACGTCACTGTTTTTTGATTAGTTTGTTAAAATATTTTGAAAATAGTTTATCCCGAATTTCCATTTCATTCAAAATTCAAAATTCGACGAATCTGATTTTTAGGAGAGGTTTCAATCTTCTGTTGAAATTTCCTCATCTACACTAAGTTGAACTGAATGGCATAAACCAATGGTAAAATATCAGGATATAACCGTATTGATACTTTGTTTCTGTGAGGCAAGATATTTCCAAACAACGGTGCAAATTGATGCTAAATGATCGATGGAATCAAAAGATGATTTGGGAACACAAATATATCTGATGAATTATTACAAATTAGCGGCTGAGGTAGCAATAAAAATTAGTTTCCCAATGTAATAGAAATTTAAAATGTAATTGTAAATTTGAGCTACGTTATGTTGGTAACCCTAATAATTCATTTGGCTAACTCCGTGGTGAAATTTTTTAACCAGAAATGCACCATGTACGTATTTTTAGTGTTGCGACCTCTTAAATTTCGCGACACAAATAAAATCTGAAAACCTAATTTTTGAGAAATGCTGGTTTATTTAGAGTTACTTCATCAAATATCCTAAGGGAATGATGTTCAACACGACTCATGGACATGTTGTCGAATTAGTATCAGGCCTTGGTTGCCTTCTGTAGATTCACTTTATCAAAGAAAACTGCCTACATAAATTTTTTTAGCTTCAGAATCAAAATGCAAAATAGTTCTTCTTAAGCATGTTGCGACCCGATTTTACAAAAATAAAAAGATTTACCTTTTTACCCTGGATTTATTGCAAATAGTAATAGGTGTGTGTTCCACAAACAACATTTATAGTTTTGGAACCCGAAAAATGGAGTTTTGGAACGAGAACGGGTTTAAAAATATATTTTTGAATTAGAGTAGTTGTCATGCCGGTCACATGTCTCATTTATCATGGATGGTGATTTTTGTAAAATTTTCCATTAACCCTTTTCTATATTGCATTAAACTCCCTGACATTATTTCTAGTTTTAGCAACTATCAAATTCGCCAACGACTGATTATTTAGCTTTTTCTTTCTCCCTTATGGATTCAGTGAAAAGTTTAACAACTTCCAAAGTTTAAAAACTAAGTATTTAAAAAAAAAAAAAAATTAATCCGTGCAAATTTTTGCAACTCTATGGATAAAAGGCAATTTGGATCCATTCGATTTCGTATAGATTGTTTATACGTGCCACAACCTAAAAAATAATGAAATATAAATCGTCAGTGTACGGTCGGATTTGTTGGGAAAATTTATTCAAAATACCGTTCGAGGGCTTACTCAAGAGATATAAATCTTCTGAATATTCAATATTAAATGTTTGCTTGTTAATTGATTGTAGCGTATTCCCGGCAAATAATTTGGAGGGGCGATCACCTTGTCGATTGTATAAAAGATAATCCAATGCATGTTTAGAAGTAATTGGTTTTCATTGGTCACATCAGGACACCATTCCACAAAAAAAAATTTTCCATTTTTAACTTTTCCGTTTTATTCTAATCGAAACAAGTACGAAATGAGTCAGTATGTTTTCCATTACATGTGGGTGATTTTTGCAAAATGTGGGTGATGTTTGCAAAAAAAAAAAAATCCCACAAATAGTATTTTTATAATAGTATATTATTGAAGGGTTTGAAATGGTTTGACGAAATATTGAGTTTGGTGAAAATTATTGAAAAATTTTATCGGGAACGAATACATTTTAAAGGGCTGCACGGTTTTAATTTTTAAAAGTGTTTTCGGTTAAAAAAAAACAAAATTTGAAATTTTGTTAAATTAAATAATTTCTGTTTATCAAACCCAGACATTTCATTTATAAAGAAGGCAAGTTGTGGTCCCTCGATTATCGTGGCAAATTCTCTTACACGAAATCATTGTGTAAAAACAGCGGTATCCGTCGACGGATGCCGTTGACAGAACCGAAACGGAATATACTCGGTTACTAACATTTAAATGCTTATAATATAACCAGTAAATACCTAGTACGCATCGACGAAGCGTTAAAAATTGTAATCGTACCAATTTTTTATCATAGATTCAGAACAGATTTATATTTGTACGCAATTTTTAATTTTTATTTTAAAATTGTCTTCCATTTTTTGATTAACACAAAAATAAAAATTAAAGTTCATACCAATAAAAACCTTTACCGTTAACCAATAAATTTGACGAGGCACTAAACCGGTTGCCATATCCTATCGCTTAATAGATATTTTCTAACTGGACTATAATCAACATAATTTAACATAATTCTAATGAGATATCTCTGAGAGAACATTTTAGATACTCTTAAAAACCTCGAGAACTCTCAAAAGTTAGTTTCTTTAAGACGCTAAGCAAGTTAAGACGCTCAACAAAAAGACAATACTGCCGCAAATTATTCTATCGCAGTGAGCGAAACGAGACAATTTATGCCGATATTCACTATCTGTATTAAACCATACTTTTATTAACCAAATACCATTTCAATCGAGGGATAGATATACGACACTATTCTCGATTCAAACTTATTGCAAATTAAAGATAAGTTAGCATTAATTAAATAATTTGATACGCCTTTTGTGGGACACATACTCGTATCTGTTATCACATTGGAAAAAATTGCGAAATTTTACGTAAACCGTGCAAAATGAAAAATTTAATTTCCCAAGTGCAAAAATAAATTTGATAACTGAAAATAATGGCCAGCATACTTTGTAGAACAAATTTTCTTTACACTTTGCAATAAATACAAAGTAGTATGTAAGTGCAAATAAAAAAAATTGAAATTTTTTTTATTATTTCTTTTGTGGAATAGGGCTGAGGAAGGACTTTTTATAATTAAAATCTTGCAACCTGTTAAAATGGACTCCTCCTCGATAAATACTTTGAATTCTTCCATGCCTGTAGGTTTCATATAATAAATTTTGACATTAAAAGCCTGCAGTATTACTAAAAGTATAATTTGTTGGGTGAACATTTTCTTTGCAGAAATCCGCCAATAAATTAACTAATAAATGAACTAAAAAGTTGTTCAAAATAAAATTGTTCGTGTTTAACCAGAACGTTCTATCTAGAGTATAGAGCCTCTTCATTGTTCGCCATACGAATCCATCCAGTAAAATTGATGTTTTTTATCTTCAAATTTTTCAATTAAAAAAGCAAAATTATTCTAAAACGTTTATATAAAAGTTTTCTACATTTCTTTAACAACAATGTACAATTAGGCTATATTGGTATTAAATAAATATTAATTGACGAATGGAAAAGTTTAAAAAGCGCATTAAGCGTACAAAAATAAAATATGGGATACTTAGGCTGTAACAAAAATTTGCTATATGAAGTTATATGGAAATAGTGTCTATTTCAATTACATTTTCATTTGTGAAAATTGTAATGATTTTAAAATTGAAGTAATCCAATATGTAGTTTGAAGTATGATTTTTATATATCTGATTTATTTGAGACATTGTTTTCATTTTAAATATTAGAAATGTGTACTTAAATATTGCAGAAATTTCAAAATAAGCTAGTGTTACTAAAAACATAAATGTTTTAAAAATATTAAATTTTAGATTGTATTAATAAATCAAAACATGGCAACTGTGGTCTAATAAAGATCCAAAATCGTTTAGTGACCCACATATATATTTATGGTGAGCTTAACAATAAATTTCTGCAATTTTTGGATTAATTCAATTGTGCAATCATTACTATTTTCATAAATAAAAATATAATTTAAATAGACACTATTTCCATATAACTTCATGTAGACAATTTTTGTTACAGCCTATCACAAATTTCACTATTGTCGCTAGAGCACACCGTTCCATTCGTCAATTGCAGAAATATTAAAATTAAATTGTTTCTAATTTCTTTCATTTTGATACATCAAAGTTGGCTATGACGAAGTCAAATTGACAAATGGAACGGTATGCTCTAGCGGACAATAGTGAAACATGTGATAGACTGTAACAAAAATTTGCTATGTTTCGATTTAAATTACATTTTTATTTATGAAAATTGTAATGATTGGAAAATTGAATTAATCCAATATGTGTGGCTTATGAATATCTGATTCATCTGGGACACTCTTATCATTTTAAATATCAGAAACTTGTTTTTAAAAATTG
Organism: Tipula vernalis; assembly: GCA_958295665.1. Lineage (NCBI taxonomy): Eukaryota > Metazoa > Arthropoda > Insecta > Diptera > Tipulidae > Tipula > Tipula vernalis. The sequence continues at coordinate 123,386,558 of OY282558.1, read as the reverse complement.
TAGAAATTTAATGTTAAAGTCACTATACATATGTATATGGGTCACTAAATATTTTTGGAGGTTTATTAGACTACAGCTGCTACGCTTTGACTTACGCTTTTTTACCAACACTAGCTTAGTTTGAAATTTTTGCAATTTTTATGTACAAGTTTCTGATATTTAAAATGATAAGAATGTATCAAATGAATTAAATATATTCAAAAATCACACTTTAAACTACATATTGGATTAATTCAATTTTCCGATCGTTACAGTTTTCACAAATAAAAATGTTGTTTAAATAGGCACTATTTCCATATAACTTCATATATCAAATTTTTGTTACAGTCTACCATATATTTTACTTTTGTACGCTTAGGGCGCTTTTTAAACTTTTCCATTCGTCAATTGACGATTGGAGAGTCTCGATTTTTATATAGCAACCTCATTTTTTCTATTTTCCGCAGGAGCGCAGATAACACATTTTTTATGGTTATGATGCAATTTGGGCATAGCCAGTATATGTTTTCCATTTCTCGCAAGAAGCGCTTTACCTACTTGTACAATCACCAATACTTGCTAAATTTATCTTTACTTTTACTAATGTACGTCAGATGTTTATAGTTGTTTACAGGAAAATACGAAAAAAAATTTTTTATTGGTTTTAGGCTAGATTTATTTATTTTTATTATTTTTTGGTTGAGCTTTAGCACTCAATTCAAGTCCATTTTCAAAAGCGTTTCACAATTAGAATTTTCTTTTTTATATACAAAAACGAAAGCGAACAAACTATAAAAACATTTTTCCGTACAAGCCATAAGCCCTATGTTTAGACTGAAAGTTATCGTTAAAGTCTTTGACAAAAACTTGTAGTAAACTTTACGGAAACAATTTTTTTTAGAAAATACTATATAACTGAATATTAAACGATGTTTTTGAAAAATATATATAAGAATCAAATTTAATAATTATATAACAATATGTGTATAAGACAAAAAAAAAACCAATTTTAGATAAATAAATCATACGTATTACCAATATAAGCATAATCTCCCACAATATTTATTGAATTATCACTGGACTTTGTGTGTAACATTTCTAAAATCGATTTTTTCCTTAAATTTTTTTGTTGTTCTAAAATTTTTACATTATCCAAAGTTATTTTATTATTTGTATCTTTTATGTGTTGAGTGAGAGCACTATTTTGGTTTGAATTTCGAAGAACTGCAGTTTTGTGTTAATAAAATCGTTGTTCAATACATTGTTTTGTTTACCCAGTATATGCTACGTAACACTCGCATTGAACTTAATAGATAACATTTGGTGGTTTCTTTAGAGGAATTGAGTCCTTAACCTTATCAAAAAGAGTTGCATTCAAATTAGATGCTGGTTTTCAAACAATTTCGAAATTATACTTTTTTAATAGATATTTAATTTTTTCAAAAAGATTTTCTATATTAGAAAAAGATTTTCTATATTTTCATTCTTTTCGACTCTACCTTTACAATTTCTATGAAAATTTATTTGCTTCCAAATATGTAGTAATATTTACTACTAATGGATAATGAGGGATAATGAGTTTTATCCAAAGTGTTTTTTAATAAAACCAATTTTTTATATTGGAACTTTGTATCCGAAAGTTTTAAAATTTTTTGGGTAAGGATTTTGATTATGTTAATTTTGTAAGAAAACGGTCCATTAGGTTTATGTGTCAAAAGAGTATCCAAAAATGAAATTGTGTTGTCAGATTCTTTTTCGATTGTGAATTTGATTCTAGATTCTATTGAATTGGACACCTCTAAAAAAATACCAACTTTGTCATTTGGGATAGCCGTTATAATGTCGTCTACAAAACGATAATAAAATAGCGGTTGAAAATCTAATAAATTTAACGCCAAAAATTTGTTTGTAAATTTTGTTATTGAAAGAAAATTCCGAATTATTTAACACGATACTAAAGCTGTTAAAAATTGAACTTTCATCAATTTTGTTTTAGAATTTTGTTTTATACTCCTCCAATTGTTGCTTATGATATTTGTAATTCGTTTACAATACACATTAGTAAATAATGATGATACATCTAACGACAATAAGAGGAAATTTTGAGGAATAGTAATATTACTAATTTTTTGTTAATCTTCTGAATTACAGGTTGGTTGAAAGTATTGAAAGCATTTTATTCAATATAATCTCCCTCAACTTCAAAACACTTATTCCAATGATCCTCCAATAATTTTATACGATCTCTGTAATGATTTTCCGGAAGCTCTGCAAAATACTGTTCCACGGCTGCAATAGCTTCTTCATTCGACGAAAAACGCTTTCCACGAAGGAATTGTTTCAGGTTTCTGAAGAGATAGTAATCCTGAGAGCGAAATCTGGTGAATACGGTGGATGTTCAAGCAATACATACTTTAATTCGTTCAATTTAGGCATCGTCAAATGACTCGTCTGAACACGTGCATTGTCCTGATGAAAAATATTTTTTTTCTTCTGTAAAGCGGTATTTTTTCGCGAATTTTTGTATCCAACTGGTCACTGGAAAAGATTGCAATAATATTCAGAATTAATTGTTTTACTTTTTTTAAGATAATCAATCAACAAAATCCCTTTTGCATCCCAAAAAAACTGATGCCATGACCTTTTTTGCCGATCGTTCTGACTTCACCTGTTTTGGAGCTGAACAACCAGCTTCAGTCCACTGTAAACGTTCTTGTTTCAGTTTGGGATCATGGTGGTAGATCAAAGTCTTATCCATAGTTATAAATCTCCGAACAAAATTGGTTTTATTCTGCTGAAATCGCTTCAAATTACGCTGAGAAATTTGTTTTCGATTCAGTTTTTGTTGAATTGTTAACGAATGTGGGATCAGTTTTCCAAACATGGAGTACTCGTTCGTCCGAGATGTCTATGATTTCAGCAATTTCACGCTTAGTCAAACTTGGAACTTGGAAGAGCCCTCCGGCTCATATCAAAATTTTAAAATGGCGCTTAATTCGTTGATTTGTAGAAAAGAAAATTGGAAGAATGTTAGAAATTATTTAAGGCCTTTTTTATGCGGATAACTTTATTTTTATTAAATACACTATAACAATATATTTCCAAAAACTTTCAACAAAAAAAAGTTTCCAAAAACTTAACACCGGTATAACTTGAATAATCGATAAATCAAAAATCTTCCTCGTAAAACCATAATATTTTTAACTATATTATTCAATTCTTGTTACATGTCTCTTACTTTCATAACAAGTGGAAAATAGCTCGTGTAATACCAGTCCTTAAATCTGGTAAAGATAGTAGCAACCCTACAGCCCCATCAGTCTTCTTAGCCACTGGATATTGTTTGAACGTATTATTCTCACAAGAATAAATCAGTTTATTATATAAAATAACGTTCTACCAAATGAACAATTTGGATTTCATGATGAATATTCTACGATCCATCAATTAAATAGATTGACTAAAACTATCAGGTTTAATCTATCTAATAAACTTTCTACTGACCTCCTATTATTCGATATCGAGAAACCTTTACAAAATGATAATCCTAAATTTTCCCACCTACATTATTAAAATAATCGAAACTTTTATCTGTAACCGCTTCTTCTACCTATCTATTGATGATAAGGCATCAATACTAGAAATTTTGTAGAAAATTGTAAGCAAGCCCGCAGTATTACAATTCAAGCACAATTTAAACACACGTTTTTATTCAATGAGACTTGAAAAAGCGATTAAGATACATTGCCATCCAATAGTGTTTTTACCTATTGGTAAATCAGTCAGAGACCAGGTATTATTGTCGACTAAGGAACTTATCTCATCCTCCATAGCTTGAATCCATTTATCCCCTTCATGACTTAATATGGTGGTTCATCATTTATGACTACATTTACTTCCTCAATATAATATTTAGGGGGAACACCTTTATTTGGTCGATTTGAACGTCTTACTACTGTATTTGAGTTGTCAACAACTGGATCATCAATAACATCTATTTCACTCGCTATGTGTTTTCGATTTATTTCACCCGGCTCCTTTAATTCATCTACAGCACCCAAATTGTGATTGTCAATAAATTTTTCCAAAATTTCTAAATCTGCATCGATACGTTCTTCAACATCATTCTGGTCAACACCGGACTTCTTTATGTCATTACTATTATTCAATTTACAAGAGGAAGCATTAACATCATTCATAAACTTAACATCTCTTGAAATCACAACTTTCTTTGTCGATGGCACATACATATAAACGATATGCTTTTGATTCAACATCAAAATCTAACAAAATGGCTTCTTTTGCCTTTACGTTGAGCTTCCTTCGTTGTTCGTCAGGAACTTTAACGAAACATTTGGATCCAAAACGTCTTAAGTTCATGTAAATAGGTTTTCTTTTAAACCAATATTCATATGGAGTTTTGTCTACATTTTTCCACGGAAGCCGGTTTTGTAAAAAATTCGCTGTCATGACTGCTTCACCCCAGAATCGTTTTTCCATATTGGCATCAAACAAAATACACGTCCTAGTCATTTCGATCAATGTGCGATTTTTCCTTTACGCTATCCCATTTTGTTGAGGTGAATATGGAGCAGTACGTTGAATTATAATACTTTCTTTATTTAAATAATCAATGATATCTTTACTCATGTATTCGCCGCCTCTGTCACTCCTAATCGCTTTTATCTTTTTACCAAACCGATTTTGGACCAATTGATGAAACTCTTTGAATTGACAACAGATAAATGGTTGTCTATCTAGAAAAATCATCGACGAATGTAAGTACATATCGCTTACCCGCAGGCTACACTTTTGCATAGGTCCACATATGTCAGTGTAGATAAGATCAAGAATGTACGTTGATCTTGAATATGACTCCTTCGGAAATGGTAAACGTGCCAATTTACCCTCAACACAGACGTGACAATCATGACTACATTCTGGATCACACTGTAAAATTGACATACCTTCAACAAGCCCACTGTTGGAATCCGCTTTACCATCTCAATATCTCGATGTCCCAATACACGGTGCCATTGATTTACACATAATTTTTCCTTATTCTCAATAAAATTTACCACATTGTTCTGCCTTCTCGTAATATACAAATTGTTCTTAATATCACCAACCGCAATCTGATGTTTTCCATTTGGTGACCATATTTCACAGCTACTTCCAGAGAAATCAATGTTAAAACCTCCTTGTCTTAGCTGTTTTACAGAGATCAAATTACTTTTAATTGATAGTACATACAAAATTTTTTCAATCATGACCTTCGTTGCTTTGCCATTATTATTTATAAAATTGACAGGAATCTTTCCTTTACCAATTGCTTGCACAACATCTCCATTTGCAACAGAAACTTTTTCTTTCTGTGAATTATTAAAATCAATAAAACTTTCGCGATTACAGCAAATATGGCAAGTAGCACCGGAATCTAGAATCCACCCATCACTTTTACCAACCAAAAACAAATAGTCATTACATTCATCTTTGTTTTCAACCACATTTGCGTTTTGTCCATTTTTACTCGATTTATTATCCTTTTTTGACTGATGAAATTTTTCTACAATTTCAACTCCCTCTATTCATTTCAACTCCCTCTATTCGTGTTTGAAAATCGTGAACGTTGAATATAATTATGCGTTGAAACTTTTAACGCCGAACCTTCTTTCCTCGTTCCACTATTACGCTCATTTCGTCTTCGATATTCTTCAATAATCGTTGATTGTACACAACTGGTTGACAATTCTTCCTCAATTTTATTTTCCATTAATGTATCGTAGCTGCGACTGGTAACGAACCAAGTAATGTTGCATTCATAAAAATATTTGAGGTTAGTTTGCCATCACCCAACGCCAGAAATTGTTGAAATAATTCATTGATATTTTTAATATGATCCTCAATATCGCCATTTTCATCAGCTTTTTGCACCATAATTTGACGAAGCGGGGGAATCCCAAAAGGGGCGGTATTCAAAAGGGATTTTTCATCATCTGATTACGATCGGTGATGAAGATGAACACATCTATGACCCCCTGTTGAGAGTGCAGAATCCATGGACCGACCCACCTTTCATGTCAGCACTATAGGTTGGCATGAAGCAATGCAATGTGCAGGTGGTTTATACAAAACGGGTCTATAGCTGTACGTCCTCGATTTGGCTACTAATGCGTAAAGTAAGACGGTAAAAGTAAACTGCAAAAGAGTTGGATAGATTAAAAGATTGCATAGATTAAAAGATCTGTACAATTGTAATTTCAAGAATATGAATTGAAATTGTACTTCAAGTGATCTAGAACTCATTTACTGAATATTTACGACAGTTTAGCTGATAATATGAATAAAATTTACAAAACCCCTATTTGAATATCGAACTATATAACTACAAATACGCATAATTTGCACCCAAAAATGAAATTTAAACCCAAAATCTGATTTGATATCAAATCAATCCTCTAACTCAGCCAAACCGTAAACCCAATTTATATTGGAAAATATCTAATTTCTCTTTATTCCAATTTTTATGTAATTCGCCTAAAGGTGATACGGTTTAATTCTATTCCTAATCTTTAACATCAAAGTTAATACAATTTTTAATACTACATAAAACTTTAACATTTAACAACAAAAAACCGAAAATCTATTAGATAAAAATTTATATCTTTTTGTATCCGACATAGAAATATAATCTTTCAACTTTTAACCTCGATAAATTTTTTTTTTTTTTGAGTAATTTAACGAAAAAGAAACTAAAAAATCGAAGAAAATTTCCCCATTTTCACAATTTAATTAATTTTAAAATAATAAAATTAAATATAATTCAATTGGATTAAATATTAAATTTAACCAATTTTTCTTTTTTTTTATTATTTTTTTTGGTGTGTGGGTGTTTATGCAGCCCAGTAGTTAGAGGAAGGGTCAAATCATACACAATAACAAAGAAGTTAATATGGTTTTCGGTGTTTTGTTTAATTTTAAATTAAATTAGTTTAATCTTGATTAGATTAGTGAATAGAGCCGTATATATACGATGCTATAAAACATATCATTCTCATTCCCCAAATAATAATGTACCCAAATAGATATACTCACACACACAAATATACTTATACACAAAAAAAAAAAAGTAAATCTGTTAAATATCGGATTTAGAGACACAAAACCCGACCTAAAAAATAGGAAAAGATAAGAACAATTCAAATTGAAAATGTAAAATCCAAACGCAAAAAAAGAAACCGATTTTCAATTGTACCAATGTTTTTAAGATTAAAAACTGTCGAAAAATAAACACAGCCATAAAAATTTTTATCAAACAAAACCATAAAACTTTAACCGAGCAAGATAAATTTTTCATCGTTTATGTTTTTTTTTTCGACTTTCTACTAATAGTACCTACACATATAGTTAGATATAGATACATGTATGTAGATTTATATAGATGGATGTGATACAAAAATATAAAAAAAAAAAAAAATTGGGAAATGAAGAAAATGTTGTTTTCCGAAACGAAATACCACACAAAATATAGTCGTATATCAAACAATTGGTCACATTAAAAGATGCGACGAGACGCTTACGCATTTTATTTCATATACAAATGGATTATTAGTCGGTTTTGAAAAATACAAAGTAGACAAATATTTCTTCCCCTTTGTTATTTATTTACTTTACTTACAAAGGCATACATATAACTTGATTGTAAACTATAAATAGACTTACTAATGAGTAAACGCAGTTTATCATATTACAATGTAAATAGCGCATTACAATTCTGAGTCTCATTCTGTGTAAATATCAAAAATTCAAAAACAAGATATTTGGCATATGCGCGGACATAAATATTTCAGCTAATTTACTACCGATGAGTTTTAATTGAGTTTGATACATCCCCTATTAGAAATTTTTTTTTTTTTTGTATAAAGCTTTCATCGCATCGGTTCATTATTTTAATAGATTTTATTCAGAAAGTACTCAGGCGTTTGATTGAATATGTACATAATACATGTACATATACTTACATTAAACTTTCAGATTGATTGAACGCGAGGGCGTTGAAAGCATATCGGATTTACATACTCTCAACGAAAAGTTTATTTATATTTTCAATTTTTTGTAAACAATAATTTACTTTACATTAAAAAAAATGATTTTTCCACCCACACGTTTCAATTTATTTATACATAATGGAATGATTATATGTTGCCTATTAAAAATGTACGAGTAGTCCTTCTAAAAAAATTGAAACATACCGAAAAGAAATAAAATTATTCACGTTTGGGAGTGAAATGTATGTTAGGCAATGCAACACAAATACAACTTTTTATTTATTTTATACAACGAACCAAAAATCTTTAGTTACTTAAAAATTTGTTTAAGAAATTTCAGAAATATTTTCCAAACTTACTTTTGTAAAACATTTCAATTTCAAATATATGTACATAAACCCAATTTCAGTAGAAAAGAATAAAGATTATTTTTTTGCTTATAGTACACAAAATAATATTCATAAGAAATCGGAGAGATATTAAAAAAAAAGAAAAATAAATCCGAAATTTCTAAAGAAATGTCAGATCAATCAAGATGGGTACTATAAAATTTTTATTTAAACATAATTTTATAATGGCGGATCCTTTTAACGAACCGTTTTAAACGACTTATTTATTAAAAATTCCAATTACTCAAACCACTTATTTACAAAAAATGCTTATAACTATACTAAGCTTTCTACTTAATGACTAATAAGTCGATTTGAGAAGTTCCAAAAATTTCAGGTAAATGCTTTCGACCGTTTGATTTTAAAGGAAATATGTTTCTTTTCTAAATATTAAAAGGTTTCATAACCTTTACAGAAAGTTCGCAACTAGCCAACAATTTTCTAAAGAAAATTTCAAGACAAGCATCATCAAATTCACTAATCATAATTCCTGAAATAGCTGAATTTTGCTGGTTAAAGCTACAGGAGAAATAGGGGTGGATTTTTCGGGTGATTAGCTATTGCGCCTTTGAAAAAATTGTGCTTTAAACCGAAGGAACTTAAGGAATTGCTAAACGCTTTTGACAACATTTTTATTGTCTACAATGACAAAATTATTACAAAATAATTATAATTTATTAAAATTTCAGCTATTCTTGTTGAAAGTTTAACGTTTTGTATTTTCCGGTTCACACATTGGTTGTAGATACTGAACCGCTGATTCGAGTTTTTAAAACTTTTAATCCTTTCCCAAAACAGTTTTTGCACGAATTCGAAAACCATTTGCAACAGTGTGTTAATAAATTTTCGGTGTCTCTTCTCATTGTTAGGAATACTTCTCATATATACATCCTGCGTATTTAAGATTTTTATTCCATTGGGATATATTAAATCACCAGAGTCATCAATTTTAAATTTTGTTTCTTCTTTCTTAGGTAATTTCAAAATTTTTTTTAAACATCGATTTTCCCTGGGTCTTTAAATACCTGTAGTGATATAGCTTTAGTTTTTCCTGTTAAAAAAACACAAACGAAGTTTATAATCTTTCTCGTTAGAGATATGTTGGGTCTTACCTTGGTAGCTGACAATGAAATATTTGATAAACGGGACAGTGCCAATGAAGGTGATTGGGATGATCGTCAGACGACGTCTTGGCGACGACAATGATGATAATGAGAATGTGAATGAATTCAAAGAAGTTACGCAAACATTTCTCAGTATTTGGTTCATCCTCTATTGAAATGGGTAACGATGATACAACTGCAACATCGTAATCATCAAGCGCTCAAATCAGAAAAAAGAAACAAACATTATTAAGTAAAATTATTGGAACCATTAGGCAACTAAACATTTTTTGTTGATTTTACCTGATGTTTCCTATGAAATACAAGCCCGATGATGGCCATTTTGTTTCAATATTTGCTTCATCTTCCTTTGAGATGTTTTCGATTTCAGATAAAATATACTTGCTATTAAATAGAGATCGTAATTATTTTTTGCCAAACGACTACGCCTTTTATCTGTTTAGTTTGATCTATTTGGGTTTTAGTTTCGTTCAATTTTTTAGCGTTCGCTCGATAATTTTTCCTTTATTTATTCAATATTGATGATTCAATTTAGGTACTCTATTTAGCCTTCAAATTCAAAATTAATTATTATACAAGTGCGATAATCAAATACTAAGAATTGGCTTATAGTCCCAATGCAGCCATCTACAAGTTCCACAGTAGAATCATTAGTTTTTAAAGTTTCGTCATATTTGCCAGTATGATAGATGGTATTTTTATAAACAATTCTCTCGTAAACTATTACATTCTCGAACAAGAAATGTTTTGGAAACAGTTTTCTTTCATTCACTGAAAAATTTTACTTCCTAAATTTAGATTTAGACTAAAGTCATATAGTGAATCAATTACAAGAAACTCGCAAAGAATTTACCTTAATTCTAACTTAATTCTATCTTATAATTAACTAAATATATACAACACATAATGCAACAATTGCAACAAATTGCCCGTCAGGGTGTTCGCGTTCTACCAAGATCATTTATTAAATTATCTACTAATATATAATTCACAGGGTGCGGCCGTAACGCTTTTCTTATATTTCCAATTTAGATGCTTGAATTTTATAACTGAGTAGTCCGAGTGATATAGGTGGTTACTTTTTAACAAGGAACTTCGAATAGAAAATGTTTCGGGTTCGATGCTCATCGAAGTACTTATTAATTTTAATAATTTTTTTGCCTATAACGGTATTTCATTTTTTCAATACGAATTGAAAACCATAAAATTTTATATTGTAAGACAATGATTATAATGTAATATGTAATAATACATTTTTTAAAACTGTAATGTACATTTAGGCTGGTACCGAAAATCATTTTTCGATATTCAATTTTTTCCAATAAGCTTTCGGGTTCGATCCTCACCAAGAACGTTTTGCATTATTTTTTATTTTTTTTTCATTTTATAACGGCATTTCATTACAACATAACGAATTGAAAACTATATCCTTTTTATTTATTATTAAATAATATACCCAGTGTGGGGCGAGACGCTATGTGTATAATTATACACCGCACACACTAACACTACTACAAACTAAATGCACCAATACCTCATTGTATCAATATTTCGCGTATAATACGGCCCGCTGTAAATTTCAGCTAAGTGAGCCTTTTTTAATTCGTGGAGCCCTTTCGATGCAATCATTACCATAGGAACCATTGTAAAATTAGTTTTACTCATATAGGTATCGGGTGTGTTTATAAAAATAAGAAACTGAAATTTATTTTATTTCTTCAATTGTTTTGTTTAGTTCTTATGTTTTACGTGTGAATAAAGTGTTAAAATTGTGTCATTTTATTGAATTTAAAGATAGTTTTTTATTATTGCGCACCAACGTGTGAAAAATTAGAGCGAAACTTTCGCTCAATTTTTAACGAATTGACACAGACGTTGTGTAAATAGATTTGTTATATAGACCTTAATAAATGTAAGCAATATTAAAACTTTTGAAATGTCAATGTTCCCGAAAAAGATTAAATTATTTAAATTTTACTTTACATGAGAAATCAAAATTTTAAACTTTTTAACTAGAATGGAACGAGAAACTCCGGAAGGACGGAAATTGCGTTTGAATTGTGAACGACAACTAAGGTGGAGAAATCGACAGTCGCAAGAAGGTCGTCAACGCAATAATGAGCAAAAACGCCAACGACTTTTAAATAAAATGCCGGGAGAAGGCATAATTCGCAGAGCTCAAAATGCAAATCGGATGCGAAGATCGAGAGCCGCTGGGAATTCATCGATTTTTGATCATGAAACCTTCCGAGACAATGAAATTAATGCTCACAGTTGTGGTGTGATGAATGTTGAATGTCGACATTGCCATTCTCTCAATTTTAGTGCTGAAAAATCGTCGGATGGAAACTTCAAATTTTGTTGCCACAAAGGAACTGTATTGCTTGAAACTAGCTGCCAGCAAATGCGACAATTTCCGTTTCTTCTTCATGAGCTTCTCAGTAATCCTCATCACCCACATTTTCGAGCCTTTCATGATAACATTCGATCGTACAACTCTATGCTTGCATTTGCTTCAATGGGTGCGTAAATTCATCAGTTTCAAGGACGAGGCCCTTATGTTTTTCGCGTTCACGGTCAGATCTATCATCGTACTGGCCACATGCATCCAGCTGAAGGTGAGCAACGACAATATGCTCAGCTATATGTTATCGACTCAGCTATGGCGAATCAAGATCGCATGAATCATAATGCTAATTCGCGATTGAACGCAACTATTGTCAGCGCTTTGGATGAAATGATTCGAGAGCAAAATATTTATGCGAAAGCCTACCGAAATCTTGGTGAGGTTGAGCGGGAGGAAGAACAAGCAGCGGCAGCCGACAATCGAACGCTTCCCGTTGTGAACATGGCATTTCGGCGCGATCGTAATGACGATAGACGTCGTGACGATCTTCCAACAGTTAACGAGGTGGCAATGATTTTTCGCTCTGCCGACGGACAGCCTCCATTTGAACGTGATTTTCGAGTTTACCCACGTAATGATGAACAACCTCTCATCAACCTCAACATTTTAAGTTTACATTTGGATCCGATGACATACGTACTATTCTATCCTTTTGGAGAAGCTGGCTGGCAACCAAACATGCAAATGAATACCGCTCATTGTCCCGAGAGAAAGCGAACTAAAATCACTCTTCTGCAATGGAAAGTTGCACAAATTGCCATTCGAGTCGGTCACTTCAATCCAATTCTCCATGGCGGAAAATTGTTTCAGCAGTGGGCTGTTGATGCTCATCTGCAAGTTGAAGCCAACAATTTGAACTTTGTGCGCAATCAGCAGGGACGCTTACGAGTCGAGCAATATCGAGGTCTAATGAACGTTTTGAATAATGTGGCAATTCGTCATGGAACTACAGTTGGTCGATCTGTCATCTTGCCATCTCCATTTCAAGGTTCCCCTCGCACATGCGAGAAAAGTATCACGACTCTATGGCAATTGTGGCAAAGTACGGCAAGCCTGATCTTTTCATTACTATGACATGTAATCCCAATTGGCCAGAGATTCGAGAGAACCTTTTTCCTGTACAACAGCCCGGTGACAGACCAGATTTGGTTGCTCGAGTGTTCAGCATTAAGTTGAAAGCACTACTCGATGACATAGTAAAGAACAAGGTTTTTGGAAATGTCATTGCATACGTTTACACGATTGAGTTTCAAAAAAGAGGACTTCCCCATGTTCACATGCTCTTCATTCTGGCCAATGACTCAAAAATCGACACAGCCAAGAAGATTGATCGATTTGTGTGCGCTGAGATTCCTGAACAGCAACTGGAACCCATATTGCATGAAATCGTTGTTCGCTCGATGATACATGGACCTTGCGGCAATGAGAACCCACTTGCGCCTTGCATGGAAAAAGGTGAATGTGCAAAAAGATTTCCGAAATCCTTTTGCAAGGAAACGTTAACCGAAGTTAATGGTTTTCCCATTTATCGTCGTCGTGAAGGAATTGAGATTCAAATAGGAGAAAGGAAAATTGATAATCGTCATGTCGTTCCATACAACAAATTTTTAACACGCAAATTCAATTGTCACATTAACGTCGAATCCTGCCAAACCGTTCAAGCAATCAAGTACATTTTCAAATATATATACAAGGATATGATTGTGATAATTCAACAGAAATTTAGTGCACAAGGACCGATTGTTCATGATGAAATTAAGCAATTTCTCGATGCGCGTTATGTTTGTGCTCCTGAAGCAATTTGGCGACTGCTCGAAAATCCAATGAACGATCGATCGCATGTTGTTTATCGTCTTGCCATCCATCTTCCTGACGAACAAATGGTTTATTTTCAAGACGGCCAAGAAGATGCTGCAGCTGATCGAGCTCAACACCGATACACACATCTGACTGCATGGTTTGAGCTTAACAAGGACGAAGACGAGAATGCTCGACAATATTTGTATTCCGAAATTCCTGAGCATTACGTATTTGACAAAATTTTTTGCATTTGGAAAGTTCGCAAGCAGAGAGGAGATAGGATTATCACTCGAATGTATGCTGTCAATCCGAAGATCGCGAGCGCTTTTATTTGAGACTGCTATTACAACACATTCGTGGAGCTCAAAGTTTTACCGATCTTAAGACCGTCGATTCAGTGATTTTTGACACCTTCAATGATGCAGCACGAGCCATGAACCTTCTTGAGGATGATAGCGAATGGGAACGATGTTTAAGTGAAGCAAGTCATGTGTGCATGCCGCATAAAATTCGCCTAACATTTGCGTTGATTTGTGTCTTCAATTCGCCAAAAAATCCTCTTGCTCTTTTCGAGCAATTCAAGGAGTATTTAATCGCCGACTACATCATGTATTTTGATCACATAACCGCTGAAAAGAAACTGCTTCAAGACATTGAGGTTATTTCGCGCATGAATGGCATGAAATGCACAGATTTTCGCCTTCCTGAACCGGGCCCGATTCAAAACGTCTATCATGTTTTCGATGTCAAAGAGCAAGCTCAAATGGCCATAAACTTGATCGCCACCCTTAACCCAATGCAGCGTGCCATTTTCGAAGAGATTGCTGCTGTAATTGATGATTCGATGGCTGAGTCGAGATTTTTCTTCCTCGACGGTCCTGGCGGTTCGGGAAAAACTTACCTTTAGAACACTTTGATGAGTTATGTAACAGGCCAGAGTAAAGTTGTTCATGCTTTCGCCACGACAGGAATTGCAGCGGATTTATTAGTTGGTGGTAGAACTGCCCACAGTGGTTTCAAAATCCCGCTTTCTGCTAACGAAACATCGGTGTCATCCATGAAAATCCCCTCGCAGGAATCCATTAAATTACGAGAAGCTGCAATGCTCATTATCGATGAGGCTTCAATGCTTTCTTCGCATTCTCTTCGAGTGATTGATCTGCTTCTGCGAGGAATCATGAATAATATTCGTCCTTTCGGTGGCAAGCTTCTCATCCTTGGCGGTGACTTTCGACAAACCTCAAATGTTGTTCCCAGAGGAAAAAATGCTGACATCATCGAAATGTGCGTGAAAAAATCTCTTTTGTGGCGGCATGTGAAGCAGCGAACTCTCATCACCAACATGCGAGCATTTGGACAACGAGAGTTCAACGAATGGGTTTTCCAATTGGGCGATGGCAGATTGCGAAATGATCTGGAAGAAGCCGATCCCGATTTAGTCGAAATTCCTGAGGAAATGATAGAGCGTGAAAACATCATTCGATCAATTTTTGGAGTTGAAATTCGAACAACAACTGCTGATGAAATCGCCGATGTCGCCAACAAGATCATTCTCAGTCCAAAAAATGTTCATGTCACAAAGCTCAACAATGCCATTCTCGATCTTTTACCGGCAGATGCAACAACCTTCCTGAGCATTGACTCAATGATCTCCGACGACCCGAACGATGCAATCGATTTTCCAGTCGAATTTTTGAATTCTCAGACCCCTTCTGGCATGCCTCCTCATTCACTGAAATTGAAAGTTGGTGCGTTCATCATGTTGCTAAGGAATTTGGATCCAAAGAAGTGACTTCTGAATAGAACTCGATTGATCGTGAAAAAGCTGTTCAGGAATTGTATCAAGGCGGAAATAATCGCAGGCAGCAATGAGGGAGCGGAAGTTTGCATCCCCCGAATTGACTTGGAACCAAGCGAGAGCAGCTTAGGATTTCAAATGAAGCGACGACAATTTCCCATAATTTTGGCTTTTGCAATCACGATTAACAAGGCTCAGGGACAATCATTCGATAAGGTTGGAGTGTTTTTACCAGAACCTGTTTTTGCTCATGGCCAGCTTTATGTAGCTTTAACGCGAGTACGAAATCATGAAGACCTTAGAGTGCTGATCAACAATTTCTCATACCAAGGCGCAATAATAAATGATAACTGTGCATTTACAAGAAACGTTGTGATAAAAGAATTATTGAATTAATATTAAATTGTCTTATTTCGTATTATTTTAGGGAAAAAAAAACATTTTACTTTTCAGGCTATGGGGCCATATTACGTAACGCTTCATGGGGGTGGCTTCATAATTTGTTACGATTTGTTAAAGATAGGGAGGAGTGAACATAGATCATATCATTGATAGCCCGTTTTCTTAATTGCAAAATTCACTTTCACGTGATTAAAATAATTTAAAAATGTGAATACTTTTATGTTACGCCTGGGAGAGGGAGGGGTTTTGAAATATGTTACGATCTTTTAGGAAGGGGAAGTAAGGGGTATAAAAAGCAAATAAATATGTGAACTACTATATATTGAGTTTTCAGAAACTTCCGTCAGTTTTGACGGGTAATTACTAGTTATTTATAAGTGAAAGTTTATTTTTATATTTCTTGTAATATTGAAATGATAGATCTTTAATTACGTTGGTTTTAGTTCGTGAATGCAATCTTGTAGTTCGGTATCTCCTCGGGATATTTAATATTAATTTTAAAAATTTGTTTTGTAAGATTTGAATTTTTTGTTTGTGGATGTTAGCCGCATTCCACCATAGAGGAGATCCATACAAGATTACAGCCAGTACAACTGTCTTATAAGCTAACATTTTGTTTTCAAACGATAGGTAGCTTTTTTTATTTAATAAAGAATATAGCACATAAAAAAGTTTATTAACTTTAAGTACTTATTATAAAATTTAAGTGATTTTTGTATGTCACTTTTGGATCCAGGAGAATGCCAAGATATTTGACCTGTTTTTCCCAGGTTAATTGTTGTCCGTTTATAAGCAGATTTGTTTGCGGTAGTTTAGTTGTCATCCTACACTACGAAAAATAAATAGCCTGTGATTTGTTAGAGTTTAGTTTAAGACCCCATTTTTTAAAGTAAGCTACCAATACGTTGATATAATCAGTGAGTCTGTTTACTATGACTTGTGAGTAGATGTCGGAGGTGTAGATTGATGTATCATCAGCAAATAGTGCAATTTCGCATTCATCTTTAATGTGTATGTGATTTAGAAAAATACAAAATAAAATAGGGCTTATTACAGATCCTTGAGGAACCCCCGAGTTGATATTCATTAGACTGGAATTAGAGTTCCGGATCTGAACAAAATATTTTCGATTTTCGAAGTACGATTTCAATAGTTTGATTATGTGCATCGGGCAGCAATATCTATGAAGTTTATGCAAAAGACCATTTATCCAGACTGAATCAAATGCCTTTTCTAGGTCAAGAAGGACCATGCCAGTGGATTTTTTCAAGTTCCTTTGGATTTTAACATGCTGGGTTATGCGATCGACTTGGTGGATGGCAGAATGTTGGTAACGGAAACCGAACTGTTGCGGTATTAACAAATTGTTTTCTTCAATAAAGTCATTTAGTCTATTTTTGATGATACACTCGAATACTTTACTAACCGAGCTAAGCAAGCTTATCGGTCGATAGCTGTCTACATCACATGGGTTACTGCCTTGCTTCATTATTGCAACCACCTTAGCTATTTTCCAACAAGAGGGAAAATACGATAGTCTAATACAATGCGACAATAAATTTGTTAGAACTTTAAGTCCAGATTCTGGAAGATGTTTCAAGAAAATATTGAAGATTAAATCTTGGAAAGGTGCTTTGAGGGGACGGCTGTTATTTATAATCCCTCTTACCTCTTCTATTGATACATGGAACAACGAAGCGTCGGTTACCACATAGTTATTTATAAGTTCCATACTGTTTTTAATCTCGTCTGATTCTAGAATGGTGACTGCTGTTCCGAAAGCTTTATGGAAATTTTGAGCAAGTGCTTGACATTTTTCATTTGAATCAATAATTTTACTACTACCATCGGGATGGTTTAATGGTGGGATGCAAGTGTATTTTTTTTTAGTAATCTCACCGTGTGCCAGTATGGTTTAGATCCTTTGTCCAAAGCTTTTAACTTATCCTGCCATTTAGCGTTAACAATATCATAGATTTTTTGTCTAATTACAGCATTAAGCAAATTAACAATATTTCTAAGATCGGGATCTTGACTCCTTATCCATTGTCTACGCCTCACATTACGGAGCTTGATAAAATTTAGGATTTCGTCAGACAGAATTAACTTATATCTACTCGAAGGAACAACAGTAGGCACAGAGAACTCTGCTGCTTCCTTAATAGTATCCGCAAGCTGTTTTGTCATCAAGTCAATTTGGCTAGTATCTGAGATAATTTGGTTGCTAGCATATGACTTCAGTTTGTTATCAATAAAATTGTGAAATGAGAACCAATCGGCTTTTTTAAAATTGAAAGATTGAATTGTTTGATTTATGCGACAGGTTTGTAAGCGGATAGAACACAAAACTGGAAAGTGGTCTGAGTTAAGTTCATTTTTGGATCCAATATAGTTTACAGGAACTTCGTTACTTGCTAAATAAAAATCAAGAGTACTATTAGTTCTATTAGTATGATGGTAGGTAGGCGTGTCTGGAGAGTGCAAGACAACATTCGCACGGCTGTCAAGTAAGTCAAATAAGGTACGTCCGAAAATGGGCTGGCAAATGTGGACTTGGTATTAACCCGTCCAAGACAGAGCTGGTACTCTTTACTAAGAAATACAAAATCCCGGTAGTTGTCCCTCATACCTTAAATTGCACGAGACTTGCTTTTACTGATAGAGCTAGATATCTGGGCATTATCTTGGACAGTAAGCTTAGTTGGAAGCCCAACATGTTGGAGAGAATAAACAAAGCTACTATTGCTTTGTACTCCTGTAGGAACGCCATTGGTCATAGATGGGGTCTGAAGCCGGAGCTGGTACACTGGCTCTACACCGCCGTAGTGAGACCTGTACTCATGTACGGGGTGGGTGTTTGGTGGCCAGCTCTGGACAAGGTAAGTTACAGAAGTAAGATTGAGAGAGTGTAAAGAACGGCCTGCATGCTTGTTAGCGGGGCATTGAGGTCGACACCGACAAGTGCCTTAGAGGTTATGTTGCACCTTCTTCCGGTCGACATTTTTGGCAAACAGATGGCGGCAAATACGGCTGTACGACTTGCAGCCGTCTGTCAGTGGAGGTGTCTTAGTATAGGACACTCCACTATTGTCAGATCGTTGAAGGATGAGCTGGCGAATCTTGACTACATTAAACCTACTCTACGCTTCGAGAAGCGATTTCGGACCTCCTTCCCTTCAAGGGAATTCTGGAGGAATAGACCGTTATCGGAAACCGAAGCGTTGCAATTCTTCACAGATGGCTCCAAGCTAGACGGCAAAGTAGGAGCTGGAGTATTCTGTGACAAATTAAATGTCAATATTTCTATTCGTCTCCCTGATTACTGCAGCGTGTACCAAGCTGAAGTCGTAGCGATTGAGGAGGTCATGACGTGGTTGAAGCATAATGTGTTATCCTCAGACGATATCACAATCTATGTGGACAGTCAAGCGGCGATCCGGTCGTTAGAATCGGTGTCTTTGGCGTCACGGGTGGCGTTGAGTTGTCACTCATCTCTAAATGAGATGGGTGAGCATTTCAACATCCAGGTAGTCTGGGTCCCAGGTCACTCGGGCGTCATGGGGAACTGCAGGGCAGATGAACTTGCTAGGCATGGTACGACTCTCCAGCTGCAACCGGAAAGGGCAAGTCTGGGGAGGCCTATCACAGCGCTGAGACAAGCACTTGGGAGGCAGGCGCTATCCTCAGCGGGGGAAAGGTGGTCTAACACCCTCACCTGTAGAGTTGCAAGACACGTTTGACCAAAGCTGGACTTGGGGCGCACTAGGGCATTAATATCCTTACGCAGACGTGAATTAAGAACGGTCGTAGGAATTCTCACGGGACACTGCCTTTTTGGAGAACATGCAAGAAGGCTGGGTCTGGAGGCTAATGACTTCTGCAGAAGCTGCTTGGACGAAAAGGAGGAAGAGACGTTGGTCCACTTCCTTTGCTCGTGTCCAGCATTGGCTCTCAGAAGGTACAAACACTTAGGTAAGTTCAGGATGGACTGCCTCTCGGATCTCGAAAACATTAAAGTGCGGGTCGTCTTACGCTACATAAGTAGCTCGAAATGGTTCCAATAAGGGTAAAAGGGGATACATCCTATGGTATCACAATGGACCGTCACCGGTCTAAGTGTGCGTAAGCAGCCACTCCAACCTAACCTAACCTAACCTAAGGTACGTATTCATATCCATTTCTATAGATCAGGTAAAGTGGGATGTGGGAAACTGTGTCTGGTTTAAGGTATGTTTCTGAAATAAGCATAATGTCAACGTTATATTTATCAAGGAAATGAATTACCTCATGTTTCTTATTTTTTACGCTGTGAGCATTCCAGATGCAGACATTCAAATAGTTATTTACAGACATATTGAATAGCTGTTGCCAGAATGACCTGGACCTGTTCCGTTGGCGTACGGCATCTCCTGAGTCCATCCATGATGTTTTCCAATATCAATAATAATTCACTGGAAGAGTACAATTTAGAACTATTTGGAATTTCGGATTGTTGCACTATAGGAGCTGTATTTGTTTTAAATAAATTTGACCAATTAACTTGTGAAGTTGAGGCTTCTATGTTAGTTGGTTGACTGAATTGCTGATCTTTAGAATTCAACAAGCTGGGAAATGCTGATGCCCCCCAATTGAAAGATTGCGTGGACTTAGATTGGTTACGTTTGTTGATCTGTTCCCGAATGCGTAAAAACTCATTTCGTTTTGGACAAATCATTGAGTTGGCAATGTGGTTTCCTCCGCAGTTGGCACATACATGTTTTGTTTCAACACTTTTAAACGGGCATTCTTCATCATCTATATGAGCCTAGGCACAATATCCACAACGAGGCTTCATATTACAGTTGCCCGAAGTGTGACCGAGCCTGAAGCACTTCAAGCATTGTGTGAGTCGTTCCGGTTTTCTATGGGGAATATCCCAAGTACAAGCAATGTGTCCAATAAATCGATGGCTTTTCAACTGGTTTAGAGTCGTTGTTTTTGGAAACGAGACAAAATACATTGCACTATCGTTATTCATATTCTCCTTACGCAAAACTTTTGTAACGCGCGATGGTGAGAGACCAACCTCTGTAATGTAAGTTTCCACCTCCTCAATAGGCATGGATGGTAGACCGAACAAAACGAATCTGGTGTGAATGAGAAAAATTCTGCATTATTCTTTTTTAGCTCCTCGGATAGCTGAGTGTAGTTTGCTTTGTCATAAGTTGTTACCCTCAGGCCAATAGACGTAAGCTTCATGTCGAATTTGCTTACTTTAAGTTTATTCATTATCTCTCTAATTTGAGCTGAGTTCAGCTTGGTGACAATCGGAGGTAGCTTGTATTGTTGTTGTTGTTTATTCGAATTTTTATTTTTATTATGATCATTGTTTACATTTTTGTTTTGTAGAAAATTTTGGGAAGTATTGTTAATCGGAACAGTATATGAAAGCGGGTAGCCAGTACCGTTGTTTCTTGTATTATTACTAGACATTACTGGTCTATATTTTTTTAAATGATGATTGATATCAAGGTCACTATCTACATCATCACATGATCGTTTTTTGTTCATAAGTTAGATAAATCTAATTTATGGATTCACTAACTGTCACTAAACTATAACTATGAATGTCTATAAATTATAAATCCAAACTGAATTATTAATATTGTTGTAATTGTTATTAAATTACAGTAAATTATTTTTATTTTATTCAAATAAGACACGTCTATTTAGGTTGGATCATACACTAGAACTTCACTTGATTTCAAAAGTGTAATTTTGGCAGATGTATACCAAATGACACATGTCAAATAAGCGAATATATTCATCATTTTCTCAACGCTAATTTTTGAGAATTGAAAGATATTTTGGTGCATTTTAAAGAAATGTCATTGCCAGACGATACCACAGTTGGTACCTAGAGTAGCAACCTCGACGAAATCTGAAAAAATCCCGTTTCTGAAAAGTTTCTGTTTTTCTCAAAGTTTTTATCTGGAATATACCCAATTAGGGTGGAACTTGACTATTCTTACCGGTTATAAAGAAATTCAACATAAGCGATGAAATTGGGACTCTAAAATGATGTTTCTAGTCCCGGCAGGAATCAGGAATTAATTGGTCCTTAAGTAAGTGTAACTAGACAAGACTGTCAATTATTTTGATCCTAAGAACCGTAAATTCAGTCGCCAAATATAATTGAATAACTTTATTTAATTATCCCTATATAGTATATAACGGTTAACATTGAGCACCAGAAAAAAGCAAAAAATAAAACACAACTATTTAAGCTTTAGGAAGGCTCCGTTTAATCGAACTAAGATGGTTTAGGATTATTAGAAGAATTTATTAAGGGAAGTTCGAAGTCAAATCTTAAATAAAAAAATAAAGAACTTTTATTAAAGATGCCGACAATTTTAAGGTTGCAAGTGAAATATGCAGGGAATGACGTGTAAGCGGTAAATTAGCATATGTTTAAAGAATTTTTTATAAACATGTTTAAATATTTCTTCTATCACATTCACAAGTTGATAAAGTCTTAGCCTGCTTATGTTTTCAATTTGTCGTCTTATTTTAAAAAAAAGAAATCGACAGAGGCAAAATTTTAAGAAAATAGTTTATAATTCACTAAGTTAATGTATCTGTGTGATAGTTTTGTGTGAACTAAAACGTTGTGTAAGCAATCGGATAAACATAAATATTATGTTGGTTATGGAATTGTGGAATTAGAGTTTTAGAGTTCGATTGAACTTAGGAGCTTGCAACCCTTCGTTCGAGGTTGATCTTTGTTTTAACAGAGTTAGCCTGATAAAAAAAGAAAAAAAGCCAACAGGTTATTTCTCTCCATTCAAGTGATGTCAGTGTCAGCATCTCTGTCTCAGGCAGCTTAGGGAGCAGCGTCCGTGTCGGTCAGTGTTAAGAATACTTAATACGAAGTAGTTGTCAGTTTTTGGGCCAAATTAGAATATTAAAAGAAAACAGTTTTAATTATTGGTTAAGAGCTCTTTATCTATTTTACTATTAAAGCGTTAAGCTTCTGTATGTTGCTCAAGCTAAATAATTTTTTTAACACAGCCACAACTCTCTACGAAATCACAGATATATTTAAATTATCGTTCTGAATTTTTAAGGTTTTCTCGTATATACAATTTTTACCTAAATCTTCCGTGTTAAATGGAAAATTAACCTTAAAGGAGCTTTAGCTTCGAACCCTTTTCATTTTCAAAAGCGTAATTTTTGTGGTGAAATCTATTCTAAAAAAGTTTTAAACTTGCTAACTTGATTCTTAATTTGGTGGTGCTATAAATTATTCATTGTATTTGCTAAGTCAGATAATAAATTTCAATAGAATTTGTGTATAATCACAGCAGTTGGCAGAATTCAAAAAATATTGTAAACCACTATGATGACACTTTGGTCATTAGGAAAAATTTAAGGAAATTATATTTTCCAAGGAAAAATTGGTTTTTTACTTTCATATCCACTCCAGGCTCTTTACTAAATTTCCATGGCAGAAACCATTATCAATTAGCTTTGAAAAAATTCTTTATGAAAAAGCCAGGTATCTCCCAGAATATTATAATTATTGCAAACAAAAGCCGATGAGCTAAAATATTGTGTAAAAAAAGAATAAGCAAAAATAAAAACAAAGAGAAAACAAAATAATCAATATAGTTTTTTATGACGTAATTAAAAGCAGAAAATAGCGAGACTCAAATCAAGGTCACGTAATTTATAAACGACATAACTAAAAAACAACGTTACTCAAAACGATGTAAATCAAGGATTACCTGTAATAATGACGCAACCCAATGCCGGATCGAATCCGTTCAGAAACTCCACATGTGTAACACTTGTGGGAGTTTTGCAGGGATCATTCAATTCTGGGGCGGTGTATTTGCTATTTGAAACTAGTTACCTGTAGGTTTTCAGCAGGGATCGATAAGTCGATCTGTTAAGACTACGAAACGATAGCTAATTAAAAACCGCCAAAATTGTACATGTGGGGTTTTTGAAATGACCGATTCAAATATGTACTCTATTTCGTTTTTAAATTGTGGTTTTTTCTTGCTATCTCAACTTGCTCGAATAAAATAACATCCTATGTGATACTTTATCGATATGAATGAAAGGGAAAGTATGGAACAAAAATAGATTGCAATAGAAAGTTACAGAGTACAATTTTATTCTTGAAACAAGAGATAT
Organism: Tipula vernalis; assembly: GCA_958295665.1. Taxonomy (NCBI): domain Eukaryota; kingdom Metazoa; phylum Arthropoda; class Insecta; order Diptera; family Tipulidae; genus Tipula; species Tipula vernalis. The sequence continues at coordinate 123,362,430 of OY282558.1, read as the reverse complement.
AAACTCTATCGAATTCGGTTTTGTGTACAAAGTTGGCTAATAATAAATAAGCTCTTAGACCATAAAAAATGTTCATAAGTATTTCAACCTACTACAAGAGTATAACATCGATTGATTTAACATTCAAGGGTCCTACGTTAAGTGAGATTTACTCTTATACTGACGTCATACAAAAAAAAAACACAAGCACTGGACGTCCTCCCGCATAAAACTCACCCTTTTTAACAAACGTAAAATTTGTATCAAAACTACAAAATGTTTTTTTTGTAATATATGTATATATCAATTTCTCGATAATAAAGCAAATAAAAAAACGTTAGTCAATTAAAATTAATGTTCATTGTTAAATTTAACCAAAAAAAAAAAAAACCTTAACAATTTTATAAGAACCACCAAACGAATAAAGATAAGAGCCTCTTGTTTTATTTCTTTTCTTATGTCTGAGATAAACTACAACAATATAAGAGTACAGCAGCCTAACCAAAAACAAAATTCGTTATTCAATTTTTCATTGAGTACAAATTTACTGAAGAAGATGAAAAGTTTTCTATAAATTATTAACTTTTTTTTTTGTTGTTCTTAAGATACAAAAAAATTATTAAGAATAAGACGAAAATTATAATAATTTTCATTTTATTTTCCTTAATAAATAATTTTTCTCTTTTATTATTTTTCATTTGTTTTCGTTTTCGTTTTTTTTTGTGTGCCGTTTTATTTAAAGAAAATGGAAGTAAATTATCTAATGTAAATGAATAAAAAATTTAACGAAAGATAAGAAACATTTTTTTTTTGTTGTTATTATAAATTTCCTATTGTCTGGGCGGATTTACGTATACCTACATATATTGTTACAGTACTTTTGTTGTGCTTCTCCACATCGTATACCGAGAGAGGTAGCTGCGCTATATGGTTTACAAATTCCCATCACTTTACGAGCGAATTTTTATCTTATTTTAGATAACATTTTCATTTTAACATGACATTAATAACGAGATTTTCTCAACATATTTATAGAATACCGCATGCTATTGTATAAATCAGGGCTGTTCAACTGGCGGCCCTCGAAAATATGTTTTGTAGATCGCTGTTGTATGTAAAAGAAAAAAAATTACAAAATGTATGATAAATTAAAATATAACGTTGGGAGGGTTATGGGGTTTAACTGAACTTTGATTGACCAGCCCTGTTTTTTTTACATCCATACTCGTACGTACATGTAATCTATATTTTTAAGGATGGAGAATAGTTTTTTTGGTAAATAAATTTTTCCTACAACATTTTAACAAAATCGTAACAAATTATTTCTATTTCAATAGTTTTTAATTTATTTTATGATTCATTTATTCATTCAGTGTTAAAGGATGTAGATCGTTAGGTTAGAATCGATTTATGGTATATATTATGCTTGTGTGTCAAAATATTTGTTATCATTGAATGTCAAATAATTCTTCGATATAACTATAAGCTACAGCAGGGGTTATATTGGTCAATTTTATAATGCACAGGTTTACATTTTGAAAATTTTATTTTGAGTTTTGAGGTATATTTATATACGTGCATCTAACAAACATAAACATTTTGCGCATTTTAATTCTACGGTCTATACCACAATATATTGAGATATTAAACTATTAGGTGATAGTATACATATTGGATATTACGACTTTTATTTATCGTATTTATTAGGTTTTACCCATTATGAATTTCAAGTGGTATTAGGTCATAATCATTATTGATGTTTTTAGAAATTGGTTTGCTTTAAAATTTTTGACAATTTAGTAATTACGTTAGTATAAATCGTATCAATAAGTCGCAAATTCTATGATATGATAATGTAGTACGCCGGTTTTTTTGGTAATTTAGAGTAAATTAAGAATTATTAATCTTGCTCATTTAGCCAAAAATATCATTTTAAAAGTGCTCTTAATTAAAAGAATACAAATTTAATAATTGTTGGCATTCTGAACCAATTTGGACTATTAAAATTTTTTTTAAAATATGAATTTAGAATTTTGCATAATATTAGATTAACGCATATTTGAGAGGTTTGGAATACGAAAATTGGAAATTCTCTAATTAATTTTAAATGTAGAGTTTAGCAGTAATGAATTGAGAATGTAAAGAATGTAAAAAGTTGGTTATTAAATTGAACGCCGAAATTTAAAAATAAAAATTCTGAAAAATGGCCAAATTTCAAAAAGTTATTAATTTAGAAAATTTTTAATTTTAGAAACACATAAATTTTTGTATTTATTACTATTAAGAAAATTACGATTTAATTTTTAGTTAGGAAGTTATTACTTTTCTGAAAATTGTAAGAGAATTCAATCCAGTTTTGAACTGATGAGCCTATGATTATGAAAAAATTAATCCTCTCATCAGGCCATGCCTACTGATCTAATTGTACCACAATTTTACATTCTATATATAGATTAGCGAATTATACTAATAAAGCCAAATTCCCTTACAATTTTTCTTCGTCACATTTACAACAGCTCGATCAGTTCGAAACTGGGTTAAATTCCCTTACAATTTTCAGAAAAATATTTACTTCATAATTAAAAATTAGGAAGAGATTTAGAAAGGCATCCCATTTGAAAACGCCATTTTTTTAAAAAGCAGAATTATAGCCGATTTAGACGTACCAACATTTTTTTCCAACATTTTTTTTTGTTGACACTTAGAGCTACACGCAATACAAAAAAATGTACACGCGATAAAAAGAGAAAAGTATACAACAAAAATCTTTTTATACCATAATTTTTTGGCGGTATAAAATCGACGATATAATTTTTGATAACCGCGGTGATACTAGTTTATTTGGCAAAATTATGGGGTTTCCGCGTGAAATGAATAATTTTCGAACGTAAATTTATTTTATTACTAAAATTTTTAAAAAATAAAATAAAGCGCTATAAAAATTTCTCAAATCGCCATTTTTATTGTGTTTGTTGTTGTTTGTTACTATAAAATATACTCGGGTCGAGGATATTTTATAGTCAAATTTGTTTTTATAGTAACATTGTTGGAAAAAAAAAGAAAAAAAAAACCCAACAAAATTTTGTTGGATTTTTTTTTTGTTCTTGTCTTACAAATGAAAATCGTAATATACTAATATCTTCATTTTTTGTTGGGAAAAAAATGTTGGTACGTCTAAATCGGCTATTAATGTCAACGACATTTTGGATTGAAACTTATCTAAAAAAAATACCTTACTATTTAACAGGAAATAGCTTATGGTTCAAGTCTTGGGTTTAAAACACTTATTTTGGTTTGTATATTTACTAAAATAAATTTTGAAACCTTAGTATGCGTATTATTTCATAAGAACCATCTGGTTTTATAAAACTAAACTGTATTTTGACATTTGTGTTAATAAAATTAATCAGAAATGTGCTTATTTATGAGGCAAACGAATTGATTACTTCGTTTAATACGACCGTCATCAAAATGTTTATGTTTATCACACATACTTATCATACATACAGCACAATGCGCATTAATTTTCGAAATAATTGATTTTGGAAAATGGAGAATTCTATTCTAATTTTAATATTAAATCTCCATTTTCCGGATAATTTTAATTTAAATTATCGTTTACAACGATAAAGAAAGTGATTGATTGATTGATTTGAGTGTACGATCAAAATTAAGCAAGGTTCCCGGAAAGACGCCGTGTCCACCGTACACCCTTTTCACATATAACAAAACCGAAGGAAAGGAAAGGTATGTTAGTAACAAAGAATCGACCCGGTTCCAGACACCTAAGTAGTCGATAGTTAGTATGTTTTTGTTAGTAATATATACGATAAAATAGTTAGCACAAGACAATACAATTTCTAAACTACGTGATCGCTGGATGCTCGATGTTTCTGGAAGCTGAGCGAGGTTGTTCCGGTACTTTTGAAAATCCAAATCTCAATTAATTAATTATCGCTATCTGCTACTTTAAAGTTAAACTAAAGCATTATTTAAACTATGAAACCCTCATTCATTTCTCTGAAATAAATTATAAATTAATCTTTATGTACTACAATTAAATTAATATTAATATTCCGAATCCTCACATCCAATAAAATATATATAAAAATAAATAAATATCAATTTTCATTGGTTGTCACGGCTCTCGCCATCTATCCATTTCCAGGCTCACACCAAGGAGTAAAACCTAAAATGCAAAATAATGCCGCATCCTACCTTGATACCAAAAAAATTCCATTAAAGTTTTTTAGCCCATACATTTAAATAAATAAATGAAATAAATCAATAAAATTAAACAAAATATATTAAATTAGTCACAAAGAAACAAGCCGGTTCCAGACACCTAAGTAGCTGATAGTTAGCAAACCTGTTATTAATAAATATAGTAAATAAGTTAGCAAAGACAACGCAATTTCTTACTGCAAATTTAATTGCTGTTTAAGTTTCCGCCAAATAAAGATTTAAATCGGTTTCTGAAAAACTGGATTAGTGTTTCTTTAAAAATGTATGACTTATAAGTGGCATACAAAATTGGCCAGTATAATGGAGACCTAAATTGTATTACATAAACCAAAAATAATAAAAATAGTTAAATCGCTAAGTGCACTTATGTGGTTTTTGCTTTTGGACACAGACCCAGTTTTTACTAAATTCTGCTTAATAATCTAGACTCAAACACAATTTATATTTTAATTTACATTTATATCACTGAAACAAATTTACGATTAATATTTCTAACAATCAATGAATTTGATATCAGCAACCCCGCACTGCTCCACCACCAAAAATTTCCGGCCACTTCTGCGCCTCGGCGATTCAAACATCTGCGACTTCTACTGCTTCCCGCTCCAAACCGCCTAATTTAGCTTAAATCTAGATATTTTAAAAGAATTGCAATATAAATGGTCAATGATAGCCACAACCTGTCAGCACAGTAATCTAAACAAACCATCAATATTATATCCAGCTACCCCACCCGCCATGCAACGCCAAACTCCCAACACAAAACTCGGCTCAATTTTTATTGTTTTTACACCATCGACAGTACAGAAGCTAAACAGGACTACATCCTTCTACCATAGTCGGTTTTACACCGGATAAACCGATAAGATATTCATGAAAAGTACTTGAAATTTATAACTACACAAGGCACACAGTTGCTCCTGAACCAACTCATCAACAACCCATCAACAGCGAGCGTCATTCTCTAGACAGCGCAGATTAACTGGTAGATTGGAGAATAATGTCGATGACAATAAATTATAATAATTCAGTCTGTAAGTAGGGATTGAAAGAGGGAAGAGCCTTAGTTGGGATCTTAGTTCATTTTATTTTATCTTAACTATTTCACATTCATTTTATTTTATCCTCTCTCGACTTGTACTGTGGTGCATTAAATGGGTGTGAGGTTATATCCTCTCCGTCTCCGCTCTCGAACATTTCACTGCAATCAGATTCTTCGAGTAAATACAGTTCTTCAGCGGCCTTCTTTAATTCACTCCGATTTGATAGAAGGTTTTCCCATTCGGTGAAAGTTCTGTCATAATAACTTAAGTCGTGATTAAGAAAATTTTTCCAGGTGAAACATGGTCGTCCTGGCTTCTTGGGTTTTGCAGTGTATCTCATAACGGTGCTTAGAATATGGGTTGGTCCGCGGCGATGGATATGTCCCCAGTAATTGATTCGATGTACCTTTATCCTTTTGGTAATAGTTCTACTAACTAAAACTTCCTTGAGGCGTTGGGTGTTTGGCTTATTGGTGCTAAATTCAGCTAACATCTTCAGGAAAAATAATTCATACTGCCTCAATCGGCGACGGTTGGTTTGAGTGAGGGTGGCTGTTTTTAGTCCATATGTGATCATGGGTACAATCGTGGTATTGTACATGGTAAGGATGGTCTTAAAAGGCACTTTGTGTTTTTTGATAAACTGTTGCATTTGCCGGTCGATGCCGATTGCCTGACGACATCTAGTTCGGATGGTGAGTGGTCGATTTAGACATGAGGTTAGATGGGTGCCCAAATACCGCATTACTTCGACACAGGTGAAGGTTATACCAGCTAAAACTATGCTAGAGCGGGCAATGGATGCCAGTTGTGGATCTCTGATAAGTGTGGTGCATTTTTGAGGATTGATTTTTAAGCCAGCAGATCCCAAGGCATCGATTACTTCCTTGAGGACGGGTTCTAAAGCTATGATGTTGTGCGTGATGAGAATGATGTCATCGGCGTAAGCGAGAATGAGCGGCAACTGCAGGTTTACACTTTGTTCCAGCTTAAGTTCGGGGAATTGATCGGCAACGGTCATGAGTACTTCGTTTAGAATAAAGTTAAAAATTCGAGGGGAGAGTGGACACCCCTGTTTTACTCCTTTGTTCTTTTTAATCTTAGACGTGGATACGTTAAGCCATTTGATGGCGGTATACTCCCAGAAACATGCCTTGATGATGCGGTTGGCCAAATAATGAGGAGCGTACTGTTATAGGCAGTCGGCTACTACATCTAGGTCGACCGTGTCGAAGGCTTTCGCCAGGTCAATGGAGAGAATGTATACCTGGGAACCTGAATTGTATCAATCCACTCCGGGGGTGGATCATTATTGGTCCAAGCAGTTTCAATAACTTTTTGAAGTGCATGAATTATAAAGTCCGGTGCGTGTTTCAGCAGTTCGATGGGAATCCCATCCTTGCCGGGAGCGGTTCCGGATCCTATGTGTTGGATCGTTGATTTGATCTCGCCTTCTGTTGGTGGAGGCCCTATTGGGTGGTAGTCCTCCTCTTCAATGAGGTTTGGCCAAGCCCCAGAAGACTCCATCAGCTCATTTGACCAGGAAGAAATCGGAATATAGAGCCCGCTTTGTTGGTGGCTACCTTTTTTGTACTGATTAAAGAATGCATAGGTTTTACGCAGTCGATCTGATGGCTTACATTTTGACACATCTTTAAAAAAATTCTGACACTCGAGAGTTCAGTGACTGGCAAACGCACTGTTTAAGCAAATTCTGCTATTTTTTATGCGGGTATGCGCAATGGGGTTTCGAGGATAGGCATTTCTTATATGAAGGGCACTCTTATAACGGGCCAGCGCTTTTCTGCGTTTCGGTGTGAGAGGAAGTTTTTCTGTTATGCATTTATGGGATGCAATTTTTAGACAATCCACAATCATCTGCCACTTGTTGTGAGGGCTGCCTTCGGAGATAGCTTGCTCGTAGATTTTAGTTAGTTCCTTTTGATAAATGCTGCGGAAATTTTCATTTTGTAAAAGGGCCAGATTCAAGGAATTGTTTTTATATGCTGAAGGTGACAGCGGGGTTCGTGTGCAGGTGTTCGTTTTGGGCGGGCTGGTGTGGTGAGCCTTTAACCCTTTGCGTTGAACACAGTCAATCCATATAAGACGATGATCGCTTAAGTCTAGGTAAAACGAATCGGCCTTGACAGAGTTGACATAAAAATTATGGTTGTTTATCCGGGTTAACATATGGTCTAATTGGGAGAAGGTTCGGCCGTTTGTCCAAGTTTTGGAGGTTCTTCTTTGCCTTTTGGTGGTTTGAATGAATAACCGATTTGAGCTCGCTAAAAGCTCTAGCCTAACCCTGTTTTCATTGGAAGCGCTATGAATTAGGTTGGAGCCAATGCGTTTGCTGTTTGGGAGATCATCTGATCCAATCTGAGCATTAAAGTCATCGATACACAAATGGTGCATACTCTAGTTGGTTATTGTGGTGTTACTTCTTTGTCAACTTCACTGAGCTATTGGTAATGAGGTTATATTTTACTTTATGTGTTAAAAAATACCAAAAGTGGTCTGTAATTTAGCTTGTTTGATGACTGTTCTCAAGCTTATCACGTTGTGTATTGTTGGTCTAGCATACCCACTTTGTCGCTGCTTTTAAGAATTAAACAAACCGGAATCAACATATATTTAAGAAATTTTTTATTTTTTTTATTGTTTTTATTCGGTTTGACATAAAGGAAAGTCATTTACAACGATAAAGAAAGTGATGCAATAAAACAAAGTGATTTAAAATGCACAAGTAGCGGTCAACAAGGCCCAACATCTTTGAAAAAATTAAAACAAAAAACGCCAGAACCCTTTCAATGTATGATCTCTAGGCAAGAGTTTATAAAACATTGTGATTTAATATCACATTTTCGGTAAACAACAATATATGTGTATGTTATTTCAAAAATTATAATTGTGATTTATGGTAGACCAATACTCGCATCAACTCTGCTTAAGTATCAAACAAAAAGAGTTACACCAACCAAAATAGATTTAGTCGACTGTAAATGGTGCCTCGAAACATTCCCGATAAATTTCCAAAGCGATCGAACATAAATTCCGTAAGCATCGATTGTTGTAAAACATGCGGTAAATTCCCGCTAAAAATCGGATTACGTCAACATAAAAAGATTGATCACGACAAAATTGATGATTCAGATGATATACCGTCCCCACTTGCAGATAAAACTGTTATCGAGACAGCAACGGAAAAATTTGAGATGTTTGTGTGCCGAAACCGTGATACATCGTGTGAAAATCTCCAGAACATAAAGTTTCATGATCAATATATTTATTGAATCGAGAAGCTATTACTTACGCCTACAATATGCCCACAATGTGAATAAAGTGATATCGGATTACTATTGCAACTTGTGCGGGACCAAATATGTTCTTAAATATAACCTACGAAAGCATTTAGAACTTCATCACACGGATGAAGAACGCAATGCAATACCTGAGGAAGGTATCATCATATAAAAAGGCTTACGAAATTCATAACATCAATCATCGACCAGGTGATCTCTAGGTCACGTACGAGGAGCAACAACAAAAGATTGTGGCCCGAGTAGATCAAGATTTCGATATCAAAAAATGAAGAATCTAAAATATTCTGGAAAATGGAGATTCCCATTCTAATTTTAATATTAAATCTCTATTAAATAGAAACGAAAATTAAGTTTTGGAAAATGAAGATTTAATCATCCTTATCCAGAATATCTTTCAGAAAAAAGGGAGGAAAATTCTATGATTTTTTTTGGAAAATGAAGAATTTACTTCTCTTTCCAATAATATATTATGGAAAAGAGCCGGGTCATATTCTGGAAAAAATGGAAGAAAATTGTATAAAAATATTTTTGGAAAGGAGACAATTTACTGTTCTTTTCTAGATTCATATTTAAGAAAAATAGGAAATATTTCGAAAAATGGGGGATTTACAGCTATTTTATAGTTATTTTATTTTCCGAGAAAATAAATAACCAAATTACCTCCCGATTTTCTATATTCTAGAACTTTACCTAAAAATTATTTTAGTAACTGTCAAATTTCACCATTATCGTTTAACAAATAGCGAAGACAACCATGACCATAATCGTCATCCTGAAAAAAACTACCATCGCATCACTATCTCCATAATAATCACTATCATAGCAATCATCATCCCCATCATCTCAATCCCAATCTTTGTCCCAGTACAATCACCACGAAATTCATCATCATAACCATCATTAATCACCATTAATTCAATCTTAATTGTTCATATTCTAGAACTCCTTCTTAAAACCATTTGAGAGTTAAACTTCCATAATACACGGCAAATATCATCATAATCGGTTGAAAAATAGCCAAGTTACATGCAAATTTTCCATATTCATAAACTTCATCCAAAATTCGTTTAACAATTGCATTTCCATAATAGCTGTCTAATTTCATCAAAATCGTTTTCAAAATAACTAAGTTCCATTAATTTCATCTGTAAATCGAAAAAGTATCCCATTTCGATCTTACCTATCGAATTTCATCATAATCGTTTAAAAAACAGCCAAGTTACAGGATAATTGGCCATATTTCAAAAATCTATCCAGAAATCATATAAGAAGTAAGTCAGAAATCATGTAAGAAGTGACAACCGAAAATCGTTAAAGAATGCCATTTCCACCGTACCTGTCGAATTTCATCATAATCCTATTCAAAATCACCAAATTCTATTAATTTCATCTGAAAATAATTAAAGAATGCCATTTCCATCGTATCTGTCAATTCCATCATAATCGTTTAAAAAATAGCCTAGTTATAGGATAATTTGCCATATTTCAAAAGTCTATGGAAAAATCATTAACAATTCCATTTAATTATTCATATTCCAAAAATGTATCGACAAATCATTTTAGATGCTGAGAATCTTTTGAATTTCCAAAATATACGATAAATAATCTATTCCCATTGTAAAAATTGGCGCTGTGTGACATAGCATGCTTTACTCAATCATATGTTTAGGAATTTAAAGTTCCGGACGTACCTTCGGTAAAGCCCATTGAAATTTTTATTAAAATGTGGGTACTAAAATGGTACAACAGTCATTCACGTCATTCACCATCCCAAACCATAGGTCTGAAACCGGAACCAAACCAAAAACGGAAACTGAAACGAAATAAATAAAAAATAGTGAATCGTAACCGTTACTGATTCAAGTATTTTTGTACGTTTGTCTGCTAGAATTGAACCAATTTTTAAATGTAAAGCGCTCTACCCACAGCAAAACGATCACATTAAAAGCAAAAATCTGCCGAATTATTAAATTTTTTCTATTTGTTTTATGATGCGGTCATACATAAAACTGAAAAACGAATTTTCATTATCTGTCAAAATTTAATTTATAGGTTATAGATTTGTGTTGATACTAGCTGTCGTGATCTGACAAAAAAAATAAAAAGATAAAAAAATTCATTAAAAAGAAAAAAAATGTCGGCATGGAAACTCTCCAAAATACAATGTACATCCGTTGAATCACCTCCGAAAATCCCACGGAGAATTTTTTACTTTACAAGAAAACTTGGAACTGTTTCCCCAAAAGTATTTTATATACTTTACAATGAGCAAGGAGCAATGTGATTTTATCCTCCGGAAAATTGGTAAGAAAATGGCTTCAAGAAAATTATATTTCCGGAAAGACACTATTTCCGGATGCACTTTTACGGACCTGTTTTTATATGGTTCCTAATATAGGAATAACAACCATAGCAATTATGAGCTGCAAAGCATCTTTTTCCCAAAACCGACTACCTCCAAATGGCAATAAATATCGGAAGAGTTTCGCACATGGTGGAATTTCCCAAACCGTTGACGGCTTGCATATAAAAATGATTTGGTCAGATAAAAGCGTTTTATATTTTAATTCTAAAAAATCTTATTCGATTGTTCAATATCAAGTCATATGGCTCCAACTATGATTCAGCAGTATTTTCGACTTGCCAGTTTGGCGAAGAATGGATTTAAAATTCTAGATTTGGGCTCAAACCTAACTTGTTTACATCTTATCCAGGACAAAAAACTATCCATAAGAGAACGGCTATTTAATTACAGGTTATCTAGAGTTAGGCGAATCGTGGAGAATGCCTTCGGTATACTTTTCCATACTTGGCGTATTTTACTTAACGCTCTAGAAATCTAGGTGTCATTTGCCAAGCTATTGGTTTTATGCTGTTACATTTTACACTTTATGCTGTTACACTTGAGGAAATTTCAGAAGAAATAGAAGTTATTATATAAAATATTGAAAGTGTTCCAAGTGGGTGTCGGGAGGGAGATATTGCGTTTCATCACGGAGTGATATAACTGGACCGTAAACATAATATTTGATTATTTATTATTCAAAATAAAGGCCTATTTAATAAACAAATAATACAAGAGGCTTCTTGACAATCACATACTGTTTAGCCCTGGATTTAGCCCGTATCACAAAATTTGGCAAATAGCTAATATAAATTTACTAATTTAAGGCTTTCCAATTGGATCTCTATTTCATGTTCAAACGTAAAATTATTCGTCATTCCGTGTATTGTGTTTACTTTCAACTTTTAGTGAATTTTAGTTAAAATTTAGTAAACATTTTGGAATCGTATAAAAAATAGTGAATTTAATTTTCGTTTTCGTTTTGCTGTCGGTAAGCTCTTAACCTAACATAAAATTTGTTTGATTTTTAGCAAATGTGACGAAATATAGCAAACCTAGTTCGGAAATCTTTCGAAAAAATTAAAAATCAAGGAGTATGCCTAATACCGGATCAATGATTAAGCTTGAAATTTACCAGTAGCAGTAAAATGAACGTGGACATGGTGATGAAAAACTCTGTTACCTGCCTGCGATGGGCTGATCATAAAATATTGGTATTGTTTCAATATTTTGGAAAGCTCAGGGTTGAAAAAAAATCTACAAACAAAGTATAAAGAAGATTAGCATTAAGCCTGGAGATTGCTACTCGATGCGATAGATCCGTTTTAGGTATCAATGCGCAGATATCACAAATGTATTTTTAAAACGAAAGAAAGACTTACGGCTTAGTACATTTAAGAAATTTTGCTAAATGTTACGGCAAAATTGGTGAAGCGCATGCAATTACTTTCCTCTGAATTAGAAAACGGAAGTTCAATTGATCAGGTCGATATTCAGTTAAACGGTACATACACATGCGACGCACCGCACGTATAATTAACACAGTACATAATACAGTACTTTATCTTGCATCATTAAGGTTTCCCAACGTCTTTCTCTAGTTTGACAGAAGTATCTATTAAATAGAAACATTTTCGGTGTACGACACAATTTATTAAATTCAAGATGTTTAAACTTGGTATTTGAATTTTCAGACAAATAAAAAATTTGTAATCTGACCACGGAAAAAGAATGTTTCCGAAAATATATTTATTGTTTAAAATTTAAATTAAATGTTTTAATTTATTTTTTTAACAAATGTTTGAACCGTCGTTAGCTAAATTTTCATTTGATACATTTTTCGTTTCGTCCGAAAATTCAAATGTGATTTAAAAAATTGGTTTCAGATTGAAAGAACAACAAAGTGTAGTTGCAATTATAGATTCAAATTTCACACTTAAAAATGTAAGTCATAAAATAAAATCGGAAATTAACGAGTTATACTACAAATCAAGTTAAACTGAACTCCATAATACTACTCAAATTTATTTTAATTTAACTCAATCACCAACAAAATTCCCATATCAACCCCAAGCTCAACACTAAACTAAATCTCTAAATCAACTCCCGCTAGCTTTCAACTCAACCCACAATACAATCCCGAATAAATCCACTACGAAACCGCTGACTCAACCTCAATTCAACCCTAACGCAACCGTAACCCAACCCCAACTCAACTCCAAATCGATCCCCAATTCAGCACTTAGTTTAACCTCAAAGTCAAAACTATATGCATACATGAGCTCAAACCCCAACTCAACCGCCAAACAAATCAGCAGTTGAACTCCCCCTCCACTCTAATCTAACCCCAACTCAACTCTAACTCAACTCCAACTTAACCCGTAAATCAACCCCCAACTTAAAACTCAACTCTTAAGTTAACCACCAACCTCATCGCCCAACTCAATCCTCAAACTAGCATTTATAAAAAAAAATGAGATGTGGCCAACACACGACTTTCTTTTACGAACAGAGAATTTTGCGAATTTTTATTTTTTGGAAACATTTTGTATTAAGTAGTTTTTTGTAAACCTTATACTTTTTAAGATATTTGCAAAATAAATTTTCTGGACCAAAGGAATGACCACTTTCAGTTAGCCGATTTGGAGTAAAATTCACTGGGATCTCCAAATTTATCAAAAAAGCTTAAATGTGAAGTTTCAGTTCGCTGGTTAAACTATCTGGGCCGTAGAGAGGACACAAACTGATATATTGACAGACTGACAGACAGACACCATTTAGAAACTTACTTTTTCGGACTCAGGGGACATCAAAACAGATAAATCTCTAAAAATCTCAAGGTCCAAAATTTTCTTGATTACTATACTTTATTTTACTTACGTAAAAGAAAGTAAAAATAGTCAATGTGGATCAAAAACCACTTGTTTTTGGGTCAGTTCGTATTGCAAAGCCGATTTCTATGTACTGTGGGTAAATAGATCCAGACAGACCGATGGACATTTTTTTGTCGGAGTCAGGAAAATTCAAAACGTCGGGAAAAGTGCTTTTGGACGAGAACAATTTTTGTTCATTTTTGACCGATGTTAACTGGTATCATTGAAGACCATCAGCAAAATGGGTGGAATTAACTTCTAGAAAGAATCTTACGCAACGTTCCGGGCCATTTAATCAAGTCTGTCTTTGGTTTGGTTTACAAAATAAGAGAAACATTTTCTTAACAAAAGTCTGAATTATTCCTTATAACGTATGGTAGAAAATTAGGATGTAGTAAAACTGTTAAGCTTTCAAAAAACAAATTGGGACGATCAAGTCTAATTGACGAGGGATAATAGAAATCCTGTAAAAGAACTGGTTAAGAAAGTCAGAGCTTCTGAGTGAGCTAAATTAATGGTACCCAATCCGTTAACTCCAAAATTGTATGCTATATCCAAAATCCGAAAGCCCAGCAATGTTCTCTCCCTGGATGCAATATTACAAATGGTGTTCTTTGTCCTCTCTACCCGAGTATACCGATTGAAGTCAGAGGAAAAACTTATAAACAACCTTTCGGAACCTCTACGGCAAATTCTGTTTCACCATTTATGGCGAATCTATTTAAGAGTCGCCTGAAAGAAAAACGCAAAATACGCAATCTCGTGGCCTTAATTTAGATATGTGAATCACCGTCATAGGCACATAATAGACACGTCGATGTCTGAAGTTTTTCAATAGCCAATCACAAGGGAAAAGGGAAGAGTAACAGGAGAACAAACAAGTAGCATTCTTGCCCAGCGAACTGCCTAGTACCATTCCAAAGAAAATCGTGAAGATTAAGACGTTCAACTGAATAAAAGGAAACAATTCGCGATCGTAAATGCAAATTTACATGACTTTGGAGGTGGACCAAATAACTCTGAGATTTAGGCGGCCTTTGTCCTAATTGTCGGAACCATGGCCTAAGGTAAATTAATGTAAGGAATAGTCGACAACATTAAAGAAGACGTGGGAAAGAGAGAGAGTCAAAATTATTCCACCTATTGGGCACTATGAAATAAAGTTGCCTACAAGATCGATTGCAAGGATTTTGACCAAATGTGTATCGGACAAAAGAGGGGAGCCAATTCCCAATCTATATATATACATTCGTACAAATAAAATTTATTATTATTTTCTATCCTAGCGGTATAAATCATTTCCAAGCGTTTAAAGAACCGTCAAATAAATTTTCATTTAAGATGCTTATTTGATTTGAAACAGACTCGCTCGGTTCTTATTCAAATTGCATCACTTTTGTCAAGTAGTTTTGCGAAAGGTCGCTTCACCATATTCCCATATGCTTTACTTAAAGAGATGGAATCCAAACCAGGTGTTTATCATTCCATGGTGCAGGTGAATTATTTCTCCTAATAACCATTTGGATGCATGCATGTAATGTTCGCGGATCCGTTGATATTTGGGAGTATGTGAATATTTATCCTTCATATAGGAATATGTTGAAGTAAAAAATAATTTCGTAAACCTTTCTAAGGAATCGCAATAATGTTGCGATAGAATGATTTGACAAACCTCGGATGCGAAGTGATCTGAGATATTGTTGATAGCAATTTTTATACGCCATATCTGCTAGAACAATAGTTTGAGTGGATCAAATAACCTCAAAATTTTGGGAAGCAGTTGTCTTTTAGTTGGCGTAAATGAAGCTGTAACCTCAATTCTAACTAAAACTTATCAATCATTTCGGGTTCCACTGGAAAGCAAGAGTATTAACTTCTAGCGAATTGTATTTTTTTTCCCAATCTGTTTCAAAAGTCAAGGTGGAGAATTGAAAAGTACTTTTTAAATTTAATGTTACGGTTCTAGTGGAATTAATGTGGAGTTACTAGTTGGGTTTGGGTTGAAACGGCATTGAGTCAGGGTAAAACCGTGATTGAGTTGAGGTTAGATCAGAGTTCAGATGGGGATTTATTTGGGGTTGTGCCGTTTTGTTGGAAGTAAGCTTTAGTAGTTTTGAGATAAGTTCTCGTACGCGTGCTGTTTTTCCGACCCTGTAGATATGAGGGTTGAGTTTAGCGTTGCGTTTCGGGTTGAGTTGAAGAGTTAAGGGTTGACTTGGGGTTAAGTTGAAGGTTGAGTTGGGGTTGAGTTGTGATTGAGTTTAGAGTCGGTGATAGTTAAAAGTTGAGTTGGATTGTGTTAGAATTGAGTTGGAAACTAAGTTGGACTTCTGATGGATAATGCTGAATGCTAAAATAGGTAAGGATGTGTTCATGTAGCCTATATGAAGTCGACTTCTTGGCGTAAATTTCATCAAATAGTCGGTTCGATGCGCACGATTTATCATATGCTTTGTTTGAGAAATTTAATTATAATTTCCTTATCACTCTATGATAGCGCTAAATTGGCGGACTATTTTCTGACATGCAAAATCACAGACAAATTTAAGGAATCTCAAAATCATAATTACGAAGTTATTTTGAGTTCAACGGGCTACCGGAAGATGTATTGTTCTGCAGAGAATCAGCCACATTAAACTGCAAAAAAAAAAATGATTTTCGGCCATAAATAGTGAAATATCCTTTCTGTGTTTAGACTGAGAAATTTTCTTGGAAGATACTTCACTCACAAATTTTTGGCCTCGGTAATTTTTTGTTAGTTTGGTTTTTTGAGGGAAATAATTTGCTACACCAGCTTATTTCGGTAAGACTGATGCATGAATAAGACTGGACTTTAATACTTTTATGATTCAGAAATAAAGCAACCTATGTACGCTCATGTATAAATTATGGAAAAAAGACAATTTAATTTAAAAAGTTTGACTGAGCATTTTTGTCAAAAGGAATTTAAACCAAAAATTCATAAGAATCATAACTCAAAAAAGTTTTAGCTTGAAAGTCTGTTTAGTTTCTTGCTTGAGAGGCATTTTAGCGTAAAACTACTTTCCATCACCGTTTAACTAAGGTTGGTAAAATATATACGCGTTGTTAAAGCGAATCAATCCAATACGTTGTGTACATGTTACTCTAATAAGACTAGCCTGCGAGCAGCCGACATTTAAAATTTTCTCAGAGAAAACTTAGTTTGTGTTAGCCGCTAATTTAAAGCGTATTATTTTTACATAAATTATTAAAATTGTTAATAACATTTTTGGTGTACAAAAATCAATTACTTAATGCGCGCTTGTCAATCCTAATTTCCCTGACCTAAATATTTTATATTATGTAATATGTAAACAAAAAAAAAAAAAAAACAGCAAAAATCGATTCTGTCGTGATTCCCTATATACAATTATATGTTAACCACACTTTCGCGTTTCAATATCACTCAAATATGTATAATACAAAATAAACATATTTTTGATAAACCTCTATCGGCCAAATACATATTTATACACTTGTACATACAATAAATAATAATAATAATAATCATTAAACATGTTATATCAATTTATGTTATTTTTACCATATGGACTATACACATACATATATCCGATTATTTGCATGAGTCCACTAATTGCGAGTAAATTGGAAACAAATTTTAATTAAAATTTTATTTTAATTTAATAACAACATAATTTTGTTATTAATTTTAATTCTCGATAAATATATTATTACTATTAATCATTTTAATCAATCAATTAATGGTTTGAATATTTATTTTTATTTTTTTAATTAATTTTCTTTCGACTGCGCGGAATATTGTTTCCTTTGTTGTCATGATTTAGAATCTAGATTATCATGTTCCATCAAATTATTGATTTTATTCTATGTAAATTATGCAGTAATTACGAGATATACATATGTACATATATAGTAATTATGTAATTTAATTATTGGATATATGTAATGTATAATGTATTTTAATTTGGTTTAGTGGTAGGGCTTTAGATCAGATAACGTTTATTTGTATATTGTTTAATTTGATTGTAATCCGAAGTTATAATTTATATAAAATTATTTTATTCTATTTATTTCTAGGTAAATGATGCTTGATTACACGTTGGATTATAAAACATCAGTTAAGTATGTATTACAAACAAATCAATAGAGCCATTATACTAATTGTAGCACTTTATAAGTGTCGTGTACTTAATACAAATTTCAAACAGAGTAGAATAAACTTAAGCGTTTGAGTTTGACGCCGTAAGAAGCAATGAAAATATAAAATTCCAGACATAATTTTATGTTATGTAATTATTTTAATGAACCATCATGTTACATACTTTATTTTTATTTTTTTTTCGTATAATCTGTCTATTCAACCGACGAAATGTATTAATTAAAATTTTCCATTTTCCATATAATTACGAACATCATATAATTTAGGGTACACCAAATGAAAATAATTCATGTAGATTTTAAATAAAACAAAACAATACAAAGTAATTCATTAATTATAGAGAATGAAATATGTCTTATTGTTGTTGCTTCATTTTAAAAATATACTTACATACATATATGTACATATTAGTGCACAGAAATGTAAAGCTACGAAAAAGCTAACGTTTCCCTTTTCTATTATTACATACCTTCATATACAGAGAAATCCATTTGAATAGGAAAAAAATATTAAGTTCGCAATGATTCCAAATACCATGCAATATTTTATATACATATTATGAAGGGTTTCTATATTTGTGAGTTTATTGTAGCTGTGACTACAAAGGAAACTTTTTTTGTTTTCGTTGTGTATCGTTTTATAAAAGCTTTTTTTTTTGCGTTTATTAAAGAAATTTGAGCTATACCAGAACTTACGTAGCACGAATACAATAAAGAGTTGAAAAACATTACTAAATTTTAAAATTTTTTAATTTCGTTTCTCGCAGATGATGAAAAAATGTACAACGTGTCAGTGGTGATATCCATCTGTATATCCTTTGTCGATTTTGTAGATTATGCAACAAATGCGAACATCCGTCTTACAAATGAAGAGAGCTGTTGAGCGCCCAAAATAATATCGTCCTTGGTAACATATTTCATCTTTTTGATTCAGTACAGCCTAGTAACATTTTTTTTAAGACTCTCGCCCATTATAACGGGGCTAGTTATAACAGGCCCAATTTATTTAGTTCTCGATAAAGCAACACAAAATCAACGACACAAAAGTAATGAATTGAATGAAAAATGTATTCCTGAAAAGGGATGTAATCTTGTAATATTCTGGAAAAGGGAAGTTTAATTTAAAAATATTCTGAAAAAGCAAGTTTTAATTTTAAAATTGGAATGGAATTTCTGGAAAAGGAAGATTTAATTTTTATATATTTTTGAAAAAAGAGGTTCAGTTTAGAAGGTTTAATTTTAAAATCAGAATGGGAATATTTTTAATTTTCCTATTTTCTGGAAAAGGAAAATTTAATTTTCAAATTACAATGACAATATTTTTAATTTTAAAATATTTTTGAAAGGGAAGATTTGGTTCAAAATTAAAATATAATGTTTGGAACAGGAAGATTTAATATTGAAATATTCTGGAAATTTCATTTCAATTTAAAAACTAAACCATCGCTGCTAAATTTGAATGGAGTTTCTGGGAATTGGGGAGACGTAATTTTAAAATTAGAACTGAAATATTTTTAATTTTAAAATACCATATTCCGAAAAACCGAAATTTAATTTTAAAACTAGAACGGAAATGATGGAAAAGGAAAATTTAATTTTAAAATATTTCCGAATAGGGATTTTTAGTTAAAAAATATTCTGGAAAAAAGATAGTTAATTTTGAAATTAGGAGATGTCAATATTTTTAAAATACTCTGGAACAGAGAAATTTAGTTTTACGTTTAGAACTCTAAGAAAAGATCTTAAGATTAGATCTTAAGAAAGATTTAGCATTAAAACAAAACTAAAATTTCTGGAAAAGAAAGATTTTAATTTAAAATATTTTGGAAAATTAAAATTTAATTTTAAAATTAGAATAAAATTTCTGGAAAATGGAGGTTCAATTTTAAAATATTCTGAAAAATAAAGATTTGTTATAAAAAATTGGAAACCGAAACCTCGGTTTTAAATTTGAATAGGGGAGATTTGATTGGGGAGATTTAATTTAAAAATTAGAACGGACATATTTTTAATTTTAATATATTCTGGAAAAAAGAAATTTAATTTTAAAATTTGAATGGAATGTCTGGAAATGGAAGATTCATTTTTAAAATAAGAATGGAAATATTTTTAATTTTAAAATTTACTGGTAAAGGAAAATTAAATTTTATTTTTAAAATATTCAAATTAAATTCTATTAAAATTTAAAACGATGCTTAGTTTTCCGGAATATTTTAAAATTAAACCTTCCTGTTCCAAAAATTTAAACTTTAATTTTAATTCAAATCTCCTTTTTTCAGAATATTTTAAAATTAAAAATATTATTTAAATTTAATTTTTTAATTTTAAAATATTCCATTAAAATTTAAAAACTAAACCGTCGTTGTTAAATTTGTATAGAGTTTCTGAAAAATGAGGATTTGATTTTAGAGATTTAATTTTAATTCTAACGGAAATATTTTTAATTATAAAATATTTTGGAAAAGGGAAATTTATATTTTAAAATCAGATCATTTATGGAAAACTAAGATTTAATTTTAAAATATTTTCGAAAAGGACAGTTTAGTTTTAAAATTAGAACCTAGTTTTTGGAAAATGGAGATCCAATTTTAAAATTAGGATGGGAATATTTTCAATTTTAGAATACTCTGGAACAGAGAAATTGACTGACATGAATGACATATTTGGAATTGAATAACATATTTTGGAAAAAATAATTGACACTCGATATTTATGTATAATGATAAAAATATTTTCCATATTATCAAATTAAGGCAAAAACGCATTAGTTTGGGCATAACACAGATCTCCAAAGTTCAAGGGGTTATGCTTATTAAGTTCACTTTTTGTTTTAATTCAATTGCAGCTGTTCAAGGCCATGGTTCAATTTCGGTTTATTAAATGAGGTAACATTCCTAGTTTACGATAGATGGTCTTCAATTTGCTCTTCAGCGCAATAATTCTTCCGTAGATATGAAGAGCCATTTTCATGAAATTATTGAAATATCTTGAATATAATTTATCGTTTCGGCCAGGGCAGCGGTTCGGTTTAAACTTACGGAGGTTTAAATTAAAGTGGAAAATATTCAAAATCTAGCAACAACAAAATTTTTTAGCAGAGTGCCAAGAAAACCGAGTGGGATAAGTTTTTAGGTGATTTGATTAACAAATTCTTGAACCACTTGCGAGATGTTACCAAGACGCAACAAAAGCTGACCAACTACATACAGAACATATATAAGTGACTAAATCACAATTTAATTAACAATAAATCATTTTAAATTTAATTGATTTACCGTTTAGTTTTTCATTTTTCCATATTGTACAAAAAAATTTGCGTGCACAAATAATTTTGTTAAATACAAAATTAACTGTAATTTTCATAGAATTAATATTTAAAACAGTTTTTGATTAGAATATAAATACATATGTCCGTATATTCCTCTAAAAAACAACCATTATTTTATTAGGATTGTTTAGAATTGTTTCCGATAAATTTAAAAAATTACCAAAATTGTGGCTCTAATTCAATTACCAGGTACTGTAATTTTAAAATACTCTGGTTAAGAAAGATTTAGTTTTTAAAAAAAAAAATTAAATTTATGGAACAGGAAGATTAAATTTTAAAATATTCTGGAAAAAGGAAATTTAATTAAATTAAAAATTAGAACTGAATTTCTGGAAAAGAAATATTTAATTTTAAAATACTCTGGAAAAGGGAGATTTATTTTTAAAATTGGACTGCAATTCCTGGAACAGGAAGTTTTAGTTTTGGAATTTTCTGGAGAAAGGAGATTTTATTTTAAAATTCGAATCAGAATATTTTTAATTTTAAAATTTTCTGCAAAAAATAGATTTAATTTTAAAATTAGAACGAGAATATTTTCAATTTTAAAATATTCTGGAAAAGGGCAATTTAATTTAGTTAAAAATTAGAACGGAATTTCTAACAAAGAAAGATTTAATTTGAAAATATTCTGGAAAAGGAATATTTAATTATAAAATTAGAACCAAAATATTTTTAATTTTAAAATTTTCTTGAAAAGGAAAATTTAATTTTCAAGTTACAATTGGAATATTTTTAATTTTTAAATATTCTGGAAAAGGAAGATTTGATTCAAAATTAAAATGTAATTTTTGTCACAGGAAGATTTAATTTTAAAATATTCTGGAAATTTCAGACAAATTTAAGAACTAAACCTCGTTTTTAAAATTGAATTGTGTTTTTGGGAAAAAAAAGATTTAATTTGGGAGATTTTATTTTAAAATATAACGGAATTCCTTAAAAGAATAAAATATTTTCGAAAAGAGGTTTTAGTTTTCAAATATGAAATATTCTGGAAAAATTTATTTAATCGTAAAATTAGGATGGGAACATTTTTAATTTTAAAATACTCTGGAATAGGGAAATTTTATTTTAAAATTGGAACGGAATTTTAGAAAAAGGTAGATTTAATTTTAAAATATTTTGGAATAGGAAGATTTAGTTTTAAAATTAAAATTCGAATTAGAATATTTTTAATTTTAAAATATTCTCGAAAATGACGATTTCTGGAGCAGGGAAATTCAATTTTCAAATTATAATGGGAATATTTTTAATTTTAAAATATTCTTGAAAAGGAAGTTTTAGATTTGGAATATTCCGGGGAAAAAGATTTTATTTTAAAATTCGAATTAGAATATTTTTAATTTTAAAATATTCTCGAAAATGACGATTTAATTTTAAAATATAGTATTCTGGAAAAATTTAAAAATTTAATTATAAAAGATTTAATTATATAATTAGAACGAAGATATTTTTAATTTTAAAATTTTCTTGAAAAGGGAAATTTTATTTTTAAGTTACAATTGGAATATTTTTAATTTTAAAATGTTCTGGAAAAGGGAGACTTGTTTCAAAATTAGAATGTAATTTTTGGAACAGGAAGTATTAATTTTAAAACATTCTGTAAATTTCAGATAAATTTAAAATCTAAACCTCGTTTTTAAATTTGAATCGAATTTCTGGAAAAAGATAGATTTAATTTTAAAAAGGAATTCGAATGGAAAATTTTTCATTCTAAAATATTCTGGAAACCGAAACCTCGTTTTTAAATTTGAATATGGGAGATTTAATTGGGGAGATTTAATTTAAAAATTAGAACGGACATATTTTTAATTTTAAAATATTCTGGAAGCGAAGAAGGAAATTTAATTTTAAAATTAGAACGGAATTTTTGGAACAGGAAGATTTAATTTTAAAACATTCTAAGAATTTCAGACAAATTTAAAAACTAAACCTCCCCACCACTCTAACCAACCTAGGACGATTTGTTTTAAAATTTAATTTTAAAATACTCTGGAAAAAGAACATTTATTTATAAATTATTTCTTCAAAAAGACTTTTATTTTAAAATTAGAATGTAATATCTGCAACAGGAAGATTTAATTTTAAAATATTCTTGAATAGATAGATTTAATTTTAAAAATTTCACAGAGTTTTTCCCGGGAGGTGACATAGGCCATTAGTTAGCTTAAGGAGAGTATATTGTTCTAAATTAGTAAGATTTTAGATTAAAGCACATTCCTTAAGCTAACTAATGGCTTATGTCACATCCCTGGAAAAACTCCGTGATTTATGCAATCTTCAATACAGAAAACCAGTAAAATCCATAACTCAAATAAAAATTCAAACATTTTCATATTCACCCACAAAACACATTGTCATGACTGACATTGTCATGACTGACATTGGCATGACTGACATTGTCATAGTTGACATTGTCATAGTTGACATTGTCATGTCTGTTTTACCAATACAAATATAATTTTTTGTTGAATCAACAAATTTTGTATGCATATACATATGTTTGTTGATTTGGCTTTTTTGTTGAGAACTTTACATCCGTTTTAATTAAACAATTAGAACGGAAATTCTTTTAATTTTAAAATATTCTGGAAAAGGTATTTCGAAACAAAGAGATTTAATTTTTAAAATATTCTGGTAAAAGAAGATTAAGTTTTAAAATTAGAACCGAATTTCTCGAACAGAAACATTTAATTTTAAAATGTTCTGGAAATGAAAAATTAAATTTTTGAAATCTTATGTAAAAGAAAGATTTAATTTTTAAATATTCTGCAAAAGGAAATTTAATTGTAAAATTAGAAGGGAATCTCCGGAAAATAGAGATTTAATTTTAAAACATTCTGGAAAAGGGAGATCTAGTTTTAAAATTAGAATCGAATTTCTGGAAAATGAATATTTAATTTTAAAATATTCTGGTAAAAATAGATTTAAGTTCAAATTGACAAACCAAAACTAATCCGCAACTACGACTAAATCGTCTCTTTTGGTATTTTTAAGCATCAATTAAATCACAGATCAAAGTGCAGATTGAACAGACAATGAATACAATTTTGTGATCTTGGCCTTTAAAAAGTTTGAATTTATTTGGAAAAATTTATTACCTTGTTTTCAAATTTGAACAGAGTTTATGGAACTGGAAGATTTATTTGGAGGGATTTAATTTAAAAATTAGAACGGAAATTTTCTGGAAAAGGGAAATTATATTTTTGAATTGGAACAGAATTTATGGAAAAGGAAGCGTTAATTTCAAAATACGCTGGAAAACGGAAATTTATTTATTAAATATTTTGGAGAAAAAGATTAAATTTTAAAGTTTAAAAGGAACTATTTTTAATTTTAAAATATTCTGGGAAGGAGAGATTTAATTTTAAAACTTAAATGAAACTTCTGGAAAAGGAGGATTTAATTTGTAAATATTCTGGAAAAGATATTCTAGAAGAGATTAAAATTCGATATCATTTTTCTTTATTTAATCAGAAGCAAAAGAAAAATATTGAAACTTTTTCGTTAGAAACCAAAATTCGTTCGTCTAGAACAAAAATTTCGGTTCAAGTCTGTGACTAAAAACTTGTAGTAAATTTTTGCGGAAAATATAAAGAAAAATTGTGTTGACAAATTTTCAAACGCTTTTGAACTTGAAATGAGTCCGAAAGCTCAAGTAATATACTCATTAATCATATAAAATTTTCGCTCAATAATTATTTAAATATAGAACTACTTTTAGTTTAATAGTAAGATATTCTGATGAGGATTTAGATTTAAATGTTTTGTACGATAAATTACTACGTTACAAAAGGCTAACCACGCTTAATAATCTAAGAATATCCAAGAAAGCCACCTTTAATATGATTATTCTAGATGCAACATTTAACCTCTTAACGAAAATAAATCTTTTGCTCCTTTAGTATCCAATCCTATAGGGTAGCCTTAAGTTCGTCTGTCGATAAAAAGCCAAATTTTTTATTTGTTTTAGTAAGAATACTGAAATTGTGAACGAAACGTAATACATACATATGCAATAGTTCGAGTTAGTTAGTGTGTTTATTAGGTTCCATGAATCCCTTGTGATTAACGCTGCATCACCATTTTACGTTTTTTTTCAACGATTTAATACACTTTTGGTGAGAGCTCCACACAATTATAATCGTTGCAACTATCTTGATTTTGAACCACTTTCGTTTAAAGCGAATTAACACCTGCGGTTTAAGCAGCTTTGGAAGCATCGTAAAAGCCATGTAATTCGAAATTCTGTTGGTTTGAGTGATTGCTAAGGTCGTCTTAATATTTTCAGGAAGATATCATGATCAACCCATGCCACATATGTGTGTAATCCTCTTTTTCCACTATGAATAGTTGGTCCTAGCAGTAACTGGTCGTTTAATGAGACACTCTTCGTAAATGTGTGGCATGAACGAGTAATGTGTCAGTTTTTAATTTCCCAAAGCGAATTCATTTGATTTTAAAGATCGATACGGGAATGAAAATTCATGAGAATATCAGAAGGACTTCCCGGCACATAAAATAATTTATTGAAAACGCCATCGAGTAACACATCACCAAATACGTCCACACCAAATATTTGTTCGAAATATGTGCCAATGTCGATATAGCAACCACATATACTTGATCACAAATGCATTTGTTGTTATTTTGATACTAGAGCTTGTATTAGATCGAATTTCGAAGTGCACTTATCATTAGTGTGTTTCCGCTGTAACCTTAATTTGTTAGCCGATGCCACGGCTATGATGGTTGCTTGCAATTTTTATATAGGCAGCTTCTGCATGATGTAAGTTTTATTGAGGTTTCACGTACTAATGAATGATATCGCTGAATGTATTACAGGCAGCTGTCAGTACTTCTGAACTTCTTGGTGTAGTGACTTCTTAAAGAATTGAATCATAATTGACTTTAGTTTTTGAATTTAAAACAAACACATACAGAATGCTTACTGCCGCCTTACGGTTAATGGTATTGTGAGGAAACGTTCCATTGAACTGGCTCTTGTTAAATGGGTTTCTACTAATTTGTATAGTAAATTTGCCTTTACAAAATAATGTTAAAGGATTTAGTTTCAAATTGTAAAATGTAACCTAAAAACTTTGAACCAAATTAAGAAGAGAAACCAGATATTATTGGTATACATTCTTTGTAAAGAAAAATTTGAACCATTTTAATCTAATTTACAAACTCATTAAAAGCTCTTTTGCTGGAAAACGTGTATAACAAAATAGTTTTTTTTTGTATGTAACACTAAAACCAAAATCAACTAAAATTAAATGTCATTAAAAATAGTTTTTATCTCGATGCTACTAAAGTATATTATACGTATAGCATAATATGTACATAAAAGCATATAAACTATTCCCACAACAAAAATAAAATCTTTCAGCTTGAAAATGGTTCCATATATAAAACTTACTTTTAATATAAATTCAATTTAATAAAACGATGTATTTTTTGTATGCTGTGTGTTAAATCTCACCAAAAAGCCAAACACAAAAAAAAAAGCTCAACTTTTAATGTTGGTCTTAATTTCATTCATATTTTCCTTTCAAATTTTTGTTTGGTTGTTGTCGTCGATGTTTTTTTCCCTTTTCATTTTGTGCGCTGTTGTTGACATTTATTTTAAAAGTAAAGCGTGTTGCGGGAAAACAAACTTCATCTTTTGCTTTTATATATTTGTATACATAATATACAAAGAAAATGGTTTTTCCTTTTTATTTACTTTTAAATTATAAATAAGGAAAATAAAATTATAAAAAATGTCAGCTTGTATACGGTTTACGTAAAAAGTAAATTTACTTAAAACATTCTTTGTTGTTGTCTTGTTTAGATATATAAACTTTAATCTGACACAACAACACGGCAGAGCTTTATCGTGCGTTTTATAATACGAGATGATTTAAGAAAATAACATATCGCTATTTAATACGAACATAAAATTAAGAGCTTTTTTGATAAAGAAAAAAATGTAAAGTTACAAAGGTGAATTCCCACCCCTACTTCACGAAACGATACTATGCATAGCTATATACTTATAGGTAATGATATAAATATACAATTGTTTGCTATGTGATTATCATCGACTTTAAAAAATGGATAAAAATATTAAATTATATTTATACACATGTTAATACCGTATCATGGTATAGCAATTAAGTTGCCTTACCCGTACCTATCAATTTACTGGTAAAAATAATATAAACCATGTTAAACGAATATAATTCATCTGGCCTTGTGTTTATATTTGTACGTTTACACAGAAAATATTATAGGTTAATCTAATTCACGTGTTACTATGTAGTTCCTTTATAAAATAATGATAAGCTCGTTACTAAAGTTTATTACCTTAAGCGCGCGCGTACATTGCAAACATATTGGAAAAGTTAATTTTAATTAAACCTTTTTATTAATAAACAATACATCTAAAGTACATAAACAAATTAATCATAAGTTTCATCGTACTCCCGTTGCTTTTGTACAAAATAATGAAACTTTCCGTAGAAAAATAACTTTTTAAATAAATCAAATGAGAACAAAACTATATTTAAGAACAAGAAGAAAAACCAAAGAAAATAACAAAATGAAAATTTAAGAAAACTATAATTAATTTCAAAGAAAAATTGTGTGTTTTCACTGTATAAAGCGCCATAACAAAATGAAAGCAAATTGTATTAAAAAAGAAAAAAGCAAAACCTTTATTTCAATTATTATGAAAACAAATAATAAAGTAAAAATGGAAATTATAGCCTGAAGCCTTTAATACAAAAAATAGTTTTTCCAACTAACATTAATAACAAGGTAATAAATATTTTATTTTTTATTTATTTGTTGTTGTTTGTTCAGAGGGAGGAAAATGAAGAAAAAAAGCTACAATCTCAAAACAAAACAAAACAAAATTTTTTCGGTAAAATTTTCATCAAAATTACAAAAAGCTTTTTAATTTTATTTTGATATAAAAGTTCTTCTTTGACTATTTCAATATGATTGAATTGCGCTACTTAAATTTTATAGCTTTTATTTTGTGTACGATCAACAAAAAAAAAAAAAACAGAAAGCTTTGTCACAAACGTCATTTTTAATAAAAAGCTTTAAATTGCCATTTTAATTGTTTTACAAATCGTTTCGAATATGAAATATAATGAGATTGGTTATTAAAACAAAATTTAAAACCATACGATACAGATTCGTTACAGTATTTTCTATAATATATTGTATAATACACTTTCCTGGAATAAAAGCTCCCCAAAAAAGAAAAACGATTTTTTTTTTTAAATTTAATATTAGAACAAACGAACGAGCGAAAAATGTCTATTAGAAAATTATCCTCAAGTAAAAAAAATGAAAATTAAAGAAATAACGCCCCATAATTAAATCTAAAATGTTAAAAATTATAAAGAAACAAAAAATTGATTTTGTCCTCCACACCCCTGTAATAGGGTCGATTTAGGAGAAAATCGGAATTAAATTTATTAGAAAATTGTCTTAAGTTTGGTGTGAAATTAAATTTATTTTTTGGTTAACTGTAGCTTTTTATTTTACAAAAAAAAAAAAAAAAGTGTAAAGCTTTAGGGATTTATTGGAAAATAAAATAAAAAGTTTTAAGGTCGAACAAGATAAATGAGGGTTTGAATTAGTAATATGGACTTTGGTAGGTCTTATAGGTTTTTGTGTATTAAATGAAGTAGACGCCGCATATGGCCTCGAGACTTTATCGTTGTCATAAAATGCTTATGTACTAATTAGGGATTGCTCATTTCCGGACCTTTTACATCGCCGCGAAAAAAGGATTGTGTTTTTCTGATATCCGGGAATTCCCGGGATTCGGAACAAAAATAAAATTCGAAAATTTTTAAATTTTAAGTCGATAAAAGTAAAGGAAGCCGAAGAATCGGCTTGATAGTGGGTCGTTTTAAAATTGGTTGTTTTAACTTATTTTAACTTAGCTTATACCAAGGTTTTTGGCACACCCTTATATGCTAGTTGTGTGCGGTGGGGATGATTCTCGCACACACTGGTGGTTTTAGGGGTGTGGCATTTTGGTGGGGGAGATTTTTTAGTTTTGTATTTTGTGACGTAAAGTGTTCGAGAAGAGTAATTCTCATGCGAGCGTCAGTATTTGTTGGGTTTTTGGATAGATTTGGTCAACTTGGTTATATTTTTGGTAGTTCTTGGATATGTGTTGGTTTGCTGTCGGGTTCGCCCATATATTCTTGATGTAGAGAAGGATAGACAAATGCTTTATCTTTGGGAATTTAGGTCAGCTCTTAGCTATTCACAATGGAATTGGCGCATAATGTCCGTATTCCGCTGTGAATGGTTGCCTGGGCTGACTTGAGGTTGAGAGAGGGCGAAGGAGACTAATCCATTGGAGTGATGAAGATAAAGCATTTTTTATTTTTTTTTTATTAGAATTTTGTGACTGAATTTTGGCAGCGAACGTGGGCATGGGCGGAACTGTTAGGAGAATTAGGTGGGGCTCGATTGTTTTTTCGTCTGGGGATTGTCTAGAATATTGATTATGGTTGATACTAATTTAGAGTTGTTTTCCTTGGAATATTTTCCTTCATAAAATGAAATAATTGAAATGGTTTCTACCACAGAATCGTCATACTGTTGAAATTGTTGATTTGTGTGAGAAATATTTTTCATTGTACACAGTGTTTGCGTAGATGTGTTGAGTTTGTTCGATTTCTTTCTTAGAATTTATATTTTTAAATGCTGTCTCGTTCAGGTGACCGTCGATTTTGTACATTTGTGTCTCGTATTATTTTGGCTGGCAGACTTTTATTCGCCATTGAATTGGGCTTAACAAATAGAAATGGGTTAGTTTAATAGGTTTGCTAAATCTAGTGATTAATTTAGATTGCTATATGTTTCTACAAGAAACTGACTCAGCTTGGGGGTAAGTAAATTAGGAATTATGGGTTTCATTGCGCAGGGAATGAACAAGTTGATTATTAAAGAGTACTTGTTGATATAAAGGGAATGCTGCGAAAAATGTGTTGGTGATTCAGCGAACAATCCAAATGTTGGAAACAAATAAGGAGAACAACATAAAATCAGAATATGACGTTGAAGAAGGTTTAATTTTCTTTATTTTTATGTTTAATGTTGTACGTTGTGTAAATTGTGATGTTATCCGCTCGAACGTTGGTGAAAGTAGAGAAAGCAAAAACGATGTTAATGCCTAATATCGGCTGTCATCTCGATTATAATTCGTAATTATAATAGGTGATATTTAGTTATAGAAGTCACTGGCGTTGAGATGTGGGACGTACACTATGTAGCACACACATTACCGGTCCGCCTAAAGGATTAACATACTTTAGTTGTTATTCGAAGTTGTCGTTGATCGGGAGCAGGCATAATTTTACAACCAG
The DNA here is from genome assembly GCA_958295665.1 of Tipula vernalis. Taxonomy (NCBI): domain Eukaryota; kingdom Metazoa; phylum Arthropoda; class Insecta; order Diptera; family Tipulidae; genus Tipula; species Tipula vernalis. The sequence continues at coordinate 123,331,751 of OY282558.1, read as the reverse complement.
ACGTCTCACCATGTTATCTTGGAGTTTCGCGTTAGCAGCTCGAACTAGACCATCAGAACCTAGGTGAGTTTCGGTGATTCTCTTCTTTTAGTAGCACCAATTCCCCCCACCAATTGGTACTTCTCCTCTGTTAGTAGCACCGATTGCCCGTAAACCAACTTCGTTTTAGAATTTAGCGATTTGGGACGCTGTTGAACGCATCAAAGGTACTCATTGGAGCAGATTCTCCAAAAATTTGGGTATATGTGCTGAATTTGTAGATAGCGGTTGAGGTGGTTTGAGTTCATCTCGAGCAATGATAAATGAAGTGAACTCTTATTCAGAAGGTTCTCTCGAGATTGACCTCATGAAATCTCATCGGCGAAGTAAACCTCTTGGGTTAACCTTACCCAAAATTCGAAGGACCAATCCAGCTCTGGAACCGTTACAAAGCTGATATGTTGGTGTGGCTGACGAATTCTTGTGTTTTGGATAAATCGTCGACACAGTATGGTGATGCGAAGTAATTTGGCGAGTGTTGAATATCGGGTGAGCAAGCTACTTTAGCTTGAGTGACTATCATTCATTTTACGTCGCGTTCTTCGAGGCGAAGGATGTAAACAATTCAACAATGATTTTGTAATTGTTGATGATCGCATAATAGTTCACCTCAACGGATGATTGCCTCATAACAACGGGTCCCAACTGCCAAAGGAACACGAGCATATACCACGGTTCATATGCCTTCGTAGGTGCGTCGATGAATTGGAGCCAACGGTCGATTCTGATTGGCTGTCAGATCATCAGATGACATGCTGTCGATGCGGTTTTGATACTGAAAGTGTCAGTCAAGGGGGGCCAGTGCAACAAAAATACCTTAATTGATTCATCCCAGTTTAGCTCCAATGATGTGTGCGGCTCACGAAATTCTTCTGGAACTTGTTTAAGGAGTATTGCTATGATGTAAATGGCCACTTTCGAAGTTCGAAGCCACCGCATCTGAGCAGAGCCTCGATTTAACGTTGAATTTCGATCAGTGGGACGATATCATCGGCGCCGGTCATTAGGTCGTCTACATAAAAGTCGGTGAGGGTGACCTTGGCAGCTATCGGAAATGATTGACATTCATCTTGTGCTAATTGTTGGAGTGTGTGAATTGCCAAATACGGAGCACAATCAGTGCCATATCTGTGAAAGTTCCGATGTTCAGCTGCCACCAGGATCTGGCGATTCATTTGTTTGATATCTGCAATGAAAACAAACACATATTTACCAAAGCTTGGGCCGACGTAGACGATCTGGTTCAATGAAACACTCGTTGTTGTTTTGCGCGTTGCATGGAACATGACTCGCAACTTCGGTGTAGAACGTGAAGTTTGTAAAACACCGTGATGCGACAAATAACAGATTTGATCGGCAGTCGTGGTGACATCTAGCCGAACTTCTCCCATGTGATTCAAATCACATCATCACATGATCGTCTTTCATGAATTTAATGTATTCAAGACTTAGTTGTGGTTTCCTCATGCAACGATGTTCTTGGTTGAATGGAAATGATGTTCACAATTAATTTCGTCAGCGAAAATGATTTAAGTAAATTCTCGATAATCGTCATCAGACTTGAAAGTTGACTGGTTTCTGGACAACCCACCTTTCCGTTCAAAACGTATCCTAATCTCGTTTTCTGGGCAATAGGAGACCCATCAATACTTTGTATGAGTCCTTGCAACTGGATCATGTTCATTACATCGGCTCGCGGTTTCAATGAGATAATCAGCAGCATGTCCCTTATAATACATGGCAGATTGAAGTCACCAAGAACCAAAAACTTATGGTTATCAGGTGAATTTAGGTTGGGTGAAAAATGTACTAAGCATATAATTAAAATTTTCCCATTAGGCAAATTAATTTTCAACCACGCGTCATCAAAAACACTATTGGGACTAGCGAGCTCACTAGCGATGAATAATTTTTTAATAGCTATAAGTGACCCGCCGCCGTCATATAAATTGGTAAGAGCAAGATCGCGGTCTTTACAAACTACATAATAGTTCATATAGGTTCTATTGATCGATTCATTTAACCACGTTTCAGTTAAACAAACAGTATTGGTCAGCAAATTTATTTTAAAATTTCTTGGTAATATTTCTCAGTAATTTCTTGGTTTCATATAGGAAAGTTTTAATTGCCGGTGACAGATAGTCGGTTATTAAAATACTGCACTCAGTTCCATGTAATGTATAGTTTTAGCTAAGCCACTTCGGTTTAATTTTGCAATACAAATGCTGTTACTACTGTAACCGAATTTCAGAAGTAGACATAATTGCTGAAAGAGTTCGCTCCGGTTAACGTCTTTCCCGTTTGGGAAACCGTAAATAAACAGTTTTTGTACCATTTAATTGCCGCTCCAAAATATTGTCTGACACTACAACCAATTGTTCTTTAATTTTTGTGTTATCATCTTGAATTGAAGAGATATTGATTGAATTCACTTCAATGTGGCCCGCCATGTTCACAACCTGTTCCAATTGTTTCACTATTTTAATAAAGTCAAATTGGAATTGGTAGCATCATCAACCGCTCCGATAATTTTTTATATTGATTATTTGGTCAAAATGGTTAATTGTAAAAAGTGTGCAAGGCAAATTATGTCATTTAAGCTGTACCAATGTGAGATATGGTTACAACCCTACCATCCCAACTGTGATGAATTGTTAAAACTCAAAGTCAATGACATTGACAAGGGTATAATTAATTGTTCTTGCTGTCGTTGTACTGATTCCAACTTAATTCAGGCTTCTTCTTGTGCGTATAGTGATGATAATGTAAATAGTGCCTGGAGCGACCAGAAGCCTAGAAACCTTAGTTTGTCTGATAAGATTGATGGTGGTGGTGTTGCCATTCTGTTAAAAAAATCTATAATGATCGCTGAACTTGACTAGATTGAAGATATTTTGGATAACATGTGGATAAAAATTAAGACATTTAATGGTAAATTTCTGATAATTTGTCTAGTTTATTTCCCAGGCTGCATTAAGTTAGAACAGTATGAAGCATTTTGTAATAAACTTTCTAACTTGATATTAGATTCTCCTGTTGACTGTCAATTTTTAGTCTTTGGGGATTTTAATTTGCCTAGTATACCTTGAAGTACGAATTAAAGCAACATAATAATGTCAAAAATATTAATGATAGAATCCTTGACCTTATCTTGTCTAACCTTGATCGTAGTATTGTTAATGTCTATCAACGTCGTCATTTACTGTCCAGAATAGATGGGCATCATCCCCCTCTGATTGTTAGATATGAAAAGTGTTTATTGAAGAGTTTAGCATACCAACAGTTACCTAAGCCTAATTATAAAATTTTTAACTATAACGCTATCCGAAGTGATTTGAAACTGGTTGATTGGAACCACCTGTTTTCAAATAGTAGTGTTGATCTTGCTGTTGAGAAATTCTATGAAGTTCTTTATAGTTTTATCAGGCCTGCCACTCAGTTTAAGGCAGGTACATGCTAAATTTCCAGTGTGGTACTCGATTAAATTAATTAAGTTAGTTAAGTTAAAGCAAAACTATCACAATCCGTATCGTAAATTTAAGTTTCCCAATGACTAAGCGATATTTTCCAAACTGCGTAAGAAGGTAAAATTGGAAATCCTGAAAGTCACATAAAGAAAGATTCCAAGTTAATTTAGATCTATTCTCAGGCTCTTACAAATAAATCACTATACCCATCATTTATGAAACTAGGTGATGTTGAATCTACTAGTCGACTTCAAATTTGTAATTTATTTGCTGATCATTTTGAATCGGTATATAACTCAACGGATAATTTTTGTGATGTTGTTTATAACAATTATAATATAGCAGGATGTATTCAAAGTTCTATCAGCATTGAATATGAAGAAAGGTTTTGGGTCAGATAATCTTTGGGAAGGAATTTGATAAGGTATCCCATAATATTTTATTAGATAAATGTTATTAAAATGGGACTCTCTGAGCAAATTTTGAAATGGCTGGGGTACTATTTCTCTGAACGTCTACAGCAAGTAAAATTTAATGGGTTTGTATCAAAGGAAATTGTGGCTAAATCTGGTCTGCCTGAGGGTTCCACACTTGGTCCCTTGGAAATACACTTTCCCTATAATATTAATGGTGTCAAATTGAAAAGGGTTCATGAGGTCTCTGATTTAAATTTGATATGCATATATCTGTCACATATGCTAAAGCACTTAAGTTGCTTGGCTTTATTTTTCGACGCGGGAAAGAGTTTCGTGAAAATCGTAGTTGTTTGGAATACTGTAGTCAGATTTGGTGTCCCTATTATGAAACTTACAAGGCTCAAATAGAGAGAGTGCAGAAGAAATTTACCATTTTTTTAATGTGCAAGTGTATACCGTTTAGTAGTCGTATTAGTTAGAAAGTCAGGCTTAAAATATTTGAGTTACAGTCGCTTCATTCCAGAAGACTGCTGTTTGATGAACAATTTCTTTATAAATTAATTAATAACCTGTGTGAGGCATCTTCATTGTCTTGTCTTAATTTTTATGCACGGTTCCGCAGAGTTAGAAATGCAATGTTGTTTCTTCCTTCCTTCTCAAGGACTAAATAAGTTCATAAATAAGTAGTAGAGTACAAAAAAAAAAAAAAGTAAAAATAAAAATACTGATTAGGTCAACCAGAAACGGTTCTATGGGGCGTGATTTAAATTTTTCTCACTAGACCAGTTAGATTATATGTTAGGTACCGCTCATTTAATACATAATTTTGCAACACTTAGCACACATAACTATAACTAAAGTTTCATATAAAGCAGTACTAACCCTGTGGGATCCTATATCATTTTCACCATAAACTAATATTTTTTTATTTGCTCCCTATCCAACCAGAAATTCCCATTAAAAATCAAATAAAGATTTACGAGATATCAAAATCAAGATAATAATATTATTTTGATCAATATTTTATCTTACAAAAAGTAAGAAAAACCTAACAAAACAAAGTAATAAATCTTAATTCATCAATATTATGTGTCTGTGTGTGTGTGTGGGGGTGTACGTATTTTAGTATAGTCCGTCTATAAACATTAAATGCATCCTTCTTTTAATATAACCAATCATTTTATATTTTTACTTACTTAAACTAAATAATATTGACATTATATTCAAGAAAAACTGAATAGAAAAACCAATAAATTTCAATTCAATACTGTGAAAGATTTTTTTCGAAATAAATATATACAACCACTTAAAGATATGGTTATGGTTCTCAAAATAATTTTGTTGTTAGTCTTTTATCCCATTTCTTGTAGGAAACGAGTAACAATTTTGAAAATATTATTAAAACGTCGACAAAACTTTTTCGTTTTTTTTTCCTATTGTTTTGAAAGATTTCTGAAACTACCGAGGAAAAGCATTAAATGTGGTGAAATAAAATTGAATATGTTCCAGCTGTTCTATAATATTAGTTTATTTAATAAGATGTATTTACCGATTGGTTTGCTTATATATGAATATAGGGTAGTTCGAAAACCTCTAAATTTGGTGCTAATAGAAGAAAGCATTATTTAAATCCACTTCATCTCTTAAATAAATCCATTAAGAATTCGTAGAATTTCTCATCTTATTGCGTACACGCATTTATATATGAAGCTGCTGAACCATAATTTGTCAAATTACTATGATAAATAACCAGAGATAATAAAATTCTTTACGTAATACGTTTATGAAAATTAATCACAGTAAAATATGACTCTTGGTATTATTATACACACAGTGATATGATTTATTAAATTAGCTAACTCAATATATTTATGTTTAGATAAAAAAAAAAAAAGCACGACGAATGTATGGTGAACTTTCAATATCAATCATCATTTCGCTCTTCCTTTTTTTTACTTTTTCCATGAGGAATAAATGGATGAATTACGGTGATTTTTATTTTAATATTCGGGAAATATTTTTCTTTTATAAACATGGAGGGCTTATTAGAGTATATAAATAATCTCGTTTAACAGTCACGGTATAAATAAAATGTAATATTTACTGTAATAAATTTCGGAAATGTTTTCGGAAAATTTCGGATTTGATGATAAATCAAGGTATAAAAATATTATTTACTTAGTAGTTTATTTAGGTAGTCAGCGTTTTATATTTAAACTAAACTTTAATATGAAATTGTTAACCATTATCCTTTAAATATTTTCCTAATACATTCCACGTAATTTACTGCGGCTGAATAAGTACAATATTCAGCCGTTTATGTTGAAATCTATTATGGTGTTGAGATCAGATTGGCAAAGTTGCTTTCAAAAATCAGCGTTTATTGATACTGATGAATATATAATAAAAATATAAAGAGCTGAAACCTCATAAGGTGATCAGAACTTCGGTCGTGATTAATTCAACTCGCAAATCAATCCCGAAATAAACCTCTTAAGTCAACCTTCAGCTTAACCTCCAACTCAATTTATAAGTCAACCTCATAATCATACTATCATACCACAATACCATCGTATAATCATACCATCAAATAATCATACCATCGTACTATCAGGTCATGACATCATCATACCATCACACCATCATTATAGAATAAATACCGTTATACCATCATACGTTGTATCATATATACAATCATACCATCACACCATCATAAAATAATATCAATTCATTATACCACTATATCATCATAACTCATACAATCAAATATATACCAGCTTACCACGACAACATCACACCACCGTAACGTCATACCATCATACCATTATACCATCGAACCAACATACCATTACACCATCATACCAACATACCATCATACCATTATAATATCATACAGGTTTTACACTTCAAATTGATCCTTTTACACTTCAAACTGAACTCTTAACAAATTATATGAATTCCCAATCAGGATGGAGCTTGGTTATTCCTTAGCCGACGATGATGAAAATTGACATAGTGTGGGATAATGTTCTGTAATATGGTCAATAAGAATATAACTTTATTAATCGCTATTAATCGATTATGACGAATTTTGATGATTCCAACGAATAGAAGGAAATGTGACCCAACAATTAGTTTAAGGCGAAGTTGTATAATGTTGTTGGTTCTATAATGTTGTCTATTTAGGTTTCTGTGAAGGTTGATGTTTCTTCAAGACAGCCTAAACAAACTATTTCAATTGCTAAACGATAAAGATTATCTCCCTAATAATATTCAAGTTCAATTAGAAACTTTTCTTGCCAATCCTTCGCTTCAAACTTTGGGTTATGTTTTCTGAGTATTTGCTGTCAGAGCGGTAGGTTTGACCTTGTTTAGAAAAATATAGTGTGTAGCGGAAACGCGACTATTATTATTTTAAATCCTTATTCTCAACTTCGACTTTCAATTTAATCGGTTAAGGAATAGCAAGGTTCCGTCCTACTTGGCCGTATTCCAGAACTTTATCTAAAAATCATTCTAAAATCCCATTACCGTCGCACATGTAAAATTCCATTAAAATCCGTAAAAAAATGGGCAAGTTCTATCCTAACTGGCCCTATTCCTGAATTTTAGGATCCCAATACAAGTCTACCTATCGTACTTCATCATAATCGGTTGAGAATAGCCAAGTTCTATCATACTTTACCATATTCCAGAACTTGATTTAAAAATCATTTTAGAATCCCATTTCCAATGCACAAACCAAATTTGATCATAACTGGTTGAGAAATAGGAAAGGTCCATCATACTTGGCCATTTTCCAGAACTTCATCCAAAAATCATTTTAGAATCCCATTTCCAGTGCACATATCATACTCCAGAATTTCATTCAACAAAAATAAAAAGGGCTGAAACGTCCTAATGTAATCAGAAATAAACTCCAATCCCTAACTGAACCTATTAACTCAACCTACAAATCAATTTGCAACTCATAAAAATAGAGACCTCACCTCCAAATTAATCGACAACCCAACCCTAAACTCAATCATCAAATCAACCTCAAATCGATTTTCATATCAACCCTTAACTTAACCCCAAATCAACCCCCAAACACAATTTTCTAATCCAACTTCTGACTTAATCCCAACGTTAGCTAACTAAACCTTAACTGAACTTCAACTGAACTTAGCTCGAACCAAATCGCAACCCTCTACTCAACTCCACACTTAACGGCCAACCCAACCCGAAAATCAACTCGATTCGAAAGATACATGTGTGCTTGAACTCAACTAAAATCAACTTAATCTAACTTCCCACTAAACATTAAACTCGATCTCAAATTAAACCCTAAAGCCGAATCACTCAATCAAATCCAAGACAACTTCAACTCAAACCATATTCAACCCTAACTCAACCCAACCCTAAACTTAACCATAACTCAACCCCAATTTAAACCTCAACTCAACGTTCAATTCAAACCCTAAATCAACACGGTTCGAAAACTACATATACATGAACTCAACAATCTTATCTCCACCGCAACTCCCAACTCAATCCTCAAATCAACATCGTCCGAAAAATTAAATGTGTACAAGAGCTCAACTCAGAAAAAGTCAAGCTAACTTAACACTCAAATATCAATTCAACCCTCAAATAAAACTCAATAAATCTCATTCATCCTCAAACTCTACGCCCTACTCAACCCCCAAATCAACATGCTCCGAAAAAACAAGTGCATACGTGAACTCAACTCAAGTTAATTTCCAACTCAACCCACAACTCTCCCAAAATAAATTCGCAATTGGACCGTCACTAAACCTGAACTCAATCCCAACCCAACTCCCAATTCGTCCCTCAACTCAACCTTAAACTCAATCTAAACTAACATGGTCTGAAAAACACTTGTGTCTATAACACTTGTGTCAACTCAATCCTAACTGGACTTCTAACTCGACCCCTAACTCAACATCAAAAACAGTTGCACCATCATACCATTAAACTGTCATTGCACCATATCATTATTCTAACATACCATTATGCCACTATACCATTAATCCAACGTACCATGTACCGTAGAACCGTCGAACCATCGTACCATCATACCATCATACCATCATACCGGCCTACCATCATAACATCGTCCCATCTTATCATCTTCCATCATAAAATCATGCCGTCATAGCATCTTACTATCTCACTATAATATCATCATTTCATCATACTATCACCATCACCATTACCATTACGATTACCATCACTATCACCATCGCGTGTGGATTTGTTAAATTTCGTACGTCCATACATACATTCATACAAACACTCACTTTTATATTATATAAATTAACTGCGTATATAAAAATTGATAAATATTTATATAACCAGATTTTGGGCCAATCCGTAGGGCAAGTATCCGACCCTCTTGAAGTACAGGTTCCAAAAGCATTTGGCGAAGACACAGTTTGGCGAAGAAAAAATCTTAATCGGACAAGCCGTTCTTGAGATGTCATGGGTACAGACATCCAGACGTCCAGACATCCAAACGTCCAGACAACCAGGCATCCAGACAGATGGGCGGATTTTTGTTGTTGTTGTTTTTTCGGACTCAGGGACTTTCAAAACATTAAGAAAAGTGGTTTTGGACAACCAGATTTTTGCTAATTTTTGACAGGACTTCAATACTTTGGTCTTTTTATATCGAAGTAATTTTAGAATCCCATTTCCAACGGACAAGCCGAATTTCATCATAATCGGTTGAGAAATGGGCAAGTTCCACCATACTTGGCTATATTTCAGAACTTCATCTAAAAATTATTTTAGAATCTCATTTCCAAAGCGTATGTTAAATTTGATTAAAATTTGTACATCCTAATTGGTCATTTATATAATTTTCCAAAGGTCTAATTTGAAATGTAAAAGGTTCAATTTGAGGTTTGAGATATTAACAGTGACCTTTCTTAAGTTTTAAACAATATTTGTGTACAGTTTGGTTCAAATCGGTCGAGGTCGCAAACGGCCCCCAACTCAATCTTAAACCCAAACGCAAATTCTCTTTCAATTTAAACCTCAAACTACCATACATAAAACATTGGCCAACGCCGTTCTCGAGATCCAGACAGATGGACGGACCTTTTTTTTATTCTTTGATTTTTTAGACTCAGGGACTTTCAAAACGTCGAGAAAAGTCGTTTTAAATCCACCAAATTTTTGATCATTTTTGACAGGATTTCAATACTTTGAGTAACACTTAAGTTTTAAATTGCGTCAGAGTATCTGTTACTATAACACTACTAGTAACTTTTTCTTAAAAAACTTGGGCACAAATTGGTATCATAAAAGTTCGGTATCCCCGGTTTATTAAATAATTTTAACTGCATCTCGCAAATGAACTTATTATTCAAAGCGAAGCTTGGAATGACGGTGAAACAATTGACGTCATTTCAAAATGTGATTGTCTTCATTCTCTCGAATTATTAATTAGTATGAATAATAGTTCATTGCACTGCATTTCTTAACATCATCTCAACGTTGAAGTGATATCCATTGGCAACATCCCAAAAACTGATTAGATATTGCAGGGCATCGTAACATCGATAAATTTCTGCAACTGTAACGCTACAATTGATCGTTTCTCAGATGAAGAAGAATGTTCTCCAGCAGGCGTTTTGTCAGCATAAATAACAATCTTGTGTGTATCAGATGGCATCATGTCAATTGCTGTTTTGAACAAACGAACTAAATGATTTTTTACGTTAAGAAGCTCTTGTAGTTGGGGAACAATGGACCTTTTTATGCCGGTAGAAATTCCGCAGCGTGCATTCAATTAACAAATGTATTTCAATCACCGATGAAATACATTTGTAAGAATTTATGTTAAACATCTGCGAATCCAAGCATAGGGAACCGGATTATGATAAATTTGTCCTTCCACATTGAAAGTTGGCATGCATTGGGCTGTTACGATTTCTGCGAAAACGACGTCATTTGAAAGCATGAGTTGCATTTCCTGAGGTTAGATAGGAAATGCTTTGATTCGGCGGTACATCCGACAAGCAAAGTTTTTAATGACTCCGGCGGTTCTCCAAGTTGAAGCAGTTTAATTTTTCCGGCGGCACCGGTTGCTGTTACGTTGAACAGATGGTGCTGTTTTTCACAAAAAACATGTTTCACAGGCATGTTAGCGCGTATTCGAATGCAACGTTGTGTCAAAATTTCAAAGCTATCGGTGATGAACTTTAGGAGATTTAAGAGCTTGAACAAACGAACATTTACATTTTTATCAAATTCTACCCCTAACCTAATTTTTTTACTCATTTAAGGCTTCCAACATATCCATATACATAAAATCGATGACAGTTCAAACATATAATGGTAATTAAAACCAAAAAAAAAAAAAATGTAATCCCATTTTTTTCCCGTAAAAAATGTAACCTCGACTGATAGTGACAAACTGTTGAAATTTAATTTTTTAACACTTTGTTTGTTCGTTTATTTATAAATTAATTTTTATATTGTTCATGTTGAACTATTTAATTTTTTTTTATTTAATTTTTTATTCTTCTCAAATGTGCAACACGATAATTTTCACGCGATGGCCTTTCTATACAGTGGAGCGGATCAAATGTTAATTTTAGCTTCGTAATGTCCTTTCATTATTATTATTTTTGTTTTTTTAATTTTTTAGTTGAGTGATAACTAAAAAAAATAAATAAATCTGTCAGCTACATACATATCAGATAATTCTAGAAACAAATGTGCGAACATTTGTTCAATTTGCAATGCTATGCTGGAAATACATAAAATACAAGTGTTGATTCTTTTATGCAGCGAGAAAAGCTCAGTAAATTTTTTACATGCCGAAAGACATGACGGATCTACTTTGTACGTGTAACTAATGGTTTGTACGGCAAATGCTAAATTTAATAATAAATCTACTAAAAATCCGAATTAAAACAATATTTATGTATGTACCCCCTGTATATATGCATGCAGACAGTGCGAGATGGAAAAAAGGCATAGTATTACATTTGTAAAGCTTATTTATTTATAAATGTATAAACAACGGAAAATCTACGCTATCATTATTTTTATTATGAATCAAATCCACGTAAAGTAAAATAAATTCTAATAATAAAGTTTTTCATTTTAAATTTTATTTTTTGTTCTGTTCTTATTTATTCATTTTCCACTGTACTGAATGTACCGTACACACAACGCCGGGAAACATACAATACAGCAACGAGAGCTTATTTTTCACTACAATACACTTTAGCATATAAAAATATGTACTCTTACGTAAGATAATGGTGAAGAAGAAACAAAAATCATTTTTCGTTATTTCTTGTCATTAAAATTATTAAGTTAAAAATAAAAATTTGAAAAATACTAAGAAATAAAATATGTACACGTTAAATATTTTTATGTTCTATAACATAGGAATGGTTTTAGTGGGAGATAATATTTTATGTAGACATTATGATTACACATTTATTTGAAATAAACACACACACACACACACACACAGAAAAGCTTTACCTAAGCTTTCTAAATTTAATTTAAACTTTTGGTAACGTTTTATCAAAGGGAAAATTATCATAATGTATTATGCGCGCTATATGGACAGAAAATATTTTTTTTCGCGCTTTTTAATACAGCGGTTTAACTTTAATGATGTAAATTAAGTGGGATAAGTTTATCATGAATTTAAAAAATAAAAAATGTTTTGTGTGGTTTAAAAACTGACACACATTTCGGGACTCTAATTAACACCGCAATACACAATTTAATATTCCATGAAACGTGTTACATAAAAGCTATCCATCAATATTAAGCCCCGCCAACAATTTTCATATTTTAAAACATCAACTCCTCCCATCGCAAATATTCTGTCATTACTCAATTAAAATCCCGCCCAAAATCAATTGAATGCAAATTTGTCCTACTGTATCGACCTTGCTTCACGTACGAGTATACCATAAATTTCTGAGAAAAATTAAATTACTTGATATCTTCTAATATTAATTATTTTTACTGTTGTAATAAAATTGAATTAAATTTTATATTTTCCATATTCCATATTTCCATATTTATTTTTTATTATAAAATATCAAATATCAAATTAAAATTGACATTTTTTATTATTTATTTTCTATTTTTAATTTGATTTTTCTAAATTTATATTTTTTCTTCCTTAAAATTTCCTTCGTGGGCAGAATACATGAGTGGCTACTGGCTGAATAAGGGACAACTCTCTACCAGAAAAAAGGACTAAAATATAGATAATTTGGGGCTCATAATTTTTGGGATACTGAATTTCGAATCAAAGCTACTTAACCTCGAAATGTCGAAACAACCTATATAAGTTAACGAAACAATGGTCGGAGGGTTTAAAAAAAATGAAATATATTCTTCAAATTTTATATTATTACACTTTTACGTACAAAATTACTCTAACTTAAAATTAACAATTTGTCTTTTTTTATATAAAAAATTAAAATATTAACGTCAGCTTTTTTACATTGACGTTGTGTTCCAAAGCATGTTTTGGGCTCTGCTTTCTTAAAATTTTCTCTTCGTAGCTTGTTTTGTTGAACGTTTTGAATTCTTTGCACTGGATGCACTGATCTTCATTTACTTTGTTCCTAAAATTTAGTAGACCTTGGTAGTTGATACGGTTGGACCTAGCAAAGAATAGGTCACTGGGCTTTCTTTCAGTCACTGAATGTATGTTGTTGTTATATCTATCCACCGCAATATTGAGTAGGTCCTTTACAGGGAGGTCTTTATATTCATATTTGAGTATACCCTTTCGACCGAGCCGTTCACCTCGCTTTTTTGAGATGGTGTAAGGTATATTTGAATTCCAACTGTTTTGATATAATCAGATATCATTGGGCTGACAAAACTTGATTCATTGAAATCCATTACTATTGTTTTAGGTGCGGTGATATAGTGCAGAATTTTAATGATCTTGGTCCTTAGACAGCTGATCTATCCTAGATATGAAAAAGTTTCGTCAATTTGTCTATGCACGTGATGAATTTTTCCGTCTTTATGTTGACTATATCTCTTATGGTTATTTGGGATTGGTGTTTGCTGTAATTTAACCTTGTCAGGATAACGGTCATATTTTCTCGTAAAACAAGTTTCACAGTTCTGTGTGTATTTCTTTATAAGGCTTGTTGTTTATCTGTGGGAAATAATATTTCTCCAAAATCTGTTTATTATTTTCCTGACAGTTTCTATGGGTTTTTTAATGCTCTGCTTGAATGATATTAAATGTATGCTCTTCGCTTTTTACGTCTTGTACAATCCTTTGTGTTAATCGAATTTTGTATCTGCTAAGATGCTCCATGAATACTTCTTGTAATTTTTGGATGTGTTCTTCCGAAACTTTGTTTCCATAGATTGCGGTTGGGCTAAGCCTTTCTTTTAGGACTCTCGTCAGTGTTTCTTTGTTTATCTGACTTAGGCAGATAAAATGCCTCCGATAGTTAGGGTGGGGTTCCTCATAGGCGTAGATGTCTTTCTTTTCCGAAATGATGAGTTGATTTTTGAATAAGTTTATGGGTGCTTCACAGTATGATATTAAGTCAGTGTAAATGATGATCTGCACTATGAATCGTGCTATATGTTGATAGCATATTTGTTTCTAATTCCAGCCGTGATTAGGCGTCTGCTACCTTGTTAATGCAGCCTGGTTTGTAGATTATTTCATAATTGTATTATTCCAGTCGTTCCAGTCGAGTTTTGCGTTGTTGTTGCGATTGCTTAATTAAAATGTAAGGGGTTGATGTTCCGTTTTTTTTTGCTTCATATAAATAGTTCCGTAAGCTGTCCAATGACCGTATTACGGCCAACATCTCCTTTTCATTTACAGCATAATTTTCTTCCGTTTTATTTAATGACCTAGATATGAATGTAATAGGTCTGTCTTTGCCCAGTTCCCCCGTGATAATACTGTTGCTGACAATAAGTCTTTGAGTTGTTGAAATGCGTAGATCTCTTTCTCTGAAAGGTTGATTTTGCCAATTTGGCAAAATTCTTAAAGCTTTAATCTTAAATCTTTCAATTTCACCGGGATCCTTATTTTCTGAATTGCGCGGACTTTCTTTTTATCAGGTTTTATGCCCTGATTGGTTGTAATGTAACCGAGGAACTCGGTTTCGTTCTTGAGAAACTCCGTTTTATTAAGATTTATTCGCAGATTTGGTTTTTCCAATTTTGAAAATATTTTCCTGACGTTGTCTGTATTTCCTCCGAATATTATTATGTTGTCTATGTACACATAACATATTTTTCCGATGAACTCCTTCAGCACGTTGTCTATCATTCTCTGAATAATCCAAAGGGAAGCCTTAGGAATTCGTACTTCCCATTCATCATTGAAAATTGTGTCGTTTTTACATCCGTTTCTTTCATTTTAATTTGATGAAAGCCGAAAGTGAGATCAATTATAGTGAAGAATTGTGAATTTCCAAGATTCGCTAGTGTATTAGATATATATGAAATAAAATAAGCGTCTGACGTTGTTACAGCATTGAGTCTTTTAAAGTCAATGACCATCCGGTGTTTTCTTATACCGGAAGCATCTAATTCTTATCCATTACACGGATTTTATAATTATACGGGCTCTTGGAGGGCCTTTTGATACCTCACTCCTCATGTTTACTGGGATATAGGTAGAATTTGGAATAATTAGGTTCTTCCGTAGTGCGCTTAATTTCTGCTCTTATGTCAGTGTCGATTGTTTCATGATTGTTGACCGGTCCGAATATTTTTTCAAATTTTGACAGTATATTTTACATTTTTTGCTTAGATCACTGTAAGAGACGATTATCTCGAACTTCAATGTTATTGACCTGTGATGACTGCTTTTCCTTCAATGGTATCTTCATGTTTGGTGTTAAAATTAGTTTGTTATTTTTTTTGTCGGATATGGCTCCTAGTTCTTTTAGGGTGTCGTCTCCGATGATTCCGTTGAATGATTGAAATCCTGGTAAAATGAAAAATTTCAAAGTTTTGTGAATTCCGATATTTTAAAAAAATGGTTCGACTATTTTTTCCTTAATCGGTATGTTTCCACCAGCTGATCTTATATTGTATTGGTTGTTAGTTGGCATTGGGTTTTTAGTTAATTCGGGCCTGATGAAATTTTTATTTGCTCCGGTGTCGATGAGAAACTTGATCAGTTTATTATCTTTAGTTTTGTACTCTAGGTATGGTACGCTAGAGAGGCGCCCATCATAAAATTTTTTTCGGTGTTTTCACCCTGCTGTTGTTCCTCCTGATTGCATATGCCCACGTCTGATATTTTGTCAATTAATTGATTATATAGTTCTTCTTCACCTTCGGTTTCTTGGTGGTACATCCTCTGGTTTTGATCGGAATGTTCGCGTTTAAATGCTGGTTCATAATTTTGTTGGTTTGGATAATTCTGTTTACTTTTTGGTTGATTTGTCTGGTCATCTTGTTAATTCGTAGAATGGTTGATATAGTTGACCCGTTTTGCCTGAATAGTCCTGTTGGTCGTGGTGGTGTTACTCTTCCAATTCTATAGTTTTGGTGCTAGATGTTGTAGGCCATGTTTCTTTGTGGTACTGGGATATAGACAAGTTTCCTTTGTTGATACACTGGATATGAGTTCAATTGATTTATCTGGGCTACTACCGAAATATTCAAGCTTTTTTTGTGGATCGCTATATTTCGATAATCCAGATTCTGAAATTTTAAGCATGATATATTGGTTTTTGGAAGAGTCTGTGGGCATTGCATCATTAGCATCCTGCTTAGTTCGCCATTGAGTCCTCTTATAAATACATCTAATGCTCGATTTCCACATGTTTCTATCAGTACTTTTACTGTATCTGTTGAATATTCTTCTGTTTTAATTTTATTAATAATCAGTGAAAACTGATGGATGATGTTTGCATAGAATTCATCTATGCTCGTGTTTCCTTATAGGACGAGTCCTGAGATCCCTTTTATCGGCAGAGTTCTATTTGGGCGTTGACCGCTCCAGTGAGTTGTTTTATTTGGTCTACTAACATTTCGAGAGTAATTGCCATTTTATTTTATTGTCCCAAAAAATTATAAAAACTATATTTTACAGTAGTGAGTGAATTGTAGTTATATAAACAAATGCTCGAATTATATAAATTTATAAATGAGCCGCTACAGGACTCCGCCGCAAGTGATTCCCCCTTCCTGTTAGAAAATTTTATTATTGGCTGAGATACCAACAATTTTTATGTGGATTCCGAACTGATATTTGATCAGTTGAACATAGTATGCCGTCAATTGAAATGGTTTGATTTTTCCATTAATTAACACGGTAAATTGTTTTCGAAGGCGCCGAATTCTTACGAACACAAAATCACAGTTGGCAAGTGACTTGGAAACAAAAACGTGATCTTGTTTGGCTTGCTGAGTTGATTTCGAGATAATGTTTTGCATTGTGCCTCGGAGTTGGAATGTTCACCTGTAGCGGCTCATTCATAAATTTATATAATTCAAGCATTTGTTTATATAAATTTATGAATGATCCGCTATAAGATCTCTATACGCCTTCGATGCCTATGAAACTCCTTCGCAATCGAATCGAATTAACAAGATCACCAATTTACATGCTTTCATTGTCGACTCAAAGTCGTTTATGAAAAAAAAACTGCACTTCAGCCCAGCTCGAAAATATTTGGAAATCAACAGATAGTGTTATGCTGCAATCGTAGAAAGTATTCCTCTATTGTGTATTATGAGTAATTTGGTTGAATCAGAAGTTCATGTCACGGTAATATCCTGACCTGAAATCATCGAAATCATTTTTAAGTTTCATTTTATGTTGAAAACATTATAATTTAAATTTATGATGCTAATCCCGCGAACGCTGTTCGCCTTATTCAATCACTTTTTTTGCGAATTTCGCAAAGCTTCCCATAAGCGACTAAATGAAGCTCTACTTATTGTGGTGGAGATGGTTTCGCTCCGCTGCTCTTCTTGATTGTTTCCAACACCCCGTTAGTCATTTGATCACTTGTTGATTTTAAAACATTTATGAACATAATGAGTAGGTTGTTTCTCGTCGGTCAAATTTTTGATACAACCGATCAACTAGTAAATAAATGTGTTTCGTCAACGTTTTGTCAACGAAATTAATCATGATAAAAAAATTATAAATTTAATCACTAAAACCAATTTTATGAATTTTGATTCCAGCCTACCTTTGCCAATGGCAAAGCACGGCTATGCCTAGATGCCACAAAATTAAACGAATTGACGAAAAAGGATGCTTACCCACTTATTTCCTCCTTTATTGTTTGTTATAACTTTCATTTCATTTAACTTTCATAAAGAAAGGTGTGATAAATTCGTTACTTTTGTATCAAAATTCATTACTTTTACGACGGATGGAATGGTACTATTATCACAAAATTAATTGAATTCAGCTGATACGAACATTGGCTCATTGCCAGAAACGATCATGTCAGGTAGCGGAGTAATCTAATCGCGATGATGGTTACGGCTTATGAAAGCGATTGGTGGCTCAGAGTACCATCATTCATAAGATGAGATGGGACCACCACTATTCCGTAGGGGGAAGTATCACTGCACAGAATAAGTGGAAACCTCTCATGGTAGTGTGTGAAAATGCTGGATGATGATAGGAGTTTCTTCAAATCATCAAAAGAGTTTTTATGTATTGAATGCCATTTCGACGTTTGGCTTTTATCAAGCACGAGATGGAGAGACTCAGCAACGTTTGATATAGTTGATGAGAATGCATGAAGTTGTTGCTTATTTGTTGGTTCTGGTTAATCTTTTATGGCTGTTATTTTACCATCGGTAAGTCGGACTCCCGATGAGTTAATTTTAGAGAGGTGAAGCCCAAGTTCATCGGAACGTGTCGCTAATTAAGCTACGTTTTTCGCAGATACGGCAATATTTCTTCGATAATTCTTAAAATATTTCCAATTAGACCTTGAAATTTTTTTGGAGCTATGATGACCCCTCGTCAACGTTCAATTTGATTTTTTGCGGCTAGGAAAATATTTCTATAACCTTTAGCCTGCTTAGGGCTTAGCATTTTTATGCATCTTTCAAGGTCGCATGAATTAAACTCGCAAAATTTGTTTACAATTTTCGACATTAATTAAAACGCTGGGGTTTAATTAAAAATTGGTCGCATTACACAATGAAATGATGCTTCAATCGAAACTAATTTTCTACCACCCTTCTTCAACATCAATTCCTTTTTGGGCTTATTTTTATTGGAAATGGGGTGATTTCAAATTCTGAGGTCTAAATTATCCATACGTTTTATATCACTCTTTAGTCCTGTATTTACCTATGTGACTGTGGGACAATTATACAAAATCCATTTTTGGACGATATAAAGGGAATATTTCTGATCGTTATCCTAATAAAATTGGAAACAACCTTTAAATCCAAGTTTTTGAGCACTTAAAATCAAATTTTTATTGAGAATGTTTAAATACATTAATCGGTCCATATGTCTCCAGAAGCTGACATACAGCCCAATTGATCGAACATTCATTTAATAATTGGGTTTTATCCACGCGGTAACGCTTCCGTTGGAGATTCACATTAAAAAATGTTAAATTTATTCTCATCTGCGACTATAACATTTTCTCAAAACTGACATTTCAGTGTCGGTGAACAAGTGTAAACCTTAATCGTTTGTTTTACTATTGTTACTAAAAAATTGCCTATTTTCCTCGTTCCTACCATGTAAATATACACTGCGTGAGATTTTGAAATTAACTTAAAATCGTAACGCTTTTTGTTTATTAGTGGTAAGCTACGGTACACTCAATATCATTCGGGAATATGTTGGAGAGCTTTTATTTAATATTTAGGCGATTACCCGTTTACCAGAATTAAGAAATAATTCACGAATTTGAGTACCTTTTGCTTAAACTGCTTGTGAGTCACGTATTTCTCCTCAATTTTTTTGTTGACAGTACAGTATACTTCATTTTTGTATGTGCATTGCAATTGCATTTTTAGTTTAGTGTCAAATCTGCTTTTGGATTGCGAAGTACACTTATTTGCAGCACTACATACACTCGTTGAAGCTTAGATTTCGAACGTTCTTGATTATAGACTGATAATTTTAGTAAAGGAATACAATTTCTATTGGAAACGGATTGAATTATGTGATACTGATTCACATTGTGTTCAATAAATACTCATACAACGTTTCATCCTACAATATGCATGTCTCACATGTTTATCTAAAGTAGACATTTTACAGAAATTAATTGATTATTTCTTCAATAGATTGTCCTAGATTCCGATTGTCTTAGAATTAATGTTTCATTGTATGGCATTCCTGAAACCTAAATGTAGTTTTTGGAAAAAATGCTAAATCCTAATCTGAAGATGTCATTTAGGTTTGAATACTCCGAATTCATACAGGATATAGCACTGGTTCAAATATAAAATATTTGAACCTCCTTGAAGTTATCCTAGACTTTCATCCCAGAAAAATTTGAAATAACGTCTGATAACATGAGC
This sequence comes from Tipula vernalis, assembly GCA_958295665.1. Taxonomy (NCBI): domain Eukaryota; kingdom Metazoa; phylum Arthropoda; class Insecta; order Diptera; family Tipulidae; genus Tipula; species Tipula vernalis. Next base: position 123,311,317 of record OY282558.1, on the reverse strand, counting down.
GTAAAAATTCATCCCAGACTTTTTTTTCAACCAATTTTCAAACCGGGTTTTTCCAATTTTAAAACCGGTTTGTTTGTTAGAATTTTTGTTATATCAATAAACACACTTTTATTGATGAAGCGAAAATTCTGGCAAGAGAACCGCGTTCCAAATTGGCCTAGAGGTAGCCAATGGGGCCGCCTAATAAACTGACAAAACAAATTTGCAGGGCCTCCATATTTCTGAGCGGAAAAATTTTATGATTTTTTTTTTGTTTATTTCTAACAAAGGAAAGGCAATGCGTTTATTGATATAACAAAAATTCTAACAAGCAAACCGGTTTTAAAATTGGCCCAGAGGCAGCTGCTTGAATCCTCTTCAAAACAAATTTTCAGGATAGCCATAATTTTGACATAAAGAATCTTTTTTTTTATTTTTATTTTTTTTTTCATTTTTAACTACGAGAAAAATATCTTATAATAAATTAAAATCCTGGAAAATTGGAATTTTTGGCTCGAGTAAAAAGTCTGGGATGGATTTCGTGGAATGCAAGTTTTCGTTTCGATATTTTTTTTTTTGTTTTCAAAAAATATTTTATTAATTACTAAATGCCCGCACAAAAACTAAAAGCCAAACGTCAAAATTAAAATTTTGAGTTAATTGTTTAAGTTTTTATTGAAATATCGTCAACTCGCTCGGTTCGTTTCGTCGCTGAACCTAACATTGTGACAACGTTCACGGCTTTTATTTCATTCTGTAATATTTAATTTCAAGGCCGGAATGAACAGAATTGAGAAACGATTGAAGCTAGTATATAAAAAGACCTCTTTGGTCTCTTCGAAACATAAACTATATGTGATTGTTAAAATAATATTTTAACCATTATCCGATTATTTAAATTGTTTCAGACGCGCTCAAACAATAGGTTGTCGTCTCACATTTAGAGTTTTTTGTATTAAAATTAATTACTTCATTTAATTAATTAAATACCTTAGATCCTCATTAAATACCTCAAAACCAAAAATAAAAATTACTATACCCTTCAATGCAAAGTACAACAGTGCAAGTATGGTTAAAAACCAAAAATTTATAAAAACATTACAAGATAATCTTATAATAAGGGCTAGTAGTTTATTTTAAACTTCATACCGCGTCTTTTTAATCTGACGTAAGTAATTATTATTTTTTTCTCTGTAAGGGAAGGAAATGTCCGGATTTTAATCTGACTGAAAATGCTGAGCTCGGTATTATTATGGAATTATTTATATCACCATTCTATATTACAGCTACGTATCACAGGAATTTCACAAAATAATCCGATTTAAAAAACCTGCAAAATACTTCAAATTTTGTTTATTTGTAGACACGGTTCAAAAAATCGAGTATTAAGATTTTTCTAATTCATTATCTCAAAAATCACATGCATCGTATATTTATATGTTTATATATTTATATTTATATTTATATGACATTTGTCTGTTATAAAAGTTACACAATTCTTTTATCATTATTAGTGGCAACTATTGGTCGAGTGGTTGATTCTAACAAAAATTAACTTTTTGGATTATACAATTTTTGCTGTAACCCAACACCATGTAGATACGTTTACACCTCATTATAGGCTATTTTCTCACCGTTATGGCATTTTCTTTTCAGAAAGATTAAAAAGGGCTCAATAGTCCTTCACCTTTTTTAAAATATTAAGGTACTATACTTAACTAATCGAGGTTTCATAGATCTGTTGATGAATTAACTTTTAAAATTCCTGCTAAGCAACATCAAGTTAAATGAATTTATGTAAAAATAATGTCCTTAGTAAAACTGCAGTGATCGAAAATCATTATAAATCATTAATAATTTCTTCGTTTCAATATGTAAATAAAAATACAAATTTGTTGAGATTTTCCATTAAAATTCAGGGCCTCAAAAATGTTTTTGCAAGGCATCTCGTTATAGTGATTGCGCCTCTCTGTGTTCATTTAATAATCAAATATTTCGGGGGGGGGGGGGGAAGAAATTTCTTAAGACTGAGCCACTCAACCATACAAAACTCTATGTAGAATGAACCAACAGAAAACTTTCAAAATCATATAAATAATTGCGCATTCCAAACATTCAATACCGCCACCGATGGTTAAATGGTTTATTTTGGCACATTTTGATTTGATTGTTTATACAGTAAGTTTACCCTAGCTTTATTTTTATGTTTTGCTCTGATTGAACCTTCTCTATATATTATTCTCTTTGGTAAAACCCTTTCAAAAATTTAAATGTTATTTAAAGAATCATGTCAAACCCAAGTTTTCTGGATATATTTCGCACCATTGGGATTGTACAATTTTGTGCCTTTAATTAGAAAATTTGGGCATAGCGTGGGAATTATCACACCAGAAATCCCATATATTCTGTTTACCTTATTAATCATATATTTTTTCGTGTATGATGATTGTGCAAACTTGTGCGTTACTAAACTTCCCTTCAAAATAGTTTATGTTGGCTAGAATCGGCCATAGATCAACCACAATTTATCAAAATAGCGGTTTTTTTAATAGGCCATATGGGTGATTTCCAGAAATCCCACCTTTTGTTCACATTCGAATTAAAACAAAGTGTAGTTAATATTCTGGCCAACATTTACGTTTGTGCACAATTGATTGAAATCATGGTTTTTCGAAGATGTTAAATGGGCGATTTGCAGAAGTTTTACATTTACGAAATGGGCTTTATACGCTTGAACAAAATCGGGAAATATTGAAAACTTACTTTCAAAGTGGTGAGTCTTCTACCCAAACTGTAAGAAATTTACGTGGAAAATTCAGTCAATTTGTGGATCGTTTCAAATGCAAGATAGCGTTCTAGAATTTAAGATTCCTTCTATCTGGACCACTACGGTACTGAATTGTTCAAACGATAGAGTTTTTTCTCGCGTTACCCGTTTAAAATGTGTTTTCAATGAAGTTGGGAGCGCGCCGAGGAATACATTTTTAGTTTATCGGTTGAGCAGTAGAAAATTCTTTGATTTTCCTGAATTGTTCAGTTTGTGTACTGTAAAGATTGTACAGTTCCTTTAGCTCATTTCTCGTTCCGCGAAAATTAGTCACGTTGTCTGACCAAATGGTTTGATTTGTACCACTTCTACGATTAATAAATCTTTTCAAACAACCTATAAAGAAGCCTGTGCTAAGACTTTGCACAACTTCTAGATGTACCAGAGGCAAAGTCTTACGGTTTATGGACAATTTTTAGCGGATGGCCTGCAAAAGCCTACTCCTGTGTTGAGAAATGCCTTAAATGAATTAAACCGTTCAATGAACAGGTTTCCCATAATTTGTTTGGGCACCTTCGTTCTTACGCTAAAACAAGCGACACAAGAACGTACCGTCTGTTTTGCCATATTTTTGCCATTTACAGGCTAATAACATTGGCGCACAAAGGACAGCAACAGCTGTGTACCTGGGTGGCAATTTTTTTTGTGTCTTTCTGCATATTAATTTTGTCAGATTATTTTTCGGTGGAAGCAGAATTTGATGTTTTATATTATAGTCAAGTGTCGTTGCATTAGCTAATCTGCCTATTCTATTGATTGTTTGCAGAATCAACGTGTTTCCATGTTAGATTAGATGTTAACTGACGATAATAGTAGAGTTTGACCACAAAATTACATCGTCAAACTGCACATTTAAATCTTCAATAACAGATGATGTCAATTTAGATAAAACTAAACCGGCTGAAAGTTCCAATCTTGGTAGCGACAACGTTTTTAAAGGTACTATTCGTGATTTACTGCAGAGCAGCTTGATCGAGATGTTGTTGCCGTTGTCAATAGTTTTCATGTACAGATATGCACCATAAGCTTTTTCCGAAGCATTACTATAACTAAGTTATACTCATAGCGCTTCTGTTAATGCGAATTTTGGATATTTGGTTTAATGTTGTTTTGTAATTGATCCAAAAGTTTTGAAGATCACTCGAAATCAACTAATCCCAACCTAATTTTGATTCCCATAACTTCTGTACAATTATTTTGCCCGTTATTATTACTGGAGACAGAAACGCTAAGCGATCGAAAACACACTGTATTTAGCATCCCATTTCATCTTTATATTTAGTAATTGTTTTGCTTGCTCAATGGCATGGCAACCTGTTATAAGGTTATCTACATAAAAATCTTTTATTGCAGCCTTTGACGCTGCTGGATAGTTGGCGGATTTATCGAGAGCAGGTTGATTAAGAGTTTGGGTCGCTAAATACGGGGCGAGAGCTGTACCGTATGTTACGGTTCTAAGCTCATAGAACTCAATTGCGTTTGCAATTTCAACTACCGGTTATTTCGAGTGTGGCAACACTTACGTCATTCGTGTTATGACAGAAAATTAGTTTAATCGTTTTATTAATGTTTGAAGTAAAACAAAGTGTATTTAATATTTTGGCCAAGATTCACATTTGTGCATATTACACTTTAGCCAGAATCGGCCAATTGTGGATGTTCTATGGCCGATTCTGGCTAAAGTGTAATATGCAGAAATGTGAACCTTGGTCAGAATATTAACTGCACTTTGCTTTAATTCGAATGTTAATAAAATGTGGAATATTCTATGGCCGATTCCGGCCAATATTAACTATTTTCAAGGTAAGTTTAGTAAAACACAATTCTGCACAATCATCATAAACCGAAAAATATGGTTTTACAGCTAAACGGAATATATGGGAATTCTGGTGTGATAATCTCATGAGAAATCCCATTCTGTTTCCTCAAGTACGCTATGCAGAATTTTTGTAATTACGGGTACAAAATTGCGAAATATATGTATAAGGAAAACTTGGGTTTTCTAAAATGGGATTTCTGGTGTGATGTAACATGTTTAGACGACAATTTTTTTATGGCGAGTAGTAAAAGTGTGATTTAACATAACCTATAAATTACCGACCTAATTAAAGACAATATACGTAAAATTATCTATATTTAACCTAATTAAAATTCGTCTGAAGAATTCGTCAAATAAAAAAGTTACTATTGAACTATTGTGTAATTCCCTTGCTCAGCTTTAAGCTTCTTATCTAACATGTTTACTATAAATTGAATTACTGTTTCCGCAGTTACGATCTATGACATCGTCACATCAAAGTATCAAATTAAACATAAAATCTGGACTACATAATTTTAAGTTATGCATAAATTTTATGGTGCATTTTCAGGAAACAGCAATTATCAAGACGACACTTCAAATCTAATGTTAATTTCAAAAAAATTTCGGAAATTTCTATATACATATTTAGTTTCCTTTTATATAATTTAAATATTTTCAAGTTTAAAACTACGGTGCAGAAAAAAAAGCACAACGCCAAGAAGGCAAATCCGCCATAGTTAAACTTTAAATGTATACGGAACATCTAACATTAATAAAAAATAAATAACAAGCGAGAATAATAATGGAAAAAATAGTAGAAGTATGAACAAAAAAAAAAAATTGTAGGGAACAGACGGATATCCTGCTTTTGAAGTTTTATTCTTATAATAACTTTGTATAGTTTCTTAAAAAAATAATCATAGCGAAAGCAAAAAAAAACCCCTAACCTAACAAAAAAATAAATATAAATTATAAAATATGAACTGAAGAAGAGAGAAATGAAAAATAAGGTTAACGATAGTTTTGTTAGTTTCAGGTAAATGGCACAAAACTTTTCCGTACACAAATACATAAACGAAAAATTTACTTACCATTTAATTGGTAAAAAGAGTTTTTCCTTATTCACTATGACACTTTTAATATTTTCTAAAATTTAAAAGATGTACGAGTATCGTCTATTCTATACTGTGAGAGTAAAAGAGAAATAAAATCAATATACGAAGTAAGTATTTTCAATAAGCTGTGTCCAATTTCAAATTTTCGGTCGTTTTTCAAAAAGAAAAACTTTTCATCCGTTCATACAGCAGAGAAAAACAAAAATTCCTATCGTTTTCCTCGATTTATATATATATAAATTAAAGTGTCTGTCATTTTCAATTTTCTTTTTTTGTTTTTGGTTGAAAACAAAAAATTAACTTTTAAATAGTTTGGAAAATTAAATTTTTCTACTACCACATCCAAACATACATATGTTCATTCATACGTATACTATATAGCAACTCTAAATTAAATTTATGTTTGGTACAATTTAAAACAAAAGATTTGAAACTTTCAAGTTCTTTTTAAAAATTTCAAAACAAACGAACACAGGATAATATAAAAATTTAATATAAAGACCGAAGCATTATGAAAGCTTTGGAATTCTTTTGGAAACAACAACAAAAAAAAATTGTTTTTGCCAATACAATAAATGTAACCGAAACAATTACTTTACTAACTTCCGTCTTGGCAGTGTTTTGTCGTATTTAAGCACCTTCTCTTTAAAATATACATGTAAGAATTTAATCGCAAAGGTGATACCGATAAGCGGCGTGTGTTTATGACATGCTTAAAGCTTTATATTTGTGTTTATGGTGACACGCTTAAGTAAAACGTATCTCTAAATATCTACCAAAATTGGTCGATACATATCCCAAATCCGTAAGCTATTCAATGAAATTATTTTTTATAATCCAGTAGTAGTACGCAAAAACCATTCATATACCGAAGTGAAAATTACATTGTCCGTATAAAGTTGTAATGAACCTACATATCTGTACTTAGAGAGTATTTATTAAGTCAAGAACGTAAACGACGTCTTACATCGACATTTTTCTTAAAATATTTAATACATAAAACATTGTAGTGTAATGGATATAAAATTTATTCATCAAAATGTTATGTCTTTAAGTTATTTTGCTTTTCGTTTAACAGAAATTTTCTTCCTTGTTTTTTTTTTTTTTTTTTTTTTTTTTTTTGTATTTTGATATGGAAATGAATTTTCTTCTGCGTTTTTTTCGTTTTTATTTTATTATGAAAATATATATAAATGTATATACCAGTTAGAAAAAAAACAAAAAAATATGTATTATACAGGATTTTCCAAGGTTTTCCAAAAAATAAACCATCTCTTTACTTACCTACTTAAATATGTAAGATTATTATGAATTATACTCTCTTCGTCATTGTAAGAAGATGTAAGTTGGATGTTCTTTTGCGTTTGGTTGTATTTTTGTTGGACTAATAAAAAATAAAGATGGAAATAAAATAAAATAAAATGGGAGAAAATATTTTTTTATTTCTGCGTCTTCCAAGGAAATGAAACACAACACAGCATTAAAAAAAAATGTGTATAAAGGAAAATTTGTATTTAAAAAAAAAAAAAAAAAAAAACAAAAAAAAAACGTTATTTGTGTGAAGGAGAGTATAACAGGAAATAGTATAGAAAATTGTATTTATTATTAAATTTATTCACGTGACATGGTAAATAGAATGTATTTGTCATGGCTTTATGTATACAAGATAAAAATCACGACAATTCAAATGCGGTAATAAAATTGAATGAAAATGGAAATTTTAAATGGTTATTATGTAGTGTAGATACATATATCCTACTAGGTATACATATAAATGAAACGGTTATTACAATAAAAACATTAATTTTTAAGGCTACCATTTTGTATTGAGTAATTTCGTATTGAAAACTCTACAAATAATGAAGCCATTTATATAAAACTCTGGAATAGTGTCACACCGGATAATTCTCTGAATTCAATAATACAACTAAATTTTCCCAACACAAATACAGAACACACAGTACAGTTATGAAAAATTCTTTGGTTGTTCCACGCTTACTGAAATATTTAGTTCAGAATGCAAAAAAAAAATCTTTTTACTTACCTTTAACTGGGTTCGTATCACGCATCCTATCACTATAATTTGACGAACCAATTGCTTTGGTTTAATTTATTGCAGCCAGACCAATTTTTATGACGAACTAGAAAAATATTTAGCTAAGAAGTAAATATTATTAACTATTTCCTCTATGTCCTACGTTCCTCCTTGGGTCCGATGACCCAAAATTTAATTAAATTTTTTTAGACTTAAAGAGTTTATTAAATAAACGTTTTACTTATATATAATAAAACTCTTTAAAATTTTTGAAATTTGTCAGAATCAGTACAAATTTTGCTTATTGTTTCAAATTCAAGACTCCAAGTATTCCAATTTCAACAACTCCTTTTACTACACATAGACTAGTGTGACACCTCCATAGTCATAATTCTCCAAATAATTTGGCTGATTTCGTAAGTTGAGGACTTTGAATATTTTTAAATGTTCAATTGATGCTAAATTTTTTATAGCAAATTCTTAAATTTTTGTATGTTTGAAAGTCTTTCATTATTCCAACTAGGCCAAATTTTTCAAACTCTTGAAACGGAAAAGAGAAACGGGAAATATACCATGAAAATTATTTACTTACATCTAAAAGACAGTACTCAAGAGATGAATCGTGGCTTTAACGCACTTGAAGAAAATAAATTACAAAAAAGAAAAAAAAATCAATTATCTTGAGGTTCGTTTGGATCGTTTTCAACAACATCGGTTGATAAATAGCCTTGACATAATTGGTGTTCCTGTGGTTAAAGATGAATCTGTTGAGATTGTGGTTGCTAAGCTATTTACTGAAGGTCTAAACATCCCTTTCAATAATCACGATATTGTCAGTTGTTATAAACCTGGAAAAATTGTTGTCAATCTTAACATCATTGGAAAAAAGAAATTAATACTTGGTAAGATACGTTCTATTAAGTCTATTTCGTCATCAATTGTAAAGTTTGACATTGTTAAGAAGAAATTTGTGAAAGAAAGCAAAAGAATTTAAAGTTAAAAACCATTTTAAATATTTGTGGATACGGGACGGTAAAATTATGTTAAAAAAAATTAAAAAAAGATACACCAAAACATTAGAAGTATGTGACGTAATTTATATAATTTTTATTATGTAATTTGCAGACTTTTGGTAAGAAACCATTGATTATTTTTTTGCCGGAAATTTGGATTAACGATAGTGAGATCGATAATTATAAAATCAATGATGATGACTTTTTTTGCTAAATGTAATAATAATAATCAAAATGCAGAAGTGGCTGCTTTTGTTAAGTGCTCGATGGAATGTAAAGTTGTCAACTTTGTTCTTCAAAGTGCTGACGGTATTCGCATTGACTTTCGGTATATGAGGGAACAATTCTCCATAGTATATGTTATATAGATTACAAGCCGGTACTTTGCTATATTTTTAACATTTTTTATTTTTTTTAAACTGTTAGGGGACATAAATCTAAATTTGCTGTCTGATGGAATTTCTACTCAGAATTATTTACTTTTAATGTTATCTTTTGGTTTAATGTTATTGGTTAACGAATTTACGCGCCCAGTTTCTGTTTCATGTATTGATCATATTTTTATTCGTCAAAATGTGCCCTCTAACCTCTAAGCTTATTCTTAATTCTGCAACTTTAGATTTTCATGTTACTGACCATAGCTCAACTATATCATACAGCTTATCAGTAGCACTGTCACTGATCCAGAGATTTCAGCGAAGATCATTCACTATGGTAAGTTTGTTGACTTACTGGGTGTTGAATCTTGGTCTAATGTCTATCAGCTGATGTTAATGTTACATATCATCGTTTCATGTTACCGTTACAAAACTTTATCAATGACTCGACAGAAGTATTTGTTAAATTCAAAAAAGGTAAAGAATCTGAACAATTGCTAAAAACTGATAACTTCCTTGGTTCGATTTCCCTTAAAAATAAACTTTTTAAAAAGCACAAACTTCATCCATTAAACAAAAGTCTAGCTAAGAGATATTCGAAGCAGAAAAAAACGGTATCAGCATTGATTAAAAATGAAATGTATTCTTATTATGAGCGATTATTTAATAAAAATAAGAATAATCCCCAAACCACCAAAATGTAGTTTAGTTAAAAAATCATCACATAGAAACCACAGTGTTACAAGTTTGATGTTGTTAATAATTTAATGTATTCTAATTCTAGCGAGTCAGCTAACTGTTTCTTCTCTCCCATTCTTCCTGACGAAATCTAAAATATCATTTTAGGGCTAGAAAATTCTGGGTCTTCAGGTTATTCTGGGTCTTCAGGTTATGAAACATTGCTCAATTTATTTTAAATCCTCTAGCACATATTTTTAACTTTAGTCTTAGTTCTGGTGTGTTTCCGTCTATCGTTAAAAAAGGTAATATAATTGCTTTCTTTAAAAGTGGAGACCTACTTGATCTATCTAATTACAGGCCTATTTGTCTGTTGTCTGTATTCTCTAAAATTTTAGAGACTATTTCATTTTTAAATGAAACCAAATTTATTAGTGATCAACAATTTGGATATCGTGAAGGAGTTAGTACCGACGATGATCTCCTAAATTTTATGGGACTTTTGTATGATTGCTTGAATACCAGCTTTAATAATAAAGGGGTCCATAAAGGGGGGTTGAGGTCTTTGAATTTTTTAAAACTCTTGAAATTTTTATTTGTTTGAAATTCTTCGAATATTTCAAATTCGTCAAATTTTTTAACGTGTTCTTGAAATATGTTGAACTCCAACTACATATTCATGCACATTTTTACATCTTCAAAATATAAGTATTTTTTAAGTTCTCCAAATTCCTAAAATTGCTGTGCCTGTAATTAGCGTAACCATAGAATCCAAGTTTAGTGAAATGTTGACGTCGATTGATGGAATTGATACAATGAAGAACCTATAGAATGCATGTGATTTAGCACTATAGCATCATATAATAATCCCATCATCCCATGGTGCCAACGTACCATCATATCATCATACCATCTTACGATTATGCCATTATACATCATGCCATCATAACACCATACCAACTTACCATGATTCCATCATACCTTCATTCGATCATACCATCATAACATAACACCATCTTACCATCATTCTATCTTACCATGACGATGTCATACCATCATGCCATCAACCATCACACCAATGTACCGGCATACCATCATACCATTATACTTAGATGGCATCATACCGTCACACCATCAAACCATCATCATTATATAACTTTTCCACCAAAGTGTCATACTATCACACAATCATACACTGAAAAAAATTCGACATCAATGAAGACAAAAACTGCATTAATAGTAAGAATAATTCGTTTTAACTGAGCCGATACGACCCTTCGTTAATAGTAAGAAAATCATACGTTAATACAGTGAAACACACACATTTTTTTATTTTAATCTTAACTACTTACGTTGTAGTATTTATGAAATGATTCGTATAAGATACGAAAAATGTTATTATTTTAAAGCAGTTAAAAGCATTTTTGGATGAACAACTTCTTATTATTAACGTAAGAAATTGAAGATACCATGAAATTTTTCATAATACTTATGAAATGTTAAATCACTGAAAATAATTGATACACAAAACTACATACTATTAAAGTTAGCCGAAAGTTTTCAGCCGAAAGATATGAAAATGTCGGTAATGCAGATAGTGTCTTAGCTATATCAGCCGAAAGTTACCAGCCGACATATTCCAGCCGAAACATATTTTAAATAAAATGAAAAAATAACAAAACTGGTAAAAAGGTTCAATTTATACAAATTTTTTAATTTTATATGGGCTTTTCATTCAAACAATTTTCCCGGGCTCCCCACATGAAACTTGCCCTGATAATTTTTCTAGCGATAATTGTTGGTAATGCACACTAAATGAAATCCTTTCCAGACATGACACTTTAAAGGTTCAATTTATACAAATTTTTTAATTTTATATGGGCTTTTCATTCAAACGAATTTTCCCAAGCTCCCCACCTGAAATTTGCCCTGATAATTTTTCTAGGGATAATTGTTGGGTAGGCACATTAATTGAAATACTTTCCAGACATGACACTTTAAAGGTTCAATTTATACACATTTTTTAATTTTATATGGACTTTTCATTCAAACGAATTTTCCCGGGCTCCCCACATGAAACTTGCCCTGATAATTTTTCTAGCGATAATTGTTGGTAATGCACACTAAATGAAATACTTTCCAGACATGACACTTTAAAGATTCAATTTATACAAATTTTTTAATTTTATATGGCCTTTTCATTCAAACGAGTTTTTTCGGACTCCCCACATGAAACTTGCCCTGATAACTTTTCTTGGAATAATTGTTGGGTAGGCACATTAATTTAAATACTTTCCAAACATGATACTTTAAAGGTTGAATTTATACAAATTTTTTAATTTTAAAAGAGTTTTCATTCAAACGAATTTTCCCGAGCTCCCCACATAAAACTTGCCCTGATAATTTTTCTAGGGATAATTGTTGGTAGGGCACTCTAATTGAAATACTTTCCAGACATGACACTTTAAAGGCTCAATTGTTGTTACTGTTTTCATTTAATTTAAAATATGATTCGGCTGAAATATGTCGGCTGGTTATTTTCGGCTGATATAGCCAAGACACTATCTGCATTACCGACATTTTATATCTTTCGGCTAACTTTAATAAGGTTAAGACTAAGTAATATTTATGTATGGTTCGATTGATGAATACATTCATAAAATCTATACCGGGTGTAGGGAAATAAAAAACATAAAATTTTGTAATTTTGTTATTTATTTATTTTATTAGTCAACATGGCGCTTACTACTCCTATTAATTTTTTAAATTTAAGTTTATTTTTGGAAGATTAAATTGATAAAATTTTAAGAACAAATTTGAAACGAGGTAATTTAATCCAAAATATTTGCAATGCGCCATGGTTCATTTTATTGCCCTTCTGTAAATTAAATAAATTGAATTACAATCACACAGTACTTTTAATTGCATATTTTGTCACCTTTTAAAACATTCAATAAATTCGTTGGATCCCACTACTGCAAAATCGATTTTAATCTATGGCCTCCTTCTTGTGCTGCTGATACATTTTGATTTACATGAGCGGCAAAATTTGAAATGGTTGATACCATATAAGGTGGATCGAGTTACGAATCGTCAACCAGAATCATATTTGAATTGATTCAGGAACGACATTTTCTTGCCAGCAACTATATATAATAATGCTGCAGTATTGCTAACACATTAAAATTTAGTCCTGTAGATCACATAATTTATTTATTCACACATTATTTATAGACTAAAAGAAATTTATTTTTTATTTTTTCACAGAAAAGTGTTCTTATTTTAATTTCACCAAATGAAAACTCTTGTACAACACTGGCAAACAATATCACATTTACCTGTTTTTCGGCATACAAAAATCTGTTACATTTAAAATTTTTCAATGTAAATCATTGTAAACACTTATTCCTTTCAAGCACGCAGTTGTTAATAAAGAAGTGAAAGCAATTTATTTACTTTCGTTGTTCCGAATATTATCCAACTTTACTTTATTTTCATAGATGCTACGAATAGATTCAAATACATTACGTAACATTACGTAATGTACAATATATTATTTTATGTTTTGTATCTGATATTGATTCTGTTGTATTTTATCGTGATGTGATTTTGTATTTTATCTGAAATCTGTTAGCCTACAGTGTCAATATTTTGGGTATTTATGGTAATGCTTTGTTATGTTTATAGGTGTTTGGGAATTCTTTGTTATATGTACCGGGTAATTATTATGTCCAGTTAATTGTACTTCGTGTATGTATGACAAATTCCGGGTATGAGATACGTCGGTGGTTAGCTTGATTTAATATAGATTTAATGTAGTTATATGGGGACGATGGTTTGGAGCTTGTATAGTCACTTGGCGCTTACCGCTGGTAGGGGCTATGACCCAAGTGATATATTTAATCGTGGAGAGTTTAAATGTTAGTTGTGAGAAAGATGAGATCTTATAAGTGTGAAAGATTATTCAGCGGGTATAAATACTGCCATATTTCTTTCTTCCACAATTACTCAATCTCACCGGTACCCAGATGTTAGTTTTTTGTGTTATTTATACTTACCAATTACTGCGGATTGTTGAATTCAGTTTTAAAAACTTTAGTTGATTTTTGATTATTATTTATTCACAATGTTACAATTTTAAGATTTGATTTATTCTTTTATGTGTTTAATATTGATTACAGATTATTCTTTACAGCTGATGGACCGATTGGCCTTATACTTTTACTGATTTTTATATTCACAACTGATTTTACCACTCAACTTATGATTTTTACTGCCTCTTCTTTACCTCTGATTACACTGTGATCCTATTTACAATTTTATGTCTTTATACATTACAATTTAATCTTCCTGTTTACAATGTTTACAGAAGATACGGAAATCTTTTTTTGTTGAAGCTGCGGAAATCTTTTTGTTGAAGATGCGGAAATCTTTTTTTTTTGTTTAACACGCGGAACTTTACAAATTTTATATATATAAAATATTTACGGAAATATTTTCAATGTTAATATTTTTCAATGTCATACCACAGAGTACATAATTACCCAGAGGCACATCTTTCATACTTGACCGAGGTATATAAACTAAATTAACATGAATTTATTTGAATTATTTTCAAGTATTGGGACAAAACGGGATAACGATATATACAACATAACTATGTTGATCTTTATCGATCCTATGATTTATTAACAAAGCAAATATTTTATAGCCCATCTCACTTTACATTAATATCGCAACCATGTTGTACTATGAAACAAAAAATGAGCGCAGAAGCAAAATACATATGTACAAGATATATACAATTTGTAAGCAAGATCACCACTTCGACATACAAAAATATATAAAATAAATGCACGTGTTTATCTATGTGTGTGTCGATCAAAAAAAGAATATGAAATAATAAAAGGAAAAAATTAAAAAATCCTCTAGTGTACAAGGTGTATTAAAATAAACCATTTTTTTGTATAATAATAGACAAAAACGATTGTCGATTTCCGAAATTAACGTGCAACCTGTAGCAATACATTTTTTGTAAATATGAATGTCTCGACTGGATATGCGAAAATTTATATGTTTTTATTCTTACAGAATAGCAATATGTACTTACATACTCATACTCGTAAATATTATTTTGATCCAATTTTGTTTACATTTTGAATCCATAAATGCAATAATCATGTAATAATAAATATTTTTAGTTCTATCGATTCTAATTCTATTCTGTTATGTAGGTACTTTAATATTTATGTCAATAATAGGATAGAGGAGATTCTTACTCAATTTCAATGTTTCAAAATGTTAAATTTGTTAAAACAAACTTTTGAAAAAGGAATAGAAATAGTTAGGTGATTGATTGTTTTGATTTTTTAACCGGTCATTAACCTTTATATTTTATTGTTTTGATACTTATGTTTTTCATATTCTGCTCCTCATTTTCATAAAATTTTTTAATAATTACAATTTAATATGGTAGGAGGGAGGAAATGTAATCTTTTAATCGCAATTTAGGATTTGATAACAATTATGTAAGCGTAAGTATTCATATAATTAATTGGTACAGAGACGATTAAATACAGATATAATACCAGATCGCTATCCGATGCCCCACATTTTAAACTTTTCCATTAATTCCGCCATAAATGCAATAATCATGTAATAATAAATATTTTTAGTTCTAATTGTTAAGACCGAATTATTTAAAATTATTTTAATAGTTTAAATTTGTAGGCGGTCTGAAGGTCCTACTATTTGTACACACCAATTCTAGCGAATTTTCAGATTATATTATTTTCAATTGTTAAATTTGTAGTGACGACGATTCGCATTGTTGTGATGACGAATCGCGCCGCTACAAATTTAATAGTGTGCGGATTAGCGACGATTTAATACAATTATTATACCAGACCGCTACCCAATCCCCGCATTCAAAACTTTTCCATTAATTTACATGGAAACAAGATATAATCTGATTCCGTCGTCATTTGGCCTCTTCGAATTTAGTGATATTTTCGATTTGGACTACGAAACGCCACATACACGTCCTTCTCTCCTAAAAAAAACACCTTTCCTATCCTTACCTATTGTTATATGTAAACGGCTGTAGGATGTGGCCTGGCAAACCGGGATACTTGCCCAGCGCTTGGTCCTACAAGTCTAATCAATCATTCAATCAATGAAAATTTCCATTGAGGAACTGCATTGATTAATTTTAAAATAATGATGCGATTTTTCCAATTAAAACAAAAGTAATAATTAATCTAATATCAAAAATTCATTTTAATGGCTTAAAACTTTCAATTTTTTGGATGCCTGAGTATTTTTAGTTGTTGGATTTGGTTTTTTATTTTTACTTTGGTCTTTTATTACCCACTTGCAATTTTTGCGAAGCAAAACTAGTAAAAAAAATTTTAATAAGACCGTAATGTGGCCAAAGCATGGTTCAGATTCACTGGGTAAAAATGATTTAAATTCACTTTTTAATTTTGCTAAACAGAAATTAGTCATTTCATCACAAATATTGTTTATGTAGCTTTTTTGATTAAAAAATATTTCAAAAACTTTAACTAAAAATTGGGAAACTGCAAACAATTGTTCTGATGGAGCCTTTAAAGATCCAAAATTGGAATTATGAAGATTTTTTTTATAATTTTTTTCATGAGTAAATATATCGTGAACATTAATATGTTCATCGGTTTTTAAAAGTTTTTCTGTGCATCGATCACAGTCAATTTTTTTATAAACACAGTACCCAGCGTAGTAAGCAATAGCATTTGTTGTCAACGTACTAAATTCTGTAAAATTCAGCAACATTTCAATAGAATTCGATCCTTCATTTTCTTCCGGAGCTTGTAATTTTAAACTTTTATTGTATTCGTCTTTAAATTGTTTCCAGTTTAGTTTTAAATTTTCTGAATCGTCTGGTAAACAATTAGAATGTAGCGAATTAAATAAAATTTTCATTACTACAATATTTGCGTAGTGCACTCCAATTTCATAACACGACGGTGTGAAATTATATCAGCCTTTGCCCCTCAATGCAGAAAAGAAATTTTCTAATGCATCTTGGTTAGTCTTACCCGTTAATATAAAATCAACTGAATGCTTAGAATTTAAATATTGCACCAATTCTAATTGAGCAGATACGGTTAGTTGAAAACCCTTTATAAACTTAAAATAATTTTGGCTACTTGACAAAATTTTTAAGTTTCCTAGAAATTCCAAGCTTTCCTTTAGATAAGTGTATATTTTATTATTAACTTTGAGTGGCTGTACATATGGATTCTTCGAAAAAAAGTTGCGGCAGTTAAGGCAATCAAATATATTATTGAATCGTTCTATAATAATTGCCGTAGGTATAGCATGGTCCAAATAGTTTTCAAACGTTTCTGGTGAAGTTTTTAAAGTAGTCCGAATAGCACAAGAAACAGTGTTGCTTAAAATTTGGGCAGCTAGTTTTACACTCATTTTCTGGAAACTATTGGGATCCATATGATTCTTTGTTATTTTGTGCAACATTTTAACCTTTTGATTTTTTTCTTCATCGTAAATTAATTTTACTACGTTGAAGTCTGTGATACCGTAGTCTGAATGATGAAACTGATGTTTTATAATGGCATTTCTTGCTGATTTAAGCAAATGTGGTGGGTCATATTGCACAAAAATTGGTTTGTTATTTACTAAAATGTATGGTTTTTCCAGTGAAACACCAAAATGTTTATATATCGCAACGTTAGTTGGGGCCTGATCACAGGTTAACATAACCACTTCTAAGTTTAGGATGTCACTACACAATTTTATGTTACTTAAAATAAGCTCTGAAAGTTCACTAACACTGATATAATTATTAATTAGAGTATAATTTAGTACGTGTTTCCAATTCCCCACTAAACCACGTAGCATAAAAAAAATTGCTGAATTGGCTAACTGATTCGACCTATTATTACCATTATCACAGTAACCTTCAACTTTATTAGTTAAAGGATTTACTACTAAATCTTTTCTTATGGCAATTTCGTCGAAAGATAAAACACATATCCGCGATGTTGTTGACATATTTAAAAACAAATGTTTTAATTGATCTAACAAAACATAGTTTGTTCCCGGTGAAATGAATTTTATTGGTGACCATGAATATATTGACGAAATGGAGGGTAATTTAAGTTGAAACGTTGATTTTAAATATTTATAGGTCGTCGCAGATTTATAGTATAAACATTGTGCAAATGTTTTGTCGCTTTCTTTATAATAGTAATCTTCCTTTAAGAGAAGTTTACACACATTTCTTGTAGGCTCGTTTGCCGATTTAACTTGATCAATCATTTCATCCACACTATTATTTCGAATTTGTTTATATTTCTTAGTTAAATTATTAAATTTTCTTTTCAAATTAATAAATTTAACTCGGAATTCTTTGATTTTCTTTTGCGCTAGAATTAATTTTTTTCTGTATATAAAACTATCTTTTTTATTTTGCTTACACTTCCGACAAATATAATCTTTGTCATTTTTTATTTCACAATGACCGCAGTTGAGTTTATTAATGATGTTTAAGAATTCCACATCCTCATCCAAAGGATCAGTTTGTGTTATTTGTGATGTAAATTTGTTTAAATTACTAATTGATAAATTATCAAAACTATCAATATCGATTCTCTCATCAACTGGTGTTTGTATGTTATCAGATAGTTCAATATCAGAATTATTTGTTAAATTCAAAAACGGTACCGCATTTTTAGTTAACCGACGATTTTCAGTGATACATCCACTCAAGAAATGTCGTTCACAGACATAGTTATGTTTGTTTGTCAAAGTTTCTTTTGATAAACCAATTGAAGTCATCCAGACCAAACTTCTCTTTGGGTCGCTTGGAAATTTAAAAAATTGCGAGGTGGATTTGGATGACGATGCTTTACAACATGGCACTACACATGTATTTATTCTTTTTGAAGATGCCATATTTTATTTATAACCTAAATGTTTATAAAATATTTTCATAAAATAAAGTTTGTTTTATATTTTAGATATTATAGACCCTATAGTTTGATACATACGTAAGAATAACGGAGACTGATCCGGTGATTTACGACAAATTTAACTTCTTTAATACTAATTATTTATTAATATAATATTAATAATCTTCAATATGTCCACAAATAGAATCAGATTCTAGTTCGAAGAAAACATCCAAACTAAATTTATTATGAACATCAAACGTGAGTGATTTCATAACTGTAATACATACATACTACTATCACAATCGTATAATATATAAATCTATGTATGTATATTATTGCATATATTATCATTGCCTCCTATATATCATACTGGCCTATAACTACAAGCACTACCCCTTTATCACAGGCCTAGTAGGAGTCAGATAAATTTATGCCTCATATGGCGGAATTAATGGAAAAGTTTCGAATGTGGGGCATCGGATAGCGATCTGGTATTATATCTGTATTTAATCGTCTCTGTACCAATTAATTATATGAATACTTACGCTTACATAATTGTTATCAAATCCTAAATTGCGATTAAAAGATTACATTTCCTCCCTCCTACCATATTAAATTGTAATTATTAAAAAATTTTATGAAAATGAGGAGCAGAATATGAAAAACATAAGTATCAAAACAATAAAATATAAAGGTTAATGACCGGTTAAAAAATCAAAACAATCAATCACCTAACTATTTCTATTCCTTTTTCAAAAGTTTGTTTTAACAAATTTAACATTTTGAAACATTGAAATTGAGTAAGAATCTCCTCTATCCTATTATTGACATAAATATTAAAGTACCTACATAACAGAATAGAATTAGAATCGATAGAACTAAAAATATTTATTATTACATGATTATTGCATTTATGGATTCAAAATGTAAACAAAATTGGATCAAAATAATATTTACGAGTATGAGTATGTAAGTACATATTGCTATTCTGTAAGAATAAAAACATATAAATTTTCGCATATCCAGTCGAGACATTCATATTTACAAAAAATGTATTGCTACAGGTTGCACGTTAATTTCGGAAATCGACAATCGTTTTTGTCTATTATTATACAAAAAAAATGGTTTATTTTAATACACCTTGTACACTAGAGGATTTTTTAATTTTTTCCTTTTATTATTTCATATTCTTTTTTTGATCGACACACACATAGATAAACACGTGCATTTATTTTATATATTTTTGTATGTCGAAGTGGTGATCTTGCTTACAAATTGTATATATCTTGTACATATGTATTTTGCTTCTGCGCACATTTTTTGTTTCATAGTACAACATGGTTGCGATATTAATGTAAAGTGAGATGGGCTATAAAATATTTGCTTTGTTAATAAATCATAGGATCGATAAAGATCAACATAGTTATGTTGTATATATCGTTATCCCGTTTTGTCCCAATACTTGAAAATAATTCAAATAAATTCATGTTAATTTAGTTTATATACCTCGGTCAAGTATGAAAGATGTGCCTCTGGGTAATTATGTACTCTGTGGTCATACATTATTTATTTTAATTCCCCTAAATGGCATTTCAAAAAGAAATTAAGTTTTTTCTTTTATTTGTATGTAATTTTTACTTAGACTACTTTCGGGCGCAAAGATTATTGGTGTCAAATTCTTTACTTTATTTTTCTGTGTTAAACGAAACGTGCCAATTTGTTATTGTAATTTCTTTGTTACCAAAGTGTGTTATTTTGTTATTGTAATTATGTAGTATCTTTGCTTACTTTTAGGTTTTTTAACATTTAGATATCATCATTATCGGTCCCAGCTATGGATGCGATGGATGGCACAACACCTTCCCCCTCTAAGAGGAATTTTCATGTTGAAAATTTCTTATATATATATATATATATATATATATATATATATATATATATATATATATATATATATATATATATATATATATATATATATATATATATATATATATATATATATATATATATATATCTTCATATGTTTATGCTATCTGTATGTTCTTATAACTAATTTTAGAATTTCTACTATGTTTCTTCTTATATCTACTAGATCTTATGTACCTATTTAATGCTTATAACTAAAATTTATTCTTTTTCTGTAACTTTTGAACGAGACTCACATAGCAGCTTCATTTCTCCTTTTGAACTTTTCCATGTTATTGTGATTTCCTCAAAATTGTGTTTGTTATAACCTTATAACGTTCGAGTTGAATTTCAAGTCATCTTGGAATTTCTATTGGTTGACTTCAGCTTTACAACATTCTGGAACTTTTGATTTAGTTTTACAGCATCTCGAAGTTTTTTGAATTTTCTGCATGTTGAATTTTCCATCTCGCTTCAGGAAATACGGTTTTTGATTTTACAGTATTTGGAATATCATGGTTAGGGAACTTCTGAACTTTATTCACGGTTTTTCGGCACTTCAGTGTTTGGATGATAGCTGCTTTTTGGATTAATATTGATTTCCTTATTGGCGGCTCTAATCACTGGTGTGAATGGAAATGTCTGCTTCATCAATATACTTCTTTCTTATAGTATTCTGTAGAATTTCTGTTTGTTTCTTTTGAGAGCTGGATGATGTTTATTGCTTTGTCTGGTCGCAATTGTCTGGTCGCCTTCATTTGATTAGATTGAATCGTCCAATGTTTTTGATACTTCAGCCGGTTAACAAATGTTGAACTTTTATCGTGATGTTGTAGTTTCTCATCACTTATAGAATCAACTTTCTGGGATAAATGTTAATGTTTTGTTTGTTGAATTCCAACTCTGTCTGTTGTTGTTCATCCCTCATGGCTAATCTTTCATTGATATGTTCTTGGTAATTTGTAACTGGAAACTCGTCTGTATACTGTTAATGCTTTTGTTGTGAATACTGAGAAAACCGTACAAATTTGACTCGAAATCTTGGGATGTTCTGTGGATTGTTGTGTTGGTTGTTGTAGTTACTGCTTCAAGTTGCTCGTGTTTTATCTAGCTGTACTTTTGGTTACATTATTTTTGGCTATGTATTCTTAAAACTAGTTACAATATTTTGACAATTATATATTCGGGTTAAGTTGTATGGTAAATTAACTATTTCTAAACAATACTTTGATTCTTAATATTAATGTTCTTAACTATGGGGTTAGTAATTATATATTTTTGATAAGTTGTTCCTTACTTGGTGTTAGGTAAGTCCAAGCGAAGAAAAACTTACTTATTTCTATCGTTATCGATACTATATTGATAATCTTCTTCGACCAAGATTAATTTTACAATTTTTCCATTTTTGTCTTAAAATTTTGATTATAATCCAATTAGATTATTGTAAACTGGGTTTTATGTTGGGAAAATTTAGTGGAATATTTGAAGGATAGTTGGATTGAGATTTAATTTCTGGTTTTATAGTTAGGTGCAGTTTTTGATGCCTGAAATTCTGATTTCCTACAAATATTTTGTGTTTTTGTACTGGGAGTTAGGGAGGCTCGAAATTTTCTATTCTTCTATTTTTGCTCTGTTATTCTGTGGTTGGAGTAACATATTGGGTATAAAAACTCCTGGTTGTGGTTCGGATGCAGAACAGACATATAAATCATTAGTGGGGGTTTTGATTTCGATTACCGTTTCACATCGTGCAGGTAATGTAATTTGTTTTTGTGCTTTGTTAGAGAAAGAGATAAGGTTGTCACCAATTTTAATTTGATTATTGTCGTACGATATGTCCACCTTGTTATCTACAAAGAAATCTCTGCCTACAATACCATCTTCTGAAATTTGGAACTCATTTGATACTGTATGAAATTTATGCTTGACTTTGAACTGGTTTTGAAATTCTAATGTTAACTGAATAGATCCTTATGTTATTATGCTACCTTTACCTATCCCTGTTAATGTTAACACATCAAATGTATTAACTTCTTCCCGCGGTATGAATTGGTTTTTGATGAGTGAAATGTCGGCACCTGAGTCTATCAATAGCTTTGTGAAGTTCGCGCCTATTTTTGGCGTTATGGTATCTCTTGTTTTACATTTTGACACAGTATTTATTGATTCTGTAGTTGCGCTACACTCTGGATATAGTAAATTTTGCAGTGTATTGTGGCCATTCTTTCCGTCATACTTGTGTTCTTCACTGTCCAGGAAATTCGCGGTCTCTTGCATCTTGTGATGCTTCTTAGTGTTAGTACCTCGTTTTTTGTATTCAACCTTGGTTTTCTTCCATTTGTTACCTATTTGTGAATACTGTGATCGTATTCTGCTGAAGTTTTCTCCACACCATCCTCGTGTCTTGGATAAATTGTTGGTTACGAGGGAAAGGAATATGTTGGTGTACATGATTATTAAGTGTATTAGGATGATGATGTTGTCTATGTGTTCTGTACTGGAATGTTGATTCTTAATAGCTAATGGTTGTTGAGAGTCTGGTCTCGTTTGATTTGATTTAGCGGCTGGGCTTGGTTGATTCTTAATAACTAATGGTTGTTGAGAGTCTGGTCTCGTTTGATTTGATTTAGCGTCTGGGCTTGGTTGATTCTTAATAACTAATGGTTGTTGAGAGTCTGGTCTCGTTTGATTTGTTTTAGCGGCTGGGCTTGGTTGATTCTTAATAACTAATGGTTGTTGAGAGTCTGGTCTCGTTTGATTTGATTTAGCGGCTGGGCTTGGTTGATTCTTAATAACTAATGGTTGTTGAGAGTCTGGTCTCGTTTGATTTGATTTAGCGGCTGGGCTTGATTGCTTTGATTTAGCGTCTGGGCTTGGTTGATTTTGAATGATTAATTGTTGTTGCTGAGTTGATTGTGTGTGTTCAAGGTACATTTCAGGAATGGTACCCATTTGAAGAGATAGTCCGTGTTCGCTTTGGTTCATTTGATTTATTGTTCTTGGTTGTGCGCGATCCGATGACAGCGTCTCTCCTACTACTGGTCGGATCTGTTGGCGTTTCCCTGACGCATGTATTGTTCTGGTATTGCTGGATTCTGTCTTGACTGAGGGTACATCATGTTGATACGCATGTTGTTGAATTTGTCTGTCAGCTCCCTGGTATCGGTTGATGGGTTGTTTTTGGTATTGGGTTGATATGGGTTCTTTGTGAAGAATTTGCTACGGCACTCGTCGAATGTATGGCCAGTGGTGGTCTTGCAATGCGAGCAAAATTTGGGTTGATATCGATTTACCTGGGTGTATTGTGCTGGTGGGTATTGATTTCTGTTTGGTTGTACATTCATCGTGGTTAATCTATTATATTGTTGATTTTGCTGTGTTGATGTGGGATATTGTTTGTTGTACGTTTCTGGTCGAGCTTGGTTGTGGTACGTTACTGGTGGTTGATATCTCTGATCTTGATGTCTTTGTGTGTTGTAAGGTTGTGTCTGGGTAGTTATCCTTCTCATCCTTTCCTGATTTATTCTTGTGCGGCATATATCCCATGTGTGGTTTGGCCGTTGACAATAGTTGCATGTGACTTGATGGTGGTTACTTTGCTGCTGTCTTGCAGGTAGGAATTTTGGTAATGGGTTTTGTGTTAGGTTGTGGGATGTTGTTACTTCTGTGGTTGCAGTGAGCATTCTTTCGATGATTTCTGTTTCGTCTATGATTTCGTCTACGTTTTTTGCCATTGAGGTTGCTATTCTCTCCTTCAGTATTGTATTGTTTAATCCTCTTTTAAAAATTTGTACTGAATTTGTTTCGATGTGGTTGTTGTAAGCTTCGTCGATTTTTGTTAGCTTGTATTTGGTCTTGTACCCTATTCTGTATTGTTCCAATGCTTCTAGGAGCCGGTAACCATAATTCCTAATGGTTTCACCGTAGCTCTGTTGGATGGTTGTGTATCCTCTTTCCAGTTCATCTAACGAGTACGTTCTCGAGTACATGTTATTAAGTAGCTCCCTCAATTTTGTGTAATCTTCGATGTTTCTGTGTGCTACCCTGGTAAATGCCTCGCCTGTTAATCTTAGCTTTATCAGCCTGCTAAATATTTTTTTTTCTTCTTCTGAGCCGAGAGTCTGGTAGATGCTGTCTGCTGTCGCTGTGAATCTAGTTAAATCATTTGTTCTTGTTCCTTGGTTTTCACCGCTAAATTCTGGTACTGAACTTGCTATGTTCTGTTGGATCTGTTGATGATTCATTATTGTCTGTGGTTGTTCTTTGCTGAGAGTAGCTTGTTTTTCTATTTGTTCTTGTTGGTTTGGCTGTTCTTTTTTTATCGGTTTGAAAGGGGGGTTTGGCTGTTCTTTTTTTGTCGGTTTGAAAGGGGGTATTGGGGGTATTGGGAGGAATTCCTCTACTTTAGGTTTAGATGCTTGGGTTGGTGTTGCTGGTGATTCACCACTGGTTGTACTAATTATTTCTTCTGGTAATTTCTGTTTAGCCTCTTTTGTCTCGCTGCTGCTTCCTCTGCGTTGTTGATCGTTGGTGTATGCTACTGTTGGAGATTGGTTTGTTGGTGACCGTAGTGTCTTACCCGACTTCGCGAACATTCACCTTTACTTGTTACACTGCGGACTTACAACCCTGGGCAATTTGTACAATTGCGAAGAGATTTTGCGAAAAATACAACAACTTAATTCTATTCCAAGTTCGAACTCTACAGCGCCAATATTTTATATTTTTTATCTGCTATTAGTTAAATATTTTAGGTTTGTATCTGATATTGGTTCTGTTGTATTTTATCGTGATGTGATTTTGTATTTTATCTGAAATCGGTTAGCCTACAGTGTCAATATGTTGGGTATTTATGGTAATGCTTTGTTATGTTTATAGGTGTTTGGGAATTCTTTGTTATATGTACCGGGTAATTATTATGTCCAGTTAATTGTACTTCGTGTATGTATGACAAATTCCGGGTATGAGATACGTCGGTGGTTAGCTTGATTTAATATAGATTTAATGTAGTTATATGGGGACGATGGTTTGGAGCTTGTATAGTCACTTGGCGCTTACCGCTGGTAGGAGCTATGACCCAAGTGATATATTTAATCGTGGAGAGTTTAAATGTTAGTTGTGAGAAAGATGAGATCTTATAAGTGTGAAAGATTATTCAGCGGGTATAAATACTGCCATATTTCTTTCTTCCACAATTACTCAATCTCACCGGTACCCAGATGTTAGTTTTTTGTGTTATTTATACTTACCAATTACTGCGGATTGTTGAATTCAGTTTTAAAAACTTTAGTTGATTTTTGATTATTATTTATTCACAATGTTACAATTTTAAGATTTGATTTATTCTTTTATGTGTTTAATATTGATTACAGATTATTCTTTACAGCTGATGGACCGATTGGCCTTATACTTTTACTGATTTTTATATTCACAACTGATTTTACCACTCAACTTATGATTTTTACTGCCTCTTCTTTACCTCTGATTACACTGTGATCATATTTACAATTTTATGTCTTTATATATTACAATTTAATCTTCCTGTTTACAATGTTTACAGAAGATACGGAAATCTTTTTTTGTTGAAGCTGCGGAAATCTTTTTGTTGAAGATGCGGAAATCTTTTTTTTTTTTGTTTAACACGCGGAACTTTACAAATTTTATATATATAAAATATTTACGGAAATATTTTCAATGTTAATATTTTTCAATGTCATACATTATTTATTTTAATTCCCCTAAATGGCATTTCAAAAAGAAATTAAGTTTTTTCTTTTATTTGTATGTAATTTTTACTTAGACTACTTTCGGGTGCAAAGATTATTGGTGTCAAATTCTTTACTTTATTTTTCTGTGTTAAACGAAACGTGCCAATTTGTTATTGTAATTTCTTTGTTACCAAAGTGTGTTATTTTGTTATTGTAATTATGTAGTATCTTTGCTTACTTTTAGGTTTTTTAACATTTAGATATCATCATTATCGGTCCCAGCTATGGATGCGATGGATGGCACAACAATATGAATTTGTTCGTGTTGTTAATTTAATGAAGGAATTTATTAATTTAATTGTATTATTTTTGAACATTTTCATCAAAATCAAATTGAAAAAAGACGGTTGCTGAAATTTTATGTCTACTAGACTTTTTTTTCGATTTCTTTTACTTGGAAAATGAAAAATCACTAATATCTGGCGTGTGTATATATAAGGCATATTTCACCGGAGGTGGAAATGACAAAAGAAGATTTTTATTTAATAGATGTCATAAAAGTAGGATTTCTTCAAACATAAGCAGCCACCCACACATACATTTAAAATTCGAATTATAATATTCATATATTGTAGTGCCACATTCGTTACTAAAACGAATAATAATTATTTAAAAAATATTTTCGCACTCGTCTTATTCATAAATATTATGAATTGTTCATAAATGTAGTTTTTTAATAAAATCATGCAAGTTGCACTAAAACACAAACAACATGTGAATGTATTATATCTATATCACAATAAACTATGTTTCCGAGTCGGAAACGCAGTATCAGTGGCTATGAGGAGTGAGCAACCGGGCTCAGAGTTGTCGAGATCCGAAGACCGCAAGTATGCCGTAGCAGGTACAGGTGCTGTTAGTTGCCGTACCAGATACGGTTACAAGTTCTTTTACCCATGGGGCCAACTTGACTGGCATAATATATGTAGGTATATGTAGATTGATACAACCACAGACGGGTGACAGCACTCAGAATCCATTCAAATTGCAGTGATGTCGGCCAGGCTATACTAGCATACTGGCAATGGTTGTAATAAGATTGTTTTACGAGAAAGGAGAAGCAGCTTATGAATTCGCCTATAGGAAGTGGATGAGAAAAATAGTCAACGAATCAAGGATATATTCTTTGAATGAAGGATACAAGCCTATTCGCGACACTATAATCAGCAGCGACCAGATTACCGCGAAACCTTAGGAAAGGGCGATCGTGAGACATCCTACATGTATGTAGCAGATTCGAACCCAACCAAAATCACTTTTCCAACCGGCATGACATATCACGGCGAACACGAAAAATCGTGTGCTGTGCAAATTTACCACATTTAGTAACGCGGACGAAAAAAAAAGACATTTGAGAAGAATGAAAAAATCGCCCAATTTTTGTTGGAACACCATATACAACTTGGATCATATTCATTCGCAAAAGTAGCGACCCTGATTATCGACAATATCATAAAACCAAACTACAACAACGAACATAACTTAAATCCGAATACTACAATCAGTTGGAATTCTGGTTCAAAGCTAGCAATTTGTCAACAATCAAAAGTATTCTTAGGTGATGGCACAAATTTCACTTAACGACCTATTTGCAATACAAACAAAAAAGGATGATAAGTACAATCATATTAAGCTAATTTTAATCGCTTTCTAATCCTATTAGCAGCAGATACGATTTCTCGAAATATTAAACGAAGTGCAGCTCGGCACCTCAAAATCCAGCAAATTATACCATAAGTTAAAGAACTCAGCATCCGGTTCGTTGACTGACACCGCACTTATCAGTCATACAAATTCGCCGATTAAAGACCAACTTGCCACAGCTGTTGTAACAACGCCAATCATTGGCGCAGGCAAATAAAGCATATCAAAAATTACCTATACCAAAGTACGAAAACTCTCAGCTGTTTTGCAATTTAATTTCTCATTGGAGATAAATGTCTGCTTGCATCGACATTTTGATACAAAATTATCAAATACATCTTTATTGTTTTTTATTCAACTGGTCATATTACCGAGCAATTTTTCAAATATGTATAACGAGGGGGTACAGCCCGTTCTAGGACGGATATAATTGTTATATATAACTACCTGTTAAGGACCGCCAAAAGTGGATCCAAATTTTTTTAAGTAAAACACAGATTTGTAAGTTGAGGAGCTATTACAAAAATTTGCATCTTTTTATCTACTCAAGCTACTCAGTTATACAAATATAAAGGGCTGAAAACTCATGAGGTGGTCAGAACTTCGGTATTGGTTAATTCAACTCGCAAATCAAACCCGAAATGAATCGCTTAAGTCAGTCTTCAGCTCAACCTCCAACTCAATATACAAATCAACCGCATATGCGTGCCATATCCCACTACAACAAATAGCTAAATTCCATCCTACTTGACCATATTCCAGAACTTCGTCTAAAACTCATTTGGGAATAACATTTCCATTGGAAATGCTGGATTCCATTAAAATCTAGTGAGATATAGAATCCAAATAAAATTTTTATAAAAAAAAACTCACAAATCCTCAGTTTAACGGAACCTCACTATAACGGACAACTTTTTTGGTCCCGTCGATTTCCGTTGTAGTGAGGTTTCCCTTTATATAGATTGATCAACTACTCACTAAACCCTAATCCAACCCCAACTAAACCGCAACTCAACCCTAATTCAACTCGCAAACGAAACCCAACTTAACCTTCAACTCAATCATAAAGTCCGCGCAAAACTCAATCCTCAAACCAGCTTATATAAAAAATTGGTTTACAACTCACTATATCCTATTAAACCCCAACTCAACTCCAACTCAACTTCAACTCAACCCCCAAATTGACCCCTAGCGTATCCTACAAATCAAACCCCAATTCAATGCCCAATTCAACAATTAAACCAGCATATATAAAAAAATTCGTAAATATTTTTATATCTAACCCCAACTCAACTCCGACTCAACTTCAACTCAACCCGCAAATTGTCCCCTAACTTAACCTTCAAGCCAACCTCGAATTCAATGCCCAATTCGATAATAAACACAGCATATATAAAAAATTCGTAAATATTTTTATACAAGGGGTGTTTTGCTTCAATTCGTATGGCAGGTACCTCATCCTCTTAATATACAGTTACCAAAAGCTTTTCAAATCGCTGCCTTGGTCATAGAAACAGATTGGCGAAAAGAAATTCCAAATCGCACAAGCCGTTCTCGAGATACCATGAGTACAGACATCCAGACGGACGGGTATGTTTTTTTTTTTGCTTTTCCAGACTCAGGGGATCTCAAAACGTAGAGAAAAATTATTTAGGACCAATAAAATTGTTCGTCATTTTTGACAGGATCTCAATACTTTGGTCTTTCTACACCGAAGCTATTCAACTACATTAAACTCGACCCCCAGATTCGGATTCTACGTTAAAAATTACGTAACTTTTGTCTGCAATATTTTTTTGTGTTCTGGCCAGATTGCGCTGTGTTTGCTGTTTGAAAAGAAAAAAAATTTGCAATGTGCACAAATTTCTTGCATGTTTTTGTGTTTCTCGCAAGAGAAACTATCAATACAATTCTAATAAAGATTTGTAATGTATTGTGATGTATCTATCAGATCTACTATCAATTTCTATTTTTAGGATAGGATTAGTCGTTCGAATTCACACTTTTTCCAGCATAAATTACAGCGCCATCTGCACCGAATACAAAAAACTATTTCATATAAAAGTTACGTATTTTTTGACGTAGAATCCGAATTTGTAACAAAAAATGGGGGTTTCCATTTAAGATATCAAAGCTACCTCCACCCCCACTCACAGGGGGTGTAGTGGGAGGGGGATCTCATTTAGTAAAGTTGAATAGCTTTTTAAAAAATAATATTAAATACGTATTATTTGGTTTTTCGATGCGGTGCTTACCATTCAAAATATTCAACCGCCCCGGTACTTTACACCCTGCATGTATAAATAATTCAGTGTTTTATTTAGTTAGTTCAGATGTTTTATTTATTGGAAATAAGTTCCTAAGTCAATTAGAGATTTAAAATCTTTAACTAAATTCAAAAGACTATGACTATCTATTGAATTTATTAGTAGATCATTTGATTATGCTTCTAACTTAGTGTAAGTGGTAAAGTTTAAATACAAAAAAAATAAAAAAATCTCTTCAAGAGATAATTTCATTTGATCAT
Organism: Tipula vernalis; assembly: GCA_958295665.1. Taxonomy (NCBI): domain Eukaryota; kingdom Metazoa; phylum Arthropoda; class Insecta; order Diptera; family Tipulidae; genus Tipula; species Tipula vernalis. Next base: position 123,280,688 of record OY282558.1, on the reverse strand, counting down.
TTAGTAAACTCACATTGCTTAAGGGTACCTTGAGTCTATTAATTTCCAACAACACCAGTGCGTTTACCAAGAATATTTACGTTGTCGATAGGGAACGTATGGCACTTTTTACGTAAATGTATAGAGAAGTTCGAGTTACAATTAACTGAACTATGTTCTTTACGGAACTGCAAATACCCGGGCATCCTACAGGTTCAATTTTTGGTTTATTGCTACATAATAAACAACGGAGAGAGGGTTGGCCCATTATTTTATATAATTTTATATTTTCGTTGTTTGAAGAGAAAGCGTTTAGGTGATTAATTAGTTTTAATATTCTAAAAATTTCTAGAACTTCAAGAAATTTATAAATTTAAAAATACCATTAATTTTTATAATTTTAAGGAATTTCAGGGATTCAAAAATTTAAAATTTTCAATTTTTTAAGAATGTTATGATTAATATTTCGCGCGCAGTACTTGTAAAATAACGATTTTAAATTAAGGGTAGAGGCTAAGCAAAGTAATTTTCTTGAGTAAGTAATATTAGAAAAGCTCAGATTTTATGGCAGCTAAACTTGAAAGTTATATCGATCGATGTGAAATTTAATGAGAAGGTTTGAAAGATTTTTTAGGTCATATAAAAGAAATGTTAATTTAATCATTTACCTAAATGCCAAAAGTAAGTAGTAATGGATAAAAATTTAACACTTCTGAAGTATCCCTATAACTACAATCCTTATACAAAATATAAAAGCGTTTGTAATCCACTTAGTGAATTGTATCATAAAATTTAATTTAATTAAAAAAAAAAAAAAAGTGAATTCAATAAACATTGGTTAGTATTTCGATAATATCAATATATACATACAATATTATTATTTTGAGTAGTATTAACATGCCCATGGGAAATTTATCCACTATGAGTATCAAATAACAAAAGTTTATTAATTAGTATTTTTTTTTTATACTGTACATCCACAACAAATAATTATTTAAATTAAATTAATTTATTTCTTTTGAAGTATTATTTATTTGGTTCATTGTTGATTTTTTATCGATTAATAAAATTACATTAGTCGCATAATATTTATACATTTCAATATAATTAATGATAATTGCAATTTGCTTATTCTCTGGTATTCCATTCCCACCGTACCATCCCACGTATGGGCCGGATGGGTGACAAATTATTTTAATGTAATTCGTTATTAATTGTTATAAAATTTGCGTCCTACATATACGAGTACGTTAATACCGAAGTCTCGAATTATTTAATAAACTCAAACCAAACTTCGTATACATGATTGCCTATTTATTTATTAATTTGAAATTTTTTTCCGATAATTTGGTAAATTTGTGAGTATAAATAGTCATTAAAGGGTTGAATATAATTTTTGAGTACGTCAAACTTGAAAGCTTAATAATTATCTATTATTAAATCTATATTTATATAGACCAATTGATTTATTGAAAATAGCAGCTACAAAAAGAATATTTTTTAACCCAAACAATAAAGAAAATTACTAATATAATCTTGTAATTTTTTTACTAATTTTTATTTAATTTTCTTTTTTAAATCGTTTCTTTATTAAATGAATAATTGAAATGTAAAATGAAAAATCGATAAACAGTTTTTTTTTTGTTATGTTTCAAGTAATTTGTTATTTAATATTTTATTACATGTTACAGCCTTATGTTACCTTAATTTATTACCTAAACTACCAATTATATTATACTATATGTCTATATACAATGCGTTATGATATACGATATGGTTACCTGTTTTTATGTGAACAAGTTATAACTTACTTAGTAAATCCTGTTTTTTATGTGTATACAATTAAAGCAACTATATTATACAATATAAAATTGCAAAGAGTTAAAACAAAATAGAGCAAAACCATTAGTGATGAAAATCTCAGGCCCCTTTTGTGAAATTTTATAGTTGAAACGTCCAAATATTGAACTTTTATGGCCATGATTTTTAATGGTTGAGACTCTATGACACACATTCAATAAAAAGTCTAACAAATTAAAATAAATCCACGCGTCACTAAGGACAATTAAAACGATTTCATTTGAGTTTTCATGGTGACTAATCGCTGCTTTTATAGTAATTTAGTTATATAGCACAACTATTGGATATTATGGAAAAATTCAAAGCGTTCAACTTCAAAGACATTTTGAATATTGTTTTGGATACTTTTGTGATCTAAACTTTCTCTATAGTGTGTAACGAAATGGAGATAGCATGATTGGGTCGCAAGAGAATCTCGGTTCCAGATAAATGCTTTTCGTTACGGAAAAATAAAATTCAACCGATCAGAACTTCGGTGTGGTCCTAATTTTGCCGGCTAAGGCTCAGGGGATTGGGGTGGGGTTTCCGAAGATCACCGGAAGCTAGCTTGACCACTTAGGAGACTAGAAAAGGAATTGGAACTTTAAAGGGTTAGGCTTGTTGATTGATAACGAATTGAAATACGTATTAAACACAAAAAAAAAATCAGAAACTTAGCTTGTATATCGGTCACGATGAATTGGATTCCTGATACTAGGTATCCATGCAAATTAACGATACTGTATAAGGTAACCGTTTTGCATCTACAGATTTGTCAAAATGCTTACACTGTGCACATGTGTTTTTATGTTAAGTTGGTGTATTCTAGACTATTGATGTTAATCTCAGACAACTTTTGGCTTATACTCGTAAGAGCTTTAATTTGCCACACTTAATGTTTTGTAGCACAATACTGATCCACTATAACAATATATTTTCTTTTTCTTACACTGCAATCGTTCATTTACAACTTAGTTTTGGTTCTACGTTTTTATTTTGATTTCTGACTATTGACATATTTATTATTTTGTTCGGTTATTGATGCATTACCCGTTTAATACCACGCTACGCGGTAATCACTACATTAAATTTTATAGTTTTATTCACTTATTTTATTAACTTTCTAGTCAGTATGTAATTTTTATATTAATTTTTAAATCGACTGGAAATAAAATGGAATTAAAGTTGCAAAATTTGTTTGGAGTTGGATTGACTTTAATTTGCAGGAAAAGTGGAAACCGGTAAAAAAAGTTAGTTTCTGAGTTTAATTCCGTAATTTTCCGAGCTTATTTTCAATTTTTTTTGGGTAATAAACTAGGAAACATATTATGCTCTCCTGACGTAAATTTTCACGCTTCTCTGTAATTCTGGAAAATGGAAATGGGAGCCACACATTCTGATCGCGGAATAAACCGCGGAACCCCATAATCCGAATTTCCTACTTTAATTCCAATATTTCTCCCGGGTTTAATTCTACATTTTTTGAAATGAAACTAGAAAATCGAGTTAAATTCCAATTTTTCCCCGACTTTCCAATTTTTTATGATATAAATTTCTGCGACCTTATTTCGTTGCGCCTAACTAGAGGATACAAATTCGATAAAAGGTTACCCGATTAATTAGTATTACAAGATTGTTTCAAAAAATATCGGCTTGCAGATTTACTTTTGCTCGAAATTTTATCTCAGCGATGATTGGTTGCTTCTTAGCACTTTAGTAAATCTAAGGTATTCATCGCCATTCATTGCCCTCGTCCGTATTATCTTTAAAACTTTGATATTCTCTATTGTTAGTTGGTCTCCAGTCTTGTTTTGGAGCTTTGTTTAGCTTGTTGATAGTATTGTTCGATTGACATGTAGATTTCAACAATTTTGATTAGCTTAGAAATATGCTTAAACACAATCAAAAGTCTATTATTTCCATACTATACGTTAAAGTAACACCCGTCACAGTAACAAAATCTCATTTTATTTTGTACCAACATCTAAAAAATAAAAGTTTGATGAATTCGTAACCAATTTTCTTTTAAGTTCATGTTTAGTCGATACTAAATTTAAAGTACTCGTAAACACTTAAAATTATTCAAATCAAAGTCGAATTATTGAAAAAATGAAACCAAAAATTTCACTAACCCTATAGAGAGTATAGTGACTATCTTATATTTTTATTTACGAAAATTTGAAAGAAAAAAAAAAAGATAATTTTATAGATAGTAACTGTTGGCTCAATACATTTTGCGCGATTGCTTTAACTGATTGAAGGTTATGAACCAAAAGACATCTGTAATCTCGAGGAAACCATTAAAACACCGTAATGATATGGGTGTCAATGTCATTGGGCAAAAAGAGAAACCCCTTGTAATTAACTCGTCAAACGGCCAATATGTTGTAACCAGACAACATGGACGTATGAGAAGTTAGCACGAAATTTTCATCCCGAAGGGGCTTTTTTCTAAAATGAGTGTCTCAGCTAAAATTTGAGAAAATTTTCATTCCATCCAGAAAAAAATATTCAAAACTCTTAACCAAACGGTATTCATCCCGAAAAATAATTTTAAAGAAATAGATTAAGGTTTATAGAAGAATAAATATAAAATTGAAATATTTGATCATTCCTTTGGACACAAAATATGTACATTTAAATAAATAAACACTAAATACGCGATCAAATTTCAATTTCTAAATTTCTTGTGCCAATCTCAGAGATGTCGACTTCTCAACACTTATGCAATTAGAAAAAAACAACCCTCATTAAGCAATCACAAGGATTAATAGTGAAAATGAACCGCAACGTAAATGTATTACGAAGCATAATACTTAGAATGATATACGTCCAATTTCGAAATTTCTTGTGGACATCTCAGAGATGGCACAAGAAATTTCGAAATTGTCCATATTTCATTCTAAGTATTATGTTTCGTAATACATTTACGTTGAGGTTTATTTTCACTATTAATCCCGGTGATTTCTTAATGAGGGTAGTTTTTTCTAATTGCATAAGTGTTAAGAAGTCGGATACCATGCAGCATTTCTTGGGGCATCTCTGAGATTGGCATAAGGAATTTCGAAATTGGCCTTATTTCATTGTAAGTATTATGTTTCGTAACACATTTACGTTGCGGTTCATTTTCACTATTAATCCCCGTGATTTCTTAATGAGGGTAGTTTTTTCTAATTGCATAAGTGTTGAGAAGTCGGATATCATGCAACATTTCTTGGGGCATCTCTGAGATTGGCACGAGAAATTTCGAAATTTGCCGTATTTCTTTGTAAGTATTATGTTTCGTAACACATTTACGTTGCGGTTCATTTTCACTATTAATCCCCGCGATTTCTTAATGAGGGTAGTTTTTTGTAATTGCCTAAGTGTTAAGAAGTCAAGTAACATACAACATTTCTTGGGGCATCTCTGAGATTGGCACAAGAAATTTCGAAATTGGTCGTAATTCATTGTAAGTATTATGTTTCGTAACACATTTACGTTGCGGTTCATTTTCACTATTAATCCCCGTGTTTTCTTAATGAGGGTAGTTTTTTCTAATTGCATAAGTGTTGAGAGTTTGGATACCATGCAACATTTCTTGGGGCATCTCTGAGATCGGCACAAGAAATTTTGAAATTGGCCTATTTCATTGTAAGTATTATGTTTCGTAATACATTTACGTTGTGGTTCATTTTCACTATTAATCCCCGTGATTTCTTAATGAGGGTAGTTTTTTCTAATTGCATAAGTGTTAAGAAGTCGGATACTGAGATTGGCACGAGAAATTTCGAAATTGGCCGTATTTCATTCTAAGTATTATGTTTCGTAACACATTTACGTTGCGGTTCATTTTCACTATTAATCTCGGAGATTTCTTAATGAGGGTAGTTTTTTCTAATTGCATAAGTGTTAAGAAGACGGATACCATACAACATTTCTAGGGGTCATTTCTGAGATTTTCACAAGAAATTTCGAAATTGACCTTATTTCATTGTAAGTATTATGTTTCGTAACACATTTATGTTGCGGTTCATTTTCACTATTAATCCCGGTGATTTCCTTATCAGGGTAGTTTTTTCTAATTGGATAAGTGGTAAGAATTCGGAAAACATACATCATTTCTTGGGGTCACCACTGAGATCGGCACAAGAAATTTCGAAATTGGCCGTATTTCATTGTAAGTATTATGTTTCGTAATACATTTACGTTGCGGTTCATTTTCACTATTAGTCCCCATGATTTCTTAATGAGGGTAGTTTTTTCTAATTGCATAAGTGTTGAGAATTTGGATACCATGCAACATTTCTTGGGGCATCTCTGAGATCGGCACAAGAAATTTTGAAATTGGCCGTATTTCATTGTAAGTATTATGTTTCGTAATACGTATTTACGTTGCTGTTCATTTTCACTATCAATCCCCGTGCTTTCTTAATGAGGGTAGTTTTTTCTAATTGCATAAGTGTTGAGAAGTCGAATACCATACATTATTTCATGCGGACATCTCTGAGATTGGCACAAGAAATTTAGAAATTGAAATTTTATCGTGTATTTAGTGTTTATTTATTTAAATGTACATATTTTGTGTCCAAAGGAATCATCAAATATTTGAATTTTATATTTATTCTTCTATAAACCTTAATATATTTCTTTATAATTATTTTTCGGGATGAATACCGTTTGTATTTTTTTCTGGATGGAATGAATATTTTCTCAAATTTTAGCTGAGACCCACATTTTAGAAAAAAGCCCCTTCGGGATGAAAATTTCGTGCTAACTTCTCATACGTACAGCATGGATGACCAGTTCCATTTATGAAGAATGGCTAAAAAAAAAAGTGCTAGAAAAATTTCAAACAGAAATGAAAAATTATTTTATGTCGGACAATGCAGCAAATCATTCTTAATTTATTATTTGTACCGGCCACCATTTCTCAATCGATTGATCAGGGTATCACCCAAAAATTTTAAATTGCATTATAGACGACGAATGCTTACGATAATAATCATGAAAATGGAGACTGCTGCATAATTTGGATGAATTAGTGAAACAAATTAGTTTGGCTGATGTGTTTTGATTATGTAAAGGAAGGTTGGCAAAACGTCAGCGAAAAAGTTGAAAAATGTTTCACTTAATAGAACTAAAAAATGATAAAATCTCTTTCGGTAATTGCGGAAATTTAGAATTCAATTTTGGAATCGACGTCGAATTAGATCTTGAATGTACGCTCTCTGGGAGAACAATTACTGTGGGGCCGAACTATTAAATACGGATCAAAATATTTGTGGCCGAACGGATAGAATTTCACGTAAATCGTTAATACCTAAAACGTTTACTTATATAATTATGCGTTTTTTATTGTTTTTCTCTAAAGCGAACACCACTTGGAAAGACCATTTCTCTCTGGTACGCAAGGTGGTCGGCTTAAGGAAGTTTCACTATATATATATATATATATATATATATATATATATATATATATATATATATACATATATCTATATATATATATATATATATATATATATATATATATATATATATATATATATATATATATACATATATATATATATATATATATATATATATATATATACATATATATATATATATATATACATATATATATATATATATATATATATATATATATATATATATATACATATATATATATATATATATATATATATATATATATATATATATATATATATATATATATATATATATATAAAACTATATATATATAATTATATATATATATATATATATATATATATATATATATACATATATCTATATATATATATATATATATATATATATATATATATATATATATATATATATATATATATATATACAGTAAGTTACAGTGAAAATAGTCCACTCATTTTGTTGGGGAAATAATTAAAATTCAGTCAAAATTTCAAATTCAACAAAAACGAAAAATAAGCATTTTATTTCAAATTCAATCGGGAATGATATAAACATCAGTTATAACAATATAAATATAATATAGTAAAAAAAAAATTAAAAAATCTAAAATAATGTTGGAATTCATATCACAGTGAAAATCGTCCAGTGGACCATTACGATTCAAATTTTAATATAAAATCCAATTTCAATTACAATCTTATTATAAAATTAATATTTTGTAGGAAGCCCCTTATTTTTCCTAACAGCTGCCAATCTCCTAGGCATTGATCTTACTAGATTTTCCGTATAATTTACCGAAATTTTCGCCCATTCTTGTTGTAGTGCGATTTTAAGCGACTCCTTGTTTGTAATTGTATGTTTTCGTATATTCACTTCCAATATGTGCCATAAATTCTCTATGACATTTAAGTCGGGTGATTGTGCAGGAGTTTTTATAACGTTTGGGCAGTTTCTTTGTAGCCATTCTCGTACTATTATAGCAGTGTGTTTTGGGTCATTGTCCTGGTAAAAATTATAATTGTTCGATATTCCTAGTTTGACAGCACTTTGTTTCAAATTATTTTTTAAAATATTTAAATACATCATTTTATCCATATTCCCTTCTATAAAATGCCAATTCCCCACACCAGCAGCTGACATACACCCCCATACCATTACACTGCCACCGCCAAATTTGACTGTCCCGCGCATATTTTTTTCTTTGAGCTCTTGATTAGCTGTTCTCCACACGTTTACACGCCCATCACTTCCATAAATATTATATTTACTTTCATCACTGAAAATCACGGTTTTCCAGAATTCAAAATCCTTATTCTGGTACTCTTTGGCAAATTTATTTCGTTTAGCTACATTTTTCTTCGAAACAAATGGCTTCTTACGAGCAATTTTACCATGTAAACCGTGTTTCCTCAATATTCTACGTAAAGTTTCAGTATTTGCTGTTTTTCCTAAATATTTCTCTACTTCAACTGCAAGTTTTGGAGCACTCATCATTGGATTTATTTTGATTTTTCTTACCAACCTGCGTTCCTCGGCATCGTTGAAGATTTTTTTTGATGATTTCTTTTTTTTATTTTCGGTTCTACTATTTTTTTTGTAACGGTTTATAATTCCTTGAATTATTGTTCGTGGTTTACAAATTATTTTAGCAATTTCGTATTGACTTTTCCCGTTTTTATAATGATTTATAACAATTTTTCGCAAATCTACGCATGTTTGCTTTGTGGGAGCCATTTGGTTCAAAAATAAACTATTCACGACTAACTTTTGAAATAGAATGATCGAGAAATTGAAATTTGTCAAATAAAAAATAAATGTCGGTTGTAGTCGGATGGTTTCGTTAAGAATATATAACAAAACAAATGGACGATTTTGACTGTGATGTAGTTTAACACACATTTAGGCAACGAAGCAAATTTAAGTAAATATATGTGTTACTTTTCAAGTTTGCGTAAATAAAGTAATAGTATACATGTATATGAAAGTAAAAATTGCCCTAAATATATTATGTAGTATACTGTATTACTTAGACAATGTAACAAAATGAATTTTTTGGAGTGGACTATTTTCACTGTGACTCACTGTATATATATATATATATATACAGGGTGGCTGAGACCAAGTGTTACCAAGTGAAAACGCTGTAATTTTTTTAATTTTGATTATTTTTTATTGAAATTTCGTGGAATATGTTGAAAACATATTACATTTTATGAAAAACATGTTACTGCTCGATATGACCTCCTTTGGCTTTGATTATTTGATTCAGTCTTCCATAGAAAGCATTGCATGCTGACCGAACGTGGGCTTGCGGAATTTTATTCCATTCTCGAACAAGAGCTGACTTCAATGCATCAACACTTTCGTATTTTTTAGTGGACACCTTACTCTCCAAAATGGACCATATGGAGAAATCCATGGGATTCAAGTCTGGTGAATATGGTGGCCATTCTTTCGACGAAATCAGCCGCGGAACGCAATTTTGTAAAAATTGCTGTGTCGCTCGAGCTTTGTGTGACGGTGCCGAGTCCTGTTGGAATGTCCAACGGTTCGTACCAAAGTGTTTACGTGCCCAAGGTAGCAAAGCATCGTTTAGGATCTTTTGGCGGTACATCTCTTGGTTTACCTTGACTCCATGTTCGATGAAAACCAGAGGAGTGCGTCCATCTGCAGTAACTGCAGCCCAAACCATAACATAAGCTGGTGATTGCTTGCGCATGGCAACTCTTGTGTCCAAATTATCGTTGGACTTGTCCTCTAACCAAACACGATCATTTTGTTTATTCACATGCTGTTGAATGGTGAAAATTTTCTCATCAGAAAAGACAATTTTTGGAATCTCATCACGTTCGGCCAAGGCCTTCAATGCTCGTGTTCTTTCAAGCCTAACTTTTTTTTGTGCCTCCGTAAGATCTTGAACTTTTTGTATCTTGTAGGGCTTCAAGTGTAGTTCATTTTTCAATATGGTTTGAATGCTGTATCGTGAAACATGTAGACGTGCGGCTAATTGATTGGCACTTTGACGAGGATTTCGTTGGATTCGTTTCTTCACCTTTCGTATCATTTCTTTTGATGTTGCTGTCTTTTTAGGACCGCCTCTGTTGCGTTTAGCGATGCTACCAGTTTCGTTGTATCGAGTTATGGTTCGATACACAAACATTTTATTCACATTCAAATGCTGGAGCTGACGAACTATTGCTGTTTGTGAATTTCCACCCAAATACAGTGCAATTACACTATTACGTTTGAATTCCATTACGATTTTTTTATTAAGATATTAATTTAGAACAATTATTTATTGACCACATATAAACAACTAACCAAACTTCAATCTGTCAAAAAATTAATGCGCGAAAATGACAACTACACAAATGACAGCAGAGTGAAGTTAGTAACATTTGGTCTCAGCCACCCTGTATATATATATATATATATATATATATATATATATATATATATATATATATATATATATATATATATGTATATATATATATATATATATATATATATATATATATATATATATATATATATATATATATATATATATATATATATATAACTATATATATAACTATATAACTATATATATATATATATATATATATATATATATATATATATATATATATATATATATATATATATATATATATATATATATATATATTTATATATATATATATATATATATATATGTATATATATATATATATGTATATATATATATATATACATATATATATATATATATATATATATATATATATATATATATATATATATATATATATATATATATATATATATATATATATATATATATATATATATATATATATATATATATATATATATATATATATATATATATGAGGCAATAAACGCACTAATTACTAGTCACTAAGCCATCCGTGATTAACTGTATCAAAATGTTTTGTGTATTATCGCGATATTTCATATTTAAGGAAATTTGAATTCACACCGGAATTAATTAATTAATTAAAGTTTTTACAGTATTTATTTATATAAGAAACAGAAAAAAAGTTGCTTAAGCAAAAATAAACTTAATAAAAAAAACTTGATAGAAACTGAAAGAAAAAAAAATAATCAACTGATCAAACTGATCCAACAAAAAAATAAATGTTCATTCGATTTAAAGGTTCGATATAACAAAATATATCCATAAAAAACTGAAAATTAACTAACCCTATAAATCCGAAAATTTTACTTTTGTTGTCCTCCTTGGTCCGTTATCAAATTCTCATTAGCGAAATATGTTCGTCCTCATTGATAATTTTACAGAAAAACAAAATAAAATGAGCAACCTTCCAATTGTGCTTCAATTGGATTATTCAGAGCCGAACAACAATTCGACTGTGCAGATTGTCACGAGGATTCGTTACAAGTGATCTATAAAATATTTCCGTTGGTGAAAGACTCGAGTAAAAAAATAAAACAATTAAGCACCACTACATAGTATATGTAATTGACAACATTTTCTCATGATTGAAGTTTTTTTCAATTATTGGTTGGAGGAAGTGTTTTTAAAAATGACAAGCTCTTGTCGTAGCATTTCTCTATAGTGAAAGTTTTATTAACTGCTTATGTACCTAGACCAAAGCTAAAAAGGTAGTCATTCAAAATCTGTATGTTTTAGCCACATAACTTTGGGGTAACTGTAACATGGCTAAAAACATTGTAGCATCTATTCTATAACCAAGACGTTTTGACAGTCTAACGAATTTAATTTGAATTCACTGTATCGAATGCATAAGTCAGATCGTTAAATATACCAGCCATGTACTAAATCACAATTAAAATTTTTACAGATATTGAAAATTTTGATGAAAATTTCTCAAATTCTGAAATATTCGGAAGGTTTTTGAAGTTTTTTTGTTAAAATTCTAAAAAAATAGAAATAAAGCAATAAAGTGTTATTTGTAATTGTTTCCGTTTTTTATTAGAAATCTAGTTTTTTGAATTTTTATTATCGGTTGGTGGAAGTTTTAAACTTCGGAATGAAGGAATCTTAGAATGTTTTCGTTTATATGCGACCGAAATATTCTGCATATAAAACAGTAAAAGTATAAATTGGAATAAATGGAATACATTTTCGACAGCAATATCAACCCTAATGCGCGGTTGAATTTTCCCACTTTTTAAAAATTTGGCGTAAAGAGACACTCCAACGGTGATAATTCCTTAAAATAATCTTAACTGTACTAACTAAAAAAAAAAACACGCCGAAAATAAAGAGCATGAATTTTCTATAAAAAAAAAACTCAGGAACTAAGCTGCATTTATTTACGTGCATCTGATAAAAACTAGTAGCTTAAATTGAATTAGTGAAATGAGTAATTCCAGTTAATGAATTAAATACATCGGCATTAATAGTTTGCTTTAAAGTTAAGTCTGTTCTTTTAATACCAAAATCGCCTTTTCTAAATTCTTGCAATAAATTAGCGTTAGGTAGTTATAAATTAATTAAATTACTAACATATAGTAAAATCCTTCGAGAATAATTTGGTTGATTCATTGCGAATAAAAGGTTAGATTAATCGAATAAAGACTGAATGTATAGTTCAAAATCACTACATCTAATACTTTGAGAAAATGAAAAGAAAGTATTCATAAAAAGTACATACTGAATAAAATATTGACAAGTTTTACCGTGTAAGCCACCAAACTCTTGATTCGGCATAATTAATATAATCATTAAAGACAGCATCCAATGATGGATTTACATCAATAGGTTCACAACTTCCAGTACGATTATTTTGAGCATGTTTTAAGTCAAATAATAATATATTTTCATTTACGTGCAATGTTTGAAGAGCAGCCGATCGTAAGGGATGCAATCGCTTACACCTATTAAAATGCTTCCCGTCAATAAAACCGTTTATGGAACCTTCCGCAATTACCTCAGATTTTACAAGAATATATTTTCCTAAAGCTTTAAAAAATGCCATTTCTATGTGGAATGCACCAAGATTTATGAATAAATTATCGAATTTTAGTTTTTCTTGCATTGGACAATGAATTAAATAATCTACTATTTGAATCAAACTATTGTCAGTAGTTGTTAAATTATTATAACCAACTCACATATGTAGGTACTGACGAAACTTCACAAACAGAAAAAGCCCAAATTAAATTTTTTTTATAGGAGTTTAATTTATTACTATTGCATGCATCAATAAATTTAATTGTCTCTTCGTGACAAATCAAACTAGTTTGAGCATTAGGTTTTATTCAAATACGGTTGAATGTCAGGGACAGTTTGTTCAAATTTTCGTCTCTTTCTTGGTATACTTGATGAATAAGAGTCACTATCTGCTGTAGATATCGAAATATTGGGATCAGAACTAGTGGAAAAACGTTCGGAAAATGTTAGATTTTCGGTATCATTATCGTTTGATGCCAATTGATAAATAATTCCAACAGTGACTTGTAATGTATCCTTACCAGAATGAGCTTCTCAAATCATTTATCAAAAGACATTGTATATCAAAGCTATAGTCTGTAAAATCTATTAAATTATTACTTTTCCCACAAAGAAAACAAGTCTTCATGTTAATTTTTTAAAATAAATATTCTTGTTAATACACAGAACTTGCACAGCAACAATGCACACAAACATCGGGTGGGATGTTGTAAGTTCTCAGTACATTTTCCATTTTCCGTTAAACTAAGTTTAAATCGGAGCTCTAGCCCGATCTAGGCAACTAATTAAACTTAAGACTTTTGTTTTAATTTTGTGACAAAGATTTTACTCGTACACAGGCGAAATTACGTTAAATACGATCTTGGGGAGCAAATATATACTTTAGACTTCATCTTACTTCTCTGGCAACAAATAATTTTGACCATGACTGTATTTATTAATCTTAGCACTTTAAATCTGCTTAAAGTGTGAAAACTAAAAAAAAAAATACTAAAAATCGGATGTACAATTAGGAATTAAACCGTAATGAACATAGTGATTGCTTTCGGATTTAAGAGATATTTAAAAAATTATTAAGTTATTACAATGCGATTAAAGGTTGTTGATTTTAGATAATTTGAGAATATAATCACCTAGAAAAAGCCGAAATTTATTATTATTTCCACATTAGTGAATCAGTAATATAATATAGCGACGACCGGCTTCATTAATATTGAATGAACTGCCGCAACCTTAAAAGTTACATTGAATAAGACGATTTTTTTATTTATTTATTAACAGGAAACATTTCCCCAAATAATAAAAACAATAAATCAACGTATATTTAGACATTTTTAGGTACACATACACATTTAGTAATATATTGTTCCCTAAAAGTAGTGAAAGTCAAAAGTATTTAAACATTTCCATTTTTAATCAATATAGAAAATTTATAAATACATATCCCAAATTGATACGATCTTCTCTCGTATATATTCATAAAAATATATAAACGTACATACATACACATATAGTAATTTGATTAATGATCTTAATTCAAACCTAACCTTACCCAACTATTAATATTGGGACATAAATCAAATTTCCAAAAAAAAAAAAAAAAAATAGACGATGACGAAAATAAATTTGTGTAACATAATGAAAATCCTAAAAATTATTTACAATAAATTTCCACCTATACATACATACAAAATATTTCCTTCATCCATAATATAATAATCTTAATTATTAAGCTCGAATAATTAATTTTGTTTATAAATAGAGCAAATCAATACTAATTACAGTATACCCGCTAACGCCGCCGCCGCCAAAAAAAAAACCAAAGATTCCCTCGCTTTAAACGATCCCACTAATTACGATGATTATTCAAATAAAATGTTAATAACCACTCCACTTAATGTCATAAATTTTCCTGCTCGTTCTCTCCGTTTAAATATTGTACGTCTAATTTTTATTAATTTTTATTTTTTTTATTTTTTCTAATCTATGATCGAAAATTAATTTAACTCAATTTAGTTTGTTTAACTTTGTCTAATACGTAGGAACACAAGCACAACATACATAAAGTTTGAAACAATTTTTTTTTGTTGTTATTGTTGTTATCGATGTTGTTGTTGTTTTACTTTAAAATGATAAAATTTAATTAAAATGCTCCATCAATCAAAATATTAGATTCTGGAGAAACAACCGAGTTTTTTTTTTTTTTTTTATGAAATTCTGATGTTTATCTAAATGAAAACATATGTCACTTGTTGTGGTCGTCTCTGCGGAGCGGATTAATAATAATGTGACGCGCGCCTTTATGTACGCTGATTGATATCATCATCCGATGATGAGTATATTAATTGGTTTGGCACAAATTTACAGTATACCCGCTTATTATTATTGTGCGAGTAGTCAAATTAATCAGCTCTCGTCTTTGTCACTATTATACTAAGTGTTTTTTTTCTATACAATAGAGTATTCATTCCTTCCCGCATTTATGTGTGTAGACATAATTGGAAAATAAACGAATTTATCTGTATATGACAAACTCTTTCTGTATACATATATCAGACGAGTGTATTTAGTGAATTAACGAGACACCCATCTATATTATGTACATATGATACATTTCCTATTAGGAATTAGAAAAATTTTGTTTTTGTTTCGTCTAATCATGATTGATTAGAAAGAAGAAACTAGAAATTTATTTATTTTTGTATTTTAATCAACAACATGTTGAAGATAATAATAGATGAATTATTATTGATTTTCTTCTCCTCAATAATAATACATATCTTGTAAAATTTTAATAATAATTAAATATAAGACGTAAGAAGATAATTGAATCCTTCTAAGAAATTTAATTTTTGTGTGCACACCATAAACAGCCAAACGGAAAATATTCAATAGAGTGAATTCGATAATTAACCGTCACAATATACGATATATATATATACGGAATAGAAAGTGGGAACATATGTTCTATGTTTTGATTGATGTTATGTTGGTATATTTATTTTGGATTCATGTTCGATTAAATATAGGTCGTGGTGAAATGCAAATTAAAAACGATGAAATTTTATTTCACACTATTAACAAATATATATTCGGTAAGACATGGGTTCAATTAGTTCCATATGGTTAGCTAAGTAATTGATTGCGCTTAGTTTATTTTCTATTTAGTTAGATGACGATCCGGTTCAATGATTTTAACTAGCAAATAATTGGTATTCGTCTTTATTTTTTTTACTTTAATATTTCCTGGAAGTTTCAACTTTAATTGTTGTTACAATGGGACACAATTTATAAATTTTAAATTTTAATAATGTACGTATAGTTTTCCCCCCAAAAGAAAAATTCAAAAATGGAAAAACTATATACGAGCAATAATTTGTATGTAATTTAGAAAAACATTAGGATTTTTCCACATGTAGTACACAAAACATAACTATACATGTTATAATATTGCTTAGAGGAGTTACTCGTACATACATACATATAGTTGTATAATTACATTAATAGTTTGTTGTTAGTTCGTTTAGTTTATTGTTCAAAAATAATTTTTATCTAATTAAAAATCTAAATTCAAAATGATTTATATTTTTATGTTCGTTTGTGTTCCTTTCGTTTACTTGTCTGCGTGTGTGAAATGAAGATGGAACGAATTTCGCTTTGTAGATTTTGTATTACAAAATTTTTGAGTGGAAAAACAATAATTTCTTGTGAATTTTTTATGTGTGGAACCAATCAAGCGTAACTAATTGTTTCGATGTGTGTTGCTCAATTAAAAAAAAAAATTAATTTTCAAAATACTTATCGATGGATGAATATATCGTACAACATAGTAAGTATGTGGAGAACCCAAATTGGAAATATTAAAATGTTTAGTTTTTGTGCATAATTGTATCCGGTCGTAATATCTCATTAATTTAGCGGTAGAAGATTTTATACCAATCATACGTTTCTTGATATACTTTGCTAAATATTTTTTATGTAGAACTAATCTTAGAACAAAGGTTTATCAATTGGTTCCATACAAATTGCAAATGTGTAGATATAAATAATAATTAAATTTATTTGCTCTATAAAATATTTCTGCGAAATTTTGTAGGCGATAACATTTAAGCATACAAATATGTCACAGTTTGTTAAATTATCTTCTTTTGTTTGAAGTAAAATTGGAATAGTTTTTTTTTTTAAACAATCTAGAAATTTGGCCAACTCATTCTTTATTGAATTAATTGTGTTCCACCCTCTCAATCCATTTGAAATTTAACAAAAAGTAAAATTATTTGAGACCGATAAAAATTTGCCAAACTTCGTGTTTTAGTTTTTTGGTACAAACATTTCAAACTTCACAATATTTTTGTTATTTGAAGGACGACTCTAATTGTCTATAGCGTGCGTGTATTTGGATTTAATTGAGTTTAATAAAAACTATGAAATGAGTGAGATTTGGGCAAACAAGCTAAAATTGCCGCCGAGAGGAGTTTTGCTAAAACCAGCTAGGTTCTCTTTATTTTCTTTTATTAAACCCAAAAATCGCTCAAATCGCATATACGAGTACCTATTGCTTGCTAATAAATGTTTAAAACAACGGACATAACCTCATAAAATACGACTAATTCAAATTTTTATCATAACCCTTACCGTTGATTCAAGACAACTTTAATTGAGAATTTTGGAATTTTATTGGCCTTGTTTTTAGCGAAACTACATAGCGTCTCTTCTTGTAATTTCACCTAATTTTTTTTTTTGGATTAGGTAATTTCGTAAAATCAAACACATTCTCCGAAAGCCTTCCAAGTATGTCTGGCATATATAACGCTACTCTTCTCGGAGAGCCCGAATAACATTTAACAATACGCAACTCAGCATCAAGCAATAAAAACCACGGAAATGTGCATAATATATATAACGCCAAGCAAGCACTTCCACTCTAAAACTAGATTATTTCGAACCATGGGAAAGCCAAGCAATATATTATACAACTAAAACCCAGACTCTCAAAAATCTCGATAAGGCTCAAATAATCTGGTAAATTCCGTCCTGTTACAACAATTTTAACATACTACAAAACAAAGTCAAGCAATTCAAAGCAATAATCAAAAACGTTCAATATTTATTGCCTAGCCCCCAAATAATTTTGAAAATTCCGATAATATGTGATTCTAAAAAAAAATCAAAATATCGAAAAATTTCGAAAATATGGAGATAATTCATAAATAATCTGGAAGAACCCCAACAGTTTAGACTACCACTACCACTGCCGGTTTCGACGTGAATCGATCGGTGATATAACTAACCTCACCAGCTGCAAGGCACAAGAACTTTAAGTACAACTTGAGAGCAATTGGACTTCCTACTAGACTGGTTTCTTATATAATTTTAAAATGTTCATACATTAAATGTTGGTGTCCCTCAGAGATCCATTCTCTACCCTACACTTTTTGTTATTTTCATTTTTCGGAACTTTTACAAATTTTTGAATCATATGTGCGCTGGCGCACCGAATACTCGCCTGGCTGCACACAACCGAATTCAGAACCGACCTTGATGAATGATTTCAGATTTTAAACATCTGCTCTATGTGGGAGGCGTATGTATCTTCTACTAATATTTTAATGAATATCAAAAATAGAATTTTTCACTACTGAACTACCAAACGCTTAGTATCCCCTCTTGTTATTTTTTTCATGCCGTCATTATTCCTTTGATAATGCAGAACAAATATTATTGCGAGCATTTTTTTTTTCGGAACAGTTTTGCAGAAGCAACATTTTTCTGCCTTTACAAGGGCATCAGGGATGACTTTAGTATAAAAAATCACCAGCAGCTGCTGAAGATAAGGGAAATCCGCACACATAATGGTCCCAGAAAAATGCGAAAGTCGACATTTATGTCTCAATTAGTCTCAGGTGTTAACCTAGCATTCAGTTATATTAGTCGAGCGACAGTTTCATCTTTTGTGCAACGCTTAGAATTAAGTGATTAAATTGAATTAAATCGTATTAAGCAAAATTAAATGATTAATTATTGAAAAAATTAACTATTTAAAAAGCATAAAACGTTAACTAAATATTTAGTGCTTTGCCTATTTTTGAATTAAATATTTTTTTGAACCGCAAGCCTTAAGGTCTTTTTATTCATACAATTGGAATAACTTTTGAACCACTGAAACTAGAAGTACCAGTCTCAACAGTGTTCAATCTCTTTCAGAAAATGTTACACTACTTTCACCCAGATTTGACTACAGTTTTACCCCGTAAATAACGCCTAGGCGTTTTATTCCAGAGTCTCACAAATTAGGAAATTTTCAAAGTTCTGAAATATTTCGATTACAGCGCCCATTCTTATATAACACCAAGGCTTAATATTTTAAATTTTTCATAATACAGAAATAAAATACAGTCTTACAGTCAAAATGAAAGAAAAACAATAAATCGAATTTTATTTAAATTTGGATCGTGATCGCTCGTGATCAGCTGTCTAAATTGTTGGATTATGATTAATAATATGACGGCGATTTTTTTTTTTTTTTTGTCAACCCGGAACTCGGTTGAATCGAACCCGCGAAATGTTTAGTTCGGGTTCAGGTTCGGGTTCGAAAAAATTACTAAAAATCTTTGAACCGGAGTGGGTTCGTGGTTCGGGTTCGGGTTCGGGTTCGGGTTCGGTTCGAAACCCTGCTCTAAATTTAAAAACTTACACAGTGAATTTTTATTCACTAAAATGTAAATTTTATTATTTAGAAATGCACTATGGCGAACTAAATGAGTTTCTAGAAAGTAGAGGACTTTTCACTCATTACAACGGAATTTCAATAGGGTGAATTAATTTCTCCCTTCCTTTTAGGTTCGATTTATCGAAATTTGACCATATCATGTATTGAGTATTTTTACGCAAAAACTGTTCAAAAACAGAAAATTTCGTGATTTTCTTTACATTTTTGTCACACAAAAAATTAACAAATGGAAAGCCGCAAGTCTTCATAAACTGAACGATTTCGTTAAGCAAAGTTAAGAAGGAAATAACAATATTTGCCAAAAGTCGAAAAATGCGTTAGGAGCATATTTGGATTCTGCAAACCAATACCTATTTTTCTGCTTTTTTAAAAAGCCATATATCCTTCATCAAATGCCATAAAATCACGTTATTTAATATTCAAGTTTCATATTAAGACATGGAATTGAAATTACTCAAAACTGCAAAAAGGCAAATGTGACTTTTTTTCTTAGCACGGTAGAATAGTGAACCCGAAAAATGCAAATTTTCATGAATAAAAATGTGGGATTTTTTTTTTTTTTTTTTTTTGATAAAATATTGCTATATATAATCGTATGACAAATTGGTGAACAAAATTTTTTTTCTTTCGTTAATAAAATCAATATGGATTTTGTCACAAAATATCCGCTTATCCAAGGTTGCCAACTTTTTGCTGTGGCAAAAAGAAGCTTGTATTTTGTTACTGACTATTTTTGGTTATTTGAGATTGGTGACAAAAAATTGTGAAAAAATGGATAAAATACGGTGGATGGGGTGACACGACAAAAATTTCACATCAAATTATGACTAAATTTATAATGATATTGTTGCTTGAACATTTTGCAGAAAAAATTTGATGGCTTTTGGTAGAATATGAACGTTTTCGAATCAAAATGTTAGTTGTCACAAATTACACATGCAAACAAGGGTTGCAGAATTGCCCTATCACATCAGGATTTTGAGATATCCTAACCTAAGATTCCAAGGGAATTAGGCTGGGGTAATCATTGCTTAGAGAATTTCAGCAGTAAAAACCAATGGTTCCATTTTTAACTACCATTCATCCCCTCTTATTTCCAACTTTAAACGTCTAAATATCTTTTTATATTACCGAGATATCGTAAATCAAAGTATTAAGACTTTTGTATCAACTTATTGTTACACACCTTAACCACGATATGCGAATTTATTAGTGCGCGCTTTATTTGATTCACGATATATCGATAATAGATAAAGAAATTTAAACCTTTAAAATTAGTAATGAGAGTGGATGAATGGTAAGTCAAAAACTGGCGAAAAGTGTCAAGTGTTGTGTTTATTCCTTTATTCATTTCGTATTCTTTATTTCATGTTTGTTGCGTGTTTTTGAATTAAAATTTGTCCACTCCACACAAAAACACGTGTTTTGAAAGGCTGTCAAGAACTCGTGTCAAAAAGTGTCGCAAAACTGTGTCATAATAGTTAGGTTTCGACCCTAAACATCTCTGGTTTTTATGGCTGAAATTCCCTAACAATACAATAAAATATTGAAATCCCATAAAAACAGCCTTTTTTGTAATTTTAGGTTAGGATATCCCAGATTCAGATTCAGCATCGAAAAATACGGAGCAAATGACTACTCTTGTTTCTGGTTTTTTTTTTTTTTTTTTGGTGTCACAAAATTATCAATCATAACTTGTCACATAAAATAACATAAATTTTGTGATAAATTGGTGATCAAAAGCTTTTTTCTTTGGTGGATAGAATCTAAAGTATTTTCC
The DNA here is from genome assembly GCA_958295665.1 of Tipula vernalis. Taxonomy (NCBI): domain Eukaryota; kingdom Metazoa; phylum Arthropoda; class Insecta; order Diptera; family Tipulidae; genus Tipula; species Tipula vernalis. The sequence continues at coordinate 123,258,986 of OY282558.1, read as the reverse complement.
AATTTCAACTTTTTTGTGGCAAAATTTAACTTACATTAGGAACATTCCTAAAAAGATCAGAGGCAGTTTCAGCTATTCAATTAGACCTTTATAGTGAAATTTAATGGTCGAAACTTACTCTGAAGTTATCCAAGATCTATCTACGAATGTGCCTATTATTTGACAAATTAGTGTAACATTTTGTGATCACCATTTTTGATTAATAAAGCTTCGCATACTCTTGGAACTTTCGACATAAGTTCCAGCTAATTTAAATGTTGTTATTTTAATTTTTTTTGTTATTAGCTGTAAATACAAATTAAAAAAAAAAAATTATACATGATTAGGGGCAATATGAATGTGTTTTAGAAAAATTATTTGTATTCCTTTTAATTAGCGTGACGTTATTCAGGATCTATTCCCAAAAATGCCTACTTCAATAAAAATAAAGGGCAACATTGAAAATTAAATTACAAACCTAATCTAGAATAAAACGCTCTGGGAGTTTTATTTGAATAAAACGCATAGGAGGTGCACTATTCGTTTAAAAGGCCTAGGCATTATTTACGGGGGAAGACAGTTAGTATTAACATTTTTGTTAAATAAAATAAAGCGCTATAAAAATTTTACAAATCGCTATTTTTGTTGTGATTGTCAAAACTTTGTCAACAAAATCATATTAGAAGCCATTTCCACCGTCCATGTCAAATTTCTTCATAATCGGTCAAGAAACAGAGAAGTTCCACCTTAATTGGCCATATTCCAGAGCTTTATGCAAAAATCATTTTAGAATACCAGTTCCATCGCTCATGTCAAATATCATCATAACCGGTCAAGAAACAGTAAAGTTCCACTTTAATTTTCCATATTCCAGAACTTTGTCCAAAAATAATTTTAGAATGCCATTTCTACCGACTATGTCAAATTTCATCATAATCGGTTAAGAAACAGAGAAGTTCGAAAAATCGTTTTAGAATCCCATTTCCATCGCCCATGTGAATTTCATCATAATCGGTTAAGAAATAGCCAATTTCCATTGAAATCCCATTTTCTTTTAAATGTAATAATGGTACACTGGCATAAATTTACTGTACAAATTTTCATATCTAGAGGAAAATTACATTCACCAATGACCTATGGGAAATGTGCACATTCACCGGAAAGTGTACGAAATATGAGTATTTTCTTCAATTTAAACACACATTTACCACCTACTTTGGGAAATTTGTATATTTGACACAAGAAATAAAAAAAAAAAATTAAAAATTTTAATTAAATCACATTAAAAATTCCACATTAGAACCCAATTTCTATAAAAATTACATCCTTTGGGTTTCGTCATTAAATTTGTTCCAAAATCTAAAAATTCCGGATGTTCAGGTGAATCCGCTGAATGTTCTTTCCTGGAGGTTTTATGTCGAATGGAAGAGATAAACGGATCGGGTGACACCGCAATCATTCTATAAAGATCCATATTTTGTCGTTCACTCGAGTCTTTGCAGGTATATAAACTTCCATATCATTTATAGTCTTTATTTTTAGATTCCGGGCTTCTTCAGATAATTCTCCAATTGGCAAAATATGATGCATAATTTTTTGCTCCCCGTGACAAAGCAACTTGTGTGCGGTACTTCGTAGTACGGTAGTTTCATTATTTCTTCTGTAAGTTGCCCAAATTTGTCTGCGTTTATGAAATGAATACATGATAGAAGATTCTATAGAAGAATTATTTTAAATTTAGTTACCATCATTGCTATTGTTAAAATGTTGTTTTGGTTTATCTATTGTTCAGTTTCTTCTCTAAATATTTTTTCTAATTTCAATTTTTCGTTGCTTTCTTCTGTCCATTTTATTATGCCCAACTTTAGTGGGCTTTTTTTATGTAATCGAAATCATATGCAACTCCATAAAACAATTTCGATCGTATAGTGATGAAAGCCCATATATTGGCAAAAATCTTCTTCTAGTACAATTTTTGTACCTTGAAATCGCTTTTGGGTTGCTTTGCAAATAGGATACAACGTAACAGCGTTAACGACTAACGAATTTGTGTTCTTATTTCTTCCACTGTTTGATTAATCTGACTGATTTTTCGTTTCTAACTACCTAAATTAATTTCATAGGTCTATAAAACTGAACCGAATTTGGCCGACTGTTTCTCCAGATTTCTTGTCCAATGATACGATTTTGATATTGCAACCTTTACAGGTACGATTGAAACCATAAACATGTTTGAATCTGAAGCTTTTTGTGATATACCTTGTACGTCACCAGAAGCACCCGAGCTTGTCCTCAAGATCCATCATAGCCCAATTTTCTGGCTAAGATAAGCTGCACGTTTGTTAGTCTTCCATTATATTTTTATTTTGCATTTTTAAGATACGCTTTGCTGTGTGATCTACGCGCCTTTGTAATTTTACCTCAATTAGATCGTTAGTAGTTACAGATCCTTAGCCACTATTATTTTTTAAAGCTTGGTAGGACATTGATGTTGCGATCTTTCAGTGATGTCCTGACAGTTTTATTATTTTCTTTGGCTAGTTCCAAGTCTAAAAATAATGCCGGCGCTGCTTCCGGTGTGTGTTTAATTGGGTTGTCTTGTGTAGAGATACTGTCTTTTATTCTATGAATTCTTTTTGGGCTAGATAGCGAAACTGTTTTGACAATAGTAGCCTTCCGCATTTCATGATCTTTGTTATATTAATGAGCTAACGCGGAACTTAATGTAGTTTTTGGTGTTCTAAGTTGTGGTTTACTTACAGTACGTTGCGATTCACTTGCAGATATTGTAGAAACAATTTAGAAAATAAAATTTATTTAAAGAGAGGTCAACATATACTGAAATTTAGGCAAATTACTATTATTTGTCTGGAAATAAGAACTAACACCAATCTGCTTCTTTTCCTGTCTATACATGTGGTATTACTACGAGGATCAATGTTGACCAATTTCTTATATGTGCTGAGTTGGAGTTCGACTAGGGTGGAGTGAGCAGTTCCTTAGGGGATTTATTTGAAGCATAAGTCGATTTGAGTTGAATTCATGTACGCGAGCTGCCAAGATTTGCGTTGAGTTTGAGGTTGAATTAGGATTGAGTTAAGGATGAGTCATCGGTTCAGTTGGGGATATTTTGGGATTGTGTTGCTCATTGAGCTGGAAATTAGCTAAGAGCTATTTTGAGTTGAGTAGTTTTCGGACCGTATTGATTTGACGATTAATGAGTGTTAAGTTTGGGGCCGACTGGTAGGTTGAGTTAGGAAAGTGTACAGTTAAAATTCGCATGACTTTCCGAACATGTTGATTTTGGGATTGAGTTGAGCGTTGAGTTTGTTGTTGGGTTAATGAATGAGTTGAGAGGTGGGGTTTAGTTGGGATTGAATGAAGTAGAAGGTTCTGTTGGGGTTTTATTTGGAGTGAGTTGAAGGTTGAGTTGGAAGTTAGCTTGAGTTGAGTATGAACTACGCATATATTTTCTCGGATCGATTTTTTGCGGTCGATTTGGGGTTCAGTGGAAGTCGGGTTGTGGTTAAGTTCGGCTTGAGTTGGGCTTGATTTAGTCATTCAATTATGGATTTATTTGAGGATTGTAGAATTAGTTGAGGGTTTAGTTGGGCATTGTGTTTAAGGTTGAGTTAAGAGTGGTGGATGTTCAGTTGGGGGTTGAGGTTACAATAAGTTGGGTTCATGAACGCATGTATTTCTTAATTGTTGATTTGGGGATTGAGTTGAGTCTTTATTTTGGGCTTGGGTTATGAATTGATTGGGGAGTTGATTTGAAGCTTGAGTTAAAAGTTAGGTCGAGTTCGGATTGTATAATAGTTGAGTTGAGTTTGATTTGGGGTTGTATTGGTGATTGAGCTGGGTGTGGTTTGAAGGTTGATTTGGTGATTGCGTTGGAGATTGCATTGGGATGCAGTTTGAGATTGACTTGGAGGTTGAGTTGGAGATTGGGTTGGGGTGGTTGAGTAATTGATTAAAGGCTTCACTTAGGGATTGATTTTTGAGTTATGATTTCGAAACTAGATTGAAATGATATAATATGATTTGCACGTAATTTTCCGGACTGTAAATAAAAAATTAAAGGCTTAAGTTTCATCTAGAGCTTCGAGAGTAAAATTTATAGACTGTTAATAAAAATTGTAAGAAATAAATAATATTGAGACATTTGAAAAATTGAGTTTCGAGCTATGGGAGCAACTAAAAGAGGGACTCTCATATTTCTCTCATTTTTGGAGAATATACTTACCTCTAAGAAGTCCTTTAAAATTAATCAAAGTCACACACACGATATTTCTTTGGTTTGACATATTGTATAGGTCATACACCCAAATAACATGAACCATTTTATGTTTTCATGCCAACTGTATCATAATAAAACAAAAAAACGCAGTTTAGCATAATTGAAATGAACTTGGAAACTTTATGGGTTTCCTTATAAATTTTTTTACATAAAGTTGAAAACATTCTGCGAATCTAATGTGCCACCTGGGAAATTTTCTTTTACATTATAACAAATCAAAATCATTTAAATCCCACAATTGTCTTAAGAACCTCAAGCAATTAAAATGTTTTTTGTATTTTTTTTATTTAGAGTAAATTCATCAAGTTGCTAGCAAACCAAAAAATGTTAACAAAACACAAATTTAACTATATCACAGTAGTTTCATCTCATATGTTCAGATAAAAATACAAGCATTGAGTAAAGTCGAAACCAAATGACAACGATCATACCATAACTTATTCAGGATTAACAAATAGCTACTAGAAAAACTATAAAAATACAAATTGTACAGAAATAGTTAAAAAAAACAGTCGAAATGGAACTATTTTGGGAAAAATCACTTTGTGGGTTTCACTTAACATTTTTTTTTTTTTTTTTTTTTTTACTTGCCTTGCCATATAGACACAAAATTTATGTTTTAACAAATTGATTCTTGAACTCGACGACTAAACGAATTAAGAATGTTTCCAATCTGCGCCGATGTCACTTTTTTTGTGTTTTTTTTTGGTTTTTATCTCATGATGAATGATTTTACAAAAAAGCCAAAATAAATAAATAAACGTCTTTAAGAAATCTGAGTGGAATCTCTATACGAGGAGTGAAGTATGTATGTATGTATATTGTGCGGTATGTATGATAAGTCGATTTTGTTTTACCAAATTCACCGATCATACACGCACGATATGTGTTATGTGTTAAATATTTATGGAATTCTATTTCACGATGATTTTTTTTTCTTGTCTTCTTCTTGCCCTGTCTTTAGTAATTCGTCTTAGGTAATGGTAATAAGGAAAAGGTAGTATAAGGGAATTTTATTAAGTGAGTTAAATTTGAATGTGTTATTTTAAGTTTTTTTTTTCTTCGTTTATCTTAAATGAAGTGTAGATTGAATTTAAATTATGTGAGTTCAAAATTTCAAATACATACACAGCATCTTATATTTTTATAAAGACGCGCGCGATATACATACCAATATATGTATGTATGTACGAAGGGAGGAAGATGAAATATATTTTTATTTTAAATTGATTTTGATTGATTTAGTGGAAATGAAAAGAGTTTGTTTTTTCTATTAGTTGTTATGTTTGGTGATGAAGATGATGTTGATGTTGATAATGATGGGGTGTAATACACGAGTGTATTATGTTTACTATACAGTAAATCTAGAAGGTGAATACAATTTTACACACCACGCAAGTAATTGTAATTTTTGTGTGTTTTTCGAATTACCTACTTATATCTAAGTATTATAATATTAAATTAATGGTTTGAGAAGGCGCACACGGTTTATTATCATGTCGTACTCGTATTGATGTGTTAAGATAATTTTTTTTTTGTTCGTATATTAGAACGTGCATCACATATAAAATCTCTTTACGCTAGCATATAAGATGATAAGCGTAACGTGTAATGAAAAATATATTAGAAATGGTATGATTACATTACGTAGTTGAGTTTCTGGAGGTGTGGTATGTTATTATTATTATTACGGTGTGAAGTGGTGAAATTTTGTGTGAGTGTTTGTATCACTTTGAATGTAATAAGATTGACATTATTACTCATTTTATTAAATAACTTTCTTCCGGTTCACTAAAGTTACAGCTTTCAAATTGCCTGTGTCTCTTTACAAAATTGAGCAACACTAAGCTAAACGAGATAATGCTATCACTGCAACTGCTCATTTTGTTATTCTTATTGGATAAAAGCTTCCGTAAAACTTATAGAACATATAGATGTTATAGACTGATGTATAAATTATGTATATTGAGTTTATCAAATTGTTGCGCAAACATGTGCATGTATTTAGTCTTTTTCAATTTTTAAAACTTTACCGAGCAACGTTAAAGTTTTTAAATTATGATTATACGTATTATTAAACATTAAAAAAAAATTTTTTTTTTGAAGCGGAGTGACGTAAGTGATCTTTTTATAATTAATATTATTTTGTACGATCACAAAACACCACCGAATTTAAAAATAAAAAGTTTGGTTTTTTTATTTTTAAGTAAGTGAAAACTGTTGGTGTTTGGTGATTGTACAAAATAATATTAATTATGATTATACGTGTTAAGCATTTTGTATTTATTTTAAGAGTTTTGCATTTTTGTTGAATTTATAATAGTTTGGAAAAATGCAATTGTGACCACCAGTAATTCATGTAGCAAACTGAGAGAAGGTGCTCACTTTCGTTTTCTTTTGCTAACTACTACATAAAAGTCACTTATATCATGTTTAATTTAATTATGTTTAATTTTGTTGTACAATTATTGATTTTGATAGCAATGCAAATACGTAAATAAAAATATTATGATTATATTAAAAAATTTAGCAATTGCCCAAATAGTGCGGTCGAAGTCAGCACTAGGTGATATAAAAAGAGAGCTAGTGCCGCTTTTTACAACTCCTTTTGTAGTTGCTTAGTCTATCGGTGTCAAATTTATGCCGAATTTTCAAAAATATATGTACACTGAGTCCTATAAGTACTGCAATTTGCACTAAATAAATGTATCTATAGGCTTAAATTTCTGTACCTTGGAATCTGTCTCAGCCTTCCAGAATCCTTAAGCATCTAGCTAATTAAGTATATTTGGTAATAATGAGTTAAGTCTGATTATGTCGTCCGAAATTTAGCAAAATTATCTCGAACTGTCAATCTGAGCCATCGTTTTTCTTTGTTTTTACTATGACTCGGTAAACAGTTTTGATAACACCGCTGTCTATCAAATGAGCAATAGTTGTTTCCAGCCCCTGTCCTAGTTCTAAAATACTTCTCCTTTTCCCAAACTATCTTCATTTCGAAAAACATGCTTGGACACTCTGGGCGTTTGGCAGTCACAAAAAATTCGTTCAATTGATCAGAATAGCTTAAAACTTTACAAATATCAATATCTATTTGATTCGAATCTAAGATCTTCATTTTTAAAAATACTACAAATATGGTTTTCCACATTTTCAAAATTATTCACTCAATTTAATTCTTAGTCCGTCGACTATTAGTTGTGAGTCATTATTTCCCAAGAAATTTCTTCCCCAAAATACAACTGACCTTCATGGTAGAATCTGGTACTATAATAAATTTGAAAAAACCGTAAGACTTTACTAAACAATATTTTAAAATCGATTTCTGAATCAAATCCATCCAGGAGGCCAGCATTTCTTGGAACAACGGACTCTTTAATTCATAGGACTACATCCCTATGTCTAATACACAATTTATGGTTTCAAATGAGGTATTATCATTTTGAGTACAAAAACAAATTAAAACGCTTATATGTGAGTTTCTACCAATCGGTTGACTCTGTTGATTTCCCATTTCCACACAGAATTTTATTTGAGAGCTGCTCTGCTGCTGTTTTCGTTTTTTTAGGGCATATGTTTGCCATGTGTCAGGTTAGGTTAGGTTAGGTTAGAGTGGCTGCTATCGCACACTTAGGCCAATAGTGGCCCATTGTGATACCACAGGATCTTTATCTCTCCTTTACCCCTGAAACCATCCAGTGTTACTTATGTAGCGTAAAATATCTCGTACTCCACAGTTCGCGAGTTCCGAAAGGCTCTCCATACCGTACACACCCAAGTATTTATGTCTTGTGTACTCGGACACGAGCATAGGAAATGATCTGTGGTCTCTTCCTCCTCCTCGTCCATGCAACTTCTACAAAAGTCATTTGTCTGTAGACCCAGCCTTCTCTCGTGTTCCCCAAAAAGGCAGTGTCCTGTCAGTATTCCTAAGATCAATCCTAATTCTCGTCTTCCCAGGAATATCAGTGCCTTGGAGCGCCGCAAGTCCAGTTTTGGTCCAACCTTTCTACTGAGCGCCAATTTGAGCGCTGCAATATGCCTCCCCAGACCTGCCCCTTCCATCTGCATCTGCAGAGTCGTACCGTACCTAGCTAGTTCGTCCGCCCTGCAGTTCCACGTGATGTCCGAGTGATCAGGGACCCAGATTATCTGGATAGTGAAACACTCGCTCATCTCATTAAGAGATGATCGGCAAACCAGCGCCACCCGTGACCTCAGACAAACCGCCTCTAGTGACCTGACCGGCGCCTGACTGTCCACATAAATTGCGATATCCCTTACTGATACAACATTATGCTTCAACAATGTCGCGACTTCCCCGATCGCCACCACTTCAGCTTGGTACACGCTACAGTAGTCAGGAAGACGAACAGAAATATTAACATTAAGCTTCTCACAGAAGACTCCGGCTCCTCCTTACCATCTAGCTTAGAGCCTTCCGTGAAAAATTGCACTGCCTCGTTTTCCAGTATTGGTCCGTCCCTCCAGGATTCCCTTGAAGGACAGACGGTCCAGAACCCTTTTTCGAAGCACGAGGTTGGTATAACATAATCTAGATTCACCAGTTCATCCCTTAGTGATCCAACTATCGTCGAGTGCCCCACCGCACCGTCGCATAGCCACCTCGGCTGCCTTCTGCTTACCAAAAACCTCTACTGAAATAATGCGGAACATAACCTCCAAAGCGCGAGTAGGTGTCGTCCTAAGCGCCCCGCTTATAAGCATGCAGGCCGTTCTTTGCACCCTTTCCATTCTACTCCTGTATGTTACCTTGTCCAGAGCTGGCACTGGTACAGGTACAGGTCTCACTACGGCAGTGTACAGCCAGTGTACTACCTCCGGTTTCCAACCCCATCTGTTACCTATGGCGTTCCTGCACGAGTAAATGGCTACAGAGGCCTTATTTGCCCTCTCTAACGTGTTAGACATCCAGCTGAGTTTACTGTCCAAGATTATGCCCAAGAATCTCGCTCCATCAGAAAAAGTCATTCTAGTGTCGTTTATCGTAGGCGGACAAACTACCGGAATTTTGTACTTCCTGGTAAAAAGTACCAGCTCTGTATTGGACGGGTTGATCCCTAATCCACATTTGCTGGCCCATTTGGTAACGATCAATAGTGCATTCTGCATAACGTTTCTAATCGTGTCGAAATATTTACCTGATACCGCTATCGCTACATCACCTGCATACCCTACAACCAATACCCCCTCTCTCTCCAGTTACAACAGCAATTCGTTAATCACTATACTCCAGAGAGAAGGAGACATTACACCTCCCTGCGGGGTTCCTCTAATCACCCGTCTCCTAATTGTGGACTCTCCCAGTTCTAAGGTAATAACCCTGCTTAACAGCATATGATTAATCAACCTACTTATAGAATAATCCACCTTCAAAGCTGACAATCCCTCCATGATCGCCTCCATCTTTACATTATTAAAGGCACCTTTAATATCGAGGAATGAGACCGTACAGAACTTCTGCGAGTAAATTGACTTCTCAATTGTGCGTACCAAAGCGTGCAAGGCTGTGTCCACCGACCTCCCTTTACAGTACGCATGCTGTGACATTGCCCAATTGCTGGGTTCAATTTTTGATCGTATAAATACATCCACCATCCTTTCCAATGTTTTCAGCAGAAAGGATTATAAAGTTATAGTCCTCAGGTCCTTCGGATAAACATGCGAGGTTTTCCCCGCTTTCGGAATAAAGACCACCTTGACCTTCGTCCATTTTCTAGGGATGTAGACAAATTTCAGACATCCTCTGAATATCATCTCCAGCCAGGGAAGGATGACTGCCAAGTTCCTCTGGATCTCCGCTGGTATAATCCTATCTGGGCCAGCCGATTTATAAGGCTTAAACCCGTTCGTTACCCACGCGATCTGTTCCCTATCCCCGATGCCCTCCATTTCTATTGAAGGTATTTCGCGATGAGCCCCCGGCTCCGTCGAGCCATCGAGGCGTCCCGGAAAGTGCGTATTTATTAGAAGCTCCAGAGATTCCATACTAGAAGCTGTCCATGACCCATCCGTCCTAATTAAATAACTAGGACTGGTTGGGTTGGTAGAAAGAATCTTCCTAAGGCGGGAAGTCTCAGATACCTATTCCATTTTACCACAGAAGAGTGTCCAGGACCCCTTCCTCAACTCTGTTTTATAATTCCTCAGGCCCTTCTTATATGAGTCCCAATTCCGAGCTTTCCTGGTATCCTTGGCCCTATTAAAGGCTACCCTACAAGCCTTCCGATAGGTCTCCAACCCAGTGGATCACCATGTCGGCTTCTGTTTGCCCCTATCTGATCTTCTCAGAGTTGCCTGAGTATAATAATTTATACCCTTTCGTTCTGAGGCCACAGATCCTGTTATTGTTAATCCAAGGCTCTCGGATTAGCACCAAGCCATGTGTCATTTCTCAAACAACTGAAACACGAACTCCCTTCACGTTTGGGTCGTCTGCATTCTAATGATATATGACCCAATCGGGAATAATTGAACACCGCACGTTACTTCCAGTAATGGCTTCTGTCATTGCGTGGCTACCACTTTGATTTTGAGTTGGTTCTCTGTTGATCGGTGGTGGAGACACCTCGATTTTTTGAAGTTAACAATAACTTCGCCTGTATTCTTTGAAATGTCTGAATTTAGGCCCTCAATTAAGCCATTGAGCAATTCTCCGTCATTCATCCCAACTTTGTTCGCCAGTATAACTTTCACTTGGAAATAAACTGAGGAATTCTTTTTTCCCTTCCGAATTTGTTGCTCAAAGTTAGATCTTAAAATTTTACGGTTGACAACATTTCATTTGAATGGTAAAAATCGAGGTCTCAACCCTCCAAATTTCCAAAAATCAGTAACTTGATATCACTATGATTTGTGTCCTTTACCGCATTTAGCTGTCCTTCGAATAGCCGAAAATTGTTTTATTCAAATTTAACGATGGCTTTAACCGCTTATTAAAGTTACATGTTGATCCGAAACCCTGACCGACCGAGTTGTGTACTGAATATTGACTGGACGAAACTTTCAGTCGAAAGTTACATCTGTTTTCTATTTTGAGACCGAAACCAACACATCTAGTAAAACATCCACTTCTTCATTCTGTGTTTTGTATTACAGTTGATGATCTATTCTTCTAACTTCTAGCCTGGAAATAAGCCAGATATAAGTAACATGTTACACCGAAATTTAAAACCGACTCAACCAACCTAATATAAACTGACTGACTCACTACATATTAAACTTTTTGTTAAGTTTCACTCGGCCATCATTTCAGTTTAACATGTAATTTCAATAATTGTGTTAATTTACTTCAACTGAAGAAAATAATGGGGAATCCCGTAAAAACCAAGGAACATGTTTAAAGATATAATACAAATTTATGTATATGTGTAAACCTGTAGTAGTTTTATGTGTTCAGAAAAACAATCGAAAAAGTAGTATATCCGAGTCGACATTCGGTTTAACCGTATAGGGTTTTGTATGAAATTAAACTTTCGGACATTTTTCGTGTTCGCTATATGTTTATAAACGTAGTTCGTTATTTGTAGTGTACCCGTATAAGAAAAAAAAGTGTTCCTGCAAATTCAAGGGACAAAAATATAAGATCATTATAAGCGTTTGTTCGTTATGTACATGGTTCGTTATAAACGGATTTTACGTAATTCAACAATATCAAAAATCGTTTAGTTAATATTTGTTTGATTTATAACAAAAATGTTTATACAAGCCGTAATATTGCGATACAAACACAAAATAAAAGTAGAAAATCTCACTCACATCTATACAAATATTAAGATTTCTATTTAATAGTAAGCGTGCGTCGTAGACACAATACGGCTTGTATAAACATTTTTTTCATACCAAATTTAAAATTTGGTATCGTGCCAATGGAATAGGGCCGAAACGCCGAATGTCAAGGGGCCGAATGTCGAAGGGCCAAATGTCGAAAGGCCGAACGCCGAAAGGTCGAATGTCTAAAGGCCGAATGTGTCAAAAGGCCGAATGTGTCGAAAGGCTGAACATGTCGAAAGCCGAATGTGTCAAAAGGCCGAATGTGTCGAAAGCCCGAATAAGTCGAAAAGCCCCATATCGAAAGGCCGATTATGCCAAAATACCGAATGTCGAAAGGCCGTTTGTGCCGAAATCGATTTTAATTTTGCGGGTTGGTAACATATTCCCGAATAAAATAATACAGAAACTTGGAATCCCGAAAAAAATACAAAAACAAAAAAAGTTCAGAAAAACAAAAATCCAGAAAACTAAAATCCAGAAACACAATTATTAAAATGCGACCCAAGTTAAAGCTAAAATTTATAAAATGTCTTTAAAATATAAATTTTTCCGTAAAGTTCTTAATATTTATGATAATGGAAATTGCTTCATCAACCTTTCAGAGACAGATCAAAGGAATTGATTGTATCACCCATATCGCGTCTACTGATAGTTCTACCACAAATGTTTCAAATTATTTTTTGGTTGGCTCAATTCGATGCGTTAGTATGGTATCGACGAAGGTATTTTAGCGAATTATAGATTTAATGCCTCGTTAATGCTACGTCAACCTTGCAGACACAGATCAAAGGAATTGAATCACTCATATCGCTTCTTCTGATAGATGTACCACAAATGTTTCGTGATGACTTGAATTTTTTCTGGATTTTTTTCTAGATTGCCTTTCTGATCTTTTCTAGATTTTTTTTCGGGATTTTTTTTTCTGAATTTTTAATTTTCAATTATTCTGGATTTTAAATTTCTGGATTTTTCGTTTTTCAGGCAAATGTAGTGATCCCTAATTTTTCATCATTTTATGAACACTAAAATTTTTATTTTTATCAAATTTTTGTATAAAAATGTTTAATAGTAAATCGCCTTAAATATTAAAATCTTCTTAAGTTTTTTTTTTGTCATATAATTCAAACTTAATTAATTATAATAAAAAAAGCAAAATAAATAAATTTTTTTCTAATAAAATTTGATCACATTAATATGCTACATACACAGAATTTATTAGCACGTACATATTTTCTATTTATTTAAATCATTTAAGAAATAAATTCAATGGTTTTAAATATTGATTTTAATCAATTAAGTGAAGAAAAATTTAATGAAAATTCGGCCTTTCGCCCCAATCGGTCTTTCCACACATTCTACCATTCGACCCATTCGGCGTTTGGACATCCGGCCTTTCGACCTATTCGGGCTTTAGACATTCAGCCTTTCAACACGTTCGGCCTTTCGGCCCAATCGGGCATACTACATTCGGCCTATCGACATTCGGCCTTCTCACCGACTAACCTTTCGGCGTTCGGCCTTTCGACATTCGGCCTTCCGATATTCAGTCTTTCAACATCGATTGGTGCCAATCTGTCAATCCAGCTCTTAAAATGGAACATACAGTTAAAATAAATTTTGTAAAATTTTACTGTTGTTAAAAAAGCCGCGAAATATAGCTTCTATGTTTTCTCTATTTAATGATTAATTTGTTAAAATATTATAAAATATTAGAAGCTATGATGTGCAAATATGCGAACATAACATTTTTTATTCAGTCTGCATTGTGTCAAGTGTGAGACCATTAAAATTAATGACATACCTTCTTAATTTTCTTAAATGTATCGTTATTAAAATTACATGAATTAAAAAAAAAATTATAAATTCTAATTTATATAAATAACTAATCGCTAACAATAAATAAAGAAAGCAAACAAAATGATTAAAAGCTTTTTCATTTCAAATCAGCTAAAATTACATGATCAAATTACATTTGTTTTCCAAGTTTTTTTTTTTTTCATTCGTTTCTCGTAAAACTATACTATAATAGTATATTGTATACTAAAATTATAACAATCATTATTAAATATATAATAATATTGTTAAAAATTCCAAACATTTCATTTCTATACTCATATTATTGTTGTATAGAACTGACTATAAACTACAGTAATGTAATATACACAGCAAAGCTTTCAATATTTTATAACATTAATTCATTACTGTTGATTTGATTTTTATTTTATTTTATTTTTTTTTCTTGCTCAAAGTTGATGGAAAACTAAGCTCTACAACTAGTATAATAACAACACAATACATTCATATATATAAATATTTGTAAGTTCCTGAATAGACTTACAACAATGTACATAAATAGACGAAAAAAGCTAAATAAATTGAACAACAATAACAACCGCACATAACACAAAAAAAGAGCTTTATCGCATTAAAAAATCTTATAAATATATTATAATAGAGTAGAAAACTAACAACCAAAAAAAAAAATATATACATTTATGTAAAAGTGGGAGAGCTTTTTGTTGAACAGCAACAATAAAAAATAACAAATTTGCGTGTGCTTTTCATTGTGAAGGATTTACGTTATATACCTGTGTAAATAAAAATATTTGTATGCTACTAAATATGATTGTAAAATTAAAAATAAAAACATCATAAAAATCGTGAAGTTCCATAGGTGTAGTTTTCCAAATAACAAACACGATAGTTTTGTTTGCTCTTTATTAAATATATATGCCGCACCGTATCAGCACACATATTACAGTTACCCCACTTAAAGGTGACAGTAAATTACGTAAACACTTCGAGGCTGCTTAAATTTATAGCCGCAACAAAGAGAATTAATTGTAGTAAGTATTTTGAATATATGGTAGGCAAAATATTTCCATTATTTTGTGTGTCCTAATTTATTATATACTTAACTAGTTTAATATTTAAATATAGGGCTAGAAAATATACATTTCGATATAAAATGATCTTAATTTAAGCCTATATTTTTATTTTAAAATAAAATAGGATTACTGAATTTATTTAAGTTATGGTCTGTGGACCTTAAAAAAGTTCTTTACGATCATTTTAAATTTTTAGATCTATAGAACTTTCTTTAATTATGATCCTATTTTTAGGACAAGAAACCTATTTTAATTTTAGGCTGTGTACCTACATTGATTTTACGAGGTCTTAGACCTCTTTTTATTGTAACAAGACTTTTATCCTAGCTTAGAGGTACCTTTCCTAGCTTTAGGTCCTAAAATAGGTGTAAAATTAAAATAGAGGTAGATTGTGTATCTCTCGAACTTCGAGTTGGGAGATTCGACGTTACAGATACCTAAGTGTAGTCAATTAGTTAGTAGTACTCATATAATCGTATAGACCTAAAATTAATACCCGTAAAAAATAGAGATACATGACCTATTTTGTTTTAGATCCTGTTTGAATTTTAGGTCTATTTTTGGTCTTTATTTTAAAATACCTTAGATTAAAATAGGTAGGGATTTAAATTAAATTAATTCTATAGAAATATTTTAAATATTAGGGCTTAATTTGAGATCTCTTTTAATTTTATATCTAACCTATGAAAATAATTTTAGGTCTATAGACCTATTTTAACTTTATATGGAATAGTAATAAAATTAAAACAACAAATTTTTAGAATATAAAGTCATAAACCTTTAATTTTAGAACTCAAAATATGTTTTTAGAATTAAAGCTAAACTAAATGCACTTACAACAAAACGAGACTTTAACAAATAGTATATACAGAGGTCTAAAAAATATATTTGTAGACCTAAAACTACATAGGTCTGTACACTGGAAGAATAGCTGTATGGATCCAAGCTAAATAATATAGTTTAATCTGCTAAGGTTTATAAAGCATTTTAATTATAGATCTACAAGCCTATTTTAGTTTAAGTCCGACGTAGTGATCGAATTTAGTTCTACATCTTTATATCTAAGAAACGCAGAATTCATTTATAATGAACGCTCAAAGAAAAGGAATTTTAAGCGTATGTTCACAAGTAATATGGGCGATACTGATGCAGAGAAATCAAACGGAAACGTCCAACTCCATGTGATATCTGAGTCGCCGTGGGAAATTGTAAAACATCACACAATTTTGAACGGTTTCTACAAAAATGCTATTTCCTGCAGCAGGAATTAAATAACACATAAATGATCATCTATGGTCTACCAAAGGACATAGGGACAATGCCGTATACAATATCTATCAAATCAAATCAAGGACAACGAGTAAACCTGCTCTCGTCGAATGGAACACATGTTTAGTGTAACAGAAGATTTTGATTATCTTCAAATTTAAAAAAACATCCATATCACTTTATGTGGTCAAAATAGCAGTTCGTCATAACAGATTATCTGCCTCCTATTAACAAGGCTTCAATTTAAATATGTATGGGCCTATTATGGGTTCATTTAGGCAAAGAAAGATGAAAACAGCATCGTTAAAAGGTACTATCGTTGAGTACCAGAATTGCCGCGGCCTAAAACTAAACTATCGAGCCAAATGGCCAATAACTACGACATGATTTGTTTAACCGAAACAAACCGATCAAAGACTAAATCACGGATGGTGAAATTTTTGATGATCGTTATTATAGTTTTTGTAAAAATTGAGATCTTACAATGACTGACCTGTCAGATGGTCGCTAATACCCATTAAAAAAGCATTCTGATCAGTACCCATTTGGTTAAAAGTCAACTTGACTAATGACAACTAGCTATGATGCTTAACAACTATTTTGTGATCATAAATTTAGCTAACAACTACAACTATTTATTGTTTGGTGATTTCAACCTACGTAGCATATCAAGGTCTATTAGCAATATTGGATTATATTCACCGTCTTCTGAAGGACCTGCAGCACATTACCTTATTGAAACGGTCTCACAAACTAATTTATTTCAGCATAACCATATTCTTAACTGTAATCTAATAGGATAGTTGACCTTTTTCGAATCTAAATAGCAGCACAATTCAAGTAGTATCATTTGAAAAATATTGAGTGTAACTCAAAGCATAGTTCTAAACTGTTTTGAAATTGCTCTCAATGCCTTACTGCAAAATCTTGCTAACCTAAACTAGCATGCAAAGGTTGGGTTCTTTAATTTTCCAGATGCGCTTAATTCGTTGGATGTAAGTGAGGGTCCCGGTCCCGATAATATCTCTAATTATTTTAGTGTCAGTTAAAGGAACATTTGGCTAACCCGTTTTAACTTATCATTGAACAATGGAATTGTACACAAAATTAAATTTCAAGAAGTGCAAAATAGAATTAGTCCGTTACAACATGGCTTCTATGAAAGACGCTCAAGTCTTGACTAATCTGCTAGAAATTTCAAATTATTTTTTTTAGTAGTATTGATAATGGTTTACAAGTGGATTATCCCCAGTTATGTGAATGGTTGATGTCTTACTTGAGTAATACTCGTAGGTCATTATGTGTAAAGTTATGTATATCAAAATCGTTGTTAGCTAGTTCTGGTGTACTACAAGGTTCTACCCCGGGCCCTTTATTATTTATTAATTTTATCAACGGCCTCTCTAATATCTTAGAATGTCCACATATTTTTGATACCGAAGATACAAAGGTATACAAAGTGGTCAAAGACCTTACGGCTTCATTAAGATTCAATACAGATTGAAACTAAATATAAAAATGTAGTATAATTTGATTGGAGTACATTAAATTACCGATGTAGGAGCCACTTGGATCATATAAAATTTGTGGAGATGCTTTTCGTAGAGATACTACAATTTTTAATTGTTTGGTCGAGTATGCTTCCTTAATCTGGAATCCATCTTATGATACCTACAGTGATCAATTGGAGCATGTACAGAGAACATTTACTAAGTTTTTTTATATACACATTTATGCCTTATATTGGCCAGATTTCTTGCAGTACTCGGTTAAACATATTTATATGTTATATATTTAGTGTTGTATAAGGTTATCAAAAGGAGGTTAGTGTTAGATGAATTATTGTTATTCAAAATATAAAATTTCAAAATTGAAACTGTGGCGTTGTAACTGTTGTACTGCGATTAATTTGTGTATTTGAAAAAGTCACATCTGCCTTTTATATTTTTCTGTTTGCCATATCTTACTATGAAACGTGACTACTAAATAACGTGATTTTATGGCATGTAATGAAGGATATTTGGCTTTTTAAAACAGCAGAAAAATAGGTATATGTCTGCAGAATTCAAATATGCGCCTAACACATTTTTCGACTTTTGGCGCTTGTGACTTTTTTTCTTAGCACGGCAGTATACCAGTATGTAACTTCAGAAGAAACCAATTGTTTCTCCCACAGCAGTCACGTAAGAATTTGGGATGTTCAAAACCGGTGTGAAGTTTTTAACACTTTTTTTAAACACATTTTACGCAAGTGTACCTACATTTGTTTGACAGTGTAATTCGAGTTATTAAACAAAATATTTAACG
The DNA here is from genome assembly GCA_958295665.1 of Tipula vernalis. Taxonomy (NCBI): domain Eukaryota; kingdom Metazoa; phylum Arthropoda; class Insecta; order Diptera; family Tipulidae; genus Tipula; species Tipula vernalis. The sequence goes on along the minus strand of OY282558.1, from coordinate 123,240,449 downwards.
CCTCCTTTTAACACATTTTTTAACATATTTCACGTTTAACATATTTCACGTGTTTGATAGTGTAATTCAAGAAAAAATTATTATATGAGAAACAAGATCATACCATAAGCCAAATAACAAAATCATTAGAAAATCATGATTCTACATTTTGCTAAATAACACAATTCTCAGATATTGGCTCGCATAGGCACCATATAGGATAGAAAGAGGATACATAAGGCTTTCCAAATCTGATACAAATGAGATTTGTGTTATTTAGCAAAGTGTAGAATCATGATTTTCTAATGATTTTGTTATTTGGCTTATGGTAGGATCTTGTTTCTCATATAATAATTTTTTCTTGAATTACACTATCAAACAATTGTACACTTACGTGAAATGTCTTAAAAAATGTGTTAAAAGGAGGCGTTAAATATTTTGTTTAGTAACTCGAATTACACTGTGTTCATGCTCAATGAATGCACATCGTCATCATAAAAAGTTAAATCAGCTGTATCAAGTTTCAACCAAGTTCAAGGTCAATAATCAAGAAATGCAAAACAACTATACTTATTGATATTTATATTTATTAATTGTCTACACTGCACAATAATCCACGGTTAACAACATACATACATTCATGTAGCAATACATCGCTATTATTCCATTAAAGTTTAATACCGCATCCTATTCTGCGTATTATTGGCGCTACCTAAAATAAACCAAAGAAATTTTCACTCGAATTTCGATCAACATACCAGTTTAATATAATTATACTTATCTTTATTTGTAATTATAACTCATTCACAAATCTGAAATTAAGAAATATTATTGTAATTAAATTAATTAAATTAAATTAAGAATATTTATATTATAAAATACTTACACAACAAATGTCTACTGACAGCTCAATGTATACTTACATAAATTTCACATTTTTTAGATTAAGTTCTAGTACAAATTGTAATAATGTATTCATATTTTAGATTTATGTATGTGTATCAAAAATAAAACTCGTTCACTTGTTTTTCGACCATCAGCCGTATAAGTTTGTAAAAATATAAATTAAATAACAATTAAGCTACCACAATAATTAAGAAATAAATAATTTTCAATAAGTTTGTACATTGGGTTTTGGTTTATTTCACCTGTCGTACAATAAAGAAACACACTGTCAAACAAATGTAGGTATACTTGCGTAAAATGTGTTTAAAAAAAGTGTGAAAAACTTCACACCGGTATTTTCAAATCCATTACCTAGATTGCAGCTCAGTCATATTAAGGTTTTTAGTTCTGTGTATTTTTTGCTCTATCTTTGAGTCAATTCATAACACGGATATATGAGTTATTAAGCTAAAGCAAATACAGTCAAAGTATTTCAATCCTTACAACCGCGTGAAGGTCGCTGAATGCTGGTATTGTTTGCGTGTTTGAGTATATACATAGATATATTGTCAAACTTTTGTACTTATTGTTAGTATTATTGTCTAATAATTCTAATTATTTTGTATTTTCATTATTTAGGCCGAAAGGCCGAATGTCGAAAGCTGAAAGAGTCGAAAGGCCGAATATCGAAAAGCCGAATTTTGAAAGGCCGACTGTGTCGAAAGCCTGAATAGGTCGAAAGGCCGATTGTCGAAAGGCCGATTATGTCGAAATGCCGAATATCGAAAGGCCGTTTGTGTCAAAATTGATTTTAATTTTTCATGTTTTTATGAATGAAAATTTTCAAAATTTATATTTTTATGAAAATCAAAATTTATATTACCACTTTATATTAATTAAAAATTAATTAATTATAATTAAAAAGCAAACTAAATAAATTTTGTTTCCCGGCAAAATTTGATCAAATTAATATGCTACATACACAGGATTTATTAGCACGTATTTTCAATTTATTTAAATCATTTTACATTAAGAAATAAATTCAATGTTTTTAAATATTGCTTTCAATCAATTAAGTGAAGGAAAATCTAATGAAAATTCGGACTTTCGACCCAATCGGCCTTTCCACACGTTCGGCCGTTCGACCCAATCGGCCTTTCGAGATTCTGCCTTTTAACCCATTCGTCTCTTAGACATTCGGCCTTTCGACACATTCGGTCTTTTGGCATTCGGCCTTTCGGCGTTCGGCCTTTCGACATTTTCCTTCCGACATTCGGCCTTTCGGCATTCGGCCTTTCAACATCGAACGAAAAAATCGTGCATAGTGTCTTTGCTTCGGCCTATGAAGGAATACATAAATAGAGTGGTCTAGTGTAGCGAATTCTATGATACATATTTACGACATTTTTAATTTTTATTCGATTTTTTAAGTCTTTAAATATATTTTTATTTTAATATATCTTTAGACCTTTTGTAATTAAACCCATTATCACAGACCTAATTTAATCTTAGATCAATATATCTAAAAAAATATAGTTTATAGAACTTACAATAAAATATGTCTAAAGGCCTAAAATTTAAACAGGTGTATAGACTTTAAAAATGGTTATATTTAGCTTATTTTAGTTTTAAATCTGTTTCTATTGTAAGGTCACTATTTTTTAGGTTTGATTCTATTTTTAGCCGTCTATTTTTTGGTTAAAATTAAATTATGAATGTACACCTAATCTTTGTTTTAATTAAGTCCATAGCCCTACTCTAATTTTATATCCATATTATTTAGATCTAATTATATATATTCTCAAATTAACCAAAAAACAAATTGTAAGGGGAATTTGGCTGTATTAGTATAATTCGCTAATATAACCTGTACAGTATATTCTGTATATATAGTCGTCTCATCAGTTCGAAATTGGATTAAATTCTCTTACAATTTTCGGATTTACTAGCTTCAAATATATTAATTATTTTCTAATTAAGGTTATATTTTAATTTCAGGCCTTAAGTTTAGGCTATAGAACTATTTTAATTTTAAATAAAATATAATTCAAATTAAAATTGAAAATAATTTATATACAATAGAAACTTACATACCTTTAATTTTTGGATCCAAAATAAAAATAGGTCTATACGGTCTTTATAAATATACCGAACAACTCTGCTGTAATCTACGGGCCAAAAATTAAAATAAACACAAATAACTAAAATAATACATGTATAAGGATATTAAAACAGGTCCCTATGTATTGGAACAATTAGTCAACACAGCTAAAATTATAGGTCAATCATGCAATATTTCCAATAAAAACCGGAAGTATACAACGAAAGTCTACAAACTAACAATACTTAGCATATTTGGGCTAATATAAATCATAATTACTGTAAAAATAATTTTTTTATTCATAACATCGCAACTTACGCCATTTTGAAAATATGAAAATTAAAAATGCAGGAAGTCCTATAATACCCTGTAAAAAATGGTCAGTCGCGTCTGTCAGTCTGTCAGTCTGTCAGTCTGTCAGTCTGTCAGTCTGTCAGTCTGTCAGTCTGTCAGTCTGTCAGTCTGTCAGTCTGTCAGTCTGTCAGTCTGTCAGTCTGTCAGTCTGTCAGTCTGTCAGTCTGTCAGTCTGTCAGTCTGTCAGTCTGTCAGTCTGTCAGTCTGTCAGTCTGTCAGTCTGTCAGTCTGTCAGTCTGTCAGTCTGTCAGTCTGTCAGTCTGTCAGTCTGTCAGTCTGTCAGTCTGTCAGTCTGTCAGTCTGTCAGTCTGTCAGTCTGTCAGTCTATCAGTCTGTCAGTCTGTCAGTCTGTCAGTCTGTCAGTCTGTCAGTCCGTCAGTCCGTCAGTCTGTCAGTCTGTCAGTCTGACAGTCTGTCAGTCTGTGTCCTCTCTACAACCCAGATGGTTTAACCAATCGAACTTAAACTTCAGATTTAAGCTTTTTTGATGAATTTAGAGGTCTCAGTGAATTTCATTCCAAATCTGCTAAACGAAACCTGTGGTCACTCCCTTGGTCCAGAAAATTTATTTTGCAAATATCTTAAAAAGTGTAAGATTTACAAAAAACTACTTAATACAAAATGTTTCCAAAAATTACAATAAAAAATAAAAAAAAAAATAAATTAAATTTCTCAAATTTCTCGGTTCGTAAAAGAAAGTCGTATGTTGGCCACACCTCCATTTTTATGTCTATAATTAAGATAGGTCGTAATGAAATACTTCTTAGAGAATACTTCTGTAAAGAAATACTTCTGTAATAGGCAGTTTATGAAAGAGAAAGCTATACCAATAAAGGGGTTTTTTGGTAATTCTACCATTAAGAATTTAATTGTCGAGGCAATTGTGAATGCAAAATTAATAGTCGAGGCTATTGTGAATTGAAATTTTTATATAAATCAAACAATTCCATGTAATATCGCAATTTGATTTATTTATTGAAATTGAAGTTCATCGTTACACGCAATTATTAAATTGCATCCCACGAACAATTTTTTCATTTATTCATTTATTTATTGTGCACATTTAATTTACATCGTTTGCGGCACACCCTATTTTGAGCATCAGCTCATTCATAATAGGGTGTACCAAAAAAAATACAATTTCACCCAGTAGCAACTCCAAATCCCAGCATAAATTGACTCTTTGCTTGAAACAGTAAAGGCATCAGATTTTCTTTTGGTTTCGCTAGATCTTTGCTCTTGACCCACAACCCTCATCAAAATCGTAAGAAAATAGGCTTAGAACAACATCTTCATCAGACATCATGAAATCAACGTTTCTGTTCGTTTTCGGGATGATACCTATATGGCGCGAGCGTTTACGTAAATTTTAATTTAGCGAAAAAATAAATAAATTAATTAAGAAAAAAACACGTCCACTGCCGTGAAAGTTAAAGGCGACATTATTTACATTATCTGCTTCCAAATGTATTGTGTTGGTGGTATTTGATTGATGCAAATTGATGTGACTGGAGCAGAATTTGATTGTAACGGTATTGAAATACCTGATGTGGATGTACTGCATTCGATTGATGGTCTTGAAGCATTGATTAGAAAGATTAGATTAGATATTAGATTACAAATTTATCTTTTGTTTGATATCGATTCATCAATATACTATAGCCTTCCACTACACTTGATGATCGCCACCCACCATGGCGTTTAAGGGTTAGTAAATCGGCACCACTTTGTGCCAATAACTATATGGTCCATGTAATTTTCGACATCTTCAAGTCTCAAAAAATTGGCAATTTGTTTAGGTGTATTTAAAAATGTATTTCTTCCAATTGGTTGAGATGTGTAGTTTCCATTTTTGATAATTGACGAAGAATCGATTATGACCAGCAACTGATGGACAATATATGCTGAATACTCCTCCTCCACAGTAAATGTGCGCACCACATTTGTTTTTGTTTCTGGAATTTTTTTAATCTAAACATCTCCTTTTTCACACACATCATTAACATCAGCTTTGGTCAATTCATCCGCTCGAGTTGCAAAATAATGCTGGAAAATTGATACATTTGTTTGTAAGTGACCTTCATATAGCTAAGCTGTTCGTATCGTCTGCAGCAGATGAAAATTTCCGTATGTCTTCCGGTTGGAAAATGTTGAATTTTTTTGGGCGAAATCCAATAGAATTCTTTTTCAAAAATGTAGTGAGCTTATCATATTTTATATTGATATTGTGATTTCTTGCGATCAGGGTTTTCAGCATCGAGTATTGTACCCACATTGAACTTGCCTTTTATTTTGCTGAAAATTTAATATTTGCAAAATACTAAATTATTCTCGTAATGATATACACTTACTTTTAAGGCTGTTGAAGTATACCAACATGACCGATTCACTAATGCATTTTTCGTAAATTTTTTGTTTTTTCTTCCACTCCACGTAGGAGCGTAAATATACATCAGCAGACTTTTTGGGAAGTAAGTTTAAAACAATTAATTCTGCTTTTAATAGCACTAGTGTTTCTCTTTTAGGTGACTGTTTTTTAGGTGTAATTCTTATTTTAAGTTAAAGTTTTGTATTAACTAGGCCCACAGCCATGCTCTAATTTTACAATTTTACGGAATACAATTTTCGGAACGAATTAGGAAAAATTTCACAGGCATTCACTACCCCTCCCTAATCCCCTCATTTAAATACATTTTCTTCAATCTACATCAGTTTGTTATCTTGGTTAAAATGGCGTAGTCAGTATGATTGTAATAGGATTTTGAACCATTTCGTAAAGAATTTGTTAGTACTGCCTCGAAAAATGATGACAAATCTCTATTTTCATCTCATTCTCTTATTTACTTTTAAAAACAGTCTCCTTCAATTGCTATTAAATTAGATAGTCATCGAGCAATACACTTACAGTAACAACAAATTGACCCAAACTGACCATCAACTACCACCTCTAAATAAATGTCTATCCGCGCACATCATATATCAAAGTCGGCATTCTCTGGCAATAAATAATTCAACATAAATGATAAACGACGACTAATTTAGACCGCTGCTCTTGTATCCACAACATTTAATTGTCTCAATGCAAACATCAATTATCTAATTAAATTAATTTAGTCGAAATAATTCGACATTGAAAATATGTTTGTATAGCAACAACGAAGCATAACTCATTTATGTATTTGTACATGTCTATATCGTTGTTGTAAATAACACATTATACTCAATATTCACCCTTATGTCGTCTAAACTTTCTAAATTCATAAATTCTTATTTAATTTCATAAATTATTATGTTGTACATGTTTTTTTTAATGAGCACACACAACAATGTTATAATCGCTTATACAAACCCCCCTTCTTGTATATTTCTGCAAGCACAATAAAAATATTTATGAAAAAAAACTTAGTTTATTAGAAACCACAAGCAATAGAATTTAATTAATAATTTCTTCACCACAATTGAACCCATATTTGTATTAAAACGAACACAAAAGTACGACTTGATCGATTTCCTATCATAATCATTTGTGGCTCCCCTCGCACCTGACGTGCCGATTCGGTTCCCTTATCACACGCATACCGTAAATTTATTCAATAAACCAATTATTAAGTCGTAAAAATCAAATAAACATAAATAAATTTTTAATGTTTATATACAAACAATTACTTGACTGATTTAATTGATTGATTACCGATAAACGTATTCAAATACATTCGTAAGCGAATACACACACACACCCAACGTACAATAAACTATAAAAATATAAAATAAAAATTTAATTGAAAATTAGAACTTTTATGAGTTTTTCACCAAATTTTTATTTTATTTTTTATGTTGGGGATATAAAAGGTTGATTGGTAAATTGTAGAATATAAGGTTGATTTATAAAGGGTTAAATTTTGTCGGGGGAATAATAAACTAAACATTTTTGTTTTTTTGTGTCACATTATCAGACGGTTAGTAAATCAACCAAATTGTTAATCATTCATATATTGACTAAGTAATTAAATTTGTTACGTATGTATGCAGACAACTTCTTAAAATAACTTTGATATTATACGAGTACATACGAGTGTTCGCAACATTATTATTTCATCTTCAGCTTCTTAAAAGCACATATAATATATGTACTCTAGAATATTGAATTGATTTCAATTTTCATTGATCGGAAAAAAAGGGTGGCTCGTCATTATGAAAAGGATTATTATCAGGAAGAAAAGAAAACCACCCCATACACTCGTATAATGTCTCGAGAGGTTGTATAATTGTAGATTTTCCTTATTTTTTGCTTTTCGGGTGGATTAATTTTTCCTTTTGTATCTTGAATATTACTTGAACTAATAATAACTGAGACTTATCTATTTTTCCATTTTTTTATTTTTATTTTTTTTATATTTCAATATAATCCATACATCACGTACGTAGTGAAAGAAAATAAATCTGGATTTTGAAAATACATAAACTCATTTTCCGCCCTTTATATATAATGTATAATAAAATATATGTTCCAATAGTCAAAAATTTATGACATTTTTCTTTTTCTCTCGTTTGACAGTTCAACATAAGACGCGCTCTAAAATGTTAACTCCGTATTTATTTGTAGCATAATATAGCAGCTTTCTTCATTTTTTTTTATGCGGGTGGATGGTTTTATAGCGCAGAGCGTGAAGTAATGGAAATTTTTATTTATTTAGAATTATGTGGTTTTTTTTTATTCTAATGCCTTTGACACTTGTACGTACATACATGTACCGTATATGTTGGATTTTGATTTGGAATAACGAGAAAATATGTGGAAAATTGTTAACATTTTTCTGTGTGTGTGCGTGCATGTTTAATTTATTTTATATTTTCATTTCCATTGCATTGATTTTTCCGTGTTGCAATTCTAATTATATCAAAGAAGATTTTTTTTTTTTAACAGGATGTCGTTTTCAGTTTGTGGTTATTTACATTTTTAAACGCTTTCATTGAAATGTATACGTTTTGAATTAGTTATGTATTCACTTGGAATTTATATTAATCCGTAGAAATACTTATAAACGTTACCATAAATGTTATCATGAAGTAAGTACGTTAACCGTTAAGAGAAATTAGTTGATAGACAATTTAAACAAACCAATAATAAGCACTTCTGCAGAGCAAACTAAATTTTGTAAAAACTGCAAATCAGCACAGAATTTATTTGGTGGATATTTAATATTTTAGAGAGCTGAGTTCTGAGTATTTGAGACGATTTTTGGACTAGTGTTTCATTGGACTAGCGTCCACTTGAAATTTCCAAACTCCAAATTTTGAAAATTAAAAAACTGTTTTCTATTTAAGGTAATTGAATGGAAAAGTAAAAACGATGATATTTATAATTTGGTAAAATAGTGATCTTATATTTAGATTTGGTGGAGGCTGATGACAAAAACAAATTTACAATGAAGATATCTCTTGTAGTATAAAGTAAAATTCAAGTATGAAGGATGTAGAAAAATCCTATTTGGATGAAGAAATTGTTTTTCGAGTCGTACGGTGAAATCCTAAATTTAGAAAAATAAGATTCGCTCCAGATTTACTCCCTGATTACAGGTTTTTATTTATATTGAACCCATAGTGATGCCGCCAATCGTTAAAAACACAAGTTTCCAAAAGTTGTATGTGGCAATGGACGGCAGCACATTACTCCCTAAAAAGGCAAAAACCGAAGCGATGTAATTTTACGAGACGTGATGTAATCCGGAGGGATATAACCTTCCTGTTTTTATTATTACTTATAATAAAAAATGTTAAGCGACCTCAAGTTCCATAATCCGTTATGAATGAGCACATGCTCTAAATCGAGATTGTAATACCAAATTTGTATTAATAGTTAGATAATTAATTAATTAAATTAAATTAAATTAAATTAGCCGCTTAAATTAAGTTAATCAATTAAATATTGAAAGCTAAACGTAAAAGAATCGAATTTTAATTTAATTAATCAATTCTTAGGGGTTTGGGTGGGTTAGAATTTTTTAGTTTTTTAAAGTTTAGTTTTTCAGAGTTTTCTATTAATTGAGATTAAGAACCCGATGTCATATGAGTAACCCGCCCACCTGTAATTTTTAACTTGATCAACTGTTCTCATTCATGTTCCTTTCATTAATGATTCAAATTTACCCAGTGAAGCATTAAATAAACAATTTGCAAATAATTGCTCGTCAACGAATTCAATTAAGGTTAAAAAATTATCATAAACAGCTATCGCTGGTCTAATCCTAAAATCGCTTAGTCCTGAAAAATTACCGCCTTATAAATAACCTGAAAATCCAGGTTAAGATATAAAACTGCCAGATAAAACGAACTAAAGGGAAGAGCATGCAATCATGTCAACATTTTCAGTAAATTTTATTATCATGTTAAACAACTTCTTTGGTACACTGTTGTGAATGTGCATTGCTCAACACAATGTAAATTCATAAAGAATAACCATATAAATGCATTGCATTCACTTGTTACAAAGTAAAAACCGAACAAAATATTTTGGCCGAGATGCCCGAGATGCCGTGTGCATAATAGGAAGAAGTATATAATAGTACTAAAATGAAACGAATAAATATGAAATTTATGCTGTGTTTCTTATTTCCGATCTAATTGATATGATCGATCTGAGTACTTAAAACCTATGTAAAAATATAGATTTTTAGTACTCAGATCGATTAGATCCGGAATAAGAAACACAGCATTAGTTTTGTACATTTAGTACAAACCTGACATGAAAATCGCAACCCACGCCACAAGTCCCACTTCACGACAAAATCGTTGCTTTGGATATTTATTGTGACGAGTAGTTATAAGTGCTATTGGCCACTTCTTGAGAAGGAAATGAGTATGTCTGTTAGAATTTTCGCTACTTAAGTAAACGTATAAATGTGACGGATTAATGGTTGCAAATAAAATTAATAATTCTTCTCGCCAAGGTAACAGAAGACCTTTTTTGGGATGGAATTTTTACTCGGCTATTGTCAGAAGTTATTTTTAATTTTGTTGAGATAAAATTTGGCGATAATTTGAAGGCGGTGGTGATTTTATTAAAATGGCTAAGTATTAGGTATGTAGCCATTCATATTAGTTTAGTTTAATCAAATTTTAATCCTGGTAAATTTTGAAAAGGCTCAATGCTAATCAATTCAAAACCAAAAAAAAAAAAACATTTTTCTCGAAAAACAAACGGGAAAATTTCGTATAATCGCGAAAATATTGATTATGATCCTGATTCAAAGCCTGAATATCTACATATCTATATCTTTATCTTATACCTAACCGAATGCTTCATTTAATTCATTCCAATCTAAATAAGGGTAATATCGAAAATGTATCTATGTAACCTCGTAAATAACGTTTAGTGCAAAACAAATTTCGAATAATTTTCAAATTTTCCAAAAATCACATAAAACATCGCAATTTCCCAGGTACTTATATAAATCGTTAACACACAATGACATCCCAATGTCAAAATTCAAAAATTTCGATTAATCTCGAATAATTCCCATAAAATTTACGAATTTTTTTTTGAATTTCTGAGAAAAACAATTTCGAAACTTTCAGCTTGAAATGGCAGCAGTAGCACCTAACAGATGAAGTTTAAATAAGGAAGGGTTCCAACAACTATATAATTTGCTGTAAAATTGGAGTTCACTAGGCTGAAAATTTGCTCATATTTTTTCGTGAAATTATTATTTTTCCAATATTTAATTAATAAATCAGTAAAAATCGGATCGATTAAATTTAGATTGATAGGTTAACCTTAGCCGGTCTTTAGTTGCCTACTAGTACTGCCTTCAACAGCTTTGGCGGGCTCTATGCAAACTATTTGTTAATCTTCGAAGAATTTGTTTAATATGTTTTATATTAAAGCGAAACGTTTGTTGCTTTTGCAGAAAATGATAATCCTCCTTACTGAAAGCTAGAATTTAAACTAAATTATAAGAAGAATTTATTTGTTCAAAGCAGCTGGTAGCCTCTTTTCAAAAATTGCAGCTAAAACTGCATTGTTCCATTGTTCATTATGTGGAATTTTTAAAGAGGATAGAAATGAAGTATTTGGATTATTCGTATCCTAAAATTCAAGTTGTGCACAATGTCAAAATTTCCCAAAAAGTGAGGACACTAGTGGTCAGTGGCGTAGCTAGGTACCCGCAGTATGCGTAACTGCTGGTCCACTCGATTTTTGAAGCGTTTGAATATTAGTTCATAACCAAGATTAGATAGTTGCTAGCTCAGGTTAAGCTTATGTAAACTAGAACCCCTTTTCAAATATTCAAAACCGGACGTTTCTAGGAAACTTTTAAGAAAAGGCATTGGTTTAATTTTCAGAGGAAGAACAAACCGTTCCTGTCGCAATTAGGTATTTTCTGTTCTGCACAACAATTTCTTTTCGGCTGCTGAAGGTGAATGTCTGACTGGCTACACGTAATCTGACTCCATAGATGAAAATGCCTTTGGATCCTGACACATATTTAGATTTAGCAGAATATTCACTAAACTCGTTTGAAATCAAAGATTTCGACTCAAACGATAACGATTTTAGGATTTGCTGGGTTGATTTATTTGTATTGTAATATTCGTTTCCAAGTAAAAATTTGCTTCTTTTACATTTCAAAGCCAACCTTTTACAAATCTAACTAAAACTTTTGCAAACCAAATTCAGTTTTTTGTCTTAGAAAAGGTTGAAGTTTTGATTAGAAAAGCTTGAATTTGATATGCAAAAAGTTGATTTTGATTTGAAAACGGATAAATCTGATTTGTTAAAGGAAGCTAATATTAATCTGCTTTACTGATGTGCTAAGCTGCTTGCGAAGTACCATTGAGATATAGAGATTATTCCACGATTTATTATAGGTTTCTTAAGTTTTCCGACATTCTTAGAACTATTCGAGATTTACGAATTTTACATGGGTATGTTTTGCGCTTAGCTTTGAATTTTGGTAACTTACAGAGTTAACATACATAATCTGAATAGTAATAGCTAGTAGATTTTCCGATTATGCCAACAATTCGAAATTTCTTTCATTTCCTAGCTTCTCATGTTGGAGCATTGCATTTCTTTTATATAAAATACTAATTTGTTCGCGGCATAAAATTGTATATTTCTCTACTCAATAACGAATTAAAGGAAAATTTTGATTAAATTTAAGCTACCGGTGAAAACTTGCGGTAAATGGTAAATCGCAAGGTTTACCGATAAACAGTTAAGATTTTTATCGGTAGAGAAACTATCTTCCACTGCATATCAGTTGAGTTTTTTTTTCGGACACTAAAGGTAGGTACACATTGAGAACGAGTAAAGAGAACGAAATTCCCTATTTTACCAAATTATGTAAAAAAATTATTAAAATAATGAAAGCATGAAAATCATGAATGATTTTAATGAACGATTGTTAAAATATCGTGTATTTACTTAAAATAAAATTTAAAATTTTAACAGTTTTAATACAAAATTTCAATTTATCGTCGTAAATTAAAAATTATCGACGATAAATTGAAATTTTGTATCAAAACTGTTCAAATTTTAAATGTTATTTTTAGTAAATGCACGATATTTTAACTATCGTTAATTAAAATCACACAGTTTTAACTATTTTAATAATTTTATTACATAATTTGGTAAAAAAGAGAATATCGTTCTCTTTATTCATTCTCAAGGTGTACCGGCCTTAATAGTATGCCTGTTCTGGCATTTGAAAATACCATTATTGGAACTTAAATGATATTTAATTATTTTAACACGGATAACAGGAAGAAATAATACAGGAGGGGATAAATTTTTAAATAAAAAAGGAGGTCACGAATATTCTCGTGATAAGCTGAAACCGATACTTATTCGTAAATAAGTGGGAACCAGCCAGTTAGTAGCAACTTTATGTAAGAACGCAATATTCAGAAAGTACATGCTACTGACCAGTGAATCCATAAGAACTTTTGTTCAGTTCAGCTTACACTTAACAGGGCGAAAATTAACGCCCAAACTGAAGGATATGTCAGAATACATCACAAATTTTCACAGCATACTTTTCTTAAAAATAATAAATTTTGCTATTCACATTACAATCTTAATACTGTATTTGTCAGTTGTTACGGATTCGGTAGCCAATATGTCAAATATTCTATAAGCTAATAGTTTCGTCAAATTCTGTAAGGATTCTTACTGATTCGCTGATTACCCCTATATAGGAAGAAGCATTTTTCGAGGCACAAGAAAAATTGTGAGGGGGGCGGGGAGGGGGAAATTGGAAGTTACGCCGCTAATAGTGGTTAGAGATTACGATTTCGGGCTTTCTGAGCTAGGATGAAAACGTATCAACATAGAAACGGTGATGCCTTCACAATTGGTATCAAAATGAATGGGCCCAGACCTCTACATGGAGAAGGTCGGTCCTGTACTTTCCTAAGATAAATAATGCTGAACTTAATTTTTTTCATTATTTCGACTTTAATTTCAATAATTTTAAGTTTTTCGGTCAAATTTAGTATCGACTGAAAAAGAATTAGACAAATAATTTTTTAATCCAATGATTTATTTGGAAGTTGGAAGTCAAAAACCCCCACACGACTGTGATTACCCGCACAAACCCATGTCTGACTTCAAACCACCAAACCCTTCCATTATAAAATGGCGCCGAAACAGGGACCTGAAATTACTCTAGGTCATGAATAGACTTTAGATATATGGAAATTAAATTTGTTATTATCTCGTAATTACAGTGCTGTAAATCATAAATTAATATTGTGAAATGATGGAATTTAGATTGTGATTGTTTTTGTGATTTTTTCTTTCTGATGTCTCATGGAACATATAGATACAATTTATATTATTTTGATTACTAGTTTAAGGTTGATTTTCGGAAAATCCGTTTTCCCTGAAGCTATGCTAGAATGATCAAACGTCTGTTAACAAATTTTTCAAATATGATATAGATTGCGTGATGACTTCATGTTTCTCTCATCTTTTGATGGAGTTACAGGCTTCTGTTAAGCATTCATGTATCTTCAAACACACTCACATTATTTGTTCATTAATAAACACAGACATATATTATTCAGCATTTGATAATAACCAATATTGGTAAAGTTTACTATTATCATTAATGCGTTAAATTTTCGTCAATATAATTCAAATAGAATTTTCGTAATCTTTGGATAACAGATTCAATTAGAACTCGGAAAAATTGATCGGTATTTTTCTGCTCTAGACAAGCTGAGTAAGTTTCAAGGTCTTACAGAAGTTGAGTTACAGGTCGAACGTAAATTGAGAAACGTGGACGTCAGTGTGGACCCTAATTGGGCTCAGACTCTAAGTGATACTTTAGAAGAAGAAGATACCAACGGATACCCATGAAACTAACTATGAAGAAGAGCTGAAGCAATGTAGGGAACAGTGTAGAGTGCTAAGCAAATCAGATTTAATTAGCCTTAGTCAACTCGAAAACAAAATACGTCATGGAATAGTCGTACTTTACAATTAAAAGGAAATTTCATCAAGGTAATGAGGTTGATAAGGCTCTACATCACTGGTGACGTACTCGATTATTGGTTGAAAAATCGATCGAGTCTCTTTTGAAATCAAACGTGACAGCACTTTTAACAAACCACCAAAAGTTAATGCTCACAGATAGTAAAAATCCATTCGTAGCTCCAACCAAACTTAGTATACCACTAGGACCAATAAGCACGATTCAAGAACCTCATAAAGGAAAAAATGACTCTAATCATACGGAAGCGGTCAACTATTAGTTACTGCTAGTGCACCAGCTCATGTTTCGAGAAACCTTCAAACAAATAATTCTGGTTACCTAACCATTAGTCAGCCATTTTCGACAATGCGCAAACTTTTATAAAAGACTCGAGTCATTACACTTTTACACCTTTTTCAAATCCGTCTAGTACACCAGTTAATAGATATTTACCTTCACAGACAGGTATTCCGCAAAATATTCAGTATTGCCCACAGCAACTCTTTTATTTTCCTAATATGAGTGCATCCTATTATTACCCACCAAAAAGGCATGACATTAAATGTAATTTAAAGTAACTTAAATATTAAAGATTTTTTGTTTCCTCTTGAATCATATGCCAAGCAAGAAAATATTCCGCTTCATGAATTAGATGCTATACTACCCCAACTGTTGTCTGAGGACGCTGAAAAATGCTTCTGGGTATTTTCCAAAATGGGAAATGGGAATGTATACTTCCAAATAAAGAATGCATAACGATTCCAAAATGATTCTTTCCATCTTCTACAAATTGAAACTTTGAACGGTCGATTGGCAAATAGATTTTCGGAGTCTGAGCTCGTGGAAATTATTCGGGAGAATATGGATCCAGCTTTACAAAGTGCTACTTTGATCATACCAGTGAAAGAATTAAGAGTCATTTGCTAACGTTACGAATGTTTATGGCCCCGATCCGGTTATGACCCTCGACTGTTACATCGGCAACGTACAAACATCTCCATAAATGATGTTGGATACATATTCCTCGTGTTGTTTCCGCAATCAATCTCGAATCTAACGATTTTATGGATGAAAATCACGCTAAATTTCGCATAAAAATCTTGAGTACAGCTATTTTGTATCCTACGTTTAAAGTACATAATGACCGCATCTGTATCAGAATCGAGCTGTATAGGCAGATCAAGCTTTGAGTGATCTGCTCATTTGGAAAGTATGAATTCCGTGTGCTTTGCGACTTCCATTAGTTACTGAGGAACATGATGAAGCCGTTTCTTCTGGGGGGGGAGGGGGGAGGGTTAAAAAAATATTAGACCTTCGCAGGTATTATTATTGGCCAGGGATGCGCAAGTAGTTGTATGAATATGTCACTAATTTTTCAACTTGAAAGAACCAGCTCTTGGAAAAACTTCATTTTCAGAAAGTCCGTTCCAAAAGTTGTTTGTTGATTTTATGGGTCTCTACCCCAAATCAAAAGAGGGAAACATGTAAATTCTGATTGTACTGGATCAACTGACAAAGTTCATGTTACTAAAGCGCCTAACGAACAGCACAACTACCGAAATTACTTCATACCTGAAACAAAATGTATTTGTATTATTTGGATCACCTACGTGCATAAATACGGATAATGTAGTCCAGTTTACCAGTAAACCATTTGGTGATCTCATGAAACAATTTGGGGTAGCATATACGGAAACGGCGATCTATTCTCCTCAATGCAACGCATCCTAGTTATAAGAGCGTTTATTAAGAATGATCATTGAACATGGGATTGTAAATTAGCAGAAATAGGTTGCTCCTTGCGATCGGCAGTATATCAATCTACAAGCTATTCACCATACTTTCCCATATTTGCATGCCTATATCTGATCGTCGCTCCATAATTCATGCTAAAATAGTTCAAAATCTTAGAGATGCTTATGAGAAGTATGCACGATACTCCAACCTGCGAACTAGACCAGTGTAATATCAACCCGGTCAATCGGTTCTTGTAAAACATCATTTACAGAGTAATGCATTTACAGAGTAATAAATTTGTTTAATTAGCTGTATCCAATTATTTTGGTCGGTACATCATAGTACCAATAATTTGTTATGGTAAAGATTAAATTGAACTGGCGTTATATGCGAGAGTAGAAATAAAATAAACATATAAAGATTCAAGTTTTTGTAGCGAGAAATACCTTGTCAAAAATAATCACCAGTTTCGTAAATTCGGGTTATTCATATTTTCGACTGGAAGGTAGTTGTACCATAAAATACGGGCCAAAGTCAAATAAAAATTTATTAATTTATTTTGCGTACATTTTTTTTTATTGAATGTGGTGTTGGTTCTTACAGTAAGTGGTGCTTGTACATTACCAAATTTTTTGCTAGTATTGTCTAACAGTGAGATATTTCTCTTATAATTTCATATAGAATGTCATTAGTTCAGTAATTGTGTATCATTTGTGAGACATTTTTCTTTTTAAATAGTGGCGTCAATATAAATTTTATCAAATTTATCTGTACACTACCATTGCCAAACACACAGTCAACATACCGCTAAGTGAAATTTCAATATCCCGGCAGTTGTTCATAAAGCCATCAAAGAGGATTGAATCACTCAGAAAATATCTGCAACAGTAAGATTTGCGACAAGTTTTCACTAAAAAATCTCCAAAATGTCGAATTTTCAAAGTATCTTGAATATTTTTGGAAGCTCTCAAATAACGATTATCCGTCAGTTTTGTTAAAAAATTGTGTGTGCATAAAATATGTATTTGCGAAAAATTGTCAATTAGTTTTAAGTTTAATAATTAATTTAAACAAGTTTGGGTTTTAACTTAACTTTAACGTTGAGCCTTTTTCATATTTTAAGTTTTTGTTAAAATGTTTTGTCTATACAAACCATTTTACTCAGAAATAGGATTAAGTTAATCATCAATCATCAAAAGCTTTAAGTTTTTAGAGGCTTTCAAACCAAACTATTGAACTCTAAAATTTGATATTATAAAGGAAGGTGGTATTTTAGGGTAAATTTAGAATATTATTGTGTTCAATGAGCTTTAAGCTTGATAATTAAAGTATACAGGTTTTCAGGTTTTTGTTAAAATGATTTGTGAGCAAAAATTATATTTTGCAAAATATGTCTAGAACTATTAGTTATAAGAGCTTTCAATTAGAAAAGCTTTTACTAAACCATTTTACTCCGAAATTCAACTTTATAAAGGTAACGGAATTTAGGGACAATTTAGTATATTTATTATCAATGTAAATTATCAAAAGCTTTTAGTCAAACCAAACCATTTTTCTAGAAAACTTGGTATTATAATATAAAGCTTTTTTGAATCAAATCATTTTACTCCGAAATTCCTTAATGAAAAGGCGACGGAATTTTGCGATATAAGCTCCATATATTCTCCATATATATTTGGGATATATTCCAATGAGCTGTAAGCTTGATAATTAATTCATCTTTTTTGGATTTGAACTTAACATTTTGAGCTTTTTAATAATTTCAGGTTTTTATTCAAATGTTTGATAAATTTAAATTATGTATTTGAAAAAATTGTCAAGAGCTTTAGGTTTAAAAGCTTTCATTTATCGAAGCTTTTTAAACAAACCATTTTACTTCAAAATTTGATACTGCAAGGGATATGAAAGAATTTTGGTTAGGATTTAGAGTATTTGTGCTCAATCTAAACTAGTAAGAGCTTTTAATTTTAAGTGCTTTTCAAACCAAACCGCTTAACTTTAATATTATATTTTGAAATATAATATTTTTATATTGAATTTAATATTATAAAGTAAGGTGGAATTTTCGGATTAATTTAGAGTATTTGTTTTAAATGAGCTTTAAGCTTGATAATTTATTTATACTTTCTCGGTGATTTTTGTGCCTTTCCATAAATTCTGTTTTTCATTAAAATGCTTTATGAGTATTAATCCTTTATTTGCAAGACATGTCAAGAACTTTTAGTTTTAAGAGTTTCACTTATCGAAGCTTTTCAACTCAAATGGTTTTATTCAGAAATTTTATATTACAAAGGGTATTTTTTGGAAAAAAATTCAGAATATTTGTTCTCAATGTAAATATCCTGCATTCACAATGGGTTTCCATTTTCGATCGTTACATATGTAAGAAAACCAATTGGTTTACTCAGATTTAATTTTGTGGACATATGTATTCGGGGGATCGTTCAAAAGATGAAAACACTAGATGAAACAGAACGTGGCCCGAACGAGTTTTGAATATATTGATTAAGCATCACAAATTTCGAATAAAATTTGAAAAACATCAAGAATTTCGAAATAATCTCAATGTCGAATTTTCAAAGTATCTTGAATATTCTTGAAAGTTCTCAAATATCAATGTACAACGTAAATAACCTGAACGTTCTTGAATAATTTCGAATGACCAACAGGAAATCGGAGGAATATCAAAATTTTTGGCATAATCTCACCAAGATCTTGTGAATATCAGTATCTAGATTTATATTTATGTGTAACTCGGCAAGTTTTTACAACTCAAAGCTAAGCGCAGAATACAAAATGAGCAAATGAGCCTTACAAAAAAAAAAAATTCGAATAAATTCGAAAATCTTTAAAAATTTCGAATAAGCCTAGAAATGTCGAAAAACTTAAGAAATCTAGAATAAACCGCGCGGAACAATCTCGATTACACCAGAACAATTCGGAAAATCCCTATATTATGTGAATTTCGATTGATCTCGAACAATTTCGCAAGCTGATAACACCAGCAGATTACAATAAGCTTCCTTTTTCAAATCAAATTCAACCCTTTCTAATCAAAACTTGATTTGGGGTTGAATTTGTTTGGCTAAAAGCTCAATTTGATTTGTGGAAGGTTGAATTTTGATAAATGCAAAATGGGTAAACTTGGAGTTACGCCAAACATTTAATTTAAATTTAAAAACCCAGCAAATACAATAATCGTTGTCGCTTGATGTCGAACGCTTTTGTTTTAAATGAGTATAGCTACATAATTTTCTTCTAAATCTTAATATCGGTCAGAACCTATAGGCATCTAGTCAGAACCGAGAAGAAATGGTTGAGCCTGTCTTAAGAAAATATTTAATAGCAACAGGAAGTATTTCTTCTTTTTCTAATAATTAAACAACCGCATTTTCTTAAAAATGTCCAAGAAATGTACCGTTATGCAAGTTCACTTTTTAAACTTAGTCGGAGCTATCTAATCATAAATTTGAACTGGTTACGCCACTGCATGCGTTATTTCGTGATGTGAAGATGTGTGTTCGTTCGCCGTTGGAAAGTTTGCACGTAGCTGTGTTTTGGCGATTTAGCCATACACAAACAAACACTGGTTGATATACATGTACAGGACAGAGCCATCAATTTTGTTTTTGATTCAATTTCCATACTTGAAATTTTCAATTTTCTATACGTATTCATATCGCGTAAGTATAAAAGAAAAATTTTAAAACAAGCTCTCTCTATGAAAATGTTATTAAGTTAATTATAATATGGGTCATTGCAAATATGAAAAATGTCGTTATAAATAATAAAAAAACAAAATTAGCTTTTCCTCAAACTTAATTTTTATTTTTGTTGTTGCATCTTCTGTATTATATTGTGTCTTGTGTTGGAATTTGCAAAAATAAAAAAAAAATGATTCCATTATTTAAATAAAATTAATTTTATTTATATAAAGACTAGTATAGTGTACAGTGTAATGTCATATTAATATTATGGTAATTGCATTTAATTTATGCCAGTCATAGAGAGTTAACAAAATGAAATTTTTGTATCGTATGATCTTACGGGTTTTGTGCTTTGTACTTTGTGCAACTATTTCAGTTATCCTCCTCCTCCTCCTCCTCCTCCTCCGTCATTCAAATACCACATCAGAGATTTTTTTTTGTAATTCATTTTTGACATTTTTAATGTTTTTATTAGATTATATAATACAAAAAATATAAATTAAAAAATGAGAATTATAAATTGGAAAATTACAGAATATGTCATGTTGAATTGAAAAATATTGTACATTATATGATTTAATTTGTTGAGTCGTATTTTATGAAGTGTAGTCGGACAACTATACACTAATTAAATAGATCCTCGAATAGTATACGTATAAACTACATACAAGAGAGAAAGGGAAATTGATTTAAATTAAGCCATTTTCTATATTGCATGTTTGGGATAGAATGGGTGATTTGTATACATCATTTCTACCTTTTTTGTGTATTTGTTAGAAATTTGTAACAAAAAAACTAAATGTAACATCAAACACAAGAGCGAACAAATCCAATACCAAAAAAAAAATATAAAATGGATTTTCATATTTTGTTGTTGTTGTTGTTATGAAAAATCAATATTTGTTCAACGACTTTTTGACATTTTTCCTCTTTTCGATTTGTTACAATGTGTATGTGTATGTATATAGTATATACATATTATATTTCTTTCTATATTTGGATGTCGTAAGGATATCATATTATTTTATGAATCGAAAATATGAAAAAGTTCGATTTTTCTTATTATTTTCCGATGATATTCAAATTTCGATTTTTTTTTTTTTTAATAACATTATCTTCCGTCTCCTTTACAGTTCAGGATGTATAATTTGAACAGGTATCCACATTATATAATTTAGACATCAATTTTGCCGCGACAGTTAATATTACATTATGTATATTATGTGCATAGTCTCGTTTTTATTTAAATAAAAATTATATGCTTTTTGTTTACTTATTCGTTAAATATATAAATAAATAAATAAACAAACGATTAAAATTCAATAAAACATTTTTTTTTTGTATACATACTCGAGTATACGAAACATAAAAATCCATATCAATTTATGTATATTTGAACTTCAACATTTGACATTTATATGTTGCTCGCCAGTGTGTTCAAAAAAATTTTGGTCCCCTCACGTAAGAGTAATTAAAATCCATTCTGGTAGCCAACGAAATATTTAATAGATTTATGTTGATTTACATCCGAAATAATATTGTATAGCATTTATATGTACTTTTTATCAATTATATACTTAACATATACACACATTTGAAATGTATATCAAGTGATGCTCTCGGTTCTACATAAAAAGAAGTATGCACATAAGTATTTGAAACATGATGTATACAATGATTTAAGTGCCTTGTCATTTTTGTTTCTAGTTCGTTTAATCATATTTATATAATACGTGTAAAGATGAGGGATACAATTTGTTTATAAAATACTTGTGTTGCTATAAATTTGTATAACAGCATCATAATAATATCAAAAATGTCAATAAAGCTATTAAATAATTATACCATATAAAGTTATTCAACTTATTTGGAAATTGATGAATAGTTATGTTGATATTCCATGTAGGTAGATAGTTTTTCATTTTTATTATTGTCATGCAACTTTATTTGATCTTCTTTCTTTTTAATATTCCATACAGAAATTCTTTGTCAATTTAATAGCATTATGGAAAAATTATGGTCTAACAGTAATTTAGTGTTGATAAATTGTATAGTCGCTTAAAACTGAATGATTTATTGGTTCTAGACTCAAGAACTTTTTTTTTTTAGTTTATTTTTATTATTACTAAAATTATTTTAGTATATTCGCTAGTATACGTAACAGAGACTGGTTAGATTAAAACCACTTGTACTGGAGGGATATTTTTTATGGATTGACGCAGGGGCTCAGATTTATATGTAGGATGCTCCTACGAAGAAGCGGTTAATAGCGACCTTAGTTTTCTTCTAGGAACCAAAAATATAAATTTCAACAATATACCTGATTAGTAGATCTGATTGCTTCCATATAACAAAATTTGAAAAGACTTTAGTTTTGATATTTTGGTTGGAAATTACAATATTATATTTCAATGTTGTCGAGTTTTCAATTTTGTTTTTGGTTCTTAGAAGAAGACTTAGTAGCAGAAAGATTTTTAAAATTTCAACTCAGAGAGGGTAACAGACGGTCGCCACGATGCTTCCAAAGCTGAAAACATAAAAACTATTATTGATTCACAAATTACTGTATGGGTTTTCTTAAGTATTGGATGAACAAACTGTAGTGGCGAAAGATAATTTTACACTTACCTGTAGGACAAACTAAATTGAATAATTTGAGTATACTATGCATAGTATTGTATGGATGTAATCCGATTTCTTGAGCACTTTCAATCATCAAGGGGGTACATTTTTTCTTATCCCAGGGAGCTCAGATTTGTTAGGATGGCACCTTGGATGGCACTGGGTGAGGATCTAATACGATGTGTTGAAATATCTGAAATGATGTGTTGCTAAGTGTTCCGTTGGAAAAGCAGAAAATTTTCATAACATAAAACCAAATACTTTCGGTTAACGGTTACTTGGAAAAAATGTCCCTGTAAGCATAGGTTAAGAGTTAATAGTTTAGGGTCATAATTAAAAACAAATTTTTTGGCTATTTTAATAATGGTAAAATGTTTGTTCAACATTTTTATTAGTGAGATACTGACGAGCTATAGGGGTTGTCCACTACTTAAGTGTTAAATAATGCTGTGAAAAATATGGATAATCAACATTTTCTATTGGTGCTAGTAGGATAAATGATAAACCAGGGTATCGATTTTGGTCGCAAAATGAGGATTGAGGATTGAGAATTTTGTATATGTACACGGCGTATAATATACATTTTGCTATTGTGTGCCGTCAAATATTTTTATTGTATTAGTGTGTTTTCTCATGATGGTAAGTATCAAAAATAAGCTAAGCGGGTGAAATCGGTTTAACTTTTTGTGTACTTCCGCTCGCCTTGAGTTATTTATCCCTATCTTCTAACATGCGGAATTCTTGTTTTTCTATCTATTGTTGTTGTAACCGAGACATTTATTTTACTTCGTTAACAAAAATCCAAAACAATATATTACGCAATCAAAAAAATTGCTCGTGATCTTCAATATAAAAAACAAAAAGCAGCATAAACAAATGGATTTTAATTTTTACATTCTTCGTCGGCCACATTCATAATATTTTTAATTTTTTTTTTTTTTTTTTTTGAGTTATGTGAGAAGTGAGAATAAACATTTGAAAAATAAAAAAAAACAATTCAGTGTTATCTCATGCGTACGAAAGGAATGTTGTACATATTTGTATTTCGAGTATTTTTCTGTAAAATTTAAAACTAATAAAATGGTAAATTGAATAATGATTTAAAGATAAACAAAAATTAGCTAAAAATGAAAAATAAGTCTGAAAAATATTTATAAACTATAATTTTATTAATAATTTTAAATGATGAAAAGACACACGACGTACATCCTTCCTCTCCTGCGTTTGAATTAACACTAAGTCAAAATAACTAATTTACTTCTTATATTTTCCACAGTATATTTTATATCCCTTATTTTCGTATCATTTTATCTCTCTTATTTGCATCATGTTAAACAAAAAACAAAAAAAATCGCCAATCATTTTTTTAGTTTTTTGTTTAACACCGAATAAGAGGGATAATGTGAAAAATATAAGTAAATTAGTGATTTTGGGACGGGCAAGCAGGATGTACGTCGTATGTCTTTTCATCATTTAAAATTATTAATAAAATTCTATTTCTGAATATTTTTCTGACTCATTTTCCATTTTTAGCTAATTTTGATTTATCTTTAAATCATTATTCAATTAACAATTTTATTAGTTTTAAATTTTGCAGAAAATTACTGGAAATAAAAATATGTACAACCTTTCGCACGCATGAGCTGACACTGAATTGTTTTTTTTATATTTAAAATGTTTATTCTCTGTTTTTCTCTATTCTTTGGACACCAATACAATTTACCAATACTATTGCCTTCCGGTAATTCTCAACTCAATCCTCAAATTGCGACCAAAATCGCTACCCAGGTGTTACTGACAGTATAATTTATTTTTGGTTCGGTGTGTAACTTGTCGTGGTAAAAATCCTTCTACTGTTTTTCCATATGACATCTGCCAGGCGGGGTATGTCACGGCTAGCAAGGATAAGGTCGTTCTGACTGTCATCGTTACACTTCCCCCCGTTTTAAAATGCTGTTTACAAACAAATTCTTATTTGAATGATTGCAATATGAATGATTACAATGATTACAATTGTTTCGGATGTGAAAGTAAATAAATGGAAATGGGAAATATGAATGAAAATAAATGAAAATGGGAAAATGCCTTGTTTAGCGCACTTAGTCTCCGAGATAGGCGATATTCTTGTACTTCCTCGGGTTTTGGGACGATTTCGGGCTCAATCTCTTGCTTTTCTGGGACTTGAATATCAAAACTGTCCAGAGGAACGCTTTGGCCATCGTCGAGATACGTGTATCGTTTTTTTAGCTGAAAGGGCTTCTGGCCATTTTATCAAGGCATCGATGATGACAAAATACCAGAAGCTGAACTGGACCAGCGAAGTCGACGCCCAATCGCGATCATGGCGCTTCTGGAATCGGCCACGAATGCAGTGTACCTTTGATCGGTAAAAACGCATTCGTTGCGTAATTCACACAAGCTCGAACTGCCTTCTCGATGTTGTTGCCGGCCGATGGCCAGAACACTTTCTGTCCAGCTAATAGCTTCATGCGCTCAGTACAAGGGTGACCTAGATGTAGTTCTTTGAGTATTTCGCTACGGTACCGCTTCGGAATGAGGATGCGATCACCGATAAAATGCAACCGTTGATGACTGTGAGCGCATATCATCTTGGGAAGTAGTCTTCAGCCTCAGCTTGAGGAATTTGCTCTCGTTTGCGTGCCAACCCTTCTCAAGGCAACTTGTGATTACCTTCAATGTCTCGTCTCGGCTTGTTCCGTACTGAATAGCTTCGAAGGTTACTGGCAGCTTCTTGGCGGTGTCGATGGCGAAGCAACCTAGTGAGCCTTCTGCAATGATCTTTCGAATGACGACGTCTTCGTCAGGCTTCTCGTGTTAACTAATGAGTCGAGAGCTGAAATCTATGTAGGCGAAACTCTTCGTGTCGACGAATTTGATCTGGAAGTCGATGCGAGCAATATCAACGCGTAGCGTTAAAGGCGGCTTACCGTCTGTATAGGAATTCCCTTCGCATTGCCTAAAATTGCGAGCAAAGGTTTATGGTCTGTCTGGAGCTCGTCGAGCTTCATGTTATGGCCGCGATGTTTCTTGATACTTGATATGAATTTTCCGTACCAGGCTTTAATCGTATCTATAGGCTCGGTTTAATGCCGGATGATGTCTGAATACCGCACGAGGCTAATCACGTTCAGATTTGCAACCGTTTGATATCATTCGCGATAGGCTCCGTAACAGCAAACGGAATTGGACGGCTGTTGCGGAAAATGAGTTTTACACTTGGTTTGAGCGTCAGCGATGCCTATTTGGTGCCAAGGCCGAGCGAATCACTGAAAAGGGCTGGAAATTTAGTCCTAAACTCACCTGGAAATTGCTGTGAAGCCTATAATCATCGATGACTGGTTCAACGAACTTGCGGGTTGAGATCGATGCTGTTTTTGTCTGTCAGATCTTTAATGACGTTCTAATCTACGGCTGAGTCTACTTGGTCTTGATCGGAATCTGCGCAGGAGTTCGTTCGTCGAAGTACAATTGCCGGCTTTGTGACCCTTTATCTTGTAAATATCGCAGATTTTGCCCTTGTACGGGCAATCCTTGTGCAATCCAGAAGTTAGAAGGCGTGTCCACAAGGTCCTTGTGTATTTGGGCTGTTGGAGCGTTTCGCTGTATTTGTTCCATGAGTGCTGCCATTCGCTATAATTCGCATTAATTTCTCGATTTCCCTGAAAGAGATCTTGGCCCATAGTATAACCAAATATTTGCTCCGACTTGCCATTCGCTGTCCTGATATGAGATGCACTATTGAATACCTGAACATCCGGATTTTTTAGAAAAAGTTCGCAACCCTTCCCTAGAGCGGTTATAGATGCTCCACTATCCATCAGTCCGGTATACCCAAGTCCATTAATTTTGACTTTTGCGAATGGTCTTTTATCTATTTCAACACAGAGAACCGATTCTGAAATATCCTTTTACCTCTTTCCGCTTCTCCAAATACTTTTTAGTGCGGTTAACAGCAGGTGACGATTTATTTATCATCTTTCGTGATGACACAGATGAAACACCGTCCGACAATTTTGAATAATAGTTAACTTTAATTTGGTTGTGTGATTCTGGTCTTTGTAACCCATCATCTTGTTGCTTACTTTGGTTGCTGAATTTGATTGCTGCTCCTGGTTCCGGAGAATTATTATAGCAGCCAGTTGGTTCCCCGGCTGACTATTTTCCGATACGCATTTGGAACAATTTGGTTTTGCCATGCTTTTCTTACCACACCCATAACAGAACAGACGAAGAGGTTTGTTGTACCGATCAAATTTATGGCCTATATCCAAACAATTCCAACAAACTTGATAATCTCAATTCATAATTGTCTCTTAATTAGAATTGTATGCATCAATTTAGTAATGCGACTTTTGAAGATTTTTTACAGGATTGCAATTTGGTTGACAAGCTGAATTTTGATGTCGTTGGTTCCTATGATTTTCATCACTAAAATTAGTGGACATGGCCTGCCATTGGGAATTTGGTGGAACCGACCTTAGATTATAATTTGGTTGCGGCTCAACACTAGAATTTCTGTAGCAGACACATTGGAGACCGAAATTGCAAAGTCAGTACCAAAATTTTATTAAAGAACTCAAAAAACGATTCGTTTGGTTTTTGTTTCCTAGAATCGATTAATCGTCTAATGTCATCATCTGTCCGCCGGTCTTGAAACCTTTCGATAAATGCATGTTTCAGCTGAGCCCACGAACATGATGGATTCCGCTCTAAGAAACACCAATCCCAATTAGACGCTATACCTTTCAGTAACACGCTAAATTCATTCCGTAAATTATTTTCGTTTACCTCGTATGTTCGGGCGAAATGCTCTACTTTTAACAGGAACCGTTCATTCGATATTCCGGTGGTAGATCCATCGAATTCAATTTTCCATTTGTAAAGTTGATGTTGTACGTTGTTATATCCCGGCAGACGAATTGGGCATAGGTGCGAATATTGGTAAGGCCGGTGAATAATCTCGTTGTTTTTGAAAATTATAAAATTGTGAATTTTGGTACATAATGTAACTGTTGAAATTGTACATTTCAATTTTTTAGGGATGTTGCCGTTTGATGGCTACTATGTGTTTGGGAATTACTCGCTCCAGCTTGGTTTGTCTCCGAATTAGATATGGTAATATTTTTACTTTTATCGTTGCTATGGAGCATCATATTGGTTGAATATAATGATTCATTGTTTGATGCTTCATCCTCAGATGAAGACATGTCTTCGAAATCAATGGGAATGTTTTCCTCGACATTTTTGATGAAATCGTCCAACACCAGAGCGTCTATCAAAACATTCCTGACATTATTCATTAAAATGTTTTCCTTATCCAGCAATTTTAAACATCCTGCTTTATACCTCCTTGTGCTGTTAGACAACCGGTTCAATCTGCCAATCAGATGTAACAGTTGGGATCGACTAGCCGTAAAGTCAATTTCTTTACTATCTTTGTCCTTTAATTTAATAAACCACCGCACTAAATCACTCAACTTAACTGTGCACCTTCGTAATTCACTATCTGGGTTTTTTCCGCTTGTTTATATGCCTTAATAATATTTTTAGAGTTTTTAATTTTTCCTTCGGGTTACCTGTCGAACCTCACGTTCTACAAGAAATTCGTCCGGTTTTAACGCACTAATTTCTAAACTTTCCATATTAGTTTTTATTGCTTTACTGAACTGACCCCACCTGATTAATATTAAAAAAAAATATATAACGCTTATGTAAAATTGTACACTAATAATACCGCTATCCTAAACAAGCGAGACTAAAATTTCTGCCGTTATTACTATTATAATAAATTCATAAAAAAATAATTTATCTGAATGAGCATGAATGTGTTGCAAAACCACGAGTCACTCTGAACTCCCAAACTATAGAAATATTAAACAGAAACTACTAAATAAAATGTTTGTACTGGAATTAGACGCCTCGAAGATAAATTGTTCGCAATAGGTGTATTGATTTGCATTAAACTGATTTAAATTTGAAAATGTCAGTTACAACGCATAGGTGCTTCATTCGCATAGGTGCTTCATAAATGGGCGCTTAAAACAAAATTTTTTAGAGATTTTTAAAATATGAAAATTTTTGCAACTTTAGAATAAAACGCTCAGGCGTTATTTACGGGGGAAGACTGTAGTCGTTTGAAAAATAAATTTTTTTCACAACTAAATAAAGTTAAAACTTCAAGTAATCGCAAGATGTCGAATTATATAATTATTATTATTGATTAAAGATACAATAACGATCTTCCATCTACCAATTTCTTTCGTTATTTGGCGATTTGAGAGTCCTTCGTCCTCCAAAACTTTGATCTTTGCTTTTCGCCCTCTGAAAATGTCTTTCTTTTACCCATTATCCTAAAATCTTATGGTTCTATTGATAAATTTAATTAAAAATAATAAATCAAGACTAATTAACAAAGTTTTTTACCTTACCTTTCATAAGCTACAAATATTCACTACTGTGGCCCTATTCTGGCTATTCCCTGGGAATTGGGAATTGAACTTTTTTGACAGTATTCTAGCAGTTTGGAATTATTTTTTCTGAAAGTGTATTCTGGCGATTGGGAATTTTTAATGTAGGGAAAAAATAATTCCACTTTATGTAAGTTTTGACGTTTATTTTTCCCAATTTTTTTTTTTTGGGAATTAGAAGAAACTGGTTGTTTTGTGTATTTTCATTATTTTATTTACAACGGTACCGGTAAAATTTTTATTTTATATGTAGGAAATAGAATTTTTAAATAATGGCGGCTGTAAAATTTGAAATAGTGATTTTTCCCATTGGATGATTCCCAATTAACGCCAGAATACACTTTTGGGAATTGGGGAATAAAAAATTGGGAATTATTGAAGTTTGGAAATATAGCAATATTTTTCCCAATTTCCAATTCCCAGGGAATAGCCAGAATAGGGCCACTGGTCGTAATCAAGTGACGCATTTAAATTGCACATTTCTTGACTAGATTACGAATAACGAACAAAACAGAGGTAACGGTTTTATATATGGAAGTTATTGACATTTGATTTTCGACTAAAAAATCTTCCCTACAAGAGAGCAAGATCAACTACATAATGGACTGCAATATAAATGAATCACTGTAGAATTAAGTAAACATGATTGTACAACATCAGGAAAGCTCAAGGCCAGTTGCTAGACGTCTCAAAGAACCTCATCAATGGAGCAATCTTGCAACGGACATATCATACAGCGACGGGATACACGTTTCTGGGAAAAAGGTTATCTGTTCCAAAATACGTGGTTCAATTATCAACTGAGTTTCAGTTTAAGCAAATTTGGCAACTTTTAATTTTCACTATACTTTCTCTCTTCAGAAACTGTCGACATAAATCGGTTCAATTTAAGAAATGAATTCATAGAAAATAAGAATTTAATTGATAATCAAAAATTAAGATTCACACTATAGACTTCGTCAAATACTATAAAACGTAATTATCCTTTAAACAAAGAAAACAAAAAGCTTTTAATTAGTTAAATTGTTGATGTTAGGAAGAACTATATAACAATTAGGCTTAAAAATTATTGTCTGTCTTATACTTTTCACGATAAAAAACAGAACACTTTTGAAAATGGTACACAAAAAGAATTAAACTAAATTAAATTGCCGAAAAATAATACTCGCGCTTAATAAAAAAAACAAAAAAATTGTTTTGCCTTATTTCGCGGAATTTAAATTTATTGTTATCATTTTTTTCATTTAAACTAATTACTATCATTATTAATTTTGAGTAAATTGAATGTATTATATATAAATATATATTTAGAAAATTTAATCATTATAGGGAATGAAAATATGTAGAGTATAAAAAAAAAAAAAATTTACAGTGTGCGGGGTATGATTAATACCATTGGAATGATCAAAAAAATTGATAACAATTAGGGATTACAGGCGCTATATAAATATACTCGTACTAAATTTGGGTGATATTCAACATTATTTGGAATGAGTAACGTACACATATGTATATACATAAACACACACTGCGGTTCGGAGACTATCGAGGCACCAATCTAAGCTCACAATAAAATAATTTTTACACTAGATAAATTAAAATTAAAACAAAATAAAATAAAACCATTTTTTTCGGAAAGAGTAATTGGAAAATATAAGTCTTTTTCCACTTGTGTCAACTTTTGTGAAATTGAAAAATCTCAAGATTTTCGTTTCTCTTGTTGAATTTTCCTAACAAAAAAAAAAAAAAAATGTTGCTTTTCTTTCTTGATTTAATAAGAAATATTATGGAAATTAATATTTTTTTTTCTTCGTTCGTTTGTTGTTTTGTTATTATTATAGTATTATATAGTCGTACATTGTTTAACAATGTAGGTTATTCCAGTAAACTCCACAATCTGAATTTTGTAATATTGTAATGTGTCTAGCATACCTGGTACCTAGTACCTATACGACAAAAACAAAACAAAGAGAAATAAATGTTGTTTAGATTATACTAATTATGAGCGCGCCATGATTTTAAAATTTTAATCCATCCACAAATACTCATCAGCTTATACACCAAAAACAAAAAAAAAGATATTTAACGCATCTGTGCCATTGATTTATTATCAAAAATTCATTTTCATACCGCACAAAACACTAGAAAAACTCATTTTTATTACTCAATTACAAGCATTTGGAATATACAAATTTAATTAATTCGGGTATTTTGTCTAAAAATACACACAATACGATCATATGGTACGTACATGGTGTATGCGTGTACACAAAATAAAGTCAGTCCCCTTAATTCCCCAAAAAAAAAAAAAATAGATTCGGGGCAGGTTAAACAATGACAAACTCTTTATTGATTTTTTATGCCACATAAAAGACTCATCATTATCATCCATCATAATACGTATATGCATCATACTCGTATATGGATATGATGTGCTCCGCTGGCGTATTCAATTAATTTTCATTTAATCCGCATCAAATTTAATGAGGACTTTGAATTTATAAGACCGGAAAATTTTTTTTTTTTGTTTTTGGTATAAAAAAACGAAAAAATATTTGTGCCATTGATATAATAAAAATAAAATGGCGATGGCAGTGATGGTATGATTTTAATTATTTATACGATGAATAGAGGATTACAAAAAAAAAAAAAAAAAATGTTCGCGGATATATGCTAACCTCCATAAAAATGTTTTAGTTATATAGTATGAATACATCCCACTCTATTCACTATAGATTTTAATATTCCGTCTATGAATCTCAAATGATGTTCGGTATGGACAGTAAAAAAGCTCTCAATTTATTTTTTTTGTTTCTGTTTGTTGTTTAAATTTCATTTATTTCTCACAAAATAATAAAACAAAAGTATGTACACAAAGTTTTTATCTATTTACTCAACAACAATAATAGTAAATAGGGCAAAAAAAAAAAAGCTTTTTGTTGTTTTATTAATTGCAACTAAAACAACAACAACAACAATAACAATAATAACTCTAAAAGTTTTCTGGTAATCCTTTTTTTTTTGTTTTGTTATTTTTTTGTTAAATATTTCTTTCCTTCTCCGCCATGCCAAAAATGGAGACACCATAACAATATTTCGTTTTAGACGGGGAGATCAAACTTGTATGAAACTCACAAACAACACTTGATGGAATTGGCATAATATTATAAACAAAATACAAAAATTTAATTCAAACAAAGGATATTGGTTTAAATTATTCTAATTTTTTTTTTTGTAAATTTTGTGTTTCTTCCTTGTATACGAGTAAATGAATTATTGAGGATAATTTGAATTTAAATTGAATATTTAATGTACGAGTTTATGTATTATATGGTTTGGTTTTACGTAATAATTCTCGAGACGATTAAAAATTTATGTTGGTCGGTTATTTATATTTTACATTGTTGGTACGTTCATAAACTGTGGTATTGATTTTCGATTTCAGTTTTTGTCTAATCCTTGAACTTTTGAATATCTTTTCAATTGAAACTAATAAATTATATTGATTTTGATTTATTAGAGGAGGGATAATCTATGTTACGTTGTTTACGATTGATCTAAGCAGTTTTTTTATTTATTACAGTTATTCCAATTTATTGCTATTCCAATTTTTAAAATAATATCGAAAAGAACAAGATATCTTATTATCTTTGATATTATTTATACCTCTCGTTTTCACAATTATGGACGGTCGCACTAACAGCTTTATTATGCGACCGATACATATTTATTTAGTATTCACAAACTAAATCCCGATGGCAGATTAAAAAACCCACCAAATAATGAGGCCCGAAACTTATTAATTTTCACAATACACACAAAAACTGGTAGGTAGATTTATTTAAGGCTAAATGAATGACAGTGTGTATAAGTGTGTGTTAAAAATAATATTTATTTACAGCACGGCAAACAATATTAAAAAAATTGTAAAGACCTTGTTTTTAGTAAGCTAAAAACAGCTGTACGCCTTCAAATATATTTGAAATTGTAAAGGTAGACAAAGGAGATGTACACCTGAAATTTAATTTGACCTTGAATTGTGGTGATGAAACGGACCTCCTCCGTAAGTGATTATCCCTCCCTATTGAATGATTGTGTGATTAGTTGCGATACGGACGATTTTGTGTGGTCGATAGCTTGATATTTAATCAGCCGAACTTAGAATTCCGTATGCTGGTTTGAGCCGATCGATTGAAATACTAAAGTTTTTTTCATTAATCGATATGACGAAATGTTTGCGTAGTCGACGTATATCTTGACACGAAATTTCATAGGGAGGAGATAATCCTGTTCGGATCTTGTCTGTCTTATGAACGCAAAATCACAAGTGTTGAGTGATTTTGGTATGAAAACGTCGTCTTGGTTGGTCGCGGACTGTGTCCGTAGTTGGCATAGGTGAAATAGGATTTTCGATTAAGAACTCACCAGGTAGGTTGATGGTTTGACAATATACCATTTCAGCTGGTAACCATTTAAACCGGTTTTTCGAATTCCAATTTGTTGTGTTGCTTCTGGCTATTAGCGCGGCTTTGCGCTGTCATTGGCTTGCGTATCGTAAGCCGTTGTATGTATCCGATGTGAACCAAGGAGTTTCGTTAACTCTATAAAAAGCTTGAACTCAAATTGCGTACTTAGATCAGTTGTGCTGTTTAGAAGTATGCCGAAACATGATACGTAATTGTTGACGAATGTTGTGGCTTTGGTTGCAGAAAACATATTGGTCATGTGGTAGGCTTCGAGCCAGCGAGTGAAGCGATTGACACAGGTGAGTAGGTTAGAATATCCATTGGTCGGAGAAAGTGGTCCTACAATATCTATTTGGATATGTTCAAACGACCAGATGGAATTTCGAATTTGCCGTGGGGTTCGAAATGTGTGTAGTGTGTCGAAGGCGGTTCGACGTAGTGTATGTTTCGCATATAATTTCGAGGCCAGGTAATTTAAAAAGTTCTAGTTTCAGTGATGAGCTAGAGTGACATTCGGAACCAAAAAATAGGTTGAGTATTTGTTATTTTTTGTAAGTCGATGTTAGTCTCGACTGTGGCCATTTCGTTATCGATCGTGCGTTATTGCCTTGGATTACGTTGGAAAAGTTCTTGGCTCTCTTGGGCTTTTTGAGTAGTGTTGCCAAGTGATCGTGAATTGGTGCGAGTGTTTGTACGAGTTTTGGTATAAATCGGTGGTAGTAATTTACCATACCGACAAATCGCTGAACACTTTTTATTGAAGTAGGGGCTGGGAATTCTTTAATTGCGTTTCTTCTGATGGCAGAATACCATCAGGTGTGGCTGACGCATTTTGAACTCTTAATATGAACAACAAACTGTGCTAACCTATGGAAAAGTTGTTCCAGGTGTAGTTTGTCTTGTCCCTCAGAGTGCGAAGCCACAAGGATGTCGTCAATGTAGACGAAGACGAAGTCTAAATCGCAGACAACTTCGTTGATGAGGCGCTGAAATGTTTGTGCGGCGTTTCGTAGACCGAATGGCATTCGGGTTGTTACTGTCGTCTTATCAACACCATCAGGCGCGACGGCAATTAAATGATAGGCTCTGGTGAGATCAGTTTTGGAGAAAATATTGCGCCCATGTAAGTGCATGTAGAAATTTTGAATGTGGGGTATCGAGTAGCGATCCGGTGTTGTAATCGAGTTTAGTCGCCGATAATCCCCACATCGATCTTTTTTTTTGATCATTTGCAGTGGCCAGGAAACGGGAGATGTCGATGGCCGACAAATCCCTAATTCCACCATGTGCTGAAATTCCGTAAAAGCGGCTTTGTGGCGGAGCGGATGACACGGACAGATGGCCTGCTGTGACCACATTGTATCGGACTGGTAAATTGTAGTTTGGTTCTGCTGTGAGTGATGGAAATTCTTTGAGCAGAGTGCCGTAACTATTGTTGACTTATAAAGAATCGGTGTCGGTGTATCGGCGTGAACTATTGTGTCATTGATTGACATCTTAGTCGCTGCATCAACCAGCCGTATATTTTTTAAGTCAACTAGCAGCCCTAATTTGGATAGAAAATCGGCGCCAATGATCGAACGATTCACAGAATCTAAGATAAAAGCGAGCTTTAAGGTTCGTTTGAGTCAGAGATCCGGCAGAGTCAGAGATTGGCTGGCGATAAGACTAGTATGTATCGGCGTGAGTTTGAGTCAGAGATTGGCAGTCGATAAGACTAGTATGTATCGGCGTGTCGTTTGAAGCGCGACAGTTTTAACCAGCGTGTATTTTTGAATTGTGTCTGGCTACTGGACGGGTGCAATTAACTCCAGCATTTTCCTGATCCAAGTGGGTCGGATGAGGGTTTCTGAGATCCCGGTGCCCGCGAGGGTTCTGATCTGACGTAGCGTCTCCGTAGGTTTCCGTTCACCTAATTCCTGACCTGACAACAGAGATTCTAGTTGTTTTTCGGCAGAGGGTGCAAGGCGATCTAGCAATATGTTTTTGATTGTGCTGTAAATATGTTCGCTAGGTGGTATTTGGAGGAAATCCAAAACGGTTTCGCAAATGTTTAGTGACAGTGATGACAGGGTACAGAAGTACTTCTGTTTATACCCTGCAGATCAAATTGTATCTCTGCCAATTGAAACCATGTATTTGGTTTCTGTGGCCAGAATGGTTGTAAGTTTGGCCTAGATAATGTGGCCGTGACCTCCGGTGGTGGACAAACTGTATCAGTTGTATCCATGCCGGTCGCTTGTTCGCGGGAAAGAAACGGACACTATTTCCCAGTAATATAATTTATGGAATAATTTACTGTTGTTTCAATATTACTATTGAACAGTGTACAAGGTGCATGGCCATAATCATTATCTAATGTGTTATTGTAACGACATGAGTGGCATGAGTGGCTCACGAATAAACTCGGTCACAAGAAGAATGCCAATCGCTACTGAAAAAGGTTATTCATATACTCAGAGCCTCGGCATGGTCATAATAAGCCGGCTAGAGCTCAGGGTGGGCGTGGGGATTTCCGAGGTTAAGTATATGCATTGCGAGACCATGCTAACTAACACAACAAAAACTAACAAGATAGGAAGGAGTAGGCAGGATCAACTTACCTCGGTAGAACGGGATCACACTTATCAATTCATCCTCCAAATAACCGTTTAAGTTCTCATTTCTGAAAAGCGAAAATTAGCGAACCGTACGAACTTGAAAATCCATATTTAAAAAAAAAAAAAAAGAAAACGGTATTTTACACAAATGAATTTTGATAATATATTTTGCTTTCAAAAATCAATTCATTAACCAAAACAAAAGAAACTTGATAACCACAAATGAGATTAAAGAAAACTAGGTGCATTTTAAATTCAAAGATATAAAATTAAATAGCTAAATATGACGTCATTTCATTATACTAGCAATGATTAACTGTTCGTATCAGCAGGAAGAATTAATAAACCGGACGAGTAATTCCATTCAGGGAAAATAGTTCAAAAAATGCTAACAATTAATTATTCATTACTAGTATCATTAAACATTAAAATATAAATTTAATTATTAATTAATTATGGAAAGCAATCAAAATTATGAAAATATAATTTAAATATAACATAATGTAAATATAAAAATATATAAAATAAGTATATAATTAATAATATAAAAATCTTATCTTATAAATGGTTGTGGCCATTGAACCATTTAGTTTTTATGTTTCTATTAATTGTCCGTTATAATGTTTATTGCGAAGGTCACAACACTGACTCGACACATTTCAATTTATTGACACAGTTTTTGCACTAACTAATGAAGGTAGTATAGTTTTTCACCATTTAGTTCACATTTATTTAACACTTAACCACCAATTTGTTTGTACTGTTTGGGTTTTTTTTTTTTAACAACAGCAAACTGAAGCCAAATACTCATCGTTATTATTGAACTGTTCCTTTTAATCAATGTTTTATTTAGTAGGTGTTATGCTTTTATTATTATAATAATTTCATTCAAAATTGTTTATTTATATTTTATGTATTTTTATTTCAGAGGATTCTTATTTTTCAGTTTATGACTTTGATTCTATTATCATTCGTATGCTTCACAAAAAAAAATTAACGGGATTTATTACACTGCCCGTTACCAAGCTTATCAAGCCGAACTTAATTAAATCTTAGATTATATGTAATTCTGAATATATTTATTTATAACTTTATATTTTTGAACCACTTGATAATTACAGTTCCAAGTTTTACATCTTAATCTAATTTTTTAAAGTTTAAACCAAACTTTTGCACTTTTATTTTCAGTTAATTTCTTTTATGAAATTCTAGAATATTTTAATTATCTTTACTTTTGGTTATAAATATTTATTGCCAGTTACCGGTCACTATTACTAAACTTTTAATGTTTCGATTTTTATTTTTATATAATAAAAAGAAGAATTTGATTGCAATTTCACCAATCAAAATTCACAGAAGAGAAAAATATTCGCCGGATTTCAACTTATAATTAATTATTATTTTACTATGGTAATTTTCACTTGTTGAATTCGGTTCGACTCATCTTTTTACTTTCAAATTTATAACTTGACTAAAAAAAAACTGTCCCGAAATTTCTATTTTTATAGCCAAATTGAACAATAATAAAACCACACCCAGCTACATACAACGGCATAAACCACACAAATTTCTCCAATCAAAAAAAAAGTTTGACCAGTACTATCCTAGTGCTTTCGGAGTTGGTTAGTTTTTGTGTGTGTGTATATTCAACCACAGATATTCAGGGAAGTTAAACCTTTACAGCTTGTAACTTAGCGCGCAAGTTGTGACGCGTCGTTACATTATCGTTATCTTGGTATAAACTATTTTGGGGGATATATGCGAGAAATGTCCTTTTTTGCTATGTCGGTTTTAATGTTACGGAGCATACAGCAATATTCTGTTTTACAAAAATAAAGTAAAAGATGGCGTGATACTAGGCAAAAATGTATGATTCTTGTACGAGCTAACTAAAGCATAATGCAGCCATTTTAGAAATTCTGGGCTACAAACAATAGGAAGATAGAAAAATGTTCTTAGCGGTTGTCGAAAGTTCGTTATTAAATTGGAATTATGGCATTTTAAATTGAGTTGTTAATCTAAATTTATACCCAGATATTTAAGTGAGTTGACAATTTCAATCGGGATACAAAGACGATTACAAATGCATCCACTGCATGCCAGTGAATAGTAAGTATGTAGATGAAAGAAGTATGATCTGATATCCAAGACTTATGAAAAGTTAGATTAAATACTGAAAATCTATCACAACTTTAACCAATTTTGCATCATTATAAATGTTCTGGATGCGCAGATACAATGAAATCGTTTTTTTTAAATTAAACCAGAATAAGTTAAAGCTTTGACAAAACTGATCTATGATTAACTGTATCGAGTACATTTGAAATATCAAAAAAGCCAGAAAAGTAAAAAGGTCTCTTTGGATGTTGTTGATTTTTTCCTCAAACCAAACTGTCTTCCGTCAATAAATTGAATCTAATCAAGATAATTTAAAAATCGAGCTTAATCCATTTTTCAAATATTTTTAAAAAGGGCTCAAAAGCATAATTGGGTGATAGTTGTTGATGTCTAGCGCTTTACAACACGAACTTTTAATTGATCGGAAAATACATATTTTCACAAGCACAGATTAAAAATAAAGACCAAATACGCTAATAATTTTTAGTTGTAGTAAACCTATTTCTAAAATACATCTCTTGAGGAAGGGAGAAGTAGGAATTAATCTCCTAATTATGAAATAGTTGTATCGATTCATGATCAGTAGAACTTCATTTATAGAGTCTATTATATTATATGTTTTCACATCGCCTTTCAGTATAGTTAAAACATCTTGATGCATTTTAAACGTATCTTAATTTAAAGGATATAAAATTGCTTGGTTTTGATATAGATGGATATCATCTGGGGTAAATTCAGGCCAAAATATATTTGTAACTAAATTTTCTTTAATGCAGCGGGAATAATCCATTTCAAATTATATTTTTCCCTTAAAAAGAATGCTGTTATAATTTTACCTTCACCAACGTCTACCAACCAATTTTAAAAATCGTTGTCGTTATGAACTCTCATATTTGTTTTAAGGTGACATATTTTAAATTTACTCCATAATTCGCAAGTTTTGAGGCATGAATATATGGCATCAGATCGAGTCCCATGACGAATTACTGGAATGGTTTAACGAAAATTACCACCCATAACAATTACTTTGCCCCCCATTGGACTATCATTTCATCTCTTAGTAATTTATCAATCGCTAAAAACGTTTTTTTAAGACACATTGAGCATTCATCTAATAAGATTAGTTTTGCAGTTTTAATTGTTTTCCAATCAGGACTTCGATTTGTCATACTTGAAAATATTATCTCATCGGTACTTAAGGGAATCTTGAATAGTGAATGTATGGTCCTACCACCCGCTAAAAGTGCAGCTGCTTGTGGACGTTCCGGATAATGCAATTCTTTGTGCTCCAGTAAACACATTTCCTCTAACAAAACTTAGTAGAAACTTGTATAAATATGTTTTGGCAGTACCACCTGGACCTTCAATAAAGAAACATTTAGGATGGTCGGAGTCAGAAATGATTCCTTTAGTAATTATATATCGAAGATTAATTTTTGTTTTGGACTTTTCTCTTAATTAATATCATAATCGTTTGATCTTTTAATTGTAATATTAGGAATTGATAAATTAAATTATGAAAATGTGCTGCCATGTAAAGTAAAGACTTCCATGACTCCATGTAAGCTATTTCATCATTTTGATAAATATTCTTTGTATTTGTTCCATAAATATAAGGCGTTTTGTGGATTGCAAAATATTCATATATATGAAAATAATTGCCGTAATTGGTTTGGCATTTGATATTGAGGTGCTTGATTAATGGCATTTACCCGCTCAATATCGCCGCACAACAGTTTTCGCTTGATGGACGCTTCCTTATACGTAGAATATACGATATTGTCTACACCACGAATATCAGTAAATGATATTACTCCTTTGACAAGTAATAAAAGCAGTCTTAAATAAAACACTTCACCTTGATTTACAGATATATTATACATCGTCCAATAACTTTTTCCGTTTTATTATATTTTCTAGCTTTCCAAATATTTAATATATTGTATAGCTGAGTTATCATTCTTATTCAATTCAAACCATGCGGTGAAAGTAGTAAGTTTCTTTTGTACTCTTTGGAACGCTTCAGTTACCCGACCTTCTTGGAACACTATATTTTGTTCGTTTTCTAAATGTAAAGCTAATATATACACTATATGAGATTTGGCATGCATTTCAAAGGAAAATATTCTCCATCGAGATACTGAGTAATTTCATCATGCTGAAAGCCTTCATTATTTGAAATTTGAATTTTTGCCCGATCATGTCCCTTATGTACGTATTTATAAAGGTATTTCACTGACTTAACTGTTGGACATACCTCAACGTTAATATGACAATTAAAATGCAAGAGTATATAGTTGTTATATGGAATCACATAGTTATTATTTATTCTTCTGGTTTTACCATCAATGTTTTTTTCAAAAACGTACCATTGTTGCTTCTTTTACTTAAAGGATAACCATTTACATTAACAGACGTACAATCATTAAACGAAAAAGGATAATTTTTGGTACATTTACCATTGTCCATACATGGAGCTGCAGGAATATAAACCAAGCAACTAATTCTATTTCTGCACTTATTTCTTGGTCAATATAATCTGGATCTGTACAATTTTTGTTTGATTGAATAACTAATATGTGCGCATGTGAAAGTCCTATTGATTGAAATTTTTTATAAAAATCGTGGCAAACTGCTCAACAAACGCCAAAATTAATCCCGGTCATAGGCTGCTTATATTTCGGAATCGTACAGTTACTTTCTATCTGTTGTAATAAAATTATTTACGTTGTCCGCACACACAGAGAATAAAAATTAAAACTCAAACAAAGTGTTCTGCAATAGAATTGTTATAGTGCAATAGAATTGTTATAGTGTTTAACAATTAAAATTAATAAATGTCATTAAAATGTAAAGCAACAAAATAACCCCTTTTAATTCAAAGAAATCGAAATTCTTGCTCTGGTTTGATGTGTTTTGCTTCTCTGTACAGTGTGGATTGTAGTGGTGTCAAATACTGCATAACGAGAATAGTTATTAGATGGAAGTCTGCTGCTGACTGAGTTATTTATTTTATTACCTTCTTAAGCAGT
This sequence comes from Tipula vernalis, assembly GCA_958295665.1. Classification (NCBI taxonomy): domain Eukaryota; kingdom Metazoa; phylum Arthropoda; class Insecta; order Diptera; family Tipulidae; genus Tipula; species Tipula vernalis. Next base: position 123,198,880 of record OY282558.1, on the reverse strand, counting down.
GTTGTTTTATGTTGAGCTTCTATATGATATAACCTTTAACAAAGACTTTAGCAGTGTCTATCATTTACAGAAGACCGCTGGAATTTCGAGAACCAGGCGGATTCCCAAAAATAAAAATCGTCAAAAAAAAATTCCCAAAGCTACAAAGTAAAGTGCTCAATTAAATAGGAAGACTCTTTTAAATTTTTTTCAACTGCAATCTAAAAACAAATAGGTAGCAGCTATGCTAAGCGACGTTGACAACATTTTTTTGTCTATGAAAGTTAAAATTTGAATAAATTTTAAAAGAGAGGGATTTGCGGGATCCAGGCTTCATCCTCTGAGCTATAAAACGAATTATAATTTGGTATATTTAAAAAACTTGTTTTTTGCGATTCTTTCGGGAACTCGAAATTTCACGTTCTACAATGTTGCTTTAAGTCATATTCCTATTACGAAATTAAATTAAAGGGAAGCGATAGAAGAAAGTGAAAGATTAGGGGTAAGAAAGCTTAATTCTATTTCGCTTGTTCGTTTCGTTTGTTTTTTTATTTTAGATTGTTCGGGTTCGCTCGCAAATTTTTAAGTAATCTTGAACTGACTTGCAAAAGGAAATTTGATTTTTCAGTCATTTTCATTAATAAAACCTCTATAGCGTATCACAATCTATATACTCGTACAATAAACATAAAAGTATGTTTGTCGGCTACACATTACATTTTATTACTTAAACCGCTGAATTTTGTACACTTACTTAGGATGCCCTAATTTAGACAATAGTCTGTCTAGTTTTCAAAGTGATTGAACCACAGGATCAAGCGACTCCCACTTTAATGAAGTTTCACTCAAATTTTTTCTTAACCGAATTTGATGAGAAACTCATTATATGTACAATGTCAATGGGACTAAATAATGATTTTTAGGTCAAGTTCTGGAATGGAAAAACCAAAAATAATGTTTGCAAAAAACCAATAAAATAAATGAATTTCAATAAATTTACGAATAAAAATATTTTCTCGAAAAAGCTCTGCTATTGTACTGGGTGTGTAACGAAATTCCGGTTTTAAAAATCCCGGTTCTGCAAAATCCTGCGTTTTTTTGTTAATCCTGATTTTCAAAATCCCGGTTTTCAAAATCCCGGTTTTAAAAATCCCGGTTCTGCAAAAATAAAAATCTCGCTTTTCAGAAAATCCCAATTTTTATTTTTGTTTTACGGATGTACTATGAAATCCCGTTTCAAAATTAAAATTTTCCTTCACTTTAAAAAAATATTTGGGAATTTGAAAACCAGGATTTTAGAACCCGGGGTTTTGAATTCGGGATTTTGAAAACCGGGATTTGGACATAAAACGTTTGATGCAAATTTATCGAAGCAAGATAAATGTGACAAAGATCGAGGCATAGTTGGCGATTGATGATGATCCTGCATGGAAAAGTTTTACTTTAAAGTTATCAACCTCTTTTGGTATACGCTCTGTTATAAATGAGCTCTTGCTCAAAAATATAGTATGTTAAAGCTCCGATTTAAATTTCAGGAGATTCAAATCAAAATAGAAGTCGTCTGGGTTATATTAAAAAACAAAAATTTGAGGAAGGTTGCTAACAGAACTGTTTAGAGTCAAATCCCAACAGATTTTACGAAGCATTTTATCGTCTACGGACGAGAATATACAGAGATATAACTAAATTACCAACCTGGAAGAAGTATCTCACGTCACAACACAAACAAATTCAAATTGTTGCTTGATTATGACACAAACAGGTGGAATGAAAATCGCCTAAACAATGCAAAATCTGTTTCAATTGTTTTGGAAGACATTTATAATGTACTGTAGCAGCTGCGACAACTATCAACTATCGTTATAGTAGATCCAAACGTTTTAAACGTGTTAAGGATCAGTTACGAACCAGAAACCATTACGAATTTTTGTTATGTGGAAAATAATTTTAAAGTTATTTAATTTACACGCCTTTCGAGGCAGGACGTGAAGATTAGTTCAAACAAACCACCCGCTTACCAGCAAATCGCTCTAATTCAAATTATAGTGTCGCTAATAGTCGTAGTCGTTTAAGACAATGAAACGTTCATTTTATTGTAAATAGTTACATAGTTCAGATTTTAGCAACCTCAGGTAGACAAGCCTCTTTGGAAGAATCCTTTATACCGTGTTCAAATTAAAAATGAAAATAAGAATCCAAATATCTTGGTGAGAATACTAAAATGTTGGGTCTTATAGGCCGTTTATGGTGCCATCTACAAACTGTTCTAATTAAAGCCATAATTAAAAAATACCCAATTAGTAAAAGATGTTACATTTACAATGATGCAACTAACATAAGGATGAGAATTATAGGCGTCAACAATTCTACTGTGTAGATCGATTGCCTCTGGACTAAGTTCTGATCAAGTGAAAAATGTTTTTTGAATTCGAACAAAAAATTTTGTTTGCTGCTCGACACAACTTATTAGGCATTTTCCATTTAAATTTCTACACAACATTTTAGTTTTAATTCGATTAATTTTTTGGTCATAATGTAGGTTAGTAAATTGAAAAGTCTTCTTAGATAATCCAATAAACGTGATAATCCTTAGTTAAACTCGTTTGTACATTAAGTTCCTCACATTCGATGGTTATTTAAAGCAAACTGAAGTCCATAGTTTGTTCTTTTGCTAATAACTTTGTATCCATCTTTATTTAAAAAAAAAACGTTCTTGCTACAATATTAGGTTTATCTTGAACAATGAACTTGCTGGTAAATTTACTACTATTATTATTTACAGTATTGCTCGAATTAATATAAACACATAAAATGTTTTCGAAAAAAATGTTCGTTGTTAAATGAAGCTTACAAATATTAGGGAAAAAACGAACCGAAAAACTGTTTTTATTTTTTTGGCAATATTTCCGAAATTTAGCTTAAAGCTTCTTCTGAAATTTTATTGAATGTGGATTGGATTCAATGGCTAGAAGCACTATAGAACCAGTTGCACGCGCTTGTAACGCTATTCACCATGTCCTCCAGTTCCCTTACTGTTGCTGTGGTATCCTGGGCCCTCGACGCCAAAAATCCCTCCAATATTTCCCCATATTTGCTCCAGTTTACCTTTCTAGAGTTCCTGAAGGCTTTCCGGATAGGCAGGGTGAACATCGAGGCTATAGGTTATATGTCGATCTGAGGCAAGAGTATCCTCTAGACCCTCTTGGCTATTACTAGTCATAAATTTGGGTTTCTGCCCCATATCTCTTTCGTTGATATTCGTGCTTCTGCAGATAATGTGATGCGCATTAGCATCGAATCCCAGAACCATACCGATCTTTTCCTGTTCTGCTTCGAGGATCAGTTCCTCCAGGTTATCCGGAGGAACCTCCTTTTCCCAGTCTATGTATTTTGAAACCAGTCAAAATCTGCAGGTGCCTGCCTCCAGGCTGACCGCAGTTATGTCACGATTACTGTATTGAGAAGGTAGGAAAAAATTTAAATTAATTTTCCCAAGAATTCAAGATCTGATCTTTCCAGACTCACTCAGTCTTAGAATCGTGAAGGTTAATTTGAATTATCCTAAGCCAAACCCTATTACTTTTTCGATGATCCACTAATTTCCTGCTATTGAATACCTTAGCAGCGCCCTCCCGCCTGGACAGGCTACCAACATCATTCACTACCGATTAACCAGAACCTTCGCTCATATCTCACGAATCTTCCTCAAGGTGAATCAGCCCTAGGTACGAGGGCGGGTTGCCTCTTTCCTCAACTTGGCCTTCCGTATGCGCTTACCTCCCGTACCCGAAACCGAAGTCAATCACACTCTGGGTTTGTGCCAGAAGGGCTAGAGATTAAGGGATAGGGTTAATTATTATAATCGATAACTATGAGACTCCTTTCGCTTCCTTCTGATTAGCAATCTACTACTATTACTAATTGGAACATCTGGGCTAGCTGGTTCAGATGCCGGCCCATTTGCGATCATTTAGCGTAACCCGCCTTACACCTAGATGACTTTTGTCACCCGGTCATTGACCGTGGACCCGGAGGCAGTTATAAGACATTTGTAACCAAAGTCCAGAGAAATCAACTAATTGTATTTTAAAAATTATAGAGTTATCTCAAACGAATAGTTTGCTTTAACGAATTCGTATTTTTGTAAATTCACAGCGCATTAAAAGATAATATTTCAAAAATATTATGAATTAATCCAAATATGACTTTTTCCAATAGATTAATTTCTAATCGGCGATTAACACCCTACATTAAAAATAGAAAATAAACTAAGTACATTAATACAAATTTGTTCGATAATCCATCGACCTACTTCATCCAACAAGAAAAAATAAAACTTGGTGCAAAAGCTATCTTCACATCCACCACACTTCAAACTACTACAAAAGAACTAAACAAATCCACTCCATGTATAGTTTCCGCACGTATTGTATATGAAAATAGTTTTTCCATACAAAATATCTATAAAAGCGATACACCAATTGAAAACTTGGGTGATATACATGATAATAAAAAGGAGGCGGCAAGTACTACTTTTTGTCCTCATTTCACATATGGAAACATATTTGTATGTAAAATATTTTACCTTACACATTAAAAAATAATAAAAGCTGATCGATTAATTAATTAATTGCGGCTATTAAATAGATACTGTAATAATATTATTTTGTAGTCATATAACTTTAATGAAAATAAATGAAAATTGGATTAAATTAACTCAAATTAAAAAAAAAATTTTGTTATATCATAATGATAATAATTTATTGTTATGTATGAGGGATTATATTTGGATCTGGGTACAGTGTTTCATAGTACCTCGTATATAGTGTGGAAAATCGATTTTTTACTACTTTACAAATTATAAAACGCAAAGTAGACAGATCCAAATATGTACATACAACGGAAAAGTACAGTAGAAATAATTAAAATTCTGAATATAAAACATAATGAAAAATGTTTGGCCTAGATATGTTTGTTGTGTATATGTGTTTTGGTATGTGGCCTTAAAATTAACCAGCATTTGATAATCAATTTTTGTGAAACATTATTGCACGCGATGCTTTTTTTGTATGCGAAGGGTCTTTTTTCTGTAACATGCACTCCCGCACGTGAAATAATTATTTTAAGAATCGATGTTTTGGCTTAACATATTTACTTACCTTCTCCCTAAAGACAATATTACATTTCGTCGTTCATTTCCATGAAATTCAATTACGTATGGAAATGAGCAATTTTTAATATTTTTAACCTAGCTACTGGATTATATTATGAATTATGAGTATTTACGTTGAAGTGTTTGTATTGAACAACATACATAAATAATTTGACCTGTTATTAAAATTTTATTTGATTTTTATTAAATTTGACTGATCTTATTAGTAACATCAGATGGCATAATTTAATTTTGTTTTTGAATAGATTAACAACATTAAATAAAGAAAATATTTAATTTTAATGTTTTTAAATTTGATTAATTAATACACAAAAATATTTTTTATCTCTCTAATTCTTCAAAATCATGCGTGTTAAATTATTAACAAAGAAATATTCAAATACGTACAAGATTTTGTCAATAGAAATTTTTCTCATGCACATAATAAGCCTGACATACCTATTAGATACATACATAATGTATTCATGTAGATATATACGTTGGTATAATCTTTTTATTTTATTTTTCTAATTTCAGGTAAGCAGTCGCACACCCGATATAATGACATAGACTTTAAATATGCCAGAGTTTATTAATCTTTTACGAAACAAGGAATATTTAATACCAAAAATTATTATTTGAGTAAGTCACATAAAATTTAATTTTGTTTAATTAACTAAAACGTTTATCATGCTTTTCAATATGTAAATCGAAAACAGTTTGTTATTCCAATTTAGCTTTTATTCAAATTTGTTAATTTAAAGAATTCAAGTAGTAACACAGATTCCCTTCTTGACTGCTCATCAAATTTACTGATTCTGTTTTATATTACAGTGTGTGACACAATTATTCGGAAACCCTCATTAAATAATTTCAAAGTTAATTTAAGGATGTGGAAATCAATTTCTCGTATTCAAATTCTTGGATCTAGGCTAATTGGTTTACCTTTGTTATAATTAAAAATTTGTCTGTTATCGTAAATGATAAAAAAAGTTAACTTTAATATAATTGTGATAACTCGGCAAGGATTGGCCAGGCAGAAAATCTTACAATCTAACTTTATAGTTAATTTAATAAAAATGTATCCCCTAGATTATATCTCTCCTTTTTTAAAACAAATTTATAATTGGAACCTTTTTTTACAACGCAAATAAGGCTACACCAAAACTAATTTCACCATTAAAAAGTTTATTACTTTATTCTTAAACCATTCCTACTATTTACGAATATACTAGGGCACATTTACTGTTGGCGTTGTCCCTATTGTATGCTGTCTTTGATACATCTTAGTTCTGTTTGACGTATCCAGAACGGTTTGAATTGATCGAAAACTTCCACGTACCATCCCTTGGGCACCAAGAAAGAACTTGAAAAATATCAGGATGCGCCTTCGTAGATTGGGCGATGCCACTCGCTTTTACAGCTAACCGTTGTATTATATTCACTTCTTCAGCCGACGGACCAATTGGATTGAGCAATCGACTGAGGCCATTAGTGTTGCTATATTCCTTCCCTTGGCGGTGAATGATTTGGAATTGATCCCATCCTCGGGGCGGTTTTTGGTTTGTCACTGTGGGGGAATTCCGATCATACATATGAAATGGTGAAATTTTTTGTCACCGGCATAATCGACAAGGCCTCTATATCGATCTGGCAGTCAGTGTTCTTGAAAGTGTTAGGTCTTTCGGAATTAACAGAGCAACTTACTCAGTGTGACAACACAACTTCGATGTCATACGGAAAGGCAGCATCGTATACCAGCAACGGTGGAAGATGCTTATCACAATAGTTGGGATAGTTTTTGTTGTCGCCGTGTTGCTGCTTGGCTTGAGCTAATTCATACTTTGCGAAAATATTACTCTTTCGCATTGTGTAGAGCAAGTGGGCAGTTGATAGCATCGCATAATTGTGGCGAGATAGAGTATTATTAATGAATGTTTCAGAATAGGTACAATCGGTGTAGCTCGTCCGCTGTGGTTACGCCTGGAATAGGCCGATCTGGTAGATGAATAATGTTAATGGTTGGATCTAATTTTAAAGCCACTTGTGGATCCTGGAATTTCTTTCTTCATGGGAAAAGGATACTGGAATTCCTCCGCCACGTCGGCATACTTTGACGATTCGACAGCATGACCTTCTTGAATTAGTATGCGAATGGCGCAAACCACTCACAACCCAATAAAATTATCCGTTTGTCAAATTAGCATCATATTATGTTAATAAACACCACAGTAACCATTTTATCTTTACAGTATCCATTTTATCTATCCCTTCCAGAATTTTTCTTTGTTGTTTGACCGTTTTCTGCAACTCTGGCAATGGGCATGTGCGCCATGTTGCTAGATTCTTGATGGTCGACTGTTGATAAAATTCGGGCGGCACGGCTTATGCTTGAATATTATATCAATGCATTCGCATCGGCGATGCCTCCATGCCGCTTCTGCAGCAACGAGCCTATCAGTGATGATCTTAAAATAATTTTTTCACCCTAAAACTGTTGCTGCAGATTGAACTTTTGTATTGACGATTAGAAAAGTTGAACATCGGTACCCATTAAAAATAGATAGCTTTGATGTCCGATAGAGTATACGGTCCAATCGGTTTTTTGTCCGATAGAGCACACGGTCCAATCGTCAATACGACAAACAATTTTATCGCCAAGCATACGGTCTAGGCAACCGGTCGGGAAATTGCAATAGTTTGCTAAACAGCGCAATTCGGCAAAAAAATTGGAATTTGGTCCCGTTTAAAAAATTGAAAGCCATCATTTTCGACGGACATGGTGAAAAGTGATTGGTTAGCTTGGTAATGCGTCCAACGTTTCACCAAAAATATTCGATCGATCAGATAATTTTTAAAGATTTTAGAAAAAAATTTCGATAACTGTCTTCTGACTTTATTTATACTATAAGTCCATTATGCCACACCTTATCAAAAGATTCGTGTCCTTCTCTAAATCTAAATTGCTGATGAGGAATACGTTTTTCTCATGTAAAATTGGCTTAAGTTTTTGCAGGAGCATTTTTTCGAATAATTTTGCGAGAGTTGTCAGTAAGCTGATCGTCGGGCAGGAGCTTACTATAATCGTTAAAATTTACGAAATTTTCGAGGTTTCAGAAAAGTGGGCACTTTTTTATATGTTGGTTTGATACATTTGTCCGGAAGCTCTTTAAATGTTTTTTTTCTATTTATCTGATCGTGCTTAGTAGTTTTTTGACATTTATATGCTGCTGAATCATTCGTTTACCATTGCGCCAATTACTGGATCTCATCAGAAAGCCGAATAGGAGGAATAGTGTAAGCCTTTTAAGCTTACTTTTGGCTTTCCACAGTGAGTATTCTGCAGGTTCGCTTAGATAATTCTAGATTCCTTCGTCAGGTTCTTCAGAAAAAAGTTTTTTTCAAATTTTTGATAGCTTTATTTAATTTTAATTTAAGTGCAGATGATCTGTGCAGTTGTCACTGCGTGCGTATTGTCCGTTTAACCGCACTAACAGCTGCTTTATGAGTTTTTCGGTGTATAAAGGTGCTAGGGGTGACTGTCTAATGTGTTGCTTGTTTCAATACATCTGTCAAGTGTTGTACTGCTTCATTAATTTGTAGTTTGGGTTTTAAAAGGATGTTCAATAAATACTCTTTAGTAATTGCAGATCTGAACTTCTCTGAACGTTGATTCGTTAAGAATCTAAAAATCTGTGAATTGGGAACTTTTGTGCTAAGTATTATTTATAGAGGTGAATCCTTGGATCATAGGTATGGCTTCGTAACAATACTATTTTTTACATAAAAATCAGTGAAATCTCAGATCGGGTGACCTGCTGATACGAGATCTAAGAAACTTTAACGAGCATAAAATATATTTTAACGGTGTAAAAATTTAATTTGTTTATTTATTAAAATTTATTATTTTAACATAAAATTATACAATTTAATTTATTATTTGGCACCACCATTTTAACACCGCGCGTTGGTGGTTGGCATGTCGCCGTATCGGAATTTTAGAGCGGACTGAAGTAAAAAGAAAGATTTAATTTTATTTTGTTTAGATGTCTCTTCATGTGGAAGGGACAGTAGTTCATTGGTTAAATGCGTGTGTTCCCAAATGGTAATGTCAACGTTGAGCTGCGTGAAGACGTTGCATTAGTGGTTGGGTGAACCTAGACGCCAATGTATGTCAGTGATACTTTGTGGCGGAGCACGCATGAGTGAGCCGCTACAAAACTTTCCTTCCAGACCTCAGAAGAAATCTAAAAATTGCTGTCTTTTGATTGAGTGTTACGGTGAGCAATAAATAAGCGCCGTGTACTTTGCCACTGGGATGCTTAGAATCATGGAAGCTCCAATCCTTCTATTTTATATGGCTAATATTTGTAAGGTGCGTTTCAAAGATTAGCGAAAAAAAGTAAAATTAGCTTACACAGAAATAGAGCTGTGTGAATGTCGTGAAGAAGAAAAAATTGTAAGAGAATTTATCTGTATTGGTATGATTCGCTAGTACATAACGCACAGTACATTCTGTATATGTAGAATGTAAATTGTGGTATAATCAGTCCAGTCGCCGGGGCCTGATGATAATATTGATTTTCTCATAATCATAAGCTCATCAGTTCGAAACTGGATTGAATTCTCTTACAATCTTCGGAACATATTAAAATCATATACATAAATTAAAAAAATTTCAAAAAATTGTTGCATTCGCGAAACACTGATTAAAACTATCGAGGGACAGTTAGGTAAATACCAAAGTGATATACAACATAAATTTTTGTCATGTTTAAACGGATTTTTGAATCCAAAAGTGTATTATTATAATTACACCTAAACTAATTTTTATGCTCATACTATACAATAACTAAGTGTCGCACAGACAATAAATGTATGTACATACGTACATAAAAAAAACCCATCTGGCCTATATGAAATTAAAAATCCAACAAAAATACGGTGGTATAATGAGATTTAACAATATTCACTAAACTATTTTCATTACATAAATATTTGATTTTTAATTTCCGAATTTTATAGTTCATAACATGAGTGTAGTATAGTGTAGGCGAATGTATCGTATGGATAAATGTTAAGTACGGTAAACAATGTATGTATTTGTATTTACAAAAATTAATTTAATTATTTGTTTTGTATCTACCTAGTTTTTCATATGTTGGGTGATTTAATTTTATGTTGTCCAGCATAGTAAAATATTTTTTGTGTCAGTTGTGGGTGTTATACAATTTTGTATACAAAAATGAAATATTGAAAACACTGTGTTTATGTTTAATAGCCGTATATTTAAATGATTCTTTGAATATTTCCGACTCTCGTGTTATCTTACATATTTAATCTCGACAGCATTAAGTGTGGTAAACGAATGAGTGATACAAAACTTCGAAATTAATGTACCAAATACAATAACCTCCCACAATCAAAAACACTATAAGTATGCATATATAGGATACATAGTACATAAAAGCATATAATCATAACTAACATTAATTAAAATAGAAACAATCATTGCTGTCTATTTTTATTATCACTCGAAGTAAATAAACAAAGATGATGACTCCCGAGTAATAGCTTCCGCAATATAATCATCTCACAACTAAAGTATACAAATTAAACTGGGTGACAATATAATCTAGCCTCGTGTACTTTAGATAACAATTGTTTGTCACATAAACCCGAGTTATCACCCGTTTTATGTTGTATGTATGTATAATAGTAGAGACCTAGCGCACATTCATAATAAGATTAATGATAAATATAATATTAAATTAGAAGCTACAGCATAAAAATGTAATAGATATATGTATTTGTGTATATGACGTATACGTATATGAAGGAATCATAAAAATTATTATGATCGTCGATTTGTCATAAACATAATATATGCATTTTCATGAAAAACCAAACGACAGTGAAATATAAATAAAATTTATGGTTACAGATAATTTTTATGTCACACATATTACATAGATTGAATAGCATATTATGTTATATTTATGTGTGTATATGGTATAGAGAAGAGTATATATGTTGTCACATAACAAATTTTCATTGTTGCTGATTTTTTTTTTTTTTTCTTTTATTCGCTTCTTTTGCTTCTGCTAGTGGCTGCTGCTGTTGCTGCTGATTCCTTTCCGTTATTTTTTTTTTGTTTTTATGTTTGTTCGTTTCGCTGGAAAATTTTATTTTATTACACAGTAGATGGAATTTATGGTGAATGGTTTTGGATTTCAATCTGGGAGTAATTAGTACTGATATGAGTCAGTTAATTACTATTCTGTATTTTAATTGCATTTTTGTGCCGCGACACGATATACATGTACATATAATTTTAATGTATTTTTCTGGATTTGTAATTATATCATCGCGCGCGCATAACAGCGCATTTAGGTTAATAATTAGGTTTGTATTTTAATAATATGACCTGAGTCCATCCACTTTATATAATCTAATAAAAAATCTTAGTATTCGATATTATGATACTGAATCAAAGTTCATCATAGAAATTGATTATTGGCTATTAATATTTTAAGCAAAACATAAAAATCATGTATTGTGTTTTCTGTTCGATGTTCGGTTCGTCAACAATTTATAACAACAACAAAAAAAAAGAAGAAAATTTCTGAATAACGATATCTTTTCATGTTTTTGTTTTTATGGTGTTGGATTTCTTCTTTTTATTTTATACTCCCATATCCATCCATCGTTTAAAACGATGATAAATTAGATTAGATTTGTTTGAAATTTAAATTTGGAAAATTATTTCTGTTGTTTTCTCTGTGTTTTTATGAATTGATGATATTTGTCTTTTAGTTTTTATCCATAATCTATTAAATCAATCAAATAGCATGAAGATTGGATTATTAAGAAAGAGCAACAACAATTTCGATATTACACGCTATACTGATTATATTCTAGTACGTACACAAACAGAATAAGTATATACGAACGATTTATTTGTTAAGATATGTAAATTAGATAAATTATATTTTATATCTTTTTGTAAGTTGTCCTAAATAGATACCGGCAGAGATGACGATGACGACGATGACGACGACGAGTAGTGAATATAGAATTATATGAAATAACATTTTTTTTTTTTGTGTGCTGAAGGATAATAAAAGATTTATCATTATTAGAGAGATTTTATTTTGAAGTCTGTGCCCGTGTTTTCGATAAAAACGTAGCACCTCTCGATAAGATCACTGCAATATGAAATGGGTTAGTAGTACACCGAATATCACAAGATAATGTTCTTCGCAATATATTCGATAATTTAGACGAATTTTTTGTTTGTATTTTTTTAGCTTGATCATCTCAAGCGGAACATAAATATCTCATAGACAAATTATTATCTCGATTCCAATTGGGCTAGTTGGTTCCCACCAAGCCTTTTACTCCTCCCAGAATGTGGCACAGTCTTTGAAGTATAAGTGACAAGCAAAGGATAATCCAATTATAAACTACTGCCCAACATTAAACTGTTGGATTACGCCATGACTTCCAGATGTGATAAAATGGAGATTTCTGTATTTCGTTCCATTCGTAAGTAAGTGGATTACGATTATCTATACCAGAATACATTTCTAAAAATTTAGTTACGTTTCTGAAGTTGCTAACGTCTATTCTTTATCTCTTTTCTTTATTTCTTTATCTTTATAAAATTCAATTTGAACACGTTGGCTTAACAATGAGCACTTTTAAAGTTTTTACAATTCGCACACTCAGCCTTCGTTTGTTATATGTGGCTTCAATAATCTAAAATGTTGCATTATGCTGCCACAAATTAGTATTTGAACTTTTACAATTCCTTTTACAAAAGTTAGTTATTCCTAGCAGCTTATATACTAGTTTCAAAAAGTTCTCGCATAACACAAATAAAAAAGAGGGGATCCGAAGGTGCCGGTTCTCCGACAGAGCAAGCAAATGAATTTATTGAAATACCATCCTAATGCTAGAGAAATGTATCATACCAATTAAACAAGTTAACGAGTTAGGGGGTCAGAAACTCAATTTTCTGCATTGAATGTGTTATTGTGTGCGAATGTGTTATAATCTTAGGCCCCACAGCCGTGATCTGAAAAGCAGACGAAACCATTGTATTATATTTTTGAAATGGGTTTTATAATTTTTTTTTTTTTTTTTTTTTTTTTTTTAAACTATGCAATCTTTTCTGGGGCTCAAGGCACTCCCAACTCTTTCGCAGTTAATTTTACCGTCCTACTTTACGCAGTATTAGCCAAATCGAGGACGTACGGCTATAGACCCGCTTTGTATAAACCACCTGCACATTGCATTGCTTCATGCCAACCTATAGTGCTGACATGAAAGGTGGGTCGGCCCATGGATTCTGCACTCTTTTATAATTGCTTTTGCCGGATGTTGTTGAAATGGTAACATTATTGTCTCTTGCGTATATTGTTTCTCCGTCGTCTTTGGTTTTCTCTCTTTGTATTCTCTCTTTCAATTTTAGTTTTTTGGCTTTTCCAAAGATTGTGTTCTCACAAAATATGTATATGTCACTGGGTTTCTGTTGCTATATTGATTCATTCCTCTACTGTTTCTAGAGCCATCTCAAGATTTCAATTATCATAGAAAGGACCCTTTCGACAGAAAATTTTTGACTCACTAAGTTTTTATATAGTCCGTAATTATGGTACTTGTGAAGATTCTTTCGTTGTCCATCTCTAATAACTACTATCTTAACTATTTAATCCAACTCATGTGGAATGGATTTAATTTTGATATGAAAAAATTTCACAAATTTTCTTAATTTGTCTACATATGAGATGAACCTATCATCCTTAAATTCCATTAGATCAATATGGTATATCTCGGTCGGTTACATGTGTCGCATGTTTGTGGATGTACCTTTAATAGGCTAGCTTTTGCTTTGTTCAGTGACCTATAGATATATAGGTGACGGCCTGTCTTTCCCAATATCGGTCTGGACATTACTGTAACGATTGCGAATGATGATGCATCTGTGAAGTGCGGGAAGCTCAATATCTACAAATACTTGGATATTTTCCTTTAATTAATGGAATTGAGTATTGTGACGACCAAAACTTCCATTATTATATCTGCTATAATCGGTGATAACGGAGAATCGAACCACCGTTTATTTGTTTGTAAAAACTAAAGTATCCCGATTTTAAACAATATTCCAAAATATCTAAAGATTCTGTTCTGAGAATGTTATTGTTTAGCACTATCATTAACCATAAAGCTAACCAATGTTTGATGTTCGTAAAAGTGATACCACGTCGTTTTTATGGAGTTACTTTAAATTCAAAAAGCTAACGGAATAGTCCGCTAGGTTTTCATTCCAAATGTATCATGCCTTGCTGGAATTTTGATTTGTGTTGAACAAATTTTGTCGGCAGAATTTCGTACAACATTTAATGTAAATATTGCTTGTTATTGGTATGACTGACCCCTTCCAATTACCACCATTCGAAGAGATTCGCGATAGGCATAATCCGGAAAATGCTGGCTATGTTTGTAGTCGGAATCAAAGAAACGGGCTGCGCGGAAATCAGGTAGTGGTGTATAAAGGGCTTTTAATAAATTATGTAATTAAAGTGAATTATTAAATTTTATTTCATTTTAATTTAGTTTAAACAAACCTAATGTCCAGCTTCTATTTGAAAATCCCTCAGCAATAGCATCAGTAATATTTAGGTTATCGACAGGTTAGAATCCTATAAATCAAAAATTAAAAATTGGATGTGCATTTTAAAATCAAATGAAGCCGCAAATGGGTAAGCGCTTATAAACATAAATGTTCAAACTGAATGTATCCGATCTGTCTTTTCCGTTTGATTATAACACTTAATTTGTTTTAAAAACGAAAAAATGAACAAAAGGAACGAAAGGGAAAAGCTTCTTTTACCTATAACAGGCGAACGGTAGCTATAAACTCAAAAGCAATAGCAAATCCTCAATCAATCACATAGTTTGAACATTTTTCAACCGGTGCTTATCTGTGGCTTAATTTTTTAGTCAAATTATGAAATTTAATTTGGAATCTTGAAAATTTCGATAAATTGAATTTTTTAAGCCAAATTTAATAAATTGGCTACGAAATAAGCTTTTAAAATCAAAAATTATAGTGAATGAAAGGAATTTAGGACTAAGCAAATTTATAAAATTGTGGCTATTGAAAATTTAAGCGTTTAATTTTCAATTGCCACAATTTTATAAATTTTCTTAATTCTAAATCTCTTGGATTTTTGAATTTCGAATAACTTTAGCATTTGGAATCCAAAAAAATTATCAGGAGTAATATGGCTTGGACATGTTCTTCGCAAAATCGGACTAAAAACAGGCTTTCAGCACCAGGATTCAGCACCAAAGTTGAAAGGGACCTTGACACACTCGGAAATCGTGCCTGGTGCTCTCTTGCTGTGGATCTAACCAGTTGGAGGAGCATCGTTTGCATGTAGCGCCAGCGGAAGAAAGGAGGGAATATAAGTATTAATAGAATTGAATTTTTGTTTTATATGAAATGTTAAAAATTTCGAAAAATCATGAGAACTTTAAATTTACTTTTCAATCCAAATGTTTGAATTTAGTTTAGAGAGTCAGAATTTTTTAATGATTGTGAAAATTTGTTTGTGCAACCTCCTCTGTGTCCTCAAACTCTTTAGCAGTTTTCATTTAAACAATAATGGTCAGCAAATTTGGTCGGCAGAATTTCGTACATATAAGTTACATAAAAATAAATCTGTAATTTTCTGTATATCGTGTCTTTCAAAATATTTTTTATATTTTGTTCTAAACTTTTTTAAACTAACTATATTCGAAATATTATTCTGGTTTGTGGATTCTAGATAAGGATTTTCACTTAATAATTTGGAAATTGTAACAATATTACCCGAATAAACTTTGCTGAGGTCATTCGTGTCAGTCTTCTTGCTCAATAGATCCTTGAGCTTTCTCTGTGGTAGTTTGGTCTCGTACTGACAAGCTCGTATAAACAAGGAGTTCGGTCTACTCATCAGGTAGCTACGATCAATCTACAAAAATACAAATCTAACTTCATACATTACGTGTGAGGCAAGAACGAATTGACTTAGCGAATTATATTGTATAATTCACCAAATGAAAAAACTCAAGGAAAAATCTCATTTCTGTGTGTTTTATGCCCACACAAATAATAGAAAGAGAAAGTTTGTCTATATTAAATCAATAAGATTCTTTCGGCTTTTTAGAGACAAAATATATTAAAAATAATGACATTCACAACATTTTCGACTTGTTAATCAGAAAAAATGAAGAGTGAAAGAAGAGTTACCATTTCTTGCATGGTTACACCACATTTCAGGTTTGCTGTTCTATCAGGCCCTTTCTTTCCAACATTATGAGTTACTTTAAATTCATAGAGCTAGCGGAATAGATCTGCCAGGTTTTCATTCCAAATATATTATGGCTTGCTGGGATTTTGATTTGTGTTGAACAAACTTCGTTGGCGGAATTTTTGCTTGCTATTTATATAACTGTCCCTTGGAATCGTTTATTTGATAATTTTCACATCTAGTGCTTACAACGGACATTCCAGAAGAATCATTTGACTTCAGGTCTTTTAACTTTTGTTGCACAAATTTCGTCAGCAGAACTTCGTGCAACATTTAATGCAAATGTGTTGAACCAATTTCAAGTTTGAAATATGACTGACTCCATTGACTGACTATTTGATAATTTTCACATCTAGTGAGAGCATTCGATAAAAATCATTTGATTTCATATATTTGAGGGACGGGCGGAGTTTCTTATAGCATTTGATGTAAATATTGCTTGTTATTTATATCACCGACTCCAGGGACCGGCCAGGTGATAGTTTCTACATCAAGTACATCCTATGAACATGTGAGAAAAATCAATTGACTTTGAAACTTTTGATTTATGTTGAACAAATTTCGTCGGCGTCTCTTCCTACAAAATTGCATGTAAAAATTGCTTATTATTTTTATAACCGACCATTAGGACCTAGGGTGATTTCATAATTTCTACATCTAGCGCAACTATAAAACTTTGGGATTTTAGATTTTTGTTGAACAAATTTAGTCACCTCTACGAAAAAAAAAATCGCCTAATTGTGCATTACTTTGTTTACTTGTTGACACATTTACATTTTATGCTTTTTGCTAAGTTCACTTCGGTAGAATTAGTGACAAACTCAGTGCAGACTTTATAGTTGAACTCTCTAGATTACTATAAGCACAGTTAAAAAAATCAAGTGCAACATTTTTCATATTAGGGCTAACTAGCTAAATTACACTTTAAATTTGTGCGAAATCTTTAGCTAAGATCAAACAGCATACGGAGTTAAGCGCTTCCTCGCTTTAAATTAATATAAGAAAATTATGTTACCTGCGCAAAAATTTACTAAAGCATTCAAAAGTATTTTGTTATCCGAAATTTCATAACAATTTGCTGCAATTCAATGGTTTACAATTAGTTTGGAAAAACGCATTTTTCCGATTTAGGCAAATTATTAACAATAAATATTTAATATTTTTTGTTCTAACATGAATTGAAATTTTCGAACAATTTTGCCAAATCCTGACATTTTTATACCCAAATTCAAGATCGTGTTTGTAGACGGCAGGGATGCAGAGTTTTATAGACTCTGGGGCTGAAGTTTTCTTCATCACTAAGGAACGTGTCCGGAGGCCGGAACTATCACGACGCAAGGCTAAAATTACCATACATGGGTTAGCACATCAAAGTGTCAGTCATACGAGAGGTATAACGCAGTTTGCATTAAAATCGTATTTCTCTTCAGATTTCGAGGCTAACTAAATGTTTACATAGGTAACATGCAGCGTTACTAGTACCAGATCACCTTCAGCGTTAGATGCGTCCGCACTGAAAATAATAAACGGAGAAAGGATGGCTGATCCAAATTCACCAACGGTTGCACGAATTGATTGGGATTGACCATTTTTCGTCGCTTTTGTCTAAGGGTCAATTAAGGATAGCTAACAAAATCGTAGCACAAAATAGCAAATTAGGATGGATAATGGACGGGACTTTTAGGACTGATCAAGGAGCAACGAGAATGGTTAAATTTAAGGCAAGATGGTTGAGGGTAACAAACGTAAAAAGTACGATTCACGGATTTTCGGATGCCTGCGAAAAAGCGTATGCTGCCGCCGCATACTTATGCACTGAAGAAAACGGGATCGCCATAGCACAATTAATCATAGTGAAGAAAAAGGTTGCCCCGGATAATACCGTATCTGTAGCTCAGTTAGAGCTTAGTGGCGCCTTATTGCTAACACGACTAATGGAACAAATATACGAAATTTTGGAAGTATAAAACTCTAGACTCTAGCATAGTCCTCGGTTGGTTGTCGGATACTCCTCAAAGATGGAAAACTTACGTACTACCAAGATATTAAATGTATACTGCCAAGGAAACATTGGGATCACGTCCCTTGAGAATTGAATCCACCCGGTTGCGCAGCCCGTGGGTTATCTCCTAGAGAATTACAACAATTTGAGTTGTGGTGGCATGGGCCAAATTATTTGGTGTGTGATCGCCGTAGCATCAAAAATCAATTGAAAGCGCGTAAATGTCTAGTCAACCATTCATTCAAGCGAGATAGTAAACCAGATTTTATCTACGAACTATGGTACTTTCTTACATTTACCGTTTCGTAAATATCTTAACTTAGAGGAGGCCTAAAACTGAAGATAGGCTAAGTAGGGAAGAAATATTCCAAACTAACATAAGGGTTCATCGCGCGATTCAGTCAAATCATTATGAGGTAGAATTACTTAAGTTTCAAGCCGAACAGCAAATTCTACGAGAGAGCAAATTGGTAACCATTTTAGATGCGGATGGCGTGTTACGAGTAGGAGGTCGAATTGCCAATGCACCAATTCCTTTTGATCAAGGTCATCCGATAATTCTAACAAACCACGATCCAATAGTCACAAACTTAATAGTACAGCAGCATATCAAAAACTTTTACTGCGGCCCATCGTATCTATTACACCTATTACGCAAGAAGTATTGGATCTTGAGTATTCGAAGCACAATTATGGGTATTTTTCGTAGGTGTATCCAATGCTTAAAACAAAATCTAAAGTTAGCCAGTCAAAAGATGGGAATGTTAAGTAAGGAACGGGTGGAATTAGTGAAACCATTTCTACGAGCCGGTGTTGACTTTGCCGGGCCAATACAGGCAGTCCTAATTCATGGTTGAGGTCAACGAATCCGAAAGATATGTATATTCGTTTGCATGTGTACCAAGGGTCTGCACATAGAGGTCACCCAAGATTTGTCAACAGAGTCATTTCTAGCAGCATTCGATCGCTTCATTGCACGACGTAAAACATGTTCAGATGTTTATTCCGATAATGGATCAAATTTTCGAGGTGCTAAACGTGTAATCGACGAACTAAATCAATTTATAATAAAAAATGTGAATCAAATTGACATTTCATTACAGTACAAGCGCCACATTTCGGAGGACTCTGGGAGGCCGGAGTAAAATCCATTAAAACACACTTACACAGAGTAACAGGTGAAAAAATTATATCTAATGAGGGGCTTTACACACTACTGGTTCAGATATAATTTATGGTAAATAATGGACCCTTATGTGCAAATGGTCCGGAGCTGCAAGATGTACTCACTACGGCACATTATTTAGTCGGTACTCAACCAGTTTCACTACTATCCCCAGATGTTCAAAAAATTTCATGCAATCATTTGAGCCATTAGCAACCTATCCAAAAGATGATTCAGATAATATGGAGAAGATGGTACAGCGAGTACATTAACACTTTACAACAGAGATTCAAATAGAAGCACGACGAAGCTAACTTACAAATATATCAAATCGTACGATGAACACCCACATTTGAACAATTAGAGATTGGATAAAGTAGTGAAATTACATGCTGGGTCTGAGGGAAAGGTTCTTCTAGTAACGTTAAAAACAGCAAATGGCGAAATTCAACGGATAATACATAAGCTATGTCCGTTACCCATACAATAAAGACAGTTCCAGGGATTTGTCATATAGTATACAAATCCCCAGTTTAGGACTTTAGTCGTTCCATTATTTTTTTTGATTTTTATTAGATATCGAGTTATCGTTGGTGCAAACATAGAAAGCTGATAAAGAGAATCGATGAAACAACAGTTTCATGTGATATTTGCCAGAGCTTAGTTACTAGAACCGATATAGATGACACTAGCTCTAATATACCTTACTAAGCAGTTTAGCCATGCGAACTCTACCCCAATTATGCAAGGTGCTGAGAAATACCTACCGGTGATGTGGAATACCTACTCAGACGAAATCCTGCCTATCAATAATATAATATTGAAGACATTCACAAATTCAAATAGAAGCTTGCAAGCTGTGAAGCCAACACTTACCCGTACTTACCTGTATGCACCACTTTTGCATCACCCACCCAAATCAAAAGTTCCAGTTGTTTAATGACCAACCCAAGCAATTATTGGGCCAGCGAATGAAGTTATTTGAGCACTTTTACCTATACCAGTATGAGGGAATCAACCGATCGTCCGATGCTAACTTTCATAATCATACATTTATTTCATCAATCCATACGAATCGTTCGTTTAATAAAAGTTCTACAAAATTATATTCTTTTGAAATCGCTCTCAAGGGCTAATATCGGCCATTGCCAATAATGATGACAAAGGTTTGGCCATCATATGGAATATGCCTCTAAAAAACCTAGTTAAAAAACTTTAATCCATACGAATCGTTCGTTTAATAAAAGTTCCACAAAATTATATTCTTTGAAATCGCACTCAAGGGCCAATATCGGCCATTGCAAACAATGATGACAAAGGGGTGGCCAGCATATGGAATAGGCCTCTAAATTACCTAGTTAAAAAACTTTAATCCATATGAATCGTTCGTTTAATGAAAGTTCTACAAAATTATATATTTTTTGAAATCGCACTCAATGGCCAATATCACCCATTGCCAACAATAATGACAAAGGTTTGGCCACCATAAAGAACAGACCTCTAAATTAGATAGTTAAAAAACTTTAATCCATACGAATCGTTCGTTTAATAAAAGTTCTACAAAATTATATTCTTTTGAAATCGCACTCAAGGGACAATATCGGCCATTGCCAACAATGATGACAAAGGTTTGGCTAGCATATGGAATATGCCTCTAAATTACCTAGGTAAAAATCCTAATCCATACGAATCGTTCGTTTAATAAAAGTTCTACAAAATCATATTCTTTTGAAATCGCACTCAATGGCCAATATCGGCCATTGCCAACAATGATGACAGAGGTTGGGCCAGCATATGGAATAGGCCTCTAAAACACATAGTTAAAAAATCCTAATCCATACGAATCGTTCGTTTAATAAAAGTTCTACAAAATTATATTCTTTTGAAAACGCACACAAATTCCAATATCACCCATTGCCAATAATGAACACAAAGGTTTGGCCAGCATATGGAATATGCCTCTAAAAAACCTAGTTAAAAAAATTTAATCCATACGAATCGTTCGTTTAATAAAAGTTCTACAAAATTATATTCTTTTGAAATCGCAGTCAAGGGCCAATATCGCCATTGCCAACAATGATGACAAAGGTTTGGCCAGCATATGGAATAGGCCTTTAAATTAGCTAGTTATTAGGAGTACAAATTGAAAATGCGGGATTTTTTTCTATTTTTGAACGTTTATTCTGAAAAAATGGTAACAAATGAATTATTCAAAGTATTGTCCATCGCTAGTCACAACTTTTTCCCATCTTTCTGGCAATTTACGGATACCGTCGCGAAAAAATTCGGCCGGCTTGGCTGCTATCCAGTCATCGACCCATTTTTGGGCTTCTTCGTAAGAATGGAAGCGCTGGTCAGCTAGGTCATGTGTCATCGATCGGAAAAGGTGGTAATCGGAAGGAGCAATATCTGGGCTATACGGCGGGTGGGGTAAGACTTCCCATTTCAGCGTTTGTAGGTATGTTTTGACCGGCGCTGCAACATGTGGCCGAGCGTTGTCATGTTGCAAAATTACTTTGTCGTGTCTTTGCTCGTATTGTGGCCGTTTTTCTTTGAGTGCGCGGCTCAAACGCATCAATTGAGTTCGGTATAGTGCTCCTGTGATGGTTTCGTTCGATTTCAATAGCTCATAATACACCACACCCAGCTGGTCCCACCAAATACAGAGCATGAGCTTGGCGCCGTGAATATTTGGTTTGGCCGTCGATGATGATGCATGGCCGGGGTAACCATATGATTTTTTGCGCTTCGGGTTATCGTAATGGATCCACTTTTCATCACCAGTGACAATGCGATGCAAAAAACCCTTCCGTTTTTGCCGTTCGAGCAGCAGTTCGCATGCAAAAAAACGGCGCTCGACGTCTCTCGGCTTCAGCTCATACGGCACCCAATGTCCTTGCTTTTGGATCATTCCGAGGGCTTTTATACGATGGCAAATGGCTTGTTGTGTCACTCCCAATGAATCTGCGAGCTCTTGTTGAGTTTGACACGAGTCTTCATTGAGTATTGCCTCCAATTCAGCATTCTCAAACTTTTTCACTTGGCCCGGCCGCTCTTTGTCCTCAACGTCAAAATCACCACTTCTAAACTGCACAAACCATCTCTCGCACGTTGAAACCGATGGAACATGACTCGGATAAGTCTCGGAGACCAATCGATGTGCTTCAGCAGCACTTTTCTTCAAATTAAAGAAGTAAATTAAAACTTCCCGCAAATGCTGTTTTGTTGGCACGAAACTCGACATATTGAGAGCTCAAAAAAACTATGAATTTGACACTGCGACAAATTGACACATACTGAAAATTAAAGCTATAAGACGTAGCTTTGATATGAACATAGTAACAGTACTGCCTGATGCGTATAGCGTTAGTAACGCCATCTGTTATCAATCCCGCATTTTCAATTTGTACCCCTGATAAAAAACCCTAATCCATACGATCGTTCGTTTAATAAAGTTCTACAAAATTATTGTTTTGAAATCGCACTCAACGGCCAATATCGGCCATTGCCAACAATGATGCCAAAGGTTTGGCTAGCATATGGAATATTTCTCTACAAAACCTAGTTAAAAAACCCTAATCCATACGAATCGTTCGTTTAATAAAAGTTCTACAAAATTATATTTTTTGAAATCGCACTCAAGGGACAATATTGGCCATTGCCAACAATGATGACAAAAGTTTGGCTAGCGTATGGAACAGGCCTCTAAAAACCTAGTTAAAAAACCCTTATCCATACGAATCGTTTGTTTAATAAAAGTTCTACAATATTGTATTTTTTTTTGAAATTGCACTTAAAGGCCAATATCGGCCATTGCCAACAATGATGACAAAGGTTTGGCCAGAATATGGAATAGGCCTCTAACACATAGTTAAAAAATCCTAACCCATACGAATCGCTCGTTTAATAAAACTTCTACAAAATTATATTCTTTTAAAAACTCACACAAGCGACAATATCGGCCATTGCCAAAATGATGACAAAGGTTTGGCTAGCATATGGAATATGCCTCTAAATTACCTAGTTAAAAAACCCTAATCCATACGAATTGTTCCTTTAACAAAAGTTGTACAAAATTATATTCGTTTGAAATCGCACTCAAGGGCCAATATCGGCCATTGCCAACAATGATGACAAAGGTTCTGCCAGCATATGGAATATTTCTCTACAAAACCTAGTTAAAAAAATGTAATCCATACGAATCGTTCGTTTAATAAAAGTTTTACAAAATTATATTCTTTTGAAATCGCACTCAATGGCCAATATCGCCCATTGCCAACAATGATGACAAAGGTTTGGGCAGCATATGGAATAGGCCTCTAAATTAGCTAGTTATAAAACCCTAATCCATAGTATCGTTCGTTTAATAAAAGTTCTACAAATTTATATTCTTTTGAAATCGCACTCCAGGGCCAATATCGGCCATTGCCAACAATGATGACAAAGGTTCGGCCAGCATATGGAAAATTTCTCTACAAAACCTAGTTAAAAAAATGTAATCCATACGAATCGTTCGTTTAATAAAAGTTTTACAAAATTATATTCTTTTGAAGTCGCACTCAAGGGCTAATATCGGCCATTGCCAACAATGATAACAAAGGTTTGGCCAGCATATGGAATAAGCCTCTAAATTACCTAGTTAAAAAATCCTAATCCATACGAATCGTTCGTTTAATAAAAGTTCTACAAAGTCATATTCTTTTGAAATCGCACTCAAGGGCCAATATCAGCCATTGCCAACAATGATGACGGAGGTTTGGCTAGCATATGGAGTAGGCCTCTAAATTAGCTAGTTAAAAAATCCTAATCCATACGATCGTTCGTTTAATAAAACTTCTACAAAATTATATTCTTTTGAAATCGCACTTAATGGCCAATATCGGCCATTGCCAACAATGATGACAAAGGTTTGGCCAGCATATGGAATAGGCCTCTAAATTAGCTAGTTAAAAACCCTAATCCATACGATCGTTCGTTTAATAAAAGTTCTACAAAATTATATTCTTTTGAAATCGCACTCAAGGGACAATATCGGCCATTGCCAACAATGATGACAAAGGTTTGGCTAGCATATGGAATAGGCCTCTAAATTAGCTAGTTATAAAACCCTAATCCATAGGATCGTTCGTTTAATAAAAGTTCTACAAATTTATATTCTTTTGAAATCGCACTCCAGGGCCAATATCGGCCATTGCCAACAATGATGACAAAGGTTCGGCTAGCATATGGAATATTTCTCTACAAAACCTAGTTAAAAAAAATGTAATCCATACGAATCGTTCGTTTAATAAAAGTTTTACAAAATTATATTCTTTTGAAATCGCACTAAAGGGCTAATATCGGCCATTGCCAACAATGATAACAAAGGTTTGGCCAGCATATGGAATAAGCCTCTAAATTACCTAGTTAAAAAATCCTAATCCATACGAATCGTTCGTTTAATAAAAGTTCAACAAAGTCATATTCTTTTGAAATCGCACTCAATGGCCAATATCGCCCATTGTCAACAATGATGACAAAGATATCGCACTCAAGGGCCAATATCGGCCATTGCCAACAATGATGACAAAGGTTTGGCTAGCATATGGAATAAGCCTCTAAATTAGCTAGTTAAAAAACCCTAATCCATACGATCGTTCGTTTAATAAAAGTTCTACAAAATTATATTCTTTTGAAATCGCACTCAATGGCCAATATCGGCCATTGCCAACAATGATGACAAAGAATTGGCCAGCATATGGAATATGCCTCTAAAACACATAGTTAAAAAATCCTAGCCCATACGAATCGTTCGTTTAATAAATGTTCTACAAAATTATATTCTTATGAAATCGCAATCAAGGGCCAATATCGGCCATTTCCAACAATGATGACAAAGGTTTGGCCAGCATATGGAATAAGCCTCTAAATTAGAAATTTCATACAATCATTTAAGCCATTGGCAAACTATCCAAAAGATGATTCAGATAATATTGAGCAGATGGTATAGCGAGTACATTCACAGTTTACAACATAGTTTCAAATGGTAGCACGACGAAGCTAACTTACAAATAGATTAAATCGTACTTACTAAAGATGAAAACCCACTTTTGAACAATTGGAGATTGTATAAAGTAGTGAAATTACATGCTGGGTCTTAGTCATTCCATTATTTTTTTTTTGTTTTTTGTTGGATATCGAGTTATCATTGGTGCAAACATAAACAGCTGATGAAGAGAATCGCTGGAACAACGGTTTGATGTGCTATTTGCAAGAGCTTTTACTACAACCGATACAGATGATAATAGCTCTAATATACCTAACTAAGCAGTTTAGCCATGCGAACTCTACCCCAATTATGCAAGGTGATGCGGGAAACCTACCGGTGATGTGGAATACCTACCCAGACGAAATTCTACCTAACAATAATATAATGTTGAAGACGATCACGTCAATTATATCGCAAACAAACATTCTCACCTCATGGATTTGTTTCTATTAGGTGACGGTGGATTTAAATGTTCATTATATATCCTGCAGCTAAGTTAGGAGTTTTGAAGGAAGGGGGATTCTCAAATCGTCAAATAGCTGAAAAAATTGATAGAGGGAAAACCGTTATTGGATCCTTTATGACGCATTTCGGAGGCTACAACGTCCATTCGATCAGCTTCAAATTCATCCTTATCAGCGTAAAAAAAAAAAAGGCAAAAGCCGGAGTCAAAGCTAGCTTACCAACGGTTCGACGTCTGATTAACAATGCTACGCATCTTAAATAGAAAAAAACTCCAAAACAAACCTCCTTTGAATGCATCACGCAAAGCAAACTCTATGGAATTTGCCAAAAACCACATATCATGGAAGTAAGAATGGAACCGGATTGCATTTTCGGACTCATGGAAATGAAATTGATGCCCGTCAGTTCGTTTCGTTTATGTTAGTAACGTATTTTTATTTAATTTGTTTTTGATATTCAATTACATTTACTTACCACATTTTTTAAACTGTATGTCTTACAAATTGAAAAGTCGTCGAAAAGTAACCTACTAAACTGCCTTTTCACTAAGCATCTATGAGGAAATAGCGAAAGCTTCAAAATTTGAAAAGTTTAGTTTGAAAAGTCTTCTGAGGCACACAGCATAATTGTATTGCTTTCCACCAAAATGAGTTAGATATTTTATTTGGGGATAATCAAAGCAACAACAAAAATTAACGAAATGTTGGTCTAATTTTTGTTCGTGTCTTTTCTTTGTCAATTCGACTCTTGTGGCAGGTATTAAAACTAAAAATTTAGTTAAGATTTGTTTAACCACTAATTTTGTTTGGGTAGCTAAACTATTTTTTTGGTCTATCTAGTACGATTGTTGTTGTAACTTTTTTATTTTTTTGTGAAAGCATACAACTGCTGTCAAATTATTTCTTTTGTATAAGCTCTAATTTTGTGTAAATTATTGTAATTCGTACAGTACGTTGGTGATTAATAAAAAATCAAATACTTGTGAAATTTTGTAAACTAAATAATTGTTCTATACATTAATTAAAACGCAAGCATATAATTCACTGCCCCGGGTATTATTCACGTTGTAAATAAAATTTCTTAAAATTTTCTTGGTATCTTATACAATTGAGTGTTCCTCATTTTCGTCAACATAAAGATTTTGAAAGCCTTAATTTTTCCAACCTCAAACCAATGATCAAATAAAGAAATAAAGCTGTTTAGTTTACTGGATACATAAAATTCTATACTACACACCGCGATTAATTAATATTCATTTTAACCGCCAGTCAAACCTTTTTCATTCCACAAACAAAATATTCTAAATCCAAATTTCCCGCCTAGATTTAATTATCCCTAACCAAACCGATCAAAAATATAAATACTAAATGATTTATTAGACAAATAATTAAAACAAAAACAAAAAAATATTTAATCATCCATCCCTACCCACCAATCACTCAATATTTATTCCGATATGTATTTGCTACACATTTTAAATTTTTTAATTAATTAATTTTTTTTTTTTTTTTGATCATGACTTTCTAATTCAAATTTGTTTATCATCATTATTTAATTAATTATACATAGTATATAAAATAAATTTGATATACCCGAAATAAAACAAAAAATTGTTTCATTTTAAATAATTAAATTAAATTAAATTTGTTTTTATTTATATAAATTTACATGTATTCATTTTCAATTAATTTTTTATACCCGGTATGTACATTATTTTTAATTAAACGTTTTTAATTATTAGAATTTGTTATATTGTTTATATTTAGTTAGTTTTTTGTTTTTTTTTTTTCAATTGACAAAACTTATGACGGTGTGTATACCAAAAAATAATAAATTATAATAATAAGTATTTAATTTTGTTTTTATTTAATTGAAATTTTATTGGAATAACTATACTAAATACAATGTATGTATTTTTAAATTAATTATTTAAAAAAAAAAAACAAAATGTTTCAATTCAATTACAAAAATTTAAATTGTTGATTCAAATTGGATATGTTTTGTAATTAAATTTGATGACACTCTGGCGGGATTTATTTTAATTTTAGTACATTGGTGTCTGTATATTCATTTATACAAATCAATTTATAAAAAATTACAACAAATTAATTTAACTACCTTTCCATCCGAATCAATTACGTACATAAGTTTATTATTACAATTTACAAGTTGTAAAAAAAAAAAAAACCGTAAAACAAAACCAAAGAAAATACGGAAAACTCTAATCATTACTCATAAATACACTTTGGAGTGTAATAACGGAAAAATTAATTTAATTTAATGGTGTTTTACGAACACACAACAAATGTGTATCGTATATTGCGTTACTCTATCCCATTATTATGTTAAATGAATTTTTGTTTTGGGAAATAAGCCCCAAAAACTAGTTAAATCACATAAAAGTTTCATAAAAGCTTTTTTTTTTTTCATGTATTCGACAAAATTTTTTTTTGTTTATTTAAATTTTATTTTTATTTTTTAAATTCAAAGCTCAGGATATCAATGTTTTTATGTTTTTTATTGTTTGTTACAAAAAAAAAAAACAATAAAACAAAAATGAATATATTTTATAGGATTTGGTAAAATAAAAAAATCAAGCAAAAAGCTCGTATATTTTATATTTGGTTTATAAAAAAAAAAAAAAGTTTATTTTATAACCAAGTCTTACAAGTGGAAGTAATATATGACTTCAAAACTGAATATTTGTTAAAAAAAGATTTTGTTACAGAGTGTGTATATAAAATGGTAGGGTTCTTGGTACCTCCTGTATGCAAGCAATGTATATGAAAATTTAAATTGTTTTCTTTTTCTTACGGTATAGGTTGAATATACATACATATACATATATGAATATATATATAAGTACATACATGTACATCATAAAAATGTTTTTTTACGGCTCAAGAATTTTTCAATTTTTGCCAAATTTTGTGAAAAATGAGGAAAATAGTTTCCTCATAATCGTTTACCGCATATAAACATGTCCATCTATGTACTTGTGATATAGGTACACACTGTACTATACGGTGGAAACGGTAACATTAAAAAATCAATTATGATAATAACCATAATTTTCATTTTTATACTGTGTACAAATAAAATAAATTTTCCAAACGTGAATGGAATTTCAAAAAAAAATAAATAGAATTTTCACGATTGAACAACAACCTTTATATGCTTGTATACGTACTTTCTGATCGAAAAAAGAATATTAAATTATTAAAATTATATTTTTTATTATTAAATTTATGGAAAATTGTATAAATAGAAAATTGCATTCAAACGTAATAATAATAATAATACAAATGATATTAATAGGAAAAGCGAATTGAATTTTGTAACAAAAAAAAAAATGTTTGGGTATGTATTGACTTAAATGGCAATTATTTGGAACAAAACTACACTACAAAACTATTATTATTTATTTGGTTGAACAGGAAAATTATTATTGGCTTAATGAAAAACAGAAGTTGTTTTATTGTTGTTGGCTGTCAATTTTTAGTTTGCTTTACATGAATTGGTTATTTAGAAAATTATCTGATTGATTTAAAAGTAATTTTCAATTGATTGCCTGGAAGATGGGTTGAGCAACAATAAATTATACCACTTTGGTATGTTTGTTGTGGATAAGTTGAAAATCAAGTGGTTAATTTCAGGTTGGTTTATTTCAGCAATTTACACTCAATCCTTTTTTTACGCGATAGATTGGTTCGAGCGAAGGACGCGCAAAAAAATCGCGCAAAAAAATTCACTACTCATACGAAAATTGGGTAGATTGGTGCCAAAGATAAAAACTCTCGTGAAAAAATATGTTCATTTTCGTAAATAAACGTAAATTCGTTAATTGATCCATTCTCCCCGCCTTGAGCTATTAATAAAAGGGACAATTTAAACGGGCATACAAGAAAACAATTTTGGCGACAAACATTAGCATCAAAAATAATAAATTGGCATCACAAATAATATTTTGGAGCAATATTTGAAAAAACAAACAAATATTTTTGAAGGACGTAATTAAATACTGTGACGACAAACATTGGCATGAAAATTAATAAATTGGCAACAAATATATTATTTTGGAACAAAACAATAAAAATACAAACAAATAATTTTCAGCGTCAAAAAAAAAATAGTTTAGCGACAAAGAGTAGCATCAAAAATTAGAAATAAACAGCAAATATAATATGTGGTTAAATTATTAAGGTTATACAAAAAAATATATTTCAGCATCAAACAAAAAATTTTGCTGACAATAAAAAAACACAAAATTTAATTTTCTGTATTTTTTTATTCTAATGGCTTTTTGGCTCTTTCCGAAAGTTATTCTTATACCCCCAAACACATTGACGGAGCGAACAGCGGCGCTAAATTAGAATACATGTATTTCCATAAGAGCAAACACATAGAGCGGCGTCAAACTAGCAAAGTTTGTATTTTTTGAGGCGATGAATGACATTTATATTTATTGTTGTTGCTTTTAAGGTAAATGCTTAGAAACCTCTAATTTTAGCTGAATTTTACATCCAAATGGGCATATCAGAAAGACAATTGTAAAAAAATCTAAATTTGAAATTAAATTTGTTCGTAATAAGTTAAACAACATTAAACAAATAGTTTTTTATGAAAATGTTTTATTGTAAAAACCCAAACAACATTTTTCATATAAATAAATGTCAAATTAGCGGCGTCTATGTGGTTGCAAAAAATCATTAAGGCGAAGAGAAGCGAAGTCAGGCGTAG
Organism: Tipula vernalis; assembly: GCA_958295665.1. Taxonomy (NCBI): domain Eukaryota; kingdom Metazoa; phylum Arthropoda; class Insecta; order Diptera; family Tipulidae; genus Tipula; species Tipula vernalis. Next base: position 123,167,986 of record OY282558.1, on the reverse strand, counting down.
AGCGCCGTTTATGTATTTGGGGTATTAATCATACTTATTGACTTATTTGCCGCCAGCTTAACCCTATTCCTACCGAGCTGTGTCTCTGAGTCACTGTTTAATTTTAAAAATAATCAAAAATGTATAATCGTAAATGTTGTTCTTGAATTATTTGTAAATGTACAATATTAAAATAAAATAAATGAATTCGCCATATTAAATGACAATTTGACTGTGTGTCTCAGAGTCACAGCTAGGTAGTTTACGTTATTAAAATCGCGTGGTAGTAATAGGGTTTAATAAGTATGTACAATTTTTTATAAAACTTACTCCCTTTCCGAAAGTTATACTTATTTATTTAGACATACTTATTTGCCGCCATCTTAAATAAGTATGTAAAATCATCCGAATTGATTTCACATACTTATTTTGACTATTTTGTAACTATAAAATAATTTTTAATTAAATTTTTTATAAAACTTAATTACCACATAATATCACAATATGTATGCTGTCTGAATATGTTTAATAATTTTTTGGCGTATTTCCTCACCTCATATATTTATTTAGTGGGCGCATGCCAAAAGACTTCGGGTTTTTCGACACGTGTTCTACACTAAAAAGATACATTTTTTCCATCTCTCTCGTGTTATATTATAAAACAATTACAAAACATAATTCAACAAAAAAAAAAAAAATTGTAACTTTTTAGAATATAAACACACAATATAAACTAACCTTTTTAGTCTGCTTTCCAAATGATACTTATTTACTTACTTATTTGTGGAACCTAACTTATCAACGTAATTTCTTATGGAACAAGTTAGGTTCCACAAATAATCCATTACCGAAGTGGATTTGATAATTAGCTTTCATATGTATGTAAGCGCAACTATTTTCATTTCGAATGTTACTAATTGGTGGTCAAAAATATATTTGTTAAAAATCAATTACACATTTTTAAAATATGAATTTAATTAAACAAAAATAAATAATTTTCGATAAATGTATCAAATTCAACTAAAAAAATATTAATTCCAAAAACATCTATTCAGTTTTGAGATTAATTTCTGTCATTCTTTTCACACGGTAATTCAGTACCGCAGTGGATTACATAATACCGATTTATAAAGTGTATTTAGAATTATAAAGTGTATATAGAATTATAATGTGTATTTTCGCAGATTGAGATGAAGAAAGGCGTGGAGCGCCGCTAATCTGTTTGGGGTATAAGCTAAATCGATTGGAATGACTTTATTTACTTATTTAAAATAGCGGCAAATAAGTCAATTAGTATCAAATAAGTCACGTTTGGAAAACAGCCTCAATATTATATCTTAGGCGTTTTCGGAAATACATCCTGAATAATTTCATGCCAATTTTCGATCATTAAACTTATCTGTCTGAGAACGAATAAGATATCTTCAAGCCAAAGTGTAAAACACACCGAGCAGCGGCAGCGAGCAGCAAATTTAAATATATGTTGATTTGGTTATGTATACATAGATAGTCGTATGTTAAGCAAAAGTATAAGCAATTTTTATAAAAACATTTAAATTTTTGATAATTTTAATAGATAAATGTTGATTAAAAGAAAATCTATCAGCCTTAATTTAGATGTTGTTGTGTTATTTTTTTTTTTTGAGTAAATGGTTGTAAATACAAATAAAAAAGAATTCATAATTACGATAAATATAAATGCATTTTAGAAAAATTATTTTGTATTTCTTTGAATTATCTCTCAAAATGCATTTTCGAATTTTGCTGTCATATTAAAATGTATTCTTAACATTTTGTACGTGATGGATAAAGGCTGAACCACACCAAGAGCAGCGCGACATGTCCCACATATTCCACTTGTGATAGATTTTCTTTTAATCAATATTTATCTATTAAAATTATCAAAAATTAAAATGTTTTTATAAAAATTGCTTATACTTTTGCTTAACATACGACTATATATGAATAGATAAGCAAATCAACATACATTTAAATTTGCTGCTCGCTGCCGCTGCTCGGCGTGTTTCACGCTTAATGCCCCAAACACATAGGCGCCGTTCGAAACGCCGCTGAAATTACATGTAGTTTCATATTAGCGAACACATACCGTGCATTTTTTTTTTATATCGGAGAGACCTCGATAAGATACTTATTTGAATAAGTTAGATTCCACAAATAAATATTCGTTTCGAAAACATCTTAGGCCCTTTCCGAAAGCTATACTTATTTATGGAACCTAACCTATTCAATGTAATTTCCTATGTAATAAGTTAGGTTTCACAAATAAGTATAACTTTCGGGAAGGGCCTAAGGCCCTTTTCCAATTATTTACTTATTTGGTGGAACCTAACTTAGTACATAAGAAATTACATTGAATAAGTTAGGTTCGGTGCGTGTCGAGAAACCTGAAGTCTTTTGGCATGCGCCTACCTTCACGCTTATGTTTAACCCTTTGTTGATGAAAATCGCAAATAAACTACAAAGAACAAACATAATTTAATATTGTAAACGAGCCGCTTTGTTCAAAGGGTAATAAACAACTAAACTCAAGAATCAAATGCCGCCTTACTTTGGTCACTTGAACAGTTGGTATTGGTATTGGTATAAAAATAAAAATGCAAATTACGCTCAAAATAAAAACCGAAAAAAAATTTCTTTTACTTTTATCAGTTGACATTAAGAATTAAATAAAAAAACAAAACAAAATTCAAAATTATTTCTAGAATAATTCTATACCAAAAAAAAGTTGGTTTGAAACTATTCATTCCGGAATGAAAATACACGGCATTGTTGTTGAAAAAATTCCCAAAGTAAGACTACAAGTATGACAAATTCACAGCTAAACACTTTTTAATGTATGTTTAATGTAATCAACTTTAAAGAATAAAATTAATTGGATGCTAATCATTTGCCGAACAAAATGATTCAAATGATATTTTCACTGTAAAAAGAAAATGAAAGTAGGAATTTCTCCAGTCTAACAAATAAAGCAAACCTAAAATTTCGTAGCACATTTAGAAAAGTTTCATTTCAGTAACAAATTTAAGAAACGAGATTCGAAAATTTACAGTAACCAATTTTATATAACGCAAAACGAGGTCGTATTACTTAATTTTTCCGAAAACCTCATAAATATTCTTTACAAAAAAAAAAAAAAAAATTGTATCCCCTTAAACTTGCCCTATATAAATTTGTTGCCAATAAATTAATTTTGATGATAATTTTTGTCCCCACTTTATTTTATTTGGTTCCTTAAAGAACATTTTTTTTCTCAAATCGGATAAAATACGTCAGTTTTCTGGTTTGTTATCTGTCAGCAAAATGAAGTATTCCCCGACACTACATCGTTGCTAGGCAACTTACTAAAAACAGTACTGGAAAGTATTCCTTGCCTAGGCAGAGAATACTTTCTAGTACTGATTATCATCTGTTTTTAAGAAATACATGATATAATTTTAATTTATTTAGTTTTTATTATTATAATTGTAAAAGTACATATTTAACAACTATTTATTATTGGTTATATTTACATGAATTGTACAATTTGTACAGGTGTTGAAAATTTGCGCAGATGCATTACAATTAAGGTTAGTTGTAGCCACTGATGCACTATTATCGTTTATTTCGGTCATGTTAGGGTCCACATCTGGATTTTGTTCGGTAGTATTGAAAATTTTTATTTCGGTCATGTTACGGTCCACACCTGGATTTTGTTCGGTGGTATTGAAAATTCTGTTTGCAACTTCAATTTTATTATTTAGAGAATCATCAATGTACCCTTCGGCAACCGTTGCCGATTTCCAACCACCATGTCTCTTAAGGCAAGTCAAATCTGCACCTGTATCTACCAATATTGTAGCAGATGATCTGCGAAAACAGTGCCCTGTATATTCTATCGCATTTGGCAACTTCAAATAAGTAGCTACAATTTGAGGCAATTTGCCAAACTGATGTATGCCCACTACTTGTCTGTTACCTCTACCGTTTTTTAATTTGAAAAAGAATCGAGGGTTATCAAAATCAGTGGGACGTAATGCCATGTATCTACGATATATTTCGATATACGCTTCATTTACAATAAATGATCTTGGCTTGTTCGTCTTGTTAACAGGAATGGTAATCAATATCCTATTTCCCAAATCTTGAATGTCATTCAAATTTATTCGGCATAGTTCATCTTGACGACATGCGCCAGAAATTCCAAAAATTAAGGCAACCTAGAAAACAAATTTTTTGTAAATAAATTATGAGCGCGTACATCTTAACATACTTTTGCCATTAAATATGTATCATCTGGAGCAAGTTCCATAAATGTTTCTATTTGTTGTTTCGTTAAGATTTTGGATTTTTTAGGCTTATATCCATCTGACTGACGTTTCAGTAATGCGCGTAGTTTTTCATATTTGGATATATCAACATTATTGTTAATGCTAAGCGTCGACCTCACCATGGAATAGTTGGACCATAAGGTTGACGGTTTCATCTTTTGACATAAATCCGAAAAATATGCAATTAAAACGTTTTCGGAGAATGAATTGGCCTTGTTATTTATGCGATAATCCATAAAACGCTTGTATGCATTTTCGTACTTCTCCCTCGACTTCTGCGGCAACAAATTTAGTGTAATCAATCTTGCTGTCTCCAAGATGCCAGGCGGAGTACCTGGGATTGAATTATCAAAATTGCTGTCCATTATATTTAAACTAAACCACAAATTAACGACGGGTATCGTTTGCTCTGACAGACCTTTAAATAAATTGACAGCGCACGCGATTGTTATAATTCTAAGGTAACTTTGATAGTGAAATCTATTGAAAATATAAATTGGAAAATGTTGCGTATTTTAAAGAATATAATGAATAAAATGGATAATCTGATATACTGCCGATTAGAGAAAAAATCGTATGTGCAACTCGTGGAAAAACTATAATTCCCGGACTCTTATGGTTGCTGGAACTCGGCTGACGCCTCGTCCCAGCGACTTCCATACTCGTCAGGGAATATATCGTTTTTCCTACACGTTACACAATATACTATTGTATAGACATTTGCAGTCAGCCAAATATTTTATTTGATACCTATTGGTTATTTTTGTTTCTAATGGTTGACTCTCAAAACCTTTAATTCAATGGCCAAAAATAATTTTTTGTGTTCCCTTCAAATAATGCCAAAAAATAATAAATGTTGCCAAATTATTATATTTTGTTCCAAAAAATTAATTTTATGATGCCAAGAAATTTTTTTTTGTTGCTCATAAATTTGTGCCACTTTATTAATTTTTTGTATTTCAAATATTAATTATTTGTGTGCCGCTTTATTGCCAGCCTTAATAAAATAACTCAACAAACATTAATATTCATTTTTATACATAACCATATTTTTTGACAATTTAATAAATAAAAATATTTCAATTAGAATCATCCAATATTGACAAATTTGGAAAACCATTACTAGAATCCAACACAACAACAGGTCATTTTGCAAATCAGAAATAAAAATTCAAAACGCAATGGCTCTTAAACCATTAACAAAAAAAAAATAAATTAAAAATCAATTATTCGTCAGGAAGTGGACAAATGCGAGTGATGGCTCGTTTGAATTTGGCATGTTGGGTTTTGACGGCAACAACTCTAACGTGATTGTCACTACCTGAATGAAGTTCGACGATTCTAGCCATTAGCCAACGATGGGACGTTATCTTCCTGTAAAATCACGAGATCGCTAACATTTATATTTGAATTTGATTGTGTCCACTTTTTCTTTAGTTGTAATTGTGAGAGGTATTCGAATGACCATCTCTTCCAAAATAATTGGAAATTAGCTTGTATGCGTTGATAAAGACGCAGTCGGTTATAATCAAGGTTTGATAAATACGGATCGGGAATGGTGGTTAATGGTTGACCGATCAAAAAATGTCCTGGTGTAAGGCTACATTCGTAGTCGTTTGGATTATCTGACATGTAGCCAATTGGGCGTGAGTTCAAACATGCCTCCACTTGGTTGGCGAGTGTGGAAAGCATTTCTGAAGTATACAACGTTGTACCCAAAATTATTTTCAAATGGTGTTTCGCACTTTTTATAGCGGCCTCCCATAACCCGCCAAAGTGAGGGGATCGCGGAAGGATGGTAGGCCATTGGATGCCATGATCGGTACAAAATTTTAATAGTTCATTCTGATGAAACTCTGAGAGAAATATTTTCCTAACATCTTGCAATTCGGCCTTTGCTCCAATAAAATTCGTTGCATTATCTGAGTAAACGTTGGAACAGAGTCCACGATGAGACACGAATCTCCGCATTGCAGCGATGAAAGCTGAGACACGAATCTCCGCATTGCAGTTCGATGTGGACCGCTATTATAGTGAAACATATGAAAATTTGCTAGATACGCTTTAGTCAATGTTTTAGATCGTATTTTAGTTGAGGTCAAAAAAGGACCACAGAAATCAACTCCGACATATTGGAATGGTCGGGATGGATTGACTCTCTGTTCGGGTAGTTGGCCCATTATATGTGATATATTTCGAGGACGTGTTCGTGTACATATTATGCATTGATCAACAATTTGTCGGCAGAGATTTCTTCCACCGATTATCCAAAATCGATGTCGAAGACATCGGCAAGGCAATAAAAACTGATGCTTATGGTCGTATGGTATGTTGGCATTAGTTAAGCGTCCGCCGATGCGAATTAATCAACCCTCATCTATGAATGGGCTCAACGCTCGAAGATTACTACTTGACGAAACGATTTGATTTTTTCGAAGATGACCAATATCATTGGGATATTCGATAATTTGGATATGCTTAATTATTGCAGTAAGCGCATTATCCAGTTCGACAGTGGAAAGTTCAACAAACCTTTTCTTTACTTCGGTATTTGTTGCTCGAAGAGGTATTCCAATTGATTCAGTTGCTGATTTACGCTGAGCACATTTGTTCTTCAAACAGTTTACATATCTCAACACATAGCCAAATGCACGCAGAAACAATTTGTAGCTGGAACATTTTTCGAAAAGTGGCATTGGCAATTGAGTAGTAGATAACTGAGCTTGAATGTTTGTTTTTCGTACTTCCAATTGATCGGACGAGATTTTGAAACTTAGTTGTTCAGGTATAATAATGTTTGGAAAATTTAAAAATGTTGGACCTGTCCACCAGGTTTGAGCTTTCATAAACTCAGACGGCATCAATCCTCTAGACGCCATATCTGCCGGGCTTTCTGACGAAGGTACATTCCAGGCGTTGGAATTGATTTAACTCGATGTAGGGTAATTTGAGAATCTGTCCACAAAAATATTGTTGATAGTTTTAAATCAAGAGCATGAACGATCTTGTGTGTTAATTGTGAGAGCAACAATGCACCACATAATTCCAGTCGGGGAATTGTTTGTGCGAGTTGAAAGAGTGTCCTGATTGCCAGGAACGGGGCGCTAGCAGTACCATACGTTACTGTACGAAGTTTATAACATCGAATTGGTTTGTCCGGGGAATCACGCCACTATATTCGTTGAAAATCTTGATGATTGGGATTTATAAGGACCTGCCGGTACATGTTGGCTATATCGCCCGTTATAGGAATCTGATGTTTTCGAAATCTGGTTATTATTGAATATAAATCGCTTTGGATTGTTGGTCCTACCATTAATCAATCGTTAAGTGAAAGCCCTGACGAAGTTTTTGACGAAGCATTTAAAACAACTCTTACTTTAGTAGTTGAGCTTGATTCCTTTACAACTGAATGATGTGGTAAATAAAAAGTTTTGTTAAACGTGGAATTTGTTATCTCGGGGCTTATTACATCTTCCATGTGCTCAAGTTTGAGGTATTCGTTCATGAAAGCATTATATTCTAGTCGAAGTTCAGGATTAAGAATTAGCCGGGTTTCAATGTATTTAAATTGCCGTAGGGCAATATCCGAGGAATCACCTAGCTGGATAATGTTCGATTTAATCGGAAGTGAAACCATGTATCTCCCATTCTCGTTTCGAACGACTGATTCTGAATACAACTTTTCACAGTCTTTTCTTCAATTAATAATTTTTGGGAGTTTTCAACATTTTCTGTTTTCCAGAATTTTTCGATTAACTGTGAAAGATTTTAAAAAGAACGATTGTACGGGTACATGAGGCGTAACTCTTCCGATGACGACGTATCGAAAAACTGAATTTTGTAACGGAATTTCCTGGTTAATATTTATATCATTTGATTTCATTATGTCTGAAAAATATTCAGCTCCGATTAATAGATCGACGGTGTCAGGCTTGAAGAAATAGGGATCGGCGAGTTCAATTCCCTCCGGTATTTGTTTTTTATCGATGTACACTGGGGTTGATGGTTTCAAGTTTTGATTTTGGATTTAATGTAACAATCAAGATGGACTTGAAATTTGGATGTGCGAGATTCAACACGAATGTTGACCTTTTTTGTTAACGTGGAAACTGTACCGTTAATTCCGGAAATGTTCACGTGAGTTGATTCTGTTTGTAATTTAATAAATTGTACCATCTTCGATGTTATGAAATTCGCTTGTGATTCACAATCGAGCATTGCCCGACATTTTATACGATGCCCAATAGAATTTCGAATCCAAATTCTTGCAGTAGCCAGTAATATTTGTGAATTAGATAAACCTCTATGTGGGACCATCTTCGAAGAATAAACTTGTGAATTTATTACAGAATCATTTGATGATTGTTTTAATGACGATGGTTGATCATTTGACGTTTGATTGCTGGGTTGCGAAGCAGATTTTGATGTATTCTGTGGCAAACTAATTGGCGACCTGTAATAATTTGAACGACCGAAATGAAGTAACCAATGATGTTTTAACGGACATAAGGAACAACTTGGTTTTTGACATTCTAACGTACGGTGGGTAGCGATAAGACAATTTGTACATAGACCGTGTTGTTTTATGAAATTGTAACTGTCGTGAGGCGATAAATGATTTCCCTCGCAATAAATGCAACTCGAGTTTTGCGCAAACAGTGCTTTTGTTGTCCTACAGAACTGATCAGTAGAAAATGATTTATTATGTCGATCATTTGAAAATTTCAATTTAATTTTATATTGGTTGGACGAACAATTACTACTCAACGAAGCAGATTGCTTTGCATCCAGAATCTTACAACGATGCTGAAGAATTGCGATAAATTCCTCGAATTTCATTATGGAAGTAAGCGACGATTTAATAATAATTTCGATGCGCGATGAATCATCAAGACGATCGTTTAAATGATGAACGAGGAAGAGATCCCAATTGTTGACTGGAACCTTCAATGATTTAAGTGCGTCGACGATGATGAATTTTCTATAGGTTTTTTATTTTCATATAAACGTTTCGCGTGTGTTTTTTGAATTACAATCTCGTTATTGTCGTGATCGGATTATTTTCCCCAAGCGATTGGATAATTCATATTGATTTATTTATTTAATATTTACTATTTATTTAATAGTTAATTGATCCAATTATTATTATTATTATTGGAGGGCCATGCGGGCAATCAGCCACCTCGCACTGCGACCTAAGATCTATTGTGCTGGATTCTGCTTAATTATCCGTCCAGTCAATATTCAGGTTCTTAATGAACCTGACAATACTGCCTCCCGGTACGTGATACATACTATCTGGGCTTATTGCTCTCCCTTCTAGATGTTTACTACAGCAAGTAGTTCCGCTGGAAAGATGGCAGCATTGGAGTCCAAGGACTTCGAAAGGGTTGTCCCACTCCCGTATATTCCTACTCCTGCCCCGTATTCCGTTTGATTTTACTCTTACGAGTTGCTGGGAATCGAAAATCGCCTGTAGGTCACCCAGCTTTACTACAGGAAGGCTAATTAAAACTGGAGGGTGCCTGGAATCCAGAGTCAGCATATTTTGGACTGATTAACCTATCAGCCATTCATCCATCGGCATAAGCTGTTTCACCTTAGATTAGGGCTTTTTGTCAAGGTTTTCTCCTTTACCGCCGTACTTTATTTAGCCTGTGCCAAATGGCGAAAAATGTGCCAAATGGCCTCAGTTACCAGTGGTTACCACGAGGAGGCAGCACATACACTTGCGAATTGTGAACAGGTTTCCCCTTACACAATTGTACCCGCTTTCCCCTTACACAATTGTGCTGCAAGTTTTAATCCATCTTTAATGGTTTCTGCTCTAAGTTGTAGTTCCTCTGCTACTTCATCACTGTTGTTTGATGATTCGACATTTCGAGAAGGATCTCGTTAAGATCTTCACGCGTCATATCTTCGAACCCTTCCCTAACCATAGAATGCGCTAAACTGATTATTTCATCGTAAATGTTTATATTATATGGTAAAGCTGTTTCAGTTACAACTCAAGCTGGCCATAATGGCTTCCAACATGCGTTTAACGTAGATCATTTCAACTGTTGCTGAAGTCACATATGTGATACAATCCATAAAATAAAATTGTTTCCAAGCATTACTGAATTCCAATTCATCATCATTCTCCATTTTTTCCAGAATGCACTGAAAAGTATTTTTCAAGTAGTACAAGTTGAATGTCGATATAATTCCTTGGTACAATGGTTGTATGATTGATGTGGTATTAGGTGGGAGAAAAATTACCTTTACGTTGGAATGGTTTAGTACTGGATGACCGGACGCATTATCAATAATTAACAAGACCTTAAAGTTCTGCTTCTTTTCATTCAGATACCGCTTCAACAAGTGAATTTGCATGAATGCTTCCTCGTTGGGTGTATGGCCTTATTATGTTGTTCTCCCGTTGCTCAACTTGTGATGGAATTGACCCCTTCAGCTTTGCCAATCACTACCCCTTCCTTGATCACGCTTACTGTTGGGCTCACATTCATAACTCTCACTGGTATCTTTGGCATGAGTTTCACAAGAGTTCTTCCGCATAATACCCCGTATTTGCCTGTATTGGCTGGCTCCACTACTCCTACCTTGCTGCCCCCAAGGTCACCATTGATTCGAGCAAGGCGTTGAGAATAGCTCCAGTATTTGCTGGATCCTCTGGCTTTGCCGTATACGTCAATACAGTTATTATCTTGCTCTTCTCTCGCTACTGTTGTTAGGTCCGCTTTAGTTTCGGCAATTTCCCCACATCCTTTTGTTTAATTGGGGTTATTGGTGATGATGGTAGTGACACTATGATCTGTACTGCAGGTGATGTTGGTCGCGATTCAGCGGCTTTTGCGTCTCCGCCGCACCATCGTCCAGGTCCTCTATAACAGCATTTTAAGGCCTTGCGTATAGCTCTCTGTCTTATTGCCAACCGTTAGCAATCCTCGCTCCTCTAACTCTTTTCGAGGCTGTTGAGATGTGTTCCTCAACATTGTATATTGCAAAATCCTACTTCTGACACCAAATTTGTTACGAATTTCGGGCTTAACAGGGACTCGTTACGGATTTTACAATAATAACACTGATTCGTTTTATTTACACGGGAACAATTTATTTCTCAATGAATTACTACACAGTTCAACAATTTCACTTTGTTTTAATCTCACTGCTTATACTTTTTAACTGTATACCCTTGCTCACTGGTTAAATCAAAACTGACTTATGCTGCGATTTTGTCCCCTTTTTATACCCAGAAATGCGATTCTCGATCTTTCCCCTTATTGCGCTGTTGCAGCTAAATTGTCCATGTACTCGTATTTGTGTTTGAATCTGTTTGTAATTGTATACATCTTTCCATGCTCTGCTTCCATCGGTCACGCCCATCTTCTGGAATATTTCTGTGTTTCGCTGTAATGCAACAATCGTCAGTCTGTATTTGTAATTAATCGCGTTAATATCTGTCGTTTGATGCCAAATAAATATCTGCCATTAAAATTACACTGCCCCGATGAGGTTCGAACCATTGATCTTCACCTCACCATCCTGCCACCTTAACCACTCGGCTAATGACCACTTGGATGTGAACTGTGTGTATGTTAGGCATAATCGTCACAATATGCTGATGAAGTGGTCATGCCTGGTACAAAATTCGATTCAAAACAAAGAATTACTGTACATATTCTACGTAAGGAAAATTCGTTAAAACTGAGCCGATACGACCCTTCGTTAATAGAACGAAACTCATACGTTAATATAGTGAAATAGATAACAAATTTTATTTTAATCTTGACCATTTACGTTGTAATATTTATGATTAGATTCATATAAGATACGAAAAACGTTATAATTTTAATTCAGCTAATTGCATTTTTGGATGAATAGGTTCTTATTATTAAAGTAAGAAATAGAAGATAAGATGAAATTTTTCATAATACTAATGAAATAGTAAATCACATTAACGAATAAATTCATACATTTAAATTAGAAATACGTTATTCATATGTAGGAAGAATGGAGTGTTTAGTGGTTATGAATAATTCACAAATATGATGTATATTTTCATAAACATATTGAAAATAATTCATAAAATGCAGGAACGTTTCATAATTGATAATCCAAATTTCATTATATTTATATATGGTGATTGATAGTAAGAATGCAAATTTGTGTGTTGTTTGATGAATAAATTCGTAAAATATATACAGCACATAGCTGTAAAGAAATAAAAAACTTAAAATTTCGTTTTGTAGTTCCTTTATTTTTTTGGTTTCTTCTTTTTGTCCTTAAAATGTAGTCAATTTAATTTCATAAAAATAAACTTTAATTTTAAAATAAATATAATTAATAATGATTAATAAACGCCATGTTGAGAGGTTACATTCGAAATTGTTGATTTCTCCCATTTTCCCTTTGAAATTCGATAGTAATTTGCTATTCTGTAAAATCAATAAATTAAATTACAATCACGTCTAGGTACTTTTATTTGCTTATGTTTGTTACCTGATCTAATCCAAATAGGTGTACTCCAAACTGAAATATCTTGATTTGCAGAATCGGCAAAATTTGGAATAGTAGACATTTTCTTATAAGCGCACTAGGAATTACTAATACAATAATAAATCACATAAATTATAAATTTACACATTATTTATACAATGAATTTTAAAGTTTTTCACACTAAAGTGTTTTCACACAAATATGATGTATATTTTCATAAACATATTGAAAATAATTCATAAAATGCAGGAACGTTTCATAATTGATAATCCAAATTTCATTATATTTATATATGGTGATTATCATTTTCATTATATTTATATATCTTGATTTGCAGAATCGGCAAAATTTGGAATAGTAGACATTTTCTTATAAGCGCACTAGGAATTACTAATACAATAATAAATCACATAAATTATAAATTTACACATTATTTATACAATGAATTTTAAAGTTTTTCACACTAAAGTGTTTTCACACAAATATGATGTATATTTTCATAAACATATTGAAAATAATTCATAAAATGCAGGAACGTTTCATAATTGATAATCCAAATTTCATTATATTTATATATGGTGATTGATAGTAAGAATGCAAATTTGTGTGTTGTTTGATGAATAAATTCGTAAAATATATACAGCACATAGCTGTAAAGAAATAAAAAACTTAAAATTTCGTTTTGTAGTTCCTTTATTTTTTTGGTTTCTTCTTTTTGTCCTTAAAATGTAGTCAATTTAATTTAATTTTCCCTTTGTCAATTTAATTTTCCCTTTGAAATTCGATAGTAATTTGCTATTCTGTAAAATCAATAAATTAAATTACAATCACGTCTAGGTACTTTTATTTGCTTATGTTTGTTACCTGATCTAATCCAAATAGGTGTACTCCAAACTGAAATATCTTGATTTGCAGAATCGGCAAAATTTGGAATAGTAGACATTTTCTTATAAGCGCACTAGGAATTACTAATACAATAATAAATCACATAAATTATAAATTTACACATTATTTATACAATGAATTTTAAAGTTTTTCACACTAAAGTGTTTTCACACAAATATGATGTATATTTTCATAAACATATTGAAAATAATTCATAAAATGCAGGAACGTTTCATAATTGATAATCCAAATTTCATTATATTTATATATGGTGATTGATAGTAAGAATGCAAATTTGTGTGTTGTTTGATGAATAAATTCGTAAAATATATACAGCACATAGCTGTAAAGAAATAAAAAACTTAAAATTTCGTTTTGTAGTTCCTTTATTTTTTTGGTTTCTTCTTTTTGTCCTTAAAATGTAGTCAATTTAATTTCATAAAAATAAACTTTAATTTTAAAATAAATATAATTAATAATGATTAATAAACGCCATGTTGAGAGGTTACATTCGAAATTGTTGATTTCTCCCATTTTCCCTTTGAAATTCGATAGTAATTTGCTATTCTGTAAAATCAATAAATTAAATTACAATCACGTCTAGGTACTTTTATTTGCTTATGTTTGTTACCTGATCTAATCCAAATAGGTGTACTCCAAACTGAAATATCTTGATTTGCAGAATCGGCAAAATTTGGAATAGTAGACATTTTCTTATAAGCGCACTAGGAATTACTAATACAATAATAAATCACATAAATTATAAATTTACACATTATTTATACAATGAATTTTAAAGTTTTTCACACTAAAGTGTTTTCGTTTTAATTTCACGGAATAAGAATTAATCATCGATCACAAAAGCGATGATTTTATTTAAGTTCATATTAAAACGAAAACACGGACATAAAATACCATATTTACCTGATTTTCAACACACAAAAATTATTTTAATTTCTCACGATTTTTCAAACTATGTAAATGGTCCTTTCAAGTCGCACGGTAATAGTTAATAATAAAGCGTATGCAATTTATTTACTTTCATTGTCCCAATCATGATTCAACTTCACGTAATTTTCTTAGATGCTAGAATAGATCATCCAATCATTAATAATACGAACAAATTCGTATACATTATGCAATTATGAAATTTGATATATTCGGCCAAATAAAAATGTAATGGAATCGTTACGCATATGAATTTATTCGTAATATTCAAGTACTATAGAGCCACTTTCGTTAATATGATGAACAATAAGTATTTAAAATAAAATTTTCATCATAGTCTTATTCATAAATATTATGAACTGTTCATAAATATGTTTTTTTAATAAAATCATGCAAGTTTCACTATTACGCAAACAACATGTGAATGTATTATACGTATAGTACAATAAACTAAACCATTGTTTAGTTTATGAACTGTGATTCGTACTATTAACGCAAAAATTTTCATGAATTTTTCTAAATTTGTTTTTTTTACGTAAATATAGTAATTTTTACTTTAATAGTATGAATTATGCTTAATGAACGCCATTCGTAAATAAAATGCACTACATTTTTTTCAGTGTAGGTACGTGAAAACACATGCAAATTATCCAAAAACATATTCTTTGAGGGATAATCCTGATCCAAAATCACATCCTGAAGAGTATAATGATTTTTTGTTCGCTAAGAGACATGCAAAAATATTCTAAAACATAAAAAATTGTCTCTTGCATTTCCTCTAATAAAACAGGATGCCGAAACCATAGCTTGAGTTTTTTTTGAGCGAATAATATATGTTTTCGGAACTCCTCGGCAAATACTATCTGATAAAGGGGCGAATTTTATGAATGAACTATTTACAAACGTGTGCAAACTTCTGAAAATTAAAAAAAAAAAATAAACACACCCGCCTTGCAGAGGTTACACCGAACATGGACGAGATATCTGAGAAATTATACGCAGTCAGACCCGCTCAATTGGGGCACTTGACTTCCTTAGGCTATCTTTAAGTTTAATTGCTATTTGAATTGCTTTTTGGTTGGAAACCTGTGATGCCTATACTGTATTAATTCGAAAACCAGAAATATTTACAACTATGAGGATATTATATTATAACTTTAAAGCAGAATGCAAAAATCATTTCACCAACCGAATGCGTCGAAAATTATGCTACAATCGCCATTAATTTTCTTATATTTTGTCGACGTAATTCTGGCTTTTTTCTACCATTATACAGCCTATTAAGTTTTTGCTATTAATTCCAAAAAAAAAATCTGGCGAAAATTTATTTGGCGTAAATCGACCATTTCGATGTCAACTCTTCCAAATGAAATTTTAAGGTTACCTCTTGAAGATAATTGCTCTGAATAATTGGGTTTTAATAAACAAAATATTAATTCAGTTGCAATTTAGCAAAAAACTGGTTTTAACCAAACCCCGGTTTTTAAAAATATGTTACTATTTAACTATAAACTTTATTTATTTGACCTATTACACAAATTGACGGACATTAGTAACAACACCAAAATCCCTAAACCATAATTTAATCCATTTTAAGACTGAAAACTGTACAACAACAAGAATATTTATCAAATATACAAAACAAATAACACCCCATAAATTAAATAGAGGAAAAGGAACAGTAAACAACAAAAAAAACTGATGACCAATCACCTCAACTGCAATCCATCATTAAAACCATAAACAAAAACACCGCACAAAACTGTTTTTTTTGTGGATGGAAAACATTTTTATTAGAAGAAGAAAAATTGTAACAAATTTTCGGGTGTCATATATACCAATTAAGTATATTATAATAATACGGATGTATGTATGTCTGTATATTTACAAGACTCTAATCCACATGGAAAACCATTTTCCTTTTTTCTTTTTTTGTTTAGTTTGGTGAATATTAATTTGATTGATTATCCAGCACGAATGTATACAATGTAGAATGAATACAGTAAAAATTGTTACAACGGCAGTAGAACACCGCATACCATATAATAGTGTGGTGGTGTGGTAAATGAAAATAGGGAAATTGATTTATTAAAATAATCATAGTAATAATAATGAAAACCAAATCATCCATTAACATATTTTGTCCTGTATATATTATATATGTACGTATCAACAGTAATAGCGAACCAGGAAGTATTTTTATGTCTGATAGACACATATCGAAAAACAGCAGATGTGAATCAATCAATCTCCATATACCATATACATATATACAAACGAAATATGGAAGTAGACCATAATTTTTCCGACTTTGTGGTGAAAAAACACAGAAACAAAATAATGTTCGTACGAGTCTATTAAATTTGTGTCGTTCGTATTTGAATTTTTGTAGATACTGTTTGTTGTTGTTGTTGTATCTCATCTTGTCGTCGTCGTCGTCCTCGTTCGAATATATAAATGTAATGATAATATTATGCTTGGACATTATATACATAACCATAATAACATTATTATAGATGACATTTTGATATTGTTTCCATAAGCCGAGTATATATTTGTAGGTAAGTAACTATATATGAGAAAAGTGACGTCGTTGATTAAATTATACAAAATTGAACAGATGGGTTTAATGATTTTTATTTATATTGAAGTTTATGTTAAAAGTCAAATAATATAGATATACAGATAATACATAAAACAGGCTACATGACATTTTATTTGTATGACCCCTGATACATTATACTTTAGATTAGTTTGATTATGATGATGTTCTTATATCAAAAACACATTCTCACAATAAATCTATAAATGAAATTTGCCTGGAAAATAAATTAAAGGGTTTCTCTAGATTTAAAATATGAGTCATTGAAATTGGAAACTTTCAAATTCATGAGAACCAAAAAGCCATTTACACCATTATTTCGCAGCTAATTAATTATATAAATAATGTATATACATATATAAGAATGTTGTCATCAAAATATTCTTCAAACCCGTATATATGTAGAATGTATTTATATTTATCTATGTAGGATGTAATTTGAAACTGTACAACTCCCTTTCTCATTAAATTTTTGTATGTACTAAAAAGCTTTCTTCTAAATAAAAACACTCGAAATTAAAGAAGCCCACTAATGTTATTTATTTTAATTATAGCATTTTATTTTAGTAGTTTATTTAATTAAATTTTTTGTTTATTTGCAATGAATATACAATACAATAATATAGAGATTAGGGATCGAATTCTATTTTTTATTTTATTTGAAGTCACATAAAATAGGAGACAGATGTTTATTTCGACACACACATAACAATAAAAAAATATTTAATTGCATTTCAAGTAGTTTGATATGGTGCGGAATATGTACATATAATTATGTTCCACATGTTTTCCAAAAACAGTTTTTTTTGCGAGTTTTTTGCTACCATTTTGCAATGATAGCAACTAAATTGGTTTATTAAAAAAAAGTAAAATACAAAAGCTTGATATTGGAGAAATTAAGTTTTTCTTTTAAAACATTAAACTTTCTGGTTCATACCTCCGTGAAGTTCGCCCAAAATTCTATCCAAAAAAATTATGATAGTTAACGTTAGCAGCACCACTTCAAATCTTATGAAACAAAGTAAACTGTCATGAGAGAAAAATAATAGACCATGTAATGTCACGATAGATTTCTATAATAAATTTCTTTCTCAACTATTAGTTGAGTTGAAAAGATGTCAATGAAAACTAAGAATAGGTAAAAACATTTTACAGAATGCTCCAAATTATGGCACCATAAGTTCTTAAGTTATTTTATTTCACCGAAAAACAAAAAAAATAATAATAATCCAATTTATGTCAGCCCAAAAAAATTTCTATCATGATAGCAAAATTTATCACGATAGACTCTCAGCCCAAAAATAAAACTAACATGGGTGTTGGGGTGCTGCGTTATTGAGCTGCACTTATTTTCCCAAGTTGAATAAATGAATAAAAAACAATTGTTCAATTTTTAATTTTAATGAACAAGTTTTAAACTTTTAATTTATTTTAACAAAATTTTATTTATTTTTTGACGTTTTGCCACGACTTCACAAAAGCAATTAATAATAATTTTTTTAAGAAGGAAAACCTTTGCCGAAATTTTTCGTACAATTCGATCTATGCGCTGAACGACATCTCACCATGTTGGTGTATTGAACCAGAACCATCTTGATATGAATAGAGCCGTCATGTAAAAAATGAACTTAAAATAAAGGACATAGAAACACTAAAAAATAATTTATTTTCATAGAGTTTGTATGAAAAAACGCGATTTCGATTGACGAAAAAATATGAATTAAAAATTAAACCTAGATAAATAATTTCTTCTGAAATCACTAATAAACAACTTAATGACTAACTCATTTAAAGCACAGATTCTCAAGCTTCCCCATTTCCCAGGTATAATCAAAAGAAAATAAGGGGATTAAATTAAAAAACGTTCTACAACAACAACAATATGTATTAAAAAGAGAATATTCTATTTAATGACGTCATCACTTATTCACAACAAAATCAATAGTAAAAAAAAACAATAGCTACGTTGAACAGCCAAAATTAAAATAAATCAAAGAGAGTCAAAGAGAAAAAATTATAATAATATGCATTGATCGAGAACAAATAAAAAAAAATCAAATCAACCCAGATTGTTATGCATCACAAATAAACGACATAACCAACAAACATTAACTGTAATATAAATGCCTTATTTATTTCTCAAGTATTAGAAATATTATTTAAATTAAATCA
The DNA here is from genome assembly GCA_958295665.1 of Tipula vernalis. Classification (NCBI taxonomy): domain Eukaryota; kingdom Metazoa; phylum Arthropoda; class Insecta; order Diptera; family Tipulidae; genus Tipula; species Tipula vernalis. Next base: position 123,148,570 of record OY282558.1, on the reverse strand, counting down.
CCGCTGTAAATAAATACAATATGATTAATATTTGGCATCGATTTTTATTCCCAAAAATTAATGATCCATTCAAAATTGGGTTTTGTTTATAATATTTGAATTGTCATAACATTTGAGAGCGGTGTATAAAATAAAATAGCTCTTACTTATTATTCCCATTCCTAGATGTCACTTAATACACAAATAAAAACAACAGGGATTCGGGCTGAGTAAACGATTTGAAAAAAAACTTTTTACGTAAAATTACCATAATTTCTTTCATAGCAATGGTTTAATTTTAGTAAATTTATTAAAAAATTATATTAAATTAATTATCATTACAATTTAATTATTACTATAGAGGGAAGCCACCAAAAATATGTTTTACCGAATCAAAAATCAGACCAATTTTAGAATCCGACCGGTTCGATCACCTATTTGATTTTTTTTATGTTTTTAATTGTAGGCGACATCTATGGTTAAAACAAAATGTCGTTAATAAAGCATTGCCACATGATATGAATCTGTATTCGGGCAGATTTTTGTCATGTGGCAATGCTTTTAGAAGGAGACTAAAAAGAGATGGTTATAATTGTTTATAAATTTAATGTTATGACGTATTTTACAACAACAACATTCAATAAAAGTTTAGCAATAGTTTATATTCCAAGAGGGTTTTCACTAAGAAATAAACATTTTCATGATTCGATTTTTCAATCAAATAAAATTACATGTTTTATGAACAGTTTCGTATAAAAATAATGTAAAAGCTCATAATTCTTATAGACTAAAAATGTAAATGAAAACAATCGTTTCCCCATATAGTTTCATAGTAAATTAAAAATTGTATGTACTTTATTTTAAGCTTAGTAAAAAATACAGTCAATGTGGAGGCTCTTATTTATAGAGTAGGCTCTGATTGAACATTTTGTATTCGAAAAATTTGTACTTTATTTAAATTTTGAGAGGTGGCGCCCAATTCGAATTCTACTTACAAATTAATTATTAGAATCCCACTTAGGTTTGATATTTACGAAAAAATGTCAATTATATGACGACAAAATTATAATTATAACACTGCTCTTCAGCCATTGAACATACACCCCCCTTTGAACGAACAAGTTCAACAGATAGACCCATAGATTTAGAGCAAACTGCTGGCTGAAATGTTGTGACGTTGAAATTGTGAAATGTTGATTGCCGTCTAAATTTACGTAATTCAATTGTAAAGATGAATTTACTAGTTTGTAGAATAAATCTGCATAACGAAAATACAGTAAGATGCTACACTTTATTTGAAATTGTTGTCGAGACTGATAAAAGGCACAACTTTTGTACTGAACGCTTCATTTCGTTATTGCGAGTTTTTAAAGTGACAACCCTGACTAGACCGTCTGAACCTGGGTGTAGAGTCGAGTAACCCTGCCTAGTATCCACTGATTGACAGGTAAGTTTTTGTCCTATACCAAGACGACGTCATCCAACTGCAGTGAGGGTTCCCTACTCTGCCATTTGGTTCGCTGTTGCAAAGAACTAAGATATTCGATCTGCCATCTCCTCCAGAAGTGTTGGCTCATCTGTTGAACTACTTGCCAACGAGTTAGATGTGACATTTTTAGATCTACTATGTTCGTTTCTGGAATTTTCGTTTGTGGATGCCCTATCAAGAAGTGCGATGGGGTTAATGGATCAACTTCATCGTCGTTGATGATACAAAGCGGCCGGGAGTTTAGGATCCCCTCTACATCAGCCAGGAGAGTATACATTTCCTCTATGGTTAAAATGTGTTTCCCTATTACCCTTTTAAGGTAAAATTTGGTTGATTTTATCGTCGCCTTCCAAAGGCCTCCGAAATGCGGAGAATGAGGTGGAATAAAATTACAGGTGATTCGGTTGCTGGAAAAATAATCAGATATATTATTTGATAATTTAATAAGTTTGTTGAAATCCCGCTGCAATTTGCTGTTCGAACCGATGGAATTCCACTCCTCTCCTTCCGGTAAACGTTTTCAACGCCCCCAGGAATGCATCGCTGGATAAATCGCCAACCAATTCTAAGTGGACAGCTTTTACACTCAAACATATGAATAGGCATACATAAGCCTTATACGTTTTTTGTCTTCGTCCCTTGGTAAGGTGAATTGATATATGCCCTGCGTAGTCTACGCCGGTTTTTAAAAACGAACGTATTAGTTCGACCCGGGAACGCGGCAAACTGCCTATTAATTGTTGACCACATTGTGCTTTGAATTTAACGCAGGTGACACATTTTTTGATGATTTGTTTCGCCTTATTTTTGCCATTGGGTATCCAATACTCTTGACGTGTAATGGATAGCAAGAGAGATGGATGGTCCAGCGTGTTGATTATCCAAGTGGGCATCACGAAGAATTAATGCTGCAATTCTGGACTTCGGATGCATAATGATCGGGTGTTTGTTTGAAAAAGGGGCTAAACTGTTTTGCAATCTTCCTCCCACTCGGAGGGTCCCTTCATCATCAATAAATGGGCCCAATGACTTAATCGTGCTGCTCTTTCTGACTTTGTTGTTGGATTGTAATGCTGCTAGCTCATCTTTATAGTACTGAAGTTGTTCTCGTTGACAAACTAACCGCCGGACGTGAATGAGTACCTCTCGCCGTAGATATGTGCCGTCCTTCCTTCATTCTTGGGGTTGAGCTAAGTTGCCAACAAATCTTAGAATATAACAAATGATTCTTTGCTGTTTGCGGAATGTAGAATAACGGCTAAGCAATTCGTCGTACCACGCAATCGACTCTGTGCATGTAAGAGTGAATATACTTGATTTGCTTGCCTCTTCTTCGCGGTGGCCGTAATCCTTTTGCTGAATTGGCCATGATTTCGCAGATAACTGAAGCCAGTCTGGTCCGTTCCACCAGAGCTTGTGTGTACGAAGTGTAGTCACTTGTATATATCTGGGAACATAAATGGTATTAATTGTTTTCAAATTTTCTCGTAATTTTGACCATAGAACACATTTATTGTGCGAAAGCAGATCATCTCAGTCCAACTATCTGCCCACAGCATTTGCATAAATATTTTGAATGTTTTCACCACAGGAGCTAGCCAACCCAAGGGATCGAATAACCGGCTGGCTTCGGATAAGACGTTTCTTTTCGTAAAATTAGTGGTATCCGTTAACACTGCAAAGAATGTAAAGCAGTCTCTGGAGTCCAATTGACTCCCAGGATCTTTACTGATTCGATGGAATGTACTAAATGATCATGGATTTCCTGGTGTTTGACTTCTTGTGGTTCATGCGGCATGCTACCTAGTACCTTTTTGCAATTGGATTTCCACTTTCTAAGATGAAAGCCATACCTTCCTAATATCTCATCAACCTTGTTCTTCAATTGGAGCCCTGAATCTTCGTCATCAGCACCCGACATTAGATCATCCACGTATATGTCTTTAGCTATCTCTCTGGCGGCTTGTGGTGATGAAATCTTGTTGTCTTCGGACACTTGCTTGATTGATCTAGTAGCGAAAAATGAAGCGGAAGATAGACCATATGTGACCGTCAACAGACGAATGTGACGGATTGGCTCTGAAGGATTGGATCGCCAGACTATTTTTTTGATAATGTGTGTCGTCGGAGACAAACGGACCTGACAGTATTTTCTCGACGTCGAAGGAAAATGCTATCTTATGTTCCCTGAATCGAAGAAGGATTGCATATAAGCTTGATTGTACAGTGGGACCAGTTGCTAAGCAATCGTTGAGAGAAATCCCTGTGGTGGATTTTGCGGATGCATCAAATACGACTCTCATTCTGCTCGTAGTACTTGTTATTTTAAGCACGCCATGATGCGGTAGATAGAAACCCTTTTCTGACGCTTCTGTGGGCGAGATTTCGATCATATGATTAAGACTCTCATACTCGTTCATAAATTCCTGATACAATCTAGCAAACATTTGATCGCGTGCGAGACGGCGTTCGATTCCTCTGAGTCTTTGAATTGCAGACACCAATGGGTTTCCCAACTTGTTCAGTGGCTCTTTAAAGGGCAACTTGACTATGAACCGGCCTTGATGATCTCGTTCCGAATTCGTGGTGAAATGCAACTCACAAAACATTTCTTCTGGAATCTTCTTAAGCTTTGATCAATGTTAAACATTTCCCTTTCCCTTGTAGATAGAGCCAGCATAGTAATTGGTTCATTGGTTCATTTTCCGTTGAATGTTGAGCTTGTCCAGAAACTACTCAGCCGAAAACAGTGTTCTGAAGGATGGGTTCATTTGGGCTGGTTTTGATTTGACCATCTTGGAGAAGATCAAAGAAATAGTCGGCTTCAATAAGAACATCGATGTTACTTCGTTTGTTAAATTGTGGATCGGCTAATTTGAGATTTGGCGAGCTTTTTAGGTTTACTAGCTGATTTCGTGGAGGTAATTGACCTGTGATTTTGGGTATTACCAGCGTTTCGATGGAGAATTCCGGAGAAGCTTCCGGTCTAATGTTTATAATGGCTAGATCCTTAGATATCACTGACCTCGATTGGCCTATTCCAGTGATGCGAATACGCGCGTTACGCATTTTCAACCGAAGACGTTGTACACAACTTTCCGTGATGAAACTGGCCTGCGAACCAAAATCTAGTAAAGCTCTGCAGGGTAATATTCTTCCCGCATCATCTACGACATTCACAATTGCCGTAGGGAGGATTGTGGATATGGTTGCGTTTTGCGAATGAAGCATTTGCGTATCCTTTGAAATAGAAGGCCGTGTGTTTGGTGTATCATCTTGGGTTTCATCATCTTGATGCAGCAGCGTGTTGTGCTTCTTGCTGCATTTTTGGCATCGACGTTTAGACGGACATATCTAAGTTTTGTAGAATTATATAGATCAGCCATGGATCTCTAGTCTCAGCTGTTTACCCGAGTGCTTTAAATCCGCGAATTACTTCATCCGATGTATCCATGATGCGCTTTATGTTTGATATCTGTCGAATGATGAATAGATGGTTGCTCGACAAATGTACGAATTAATGTATTAATAATGTGTTTCTTGCGGTCAATATCTATCCTTTAATTTAGTGAGTGCCCCAATGTAATTACCTTCGGAATTTTTGGACCGGACTTAGATGTGGTGACTCGTGTATTATTGTTGTAAATGTATCGTAGAATTATTGCCACTCAGAATAGTCTCCGGCAAATGACGGGATATGAATTTTTGGCAACTTTACTTGTGCTGAGTGTTCTCCAATTTGAGTAGCGTTGTTTGACACGTCGAGATCAATGATGCCTGCGTTGAGACTTTTGGAACGAATCCAAGTATTTAGAGACGAGACTGCGGTATATTAATTTTCCTCGTAGGTCAAATCAGTCTCTTCGTTGGGATCTTCATTAAAGATGCGTAGTTCCAACTCAGTAAATTCTGCCACCAGATGTTCTACGCGTCGCAAACTCGCAAACGCGTAGTCAAATCAATTAAACTGGTTTCGGATTGGTCGGCTTTCGCATATTTTGTCAGGTTGGTCAATTTTTCCTTGTTGATGCCTCGTTTTTTCTTCAAAGCCGCTTGAGTAATAGTGTCAGGCCTGTTGGTCTTCCTATAATATTATATATAGTTTCACGTCTATAACCCTTAAGAGTTAGCTTTATGATGTTTTAAATATGCTCAAATTCAAAAACACACATGGTAGCTTGATCCTCTTTTATAATATTACATATATTAACTGTAAATTGACCGGACAATGATTTACATGGATACGATGATATCGTATAGAAACACTAAGATATTTGACGTGGTTCAATAATGTTTCGGAACACTTGATTGTATTAATGGTGCACTGTTAAGGATGGCACTATATGCATGAATACGTGGTTATTGTAAGAAACGCATCGTGTTGAATTTGAAACACTTAAGTTCTTTATGTACATGCAGCAACATGATTATATGAAGCTAACCTTATATGAGATAGTGCTTGTGTTCAACATAGGTTTTAATGAATAATTAAATATAATTTCGAACGATATTCAAATTTTAAGCTTTCTTTTGCGTATTTAATAAAAAATGGCTACTTATCTGTAGACGTGATCTCCGAAAATATATGCGTAGAAAGTTCTTCTTCCAAGTTAGGTTATGTTCATACAGAGCAAATGACAACTTATCTGTACACTTCAAATAATTGTAGTGTAGAAAGTACGTCCGGATTATGCTGAGTTGATTTCGACAAAATGGATACTTATCCGTACACGCTCCGAAATTACATGTAGAACATTCTGCTTTCCTAATTATATTGTGTCGATTCAGCACAAATGGAAACTTATCTGTACACGTGCTTATGTGTAGAAAGTACTGCCAAATTGAATTGATGGAATGAATATGCACCGCGATCCGGCTCGAAGGACCAAAATGTTGGGATGCTGCGTTATTGAACTGCAATTATTTTCCCAAGTTGAATAAATGAATAAAAAACAATTGTTCAATTTTTAATTTTAATGAACAAGTTTTAACCTTTTAATTTATTTTAACAAAATTTTATTTATATTTGACGTTTTGCTACGACTTCACAAAAGCAATTAATAATAATTTTTGTAAGAAGGAAAATCTTTGCCGAATTTTGTCGTACAATTCGACCTATGCGCTGAACGACATCTCATGTTGGTGTATTGAACATTTTGTGTTCGAAAAATTTGTACTCTATTTAAATTTTAAGAGTTGGCGCACAATTCGAATTATACTTACAAATTAATTATTAGAATCCGACTTAGGTTTGATATTTTCTTAGAAATGTCAATGATTTGATAACAAAATTATAATTATCACTTTGTTCTGTTTAGAATGAAATTTCTATTATTTGACGACAAAATTATAATTATAACACTGCTCTTCAGCCACTGAAAAATGGGAAAGGAAACATACTAGAATAACTAAGGAGAACTTTGTCAATTTTCGAAATTCAACTGAATATTTTCTGAAGTTCTGTATTGTTGGCATCAATCTCCCGATGATTTTTTATTAGGCTTATCAATTGTAAGTACTCTGAAACTTTTTCAGAGTTTTGTGATGTGGATAGCATGGTCAAATATGGCCGCAAACCCTTGTGAGTCGTATTTAATTTGATTTTCGTAATTCAACTGAAAACAATTTCTGAAGTACTGTGTTGTTGGCAATTATCTACCGTTTTTTTTTATTAGGCCTATCAATTGTGAGTACTCTGGAACTGTTTTAGGATTTTGGGATGGGGATAGACTCACAAGATTTTCCGGCCGTATTTGACCATGCTATACTCATCATAAAATTCTGAAAATGTTCCAGAGTACTCACAATTGATAGGCCTAATAAAAAATCATGGGGAGATTAGTGCCAACAGCACAGTGCTTGAGAAAATACTCAGTTGATTTGCGAAAATCAAATTAAATACGACTACTAACTGTGTTATACATCTTTTTTTGGACTGACACCAAATTATGAAGGAAAATTTTATTTTAGTGTTACCCCTGCGTTTTTTTAGGATACATTTTGGGCCAACTTCAATATATTGTCTTCCTCAAAACATTTTTATTTTGTTACGTTTGCTGAAATAAAGCTAGAGGGCGCACTAATCACTTCCAACATTCTGAGGATTTAATACAAATAACAACAAGGTCGAATAAACAAAGTGCCTACCAATTCTTATTTTTATTACTTCGTATAAATATCAAAAATTCTCAAAAATTCAATTCAATCAAAGTCAGTAGGAAGTTTTGTGAAATTAATCTTTGTCGTTGAACTTTACACCAACATCATTTTAGATAATTTGTTTTTAGGTAGGTAAATATAAACTGTGGTGTTCCCTGGTCAAATAAATTATCTTAGTAAACAACAATAAACTTTCTACGACTGGAAATTTGCTTGTGGCAAAAATTACCAACATGTTTTCAAAGATTATTCGAATGCAATCCTTATATGCCTTAATTGTCATCCAACTTTAATGTAGAGCCAACGTTGTTGAACGTCAAACAGAAAAACTGGTTGATTTATAATTACCAGAATTCAATGGTGAATTCAATAAATGGCGCAGTTTTCAGCGGTGCAAATAGCAAAATTTTCGTATTTACTGGGCTCGAATTGGTTCCCCTCTGCTAACGGCTACGAAAATGCAAAGCAAATTTTTATAACAATAATTTAATTTAAAGAATTTAAGTTGAACATCATATAAGAGAAATAGCATTGACAGTCAAAATAAATTTAGTGAGATTAAATTAAAATTCCAGGAAGGGATTTAGAAATGTATTGTTGGTGGATGTTTTCAACATTACCAATCTGTCCGCTCTCCTAAGTATAAGAACCATAATTAAGCTTCCTGTCAGTATTTAAACTCTCGCCAATATATCGGTTCCAAAAGAATTACGCTACAATTATACATTAACTGTTTCATGCCAAACCATACTGTGTCTCAATATACCAGAACAGTTAGGCATTGTTTTCAAAAGCATATCAGAGACTTTTACATAGAATACAAATATAACCCATTAAAGATACATTTGACTCTGTACAGCATTGTTATCAATAGCAATAATTCTAATTCCGTTGATAACTTTGTTTCATTATTTCAAATCTTCCAGAAAAATTTAGTTTCGAATCGCAAACCAGTAATTTCTGGTTTAAATAACCAAAAAACTTCCCAGAACGTATTCATAATAATTCGGTATAAAGTCAATTTACTATTCTCAATAGTTCCAAAAATAGAAAACTTATAACCTCTATTCGAGTTAGATGTTTCTATAGATGAAGTTCACCAGAAGCTCTCATAAAATTAAAACTAGTTCGAGTTGTAGGGGGGAAGTTCGAAGTGGAACAAGCCGGACAATAATAAATTACTGAAAGACATTTTATGGGCCGGGCCGTAAATCTGTATTTACGATAGATATTGAAAAAATCTATCGTAAGGATCTCATTAATCCTAATCCAACTTTGGAACTGGAGACGGTCACCACTTCTGGTACACAAGAAGATTTTTATTCAGAGGATTGGAATAAAACTATATTCGAGGTAATTTAATCATTTTGCTAAGAGCAGCTGGAATACATCTTTGTAAATGGTCTTGAAATTTAAACCCATTTTTAGAAACAAATATAATTTCGAACCTCTCGAACAAGGCAAAATACTTTTACAAAGCCTTTTTTGTTACTTGGGATTAGGACATTCTTAACTCTTAATTGAAAATTATTGCTCGGTAGCATCCACCTTTGGATGAACAAGCAATTCAATTTCTTGCTTAAATGTTCACCGTATGAATGAAGTTTGTTTGTTGTTTCACCGTATGAATGAGTTGAATTAAAATGCATCCGGTGAGTTTAAAAGTTGTAGCAAAAGAGGCCATCCGAAATTCAAAATTTGGTCCCCAACATGTTAGTTGCCAAGACATTACAGCTGATCTTATTTCAAGAGGCATCAATATAGAAAATTTAAACGGATCACAAGCTTGGCATAATATTAACCACTGTTTCTTCAACATCACCAGCAAGAACCCTTGCCCAAAGTGAAAACTTGGACCAAAACGAAAAAGGTGAAGAAATCGCGGCTGAAACAGATCCGGAAAAGTAGCATTAACATTATTGATGCAGATATTAAAGAGTTAACTAATAAAATTTGATGAGCGGATTGATTTTTCATAATCATAGGCCATAAGTTCGAAAGTGGATAAAAATGCTCTTATATTTTTTGGATAATATTGATTTCAAATAATGATGGATTAAGAAAAATTTAGGCTTCAAGCAAGCTTTTATTTACAGATGTAAAAATTTCGTTCTCTGTCTTCCGTGCCCAAAACGTTTGTTTTCTGCATTGCTAACCACGCAGTCGCACATCTTTTTTAATATTTGAGCATCAGTCTGCAATTTATATAGACATTTTTACTGACGTTCTCAATAGAATTTCGGTAAACCGCTTCTAATTACCATCATCCGAAGAGGTTCGCAATAGGCATCATCCGGGAAATGCTGGCTTTGTTTGTAGTCGGAATCAAAGAAACGCGCTGTGCGGAAATCAGGTAGTGCCTGTAAAAATCAGTGTAGATTAAACACAGATAACCACAATTATAAGGTCTGTAAAGGGCTTTTAGTAAATTATGCAATTAATGTGAATTATTAAATTTTATTTTATAAAACCATACGCGGGTGTCTGGTAGTAGAACAAGGCAGTACAAATATTAAAATAAGCAAATCTCAACTTGAACAAACCTTATGGTCCAACTCCTATTTCAAAATCCCTAAACATCAGTAATTTTTAGGGTATCGAAAGGTTAGAATCAAATGACGCCGCAAATGGGTATGCGCTTATACACATAAATGCTCAAACAGAATGTATTCGATCTGTCTTTTCCATTTTAATAGGACTGTCAATTTGTTTTAAAAACGGAAAGGTGAATGGAGCTATAAAGTAAAAAGTAATAGCAAACCCTTACAATCAGCTAGTTTGAACATTACTTAACCCGTGCTTACCTGGGCTTAATTTTATAGTCAAGGATTTTTTAAGCCAAATTTGATAAATTGACTTTTGAAATTTCAAATTTAATTAAATAAACTTTTAAAATCAAAGGTTAAATTAAATGAAAGGAATTTAGAATTAAGCAAATTTATAAAATTGCGGCTTTTGAAAATTTAGGCGTTTAATTTTCAATTGCCGCAATTTAATAAATTTTCTTATTTCTGAATCCCTTTCATTTAATTTAAATTTAGTTTGTATATGTATCCTCGGAAATGGAGTTGTAATTTTTTCCCATTTGTAGGTATTATTGTCAGATATCCAATAGATGTACGTTATTTTTTCTATATTTTCAGCTTCTGCAACGGATTTCAGGCTCGCGAGAAATGTATCCGGTTGTGCGTTGCATTGTTCACATTCATCTTCACAGCAGATCCAACTCAAATTTTCGCAAGATACGTGTTGTAGCAGTTCTCGTTCACTTCCAATATTCAATAATAAATACATAACAAACACATACATTATGTGTTTCTGGTCTTCCTGCTACATTCTTTTGGTCGTAGCTCTACAAATTTAGAGAATCCTAAGGGTTCAGCTGGATGTTTTTCCAAAAAAGTTTTATTTGCCTCAGAAAACTGCTTAAAACCAGTAGTTTCTGCTTATGAATTCGAGCAATATATGCATCACGAATACTAACGTAATCATTAGTCCCAGGAAGCTGGCGGCTGATATCTATACATCTGTAGAACTCCTCCACTACCTCCTGGAAAGCTACCGTAAAGAAACAGTGCTACAGAAAACAATCTTAGAGCTACAGTAAACAATCTCTGACAGTCTTTTTTTCTTTATATGTAACCCACCGAACTGTACACTGAATTTTTAAGGTAAAAGTATTACAACACTACGAATTGACCACATATTGTATTTTCTCTTTAATATTACTCAGAACTCGCACCACTCAATAATAAGTTTCACTTTCAATAACACTTTTAAATTGTGACTAACGAATAGAAAAATGTGTACCACTATTTATATGACAAGTACATAAAACTGACAGCGATATATCCATATAGTCAAATTTATTTATTTTAGTTTTGTGAGTAAACAGGTTAATAAATTTTACATCTCAGATTATAAAACACGTACAGGTACTCTTTAAAACTCTTAATGCACTGAAATTAACGCATTTCTCACTTTAGAATTCAAGCGCAAGTATAAAAATCAATTTATTGTAATTTTTAAGACATCTAACGGAAGAATAAGACCACTAGAGATATTTAGTCTGTCAGATTCAAAACTGAAATTTGTACTGGTAGAGTATGATCAAAATTACATTTTTTCAAATTTATAGTTACCTAATAGCTAAACTAGCCCTGCACCCCCTCCCCTCCCCCAACACGATTTAATACTTGTTTGAAAGGTTCAGCTAAATCTCTAGTATACTAACACTAGTCGCATTCTTTTATTAGCTCCGGATAGCAAGCTATCGGGAGCACATGACAAATTTCTATTGAAAGTTTTGCTATTATACACATGTGTCGCTAGTAAACAAAAAACTAAAAATTTTCCAAGCTTCATGCAGTTGTATGACATTTCTTCAAAATAAAAAATCGGAAGAATAAAGATTGTTGAGGAATACGTTAAAGTAAAAGCGGCAAAAAGATTTTTAAAATCTAGAAAGCAAAAGGATAATCGAGATGCATCATTGTCGGAAGGTGATGAAGATGAAGATAAATAATATGCTGATGAAGTGGACATGCCTGGCACAAAAGTTGATTCAAAACTATGATTTAATTTGAGTATCTAGTATCCATTTCTTAAATTATTAGTATTAAATGCCATGAAAAATATTAAAAAGGCTAGAGTTTGTGAAAGGGAAATAGTCGAAGATTGTTACTCGGATTGCCATAAAATGTTATACCTAGCGGCAGCGGAATAACCTTGTACAAAATTTTAACTTGCGGTCATGTAACATGTCGAGGTTGTTTAACGAATCTTTGAATAAAATAAATTAGCCTATTTGGATAAGTTTTATTATATTAAATAATTTTAAATTTACATCTTCAGTGATTATTTAAATATAACATATGTTTCATATCGGCTTCGAATTATTTGTTTCTCTTGTACTTTAATGATTTTTCCACTTCGAGAACATTTTACGTATGTTTTACGTTTTATGTTTAAGCAAATTTGTTTTGATTCGAAAATCGAAAATTAAATTAGGAATTGATTAAGAGTTTTATCTTCGATTAAAGAGCATTGAAGTACCGGCCCTTACTGATTTGGAAGAGAAGTTGGTGTCGGCTGTTTAGAATACTTGGAGCAAACCGTAGCTATAATTACAGTATAACCATCAGTCCAACATCGAAATCAACTGGTTAGTATATTATCTAAAACGATACAATTGAATTTATCAGTAACAAATAATTATTGAATTATGCCCGCGAGCCTTACTTGAACATACATAAACAAAGAACCTCCAAATGCGTTTAGCATTGGATATTTTATGTGATTTTTTGATTAGCTTAATTCATTTGGTTATATTAGAATCTACGAACGTATGAGAGCGGATTCCGGGAGTTAAATCGGCAAGTGCTTCGTTAACCTTGCAGAGACAGATCAAAGGGGTAGTATCGCCCGCATCGCTTCTACTGTCTGTTGTACCATAAATGTTTCAGGTTGTTTTTTAATTAGCTTAATCCTTTGTGTCAGAAGAATGGGAAACGGAAGTAAATCTGGAGGAAAACGGAAATTTGATTTTGGAGAATATTATTATTTTTAGATTTAATTCTGGCATTTTTCCAACTTACCTAAACGAGAGTCTAAAAAAAGGGGTTTCCATAAAATTAACATTGCAAATTACGGGCCAACTAACAATTTACAGGTCAAATTACATGGTACGTCGCATTTAGATATATCAATACGATCTTGTGATTTTTTTGTTCTTTTAATGGTTTTTCCTTTGTATATATTGTAAATTATATCAACCGTTTATTTTCATCGATACAAGATTTTATGATGAATAGATCGTAGCAGGCCTGCGCCTAACTACACGACCGCTTCTGTCGAAAGATTTTATCAGCCACCCCTTGAGGTAAATAAAACTAATTTACTAGGAAATAAAAACAATTGAGTTTTATTATTTTTTATTTTCATAACATTTCAAGCTTTTTCCAGGGCGAATCCAGATATAATCTCATCCATATTCAAATTGTCAACCATCTGATGTTCGATTGATAGTAAAGCTAAATTTCCAATTCGTTCCTCTAGCATCGTTGATCTTAGATAATTTTTAATTATTTTTAACTTTGAGAATGAGCTTTCTCCGGACGTAACCGAAACTAGTAATGTTAATAAAATACGTAAAACTACGTACAAATGGACCGTAGACTGCATACTGTTTTCCAATATATAATTAAGAATATTTTCAGGTTCCATTTTTCTTATAGACTCAAAGAGTACCCATTTATTCAAAATGAATTAAGATTGGCTCCAATTCTTCAAACTAAAATCACCATTTTAAATTCATTTTTGATGAAGATTTTTAATTCAGCCTTTTTTATTTCATGTAGCCACCATTTATGTCAAATTCACTTCTTTGCTCGTCTAAAAGTTTGAGGTGTAAATCTTTCCGGTTTTGCAGTAACTCCTCATGTGATTGTTCCAAAAAATCGTAAATGAATCCAAACATATCACTATATCGCCGAAGTACTTGGAATATTTCGGAAATACATGTTAATGCTTGATCCAAAATGCAAAAATAATGCGTTTTTGGAACCAATATTAATTCATCTATGCTTTCATAATTGAAATTTCAGGGTAAAGCAGGAAAAGCAGGTTCTACGTCCAATTCATTAGCTACTATTGCTTGCTACTAACTCGTTTGGCTTTTACATTTTGTCAAAAAATTGGTTAAGTGCTTTAACGAAGAAAGGCATGCTTTCATATATGGTGGCAAGATTTTGCAATAATTTGCTAACTTCAATTTGAAGTAAAAATGTATGCCATAATTATGGAATATAGAAATTGATATTTGAATAGTGTTTTGAAGTCTACTTTTCCTTATTATTTGAAATTTCAATAAGAGAGTCATAAATTTGCACAATATGATAACTTAAAGGTTTTATGGCATCAATTCAACTAGTCCGACGTGTTTCATTTAAAGGTTTTAAATTTGAATTTAACATAAATTTTTTCATAACAGTGTACGTAAGTTAAAAAAATTTGCTGTCTCATGTGATATAGTTGCGAAGTCATTAAGAACCAGACTCAAACTATGTGCAGAACACGATACAAGAAAAGCTCTTGGATTTAAATTTAAAATTTTCTTTTGCAAATTATTATGCTTCCCTCACATATTCGCACAATTATCATACCCTCTGGCCATGCATGTTCAAAATATTTAAATTTAGGTCTGAAAGTTTTTCAATAATACATTGACTTAAGCCTTCGCCAGTCATATTTATTGTAGGGCTGAATCCAAGAAAATGCTTCCGAATTCCTACTTTTTTTGTATCTAGTAAAACAAAGCGAATTACAATAGTAAGTTGTTCAGTGTGGCTTACGTCTGGTGTCCAAACAAATATTATAGAAAAATATTTAGATTTACGAATCAACTGTAGTGTATTTATTATCTCTTATTTTTGAACCAATAATATTAATTATTTTATTTTGAATCTTACCATCTACGAGTAAATAATGTGGCATTCGATTTAGTTGATTTGCAGATTTTTCAATACGACGAATATGTTCTGTCATAACGGAACCAAATTGATCGACCATTTCTACAGCCTTGAGAAAATTACCATTGTTATGTGTGTATAACTTATTCGATGAATCTCTAACTGCAATACACTATCTATGTAGATAAATGCTGTATAACTATGCGCTGAATTACATTATGCCAGTGCCTCCGTTTACCATCTAATATACGTTGCTGCATGGCATTGACGGTAGTATTGGATTTTATATTTTATATATTTATTTAACCTAATCCAATTTTTGACATTTCCATTATGAACCACATTTTTTTCACGTCTGGTTAAGAATAACGATAAATGCTGCCAATCTGAAAACCCGATTGATTGGATAGGTAAGGATTTTGTCAAAATTTGGTAGCCAAAAATTTTGCAGCAAAAACAATAAACAGAATTATTGAAAATAGAGTAAACAAACCAATCTCCGAGTACTTCTTCTTCATTTGGCATTTGCCGAAAATAATAATTTTTTGACAATTTTCTTCCATATTCAGACGTCAGAAAATCAAAATTTTGAACTTAATTTGGTCCTTTTTCGATTAAAATTCGAGCACTGAAATTATTTATTTTTATGGGCTATGGTAATAAAATTCATACTTTGATAGTTATGTTGAATCAATCATCCTCAAAGAATTAGGAAGTGCACAGATTGCTGGATGAAGCTGAATCAGTTGGTAAAAAAGAGCGGCTAGTTTTATTTTCAAATTATTTATGAAGCGCATTTTTCATTTTTTCTCCCGATTTTAGCTTGGCAAAATCAGCACAACAATACATTTTTATATTTTTCTTTGGGCATTCTTTCTTTTTTCTATAATACATACTTGCTAAATCGTTAAAGCGTTGTTTCGCTTGCTTCCATACAATTAGAATTGTAAAAATTTCGTTAGATTTTAGAAAAATAAAAAAAAACCTTCGTTTATTTTTAATTTTCAACCAATGCCCGTTTTCAGTTAATAATTTAAAATAATATATAAAAAAGAGTTGCGCCTATGTGCGGTGCACACATTGCACACACGCTAGGTGCGGCCTTGGATTGTTGTATAAGGTAAATAAATTTCTTTATTTTAGGAGATTGTTTCATTATAAAATAAGTTCCCAAATATCGGCTATAAAACAACATCCCAAAAATCATTTGAAATTGACTCTTCTGGAAAATGGAGGTTTTCATTTTAATTCAAAATAAGACGTGGCACCAATATTGTCTTATTTCATTTATGGTTTGGACAACCCTTTCCTTAGGGAATTACTTCCTGCAAAATAAATCAAAAATTTAAATTGATTCATACATTTCTTGAGTTTCCAACTTACCAAGGTGGTAAGGTGAGAAACCCTTTAAGAATCGCTCCCAGCACTGTCACTTCTAACATAACAAATTATGTTTGATTCAACAGTAACTTCAGTAATATTTTTGCTCTACAAAATATGACAAATTTAAAATTAGCATTTCTGCGTAAGCCTAAACTTTAGTGCATCAAACAATAGAGAAATTCCGTAGTACACAATTCTGTTAGTACGAGTATATTAACATCCTAAATTAAATTTATTGAACATCATATTGAAATCGTCATATACCATGCTTCATAATCAAATTATGATAACAGACCCCGATAGATACATCAAAAAAAGTTTCAAAATCAACCAAGATATACAGTCGATTAAAATTTAGTAGCATTCCCTAAAAGAAAGGAACTAGTTAACGTAAAATTTGAATGCGATATTCGAAGTCACTCTTAGTATCATCTAACCAGATTCCTTTAATTTATGTGGTTAGGTTAAGAACCCGGAAGTTCATCCAGCAAATTTTTTTACACCAAGAGCGCCTTTATGATTTGCCGTTTCTTGTGAATTCTAGAAAACTTTCTATATACAGAGGGTCACAAAATTAAAGGTACAAGCAATTTTACTTAAAAAAAACTTATTAGTTTTTCATGTTCCATATACATTATAAAAATAAATGCGTAACAGTTGAAATAAAATCAAACTAAAAATTTTTAATTCATTAAAGTGTTGTGCCTTCAATTTTGGGACCCTCTGTATGTATGAAATATATACTATATTTAATATAATTTTTTTTTTTGTTTTACACATTTCCATTTTCCACATAAATTTTACAAAATTTACAAAAAGAAAAAGAAAAACTATTTTCAAGAAAAAAAATTGTACATATACTATAGTGCAGTGGTTCCCAACCCAAACATGACCGCGGACCGGTTAATTTTGCGGCGTGAATACACGATTATGTAAAATTTCATACTTTTTTATTTCAATTCCATATACATATATGTACATATACAAAA
Organism: Tipula vernalis; assembly: GCA_958295665.1. Taxonomy (NCBI): domain Eukaryota; kingdom Metazoa; phylum Arthropoda; class Insecta; order Diptera; family Tipulidae; genus Tipula; species Tipula vernalis. The sequence continues at coordinate 123,131,102 of OY282558.1, read as the reverse complement.
AAATATAACAAAAATTCTAAAATTAAAGAAGTGAATTTAAAAATAATTTTAATCATATTTATGTGACTGATTTATATTGGTAAGAGCAACACGCAAGGTTTCATTGATAAGCAAACGAGTGCGTTGCTTGGTTATTATGACAGTCATAGCAGAAAATGCCGATTCACATAAATATGTCATTGCAAATGGTAATATTAATTTCCAGCCTTTTGGAATAATATTGGGTATTCTTGCTTTGAGTTAAAGTCATTTTTTGCGAATAACGATTTTAAAATTAAATCTGAACTAAGTTCAATGAGCTCTAATTCTTCTTAATATGGGCAGTTTATTGGCTTGGTGTTCCACGAAAGGACTAGCAACCCACAAATTTCCTGAGCGTTTATATTCTTCTGCTGGATAATATGTATCAAACGCATCCACTAGAGATGCTACGTGCTCCGCAATAATAGGTTTAATGACTGCAGTGACAACATCTTCAGTCAAAATGAATTCAATGATGTAAACAGATCATTTACTCTATTTTGCCAAATATTAAGTTCTTTTTAATGCATCAAATTTATTATATAAATTGAAACGAGTGGTCATATTTCCTTGCAGGCTTCAATTTAACTCATTGATGAGTGCAAATATATCTGAAAGAAATGTGAGTTTAGCCAGCCAATTTTTGTCAGATAAAACTTTAGCGAACTGACTTCCTTTTTGTTTTAAAATTACTTCAGCCTCTTTCCTCAATTCAAATAATTTTTTGAGAACATTTCCCCTTTAAAGCCAGCGAGCCTCTGCATGCAGTAATAATTGTTCATGGTAAAATCCAGCTTCCTGACACAAAATCGTGAACAATGTTGAATTAAGTGCATTATTCTTAATCAAGTTCAATGTATTACGCAATGAATAAATATCATTTCGATAGAGGCTAGTTCTTAAATTTTCTTCGCAACTCCCGAATGCCTACCGGTCATACTGGGTGCTCCATCTGAATATAACCCCACGCAGTACTTCCATTCAAGAGAATTGATTTTAATATAATCATCGATGGCCTTAAAGATTCAGGAACTCTTCGTATAAGAAAGTAACTGAATGCAGCAAAAAAATCTTCTTTTATATCTTTTACTTTATAATCAATATATCGAACGAAGCGTAACAGTATGACTTTGACTTTTTATCGTTCGACAGTATATTCGTCTAATTGTATTGGAAAACAAATAGAGTCTCTGACGTTTTGAATTATCTGGTCTTCAATATCAGCAGATAAATCAGCAATTCTGCGTGTAATTGTGTTATTAGACAGAGTCAGGCCCGCAGGCCTTTTATTTTATCCTGAGGTGTAGCACCTAAAACTTCCTCACACACATAAATCAAACAGGGGTTAATTAAATCTTCCGCAATTGTGTATGGTTTCAAAAGCTGTCAGTAAAAGACGTTTTTCGAATTTTAAACTCATATTTTTTACGTTGAAAAAATCAATTGGTTTTTTTCTATGTATTATCTATCTGCATTGTATCGACGAATGAAACATTTTGTTTCTTTTTCGAAGGCGGAGAGTGAAGTTCTGCATATCACTATTATTTAAACTTTTATCATTACAAATTTTAAAAGTTGATGTACTTTGCATCAAACTTGATTGACTTGAACGACCGGCAGTTGTTCAGAAATCGGAGTTAATTGACTTGAGCTACTATTATTTGGTTATGAAATCGGCTTACGAAAAAAGTTAATAATGTTTTTTAAATTTGGTTTTTATTCATTTTTACGGTATTATTAGGAAAATAAAGGAAACGGTTTTGCGGGCCGTTGTAATCTTTCCGCGGACCGGCAGCGGTTCCGCGGACCGGTGGTTGGGAACCACGGCTATAGTGGACTCCTTATTTAAAAAAAAAATGTCTTTGAGTCACGATTCAAAAACATAAAAACATTTAATAATAAAATTTTTACTAGTGAATAATTACTAAAATATTATAAAAACTACAATACATAAAAATAAGTTTTAATTAAATATACATAGTATAAATATTAAATATTAGTGCAACTATTATTAATTGAATTACTTTTTTATTTAGTGATCGTTTATTAGAAAATAGAATATGCAAGGCTGGCGGAACATTCGGATAGCAAAACACTTTAACACATACCTTTAACATTCATTCAAAATTAAACTATTGTGTTTTGAAGAAAACTTCAATATCGCTAACTGTAAATAACCATTTTTTTAATAAACGACGAAATTCTTTAAACGATTTTGCATTAGTAATATAGGATGGTAATATAACATGGGTGCAATATAACATGGGTGCAATATATAACATGGGTGCAATATAAGAAAAATATTTCTTAAAAAATTATTTTTTGGGTTGTGGTATTATAATACTATTCATATTACGAAGCATGTACGGATTACAAATACTTGTTAAACGATTTCCACTCATTTAAATAGAAAATATTTAGGACTTTAAAAACCTACAAATACCGCAGTGGTAATATTTTGAAACTCATAAATAATGGGAAAGGTGGAGTTGTCCATGGTAAATACTTTATTATTCTTAAAATACCTTTTTGGATCGTAATTAGCGGTTTAATATTTAATAATACAATACCACGCCAACAAGAAGTACCATATTGTAAATGAGAATCTATCAAAGCGTAATATACGCACCTTAAAAATTTAAGGCGACAAATATACGCAAATAAAAAAATGATCCCAGCGCCGCAATGAACTAACATGATCCTTAAAGTTGAATTGTGTATCTAAATGCAAACCTAGGTATTTGAATGAATTCACGTTTTCTATAGGTATACACAAACAGCATTACAACCGGACTCATTAAATGCCAGTGAATGGTAAATAAGTGGATTAGCGTTTTGAATTGTATAACCCACATTAAAATGCATCATTTTGGACTTACAGCTATGAACCATATCATGTACGTAAAATCATTTCTTCAGCAACTTCAAGTCACAATCAATGTTACGATACACTATAAAAAGCATAAGTAGCAACAGAGTTTCAGTAAACTAAAATCAATAATGGATCTAATACCGAACCCTAGGGAACCCCAACATTTACTACTTTTTCGTCACTATGAATTTTGTTTATACATACACTTTGAATTCTATTTTCCAGATAAGACTTAAATAAAGAAAGCGCAATACCTCTAATCTCGATGTTCGATAATTTTTCAAACAAAAGCTTATGATTAACTGTATCAAATGGTTTTGTAATGTCAATAAAAAGAGCAGATACCTTTAAGTTATCATTAAGGTTCTGATGTAAGGACGTTAAAAATGAAATAAGAACTTTCCCTGTCGATGAATTTTTAATAAACCCAAACTGTATCTTATCCAGAAAATTTATTTTCTCAAAATAATTTAGTAACCTAGATTTTATAATTTTTTCGAAAATCTTCGAAAAACTGTTTAATAAGGTTATTGGACGATAATTGTTGAGCTCATCAGGTGAACCTTTTTTATATAATGGTTTTACAATACCAATTTTTATTTTATCAGGGACAACTCCTTTTGAAAGACACAAATTGAAAATATACCCTAAAATATGAGTTATACTGAAAATTATTTGTTTGACCATGCTAGATATCCCATCAGTTCCACAAGCACTACTAGTTTTTAGTTCACAAACTGCTGCCACTATTTCAGCTTCACTAATTGGAAAAAAGAAAAAATTACGGTTGCAAATTTATCTATTTCAGTTTTTTCAATAGTAACATTTTCTCGATTTTCATTAAGAATAACATTAGGTACAGTATTGTTCGAATTAATGTGAACATGAACATTTTTTTGTTTTTTGCTATTAATTGGGCCATGCCTGTAAAATAATTCATTTTGCATATATCTTGTATTTTATGTGTAATATGAATTGGTTTGGTGTTCATTTTTGCCTTTTGTTTTTTAAATTTACCGTTATAAATACTTTTTTTCTCTATGATACCTAACCGAAGTCAGTAATGTGTAATTAGTCAAATAAAATAGACTGCATTTTAAAATGGATATTTCGCCAAAAAAACGGGAGAAAATTGTTATCCTAGGACAGTACACCTCCATGACTCAGAGGGATGTTGCGCGAGTGTGTTCCGTGAGTTTGGAGGCCGTAAACAAAATTATACGGCAAAAAAAAGAGACAGGAAGTGTTGAGTTGAAGCGCGTTGGAAGATGTGGAAGATGAGAAAAACAACGGCCAGAGATGAGGCGTTTATAATGAGGCAAAGCAAAATAGATCCTAAGAAAACTAGTTCCGACTTACAACAAGACCTGGCGGAACATGGAGTGAACATTCATGATTTTACTATAAGAAAAAGGCTCATTGAAATGGGAAGAAAAGCAATCCGACCACAGAAAAGCAATTGTTGACAAAGCCAATGATGAAGAAGCGACTTGTTTGGGCCAATAAATATGTCAATTGGACTACGGAGGATTGGGGAAAAATTTTGTTCTCGGACGAAACCCATTTTGTCGTGCAGGGGCAACGGTCACGGTTTGTGCGAAAATCTGTAGGAGAAAAACTAACATCGCGTCATTTTGATCAAACAGTAAAACATCCACCAAGAAAAATGTTTTGGGGATGTTTTTCATATATGGGAACAGGCAGTCTCGTGCCAGTTGAAGGCATGTTGAATGGCATAAAATACAAAGAAATCCTAGAACGGAAGCTTCGAAGTAATTTGGAAAAATTTGGTGTTGATCAAAATATAATTTTTCAACAAGATTCAGCGCCATGCCATAAATCCAAAGTAGTAATGAATTACTTGACTCAGCAAAAGGTTAGATGTCTCGATTGGCCTGGAAACTCACCGGACTTGAATCCCATCAAAAATTTATGGGCCATTTGTAAGGCCAAAGTTCGAAAAACAGACTGTACAACAGTTAAAAAGATGGTGGAAGCTGTTATCGAAGTTTGGTTCCGAGACCCAGAAATCACTGAAAACTGCCAAAACTTGATTGATTCGATGCCCAGACGTATGCAAGACGTTATTACTGCCAAAGGTGGACACACATCGTATTAAGAAAAATTTGTATAAAAAAATATATTAATAAATAATTTCTTACATTAATTTCCGGTGTTCACATTAATTCGAACAATCGTATATTAATAAAATGGTCATTTTACTACTTGGGGTCACAGTGTGGACTCCAAAGGACTTAGTTTCAGCCTCCCTTTCGGGCGGGAAGTCTGACGCTGCTGCCCACTACCGCAAGGCAGATTCGGTTGCTCTGCTGGTCAAAATTCAAGCTGATGGAATCAGCTATGGGTTAGTGGAGACCAAGTGTTGCATGCAAAGGAGGAAGATTTGATTCGTTCTCGCAAAAATTAATCTAAATTCGTTTGTGCTAGGAAACTAATTTAAACTCGTATATGCCTTGAGCGTCTTAGGAGAGAAGCAAAGAGAACAAGAACCGCTGCGGATTAGGACTTTATGGGAAGCTCTACTTTGGTAAAATACAGGAGTCCTCGGAAGCGAAGTAACGTGGAGTACTGAAGTTAAGTCCTATTATCCCGAATCATCTTCAGCGACCAGAATGTTCTTGGACCACAACTCGTCCGGTATGATTGGGGTTACTAATGAGATTCATGCGTTGCAAGTGAAATAATATCTCGGGGGAAAATAGTGTATGCAATTAACAGCTTTAAGATATACAAGTCGGCTGTACCTGATGGCATTATTCCTGCGGATGTTCAACAAACTATTGATTTGCCTCTATCCTGGCTGGAAGTTAACTTCAGAGGCAGCCTGAAACTTTGCCATATTCCTCGAAAATGGACCGAGGTAAACATAATATTTATACCTAAGGCGGGAAAAAGCTCTAACTGCAATCCCAAAGACTTTAGGTCTATAAGCTTAAGCTATTTTCTAATACAAATACTGAAATGATAAGAGGTTTAATAGAGCTGGCCAGATGGTCAAAATCTCAGCATGTGTACTGTAAAGGGAGATCGGTGCAAACCTCTCTACACTCCTTCATTTGTCCTACTGAGAAATCCCTAAAATATGAGGAATATTCCTTGGTAACCTATCTGAATAAAAAAAGGCCTTTTGCAACGTTAAACCGGGGACAATAACTAGGGAAATATCGATAAAATTGTGACATCTAGGCTTGGCAGATCTTCCATTAGTAGGTTTGTAGTTGTAGATGTACATAGGTGTAGATTAAATGGTATAGAATGGTAAGTAGTAATCAATATGGTTGTTGAATAATAGCTTGGTATCAATCATCTTACCGAGATAGTTTACTTCTTTTGAGGAAAATGAGAAGAACACATTTTTAAGTATGTTATACGCAATACCTGGCCAAACGCATTTTCGTTGTCTAATAAAATCATATCAACGAATTGTTTTTGATAATGCTGAGATTGGATAATGTGTAGTATTCTAGCAAGTTGAATATCCAGATCCAAATCCAAATTGTTCATTAGGTAGAATATATTGCGTTTCAATTCATTATTTTCTCAAACAACTTGGCTATGGTGTTCAGTAAACTAAGTGGTCGATAGCTTGCAGGATTGTAGGGTTCCATATTTGGTTTAAGTAAAGCAATTTTCCAAGCATCTGGTAATCAGTTGAGTTTAAAGCAACTGTCGAAAATTTCTAGCCAAAACAGCCTTTAAAAGTTCTGTTTAACTGTTTATGTGGTGATAGTGGGAACTGTCTGACTTCGGTTTTGTTTAGCCTTACACTTATCATAAACAGTTTCTTTAAGGAACGGAAGCTTTCGTCGCTTATTTTACTCTTTGTGGTGACAGTCGGTTCATTGGGGCAAATCGTTTCATTTGGATTTCTTTTTATATAGTAAAGGGCAAGCGATGTAAAGAATTACATTGAATTGAATAATAAATTATACGGTCCCTTTCAAAAACTGGCCGGCGTGTCCAATAAAAATTAGAACTATAAAACGACCGTAACCTCATAAAAACGAGGCATAAAATCTAGATAATTATGCGTAGACTTTAAACAAACCATGACGTGAAATTTATTCGATCTAATTGTTCTCAAGCTAAGATTTTATTTAAATTCAGATTCTAATCTGGTGACTATTTCAGTGACGTTTTAAATAATGATAGCCAAATTAAAAATAGTGAAGGGTCTTAAAAATCCGTTAATCAAATTAAACGCACTGCAGCATATTATGCTGCTATAAATGTAACATCAAATGTAGGATTAACGCAATAAAAATCTTTAAACCGGAACAAATTCCGCTTCAGCAAATCAAGATAACGTCAGACATTATATATTTATGTATAGATAAGTATACACATAAATGTCAAGACCTTTTTTTTTTTTTTTTGAATGATACTCAAACCACACCTCGTCTATTTATATAATCAATTATCATACTTTTTAATCCATATTGTTCCAGTTGTCACCTTCTGTACACAAAAATGAGATTAGAATCGGTTTAAAACCAAATAAACATCATAAATTAAACAAAAACCAAGCGCACACAAACCTAAACCCTTTATAACTTTACTCCTATTTACATTCATACACGTATCTCTTAAGAAACATCCTGTTCAAATAAATAAGTAAAAAAAAAAACTTAGATCCAAAGACTCACCTGGTGCTCGGTTTTTTTTTTTTTGTATTTTGTTTGTTTTATAGAATGCAGTCGCGTGTCTCGCACATTTATCGTATGTATGTAGGTAGGTATAACAAAACAAAAATACCAAACAATGCAAAGAATATGAAGAAAACCATTTCAAACCAGGTGGTTTCATAATAATCAAAACTAATGGTATTACATTACTACATACATTTGGCTGTGTTTTTAAACCAAGAAAGGTCAAAAAAATGTTTTATAATTTTTTGTCAAAAAGGATTAACGTGCTATAATAAAACGTAATCTACGGACTGTATAAATTTCTTGTGGTCATATCGTCGTAAAATTTAATTCCACATGCATAAAATTTATGTTTATTAATTAATCTTGATCACCTGGATCGTGATTGTTAGGTCAAAATAATATATAGTATATCGTCTGGTTCATTCCTTTAAGCCTTTAACGAATAGGTGGATCGCATGTTTCACATCATCATAAAAATTTGTAAAAGATCAGCAAACGATTTATTATCTAACTTCCTTATGTTAAAAGCGCTATGTTTGATTTAATATTAACAGATGTTAAGATGTTGGATCTTTACTTAACTCTTTTCATGTTGTTGTGGTTATTATCTTTTTGACTGCTAATTGAGATGTTTTATGTATGTATAATGGAATGGAACGGAAATAATTTGGAAATTAGGGGCGTTAATCATATGTGTGTCTATTTATATTGTAAAACATTTTGATGAATATGGTCAGTTACTGTTTACATTCATTGAATCATGTTATTTAAATTTGTTACACCCTCTGTATTATGTATGTATGTATATTATATATAATTTCACAGCTAATCCTTTATTATTTATTATACTTTCTTGTTAAATCTTCTTAAGTTCGTTTTCTTCAATTTTATATGTAGAATTTATATATAGGGATTACCTTGAGCACTTCTTCTCTTCTGTATTTTACGTACGTAGGTACGGTATTATTATGCTAATGAAGGTAACGAAATGATATATAATTGAATTTTGTACTATTGATGTTTAACTGTAGGGAAAAAATCGAATTTACTCGTTTAAGTACGTTTATGTGCGGGGTGGAAGACAGAAGGAGGAATATGGTAAATACCATTATCTCTATATTATACGCGTAGGTGAAAAGTTCGTTAATAAGAAATATTTTCCCATTTCCTTTTCTAATATACATAAATATTTGATTAAGATTTTTACTTTCTGTAGATATACATGTATTCCCTAGTTTGATTGATGATTAAGGAGCACCGGGGATGGGTTTTTTTGTATTCTAATATTTTACAAACAAACATATGAACCATAACAACTATGTATAGTGCAGCCGTCACCAAGTTAATCAAATATTTGATCTTAAACTATATGCACAAGCTAAAAGGTGTGATCCGTGATTTGAGAAAATAAATGAGTTTAATGGCCCTGCGCGAGTTTTGTGGGGGATACAATGTGTAAACACGCAACAAAACATAATATTCATACCCTGAATCGCTGAATCTAGGGTGAAAATATGGAACATAATATTACATATTTTGATTTATTGATTGTATTTTAATTTCAATATCCTTTTTACGAAACTTTTTTTTTATATAATATAGAAGGGTCTTTTCGGTTAAAAATGTTTCTTATTTATTAATAATGGGGAGGTTAGGTCGAACGTTTTTTTTTTTTTTTTTTTTTGAAGGGTTTGGAAAATTAAATTTTGTTTGTCATCGGAAATTATTGTTGTATATCAAAATGTACAAAAGTTCTCATGAAGAGGTTTTAATATATATAAGGTCAGACAAAGACAATAGAAAGTATGTATAGGAAGCACAATGCAAACCGAAAGGATATCATGTCCCCGCAATTCATAATACGATTTATTTAATATTGAAGTTCGCGTATAAAGTTAGAACGGGTCGAAGTTTTCAGCAACTATTTCAGACTAAAATTAATTATTCTGATCTTTCAGAAGCGTTAATTTTCAGTGACTGGAACAGTGTATTAAGTTCGGTTGATCCTAATATTGCTTATTCAAATTTTATTGATACATTTATATTTAATTTAAATAAATGTACAATACATTTCATATCAGATTTTGGCGCATTACTTTCAGCAAGGTGACGGCCAGAACCATCTCCACCTTCGCCCAATTGACAGACGCAATGCCCCTATCTTCCTGCTGCCTATCTATAGCAGTTACTATCAGCTGGTTCTTAAGAACCTCGCTAAAAGACCTGGTTACAGTTTCCTGCAACCTACACCTATTCGCATCTCTAGGTCGTTCCTCCTGAGATCTCTGCCTTTCGGGCTGAAAGCCACTAGAGAAACCACCCTCTTATTGCCTGTCAACGTCAGAGCGTTTCAATGTCCTCAATCGTTCGGTTTCATAACAGTGTTTCCTTAAGTTTTGTAAGCGCTTTGCAACCCCTCCTTCGGGTCTGGTAATTTGGTGCTCCGTGATTTCTTCTCCGTTATTTGAAAACCAGTCCTATCGACCAAAGGTACCTAGGCAGTAATTGAGTTTAGCATTATTTTTACTTATATCCCGGTTCATTTCTTGACTTTTAGGTCCATGCTTAAAAGCCGATGTCCAGCCGCAGTCTCCTGAGTTTTAAGAGCCCGTCCTATTTATTTTCAATTAAAATAGTTTTATCAATAATAAATCCTACGAGTAGCGGAGAAAAGCATGTTCGTCTGGCAGAGCCTGGTTGGTTCTAAGCACGGTACGATTAACACCTTAACCCAGCCCAATTATTTAGCGCCGTGCTTTAGCCTAACTCATCCTGTCAACAGAAATAATGATGAGCTAGTGGCGCGATAGTCACAGCGTGAGAGTAGCACGAACATCCAATATAGTCATTTAGCTCCTTTAGCTGTTGCTGGCTTATTGGGATAGACCTTAATTTTGGACCCAAAAAACAAGTCACGATTCTTTGAAAAATCGTCCGTCAAGTTGTGTTTGCTTCAATTCCTGCATACTCAAATATTTTGTTATAATTTGACGTAATGTACAATAGTTCTTGAGAAATTTCTGCGCCCGATGTCGAGTAGATGTTCTTCGGCTGTCGGCTTCACTTTTACGTATGGCAGCAATGTTTTGTGCTAGTTTCTTCCTAACATTTTTTATATCACAATAACATAAAACGTTTTACATTTCTATTCTACTCTCATAATCATTTACTCTTTCAATTACAAGGTTTTCCAATAAGAGGTTTACATTTTGAATAGCCTGCTTTTTGGGCAGCTGTCAATTTTGAAGCTATCAACTTTTGACATTTGACAAGTAAAAACTACGCCATTACTAAAAATGGTACGATACACGGTTTAACAACGCATTGAGATTATTAAAATTCACTACAAAAATGGTGAACATTTTGCAGTCACAGTTCGCAAAACTAAAACATTTTTTGGCAATAGTGAAACTGGTGGAAAAGTTTGAGCTGTTGGGACAAGTTAGTGATGCGAAGAATCGAAACCGTGTGCGTCGCTCAAGAACAACTGAGACTATTGCTGCTGTAGCTCGTAGTGTTGAAGAAAACGCAGGTTTGTCGATTCCTCATCGATCTTTGGAATTAGACATTCCACAAACAACATTACACCGACTTAGGTCTTAATGCTTTTAAAGTTCAGTTAACACAAGAACTAAAGCCGGTCGATCACCATAAACGTCGTATCTTCGCTGATTGAGTCCTTCAAATTGATGCAGATCCGGATTTTCATCGAAAAATCATCTTCAGTCTTCGGAGGCTACGATAATAAGCAGAATTGTTGCATTTGGGGCTCAGAAAATCCCAGAATGATTGTTGGAAAGCCTCTCCATCCTCATCGTGTCACTGTTTGGTGCGGTTTTTGGGCTGGCAGGATGGTTGGACCTTACTTTTTCGAACATGAGGCTGGTGCAACTGTTACGGTGAATGGATTGCGCTACCGAGCTATGATTAATGATTTTTTATGGCTGGAATTGGAAGATATTGATGTGGACGACGTTTATTTTCAGCAAGACGGCGCTACGTGCCACACATACAACGAAACAATTGCAATTTTACAAGAAAAGTTTCCTGACCGTGTTATTTCTCGAAGAGGTGATCACAATTGACCACCGAGATCTTGTGATTTAACACCTTTAGACTTTTTTCTTTGGGCCACGTGAAAGATAAGGTCTATGCCAATGCTTCACAATCGATTCAAGACCTTAAAGATGGAATTCGTGAAGTTATCAAGAACATACAGCCGCAAATGTGCGAATTGGTCATGGAAAATTTCATGAAAAAGGTATGGTGCAGCAAGCGTAGCCGTGGCGGCCATTTGGCTGATTGTGGCTTTGTTTTCAAATGTTAATGGCATACCTTTCTCTTTACATTGAAATAAACATTTATTGATTTCCCTTAAAAAATATTCGTTTTTTTTAATATGAAAATGAAACCTCTTATTGGAAAACCCTTTATTTTATTCTCTCATGAAATTTGCGCATAGAAAAAACCTCACACAATAAAGGCTCACATGGAGAAATGCGCACAAGAAAAAAACGCATAATCAAAAATATTTGAATTCATGTTTCAACTTTTCTTGTGCCAACTTTTATAGCGGAACTGTCAGTTTAAGCGTTAAGGAGGAGAAACAAAATCTCTTTGATCTGGGTCTACAAGGTTGGCGAAACAACTTGAAATATAAAATATCGTGCATTAGCACGAATTATCTCCTCTTAATCGTGCATAGGGAACGACATATTCTTCCATTATTTCGTTAATATAGCGATCGGCCTTTAAAGATCCCGTTGGAACCAAGTAAAGCTTGGTGCGTGTTTCCATCAAAATAGCCGCATATACCATAACTGATTCTCCTAAATCCCCTTCGCAATTAGTTAGTTCATGTTCCCTGGCCAATTGTAGCCGAGCAATCCTGTAATGTAGAATTTGTTTTATGTTGCAAGTTTCCAGCTAGTGATGCAGTTCAAAATTTAATTATAGGCCATGTTGTGGGATAAATAAAAAAGCTCAGCGGACAAAATATGCTGGCCTTGTGTTAGTAACCAAAATATGCTGGCCTTGAGTTAGTATGAATTTTCATAAATTCTTAAATGTCTAAAATTCCTGAAGAAGTGAAAAAAAACGAAGGTATAAATCGACCTTAAAGTCGATTTCATGGTTGCCTGTTCAGTGATTTTTATAGGCCAATCGTACTGCTCTTAAATGACGATATTAGTAGCAACCGTTACAATATGACTTGCTTTAAAAACCATTGGACGAATGAATCAATAAATGAAGGCAACCATAAAATTTACTTAAAAGTTATGATTTTTGCATGTTTGCCTAAATGTTTTAATTTTCTGTCAAAAACCATTGAAAGATGTTTTGCAGTTAAATATTTGGCGAACGTCAAAGACATTTTTATTTGTTTTAAGCTGCGTCTGGACGATTGGTAATCATTGGTCATCCAATCAAAACAAATCAGCGGACACAATTTCCTTGGATTGATTTAATACAAAAACCATCACAAGATCAACTGTCGCCGGCTGAGCAAATATCAACGAGCTGTACTTTGCTGTATTTTAATTATTGAAACAAGAATGATTGTTGGTTTGTGATTAATTTATTTATTTTCATTAACAATTTAAAAATATTTGAGTTTAAATTCAATTTTGTAAATTTTGTAAATATTTGTTCATTGTAAATTTTCTATGCCGTTTCCTTATCATGAATTTAGACGATGAAAAGGATAAGCAAAATATTGTGGGTGGTTCTAAAAGTGATGTCGGTGTAATTTCAATAAAATTACCGCCTTTTTGGTCTAGTTACTCAATCATGTGGTTCATTTAAACTGCAGTGAAGTTTTCATTAGCGCGTATTACCTCTGAAACTGTCAAATATTTTCACGTCCTATCTGCTCTACCGCAGAGTGCAATTGATTCAGTTCTAGAATTTAATTCAAAATCCTTTGCAAACCGATGCTTATACAGTATAAAAAAACAAAAAAGTATCGAACGTCATTCTTTGAGTGCAGACAACCGAATCGAAAAACAACTATTTAATATGGGTTAGGGGATACAAAACCATCCGAATTTTATAGGCATATGAAACAGTTAGCTGGTATATCCGGCACTTTTGGTTATAATTTAATATTTAAATTGTGGCTCAGACGACTACTTTTGGCCATAAATATGATTTTCTTCTATTTGTTCTGCGTCATCTGCCGCTATAACAGCACTGCAAGTCGGAGAAGTTCCAAAAGAAACCGCTTTGCTGGTACCATTTCAAATTCAGAAATAAAACTATAGAAAGTGAGACAAGCCAAATAATTTCCAGTCTAGTGATAACTCAGTAGTAAAATAATCCAACAAACTAGAAAGTTCCACTACAATTGCGGCAAATAGTGGAACAAATAACCAACGTCGTCTTTTTGTTTTTGTTATCCGAAATAAGTTTACATTTTTAATGGGTATAGGGGCAGATATTTCGGGCATTCTCCACATTTCATAGGCTTCGTTGCCCTGAAGATTCTGATTTTTTCTTATCAGCTGCAAATGGTATCCCGTAGTTTCATCCATCCATTTCTGTTAGCAGCCGCTAATAGGCCCATTATTTGTGCCAATTTTTCGACCAAATTTGAATTTTTTATTGACTTGAAGGGTAGACGCTTGATCGACAGGGAAACAAATTTGATTATTAACGCCTTTGGATGGTAATTACTGCTTCTTGTTGCAAGAATTTCCTTCTCTCGTCTAATTATGATTTACCATTAAAGCATTCATTTGTCCATCATATTGACATAAAAGTAAATCTGAAAAATTAGAGTTTGGACACATGGTTCAATTGGGACTTTTTAGTTCATCATCGTCCTTTGTTGCTTCACCACTTCACCTAGTAGATATCAAGCCAGTGACTGCTATTATCGTTCCGAATAGGTATCCTATACCAAATCTTTATAATTTTTCTATGAATTTATATGGTTGCCAAGTGCTCTGCTATAAGACAGCAGTAAAAACTCCATTTGGCTTGTTTGAGTTTAATCGAATGCCATTTGGCCTAACAAATACTGTGGTAAAGGATCTAGAATTTGTTTTCACATACATATGTATATCGATCATATTTTAGTGTTCAGTAGAAATGAAGTTTTTACGGATTATAAGCCATTGACGAATGCATTTATGTATAAAACGAAACGTAGTTCTCGTCAGTTTGGACACTTGGATTATATTGCGTAGCGCACTAACGACGATTATATTGCGTAGTACACAATGTGATCGCAAATTGGCTTTCTTGTGTAGACAATTATATCTAGCGTAGGTATCGATGCTATGGACTGCTCAAGCTATTCTCAATTTACAGCATTCAGATAAAAGTACCTACTTCTTCCCATAAAAGAAAACCCAAAAACTGGAATTGACGGAAATACATTTAAGCAATGAAATGAACGGGTATTGTGTGACATTACAACTGGCGAATAACGCCCATTCGTAGGAATTCGCGCTCTCACAAACTAGTAACAACAAGGCATTTTTGGACAAAAACTTGTGCAGCCTATCGAAAAGGTAAGATTAACCGCCATACGCGATCAACTAATGGAACATTTAGTTTACCTCAAGCAAGATTTCAACATATACACATTTGGAATTTTGGTCCACTTCCAATATCTGACGGATGTTCGTACGTTGTTACCATAGTGGATAGGGCCACCAGATAACCGGGCGCAAACCCAATTCCGGACAAGTCTTCTTGTTCTGTGGCTAAAATTTTGTGTTCACAGTGTATATCACGTTTTGGTATCACGTAGGAGATTAACACTTATCGATGTTCGCAGTTTGTGTCAAAATCGTTCTCTGAACCAACGAATTTTCTTGGATGTCATCGTATTTGCACAACTGCATACCATCCTCAATCAAATGAAATGGTAGAGCATTTTCAAAGAGTACTTAGAGCTTCATCCATAGCTCCAGGAAATGCTATACTAACTGGTATGGGAATTCGATGGGTACTTCTTTGAAGTTGTGTACGGCGAAATATTCAAAATTCCAGCAGATTTCTGTTTTTTCGAACCTGGGTTCTAATATGTGGCCTCGTGGTTTATTAATTCGTCCATTTGTAAATCATTCACAACAGCCAAAAAACAAAGTTGCTATAACGTTCCAACAACTCCAATAACTGCTGATGCATCCAATACTATTAACGATTTCACCCCGATCTACTACCACAACGCCTCCAGTATTCGAGGTAAAGCTAATGTTTTTCATTCAGGCGTGCTTAACAACGATTATGACTTCATAACAATCAGCTAATTCGGTTATCCTAGGCTGTTCCAGTCAGATTGGCCAATACTACTTCGACTGTTGTAGTCGCCGTGTATATACTATATACCTAACACGTTTATCAACTACATCGACTCAACTGATATGCCTCTAATTCGTCCTAGCGACCAACTTATCATTGTTGGCGACTTTAATTTACCCAGTATATCTTGAGATGATGTGGATGGCGTATTTTCTTCATCTTTAACGATGAGAGAAGATAGATGAACTACTCAGCTGAACCGTTAGTAACAGTTGGAGGAATTCCCTTGATGCCAAGATTTCATACATGTCCGGACTTCACTGGTTGTGGGAACATCTACCACGTACCGATTACGATAAATATTTTTTATTCTAATTGTAAAAAAAGTTATGTTTCTAATGATTTTTATTTTAATTTTAGAAAATCCGATTTCACACCCTTAAATCAATTTCTCAGCATTTCTGTTTTCTTACAACGCGGTGGAAATTTGAACTGTATGGTGTTAAGGTTCAATGATCTTGTCAGGTGTGGTATCGAAAAGCACGTTCCGCGGGTTAAAATACGTGAATAAAATCGATGTCTTGGTGTTGCTCGAGAGCTCGGAAGGACGTTAAGTGCCTCATCTGGTTCCTTTACAACAATTATGTAGTGCGAATTGAGGAAAAGTTAACATCTAGTCCTAAGGAGTTCTGAAATTTCATTAACAGCAAGAAAAAAGTGGCTGGCTTTCCGTCTTCTATGTCTTCCCAGAGCTCCGCCACTAGTCAGCCCTTGGATATCTGTAATCTGTTTGCCAATTTTTTTGCGTCGGTTTACAAACATGTTTAGTCGCCCAAACGGGATTACTTACTCCAGCTTGAGGTTGGAACAGGAGCGGGTTATGATGGCTTTCCGTCGATTTTGTTTAGTTGTTGTGCTGAGAGTTTGACCCTTTCGATTACCTTCATGTCTAATGAAAGATTTTCTTTGGAAAATTTCTTGTATTCATCCAATTTTCTAGGCGGGTAGCTTTCCGTCTTATCCAAGCTGTTTGAGTCTATAGTTCAAATAATCTTGTTCTACCACACTAAAAATTCATTTTTCCTGCATAACATGGATTTCATCCCGATAGGTCTACAGTAACTAACTTCGTTTCGTTTTGTGACGACTTATTTGATAGTTTAAATTAAATACATCAGCTCGACGTTGTTTTTACAGATTTTGCCAAGGCTTTTGATATGAATGACCACTCTATTCTTAATAATAAGTTAGAGAGTCTAAATTGTCAGTTCATTCCTATTAATTGGTTGCGTTTCTACCTCATCGACAGGTAGTCACATTGGCCCATTGTTGTTTTCCTTGTTTATCAACGATGTGGTGCAACGCTTTGAGTTTGCTAACTGTCTATGGATGGAACTTGGCTATTCCATAACCGATTTTAGAGAAATTTGATATGTGCGTTCGAAATGGGATTCTGCAATGATTATTAGATGAATTTCTGGATGGTGGTCAATTGGGATGGAACTTGGCTATTCCTTAACAGATTTTAGTGAAATTTGACAGGCCCGATAGAAGTGGGATTCTAATAGAGTAACCTAAACAGGTTACGGCAGATATATAATAAATATATCAATATGAGTAACATCAAAAGCTATTGTCTATGGTGAGGCAGATCGGGAATCGGTAGAGAAATAATTTGTAATTTCCACCCTATTTGGCCGTACTCCAGAACTTTATCTAAGAACTATTTTAAAATCCCACTTCCAACTCATATATTGAATTGCATCACAATCTGTTAAGGAATAGCCAAGTTCCATCTAAATTTTTGATATTTCATCAACTCATCTAAAAATCATTTTAGAATCGATTATGAAAGAGCCAAGTTCCATCCTATTTCGACGTATTCTAGAACTTTATCCAAAAATCATTTTAGAATCCCATTTTGATCGCACACTTCAAATTGCAATAAAATCGGTTAAAGAATAGCCAAATGTCATCCTAGTTGGCCATATTTCAGAACTTCATCTAAAAATCATTGTAGAATCCCATTTCCAACGCACATGTCGAGTTGCATCACAATCGGTTCAGGAATAGCCAAGTTCCATCCTAGTTGACCATAATCCAGAACTTTATCTACAAATCATTTTAGAATCCCATTTCCAACGCCCTTGCACCTGTTCGCTAACAAAACAATCAGGCTTTCTAAAGAGAGAATTTTAGAAGGTTTTGAATGTAACCGTTTGAAAAAATAACAAGAGCAAGAGCAATATAATAATGACGTTTTTATTCGTCAGAGCAGATCGTATTTATTTTCTCATTATAGCTCAATAACAAAGAGCGAAAATATGATAACACAAACGGAATAGTAGAGGAGCAAGAGCCTTATAATAAACATAACGCTCCTGTTCTTCAGAGCGATATTTTTTTTTTACAATATCGCTCTTTATAAAAAGCTTTTTAATAAGTTTTATTATCGCTCTTGAAGAAAAATGAAATCCCATTTTAAACTCTGGATTTTGCAGTTGATCAATTAACAATAGACTGGCTCGGAACGTGAGCAAATGTAAGACTCTTTCTGTTAATCGTACCCACTCACCCATTTTTCACCAATATCAGCTGTACATTGAAGACATTGACCGAGTCGAGTTCATTTCCTATCTTGGTATCATTTTTGCATCTGACACTATACATTTACCAGACAATTGTATGTTAACACAACTGTATGTCTCGATTGTTCGGTCTTTTTTGGAGCATGCATCTCCATTTGGGGCGCCATCGTACCATTGTCATGCGCTCTAATGTGTGCCATCCATGCGTGCTGTGGATTATGTCCTCCCATCATATCAGGATCGATATAATCTTTTGAAATTACAACGTCTTGACTATCGCCGGAACGTAGCTTCTGCGCAATCAATACTGACGTGATGGGCTTTTAATCGTTGACCTGGTGTCAACAAACCATGGTCTTTCGGAACCAATCCTGAGAACATCACGGGTGTGTAATTCAGTATCTGAAATTTTTGATTTTCACTTGTCGAAAGACTTGTTGAAGAATGTTTTATTTAGGTTTTTTTTTTTAATTGTAATAATTGTAGTTAGCCGTAATTGTTTGTACCGATTGTAAATAGTGCAGGTATCAAATAAATAAAAACACAATCAATCGATAGATTAAAACCAGCGTACACAACAGAGAAATCTTTGCCAGTTTGAATAAATCAGGTTTGCGTAAAGTTTCTTTTCAGAATATTTAGAAACTTTATATTGCGCTTCGCTGGAGGAGGACCAGTCAACGTATACTGCCATTACATATCTCAAAGAATCTAAGAATCACCAGAGAATCCAGCGATTTGAATTATTTTATGAATCAAGCGCCCCAACATTACCACCGGAATAATTTTTGTTCATTGAATCGTTTCCGAGAAATTTCAATTGCTACGAGCAACGAATTCAAAATTCATTT
Organism: Tipula vernalis; assembly: GCA_958295665.1. NCBI lineage: Eukaryota > Metazoa > Arthropoda > Insecta > Diptera > Tipulidae > Tipula > Tipula vernalis. Next base: position 123,111,844 of record OY282558.1, on the reverse strand, counting down.
TATAAGTAGAAAAGTCTAAATAACGATACTTTAATATAATACGCTCTAAAATATAAAGAACAACTGTCTTGAACTGTTATTTTGCCCTATAAGCCCTTAAAATATTTTGTAGCTCCTTTATTTCTAAATTTAGCAGTCTCAAGATATAAGTATGTAGGTAACTAGAAGTCGTATTTTCGACTTGCTTATAAAATGAAATTGGAATTTTTTGCTCTTAGCAAAACGAGATTTCTCGGAAGCGATTCAATGTACAAAATTTATTCCGGTGGTACAAAATAAAATTTCGCAACCAAAATTTCTGGGAAAATTTTTCGGGAACTCGTTCAACGAGATACTTTGATTCATTTCAATAAATCCCATTTAAATCTTGAAACGATCAAATTCAATCAATAAAATTGGATTGATTTACCAATTTGCTCTCACTCAAATTTAATTGATTGTACGACACCAGAAATTTATAAAATATGTATATATGTGTATGTAACCTCAAAATACATATACAAAAATCACACAACCGAAAATTTTTAATTAATTTTCCATCATATTTATTTCCAACTCGATTTTTTTCATTTCATTTCCTTTCCAGAACAAAATAAAAAATATGTTGCACAATAAATTTCCATTAACCCTTTCGAAACACGCAGTAACACACACGTTGCATTTTATAGATATTATGGTTATAAATTATAATAATGCACAAAACTATTTCTAATCTTTGTTTTTTTTTTTTTTTAGTTTTTAAATGTCATCTCGCGTCTATCTATTCAGTATATGTATGTGTGTAAAATTTGTAATACCGCTAAGTGGTTACTGATAGATAACAAATCATAACACCAAACTATATAAATTTTAATTTTCCCCGCTGATATACATAATAATGATGATCATGATGATGATTATTATTAAATGTATGATGAAAATATAAAATTGGTTCGAGAAGAAAACGAGGTGTTGACATTACATAAGAGTGTTTTTCATCCCATATAAACTCGTATATACATATGTACATACAATACTTTAATGGATTTCACAGTGTACCGTCATCGTTGTTGAGGTTGTCGTTGTTGTCGTTATTGTTGCTGATGGTTTGAGATTCAAATATATGGATTTTGATTAAAATAACAATATCAGCTGTGAATTTTCACATAAAATGTACATCATTATAGCAGTTTTGATAGTATTATTATTCCGGCTGACTATGTTGTATATATCCATACAATATAGTGAGTGAGATTGATTATAATTATGTTAAATTTACTGATGGCTACCACGATATCATTTTTATTATAATATGAGTAAACACCAGCAGACATACACACAACAGGCTTATAAATAAAAATTATGGAAAATTTATGAATGTTTTCCCATTTTATTTATTCAATTTTCTAGTCTGTTGGAATACTAACATAAATTATAAATGAAATTGAAAAGTATCAGTTAGTATGTATGTATATACTAAATAACTATATTTTACTACTCGCACTTACATTTAAAATTTTATGCTTTGTCCTTAGGTAATATACATTTTAAATAAATAAATAACAAAAAAAATTTGGTAACCAGACAAACATTTTCCTTGTTCAGAGTGTTTCTGTGTGTGTTTATGTAGAGGGAAAATCAATTTGTAATTGTTGGTTTTAGAGAATTTGATTTCTAGAAATAACGTTAAAAATTTTTTTTTATTGCAATTATACTCGTACTGCTGAATTTCATTGCCGATTTTATAGTTTTTCGGGCTACATTTTATGATATTTTTGCGATCATAATTTTGGTAAAATCATTATTGTGTAATGGTTTTTGGCAAAATTTTGATTTTTAATTTTCAATTATTTTCATTTTAATAGAATATTTATAGTTGGTTTTGTCGCCGATCGGTTGTAGGTAAAGTAATGATTTTTTTGAAAACATTGAAACAATAATTATTCATTTGAAATGTTAGGTTTTATCGGTACTTGACCAAATAATTATTTTTTTTACGAAGGGAGAAATTATCGAGAAATTTTGCCAGTTTCAGTTTCGATCTGAGTTTTTTTTTTTTTTTTTTTTTCCCCTATTACAACTGATTTACAAATCATTTAGTAATTTATCTTTCTTAAATGAAGATTCACATTTGACGGGCAGTAGCCCAATGGTTACTCCAGTTTGAATTTACATAGTAATTATTTTTCTCTATCCGAATTAAATACAACTGCCCAATTCCAAAGGTTTCTGCCTTTAAAGTCTTCTTACTGCATTGGTGGTATCCAACAAACTTCGTATGTCTGCATTTTGGTGCCGAGATATCCGCTGAATGTGTTTCTTCGCATGATTTTGTATTTCTTCACTTACATATTACATGTTTAAGTCCCTATGGAGGTTATCATTTCTAATGTACCATGGTGCGTTTACAATGCCACGCAGCACTTTGTTTTGAAAACATTGAATCATTTGTACATTTGTCTTCTTGGTACAACCCCAAAGTTGAATACCGTAGGTCCATATTGGTTTAAGTATTTGCTGATATAATAGCAATTTGTTATGTATTGTAAGCTCAGAGTTTCTACCTATTAGCCAATACATTTTCCTATATTTAATGTTCAATTCTTCTTTTTTCTTTTTAACATGCTCTTTCCATCTAAGCTTGCAATCGAGAGTATTTGGCTGTATTTGCATTTGGAACCGGCCTTGAATTAAGTTTCACTGGAATCCAGTTAACTTTCTGGTTCGTGAAGTTTACGTGAACCGATTTTGCTTCGTTTAGGCTAATGCGCCATTTCTTTGTCCAACTACTCACTGTGTCGGTTGCTTTTTGAAGTTTGGTCGTTGCTTCTGATATACACTTTCCAGTCGCCAGAATAGCTGTATCGTCTGCAAATGTTGCTATGGTGGCACCTTCAGTACGCTACCCTGTGGTATGCCTGCTGATATTCTCTTTAGTTCAGAGTACTCTTGGTTATATTTTACACGGAAATGTCGGTCTGCGATATAAGATTTAAGAATTTGATAGAATTGCTTAGGTAAATCTCGATGCAATTTAAATTCAAGTCCTTGGTGCCAAACTTTGTCGAAAGCTTGTGCTACATCTAAGAAGATGCTGGAGCATATCTTCTTATTCTCAAGTGAGTCTTCGATTATATCCGTTATTCTGTGAACTTGTTCTATCGTAGAGTGATTTTCTCTAAATCCAAATTGGTTTGGTGAAATCAAATTTCTCTCTCCTATTATTGGCTTGAGTCTCTTGAGCAGTAATTTTTCAATAATTTTGAAATTACAGGAAGTAGTGAAATCGGTCTGTACGACTTTTTATCGTTCGCTGGTTTGCCTGGTTTGGGGATCATAATTACTTCAGCAACCTTCCATTGCCGTGGGACATATTTTAGTCTGAAGACAGCATTGATAATTTGAACCAATTTTCGTAGTCCCTTCTCGGGAATGGCTTTTACGACTTGTCCAGTAATTAAATCATATCCTGGAGCTTTTTTTGCGTTCAAATTACACTTGATCTCATTTTTTAATTCCTGTAATGTTACACATCGAATATTATATTCATCAATTTTGCTAATTGTTATTATGTTTTCATCTGCTGTTTGCCTAGGTAACGGTTGAAAGGTGTCTTCCAAGTGAGCTGCAAATAAAAAAGCTTTTTGCTTGTCACTTTTGGCCCAGGTTCCTTCCCCATTTTTAATAGGTGGCACATGCATTTTAGTTCTTTTTAATCCCTTTGTTGCTTTCCAAAGAGAGTAATCAGTATCTTTATGTTCGGTGAGACCATTTAAGTACTTGTTGATAGTTTCATTCTTAAATTATTTTATAAGTTGTTTTAGTTTATTGCATAGAAAATTGAGGATTTTTTTGTTTTCCGGGGCGCGTGTCCTTTGCCAGGTTTTTCTTGCCTTCCGTTTCTCTCTAACTAACTCCCTGACCTCAATAGGATAATTTTGATTCCTACGGGATTCGGTGTGACTAGCAGGAGAACTTTCCCATGCTGCTTGTTGAATAGTACTGTTAAATACCTCTAGTTCGTCTTCCAACTGTACCGGTGTTTTAATCGACACTCGTAGATTTGTTTGCATTTCAATTAGTTCTTGGAATAGGTCCCAGTTAGTTCTTTTATTTGTTAATTTAGGCAGGTTATCCTTATTAATTATCATTGTGCTGAGTGTCATGATAACAGGTGTATGATCGGAATATATCCCTTCGCTGTTTTCGATGCACATGTAATCCTCGAAGATCCCTTTCGTTACATAAAAATCAATGAGATCTGGTATTTTATTTATATCAGCAGGCCAGTATGTTGGTTTACCTCCAGAGTGGAACTCGCAGTTATTTATTCGTCCGGCTTCGAATAGCTCTTTTCCTTTATGGGTTGTAAGTCTTGATCCCCAATAGGTGTTTTTTGCATTAAAGTCACCACCAATAATAAAATTGGATCCTAGTGATCTAAAGAGTCTATTATAATCTTCTTTGTTTAGATTATAGCGTGGAGGGCAGTAGATAGAGGAAATACTGTATTCATTATTATTGTTAGTTTCAACTTTTATGGTTTTAACTTGCATACTTTCCTCTTCTATACTAGGTTCTTCATAGTGTTTGAGACTCTTTTTCACTATTACTGTTGATCCTCCTCTGGGTTTTCCTCCTGGGTGAACAGCATGGTAACATTCATAATCACGTATTTTAATAAATGATGTTTTTGTCAAATGGCTCTCCGATATAAGGCAGATATCTATTTTTTCTAAATTTAGAAAAATTTCTAGCTCTGGAACATGTTGCGCTAGTCCGTTCGCGTTCCAGGTGACAATTCTTAGTGATCTGCTCATTTTAGTATATGAGGGCTGTTGCCTCGTTCAAGGTTTGATGCATATCTAGACGCTTATATAAAGCTTCTAGACCACGTTCTTGCTTTGCTAGCCTTATATTTATGGCTTCTATGCTTCGACAAATCCTTTCAAGGGGATTATCATTCGTAGCATTAGATGATTGCTGTACAATTTGTGAATAACTTTTCCGCTCGGTACCAATACCTGGTGGTTTTGGCTCCGCTTGGGTTTTAGTTGGTTTCTCTTCTCTGGTAACCCTAGGGTTTTGAGGAAACTGATGCGTTTTGTTTCTTAGTCTTTGAAGTTCTTTGGCTACTTCACAGCCTCTATAATTTGCAGGATGATGCCCTTTACAGTTTATACATTTTGCAGGGGTGTTTCTACTTTCTGTACACTCTTTCGCGTTGTGTTTTCCAGCACATTTTACGCATCTTGGCTCCCGTCTGCAATATTTTTGCGTGTGATTGAAACCTTGGCATTTTTTGCATTGAGGTATTAGCCTCGTGTTTTTCTTAAGCGGTTCTATTTTAACCCTCATGTTGAGAATTGCTTTGATGTTGAAGATGTTTTCAACTTTCTCCTTTTTGTTAAACGTAAGCATGAAGAGTGGAAGCCCCCTTTTTTTGACTTGATTGTTCTCACCTCTGCCTTTAGGTCTCTTCTGCCTTTAGGTCCTCAATTATGTCCTCCTGCTTACACGTTGGATGAAGGCCTCTGGCCATAACCTTAATTGCGCGTTCGTTTTTATCTTCGTATGTGAACCATTCTTTACCTTCCGCATTGAGCTTTGTTGCTAGAGCTCTATATGTGTCGGAATCTGGTGTATTGATTTTCCACACGTTGTTGTTTAGTGACACTACTCTATATTCCTTAGCTGTCACTGATTTCATTATAGATTGTATACTTGCAAATTCTGTTATGCCGATTACATTAATTGGCGGAGGAGCCTTTTCTTTCGGTACAACCTTTTGTTGCTGTTGCTGGTGAGTTGGTTTGGTATTAGTATCACCAGTTACTAATACATTAGCTTGCGAATGATCTCCAACTTCAGGCGAGAATTCTGCTTTTCGTTTTTTGGTAGGTCTTTTCTTCCTTTTCAGTACCCAATCTGTTTCTCTCACGAGATCCTATACATCAGTATGGAACTCATTGTTATAACTAGTGTGAGTACTTGTTTCATTATAACAAGTTAGCGGGTTTTCAGAAATCTCCATTGGTTTGGGCTTCTTCAATTCTTCATTTTCTTTTTTCAGCTTTTCAATTTCGCTTCTTAATTGGGTTAAAAGTACCTCTACTTCACTGAGTTTTCGACAGAGTTCAGCGTTTTCGTCTTTCTGCTGATTTGCAGAGTTAGTATGATGGTTTGGTGATCTTAACAACATTGAACTTCTTTCGAATGGGTTTAGCAATGATTGGCTCACCCCAGAATCCATTGAGCCAGCCTCGTAAGAGGGTGGATTAGCCAACTGGGTAGTTGGTTTACCACCTGGGGTATTGTTTCCTTTTTGCGTTGTATTCATTGCTTTAAAACTGGTTATGTATCAACTACCAACCTAACCAGTACAAGTTGGTAGTGGGTCATTGAAGATCTGAGTGAGAATATATTATTATTTTTTAAAATTTAATTTAATTTAAAAATCTAATTTTTCGTTATTCGTACTCACATCGAAACTGAAACTGGCAAAATTTCTCGATAATTTCTCCTTTCGTAAAAAAAATAATTATTTGGTTAAGTACCGATAAAACCTAACATTTCACCTAACATTTTTCCTAACAATTATGTTCGCGCCAAAATTCAAATAGCGTTGTGCCAGTCGCATTACCAATGCCGATAAACGCGTACATTTCATCCACATTGGTCTCTTGCCAAAGGTAATATAGTGCTTTCCGCATGTTGGCTTAGTACATAAATCGCAAACAGCAGTTGGTGTCTCTGTTTTTCGTCCGGTAGCTTTCATATTGCTTACATCTGCGCGGTGCATTGTTTACCTGCGCACTTGTGAAGAGACATACTTATAAGTTAAATTTAAATTAAAAAATGGTTGGTTAGTTACCTGCATTTGTGGAAACGATCGCGTAGAAGCGATTTTGAATTGATAGCCGATCAACTCCATTGCAGTTCTGACGGTTGGTTTTAATGGAAGTTTGCTGTGGTTTTCAAGATGTTGCTGGACCAACTCAACTGCAAATTGTTTTAGAAATATTTTTCTCTTCTCGAATTTATTGGTGTTCCAAGCCGGATGACATAGTTCGAATAATCGGAAAGCCCCAAGTCCGGCTACATCAAGCATATTATAAAATAACAACATTGGCTAACGGTTACATTTCTTTTTGCAGGTGTAACTGCGCAATATTTTGTCAAATGTGCCGATGCCGGCCTTTTTTCGTTGTAATCATGAATGATAATTGGTTGTCTTGTAAGTTCGTTTAACTCCTCTGTGGCATGTGCAGTCAACATTAGCAGACAATTTTTTACTGCTGACCAGCGACACCTCATTCGAAAAGCAAAAAACGGAACTAAACGATCTTTTTTTTAGCTTCTTCTAACGATGCGAATAGTCATGGTATTACATAAATTATGTTCGCGCCAAAATTCAAATAGCGTTGTGCCAGTCGCATTACCAATGCCGATAAACGCGTACATTTCATCCACATTGGTATCTTGCCAAAAGTAGCATTTTTATTTGATTTTGTGCACGCTGATTCGCTTCGTACGTTCTCTTCACTTTTTTATTGGTTTCCAAAACAATATTTTCAATAATGGCAGTGGAAAAAAGATGATTGAATGCGTCTTGCTTTTTAATAAAAGTTTCAGTGCTGCAAGCCACAGAATCCAGTCTCTTCTTTTTTAAATCTTCAGTTATCTACTTCTCTGAAGCAGAAGGCATCGACCACCAAATAGTTTTATCGTTTTTGCCTTGTCCCGTATATTTCTGACCACGATTTGCTTCAATTGCTGCTTGGGGTACTTCCTCTAAACCTCCTTCGGTATCAACGACATCAGCATTTTCCATATCTTGAACTAACTGTATAAAATTAACATCTTGAAGCGGTTCATCATTTACATTTGGATCATGAAAATCGCAGTCATCGCTATTCGGTTCATAATTTGGATCATCGTCGCCATCACAATCAGCATGTACTCTAGTATCGATTATATCGGCAGATAACAGTGCAGCTGTAGGATGATCTCGCCCACCAATCGGTTCAATCACGGTTTCGACATCATCGTCTTTATCACAATAATCTGCAAGCTCTTGTTGTTCCTCTTTAGTCAAATCCCGACGAATATTTGCCAAATAAACAATTCGCAGAGGCACTGATAAGCTATAGGTACTGATATTTCAGGAACTGATTTTTCAAATAACTCAAATTTTTCAAACAATAAATCCAAAACTAGAATTTTGACAATGCAGTTATTTTTTATCATTTCACAATCAAAAATCGTTTAGGAATGTACGAAATAACTAAATAAGTATAAGTAATACTTCTTGTCACTCACTCCGCAACTGAGTTATAAATGAAAATTTACGTTACTTTTGACACAACAGGCAATGGCACATTTATCTAATAACACTCTATATTTATTCGTATGTTTCTGTGTAAGTGCAAAATCGAAGAAAAAAATTTACTAGATACAAAATGTACTGAAATAAATACGGGGTATGCAGCTCTCCATACATGAATTTAGGCGGTTTGTGTTTCGACATAATCATACCGAAACTAACACAGAATAAATTATGAATTTACTTTGTTTTGTATAGCTAAACGTACAATACATTAAAAAATACAACGACAAGATAGTCGTGTGGAATAAATAGTGCCTTCTATTCAATGTGGAAATACGCTTGGGGAGACCAGCACCCCAAATACGATTCAAAGGTTAATTGGTAAAGATTTTCTGATTGGAGGTCTCACTATGAAATTTTCACTTAAAGTTAGACGTTTATTTTTTTATTACTTTTGAATACTTTGCAATTCATTTTAATCATTTCACAAAACGTATTAAACATTAGTTAAATATTATGCCCACTAGACTTATGGGTAGCGTAAAACACTCGTATAATAAAAATATGAAGTAAAATTCTGTGGTTTTTTCATATTGGCAGATTTCGTTCATGTTTTTAGAATTTGGAGAAAAGGCGATATTAGGCTTAACTATCGCATGGTTTTGTTTTACTAATTTATTTGTATTGGATTTGGGGTTACTGAAATTTTTCATTAAACTATTTGTAAACGTACCCGTTGCAGCGGCAACAATTCAAAACAATTTACTAGACGCAGCTATTTTAGAGGTCGCAAAGAGCGACTATATGGATTGGTACTGTTAAACCAAAGACTATGTAAAATACCAAGACGTCTTATAAACATTTATTTTGGAAACGTAAAACAACCACAAAAATAAATGGAAATTACAGTAGAATAGCAGTAACTTTATTTTCTTACTCTGTTCACAAACAAAATAATTTTTCGTAATTTCTCATTTCTCTAAATTTGTTTTTGTTTTGATTTTTAAAAAATCAATTTGAAGGTTATAAAAAAAAACAAAAAATTATCGTAATTTTGTATCAATATCTGTTATTTTTTGTAAGGATCTAAAGTGTTGTGTGCGATAAAATTATTCGCACTTCGGTTTCTAGTCTGTCCTTTTTGTTTGCAGGTTGTTAAAAAATTATTTTCAAAATGTTCACTTCGTGAAGAATATTTGTCACATCAGCGATAAAATAATTGGATAATACAATATTAATTTAGACCTAAGATGAAAAAAGGGCAAAATATAATCATCTCTGATATAATCAGAGTCAGGATACATATAAAATGAATTTTTATAGAATTCAGATTTTAACATTTAAAATATTTGAGTTGCTTGTAATCTGATGTGAATTACAAAAACTGTATTTTTTTCGTTCGATGTTGAAAGGTCGAACGTCGGAAGGCCGAATGTCGAAAGAACGAATGTCGTATGGGCGAATGTGTGGAAAGGCCGAATGACCAATGGCCGATTGAGTCGAAGGGCCAATACTGTTGAAAGGCCGAATGTCTAATGGTCGAATGGGTCGAAAGGCCAAATGGGTCGAATGGACGAACGTGTGAAAAGGCCAAATTTTCAATAAATTTTCCTTCACTTAATCGATTGAAATCAATATTTAAAACCATTGAATTTATTTCTTAATGTAAAATAATTTTTGTCTTTTTTTATTATAATTAGTTAATTTTTAATTATAGCACACTAAAAAAACATAACAAGATTTTGATAAAAATATAAATTTTGATATTCATAAAAACATAAATTTTGAAAATTTTCATTCATACAAAGGGTTGGGTATAATATCGCAGCAAACGTCATACCGAAATCACAATGTATCGAATTTTTAAAATCTCGAAATCAAAATCCCGAATTATCTCGAATCCCGATTAAATAATATGATTTTGTAAAATTGTTTGCGGCGCCGCAAATCATTTTACAAAATTATTTATTGAGGATTCGAGGGTGTAATTTTTAATTGTTTGTAGTATGATTGTTTATTAAATAATACGATTATTAAATATTATAATACTATTTATGTGAATTTATGCAAAATCATAACTGTTTACGTATAGCTACGTGCACACATGCTTCTACAGATAGATACACCACAAATGTTGCAAGTGGTGTTTTGGTTGGCTTAATTCGTTGGGTTAGCATAGAATCGGTGAATGTATTGAATCAGATCGCGAATCGTATCACTTCTGCTGATAGATGTACCACAAATGTTTCATGTTATGTAAATGCTCTAAATTGAAATTTTTCATTTATATTAACAACATCTTTTTCTGTTTTTTTTTTTCCAAAATAATATTTTCTACTTAAATTAAAAAAAAGGTTAATTTGAATTTTTTGCGTTTCGAGATAAGAAAATTCGAGTCGAAATTCGGCTTTTCGATATTCGGCCTTTCGACATTCGAGCTTTCGACACATTCAGCCTTTCGACAAATGTCGAATGGCCGAACGCCGTAAGGCCGAATGTCGAAAGGCCGAATGTCGAAAAACCGAATGTGTAAAAAGGCCGAATGTGTCGAAAGGCGGAATGTCGAAAGGTCGAAAGGGTCGAAAGGCCGAATATCGAAAAGAAGAATTTCGAAAGGCCGAATGTGTCGAAACGCCGAATGTGTCGAAAGGCCGAATAGGTCGAAAGGCCGTTGGTGTCGAAAATGATTTTAATTTTTCATCTTTTTATGAATGAAAATTTTCAAAATTTATATTTTTATGAAAGCCAAAAATTATATTTTCATCAAAATTTTTGTATAAAATTGTTTAATAGTAAATCGCCTTAAATATTAAAATCTAATTATGTTTGTTTTTGTCATATAATTAAAAATTAATTAATTATAACAAAAAAAAGACAAAAATTATTTTACATTAAGAAATAAATTCAATGGTTTTAAATATTGATTTCAATGAATTGAATGAAGGAAAATTTAACGAAAATTTGGCCGTTCGACCCAATCGGCCTTTCAACACGTTCGGCCATTCGACCCTTTCCGCCTCTCGACATTCGGCCTTTCAACACTTTCAGCCTTTCGACCAAATCGGCTATTAGTCATTGATGTGCCTTTCGACATCGAACGGTTTGAGGAGCGGTAGCATAAACCTTACCCTTCAAGAAACACCTTAGGAAAAACTCCAATGGTGTTAAATCATACGATCCAGGCGGCCAATTACCATATAATTCCAATTTATCTCATAAAAAGTTATTAATAATCGCTTTAACTCCAACTCTAAAAATAAAGTAACGCAGAACCAGCTTCATTTTAAAAAATGTTTGGACCATATAGCAAACTATAAACCACATCAAACAGTTACAATTCTGTTCGTGTATTTTTGTTTTCATCCCAGATTCGAGTGTTTTGTTTGTTGACGATGGAAGGCTAAAGATGGCCAAGATGGAAGGCTTCTTTTCGAAAGATAATTTTGTCGAACAAATCTTAATTTTTTCTTAGTTTGCTGTAGCCCAATTGGCAATTTAATACGGCATAATCCGTTTGTTTAATTTCTGTGAGCCATGACGAATTGAATGAGGGTTTTCGGCAACACTAGAACTAAAAGCTTCAACATTTTCTTGTGAACGACCAGTACGACTCTAAATTTTGCTTCTTTGATCTTGAACAAAATTGGGTTCCTCAATTTTTTTTAACGATATTTCGAATAGCTGTGTTTGACGGAACATTTATTTGACCATTTTTCTGTTTAATCTGGTAGCGCTTCATATTTACTAACCACAATGTTACTATTTGACAGCAACTGTCAAAACTGATAATCTGCATCATGTTACCGTATAAAAAGAAGGCCTGAATAATTTTGGCATTTTCCTTACATCCTTGAGCTTGAATTAGTAAAACCCATAGTTTTAAAGAAATTGGGTATTTCTATAAATCTTCAATTTTTATTAAAGTTGTTGTGTTATTATTATTATTAATTTCCGTCTCCCCAGGTTCTAAAAATAATAGTTTCCGTTGTTCGTAATCAATTTTGGTTTCCGTATGGGAAGGCTCCGTTGTTTTTGTAACGATAGGATTTAAATCAACGAATGACTGTTTTGTGTTTTTTTCTTCGAAAACCTACCTACATCCTGAGGGTTGATTCTACTTCACGTAGGTATACAATAACAATACTATCTGCTGGTCTTATAAGTACATTTTTTATTTACGGTTGTGATCCTATTGCGAAGATTTGTTCATAAATATTAGAATTTTTCAGAATTGTTCAGAAAATTGATTACCCTTTAAATATTTAGAAGTTAAGTTGGACATTAATTTAAATTTTAAAGATCATATCAATGTTTTACACAACCATTTAGTGTATGCCAGTCGTATTTTTTTTAGATTAAAGCCACTTTGTACACATTTGATGTTAACAAATTTATACTTCTCATTAGTTCAATCTCGACTTAGCTATGAAATTACTTGCTGGAGTTGAATTTATTATAATAATTTAGGGCGATTTCATATAACCTTTAAATTTATTTTTCGCAATTTGTATAAAGCGTCAAGGTATGAGTGAAGTAAACAGATTTTTGGTAAAGCTACTATGCTCACAATATTAATTTACATATTGCTTGGTTCCGTCTTCCAAGATAATTATATTGACGACGTATTCCGCCCTATGCTGTTTTCCGCCCCTATGCTGTTTTCCGCCCCTAAGTCACTGAAAGCTTGGTTAATTGAATTAGATGACTGTAAATTGTTATTCAAAGTATTGAGATAAATTCGAGTTTATTATTTTTGTCAGTCTGTAAATTACTTTTGTTTAATGTTTTAATTATTTTTTTAAATAAATAATTAACTAATTATTTTATCTTAAACTCTCTCCAAATACATTACTCTTTTATTTTAATTATGAGACGGTAGTTCTAAAATTTGATCATTTTGTCGATTACAGGAACTCCTTAATTTCCTTGTCCTTATTATGTTTTCACTTTGAATGTTCACTTTGAATGTTAACGTATTAATATCCAAAAAAAAATGTTTTATGAAATAGAAATTACGAACAAGATACAATTATACTCCTTTATTAGCATATTCTAAAGCATTCTCTTAAATGATCCAATTAGCAATCACCCTCGACTCTGAATTTAAAAACTAAGGCAAACCAAAACCGAAACTTACCTTTAATTAGCATAAAATATAATCCATCCTATACAAATCTTTCTTAATTAATTCATCTTTTATTTATTCAATTTTATCCTTATGAATATACTCTTGAATTATTAATGAACACAAAAAACTGAGTATAGCAATGTACACATATCGTAGTCATAACAATAATTTAAAAAATAATAAATTAATTAAAAATATATCTATAGTTTATGTCTTATTTCAAATATAATACTTAAGTTATAACTTATTTTTTATTTATTTATGTACATTTGAATTTAAATAAAATTGATTATGATTAAGTATTCAGCCTAATTATAAATTAAAAATACTGTACATCTCTATAAATAAATAATTAAGATACATACTTGTATTTAAATAAAATAACAGAAAATATTTATGATTGGCATTTTGACTATAAACAGACAGAATATTATTCGTACTTACATACATAGCTAGATCTATGAATAGAAATTATTTTTAATTCAATCATTCCCAGTAATGTTGTTCAAAATCGTATGTACGCTAAATCAAAATTAAATTCCAAAACTTTTTTTTTTTCGAAAACCTTAGAGAGTATATGAAAATTGGGAAGAAAATATTTCCTTAATATAATTCCTTTGTTTTTTTTTGTATTCTTTCACAAAGTAAATAAAAATGGAAAACCCAACAAAATTTGAATATAAAAATATTTATGTTATGTTCAACAATCTAATGTTATGAAAATTATGTTGATTTTCCTTATGCTGCCGTAAAAAATCATTTTTTTTTTGTTTTATGATTTTTTATGTTTTTCGTTTTGTAGTTATTATAATATTGTTGTTGTTGGTTTGATTTCCTGTTGTGTTCTTTTGTATACATATACACTCTACACATATTTTCGTATGAATTTTGTGGTTTAAATAAATATAAGTAAAAAAGTTGTGTTTGTATCGGGATCGAACATTATAAACTCGGAATTTATTGTGAGTTCATGAGTCCAATGGTAATTCACTTTCGCAGGGACTTAACAATCATTTACTCCAAAAAAAACAAATATCACCACCGCAAGGCGGAATAAAAGGATAAATTATATTCAGCATAATATTTCAATAAAAAGATAAAAAAAAAAAAAATTACAATCACATAAAAATAATAATACATAATACAAATTCTGATGAATAAACGTGATGAAAATATAAAAATCTCGTAAAAACAAAACCGCACACAAATAATAATTTTTCACCTTATTTTCCTTTTATTTTTTATTTTTTTTACCATTCATTGTAATATTTTATTCGCGTTTTGATATGATAAAATTTATTATATCGCGGCGCATACACACACACACACACAAAACCTCAATCCAAATATAATAAATCCAATTTTTTTTTTTTTTATTAAAAAATTTTCGTTTAGGAAAAATCCTCCTACTACACACCACAATCCATAAATAATCCACAAAATTTTTTTTTTTTATATATTTTATAAAATAAAATAAAGGAAAATTGTTATTATTTTTATCGTTATTATCATTATTATTACTACTATTATTAATATTATATAGATTTATATAATATAAAAAAAAAATTGAATAATGATTACCCCGATTATTAGTGATGCTTTTGTGTCTCTTATTTTTGTTTTTTTCTTTTTGAGGACTCGTTTAATTATCTTCATAACAATAAAATCATAATGATTTGATTATTTTGTACACACTGAGTGAACCAATTTGCAGTGGTCCAATATTTGTACCAGTTTTATGTTCAAAATTTTGTCTTTGCTAAACATTGTAATTAGAATCAAGCTGGATGTCAGCAAGTTACATTTTTCTTTTACAATTATAGAAATAAAATAAAAAATTGGAATTTTACCAAACCGTTTCCTACGAAATTTTTCTAATTCCTTCTTAAATTATTATCATCCGATTTCATTAAATACTTTATTAACGTATGCCCCTATGGTATGTTCAAAATGTTGCTCTTTCTTAACTGAAACTCACGGCTAGTTAATTAATGGCATGTAGGGGAATTAAACTTTTTAGGAAAGTTTTACATTACATTCAACTGATCAGAATTCAAACTGAAATCAATGGTCATACATTTCTTTAAGAACTTGTATTGAAAATACAGCAAAAATTTCAGCTTAACATAACATAACATAACAAAACATAACATAACATTTCATAACATAACATAACATAACATAACATAACATAACATAACATAACATAACATAACATAACATAACATAAGATCACATAACGTAACATAACATAACATAACATAACATAACATAACATAACATAACATAACATAACATAACATAACATAACATAACATAACATAACATAACATAACATAACATAACATAACATAACATAACATAACATAACATAACATAACATAACATAACATAACTTAACATAATAACATAACATAACATATAATATATCCGATTCTGCCTGTATGTTATGTTATGTTATTTTTGTTTTTACAATAAAAATTCATATAGGAAGCGGGGAAATAAAATAACATAACATGAATGCCCAATAACAAAATAATTTTTTTTTTTCTAAATTTTTTTCTATAACGAATGTCTTTCTAAAGTAACGAAATTTATAAAAAACTCAGTTTAACAAAAAAATAGTTTAATTTATATAATTAGAGAGCTGGTTTGGCGTCTATTGGAGAGGGGGACCAAAGTTGAGTAGATTAATCAACCAGCTCCGTAACCTTCCAGTAGGGTGCGCATCAAGTAAGCTGTTCTGGCCATATATTAGGCAGCTGCGTGATGGGTACAATTGTGTAAGTGGTAACCTGTTCACAATTCGCAAGTGTACGTGCTGCCTCCTCGTAGCAACCACTCTTAACTAAGGCAATTTGCCACATTTTTGGCCATTTGGGACATGCTAAAATACGGCGCTAAAGGAGAAAATCTTAACAAAAAAAACCCAATCTAAGGTGGAACAGTTTATGCCGATGGATGAGTGGCTGATAGGTTAATCAGTCCAAAGTATGCGGACTCTGAATACCAGGCACCCTCCACTTTTATTTAGCCGTCCTGTAGTAAAAGTGGGTGACCTACAGGCGATTTGCAATTCCCAGCAACTCGTAAGAGTAAAATCAAGGCGGGACAGAGGTAGGAATATACGGGAGTGGGACAGCCCTCTCGAAGTCCTTGAGTTTCAATGCTACCCTCTTTCTAGCGGAACTACAAACTGTGGTAAACATCTAGGAGGGAGAGCAATAAGCCCAGATAGTATGTATCACGTACCGGCTGGCAGTATTATCAAGTTCATTAAGAGCCTGAATATTTACTGGACGGATAATTAAGCAGGGTCCAGCACAATAGATCTTTTAGATCGCAGTGCGAGGTGGCTGAACGCCCACATGGCCTTTCAATATTAATAATAATAATATACAATTAGAGTGAAACAATTTTAAATTTGGAAGATCTCTAAAATGTTGTCGTAATTATGTAACAAATTCTTTGAAACTTCCTGGATATTTAACAAATTTTGAGTTATTGAGATTTTTCTCTTTATCAAGTATATCAGCGCCATCTATAGATAATGAGTGATTACTTTCACGTAGATGATTCGATAAAGTGCTGTGTCGATGAAATCAGATTTGTTTAATAATTTTCGATTCGTTTTGATCTGGTGTACGATGAGGTTAAAAAACTACATATTAAATTTTTTTTGAATATGTTGTGTCCAGGTGTTTGTGAAACGCAAGTTAAGTTTGTCGGAACCAATAGAGCAACCAAATTCACAGATTCTGCCAACTCAAGGCCAAATTGAAGGAAGGGATTTAAACGAGAAAAAGTGGGTCATAAATTTGACAAATTCGGAATTTCCTGTGGACATCATTCAAATTTTAAAGTTAGGTAATAAGTTTTGTTTACCTTTTAATAAAGAGTTTTTGCCTTATTATATACAATAATATAGAGGATGTGGAGATTGGTATTTCGGGACTAGATGAGACAGGTCATAACACTATTAGAAATAGACTAGTACATATGTTGACGAATTTCAAACCAAATAGATGAAGAAATCCATCAGATTAGAGGGGCTCAAATGCAAAGCAATTTTTGAATGAGCACCCCGAACTGTACGTGTTGAAAGATGACAAGGGTAACATAACGGTACTTATGGCAAAAATTCATTATGTCGAAAAAATGGAGTTACTGTTGTCAGACAACAACACTTACATTGAAATTCGGAAAGTTGGTATATCTTCAATGCAATCTAAATTAAATGTAATCATTGGCTCTTCGGAACGTTTAGGAAAAATTGAGAAAAGTTTGGCAAAATTTCTTAAAAATTATCTTGGTACGACCCTACGAATGTATGGTCTGCCAAAAGTGCACAAATGGTATTGTAGGTTGGTATTCACTTGAGTCCAATTGTAATGGGTGCTCAACTGTTTCGTGGTCGCTTGGTCGTGATCTTGTATCAACAACAATGCTCGCCTTTTATATATTGAATATAAGTAGTGAATTGAGCTATATAAACGAGATGATTCGGTTGACGAGGGTTACGATCAGTTTTGGATTCAATTGCTCTTCGATTGTACACCATACCGATAAATCGATAAATGCTTCTAGTAATAGTATACCATACCGATAAATCGTTAAATGCTTGTAATAGAAGCTGGTACTGAGAATCCTAGAATTCCGTCAAATTATGGTATTCCTGAATAATTCCTTCAGGGGTAATCTTGTGATTTAAAATGTGCACTATACTGACATCAAACAGACACTTTCGAGGTGTATAATTTATACTTTTTATTAATTTTTTTGTTGAATGTTAATTAATTCATGTAATTTCTAATATGCTACCGGTGGTTAGACCATTTTAATTGTGTTTCGATTAACACGAGAAGTATATTAGTATTTACGAACAGTAATTCAACGAAACCGACTAATAGACATTCTATTTACATTCTATATATACAGAATGTGCTGTGATTTAAGTACTAGCGAATCGTACTAATATCGTGAAGAAGAAAAAAAATTGTAAGAGAATGCATCTGTATTAGTACGATTCGCTAGTACTTAAATCATAGCACATTCTGTATATATAAAATGTAAATTGTGGTATAATCAGTCCAGTCGCCGCGGCCTGATGAGAAGATTGTTTTTTTCATAATCATAAGCTCATCAGTTCGAAACTGGATTGAATTCTCTTACAATCTTCGAAACATATTAAAAATCATGTATAGTTTATGTTCCTCAACAGATTTGGATGCAACCAAATTATCGTCTATACTAATATACCAATATAGAATCCAAAATTTTCGCGTGAACTCCAATAAACCAAAGGGCGTTTTAACGGCAGTTTTATGAATATCTTGAGTTTGTAAAGGAATAAGACTCTTGACTCTAGGCCAATTTTTGAAAATACCTTAGGTCTATTTAAATGCATTGACAAGTTTTGTGCATGTGGTATGGGATAGCGGTTACACATAAATTCCCAGTTCGATCAATTGCAGGAGTTCTTCATAGCAGAAAGAATAAAAGCATGAGCAAAGTTCGGGAAAGTTCAACATTAACATAAACAAATTTACTTCCATATATGTTAATTGTGGTATTATTGGCGGCTGATAGACGTGGACAGTGTCATGTGTTTTTGTGACTAATATTTATGAGGGGGAAAATGGGAATCTATTTTGCGTTTTATAGCAAGATGGCTGGAGCGTACGTAGGTTTATTGTCTAACGTCTCGACAGTAAACTTTAAAGTTTTAAATGCTGCGACGGGATATAGAGCGGCCTCTTCTATAAAATATTACAAACAAATTTTCCAGGCGCGATTTATGTGATTTCAAAAAATTTGGTCGTTGATTGTAACTAATAGAAATTCTGCTACAGAACTTGGCTGTATAAAGGCTGATGTATGATTTGTTTGAATTAGTTTTAACGGTACCGTCATCTCCTTGTGTTGCATCGAAGAGATTATCGACCATATCCCGTAGTTAATATATGGGTTAATGCTCGAATGGGAGTAAAGCGGCACGTATAACTTTTAGCAAGCGGCGTAACCAAAATTTCAACTAACTAACCACTAATTAACGCAGTCTTGAGTGATTCGTACATATTGTGTTCAAGGGCAGAATATCGTTTTGATTGTATTTATAGTAAATTGTGCCTCTACTTGGAAAACATAGGCAATTGTTGTCAACATTAGGCGTAGATGTTTCAGTATTTGTTGTATTCATTTCAGTTTTATTTTCAACAGGTCTCTTACCAGTAATGTGAAAAAAAAAATGTCTGCACCAAAAGGGCAGAATACGATACGCAAGGCGATATTATTTAAGAAACACACAGAATCTTTCAATTTTCGGAATTTTATGAAAATGATGATACACATATTCTGAGAGAAATTCAAATTTTATTTTAAAAAAATCAGATATTTGTGAACTTGTATAAGTCATTCGATTTTTATGGTGAATAATATGCAAAAATGTAACGTTTTAACTTTTTGCGGTTTTTTATTCGTTTGAAACAAAGCCTTAACAATTAAAAAGCCGTTTTGTGACGGGAATTAAATATTTGAACTCTCATATTTCAGGATTTTTAGACACTAATGAGTACGAGTAGTATCGTGCGTTTTTCGCGGCATTACAGTTACTCATATTTTATTGAAAAAACAAATCTAGATTGCAAATGATTTGGTTATAGTTGTTTGTGTTAGGATTTTATTATGTCTACTGCAACTAAACAAAAAAAAACCTAAACATTAAATAATTTGGCCTTCTAGTAACGAAATTCTTTGAATCTACACTGGTCCAGTATTCCATTCTAATTACGTACTAGGAGCTAGACCTAGAGTGTCTATGACAATATTTGTAATTAGAATTGAATACACGTTATAGTGAAAACATCAACCAGTTTATTTGCCGTTTGATAGATGAACATAAGTGAAATGAAATTCTCCGATTTTATACTAAACGAGATACTATAAGAACGCTTGAAATCTCGCGTTTTAACAGATATTCAACCTGTGAATATCGAAGCAGTGCTTGTAAGTTTTGTGGACTCATCGGTCTCTTCAGATACCATTCATTGGGGGGGGGGGGGGGGGGGGGGGGTCCATTTAATTCGACCAAAAAAAAATTCAAACATTTTAGAGAAATATTAACAGCTGATTTAGGATGTTCTCCAATACGATAGAAAATTTTTGAGTCAGTGGGTTATAGTGAGTAACCCACTGTGATCAAATCTTGAGAAGGTTATAAATATTTCCGTGAAATTAAACAAAAAACAGGTATCTGCCAAAAAATCGCTTTTCAGTTTTCGCTGCTGCTCGTTTTAGAATCGGAAGCGTTGCCTTATAACCTAATTATCGCCTGCGCACAGTGTGGCCGATTTGAAAATGTGAAAAACTCAAGTAAATTATCTCAAAATCTGCACTCAATGGTTTTTTTGGTCGCTGATTACGAATTTAGAGTGAGAGTTGCAAAATTTTACCGAAAAAATCGAAGAAGACCCACACATAAGCAGCCATGACATAGGAGATTAAATATTGATCACAAAATAGTTGTAAACCATTTGTGTAAGGCTGGATATACAAAGAAGTTTTTTCAATATTTTGTTGAATGTTAATTACAAAGAAGCTCGATGTTTGATTGCCTTAGAAATTATCGATGAAAAATTTGATTGACCGAATTTCCATCAGTAAATTGCTATCAAAAAGCAAATCATTACTGACGATGAAAAATGGTAAAATACAAGAATGTCGTTAGAAAAAGATCATGGTCAAAGAAAGGTGAACCACTACAAACGAATGCAAAGCTAGGATTGACGCCCCATAAAGTTATGCTGTGTCTTATGGTGGGAATAGAATTGAATCAAACATTATGAGGTTCTAGAACCTGGTCTACTGTCAGCAATTAACCCGATTGCAGCAAGCAATTACACAAAAACTGCCAGAATTGATCAATAGAGAGCTGTTATTTTCTTTTATGGCTACGCCAGACCAAACACATATTTGATGACCCGGTAAAAATTGAGAGAGCTTGGCTGGGAAGTTTTGATGGATCCACCATATAGCCCAGACTCTGCTAAATTCCTATGATGGTTTAAAGTTGGCTTCAACAAAAAGGACTGTGAAAATAACTTGGCCAAGTTCTCCGCCCATAAGCCCCAAAAGTTCTACACCGATGGAATTATGGCCAATATATTCTAACATAAAACTCATTTTGAATAAAAAAAAATCGTAATCAAAAAATGGTAAAAAATCTCTCCATACTTTTTCTCCAAACTATTTTTCAAAAATTTCAATAATTTCCGAAAAAGCAGCTTAAAGCAGCCAATTTTTTTTTTGACGATAATACCTTCACCTGCAACCTCTGATAAGCTGTACAATCGAACACGACAGAACAACACATCTTTTAGTTACTGCTTTATTGATATTTCATACTGTCAAAATTAGTACATTACAATTTATTTTTTTATTTTACCTACTTTCAGAAGCTGATTAAATTTTGTCCGCAAGGTTGTGCTTTCAATTTTCTTTATTACTTTACACAAGTGCGTTGTTTACCATTTCCGTAACAATGTTGATACTACTCGTACAAAGTTAGCACTGTGACGAATATTCTAGAGCATATAGAGGGAAATATAATCTTCTATGAGTGAGACAGTCATATTGCTGGAACTTCATAATTCATTTTCTGGTTACACAAGCCACACTAGTTCATTTTATAAGCTGGAATGCTTGTCTTTCTACTGGAAATATCTACATGAAAACATCGACCTTACAAGACATCATCTTTGAGAAAAGGAATCTTTCAAATGTTTCATAACATTTTACATCCGAGCATATGATCAACTAGAAGGTTGATCAAAGATATCTATTTTTGGTCTGATATAAACAGGGATTTAGCCCAGTGGGTAAAGTCTTGTTTCTTATGAAAAATGTAAAATTCTACTATACACATAATTTCCACATTGGACATATTGAAATAACATCAGGCCGTTTAAAACATATTTATATTGATATTGTTAAACCTTTATCTCCATTAAATGGTTATACTCATCTGCTTACTTGTGTCGACCGTTTCACTACCGTCGGCAGTCTACTGTAAACGTTCTTTGAAAACTGTTTTTCTCGCTTTGGAGTTGCACTGAAAATAACAAAGGCAAACATTTGAAGGTTTATAGGATTCTGTTTATTCGTACAATGCGGTTGTGATATTGTGTGTTTTGGATGCCACACTTGATACGGTTTTGCTCAATATAATTGGCAAGGCTGTTTAGATATTACACGTCACATAATTTTGGCAGAACCAGTCTAGTTAACCAATCTGATATTCCAAGCGTATGCTCGATTTCCAGATATCCCGCATCATCAGCGTCTTAGGCGACAACAACGATCAGATATAATTAGTCGAATATCATCAGGAGCACTCGAAGCACCTTACATTTTGTTGGTTTTTATGCGCTGGTTAGAATATCTGAGTCCAAACGATCTGTGTTTAATTTGTAATACACCACATCCCTAATACTTTAGTTGTTTGTTCAGCTCCATTTTCTCCACGTTTCCACACGTTTTGAATTTGAGATAAAATTGTGGATTTCAAACCTTCCGGACGAATGAATTTGATTGACTTCTCCTCAAATTAAACTTATAAGCCAATCATCGTTATATTCGTTATGACGCCTAGCAGAGTAAGCTTGCGAGTTACTCACTTGGAATCTTTGGGCATTGACGTTCCTGCTGTAATGGGCGCAACTCGGTGAAAAGTTTGCTGCATAGGTCATTACTGTCATGACGTAAAAATCTGTTTCTCGACTTTTTTGTTTCGCTGCAAGAAGCAAACGCATAACGGTCTATTTCGATAACGCCAATGTGGTGGAACATTCCGCTTCTCCAACATAAATTTCGTCTTGCCAGGCTTATTCGGGTTTCTTACTTTGTATATTTTTATATGCCAATTATGTGATGTCGATTTATTCCATTTTCTGGTGACAGTTTACGGGCCTATTCTTCTCTAAATAATGTTTTATCTGCCCTTATAGAGAAGTTAGTTTTGCGCATGATTTTGTGGTTTTTTTAAAGGGCAATTGACTGCAAAGTTTTCAGTTGTAAAAAATTTGCTAACTTGGCGGTGTAAATCGTCATTATTGCCATTGAAGAACAATTTAAGATGTAATAAGAAGTTCTTATGGTGTCATCAGTAGCGATATGATGTTTAGAACGAAACGTAATCGCAAACTCGAAGGGCTTACCAAGCCGCCAGTGTCATATTATAATCAAGATTTTAGGTTTGGCGTTCATGTTTGTATTTAGAAGGTAAGCCATCCAGATTTATTCTTTGGATACGTAGGTCAAGCAATACGACTGATTGAACATCACCTATTAGGTGCTCCGGATATTGTAAGAGAAATTCGCTTGCTATTTTGTGCGCTGATGCTCGTTACTGCACGTCTGGATCGTTTAGGAATTGATGATGCTTATAGGTAGATCCGTTAATCCCACATTCCTTAAAATATCTGCATTTTTATACGTGGTGAAAGCCTAAACATTTTTGACTTAACTGATTCGGTTTCCTAGGGCCAATAATTTTTCAGTGTCTGGAACTCAATATTTATTTTTACCACCAACTGGACAATTATGATCTGTGAGGTGTTTTGTATCGCTGGTTTCATGGAGCTTGGTATTTCAACAAACCAATTAGGATTTGGCAGTAACTGTGGTTAAAAGTAACGACGCTGCATATTGCATCTGCCAATCTGTAGAAGAGTCATTGAACGTGCTGAGATTAAGTTGGTCGGGTTGATAGCTGATTCTCTTCGGATCTGCTGTATCGAAATTTCCAAAATGAGCTGCGGTCGACCAAAGTGCATCCTCAGAGTGGCCAGAACGTGGGGTATAGTTGCAGGGTGAGAGCTTTGCCGCTCAGACAACATTGCAGTGTAACTATGTTTTACTCGTTAGAGTAACTGTAGGTTTTAGTATATCTCGTGTAGTATGATATAAACATTGGCCACTCATTGAATTGGATCACAAATAGTGGAAGGTTATTTGATAAGAGGTCGAACGGCATTCTGTCTCATCGACAGTCTCAGTGGTTCATTGTTGTTTTCATCTTGGTGATGATTTGTATCGAAACTTGTGCTATTCATAAATCCCGGTCTCCTCATTTATTGCTCTTTCCTCAACCAACTCCACGTAAGCGGTGATATTCCCATAAATTCAATATTCTCCTCTGATTGACGGTGATGTGTTCAATTTTTCGGGATGAAAGCGCAGAATTAATAACAATCACGGCAATGCTTCAGACGTTGAAGCGAATAAATATATGAAAATTTGTTAACACTAAGTTGTTGTGTATCTAAAACCATTTTCGTGAAAATTCTGTGCTTGAACGTGATTTAATCGAAATCGATTGTGGTCAAATTAACTTTGCTGAAATTTTACAGCAGGTATAAAATTAATATTTATTAAAATTTATTTTATTGATATTTAAAATTTCGAATTTGTTGATTCTTTTGTCGATCGTTTTCTGAAGTTTTGAATTTTATCAGTCGAATCTCTAAACTTCGTTTGTTGTTTGGATGAACATTAAAATTTTAAAAACCGTCATTCAAATACATACATAGTTGATAATCTGAAACCAATTTTATACGTTTACGGACCTGAATAATCTGATATGTTTCGCATTCAAACCGTATTTCTTTATTCGATCAAACCATTTGGAGAACTCAAACTTGTTGGTTGAAAACTTGAATTTTATATAGATACGAGTGCCGCATGGTAAGTTCTTGGCCTCTGCAAAAAATGGTGGCACGGAATATGGAAAATTGGGTATCGGAGCAGTGGTAATATTCTTGTTTTTGGAATAGGAAACACAAATAAACTAAATTTATGGACACAGTTGAATTTAAACTCGGCCGTACAAACATTTGTCATGATAAATACCCAGGTCCCCTAAATGAGGTTGCCCTGCTAGAAAGATTCGTTGACAGGAGTTATGACCACAATTGACTCCTTAATCTTGAAAATGGAAAACGGTTGGATTATTTCAACAATACATTTTAAAAGCAAATCTTCCTCATATGGCGAAGAAACAAATTCTCTCCTACTATGAGTCGCTTGCTCATCCACGATTTCCTCCAGATTTAGCCACCTGGGACTACCTTATGTTTGCGAGCTTTAAGAAATGGATTGGAAAAATCATATTATTCAGAAGGGATACAAAAATTGGAATTTTGTCCTAAAAAGAGACAACCCACATGTCGCAACAAAACGATTTCCGATTTTTTGGTTTTGGTATGCAAATACCACCTCAGCTAGCACAAAAATGGCCGCTATTATTATGTCAGTAAAAGTTGAACAGAAGCAAGAAAATATTTTATGCTTCGTTGGTTTTAAAAAATGTTTATAGCGTCTTAACTCAATAATGTAAATTTTAATCTGATTGTTGTTAGAAACTTTATTCCACCTTGTTACATGTGTGTAACTTGTTTACGGAAATAAATGGTAATTTCAACAAATATTTATTAGGATGATGATTTTATTCGAAATAAATTGGCTTCTTCCGCGATTGCTGGTGTAGCTACACTTAACAAAAAACTATTGTTTCTTTATTTACCGCCTTATTGTGTTTGTTTTTGTACTTACTTAGAGCATAATCATTTTAGTATATAGACGGTTACATTTAGGTCAATAGACACAATAATTAATCTTAATTCTATTCGGAAATACATACATACTTCAAAAATCTAATCAATATTTTATAAATTTTTCGATTATCTTATCTAATTTATTATTACATTATATACTACGCTCATTTAGAGTATATACACACATTATGTACCATTTACCATGCATTTTGTCGTATGTCAAAATACAAACAAAAAAACCAAAAATTTAATTAATAAGACATCAATTTAAAACTAAAAATAAGTAAATAAATAAAATCGATTTTTTTTTTTTTTGACATGTGATGACACTTAACGACCTTCATTGCTTATCTCCCAAGTTTGTATTGTATATTATGTACAATGTACATAATATGGGAATTTTTTTACAAAGTGTTTTGCCTTTTCTCGAAAGTATCAGAATTTTTTTTTTTTTTTTTGTGTAATTTGAGACTTTAATTTGATTTTGAGTATTTTGTTGTTTTTATACTTATACATATATGTGCCCTGGACTCAATTGAGTTTAATTTAATGTCACAGGAGATGAACAACAAGATCTTATTAAGAAAACAAATAATCTTAGATATATAAATTTATGGCCAGAATAAAAAAAAAGTGTAAGAAGAAGAAAATTAACAAGGGGAATATTTCGATGTACGAAACTGTGAAAAAAATGTGTCAAAACATCTGGATTTATACTTGAGTTGTTGTTTGTGTTTTTCTTTAAGATGAGTTATTTGTGTATATAGTATTTATTTTGTTATCTAATCTAATCTGTCTTAAACTGTATTTGTTTTTAAGGGATAAAATTCAATTAGAGAAAAAAATGATTTTTATTTTATTTGTAAATAGACAAGGGTGGCGCGTGATTAACCCTTCGAAGCTCGCGTAGCAGAGAGCTTTTCAAAATTAAAATCATGTCCAGAATATTAAATTTTATGTATCCCATTTTCCTATTTATTTATATTTTAATTTATTTAAAGGATCCGGTCACCCCTCGTACATGCATATAATAGCTGGAGAATATTCAATGTCTACATAAAAACGATTAAATTAAAAATTATATCCCTACATAGGATACAATTTTATATTCGGAATGTAAATATGGCATGCAACCACAGAACCAAAACCACTTAAACTGAATTTTTTTTTTGAATGTGTATACTACTATAACACAGTACAACAGATTAATTTCAATAAAAGCACTGTGACAACCGAAAAATTATTGAGACATCTTCTATCCATAAATGTCCTTTTTCCGTCCTGTTATCTAAATAATTTAATTTTTGTAATAATAAAATGTAATTTTCATTAAATAAAGGGTGGCATTTTTATTTAAATTAGGGTGAAATAATAGTTATTGATGATATAGATTTGAGTAGTTTAGAAAAATACAAATTTTAAGAGGGCCCCTTGACGATATCGCTTTTTGAAATTAATTTAATTTTTTATTATTTTTATAATGGCTGGGTGTCAAATTATTTTAGCGATCTAATTTGCACATTCGAGGGTTAGATAGAGTATTGAATATACAATATTATAATGCAAATAAACAATAAACATTTTATGTATGCCGTCAAAATGACTGTTTTGCCGCAAAGTCTTGCGTGATATTTTTATTTTGTATAACAACAATATTCTTTTTAATAATAATGTATTTCAATTTCTATTTTATTACAAACTTTACAAAAAAAGAAAAACCGAACTAAATTTGTCATGATGAGTGCATTAAAGAATTGTAGAGACTGTCATAATTTGTAAAATCACGCTATATGTATACATCTCTTCAAACAACAATGGCAACAACAAATTTAGGTTGATTATTATTAGTATTTATTGTTGCTATTGTGTGTAATATTTTTGAGGTTACAATAATTGCAAACAAAACTATATTATTTTCAATTAAATTAAATTCATATCGTTATACAAAGCATATAACGTTTTCATTGTTTCAATTTAAAATAAAAACTATAAAACCGAATACACAACGTAAAAAAATAGTTTTCATGTTTGTTAATTTGATATGCATATTTAAATACATAAAAGTATATGAATGTAATCAGGAATGCCTCTGATGTATGACAATGCAGTTGTACGGTACAAAAAAAAATTGTTTGTGGCATGTTAGAGGCGGTACACGTATACAAGCCGTAAAGGATTAACTAATTTTAAATTGTCTGCCTAAAATCTCTTTTTGCCCACAATAATCACATCCTTAAATATTTCATAAATATGTATGCACATATTTACGCACAAAGATACAAAACTACCATACAATTTTGTATAAATCCAAAAAATCATAAAAATAAATCAAATATTCAATCCAACACTCTTGACCTTTATCCTTTTTTATATTCTTCCGCACGGTTCTCTTAAACAGATATAGAGCGTACACGCAAGTAACCCCAAAACCTGCTCATGCCAAACAAATGAAATTGGGTGGAAAAGTCTTTTATTATTTTTTTTTTTTGTATTGGAAAAATTGTTTGAGTCGCGCATAACCAAAATACGTATATGGGCCTTATGCGTCTGGCTATTTAAAAACAAAGCACAAAAAAAAAAAAAACAATAAACTTTAAAATGAGATCATGGAACCACATGTTGGAAATGTATACAAAATTTATTGGATACACAATATTGTCATCCAACGAAGTTGTTTTTTTTTTATTAATGCTTATTTCAGTCGCATAAAAACATACATAAAACTCTAAATCCAGAATTTAAAAAAAAAAAACATTTTTTGTTGTTTAATTTTAGGATTTAGGTTTTGTGCGTGTATGTTGTATTTTAGAATTGTTATTAATGTCGACCAAAAATAGTTTATTAATGTAATATATAAATTTAGTGTGCGGTACGCGGGAATTAAAAATTAAAATTTATTTTTTAATTTGTGTTTTTGGAATTAGAAATATAAAATAAAAATGTTAATTATAGAAATAATAGTGTTACTGTTCCCACCCTTTTTCTATACAGCTACTATTTAGTACCGGAGATGCAGTCTGAATAAAAAAAAAAATTTCGAAAGCCACCAAAATTTTTGTGCTGACTACATATTTATATTGCATAATAGTTCAACATTTAGCGTCATATATGTAAACTATGTGCGATTTATATTTAAAATAATGGTCAAACCAAACTATTTATTCAATAAAATCTATGCCACTAAATTACAGTGTAGCAAAAACTTTGTACGGTAAATTATTTTAAGTTTTATTTTAAAATAAGTGTTCACCAAATTTACTCTATGTACGGTGAAACTGCCACACATTTCTTTGAACCAACCGGATCATTACATTTCTTTAATAAATTTCCAGTTTAGCGTGGTCACCTCTCGAAAAGACAACCGTTCGGTATTGACAAATTTTAGTAGTTTAAGGTCTATTTATCAAATGATTTTTTCGGCTTCTTATAGACACAAATATATTTGTGTAAACGGTACTCAAAAAAATAGGAATGTCAATCCCCTCCCTCCCCCCCCCCTGTATTTTACACAACAGACATACTTATCTTAAAATTCTTAATATGTTGTGGGCATTAAACACACACAAATGAGGGTTTTCCTTGAGTTTTTTGATTTATTGAATATAATTCGCTAAATCGGTACGTTCATACTTGATACTGTCTTTGTTAAGTAGGAATTGTATTTTTGTAGTTTAGTCGTAGCTATCTGATGAGTAGATCAACTTTTTTCAGTACGAAACCAAACTATTAACACAATGAGCTCAAGGAAAGTTCCTATTTTTTGTTCAGGATTATACACTTTGTATAACTCTTGGGGTAAAGTACGGGGGGATTAATTTTTCTACTTTTTTTGGGTAGATATATTATGAATAATTGGCCTCTTGATTTTGTTTCTGATTAATCAAGCGAAAATCTTGTGAATGCCATTTCCATTACAATTTTTGGGTCTATAAAAAGCCGAAAAAATTTTAGTGTATTTAAAAATGTAGGAAAAACGAGAGTTCAAAAGAGAAAATGGAGAAGAGAAAAGAGGCGACACGAAAAATGTAAAGGGGCTTGGGCCGGCTTAAGCGGCCAGAGGGGAGAACCCCTAGTATACTATATTATTATTGTAATTGTGGTTATTCTATTTATTATTTAATCGATAAATTTTTTTCAAAAACAACTTTCCTATAATCAACTGCCAAACACCGCCCACTAGACGTATTGGACGGAAGTACGTTCCATTAGCCGAAGGAAAGTGGCACAAAAATTCCAAGTATGAAAATGTGTTATTAAGTGGGAATTGAAGAATATTAACCAGCTGAATGTTTCCTCAGGACAAGATGAAATTTCGATTTTATCGCCTAAAATATTAAATAAGTTTTAATGTTATTTTGTTATAGGTGGAAACTTTTAAATTTTGGTAAAGCTATCTTTTTTTTTTAAAGCACATATGCTTTGTAAGAGTTCTTCGGACATACTATGAAATGTGTCTAATGAATATTGTTTCAGATTTAGATTTTAAAGCAACAAATTTAGATTGAATTGCACTAATATCAAATTGTTTTGACAAAGTTTTTTCGTAAACTATGTGATATGTGTAATAAATTTGAAGATCTGAAGATTCTATTGGTGAATTAAAATAATTTTTTTAGGTTTGGAATAGCAAGGTTTGGAAGCAATAATTGTAGCAACAATTTTTTAGGTTTGGAAGCAATAATTGTTTGATGAAATTATGGAAAACGTTTTGTTCTCGAATAACACTTCTCGATAGGATAAATCATACAACTGGTAGTGAACTGTAGCATATTATGGTTTGACATGTTTTATATTTGAAATGTGCTATTCTGCTTCTAGTTGTCTATTTCTGAGTTGGTGCAAGGGTGGTGACTTTTTTATGATGGTGTGCTTCAGATCTTTTATATGCTTTTGAAACCATAAAGCACTGTAGCTATCTACATTTTCATATTTTAAAACATTGGCAGAAAGATAACATTATGAACATCATTCATCTTAGTTGTTGCACATTCATAGCATACAGTAATTTTTGTCGTACAATATTCGCGTAGAACAAAACAATAATAAAAAATGATTATAATATTCTCGAGGTAATACAGGGCATGAATTCCAGAGTAGAGTAAAAATCACAGTAGCTTCATTGCTTTCCATCTGCCTAGCATTTTCGAACTTTCATTTTGAAAAATACAGCAAAGTGAGCCCTGACGAATTAATATAGTACTTGTTAAATTTATCTTTAGTTTTACTAGTATACGTCAGATGTCTAAGATGTTTACAGAAAAATACGAACAAAAATTATTTAATCACAAAATTATCACACGTTGAAATTTCCCCAAATCAAATTTTTACGGCCATCACTGTCTCACAATCTATGTGATGGATATTGACTTAACGACCAAACGAATTGTAGTAAGCTTTTATTTCAATTTGATCAAAATGCTGTGGTTATGATTTTGTTTTAAATAAATCAATTATTACAAGAAAATAAAAACGATTTATAATTAAGAATTTGTAACGTTTTCATTTAAAAATTTGTCTTAGGAAAAACAGTGATTTCCCATAGGTTTTGTGTGTTTTACTATGAACAGTTTGGGTTTTTCCTCGTTTCTATTTCCCTTATAAAATCTTCGCTTTTTTAGAATATGGCTTTGTATAATCAAGGTTGCTTTGGCATCACACAAAAAAGCACGAATTTTGACATTATATACATTTTCGTTAACTTTTATAACATTTGTTTGAAGATCTTTGGTTCAACAAAATCCTCCAAGAAAATATTGCTACAGTTAGGCTTCGTGCTCCCATGATAAGCTCCATCTAAAATACTGCCTTCAAACCTGAACATTGGAGCTTTTGCACAAAGGTAGATCATCGATACCAATATCACTTTAGGCAGTCTCAACATTACTTTTTTTGAAATTTTCTTTACTATTCTACAGTTTTTCGGATGGCCCGGATGATATTTTCTCAATAATGTCAGCAACGAATTCATTACCTCATTTGCTGTATGGTATTTTGCTCCCCATTCAGCCAACTCTGTTTCCAAATCAAAACACTTATTACTTTTATCATGTTGTTCTTCATCCCCCGTCCATTAAATCATTCGCTTAACTTTATAATTTAAACTATTTACGAAAAAATCTATTAAATTCTCCAACTTATTTTTGATGGTGCCTGCAACGGATACTTTAACAATAGCTTGGATTTGTAGCTCTGAAAAGTCTGAAAGTCACAACACGTAAAGATGATAGGTCAGATGGTGGGCTGGCATTATATATCACAAATGATATTTAGTATTTTTTAGTGAACAAAGATAATGGTTTATGCCTGGTACTATGGTTTGCGCATTTTATCGTCCACCTCGTTCTGAATTTTGATTTTTTTAATTATTTGGAAAGTTTACTGTCTGGAATATTCCGTTAACAAAACAGATGATTTTGTAATTGACTAAATACATTTGTTAATGACGTATGGGTTGATTACCACAAATACGGATGTTACTCGTTCTGCTAGATCATGCAGTATCTAGTTTCTTAAATATCAAAAATATTTTTAATTCTACCATATATTCCAACATTAGGGATCACAATTTTCTGTTCTCAAATTTTTGCTATCCCGATAAATACATTAAGAAAAACTTGGAAAAAAATACTTAACTTTCGTCAAGTAAATGAAAAGTTTAATAACTTTCTACTTGTAACACCATTTACTGTACGCAATCCAAATAGAACTCTTGAAATAATTGTTAAGGTGTACAATGGCTTGGATAATAAATTTACTACGGCACTTTATGTCGATAAGCACACACGAACAATAATGTATAAAAACCAATTTAAGCAGAGTTCAAGTAATATTGTTCTCAAATTTGAATTAGAACGCTTACCCAAACTACTACTACTAAAAAAGTATTTCGCTAAGCAGAATTACTTTAATAAAATGTGTATATTACTTAATAAAAATCATAAACATATTCAATTTGAAAACATTTGTTTGGTACGCAGCTTTGTAGAGATTTTGGTGATATGCAGGTTGTTTAATCAATGGATTCTTTAAGCCAGACAGAGCTATACATAAGTTTGGAACAATTCAATGGAATTCTGATCCCATGTATTTTTCGTCATTTACATCTGTTGAAGTAAATAACGTTATCTGTTCACTTAGTGATGGTAAGGGTGGAGGTCCTGATCAAATTATCAACTATATGTTGAAATTCAGATCACATTTTTTCTCAAATCTACTGTCGGATATTTTTAATGAAAGTTTATTAACCATTATTTATTCCAATTGCTTAAAGGTTGCTAAAGTTATCTCCAAATTATACACAAATCTCTACCTCATGCCAATATGGATTTAGTAAAGGATTAATTACAGAATTGGCTCTTGCTGAAATTTCAAGTAAGATTTATACCGCTTTTTAAGATTTATACCGCTGCATCGGGACCAGTTTGCGTATCAAACTGGTAAATCCACGGTTATGGCCCTTAGCGGGCTAGTCACGAGGATTGGAAAAGCAGTGACATATAAAGGAATTGCCCTTTGTGCCTTTGTGGATATTGAGGAGGCGTTTGACAATACCTCCTATGGATCTATAGAGAGGGCAGCAATGGGAAAAAGGGTTCCACTTTCTACAATTAGGTGGATCCGTTCCATGCTGGAACATCGTGAGATTACTGCCAGACTAGGTGGCGAGTCAGTAACCATCAAGGCCGTAAAGGGCTGTCCCCAAGGAGGCGTACTATCTCCTCTTTTGTGGTCATTGGTTATTGACAGACTACTGGTCCTTCTGAGTAGCCATGGGTTTGATGTCCAGGGCTATGCGGATGATGTGGCTATCATAATCAGAGGCAAGTTTCATGAGGTCATTTCTGATCGCATGCAAAATGCACTCAATATAATATGGTAGTGGTGTTACCAGGAAGGACTCAGTGTCAATCCAAGCAAAACTGTCATTGTTCCTTTTACGAGGAGGACAAAGCTTGCGCTTACAGCTCCCTCGTTAAACGGTACTACTGTTCCTTTTTCCAGCGAGGTTAAATATCTAGGGGTTATCCTAGATCAAAGACTGAACTGGAACCAACATTTGTTGAAAGTTCAAAATAGAGCCATCAAGGCTCTCTGGGCCTGTCAAAGACTCTATCGGCGTACTTGGGGACTACAACCAAAAATGATCTACTGGTCATTTCTTACAATCATTAGGCCTATGGTCACCTACGCATCGGTTGTATGGTGGCCTAAAACTGAGCAGAAGACAACGCAAACCTTATTGAATAAGGTTCAGCGTGTAGCCTGCATCGGTGTTACGGGCTTAATGAAGTCATGTCCAACCGCGGGGGTGGAGACACTTCTAGGACTGACACCGTTACACCTGCATATTAAAAAGGATGCTGCAATTATGGCTCTGAAAATGCAGGCGGAAGGAAATATCAAGCCAGGCAATATGGTGGGTCATCTGGAAATCTTTAAGGAATTTCAGACAGACCCTACCATAGGAATGCCTTCCGACTGTATGCCAGCTAAACTGGACTTCCACAAACCATTCTGTGTTAGGTTACCTGACCGGGATGTGTGGAGGGCAGGTGGACCATCATTTGAGCTAGGGTCCATGGTATGGTTTACAGATGGATCAAAAACGGAAGATGGGGCGGGGATAGGAATACACGGGAGTGGCACTACCCTCTCGAAGTCCTTGGGTACCAATGCTACCGTTTTTCAAGCAGAAGTACATGCTATAGAACTTTGCGCTAGGATAGGCATAGCAAAAGGCCTAAACGATGCAAAGATTTATATTGTATCAGACAGCCAATCGGCCTTAAAAGCTCTTAGGTCTTGTACCGTTGAGTCAAGGCTGGTATGGGATTGTCTGAAGGTTATTAAACATCTGGCAGGCTCAAATAAGGTAACACTTATGTGGGTGCCAGGTCATACTGGAATCGAAGGAAACGAGGCTGCTGATGGCCTCGCCCGTGAGGGTTCTGCCTCTCCATTTATTAGACCAGAACCCTTCTGCGGTGTCACTAAGGGACACCTTAGAGCAGCGGTAAAACGCTGGGAGGATGTTCAAAAGTCCTCCTACTGGCGCAGAATTCCAGGTTTACGGCAGGCGAAGAAATTTATATCACCTTCGTCTGTCAGGGTTAAGGAGTGTCTTGAACTTAGGAAACCTGAGTTGAGGCTGCTTACTGGCTTCCTCACAGGTCATGTCCCCTTAAGGTATCACCTTAAGAAGATGGGCCTAAGTACGACAGATGGATGCCGCTTCTGCGGTCTGGAAGCGGAATCATCGGAACATGTTCTGTGCCATTGCCCAGCCATTTTCCAGCAAAGACTGCAACATCTAGGAGGGAGAACAATGAGCCCGGATAGTATGTATCTTGTACCGGCCAGTAGTATTGTCAGATTCATTAAGAGCCTGAATATTGACTGGACGGATAATTAAGTAGGGTCCAGCACAATAGATCTTTTAGGTCGCGGTGCGAGGTGACTTATCGCCCACATGGCCCTCCAGTAAATAATAATAATAATATACCGCTTTTTGGTAACAAAAAGCACGTTGGAGCGCTATTTCTGGATTTACAGAAAACTTTAGATTGTATTGATCATGAATGACTTTTAAATAAGTTATATTGTTATGCGGTACAAGATGTTTCTTTTGATTTGCAGTTTTACGAAACCCTTGATCCTAACAGATCTTGAACAGTATGGAATTTTACTTGTAATTTTATTAGACTGTTTTAAATCGAATCTTATTTCACCTAGCAATTCGAAAACTAAATATATGATTTCCACTCTCCATATAATTGTTACGGATATAATGGTTACGTTATCTGCACTTACAGTTGATAACATTAATATTGTAAGGGTTAGGTATATTTACATATATATCTGGGAGTAACATTTGAAATTCATAGGTCATGGAATTGTTTTGAAATTATATTTAATGTCATTCAATTCGATTATCTAAATAAACTCTAGCTACCCCTAGATCGAGGGCTAACACACCTTCCCCTTGCGTTGGAAAATTTTTGGAAATCTATCCATTATAAAGGTTTCCTATTCAAGAATCATTTTTTACGACTCATTTTTAATTTAAATATTTTATTTATTTATCAAGATGGTTTTGCTTTAAAACATTACTGTATTTTCAATAATATATTCAAATATTTGACACCCTTAATTTATCACAATCTTAATTTATTCACAACTTTTTATAAATTCGGAAAGCCTTCTTTTTTTATTGTTAAGTTGATGATATTTGTCAAAATTCGCAACAGTACAGTTTTGAATTTCAAAATAAATTTTAAAGATACATTATCAAACCCGGTAGCACCGTAAATTCGGCGACATTAGTTGGATGTATGCTGGACAGAAATATTGATTTGTTTTTTAAAGTGCTGAAAAATGGAATGTTAGCCATGGAGTGCGAATTAGAAATATTTTGATTATACAAATTGTCTCTGGGTCTGATTTGTTTCTATTAAAAATTAGTTTCTTTAATATGCAGCCAAGTGTTTTTACAGTTCCCTTTAGTTTTGAGAAACTTCGCGTGATTAAATTCAAATTTTAATTTGTTTCTTAGATTACTCACAAGGTTTCTTCTCTCTTTCCAGAAATTGATATGCTAAGTAAATGTGAAAAGGGTGCTATTTAGAAAGACGATGAAAAAATTTTCCCTTTCGTATTGTCCTACGTAGAACTCAATCAGACGTATTAAAGGGATTTCATAGACATATTTTCGAAAAAAAAAAGTCAAAGTCAAATGGTTTCGACCGCCATATTAAATCTGTCATAGCGTGAAATCAATTTCTCCAATCATATTTAGAAAGTAAAGTTCAAGATCTTTCATTTGAGCTCTTATATTCAAGTGGTTTTATTGTAAAATTTCAAAACAAAAATGTAAGTCACGTGGTTAAGGTCGCCATATTGGAGCCGCCATAGAGTAAAATAAATTATGCCACTCATATTTGGAAAGGAGAGCTCCAGACCTATAATTTGAGCTGTTATATACTTCTTTTTTGCGAAACCAATTTTGGACAACAGGGGGGTCTTCCGTTCAGAAATAATGCCTCATATATATATATATATATATATATATATATATATATATATATATATATATATATATATATATATATATATATACGAGCTCGGATTGAAAATGAAGCTACCTAGCGCTAGATGGCAGCACAAACACAAAATTTTTTGTTTTTTAGAAATTGCGATCTGTCAAACGTCAGCTGTTAAAATTTCACCCAAATTCATCGATTAGTTTATTTGTTGTAGTCGTGTAACGCCACTCTGTTGTACTTGTGTTTGGCGGTATCACCAAAAGTTAATCCGACGTGATACCGACCATTTGAACTCCAAATTGCACCAGAATGACGTTAAAGAATCTCCGATCAGAGGCTTTGAATCGCGGCATTGATAGCTGGCTAAGGCTCAGGGTATGGGGGTGGGATTTATTCAAAGCTTGATCGGAGCTGGAGTAACCGCGAACAAACAAAAGATTAAAAATAAAGAAAATAAAAGAACTGGGATAAACTACCCATATGGCATCTGCTTTACACCCTCCGTGGATCTGTTAAACTCCGAACAACATCACTGTATCAGCCCCTCCCAAGATAATGGTTTCTAACCCTTCATCATCTCGACTTTAAAAATTCCAACGAAGAAAACTAAATTCACCGAAGAACGAGAAAAGTACAAATAATAATAATAATAATAATAATGGTGGAGGAAATGAACGACGATTAGAGGCTGAAACAAAATTGGTTAATATAAAAAAATATAAATTAGTAATCAAAAAAAACTTAAATGATGTAATTTTTTTGGTGTACAACCAAATAAAAGTGCAAAAAAAAAAAAATGTCCCACAAAAAAACATTATAAGAATATATGAAAAAAAATTTCTTTTGGTTTTTTTAAACTAATTACAATAAGAAAAGAAAATTTAGCATTAAAATTAATCCAAGAACAAAAAAAATACTTCCGAAAAGTAAATATAGTAACACAAAGAAAAATTAAGTTAAAGCTTCCATCTGAAGCAAAAAAAAAAAACACTCAAATTAAAGGAAATTAACTAATTAATGAATTGAACAAAACCAATAAATATGTATATACGTATGTAATAATAAAAATAATAATAACAAAAAAAACGAACGATTTTATTTTCCGTTGGTATATGTGAGTCATCTGGGTCCAACTGTATCATCAATGATCTCCACTCCCGGCAGCTTCTAACGGAACCATCATCAAGACCCGTTTAATATTACCAAAATAAATATTTGGATCAGCACAGTTGAAGGGTAAATATGTTATGTTTATAGGAAAATCTCAATTATGAGCAAGGCGTGAAAACTTTTAGTTTCACACAGTTTCACATACGTATTCACTCGTTTGTAGATAAGACTGTGTAGTATCTGCTCAGAGGAGTCACTCGTACAATAAAGTCAATCTTCAAAGCTACAATATAATTTTTATTTTTTTTTTTTAACAGACTTCTGTAGCCAATAAAACACCTCGTTGATGTTCACCACACTACACAATATCAAGGGCAACCCAAGTTTCAAATAAAACAGGCCACGCCAAGTTTAACTGTTTATTTTCAATTTTTATTTTATAACTACTTATTTTTATTTTATTTTTATTACAAACTGGTATTGTCTTTAAATTTCTAGAACTTATTTTGTCAACACAATTGACAAGACAAAAATTATTATCTTAACAAAAAAAAATTATAATTCACCAAAAAAAATTTTTGTTTCTTTTTTTTTCAATTAAAACTTTTATTATTCTCGATGCACTATTATATTTTTCGCATCATACCAAAAAAAAAATCACCATATACTAAATCCAAATAGCTTTAGGTCAATCAAAATACTTTGACCCGCATATCGGAAAAAACAATAAATTTAAATCCAAAATTCTCGACTGTGCGAGCACAAGAGCTTATTACCGACTGCCTTAAAAAAATTATCTTTTCCCAATCTTGACCGATCGCTTACACAAAAAAAACATTTATCTTCCAATTTTTCCCCTCTCTCTTGTCGTTCACTTCCTCACCACCTCCAAGACTGGAATAAACACAACCACTCAAACCCATGAGCAGGGTAGTAACACCCATCTCTGCCGTTCCATTGTTCAGCGCGGAAACGACTCAACCAAAGTCGTTACAGACGTGTGGACGACCCATACCCGAGAAAGGAGCTCTCAAAAAGCCAGGCAAAACCCACAAAGAGGGAAAAGAATAAATATAACAAGCCACCATCAACGTTTGGCATGTCTAAGATAATAATAAAAAAAATAATTAGATTTTTCTATTGCCGCGGACCATAAAGTTGGTTCAAACTGTGCTAAACTCAAGGTAACTTCATCATTACACCGTGGTCAACCCGCCGAGTTCCTTTCAATCTACGCGGATAAACTTGAACAAAATTTAAAAATTCGATCAAATTAAAAGTAAAGGGAACCGATCTCCTTGTAGCTTGGAAAGCCTAGATGAAACACAATAATCATCAAAGTTTGGATATGCGAATTCATCTAGTGCGTTTCTGGCAATATCTAACAAAGATCTGCCTAGAATGGAATCGAACCAAATTGATGGCAAGCAGTGATTCGAATTACAGAAGCTTTTCAGTAATTAATTCCCCAATGAGACGTCGATGAACAGCAATAAAAGAAAGGAAAGCAGCGCAAAACAAATAACCAATTTTCATCACGCCCGAATGTCCTTTGCGTGATAAAGGCCCAAAGGTTTCCCGGACATATCTTCGACATTATAAGCCACGGATCCAACTTTCGAAGTGATCACGGCCGGATTAAACTTAGCCGCTAATTTGGCCGAAAATCTATTAGCAGCATCACTTAAAGCAAAAGAGCGGATGAACACAGGTTGTCCCACGCGAAATGTTCGATTTGAGCTTCGTAGATTATAATGTCGAGCCCCCCTTTCATGTGCAATTCTCAGGTAATGAATGATTTCGTCCCTTACCATGTTGAGACGATCGGGCTTGGACCATATGTGAACTTCATTAGAATCAGGTGCGCTGAGCATCGCCCTCAGTGCATAGTCTGAACCGTGTAGAGACATATGTTGACCGAAGACGAGATAGTGAGGGGAATACTGCAGAGTATTATGTACTGAGTTGCGTAAGGCAGCCGCGATTTCCTGTAAATGTTTGTCCCAATCAACATGCTCATGATCGCCCACATACGACCTAATGGCAGCCAGTAAAGTTCGGTTGACTCTTTCCGAAGCGTTACTCTGGGGAGAGTAAACTGGAGTGCGAACATGAGTGATCCCATATTTGGTTAGCAAATCCTTAAAAAGGTGAGAGGTAAACTGTCTACCGTTGTCGGAGGTGATAATTTCGGGAACGGAAAACATCATAAAAATCTCATTTTCCAAATAGTTACACAACAAAGCCGCTGAAGCTTCTCGCAAGGGTTTAATAAAGACAAATTTGGAAAAGTGGTCGACAACTATTACAATGCAAGTATTCCCCCGTTTAGATCGCGGATATGGGCCGAGAAAATCCACATACAATTTCTGAAACGGACGAGTAGATGACACCGGAGCTCCCATGGCTGGTCGAGTAACGAAGTTCACCGCTTTGTTCATTTTGCACATTGAGCATTTAGCAACAAATTGTTTTACTTGTTTAGCCATTTGAGGCCAAAAGAATTGTCTTTGCAGCCGTTCTAAAGTTTTGCTGCCACCCAAGTGTGCTGAAGTTGGCGGAACGTGAGCCTGTTCGATCAAAGACTGAGTCAGAGGATAAGGAACAACCAATCGAAAATCTGGAAGATCTGTGTCGGCATATCGCCTACCAAAAGATGGAGCAAGGAGAAGTTTGTTACCTTGAACTTTAAAGTTGTGTTCACACTTCATTTGCAGAACTTTGTTGATCTGGGCGACGTATTCGGGATCATCAAACGCTGAAGAGTTCAAATCAATATGTAGAACAGAGACCGAATTTGTCGAAGTCAGACTAGCGACTTGCAAGGAGTCAACCGGACGTTTTTCTGAACTAGAAACAGACGGGCAATTCTCAGGTCGGGCATCAGGAGAAACTAAGTTCGAACCAACGGAATCCACATCACAAGGAGACGCGTCCTCGTAGAAAGCTCTAGACAAAGTGTCAGGAACCGTGTTAACTGACCCTTTTCGATACCCGATCTGAAAATCGAAAGCCTGCAATTTTAGGCTCCACCGTGCCAAGCGCCCCGACAAATCCCTTTGCGACATCAACCAGCGTAGACTAGCATGGTCGGTGTATATCACAAAGGGATACCCCTCTACATAAGGCCGGAACTTTTGCACACTGAGTACCGCGGCGTAGCACTCCAACTCGGTCACTGAATAGTTTCTCTGAGCCGCATTGAGCTTATGAGAAATAAACTCAATGGGATGCTCTGCACCATCAGAATCCGTTTGGAACAATAAACTGCCTACGCCAACGGTACTGGCATCGCACTGTATGTAGAAGGGCTTACTATAATCGGGGTTAGCCAGCACGGGAGCAGAAGACAAAGCAATTTTTAAGGCAACAAAAGAAGATTCTGCAGCAGAAGACCAAGGAGCCCTACCAGATTTACCGGTCAGATCAGTCAACGGTGCGGCTAACGAAGCGAAATTTGGTATGAAACGGCGGTATGAATTTGGGACGGAAAATTATGAATTTTAATGAAAGGGTTGACTAACAATTTTTCCGATCCCCTGCCCAGCACGCTTACACTAGCTCCACTATCCAGGAGGCCTCGGTATGGAACATCATTGACAAGTACATCGGCATATGGCCTCAGGTCGCTTGCCTCAGTACCGAGAATGGAAGAAACTACGAATGATCTCATGTTCTTCCGCCTTCGCCAGTAGCGTTTAGAGCGCATCAAACGGCTGGGGCCGTGAGATCGGGCTGACCTCTGAGAAGCAGAGTGTGAGCAGAAAACAGATGAATTTAATGGATTAGAAGCAAATGAAGTGAAATCAGTTGTACTTTGTGAAATAGATTCGACAGAAGGTCTTGTAATTAATGGAGTCGTGTCCGGCATCGAAAGATCCGGTATCAACGTATACGTTATAGGAGTATAAGAGGTAGACATATCAGAGGTTGATGTGTTAGGTTTTGAACAATCAGGTGTGGAAATATAGGGGGTTGACGTATAAGGTGGTGAAGCATCAGGTGTTGACATATAAGGTGGAAGAAATGGATTTTGTGAAATGGAGTTCCTTAAGTTGGCAGAGGGGACAGCTCGACATTTCGAAACAGATGGGAGCAATGTGGAATCTCCAATCCAACGGTCGGACCAGACAGAACCGGTCCGGATGTTAATTCGGAATCGAATGACTCTACGAAGGCCTTCGCGGTTCTACCTGTCCCCTCCCGAAGGGTGCAGACATCCGATAAAGCTCTCCATCCGTGTTGCTGGCCGCTTCCTCCGTAGAATTCTTGGGGGTACCTATACGAAGTGAACCAGGGTTCCCCGACCTCCACTGGCCACTCGACCGGTTTCCCGCGCATTTTGGACAGTGAGGAGTAATCGTATCCTTCATTCCGCATTTGTAACAGAAATATCTAGTTGGGAGTTTTAAACAATTCTTGAAGGTGTGCCCTATGTCGGAGCAATTGTAACAGACTGGAGGAATATTTCCCCCAGCTGCATGAGAGGCACTTGGTTGCGAGTTAACATTAGACATAGTTTTAAAAGTGTTGGTCTTAACGGCCGAACCTACAGCCGGACCCTGAAACGCCGCCACCGAACAACCACTGGAAACATCAGCTGGCGCTGCACTGGGATACGATCCCGGCAACCCAAATTCATCCCGCGAATCTGCGGTTAATTCGCTAACCGTACGTCTAGGGTACGTTGCAGTCTCGGGTCGTGAAGGGTAGCGTCGCAAAGTATCCTCCCACGCCGTACAACTTTTTATCAGTTCCCCAATACTAGTAAATCGACGATCAGTGAGGTGAAACTGCAAAACTGGTTTCATATTCGAAAGCAACAACTGAATAAACTCCTCATCAGAATAAGGAGTCTGGCTCTGCAAAGATAAACCCCACATATAATGGTAAAAGTCGAGAAAATTTTCGTTAGGCTGTTGTTTTCTACTCTCTATAGCACGGCGGATTTCATATGCGGTACGACGGTCTTTGAACCTTTCAACAAGGTCTCTTTTAAGGTCAAACCATGTGGCCAAAGGATGGTGACGACGATAGATCCAGTACCACTGCAAAGCAACTTCTCTCAATACTGTACTGATTTCTACTAGCAAAGTTTCTGGGCGCAAATACATTGAGGTCGCGATGATTTCCAGTTGAAAGAGAAACATGTCTACCGTGATACCAGACGATAATCCGCTAAAAGAAATACCACTGCGTGCTAACGAACGATAACCGGAGGGCTCCGTGGCCCAAGTGGTGGGCGCGCCTTCAACACCATACGGACGAGAAGCAGAATCAGAACTAGGTTCATGAAACGTACTGTTGTGTAGGCTATGAGAGGGCAAAGATTCAACCGCTGCATTAGACTGAGTAATCTGCTCAAGAGATGAACGCCGTGTCGGAACCTGACTACCTCCAGGAGTAATTGCGGTTGGTATGCTGGTGGGATTTACAGACGATATGGACACTGGAGGAATATCAAAACGAACCTGAGTATTCGTAGAAGGGTTGTGCTGCAAATTTGATGAACGCTGAAAATCGCAACCTGGGAAACGAGTTGGCTCCAGGGGTGCACGTGAAACCGGCACAATGGTTAATGCTCTCAACTGTTCGGATAACATGTTTATTTGCTGCTGTAAAGTCGCC
The DNA here is from genome assembly GCA_958295665.1 of Tipula vernalis. NCBI lineage: Eukaryota > Metazoa > Arthropoda > Insecta > Diptera > Tipulidae > Tipula > Tipula vernalis. The sequence goes on along the minus strand of OY282558.1, from coordinate 123,068,017 downwards.
ACCAAAACCGACTGATCCTGATTAACCTGCTGTTCACAAGTCAAGGGGTCATTACCAAACGATGATGTTGAGCCACTCTCCTGAACTTCCATCTCGTCCTTCTTTTGTTCGGAATGTTCCTCAGTATACATCGTCGAAACCTTCTCGATCGCCACCGCTTTGGCAGCATCAAGGGACTGGTTTAGCAGATTCGCATCAGTCAGGTACTGTTCGAGCGCCTCCATTACTGAGACACAGGCTGTTAATTGGTTCTGAGCATCTCCTCCATAAGTTGGGGACGATAGAGCACGCTCCAAACGGCCTCTTACATGCCAAAGTTTAGAACGAATGTTCTGTGCGAGTGTTAGTTGATCTGCTGCTTCGACCTCGGATAAAGCGGCAATTTCGTCTTGGAGTTGTCTCAATTTTTCATTACAATGAGCAATTTCGATTTTGGGTTGTCTGCTGGCTTTCTCATGCATCCTAGTGGGTACTGCTTGTGTACCAGCGGATTCTGCCTGCAGCAAGGCCCGCAATTGACTGCCCACTTGTGGAACTCCCGAAGACAAACCCCGCACCTCGCATTCCACATCGATCTCATTGGGATTTAAATGGGAAATATCCATTTCGATTTATATTTAAATTATTATGGTTTTTGGGGTGTTTTTTTTCCCCTGTGATTCCCTTTTGCACGTTTTGAGGAGAAAAGGAGAACAACAACAAAATTCTACAATCAAAGGTAAATTAATAAAAAAAATACCGACACCGTCCTAAGAAATAATTAAAGTACTTAAGTGATAACTATAACTAAATTCAATTAACTAATTCAAATAATGAATGAAATTTTAACAACTTATAGGCTACTACCTATATGAACCACCTCCAAAAAAAATAAAGATAAAATAAATTTTGAAACTATAAAAAAAATCAAACTAATCAAATTCAGAATAAAGGGAGAGGCTGAGGACAGGACGAGATTCGGAGCACCAAGATAAAAATAAGAAAACAGATCCACAAGCTGTCTCAAACACCGTACGTATGATGAAAACGGAAAAACGAATAATTGCAACGGAAGAGTTATAAAACCACTAAACTCAAAATAATTAATCTGAGATCCCCAACTGAAATCTACCTTATCAAAAATGGAAACAGTGGTAAATCGCAGCATCAATATCCGGAGAGTAGGGAAAGAATAAAATAAAAAATATTATAAGTTGAACTCTTATGCTATCCCAAGACAATTGAGAATAGAACCACGACTGTAATCAACACGAAATCGCAGAAACAGAAGTAAGTCGATATGTCAAAATCCCGAGTATAGAAATGCTCAAAATGTACACTAAAATAAAAACACCATGAAGCCGAAACCATGAACCAATGTCTACGCTAATTCAGCGGAAGAGGTGATGGTATCAACTTCACTGCTTTAAGAATGAAATGACTTTGGCGCGTGCACTTGTTGGAAATCAAACAGCCCAAAGTTGCCGGAAACAGCAACAAATGCGAGCGTCAACTTGAACTGATACTAATAGAAAGCAATACAAGAAAATTGAAAAGTAAATAAATTTAAATTAAATAAAACGGAAAATGCATAATAAAAAAATTAGAATATGAACGCTAGACTTAGCGCGAGGAGAATACGAACCCCAACCACAATCGACATCGCACGGTGGAAATGATGGAAATTCGTAGCTCCCATCGCCCCAAGATTAGGTAAAATGAAGCAAAAGAAAACTGAAAGAAAAACTATAACTTAAGTTTGTTTTGTTTAAAGATACTGTTTGGGCGCCACTGTAACGCCACTCTGTTGTACTTGTGTTTGGCGGTATCACCAAAAGTTAATCCGACGTGATACCGACCATTTGAACTCCAAATTGCACCAGAATGACGTTAAAGAATCTCCGATCAAAGGCTTTGAATCGCGGCATTGATAGCTGGCTAAGGCTCAGGGTATGGGGGTGGGATTTATTCAAAGCTTGATCGGTGCTGGAGTAACCGCGAACAAACAAAAGATTAAAAATAAAGAAAATAAAAGAACTGGGATAAACTACCCATATGGCATCTGCTTTACACCCTCCGTGGATCTGTTAAACTCCGAACAACATCACTGTATCAGCCCCTCCCAAGATAATGGTTTCTAACCCTTCATCATCTCGACTTTAAAAATTCCAACGAAGAAAACTAAATTCACCGAAGAACGAGAAAAGTACAAATAATAATAATAATAATAATAATGGTGGAGGAAATGAACGACGATTAGAGGCTGAAACAAAATTGGTTAATATAAAAAAATATAAATTAGTAATCAAAAAAAACTTAAATGATGTAATTTTTTTGGTGTACAACCAAATAAAAGTGCAAAAAAAAAAAAAATGTCCCACAAAAAAACATTATAAGAATATATGAAAAAAAATTTCTTTTGGTTTTTTTAAACTAATTACAATAAGAAAAGAAAATTTAGCATTAAAATTAATCCAAGAACAAAAAAAATACTTCCGAAAAGTAAATATAGTAACACAAAGAAAAATTAAGTTAAAGCTTCCATCTGAAGCAAAAAAAAAAAAACACTCAAATTAAAGGAAATTAACTAATTAATGAATTGAACAAAACCAATAAATATGTATATACGTATGTAATAATAAAAATAATAATAACAAAAAAAACGAACGATTTTATTTTCCGTTGGTATATGTGAGTCATCTGGGTCCAACTGTATCATCAATGATCTCCACTCCCGGCAGCTTCTAACGGAACCATCATCAAGACCCGTTTAATATTACCAAAATAAATATTTGGATCAGCACAGTTGAAGGGTAAATATGTTATGTTTATAGGAAAATCTCAATTATGAGCAAGGCGTGAAAACTTTTAGTTTCACACAGTTTCACATACGTATTCACTCGTTTGTAGATAAGACTGTGTAGTATCTGCTCAGAGGAGTCACTCGTACAATAAAGTCAATCTTCAAAGCTACAATATAATTTTTATTTTTTTTTTTTTAACAGACTTCTGTAGCCAATAAAACACCTCGTTGATGTTCACCACACTACACAATATCAAGGGCAACCCAAGTTTCAAATAAAACAGGCCACGCCAAGTTTAACTGTTTATTTTCAATTTTTATTTTATAACTACTTATTTTTATTTTATTTTTATTACAAACTGGTATTGTCTTTAAATTTCTAGAACTTATTTTGTCAACACAATTGACAAGACAAAAATTATTATCTTAACAAAAAAAAATTATAATTCACCAAAAAAAATTTTTGTTTCTTTTTTTTTCAATTAAAACTTTTATTATTCTCGATGCACTATTATATTTTTCGCATCATACCAAAAAAAAAATCACCATATACTAAATCCAAATAGCTTTAGGTCAATCAAAATACTTTGACCCGCATATCGGAAAAAACAATAAATTTAAATCCAAAATTCTCGACTGTGCGAGCACAAGAGCTTATTACCGACTGCCTTAAAAAAATTATCTTTTCCCAATCTTGACCGATCGCTTACACAAAAAAAACATTTATCTTCCAATTTTTCCCCTCTCTCTTGTCGTTCACTTCCTCACCACCTCCAAGACTGGAATAAACACAACCACTCAAACCCATGAGCAGGGTAGTAACACCCATCTCTGCCGTTCCATTGTTCAGCGCGGAAACGACTCAACCAAAGTCGTTACAGTCGTTTGAAGTAAGCAACTTTTGTGTTTCTTGAAAAATGGGAAAAAACGAATTTCGTGCAGTGATTAAACACTATTATTTGAAAGGGAAAACGGCGAAAGAGACAAAAGAAAAGCTCGATAAACATTACGGTGAGTCTGCTCCGTCAGATTACATGGTAAAATATTGGATTGCTGAATTTAAACGCGGCCGAAGAAGCACTGCAACAATACCATCAACAGGAAGGCCAAAAGAGGTGGTTACTGAAGAAAATATCAAGAAAATCCTCGATATCGTTATGAATGATCGCCGAGTCAAGTTGCGTGAGATTGTTGAAATGGTAAACATATCATATGAACGTGTGTTCAACATTTTGCATGAACATTTGCATATGAAAAAGCTATCGGCAAGATGGGTGCCGCGTTTGCTATGTGTCGAACAAAAACGAGTTCGACAGACCACTTCACAGCGGTGTTTGGACATGATAAAGCGTAATCCTGTTATTTTTGGCGTCGATTAATTACTGTTGATGAAACGTGGGTCCACCAAACCAAAAATCAATCGATACAATGGGTGGAAGCTGGTGGAAGTGCTCCGAAGAAGGCAAAGGCAGTGAAATCGGCTGGCAAGGTTATGGCCACTATATTTTGGGATGCACACGGAATATTGCTCATCGATTATCTTGAAAAATTATCCACAATCACAGGAAAGTATTATCGTGCATTATTGGATCAATTGGTTGATGCAATCAAGGAAAAACGACCACATTTAAAGAAGAAAAAAGTACTCTTTCTTCAAGACAACGCACCGGTTCACACAGCATTAGATACGATGCTAAAATTACGTGAAATACAGTTCGAATTTGTTAATCATCCACCTTATAGTCCAGATTTAGCTCCTAGTGACTTTTTCCTGTTTCCAAACTTGAAAAAATGGCTCGCAGGACAAAGATTCATCTCAAACGAAGAAGTGATTATCGAAACTAACGCGTATTCTGAGGGGTTCCTGAAATCGTATTATTCAGATGGTATAAAAAAGTTGGAATATCGTCTTACTAAGTGTGTCGAATTAAATGGAGACTATGTTGAGAAATAAATGGTTTTTTGCAAAAAAAAATTTTGTTTTCCTACTTAGGTAGCTTCATTTTCAATCCGCCCTCGTATATATATATATATATATATATATATATATATATATATATATATATATATATATATATATATACATATATATATATATATATATACATATATGTATATATATATACATATACATACATATATTTATTTATTTATATATATATATATATATATATATATATATATATATATATATATATATATATATGTATATATATATATATAATATATATATATATATATATAGTTAGTCTTCTGGGTATGCTGTCAAATAAATTGGAAATAAATTCTAGGGGTATTTTACTCCACACCTCGACAATCTCATCCCATAACTCTTGCTTGCTTCGTCCAACTCTATATGGTATTTTTCGTTTCAAATAAGCCCAAATATTTTCTATAATGTTTAAATCCGGGCTTTGCGGTAGCCAATTTATGGGTTGTTGGTCCAAATCATATAAAAACTTGCGGTCACAACAAATCCTTTATGGACAGGGGCATTGTCGTGCTGAAGAATAAAGTCAAGCCCAATCATTTTTGAACCAGCTACCAATGCTACATTATTCAGCAGTTCCAAATATCTCATTTGGTCGAGTTTCCCAGATACCATTGGTAGTGGTCCTACTCCGAAGTTGGTCATACAACCCCAAACCATAATTTTTCCACCATCGCCTTGACGTTGTGTAACATAAACATGACGTTTGTTTACTTTTTCTAGCTCCGAATAATAAAATTTGCGACCCCAAGATCCGTCTAATGTTACCGAAGATTCGTCAGTAAACAGAACGTTTCTCCAAAATCCGGGGGGCTTGTTCATATGCTGATTTGCGAACAACAGCTGTTTTATTTTATTTTGTTTTGAAATATAAAACTTTTTGGTGCATGTATAGGCCTTTACCCCGGCTTCTTTTAAACGACGAGAAATTGTGGAATGATGTATTTGGAGTTTTTCGTTATCTTTTAAAGTTTTAGCGAGACCTCGTTGACTTAAATGTCCATTTGTAAGCATACATCGAGTGATGTAAGCATTTTCTCTGCAGTTGTTATTCTTGGTCGTTGGCTTACTCCAATATTTTGCACCGTTCCGTAAATATTTTGTTTTCGAACTTTATACCAAATGGTATTTTTATAGCACTTGTACTTTTTCACCAGTTCTTCGGCTGAGATTCCCAAATTATATACTGCCGCAATTGCAGATCGGAATATATATATACCGGGTGTTTCTTTTAAACTGAGACGATCAAGTATCTCGAAAAATAGCCACTCTACGGAAAAAATGTACATAATCAAAATTTAATCATACCGCGGGGGAAATACATTAGTGCAAAAAAAAGTCCCCCAACCCCCGCTTTGTAGGTGGGGCGGGGGTAACTTTTAAACTAAGATAGGAAGCCATATTTTTTATTGCAGATACGGATTCTACGACTAAAAGTACGTATGATTTGAATGAAATATTTTGTTCGGTTCATGATAGATGGCGTTGTAATCGACGAAATTCAATTTTTTCAATTTATTCTTCTTAGAACACACGCATTCGATTCTGCAATACGTTTGAAATAAAAAACATCACGTTTTCATTGGAAATACTCGAAATTCGTCATCAAAACAATTTATTCAGTTTTGTAAATCACATTTAACGTTTGTGTT